>CM062816.1:653465419-658567919 GCA_031772625.1 Pinus tabuliformis | reverse complement strand
TTATTTTTATTTTTATTATTTTTATTTATTTATTTATTATTATTATTTTTTATTTTTTTAAAATTAATTAATTAATTTTTTTAATTAATTAATTAATTTTATTTTATTTATTTATTTATTTTTTAATGTCTTTTTGATTTCTCATCATTATTTTTTCATTTAATTATTATTTACTTTTAAAGGGTTAATTTTTTCATTTCTGATTATAAGGTCCTTTGGGTCTAATTTTTCATGTGAATTCTAATCAGCTTATTATTTTAATAATTCTCTCGTTTCAATTATTTTTATATATGTAGAAGGTCCTTTATATAACCAATTCTCCATTTTAATTCTAATCTACTTATAATTTTTAACTAATTTTCTAACTAATTTTACTTTATTTTATTTAGATATTATAAAATCCTTTATGTAACTAATTTTCCATTTAATTATTAATTAACTTATAATCTTTGATAATACTTTTTTACTTTATTTAGGCATTTAATTTATTCATATATTATTTGGTCCTTTATTTAACTAAAATTCCTTTAAATAATATTTAACTTATAATTTTTAATAATATTTTTTGAACTTAATACCCTTTAAAATTATTTTTATATATATTCTAAGGGATTGGTCCTAAATATTAATAAAATAACTTTGACCCCGGTCCTAGAGTCAAACTAGCCGTTGGTCAAGTTAGCCGTTGGAGGCTCTGCTCAGACTATTTAACTTGCTAAGCTTGATCTGGTTCTTCAACTTGTCCTGACGATGAACCACACTAGTTGGTTCGAAACGCGTCGACAAATGGTATTCCATGTGATTTTCGCCGAAAAATCTCTCACAAACTTGATATGGATCACAGAAGCCTGAACTCTATAATTGTCTAACTTTATTTTGACTAGAAAAGATCAATTGCATCTCTTGTTGAATTGGAGAGTTTCTCTAAGGAAAAGGTTGTTGGGTTTGTTCCCCAAGTGGGATTTTGAGGGTATTTCTTGTATTGTCTTTGTGTATCATTATTTCATTGTGATCTCGACTGTCCTACTTCTTTTTATGGTTGAATTTATGAAGTTTAATTGCTTAATGTTTAACTGGAAGTGCTAAAATATAATATTTATATCATTGGAAGTAACTACCAATTTCAGAAATGAGTGCTTGTATCTATTGCACTTCAAAAATCAACAAAATTTGCAAAACATATTACATTTATACATTTTCATACCAATGGATTCCCTTGATGATAAATTAGATATTTAATAATTTATTTCTCATCAAATCATTGTAGCCACATCCATTTAATTTGGGAAATAGATTTTATCCCGCATAGTCTTATTGGTTTATTACCTCTAAAATCTACACTTCAAGAAATGAGTTCAATCATCAAGAAAAAACCAAAGGGAAACTTGGTGAAATCACTCAGTTTTACCTTCATGGTATTTTTCCTCACTTTAGGCCAAATCTCTTGTAGCTCAACATGGGAAATATTTAGATAAGATAACTTACCTATCTATGCATGTTTATCTGAAAACCAGATTAGTGAAGTATATCATTTTTAGGCTTTTGCAATGTAAAATTGGTAGAATTGAAGAGACAAGTGAACATTAATAAGGGTAATAACAACAAATATTACCAATTATGTCAATCAAATCAATGTGCAAACTGAATGAAATGCTCATAAGAATACAACTTCACTCCTAATGAAGATCAACTAGTGCACTATGAAACCATCAATGCAAGAGGATGGAAAGACAAACTTAAAAGATGAATAAAAAACCAAATGTTTATTCATTAAAATATATTATTACATCAAAGGCATGAGAGTATTAATGGATCACAACCACATCTCTTTTAGCCAAAATATAGGCCCCTTAAATAGGTGAAATATCTTTGGATAAGAAGAATATACCAATAGAATTACAATGACAAGCTTGCACATCAATTAAACCTATCAAGAAGAATAATATAATGGAAGCATGAATTTGTCACTAGCCCTTTCCCCTTTGCCTATAAAAAACATTAAAGTTAACTTATGATGGTTTTCTTCTCCACATTAATTTCCTTTTTGCAAGTGAACCTTCTCCTCCTCATATAACTTCCTCCATTATTTACTGTTCATTGAAATATTATGAAGAATACTATAGAAGGTCATAGATCCATATTTGTTTTAATAAATAATAATAAATATCAATAAAAGGTCTTGTAATCTCCTTGGAGTATGGTATTTCTCATGTTGAAATAAGTCTACAAGGACATATGTCCTTCTTTTATGCAACTCACTTCTCTTATAGGAGTTTCTTTAGACTTGGATAAAAAAAAAAAGATATAATATTGCTTCCATTTGTCATCGTCTAAAATATAACACTCATCCACATGCAATTCTCTTGGATTGATAAGTGTATGAAACGTCCACTTGAAGCCTCTCTTATGTGAGCGCTCCTTCTCAAGCATTTTTCTCCATCAAATAATGAAATAATTTATAATACAACACCCTTATACTTGGAGAGATTCATTACATGTGAATCATTAGTACTTTTAAGCATGAAGAATACCAAACAATGCTAAAAAATGGGGTACTCTACTCTTCAACTATTCTACGCTTTAGGCCTTCTAAGATGATCAAGTCAATACATACTCCCCCATTGAAGGGAGTTCCTCCGAAAAGTATGTCTGACCTTTGGTAGGTGCTTAGATTCCATGTGTCAACATCCAATGATAGGTGCTCCTCATAGATGATTTTCCCATCAAATATGTAATAAAACTCTCCAATACCTCTCAAAAGGTGGGCATTAATATTTTTGTGTAATCTTATTAATGAAATGTGCTCCCTAATGCCTTGAATGAAGAGTGATCCTCTATATGGGTAAAAGAATCCCCAAATGAAGGTTTTCACTAAAATACCATGATGCATCTCCTCATATGGGGAGATTTCTTATGTATGCACATTTTCCAAGATTGCTTCCTAGAAGTAGGATTGTTGGAGAGGTAAATCCCCTCTACGGATAGAGGCGATCCCTACTAGCCCAATAGGGGTCTAGCAACAATCACACAATGCTGCCACGCATGTTCCTAGTTACAATTAAACAAGAAGTAAAGAGCACCTACTTGGATTCCTGCGCTGTCGTTGGACGAAGAGATGTCTCCTTCGCCCCTTCGCTTCGGCTGGTCACAGTCCTCCGCGATCCCCGCGAACGGACACCTGCACATATGAAGAGAAGGCAAACGCAAGCGTGAAATCTAGTAAAAGTAACTATATGCCAGTCAGAAAAGACATAATTCACATTTATCCATTGCATAAACAAACGAGAATGGAACAATAATAGCAGTCATCTATTATTAATCAGAATAGAGAAGAGTACAACCAAATGTTCTGACGTCGATAAACTTCTCAGGAGGGATCAGTCAGCATGTATCTCAAGCATTCACCTTTGAGGATGGTTCTCCCAAGACAAACAACTCTCTCTCTCTCACACAAATGTCACAAACAAACTTCCCCAAGCAATCAATCACTTCCACTCCTAACACACCAAACCTATAGCAGCAATCTGAGCACTACAAGCTCTGTACAATCCAAGCTAAGTCTAGCTAGTTCCCACTAGTTTCTAACTAGCTGCTCATGGTAATGGTGGAAGTTTATATAGGAGAAGGAGTCTCCTAAAAAGGTGGAAGGATGAGCTTATCTTCAAGGGGAGTAGTTGCAAAGGGTCGAACAGACATGCCATAGAAGGGAGTCGATATTCACAAAGCTAACAACCAAGCCTGGAGAGATCTGGAAGGCTGGTTGTTTGAACAAATTCGCCCAAACTGGATCAGCGCGGATTATATGGAGACTGCCGCGCTGTCAGCACATAACAATAACTGAACAAGTCATGTCAGCGCGGAAGAACACGGGAAAGCCGCGCTGTGCGTCATCGCGGAAAAGTGATGTTCTTCCGCGATGGCAGCGCACGAAATACACTGTGAGGCGCTGGTCATCGCGGTTATTTTAGGAACAGACGCGCTGATGCGCAAAACTTTGGAAAAATGGGTTTTAAGCCAGTTCAGGGATCAAACACTTAGTGATTGTGACTTCTGGACACAGCAGGGTGACTGACAGGAAGGCAGTGATAAATTACTGTGTAACAGATGCCCCCTAAAGCATGAAGACCGAGAGAGTGGGAGGGGTGAAATGCTTTACAACACACGCCGAACTGGAACACCACCAGGAAGTATCGAAAAATCTCTGACAATCATATACATGCAGTCTAGGCATGGGCGCAGCCATCCAAAAGACATGCGAGACTGGTCTATGGTATGGACGCAGCCACCCAGCTAAAGAGACCATAATAATGATAAGGTATGGTCGCAGCCATCCATGAAGACTCAGGTATGGGCGCAGCCATCCATCAATGAGTCATGTAATGATTATCCACAAAATCGCAACCTGGACCACAGTGAGCAAGGATCCAGGGTCTTGCGCTCCATCTCGACCCGAACAGAGTACAAGTCCACACATGTGAATACAGGGGTTGGAGTCGAACATGCATGAACATCGTCTGATTACCGGCCAATGATGAGAACCGTTAACAGACGCGAGAGGTACCACCAATAATGACAATGGCCCTCAAGGTACTATAGGTACAATCCGTGGCGTGTGAATCAATGAGCTGGTGTCGAACACCCACGGAATCATTCGATCGTAGGTCAATGATGTAAACCTTGCGTCGAACACGAGGAACCTGCCATTGAGGCATGCAGGCTCCAAGGCACCTGGAAGGAGTCTCTAAGTCACTTTCTCGGATAATGAGTTGAAGTCGACGAGAAGTGGCCTTGATCGAAGGTGGGCCATGATGATTCCCACATCATCGACACGAGACAGAGATATAATGATTTGCGACGAGATAGCGAACGAGGTTGCATTGGGGCAGAGGACAACTTCTCTTGAACATATAACGGCACTATAACGGATTTGGCAGTACTTGACATCAAATGAGCAGCGGATAAGATGATGACGGCAATGAACAGATGAGAGGTCAAATAGAATATCCCAAACCCATGGAGGCTAGTGAAAACGAGATGAGATGACCCCACCCAGACACGAAACAGCGGAGTGCCATGTTCAAGAGTGACGTACTGCCGAGACGACTGTAATCAAAGTTCCATTTTCCCCACCTTTGCAGGCAGGTACCCCGATTATTTTTGGATGACAAGCTTGACGGGGATAACATATGCTTGATGTGTGTCATGTTGACAATATCCGATGTCATTGAGTGTTTAACGAGCCTGACAAAGGAAAAACTCGGCGTCTTTTCTTGTTTAGAGAGCCTGAAAAGACAGCAAAAAAGAAGACTCCAGGGGGGTCCTTTTTCGTACAGTTGTGTCTCTCGAGCCCGAAAAAGTATAAAACTATGCTCGAAAGAACCGCCCGACCATTACGATCGAGGAATACTTTTCGTAAATAGTGTTCTTCGACCCGAAAAAGTAAAAAAGCAGTCAGAAGCACGTCGTTTTGGAGCCAATAACGAGTGCGAAACGACAAACACCCGACAATCTCTTTAGTTTAAACAGTCGGAAAAAGAGCTTTAAAAGCGACCGCCTCTCGTTCCTTTTAACGAGTCGAGAGGGGGACTCGGCAATCTTTTCATCTTTAAACGGTCGGGAAAGAGCTGAAAGAAGACCTCCATTTTTATTCTCTTTAACGAGTCAAAAAGGGAAAAATACTCGGCAATCTTTTCATATTTTGCGAGTCAGAAAAGAGCTTAAAGGCGACTCGTCCTAGAGGAACGAGTGGTATAAAAGGTAGCAACTGGTTCCGGCAATGGTGGAACTGCTCAAAACGTGTAATGGTCAAGAGGCTGGCTAATAAAACCACTCATCGCTGCGGTTCCTCAGGAAAGGATAAAGAACGAAGTGAGAGCATATGATCGGCCAAAGAGATGGTGGCGATGGAATGAAACAACCAAGGCTCATCTAGCAGAATTCAGCGGATAAAAATGGCAATCACGAGATGTAAATCGGGTATGGGTTCATTTTTACACAAGCTTGAACCGTGAAGAACTTTGCTTGGATTCGGTTTCATGTTTACACAAGCTTGAAACGAAAAACTATGCTTGTTATAAGTTCGCATGCCCCCAGCATAATGACGCAAAACGAGGTACATGCCCCCCAAGCTTCATTGCATTCAACAAAGTGGATGGAATGAAGGTTCACTCTCGAGATCTAGGAAAGACTCGATTTGGAAAGGGAGGTGTTTCATTTTCTAATGAGGTTGACACAGCAAAAGAACTATCCTCATAACCCTTGTTTCATTTTTTAACGAGCTTGACACAAGATCAGGAACTATGCTCGGACACCTAGTTGCATTTTTTAAGGAGCTTGACACAGGAAAGCGAACTATGCTCCGACCAAGCCCAATTTCATTTTTTAGGGAGCTTGACATAGGAAAGTGAACTATGCTCCGACCACCTTGTTTCGTTTTTTAACGAGGTCGCCACAAGATCAAAACTATCCTCGGCCAGATCCAGTTTCATTTTTTAAGGAGCTTGACACCGGAAAGGAACTATGCTCCAACCAGACCCAGTTTCATTTTTTAAGGAGCTTGACACCGGAAAAGAACTATGCTCCACCCGAACTTCATCATAATGAATAGGAAGTCGGGGCTTCCAAGAGTGGCGCTCTCGGTGGGAGGTCAATATCTCGGAAGTCAGGATCCAATGCCCCCAGGACACTATGCACGATGGCGACATTGCTGGATACGGGCACAGGGTAGGTGGCCACATAGTTGATTTGCGGCGAGGCAGATGCAACTTGTGGATGAAAGCCAGGAGGGAAGGACGAGTGCGCCGGAGGGGCTTGTGGACGAACGAACGATAATTGATCGAACGTCACGATTCTTCCATCGTGTGGAAAACAAACCACACGGAAAAGTGAAGAAACAAGGGCTCCCATGGCATACACATAATCACGACCAAGGAGAAGACTGAAGTCTAAAGAACCTTGGGTAACTGAGATGTCTATATAGACAGTCTTGCCCCCCAAAGTAATAGGAAACTTCGGGAGGATCCCTAATGGTTGACTCGTTCCTCCGTCAAAGGCGGTGAGATTCGGTGCGACAGGTACAAGCGATGGGGAACCCAAAGCCTGCCAAGTAGTAACGGGCATAAGACTAACCGATGCGCCTTCATCCAATACAGTGCCAGGCAGCGCCATATGGGAGGCATAGGCGGTGACCCAGAAAGGCACATGGGATGGAAGGGGAGGGGTAGTCAAACGACTCCAATCAAAGGAGATGACCGAACTACTTGGTGGGGGAACCATATGGTTGCCCCCCTGCTCGGAAAGAACCGAATCTAAATTCTCCGGAGAGGTTTCAGGAGAACCTTGATCAAGCGCAGGAGAATCTGAGGAGACGAGAAGAACATGAGAATTTTGCTCTTCCGAAACAGAGTGCTTGAGAGGAGGTGAACTCGAATCAACACCCTTTCCGACCAACGACGGGTCTGGAACAGACTGGACACAGCCAGGTTCGGGAAGAGGAGCCTGGACAAGAGAGGAATCTGAAGCAATCTCTTTGTCAACAAGGGCGCGATCTACAGTTGTAGAAAGACGTTGATAACCGGCGGGAAATGGATTCGGGGGAGCAGCAAGACTTTCCAACACAGCAGAGGCTTTATCCATGAGTGGACAAAGGTGAAGGGGATGTTTTCCTTCACAAAGTCGACAAGGGATTCAAATCTTCCCTTTTCCCTTACCATTCCCAATTGATAAGGTAGCATCGCCATGATCTTCAGCGGACGATGAAGGGCAGGCCGGATCATGGGACCAAACTTCTAATACCCTGGGAATGCCAGGACAATCACGAAGCAGATGGTCCTCCCTGCATAATCGACAAGGAAACTTAACCTTCCGCAGAGGAGCAGAAGGTGACCCGACTTCGGGTGTACTGGAGTGGATAGCTGGACTTGAGAGGGGGACTGTGTGTGTACGCTCTCCCTTATGAGACTTCTTCCTCTGGGTCTTCTTCTTCTTCTTCTTAGCCACCTGGTTACCCACATCGAGAGTTTCACCAGGCGAAGTACAAGAGGAAGACATAGAAGTAGGCGTCGAAGGGGAGAGATCCACCTTAGGATCAACATGACGTTGTTCAGGTGGAGGGACTGATGGACTAACAGCCGATACGGTAGGGACCAAAGAGGTTGAAAACAACCACACAGGCAACCCGACAGTTAACCCTGGTAGGGACAACGTCGCCATATACGGAGCACCAACATTCCCAAGAGGAGGGAATTGTCCTGGGTTCCCATCAGAGGGGGAACCTGGGTTAGTGAATCCTGGAAAAGTTGCCATAGCAAACGAAAACGAAACCTACTCAAGCTAACGCACACAAGATCTAACCAGGTGATGTTATCGAGGCCGAATAAATTTTTAAGACACAGGAACCAAACTTGACCTTTTCATGTTTCAAGAGTCGAGAAAAGGACGAAAAGATGACTCCAGTCTCCTTCGAATGTTTAATGAGCACGAAGTGACAAGACGCTCACAGGCACCTTTTCATTTAGGGAGTCCGAAAAGGATCAAAAGCGACTGCTCTGGAACTCTAGGTAGAGGGTGTGCCAAACTCTTCGCAAAACCACAGAATACTTTTTAGGGTACGGGTGGTCAATCTTCGTGAATGCTGTGTTCACTGCATTGCGAATTGTAGGGCGGCCGACTCGGCTTCCTATGGATAAAGGATAACAGCCTAGTGGGGTCTCCCTATATACTCGACGGTACGTGGGAGCGCAATCCGTATTAGACCACTATCGAGTCACAGAAGGAGGAATCACCCAACCTAATGTGAAACAACAGTGACTATGTTTTAAGACGCCGGAACACGTCTCTAACCTAGACCTCTAAATATTTGCGTTTAGTTCCAATGCGTTTTTAGATTCATTTGGTTCATTTTATAGTTGATCTTGAGATTAAGTTTCGATTTCAAGCTCTATCGTATGTTCGCTCACAATTACTTAGATGCAATCTATATGCAAAAGAATTTCGTTTCGTTCGATGAATTCTAGCTACGAGAGAGCAAAGAATTTTTTAAACAAAACGAATACAAGCAAACAAGCAACCTAATGCAGCTAAAAGCAAGGAAAGGAAACTTTTTCTTTTGAAAATGCAAATCAACGAAATGTTCTTTTCCTTTTCAATTCTCAAAGCAAAGCTAGTAGTTTGATTTTCTTCCAATGGCACAAAGCATCTAAATGAATTTGGAGGAACCGGAACACCAAGCAAATCACTTAATGAAAGCACACAAAGTTCCCAAAACATCCAACGAAGGCTTCCAAATCAAAAGGAAAACTAAGTTCCGCACGAGCTATGTGATCTAAGCTCGGCAAGACAAGCAAGGATTGCAAGCAAGGAGGAAGCGAATGTGAACTGATCGATCCAAACAATCGTAATCTATGCTTGGTAGTGAAGAAATCGAATCAACATAAAAAGTGGTTCAATAATCGACACTAAAAATCAACCAGCAACAAGCAGTGGAAAAGCCTCAAGCAAATCAATAAGAGGGTTGTGGATGAACCTTGAATAGACAAGTAACCCAAGCAAATGGTTTCTCGATGAAACTTCTAAAGGGCTAGGTCACATGGTCACAAGACTCACTCGAATGAAATAAAAGAGAGAGCGTCCCTTAACCAAAAGCAATCAAAACAAGCTAATGAGGGGCAAGAACAACAGGGGATAAGAAAGATTGATGAATTCAGGAGATAAAGTTATAAAAACAACTTTTTAGGAATCAGCGCAAGTTTTACACTGAGCACCCGAGATGATCAAGGGTCAGCGCAACTTTTACACAGGCCACCCGAGCTGTCAGCGCGACTTTTGCCCAAAAAACCGAGCTGATCTCAGAAAAACACAGTCATCGCGGAATTAAGCTAGAAAGTTGCGCTGACATCGCGGATATACACGTCTTTTCCGCGCTGATACGATTTTCAGCGCGACTGTTAAAATTAAATCCGCGATGGAGCTCAAAAATAGTGACAGGCAAATCAAAACTCCCAAATCAAAACAGCCAATCTTTCAATCAAACAGGGGCATTTCCCAGATCAACCCAGGAAACGCAAAAGACTGATAATTAATCCCCAATTTCAAAAAGAGAGCAATCAAATTCAAACACAAAGATGGACTCAAGAGACAAAAAGGCTGATCCCCAGTGGAGTCGCCAAATTGTTGGAGAGGTAAATCCCCTCTACGGATAGAGGCGATCCCTACTAGCCCAATAGGGGTCTAGCAACAATCACACAATGCTGCCACGCATGTTCCTAGTTACAATTAAACAAGAAGTAAAGAGCACCTACTTGGATTCCTGCGCTGTCGTTGGACGAAGAGATGTCTCCTTCGCCCCTTCGCTTCGGCTGGTCACAGTCCTCCGCGATCCCCGCGAACGGACACCTGCACATACGAAGAGAAGGCAAACGCAAGCGTGAAATCTAGTAAAAGTAACTATATGCCAGTCAGAAAAGACATAATTCACATTTATCCATTGCATAAACAAACGAGAATGGAACAATAATAGCAGTCATCTATTATTAATCAGAATAGAGAAGAGTACAACCAAATGTTCTGACGTCGATAAACTTCTCAGGAGGGATCAGTCAGCATGTATCTCAAGCATTCACCTTTGAGGATGGTTCTCCCAAGACAAACAACTCTCTCTCTCTCACACAAATGTCACAAACAAACTTCCCCAAGCAATCAATCACTTCCACTCCTAACACACCAAACCTATAGCAGCAATCTGAGCACTACAAGCTCTGTACAATCCAAGCTAAGTCTAGCTAGTTCCCACTAGTTTCTAACTAGCTGCTCATGGTAATGGTGGAAGTTTATATAGGAGGAGTCTCCTAAAAAGGTGGAAGGATGAGCTTATCTTCAAGGGGAGTAGTTGCAAAGGGTCGAACAGACATGCCATAGAAGGGAGTCGATATTCACAAAGCTAACAACCAAGCCTGGAGAGATCTGGAAGGCTGGTTGTTTGAACAAATTCGCCCAAACTGGATCAGCGCGGATTATATGGAGACTGCCGCGCTGTCAGCACATAACAATAACTGAACAAGTCATGTCAGCGCGGAAGAACACGGGAAAGCCGCGCTGTGCGTCATCGCGGAAAAGTGATGTTCTTCCGCGATGGCAGCGCACGAAATACACTGTGAGGCGCTGGTCATCGCGGTTATTTTAGGAACAGACGCGCTGATGCGCAAAACTTTGGAAAAATGGGTTTTAAGCCAGTTCAGGGATCAAACACTTAGTGATTGTGACTTCTGGACACAGCAGGGTGACTGACAGGAAGGCAGTGATAAATTACTGTGTAACAGATGCCCCCTAAAGCATGAAGACCGAGAGAGTGGGAGGGGTGAAATGCTTTACAACACACGCCGAACTGGAACACCACCAGGAAGTATCGAAAAATCTCTGACAATCATATACATGCAGTCTAGGCATGGGCGCAGCCATCCAAAAGACATGCGAGACTGGTCTATGGTATGGACGCAGCCACCCAGCTAAAGAGACCATAATAATGATAAGGTATGGTCGCAGCCATCCATGAAGACTCAGGTATGGGCGCAGCCATCCATCAATGAGTCATGTAATGATTATCCACAAAATCGCAACCTGGACCACAGTGAGCAAGGATCCAGGGTCTTGCGCTCCATCTCGACCCGAACAGAGTACAAGTCCACACATGTGAATACAGGGGTTGGAGTCGAACATGCATGAACATCGTCTGATTACCGGCCAATGATGAGAACCGTTAACAGACGCGAGAGGTACCACCAATAATGACAATGGCCCTCAAGGTACTATAGGTACAATCCGTGGCGTGTGAATCAATGAGCTGGTGTCGAACACCCACGGAATCATTCGATCGTAGGTCAATGATGTAAACCTTGCGTCGAACACGAGGAACCTGCCATTGAGGCATGCAGGCTCCAAGGCACCTGGAAGGAGTCTCTAAGTCACTTTCTCGGATAATGAGTTGAAGTCGACGAGAAGTGGCCTTGATCGAAGGTGGGCCATGATGATTCCCACATCATCGACACGAGACAGAGATATAATGATTTGCGACGAGATAGCGAACGAGGTTGCATTGGGGCAGAGGACAACTTCTCTTGAACATATAACGGCACTATAAAGGATTTGGCAGTACTTGACATCAAATGAGCAGCGGATAAGATGATGACGGCAATGAACAGATGAGAGGTCAAATAGAATATCCCAAACCCATGGAGGCTAGTGAAAATGAGATGAGATGACCCCACCCAGACACGAAACAGCGGAGTGCCATGTTCAAGAGTGACGTACTGCCGAGACGACTGTAATCAAAGTTCCATTTTCCCCACCTTTGCAGGCAGGTACCCCGATTATTTTTGGATGACAAGCTTGACGGGGATAACATATGCTTGATGTGTGTCATGTTGACAATATCCGATGTCATTGAGTGTTTAACGAGCCTGACAAAGGAAAAACTCGGCGTCTTTTCTTGTTTAGAGAGCCTGAAAAGACAGCAAAAAAGAAGACTCCAGGGGGGTCCTTTTTCGTACAGTTGTGTCTCTCGAGCCCGAAAAAGTATAAAACTATGCTCGAAAGAACCGCCCGACCATTACGATCGAGGAATACTTTTCGTAAATAGTGTTCTTCGACCCGAAAAAGTAAAAAAGCAGTCAGAAGCACGTCGTTTTGGAGCCAATAACGAGTGCGAAACGACAAACACCCGGCAATCTCTTTAGTTTAAACAGTCGGAAAAAGAGCTTTAAAAGCGACCGCCTCTCGTTCCTTTTAACGAGTCGAGAGGGGGACTCGGCAATCTTTTCATCTTTAAACGGTCGGGAAAGAGCTGAAAGAAGACCTCCATTTTTATTCTCTTTAACGAGTCAAAAAGGGAAAAATACTCGGCAATCTTTTCATATTTTACGAGTCAGAAAAGAGCTTAAAGGCGACTCGTCCTAGAGGAACGAGTGGTATAAAAGGTAGCAACTGGTTCCGGCAATGGTGGAACTGCTCAAAACGTGTAATGGTCAAGAGGCTGGCTAATAAAACCACTCATCGCTGCGGTTCCTCAGGAAAGGATAAAGAACGAAGTGAGAGCATATGATCGGCCAAAGAGATGGTGGCGATGAACCATGAATTTTTAGGAGGTAACAAGAAAGATGATAAGATGAAGGTCACTGCTAATCATAGTGTCCTAACAACATGACATGCTTAAACATGACATGCTTAATAGTAGAGGAATTACTGATTATAAAAGTCTACTAGGGAATTAATAATTCATAATCATAAATGGAAAGGTAAAAAGAATTCAAGTGTATGGCAGGTGGTGTATAGTGAGTGATGTGAAATTTTTAATATTGTTGGAGTTATTGGTTATTATTCACCTATCTAAAATATATTATTTATATTTTACAAATTGTATGTGACAAATACTAAATAAAACACTACTGGAACTTCACAGAAATTAAATCATAGGAACTGAGAAAATATTGCAAATACAAAAAATAATAGACATCAATATTTTTGGATAAATTTTCTTGGAAAAATCCTAGTGTGGGTAAAACTAGTTCTGTAGATGAGTATTTTATTATTCTTAAACACTTCTATAATAGAAAATAATTACAACTGCTTGCCATAAATTAACAAAACTATGTAAAATTGTTTTCTCACTTCTGATAGTTGATCTGACCTCTTGGAATTAACTTAGCCCCTTTGATTCAATTCAAACCTCCTCTAGAGCCTTGAACTGATCCACACATGTGTGCCTAGCTAACTAGGCCTCTATTGGTAACTCACATTGACTAGTAAATTAACTTGACCTACTCCAGAAATTTTAACATCACTGGAAAACTCAACTTCTCCTGTGGAAATTGATCACTCTAATTTATTATTATTATTATTATTATTGTCTTGCTTTGGAAACTCGAATTCACTGATCCATCTCTCACTACCGGGGAAAATCATCCTTTACAGATAAAATCAATCTCCCTTTATCACTAAGAAACTGGAGATCATTGTGAAGAATTTTCTCTCTCCAGAAACTCGATCTTCAATCATTATTGATATTACTCTTGGTGTCCTCCATGCATCATTTTTCCCTTGTTATCACTGCAAATATATAACTTGAATGTGTTCTCCAAAAGCCCATCAATTTCCTCTTATAATATCTCGTTGACGAATCAATGACCACTATCTATTCTCAATTGATGACTAAGATCATCTTGAATCCATAAAATGAATTTTCTAGAAGTCACTAGAGGAAGATAAATTTTCCTTAATTAATCTTGATTAATTAACCACTTTTCTTAAGTTAGACTTAGGAAAATATTTAAACTAGCTAATTAATTGTAATTAAGACAATTTTCCTTAGAAAATTTATGTGAGATAATTAATCCATCTGTGTTTCTAACCTCATAGGCACCACCTAAGACTAGAACCCCTATTTGAGCTACATAAACTAACACTCTCTCTTAGTGAGGAAGGTGTTATGCATAACACCTAACTTGGCTTTGAAGAAGATAAATCTCACCTTCCCCAAGGCCTCCGTTTGCATGTGTGCTACCTACATATTTGTAGGTATATAATGTAGTTGAACAATCTTGCACTGTACGCAATCCCTGATGAAGTGATACCTTATGTCTATACGCTTGGAACTATTTTGAAACAATAGATTCTTAGATAGCTTGATGAAACTATGCTTGTCATAGTACAATACTCTTGCCTCTACCCTCCGACAAAATAAGGCTACTAGTAGCTTCTGAAGCCATATGACCTCACACATTTCCATGCTAGTTGCTGAGTACTCTGCCTCTATAGAACTTAGTGCCACAAAATTCTGCTTCTAACTCTGCGACGGAATAACTCATGATCCCATGCTGAAACAACAACCTAGAGTAATTTTACTGTCCACTGTTTTACTTGCTGTTGACGGTGCTAGACCCGCCAACATGTCAAGGGGTTCTCCCCAGTAAGAAATACCAATTATACCTCAGACCGTTTGGTGTAGGAGTCCTAACAGTGGGTTGTAAGCTAATGCCTTTATCGTGGTGTCGCACAGAGGAAAATAGAATAACTCTGTTAGCAACAAGGGTGTGACTGATGTAGTGAGTCAAGGAAGGTGCATAAGAGGTTCCAAAACTTCGAAAGGGGAAGGAGGTGAAAGTGAGTTCCAGGTTGAAAGGGATCAATCCCAACTCAGCTAGGAACACACAACACAAAGGACATGCATAGCTTCCAGCGGAGCAGTTCACTCGGATGCGGTAGTCACATCATACAAGGTAAGATAACACGTACAACACTCACGGATTAGTCCGAGATGAGTGTGATGGTTGTTATAGCAAGGTTCAAGTGAAAGGTCTATCTGATGTCTGACAGAGTAGTCGACATGGATGGTGACAAAATTAACAACATATGCAACAAATTAACAACAACACTCATATTATTGCATGCGAATCAGTTCATACACAAGTATGTAAGTTAAACAACACTTATCATTAAAGCAACCGGAGGAATCCAACTATAATAACAACATATGCATGAAAATGTGCTGGCTCTTATTATATAGAGAAGTGTAAGTCACAATCATACAATACATCCATGTAAACCTGCTAGCCCCAATAGTGGAACGTTACAACCACATCTACCTGCTCCTCCAAAGAAATGTACTAGCTTCGTGCAGTGGAGAAGCCAAGGTGCATTACAATACTGTCCAAGCCTTCTTCAAAATAGTCTTAGTAGAAGCTTAGCTAACAAAAAGCCCATAAAATGAGTTATGAGGGACTATTTATATCAAAGGATGGTGTGACCCTTGACATTCCCCTTTGTGACAATTCAACCACCCTCATGACTCTTCACCTACTCTATGACTGTTACATCCAACCATTGACACTTGACATGACTCAACATTACAATGCACATGTACTCATGTGAGACAACATGGCTTGAACAAGCCTTGCAAGACATCATTGGCACTCGGTCCATTGTGATGAGACCAACTCTTTGAAATGCCAGTGATGGTGAAGGTGGTGAGATGATGCCAAGCTTGGTCGTCAGTGATGGCGTGCATGCACCTCATGGTGACATCTTCCTAAAGCGAACTCTGCCTCCATTGCAACCGTTGCATTGGCTCGGCCCCTTCATCCAACTCGTTTGCTAACATGCACATGGTCTTCTTGGGTACGGTCGAACCTGCAAAACACTGATGCATAGTGTCCGTGCTGATCTTCAAGTGTGTGCTGGCAGTCCTGCAAATCAACTTGCCGAAGTACATGTTCAACCCTAGTTGGACTTGCTTCTTGTCTTCACCTTGGTGAGTGTATTGAATGGGTTGGATTGCATGTGTGTGCTCAACGACATGCATGCTACTAAATCCCTTGCATGATCAACAACACTTCTCACCATGTCTGCTTTGTGTCAATTGCTGGGATGGATCCTGAGCTTGTACAGGCGCAGTTTCATCCGTGAGTGCATGTTGCACCCACTGTTGTTCTTGCTCCTCTTGTAACTCATTCGTTTATCTGTGCAGGTTCATGTTCTTCCTGGGTTGCTGCTTCAGCACATTCAACTCCTTCTTTGTTCAATCTTTTGCCTTCGTGCGATCTTCATGTCATGCCGTCACCTCATAGCCTAAGTCTTCAAAGTTTCCTTCATCATCAATGGAGCTGCTTGAGCTTGAAACCTTTTTCTGCCTCTGTGTTATCAAAAACCCTCCTCTTGCATTCATTGCATTTGTATGCTGTCTTCAACTGTTGTTCATGATGCTTCTCACTGTGATGCTACCGCTTGATGTCCTTGCCTACAAACAACTTGATGTCTTCGTGAGTAGGCAACCTCGTAGACACTTGATCAACTGCATCCCCAAGCATGCTCTAAACGATGTCCTTGTCTCTGCTCTCCTAGAAACCATTGTACCTGTGCTACTGAGAGGCAGATGGACACTTGCGATACCTGGAGACATGGTAACACTCATAGAAAGCAATTTGTCAGTCGAAAACCAAAATGAACATGAGAACTGACTTGCAACATACCTGGGTGAATGATCATGAAGGTTGCGCAATTTCAGCTGGGAGGTCGAGAGACCGATTGCAAAGTCTGCTCAAGGCATAGTCTGGGTTGCTGGGAGACTGGCTGACTACTGGAACTACACAATGCACAGTCTAGTTTGGCTGTTGATTGCTGGGATTACTTAATGCACAATTTAAACTGGGAAGGACTGCTGGCCTAGGGACAAATATGCGAAATTTCTTGGGCCAAGAAGCCACTGTCCTCCAGAAATGCGCAAAACAGTCTTGGAGGCTAGTGTTAGGAAGGAATGTGCAAATCTGGAGAGGAAGGTGAGCCTTCCTTTCCTAGATTACGCAATGCAGCCTTGGTGAAGGCAGAGCCTGGGCCAAGGTTGGCCTGACTCGTCGATGGGCGATTGAAAGCAAGTAAGTCAGTGAATGTCTGGTGACACTAAGTGATATCAGAAGTTATTGACAATGCATGCAAAACATGAATGAAAGATTCAACAAAGAGATCAACATGCATGTGGGTGAGGCAGTTTGCCGGTTGGGCGAATGCCCGTGCAAAATAGTTTCATGCATGCGACAACAGTGAGATAGCTACAAAAACTGAAATAGAGTTAGGAAAATCTAGTATACATGTAAATGACAACGCGTGTTCAAAGAAATCAAGCAAGCAATACTTCCACAAGTGAAAACACAAAAAAGCGACAGAAATGCAGCACAAGGCATGGGAAGAGAGCTTACTCCAAAATAGTTGAGCTGAGTGTGTTGAATGCTCCTAGATGTGATGTGGGATGTCAGAGCTACAAGTTTGATGTGAGGAATGAGATCTGCAATGTCCGATTGATGAGTTTTGATAACACCGAGGTTGTGACGCGCGTGCCACGAATCTAAGGGAAGCGACACTTGGGGGGAGGTTTTAGAAATTATCCTTGCATGTAACCTCCAACTGCTAAAAATAGATCCCTGAAATAAGGGCTACCTTTGCATGTTGCCTTGCGAGAAGCATCCCATGCATGCAATTTCTCAGTCCCGGAGGGAACTGGTCAACTCAACTGCACATGCAAGAGACTGCTCGACTTGATCTAGGTGGATATTGGTGGCCACCTGCCAAGTCCACTTGGACCCCCACCATTGTATCTTTCAGCTTTTCAGTTTCCTTAATTGCAGCATAGTTTACTATTTTTAGCAGTTTTGTGGGTCCTAAACTTCTGGAGCCGTTTTGAGGCCCTAAACATCATTTTTTGGGAAAACTAGGAGCAACATGGGTCCATGGACCGATGTTTTTCTTCCCAAATTTGGAGTTCTCGAATAGATCTTTCTAATGAGATATTGTACGTGTCAAACGAAGATCGTATGCCAAAGTTACGACCTCGGGAAGTTGATGTACCAATTTACCCAAATGGGGCCCACAGTTTGGCATTTCATCTTCTAGGGTTAGGTTTTTGGATGTTTAGGGTTTTCCATTGTTTCTCAACAATAAATAGGCCTTTGAGCCTCATTGTAACATAGTTCAGAGGCATGTAGCCACCACATCTCTTCTTAGAGATAAGCTACCATTGCCCTAGCTATTTATTTCCATTTTCTGTTTGTAAGCATATCTCAGTATTTTACATTAATGAAATGAAGTATTATTTCCGCTGCATCTTTGTGTTTATGGTTATCTCTGTAATTTTTTGTGTTCCTATTTAAATCTGGATCAGTGGTATTAGAGGGGTCAGCTTTTTCTCTGTTTTTCTTTGCATGTCCTCAACAGGGTCAGGATATAAGGAGTTAGGGCTTGAACTGGTCTAACCTTTGCAAGACCAGCCTCGCAAAACCTGACGACCTCCCATGGTGGATGAAAAGAAAGACGAGGGAGCAGGAGATCCTATCAAAATCTTGCTCGAAGAAGCCCTCGAGTGATAAAGGAACGCGATGATGGACAACTTTTCCCAGATCCTTCAGCAATTAACCAGGGGCGACACATCGGCTTCCCACAACTACTCTGGAAATGCCACACCGTTTAAGGTACAAGTTAATTTTGAGATCCCCATATTCGAGGGTTAGATAGACGCAAATGCCGACGATAAATGGTTAAATCTGCTAGAGGGTTATTTTTCTGTTCATGATTTTTCCTGTCGGGAAAATATTATTTTCACTCTTCTCAAAGCAGCCCCCCATGCCAAGCACTGGTGGGAAACCTACTACGAGCAGAAGGATGAAAGTATCGGCTCACTATTTTCAGCTGCACCCACCTGGAATTCATTCCAGGATGCCATCAAGGAGCAGTACTACCCTGTCGGAAGCTATGAGGATCAATACATAAAGTGGACCACGCTGCGGCGGGGAAGGGACCAAGACGTGCCAGAGTTTACCAATATTTTCCATACCCTTTGCATGAAGTTGGGTATCAAGGATTCATAGGAGCATTTGATACTCAAATACCGCGGCTGCCTGCACAAGTACATCCAGGAAGAAATAGAATTCCTGAACATCTCCTCGCTCAGCATGGCATACCGATATGCTGTCAACGTTGAGCAAAAGTTTAAATAGAAGAAGCAAGACTTTGGATATGCAAATCCGAAGCAAGGGAAAGGTGCCCTCAAACCGCAGAATAAAGGAGAAAGCCAAGGCAGGGTGGCCCAAGACAACCCGCCAAAACTGCAAGCAAAGGACAACACCACGAAGCCAAAAAAGGACACGGGAAAATGGTGTGAGTTCCATATGAGCTCCACTCACAACACAAGTGAGTGTCGGGCCAAGCAATCACTGGTGGCTGAGCTAAAGGTTTTAGAATCAGATGCATGTTCCAACTCTGAGTCAAAACCCGACAAGGGGAATGACAAAGGGAAGCAGATTATCGATGCAGAGCCCAACGCCACCGTTGCCACCATGAAGATCCAGAAGGAGGAACCCGAATATCCAGAGGAGGAGGAGCATCTCTTCCACTCCTAGATGTGGGTAAAGGGATCCACGCTACAGTTCATTGTCGGCAGCAAGAGCCAAAAGAACCTCATTTCGATAGAGGTCATGAAGCGGCTGGGCTTATCGACCACAACACATCCACAACCGTACACCATCAGGTGGCTTCACCAAGGATGAGATCTTCATGTGAGCTAGCAGTGTCACCTTCCATACAACATCAAGCCCTTCACGGATGAGGTATTGTGTGACATTGCTCCCCTTGAAGTCTGTGATGTATTATTAGGACAACCATACTTGTGGAAGCGACATGCTGTGTATGAATCAAGGCCCTGTGCTTCTATTATTACTGTGGGAAATAAGTTGTACAGGATACCAGAGGTAGCACCGCCTACCGCCATCTCTTTGGTTACTACAAAACAATGCAGTAAGCTCATTTCCAAAACTGGGAAATTTGCTTTCTTGATGATATGCCTCCAAGGAAAGAAGAAGACGGTGGCCACGACCTCCAGATAGGGCCCCTCCACACGACAACTACAGATGGACAAGGTCATGGAGGAGTATGAGGACATCTTCACCTCCCCCTTAGGGGTTCCTCTACACTGTCAGGTCAAGCACTCCATCGAACTAACCCCGGGTGCACCACTACCTAATGGACCAATCTATCGGTGCTCCGTTCTGGAGAACAATGAAATAAAGAGGTAGATTCAGGAGCTGCTACAGAAAGGTCACATTCGTCCGAGTTCATCGCCCTGTGGGAACCCGATCGTGTTGGTACAGAAGAAGGATGGGACTTGGAGACTCTGTATTGACTATCGGGCGCTAAACAAGATCACTGTCCATAATAGGTACTCGATCCCATAGATCGATGACCTCTTGGACCAACTGAAGGGGGAAAAAGATTTCAGCAAGATTGATTTGAAGTCAAGATATCACCAGGTACCAATCGAACCCTTCGATGTGTGGAAGACTGCCTTCAAAGCCAAGGAGGGCGAATGGTTGGTTATGCCTTTTGGATTGATGAATTCTCCTGCAACCTTCATGAGGCTAATGGATGACATCTTGCTGCCATTCACCAACTCATTTGTAGTGGTATACTTGGACGACATCCTGATCTTCAGCCAAAGTTGGGAAGAGCACCTCCAGCACATCCGACAAGTTCTCCAAACACTGCGGCAACACAAGTTATGTGCCAATTTGGAGAAATGCACTTTTGGCATGACCCAAGTTTAGTATTTGCGATAAATTATTGATGAATAGGGGGTGCATGTGGATCTAGCCAAGATCCAAGTCATTAGGGATTGGCCCTCTCCAACCACTCTAACAGAGCTTCGAAAATTTCTAGGTCTTGCTAACTTCTACTGTAGGTTTGTGTTGGGATTTTATCATATCACTTGGCCCTTGAGTCAAGTCACCAAAGGAGGAGCAAAAGAAAAATTCTTTTGGTCTGAATCTCAACAGAAGGCATTCACAAAGTTGAAAGACCGCCTCTGCTCGACACCAGTGCTTGCATTTCCAGACTTGCAACAACCATTTGAGGTCGAGACAGATGCCTTTGACTATGCTATTGGGGCAGTCCTTACTCAACACGAGCATCCAGTGGCATATCACAGTGAGACACTTTCAGACACAGTCTGAAAGTATCCTACTTATGACAAAGAGATGTATTCCATTATGTAGGTCTGCTGACAATGGAAACATTACATTTTGGGGAAGGAAACGGTCATCCACATAGACCACCGACCCCTCCAGTTCATACAGACCCAAGGGAAATTACAGAATTATCACCATCAGAAGTGGTCCAAATACCTGCAACAGTTCCATTTGAATATAAAGTATAAGAATGGCAACACTAATAATGTTGTAGATTGCCTCAGTCGACCACCAATCATGTCATTAACCACCGTGCTCAACTCTTGTGGGCACGAGACTTCTGATTGGCCACTTCTCTACAAAAGCGACCTAGACTTTGGCCACACATACCAGACACTCTTGGAGGGTCGGCATGTTCCAGATTTTCACCTCCAGGATGCCCTGTTATGCCACTTGGGTCACCTTTATGTTCCTTCAAGTGAGCGTGCCAAGATGATTTGGGAAGCACACTACAGTCGGGCTGCTGGGCATTTCGGGGTCGAGAAAACGGTGGCAGTACTACAGAAGTATTTCTACTAGCCGAATCTTCGACAGGATGTCGGGAAGTACATCAGATCATGCACTACCTGCGCCATTGCCAAACCGACAGTCAAGAAGCAAGGCCTCTATACCCCACTGCCTACCCTTAGTCGACCTTGGGAATCCATCTCCATGGATTACATGTTAGGCCTTCCTTCCACTAAGCATGGAAACGACTGTGTTTTTGTGGTCGTCGATAGGTTCTTGAAGATGGCCATTATAGCAGCTTGCGAGAAGAATATCACAACAGAAGCCACTGCTAAACTATTCTTTGAACGAGTGTGGGTGCACTTTGGGATCCCACAGTCTATCATCTCAGATCGGAATAGAAAGTTCCTCATTACATTTTGGTCTGGTCTCTGGTCGATGCTGGACACCAAACTCACTAAGTCCATAGCCTTCCATCCTCAAAATAATGGCCAGACAGAGGTTGTCAACAAGATGATTGTACACATTTTGCGCATGTACAACTCAAAGCATCCACGCACATGGGATGAGAGCCTCCCCTATGTTCAACACAGCTACAATCGGGCTCTCCACAACTTGATTGGCCACAACCCTTTTCAGGTGGGCTTGGGATTCTAGCCACTATGTCCCATTGATGTGGCCATGCCATTTGCAGCTACTCACGCAAATTCGGCTCATGTCCAGTCCGAAATAGATAAGGCAAACAACTTCATTGAGCACATCCAACATATTCGCCAACAAGTCCATGACATTCTAGAGAAATCAAATGCCAAGTACAAGCAACGACATGATCAACATCGGGTCCTACACAAGTTTCAGGAGGGTGACAAAGTATGGTTGCATTTGCAAAAGGAATGCCTTACCGGGCCTATCAGAAACTCAGACCACTCCGATATGGTCCTTACATTATTACTGAGGCTATGGGAGACAATGCATTTGAGCTCAACATTCCCCCATTCCTTGGCCCACACCCAGTGTTCAATGTGGACCGCCTTCGGCCATACTTTCCACCATTACTAGACACATCTGACATTGCAGAACAGCTCACACCCACAGAGTTAAATCTAGATTGCATGGAACAAGTTGCAACTGATCGGATCATGGACACACAGATCAAGCACACTTGCCAGTAGAACATCCAACTGTATCGAGTTGTCAAAGCATGCCAACTCCTTCACTAGGGCAAGTGGCTCACCAGGGACCAAGTTCAGCAGAAGTTTCCTCATCTCATGGAGGAACTCAACGCAATGGGGACCATTGCTTCCTAAGGGGGAGAAACGATCTAGGTGGATATTGGTGGCCACCCACCAAGTCCACTTGGACCCCCACCATTGTTTCTTTCAGCTTTTCAATTTCCTTAATTGTAGCATAGTTTACTATTTTTAGCAGTTTTTTGGGTCCTAAACTTCTGAAGCCATTTTGAGGCCCTAAACGACGTTTTTTGGGAAAACCGGGAGCAACATAGGTCTATAGACCAATGTTTCTCTTCCCAAAGTTGTAGTTCTTGGATAGATATTTCTAACGAGATATTGTACGTGTCAAACGGAGATCGTATGCCAAAGTTACGACCCCGGGAAGTTGATGTACCAATTTACCCAAACGGGGCCTACAGTTTGGCGTTTCATCTTCTAGGGTTAGGTTTTTGGATGTTTAGGGTTTTCCATTGTTTCTCAACAATAAATAGGCCTTCGAGCCTCATTGTAACATAGTTCAGAGGCATGTAGCCACCACATCTCTTCTCAGAGATAAGCTACCATCGCCCTAGCTATTTATTTCCATTTTATGTTTGTAAGCATATCTCAGTATTTTACATTAAGGAAATGAAGTATTATTTCCGTTGCATCTTTGTGTTTATGGTTATCTCTGTAATTTGTTGCGTTCCTGTTTAAATCCGGATCACGAATTCTGGGGAAAAATACACATTTCTGGTTGGGAGCTGGGCTGGCTACCCAGGAGATTTGCTCAATTTCTGGGCAAAGCAGCTAACTGCTACCCAAATTTTCACAAATTCTGGGCTGAACAACCTGCTGCTGGGAAATGTTGCACAAATCCTGTTGGGAGGGTTGGTTAGCAGGATTGTACAATCCTAGAGCCCAGTAGGTTGTTAGAGAGGATTGCACAATTCTTGGAGGGAAGGATGGTTTCCCTCCATAAATGAACAATTTTCAAGGGGAGCTACTCACCTTGCAGTTGGACCAAGTCTGGGTGAGCAGCCTGTGAGGGGAATGGATCAACTATGATTGACATGCTACCTTTGTGCGAGGAAAACACTGAAGCTTGAGTACTTGATGAAGCAAGACAAAGTGCTATTTAAGGTTGGTAGGGAGGCTCCAAAATAGGTTAAGGAAAAATTTTGGAGGGTGTTTGTAGCCACTACAACACTTGGCGACACACTGGTAGAAATCCAGCTCTCTGATTAGATCTTGTTCACGAAACACAAGTCTAACACCTCCAGAATTATTGTTCAGTTCTTAGCTCATATTGGTTTCACACTAACTTGATTTTAAGATGTAGCATCTGCCAAACCCTTGGTCGATTGACACACATTCCAAGCCAAGGCAACACAATTGTTTCTATTAGGGTTGAAGGGTATATAGGTGCACAAGCAATATAGTCGTCGGAGTCTTAGTTTCATCTCTGGTGTTGCTCCACTGCTAGCAGGCCTGGATAGTACCCCCGTGGAGTCACATAGGAACACAAGCATGGCTCCACTGCTAGCGAGCCTGGTCAGTACCCCAACATAGTTACTTACATCACCTCCCTGCGTAGGAAGCCTTTCTCTTCTTTTGCCTTATTCATTTTTCATTTTGATTTTTTTTTGACTTTTCATTTTTTTCATTTTCACTATGCATAACACTTATTCATTTCAAAGGCGGAAGAGGGATCCCGACTTATTTAGAGTAGAAGAGGTTGTTCCAGAAGAGAAGTAGTTTATTATATCTCTGATGTGCTTGTTAAGGTTTTCCCCTCACCTTAATCTACTTGACTGAGCTGATAAGGGTTAACCCAAAAACAATCGACTAGAGAAGGTGACACTAGTTAGCGTGCAAGTGTTGTGTTTACACCAAGGTTCACTTCGAACAATACATATTTTCCTTCGACGTATCATGGACTAAAAGTAACAAGGTCATAATACATGGGCAAGATGACATATAACCAATTAGTGATAGCTGTACAAGCCCTCTTTTACTTTACCCAACTTGCTTCAAGAGTCATACATGGTTTCATGCAAGTCTAACCTATGAAAGAAACAAATGAACTAACAAACATCAAAGCAAAGAAAAAGCAGAAGTGAAAGTGAAAGCAAAGAAAGTAATCAAACAAGCAAGCAAACAAACAAGCAAACAAAGCATGTAAGCAAACAAGCATGAAAACAAACAACTGAAAGCAAACACTAACCCTACTCCTACAATAACAGTGCATGGGTCTCATCACGTGAATTGATACTTCCAATGCGGCCACAGGCGCATTTTGGTGAAGGCTTGGTTCGCGAGCAACCCAGTTGTGCAAACCAGCAACCAAGAAAGATATAAAAATGAAGACAACCACACTTCGTGCTTCAAACTGTCCACAGGACATAAGTGAGTGCATGCGCATGACGGGTAGTCCGCAAACTTATCGTGGTGCTGTGTGACACTACGTGCAACTTTGAAGCATAAGCACACTCTTGATTGAGACATGCAAGAAAACAAAAGGGAAAAAGATAACTTGCGTCACACATGAGTGCTCGCAATGTAAGACTCCTCCAATGCATGAGAAATGCGATCGTGCAACTTGAGTGGAGGAAGTGTGATCTGTGTGTGAGATGGATCTTCAATGCATACATATGAGTGATGAGGAGCTTTGGGTGATAGAACAATTTCTTGATCGGGAGTGAAACCAACCTTAGGATAGCGAGGGCCTGACATAATCATCAACTCGGGCTGAAATGCCTCGACAGCCTATGGGTTTTCGACTTCGTTGATAGATAGATCTTCGTAGACCAGTGGCTTAGATGGATTGACAATGAGTGAATTAACATCGTGATCAGATGATGAGGTGAAGAGATCACGACAACCAAGATCAGAAAATTCAGGATGTTGGTTGGCATCCTCATGGTTTGATGAATCACACAAAGGGGTAGATGAGGAGGAAGGATGTTCACCCTCTGTGTTTCCAGAAAAAGAAGATGAAAGATCAAGTGGATTTCCAATGAATGATTGGTCCTCTCCATTGTTGGATGATGGACTAACATACAGTGTGTCTTGTGAAATATCAACAATGGGTTCATTCGTGGATGAAGACACACATGCAAAATCATGGATGGCAAGTTCACCAATGATGTTAGGTGATCCAGGAGGATCTCGTTAGATCAGTTACATAGGTTTAGTTTCGTCGTCAGCATTCAGTCCGGTATATTCAGCTGAGACAGTGATGTTTATGGTTCAAGTTGTCTGATGATGTCAATGGTTGATGTGGGTTTTTATGGTGTTTAGTACCTGGATGTCGACATGTGTTCGTTGTCAGTTCCACCAAGGTATGTTTGTCAATTTTGGTCCATGGTTATCATCATATGGGTTGTATGTCGCCTTGTGACAATTGTGTAAAAGGGTGTAAAATTTTGAAGACTAAACGCTAAACATAAATGTATAAACCCACCTACAAAAACTATGGTGGACAAACAAAATTCAAAAAAAGCTAAACCCATTATACTAAAACCTATGCTAAGACATAGCCCTAAAAAGCTAAGGTGCAAACCATAACCCTAAGTCTAAAACCCTCTCGGCCTTGTAAACATTACATAACATAAAAACATTGCAAAATATATTAGAACAGTCCTTAATCGCGGGGTATAGACTGCGTTGGAACCATGTCATGTGAGTTGATGGGAATATAACCACGAGGGTTGTCTCCATGATGTTTAGGGTCGGAGTTATGGTTAAACACCAACGGGGACCGTTGACATGTGAACAATACAGTTCACCGTCAACCATCGACAGTCATCGGAACCGTCAACATATGAACGGGCCGGATTAACTGTCAATCGTCATCATTTTGGCAATTCATCAGTGGAACCGCCAGAGCCCAATCCACTGGGGTTATCCACTTGCACACATGCGCTATCTCCCTGCTTCGCCTGGTTAGCAAACAACCAACGATTTTCATGTTATAATAAGGCTGCAGGTGGGTTTTTGTTCAAAAATTGGATATTTTAATACACCTAAGGTGCTTAATGTCACAAAGTGACATAATATCTTGAACTAAAACCCTAATTTAACCCTAGAAGTTTGCTCATGCATTCTAAAGTTGGGTTGCAGAGGTTAGAATGAATTTTTAGGGTTATAAAGGATGTTTTTATCATTGAAAATGGGGATGAAGTGTTTTGAGTTTTATGTGGAAGTTCTGGAGGATATAGGCTTTTTTTTTTTTTTTTTTTTTTTTTTCAGTGTAACAGGAGCATCCAGAGTCAGAATTGGGAACCGTGACAGGCATTGGAAAGATGGTTTAGAGAGATTTCTTATGAAAGTGACCAAAAGTGCTTGTGTTCACATTGAGTTTGGTCAATTTTCTGTGTAATTGACCTCCTCGGATTCAATCCTAATAAAGTGGTCGCCCATCTTGAAAGCAGACCCAGAGACGTAGTTCGTTAGGGACGAACTCTGTAATCAATATTGTTGTCTGGTATCGCTGTGTTTTGCTACTTTTCACTTCTATTTTTACATCTTGCTTATGTTTATCATCTGTCATAAAGTCTTTCTCTTCAAGCAGTTCTCAAGAGTTTTGCACTTTAAGTTTAACATTCAGTTCACTGTTGGCATAATCAATTCTACATCAGTTTGACATATGATCATTTTAGATCATTAGGAAAGAACAGAGGGGGCTCAGACAAAAGGGAGTAATCCTTCACCGAGTGTTGATGCTCTAGCTCCCACTCATACTCTTCATGAATGAAAACGCATGTTGGTTGTGCAACACCAAATCCGTCAGTGGGTTGTTCCTCGTTCACAACAAGTGAAGAGTTCGGAATGGACGAACACAAGACAACATCATTCGGAGGAAGACCCAGGTGCAAAGACAGAGGTCGAAGAAAAGAATGCATATGAGAACTCGAAAGAATCACAACCAAATCTACATGAAAATCGAGTGGAGTGATGTTGGGAGGGTGTGAAGGATGAACAGGTGTGTGAGCATGATCCTCAACATCACTGGGTAGTGGTGGAGCTGCTGAATGAGAGGGAGGTGGACAGTTAGTTGAGACAGTGTCAGCTCCCACATGAGATTACGCAATTCCATCAATGAAGAATTTTGAGTGAGGCTTGATATCAAGCTTCCTCTTGGGACGAGGAGATTTCTTAAGGCAATGCTTGAACCGGTCCCAAAGATAAGCAAAATTCATATGGCTCTTTGGAGCTTGAAACTGCAAGTCACGGAAGCGCTGCCAAAAATCAATAATGGATTCATGCGGAGCCCTCTACTGCTATAACAGTTTCTGGTCAAGATAGTGTGGATCAAAATGATAAAACGTGTCTTCAATGAGATCACAGAAGTGCTCAAATGAGTGCATGGTGTCAGCCGTAGGCTTAGCATCCAACAAAATGAAGATTCACAAAGTGTGTATGCAAGCATAAAACTGGCCTGTTCGTTAGAAAACTCATCTTCCTCATAAATAATGAAAAGAAAGCTATATAAGTACTCAAGCCAGGCCACTTCGCCTTCACCATCATACGTGTGAGTGGAAAAGAGATCAAAAATCTTCCCCGAGATGGCGACATCTTCACTATTCGAAAAACATCTCGGGAGAAGAAGAGTACAAGACTCCATGAAAGATATGTGAAGGTTCAAAACTGGATGAGAGGACATTTCTTGTCATCAGGCCCTCCTTCTAGTGCCAGAAATGTTGACGTTGCTGGACACGCCAACATGTCAAGGGGATCTCCCCAGTAAGAAGTTCCGATTAGAACTCAGACTGTTTGGTGTAGGAGTCCCAGTAGTGGGTCATAAGGTAATGCCTTGACTACGGTGTTGCACAGAGGCAAGTAGAATAACTTTGCCCGCAGCAAGGGTGGACTGATGTAGTGCGTCAAGGAAGCTGTATAAGAGGTTCCAACACTTTGAAAGGGGAAGGAGGTGAAAGTGAGTTCCAAGTAGAAAGGGATCAGTCCCAACTCGGCTAGGAACACACCACACAAAGGACATGCACAGCTTCCAGTGGAGCAGTCCACTTGGATGCGACAGTCACATCATACAAGGTAAGATAACATGTACAACACTCATGGATTAGTCTGAGACGAGTGTGATGGTTGTTATAGCAAGGTTCAAGTGAAAGGTCTGTCTGATGTCTGGTAGAGTAGTCGACACAGGCGGTGACAACATTAACAACATATTAACAACAAGATTCGTATAATTGTATGTGAATCAGTTCATACATAAGTACATAAGTTAAAGAAAACACATATCATTAAAGCAACCGGAGTAGTCTAGCTACAATAACGACATATGCATGAAAATGTGATGGCTCTTATTATATAAATAAGTGTAAGTCACAATCATACAATACATCCATGTAACCTTCTAGCCCCAACAGTGGAATGTTACAGCCACATCCGCCTGCTCCTCCAAAGATATGTACTTTCTCCATGCAGTGGAGAAGCCAAGGAACATTACAATATTGTCCAAGCCTTCTTCAAAATAGTCTTAGTAGAAGCTTGGCTGACCAAAATCCCATACAATGAGTTATGAGGGACTATTTATAGCAAAGGGTGGGGTGATCCTTGACATTCCCCTTTGTGACAATTCAACTACCCTCATGACTCTTCAACTTCTCTTTGATTGTTACATCCAACCATTGACTCTTGACATACACTTGATATGAATCAACATTACAATGCACATGTACTCATGTGAGACAACATGGCTTGAGAAAGCCTTGCAAGAAATCACTAACAATTGGTTCACTGTGATGGGACAAACTCTTTGACATGCTTGTGATTTTGAAGGTGGCGAGTTGATGCTAAGCTTGGTTGTCTGTGATGGTGTGCATGCACCTCATGGTGACATCTTCCTGAAGCAAACTCTGCCTCTGTTGCAACTGGTTCATTGGTTCGACCCCTTCGTCCAACTCGTCTACTAACATGCACATGGTCTTCTTGGGTATAGTTGAACCGGAAAAGAACTTATGCATAGTGTTTGTGCTGATCTTCAAGTGTGTGCTAGTGGTCCTGTGCATCAACTTGCGAAGTACATGTTTAGTCCCAGTTGGACTTGCTTCTTGTCTTCGCCTTGGTGAGTGTGTTGAATGGGTTGGATTGCATACGTGCGCTCAATGACATGCATGCTACTGAATCCCTTGCATGCGATAAAAAACATTGCTCACCATGTCTGCTCTGTGTCAGCTGCTGGGATGGATCCTTAGCTTGTACAGGCGCAATTTCATCCGTGATTGCATGTTGCACCCACTGCTAGTCCTGCTCCTATTATAACTCATTCATCTGTCTGTGCAAATTCATGTTCTTCCTGAGTTGCTGCGTCAACACATGAAACTCCTTATTTTTTCCATCTTCTGCCTTTGTGTGATCTTCATGCTGTCACCTCATACCCTAACTCTCCAAAGTTTCCTTCATCATCAATGGACCTGCTTGAGCTTTCAACCTTGTTCTGCCTCTGTGTTGTCAACAACGCTCCTCTTGCATTTGTTGCATTTGGTATGTTGTCTTCATTTGTTGTTCATGATGCTACTCACTGTGACGCTGCTGCTTAATGTCCTTGTATATGAACAACTCGATGTCTTCGTGAGTAGGCAAGCTCATAGACACTTGATCGACTTCATCGCCAAGCGTTCTCTGAATGGTGTTCTGATCTTTGCTATCCTAGAAACCATTGTACCTATGTTGCTGAGAGGCAGATGGACACCTGCGATACTTGGAGACATGGAAACACTCATAGCAAGCAATCTATCAGTTGAAAACCAAAATGAACATGAGAACTGACTTGCAACATACCTCGGTGAATGATCATGAAGGTTGTGCAATTTTGGCTAGGAGGTCGGGAGACCGACTACCAAGACTTCTCAAGGCATAGTCTGGGTTGCTGGGAGACTGGCTGACTACTGGAACTGCGCAATGCGTAGTCTAGTCTGGCTGCTGACTGATGAGATTGCTCAATGCGCAATTCCAGCTTGTTGCTGGGAAAATTTGTGCAAATCCTACTGGGAGGGTTGGCTGGCAGGATTGTGCAATCTTGGAGCCCAGCAGGCTAATAGAGAGGATTGAGCAATTCCTAAAGGGAAGGTTGGTTTCCCTCCAGAAAAGCGCAATTTTCAAGGGGAAGTTTCTCAGCCTGCAGCTAGACCAAGTTCAGGTGAGTAGCTTGTGAGGGGAATGGATCAACTGGGATTGACAGGCTACCTTTGTGCGAGGAAAACATTGAAGCTTGAGTACTTGATGAAGCAAGACAAAGTGCTGTGTAAGGTTGGTAGGGAGGCTCCAAAACAGGCTAAGGCAAAATTTTGGATGGTGGTTGTAGTCGCTACAACACCTACCTAGTGTGCATTAGTATAGCCCACCAATATGGTACCATCACTTTGAGCATACCTAATCCCATACTTGATTGTATAACACAAACACTGTAGCACATGCTTTGCCGCTGTCCAATGCACTCTCTTTATTTCCATCATGAATTGAATGGGAGAGTTTACTGCATAGGATATATCTAGTCTAGTATTGACCAAATACATGAGAGAGCCAATCAACTTCCCATATAAGGTGGGGTCCACAACCTTCTCCTTGGATGCGTCTACTTTCCTCTAATTAGTGATCATGGGTGTAGACATTGCTTTGTAATCCTCCCTTTCAAACCTTCTCAAAATCTCGATGCAGTATTTCCCTTACCGAAAGAAAATATGCCCATCTGTCTACCACATCTCCATGCCTAGAAAGTAGTGCATGATCCTGAAATCCTCCATTTTGAACTCAGCTACAATATCCGTCTTTCACTTCTCTATGAGCCCCAAAGAAACTATTAGAAACAAGTCATCCACATATAGAACAAGAATGCGAACCTCATCCCCAACCACCAAGCAGTAGAGGTCTACATCTACCTCACTCTTCATGAAGCCCATTCCCTGCAAGTATCTATCAATGCACTCATACCATGCCTTGGGGGCCTATGCAAGTCTCTCTTCAATATGCACACACATTTCTCATTGTTGTGTACTAAAAATCCGTCTAGTTTTTCTATGTATACCTCTTCTTCCTACTCACCATTATGGAAATTTTCCTTAACATCCATATGATGGATCTTCTATCACATTTGTGTTGCTAATGAAATCATGGCTTGTATATGTTGGAAAATCAAAGTAATTATATTATGTTTGATTCTCCTTTATTTATAATTACTTGTGAGCGTGTTGGCTTCTTTTACTTATTTATGATCTTATCTTTCATCAAGCAATTACCATATTATGTGTGTATGAAGATCACAAAGCAAGAGACACAAGATATAGGCACACGCTAGGGAAAAACCCTCCTCGAGGGAAAAAACCAGTCAAGATAATTCTTCCTTTCAATAGTATTCTTTGAGACTCTTCACCCTAGACCAAGACCAAACTATCCCTCCACACCAAGTCAGCCTCCCAGACTTTCGACCCATTCCAACAACTTCGACTAGGCAACAATTTTCAGCAATGAGCAGCTTCTGGCAACAACGAAACTTAGGAGACTTCTATCTCCCAATCCAGACCACGAAACAGAGAGAGAGAGGCACCAAAATTTTGATTTTTTCTCTCTGTAGACTTCCCCAAACTCACATTCACTTCATCTTCTCGACAACGGACTTCACACTCTTTCCGAGCTATAAGAGAACTTTGCTCTTTTTCCAGCTACAAGAGATTTCGAACTTGTGTGTGGGAATGATGCTCCAAATTAATTTGATGAGCTTGATTTTATAGGATTCATGTGGGGTTGAATAAGGTCCTTAGGCCGACATGGTGTGGAGGTTACATAATTCATATATGACTCAATACTTAACCTTTTTACATGATTCAAAACTCCAATAAGGGTCTCTTTAAAAGTATAATTACTCTATTGACTCAGAATAAATATTAGAAGTAATCAATGGGGAATCTGACCTAAAACATGGTGACCCAAGCATGAAACCCATGCTTTAATAAGCCATAATAATAATAATAATAAAAATTCGTTTCTTTATTCTTTTGACAATTACATTACATGATGACTAAAGTACATTAATGAAGATCGAACATAGTTACATTTTCCAATACTCCCTCTTAACTAGGTAGGTATTCATAATGTACAAATACAATGGAAGATATCAAACTATATGAACCATGAAGAACTTTAAGCACCACAATACCATGGACTAGACACCTGAACAGGGCAATCTATCCAAGTGGTCTCTCAACAATTTAGCTACTGCAATGCCATGGACTAGATTCCTAACCAAGGAAATCTATCCAGGTGGGACTAAGATTTACTTAAGCTTTCAGCCCCTCTAGGTACCATTAGGATTACTTGCTAACCATCAACCCAAAAATCCAGGTGTGTATCGAAAAACAAAGCTTTATGATCAACACCACCTTTCCAACTTCTAGACATCAACATAATGTGCTGGCCAGATGTCCTCCCAAGCAATGCTTCACTCACAAAGCCTCAACACCCCTTGATCTAGCAGATCAAGGATAACCAATCTCTCCTAATCAAAGTGAATGGTAACCAAAATTCTATCAACACCTTCGAGAGATTCATTTGTACAAACACAACCCCAATCAATAATACTATCATATGTACATAATCAAATACAAGCCTCTGGGGTATTCCAAACAACAGATATTGCTTCTTAACTTTCCATAGTAGGGATATCAACCAAATATTTGACAGAAGATTCCTCAATAATACACTATCTTTCATACTTCATATGCAACAACATATTCTTCATTCGGATCCTGCTTTCCTTCTTTTAGCAACACCTCAAAATGCATTCTCCAATTTCCTTCTCCTACTCATGGCCTTCACTAAAACTTATGATTGTTATTCCTAGTCAAGTGAATGACACATGAAGCAGAGAATCATATATGTCATTCCCTCCTGAACATAGAGGATCTAATCATTCCTATACAAGGAATATTATCAATCATCCTCTTATCCTAGGGAGATTCCTTACATTCAATCTCCCTCTTAACCTATGGAGATTTCATCCAGACTCCTTAACTTAGGGAGTTTGCTTCTTCTTTTCATCATTGGAGAATCTTTTGTGGCTTCCAACCATTTTCATCAGAGATATTTTCATCCTCATCATGCTTATCAACGAGCATCTTCACCAAATTGAAGATTGTGAACCTGCAAAACTTAGATAGTAAGTACAACCAAATCTATAGAAGCATGATGTTATCCATATTAAAATCACGGAAGTAATTCAACTGTATACATATCAGATACCCAGACTTTCGGTAACAAGTAGATTCCAGCAACAATGAAACTTAGGAGACTTCGATCTTCCAATCCAGACCATAAAACAGAGAGAGAGAGAGAGGCACCAAAATTTCTATTTTTCCTTTCTCCTTAGAGTTCCCCAAACTTGTATTCACGTCGACTTCTAGAAAATAAACTTCACACTCTTTCCAATCTACAAGATAACTTCACACTTTTTCTAGCTACAAAATATTTCAACCTTATGTGTGAGAATGATGCTCCAAATGAATTCGGTGAGCTTGCTTTTATAGGATTCATGTGGGGTCAAATATGGCCCTTATGCCTACTTGATCTTCTTCTAGGCCAACATGGTGTGGAGGTTACATAATTCATATTTGACTCAATATTTAACCTTTTTACATGATTCAAAAGCCCAAGAAGGGTCTCCTTAAAAATTCAATGACTCTATTGACTCAGAATAAATCCTAGAAATCCTCAATAGGGACTTTAACCTAAAACATGGTGACCCAAGCATGAAACCCATGCTTTAATAAGTCACAATTGTTAGAGTCGGTCTGGTCATCCCTCCGTTAAAGATCAAAACTCTTTTTCCATTTCATGTTTAGGTGTCCCATCTCTCTTGACCAGTTGCATTTCGTTAGGATCATGCCATAAATATGACGGAAGGGCTTTTGTCATTCATTCCCCTAATGCTTTGCACTGCTGGCTCAAGTCTGTCCATCAAAATCAAATCTTAAAAGTCATTTGCAGTCTTGTTGCCGTTTCTAGGTAATAACAGTCATTTTAGTCATTAGGTCTAGGGTTAATCAATTTGGTCTTCAACAAAGTCTAATAAAGCCAGCAAGCTAGAGGGAGGTCCTTGATAAGTTGTTATTTCAAAAGACTTTTATCGTCATAGAGATGGAGTATGACTTAGACAAGTCGACATTTTGTTATTTGTAATAATTTTAAAATATTTTCAGTTCTTGAATTCTTCAAGCGCAACCCTGGTCTCCTTTGCCAAATTCCATGATAACTATCCCTGCAAAAAATTGCCAAGAAATTCATCATTTCAACCAAAAATCAAGGAGGAAACAAAAAGTCAGAGTTCTATTAATTGTGAAAAAGTGTCAATTGCAAAACATTACAAAAATGGGTTTTGGAGAACCAAAAATCAAATTGATGTCTTTATAAAGGTTTTTCCATGAAGATGAAAGTCATTCTGCATGCCAAGGTTGGAGAAAAGCATTTCAAGGCGAATCTGGGTGAGCAATGCGTGTTTTGGAGAGAAATCATTTGTAACTAATCGGCGTGGCGCACATAACAGGTGGCGCAGCGCACTGGAAGCGCGCGACACACTGTGAGTTTCTGTCCAGTGTTAATTTGAACGGGCGCGACGCATTGGGATCTTGGCGCGGCGCATATAGTCCAAAGCCTGATTTTGCATGAAACTTCACCAAATTGCTCACTTCTTGTGTGAATTTGTCAGGTAGGGCTACTATTTTGACATTGCTTCAAATTTTGTGATAAGTGTTGGTGGTTTATGGGTGGTAGCGGTCAAAACAAAAATCCAAACCCTCCCTCTAAAGTGCTTTCAAAGGAAGTTTGTTGTAGGTTCTTTAATCTTTGATTTGTCACCAAGGATTCTCCTTTTTCCCCATTTTTTCCCTTGTTTCCTCATTTCCTACCCCCCCCACTAAGCTGATCAATCCTACATTACATTTAAATCCCAAAAACCCAAAACCCTAGCCCTTATAAAAATCTCCTCAACCCTATACAACTAATCCCAAACCCTAAACCTTATTCCCATATATAAAATCCCCCTCCTCTCCCTAATTAAATTTATTTCAATATTCCCTAATCCCCTACTGTTTTCCCCTTCCTAACATTCCCTGGTTGCATTTGTTTTTCCCCTTGGTGGCAGAATCACAACACAACAGTTTTTTACATCAAAAAGAGCAGTCCAAGTACAGTTTATATACAGCAACATCTTGTCTTCAAGGTATTTTGTCCAGCAGTCATGGCATCTGAGCATTCATCGGACTATGAGGTGGAAACCCAAAGTGACTCTCCCTTGGAAGAACAGGCACCCCAGAGGCCTCATAAAAGTGGCATACATGTTAGGGAAGAACCAATCACCCTCACAGAATTGCAGGCCTGCCCTCTTGCTATGCAGTGTTTTCAGCATCAATCTTGCTATGAGTTTTGTCAAAAGGTGGCTAGTGTCCAATTTCATCATGAGTTGGCTCGTCTTTTTGTGTTGCACTTGCACGGAGATCAAGCTATCTTGGTTGGTGTCACCTTCACACTTACACCAAAATTTGTCTCATTAGCAACCGTATATCGAATATTGGTGAACCATGGCACAAGAAACAAAAGATTGACCGGCAGCATTATGAGCCATACATCAAAACTAGTTTCTTGAGGCAGCTCAAGAGAGTGTTCCCGTTCCGATAGTTGAAAGATGAATATGCTCCACTAATGAGATTGATCATGAAATATTTCGGCTGTGAGGGACGTTTTTATCGTCTCTATGCTTATCACATCAGGTTGCTCATGATTTCACCAGGGTATGGATGATGAACATTATGTATTTCATTTTCCGGAACATAGAGAGGATGACCACCTTTATACAGCATAAAACCCCTCAGCAGCAACTTAACAGTGTCTATCATTTTTCTCTTATTAAGATTTTGGTGGTTCATTAGCTTGGACTGTAGGGCATCACTTGGGATGATTTCATCTCTCGTGACTTCTTCAGAGCTTCACGGGGAGTATCAGAGGTTAAGCATGAAGGTGAACCTTCTCATCAGTATGAGTGCCATGAGACTGCTAGTGTGTCAGTTTTCATCACATATCAGAGAGGCACCAAACATTTGTTTGCAGCGGAAAAGTGAGTGTTATCTCCACCCAGGGTGGAAGGGGACTCGCTTCCTCCATTAGCATCACAGGTACAGGACAAAAGCAAGAGGCCAAAGTAGGATGAGGGGCCTTCAGGTGAGCCATCATGTGAATGAGAGACCGACTTCATTCTCCTTCATGATGATGATATAGATACGGGTCCACAAAGCGCCAAACTTAGAGAGATCATCCAGGAGAAGCAATCAGAGATCGAAGCCTTATCCCTTGACTTGGAGAGGGCTAAGTGGACCATGAAATACTTGGAGCAGAGGAACAAACAGCTTGAGGATCAGCAAGCAATCATGGAGCTACAGAACATTTGTGAGCATCGCCAAGCTGCACAAAGGAGAAAAGTTGAGCTCATGTCATTGGAGTGGACCATGAAATACTTGGAGCAGAGGAACAAACAGCTTGAGGATCAGCAAGCAATCATGGAGCTACAGAACATTTGTGAGCATCGCCAAGCTGCACAAAGGAGAAAAGTTGAGCTCATGTCATTGGAGCAAGAAATTAATGAGGATCAGGAGGCCAATCTCGAGAGAGTGAACATGCACCTAGAGAGACTGTTGGACAAGGCCGAAAAAGGTAATGCATTGCTGAGACACATGGATTTCCATTAAATGGCGCGAAACAAAGTGTGCAAGGCCCGAATCAGGAATTTGAAGGTGAAATTGAGGAAGGCAATCAAGAAGCAAAAGAGGAAAAGGGAGCTCGATCGTCTTGAGATATTGGCCGAAACCTCTTTAGCTCAGCATAACACTTGATAAGGAAGCTCCAGCCCAAGTTTCAAGAAATTTGGGGCATTTTTGGTATTTTTGGAAATTTTTGTAAAAAAAACAGGGTTTTTCTCCCTGTGCACCGCGCCACGTGGCACGTGCTCATGATAGGAAGCTCCAAATGGCAAAAAAATTATATTTTTGGATTTTTCATGAAAAACCATGACTGTTGGTGAATGGCCAAGAAGTTTGGGCAAATTTTGAGTCCTCAGGAGGTCAAAAACACTCAAAAAATGACCTCTCTGCCCCTATTTTGACACACAGGAAGCAATCTTGGGCGATTGAGGTTTTGGAGGGGCAAATGGGCACCAAATTCAGAAATTACACTTGGGTTGGAAAGTAGACAGGCAGGGATTTCCAACAAGCATACTTGGGCTAAATTTGGACTTCAAAAAGTGCCTCAAAATCAGCATAAAAGTGACGCAACACATACAGAAATTGGCGCGGCGCACAAAGGTTTTTTGACCAATTTTTCACCTTCCAGCTCAGAAATTCGGTCAGTTTGACTAGTTTTGCTTTGTGATGTTATTTTTGACCTATATTGATGTAATTGGATGAACATGATGTAATTTTGGTACTTAGTTACTTTTTCTAGAGGATTTATTCTCCAAAAAGTGAAAATTTAATGAATGAATCAGTTTCCTACCTTATAGAGGCAAGTTGTTTTGACTGCCTAGATTTTAGTGCTTTGTTTAGAATTGGTTGAAACAACTCCTAGAATGATGAGCTTGACCCATAGAGGCAAGGGAATGGGTTGGGCTAGTCTATATCATGTATTTTCTAAGTCATTTTCAGGGTTGGACTCTTGGGAAAAGCTTGGCACTCTATTGTACATTCTATCTCTGCATTTTTGGCTAAGGAAAGACCAGGGTTTTGCAGCACTGTTTGGGATCCATGTGGCTTTATGTTTTGATGGTGTGCTTCTCTGAGTAATTGTAAGTTTATCTAGTGTTATGTGTATCATTTTCTTGCTTCTTCTTCTGAATTTGAAACAAATGAGTGATTAAGGTGGAATCCATAACTGTTATGCTCTGCCTTTGAATTTGTTTAAATTTTCATGTTTTCATCTGTTTAAGGAGAATTCTTGAGACTCTCTTGCTCTCCTTAGCTCCTCACCAGTCTAATCTATCCATCTTGCTTGCTTTAAAGCATCAAAACGATTGCCTTCCTTGCCCCAATCGGAACTCTGCAGAAACTGTGCCTCATCCCCGAGCCCAAATTTGCCTTTCCCATTTTTTCAACAAAACCCTTAAAAAACCAAATAAAATCCTTTGCACTTAATACCTAGCCTAATATCAGTTGCAAATTTAGTCATCTTGAGCCTCATCGATTACCTTTTGCCGAGATTGACTCGGAGAGAGCCCTCTCTTGTCCTCGTAGGGCTAGCTACGAGGTTGAGCGTGGTTTGATGTGGACCTAGAACCTTGTCTTTTCAACCTGAGACAAATCTAGGATCTAACATAGTGGCGACCGTACTGGGGAAGAAAATGGTTTGCTTGTTGATGTCATTGGTTTTCTGAGCTACAGACAGAGCCTAAAGTTATGCTAGGTAGCCTTCGAAACGCTTTTGCTTTTCATTAGCGCAAGTAGATAAATGCTGCTTCAGTCAATCTCCGGTCTAGCTTGTAAACGTGACATCTAACTTGTTAATTGCCCCGGTACATGTATCAAGTTCATATCTGATTGTTGATGGTGGACAATGATCATGCATAAGAAGGCTGAAATCATTCACCTGGCGACTCCATTCACTGAAAAATCCAGAGATCAATGCTTCATGGTGACTCCACTGCAGGAATATTAGTAGCTTTGAGCTTTTCAAGATGGATCAGGTTGCAAGAAGATACGCTCCCATGAGCCGAGATCACATTCCAGGCTTTCCAAATAAGATTCCGAAGGTAGATTGGTCAAGGAATTTGCCTACATTTAAAGATGATGGTAGGAAGGATGTTGCTTTACATCTGGTTAGATTTCACATGCATATTCGCAAATTGAAAGTTGATTTTCTCGAAGATTTCTTGATGAAAATATTCTTGGCCACTCTGGAAGGTGAAACCCAATCTTGGTATGAAAGTTTGCCGCCTGCTTGTATTTACTGTTTGAAATATTTTTCATACCATGTTCTTTGAAAGGTGCAAAGAATCTTATCCATCATTAAATTTAGTTCAAGATTGTTGCAAGCATGCTTATGGTTTTATTGAAATCCTTGAGAAATATTATGAAGATGATAATTTCATGGATGATGAGATCATGGAAGCCTTGTATGAAAATCCGTTTCAACAGCACACAAAACTCTTAGAGGAAACTTTGTAGCAGGATCAAAATCAGTAGGTTGAAGATTTCCATATGGTTGAAAATGATGAAAGAAGAAGTTTTATTTCAGATCTGGTTGAAATAAAAGAGGATACACAGGAAAATGATGTTCCAATCTCAGAAAATGATGATGATAAATCAGATCGAGAGACAGATTCTGATGAGGAAAAACATGTTGTTCCGGATCTCATAGAAGAGAATTGCATTGTTGGAGCCGCCTCAAATGAAGAAGATAGAGTTACAGACCTAACTGCCCTCATCTCATCAGAACACAGGCTTCATAACAAGGTAATCTAGTTAGTTCATGAAAAACAAGATGAAATCTTTGTTCAAGTAAGCGAAAAAGTTTCTTTGGATGCATCGTTGGTAGATGATATAAATGATAGTGTTGGGTTTCATGAAACATCTGAAGTTTCTTTTCTTATGATTGATGAATGTAATGAGAATCTGGCTGTCATATCATATGAGGATGGCCTACCATATATTCAAAATACAAAAGATCAGACCATTCAGGATTCCATTTCAAATTCTTCCTCATATGTCTCATGTTTTGAAATGTTCTTTGAAAAGGAAATCTGCTCATCTACTCGTTCAAAATTTTTTGAGGACTAGAAACACACTTTTACTGAAGTACATTATGAAGGAAGATCATAATCAAAGGAGAAAGACACCTTGCTCTTTCAGCAGGAGGAAAGACTTCATGTTTTTCAGGATCCAATGGCAGATCTGTTGCAGTCAGCAGTGAAGGTGATTATTGCAGTATTCAGTGATGAAGGAGATTATGGTCGACTATATTTTTGGATGCCCAGTTACAAGTATCAATTGTTGACCAGAAGATCTGATCGGAAGAATCAGTCATGAAGCCATCTTCTTGACTGGTTACATTGGCCTTTTGATATAGTTTGATGATATATTGTCTTGTAAGAAACACAGGTGGTCAAGTACTGCCACCAAGCTTTAAGTTTTAAGTTCAGGTCTTAGTATTTTGAGTTAGTTTGTTAGAGTCAAGTTTTTTCAGTCATTTCAGTATTGCATCGAGTTAGTTTGAGTCAGGTTTCAGTCAATAAATGAGTCAAAGTCTTGTGTTGTTTGTCGAGATAATGACTCCATAGCCCAATGGATGAAGGCATTGGTCTGTTCTCCAAGAGATCTGCCATTCCTGGCACCTCCAAGGAGCTGCCATCCCCATTGGAGCCAATGTTAGAGTCGGTCTGGTCATCCCTCCATCAGAGATCAAAACTCTTTTTGCATTTCATGTTTAGGTGTCCCATCTCTCTTGACCAGTTGCATTTTGTTATGAGCATGCCATAAATCTGACGAAAGGGCTTTTTTCATTCATTCCCCTCATGCTTTGCACTGCTGGCTCAGGTCTATCCGTCAAAATCAAATCTTAAAAGTCATTTGCAGTCCTGTTGCAATTTCTAGGTCATAACAGTGATTTTAGTCATTAGGTCTAGGGTTAGTCAATCTGGTCTTCGAAAAAGTCTAATAAAGCCATCAGGCTAGAGGGAGGTCCTTGATAAGTTGTTATTTCAAAAGACTTTTATCGTCATATAGATGGATTATGAATTTTCTTCAAAATTCTGTTTTGAAGACAAGTCGACATTTTGTTATTTGTAATAATTTTAAAATATTTTCAGTTCTTGAATTCTTCAAGTGCATCCCTGGTCTCCTTTGCCAAATTCCATGATAACTATCCCTGCAAAAAATTGCCAAGAAATTCATCATTTCAACCAAAAATCAAGGAGGAAAAAAAAGTCAGAGTTCTATTAATTGTGAAAAAGTGTCAATTGCAAAACATTACAAAAATGGGTTTTGGAGAACCAAAAATCAAATTGATGTCTTTATAAAGGTTTTTCCATGAAGATGAAAGTCATTCTGCATGCCAAGGTTGGAGAAAAGCATTTCAAGGCGAATCTGGGTGAGCAGTGCGTGTTTTGGAGAGAAATCGTTTGCAGCTAGCCGGTGCGGCGCACATAAAAGGTGGCGCGACGCACTGGAAGCCCGTGGTGCACTGGGAGTTTCTGCCCAGTGTTAATTTGAATGGGCGCAATGCACAGAGAGAGCGCGGTGCACTGGGCTCTTGGCGCGGTGCATATAGTCCAAAGCCCGATATTGCATGAAACTTCACCAAATTGCTCACTCCTTGCGTGAATTTGTTAGGTAGGGCTGCTTTTTTGACATTGCTTCAAATTTTGTGATATGTGTTGGTGGTTTAAGGGTGGTAGCAGTCAAAACAAAAATCCAAACCCTCCCTCTAAAGTGCCTTCAAAGGAAGTTTGCTGTAGGTTCTTTAATCTTTGATTTGTCACCAAGGATTCTCCTTTTTCCCCATTTTTTCCTTTGTTTCTTCATTTCCTACCCCCCTCACTAAGCTGATCAATCCTACATTACATTTAAATCCCAAAAACCCAAAACCCTAGCCCTTATAAAAATCTCCTCAACCCTATACAACTAATCCCAAACCCTAAACCTTATTCCCATATATAAAATCCCACTCCTCTCCCTAATTAAATTTATTTCAATATTCCCTAATCCCCTACTGTTTTCCCCTTCCTAACATTCCCTGGTTGCATTTGTTTTTCCCCTTGGTGGCAGAATCACAACACAACAGTTTTTTAAATCAAAAAGAGCAGTCCAAGTACATTTTATATACAACAGCATCTTGTCTTCAAGGTATTTTGTACAACATTCATGGCATCTGAGCATTCATCAGACTATGAGGTGGAAACCCAAAGTGACTCTCCCTTGGAAGAACAGGCACCCCAGAGGCCTCATAAAAGTGGCAGACATGTTAGGGAAGAACCAATCACCCTCACAGAATTGCAGGCCTGCCCTCTTGCTATGCAGTGTTTTCAGCATCAGCCTTGCTATGAGTTTTGTCAAAAGGTGGCTAGTGTCCAATTTCATCATGAGTTGGCTCGTCTTTTTGTGTTGCACTTGCACGGAAATCAATCTATCTTGGCTGGTGTCACCTTCACACTTACACCAGAGTCTGTCTCATTAGCAACCGGTATACCAAATATTGGTGAACCATGGCACAAGAAACAAAAGATTGACCGGCAACATTATGAGCCATACATCAAAACCAGTTTCTTGAGGCAGCTCAAGGGAGTGTTCCTGTTCCGGTATTTGAAAGATGAATATGCTCCACTAATGAGATTGATCATGAAATATTTTAGCTGTGAGGGACGTTTTTCTCGTCTCTATGCTTATCACATCAGGTTTCTCATGCATTTCACCAGGGTACAGATGATGAACATTCCGTATTTCATTTGCCAGAACATAGAGAGGATGACCACCTTTATACAACATAAAACACCTCAGCAGCAACTTAACAGTGTCTATCATTTTTCTCTTATTAAGATTTTGGTGTTTCATCAGCTTGGACTGTAGGGCATCACTTGGGATGATTTCATATCTTGTGACTTCTTCAGAGCTTCACGGGGAGTATCAGAGGTTAAGCATGAAGGTGAACCTTCTGATCAGTATGAGCACCATGAGACTGCTAGTGTGCCAGTTTTCATCACATATCAGAGAGGCACCAGACATTTGTTTGCAGCGGCAAAGCGAGTGTTATCTCCACCTGGGTTGGAAGGGGCCTCGCTTCCTCCATCAACATCACAGGTACAGGACAAAGGCAAGAGGCCAATGCAGGATGAGGGGCCTTCAGGTGAGCCATCATGTGAACGAGAGACCGACTTCATTCTCCTTCATGATGATGATAGAGATATGGGTCCACAAAGCGCCAAACTTAGAGAGATCATCGAGGAGCAGCAATCAGAGATCGAAGCCTTATCCCTTGACTTGGAGAGGGCTAAGTGGACCATGAAATACTTTGAGTAGAGGAACAAATATCTTGAGGATCAACAAGCAATCATGGAGCTACAGAACATTCGTGAGCATCGCCAAGCTGCACAAAGGAGAAGAGTTGAGCTCACGTCATTGGAGCAAGAAATTAATGAGGATTGGGAGGCCAATCTCGAGAGAGTGAACATGCACCTAGAGAGACTGTTGGACAAGGCTGACAAAGATCATGCATTTCTGAGACACATGGATTTCCATTACATGGCGCAAAGCAAAGTGTGCAAGGCCTGAATCAGGAATTTGAAGGCGAAATTGAGGAAGGCAATCAAGAAGCAAAAGAGGCAAAGGGAGCTCGATCGTCTTGAGATATTGGCTGAAGCCTCTTTAGCTTAGCATAACACTTGATAAGGATGCTCCAGCCCAAATTTCAAGAAATTTGGGGCAATTTTGGTATTTTTGTACAAAAAACAGGGTTTTTCTCCCTGTGCGTCGCGCCACGTGGCACGCGCTTATGATAGGAAGCTCAAAATGGGAAAAAAATTATATTTTTGGATTTTTCATGAAAAATCATGACTTGTTGGTGCATGGCCAAGAAGTTTGGGCAAGTTTTGAGTCGTCAGGAGGTCAAAAACACTCAAAAAATGACCTCTCTGCTCCTATTTTGACACACAGGAAGCAGTCTTGGGAGATTGAGGTTTTGGAGGGGCAAATGGGCACCAAATTCAGAAATTCCACTTGGGTTGGAAATTAGATAGGCAGCGATTTCCAACAAGCACACTTGGGCTCAATTTGGACTTTAGAAAGTGCCTCAAAATCAGCATCAAAGTGGCGCGATGCATACAGAAATTGGCGTGATGCACAGAGGTTTTTTGACCAATTTTTCACTTTTCAGCTCAGAAATTCGGCCAGTTTGACTAGTTTTGCTTTGTGATGTTATTTTTGACCTATCTTGATGTAATTGGATGAACATGATGTAATTTTTGTACGTAGTTACTTGTTCTAGAGGATTCATTCTCCAAAAAGTGAAAATCTAATGAATGAATCAGCTTCCTACCTTAGAGAGGCAAGTTGTTTTGACTGCCTAGATTTTAGTGCTTTGTTTAGAATTGGTTGAAAAAACTCCTAGAATGATGAGCCCGACCCCTAGAGGCAAGGGAATGGGTTGGGCTAGTCTATATCATGTATTTTCTAAGTCATTTTCAGGGTTGGACTCTTGGGAAAAGCTTGGCACTCTATTTTACATTCTATCTCTGCATTTTTGGCTATGGAAAGACCAGGGTTTTGCAGCACTGTTTGGGATCCATGTGGCTTTATGTTTTGATGGTGTGCTTCTCTGAGTAATTGTAAGCTTATCTAGTGTTATGTGTATCATTTTATTGCTTCTTCTTTTGAATTTGATACAAATGAGTGATTAAGGTGGAATCCATAACTGTTATGCTCTGCCTTTGAATTTGTTTAAATTTTCATGTTTTCATCTGTTTACGGAGAATTCTTGAGACTCTCTTGCTCTCCTTAGCTCCTCACCAGTCTGATCTATCCATCTCGCTTGCTTTAAAGCATCAAAACGATTGCCTTCCTTGCTCCAATCGGAACTCTGCAGAAACTGTGCCTCATCCCCGAGCCCAAATTTTCCTTTCCCATTTTTTCAACAAAACCCTTAAAAAACCAAATCAAATCCTTTGCACTTAATACCTAGCCTAAGATTAGTTGCAAATTTAGTCATCTCGAGCCTCATCGATTACATTTTACTGAGATTGACTCGGAGAGAGCCCTCTCCTGTCCTCGTAGGGCTAGCTACGAGGTTGAGCGTGGTTTGATGTGGACCTAGAACCTTGTCTTTTCAGCCTGAGACAAATCTAGGCTCTAACATAGTGGCGACCGTACTGGGGAAGAAAATGGTTTTCTTGTTGATGTCATTGGTTTTCTAAGCTACAGACGGAGCCTGAAGTTATGCCAGGTAGCCTTCAAAACGCTTTTGCTTTGCATTAGCGCAAGTAGATAAACGCTGCTTCAGTCAATCTCCGGTCTAGCTTGTAAACGTGACATCTAACTTGTTAATTGCCCCAGTACATGTATCAAGTTCAGATCTGATTGTTGATGGTGGACAACGATCAGGCATAAGAAGGCTGAAATCATTCACCTGGCGACTTCATTCACTGAAAAATCCAGAGATCAATGCTTCATGGTGAGTCCACTGTAGGAAGATTAGTAGCTTTGAGCTTTTCAAGATGGACCGGGTTGCAAGAAGATACGCTCCCATGAGCCGAGATCACATTCGAGGCTTTCCAAATAATATTCCGAAGGTAGATTGGTCAAGGAATTTGCCTACATTTAAAGATGATGGTAGGAAGGATGTTGCTTTACATCTGATTAGATTTCACATGCATATTCGCAAATTGAAAGTTGATTTTCTCGAAGATTTCTTGATGAAAATATTCCTGGCCACTCTGGAAGGTGAAACCCAATCTTGGTATGAAAGTTTGCCACCTGCTTGTATTTACTGTTTGAAATATTTTCATACCATGTTGTTTGAAAGGTACAAAGAATCTTATCCATCATTAAATTTAGTTCAAGATTGTTGCAAGCATGCTTATGGTTTTATTGAAATCCTTGAGAAATATTATGAAGATGATAATTTCATGGATGATGAGATCATGGAAGCCTTGTATGAAAATCCATTTCAGCAGAACACAGAACTCTTAGAGGAAACTTTGCAGCAGGATCAAAATCACCAGGTTGAAGATTTCCATATGGCTGAAAATGATGAAAGAAGAAGTTTTATTTCAGAGCTGGTTGAAATAAAAGAGGATACACAGGAAAATGATGTTCCAATCTTAGAAAATGATGATGATAAATCAGATCGAGAGACAGATTGTGATGAGGAAAAACATGTTGTTCCGGATCTCATAGAAGAGAATTGCATTGTTGGAGCCGCCTCAAATGAAGAAGACAGAGTTACAGACCTAACTGCCCTCATCTCATTAGAACACAGGCTTCATAACAAGGTAATCCAGTCAGTTCATGAAAAACAAGATGAAATCTTTGTTCAAGTAAGTGAAAAAGTTTCTTTGGATGCATCGTTGGTAGATGATATAAATGATAGTGTTGGGTTTCACGAAACATCTGAAGTTTCTTTTCTTATGATTGATGAATGTAATGAGAATCTAGCTGTCATATCATATGAGGATGGCCTACCATATATTCAAACTACAAAAGATTAGACCATTCAGTATTCCATTTTAGATTCTTCCTCATATGTCTCATGTTTTGAAATGTTGTTTGAAAAGGAAATCTGCTCATCTGCTCGTTCAGAATTTTTTGAGGACCAGGAACACACTTTTACTGAAGTACATTATGAAGGAAGATCAGAATCAAAGGAGAAAGACAACTTTCTCTTTCAGCAGGAGGAAAGACTTCATGTTTTTTAGGATCCAATGGCAGATCTGTTGCAGTCAGTAGTGAAGGTGATTATTGCAGTATTCAGTGATGAAGGAGATTATGGTCGACTATATTTTTGGATGCCCAGTTACAAGTATCAATTGTTGACCAGAAGATCTGATCGGAAGAATCAGTCAAGAAGCCATCTTCTTGATTGGTTACATTGGCATTTTGATATAGTTTGATGATATATTGTCTTGTAAGGAACACAGGTGGTCAAGTACTGCCACCAAGCTTTAAGGTTTAAGTTCAGGTCTTAGTATTTTGAGTTAGTTTGTTAGAGTCAAGTTTTTTCAGTCATTTCAGTATTGCATCGAGTTATTTTGAGCCAGATTTTAGTCAATAAATGAGTCAAAGTCTTGTGTTGTTTGTCGAGATAATGACTACATAGCCCAATGGATGAAGGCATTGGTCTGCTCTCCCAGAGATCTGCCGTTCCTGGCACCTCCAAGGAGCTACCATCCCCATTGGAGCCAATGTTAGAGTCGGTTTGGTCATCCCTCCATCAGAGATCAAAAATCTTTTTTCATTTCATGTTTAGGTGTCCCATCTCTCTTGACTAGTTGCATTGCTTTAGGAGCATGCCATAAATCTGACGGAAGGGCTTTTTTCATTCATTCCACTCATGCTTTGCATTGTTGGCTTAGGTCTGTCCATCAAAATCAAATATTAAAAGTCATTTGCAGTCCTGTTGCAGTTTCTAGGTCATAACAATCATTTTAGTCATTAGGTCTAGGGTTAGTCAATTTGGTTTTCGACAAAGTCTAATAAAGCCAGCAGGCCAGATGGAGGTCCTTGATAAGTTTTTATTTCAAAAGATTTTTATCGTCATATAGATGGATTATGACATTTCTTCAAAACTCTGTTTTGAAGACAAGTTGACATTTTGTTATTTGTAATAATTTTAAAATATTTTCAGTTCTTGAATTCTTCAAGCGCAACCCTGGTCTCCTTTGCCAAATTCCATGATAACTATCCCTGCAAAAAATTTCCAAGAAATTCATCATTTCAACCAAAAATCAAGGAGGAAACAAAAAGTGAGAGTTCTATTAATTGTGAAAAATTGTCAATTGCAAAACATTACAAAAATGGGTTTTGGAGAACCAAAAATCAAATTGATGTCTTTATAAAGGTTTTTCCATGAAGATGAAAGTCATTCTGCATGCCAAGGTTGGAGAAAATCATTTCAAGGCAAATCTGGGTGAGAAGTACGTGTTTTAGAGAGAAATCGTTTGCAACTAACTGGCGCGACGCACATAACAGGTGGCGCGGCGCATTGGAAGCGCGCGGTGCACTGGGAGTTTCGTCCCAGTGTTAATTTGAATGGGCGCTACGCATAGAGAGAGCGCGACGCACTGGGCTCTTGGCGCGGCGCATATAGTCCAAAGCCCGATATTTCATGAAACTTCACCAAATTGCTCACTCCTTGCGTGAATTTGTCAGGTAGGGCTGCTATTTTGACATTGCTTCAAATTTTGTGATATGTGTTGGTGGTTTATGGGTGGTACTGGTCAAAACAAAAATCCAAACCCTCCCTCTAAAGTGCCTTCAAAGGAAGTTTGCTGTAGGTTCTTTAATCTTTGATTTGTCACCAAGGATTCTCCTTTTTCCTCATTTTTTCCCCTTGTTTCCTCATTTCCTACCCCCCTCACTAAGCTGATCAATCCTACATTACATTTAAATCCCAAAAACCCAAAACCCTAGCCCTTATAAAAATCTCCTCAACCCTATACAACTAATCCCAAACCCTAAACCTTATTCCCATATATAAAATCCCCCTCCTCTCCCTAATTAAATTTATTTCAATATTCCCTAATCCCCTACTATTTTCCCCTTCCTAACATTCCCTGGTTGCATTTGCTTTTCCCCTTGGTGGCAGAATCACAACAAAACAGTTTTTTACATAAAAAAGAGCAATCCAAGTATAGTTTATATGCAGCAGCATCTTGTCTTCAAGGTATTTTGTACAACATTCATGGCATCTGAGCATTCATCAGACTATGAGGTGGAAACCCAAAGTGACTCTCCCTTGGAACAATAGGCACCCCGGAGGCCTCATAAAAGTGGCAGAAATGTTAGGGAAGAACCAATCACCCTCACAGAATTGCAGGCCTGCCCTCTTCCTATGTAGTGTTTTCAACATCAGTCTTGCTATGAGTTTTGTCAAAAGGTGGCTAGTGTCCAATTTCATCATGAGTTGGCTCGTCTTTTTGTGTTGCACTTGCATGGAGATAAAGCTATCTTGGCTAGTGTCACCTTCACACTTACACTAGAATATGTCTCATTAGCAACCGGTATACCGAATATTGGTGAACCATGGCATAAGAAACAAAATATTGACCGGCAACATTATGAGCCATACATCAAAACTAGTTTCTTGAGGCAGCTCAAGAGAGTGTTCCCATTTTGGTATCTGAAAGATGAATATGCTCCACTAATGAGATTGATCATGAAATATTTCAGCTGTGAGAGACGTTTTTCTCGTCTCTGTGCTTATCACATCAGGTTGCTCATGCATTTCACCAGGGTACGGATGATTAGCATTCCATATTTCATTTGCCGGAACATAGAGAGGATGACCACCTTTATAGAGCATAAAACCCCTCAGCAGCAACTTAACAGTGTCTATCATTTTGCTCTTATTAAGGTTTTGGTGGTTCATCAGCTTGGACTGCAGGGCATCACTTGGGATGATTTCATCTCTTGTGACTTCTTTAGAGCTTCACGGGGAGTATCAGAGGTTAAGCATGAAGGTGAACCTTCTCATCAGTATGAGCACCATGATACTGCTAGTGTGCTGGTTTTCATCACATATCAGAGAGGCACCAAACATTTGTTTGCAGCGGCAAAGCGAGTGTTATCTCCACCTGGGGTGGAAGGGGCCTCGCTTCCTCCATTAGCATCACAGGTATAGGACAAAGGCAAGAGGCCAATGCAGGATGAGGGGCCTTCAGGTGAGCCATCAGGTGAACGAGAGACTGACTTCATTCTCCTTCATGATGATGATATAGATACGGGTCCACAAAGCGCCAAACTTAGAGAGATCATCCAGGAGCAGCAATCAGAGATCGAAGCCTTATCCCTTGACTTGGAGAGGGCTAAGTGGACCATGAAATACTTGGAGTAGAGGAACAAACAACTTGAGGATCAACAAGTAATCTTGGAGCTACAGAACATTCGTGAGCATCGCCAAGCTGCATAAAGGAGAAGAGTTGAGCTCACGTCATTGGAGAAGGAAATTAATGAGGATTGGGAGGCCAATCTCGAGAGAGTGAACATGCACGTAGAGAGACTGTTGGACAAGGTTGACAAAGATCATGCATTGCTGAGACACATGGATTTCCATTACATGGTGTGAAACAAAGTGTGCAAGGCCCGAATCAGGAATTTGAAGGCGAAATTGAGGAAGGCAATCAAGAAGCAAAAGAGGCAAAGGGAGCTCGATCGTCTTCAGATATTAGCCGAAGCCTCTTTAGCTCAGCATAACACTTGAAAAGGAAACTCCAGCCCAAACTTCAAGAAATTTGGGGCTTTTTTGGTATTTTTGGAAATTTTTGTACAAAAAATAGGGTTTTTCTCCTTGTGCGCCGTGCCACGTGGCGCACGCTTATGATAGGAAGCTCCAAATGGAAAAAACTTTGTATTTTTGGATTTTTCATGAAAAATCACGACTTTTGGTGCATGGCCAAGAAGTTTGGGCAAGTTTTGAGTCCTCAGGAGGTCAAAAACACTCAAAAAATGACCTCTCTGCCCCTATTTTGACACACAGGAAGCAGTCTTGGGAGATTGAGGTTTTGGAGGGGAAAATGGGCACCAAATTCAGAAATTCCACTTGGGTTGGAAAGTAGACAGGTAGGGATTTCCAACAAGCACACTTGGGCTCAATTTGGACTTCATAAAGTTCCTCAAAATCAGCATCAAAGTGGTGCGATGCATACAGAAATTGGCGCGACGCACAGAGGTTTTTTGACCAATTTTTCACCTTCCAGCTCAGAAATTCGGCCAGTTTGACTAGTTTTGCTTTGTGATGTTATTTTTGACCTATCTTGATGTAATTGGATGAACATGATGTAATTTTGGTACTTAGTTACTTTTTCTAGCGGATTCATTCTCCAAAAAGTGAAAATTTAATGAATGAATCAGTTTCCTACCTTATAGAGGCAAGTTGTTTTGACTGCCTAGATTTTAGTGCTTTGTTTAGAATTGGTTGAAACAGCTCCTAGAATGATGAGCTCAACCCCTAGAGGCAAGGGAATGGGTTGGGATAGTCTATATCATGTATTTTCTAAGTCATTTTCAAGGTTGGACTCTTGGGAAAATCTTGGCACTCTATTGTACATTCTATCTCTACATTTTTGGCTAAGGAAAGACCAGGGTTTTGCAGCACTGTTTGGGATCCATGTGGCTTTATGTTTTGATGGTGTGCTTCTCTTAGTAATTGTAAGTTTATCTAGTGTTATGTGTATCATTTTCTTGTTTCTTCTTCTGAATTTGAAACAAATGAGTGATTAAGGTGGAATCCATAACTGTTATGCTCTGCCTTTGAATTTGTTTAAATTTTCATGTTTTCATCTGTTTAAGGAGAATTCTTGAGACTCTCTTGCTCTCCTTAGCTCCTCACCAGTATGATCTACCCATTTCACTTGCTTTAAAGCATCAAAATGATTGCCTTCCTTGCCCCAATCAGAACTCTGCAGAAATTGTGCCTCATCCCCGAGCCCAAATTTTCCTTTCCCATTTTTTCAACAAAACCCTTAAAAAACCAAATCAAATCCTTTGCACTTAATACCTAGCCTAAGATCAGTTGCAAATTTAGTCATATCAAGCCTCATCGATTACCTTTTGCTGAGATTGACCCGAAGAGAACCCTCTCCTGTCCTCATAGAGCTAGCTACGAGGCTGAGCGTGGTTTGATGTCGACCTAGAACCTTGTCTTTTCAACCTGAGACAAATCTATGCTCTAACAACAATAATAATAATAAAAATGATTTTCTTTATTCTTTTGACAAGTACATTACATGATGACTCAAGTACATTAATGAAGAATGAACATAGTTACCTTTTCAAATAGTATAGAAGTATAGTTGGCGATAAGAGCGAATCTCTCCTCATAGTCTATTCCCTCCTTCTAAGAGAACTCATTGACCACAAACCTTGACTTGTATTTTTTGATGCTGCCATCTGCACCATGCTTGATATTAAATATATGGCATGATCTAACCATCGCCCTATCCACCAGTCTAAGAAAAATACCGCACACATTGTTAATCACAATTGAGGTATACTCCTCAACCATAAAATCTCATCACACCTGCTGCTGCATGGCCTCTTAGTAGTTGGAAGACTCACTATCTACGAACTGAATGAGTAATTAAATGTATCTAGTGCACTTATCTAGTTGTCTCCTCTGTCCACTACCTATCTTAGGAGCTCCTACAAACTCCTAAGCATCTTTGAGTGTTGGATGAGCCTCATGATTCATCCTACCAATTGTAGAGGATGGAATATGAACTTCCATATCCTCCTGATGTATCTCTTAGATCTGCTACATCTGCTGCTCCATACTTTGCAAACTCTCATCAACTCCTACACCTGAGCCTTGTACTGGTAACTATACTCATGCTTTTCTTCCTATGATCTTGCTACTCAACTCTCGAAGCTTCTGCTGGCTGCTCACTCTGATCATCTGCTACTGGAAAATATCTAGACCTCCTGTATGCCTTGTTCCTCCCTGAACTTGACATCTCATTTGAAAATAATCATCTTGGCCGCTATAATGAATATCCAATATGCCTTTGAAGTATTACTATATCCCTCAAAGTACCCCCTCTCTGTATTATGATATAACTTAGAAGATATATCTATTGGGATGCGACAATATGTTAAACTCCCAGATATCCTGAAGTGGCTTACATTAAGCTTCTTCCCTGTCAATAAAGTGACTTTATAAAGTGAAAGTGACTTTAGACATAAAGTAAAATGTGGGTACTTTATTTAATGGGTGAGTTAAAAAATAGAAAGTGAGAATTAAATGCAATTTTATTCTCATATCTTGATCAAAATGAATATGGGCCATTAGATCTTAGGGTTGCCCAAAAGTCATTTAGGGAAACAAAAAGGGGAAAAGAAAAGAGAGATTGCATTCATTCTTCATGAGCAGATTGGAGAAAGGAGGCTGAGAGTTGGAGAAAAGTTGAAGGAGAAATTTTTTGCAACAAGCTGAAAGAGTGATTTCTGGGCAAATATAGGCACAAAAATCAAGGCATGGAAGACAATAGAAGTACAGTACCAACATCATTTAATGTTGTGAGCTACACACCGTTTGAGAGAATTTTTTGAGATTTTTCTATTTTTGAAAAATCTATACAGTCTGTATAGTAATACGGAAATCCCAACAGTCCATACAAAATCAATACAATACAGTCTGTATCCGTACATTACATATTTTCAACTTCAAGTGGGCATGGAAATCGACGCAAAGTGGGCACAGTTTTCAAGGAGTTTTGGGCTTAAGAGATAAGGTGCATTTTTCTGTTTTGTTTTTTCGGCAAATGTATTTTTCCTGAACTTGAAAGATAAATAAATTTGAAGATCTCTCTAACAGGTTTCCCCGGAGAAGATTGAAGGGGTTTTTCCTGGGTCTAAGTTGACCAAAAATTTGTGTGTATTTTTATGTGTGTTGCTGGTCTGTTTATGTCCATATTTTATTTTCAGCATGTGTTGATAGTCCCATGTGTTTTAATCTAAAAATTTCATTTCCAGAATTCTATATGTTGAATGTATGTTTATGGGAAAGGGTATTTAACTGAATGGGAGTGATAAGGTGAAATTAAAACTGTCTTGGGATTGCAGGAAACTTTTTAGTCATCCACATCTGTTAAAGTGGTTGGGGCTAGCCAATCCCAAATGAATTAGATCTTAGAAAGATCCACATGCACGCCTTACTCATCTATGATGTAACCCAAATGTTTGACTTGACTCATGCCAAAGGTTCATTTGTCCAAGTTGGCACACAGTTTGTGCTGTCGCAGGGCTTGAAGGACCTGCTGAATGTGTTGCAAGTGCTCTTCCCAACTCTTGCTAAAGATGGGGATGTAGTCCAGATGAACAACCATGAAGGAGTGGGTGAAGAGCCACAAGATGTCGTCCAACAACCTCATAAAAGTAGAATGGGAATTTTTCAACACGAAAGACATGAACAACCATTCAAAAAGGCGTTTCTTGGATTTGAAGGAAGTCTTCTATACATTTGTGGGCTCTATTGAAAACTGGTGATAGCCAAACTTCAAATCCATCTTGTTGATATTATTAGCTCCCTTGAGCTGGTCCAAAAGGTCATAAATATGTGGGATTGGCTACCTATTCTTGACAGTGATTTTGTTTAGTGCCCGATAATCAATGTAGATCCTCCACGTCCGATCCTTCTTCTGTACAAGTACAATCAGACTCCAATAAAGTGAGGAACATGGTCAAATGTGCCCTTTTTGCAGCATCTCCTGGATATTCTACTTGATCTCTTCATTTCCCAGAATGGAGCAGTGATATATCAACCCATTGGGTAGAGGTGCTTTGAGAGTTAGATAGATCGAATGCTTGACCTTAGTGCAATGGTACCCCTGTGGGTGAGGATAAGATGTCCTTGTATTCTTCCACAACCTTATCCAAATGATTATGCTGCGTGGAGGAACCTTTTTTGGGGGCTGTGGATGTGGCCATGATCTCCCCATTACTTTGAGAGCGAATCAGAAAGAAAACAAATTTCTCGGTCTGGGAGATGATCTTACTGCATTGATTAGCAGGGATTAAAGAGATGATAGTAGGGTGGGCTACCTCCGGTATACTCTATAAGTTATTTCCAAAAGTAATAATAACAGTGCATGGCCTAGACTCATACACAACATGACACTTCCACAAGTGTGGTTAGCCTAATAATACATGACAAGCTTCAAGAGGAGAAATGTCACATAGTACCTCATCTGTGAAGGTTTTGATGCTATAGGGAAGGAGGAACTGCTAGTTTACATAGAGATATCTTCCTTGGTGGAGCCAGCCAATGGTGTATGGTTGCAGGTGTGGTGTGGTCGACAGACCCAACCAACTAAAGACTTCTGTTGAGATGAGGTTATTTTGGCTCTCATTGTCGATAATGAACTACAATGATGACCCCTTCACCCACATCTGTGAGTGGAAGAGACACTCCCCTTCCTTTGGGTCTTCAGACTCAAACTTTTGGACCTTGGTGGTGGCAATAGTGGCACTGGGCTCTGCATCAATAATTTTCTTCCCTTTTTCATTCTTCTTGTCGGGGTATAACATTGATTCAGAACATGCATTTGACTTCGAAGCCTTCAACTTGACCACTAGTGACTGCTTGGAACAATACTCACTTGTGTTGTGAGTGGGGTTGTTGTGGAACTCACATCACTTACTTGTAACCTTCTTAATCTTCATGGGCTGTTATTTTCTTGTGGCTTCGTTGGGTTTTCCTGGGTTACCTCATCTTGGATTTTTCCTTTGTATTTTGGTTTGGGGGCGCCTTTTCCCTGCTTAGGATTCACAAATCTAAAGTCTCGCTTATTCTATTTAAATTTTTGTTCAATCTTGGTAGCATATCGGTATGTTGCACCAAGTGAGGAGATGTCCAAGAACTCCATTTATTCTTGAATGTATTTGTGCATAAAACTGCGATACTTGAGCACCAGATGTCACTCAGATTATTTGATACCCAACTTTGTTTGTAGAGTATGAAAAATATTTGTGAACTAATGCACATCATGGCGCCTTTTCCATCATAGTGTGGTCCATTGTATGTATTTGTCCTCATAGCTACCTACAGGGTAATATTGTTCCTTGACAGTATTTCGAAAATAGTTCCAAGTGGGTGCGACTGTGAATAGAGAGGGTTCCTCGACCCTTTTATCTTAGTAAGTTTCCCACTAGTCCTTGACATGGGGAGTAACCTTAAGAAGTGAAAAGGTAATCTTCTTCCTATAAGAGAAACTATGGAATGAAAAATAACCCTACAACAGATTCAACCATTTATCTACAACATTTGCATCTATTTTACCTTATAACATAGGGATATCGAATTTCACTTGTACCTTTAAGGGGGCGGTGCCTCCAAAGTGACTGCTGGATGAATATGCATCGTCAGTGGGCAACCATTGAAGTATCTGAGCAAAGTTGAGAAAAGTTGACGATCATCTCATTCCTTTTCCACTTGAGAGATTCTTTAAGCATCAATTTGATAGGATCTCCTGATCCCTCATCTTTATTTTATTTTTCATGGGTGGCCGCCAGTTTCAGTGGGGACAATCTTGTAAGGGTTCAACTAGTTCAAGTCCCAACTCCTTATACTCTAATCTCGTTGGGGACATGCATATAAAAATAGAGAAAGAGGAGATTGCTCTAATACCACTGATCTAAAGTTATGCTAGAAAAAAATGAAATAAAAATATAACGAAAACACAGAGCTACAATGAAAACAAAACTTTAATTCAATAATAACAAATTAATGAAAATTGTTACATGCAGAATGGAAATAAACTAGTTCAGGTTATGGTAACTTATCTTTGAGAAGAGATGTGGTGGCTGCATGTATCATGAACTATGTTACAATGAGGATAAGAGGCCTTTTTATAATTAAGAAACACTTGGAAGCCATAAACATCCAAAAACCCAACCCTAGGAGATGAAGCACGAAAAGCTTGTGGGCCCTGTTGGAGTTAGTTGGAACATCAACTTACCAGGGTTGTAACTTTTGCATATGATATAAATTTTACTATCATAATACCATGTTTCAAAAATATCCAAGAGGAGACCGAAAGAATACATGCAAAATTATCATTTTATTTGGTCTCCCCATTTTCCCAAAAATGTCTTTTAGGTCCTCAAAACAACTCCATAAGTTTGAGACCCAAAAAACTGCCAAAAATAGTATGTTGTGATACATTTAAGGAAACTAAAAGAAACAACAGTGGGGGTCCAATTGGAATAAGCGGGTGGCCACCAATATCCACCTTGATCACCTCCCTAGCTAAGAGAGAGTGTTGGATTTTTTGTAGCTATGACCAATCTTCATAATTAATATTTTAGCCCTCCAAATATACGTTCAAGGCATGTTCTTCATGTTGTTTGAAAACAAAAAATTTTAAATTTTAAATTTTAAAATTTTGACACCAAGAAGTCTATATATATGAAATTTGACCTCCTCTTCTTTGCACCATTCGATTCTATCACATAATACACAACATCTTCTGATTCGAGTGAAGGAGAAAAGGACAAGAAGGACGAAGACTAATCCAACATTTTCTCTCTCAAATTGACTTTGCACGTGTGTGCTTTACTTCTCTATTGACCTTTCATGTGTGGCCAAGTTTTTGGGCATATTTGGGCAATAGGTCTGAGCTTTTTTGGGTGCAGAAGAAGGTGGAATTTTTTCCCTAGAATAACAGACCCGATCGAGTCCATTGACATCATTTTGACTTGTTGAGAAGACAATTTGACCAGGTTTGACTAGTGTTATCTTGCTGGTTTGTCTAGCTTTATTTTGACTAGAAAAGATCAGTTGCATCTCTTGTTGAATTGAAGGGTTTCTCTAAGGAAAAGGTTGTTTGGTTTTTTCCCCAAGTGGGTTTTTCCAGGGTGTTTCTTGTATTGTCTTTGTGTATCATTGTTTCATTGTGGTCTCAACTGTCCTACTTATTTTTATGGTTGAATTTATGAAGTTTAATTGCTTAATGTTTAATTGGAAGTGCTAAAAGATAATATTTATATCATCGGAAGTAACTACCAATTTCAGAAATGAGTGCTTCTATCTATTGCACTTCAAAAATCAACAAAATTTTCAAAACATATTACATTTATACATTTTTCATACCAATGGATTTCCTTGATGATAAATTAGATATTTAATAATTTATTTCTCATAAAATCATTGTAGCCACATCCATTTAATTTGGGAAAGAGATTTTATCCCTCATAGTCGTATCAGTTTATTACCTCTAAAATCTACACTTCAAGAAATGAGTTTACTCATGAAATCCTAGTGAGGATTGGAAGTACATCATAAAGGTTTCCAAGGCTCTGGAAACAGATGAAATATTTGGGAAGAATGAAGAAAAGCATCTGATAAGAAGATTCTCCTAGGATCAATGATTTGTGTTCCATAGGGATAAATTTTATTCACATCATGCTTGACGAATGGAAGGGATCCTACTTTAGAGGGAGTAGGCAGGCCAACAAATTTGAATAATTCCATGATGGATGAAATTATGCTAGATAAAAGTCAGTGGTGACTTCCAAGTGGATCTACAAGATGAAATATGTGGTAGATGAAAACATAGAGAATTACAAAGCGAGGATTCTCCTAGGAAGAGGGAGAGGAATATGAAGATACATTTGCTCTAGTTGTTAGATGATTTATTTCTAACAGAAACTAAACAGTTCACATGACAAAGGAAGTGGAAGCAGTAGAAGAATTTTCTTCCATAGCAGAGGGAGAAGCCAATATTTCCATGACAAGATCCATTTTAGTGTCAGGGTGACCGAAAAGTAGCTATGGAACAACACGTGTTGAGGTATCGGCACAGTATAGTGGATGTGAATTGAAAAGTACAACTGTAGGGATATAAAAATTCATATTGGTCAGAGAGTGATAAATATGGGAAAATCATATCAAGATGATGATTTATTTTGGATTCTACTTGGGAAGGAAGAAAACATCTATCACACTTAGGACTGCATAAATATTGTATATTGTAACTAGTTTGGCGAGTTTTGAAGCAAGTAAGATACTTGCAGGATTGTTTGATCAGGTACAGAGTATGTTTGTGATGATAGGTCAAAGAACAATGAGATCATGGTAGTAACACATCTGGTATGTGGTACAAAATGTTGATTTTTCCTTAGGTCCTAGATGTTGGGTATATATTATATTCTTTTCACGACTAGTACCATGCTTCATTATGTTGTGCCAGGAAAAATGGGGGTATAAGCCTCCACTGCCGGGGGGTTTTCAGGTGGGCGGTAGCCCCCCTACATGGGGTTTGGGGTAGCGCCCTGAGATTTTTTTAATATTTTAATCTATTTATTTATTTATGTGGACCAAACCATGTTTTTCACATAGTTTTTGTGCATGGTTTTGGACATTGTTAGAGTCGGTCTGGTCAGTCCTCCGTCAGAGATCAAAAATCTTTATGCATTTCATTTTTAGGTGTCCCGCTCCATTCACTCAGCTGCATTCCGCTAGGGGCATGCCATAATCTGACGGAGAAGGTCATACTAGTCATTTCCCCTCATGTCTGGCTCCTGCTGGCTTATGTCTTTGTGTCAAACAATAAAAAAGTCCACAACAGTCAAGGTCTGATCCTTTGATGGAAAAAAGTCATTTTTGGTCATTAGGTCCAGGGATTGATCAATTTGGTCTTTAAATATGTCCAGTAAAGCCATGCAGGCCAGAGGGATGCTCTTGCAACGTAATGATCCGCAGAGTTTCACCATCATATTGACAGACTTCGACTATTCTTCAAAACTCTGTTTTGAAGAAAAGTCAAATAGTGTCATTTGTGAAAAATTTTTCAAAAAGAGTCGACAATTGATTTCTTTAGGTGCAGTCATGGTTTCTACGACCAAAGTGCTCTGTCATGAAATCCCTACGAAAAGTGTTGAAAATTTCATCATTGAGCCCAAAATTCAAAGAAAAGGTGAAAATCAGGGTTATATTAAAGTCAGTGAAAGGTGTTGAACAAGACATTAGAAAAGTGGGTTTTTTAAAAATTTAATTTAAAAATATGACCTCCAAGCCTATATACACAAATATAATCATAAAACAAGTTCATTGTGCAAGCAATGCGTTGGAGGAAGGTTGCAAGGTTGTGAGTTGAAGTTTGGAGCGATTTGGAGAAGCTTGGAGGCAGTTTCACAGAGCGCGGCGCATATACTTAGGGGCGCGGCGCACACAAAGCCTGCCCGTAGTTCAAACTTTACACAGGCATGGCGCATACCCAGCGCACGGCGCACAGGGGTAAAATGCCCAGGAACCATCTATTTCACCCAAAAATGTTTGTGGAGCTCATCCAATTGAAAGGTAGGAAACCTACCTCCACTTGTGCATCAAATTTGAAAGAGATACGATGGTTTTATGATTATAATCAAATGCAATTTTTTTTTATAAAACAAACATAAGAAGACATCAAGAAAACATGATGCTAGGGTTTGTGCTACAGTGATATTGCTGCTAAGGTGTTTTTCCTACCCTACCCCTATTACTCATTCCCCTATGCCATTTTCCCCATAATCACTACCCTACCACTATTAAAATCATACTCCCTTCCCCCTCCTCCTATTGCTCAAAAAACCCAAACCCTACCTTCCCAACAACACAAACACTACCCTTTCCAAATACCCAAAAACCCCTTATATATCCCTAAATAAAATTTTCCTATAAACCCCTATTCCCATTATATTATCCCCCATCCTAATGCTCCCTTTTTAATTGTCCCCTTGGTGGTAGATTGTCAAAGAAAATACCAGCTTCATTTAAATCAAAGGGTAGCCTAAATTCAGTTTACAAAACAATAGTTATGGCATCTGAGGTTTCATCAGAATATGAGGAGGAGACCCACAATGATACAACTTCAGGAGAACAGGCGAGTGTTATCTCCATCCGGGGTGGAAGGGGCCTCGCTTCCGACACTAGCATCACATGAGCAGGGCAGGGGTAAGGAGCCAGTGCAGGAGGAAGGGCCATCAGGTGAACGGGAGATCGAATTCATTCTCCTCCATGATGATGAGACAGATGCAGAACCAACGAATGCAGAGCTTACAGAGATCATCCAGGAGCAGCAATCTGTGATTGAGTCCTTATCCCTTGACTTGGAGAGGGCCAAGTGGAACATGAAGTACCTGGAGCAGAGAAACAAGCAACTTCAGGACCAACAGATGATTATGGAGCTGCAAAACATTCGTGAGCATTGCCAAGCTGCTCAAAGAAGAAGGGTTGAGCTCACATCTTTGGAGAAAGAAATCAATGAGGATTGGGAGGCCAACCTTGAGAGGGTCAACATGCATTTGGAAAGGCTACTGGACAAGGCCAACTAGGACCTTGCTCTACTGAGACACATGGCTTTCTGTTACAGGGTGCGAAACATGAGGGCACAGGCCCGAATAACGAGTTTGAAAGCAAAATTGAGGAAAGCAACAAGAAAGGCAAAAAAGGAAAAAGAGAAATATTGGCTTCAAATCTTGGCTGAGGCTTCCTTGGCCCATCATAACATCCCATAGGGAACCTCCAGCCCAAATTTCAAGATATTTGGGGAATTTTTGGTCATTTCACAAATTTTTGGGCAAAAAAACAGGGTTTTTCTAAAATTCTAGAGCTCCAAATGAGGAATGGTTTGCATTTTTGGATTCAACATGGAAAATCACGACTACTGGTGTCCGGACAAGAAATTTTGGCAAGGTATGAGTCTCCAAAAGGTCAAAAAACACCCAAAAATGGCCTCTCTGCCACGTTTTTGACACACAGGAAGTAGTCTTGGGAGAATGAAGATTTGGAGGGGCAAATGAGCACCAAATTCAAAAATTCCAGTGGGGTTAGAAAGTAGACAGGACAGGCTTTCCAACAAGCCCACTTGGGCACATTTTGGACACTTTAAAGTGCCCCGAAAAAGGCCCTAAAGTAGCACGGTGCACAGAGAAAATGGCGCGGCGCACAGAGGAAAAATTGCCCAATTTGCTTCCGTTTCGCGAAATTTCGGTTCACGACTTCTCCAAGTGGGCCCACTTATCTACACTTCAGTTTTTTGGCACCAAAGTTGGCATTTAAAGTGTTTTTTCCCCAGATTGGCTTCTATCCAAGTGGCGAAGGAAGGCAAACGGTCACCCAAGCCAAATGTCATGTTTGTAGCGCTGCACCTGTAGCTGATGGTTGGCTCTCCATCTCCATTTTGCAATGATTCAAGTATCTCCCCAACCCTTGGGCATTCTATCTCTTCCTTACACATTCTATATATTGTATGCAAGTTATTTGCAAAGGGTTGGTTGGCTTATAACTTTTGGGAGATTGTGGGAAAGAAACTTTGTTTCTTCACTGTGTATTTTTGACAGAGAATTAATGAAAGGCAGCAACTCTGTTTCATGAGATTGTTGTGGTTGTGGGTGTAGCAAATGTGTCTCTTATGTTTTCATATGTATTTCATTATGTTTCATAATTCAATTCATGTTCATTTCCAGTGAAATTTTCTGAGTGAGATTAGGTAGAATTCAATTTTATTGCTCTGCCTGTGGGAAAATTTCATGTTCAGTGTTTTTCTTCTGTTGAAAAGGATTCATGTAACTATGCCCTTTTCACTTTCTTCAGCAATCTATTCATGCCATGTTACCTCAAACTAAATTGTTACATTTTCCGCCTACCTTGCCTCACAGAATAATCTATGCCTTTGTATTAAATTCTCTGTTCCTTGCTGACCGTTGGTCCCATACCATCCCAGAAGCTCGGTCATTCATGAAAATGGTTTCTTGTATCCCTATTCACTTACTAGCCTAAGATCAATATTTCACTGTAAGTCATCTCAGACCATTTTTTCTTATATATTCACTGAGCGTGACTGTGAGAGAGCCCTCTCCTACTCTGGTAGGGCCAGCTACCAAACTGAGCGTGGTTTGTGGTTACCCTAATTTTTGCCTTCCGTCAGCCTAAGGTAGATTTAGGTGCTAACATAGTGGTGACTCCACTGGGGAAAAACTGAAATCAAATCCCCTTGTTTCATAATAATTCTAAGCTTCCGGATGATGAGCTTAGGATTGGAAAGGCTGAGTAAGTTGGTTGTGTCCTGTGACTTTTCTCAATAACATGCTGGCTTTGAGACGATATACCAGAGCCAATCCAGACCGGATCCTCCTCATATTTACGAAAACCCCAAGCTGATCCCGAGACTCCTTCGTCAAGAAAACACTAGAACTCTCGTGTTCAAATCCCATTCATGTCCCGATATTTTTTAGTATCTTGAAGAGCTTGAGTTTGATGAACAGTTTGAGATATCATTGTTTGAGTCTAAATCCGAAAGGGCTGTTGATTATACTGTCCCCAATCCGTAATTTATTGTATACCTCGAAACTAAAAGAGATAATAGGTTAATTGATAATTATTGCAACACAGCCCCAAACTCCAGTTGTAAGCCCCTTACAAAATGTTCACACTCCTCCAACACCTCCAAGGCCAAATCCACCGAGAATGATGGCTGCCTGTTTCACACCCCTTGTTCTGCCCCAAGTTCTAGATGATATGCCAACGGATTATCAAAGTAAAATCTCGTTTTTTGATGGCACTCCTAATAGCATTACTGCTCAGCAACATGTAGACAAAATGGCAGACTTCTATGAACTTCATGAGATCGATGCGGAGAACGTGGCAATGAGGCTCTTTGTACAGACATTTGCAGGTGATGTGAGGAAATGGTTCAGAGGTTTGCCGGCAGCAAGTATCACTACCTTGGCTGAACTACAAAGACAATTTTTAAACCGGTGGGAAGTGAAAAAGAATCCCCTTCAAATTTTGGTCGAATATAAACAAATCAAACGAAACACTAGTGAGTTGGTCCAAGATTATTGTGTTAGATTTAATGCAGTCTATAACGAAATTCCAGATCATCTAAAGCCACCTGTGGGACTAGCTATGATGAAGTTTCTAGATGGTTTTGATGCTGACATGGCCTACCAATTAAGAGAGAGAGAACCGGCCACAATGGAAGACATGCAGAAAATTGCAGTCAGCGTTGAAGCAAATCTGCTATCCAAAAGAGCTAGAGCGAAAGCAGAAAAGAAAATCACTGTGAAAGAAGAATCTTCTTCAATGGATCAACTACTCAAAAAGGTAGAGAAGATGCTTGAAAGGGTAAAACTCGATAAACCTGAGCCCCAAGTTAGGAATCCTAACTTCCGTGGCCAGCAACAGCCACAATATAGAATAAGACAGAGAGATCAGCGACCCCAAGAGCAGACAACACAACAGCCGGTACAAACACCTTTGCAACAAAATTTTGTGCATGGACCGGAGTTAGATGAGGACGGGAATGTAATAGGTGAAGAAAACCACCTCTTTACTCCAGATGAGCTGCCTACTTACATTACCGAAGAAGAAGAGTGTGCGGTGAGTTCAGCTGCACACCAAGACACGAATTTCATTCTAGCTAGCGACACTGTTTTAGAAGAGGAATCAGAGGAGTATCAAAGGGGGTATATGAATGCTCTGTCTGCACAACAACAACGATATTCACTTAGAAACAGAGATGTGCCGGCCAAACCAATTCAGAAAAAGAAGGAGGTTGAAACAGCAAAGAATGATTCATCAGCTACACAAAGAAAAGGAAAAGAGGCGGTTGGTCCGGAGAGCAGCAAATCAAAATCAGCAGAACAATCACAACAACAAGCTACATCAAAAGAAAAAGAAAAGAAAGAGATCCCAGTCAAAGTGGTAGAAAAGACTCCTGCTTTTAGCTTAGAGAATGAGATTTGTAAGTTAAAGGTATCCATCCCCTTGGCTGAAATAATGAAGAACAACAATTATAGAGGACAAATATCTAAGATGTTGAATTTGGACCCAATGTCTAACATGGTAAATGTAGAAGATGATCAGCCTGAAATGATTTTTGGACCAGCATCGAATGGTGAGTCTCCTGATAGCGATGTGCCACCCTTCTATATCAGTTTACGATTGCATGATTTTGTGTTACACAATGCCATGTTCGATTCCAGAGCTTCTCACAATCTCATGCCCAAGGCTATCATGGATAAGCTTGGTCTGGACATCACCCAGCAATATCATGATCTCTATTCATTCGATTCCAGCAGAGTAAGATGTATAGGACTCATCAAAGACTTGGTTGTGAGTTTGGATCAGCTTCCCATGAAAAATGTTTTGATGGATGTGGTGGTAGCATATATTCCTCCAAGGTTTTGAAATGCTTCTTTCTAGGTCTTGGGTAGCGAAATTGAAAGGGACACTACAGCTGGATTTCTCTTATGCAACAATCCCAGTGTTTGGACAAATGAGGAAGTTATATCGGGAACAAAAAATGAAATATATGATCACAAGAAAGGAGAAACCTATAACTCATCCTATTAACTATGTACATACAGATTTAGAGTCTTTTGTTTTGTTTTCAGATAGTTTAAATGATATAGATAGTCAGATAGTAGAAGCAGATGACATTCCGAAAATAACAGAAAATTTCAGAGAAATTTTGAAGAAAGAAGGACAAGAAAAGCAGGAAAATGTTGGGAAATCAGCTGAAAGTAATGGAAAACAAGCAGACAAGGCACAACAAATAGATTTCCAGCACTTACAAGAGGAGGAAGAAGGCTTGTGGACCATGGATTTTGATGGAGCAGTAGGAAATGATGGCGCTGGAATTGGAATTTGGGTATGCAACCCTTTCTCCGCCCCAAATAAAGTGCCTAGCAGCGTGAGGGTTTGCTCTTACAAGCTGGCCTTTGAGTGTTCAAACAATGAAGCTGAGTATGAAGCTCTGATTGCTGGCCTGAAGATTCTTAGAAAGCTGAATGAAAAAAGGATTTCGGTATATGGTGACTCCGAATTGGTAATAAAGCAGGTCAAAGGTGAGTATCAAGCAAAACATCCTAGGATGCGGGCCTATCATAATGCAGTTTTAGACATCTTGACATGTGTGCCTCGTATACAAAATAGTATTGCTGATGCTCTTGCCAAGGCAGCAAGCAGTTTGAAGATCCCCATGAACTCCAGCAATAAATTTGAAATCCATGTCAAGCATCGTCCAACCATTCCAGACAATCAGCGATATTGGCAAGTGTTTCAAGATGATGAGGAGATTAAGGATTTTCTGCTAAACAAAGGCAAGTTCAAAGAAACCTCAATTGATGTAGAAAACGACGATGGCAAAGGGAATGTTACAAATGAAGCGCAGATCAATGAAATGGACGTGTTGCAGCTGAAGAATAACATCATTCCTAAAGGCTTGATACCTCTAGAAGAACTTTTTGATCAGGATGATGTAGCCCGCAAGCCAACATTACAGCCAACAGAGAAGGGTGTAGAAGAGGTCAACATCGGAACAACTGCCAATCCTAAGTTGGTAAAATTGTCTAAAGCATTGCCGCCAAAGATCAAGGACAAATATATCAGTTTGATGGCTTCATTTGTAGATGTGTTCGCTTGGGACTATTTTGATTTAAAGACCTATGATACCAATATTATTCAGCACACGATACCCATCAAGCCCAATCAAAAACCATTTAGACAGAAGCTGAGAAGGATAAATCCAAAATTGCTGCCATCTATTGAAAAGGAAGTAAACAGGTTGTACAAGTCAGGTATCATTGTGCCCACAAGATTTTCAGATTGGATCTCTAACTTGGTGCCTGTACGAAAGAAGACAGGTGAGATCCGCTTGTGCATTGATTTCAGAAATCTAAATAAAGTCTCATTGAAGGACAACTATCCACTGCCCAAAATGGACCATATCCTTTAGCGAGTAGTGGGGGCATCTCGTATGTCACTACTTGATGGTTATTCCAGATATAACCAAATTTTTGTCCATGAGGATGACCGAGACAAGACAACATTCACCACTCCATGGGGAACCTTTCATTATGCCAAAATGCCTTTCGGTTTAAAGAATGCAGGTGCCACATTTCAGCATGTAATGGACTTGGCTTTTGCGAATGAGAAGGATGTGTTTTTGGTGGTGTACCTGGATGATTTGACGGTATTTTCCAAATCTGATGAAGAGCACATGCATCATCTAAAAAATGTCTTTTAAAAGTGCAGAAAATATGGTCTATTGCTGAATCCTAAGAAGAACTTGTTCACCATGGAGGAAGGAAAATTACTCGGGCACATCATTTCAAAGGATGGCATCCGTATTGACCCAGCACGTGTACAAGCAATTCAACAAATCGATTTGCCCCGCAATAAAAAAGAGATACAATCGTTCAATGGTAAGATGGATTTTCTGCGTCGCTTTGTACCTAATCTTGCTGAACACTTAAGAGAGATGCCCAACATGCTCAAGAAGGACAGCCAAGTGAAATGGACAGAGGAGGCTATAAAATCTTTCAATTTGGTCAAATTGGCCCTTTCTTCAGCTCCAATTCTAGTCAGCCCGGACTACACTCAGGATTTCATATTGTTTTCATTTGCTTCTGAACACACTATGGCAGCGGTATTATTGCAGAAAAGAGATGATCATGAATGATCCATTGCATTCTTCAGCGGGCCTATAAGAGATGCAGCTTTAAAGTACAACATAATTGAGAAGCAAGCCCTAGCACTTGTGAAGGCATTGAAGGATTTCCGGGTATATATCCTACATTCTCACATTCTGACCTATGTTCCTAACGCTGCTGTAAAAGATGTTTTAGTGCAGACCGATCCGGAAGGAAGAAGAGGCAAATGGATTGTAGCCTTGCTGGAATATGATGTGGAAATAAAGCCCACAAAGCTGGTCAAAGGACAGGGATTGGCGAAGTTAATGGCCGAATCAAACTTGCATGCTTTAGACATAAATCTGATCGCTGCCATGTCCAATGAGAACGAGGAAGGAACATAAATTCAGGTATTTGAAATGTTTGTTTTGTACCCATGGTATTCAGATATAATATATGTGTTGAAAAATCTATCACCATCGCCCAGCATAACTAGAAACAAAGCGAGAACACTCAAATTGAAGGCTGCCAAGTTTTGCATTTTGAATTCTGCACTGTATTGGAAAGATCCTAGTGGCATTTTGTTAAATTGTTTGGTGGAAGAGGAGGCAAAGAAAGTCATGGAGGATTTCCATGGAGGAGAGTGTGGTGGTCACCTTTTTTGGAAGTCAACAGCAAACAAAATTTTGAGAGCAGGGTACTACTGGCCTACTTTGTTTGCTGATGTGTATAAGATGGTCAAGCGCTGTCATAAATGTCAGATTTTCGAAGGAAAATAGAAATTACAGCCTTTTCCACTTAAGCCTATTGAGGTGAGCACTCCTTTCCAGCAGTGGGGGTTGGATTTCATTGGGGAAATTCATCCCGCTTCTTCCGGACAGCATAGATGGATCCTTACAACAACAGACTATTTCAAAAAATGGATTGAGGCATCTCCCACTATAAAAGCTACAGATACGGTAATCATTTCATTTCTTGAAAATAACATCTTGTCTCGCTTTGGTTGTCCAAATAAGTTAATCACCGATAATGCAGCAGCTTTCAAATCAAAAAGGATGGTGGAATTTTGTCATAAGTATCACATCATTTTGGGTCATTCAACTGCCTATCATCCACAAGGCAATGGATTGGCAGAATCTTCGAACAAATCATTGGTCAACATCATCAAGAACCTGCTGGAAATAAATAAAAAGAGCTGGAATAAGAAGTTGGTCCATACGCTTTGGGCAGATCGGATCAGTCAGAAAAATTGGTATGTCACCGTTTGAGCTTGTTTATGGAGTTGACATAGTATTTCCCACCTCTCTTACTGCCCCGGTAGTCAGAATTCTTCAGGAGGCCGGCAGTGAAGAAGATCCCATGCAAAGAAGGTTGAATCAAATGGGCCACTTGCAGCAAACAAGAGAAGAAGTTTTCAAGAACACATCCAAATTGCAAGAGAAAATAAAGAAAATCTATGACAGAAAAGAAAAGGTAGATAAATTTCAGTTGGATGATGTGGTGCTGAAGTGGGATGCAAGGAATGAAGAGAAAGGCAAGCATGGAAAATTCGAAAATCTTTGGAAAGGTCCTTTCAAGATTGTAGCATATAGGGGTCAGAATTCCTTTCTTCTAAAGGAAATGAACGGGGAAGATTGTCCTGGAGGGTCGATCAATGGTCGGCTGATCAAGCGGTACCACTGCTGATTTATGAATGCTGCTTCCACTGTCATTGTAAATACCATTTTTATTTCAGTTTGGTTTCAGTCTGTCAAGTTAGTTTTTGAGTCATTTCAATGTCAAGTTTGAGTCAATTTCTTGGTCATTTCAATGTCAAGTTTGAGTCAATTTCTTGGTTATTTCAGTTTCATAAATAAGTCAGAGTCTTGTGTTGTTTGTCGAAATGATGACTCCATAGCCCAATGGACAAAAGGCACTATCTAGCTCCTCCAGAGATCTGCTGTTCTTGCCACCTCCAAGGAGCTACCATCCCCCATTGGAGCCAATGTTAGAGTCGGTCTGGTCAGTCCTCCGTCAGAGATCAAAACTCTTTATGCATTCCATTTTTAAGTGTCCCACTCCATTCACTCAACTGCATTTCGCTAGGGGCATGCCATAATCTGACGGAGAAGGTCATACTAGTCATTTCCCCTCATGTTTGGCTCCTGCTGGCTTATGTCTTTGTCTCAAACAATCAAAAAGTCCACAACAATCAAGGTTTTATCCTTTGATGGACAAAAGTCATTTTTGGTCATTAGGTCCAGGAATTGATCAATTTGGTATTTAAATATGTCCAGTAAAGCCATGTAGGCCAGAGGGATGCTCTTGCAACGTAATGATCCGCAAAGTTTCACCATCATATTGACAGACTTCGACTATTCTTCAAAACTTTGTTTTGAAAAAAACTCAAATAGTGTCATTTGTGACAAAATTTTCAAAAAGAGTCGACAATTGATTTCTTTAGGTGCAGTCATGGTTTCTGTGGCCAAAGTGCTCTGTCATGCAATCCCTGTGAAAAGTGTCGAAAATTTCATCATTTGAGCCCAAAATTTAGAGAAAAGGTGAAAATTAGGGTTATATTAAAGTCAGTGAAAGGTGTTGAACAAGACATTAGAAAAGTGGGTTTTTTAAAAAGTTAATTTAAAAATATGACCTCCAAGCCTATATACACAAATATCATCATAAAACAAGTTCATTGTGCAAGAAAAGCATTGGAGGAAGGTTGCAAGGTCGTGAGTTGAAGGTTGGAGCGATTTGGAGCAGCTTGGAGGCAGTTTCATAGAGCGCGGCGCATATACTCAGGGGTGCGGTGCACTCACCAGGCACGGCGCACACAGAGCCTGCCCGTAGTTCAAACTTTAGACAGGCATGGTGCATACCCAGCGCGCGGCGCACAGGGGTAAAATGCCCAGGAACCATCTATTTCACCCAAAATTTTTTGTGGAGCTCATCCAATTGAAAGGTAGGCAACCTACCTCCACTTGTGCATCAAATTTGAAAGAGATATGATGGTTTTATGATTATAATCAAATGCAATTTTTTTTTATAAAAAAAACACAAGAAGACATCAAGAAAACATGATGCTAGGGTTTGTGCTACAGTGATATTGCTGCCAAGGTGTTTTTCCTACCCTACCCCTATTACTCATTCCCCTATGCCATTTTCCCCATAATCACTACCGTAACACTATTAAAATCATACTCCCTTTCCCCCTCCTCCTATTGCTCAAAAAACCCAAACCCTACCTTGCCAACAACACAAACACTACCCTATCAAAATACCCCAAAATCCCTTGTATATCCCTAAATAAAATTTTCCTATAAACCCCTATTCCCGTTATATTATTCCCCATCCTAATGCTCCCTTTTTAATTGTCCCCTTGGTGGCAGATTATCAAAGCAACTACCAGCTTCATTTAAATCAAAGGGCAACCTAAATTCAGTTTACAAAACAACAGTTATGGCATCCGAGGTTTCATCAGAATATGAGGAGGAGACCCTCAGTGATATAGCTTCAGGAGAACAGGCTCCCAGGAGACATCACCGGAGTGGCAAACATGTTAGAGATGAGCCAAACACCCTCACCGAGTTGTAGGCATGCCCTCTTGCTATGTCATGTTTCTAGCACTTAGCATGTTTTGAATTTTGTCAGAGGGTGGCAAATGTCAGAGTTCATCATGAGTTGGCCCATCTTTTTGCACTTCACCTACATGGAGGACAGTCTATCTTGGCTGGGGTCACTTTCACATTGACACCCGAAACCATATCAGTGGCAACAGGCATACCAAACATTGGAGAACAGTGGCATAAGAAGAAGAAGGTGGAGAGGCATCATTATGAGCCTTACATTAAGGCCAGCTGTTTGAGCCAGCTCACGAGAGTTTTTCCATTCAGATTTTTGAGAGATGAGTATGCTTCGCTCATGAAATTGATCATGAAGTACTTCAGTTGTGAGGGGAGGTTTTCTCGCCTTTATTCCTATCACATTAGGTTGCTCATGCACTTTACCAGGGTGCGGATGATGAACCTCCCATTTTTCATTTGCGGGAACATAGAGAGGATGAAAAATTTCATGCAGCACAAGACCCCTCGACAACAGCTCAACAATGTTTATCACTTTGCTCTTATCCGGATTTTGGTGGACCATCAGTTGGGATTGCAGGGTATTGCTTGGGAGGACTTCATCTCCTATGACTTCTTCAGCGCTCCACAGGTAGTATCAGAGGCAGAGCATGAGATAGGTGGCCCATCTCATCAGTATGAGCGACATGAGACTGCTACTATTCTAGTATACATCACCTATCAGAGAAGCAGTAGACCCTTATTTGCAGCAACAAAGCGAGTGTTATCTCCACCCGGGGTGGAAGGGGCCTCGCTTCCGACATCAACATCACATGAGCAGGGCAGGGGTAAGGAGCCAGTGCTGGAGGAAGGGCCATCAGGTGAACGGGAGACCAAATTCATTCTCCTCCATGATGATGAGACAGATGCATAACCAACAAATGCAGAGCTTACAGAGATCATCCAGGAGAAGAAATATGTGATTGAGTCCTTATCCCTTGAATTGGAGAGGGCCAAGTGGAACATGAAGTACTTGGAGCAGAGAAACAAGCAGCTTGAGGACCAACAGACACTTATGGAGCTGCAAAACATTCATGAGCATCGCCAAGCTGCTCAAATAAGAAGGGTTGAGCTCACATCTTTGGAGCAAGAAATCAATGAGGATCGGGAGGCCAACCTAAAAGGGTCAACATGCATTTTGAAAAGCTGCTAGAAAAGGCCGACTGGGACCTTGCTCTACTGAGACACATGGCTTTCCATTACAGGGTGCGAAACATGAGTGCACAGGCCTGAATAAGGAGTTTGAAAGCGAAATTGAGGAAAGCAACAAGAAATGAAAAAGAGGCAAAAGAGCAAGATCAACTTCGAATCTTGGCTGAGGCTTCCTTGGCCCATCATAACACCCCATAGGGAACCTCCAGCCCAAATTTCAAGAAATTTGGGGAATTTTTGGTCATTTCACCGATTTTTGGGCAAAAAAACAGGGTTTTTCTCCCTGTGCGCCGCGCCACTGGCGCGGCGCTAAAATTCTAGAGCTCCAAATGAGGAATGGTTTGCATTTTTGGATTCAACATGGAAAATCATGATTACTGGTGTCCGGACAAGAAATTTTGGCAAGGTATGAGTCTCCAAAAGGTCTAAAAACACCCAAAAATGGCCTCTTTGCCACTTTTTTGACACACAGGAAGCAGTCTTGGGAGAATGAATATTTGGAGGGGAAAATGAGCACCAAATTCAAAAATTCTAGTGGGGTTAGAAAGTAGACAGGACAGGCTTTCCAACAAGCCCACTTGGGCACATTTTGGACACTTGCAAGTGCCCCAAAACAGGCCCCAAAGTAGCGCAGCGCATAGAGAAAATGGCGCGGCGCACAGAGGAAAAATTGCCCAATTTGCTTCCGTTTCGCGAAATTTCGGTTCGCGACTTCTCCAAGTGGGCCCGTTCATCTACACTTCGGATTTTTGTTACCAAAGGCAGCATTTAAAGTGTTTTTTTCTCTAGATTGGCTTCTATCCAAGTGGCGAAGGAAGGCAAACGGTCACCCAAGCCAAATGTCATGTTTGTAGCGTTGCACCTGTAGCTGATGGTTGGCTCTCCATCTCCATTTTGCAATGATTTGAGTAACTCCCCAACCCTTGGGCGTTCTATCTCTTCCTTACACATTCTATATATTGTATGCAAGTTATTTGCAAAGGGTTGGTTGGCTTGTAACTTCTGGGAGACTGTGGGAAAGAAACTATGTTTCTTCACTGTGTATTTTTGACAGAGAATTAATGGAAGGCAGCGGCTCTGTTTCATGAGATTCTTGTGGTTGTGAGTGTAGAAAATGTGTCTTTTATGTTTTCATATGTATTTCGTTATGTTTCATAATTCGATTCATGTTCATTTCCAGTGAAATTTTCTGAGTGAGATTAGGTAGAATTCAATTTTATTGCTCTGCCTGTGGGAAAATTTCATGTTCAGTGTTTTTCTTCTGTTGAAAAGGATTCATGTAACTATGCCCTTTTCACTTTCTTCAGCAATCTATTCATGCCGCGTTACCTCAAACTAAATTGTTACATTTTCCGCCTACCTTGCCTCACGGAATAATCTGTGCCTTTGTATTAAATTCTCTGTTCCTTGCTGACCGTTGGTCCCATACCATCCCAGAAGCTTGGTCATTCATGAAAATGGTTTCTTGTATCCCTATTCACTTACTAGCCTAAGATCAATATTTCACTGTAAGTCATCTCAGACTGTTTTTGCTTATATATTCACTGAGCGTGACTCGAAGAGAGCCCTCTCCTGCTATGGTAGGGTTAGCTACCAGATTGAGCGTGGTTGTGGTTACCCTAATTTTTGCCTTCCTTCAGCATAAGGCAGATTTAGGTGCTAACAGGCATGATGGTTTTCCCCATGATATTTTGTAGATATGGTCAAGGGAACTATGGTTATGATCTAATCCAGGGTTAATGGATTGAGGTTTTTGAATATTCAACATACATATGTATTGTAACATTGAAAAGAATATAATGAAAAATCAATCTAGTTTTTTCGATTTTGGATTCCAAGAGAAAAATATCTGTGTATATTTAATGTTCTCACCACTGTATGTTATTTGTTTTTAAGAATTTTGCAGGTAATTTTCGCATAGGGTTAAAACCTACATTATATATGGTCTTAGGCTAATCATGCACAAAAATACACTAGGAACCCTCAACTTTCTAGCACTTTGCACAAAAAAATCCTTCAGCAGTGAAATCACTTTAGTACACATATATTTGAGCCCAAAGATTGATTATTTTATTAATACATCAATAATAGAATCATGGGGATCTTGCACTCATGGCCCTTGATCACTGTTAAAACTAGTATACACAATATACAAGTTAGGGCTTGTTATTTGCTCGTTCAGATCTACAATTTTCCCAATAATAAGACATGAACAAAACATAAGATACTTGTTGGAGAATCCCTTCTCCTTCAACCCTTTTAGTCCTCATTTTCCTTGACACCTAGTAGGTCCTTTTCCTCCTTTGACCATATATAAATACCTCCTTGTACTCCTATTTCGCCAACTGGTCACAAGCTATTTGACTTATCAAATACACTACACACTCAACTTTCAAAACATCAGCTGCTCACAATGGCTTTATCCATTAAGCATACTACATATTAGCCCTCAAAATACACTTTGTTCCCAGCTTCATTTGTGGATAGACTTTAGGAAATATCCTCAACATCTTCAAAACCAAGTAACAACTTCCCTTCCACAAAATTTCTTCACCTTTTTTCATAGTTCCTATCTTCAAAAGGATTACGATCTTCTATAGTGATATCTTCCCACTTGAAGCATCCTTTCCTTTTCTACAACCCTTATTCTCTTTGTTGCATATGGTACTAAGGGTACTTAACCCTTTCTATATTCTTCTAAAGTATTTCGACCTTCCTACAACAAGAGGCTAGGGCTTTATGCTTTCTCCAAGACACAAATAATATCTTAGCCTAGAAGACATAACTTTTAGGGCTACAAACCTCCTCCTAGAGATAACACCTTCTTCACTGGCTCAGTCTTGGCTTAGAAACCAATAGAATAGTCACACACCTTCTTCTAGAGATCCACGTCCTTATAAATACTCCAACTTGGATGATTGAAGGCATACTCTATTCACACATGGAGAGACACTATTCTTCAAATTTGAAAAGCTTCTTTGACTAATACCCATATACCTATTGCCTAAATTTCTTGGCTGCAAGTACCCATAACAAACTTGAATAACATCTCTTAGAATCCAACATCTCTTACATGATCTTTGGTCCTCTTACCTTAATGTGTTTAGGATTCTTTAGGCTGCGACCATTCATATTTGTGCTTGTGGCCTACTCCATGACTTGCGACCCTCTTTTCCTACTCCGTATCACCCTCTAAATGGACCTTATTCCTCCTCTTTTCCTGGGCATATCACATGCCACCTTCTCTAGTCCTATGTGGCCTCTTGAATTGAATCCTCTAGGGATATCCCATGACTATTCTTGCTTGCCAAGGCTACATCCTTCTAGCCTTCTCCACACAATGAATTCCTTCTCATTGATGTGCCCCATGAGCCTCTCCTTAGGCTCCTTATATTATTTTCTCTAGGGTCATTTAGGAAACCACTAGAACTTACGATTTTCACTTCTCAACCCTTAGAATAAATAAGTATTTTCTTTTAGGTCCTAAATCCACACTTTGGGTCCAAAACCCCACTTTTGACTATATCACCCAACACACTACTTTATGGTGGGTTGTCCTATCTCATAAATACCTTTTGAGATACCTAAAATTCCAACACTCCCTCTTAGTGAGGAAGGTATTTCCTTCATGCTTGCAGCTCTGTGACTTTACTAGCATTCCCATGACCATCCTCGCATGAGTCATGACTTTCCATGCATAGTCATATCCTTCCTCATAAGTGCCATAACTTCTTTGTACTAGGCCTAGCTTTGTTTTGCATGGTGCATGGATGATATCACATGCAACATGACTTTTCCAGCATGATCCATTTTTGTCCTCATAGGATTAATGAATTTCGTTGCACCACCATGAATTTTCTCGCATGGTCCATGATTTTCCTTACATGGGACGAAAACCCCTCTCTCTTAGTAGAACTTGAAGATTCAAACCTCCATAGTGAAGTTGACAATCCTTTTTAGACTCCCTATAAGTCTACACAACTTTGAATGGAACAATATACTTCCTACACACACTCTGATCCATATGCCTTCAAAGTGGATCTGATACCATGTTGAAATTTCCTTAGGTCTTAGATCTGGTCTGAGGCTAATTACACACACAAACACACTAGGATCCCTCAAATTTCTAGCACTTTGCACGATAGAATTCTTCAATAGTGAAATCAATTTAGTACACAGAGATTTGAGCCCAAATATTGATTATTTTATTGATCCATCAATAAAAGAATCATGGATCTCTTGTACCAGGGATCAAGGCCCTTTTATCACTAGTACACCTAGTATACATAATATACAAATTAGGGTTTGTGTTCTTCTCCTTCAGATCTACAATCTGCCCAATAAGAAGACAAGAACAAAAACTAACTTACTTGCTAGAGAATCCACTCTCCTTCAACCCTTTCATTCCTAATTTTCCTTGACATTTGGCATGTACTTTTCCTCCTTTAACCATAGAGAAATATGTCCTTGTACTCCTCTATCCAGTAGCTACTCACAAGGTCGTTGACCATCAAATACACTGCATACTTAACCTTCAGAATGCCATCCACTGACAATGGCTTTATCCATTAATCATACTACATGTTAACCATTGAAATACACTTTGTTCACAACTTTGTTTGTGACCAAACTTTAGGAAATATCCTCAACATATCCAACACATAGTAACAACCTCCCTTTCACAAAATTTCTTCACTTCTGTTCATAGTTCTTATCTTCACAAGGATCACAACCTTCTACAATGCTATCTTCCAACTTGAGACCTCCTTTCCTTTTCCACATCCCTTCTTCTCTTTGTCGTGTATTGTCCTGAGGGTACTTAGCACTTTCCATATACTCTTGAAGGCTTGTGGCCTTCTTGCAACAAGATACTAGGGATTGCTTCCCTGTCCAAGACATAGATAAGAACTCGACCTAACATAAAAAACTTTTACAACCCTCCTCCCTAGACAAAACACCTTATTCACTATAGAAAAGTCAAATGCATTCTTCTAGAGATCCATGTCCTTAGAAATATTCCAATTCAAATTGTTGAAGGCATACTCTATTTAAACATGGAAAGAAACTATTCGTTGACTTCGATAATATTCTTTGATTCATCTCCATAGGTCTGTAGCCTAAATCGCTTGGTTATGGGTACTCCTAATAGACTCGAGAAACCTCTCTTAGAATCTTGCATCTCCTGTTGAAAAGTGTGCAACAAGAAATTCTTGTTGAGAGTGCAACAAGATGATGGAGCTTAGTGAAAAGAGTCGCCTTCACTAAGTGGGCCCGCAGGCTATTTTTGGCGCAAGTCTATTTTTAGACATATGGATCATGTCTATGGATTGCAGGTTGCTGTTTATGGATGATTGGTCAAGTTGGGAAAAATAGATGGACTTCTATTTTTGATCAAAGTGTGAGTGATCACAGTGTGAGTGATCAAAGTCTATTTTTAGACTGGCTGTCAAAAATAGAAAAGTCAAATATTATTGTCTCATAATAATATTTGGACTATAAACTTGATCTTATTCTCTTGGAGCACTTTAGGATGAGCTACGGATGTGGTACATGCAGATCCCAGAAGGAAATACGTGGTTACCTATGGGATGACTAATATTTGCATGCATGACTTCAGTTAGAACTCAAGTGAGTTGAGTTTAGTGGACTGGAGGTGCAGTTGATGGAGTTGTGTTCAGTTTAGCTTTGTTAAACTAGTTGTATTTAGTCTAACTGATCAATAGACTAGAGATGAGTTGGGTGAATTATTTATTAATTAATTCACAAGTTATTAACTCATAATGCAACTATAGAATACATCAGTTAACTCAGTTGCATGTCAGTGCATGTTTAGTTCAACAGGGACAGGTGGTAGAGAATCAGATTGCTATCAGTTGTGACTATAGTTGTGCATGATGATTTGCACAATCAGAGGGATTGGGCATGCCAATGAATTGGCCAATATCAAGAATTTTAGCCTTTGCTCACGTCCAACAAAGTGTGAGTGACTATTTTGAGGTGAAGTACGAGTTTGGTGAGCCATTCTCATCAGTTCTTGAGCAGGTATTGAGCTGGAGAGGCAGGCAAGCAGTGGAATAGATTTGGAGATCAGATCTGAGTTGTATTGTGTGTAACAGGTGGAGCTGGTACTGGATTGCTTGTGATAAGCATTGTACTTTGTAATGTTACATGATTCAATCAATATAATATACATATAGTTGGGGTTTTTAGCGAGATGCTTTCCCCGGGATACATACTGTGTTAATGAGTTTGATTGATGCTTCTATGTGTGCCTGTGAATGTTTCTGCTTCTGTAAATTGATTATCAACGTAGAGGAGGTTATGTATTATGCATGTTCCGCTTATAACTGTATGATCAGGATAATCTCTGTGAATATGTGTTAAATTATTCAAAATTTCTACATGGTATCAGAGCTGCTTGATTTGTAGAAGAGATTTTTACATGATATCAAGCGAGGATTGATCATCAGATCTACTATTCAAGAAGTGTTTACATTCTATTTCTTTAGGCAGAGTCTGTAACCGGGCCAGGTAGCCTCTGGATTCATCCTTCCTTTGGAAGGTGAGATATCCGGTGAATGCCCATACAGTCGATCTTTGTACAAGAAATATTGTGTTCTCACGAATTCTAGATCGGAAGCAGTTGAGTTTTTTGTGCTGGTGGAATTCGAATTTAATTCCAAAGAAAGAGATAAACTCAGAAACATTCAGTTTGAGAATGGAGACAATATGCTCCAGTATCTCACGATGTTCACCCAATGCTAGGATGAGCTGGGAAGTGTGGGGGTGACTGTTGGATGAGGATGGTGAGTCTAGCACTCCTTGACCTTCCTAAGAGTTGGCATAGCTACCAGGACTCGGTGAATGGAAGGGAGAAACTGCCAAATTGGGAACGACCATGGTTGGATTTGATGCAGGAGGAGATTAGATGGTGCACCAGAGACAGTTCTTCATCCATGCAGGATGAGGAGAACTGTGCCTTAGCGAGTAAGGCAAAGAAGGGGAAGGAGAAGGTTTCTCTTTTCGAATCTTGTTCTTCCAGTGATGGGAAGAATGTTGACAAATCGAAGGTGAGATGCTTTCGTTGTCATGAGTTAGGTCATTATGCTACTAATTGCCCAAAGAAGAAGTCCAAGAAGGGATCCGGGGAAGGATCTGAAGGTGAGGCAGCCTCACTTGCTTCACAGTTTGAGTTGGAATTCACACTCTTCGCATGCATGGTTTCATCCATGGTGGGAAGTGGTTGGTTTCTTGACAGTGGAGCTTCTTTCCACATGACTGGTGACAAAAGTTTGTTCAGTACTTTGGAGGAGAAAGATCTCCAGATACTCATAGGGATGGGTAATGATGAGAAGTATAGTGTCTCAAGTGTAGGCACGGTTATTTTTCAGAGGGAGCATGGAGCTCGCCTTACCTTGACCGATGTCAAGTATGTACCAGGACTGAAGAGAAACTTGGTGTCGATCGCAATGTTGGAAGACATAGGCTATGATGTGGTCTTTAGTAAGGGAAAGGTTTTCCTTAGACACATCATCACTAGACAGGTGAAGCAGATTGTTTCACGGGTCAAGAACCTGTATGCTCTTGAGGTCCAAGATGCATGCAAAGCCTTGAGCAGCGAGGCAACTGATGGAGACTTGGTGGTTGAGAGGGAGCGTATATTACCTCTCAACATGCAGAGCCAGAAGAAGTCTCAGACGATTATGGAGGAGCCACGATTGGTGCAACAGCTTTAGGAGGTTGTGGAGGAGCCACAACAGGGGAAGCTGAGAGGAGATAGAGTAGAGACATCTACTCATCCAGAGACCTCCAGTAGGGGGAAACTTCGAGCCAGATGGGCTGAAGGATCGCATGCAGGCATACCTCCAGGTAGTTGGTGGGGTGATGTGGATTGATTGTCCCAAGGAGGAGGGGCAGGATCCTTGAGGTACCCAACCTCTTGGATGAGACCTTGCTACGGGAGCCCCGATGTGTAGTAGCAGGAACTGACTGATTGGGTAGAGACAGATGCGGATGGAGCGGCAGAGAGAGCGACAGTGCAGGGAATCCCAGGACAGTGCATAGCTAGCAGGCTGTAGCAATGTGAGAGGCACAAGTGTTTTGCATAGTGTTAGGTGGCACAGAGAGGTGTGCAATGGTGCAAGATGCATGGAGATGTTGCAGTAGCACAGATGTCAGAGAGGGAGCACTTGTTAGCAGCAGGTAAAGCTTCAGCATCAGAGGGTGTTTCTAGCCCAACAGGGAGGTCAGTTGGGAGGTGCAGTGCAGATGCAATGCTGGGAGATAGAACCAGTAGAAGCACGGATGCAGTCAGAGATCAAAGTGACAGAGGCTAGAGTAGTCAGATACTAAAGAGCACAGAGATGTAGAGTTTCAGTTGACAGAGGCAATAGCAGTCAGAGACTTTGATGACAGAGCAAGTGGACCGGCCAGATATGTTGCATGGAGAACATTCCAGAGTTACAGGATCGGGTTTGAGAGGAAGCCTTTCTTGTTGAGAGGGAGTGTTGAAAAATGCGCAACAAGAAATGCTTGTTGAGAGTGCAACAAGATGATGGAGCTTAGTGAAAAGAGTCGCCTTCACTAAGTGGGCCCACAGGCTATTTTTGGGGCAAGTCTATTTTTAGACTATGTCTATTTTTAGACATATGGATCATGTCTATGGATTGCAGGTTGCTGTTTATGGATGATTGGTCAAGTTGGGAAAAATAGATGGACTTCTATTTTTGATCAAAGTGTGAGTGATCAAAGTCTATTTTTAGACTGGCTGTCAAAAATAGAAAAGTCAAATATTATTGTCTCATAATAATATTTGGACTATAAACTTGATCTTATTCTCTTGGAGCACTTCAGGATGAGCTACGGATGTGGTACATGCAGATCCCAGAAGGAAATACGTGGTTACCTATGGGATGACTAATATTTGCATGCATGACTTCAGTTAGAACTCAAGTGAGTTGAGTTTAGTGGACTGGAGGTGCAGTTGATGGAGTTGTGTTCAGTTTAGCTTTGTTAAACTAGTTGTATTTAGTCTAACTGATCAATAGACTAGAGATGAGTTGGGTGAATTAGTTATTAATTAATTCACAAGTTATTAACTCATAATGAAACTATAGAATACATCAGTTAACTCAGTTGCATGTCAGTGCATGTTCAGTTCAACAGGGACAGGTGGTAGAGAATCAGATTGCTATCAGTTGTGACTATAGTTGTGCATGATGATTTGCACAATCAGAGTGATTGAGTATGCCAATGAATTGGCCAATATCAAGAATTGTAGCCTTTTCTCATTTACAACAAAGCGTGAGTGACTATTTTGAGGTGAAATACGAGTTTGGTGAGCCATTCTCATCAGTTCTTGAGCAGGTATTGAGCTGGAGAGGCAGGCAAGCAATGGAATAGATTTGGAGATCAGATCTGAGCTGTATTGTGTGTAACAGGTGGAGCTGGTACTAGATTGCTTGTGATAAGCATTGTACTTTGTAATGTTACATGATTCAATCAATATAATATACATATAGTTGGGGTTTTTAGCGAGATGCTTTCCCCGGGATACATACTGTGTTAATGAGTTTGATTGATGCTTCTATGTGTGCCTGTGAATGTTTCTGCTTCTGTAAATTGATTATCAACGTAGAGGAGGTTATGTATTATGCATGTTCTGCTTATAACTGTATGATCAGGATAATCTCTGTGAATATGTGTTAAATTATTCAAAATTTCTACATCTCCTACAAGAGCTTTGGACCTTTGATGTTTCTGTGGTTAGGCTTCTTTAGGTTGTGACCATTCATCTTTGTGGCCATATCCTACTCCATGACCTGCGAACCTCTTTTACTACCCTAGACTAGCCTCCAAATGGAACCTAGTCCTCCTGTTTTCCTAAGTAGATAAAACAACACCTTCTCCAGTCCTACTCAACCTCTCAACATGGCTCCTCTAAGGCTATCCTATGGCTCTTATTTCTTGCCAAGGCTACATCCTTTTAGCCTTCTCGACACAATGAAGTCCTTCTCATTGGTATGCCACATGAGCCTCTCTTTAGGATCCTTATATACTTTTATCTAGGGTCATTTAAGAAACCACTATAACTTAAGGTTTTCGCTTGTCAACCCTTAGAATAGATAATTATTTTCTTTTAGTTCATAAACCCATACTTTGGGTTCAAAACCCCACTTTTGGGTAAATCTCCAACAAATTACTTTTCGGTGGGTTGTTCTCTCTTAGAAATAACTTCCGAGCTACCAAAAATTCCAACACAGAAAGAAGTAGTAAGAATCCAATGCTTTTTTATAGATGAGCAAGATGTTGACATTCTTACAAAGCCTCTATTTGAGGGTGAAGTTTGTATACTTCAGGAACAAGCTTAGATGAGTTGAAAATACTTCCCTAAGTCAAAAGGGAGTGTTGATGTTGTAGCATCAAGGGGAATAAATTATTCCTAGGATGAAGGGTATTGACTAGGGGCCATGTAATGTGGCTAGGGAGAATGAACCAAAGAGCATTAGGTTATGGAGTGCTCCACAGGTCAGGGGTTACTTGACTGTATTGTGAATGGTTACTTGGCTAGTGGGTTGAGTGAGTGGCTTATAACATCAGGGTAGGAGAGTTACCATTCCATCAACATGCAGTAATGGTAATAGCCTAGGTTTCACCATAGATCAAAAATGTTGACCAGGTTCCAAGTGACAACTTCAATAATTAGTGAATTTCTCCAAGTGACGACTTGTTGAGCATGATGTTGATGTAATATGCTTTCCATAGGTAGTGGATTGACATATCAACAGAGCTAGCTCATTCAACATTTCCATAGAGATTTTTTTCAATAAGAGAACATTTGAAGAAGTCAATGTACATACTTCCTGATCCATATTTATGCAGGGATGAAATGAAATAAAAATTTAAACACAAACACAAAGCTATAGAAAAAACAAAACTTTAATTCATTAATAACAAAGTACTGAAAACTGTTACATGCAAAATGGAAATAAACTAGTTCGGGTGATGGTAGCTTATCTCTAAGAAGAGATGTGGCGGCTACATGCCTCATGAGATGTGTTACATTGAGGCTCAAAGGCCTTTTTATCATTAAGAAACAATGGGAAACCACAAACATCCAAAAAACTAATCCTAGGAGATGAAGCACCAAAAGCTTGTGGGCCATGTTGGGGTTAGTTGGAACGTCAACCTCTTGGGGTCATAATTTTTCGATATGATTTCCGTTTGACTATCATAATACCCCATTTAGAATATCTCCAACAGGAGGTTGAAAGAGTATGGGTAATTAGGTCTTGAAGTTTTTTGGTCTCTCTGTTTTCCCAAAAACGTCTTTTAGACCCTCAAAAGGGCTCCGAAAGTTTAGGACCCAAAAAACTGCGAAAAATAGTAAGCTGTGCTACAATTAAGGAAAATAAAAGAAACAACGGTTGGGGTCTAAGTGGAATAGGAAGGTGGCCACCAATATCCACTTGGATTAATCCTACCCCTGTAGAAATTATGGTGTAAATTTGCAACTTCTCATGAAGTTCTAATCAAAATCACAACACACAAACCTACTCTACTGCTTTGCAAAAGTTAATTCACAATTTAAAACAAAAATCTCAAACATGCAATAAGAAATCACAAACATGAAAATATTATTTTTCTTGGAGAAATAAATTTGCTAAAAATCCAAATGCCTGCTTGCATTAATCTAATGAATAGAGATGTATTACAATTTCTTTGCTCAACTGAGCACAACCTGCAAGTGGACAACCTATCTCTCTTCTCACTGAGAAGATCTGACCTAGACTTAGTCAGTTTCAACCTCTTCTTGATCCCCTATCTACTTGCGCAATTCCTGAGGACATTAGGTCGCTATTAATTAGGATTTTCCTCCAAAATTCTTGCACAATTCCTCAGGGTTGATCACCTGACCTCATGAAACACCTATACACTAACTAGTTTACAACTATTGGTTGAATACCTTGGAAACTCTGCCACAACTGGGAAAATCATATTCTTTGCATGCATGAGAAAATTATTATTTTATTGATCATCTGACTAGATTATCTCTGAGTTAGACTGATGTCCCTTAATTAACTAACGACCAACTAGTTCTATTGACAATTAGAACTAGTTTAACTAATTACAACTGGAATTGACTCAACCTAGGCTCCTAAAATTTAGGAATCACTACATACAACTGGAATTCATGCCCCTAACTCGAATTCATCGAGTAAAATTGGACACAAGCCATGTCACACAAATTAACATCATCAAGTTGTCTGTTGATGTGGAAAACCAAATTTATTCAATTTAATCAAGGGAAGCAAATTGAGAATTTCTTTCTGCATTTTTCAACACTCCCTCTTAGCAAGAAAGGGATTATCAACCACCTTATCCTGCACTTGTGGAATGTACTGCATGTAACACTTCTCACTTTTGTTGCTACTACTGTAACATCTGCAACTGAGAAGTATCCAAAAAAACTGAACGAACTGTGTCTTCAAATTTTTGATAGGAAAATTGTGTTGCTACTGACTCTGCTACTGAGCCTCCTCAATAATCCTCTTCACTCCTCAATATATGACTTACATTGATCCTCCTACTACTAAATACTATGGGTCCTTGTAGTAAGGTAATGATCCATGAGGAGAATGCCTCAATGGACCTTGCCCAAATTTCCGCAACTCTTGGGCTAAGGATCTACATCACTCCACCTCACTCCTGGAGGTATAGCTGCATGTTCTCCCTCTACCCACTTGTCTCAAACTCTCCCCCTATAATAGGTCTCCACTTTAGTGTATGTATCCACTCTTCCTCTCTATTTGCAGCTGCTCCACAACTTCCCGAGGCTGTATTTTGAGAAGTCTATCCTACTCCCTGTCAACCACCATATTTCTATTATATTCCTTGCTCCTCAAGGCTGTGCAAGCATCTTCTACCTCAAGTTCATACAAGTTCTTTACTCAAACCTTGATCTGCTTCACCTGTCCTGTGGCTATGTGTCTTAGGAATTCCTTTCCTTTGGTGAAGATCACATCATAATCACATTCTTCCAAAACTGCAAGAGAGATGAGAGTTTTCTTTAGGCCTGGAACGAACATGACATCCTTGAGTCTGAGAGGGGATCCCGACTCCTTCTAAAAGGTTACTCTACCAATCCTTATCATGTTATATGTTCCATCATCTCTAAACTCAATATTCATTTGGAGATCTTTCTTTGCCAGGTCACTGAAAAACTTTGTACACCCAATCATGTGGAACGAGGCACACAAATCCAAGTACCACACACTCCCCATCACAGTGCTGGCCATGCATATGATAAGGGTGAAATCTAGCTCAAATTGTGAATCCAAAGCTTCACATGCTGCTTCTACTTTAGAATCCTTCTTACTAGACTTTTTGTGTGGACACTTAGTAGCATAGTGCCTAAATTCATGACAATTGAAGCATTTAATTTTTGAAAAATATTTTTTCTTTCCCTCTTGGATGGATTCAGCCTCACCTTGGGACTTATTTCCCTTGTCATTCATTCCTTTTTTGACTAGATCAAATTCCTCTTCCTCTTCTTTGGATGAGGTCCCATCTCTGTTATTCCACCTTATTTCCTCCTATACCAAATCAGACCATAAGCGCTCCCAATTTAGTAGTTTCTCCCTCATGTTCACTGAACCTTGATAGCTATGCCAGCACTTGGGAAGGCTTAAAAGGGCTGGGATTACAAAGTCTTATTCAGGAACATTAACACCAACCCCACCAAATTCATCATGACATTATGTGAGCTTTATCAGATACTCTAGTATAGTGGCATTCTTCTGCATCTTGATACTTCAAAGTTTATCCTTGAGCGCTAGCTTCCTGTGGCCACTACTATTCTCGAAAAATTCTGTTAGTTCTTTCCACGTTGTGAACTGAGTTTCTTTTCCATGGATATTCGAGATAATATAATCTCGTACTCCCTATAATATTATTCTCCTCGCCTTGGCTAGATATTTCTTCCATTGTGCAAGGTCTTGGATATCAGTTGTTGGTGGTCTTGCGACATCTAACTTGATGTTTTCCAACAATCCATTTTCATCCAATACTACCTCCATGTGATCCCTCCATGCAACAAAATTAGAGGTGCCTTCCAAGGCATACTCTAACCTTAGTCCATTGAAGGCCATCCTCTCAACTCTGAAGAAATCCTGCTACACTGATATTCAAATTCGAACCTCTGAGAAAGAAATTCGAATTTCCTACTATAATGTGAATCCTACTCGGATACCATGTAGAAATTATGGTGTATATTTTTGCAACTATGCATGGAATTTTAATAAAAATCACAAGACACAAACCTACTCTACCACTCTTCGAAAGTAAATTCACAATTAGAACAAAAAAATCAAACATACAATAAGAAATCACACATGCAAATAGTATTTTTTTTGGGGAAAGAAATATGTTAAAAACCCTAATGCCTGCTTGCATTAATCTGATGAATAGAGATGTATTACAACCCCAATGCCTGCTTGCATTAATATGAAAATATTATTTTTCTTGGGGAAAGAAATATGCTAAAAACCCCAATGTCTGCTTGCATTAATATGATGAATAGAGATGTATTACAATTGATTTTCTCAACTGAGCACAACTTGCAAGTGCATAACCTATCTCTCTGCTCACTGAGAAGCTCTGATCCAGACTTAGTCAATTTTAGCATCTACTTGAGCCCCTATTTCCTTGTGCAATTCTCGAGGAAAATAGGCTACTAATAATTAAGAACTTCCTCCAAAATGCTTGTACAATTTCGTAGGTTTCATCACCTGACCTCATGCAACACCTGTACACTCAACTAGTTAACAAATGTTGGTTAATTGACTTGGAAACTCCACCAAAACTGGGGAACTAGTATTCTTTGCATGCATGAGCTAATTATTAGTTGATTGATCAATTAACTAGATTATCTCTGAGTCAGGCTGATGTCCCACTATGTAATTGACCACCAACTAGTTCTATTAATAGTTAGAACTAATTTAATTGATTACAACTGAAATTAACTCAACCTAGGAACCTAAAATTTAGGAATCACTATATACAACTGAAGTTCATGCCCCTAACTTGAATTAAATTAGTAAACTAGGTGATACAAGCCATGTCACACAACTTAACATCATCGAAGTTGTCTGCTGGTGCGGAAACTTGATTTTCCTCAATTTAATCAAGGCAAGATCAAATTGAGGATTTCTTGCTACATTTTTCAACACCCCCTTAGGAAGAAATGGTCTCCATTGCGTTGAGTGCCTCCATGATATGGGGAAAATTCTAATGGAATTAGTCCTTAGTGAGCCACTTGGATAGGTACAGGATTTGACCAACTTTGACAACTTGATGTAGTTAGATATTCTGTTGGCGAGTCGTATTGATCTGTGTGTCCATAATCTGATCAGTTGTGGCCTATTCCATGCAGTCCAGTTTAATATCTGTTGGTGTTAGTTGTTCTGAAATGTCTAATGTGCCCAACAATGGTGGAAAGTATGGATGAAGGCATTCTGCATTGAACACTGGGTGCAGGCCAAGGAATGGGGGAATGGTGAGCTCGTGAGTGTTGTCACCTACAACCTTGGTGATGGTGTAAGACCTATATCAGAGTGGTTGGATCTTCCAGTGGGCTCTAGCAAGGCATTGTTTTTGCAAATGCAACTAAACTTTGTCGCCCACCTAAACTTATGTGGCACCCAATGTTGATCATGCCGCTACTTGTACTTACCTATTGGCGAATGTGTTGGATGCGTTTAATAAACCTAGTTGCTTTATCAGCCTCAGATAGTACATGTGTGGATTATGATTGTGTAGTCATATGAGGCATAACAACATTAATCAGGCACAATGGTTGAAATCCAAAACCCACTTGTAATGGACTACAACCAGTAGAGGTATGGAGAGATTTGTTATAGCTATGCTGCACATAGGGAAGGCTCTCATCCTAGGTTCAAGGATGCTTTGAGTTGTACATGTGGAGTATGTGCACTATCATCCTGTTGACGACCTCTATTTGGCCATCAATCTGGGGATGGAATGTAGTCGACTTGGTGATCTTGGTGTCCAATAGTGTCTATAGGCTTGACCAAAATGTGCTCAGGAACCTGCTATCCCGATTTGATATAATGGTTTGCGGGATACCAAAATTCACCCACACTCATTCAAAGAAGAGTTTGGTAGTGTCCTCTGTTGTAATACTCTTCTTACATGCTGCCAATATCTCAGAAAATCTATCAATGATCACAAATACACAATCATTACCATGCTTGGTAGAAGGGAGGCCAGAAAGATAGTCCATGGAGATGGATTCCTAGGGTTGGCTGGGAGTAGGTAGAGGAGTGTACAAGCCTTTCTTCTTGATGGTTGGCTTTGAAATGGAACAAGCAATGCATGATCTGATATATTTTCCAAGATATTGTTAGAGATTTGGCCAATAAAAATACTTTTTTAGTACGACCACAATTTTCTCCACACTAAAGCGTCTTGCGACCTGACTGAAGTGCGCCTCCCAAATCAGCTTGGCATGCTCACTTGGAACACAAAGGTGGCCTAGGTAACATAATAATGCATCATGGTGGAAATCTGGAACTTTCTTTCCATCCACTAGCATCTGGTATGTGGTGGCGAACTCTGGATCATTTTTGTGCTGATTTTTAATGTACCTTAGACAAGTGGTTTCCCATGGGTTAGTCTCTACCTAGGGAAATGTGTCAAAAATAATTCTTTTCCTAAGTGTGGCTTGATAAAGTGAAAGTGAATTTATAAGTGGTAAAGTCAATGTTAAATTATAAAGTGAAAAGTGACTTTAGACATAAAGTACAATGTGGGTACTTTATTTAATGGGTGAGTTAAAAAATAGAAAGTTACAATTAAATGCACATTTATTCTTATTGGGTGTGGAGCATGATTATCTTCTGTATTCAAACGCATCGCTGCATTGGACCCCAGTTCATAAATATTCGCTGCAGGGGGGATCCGGGGGGGCGACTGCAACCTTTGGAAGCCCCCCCTAGAGGGGGGATCGGGGGCAGCGCCCCCGAAGCTAAAAATAGATAAAAAAATTGCCTTGTAAAATGTTGTAATTTCGTAGTCAATCTGGGTCGTTCATTAGACAGAGACTTGACTATAGAAGTTATGTTTAATTTAGGGTTTTTTGCCCTAGAAGGCAATCCCTCGCTATATATGAGGGAATTGTATTGCATCTATGTAGATCTGTACTCTGAGTGAGGAAGAGAGAGGAGATTGAGAGAAAAGAGGGAATTACAACGGATCTGCTGTAGGTTGTATCTCTTCACTGACTGTTTCTCTGTGGGCGTAGCCCAAACTGGGTGAACCACGTATATTTGTGTCTTTCTTGTTTTATGCATTTTGTGTGTTTATATCTCTCCAATATTTTATGTGTTCCATTGCTTTGTAATATATAATTTTCTAACAACTGGAATCAGAGCCGAAGGTCTACTTTTTTTATAAACTTATAGGAGAGAAGGGTTCTTGGTTTGAGTGGGAGCAATGGAGGAAGATGGTAGGTTTAGGGTCAAAAAATTTAATGACAAAAACTACCAGCTGTGGAAGATGCAGATGGAAGATTATCTATATTAGAGAGATCTGTACCAACCATTGAGTAGAAAAGCAAGAAGCCGACGAGTATGAGTGACACAGAATGGGATATTCTCGACAGAAAGGCATTTGGAACAATACGGTTGTGCCTAGCGGTGTCGATATCATTTAATATTTCAAAGGAAACGACAATAAAGGGTTTAATGTCGACATTGGCCAAACTATATGAGAAACCCTTGACCTCAAATAAGGTATTTCTTATGAAGTGTTTATTTAATATGAAAATGTCAGAAGGTGGATCTGTTGCTGATCATTTAAATGAATTTAATATAGTTACCAGTCAGTTAAGTTCTGTAGGGGCAACTTTTGACGATGAAGTTATACCTTTGTTATTTCTGTGCTCATTGCCAAAAAGTTGGAATGGTTTAGTTATGGCCATTAGTAACTCTATCTCTGGATCTAGTACTTCAAAGTTTGATGATGTCGTCGGTGCAATCCTTAACGAGGAAATGTGATGGAAAAGCTCTGGTTAGACATCAGGTAATGCTTTGACTGCAAAGACTAGGGGAAGAAAAATGGAAAGAGGAAAGAGCCTTGGATATCACAGTAAGTCAAGAAAAGGTAGATCCAAGTCCACATTGGGGATAGTGTGCTAGAAATGTGGGAAGAAAGGACACCTAAAGAAAGACTACAAGTCTCGGAAGGGAAAATAAGGAGACGCGCAACAAGAAAATAATCATGAAGCAAATGTAATAGGTGATGTGTTGCAAGATGCTTTGATTATTTCTTTAGAAAATATTATTGATGCCTGGGTGGTAGATTCAGGGGCCTCATTCCATGCCACACCTAATAGGAAACATTTTCATGATTATGTTCAAGGAGATTTTGGACAAGTTCGATTGGGTGATGATAAACCCTGTAAAATCATTGGAATGGGTACAATTTTCATAAAACAACAGAATGGAAATCAATGGCTATTGAAGGAGGTAAGGCATGTTCCAGATCTGAAGAAAAATCTTATTTCAACAGGGCAATTGGGAGGTGAAGGTTGTGTGACTACTTTTACAGATAAAACCTGGAAGGTCACTAAAGGATCCCTGGTAATAGCAAAAGGAGAAAAGGTTGGTACATTGTATTTATGCAATGGTATTTCTAATTCTATTAATGCTTTAACCTCTATAGGAGAAAATACGACATTGTGGCATCATAGGCTCGGGCACATGAATGAGAAGGGGATGTAGATTCTTCACTCAAGAAATTTTTTTGCCAAGTTTGAAGTATATTGATTTAAAATTTTGTTAGAATTCTGATTATGGAAAACAGAAGAGAGTCAGATTCCTCAGAGTTGGAAAAGAAAAGAAGAGAAAAAAATTAAAGCTTGTGCATACAGATGTATGGGGACCTGCTCAGGTATCATCTCTTGGTGGCTCTCGTTATTATGTTACTCTTATGATGATGCAACCAGAAAAACCTGGATTTATTGTACTCGAAATAAATATGATGTATTTGATACTTTCAATAAATGGAAAGCTTTGATTGAAAATGAGACAGGAAAAAGGTTGAAGTGTCTCAGATCAGACAATGGAGGTGAATATTGTAGCAAAGTTTTTGATAGGTACTGTTTAGAGAATGAATTTCACAGAGAGAAGATAGCTCCAGGAACACCACAAGAAAATGGTGTGTCCGAAAGGATGAACATGACAATCATGGAGCGTGCAAGGTGCATGAGATTGCATGCAATATTGCCTTTACAATTTTGGGCAAATGCTATAGATATTGCTATTTATCTAATAAACAGATGGCCTTCAAGTTCCTTAGATGGTGGTATTTTAGAGGAGGCATGGACAGGTAAAAGGGTAAACTACTTTTTTTAAAGACTTTTGGTTGTGAAGCCTTTGTCCACATTAAGAAAGAAAATAGAACAAAGCTTGAGGAAAAATCAAAGAAATGTACCTTTATTGGATATTTGTTAATGATTTTGGTTATCGCTTTTATGATTATGAAAGACAAAAATCATTAGGAGCAGAGATGTCATATTCGATGAAAAGGTTTTGTATAAGGATTAGTTGTAGGAAAAGAAACAGGAAAAAGAAAATAGAGAATACATAATGCTTGAAGAGATCACAGAAAAAGTGATGGTGCTTGAAAATAAAAATGGTCAACAGCCAGAACAACAACCACAACAAAAACAAGCACCTCAAACACCTTAAAGTGGTGTTAGAAGATCTGACAGGATAAGTAGACCCCCTGAACGATACTCTCCTTCATTATATTATGTACTGTTGATTGATTCTGGAGAACTAGAATTTTATGAAGAAGTAGTGCAGGTAGAATCCAGGAAGAAGTGGGAGCAAGCCATGAAAGAAGAGATGGACTCCTTAGCACATAACTAGACTTGGGACTTAGTCAGGGTGCCTACATGTAAAACAACATTGCAGAATAAATGGGTTTACAAGTTGAAGGAAGAATATGGAGGTAGAAAAAGGTATAAAGCTAGACTTGTGGTGAAAGGGTTTGCATAGAAAAAGGGTATAGAATTTGATGAGATATTTTCTCTTATTGTTAAAATGACTTCAATGAGAACTATTTTAAGTCTAGTAGCAACTGAAGATTTGCATCTTGAGCAGTTAGATGTAAAGACAACCTTTCTCCATGGGGATTTGGAGGAAGAGATATATATGCAACAGCCACAAGGATATGAGGTAAAAGGGAAGGAGAAACTAGTGTGCAGGTTGAAGAAGAGCTTGTATGGCTTAAAACAGGCTCCAAGGTAGTGGTATCTAAACTTTGATGGGTTTATGTTTGAACAAGGTTATACTAGATGTCACTCTGATCATTGTGTTTATCTCAAAAGGAAAAATGATGTTAGCTTATTATATTGTTATTGTATGTAGATGACATGCTTGTTACAGGTTCTAAAATGTAGGAAATAAATGTGCTAAAAAAAGAAAACTGGCGAACTCATTTGCAATGAAGGATTTGGGTGTTGTAAAACAAATCCTTGGTATGAGAATAACTAGAGACAGGAAGAATCGCCAATTAACATTGTCTCAAAGTGAGTACATAGAAAAGGTGTTGAAAAGGTTTAATATGTAGAATGCAAAACCAGTTAGTATACCTTTGGCTAGCCATTTCAAATTAAATAAGGAGGAGTGTCCCAAGACTTAGGAAGAAATGGCTCATATGTCTAAAGTTCCATATGCATCAGCAGTTGGAAGCTTAATGTATGCAATGGTCTACACAAGGCCTAATATTTCACATGTAGTGGGAGTTGCAAGCAGGTACATGAACAATTCATGAAAAGAACATTGGATGGCGGTGAAGTGGATTCTCAGGTATTTGAGAGGTATGACAAATCAAGAATTATGCTTTGGTGGTTCAAACATTGCTATATAGGGATATGTTGATGCAAATATGGCAGGTGATAAAGATAACAGGAGGAGCACAACAAGGTATGTGTTTACTGTAGGTGGAACAAATATCAGTGGGGTCTCAAAACTACAAAGTGTTGTTGCACTCTCAACAACGGAAGCAGAGTATGTTGCTACTACAGAGGTTAGTAAAGAAATGATTTGGTTACAAAGGTTTCTAGATGAATTGGGTAAGAAGCAGGAGTTGGGCAGGTTATACAGTGATAGTCAGAGTGCCATACATCTTGCAAAGAACTCTGCATTTCATTCCAAGACTAAACATATACAGCTCAAGTACCATTTCATATGGTCAGCGTTGGAAGATGGACAGTTGAATCTGGAAAACATACACACTAGCCAGAATCCTGTAGATATGTTAACAAAAGTTGTAACTAGGGAGAAACTGAGAATCTTCTCAGCTTCAATTGGTCTTCAAGTATGATGAAGAAGATGAGAAACAACTAGGTCCAAATTGGAGTCATTTTCTAGAAAATGAAGCAGTGGTGGAGTTGCTATAATCAGTCTCCAAGTGGGATATTGTTGGGTGTGGAGACTGATTATCTTATGTATTCAAAGGTATCCCACATAGGACCCTAATTCGTAATGGGGTGGCAATGTCATGTTGGAAATAATACTGAGAGGGGGGGGTGAATCAGTATTATCAAATTCTTTTCAATATATCTTCCTTATTTATACTTTGAATAATTCTTCAAATATTGATCATTACTTTGTATGTCAGAATCATAAAATAATGAGCAGGAACAAGAAATCAAATAGTCACACAAAAGAACACCAGATATAAGGTGGAAACCCAATGTGGGTGAAAACCACCTGCTGCAATATGTCTCTATCTTCTTTTAATAAGAAACTCCTTTTACAATGATTTTGTACTGGTGCAGTCCTTTACCAGTACGCAGGCTACAACCTGCAGAGAGCTACAACTCTCTCTCTCGTTTTCCAGTCTCTCCTGGAAGGGAGCTACAACCCCCTACTTCTTTTCTTTCAAGGACCACTTTTCATTAATTTTCAGACTGGATCCAAGAACATCAAAAAACCCATCAACTACACTTGCATCATCAATCTCTGATTTCACCAAAGCCAACCCGCATACAGATCTGCAAATATTTCCTTATAACTTTGCAATTGTTCCATACATCAGACATACCCAGATCATAACATGTGTAAAATAAAACATGCATCAATAAGTCAGACCCAGATTATTAGATTTATAGATCAAGCGTATGCCACATATCACAGATCAAAATCATATAGAGATACCACTATTCCAGCCTTAAGATTTTGACCCATCAATAGAACTTATCCTTCTCCTTACGCTCAGGTTCCTTCTTCATTCAGATCCAGATCTGCACGATAACCCAATCATAATATTCCAGATCTAGCACTTTATCAGATATTCAATAATTTAGAAGATGCTTTGCCAAATGATCTCCTTCCTCTTTTATAGCCTTAGTCCTTTCTCAATACCACGGTCCAAAACCATAGGATCAAAAAAACTGTTGGACTAATACCATGAACCAACCATGAAAGTGCGTGAGATCAACACTTTTGGATGCAATACCATGGACCAAAACCATAGGATCAAAAACTGTCGGACTAATACCATGAACCAACCATGAAAGTGCGTGAGATCAACACTTTTGGATGCAATACCACGGGCCAAAACCATAGGATCAAAAACTGTCGAACTAATACCATGAACCAACCATGAAATTGCGTGAACTTTTCTCTTGCATGAAGGAAACTTTTCTCTGCATGAAAGTGCGTAAACTTTTCTCTACATGAAATAAACTTTTCTCTGCATAAAATTGCGTGAACATTTATTCTACATGAAATAAACTCTTCTCTGCATAAAAGTGCGTGAACTTTTCTCTACATGAAATAAACTTTTCTCTGCATAAAAGTGCGTGAACTTTTCTCTACATGGAATAAACTTTTCTCTGCATAAAAGTGCGTGAACTTTTCTCTACATGGAATAAACTTTTCTCTGCATAAAAGTGCGTGAACTTTTCTCTACATGGAATAAACTTTTCTCTGCATAAAAGTGTGTGAACTTTTCTCTACATGAAAGAAACTTTTATCTTCATGAAAGAAAATTTTATCTTCATGAACGTGCGTGAACTTTGCTGCACTATAATTTATCATCTGAGATGAGTGGGTTGCCATCAAGTACAACATATGTATCATAATGCCAACAATCTCCCCCTTTGGACTTGATGGCAACAACAACCAAACACTCTCCCCCTTTGACATCAAGGGCAAAGGGTTATGCTCCCCCTAAGAACATGCTCCTCCTGACTATAAACCAGATCTGCAAAGAAGAATCATAATCCATCAAACACCATAAATGACCATGAAAGAGATAGAGACGTATTGCAGCAATATTCAGACCAGCATCCATGATCTCCTTCTGTACTTCCTCCATAATGCCAACAATGCATGATATGCTCCCCCTGAACCTGTGCCATTCGATCTTTGACCAATCTGCAACCCAGCACATGTACGCATATACTTCAGATGAACCTTGCGTACAACAAACAATCAGAAGAGATTCAACAACAAGATGATGCATCAACAACCCCCAGCTTTTGCCTGAGGTATTCAAAGATCTCCCTAGGCAATGGTTTGGTGAGTATATCAGCAACCTGTTCCTTAGAAGGAACATACTCCAACTTGACCTTTTGTTCAAGCACTTGTTCCTGGAGAAAGTGATACTTGATTGGTATGTGCTTGGTTTTTGAGTGCATGACTGGGTTCTTTGAAATGCTGATTGCACTTGTATTATCATATAAGATGGAGATAGGTGGTGTACAAGTGATTTGAAAATCCTGTAGGGTCTGCATCATCCAAAGGAGTTGAGTGTAGCAAGATGCAGCAACAACATATTCTGCTTCAGCTGTAGACAAGGCAATCGAACTTTGTTTCTTGCTGAACCAAGATACTAATCTGGAACCCATAAAGAATGCACCACCACTTGTGCTCTTCCTGTCATCCACGCTTCCGGCCCAATCTGCATCAGTATAAGCATGAAGTGTGAGATCTGTATCTCTAGGATACCATAAGCCATAATTTTGAGTCCCTTGAAGATATTTGAAGATTCTCTTTACTGCCTGAAGATGAGTTTCCTTTGGATTTTCCTGAAATCTTCCAACTATTCCCACTACATGCATGATGTCTGGTCGGGTACCTGTCAAATAAAGTAGACTTCCAATCATAGATCTGTAGGTTGGTTGATGTACTGCTGCTGATTCATCATTTGAACTGAGGCTACATCCTGTGACCATGGGTGTACATATTGGTTTTGCATCTTCCATGCCATATTTCTTCAAAATCTGCTTGAGATACTTGGTTTGAGACAAGAAGATCCCTCCTTCCTTTTGTTGGATTTTCAAGCCAAGAAAATATGTCAATTCTCCAAGCAAGGACATTTCGAATTCTTTCTGCATCACCAAGGCAAAGCTTTGACTCATAGATTCTTCATTGTTGCCAAAGATAATGTCATCTACATACACAACAAGTATTAGCAATTTGTCATTTTCAATTTTTATATAAATATTGCTATCTGCTGATCCTTTTGAAAAACCTTGTTGATGAAGATATTTGTCCAAACGATAGTACCAAGCCCTTGGAGCTTGTTTAAGACCATAGAGAGCCTTTTTCAGTCTGCATACAAGATTTGGATCATTTCCAAGAATGAACCCATCTGGCTGCTCAATGTATACTTCTTCTTCTAAGTCTCCATTCAGAAAGGCTGATTTCACGTCCATTTGAAATACTTTGAACTTTTGAAAGCTTGAGAGAGCAAGGAACATTCGGATGGCCTCAAGTCTTGCAATAGGAGCAAAAGTTTCCTCAAAATCTATTCCTTCTTGCTGCGCATACCCTTTACAAACAAGTCTTGCCTTGTTTCTAATTACTTCCCCATTTTCATTCAAATTATTTTAGAAGACCCATTTTGTCCCTATAACATTCTTATCCTTTGGTCTAGGAACCAACTCCCAAGTGTTGTTCTTTTCGATCTGCTCAAGTTCTTCATCCATTGCTTTGACCCAACATTCATCTTTTCATGCCTCTTTTACATTTTGTGGTTCAGTGGAGGAGAGTAATGCCAAATAGCTTGAAGCTTCTGCAATTGTTCTTCTTGTTTGTACACCTTCTTATTTCTGCCCCAAAATCTGAGATTCTGGATGATTCTTCTGAACGTACCGGGATGGAGTCTTCTCTTCTATTCTTATCTGTTCCTCTGGTGCTCCTTGAGGTTCTTCTTCTTCATCATTCTGTCTTTGAGGGTAGTCTTCATCTTCTTCGATATTTTCATGATTTACTTGCCTAGGAATGTATCCCTTTTCATCAACCACTACATCAATGCTGTCAACAATTCTTCCAAGTCTTTTATTGTAGCACTTATATGCTTTGCTGTTTGGAGAATAACCAAGAAGAATGCCTTCATCTGCTCTAGGTTCAAGTTTGCCAAGTTGCTCATCAGTATTCTTAATATAGCATTTGCTCCCAAAGATTTTGAAGTGCTTTACCGAAGGAGTCTCACCATAGTAGAGCTCATGAGGAGTTTGAGTGCTGTTCACTCGGACATTTGTTTTGTTGAGAATAACAACTGCAGCATATGCGGCTTCACCCCAGAAAGTTGCAGGAGTTCTGGACTCATCAAGCATAGCACGGGCCATTTGTTGGACTGTTCTGTTCATCCTTTCCACCACTCCATTTTGCTGAGGAGTTCTAGCTGTAGAGAATTCCCTTCTTATCCCATGTTCTTCACAGAAATCGAAAAATTCATTTGAGGTAAACTCCCCACCTCTGTTGTACCTGAGGCACTTAATTTTGTAACCTGATTCATTTTCAACCAAGGCTTTGAAGGATTTGAATTTTTCGAATGCTTCGTCTTTGTGCTTCAAAAGTCCTAACCAAACAAACCTGGAGAAATTGTCAATGAATAATATCAAGTATTCTTCTCCTCGAGGTGACCTCGTCCTGAAAGGACCACATACATCTGTATGGACTAGTTCAAGAGGCCTGCTGGCTGATCCTTCCTTCTCCGGGAAGTTGGTTCTGGTTTGCTTACCAAACTAACATGATTTGCATATAGTGTTGTCTAGAATTTTGATATCTGGAAGACCACGCACTGCCTGATATTTGCATGCCTTCCTTATTTGTGAAAAGCTTAGATGCCCCAACCTCCGGTGCCATAACCAATGTTCATCATCCTTGCTCAAATAGCATTGTTGTTGTCCTTCTTCAAATATGTATAGATTATTTGGAGTTCTTCTACCTTTGATCATTGTTTTCCCTGTATCAAGATCACGAACGCTACATCCATTTGATCGAAATATTACCTCGTTTCCTTGATCGCACATCTGACTGACACTCAGAAGGTTATGCTTCAAGCCATCAACATACAAAACATTTCCAGCTTTGACCTTTTCTTTTAACTGAGCTGTGCCTTTTCCTTTTATAGCTGCTGGAGTATCATTTCCAAAAGAAACTTTCTTTCCCTTTTCTAAAGCAGAATATGATTCAAGTTTTTCTTTATCACCTGTCATATGCTTCGAACATCCACTGTCGATGTACCATAGATTTTCCTGTCCCTCTGCATAAAAGGCTATCCCACATCTTTCTAATTGTGGTTCCTTTATTTTCCATGTTCTGGTGCTTGAGGCTTGTTCCTTTGTCTGCTGAAATCTGCTCCTGCATTCAGAATCTTCATGACCGAAATTATTACAAATAGAACATTCAATTTCATTTTCAAGAGCCGAAAAGTTGTTATAGGTCCTTTTTGTAATCCCAGTCATACTTCTTTGTTTTTGAGCTTCTCTAGTCATGATTGTTTTATATGCAACACATTGAACTGCTTTGTGACCAAAGTTATGGCAAGAGAAACATTGGCCATTGAAGAAACTTCTGCGGTTATCAAATCTACCGCCCAAATGATTGTAATTCTTATTGTCATCCATTCTTGACGCAAATTGAGAAGATTTTACCTGTGGCTGGTTGTAGCTTTTGTTCACCCTTAAGACAGATTTTCCCTGGTTTACCTGGTAGTCTTTGTTAGTTCTTGATGTAATTCGTCCCTGCTTTACCTGGTGATCTCCATTGTGATTTTTCTCATTCCTTCTTGCTGCATCAAGATAACTCTTTGAGGTGGATTCTTGAGATGTTTCTCCATTATACCCCAGACCTGTGTTGTTTAGCGGAGAACGCTGTACATTGATGATCTCATCCAGAGTTTCAGATCCTTTGACAAACTTAAGATTGATAGTCTTTGTTTTCTCAATTTCTTTTCTAAGGCCAACAATTTCACATTCTAACTTTTCAAGAAATTTTTCTTTTTCATCAATTTGAAATTGTAGAGTATCAATGATCACATTATTTTCTTCTATACATGTCTTGAGTCTAGAAATCTCTTCATAAAAACTATCCACATCTATAGCATCCATGTAATCATCATCTTCAAAGGCCATTAAAAGTTTATAGTCATTACCTCGTTCATCTTCATCACTGTTTGATAGACCATCACTGTCTTCATGAGTGTAGTAGCTTTTCTTATTTGCATTCTGTTTCTTGTTCCATCTAATAGGTTCCTTTCCCTTGTCGATCTTATCCTTATGAGGACATTTGGTAGCATAGTGACCTACTCTTCCACAAGAAAATCATTTGAAGGGTAGCTTACCTCTGAACCGTCTAACACCCCGTTGAAGATTTCTGACAAAATTTGATTCTTCTTCTTCTTTTGACCCATGTCCTGATTCATAGTACTCTCCTTTACCTGAAGCCTTGAAGGAAGCTTCTTTCCTGTCAGATGGTCCTCCTTTTCTCATTTCATAAGCAGTTAGAATTCCATGTAGTTGTGACATTTTAAGATGTTGTAGATTCTCCTTTTCTTCTATAGTAGAAACTTTAGATTCAAACCTAGGTGACAAAGATCTTAGAACTTTTTCAACCACAACAACCTCTTTTATTTCTTCACCCAAATTTTTCATACAATTAACATTCTCATCCACAAGAAGAAAATAGTTAGCCACACTTTCATCATTATACATTCTGAGATTCTCATACTGAATCCTGAGGGTTTGAAGTTTTGCACGCTTTACCTGTTCATCTCCTTCGTAGCTCAAAACAATATTGTCCCATATTTCTTTTGCGGATTTATATTGCATAACCTTCACGAATTCAGATTGGGATAGACATCCTAGAAGAGTATTAACCGCCTTTGCATTTGTTTCATATTTCTTCTTCTCAGCTGAATCTGTAGGAGTAGCTGATGGAAAAGTATACCCTGTTTCTATAATGTCCCATACTTCTGTACCCAAAGATTGAAGATAGGCAGTAACTCTTACCTTCCAATATACGAAGTTTGTCCCATCAAAAATCGGTGGCCTGATTGATGCTTCCCTCTCGTAGTTGCTCATGATGTTAGATCTTCCTTCAAGCGATCAAGCTTCTTCAGAATGACCTGCTCTGATACCAATTGTTGGAAATAATACTGAGAGGGGGGGTGAATCAGTATTATCAAGTTCTTTTCAATATATCTTCCTTATTTATACTTTGAATAATTCTTCAAATATTGATCATTACTTTGTATGTCAGAATCATAAAATAATGAGTAGGAACAAGAAAAGCAAATAGTCACACAAAAGAACACCAGATATAAGGCGGAAACCCAATGTGGGTGAAAACCACCTGCTGCAATATGTCTCTATCTTCTTTTAATAAGAAACTCCTTTTACAATGATTTTGTACTGGTGCAGTCCTTTACCAGTACGCAGGCTACAACCTGCAGAGAGCTACAACTCTCTCTCTCGTTTTCCAGTCTCTCATGGAAGGGAGCTACAACCCCCTACTTCTTTTCTTTCAAGGACCAATTTTCATTAATTTTCAAACTGGATCCAAGAACATCAAAAAACCCATCAACTACACTTGCATCATCAATCTCTGATTTCACTAAAGCCAACCCGCATACAGATTTGCAAATATTTCCTTATAACTTTGCAGTTGTTCCATACATCAGACATACCCAGATCATAACATGTGTAAAATAAAACATGCATCAATAAGTCAGACCCAGATTATTAGATTTATAGATCAAGCGTATGCCACATATCACAGATCAAAATCATATAGAGATACCACTATTCCAGCCTTAAGATTTTGACCCATTAATAGAACTTATCCTTCTCCTTACGCTCAGGTTCCTTCTTCATTTAGATCCAGATCTGCACCATAACCCAATCACAATATTCCAGATCTAGCACTTTATCAGATATTCAATAATTCAGAAGATGCTTTGCCAAATGATCTCCTTCCTCTTTTATAGCCTTAGTCCTTTCTCAATACCACGGTCCAAAACCATAGGATCAAAAAAACTCTTGGACTAATACCATGAACCGACCATGAAAGTGCGTGAGATCAACACTTTGGATGCAATACCATGGACCAAAACCATAGGATCAAAAACTTTTGGACTAATACCATGAACCAACCATGAAAGTGCATGAGATCAACACTTTTGGATGCAATACCACGGGCCAAAACCATAGGATCAAAAACTGTCGAACTAATACCATGAACCAACCATGAAATTGCGTGAACTTTTCTCTTGCATGAAGGAAACTTTTCTCTGCATGAAAATGTGTAAACTTTTCTCTACATGAAATAAACTTTTCTCTGCATAAAAGTGCGTGAACATTTCTTCTACATGAAATAAACTCTTCTCTGCATAAAAGTGCGTGAACTTTTCTCTACATGGAATAAACTTTTCTCTGCATAAAAGTGCGTGCACTTTTCTCTACATGGAATAAACTTTTCTCTGCATAAAAGTGCGTGAACGTTTCTCTACATGGAATAAACTTTTCTCTGCATAAAAGTGCGTGAAATTTTCTCTACATGGAATAAACTTTTCTCTGCATAAAAGTGTGTGAACTTTTCTCTACATGAAAGAAACTTTTATCTTCATGAAAGAAACTTTTATCTTCATGAACGTGCGTGAACTTTGCTGCACTATAATTTATCATCTGAGATGAGTGGGTTGCCATCAAGTACAACATATGTATCATAATGCCAACACGTCACCCATAAAATATTGTCTACAGGGGTGGTCCGGGGGGGGGGGGGGGGGGGGGGGGGGGGGGCTGCGACCTTTAGGAGCCCCCCGAAGCTAAAAATAGATGTAAAATTGCCTTGTAAAATGTTGTAATTTCACAGTCAATATGGGCCGTTCATTAGGTTGATATCTAATGGTAGAAGTTCTGTTTAATTTAGGGTTTTTCTCCCTAGAAGGCAACCCCTCACTATAGATGAGGGAATTGTATTGCGTCTATGTAGATCTGTATTCTGAGTGAGGAAGAGAGAGGAGATTGAGAGCAAATAGTTATTTACAACGGATCTGCTGTAGGTTGTATCTCTTCAGTCTGGATAATATAAAAGGAAGGACTGGGTGTTTCTCCGTGGATGTAGCCCAAACTGGGTGAACCACCCATATCAGTGTCTCTCTTGTTTTATGCATTTTCTATGTTTGTATCTCTGCAATATTTTATGTGTTCCATTGCTCTGTAATATATAATTTTCTAACAATTCTCATCAATTGATCTAAATGAATCTGAACCATTAGATCTTAGGTTTTCCCAAAAGTAATTTAGGGAAACAAAAGGGGGAAAAGAAAAGAGAGACTGCATTCATTATTCATGAGCAAATTGGAGAAAGGAGGGTGAGAGCTAAAGAAAATTTTTGAAGGAGAAATTTATTGCAACAAGCTGAAGGAGTGATTTCTGGGAAAAGATGGGCATGGAAATCATGGCTTAGAAGACAATAGATGGTACAGTACAAACAAAATTTAATGTTGTGAGTTGAACACCATTAGAGAGAAATTTTTGAGAAAAAAACATTTTTTTTGAAAAATCTGTACAGTCTGTACATCGGTATAGAAAGTTGTACAGTACAGTCCATATCCGTACAATACATATTTTTAGGTTCAAGTGGGCATGGAAATCAAGGCAAAGTGGGCATGGTTTTCAAGGAGTTTTGGGCTAAAGAGATAAGTTGTATTTTTCTGTTTTTTTTTGTCTGCAAATGTATTTTTCTTGAACTTGAAAGATAAATAAATTTGAAGAGCTCTCTAATAGGTTTTCCCTAGAGAAGATTAAAGGGGTTTTGCATGGGTCTAAGTTGACCAAAAATCTATGTGTATTTTTATGTGTGCTGCTGGACTGTTTATGTCCATATTTATTTTCAGCATGTGTTGACAGTCCCATGTGTTTTAATCTGAAAATTTCATTTCCAGAATTCTATATGTTGAATGTATGTTTATGGGAAAGGGAATTTAATTGAATGGGAGTGATAAGGTGAAATTAAAACTGGGTTGGGATTGTAGGAAAATTTTTAGTCATCAAATTTCAACATGGTATCAAAGCTATAGGTTGAAAATTGCAGTTTGAACAACAGACAGTAGTTTGGGAAAACAAACAACAGTTTGGACACCAAACTAAATTTTTGGACAAAAAAATCAGTTTGGACAACAAACTAATATTTTGGGACAACATGGTGAAATTTTACACAGACTAAAATTTTGGGACAACAAGGTGTGCTGGAAAGTTCATTTCTCCATTTTCTTGGTTTTGTAAATTTTGGACAGAAGTCATGGCCATGTTCTTAAGGATAGAGGACAGACTTGATGGGATATTCAACTATGCCGTTTGGAAGGAGAGAATTCATACAATGTTTGAGGAGGCAACATTTTGGGACATGGTGCAGCAAGTGGTTGTACCTCCCACTGTTGCAGATGAACTTGCTGAATTCACAAAAAAATAATGGAAAGGCAAAATGGATTTTGATGGACAGTCCGAAGGATCATGTGGTTCCTTAGGTGGGAGGAAACACATATGCATATTAGATGTGGACAACTCTAACCACTCTCTATCAGAGTACCAATGAGAGCAAGAAGATGGTACTCAAAGAACAATTGAATAACATCATGATGAAAAAGGCTAAAAGTGTAGTTCATTATCTTGGAAGGGTCAAACAAGTATGTGATGATTTGACCGCTATTGGTGAGGCAGTTGCACCCACAGAGTTATTCACGATAGTTGTAGCGGGACTTCCTAAGTCTTGGGAGGTCTTTGGAGATGATGTTACCTCTACGGATAATCTTCCCAATTGGGACAAATTCTGGGATGATTGTGTGCATCATGAGATACAAAAGACTGATAGTGGTGGGGTGAAGATAGTAGATGAGGAGGATGTAGCCTTGACAGCTAGGGGGAAGAAAAAAGGGAAGGCCAGGAAAGGGGCCTCATCAGATGGGGCTAAGGGAAAGGAGAAGAAGAAGAACAATAAAGATACAGATATGTCCAAAGTCAAATGTTGGGCATGTTAGATGATGGGACACTATGCTGCTACGTGTCATGAGAGGAAGAATAAGGGGAAGAAGGGTATTGCAACTTCAGCAGAGGTGAAGTAGTTTGCTTCATAGTTTAACAAGGACTTTTCGTTTATTACTTCTACATCTAGTAGGAGTACATCATCTGATGTGTGGTACATAGACAACGAGGCTTCCCGCCATATGACAGGTGCACGAGACTTTTTTTCAGAGCTTGCAGAGAGGGAACTTGATATTGATATTGTACTAGGAGATGACCACACTGTGAAAGCTGTTGGCGTGGGGATTGTGACCTTTGAGAGGGATTCTTTACCTCCTTTGAAGGTCATGGATGTTTTATATGTTCCGGGGATGAATAAGAACTTGATTTCAGTGTCTACTATGGAGGAGAAGGGGTTTGATGTCACTTTATTAGGAGGGCATGTATTGATGCATCCTAGGGGAGCTTCCATCACTTCGGCCAAAGTGATTGGAGTCCGCTCTAGGAAACTATATAGGTTCAATTTTCAGTTGGTAGGATCATTGGTGAGTAGAACATCTAGTAGCACTCACACTAGTACCACGAACAATAGAGACTTTTGTGAGTTATAGCACCGAAGGATGGCACATATGCATCATGGAGCTTTGAGAGTACTGAGGGAAAACACTACTGGAGTCCCAATTTCAGTGTCGAGAATTATGAGGTTTACAGAGGGTGTGCTTTGGGAAAGTACACCAAGTTACCATTCCCAGTGAGCGACAACATATCTACAAGTATAATAGACTTGATTCATACTGATGTTAGTGGTCGTATGTCTCATGTTTCTTTGGGTGGTTATGAGTATTATGTTATATTCATTGACGACTAGTCTAGGAGGACTTGGATATATTTCCTGAAGACCAAGGGCGAGGCCTTCAGTCACTTTAAAGAGTTTAAAGCTCTTGTGGAAAAGCAGGCAGGTAGGAAGATTCAGGTCCTGAGGTCAGACAATGGTGGTGAGTACATTGATGGTGGGTTTTATGACTTCTGTGCACAGGAGGGCATTAAGGGAGAGTTCACGGTTCCTTACGACCCCCAGTAGAATGGGGTGTCTGAAAGGAAGAGCAGAGCTATTGTTGGGGCTGCTAGAGTGATGATTCATGATTAGGGGTTGTCTTTGTTTCGTGGGCTGAGGCTTGCAATACTACTATTTATCTTCAAAACATGAGTCCTCACAGAGTATTGGGGAATATGACTCTGGAGGAGGCATCATGTGGGAAATCTTAGTATCTTTGAATGTCTCACATATTATTATGTCCCCAAGGAGAAGAGGATGAAGCTGGAACCCATGGTAGAGAAGGGTATCTTTATGGGTTACAACGAGACTTTGAAGGCTTGTCGAATCTTCATTCCTTCTAAATAGAGAGTCATGATTAGGAGGGATGTGAAGTTTGAGGAGGATAGGGCCCATCCAAGATCACAAGAGTATGGTGAGAGAGTCACAAACTTCTCCTTAGTAGGGAGGTCAGGTACAAGGAGCAGGACCTCAGGGTTCTGGATCAACTGGTATAGGAGATACTTTAGTGTTAGTGACATCTAGGGAAATAGTGGAGAGTTCACTGAGCACTTCTTTAGGGAGTCCACTGGTTTAAAGTTCACATGGCACTTTAGCTGACACAAGCATAGGTGCCGGTATAGATTCTTCGAGGACAGGTGTTGGTACATGCACACAAGGGTTAGTTGGTAGACCTTCAAGTTCACCAGAATGGGGAGAAGAGGATGATGTTCCCTATGGGGAAGCTTCTTTAGGGAGTCTGTTAGTCCTTCGAAGAGGGTGAACAGGGAGAGTGTGCCACCTAAGTGATTTTGTAGTTATGAAGGAGAAATTTGTTGCAACAAGCTGAAGGAGTGATTTCTGAGAAAATCTAGGCACAAAAATCAAGGCATAGAAGACAATAAAAGGTACAATAAGAACATCATTTAATGTTGTGAGCTACATGCTGTTTGAGAGAATTTTTTGAGATTTTTTTTTTGAAAAATCCGTACAGTCTGTATAGAAATACGGAAATCCAAAAAATCCATGCAGAATCAGTACAATATAGTCTGTATCCTTACATTACATATTTTCAGCTTCAAGTGGGTATGGAAATCAAGGCAAAGTGGGCACAGTTTTCAAGGAGTTTTGGGCTTAAGAGATAAGGTGCATTTTTCTGTTTTGTTTTTTCGGCAAATGTATTTTTCCTAAGCTTGAAAGATAAATAAATTTGAAGATCTCTCTAATAGGTTTTCCCCGAAGAAGATTGAAGGGGTTTTTCTTGGGTCTAAGTTGACCAAAAATTTGCGTGTACTTTTATGTGTGTTGTTGGTCTGTTTATGTCCATATTTTATTTTCAGCATGTGTTGATAGTCCCATGTGTTTTAATCTAAAAATTTCATTTCTAGAATTCTATATGTTGAATGTATGTTTATGGGAAAGGGTATTTAACTGAATGGGAGTGATAAGGTGAAATTAAAACTATCTTGGGACTACAGGAAACTTTTTTAGTCATCAACATCTGTTAAAGTGGTTGGCTGGCCAATCCCAAATGAATTAGATCTTAGACAGATCCACATGCACGCCATACTCATCTATGATGTAACCCAAATATTTGACTTGACTCATGCCAAAGGTTCATTTGTCCAAGTTGGCACACAGTTTGTGCTGTCGCTGGGTTTGAAGGACCTGCTGAATGTGTTGCAAGTGCTCTTCCCAACTCTTGCTAAAGATGGGGATGTGGTCTAGATAAACAACCATGAAGGAGTAGGTGAAGAGCCACAAGATGTCATCCATCAACCTCATAAAAGTAGAATGGGAATTTTTCAACACAAAAGACATGACCAACCATTCACAAAGGCGTTTCTTGGATTTGAAGGCAGTCTTCTATACATTTATGGGCTCTATTGAAACCCGATGATATCCAAACTTCAAATCAATCTTGTTGATATTCTTAGCTCCCTTGAGCTGGTCCAAAAGGTCATAAATATGTGGGATTGGCTACCTATTCTTGACAGTGATTTTGTTTAGTGCTCGATAATCAATGCAGAGCCTCCATGTTCGATCCTTCTTCTGTATAAGTACAATCAGACTCTAATAAAGTGAGGGAACGTGGTCGAATGTGCCCTTTTTGCAGCAACTCCTGGATATTCTGCTTGATCTTTTCATTTCCCAGAATTGAGCAGTGATATTTCAACCCATTGGGTAGAGGTGCTTTGAGAGTTAGATAGATCGAATGGTTGACCTGACACTACAATGGTACCCCTGTGGGTGAGGATAAGATGTCCTTGTTTTCTTCCACAACCTTACCCACATGATTATGTTGTGTGGAGGAACCTTTTTTGGGGGTTATGAATGTGGCCATGATCTCCCCCTTACTTTGAGAGTGAATTAGAAAGAAAACAAATTTCTCGGTTTGGGAGATGATCTTACTGCATTGATTAGCAGGGATTAAAGAGATGACGGTGGGGGGGCTACCTCCGGTATCCTCTATAAGTTATTTCCAAAAGTAATAATAATAGTGCATGGACTAGACTCATACACAACATGAAACTTCCACAAGTTTGGTTAGCCTGATAATACATCACAAGCTTCAAGGGGAGCAATGTCACACAGTACCTCATCTGTGAAGGTTTTGATGCTATAGGGAAGGAGGAACTACTAGTTTACATAGAGATATCTTCCTTGGTGGAGCCACCCAATGGTGTATGGGTGCAGGTGTGGTGTGGTTGATAGACCCAACCACTTAACGACTTCTATTGAGATGAGGTTCTTTTGGCTCTCGTTTTCGATAATGAACTGAAATGATGACCCCTTCACCCACATCTTTGAGTGGAAGAGACACTCCCCTTCCTTTGGGTCTTTAGACTCAATCTTTTGGACCTTGGTGGTGGCAATAGTGGCATTGGGCTTTGCATCAATAATTTTCTTCCATTCTCCATTCTTCTTGTTGGGGTCTAACTTTTATTCAGAACATGCATTTGACTTTGAAGCCTTCAACTTGACCACTAGTGTCTGCTTGGAACATTACTCACTTGTGTTGTGAGTGGGGTTGTTGTGGAACTCACATCACTTACTTGTATCCTTCTTAATCTTCGTGGGTTGTTATTTTATTTTGGCTTCGTTGGGTTTTCCTGGTGTTATCACTCAGGTTGTTCCCCAAAAGTTGTAAGAAAATGGAATACAGCTGAGGTAACCACAGACCAATCTTTTAGATGCAGGTTCTAGCCAATCTGCATCGAGAGAGGGCTCTCTCTTTATGATTTAGTTTTGTTTTGGGGTATATTAGGCTAGTTATGAAATACAGGGGTTTGTTTGATTTTTGGATGGTGACATTCAATAAAATAGGGGCATAAATCTGAGAAGTTCAGTCCATTGGGCTAATGGAGTCTATGAGGATGAACTACTAGACATGGTTTCTTTGACAAAGGGTGGTACTACAGAGCAACGTAATCAGCCATGGAACAAATTGTAAGCTGGAATCAGGTGAGAGGGACTCAGGGGGTGAGGGGCAACTAAGATTCCTTCATCATGCTGACAGAGGGAAAGTGGATGAATAGTGTCAGGGAGCAGTTAAGAATTCCTCAGCTATATCTAAGATGTAAGAACCAGGGGAAACAGGAGCAACTAAGAATTCCTGCTTATGCTAATTCTGAAGAAAACATAAATAATAACAAAGATTGAACACATAGTACAGTTAAGCAAGTTCTGAGTTATTCTTTTTCCCTGTTATTAAGATTATGAACATAGATGATATATAAAACATAGAAACTATTAAACATGAGTTAAAAAGACTTATTGATCCATGAAATAATTCGAGAATTCTGTAACATGGTCTTCTGCCATCAATTCCACATCCAGAGAGTTCAACAACAATGCATTCCAACAACTTTTTATTCAGAAGAGTTTTCAGAGTTACAACGCAGTTCCAGAAATGAATCACCAACCCCTAATACTTCGCTTGGGGAGGTATTTGTACAAAAATGTTTACAAAATATCTCAAAGAGATAATATCTAGTAATAACTTCTTCTACCTACTTTACAGGAGAAGTAAATGATCTTGGGAACAGGAAGAAATAAATGCAGAAGTAAGTGGTGCTGTGCTGGCCGCTCAGTTGGTGAGATGCGTTGACCGTAAGCTTGGTGAGTCGGCCGGTGGCTGTTTCTGCTGATATTGTGCGCTGTTGGCTTAGCTTTCTCGGGTGCATTTAATTTTGATTTAATAGACTGCAGCCCCGCGAGACTCTCACCCTTTCCTTTTCTCCACTTTATGATATTTGTTGTATTCTGGGAAAAAACAAAAGTTTGAAACCCGCCTACAAAATTTCCAACATGCTTTGCCACCACTACTCTTCTGGTAACTAATGTCTTAGTAGCTTTCGCAAAGTCTCATCTGCATCTGTGTACTTGTAGAAATTAGGCTAGACTGTAAAAAGATGCAGTACTTCATGCTTAATATAAAACAGATTTTCCAAGTTGCTGTAAAGAGTTTGGCCAGATGGAAGGGTCTTCTCTGCTGGAGTACTTGATGATGCATTCAGTTGATCAGCAGCATATCTATTCAACCTGAGATGGTACTCAGCTTGTCTCAAAAGGCGTTCATTGTTTCCCACCAGACTAGGCAAGCCCCTTTCCTGCAAAACTGCAAATTTCTCTACAAAAGAATCTACCTCCACCTGCATATCCTGGCTCTTCCTCTCCAAATTCTGCATCAGGGTTCTCATGGTCAAAACTCTTTTGACTGTTAGAATGGTGGTTGTCCTGTCTCTGATGTCCAGTGCTGCTAGTTCTTCACTGGTCTTAGTGTTCAAAAATTGTATTAACCTGTTGGCCTGTTCGGGCATATGTCCCAATAAATTTCTGGCCCTTTGAATTTCTACCTGGGCTGCTGCTATCAAGTCAATCTGCTCATATATAATTTGAATAGATCTCCAGATATTACTAATGGATTCACTGATGTTAGCCCAAAAAATGCCCTTGATTTCTCCCAGAGGCTTATCTAAGGAGAGGTCATTTTCCAATGCCTTTACTTTATTCTCTAATGCCTTCACCTCTCTTGTCTTTTTTCCAGAGTCATTTTGATTTGTCATAACTTACTTCTAATTTTGCCAATTTTTCTTTGGCTTCTTTCAATTCTGATACTTGGAGTTTTAAATCTTCCATAGCCTTTATTAACTCCTCTGTGGTCATGGTAGTGCTGTTGCCTGCTGCTGTTGTTGTTGCTGAAGTACCTGCTGTTGTTGATGCTGGGCCAGTGGGAGGCACTGCTGTTGTAACTGTGGGAGGAGCAGTTGTAACTGTTGGAGCTATTTGAGATGGTTGGGAGGTCGACACTCCCTGCTTTTCCTGTAATGCTTTCTCCAATTCCTGCTCTGTCTCATTTAGTCTTTGATTCATTCTCATCAGCAAGTCCATCATGTCCTCCTCTGCTTTTTCCTGCACAACCTCTGTAGTTTGTGGATGCATAGTAATTGGCAGCTTCAATTGTTTCCTGAGGGCAGCAATGTCCTCTTCCTTTTTCTTCATCAATGCTTTTATTCCTTTGGCATCCTTGGGATCGTGTCCCAGCTCAATGATAATCTCTTCTAAGGAATTTATCCTGTTGTCCTTGGCTAAAGAAGACGCCTTTTCCAAATCAAGTTGGGCCGATGTGTTGTTCAATGAGTTCTGCAATTTGTGAGCCAACATTGCCTTATCTACCAATGTAGAGTAGACCATCTCTCCAGTTTGCTTGTGCAACTCAATCTGGTCCATAGGATGAATGTCTTTGGCAAGGACCTCCAGATTTGTTCTTATGTAGTCAGCTGCTAACAGTGGCTGCTGCACTTTAGGCTTAAAGTGGCTCAAGAACATCTTTCCTTCTTTAATGTCATATGTAGACATTAACCTTTGCTGTTTGGTGGGGGACATATTGAGAAATTGATCATAAAGTTGCAGTCTTATTGGCTCATTCTGGGCCTTGATGTCCGTGAATGTTCTTTTGATATCAGAACCTTGCTTGCTTTGTGGCCTTGTGGAGGAAACTTCCACACTATGTTGTTTCTCCAATTCCTACCTATGAGAGCTGGTGGATGTTTCTACCACTGGGGATGTCTGTGGGCTGGTTGCCCTCTTGCCTCTTGGACTTTCTATGATTTCCTCAATAATTTCCTCTTCAGGTAGAGGATTTATTCTTTGCCTTTTTTCCCCTGGTTGCTCTGCTGGTCCACTTACAGGTGTGGTCTCTTCTCTGTCCCTTTTCTTGCCCTTTTCCTCATTTAGAGGAGTCTGTAATGTTGGTACCTCTGGTGCTTTGGTCTAGACAGGAGGAATTTTCCCTTGGCCTTGTTGCTTTGATGATGCTAGCTGATCTGTCATTATGTGCTGCTCTGTATCCAACACTTCTTTGCCCTTAGATGTCCCTACGGCTGGTGTAGTGCTTTCTTGTGTAGGCTGTCTAGAAGTTCTAGCAGATGATGCGCCTACTTTGGTTTGCTGAGGCAATTTGAAAGACACCTGTCCAAAAGAGTCCAGGTCAAGAGTCTTTTCAAGATTTTCATTGCTTGTTCCATCTTTTCTTCCTCAGTGATTTTTTCTATCAATGTGCCCTCTACCCACTCATCTTGATTAGCAAACTGCTCTATTTCAGGGATCCTATAATGATTATAGGCTGATAGCCTATTTTTTAGCTTTCCTTCACAGATGAATCCATTTGGGTCATAGGGTACCCACCAAAAGCTCCTCTTTAATTTGAGTTGTTCACCCAATATCTTGTCAGCATCTTGCCATCCTTCCTTTTTGTTAATGATGAAAGGGCCTAATTGGTTTCTTAATTTCAGCTGAGCTTTTTTCTTGGCACCATACAAATGAGTCAATTCTGAATTGATAAGTTTCCTGAAATATTCAAGAGCAAACAGTCTCATAGGCACATATTCTGGCAGTTTATAAGGGCACAACTCACAGCCATATATCCTAATCTCAGTGTGATTCTGGTAAAAATACCAGTCACCTATTTTGTAGCTTTTGGAGAGCTGTAAAATTTTCTACATATCACCAGAGAGTCTAGGAGGAGGAGTTCTCATCAGCAGAGAGGAGACCGGATGTATAAACAAATCAATGAATTCACAGTAAGCGTAAGGAGAGTTATGGACATGATGGAAGACTGAGGTCCAAAAGATCACAAACCTCCTTTCTCCTTTAGAATCCAATTTTCTGATAGGAAACTGAAAACTTTCTTTTTGATAGTACAAGAACAGATGATATATATATGATGTGTACTTGAAGACTCCTTCTCTGTCTAGATTTATGAATTGGTCATGGATCCTGTTGGAAATGAAGGTAGGAAAGTCATATTTGACTAGAGGAGGATGTCCTAGAATAAACATGGACGTCAAAGCTAAAATGGTCTCATCAACATATTCACTTGTCTTAAATCCTAGGACATAAGATATCATATCAATAATGAATCTTACAGCTTCATTGAACCAGACATGGTGAAAAGGAGGTGGCTCTCTGGGTTGGAAATCTGGTCTCATGAATAACTTGGCAATTCGGCCTATCTCTGCAGTGGATAGCTTAGAGCCTTCCTCCCGCGAATATCCCATGGAAAGCGGAGCCAGAGGCTGAGTGGGTTTGAAGTGCAACATCTCATTTATGGACTCAGGAGTTATATGAAAAAGGACAGTTCCAGTTGGAGTCATAACTGCTCTTTGAGTAGGTTCATAATTGGCACAACACAGGCAGATTACATCTGGGAATACATTTACTGAGGGGAGATAGTATCTGGGTAGATTAGATTCCCATATACCATAGAGATCAGTTTTTCTTAGGTGACTATTCCTAATTTCACAAAAAGCTTGGAGGTGGTTTTTGTCACCAGTTAAGTCCTATATTTGAAAATCCCTATCAGCCAAGGGCAACCACTCCAGGTCCTTATGAGGTGCATTGAGGGGAGCAATGTTCAAGGCCACTGGAGCTTCCATTGCTCAATTTTCTGTGATTTTTCAACTTGGAATTTGGGTTTTTGCAGCAAAATTAGGTAAAATGACAACTCTGGGGCTTTTCTCCGGGAATTGCAGACCGAAGTCGATTTGAATTTAACTCACTGGGTGAAATTTGCAGAGGAAAATGAAGTCTGCAGGGTTTTTTGGTAAAAATGGGCAAAAACAGTGGTTTTGGTGCGCTTGTTGAAGGCAGTATGGTGAATTTAACTCAAATTTGGGTGCTTTGGAAAATTTTGCAGAGGAGAGCTAAAAAACACAGGGTTTGGAGATAAAATGAAGGTAAATACCTGTTTTTAACCGCGCACTGTGCAAATTGCAGGTTGCAGGACGAGCTGGAGAACAGGAATGTGGACCTGATTCGGCTAGGTGGTAAACTGTGTGGTTGAACACTACTTTGGATGTAAACGGCATGCACTTTTCGCGCAGCGAAAACAAGAGAAAATGAATGAAGATGACATTTTCACGTCTTTTTTAACCAAAAATTGACTTTGGCGGGCTTTTGGCACGTCTCTGTATGATGATGTCAGCATGATGTAGTGGCTTTTCGCGTAGCGGGGTGACGTGGCACTGACGTAGTGCTGACGTGGTTGTGACGTCAGCTGATGACGCGAGGATGATGTCAGCGGGGAGGCAACAAGGGGCGGTAAGCGGTTTTAGCCCCGCACCACTTTTGGGCAAAGGTGGTATCGGAGGGGAGGGCAGCGAGCAATGTGGGAGTCCACCATCTGTCCCAAGGTAAAGCAAAAATACGACCATTCCTCAGGTGCTAAAGTATAGGCAGTAGAGGGCTAGCGATATTGCTGTGGGCCGTCCGATCTGTGGGCTATGATCCAACGGCTGGCGGCGATTGGGATATGGCGGAGGCTACGGCGTGGGACCCGCGCAATTAAATAATGAATTTAAACATTTTGCGGGGTATTTCCTTTGGTTATCGGGCGGGTTTGGTTATTTATTTAACCAAAGGTTAAATAAATTCCATGGTTGCGCGCGCAGGGTTGTTAATGGCCCCGGATGAACCATTAATCCCATAAAACATTGATATATGGCTATAATTAGTGGGGGTTGGGGTATTTAAAATCTTTTTGGGGTTTTATATAGTTATATAGTACGGGCATGGGGAAAATATAAGGGTTTATATAATAAAGTTAAAGGTTAATATGGGAGACATGTTTTTTAACCAAAAGCGCTAAGTTTAAAGAGTGAAAACTTAGGTTTAGGGAAATGAAAAGGATTTTTTACACAAGAAATGTGGCTTCCTTTGCCTAAGTAAAAACAGAGTTTCACTTAGTCTTTTTCATGAAATGAAGTGTTTTAGGAGCACTGAGCAGATCTCAATGTCCTTGTGGGGAGGTTAGTAAATGTTTCAGGGAGAAGAGTGAGGGGAAGTTAGACATGCTTCACCTGATTTGTAGCCAAATCATTGACATTGTGCTTATGATATCAAATGAGATGAATCATCTTTAAAAGACACAATTACTCATAAACCTGCTTTTGCAACATCAAGACTGCCTACCCAGCCTATTACACCTAACATTTTTTCTTCCTTTCTCCTTGGGTGCATTTAAACTAGCAAACCCTTACTCTCTTCTTTTCTTTTCACTGTCATCCTATCTAAGTCTGCTCTTATTTCTTCCAGGGGCTCAGATTTAGCTGTTGAGCACCTTTGCTTCTCTACCTAACTACTTACCTGCCAAGCTTGAACTGTTTGGACAGATTTTATTGTCTATCTTTTCAAACAGGAAATTTAAACATGATCTGGCCAAGATTAAGCTGTTTGGCCATCCATCAAGTGTGGCAAGAGCCAACTAAGTGCATATGATGAAATTCTTTGCAAAAACAGAATAGTAGTGGCATTTTGGACTAGCTCACTTTCCTGGTCTTTTTCATTTGGGGTTCATATCTTTCTTTTTGACCAATTCATTCTTCTTGCCCTTTGATCTTTCTTTTAGGGCATACCCTCTTTTCATTTTTTAATTTTTTGATTTTTTTCAAAATATGGAACCTTTGCAGCATGAAAAAGGATGAGCATATTTGGCATTTTACCAGTCAATCATGAGTATAGGAGCATAACACCTGGGTTACCTCATCTTGGCTTTTTCCTTTGTATTTTGGTTTGGGGGTGCCTTTTCCTTGCTTAGGATTCACAAATCTAAAGTCTCGCTTCTTCTATTTAAATTTCTTTTCAATCTTGGTAGCATATCGGTATGTTGCACCAAGTGAGGAGATGTCCAGGAACTCCATTTATTCTTGAATGTATTTGTACATAAAACAACGATAATTGAGCACCAGATGTCGCTCAGATTATTTGATACCCAACTTTGTTCGTAGAGTATGAAAAATATTTGCGAACTCATGCACATCTTGGTGCCTTTTCCACCGTAGTGTGGTCCATTGTATGTATTTGTCCTCATAGCTACTTACACGGTAATATTGCTCCTTGAGAGTGTTTCAAAAATTGTTCCAAGTGGGTTCGACTGTGAATAGAGAGGGTTCCTCTACCCTTTTATCTTAGTAAATTTCCCACTAGTCCTTGACATGGGGAGTAACCTTAAGAAGTGAAAAAGTAATCTTCTTCCTATCGGAGAAACTATGGAATGAAAAATAACCCTCTAACAGATTCAACCATTTATCTACAACATTTGCATCTATTTGACCTTAGAATATAGGGATATCGAAGTTCACTTGTACCTTTAAGGGGGCGGTGCCTCCAAAGTGACTGCTGGATGAATATGTGTCATCAGTGGGCAACCATCGAAGGATCTGAGCAAAGTTGGGAAAAGTTGACCATCATCTCGTTCCTTTTCCACTTGAGGGATTTCTTAAGCATCAATTTGATAGGATCTCCTGATCCCTCATATTTATTTTATTTTTCATGGGAGGCCGCCAGTTTAAGTGGGGACGATCTTGTAAGGGTTCAACTAGTTCAAGTCCCAACTCCTTATACTCCAACCTCGTTGGGGACATGCACATAAAAATAGAGAAAGAGGAGACCGCTCTGATACCACTGATCTAAAGTTTGTAGAAATTTTGAATAATTTAACACATATTCAATGGAGATTATCCTGATCATGTACTATTGCGGAATACATACACAATACATAAGCTCCTCTACATTGATCATCAATAGAGCAGCATCAATAACAATAAAACATCAAGAGCATTCACACATTAACACAGTATGTAACCCAGGGAAAGCATCTCGCTAAAAACCCCAAATATCTGTATATTAATGATTGAGACCATGTAACATTACAAAGTACAATGCTTATCACAAGAAATCCAGTACCAGCTCCACCTGTTACATACAATACAGCTAAGATCTGATCTCCAAATCTATTCCACTGCTTGCCTGCCTCCACTGCTCAATACCTGCTCAAGAATGAATGAGAATGGTTTACCAAACTCGTATTTCACCTCCAAAGAATCACTCACACTGTGTAAGATGTGAGCAGAGGCTATAATACTGGGCAAATACATGAGCAAAATCATTGGCATACTCAATCCCTTGATTGTGCAAGATCTGATGCACAACTATAGTCACAACTTATCGCAATCTGATTCTGTAACACCTGTCCCTGCTGAACTGAACATGCACTGACATGAAACTGAGTTAACTGATGTATTCTATAGTTGTATTATGAGTTAATAATTAGTTTAATGACTCATCATTAGTCTATTTGCAGTTAGACTAACTACAACTAGTTTAACCAAGTCAAACTGAACACAACTCCATCAACTCCACAATCAACTCCACCAAACTCAACTAATTGAGTTCTAACTGAAGTCATGCATGCAACAACTCAACTGACTCATAAGAAAAGCATACTTCCTTCTGACAGCTACATGGGCCACATCTGTAGCTCAAACTGAAGTGATCCAAGAGAATAAGATCAAGTTTATAGTCCAAATATTATTATGAGACAATAATATTTGACTTTTCTATTTTGGACAGCCAGTCTAAAAATAGAATTTGATCACTCCTGCTATGATCACTCCTATTGTGGTCACTCCTACTGTGATCACTCCTGCTGTGGTCACTCCTGCTGTGATCATCCCTGCTGTGGTCACTCCTGCTGTGGTCATCCCTGCTGTGGTCACTCCTGCTGTGATCATCCCTTTTGGGATCCAAAAATAGTACTTGCGCCATAATTTGCCTACGGGCCCACTTAGTGAAGGCGACTCTTTTCACTAAGCTCCATCATCTTGTTGCAATCTCAACACTCCCTCTCGACAAGATATGGATTATCAGCAACCCTTATCCTGCCTCGGTGGTACTCGAATTTGCTCCTGGTGAGAGCCTTTGTTAGAATATCAGCATCCTGATCCTCCATTGGAATGTATGAAAGCAACATGATCCTCCGCTGCACACAATCTCTGATATGATGGTACCTGATGTCCTTGCTGCCATATACTCGGCCTATTGAGCTCCCTACCCAATCTGCATCCTCCTGTCTGTACCAAGATCCATATCCCGATGTGCCTCTCAAGTAGCGCAATACATGCTTGCCCGCCTTCCAGAAGAGCTTGGTAGGCTTAACCATAGCTTGTGAAAGCTGGTTAACTGCATAGCATATATCGGGTCGTGTATTGACCAAATACATCAGCAACCCCACCAACTATCGATAAACAGTGGCATCCACTTCTTCTCCCAAAGTGGCATCCTCCTTCCTCCAACCTCCAGGAAGAGGAGTATCAACAGGCTTGCAACCATACATGTTGAACTTCTCCAGTATCTCCCGAGCATACTTGCCCTGAGAAACAAACAGTCCACCACTGCGCTGCCATATTTCCAATCCTAGGAAATAGTGAAGGAGGCCCAAATCCTTCATCTCAAACTCTGTAGCAAGATCCTTCTTGCATGACAGTATCAACAGCTCATCACCCATTAGAATCAAATCATCAACATACAGTACAATGATAAGCAACTTACCCTCCACCACAATCTGGTATAGGTTAGGATCCACCTCACTCTTGGAGAAAGGTCTCCTCATAATCGATCCCCTCTATCTGTGAAAAGCCTCGAGCAACAAATCTTGCCTTGTACTTCTCCACACTCCCGTCAGCTACCTGCTTAACTTTGTAGATCCATCTCGAACCCACCACTGATTTCCCTTCCAATCTAGGAACAATCTCCCATGCACTGTTTCTGACAATAGAATCATACTCTTCCACCATGGCGTCTACCCATGCGGGATCCTCCACATCTTCCTCGAAAGAGGATGGCTCAGTCACAACACACTTGCTCATAAGAGCCATGTATCCAGTGTACCGATCAGGTGACTGTCTCTGCCTGCGTTGGGCTATAGGTAGTCCTACAACTTTCTCTGCATCTTGAGACAGTTGCTCAGCTTCTGTCAAGCGCTTTCGCCCTCTGATGGTTGGCGCTGCATGAGTGGTCTCTTCCACTCCATGAACCTCGTCCTATGGCTAATCCACGTCCCGAAGCTCATCCTTAGGAACTAATAGCTTCTCATCTGCATGCAAGTGTAGCTCCCTCTCAAGCGAACACTTCATGGCTTTCTCCTCCTGAAATTTTATATCCTGTCGCACGATAGTTTTACCATTGTCTGGCAAATACACACGATAGTTTTGGGGCGTATCAGTGTACCCCACAAATATCCCAACCTCTGCGGTCGGCTCCAACTTCTTCCTGGCATCCTTCGTCACATGCATTTAAACGTTAGCGCCAAAAATCCTCAAATGAGAAAGATTAGGCTTCTTACCAGAATAAGCCTCCTCGGGTGTACTCATGCCAAGTATCCTATGAGGATAACGGTTCTGCACATAAACTGTTGTATTGCATGCTTCCGCCCACAAGTGAAGGGGTAGGCCCTGATCATGCAACATTTCCCATGCAACACCCATAATTGTTCTGTTCTTCCGCTCAGCTACCCCGTTCTGCTATGGGTTATGGGGAGCTATGAGCTCTCTTCGAATCCCTTATGCCTTGCAAAACTCCTTGAACTCGTCCGAGATGTATTCGCCACCATTATCGCTCCTAAGAGCCTTCACCTTCTTCCCTGACTCCTTTTCGACCAGTGCTTTGAATTCACAGAAATTTGAATATGTCTCGCTCTTCTTCTGCATGAAGAAGATCCAGCACTTACGAGAGAAATCATCAACAAAAATCACATAATACCTGTGTTTTGTTGTCGAAGCAACTGAGAAAGGTCCACACACATCTGTGTGAATTCTCTCAAGGATTGTCGTGGCACGACTATCCTTCTCGTGAAAGGTGGCTTTCAAAAACTTCCCCAAGTACACCCCTTGCACTGATCTGACTGCGCAAGTGTGCCTTTAGGAAGCCCTGTAGTGATCTGTTGCAGTATCTTCAAGGCTCCATGGTGAAGGTGACCCAATTTCCTATGCCACAACTTGCCATCATCTCGGCTCACCAATCCTTCTGCCTTACCTGCCATTGCTGTGCATCCATCTACATGCAACTGATAAAGGTTCCCCACTCGAACCCCTATCTTCCGGGTCTCACCAATTGTCTTGCTGCGCAGGAAAGCCTTTCCCTCGCTGAAAACAACATCATACCCCTTGTCTTCTAACATCGCCACTGAGGTAAGATTCTTCTTCAATCCTGGAACATGCATGACTTCCTTCAATACGAAGGGTTTACCAGACTCCCTCTCAAAGGAAATGGTACCGATACCGGTCGCACTGTATCTACCATCATCGCCCATCTCGATGTACACTCCAAGATCTTTGTCCTCCAGATCGGAGAACAAATCTCTATCTCCCGTCATGTGAAAAGACGCACCACTGTCCAAGAACCACACCAATCCCATCACACTTGAAACCAAGCATGCGATCAATGAAAAATCAAGCTCAAACTGTGAGACTAGAGCCTCTCCTGCTGAAGATGGAGCAGCTTGCTTGTTCTTCTTCTTCTGCAGACAATTAGTGGCATAGTGTCTGTACTGGTGACAGTGAAAACACTTCACCTTGGACATATCCAGCTTCTTGCCTTTCGCACCAGACTGAGAAGCTTTCTTGCTCTTCCCTTTCTTTGCTTTGGTAGCCAAAGCACAATTCTCTTCATCAGCTCCCTTTGACGAAGATCCGTCCCTGGTACTCCGCCTGATCTCCTCCTACACAAGATCTGACCATAGTCTTTCCCATCCTGGCAATTTCTCCCGACCATTGACAGAGTCCTGATAGGAATGCCAACTCTTCGGAAGACCAAGGAGAGCCAAGCTCACCAAGTCCTCATCATCGACAGTAACCCCCACACTTCCTAGCTCATCTCGACACTGAGTGAACTCCGTGAGATACTTGGGCATACTGTCACCCTTCTCGCATTTGATGCTTTTGAGTTTATCTTTGAGCGCCAGCTTCCTCTGATCGCTCTTGCTTTGGAATAATTCTGTTAATGATTTCCACATCAAATATGGAGTAGCCTTTCCATGGAGGCTGGACACAATGTGATCCTTCACGCCCTCCAACAGAATCCTTCGACATTTTGCGGTCTTCTTTTGCCAAGCATCAGCTTGAGTAGCATCAATAGGCTTTGGGACATCCGTATCTATGAACTCTTTTAGCCCATTATCATCCAATACTGCCTCCATCCTATCCTTCCATGCAATATAGTTTGAGCTGCCCTCAAGAGCATACTCCAATCGCAATCCGTTGAAAGACATTGTTGTGTTACCACCAAGAAAACACTGCTGCAAATTCAAATTCCACCAGCAACCAACTCAACCGCCTCGGATCTAAGATTCGTGAGAACACAATATTTCTCGTACAGAGATTGACTGTATGGGCATTCACTAGATATCTCACCTTCAAAAGGAAGGATGAATCCAGAGGCTACCTGGCCTGATTACAGACTCTGCCTGAAGAAATAGAATGTAAACACTTTCTGAATAGTAGATCTGATGATCAACAGCTCTGATACCATGTAGAAATTCTTCTACAAATCAGCATAGCTCTGATACCATGTAGAAATTTTGAATAATTTAACACATATTCAATGGAGATTATCTTGATCATGTACTATTGCGGAATACATACAAAATACATAAGCTCATCTACGTTGATCATCAATATAGCAGCATCAATAACAATAAAACATCAATAACATTCACAGATTAACACAATATGTAACCCGGGGAAAGCATCTCGCTAAAAACCCCAAATATCTATATATTAATGATTGAGACCATGTAACATTACAAAGTACAATGCTTATCACAAGCAATCTAGTACCAGCTCCACCTGTTACACACAATACAACAAAGATATGATCTCCAAATCTATTCCACTGCTTGCCTGCCTCCACTGCTCAATACCTACTCAAGAATGAATGAGAATGGTTTACCAAACTCATATTTAACCTCCAAAGAATCACTCACACTATGTAAGACGTGAGCAGAGGCTATAATATTGGGAAAATACATGAGCAAAATCATTGGCATACTCAATCCCTTGATTGTGCAAGATCTGGTGCACAACTATAGTCACAACTGATAGCAATCTGATTCTCTAACACCTGTCCCTGCTGAAATGAACATGCACTGACATGCAACTGAGTTAACTGATGTATTCTATAGTTGTATTATGAGTTAATAATTAGTTTAACAACTCATCATTAGTCTATTTGCAGTTAGACTAACTACAACTAGTTTAACCAAGTCAAACTGAACACAACTCCATCAACTCCACAATCAACTCCACCAAACTCAACTGATTGAGTTCTAACTGAAGTCATGCATGCAACAACTCAACTGACTCATAAGAAAAGCATACTTCCTTTTGACAACTGCATGGGCCATGTCTGTAGCTCAAAGTGAAGTGCTCCAAGAGAATAAGATCAAGTTTATAGTCCAAATATTATTATGAGACAATAATATTTGACTTTTCTATTTTAGACAGCTAGTCTAAAAATAGACTTTGATCACTCCTGCTGTGATCAATCCTGCTGTGGTCACTCCTACTGTGATCACTCCTGCTGTGGTCACTCCTGCTGTGATCATCCCTGCTGTGGTCACTCCTGCTGTGATCATCCCTGCTGGGATCCAAAAATAGAACTTGCGCCATAATTTGCCTGTGGGCCCACTTAGTGAAGGCGACTCTTTTCACTAAGCTCCATCATCTTGTTGCAATCTCAACAAAGTTATGCAAGAAAAAAATGAAATAAAAATATAAACAAAAACACAGTGAAAACAAAACTTTAATTCAATAAACACAAATTAATGAAAATTGTTACATGCAGAATGGAAATAAACTAGTTCAGGTTATGGTAACTTATCTTTGAGAAGAGATGTGGTGGCTACACGTATTATGAAATATGTTACAATGAGGATCAGAGGCCTTTTCATCATTAATAAACAGTTGGAAACCATAAACATCCAAAAACCTAACCCTAGGAGATGAAGCACAAAAAGCTTGTGGGCCCCGTTGGAGTTAGTTGGAACATCAACTTACCGGGGTTGTAACTTTTGCATATGATATCAATTTTACTATCATAATACCATGTTTGAAAAATATCTAAGAGGAGACCGAAATAATACATGTAAAATTATCTTGCATTTATTTGGTCTCCCCATTTTCCCAAAAACGTCTTTTAGGTCCTCAAAACAACTCCATAAGTTTGGGAACCAAAAAAATGCCAAAAATAGTATGTTGTGCTACATTTAAGGAAACTAGAAGAAACAACAGTGGGGGTCCAATTGGAATAAGTGAGTGCCCACCAATATCCACCTTGATCACCTCCCTAGCTAAGAGAGAGTGTTGGATTTTTTGTAGCTATGACCAATCTTCATAATTAATATTTTAGCCCTCCAAATATACATTCAAGACATGTTCTTCATGTTGTTTCAAAATAAATAAATAAAATTAATTTTAAATTTTAAAATTTTGACACCAATAAGTCTATATATATGAAATTTGACCTCCTCTTCTTTGCACCATTCGATTCTGTCACATAATACACAATATCTTCTGATCCGAGTGAAGGAGAAAAGGACAAGAAGGATGAAGACTAATCCAACATTTTCTCTCTCAAATTGACTTTGCACGTGTGTACTTTACCTCTCTATTGACCTTTCATGTGTGGCCAAGTTTTTGGGCATATCTGGGCAGTAGGTCTAAGTTTTTTTGGGTGCAGAAGAAGGCGGAAAATTTTCCTTAGAATAACAAACCCGATCGAGTCCATTGGCATCATTTTTACTTGTTGAGAAGAAAATTTGACCAGGTTTGACCAGTGTTATCTTGCTGGTTTGTCTAACTTTATTTTGACTAGAAAAGATCAGCTGCATATTTTGTTGAATTGAAGAGTTTCTCTAAGGAAAAGGTTGTTGGGTTTTTTCCCAAGTTGGTTTTTCCAGGGTATTTCTTGTATTGTCTTTGTGTATCATTGTTTCATTGTGATCTCAACTGTACTACTTCTTTTTATGGTTGAATTTATGAAGTTTAATTGCTTAGTATTTAATTGGAAGTGCTAAAAGATAATATTTATATCATTGGAAGTAATTACCAATTTCATAAATGAGTGCTTGTATCTATTGCACTTCAAAAATCAACAAAATTTGCAAAATATATTAAATTTATACATTTTTCATACCAATGGATTCCCTTGATGATAAACTTGATATTTAATAATTTATTTCTCATCAAATCATTGTAGCCACATCCATTTAATTTGGGAAAGATATTTTATCCCTCATAGTCGTATCGGTTTATTACCTCTAAAATCTACCCTTCAAGAAATGAGTTCAATCATCAAGAACAGACCAAAGGGAAACTTGGTGAAATCACTCAGTTTTACCTTCATGGTATTTTTCCTCACTTTAGGTCAAAACTCCTTTAGCTCAACATGTGAAATATTTAGATAAGATAACTTACCTATATATGCATGTTTATCTGAAAATCAGATTAGTGAAGTGTATCATTTTTAGGCTTTGGCAATGTAAAATTGGTAGAATTGAAGAGACAAGTGTCTCATCCTTTGGGATATGTAGTTGAGGAAACAAGATGAAAATTTAGATTTAAATGGAATTGAGAACACTAATAAGGGTAATAACAACAAATATTACCAATTATGTCAATCAAATCAATGTGCAAACTGAATGAAATGCTCATAAGAATACAACTTCACTCCTAATGAAGATCAACTAGTGCTCTATGAAACAATCAATGCAAGAGGATGGAGAGACAACCTTAAAAGATGAATGAAAAACCAAATATTTATTCATTAAAAAACATTATTACATCAAAGGCATGAGAATATTAATGGATTACAACTACATCTCGTTTAGCCAATTTATAGGCCCCCTAAATGGGTGTAATATCTTTGGATAAGAAGAATATACCAATAGATTTACAATGACAACCTTGCACATCAATTAAACCCATCAAGAAGAATAATATAATGGAAGCATGAATTTGTCACAAGCCCTTCCCCTTTGCCTATAAAAAACATGAAAGTTAGCTTATGATGGTTTTCTTCTCCACTTTAATTTCCTTTTTGCAAGTGAACCTTCTCCTCCTTATATAACTTCCTCCATTATTTACTCTTCATTAAAATATTATAAAGAATACTATAGAAGGTCATATATCCATATTTGTTTTAATAAATAATAATAAATATCAATAAAAGGTCTTGCAATCTCCTTGTAGTATGGTGTTTCTCATGTGGGTGAATAAACTCATTAAAGAAGGGTTGAAATAAGTCTACAAGGACACATGTCCTTCTTTTATGCAACTCACTTCTCTTATAGGGGTTTCTTTAGACTTGGATAATAAAAAAAAGATATAATATTGCTTCCATTTGTCATCATCTAAAATATAACACTCATCCACATGCAATTCTCTTGGATTGATAAGTGTATGAAAGGACCATTTGAAGCCTCTCTTATGTGAGTGCTCCTTCTCAAGCATTTTTCTCCACCAAATAATGAAATAATTTATAATACAACACCCTTATACTTGGAGAGATTCATTACATGTGAATCACTAGTACTTTTCAGCATGAAGTATACCAAACAATGCTAAAAAATGGGGTACTCTACTCTTCAACTATTCTAGGATTAGGCCTTCTAAGATGATCAATTCAATACATACTCCCCCATTGAAGGGAGTTCCTTTGACCTTGGGTAGGTGCTTAGATTCCATGTGTCAACATCCAATGATAGGTGCTCCTCATAGATGATTTTCCCATCAAATATGCAATAAAACTCTCCAATACCTCTCAAAAAGTGGGCATTAATATTTTTGTGTAATCTTGTCAATGAAATGTGCCCCCTAATGCCTTGAATGAAGAGTGATCCTGTATATGAGTAAAAGAATCCCAAATGAAGTTTTTCACCAAAATACCATGATGCATCTCCTCATATGGGGAGATTTCTTATGAATGCACATTTTCCAAGATTGCTTCCTGGAAGTAGGATGTTCCTCTATTAATTCATTGTTTATTCACTCATTTCTTAAGCATGTGACCAAGGTTCACATTGCGCCTCCAAATATGTAGAATGTCTCATATAGTGTGAAACGACACCTTGGTGGTGATAAATGGAGTACACATATTTCCCTTGGAGAATGTGAAAGGTACATTGAATGGATAACTATGCATAAAAATATATAATAACCACATCAACATGCTGAATAATCTCCACCAATTTTATAAGGAATAATGTGACAAGGACCTCTACTAAGCCAATATTATTTCAATACCTTGATTTATCCATGGATAATGAAGAGTATGATGGTTGGACAAGGTGGAACAAGAAAATATTCACACCTCCATCACTGAACTGTTGAGAAAAATTCCTCCAAAAATGCAAAATGAACCATGCTTTTTTAGGAGGTAACAAGAAATATGATAAGATGAAGATCACCGATGATCATAATGTCCAAAAAGCATGACATGCTTAATAGTAGAGGAATTATGATTATAAAAGTCTACCAGGGAATCGATAATTAATAATCATAAATGGCAAGGTAAAAAGAATTCAAGTGTATGGCAAGTGGTGTATAGTGAGTGATGTGAAATTTTTAATATTGTTGGGGTTACTGGTTATTATTCACCTATCTAAATTATATTATTTATCTTTTTCAAATTGTATGCGACAAATACTAAATAAAACACTACTAGAACTTCACATAAATTAAATCATAGGAATTGAGAAAATATTGCAAATACAAAAAATAATAGACATCAATATTTTTGGATAAATTTTCTTGGAAAAACCCCAGTGTGGGTAAAAATAGTTTTGTAGATGAGTATTTTATTATTCTTAAAAAATTCTATAATAGAAAATAATTACTACTGCTTGCCATAAATTAACAAAACTATGGAAAATTGTTTTCTTCACTTCTGATAGTCGATTTGACCTCTTGGAATTAACTTAGCCCCTCTGATTCAATTCAAACCTCCTCTGTTATAGACATTTTTGTGCCTTACAGCATGAAGCATGAAATGTCCATAATCTAAGGGATCCAAAGTCTCTAAACATGTTGTTCCTACCCCTAGAGGAACAAGGTCAGCAAACCACAGCACTGAATAACAGTTCTCCACCTGAAAACACTCAAAAACAAGGCAATTCTGGATCATGTCAACTGCTCCACTGAGCATCTGCGCTGAATGTCAAGTGCTCCACTGTCTACCTGCGTTGAATGTCAACTGCAAAGAAGGCTACCTGCGCTGGGTGAGTTTGGACATGTGGCACAGTCATTCCTCAAGGTGTCAATGCCCAGGAAGCTTCCAAAATGACACTTGGATCAAGGAATTCGACTGGTGATGAGTATGAGGGTCTAGATCTCCAAGTGGAAGCAAGAACCTCCAAGTGGACTCAAGAACTGAAGAATAACTGAAGTGGGAGAGGACACTAGTCAGCTTCATGCCAGTCTCAAGCTGACTCATCCTTTCTCCAAAACTCCTATATATAGATCTCTCTCATGAGGTCTAGGGAGGCTGGAATCTTGTGAATGTAAAGAATTGTTGTTGGTTGAGTTTAGAACTATTGGGTGATTTGCTTTGAAGCAGGTGAAGAGGAGATTTCTTTCTGCTGGGAAGGTGATGCTGGATTGGGCCTCTTATGGTTGTATCACTTCCTGAACTTTACTTCTTCCATTAATAAAGCATTTGAGGTTCTTCTATATGCATGTGTCTCAATGATGTATTGTTATACTTGTGTATTTGATTTATTCTAATCCTTGAATCAATTATGAATGTATGCTTCTTGTAGTTTCCCTCTCTTTCCATTTTGCAGGATCTTGGTGTAGCTGGGCCAGTGAAAGAGCAAGGAGCTGGGAGCAAGCAGCAAGGAGAGAAGATTGGATCAACCATTAGCGAAAGACATCGGTTAGTGGATCTCTTTCTCCCCTATTTTACTTTCATAAAGAAGAAATCTTAGATAGCTTTGCTTTGATTGTTGCTGAGGTACTATCACCCTTAGAGTGGGATAGGTTCATTCCGTATTGGATACTTTTCCCAACAACAAATTGGCGACTCCGCTGGGGATCGTATCTTGTTGGTTGTTTATGTTTTTGCTATTCATTTCCTAAACACAGGGAGTACCGAATCGAACTGCATTTGGATCTTTCAAATGCAAAGTAGAGGGCAGCTACTCTAGCTCAGTTTTTGGGCATGTTTATGATTTGAAGAGCTGATCCACAAGGACTCTGAACAGCTCTTAGTGATAGCTTTTCATCCTCCTTTTCATCCTTTAGTGTGTACTAGATTTATAGCTTTGATTTGGCCAAAAACTGTTGATTTTTGAGCAATCTGTAACCCGGAAACCAAGAGAAACGAGAGTTTCTCTCTTCATTGCAGGCACTGTGAAGGCAGTCTGCATTTCATCGTAGGTCCCGAAGGGGCTACCTGCGCTGAATGTCAAACTGACAGTGTTCTACCTGCGCTGAACCAGTTAGGCCTTGTGCAACTGGGGTTCCTTGCTTTCTGTTGCCCTGTTTTCATCCTTGTTTTTGCAGCCTGTTATCAGTCAATGTACCTATCTGAAACCACCTTTCTTTGCCACTATTCCACCTCGGTTGTATAAAGAAACTGTATTTGTTCTTTGTGTATTTCTTACATCATTTGCAGTTTCCCATAACGAAAGTGAACTAGTCTTGCTGTGACCTCTTAGATCTAGACCTGTGATAAGTGTCATTTTGATCTCAAGAGTTAGTTTGTTTGCTGTTCATAGCTGATTGAGCTTTTGCTTTCGTCATATGGTTTGAATTTATGTATTTCTAGTGTTGAAACAAGTAAATATTAAGGTGTCTTTTGATTTTGGACAAAAGCTTGTTTGCTTTCACTTGAAATTGAATTCAAAGTTATACAACAGCTTTCTTTTTGTAGTACATCAACATTAAGAAAGAGAAAAGAAATACCTGCATTGTGCATGTGCATTTTGACAGCTTGCATGTTGATTTAGGAAAAAGTGCATTAGTGTGTGCTCTATGATCTGTGTGAAAAGATGATGTCTTTCTTTTCCCTCAGTAGTTAAGATTTTCATAAGTTGAAAAGATTGAAAAAGCTTGCTTATCATCTTTAGACTGCATTTAGGAGTTGTACCATACATCTCGTGGTGATCCATAAAGGCAAACTGCTAAACAAGATCAACCTAAAATGAATTGAATTTACATAACAACGCTTTGAAACATAACGCAAACACATAGAGGTCTAAGCTAGAGACGTGTTCCGGCGTCGTTAAACGTGATATCTTAGCGTTGAGTGGTTGGGTGATTCCTCCACGGTGAAGCGATAAGTATCAATACGGACTTGTGCTCCCACGTACCGTCGCATATATATTGGGAGACCCCTATAGGAACAAAGCCTATATCCATAGGAAGCCGTGTCGGCCGCCCTACTGATCGCAATGCAGTGAACACAACATTCATGAAGATTGACCACCCGTACCATAAAACGTATTCTGTGGTTTTGCGAAAAGTTTGGCACACCCTCTGCCTAGAACTCCAGAGTAGTTTCTTTTGGCCTTTTTCAAACTCTATAACTGAAAAAGTCCATCCGAGCATTTGTCACTTCGGGCTCGTTAAAACATCGAAGGAGACTAGAGTCATCTTTAGTTTTTTCTCGACTCTTAAAAAGTGAAAAAGCAAGTTGTGTCTAAAGCGTCGTTATAAAATTTATTTTAAACGGAACATAATCACCTCCTATTCCTGCGTTGATCTGTAGGTTGAGAACATGGAACGCCCCAACCAAGGAATTCCCCATGATGGAAATCCTAGTCCTTTCTCCTCTTGGGGAGAAGTTGGTGCGCCCCACATGGCCACATTGTCGCTTCCAGGACTGACAATTGGCCTTCCAATATGGCTATTCTCAACCAATGTAGTTCAGAACACCATGGTTCCTGAACAGTCGAGTCAACAGTTAGATCAGTCTAGAGCTGCCCACCAGTCTTCTACTTCCTATAACTCTTCCTCCAATCCTTCATCTTCGCAAGGTAGAGCCGGCAAAAGCCAAGCTCCCATGGAGAAGAAGGAGAAGAAGAAGAGAGAGAAGAAGAAGAAGGAGCCTAAGGCGACTGGGGGTAAGCAAAAGACATCTGACAAAAATCCATACACAGCACAGACCGGGCCTAAATCGCCATGTGTCATATGTAGAGGAGACCACTTCCATAGAGATTGTCCCTGTATTCCCCGGATACTAAGGGACTGGTCCCCTCGTTTGCACAATTCGGGAGCATCAACCTCTGATAGCCATGTTGAATGCTTACCATCAACCAGCGAAAGTGAAGGTTCAAGACAAAGAGGGGGAGCAAGATCCCCCTGCAGACTGTGTGAAGGCGATCACGCCATCCATCGTTGTCCCTTCTTAGACGAAGCAAAGAGAGTTTTGGAAGATCGTCCGGTTTCACCGTTGAGACTTCCTCCTGGATACAAAAAACTCGTGCCAAGTCCTTCGTTGGTTGAGAATACAGCTGGCCCGCTCAAGTGGTCAACTGAAGCGTCAGTCATTGAAAATGAACCTACTGAATCCAGACCGGACGAAAGTCCAAAGGTCGATACGGCAGTTGACCCGATTCTCCCTTCAAAAGTTTCATCTTCAAATGGCACCATCACTGAAGATTCATCTTCAAATGACACCCTCACTGAAGAGAATAAGGATGACACCATCCAGATTCTTTTCATCAACACAGACTCTGACGAGCGTCAGGGCAATGCGGCCATTCCTTTATCGCAGGAAGGAACATCGTCAGGGTCATATCCGGCCGTGTATTCGGTCCCACCACCAAGCAACCTGGTTGTGTCCTTTGATTGGAACCAACTAGGCAGACCCCGGTTGCCAGCCAGTATACCATTCAGAATCATGGTCCAAATATACAGAATGGTAATGGCTGGAACTATCATTGATGAAGGGGCATCTGTGAGTATCCTTTCCTCTATTGCTTGGAAAGCACTGGGTTCCCTGGCGCTTTTGCCTGAGATAAGAAATCTCTCGGGTTTCGATAAAGGAACCAGTCAACCATTAGGGATCCTCCCCAATGTGCCTATTACATTGAAAGGGAAGGCCGTTCAAATGAACGTGATGGTCGTTCAAGGACCCTTGGATTATAACCTACTCCTTGGACGAGACTATATATATTGCATGGGAGCAATAGTCTCCTCACTCTTTAGAGTAATGTGTTTTCCACACGAAGGAAGAATGGTCAAGCTCGTAGACCAACTTTCATTTTCGGGATCACGCATCGCAAATAGTCACATACCAACCCTGAATGGTCTATTCAATCAAGAAATGTCTCCACCCCCAGTCCTTCTTCCCGATGAGTGCGAGTGATTCGGAAAGATGGGACTGGAACCCAGGGGGCATGCATCCTGGTCTGCGTTGGGCAGAAAGAACTCTGGGTATAAGATAGAATTTCCGCGAGAGAATATGACTAGTCCGTACCCCGTCCGTGGATGGAAGAGGGGTTGTTCTGGAATAGGATTCTTTTGTCAAAGTTATGTGTTTGACGGAACAGGGTCATTCACCGTTGTCTATTTAGGTAGACATCGCCGAAGAAGTGTTCAGTTTGAAAGATTAACAGAACAATCTTTGGGTAACCTGAAAGAGGTAAGCCTCACCCTTTAAAACAAATGTTTTGACGGATAAGTAGGGGCAGCCTTGAAATTGTATTTTATACCTGGGGGCATGCAACCTTTTGGAGTGCAAGCAAGGGGCGACTATTTATTTTTTAAATTTTTAGGTCCTCCCCTTTAAACCTGTAGGTCTAACCCTTTAAACTCGTAGGATTAGCCGTTTCTGAACTTGCATAAAGAAAGGAGCGGAGCATAGCTTCGTGAGATAAAGCTCCATAAAAAATAGCTATCTCACAGGAGACATTCTTATCTTATGACTGGTATAATCGAGCAGTTTTACCGCGGAATTTATGCTCGTTAAAAAATAGAAAAGCGAAGATCCGAGCAGTTTTAGCACATAGTTCATGCTCGTTAAAAAATAAACATAAGATTGAGCAGTGTTTTGGCGCATTCGAGCTCTTTAAAAAATGAACCCAGTACCGGTAAATAACCATTTGAGACCGTAAATTCATCAGCCATAAAAAGCCTTGGTCGTGTTTGCACCTGCCACCTCCACTTTCATTTGGCCGATCGTCCACCCCCATATGATTGTTTACCCATTTTGAGGAACAGCTGCGAAGAGTGATTTCACCTAGCCATCCTTGTGACACTGCCGTGATTGGAAAATTCCAACCTGTACCTGGAATCTGCTGCTATCCCTGTTTATCACTCGTTCCTCAAAAGACGAGTCTTCTTTGAGCTCTTTTCAACTGACTCGTAAAATATGAAAAGTTTGCCGAGTTTTGGCCTTCCAGCTCGTTAAAGGACCGGAAGAGCTATCCCTCCTCTAGATTTTAATCTTTTTGGACCTGAGGGATTATTGCACAAAAAGGTCGAGCGCTTGTTTTATTCGGCTCGTTAAAGTTATCGAAAACTCATCCCTTTTGTATTGTTTTATACTTTTTCGGACTTAAGGGATTAGATGACGAAAAAGGAATTGTGGAGTTGACTTTATGTACCTTTTCAGACTCTCTAAAAATGAAAAGGACCGAGTTTTCCTTGTCGTTAGACTCGTTAAAATGATTAAATAGCGACAAACTTGTCTTTAGACGAGAACAAGTTTCCCTATCGCTAGGCTCGTTAAAACATAGCGATGGGCTTGCCCGAAGGGCAGGTTATAGAACAAGCGTATGTTATCCTCCTCAAGCTTGACAAAAATAAAGAGGTACTGGTCAGAAATGACTGGGGAAAAATTGGGAGAATCTCAAAGCTTTAATGGTAGCAAGTCGCTCTTGAACATGACACTTTTCCTCCGTACCACATCGGGTTGGGTTGTTTCATTCACCGGTCTCATCACCATGGTCTCGCCAAACCATCCACATTTGGGGTAATGCTACCGATCCATCGCATCAGTGTTGTTATATGTTCAAGAGATGTTGTTCAGAAAGAGTCAACCGTGTCCCATCCACTACCATACATCATCTTTCATCCTTTCATGACCGCCACCCTGAATCATATTTCACAGATTGTTTTCACCTCCATTAAAATCATTAGCTCCGTTCCGTGTCACTGATGTGGGATTCATTAAGGCCCTCCTTTGACGGATCGCTCCTTGTCGACATCAGCTCATTATCCAAGGAGTTGATCTAGGAACAACCCCTTCAGTACTTTGAAGCTTGCATGCCTCAATGGCAAGTTTCTCATTTCTGGCGACAGGTATACATCAATGACCTTCGACCAGAAGATTTTGCGTGGTGTTCGACGCCAAGTCCTATATTCACACCACGTGAATTGTACTGCAGTACCTTGAGGGTCATTATCATTATTGGTGATTCCTCTCGCGCTTGTTAACGGTTTACATCATTGGCCGGTAATCAAGCGATGTCTTTCCATGTTCGACTTCAGTGCAATTCTCACATGGATTGACTTGTACTTAGAGTGAAGATCGAACGAGTTTGAAGACCCCAGATCTAGTTCATCCATCCGGGGTGCGATATATATTCAGGAAATAAAGACATTGACATGTGCAGCAGATGATCATCCTACTCAAAGGATGATAATTTCAGCAGAGAATTATCAGTCTACCATCAGACGATCGTCTGTTCTATGTACAGAAAAATGTATTTATAAAGCTGAGCATGGGAATGCCCGCCTCAGCTAGATCATGAAAGCAGTATGAAAAATAATGTATTGTATTGTATCTTATTACAGGTCACCTCTCAGCGATTGAATGAACTTCGGATCCTCCTGATAAAGCATTTCACCCGATAAACGACCTCATACTTTAGGGGGCAACTGTTATAGACATTTTTTTGCCTTACAGCATGAAGCATGAAATGTCCATAATCTAAGGGATCCAAAGTCCCTAAACATGTTGTTCCTACCCCTAGAGGAACAAGGTCAGCAAACCACAGCACTGAATAACAGTTCTCCACCTGAAAACACTCAAAAACAAGGCAATTCTGGATTATGTCAACTGCTCCACTGAGCATCTGCGCTGAATGTCAAGTGCTCCACTGTCTACCTGCGTTGAATGTCAACTGCAAAGAAGGCTACCTACGTTGGGCGAGTTTGGACATGTGGCACAGTCATTCCTCAAGGTGTCAATGCCCAGGAAGCTTCCAAAATGACACTTGGATCAAGGAATTCGACTGGTGATGAGTATGAGGGTCTAGATCTCCAAGTGGAAGCAAGAACCTCCAAGTGGACTCAAGAACTGAAGAATAACTGAAGTGGGAGAGGACACTAGTCAGCTTCATGCCAGTCTCAAGCTGACTCATCCTTTCTCCAAAACTCCTATATATAGATCTCTCTCATGAGGTCTAGGGAGGCTGGAATCTTGTGAATGTAAAGAATTGCTGTTGGTTTGAGTTTAGAACTATTGGGTGATTTGCTTTGAAGGAGGTGAAGAGGAGATTTCTTTCTGCTGGGAAGGTGATGCTGGATTGGGCCTCTTATGGTTGTATCACTTCCTGAACTTTACTTCTTCCATTAATAAAGCATTTGAGGTTCTTCTATATGCATGTGTCTCAATGATTTATTGTTATACTTGTGTATTTGATTTATTCTAATCCTTGAATCAATTATGAATGTATGCTTCTTGTAGTTTCCCTCTCTTGCCATTTTGCAGGATCTTGGTGTAGCTGGGCCAGTGAAAGAGCAAGGAGCTGGGAGCAAGCAGCAAGGAGAGAAGATTGGATCAACCATTAGCGAAAGACATCGGTTAGTGGATCTCTTTCTCCCCTATTTTACTTTCATAAAGAAGAAATCTTAGATAGCTTTGCTTTGATTGTTGCTGAGGTACTATCACCCTTAGAGTGGGATAGGGTCATTCCGTATTGGATACTTTTCCCAACAACATCCTCTAGAGCCTTGAACTATCCACACATGTGTGCCTAGCTAACTAGGCCTCTATTGGCAACTCACATTGACTAGTAAATTAACCTGACCTACTCTGGAAATTTTAACATCATTGGAAAACTCGACTTCTCCTGTGGAAATTGATCACTCTATTATTATTATTATTATCTTTTGGAAACTCGAATTCACTGATCCATCTCTCACTACTGGGGAAAATCGTCCTTTACAGATAAAATCAATCTCCCTTTATCACTAAGAAACTGGAAATCATTGTGAAGAATTCTCTCTCTCCAGAAAATCGATCTTCAATCACTGTTGATATCACTCTTGGTGTCCTCCATGCTATCACTTTTCCCTTGTTATCACTACAAATATATAACTTGAATGTGTTCTCCAAAAGCCCATCAATCTCCTCTTATAATATCTCATTGACGAATCAATGACCACCATCTAATCTTAATCGATGACTAAGATCATCTTGAATCCATCAAATGAATTTTCTAGAAGTCACTTGAGGAAGATAAATTTTCCTCAATTAATCTCGATTAATTAACCACTTTTATTAAGTTAGACTTAGGAAAATATTTAAACTAGCTAATTAATTGTAATTAAGACAATTTTCCTTAGAAAATTTATGTGAGATAATTAATCCATCTATGTTTCTAGCCTCGTAGGCACCACCTAAGACTAGAACCCCTATTTGAGCTACATAAAATAACACTCTCTCTTAGTGAGGAAGGTGTTATGCATAACACCTAACTTGGCTTTGAAGAAGATAAATCTCGTCTTCCCCAAGGCCTCCGTTTGAATGTGTGCTACCTACATATTTGTAGGTATATAATGTAGTTGAACAATCCTGCACTGTACGTAATCCCTGATGAAGTGATACCTGATGTCTATATGCTTGGACCTATTTTGAAACAATAGGTTCTTAGATAGCTTGATGAAACTATGCTTGTCATAGCACAATACTCTTGCCTCTACCCTCTAACAAAATAAGGCTACTAGTAGCTTCTGAAGCCATATGACCTCACACGTTTCCATGGTAGTTGTTGTGTACTCTACCTCTATAGAACTCAGTGCCACAAAATTCTGCTTCTGACTGTACCAAGAAATAACTCCTGATCCCATGCTGAAACAACAACCTGGAGTAATTTTACCGTCCACTGTTTTACTTGCTGTTGACAGTGCTAGACCCGCCAACATGTCAAGGGGATCTCCCCGGTAAGAAATACCAATTAGACCTCAAACTGTTTGGTGTAGGAGTCCTAACAGTGGGTCGTAAGCTAATGTCTTGACTGTCGTGTTGCACAAAGAAAAGTAGAATAACTCTGTTAGCAACAAGGGTGTGACTGATGTAGTGAGTCAAGGAAGGTGTATAAGAGGTTCCAACACTTCGAAAGGGTAAGGAGGTGAAAATGAGTTCCAGGTTGAAAGGGATCAGTCCCAACTCAGCCAGGAGCACACAATACAAAGGACATGCATAGCTTCCAGTGGAACAGTTCACTCGGATGCGATAGTCACATCATACAAGGTAAGATAACACGTACAACACTCACGGATTAGTTTGAGACGAGTGTGATGGTTGTTATAGCAAGGTTCAAGTGAAAGGTCTGTCTGATGTCTAACAGAGTAGTCGACGGAGTTACTTGCATCACCTCCCTGCACAGGAAGCCTTTCTCTTCTTTTGCCTTATTCATTTTTCATTTTTATTTTCTTTTGACTTTTCATTTTTTTCATTTTCACTATGCATAACACTTATTCATTTCAGAGGCGGAAGAGGGATCCCAACTTATTGAGAGCATAAGAGGTTGTTCCAACAGAGAAGTAGTTTATTATATCTCTAACGTGCCTATTAAGGTTTTCCCCCTCACCTTACTCTACTTGACTGAGCTGATAAGGGTTAACCCAAAAACAAATGACTAGAGAAGGTGACACTAGTTAGCGTGAAAGCATTGTGTTTACACCAAGGTTCACTTCGAACAATACATATTTTCCTTCGACGTATCATGGACTAAAAGTAACAAGGTCATCACATAGAGGCAAGATGACATATAACCAATTAGTGATAGTTGTACAAGCCCTCTTGTACTTTACCCAACTTGCTTCAAGAGTCATACATGGTTTCATGCAAGTCTTACCTACGAATGAAACAAATGAACTAACAAACATCAAAGCAAAGAAAAAGCAGAAGTGAAAGTGAAAGTAAAGAAAGTAATCAAACAAGCAAGCAAACAAACAAGCGAACAAAGCATGTAAGCAAACAAGCATGAAAACAAACAACTGAAAGAAAACACTACCCCTACTCCTACACTACCCCTACTCCTACACTAACAGTGCATGGGTCTCATCACGTGAAGTGATACTTCCAATGCGGCCACAGGCGCATTGGTATACCCATGTTGGTGAAGGCATGGTTCGCGAGCAACCCAGTTGTGCAAACCAGCAACCAAGAAAGATATAAAAACAAATACAACCACACTTCGTGCTTCAAAGTGTCAATGGGACATAAGTGAGTGCATGTGCATGACGGGCAGTCCGCAGACTTATCGTGGTGCTGTGTGACGCTACGTGCAACTTTGAAGCATAAGCACACTCTTGACTGAGACATGCAAGAAAATGAAAGAAAAAAAGATAACTTGCGTCGCACATGAGTGCTCGCAATGTAAGATTCCTCTAATGCATGAGAAATGCGATTGTGCAACTTGAGTGGAGGAAGTGTGATATGTGTGTGAGAAGGATCTTCAATGCATACATATGAGTGATGAGGAGCCTTGGGTGATAGAACAATTTCCTGATCAAGAGTGAAACCAACCTTAGTACAGCGAGGGCCTAACAAAACCATCAACTCGGGTTGAAGTGCCTCGACGGTCTATGGGGTTTCAAGGCCAGTGCTAGGAAGGAACGTGAAAATATGGAGAGGAAGGTGAGCCTTCCTTTCCCAGATTACGCAATGTAGCCTTGGTGAAGGCAGAGCCTAGGCCAAGGTTGGCCTGACTCGCCGACGGGCGATTGAAAGAAAGTAAGTCAGTGAATGCATGGTGACATTAAGTGATATCAGAAGTTATTGACAGTGCATGTAAAACATGAATGAAAGATTCAACAAACAGATCAACATGCATGTGGGTGAGGCAGTTTGTTGGTTGGGCGAATGCCCGTGCAAAACAGTTTCATGCATGCGACAACAGTGAGATAGCAACGAAAAGCTAGTATACATGTAAACGACAACGTACATTCAAAGAAATCAAGCAAGCAGTACTTCCATAAGCGAAAACACAAAAAAGCGATAGAAATGCAGCACAAGGCATGGGAAGTGAGCTTACCCCAAAACAGTTCAGTTGAGTGTGCTGAATGCTCCTAGATGTGATGTGGGATGTTAGAGCTACAAGTTTGATGTGAGGAATGAGATATGCAACGTCCAATTGATGAGTTTTGATAACAACGAGGTTGTGACGCGTGTGCCATGAATCCAAGGGAAGCGACACTTGGTGGGAGGTTTCAGAATTCCTCCTTGCATGTAACCTCCAACTAATAAAAATAGATCACTGAAATAAGGGATGCCTTTGCATGCTGCCTTGCGAGAAGCATCCCATGCATGCAAGTCTGTTTTTCTCAGTCCCGGACGGAACCGGTCAACTCAGCTGCATATGCAAGAGACTGGTCGACTTCTGGAGAAAAATGCGCATTTCTGGTTGGGAGCTAGGCTGGCTACCCAGGATATTTGCTCAATTTCTAGGAAGAGTAGTTGACTGCTACCCAAATTTGCACAAATTCTGGGCTGATCAGCCTGTTGCTGGGAAATGTTGCGCAAATCCTGTTGGGAGGGTTGGTTGGCAGGATTGCACAATCCTAGAGCCCAACAGGCTATTAGAGAGGATTGCACAATTCTTGTAGGGAAGGATGGTTTCCCTCCATAAATGTGCAATTTTCAAGGGGAGCTACTCATCTTGCAGCTGGACCAAGTCCGAGTGAGCAGCCTATGAAGGGAATGGATCAACTGTGATCGACAGGCTGCCTTTGTGCGAGGAAAATGTTGAAGCTTTAGTACTTGACAAAGCAAGACAAAGTGATATGTAAGGTTGGTAGGGAGGCTCGAAAATAGGTTAAGGAAAATTTTTTGAGGTTGGTTGTAGCTATTACAACACTTGGCGACACACTGGTAGAACTCCAGCTCTCTGCATAGACCTTGTTCATGAAAAACAAGTCTAACACCTCCGGAAGTATTGTTCAGTTCTTAGCTCATCTTGGTTTCACACTAACTTGATTGTAAGATGTAGCATCTGCCAAACCCTTGGTCGATTGACACACATTCCAAGCCAAGGCAACACAATTGTTTCGATTAGGGTTGAAGGGTATATAGGTGCACAAGCAGTATAGTCGTCAGAGTCTTAGTTTCATCTCTGGTGTTGCTCCACTGCCAGCAGGCCTAGATAGTACCCCGGTGGAGTCACATAGGAACACAAGCATGGCTCCGCTGCCAGCGAGCCTGGTCAGTACCCCGACGGAGTTACTTGCATCACCTCCCTGCGTAGGAAGCCTTTCTCTTCTTTTGCCTTATTCATTTTTCATTTTGATTTTTTTTTTGAATTTTCATTTTTTTCATTTTCACTATGCATAACACTTATTCATTTCAGAGGTGGAAGAGGGATCTCGACTTATTGAGAGCAGAAGAGGTTGTTCTAGCAGAGAAGTAGTTTATTATATCTCTAACGTGCCTATTAAGGTTTTCCCCCTCACCTTACTCTACTTGACTGAGCTGATAAGGGTTAACCCAAAAACAATCGACTAGAGAAGGTGACACTAGTTAGCATGCAAGCATTGTGTTTACACCAAGGTTCACTTCGAACAATACGTATTTTCCTGTGATGTATCATGGACTAAAAGTAACAAGGTCATCATATAGAGGCAAGATGACATATAACCAACTAGTGATAGTTGTACAAGCCCTCTTGTACTTTACCCAGCTTGCTTCAAGAGTCATACATGGTTTCATGCAAGTCTAACCTACAAACGAAACAAATGAAGTAACAAACATAAAAGCAAAGCAAAAACAGAAGCGAAAGTGAAAGCAAAGAAAGTAATCAAACAAGCAAGCAAACAAACAAGAAAACAAAGCATGTAAGCAAACAAACATGAAAACAAACAACTGAAAGCAAACACTACCCCTACTCCTACACTAACAGTGCATGGGTCTCATCACGTGACGAGATACTTCCAATTCGGCCACAGGTGCATTGTTATACCCATGTTGGTGAAGGTTTGGTTCACGAGCAACCCAATTGTGCAAACCAGCAACCAAGAAAGATATAAAAATGAAGACAACCACACTTCGTGCTTCAAAGTGTCCACGGGACATAAGTGAGTGCATGTGCATGACGGGCAGTCCACAGACTTATCATGGTGTTGTGTGACACTACGTGCAACTTTGAAGCATAAGCACACTCTTGACTGAGACATGCAAGAAAACGAAAGAAAAAAAGACAACTTGCGTCGCACATGAGTGCTCGTAATGTAAGACTCCTCCAATGCATGAGAAATGCGATCGTGCAACTTGAGTGGAGGAAGTATGATCTGTGTGTGAGATGGATCTTCAATGCATACATATGAGTGATGAGGAGCCTTGGGTGATAGAACAATTTCCTGATCGGGAGTGAAACCAACCTTAGGACAGCGAGGGCCTGACATAACCATCAACTTAGGTTGAAGTGCCTCGACGGTCTATGGGGTTTCAACTTCACTTTTATTTTTACATCTTGCTTATGTTTATCATCTATCATAAAGTCTTTCTCTTCAAGCAGTTCTCACGATTTTTTCACTTTAAGTTTAACATTTAGTTCACTGTTGGCGTAATCAATTATATATCAGTTTGATAGATGATCATTTCAGATCATTAGGAAAGAACGGAGGGGGCTCATATGGAAGGGAGTCATCCTTCGTCGAGTGTTGATGCTCTAGATCCCACTCATACTCTTCATGAATGACAACGCATGTTGGTTGTACAACACCAACTCCGTCAGTGGGTTGTTCCTTGTTCACAACAAGTGAAGAGTCCAAAATGGATGAACACAAGACAACATCATCTGGAGGAACACCCAGGTGCAAAGATAGAGGTCGAAGAAAAGAATGCATATGAGAACTCGAAGGACTCACAACCAAATCTACAGGAAAATCAAGTGGAGTGATGTTGGGAGAGTGTGAAGGATGAACAGGTGTGTGAGCATGATCCTCAATATCACTGGGTAGTGGTGGAGCTGCTGAATGAGAGGGAGGTGGACAGTCAGTTGAGACGATGCCCTCTCCCACATGAGATTACACAAATCCATCAATAAGGAATTTTGAGTGAGGTTTGATATCAAGCTTCCTCTTGGGACAGGGAGATTTCTTAAGGCAATACTTGAACCGGTCCCAAAGATAAGCAAACTTCATATGGCTCTTTGGAGCTTGAAAATGCAAGTCACGGAAGCGCTGCCAAAAATCAATAACGGATTCATGCAGAGCCCTCTGTTGTTGTAACAATTTCTAGTCAAGATATTTTGGATCAAAATGATAAAATGTGTCTTCAATGAGATCACAGAAGTGCTCAAATGAGTGCATAGTTTCAGCCGGTAGGCTGAGCAGCTAACGAAATGCAAATTTGCGAAGTGTGTATGCAAGCATAAAACTGGCCTGTTCATTAGAAAACTCATCTTCCTCATAAATAGTGAAAATAAAGTTATATAAGTACTCAAGCCAGGCCACTTCGCCTTCACCATCATATGTGTGAGTGGAAAAGAGATCAAAAATCTTCCCCGAGATGGCGACATCTTCACGATTCAAAAAACATCTCGGGAGAAGAAGAGTGCAAGATTCCATGAAAGATATGCGAAGGTTAAAAACTGGATGAGAGGACACTGCTTGTCATTAGGCCCTCCTTCTAGTGCTAGAAATGTTGAGGGTGTTGGACACGCCAACATGTCAAGGGGATCTCCCCAGTAAGAAGTCCCAATTAGACCTCAGACCATTTGGTGTAGGAGTCCCAGTAGTGGGTCGTAAGGTAATGCCTTGACCGCGGTGTTGCACAGAGGCAAATAGAATAACTCTGTCAGCAGTAAGGGTGTGACTGATGCAGTGAGTCAAGGAAGCTGTATAAGAGGTTCCAACACTTCGAAAGGGGAAGGAGGTGAAAGTGAGTTCCAAGTTGAAAGGGATCAGTCCCAAATCGGCTAGGAACACACCACACAAAGAACATCCATAGCTTCCGGTGGAGCAGTCGACTCGGATGCGACAATCACATCATACAAGGTAAGATAACATGTACAACACTCACGGATTAGTCTGAGACGAGTGTGACGGTTGTTATAGCAAGGTTCAAGTGAAAGACCTGTCTGATGTCTGGTAGATCAGTCAACATGGACGGTGACAACATTAACAACATATGCAACATATTAACAACAAGATTCATATAATTGCATGTGAATCAGTTCATACACAAGTACTTAAGTTAAACAACACATATCATTAAAGAAACTAGAGCAGTCCAGCTACAGTAACAACATATGCATGAAAATGTGATGTCCCTTACTATATAAAGAAGTGTAAGTCAAAATCATACACTACATCCATGTAAACCTTCTAGCCCCAACAGTGGAATGTTACAGCCACATCCACCTACTCCTCCAAAGATATGTACTAGCTCCATGTAGTGGAGAAGCCAAGGCACATTACAATATTGTCCAAGCCTTCTTCAAAATAGTCTTAGTAGAAGCTTGGCTGACCAAAAGCCCATACAATGAGTTATGAGGGACTATTTATAGCAAAGGGTGGGGTGACCCTTGACATTCCCCTTTGTGACAGTTCAACTACCCTCATGACTCTTCAACTACTCTATGATTGTTACATCCAACCATTGACACTTGACATACACTTGACATGAATCAACATTACGCACATGTACTCATGTGAGACAACATGGCTTGATCTAGCCTTGCGAGACATCACTGACACTCAGTTCACTATGATGAGACAAACTCTTTGACATGCTTGTGATGTTGAAGGTGGTGAGCTGATGCCAAGCTTGGTTGTCTGTGATGGTGTGCATGCACCTCATGGTGACATATTTCTGAAGCGAACTCTGCCTCAATTGCAACTGGTGCATTGGTTCGACCCCTTCATCCAACTCATCTACTAACATGCGCATGGTATTATTGGGTACGGTTGAACCAGAAACACACTGATGCATAGTGTCCGTGCTGATCTTCAAGCGTGTGCTAGTGGTCCTGCGCATCAACTTGCGAAGTACATGTTCAGCCCCAGTTGGACTTGCTTCTTGTCTTCGCCTTGGTGAGTGTGTTGAAAGGGTTGGATTGCATGCATGTGCTCAACGACATGCATGCTACTGAATCCCTTACATGCGATAAAAAACACTGCTCACCATGTCTGCTCTGTGTCAGTTGCTGGGATGGATCCTTAGCTTGTACGGGCGCAGTTTCATCCGTGACTACATGTTGCACCCATTGCTATTTCTGCTCCTATTGTAACTCATTCGTCTGTCTGTGCAACTTCATGTTCTTCCCAAGTTTCTGTGTCAACACATGCAACTCCTTCTTTTTTCCATCTTTTGCCTTTGCGCGATCTTCATGTCGTGTCATCACCTCATAGCCTGAATCTCCAAAGTTTCCTTCATCATTAATGGACCTGCTTGAGCTTGCAACCTTGTTCCGCCTCTATGTTGTCAACAACCCTCCTCTTGCATTCGTTACATTTGGTATGTTGTCTTCATCTGTTGTTCATGATGCTACTCGCCGTGATGCTACCGCTTAATGTCCTTGTCTATGAACAACTTGATGTCTTCGTGACTAGGCAACCTCATAGACACTTGATAGACTTCATTCCCAAGCGTGCTCTGAATGGTGTCCTCATCTCTGCTATCCTGGAAACCATTGTACCTATGCTGCTGAGAGGCAGATGGACACTTGCGATACTTGGAGACATGGAAACACTCATAGCAAGCAATCTGTTAGTTGAAAACAAAAATGAACATGAGAAATAACTTGCAACATACCTGGGTGAATGATCATGAAGGTTGCACAATTTTGGCTAGGAGGTCGAGAGACCGACTACCAAGACTTCTCAAGGCATAGTCTGGGTTGCTGGGAGATTGGCTGACTACTAGAACTGCGCAATGCGTACTCTAGTCTGGCTGCTGACTGATGGGAATGCGCAATGCGCAATTCCAGCTAGGAAGGATTGCTGGCCTAGGGAAAAATATGTGCAATTTCTTGGGCCAAGCAGCCACTGTCCTCTAGAAATGAGAAAAACAGTCTTGGAGGCCAGTGCTAGGCAGGAACGCACAAATATGGAGAGGAAGGTGAGCCTTCCTTTCCCAGATTACACAATGCAGCCTTGGTGAAGGCAGAGCTCGGGCCAAGGTTGGCCCGACTCGCCGATGGGCAACTGAAAGCAAGTAAGTCAGTGAATGCATGGCGACACTAAGTGATATCAGAAGTGATTGATAGTGCATGCAAAACATGAATGAAAGATTCAACAAACAAATCAACATGCATGTGGGTGAGGCAGTTTTCCGGTTGGGCAAACGTCTGTGTAAAACAATTTCATGCATGCGACAACAGTGAGATAGAAACGAAAACTGAAACAGAGCTAGGACAAGCTAGTATACATGTAAATGACAACAAGCATTCAAAGAAATCAAACAAACAATACTTCCACAAGAAAAAACACAAAAGAGATAGAAATGTAGCACAAGGCATGGGAAGCGAGCTTACCCCAAAACAACTGAGATGAGTGTGCCGAATGCTCCTAGATGTGATGTGGGATGTCAAAGCTACAAGTTTGATGTGAGGAATGAGCTATGCAGTGTCCAATTGATGAGTTCTGATAACACCGAGGTTGTGATGCGCATGTCATGAATCTAGGGGAAGTGACACTGGGTGGGAGTTTTAGGAATTGTTCCTTGCATGTAACCTCCAACTGCTAAACATAGATCCCTGAAACAAGGGATGCCTTTACATGCTTCCTTGGGAGAAGCATCCCATGCATGCAAGTTTGTTTTTCTCAGTCTCGAAGGGAACTGGTCAACTCAGCTACATATGCAAGAGATTACTCGATTGCTGGAGAAAATGCACATTTCTGGCTAAGAGTTGGGTTGGCTACCCAGGATATTTGCGCAATTTCTAGGTAGAGGAGCTGACTGCTGCCTAGATTTGCACAAATTTTGGGCTGAACAACTTGTCGTTGGGAAAATTTGCGCAAATCCTACTGGGAGGGTTGGATGGCAGGATTGCGCAATCCTGGAGCCCGACAGGCTGTGAGAGAGGATTGCACAATTCCTGAAGGGAAGGTTGGTTTCCCTCCATAAATGCGCAATTTTCAAAGGGAAGTTGCTCAGCCTGCAGCTGGCCCAAGTTCGGGTGAGCAGCCTATGAGGGGAATGTATCAGCTGTGATCAACAGGCTGCCTTTGTGCAAGGAAAACACTGAATCTTGAGTACTTGGCGAAGCAAGACAAAGCGCTGTGTAAGGTTGGTAGGGAGGCTCCAAAACAGGCTAAGGCAAAATTTTTGATGGTGGTTGTAGCCGCTACAACACCTACCCAGTGTGCATTAGTATAACCCACCAATATGATACCATCACTTTGAGCATACCTAATCCCATACTTGATTGTATAACACAAACACTGTAGCACATGCTTTGCCACTGTCCAATGCACTCTCTTTAGTTCCATCATGAATTGAATGGGAGAGTTTACTGCATAGGATATATCTAGTCTAGTATTGACCAAATACATGAGACAACCAATCAACTTCCCATATAAGGTGGGGTCCATAACCTTCTCCTTGGATGCATCTACTTTCCTCCAATTAGTGATCATGGGTGTAGACATTTATTTGAAATCCTCCATTTCAAACCTTCTCAAAATCTCGATGCAGTATTTCCCTTACCCAAGGAAAATATGCCCATCTGTCTACCACACCTCCATGCCTAGAAAGTAGTGCATGATCCTGAAATCCTTCATTTTGAACTCAGCTACAATATCCATCTTTCACTTCTTTATGAGCCCCAAAGAAACTATTAGAAACAAGTCATCCACATATAGAACAAGAATGCGAACCTCATCCCCAACCACCAAGCAGTAGAGGTCTACATCTACCTCACTCTTCATGAAGCCCATTCCCTGCAAGTATCTATCAATGCACTCATACCATGCCTTGGGAGCCTATGCAAATCTCTCTTCAATATGCACACACATGTCTCATTTTTGTGTACTAAAAATCCATCTAGTTTTTCTATGTATACCTCTTCTTCCTACTCACCATTATGGAAATTTTTCTTAACATCCATATGATGGATCTTCTATCACATTTGTGTTGCTAATGAAATCATGACTTGTATATGTTAGAAAATCAAAGTAATTATATTAGGTTTGATTCTCCTTTATTTATAATTACTTGTGAGTGTGTTGGCTTCTTTTACTTATTTATGATCTTATCTTTCATCAAGCAATTACCATATTATGTGTGTATGAAGATCGAAAAACAAGAGACACAAGATATAGGCACACGCTAGGGAAAAACCCTCCTCGAGGGAAAAAACCAGTCAAGATAATTCTTCCTTTAAATAGTATTCTTTGAGACTCTTCACCCTAGACCAAGACCAAACTATCCCTCCACACTAAGTCAGCCTCCCAGACTTTTGACCCCTTCCAACAACTTCAACTAGGCAACAACTTTCAGCAATGAGCAGCTTCTGGCAACAACGAAACTTAGGAGACTTCGATCTCCCAATCCAGACCACGAAACAAAGAGAGAGGCACCAAAATTTTGATTTTTTCTTTCTTTGTAGACTTCCCAAACTCACATTCACTTCATCTTCTCGACAACAGACTTCACACTCTTTCCGAGCTACAAGAGAACTTCTCACTTTTTCTAGCTACAAGAGATTTCGAACTTGTGTGTGGGAATGATGCTCCAAATTAATTCAATGAGCTTGATTTTATAGGATTCATGTGGGGTTGAATAAGGTCCTTAGGCCGAATTGATCTTATTCTAGGCTGACATGGTTTGGAGGTTACATAATTCATATATGACTCAATACTTAACCTTTTTACATGATTCAAAAGTCCAATAAGGGTCTTTTTAAGAGTATAATCCCTCTATTGACTCAGAATAAATCTTAGAACTAATCAATGGGGAATTTGACCTAAAACATGGTGCCCCTACTTTAATAAGCCACAATAATAATAATAATAATAATTCGTTTCTTTATTCTTTTGACAATTACATTACATGATGTCTAAAGTACATTAATGAAGACCGAACATAGTTACATTTTCCAATACTCCCTCTTAATTAGGGAGGTATTCATAATGTACAAATACAATGGAAGATATCAAACTATATAAACCATGAAGAACTTTAAGCACCACAATACCATGGACTAGAATCCTGAACAAGGCAATCTATCCAAGTGGCCTCTCAACAAGTTAGGTACCGCAATGCCATGGAATAGATTCCTGACCAAGGAAATCTATCCAGGTGGGACTAAGATTTACTTAAGCTTTCAACCCCTCTAGGTACCATCAGGATTACTTGCTAACCATCAACCCAAAAATCCAGGTGTGTATCCAAAAACAAAGCTTTATGATCAACACCACCTTTCCAACTTCTAGACATCAACACAATGTGTTGGCCAGATGTCCTCCCAAGAAATGCTTCACTCACAAAGCCTCAACAACCCTTGATCTAGCAGATCAAGGATAGCCAATCTCTCCCAATCAAACTGATTGGTAACCAACATTCTATCAACACCTTCGAGAGATTCATATGTACAAACACAACCCTCATCAATAATACTATCATATGTACATAATCAAATACAAACCTCTAGGGTATTCCAAACAACAGATATTGCTTCTTAACTTTCCATGGTAGGGATATCAACCAAATATTTGACAAAATATTATTCAATAATACATTATTCTTCATACTTCATATGCAACAACATATTCTTCATTCGGATCCTACTTTCCTTCTTTTAGCAACACCTCAAAATGCATTCTCCAATTTCCTTCTCCTACTCATGGCATTCACTAAGACTTATGACTGTTAGTCCTAGTCAAGTGAATGACACATGAAGCAGAGAATCATATATGTCATTCTCTCTTGAACATAGAGGATCTAATCATTCCTATACAAGGAATATTATCAATCATCCTCTTATCCTAGGGAGATTCCTTACATTCAATCTCCCTCTTAACCTATGGAGATTTCATCTAGACTCCTTAACTTAGGGAGTTTTGCTTCTTCTTTTCATCATTGGAGAATCTTTTGTGGCCTCCAACCATTTTCATCAGAGGTATTTTCATCCTCATCATGCTTATCAATGAGCATCTTCACCAAATTGAAGATTGTGAACCTGCAAAACTTAGATAGCAAGTACAACTAAATCTATAGAAGCATGGTGTTATCCACATTAAAATCACGGAAGTAATTCAAATGTATACATATCAGATGCCCAGACTTAATTTACAAACAAGAGAAATATACTCTTCATCATCTTACTAGGGACTTAGTCACAAACCATATACTTCTTCATAACAAGTTTCATTCCATCTAGGGTTTCAATATTACTTCCAAAGGTATGACATAACTTACTACAACATGTAGAAAAACCTAGAAACAATTCAGACAAATATAAAGCATCCAACAACCTTTCAAAAATTCATATGTTAGACCTCTCACTAGATATTCATACAAATCCTACATTTCATACAAAAGAACCAATCAAAGTCAATCACAACTTAGTCATTAACATGACCAACTTCCAATAGGGTTATTTGCAAACCCTAGATTTTTGATCAATCATCAAATCCATCCAAAACTCAAATTTCAACAATTTATCATAAATCTCAAATGATCATATAGTCATCATACATCAAATATTTTTACTTTGACGAAGTTTCCATTAAAAAACCCTTAGAGATCCATTTCCAGACTTTCAACAATCTTACACAAATCTCAAATCATCATATTTCAGACATTTTGCTTTGACTAAGGTTCAACTCCAAAATTTTAGAGTTTCATTTTCACAATCTCTACAATCATTACATAGATATCAGATTGTTACATTACAAACAATTGATAATGTTATTACTAGGATTTAGCTACAAAACCCTAGTTTTTTATTTTCAACAATCATTTAAATAGATCTCAGATTTTTACATACGAGACAATTTAACTTCACTAGAGTTTAGCTACAAAACCCTAGATTTCCAAATATCATCGTCCTAGAATCTCACACAAGGATTTCCATTAAATACTAAGACATGATCACATATCTAGGAGTTCATAATCATTCATTATCATATCACATGTCCAACAACATTAATACATCTGACCTAGACCAATCTAGGGATTCAACCAAGAGGACACATCTATACATGCCTAGATTTAATCATCATGCAAATATATATGATATCATGTGTTAGTCAAAACCAACTTCACAAATATCAATAATAGTTAGACACACAAACTTTGAATAGAATAGGGTTTGATCAAATAAACACACATGTCAAGGAAATCATTTTTATGACAATATAAGGGTCTTGCTCGCACATTCCACCAAACCCTAATGAGCTAGTGACTAGACTAGGGTTTAATTAGAAAAACACACATGTCAAGGAAATCATTTTCATGACAATATAAGGGTCTTGCTTGCACATTCCACCAAACCCTAATGAGCTAGTCTTTCAATGTGGAAACATAGAAAACCCAACACTACAAAAACTTCAAAGGTTTGAGATTTTAGACCTTGTCATTCAATCCTAACAAGTTAAATTTTCCTGATCATACAAAAATACAAAACATGACATCATCAGACTTCAAATTGCATTTCACAATGTCCCTATGTAGTTTAGGGTTTCAGACATTCACATTAGCATACCCTTCCATTAGGGTTTTCCAGAACCTGTATAGGGTTCTACAAAATCAATTCAGAATAAGAGAGGGCGGGGGTAGATTTATCAAGAGATGGATCAACCAAAAACAAGAATAATTATGATTCAATATAGCTAGACATAAAAATATTAGTAATATAATGCCAAATGAATAATCCATTCAATATAAAAAAATAAATTTATTTAGATCATACCTTTGTTCCTTGACCTACCTTTTCCTGAGAGGTTCTCCTTAATACTTCTTGAGAATATAGCAGATGTATTACAGAACATGAATATATGCTAGACTTCCAAATATTCGGAGGTGATCCACACTCAACTTCTTTCCTGTGAATACTTCTTCGAGTGTTGTATTATCAAGACTCTTCTGAGGACTCATATTTTGAATGTATACGGCTATCAATGCTACTTCTTCCCATAAGAACTTTGGTAGATCTTGATCAAGGAGCATAGTTTGAATGCCTTCTTCAATTGACCTATTCTTCCTTTTGACCAATCCATTTTGTTCGGGATAATAGGGAACAATGAGCCGCCTCTTAATATTAGCTACCTTACAATATGCAATCAATTCCTTATAAGTGTATTTCCCACCATTGTTATATCTTAGGGTTTTTATCTTTCTTTCAGTTAGGGTTTCCTCTTCAGCCCTGAACTTCTTGAACTTATCAAATACTTCATCTTTGTCTTGAGGAGGTAGAGCCATTTCTTTCTAGAATGGTCATCAATGGATGTTCCATAATAGAGATGACCTCCAAGTGATTTGTCAGACATGGGTCCACACACATCGAAATGGATAAGGTCTAATATCTCTTTAGACCTAGTTTCACTAGTTTCATGAACTCCAGTAACCCTAGCATTATCAATACTATAGTCCTTTTCCAAAACCAATACTTTTCCATCGACAAAAACAATTATTTCCCTTTTATCTTCTAAATAATAAAAAGAAAATTCTTTTTCAAACCTAGAACATATCAAATGAAACTTCAATCCATTATCCAGCTTCAACAATGTTGATCCTCGACCTCTAACAACATAGTCATCAATAAGAGAACCTATAAGAGCAACCAATAATCCTTGACTCTTGACCTTTTTGAACAAGCAGTAGATGACCTTCTTGATCCAGTTTCCAACAATATTGAAACCCATTCTTATGTAGTTCATCATAGAGGGAGAATCCATGCTAACAAAGTGATCTTAGACTCTTCCTGACCTTAGATCTGATACCATGTTGGAAAATCAAAGTAATTATATTAGGGTGTGAGTTTCCTTTCTTGATAATTACTTGTGAGTGTGTTGACTTATTTTACTTCTTTATTATCTTATCTTTCATTAAGAAATTACCATATTATGTGTGTATGAAGATAACAAAACAATAGACACAAGATATAGGCACATGACACAGAAAAACTCTTTTCAATATTATTGTTTGAGACTCTTCACCCTAGACCAAGACCATAATTTCCCTCCACACCAGCCTCCTAGATCTTCGACCCCTTCCAACAACTTTGACTAGGAAACAACTTTCGGTAACAAGTAGATTTCGGCAACAATGAAACGTAGGAGAATTCGATCTTCCAATCCAGACCATGAAATAGAGAGAGAGAGAGAGAGGCACCAAAATTTCTATTTTTCCTTTCTCCTTAGAATTCCCCAAACTTGTATTCACTTCAGCTTCCAGAAAATAAACTTCACACTCTTTCCAATCTACAAGATAAATTCACACTTTTTCCAGCTACAAAATATTTAGACCCTATGTGTGAGAACGATGCTCCAAATGAATTTGGTGAGATTGCTTTTATAGGATTCATGTGGGGTCGAATATGGCCCTTACGTCAACTTGATCTTCTTCTAGGCCAACATGGTATGGAGGTTACATAATTCATATTTGACTCAATACTTAACCTTTTTACATGATTCAAAAACCCAAGAAGGGTCTCTTTAAAAATTCAATAACTCTATTGACTCAGAATAAATCCTAGAAGTCCTCAATAGGGACTTTGACCTAAAACATGGTGACCCAAGCATGAAACCCATGCTTTAATAAGTCACAATAATAATAATAATTATTATTATTTTCTTTATTCTTTTGAAAAGTACATTACATGATGACTCAATTACATTAATGAAGAACGAACATAGTTACCTTTTCAAATAGTATAGAAGTACAGTTGTCCATAAGAGTGAATGTCTCCTCATAGTCTATTCCCTCCTTCTAAGAGAACTTGTTGGCCACAAACCTTGACTTGTATTTTTTGATGATGTCATCTGCACCATGCTTGATATTAAATATCTGGCATGATCTAACCATTGCCCTATCCACCAGTCTAAGAAAAACATCACACACATCGTTAATCACAATTGAGGTATACTCCTCAACCATAACATCTCACCACACCTGCTGCTACATGGCCTCTTGGTAGTTGGAAATCTCACTATCTACGAACTGAATGAGTAATTAAATGTATCTAGTGTACTTATCTAGTTGTCTAGTTGTCTCCTCTATCTACTACCTATCTTAGGAGCTCCTACAAACTCCTAAGCATCTTTGAGTGTTGGATGAGCCTCATGATTGTCCTACCAATTGTAGAGGATGGAATATCAACTTCCATATCCTCCTAGTGTATCTCTTAGATTTGCTACATTTGCTGCTCCATACTTTGCAAACTCTCATGAACTCCTGCACCTGAGCCTCGCATTGGTAACTATACTCATGCTTTTCTTCCTATGATCTTGCTACTCAATTCTCGAAGCTTCTTCTGGATGCTCACTCTGATCATTTGCTACTGGAAAATATCTGGACCTCCTGTATGCCTTGTTCCTCCCTGAACTTGACATCTCATTTGAAAATAATCATCTTAGCCCCTATAATGAATATCCAATATGCCTTTTAAGTCTCACTATATCCCTCAAAGCATCCCCTCTCTGTATTATGATATAACTTAGAAGATATATCTATTGGGATGTGACAATATGCTAAACTCCCAAATATCCCGAAGTAGCTTACATTAAGCTTCTTCTCCATCAATGATTCTTCTAATTTCATATTGCTTAATGATATATATGGAACCCTATTATGAAGGTATACTACCATACTGCACACATATGCCCATAAATAACAGGCATATCTTGGTCATAGAACATAACCCTTGCTACCTCCAATATTGAAAGATTATTCCTCTAAAAAACCCCATTCCGTTGTGGGTTGTAAGGAACTGTCCACTCTCTCTTGATTCCTTCCCTGGTACAAAACTTCTAAAACTCATTTCCTATGTACTCACCTCCATTTTCTAACTGAAGAACCTTCACCTTCCTACTTGTTTCATTCTCCACTTGAGCTTTAAACTCTTGAAATAGACTAAAGACCTCATCCTTGGTCTTCAATAAGTATATCAAGGTCTTCCTACATAAATCATCAATAAATGTAACAAATTACTCATTTCCCTTGGGAGACTTCATTGACATAGGTCCACATATATATGAATGCACTAGATCAAGAACACCCTTGAAGTTGGTGTCACTCCTTAGAAAAGTAGCTTTCACAAACTTCCCCAACACACATCCCTTGCATACATCATCATGCTCTGTGATCACCTATGGAACACATATCACTATCTCATGAAGCAATTTGAGTGATCCATGATGTATATGGCTAGTCCTCCTATCCATATCTCCCCTTGATCTCTCGATTACCACTTCTCACTAGTGCCTTAGGAGTGTCCATATGCAATGTGTAAATCTGGTCACTCCTACCTCTAATCACTATGGGTGATTTCCAATCCTCATTCCTAATCAACATCTATGCCCCCTTAAAGAGTACATTATACGTTTTATCTTTAAGGATAGATACAAAAATCAGGTTCATTCCCAAGCTTGACACATGCAACACATTATGAATAGGAATTGGCTTGCCATTCTCCCTCTGAAACAAAAAAAATTCGTCTCACAACTGGATTGCAATTCGACTTGTTCCCCATTTGAATATGGAATATGATGTCCTCCTCCTTATAAATGGAGAGCTAATCCCTAACTCATATGATGTGAAATGATGCCCCATTGTCTATATACCAGACACCCTATGAGTTTGAGCTAGATAGGCAAGTAGTAAGTGAGAATTCCTATTCAATCTTGCTAGAGAGCTATTGTTTACTTATTGCCCTTATTTTTTCTCTTCTTTACCTGTAGAAAATTATTGACATAGTGGCCAAAATCATGACAGTTGTATCATTTGACCTTAGAAAGGTCTTGATTCTTATTCTCACCTTTTGGATTTGGTCCCTTGATAGACCCCTTCGTCGCTTCCCCTTTTCCTATTAGGACCATGTTCTCTTGCCGTTTCTCACTTTTATAAATTTTTCTACTACTCCCACTGACAAGACTTAGTCTAAGCTCCTCTTGAGTGAAATCGATCCATAGTCAATCCCAGCTCCATAAGGTGTCTCATCCATTGATATTTTGAAAAAAGACATCCCACTGCTTATTAAACCCATTCAAGGCTATTCGCACTAGCTAATCATCATCCAATTTATCTCCAACTAACTTGTTTTTGACAAGTCGAAGTCTAGTGAGATAACCTATGACATCTTCACCCTTGTTCATCATTGTGTTCCTCAACTTTTCCCTAATAATCAACTTCTTGTTCATGGTAGAATTTTGGTACAGATTCATAATTGCATCCCACATCTTCTTCACTATGACTAGCTCTACGATATGTGGAAATATATGGTCCTTAATACCATTAAGGTTTATCCTCTATTTTTCATCTTCCTTCCTATATGTTATAAGCTATGCTAGATTTGTTGGTACAACAATCACATTTGTTGCATGCTCCTTGAGACAATTTTCTTCCAACAATAAATAAATTTGGGATTTCTAGACACCAAAATTTGAGGCTCCATCCAATCTATCCTATTCTCTCAAACTTGTTGAGGCCATTTCTGAAGAATTGTTGCAAATATAGAAAAAACAAAATAAATATGAATAATTTGAATCCGGGTTTTATAAACCATTGTTTTTCTCTTCTTATGTCTGCGCATATCCTCTCCCTTAGATATGCTTTGATACCATGTGAAATTTTCAATATTGTTGCAATTACTAGTTATTATTCACCAATCTAAAATATATTATTTATCTTCTGCAAACTATATGTGGAAAATACTAAATACAACACTACTACAACTTCATAGAAATTAAATCACAAGAATTGAGAAAATATTGTATACACACACAAAATAATAGACACCATATTTTTGGATAAATGTCCCTGGAAAAACCCTAGTGTAGGGAAAACTAGTTCTGTAGATGAGCATTCTATTATTCTTCGACAATTATGTAATTGAAAATAATTACAACTATTTGCTGTAAATTAGCAAACCTCTAGAAAATTGTTTTCTTTGCTTCTACTAGTCGATCTAACCTTTTGGAAGAAACTCAGCCCCTATGATTCAATTCATACCGCCTATAGAGCCCTAAATTGATCCACATATGTGGCCTTGGATAACTCAACCTCTACTGGAAAATTGCATTGACTGGAAATTAGCTTGGCCTCCTCTAGAAATTCGACCTTCACTAGCAAACTGGGCATCTCCTGTGCAAATCAATCACTTCGACAAATTTTATCTTGCTCCAGAAACTTTGCCTCACTAATCCAACTCACACCACTGGCGAAACTTGGCCTCTGCAGATAAAATCATTCTCCCTCTATCATTGAGAAAATAGAAATCATTGGGAATAATTTTCTCTCTTCGAGAACTTGATCTTTAATCACAGTTGATCTCACTATTGTTGTCTTGCACACTATCACTTTTCTCTTGCTATCACTACAAATTTTTCACTCAAATGTGTTCTCCAAATACCCATCAATTTTCTCTTATAATCTCTCATTGACAAATAAAAAGCCACAATCTAATATCATTCAATGGCTAAAATCATCTTGACCCCATCAAATGACTTTTTTAGAAGTCAGTAGATGAAGATCGATTTGCCTCAATTAATCCTGATTAATTAACCACTTTTCCTAAGTTAGACTTAGTAAATAATTAAACTGGCTATTTAATTGTAATTAATACCATTTTCCTTAGAAAAATTTTCTGGATATTGGAGATAATTAGTCCATTTGTGTTTCTTTCCTCATAGACACCACTTGAGACTAGAATACATGTTCGAGATACACAAACTAACAAGGGAAGGGTAGAAAATATGAAAATCATAATAAATTAACATTGATTTGTGACAATGCCATATCCATGTGATAATGCCATAGCCATGTGATAATGCCCATGCATATAAAATGATATGTGGATCATACAATAATAGTAAAACTAGATTTCTAGGAAGTGTACAAAAGTCTTGATTGCTGATTCACACTTATAGTTGTACTATTCTAAGAGACTTTCTAAAGAATGAAAAATTGGAAAGTGATATATATTGGAGTGATTATACTGCAAAGGGTAGAAATATAAAGTGAACATACTTTTCACTACCATGAGGTATCAAGGCTAAGATGCTCACCATCACTTGTAATTCACATTTTAAAATCAAGTATCTAATCAAAGATGTTGCATTAGTTGTAACCTCCCAAAATGATTCAAAATCTTCCTAAGACAACTACCCATTAAGCGGATGCTTGCAGTTCATATAATTTTATTATGGATATGTATCAAAATTAATGATAAGTGGTAATTTAATAAAAAAATTTCATACGGAAATGTCTTAGCATTGGTGCCAAATCAATGTAGAACAAATAGAAACAACTAATATGGCATGAAACTTTTGGCTAGAAAGACCACAAGAAGATGAATATCCTAGTGCACAATGGTGGAAGATCGGAGATGGTAATGGATAAAAAATTAGATGGAAATTGGAAGCATGGAAAAAAGAAAGAAAATGTAATAGAAGATAAGATTTTAGTCAAAAGGAATAACATGTCAGGGAATTCAGGACCCATTTATGGTAGTGAGGCTACATGTGTGGGAGCTGTAACTTGCATGAGTTATGTTGGAAATTGATTCTAAAAGATAAAATGTTGTAGATGTAATTCATATGAAGTTAATTTTTATTGATTATCAGGCATGAAAAAATTGGTTTATTTACAATGCTTGGATGTTACCATCTTGGTTTTAAATGTTGCTCACTTAAGAAATGAAGGAAAATATACCGTGGGACATCTAATTCACAATTTAAATAATTTTGTCATTTGATCATGTCCTTGTGGCTGAATTTGGATACTAATGGGATTTTCTATTTTGGCACGAACTTACTAGTATTTGGTCATCTCCTAAGGGATATGTAATCCCACCCATAGGGTGACAAGTATAAGTGGTCCATCTTGAGGTAATGCTCTTACAATTTTTTTATTCATGTGGCAAGGGAAACTAGTACCAAAGAAGGCATGGAAGTTTATTTGGATTATTATATAATTTTTGACATTAGCAAGTATAGTAGGAATTATGATAACTCATTTAGGTTTAATTTGAATTTTGGTGTTATACTTTATGATTACACTCCACCAGATATAATGATTAAAGCATTAGTTTGGAAAAAGTAGAGTTGAATGGTTGGAAAGTTTCAACCATCATTAACATCATTAAGGGGTTCTTCCTCTTGTATTTTTCTTGAGGAGTAAAAATATTGTAATGCCTTGTTTTACGTCAACTACGAGACCAACACTTTTGTCTTACTTAGAATTTTGAGATAGATTCTCTGAATTCTACTTTACTTTTTAGGACATCATTATTGATGATCGAATGATTGTTTTTTATATTATAAACCATTTTATGATGTTATGTTGTATTTATTTCTATTTAAATCTACATCGCATTCATGCTTATGCTACATATGGTTGTGTATGAATTCAATAATGTCCTATCATGTTTATATACTTGGATGACTACTTTTGGGACCAGATATTACTGTAAGTTGTTTGAATGTGGTAGGAGATTACCTTAGCACACATGTGAATGATGAGTTATCAAATTTTTGATTTGGTCATTTGAGTAAAATAACTACAGAATTCGATTTGTAAATATTATGTTGTTATAATTACTGGAAACATATTAGTGGTTGCAAGCACAAGACAGGTGCTTAGCTGAACAATTGACACACGGGTAATATGGTTTCATAGGACATATGTAACTTCATTGGAGTGGTGAGACAACGTCCTTGTTTTGAATCACTATCACTTCCGTTGTGACTTGGGTTGGAAGGTGTTAGGATACCTTTGCCTTCAAGATCATGATGCGATAAGGGTAGACCCTGGATTGGGTTTCTCATGAGGATTTAATGGGGGACACATATCAAGGAGGATTACTTGACCCCCAATGCAATTCCTGTCACTATAAGGGGTGACATAGGAGAGGACAATGGTCTTTATTGTCACACCCAATTTCCCCCCTCGTAGTCACAGGATGCTTGAAGGGAAAGCGATGTGACAACCTTGGAACTTCAAAGAGAAGTTCTTGGAGAGCATGGCCCACTTGGAATCCTTGGCATCAAGAAGAAACACTTGAAATATAATTAAGAGTTGATAATCATACAATGATGAGCACCAATTCACACCATGTAGTAAGTGAGGTATTAGAATCAAATTAATTAAATCAAGTGAAAACCTTGGAATAAAGGGAGAATAGAAGAAGGTATAAAAGCTAGACCAATTAAGTAACTCTACCTTTCTCACATTTGGAAAATATTAGGTAGACAATGTGTATTAAAATAAATCCAAAGTATGTAAGTGTTCTAATAAGAGAAAGGGGAAGGGGACATAGAATAAATTAGAAACATTAATCCAATGTAGTTTAACCTTTTTAAGAAAAGAGGGTGGCATATGGAATTAAATAATAATAATTTAAAATTAGGGAAATTTTGTTTCATGAAAGAACCTTGATGTGGCAAGAGCACAACACAAACATCTCCATCCAAGAGTTCAAATTGAGATAAACTAGGGTGTATTTGGGGAACCAAATATGAGACCTACTAGTTGACTTCAATAATGAACTCAAATTAAGGAGTATAAAAGGGGGATCAAGAGAAAACTAGGAGAGGAAATAGAGAGTCATTTTTGGGTGAGAGAAATTATGCTTTTTAATAAGAATTTAAGTAAATAATTTAGGAGAGCCTTGGTGAGAGGTTGACACATGGATGGGTGAATAATCAAATTTTTAGATTAATAAAAATAATGTTTTTGCATGAAGTGATAAGTGTCACCTATGAAACCTCCTATAAAAGAAGGAGCAAGATATGGGAGAGAGGGACCTTTTTCCCTAATGTTTGATGAATTGCAAAATGTTATTGTGATAGTGACTACGAAGTCTATAGTCAGTTTGGTGTAGTGGAGGCCATTAGAGAGGGAAATATTGAGCTAGGAGTGCTCTCGTCCACTTGCTAGTATTCTTCCTCTACTTTACAACCCCATTGCAGCTTGAGGGTTTGTGGGGAAGAAGAGTACACAAGGAGTATGATGGGAGATCAACTAGTGAGTCAACAACATTTGATAGAGACACAACATCCTTCACACATGTGCATATACAAATATAAGGAAGCACAAGAACCAACAAAGATGAGATTAAGACTCCACCCCGTTGGTGCACAATATCTTGGGTTTCTGTAAATTTATCTTACATGCTTATTTATTATATAAATTTATTGGATTGTAAAATGAATGATATGACATATAATTGTAAATTTATGGACTGTTGATATATGTGCCTTAAATTTTTTTATGTGATTCTCATGTTTGATGTGCCTTTAATTATTATGTGATTCTCATATTGGATATTTCTAATGGATGATTAGTTTTAAAAGGAAACCTTTATTTGCTTATTATTTGTAATACAATAACTTAGACTGCACCACTTATTTTTTAATAAAATATGAGCATGGTTTCCTACATCTAAAAACTCATTTTTATCGTCTTATGTTGAGTTATAATTAAAAAAAAATCAATATATACATGTGTAAATGGCATCATAGAGAAGGTCCCTACACTTGGTATCAGAGCCCTAGGTTCAACATGTAGGACCTATGGACCCTTTGAAATTTAAAATCCATAAGTGTCATGATGAGAAGCTTGAATTGAAGTGTGTCTTAAAACTAATAATCTATATGTGATCCTAGGGTAATCATGTTACTGCAAGGTTTAGTTGGAAACCAAGTAGCACAACTCCACGATGTGCAACTCTTGACTATTTATATAACCCATTGAACTCATGTCGCTAGAATTCCTTGAAAAAAAGTATATATATTCATCCTTATGCTTAAGGAAATACCTTGAAAGAATCTATATAAGCAATGCAGGAAGATTTTATATATACTCTAAACTTAGAATAATTACATCGAAATTAGATAACCTCTCTATCCCCTAATCATAAATCATATATTATATCATATATATATATATATATATATATATATATATATATATATATATATATATATATATATATATATATATATATATATATATATGTATTTGATGACTTCCATAATTTACATAGCTAGAGAATCGTTATCGATTCTACTCTTATGATTCAGTCATTGCCAATAACCATTGTGTGGTTGTGATGGATTTTTTTTTGTGAGAATCTACAAAGTGAATAAGAAAGTTTGAATTTAGTCATGCCTCTGAATAACTTCCATAAGGAAGTAAATTAATGATGAAATGACATAACTCTAGCTAAATGACAATGAATTTAATGAAATAGAACACCATCAGTGGTAATACAATAAGATATGATCTAGACATAACTTTTTATGAAGTAAAAGTCCCAATGGGTTAGCACCCCGAATGCATGGTAACGTATCAACTTAGAAAAACTTGACTCGGATCTCATATAGGTATCGATGCCTTGGTTAATTGTGAAGTCAATACGAAGGGATGATACATAGACCTTAGTATTGTATTCTAATCCTAAAGTTACAATGCTTGATAGATTATCTATTATAAAATCACAAATATATAAGACCAATCAATTAAATTGACAGAGGAATTAAATTGAAAAAAGATTGTTGTGATCAAAGTGATTGTGGGGTTTTGGGTTTCATGTCAAAGTCAATTTCAAGAACCTCTCCTTATTTATCAAGTCAGCCTCATATTATGGGTCTAAAAGCATATTATGCTCACATATTCAAGGTCGACCTTGCAAAAAACAAGGGAAACCCGTATTGTATAAATAAAGGCAACTCTAGCCTTTAAAAAGTACATAACAATTTGATCTCTCAACAAATTAATCTTTGAATCGATTTGGCCATGTGGAAGAATTATTCATCTTTGGGTGGCTCAAGTTCTATTGCTCTTCACTCCTCTTGTTGTTTTGTTCAGGACTTCTGCTGAAGACACAATGAATTGGTGGACATCTTCTGTATTTTTCTAGGGTCTATGGATTCATTGTTGTTGTTTCTCCTAAGATGAAGTGGTTCAATTTCCTTCTTGTATTTGTGCACACCCTAGTCTTGCTTCTGCCTTGTTTTAGCCCTATTTTTGGCCCTAAACTCTGTCTTGTTTTGACCTTACTCCAACCTTGTATCAACACCTATTCTAGCATTGTTTTAGCCTTATTCCAACCTATATCATCATCCCTATTTTTTGTTCTAATTCAACCTCCTAAATATGAGTATCCTAAGCATGTATAGGCCCCGAAACTCTGTCCCGTTTCAACCCTCAAAACTATGTGTCCTAAGCTTTGTTTCAGTCATTTTTTTGAGACAAACTCAAGCCTAGTACCTTTGATCCTGAACTCGGTCCCTGTGGCATCATTTTCTGTGTGGGATTCATTAGAAAAATATTTTTTGAAGACTTTTCAACTCCTTGTATTGGCACATCAATAAAAAACTTGGTGGATCCTAAAGCTTGCATTAAGGCCAGTTTTCAAGTGATTTACTAAGGATGATTTGAGATCTAGTAGCTAGTTTAGGTGTGACCTTATTTATACATGTATCTGAACCTGTGGTTCATAACATCTTATGATAGATCAATGATAGATCAATGATATAATAATGGTATTTTTTCATGTTGTGACTAAGTGATTTTTCCCTTTAGATAACCCTTATTTAAGTGTGGCAATGCATTGACCATTTTAAAGATGCAAACAACTAAAGGAAGCCTTGAACCCTAATATGAAGTTTGTACAGTCTAACTCAAATTTAAAGTTCTCAAGCTTCAGAGAGCAAAGCGGTCTCATCACTATCAGTCATCAAAAGAGATAGAGAGGGTGTCTCATATTCAACAGTGGAGAAGGCATTAGTGTATGCGTACATGTTCAGGAATATTTGTAATCAAAAGACATCTATGCTTCAATACTTAAGAGACATCATCTGCATCAATAAGGGAAGATGCATCTGCATTGATTCTTCTTTGGATCAAAATTTTAAGGTATCATTGCATCAAAGAGGTATTCAAATTTTTCGTATTGACATTAGTATAACTCAATTACATTGTTGCATTATTTGGAAGCAGTAACTGAAGTTTTCAAAGAAGGTTGGTGTTCATTATATTATCAAAATGGATTCTTCATTACGTATATGAAGTGTACATTTGTAGTAAGTAGGAATTCGTTGAGCTTGATAATGAGTTCCAAGGACAAAATTGATAATGCTATATTGTAGACTAAGCTGCTATGATTCTAGAATCTATAGCTTAAGAGAACCTTCATTAACAAGTATAACAGAGGCGCATAATTGTTAATTGACAAAGAGTAGATATAGAATGTCATTACTAAGGGTTGACGTGTGTGTTATCATTTGAATGTGTTAATTGATAGAATGTTGGAGGATGGTGGTATTGATGTCATTATGTGTTGTTGATCATAAATATGTAGTGTTTTGGCCAGTGAAAGTATGATGTTGAATTGATAAGCTAGGGTTTACAACATGGATGGATGATTGATGACATGATTTGAGACGAATTTAAATAAGTTATGGTTTGATATACATATTGTGAAAAAGTATATTTGATCTAGCAGAGTTTGTATTGTAGTTTATTATTGTATTTTAGCACAGGTGGATCTAGTCTGAAAATATATAAAACATGGTCTATCATGGTGAGGTGAAGGTTGGAGTATTTAAGGCAAGTAGAAACTTATTGAATAGGGTGGTAGGATGGTGCAAGGCGGGCGAGTGGAGTCTCCTTTAGGTTGGAGCTTGAGAACACTTCAGGGTGGCAGGATGGTGCTAGGTTGGAGCTTGCATAGGGCGTTGGAGTGTCCTTCCAGTAGGAGTTGGTAAAGCCAAGGTGTTAGAGCACCCTTTCAGTTAGATTTTATAAAACTAGGGTGTTGGAGCATTCTTCAGGCCAGAGCCTGTAAACTAGGGAATTGGAGTTTCATTATAGTTGGAGCTGGTAAACCAGGGCATTGAAGTGTCCTTCAGGTTGGATCTTGTAAACCAGAGGTTGGGGCCTCCTATTATGAAATCAACTCACAAAAAGATATAAAAGATAGATCAACGCCTTAGAAATAAGCCTCTTCGAGGGGGGCAACCTCCTTTACATTACACAAATGAACAATTCTTAGATATTCAAATGACAAAACCTCCTTTCTATATATAGGAGTCTATGGGGTCACAATATAACCAAGCCGACCTAACAATAATAATATAAAGGCACAATAATAACAATATGGGGACAATAGGGGCACAATAATAACAATAAGGGATATAATGACAATAGTAATGGGGGGATCACTAATATTATAGGGACTTAACATGCCCCTCTCCTTCAAAAAAGTGTTGTCCTCAATGCTTGAGTAGTTCTGGATGCTTCTGTATAAAATTCTCATCCTCCCATGTGGAATATTCAACGGGTAAGTTCTTCCACTTGATGAGATACTCTGAAATTGATTTATTTCGTAGTTGTCGAGCTCTTGTTTCTTTGTCTGCTTCAGGTTCCAATATGATTTTTCCTTCCTCATCAAGTTCTGACAATATTGTTTGAACTGGAAGCTTGTCACCTATAACCTTCTTTAAGCATGAAACATGGAAAACTGGGTGCACTCGAGAAGCTACAGGAAGCTCCAATTTGTATGCCATAATATCTATCTTTTGTAACACCTTGTATGGACCATAATACTTTGTTGATAATTTGTTATCCTTCTTAGCTTGCTTGAGGGACATTTCTTTATATGGTTGTAGCCTTAGGAATACCCAATCACCTACATCAAAACTTCTTTCGCTGTGATGTTGATCTGCCTGTTGTTTCATTCTATTATGTGCCAAGGTGAGGTTATCCTTTAAGAGTTGGAGAACTTGTTGCTGATGCTTGATGTGATCTTTCACTACTTGAACCTTAGACTTTTCTCTTAAATATGATGTGATGGATGGTGGATGATATCCATAAAGTGCCATAAATGGGTTCATTTTTGTTGCAGTATGGAAGGAAGTGTTATACCACCATTCATCCAGAGGCAACCATTTGACCCATTGTGTCTGTTTATCAGATACAAAGCAACGAAGATATCCTTTTAAACATTTTTTTACTATCTCAGTTTTCCCATCAGATTGATGATGATAAGATGAGCTATGAGCTAACTGAGTACCAAGACAAGAAAATAATTTTGTCCAAAAATTTCCAGTGAAAATGGGATCTTTGTCACTTACAATAATCTTTGGGTTTCCATGTAGCTTTTGAATTACTTCCATAAATGCAGTAGAAACTGTACTTGCTTTAAATGGATGAGATAATGCACAAAAGTGTGCATACTTGGTAAGTTTGTTCACTACCACCATGATAACACTCTTTCCTTCAGACTTGGGTAAACCTATGATAAAATCCTTTGAAACCTCCTCCCAACGTTGTCTTGGAATGGATAAAGGTTGTAATAGTCTTGGAGTCTTAATTGTTTCAAATTTATTTTGTTTGCAAACCAAACATTTCGCCACAAACTTTTGAATATCCGATTTAAGGCCATCCCAAAAAAATCCTTCTTAACCTTTTGGTAGGTTTTTAGGAATCTTGAGTGCCCTCCTAAGGGAGAGGTGTGCAATTCCCTAAGAATATTTTGTTTGAGTTGGGAATTCTTACATAGATATACCCGATCCTTGTACCATAACAAATCATTTTTCCAGATAAATGTATCAGATGTACTGGGATATTGTTGTATCTTTTGAATGAGTACCCACACTTCCTCATCATTCTTCCATTCATCCCTTGCTTTGTTTATCCAATCTGGTTGGATAATAGAAATGGCGCAGAGAAATTCTTCCACATCCTCATCCTTTCTTGAGAGTGCATCTGCCACAACATTTTGCTTCCCTTTTTTGTAGATGATTTCAAAGTCATAACCCAACATCTTTGTGACCCATTTTTGCTATATCTAAGACTATCATGATCTGTTTTTACCTTGAAGTGTCTTTCCATTAGATAGGGTCGCCATTTCTTAAGTGCATGTAGTATTGCCAACATTTCCTTCTCATAAATAGCTTTTTGTAAATACTTTCCTTTGATTGGATGGCTTTCTAAAGAAATGGGTCTTTCTTCTTTCATTAAAACAACATCGATTCCATTTCTTGAGGCATCACATTCCACAATAAAGGTTTTTGTGAAGTCTGGTGTAGCTAAGGCTGGTGCTTGACACATTGCCTCTTTAAGATGTTCAAAGGCCTTCATTTCTTCTGGAGTCCATGAAAATGCATCTTTCTTCAATAATGTTGTTAGAGGTGTTGCTATTCTCCCATAATTCTTAACAGACTTGCAATAATACCTTGTCAACCTGAGAAATCCTCGTAGATGATTTATGGATGTGGGGATTTTCCATTACTTAATGGTTTTAATTTTGCTAGGGTCTACGTTAACACCTTCACGAGATACAATATGACTGAGATATTCCACCTCTTGTACTCCAAAGAAACATTTGGAGATTTTTGCATATAATTGTTTCTCCTCCAATATTTTGAGCACCATGTCAACATGTTGGACATGATCCTTCCAAGACTTGCTGTAGATTAGTATATCATCAAAAAATACTAACACAGATTTTCTAAGGAAGGGTTTGAAAATGGAATTCATCAAACCTTGAAATGTAGAAGGTGCATTAGTAAAGCCAAAAGGCATGACCAAAAATTCATAATGACCCTCATGAGTTCTAAATGCTGGCTTTGGAATGTCTTCAGTCTTCATTCTAATTTGATGATATCCTAAACGAAAATCCAACTTGGTGAAGTAAATTGATCCATGCAATTAATCCAATAATTCATCAATGACAGGAATGGGAAATTTATCTTTAATAGTGAGTTTGTTGAGCTCCCTATAAGCTGGACACATGCGCCATGATCCATCCCTCTTATGAACTAATACTACTGGAGCAGAGAAAGAACTTTGACTAGGTTGAATTATACTAGCCTCTAGCATTTCTGCAACCATATGTTCAATTTCACTCTTTTGGGCATAGGGATTTCTGTACGGCCTGATTTTTGGAGGAACACTTCCTGGAATCAAATGAATAACATGATCATGATCATGAATAAGTGGGAGATCTTTGGGAGTCTCAAATACCTTGGAATGATTGTCCAATGCTTTTTGGAGATCTAGAGAAATAGATGATTTCGATGTGGGAACCTCTAGTGAACATAATTTCACAATTACACCTCGCTGTTCCTTCTTTAGAATCTTTGTCATATCATTAGAGCTGATTATCTTTCCTGGTTTCCCTGCAATACCCCTTAATTCAACTTCCTTTCCTTCCGCAAAAAATTTCATGAAAATTTCTTGAAAATTAAAAGCTATTGTACCCAAGGATTGACACAATTGGACTCCTAGTACAACATCAGCACCACCCATTGGAATGGAAAGCATTGGGCTATTCAATACATATTCTCCCATGGATAACTTGATATTATGGCACTTTCTACAGAAATTTATGGTTCCATTTGCAACCATCACTTGACACTCTGGTGCTCGATATATGAAGCAATTCAATTCCTTTCCTATCTTACAATGAATTAAATTATGGGTACTTCCCGAATCAATCAACACTATTACCTTTTTCTTCTTGATATGTCCTTCTATCTTGATAGTTTGAGGAGTGGTAATTCCAACCAATGCATTACAAAATATGGTTGGATCCATTTCTTCTTTATCTAGGGTTTGTTCCTGTAGTATATACTCTTCTTTTGACATTTCTTGTTCCTTTTCTTCCTCCTCTTCACAATATATGTAGAATAATTTATTCTCAGCACACTTATGACCTTTAGTGTATTTGCTATCACAACTATAACAAAGCCCTTTTTCTCTTTTTTCTTCTAATTGTTGTGGTGTCAACCTTGTAGGTTGTGGAAGGCTAGGGGCAGCAACACTTCCATCTTTATAATTGTGAGTGGTAGGCTTCCTGGTTGCCATAATTTTGCTTTCCATTTTTCTTGCTAACCTGAATGCCTTCTCCAATGAATCAAGTTCCCAAAGGCGAACGTCATGTTGGATATTATCCTTTAAAGTCCCTATGAACAAATCAATCCTATGCTCCTCTAGATATATCTTCTACCCTTATGTTCAATTTTTGGAAGTCCTCAATGTGCTCCATCATTGAACCCTTTTGTTCGAGATTTATCAATTGGCTAAAAAAAGTGTTGCTTTTTGTATCCTCATAATGTGCTACCATTTCTTCCGTAAAAATTGCCCAAGTGACAATTTTTTTATGAGAGAAAAGCCATTGATACCATATAAACTGATTTGGTTCCAAATATAAAGTTGCAATACGTACCTTTTGTGTGTTTTGCACATTATGGAGATCGAAAAATTGCTCCATCTGTAGTATCCATGTTCCGGGATCCTTGCCATAAAACTTCCTCATATCGATTTTTGGAACATGGTGGGTCTTCAATCCAACATTAGAGTCTATGAAATCATGATTAACATTTATTTTGTTCTCATCATGAGTTTCCTTTACTACCATTTCACCATTAGTGACCATTTCTTGTAGCAACTTATTCAAATTTATCTTCAATTCTTCCATCTTATCGTCCATTCCATTCATCTTAGCGTGCATGCCATTCATCTCAGCATCCATGCCATCCATCTTAGCTCCATGACGTCCATCTTAGTTTCCACGCCGTCCATCTTAGCTTCCAAGTCATTCATCTTAGCTTCTACGCCTTTCTTTAAACCATCCATCTTAGCTTCTACGTCTTTCTTTAAACCATCCATCTTATTTTCTGTTACCTTTTGTGCGAGTGAAATTTGTTGCACTTGGTTTCATAATATTGATATATCATGTTGCATTTCTTCCTCTTCTTCATGAGTCATGCTAGAGCTTTCAAGTTGCTTACTAGGTGTTTCCATTTTCTTTCTTCGGGCATCAATTACCAATAATAATGCTTCACTATGCCCTTTGAATTCCTTCAAACTAATTTTTCAAACCAAGTTTATACAAAAATTTAAAAACTGCACACCTTTCTTCACTTGTAGGAGCTCAATATTGAATCTGATGTACCTCTGTAATTTTGGATCTCCCTATTATGAAATCATGACCTGCAGTAGCCCTCTATGTCCTCTTTCCAATGCCACCAGTCTGATCAAAATTGGATTCTCCAAGGAAGAGTTATGCCAAATCTCCCATTGTGACCTGATTATAGACTAGTTCAGTAGAAAGAACTTGTATGACATGCCATGTGTCACTGTTTCGACCTTCGTAGCTGAAACTGATACACAAAAAACTAGAGGCCGTCCTATTTCTAAAACTTCTTACGATATTTCAATCTGATGCTCAAAAAAAAAAATTATGACGATTTTCCTTAGGTCACTTGTTTGGAATGTAATTTGGGAGTCTGCAAAAATGCCAACTTCCTCAGATCATATCTCTACAAATATAGCGAGAAAAGCTTTGAAATTTGGACCTGAAGTTCAAAACTATTTCGGCCCAAATAGGTTTTTTTTAGCTTCTGAAACGTCGCAAAAAAAAAGTTATAGCAAAAATGACATGATGACTTCTTTGGAGTAGCGAATCCCTAGAATCCAAAGCTCTGATACCAAATGTTATGAAACTAGCTCACAAAAATATAGAAAAGATAGATCAATGCCTTAGAAATAAGCCTCTTCGAGGGGGAAACCTCCTTTACATTACACAAATGAATAATTCGTAGATGATTCAAATGACAAAACCTCCTTTCTATATATAGGAGTCTACAGGGTCACAATATAACCAAGCCAACCTAACAATAATAATATAAAGGCACAAAAATAACAATAAAGGGATTCTATGGGGCACAATAATAGCAATATGGGGACAATAGGGGCACAATAATAACAATAAAGGATACAAAAAAAATAGTAATAGGGGGATCACTAATATTATATGTAGGAATTTACAGGGAAAGTTCCTCAGAAAGAACACCAAAAGGACACCGCTCACAACCAGATCTCAAATCAATACACCAGTATTTTTGACGTGGTTAAAACCCTCAAAGAGGGAAACAGTCCACGGCCTGAGCCAACGTGGCCACTTCAGGCAATTTATTAATCAAAGAATAAAAATTTTCATAAGCTTTCTCTCATAGACGGATTACACGAACAATGACCCTCCATGCGCTTTAAATAGAACTCATGGACCAATCGGGTGTCAAGCCACGGATCAAGTGTCGGTAATACCGAGGAGAGAGTGAACCGTCGGATCACTACATATCGTGACTGTCGGATTGTAAGTTACAAAATGTACAACGGTAAAGAAACACACTTTACCTAACTCTATACTAGACCAAGTTGAACTTAACTATTTCCTATGTGTCGGAATATCCTAACATCCCCCCTTAAGAACAACTTGGGATAGGATTGAAGGATTTACAAATATGACACAATAGGAGAAGGAAGGAGGCACTAGAGCCTATCCCCCCTTAGTGACAACTTCCTGAACTCCAAGCATATATCGAATTTTAGTGAACTTCGCCTCTGTGAGAGCCTTTGTGAAGATGTCTGCAACCTGATCATCTGTTGAACAATATTGCACTTCAAGAACATGGTCATGAATGAGCTTTCTGATGAAGTGCATGTGTAGTTCAATGTGTTTGCTGCGCTGATGCTGGACTGGATCTTTGCATAGCTGAATGGCACTTTGATTATCACACCAAAGTGTGGTTGGATGCTGCTGCTCAAAGCCAAACTCTGATAAGATCTGACGAAGCCACAAGGCTTCCTTACTAGCTTCCACGGTACCACGATACTCTGCTTCTGCTGACGAAAGAGAAATGGTAGCCTGTTTCTTACAAGCCCATGTAATAGGTCCTGAACCAAGAGTGAAGACATAACCAGCAGTAGACTTCCGATCATCAGGGTCACTAGCCCAATCAGAATCAGTGAAACCGACTAATAGAGGAGCTTCTTTGGCACTGTAATGAATCCCAAACTGTACTGTACCTCGAACATAACGAAGTATTCTTTTAGCTGCTTTCCAATGACTTTCACGGGGGTTTTGCATAAAACGAGCAACAAGGCCAACATCAAAGGAAAGGTCAGGATGAGTATGGGTTAAATACAAGAGTTTTCCTACAAGTTGATGGTATAAGGTAGCATCAACTTCAGGAGAAGTACAAGAGACTGAAATTTTGACTCCAGACTGAAAGGGAGAAGGGGCTGGCTTACAGTCTTCCATGTGAAAATGACGAAGAATATCACAAGCATACTTGGACTGGGAAAGGGAAATACCCTCCTTGGATTGCAAGACTTGAAGACCGAGAAAATAGTGTAAGTGTCCTAAGTCTCTCATTTCAAATTTCTTTTTAAGGCTGGACTTCACATGGTTTATAAGGTTGGGATCACTACCAGTAAGAATAAGATCATCAACATAAAGAACAAGGATGATAAGAGAGTTGCCCACTTTCTTGGTGTAGACAGTATTGTCAGAATAACACCTAGAAAAGCCAGATTCTAAAAGAAAGCTATCCATTTTGGCATACCAAGCCTGAGGAGCTTGCTTGAGACCATAAAGAGATTTCTTAAGTCGACATACAAGGCTGGAGTCTGTTTGGATGAAGCCAATGGGTTGTTCCATATAGATTTCTTCATGCAAGTCCCCATGCAAGAAGGCAGATTTAACATCCATCTGATGGACTTCCCATTTTAAAGAGGCAGCAAGGGAAAGAACAAGGCGGATAGAGTTTATTTTGGCAACAGGGGAGAAGGTTTTAGTGTAGTCAATGCCTTCAACCTGTGAAAAGCCCTTAGCAACAAGACGAGCTTTATGTTTATCAACTTTCCCATCTGGTCCATACTTGGTTCTGTAAACCCATTTACATCTAACAAGTTTGCGTCCCTTTGGTAGAGGAACAAGATCCCATGTATCATTCGCCAACAATGAATGATATTCTTCATTCATAGCTGCTTCCCAATGTGGATGTCCTGAAGCTTCTGCAAAAGTGTCAGGATCATGATTTATTGGAGCTTCAGCCAGTAAAGAAGAGGCTCTTTCAAACTGAGAACGTGTACGTCGCTGATCTGTAGGATCACCGGCAAGATCGCCTGCTGCATCCCGAGTAGCACGGACCCATCGTGGAAGTTGAGGATCCTGAGAAGGTGGGGGAGGATTGTCATCCTCACTTTCATCATCTGAAGAAGAAATGTTTTCAAAAGTAGAAGAGATAGGAAGAGGTAGCACATCCGCTGGACTAGGCTCGCAGGCCGATTTATTTTCATCAAATTTTACATCTCTTCTAATGATAACATTTTTGGACTTAAATGGAATAAGTCTATAACCTTTTACATCTTCAGAATATCCAATAAAAGTACATTTCTCACTCTTAGGTTCTAAAGCTTTATGCTTTTCATCTGGAATATGGGCCCATGCTTCACTTCCAAAAACACGAAAGTGACTTACATCTGGTTTAATGGCACTCCAAGCTTCTTCTGGAGTGATATTCTTTAGAACCTTAGTAGGAGTGCGATTATATAATTTGCACAATTAATTGCTTCGGCCCAAAAACTAAGACTGAGTCCTTTAGATTGCAGCATACAATTAGCCATTTCCTTTAAGGTGCGATTTTTCCTTTCAGCTACACCATTTTGTTGTGGAGTGTATGGAACAGTATGTTGCATTTGAATTCCATTTTCGGTGAAAAAGTTGATGAATGTGTTTTTAACATATTCTCCACCATTATCAGTTCTTAGCTTAAGAATTTGATGTCCAGATTGTTTTTCAACAAAGGCTTTGAAGGCCAAAAATGTGTTAAATACTTCGCTCTTGAGTTTTAAGAAGTATACCCAAGTGTGTCTGGAGAAATCATCAATAAAAGTTAAGAAATACTTGCAGCCAGAGAATGAAGCAACAGGAAGTGGACCACATAAATCACTGTGCACAAGCTGTAAAGGGGCTGAGGCGTGCCAAGAGGCACGTTTTTCAAAACTGTCCCGATGATGTTTTCCGAGTACACATCCGGAACAAACACCATCTCTGCAAGATACCATAGGAAGAACTGTCACCATATTTTCTTTACATAGATGCTGAAGGGAGCGATAGTTTAAGTGACCAAATCGCTCATGCCAAAGTTTTCTCACTTCATCATTATGAGCAACAAATACTGAGGGAAGATTTGATGACCCAAAGTTGTGAAACTTATACAACCTTGTGGAATCATCAGCAATACCAGTAGCTAGAATCTGTTTAGGATCTCTTAGATCCTTGATTACAACATCATGAGGTGAAAATTCAACAATTTTACCTTCACCTGAATGAGTTATCTGATATACAGATAGAAGGTTGCAGGATAAGGTTGGAACACATAGTACATCATTAAACTGACCATTGTCTAGATGAACAGTTCCAGTCCCTACAACATTAAGAGATCTATCATCACCAACATATATATTTTTGGTGTTACAATCATTTAAAGAAGAAAACATGGCTTTGCTTTTGGCCATGTGATAAGAGGCTCCAGAATCAATGAGCCACTCATGAGAATGAGAAGAAGAAGATACATTTAATGCATAACCAGACTGAGATGATTGACAACGACATGCAGAAAGTGCCATTCCTGAAGATGAAGTTGAAGTTGAAGTTGAAGAATGCTCCACATGGATGTTATGTTTCTTCATTGCGGCTTCCAAGGCTTCCATCTTCTTAAAGCATTTAGATTCTAAGTGGCCATCTCGATTACAAAAGTTACAATGTCTATCAGTCTTCTTCCATTTGTTTTTATTGGTCTTATCATTTTGCTGAAATGATCTTTCATTTTGAGGCTGAGTTTGCTTAGGACCCTTGTTTGGTTTAGGACCATTCTTTTTAGGATATGTCTTCTTAGGATTCTTTGAATTTGGTTGCTGCTGGGCTGCTAACGCTTTCTTGGAAAAGTTTCCAAGATTAAGAAGACCAAGGTGTAAGAGTTTTTCTTGTTCTCTTATTAAAGAATCACAAAAAGAGTCAAAGGAAGGGGCCTTATAGTCTTTTCCTTGACAAATGAAAGCTTCCCTTCTAGAATGGAAGGTGGAAACAAATACAGAGTAGGCTGGTCCCAACTTAGTAAGGATGGAATAAATAAGGTTACTATCTTCTTTCTTAACCTTAACACCTTCCAAGAGATATCTAAGGGTCTTGAATTTGGACAAGAAATCTTCAATGCAAGAAAAATTATTAGGATCCAATGTAAGCAACTCATTTTCAAGTTGATGAGCTCTAATTTCATTTTTAATCCCAAAAACTTTAGTGATTTGTTCCAATGCTTCATGAGGAGTATCAAGTTCTGCAATATGGAATCTAAGATCAGGAGAAATAGACATCCCTATCAAACCACGTGCTTGATCTTGTCTATTTTCCCATTTTGCAGCCTTGTCTTCATCTTTTGGTTTCTTCTCTTGGCCTGTGGCTATTCTGTAGAGACCTTTACTTCTAAGTAAATCTTCCATGTAGGATATCCATTGGAAGTAGTTAGTGCTGTCAAGAATGACTTGGCATGGAATTTCCATTTTTAAAAAAATTGAAGCTGAAGATGCTGAAAGTAAGTGTTCCAATGGATAGATCTCGAAAAATTAGGCTGTTTTAAAAAAAATGGCTCTGAAAAAGGCTTCCGGATGAAGAAGTTATGGCTTTTTGAAAAACATTTGTTGAAGTTGCCGGCAAAGTGCGCGAATGTGCGGGAATGAAAAAAAACGCCCCCACAAAATAGAGATTTGAACCCAAGACCTCTACTCTCTTAAAATAGCTTTGAACCAATTGAGCTATACAAAAAATTTGAGAGAGAGAGAGAGAGAGGGGGGGGGGGGGGGCCTTGGGTTGCGTGCTTGCCTTGAGAAAGCTCTTTTTTCCTACAAAACAAAAACACAAAACCCAACACGAATATGCATAGAAAAACGAACCTTACGGCTCGAAGTTAGCTTTAGCCGGAAACTAAATATTTTTCTCAATGTTTCTGATTTTCCAAGATCACACTAAGGTGCAGGGAAAAGAGCATACACATGAGAAAAAAAAACTTCCTTTCTGTTTCTGATTTGCCCAGATCGCATAGAGTCGCAGGGCAAAGAGCATACACAGAAATGAAAGGTATAGATTCGGTAATAAAAAAAAGCTAAATAAACAGAAACCGAAATAATCAGAGAGAAAATAACAGTAAACTGCAGATAAACACTGTATACCTCCAGATCTTAAAAATGACGCAAATAGGGCTACCGGAAACCTTTTCGCGTGAAACGAAAGGGGTTCCTCACTGGAACAGATGCTCCGAACACAACAGAGCAGTCCTCTCAGCCCGAAAGCAGTCAGAAACAGTAGATCTAGGAAACAACATCCGCATGCAGTTCTACCGGCTTCAGATTTGGATCACCAACGGACGCGGCCCTCAAATAGCTTTGATACCATGTAGGAATTTACAGAGAAAGTTCCTCAGAAAGAACACCAAAAGGACACCACTCACAACCAGATCTCAAATCAATACACCAATATTTTTGACGTGGTTAAAACCCTCAAAGAGGGAAACAGTCCACGCCCTGAGCCAACGTGGCCACTTCAGGCAATTTATTAATCAAAGAATAAAAATTTTCATAAGCTTTCTCTCATAGACGGATTACACGAACAATGACCCTCCATGTGATTTAAATAGAACTCATGGACCAATCGGGTGTCAAGCCACGGATCAAGTGTCGGTAATACCGAGGAGAGAGTGAACCGTCGGATCACTACATATCGTGACCGTCGGATTGTAAGTTACAAAATGTACAACGGTAAAGAAACACACTTTACCTAACTCTATACCTAACTCTATACTAGACCAAGTTGAACTTAACTATTTCCTATGTGTCGGAATATCCTAACATTATAGGGACATAACACCTCCTTTAGTTGATGTTGTAAATCTTGGAAGTTAGAGCTTCCTAATTGATGTAAATTTGAGGACCTATATCAAGAAACATTCGATGGTTTTTTTCCCAGAAGGGTTTCCACCTAAAAATATTATGTCTACTATTTTTTATATTATGCATTAATTAATGGTGTTGATGATTTATGTTTGATCTGATGCTAATGCTAATTAATGCTCTGGAAATTAAAATAATTAACTAATTGAAGTGAAATACTGATTCACCCCCCTCTTAGTATTTCCAATAGGTCAACCATTATAACTGTTACACAGCAATTTGTCATCATTTGTCACCGTCCCTATTACCCCTCACCCGCACACTGGAGGACTCATTCCGGGACCTGTGAGAAGTGACATGACCTGAAACCACTTGCATCATATTCCTCTAAGTATGAGCTTCATTTTCCCTGAAGACATCTCCTGCAAAATATCCATGAAAACAACTCTTTTTGCATTAGCGCGGGTCCATAGTTCACTGCCCACGCCAATGAGGGAAATCCTCTAAAAAGGGCGCGCCATTGGCGCTCTGTCCCAAAGTCGCACTCGCACCAACCGAATTCAGTAAAGTTTTTAACCAACAAGCTTCCGAAGGTTCTCTTCAACCCATTCACCAACTGAATCTATGTTGAGCTAGGATGGTTTGGCTTCGAATCTCCATAGAAGGGAAAGTGGTTTGCCACCTCTCATGGAAGTTTCCAAGTGATAAAGCCAATCCCATGAATAATGTGGTTGATCCTATCTTTTTCTTCTCTATCTATAAAAGCTTGCCTCTATGCCTTGAGCAAGCTAGTTACAGTAGTTCTAGTTCCAGCATAGTGATAGAGAGTTTGAAGCTGCAAGAGCCTTCTTTGCACCCATAAGGCCAAATCTAAGTAAGGAGATTCTTGTCACCCAAAGAGAGAGAGGCTTGTTCCTCATCCCAACAAGCTTTGCAAGACTTGTGTAGCTGACTACCCAGCCAAAGGAGGATTTGACGTCAGAACAATGGTTGTATTCTTCTTTGTTATTTATTAATAATAGATGACTATCATTATGGTTCCACTCTCATTGTCTTATGTTTGATGTTGAGTTATATCTTTTCTAACTGATATATAATTGCATCTACTAGATTTTATGCTTGTTTTCGTGTTGTTCTTTGCATGTGCAGGTGTCCAATCACGGAGATCATGGGGATCATGACCGGCCAAGGCGAAGGAACGAGGGCGATATCTCTTCTACGAATACTAGCGTTGGAATCCAAGTAGGTTCTCACCATCCACTTTTTATTTGCAATTAGGAACTTGCGTGATAGCATTGTGTGATTGTTGCTAGACCCGGTCTGGGATAGTAGGGATCATCTCTGTCCACAGAGAGGATTTACCTCCACAACAAATTGGCGACTCCACTCGGGAAGTCTTGTCTCTTTGGTTTCTCGTTTGATTGCTTAGATAGCTTTCTTGGGTTGGATTTCTTGCTGTTTCTTGCTCCCTGGTTTGCCTAGATACTGTTTTCAAGCTCTGGGTTGCTTGTTTTTGTTTTTGACTTAGCAAACTCGATTAGCGCGCTTTTTAGCCTTACAGTCGCGCCGATTGGCGCAAGTTGCTCAAAGTCAACCCGTGCCAATCCCATAAAAGCGCGAGTTGCATCCTGACAGTCGCGCCAGGCCTGTCAACTTTTCAAGTTTGCTTGTCTTCAAGCCCTCTGAGCTTGGATTTGTATTTTGCTGCATCTTTTTCAATTACTGGAGTGTGTTTGATCCTTGTTTGACTGGTTTTAGACCTCCATCCTTCGGGTGTTTTCCTTTTTCTATCGATTTCACATTTTAGCCCTAGGGCATCTAGTGGCTTTGTGCGTCGAGCCTTCCGTAGGAGTCTTGGGTTCTTTGATCGTCCAATCGACTTTGTGATTACTTTTTGCGCTTGCTCAATAGTTGTCAAAGCCTTTTTATTGATATTCAAGTGATTTACTTCTTTTCCACTTGGATTTCGCTTGACTTCGTTTGGGTTTAGATTACATAGCTCGTAGAGGTCTTTGTGTTTTCTTCTTGGTTTGAAGGACTGTTTTGGTGTTTTGGGGATTTGATTGTGTTCTCATTGAGTGAAATTAGTCTCTTTTGCTCGGTGTTACTATCTATCAAAATTTGTTTAGTGCACTTTGCCATTGAAAAGAAAATGAACAATCTCTTTTGCGTTGAATTAGTTAATTGAAATTAGAAGCTTTTCATTGATTAGTGATTTAAAACAAAAAAGTTTCGTTTATTTGTCATTAGCTGCATTAGAGTGGTTCTTGATTGTTTGTGGTCATTTTGTTTGAAAAATTCTCAACTCTCTCGTAGTTAGTATTCATCGAACGAAATGATATTGTTTGGCATATAGTTTGCATTTAGGGAATTGTGAGAGATTACATACGGTAGGACCTGGAAATTGAAACTTAACTAAAGATCAACCATAAAATGAACTGAATGAACTTAAAAATGCATTGGAACATAACGCTCACTGATTAGAGGTCTAGGCTAGAGACGTGCTCCGGCGTCGTTAAACCTAGTCACTGTTGTTTCACACTACGGTTGGTTGATTCTTCCTTTTGTGACTCGATAGTGGTCTAGCACGGACTTGAGCTCCCTCGTACCGTCGCGTATATAGGGGAGACCCCACTAGGTTACCATCCTTTATCCACAGGAAGCCGTGTCTGTCGCCTTACAAGCAGTAACGCACCGAACACAGCATTCAGGAAGATTGACTGTCGTACGGGAAGTCCTTGGTTTTCATATGACTGCCAAGGTGTATATGTAGTTTTACGGATTTGTTTGGCAAACCCTTTGCCTAGTCTCTCTAGAGTAGTCACTTTTGATCCTTTTCAGACTCCTTAAAAGAAAAGGCTCACTTGAGCAGTTTGTCACTTCGGGCTCACAAAACATTCGAAGGCGACTAGAGTCACCTTTTTGTCCTTTTCTCGACTCTTAAAACATGAAAAGGTCAAGTTGTGTCTATGCGTCTTAAAATTTATTTGGCCACGAGTAACATTACCTGGTTAGATATTGTGTGCGTTAGTTTGAGTAGGGTCCTTTATCGTTAGATTCCCTTAGGTCCTGTTTGAAGTTTATCATCCTGGCTAAGCCATCGACTCCCGTTCCAAGTGATCAAGGGTCTCCGTCTTCCATTGCTCCTGAGCTGCCGGTTGTGAGTGATACTCTTCCTGTTATCCCGAGTATCCAACCGATCAACTCTCGTGCCCCGGGCGACGAGGATTACGAAGTCGATTGGAACCCCATCTGGGAGCCTGACGAGGACGATATTCCTGTCACCCCCCCTGGTGTTTCGTCTCCAATGTCTACCTCTCACATGGATGAGACATCTCCTAGAGTAAGCGAGACACCTGTGTTGTCGAATATCGACACTCCCATCCCAGCTACTTCTCCGCTCCCCCCACGCTACCAGTCGTTGAGGGATAGGGTAAGTGCCAGGATCCCTGCTTCGACTATGTGGGACCCCCATATCACTCCCACCACGGGATCTTTTGTTTCACAAGTCCACACTACACCTGTCACTTCAGTTCCGACAAATCCAATTGTTTGTATAGCACATTCAACTCCGGTTGTTAGTGCCATCACGGCGTCTTCAGCTTTGAACACTGGTGCTGGTCCCCCTCACGGTCAAGTGAGCAACGACCAGCCTGCACACACACCTAGAGTTATCCACCCTGCACAAAGTGCACCACCCTCTTCTGGTCCCGTCCTAGGAGGGGGGCCATATGATGCCTATGGACAAGCTGTTCAGGATCCAAATGCGCAAGGTCCATTCTATTATTACGATTCTGCTGGTCAATACCTTCAGCTTTCTCAACCCTTGCCTACTCAACCTATTATTGAGGTTTCGGTACCATTATCCGTTACTTGGAACGCCACCACTTTCCATGGGGGCCAAGTAAGGCCTGCATAGCCTCAAGGACCGCCTAACCAAGGCCAGCCATCTTATGTGCAAATCCCTCAAGGGCAGCAATATTATGGCCAGTCTTACCCAGGACAACCTGGGGGCCTACAAGGACAACCCTATTAGGGACAACCTTTGGCCGCTGGTGGTCCATCTTTTACTTATCTGACCCAACCTTCTGGTTACCCGAGGCAACCTAGTATCCAACAAGGCTACCCATCTGGACAACCAGGACAACCTTACATCCAACAAGGCCAACCTGGTATCCAGTAGGGTTATCCCTCTGGACAAGCTAGACAAACTTATATTCCACAAGGTCAACCAGCAGTCCAACAGGGGTATCCTTCTGGGCAAGGGGGGCAGCCTTACGTACAGCAGGGCCAACCCACTGCTCAGCCTAGTCATCCTACTGGACAAGCGGGTCAACCTTCTGCACAGCAAGGCCAACCCACTTCCCAGCCTAGTCATCCTTCTGGACAGGCCAGCCAACCTCAAGGTCAGCCGGCCATCCAGCCCGCTCAACCATCTGTTCCGCAAGGACAACCCTCGGTTGCTCAAGGACAACCTGGTACCCAGCAAGCTCATCCTTCTGGGCAAATGGGTCCGTCCCAAACCCAACCAGGCCAACCTTCCGGCCAGATGGTCCAAGCTCAACCTATTCAAGGACATCCTTCTGGGCCCCAGACTCAAATTGGTTATCAAATGCAAGGTGGGCCACAACCCCAACCTTCCTACCAAGCGCAGCCTTCTTATCAGGCTCAGTATGGAGCTCAGCAATCATATGGCTACCAGCAACCCCAGGGGAAAACTCAATTTACCCCTTATCAAAATTATCAACGAATGCAATTCACTCCTTACCAGAATTATCAGCAACAGTATGTTGCACCTGCCGGTCAAGTTGCTAATCAATGGGGTGCTGGGGGGCAGACCCAGGGTCAACTGTCTTCTTATGGACAAAATCCTTATGGACAGAATCCATATGGACAGAATCCTTATGGACAGAACTCCTACGGGAAAAATCCCTATGGGAAGAACCCTTATGGGCTAGGCCCATCCGGACAAAGTCCATGGGGGCAAGCACCACCTGGTTGGAACCCTGGTACTACCTCTCTTCCACAGCCACAAATGTCCTTTACTCCTCAGTTGCCTTTCTTAGCAACGTTGGAACTCCCGGATGTGTCCAAATTGACAAACAACCCCATTCTTCATAATCCATATTGGCCACCAGTTCCAACTAAGATACCCGGTGATTGCCCGAAATTCGATGGCAAAGCTGGTGAGGACCCTCAAGCCCATGTCATGACCTATCACCTTTGGTGCTCATCCAACTCATGGCTTGATGACTCCATCCGGCTCCGCCTCTTCCAAAGGACTCTCATCGGCTCGACCGCTAAGTGGTATATTGAGTTGAATCGCAGAACATTTCAAGATTTCAACTCACTGGCTATGGCATTCTTAACTCATTTTCAGTTACCCATTCGGTATGAGACAGGGAAACATCTCCTTACGTCTCTTAAACAGGACACAGCCACGCATATATCCAATCATATACATGAATGGATACGGCGTCGTCGCTTGATCAAATTTTGGATTCCTGATCAGCTCCTGACCGAATGGTTCACGACTTCCTTTGTTCCTGCAATCGCGCGAGACATCGCCATGGGAGCTTGTGTAACTGAAGAGCAAGCTATTGTGCATGCTCAGTACTTCGAATTAGTATACTCCCAGTCGGGTACTTTATATGATTATTTGCCAGACGCCCCGAGACCCGGAACATCCAAAGCTCCACCAAAACCATTTGTTGACGGAGTTATTGGCTCTGTAAACGCGTCTTCAAAGAAGTCATCCGCGAACCCTGGGAAGCAAAAACATAATGCTTCTAATGGAAACACTTCTCAGGGTCAATCTAATTCCGGAAGTACCTCCGAGGTTAATGTCGTTCAGTCCACCACGGCAGATAAATCCTCGAAAGGGAAAAATAAAGGGAAAGCCAAAAATAAATCCGAACAGCCCAAACAGGACTCCCCTAAACCTCCACCCGAGGAAGGAGCCAAACGTAAACCTAAGTATCCTTGTCTTATCTGTGATGAGGATCACTACACTAAAGACTACCCTAGGCGGTCCGAAGTCAGTCGATTATTGAAAGGTGCTCCTGCGACTCTTGCTGTGCTTAAAGAACCTTTCCCTTCATAACAAACTCAAATGGTGGCAGATCCATCGCAACACTCTTCTTCATTCGGCTCTCAAGTCTTTATGGCTGGGACGATTCCCATCCATGTCACTACTCGAGTGAAAGAATATCCATCTCATGCCGGGAAAGAGCCGGAGGTCCCCTCCAGTGCTCCTCCGTCCAGTTCTAGTCCACTCCACATCAAAAGACCTAGCACTGAGATGACTATCCGACCCCCTCCAAAAGGTGTACTCCGGAAGTCTTCTTACAACCCTAATGCTCGTGCTGCCCAGCACTATAGCATCGTTGAGGACTTAGCTCAGGCTCCGTCTACTATGTCCGCTCTAGAAGTCCTCCAGAGCTGCCCCTCCCAGAGGAAGTCCTTGCTATCGGCCATCGGTGGCATAGACCCGACTGACTCAGATTTGATTTCTTTTGATCTCGAGGGCTATACGCCGAGACTGCCTCACCAAATCGCTTTCCTTATACAGGTCATCATCAATGGTAAAACGATTCATCGTACAGTCATTGATGAAGGTGCCTCAACTTGCATCATGTTTGTTGCTTGCTGGAAAGCTATTTGGTCTCCAACATTGAGCTAGTCTCCTACGACGTTAGAAGCCTTTGATGGAAGAGAGTTTCATCCTTATGGTATCCTCCAACGCTTGCCCATCTCCTTGGAAGGGAAGACGGTAGAAGTGGAGGTCGAAGTTGTCGACGCTAATCTTACCTACAACCTCCTCCTCGGACGTAGTTGGACATACACCATGCAAGCCATGGCCTCCTCCCTTTTCCGTGTCATTCGTTTCCCTCATCAGGGGAAGATTGTCACAGTGGACCAGCTATCCTTCTTCGCCTCTTCTTCTGAAGGTAATGTGCCTTTCGTGGAGCATACCTCCAAATCATTCGAGAGTGTGGGAGCTGGGCTCTTTAAGGATCCCGCCCTAATGGGTGTCTTTCCCCTTCCACCTCCGAATCTCACCCCTATTAACATGATTTCCGTGTGTTCTGATCCGTGGGTCCTTCCTCTCGCTAATCAGATAGAATCCTGGGGCGATATGATGCCGTTGAGTCCTACCGAGCTCAACTACGTTGAAATCGTTGCTGCATCGGCTCCCCCTCCCGAACCTGCTCTTCCGAGCGGTGTTCTCGACTCATATGTTCATTTCCCTTGGCTTGGAGATGATGCTACTTTGGATCCATTAAAGGAAATATTTCCTTCCGATGAAGCCATCATAGAGACCATGTCTCTTGAGGAGCCCCCTTGGTCAGATCATCACCACCGTTCCTCGTTTCTCCCTGCCCATCAGGAAATGATTGCATGTCTCGAATGGTTTGCTTCGTGTATCCCATTCCAGCCTCTTCAAACACCTATTCAAATTTACCAAGTGTCTTCTGAAGGCAATATGGGAAACATTACGCAAACCCAACCTATCGACATCTCTGTGGAACCAGGGATTGTCGAGCATATTCATATTGGAGTCACTTGCACTCCAGAGGAAGTTCAACTTTACACCAATTTATTTCGCGAATTTCGTGATGTCTTCGCTTGGTCCTACGAAGAGATGCCCGACATCGACCCTAGCATAGTGGTGCACGAGATACCTACGTATCCAGGTGCTAAGCCTGTTCGTCAACGCCTACGCCCCGTGCACCCCCGAAAGGCTGCAGCCATTAAAGCAGAAGTCGAAAAGCTTCTCAAGGCTGGTTTCATTTACCCCATTCCACTCACGGATTGGGTTTCTAATATAGTCCCTATGAAAAAAAAGCAAGGTACTATTCGAGTTTGTGTTGATTATCGTGACATTGATCACGCCTGTCCTAAGGATAGCTTCCCCACACCTTTCATCGATCAGCTTATTGATGAATGTGCAGGAAGAAAAATCTACTCATTTATGGACGGTTTTTCTGGACATAACCAGATCAATATTGCACCCGCTGATCAACATAAGACGGCTTTTATCTGTCCTTGGGGCACTTTTGCCTATAAGAAGCTCCCTTTCGGTTTAAAGAATGTCGGTGCTACCTTCCAACGTGCAATGTCTTATGCCTTTCATGACATTCGTCACATTGTACAGCTGTACCTGGATGATCTTCTAGCTCATTCAGTCAAGCGTCAGGACCATCCTTCCCATCTTCGTGAAATTTTTCTCCGCTATCGACACTATCGTATCAGGCTCAATCCTCATAAATGTGTCTTCTGCGTTGAATCAAGCCAACTACTCGAGTTTATCGTCTTCCGAGAGGGCATCCGTCTGGACCCCCTCAAAGTCGAAGCTATTTTGAACCTTCCTCCCCCTGCTTCTTTGCAGCAGTTGCAGAGTTTGCAGGGTAAAGCAAATTTCTTAAGACGATTCATTCCGAACTATGCCGAGGTGGCTAAGGGTTTCACACGGTTATTGAAGCAGGACACACCCTTCCATTGGGATGCTATCGCTCAAGAGTCTTTCGAGCGACTCAAGGGTCTCCTTGTCTCTGCTCCATTATTGCGACCTCCGAACTACCATCGTGATTATACTCTGTATCTAGCTGCCACCGATACCACTATCAGCATGGTTCTCGTGCAAGACGATAATGATGGCAATGAAAATGTCATATATTATCTCAGCCGAAACCTCTTGGATACGGAAACTCGATACGCTTACATCGAGAAGTTGGCATTGGCCGCTGTTTGTGCCGTCCAACGCTTCCGGCATTATATCCTGTTGCGCACCACGACCGTGATTTCTGACTGCAACCCTATGACATACATTTTGTCACGTCAGTTGCTGGGGGGCAAATACTCAAAATGGATCATAATCCTCCAAGAGTTTGACTTGGAATTTACTACTGCCAAGTCTAAGAAGTCCCTGGTCTTCGCTGAGTTACTCTGTTCTTTGTCGTCTCCTTCTGCACCCTCTCTTTCAGAAGATCATATCCCGGACGAAACTCTTTTTCTGATCAGCACCCTCGATCCCTGGTACGAGGATATTATCGTTTATTTACAAATGTCCTCTTTCTGCCCCGCTGTATCCAAAGATGCTCGGCGACGGATCCGCCATCAATCTCAACCCTATCATATTATCGGGGACACCCTGTACCGTATCGGCTTTGACTCCGTTCTCCATCGATGTCTTACCCTCGAGGAAGCTGAGAGAGTCCTGAATGACTGCCACTCTGGCGCCTGTGGTGGCCACATGTCCGGATATGCCACAGCTCAAAAAATCCTTTGCGCTGGTCATTTCTGGCCATCCGTTTTCAAGGATTGCATTCTTGCTGTCCGCTCATGTCATGCATGCCAGATATACCAGCGGAAGATGCGTGCGCCACCAGCCCCGCTACACCCTGTAGTGACCGTAGGCCCTTTTGCAAAATGGGGCATTGATTATACAACCTGTAAGCCTCGCTCGGCCGGGGGGCATGGGTTTATTATCATTGCCATCGATTACTTTACAAAATGGGCCGAGGCTATGCCCACATTAAATGAAGACGGTCATACAGTGGCGCAGTTTTTGTTCAATCATGTTATTACGCGGTTCGGAGTTCCACAGGCCATCGTCACAGATCACGGAAAGCATTTCCGTAATCACATGATGACCGAGCTAACAACCCAACTAGGCTTACGGCACGATAGTTCAACCCCGTACTATCCTCAGTCTAACGGCCAGGTTGAAGCCGTCAACAAGATTTTGGTTACGATGCTTCAACGTACTGTTGACATGCATAAGTCTAATTGGCACCTGATGTTGTTTCCCGCCTTGTGGGCCTACCGAACCTCTGTGAAGGATGCCACCGGTTTCACTCCATTCCAATTAGTTTACGGACTGGAGGCTACCCTTCCTATAGAATGTGAAATTCCTTCGTTGAAAATAGTCGTCGAGTTGCTTCCCAACACTACTCCGGTAGAGGAACGGCTTCTTTATCTAGAACGGTTAGACGAGACCCGTCGCTTAGCCTCTCTAGCCATCGAAGCTCAAAAGAAGAGGGTCAAAACTCATTTTGACCATACCATTCAGCCTCGTTCCTTTGTTGAGGGAGATCTAGTCCTGCTATACGACCAAGCAAATGACAAGCTGGGGGCAGGCAAACTCGAGCCCATGTGGCTAGGCCCTTACATTGTAAAGAGAGTGTTGCAAAAAGGGGCGTATGAGCTAGTTGACTACGAAGGTAATCCTCTTGATAAGCCCCGCAATGGGCTGTACTTGAAAAAGTACTATGCATGATTCATGCACTTCGATTTGTACATGCGTGTGTGTGTGTGTGTGTGAGTTTTCATGTTTTCGGCTTGGTGTGAAAGCGTGATTGCACCTTATTGTGTCTTTTTGCTTCTTGTGCAGATGTCGGGTGCACCTTACATTGGTTTCGCTGATGGTGCCTGCCGCAGCACTCGTAATTTGTCCTTTGTGGCGTGGGTGATCTACGATCCTCAAGGTGAGTTGATAGATCTTCAAGGTGTGTGTTTAGGCTGTACTACAAACAATGTTGCTGAATATAGTGCTGTTATTGAATTATTAGCCGAGGCAATTAATCTCGGTATTCGTACATTGCTTGTTAACCTAGACTCTCAACTTGTCGTCCATCAAATCAATGGGCGATATTCCGTCAGAGACCGTCACATTTTAAGGTTGTATTTACGTGTTAAATTGTTAGAAAGGAATTTTGACTTTATTACATATCAGCATATTCCAAGACGATTAAACACATTATCTGATGCATTGGCTAATCATGTATTAGACAGACATTTGCGTAATTTATAATCAAAACATTATACAAGCAAGCACATAAAAGCACAATAATAAACTGTAGGCATATGTATATATATATGTGTGTCGCAAAGTTTTGCACCGCGTGCATTACATAAGTCCAAAAAATAATACATGTTCATCCTGATACATCCTCAGACAACATGTCCCTCAAAAAATATGCATGAAAGAAGCCTAGAAGTCTATTCGTGGTGGTGCTCATGATAGCACGTCACCGCGCGCACCAAGCGTCTCAACAGATGATGGATGCGGGTCGGCACCCCCACTGTGTGCCTCTGGTATGCAAAAGGCACGTCCGCCAATCTCGCGTAACCTGGAATCCCTTGGGTAAGTCCCTCGAGATTCTGCACCAGCTCTTCCCCCACGGCACCCCTTGCCTGAGGATCAGCTGCAGGTTGGCCTCTCCGCGCTATAGGAGACAAGCCGGCTGGTCGCTCTGGGCCCACATCTGCATATACATACAACTGTCATCAGAACATGCATGTATTGACAAAAAAAAAATGAAAATACATAAAGGCATCAAAAAAGAAGGTCATACCTAGCTCCTCTTCCCACTCCTCTCCCTCTGGTAGTGGGAGGTCTGGATCCCCCATGAAGTTGGTTCCCGCGTATGGCCAATCCTCTACCACGATCAGCTGACAGCGAAGCCATATGAAGAACTCGAGCCGCCAAGACATCTACTGGTCCCCTCCTCCTCTGGGCATCAATGCTGCCCAGCGAGCCATCCTAGGCTCTCGTGGCAATGGGTCCGCCACTACAGCTCCCTAGTACTGGAAGAGGGGTAATCATTCCAAGAAGAACGACACCACAATCGAGCCATACCCGAACTGTTTCACTCCCCCGCGCTTACACTTTGTAAGCTGCCTTTTGATATTTGTAGTCACCGCTGTAGCCCAGTCAAAAATGGTGGGGCTGAGACATTCTGTCGCTAGTAACAGATGATTCTTACTTGCCTCATGGGGCACCTGTACCCCAGCTGCACGTGTGATGGTGAACAGTATCACCTTAAGAACCAAGTCATGGATGGTGGCGATATCCACCTTGGCACTGTTTTTCCCAAATTGTGCCTCTGGACACACTCGGGCCTTCACTTCACCTATTTTCTCTCCGGAAGGCCTGCTTCCGGTCAAAATGGGGCTCGCCCCTCTCCGTGATAGCCCAGTAATGAAGTACACATCAGATACATCCAGCTCTAAGGTCTGATCCCGTAATCGAAATACTTGGTCATCAACATCCCAAGCATCCACTATGAACTGTAATAGCTCCGGTTGAGCTCGTAGATAAGAGGTGAGGAAGAATTTCTTGAGACCACAGTCTCTCAGAGCATTCATACATCCCTCATCCGCTATGGCCAAGGCATCTACGGCATCATGCTCCCGTTCTTTCCATTCCACCACCATTTTTGCTTGTTTCCTACACCCACAAGGATGAATAGATCATTATTGAAACCCTGGTAGACTCACAAACCGGACAAATTTCAAAAATGATAGGAAAATTCAAGTAAAAAGTTAGGTCACGTGGTTGGCGCGGCACCTTTGGGCAAATCACCCCATTGGCGCGGACCCGTGCCGGATACCCGCGCCAATGGGGCACAACCCTAAATTTTAAAATCCCCCTTGCGGAGGCTCAATTAGGGAACAAAATGCATAAAAAGAGTATGAAAATGGAGCTAAGGGAAGCGCCTCTTACCTGGAACTGGCGGAATCTCAAATAGTTGCACGGATTGGCGGTAATCGCTGCTCGAAGTTCGCTCCCAAATTGGACCACTACTACTATGCAAGAGGTAAAAAGTAAAAGTAATTCTATTTTTACATTTCCATATTTATAAACTTTTGCCTTGTAATTAGGTTTAAAAAGTTGTTTTTTGAGTATTTTAATATACTTTTGGTCGAAAATGGATTTTACGCTTGCTTTTGGTGCTATGACAGGTCCTTTTTGCAACTTCGATGGTGAAACGAGTTGTATTTTATACTTTTTCGGACTTGGTAAATACACGAAAAAGTCACTGTGGAGTCATCTTTCAGCTCTTTTCTGACTCGCTAAAAATGAAAAGATCGCCGAGTTACCCCTCTTGACTCGTTAAACGTAAATAAGAGGCGGTCGTCTTTAAACCCTTTTCCGACCGTGTAAAAACGAAAAGATCGTCGGACCTTTGTCGTTTCAGGTTCGTTAATGGTTACGAAACGACGTGATGTTGATCGCTTTTTTACTTTTTCAGATCGATGTCACTATAAATGAAAAGTACTCCTCGATCGTAATGGTCGAGCGGTTCTTTCGAGCATTGTTTTATACTTTTTCGGGCTCGGGAGACACAACTTTACGAAAAAGGACCCCCCTGGAGTTTTCTTTTCTGCTGTCTTTTCAGACTCTCTAAACAGGAAAAGACGCCGAGTTCTTCCTTTGTCAGACTCGTTAAAACTTAATGACATCGGGTTCTGTCGTAATGACACTCACAAGCATATGCTATCCCCGTCAAGCTTGTTAAAAATAATCGGGGTACTCGCCTGAAATGGTGGGGAAAATGGATCCATAATTCTTGTTGTGTCGGCAGTATGTCGCTCTTGAACATGGCACTAGTCTGCATTCGTGTCTGGGTGGGGACATCTCATCTTGTTTTACACTTGCCTCCGTGGGTTTGGGTTATCCTATTTGACCTCTCGTCTGCTCATTTCCTTGTCACTATGACCTCTACTCATTTGATGTCAAACACTGCCAAGTCCACTGTCGTGCCGCCAATATGTTCAAGAGAAGTTGACCTCTGCAGCATTACAACCTCCTCTGATACCTCACATAATTTTGATTCACCACAACATCCTTCCTCTGTCTCGTGTCACTGATGTGGGAAACACTATGGCCCACCTTTGATCATGGTCACTTCCTGTCGACTTCGGCTCATTATCCAGGAAGCTGATCTAGAGACTCCCTTTTGGTGCCTTGGAGCTTGCATGCCTCAATGGCAGGTTCTTCGTGTTCGATGAGAGGTTTTCATCATTGACCTCCGATCGAATGATTCTACGGGTGTTCGACGCTAGCTCACTTATTCGCACACCATAGATTGTACCTATAGTACCTTGAGGGCCATTGTCATTATTGGTGGTACCTCTCGCGTCTGTTAACAGTTTTCATCATTGACTGGTAATCAGATGATGTTCATGCATGTTCGACTTCAACTCATGTATTCACATGCTTGGACTTGTACTCTGTTCGGGTCGAGATGGAACGCAAGACCCTGGATTTTGTCTGTTGGAATCCAGGTTGGGATTTGTGGGTTATTATGTTCATTACATGACTCATTCACTGGATGGATGCGACCATGCCTGAGTCTCTATATTGATCCTCACTGGATGGCTGCGCCCATACCTTGGATCTAGATTATTATGTACTCTGCTATGGATGGCTGCGCCCATACCACATATATCATGTACTTGAGATATCAGTTGTACTTCTTTACGCAGGTTCTCCAGCGGCCGTGTTTTCAGTCACGCATGTTCTTGTACGCCTGGGGGGCAACCTCAAGGTACACAATTTGCGTCTGGGAGGCAACCTCAAGGACAGTATGTACCCATGGTACAGTACATTCCTCAAGGTCAACCCCAGCCTCAATATGTACCCCAGGGTCAACCTCAGTATCAATATATGCCTCAAGGTCAACCCCAGTATCAGTACTTACCTCAAGGGTATCTACCCCAAGGTCAGTACTCGAGTCAAGGTTATCAACCACCTCAAGGTCAATCTTATGTTCAAGGTACGGGAAATGTACCTTTCAATTATCAATCCTACCCTCAATCCGGTTATGGATCTCAATATCCTCAACCTGTCATGGGTCAATACCCCGGAATGAACGTAGTGTGGGATCCATCGCAAGTTCAACAAGTGTTGCAGCCAAGCGTACAGTTGTCATCCCAAACTGGACAACCTATGGTTTCTGGTCAACCCCAGCAACCAGTCCAGTCTAATGTTCAAACTTCTGTACCTTCGGTAGTTACTCAGTCGCCAATTGCACCTAGTACTCCATCTCAAACGACTGCTGCAACTACCGCAACATCTGTTCCTTCCACCACACCTACTTCTGGAGTATCGACAGCTCCGGTTTCTACTGTCTCTGCCACTACTCCACAGACATCTTTACCATTGTCTGGATCCACGATTCAAACTACGGTTCAGATGCCTGTGGGGCAGCCAGGTTTAAGTACGGTTGTTACTACTCAACCACAATTTGTTTATCAACCGTACCAGGGACAGTACCAATACGGGCCTGCTGTCCAACAACCGGTTTACCAGTATCAACCGTATCCTGGGTACACTTATCAACAACCACAACAACCCCAGTACGGTCCAGTTAATCCTGGTTTTCCGGGAGGATACAATATCCCGAATGCGATTCCTGTTCCAAGTTATCCTGGATATCCTCCTCCTGGGACTGGTCTTGTGACCCAGAGTTTTAGGGATCCTAATCGGCAATTGCCGTTTATCGCAACTTTGGATTTACCAGACTTGACGCGCCTAACGAACGATCCAATAAATTATCTTCCGTTCTGGCCGCCAATGCCAAATAAGTTGCCCAGTGATATACCCAAGTTCGAAGGTAAGTCTGGAGAGGATCCATCAAATCACGTGATGACTTACCACCTCTGGTGTGTTTCAAATTCCATCTCGGATGATTCGATCCGTTTACGTCTTTTTCAGCGTATGCTCATTGGTCTCGCGGCCAAGTGGTACATTGAGTTACCACGGGCCTCTTTTTATAATTTTAGTCAGTTAGCTACCTCGTTCTTAACACATTTTCAATTGCCGGTCAGATATGATAATGGCACCGAGTTATTAACTTCATTAAAACAGTCGACGTCCACTTATATTTCCGACCATATTCATGAATGGAGACGTCGAGGCGTTTAGTAAAAGTTTTTATCCCGGACCAAATCTTAGCTGAATGGTTTGTTAAATCATTATTACCGAAGATTACTGAATACGTAGCTAAGGCCGGAGTAGTTACTGAAGAGCAAGTCATTGCTCAAGCGCAGTACCTTGACTTAGTTTATACTCAGTCGGGTACATTACACGAAAAGATCCCAGATCTTCCAAAGTCGAATCAAATTGTTGCTGCTCCTTCGGGATCTCATGCTGCTGATGGCATGATTGGTACGGTGAATACTAAAAGCAAGAAGAAGTCTTCAACGAATTCTTCGCCCATTATCACCTTACCAGACTCCCCGACAGGAGAGTCTTCTGCTGAAGTTTCCGCTGATATACATGCTGTAGAGTCATCTACGGCTAAATCAAAAAACGGTGGGAAGAAGAAAGGCAAGAAGAAGAATAAAGCAGAGAAAGCTCCAAAGGAGAAAACAGAAAAGTCGGAAACCAATGACGAAAAGCGCAAGCCCCGTTATCCTTGTCTTACTTGTGAAGAAGATCATTTTACAAGAGATTGCCCTCATCGGGCCGAGGTTGCGAAACTAGTCAAAGGTTCCCAAATTCCTGCTGTCTTGAAGGATCCATTCCCGAAAGATAGCAAAATGATAGGTTCTTCCTCGAGTGCCGTTGAAGAACCCATATTGATGATGTCTCATGTAAGGATTGCGACTCGGTCACACGATTATGGTAGTAAAAGTCTTGTTGATGGATCGAAAGAAGCAGAATCTTCTCAGTCAAATCCATCAACCTCAGCTCCCAGTTCTGATCCACTACAGATCGAGAAACCTAACCCTGACTTAGTAATTAAACCGCCCGCCAAGGGTGTACTTCGAAGGTCTGCTTTCAATCCACATGCGAGAGCAGCCCAGAATTACAACATTGTTGAGGATTTAGCTGTTTCACCCTCAGCAATGTCGGCTTTAGAAGTGCTGCAATCATGCCCAGCACAACGAAAATTACTTTTGTCGGCTATAGGAGCTGTTGATGTTCAGGACCCGAACCTGATAATCTTTGATCTAGAAAATAGTACACCGCGTTTACCTCATCAGATGGCTTTCTAGATTCCAGTGATAGTCAAAAACAGGCCTATTCATCGGACTGTAATTGATGAGGGAGCTTCCACGTGTATTATGTCGATTCAGTGCTGGAGATCGCTTGGTTCTCCTTCACTTAATCAATCCCCGACAATTCTTAAGGCCTTTGATGGCCGTGGGTTCCATCCATTTGGCATTCTACAGGATTTGCCTATAGGGGTTGAAGGAAAAACCGTTAGTCTGGATGTGGAGGTGGTGGATGCCCCTCTAGACTACAACCTTCTCTTGGGTCGAAGTTGGTCTTACGCTATGACAACAGTCGTCTCATCGGTCTTCAGAGTAATAAAATTTACACATAATGGCAAGATCGTGACCATAGACCAGCTAGCTTATTTTTCATCCGACCCAGCCTCTTCAGAGAGTATCCAGCATGTCGGTAAAACGACTATCCCTTATAAGGATGTTGGTGTAGGATTAGTTAAAGATGCCGGTTTACTGGGAACTTTTCCTTTTCCTCCAATCAACGCTGTGTCTTCGTTCGCATCTATTCATATGATTACATCAGATACCATTGTTTACGATGATCCTTGGATCGTTCCTTCCGAATCTGAAATAGACTCATTTGGTGATGCTATGCCTCTGAGTCCATATGAAATTGCTTATGAGGCCGTGCAGTCTTTTACCGACTCGCGTTCAACCAAAATCGACCAAATGAATGTGGTCCGTGAGGAATCACTTTTCACTTCAACCTCAGAGTTAATAGCGTTTCCCGAAGTTGTGTCATCTGACGAACAACTTTGTGAAGTCCTGTGTGTAGACGATTTACCATGGGAAGATCTCCATCATATATCTTCGTTTTTACCTGAGGATGATCGCTTTGAAAACGATTTCTCATCAGTTTTTACAGCTGAATATGTCAAAGAAGCTCAGAGTCCCATGAAACATCCTGATTCAGAGCTGAATTTGGGAAACATCTCTCGTACTGTTCCCATTGACATTTCAGTCAAGCCTGGAATCATTGAAAACATTCATATAGGTGTCTCGTGTTCAGATGATGAGATTCAAACATACAAGGCCTTATTTCAAAAATTCCACGACGTGTTTGCCTGGTCCTATGAGGAAATGCCAGGAATTGATTCCGCAATTGTTGTCCATGAGATTAAGACTTACCTGGACGCTAAAACCGTTCGGCAACGTTTGCGTCAGATTCACCCTCGAAAAGCGGCTGCAATTAAAGCAGAAGTCGAGAAGCTGTTGAAAGCAGGTTTCATTTATCCGATCCCATTAACGGATTGGGTATCGAATATTGTTTCGGTTAACAAAAAACAAGGAACAATAAGAATCTGTATCGACTATAGGGATATCAATCGTGCTTGTCCCAAAGACAACTATCCAACACCCTATATCGATCAAATAATTGATGATTGTGCCGGCAGTGAAATATTTTCCTTTATGGACGGTTTTTCCGGTTACAATCAAATCAATATTCTACCTGCCGATCAACCAAAAACGGCTTTCATTTGTCCATGGGGGACATTTGCTTATTGCAAATTACCTTTTGGGCTTAAGAATGCCAGAGCCACTTTTCAAAGGGCGATGTCTTATGCGTTTCATGACATCAAACACATTGTGCAACCGTACCTCGATGATTTGCCTGCTCATTCATTACATCGAGCTGATCACCTTGTCCATTTACGAGCAATTTTCATGAGGTGTAGGCATTATCGTATACGTTTGAACCCACACAAATGTGTCTTCTGTATAGAAGTGGGACGATTGCTGGGATTTGTAGTTTCAAAAGCCGGCATTCGCGTCGATCCCTCGAAGGTCGAAGCTATCATCAAATTGCCTCCCCCTTCGAGTCTTCGCCAACTCCAAAGTTTGCAGGGGAAAGCAAACTTTCTACGCCGATTCATTCCTAACTACGCCGAGGTTACAAAAGGTTTTACACGGTTGTTGAAACAGAACGCTCAATTCTCTTGGGATGAGATAGCTCAGCAATCTTTTGATGCACTTAAACACGCGTTGACCCATGCACCGTTGTTGCATCCTCCCAACTACAACCAAGACTACTTTTTGTACCTCGCTGCCTCTCATTCCACTATTGGAATGGTGTTAGTTCAGGAAGACGAATTCGCAACGGAACATGTGATATATTATCTTAGTAGGACGTTAAATCCCACTGAGCTAAAATATTCGCATGTGGAGAAATTGGCCCTGGCAGCCGTTCAGGCTGTCCAACGTTTTCGTCATTACATTCTTCTCTATAAAACTACAGTCATTTCGGATTGCAACCCTATGATCTACATTTTGACTAAACAATTGCTAGGGGGCAAGTACTCTAAATGGATCGTTATCCTGCAAGAGTTCGACTTAGAGTTTAAAAAATCTAAGTCTAAGAAATCTTTAGTCTTTGCAGAGTTGATGTGTGACTTCCCGCGTGCTGACATGGAAACTGTGGCAGAGGAACCCATTGCGGATGAATCTTTGTTTCTCATCAGCACTTTAGATCCGTGGTATGGGGATATAATCGTCTATCTCCAAACCCAATCCTTTCGGCCCGAAGCTTTAAAGTCAGAACGTCGGAAAATTCGATTCCAGTCCCAACAGTACAAAATTATTGGAGATACCCTTTATCGCCGTGGGGCAGACTTGGTTTTCCGACGTTGCTTAACTCACGAAGAGGCAGAAAGGGTTTTGAATGATTGTCACTCTGGGGCGTGTGGCGGTCATATGTCTGGGTATGCCACAGCTCAGAAGGTGTTGCGTGCTGGCTATTTCTGGCCGTCCATGTTTAAAGATTGTATCATTGCGGTCCGAAAATGCCACAACTGTCAAGTGTTTGATCGCAAGATGCGCACACCACCAGCTCCTCTCCACCCTATAATTGCCGTTGGTCCTTTTGCCAAATGGGGTATCGACTTTATTACATGTAACCCTCACTCGGCCGGGGGGCATGCGTATATCATCCTTGCGGTTGATTATTTTACCAAGTGGGCCGAGGCGATGCCTACATTCGAGGCAGACGACAAGACAGTTGCAATTTTCGTATTCAATCACATTATTGCTAGGTTTGGTGTCCCACAAGCGATAATCATTGACCATGGGCGCCATTTTCGAAACATTATGATGACAGAACTTACAGGCCAGCTTGGTTTGCGTCACGATAGTTCAGCTCCTTATTATCCATAAGCCAACGGTCTGGTTGAGTCCATCAACAAAGTTTTGGTTATCATGATCCGACGAATCATTGCGATTCATCGGTCGAATTGGCACAACATGTTATTTTCCACGCTTTGGGCATATCGAACTTCAGTAAAAACATCAACAGGGTTCACTCCTTTCCAACTAGTTTATGGTTTGGAAGCCGTGCTGCCCATTGAATGCGAAATCCCATCACTTCAAATGGCTGTCGAATTACTTCCAGCTACTTCCGAAGAGGAGAAGCGTTTATTATACTTAGCTCAATTAGATGAGACTCGACGCGATGCTGCACTGGCAATCGAGACTCATGCAAAACGAATGAAAGCTCAGTATGATCGAAATGTGACCCCTCGAAATTTTTCGGAAGGAGACCTAGTGCTATTGTATGATCAAGCTAACGATAAATTAGGTGCTGGAAAATCTGTTCCTATGTGGCATGGACCCTACATTGTTAAGCGAAAGCTAGCAAAAGGGGCCTATGAGCTGGTTGATTTTGATGGGGACTCTTTGGGTAAACCCAGAAATGGACTTTACTTAAAGAGGTACTATGCTTAAATGGTGGGTGTGAAGATTTTAGTTAGGTTAGTTAGGTTAATTTTTCTTTCTAGCTAGTGTGTTTGTTAGTATAGACAGTGTGCTTAGCTTAGAAAGTGTGTTTTTTGTCGTTATTCTGCTTATCTTGGTTTTACCCTTGATGTTTGCAGGTGTCGATGCCTCTCCAAACGTACATTGGATTTGCTGATGGTGCTTGTCGTAGTACACGGAATATCTCTTCCGTAGCTTGGGTTATCTATTCGCCCTCTGACGAGTTAGTTTCTATGCATGGGGTGAGCCTCAGTCAAACAACAAACAACATTGCAGAATACAGTGCAGTGATTGAGTTATTATCTGAATCCATTTCATTTGGGATTCGGAGTTTGATAGTGAGGTTAGATTCTGAACTCGTTGTATTACAGCTTAATAGAGTTTATGCCATTAGAAATCCAGTGTTATTAAGGTTATTTTTGAGAGTGCGTCTTTTGGAACGTGAATTTGATTACATCGAATATCAACATATTCCAAGGTCTTTTAATACATTAGCAGATGCAATTGCTTCTCGAATGTTAGACAGACATTTGCGATAATCATACATGTAAATTTAAAAACATTAACATTTAATCACACATGTTTAACAAGATAAGCCGGTAATAATGATATATATAGATAGGAGTGTGTCAAAAAATACATTGTCTTCGATCATAGGTTGCAAAACACCTTATGATCGGCAAAAATGATAAGTACAAAAAACCAAAATGTCACATGTGTCTACAAAAGTGACCATCCAATCATTGGTGGTGCTCCCTATACGACACCACTGCACGGGCTACCCTACACAAGAACCTCCTAAAAGGTACTGGGACTGCGACTACGTAGCGCTGAAGTCTGATAGGAATATCATCTATAGTAGTCTCTGGTATATCCGCCGTCAGACGCTCTAGATCCTGCTCCAACTCAGCTAAGGTCTCTGCAGCCGCATCCTGTGGGACCGGTGCCGGTGCAACTGGTTGTCTCCTCTCGAAAGGCCGGAGATTGGCTGGACGCCGTGGACCCACATCTGCATTTTGAAAATTTTTTACTGTCAGTTTTGAGACGATATATAAAAACAAAAAAAATAGATAATTTAAAAACTTGTGAAAAATGAAGTACCTCTGTCGTCCCATTGTTCTCCCTGTGGAAGAACCATGTCCGGATCACCACGAAAATCCACTCCGGCATACGGAAAATCCTGGATCGCAAAGACCTGGTCCTCCAACCAGTGAAAGTAACCCGCAGGAAATCGGACAACTCCCGCTCCCTCATCAGGATGCCGGGCCATCACCGCAACCCATCGCATCAACTTTGGCTCCCGAGGTGGCCCAACCGCAACAGTGAGATGCTGAGGGATCAACATCGGAACTCTCTCTAGGGCAAAGCTCACAACTAAAGGCCCATACCCAAACGTCTTTAATTGCCCGTTCTTTGCCCTAGTCAGTTGGCCCTTCATATTGGCCAACACAGCGTCACACCAGTTGAAAATGGTGCCTCGGAAGCAATCAATCGCCATCTGCATTTGAGATCCGGTGGCAATGTGCAAAGCGGCCGCGCCGCAGAGTCTGGTAACTGTAAAGGCAATTACCATAAGTTCAGGTCAGGATATGTATTTGATTTCTATCCCCTTCTCCTAGTTTTGATTGTTGCACCACTCTAGCCGAAGACTAGCAAGGGATTGGCCACCCGGCCTAGTCCCGAACAGAGACAGTTGCTCGCCCCTATTAGGCAAACCAGTGAGAAAATATATGTTTGAGGGCTCAATCTCGAGCTGGTGCCCTCCGATGTAAAAACATTGTTCCTGGACGTTCCACCTTTCAACCAGCCACTCTAAGAATGGCACCTGGGCCCTCATGCCAGGTATGGCCCAGTATTTGTAGAGACCGCATGCCTTCAAAGCATCAATGGAAGGTTGATGATCTATTGCAGCCAAATCGACATCTTCATGTTCTCTTTCGCGCCAATCAAGCATGGTGGGCAATCTACACACCAGAAAACACCCATTAGAATTCATTAAATCAAAAATTAATGGTTTAGTTTTGAGATTTGGGGTTTTAAATTTGCTTTGCGCGGAGTACGCACCCCGCGTTCAGAAACAGAGCGTCGGTACGCAGCTGTTCTGAAGGTAGGCTGCGTACTCCTGCCATTTTCCCATTAATGAAAATGTCGGGGTACGCAGGTCACCCATGGGGCACCTGCGTACCCCGAGAAGCGGATCTTGAAACCCCAAAGCCCCCAAAAAATCAAACTAGGGCTTAAAATGAAATTCTAAACGGATGAAAACAAAGAGGAGGATGTTGTGGAATACCTGAAAGAGACGGCGCTCGATTCCGACGGTCGGATTCTCCGCAAAGTCCAAGGGAAGTTTCTTGCCAAAAGCCCTTTTCTCTCCCTCAACAGTAAAATGGTAAAAATGACATGGTAAAAGGTCTTTTTATAGGTTTTTTGGATAAATGAATGCTAGGTTTGTTTATTTTTCACCATGGAAGGATATTTTTCAATGTATTTTGCCTATCTTAAACAGGTATGAGTAATGTGTTGTTTTTGTGCAGGACAAAAGGACTTTTTAGGGAAAATTATCATTTTTCACAAACAAAAACATCAGAGTCATCTTTTAAGCCCTTTTCTGACTCCTAAAACATGAAAAGATTGCCGAGCGTTTCTTTTACACTCGTTAAAACGGAATTAAAAGACGGTCCCCTTATAGCCCTTTTCTGATCGTAAAAACAGGAAAAGGTTGCCGGGTTTTTGTCATTTCAAACTCGATACTGGAAATAAAACAACGTGTCCTTGATCACTTTTTACTTTTCAGGTCAAAGACACTAATCATGAAAGTACTCCTTGGTCGCAAGATCAAGCGGTTCTCTCAAGTATTATTTTATACTTTTTCGGGCTTGGGAGACACAAATTTACGAAAAAGTTCAACCCTGGAGTCTTCTTTAGTTTTTTCAGACTCTCTAAAATTGAAAAACGCCGAGTTTCTCCTATACTGGACTCGTTAAAATTTCACAGTAAAGGACCTGTTCGATTACAAACAGGAACGGACCACTCCTTCTTAGGGTTCGAATCTAAACTAAGTTGGACTCATCCGAAGGATGAGCTTATAATGAAGCATATGTTATCCTCCTCAAGCTTGTTAAAAATAAAGAGGTACTTGCCAGAAACGGTGGGGGAAAAGAGAGAAGAATGAGCCTATTTGTTATCCTTTGTCACAGAAAAACCTTATTACCACTCTTGAACACGACACCTTTCATTCACCTGGGTTGGGAAATCCTTTGTCTTAAAGTTGATTAAACCACTTTGAAAGTCTTCAACCGTTTCTGGGTATTAACTTTGGGTCAATCGTCGCCAAGCCATCTGTCGTGTCGTTATGTGTTCAAGAGGTCTTTGCAAATAAACCATTCATATGCAAAATACTTGTCATCCATTTTGACCATCCCTGAGTCAGTCCTTACAACAACATTTCTTCAACTTGAACTATGATTTCGTGTTGTGGGCTTGCCTGCAACGGGTCGCTTTCTATCGACATCAGCACATTATCTAGAGAGATGACTTAGAAATCGTCAGTACCTTGAAGTCTGCATGCATCAATGGCAGGTTTCTCGCCTTTGACGACAGTTTACATCATTGACTTTCGATCGAAGGATTCCGTGACATGTTCGACATCAACCCATTCATTCACATCTCATGGATTGTACTGGGTACTTTGAGAACCATTGACATCACTGGTGGTCTCTCTCACACTTGTTAACAGTTTACATGATTGACTGGTAATCAAGTGGTTTCCACCATGTTCGACATCAACTCATTTATTCGCATGGATAGAATCGTACCAATTTGGAAAGTAGAAATCAAGACCCTGGATCTAGTTTCCACCATCCAGGCTGCGAGGAGTTTTGTATTCATTGTATAAGTAGACTAATTATAAACAGATGGCTGCGTCCATACTGTGTCTACATGTGTCTATGATTGTGATGTACTGCAAAATCATTCCTGTATCAGAGCAGTAGTTAGATTGTTAGTTAAAGTTTTCAATCTGAGTATGGGAATGCCTACCTCAGTGATGATATGATCTTATATATGTATTTTGTGTTGAATATTTGCAGGTTCTGACCGGGTTCTCCACAAGATAATCCTTGAAATGATAAAGTACTTCACCCTTCCTAGATGATTTGAAACCCTAAATCTACTTTAGGCTTCGCACTTTAGGGGGCAATCTGTTACACTAAAAAATGTCACCATGACTATTTGCAGTTAGTATGGCTCCATCAACTATCATACTATCCTCCTTGGCAAGTCTCATGCCTCTGCTTTCCATGTCAAACTCCAAGAAAGAGAGAAAAGTCATTTAAAGTCAATTATCTTTGGGTACGCAGTTTCTCTCAGCCTTACCTGCGTGTATGCAACCCAAGTTCACAATACCTGCGTACTTGTACGCTCCGTCTGTAAAGCAATGGGTGCGTACTCCTGTAAAGGTCAAAAGGCGCAAGTTTCACTCCAAAAAAGTTACTTGTGGTCATTTCTAGAGAATTCTAGAAGCTTGTTTGATGTGTATGGAGCGTCTCCAGATGGTTCATGTATCCCTATGGAAGAGGAACTTATCCCATCAAGAGGGGAGCTAACCCATCCAAAGAGGAGCTTATCCCATTGATGGTGGACCTGATTAACTTCCTCTAGAACACTATAAATACATGCATTGGGCCAGAGGGAGGGGAGGTTGAAAGCTGAACATTCCTAGGGGTAGATGCTGCTGAGATTAGGACTTCCTTGTAGAAGCTTGTGAGGAGAGATTGTCATCCTTTCTTGTTTCATTTGGAAGTGGGTGAGCTGATCAAAGTAAAGGAAGACTCTTGCTGGACCCTGGGAGGAACTTTCACAACACCAAGGCTCAGGTTGTAATGGTTTCTTTTGTTTCCTATTAATACAAATAAGTCCATTCTTCTCAACAATTTGTTATTTATGAGTTGTTTCATATACTCCTTGGTCTGTATGTTAAATATGTTTTATTTTATGAGATATTCAGGTGCTATTTAATCGTTTGATTGTTAGTGAATGCAGGTTTCGAAGAGAAGGAGGAGCTCATCCGGATCGACGAGGCTGGACTACTACAACAGCGTTGGACTATAGGTAGGATCTAAACACTTGATTTCTTATATGGTAAATGCATATTTAGAGAAGGATTGTTCTTATTTGTCTTGTTTGTCACTAGAAAGCCTTAAGCTTCTAGGGAGGTTGGTTTTGTCCGCAAAATTGACTCTTTCCGCATGACAATGACTCTAAGGGATTCTTCAATGGACTTGTTCTTTCGTTCTGTTACACCATTTTTTTTTGTGGATTATAGGGAACAATCAACTCCCTTTATTCCTAGATTTCTTATAGAAAATAACAAGATCCTTTGAGGTGTATTCTCCTCCATTGTCAGATCTCAATATCTTAATCTTCTCCCCTGTCAAGTTTTCGACTTCAACTTTGAATTCCTGGAACTTGTCGAAGACTTCATCCTTAGTCTTTAGGAGAAATATCCATGTCTTATAGTAGAAGTCATCAATAAATAATTAGAGAAATTTTGAGGTCTAAAATGGGCCTCATAAGGAATATTATAAAATAATAGTGGAAAAATTAAACTAATATTAGATTACATCACCAATTTTAGAGGGAAAAAAGAAAAAACTACTTTTTCAACTCATATTTTCAACATGTTTCCTTATGTTGTTACTCAAATTTCAAGTGCGAGCACTTGTTGGATAAAAAATTTAATTCCTCATCTAAGGAGTACCCATGTTTCATACTTTCGATGGACCCTGCTACATGAAATATGAGAAATAAACATGATTTCAATCATGTTTTTCACGTATTTCTCATTTTTCGTGTAGCGGGGTCCATCAAAAGTATGCAACATGGGTAATATTTGGATGAGGAATTAAATTACACATCCAATGAGCGCTCCTCCTCAAAATTTGAGTAAAATTGTAGGGAGATAAGTTGAAAATACGAGTTGAAAAAGTAGTTTTTTTGTTTTGTTAATATTTTTACTTTTTTACTCCAAAAATGGTGAATCATCCCCCATGGTTGACACCATCATCTTGAATCCTATTGTTTCTTATAATGTTGATTCTGGTTGTAAATTTTTGTTTTGAGGGCCAATTTAGACCTCAAAATTTCTCTAATGGTCACATAGTACAATAAACTACCAAGTGATTTTACAGGCATCAAACCACACATATCAAAATGAATTAAATCCAAGTTTTTCTTAGATCTATTATCACTATTTGGAAATCATTTCTTAGTGTTCTTTCCAAGAGCACAACCTTTACATATACCATCATACTTTAGCTGAAATTTAGGAACCCATGAAACTATTTGACTCAATCCAAGAAATTATCTATAATGAATATGCCCACATCTTTTATGCCATAGCTCACTTGGATTGATCTCATCATGTAGTAGTGCATGAGCTGGTTGACCTACAAGTCTATACAATCTTTCATCATGAATCCTAATAACCTTAGCATCATCAGTACTAGAGCCCTTGGACCAAACAAGTACTTTCCCATCCACAAAAGATACTCTATCTCCTAAATAAGAAATAGAGACAAGAATCTTTTCCAAACCTGGTACGTAAAGAAAATTGATAAGATGCACATTGTTACAAGATTCCATATGTATGGATGCCTTTCCAACTCCTTGGAATATGTGGCTATGATTGTCTCCAAGCTAAACTCTTTGGGAAAAACTATTTTCCATCATGCTAGAAAGATTTCTTTGTTCTCCAATCACGTGTCTTGATGCTCCACTATCTAGCAGCCACATGTCATCATTATCTACAATGGAACCTATTAGGGAAGAAAATTAAAAGAAATCATTATTACCTTTAGAGTTCATTGGGTTCTCATCTTCAACGTCTGTTGCAGAAGCATGTTGTCTTACCTTTCTCTTCTTGTTATTATCCATCTTAGGAAAATATCTCTCGAAGTCTCCAAATTCCTGATAACCATAACATTAGATCTTTGATAAATCCTTATTCCTTTGGGAGGAAGAAGATCCATTTCCTGATGTCTTATGTTGAGTACCAAACTTCTTCTTTCCCTTATTCTTGAAATGAGCTGGAAAATCTTGAGCTTCTTCTTCTTGACAATCTCTTATCATCAGCCTTGATTTTTCTTGAGAACAATATGTCCATAGTTGTTCAAGTAAAGGAGCTTCCTTCAAACTACTTATTCCCTCTGCAAATGCATCCCATGATCTAGGAAGACCATTTAGTGATGTAGTCACAAGTTATTGATCAGGAATAGATTCTCTAATAACTTGAATTTGATCTCTTATTTGAGAAATCCCTACTAAGTATGAAGCCACAATGTCATCATTAGTCATCCTTGTATTTCAAAGATCATTCTTCAAACTCATGGATTGACCAAATTTTTTGATAGTGTAGGATTTATTAGGGCATCATACATCTTCTAGGAAGTATCATGCTTTGCGATGTAGGGAATGAGATGATATATAGTGGAGTCTACTATAAGACTGATATTAAATTTTTCTTTCCTTGCTGTATCAATTGGTTTAATAGTCTTTCCTATCACAATATCCAAAACTTTGTTTTTTGCAAGAATAAGATCTATTCTAAGTTTCCAAGCTCTAAAGTTTAATGCTCCCTCTAACTTGTTTTTAGATTTCATAGAAGAATCCATAGGTGCTAATCTACAAGGACTTCAATAAAATGCTCTCTAAGGTTTTTGCAAGGGTGATCCCAATGTTCCTTCCTTCCTTCACTAGAGATTTGATATCATCTTGATTTTCTAAGTGCAATAGATATTAACACAATATTTATGAAATTTTGATAATTATTTTTAATGTAGATCTTATTTCAAATTTTTCCAATATATCATTAATCAATTATACTTCAGAAATTCAACCATAAAGAGCAGTAAAACAATAGAGATCACAATGCACAAAAGAAGACAAGATTTACCTTGGGAAAAACCCCCATGGGGAAAAACCAAACAACCTTTTAAATAGAGAAATTCTTCTTGTTCAACAAGAGACACACCTAGACCTATGGTCAAACCTAATCTTCCCCTCCAAGTCAAGTCACCCAATCTGATCTAGAAATTCACTTTTCCTATATGATCCAAAATTTTGAACCTCCTGCAATTGCCCATCCACCCAGGATTTTCAGCCCATGTAGTTTCCCAAAAATTTTGTCCCTTGCAATAGAATGCCTAGAAAATATTTGAACCAAAGAGATAAGACTATATCCACACATGCAAGTTGATGAGAGAGAGAAAAATATCCAAATTATCTTCTTCTTAATCCTATTCGTCATTCTTATCCTTTACTTGCTTGCCCAAAACTTGTTTTGTGTGAGAGAATGTGAATGCCCAAGTGGAGGAGGTCAAAGTGTCTTTATATAGTGATCTATCTTAGGAAAATGTGTGTGTCTCCCACCAGGTCCAACTTGACTTAGAAGGAAGCCGACTTGTCACTTTTTGGAGCCAAAAATTACATTTCGAAAATTCATTTTTTCTTCTTTAAAAAGTCACAAAGGGGCTTTGACTCAAAAATAAATTTTCTTTTGACTATAGTATTTAAAATATGATTTTCAATAATAATTACATCAATTGACCAAATATACATTATGAAGACCGATCACAGTTACCAAATCAACAATTTTGATGACTCCCTTTGCATAACCTACAAGGAAACATAACTTTACCCTTTTTCTCTAGAACCTTAAAAACACTAATTGATGGAACACCAACTAGTTGATGAGAATCCTTAGACCACACTTGTAAGACCATGAGAATACCGAGGCATCATTAATAAGGTGGCCACCCTTACAAAGCTTGCAATGGAATTTGGGCTTGTGATGTATGTTGGAAGATTTATCAACATTATCAACACTCACAACAATGGTTGGTTGGTTTCCCCCTTGCTTATTTTGGTTCTTCATATTCTTCTTCTTCTTAGCTTCTTGGTTACTAGCATCAAGACTTTCACCAGGTGAGGAAGAAGAAAGGGGAGAAGGCATAATGGGCAAAGAAGGAAAAGTGTCAACATGAGTTTGGTGTTGTTGAGGTGGAGTATCTTGGGTGTTTGGGACCAGGGAAGTTGAAAGAAATCATACTAGTAAACCTATCGTGAATTCGAGAAGGAATAATGTAGCCTATAAGGAGGACCAATATTTCCAATACAGGGAAATAGACTAGGATCCTCATTAAAATGGGCTCCTTGATTGGAAAAATCTAGAACTGTTGCATCAGAATCAACTTAAGGTCTACTAAATAGGAAAACTGATAGCAAACTCTACCAAATCTAAGGAATAAAACATACAAGACTTCCCACATAGACCACACTAGTTGGTGATAAAATCCAACATCACGAGATCAATATGAAAAGTGGCCAATGAGAGAGTGGGTGGAAGATTTATAAATATTATCAGCACTCACAACAATGGTTGGTTGGTTTCCCCCTTGCTTATTTTGGTTCTTCATATTATTCCTTTTCTTCTTCTTCTTAGCTTCTTGGTTACTAGCATCAAGAATTTCAGCAGGTGAGGAAGAAGAAAGGGGAGAAGGCATAATGGGCGAAGAAGGAAAAGGGTCAACATGAGGTTGGTGTTGTTGAGGTGGAGTAGCTTGGGTGTTTGGGACTAACGAAGTTGAAAGAAATCACACTAGTAAATCTATCGTGAATCTGAGAAGGAACAATGTAGCCTTATAAGGAGGAGCAATATTTCCAATACAGGGAAAAATACTAGGATCCTCGTTAAAACGTGTTCCTTGATTAGAAAACTCTAGAACTGTTGCGTCATAATCAACTTAAGGTCTACTAAACAGGAAAACTAATAGCACCCTATCAAATCTAAGGAAGCAAACATACAAACCTTCCCACATATACCACACTAGTTGGTGATAAAATCCAACATCACGAGATCAATATGAAAAGTTTCTAAAGAGAAAGTGGGTGGAATAGTCACATTGGTGACTTTCTTAATGGTCCAACCCTAGTGAAAGTACTCTCACATATAGTTGAGCACCCTCCAGGAAGGCCCAAGTGAGTTTGACCAACATCTATCCAGGTACAACAAGGACATCCCCCTCACTGCCACCTTGTGTATGGGCCTTAAGATAAAATCCACTAAGGTCACCACCTAAAACAACCTAGTCTAGGGAATAATCAAGAGTCAAATGTATATGAAATGATAGGGAAATAAACCTGAAATCCCCTTCGAGAGGCTCCTCAAAGCAAGAATTGTCCTCCCAAGTGATCCATAAGTGTTTTACAACACCGTTTGTAATACGCTCAAATAAAAACCACCAAGACCAATGAAGCAGGGTATATTAGTTTGTTGGACCCAATGCGACCTCGTGCTTAACTCCTATGTGAGAGGAGCTTCCCAGACAACGTGAGGTAGTGATTGGATTTTCACTCCCTAAATCAAGATTATAATGTTTGTTTTGTAGCCTTGGAGAGTTTAAACTCACCACCTATTCCAAGGCCCTACACCTAATCTAATGTAGGTGTGCTACCAGAGAAATGTAAAAATGTCGAATCAATTTTATTAAGCATTAATTTTATGGCTGTTTTTTACATAATAGGAGTGTGGATTCGAAACCAATGATATTTTGACACGACTCAAAATCTCAAGTGCAATGAAATGAAATGCAATATTTTATTTCGATGAATTCTAGCTATAGTAAGGAGTAAGAGGTTTTAAGCAAAGAAACAAGTGTAACATTCAATGCAAGAAACATGGCATTGAGAATAGTTGGCATTGATGTCAAGGGAATGGTTGCAAGAATAATGGTTAAGAAAAGGCTTTAGATCCAATTTTAGTTGATTAGTTTAGATCAGAAGAACCTGGAAACTACTCAGATGGATAAATCTCGGAAAGATATTTACAACAATAAATTAAAGTCCAAAAAATGCCTCCTCGATCAAAATATATGGATGGTCAAAGTTATGAGGGTAAAAGAAAGTCAAATTTTGGTCAAGGCCAAGGCCCCCTCAGTACAATCAACATGCAAATTTGGCAACCATGTTGGTGCACATGGACAAATAAAAAACTCAAGAGGGGTTTCACACTTGACATATCATCCCGATAGGTTCCATGTCCACCACAAGCCAGTAGTGGTCCCATTCCCTAACATGTCACCCCAATGGATTTTCCCCAATTTTTTTTGTGAAAGACTTGAAGTTTTATTTCTGGGGACATGGGCACTAAGAGGATGTCACTGGGAAAAGTGGCATGAAGGAGTAGTGATTGGGGCAGTTCACATCAATGGGGAAGCCCCACCTAATATCTTACCTAAACAATTTTAGTATGTGAGTATGCTTGGTGGAAGTTTACAATGTAGGGGACCCCATAGCCACACCACCCCAAAATTATTTCCTTGGGAGTTTTACAAGGGAGTGCATGACAGAAACCCTGGGATGACAAGGCACCGGGAGGACATGGAAGACAAGTGGATTGATGTGAAAATTAAATGGAAAGAGGTGACTGGTGTAAATTTAATGGCTGAAGTTCAGCAAGGAGGATCCATGGGACACGTAACCATGAAAGTGTTTCCTCGAATATTTTCACAACAAGTGGAATTGAGAAGCAGTCCCACATGATACACAACCTCGATGGAATGACCTAGAGAGTTTTCAATGGTGCACATATTTTAAAATGTTGGGTAAATAAATATAGGGGCTATAGAATCACTCCAAGACACGATTATATGGATTTATGTGACCAAGGGCCCACTGATGAACAAGTCGACAAAATTGAATTTTGGTGATTTTGCGCCTATTGTAGTGGCTACAACCACCCTCCAAAATTTTTCCTTAGCTTTGTTTTGGAGCCTACCTACCAACCTTTCACAACAACATGTCTTGCCTTGTCAATTACACAAGCTTCAGTGATTTTCTTGTAGAATGAAAGCCTGTCCATAAAAAATTGTTACATCCACCTCGTAGGTTGTTTCACCGGACTTGGTGTAGTTGCAGGCTGAGGAGCTCCCTCAAGAAATTATACAATTCTGGAGGGGAACCAACCTTCCCTCCAGAAATTGCGCAATTCTGTCTGGCAGCCTGATGGGCTCCAGAATTGTGCAAATATGCCTGTCACTATTCACTAGAAAAATTACGTAATTCCTCCCAGCAGGACTACTCAGCCCAGAAATTGCGCAATTTTGGGTAATAGTCAGCTGCTCTATCCAGAAATTGCACAATCCCTCTGGGAAGCTAGCCCAACTCCTTCCCAGAAATGTACATTTTTTCCTCCTAGCTGAGCAGACTGTTGCATGTGCAGTTGAGTTGACCGGTTCCCTCCGGGACCGAGCAAAACTAATTTCATGTACGTGATTCTTCTCCCAAGGAAACATGCAAAGGCATCCATTGATTCAAGGATCTAATTTTATTAGCTGGAGGTCGCATGCGAGGATCATTTCAGAAACCTCCCACCAAGTGTCGCTTTTCCTAGATTTGTGGCATGCGCGTCACATCTTCGATTTTATCAAAACTCATGAACTGGACGTTGCAGAGCTCATTCACCACATCGACCTTGCTGCTCTAACATCCCACATTGCATCTAGGAGTCGTCAGCACATTCAGCTCAGCTATTTTAGGGTAATCCCACCTTCCATGTCTTGTGTTGCATTTCTGTCGCTTTTGGTGTTTCACTTTGTGCGATTGTTGTCTGCTTGATTTTAGTGAGCGCTTTCTGTCATTTTGATACATGTTAGCTTGCAGAAGCAACAATTCAGTTTTAGTTTGCATCTCATTGTTGTCGCATGCATGACACTGTTTTAGCACGGATGGTTGCCATTGCGGCGTCTTGCTTCACACACATGCATGCTTTACTGTTTTCTAAATCCTACACTTGTTGTTTACATGTATGATCATTCACTCTTGTTTGCACTCATATCACCATGCATTCAGACTTCTCATGTTTTCAGTCACCCATTGGCCGGACTGGGTTGCCTTGGCTCGGACCATGCCTTGCCCGGCTAGCACTACGCATTTTCGGAAGCGAAGGATCTTCCTTCCCTCCAGAAATTACGCAAGCCTAGCCCAACACTGACCTTCAGGCTTGCATTGTGCAATTCTTGGAGGCAATGTCCTTCTGGCCTCAGAAACATTGCGCAGTTTCAGTCCTCAGCAGGCCAAGCTAGACTATGCATTGTGTAGTTCTAGTAGTTAGACAACCTCCTAACACCCCAGACTATGTCTTGTGTAGTTTTGGAAGTCAATCTCTCGACCTCCCGGTGGAAATTGTGCCACCTTCATGATCAGTCACACAGGTATGTTGCAAGTCAGTTCTCAATTTCGTTTTGTTTTTTGACTGAAAAATTTCTTTCCATGAGTGTTTCCATGTCTCCAAGTATTGCAGGTTTTCATATGCCTCTCAGTAGAACATGTACAATTGTTTCCAGGAGAGTAGAGTCAAATACACCGTTCAAAGCACACTTGGGGATGCAGTCTATCAAGTGTCTATGAACTTGCCTACCCACGAAGACATTAAGTTATTCGTAGACAAGGAAATCAAGATAAGATGGTAGTAGAATCACAGTAAGAAACACCATCAACAGCAGCTGAAGGTAGCATACATGCACGCAACAAACATGAGATGAAGTTTGTTAACAACACAGAGGCGGAACAAAGTTGCAAGCTCAAGAAGATCCACTTATGATGAAAGAAACTTTGGAGACTCAGGCTATGAGGTGACAACGCGACATGGATATCGTGTGAAGGCAGAGAACGGAAGAGAGAAGGAGTTGCATATGCTAAAGCATCAACTCAAGGAAGAACAAGAGCTGCATAGAAAAGAGAATGAGTTGTAGCAGGAACTGGTACAGCACGGGGTGCAACATGCACTCACTGATGAAACTGCGCCCGTACAAATTATAGATCCATCCCAGCAGCTGGTATGGAGCAGAAAAGGTGAGCAGTGTTGTTGATCGCATGCAAGGGAATGTAGCAGCATGCATGTCTTCATTGCGCACGCATGCAATCCCACCCATTTGACACACTCACCGAGGCGAAGATAAGAAGCAAGTGGGACTGGAGCTGAACATGTACTTCGACAAGTTGATGTGCATGACCACTAGCACACACTTGAAGATCAACACGGACACTATGCATCAGTGTGTTGTCAGTTCGGCCACACCTAAGAAGATCATGCACATGCTATCATACGAGTTGGACGAAGGAGCCATATCAGTGCACCCGGATGCAATGAAGGCAAGAGTTCGCTTAAGAAAGTTGTCACCTTTGAGCACACAAACATCATCACAAATTACCAAGTTTAGCATCAGTTCACCACCTTCGATCATCACAAGCATGTCAAAGAGTTGGTCTCACCACAACGACCCGAGTGTCAGTGATGTCTTGCATGGCTTGCTCAAGCCATTTTTTCTCACATGGGCACATTTGCATTGTAATGTAATGTCTTGTCAAGTGCAAATTCAAGTGCCAATTATTGAATGTAACAATCATAGAGTAGTTGAAGAGTCATGAGGGTAGATGAACGGTCTCAAAGAGGAATGTCAAGGGTCACCCCACCCTTTGCTATAAATAGTACCTCATAAATCATTGTATAGGATTTTGGTTAGCCAAGCTTCGATAGGACTATCTTAGAGAAAGCTTGGTTAATATTGTAATGCGCCTTGGCTTCTCCCCTGTGCAAAGCTAGTATATCTCTTTCGAGGAGTAGGTGGTTGTGGCTGTAACATTCCACTATTGGAACTAGTGGTTGGACATGGATGTATTGTATGTCTAAAACTTACACTTCTTAATATAACAAAGCCAACACGTTTTCATGCATATGTTGTTATTGTAGTTGGACTATTCTGGTTGTTGTAGCAATGTATGTTATTTAACTTACGCATTTATGTATGAAATTTTTTGTATGCAATTGTATGAATCTTGTTGCAGATGTGCTATTGTTTTAAACATCACTTTAGATTGCTCGCTATCTTGCTCTCTAGCTAGTGATGCATCTTTGCTCGTGTGTTCCCTTCTAAGCCGAGTACTATTACAGGTTTCCAAGGGGTGCACTCACCTCAATCTCCATGTGTTAGAACCTCTCATGCACCTTCCTTGACTCGCCACAACTGTCACACCCTTGCTACCAATAGGGACATCTTACTTGCCTTATGCGAAATTGCGGTCAAGGCATTATCGTACGAAGCACTGCTGGGACTCCGACACCAAATGTTCTGAGGTCTAATTGGGACTTCTTATCGGGGAGATCCCCTGACATGTTGGCGGGTCCAACACCATCAACAACTCCATATTTGGTAACCATGCCAAAACTAGCAATGCACATGAAAAAATTAGCAGCTATTTTAGCGACATGGGTAGATTTGGAAGTTTGGAAAAATTTGGTAGATAACCATATTTGGAATTGTAGACAAACTCTTTGCTAAATCCTATAAAATTAAAAATTTGAGAAAACTGGCAGTTTAACTCAGCTTTTATCACAAAGACTAGAGAGAAAAGATTGAAGGCTTCAAGAACACATAGGCCGAATTGAAAAAAGTGTTACTGAAGAAAAAATAAGGATTTATGTATGTTAAACAACTGAAGGTAACTAAAGTTCTAAATCCAATAATACCAACTCTAATTCTTTATAAGCATATTTGAATTAGTAGAGAATGTTGTTGATGTTGCTGGTTTTTCTGGTGTGTATGGTGAATTAATCAGTGATCATAGATTGATGAAGGTGATTTTATGGTGATTGGGTGTGTGGTTGAGGAGAGATTTTATTTATTTTATGAGAGGAAGTGGCTTTAATGATTTGAGTTTGAAAATGGAATGAGAGATGAATCAAGGAGTTTAAGCAAGGGGAAACTTGCATTTCAGGGGTTGTAGCTCCAACCCATAGTGGTTGATAAAAAATCAGGGGTTGGAGCTCCTTTTAGTATCAATTGATAAATCAAGGGTAGTAGCTCCTTTCAGTGGTAGCTGATAAAATTAGGGGTAGTAGTTCCTTTTTGTAGTAGCTGATAAATTAGGGAGTAGTAGCTTGCTTCTGGTTGGAGTGAGAAAATTTTGTAACAAGAAGTTGAAGCTTGCCTGTGTGAAAGTAATTGAAGAATCTATGTGTCTAATATGTGCTTCTTGTGTTGATTCTTGTGATTCTTATATGAATGGTTCATGAAGTGTTTATTAGTATCCTAATATTCTTTACTCTGTGAAATATTTTTTTAAAGTTTAGAGCCAAGTTCCTTCAAAATTAGTTTAACAACTAGAAGAAAGATTAGGTTCTATGACAAACCAGGAATGAAGATTCAACAATAGGGTATCTATGTTCAATGGAAAAAAATATGTTTTGGAAATTAAGGATGAAAACCTATATTCAATCTCTTGGTGTTGATATATCTGATGTTGTGGAAGATTAAAGTCAAAGGCATCAGGCTTTGATTACTAGAGATGGATTTTACAGGCAATGTTAAAGCTATGAATGGTCTACTTGTTAGACTACATGAATCAGAACTTGTCAAGGTCATGGATTGTATTATTGCAAAAACAATATGGGACAAGATTAGAAACTTCTATAAAGGTGATAGAAAGGTAAAGTCGTGCCAAACTTCAAGGTTTTAACATGCAATTTGAGTCTTTAAAGATGCATGACAATGAATATATTTCTAAATAATTTCTTAGAGTTGATGAAATTGTGAATACAATAAGAGGTCCTGATGAGGAGTTAAAAGTGCCAGTAGTAGTTCAAAAGGTGCTGAGATCTCTCCCTGATAGATTTAATCCTAAATTTTCAGCCATTTAGGAGATGGAAGATCTCAAATCGCTCACTTTGTATCAACTGCTTAGCACTCTTACTTCCAATGAGATGAGGATTTCTAATGGAAAGTCTATAATAAAGGAGTCAACCTTTAAAGTAGATAAGAGTAAAAAGGAAGAACATAATGACTCATGTTGTGAATCAAATGAAGAGGAAGCTAAGTTCATGAGGAAGCTCAAGAGAGGCTTAGGAAAGTACAAAGATAAGCTACATTTTAAGTGCTTTAATTGTGGTAAAGTAGGTCACTATGCTTCTAAGTGTCCAAAAAATAAGAATAATGAATATGACCTTAGAGAGAAGTTTAGAAAAGTATAAAAGGAAAAAAATAAGTTTAAGAAGAAAAGCTTCTACACCCAAGACAACAACACCTTTGAAAGTGAAGGAAATCAATCTTCGTATGAGGACATAACCTATGAAAGCTCAAAATAAATAATGATCATGGCCATAGAAAATATGGAAGTAGAAGTTATTGAATATGATGGAGAAAAGGCTGAGGTTTTAGAAGGAGAGTTAATCAATTCCCTTGAAGAGATCCAAAGGTTGAGGAAGAAAAATAAAACAAAAAAATAATTGTTGGCCAAGGACAAAGCCAAAGCTAAAAGACCTCTGCTCTTGCAAATTGAAGGAGGAAAACTGATCCAAGATACTCTAAATCAACATATCAATGAGAAGAATCAAGCATCTGAAAGGCATGAAGGATAAATTTTATTTCCGAGGAAGGAGCTTGAAAAAGAAAAAACCCAATTGAGCTTGAATGAGAAATTTGGAAAATGGATTGAAAGTTTGAATGAACGTATTGAATATCAAAGAGTCTTTAATAATAGAACATGTATTGGATGTGAGGACAACTCAAGTTCAACAAATGATATGAAGGGGAAGAAATTAATTACCTTTGTGCAAGCATTAAAAAATGTAGCAACATAAAAACCATAGTTGATCGAACACAACAACAAAAAGAAAAAGGGACTAAACAATCCAATTTGTAGGCAAAGAAAAATAAACTCTTGCAAAATAATAGGAGCAATTCAACTCAACAAAAGTCTAATAATGCAGTAGAGGCAAATTGAGTTCCTTAACAGAGAGGCTCAGGTCTCAGACAAGCTCAAATTTCTCAGAGAGCAACTCAAGCAATATTTAGATATCGATTTACTCCCAGGTATGAACAAATATTTCGAGGTTATTGTTTTACTTGTACAAAATATGGGCACAAGGAAACAAATTGCAAGGTGAATCTATCATTTATATAGCTTAGGCCACGGAGAATATATTATCATCCGGATAACCAATTTTTTAGGCAAAGGATGAGAAGAACCAGGTATAAAAATTCATTTTCCCCACTGAATAACTTGTTTCAATGCTACATTTGTAAAAACTATGGCTACAAAGAAGCTTCTTGTAGACTTAAAGATAAGAGGCTTGATCCAGAAATCAAGAAAAAAATCTAGAAACCCAAAGTATGGAATTAAAAGGAAAACAAAGAGAACTTTGATTTTGTGCTATATACTCAGAATGAAGGAAGCCACTAGTATGTTGACTGTAGTTGTTTCACACACATGTCAGGAGATAAAAGTAAGCTTTTGTGATGGAAACTGATCAACAAAGGTAATGTAACCTTTGGGAATAATGCACCTGGTAAGACTATGGGTAAAGGAATTATTAGCCTATCTAATGGCAAAGGTAAGGCCAAAGATGTGTTGTTTGTTGATGGCCTAAATCAAAATTTGCTCAGTGTGTCTCAAATGTGTGACCAAGATTATGATGTGTTGTTCAAATCTAAAAATTGCCCAATCAAGTTTGTAGGCACAAGAGATATAGTAGTTGAAGCCGTTAGAACATACAATAATGTCTATGTTCTAAAAGAGAAGACAAAGAAGTGTTGTTCGTAAAATATTGACGAAAGATGGTTGTGGCATCAAAGGCTAGGACATCTAAACTTTGATCATATTGTCAAATTGGGAAAGAAGAATGCTGTCAGAGATCTGCCAAAGCTTTCAAAGCCAGGGAACACTATTTAGAAATCTTGTCAGATGGGAAAACAAGTGCGAATACTATTTAAATGCAATGAGAACTCATAAACTAGGCCTTTGCAATTAATACATATGGACTTGTGTGGTCCTTCAAGAAATTAGACACCCTCAGATAAATTGTGTTTCATGCTTATCATTAATTATTTTAGTAGAATGACATGGGTGGATTTTTTAGGAGAAAAATCTCAGGCTTTTGAAAAGTTTAAAAACTTTAAGGCCATGGATGAAAATGAGACAAACTATAAAATAAACTGCATAAGGTCTAATAATGGTGGTGAGTTTACTTCAAAAGAGTTTGGTGACTTTTGCAAGCAACATGGTATCAAAAGGCAGTTTACATAGCAAAGACTCCACAACAAAATGGTATAGTAGAGAGAGCTAATAGATCAATTCAACAGTTGGCTAGAGCCATGATGGGAGAAATAAATATTCCATAGAGATTTTGGGCTGAAGCCATTCACACAACAACGGTGATCCTAAACAAGGCACACTTCAAATGAAATAATGATAAAACTACATATGAGTTCTAGTATGTTAGACTTGCTATAATCAAGCATTTCATAATATTTGGAAGCAAGTGTTATATCAGGAAGAATGATGGAAATATTGGTAAGTTCATATGAGAACAAATGAAAGTATTTTTCTTGGTACTCTTAGAATAACAAGGGTTATAGATGTTGCAATAAGAATACAAGAAAAATAATTGATTGCATTGATGTTAAAGTTGATGAGCACATTGAGTCTGAAGACAATCAAAGCGTTAATATTAGATCCAATTATCCAGTCAGGAATACTTAAAAGGTTGATGAGCAATTTATAAATGAAGACATTGAAGAACCATTCAGTCCAAAAACCAAATATCCTACAAGGTATGTGCAAACACACCACCCAACTGACCAAATTCTTGGTGATTTGAATACAAGTGTTCAAACAAGAAGAAGGATAATAAATCCCCCATAGTCAAGCACATGTAGCTCTGTTATCAATGTTGGAACCAAAGGATTTTTCTCAGGACAACCACACTAACAATTGGTTAAAGGTCATGAATGAAGAGCTTGATCAGATTGAGAAAAATAAGACATGGGAACTTGTTCCAAGACCAGTAGATAATAATGTTATTGGCATGAAGTGGGTCTTTAGGAACAAATTGAATGAACATAGTGAATTGGTAAGAAACAAAGAAATGTTTGTTTGCAAGGGCTATGCACAAATTGAAGGATTGAATTTTGATGAAACCTTTGCTCCTGTTGCACAATTAGAAGCATTCACATGTTCTTGAATTTTTCTTTTTTTAAGAAATTTAAAATATATATCAGATGGATGTTAAATGTGCCTTTTTAAATGGAGAATTTCAATAAGAAGTCTACATTGAGTAGCCAAGTGGTTTTCAATTGTCTGATAAACCTGATTATGTTGCAAGCTGAAAAAGTGTTTGTATGGTCTTAAGCAAGCTCCAAGGGCTTGTTACTTCAGTTTGGATAGTTGATTTTCTCAAGTGTGGTTTTAAAAGAGGTACAACTGATAGTAATTTGTATGTGAAAACTAATGATGAACAATTGTTAGTGGTGGTTGTCTATGTTGATGATATTATTTTTTCCAGTGATTCATATCATATAGCCTGTTAGTTTGGAGCTAATATGAAGGCCAAATTCGAGATGTCTATGCTTGGAGAAATTTCTTATTTCCTTGGTTTATAGATTGCACAATATTTAAAAGGAATTTTTTTATCTCACAAAGCAAGTATCTCGAGGAAGTATTGAATAAATTTGGCTTTCAGGAATGTTCTTTAGTAAGCACTCCAATGGTTATCGGTTGCAAACTCAACAAGGCTGATGAATCATCAAAGGTGGGTCAGACTTTATATAGATCTATTATTGGTAGATTTTTATATTTGATAGCCTCTAGACCAGACATTATGCAAGCAGTTGGTATTGTTGGAAGATTTCAAGCAACCCCCAGACAGAGTCATATCTTAGTAGAAAAGAGGATTCTCAGATACCTAAGAGCCACAATGGACTATGGAATTTGTTACACCTCAGGTAAATATTTTTCACTAAATGTTTTTACTAATTTTGAGTGGGTAGGTGACGCAGATGATAAAAAAAGCACTAGTGGTGGTGATTTATTTGTTGGTGCATGTCTTGTTTCCTGGTAAATAAGAAGAAAGCTTTAATTTCTCTCTGTACTACTAAAGCACAATATATAGCAACAACTTCTTATTGCAATAAACTATTATGGATGAAGCAGACTTTACAAGACGTGCAAGTGATATATGATCAACCAATACCAATCACCTGTGGTAATACTAGTGCAATCAACATGTCCAACAACCCTATTTTTCTTTCAAATACTAAGCATATTCCAATCAAGTACCATTTCCTTAGAGAGAAAGTTGCAAATCAGCTTTTAAAGTTGGAGTATGTACATACAAAAGAGCATGTTGCTGATATATTCATTGAACCTATCTAAAGAGATCAATTTAAGTACTTAAGGCAAAGATTGGGAGTAGTTCCTATTAACTCCCTCCACTAGAGCTTCCTCAATAGGAAAAAAGGTAGCTAACAAGCACTCAACATATAAAAAGGAAGCTTCTAGGTCCAAAGGATCAACAAGATAGTGGGAGAAGTATTAGAAGTACACTTTCCTTTTATGATTGTGTTTTTGGTGTTGCCATCAATGCCAAAGGGGGAGAATGTTGAAAATATGTTGGCATTGATATCAAAGGAGTGGTTGCAAGTAGATTGGTTAAGAAGAGAATTTGGAGCCAATTTACTTCATTAGTTCAAATCAAAAGAACTTAAAAATTGCTTAGATGGATAGAGCTTGGAAAGATATTTATAATAGTATATTAAAGTCTGAAAAAGGCCTCCTGGATCAAAATAAGAGGTCAAAGTTTGGTCAAGGCCGAGGGCCCCTCAACACTATCAACATGCAGATGTGGCAACCATGTTGGTGTGCATGGACAAACAAAAATATCAGTAGGGGTTGCATGCTCAATAAATCATCCCACTAGTTTCCATGTCTGTCACAAGTTAGCGGTGGTCCTACCCAGGACACATCACCTCAACGAATTTTCCCTAGAGTTTTTCGTGAGAGACTAAAAGTTTTATTTCAGGGGATAGGGACATCATAAGGATGTGGCTAGGCAATGTGGCGTGAGCGAGTGGTGATTGGCAGAGTTCAAAATAGCGGGGAAGCCACACCTGGAAGCTCACCTCAATGGTTTTAGTACGCAACAATGATTGGTGGAAATTTACAAAGCGGGGGACCCCACTGTTGTGAAATCAAGTGTAGTAGGATTTAGGATTGATTTCTCTAACTTGATAATTGCTTATGAATTCTATCTTATTTATTATTACTTATTATGTTATCTTCATCAAGAAATTATACAAATGTTCAAAACAAAAAGGATCACAAAGAGACATAGAACACCAAAAATTAGGCTTCAAGCTAGGAAAAACCCCACAAGGAGCAAAACAAAAAAAAAGTCCTTCTGTTATAGAATTAGATGAAAATGAGATATACAATACCAAGACCCAAATCTACCACCAAAAAGTCAATTTCAACCCTCCTCCAAGCCACCTCCAAATCTAGTAAAAGTCAATAATGGTCAATCTTCCCAAATATGTCATCTTCCTAAAATTTTAGTCCTATCTTGAAATTTGGGCCCTGTACTTGTCACAAAAAAATTTGGTTCATCTTCTTTTTCATCCTACAAATAGTCTCCTTATTCTTCTTCCTTTTTCTCCACTAAAATAGGTGAAAAATATAAGTATGATGATCATATATGAGTGCACTCTAAAGTGATAGAAATATCCTCTATATATATCTGTCCGGGAGGTCGAATAGGTGGCTCCTGGAGGCCCATGCTAACTTGTTCCTAAGGAGGGATGACTTGAAAACTTTGGTGGACTTTGAATCAATAAAAAAATATTTTTATTTTCTTACAAAAAGTACAAATGGGACTCTACTCAAATACATTTTATTTGACTCAAAATAATTTCTTTTTGACTCAATAGACTCTATAAGCATGAAGAACATGCTTTTACCAAAAATAAAATAATAATAATGAATATAATCAATGATAAAAATTATATTTTATTACATTATGGAGACCAACACTAGTTACATTTTTTTCAACACTCCCTCTTAACTAGGGAGGTATTCATAATGACACAATGGGATACTATCAAGTTGAAATATTCATATGAGAAAGGATCCATATTGGTAAGCATCAATGATGAATTAAATCATCATATCTAGAATTGTAAAAAACAAAAAGGCCTTGACTAATAAGCTCCATCTCTCCATTAGATCCGAGCACAATGTTCGAAGGCATACATTTGGACATCGTCACCTCTGAGGTACATACCCCACCCGAGTGTTCCTAAGGTATGACCTCATAGGACCATTTTGTAATCCAAGGAAAACTACATCCTCTAGACCATTATTTACCAAGTCCATGTATCCAACTCAGGATGTTAATGCTAGTCAATCACAATACATGACTCAAGAATGTATGCCCCTGATGCTTATCCAATCCACCATTCCCCAATCTAGTGATTTTACTAGGCTTATACCTGTTAGTCCTATCCATAATACATGACACATGGAGAATACAATGTCCACCCACACTCCTCAACAGGGAGGAGGTCCTCACTCCCTCTCAAACAGGGAGGAAATAACCACAAGCCTAGGGTTGTTTAAAAAATACTCATTTTTTACAAGGAACTTCATCATTGCATCGACTGCCTATTCTTCCGTGGAGATTTGTTGTAGCTTCTCAGCTCCTATCAACATCATACTTTTGAAAATGAAGCAACAAAAATTAGAATTGTTTTGATTTCATTATAAATACACAATGTATTATAGTAATATTTTTATTAATAAGATTAACAATATAAGAGTGATTGAATTTTACAATGAGGGCCTGCTTTATATACCTAGGTAGGTGTCCCTTCATCACTGGGCATGTCTTTTAGACATGCCTTTTCATTTAACTAATGACTATTAAAATAATCATTATTTTGATTATTTATTATTTACATTTATTTGTATTTTTTTTATATAAATTATATTCATAACATTTCCCCTCTTTGAAAATTTTTGTCTTCAAAGTTGTCGCTGACAATTTCTTCACCTTGTCGATGTCATTCGACATGTGTAAGTGATACTATTAAGCTTTATCCAATTTCCATTCGATTTTTATTTTAATTTATTATATATATATATATATATATATATATAATATTTTAAGTATTTATTATTATTATTATCATTATTATTATTAAAGTAACTTTATAAAAAAATATTAAAATATAACTTTATAATTTGATAAAGTTAGATTATAATGTTTTTATAAAATACTTTATAACTTGTTAAAGTTGTTATATTTATTCCTAATATATTGTCATAACTGTCTATCATTGACCGATGTCTTTCTATCATTGGTGTCTTTCTTGAATAATCGGCCTCACACCTTACTGCTCGCTTGCTCAGATATCGTAGGAACATGATCAACCTCATTAACTCGCAATCTGATTCATCCCCTTCAAAAACTTTGATCTGAATGAAGTTGGATGGATATTGCTCACACATAGGCTTCAGGTCATGGATGAACATCACATTCTTGATATCCAATCCAAAAACTTGCATCTCTTTGAAAGAGTTTTCGTAAATTTGGCTGCAAAATTTCTTAGCAAGAAACATGGACACACATTCTCATAATTTATCTATTGCAAAAGCACAACGACTTTGTCCCCACAACTCATGGTGAAAACCACAATCTGGGAAACCCTAGACGTCTCGTCCAAGAACCTCTGTAGCCCTGGTTGAAGGTAAACGTAGGCCCGAATTAGAGTCCCTGAATTAGAATCTGAAGACCATTTCTTAATGCTATATGCTGCGAGCTCGGAATCTATAAAGGCCATGAAATAATCAGGGTTGACGGAAAATTTCTTCCAGGATTCCTTTAGCAAAGTTCCATCCATGTTGAGAACCAGAGTATTTTTCTGACCCCTTTCTCAGAGATTAGAGGATAAATATGAGCAGAGCCAAGCAACAAATAAGGTTGTGTTTAGGGTATGTTTGGCCAACTACTTGGGAATTTCGGTCTCAAGATCATAAAGTTCTAGAAATTGGGTGCCAGGATAAATTGGACGTCTTCATCTTCCTTGGGAGACAAAGAGAAATTGTGGTCATAGGAAATGTAATTGTTGTTGCCTAGTTTATTGGAATTTCCAGTCAGCCTCTTTTTCCAATTTTTTATTTTAGATTCATGAGATAATATTGAGGTAGGTATGGTGCCTAGGCTCGATTGATTGGATAATGGAGATTATTATTCTGGTAACGAATTAGAGTAATCACCTTCTTCAGTGCTAATAATACTTTTAAACTCCCACTGTAAACATTTTAGTGGTAGCTTGTATGGTGTAATAATGCCAACATAAACCTTAATGCCTACAAACTTTATAAATTTATGAAGATGTTCATACAACTGTAGAGAAAATTGTGCTTCATGAATATTCTGATATGAAAATAACCACATCTATGAGATTCTCTCCCATGAGTTATATCATAAAATATATAAGGCTTAAATAATTGGATTTTATAATAAATTTCATCAGGTTGCTTCACAACACTTTCCCTGTTACTACTTGTGCTATCTAAATCTGACTCATCTCTAGTTTTCATTATCATCCCAATTAAACCTTTGTATTTTGTACATTGGACTATGCAGCGAACAACATCCAAAGGGTCGAATGGATCTAATACCATTGAAGTGAAAAAACTTATAGTTGTTGTGCTTTAATTGTAAATACACAATGTATTGTAGTAATGTTTTTATTAATAAGATGAATAGTACAAGAGTGATTGAATGTTACAATGAGGGTCTGCTTTATATACCTAGGAAGGTGTCCCTTCATCACTGGACATGTATTTTAGACATGCCTTTTCATTTAACTAATTACTATTAAATAATCATTATTTTGATTATTTATTATTTACATTTATTTGTATTTTTTATATAAATTATATTCATAACAAAATCATAAAGAACTTCAACCTTCCTTGTTCTTTGACAATCTTCCAACATGTCATCAAGTATTTCATCAAACACCTTATGGAGCCAAAATTATTAACAGCTGATTGCACAAGCCTTCACATCTTCTTTATTCGTATTACAATAGAATTCTGCTTCACACTCTTCCAAGAGATCATATCAACTCCCAATCATCAGTATTATCTTTATCAACATTAGTACTTTCAACCCAATCATTATGTTCCTGAATCAATCAGAGCTCCCTCTTTCTAGCTGAGGTATGTGGAATTCTTATTTTATATGCTGCCATATAATCGAATTATTTGATGCATACTTCAAATTGATTCCTCCTTCCTAATATTCATGCTTTTCCACACTTTTCCAATTCTTCCATCGGCTAATCAACCTTAGATAGATCTTGTCTTGACCTGCAACCCTTATTACAAGATTATGAAAGAAAAAAAAGGAAAAACACAAAGATAATAACAATAGTAGTAATCAAGAAGATGTAGAGTATTTATCTTTTGAAGAAGGTCAAATCCATCTTAATGAACCATGTACTCACATTAGCATGATGTTATTCCTGTCATTCTCAAGAGTTAGGTTTTCTTTTTATAGAAGAAACAATTAGTTAGGGTTTTTGTCCCTAGGGTTTTCTAACTCAAGCCTTTGTTAGGGTTTATAAACGCTAGTTTCTTCAAATTCTTCAAGATATTCCATTTAAGAATAAAAAATTCTACAAGTATACTAGAGAGTTAGCTGCAAAAACCTAGAGATACTATATTTAAGTTTTCTATGGAGATCATTTCATTTTAAAACCTAGACTTCATATGCAAGGAAATAATATGAATGCTACCATATTAATTAAGTCATGATTTTGCAAACCCTTTTATAGTATGTCACTATATTTCAACAAATCATGAGCTTAATCTATATGCTAGTTCCTAGATGTGACTTTACCATGACCTAGAAGACTTGGTATTATGTATAATATGATTGACATAGGTCATTTGATGCAAGTGAACAAAATTTTTACATACATCTTCAATTTTACCTTATTCATCCTTGTAGAGATACGATCCTTTGAATCTTCTTCATTTTTCATGTACCAAATTTCTCCAATAAAGGTGCCTCAATCCTTCAACCATTGTACTTGGATATGAACCACAATATATATATATATATATTTCCTTTGGGATGCTTGTTTTGTCTTGGTTCCTTACAAACTTCATAGACATGTCGACTTAATTGTTGTAGTAGGTCTTTATTTTATGTATTGGAAGGGTGTCTTGGTAACATAGTTGCTTCTCATACTTGTGCTTCATAAAACTTCAAATATCTTATCAAAGCTCTTCCACAAAGTTCTCAAAGTCTTATCCTATAATTTCGGTTTTTTCCTTCTAATGAGCCAAACTAGAATGTCTTAGGTTTGTCCTATATAAAGATAAATATTACTGAGGTCCTCATATACAATGGCTTAGAGTTCCCATTCTTCATCATTTCGGGTGTCTCAGAGAAGTGTTTCCATAGAGAATTTTGTAAACTACAACGCTGAAGAAGACTCAAATGCCATGTATATAAATTGTTGTTGTTTGGTGTCATCATGGACGCTGTTCCTATAGATCACATTACAAAATATTAGTCTCCTTGTAACTCACATCATTAGAGATAGTGTACCTCCTATTGCTTGCATCATAATAGACTTCCTCATATGGCTTGTATACATATGAAATTATTCATATTGTTCTTCATGATTGTAGCTTGCCTCAATGAATTGCCAATTGCTTCAGTAATGGATGTACATGCCTAGGAGATATTTCTTCAGATTTCTTTAGTGACTGTTAATAGTATTTACTCATAAGTGAAAATATACCTTTTCAAAGGGATAAAACTACCAACTCGGATGCTTGCCTCTAATATTTGAAACATAATTCCTTAACTTATATAGTCCCACAAATATTTAGATATTGGATATCGTGACATGTATTGTCATAGTTGACTCCTTAGGAAATTGACATAGAACTCAGAAGATCCAGATCCTCAGAGGAATAATTTTTCGTATGTCACAGAGAGAAGATGTCACTAAAGTTTGTATTCCATAGAGCTTACATGTCATGTACTTGGACTATTTATCCAGTCTTTTATACCATTGAGAATGTTGTCACTCATATACTTCAATAATATACTTGTTCACGTAGGATGTTTTGATATATAACATTCAAATGTCATAGTAACTTTTGGATATTATAGAGATATGTTCCCATGGAGAGCTTGATAAACACAAAGATATGATAAATATGTCACAATATTAATTTAGATGCCAAGTTTTAGAGAGAAATCAAATTTCTTGTACCTTAGAGAGATTATGAGAATGCCTCTTGAAATGATACTGTTCTGTTGAAAAGATTAGGCTTGATATGTTTCCATGTCACCAAATCTACAAATATAAACTACAAAGTTTCGATCTTTTAATTATAGAGATGATCCACCTTAATTCGGTCCCATCCACAAAAAATATTAAGAAAAATGTCACAGGTTATTGAGCTCAGATATGTACTTCAGATTTTGAACAATGCCACAAAACTTCATTTAGTCATCAAAGGATTCAAATTTGTATCTTAGACCTGGATCAAACCATAAAATTTTGAAATGGCGACACAAAATTTTGTCACAAGGTGTAGAGGTATAAAGTCATAGTAACTTCAGATGTCCTTTGGTCTTTACACACCATACTTTATCCTGATTAGGGTTTCTTCAAAGGTTCTCTTGCCTTCACCATAGCTCTGAAACCATGTTGAGAAATCAAGTGTAGATGGATTTAGGATTGATATATCAAACTTGATAATTACTTGTGAATGTTATCTATTTTCTTATTACTTATTATGGTCTCTTCATCAAGCAATTATACAAATGTTTAAAACAAAAAGGATCAACAAGAGAGAGAGAACAATAGAAATTAGGCTCCATGCTAGGGAGAAACCCCATAAGGGGGAAAACCAAAAAAAATCCTTCTCTTATAGAATCAGATAAAAATGAGATATCCAAGACCAAGACCCAAATCTGCCACCAAAAATTCAAGTCTAACCCCACTCCAAGTCACCTCCAAATCTAGTCAAAGTCAACAATGGTCAATCTTCCCAAATATGTCATCTTCTTGAAATTTTGGTCTTGTCTTAAAATTTTGGCCCTGAAATTTTGGGCCTGCAATTGTAACAAAAAATTCAGTTCTTCTTCTTTTTTTGTCCTGCAAATAGTCTCCTTCTTCATCCATTTTCTCCATTAAAATAGGTGCAAAAGACATGTATGATGATCATGTGTGAGTGTTCTCCAGAGTGATCAATTTGTCCTCTATATATATATATATATTTGTCTACGAGGTCGAATAGGTGGCTCTTGGAGGCCTAGGCCAACTTGTTCCCAAGGAGGGTCGACTTGAAAACTTTGGTGGACTTTGAATCAATAAAAAAATCTTTTTGTTCCTACAAAAATTCCAAATGGGACTTGACTCAAATACATTTTATTTGACTCATTTGACTTTATAAGTATGAAGAACATGCTTTGACCAAAAATAAAATAAAAATAATAATAAATATAATCAATGATAAAAATTTCATTTTATTACCTTGTGAAGACCGAAACTAGTTACATTTTTTTCAACACCCACAACCACATCACCCAAGAAGTATTTCCCCTGGAGTTTTCAAAGGGAGTGCATGAAAAAAACCCCGGGATGACAAGGCGTCAGGAGGATGTGACGGACAGGTGGCTGGATGCGATAGTTAAATGGAAAGAGGTGACTGGTAGAAATTAAATGGTGGAAGTTCAACAGGGAGGACCCATAGGACATGTAACCCTGAAAGTCTTTCTCCAGATATTTCCACAACAAGTGGAATTGAGAAGCGGTCCCATATGACATGCAACCCTGATGAAATGACCCCAAGAGTTTTAGAGGGTGCACAAGTTTTAAAATATTTAGGAGGTAAAGCTCGGGGCTATAGAATCACTCCAAGACTTTGTTTATATGGAGTTATGTGACCAAGGGGCGGGCCTAGCAGGAACAAGTCAACAACATTAAAATTTGGTAGTTTTGCACCATATTTGGTAACAATGCCAAAACTAGAAGTGCACATGAACGAGTTGGCATTTGTTTTGGTGACACGTGAAAAAATTAAGGTATATTTTGCAATTTGGCCAAATTCAATAGACATCCAGATTTGGAACTACAAGAAAACTCTCTACTAAATCCTGTAGAATTTTGAATTTCATAAAGTTGGTAGTTTAACTCAAATTTTCTCATAGAGATAGGAGAGTAGAGATTGTGGGCTTTAAGAACACATATTCAAGACTTGATAGAAGTGTTACATAAGAAAAAATAAGGATTTATGCATGTTAAAGAGCTGAAAGTTACCGAAGTTCTTAATCTAATAGTATTATCTCTAATGTTTTATAAGCATAATTGAATTAGCAGAGAATGTGTATGATGTTATTGGTTTTGTTGGTGTCTATGGTGAATTGATAAGTGATGAGAGATTGTTGAAGGTGATTTTGTGGTAGTTGGATGTGTGGTTGAGGAGAAATTTTATTTTATTTATGAGAGGAAGTGGTTGTTATGATTTGAGTTTGAAAATTGAATGAAAGATAAATCAAGGAGGTCAAGCAAGTGGTAGCTTGCCTTGCAGGGGTTATATCTCCTTCCAATAGATAGTAAACAACCAGGGGTTGGAGATCCTTTTAGTAGTAGTTGATAAATCGATGGTAGTAGCTCATTTCAATAATAGTTTATTAACTCGGCGACAGTGTCTCCTTTAAGTAGTAGTTGATAAATTAGGGAGTAGTAGCTTTCTTCTGGTTAGAGTGAGAAAAATTTGTAACAACAAATTGAAGTTTTCCTTTGTGAAAGTAATTGAAGAAAGGATTGAAGAATCTATGTGTCTAATATGTGCTTCTTGTGTTGATTCTTGTGTTTCTTATATGGATGGTTTCTGAAGTGTTTATTGGTGTCCTAGTGTTCTTTACTTTGTGAAAGAATGGGTTAAAGTCCTCAAAATACTGATTCACCCCCCCTCTTAATATTATATTTCTTTTTAACATATTGAATACTATTTGAATGCAAAACAAAGAATTTGTATGATACACGAGAAAAATACAAGCTAAAAAATACTCCACCCATGAAATAGAATGCCAAAATTTTCCTTTTTTGTTTGCTTTCCAAATGCAAAAAAAAAAATCTTCAAATGCAACATTTTATTCTTTTCTATCAAACAATATGAAATAATTCAATGATGATTCATAAGATCATGAAGCAAAAATATGCAAACAAAAAATGCACTTAAAGAATCAATACAATTCGAAGAACACTTCCAACACACCCTCAAACAATAATCCAAAAAGGCACACAAAAGATACCTGATTTGGAAATTTTAAGATATAAAGAAACAATAAACCAAACCAAAAGCCTTACCAAAAACAGATGTAAGATCAATTTGAGAAAAACGCTAGGAAATTTGATTTTCTAAGTAGTGTTACGAGATGGAAGTACATCACTGTGCGACAGAAAGGATGTGTCACAACTTGTAACCTAACACAATGTGATAGTGTGGCATTGTCTCCCTAAGAAGTGTGTGATAGACATAAAAGCAAGAAAAATCACAAAAATATTTTAAGATCTTAATAGATCTAGGGTTTGAGAGCCATATCTGGCTTGCCAACGACTCAGAAAGCATAAACACTCAAGAAATAAAGGACTCAATCAATCATAATGAATTTGAAGAATAGATCTGATGATTGTTCCCTAGTATGGTCGCCAATTTTGTTGACAGACAACTCCCTCTTGCAAACAAGAGAAATCTCCCTAGATTTGGAACATAGATCTAGAACGAAACCAACATGAATAGAAAAATTTCCCTAAGTTTATAATGATCAAATCATAAATGAGAAACAATAAGATGAGTGTTTCATACCTTGTTAATCAACACTTGTCCTCGTTAGTTTCTTGTAATATTTTTCTCCCAACTTTGTATTTAGTCTTCTAGATGAAGAGACCTGCAAATAGCATAAGAAAACAAGAGATCAAAGAAAATCTATAAAAATATGATTCGAAAAAGACCTATACATATGTTAAAGGATATATGTAATAAAAATCATCAAATGTAGACGATATTTATGGGAAATAAATCTATAGCCATATTAATCATGAAAGAAGAGGTTACAACCTAAGCCTTGTTGTTGTAGGTCCCCTTCCAGCTTAATGTTCGTTCCAATGCCTTTCCTCAAAAAGTATTGTGATCAAAAGGTTGATATTTCAATAGAGTTTCACCAAGTCAAGAGGTTTCTTGATATTTGCTAACAAGCCCTCTCAATGGGAGATGGTTGCACTTGTAGGATTATGAAAGGATAGGAGGAGGATAAGGGATGGAGGTTAGGATGCAACAAGGTAGGGATGCGAGTCAGATCCACACTACTCGAAGGAGATGCCATCCATGAGGCTTCTAGAATAGAAGATTCTCATTCCTTTTTAAATTTTTTCCTTTGCTAAAATAAATACCTTATGCATAGGAAAAGTGCCACATTGTCGCAACTTAGTAGGTATGTACGTTGCAACAACCAAGCAGTGTCACAACTAATCATGATCCCAACTGTGACATCCTCTAAAATTAGGTTTTTTAAAGGTATTTCCATAATATTTTTATCTTCGAGAGAAATGATTTTCTTCCATATTCTTCGGGGATTAATGGTAATTACGATTTGGATGGAAAAGTATAGGGGTACGACACTAATTTCCATGAATGCAAAAAAATAATGTGTAATGTGAGAAAATTAGTATAATATATTTTTCTAATATTGCAGATGTTAAGAGGGAGAAATGAAACATGAGATTCTATATGGAGTAGATGGATAACTGACTAGCTCGAATTGAGCAACATATCCCTTGCATTTCCACTTCATAAGCGCCTTTGAGATTGAGCACAAGAGATCCAACACCTGTGAACTCCTCTTACTCTTAATTTTATGATGCAATTAGTCTTAGTCTTATGATTTGATGTTGCTATAAACTCTTTGTGATTGCAAATTGTTATACTGTTACAATTTTGGACATGTTATTCTATCAACAAATGATCAAGAAACCTTCTGTAAAATAGTATTGGGATGTATATTGTAATATATTTTGATTAGTGAAAAGCAAAACCACTTATCTTATAAAATAAATGTAATTTAATTAATTATATTTAATTAAGCACTAATTCATAGTTAAGTTATTTCAAGCATAAATATATGCTCATTTTAATTTTGACATTAATTAGAGTGTTAAAGCATGATTAATAATTAAGCAAAGGATTTGTACAATTTGGCACCATGATCAGAATATGAACGAATTTCATCAATAATGATTTTCATTATATTAAAACGATGTTTTTGCTAACAATCAGATATTGCATGAGATGCTCAATTACACAATTTTTTTTATAAAGGTCATAATCAACACAGGGGTGTCACAGGTTTAGTCACCTTTTTCTAAGACCTTAAAGAGAGAGGCAAGGCCACAAAGGTAAAATGGGTGGTTTGCCTAGTAGTATTCTCAAGATTTCCCCTATGCCATTTTTGGGATTTCCTTTTAGGGAGAATCTAAGCCATAAAAAGCTCTCCTCCTAAGAACTTACAACCAACAAGGTAATTTAAGAGAAAATTCTTCTTAGTGCTCCATTTTTCCAAGTCCATAAACTGAGTCCTACAATCTTCTAGTTGTTTGCATTCATAATTACAAGTTTGGATATGTTAATTTGGTGGGAAATTATCTTGTCATAAGCTATAGTGAATAATTAATAAATATGGGTAAATTATATGTGAATTGAAACAAAAATTATGTTGAAGTTTTGAAAATATTTATGGTTTATGAAGTAGTAAGTATAAATTACCAATAACTAGTATTAAAGGACAAAAAAATCAATTAGATAAAAAAAAATTAAAAGCATATTCTTTAAGTATTTAAACTCTTGGTTTAATACATTTTAAAAGTTTTCTGGTAAATTTAAATAAAAAATATTTTAATAACATGGATGTGTACACTCTTTAAAATTATTTAGTGTTTAACTAAAATGTAATCTTGAAAAGTTATAGATGGATTCAAAAATGTTATGACAAACATAACACCAAGTTACATAGAGTGGAATCCTAGCACCGTTATCTAGGAGTGATAAATATTTAATAAAAACAAATATTTTATCAATTACATCATAGCTCTTAAACATATATGACAATGGTGTTTTGTGAGTGACTATGAAAGAAAGCAACAATTCAAGTTCCCATGACTCAGAATCATCCCATCAAATTCCCATTGATAAAACCCCAAGCCTTGTTATACAAAATTGTGCACTAATATATTTGACAACCAACAAAGAGTAGCTCCAAGAAAACAAAAAAAATACAATGTAGATATGTATGAAAATTTTGATTTAGTGGGTGCAAGGAAAGGGTTTGATAATTTTATTAAGTAAGTTAACTTCCATGGATTCCATAATTGCAATATATACTAGGAATGGAAAATTGAAATAGCCAATAGAATCTTATCTAGCCAAATGAAAGAGGATATAAAACCTACTGATATTGGTGATAAGAAGGAAATTAAGAAGAAAATGGTGGGAGATGAAGTGAAGGAAGAATATTTAAGATTTACAATAAGTTTTTGTTCTACCATCCTATTTTGGTGGATGATGGTAGCATATATTTTAGCTCATGACAATATCACCACATAAAACCTACAATGGATCACTATTGTTACATATGAGACCTAATTGTGAACATGCTAATAAGGCCAATAAATAAACCTTTGTAATATGGTGCATGCTTCTCCATTATTCCAACACTAATTGTTTAATCACATTTGGTATGTTATGAACTAATGGGAATCTAGTGAATCAAAGAACCTAGATATTACATACATACTTCTAATAACTTGAGCCTACACACATTTCTCCATCCCTTCATGTCTAGGAATGTCCTACCAACCCTGGCTGACTCTAGGATTTTTTTGTTAGTCAAATTGAAAACCATAAAGACCACCCTTAAGTTTGTGGTTACCCCATCCCCTTCATTTGATGTCAACCCCCTATTTGAACTGCTATTTTCCATGCAAAGTCATGTTTTATGGCTATATTTTGTGGGTGTAAGTTTTCTCAAACAATTTGGTTTCATAAAAAACATAATAAATATAAATAAATATAGAGATACCATACCAGGTAGGAAATATATTAATTTTATTTAATTTTCTCATGTAGGTTTCACTTTTGGTTTCTAAATTGATTAGAAATTTCAATCATGGAATGTTCAGTGAGATATCAAATACTAACTGTGACAAGAAGCTAAGAAAAAAATGTATTTTCTTACTTTAAAATATAATACAATATAGATCTCAACAAGATAAACTTGAAAATTGTGTTAGTCCCTCGAATGATTCTAGTTCTCATTTGATATTTGATTGAACCATTTTCTGTGACATGATTGGTTTATCTTATTTTTATTGATACAAGGGTTTGGGTTAAAGTTAAAGATGTTTGTTGAGTAAAGAAGACTTTTGTTCACCATTCCGTTAGGTTTATTTGAAAAACATTTGGTATTAGGCTTAGTGTATGATTTAGTTACTCTCTAACCATTCAATGTGTTTTCCATAACAATAAGTATTTTCTTTACACATTTTATGGTTCAAGGAAAGTTGTTTTTTGTTTTTTTTTTGTTTTTTTTTGTTTTTGTTGTTGTTGTTGTTGTTGTTTTTTTTTTTTTTTTTTTAATTTCAATTCAATTTGTGGCATGAATTAATCATCTTGACCTTTTAGCATCTATTATGTTTATTTTACATTTTATTTTAAAAAGACTTATTGGTTATTAAGAAAGCGAAATGAGCTCTACGCATCTAAGAAAAAAGAAAAAATTCTTATGCACTAGGTTCCTATGTGTTCATCATATGAAACCTATTATCATGAGACTTACATTTATCTAATGTAGTTATACTTTTGATTCCAATACTAAAGCAAAATCATCTGTAATTAGTGAAGGATGAGATAATGTTTAGTGCACGATCATTATTAAAGTGCATAAACCATTCATGATGCTTGTTTTGAGCATGTCATATCAAGTGATGAACATGTAGAGGTTATTGTTGAGATTTATGTGCTATATTTTTGAAAAACTTACCAATTGAGGATTTTTAATGTGTTTGAATTATTATCTTTTACTTATCATGTGTGAAATGAAGTTTCAATGTAGATTTATCTTCTAGTCAAAGTCATTTTGTGCTTTGTGTAACATGAAGGAACTTTGTGCATGTGGACTATAATTAGAGATGTGAAACATAGAATAAAGTGAAACAATTGCTACTATAGTTATGGGTAGGGAAGGAGGTGAAAGAACTATATGTGGTGATAAAGCACCAAATCCTAAAATGGTTTGTTTATATGAATCCAAGGTATTGGAAAAGTATATGGCTATCAGAGAAGCAATGTATAAGAAAGAGAAATAATTTGAAGTAAATATTCTAGAATATGAATTACATAAAACATGAGTGAGTTATCCTGATAAGTCAAGACCTAGTTTTGTGCAAAAGAAACTCTATAGTTGATCATCACACACCCTTGGTGGTGCCTCTGCAACTTGTTTTCCCTTGGGATGTGACATGACCTTCATAGGAAAAAATGATAAAATTGTTGGGTATGTGTAACTATATTCTTTTCACAAATAGGATTAAGCATTGTTACCTTGCACTAGGCATAATGAGGGGAGAGGGTTGTAAGAGGGTAGTATCCCCCCTACATAGGGTCCAGGGGAGCGTCTCAAAGAAAAAAATAAAAAATAAAAAATATGCAGACCCAAGGATAGGGGGCGATCCCAAGGATGGTGGGCAGACCTACCCATGGTTTTTTGCATGGTGTTTTATGCATGTTTTTGGTACTTGTGGGTTTTCCCATGGTATTTTGTAGATCCAATCAAGGGAATTACGATTATGTTATTATCCGCGGTTAATGGATTGGGGGTTTATGAATGCTTTGACATGTATATAATATATTGTAACATTGAAAGGAATATAATTAAAAATAAATCTGGTCTTCTTAGTTTTGGGTTCTAGGAGAAAATATCTTTGTATATTTAGTGTTCTTGCCATTGTGAATTTTTTGTTTTTTAAGAACATGTTTGTAGGTAATTTCTATACAGGGTTAAAAACTTCATTTTGTATCATAATAATTTTGGCTTCAAGGGGACGCCTTTGTGGATTAGGGGTTTTTCTTGGGCCTGTGGTAGACCTTATTATAGTGGGAGATATACAAAATTGATTCTTGAAGTGAAAGGAGCTGGCGAATAGTGGAAAGATAGAGATCGATAAATTCAATGGACAAAATTTTGAGCCATGGAAACTTAAGATGGAGGATTTGTTGGTGGATAAAGATTAGTGGATCTGATGGATCTATGTACTAAATCAATGAAAATGTTGACAAAATACTGGTCTAAGTTGGATTGGAAAAAATAGCACAATACGATTATGTGTATTAGATTCAGTATTACTGAATGTTTGAGGAGAAGCTACAAAAAATGCTTTGTGGTACAAGTTAGGGGATTTGTATCAATTTAAGGCCATGGTTAAAAAACTATTCCTATGGAAAAAATGTATATAACATGAAGATGAGGGATGGAGACTAAGTGACAGAGAATTTGAACGCCTTCAATATTGCAGTAAGTTAGTTATCAAACTAAGATAAGTCCATCAATTTCTTGTGTTCTCTAACAAACTCATGGGATAGTCTGGTTGTTTCCATAGGTAGCAATACAACTACCTTGAAACTTGATGAACTAGTCTCAACCTTGTTTCCAAAGGAGATGAGATAGAAATATATGGAGAGCCAGAATGGAAGTGCCTTATCTGTAAGAGGACAATCCCATAAAAAAAATAGAAATAAGTCCTCAAGTGGGATATTTAAATCTAGAGGAAGATCTAAATCTATAAGGAAATTTGTAAAGGTATGCTAGAAATTTGGAAATAAAGGGCACTGCAAAAGGACTATAGGTATAAAACTCATGAGAAAGGAAATGGATATGATGATACTCCTTTTGTAGAGGTTAAAACCACCTTAGATGAAGGTGGGGATGTGTACCCGGATTCTTCTTCAAGTACACACGTAGATAATGAGGCATGGTTGATTGACTCAGGTGCATCCTTCCACAAGACTCCCCATAGGGAGTGGTTCTGTGAATACAAGAAGTATGATGGCGGTGATGTATTCCTAGGTGATGACAGGAAGAATTGAATCAAAGGACGAGGGAAATTAAAGCTAAAACTAATAGGTGGAGGGATTATAATACTTCCTAGTGTTCTGCACATTCCTGGATTGGCCATAAATCTAATTTCTGTAAGCTAGAGGATGATGTAGGTGTAAAGGCAGTTTTTGAGAAAGATATCTGCAAGATGGTTTGAGGAGCACTGGTATTGATGAAGGGACTTCAGATCAAAAATTTGTCCAAGCTTCTAGGAAGTAATGTTATTGATGGGTGAAATAGTTTTGTCATTCCTGAAATTAGAGCATAAATTATTGTAGTATCTGGTGAAAAGACTATGCTATGGAAACAAAGACTCAGACATATTGGAGAGAAGGGCCTTGAGATACTATATGGTAATGGTATGGTAGAAGGTATGTCTAATTTCTCTCTGGATTTTGATATCTATGAACATTGAGTGTATGGGAAGCATAATCGGGTGAGTTTTCCCTTTGGTGCTAAGAAGGCAGAAGGAATATTAGAGCTTGTGCACAGTGATGTGTTTGGACCTATGTTGGTTCCATCACTAGGTAAATTTGTGTATTACATCTCATTTATAGATAAATTCTCAAGGAATACATGGATATATTTCCTCAGGAATAAATTTGAAGTCTTGACATGTTTAAATAATTTAACGCTCTAGTGGAAAATCAGATTGAGAAGAAGATTAAGGTGTTGAGGACAGATAATGGTGGAGATTTCTGCAAGAATGAATTCAAAGAGTTCTGTAAGAAGTGTGGTATAGGATAAAAGAAGAATGCACCTTAAGCACCTTAACAAAATGGATTTTTAGAAAGAATTAACAAGACACTAATGGGAAAGGAAACTAGCATGCTCAATGGTGCTAGATTAGGGTAGGAATTCAGGGTAGAAGAAGTGGATACTTCATGTTACCTGTTTAATATATCACATTCATAAGAATTGGAGGATACGAATCCACATGAGGTATGGAATGGTAAGAAACCCTCTCTATGAAATCTTAACATATTTGGTTGTGATGCATAACTACATGTTCCAAAGGAGAAAAGAACCGGGTAGGATAGTAAATTTGGAAGGTGCATCTTTATTGGTTAAAAAGATGCTTTAAAAATTTACAAGCATTAGAACCCAGAAATAAGGAAGGTTGTGTACAATTGAGGTGTGGTATTTAGAGAAGTGAAGGATGTCATGAAATAAGAAGTATTACTAAGGGAGAAGAAACTAGAGAATATAAAGTTTGATCTGAAGAATGAATATCCAGACTCCACAGAAGAACATGAATAAGAAGAAGAAGAATCACACACTCTAGTTTTGAGAGGATTAATTATGGAAAAAAGGAAGTCAAAGAGGTATAGTCTATCTGATTTTTGTTCCATTTTTTCTTTATCTATTATTGATGATTATCTTATAATTGTTAGGGAGGTAATGGATTCATAGGATGGGAAACTATGGAAGAAGGCCATGGTTGAATAAATGGCATATTTGGACAAAAATGAGGCTTGGGATCTGTAGAGTTGATGGTTGGAAGGAAACCCATTGTCAGCACATGGGTGTTTAAGAAGATGATGAAAGCAGAAGGAAAAGTGGAGAAATAAAAAGCTTGGTTAGTAGCAAAAGGTTATTCACAGGTGCTACGAATTGATTTTAGTGATATTTTTTCTCCTATTGCCAAGTTAGCTTCTATTAGATTACTTTTATCTATTGCTGTTGCTTTTTGTTTTTAGATAGAACTAGCGGATGTGGAGAAAACATTCCTACATGGGTATCTGGAATAAGAGATCTACATGAAGTAGATGGAAGGATTTGCAGTGGAGGGTAAGAAAGAACTAGTGTGCAAGTTAAAGAAGTCTTTGTATGGGTTAAAGTAATCACCAAGGATGTGGTATCAAAAAATTGATACATATACATAGGGACTTGGATTCACAAGGAGAAAAGAAAATAACTATGTGTATTATAAACTACTTGGTGATCATGTTATTTATTTGGTATTATATGTGGATGATATGTTGCTGATCGAAAATGAAAAAGAAATTATCCAGGATGTGAAGACCCAATTGTCCTCTAAATTTGACATAAAGGATCTTGGTGCTGCAAACTATATTTTTGGCATGGATATTAAACAAGATTAGGCAAAGAGGAAGCTTTGGATAAAAAAAAGGAAGTATTTTGAGACAATAATGTAGAGGTTTAATATGCAGGATAGTAAACTGTTGAAGGCTCCTATTCCTATAGGTGTAAAATTATCTGCAGAATAGTGTCCCAAGACATAACAAGAGGAAGAAGACATGTCCTATGTTCCATATGCGAGTGTAGTTAGTAGTTTGATGTATGAAATGGTCTATAGGATATTAGAAATTTCACATGTAGTGGAAGTATTGAGTAGGTTTATGTCAAAACCAAGGAAGGAGCATTGGACAATAGTAAAGCATGTTTTTAGATATCTGCAAGACACTAGTGATTATGATTTGTGTTATCAAGGAAGACCTAGATTGGAAAAAGTGTTGTACATACGTGGCTTTGTTGATGTAGACTGGATTGGAGATCTGGATCATATAAGATCTAGAAGTGGGTATGTGTTTAACCTATTTAGAGGAGCAGTCAATTGGATGTGCAAGAGACAATATATAGTGGCAGTTTCAACTATAGAGGTTGAATACATGGCAACCACTAATGCAAGCAAGGAAGCAATTTGGTTGCAAAGATTGTGTTCAAGTATGGGGTTAGTAAAAAAAGCTATAAAGATAGATTGTGACAGCCAAAGTGAATTTTTCTTGGAAAAAAACCTTGCTTATCATTCTGTTATTACATTTTTTACTATGTAATTTTTTAAAAGTGATGACAACAGGAGTGTCGGCAAAAATTTGTAATAAACATGTTAAAGCACTGACAGTGGGAGTGCCAGCGTTATTGAATTTTTGAAAATTTAAAATTGCGCTGACATCTAGGGTATTAACGCCAAAAGAAGAAATTCAAATTTGTCTTATATTGAGATGACATGATCCACGTCGGTGAAAGAGAAATAATTGATCAAACACACATCGATGATTCAGATGGTGAGGTTACGTGGTCTGTTGATGGATACAACCTTAAAGTAGATGTTTGGCCAACAAGTGATTGTTGGGGGAATTATCTTTAAGGTGATAGAGGAGATGATTGTTGAAGTTACAAGTCTTCCTACAGATGGAGAGAGAGCATTCAAAAGTCATATTTTAGCTGGAGTTGATGTACCTTTCTTCCTGAAAGATGAATTTAAAGAAATGAATTGGAGATCAGGGGTGTAGAGGTCCTGGTTAAAAGATGAATGGCACTGTCTGCTACGGATCACCCAATCCTATTTTACCTGTGAAGGATGCTACAATCATGTCAATCTGTATCATTTCCAATTTTTAGCTCACTTAGTAGGTCAGTTAAGAATCAACACCCCTTATTTTCTGTTGGAAAGCTTAAACCACATGTCTTCTAGAGTCAGAGCAAGAACAAATGCATCCTCCCATTTTATATACCATAAGGGTCTAATAAAACTATTAATTGAAAATTGATTAAGAAAAGTTGGGAGAACTTGTGAGCATTTTTTTTTTGTTTTGGGGAGGGTGTCAACCTCAGCCAGCAAAACCAAAAAAGGGTAGGAAAAAGGGCAGTAAAAAGAAAATTAAGTAAATACAAGACCCTAAAAGAGGGACTTCATATCAAAGGACCTCTTCTGTACAGACAATAAGTCAAAAAAAGAAGAAATCGTCTTTCTTATGGTTCCTCAATTATCCAGGGTTTATACTAGAGAAGGTTATAGGCTAAAGAAAATGAAGGAGACCCCTCCTCCCACTGAAACCCTACCTACAAACATCAAACAGAAAAAGAAAGATAAGGGAAAAATGATTGAGCACGAAGATGATCAAACACCAGTAGATACAGAGCCCACCTTCATAGAGATGTTTAAAGGTGGAAAAAGATCTCACACCAGGCCATGGAACAAGCCGAGAATAAACATAAAATTGAAGCAGAATCATAAGATATATAAGGAGGTCATAAATGTAGACAAGAATCCCCAAAAGGACTTGATTATAAACTAGGAGAAGGCTACAAGATCAAAGATAACTAAGAAAATGAAAGGATCAAAGAAAGAGGTTACTGTCAAGGGTAAAAAGAGTAAGAGACTAAGGAGGACCAATGCAGATATCCTACTAGAGTCAACTAATACCCTTAGCTAGATGCTTTTGAACACGCAGTTCACAGTTTTGATGGTTGAGTTTTTATTTTTAGATTGACAACCCACCTATCAAAGATTTTACACTGGTAGAGATGAATAGGCGCTGGCAATTTCATTGTCAACACATTTTTGGCAAGCGACATAGAGAAAAGTGTTGGTATTATGATACAGGTGTTGTCCTTGATGGCAACTCACTCAGATGAAAGATCACAGTGCAGTAGGTCAATAACAAAGAATTACAGATCAGACTCCAAAGAATGAAGAAAGAGAGGTATACACATGTTCACCTTGTCCAAGCTGCGTATACACGCAGGTTTACTGAACAAAAGGAGCGTATACATACACACGCACTTTCACAGAAGGAAAAATGCGTATATCTTGGAAAACCAAAAGTTTTTGGTCCAAGGTATTTGATTGGTCTGAGGTATTTGGTCCAAGGTATTGGTCCTAAGTAGTTTTGGTCCATGGTATTAAGAAAGGCCTAAAACTATATAAGGAGGAGAAGATCATTAGGCCAAATGGTGTGCAAGGATTTGAATATCTTATGAAGTGTTGGATCATATATGCAGGTTAATGAGCTTCTGATGGTTTTCTTGATCTAATCTAAGGATGCACCTATATGGCTGATGAAGGTTGATGGACTGGGATCATAAAGGCTTAAGAGTATTATCATTATGTGGTTTGATCTTGAACAATCTAGATCTGAATACTGACGCATGTTTTATTCTGTAAATGTGATGATCTAGGTATGACTGAAGTCTGGAATAGTTGTGATGTTTTAAGTTAGCATTTACAAATCTGTACGCAGGTTCGCTTTAGTAAAAGAGCGTATACACGCTGGTTCAGCATATCAAAGTAGCGTATACATCATAAATTTGAATTTGTAGATCTGTACGCTGGTTCCCTTTGGTAAAAGTGCGTATACACACTGGTTCGACACATGGAAGTAGCGTATACCTTATGAAGTATGATGTTTAAAGTTTCAGTTGTTTCTGTTTGCTGTTGCAGAGTTTTGGGTTCTGCTTTGTGTTCTGGTGACTATATTCTGGTGACAGTGTTCTGAATGATCAGATTGATTGATTGTGATTTGCTTCAGTGATGATGGGTTGTCAAGTGATTGATTGATTTAGTTGTGGTTGATTCAGAAAGTGATGATTGAGTTTTAGTGATTGGTTGCTATAGACGTATTTGATGGTTGTATTGCAGTTATGATTTCCTGAGTTTCAATGTTGTTAATGGGTCCAGTATGAAAATTGGATGAAATGTGGCCTTCAGATTGTGGTGTTGTGTTCCAAGAGTATCCAGTCTGAAAATTCATGAAATGTGGTCCGTGGTGGAAGAGTGGAGTTTTTTGTAGGCTGGCACCTACGTACTAGTAAACATATTGGCTCGTACAAGAGCTAGGGGGTTATAGCTCCCTTCCAGTAGTAGCTGAAGAAGGAGAGAAGGTTGTAGGCTTCTGTAGGTGGGTGCCTGCATACTGGTATGAGTTTGCACTAGTACAAGATTGTAAACAAATTTTCTTATTATTAAAAAGAAGACAGAGACGACAACAACAGGTGGTTTTTACCCACATTGGGTTTCCACCTTATATCTTGGTGTTCATGTGTGTTGCTTATGTGTGATGCTTTATTCTACTTTTACTACACTGTCTAATAAATCTCTGATATACTGGTTTAAGCTCAATACATGATAAATTGTCTAAATCAAAAGTTCTCTACATATACGCTAGTTGCTTTAAGTACAGTCGCGTGTACATGCTAGTTCACTTCATTGAAGTAGCGTATATAAATCTGTTTGGGAAATAAAATTATAGATATGATAATATTGATTCACCCCCCTCTCAGTATTATTTCCAACAATTGGTATCAGAGCAGGTCCTTCAAAAGAAGCTTGATCGCTTGAAGGGAGATCCATCATCATGAGTAATCAAGAAAGCATGGGATCCATCAGACTGCCAATCTTTGATGGGAGCAATTTTGTTTATTGGAAAATAAGAACCACAACCTATCTACAATCACTTGGAATGGATGTCTGGGAAATTGTGGAAGGAGGATATACATTTCCAACAACAATTCCTACAGATACAGCAGGTAAAAAGCAATATGAAACCAATGCCAGAGCTGTCAATACTTTATTGGGAAGTCTGTCACAATCAGAGTTTGTCAAAGTCATGCAGCTCAAATCAGTCAAAGAAATATGGGACAAAAGCGTTCTGAGCTACGAAGGAGACTCTTAGGTAAAATCTGCTAAGCTTCAAACTCTCAGAATTCAGTATGAAACTCTTAAGATGCACAGTGATGAAAGTATAGCTAGTTACTTCTTACATATAGATGAGGTTGTTAATTGTATGAAGAATCTGGGTGAAGAAATAAAGGAAGTTACCTTAGTTGAGAAATTTTTGAGATCCTTGTCTGCTAAATTTGAATCAAAAGTGTCTGAAATAGAAGAAAAACAGGATCTGCAGACTATCACTATGACACAGCTTCATGGAATCTTAATTGCCTTTGAGATGAGAAAAGGAGGACCATCAGATATGAGAGAAGCCACATTTAAAGCTTCAGTAAAAGGAAAGGAAGAACACAATGAATCAGGACATATTTCAGAAGAAGAAGATGAGGTAAACTTTGTTAAGAAGCTTCAACGGGGTTCCGGAAGATTTAGAGGTAAGCTACCCTTCAAATGCTTTTCCTGTGGCAGAGTCGGTCATTATGCTACCAAATTTCCTCATAAAGATAAATATGAAAAAGGGAAGGAATATGAAAAATGGAATAGAAAACAAGTTGTAAATAAAAGGAGTTACTATACTCATGAAGATAGCAATGGTTTATCAAATAGTGATGAAGATGAAAATAGTAATGATTATAGACTTCTAATGGCTTATGACGATGATAATTTTTGGGATGCTTTAGAAGAGGATGACCTTCATGAAGAAATCTCTAAACTCAAAATCTGTTTAGAAGAAAATAATATGATTGTAGATACCTTGACACACCAACTTGCTGAAAAAGAAAAACACAATGAAAAACTAGAATGTGAAATTGTGGGTCTAAGAAAGGATCTTGAGAAAACGAAATCTCTCAATCTTAGATTTGCTAAAGGATTAGAAACTTCAAATGAAATTATCAAAGTTCAGCATTCTCCTATGATAAAGACAAGTCTTGGATATACTAAAGAAGCATCTCAATCATAGAAGCCGTCAACCTCCACTAAAGCTATCTTGATGCAACAAAGACCAGTGAACAATATGACAATCTTTAGCAAAGGCATAAAGTTGATTAGCAAGTAAATCATACTAACTTTACTCCAAGGATGAATAGAAGCCACAACCAACCAAAGGAAAATCATACTCAATTTTCTCCAAATATGAATATCAATAGAAACTACAATCATCAGGTCAATAGATTCGATAGTCGCAAGAAATTCTTTAATGGGCAATGTTTTTCATGTCATAATTTTGGGCACAGAGCTGCTCAATGAGTTGCTTACAAAACCATCATGACTAGAGAAGCACGAAATCACAGGAATGTAACAGGGATCAAGAGAATTTCCTATAATAACTTTTCTCCTCTTGAAAATGTAATAGAATGCTCAATCTGTAACAACTTTGGTCATGAATAATCTAAATGCAGGAGCAAAATACAGCAAACATCTCAAAAGAAGAAAACGCCATTAAATCCCAAGATATGGAGAAGGAAAGAATCTCAAACAAAAAGATGTGGTATAGCCTTGTATGTAGAAGGACAAGAAAAAGATGTTGTACATCGACAGTGGATGCTCCAAACACATGATAGGTGATAAAGAAAAACTTCACTCATATAATGCCTTAGAAAATTTAGAAAAGAATTTCTCATTTGGAAATGACTCTTCTGCTGTCATAAAAGGTAAAGGTTTTGTTTTCTTGAAAGAAATGTTATGTATGTAGACGGTTTAAAGCATATCCTGTTGAGTGTCAGTCAAATGTGTGATCAAGGAAATGAAGTGGTGTTTGATCAAACGGATGTGTTGTTCATGAACTTGATATAGGAGAGACCGTGATCAAAGGTACAAGAACTCTAAACAATTTACACATACTCAAGGGAGGACAACAATAGTTCTATCTAAGCATAAATGATGAAAACTGGTTGTGGCATAGAAGATTGGGACATCTAAGATTTTCTCAAATAAGAAAAGCATGCAGATTCAAGGCTGTTCGTGATCTTCCAGATATCAACATCCCTAAAAATACAATATGCAAACCATGTCAAATCAGTAAGCAAACCAGAGCTCACTTCATTGAAAAATAAGGGTCAGCTAGTAAGCCTCTTGAACTTGTCCATACTGATTTATGTGGACCGTCAAGGAAAAATTCACCTCGTGGAGAAGAATACTTTATTTTGTTCATTGATGGATTTTCCATAATGTGTTGGATAGGTCTTCTAAAGCATAAAGATGAAGCATTTTAAAAGTTCCAAACCTTCAAAGCTTTGGTTGAAAATGAATCAGATCGAAAAATCAAATGCTTCAGATCTGATCGAGGAGGGGAATTTACCTCAGATGAATTCTTTGACTTTTGTGAACAACATGGAATAAAAAGGAAATTCTCCACCACAAGGACTCCTCAGCAAAATGGAGTGGTAGAAAGAATGAACAGAATTGTTCAACAAATGGCTTGAGCTATGATAGATGAATCTAAAACTCCTGCAACCTTCTGGGGTGAAGCTGCATTCGTCACCGTAACTATTCTCAACCAAGCAAATGTTTGGGTAAATATCACTCAAACTCCACATGAACTTTGGTATGGTAAGACTCCTACTGTAAAATACTTAAAAGTGTTTGGAAGCAAATGTTATATCAAAAGGACTGATGAAAAACTTGGTAAGTTTGAGCCCAGAGTAGATGAAGGTATTCTTCTTGGTTACTCTTCCCGAAGTAAAGGATATAAATGTTATAATAAAAGACTTGGGAAAATTGTTGAAAGTATTGATGTTGTAGTTGATGAAGCATGCAAAAATCCAAAATAGATAAAAACAAAAGATTATAACAATGAAGAAGATGGGGATTATTTTCCCACATGAAATCACAATGATATTGAAGAAGAAACCAATGAAGCACCAGAAGAAGAGATAACGATAGAAGAAAAGACTCCGTCTAGGTATGTTCAAAAAAATCATCCAGAAACTCAAATTTTAGGGGAAAAAGAGGCAGGTGTACAGACAAGAAGAACTATTATAGAGACCTCAAGCTATCTAGCATTACTATCCTCCATCGAACCTCAAAATGTAAATGAAGCATGCAAAGATGAATGTTGGGTCAAGGCCATGAATGAAGAACTTGAGAAAATTGAAAAGAATAATACTTGGGAATTAGTTCCTAGACCTCATGATAAAAATATTATAGGAACTAAATGGATATTCAAAAACAAGCTGAATGAAAATGGAGAAGTCATTAGAAACAAGGCCAGACTTGTTTGTAAAGGGTATGCTCAAAAAGAAGGTATATATTTTGAAGAAACTTTTGCACCTGTTGCTAGACTTGAAGCCATAAGGATGTTTCTTGCTCTTTCTAGCTTTCAGAAATTCAAAGTATACCAAATGGATGTAAAATTTGCTTTCCTTAATGGAGATTTAGAAGAAGAAGTTTATATTGAACAACCAGAAGGATTCATTCTTGGAAATGATGCAAAACTTGTATGTAGACTCAAAAAGGCTCTCTATGGTCTGAAACAGGCTCCAAGGGCCTGGTATTACCGCCTTGACAAATATCTACACCAACAAGGTTTTTCAAAAGGTTCAACAGATAGAAATATATATACAAAGATTGAAATTGAAAAATTTCTAATTATTGTTGTTTATGTTTATGATATCATTTTTGGTAGCAATGAAGAATCCATGAGTCAGAATTTTGCTTCAGTAATGTAGCAAGAATTTGAAATGTCCTTTCTTGGTGAACTTACCTATTTTCTTGGTCTACAAGTTCAACAAAATAAAGATGGTATTTTTCTTTCACAAACCAAATATCTCAAACAGATTTTGAAAAGGTACGGCATGGAATATTCTAAACTTGTATGTACCCCAATGGTAACAAGATGCAATCTCAGCTCAAATGATGAATCAACAGCAGTACATCAACCAACTTACAGATCCATGATTGGTAGTATGCTTTATCTAATAGGTACGCAACCTGACATAATGCATGCAGTAGGAATAGTTGGAAGATTCCAAACAAATCCAAAGGAATCACACCTTCAGGCAGTGAAAATAATTTTCAAATATATTTAAGGAACTCAGAACTTTGGTTTATGGTATCCTAGAGATACAGATCTTACTCTTCATGCATATACAGATGCAGATTGGGCAGGAAGTGTTGATGACAGAAAAAGCACTAGTGGTGGTGCATTCTATATGGGTTCTAGGTTAGTGTCTTGGTTCAGCAAGAAACAAAGTTAAATTGCTTTATCTATAGTTGAAGAAGAATATGCGGCTGCTGCATCTTGCTGCACACAACTACTTTGGATGATGCAAACCTTGTAAGACATTTAGATCACATGGACTCTACCCATCTCCATTCTATGTGATAATACAAGTGCCATCAGTATTTCAAAGAATCCAGTCGTGCACTCCAAGACCAAGAACATACCCATCAAATACCATTTTCTACGTGAACAAGTGCTTGAAAAAATGTCAAATTGGAGTATGATCCCTCCAAAGAACAGGTTGCTGATATATTCACTAAACCACTTCCCATAGAGACATTTGAATATCTTAGACAAAAGCTGGGAGTAGTTGCTGCATCATCCTACTGTTAAATCCAATTTTTCAGAGAAAGGTTATTATATGCGTGTTTCATGGAGTATAGTCGCGTACACACGCAGGTTTCTATGGGTCAAGGAGCATATATGTTTTTCAGACAAGAAAAATAGTGGGGCAGGCTTTGATATGGGTGCTCTGACTGATATTGATGATTAATGTCTATCGATATGCTTTGTTCATTAATTTTTATCTGACTGACAAAGATGCCTTGATCATTGACCTGTTAACAATGCACAGGTAGCACAGGTTTAGGGGGAGCATTAGCCTTCACGTACATTCAGCATTGTTGGCATTATGGTTGCTGAGTCTAGCTATGGCTTCAGATATTTATACCATTTGTTGCTTAAGTCATGTAAAAGTCTAGGGTGTGATATGTCTTCTCATACATTTGAATGAGTCCTCTTGGAAAAATGATGTAATTTGTATCCCCACTTTACATGGGATGGATGATGTAATATTTATTGTTTCTATCATGTATAAACAATTGGTATATCCCCACTTGGTTGGGTGGATGAGTCAAATTTGTTATATCCCCACTTGGTTGGGAGATGGATGTATGCACGAGTCATTGGTGATAGGAAGGTCATCCTCACATAGTTGAGTTATAGAGTCATGTTATTCTTTTAGAAAATATTTTTTTGCAGACTCTGCTTGTGCTCAGGAGGAGCATGGACGGTTTCAGTGCATCTCAGCATGTACAAAAGGGGAGCTCAATTAGAGAATTCAACATGTACTCAGGGGGAGCATGAACAACATAATGTATGTCAAAGGGAGAAAATATCTTGGTCCACCCTTTGCCCTTGATGTCAAATGGGGAGAGTGACTTGGTGTTGTTGTTGCCATCAAGTCCAAAGGGGGAGATTGTTGGAATTATGATACAGGTGTTGTCCTTGATGGCAACTCACTCAGATGAAAGATCACAGTGCAGTAGGTCAACAACAAAGAATTACAGATCAGACTCCAAAGAATGAAGAAAGAGAGGTATACGCAGGTTCACCTTGTCCAAGCTACGTATACACGTAGGTTTATTGAACAAAAGGAGCGTATACATACACACGCACTTTCATAGAAGGAAAAGCGCATATATCTTGGAAAACCAAAAGTTTTTGGTCCAAGGTATTTGGTCCAAGGTAGTGGTCCTAAGTAGTTTTGGTCCATGGTATTGAGAAAGGCCTAAACTATATAAGGAGGAGAAGGTCATTAGGCCAAATGGTGTGCAAGGATTTGAATGTCTTATGAAGTGTTGGATCATATATGCAGGTTAATGAGCTTCTGATGGTTTGCTTGATCTGATCTAAGGATGCATCTATATGGCTGATGAAGGTTGATGGGCTGGGATCATAAAGGCTTAAGAGTATTATCATTATGTGGTTTGATATTGAACAATCTAGATCTGAATACTGACGCATGTTTTATTATGTAAATGTGATAATCTGGGTATGACTGAAGTCTGGAATAGTTGTGATGTTTTAAGTTAGCATTTACAGATCTGTACGTAGGTTCGCTTTATTAAAAGAGCGTATACATGCTGGTTCAACATATCAAAGTAGTGTATACATAAAAAATTTGAGTTTGCAGATCTGTAGGTTGGTTCCCTTCGGTAAAAGTGCGTATACACGCTAGTTCGACACATGGAAGTAGCGTATACGTTATGAAGTATGATGTTTAAAGTTTCAGTTGTTTCTGTTTGCTGTTGCAGAGTTCTGGATTCTGATTTGTGTTCTGGAGAATGTATTCTGGTGACAATGTTCTGAATGATCAGATTGATTGATTGTGATTTGCTTCAGTGATGATGGGTTGTCAAGTGATTGATTGATGCAGTTGTGGTTGATTCAGAAAGTAATGATTGAGTTTCAATGATTGGTTGCTACAGATGTATTTGATGGTTGTATTGCAGTTATGATTTCCTGAGTTTCAATGTTGTTAATGGATCCAGTATGAAAATTGGATGAAACATGGCCTTCAGATTGTGGTGTTGTGTTCCAGGAGTATCCAGCCTGAAAATTCATGAAACGTGGTCCTTGGTGGAAGAGTGGAGTTTTCTGTAGGCTGGCACCTACGTACTAATTAACATATTGGCTAGTACGAGAGCTAGGGGGTTGTAGCTCCCTTACAGTAGTAGTTGGAGAATGAGAGAAGGTTGTAGCCTTCTGTAGATGGGTCCCTGCGTACTGGTATGAGTCTGCACCAGTATAAGATTGTAAATAGATTTTCTTATTATTAAAAAGAAGACAGAAACGATAGCAACAGGTGGTTTTTACCCACATTGGGTTTCCACCTTATATCTTGGTGTTCATGTGTGTTGCTTATGTGTGATTCTTTATTTTGCTTTTACTGCACTGTCTAATAAATCTCTGATATACTGGTTTAAGCTCACTACATGATAAATTGTCTAAATCAAAAGTTCTTTGCATATACGTTGGTTGCTTTAAGTACAGTCGCGTGTTCACGCTAGTTCACTTCACTTAAGTAGCGTATATAAATCTGCTTGGGAAATAAATAAATAGATATGATAATACTGATTCACCCCCCTCTCAGTATTATTTCCAACAAGAAGTGTTGACAGTCGGCCCGTCAGCGGAACTGTCATACTCTAGATACAAAGGGATGAAAACAAGATTATCAATGATATCAGGAAAGGAAGCCCGAAAGGAGGAGATGTTCAAAAAAATACCATTTTTGAAGGGATGACAAAGCAAGCGAAGGTGGCAGAAGATCGGTCAACAGTTTGGTCTCTGTTTTCCAACCATATTTATAGCAAATTGTTATGATGTATATAGGATTGGGAAGTTTTATATGCATGTATTTATGATGTATGCATTTATTTTTAGACTTTGTAATTAAAACTTTGCTAGAAACATGTTGTAAGGTGTAGTATTTTCTATAAAGGCAGATTCCGTAGAATGAAAAAGGTTTAAAAACTTCTTGCAGAAACTTGGTACTGTGTATACTTTTGACATTTATAAATTAATGTGATCTTATTTATTTTCTCAGATTTACAGAGATTCCTGTGAGATGGGTTTCCTATCTCTCTTCTAGTACTTGTCATCTCTTTTGTTTCATATCTTATCCATATGTCTTCTACATTTTGGAAATTGAATTATTAAAACTAAATTTTGTTTATCAACTTCGATTTACCATTTCTTAAGTGTTATATTTTTCAACTTAAATATCTTTAACAAAATTCACCAGTTTCTTTGTTTTTGGTATTTATTTCTCTCTGCTTATACCATAGCTAAACGAGGAATTGTCTAAGAAAGTTGTTTCTACATTGCCTTTGTATTTTGTTCATAAAGACTGTAAGCAGTAAGTTGTTGTCAAGCAGACTCCATGCCCAATAGTTTTTAATGTTTTTTCCAACCCAATTTTGTTTAAATGTAACCAGATCTAGTTGATGTGCTAAGTACATAGCCAGTCATAATTGACAGAGTTATAGAAGGGACCCCCCTTCGAATTGAAATGGCTAGCTTTCAATTCAAAAGATTGGTTGGAGGTTACCTTGGATTTTTTCCCTTACAACCAAGGTTTCGTCTATGAGATAACACATTCAAAGACAAAGCATATTGATGTTCAATATCATTTTGTGAGGGAGATGTTCGAATACAAAAAGGTGTTGCTAGTAAAGGTGGACCTTTTGAAGAATGTTGTAGATGCATTGACAAAGTCTATGAGAACTGAGAAGTTTTCTTGGGGTAGAGAAATAATGAGCATTACAGGCTTGGCCTGATGACTGTGCACTCTTGGGACCTCCTGTGTGAAAAGATAACAACAAGTGGGAGAATGTTGGGTATGTGTTATATTATTTGCATGACTAGGATTAGGCATTGTTACATTGTGTCGGGCACAACGGCGGGGGGGTTGGGGGTGGGGGGTCATAGGATGGCAGTGTCACCCTTGCATGGGGTTCAGGGCAACAACTCAATTTTTTTTAATGCAGACCCAAATATGGTTGGGTGGACCCAAGGATGGGGGGTGGGCTTAAGGATTGTAGGTAGACCTACCCATGGCTTTATGCATGGTTTTCAACATGATGGTTTTTCCCATGGTATTTTGTAGATCTCGCCAAGGGAACTATGATTATGTTCTAATTTAGGGTTAATGGATTGGGGGTTTATCAATGCTTCAACATGTATATACTATATTGTAATATTGAAAGGAATATAATGAAAAAACAACCTAGTTTTCCTAGTTTTGGGTTCCAAGAGATGTGTATATTTTTTGTTCTCACCATTGCATATTTTTTGTTTTTAAGAATTTGTTTGCAGGTAATTTCTATACAAGGTTCAAACCTTCAAAAACCATATATAAGGATTTTCAAGAGTATATGGGAAGAAGCAGGACAAGGGAAACCCATAATTTTTATTTTCCAAAACATGGAAAATGGGTATATTATAGTTTGATGAATTTTTTTTCCATTATTATATATGGTTGTATACATTATTAAAGGGTACACAAGAGTTTACAATTCTTTATAATTTAGTGAAAGATTCACCAATATTTTACAATATTTTATTGTTTAGTAAAAGATTTTCCAAAAAAATATATATACATATTATATTATTGATAAAATAGCCTATACATTTTCTTATGTACAACATAGATTCGCCCATTTATTATACATATAAATTTTAGGAGGTTTCTTAAATTTTCCTTGTGCCTAACCATAAAATTTAAAATTTATTATGATTATCTAATTTTTCACCTCTTTTGTTTAAAGTAGAACATGATCACATTTTTGGAAGTTCCATGAGAAAGTTTTCTTGTCAAAAATTCCTTTGTTCTTTACTATATTTATATTTTCCATAGGAAAACATGCGTAAACCTTCTACTTTCATCACGCTCCACTAACTAATTTATTCTACTTTATAGGGCATTTGTATCTAAAGAAAAGTATTACATGGATTTGTAAACTGGGATCTGTTGGAAAATTGGTGTTATATGGGTGGCTGTGTAAGTGTTGGAATTGATGTCAAACAGGGGTCAACATGATGATTGGGTGTTCGGGAGGAATCCCATGGTTGTTGGAATGTTTTGTAGAAAATCATCATAGTAGTAGGATAATTGGAAAAGCCATAAATGATGACTACAATGATGAAATTCCAAGGAAGATGCAAGATTTATGTAGAGAATCATCATAGTAGTAGGCTTACTAAAGAAGACATAAAATGATCACTATAGTGGTTGAGAGTTTGGCCTTACAAGCACAAGAAGAAGAGTCAAGGAGCAAAGTGTAGCAAAGAGTTTGCAACCATATCACAAGTAGAAAATGGACTCAAAGCCTACATCGAACCCTATCCAATGCAAAGTGATCTGGTAGAGTTTTCCAACGATATGTGGATGTTTAAAAATGGATTCTTAAATCAAAGTATATGGTCTGTCAAATTTCAGGGATCTGAAGCCTTAGGAAGATCGAAATATCAGAAGCAGAAAACATATCGGATATTAGGCATATCAGAGGTCAACACATCAAGCATATTGGATATCAGGATATTAAAGATCAGCACACTAGATATCAGAACCTTAGAGATTTGGAGCAGATGGTACATCGAAGGTTGGAACCTTGGGATATTAGAAGGACTGAGGCATCATAATGTCAGGATATCGGAAGACCGAGACATCAGAATGTCAGGATATCGAAAGACTGAGACATCAGAATATCAAAACCTCTTAATTAAGGTATTTTAAGAAGTTATAATGTCTAGTAGTTTTGATAGTGCTATAAAGCACCGAGAAATGTCGAAGAATATTAACAAAGAATTTTGTTTCAAAACCAAGGTTTGATGGGCCATCTTCTCTTTCCTTCGGTAGGACACATGGTGACATAAGGTTGGCTCTGAGAAGCTGAAGTGGCACCTGATGTCAGCATGATGTGGCAGTACATAAGGACACGTGGCATACTGATTCAACATTATTGGGTGCCCTAATGTGTCGAATCTAGGTGACACATGTCATTGTTGTGAAGCCGCCACGTAGAGTGATGATGACATATCGAAGGTTGGCATATCGAAGGATGAAGAACCGTAACTTCAGTAGAGATGAATTTGAAAAGTTACGATGAAAGGGGCTTTCGATATTGGGTTGGCTCTTGGTCATGAAAATCCAAAGAACGAAGGGCAGAAATCAGTTAGCATAGAAAGACGGGCCCCCGACAGGAAAAAATGCCTTAGCACCTAAAAGCTAAGCCGCAGGTCACAAATCTCGATCCCATGGAGGAGAAATTCTCAAGGAGCTAAGCATCATAAGAGAAAAGGATATCAGGGTTGAGAAATATCGTAACGTTCAACCTTTATGAAGTTATGATGTGGAGTTTCTTCGATAATTCAATACAACAAGTTAAAGGATGTATGGGTTGACAACTGTAAAATTAAATGTAGACTCAGAGGTATTGATCGTTGAAAGGGGCTAAACCTACAGAAGAAACCATAACAAGAAATTGAGGTTTAGTAGAGATGAATTTGGGAGAATGAAGGAAGCAATCGGTTGCTTCGTGTGCAAAAATGGTTGTGATAAATGGGAATAGAGTGGTCACCTCTATGAACTGTCAAGATATGTGGAGCGATAAATGAAAATGGGACTCTCGGAGCGGTGTGAATTGAGACAAAGAGGTCAGAGCACCAAGAAGGACACTGTGTTAGCCAACAGCTAGCGCAACAAGAGTGTTGTGTGGAGAACTGTGAGGGTAGTGCTAAAGAGTAGTCAACAAAGAACCCTTGATAGAGGAGGCAGAGCACAAAGGAAGTGTTGTTGTGAACAACAATAAAATATATGTTGCATGTGAGCACATAAGGTAGGGTGAAAAAGTTGAATTTGCAAACAACCATTTTGGTATATTAGTTGTAATATTGTATGCCTTTGTTTTCAGTTTGAAAATTGTATGAAATAATAGAACAGTGGCAAGAGCAGGTTGGTGCTTACACACTAAAGAGGTTGGTGCCTCTTGGAAAGTTGGTTCTTTCTAACCAAAGGGGTTCGGTGCCTCTTGTGAGTGGGTGATGTAATTAAGTGGGTGCTTAATTTTGCATCATAAACAAACAACAAATTTGGTGGTTTTTTCCCTCTGGGTTTCCACGTGAAAAATACCATGTCAAATGTGTCTGTGTGCTACTCATGAGATTGTTGTATGAACATGTGTGTTTGAAATATTTTTGGTTCACTACTTTTTTGAATGAATTCTCTCACAAGTAAAAGAAAATAAGAAGGGACTGTAAGTATAATAAGAAAAAAATAAGAGTTTCATAATTACTGATTCACCTCTCAACAATTCCTTATTTCAACAATTGGTATCAAAGACAAGGTTCCTTTAGCAATAGTCTAATTACTGGAAGGTAGATCTATAAGGAATTATGTCTAGGAAAGAGAGTCAAGAGGCTTACTCAAGTAGAATACTAGTCTTTGATGGGACAAACTATGCCTTTTGGAAAGTAAGAATGGAAGTGTATCTTATGTCCCTGGGAGTAGATGTTTGGACTTCAATACTAGTAGACTACAATGTCCCTGATATTCCTCCCACTGATGCAGATGGTAAAAAATTATATGGGAACAATGCTAAAGCCAAAAATGCCATTCTCTTTAGCATTATTCAATCAGAACTTGTAAAATTTATGCACTGTAAGTCTACTAAGGAAGTGTGGGTAAATCTTAATCAGAGTCATGAAGGAGATGAAAAAGTCAAGCAGGAAAAACTTTAGACTTTCAAAATGAGGTTTGAAAGCTTGAGAATGAATGAGAATGAAAGAATAACAAAATAGTTCCTCAGAGTTGATGAAGTGAATAATATGATCACAGGATTTGGTGAAGAGGTCAAGGAAGAGATGATTGTTCAGAAAATATTAAAATATCTACCCATGAGATTTAATACGAAAGTCTTAGTTATTGAAGAGATGGATAATTTAAAGGATCTCAATATGGACCAACTGCATGGTACTCTCACAACCTATGAGATGAGATTAAGAATAGAAAATTTTGAACCAAAGGAAGCAACATTCAAAGTATCCAAAAAGGGCAAGGAGCATAAATATCATCAAGACTGCACCAACTGTGATTCTGATAAGGAGCTAGCTCAACTAGCTTGAAAAAAGCATGGCTCAGGAAAATATAAAGGAAAGTTTCCCTTTAAGTGTTTTGACTGTGGAAGAGTTGGAAATTTCTTGTCCAAATCACCTTATAAATAAAAGGTTGAAAGGGAAGAGGATCTGAAATTTGGAAACAAGTCTCAAACACATAAGAAGAAAAATATCTATAAGAAAAATGGGTTCTACTCCAAAGAGGATAGCTCAGCACCAGATTCAGACAGTGAAAACCCATTGGAGAATGAGTCAAATAAGTATCTTCTTATGGGCTTTGAAATAGAATCCAAGAAACAAGGTATTATGGACTATGAGGAGGAAGAATAAGAAGGAGTAGTAGACCTTGAAGGGGAACTCATCAATGCCCTCGAAAAGTTATAAAGAAGCCAAGGAAGGAGAATAAGTGGCTGAAGGAACAATTACAACGTGCAGAGGAAGGTATGTATAACTCTGACAATGAGAAGTCTTACTATCAAAAATAAAATCTTGAGGAAGCTATCAAGAGAAAAGATAGTCCAGTCCTTCTATTCGAAGAAAAAAAGGAAACTGTGAGAGATTAGAAGAAGAGAAAAAGTAGTTGAAACAGGAGCTGCTCAAGTTAAAAGGGGAAATGATCTCATAGACATGAAAAGATGATATTATGTCTTTGAAAGTTAAAATGGAGGAGGCTTAAACGAAAATAAGAGGTTCTGCAAGATCTAATCCAAGAATGGGAAGAGAACTATCAGAGTCTTGAAACAGATGTTGTCTCTCTAAGAACCAATCTTGAGAGAACAACAACCGAGAAGGGTTTAAATGAAAATTTTCTGAAGGGACAAGGAGACTGATCAAATCCTAATAAATCAAAGGTCCTCAGGAATAAAAAATGGTATGGGATACTCTAAGGCACAAAAATATTCTACGGGGAAGATAAACTTTAGGTCCATAAGATTCGAAGAACCATAGAGCCATGGGAAGAAGCATCATGAAAGAATTAATGAAGAAAAAAGAGTAGCAGGGCAAAGAGGAGATCATCAATGGAGAATGAACCAATCAGTCAGATGACTAAGGTATTTTCCTGCATAATCTCATAATTCTTCCAACAATAGGCATGCTTATTTTTTTATGGTCACTGTTATAAGTGTCATATCTTTGGACATAAAGCTATTGATTATAGAAGGATCAAAGTTGAAAGAGATGAAAATCCTAGATATAATACACATTGGATTTCTAAACCTCAAAACTCCTCTCTCAGAAATCGAAATGTCTTCTCTCCCTTGCTAAGTGAAGTAGAATGCTTCAAATGTAATAATTTTGGGCACAAAGCTAGTGAGTGCAGATGCAAGTTTTAACACCTATCTAAGTCCAAAAGTTTTAGAAAGTTAGCTATCTAGAAGGATAATGGGAGCTGGAAATGAAAGACTAAAAAGAGCATGTAGTGTGGACTTGCCTTATCAGCTCATATTCAAGAAAACAAATGGTATGGGGATAATGGTTGTTTCAAACATATGACTGGGGACAAAATTAAATTTCTATCGCTGAAAGAAAAGGAAAGAGGAAAAAATATCACCTTTGGAAACAATTCTCCAACAAGAATCAAAGGTAAAGGTGTAGTCAATCTTGATAAAAACATAAAAGCACAAAATGTGCTGTATGTAGAAGGTATCAAGCACAATATTCTTAGTGTTAGCCAAATGTGTGATAATGGATACGATGTGACCTTTCGATATAAAGATTGTGAGATCTGCAACATAGAGAATGGAAAATTGGTGGGAAAAGAAATCAGAAACCACAATAATGTATATGTGTTTGATGATCCTAGGGTTAAATGTTATTTAAGAAAAACAAGTGAAGCACGATTGTGGCAAAAGAGGCTTGGGCATATGAATTTTGACAGTTTGATAAAATTAAGAAAGATGGGAGAATTGAGAAGATTACCAAGATTGTCAAGGCCCGATAAAACAATATGCAAGTCATGTCAGTTTGGCAAATAGACTAGGACTCATTTCAAGTCAAAATAGTTCTCCTCATCCAGACCTCTAGAACTCATTCACATAGACATTTGTGGACCAACGAGAGCAAAAACCTCAAAGTGAGAGAGGAATTTTATGTTTCTTATTGATGATTTCACCAGGGCCACTTGGATTTTCCTCTTTAAAGAAAAAATGGAGGCTTTCAAGCATTTCAAGAAGTTTAAATCTCAAGTAGAAAATGAGAAAGACTTAAAGATAAAATGCTTAAGATCAGATAGAGGGGGAGAGTACACCTCAAGAGAATTTGAGGAATTTTGTGAAGAGCATGGCATTAGGAGGTAGTACTCAGTGGCTAGAACTCCTCAACAAAATGTAGTAGTAGAGAGGAAGAACAAAAAAATCTAGGAAATGGCTAGAGCAATGTTGGATGAAGCAGAAGTGTCTCAAAAATTCTGGGGAGAAGAAGTCCAGGAAACAATGTATTTTTCAAACAGAACTCAACTTAGGCCTAATAGTGATAAAACTCCCTATGAGTTATGGAAGGGAAGACCCACATTAGTTAAACACATCAAGGTGTTTGGAAGCAAGTGCTTCATTAAAAGGAATGAAAAGAACCATGGAAAGTTTGATTCACACATGTACGAAGGGATATTTCTCGGGTACTCTACTCGAAGAAAAGGATATAAGTGTTACAACAATCATACAAAGAAGATTGAGGATTACATCGACATAATAGTAGATGAAGTAGGTTCACAACCTAAATCTTGTAAAATAATATGAACTGAGATGATGAAGGTGAGAAAGTAGGCATGACTTCAAGGCCAAAGACACCCTCCAGGTATGTACAGAAGGAACATCTTGAGAGTCATATTCTTGGATATCAAAGACATGGTGTCCAAACTAGGAGGAAAATTGTTGGCAGTACAAGCTATGCGAATCTGACTATGTTATCACATATAGAACCCAAGAATCTTTGTCAAGCAAGTGAAGACAAGTTCTGGGTGAAAGCTATGAATGAAGACTAATCAGATTGAAAAGTATGACACTAGGGAGCTTGTTCCAAGGTCGAGTGAGAAAAATGTTATTGGAACCAAATGGGTGTTCAAAAACAAATTGAATGAACAGGGTCAAGTAATCATGAACAAATATCGATTGGTGTTCAAAGGGTATGCCCAAATAGAAGGGGTAGATTTCGAAGAAACCTTTGCACCAGTAGCTCGAATGGAAGGTATTAGGATCTTTCTTGCTCTTGTCATCCATAAGAATATCAAGGTATATCAAATGGATGTGAATTATGTATTTCTCAATGGAGATTTATAAGAAGAAGTTTACATTCAGAAGCCACAAGTATTTCTTCCCACCTTTGATGAAGGGTTCATATGCAAACTGAAGAAGGCCTTGTATGGATTAAAACATCTCCCCAGAGCTTGGTATGAAAGGCTCGATAAGTACCTTTAGTAACAAGGATTTAAGTAAGGCACAGTGGATAGTAACCTTTAGGTAAAGTCTGAAGGTGACCATCTACTGATAGTAGTTGTGTATGTGGATGATATAATATTTGGCAGTGATATGGAACAATTGGGGCATCAATTTGCAAAATGTATGCAAACAAAATTTGAAATGTCCATGATCAGAGAACTATCCTTCTTCCTGGGTCTGCAAATTACTCAGTCTCCACAAGGAGTGTTTATATCCCAATCCAAATATCTCAAGGAAACTCTGAAGAAGCTTGAGCTGGAAGAATACAAACCATTCAATACACCCATGACTATAGGCTACAAGTTGTGCAAAGAAGATGGAACACCGTTGGTAAATCAGACTGAATACAGGTCAATGATAGGAAGCTTATTGTATCTGAAAGCTTCAAGGCTAGAAATCATGCAAGCAATGGGGTTGGTTACCAGATTTCAAGCATTCCCATGTGAGAGTCATTTTGTTGCTATCAAAAGGATTTTCAAATATCTTCAAGGAACAACAATGTATGGATTGTGGTATGCGAAGAGAGAAGAATTCAAGATTAAGGCCTACACAGATGCGAACTGGGCTGGAAGTATTAATGACATGAAGATTACTTCTGGTGCAAATTTCTTCATGGGAAAATTCTTGGTGTCATGGTTCAACAAGAAACATGCCTCCATTTCTCTGTCAACTATTGAAGCAAAGTATATTGCTGCTACTACTTGCTATACACAAATTCTATGGATGAAGCAAACCTTGAAAGATATACAGGTAGAGCTAACTGATCCTATTCCAATAATGTATGACAACACAAGTGCCATCAACATCTCCAAAAACCTAGTCATGTATTCAAAGACCAAGCATATTCCTACCAAGTTCCATTTCTTGAGGGAACAAGTTGTAGCCAGCACTGTTAGACTTGAGTATGTGGTCGCTAAAGAGCAACTGGAAAATATATTTACCAAGCCACCAGTAAGAGAATCATTTGAATATCTCAGGAAGAGGATAAGATTTGTGACTCCTCCCTCCAAATGACTTCATTTTGGTAGGTGGTGGCAACTACTCAGCATGTGGAACTCATGGGAGAGTAGGCTGCAATGGTTTAGGGGGAGTATTCGATAAGTATTATTTGCCACTGATGTCAAAGGGGGAGAAGATGTGGAGTCAAAATAAACCATGCCTTTCTTGAGGGGGAGCTTATGGTGTTGCCATCAATGCCAAAGGGAGATATTGTTGGACAATTGGTGGTATATGGGTGGCTGTGTAAGTGTTGGCATTGATGTCAAACAAGGGTTAGAATGATGATTGGGTGTTCAGAGGAATCCCATGGTTTTTGGAATGTTTTGTAGAAAATTATCGTAGTATCAAGCTTACTGGAAAATCCATACATGATGACTACAGTGATGGAATTCCATGGAAGTTGTAGGCTTTATGTAGAGAATCATCACAGTAGTAGGCTTACTAAAGAAGCCATAAAATGATCACTATGGTGGTTGAGAGTTTTTCCTTCCAAGCACAAGAAGAAGAGTCAAGGAGCAAAGTGTAGCAGAGAGTTTCAAGCATATCACAAGTAGAAAATGGACTCAAAGCCTACATTAGACCCTATCCAATGCAAAGTGCTCTGGTAGAGTTTTCCAATGATACGAGGAAGTTCAAAAATGGATTCTTGAATCAAATATATGGTCTACGGAAGTCCAGGGATTTGAAGACTTAGGAAGATTAGAATATTGGAAGTAGACAACATATCAGATATCGAGCATACCAGAGATCAACACATCGGGCATATCAGATATCGGGATATTAAAGATCAACAAACCGTATATCGAAAACTTGGAGAGTTGGAGCAGATGGCACATCGAAGGTTGGAACCTCAGGATATTAGAAGGATAGAGGAATCAAAATATCGGGATATCGAAATATCAGAACTTCTTAACTAAGATATTCTAAGAAGTTACGATGTCTAGTGGTTCTGATAGTACTATAAATCACCGAGAATGCTGAAGAAGATTAACAAAGATTTTTTTTGCAAAACCAAGGTTTAGTGGGCCCTCTTATCTCTCCTCCGATAGGACACATGGTGACATAAGATTCACTCCGAGAAGATTAAGTGGCAGCTAACATCAACATGACATGGTAGTACAACATGACACGTGGCAGACTAATTCAACGTTATTGGTTTCCCTAATATGCCAGATCTAGGTGACATGTGTCATCACTGTGAAGCTACCATGTGGAGTAGTGATTTCATATCAAAGGTTGGAATATCGGAGGATGAAGACCCTATAACTTCAGTACAAATGATTTTTAAAAGTTACGATGAAAGGGGCTTCTGATATTGGGTTGGCTTTTGGTCATGAAAATCCAAAGAACCAAAGGTTTAAAGCAGTTAGCAAAGAAAGGCTGGCCCCCAGCAGGAACAAAATGCCTTAGCAATTAAAAGCTAAGCCGCTGGTCACAACTCTTGGTCCCATGGAGGAGAAATTCTCAAGGAGCTAAGTGTCACAAGAGCTAAGGAGATCGAGGATGAGAAATATTGTAACATTCCACCTTTGTGAAGTTACAATGTGGATTTTCTTCGATGATGCAGTACAATGAGTTATAGGATGTATGGGTCAACAACTGTGAAATTGAATGCAGGCTCAGAGGTATTGATAGTTGAAAGGGGCTAAACCAACAGAAGAATCTGTAACAAGAAATCGAGGACAACATTTCTGGCAGAGATGAATCCGGGAGAATGAAGGAATAAATCGACTACTTCGCGTGCACTAATGGTTGTGAGAAATGGGAACAAAGCGGTCACCTCTATGAATTGTCAAGATATGTAGAGTGATAAATGAAAATGGGACTCTCGGAGGAGTGTGCATGTCACCTGAGAATTAATTTCCTAGCATGAAGCTCTACACAGTCAGACAATGAAGAATTGCGAGGTCCATCTCTGTTTTGGTATTATGACAAGAAACTACTAGAAGACGCAACAATGGCAAGGGAAGTCATGCCTAAGTACAATTGGGCAGATAAAAGAAAGACACCAAATAATTCCTTGCACAGAGTTCCTCAGTGGAACAAAACCATCGTTTGCAATGGAGAAGATGGGGTTGTTGAGCATATTGCGAGTACACTATGTTGTGAGTGGTGTGCGTTGAGATAGAGAGGTCGAAGCACCAAGAAGGACACTGTGTTAGACAACATCTAGTGCAACGAGAGTGCTCTGTGGAGAATTGTGAGGGTAGTTCTAAAGAGCAGTCAGAAAAGAGCCCTTGACAGAGGAGGCAAAGCACAAAGGAAGTGTTGTTGTGAACATAAAGAAAAGATCTGCTGCATGTGAGCACATAAGACAAGGTGCAGAATTTGAATCTTTAAACAACCATTTTGGTATTTTAGTTGTAATATTTTATTCCTCTATTTTCAGTTTAAAAATTGTATGAAATAGTATAACAGTGGCAAGAGTAGGTTGGTGCCTGCACACTGAAGAGGTTGGTGCCTCTTGGCAAGTTGGTTCTTTCTAACCAAATATCGTCGGTGCCTCATGTGAGTGGGTGCTCACAAAAAAACATATGTAATTAAGTGGATTCTTAATTTACATCATAAACAAACAATAAATTTGGTGGTTTTTTCCCTTTGGGTTTCCACGTGAAAAACACTGTGTCAAATGTGTGTGTGCTACTTATGAGATTTTTGTATGAACACGAGTGTTTGAAATATTGTTGGTTCACTGTTTTTGTGAATGAATTTTATCACAAGTAAAAGAAAATAAAAAGGGATTGTAAGCATAATAAGAAAAAATAAGAGTTTCATAATCACTGATTCAACCTCCCCTCTTAGCAATTCCTTATTTCAACATGATCTTCATGTGAATTGCAAATGTTTCTTCCATCCTTCAATTAGGAAAGTCATGAACCGAGCACCATGAATTTTAACTAAGAAGATTGGTCATGACCATCCATCCGAGGGGAACTAGGATACACTTTTACACTTCATCCCACATGGCCTATAGGGACTTATATTTCACAAATCCGTGATTACAAATAGCATGGTCCTTTTTCAAAAATTTTGGGGTACCCCTGCTGAAAGAGGGGTGGCATCTGGATCCAACTATGAGACATGTGATCTTCTTGTGAACACTTCAGAACCACAGAATCTATGTTAACATGTGGCTTTCATCAATCTCACAAAATAGATATCAAATACTAGGGAGGGATAGTGATATAAGTACCTTATCCCTTTTTCAAACAATTGATAAATCGAGCATAAAGGAAAATGACCTATAATCTAGAAAATAAAGTAAAATGAAACACACAATGAAATGAAATCACACAACGCAAGCTTGAAAAAATTTATAGTACAAGGATGCCCCATATGAATCAAATATTTCCTTGAAAATATACCTTTACATCTTTCCCATTTTTTTATATGTGGTTCACAGTACCGAGAGATCAATTACTACTACATCCAAAAAATATTTATGCTAGGTAGATCTCCCTGAAAGGATCATTTCCTACCAGCTCAGTCACAGAGCTTGACCCTGAGAGTGTCAAGATAATTGAGCCCTTGAACTCTCAATAACATAGGTGCTTTGATTATTTCATAGAGCCATGGCGATTGCAGGAAGTAATAGTGTCCAGGCTGAGGACAGAAAACAGTATCGAGATGGCAGGCTCTCGATGGGGCTTTTCTATCACAGAATCGAGGCGAAGAATGGATTTCTGTGCCATCCGAAGGGAATGGAGAGCTGGTGCGACATCTTCAGAGTAAATGGCGTAAATCTGATGCCAAGAAAGGGCGTAAAGTCCCAGGCGAAAAGAGGCCTCCTTCCCGAGCTCTGAAAAGGGAGGAAGAGGAGGAATCTGGGCAACGGGAGTTGGGCGTGAGATCCCCCAACTTACTTCCCTCACGGATCTGGGCCAGGTTAATAGATCGCAGGGAGCCCTATCTTCTCGGATATTCAAGCTGGGAAGAAGCAGCGATTGCCACTTATGACCACTCCAGGTCCCTCCATGTGCCATTACCTGCGCAGTACCTTGACTATGGAGCAGGGGAGGGTTTACATAAGGGGCCAAATTTCGTAGCACCCATTGCCATTTCAGAAGGGGCTAAGGCAAGCCTTCTACAACAATGCGTAGGAACGCTAGCTTCTGAGGGATACAAAAGAGGAGAAATCGGGGTTTGTGACGCTGTCAGCGGTGGATTGGCAATCCCATTTTACGGATCTGCTACCTCCGCCCCTGGGAGAACGCTGCAAGGAGCTGGGGTGTTCACTTCTAGTGTGGGAAGGTATAAAAACCCCAGATCCTCCGTTGATTAATCAGATCGGGCTCTCAATAGACAGATCGGCCAAGATCTTGTAGGTCTGATACCCCTGATGGAAAATCGCCATGGCAGATTTGCTCTCGGAAGCACAAGAGGCCCTGGCACTATGTCTAGGCACATCTTTGACTCCTTTCAGATCCAAATTTCTCAGCCTATAGGCAGAACCATCCTGCAATGGGTCAGTTCTTTAGATTCGGTGCTGGATCTCAAACTGGAACTAGAACAGCATATTGGGATCCCTTCAGGCCTTCAGAGACTTCTCTTTCAAGGTAAACAACTTGAAGACCTTCTTCCCCTCTCTTCTTACAACATTACCGGGAACAGCTCTTTGGTGGTAACCCTTCATCTCAGAGGAGGTGCAGCGGGACAGTCATCCTCTGCTCCTCCCTTCTCATACAAAGATGTAGTACACTCTGAGAACCCCAAACCCCAGGAGGCCCTTAAACCTAAGCCATTTTTGGTTGATAAGATAGAAGAAGTTCCCTCTGTTGAAATCACCCATGAAGATCTTGCAACCCAACTTCAAGAATTTGCAGAAAGAGCCATCATTTACAGATTTAACGGACTGTGACCGCGATCTCAGGATCTCTATGCATGGATCCATGCAAACTGGACTCATCATTGTAAGATTAGTTTCTATTCAAAAGGTTACTTCATTGTTTTATTTGATAACAGTGAGCATTATGAAAAGGCTTTAGAAGAAGGCCCTTGGTTCATGGGAACTGCGGGGCTCTTCTTGACTCCTTGGTTCCCAAATTTTGATCCAGCAACTGCAGTCATTACCAAGACACCTGTATGGATCAGGCTTCCAAACTTACCTGCCCACTTATGGAATACTGTTGTCTATAGAGCTATAGGCAACACCTTGGGAAGTTTCATTACGGGAGATTTTTGGCGGGAAGCCAAAAGTCTCTACTCATATGCCAGAATATGTGTGGAGTTAGATTTGAGCAAAGGACTTCCAGGCCAAATCAATCTCAAGATAAACGACTTTGTCTGGTCCCAGACACTGGATTACGAAAATACTGCATTCCGTTGCTGTCATTACCACCAATCAAGGCATTTTCAGAACACCTGCCCATCTCGCCCGACAAAAAAGAATAAGGATAACCTCTCCAAGCCCAAGTCCAAACGATGGGCTCCTTGCTCTCCACCTCCAGTCGTGGATTCTAATTCCTCCAGCTCTGAAGATGAAGGTAGTGATACGGAATTGGATCAAGCCCCTCATTCTGTGGTCCCTTCCACCGATGGTCCATCACAGTCCTCCGATACAACCATCGCTCAGAAACACATCCATTTGACCTCCTCCTCTGATTCATAAAAGGAGGGCTCCCTTGTGGAGACCCCCAATCTTCAAGTGGTTATTCCTCATTCACCCAAGGACGGTTGGGTCGAAGTCAAAAAAAGGAAAGGGAAAAAGCTTCGTGTTGAGGCTTCTACCCATTCAAGGTAGAAGTTAGTCTTTTTGCTTCCAGCCATATGTTGTAACTTCTTGCTTGTTTCACTTCTTCTCTAGAACCGAGGTTGATAGTCCTATCATTTCTGGTTGCTGGTTTTCTGTCTCTCTTGAATGTATCTTCTTGTACCATATTTTTTATTAATAGAATTAGTCCAATTCAGAAAAAAAAAAAAAAAAAGAAAAAAAAAAAAAAAAAAAAAACATAGGTGCTTTAATGACAGGGACTCGACCATTTGAGTTAACCCATGAGGCTACATCTGTCCCATTTATAGGAAAGGAAAATACTTTTACATCCATATGACTTAGATGCAAAGAGTTGTTACCTGAAAATTCATTAATTAGATAAGGGAATAACCATAAACTTTAAAATTTACTCTGATTACCTAATTTTTCACCTCTTTTGTTCTAAAGTAGAACAAGGTCACCTGTTTGGATGTTACATGAGTGAGATTTCTTATCAAAATTTTTCTTTATTATTTCCTATATTTTCCATAGACAAAACATAAGTAAATCTACTATTTTCATCATGTTCAACTAACTAATTGATTTTACTTTTCAAGGAATTTTCATCTAAATAAAACTGCTAGATAGATTTGTAAATTGGGATCTTAAAGTAAATTGGAAATGTTACTTTTGTCCTATAGTTAGGAAATCCATAAATTCGAGCACCATGAAGATTAAATAAAAATATTGGTCATGACCATCCATTGATGGGGAACTAGGATACACTTTTACACTTCATCCCACATGGCCTATAAGGAATTGAATTGCATGGATCTGGGATAAAAAATGGTATGGTAATTTGTCAAAAAATTTGGGGTACCCTTACTGAAGAAGGGTAACGTTTTGCTCCAACTATGAGATATGTGCTCTTCTCATGAATGCTTGAGAACCCCAGAATCTCCACTAATATCTGGCCTGCATCAATATCACAACATAGATATCAAATACAAGGGAGGGATAGAGACACAAGTGCCTTATCCCTTTATTAAACAATTGGTAATTCATGTATAAAGGAAATTGACTTCTAATCTAGAAAATAAAGGAAAATGCAACACATATTAATGAAATTAAATCACACAAAGAAATCTAGAAAAAACTTACTATAGTACAAGAATTCCCCCTATGCATTAGATAATTCCTTAGAAGTATACCTTTACATCTTGCCTGTTTATGGAAAAGGAAAATATTATTCCATCTAGATGACTAAAATATAAAGATTTGTTACCGGAAACTTCTTCAATTAGATAAGGGCATAACCATAAACCTTAAAATTTACCCCGATTTCCTAATTTTTCACCTCTTTTGTTCCAAAGTAGAATAAGGTTGCCTTTTTGGAAGTTCCATGAGTGAACTTTCTTGTCAAACTTTTTCTTTGTTTTTTATTTTATTTTCCATAGGAGAATGTATGAAAACCTTTTACATTCATTGAGTTCCACTAACTAGTAGATTCTACATTGCAGGGCCTGTAGAGCCTTTCTTTGTTATTCTATCAGCCTGTAGAGCATATTTTTCATGCTATCCCAAATCTTCTTATTGTCTCCAATTAGCTTCTTGATGACATTCATTATATTCTTTTTGGATTTGACCAAACCATTTCCCTATGGGAAATAGTTTGAATAATGGGATAGGAAAATTCCATAATAAAAAGAATGTTGAAAAAAATGTTGAACTAAATGCGTTGACATTGTCAATTGTAATCTTTCTTAGCACCTCGAATATTGTGATAATCCTTTCTTTTAAAAATCCCATGACAACCTTATCATTGGCCTTTTTTGTCGGGATTACTTTAACCCATTGTGTGAAGTAACCTATAGAAGTCAGATTTCATCAATGACCATTTCTTGAATTTGCCTTGAACTCTCTGATGAAATCAAATCCCCATGGTTGGAAGGGAACTTCTATTATGACTGGTTGGAGAAGGAGTGTTGCTAGCTTCTTTTTACCTATGAATAATTGGAAATTCCAACACTCTCTCAAAAACTTGTGAACATCTGGAATGATAGTAGGAAAATAATAACTTCCTCAGTATGATATTATGAGTTGTGGTATTGGATGAATGATGTACACCACATTATCATTAATAAAATTCTATTGTTAGTTTATTTATTTATTACTAGCTAACATACCTAAGAATAAATCCATCTTTCCATATGATCCCTTACTCAATAATGCAATACCTAGATGCCTTTGGCCTCAATTCCCTCGTTATGAGTTTCTTCAAATAGTAAATGATGTCTCTATACTAATCATGTCTCTCCAATTATTCATTTAGTGAACACCATGACACACAAACCTTTTTTCAGATCAAGAGCCACTTCATCTTCTTTATGATGGAGGAGCATCCGGACTTAGCCAACAATGTGATTGTATGTTCACATGTTGTGGCTAACAAGAGATGAATTTTATTGACCTGAGTGGTCAAAATCAATTCTTAGGAGAGAGGGTTGGATCTCTAAAATTGATCTTTACTTCAATTATTGTAATAATTAAATCATTGTATTATTTTTAGAACAGGAGATAAGTGTTAAGATAGGTGTGTATTATAGCTTGAGAATAGGGATTTAATAGTTGAGCTGATAAAAATAGAGATTGAGTTGTCAATGTTGTTAGGATAGGATTTGATCCATAAAAGAAAGGAAAAAAAATGTAATGATAGATCATTGGATGGAATAGGAGAGTGAGTAAGCGAAAGATTGAGAGAGAGATAGGGTTTGCAAGTGAAACAAAGGTTAGACAAATTGTTGTAATTGAGCCAAGAGGGCCAAGACTCTGTAATTTCTATTTTATTGAAATAATTGATTAAGTGTGGTGTTGCATATTATTCCTGATGTGAAATCCTCTCGAATTTGTGTATCAGCATTCTGGACCCTAATCGGGTATTATTTTCCATTTGTGTTTCATTGATAATTACAGCCAATAGCGTTAAGGGTTAATATTGAGATTAGACGCTAAATCTTATTAAGCATATTTCTTAAAGGTTTTGTATTAAGCACGTGGGTAGTATTCGGAAAGTAGTAAGTGGCATATCGCGTGCAAAATAAATGGTAAATGGTATTTTTCCAAATTGTGCGATTAACCTAAGGTGTTGACACGTGGCACAAAGAAACCACTTATCTCGCATGCTCTCGACCTGATATCGATTGTGCAAGTAATCGCGCGTGATTGCACGATAACCGTTGGATCGAATGGGACAGATCGACGGTGGAAATCAGCTAGCCTAGTTGGCAAGTGGCTACAACGTGATATCCGTTGGATCTAAAGAAGCTAGATCAAGGGTGGATATTGAAGCGCTCGGGGAGTAAGAAGTAAAAGTAGGACCGATAGTGATTGGTTAGGTAAGCGGGACCCTCGGAAGGGAACACATGTACAAAATATGTTTAACGCGCAGCTGATTGGTTTTTAAGTGAACCATTAGTCTAATTCTAGACTACTACATCAAATTTGGTGACTTCCACATCATTTGGTATCAGAGCCTGAGGATTAAGTCTGCTACAATAAACATGCCACCTAGGAGAGGAGTTGGCATAGTTGGGGGAGACCTGTAGCGAATGCAGTTCTGATGGAAGAGATTTGAAACCTGTGTACAAGGATGGAGACAATGGAAATTGCTCGAAGGAGAGCACCTGATGAAGGAGATGTCAGTGTTGCAGAAAAATCTTCTAAGGAAGAAGAAGAGGATGAAAGTGAAGTTGCCAAAGTTCTCAAGATATTGGCTAAATCAAGTGGAAGACCAAAGGTGGAGATACCTTTGTATGACGGAAATCTCAATGTAGAAGAGTTGATGGACTGGATCAGTTCATTGGACAAGTATTTCGACTATGAGGAGGTTGATGACAAAAAGAAGGTGAAATTTGTAGTTACTAGATTGAAGGGTCATGCAGCTATCTAGTGGGATGAACTACAAACATCCAGAGAGAGAAAGGGGAAGCCCAAGATCAAACAATGGGATAAAATGGTGAATAGGTTGAAAGGTAAATTCATGCCAAAATATTATCAGTTAAATATTTTCAAACAGTTATAGAATTTGAGACAAAAGGGGATGTCTGTCAAATAATACACAAAAGAATTTTATAAGTTGAGCATTATAGTAGGACATATAGAGGATGACGTAGAAAAGGTAGCCAGATACATCAATGGCTTGAGATATGACATACAGGATGAAATCAGCTTGCTGAGTCTGAAGACAATTGAAGATGCCTATCAAGCAGCTTTGAAAGCAGAGGAGAAGATGTTGAGGAAACAAAATCAGAGGAACAGAGGGAAAAGTTCAGCAAGAGGTAGAGGAACTACCAGATCAAGATTTCAGCACCCTCAGGGTGAAGCAGGAGGTTCAAGTAGTAGACCACCACAGAGAGGAGACTTTAGTAGAGGAAGATTTGCACCCAGAGGAAGAGGCTGAGGAAGAGAAATTCGGTGTTATACATGTGGAGAATGGGGACATGGATCATGGGACTATCCTCATAATAAAGCAACAAATTAGCGAAATGTGAATGTGGCTGAGGAAAAGGAACATAACCTCAAATTGCAAATAAGGAAGAATCACCTGAAGTAGGAGAATCTTTGTTATTGAAAAGGGTATTTCTTAAAGCAAAGAAAGAGACAGGAGAACCAGCTCAGAGAAAGAGTTTATTCAGGACTACATGCAAGTCCAAAGGAAAATTTTGTAAAGTGATAATTGACAGTGGAAGTACTGATAACCTTGTTTCTACAGAAATGGTGGACAAGTTAGGATCAGTGAAAACAATACACCCTACTCCTTACAAAGTATCATGGCTGCAAAAACGACATTAGCTTAATGTGACAGAACAATGCACAATAGAAATCCAGATTGGTACTTATAAGGATGTGGTATTATGTGATTTAATGCCAATGGATGTATCCCATGTATTGCTGGAAAGACCTTGGTAATTTGATCGGAAATCTATACATGATGGGAGAAGAAACACTTACACTCTAGAGAAGGATGGAAATAAACATACACTTCTGCCATTGAAGCATGGAGCAAACAAAGAAATACCTGGAAACAGTGTTATGCTGATAAGTGGGAAAGAATTGCTGCAAGAAGTCAAGAAGGATGAACATATACATTTTGCTGTCATAAGGAGACCTAAGGTAATTTTAACTTCCACAAACTTAGATGATTTATCTGAAGAAAACAAAAATTTGTTGAATGATTTTGCTGATATTATTGTGGATGAGTTGCCAAATGCATTGCCACCAATCAGGAGTATTAGTCATCACATTGATCTAATACCTGGAGCAAGTTTTCCAAATAAAGCAGCATACATGTTAACTCCTCAATAAAATTCAAAAGTTGGGAGACAAGTGCAAGAACTGATGGATAAGGGATTAATCAGAGAGAGTCTTAGTCCATGTGCTGTACCAACAGTACTCAGTCCAAAGAAAGGAGGTGAATGGCGCATGTGTACTGATTCCAGAGCCATAAACAAGATTACTATCAGGTATAGATTTCCTTTACCACGCATGGATGATTTGATGGATTGTTTAAGTGGGTCAAAGTATTTTACTAAAATAGATCTGAAGAGTGGATACCATCAAATAAGGATTAGAGAAGGAGATGAATGGAAGACTGCATTTAAAACAAACAGTGGGTTGTATGAGTGGTTAGTGATGCCTTTTGGACTCACTAATGCACCCAGCACATTCATGAGATTGATGAATGAAGTCTTGAAGGAATATGTAGGCAAGTTTTTCATAATTTATCTTGATGATATTCTAGTTTTCAGTAGAAGCAAAGAAGAAAATCTGGGGCATCTTAAGTTGGTTCTAAGAACTCTGCAGAAAGAGAAACTGCTGATAAATCTAAAGAAATGTAGTTTCATGAAAGAATAATTAATCTATTTGGGGTTTGTAGTTTCTAAAGAAGGTTTGAAAATGGATCCAGAGAAAGTTCAAGCAATTTGGAACTGGCCTATTCCAAGAAACATATTTGAGGTAAGAAGCTTTCATGGTCTTGCAAGTTTTTATAGAAAATTTATCAGAGGTTTTAGTCAGATTTGTGCACCAATTATTGAAAAAAACAAAGAGACTAATCAGGCATTCAAGTGGACATAAGCAGCAGACCGAAATTTTAAGTTGCTAAAGAAGAAAATTACAGAAAAACCAGTTTTAGCTTTGCCTGATTTTGGAAAAGTTTTCGAAGTTAAAACTGATACTAGTGGAGTTGCAATTGGAGCAGTTTTAAGTCGGGAACAAAGACCAATAGCATACTTTAGTGAGAAACCGAATGAAGATAAGAAGAAATATTCTTCTTATGATAAAGAATCTTATGCTATTGTGCAAGCTTTAAAAAAAATGGAGACATTATTTACTACCAAAAGAGTTTGTATTGTATTCTAATAATCATGCATTACAGTTCATAAACAACCAGCCAAAATTAAACCAGAAGCATGCCAAGTGGGTAGAATTTTTGCAGAGTTTCACTTTTGTGATAAAACATACAAGTGGTAAGTTGAACAAAGTTGTTGATGCTCTAAGCAGGGTAAATTTCATTGTGCAAGAATTAAGAGTTGGTGTTGTAGGATTTGAAGAAATGGTTGATATGTATAAAGATGATGCAGAATTTAAAGATATTTATGCAATTGTACAAAATCCAGTAGTTCATAATAGAAGCCAGTGGTTAGATTATCTTATCAAAGGAGGTTTATTTTTTAAAGGTAACAAACTGTACATTCCCAAATGTTCTATGAGGGAAAACATAATCAAGGAGAAACACAGTGCAGGGTTATATGGGCACTTTGGACAAGAGAAAACTTTTTCTCAGGTAAATTCTTTTTACTACTGGCCAAAAATGCAAACTGATGTTAAGAAATTTGTTGAGAAGTGTAGGATCTGTTAGCATGCTAAGGGGAGAAGCCAAAATACAAGATTGTACCAGCCATTACCAATACTAGACCGACCATGGGATGCAGTTATTATGAATTTTGTTTTGGGATTACCTAGAACTCAAAGAGGAAATCATTCAATTTATGTTGTGGTAGATATTTTTTCAAAAATGGCACATTTCATTGCATGCAAAAAGATTAGTGATGCAACACATATTGCTAATCTATTTTTTTCAAAAGTTGTAAGGTTACATGGATTGCCTATAAGTATTGTGTCTGATAGGGATACAAAGTTTGTTGGGCATTTCTGGAGAACTCTTTGGAAGAAACTAGGTGCCAACCTTAGTTTCAGTTTAGCATATCACCCTCAAATAGATAGACAGACCAAAGTGGTAAATAGAAGCTTGGGAAACATATTGAGAAGTTTAGTGTATCAAAATCATAAGCAGTGGGATTTAGCACTTGCTCAAGCTGAGTTTGCTTATAATGAGACTCCAAACGGAAGTACTGGGATGAGTCTATTTCAGATTGTTTTTGGAATAAATCCAAGAGGTGTGTATGAGCTTAGAAATTTGGGCAAACAAGAGACAAGAAGTGCAAAGGCTGAAGAGTTTGCAGAGCAGATGTAGAGACTACAAGAAGATGTCAAAGACAGAGTGCAGGAGAGTAGTGACAAATACAAATAGAGAACTGATATGAGGAGGAAAGAAAAAGAATTCCAAGTGGGAGATCTAGTGATGGTGTACTTGAGGAAAGAAAGATTTCTTGTTGGGACTTATAATAAACTAAAATGAAAAAGATGGGGCCATGCAGAATTGTGAGGAAGTTTTCAACCAATGCTTATGAAATTGAGTTGCCAGAAGGTATTGGAATATCACTTATCTTCAATGTTGCAAATTTATATCCATACAAGGAGATAGAGTTAGGACTACAAAAGGAACCTATAGAAGATGAAGTTCATACTTTAAATTGGGAAGAACAAATGCCAAAGACAGTCAAGAAAGAGGTGGAATTTGTTTGGAGAAAAGAGTATCCAAAAGAACCAGAGGACAAGATTATTTTCAATATCTAGTCAAATGGAAGGGACAACCAATGGAGGATTCCAATTGGTTAACAACAACAAAATTGCAGAAGTACGGAGTCAATCCTGACAGTTTGATGAATGATTCTTTTCTTCCCCAGGAGTCTGATGCAGGAGCATCCGGACTTAGCTAGCAATGTGATTGTATGTTCACATGTTGTGGCTAACAAGAGATGAATTTTATTAACCTGAGTGGTCAAAATCAATTCTTAGGAGAGAGGGTTAGATCTCTTGAATTTATCTTTACTTCAATTATTGTAAAAATAAAATCATTGTATTATTTTTAGAACAAGAGATAAGTGTTAAGATAGGTGTGTATCAGATCTTGAGAATAGGGATTTAATAGTTGAGCTGATAAAAATAGAGATTGAGTTGTCAATGTTGTTAGGATAGGATTTGATCCATAAAAGAGAGGAAAAAAATGTAATGATAGATTATTGGATGGAATAGGAGAGTGAGTAAGCGAAAGATTGAGAGAGAGATAGGGTTTGCGAGTGAAACAAAGGTCAGACAAATTGTTGTAATCGAGCCGAGAGGGCCAAGACTTTGTAATTTCTATTTTATTGAAATAATTGATTAAGTGTGGCATTGCATATTATTCCTGGTGTGAAATTCTCTCGAATCTGTGTATCGACATTCTAGACCCTAATCAGGTATTATTTTCCATTTATGTGTTTCATTGATAATTACAACCAAATAGCGTTAAGGGTTAATACCGAGATTAGACGCTAAATCTTATTAAGTATATTTATTAAAGGTTCTGTATTAAGCACGTGGGTAGTATTCAAAAAGCAGTAAGTGGTATATCACATGGAAAATAAATGGTAAATGGTATTTTTCCAAATTGCGTGATTAACCTAAGGTGTTGACATGTGGCACAGAGAAACCACTTATCTCACGTGCTCTCGACCTGATATCGATCGTGCAAGTAATCGTGCGATAACTGTTGGATCAAATGGGACAGATCGATGGTGGAAATCAGCCGGAATAGTTAGCAAGCGGCTACGATGCGATATCCGTTGGATCTGAAGAAGCTAGATCAAGGGTGGAGATTGAAGTGCTTGGGGAGTAAGAAGTCAAAGTAGAACCGACGGTGATTTTTCAGGTAAGTGGGACCCTCAGGAGGGAATACACGTACAAAATATGTTTAACACACAGCTGATTGGTTTTTAAGTAAACCATTAGTCTAATTCTAGACTATCAAATCAAATTTGGTGATTTGGTGACTTCCACATGACTTTAGCCATCAACTAATCCAATGTTTTCCTTTGATGATTTTGGCGGTTTGGTATGTATGTCATATTCTTGTGTTTTTTCTACCCACTTTCCTTTAGTTCCCAAGCAATCATATTGACATAATATTTCCTTAAATATTGGAAGTTGTGTTGGGACGGGGTCCCTTGGGTTAGATTTTGAATAAAGTTTTGTTAAATTTATAAAGATATTGTAAAGTCCCTTAATTTTGAGGAGTGGAGCACGAGTAGTGCAGGTCAATAGGAGTCAAAGGGGCTTTAGGAAGGACAAAGCCACTTAGTTTGTTAGAGTCAAGTTGTTTTGAGACTTGCCCATGGTTCCTGAACCATGGTATTGTAATGAAGGAAGAGTATAAAAGGAAGTCATAGAAGAGTCATAAAAAAGCTAAGTAGAAAGTGAATGAGTGGAATCTGAATTTGTCTGTTCTGTACTTGGGCAAAGGGGAAGGCTCATGCAACCGAGTGTGCAGAGACCTTGGTAATTCAACAGCTAAGCGCGTGGGCCCCCCTAGCTGTGTGCGTAGGGTTGGAAAGAGTTTGTAATTGAGAATATGAAGCATAACAAAGACATATTTTGAAGTGATATATGTGTAACTGTGTATTACTATTTATTTTTGAATTTGCTGTATTTATGAACTGTTGAATGCATTTAATTGGGAAAAGTACTTAATATATTCGTGAAGACATAGATCTTCTTATTTTTATGGTGTTAAGCATGTTTAGCGCAATCGGCGAAGGACAAAAATCTGTTAACTATTATTTATTGTGAGTTTTGGATTTCAAGGGTTAGGGTTCACAAAGGTCAAGATAAAGCCCTAGATCCACAAGAAACACATCACATAGCCCTCTGGATGCAGAAACCAGGTTCTAGCATCCCCCAATACTACCTCTGGTGAGACTGTAGCCTGCGCTATGCGAGTTGTTGTTGAAAGGGCCAGTAGTGTAGGGTTTTGTTGGTTAGCGCAGTTAAATCCGAACCTAGGTCCAAGTCCCATCAAGCTAACAAATGGTTCCGTTGTAAGGGCCTGGATCTATCTGAGGGACGTGTGTTGTGGGGTCCATGGAGACCAACAAAGACATAGATTGAAAAGTGGATAGATCGGAAGCTGCATGAGTTTGCAACTCAAGAAAATATTAATCTGTGTATGTCGAAGGAAGAGTGGTTGCAGAGATATATGTATACAGAGGAACAAAAAGTTTTATTTTGCTGTTTTTCGTGTGAATTATACGAATGGTTAGCTAAATTGGCAGATGGTTAACCTACTTGGAATTGGACAACACTATTGTGTGGACTCCAAAGTTAGTGAAGTGCCTGGAAGGATCAGAATACAAGGCTGCGAAGGCTGTCAATTACTGGATCGATAGTATTTTTGGTGGATTTATCGTTGAGTTCATGATTGATACGTTTGTTATTTATAGAGAAGCTGGATGCCAGTTTTTCAAAGGACCAAGAGGTAAGTATCTAAAGTCTCTGAAAACCTGGATTTAAATGATATTGTGTGAGAAACAAGTTATGCCACTAAATTGATGTTTAGAAGAGGCTCAATGGGAGATACACGAAGTGGGAAACAATTCAGAAAAGATCTAGATATAATTACTGAGTACAATCCTTTGTTGGGAGCATCCGATAGTGAAGAAGAAAGTAATAGTCCGAAGACACCCAGAGGTGTGCCGCATTTAGTAAATAAGGGTACTATAGGAATTCCACATCCATCCACTCCACCTCCACCTTTGCCATCACCTCCACCTCACACACCTACCCCTCTGCCTCCACCTCCAATTCCGCTATTTAGTATGGAGAACACTATGATCAATTCTGGGGCCTATATTCAAGGGTCTGGGGACATAAGACCCTGATCAATTCTGGTTTGTAGCAGATGTTGTGTGGAAGTCACAACAGATAACGAATGCTGATATGAAGAAAGCTCAATGGTCACATCATTGCAAGATAGGGTGTTGACTTGGTATATTAAGTATAGTACGACTAATCCAACTACGTCATTGAAAGACACAAAAGATGTGTTGAATAATGAATTCAAAAAGCCAAAGTCTCAAGCCCAGTATGTGATTGAGGTCAAAGAAATTAAGCAGAAGGTGAATGAATCTACATGGGATATTGATCAAAGGATGAAATGTCTGCTACAACAGGTTAATCTAGAAATTTCAAATGAGAAACATAAGGAATGGTATATTGCTACATTGTTGCCTCATTTGAGATTACCATTGTCACAACAGAAGCTTGGATCACAGGCTAAAGCGCTGGAAATTGCTATGAAGTTGGAGGCTTCACCTATTCAGGATATGAATCTGGGAGTGTAGCAGATTCAGATGCAACTGGCTAGCCTGCATATGGAGTTGCAGGATCTCAAAAAGGGAAAAGAGGTAAAAAATGAGACCCATTATGAAGTGTGGTGCTTAAAGTGCAAAGGAAATGGTCATGACAAGGATCATTGCCCGGTATATCAGAACTATCTAATTGGGGGAGGTCCTAACCCCTTGAAACAAAAAACTTATGCTGGATCAAGTAATGGTGTAATGCCTTGGTGCGCTATCTACCAAATAACAGGAAAACACTCAACTGGAAATTTCCATTTGTTACAGACTCCCCAACAACTATTCTACAATTTTTGTAAGTTTGTAGGCCATGATGAGTGAAATTTCCAAAGCTATGAGTTAATGATGGGCAAAACTTTGACATATAGAGTATAGGCTAAGACTCGTCCATAGCAGGATCAAGGCGCACCTGCAGCACGCAGAGAATTCCAGGGACGAGGAAGAGGATGAGGGGGGGGAGATGGAAGAGGTCGTGGATAGGTTATTTTTTACAATTGTGGGGAACCTGGCCACTATGCGTGAGATTTTCAAAACCCGATACACCTCTCTTGTTAGTATTGCTAATAGTTTGACCACATAATAGAATATTGTCCTATACTCATCGCAAATATGCAAAAGAAGAAGAACCAACAGCCCACTCAGAACATCTAGATAGTGAGGTGAGAACAACGCAAGGATGGCCCAAGTGTTAATATAGTTACGTGAAGCGGTATAGCTACTAGGGAAGATAAAGTCATAGGGAAACAACTAGAAGAGAATCTGTGGGTGTGCAGGGTTGCTGACAAAGATACTGAATTTGATTTGCATATGGAAAAATAAACATTTATGGACGTGAAGAAGAGATTTGTCCATTCAGGAGCTTCCACATCAAAGAATTGAATGCATGAACATAGAAACCTAAAGAGGTCATTTCTGTGCAGGAGACAGATCCCTCAGTATTGAAATCCTTCTTGCAAACCTGCATGAACCTCTTAAGGGACCAGAAATCAGTGGAGGGACTGCAAGAGTTAATAGACAATTGCGCTGGCAAGGGTAATCTGCTACCTGAACAATGTGCAGTGCATAAAGTAGACAAAAGTAAGAAAAGGACTGGTCGGGAGATGAGATTGACTGCAGAGATCAGAGAATTTGAAATGGATCAGGTGATCTTAGATTTAGGATCTAATGCGAATGTTTTGCCTAAATAGACCTGGGAAAGAATGGGAAAGTCGACACTATAGTGGTCCCTTATTCATCTGCGAATGGCAAACCAACAAAATATTGTTCCTATGGGACACTTACATGGAGTAACTATAGACATTGAAGGGGCATGCGCTATAGCTTATTTTAAGGTAATCGAAATAGTGGATGATAGTAATCCCTACCCGACGTTGCTTGGAATCAAATGGGATTTTGATATGAATGCGATCATCAACCTGAAGAAGTGCAACATGAAATTTGAGAAGAAGGAACTGAGAGCCATTGTTCCATTGGATCCAGTCGAAGGTGCGCGGTATACTGAACTAGTTTGAGATTATTATGATGATGATATTGGAAAAATCTATAAGCTTATTGCATGGAACGAGGATTGGATCAATCCTACGATGGATGGAAGAATTACTTGGGAAAAGGACAACTCCTACAACTCAAATTCAAATGAGGAGCTCGAGCATTGATAGAATAGGTTGCATGAAGTATCAACATTGCAACACAACAGACTTACTGGATCACTCCGGTGTATATCCATTGAGATATGAAACTTACCATATTATGATGGCTTAGAAGATGTAAATTTGCTTCTTGATAAATTTGAAAGGGATGTACCAGAGGAGCATCGGTTCTAGGCATTGAACGTCACACTAAGAGCTATGCCTGCCAGATGGTGGGGTGCACACAAGGACAGTTTTATAGACTGGAAGGAGTATCGAAGGATGATGAAGTTGCGATTTGGCTATTCAAATACCTACATTACTGAAAAGTATATAGGGAAGGATGATCTGCGTGAGCATCTAGCTCGTTGGACGAAAGCATGGGGAGAGGAACCACAACCTGAATGGGTACATATATTCTTCCACACCTTGGATACTATTCCGATGAATTGGTATTTAGAAACAGAGTTGCGACATGGAACCACAGAGTGGGACATTATGAAGGAGATCTTTTTTCTAACATTCAATTTTGAGGACGGATTCGAATGTATTGATGAAGAATTATAGGAAATCAAGGCTGCGATATTTAGAACACCTGTAGATCCTATCATGTGGGTACAACCTGACTGGAGTACGCAGTTGCGCCATGCTCTGGAGTGCTACAATGTTACCACAGAAGAAGGTGAGGAAGATCCCAGGAATATTAGTATCCTTGAGTCAGAGGGACAACGCGAAGTCATTGGGCCTGAGGTAGAGGTTCCTGACATTTCAAAACCATTGAAGACCAAGCAAGTGAACATTGGGTTGGAAGCATAGCCGAAGTTCGTGAATATAGGAAATTACTAGGATGAGGACACAGTTGAAAAAGTCACAGAGTTGTTACATGAATATCAAGACTTGTTTCCAACAAATTTCTCTGATCTAAAGGGGATAGTAGGTGATTTGGGTGTTATGAAGATCAATCTGAATCCATATGCAAAGCCGGTAAAGAAATGCCTATACCGATTGAATCCTAAATACAAAGAAAAGGTGTGCAAAGATCTAGATAAGATGCTCGCAGCAGGGATTATTGAGCTTGTAGAAGAATCAAACTGGGTTAGTCCTATGCAGGGAAAATTTTAGGGGCTAATATTCACAAGTGGAATAATTTTCCATGTATTTTCCAAAAAAAATATTCTTTATTTTCCATTTTTTCTAAAAATTATTCGCCCAAATTTTATAGCGTAAAATTGTTTTACCTTAAAAATCACCAAAATGTTATAAATAGACTATATAAAATTATTATAAATTTGAATACTTTTACAAAAACATTGCTAAACATTTTACAAATTGCATATTATGTACTAGTGAGATTCGTCAAGGTTTCTAAACTTTAAAATAAATTTCCATCCTTAAAATTTTCCCTAGTCCTATGGTAGTTCAAGAAAAGAAGATAAAGTTTGAAATCAGGATTTGTGTAGATCTAAGGAAGTTGAACGATGCTTGTGTACATAATCCATTCCCTACGCCATTCACAAATGAAGCCTTGGAGAACGTTGGTGGTCAAGAAGCATAGTCTTTTATAGATGGATTCTCAGGATATCACCATATCAAGATCACGCTAGAAGATAAAATTAAGACTACCTTCGCCATAGAATGGGGTTGTTTTCAATATATATTTATGCCCTTTGGACTTAAGAATGCCTCTGCGATCTTTTCTAGGGTGGTAGTCGCAACCTTTAAGGAATTTATTCACAGGTTTTTGGAGGTCTACTTTGATGATTGGACGATGTTCGGGTTAGTTAAAAATAATGTTTCAAGTCTTCGCCTAATGTTGTATACTTGTCAGAAATATCAGATCTCCCTAAATCTAAAGAAGTGTATATTTTTGTGTACCATATGGAATACTTTTGGGCCACGTTGTTTGTAAGAAAGGTTTGATGGTGGGCCCTGCTAAAATTGTGGTTATTATCAATTTGGATTCCCTGAGGAATGTAAAATAGCTACGCGCAACATTAGGACATATAGGATAATATAGAAAGTTCATTAAGGCATACGCGCAAATCATTGCGCCCATGGAGAAATTATTAAAAAAAGATGTGGCATTTTTTTGGGATGATTATTGTTAAAAAATATTAGATGGTTTGAAGGAAAAGATGGTTACAACAACTATGCTAGTGTTGCTCGATTGGAAGAAATAATTTCATGTACATGTGGATGCGTCCTGCATAGCATTAGGAGCAGTTTTAACCCAACTAGGCGCAGGAGATATCGACCATCTGATTGCATTTGTGAGCAGAAAATTTTCTAAGGCAGAGAATAATTATTCAAGCACGGAGTGCGAAGGGTTGGCGATGGTATATGCGCTCCATAAGTTCAGGCATTATCTGTTGGGTGTGCACTTCAAACTGTATATAGACCATTCAACTTTGAAATACCTAGTCAACAATCCTGTGTTGGGGGGTGGGGGGGGGGATTTTTAGGTGGTTACTGCTATTTCAGGAGTATGACTTTGAATTAACTGTGAACCCAGGAAGATTAAATTATAGACCCAATCACCTTTCACGGATTGATAACGGCGAAGAACCTACAAGTCTTGATGAAGGATTTCTTGATGCACAAGTTTTTGTTGTGCGCATTGCAGATGAACATTTTGCGGATATAATCCAATTCCTGTTTATAGGTGTAGCTCCTGAAGGATATACAATGCAACAGAAGAAGGAATTAGTGGCCAGGGCTACAGATTTATTCGTTTTTGCAAGGCACTTGTATAAAATGGGGACAGATGAAGTTCTGGATAGGTGTGTACCAGATTATGAAAGACAAAGTATCCTCGCCGAAGCACATGGAGGAGTTGTTGGAGGAAAATATGCTGGAATATCGTCTATGCAAAAGATCCTCTGAGCTGGATTGTGGTGGTCAATTATACACAAATATTCAAAGGAGTATTGTAGGGTGTGGGATGTCTATTAAAGGACTGGGAAGCCATCACAGAGGGATGAATTGCCTCTGAACCCACAAGTCTTTTTATAGGCATTTGAAAAATGGGCAATAGATTTTGTGGGACCTATTCAGCCACCAGGAAGGAATATAGGAGCATGCTAATCATCACGACGACATAATAATTAACCAGGTGGGATGAGGCGCAACCCGTGAAGTATTGTAGTGCAGCTATAGTTGCGAAGTTTATATTTGAGTACATTCTGTCTAGGTTTGGCTGTCTTAAGATTTTGATAAGCGACAGGGGTTCGCATTTTATGAATGAAATGATTGCTGCTTTGTTAGAAAAATTCCAGATGCATCATCAGAAAAACACGCCATACCATTCTCAAGCAAATTGAATAATTCAAGCTTTCAATAAGATCCTGGAGAATGCTTTGACAAAGATCTATAATGCGAATTAGAACGATTGGGATGTGTGCATATCAACTGTTCTTTGGGAATATAGAAATATATGTAAGAAGTTGAATCAACATACACCATTTCAACTGGTTTATGGAAAAGAAGTGCTGATGCCAATGGAGTACATAGTGACCAGTTTGAGGATTGTTGTAGTCACGGAGATGGTAAATAAGGATATAATGGAAGAACGCCTCGTGCAGATACTTGAGTTAGAATAAAATCGATTCTTGGTAGGTTTTCATCAGGAAGTGCACAAGGCTAGATAAAATGCGTGCCATGATTGCCAAATTAAGATGCGCACCTTTAAAAATGGAGATTTAGTGTTGATGTATGATAGCAAGTTTACTAAGTTCCCAGGAAAGTTTTAGATGCATTGGTTGGGACCATACATCGTCAAGGAGATTACGGATGGAGGTGCAGTTCAGCTCGCGAAGCTGAATGGGGAGCTATTTCCAGGAAGAATCAATGGGAGCTGGTTGAAGTTGTACAGGGGTGATCCCACCCATGTGCAATGACTACATGGATGCAGGATAGTCTTAGTACTTTAGGTAGTTGGAAGGAAGTACGGGACTATAAATCACTCTGCTAGGAGAAAATTTTGGCAAAGAGATTGGGCTACGCGACGATTAGGAGAAAGGCGTAGATGGGAGTTGCAATGAAGGAACTGCGCTAACAAGGTGGGTCCCATGCAGCCTAGCCAGAAAGTGACCATTGGAAGCACTGTAGATGATTGGATGGCTATTTTTTCGTTAAAGGGAGCGGGGGAAAAGCATTTAAGGAGCATATCTTTGGAAATCTGCTGCCAAAATAGAATTAATGAGGGAGATATGGAGGGAATCGATGGATTTGAATTAAAAAAGGGTTATAAATATAGCATCCCATTCCACATTCGGACACTTTTCTTCCAGAGAGATTGTCTTGAGATTTTACGCCTAAGTTTGAGCATAGGAGGTTGTTGTATGTCTGGACGCAATTGGCAGGAGGTAGAGCAGGAATTTTCGCAGAAGGGGTTTGGGTTTGAGGGAGATTTGTCTGAGTGACAGAAGAAACTCTTCTAGGAGAGCCTTGAAAATATGGCTGTAACACCAAGAGTCCCTGCTACATCACCTAGGTCGTTGAGGCCAAAACCTACTATCTCCGTAGCAGGAGAGAAAAAGAAGAATAATCTCCAGCCTCCACAAGTGCACAAGTCCCCTAGAAAGATACCTACGAAGCGAAGGCAGAAAGGGAAGATGGACAAAATCAAGCAACCTATGGAACCTGAGGATTTGGAGGAAGAAGAATTGGTATAAGGGTTGGAGGATATGCATGCAGAAGAAGTTGAGCCTATTTCTAGACTTCCTCCTTACATGCCACTAAGGAAGCCAACATCCAAGGTCTCTAAGGACTCAAATGCATTAAAATATCAAGTGGTCACTGCACTACTATCAGAGCATGTACCCATAGAGGGCGAGTTGTTGCCCTGGATACTGTATTTGAAGATGGAGGACTGGGATCTTAATGATTTCACGAAGTACCCTCAATTTCAGCCCACAAATTATTTGAGATCCGTATATTATGAAGAAGAGAGAGTCACAAGGGTAGAGCCAATGAAGTGGGTGACTGGAATCCAGTGTGCGGGTATTTTAAACATGTTGTATGTGCCTCACTTTGGGAAAAGTAATATCAACACGATTTGTGTGCGCCAATTGTTGGAATTGGTGTACGATGGGTATCTATGGCTGGGGACACCCATCCCCACTGATGAGATGTTGATTAGAAGGATCTCCACGCTCCCCCATCAAGGTGGGAAGATAGATGATACCTTTGTGGGCAAGTCGCAGTAAAAGAAGTTGGGCGACCAGATGAAGAGTGACTTTGGGTTAGTGAAGAAGTCCTGAGGCTACGTTATTAGCTCCATATCTGACAAAGTTGTGAGGTTTTCTACTTCCATTTTGGTAGGAATAATAATGAGAAAGTGTCGTAAAGATGAAGTTTTGGCCCCTGTTGTTTCCTTGGCTGCGTAGTGTAGCAAGGGCATCCAATACAACTGGGTGGGCTATTTGTGCAAATAATTCTTGGTGGATATACATGAATCCCAGGAGGAGGGAAAGGAATTCCATTATGCCTGGTTATTATTGTTGATTCCACTGGTTGCGTGGCGCACACCAGATGACTCGCAGTTCCCCACAATCGATCCTAATTTTCGTGAATTTGTGTGATACTATTCACTATGGGCCTCCAAGGAACCCACAAGGGTGATGGAGAATAAAATGTTTTGGGTCGTAGTCGAGATGGACATGTGCATGGTGATCAGCCAATGGCCATAGTTGTCACCCACTCTACATGTGTAGTATAACGATGTAGCAGACTTCAAAGTAGATTTTCACCATCTGTTCATGTGCACGAAGAAGGATGTCGTAGGAACATGGAACCAGTTGCCATTTTTAGTCATGGAGGATGATATTAGTGGGGTAATCAACAAATGTTCGAGCGATTGGCTCATCCCATCTGGCGAAGCTGCAGGAACAAGTAAGGCCGCAGAAGTAGAAACAGGGAAAACAACAGTTGTAATAAAGGCCAAGAAAGAAAAACAGAAAGAAGCACAAAATGCTTCTAAGCAAGAGAAGGAAGCACAGCAAGAAAAAGATACATCGGGAAAAACAACACAGGCCACCATTGACCTCAAAGAGCCTGAGACAGAGAGCACATATGTTGAAGTAGAAACCACAAATGAAGATGAAGGGGGTGCAAACCCCCATGTTAGATTGGAGGATATAGAGTCCCCCTTTAGGATCAGGGAAAGACAGAAGCATAGTTGGAAGAGACCACACAAGAAGCAGAAGTCTAATAAGTCTGCAGTTACTGACCCATTGGTCCTCACGGAGGGGGACCTTGATGAGATAGGCGATATTGTCTGCTCCGCAACTAAAAACATATAGGGGCACATCAAGGACCAGTACAAGCAGGTACTGGATAAAGTGCAACAGGGCCTTAAGGAATTGCAGGTCCATACAAGAGTGATCCAGGCGAGCGTGGGACAAGCAAGCGTGGGTCAAGCAAGCACGAGTCAGGTGAGCAGGACATACAAGGCATAACTGACTACAGATCTATGCACAATGATGCTACCAGAGGGTTCCCTCCGTGTCGAAACATCTGAGGATCAGGTCAGGCTGCTGTATATGACCAACATGAGTATCAACATTGCAACATTTCCTATCTAGACCTTGCACAAGCTGTGCCAAGAAATTTCAGATAAGTTTCGCGTGGGGGAGAAAAGAGTCTATTGATTATCGAAGAAGTAAAGACTAACAATCAATAGATGTTTGTAGAGAAAGCGCAAGCCTTGCAAACCCACGACAAGGTGATAGAACGTAATCAACAGCTAGAGGCGACCCTTACCCAAGTATGCAACGAGCTTCCTGAGCTCCAAATTCTAGCCGAGGATCCCTCTACGGAGATAATTCACTAGTTAGTTTCTGCATTAAAGGAATCCAAGGAGGAAATTGGCAAGGTGCACTTTGAGCTGTAGATGCAGATTTCAGAGCTTCAAATGAAGCTACAACCAACCACACCTCCAGAGGTCAGAGAGCAGTGCGAAGCTTCCATTAAAGCAGATATGACAACTCTGGCCATTGCAGTCAAGGATTGCAGCCAATTATTTGAGCAAACAATGGAAATGTGGGCCTCACTGCAGGAGGACCCATACTTGTAGAAGATTGAAGCATACATCCATGAAAGATAGTTGCAGTTTGATGAGATCCAAGTGACAGTGTGGACCCTTGCACCTGTGCAAAGGTTCACTAGACTTCAGGAAGGAAAGACTCTGCAGGCACAGATCGACCAGCTATGCCTAAAATTATTTATCATTGCAGCGTGAACACAACCGTGGGATGATGAGGTAAGCCAATTTTCTCAGACCATTGAGGGAAAGCTAAAGGCCCTTCAACAGACACAAAGGACCATGGGCCTTGCAGTCAAAGGTCCAACGATGGAGAAGTTGGTTGAAGAAGTTCACCAGGCTGCCGCACAGGGAACAACAAATATTCAAGCATTGAAGATCGAATTTAGCGGCCTGCAAGCAAAGGTTGAGGGAACACCAGAAGAGTGACTCAGGACGAGTCACGACTTTGTGTTGGGGGCCTATTGGGATGGGGTCCCCTAGGTTAGATTTTGAATAAAGTTTTGTTAAATTTGTAAAGATGTTGTAAAGTCTTTGCATTTTGAGGAGTGGAGCATGAGTATCGTAGGTTAGTAGGGTTCAAAGGGGATTTAGGAAGGTCAAAGCCCCTTATTTTGTTAGAGTTAAGTTGTTTTGATACCTGCCCATGGTATTATAATGAAGGAAGAGTATAAAAATAAGTCATAGAAGAGTCATAAAAAAGCTAAGTAGAAAGTGCATAAGTGGAATATGAATTTGTCTGTTTTGTACTTAGGCGAAGGGGAAGGCTCGTGCAACTGAGTACGCGCAGACCTTGGTAAGTTCGCATCTGAGTGTGCAGGCCACTGCAGCTATGTGCACATGGTTGGAAGGAGTTTGTAACTAAGAATCTGAAGCATAATAAAGACATATTTTGAAGTGATATCTTTGTAACTGTGTATTACTTTTTATTTTTGAATTTGTTGTATTTATGAACTGTTGAATGCATTTAATTAGGAGAAGTACTTAATAGATTCGCAAACACATATATATGCTTATTTGTATGGTGTTATGCATGTTTAATGCAATCGACGAAGGACATAAATCTCTTAACTGTTATTTATTGTAAGTTCTGGGTTTCAAGGGTTAGGGTTCACAAAGGTCAAGATAAAGCCCTAGATCTGTAGAAAACACATCAAATAGCCCTATGGATACATAAACTCGGTTATACCATCCCCCAATACTACCTTAGGTGAGACTGCAGCCTATGCTACGTGGGTTGTTGCCGAAAGGGCCGGTAGTGTAGGGTTTTGTTGGTTAGCGCAACTAACTTTGAATCTAGGTCCAAGCCCCATCAAGCCAACATGATGAACATAAGAAATCACCCTATTATAGCCAATATAAGTCTTGAAGAGCTTGAGTTTTTTCCAATACATAAGTCTATTTTTCCATAATAGCTTATTCTAATTCTGCATGCCTAGCATTTTTCTCATAAAGGTTATAGGTTGCTCTTCACTCAATTCATTATTTTGAAAAAGTATACTTGCAATGTATCATTAGAAGCAAGAGAAAATAATTATAAAATCTTTAAAATAACAAGGGAACACCAATATCGAAGAATCTACAATAGCTTCCTTGATGTCTTTGAATGACACCCTATTTTTTTCATCCCATTTGTAATTAATATAATTATTTAGCAACCTATTTAGAGGCTTTGTGATCTCAAAAAAATATGGGATGAATCTCCTAATGAAATTTATCTTGATAAAGAAGGATTGAAGTGTGTTTTGACATTTGGGTTTAGTGATCTCCTTAATCCCTTTGATTATTTCTACATCCACCCTTATGCTTTCATTAGAAACAATGTGCCTTAGAAGCTTCCCCTTTGTGGCACCAAGAATTGTATTCTTTGGGTTGAGTGAGATTTTATATTACCATTACCTTTCAAAAATATTCCTAATATGTGCAATGTGAGAAATTTCTATCTTATTTGAGTGTATTGTAATACCATTTTGATAAATATCAATGATTTTTCCCATGATATTCTTGAAAGCATAGTCCATTGCTCTATGGAGTATGACACCTTCATTAATCAATTGAAAATACATCCTATGATATTCATGAGTACACAAAGATGTTGTGAATTTTGTATTATGTCTATCATCTTCCTTTACCAACACTTTGTTGTACCCTGAAAATCCATCCAAGGAAGACTACATCTTTGAACCTGTAATCCTTCACAAAAGCATCTCCATGTTGGGGAGTCGATGATTTTCCTTAATGGATGAAACATTCAGATTATGGAAGTACATGCATATCCTGATCTATAATGATTTCTTTATTACTACCATGAGGTTCGATAACCATGAGGAATACCTTGTTATAACAATTATCTTTCCATCCAATAACTTTTCTAAGTCTTTTTGCATAAGAGGGACTAGTTTTAGATTTATCTCTCATAGCTTTTGGCAAAATGGTTTGCAACCCTCTTTCAATGGAATGACACATTAGATGACATGTTCCTTGTACACCTTCAAATCCTGATTGAGACCATGTAAACATATCCTTGAAGTCCATGTTAAGGCTTTCAATGGCCACCTTTTCTTCATTTATTGTACCTATTCACATTTTGACTATCTTTGGATCTTGTTATGATCCAACATTGATTTCTACCTAATCATTTGGCTTGAAAATTTACATCCTTCCCTTGTACATGTAATCAATATTGAAAATATCCTCAAGGGGGACTAATCCTACAAGAATCTTGCTATCTTTTAATTGTACAACTGCCTCCTCCTGTGTTCAATCAAATTCATTTTCCAAAAATTCCTATGAAATTTTCATGAATTTGATGATCTATTTGTTGTCCTCAAAGACATGGCAATGGATATGCTGATAGCGTTGGACCTGCTAACATTCATGGGATCTCCCTTATATGAAGTCCCAACTAGACCTCACACCATTTGGATTAGGAGTCCTAGTAGTGGGTGGTAATGTTATGCTTTGACTGCAAAAACATGCAGAGTGAAGTATGGTAACTTTGGGTGAGACAAAGTGTGTGATATTGCAAAAATGCAACTGCGATGCATGAAGGTTCCAACACACGAAAGGAAAGGGAAGTGCACCCCTTGGAAGCCTATAATAGTACGCAGCTTGAAAGGAACACACAAGAATAATGACATCATAAACTAAGATGTAGAATAACCCACAAGTTAAAGTGATGAATTCATACAACAACACACATTCAAAAAGATTCATACAAATGAAAACAAAATATTTCATAAGAATAAGCGTAATTTAAATAACATACATTGCAAATACAACAATAATATTCCTACTATATTCACAACATATGCATGAAAGCGTGTTGGCTCTGATTTTATTATAAGTGAAAGTTCCATTCATACATACACCATTGAAGGGCCACTAGCCCCAATAGTGGAACATTAAATTAAAGAACACCTGATCCTCTAAAGAAGTATTCTCACTCTACGCTACGGAGAATCCAAGGCTCTTCACAATACTCCCAAGCTCCTTCTAAGCCTAAGCCTAGCCAAAATCTTGGCTCCCAAAATTTCATTTCACGAGTTATGAGGTTATATTTATAACAAGAGGGGATGACTCTTCAACTCCCCTTTGTGACCTTTGGACTACCCTCATGACTCTTCAACTTATTTAAAAAATGACTAATTACATTACATCATGACTCTTCATACTCCAATATTGACACTTGGAATTTCACTCACAACATAATTACAAATAATAATACATTTTACACTTGTATCCATATAAGACAAAATAGGGCAGAGACAAATTGACAGCCTAACAAGACACAACACTATGATGCTTGAGTTTGGGAAAAATATAGCTCAACAAATTCCACTTGATTCTTCTCAGTCACATATTAGTGCCAAGCTCGGTATTGTTTCATGGTATCCACAAACTGTGTGATGGTGTCTGGTTGGAAGCAGACTCTAGCCTCCATGGCATCCGATTATAATGTCTTGGAACTAGTTTGAAGTTCGTTCTAAAGCATGAGAAACATTTTTCTAATTTGGGCATGACCATTGATGTAGTTTTGCATGTTCTTTTTGTTCAAATCCAAATCTTCCTTGGTGGTGACCTATCTCAGCTGCTCCAAGTACTCTTCGATCTCCTGCCAGACTTGGTTCTTAGGTTTGGCTTTGGTGAGTGAACCAATAGATGGGATCTTGTGTGTTTTCACCAAGATATCCAAACTACTAAACAACCGTACATATGAGGCCTGAATGTTACCACTAAATGAGGTGATTTTCTTACTGTTTTGCATCGATATATGAACTCTTCCTTTCTCTAGCTCTTCTTGTGGCTTCATTTTCATCACTAAGTCAAGCGGTTCCCATTTGTATCACATTGTCCATTCTTCCACATACATGATGGAAAGTTGTATATTCTTGAGAGTTTTAAAAAAATATCTACTCTACCGTTGTAGGCCATGCAAACAAACAACTGCTTTATGTATGGTCACAAACCCCTCATAGAGCTTCTGCATGGTTTCTTCAAGTGTCGATACTTCAACAAGTATCACTACTCTCATCTCCTCCAAACTTGTGTGGAAATTGCACTTTGTGCTACTACACGGAGTTGTTCTACCTCTTTCCTGGAAACCTGTAAGTTCTATTCCAATGGCTCATTCTCGGCCGTCAAATACTGAATGTTTGATCTTATTACTCCTGCAAATGTCAAGTTGGCTTCGAAAATGGCATTTGGATGCTTCCTAGTGTCCGCCACTATCACCCTTTCTGTAACGAATGCAGGTGATGCGTGATCATTCTGAAAATGCTTTCTCTATTCTTTTACAATCCTCTTTTGGAACTCAACAAATGACAGATTGTACACATGCATTACTGGATCATCATCAAGAGGAAAAAAACCCCTTCCTCGCTTGGGGATGGCTTTGCTGCTAGAGGTGGTAGAGACTAAATGGTGACCTACGGCGCACTCAACATCAGATCAAAATCTTCATTCTAGAGCTCCTGTTCCATATCCATTTCTGTCACTTCAATCAAGTGCTCAATTTGATGAGCAAGCTCTCGATCTTGTATCTTTTCACCTTCCTCCTCATCTGTTGGTTGGTTCTATTCTTGATCTTCAACCTGTAACGAAAATGTTTCTTCTGTCATTGTGCCTTGCCTTTGTTCTTCCTCCTGATTCCTCTTCTCTTCTTTTTATCTCCTCCTCAACTCTGGTTCTTCCTTCAGTTTTTATTCTGCCTCTTGAAACTTCAGTTCTACTTCCTACAACCTTTGCTTTTCTCTCTTCCTCTACTCTACTCTATGTATCCTCTGCTTCATCTTTTCTTCTACTGCTAAAGTTGATTTCATGATAATAGGACATGATTTCATCTTGCATCTTTGTTCTCCATCTCGACTATCGGCAATATTTCTCTTTCCCTTGTCCTACATGGGATTGTTGCCTTCTGTTGTTGTTTCTTCTGGAATTTCTATTGTCTGTGGAGTATCCTATGAATTACCTGCTAAATTGACTAACTCACGGATTTTGGAGGCATTGTAGCAGTTCCTCCATGGATCCTCCTCTGGCCAATGAAATGCCTCGCTGATCAACTGAATCTCACATAGTGGTTTCTACAAATACCATGGGGATCATACAAATTAAAGTCCCGTGTATCGAATGCAAACTTTACTATCTCCTTTCCCTCGATATCGTTAACTTTCAAGTTCTTTATCTCGTGTAATCCAATTTGCAAATGATGAGTGGGCCATCGTTCTTTCTTCTTCCTATGCAAAGCTGTTGACAACCCTGTGTCGAGATGATATGACATTTCTTGCATGACAAGCTTGTCAGTGGCATACCTTGGTAAAAAATGCAGAGGCTTCTTTCTGTCAAACACTCTAAGGAATGTGACAACTGGTGAGGCATACCAAACTGCGATGTTTGCTATCATCTCCATTGCTCCTCGCGACATGCAAGGTGGATCGTCTTCAAAGATAAGCTTGTAAAGAGGGATGATGAAGTGGTCAGTTAACTATTCTATTACCCCTCGATTACTTCAATATGAAAGCAACTTGCAATAGATATGCACGACAAATTTTTGCGGTGTCCATGTCTAGTTCATGCCAGGGAATTGTTGTTGTGCACAAGTTGCATCTAGTAAATATACATACATATATAACCTTGCTTTCTCACGATTGGGAGGACTCCGAACCTGTGCTACATGGGCCCTCAACTATCGAGACAACATATTTGACCAGTTGAACGGATTCCCCTTGTTCACAACCTAGTTCAATAAGACTTCCCACCCTTTAGGAAAGGTCTTCAGGCTCTGCTGATCATGGATCCTGCAAGATAAGATAACCAAGAGTTGGTAGGCCTTCCTGAAGGACTTTGTCTTGTATAAATGGGTGGATGTCTATCGAAACTTTGATGGCTCTTTAACCTAGCATTTGAGTATATCTCTTGTGTTCACACAACTATTGGTGGCATAGAATAATGAGTCCATGAGCTTCACTGACTCGGGAAAGTGATACATGCGTTGATAATCTTTTGCCCGAAAGGTGGGAAACTTCTATTCGCTGGCATTGCTCTATGTCATGGTATTCTCATCAATGTGTGAGACTATCTAGCTGATGAAATTTGCACATGAGAAGGCTGGATATCTGCATGCAACCTTGTGTAGTCTTGACTGTCGAATATTGAGATACACGTATCGGTCCTCTATATATGCCTCAAGGCTCTTCGCTAAAAGAGCTTCAGTAAATTTCTTTCATGTTAGTGTTGACCCATTTCTATAAACAATTAAGATTCTGCATACATTGGCAAGTCTACTGATGTTTGCTCAATTTCTTCCCCAGTACTTCTTTCAGTGGTCTCTTTTGAAGCAACTTTCTTTGGTGCCATGGTCACAATGACTACTAGAGATAAGTTCTTCACAAGTGTGGTACCTGTGGGACAAAAAGGACACTCATGGAAAGCAAACATTAGCTTCATAAAATCTACCTTCAAAGAATGATTAAGAAACAAACCAGGCAACTAGAGAGAAGGATTGCACAAATTTTATCAACAAGGGAGACTGAATGATTGTGGGAACTATGCATTGCGCAGTCCTAGTAGCCAAGGATGAAGCTTGAGGCTTGGGACTACGTAATTGTAACACCCCCTCCTCCTAAGTCCACCCAAGAAACCAGCTAGCCAGGGTAAACATGCGACAATAGATGCTACTATAAGGGATTCAAATTCCTTGGTGACCTTAAGGAAATGGAACCGACAAAATATATCAAACAAACCCATCCACATCAGCAACAACACCCTTAGGAGACATGTCAACCACTCATACATCATGTCCCTGAGTCCCACTGATGAGTTAAGCCTCTTAACCCTTGTTTCTCTCATGCTATAGCCATGAAAACGTCCAACAACCCAAAGTCACTCGCACAAGCCTATGTGCCAACGACTGTGGAGTTTTCTTAGCAGACATGTGCCAGCGACCCCAAGATTTGAGCCACTTTTCTAGCCTAGAATCTCGGCCTCTACCCAGAACTTGCTAAAACCTTTAGAATCCATCAAAGACATGATAACAACGTTGATAAATAAAAATCAACCTCAGGAATAGGCATGAGCATCCCCAAACTGGGATTGACATTTTGTCAAACACTTGGCATCAATGCAACCTACAGGTCTATGATACAAGACACAGCATAAATGAATGAAAGAATTTATGAAACATAACTAGAAGGATCACCTCCTTCTTCATTTAAATATTATATCATCAATTAGGTCTTGCATCCATCCATTTAACAATTACAAGTAAATACATGAAATAACCATGACATGAACCAATCATTTAACCATGCTTATAACCAACATAAAACCATATAAATATAAGAGATATGACAACCATTAAATCCACATATAAACCAATGAAAAAGTAAGAGAACTTAGCTTTTATTAATCATAGGAAAATCCGACCAGGTTCAGGACTTCCATGTACCACCCGACCATAGACATGGTTGAACCAAATCTCTCTTTCAGCCAATCACACCTGTGCCATATTCCAAGCATGAATATGGGATCTCATAGAACAACCAAGGGAATCCAGAGTTTAAACCACCTCCACCCTCACCAAACCATGATCGCACCAAAACCGATGCTTTGATCACAACCGAACCGAACTTGGAATGCCATCCGGAATCCATCACTATCCTTGAGGAATTTTTTGTCTCCTTGTCTCTCAAGATTTACTGCAATCCAATCCCGAATCACTAGGCCCTAAACCGAGACTAGTCTCTCAAGATTTATCGCAATCCAAACCTGGATCACTAGGTCATAAATCGAGACTTCTCCCTTAGGATTTACCATGTATCCCACCAAAAAAGATCAAGGGATTCCTATGCCTTTGGGAATGAACCTTGACCACCTCTGCCCCGGATTCCAAAATCCATCTGGCAAGATAAAAATCCCAACACCATGGCATCTGGACAAAGGCAAGGCTAGGCTGAAAACCATTTTCATAACCCAGAAAAACCACGCCACCAACAACCAGAGAACCATACACCAACATGCAAAGCCATGCATGTCCAAACTAGCTAGGAAATCACACATGCGAAAGGTTACCTGCTAGTATTCCTGCTGAAGCTGCCTAATCCTGCTTTCCTTTCCTTCCTTTCCCTTTGCTTAATTTTCCTTCCTTGATCCAAAGCTAAAGTGCTTCGAGAAAACTCTAAGTGACTAAGAGTGAGAGAGAGAGAGAATAATAAGAAAGCTACAAACTTAAACTGACCAAGCCAAACACTGACTAAGAAACTTGCCAGTTGATCCTCATAAGCCTTTTTATCAATGAGGCCTCTAATTTCCTCATTTTCCATTATTTTCCTTCAATTTACTCCTCACATGCAACCTATGACCTTTTAACTTCCTTTTCTCCTATTTTCCTTTATTTTCATAAATAAATGTGCCAAAAGTGCCTTTTTTCCTTTCCTAAGCCCTAGCCATTTCCTTTGCCAATTTCCTTAGCCAAAAACACACATCTAGTGATGCCCAATAGGATATCTTTGCCCAATGTTCAAATTGGAATACGTGTCCCTTACCCATGGTCTTATTTTTCCTTTATTTACTTTATTACATGGAATTTTTCATTGTGGCTATTACAGTAATGCACAGTCCCAACCTGGGTAGAGACTAGAAGAGATTATGTATTGCGTAGTCTTAGTGGCCAAGGTGACAGGCTCAACCCTGGAACTGCATGGTACGCAGTTGGTCTAGCTTGTACTATGCATTGTGCAGTCGCAAAGGCTAAGCTTGTGGCTTGACCCTTAGGATTTTGTAGTGCACAACTGGACAAGACAAGATTTGGCCAAAGCAAGTGCAGATCTGCCTAGTGGAAGTGTGAAAAACGAGAAGAAGTGAGTGATGATATGAGCTTGAGTGAAAAACTGACTAAGTATGAGTAAATCAATGTAGATAAAGTACAACAACTAATCAAATAGAAGGGAAATCAAGTATGTGAGGAGATTCATCGCAACAACGACAATCGGTGCAAAAACAGGAAATCCAATGCGTCAGTCAGCGGAAGTTTCTAAAAATTGTGAAAGTGCCTCCTTCAGGATACTAAAAATAGATTCCTATTTTTTAGGCATGATTTTTTTCTTTTATTTTTTTTTCTTTTTGTTTTTTCCATGCACACTGCCGAGAAGGACTGCACAATTCTGGGGAACTGGGCAACTTTCTGGCTTAGTGCACTACGCAGTTTATGAGCTCAGTGAGGGATTGCATAGTTTATAGGATCAGTGCTAGTATTCCTTCCATGACAACACAATTTATAAGCTCAAGGATGACTGCCAGTCTGAACTATGCAATTCCCATCATTAAGGTTGCTTGCCCTCAAGGATTGTGCAGTTTCTGGAGGCAAGCCCAAAACTGTTGTGAGACCAAGTCAGAAGACCAACTTGTGTGTTAGAAAGGCTAGTTAGGTGTGGAAAGAAGCCAAAAAAAGCACAAATTAAAAAGATAAGTCTTAATCAAAGCATGAATACCTGAATTAGTGCAAGATTATATTTTGTGGATAGGAAGGAAAGTTGCAAAATCAAAGCATAGGAAAACAATTTCGAGGGTGGTTGTAGCCGCTACAACACTGGTGACACAATGGTAGAACTTCAACTCTCTGTATGGATCTTGTCTCATACAAAACGTGTATAACTCTTATGGAAATATTATTCAGTTCATTGATTATCACAGCTTCTTCACCTATCTTGAGTTAAAGATATAGTCCCTACCATTCTCTTCATCAACATCACACATACCAAGCCAAGTCAGATTGAGTTGTTTCTATTGGAAATGAGGAATATATACATGCACAAGTAAAAGAGACTTTCAGAGTCTTAGTTTTCATCTCTGGTGTTTCTTCGCCGCCATGAGGCCTAGATAGTACCCCGCTGGAGTGACTTCAGGAACACAAAGATTGCTTCGCTTCCAGCGAGCCTGGATGGTACCCCGATAGAGTTTCTTGCTTCACCTCTCTGTGCAGGAAGCCTTTCTCTTCTTTTGCCCTTTATTTCATTTTTCATTTTTTTCAAAGAAATTTGCATAGGCACTTATTTATTTCATGGGGTGGAAGAGGGATGCCGACTTATTGAGAGAAAAAGTGGTTGTCCCTTTATAGAAGGATATTTATATACACCTATGACATACTTATGAAGGTTTTCCTTTCCTCCTTACTCTACTTGACTTAGTTGACAAGGATTAACCGAAAATAGAAGACCGATTAGAGTAGGCGGTACTAGTTAAAAGTGCAAGCATCGTGATTTCACTTGTGACTTTCTCCAAAAGGAATGTATTTTCCATCAGAGTATCATCGACTAAAATAAATGCAAGATTCACATAAAGAGAGGGAATAAACAGATAACCAAGTGTTTATAGCAGTACAAGTTCCTCTTGGACTTCACCTTGCTTGTTTGAGAAGCCAAACATGGTTTCATGTGGAAGCTATATTATGACTAAAAAGAAAACAAACACAAGGAAGAAGCGAAGCAAAAAGTGAAAGAAATCAATTCAAAAAAACAAACAAGAAAAGAAAACAACTACTCCTACTAGTAACCTAACATTGAATAGGCCAGAGTCACGTGAAATTATACTTCCAATGTAGCCAACGACACATTGGTTGGCCTATGTATGCGAGGGAATAGATGTCAAGAAAGATATAAAAACATAACAACAAACAAAAAATATAAGACAATGCAAACCAAAATGTTCAAAGTTTGTAAAAACATGCAGAAAAGAAAGAAATAAAGACGCATGGGAGACATTCTGTGGGAAGCACAAACTGTCGAATTCCAAAAACAAGAGAACATTATGAAAGAAGAAAATTTTCTCTTTACAACCATGCTCACCACGTATGAATCCTCCAATGGCTGAGTGATAGGATGGCTTGATACAGTGAAGGATGCAAAAATTGTAAAACAGAGTGATTTTCATTGTCCATGGCAGAGTGATGAGGAGCATGGAAAGATTCAACACATTTCTGATCGGAAGTGGAACTGACCTCAAGAATACGAGAACCTAACATAACCATCAACTCAAGCTAAAGTGCCTCGACAACTTGGGGGCGTTCCAATTCATTAGAAGATGGATCATTGAAGATTGGTGGCTTAGAAAGATCGACAGTGGAAAAATGAGAATCGTGATCAAATGAATCAATGAAAAGATCACGACATCCATGACCAGAAAGTTCAAGATTACAAATATAGGCATCCTAATGATCTAACGAATCATTAAGAGGGGACGATGGAGAAAAAGAAATTTCACCCTCTATACTTCTAGAAAGGTAAGATGAGAGATTGGGAGGATCAGGAAAAAAATATTTTTCCTCTCCGCATTCAGATGAAAAAATGGCATTCCATGTGTTCTGAGAATGATTGAAAGTAGTAACATCAACAAAAACTGAATTTTCACAAGATTTAACAGGAATGACAGAATCATGGAAAATGTCAGGATAATGCAGAAGAGGTGTGAGAGGAAGGAGGTCATCCTTCATCACATATTCTTGTTTAGATTTAGACTCCCACACATACTCATTGAAAATGATATCGCAGGTTGGTTGTTCAACACCAACTCCATCTAGAAGTTGATCCTTGTGAACATCAAAAGAGAGTTTTGAAATAGGTGATAACAACACATTGCAATTCAGAGGCTCAGAGGGACCAAAGGATGGATGACAAGGAGATAAGTTACTTCATCACAACCATCACAGTCCAAAATTCAGAGTATGTGAGGTAGGAAAATATGGTGGTAGATCAACAGATGAATTATTAATTTCTCCCACCTAAACCTGTGGAACTAGAGATGTTTGATGAGAATGGGACAAAGGGTCACTTGGAACAACAACCTCATATGTCGCAGATTTAGAAGCTCTAATACCAAGGTATGTTGGGAAAGGTTAGAAAGATTCAATCTCGTGTGGATTTTCTAAAATGTGAACAAGATATAGGAATCTGTTTACCGAGAAAGACCAATCAACATCATCTTCTAGAAATTCAAAGCATAAATTAATAAAATGATCGTGAAAATCCTGAACAGATTCATTATGTGCTTTTCGCAAATTGAAAATTTTCTTGCATAGAATATTACGATCATTGAAATCAAAAGCGTGACACAAATATATGAGAATTCGTTCGAAAGAGTGAAAGGAGTCATTAGGAAACATGATACACCATTCTCGTACGTGCCCTTTGAATGTGAGAATGAACAACATACATCCAACATCCTCATAGCGGATGTTGTGCAGAAATCAAGAAAATGTGCAGTGTGCTCAAATAAGGTTGTTTCACCCTCACCATTGCATTTCAAATTGGGAAAGTCATCAATAATTCTCGCTAGAACTTTCAAAATTGTGTGTCTGGAAAAACATGCCAGGGTTATGATTTGGGGAGAATTCATTAAATGTGTGCAAAAATTCAAAATAGACTTCAAGGGCTCAACTTTTCATCTGGCTCTCCTGCTAGCGCCAAAAATGTTGACGGTGTTGAACCCACCAACAGTCAAGGGATATCCCCGATATGAAGTCCCAACTAGACCTCACACCGTTTGGAGTAGGAGTCCCATCAGTTGGTGGTAATGTTATGCCTTGACTGCGAAAATGTGTAGAGTGAAGTATGGTAACTTTGGGTGAGAGGAAGTGTGTGACCTTATGGAAATTTAAGTGCAATGCATGAAGGTTCCAACACATGAAGGGAAAGAGAAGTGTGCCCCTTGGAATCTTGTAATAGTACGTAGCTTGAAAGGAACACATGAGCGTGCTGTGTGATGATATCCCCAAACTGCGTGATGGTGTCTCGCTATAAGTAGACTTTAGCCTCCATGGAATCCTTGGAACCAATTTGAAGTTCATTCTGAAGCATGAGAAACATTGTTCTAATTTGGATAGGGCCACTGATGTAGTTCTGCATGCTTTGTCTGTTTAACTCCAAATCTTCCTTGGTGGCAGGCTGTCTCATTTTCTCCAAGTACTCTTTGATCTCATGCTAGAATTGGTTCCTGGGTTTGGCTTTGGTGAGTGAAACAACTGATGGGATCATGTTTTTTTTCACCAAGAAATCCAAACTACTAATCAAGCATACACATGAGGCCTGAATGCTACCAATAAATGAGGTGAGTTTCTTACTATTCTGCATCAATATCTGAACTCTCACTTTCTCGAGCTCTTCCTGTGGCTTCATTTTCTTCACTAAGTAAAGTGGTGCCCCTTTGTATCACATTTTACATTCTTGCACATAGGTGATGACAACTTGTATATTATTGAGAGTTTTAAAAAAATCTATGCTCTGTTGTTGTAGGCCATGCAAACATACAACTTCTTTATGTACGGTCAAAAACCCCTCATAGAGCTTCTGCATGGTTTCTCCAATTATTGATACTTCAAAAAATATCGCCACTCTCATCTCCTCCAAGTAAACCTATGCAAAAACTACACTCTGTGCTACTGCGAGGATTTGTTCTGCCTCTTGCTTGGAATCCTGCAAGTTTAGTGCCAATTGGTCATTTTCGAATGTGAAATACTAAATGTTTGATCTTGTTGATCCTGCAAAGGCCTTTCAACAATGGCATTTTGATGTTTCCCGGTGTCCACCATTATCACCCTTTTTATAACGAATGTAGGTGATGCATGATCATTTGGAAAATTCTTTCTCCATGCTTGTACAATCCTCTTTTGGAACTCATCAAACGAAAAATTGTACACATCTATTACCAGATCATCATCAAAGGGAAAAAATTCCCCTTCCTCGCTCGGGGCTGGCTCTACTGCTAGAGGTGGTGGAGACTAAATGGTGACCTATGGTGCGCTTGACATTAGATCAACAACTTCATTCTATGGCTCCTTTTCCATCTCCATGTCCATCACTTCAATCAAGTGCTCAATATGCTGAGCAAGCTCTCAATCCTTCATTTGTTCACCTTCCTCCTCAGTTGCTAGCTAGTTATATTATTGCTCTTCAACCTATATCAACGTTGTTTCTTCCGCCATTGTGCCTTGCCTTTTTTCTTCCTTCTCCTTCTGCTTCTCTTCTTGTTCTTTCATCCTCAACTCTTGTTCTTCCTTCATTTTCTGTTTTGCCTCTTGTAGCTTCAATTCTGATTCCTGTAACCTTTGATTTTCTCTCTTCCTTCACTTTTCTCTTTTGATCCTCTACTTCCTCTTTGCTTCTGTTGCTAAAGATACTTTCATGATAATATGATTTTCTTTCATCTTGCATCTTTGTTCTCCCTCTAAACTGTCAGCAATATTTCTCTTTCCCTTGTCCTGCATGGGATTGTTTCCTTCTACTGTTGTTCTTCCAGAATTTCTATCATTTGTGGAGTAGCCTGTGAAGTCCATGCTAAAATGATCTTCTCATGGAGTATGGATTCATTGTATAAGTTCCTCCATGGATCCTCCTCTGGCCAATGAAATTCCCTGATGTATGAGTGGTTGGTCATGCCATTTGGTCTATGAAATGCACCAACTACATTTATGATATTAATGAATGATATATTTCACCCATTTATAGATTCATTTGTTATTGTCTATTTGGACGATAAACTAGTATACAATGATACCTAGGAGGAGCACATCTCACATTTGACATAGGTGTTGGAGACATTAAAGAAGCACTAGATTCTAGCAAATCTCAAGAAGTGTGAGTTTGCAAAGTAGTTGTTGGTGTATCTAGGGTATGTGATAGGCAGAGGAGAGCTAAAGATAGATCCTACCAAGATGGAGGCCACCATGAAATGGGTTTTTCCTACTAATGTTTATAAGGCTAGGATTTCTGTTTGTGCAACAAAATATCTGAGGAAATTCATAGCCTCATTTTTAGCAGTAGCAACACCACTCCACGCCATAAAAACAAGTGCTAAGAGTTTCCAGTGGGGTGTTGATGGTGTTGGAAACTAACAACATACAAGGGGTCTCTCTGGTATCAAGTTCCAATTAGACCTCACATTGTTTGGGATGGGATCCCCATATAGAATAAAGGCCCATACACCATATATTGATCTTAAGATTTTCTTTGGCTGCAATTATCAACACAAGAGAGTATGCACATAACTTTGTGATAAGAAAGTGAGTTAACATTGTGAAACACCAATTGCAATGCATACAAAGCACTTTCACAAATGGGAAAACAAAGAGTGAGCCTTTAGAAGAAAATTAATAGTACTATCCTAATAAAGAAACACATGAGCATAGGAAGAATTGTTAATTAACCTGATAAATAGTTCACAAAGTCACAATGATCATGAAAGTAAGTAACAATATGTTGAAGTATGTAACTAGGTTTGATCTTCATAATGACATATGTAATCATGATTTTATGTATTTAATGTAAAGAGAAAAATAAATTTATTTGTTCTCGAGGCATGGGTTTCATGCTAAAGGGAAATTTATTTTTAGGTCAAGCACCCATTGAGTGCTTCTAGGGCTTGTTATTTTGCCTACAATTCAATTGAGTTATTGTCATGTATTGAATACCCATTGTGGAATGTTACATATTGTAAAAAAAAAATTATTTGAGTTAAAATAGAGTAAAAGAAAACCTTGCAAGACCTCTTCATGGGTCAAAGATCAAGTCGGCCTACACACATGTCCAAGTCATCCTAAAAGGTGCAAATCGACCTAGTGAAAGACCTATATAAAAGAGAATTAGACCTCACTTGGAGGAGACAAATTCACTCACCAATTTGTACAAGGAAAAGCAATACGTGTGAAAAAGAGATAAACTAGAAGAATACAAGAAAAATTAGTTTTCTGATTTGGTTTTGGGATATATTCCTCCACACGTGTGAAGGTTAGGGCATCATATTGCAGCAGTTGAAAATAAGTTGCAATCACTTCAAGAAGGCCGAGTTTTGGGTGAAAGGAAATCTATCTTGCAAAGCTAGAGGTCTCATCTTAAGCGAAGAATAAAAGAAGGAAAAGTTCATCATCATCCTCTCACACGTCACCTAAGGTTTTTGCAAAAGAATTTGCTGGAAGGATGGAGCTACAGAAGAACCTGCTGGAGGGGTCGAAAACGTAGAATAATCTACTGTGTAGAAGAATTTGATAGAGGTAAAAATTATAGGACTTGCTAAAGAATTTGACTTGGTCTTGGAGGGCCTTAGTCAAGGGTCATAGGTCTTGGAATTTGTCAATTGAAGATTCTATAAGAAGAAGAATTCTTGTGGGTTTTCATCTCAAGTGGAGAGGTTTTGGCCCTGGATGATCGCCTATATCCTATGTCCTATTGTTTCATTGTTATTTATGTTTTGTTAGTTGTTTGATGAAAAAAAAACATAATAATAATCAAGGTGAAAAAGAATCTAATAAAGATAAGTAAAAAGATATCATAGGAAGTTATCAAAATAAGAGAAATCACCTAACCTGTTTGCCCTAGATTTCTCAACATGGTTTCAGAGCTAAGGTGACAAGAAAATGAAAGGTACCTTAAAGAAGGACACTCAAGGGCTGAAGCACTATAATATAATCAATATCATCAATCATCAAGAAGGACCATTCATCTTAAGGATCATCACAAAGAAAGAACCTTCCTCCATTTAAAGAAGTGATAGTACTCATTGAATCATCTTGAATCCTATACATCCAAGGGAAACAAGAAGAAGCGTTGTCATCATCATCAAGAAATCAAGGTGATCTCCCTCTCTTTAAAGGATCAATTTTGAAGGAAGACATCTTCATCAAGAAGACATCTTTTATTATCAAGATCATCATAAAAATAAATAAGGCATCCAATTGAAGATATTGTCATCAAAAGAAATATTCACTTGACAAGTAAGTACCTATATATTTATGACTAAATATGCTATCAAAATGACTTCATTTTGCAAGGAAAGCAACAAATTGGTTGGGTCATCAAACTTTCTTGCATGGAAGAAGAGGAAAAATTTGATCCTCATAGAAAATGAAGTCATTGAACATGTTAAGGGCTCAATCATTAAGCCTCCAAAGGAGGAAGCTCAAGTTCTAGCAAAGTATATGAAAGGGAAAATAAGGGCTCAAAGGATTCTCATAGAATGCATCCAATATCCCCTCATTCTGTATGTAGCGATATTAGAAACATCAAAAGAGATATATGAGAAGCTAGTAGAAGTATTCTCCGTAAGTACTACTAGAGAAGTAATATATTTGAGAAACGAGTTATACAAAATGAAGGTCTCAAAGGAATATGAAATAGCCTCATACTTTATGAGGGTATCATAAATAAGAGACCAACTACAAGAGTTGGGAGAAATAATGACCGACAAAGAAATAACCACCATAGTGCTCAATGCACTACAAGAGGAATGGGGAAACTTTACATCAAGCATCTATGGAAAGAAGGAATCTACCCCATTCAATGAACTTTGGTCATTGTATATGATTGAAGAAAACATGTTGAACGTAAAAATAGATGTAGGATCAAATGATAAAATTAAAGCATTTGCTACCATGGCTAGGAGGAAAGGAGAGTTTGGAAGGTTTGGTCCTCATAGAAAGAACAAGAAGGATATGTGAAAGATCCAATTCTATGGTTATCATGAATATGGGCACTACAAGAGAAATTGTACTAAACTCAAGAAGGAAAACAAAAAAAGAGGAAGGGAAGAAACCCATTTCACCGAAGAAGTAGAAGAACTTGAAAAGAAGAAATAAAAGGAGGAAGTAAGAGATATCTACTATCACTGAGATAATCTCCTTCACTAAGCTCTTTTCATTTTTTGTAAATAATAGCTATCATGGCAAGAAGCGTTGTAGGTATGATAGGATGCATCATAGTAGAATATGGAATCATATTATAAGCATACCATGGAATCAAGAGCTCATGAAATCATGAGAAAAGTTTGAAAGAATAAATTGAAATAGAAGTCTACATGGATGTAGTAGTCATAATATAAAGGAAGTAGCTCTTGTTAACCTCACTGAAAACATAGATATTACATATGGTCATAATAAAATCATATATCATGATAGAAGGATTTCATTATACATCATCACCATTTGGAAGGAGCATTTATAGGATGAGGATAATCAAGATCCTCCATTGGAATCTTCATTAGAAGGTTCAAATCTACTTGTAAGAAGCAAGTGTCTTGTTAATCATTCCACCGTGTGTGGGATACATTGTTTAGAAGGATGATGGTATGGTGACAGAGGGATGCAACAGGTCAAGATGATTGAAGTAATTTCAATCAAGGAAAGGAAGTTGACGAAGGTAGTCCAGATGACCAAAAGGAGAAAATAGGTATGTATATATTTGATAAATTAAGTCATATAGTTTCATACAGTATGGGTAAATTCTCTACCTCATGAGCATGATCAAAGAAAAGGGATCTATTTCTTTGGAAATATGCATAAAATCATAATTCACATATTGATAAGATGAAATCAACATAATATGTCCTCATATGAAATATGACGTAGTTGACAAAGATGAAGGAACTATGGATGGAAAGTTCCTAGGAAACAATATGTGAAGGAAGAAAGAAGAGACCTTGAAAGATGCAACTATGATCATGTAAGAAAATAAAAGTAAACATCCTATGAAATAGAAGAATTAATCATGACATCTCCATAAAGAAGAAGACCATGATAAGGTATGTAAATAAAGGAGATCCTTGACATATGAAGTCTTGGATATGTGTTTATGAATGTGTAGGATTTTTTAGGCCCAACAAGATGTCATGATGAAAGGCCATCACAAAAGGTAACTATGATTTTATGTTCATATTTTATTTTTGAAAAACATATGGATGGGTTGATACATGGATACCAAAAGAAGGTTATAGATGTCACCTACAACTAGCACTCATGTGTTTGGATGGAAGATCTTAAAGGAAACATGACTTGGAAGAGGTAGCAATATGAAGAAAAGCCAGATGTGGACTAGAAGATCACTTTCCGATGAAAGAAAGGATGACATGATTGATATGGTCCGTGAAGTGATGGATGGACAATGCCATATGACTAATGAAGGATTAATAATGAAAAATAATGAACTTCATGACCTCAAAAGAAGTAGCCCCATAAGCAGCTAAAAATACCATGATAAGAGGGAGCTTGGGTACATTACTTTTATAGGAATGGGAACATTCCTTTATAGGAATGAGTATATCCTCACCAGTTGAAATAGAGAGAGACATAATTCTTTTCTTCATATTGTGAAGAAATAAAGGAGGATTGGGTAAGCATCTAGAATCCGATAGTCTTTGAGGATGTGGTAGGGCATCCAAGATAAGAGTAGTCAAAAAGGAGTGATGGTCTTTGAGGATTGGGAATCCAATATTAGAATAGTCCTGGGAGGACATACTCTGTGGACACCCGAGTGGGGTATGTGCCTTGAGAGACAATGAATATGGTGTCTATCAGTCAATGGTCTCACCATCATTGTGCTCTGATATTGTGGAGAGATAGAGTTGTTATTCAAGGCCTTGATATGTGACAATATTGGTTGATATAATGCAAATAGATGGCTAACCAATTCGACCCTTCTTATGATAATTCTTTAGATTAAGAATGTCCAAGTACCTTTTATAGATTATGAATACCTCCCTAGTTAAGAGGGAGCATTGAAATATGTAACTAGGTTTGGTATTCATAATGACATATGTAATCATGATTTTATGTATTTAATGTAAAGAGAAAAGTAAATTTATTATTTTTGTTCTTGAAGCATGGGTTTCATGCTCAAGGGTTAGGTCAAGCACCCATTGAATGCTTCTAGGGCTTGTTATTTTGTCTACAAGTCAATTGAGTCATTGTCATGTATTGAAGACCCATTAGGGCATGTTACATATTTTAAAGGAAATTTTATTTGAGTCAAAATAGAGTCAAACAACCCTCCAATACCTAGTGCAAATATCAAGTTAGCCTACACACATGGACAAGTCGGCCTAAAAGGTGAAAATCGACCTAGTGAAAGACCTATATAAAGGATACTTAGACCTAACTTGGATGAGACACATTCACTCATCGATTCATACAAGGAAGAGAAATAAGTGTGAAGAAGAGAGATACTAGAAGAAGACAAGAAAAACAAGTTTTCTGATTTGGGTTTGGGTTATATTCTTCCAAACGTGTGAAGTTTAGGGCATCATTTTGCAGCAACAAAAACCAAGTTGCAGACACTTCAAGAAGACCGAGTTTTGGATCAAAGGAAATATATCTTGCAAAGTCAGAGGTCTTATATCAAGCGAAGAGAAAAGAAGGAAAATGTCACAATCATTCTCTCACACGTGTTACCTAGGGTTTCTGCTAAAGAATCTACTGGAAGGACAAATTTGTAGAAGAACCTACTAGAGGGGTCGAAATTGCAGAAGAATCTACTGGGTAGAAGAAATTTTTGGAGTTGATAAATAATTTGACTTGGTATTAGAGGGTCTTTGTCAAGGGTCGTAGGTCTTGGAATTTTTCAATTGAAGATTCTATAAGAAGAAGAGTTCTTGTAGGTATTCCTCTCAAGTGGAGAGTTTTTGGCCCTCGATGATCGCCTATATCGTATGTCCTATTGTTTCATTGTTATCTATAGTTTGATAGTTGTTTGATGAAAAAAAAGCATAATAGTAATCAAGGTGAAAAAGAATCTAATCAAGATAAGTAAAATACATCACAAGCAATTATCAAAGTAAGAGAAATCACCTAACCTAGCTTCCCTAGATTTCTCAACACAACGCACATTCAATAAGCTATATACCAAAGCCAACGAAATAGTTCATTTTCTTTAGTATTTGTCAACAAAAACATATACCGTAAACATTAAAAGAATAGGCTTACAACATCCATGATATATGCATGAAAGTGCGTTGGCTCTAAGAGCTTCAAGATATTAAGAGAAAGTTCCAAGTACACAATTACAATGTTGCACCACTAGCCCCAATAGTGGAACATTAAGCCACCACTTGCTTCTCTAAATAATGACCTTTTCTCCTATTTCAAGCTTGAGAAGCCAAGGTGAAAGTACGTTTCTTGAGATATGAGGGCTATTTATAATAAATGAGGTGACCCTCCACCTCTCATGTGACTCTTGATCTCCCCAATCACTCTTGAGCCCTCATATGATTTTTGAGCTTCTATGTGACCTTTGAGTTATTTCATGACTCTAAGACTTCATAGTGACTTTCCAAAGTCCATGTGTGACCCTTGGGATTCCACACATTTTTTGGAAATAAAAAATTACATTTCACAAATTGTGGAAAAATACACTGACAACATAAGACTTTGTGATGACACTTTAAGAAGCCATAATTTGGCAACTGTGACATAAGACTTCATTGTAATGTATCAATGCCAAGTTCCTCTCTTTTTTACTATGTATTCATTTCTTCATGATATATTTGACATGTACTCCATCCTCACCCTCCAAAGGGTTTGGATAAGTATTGGGACCTTCTAAGTCAACATGAGTTGTCATCCTTCTGTCGTGGTCCAAGATTCCTTTAATCCTGCACGATAACATACTTTGTGTCTCATCTCCACAAGTTTCCTTATTGTAACCTCTTCTCATTGACCTCCTCGATCATCATCTTGCCATGATAGGATGATAGGACCTGCTAATGAAGTTCACTCACAAAAAGACAATATAAAACCAAAAATCACCTATTTAATCTCATGTAAATGTTGACTGTGAAGGGAAAGTACACAAGGGTTGAGGGAGAGGCCTTGTTGGATGCAGCGTGTAGGGTCAATAGGAAAGGATTGGAGGAATAGAGGAATAGGTTGTTGGAAATACTGGGGGGGGTGAATTAGTATTCCTTTTCAATTGTTACTTTTACCAGTTAGATCACTTATATTTAGAACACAAAATGAACAACAATAAGAATAAATGCTTTTATTAATTTCTTTACTAAATCATGTACAATATATATAGGGCTCCAACCCTAGATGAAGACACTAATCTTCAATCTCCCAAGCTCCAACCTGTTGCCAAGAACCAACTTAGACTTTCCAAGGCACTGACCTTGTCAATTCTGAGGCATCGACTTGGTTTCTTGAGGACTCTGATCCTCTAGGGCTCCAACCCTATCAGTTTTGGGGCACCAACCCCAAGGACTCCAATCCTTTATCTTCTTCAGGCACCAACCTAGATTCTTTAAGACTTCGATCCTTTAGGGCTCCAACCCTATTCTCCAAGGCACCAACCTTGTTGTTCGAGGCTCTGTTACACCAAAAAATGTCACCATGGCTATTTACAGTTAGTATGGCTCTATCAATAGTCATGCTATCCTCCTGGGCAAGTCTTAAGCCTCTGCTCTCCATGTCAAACTCCAAAAAGAGAGAAAGTCTTTATAAATGTATTTATCTCTGGGTACGCACGTTCTCTCAACCTTACCTGCAGGTACGCACCCAATGTTCACAAAAGCTGCGTCCTTGGACGCTCTGTATGTAAAGGGGCAGGTGCGTCCCCCTGTAAAGGTCAAAATGCGCAAGTTTCATCTTTAAAAAGTTACTTGTGGTCATTTCTAGAGCATTCTAGAAGATTGTTCGACGTGTATTGAGCGCCTCCAGATGGTTCATGTACCCCTACCAAAGAGGAACTTATCCCATCAATAAGGGAGCTATCCCATCCAAAGAGGGGATTATCCCATTGATGGTGGACCTGATTAACTTCCTCTTGAGCACTATAAATACAGGCATTGGGCCAGAAGGAGGGGAGGTTGAAAGCTAAACATTTCTAAGGGTAGATTCTGTAGGAATTAGGACTCCCATTTAGAAGCTTGTGAGGAGAGATTGTCATCTTTACTTGTTCTATTTGGAAGTGGGTGAGCTTTGTCAAAGTAAAGGAGAACTCTTGATGGACCCTGGGAGGGACTTGCACAACACCAAGGCTCAGGTTGTAATTGTTCCTTTTGTTTCCTATTAATGCAAATGAGTCCATTCTTCTCAATAACTTGTTATTTATGAGTTGTTTCATGTACTCCTTGGTCTATGTGTTAAATATGTTTTATTCTATGAGATTATCAAGTGCTATTTAATCGTTTGATTGTTAGTGGATGCAGGTTTCAAAGTGAAGGAGGAGCTCATCCGGATCCGCGGAGCTGGACTGCTACAACAGTGTTGGACTACAGGTAGGATCTAAACACTTGATTTCTTATATGGTAAATGCATGTTTAGAGAAGGATTGCTCTTGTTTGTCTTGTTTGTCACTAGAGAGTCTTAGGCTCCTAGGGAGGTTGATTTGTGTCCGCACTATCGACTCTTTCCGCCTGACAAAATGGCGACTCCACTGGGGATTCCATTGATGTGAAAGTCTTTTCCTTTGTATGTAACTTTGCTCTGAGAAAAGTCATTTATTTTCTGGTTTTTGGCTCTGTGACTTTGTTTTTGGGTGGGTTAGCTTAGGGTTAGATTCAATTTAGTTTTTCTTGAATTTTCCAGTAGGACGCACCCTCTGAGTATTGCATAGTGCATCCCTGGACGCACTGTCGCTGTGTGCACAGAGCGGGCCCGCACCTGTCTTAACGGGTTGCCTGCGTCCCCTGCTAAAATTTAAGAAAATTCCATTTTTTGCATTTTTTCTCTTAGATTTTGCTTTTTCTTAGTTTTTACTGCCCAGATCCATTAGTCTCTTGTCAAAGATCTTCACCTGAACTTGTTTCGATAGCATTGAGTGTTTTAGTGGATTTCATAGAAGTTTAAGCCCTAGGGTTTGATTTTTGAGTAGGTCTTGTAGTGACTTTGGCGGTAGAAGTTGTCAAGCCTTAGATCTCTCTGGTTTTGTCAGCCTTCTTAGAAGTCAGACCTGTCATAAAGTCTACCTGTGAGAGCAACTTACCTTTGAGTGGTCTCTTTGGCAAATTTCGAAGTGCTTGTTGATTGAGTGTTGAATTCCATTTTACAAAAAGAACAAAAAGATTTGAGTTTTGTTTTGACTGGTCTTTTGATTCTGCATTAGCTGGTCCTTGGCTTGATTGTGGTCAAGTAAAACAACCTAGAATCATCCTTGTAGGCTTTTTCCTCGTTAGGTTTGCTTAGAGTAAATTTCCTTTTGATTTGCTTGTGAGTAAATTTTCCATAGATTTTATAGTTTTTTAGCTTAATTTTCGTTAAAATAGATTTATATGCTTTATTAGATAAAAGAAAATACAAAAACATCTCCTTTAAAAAGTTTTGTTTCAAGTAGCTTTGAGGCATTTTGAAAGAAAAAGAATTTTTCGTGCATGTAAAGAGTGGTCATGTTTGTATGCTTGAAAAGATAAAGAGAATTGTTTCTTTGATTGTCTTTACTAAGAAAGTTGTTTTCTATAAAATTTGCATCTCTCAACTCTCTTAGTTAAGAATTTCATTGAAAGAGTAAAAGGATAGAGTCCATCATATTTAAGTTTTCAAATTAAAGGATAATCCCCTCTTTGGATTTTGTCAGGCGGAAAGAGTCGATAGTGCGGACACAAGTCAACCTCCCTAGGAGCCTAAGACTCTCTAGTGACAAACAAGACAAACAAGAGCAATCCTTCTATAAACATGCATTTACCATATAAGAAATCAAGTGTTTAGATCCTACCTGTAGTCCAACGCTGTTGTAGCAGTCCAGCTCCGCGGATCCGGATGAGCTCCTCCTTCACTTTGAAACCTGCATCCACTAACAATCAAACGATTAAATAGCACTTGATAATCTCATAGAATAAAACATATTTAACACATAGACCAAGGAGTACATGAAACAACTCATAAATAACAAGTTATTGAGAAGAATGGACTCATTTGCATTAATAGGAAACAAAAGGAACAATTACAACCTAAGCCTTGGTGTTGTGCAAGTCCCTCCCAGGGTCCATCAAGAGTTCTCCTTTACTTTGACAAAGCTCACCCACTTCCAAATAGAACAAGTAAAGATGACAATCTCTCCTCACAAGCTTCTAAATGGGAGTCCTAATTCCTGCAGCATCTACCCTTAGAAATGTTTAGCTTTCAACCTCCCCTCCTTCTGGCCCAATGCCTGTATTTATAGTGCTCAAGAGGAAGTTAATCAGGTCCACCATCAATGGGATAATCCCCTCTTTGGATGGGATAGCTCCCTTATTGATGGGATAAGTTCCTCTTTGGTAGGGGTACATGAACCATCTGGAGGCGCTCAATACACGTCGAACAACCTTCTAGAATGCTCTAGAAATGACCACAAGTAACTTTTTAAAGATGAAACTTGCGCATTTTGACCTTTACAGGGGGACGCACCTGCCCCTTTACATACAGAGCGTCCAAGGACGCAGTTTTTGTGAACATTGGGTGCGTACCCGCAGGTAAGGTTGAGAGAACCTGCGTACCCAGAGATAAATACATTTATAAAGACTTTCTCTCTTTTTGGAGTTTGACATGGAGAGCAGAGGCATAAGACTTTGCCTAAGAGGATAGCATGACTGTTGATAGAGCCATACTAACTGTAAATAGCCATGGTGACATTTTTTGGTGGAACAGATTGCCCCCTAAAGTGCGAAGCCTGTAATAGATTAGGGTTTTGTAAATCTAGGAAGGGTGAAGCACTTTATCATTTCAAGGATTATCTCGTGGAGAGCCTGGTCAGAACCTGCAATTTTCAACGCAAAATACATGTATAAGATTATATCATCACTGAGGTAGGCATTCCCATACTCAGATCAAAACTTTAACTAACTGACTAACTATTCTGATACAGGAATGATCTTGCAATACATCATAATCATAGACTTTTGTAGACACAGTATGGGCGCAACCATCTGTTTATGATTAGTCTACTTAGATAATGAATACAAAACTCCTCGCAGCCTGGATGGTGGAAATTAGATCCAGGGTCTTCATTTCCGCTTCCCGAATTGGTACGATTCTAGCCATGCGAATAAATGAGTTGATGTCGAACATGGTAGAAACCACTCGATTACCAGTCGATGATGTAAACTGTTAACAAGTGTGAGAGAGACCACCAGTAATGTCAATGGTTCTCAAAGTACCCAGTACAATCCATGAGATGTGAATGAATGAGTTGATGTCGAACATTTCACGGAATCCTTCGATCGAAAGTCAATGATGTAAACTGACGTCAAAGGCGAGAAACCTGCCATTGATGCATGCAGACTTCAAGGCACTGACGATTTCTAAGTCATCTCTCTAGATAATGTGTTGATGTTGATAGAAAGCGACCCGTTGCAGGCAAGCCCACAACACGAAATCATTGTTCAAGTTGAAGAAATGTTGCTGTAAGGACTGACTCAGGGATGGTCAAATGGATGACAAGTATTTTGCAGATGAAAGTTTCGCTTGCAGACCTCTTGAACACATAACGACACAACAGATGGCTTGGTGATGAATAACTCAAAGTTAATCCCTGGAACCCGGCTGAAGACTTTCAAAGTGGTTTGATCAACTGTGAGGTAAAAGATTTCCCAACCCAGGTGAATGAAAAGTGTCGTGTTCAAGAGTGGTAATAAAGTTTCTTCTGAGACAAAAGATAACAAATAAGTTCATTCTTCTCTCTTTTCCCCCACCATTTCTGGCAAGTACCTCTTTATTTTTAACAAGCTTGAGGAGGATAACATATGCTTGATTATAAGCTCATCCTTCGGATGAGTCCAACCTAGTTTTGATTCGAACCCTAGGAAGGAGTGGTTCGTTCCTGTTTGTAATTGAACAGGTCCTTTACTGTGAAATTTTAACGAGCCCAGTATAGGAGAAACTCGGCGTTTTTCAATTTTAGAGAGTCTGAAAAACTTAAGAAGACTCCAAGTTGAACTTTTTCGTAGATTTGTGTCCCTCAAGCCCGAAAAAGTATAAAATAATACCTGGGGGAACCGCTTGATCTTGTGACCAAGGAGTACTTTCATAATTAGTGCCATTGACCTGAAAAGTAAAAAGCGATCAAGGACACGTCGTTTTATTTCCAGTATCGAGTTCGAAACGACAAAAACCCGGCAATCTTTTCCTGTTTTTACGGTCAGAAAAGGGCTATAAGGGGACCGTCTTTTAATTCCGTTTTAACGACTGTAAAAGAAACGCTCGGCAATCTTTTCATATTTTAGGAGTCAGAAAAGGGCTTAAAAGATGACTCTGATATTTTGGTTCGTGAAAAATGACAATTTTCCCTCTAAATCCCTTTGTCCTGTACAAAAACGACACATTACTCATACCTGTTTAAGATAGGCAAAAATACATTGAAAAATATCCTTCCATGGTGAAAAATAAACAAACCTAGCATTCATTCATCCAAAAAACCTATAAAAAGACTTTTTACCATGTCATTTTTACCATTTTACTGTTGAGGTTGAGAAAAGGGCTTTTGGCAAGAAACTTCCCGTGGTCGTTGCGGAGAATCCGACCGTCAGAATCGAACGCCGTCTCTTCCAGGTATTTCACAACATCCCCCTCTTCAATTTCATCTGATTAAAATTTTGTTTTAGGTTTTAGTTTTGATTTTTGGGGGGTTTTGGGTTTCAAAAATCGCTCTGCGGGGTACGCAGGTGCCCTAAGGGTGACCTGCGTCCCCCGACTTTTTCCCACACAGGAAAAAGGTCGGGGGACGCAGCCTACCTTCAGGCCAGCTGCGTCCCGACACTTTGTGTCCTGAACGCGGGGTGCGTCCCCCGCGAAAGGCGGAATTTGAAACCCCAAACTCCACAAACAACCATCTGAATTTTCCAAAATCAATTCTAACCTTTGTTTCTTGGTGTGTAGGGCACTCACCATGTTAGATTGGAGAGAAAGAGAGCACGAGGACGTTGATTTAGCCGCAATCAATCATCAACCTTCCATTGATGCCCTAAAAGCATGCGGACTATATAAATACTGGGCCATACCTGGCATGAGGGCTCAGGTGAGATTCTTGGAGTGGCTGGTTGAGAGATGGAACATTCATGAGCAATGCTTTTACATCGGAGGACACCGGCTCGAGATAGAGCCCTCTGACATATACTTTCTCACTGGCTTGCCAAATAGGGGCGAGCAACTCAATCTAGCCGGGACTAGGCCGGGTGGCCAATCTCTTGCTAGTCTCCGGGCAGATTGGTGCATACCCAATGCACACCATGCGAAAGGCGTAGAAATCAAACACATCTCTCTGCGTGAACTGAAGGTTATAGCTTTCACGGTTACCAGAATTTGCGGTTCAGCCACTTTACATATTGCCACCGGGTCCCAAATGCGGATGGCGATTGACTGTTTCCAAGGCACCATTTTCAACTGGTGTGATGCTGTGTCGGCCAATATGAAGGGCCAACTGACTAGGGTAAAGAACGGACAACTGAAGACCTTTGGATATGGGCCTCTAGTTGTGAGCTTTGCCTTAGAGAGAATTCCGATGCTGATCCCTCAGCACCTCACTGTTGAAAACTTGGGTCCTCGGGAGCCAAAGCTGATACGATGGGTTACGGTGATGGCCCGGCATCCTGACGAGGGCGCAGCATACAAGATTATTGGAGATACACTTTATCGCCGGGGGGCAGACTTAGTTTTTCGACGTTGTTTAACTCACGAAGAGGCTGAGAGGGTTTTGAATGATTGTCACTCTGGAGCATGTGGCGGTCATATGTCTGGGTATGCCACAACTCAGAAGGTGTTGCGCGCTGGCTATTTCTGGCCGTCCATGTTTAAAGATTGTATCATTGCAGTCCGGAAGTGCCACAACTGTCAAGTGTTTGATCGCAAGATGCGCGCACCACCTACCCCTCTCCATCCTATAATTGTCGTTGGTCCTTTCGCCAAATGGGGTATCGATTTTATTACTTGTAACCCTCACTCGGCCGGGGGGCATGCGTATATCATCCTCGCGGTTGATTATTTTTTCTAAATGGGCCGAGGCGATGCCTACATTCGACGCAAGCGGCAAAACAGCTGCAGTTTTCGTATTCAATCATATTATAACTAGGTTTGGTGTCCCACAAGCGATTATCACTGACCATGGGAGCCATTTTCGAAACATCATGATGACTGAGCTTACAAGCCAGCTTGGTTTGCGCCACGATAGCTCTACTCCTTATTATCCGCAAGCCAACGGTTTGGTTGAGTCTATCAACAAAGTTCTGGTTATCATGATCCGATGAACCATTGGTATTCATCGGTCGAATTGGCACAACATGTTATTTTCAGTGCTATGGGCATATCGAATTTCAGTGAAAACTTCAACAGGGTTCACTCCTTTCCAGCTAGTTTATGGCTTGGAAGCTGTGTTACCCATTGAATGCGAAATCCCATCACTTCAAATGGCTGTCGAATTACTCCCAGCTACTTCCGAAGAGGAGAAATGTTTATTATACTTAGCTCAGTTAGATGAGACTCGACGTGACGCTGCATTGGCAATCGAGACTCACGCGAAGCGAATGAAAGCTCAGTATGATAGAAATGTGACCCCTCGAAGTTTTTTGGAGGGAGACCTAGTGCTATTATATGATCAAGCTAACGATAAGCTAGGTGCTGGAAAGTTCGTTCCTATGTGGCATGGACCCTACATTGTAAAGCGAAAGCTAGCAAAAGGGGCCTATGAGCTAGTAGATTTTGATGGGGACTCTTTGGGTAAACCCAGAAATGGACTTTACCTAAAGAGGTATTATGCTTAAATGGTGGGTATGGAGATTTTTTTAGTTAGGTTAGGTTTTCTTTCTAGCTAGTGTGCTTGTTAGTTTGGTTAGTGTGCTTAGCTTAGAGAGTGTGTTTTTCGTCGTTATTCTGGCTTATCTTGGTTTTACTCTTGATATTGCAGATGTCGACGCCTCTCCAAACATACATCGGATTTGCTGATGGTGCTTGTCGTAGTACACGGAATATCTCTTCCGCAGCTTGGGTTATCTATTTGCCCTCTGACGAGTTAGTCTCTATGCATGGGGTAAGCCTCGGTCAAACAACGAACAACATTGCAGAATACAGTGCAGTGGTTGAATTATTATCCGAATCTATTTCATTTGGAATTCGACGTTTGATAGTGAGGTTAGATTCTGAACTTGTTGTATTACAGCTTAATAGAGTATATGCCATTAGAAATCATGTGTTATTAAGGTTATTTTTGAGAGTGCGTCTCTTGGAACGTGAATTTGATTACATTGAATATCAGCATATTCCAAGGTCTTTAAATACATTAGCAGATGCAATTGCTTCTCGAATGTTGGACAGACATTTACGATAATCATGCAAGTAAATTTAAAAACATTTCATCACATATGTTAAACAAGATAAGCCGGTAATAATGATATATATATATATAGATAGGAGTGTGTCAAAAATATACATCGTCTTCGATCATAGGTTGAAAAACACCTTATTATCGGCAAAAATGATAAGTACAAAAAGCCAAAAATGTCATATGTGTCTACAAAAGTGACTAGCCAATCACTGGTGGTGCTCTCTATACGACACCACTGCACGGGCTACCTTACACAAAAACCTCCTAAATGGTCCAGGGACTGCGACTACATAGTGCTGAAGTCTGATAGGAATATCATCTATGGTAGTCTCAGGTATATCCACCGTCAGACGCTCTAGATCCTGCTCCAACTCAGCTAGCGACTCTGCAGCCGCGTCTTGTGGGGCCGGTACCGGTGCAACTGGATGTCTCCTCTCAAAAGGCCGGAGGTTGGCTGGACGCTGTGGACCTACATCTGCATTTTGAAAATTTTTTACTGTCAGTTTTGAGACGATATATATAAAAACAAAAAAATATATATAATTTGAAAACTTGTGAAAAATAAAGTACCTCTATCGACTCTTTCCTCTTGAGCACTATAAATACAGGCATTGGGCCAGAAGGAGGGGAGGTTGAAAGCTAAACATTTCTAAGGGTAGATGCTGCAGGAATTAGGACTCCCATTTAGAAGCTTGTGAGGAGAGATTGTCATCTTTACTTGTTCTATTTGGAAGTGGGTGAGCTTTGTCAAAGTAAAGGAGAACTCTTGATGGACCCTGGGAGGGACTTGCACAACACCAAGGCTCAGGTTGTAATTGTTCCTTTTGTTTCCTATTAATGCAAATGAGTCCATTCTTCTCAATAACTTGTTATTTATGAGTTGTTTCATGTACTCCTTGCTCTATGTGTTAAATATGTTTTATTCTATGAGATTATCAAGTGCTATTTAATCGTTTGATTTTTAGTGGATGCAGGTTTCAAAGTGAAGGAGGAGCTCATCCGGATCCGCGGAGCTGGACTGCTACAACAGCGTTGGACTACAGGTAGGATCTAAACACTTGATTTCTTATATGGTAAATGCATGTTTAGAGAAGGATTGCTCTTGTTTGTCTTGTTTGTCACTAGAGAGTCTTAGGTTCCTAGGGAGGTTGATTTGTGTCCGCACTATCGACTCTTTCCGCCTGTTAAATATGTTTTATTCTATGAGATTATCAAGTGCTATTTAATCGTTTGATTGTTAGTGGATGCAGGTTTCAAAGTGAAGGAGGAGCTCATCCGGATCCGCGGAGCTGGACTGCTACAACAGCGTTGGACTACAGGTAGGATCTAAACACTTGATTTCTTATATAGTAAATGCATGTTTAGAGAAGGATTGCTCTTGTTTGTCTTGTTTGTCACTAGAGAGTCTTAGGCTCCTAGGGAGGTTGATTTGGCTGTAGATGACTCTATAGCGTGAATATCGGTGGAAAGTTCAGGAGAAGACTCTCCTGTCGAGGAATCAGGAAAGGTGATTATAGGAGTAGTAGAACTCTTGGAAGACTTCTTCTTGCTCTTTGTGTTCACCGTACCAATCATACCATCAGCGGCATGAGATCCCGAAGGAGCAGCAGCGATTTGATTTGATTTTGGAAGATCTGGAATCTTCTCGTGTAACGTACTCGACTGAGTATAAACTAAGTCAAGGTACTGCGCCTGAGCAATGATAATATTTTAATTCCGTTTTAACGAGTGTAAAAGAAACGCTCGGCAATCTTTTCATATTTTAGGAGTCAGAAAAGGGCTTAAAAGATGACTCTGATATTTTGGTTGGCTAAACAAACCTATTATATCGACTTTTTCCTTGTGTTAAATATGTTTTATTCTATGAGATTATCAAGTGTTATTTAATCGTTTGATTGTTAGTGGATGCAGGTTTCAAAGTGAAGGAGGAGCTCATCTGGATCCGCGGAGCTGGACTGCTACAACAGCATTGGACTACAGGTAGGATCTAAACACTTGATTTCTTATATAGTAAATGCATGTTTAGAGAAGGATTGCTCTTGTTTGTCTTGTTTGTCACTAGAGAGTCTTAGGCTCCTAGGGAGGTTGATTTGGCCGTAGATGACTCTACAGCGTTAATATCGGCGGAAAGTTCAGGAGAAGACTCTCCTGTCGGGGAATCAGGCAAGGTGATTATAGGAGTAGTAGAACTCTTGGAAGACTTCTTCTTGCTCTTTGTGTTCACCGTACCAATCATACCATCAGCGGCATGAGATCCCAAAGGAGCAGCAGCGATTTGATTTGATTTTGGAAGATCTGGAATCTTCTCGTGTAACGTACCCGACTGAGTATAAACTAAGTCAAGGTACTGCGCCTGAGCAATGATAATCTTTTAATTCCGTTTTAACGAGTGTAAAAGAAACGCTCGGCAATCTTTTCATATTTTAGGAGTCAGAAAAGGGCTTAAAAGATGACTCTGATATTTTGGTTTGTGAAAAATGACAATTTTCCCTCTAAATCCCTTTGTCCTGTACAAAAACGACACATTACTCATAGCCAACTGACTAGGGTAAAGAAACGGACAACTGAAGACCTTTGGATATCCAAAGGTCTTCAGTTGTCCGTTCTTTACCCTAGTCAGTTGGCGTAAATCATCTTAGGTGCATCTTTGTAGTGGTTTGAGTCGAGTCTACACACCATTGGTTTCACTTCCGCTACCTTTTGTCTTTAAGAAAAACCATAAAATTAACGCTTAAAGTAAAATCAACGTAGTAACTTTTATTTACTAAGGCTCTGAAACACCAATTTAGATCAGGCTAGTGTCTTGGAGTAGGAGAGTAATTAACTCTCCAAGACAACAAAACCTACGTACCCAGAGATAAATCAAAAAACGGTGGAAAGAAGAAAGGGAAGAAGAAGGCTAAAGCAGACAAGGCTCCGAAGGAGAAAACAGAAAAGTCGGAAACCAATGACGAAAAACGCAAACCTCGATATCCTTGTCTTATTTGTGAAGAGGATCATTTTACAAGAGATTGCCCTCATCGGGCCGAGGTTGTGAAAATAGTCAAAGGTTCTCCCACTCCTGATGTGTTGAAAGATCCATTTCCAAAGCAGGAGAGTAAGATGATAGGTTCTTCCTCGACTGCCAGTGAAGAACCCATTTTGATGATGTCTCATGTGAGGATTGCGACTCGGTCGCAAGATTATGGTAGTAAGAATCCTGTTGATGGTAAGGAAGCAGAATCTTCTCATTCTAATCCATCAACCTCAGCTCCTGGTTCCGATCCACTACAGATTGAAAAACCTAACCCGGACTTAGTAATTAAACCGCCCGCCAAGGGTGTACTTCGAAGGTCTGCTTTCAATCCACATGCGAGAGCAGCCCAGAATTACAACATTGTTGAGGACTTAGCCGTTTCACCCTTAGCAATGTCGGCTTTAGAAGTGCTGCAATCATGCCCAGCACAACGAAAATTACTTTTGTCGGCTATCGGAGCTGTTGATGTTCAGGACCCGAATCTGATAACCTTCGATCTAGAAAATAGTACACCGCGTCTACCCCATCAAATGGCTTTCCAAATTCCAGTGATAGTCAAAAACAGGCCTATTCATCGGACTGTGATTGATGAGGGAGCTTCTACGTGTATTATGTCGATTCAGTGTTGGAGATCGCTTGGTTCTCCTTCGCTGAACCAATCCCCGACCATCCTTAAGGCCTTTGATGGCCGTGGGTTCCGTCCGTTTGGTATTCTACAGGAATTGCCTATAGGGGTAGAAGGTAAAACCGTTAGTCTGGATGTGGAGGTGGTTGATGCCCCTCTAGACTACAACCTTCTTTTGGGTCGAAGTTGGTCATATGCTATGACAACGGTCGTTTCATCGGTCTTCAGAGTAATAAAGTTTCCACATAACGGTAAGATCGTGACAATTGATCAGCTGACATACTTTTCATCCGACCCAGCCTCTTCAGAGAGTATCCAGCATGTCGGTAAGACGACAATCCCTTATAGGGACGTTGGCATCGGTTTAGTTAAAGATTTCGGTTTACTGGGAACTTTTCCTTTCCCTCCAATCAATGCAGACCCTTCATTTGCATCAATTCATATGATTACATCAGACACCATTATTTACGATGATCCTTGGATTGTCCCATCTGAATCTGAGATAGACTCATTCGGTGATGCTATGCCTTTGAGTCCATATGAAATTTCTTATGAAGCCGTCATGTCTTTTACCGACTCGCGTTCAACCCAAATCGACCAAATGAATGTGGTCAGTGAAGAGTCACTTTTCACATCATCCTTAGAACAGATAGTGTTTCCCGAAGTCGTGTCATCTGACGAGCAACTTCGCGAAATCCTAAGTGTAGACGATCTACCATGGGAAGATCTTCATCACAGATCTTCGTTTTTACCTGAGGATGATGTTCTTGAAAATGATTTTTCATCTATCTTTACCGCTGAATATGTCGAAGGCGCTCAGAATCCAACGAAACATCCTGATTCAGAGTTGAATTTAGGGAATATTTCTCGCACTATTCCCATTGACATTTCAGTGAAGCCCGGAATTGAGGAAAACATTCATATAGGTGCCTCATGTACAGAATATGAAATCCAAATTTACAAGGCCCTATTCTAAGAATTCCACGATGTGTTTGCCTGGTCTTACGAGGAAATGCCGGGAATCGACCCTGTCATTGTTGTTCATGAAATAAAGACCTACCCGGACGCTAAACCCGTCCGGCAACGGTTGCGTCAGATTCACCCTCGGAAAGCGGTTGCGATTAAAGCAGAAGTCGAGAAGCTGTTGAAAGCAGGTTTCATTTATCCAATCCCGTTAACGGATTGGGTATCGAATATTGTTCCGGTTAACAAGAAACAAGGAACAATAAGAATCTGTATCGATTATAGGGATATAAATCGAGCTTGTCCAAAAGACAACTATCCAACACCTTATATCGATCAAATAATTGATGATTGTGCCGGAAGTGAAATGTTTTCCTTTATGGATGGTTTTTCGGGCTATAATCAAATCAATATTCTACCTACCGATCAACCAAAAACGGCATTCATTTGTCCATGGGGGACATTTGCTTACTGCAAATTACCTTTTGGGCTTAAGAATGCCGGAGCCACTTTTCAACGGGCAATGTCTTACGCATTTCATGACATCAAGCACATTGTGCAACCGTACCTCGATGATTTGCCTGCTCATTCTTTACATCGAGCTGATCACCTTGTCCACTTACGAGCAATCTTTATGAGGTGTAGGCATTATCGTATTCGGTTGAATCCACACAAGTGTGTTTTCTGTATAGAAGCGGGTCGATTGCTGGGATTTGTTGTTTCAAAAGCCGGCATTCGCGTCGATCCCTCGAAGGTCGAAGCCATCATCAAATTGCCTCCTCCTTCGAGTTTGCGCCAACTCCAAAGTTTGCAAGGGAAAGCAAATTTTTTACGCCGATTCATTCCAAATTACGCCGAGGTCACTAAAGGATTTACACGGTTGTTGAAACAGAACGCTCAATTCTTTTGGGATGAGATTGCCCAACAATCTTTTGATGCACTTAAGCACGCATTGACCCATGCACCGTTGTTGCATCCTCCCAACTACAACCAAGACTACTTCTTATACCTCGCAGCTTCACATTCCACTATTGGAATGGTGTTAGTTCAAGAAGATGAATTCGGAGCAGAACATGTGATATATTATCTTAGTAGGACATTAAACCCCACTGAGCTAAAATATTCGCATGTGGAGAAATTGGCCATGGCAGCCGTTCAAGCTGTCCAGCGTTTTCGTCACTACATTCTTCTTCGTAAAACTACAGTTATTTCGGATTGCAACCCTATGATTTATATTCTGACAAAACAACTGCTAGGGGGCAAGTACTCTAAATGGATCATTATCCTGCAAGAGTTCAACTTGGAGTTTGAGAAGTCCAAGTCTAAGAAATCCTTAGTTTTTGCGGAATTGATGTGTGATTTCCCGCGTACTGACACAGAAACTGTGGCAGAGGAGTCCATTGCGGACGAATCTTTGTTTCTTATCAGTACTTTAGATCCGTGGTACGGGGATATAATCATCTATCTCCAAACCCAAACCTTTCGGCCTGAAGCTTCAAAGTCGGAACGTCGAAAAATTCGGTTTCAATCCCAGCAATACAAGATTATTGGAGATACACTTTATCGCCGGGGGGCAGACTTAGTTTTTCGACGTTGTTTAACTCACGAAGAGGCTGAGAGGGTTTTGAATGATTGTCACTCTGGAGCATGTGGCGGTCATATGTCTGGGTATGCCACAGCTCAGAAGGTGTTGCGCGCTGGCTATTTCTGGCCGTCCATGTTTAAAGATTGTATCATTGCGGTCCGGAAGTGCCACAACTGTCAAGTGTTTGATCGCAAGATGCGCGCACCACCTGCTCCTCTCCATCCTATAATTGTCGTTGGTCCTTTCGCCAAATGGGGTATCGATTTTATTACTTGTAACCCTCACTCGGCCGGGGGGCATGCGTATATCATCCTCGCGGTTGATTATTTTTCTAAATGGGCCGAGGCGATGCCTACATTCGACGCAAGCGGCAAAACAGCTGCAGTTTTCGTATTCAATCATATTATAACTAGGTTTGGTGTCCCACAAGCGATTATCACTGACCATGGGAGCCATTTTCGAAACATCATGATGACTGAGCTTACAAGCCAGCTTGGTTTGCGCCACGATAGCTCTACTCCTTATTATCCGCAAGCCAACGGTTTGGTTGAGTCTATCAACAAAGTTATGGTTATCATGATCCGACGAACCATTGGTATTCATCGGTCGAATTGGCACAACATGTTATTTTCAGCGCTACGGGCATATCGAACTTCAGTGAAAACTTCAACAGGGTTCACTCCTTTCCAGCTAGTTTATGGCTTGGAAGCTGTGTTACCCATTGAATGCGAAATCCCATCACTTCAAATGGCTGTCAAATTACTCCCAGCTACTTCCGAAGAGGAGAAACGTTTATTATACTTAGCTCAGTTAGATGAGACTCGACGTAACGCTGCATTGGCAATCGAGACTCACGCGAAGCGAATGAAAGCTCAGTATGATAGAAATGTGACCCCTCGAAGTTTTTCGGAGGGAGACCTAGTGCTATTATATGATCAAGCTAACGATAAGCTAGGTGCTGGAAAATTCGTTCCTATGTGGCATGGACCCTACATTGTAAAGCGAAAGCTAGCAAAAGGGGCCTATGAGCTGGTAGATTTTGATGGGGACTCTTTGGGTAAACCCAGAAATGGACTTTACCTAAAGAGGTATTATGCTTAAATGGTGGGTATGGAGATTTTTTTTAGTTAGGTTAGGTTTTCTTTCTAGCTAGTGTGTTTGTTAGTTTGGTTAGTGTGCTTAGCTTAGAGAGTGTGTTTTTCGTCGTTATTCTGGTTTATCTTGGTTTTACTCTTGATATTGCAGATGTCGACGCCTCTCCAAACATACATTGGATTTGCTGATGGTGCTTGTCGTAGTACACGGAATATCTCTTCCGCAGCTTGGGTTATCTATTCGCCCTCTGACGAGTTAGTTTCTATGCATGGGGTAAGCCTCGGTCAAACAACGAACAACATTGCAGAATACAGTGCAGTGGTTGAATTATTATCCGAATCTATTTCATTTGGAATTCGACGTTTGATAGTGAGGTTAGATTCTGAACTTGTTGTATTACAGCTTAATAGAGTATATGCCATTAGAAATCCTGTGTTATTAAGGTTATTTTTGAGAGTGCGTCTCTTGGAACGTGAATTTGATTACATTGAATATCAGCATATTCCAAGGTCTTTAAATACATTAGCAGATGCAATTGCTTCTCGAATGTTGGACAGACATTTACGATAATCATGCAAGTAAATTTAAAAACATTTCATCACATATGTTAAACAAGATAAGCCGGTAATAATGATATATATATATATAGATAGGAGTGTGTCAAAAATATACATCGTCTTCGATCATAGGTTGAAAAACACCTTATGATCGGCAAAAATGATAAGTACAAAAAGCCAAAAATGTCATATGTGTCTACAAAAGTGACTAGCCAATCACTGGTGGTGCTCTCTATACGACACCACTGCACGGGCTACCTTACACAAAAACCTCCTAAATGGTCCAGGGACTGCGACTACATAGCGCTGAAGTCTGATAGGAATATCATCTATGGTAGTCTCAGGTATATCCACCGTCAGACGCTCTAGATCCTGCTCCAACTCAGCTAGCGACTCTGCAGCCGCGTCTTGTGGGGCCGGTACCGGTGCAACTGGATGTCTCCTCTCAAAAGGCCGGAGGTTGGCTGGACGTTGTGGACCTACATCTGCATTTTGAAAATTTTTTACTGTCAGTTTTGAGACGATATATATAAAAACAAAAAAATATATATAATTTGAAAACTTGTGAAAAATAAAGTACCTCTATCGTCCCATTGTTCTCCTTGTGGAAGAACCATGTCCGGATCACCTCGAAAATCTACTCCGGCATACGGAAAGTCCTGGATCGAAAAAACCTGGTCCTCTAACCAGTGAAAATAACTATCAGGGAATCGAACAACCGCCGCGCCCTCCTCAGGATGCCGGGCCATCACCGTAACCCATCGTATCAGCTTTGGCTCCCGAGGACCCAAGTTTTCAACAGTGAGGTGCTGAGGGATCAGCATCGGAACTCTCTCTAAGGCAAAGCTCACAACTAGAGGCCCATATCCAAAGGTCTTCAGTTGTCCGTTCTTTACCCTAGTCAGTTGGCCCTTCATATTGGCCGACACAGCATCACACCAGTTGAAAATGGTGCCTTGGAAACAGTCAATCGCCATCCGCATTTGGGACCCGGTGGCAATATGTAAAGTGGCTGAACCGCAAATTCTGGTAACCGTGAAAGCTATAACCTTCAGTTCACGCAGAGAGATGTGTTTGATTTCTACGCCTTTCGCATGGTGTGCATTGGGTATGCACCAATCTGCCCGGAGACTAGCAAGGGATTGGCCACCCGGCCTAGTCCCGGCTAGATTGAGTTGCTCGCCCCTATTTGGCAAGCCAGTGAGAAAGTATATGTCAGAGGGCTCTATCTCGAGCTGGTGTCCTCCGATGTAAAAGCATTGCTCATGAATGTTCCATCTCTCAACCAGCCACTCCAAGAATCTCACCTGAGCCCTCATGCCAGGTATGGCCCAGTATTTATATAGTCCGCATGCTTTTAGGGCATCAATGGAAGGTTGATGATTGATTGTGGCTAAATCAACGTCCTTGTGCTCTCTTTCTCTCCAATCTAACATGGTGAGTGCCCTACACACCAAGAAACAAAGGTTAGAATTGATTTTGGAAAATTCAGATGGTTGTTTGTGGAGTTTGGGGTTTCAAATTCCGCCTTTCGCGGGGGACGCACCCCGCGTTCAGGACACAGAGCGTCGGGACGCAGCTGGCCTGAAGGTAGGCTGCGTCCCCCGACCTTTTTCCTGTGTGGGAAAAAGTCGGGGGACGCAGGTCACCCTTAGGGCACCTGCGTACCCCGCAGAGCGATTTTTGAAACCCAAAACCCCCCAAAAATCAAAACTAAAACCTAAAACAAAATTTTAATCGGATGAAATTGAAGAGGGGGATGTTGTGAAATACCTGGAAGAGACGGCGTTCGATTCTGACGGTCGGATTCTCCGCAACGACCACGGGAAGTTTCTTGCCAAAAGCCCTTTTCTCAACCTCAACAGTAAAATGGTAAAAATGACATGGTAAAAAGTCTTTTTATAGGTTTTTTGGATGAATGAATGCTAGGTTTGTTTATTTTTCACCATGGAAGGATATTTTTCAATGTATTTTTGCCTATCTTAAACAGGTATGAGTAATGTGTCGTTTTTGTACAGGACAAAGGGATTTAGAGGGAAAATTGTCATTTTTCACGAACCAAAATATCAGAGTCATCTTTTAAGCCCTTTTCTGACTCCTAAAATATGAAAAGATTGCCGAGCATTTCTTTTACACTCGTTAAAACGGAATTAAAAGACGGTCCCCTTATAGCCCTTTTCTGACCGTAAAAACAGGAAAAGATTGCCGGGTTTTTGTCATTTCAAACTCGATACTGGAAATAAAACGACGTGTCCTTGATCGCTTTTTACTTTTCAGGTCAGTGACACTAATTATGAAAGTACTCCTTGGTCGCAAGATCAAGCGGTTCCCCCAGGTATTATTTTATACTTTTTCGGGCTTGAGGGACACAAATCTACGAAAAAGTTCAACTTGGAGTCTTCTTAAGTTTTTCAGACTCTCTAAAATTGAAAAACGCCGAGTTTCTCCTATACTGGGCTCGTTAAAATTTCACAGTAAAGGACCTGTTCAATTACAAACAGGAACGAACCACTCCTTCCTAGGGTTCGAATCAAAACTAGGTTGGACTCATCCGAAGGACGAGCTTATAATCAAGCATATGTTATCCTCCTCAAGCTTGTTAAAAATAAAGAGGTACTTGCCAGAAATGGTGGGGGAAAAGAGAGAAGAATGAAATTATTTGCTATCTTTTGTCTCAGAAGAAACTTTATTACCACTCTTGAACACGACACTTTTCATTCACCTGGGTTGGGAAATCTTTTACCTCACAGTTGATCAAACCACTTTGAAAGTCTTCAGCCGGGTTCCGGGGATTAACTTTGAGTTATTCATCACCAAGCCATCTGTTGTGTCGTTATGTGTTCAAGAGGTCTGCAAGCAAAACTTTCATCTGCAAAATACTTGTCATCCATTTGACCATCCCTGAGTCAGTCCTTACAGCAACATTTCTTCAACTTGAACAATGATTTCGTGTTGTGGGCTTGCCTGCAATGGGTCGCTTTCTATCGACATCAGCACATTATCTAGAGAGATGACTTAGAAATCGTCAGTGCCTTGAAGTCTGCATGCATCAATGGCAGGTTTCTCGCCTTTGACGTCAGTTTACATCATTGACTTTCGATCAAAGGATTCCGTGAAATGTTCGACATCAACTCATTCATTCACATCTCATGGATTGTACTGGGTACTTTGAGAACCATTGACATTACTGGTGGTCTCTCTCACACTTGTTAACAGTTTACATCATCGACTGGTAATCGAGTGGTTTCTACCATGTTCGACATCAACTCATTTATTCGCATGGCTAGAATCGTACCAATTCGGGAAGCGGAAATGAAGACCCTGGATCTAATTTCCACCATCCAGGCTGCGAGGAGTTTTGTATTCATTATCTAAGTAGACTAATCATAAACAGATGGCTGTGCCCATACTGTGTCTACAAAAGTCTATGATTATGATGTATTGCAAGATCATTCCTGTATCAGAATAGTTAGTCAGTTAGTTAAAGTTTTGATCTGAGTATGGGAATGCCTACCTCAGTGATGATATAATCTTATACATGTATTTTGTGTTGAAAATTGCAGGTTCTGACCAGGCTCTCCACGAGATAATCCTTGAAATGATAAAGCGCTTCACCCTTCCTAGATTTACAAAACCCTAATCTATTACAGGCTTCGCACTTTAGGGGGCAATCTATTACACCAAAAAATGTCACCATGGCTATTTACAGTTAGTATGGCTCTATCAACAGTCATGCTATCCTCCTGGGCAAGTCTTAAGCCTCTGCTCTCCATGTCAAACTCCAAAAAGAGAGAAAGTCTTTATAAATGTATTTATCTCTGGGTACGCAGGTTCTCTCAACCTTACCTGCGGGTACGCACCCAATGTTCACAAAAGCTGCGTCCTTGGACGCTCTATATGTAAAGGGGCAGGTGCGTCCCCCTGTAAAGGTCAAAATGCGCAAGTTTCATCTTTAAAAAGTTACTTGTGGTCATTTCTAGAGCATTCTAGAAGATTGTTCGACGTGTATTGAGCGCCTCCAGATGGTTCATGTACCCCTACCAAAGAGGAACTTATCCCATCAATAAGGGAGCTATCCCATCCAAAGAGGGGATTATCCCATTGATGGTGGACCTGATTAACTTCCTCTTGAGAACTATAAATACAGGCATTGGGCCAGAAGGAGGGGAGGTTGAAAGCTAAACATTTCTAAGGGTAGATGCTGCAGGAATTAGGACTCCCATTTAGAAGCTTGTGAGGAGAGATTGTCATCTTTACTTGTTCTATTTGGAAGTGGGTAAGTTTTGTCAAAGTAAAGGAGAACTCTTGATGGACCCTGGGAGGGACTTGCACAACACCAACGCTCAGGTTGTAATTGTTCCTTTTGTTTCCTATTAATGCAAATGAGTCCATTCTTCTCAATAACTTGTTATTTATGAGTTGTTTCATGTACTCCTTGGTCTATGTGTTAAATATCTTTTATTCTATGAGATTATCAAGTGCTATTTAATCGTTTGATTGTTAGTGGATGCAGGTTTCAAAGTGAAGGAGGAGCTCATCCGGATCCACGGAGCTGGACTGCTACAACAACGTTGGACTACAGGTAGGATCTAAACACTTGATTTCTTATATGGTAAATGCATGTTTAGAGAAGGATTGCTCTTGTTTGTCTTGTTTGTCACTAGAGAGTCTTAGGCTCCTAGGGAGGTTGATTTGTGTCCGCACTATCGACTCTTTCCGCCTGACAGGCTCCAACCTCTGGGCACCAACCCTCTGGGCTCCAACCCACTCTCGTACTTTGTCTATATGTGTTTGATAGCATTTCACTACTCCCAATATCTTCTTCAACCTGCCATGTCAATCTCCAGCTTCACTATAGTATTCCACGCTACAGCATCAATGACAACCTTGATCTCTTAGAAGGTGTCACCACTGCTCTTCATCATACCCAAAAAATTTCTCCAAGGTCACTTCATGATGACTTCATCACAACATCATGTCTCCAATAGTGTCTTCAAAGTGTCTTCAAGAAACCTTTCCAAGTTTCCTAGATAGATGACATTCGAAATCTTCAACTCTACCTTATAAAGGATTGCTTCAAAGTGATTTCAATCAAGTATCTACATAAGACTACTTCAAGAGCCAAGAATCCACTGATCTACCTCCACAGGATTGGTTCCTCCTTCCAGCTAGGACTGTCCACACTTGTTTAATATGAGCCTCAAAAAGAAAGGGTGACTGTACTGACCTTACAGTTTCCATAGATTCACTTCAGGTTCAAGGGAGGTATCTCCTTAAATATGCAAAGTGTGCTCTCACAGGTTGCTTTTCAAGTCCAAGAAGGTGTCTCCAAATTGCATGCTTTAGTTCTAGCACACAGCCTTCAAAAATATTGTACACTAGGCTCCACGGATCTGCATTCTAATAGTGGATTTTCTTCGTCAAATGACTGTGTAACAAACTGCCTTTGCCGAGTCCCCTTTACACCATTGAAGTGGCTACAAAACATTTTATCCAAAACCTCCTTAACATATCAATTGAGCACCCAATTTTAGATTAGAAGGATCCATGTAATGTTGCACTTGCGACTTGAAGAGAGGGTCTTTAAACATTCCTCCATGGTTCTGCAATTCTCATTCCAATTCTCCACAACTGTTAATCACAGGTCTGAGCTCTAAATTGAGCCTCTTCATAGGTCCAGACTAGAAAGAGATTCTTGCAGGTCTGTCCAAGTCAATTTAGATGACTATCTGGCTTCCTACAGGTTTACCACAGGTTTGAAGTCTTAAGTTTGCTATCCGAGCTTGACAGGAGCCTTCCACACTTGTTACTTTCTTAAGGTGATCTCAGCTTCAATAGGAGACAATTCATCACACTGCTGCAATCCGACTTCTGTTCAGGTTCTAGCCTCCTGACTGTGTTTTCACTGTGCTGAAATACTGTTCTCAAGATGTTTTAACCCAACAGAAATATTTTTAGCCCAAAACAGTGAACTTCCTTGTCTCCTCAGCCTCCTAAACTTCTCTGCCCTCTCACTGTATTAAATCTGAATTGCTTGACCAAAAAGATGGTTGAAATGAGAGATCCAAAGCCTTATTTATACATGTTTTGCGTCATGATGAACAATCATGTCTATTGGAGGAAAGGCCGACATGAATGTCTGAGTGTAGGTCGGCTAGATTTTAAAAAATATTATTTTTAAACTTGAAAATTCATTTTCTCACAAACTATTGGGAGTTAGGGGCTGAGTGAGGGCTCATTAGAAAGAGGAAAAAATCCTCTTTAAGATGGTCTAGGTCCCATTGAGAAAAGGTGCCTCTAAGGTCGAAAAAAATAATTTTCTTTGTGACTATCCTTAAATTTTATTTTTTTCAACTTAAAAAAAAAAACATTTTCTCCCAATCTAATAAGAGTTAGAGGGCGTGTAATAGCTCGTTGGAAAGGGGAAAATGTCCTCTATGAGCTTATGCCAAGTCCTTCCTTAAATGAGGTCATTTTACCACCAAGAAAGTCATATTTGTGAAACTGTCATTATTTTATTTATGGCAGCCATTAGGATTTTATGTCTAGGGCTCCTTCTTCATGGTCTTAGGCCTTTATAGCTTTTTAGGATAAGGGCATCTTTGGGGAATCATTATTTCACAAGATATTTAGGGCTTAGGGCATCCTATTTTCCAATCAACATTTAATCATGCATCATAGAAGGGTTTCATGGTAAGGGATTCATCATCATGCATCATCAGATCATCCAAGATAGATCATGGGCATCTAGGGCTTCATTAGATCATGCATCATGGGTATGCTTATTAATGCAAGCATTTCATTAATACACATAGGATTAGGTTTGGGGATTCCTTAGGGCATCATGAGCATTATTCAACATAGGGATATACATGTCATCACAAAAGGGTTATCACAAGAATATTTTCCATCTCCACAAATGCCATATTGACATCAATGACAACCTTGATTAACATAGGCACTAGGAGTGCGCAATGCACAATGGAAAGGATGCAAGATACATGTTTGTGTGCAATGCGTAGGTTCTGGAGGTAGAGATGACAAACTTGCTCACTAGGAATGCACAATGTGTAGTGATTAAGTAGGAGGATATAGGTATTGTGTAGGTGAGCACTGCAAGCACTAAATTATGGTCCTATCATTCATTGAAAGTGTGTAGTGCACAATGGAGGCAAGGCTGGTCAAGGCATTGTGAAGTGGGAAAGTCCAGGCCACAAGGGTGTCAAGCTTAGACATTGTAACTATGCAATGCATAATTATTGAGGTGGAGGCTCTAGGTATTCAATATATTTCAACTACAATGGTCCAAGAATGGCCCTACTATCCACTAATAATGCACAATTTTCAATTCAAGGTAGGGTTGGTCCCAACTTTCATACTGGGAAAATGTAAGTAGCAGGGTTAAGTGAATGTGCTCTGAGGTTGCTCAATGCACAATAAAGAGGGTTGTCCTCGAGATGGGTGCAGTGCACAAGTCCACTGGGTAAGGGTCTCATAAATAAGGCTTAGGAATGTGTAGTGCACTCATCACTTGGCTAGAGGGTTGAATGTGCCCGGGACTTGTGCAATATGTGAGGATAGGGAAGGACTCCAAAATTGACTAAGTGTGAGATCAATGAGACAAGAGAGTAAGAGCATATAACAAGCCTTGAACATGATCACAAACACACACATACACCCAAGCACATGACAAGAATATAAAAATTACCCAAAACCAACATGATTATAGTGAAATGACAATAAAGCAACACTTAGCTCCAAGTGTGACACTTAGGGTGCATATCTTTACAACACAAATTTCGACTATAAAAAAAGATGTGATACATTATGGGAGAGTGTCCAACACATGATATTATGATAGATATCATCAACTTGTGCAAGAAAGTGTGCTGGAGCCACCTCTAAAAGGTGTGTTGAGGTGATCTTAGGATATGCGAAATCAACACATGCAAGAGTGAAAGTGACACATGCGAAAACAAAAGAAAACACAAGACACACATGCAAGAATGAAAACAAGAAAAACTGACACTTGAAAAGATAGATCAAGAAAAAATGTCACATGTAAGGGTGAAAAAAAGCAAAAGCGACACTTGTAAAAGCAAAATAAACAATTGAGAAACTCACCTGAAAGATGGGGCATTTGCAACCATGAGTGAGAGAATGCTCCTTGTGCTCTAAAAGTTTGCACAACTCAAAACCGAAAGATGAATGTGAGGTGAGCTATGGGCTAGACTCTTTATATAGGGAGAGAAGACATGTAGTTAGGGTTAGGATCTGTGAGGGCACTTAGTGCATGTCGAGAAAATAGGAGTCAAGATTGAATTAATTGCCACTAAGAGGTGTGATAGTACTGGATTGAAGAATAACACTCCCATTGCCAACAAAAAGTGCATAATCACTATCTACAGAGGATATGCTGTTTGGATGGTGTCCCTTGGGTCAAGTTTTGTTAAAATATTGTAAGTCTCTGCATTTTGAGGAGCGAAGCGCACAACACGCAAGTCAATAGGAGTCAAGGGGTTTTAGGAAGGTCAAAACCCCTCACATTTTGGTATTGTTTTGAGATCCACCCATGTTTTGTGGACCATGGTATTGTAATAGAAAAGAATATATAAAGGGTGTCTTAGCGAGTCTAAAGGAATGAGAAAACTTAACAAAATGGGATTTTGATATGTTCTAAGTTTGTACGATCTTTCTATGTTTTGGCGAAGGGGAAGGCTCTTGCAGCTGAGTGCACGGAGGCCTTGGTAAGTTTGCAGCTAAGTGCGCGGGCCCCTGTAGCTATGTGCATAGGGTCTGGAAAGTCTGTATAAGGAAGATCTGAAGTAATAAAGAATAATTCAAGCAATTCAGTGTCTATTTTTATATACTTGTGTATTTTTTGTATTTATGTGCACTTGAATGATAGTTATCTGTATTTTCGAATTTACTACTTCATGAAGGTCAGATCAGACTTGAACTGAAGAAAATGCCTTAACCCCACATTGCATAGCCTTCTGGATGCAAAAGCCTGGTTCTAGCATCCCCCAATACTGCCTCAGGTGTGACTGCAGCCTATGCTACACAGGTTGTTGCTGAAAGGGATGGTAGTGTATGGTTTTGTTGGTTAGCGTAGCTAACTTTGAAACTGGGTCCAAGCCCCCTCAAGCTAATAAATAGTTCTGTTGTTGGGACTGGGATTTATCTGAGGAATGTGTGATGTGGCGTAAATGGATACCAACTAAGAAGGAAATCAAGAAGTGGATAGATTGGAAGTTGCATGAGTTTTCAGGCTAGGAGAATAGGAATCCACACTTGTCAAAAGAAAAGTGGTTACAGAGGTATCTCTACACAGAAGTACACAAAGTTTTCTTTTCTACATTCCTTGCGAGTCCAAATTAGCAGATATCAAACCTACTTGGAAGCACGACGATCATATTACATGGACTCTAGAGTTAGTCAAACGTCTTGAAAAATCTGATTATAAGGTTGTGAGGGTCATTGATTATTGGATTGATAGTATCTTGGGCGGTTTCGTCACTGAATTTGCAATAGATACATCAATGTCTTATAGCGAATCTGAACGACGATTCTTCAAAGGTCCGAGAGGTAAGTACATGAAATCGCTAAAAACCTGGATTAAAATGATTTTGTGTGAAAATGGGATTATTCCTTTAGCTTAATTTTTAAGAGGGGTCTGACTAGATCTATGTGAAGTGGAAAGTGATTCAGAGTAGATATAGACAAATTTGTCGGAAGTGAATATAGTCCCTTATTGGGAGAGTTTGAAAGTGAAGGAGAACGAAGTAGCCATAGTATGCGCAAAGGTGTGGTGCAGACTATAGATCATGGTACTTTTGGAATTCAACATCTAACCACTCCACCTCCACCTTCGCATATGCCTCATACACCTACACCTAAACCTCCACCTCCACCTCCTTTATTAAGTATGGAAAATACAGTGAAAATGCCTGTATTCAAGGGTCAGGGATCAGAGGATCCCAAATAATTTTGGTTCGTCACAAAGGTTGCGTGGAAATCACAGTAGATCAACAATGATGATCTAAAGAAAGTGCAACTAGTTACATCGATACGGGTCAGAGTGCTTACCCGGTACAACACAACTCATCCAGCTACTTCATTGGCTAACACAAAGTATGCGCTGAATTTAGAATTTATGAAGCCGAAGTCGAATTCTTAGTGTGTGACTGAGGTCAAGGAGATCAAGCAGAGGGTTAATGAGTCTGTGTGGGATATAGATTAGCAACTGAAGTGCTTATTGAATCAAGCTAACCTTCAGATTTCAGATGAACAACATAGGGACTAGTATATAGCTTCGTTATTACCTCACTTAATATTGTCGTTATATCAGCAGAAGTTTGGGTTTCAGACCGAAGCATTGGAAATCGCGATGAAGCTAGAAGCCTCGCCGATCCAGGATATGAATGTAGGAGTTCAACAGATCCAGGCACAGCTAGCAAGCTTGCATATGGAGTTGCAGGATCTAAAGAAGGGAAAGGAGGTTAAGTCAGAGACACATTCTGAAGTTTGGTGCACAAAATGCAAGGCTAAAGGTCACCATAAGGATCAATGTCATGTATTCCAAGATTATATAGCTGCAAGAGGTCCTAACCCGCTAAAGCCAGAATCTTCTGGTGGATCAAGCACTAGTGCAAGTACCTAGTGAAGTATCTGCCAAGTATCAGGACCACATTTGATAGATAATTTTTCCCTATTACATAGTTTTATATGGACTCCAAAGCAACTCGTTTGTAACTTTTGTAAATCGATTGGTCATGATAAGAGGAATTGTCGAAGCTATGAGCTAATCATGGACAAAAGTTTGTTGTATAGAATGCAGGTTGAAAACCGTGCAGAAAACGACCAAGGCTCACCTGCAACTCGCAGAGGATTCCAAGGATGGGGAAGAGGATGAGGAGGAGCTAGAAGAGGTCGGGCCCAGATTATTTGTTACAATTGCGGAGAACCAGAATACTTTGCACACGATTGTCACAATCCAACGCACCCTTTGTGTCAGTATTGTCGTTAATTTGATCATGTTATAGAAGATTTCCAGATCTTAATAGCAAAGATGTAGGAGAAGAACCAACAGCCAATGCAAAATATTCAAATGATGAGATGCGAGCCACACGAAGAAGATCCCAGTGTCAACATAATCACACAAAGCAGTGTAGCCACTGGTGAAGACAAGGTCGAAGGAAAAAAGCTAGAATCATATTCATGGTTCCTAAAAGTTAGTGATAAGAATGTTGGGTTTGATCTACATAGAGAAAAAGAGATGTTCATGAAGGAGAGAAAGAGTTTTATGGGTCCAAGTGATTCTACGTCTCAAAACTAGATGTTGATAGTCTCACAAAAAGAGAAACCTGAGCATTCTACTGCAACACAAGATTCGGATCCCACAGTATTAAAATATTTTGTGCAAACCTGCATGAAGTTATTACGGGATCAAAAGGAAGTAGAAGGATTGCAATAACTAATAGATAACTGCGCCAATAAGGATAAGATATTACTAGGTCAGCGCACAGTCAATAAGGTGAACCAAAGCAGGAAGAGAACTAGTAGGGAGATGTGGTTGACTGCATAGATTGGTGATTTCTAAATGGATTAGGTAATCCTAGACTTGGGCTTTGATGCTAATGTACAGCTAAAGCAGACTTGGGAACGTATGGGAAAGCCTAAGTTATAGTGGTCGCCCATTCAACTGGGTATGGCGGACCAAAAAAAGATAATTCCAATGGGATGCCTGCATGGAGTAACTGTAGATGTTGAAGGTGCAAGAGTAGTGGTTGATTTCAAATTTATTGAGATTGTCGATGATAGTAATCCATACCCAGCGCTTCTCAAGATTGATTAGGCCTTTGACATGAATGCAATCATTAACTTAAAGAAGTGAATTAGGATATTTGAAAAGAATAAACTTCAAGTAATTGTCCTATTGGATCCAGTTGAAGGTGTGCGATACACATGACTGAACCCTGAATATTATGAAGATGACGACTTTGAGCACATCTATAAGTTAACTGCGCGAAATGAAAATTGGATCAATCCCACTATCAATGGAAGGATCAGCTAGGAGAAGGACATTTCCTGCCAATCAGATTCAAACTAAGAGTTAGAAAACTTGTAGAATCAGTTACATGAGGTCTCTATGCTAAGATGTAATTGGCTTACAAAATCGCTACGTTGTGTATCTACTGAGGTGTGTAAGTTACCCTATTATGATGGCTTGAGTTATGTCAATATATTTCTTAACCATTTTGAAAGGGATGTATGCTATAGGATAAAATGCACGGTGTATGGAGAATGGAGATACCCTCAAAGGTCTTCCCGAGACCTTTGGCAGACTGTAATATTATCTGTAGTTGTCACAAAGTTACATGCATGTCCATAAACAATAACTAACTATCAAAGCAAGACAGATTGATTACCTCAAGCCTCCGTGTAGATTTGTTGGAGAGCACAATGCAGCTAGGTGGAAGTCCCCTGAGTCGGCTCCAGATCAAGTCCTGCACATAGAAGAGACAAGCATAATCACAGCATACAACCTTGATAACTAATACATGAATACATAAAAGACATTTAGTTACACATAACTAAGCTACTCATGCTAAAAGGTATTGGACAAACAAGTAAATGAATGATAGTACCAACACCATGGAGTAGACAGTACAACTGTAGTTCTATATTAATGTCAGAAGAGTGATTACAACCATCTGTTGCATCAACCTTCCCTTATCCCTCCAGCTTCTCTCTCTCTCTCCCTTCTTACCAACTTCTTATGCTTAGATTTGATAATATGCTCAACAATCAAGTAAGCTATCCTTTCAAATGATCTAACCTCTATCACCATAGCCCTAGCTTTACTTATGTAGAAATCGAGTTAGGGTTACCAAGTTCCTCCATGAGTTCCTTAAGGTAAAAGCAATGAAGTTGCCATGCTTTTCAGCTCTTTCCCATTTGCCTCCTTCATTAGGATTAGAAATCCCCCAAATAGGTCGAACTTGAGATGTTTCCTTGATTTTCTTGAGTAGATTTAGGAGAAAATATCTAGATATGTATGAGTCAATTTGCTCCTTTGACCTTTAGAACTTCATTAGGATCCACTAATGTTGTTCCTGAACTAACAACTAGAGTTAGTAGGGTCACTAACGCACCCTTAGGCTTACAGAGAATCTTTATAAAGCAGGTTGTCAATGTATATCCAGCGTTAGTGTGGAAACAAGGCATGTGATCTTGGTATTTGCTTCAGCTATCATGTCTTTCCCCTCTGAGCTGATGACGGGGTCATTTTTCTGTATAACAATGTACTTGAGGAACATTGGTTTTAGACCTTAGATCTAGAATTAAGAACTACGCCTGCAAGATGGTGGGGTATGCACAGGGATAATTTTGCTGACTCGAAGAAATATTGTAGAATGATGCGATTAAGATTTGGCTACATGAGCACCCGACTCACTGAAAAATACACAGGGAAGGATGATCCATGGGAACATCTAGCGAGATGGACTAAGGCGTGGGCTGATATACCTCGACCCGAGTGGGTGCATATATTTATTCATACTCTGGATGTTATCCCAAAGAACTGGTATTTAGAGACCGAGATGCGACACGAGACCACTGATTGGGATGAGATGAAATAAAGTTTCTTGTCGACGTTCTGTTTCAAATATGGGTTCGAATGCATTGATGAAGCACTTCAGGAAATTAAAGAAGCAATATTTCGAACACCCGTACAATCTATCACGTGGGTACATGTTATATACCTAGGGGGGATAATATGGAGTACCAAGTGAGGGATTATTGTATGAACAGGCATATGGCTTGTGGAGTGTTCTCCTTCCTTAAGGAGTGAATTTATGGTGTTACCCTACCTTAAGGTTTTGATAATAAAGAAGCATTTCTATCTATTTCTATCTTGTTATTCTTGGGTTATTTCTATTATAATAATATCTTTTGGTTAGACTTATAACAAGTGGTATCAGAGCACTTTCTTGGGCACAAGGCGAGAATTTTTTTTAATTTTTTGCAGGATTTCGGGGGCGGCGAGTTTGCAGATCAGATCTGTATGTTTTGGTGAAATATCTGCAAAATCTAATTGTATATTTGTATTCTTTGTGAAAAAATAGCCGGTTTCAAAAAAAATCGGTTGAATCGGAGTCCGGATGAAGGAGATATCGCTGATCTAAAAATCAGTGGGGTTGCAGATAATTTTTCAGGTCAGCGAGTTGGCGGCGCAGATCTAGATGTCCTGGTGCAAGATATGCAAAATATAATTGTAGATCTGGATTTTTTGAAAAAAATTACCCAATTTCAAAAAAAAAATCAGTCGAATCGGAGTCCGGATGAGGGAGATATCGCTGATTTAAAATCAGCTCTTTTTTGCAGAAATTTTGGTGACGGCGGGAGAGTTGCAGTGCAGATTTGAAATTTCATTGCCTGGATCAAAATTTCTATCACATGGGCAGATGCAGAATGGTTGTTCCATTTCCAAAAATAGGTCATAATAGGGATTTTGAGCAATATTGACTAAACTGTGACAATTTCAAATTTTCGCCAAGTAAGTGAATTTTTTTCAAAACTCTCTTCATGGCTTCTAGCAAGGTTCTATATTTTACAGGAAAAGATGATGGTCCTACTATTGAAGAATTCATACAAAGATACAAGTCCACACATGGGACATATTGGAAGCTTCCAATGGTGCTTAATATGAGAGATGAGGCTCAAAAATGGAATTTATCACTTGACTACAAGCAGTTGACCAAACTTTCAGATGCAGAATTTGAAAAAGTCTTTTTGGACAAATGGTCTCAGGCTAGAAAAAAGGAGAATGAGACACATAAGGGGTTAATTGGTACGGGTGTCTCCTTACTGCAGGTTCATGGATTGATTCAAAAAGAGAAAATCATGGTTTCTATAAATCCTAGTTGCAAACATAATTTCATCAATGTTAATTTGGCAAAAAAATTGCAAGTTCCAACAAAACACATTGAAAATACACAGGTTGATGATGAGAATGTTCAAGTGTACAAGGATTTGAAGATTTCTATGGATAAGTATGTGTTGCATAGTGATTTTTATGCTTCAAATATGGATAACATAGATGTTGTTTTGGGATACCCTTGGATGGAATCAGTGGGTACTATCAATATTAATGTACAGAAGAAATTCTTGAAGCTTTGGTATAAAAAGAAGAAAATTACATTACAGGATATTTCCATTAATAAACAAGTAGAGTGCAAGGAGGCTAAAGCAGAAGATGTTCCAGGGTCTGACATATTAGATGATGAGCCAGTGATGATAGACAATCAAACACAAACAGAGGCAGAAGCAGAAAAGGTTACAGGTGCTGATACATCAGAGGAGGGCTCAGTGGTTGAAGTCATATTGGAAAAGAAGACACCACAACAGGCACCACAGCAGGGTGAATTAAAGAAAAAGACACCGTGGGTTAAAACTTCAACATATCATCACCCACATCACCCTGCAAGAAAACAACCAACAATATGGCAACCAATTAGCCACAAGGACAACAACCCCCGTATGACGGATAGCGAGGAGCGAAGATCCACCTACTACACATCAATACAGAAGAGCTGCCATGGTCAACTTCCATCTCAAGCGAGCGAGGCACCAGCGAGATCGAGGGTTCACCTTTCTCTTGGATGGCTAGATGCACGTGCATGGTACCAGTCGACTACTCTTTTGAGTAGATCTTATTATTTGTGTTCTTCCCATGTTTCGGGGACGAAACATGCTAAGGGGGGTGGAGTGTTATATACCTAGGGGGGAAAATATGGAGTACCAAGGGAGGTACCCAAGGTAATAATGTAATAATGGGATGGGCCATAGTAATAAATAAGGTGGTTAACCCATATCATGTAAGGGACCACAAGTAGTTAATAATAATGTAATGGGCCCATGGTATTAGTTTGATGGTATGAGGGAACCATGGTAATGACCCATGGTATTGTATGTATGAGGCCTATATAGAGGCTAGAGACTCCATGTCAAGGAGGAGAGTCAAGGATTATTGTATGAACAGGCATATGGCTTGTGGAGTGTTCTCCTTCCTTATGGAGTGAATGTATGGTGTTGCCCTACCTTAAGGGTTTGATCAATAAAGAAGCATTTCCATCTATTTTGATATTGTTATTATTGGGTTTATTTATATTCTCATATATTCTGGATCAGATCTATAACAAGTGGTATCAGAGCTATAACAAGGTTTATTTCCATTATCATATATTTTTGGGTTAGATCCATAACAGCACAACTTGACTAGAGTATGTAGATACAACATGATTTAGAATGTTACAATGTTATAACGAAAGAAGATGATGAGGATCCATGGAATATTAATATCCTTGAATCAGATGGACAACACGAAGTTGGTGGACCTGAGGTAGAGATCCCTGATATTTCGCAACCGGTGTGCACAAAACAAGTAAACATTGGTTCAGAAGAAGAACCAAAATTCGCGAACATTGACGACTATTGGGATGAAGATACAATGGATAAGGTAGCTAAATTATTACATGAATATCAAGATTTTATTTCCAACTAAGTTCTCTAAATTGAATGTGATAGTAGGAGATTGGGGATGATGAAGATCAATTTAAAACCTGATGTGAAGTCAGTTAAGCAGTGCCCATATCAGTTGAATCCAAAATACAAAGAAAAGGTACGAGAGGAACTTGATAAGATGCTCACAGCCAAAATAATTGAGCCTGTAGAAGAATCCAAATGGGTCAGTCATATGTTGGTCCAAGAGAAGAAAACGAAAGGTGATATCAGGATCTCTATAGATCTGAAGAAGTTAAACGATGCATGTGTACAAGATCCATTCCTTACACCGTTTACAGATGAAGTTCTCGAAAATGTTGGCGGACAGGAAGCTTATTCATTTACTAATGGATTCTCAGGATACCACCAAATTAAGACTTTTCTGAAGGATAGAAGTAAGACTACCTTCGCCACAAAATGGGGGCCGTTCTAATATAAAGTCATGCCTTTTAGACTAAAAAATGGTCCTGTGATTTTCTCAAGGGTGGTTGTCACAACATTCAAGGAACTCATTTATAAGTTTTTGGAAGTCTACTTCGATGATTGGATAATGTTTGGGTTGGTCAAAAAGCATGTCTCTAGTCTACGCCTGATGTTGCATACATGTAGGAAGTATTATATCTCCTTGAACTTGAATAAATGCATTTTTTGTATACCTTACAGAATATTGTTAGGCCATGTTGTCTATAAGCGGGGATTGATGGTAGACCCTACTAATATCATTGTAATTATCAATCTGGAGACCCCTAGGAACATAAAGTAGCTACGCATGACATTGGGTCATATTGGGTACTATAGGAATTTTATTAAGGCATACTTGCAGATCATGCACCCATGGAGAAGCTGTTAAAAAAGGATGCTACTTTTTTTTGGGACGACGATTTTCCGAAGAGATTGGATACTCTAAAGGAGAAGACGGTTAAGGTGCCAATCCTAGTATTCCTGGATTGGAAGAAGGAATTTCATGTACATGTGGATGTGTCTTACATAGCATTCGGAGCTGTCTTAACTCAACTAGGGGTAAGAGATATCGATCACCCTATTTCCTTCGCCAGTAAAAAACTATCGAAGGTCGAGAAGAACTACTCAACCACAAAGCGCAAAGGATTGGCCATGGTTTATGCACTACAGAAGTTCAAGCATTATCTACTAGGTGTGCAGTTTAAGATTTACACTAATCCAGGTGGATGTTGGTGGCCACTTGCCTATCCCACTTGGACCCCCACAACTGTCTCTTTCAATTTTTCAGTTTCCTTAGTTGTAGCACAATTTACTATTTTTGGCAGTTTTTCAGGTCTTGAACCTCGGGAGCCGTATTGAGGCCCTAAATGATGTTTTTTTGGAAAACTGGGAACAACATGGGTCCATGGACCAATGTTTCTCACTCAAAATTTGTAGTCCTCGGATAGATATTTCTAACGAGGTATTGTGCACGTCAAATGAAGATCATATGCCAAAGTTACAACCTCGGGAAGTTGATGTACCAATTTACCTAAATGGCGCCCATAGTTTGGCACTTCATCTCTTAAGGTTAGGCTTTTGGATGTTTAGGGCTTTCCATTGTTTCTCAACAATAAATAGGCCTTCGAGCCTCATTGTAAGATAGTTCATAGGCATGTAGCTGCCACATCTCTTCTAAGAGATAAGCTGCCATCGTCCTAGCTAGTTTATTTCCATTTCTGTTTATAAGCATGTTTCGGTGTTTTACATTAATGAAATGAAGTATTATTTCTGCTTCATCTCTATATTTATGGTTATATCTATAATTTATTGTGTTCCTATTTAAATCCAGATCAGTGGTATCAGAGCTGTCTGATTTTTTCTCTGTTTTTCTTTGCATGTCCCCAATGAGGTCAGGATATAAGGAGTTAGGGCTTGAACTGGTCGAACCTTTACAAAACCAGCCTAGCAAATCTCGATGGCCTCCCATGGCAGATGAAAAGAAAGATGAGGGGGCAGGAGATCCTATCAAAATCTTGCTCGAAGAGGCCATCGAGAAACAAAGGAACGCGATCATGGACAACTTTTCCCAGATCCTTCAGTGGCTACCCAACGGCGACACATCTACTTCCAGCAGCTACTCTGGAAACACCACACCCTTTAAGGTACAAGTTAACTTTGAAATCCCCATATTCGAGGTTCAGATAGATGCATATGTCGTAGATAAATGGTTCAATCTGCTAGAAGGGTATTTTTCTGTTCACAATTTTTCTAGCCGGGAAAATATTACTTTCGCTCTTCTCAAACCAACCCCCCATGTCAAGGATTGGTGGGAAACCTACTGCGTGCAGAAGGATGAAAGCACGAACTCACTGTTTTCAACTGCACCCACTTGGAACTCATTCCTTGATGCCATTAAGGAGCAGTACTACCCTGTCAAAAGCTATGAGGATAAATACATAAAGTGGACCACGCAGCGGCAGGGAAGGGACCAAGATGTGCTAGAGTTCACAAATATTTTTCGTACCCTTTGCACAAAGTTGGGTATCAAGGATTCTGAGCTGCATTTGGTACTCAAATACCATGGCTGCCTACACAGGTACATCCAGGACGAGGTGGAGTTCCTGGACATCTCCTCGCTCAGCACATCATACCGATACGCTATCAAGATCGAGTAGAAGTTTAAACAGAAGAAGCGAGACTTTGGATCCGCAAATTTGAAGCAAGGGAAAGGCTTCCCCAAACCGCAAAACCAAGGACAAAGCCAAGACGGTGTGACCCAAGACAACCTGTCGAAGCCGCAAGAAAAGAACAACACCACGAAGTCAAAGAAGGACACAGGAAAGTGGTGTGAGTTCCATAAGAGCCCCACTCACAACATAAGTGAGTGTTGGAACAAGCAGTGGTTGGTCGCCGAGTTGAAGGCTTCAGAATCAGATGCATGTTCCGACCTTGAGTCACAACCCGACAAGGGGAATGACAAATAGAATGAAATCATTGATGCGGAGCCCAGTTCCACTGTTGCCACTGCCAATGTCCAGAAGAATGAGCCCGAAGATCGAGAGGAGGGGGAGCGTCTTTTCCACTCACAGATGTGGGTGAAGGATTCACCGCTGCAATTCATTGTTGACAATGGGAGCCAAAATAACCTCATTTCAGCAGAGCTCGTGAAGTGGCTGGGACTACCAAACATACCACACCCGAAACTTTACAACATCGGGTGGCTTCACCAAGGACGAGATCTTCGAGTCCGCCAGTAGTGCCGCCATCCCTACAGAAGCAAGCCCTTCACAGATGAGGTATTGTGTGATGTTGCACTGCTTGATGTTTATGATGTATTATTAGGCCAACCATACTTGTGGAAGCGACATGTTGTGTATGAGTCAAGGCCTCACTCTATTTTTATTTCTTTGTGTAATACATTATACTAGATACCGGAGGTAGCCCTACCTACCACCACTTCTTTGATCTGCGCTAAGAAAGGCAATAAGATCATCTCCCAGACTAGGAAATTTATTTTCTTTCTAGTTCACCCTCAAAGTAAGGGGAAGATCGTAGCCACATCCATGGCCCTTAGGAAGGGTTCCCCCATGTAGCAGAAGCAGGTGGATATGGTCATGAAAGAAGATAGGGACATCTTCTCCTCAGCCACAGGGGTACCATTGCACTATCAGGTCAAGCATTCATTCGATCTGACTCCCGGAGCACCTATACCCAACAAGTTGATATATCGTTGCTCCATTCCGGAAAATTCCAAGTACAAGTAGTGACATGATCAACATCAGGTACCACACAAGTTTCAAGTGGGCGACAAAGTCTGGTTGCATCTGCAGAAACAATGCCTTACAAGAGCCCATTAGAAGCTCAAACCACTCTGATATGGTCCTTACACCATTACTAAGGCTGTGGGAAAGAATGCTTTGGAGCACATCATTCCCCCATTCCTTTGCTTGCACCGAGTGTTCAATGTGGACTGCCCTCGACCATGCTTCCGACCATTACTAGACACATCAGAGGTTGCAGAACAGCTCACCAGGGACCAAGTTCAACAGAAGTTTCTTCATCTCATGGAGGAACTCAATGCAATGGGGACCATTTCTTCCTAAGGGGGGAGGAATGATCCAGGTGGATGTTGGTGGCCACCCACCTATCCCACTTGGACCCCCATAACTGTCTCTTTCAATTTTTCAGTTTCCTTAATTGTAGCACAATTTACTATTTTTGGCAGTTTTTCAAGTCCTGAACTTCCAGAGTCATTTTGAGGCCCTAAACGACATTTTTTTGGAAAACTAGGAGCAACATGGGCCCATGGACTATTGTTACTCACTCAAAAGTTGTATTCCTCAGGTATATCTTTCTAGCGAGGTATTGTGCACGTCAAACAGAGATCATATGCCAAAGTTACAACCCTGGGAAGTTGATGTACCAATTTACCCAAACGAGGCCCATAGTTTGGCGCTTCATCTCCTAGGGTTAGGTTTTTGGATGGTTAGGTTTTTCCATTGTTTCTCAACATTAAATAGGCCTTCGAGCCTCATTGTAAGACAATTTAGAGGCATTTCGCTGTCACATCTCTTAGAGATAAGATACCATCACTCTAGCTAGTTTATTTCCATTTTTGTTTGTAAGCATATTTCAGTATTTTAGATTAATGAAATGAAGTATTATTTCTATTGCATCTCAATATTTATGGTTATATCTGTAATTTGTTGCGTTCTTGTTTAAATCTGGATCAGTGGTATCAAAGCGGTCTGCTTTTTCTCTGTTTTTCTTTGCATGTCCTCAACGAGGTTGGGATATAAGGAGTTAGGGCTTGAACTAGTTGAACCTTTGCAAGGCCAGCCTTGCAAATCCCGATGGCCTCCCATGGAAGATGAAAAGAAAGACGAGGGGGCAGGATATCCTATCAAACTATTGCTTGAAGGGGCCCTCAAGTGAAAAAGGAACGCGATGATGGACAAATTTGCCCAGATCCTACAATGGCTACCCAAGGGCGACACATCTACTTCCAGCAGCTACTTGGAAACGCCACACCCTTTAAGGTAAAGTTAACTTTTAAATCCCCATATTCGAGGGTCAGATAGATGCAGATGTCATAGATAAATGGTTCAATCTGCTAGAAGGGTATTTTTCTATTCATGATTTTTCCAGTAGGGAAAATATTACTTTCGCTCTTCTCAAAGCAGCCCCCCACCTCAAGGATTGGTGGGAAACCTACTGTGAGCAGAAGGATGAAAGCACGAACTCACTGTTTTCAGTCGCACCCATTTGGAATTCGTTCCGGGATGCCATTAAGGAGCAATACTACCCTGTCAAAAGATATGAGGATTAATACATAGAATGGACCATGATGTGGTAGGGAAGGGACCAAGATGTGTCGGAGTTCACAAATATTTTTCATACCCTTCGCACAAAGTTGGGTATTAAGGATTCTAAGCTACATTTGGTACTCAAATATTGTGGCTTCCTACACAGGTACATCCAGGACGAGATGGAGTTCTTGGACATCTCCTCGCTTGGCACTGCGTACCAATACACTATCAAGATTGAGCAGAAGTTTAAATAGAAGAAGAGAGACTTTGGATCCACGAATCTGAAGCAAGGGAAAGGCTTCCCCAAACCGCAGAACAAAGGACAAAGCCAAGACGGTGCGACCCAAGACAACCCGTCGAAGCTGTAAGAAAATAACAACACCACGAAGTCAAAGAAGGACACAGGAAAGTGGTGTGAGTTCCATAAGAGCCCCACTCATAACACAAGTGAGTGTCAGACCAAGCAGTCACTGGTGGCCGAGTTAAAGGCTTTAGAATCATATGCATGTTCCAATCCTGAGTCAGAACCCGACAAGGGGAATGATAAAGGGAAACAAATCATTGATGTAGATCCCAGCGCCACTGTTGCCACCACCATGGTCCAGAAGAATGAGCCTGAAGATTGAGAGGAGGGGGAGCGTCTTTTCCACTCACAGATGTGGGTGAAGGGTTCGTCACTGTAATTCATTTTTGACAGTGGGAGCCAAAAGAACCTCATTTCAGCAGAGGTCATGAAGCGACTGGGACTACCAACCATACCACACCCGCAACCATACAGCATCGAGTGGCTTCACCAGGGACACAATCTCCGAGTCCGCTAGCAGTGTCATCTTCCCTACAACATCAAGCCCTTCACAAATGAGGTATTGTGTGATGTTGCACCACTTGATGTTTGTGATGTATTATTAGGCCAACCATACTTGTGGAAGATACATGCCGTGTATGAGTCAAGGCCTTGTGATGTTATTATTTCTTTGTGTAATACATTATACAGGATACCAGAGGCAGCCCCACCTACCGCCACTTCTTTGATCTCTGCTAAGAAAGGCAGTAAGATCATCTCCCAGACTAGGAAATTTGTTTTCTGTCTGGTTCACCCTCAAAGTAAGAGGAAGATCGTAGCCACATCCATGGCCCCAGGGAAGGGTTCCTCCATGCAGCAGAAGCAGGTGGATACGATTGTGATAGAAGACAAGGACATCTTCTCCTCACCCACAAGGCTACTATTGCACTATCAGGTCAAGCATTCGTTCGATCGGACTCCCAGAGCACCTCTACCCAACAGGCTGATATATCACTGCTCCATTCTAGAAAATGCCAAGTATAAGTAGCGACATGAACAACATCAGGTACCACACAAGTTTCAAGTGGGCGAAAAAGTTTGGCTACATCTATAGAAAGAACGTCTTTCAAGAGCCCATCAGAAGCTTAGATCACTCCAATATGGTCCTTACACCATTACCAAGGCGGTGGGAAACAATGCTTTGGAGCACAGCATTCCTCCATTCCTTCACTTGCACCGAGTGTTTAAAGTGGACCGCCCTCGACCATGCTTCCCACCATTACTAGACACATCAAAGGTTGCAGAACAGCTCACCAGGGACCAAGTTCAACAGAATTTTCCTCATCTCATGGAGGAACTCAACGTAATGGGGACCATTGCTTCCTAAGGGGGGAGGAATGATCTAGGTGGATGTTGGTGGCCACTCGCCTATTCCACTTGGACCCCATAGTTTGGCGCTTCATCTCCCGGGGTTATGTTTTTGGATGTTTAGGGTTTTGCATTATTTCTCAACAATAAATAGGCCTTCGCGCCTCATTGTAAGACTGTTCAGAGGCATGTAGCTGCCACATCTCTTCTTAGAGATAAGCTACCATCGCCCTAGCTAGTTTATTTCCATTTTTGTTTGTAAGCATATTTCAATATTTTACATTATTGAAATGAATTATTATTTCTGTTGCATCTCTATATTTATGGTTATATCTGTAATTTGTTGCGTTCCTGTTTAAATCTAGATCATAAACGAATCATTCTTCTTTGAAGTACCTAGTCAATAAGCCTGTGTTGGGGGGGGGGGGGGAATATGCATATGGTTGCTACTTTTCCAAGAATATGATTTTTAAGTAATAGTGAAGCCCAGGAGATTGAATGCTGGACCAGACCACCTTTCTCGGATCGAAAATGGAGAAGAGCCTACAACTATTGAGGAAGGATTACCTGACGTGCAACTCTTTGTTGTCAGGGTTGCAGATGATCATTTTGCATACATTATTTAGTTTTGATCTACTAGCATAGCTCCTAAAGGTTATACGACGTAACAGAAGAAGGAGTTAGTTGTCAAGGCTGGAGATTTTTTTTATGATTGCAGGACAATTATATAAGATGGGATTGGATGAAGTTCTACGCCGAAATTTGCCTGAATATGAAAGACATAGTATTCTAGCTGAAGAAAATGGTGGTTTTGTTGGAGGACACTATGTAGGTAAGGCTAATGCGCAGAAGATCCTACAAGGAGGGTCATGGTGGTCGATGGTACATAAAGATTCCAAGGAATACTAGAGTGCATGCGATGTGTGAAAAGGATTAGGATACCATCAAGAAGGGATGAACTTCCATTAAACCCATATGTCACATTACAATCATTTGATAAATGGGAAATTGACTTTGTTAGACCTAGTCAGCCACCGGGAAAGAAGAAGGGAGCACGTTATATTATCACTGCGATAGAGTACTTAACTAGGTGGGCTGAGGCACAGCGTGTGAAGGATTACAGTGCGGACACTGCTGCGAAGTTCATATTTGAGTTTATTTTATCAAGGTTTGGATGTACGAAGATTCTAATGAGCAGCCAAGGTTCCCACTTTTTAAATGAGACAGTTGCAACTTTAACAAAAGAGTTCCATATGTATCATCAGAAGAGTATGCCATATCACCCCGAGGCAAATGGCATTGTCGAAGCTTTCAACAAGATATTAGAGAATGCCTCTAGTCTACAATGTCATGGGAACTGTGAAATCACTATTGGAAAGGAATACACAATCACTGTGAGTAAGGATTGTGCAGTCACTGTGAGCATGGATTGTGCAGTGACTACGATTAAGGATTACACAATGAATGTGAGCAAGGATTGTGTAGTGACTATGATAAAGGATTTCAGTGTCACTGTGAGCAAGGGTTGCACAACACTGTCACTATGAAGTGCACTTAGCCTATCTTAAAAGTGTGCTTGTGAAGACATCAAGAGATGGGAATGTGAAAGCAAGTAAACTAACACTTATAATTCCCAAAGGAAGACTTGAACACTTACACAACATGAGCGAGCATGACCATAATGACTTGAAATGAAAGATGGCATGATCATAAGGAGGCTCTAAATTTTGAAGATAGGAAAAATTTTGGAGGGGGTTGTAGCAGCTACAACACAATGATTCGCTAGAAGAACCCCAAATTCTATATTTAGGTCTAACATTAAGCACGATGTCTAGCCTTCTGAAATTATTTTATCATTCTATTGATCACCTTATCTTCCTTATTTATCCTAGTTAAATATGTAGTCCCTTATACTCCTCTTTCCATCTTAACGCACTTCACAAGACTAGTCAAACTTCGGTTGTTTTGATTAGGGAGTAGGAGTATGTAAATTATGCTAGTTTAATATGTTCAGAGTTTTAGTATAATCTTTGATGTTGCTCCGCTTCTAGTAAGATTGTTCAATACTGCGACAAAGTCACTTCAAGGAATTACAAGCATTGCTTTGCTTCCAGTGAGCATGTTCAATACTCCAACGAAGTTGCTTGCTTCACCTTTTAGGATGCCTTTCATTTCTTTTACCTTTATTTATTTTATACTTTATGCTCATTGGAATTTTATTGGCTTCTTTCCAAGGGTGGGAGAGAGATCCTGACTTATCTAACAAGCAAGAGAGATTGTTCCTTGTTTTACAAAGTGTATTATTTATACACCCTTGAAATTAGCATGCTCATTTAATTTTTTCCTCCTTTCCCTTCTCTACTTGACTAAGCTAACACGTTAAACATAAATCAATATAAAATTATGATTCAAGGAGTGAGGACCCTATGATAGATACGGGCATCGTAGATCCGCTTGAGCTTTTGTTTAGGACTAAATGTATTTTCTGCATGTGCATCATTGACCTTAAAATATATTTAGGACCAAACAAAGAAGAGGAATCAAGGTTAACCAAGTGTTGTCAATTGCCACAATTCCCTTTAAAAATTTCACCACATTGCATTAGATCCAAACGAGACAACTTTCACACATGATCTAATTACAAAAAATACAAGCAAAGACACAAAAGAAAACATGACATGACATAAAAGAGAGAACATAATAAAGAAAAACAACATGTAAAACCAGTAAAGAGCATGATGAGAACAAAACTCAAATGAAAAGCAGAACACATGAAGAGTACTGTAATGCAATTTAGAAGTAACTAGAATGCAAATAAGCAGAAGAATAGAACTAAACCTAAATCCTAATCTATCTAAACTAGAAGGTTAGGATTATGTGAAATCAAATTTCCAATGCAACCATAAGAGTTTCCCCCAACCTACAAACAAAAATATATCGAAGATTAGAACCATTAAAAAACAATGTGCACAGATAAAGATAATTACCTAAATAATTTGCAAAATAAATTGAAGGTCTTGCCAACTGGCAGAAAAGTGTGCCATAAATGCTTCCTTTAACCAGTCTGTAGTTTTACTTCATTGGATAAGATGATGAACACATAAACCTTTAAAGCATCTCACACATGTACATTCATTCACATTTTCATTCTTAGCAAACATCGGGTAAGATTGGAACTTATTATTAATAACAAATCTTTCAAGATAAGATTCCTCTAGCCAATCATAGATTCGATCATGATATTTGAAACAACCCATTTAAAATCCCTGAAACTCTTGGGAGAAGAACTTGCAATTATCACAATCGAATCATGGGGAAAATATTGCAAAGAAAAGATAACCTGATCTCATTCAAAAAACTTGTCAAGATCGTGAGGACCTAACATAACCATCAAGAAAAGATGAAGGGCCTCAACTATCTGACAAATATTTGAACACTGAAATGATAAATAAAAAATAACAATGGATTGGATAAGATCAATTGATGTAAAAAAACTATCATCAGATATATAAGTGAAAACATTATTATTGAGTGACAATTGTTAGAACCAGTGCTATGATGAGATTAGTGGATTGACATATAAGATTCTCGATTCTCTATTGGTTCCCTTTTTATCTGATTACCTACTATACCAAAAATACGAGAGCTTGGGGAATTTAAAACAATTGTTGTCATCATAAATCCAAGAAACCAATTAGGATACCAGGCTGACAAAAGATTAGAAGCATGTGTAAAATCAGATCTAGTATTCATATTAGCATGAGGGTTTTGATCCACCAAATGATTGAAGCATTGAATGATACTCAAAATTATTGATTGTGCGAAAAAAATGATTAACTTCATAATTCACTAGTAGAAATTGGCTAATTAGTTGCTAAAAAAACAACTAAATTTTGCATATAAATAACCATTTTTTAGTCGGTGACAAATAGTAGCTAATTTACAGTATCTTATAATGTAACCAAATTTTAGTCATTTTAGCTTGGTCATTAATTGGTTGTCTCAATTTTATTGCCTAGTAATGTATTTAATCATAATTTTGGTGATTGATTTAGTCATTAATTGCCACAATTAATGACCAAATATACAACAAAATATATTATTATACGATCACCCAAGAAAACCAATTAATGATCAAAGAAATATGACCAAAATGTTGGTCATGTTATAAGATACTATAAATTAGCTACTAATAGTCATATATATGCAAATTTTAGTCATTGTTTAAAACCAATTAATGACCAAAGAAATATGATTAAATTTTGGTCGTGTTATAAGATACTGTAAATTAGCTACTAATAGTCGTATATATGAAAAATTTAGTTGTATATTAATTTTATTTGTGTTCATCATTAATCAATATAAACTACTAATTTAGTAGTTTTAGATTGATTTTATGTGTTTATTATTAATCAACATAAATTAATTAGTATGATTTTGCGACTAAATTAAAAAAAAAATTGTCATACAATGTGCATGTTCATCTAATATGAAAACAAAAAGTTATATATGTTAATTACAATACTAAATAATATCAAGTGCAACTACAAATAATTTCAACCACAAATTATATTATATAAAATTTCAAGAATTACAATATGAGTTTCCAACTTAATATTGGTTGGACTACAATTTACACATGAAATATTGTTTCATCACTTCAAAACATTATCATTGTGTTGCTAAGGAAATGTAGGTGAATTCACCAACTCTAAAGACTTGACCACCAATCTGTATATGTGTGTCTCATGCGAGATATAAGCTTTAAGGGTATCACTAGACCAGTTCTCTTCTCTCTCTCTTTCTGCATTTGTGACTCTAGCGTTATTGTTCTCTTGTTTCTAAAATTTCTGCTTCTTACCACAAACATTGTGTTCCTCTTTTGAAAATGAAAGAAGATACAATGCAAATTATAAGACATGAAATATGATGAACATTGAAATATAAACTAAAGTAGAATATAAATAATTTATATGACATATGCCTCAACATCAACAATGTCAATGTCATTTCCCCCCAGAAAAGCAATAAACTCAAACATGTTTTCTTTAGTTGGGCGATAGTGGCCACTATGTGGCGAGATGACTTGTATAAACAAAGCAAATAAAACTTCACCATAGAAAATAACACCTTAGGACTTAGTATTCAACCTTAAGGAAAATCTTAGGAACAATCATGCTAACTAAGTTACATGCCAAAATTTCAGATTGTAAATAACTTGTGAAAACAAATGGAAAGAAAAAGACAACATATAATAAATAATGTATGACAGCTGGCTAGAAAATTACATCATAGAAGAAAAAAATTTCTCCTATGGTTGCCCATACATGTGGGTGCCCAATATTCCATGATCCTTATGGTCTAGAGGAAGTAAACCTCCTACAAACATAATGATTGATTGGTTGCATCTTGGCCTCCAAACAACTACCATGATTTCCCTTACACATCATAATATTCAAGGATTTAGAAAACAACACAAGAACCAAGGATATAAAATCTTGTTCGATAATGATGATACATTCAAAGCATTGTGAGGTTAATAAATTAGTTTTGTGCAAATCTAATAAATATGGTAATCTGAAAAGTTTCACTATGCCTTTTTATATCACAAATCTAAAAATGTGAAACAAAGATCTATGTAATTATTAGATGGAGAACTCCGATTATTGTTTTAGAAAAATGAAAATCATTTTTCCCCACTAAATCTTTTTGAGCACTAATTTCATTAAAACATAAGTGTTATATAAACAATATCCCATTGGGATGAGACAATGTGCAAAAACTGTAATAAATTGCATGATAAGGCAACAAGTGAATTTTAAAAATTGGAATGAAGAACACCTTAGATGTTTACAGTATTAATTGCTCAGGAATCAATGTTTAATTTCATAACAAGATAAAATAATAATGCAATGGATAAAGCACATATATTCAATATTCAACAGATATATTTTTAAGTTTTACAAAGGTGTCCAAACATAATTTATTTCGTAGTTTGACACTTGATCAGTTCCAAATATTTCTTTTTATTAAAGGGTCAAAGCCCAAGAAATAAGTTCATGTTGGTTGAATTTATCAATATAGGATTATCCATCTAATGCTACACTCCTTTCATAATTTCAAACTAATATTGGGCAAGTTTGTCTTTAAATGTCGAATAGAATAAATTGATGTCGATGATAAACAACATAGAGAAAGAGAGAGGATGGAATATCTTAACTGAGAATTAAGTCCATAGTGCAGTAGTAATGTGATTTGATGGATCAGCATGTCGCTTATGGGGATCATCTTACTCAGCCACAGGCACCCGTCGTGCACCAGGCACAGCAACTGCTTGATGACAGTTAGGTTTATCGGAGCATGGTGGTAGTGAGGCACCCATAGCAGGTTCAGTAGTCCTGACTTGTTAACATCATGAATCCATTCCACCGGCTCCAGCACGATGACACCAGAATCCTTGTAGAAAACCCTCCTCATGAAGGTGTTTGTGGCAAGATGGGGGAACCGCTCAAGGTCTGCCAAATCCCAATCTTCAAGCTTCAGATACGGGATCCGCGCCAAGTGCGGACCTTCAAAGGGTAGGTTCTTTGGTAACAGGGGTGTGTTAAGGAGGAACTGTCCCTCATCTAGGTCCTTCGGTACTTTTACTTTTCCCTGGCGTGGAGGGATATACTCCGACAGCTTAGAAATAGGGTCCACACCCTCAATATCTATGTCTTTCGTGCCCTATTCAGCCTCCAAATCTACCACTTTCCCTTTCTCTTTTGCACTTGTCTCTGTGTAGCTGCATGTTTCCTTGGTGTCTCACGCACTGGCATCGGCTTCTTCTGCATATCCTTCTTTGGCTTCAGAACCTCTCTCGTCAGTGTAGGCTTCCACCTAGGTGACCTCGATGCCGTAGACACTGTTTTTGTAACCTCCATACCCACAACCTCAAGGGAAACTCCCTCAGAGGCAACAGTCTCTCCAGCGCTAGCAGTTTCTGTAGGCCCTAGTCCTAACATGATGTCGCGGATAAGCTTTCTGTCAAACTCGGAATACTGAGCAAACACGGGGCTTGCGAGAAAATCCTCAAGGAACTCACGGTTCATGTGCAACAGACAACACAACTCAGAAATTCTCAGAATGCAAATTGTTTCTCGCTGGACGACCACCTATAATTTATAGGTGAATTCCAATTCAAATTTTATCATTCCCCCCAAAATCCATCCATAAATGCAATATTTGTGGTATATTTCCAAATATTTCACTCTTGATTTCAGCATCAAATGCCTTAAATGCCAGCTACCCGCTCCTCTTAACCGTCTTCTGGTAGTCAAATCATGAACAGTGACAATAACGATCACTTTTTGGCTGCGTTGTGCGGTCTCCCCTCCTATAGCACAGCTCCCTTCACGCTTCTTTTGGTATTGTGACATCCTCTTGTTTCGCGCAAACCCCATGTCACGCAGCTCTACAACCCGGGCAGTGTAGTTTATAGTCCCGCGCCTCCTTACAGCTGCCTGGAGTGCTAAGACTGGCCTACCATCATGTAGTTATCGGGTCGGATCCCCGGTGCATGGCTTCAATCAGCTGCCATTTACCTTTCCCAAAAATGGATCTCCATTCAATTTCATAAGCTAAACTGCTCCACCATCGGTAATCTCTTTGATCATATATGGCCCCAGTGAGTGCATCTAAAATTTTCCTGGAAATTTATCAAACTTACTGTCATATAATAAAACTAAATCATTTAGCTTGAAGGTGTGCAGTTTAATGTGTCGATCGTGCCATGCCTTTTTGCGTTTCTTCTGAACCTACTGATGGAATCCAGACAAAAACATGTCTTCCTCAAGCTCTATCAGTTGTGCGAGCCGCTCTTCTAAGGCTCTGCAGTCCACCATCCCTTTGAACACTGCTATGCGTAGACTAGGCATGATATAATCCATAGGAATCACAACCTCTACGCCATAGACCAATCTAAACAGCGTCTAACCAGTAAGCTTCTTATAAGTAGTTCTATAGGCCCATAACACATATGGTACACACACGTCCCAATCATTCCTCTGCGCATTGCAAACCTTTGTCAGCATGTTCTCCAATATCTTATTAAGCACTTCAACCATCCCATTGGCCTGAGGATAATATGGCATACTCTTTTGATGATAAACTTGGAAATCCTTTGTCATCACGTTGATTGTTTCATTGAGGAAGTGCGTACCGTTATCACTCAATAAAATTTTCGAGCAACCAAACCTGGTCAACACATACTCAAACACAAATTTTACTATTATTTCCCCTACATAGTCCTTTACAGCTTGTTCCTCTACCCATCTAGTCAAATAATTCGTCGCGGTGATGATATACCGCACACCTGTCTTCTTTCCTGGAGGTTGAATCGGTCCTACAAAATAAATTGCCAATTTCTCAAATGGTTGCAATGATACTTACAGATTCAAAGGCAGCTCATCCCTTTGTGAAGGCCTGTCGGTTCTCTGACATGCATCGCACGCCCGACAATATGCTTTGGAATCCTTATGTAATATTGGCCACCACAACCCAGCGCGTAAAATCTTCTGTGATGTTTCTTTTCCTGCATAATGGCCTCTTGCAACCCCTCCATGAGCATTAGCTAGGATACTGCTTCGTTCAAAATTAGGCACATAGTGTTGCGGTATCTCATTCGATCCCATCTTATAAAACTAACCTGCAATAACAGAAAAATATGTCGCGCGTACCACCAATTCCTTCTTATGTTGACTCGTGTATCCCTCTAGAGCCATTCCTGTAGTCAAGAAGTGGATAATGTCTACAAAATGATTGTCTGCTATGCGCACCACAAAGAGCTGCACGTCAGGCAGCCCCTCCTCTAAATTGGTAGGCTCCTCTCCTGTTTTAATGCGTGACAGATGATCTGGCCCTGCATTCAATCACCCTGGCTTCACAATTACTTTGAAATCATACTCCTGAAACAACAGCAGCCATCTACATATCCCCCCCCCCAACACAGGCTTGTTGACTAGGTATTTTAATGCAGAATGGTCTGTATACATCTTAAAGTGTCTGCCTAAAAAGTAATGCCTAAACATCTGGAGCGTGTATACCATAGCCAACCCTTTGCGCTTCGTCGTCGAATAATTATTTTCAGCCTTAGACAGCTTCCTGCTCGCAAAAGCTATCAGGTGATCCCATTCTCCTTCACCGGCCTGAGTCAGTACTGCCCCCAGCGCAATGCATGATGCATCCACATGCACATGAAACTCCTTCTTCCATTCCGAGAAGACTAGGATTGGCACAGTGACCATTTTCTCCTTTAATACATCTAGACTCCGTTGGCATTCTTCATTCCAACAGAATGTAGCATCCTTCTTCAATAGATTTTCCATTGGCGCGGTAATCTGAGGATAACTCTTGATGAACTTCCGATAGTATCCAGTATGACCCAGTGTTGCGTGCAACTACTTAACACTCCTTGGCACCTCCAAGTTAATGATAATCGTGATCTTAGCAGGGTCCACCATTAAGCCTTGTCTACACATTACATGACCCAGCAAGATCTCGAAATGGATGCAAAATAAACACTTCTTCAAGTTTAGCACGATCTGATACCTTTGGCACGTATCCAACATCAAGTGTAAACTAGCTACATGGCATTTTACTAGTCCAAACACTGTCCAATCATCAAAATATACCTCCAAAAACTTGTGAATGAACTCTTTGAATGCCGCAATGACTACGTGCGAGAAGATTGTCGACGCATTCTTAAATCCAAAAGGCATTACTATATACTGAAATCATCCCCACTTAGTCGCGAAGGTAGTCTTACTCCTGTCTTCTGGTGCGATCTTTATGTGATGTTATCCATAGAACCCATCAGTGAACGAGTATGCTTCCCGTCCGCCAACATTATCCAAGACCTAATCTATGAATGGAGTTGGAAAAGGATCATGAACACAAGCATCTTTCTGCTTCTTGAGATCTACGCAAATCCTTATCTCATCCTTCTGCTTCTTTTCCTGAACTACCATTGGACTCACCAATTGGATTCCTCTATTGGTTCGATAATACCTTCTACCAACATCTTGTCCAACTCCAAGCAGACCTTTTCCTTGTACTTAGGATTAAGGCGATATGGCCTTTGCTTAACAGGCTTCGCATCTGGTTTCAAAGTTATTTTCATCACTCCTAAATCACCAATGATTCCCTTCAAGTTTGAAAACTTTGTAGGAAACAAATCCTGATATTCGCGGACCAACTCAGCGACCTTATCCACCGTAGCATCATCCCAATAGTCCCCTATCTTCACAAACTTCAGCTCCGCCTCTATGCTAATGTTTACCTGTCTGGTTTTCAGCGGTGCGGTGATATCAGGATTCTCTATCTACGGCCCCTCAACTTCGCGGTGACCTTCTGTTTCTGGGATATTAATGTTCCTTGGATCCTCGTCTTCTTCTTCAGCAGTCACATTGTAGCACTCCAGTGCATGGCGTAGTTGGGTGGTCCAATATGGTTGAATCAAATCCAAGGGATCCTACGGTATTCTAAAGATCGTTGCCTTGACCTCCTGCAACGCTTCATCAATGCATTTGAATCCATCCTCAAAGCTGAATGTCATCAAAAATCCTTGTCTCAAAATATCCCACTCGTCAGTGTCATGGCGGAGCTCTGTTTCCAAGTACCAATTCATTGGTATTACATCCAAAGTGTGACAGAACAAATGCACCCACTCCGGTTGTGGCTCTGCTCCATAAGCGTCAGTCCATTTTTCTAAGTGATTGTGCGGATCACTCCTCCCATCATATTTCTCTATCAATCGCATTTTTGGGCGACCAAACCACAACCTCATCAATTTTTTGTACTCGTGCCATCCATCAAAGCTTTCTTTATGCGTACCCCACCACCTTGTGGGCGTAGCACGCAGCACCAAATCTAGTGCTTGGAAACAATGCTTCTCAAGCACCTCCCTTTCAAATGCATCCAAAATTTATCTACATTGGTTAGACCATCATAATAAGGAAAAATCCTTACCTTTGACGATACACAGCGCAGTGATTTAGTGATCATGTTATAGCACAACGTAGATACTTCATGCAACCTCTTCTGCCAGTGCTCCAACTCCTCATCTGAATATGATGTACAAGAATTTCCGCGGTCCCATGCAATGTGTCCATCCACTGTCGGATTCACCCAATCTTGGTCTCACACTGTTATTTTGTAGATTTGGTCCAAATCATCGTCACTTTCGTAATCGCGGACCAGTTCAATATAGCGATGTCCTTCTGCAGGGTTCAAAGGTACTACTACGCGAAGCGATTTCCTCTCAAATGACATTGTCCACTTCTTCAAATTAATCACCCCATTCATGTCAATAGCCTAATCAATCCCAAGGAGTGTGGGGTATGTATTGCTTTCATCGACAATCTCTATCACTTCGAAATCATCCAACACTCTCACGCCTTCAATATCTATTGTCATTCCCTGCAATATTCCCATGGAGATAATATTTTGTTGATTCGCCATCCTTAATTGAATCGGAGACCACTACAGCACAGTTCTCCCCATTCTTTCCATGTTTGTTTAGGTAAAAAATTCGCATCCGACCCCAAATCCATGATAACTTGATCCACGTTGTACTCACCTATTTCTGCGGTGAGCCTCATCTTAGGCCCTGTTCTTGCCTTATGCTTACCAATTTTTCTGACTACGCGCGATCCTTCAAGAGCATTTTCTTTTCCGGCACACTTATTTATTAATTCTTGTAATCCTTTCACGACCTTGCTATCACGAAGCAGCTTCATACATGTCTCCAAGAATGTGGTAAGAATGGAGGGGTCCATTTCTTCAGATAGCTTATCCTGACTTCTTAAGGTAGAGGTTTCAGCAAAGCTTTTCTTCACTTCCATAAAGGTTTCTTTCGCGCGCTCCAAATCAAACCCAACTTCTTTTTTTGTAGCTTTATGAACCCACTCACTTTCTTCAGGCTGCTTTCCTTTATCTTGGCCAGTCGTCATTCCACTCTGCAGCACGATATTCACATTAGGATCCTCTTCGCAGGGTTTAGCCCTCATAATCTGCAGGTTCTGGGTAGGTTGTTGAGGTTGTGTCCCCTTTTCCTGCATCTTAGCTATTAATACAGGGCAGTCTTATGTTGTGTGGTCAAACTAAGTATAGTATCGGCAAGACAGGAGCGTCAAGTTCATACACTCTCGTGCGTAGTGTCATGGCGCTCCACAATTGTAGCAAATAACTTACCCCCGACCTCTCATAGGTCCTCCCCCGCCTCGGCCTCGCCCGTGCCCCTGATAACCTCCTCGCGCTCCCCCAGCGCTTTGATCCAGAGGCTGAGTTTCTATATGCATCTAATACGTGGGTGTTCTCTCCATCATTAACTCATAGCTATGGCAGTTGCGCTCATCGTGACCCACTAATTTGCAGAAGTTTCAAAATAGATGTTGCGGTGCCTACACAAATTTTTGCAGCAGATGGCAATTGTCTCTCACATGTTTCCGAGCTACCTGACAGATAGCGCACCACAGCGTGGGCCCCGTACTTGGCCCTGCTTGAGCTTCTGGCCTTAGAGGCATCGACCCTCCTCCTACAACATAATTCGTGAATACATGGCAGTGATATTTATCATGCCCTTTGCTCTTACATTTCAGACACCAAAATTATTCGCGCACCTCTGGCCGAGCTGCTCTATCCTTCTTCAGACTTTGGAACTCTAGGAAAATATTCTGCAACTCCGCGTGAATCTGTTGAACTCCCAAAGTAGCATCTTCAATCGGTGTCTCATGCAATCTCATTGCAATCTCCAGGGCTTTTGCCTGGGTCCCAATATTTTGTTGTGATAAAGCAACCCTTAGGTGAGGCAAGAGCGAAGCCACAAACCATTCGTGGTGTTGTCCATCCGTAAGATTCATGTTAGCTTCACGGATCTTGCATTTCAATCTTTGATCCAGCTCCCAGGGTGTTTCACCAGGCTTCATCATGATTTCCTTGAATCCAACGATTGATTGCACTTCAGACTTGGGCCTACTGAATTCCTTATTCAACGCAGTCTGAATGTCTTCCAACGCAGCCGTTGGGTTATCGTGCAGTACTTAATGTACCACGTTAGCACGCAATCTTTTAAAGTAGTAACCAATGTTGCTTTCTTCATCTGATCATCTGTAATATTCTGGGTTGTCCACACGGCCTTCGCAACGAACCAAAACTGGTCTGGGTCCTCATTTCCCAAGCCCTTGAAAACGGGCAACTTCACTGCATTCGCCATATTGAATGGCGGTGGAGGTGGTGGTGGTGTGGGTGAAGGTGTATGTTGTGGAGGTGAAGATGGAGGTGGTGTGGGCGGATGAGGTATTCGCGGGAACCCTTGCCTTATTAACTAGACAACGCTCTGTGGTGAAGCCTATGCTGCTCCTTCATCGTCACTCAGAGGAGGCTCAATCAACAGGCTATATTCAGGGCATGTTCTCCCTCTATCCTTGAATAACTTTCCACTTCGCGTAGCTCCAAACATCAAGGTAATTGCATAACCCGCTTTTCACACAAGAGCATTTTAATCCAAGTATTCAAAGATATCAAATACTTACCTCGTGGTCCCTTGAAGAAGCATCACTCTGCTTCGTTGTAGCTGACCGAGGTATCGACCATGAATTCTATCACAAATCCTCCTATGACATGATCAAGCTAGTGATCAACATCATGTGCGATCTTAACTTTAGAGGCTTCTAGTTTCTGCAATAACTCTGGGGTCCACACTATTGGACCGTGAAGCCTCCACCTTCCCTAGTCGTCTGCCAATTTGGTGATCCACTAGTATAGCTCAATCAGGAAGGAACAGAAGAAAATTTCGTCTATCTTTGTGTATATATACCTATCCAACCATTGTTCTTTCATCAATCGCGGGTTTCTATTTTCTTGCACCGTGAATTCATGGATCTTCCTATCCAACCAGTCCTCAATTTCTTTCTCTGTTGGATTCCAGTGATGTGACATCACACATCTCTTTATGAAGATCCTGGTCCTGGAAATGGAGCCATTTGTTGGCTTAGCGAGTCTTGACCCAGGTTCAGAGTTAATTTTGTCGAACAAATCCCTACACCACTGGCCCTTTTGGCATCAACCCGCGGAGTGTGGACTGAAGTCTCACTTGAAGCAGTATGGGGGGATACTAGAACCAAGTTTCCGCACCCATAGATGAGTCTGATGTCATTTTATGCCTTAAACCTGTCTTCGTGCAGATCGATAAGCCCTTAGGTCTTATCGACATAACTTCCCTTAATCAGATTCTATACCTCCGCGAATGTTCATGACTATCTTTCATGAACCCTAAACAGGTGAATAAACCACTTACACACCTATGTGATTACTCCTAGCTTTGTATTTACCCAGATCGACTTAAGTGTTCAATAACTTTAACATCCAACAAGATATTCCTCGCGTAAATAGTTATTATTACTTGCGTTCATATGATAATATAAATCATGTAAAATCGCGCATAAATATTGTATTAATTCATAAACCCATCATTCATCATCACATAATAGCGTGTTCATTCATAACAAAATTAGATAGACAAAACACAGGAACTGCTGGAATAATCTCTTTATTAACGCTTCAGTTCTTCTTACAGACTCAAGACTTCCCTGCGCACTCAGTGGCAGGGGTCTGCGCACTCAGCTATGGACTCTACTCTAGGACTTTGCACACACAGCTGTAGAGCATCTCTTCTACTCTAAGACTTCTTCGCTCTTACTTCTAATGACCCATTACATCTTCATTGATCTCTACTATTCTGCCTTAGACTTTCTAAGACTCTCCTTTTTATATAATCCCATGGTCCGTTGACCATGGGTAGATCTACTAAAGCTGACACAACTTACATAACAGAAGGGTAAAACCCTTAATGACTCTTTACTATCTATGCACTCCACGACCACATCTTGTAGATACTTTACATTCTTTACAACAAAACATGGGCTTTTTGCCCCAAAACTTGGGCTTTTGCCCCAAAATTGACCCTAGGGGACCCTATCCCAACAATTCCACAATGACAACAATCAAGAAGCATTTTAAAATTGTTGTATTAGAATAATAAAAAAGTTGTACACCGATATCTTATGAGAGAAGGGAATAGAATAAAGCAAAATGAAGGAAAAATGACATGGTAGAATCCTAAAACACACTATGATGTGGACAAATTCCACAAAACTAGCCAAGTTTAGCATGTAAATATATCCCACTTAACCAAAAGGAAGGAAAAATGAGATGTAAAAAGATAAAAACACACTTTGATGTGGACATATTCCACAAAAACTAGTCAAGATCAGTGAGTAAATATATCCCACTTCACCCAAAAATTGGAGAAAGGACTATAAAACAAGTCCCAAGTATGTAAATGAATCCAAAACAACTAGATAATATGAAAGAAAAGGGCATATGTTTGAACCTATTTTGAGGTAAAAGATATCATTTTCAGACAACAACATAAACCCTATCCTAAAATAAAGCAACTTTTTCTTCCATGACATCAATATTGAACTTCTCCTCAAAATTATTTTCAATCTTTAGAGGGTGGAGCATGCTAAAACAAATTAAAGAGCTTAGTTCCCTGAAGAGAAAAAATGTGTAAATTGTTTCCATTGAAAGAAATATTTCCAACAGTATAGAAATTCTCACACTTTCATAGCCTCCTGTTTCAAATCTGGACCAAGAGGTGAATATGAAGTTGTTGTATTGAATTCCTCTATTGCATTTTTATAAACAAGTGCTTCAAAGACCTCAGGCACCATCTTGTCCAAATTTTCAGATACATCAGATGGTTTCTTCTCTGCTGATGGTGTGGGCAACCACTATTTTTGCTTGTCTGTGATTAATTTCATCAAGCCAATTGTCCAACCAAATTCAATAGCTCAGTGCAATGAAGAGGTTATGTTCATCCATAATGTAGCATTAAAAACAAGAAAAACATATTATATATATATATATATATATATATATATATATATATATATATATATATGTACATGCTATCTAAAATTGCTTATTCTACAATTTTTATTATTCTACAATATGCCCAAGTCTAAAAATAATAACGTGCAAGTACCTCTCTCTTTCTTCAATTAAATTATTCAATTGATGTCATAGCTTATGAAATTCCTTTTCCTACCCATCATATTCAAGTAAATAGTTTTAGAAATTTATCATTGGAGTGCTTTGACAACTATTACATAAGTAGACATAAGTAGGCAAACCTTTTCCTGCGATTCTTCATTTTGACACCGAGCTTTTTCTTCTATCTTTTGTACTTGTTGATTATCTACTATAGACTAGTAGGAAAGCATAGAATAAAAAATACTAGAGACAAAAATAATAATAATTTTTTTGACACCAAATCAACGAAGCGTATGAGCTCAGAAGATAACTCACAACATAATTGGTCATATCCAATTTAACTCCTAGCAAATCCCTTATGACACCATGTGTCATACTCTCCGTTGTAGCCAACCTCGCATTAAGCATGAATATCTAAGAATTAGAAACACAAAAATAACTTCAAAAACATTGTAGGTCAAAGATATTCTCTCTACCTTCACCAGATTAGGATTCATCATAAATATCTCGGAAGAAATAGAAACATAATCAATATAAAAAAAATTATGTGGGTTAATGTTTTACACCTGCAAGTAAAAATAATTTCTTTTTAATTCTTCACTACATCAATCAAATAGAGATGCTAGAATTTTAGGCCTTGCATGAAATCAACAGTAACGTATGAAGGTAATATGAGTTAAAGTTGGGAAGATTCAGCCATTGATTTTATTTTATGATATGAGTTAAAGTTGGGAAGATTCAGCCATTGATTTTATTTTATGATATGTTTTTTCAAAAATTTGCTGACAACTTTCCTTTGGCTAAGAAGTCGCATTATGAGGGGAAATTATGTGGGGTCAAAATTATCCAGGACTTACACCTAGTCTCATTTACACCCACTTAGAGGGTTTTTAACACAGGTCTCATCATTACTACAAGTATGATCACCTTGCAACTTGTTGCTAGCTTTTCAAAATATTGTTCTGCAATTCCAAAATATCATTCCAAAGAGAAACCATGTAGCTCCTTTTTTTGTGTTGCACGAAGACCTTCAAGTTCTTCTATACGTTGATTGGAAGCATGCATCTCTTCATCCCTATTTGAATTCATCATTTGGACTAAAAACAACCCAATACATTTGAATGGTGACCCTGAACCTCTAGACTTAGCAACAATCTTTTCCCTGTCTTGTTCGTAAATGAACCCATAGTATTGGAGTTTGTTTGTTCATCCTTAACTTGATTTGCAATGGATTTCAATGCTTTATACTACTTCAACAATTGGGAAAAAAAAATTGGATCAAAAACCAATCATATCTATGCTTTCATTGTAGAGGAATCAAGAACTGCTGACTGTGTTCAAGTGCACAAATGCATTAAAATTTAAAAAACAATCCAGTTGTTCTCCATACCTTTTGTTGGTACTCATTTTCTTGTGTTTCTACATTTATAACGAATTTTGTAATATGGGATTTTCACTTTTTAATATGCATGAAAAGAGAGACTAAGGTAAGGATTGTATCAATGAATTAATCTTTAAGTTTTAAAGACAATTGGAATTTCACAAGTTAGGTACCTCCATATATGTTTCTTCAATTTATTTCCTAGAAATTTAATCTATCTGTATGCCTCACGCAAATCAATATTTCTTCCTGTCATAGCCCTGGATAGGGAACAATCATGATTTATAAATCACTTGGACATACATAAACCAACATGAAGTATGCATAAATTTCAATTGTATAGGAATCTGTGCCTTGGGTTTTCATTGGAATTCTCCATTGACTCACTTGAGATTTGGATATTCATATAAGATTTTGCACTCTACATTTTTTACATCTGATGTCTTAGGGCTTGTAGCTATAATTCCAAATCCTCTCTCCTCAGACATTTCCTTTTAGCCTCTCATTTTCACAATGTCCACTTTATGTAGAAAACAACAATTAGAATGACCAATAACCAATGCAAATACAAGACATTTGCAATTTTATTTTCCACATTACGAAGCCTACCTAACTCTCTAATGCATTTACAATATGCTCTAATTCTTCAACTAACTGTTCCAAATGCTTAGTCTCCTCCTCTTTCTCTTTTGCATAAGTTTTCCTTGCCTCTGCAACTTGCCCATCATAAAAATTATTTTATGAGGGCATGGAAGCAAACAAAAAGGGTTCCAAAAGTGAGAAACAAAAGAAAAAATATATGTGAGCAAAACTGATGTGCTTCCACATCAATAGCTTCCTATTCATCTGCAAAATCCTGGGCCATTTCCAACTGTTCACTCAAAGCAAGTACTTATGCATTAAGACAGTCCCTCTCTCTAATAACATCGTTCATCTCACATTTCATGCTTTTAATTGAATTGATCATCTGGTGATCTACCATAGAACTCATCTTAAGGAGCTCTTCCTCTAATCCTTCAATCACTCTTTGTTCCTCTTCCAATTCCTCTTCTGCAGAATTTCACTTTTATAATAGGCCTTCAACATCAGTTGCAAGATGAGAGTTTTTATTTGAGACAGAGGCCAAAGTCTCATTTATTTGTGTAAGTTCTATGTTCAGATTGGTCACTTCATTTACCTTCTCCATTAGCTCTATCTCTAGCCTTGTATTATGAGACATAACTATGTTGAGCTCATTATATTTTTTTAGTAGATCTTCTTGAACCAATTTCAATGTTGTTGATGCTTCCTGAACTTCATATTTTTAGTCCTTCACTTTGGAAGTAGACTATTGTAATACATTCAAATCAAATTATAAACCATTCCAAAATTTCCTCTTTCCATTACAGTTCTAAAATCAATGAAGCATTGTGCAAAAAAAATATCTTTGAAGTTCAACTCAAGCATTTTAGTTTTACCTAAAAACATATGTACTTTCTCCTCAAGTTCAAATATGATTTTAAGGAATTTTTATATGGCCAAACTTTCATAAGCTATCTCCAAAGGCATGATAGAGAAGACTTTGTCCTGCAACCTAGAAATATTTGACTCAAGATTGGGAGCTACATGAGTGGAATAGAAACTATCTTTGGTCAATTGCAGAGCAATAGTCTATACAATCTTCAAATCATCATCTTTAAGAGCTACCTACTTGGCTAAATATTAAAGGTTGTCATTTTGAGTTCTTAGAGTTTCCTTCATTGCTTCATTCTCTCTCTCCACTCCAGACAAATGATTATAAATGTCTTTCTTCTGCTGAAATAGCTAATATTATATGCTTCTCTCTCTTGCAAATGTACAACATGTTAAGCATTTTCCCTCCTAATTTCTTCAATATCATCATTTCTTTTCTGAAGCTTAGAATAATATTTCTTTAGTTTCAACCTCTTTAGCTATATTCTCTTTTAACTCCATGTTTTACATCTTAGATGCATTCAATTTAGTCATCAAGTCCTCATTCTTTTATCAATTGTGTGCAATCTCCTCTAAGATTTTGGAATGGGAAAGTTGAACCTGAATAAAATCTATGTTTTTCATATCAATATCAGATTGTAGTGCACTAAAAGATAACTCCAATGTGCTTAACTTGTCTTTTAACTCTTTACTTCTCCACTTCAAACTAAAAAGAAAGAATGAGAATCAATAATCTAAAACTATTTAGATGGAAATATTCCAAGGTCCCACCCGTGGCTATGGTTTCCACACCAACAATCAAGCACCAACCCAATATTTTGTGGTCACCACCATGGAATCTCCAACATATTCAAGCTATGAGCATGGAAGCGTTGGTGATCCCGCGATCAAGTTCCAACCCAAGATTTTTTGGTCACCACAATGGCATCTCCAACAGATTCAAGGTTTGAACATGAAAGCATTGGTGATAGTAGCCCTCATAATGAGGTCTCATCACATGGAGCTCATCCTAGACCTAATAGTGATTTCTTTGTGAGGAAACTTTTAGAAGTCTTAATAGTGAAAATATTCAATCTATCCTTAAGGCAAAAGACCTCTCTATTTACAAAGATAAACATGATAAGGAAATTTATAGCACAATTTCAAAGCTATAGAGTTCATGATCCCTCAAGAAGAATATCGAGTTCCAAAAATTAAGGGTCAATAAATTTCTCCCCCTATGGCCAAAATTATATAGCCTGTTTGTTAAAGGAAGATAGATATTTGATCTCTCAGAATAGCCATGTTGAAAACTATCTGAGGGACATTGTCTGGAGATAGTACTATACCCTTTTCCACTGCAATCCTATTCAAAGCTACCATAGCTCTCATCTCTACCCAATTATTATAGCCTCTCCCAAGGCCCAGTTTAAAAGAAATATTATATGAACTTGAAAGAAACAAGCACCTCTAGTACTACACCTTCCAAGATATCCATTGGCTAGCACCATCAAAGAAACCTGAGGGGATGCCTTTATCTCTAATCACCTAATTTGTCTCATAGGTTTGGGCTTTGGAGATGACTTAACATCATCAACATATTGAATTTTATGAAAAATTTCTAATGGTGAAAAAGACTTCCCTTCAAAGAGATTGACATTCTTAATTATTCACACACACGAAGTAAGTAGAGATGGTTCTTCCCATTTATGCTTACTTCTAGATGAGCTGACATTTTTTTCCCATAATTCTTTAGTGAAGGGACAATCCATCAAAATGTGTCATGCAAATTCAATGGTACCTTCCACAACCCGCAAGCTTTTCCTTGTTATTCTAAAAACTTGTTGAATATCCAAGGTTGGATGTGTAGTCTCCATTAAGAATTTTGGACCATATCACTATATCATGTTTCATACTCAACCTCATAAAACTACTCCAAAATTTTTGAATGAAGAGATTCCATTGCTCAAATTTAAGTCCATCTAAATCAAGAAATCCCCCATTATTCCCACATTGCTACCATAATTAATTGTGACCTAGAACTGCTAGCAGTGAAATATGCTAAGATTATAATATCCTATCGCAACTTTCCTCAAATACTAAATCAAATCTTCTGACAATTTTTGTTGGCCATCACATCCCACCCAGGGATCTATACTCAAATCAAACACTTCTCCCATTTCCAACTTTCCAACATAACCAATTCTCTGCAATAGGGAATGCCAAGACTAATTCTCTCCAAATGATAGAAGAATTACGTAGGTTTGATGGGAAATTTTATCTAGTATTATGTGGAAAGAGAAACAATGTATTTGGTATGAATTACTTACTTCTTAAGGTCCTCTAGTTTGATCATCCTCCATAGGCTATTTTTTGCAAGGGATTTTTCCTCTTTTTCCTCTGTCCTTCCTATCACATCTTATTTAAACCTATGATCACACACACAAAGTTCAAACAAGGACTTTTATTAATTTTCATGGTTTCAGGAAACTGTGATATATAATTCAAAAATAAATGATTGAACACCATCTTACTTAGAGATTTAGACCACCAACATTCCTATGTACCTAAAGAACTCTAGATGATAAAAAAAAGAACACCTATGATAACAAAGAGCATCCAAGTGTTCCCATTATGCTTGTTCATTCACAAGTCTATTTATTTGTTCATATCTTGATCTGTTCTTCTAGGTCCATTACCTTATTCATCTCCTAGTGTGGTCTCACAGTGTTACCTCCATGGAAATATTCTTAATCAAATATGATGCTCTTAGGGGTTTTAGTTACAATAGACTCGTCCTTTGCAAAATTGTGTCCGAAATTCAGAAGACATGATATTGTTATTCACTTATCCTCTTATCTAGGAATTGTTCCAAGCATAGGATATGGTGGGTGACTTCACGTAGACATTGTTCCAGGTACTATTGCACATCATCCCCCAACCCACATGGCCCTAAGTTTATCTTTCATAAGACTTCCACCTAATGTGACAACCTTAATACCATTGAAAGCAACATGGGTGATGGTTTCAGTCTACTTTAATTTTCCCATGACGAAATAATGTTCACCTTCCACTATAAGGAGTCTATGTTGAATGGCCACTATGATGATTTGATCATTGGATCTAGATGATTAGGTAGGTTATTTATTTCAGGGATTGTTTCGTACAATTGAATAATAAATATGACCCTGTAAAGAGTAATCTTCAATGAGAATAACATATGGTGAAGGAATAGGAGGGAAATGGTTATCCAACCATTGCACATGATCCTCCATCCCATCCATATTTTTTATTTTATCTAGTTGAAGGCCATTCCATGATGGTCGTTTTCAGTTGAGAACTATTACACAACTGAAAGGATTTTGGGTGAGGGATGTAGTCTACTGCATTATTCCCACTTAAGGAAACAATATACTGAAGATTCTATACTGAAGGGCCTCTATCTTCCCTTTTCCCATTTTATAACTAATTAGGTTAGTTAAATGATCACGACCATTTGTTCCTCCAATAGAATAATATATACAATCCCCGACCAGAGGAATATTCATAGAGAATAATTCTTGAGGAGGGATAAGGTGGTGATTTACATAGAAACTTTTTCATCAACCTTTAGTGTGCACTATTTAATGGAGGGTTACCCTCACAATATAAATGGATTTGGACCTCCATATGGGAAGACTTAGGTACTACTAAGTGGATTTGAGGGAAATTTTGATCATAATTTTTGAAATTCCTATGTCGCACCTTAATGGATGGAACAACGAGGATACTAGAATTGGTTATGAATGTCTCTTATTTAGTTTTCCCATGTCTTATCATGGTCATGGCACAATGTAATCATGGGAAAAATTCCTTTTTATCCTCAAAGGTTTGTGTGTTCTCTCCAATGTTCTTTGTAAGGGGTGTAAACACCCACCCTACCTCTTCCCTCTCTCAATATTTCCCAATGAATTTATAGAAGTGGAAGGATAAATTTCTGCCTCTACTACCATTCAATCCTTACAAATCCTTTACCCATATATAATTCCTTCATCCGCTAGTAAATCAACCTCCCTATTTTTTTCTGTAACTTGCATCATGCTAAACCCTTAAAGGATTACAAAAGAAACATAGTCCTCATAGTCCATAAACAAGATTGCCTTACTAAGACACTTTAAAGGGTGGATACAATCAGCAAAGAATCCTTCACATAATTAATCTACTTCTTGTTAAGCTTTTGGAAAAGAAAAATCCCCTAGAAGATATCAACAAGTTCAAAAGTTTTGTTTATTATCCTTTGTCATCCTCAAGACAACTTACGGATGGCATTTCCAGATAGGTTGTATTTTATGCCCTTGGCACCTGCAAGTCTTATGTTCTCCTTGGACATTCCATCAAAGAGAAGTTCTTGAAGGGTATGGATAAAATGACTTCTTGGATGGACACAAGATATCCAAAGTCGTGGGGCTTTGGAGCCAATATCACATTTGAAAGATTTAGAGTCCACGGACCTGTCTTTTCCTATTAAAAATTGGATTTTAACAACCCTCTCTAGAGGGACATGGAATACCTCAAGACATGGGGCCTTGGATCTAATCATGCATTTGAAGTCTTTAGAGAATATAGACCTATCTCTTCCTTTTAAAATTAGATTTTAACAACTCTCTTAGAAGGAAAGTTGTTTGGGCTATGATTTTGTGAGTTGGTTCCATGTCATCAAAAATCAGTTTATTTCTGGCTTTCCAGATTCTCCTTTGAGTAAAACTATTCAGCAACAATGCCAATCCTAGAAGATAATATTCTATTATGTGGTTTCCCTTACCTCATCCATGTCTACATCCTCAATAACTATTCTTTCACCACTCAATAATTTGGGAAATTGGGATTGTTGTTAGTGTATTAGAAATTCCCACAAATACCAACAAAACCAGTAAAAGGATTTTAGTGCTTTGGTGAAAAGGAATGAACTAGTAATACTTTCATTCACTACCGTAACAGAACATTCAAGCAATTAAACACACTAGATACATAATAGAGAATAAGTTCCCCATAGAAAACAATGATTTTTTTGCTTGGAAACCCAAATGGGAAAACCAACGTTCAATGGGTTTTGATTCTTGCTCAAAAAATAATTACAAGGGGTGAGTTGTGTAGTCTCAACATAGATTTTGTGCATTCTTACACACTAGCAATAATTGCAGATGGATTTGGTTCATACAAACAATCACATTTTCATGTTGAATCAAGTGGGTGAACATATATGATCGCTCAAGAACTCATACAAATCAACTCACCATGACCACAACTATAGATCATCGAACCTTTGGTCTAGTGAGAAGCAGGAGCCATATCGGTCAATTCTATTAATTACAATGTGGGGAGGTATTTAGATAATAAAGTGAAAATAGATTTGAAAACTGTTAAACAAGACCTTCTAAAAGGCAGTAGGGTGATAATGGGTCATTGAGAAAGGATGAATATTTTTGGAGGGATAGGGTTAAGAGATGGGTCTTGCTTCTCTTGGTGGCTCAGTTGTTCATATTGTAGATCATATGGATTTGGAGGAAGTGTAGCATTTTCCATGATGATCTACTAAGCGGCTTGATATATGTAGCCTTTCCTTCCCCCCTTTGTTGTCTTATTCCTACACTTATCATGATGCATCCATATATTGTTCCTGTCGTACTATGCCCATTGTATGAATCATCTACCATACTTTCCCAGACCATGACAATAATGGTAAAGTCATCTAATACAATTTCTCTCTATTTTATTTTATATAATGACTAGGCACCTCATGGCCCATCTAAGTTTCTAATGTAATTTCCTTTGATTAGGCATTAAAAAGTCCATGCCAAATAACAAAGGATGTTTCAGGGGAAAAAGATCCAAGCAATAGACATCTATCTGCAAGGCGAATATTGAGCAAGAGAATGAACAAGAGAGATTTCAATTAAGAATTTTAACATTTTCTTCATAATTGGCATTGCTTCCTATTGTTGTTGAGGGTATGTTATTAATCAATTTAGGAGTTTGATTGAGGCCATAAATGGATTCTCAAATGATGACTCAACTTTGATGGGTACTAATGACATGGAGGAAGACTATTAGCATAAACACATCTCTAGGTAAGTTTTTGTGTTCTAAGATTTCATTTTCTTAAGGGCTTCCATCTCTTGGTTTTGGCATTCTTTGTGCAAACGAAACTATGCTATTACAAGTTGATTTCTCGTGTTGTCAAAATATATACTTTCCATCTTCAGTATAATTTGAGGGAACTTAAGGTTCAACTATTTCTGTTGAGAGACTTTTGTCATGTCTGTGGTGCCTATACAATGCATCTTGAATGTTATGAACTGAGGTTTTTTCATTTCCAAATAATGAAGTCAATTTCTAACTTATCGAGTGGACAGGCTATATCCCCAACATTACTTATCCCTTTCTTGCAGGAAAATTGTTCAACATGGGTAGATTTATCCAATTATATCTATTTTGTGGCCATCTTAAAGATAAGTTCTTTTAGACTTCCTAGATCACAAGTTAGTTGCTTTGGAGATGGCCAATTCATGCCCACCATAGGGCATATTGTTCATCTTGAAGGGTGAAAGCTATTGTGCTCAGTAATTTAATTTGTTTTTCTGAATTCAGGCTTCTATGATCCATAATGAATTGAGAAGAGTCTTTCAGTAGAAATCACATAGTGGAAGTTTTGTCGACACATTTCGAACCAACCAATGTGGTTGATCATCAGGACCATATGAAGAGGCAAATCGTGGCCAAGGCTTAAATAGAGAGTGTTGAAAAATGTGCAATAAGAAATGTTAAATTTAGAATGTGCTAAAAATAGACCTGCTAAAAATAGCATGTCTAAAAATAGTAGTTTGGCCAGTGAGGTCATTGGCCACATTGGGTGAGAGGTGAAACTACTAAAAATAGAAAGTTCTAAAAATAGCATTTCTAGGTCCCTTCCTATTTATAGCAGTCCCTAGTCTATCTATAGGAAGTAAATTAATTTTGATCTTAACAGTAGTTGGAAATATTAATTAATTAATTCAGTTGAGTTAATTAGTTAAGGAAATTCGAATTCGAAGTCTTTGTGAGCATGCACATGAGTTGTCCCACTGATTGAGGAATTTATCCTTAATTTCCTCCACTGATTGAGGGAATAAGTATGAGTTCTATAATGAGAGAATCAGTTGACTTAGTTCTAACTAGTCAAGTCCAGTTAGATTATTTTAACAAGTTGTTAAAATAATAAAATATAGTTTGTTAATGCTTGCATGCATGTGACAACTATTATTTTAGATAACTGAGGATTCACTCATGGATAACTGTTGCATGTCAGTTCTGTCAGAGACCCAGTTGAGATTAGATGTGGGACAGTGTACTATCAGATGCTTGGATATTTTTAGTAAGTATTCCTTGCATGGAGAAGGATCTATTATAGGAGATTGGAGGACTTGTGGCCTATATATTGAGGCCTAGGTAGTCCATGATTTTCATCTTCTGATTGAAGATCATCAGAGTACAGAGAGAGCAGGACATCTATTGAGCTGATTCTTTTTGTATGTTGAAGAGGATTTCCACTTGATTGATAATACAGTGTTGGGGTTTTACGCTGGTGCTTTCCCCAGTGATATATTATGTGTTATGTGTGATTGATTTCTCTTTATCAGTTATGCATGTTTCTACTTGATGTTGCTCATGAATTCAATTATGCTTCCGCTTAATGTTTTGTAGAAGTAGAATAAGTATTATGCTTTAGGACATTTCATATATCGGTTTGTTCTATGGGTGAAATTTCTATATGGTATCGGAGCATAGGTGATCAAGCAAGAACAGTGTACTGAGAGGAGATTTCAAAGTTTTGAGTTTTGGGCCGAGAGTTTGCAAAGCAGATCTGAAAATTTATGTGCAAAATTTTTAGAAATAAATAGCAGATTTGGATTCCTTGTGGAAAAATACCCAAAATAAAAAATAAAAAAAAATCGGCTGAATCGGAGTTCGGATGAGGGAAATATCGCTGATTTAAAATCAGCTCCTTTTTTAGAAAATTTCGTGATGGCAGGAAAGTGGAAATAGATTGGTGTGCTAGCCAAGAACCTGTATGCACTTGAGGTACAATATGCATGCAAAGCCTTGAGGAGCAAGGCAAAGGTTAGATACTTGGTGGTTGAGAGGGAGAGTAAATTACCTCTCAACATGCAGAGCCAGAAGAAGTCTCAGACAATTATGGAGGAGCCACGATTAGTGCAACAAATTCAGGAGGTTGTGGAGCAACCATAATAGGGGAAGCTGAGAGGAGATCAAGTAGAGGCATCTACTCATGCAGAGACCTCCAGTAGGGGGAAACTTTGAGCCAGATGGGCTGAGGGATCACATGCAGCCTTACCTCCAGGTAGGAGGTGGGGCGATATAGAGTGATCGTCCCAAGGAGGGGCAGGATCTTTGAGGTACCCAACCTCTTGGATGAGACCTTGCTACGGGAGCCCCGATGTGGAGTAGCAGGAACTAACTGATTGGGTAGAGATAGATGCAGATGGAGCAGCAGAGAGAACGACAGTGCAGGGAATCCCAGGACAGCGCATAGCTAGCAGGCTATAGCAATGCGAGAGGCACAAGTGTTTTGCACAGTGCTAGGTGGCACAGAGAGGTGTGCAATGGTGCGAGATGCATGGAGATGTTGTAGTAGCATAGATGTCAGAGAGGGAGCACTTTTCAGCAGCAGGTAGAGCTTCAGCATCAGAGTATGTTCCTAGCCCAACAGAGTGGTCATTTGGGAGTATTTTTGTTCCAAGTGTTGTTGGAGCAAGTGGACCGGGTAGATGTGTTGCATGAAAAACATTCCAGAGTTACAGGATCGGGTTCGAGAGAAAGCCTTTCTTGTTGAGAGGGAGTGTTGAAAAATGTGCAACAAGAAATGTTAAATTTAGAATGTGCTAAAAATAGACTTGCTAAAAATAGCATGTCTAAAAATAGCAGTTTGGCCAGTGAGGTCATTGGCCACATTGGGTGAGAGGTGAAACTGCTAAAAATATAAAGTTCTAAAAATAGCATTTCTAGGTCCCTTCCTATTTATAGCAATCCCTAGTCTATCTATAGGAAGTAAAATTAATTTTGGTCTTAACAGCAGTTGGAAATATTAATTAATTAATTCAGTTGAGTTAATTAGTTAAGGAAATTTGAATTTGAAGTCTTTGTGAGCATGCACATGAGTTGTCCCACTCATTGAGGAATTTATACTTAATTTCCTCCACTGATTGAGGGAATAAGTATGAGTTCTATAATGAGAGAATCAGTTGACTTAGTTCTAACTAGTCAAGTCCAGTTAGATTATTTTAACAAGTTGTTAAAATAATAAAATATAGTTTGTTAATGCTTGCATGCATGTGACAACTATTATTTTAGATAATTGAGGATTCACTCATGGATAACTGTTGCATGTCAGTTCTGTCAGAGACCCATTTGAGATCAGATGTGGGACAATGTACTATTAGATGCTTGGATATTTCTAGTAAGTATTCCTTGCATGGAGAAGGATTTATTATAGGAGATTGGAGGACTTGTGGCCTATATATTCAGGCCTAGGTAGTCCATGATTTTCATCTTCTGATTGAAGATCATCAGAGTACAGAGAGAGCAGGATAGCTATTGAGCTTATTCTTTTTGTATGTTGAAGAGGATTTCCACTTGATTGATAATATAGTGTTGGGGTTTTATGCTGGTGCTTTCCCCAGTGATATATTCTGTGTTATGTGTGATTGATTTCTCTTGATTAGTTAGGCATGTTTCTACTTGATGTTGCTCATGAATTCAATTATGCTTCCGCTTAATGTTTTGTAGAAGTAGAACAAGTATTATGCTTTAGGACATTGCATATATTGGTTTGTTCTATAGGTGAAATTTCTACAGAGAGCAATGTAGAGACCCTAATATCACGTAACATCTATATTAAACAATTAGTTATTAAAAAAACAATATTTAATTTATGATATTAAATAATTAAAATCAAATATTATTAAATAAATTCTATTAACAATTAATAATAATAAAAAATATATAACTAAAAACAATCAGAGTCAATCTCTAAACAAGGAGCAAAGTCAAAAAATGTAAAAAGGAGTCAATAACCTAATTAGTAAATAATTAAGTCAAGATAATTTAATAAATAAAAATAAAAATAATTAATGGAAAATAAAGTAAAATAAAAATAATAATTAATGAAAATTAAGAAAAAAATATTCAAAGTCGAATAAATAAAATTAAATTCATGGAAAGAAATAAAAATAAGAGGGATAAATGAATCAGGGTCAACCATAAAATACGGGGTTGAGGCCCATTAAACAAGGAATATGCAAAGTACTAAAAGGAGAAAAGAACGAACAAGAATATAAAATACTTAAGAAGAAAATAATATAAACTCTAATTAGAAAGGACACCAATACCTGCAAAGATAAATAAGAAAACAAAATAATTCAAAAAGAAACTAACAAAACTAGGAGGACAGGACAAGGACCTAACTTCTGCTAATATTCCAGCAAATAATTTGAATAGAGACAATGGATAGAATATTAGCAGAAGTTGGGTCCCTGTCTTGTCCTCCTAGTTTTGTTAGTTTCTTTATGAATTATTTTGTTTGCTTATTTATATTCGCAGGTATTGGTGTCCTTTCTCATTAGAGTTTATATTCTTTTCTTCTTAACTATTTTATCTTCCTGTTTGTTCTTTGCTCCTTTTAATATTTTGTGTATTCCTTGTTTAATGGGCCTTAACCTAGTATTTTATGGTTGACCCTAATTCATTTATCCCTCTTATTTTGATTTCTTTCCGTGAATTTAATTTTATTTATTCGACTTTGAATATTTTTATTTCCTAATTTTCATTAATTATTATTTTTATTTTTACTTTATTTTCCATTAATTGTTTTTATTTTTATTTATTAAATGATCTTGACTTAATTATTTACTAATTAGGTTATTAACTCCTTTTTACATTTTTTGACCTCACTCCTTGTTTAAAGTTTGACTCTGATTGTTTTTAGTTATATATTTTTTGGTTATTAACCATTAATAGAATTTATTTAATAATATTTGATTTTAATTAATTAATATCATAAATTAAATATTATTTTTTCAATAACTATCCGTTTAATATAGTCGTTACATGATATTAGGTTCTCTACATTGCTCTCTATTTAAGCCTTGGTCGTGATCTGCTTCTTCATATGGTCATGATGATGAACCACACTGGTTGGTTCGAAACGCATTGGCAAAAATTGCACTATGTGATTTCTACCGAAAGACTCTTCTCAATTTAATTTTTGTTCAGAGAACATTCATGGATTGTGAAATCATTCCATAAGCAGGTAGTTTTCTTAAATGTTTTATAGAAGTAGCTATATATTTTAATCTTGGAGTGATTGTACCAATAGTTCTTCGAGACTGTTAAGTTGGAAGGGCATGATCTTACACAAGAGGAAGTTGTCCTCTCAAGAGATATGGTTTTGTTGCAATTATTATGTCCAATTTCATGCTAAATAATTTTTAAAAAGTTTACATATTTCTAGAAATAAGATTTAATTTGTTTATTTATTTTCATGAATTGACAGGAATGCAGTGGAATTGGTGAAAAGGCAACTAGAGCTCTTGTATAACTTGCTTTTGCTCCAATTGATTCATCATTTTTAGATGATGCTCCTTTGCTCCCATCTGGTTTTTGAGTGGTTGCACTAGTCTCAGAAATAGTGAGCACGGTCTCTAATAGAGGTGGCAAATAAAGTTTTGTTGTTGATTTTGAAAAGAAATAGAATATGGTAAGCATATTGTAGACATGGACTATATGAATTTGTACCAAGTGATCTTTGTGATTAGGTATGATTGATTGGGATGTTTAAGAAAGTTAAATGTACATGATGTAGGATGGTTATATTTCAAGCAACGTGTTAGATCTTGCTTCTTCCTTTGTGGTTGGATTAGTTACAACTTCAACTTTTATTAATCAGGGAGGAAACTCATCAAGGTCAAAATATGTGTTGACTATTGCTTACCAAATTATTTATGAGAACAATATGCAAGATAAGTTCGCCATTATGGACCATCAATATGTGCACAGTGTCATCACATATGTACAAAAAAATTGTTATAGCGTTAACTCCTTCTAGACTGAACCCTCTTCTTGGATCACAGCCACTTCCTGGCACCCTAGGATCACTGACACTTTCTAATTTGATTTTCCAAAGCTATAGGTAAAAGGGAACATCTAAATTTGTTGTTTCTGAACTATTAAATCCCTTATTTAGATAATAAATACAACTATTCGATAATAACTGATATGAACAAATGAGCCACCACTCTCATGATAATGATAATCATTTGATAGTCCTCACTTTCCAATGATAATAGCTTAGCAATATTTTATGAGGATATTCCCAGGTAAAAGACGTAGGTTACTTTGATGAAACTGATACGCCTCAACAACATCTCTTAGCCAAAGGTATTTTATTAGGATGGGGCCAAGTAAAAGGTTTGGGATTTGGGCTCACTCCCAATGATAATAATCTAATAATAGCAATGTCATTCAGACTTGACCCAGGAGATAAATTAAGTAAGTATTATGGAAGCTGGTGAATACTGTCTTAAGCCCGTAACACAGAGATACTAAGCTTGAGAAGCTATTTGTGGTGGACGGAACCCGTAAAGATGGACCAATCTGTGTGTGAAGAATTCTCATTGAAATTAATGAAATTGCATCGCCTCCTTGTTGAATTTGACATTGTTGGCATTAGAGGTCATGGATTACCCAATTATATAAGATAAATCAGTCATTCCCTCCAATATTTCCAATGAATAACTTTTTAAATTTTATTTTTTTATATTATCTTAAGATTTTTTTCCTGGGAAAATAGTCTTTTTAACTATTACATTAATGTTTAAAAGGTAATTTATTTCCACCAATATGTGTGTGTCTTTAAAGTTTTGAATAGTCTTTTTAACTATTACATTAATGTTTAAAAGGTAATTTATTTCCACCAATATGTGTGTGTCTTTAAAGTTTTGAATCAATTTGGATTCATTTTGATCTTGAATATAAAATCAATACGAAAAAATTAAGGTTTTTTTTAACATTTAGAAAATGTATCGTTGAGAGTTATCAATATGTAAAGTGGATTTTCACTTGTACATTCTTAGCAAGTTAAAAACAAATCGAAGACTTTTATATTGGAAAATATGAAATGCATATTCTATCAAATTTAATAAAATACTGAAAGCTTGGGAATTTTTGTTTGGATCACATACTAAAGATCTATTTTGGAAGTTATAATACAACAAAAATTGAATTCATGACTAGTTCTTTTAATTTTATATTCATGTCAATTGAATCCATCTACCTAAATTTTAACATTGCAGATAGATTTAGAGAACCCCTTAAAGGGGTCTCTAAATTTTAACATTGTAGATGGATTCAGAGACCCCTTTGTCACTAAATTTTAACACTGCAGATGGATTCATAGACCACTTTGTCTCTAAATTTTAACACTGCAAATGGATTCAGAGGGGGTCTCTGAATCCATCTGCAATGTTAAAATTTAATGAAATGTAATACTTCAATCTCAAAATTGCAATTTTCCATTCTCGGAGTGACACAGTTAAAAATGACTAGTTCATATACTTGTTGTACTTTTTAGTTGGTCATATTTTTATTCTTGGGATATAAGAGTCATTTATGTTAATCATTTTTACTTTTGTCACTTATTATCAGGTCATATATTTTAGACCTGGACTAAATTAATCATTTAAGTTAGTCTCTTTTAGTTGGGTCACTTATTATCTAGTCGTATATTTTATCCCTAGACTAGATTAGTCGTTTTTAATTGGGTCACTTAAAATTTCTCAAATTTAGTTGTAATTCACTTGAAATAATTGTGGTGACTAGCCTTTTTTAGTCGCGTAGTCACTAATCTCTCATTTTTCACTAGTGTAACATACACTAGAAATATAAGAAACTAATCATTCACGGATGAGTTTGACAGGGATAAATATTTCAGTTGGTGATGACCTTTGTCTTGATAATCATAATCCATGAAAGATATGCACTCTAGTCCTAGGTTTAATACATGAGATTTGCATGAAGAGGAATTAGCTAAATAGGAATATTTCACTCGATCAAAAAATCTATCTTGAGGATTAAGAGAATTAACTTGAAAATGTTGAAGATCCTTCAAGAGCGATTCACATCCAGTGACACAATACTGAGAGAAGAGTTATGCGAGAAAATTCTAATCTTACCTAGTTCAGAGATCTCATTAGGATTGCAAGAACTTGATATAACCATCAACTAAAGTTGAAGTGCCTCGACTTCTTGACAAGTCCCTGAACTTTCAAATGTTGAATGATTGAATTTTGAAAGCATGGTAAAGTCAACATTTGTGTGAATATAGCTATCATCAATTATTTCAACAAGATAGGTATTAATCAGATGGTAGTTTTCGGAATCATTAGTTTCATCAGATGTGTCAACGTCACCAAATATATTACACAAATTGTAAGAAACATGTTCAATGATTACCACATCATCTTCTTCATCATGGGTAGCCTTACCACCGTGTGTCAACTTGATATCTAACGCATCAGAATGTGAATTGGAAGAACATGATATATCAATTTATTTATTACATACATCTCAACATAAGGGCTGGTGAGTTGAGGAATACATTCTTATGAGAAACTCTTCTATGATCAGATTAGATTCCAGATCAAAGCTTTGAAAATCCAAGTCTTCTTGTGAAAACAAAATATCATCCAATGTACTTGGGAACTCATCACCATGTTTAGTAATGGAGTTATTCTCATCAAGGTGATGGTTTCCTAAGACCTTATCTTGGTTAAGAGATTTAGTTTTATTCAACTAATTTCCAAGATCAAAATATCCTTGATCAACCAAGAATGTAGAAACATCATCTTGACATAGAGGAATTTGAAAAAGGGAAGAGAGATGGAAAGATTCTTCATCATTTTTCTCCTCTACCTATGAAATGTGACCACCTTGTACCAGATTACCATTTGGACCAATATATTGAAAATCAAGAGTGCTTACAACAATTACTGGTTGAGTGGATTGATTAAGAAAAACAAGGTACAAAGGGTCATGAGGTGTACATGATAAATGATGGTAGGTACCACTTGAAGAAATAATATATTTAATCAGATCAAATTCAATATTAATATTACGTGCATTAATTTCATCACAATCAAGGGATCAACCTTCACACTAGTCTCTATGAATGTGTCAGAAATTCAAGGTTTTTTTGGATAATATCTTGATCATGGGAAGGATATGAAGGTGGGATAAGTGGATCAATAGTTCGATTTTGGGATTTCCCAAGTTTAGCAACAACACCAAATACTACCTCGTTTGGCAAAGAAAAGGGAGGATGAGAAGGGACAACGATAGTAGCAAGTTCCTCCTTTGGGATTTAAGATGTGTTAATATCAATATAAGTTGGAAGAGAAAAATAAACCAAGGATTCATATTCAAATTGTTTCAAGGAGATGAGAACAAAACATTGAAACTTCTCACTCATGAAATCCCAATCCACATCTTCCTTGGAAAATTCATAGCAAAGGTGAAGAAACCGATCAAAAAAATCCTCTAATGATTCATCGGGTTTCATTCTAAGTTGATTGATCCTTTTATATACATCTTGATAATCGTACCTGTCAAAATCTTCATGAATCTCCTTAACAAGTTTCTCAAATGAATGAATAGAAGCAACTAGTAATGTATGACACCAACACTTGACATGACCTTCAAGTGTGAGGGTGAATAGTCTGGCCATGACATCCTTACAATGTATTCCATTAGAAAGATAGAAATGAGAGAATTGAATCATATGTCCAAGCACAGTTAGTTCTCCCTCACCATTGAATTTAAATTGAGACAAGTCATGAATAATTTTTGTGAGGATTGTAAGATCAAGTTCTTTGGAAAAAAATCTTGGGATTATGATTTGGAGATGAGACATTTCAAGATGAAGATTCAAAATAGACTCAACGAGTTCAACTTGTCATATTGCCCTCCTTCTAGCGCCATAATTTTGGTGGTGCTGGAAACCAACAACATACAAGGGTTCTCCCTAGTATGAAGTCCCAATTAGACCTAACATCGTTTGGGATAGGAACCCCATTCGGAATAAAGGCCCGATCGCCATTATAATTATTATAATTGGCTAAAATTATCAACACAAGAGAGTATGCACATAAATTTGTGATAAGCAAGTGAGTTAACTTTGTGAAACACCAATTGCAATGCATACAAAGCACTTTCATGAGCGAGAAAAGAAAGAGTGAGCCTTTAGTAGAAAATTAATAATACTATCCTAATAAAGACACACATGAGCATAGGAAGATTCATTAATTAATTTAAGAAATAGTTCACAAAATCACAATGATCATGAAAGCAAGTAACAACGCACATTCAACAAGATATATAATAAAGCCAACAAAATAGTTCATTTTTATTAGTATGTATCAACATAAACATATGTCGTAAACATTAAAAGAATAGTTTTACAACATCCACGATACATGCATGAAAGTGTGCCATCTCTAAGAGATTGAAGATATTAGTGAGTTCCAAGTACACAATTACAATGTTGCACCACTAGCCCCAATAGTGGAACATTAAGCCACTACTTTCTTCTCCAAATAATGATATCCTCTCCTATGCTAAGCTTGATAAGCCAAGGTGAAAGACCTTTTCTTGAGTTATGAGGGTTCATTTATAATAGATGAGGTGACTCTTCATCTCCCATGTGACTCTTGATCTCCCCCATGACTCTTGGGCTACCATGAATTTTGAGCATCTATGTGACCTTTGAGCTCTTACATGACTCTAGGGCTTCCTAGTGACTTTCCACATTTCATGTGTGACCGTTGGGCTTCCACACATTTTACATTTTCTCATTTTTTGGAAATACAAAATTACATTCCAAAAATTGTGGCAAAATACATGGACAACATAAGACTTTTGTGATGACACTTTAAGAAGCCATATTTTGGTGAATGTGACATAAGACTTCATTGTAATGTATCAATTACAAGTTCCTCTCTTTGTTGCTATGTCTTCAGTTCTTCATGATAGATTTGACTTGCACTTCATCCTCACCCTCCAAAGGGTCTGGATAAGTATTGGAACCTTCTGAGTCAACATGAGTTGACATCCTTCTATTGTGGTCCAAGATTACTTTACTCCTACATGATAGCATCTTTGTGTCTCATCTCCACAAGTGTCCTTATTGTAACCTCTTCTTGTTGACCTCCTTAATCATCATCTTGCCATGATAGGATGATACACTTGCTAATGAAGTTCACTCATTACAAGACAATATCAGTCCCAAAATCACTTATTTTATCTTGTGTAAATGTTGATTTTGAAGGGATATTGCATAAGGGTTAAGAGAGAGGCCTTCTTAGGTGTAGTGCATAGGGTGAAGAGGCAAGGAGTGGAGGACTAGGCACTAGGAGGGTGCAGTGTGTAATGGAAAGGAAGGAAGATACATGTTTGTGTGTAGTGCAGAGGTTTTGGACGAAGAGATGACAAGCTTGCTCACTAGGAATGCACAGTGTGCAGTGCTTAAGGATGAGGATCCAGTTATTGCATAGGTGAGAATTGTAAGGGTTGAAGGATGGTCCCAATGTCCACTGAAAGTGTGTAGTGTGTAGTGGAGGTAAGACTCGTCAAGGAATTATACAATGGGAAAGTCCAGGAGACAAGGGTGGCAAGCTTGGACATTGTACGTACGCAATGCACAATGATTGAGGTGAGACTCTAGGGATTAAACATATTTCCATTGTAAGGGCCTAGAAACGGCCCTACTATCCACTGAGAATACACAAAGTACAATTCAAGCTAGGGTTGGTGATGAGCCCCAGTATTGAAAAAGGAGTGTTGCAACTCCCGAAGCTGTCATCTTAAATTATCAACCTGGGGTTCGTACAAACTTAAGAGGTGTTGACAATATATTTGCAGCATGCAATGTGTCCTTTCATTGATCTAATGCAATGAAGTGAATGCCATGAAATCCAAAACTAAACTAATTTCAGAAATGGAAATGTTACTCTACTTGCAAAAGGAAACCTAATTAATTTTGCAGAGAGGAAAGATTATTCTACTTTGCATGAATGTAAATGTTAATCCTATTTGTATAAATTTAAACATTAACCTATTTGCAGAGTGTAAATGGTACATCAAAAGGAAACCTAGTCTATGAAATAGAACTAACAATGTTAGAAATGGAAACCATACCTTAATATGTATGAAACAAAATGAAATCATTCTTCAATCACTGCATTCAAGATATATTTTGTCAATAGAGTTCACAAGGTGCTTCATAAAATAATCATGAAAATCATCATTATGCTCTTCAAGTCAAGAATCTCTCCACTAATTCAAACTATAAGGGTGAATTGCAATGGAGAAGAGGCAAGGCTTAAGAATCATGGATTCAGATCCTAGGGGTCATGATTCAAGCCTAAGAGATAAAAACCAAGTTTTTGGAGTAGATCTGGTCAAGTTTACATTTGCTACAAGAGGTGCTACAGGAAGCCTAGTTTTGCTACGTGAGTGAGATAACTTGTGAAATGCCCAAGTAAATCAAATGAAGATGAGATAGGAATATTTTATTTATTAATTAGGATTTCCAAGGACTCCATTCCAAGAGGAATCACTCCAAAATACCCTTGTTAACATGTGTTAAAAAATAGCAGAAAATTACTACTCTAAAAAATAGAAATTCAAGAACTAGTGAACTAGTTAACCTACCAAATGCCTAACCTAATCAAGTGAAAATTCTATGGGGTAAATTTTTTTATTAACTTAAATGCTTTTATGACCCAATGAAAGTAGAATCAACTCAAATGAAGCTCATTAAGACGTTCTAAAAAATATCAGAAAATTACTACTATTTTTCTACGAGGGACTTCTAGAAATTCTAGATTTGTGGACTAGTAAACCAATCCAAGTAGCTCAATGATGACTATGAATTTTCAAAGTTGTTATAATGATGCATCATTATCGTGAAAAACAACTCACTTCAATCATTGAACCAATATGTCCTATAACAACAAACGCATGAATAGTAAATGCAGAAATAAGAGATGCAAGTGAAAAAGACATTCAAAGGAAGTAAAGAAATTGTACAAGAGGGATCTGAGGATCCTAGGATGGCCAATCCCAAGAAAAGGCAGAGATCTATGGAGGAAACAAAGCTTTAGAGGCTAAAAATGGCACCAAACTTCATTATTTGAATCAATCCAAATACATCCCTACTAGAAATGAAAGTGGAGCTACAAAATAACGAGTTTTCTCGACAAGAAGACTAAGAAATACATGCCTCTAGAGGAAAATTTGAATTTGTACTTATAAAAATAGAAGAGGAAACATTCTTCTTGAAAGGAGACAACTTTCCGCTCCAAAATCCCTCAAAAAATGGATCTATTTCCTAACACTAGGAATCTTCATTAAATGACAAGGAACACATTCCTAGATTTTCCCAATCAGTCGAGCTCCAGAATTTGTCAAGAATTTCATGATATTCAGTTCATTTACTATCCAATCTTGGTCCATATTGTAGTAGGGATCAAGTCCCTATATTATCCCATTCAGAACTTACTCCATATTCTCTCCATATTAAAATAAAAATAAATAATATTAGGCACATAATATGAAATTACCTCTAAATCTTCCTAAGATCATATTAAAGCTAAAAGACATTATTAAGTATAGAAGGAGAGATTTAATATAGCCTTTATGTGCCTAGGAAATGTTATATGGGCCTTAATTTGTGTCTAATTTGGAGGCCCATCATACCCCCTATTGAAATTATTGCTCATCCTCTGAGAAACCTATCTAAATTCTTGCCGTATTTTTCTTCTTTTATGCCTCAGATGTATTTTCATGCAATTCCCTTCATTATCTCAATGGAATATGGTTTGGATGGTTGTATGCATTGGATGGCCTTCATGGACAAACTTTCCATGGTGGAAAGTTGTACCTCCTTTTCCAGTAGTTTCTCCCTTAACCTATTGTTTTCTAATTGTAGTTTCTCTTTCATGACATACTCCCTTAGCCTTAAATCATTCAATTCCTTGCTCATTTATTTCACTTTTTCCTCCATGAGGCCCACATCCTCTACTTCCTTGGATTTTTCAATTTTCATCCACTAGTGAGTTCTATCTCTTTTTGTAATAAATTTGTAATAGGATCCAATACTAGGCTGTGGAGTGGGCTCTTGGAGTCCTTGTGGACCTTCTCCCTCCTCTTGAGTTGTTTTTGTCCCTTCCTGTAACACTTTTTCTTCATCCTGTAGCAATTATTTTTTCAGTTGTAGCATCTTTGTTTGCACCCTTTCCATTTCCTTTGAATATTTCCTTGCTCTCCAAGGCTCTAGTGGTTGTTCTACACAAAATTTTTATTCCTATAGCACTCGGATAACTTTGTGTAGAAAATTGTTCCTTCCTGTAGCACCTAAGCTTTGCATACCAAGAGGTGGTGGATCTACCTTTTATTTTATTTTTTATTTTTCAATTTTTTTCTCTTTTTTCATTGCATGCAAAATAAACTCAGAGTGTTCTTTTGTTAATTGATTTGGACCTCACTTACCCCTTGGCACTCCTTGTCCTCCATTATGACTAAATGATTACCACCCACTTTCTCAAGTCCTCTTCATTTTTGTCTTGTTCCTCTCCCACACGCCCGGGTGTCTTGGTGGAAAAGTGAAGCTAACTGCTAGATAAGGTCGTGGTTGCTTTGCAACTAAGTTTGACTATAAAAAACTTTTCCTTCATACACTTACAACATTTTTTTGAGCTAAAATAAGTTTTTCGGAGAGGTTTTGAGGATTTCGTAACTGGGCCTTACCCTTGATGTATTTTTGCAGGTGATATTGAGGTTGCTCATATGACTGTTGAAATTGCCTTTGGTGGTTCTAAAGCTACTAGTGATGATCCTTTGATGGTTGCATGCTTCTTATGAACAAAAGTAATGGCTGATATGTTGGATTCTTGAGGTGTCATCTTCTTATGCTCATTTCTCCATGCATTGGCTTTGCTCTAAAAAATTCTCTTGAAATGTGCTTGACTGATCGAAGTTGTCACTGTAGGCCTTGTTGATGGTGGATCAAGTTGTTGCTATTGGAGATGATCAATGACCCTGTAGTAACCCTGCAGAAGTTTTGTGGCAACCCAAGATCAAGGAGAGGATCCCTCAATGCCTCATGTTGGTTAATGCTTCATTTTGGTGCTTCCCAGTGCTTTTGATTGTGGTTCTAGAAGGCTCGTGCAAACTGCTACAGGACTGTGTGTATTCCTGTAGAAGTCACATAGACCCTCCTCGTATCACTATTTCCTTTAGGTGATACCTTTAAAAATATTGACAATTCATGAGTAAATTTTTGACAAGGAACAAAGACCCTTTTTGTGGTGGAAGGGATGGAAAAAGGGATGAAAATGGGTTCTTTTTGTATACATAGATAAAATTGAGAGTGGAGAAGAGGTCAAGTGGTGTGGAAAATGAATTATGAGGCTATGGTGTACCCCTCCTCTTGTTCCTAGATGAAAAACATAAGATCTTTGTAGCATAAAAACTATGTTGGTGCACGAAGGCCTGATAGCTTGTAGATTTAATTGTTAAAAATACACATGGGTATTTAAAATAATTATTTATTATTATATAAAAATGTATAAGATTGATTTGAATGTACAATGAGGGCCCTGCTTTTATACCTCAATAGGTGACCTTTCATGAATGGGCATGTCTTTTAGACATGCCTTTTCACTTAATTTAATGACTAATTAACCTAAATAGTATTTAATTATTTAATATTTATATTTATTTTATTTAGCTAATTGTTATGAATTATATTCATAACAATCTTAACCTTTTTTGCATGCCAATCACGCTCCTATAGAAATTCTGGAATGCTCTTGTAGTAGAATTTTTGTGTCCATATCTTTCAAAAGGTAGATTGGATTGAACGAAAATTTGGTGAGCATGTTTCCCTCATCCTTATGCATCTCCCCATAAAACATCTTGGCCAACAGATGCACGAATATTGAGAAAAATAAAAAATGACTGTAGGTGATGGAGGCCAATTTCTCAAAAATTGTGAACTGGAATTTTTTGAAATTCCTTGAGCATGTTACCATCATCCATATGCATCTCACCATGAAACAAATCAGCTAATGGGTGCATGGTTTTCAAGATATGGTAAAACAAAATTATGCCCTGTGTATTTTAACCTCCTGTAGCAAAACATAACCTTCCTGTAGCATTTTAGGACAACAAGGAAAATGAATGGGAAAGGCTTGGAAATGATAGGTGGATGCTGGAAATGGATGAGGCTGATGGATTGACATGGCCTTATTCTTGTTGGAGCCTCTAAGGAAGGAGGAGAAAGCCCAAGTTTGACTTTCTTTGACTAGGTTTTTTATCAACTTTTTTCTTTTGGTGCTAACTTGTTCTTGTTGCTTGCAAAGGTTGGAGAGCACCTGCATTCAATAGAGAAAGATACATGTAGAAAATAATTTTTTTATTTTTCAATTTTCAATTTTTTTCATTTTTCTTAGGCCTACTAGTTGTCTCAATAAGGTTTTCAAATAGTAGGTCTGCCTAGGCACCTCAAAGAAGGTTTTCACCTAGGATCGTTTCCATTTTTACTTCTTTCTTTCCAACCCAATGACCGCCTCAAGGAGGTTTCAATCAATGAGTCAATCTTAAGTTCCTCGAAAGAGTTTTTCACCTAAGATTTTATTCTTTTCCTCTTATTTTTTCTTTCTCCATTTTTTTATTTTTATTTTCTATCCTACTCTACTTGAAGAAAACAAAATCTCTTTCAAGTATAGGAATACTTCCAATGGAGCCATGTGCACATCAACATGACAAATAAACTCATGTGTAGGCTTGAAATATATGCTTTGACATGTACCTGAATATGAGATACCAACTACTTTAATTGAAATGAGATCAGGAATTGTTAAAGAAGAGTATGTTGTTGCAACTTAGTGATTGTCTGAAACTAGATTTCAATATAGTTGTGATGCCATTGATTCACTTGCAAATTTGGATCACTTTCTGTGAACTCTTCTACCACAACATTAAAATATTCTTCTTTTTGTTGATTATTCTCTTGAACACATATAGGATATGATGGTGAACATGATGGAACTTACTCAATCTCTGATTTTGATGTCTTCTCTCCATTAAGTAAATCCCATGATTCTTTGGTCTCCCCATTTGAAATTTCTTCTTCTAGATGTTGTCCTTCAATGGCATCAAGAGAATATATTTTTTCAATACCTTTCCTGAGCTAAGATGAATACCATTTAAAGCAAGAGGGTATGTTTGGAAGTGTTGTACCTCAACATTGTAAGCAGGTTTAGCTACCTCAGTGTTTGGGTTTGAAAATGGTGGTACAGGTAGCTGAGTGGGAGTGAGCCTTTGAGATGGATGTGGTTGAGGCTGTGGTTTTGGTGGAGGTGGATGGTAGGGATAACATGGATTTGGGTATGGAGGATATTGTGGATTTTTCCCATAAATTCCTTGCCAACCTTGTTTCGAAGATTGGTTTTGGGGTTCAGATGGCCAAGGTTTCCAAGGAAAGGGTGTGTTACAATTACTTTAAGATGAATGTGCATAACCTTGAAATTGAGAATTAGGTTCTTGAATCATACGAGGTTGACTAAGCTGCCATGGTCCTCTTGGAGCTACATAATAGAGCTACTTTGGTGATTTACTTGCTCCATTGTCTTCTTGGTAAAATTCCTTCAACCTTGGTAATGATGGACAATATTTGGTAGCATGTGATTCTGCATGGATAACACAAATATCGATACCTCCTTTTTGCTCATTTTTCATTTTTAACATTTCTACTTATTCACTTAGTTTGCTAAGAATTTATGTTTTAAAGTTATCAAGTGAAATTCCAAATTCAACTTGACTTACTAATCTTGATGTTGATTTACTTACTCTTTCCCTTCCTCTTGATATGTGCTTGCATGTTTCACAAATTTCTTCAAATGATAATTGGTATACATCACCTCTACTCTTGAGATCAAGGAGATCAATCCACTCATCCCTAATTGTTCTTGGTAAGAGGGTTTTTATTATGTCAAATCCTAAATGTTGTAATTTTTCCCTCTTAACATTATACATAAATATACTATAAGATCCTCAAGGCTCTCATCGTATTTTTGGGTCATTCTAAATATATCTTCTTTAATATCACAAACTTTATATTTTTCTAGAAATATATTTTTCATATCATTCCATGATCTTATTGAATTAATCCCTAAACTCATGAACCACTTAAGACCTCTATCCTTAATGTTGCAAGAAACAAACTCAATTTTTTAGTGTCTAGTAAGTAACCATAAGATCTACAAAGGATTTCAAATTCAAAGAGAAAGGTTTATGGATCCTCTGACCTCATACCATGGAAGTTGGGAAGGAAAGATGGAGGGATGTTCTTCATATGAACATTGACACCAATATCTTGAAAGGGAACTCCAAGAGGATCTTCTTCATTGTCATCATCTCCATCCATTTATTCTACCTTCTCTTCCACCTCTTCTTCTACCTGCAAAAGTGGATGGTGATGTGGTTCTTACTGCATCATGTGATCAAATGGGGCGTTTTGGTGTTGGAGAAGTGATTTTTTTACGTTTTTTATATTAAAAAATTGAATAAGAATGCTAAAGCAATGCACTTTTTTGAAATGAATTATACCTAATGCAATTTTTTTTTTTTCATAATTAGATCAACTAGGGAAGAAAATAATGCATACTTTGACACCTCCCTGATAACTGCACCAAAAAGTGATGAGACCCGATATTGCAGCAAGAATGTTGCAACCACTAAGGCTCTCAACTTAAATTATCAACACAGGGTTCGTACAAACTTAAGAGGTATCGGCACTATATGTGCAACATGCAATGTGTCATTCTTTCGTTGATCTGATGCAATGAAGTGAATGCCATGAAATCCAAGCCTAAACTAATTGCAGAAATGGGAACATTACTTTATTTAGAGAAAGGAAACCTAATTACTTTTGCAGAGAGGAAATCCTAGTTACTTTTGCATAAATGAAAGGCTATTATGCTTTACGTGAATGTAAATGTTAATCCTATTTGTAGAAATGTAAACATTAACCTATTTGTAGTGTAAATGGTACATCAAAAGGAAGCCTAGTCTATTCAATAGAAATAACAATGTTGAAAATGAAAACCATAGATTAATATGTATGAAACAAAATGAAATAATTTTTCAATCACTGCAATCAAGATATATTTTTTCAATATATTTCATAAGGTGCTTCATAAAGTAATCATGAAAATCATCATTATACTCTTCAAGTCATGAATTTGTCCACTAATCCAAACTGTGGAGGTGAATTTCAATGGAGAAGAGGTAAGGCTTAAGAGGTAATTTGGTCTTACTCAATCACATATTCATAGCCTAGGGGTCATGATTCAAGCCTAAGAGACAAAAACCAAGTTTTTGGAGCATATTTGATCAAGTTTACACGTGCTACAGGAGGCCATGTTTTTCTACAAGAGCAAGATAACTTGCCAAATTCCAAAGCAAATCAAATGAAAATGAGATGGTTTTTTAATTATTTTTAATTAGGATGTCCTTGGACTCTGTTTCAAGTGGAATCACTCCAAAATACTCTTGTTAACACGTGATAAAAAAATAGCAGAAAATTACTACTCTAAAAACTAGAAATTCAAGAACTAGTGAGCTAGTTAACCTACCAAATGCCTAACCTAATCAAGTGAAAATGATATGGGGTAAATTTTGTTATTAAATTGAATGCTTTTATAACCCAACGCAAGTGTAATCAACTTTAATGGATCTCATTAACCTTTTTTAAAAAATAACATAAAATTACTATTATTTTGTTACAAGAGACTTCCAGAAATTCTAGATTTGTGAACTAGTAAACCAATCCAAGTAGCTCAATGATGAATATGAATTTTCAAATCTGTTATAAGGGTGCATCATGATTGTGACTTTTAAAATAACCTACAAAACAAATCACTTCAGTCATTTAACAAATATGACCTACAAAACAAATCACTTCAATCATTTAACAAATATGACCTAAAACAACAAAAGCATGAATAGTAAATGTAGAAATAAGATATGCAAGTGAAAAAGACATTAAAAGGAAGTAAATAAATTGTAAAAGAGGGCTATAAGGCTCTTGGGATGGCCAAGACCAAGGAAATCAGAGTCCTATGGAGGAATTCAAATTTAGAGGCTAAAAATGACACAAAACTTTCATTATTTGAATCAATCCAAGTACATCCCTATTAGAAATGAAAGTGGAGCTATAAAATAACAAGTTTTCTCGACATGAAGACTAAGAAATACATGCCTCTAGAGGAAAATTCGAATTTGTACTTATAAAAATAGAAGAGGAAACATTCTCCTTGAAAGTAGACAACTTTCCCCTCCAAAATCCCTCAAAAATTGGATCTGGTTCCCAACACTAGAATCTTCATTAAATGATAGGGAACACATTGCTAGATTTTCTCAAGCATTCGAGCTCTAGAATTTGTCAATAATTTCATTATATTCAGTTCATTTACTATCCAATCTTGGTCCATCCTGTAGTAGGGAGCAAGTCCCTATATTATCCCATTTAGAATTTACTCCATATTATGCAAAAATAAATAATATTATGCACACAATATGAAATTATCTCTAAACCTTCCTAAGAGCATATTAAAGCTAAAAAACATTATTAAGTGTAGAAGGAGAGATTTAATATAGCCTTTATGTGCCTAGGAAAGGTTATATGGGCCTTAATTTATGTCTAATTTGTAGGCCCATCATACCCCCCTACTGAAATTGTTGCTCATCCTTTGAGTAACCTATCCAACTTATTTCCCTATTGTTCTTCTTTTATGCCTTAGATGTATTTTCATGCAATTATATTCCTTAGCTCAATGGAATATTATTTGGATGGTTGTTTGCATTGGATGGCCTTTATGGACAAGCTTTCCATGGTGGCAAGTTGTACCTCCTTTTCCAGTAGTTGCTCCCTTAGTCTATTGTTTTCTAGTTGTAGTTTCTCCTTCATGACATACTCCATTAGCCTTAAATAATTTAATTCCTTGCTCATTTATTTCGATTTTCCCTCCATGAGTCCCACAGCCTCTACTTCATTGGATTTTGCATTTTGCATCCACCAGTGAGTTATGCCTCTTTTTGTACTAAATTTGTAGTAGGATCCAATATCGGGCTCTTGGAGTCCTTATGGACCTTATCCCTCCTCTTGAGTTGTTGTTGTCACTTCTTGTAACACTTTTTCTTCATCATTATTTTTTTAGTTGTAGCATCTTTGTTTGCACCCTTTCCATTTTGTTTGAATGTTTCCTTTCTCTCCAAGGCTTTAGTGGTTGTTCTACACAAAATTTGTCTTCCTATAGCACTCTGATAAATTCCTATAGAAAACTTTTCTTTCCTATAGCAACTAATATTTACATGCCAAAATGTGGTGGATCCACCTTTTATTTTATAATTTTTGTTTTTATTATTTATTTTATTTATTTTCAATTTTTTTCTCTTTTTCATTGCATGCAAAATAAACTCAGAGTGTTTTTTTTGTTAACTGAGTTGGCCCTCACTTACCCCTTAGCTCTCCTTTTCTTCCATTATGAATAAATGATTACGACTCACTTTCTCAAGTCCTCTTCACTTTTTTTTTGTTCCTCTCCCACATGTGCGGGTGTCTTGGTGGAAAAGTGAAGCTAACTGCTAGATAAGGCCGAGGTTTCTTTGCTACTAAGTTTGGCTATAAAAACATTTTCCTTAAGACACTTACAACATGTTTTTGATCTAAAATAAGTTTGTAGGAGAGGTTTTGAGGATTGCATACATGGGCCTTACCCTTGATGTATTTTTGCAGATGATATTGAGGTTATTGATATGACTGTTGAAGCTGCCTTTGGTGGTTCTAAAGCTGCTAGTGATGATCCTTTGATGGTTACATGCTTCTTTTGAAAAATATAATGGTTGACCTGATAGATTCTTGTGGTGTCATATTCTTATGCTCATTGATCCATGCATTGGCTTTGCTCTAATTTTTTTCTCTTGAAATGTGCTTGACTAATCGAAGTTGTCACTATAGGCCTTGTTGATGGTGGATCAATTTGTTGTTGTTGGAGATGAGAAGTGACCTTCTAGTAGCCCTGTAGAAATTTTTTGGATGCCAAAGATCAAGAAGATGATCCCTCAGTGCCTCATGTTGGTCAATTCTTCATTTTGGTGCTTCCAAGTGATTTTGATTGTGGTTTTTGAGGTCTCGTGCAAACCGCTACAAGACTGTGTGTCTTCCTTTAGCAGTCACATAGACCCTCCTAGGATCATTATTTCGTTCAGGTGATCCATTTAAAAATATTGATAATTCATGAGCAATTTGTTGACAAGGATCAAAGGCCTTTTTTGTGGTGGAAGGGATAGAGTAAGGTGTGAAAATGGGTTCTTTTCGTGGACTAAGATGAAAATGAGAGTGGAGAAGAGGTCAGTGGTGTGGAAAATGAATCATGAGGATATGGTGGACCCCTCCTCTTCTTCCTAGATGGAAAACAAAATATCCGAACCCCTTTTCCATGCCAATCACGCTCTTGTAGCAATTCTAGTCACTCCTATAGCAATTCTAGAATGCTCCTGTAGTAGAATTGTTTTATCCATATATATCAAATGGTAGATTGGATTGACATAAAATTTGGTGAGAATGTTTCCATTATCCTTATGCATCTCCCCATAAAAAATATTAGCCAATGGATGCACGAATATCGAGAAAAATTAAAAAATGGATGTAGGTGATGGAGGCCAATTTCTCGAAAATTGTGCACTGAAATTTTCTAAAATTCCTTGAGCATGTTACCATCATCGATATGCATATCACCATGAAACAACTCGGCCAATGGATGCACTATGGTAAAAATATTTTTTTCCTTGTGTATATTGGCCTCCTATAGCAAAATAGAACCTTGCTATAACATTTTAGGACAATGAGGAAAATGAATGGGAAAGGCTTGGAAATAATGGGTGGATGTTGGAAATGGATGAGGGTTATGGATTGACATGGGATTGGTCCTATTGGAGCATATGAGGAAGGAGGAGAAAGCCCAAGTTTGACTTTCTTTGACTATGTTTTTTTATTAACTTTTTTCTTTTGGTGCTAACTTGTTCTTGTTGCTTAAAAAGGTTGGATAGCACCTGCATTCATCAGAGAGAGATAAATGGAGCAATTTTCTTTTCATTTTTTTTCTTTTTTTAGGCCTACTAACTGCCGCAATGAGGTTTTCAACTAGTAGGTCTGCCTAGGCGCCTCAAATGAGGTTTTCACCTAGGATCTTTTCCATTTTTTCTTTCCAACCCACTGACCACCTCAATGAGGTTTTCAATCAGCGAGCCAATCTCAAGTGCCTTGAAAGAGGTTTTCACCTAATATTTTATTATTTTCCTCTTATTTTTTATTTTTCCATTTTTTTATTTTTATTTTCTATCCTGCTCTACTTGAAGAAAACAAAATGGCTTTCAAGTATAGGAATGCTTACAATGGAGCCATGTCCACATCAAGATGACATATAAAGTCATGTGTAGGATTGAAATATATGCTTTGAAATCTACCTGAATGTGGGAGACCAACTTCTTTGATTGAGATGAGATCGAGAATTGTTGAAGAAGAGTGTGTTGCTGCAACTTAGTGATTGTTTGGAACCAAATTTCAATATAGTTGTGATGCCCTTGGTTCACTTGCACATTTGGATCACTTTCTATGTCCTCTTCTACCATGACATTGAAGTATTCTTCTTTTTGTTGATTATTCTCTTGAACACATAGAGGATCTGATGGTGAACATGATGGAACTTCCTCAATCTCTGATTCTAATGTCTTATCTCCATCAAGTGCAACCCATGATTCTTTGGTCTCCTCATTTGAATCTTCTTCTTTTGGATGTTGTCCTTCAATGAAATCAAGAGAATCTCTTTTTTTCAATACCTTTCATGAGCTAAGATGAATACCATTTAGATTAAGAGGATATGTTTGGAAGTGTTGTACCTCAACATTGTAAGTGGGTTGAGCTACCTTATTATTTGGGTTTGGAAATGGTGGTACAAGTAGTTGAGTGGGAGTGGGCCTTTGAGATGGATGTGATTGAGGTTGTGGTTGTGGTGGAGGTGGATGGTATGGATAGAATGGAGTTGGGTATGGAGGATATTGTGGATTTTTCCCATAAGGTCCTTTCCAACCTTCTTTCCAATATTGGTTTTGGGGTTGAAATGGCCAAGGTTGCCAAGGAAAGGGTGTGTTCCAATTACTTTGAGATGGATGTGCATAACCTTTAAATTGTGAATTAGTTTCTCGCATCATACCAGGTTGTTAAGCTACCACGGTCCTCTTCAAGCTACATAATAGAGCTTCTTTGGTGATTGACTTGCTCCACTGTCTTCTTGGTAAAATTCCTTCAACCTTGGTAATGATGGATAATATTTGGTAGCATGTGTTTTTGCATGGATAACACAAATATTAGCATCTCATTTTTGCTCATTTTTCATTCTTAACATTTCTAATTTTTCACTTAGATTGCTAAGAATTTCTATTTTAAATTTATCAAGCAAATTTCCAAGTTCAACTTGACTTACCGACCTTGATGCTAATTTACTTACTCTTTCCCTTCCTCTTGATATGCACTTGCATGTTTCACAAATTTCTTCAAATGATAATTGGTATACATCACCTCTACTCATGAGATCAAGGAGATCAATCCACTCATCCCTAATTGTTCTAAGTAAGAGGGTTATTGTGTGTCAAATCCTAAAACATGTAATTGTCACCTATTAACATTATACATAAATTATTATATTAGATCCTCAAGGCTCTCATCTTATTTTTGGGTAATTATAAATATATCTTCTTTAAGATCATGATATTTATATTTTTCTAGAAACAGATTTTTCATATAATTCCATGATCTTATTGAATTAGTCCCTAAACTCATGAACCAATTAAGAGCTATATCCATCAATGTTTTCAGAAACAATCTCAATTTTTTAGTGTCTAGTAAGTAACCATAAGATCTACAAAGGATTTCAAATTCAAAGAGAAAGGTTTCCGGATCCTCTGACCTCATACCATGGAAGTTGGGAAGGAAAGATGGAGGGATGTTCTGCATATGAACAATGACATCAATATCTTGAATGGGAAATCCAATAGGACCTTCTTCATTTTCATCATCTCCATCCATTTCTTCTAACTTCTCTGCCACCTCTTCTTATTCTACTTGCAAAAGTGGATGGTGTTGTGGTTCTTACTACACCACGTGATCAAATGGGGTGGTTTGTTGTTGGAGAAGTAATATTTTCATGTTTTTATAAAAAAAAATTAATAAGAATGCTAATTCAATGCAATTTTTGAAATGTAATATTCCTAATGAAATTTTTTGTTATTGCATAATTGGATCAACTAGGGAAGAAAAAAATGCATACTTTGACATCTGCCCAATAATGATGCCAAAAAGTGATGAGCCCCAGTATTGCAACAAGAATGTTGCAACTCTCGAGGCTCTCAACTTAAATTATCAACCAGGGCTTCGTACAAAATTAAGAGGTGTCAGCATTATATGTGCAACATGTGATGTGTCCTTCTTTCATTGATCTAATGCAATGAAGTGAATTCCATGAAATCCAAGCCTAAACTAATTACATAAATGGAAATGTTACTCTATTTGCATAAAGGAAACCTAATTACTTTTGCAGAGAGGAAATCCTAGTTACTTTTTCAGAAAGGAAATGATATTCTACTTTGCATGAATGTAAATGTTAATCCTATTTGTAGAAATGTAAACATTAATCTATTTGCAGAGTGTAAATGGTACATCAAAAGGAAGCCTAATCTATGCAATAGAAATAACAATGTTGGAAATGGAAACCATAGCTTAAGATGTATGAAACAAAATGAAATCATTCTTCAATCACTGCATTCAATATCGATTTTTTCAATAGAGTTCGCAAGGTTCTTCATAAAGTAATCATGAAAATCATATTATGCTCTTCAAGTGATGAATCTGCCCACTAATCCAAATTGCAAAGCTAAGTTGAAATGGAGAAGAGGCAAGGCTTAATATTTATTTTGGTCTTACTCAATTGCAGATTCATAGCATAGGGGTCATGATTCAAGTCTAAGAGACAATAGCCAAGATTTTGGAGCAGATCTGGGCAAGTTTACACATGCTACAGGAGTGCTACAAGAGGTGCTACAAGGGACCCTATTTTGCTACAAGAGCGAGATAACTTTCCGAATTCAAAACTAAATCAAATGAAAATGAGATGGTAAAAATTTTGGTATTAATTAGGATGTGCTAGGACTCCATTCCAAGTGGAATCACTCATAAATACCCTTGTTAACATGTGTTAATTAATAACAGAAAATTACTACTCTAAAAACCAGAAATTCAAGAACTAGTGAGCTAGTTAACCTACCAAATGGCTAACCTAATCAAATGAAAATGATATGGGGTAAAAAAATTTATTAACTTGAATTTTGTTATGGCCCAATGAAATTGTAATAAACTCAAATGAATCTCAATAACACGTTCTAAAAATAGTAGAAAATTACTACTATTTTGCTGCAACAGACTTCAATAAATTCTAGATTTGTGAACTAGTAAACCAATCCAAGTAGCTCAATGATGAATATGAATTTTGAAATATGATATAAGAATGAAACATTCTTGTGAATTTTTAAATAACCTACAAAAACACTCACTTCAATCATTTAAACAATATGGCGTACAACAACAGAAGCATGAATAGTAAATGAAAAAATAAGAGTTGCAAGTGAAAAATACATTCAAAGGAAGTAAAGAAATTGTACAAGAGGGCTCTAAGGCTCTTGGGATGGCCAATCCCAAGGAAAACCAGAGTCACATGGAGGAAACTGAGCTCTAGAGGCTAAAAATGGCACCAAACTTCATTATTTGAATCAATCTAAGTACATCCTCACTTGAAATGAAAGTGGAGCTGCTAAATAACAAGTTTTATCCACAAGAAAACTATAAATACATGCCTCTAGAGGAAAATTAGAATTGGTACTTATACAAATAGATGAGGAATCAGTCTCCTTGAAAGGAGGCAGATTTCCCCTCCAAAATCCCTTAAAAAGTGGATCTAGTTCCCAATACTAGGAATCTTCATTAAATGACACGGAACATATTCCTAGATTTTCTCAATCGGTGGAGCTCCATAATTTTTTAATAATTTCATGATATTCATTTCATTTATTATCCAATATTTCTCCATCCTATAGTAGGGATAAATTCCCTATATTACCTCATTCAAAATTCACTCCATTTTCTCTCAATATTCTGCAAAAATAAATAATATTAGGCACATAATATGGAATTATCTCTAAACCTTCCTAAGAACATATTAAAACTAAAAAAACATTATTAAGTGTAGAAGGAGATATTTAATATAGCCTTTATGTGCCTAGGAAAGGTTAGATGGGCCTTAATTTATGTCTAATTTGGAGGCCCAATCAGTTGGTCCAAGCTTGCACAATGGGAAAGTGTAAGAAACAGGGTTGAGTGGCTATGCTCTAAGGTTTCTCAATGTGCAGTAAAGGGGGTTGTCCTCAAGATAGGGGTAGTGCATATGTATATGGGGGGTTCTCATCACTGAGGCTTAGGAGTGCACAATGCGCTCATCACTTGGCCAGAAGGTTGAATGTGCTCATGACTTGTGCAAGATGTGAGAATAGGGAAGTACTCCAAATTTGACTAAATGTGAGATCAATGAGACAAGAGAGTAAGAGTATATAACATGTTTTCAACATGATCACACACACACACATATACACCCAAGCACATAATAATAGGATAAACAGTATCCAAAACCAACATGCGTATAGTGAAATGATAATAAAGGGACACTTATCTCGAAGTGCAACACTGAGGGTGCATGTCTTTATGACATAAGTGTTGATTGTAACCAAAATATGTGCTATGATATTATGGTAGATGGCATCAACTAGTGTAAGAGAGTGCAATGGAGCTACCTATAAAAGGTGTTCTGAGGTGCTCTTAGGATATGCGAAAGAAACACATGCAAGAGTGAAAGCGACACATGCAAAAACAAAAGAAAACACAAGCGACACATGAAAGAATGAAAACAATCAAAGTGACTCTTGAAAAAGATAGATCAAGAAAAAACATCACATGGAAGGGCAAGAGAAATAAAAAGTGACACTTGAAAAAGTAAAAGCGACAGTTGAGAAACTCACCCAGAAGATGGGGCATTTTCAACCATGAGTGAGAGTGCTCCTTGATCTCAAAAAGTGCATAAAGATGTGAATGTGAGATGAGCTCTGGGTTGGAATCTTTATATAGGGCAAGCAGTCACACAATTAGGGATAGGATTCGTGAGGGAACTTATTGCATGTCGGGAAACTAGGAGTCAAGATTGAAATGTCTTCCACTAAGATATGTGATAATATTTCCTTGAAGAAGAACACTCTCATTATCAACAAAGAGTGTGCAATCACTATATGTAGAGGATGCCCTTACATTTTCATTGGGAACTGTGCAATCATTGTTGGCAAGGACTATGCAGTCACTGTGAGCAAGGATTGCGTAGTGACTATGAGAAAGGATTGTGCAGTGATTGTGAGCAAGTATTGCACACTCACTATGAGCAAGGGTTGTGTAGCATTGTCACTATGAAGTGCGCTTAGCCTATCTTAAAATTGTGCTTGTGAAGACATCAAGAGCTAGGCATGTGAAAGCAAGTAAATCGACACTTAGATTTCCCAAAGGAAGACTTGATAACTTAGACAACATGACCGACCATGACCATAATGGATTGAAACAAAACATGGCATGACCATAAGGAGGCTCTAAAATTTGAAGGTAGGAAAAAATTTGGAGGGGGTTGTAGCAGCTACAACATGGGGAAAGGGTCAGCAATGGGCCTTTGAGGAGTTAAATAAGAATATCAGTCAGACATCAGTTTTGGAATTACCAAAATCGCAACATCCATTTGAAGTGGAGACAAATGTGAGTGGGTATGCTTTGGGAGAAGTCTGGATGCACGGAGGAAGGCCTATATATTACCATTTTGAAGTATTTCATGGGGAATTTATCAACTTTCATACCTACGACAAGGAGCTTTATGCCCTGGTGCAAGTTGTGAAGAAGTGGAAGCACTATCAGATGGGAAAGGAGATAATAATCCACAAAAATCACCAACCATTACAATACCTACAAGCCCATAGTAAGCTACAATAAACCAGGAATTACAAGTGGATCGGGTTTCTACAACAAATTCATTTAGTGATAAAGTACAAGAAGGGAAGCACAAACAAGTTGGGTGGCACGGTTTCAAAGCCGCCCACATCAAAGATCAAAACTTTGAGAACTCTTATGCACATGGATCCATTCACCCATCATGTATACAAAGAGACATACTAAGAGGATGAGTAATTCAAGGAGTTGTTTCAACAATTACAGAGTCAAAGTCATATGCACAATGGCAACATCATTGAATACCATCTTTAGGATGGGTTACTTTATAGGCTAGATAAGTTATATGTTCTTAAATGTGAGCGATTGTAGTTTATCGAAGAGGCTCTAACCTCCAATTTTGTAGGGCACAAGAGGATGCATGCTATGTAGTACCAACAAGCCTAGTAATAGGAAACATGGTCTATTTCATCCCTTAACTATACCCACTCGTCCCTAGGAAAGCATTTCCATGGACTTTATGGGAGGTTCAAAACAACTAGGAAGGGACATGACTCCCTATTCGTGGTAGTTAACAGGTTCAACAAGATTTGTGTTTTGATGCCATGTAAGAAGACCATCAATAAGCAGGAAGTAGTAAACTTGGTCTTTGGACATGTTTTGGTGCACTTTAGGATACCAAGGATAATCTTTCAGACATGGACAGGAGATTTCTTAGTGTGCTTTAGAGTACATTGTGGGAGAAGATGGACACTAAGTTGAATAGGTCTAAATCATTCCATCCTCAAACAGATGGGAAAACAAAAACAATCAATAGGACTTTGGTGCAACTTTTGAGGGGTTATAATAAAAATCATTCAAAGGCTTATGATTAAAATATGGTACAACCCTCTTATAATATAACGATCAATAGTTCTACTAGTAAGTCTCTATTTGAAACTTGTTTTTGATATTTTACACCTTCACCTTTGGATATTACATATGGGAGATACGTAGGAGTAAGGGAGGATCTTACAAGGGATGACTTGAGGGCTGAAAAATTAGTTGAGAAAATTAGGCAGATCCATATACATGTACAGGAGACAATACAAAAGTTACAAGAAAAATATAAGGTCAGGCATGATTAACAGAGAACAAAGAAGTCGTTCAAGGTGGGAGACAAAGTATGGTTACAATTAAGCAAGGAGAAGCTACAAGGCTCTGGTAGGAAAATTAAGGCTTTGTGATATGGCCCATTTCAGATACTAGAAAAGGTGGGAGATAATTCGTATAGGCTTGGTCTACCCCCATACATGCACATTTACTCAATTGTGAATGTAGAGAATTTGAAACTCTATGAACCTTACATGCTAGATCAATTGTGATTTGGCACCAGATGCTCAAGCAGAGTTGACATAATATATTGTTCTGTAGAAGAGGTATAGAACTACAAGACAAGGGCAACATGACCTATGGAAGTTTGAGTTGAAAGGACAACTTCTAAGCAAAGCTAAATGGTACACTAGAGGGAAGGTGGAGGAAACATTTCCTCATCTCATGAAGTAAAAGCCTTTGGGGACTAAAATCATCCCAAAATTGGGATGCGTGATCCAAATTGGATCATAATATTGTGTTTCATCCATCTCAATGCTTTTAGAGTGGAAAAAGTGGGGGAAATAGCTTACAAGACCAATTTTACCTGGGGGACCCAATTTGGAAAATTGGGGTATAAAACCTTCTGGGAGCATTTTGAGGCATCAAAAGACATTTTTCTTTGGGGAAAAATTTTCCACTTTAGTGTCAAAACTTTTTCCATACTCTACACACAAATACCTTTCTAACATCACAAGAATTTCCTCAATCAGATTTCATCTGCAAAAGTTATTCCACTCGAAATTTGGCCTTCCTATTTTCACCACCATAATTTGAGAGGATGCCATGTCAACCCCCATAACTCATGGAAAATGGGACATCCACATGATTACGATAAGGTAGTCAAACCTAACAACTAGTAAGCTATTGTGTTGTGTTATAACTTTACCACTAGGAGGAAAAGGGGTATCATTCTTTTCGAGTGCATTTGTTATATAGATTAGCAAAATAACGAAGAGGGATATGGAGAGAGCACACAGAGAGGATATGTTCACTATAGTATCCCATGGGCCACATGACATACTTCTTAATATTCACAACTATTTTCTATTCAAAGAAAGAGAGCAGAGTGACCCCACCTTCCAGCTGGGTTTTCCCTCGAAAAGGTTTCCCAGGTTATATCTTGTGTCAAATCGTGGTTTGTGAGATTTTATTTCATTGTTCTCTATTTTTTACATAAATTTTAATTTGCACGCATATGCAATAAACAATAATCTACATATCCAGAAATCTAAAGAGAAATAAAACAATAATAGTCTATAATTTGGATTTTTAAATATAGTTTTGTTAGATTTTTGTGAAGAATGTTGATTTTGCATAGAACTACATTGTTCTTTGCTTTGATAATTGCAATTCTTCATTAAAACATTAAGTCACCCCATAAAATTATAACATTATTCATCAGCATATGCAACTATGTAAAACGAATAATATCATCATCATCAATGCAGCAAAACATAAAGAAACAATAGAAGAAAATCATGCACACACAGAGACACCAGGATTGGTCGAAGACCAGGGCAAAATCCATTACCTGGAAAACCCTTGGAAATTACTCTTCTTCTTAGATCGTCACTAAATGATTCAGCAAAATAGAGCACAATGATCCATATCTTCATCAATGCAACAAAACAAGTAGAACATCCATGGCATGACCGTAAGCATGCTTGTACTCAAAGCCCTGATTATGAGGACTATAAGTGCAACTGTCATTGACTGTAGTCAACTACTAAATATTGTTGTCACTGAACGAAATCTTCGAAATAATGATACTTCATATTTTGGTTCGAGACGCTCCCTGAGACACTCTATGTGAGTGTCTGAGATTGACCTAGATGATCCCAGGTAAACTATATGCGAGCGTCTAGGACTAAACTGGACTGCGGAAACCCTAGCCTCTCGAACACTCCCTTAGACACTGAGTGTTAGCGTCTGAGACTTCCCGGTCGCTCCTTTGACAATATTGTACCAGCGTCTAGGGACGAAAATCCTTAGTTACGAGCGTGCATCCAAGACTCAAAAACCCTAGACATGTGCAAGCTTTGACCCTGTAGTTTCAGACCCTTTGAGTGAGCTTTCCTCCATCAGACTTGTGCAAAAAAAACAATAGAGAGTGCCTAATGATTCTGTCCAAAATGAGCTTGAGGTTCATTCTATTTATAGGCTTTCATGAGGGTTAATTTGATGTTGAGGCCGACCTGTCCAATTGTATATGTGCATAGGGTCGACCTAATTTAATATACATGAGTAAATAAATAAATCCAAAAACCAAATTTCTCTTGTCCAAATAAGCTGATCTTTAGGTCGATTTTGGTTTAATGCAATCATTATCTCCATTATGTGAGCTGTCCAAAGTGGAATTTGAATGCAGTTGCATAATTTTAACACTCCCTCTCAACTAGGGATAATTATACCTCCCAATATTTGTCCATTGATCAATATGCCACCCTGGTATCTCAAGTGTCATCACTGATAATCTCTATCATGTATTCATCATGTCATGATAGTCATCACAAATCATTAATGTACATCTCAATCCATCCCTTTCTTATCTCTTGATCGTCCCTGCTCATATGTTGAACATTCTCAAATCTAGAAGAAGAAGAGTTCGTTATTGGAGGGGAGCTTAAGCTACCACCCTCTATTCATCAGGCTATTGTTTGGTATCTCTGCCCGGAATATCATTCAGTGAGCTACAACCCAAAAATATATCATCAGGCTACTACCTAGAAATATGTCGATGGGATACTACCCAAAGATATATCATCAGACTACCACCTAGAAATATGTCGATGGGCTACTACCCGGAATATTAGTCAGCGAGCTAAAACCCAGAAATATGTCATCATGTATTATCATTGGATAGCATATCATCAGGGAGTACATCTCAACCTAGAACCATATCGGGGAGCTACTACTCAACCTGGAATCTCATGGGGGAGCTACAAATCAACCCATATCGAGCAATAGGTAATATAGGGGAGCTACTACTCAACCCATCTTATCGCATACTGATCTTCCCAGTAATGACCCTTAATAGTCATGTGGTATAACACCTGCATCATAATCCTATCTTAAGCGAGATACTCGACTTACCAAAGGTAAGGATCTCACTCCCCCAAGCCTCCTCACCCTTTGGGCAGAAAGAGAGGGATAATCCCAATAAGCCCAACTTGTGGGTTTGATGCCAACTCGAGTATACTCTACAAAGACCAAGATAGAGTAAGCTACTAATCCAACCCTGTGGGTAACAGATAGGGGTGATACCCTATTGTACAGAGTTCCCTCAACCCCAGGATCCCTCTATCTCAATTCCACAGCCTGGGAGCTCAAACAGGGAGGAAGAGTATGGCTCAGTGTCCTCGATCAACAATGCTCTCTACAGCAACATATTTCTGGTAATCATCATGTCTCAATAACATTTGTCTCCTATTCATATAGGAAATCAAATCACATATCATGTTAGAACATAAATAATCATATAAATCACAAAAGGATACCATAATCATCCTCCCTCTCATGGAGGTTCCAATCAAAATCCTAAGCATGTCTCGAATAGCTGCACTGTCTCAATATATGAAATTATCTCAATTCCAACTATATATATGAGATTCTTTGCCTCTCTATGTTATCACAATGTATCCATGTCATATTTAGAACTTTCTAAAACATCTCTTCTAATGCTTCTTCATTCTGCCTCTTAGTTAGTCATCCTGGAAGCATCATACTCAACTTCAGTCGTGCTACGAACCTCTCATCATGGAAGATATCATACTAAGGAAATACTCATATGTTCTCATCTCATCAATAATGATCACAATCATCATCATCATATCCATATAGCCATTTATCATAGGAAGAATATCTCGGACCAAGAATAGATCATCTCATGCAAATATCTCAAAGGATGCTTGGTGGAAACTCTATATGAATGAATCAACTGAGGTTCTATGTACATCATGTATGTATATGGATGGATGTTCAAAAATAGAACATCTATGCTTCAATCAATTGTTGGTTTCCAATTCAAGTTCAACAATATCTCTTCAATCTGAGTGTCCAAGGATTTGCATTTCCTCTTTTTAATACTTCTTCAATAGCTTCACAATATAGATTATCTTTTCCCACTTTTTTCAAAAATCAATTCATCATGCCATGATTCATCATCTCGAGCTTCAGAAGCCATCTCCCTCTATTTTAGATCATCAAAGGCTCACTACATGTCAAGAATAGACCATCAGTGTATAAAAACCAAAACGAAAATCAAAGCCATACATTGGAACACATCATCCTAAATTCACTAGATAACAGTCAATGCGGACATATCTGGATCAGGTAGTTTGCTTCATGCAATGCTCTCTGCAAATTTAACACTTTACTGAACCAAATTGCTCATCTTTTCATAAATCAATATTGTACCATCAACTAAGTCAGCTCATCAAAGTCATCAATATCATAGTATCAATTCTCATGCCAACAAGTTTTCATCTATCATGCCATATCAATCAAGTATTAATCATAATACAAGTTATTTCTATCACAATATAAGTCATCGGAAGTGACTATGCGCATATATCATTCTCATCAAATCATCAATATTCAGATCGAATCATTAGACATTAGGTCAAATCCAAATTTGTTATCGTAGAGAGATCTATAGTCCAAAAAAATATCTCAATATCTAGTCAGAGTTCTAAATCATTGTCAAGTATCATGTAAAACTTCAAACATTGCTTATCTATATTAGTCAACCAAATCCTTTGTGTCACAAATTTCAATGGTTAAATCATAATGGCATATCTACATTCTTATCTCGGTCAACTACAAACACAAGTTCATGTTATAGAAAATATCTAAACTTTTCTTGCTCACAGATCTTTCTGTATTCATATCTATAGGATTGACATGCTTTAGGTAGACATCTGATTTCATGCACAATACTTCATTTTTTTGTTATCAACAATTCAACCCAACAACTTCAGAAATCAGTTTAGAGTGGCACTATATGTCAAAGACACCTTGATTTAGACTTCAGACAGCTTCTAAAACTTCGAATGATGGTCAACTGTAGTCAAACCCCTTTGACAGTCCCTTCAGGTTAGCATGGGAACATCTTTACGTTCCTAGACGCTGCCTTAGCCTTAGCATGTGTGTGTCCAGGGATGAAATCTCCCAGTTCTGTGCCTGCGTCCGGAATAGAAACCTTAATTTTTGTACAAGTTTTAGATCTGAGACTTTGCTACAGTTCAATAATGTCATATGTACATAAATCATAATTCAATAGTACAGAATGCAAATAGTAATATGAGTGAGAATCTTGAGAAGAGATTATCCCTCTGACTGGGAATCTAGTTCATTCATCTTCATTCATGTCATCAACCTGTCTTTACTAGTGTCATGAAACAACATATCTGTTAGATCATAAACATATATCTATCATCGTCATCAATATCATGTCATCAATCTTTCATCAAGGGTTAGACTTGAAAGATTAGGGCAGCAGACAGATGTGACATCATATCTCAAGGATCATGAAAAATAACACTTTCTATCATCGCATTTTACCATATGCTATAGTTACTCATCACATCAATACATGACCACAGTTACACTTCTATCACCATGCTTATCATTATAAACAAGATCAAGTTAGGTCATTCAATAAAACTTTATCAAAACAACGAGAGTGTCAACCCTTCCATGAGCATAATATTATCATGTATAAGAATCAAGGAGCTAACCTTCTATGTGAAATCCATCATCTCTTATGCATGTCAAGTATCAAGAGTATCTAGAGTCAAGGTTCTATATTTATTTATGGGATCAAAATATCTGACATCAAGTATATCAAAGATCAACATAGAATTAAAGAAGATCAAAAGTGTTCAATACTAGGTGCAACATTTCATCATAAATCAAATCACCCTCATATGTATGTATGGACCATTTGATAAAGATATATGCTCGATAGGGATTAATAGCTAAAACATAATAATGAAACAATATATCATGCATACCTTGAAATATTCAAGTACCTGTGCACCTTCTCATTAAACATAGGCCGATTGTAGCACTTTTTCATCTTTGGTATGTATTTCCACTTTACTCTTTTCCAAATCTATCCACCTTTACTGCATTTCAAATGATCCTCAAGAAGGATCCACTTATCATAGCTCATCAAGGATGTTAGCAACATCCATATGCTTAAATACACATGTAGGAAGTATAGACAATAATCATAATAATCAAATCCATAAGTATAAACAAAAGTAAGGACATAAGGAAGCATCATAAGTCAAGAAATACTTATCTTCAATGACAGGTGATCCTCTTCCTCTTGAGCCAACCTTCAAGAGTCATCAATATCTATAGTCCATATACAAATGTTGCCTTCAATTATCTAGCGAGGCCTACTAGAGAATATCCCATCTAGGGCTTCATCAAATATTTCACAAGTTCTTGAGCCTCTTTACATTGACCATACTATATATCATGTATTTTCCATAAACTAGGGTTTCCTATTCAACCCTAACCTCATAGAATCCATCAAACCCTAATAATCAAGTTACCTAGGGTTTTCTTAAAACCCTAGAATTCTTTTAGGTATCCATCATCCTCTTCTTTCTTTCATCAATGGTGTCATCATTAGGGTGATCTATGTTGCCTTTCTTCAGCCTAGCTCTGAAACCATGTTAATTTTTCATAGGGATACAATGTTCTTTGCTTTGATAATTACATTTCTTCATTAGCACATTAATTTCACCCCATAACATTATAACATTATTCATCAGTATATGCAACTATATAGAAAGAACAATATCATCATCATCAATGCAGCAAAACATAAAGAACAACCTTGCAAATTCTTCTTCTTCTTAGATTGTCATTAAATGATTCAGCAAAAGAGAGTACAATTATCCATATCTTCATCAATGCAACAAAATAAATAGAACACCCATGACATGACCCTAAACATGCTTGTACTCAAAGCCATGATTCTAAGGATTGTAATGCACTATCATTGATTGTAATCGACTATTGAATACAATTGTCACTAAGCGGAATATTTGGAATAATGATACTTCATAATTTGGTCATGGACGCTCCCTGAGACACTCTATGTGAGCATCTAAGACTGACATGGACGCTCCCAGGTAAACTATATGCAAGTGTCTAGGGCCAAACTGGATTGCGGAAACCCTAACCTCTCGGACACTCCCTTAGACACTGAGTTCAAGTGTCTAAGACTTCCCAGACGCTCCTTTGAACATACTGTGTGAGAGTCTAGGGATGAAAATCATTAGTTTTGAGCGTGCATCCAAGACTAAGAAACCATAGATATGTGTGAGCTTCGACCCTATAGTTTTAGACCCTTTGCGCGAGCTTTCCTCCGTCAGACTTGAGCGAACCAAACAGTAAAAGAGAAGAGAGTGCTTAATGATTGTGTCCAAAATGAGCTTGAGGTCCTTTCTATTTATAGGCTTTCATGAGGGTCCATTTGATGTTGAGGCCAACCTGTCCAATTGTATATATGCATAGGGCCGACCTAATCCAATATACATGAGTAAATAAATAAATTCAAAAACCAAATTTTGCTTGTCCAAATAAGGTGATCTTTAGGTCGATTTTGGTCCTCTTGAAAAGAGGAATTCAACGCAATCTTTATCTCCATCATGTGAGTTTTCCAAGCTAGAATTTGACTGCAGTTGCATAATTTTAACAAAGAATTATTCAGTGGAATATCCATGATAGTTTACCGATCACAAACATGGGAAATAATCTAGGGTTTAACCTAGAGGAGATTGATTGAGGAAGAAAGGAGAATTTGGAGATATTTGGTGGTGGTTATGGTTTTCTTAGTTTTCCCTAGCTAGGGTTTTGGAGCTTGAATAATTTCCCTAGCTTATGATAAGCTCTGAGTATGTATATGTAGTTCAATTTTTTTTTATATAAATAAATATGAAGGTTTAAACTATCCAAAATTGTGTAATTACATAATCAATTTTTATCTTTCATTGTTTTCTTGATTAGGTAATTTAAAACATTTGTTATGTTTATTTTATGTAACATATTGCTAACAATGTTAAGTGATTTAATATAAATCATGAAAATAATTAACGAAATTTACAATACAAAGTTGGCAAATATTTTGTATCTCTTCTCATGGGACCCCTAATGGGTTGAGTTGGAGTGATAAAATATTGTCCCCTATTTGCTTATATGCATTAAAATTTTAAATAACCCATAAGATCGAAGTTTAAAGGGGCTAGAGCTAGGAAACCTCATTGTGAGGTGAAAATTTAGCTATCCAAAATTGTGTAATTACATAATCAATTTTTATCTTTCATTGTTTTCTTGATTAGGTAATTTAAAACATGTGTTATGTTTATTTTATGTAACATATTGCTAAAAATGTTAAGTGATTTAATATAAATCATGAAAATAATTAACGAAATTTACAATACAAAGTTGGCAAATATCTGGTATCTCTTCTCATGGGACCCCTAATGGGTTGAGTTGGAGTGATAAAATATTGTCCCCTATTTGCTTATATGCATTAAAATTTTAAATAACCCATAAGATCGAAGTTCAAAGGGGCTAGAGCTAGGAAACCTCATTGTGAGGTGAAAATTTAGTTTTTCATTAAAACCAAAGAATGCAGAAATTTCTACATTCTCTCTCTCTCTCTCTCTCTCTCTCTCTCTCTCTCTCTCTCTCTCTCTCTATATATATATATATATATATAAGCTCATAGAATCAAGATGAGCTAAGAGTAATGGGCATACTAGCTTACATTGGTTCCAAGTCACAAATCTCTTTATTAGCTATATTTATGGGTTAAAACATGAACATTGATAACATTTTTTTTAAGCTCATAGAATCAAGATGAGCTAAGAGTAATGGGCATAATAGCTTACATTGGTTCCAAGTCACAAATCTCTTTATTAGCTATATTTATGGGTTAAAACATGAACATTGATAACATTTTTTTTTTTGAGATGAAAATAATTGAAAAATCATTGTGTCAACTTTAAGTGGTTTAGCACACAAATGTGAATGAATCCAGAAGATGTTTCCCAATTTTTAGTGAAATGTGGCAATGAAAATTTGACAATTTACATGTTTTTTTTTAAATTAAAGTCCTATAAATTCATAAAAACTTTATGAATTTTGCAGTGCAATTAAAAATCATTTATGGGGAATTGTGATATCTTTCTGATGAAGTTTTTCCCAAAAATTAATATGTCATTTAATTATATGTTTGCCATTAAAAAATTTAATAAGTGACTTTTGTTGTTATGCAACCAACTCACAAAATAGAAGAAAAGATAGATCAACGACTTGAGAAATAGCCTCTTCGAGGGGGAAACCTCCTTTACATCACATAAATGAACAATTATTGGATGATACAAATGACAAGACCTCATTTCTATATATAGGAGTCTAAGGGGTCACAATATAATTAGAGCCTACATAACAATAATAATATAAGGGCACAACAATAACAATAGTGGGCTTTTATGGGGCACAACAATAAAATTATGGGGGCTACATTAAGAATAAAAATAAGGGGACTACACTATCATTATAGGGACCTAACATGCCTCCCTCCTTCAAAAAAAGTGTTGTCCTCAACACTTGACTAGTTATGGATGATTTTGTATGAAATTTTCATCCTCCCATGTGGAATCTTCAGCGATTAATTTCTTCCACTTAATGAGATACTCTGAAAATTATCAATTCTGTAGTTTTCGGGTTCTTGTTTCTGTGACCGCTTCAAACTCCAATATGATTTTTCCTTCTTTGTCAAGTTTTGGAAATATTGTTTGAATTGGGAGCTTGTCACCGATCACCTTCTTTAAGCATGAAACATGGAAAACTTGGTGTACTCAAGAAAACCTTAAAATTAATTTATTTTCCTTTCTGGTATCTTGATGCATTTTTCTAAGATGAATTTGTTATATATAGAAACATATTTAATAGCTTGGAGGAGATGGATTTGAAACATAACCTCTCGAATTCACCTAAGGGGTCATTTCATGAGCTAGTGTAATATCTCCTAGCTTTTAATCTTTAAAAAGAGGTGTTTGTTGAGGAATAGGTTGTTAATCTTATGGAGGAGTATCATTTTCCATAGATACCTTATGCTCTATGAATTATGTAATGAGAGGAGGGGAATTCAAAATGTTCCCTAGCCTTAACTTGACTTCTTAAAAATCCATGAATTTTAGTACATGGTTATGTCATTATTGTACCTTGTTAGATCTATCTATTATTTGGATTAGGTGCTTGTTGGGAAAGGCATTGAGGTTACTTTATGATTTTTTGGTTATTGTCTTTTGGATCAATGGACTTTTGAGGTGGAGACGTGACTAATGCTTGTTGCTACCCATTTTAAGATGTTCATCCCTATGGAGGATTAGACCATTGTTGGTTTTACATTTGAGGTTGGTTTTCATACTTCCATTGTTAAGTTTGCATTGTCTAGCTATGTTAATTAATAGCATATCAATGTTGAGCATGCATTTGTGCATTATATCCAAAAAAATATTGGGGATGGGAAAAGCATACCTAATTAAAATGGTTGAGTTAACATGTGTCTCCTCTTGTTGATTAAACATAGTTGCTCCATAATCTCCCAAACTACTTGGTAAGTAGCCTTGATACATTTAGGAAAAGAACAATTAGAGATTTTTGTACCTCTTCTTTCTTCCTCTTTATCTACATTATATCCATCAACATAGAAAATTATAGAAATTAATGTGTAGATATAAAATTGCTCATGTAATTTACTAAAACACGAGACTCAAATCTACTCTACTCATCTACGGAATTGAATTCACGATCAAGAACTCAAATCATAAACATGCATCAATAATTAACACACATACACAAATATTTATCTAGGGGAAAGCAACTACTCAAAACCCCTTCCTATATGTATTGCATTAATCAAAGAATATGGATGAATACATATGCTTTCTCAAGCTTGAGCACAACCTGCAAGTGTATAGTCTATCCCTCTACCTGACTGACTGAATCTAGCCAACACTTAGCCAATTTTCAAGCCCTCCAAGATCCTATTTCCTTGTGTTCTTCCTTGAGGAATTAGGCCCCTATTAATTAGGAAAATCCTCAATTAGAATTATGCAATCCTTCTAGGCTCATCCTCTGACTACATGCACCACCTGTACACTTCAAAATAGTCTACAACTGATAGTACACTGCCTTGGAACCTCCACCTCAACTGGGTAACTCGAATTCTCTGCATGCAACTGTTATTTTTGGTTGATTGATCAGTTAATTGGTTGATCACTGAGCGTGACTGAAGTCACACTGCACAACTTGACCTTCCACTAGTTCCTCTAACAATTAGAACTAGTTTAACTGACAATAACTCAATTTAACTAAATTATATTGCTATAAATTAGCAATCACTCGTGCTCAATTGAACTCAAGTCTTCCAACTTGAATTATCTAAGCTAATTGGGTGACACAAGCCATGTCACTCAAGTTAACTCATCCAAGTTGTCTACTGAAATGGAAATTCGAATTTTCTCTAGTTTGACCAAGGAAAATCAAACTGAGATTTTTCTTGCTGCATTTTCAACACTCCCTCTCAGCAAGAAAGGGATTATCAGATACCCCGATCCTGCCTCTATGGAACTCAAATTTACCATTTGAAAAATCCTTTTTCAAAATATATGCATCTTGTTCCTCTGTTAGAATGTAATCAAGAAACATGATTCACCTCTACACACAATCCCGTAGATGGTGATACCAGATATCTATATGCTTGGATTGATCATGAAATACTGGATTTTCAAAGATCTTAATGCAACTTTGATTGTCACAGTATATCACAGTAGGATCCATCATCTGACTAAATAGTCCCACAATAATCTTTCTCATCCAGATCGCCTCACATGATGCTTGAATTGCAGCCATGTATTCTGCTTCTATTAAGCTGAGTGGCATTGATCTTTGCTTCCTGCTGTACTAGGAAACTGTTGTGGAACCAACATTAAAAATTACCCTTGATATACTCTTCCTATCTAATGGACTCCCTGCCCAATATGGATCTATGAAGCCACGCAGCTTCACTCCCTATGTTCGTTTGTACCATAGTCCAAACTGGGTGGTGCCTCTGAGGTACCTTAGAATATGCTTAGATTCCATCCAAAACAATTTGGTTGGCCTAACCATGCTTGACTAAGTTGGTTGACTGCATAACACATATTAGGTCGAGTGTTCACCAAATACATTAGTGAACCCACAAGTTTTCAATAGATGGTAGCCTCCACTACTTCACCTGAAGTAGCATCCTCTTTCCTCCAATTGGTGGCTAGAGGTGTCTCCATGGGTTTGCTACTCTCCATGTGAAACTTATTTAGTATCTCAGTAGCATACTTTCCTTAAGAAACAAACAATTCCCCATCTCTTTGTCATACTTCCAATCTGAGGAAATAGTGCATAAGTCCCATGTCCTTCATTTCAAATTCTCTTGCAAGGTCCTCCTTGCAAGATCTGATCAACTTATCATCACCCATTAAAATCAAATCATCAACATATAAGACAATAATCAAAAATTTACCTTCTACCAATATATGATAAAGGTTTGCATCTACTTCACTTTTGGTGAAGGCCAAACCAGTGAGATAGATTTCGATCCTAGTGTACCAAGAGTGGGGTGCTTTCTCGAGGCCATACAATTCTCGCTTGAGTTTGCACACATGTGACTCTCAATTAAAGGTCTCAAAACCTTATGGTTGCTCAATGTACACCTCTTCCTCAATAACTCCATTGAGGAATGTTGTCTTTACATCCATCTGGTGGATCTTCCACCCCATCTGCACTGACAAAGAAAGTATAGATCTAATGGATGAATACCTTGCGACTGGTGCAAAGGTTTCCTCATAGTCAATTCCCTCAACTTGAGAGAATCCCTTGGCCACAAATATGAGCTTATACTTCTCTATGCTTTCGTCTGTCGCATGCTTTACCTTGAAGATCCATCTTGAACCCACCATTAATTTATCTGTTGGTCTTGTGACCACTTCACAAACATTGTTCTTTACAATTTAATCATATTCCTCTACCATTGCATCAACCCATACATATTTCTATATTTCTTCCTTGAAAGAGGATGGCTCAATGTCTACTAACTCAGTCATTAGAGCTATGTAGCCAGTATATTGTTCTGGTGACCTTCTTTGCCTACACTGAGAAGTGGGTGCTCCCACGGTCTCTCTGGCATCATGCAATAGCCTCTCATCTTCTCTGGTTCATTTTCTCCCTTCTCTATATGTTTCTGCTTAAGTCGTTGTCTCCACTCTCTGTTCCTCAACTTGTGGTTGCTCCACAACTTCCTGAGGTTCCTCCTTTGGAGCCAAAATCTCCTAGTCTGGTTGCAACTAAAGCTCCTTCTCAAGAGAAAATATCATTGTCTTCTCTTCATTAACCTTCACATCCCTTCAAACAACTGTCATCTTGAGGGATGGTAAGTACACACGGTAGTTTTGAGGAGTTTCTATGTAACCTACAAATACCCCCAACTTAGTTGTTGGCTCAAGCTTCTTCCTAGAGTCTTTGGAGACATGGCAGTAAAAATATGCTCCAAAGATCCTGAAGTGAGACACATCTGGCTTTCTCCCCAAGAAAGCCTCCTCCGGTGTAATCATTCCTATAATCCGATGAGGACTCCGGTTCTACAAGTATACTGTTGTGTTGCATGCCTCTGCCCACAAATGCAGTGGTAGGCCTTGGTCATGCAACATCGCCCTAGTTGCTCCCACAACACTATGGTTCTTTCTCTCAACCTACCCATTATGTTGTGGGTTGTGGGGTGTTGTCAACTCCCGTCGAATTCCTTATTTTGCACAAAAAAGTTTAAATTCATTCGACATGTACTCACCTCCATTATCGCTCCTAAGAGCCTTCATGTTCTTGTGGGTTTCCTTCTCTACCAGTGCCTTGAATTCAAAAAACTTGGAGAATGCCTCATCCTTCTTCTGCATGAAGAATATCCAACACTTTTGTGAGAAGTCATCTACAAAGATAACATAATATTTGTGCCTGACAGTGGAGGTTGTCGAGAAAGGTCCACAGACATTAGAGTGGATCCTTTCAAGGACTGCATGTGCTTTGCTATCCCGATCATGGAATGAGGCTTTTGTGTACTTCCCCAAGGTACACCCTTTGCATGTATCTTGTTTCTCAAGTGCTCCTTTGGGGAGGCTTGTGGTTATCTATTGCATAATCTTCAGGGCACCATGATGCAAATGTCCAAGTATTTTATGCCAAATTTCACTGACATCGTGGCTCTGCACCTTCTCTACCTTCGTGCTTAATGTAGCACAGTCTTCCACATCTAGATTGTACATGCTATTCAAACGAACCCTGATCTGCTTCACCTGTCTCGTGGCTATGTGTCTTAGGAATGCTTTCCCTTTGCTGAAGATCACATTGTAACTACAGTCTTCCAACATTGCAACTAAGATGATATTTTTCTTTATGCCTGTAATAAATATGACATCGTCGAGTTTGAGAGGGGAAATTGACTCCCTTTGAAAGGTGATTGTACCAATACCGGTCGCGCTATAACTTCCATCATCTCCCATCTCGATGTGCATCTGGAGATCTTTCTCCTCAAGGTCACTAAAAAAATATTTGTTCCCTGTCATGTGGACTGAGGCACCACTATCCAAGTACCACACGCTCCCCATCATTGTGCTCACCATGCATGTGATAAGGGTAAATTCAAGTTCGAACTTTGAGGCCAAAGCTTCATTTGCCTCTCCTCCTAAGTTCTTCTTGCTCGTCTTTTTGTGTGGACACTTTGTGGCATAATTCATGAATTCATGACAATTGAAGCATTTAATTTTGGACAAGTCTTTATTCTTTCCCCCTTGACTGGACTCTGGTTTGGATTTGGATTTCTTCCCTTCCCCTTTCTTTTCCTTTCCAGCTAAAGCACAGTTTTCTTCATACTCACACTTGGATGAAATTCCATCTCAGGTATTCTGCCTTATTTCCTCATGTACCAAACCTGACGATAAGTGTTCCCAATTTGATAGTTTCTCCCTCTCGTTCATTGAATATTGGTAGCTATGCCAACTCTTGGGAAGGCTTAGAATGGCTAGGCTTACCAAATCATCTTCTACAAAAGTAACACCAACTCCACCAAGTTCATCACGACATTGTATGAACCTACACAGGTACTGCTAAATAGGGTCATTCTTCTGCATCTTGATATTTCAAATCTTGTCCTTAAGCACCAGTTTCCTATGGTCGCTACTATTCTGGAACAAAATTGTCAGGGCTTGCCACATTGCATACGGAGTTTCTTTCCCGTGGAGATTTGAGACAATGTGGTCCTTTAGTCCCTCCATTATGATTCTCCTCACCTTAGCTACACACTTCCTCCATTCTACTAGAACTTTGACATCAGATGATACTCGTTCTGGAATGTTAATCTCAACAAATTCCTTCAACCCATTTTCCTCCAGCACCGCCTCCATGCGGTCCTTCCAAACAACAACGTTTGAGCTGCCCTCAAGGACATACTCAAGTCTTAGACCATAGAAATCCATCGTGCTATCTCTAAAGAATTGATCCTACAAATTTGATCCTCCTACAATAACAACTTCGAAATTCCTACTCTATTGTGAATCCTACTCTGATACCATGTAGAAATTAATGTGTAGATATGAAATTTCTCATGTAATTTACTAAAACACAAGACTCAAATCTACTCTACTCATCTGTGGAATTCAATTCATGATCAAGAGCTCAAATCATAAACATGCATCAAGAATTAACACACATACACAAAGATTTATCTAGGGGAAAGAAACTACTCAAAACCCCTTCCTATATGTATTGCATTAATCAAATAATATGGATGAATACATATACTTTCTCAAGCCTGAGCATAACCTGCATGTGTATATTTTATCCCTCTTCTCGACTGACTGAATCTAGACAACACTTGGCCAATTTTAAAGCCCTCAAAGCTTCTATTTCCTTGCATTTTTCCTTGAGGAATTAGGCCCCTATTAATTAATAAATTACTCCATTGGAATTGCGCAATCCTTCTAGGCACATCCTCTAACTGCACGCACCACCTATACACTTCGAAATAATCTACAACTAATAGTAGATTGCCTTGGAACCTCCACCTCAACTGGGTAACTCAAATTCTCTAGATGCAACTGTTATTTTGGGTTGATTGATCAATTAATTGGTTGATCACTGAGTGCGACTGAAGTCACATTGAACAACTTGACCTTCCACTAGTTCCTCTAACAGTCAAAACTAGTTTAACTGACAATAACTCAATTTAATTTAATTAGATTTCTAGAAATTAGCAATCACTCATGCTCAATTGAACTCAAGTCTTCCAACTCGAATTATATAAGCTAACTGAGTGACAGAAGCCATTTCACTCAAGTTAACTCATCCAAGTTGTCTGTTGAAATGGAAATTCGAATTTTCTCTAGTTTGACCAAGGCAAATCAAACTGAGATTTTTCTTGTTGCATTTTCAACACAAATGAATGTTAAATGTCAATATTCATATCTTATAATAAGATTTCTATTTCATTCTCTGTGATATTTGCAAAATTGAATGAATGTGAGGTAGAGCTCTCGCACCCTTACTTTTCTTTTTTGTATACCTAGAGTCGTTTCTGAACACTTTCTTGTTATCTTCATAGCCAACAAGATGTCTCTATTTGCAAGAAGGTTCAAATTCTCCATAAGTTCCTCTCTTACTCCTTTAAGAAACACAAGTTTGAGGGTGTTGTCATCCAACATGAAATTATTATACCTCTCGTAACTAAGTCGAAATCTCTTAATAATCCTCTAGGGATTCATTCTCTCCTTGATCCATTCTAAAGATCTCATCTCTAGTATGTATATCCTTACAATAGTTTGATATGACCTCAAGGGGGCATATACGGGATTAATTGTATATGATATAACCCAAAGTGGGGGCATATATGGGGTTAAATATACATATAATGTGTAAATGTGTATGTAATAACGTCAAGTTGATAATAAAGAGGCCATGTGCAATGTATCAATAGGTATATATAGAGATCATGTAGTTATTATTTAAGATAAGTAATTTGGATATATGATTGTATTGGGTTATTTGGAAGAGTTTCTCCTATTATTTAAAAAGGAATTTTGTTACTTAACTCTCTTATATATCTTGCAGTTGTGTTCCACACTCACATTGGTGTACATTGTGTGTACTTGTGTTTTATTATGATATTTTGAGTATTTAGTTCATAACATTTGGTATCATAGCTATCCCCCAAGGTTATTTCAATTGGTTGAGGCCCCATTGTTAAAGAACCTTTGTTATAGAGAGGTCACAGGTTCAGTTCTCTCGACACACTCAGGGCCAGGCCCTGTGGTTGAGCCAACAAGAAGTGATCCCTTCTTTTGGATCTATATGGTGCAAATACCCAGTGGATGTAGTAGTGACTGATCTCTGAGGTCTGTGAACCACATAGAAAAAAGGGAAAAAAAAAACCATTTGATATCATAACTATGATCCTCGATTTTTCTCTCCAATCAAGACAACTTGGAATTTTTGTTATAACCTTTTTTCTTTCAAAGTTTTAAACAATAAAATTTTAAGGAGATTAAGGAGAAATATCAATGTACTAGTTATCAAAATTTCAAGTTTTGTTCCATTATAGTTTCAAAGATATATTGTATGGAAGATAAGGTTTGTGCCTAATCAAGTAATCAATGTTAATGAGTCGTCTTGGAATCCTTGCTACAAATGTTTTTTTAGGAAGTCTAATATAGTGAAAATTTGTGGGGATTGAGAAAACATATCATAGTATATGTGGTCAAAATATTAGGTTTTGTTTCTTTGTACTATCAAAGATATAATCTATGAAAATAGGGCTTGTAACTAATCATGAACGAGTCATTTTTTTATTGTTTCTATAAATTTTTGTGGGGAAATTCAGGTAGTGAAATTTTGAGGAGATGAAGAATAAATATTATGGTATAGGTGGTAAAATTTCCAAGGTATTTTTCCTTATACTTTCAAATATATACACTATGGAAGCTAGGATTTGTGACTAGTCTTGAAATCAGTTTAGAACGAGTCATCTTGGTATGTTTGTTGTAACTTTTTCCTAGAGATGTTGTAGATTGTGAAATTTTTAAGGACATAAGGAGGAATACTAAAGTACCTTTTCTAAAAAAATTATCTTTTTCACTATAATTGTATAATTATATCCCATTAAAATTATGGCTTTTGACCATCCCTAAAACTAGCCTCAAGTAGGTGTTCTTGGTAAAATAGTCGTATCTACTTCTATAAATATCAAAATTGAGTTCACTAGTTTTGTTGGATATAAGATGGGTTATATTATTTTTAATGAAAATTTCAAAAACTTATCATAAAAATTGGATACGTAGAATTTCATACAATTTATCTCTCTAGAAGAGTCCAAAATCAACAAGTTTTATGAAAGTTAACATAGCTTTCACTTGGCACATAAAAAATAATTCACTTGTGGAATTGAAGAAAAGACATATAAGAGTATTACAGGGCAAATTTGTAGACTTGCAAGAGTTTAAATTGTAGAGATACATCAAAATGAAGGTCGACTAGCAAGACAATCTCCAAACCAGGGTTTTAAAAGGTATGTTAACTTAAAATTATCATAACTTTTGATTGAGATATCCAATTGATATGATTAAAAAACCATTGGAAATATAAGAGACAGGAAATTATATTGGAAAAAAAAATAATAGAAATAGTTATCATTATTTATAGCATATTTATGGTGCAAGTTGAGGATTGTGGTTAGACCTCACTTAACAATCGGTAATACCTAGATTTATGGGAATGGTGATAAAGGTGAAATCAATATTATGGAATGGATAAGGATGGAAAATGAACATGTTTTAACTCATTTAATGGGAATAATTTATTGTAATATGAATCTTGGGGATGGTGGATGAGTATTGACAATGAAAATAGAAGAAATGTGATAATGAAGTTTTTGAGGAGTTATTCTGGAAAGGAAAAAAATGGATCAAGGACTAAAAAATGAAAAAAAATGCATAAAATTGAACATGGTTTCAAATAAGAAAAAGAATTTATCAAGAAGAAAGAGGATGAGTAATCTAAGATACAAAACCTTAATGAAGCACTCACTAAGGAGATTCAACAATTAAAAGAAGAAAAGAAAAGAAAAGGGAAGTGGTCAAAAGGATGAGTCAAGGGAAGAATTGAAGCAGATAGATGAAGAAATATGCATATTATGAAACCATAATTAAAAGAAATATTGGATGAGGTGAAGATAATGAAAGAAGTAAAAGAAGCATTGTGGAAAAAAAAAACCCTTAGATAAAGAGACTACCAAAAGACTTGACGAGGGAATCTATATGAAGGTTGAGGAATCTCTAAATACAAATGAGGTAAATTTACAAGAGGTTGAGAAATCCCCAAATACAAATTAGGTAAAATTATAAATGCAACCCAATTCTTTTATTTTTATTTTTAATGTTGTTCACGGACACTGAAGATCATTGGTCGCTACGTCCATAGAAACAATCCCGGGAAGATCCACCCAAGGGATCACTTTAAATCACATCGGCTTATTTGACTAGCCTAACGCCAAGATCTTCGAGGAGAATTGACGTCATCACATCCCATTAGCAAGGTGTTTATACAACGGGACTCTACCAATTGAGCTAACCCTTGGGGCTAATTTTGTCATAATCATCTCCACTTTCAGATCTTTCATTTTCATGTTCAGAGTTATCAAATTCATGTTCTACATTTTTCCTCTTTAAGGGGCCTTCCTTGCCCCCTTCTGCCTCTATATCAAGAGGTTTGTGGCTTGAATTTTCAGTCAAATCTTTTATCGGCTTCTCTTGCTCCTCGCTTGCTTTCAACAAGTGTTCATGACCAGATCTAATGTTGTCCAACTCTTGTCTTAAATATATTACAATATCTAGGAATTGGGTTGTTGGAGGTGTATTTTTTCCTCCCAACTCAACCCAAACCTCTCCTCCTTCACCAGGAGGTTGGTTAGAGGCTTCTGCCATGTTGCACTTCTTTGCTAATTTCTATTGTACCTTATTGCACAGAACAAAATTACATTAGTTTTTTTCCTAAAACATAATAATTATGCAATTCATTTTTTTTTCACTGTGGTTTGACCCTTAGGCCTAGTTTTTAAACCTACATCTCTGACACTATATGTAACATACCTCAAATTCACATACCAAAAAAAAAATCTTATTCATATAAGCATCAAAAGGTAACAACAATTTTATTACATATGGTCTTTATTAAATTTGTCCCACTATAGATTCTCTAATGACTCCAATAAGTTACTTAAATTCTTTGAATCTAGCCTTGGTATCCCTGGATTTCCTATTTTACATTTGTATATATTAAATATGGGTCTCGTATCATTATGACCACATTCTTATTAACTATATCTCATAGTCTTCGTTCTAACTTATTGTTGGCGGAAAAGTTTAATTTGAGTTTGACCCAGGGTTCAACCGAGGGTGCCAATAAAGAGGTCCACATAGTCTAGCACTTCGCTGACATTCTCACCCCTTTAGAACAAAGGATCGTCTCACCTGAGGTGATCCAGAACCATAAAAGGATGTAGGGGATCTAGATCTGACTAATTAGGCAATTTGCGCAACTATTACCACATTCATTTACATCCATTCGACTCATGCACTTAACAGAAAATATACATATGTAGAAAATTTGAGAAGGGCCCATAAAATACACAACCGAATATCAAAATTCCCATCCTCCATATATTATTAAACAACAGATTTCAGTTCCATTATGTCACCACCATTACAATTTGCAGCAATTATAGGCTTGCGCGTGGATATCAAAATCGATAGGAAATATAGAAACAAAACATTACAAGCTCACATCTCAAACATTACATAACATCAAAATGTTGCAACACAATCCCAACATATACAAGCCCTATCTATATTCCTCGCACGATTTGAACTTTGTGGCACCGTCTAAACTTGTTTCTCGCTGCCTTTTGTCTTCTTTTATAGTCGTGTTTTCTTGATCTAGTCTTCAATATCTCGATCGCTTGATCCATGGTTTTCCAATACCTAGGGCCATTACCTTAGTTATATGTTGACTGCATCAAAATTGACTCCTAGTTCTCCGACACGCACCCTTATATTCAGCTATGCAAGTTCCAAAACATTTCGCTGCCACTGATTTTTTGATGCTCTATTTTCGGCAGTTTTGTCCAAAACGTCATTCGCAACCGTTATTCCTTCAGAAACGAAGGACCCAACACGCCCCAACCACATCCTATTGACTTGCTCTCGAGTCAATGTGTTGTTGTTGCTGCTTCTGAACTCTGTGTTGGCTGGCTTTCACTTGGCTCAGTTGTGGTACCTTCAAACAAAGGACCCAACTCTAGAACAGTCTAAAGAGTTGACTTATTAAAGCTTTGTGAATGTGGAAACAGAGGAGTTCCATGGTTCCAGTAGTGTGGAAACCTTAGCTGAAAACTCAGTAATTGTCTTCTCACTAAGATCATTAAGTTGTGACTCAACAAGTACTTGAATCTACTTATCTACAACCATGGACAGAGCACTCAAAGTAATAAAATCCTTATGAGCCTCCGAGCAGAGGTCGTGGAGAACTCGTTGGTTACTTGGGTTGCATCTTCCAACTAGTTGATTTGGGAATTGAGTACACCTGCCTAATCTAGAAGTTTCTTCTTGTCTTCCAGGTCGAAGCTCACCATTGCTTGCTGAAATAAATTTTGGATGTTCTCGCACAAGGGATCCATCGCTGCATTCGTCTTCATGACAACACCACTTCCATCTGAGATCTAGCGGAACATGCGCTGAGATTCTTTCATAACTTGGGGAAAAGTAGCGCAAATAGAAGTGGCAATCTGGAGCTTCTCAGTGATCTAACTATGATAGGTTGTTGAAGGATCAGACGAACTCTGTTGCATATTAGTGGCAATGTCCTTACGCTCTACATGTTTGGAAACAAGTTGCTTGCATGTTGCTTCAACCATAACACAACATTCGGAAAGGGAGCAAGTAGCAAGATCTCCAGGTTGCTCTACGGCATATGGAGGAAGAGTAGGCCATAAGGACTGCAACTAAGAATGAACCACATTAACCTGGGTCTCCAATCCTTCCTTCTCGAGACGCAATTGTGTTTGTACCGCTTTGGCGACATTTAACTGATGTTGTTGCTATTCATAGGTGACCTAAAGGTTGGTGCACCTAGTTTTTGTTTGAGCCAAGCGATGCTCCAACTGAGAAATTGAAGCATGAATGAACTGAAATAACTATGGTGAGGATCATACACTGAGGGTGTCAACCGAAATTGTATCGGTTGGTGGGAGCCTCGATTGTAGTGGTTGGCTACTAGCAACCGAATTTTCTAACTTATCTTGTGGCGAGGACTCCCTCTATATGGAAGTTTCTTTATTTTGTGCAATTCGATGGAGAACAGGGTTTGGGATGAAAGTAATAAGATCATGTTGTTGAGCAGCGAGAGAGATGACTTGACGACATTTCTCAGGGTCTTTCATGAAGTCCACCACTTTCTCAGCAAAAAATGGTGAAGTGGATGAAGATGGATGAGGTGATGGATCAATAGGAGGTGGAATGGTTGATGGTGGGGGAATGACAATTGTAGGCAGGCTAATAGAAGTAACAAACACAGAATTGGTCTCAATGTCACCTAGCTCATCAGCGAGAGTGGACGAATCAGAACGGTCAGATACAGTTGTTGGGGAAGATTGAGGCGTTCCTTCGGAAGCTGTATGCGCAGATAAAGGCTTTTCTTCATCAATGGGAATAGCAGGGTCAGTGTATAGGGGTTCGGCATCAAGGTCAATGAAAGTGGAAGAAGAGATAGTGCTACAAAATTGGTGAGGTGAAAGAGGAGTAGGAGTGGTGGTGGGTGGAAGGTTAGATGTGATACCAGGCGATGTAGTAGACATAGGAGAAACTTAATGTACTTGAAGAGTTTGTTGAACATAGGAACCTACCTCTGACAAAGTAGCATAGGCCGAGCTCACGCACTCCTTATCCTTCTTCAGTAGAGGATGGATTCCCTCTGACACATCTTCATAATGCTTGCGCGAAGTGGAAGGGGCCTCCTCAACGATTTCATTGTGTCAAAATTGTAGAAGATTTGTCCATCTTGCTGCCATGTGATGACCCCAGGCCAAGTGTCAACTTCAGAGTGGAAATCATTCTCACTGATGTAGAACGGCGGTGGATGGATAGAGAAAGTGTCCAAAGAAACATGCATTGGTTGAAGATAGCAAGAACTATGAGATATCCCAACATAAACCGGAGGACTGAGTATTTTTCCAATAGAGGGAGCAACACCCGTGAAATAGAATTTCACACAACGACCATCTTGTTGAACCAGAGGCCAAATGTGAGGTCGTTAAATTTTTTGTTCACTATATCTTCAGTGTTGCGCCAAGATGCATACATATAAGCAAGAGGTTCATCTTCTGCAATTGTGGTGAAGTCATGGCCTTCTGGTGCACACCATTTATACATAACAAGGAGAATAAGAAAAAATCCAAAAAAAATAAGTGGACCAAGCATAGACATCGTTGGTAGCTTCAAATAATTCATGAAAGAGATAGATGGACCAATTCAACTGATCACCATGGACAAAGGGTTCTGCAACAAAAATGGCATCCAACGTGCATTCTCCTCTGGTATAGTGTCGCATGAGCTTAGTGGTGCTAAATTTCACAGCAACCTGAATTGGCCTATTGTTGATCATATCTAACACAGCTCCTCGGCCTTTGCAAGCGGCAATGTATTTCTTATACAAATTGCTTTCATCTGTCTTCTTGCCACGCTTAACCGTTTTCTGAAACGCTGAATAAACATCAACACCATAGGCAGAGAGTCTGGTGATTTTGTGGATATATGTTTCATGAATGGGGTATTTGTGATCCAACCAAAGAGAACCCCCATGAAACGAACTGATAAGGAACTTTTTGGAGCGTGTAATCTCATTGGTGGTGCCAAACACAAGTAAATACCATAAAAGCAGAAGGGTGGACTTCTTTAGTGGACGGAAAACGATTCTAACTTTAATGGTGGAGCGAGCATTGGGGCGGGTATTGGGCTCCATAAAAACATCAATCTAGAGCGTAAGGAATAAGGTGGGATTAGACAAGTCGTTATCGACAAGGTGGGCTTTTTCATACTTACTCAATAGATCATCCTCACAGTGAATACGGGAATCAATAGGGTACAGACTGACAGAAGACTTAGCCTGGTGAACCATGTTTGCGGAACAATAGATGTATATAAATCAGACAAGAGGACGAGAAGGTTCAGGGATGGGCGGTAGTGGAGCTAGAGCAGAAACTAAAAATGCGCGAAGGGAAAAGATGAAAGTGAAGTCGACAAGCAGGAAGATATAGAACAATCGAGGAGAGGGGGATTTAGTCGTTAGGCACGAGAAGTGCGACTTAAATTCAAATAAATGACAGGTGATCCAGACACATACTGACGAATGCAGTGACATCACAGGAAATCTAATGGCAGAATAAAACCTTATCGTAAATTGTGATATAGATTTGGTAACTAACTATGGCATGATTGGGAATATTGACAGAAAAGACAAGCATTAAAGACTCTGACAAGACAAGATATGACAAAATCTCCCCAACCACAATTGGTTGCAGAAGGGCACAACTAAAAAGAGACCACACTTGCGGAAAATATGAAAAATACAAACTATAAAACTGAGGAAATAATTTATTGACACAACTATCCTAACTCCTACCTACTACTCTCACAAGGAGAGGACACTTTATTTTGAAGTCGAAGCAGAAAAGTAGGGCTTCAGGCAAGCGCCATTCACCCATCCAAAAAAAAGAGTACCATCTAATTGAGCAAGCCAAACAACACTAGAATCTTTAATTTCCATAACATAAAAAGGACCAAGCCAATGCATTTGGAGCTTACCAAGATTCTTGTGACACTTGTCATAAAGTAGCGCTTGGTCACCCATGGAAAATGACTTCTTGATGTGGTGATCACGCCAAGCCTTCTGGCGCTCCTTCTCAATTGTTTGATGAAAATACGCAAGAAATCGAGACTCGTCCAGTTGTAATAACTCATTTACTCTATCAGGAATTGATTCATCTTCATACATTTGAGTTGCATGAGAAATGAAAATATTAGGAACAATAAACTCAGCAGGAACAACAGCTTCTCTTCCATAAACTAATTCAAACGGGGTGTACATATGTAATCGTTTGACAGTAGTTTTGTAGGCCCACAAAGTAGCAGGAACCCGTTCATCCCAATCATCTTGATTTGCAGAACAGATCTTAGTAAGTCCCCTCTCCAAGATTTTATTAAATGCTTCTACAGTCCCATTGGCTTGCGAATGATAAGGAGTGCTCTTATGATGTTGTATCATGAAATTCTGCTACAGTGTCTGAATTGTTTCATTAATAAAATGGGAACCTTGATCACTCATCAGGCTATGAGGGAAACCAAACCTGGTAATAATATTCTTAAAGATAAATCGAGTTGATGTATTAGTAGTGCAGTCTTTGACCGAAGCAGCTTCAGCCCAACGAGTCAAATAATTTGTTGCGGTAATGATATATCGAGCATGTGTGTGACGAGCAGGAGGGTGGATCGATCCAATAAAATCAATAGACCATTTTTCAAATGCAGTGAGTGCCTGCATTGGATGCAAGGGAATTTCATCTCGACGCAACGGTCGACCAACCCATTGACAGACATCGCAAGTCTTTGCATATTGTTTTGCATCCTTGAATAGAGTCGGCCACCAAAGACCAGCTTGTAAGACCTTTCAAGTAATAGATTTACCTCCAACATGTCCCCCTGCAACTCTAGCATGACATTCCCACAATACTCCTTCGCGTTCGTGATCAAGGATACAACAACGTAAGACCTGATCAAGCCCCATCTTATATAATTGTCCTGCAATAAGTTGATAGTTTGTTGCTCTAACAAATAAATGTTTTTTTGCACCGTAGTGTAATCGGAAGGGCACTAAACTATAGCAAGAAAGGTAGCAATCTCTTCTAAATAGTCAGGGATAGCTTCGATGCGGAACAAATGAGCATCTGGAAACTCATCATCAATCAGTCCCCCTGACTCTCCTGACTCCAACCTGGACAAATGACCTGGTCCCACATTTGACCTTACCAGCTCGATAATTACTTCAAAAGTGAACCCTTGGAATAACAGCAAACACCAACAAATTCTTCCTTCAAGCACAGGGTTATTAAATAAATACTTCAACATTGAATGGTCTGTGAAAAACTTGAACAGGCCTCCTAGAAAGTAATGTCGGAACTTCTGAAGAGAATACACCATCGCCAAAGCTTCTCGTTTTGTGGTAGTATGGTTCTTCTCCGCATTGGAAAGTTTTATGATTGCGAAATAAATAGGATGATCAAAGTTTCCTTCACCTGGTTACGTCAGGATAGCGCCCAAAGAAATCCCAGATGCATCAACATGGACGTGGAATTGCTTGTTCCAATCAGGATAAACTAAAATAGGTGCACTTGCAAGCTTCTCCTTCAATGTATCAAATGCAACATCACATTTAGCGGACCACATAAAACGCTCAGAGTTCTTAAGGAGCCTTTCAAGCGGAGTTGTAATTTGAAGCATAATTTCTTATGAATCTGCAATAATAACCAGTATGTCCCAAAGTGGAACGCAATTGTCGAACCGAGGTGGGTGGTGGCATATTTAGTATCACCGTGACTTTAGTAGGATCCACACAGACTCCCTCCTTGCAAACAATATGCCCCAATAATGTTCCAAAAGGCACAAAAAAAATGCATTTCTTTAGGTTCAATGATATTTGGAGTTGCCTGCACCTGTCAAACATAACCCTCAACAAGCTAGGGTGATTCTTAAGCAAACTATAAACAGTCCAATCATCCATGTAAACTTCCAAGAACTTGTGTATATATTCACGGAAAGAAACAATAACAATACGGAAGAACACAGTTGGAGCATTCTTCAACCCAAAAGGCATAACATTATATGCATATGATCCCCATTCAGTGGTGAATGTGGTCTTCTTTTTATCTTCTTCCACAATGCGTACTAATGATATCCCGAGAAGCAATCAGTAAAAGAGTTAGCTCTATTTCCCCCAACATTGTCCAAAAATTCATCGTTGAAATGGGTTGGAAATGGATCATGCACGCATGCATTATTGAGGCTACGATAATCAACACACACCCATATTTCATATGAATCCTTCCTATCCTAGATAACAATGGGACTTATCCATTCAGCTTCATCAACAGGGAATATGAGGCCAACAGCGATCATTTTGTCAATTTCTTTCTTAACTTTCTCCTTGACTTGTGGATTCAACCTGTAAGGTCGGTGCTTAACGGGTTTTGCATTTGGCTTCAGTGCTATTTTCATCTCTCCCAAATCACCTTTAATTCCCTTCAATTCTAAGATGGAACAGGGAAATAAATCCTCATATTCTTTAAGCAGATCAAAAATTTCCCGCATGGTTTGATCATCCCAGTAATATCTAATGGAAGCAAGTTTTGACCTATCTTCTATACCAATATTCATTTTTTTCAACTTAAGCAACTGCAAATGCGAGCCATCGCATACAGGATCCTCTTTAATTTTCTGCTCCCCTTCAGACTCTTTGAAGGATAAGTGCCTTAACTCCTCTAAATCATCATTTGGGTCTTTGTTAACTTTACCGCAAACAACATCTTCATGAAACCCTGAGTCATACTGGTGCACAAAGTCTCCATACCTGTTGCATTCTGCTAAAGCATCCTCACCTGAAAACAAGACTCCTATAATAGCTCTAAGATTTTGCGCCATCTTTTCATCAGCATAAGAAAAAGAGAAGTCTCTCCAAAACTGAGTTGTCTATACATCCCAATCTATTGTCAATACTTGCCATTGTTGTGTCCCTTTTGTCTTTATAAGTAGAGCATGTTTATGTTAATTGGGTTTATCTAAGATGGTTAGAAAGAATTATTGCTATCCTCCCCACCCAGGTTCAATTCTCAAAAGTGACATGTTGAGATCATATCAAGTATATTATTGTAATGGCTTCAAACCTTGTTGTAGCCTTGAGCCATAAAGAATATCTCACTCTTGCTTACACGCTGGAGTTTAGGGTGTTTGGTTACAGGGGAAAATAATAGGACATGTTTATACCTAGGATAAGGCAACAAATTTTTGAGGGAATTGTTAGGGATGGTGACCTACCACTATTTATTATGTATATATGAATCAATCATTCGATAGATTCAATTCTCACGATAATTGGGACCTCTTGGATGTAGTTCCTAAAAATGAGAACTATGGGACATTATCTTGGCCTTCTTGACCTGGATGCAGCAACTCACATATCCTAGAAGAAGAGTCCATTGTTGTTCGTGTGTCTGTTGGTATTCATTCATTCATTGAGCCATGCTGACACAGACACCAAACCCAAGGATTTATCTTTTTCCCGACGTGTATTCTACCTAGGGTTTTGTATTCGAGGTTTAGCTTAGGCACTTCCATGGGGTCATGTGTCGAATGACAAGGGATGTGTTGAGATGTTTGTGTTGTGTGGAAATCCTTTCTCGACTTTTCTATCCTTCATACTGTATTTCAGCTCTCCCTAGTTCTCAACCATGGGGTTCGAGTGTTTTCGTCTGTTTTAACCTTCAACTACATTGTGGTCAAGAGAAACAGTGAGACCTCGCAAAAGTCTAAGTTGGTCATTGTCAAGGAAAATTCCATAAACGGTAGAAAGAAAATGAAAAACATATTCGCTACATCATAAATTGGAATCGATTGTTATGTGAAACGGAGCAGCCAAGAACCAACGGAAGTTTGCGTTCGACCAGAAGCAATAGAACCTGTGGGAGATTGAAAAGATGAGACAAGAGATGAGACGAGGATAGGGTTTGGGTTGCTTCTTGCTATATTCTTGCCATCGGTCTTACTGCAAATGGCCAGGAATTTTGGGTACTATTCAACCCACATCCTGAAAACAATGACGATAGTTCGATGCCGCTGAATGCAGAAGCGTTGGTAAGTGACACAGACAACGTGCGATTTGTGACTGTCGAGACTGGGATTCCGGCAGGATTGTCTTCAGAATTGATGATGAGCGGAGTCTCTCTGCAACCGGAAGCGAGATTTTTCTTCCATAGATTTTTTCCAGTATAGTCGAAATCTTTAAATGCTTTATCTGCTTTGTGTAATCACAACCGAATCTGTGTGAATATCACAGGCAGAGTAGTATTCATCATATTTCATTATTTGGGGGTTTTTGAAACGTTTAATTCGCTGAATTTTTTAAATATGGAATCGTGGATCTCAGACTACATGTAACTACAATTTCGGAGGAAATTTTAAAATTCGTTGTTTCAAGCACCGAAGAATCGAAACAGTGCGAAATGCTTTCAAACATGACAACGAGAGAAGAAATTCCAAAACCTGTGGAAACAAATAAACTAAGGCAAGTGAAAATTGTCTCATCCGCCAAAGTTGGGAAGTGGGTTTGGGTCAATGCCAAACAGTATTGGAGTATTTTAAAACGAAGACTAACCCGTCTAAAATGGGAGCAAACAAAGAAAAAATGGTCTCAAAGAGAAAGTACTCGGGCCCCTCGCAATAAGCACTCAAACAAGTCCTCTCTGCAAGCATGTGGCAACAAGTCCAAAGGAAAAGTAATTTATGATTTTTTCTTCTATAGTCCCACATCCACCCCTGGTCATCTAATCTTTATGTGAAAGAATTGTTAAATGCAAAACAGAGGTTGGAGGTTTTAGAAGCTAAAGCGCAGGAAAAAGATCTTAAAATCCATATAATAACAGCTGAGAATAGGCTTTAGCAGAAAGCAATAAAGTTTTGAAAGAACAAGTGGCATTGTTATAGGAAGTTCTCCTCATAGGGAAGACAGAATGGCAACGCATGAAGGCAGATGTGCAAAACATACAGAAATTTGTAGTGGAAAGTATAGAGGTCGTGAATGTGAAACCATCCCAGAATAAAGGGAAAGTAGTTTCCCAAATAGACAACCATGAAGAGAAAGAAAGAGAAGAAAGGAAAGGAGATTCCACAAAAGTTTCCAAAACTTGGGCTCAAGTTATTAGCAATTTTGCTAATAGGGAAGGAGAAACAAACATTCGAGTTGACAACATGCAAGATAGAGAAAGCAAAGAATCAAACATAATTATTAAAGGGGTGAAAGATTGGGAAAAATGAATTACTCTTGACCTTGCAAGGGACTTCCTGAAAGACAAATTGTTATGGCAAGGACAAATATGCCAAGCATGGAGGGTGGGTAAGTTTAACGGTGAGAGGGTCAAGCCCATAAAAGTCATCATGCCTAGTTTGCATGATAAATATATCATTCTAAGCAAGAAGCATCTCTTGAGGGGTTCTTGCTTTTTTCTAGAAGAAGTTTTAACTGTAAGACAACATGAGGAAAGGAGGGAAGAAATGTTAAAGGTTAAGGTAGCAAGAGATGAAGGCAAGAGAGCATGGATTTATAAAAGTACAGTTGTGATAGCGCGATTTGGACCTCCTTCCAAAACAAAGTAGCAAGATGGTAATAAAGAAGAGGCAACAAACTCTTCAACAAGATATTAGGAAGCAAACTCAGTATGGGAAAGCAGGGACAGACTCAATTGTGAGTCTTGCATGTCAAAATAAATAGCAATCAAGTCATACCCAGGTTACCTTAAGATTAGTGTGTTGGAATTGTAGAGATTACCCATGGAGATGAGGGCTTGGGTTGGGGCCTATTACGGAAGATAAAGACATAATTTGCCTCATAGAAACACATGAACATGAAGGGCTCAAGACACCTTTGTTTGAAGGGTACTGGAAGATGGCAGTGTGGAACATAGCAGCAGGGAATGGTGAAGGATACGGGGTATCATGGTATTAGTGAGGGAAAAAAAAAGGTCGTCTCATTCAATTAGAAAAAGAATACTCAAATAAACAATTCATTTGGTTTAAACTATCGAAAAGTGGAAATCGCATCAGAATTGCAACATGCTATGTTGCGCCGCAAGCTTCAAAAATCTACAAAAGTAGAAGGCTTGACCACAAAGATCGTTTTGCAACCTTAAAAGAAGATATTGCAACATATTTTCAACTAGGTGAAGTCCTTATAGTGGGTGATTTCAATGCTAGGACTGCAAGTGAGCAAACTAACATTCTTTGGTGTAAAGAAGACTGCGACCCTATTTGACTTACAAAAGAAAGTAATCATTAGTGGGAAAGAATTTCTGAGGACAAAGGTTGCAATCTCTTTGGTGAACAATTGCTTACTCTATGTGGGGCCTTCGATTTAGTCATGTGTAATGGCTTGACTAGATGGGCAAAGTCCGGTAATTTTACTTACAATACTTACAATGGAGCAAGTGTAGTAGATTATGTAATTTGCTCGCATGGTTTGTGTGAGAAAATGGAGTAAGTTTCGATTGGAGATCAACTTTGGGACTTAAAATCAGATCACATGCCAATTTATTTAAGTTTCTCTTGGACTAGGAAAAAGCAATTAGAGTCAAAAAATCTAGGTGTTCAACAAAATCCCCCAAAGGGCAGAATTCTTTTGACTCCAGAAAATTGTAATACCTTCAAAATGACGTTAGAGAGGCTCTTCGAGAAGGAGAAAATCTCAATTCATAACTTTCATAGTCACGATTTAACACATTTAATTCAAAGTGCACTTGTAGAGTGCAAAAGAGCAAAAATTAAGAAGTCTGAAACAAATTGCTTTTCAGTTAATGCTTAGTTTGACAAAGAATGCAAAAGGGCAAGGAGAATGTGGAAAGAGTCAAACAAGGATAACATAAAGCTCAAAGATTACAAGCAGATATTAAGAAAGAAAAAGGTTGATTTCATGGTTTCAAGGAGGGAAGAACTAATCTTCCTTGGGAAAAATAATCCCAAATTATTTTGGAAGGAGCTCCAACCGAGAAAGATGCAAACTGAAAATAGTATTACAGCTTCTAAATGGTTTGACTATGCAAGGCAACTCTATGAGCAGGATCCCAAGGTTGACCCTCCCCCCTTGGTCAACACTAATATTGAACTCTTCACGATGCAAGAGGTAGAGATGGGTATCAAGAAGTTGGGTGTTGGAAAAGCAAAAAACTTAGTTGAACTCCAAGCAGAGTATCTAAAGTGGGGTTCAAAGATTCTTGCACCTCACATTACAAAAAAATTCAACAACATACAATAGTGGTTCCCCACAGATTGGACAACTAGTATGGAAATACCTCTTTTCAAGAGTGGTGACATCAATAATCCCTCCAATTATAAGACCATAATGATAAACCCTTTGTTTGCAAATTTATTTGGAAGCATGCTAGAAAATAAAATCAACAAGTGGGTGGAAGAAGGAGATAAGCGTGCTAAAGGCAAGCAGGTTTTAGACCTAAACATTCCACAGTTGATCATTGTATAACTTTAAGGCACATCATTGAACAAGTTTGAGAGAAAAAGGAAAAAGTCTTTTGTTGCTTTGTTGATTTCAGAAAAGTGTTTGACTCAGTTCCTAGGGATAAGCTTTCGCACGTAATGGAGGAACTTGGGGTCCCTAAACATTTGAAAGCAGTTGTGCATAGGCTGTATGAAAAGGTGAAGGTCAAAATTAAAACTTCAACAAGCATTTCTGAAATTTTTAAAAGCAATATTGGGGTCAAGCAAGGTTGCCCCTATCTCCTACCCTTTTTTGTTTATACATCAAGCAGCTTGAAGAGTGGTTAAATTCACAAGGGGGTGATGGTATCTATTTGGGCAAGTTTGTTATAGGGCTTTTTTTGTATGCAAATGATCTTATTATGATTGCTAAATTTGCTTATGGTTTGCAGAAGCACTTACTATCCCTTGCGCATTTTTGTAGAAGAGTGGAGATGCAAGTCAGTGTTAGCAAAACAAAAGTAGTGATTTTCTCTATAAAAAAAAACATAACTAGCATAAGTTCTACATTTAAGGCAATATTCTGAAAGAAGTTGTGGATTACAAATACCTTGGAATTGACTTCAACAAAAATCTACGCTTGGATGGTTGTAGAAAGAAAAAAACTTTGGGGGGTTGGAAAGCATTTTATGCTTTTCAAAATACGTGTAGAGAGACAGAGTTATTGGATTGGAAAACCACTCAAACTCTTTTTGGGCTTCTAGTGATTCTATTGATTCTCTATGGTTGTAAACTGTGGGCCAATAGTACATTTGACATGTAGTGGAAACAAATTGAGAAAACTCAGAAGTGTTTGATTACAAACAAATTCAAAATTAAAAGTGCAATTCCTTATGCTATTTTGTTAAGTGAAACAGGCACTGATCCTATTGAAGCAATTGCTATGGTGCGAGTCATAAGGTATTTAAAAAAAATTGAGCAAATGTAAGAGGGCAGATGGCCTAAGGTTGTCTTTAATGACATATTGTGCAAAAGAAAAAATACTTGGATGCAGCAAAATAACAAATGGTTTAGTAAATGTGGTATTTGCTTAAACGTGTCCCATAAATAGTAAAGAGATCAAAGCTTTTGTTATGGATAAGTTCCACAAGCGTGGTTTTGTTTTGGAAATCCATTGGACACAACTTCTACTCAGATGTGTTCTTTGGATGGAAACGTGAGGAGCGATGGGAAGGCGGAGGTTTCGAACGCGGGTTTGGATGGAGCCGGGTCCTGACTGATCAGGGCTAGGGTCACCGTTGGGCGCGACGACCGGAGGAAGGGAGCTAAACGCACAGGTGTTTACAGTAACCAGTTAAGGTGGAACGGGCAGCTGGAGGTAATATCTTATTGGTTTGGGCGGACAGCTGGGAATAAGGGTTAAAACTTTTTGACCTCAGCACTGGCGGTAACCCGTTTCTGTTTCTACCTGTAATCTGCTTTTGTAACTATGGTAAAATCCAAGGAGCTCGTGGATTTGGACCCGGTTATGGAAGACATACTGTCAGTTTGGGGTAAAGACCCGACAGCAAAAAACATCGAAAGGTACTTTGGAGAGTCTAGGTCATGCAGAACTGGTGCCCTTTCGCCAGAATCGCACAGGATTCATCAATCGTTCATCCAACTGACCAAAGGATATGACGAGAACGAGTTTCTACATCAAGGATTTCTTGGCGCACAGCAACCATCCAGCCCAGGTGAAGGATCTCTGCATGCAAGCTTTCGTCACTCGAGCCATGGCAGTAAAGGGAATATGCCCTTCGAAGAGCCAGTGTTATCCGGGGGCCTAGAAGACATTGTCAATTTCATTACAAGTGCATAGCGGACGGGTGAGAAAAAGGTCGGCAGAGTATCAGCTATAACAAGGGTTTCCATCGGGAAAGAACAGGGCGCCCCAAAAGGATATGGAGGCCGGCCAGAAAAAGCGATAGCAGCATCCTCAGATCCACAAGTGGAAACACATGTAGAGGTCCCGGGTTTTCAGGTAACCCTTCCCCCTATTGAAAATTCTTTCCGAGAGGCTGAGGATCCTCCTTTTTCTCATACACCAGAGTCAGGGCTCAATCGTTCAAACCCTAGTTCACAAAGGGTCGAAGCAGATAGAGAGGTTCGGGAGGAGGATATTGGCGGGAGGAAAAGAGGCGAAAAGCGTAAAAAACAAAGACCTATTGGTGAGCAGGAGCTGGAAGGGAATTTGGTCTTAGGAATGGAGGTGAGCATTGAAGAATCTCTGGAGGTGGCTGACTGCACAGTGGTGGGCAGAGCAAGAGGGAAGAAATTCACTTCTAGCTTTCTGCAAGAATGGGGAGAAAAGAACTGGATGGTAGGAGAAAAAAGGGCTTTCAAAGCCTCAACCCTGGCAAAAGGATGGTTTTTATTCAGATTTGAGAGCAAAGATGCGGCCGATTGGGTGATTGCAAGAAATTGGGTGATTGGGAACATCCCTATCCTCTTGAAGAAATGGACACCGCTGTTTGATGCAGGCCGTGAGAAAACCGATGTCTACCCTGTTTGGGTCAGGGCTCCGGGTCTGCCCTATTTTCTATGGACGGAAGCGGTGTTCAAAGCCATAGGGGATAGACTGGGAAATTTTCTGGAAGCTGACATGACCTTCAAACAAACTCGAAACCAAGCCATGGCTCGAATTCTAGTCAGCTTAAACCCCGGCAAAGGACTTGCAAAGAAGATAAACCTGCAATACAAGGATATGGTTTTCGAGCAGATATTGGACTACGAATATCTGCCCTTCAGGTGTCACAGGTGTCACGAGTACGGGCATCTGGCGAAGGAATGCCCTCTTGGAAGGCGAAGGCGGAGATTTCAAAAGGCGTCGGCACAGTGGGAGAACGTTTACAGTCCTTTCCAACATTTTCAAGGTCAGAACCTCCCTTCTGATCTGAATGATGCTGATAAGGAGACAGTAGCCCAGATGGAAGTGTTGCCGACGGAACAAGCTCATCTGGACAATCAGGTCACCTCGACGGACAAGGAAATCGACCTGGAGAAAGCCTCCGCAAAGGAACAGCCACCTGAAAGGCCATCACAACCTTCTGAAGGAGTAATGGGTATGTGTTCTGATTCATATATTCCTCCAGTTCATAATGCAGAATCCATGGATGTTTGTATGGATCTTTCCCCTTCGAAAAAATTTGTTTCTTTCAATATAAAGGATAATACTTTAAATCATGAAGAAATTAGAGAGGGTCTTGGCATAGAAGATATCTCGGCCGCCCTACCCTCCCTTGATCTGAACAGTGAAGGTGTTTCTAATGATCCTGGGCCTTCGGCTCCTCTCCCTTCTTGCCCATATAATCTTCGTTCCCTCGATCAAAAGCCCATCATCCCCGTCTCAGTAGGAGGTATTGGCCCTCTTCCCTCCCAAAGCCAATCTAGGAAAAAAAGAGGTAGAAAATCCAACTTTTCCATGGCGCAGATTAAAGCAAAGTTTGATGTAGCAGATGGAAAACAGCAGTCTATCCCAGGGGCACTTAGAGCAGCGCAACCCCCAGAAGAGGTTATCAAATGATCTTGTCTTCATGGAATTGTAGGGGTTTAGCCAGTAAACCCAAAAAACTGGTTTTGCGGGAGATGTTTCTTAACTCTAAAACTGATATCCTTTTTCTCCAAGAGACTCTCGGAAGTGGAATAGAAGTGGAATCAGCCTTAAATGCTTTGATGCCTGGATGGAGATTCATAGCATTAGATTCAGAAGGCCACTCTGGAGGGTTGGCCATTGGCTACAAGGAAGGAAGGATAAAGGTCAGTAATCTGTGGGGGATGAAACAGGCCATGGGAATGGAAATTCAGTCCACAGAACTCGCTTTTCCCCTTTCCATTTGCAATGTGTACGGCCCCTGCCAGGATAGGGTGTCTTTCTGGAATGATCTGATGTCAAAATCTTTCTTGAAGGACAAAAATTTGGTGCTGGGAGGGGATTTAAATTTCTCTATAGGAAGAGCGGAGGCATGGGGTCCTTCGGCCAAAGAAGACCCCCTGACAGACTTTTTCTTAATTATGTTCATTGTCAACAACCTTCTAGACATAAACTTGCTCAAATTAAAGCCTACTTGGAGAAACAGGAGAACTGGGGAGGCTAGAGTGGCAAAAAGGCTTGACCGGTTTCTCATAAATGAGGAGTTGGCAGTCAAAATCCCTATGTTCAGACAATGGATTGAAGAAGGAGGGCTATCCGATCATTTCCCTATTTTCTTGGAACTCTCCTCCCCTCCCCCAAAGCCCCCTGCCCCTTTCAAGTTTAATTCTTCTTGGCTGCAAGAGGAGTCTTTTTCAAACCTCTTCAAACAAACATGGAAGCACCCGGAAGCCAATGCACCAGAGGATAAAGGCTTCTGGTTTATGGAAAACCTCAAAAGATTGAAGAAAGCCACCATAAGCTGGGCAAAGGCTAGAAAGGAAGCCCAGAACGAGGAATTCACAAAGATAAGTGAGGAACTTAAAAAGTTGGAAAGCATAGAGGAGGATGGCTATCTGTCGCAGGCTTCAAAGGAAAAAATTCTTCATCTTGAGAAACTTAAAACTAAAATCCTCCTGGATAAAGAAGAAGAATGGCGATTAAAAAGTAGGGCAATCTGGCTTAAAGCTGGAGATGAAAATACCAGGTTTTTTCACAATTATGCCAAAGGGAGGAAATCAGCAAATACTATATGGGCCCTAAAAAATGAAGAAGGAAGGGAAGTGCAGACTTTTCAATCTTTGTCAGATTTAGGTCAGAGACACTTCCAAAATCTCTTTGCAGATCCAGGAGCAACTACTATTGCTGAGGTAATAAGGACAGCTCAATGCTTCCCGAGATTCTTGGAGGAGGATGAAGCGGAGGACCTTAACTGTGAGGTTACCAAGGAGGCAAAAGAGAAAAGCCCTGGACCAGATGGTTGGTCCATAGAGCTGTTCCTCCACTTTTTTGAAATTATAGGAACAGAAATTACAGAAGTGGTGGAGGAGGCCAGGAAAAAAGGTGAAGTCTATAGTCCTTTTAACGCCACGTTTATAGCCCTTATCCCAAAGAAGGAAGTCCCGGAAAGTTTTGAAGACTTCAGGCCAATATCGCTATGTAATAGTATCTATAAAATCATAGCAAAAGTGATAGCAAACAGAATCAAACCAATTTTGTCAAGACATATATCAATGGAACAGTTTGGGTTCTTATCGGGAAGACAAATTCATGAAGCCATCGGAGTAGCTCAGGAGGTCATGCACAGTGTGAAGCAGAAGAACAAGAAGGGTGCTGTAATTAAAATCGACTTATCAAAGGCATATGACAGGATAAATTGGTTATATCTCAGGATGCTTCTAACTCACCTTGGCTTCAAACCTGCTTTTATCAGTTGGATAATGGGTTGTATTTCAAATGTAAGCTATGCAATTCTCATCAATGGAGCAGCCACTCCTTTCTTCAAAGGGCAAAGGGGTCTGAGGCAGGGGTGCCCTTTGTCCCCCCTGCTCTTTCTACTAGTTGCGGAAGGTCTCAGCCAGTTGATCCACAAGGCCAGAAGAGAGGGGAAGGTAAAAGGTATTGAGGTAGCCACAAATTTATTTATCTCTCATCTCCTTTTTGTTGATGATATATTGATCTTCACAAATACTGAGCTCTCTGAAATAAAGGAACTAAAATCTATTTTAGATCTGTTTCTGAAAGCAACTGGCATGCAGATAAATCATAGGAAATCCCAGCTGATAATGACAGGTCTGGCAGTTCAGGAGAGGGGAAGGCTTCAATCGGTCTTACCTTTCCAGCCAAGTTCTCTGGATCTCCCTTTCAAATACTTGGGTTTCTGGCTAAAGCCAAATGCTTATAAGAAGGAGGATTGGAACTGGCTGATTGCAAAAATAGAATCTAGAATCTCACATTGGAGCTTCAAATGGCTCTCGAGAGCGGGCCGATTGACTCTCATAAAGTCCGTGCTTTTGGCCATTCCAGTATATTGGGCTGCTCTAACGTGGGTCCCCAAGGGTATTATGGAAAAGATCAGAAGACTTTGCAGTAGATTTCTATGGGATGGTTCCAAGGAAAACCAAGTGCTTCCATGGGTGGGCTGGGACAAAGTGGCAAGGTCCAAAGAATGGGGTGGTTGGGGGATTAAAAATCTTCCAGATTTCAGTCTTTCTTTGGCAGCAAAGTCGGGCTGGAGGCTGATAAAGATGGAAAATTTATGGACCAGAGTGATAAGAAGAAAATATATAGACCCGGTGCCTTTGGAGGATTGGATAAGGAACCCGGTCAAGAACTTGCAGAATGCATCTGTGATATGGAAGGCTACAGTGAATTCGTTCAAGGTAATTGAACAAGGTTTGGCATGGAAGATTGGGAATGGCAGAAATCTGAAGATTGGGAAAGATCCGTGGATCGGCTGCAATGAAAATTATGCCCTTTCACCTGAACTAATTAGGCATTTAGAAGGTAAAAACATTTTTACTCTAGACCAGGTGGAAAAGGTGGGTCATTCGAGCATTTGGTGCCAGGCATGGAAAGATGGTGAGGACCTGCAGCTCGATCAGAGGTGGTGGAATGAATGGTCTTCCTTCACTCAAGAACTTGTTCGTTCTAATGTTAGAATAAAAGACTCTCCAGACAGCCTGATCTGGGCCCACGGAGAAACAGGCGATTACTCCCCAAAAGAAGGATACAAGTTCATCCAATCCAGGAAAGGGTGGGTGAATCCAGAGTGGTGGTCAAAACATATTTGGAAGCTCAAATGCCCAGCTAAGGCCAGACTTTTTCTATGGTGTCTCCTTAGAAGAAAAGTACCTACCTGGGACATCCTCCAGGCTAGATTCATGTATGGCCCTGGGAGGTGCTCCCTTTGTAAAGAAGCAGAGGAAACAATAAACCATTTGTTCCTTCAATGCCCGGAAACTGCAAAAATCTGGAGGGAGGTTGAAAAGTTGTTGAATAAAAAATTTCAGTGGGGAAATGGGAATCTGGACGAGGCCTGGTCAAATTGGTGGCAGCATTATCCGGATGGGAACCTGAGAAATCTCCCGCCCATCATTTGCTGGGGAGTCTGGCTTGCTAGAAACAAAACAATCTTCCAAGACAAGGGAACCTAGCCCTCCGTCACAGCCATTCAAGCGGTTTCCATTTTCGCTTCCATCCCAGAACCTGAAGAAAAAAGACCTCAAAATCCAATCAAGTCAGTGCAAATCAAAGATGGTATTCCTTGGGCGTTTTTTGATGGAGCTTCCCAAAACAACTCAGCAGGTGCAGGAATCGTCATTCACATTAATGCTCATCACTCCCTCAAAGCCTCTGTCGGTTTGGGGTCAGGAACAAATAACTTTGCTGAATTGTCAGCCTTAAGACTGCTCCTATGTTGGCTTATTCAAAGAAACACCTTCACTATTCAGATCTTTGGAGACTCCCTCAATGTTGTAAACTGGGTTAACGGAAAAAGTTCTTGCAAAAACCAATTATTGAAACCCATGCTAGAAGAAATACAGGTATTAAAGTCATCTTTTAACTCTTTCTCCATATGCCATATCTACAGGGACAGCAACGATGACGCGGACAAGCTTTCTAAGGAAGGTTTGCAGCAAGCTTTGGGAGGGTGGAAAATAGTGGAAGATTGTCAAGGACAGATCGTTTCATCAGATGTGCCGCCTTATACATAATTCTTCAGCTGATGCTTTTGTTTTTCGTTTATTATCTCTTATATATATGCTTAGACTATTTCACACAGACTTCTTATATACAAAAACTCGGTTCCATATCTATTTTTTTGTGGGCTGTTTTCCTCTCTGTTGAGGAGGCCCAAAGGCTGAAATGAATGCTTGTATTATTGCTTTTTGATCTGTCTCTTAAAGACGAGGCCATCTCTGGGTCATAGCTGTATAGCCACAGCTGTTTTATACTGCAAAACTGCTCTGATTTCTGTGTTCATAAAAACAGAAAGGAGACTTTTTTGTGTTTGTATGCTTGGTCTAGCAAGCAGTTCTTACGGAAATGCTCAGCATATGCAATGTAACTTTTTATTCTCTTAATAAAAAGTTCGTTTTTTCTTCGGAAAAAAAAAAAAAAAAGTTCCACAAGCGTACTTGGGATAAGGAGTTAGGGAAAAAGAAAAAAGTATTATATTAAGTGTTTAATCCCACTCATAATCATCAACAAAAAATGTACATAGAGGCCAATATTTCTTGGAGAACCAAAATTCTTATTGCTCAGTTAAGGACTAATTCTCATCAACTCTGTTGTGAAACAGGGTGCTAGAAAAGGCCAAAAGAAGTGTGGGAGGAAAGAGTATGTATTTTTTGTTCTTCCATAAATGTGGAAACAAAAAAACATTTCATTTTAGAATGTGAGGCCGTCAAAGACAACAAGGAAAGTTATGCGGATATTCTGGCAACTAGCTCTTGGGATAATCTATTTAGTGATGCGGATATTCTGGCAACTAGCTCTTGGGATAATCTATTTAGTGAGGGGTTTTATTGTGAGGCTTCACAGAAAAAGGGCCGAATACATCAATACATCAACCAGCTGAAGAAGCAATATGTCTCATAGGCTATCTTTAGCCTTGTGGACGTTAAAATAATTTTCTTTCTTTCTCTCTTTCCATTCCTACCAAAAGGGGAAGATAAACACAACATAATGACTATTCTATATAGGAAACTTCAAAGATAAATAACAAAACAAATCTTTCCAGAAAACCAATGGAAGAAGGTGAAAACATGAGTCCTCCAAAATTATGGTATATCTGTGCTATGTAAGAAAGGAAATAAGACATACAAGTAAATAAATTTTACTGGTAGTAGTTGTATCAACTGTAATTAGAATAGAAAATAATTATTAAGAAACAACAATCTACATAAATAACGATGCCATGAAAAATAGGGAAAATATTCATATACCAAATGCAACATCTGCCCAGCAATATCCATGATAATAAACCCTAAGAAAAACGTAGGCTGAGATATACATTATAGGCATTAATCGATATATAAAAATTAATCTGTCTAATATGCATTACTGTCATTGTGCACGCAAGAGACTTAGCTCAGGTTTTTCCCAAGCCCACTATGCAACGTAACAAAAGGAAGCCCGAGTGTTGAACCCATCCACTATAAGAAAATAGAATCATTGGCTTTATCACGATATACGAGCACGGGAAGAATAGAAAAGTGAGCTCATTCACGCAAGGGATTAAAATGTGCAAACTCGTGCTACCCATGAAATTAGGACTGAAAATCATAGTTCGCAAATGAGTAATCTCATCTTCCTTCTGGTGAGGCTTCTGATGACTCATACATTTTCTAAATTCAACCGCTTGTCCCTATTCCTCATACCTTTTCTAAATTCAACCACTTGTCCCTATTCCCGGTTAGAAGAATCACTCATATGATAACTTGAAAAGCTGAACTCGCTATATCTGCGAGAATTTTATTTTAGCCACAATACTGTAAAATTCATTTTCGACCAAGATCAAAGAAACCTTTTGAATTGCAAATTTGGACTCGGGTGCACTATTCTGTAAACCGTGTAAGCATCCCAACAAGATGAAAATCTTAAACCCCCTCTCCATTAACTGCAAGAATGGTCACTTAAACAAGCTTCAATTTCTAGTCTTCAACAATCATCCCATCTTCATCCTCCATTTCAACTTCACCTTCGTTCATACTGCCCATGAGTGTCAAGAACACAAGTACAGCAATAAATTGTGTGATTAAAAAGTACTTGGCCCGTTTCCGAAAAGTCTTTTCTTCTTCTGTTTTTGGTTTTGTATTCTTCTCTTTTGGACCTCTATATTTGGCACCTGATGACAGAAAACTTCCATAAGTGACAATAATTAAGTCATTTGGCATAAAGAGATCTCTTTTTCATTGATGAAACTGTTGAATTTATTTTTATAGTCACGAAATTGTCTAACTATAGTTCATATGGTTTCACCTCCATATGAAGTTTGCGACTTACCTGTCCTTGAGCTGCTGGCAAATCCCGGAACAGATCTGAGAAGTGGCGATGAACTGCTCGCCTCAAGGAATTTACTTTTCAGATTCTCAGCATATTTAACGAGGTTATCATGTTTCTTAAGTTCTTGCCTCAATATCGATGAATCCTGTAACACAGCAACTTGAGATCAGATGCGTCTCATGGCCTTATATGACATTAAATTGGATATTTGGGAAATGCTGACTTCAGCACTCCAGTCTATTATGAGAGAATTGTTAATGAAGTAAAACTGAAAATGCTGACAATGCTTTGGACACTCAGTGATTCTTAATCCATGTTCTTCTGCCAACAAAGTTAGAAGTACCACATAATGGAAGACACCTGCAAGTATTAAAACGAATCAAACATGCTCATGACACAAACAGAATGCAATATAAAAGCTTGCTGCTTGCATTTAATACCTTGTGAAAATGACTGACAAGAATACTGGGTCTAGCTGCATTTTTCTTTCAAAACTCAGAATAATTCCCCCATAAATAGGAAATCACTGACCAAATAACTGTGATAGCAGAAAAGTCCATAGTAAGTTTTCCCAAATTGCGAACCTAACAACAAAGGTATATCTATTGCCCTGTTGAAAATGACATTTCCGAGATTAAGATTACAATTGTGTTATCAATCTCCAAATTCACCTAGTTTGGTTGCAACAATCGACAAGCATGCCAATGCAAAGCAATCCAATATGCCTAGCCCTTTAAATTATTTGAGATCATGTAAGCCATCCATGGCTTCTCTAGTTCATCAAATTGATTTGCATTATTTTACAAGTATTGCCATGTAACCTGTATGGCTATGCTACTATTACAACCAACGAAGTGATTTCTTTAATATGGCTGCAACATAAGAAATGACAAACAAAATAAGTGAATGGATAGTCCAGCACCAACCTCACTCGTTACTGCCAGCAAGGATCTAGATAGGTCAACATTGAGCATCATGTCAATATTTTATAATGGCAAAGGACAGTGAAGCTAGAGGATCAAGACAATGAAGGCAAAATGCCAGTCAAGCCCTCCACAACAAGCACTTAAATAAGCATCCATTAATATACGTTTTGGAGTCATGCCATGTCAAATGTTCTAGCTTGCTATTGTATTTCATGTGCACAAGGTTTGCTATTGTACTTCGTGTGCCTGTACACTTGAACGGAAACTATTATTTATTGCTATAGGTGGTTAGATTTCAAAATTAAAATTTTTAAAAGAGCTCTTCCAGCAAATGCAAGCAATTTGTGAAGGAATAATTCATACTGGTGATATTTAGTAATGTAAATTATGCACAAATGGGTACATACAAAACCAAGAATGAAAGAAGATATTTAATAATGTAAATCATGCACAAATGAGTACAGACAACCCAAGAATGAAAACAAAGAGAGAAGTTAGTGATGAGGATCTCATGGGATCACTTGCGATATTTTACGAGATTATTATAGAGATGGTTGAACCAACTAGCTTATTATAACATGTTTGTTATGGTCACATCATGTTATATAAAGGAACTGTTACCTACCCAAGTGGGTAACCCCTAGGAGAAAAAATTTCTCATATTATTTCAGCTTGCCAGCCACTAGCCTTGTGATAATCCATGGATACCTAGCCTGAGAGCCTCAGATGCCTCCTATCCATGCACTAGTCAGTGCTTTATTACATCTGGTCTACTCAACCAATGAGAATGGTGTTGAATTTTCTACAAGAGCAAAGTAGAATACTATTTTCTGCCAGATAATTACTACCTAATGATTCTTCACACAGTATTCTTATGTTGTTGATATCATCAAGCAATTACACTTCATAAAATATCAACAATAAATGCAGCAGAAACAGTAAAGATCAAAGAAAGACAGCCATGCACAATAGAAACAATATTTTTACCCTGGGAAACCCAACCTTGGGAGAAAGCCCAGCAACTTTTCTTAGGAGAAATTATTCTTCAGCAAGGTTTACAAATCAACAATTTGTCTAGATATCTGTGTCAAGTACATATCCAAATAACAGTCAAAATCTAGTCAAAGTAGCAGCAGGTCAATGCTGGTCAAACTTCGGCCCTGCGGCTACTGCGGTCAAATTCCTATACATGTGTGGCCCTCCTGCAGCTCAGTCAACTCTGGTCGAACTCGTCCCAAGACAGTCCAGTCACTTGGGTCAAACTCGGTCAAAAGAGAGAGAAACAGCTCAGTCAAAACAGTCAACTCGTCGTCCTTTTCTCCACACATGCGACTATCCAAGAGGCCTCAGAAATATGAAGAAACTTGCTCGGTGGAGAAAATGAAATGTCACATCATTTATATATACTAGTCGAATGGGGTTAAATTTACCCAAGGGGCACGCCATTTCAAGAGCTGGGCCGACTTGGTGCCCCCTGCCCCCTGCCCCCCGCCCCCCGCCAGGCCAAAAAAATATATATATTTTAATTTTTTTAGGCGGGCTTGGAGACCTCTTTGGCATATGGGGATACCTCCCAATGCTACATAAAAATCAACAAATGGGTCATCAAATGAGGTACATTGACCATTTTTATAATCACGTGTTTTTTATTTAAGGTATAAGTTCATATGAATCATAAGATGAATTAGATGATTGACCGCTTTTGGTTGTACCCTTGTGCCCATGCTTCAACTTGGTGGTTTTCACTTGCCCCTAGTCCCGTGTAACCCTCCTTGAGGCCTTTCTTCTCACTGTTTATGAGGGGCAAAAATATGAGGCCCTAATTGATGTTGCATGTCCATTGTAACCTGTCCTCAACAGTTTTCATCTCTCCCTAGTACCCACATCCCCTCTTTGGGTTGATTGCTATTTGTCACCAGTATTTGTTCCCTGTTTTCCTCATCCTTGACTAGGGGTCCAAAAAAAATTGCCTGAGGTTGATGCAACAAAAAGAAAAGAAAAAACATATTGTCATAAATGTTAAAATGCAATAAATTGGCAAGGATAAATGAAAAGTGCATGGACAAAAGCCTAGCCTGAGCTCTACCACCTTCATTAGCCCTCACCTAGTTCCTGGCTAATGCATGAGCTATTTAAATAAAAGGAACTTTGATAATCCCAACCATGACGGGCAATAAAATGCTTCATCTTTAAGGGGTCTAATGAATCCAATAAAGCTTGTAACCCAAGCTAAGTATGCAAAAGAAAAAGAAAATCAATGAAGAAAAAAGGCGCACAAGAGGGGCAATAAAAATAGGTCAAGGAAAGGGGTTAACTCAAGTCCCACGATTTCTCCCTCTTCACATAATAATGCTCAAGGATGATGGAATTTCATAACTGGTACAAAGATTGTGGTATCTCCATGAAGTAAGCCCCTACCATGTCATTGACCACTAGCACCTAATGATTGATGGGTTGGCCTAGGTATTGTTGAGATGTCATCATGATTGTCATTGATGGCTCAAGTCCCTAACACTCTATGTATCAATATGGATCAATTCTTTATTGGTAACACTCTGTCCCTAACCAGTCTTGTATCAATGAATTAACTGAAATGTTATGAAAATGGCCTTAAATATACATGTAAATACCCTCGAAATTACTGTGCCCTCACACCTTGAATTTCTGGAAAAATCATGGTTACTTAACCCTGTTGAACGCCCTTAAAACTAATTCAGAAATGTCAGGTCAGATCCTACATAAACTCAAGTCGGCCCCTTAACCAAGAGACTGTTAGAAAATGTAACTAGGTTCGGTCTTCAAAATAACATTTTCTTCATGCCTATATTTAAAAAAAAAATGTATTTGAGGCAAATCCCATTGAGACTGTCAAAAGAAAAGAAAAATGATTTTTTATATAAGTCCACAAAAAGATTAAGTCGGCCCTCCTCCATCATGTAGGCTCAAGACCCCAAGTGGCACCACTTTGGACCCCATGGGCAGCTATATATGAGAGACATTTCAATCTCCTTGGAATATATTCGAATCACTTGTATGAGATCATCTACTGCAGTTGTATGAAGTTGAGAAAGAGAACGAAGTAGAGATGGGTCGAACTACAACATTTTGATAGAATCTGAAGCTGCTTGGCTAGGGTTTTCTTGAAGAGATTTGACCAAATTTGACTAAGACTTGGGAGGCCTAGTTTGAGGAGGGTTTGACTTGATCTTGGGTGGCAGGATTGACTTTGATATTGCTCATTGGACTATCTTGGAGCCTAATTTCTTGTGTCTTGTGTATTGTGCATTTGTGATCTTTACTTTCCTGCATATTGGAACTATCGTATAATTGCATATTGAATAAGAAGAACATCTAAGTAAAAAGAAGACACGTAATTCACAAGTAATTATCAAGAAGAAGAAAACCAAATTATTGTTATCAAAACCCTTGGTTTTCTAACATGGTATCAGAGCCAAGGTGGAAGAATGGCAGTTTGAAGATCACACTCAATTGGCATTCTCATCAACATCATTGAAGTCTACATTCAAAAGGATTCAAATCTTATACTCTTTGTTCGTTGACTGAGACTCGCATCTCTTTAATCGATTCATTGACTGAATTTGTTTTGTGGTTCGCTTATATAATATAAGGACTCACATCTATTCTTTGAAGAATCACACTATTTATGTTTTGCTAAATTATTCTGCGAAGCATCATTTTTGGCATTGTTCTCAGTGACATTATGTGTGACATCGAATTATGTTTCAGTACACATACATATCAAACAGTGGCTCTGTAATCCACATTCAAAAGACCACTCTTTGTTTCATATTTGATGCTCGCTCAATCTTTTTGTAGCTCGATTTTTATCACTGTGTCATTGTATTTGTGGTTTGATTCCTGCGGCATCAAATTATATTTCTGTGGCATCACATTGGGCTTTTACAGTAACTCGCATGAAAGCTCGCTCTGTGGATTTAATGTGACTCACACCATGGCTCACAATTAATATTTAAAGGCTTGCGTATGCTCTCTCTTTATGTGGAAGTGTTATCATGAAATTCCCATTTTTTTCTAAACAATGGCATTTCATATATCTCTGTGGAAGTGACATTGTACATAACATAGTAGCATCTCTCTTGGTGTTGCTCTTAGCATCGTTATATAATTGTGATATGGCTCGCATTGGCACTCTTATATTACATTGACATCGCACTACATCACATTGCTTTACACACTGACATCGCACAGTGGCACGCTATAATTCTTGTCGCTCACACCTGCATTCCCGTATAATAATAATAACTCGTACATTACTCACATGGCTCGCTTGTGACGCATGTATCTGTGGCTGACTCCTACGATTTTTATGGCTTGCATTTTGGACATGCTTTCCCTACATGGCACATATCTCTCCAATTCCTATGTTGCAAAAACAATAAAACCGTGAAGCAACGATTTATATAACTGTATGGGATGACGTTGTAATTAATAAACTGTGAAGTATTCTCATGACGATTGTGACAAGCATGAGGAGTTGTGACGTTTGAAGCTGACCTATATGTAAAGATTTTCGATACATCACATACATATAGCTTTGGCCCGTGCTAATCTCCAAGACTCGTACATATTTCAGTGATTCACAATTATGTCTATGGCCCAAGTTCGCATTGTCTCTATCACTATGTGACCTGCAAACTTGAGATAAGAACAGTCATATACATGACAACAATTTGGAGTGAAATGGTGTCGACTCTAAATGGAAGTGAACCTAGGCATATCCATGACTATGACCTTGCTATATGATGACAGTTGACAGTAAGCATTATCTCGGTAAATCGTATTTTTCTGTGGAGTAACTCTTTCAGTGACTTGCTCTTGTGATCGCTCGCATTTATTATTAGTGACATAACAGTGGATCGGTGAATTAACTATGATTCGCTCTCGGTTGGCATCATTGCATGAGGCATTGCATATTATTACACGATGGCTTACTCCTGTGATAGATTGTGAAGTTTTTGTCTAGCCACAATTAGAGTGGTGACATGGAGAGCCTAGAATGGGTTTGCGCAAGAAATGGACAAATGATATTTAGCAGCCCTAATTCTTGGAATAATAGAAATAACAGTTTTTTAAGTTGCAGGTAATATTGCATGAAGTCCAAGAGCAAGAGGGAGGAAGCTTCTCTTAAAGAGATAAGTACCATGTATTGCTTATGTCTATTGATGTTTTGGGTACTTTCTCGTTTATATGCTTTTTGCATAAGATGATATGAAAGAATGAGACATGGTTAGAGTACTTTCCTGAAAGATTTCTATGTTGAGACTGGTTGAAAGGTCTTGGTTATATGAAGGAAAGTTTCAAAAGAGTTCTCCCAGTAAGAGGGAGAGGTTCATGATGAAGCCTTTATGATGCATTGATTTGATATGTATCTAACATATATAGTACCCATGTGATATAAATGTTGATCTCATTGTTTGACATAAAGGATCTTGGAATGGTTTGATATGAACTTGAGGCTTGGTAGAAGCCTACTGAGACATGATATTCCCTTGATTGAAGAATGAATGTTGTACTCGTTTCAATGGTACATGGAATCAAGATCCGATGAAAACCAGGTTGATGGATGGTAAAACTTATTTGTAGAAGTTATCCATCATGATATGAACAATTGGTTGATTATTTGTTGATACATGTATTGTTTAATAGATGTGACATTACTGACTGTTTCTGCTTGAGATTTGTTCCATGGTTGACAGGAAACAGGTTTCTGATGCATCAAGGAAGACTTGAGAAGCAGGATGGCTCCTGGAAAAATGTTTGATGGACAAGATGTGTTGTATCCAACCTTGAGACTTTCAAAGAGAACTATGTATGATAAAAGGTCAAGGCACTTGATGTTTTGGGTTGATATGTGACTTGGAGTCGAGAAGCTATGATCTCCACAAATAACTTCTGGAACAAGTTGTGGGCTTGTGAATATGTCCTCCCAGGTTAAGAGGAAGTGAGGGCATTGCTCTTCCCGGACTAAGAGGTGTTAGAAAATCGAAAAGGCAGAAAGATTTTCTTTTGTTGACAACTACTTGTGATCTACGAAACCTGATTCGTCCTCCCCCCCGTGTCCCGAATCCCACGAATCGGACACAATTCTCTAGGACACGTGTTTGATTCTTGTGTCCAGCGTGTCTTGGAGTGTGTCCAATGTGTCCTGGAGCGTGGAGAGTGTCCTGGAGTACACCCATCTATCATTGTTGAAGATTGTAGATACATGGTTTGCCTCTTCATTCATCATGTTGAAGAGGTTAAGGGAGGTCAAGACCACTCTTGGGGCCATGGTTATTTCAGAGTTTTGGTCTTTTTGGAGAAAGACAGATCAAGCAACCTCAAAAAGAGTGAAGGACACAATGTTAGATGATGCTTGGTGGGAGAGGGTAGATCTCACTATTAAGATCATGGACCCTATCATTACTTTGCTACGATTTGTAGATACAGACCAACCCATCCTAGGAGAGGTTTATGAGGGATGGGATTCCATGATTGAGTTTGTGAGGACCATTATTTTACAGAGTGAGTGCCCCAAGTATGAGACATCATCAAAGGCCTTCTTCACCACCATACAAGATATTCTTGTTAGTAGATGGGACAAGAATTGCACACCTTTGCATTGTTTGTCTCACTCATTGAACCCAAAATCCTACAACCATGAGTCGCTGAATGGTGGAACTTCCCGCAGATTCTCTCCTCACATGGATGGTGAAATTTCAAAGAGGAAGGATGCATTGAGGTAGATTTTTTAGGATAGAACATCCATTGATGAGGTGGAGGATGCTTTTGCAGAGTTTTCCACTGGCACTAGGTGATTTGCAAGCTATGATGTGATTAGGGCTAAGAAGCCCTATTCTTGGTGGGGAACTCATGGGACAACAAGCCCTCCTCTACAGCAGTTCTGGAGTACACCCATCTATCATTGTTGAAGATTGTAGATACACGGTTTGCCTCTTCATCATGTTGAAGAGGTTAAAAGAGGTCAAGACCGCTCTTGGGGCCATGGTTATTTCAAAGTTTTTGTCCTTTTGGAGAAAGACAGATCAAGCAGCCTCAAAAAGAGTGAAGGACACAGTGTTCAATGATGCTTGGTGGGAGAGGGTAGATCTCACAATTAAGGTCATGGACCCTATCATTACTTTGCTACGATTTGTAGATACAGACCAACCCATCCTAGGAGAGGTTTATGAGTGATGGGATTCCATCATTGAATTTGTGAGGACCATTATTTTACAGAGTGAGTGCCCAGAGTATGAGACATCATCAAAGGCTTTCTTCATAGAGTGAGTGCCCAAAGTATGAGACATCATCAAAGGCCTTCTTCACCACCATACAAGATATTCTTGTCAACGAATGGGACAAGAATTGAACACCTTTGCATTATTTGTCTCACTCATTGAACCCAAAATACTATAGCCATGAGTGGCTGAATGGTGGAACTTCCCACAGATTCTCTCCTCACATGGATGGTGAAATTTCACAAAGGGGGAAGGATGCACTGAGGTAGATTTTTTAAGATAGAGCATCCCTTGATGAGGTGGAGGATCCTTTGTAGCATTTTCCACTGGCACTAAGTGATTTGCAGGTTATGATGTGATAAGAGAGAGGGGGGCTAAGAAGCCCTATTCTTGGTGGGCAACTCATGGGGTAACAGGCCCTCCTCTACAGCAATTAGCCATGAGGCTCCTCTCTCAGGTGACTTCAACCTCTTGTTGCGAAAGCAATTGGAGTACATATGGGAATTTTGATTTCAATGACTTAATGAGAAAACTGCAGTTTCTTGTCTTTCTCCTATTGGATCATTGATGAATCTGTCACAATTGTATTTGTATGCATAATGTTAATTTGTAAAAGTTACAAATTTTAAATTTACAATGTAGAATCTAGATCTATCTCTGAATTTCTATCATGAATGAGAATTTGTGTAAGAAATATCTATTTAGTATTAATTTATAATATATATATATATATATATATATATATATTTAATAAAATAATATATAACGTTTCCTAACGTGTCCTGTTCCTGGGGGGTCAACGTGCCCCTGTCAGACACTCGAATTTTTGTGTCCAGCGTGTCCCATGTGCCCATGTCAGGTGACTTACGTTGTGATATCTTTGTGTTCTTATTAACCTTCTTATGTTCTTCTTTTATCTTAATTCATCAAGCAATTACCAAAACCAAAACACGAAGATCAAGGACACCCGATGTAGGCACTCAGCCAGGGCTAAAAACCCTATATAGGGGAAAACCCAGTGAAGAACTCTTCCTTCAGTAATTCAAATGAGATAGACCAAGACCCTAGATCAACAGACCGTCCTCCTCTACCAAGTTAGCCCTCAAATTGTTCTTCCAACCTTCAAAGATCAACTGCAATGATATTGCATCAATCTTGCTTCAATACTGCATCAAAACTGCATGAAGGACATATTTTCGACCCCAATGCATCAGAATTTCGGCCCAGCTTCAAGACTGCAATTTCAGCCCTCCAACAGCTTCAATTCCTTTGCCTGTGTGAGACAAGAGAGAAAGAATTTTGACTTCCTTAGCAAAATAATGACCTCCTTCTTCGCTACCCCTTTCCTTCTTCCTTCTTGAATTTCACACTCTTAATTGCTTCCAGCTACTGCAATTCAAACTTGTGTGTGGTGTGCTCCAAATGAGTCGAGTTGCTCCAATATATAGTGAGTCTGTGAGGTCAAATTCCCTTGTTGAGGCCGACTTGTCCTTCCTTGAGGCCGACTTGGTGGAGGAGGCCTAAATGACTTATTTTATATTAAAATAATTTTCTTTCTTGACAAATAAATCCCAAGAAGGGTTCTTTTCATTATGATATGGACAAGGACACTTGACATAAACCCTAGAAGCCTGTTACCGCTCAAACTAGCAAGAGATCTAAGGGGAATCCCTAAAGGGCAAACGTTAGGCCAAGGGCAACAAAATGGAGTCCCTAAAGGGAAAACGTTAGGCCAACGGCAACAAAATGGAGTCGTAACCCATTGTTACCTCAGCTAAGACTCCCTTCTATTTACGGACTTTCACCAATGGGAGGAGACTCAGTATGTGTGGAGTCACAAAATGAAGGATGAGTCAATGGATATGAGTGACCCGAATAGCCTTTTCTCGGAACTTGAAGGATAGAGATTGCTTGCTTTGTAAGCAAGGTACTAGGTAGTCTAGGCAAATGAAGAGAGGATTTGAGAGTTAGGTTTATGGAATAAGACGTGTGAAGGAGTTTCCCAATCCCTAAATACTTGTCAGAATTGGTATCCCGAATGGTTCTTGAAGAATGGTTTCTCAAAGGAGTGGGACCACATGGGGCCAAGTAGACCTAGTCTAGGGTATGGGGAAGGAATGTAGCAACCAATGATATTCTTACCCTAGACAAGGTGGAGAGAGGATCAAAGAAAATATAATTACTCAAAGATGTTGGTTTGACCTTGAGAGTGCTAGCCTTGGGGATGGCTAGGCAATTTTTGGTCCTAGAGCTAGGGCTTGGCTTTTCTCCCAACTCCACCGTCGGAATGTCTTCAAATTTGGAGGAGGGCTAGAGGAAAGGCCAACGCAAGAGACCCTAGGAGATTGAATTTTTTTAGTGGCTAGCTTGTCGGGAAATTGATGTCCTAGGCACCCAAATGTGGCTAGACTTGGGAGAAGGTGAAAGAATAAGAGTTTTGTTGACCACCCTTAGCAGATCGGTGCCTTAATCCTTGGGAGAATGGAGTCTATGTTGATTATGTGTAAGATTTCTTGGTTCCTAGTCAAGGAGGCCTCAAAATTACTTCACAAACCCTCTAGGTTAATCCAAAGTGATGATGAGAACTGATCTCACCTCACTTGTATTTATACAAATCTTAGGAGTTCGAATTAGCCTCCTTGGCCTACATAAGCCCCAAAAATAAAATAATGTGCTAATAATACAACTTTTGGTGACAAGCCCACCAAACTAGCTCATAAATGAAAAGGTAAGCCTCTCAAGAGGTCAAATAATAATCCATGCATATCGTAGGGCCCTCTAAGAGGCCTAATGAGGTCCATGGGTGCCACAATGAATAATAGGGGTTGGGCCCTTATAATAACCTGTGGTGCTCCAAATGACATGTGGGGGCACACAAGTGTCCTCATGGGTCTCCAAGCAAATCGAAGATGCCTATAGGTGACCTACAAGGGCTAGGCTGATAATGTAGGTGATGCCACATCATCGTACAAGTCCTGGATCATCTGCTAAGTGTATGGTTTAGATCTGGAGCCAGCTGGCCATGATGGATCAAGTGTATCTTCCTCATCCAATAAGTGAACCACGAGCAATCTCTGAATGGCTGTGGGGATCCATGAAGTTCCATCTGCTTTTGTGGAGGCCCATGACTCTCAACACTCACCCTATATGTGCCAATGTAGCCCTCTAGAGGATTAGGACCCTATATATGGAGACCAAACCCAAATGGAAACCATCTGTAATCCTGTATAAGATCTAATGCGTCCCCTAGCCTTCCAGTACAACAAGTCATTAGAGAAATCGAGTTAATGAGCTTACTTCATCATGGACCACAAGTGGGAACTTCATAATGGCCCGCCCTTCGATAATGAGCTTCGGGATGTGCCAATGTCTCCTAAACTCCTAATGGGGTTAACCAAGTATCTTATTAGGTGGTTTCTACCTCTAAAGGGGATAATATAGTCAAGGTACATTTGTCAAAAGGTGGTGGCATGTGACAAATAGGTGGATGAAGTAGGGGATGAGAAGGGGCAGCCCTGGGTCACATGTTGGGGTACAAGGGTAGCTAATAAGAGGGAAGCCCACACTTGGGTTTATAATGTGTAGGAGGGAGCAATCGCGGTACATGAAGGGCCCCGGCCTTGATTATTCCACCCTTCTTTATATGTCTTTTTCCTTTTTATGATTTTCATTGATTAACTACTCCAGGCTCAAGGGGTTACAGCGTGATGTGTAAGATATAGCAGTGGAATCCCCCTTTTAAGGTGGGACAGTTCATCGCCCACCAGGGGTTGGGACAATCATGGATTCCTATATGATGAAGAAGGCTCATAGAACCTGTAGGAACCAGGGTGATGGCCATGATAATGGGGTAGAGCTCATGTATTGGCTTTTGCCCACATGCTAAATGTTTGTCCCAACCATCTTTTGCATTTTGTGGTACTTTTCCTGTTGAATGTGGCCATATATACTTTTAACTTTCTTTTTAGCTGCATCAACCTTCGGGCTTCATTCCAAGACATGACCCAAGGTGTGGGCAAGGGGAAGGGGCATGCTAACCCTATGTGGACCCAGTGGGGGAATGTGGACCCAGGTGGGAGAAATGATGAATGGGGTAAAAATGAATGGAAAGAGGGTAATATAGGTGGATAAGGGAGCCAGACCACACAACCAAAATCAGGGTTTCCCATGAAATACCATCCCTAGAGCCAAATAGTCAATAAAAGAGATCCCATGGGACTAGAATCCAAGGTTAATACGTAAAAGGGGTCTAGGGGACAAGGGCACAGGCCTAACCCATTCTTTCTGTCAAATCCCCCCATTAATCCATTCCTAGAAGTGTCCATGATAAAAAACCTACAATACTTAATTTCCAAATGACAAGGCATACCTTTAGATTCGGCAAGTCCAGCTTCAAACGTACAATCATGGCAGATGGGCGAGGGACCACATGGTTGGCTTAGGTGGTGGAGAAATGGCACAATGAGCTAGCTGGTCGCTGCAAGGGGTTGCTGGCTGTCGGCTGAGGACCATCTTGGGGCAAAAAATTCTACTAGGGATATTACCCACAAAGTGGTGGGTAACATCTAGCTCCAACTGGGGCGTGATCTCTCGAAGAAGTGGGCAAAGCTATTCGAACGGGAGGTCACAAGAACTCCAGCAATCTCTTGGTTACCATAGACATGTCACCTGCACATATAATAAATGGAAAGAAACACGGGGCAGCATGCTTTCGCGACGTCTCATGATCACACATGCTAATATGTTAGGCCATAAAATCAACAGAAAATAAAATATGCATCTATCTATCATGAGGAATATCATATGATGTTATTTCTAATGCAAAAATCAGCATGCAATGCATCCTACTCTACCATGCATATGATACAATGTCAAGTGCTAGGTATAATCATAGACCCAATGCAACCAACATGTCAATCGATCAATACAAGAATGCATGCTTCCATGATTATTTTTGCAATGGACTCGACAATGGGAATAATAATATGAGGGGTTGTGAGGGAGGGAGGTGGGAAAACAAGAGACCCATATGCCATAGAAAGGGATCCTGGAAGAAGAAAAAGACACCAGTCGAGAGGATTGGGTTTGACCCTTCAACCAGGAGATGGAAATGTTAGTAACCCAGTATATGAATCTTTGATGGAGAACTATCTCGAGGTTATCATCCTTAGGGTAAGAAGGGGTGAAAGACTTAGACATATTTAGGATGATACTATTTTGGTCATTGGGAAAACAAGAAGTGGGCTCATCATCGTATTTGGGGAAAAACCATGATTCCTGGTTCTTTATAGGGGAAATCAGCTCTTCATCAAAACTAGGGGGATGAACATCATCACAAACATCTATCTCCAAGGTAGGGGAAGAACGCTCAAACATGGAGAAAAACCCTTTATCGGTGGCATGGCCTAGGGAAGCATCCTCAATTTCTTCTATATTAGAGTCATCATAATTTCCCACAATCTTGGAAGGCTCTTCTTTTATTGAATCATCTTGAAACATAAAGAAAAGACCTTTCCAATCACTAGGAAGGGCTTCATAAGGATCAACATTGTTATTCAGAAGGGGCAAAGCATTTTCTTCTTCCCTGAGCTCATTCTTATGGACTTGAGGAACCATGGGGTCTTCATTTCTATAATCACACCTAATTCCCCAATCAACAACCCTAAAGTCACTCTAGACTCTGCTTATTTGACTATCATGATCTTCCTTAGAATCCTCAAATTCTTCACTATATATTTGGTGTTGGTTAGAATGCCATTCATTCCCTTCTTTAGACAGGGAGGATTTTTCCTCCTTCATTCGTTCCCGAAGAATGATCTCCAAGGTATTTACTACATGATTTCGATAAAATGCCTCAAGAAGAAGGTCATCAGTAGGACTCTCTTTATATATACTTTTCGTGTTATGGAGCCTTTCCGATTGCTCACAATAGTGGGAGAAAATCTCTTGGGAGTCATATGTGGCCATCAGTTTCCTGCAAGACTTTTCACATTCCATCATCCATTCTTGCAATATCTGAGGGCTCTCGGGGTTGAGATCTTCCTCATTGTCCTTAGAGGATATGCTTTCCAATTCATGAGTCTCTCCCTTGGCATTATTATTAAAGTACGCATCAATAAGAGGCTCTTCTTCAAACATAAAACCATATTCAATAACTTCCTCCTCTTGAAGGGCCATATCTAACATTTGGGATATGTCTTCATGAGATTGGAAACTCGACCCTTCATGCAACAAGAACTGCGTAATCAACATTGGAAGAGAAGGAATGCTTTTAGGTTTACATGATTCAAGCCAATCAATACTTGGGGCAATGGATAGGACAAACAATTCCATTTGGTCACAAGGTTGAGTTATATTTTTCTTTGAAAGGTACCTTATGAACCTTACCACGTGGTTGGCTGTGAAATGTGGATCCCCATCGAACATTGGCATATTCTTCATGGATTTCGATGAAGGGCATCTTGGGGTCCCTGTCATATCTATGGCGGGAAAATATGTGGTCAACATGTTGCTGGGTCCTTAATGACATGGGAGTCGCCAAGGTGAATGAAATTGCCTTAACAAATGCTTGCTTCACCCTACAAGCATTGACTTTGAAGTTCAATGAAGAACTAGGGCTTTGTTCTTCCAATGGAGTCACCAATAATGATATGTCAATATGTCGTATAGGGAACAAAACACATGTTTCGTGTCCCTGGTAACGGCGCCAAAATGTTACCACTCAAACTAGCAGGGGACCTAAGGGGAATCCCTAAAGGGAAAATGTTAGGCAAAGGGCAACAAAATGGAGTCTTAGCCCACTATCATCTCAGCTAACACTCCCTTCTATTTACGGACTTTCACCGATGGGAGGAGACCCAATATGTGTGGAGTCACTAAAAGAAGGATGAGTCAACGGATATGAGTGACCCGAATAACCCCTTCCCAGAACTTGAAGGATAGAGATCGCTTGCTTTGTAAGCAAGGTACTAGGTAATCTAGGGAAAGGAAGAGAAGATTTGAGAGTTAGGTTTATGGGATAAGACGTGTGAAAGAGTTTCCCAATCCCTAAATCCTTGTTAGAATTGGTATCCTAGATGGTTCTTGAAGAACAATTTCTCGAAGGAGTGGGACCACATGGGCCCAAGTGGACCCAGTCTAGGGTATGAGGAAGGAATGTAGCAACCAATGATATTCTTACCCTAGACAAGGTGGAGAGAGGATCAAAGAAAATATAATTACTCAAAGATGTTGGTTTGACCCTGGGAAGTGCTAGCCTTGGGGATGGCAAGGCAAGTTTTGGTCTCGGAGCTAGGGCTTGGCTTTTCTCCCAATTCCACCGTCGGAATGTCTTCAAATTTGGAGGAGGGATAGAGGAAAGGCCAGTGCAGGAGACCCTAGGAGATCGAATTTTTTTAGTGGCTAGCTTGTTGGGAAATTGATGCCCTAGGCACCCCAATGTGGCTAGACTTGGAAGAAACTAAAAGAATAAGGGTTTTGGTGACCACCCTTGGCAGATCAGTGCCTTAATCCTTGGGAGAATGGAGTCTATGTTGATTATGTGTAAGATTTCTTGGTTCCCAGTCAAGGAGGCCTCAAAATTACTTCACAAACCCTCTAGGTCAAGTGAAAGCAATCTTGCAGCTTTTATACTTCAAATGCACAAGAGGAATGGCTTATCAAGGTCAAATTTTACCCCTAGGATATTTCGCTCACACTACATGGCCCATACATGGAGAGAACGTTATAATAGAGACAATCCCACAATATTAAGCAATAATTTGCATGCAGCAATTAGCCCTAAAGCAACAAAAAATCCCAAACAAGCATATATGACAAAAGTAACAAGAATAACATCAAAATTTCGTACTTACATGCAGTAGAGTATATCAAACCATTCACAAATGACAATAGAGAAGCTCCGAGAGAAAAAAGACCAATAACCATACATCAAAATTCATCCATAAATGCTCCAATTCATCCTCTAGAAAAAGTGTGAAATTCTCTAAAGAGAGAGATCCAATCCAAAGTGATGATGAGAAATGATCTCACCTCACTTGTATTTATACAAATCTTAGGAGTTCGAATTAGCCTCCTTGGCCTACATAAGCCCCAAAAATAAAATAATGTGTTAATAATACAACTTTTGGTGACAAGCTCACCAAACTAGCTCATAAATGAAAATAAAAGCCTCTTAAGAGGTCAAATAATAATCCATGCATGTCGTAGGGCCCTCTAAGAGGCCTAATGAGGTCCATGGGTGCCACAATGAATAATAGTACCCTCAAAAGCAGTGGACAAGGGGTTGGCCACTTGTAATAACCTATGGTGCTCCAAATGACATGTGGGGGCACACAAGTGTCCTCATGAGTCTCCAAGCAAATTGAAGATGCCTAGCTCCAAGCCCTTAGGAAGCCAAAATGGCCTAAAGAAAATGAGGAAATTAGAAGAAGTAAATGACAAGTAGATTCATTCCCCTCTTCCAAATTTAATCTCTATGATTAGAAAACCAAAAAGAAAAGGGCGTATAGGATCAAAAGTAAGCTTGACAATATGTTTGGTGGTTTTCAAATAGGAGATCTAGTGCTAGTAGAAGATGACTCTTACCCATATAAGATTCATGCAAAGGTAGGCATTGGTTATTTCTATTTGCCTAACCTTGATGGTATGAAGTTGCCATGGTAGATAGAAAGTTTCTTAAATTATATTTTGGAACTTGACTCTTTAGTTTAGATAATTTAGAGCAAGTAGGATTGTGTCTTACATTCTTGATTTTCCATCCCTCCTTGCTTTCTTCATGCTAATTGTTTTATAAAAGTCGATAATTTTCTTATTTTCATTTCAAAATTTAACTAAATTTTAGATTTTTTTTCCATATCGCAAGGCAAACAATTAGCACGTTGCTCAATTACTATTAATAGTCTCTTTAGAGTGATACAGGTAACAGCTTTGCAAGCAGCATGAAATGTTGGGTTTCCCATGCACTCATTGTTCAAGCACATGGATCATATTCACTATGGTGAGCACATGTCCACAAGTTGGAGCAAGATGTTACCCACCCAAGTGGGTTACCCCTAGGAGAAAAAATTTCCCCAACTCTGATCAACTTGCCAGCCGACAACCCTATGATGATCTATAGATAGCTAGCCTCAAAGGCCCTCCAACCATGCTTTGGTCAATGCTTTATGACATCTAGCTTATTTATTGGTCACTAGAGGTCAAGGGGAGACTCGAGGTCTCACAACTTTATAATTTGAAATATTCTAAATATTTTATGGACATTTTAATCTAATAAGGAAACATGAAAGTATGAGGTGATCCCCTAGTGGACACCTAGCAAGGCAAGGCGTGCCAAAACTAAAATATCTGGCTAAGTATCTCCCTAATCAAGAGCGCTATAGGAATCTTTGATCACAATGTCGAAAGAGAGCTGAGCGGCAGCTCTTCAAGTCCCTATAAAAGCAATAGTAGCATATCCTCTTATATTATGGTATTAAGGGCAACTGAAAATGAGGTGCATCTTGGTATCCAACACTTGTAAATGGCACATATGGCAGATCCTCTATGGTTGAGGCATATGGTGATAGGTCTCCACCCAGATTCTGTGAGAGTCCCCCTAGAATTGGCCTAGAGCGATCATAAGTGACTATATCTAGTATCTTTGTGTGTATGGGGATTTGATATGATGCCATCCTACAAATCTAAGAAGTGCTCTAGACAAAAGGCCATCTTCAAGCCTAAGCCCTCTAAGGGTGAGGTCCAAGTAACCTAGATGTACAATCCAAGTAACAAGCCTTAATTACAAGTTTATTTTGATTGTTCTACAATAGAGAGGTTACATGCCAACCTCATAGCTCAAAAACATATCATAAAATGTCATAAATTCCCACACGTATGGGAAAAAGAACTCCTCCACTATGACATCATCCTCCAAATGAGCTCTAAATGCCACAAGTGGGTGTCATGTGGGCTAATGAGAGCTCCATACTCCAATATGTAGCTATAAGATCATGGGCATGCCTCCATACCAAGACGTTATCTCCATGGTGCCCAATGTCGCCCTCTAAAGGGTAACAGGGATGACGTGCCACTCCTCTACTCAAGCGTCGAGGTTAATAAGTGATGTGAAAAGCCTTCTTTATCATCTCAATGATAACCATCATCATCTGGGTTTCAAAACAAGCAACACCCATCAAGCAATGTCAAAACCAACCTGGGGACATCCTAGGTCCACTAGGCACATCATCAACGTCTTCAACACCAAGCTTTATGGGCTCAACATTTCAAAATATGGATACCTCATAGTGTTAAGCATCATGAGGAATCATAAAGTAGCCCAAACACTATGCTTTGGATGGGAAACACTACATCAACAAGGTCAAATTCTCTCTCTAGAATGGGTAAAACGGCCTCTACAATGGTTCTGATAAGGAGGGCAATCATATCTCAAGAGGCCTCTATTGTTGTGACAATACCACCTGACAAGACCCTCTCAAGATCAATGAAAATCAATAATCATTATGTACAATAACCATAAATGCATCATAGTGGACCATACCTAATGTTGAGGGCACAATGATACTTCACATAAATCTCACCTTCAAATGTCTAACTAGATCAAGTCCCGTAAGCAGGTTACTTCCTTGTATTAGGGATGGTTAGATGGATAACCCTATTAGGTGTTTCCAACCCCTAAGGGGAAGAGACATGTTCCAAGTTAGCCCATCAATTCATAGGTGTGTGTGAGAATGGTGGCAATAGAGTAGGAAAGACTTCAAGGCAAAGTGCCATAGCCAAGTGACCAACTAATGGGGATCCAACATCCTGAGTGTATAGATGTTAGGAGGGAGGAATCACAGAGGCATGAGTTACCCCTTTCCTCTATTGAAATATGTAACTAGGTTTGGTCTTCATAATGACATGTAATCATGATTTTATGGATTTAATGAAAAGAGAAAAATAAATTTATTATCGTTATTCTTGAGGCATGGGTTTCATGCTCAAGGGAAATTTATTTTTAGGTCAAGCTCCCATTGAGAGCTTCTAGGGCTTGTCATTAAGTCTACAAGTCAAGAGAGTCATTGTCATGTATGGAAGACCCATTTGGTCATGTTACATATTGTAAAGAAAAAATTATTTAAGTCAAAAGACCCTCTAAGACCTCACCATAGTGCAAAAGATCAAGTCGACCTACACATATAGACAAGTCGGCCTAAAAAGGTGCAATTCGACCTAGTCAAAGACCTATATAAAGGAGACTTCGACTTCACTTGGAGAATACACATTCACTCACCAATTTGTAAAAGGAAGACTTGAAGAAGACGAGAAAAGCGAGTTTTCTTATTTGGTTTTGGGTTATATTCCTCCACACGTGCGAAGATTAGGGCATCATCTTGCAGCAGTAGAAACCAAGTTGTAGTCACTTCAAGAAGGCCGAGTTTTTGGGTCAAAGGAAATCTATCTTGTAAGCCAAGTCGATAAGAAGAAGGTCTCATCTCTAGCGAAGAAGAAAAGAAGGACAAGGTCTCCATCATTCTCTCACACGTGTCACTTAGGGTTTCTGCAAAAGAATTTGCTGGGCAGGTCAAAGTTAGAGAAGAATTTGCTAGGCAGGTCGAAGTTGCAGAAGAATCCACTGGGCGGTTGAAGTTGCAGAAGAATTTGTTGGGAGGGTCAAATTTTCAAAAGAATCTACTGGGAATCGAAATTGCAGAAGTCGTTGAGGTCAAGGTTGTTGGAAAGCCGGAAAGATTTGAATTGGTCTTGGAAGGTCTAGGTCAAGGGTCATAGGTCTTCAAATTCGTCAATTGAAGTTCTATAAGAAGAGAAGAATTCTTGTGGGTTTTCCTCTCAGTTTGAGAAGTTTTGGCCCTGGTTGATCACATATCTCTTGTGTCCTCTTGTCTCTTGTTCTTTGTGGTTTGGTTGTTGTTTGATGATAAGAACACAATAATAATAAATTTGAAGAAGAATCTAATCATGATAAGTTAAGAAAAGAAGGTATCACAAGCAGTTATGATAGTAAGAGAAATCTCCTAATCTAGCTACCCCTAGATTTCTCAACATGGTTTCAGAGTTAAGGTGACTACATCAAAGGTAGTTTGAAGAAGGACCACCAAAAGGAGCATCAAGAAAGGTCAAGGTATCAAAGAGGACATCGAACCATCAAGAAGGGTTACTTAAGGACCAAAACAATCTAAGGATCACCAAAAAAGGACCATGTGAAAAATTTGAATCTAACAAATCAGAAATCCTACTACAGTAAGTTGATTTGCATTACCTGTTTGTGTTCTTCATTGTAACAAGTTATTTTCATCATTATTCAGAAAATATTAATGCAAATACACTGCACCGTAGACCAATATACAGATAAAGTATAGAAAAATAAATGAGACAACCACACAAAGGACACACTTATTTTTGGACTAAACGTCCCCGGAAAAACCCAATGTGGGAAAATTGGTGCAACAGATATGAGGGTTTTATTATTATGCAGATTTCTGAATACAACTAGGGTGCCATATCCGACTCACCCAACAGAGAATAAACCCGGCAAAAGTACCTCTATCCGGAGACAGATATTTTGGCGGATCCAGCGACTGGATGAACAAACCCCATGGGTGATTGCACTATCCCCAGTGTTGTGCAGTGATGCCTGCGACTATCTCTGCGCTAGAACTACATTACCTCCTCTAGGAATTGTATCATCCTCCCAGTGAGCCTTCCTGGCTAAGAAATCAATCTGCTGAACTGATAACCAATCTGCCTCACAGAAATCCTAGCGTTGCCTCTAAGTGACTGCATCAGCCCTCTAGCCTCTGCGTCACCCTCCTAGAGTTGTGTTGTCTCTCTCTGGTGTTGCACTGCCTCTCTGTTATGTATTCTCGGCCTTGGACAAAAAGTCCCACTACCGAATTGCCCCCCTCCTTGCACTTGAATCTTACTCCGAAATTCTCAGCAAACCACGCCCCAGAATTTCAATCTAGCTCAAGTGTTGCTCTGTGTGTGTGTGTGTGTTCTCCAACTGACCCCAAGCCTTCCTTTATACTTTTCCTGTTGAGAAATTATCGGTCGTGATTTAATCTCTATCAGTGACTAAGATTAAATTAGACTTGATCATCGTCACTTAGAAGCTTCTCACCCATATTTACATTAATTCACTTTAATTATTTTAATTTCCTAAGTTTTAACTTAGGCACCATTAAAAATAATTAATTATTTGAATAACATGTACTCCGGGTGGAATTTCTCCAAACGATTTCTGGGTCTTGGAGATCTCATGTGTTCTAGCCCCTCCATAAAATTTCGGAGCTAGAGCACATCCAATGCTACCCAAAAATCAACAGACCATTCATCATATTTCAATAATCATTACATCTCAAAAGCAAGAAAACCTCAAAAACCCTAGCTCATCCGAAGAAAGATTCTACACTTGAAGCATTCCTAGGAAGCTCACACAAAGAAGACCTCAAGGACCCTACCTCCACTCAAAGAAGGACCACACATTGAAGCATCTTGAAGTCACTACATCCAAGGGAAGAAAGAAGAAGCATTACCATGATCATCAAAGAATCAAGGTGATCTCCCTCTCTTTGAAGGATCACCTTTAAAGAAAGACATATTCCATCATCCACATTATCAAGAAAGGCATTAAGTAGAAGATATCACCATTAGGAAGCATCTTTACTTAACAAGTATCTCTATATTTATGTTTGAATCTTCTATCAAGATGACTTCATTTTGCCAAGAAAGCAACAAATTGGTTGGGTTAACAAACTAATTTGCATGGAAAAAGAGGGCAAATTTGATCCTCGTAGAAAATGAAATCATTGATCATGTTAAGGGTTTAATTGTCGAACCACCAAAAGAAGAAGCTCAAGCTCAAACAAAATACATGAAGGGAGAAATAAGGGCTCAAAGAATCCTTTTAGAATCAATCAAGGATTCTCTCATTCCATATGTAGCAAAATTGGAAAATTCAAAAGACATATGACAAACTGGTAGAGCTATTCTCCATAAGTACTACAGGAGAAGTAATATCACTGAGAACCAAGCTCTATAAGAAGATATCAAAGAAAGAAGGAATAGCCTCATACTTTATGAGAGTATCATAAATATGAGACCTATTGCAAGAGTTGGTGGAAATAATGTCTGATAAAGAAATGACAATTGTGGTGCTCAATGCACTACCTGATGAATGGGGCAACTTCGTATCAAGCATCTATGGAAAGAAGGAAGCCACCCCATTCAATGAACTCTGGTCATTGTGTAAAATTGAAGAAACCATGTTAAAAGAAAAAAGTGATGTAGGACCAAGCGAACAAGTTCAAGCATTTGCTGCCATGGCTAAGAGAAAAGGAAAGTTTGGGAAGTTTGGTCCTCAGAAAAAGAAGAAGATCAATATGTCAAAGATCCAATGCTATGGTTGTCATGAATATGGGCACTACAAGAGAAATTGTCCTAAACTCAAGAAGGACAACAACAAAAGAGGAAGGGAAGAAGCCCATGTCACTGAAGAAGTAGAAGAAGTTGAAAAGAAGAAATCAAAGAAGGCGGAAGTGAGAGATCTCTACTACGACTGAGATAATCTCATTCATTGTGTTCTTTTTTTTTTTAGTTTTCATCATGGTAGAAAGCATTGTAAGAATGATAGGATGCATCATATTAGAAGCATACAATTGAAGCAAGAGCTCGTGACATCCTTATAGAAGCTTGAAAGATAGTTGAAGTAGAAGTCTACATGTATGTAGCAGTCATCATAAAAAGGAAGGAGCTCTTGGTAACCACATTGATAGATAGTTTATATGGTTGAAAGAAAGTCATCTAGCATGGTAAAAATAAATCATCATATACCATCATTAGGAAGGAGCATTTGCAAGATGAGGATAATCTTCATTAGAAGGTTTGCCTCTACTTCGAAGAAGCAAGTGTCTCGTTGATCATTCCACCTTGTGTGGGATACATTGTTTAGAAGGATGATGGTATGGTGGCAGGCAAGTGCAGTAGGTCAAGATGGTTGAAGTACTTTCAATCAAGGAAAGGAAGCTGCCAAAGGAAGTCTAGATGGCCCTAAAGGAGAAAAGAGCCATGTATATGTTTAAAAGATTAAGTCATGTCATCGTATAGTTGTCGACAGTATGGGTAAATGCTCTACCTCATGAGCATGATCAAAGAAAGGGAATCTCCTCCTTTGGAAAGATGCATGAAGGCGTGATTCACATATTGACAAGATGAAATCAACATAATATGTCTTCATATCGAATATGAGGTAGTTGGTAAAAATGAAGGAACCATGGATGAAAGTTCCTAGGGAAGCAATATGTGAAGAAAGAAAGAAGAGATCGTGAAAGATGCAACTATGGTCACATAAGAAAAGGAAATCAGCATTCGATGACTAGAAGAATTAGACATGACATCTCCATAGAAAGTATAAAGACCCTGATAAAGTCTACAAAGAAGGGAGACCCTGAAAATTGAGAGTCTTGGAGATGTGTTTATAAATGTGCAAGATGTTGATGTTGCAAGCAAGCAAGATGTCATGATGAAAGGCCATCACAGAAGGTAACTTTGATTTGATGTTCAATTTTTAGTTTTGAACAACATCAGGATGGGTTGATACAAGGCTACCGAAAGAGAGTTATAGATGTCACCTACAACTAGCACTCATGTGGTTGCATGAAAGATCACAAAGGAAACATGACTTGGAAGAGGTAGTTGTATGAAGAAAAACCTGATGTGGCCTAGAAGATCACTTTCCGACGAAGAAAAGGATGACATGGCTGACATGGTTCGTGAAGGAAAGTGATGAAGGCTCCAGAATGAAGAAGATAAATTCATGACATCGAAAGAAGGAGCACCCACAAGCAGCTGATAGTACCATGATCTCCCCTAGATGAGAGGGAGTTTGGGTACATTCCTTTATAGGAAAAGGTATATCTTCCCTAGTTAAGAGGGAGAGATAGACACATCATTCTTGTCTTCATATTGTGAAGAAAGAATGGAGGATTGGGTAAGCATCTAGCATCTGATACTCTTTGAGAATGAATGTGGTAAGGCATTCAAGATAACAGAAGTCGAAGAGGACAGATATTCTTTGAGGATTGGGAATCCAAGATAAGAATAGTCCTGGAAGTACATACCATGTGAACACCCGCATGGGGTATGTGCCTTGAGAGCCAATGATGATGGTGTCTGTCAGTCATTAGTCTCGCCAACGTTGTGCTCTGATCTTTCGGAGAGATAGAGTTGTTAGTCAAAGCCTTTCTATGTGACAATGTTGGTTGGTATGATGCTAAACGAATGGCTTACCAATCTGACTCTTCTTATGAGAATTCTTCAAATTGAGAATGTCCAAGTACCTTGTATGGATTATGAATATACCTCCCTAGTTAAGAGGGAGTGTTGTAATATGTAACTAGGTTCAATCTTCACAATGACATGTGTAATCATGATTTTATGTACTTGATGAAAAAAGAAAAATAAATTTGTTATTGTTATTCTTGAGGCATGGGTTTCATGCTCAAGGGAAATTTATTTTTAGGTCAAGCTCTCATTGAGAGCTTCTAAGGCTTGTCTAAAAGTCTACAAGTCAAGAGAGTCATTTTCATGTATGGAAGACCCATTTGGTCATGTTACATATTGTAATGAAAAATTTATTTGAGTCAAAAGACCCTCCAAGACCTCATCATAGTGCAAAGATCAATTCGGCCTACACACATAGACAAATCGGCCTAAAAAGGTGCAATTCGAACTAGTAAAAGACCTATATAAAGGAGACTTCAACTTCACTAGGAGAATACACATTCACTCACCAATTTGTACAAGGAAGAGCAAGAAGTGCGAGGAAGAGAGACACTAGAAGAAGACAAGAAAAGCGAGTTTTCTGATTTGGTTTTGGGCTATATTCCTCCACATGTGCGAAGCTTAGGGCATCATCTTGCAACAGCAAAAACCAAGTTGCAGTCACTTCAAGAAGGTCGAGTTTTTGGGTCTAAGGAAATCTATCTTGCAAGTCGAGTTGATAAGAAGGTGGTCCCATCTCTAGCGAAGAAGAAAAGAGGGACAAGGCCTCCATCATTCTCTCACACGTGTCACTTAGGGTTTCTGTAGAATAATTTGTTGGGCAGGTCGAAGTTGCAGAAGAATCCACTAGGTAAGTCGAAGTTTCAGAGGAATTTGTTGGGCAAGTCAAAGTTGTAGAAGAATCCACTGGGCAAGTCGAAGTTGCAAAAGAATCCACTGGGGATCGAAATTGCAGAAGTTGTCGAGGTCAAGGTTGTTGGAAAGCCAAAAAGATTTGACTTGGTCTTGGAGGGTCTATGTCAAGGGTCATAATTCTTGGAATTCATCAATTGAAGTTCTATAAGAAGCGAAGCATTCTTGTGGGTTTTCCTCTCAGTTGGAGAGGTTTTGGCCCTGGCTGATCGCCTATCTCTTGTGTCCTCTTGTTTCTTGTTCTTTATGGTTTGGTAGTTGTTTGATGGTAAAAACACAATAATAATCAAGTTGAAGAAGAATCTAATCAAGATAAGTAAAAGAAAAAAGATATCACAAGTAGTTATCATAGTAAGAGAAATCTCCTAATCTAGCTACCCCTAGATTTCTCAACATCCTCGACCTACTTTTTCCATCCCTTTGGTGTACATTTTACTTCTTTATGATTTGCTTTGATTTGGATGCATAGCTCAGAAGCCCAAGCTTGGAATTAGGGATGGTTAGATAGATAATCCTATTAGGTGTTTCCAACCACTAAGGGGAAGTGACATGTTTCATGTTAGCCCATCAATTCAGAGGTGTGTGTGAGAATGGTGTCAGCAAAGTGGGAAAGACCTCAGGGCAAAGTGCCATAGCCAAGTGACCAGTTAATGGGGGTCCAACATCCTAAGTGTATAGATGTAAGGAGGGAGCAATCATGGAGGCATGAGTTACCCCTTTCCTCGACCTACTTTTTCCATCCCTCTGGTGCACCTTTTACTTCTTTATGATTTACTTTGATTTGGGTGCATAGCTCAAAAGCCCAAGTTTGCTTTCGAGATTTTGCATTTAATATCCCTTGAAGAGAGTCAATTTATCACTCATCAAGATTGGGATAATACAAGAGTTCCTTTTCATAAATGAAGCATCATGTGCTTGAGGAACTAGGTGATGACTAACAAGGAGGGTAAAGCTCATGCTAGTCTTTTGCCCACGCGTTAGTCAAATGTGCTAGCCATATTTTGCATTTTACCTTTTTCTTTCATTATGGCTTTCTTATGCTTTTATCTTTATTTTAGATACATCAAGCTCCAAGGCAAAGTTTTCCAACCCAAATTTAAGGATGAGGATGAAAGGGTGTCGATCCCCATGACAAATGACCACCAGCGAAAAGAATGAAGATGGAATAATGGGAAAAAGAGGTCCCATTAGACTAGAGTCAAAGACTAACCTCCCAAGTGAAGTGAGGGAACAAGAATATAATCAAGATCGGTCAATCATCCAATTTTCCCCTTGATCCATATTAGTATGCCCATAACATTAAGTGAAATCACTTGATTACAAAATGGTTAAAGTACCTGTTGATGGATGACCCACCTTCCTTCAAGAAGGAATGTCAGATGGGAGAGAGAGATCTAACCAACGCAAGAAGTGGAGGATTTTTCCATCATGTTACGCGTTGATCATATCGAGCTAATGTTGGTTGGTTGTCAAAGGAAGAGAATTTTTTTCTCCTATGGGTTACCCATTTTTTGGTGGGTAACAAGGCCCAAGGCCCTAGAGCCTCAAACCAATGGGTAGGACCTAGTACAACATGTTGATTCCAAACCCCCTTGTCTTGGGTTGGGACCATAACCCAAATGACCACAACCAATGCCCTCCTGTGACTAGAGTAATTACTTCTTAATGCTTTCCATTGGGGCATATGCCCTCTGCCTTATTATGTCTCTGGGCAATGGATGTTTTTTATGTTTATGAACAACATGATATAGGTATGTGAGTAGGTGTTTTGGCCGAGGCTAGCCTACGTTTCTAATTCTTGGACTCACTTGTGGAGTCTGAAGTTGAGACCCACTTCTTTTCATTGAAGTCATGTATATATTTCTCTTATTAAAAGTTAAAGCAAGTTTTATTCAAAATAAACTTTCTCCAAAATGTATTAAGGACATTCCAGTGCATGACACCTTACAACCAAATAACACTCTAATGCAGAAATTCCGTATTTGAAAAAATCAACAAGATGACATCCCAAAACAGCAAGCCACTCTCCAACAAGAAACCAAGACACGTATTCAATCATGGGAAAAAGTAGCTCAAGGTAAGGACAACCCCCCCACCCATGTGGAGATCGAGAAAGTTGTTCAAGCCAAGCTAAGGGAACAATGCACTAGAAGAGCTTGGGAATTGAATCTAAATATTAGGGGGCTTCCCTTACCCTCACCTTTCATGGACCCCATGCAAGTTGGCACCATGTTTCTACGAGATAATCTTGAGATTTCAAACCTTACTTTGGAGAGTACTAGGTTCGACACTAATTCTACACCATTCACCTAGTTCATATCAGCTAGAGATAAACTTCAGGCTCTTCGTGCTAAGCATAGACTATTCTCCCTTCCAAACAAGATATTTTTTGATGAGGATCTCACTCAATCCCAAGTTGCAGAATTAAAACATTCAAGAAAGTTCGTGGCAACAACTCAAAAGAAAGGGAAATGGGTGGTCATTCATAACCTACAAGCAATAATTTGGGACCCGCCCACCCCCAATCTACCCTCGACTCGAAGTCTCTAAATGAAGGTCCCAATTGTGTGCGGCAACAAGGATCAAGTCTCTCCACTAGTTGTTAAAATGGCACAATTTTCAATTCTCTTTGTACATTTAATATCCTCTTTCCATTGAGGCTCATGTGAGCCTTCTCTAGCCACACCCAAACATAGCAAGTTATCATTGGTTTTCAACATGTCAAGAAGGGACCAAATCTTCTAGAGGAGTTAGAGGTTCAACTAGAGTGGCTTGTTTGGCCAAGTACTCTCTCATGGACCAGGTTTCCCCTGCGAGTTTAGATGAGTTTGTTGTTGAAGGAAATACAACCAGGCTAGGTCTTCATAAATGTAATTTTGATATTTGTATTTATTCAAGAAAAGAGAAATTATTTTTGTAATATTTGTCAATGAGTTTCTTGCTCATTGAAAATAGGTCAAGCACATTTTTGTGTTTCTAGAAAGTCAAAGTCAAAATGTAATTATAATAAGACCCTTTGAGGGCGTGTTACATCAAGTCAATATACAAGGTCATGGGAACACCTTTAAGATAAGTCAAATCCTCTCCTAGCATCAACGAAATCTCCAAGCAACAAAACGATGGATAAGAGTTGAATTATAGTGCAAATTGTAAGTCGGCCTAAAAGAGGAGGGACAGACCTCTATTTATAGAGGTTGTCCACTCCTCATTTGATATACTTCACTCTAAAATCCGCAAGCAAGAAAGAGGACGAAGTAGGACGAGAACAAGCCAAGGTAAAGGGTTACAAGGGCAACATAATAAGAAGACAGATCAGCGAAGGTAAGAAGGATATTTCTAAAGCAACTACAGTGACATGCGCGAGGTCAAGGAAGATATGACTACGGCCATAGCAACAGAAAAGTATAGGTCAACATATCTCACTGTTTTGGGTACAAACAAGGTCTACAAGACCTCTCTCTACAAGCGAAGGAGAAGCCCTCATAAACGAAGGAAGAAGGACCAAGATCAAAGTTGAAGGGATTGTTTTCTAGGGCAGAAAACAGTCACATGTGCGAGAATCAGAACTTTGTATGCAGTCATAACAACCCTACACTCAAGTTAGCTGATTGATAGAAAGTAGAAAGGAATCATAATAAGAAGAAGGGTCTCATCAATAGTGTCTTCTTTAGATCAAGTGCTACAAGGTTGCTAACAAGGTGGAAGAAGAACGAAGTACTAGAAGAAGGAGGACAAAGTGCCGGAAGACAGAGATATATGTGCCGAAAGTTACAGTGCTAAAAGAGGAAGGATTTGACTTATGCTTGGAGGATATCCTAGTCAAGGGTCTAGGGTTTGGCAGTTGTTAAAATAAGAAGCTTCAATAAGAGAAAACTTACAAAGGGTTGTTTCCCTGGCATAGAGCCAAACTTTGTGTTCTTGTTATTTTGTTTTGGTAGCAGTTTGATGAAGTACACACATATGCACTAATAAGAAGAAGAAGAAGCATAAGCTAACAAGAAAAGTAAAAAGACTCCACAAATTGTTATCAAGTAATGAAGAATCATCACAACACTACTTTGCCCTAGATTCTTCAACATGGTATCAGAGGGTAGGTGACACATCAAGGAAAGGGCAACTCAAGAACACTCATCAAAAGAAGCATCTACAAAGTTGAAGCATCAAGCATAGAAGTCTCAACCACTTCAAGGACAAGAAGGGTCTACAATCCATCATTCATCAAGGAGGTCTACAAAGCTAGAAGAAGAGCCTTATATAAAGGCACCTACAAAGAAGAGCAGATTGAAGACCTACATCAAGCTACAAGTCTTCAAACAAATCTCATCACCAAGCAAGTCCACTTGAAGGCAACTTGAAGAACATCAAGATCCAGGGAAGACTAGCCATCAAGTCTTCAAGGAGGAAGCCAATCCATTACATCTCAAAATCTATCAAGTACATGTCCCCTTCTGAATATACATCAATGTCTTTTTGCAAGGAAAGCAATAAATTGGTAGGTACCAATAACTTTCTTGCATGGAAGAAGAGGATTGATCTACTACTCAAGGAGAATGAACTCCTAGAGCATGTAAAAGGGAATATCACTATCCCTGCTAAGGAGCGGACTCAAGCCTTAGCCAAGTACAATAAGGATGAGACAAGAGCTCAAAGGATTCTAATAAAATCAATCAAAGACTCTCATTCCATATGTCTCCAAATTTGAGACATCGAAAGAAATTTAAGATAAGCTAGTAGAGCTATTCTCGGTATCCACAACTGGAGAAGTAATATCTTTGAGAAATGAATTATACAAGATGAAGATAACAAAGGAAGGAATACCTCCCTACTTCATGAAAATCTCTTAAATGAGAGATCAACTTCAAGAGCTTGGGGAAGTCATGTCTGACAGAGAGATGACAATTGTTGTACTCAATGCTCTACCTGAGAAGTGGGGAAACTTCAAATCTAGCATTTATGCCAAGAAGGAAGTAACCACTCTCAGTGAAATGTGGTCTCTATGCAGAACAAAGGAAACCAGACTTGAGGCAAAAGAAGATGTGGGATCAAAGGAGCAAGCATTTGCTACCATGGCCAAAAGAAAGGGTAAATTTGGCAAGTTTGGTCAACGAAGAACAAACAACAAAGACATGTCCAAGATCCAATGTTTTGGATGCCAAGAATATGGACACTACAAAAGAATTGTCCTAAGCTTAAGAAGGACAACAATAACAAAAGGAAGAGGGAAGAAGCTCACATAACTCAAGAGATGAAAGAAGGAAAGAAGCAAAAGAAGGAAGATCCTCCGGATCTCTACTATGACTAGGTCAAACTCTTTACTTCTAGACTTCTTTCAAAGTTTTGAGTAGAATATAGGAGCATGTAGGAATAAATTAAATTGCATGGCTAGAATCACCCTCTAGAATCTAGCAACATGATGTACATAAAGTTCTAGACTCTCATGTAGATGTAGCATTTATGAGAAGAACAAAAATGCATAAGTAGAAATATCTTCTAGAATATAGGAGCATGGAAGATATAGCTCAAGATATTCATGTAGAAGAAGCATACCTAGTATAGGACCTCATATATGATGAAAGAAAATTGATCATGATAAGAATCTTAGAAAACCTACTTCATCAAAAGAAAGGAAACATTTGTAAGGCAAGGATCTTTAAGATCCTATGATGGAATCTTCAAAAGAAGGTTCATGAACCAAGGCAGATGTCTCATTAGGAATCCCATTCATGGGATTCAAGAAAAGGGATGATATTCAGGGAAGCTAAGATGAAGCAAGAAGGGCCACACCAAGGTCAATCAAATGAAGCAAGGATGATCAAAGGAGAATCAAGATGAGGTATGTATGCATCAAAGTTTAAGTCATGTTATCATTTGTATATTATTGAGTCATGGGTATAGTTCTATAACATGATCAAGCATGAAAGAATCTCTTTCACCAAGGACATGCTCGAAGGCATGCACTACAATGCGATGAAGGTCAACAAAAGAATATGCTCACATAAGGAGCATAAGATTGCTAACTAAGAAGCAAGAAGAAATGTTGACAAGTCCAGAAAGCAAGCAATAAAGGAATGCTCTCACAAGAAGCATTAGATGGTTGACCTAGCTATCTAGAAGCAAATGAAGAAAGAGATCAAGCATGTGAAGAACACCATGACCACCAAGAATCACTATCTGACAAAATGCCTTGAAAATATATCTCCCGAAAGAAGGTAGGACAACTCTGATAAAGAAAGGACCCTTGACACCTATGAAGGCCTTGGAGATACAAAAGGTGCAGATAACTGATTCTACTCTACAGAGATGTCGTGATGAAGAAGCCATCCAACAAAAGAAAAAGCAATGTTGAAGCAATATCAGGATGAAGTCATGATGGGCTACTAGGTCAAAACATGTAACCTAAGCAAGTACTATGAAGCATCCATGAGAAGAGTGTTCCGAGGCATGGACAAGATGACAAAGGAGTAGCCAAGATGACAAGAAAACCTGATAGTCACTTTCCACGAAGCAATGACATGACAAACCAAGAAGGAAAGTGATCGATGGATGGTGCCCTACCTAGAAGAAGTTTGAACAAAGACTTCATGACATCAAGAAAGGAAGGAGATCAAGCAGTTGAAGGACCCACGAAGAAGAAGTTGTTGATGAAGAAAAGAGTCTCCAATTAAGAGGGAGTTCTGACAGGTCCCTGATCAAGAGGGAGTTTCTGGATCACTCGTGATTACAAAGGAGTGACAATTATGTTTTCCATTTCATGGGTCATGCACTAGCCCAGGAGCAAGAGCCATAAGTCTAGATGAAGGCCATGAATGGAAATGTAGACACAAGATAGACACAACTTCCTTGTCTTCACTTGGGAAGAAAGAATGGGAGGATTAGGTAATCATCTGGCATCCGATACTCTTTGAGGATGTGTAGGGAATCCAAGACAAGAGTGGGCAAGAGGACCGATATTCTTTAAGGGATGGCAACCCAAGATAAGAATAATCCTAGGAGGTCATACTCAGACAACACCCGAGTAGGTATGTACCTTGAGAGACAATGATGAAGGTGTCTATAAATCATTGGTCTCGCCAGCATTGTAGCTCATGGTCTCATAAAGAGATGGAGTTGTTAGTCAAGGCCTTGCACTATGACAATGCTGATGAATATGATGCTATAACAGATGGATTGCAAATTCGGTTTCTCTTATGTGAATTCTTCAAGATTGAAAATTGCCAAACACCTTGTAATATTGTATGAATAACTCCCTAGTTAAGAGGGAGTGTTGAAGGAAATGTAACTAGGCTAGGTCTTCATAAATGTAATTTTGATATTTGTATTTATTCAAGAAAAGAGAAATTATTTTTGTAATATTTGTCAATGAGTTTCTTGCTCATTGAAAATAGGTCAAGCACATTTTTGTGCTTCTAGAAAGTCAAAGTCAAAATGTAATTATGATAAGACCCTTTGAGGGCATGTTACATCAAGTAAGTCAATATACAAGGTCATGGGAACACCTCCAAGATAAGTCAAATCCTCTCCTAGCATCAACGAAGTCTCCAAGCAGCAAAAAGATGGATAGAAGTTGAATTATAGTGCAAACTGTAAGTCGGCCTAATGGATAGTCAAGTCGGCCTAAAAGAGGAGGGACAGACCTCTATTTATAGAGGTTTTCCACTCCTCATTTGATATACTTCACTCTGAAATCCGCAAGCAATAAAGAGGACGAAGTAGGACGAGAACAAGCCAAGGTAAAGGGTTACAAGGGCAGCGTAATACGAAGACAATTCAGCGAAGGTAAGAAGGATATTTCTAAAGCAACTACAGCCACACGTGCGAGGTCAAGGAAGATCTGACTACAGCCATAGCAGTAGAAAAGTATAGGTCAACATATCTCACTGTTTTGTGTACAAACAAGGCATACAAGACCTCTCTCTACAAGCGAAGGAGAAGCCCTCATAAACGAAGGAAGAAGGACCAAGATCGAAGTTGCAAGGACTGTTTTCTAGGGCAGAAAACAGTCAGACGTGCGAGAATTAGAACTCGGTATGCAATAATAACAACCCTACATTCAAGTTAGTTGATTGATGGAAAGTAGAAAGGAATCATTATAAGAAGAAGGGTCTCATCAATAGTGTCTTCACTAGCTACAAGGTTGCTAACAAGGTGGAAGAAGAACGAAGTACTGGAAGAAGGAGGACGAAGTGCCAGAAGACAGAGATATATGTGCCGAAAATTACAGTGCTAAAAGAGGAAGGATTTGACTTATGATTGGAGGATATCCTAGTCAAGGGTCTAGGTTTTGGCAGTTGTTCAAATAAGAAGCTTCAATAAGAGAAAACTTACAAAGGGTTTTCCTCTCAAGAGTGGAGAGGTTTTGTCCATGGTAGAGAGACAAACTTTGTGTTCTTGTTATTTTGTTTTGGTAGCAGTTTGATGAAGTATACACATATGCACTAATAAGAAGAAGAAGAAGCATAAGCTAACAAGAAAAGTAAAAAGACTCCACAAATTGTTATCAAGTAACAAAGAATCATCACAACACTACTTTGCCCTAGATTCTTCAACATTTGCTAGATTCATGCGAATTTGACTCAATGGATTTACCTCCCTTCTCAAAGACATTTATGTGGCAATTTGTTACTTCCCCCTGCTTCATCTTACTTGCTATTCACAATGAATCAAACGGAGATCCCTAATGGGACCTTTATGCAAGCACCATCGGTTAATTGAAGTTAAAGATGGAAGGGTTATGTTAAATTTAGCAGTGCACTATATTTGGCAGAAGAACCCACATGTAAAGCTAAGGCGCGGTCTTACTTTCTCTTAGTGGTGACTTAGGAAATTCTCCAATTTTCCTATAGTCAAAAATAGTAAATTGAATTAAGCATGCATGGAGATTTTATCTCAGTTCTACTTTAGTTCAATGAGGCAGTTTGAGTCAAGTTCAAAAGGCCAATTCGCTTGAGTTATAGATGTTAGTTAGACTTGAGTTTAGTGAGGTAATTTGACTTGGGTTCAAGGATCCAGTTTGCTTGGGTTGAAGAGCAGTTTGATCCCATAAAGAGAAGAGCACAAACTTGGTGAATCATATGATTATGCACTAGCAAGTAATAGTTTGAGATCAAAGTGTGAGATTAAGGAGAGCTATTAATTTTATATAACAATGGTATATTCTATGCTTGCAACAATTACTTCAATGTCTTTTATCAGCCCAATGACAATTTCCACTTAATTACCAATAGCAATCACATTGACAGTAGCTGTAGATAGAACATAAACAATAAATGCAAAAGACAAGACAAGACAAGAGAACACCAGAATTTGGCTAATGCCAGTGTAAAACCCCAAGATGTGGAAAACCCTTTGATCAATTCTTCTTATTATTATATCAAATGTTCAACAAAGAAAGAGAAAGTACAATAAAGTCAAAATTGATTTGCCAATAGATGATCAAAACCACTGTCCAAAAGAGCCCAATCAAATCTGTGATTTTGCCCTTAGTCAATAGCAGTCAAATAACAGCAATGTGTGCCCTAACCAGTCAATGGTCAAGGTCAAAATAGTCCTTAGCAACTCAGTCAAAGGAGAGAGGAACTCGGCCTCTCTCTCTAGTCAAAGTCAGCCCAAAACAATCAACAAATATGCAGTCAAAGTTGGTCAATATGAAATCAACCTTGCAGTCAACGCAGGTTAAAGTGCCCAAAAAATTCTCAGTTTTTGTGCCAGTCACTGCGGCTTACCCAAAAAAAAAATTTCCCACAAAAGTCGTAGTCAAAGAGGTCAAATAGCTCCTTGGTCAACGTTGGTTAACGCCCAAAAACAATTCTACAATTCGGCCCAATCAAAAAGTCACTTTTGCCCTTCGCAAATGTGAGAGAGATCCTGCAATTCTAAGTTGTACGAACCAGTAGGAGGAGAGAGAAGATATGTTGTGTGATGATGAGATGTCAAATGAGGTTTGAGGTCATCCATATTTATACAAGTCATTAAGGGTCATAAGACATGTCGCTTGCGCTTCATGAGCCCGTTGACCACTACGTGTCAACTACCCATAGCAGTACACCCCCTTTTTCGCAAAAGGGATAGCGCTTGATCGACGTGTCCATGCCATTCGACTGTCATCATCAGCCCGATCATGTTATGTTGTAAACCCAGTCTGCATGTGTAAATTGTAAATAATCTTAGCAGATCTGAGTCATGTATGTAAATTGCCTAAGCAAACCTAATTTTCTAGTGATAATCTACGTTCCAGAAGGTTTTTTGTCTCACTAATCCATGATCGACAGAGTTTTCCTTCAGCCTAACCCCAAAGCCGGAATGGATTTTGTCATTAGAATCTTAGGGGAATCCTAGTGTGCTTAGAGTCTATGTAAAATTAATTTGGAAATAATTCTAACTATTTGGTTAGGTTATTACAAATTGCTTGATCTGCTAGATTATATTTGTGTTGCAAGACTGGGTGGTCTATGAGGGTCTATGTCAAATGGGTTTTCCCCCTTGAGATGTAAAATTGTAAAAGTCATGATGTAAAGTATCTTGAGGGTTAGAAAATGTTTTATCCCCTCATAAGTCCTAAGTCCTAGGTCCTAGGTGATTTTTCCAAAGGCTAAATTCGAGGATCCAAAAATAAAAAATATAAAAATATAAAAATTATAAAAAAATAATAAAATTAAAATAACTAAAATATAAAATAAAATTTAAAAAATAAATTAAAAATAAAATAAAATAATAATAAATCAAACTTTTGAGGAAATAAATGCAAGGTTTTAATTTTTTAATATTTAAATGCATTTAAAATTTTCAACGGATGAGATTAAAAGGGATTTTGATCTTCATCGACGGTCGAGATCATTTTGACATGGATCACTCGAACTAGCCGTTGGGAAATTTTCCTTTAAATAGGGTGTCAGGGGTCATTTGAGAAGATTTGATCTGAGAGTCGTGTGCTAAAGAAAGCTATCTTGTAGTCATTTTTTGTGCAATAAAGAAAGACTTTGGGGTTGAAAATCTTGTTGGTGTTACTCTTCTAGAAATGTTGTAAGATGTTTTATTTTTCTACATAAATTTAGTTTCAACCATTGATGATAGCTTGATGAAGATTGATTTAGGCATAGGTATCTTGTCTAATCTCTAGGGTTTGAATGATAGTTTAATTTCTGAATATAATGGTAGGTATCTCCATTTGATCTGAATTTCACTGTTGTTTTCTCCCTCTATGTTAATGGTTGATTTACGTTGTGCAAGATATTCTTAATTTTGACTTTACCGGGCATTAGGGGAAGTTCTCAACTGAACCAGCCAACTCCCGGATTGCGTTTTCTGAAAGAGCCCAGCCAGTGTTAATCCCGGGCTTATCATTAGAATTTTGGTTGCGGATGCATGAAGGGTTTTCTGAAGCACCTCACATTAAGTTTAAAATTCTGAAAATATTTCTGTGGCATAACGATAAATCTAGCTACCTAGAGCCTTCAATTTGTAAATACTGTAATTATTTAGCTGGTTCTTAGGGTTTTTAGGGTTTCATTTATTTTTTGCATTTTCAGGTTCTGGCTGTTTGTTTTCATTGTTTTCAGGAACAGGTTGCAGGTTGCAGATCTGAAGTCGATTTTGAAGCCAGATCTAGGCCCTGGAGGGTAAGATCTGGCCTCAGAACTAGCTTTTGCAGGTGCATCATTTTGCAGTCCAGGATTTCAGATCTTGTCCAAATCTGGAGAAATTTTTTGGGGTTTTATTTGGCAGCAATTTTCCATTTTGTTTACTGTCCAGCAAAGTTATTTTCAAAAAAAAAAAATTCATTAAGGGTTTTGCTGCTGTCATATTTCTTTCACCTGCAAACGAGGGGCAGCCCTTCCATTCCACGACTTCTCAATTTGTTGTTGATCCTGCATGCATCCTGTAGCAGTCGTCACACTTTCCAGCTGCACGAAATCGTTATCTTTTCCTCATTGCTACGGTTTCAACACTCTTTCTCGTTGTTGTTCAGTTCCATCGCATCCCTCTGGCAGCCTCACTTTTGTTGTTCCATTCCACGCAGCCAAGTCACCATCTCCCCATCCGCAGTCATTGAAACCCTTCAACGCAGCTCCATTTTTTCCTTGCCGCAGCTTCATCCTCAAATGTTGCAAGGCTTTTCGCTGCTCCGCGTCCACCAAACATTAACCTCATGCTATCGATTTTCCACTTCACACCAGCGCGTTGCATACTCTTCATTCACGCCCCCTCTGCCGTCCAACCTTCACGCCAAACCTGCATAATAGTAACAGTTTTCCCCACCACAGCTCTGCTCCCTTATCTCTCCACATCATCCACGCTGCCATTCACCTCTCCCACGCAACAAAGCTCCCCGTTGCCTCATTCCTTTCGCTCTGTCGGTAGCCTTACTCAAACAGCTCCATCCGCTGCAATCCATTCCATCGACGCTACTCAACCTGCATCTCAGTTTCTCCACACTGCCATCAAGCTTCCTCGCACCTGCAAACAGCAAGCAAAACAAGCGTGAGTTCATTTTTTATTATGTGTGGGTAAAGTTAGGGTTAGCATAGTTTGTTTTATTTCTTTTGATGTATGCATTTTAATTTTATTTTCAGGTTATTCAATTTTCATTTCATTTAAGTTTATAGTTAGTTTAGCTTAGGATTGGTCTATTTAGATTTTATAATTTATGTATATGTGCCAGTTAAGTTAGCGTACTTTTTCCTTTTTTGTATTTAGTTGTTAAGTTCTAGAATTAGATTATTGTTAGTTTTAGATATATTTGATTTCAGTTTTGTTTTGTTTTTATTTTAAATTTTGATCTTTATAAAAAATATATAAAAATCGATTTTCATTTGTTTTAGATTAGACTTTATTTAGATTTTAGTTTTGTTTCATTTTAAATTTAAAATCATAAAATCATAAAAATTAACAAAGGCATAAAAAAAAAGTTAATTTTTTAGGTTTTAGATTTGAGTTTTTTTTTTTTTTAGAATTTAGATTTTCCCTTTTTTATGTATATATGATAAAGTGTTAGTTTTAGATTTAGATTTAAATTTTATTTACTTAGATTTTAGTCTTGTTTTATTTTAATCTTAGAATTTTATAAAAATATAAAAATATATAAAATTAAAAAATTTTGAAAAGCTTAACTAAAAATTGAAAATTCATTTTTGGTGACTTTTGTGGTATCTATGTTCCATTTCCCTATAGTTAAATGCACTTAAATGTTTATTTAAAGTTAGCTATATGAAAGTGGTAACTAGTTAGCATTTAAATTTTATGATCATTTAAAGCATTTGATTTTTTTTGAAGTTTAATTGTTGGAACATTGTTAAAGCATTGTGAGTTTATTGAATATCTTGCATTGCTTGGGTTATTTGATGATAAATGATTGTTTTACAAGGTTCATATTTCTGCAACATTTAATAAATAATCATTTAATCATTAACTCCATAAGGCACTGGTACATTAATTTCTAAAATCAATCAGGTGCTAAATTGCCTTGTTGTGTCTCCCAACCCAACTGGTCCACAGTTGGTCTTCTTTTATCCCATAGGGTCTACCCCCCTTAGCCTCAGGAGACAGCTTAAACGGAGAGATCGGGGATCAGGGTGACAGCCCCCGGTCTGAGCGTTGTCGCGCTGCCTGGGCAATCTGTGCGACAACAAAGCCCACATGACGATGTGGCCGACCTTGACAATTTACACGTGTGGGATTGACCTCAAAAAACATATTTCTCCTTGTCCAAATTTAGTGATCTTTAGGTCGATTTTGGTCCTCTCGAAAAGAGGAATTCAATGCAATAATTATCTCCATCAAATGAGTTGTCCAAAGTGAAATTTGGCCCTAGTTGCCAATTTTAACAAGAGCACATCACTTAAGGAAGCTGAAATAGCTTGCGCAAGGAGGCAGTTCAACCTATACAGTTGGTACAGTTACACAAGAGGGGTCAAATTGGTCTAAGGTGTGTTGGACATTGTGTTGAAGAACAGAGAGTTGGAAGGGAATTTTTCCCAAGTGATTTGTAATTAATTACTGAGATTTTTCTGAGCAGATGAATAAAAACACAAATTAGTAAGTTTTCCCTAGTTGGGGTTTCCTGGGTATTTTTGGTGTTTTGTTATTTGTATTCTTGTCTCTTTATGAATTTATTGTCCACTGCAAATTTGTTAGAATCCTCAGTATATTTGATCAGTGAATTTTACAATTCCGTTTTCTAGTTCTTGCATCATAGTATTATTCAAATTAGTTGTTGGGTATTAGAAAACTAACATGGTATCAGAGCTGTGAACTAATTGAAGACCAGAAAGCAGTGTATTTTCCTTAGAAGCAAATGACAGTTACAATGCAGAGTGCGCAGTTTCCACAAGAGCATTGTCTTTTCTTGTGAAATCAAGTGCGCAGGTGTTTTCTCTAGCAGGCTTGCGCAAGGGTGTTTTTGAGCAGTTCAAGTTAGAGCATGGCATACCTAGGTCTGAGATTTGAGGACCACCTTGATGGGGCCTCAAATTTTTGTTCTTGGAAGGAGAGGATTGGTATAGTTTTGGAGGAGCGGGGAGTTTGGGAATTTGTGGAGAGTCCACCAGCTGCACCAACGAACCCTCAACAACTGGTCCAACATAATAAGCAGGACGCAAAGGCCAGAAGAATAATCCTTGAAGGATTCAAGGATCACATCATACCTCATCTTTCTAGAAAGAAGACAGCTCAGGCCATGTGGACAGTTATCTTAGGGTTGTACCAGGGTACGAGTGAGGCCAGGAAGTTGGTACTCTGAGATAAGCTCAGAAATATCAAGATGACTAAGTCTAAGTCTATGATTTCGATTTCTTACCTAACCAGATTCACCGAAGTGAAGGACGAGTTAGTCAGGGTTGGAGAGAGTCTCATACAGAGACCTTGTCATTTTTGCACTATTGGGTTTTCCCAAGTCATGGGAAAACTTCATTGATGTAGTGAGTTGCAGAGAAAAGTTACCAGATTGGGAGCGGCTAATGAGTGATTGCGTGCAAGAGGGGATCCAGAAGCAAGCTAAATTTGGGTCTCATGCAAAGACTGAGGAAGAAGAAAACTTTGCCCTGGCTAGCAAAGGGGGCAAATCCAAGAGCAAGAAAAATGCAAGAGGGGTCAAGTCTAGTTTAGAAGGCAAGAAGAAGAAAAATCTCATCAAAGTGAAGTGCTTCACTTATCATCAGTTTGGGCACTATTCCACCAAGTGTCGAAACATGAAGAATGGATCCAAGAATCTTGCATGGCAAGCTCAGTGGCCAGCAGCGTATGGTATATTGATAGTGGAGCATCCTTTCATATGACTAGTAACAAGAGTTACTACAACCAGTTGACAAAGAAGGATATTTTCTTAATTCAGGCTTCTGTGATTCATAATGAATTAAGAAAAGTCTTTCGGTAGAAATCACATTGGCCCATGTGATTTCTACTGCAAGACTTTTCTTAAAAGAAGGATATGTTGTTTCATATAGAGATGGGAGATGATGGTAAGTACCTAGTGTAGGGCGTGGGTATAGTCAAGTTTGAGAGGGAATCTGGGAACCCTCTCTACCTTCGAGATGTCATCTATGTCCCAGGGTTGAAGAAAAATCTTATTTTAGTCTCAACCTTGGAGAGAAAGCAGTATGAGGTTAACTTCAGCAAAGGGAAGACTTTCATCAAGCCTCTCAACTCAGGAGCAGTTAAGCAGATTGGAGTTAGGGTGAGGAACCTCTACAGGCTACAGTTTGAGACAAAAGCGGCCTTGAGCAGCAGAGAGATCAGTGTTCATAGATGTGACCTTGGGGAGCTTTGGCATAAGCGTATGGATCACTTACACCATGAAGCACTGAAGATTTTGAGGCAGATTGCCACAGGGTTACCAAAATACAATGTATATCAGCGTGCCGTGTGCAAGGGTTGCACACTTGGCAAGCATGCCAAGACATCCTTTTCCAGCAGAGACTGCAGGGCCAACAGTATCTTGGAGTCGGTACATTCGGATGTATGCAGACCATTTTCTTCTCCATCCCTGATGGGATATAGAAAGGGTGGAGGATCCACCAAATGGACGTGAACACTGCCTTCCTTAACAGAGTTGTTGAGGAAGAGATATATGTTGAGCAGCCTGAGGGATTTGAGACTTTCAACAAAGGCACGCATGTTTGCAGGCTGAGGAGATCTCTTTATGGGCTCAAGCAGGCACCAAGGGCATGGTATGCCCAGATAGACAGCTACCTTCTCGGATTGGGCTTCACTAAGAGTGAAGTTGACCCCAACCTATACTACATTATGGTTGAGGGCCAACCTCTCATTTTTGTGTTGTATGTTGATGATTTGATATTGACGAGGGATGAGGAGCTCATCCGTGACTGCAAAAGACACCTTGCAAAGGAGTTTGAGATGAAGGATACGGGTTGATGCACTATTTCCTTGGGCTGGAGGTATGGCAAGGTAATGGACAGAAATTCTTGGGACAGGGCAGATACACACAAGAGATTCTCAAGAGGTTCCACATGCAAGATTGCAAGCCCATGACCACACCTCTAGTGACAAATTGGAGGAATATAGATGCTACCAGAGGTGAGCGACTGGATGCTACTCTAAACAGGCAACTCATAGGGTCATTGATGTATCTTGTGAACACACAACCAGACATTTGCTTTGCAGTTAACCAGTTAAGTCAGTTCATGGTTGAGCTTACCAGAGTGCATTAGCTTGTTGCCAAGCATGTGTTGAGGTATCTCAGGGGCATAGCAGATGATGGGTTGTTGTACAGGCAGGTTGATGGAGTGAGTTTTCACAGATTCACAGATGCAAATTGGGCAAGGGGTTCAGCAAACAAGAAGAGCACTGCAAGTTGTTCTTTAGCCTTTCAGTGTTGGGTCAACAGTTGTTTCTTGGTTCAGTAGGAAGAAAAGATCAATGGCGCTGAGCTCAGCTAAGGTCAAGTACATGGCTTCCAGCTTGGCACCTTGCAAGGTTATTTGGTTGAGGAAGTTGTTTGTCAGGTTGTTTAGTCAAAGGTTGGAGCCCACGGTCATAAACTATGATAATCAGAGTTGTATCAAGCAATTTGAAAATCCAATGTTTAATGACTGCTCCAAACATATCGAGATCAAGTACCACCATATTAGAGATTATGTTTAGAGGGGTAAAGTCAAACTTCAGTACGTACCAATAGAGGAGAAGATAGTAGATATCTTGACCAAGGCATTGACAAGAGGCAGTTTTGTCAACTTCAGAGATAAATTGGGTGTTGTACAAAACACCTTCCTCTCTAAGAGAGAGTGTTAATTGAAGTTAGAGATGGAAGGGTTCTACTAAATTTAGCAGTACACTATATTTGGCAGAACCTGCATGTGAAGTTAAGGCGCAATCTTACTTTCTCTTAGTGTTGACTTAGGAAAATTCTCTAATTTTCCTATAGTCAAAAATAGTAAATCGAACTAAGCATGCATGGAGATTTTATCTCAATTCGACTTCAGTTCAATGAGGCAGTTTGACTCGAGTTCAAAAGGCCAATTCGCTTGAGTTCTAGATGTCAATTAGACTTGAGTTCAGTGAGGCAGTTCGACTTGGGTTCAAGGAGCTAGTTTGCTTGAGTTGAAGAGTAGTTTGATCCTATAAAGAGAAGAGTGCAAACTTGGTGAATCATATGATTATGCAGTAGCGAGAATTTGTGTTTTTGAGCTCAAGAAAATAGTTTCAGATCAGCATGTGAGGTCAAGGAGAGTGTATCACTTAAGAAGGCCAAGATATTTTGTGTAAGGAGGCAGTTCAGCTTGTACAGTTGGTACAGTTACGTAAGAGAGAGTCTGAATTGGTCTAGGATGTGCTCCCACCTAAGCCCATTTTCCCAGGCCTCATTTATGTTGATGCCAAATGCACATGTCTTTCTTCAGTCATTTAGGAAGTTGCTCTTTTGTCCCAACCCCATCGCACTAAATCCACTTTGCCTCCATTGTAAACTAGATCAAGCCCTATGAAAATGGTATAAAAATCACTGCAACTTCTCCATCATCAACTTCGGCATGCCGTCACTCATACTCTCCCATCCCAACCCCATCTTAAAGTTTCCTATCATCGCTTGCTTCGTCATAAAAAATGCCGCTTCATTTCCCAATGGAGATGTGAGCTAAGAGCTTCCCTTATCCATTCCCCTAAACATTTTTGGCACACCTTTTTCCCTCACCATTCTCCTATCCTTCCTAAGCCAAAATCTTGTTTACCCATACATCCTCCCTATATGATGTCCCTGAACAACCCCCAATCTAAGTCACCACTCTCCCCACTTCTTGTTAGAAAATCAGAAAGGCAGAAATATTTTCTTGTATAGATAGTTACTTGTGATTCTTTTATCTTTATGTTCTTCTTTTATCTTTTAGTTCATCAAGCAACTACGAAAATAATAACACAAGGACATATGTAAGCGGATAGCCAAGGCAAAATCCCTATCTAGGGGAAAACCCAGTCAACAATTCTTCCTTCAATAGTTTCTCGAGATAATCCAAGACTCTAGACCCAGACAGAGATTCCCTCCACACCAAGTCAACCCTCAATCCTTCTTGCAGATGACAACCCTTTCAAAGCAACTTCGACCTAGCAACATCAGCAGTAGCTTCAACCCAGTAGCAGCTTCGACCCAACAACAGTAGCAGCAACAGTTTCGACCAAACTTGGAGAACTTCGATCTCCCTTGATAGTCCTCAGAACAGGGTGAGAATTGTCCCAAGATTTCGATCTTGAGCTTTACTATCTCCTTCCAGAAACTCGCACTCCTTTCCAACCCTTCTTCTAGCCCTTTCTCAACTTCGCACTTTTCCAACTTCCAGCTTCAGAGATCAAACTATGTGAGAGAGAATGAGATACTCCAAATGAATTTGAACTCCTTGTATTTATAGCCCTTTTGTGAGGTCGAATTACTTGTCTTGAGGCTGACTTGGTGTGGAGGAGACTAAATTCATTTTTGACTCAAAAATAATTCTTTTTACATGATCCAAAAGCCCAAGAAGGGTCTCTTTAAATGTACAATGACTCTAATGACTCAGAATAAATCCTAGAAGTCCTCAATAGGGAATTTAAACTAAAACATGATGACCCAAGCATGAAACCCATGCTTTAATAAGTCATAATAATAATAATAATATTTTCTTCATTCTTTTGATAAGTACATCTCAAATACATTTATGAAGACCGAACCTAGTTACAAATTTCAACACTCCCTCTTAACTAAGGAGGTATTCATCAGTACAAGTACAAGGAAGATCTCAGAACACATGAACCATGAAGAACTTTAGGCACCACAATGCCATGGACTAGATTCCTAACCAGGGAAATCTATCCAAGGTCCTTCAACAGTTTAGGCACCGCAATGCCATGGACTAGATTCCTGACTAGGGAAATCTATCCAAGTGGGACTAAGATGGACTAAAGCTTTCAGCCTCTCTAGGTACCATCAGGCTTACTTAATAATCATCAACCCAAGGATCTAGGTGCGTATCTAAGGTCAAAGCTCTATGACCAACGCCACCCTCCCTACTTCGGGACCTAGACATCAACACATAGTGTTGGCCAAATGTCCTCCCAGGCAATGTCTTACTCACAAAGCCTCAACTTCCCGATCGGTAACAAATCCTTCCCAATCAAACAAATCTCTCCAATCAAATTGATCATCAACTCTAAACATTTAAAGACATAATATCAAACTTCCGAGAGATTTATCTGTACAAACACAACCCCAATTAGCAACAAACTTTCAAATATACATAAACAGACACAAACCTCTGGGGTCTTCCAGACAACTTGATGTTGCTTCTCAATTTTTCATAGTAGGACTTAGAGCTTTCCCATTGAATCGTGACAAAAGATTCCTCAACCATATAGCTTCCTTTCCTACTTCTCATGCAGCAACATATTCCACAAATTGATCCGTCTTTTCTTATGTTAGTAGCCCTTCAAAATACAATCTCCAATTTTCTTCACTCACTCATGGCCTTCACTAAAACTTACAGTTGTTAGTCATGGTCTAATGCATAACACATGAAGTACATAACCATATCCATCACTCCCTCTTAACCAAGGAGGATCTAATCATTCCTATACAAGGAATATACCCAAGCTCCCTTTTAACCTAGGGAGATTCCTTTCATTCAAGCTCCCTCTTAACTTAGGGAGATTTATTTCATTCTAGTTCCCTCTTAACCTAGGGAGATTTCATCCAGGCTCCCTCTTAACTTGGGGAGTTCTACTTCTTTCTACGACATCGGAGAATCTTTCATGGCTTCCAACCTTCTCATTGTTGAAAAATGTAACTAGGTTCGGTCTTCATAATGACATGTAATTGTGACTTTTGTAAATGATGTAATAAAGGAAATAAAATTATTTTTGTAAGCCTTGCTTCATGGGTTTCATGAGCAAGTGATTTTATTTTAGATGGCTCCCATTGAGAGCCTTAGGATTTGTCATTAAGGTCAATGAATTAATGTCATGTATGAAGGGCTCTTCTTGAGCATATGTAAAATGTATATGAGTCAATCTAGTGTCTAGAAAGCCCTCCAAAAGACAAGCACAATCCTCTTGACTTGATGTCGACCTGCAATATAAAGTAAAGATCACGTCAGCTTACCTTAAGAAGACACATCGGTTCACTTGGTTCATGTCGGCTTAATAGGATGGACAAACCACTATAAATAGGTGGGTATGATCTTCGCATAAAACACAGTTCAGAAATTTGGATACTTCTGTAGTTTTCAGTGGGTAATCACAGTGAAAAGTTCGGATAGAAAATCACAGTCCAGAACTTCGCATGTCTCTGATTTCAGTGATTGGTAGCAGCGAAGAGGCTCGGATCTCCTCTGATTTGGACCACTGTTAGAAGGATACAATTCAAAGGCTACAATTTTGTGATGGTAAAGGGAATCGAATCCCTCTAAGGTTCAGATTACAATGACAGTGAGTATGTGACAAGTTTGGATGCCTAGTTAAGAATGTGAAGAAGGAACAGTGATAGTCTTTTCTGAACCAACAGAATTTCGGATGTCAGAAGAAGATCTCGGTGCTAGGAAGAGGTCTCAGGATTCGGTGCTACTGTTGAAGAAGAGATTTGTATCATGACAGTGACCTCAAGAACTACAATGATCTCATGTGATGCAAAGTAGAAGAAACCGAGAAAGAGTAATCGAAGAGAAGAGGACTTGTGTCTTGGTCTTGGAGTGGCTATTAGGTCAAGGGTCTTGGTCTTGGTATTCGTCAATTGGAATCTCTATAAGAAGAATTTGTGCGGGTTTTCCTCTCAAAGAGTGAGAGGTTTTGGCCCTGGCTCATAGCCTACATGTTGTGTCTCTTGTCTATATATGTTCTTGCATTGGTTACTGTTTGATGAAGAAGAACACTAAGAATCTAACATAAACAAGATCCTAATCTAATCAAGTACAAAGCATTCACAAGCAGTCACCAAGAAGAGAAATCATTTAATACTAATGCCCTAGATTTCTCAACACTCATCAGAGTTATCATGATCATCATTATTCATATCATGCTTATCATATCAACTTTCTTTATGAACATCTTCACTACCTTGAAGATTATGTACCTGCACAACTTAGATAGCAAGTACAACCAAATCTATAGAAGCATGAAGTTAACCATATCAAAATCATGGAAGCATTGAACTTTATATATTAGATGCCCAAACTTAATTGCAAACAAGAGACGCATACTCTTCAACTTCTTGCTAGGGTTTTTGTCATAAACCCTAGACTACTTCATCAAGACCTTGAGCATTTCATTACAACTTTCATTACATCTAAGGTTTCAATGTTTCTTCCAGAGGCATGACATACCCTACTACATCATATTGCAAACCCTAGAAACAATTTAAACAAATATAGATCTACAATGTATCTAACAATTCAAAATTCGTATGTTAGACTTCTCACTAGGATTTAGTGCAAGATCCTAGATTTCATACAGGAGCTTTTAATAAACCAAAACCAATCACAGCTCAATTCAAAGTAACAAAATGACTAGCTTTCACTACGGTTTGTTGCAAACCCTAGATTTTCTCAATCAAACATCAATCACAACTAAAAACTCAAATTTCAACAGTCTTACACAAATCTCATGTTATTACATTGTTATCATATATCAAAGATTTAGACCTCTACTAAGGTTTAATTACAAAACCCTAGAATTCACAAATACTATCATCCTAGAGAATCAAACTTCAACTAGGGCTTAGTTCCAGACCCTAGGACTCATGACCATCAATAAACAGATCATCTAGGATTTCATCATCATGCACAAGCATATCATAACATGTGTTAGTCAAACCCAACTACACAAATATCAATAAGAGTTAGACATAACAAACTTGATCGAACTAGGGTTTGATCAGACAAACACACACATCAAAGATTTAACTTCTTAGTTATCATAAGGGTCGTACTTACACACCCTACCAAACCCTAAAGATCTAGGGTTTCAATACAAGAACACTGCAAACCCTAAATTACCAATACTTCAACGGTTCAGGATTTAAGACATTACAATTCAACCCTAATAAGTTAGGGTTTTCATAACCATACCAAAACCCCAAACATGACATCATCAAAGCATCAAGCATTTTCTCTAGACTTCAACAATAACCCTAAGTAGGCTAGGGTTTCTACACATAATCATCAACATACCCTTAAGTTAGGGTTTTCACAATGAACCTTTCTAGGGTTCCATAAAAGTAATCAAAGATATGAGGAGGATAGATGTATCTAATGATGAATCACCCAATCAAGAATCTTCAAGATTCAAGAGAGCTAGACAAAAAGATGTTAATAATAGTTTATGAGGAATGAATATGGAGAGAGAAAAAATTGTACTTCAAAACATACCTCTTGTTTCTTAACAAACCTTGTAATTCCAATTCTTTGTTTTTGAGAGGCCTTCTTCCTTGAATCTTCGGCAAGTTTTCCTAAACAAGGAAAGTAAGAGTAGAAATGTTATTAGTATTTAATGCAAACAAACTTAGATAAGGGAAACCAAATATAAAAGATAATACAAGGAGTAAGATACTTATCTTTGGAAAGTGGCAAGGGCTCCCTCTTAATCCAAACTTGAGAGATATGTAAGGGATAGAGTCCCTAACAAATTGGTCTTTGACTTCGGAACCTTCCATCTTGTTCTTCTTTGGTGAAACTTCTTCGACAAAGTTTTCTTCATCCATGTTCCTTCTTTTATTCCCTGGATTCTCAGGACAATCCCTTTTATAGTGACCCATCTTGTGATAATTATAGCATTGGCCCTTTGGACTTCTTGAAGGTTCCTTTCTTCTTGGAATAGTAATTAGAGATTTTCTCTTCTTCACTCTCCTTGTTGATTTTAAAGATATTCTGATTCCTTCTTGACTGCATGCATTCCATCTACTTATTCGGCTTATGGTCAAAATCTTTGTTTTCTTTGCTTCACTTGATTCATCTATAGGCTTCTTTACTTTTCCTTTGACTAGATCCAAAACTTTATTATTTTCGAGGATTAGATCTATCCTCTTTTTCAATGACTTGTAATTTGATGCTCCTTATATGATTCCTATATCAATCCTTAAGACCCCTTCTAGTAGATACCCAAGACTGCCTTTATCCTCCTTCACCTTAGCTTTGATACCATGTTAGAAAATCAGAAAGGCAGAAATATTTTCTTATATAGATAATTACTTGTGATTCTTTTATCTTTATGTACTTCTTTTATCTTTTAGTTCCTCAAGCAATTACGAAAACAATAACACAAAGACAACAGATGTAGGTGGACAGCCAAGGCAAAACCCCTATCTAGGGGAAAACCCAGTCAACAATTCTTCCTTCAATAGTTTCTCGAGATTATCCAAGAATCTAGACCAAGACAAAGATTCCCTCCACACCAAGTCAACCCTCAATCCTTCTTGCAAATGACAACCCTTTCAAAGCAACTTCGACCTAGCAACATCAGCGACAACTTCAACCTAGTAGCAGCTTCGACCCAGCAACAGTAGCAGCAGCAGTTTCGTCCAAACTTGGAGAACTTCGATCTCCCTTGATAACACGGTGAGAGTTGTCCCAAAATTTCGTCCTTGAGGTTTGCTATCTCCTTCCAGGAACTCACATTCATTTCCAGCCCTTTCTCAACTTCGCACTTTTCTAGCTTCCAGCTTCAGAGATCGAACTATGTGAGAGAGAATGAGATACTCCAAATGAATTCAAACTCCTTGTATTTATAGCCCTTCTGTGAGGTTGAATTACTTGTCTTGAGGCTGACTTGATCTTCTTGAGGTCGACTTGGTGTGGAGGAGACTAAATTCATTTTTTACTCAAAAATAATTCTTTTTACATGATCTGAAAGCCCAAGAAGGGTCTCTTTAAATGTACAATGACTCTAATGACTCAAAATAAATCCTAGAAGTCCTCAATGGGGACTTTGACCTAAAACATGATGACCCAAGCATGAAACCCATGCTTTAATAAGTCATAATAATAATAAAAATATTTTCTTCATTCTTTTGATAAGTACATCTCAAATACATTTATGAAGACCGAACCTAGTTACAAATTTCAACACTTCTTACCATCTATTCTCCTACCGAGATCTTCGAAAGGCCATTTGGATGATGAATACTAGTAAACAGCAAATGAGGAAGGGTTCCATGCAGAGCTCTTCAAGTAGGGATTACATGTTATAGATAGCCACCTTGCTAACTTATCCAACCATGTGGTCTGCATGGCTTTTCTATAGTCTTGGTCGTATCACATCATTCCCCTGATTTACCAATCAAGCTCTAGTATGAATCCAACAACTACAGGATGATCATGGTTGGCCACATGTTTTCCAAACTCTATTTACAACCCTCCATTTGCAGTTTTCTTAGGCACTTGAGAGGAGGAAACTCAGAGCTAGAGGACAAGCTAGATTCAGACAAAAGCACCAAACCATTGACCACATCCTTACACATCGTGCCATTATTGAGGAGGCATGACACCACTCTTTGAAAGCCTACCACTACTTTGGGGACATTCGGAAAGCTTTTGATTCTATCCCCTACGAGGCTCAATTCCAAAGACTTAGATATTTGTATCTCGAATACATTATTGATTGCCATCATGCACATCTATGAGTCAACTCTTAGTCATCTATGCATAGCACAGGGAATTTCATATTCTATTAGGAGTCCCATTAGGGTTAAATAGGGTTTCCCTCTATCCCCCACATTATTCGTGATCCACATTGACAAACTAGAATCCTTTTTGCATGAAAACACCCAAGGGGGAGATGGGTCTGTCCTCCATCCTGTTTCGATTTCTATCCTAATTTTTGTTGATGACATGATCCTCTTAGCCTCGTCCCCTAATGGGTTATAGAGATAGTTGGATGCCTTGGCCCTCTTTTGTGAGCTTCGACAATTGACAGTCAACTTGGGTAAAACCAAGGTCATGATCTTCAACAAGTTGAAGAAGGCCCTCTTTGATCACCATTTCTTTTTCAGAGGGGAGGAGATTGAGATCACTTGCTCATATACTTACTTGGGAGTTCTCTCTGTTGAAGAATTTAACTAGTGTCGGTCTTCATAATTGTATTTGTCAAAAGAAATTTTATTATTAAAGAAAATAACTTATTAAAGCATGGGTTTCATGCTTAAGTCAATGTTTTCTAGGTCAAAGCCTCCATTGAAGGCTCCTAGGTTTTGTCTTGAGTCAACAGAGTCATTGTCACTTTTATTAGACCCTTGCTTTTGTATCATGTAAAAAGAATTATTTTTTAGTCAAAAATGTCATTTTTCACTTCCACACCAAGTCGGCCTTGTCATCATGAAGTCAGCATGGATTAGGGAAATTTGACCCAGCATAAATGTTATATATAGAGAGGCAGCTAGACGTATTTGGAGCACTCACTCATCAAGTTCGATCTACAAGAAGAACAAGCAGAAAAGAAGAGCGAACTAGTTGGAGAAGAAAGAAGTTGGGAAGACCTAAAACAAGTTCTTGAGCTATCTATTTCTCACACATGAGAAGTTTCTGGGCAGCTGTTGGGGTCGAAATTCTGAATCTATTGCAGGTCCAAAATTTTGTAGTTGGGGGCCGAAAATTTGTATCTGGTGGCCAAAAATTTGTAGCTAGGTGCCAAAATTTTGGATTGTAGTTGCAACCGGGAAGTTGACAATTGGAGACTTTGGCAGGGGTTATCTACAAGGAGGAAGGGCTGACTTGGTGAATGGAAGAGGTCTTTGTCTAGGTCTAAAGGGTCTTGGATTGTCTCATCTTGATTTGAATCTACTAGTGGAAGAGTTGGACTGGGTTTTCCCCTTGGAGGGGTTTTGCCCTGGCTGAGTGCCTACATCTTATGTCTCTTGTTCTTGTGGTCTTCATATACATTTAATTTGGTAATTGTTTGATTAAAGATAAACTAATTATCAAGAAAGAGGAATCAAACCCTAATTCCTATAAGCATTGATTTCTCAACATGGTATCAGAGCTAAGGTGGAAGAAGGTTGAAGATCACTTTGTTGGCTATTATTTGAAGAAGGGAAAAGCAGTCTTCGAAGGAAAGGTTACTCCCTCAATAGCAAGTTATTTGAAGATGGGTCTCAATATCATGGGATTGGAAGGATCATTTACAATCTATCTAGGAGAGTCAAGCGTGAAGGATTCTTGGCTACACTTACAAGTACACTTGATGATGATAATGCAGGGATCATTGATAGTGGATTCAAGGCATGTGACGAGAGAAAGTGGACAACTTCTTACTCTATCAAGGGAACCATCATCACATGCAGTGGAGCTAGGAGACAACAACAGTTATGCAATCAAGGGCCTTGGATCTACATCATTGAAGCTGGAAAGTGGAGCAAAGCTACACCTCAACAACATCCTTTATGTCCCAGGTTTGAAAAAGAATTTACTTTCCATTTCTTGTTTAGAAGATAAAGGAGATAGGGTTGCTTTTGTAGATGGAAAAGTTTTGGTTTGGGGAAAGGATTCAAGTATTGAAAAGGCAAAGGTTATTGGAGTTCGTGAAGGAAGACTATATAGAGTTATAACACCATCTCCTCAAGCCCTAGTTCACATGGAGATCAATCCTATTGAACTTTGGCATAGAAGATATGGGCATATTCATTACAAGATAATACCCTCTCTTAGTCAAATGGTGAAAGGTATCCCCAACATCAAGGAAGATCATGAGGGAGTATGCAAGGGATGTGCTTTGGGAAAGAATACTACGAAACCTTTTACAAACAATGATACAAGGTCTAAGAAGATATTAGACCTCATCCATTCCGATGCGTGTGGGCCAATGTCTAATAAATATCTTGGAAGCCATATATACTATGTGACCTTCATTGATGATCACTCTAGAAAGACATGGCTCTATCTTCTCAAGACAAAGGTCAAAGTATTTGAAAAGTTCAAGGAATTTAGATCCAAAGTTGAGACCTTAGCTGAAAAAAAGATAAGAACATTGAGATCCGACAATGGAGGGGAATACACTTCAAAAGCACTGATTGCGTATTGTAAACAAGCAGGTATTACGGAGTTCATTGTTCCCTACAACCCCGAGCAAAATGAAGTAACAGAAAGGAAAAATAGAATCATTGAAGAATGCATAAGGACTATGATATTTAATCAAGATCTACCAAAATTTCTATGGGGAGAAGTAGTCATGACAACTGTATATATATAAAATTGAAGTCCTCATAGAATCCTTGATAATATGACACCAAAAGAAGCATTCACAAGGAAGAAGCCTTGTGTAGACTATCTCCTAATCTTTGGGTGTCCCGCATACATCCATGTTCCAAAAGACAAGTGAAAGAAGCTAGACTCTACAAGTATAAAAGCTATCTTCGTTGGTTATAGCCTTCATCAAAGGCTTATAGAATCTACATCAAGGAAGGAAGATAAATTGAAGTTAGCAGGGATGTTATATTTGATGAAAACCATGACTACAAAAGATCCAAGGATATACTAGTGAAATCTGATGAAGAAGAACAACAACATAACAAGGCACCTGCAAACCAAGAAGAAGAAGAAGAAGAAGGACCAAGTGAGCTTATTCAACCTATAGTCATTCCCAAAACAAAGAAGAGGCCAAATTGGTTAAAAGCTACACTTGAAGATGTCGAAGGACATGGAGCAACTAAAGAAACTTTCAGAGGAAGCAAAATACCAAAGAGATACTCAGGATATGCAACATACATGACGAAGTTAATCGAAGCACAACCAACTACCTTTGACGAAGCCACTCATCAAGAAGAATGGAAGAAAGAGACGCAGGAAGAATATCGATCCATCATGAAGAATGGGGTTTGGGAAATCGTTCCTAGATCTAGTGGCAAATTGATTGTCACTTCCAAATGGATTTACAAAATTAAACATGCCATTGATGGAACCACAGATAAATACATAGTCAAATTTGTTGCAAGAGGTTTCTCACAAGTGGAAGGAAAAGATTATAAGAAATCTTTGCTCCTACTGCCAGGTATACTACTGTTAGATCTTTGGTTTCACTAGCTACTACTATGGGATGGAATATCCATCAAATGGATGTCAAAAAAGCATTTCTAAATGGAACAATTGATGAAGAAGTATATATTGAACAACCGGAAGGCTTTGAGATAAATAGCACGGATACTCATGTTAGCAGACTCAAGAAAGCTCTATATGGCTTAAAGCAAGCTCCTAGGGCTTGGTATGCAAGGATGTATACATATCTCTTAAGAATTGGGTTCGTCAAAAGTTCTGTCGATGCAAACCTCTACATCAAAATAGTGAAGAATTAAACCAGTCATTACACTACTATATGTGGATGAATTAAACCTCTAGAATGCAAGAAAATGTTGGCAGTAGAATTTGAAATGAAAGATTTGGGACTCATGCACTATTACTTGGGCTTGGAAGTTTGGCAGAAACCTGGTGAGATATATCTTGGTCAAGGTAAGTACATAATCAAGATGTTACAAAAGTTTAGTATGATGGATTCCAAGCCTATGACTACTCCCATGATCACAAATCTCAAGAAGTTGAGAAGCTCTGACTCTAGTCTCGTCGATCCTACAAGCTATTGTAAGTTGGTGGGCTCTTTGATGTACTTGGTGAATACGAGACCTGATATATGCTTTGTTGTAAATGTTCTTAGTCAATTTCAGTTGGAGCCTCGTCATGACCATTGGATAGCTGCCAAGCATATCTTGAGATACCTACATTGTACAATTCAACATTGCCTAAAGTATGATGGAAAGGAAGTTAAGTTAACAGGTTTTACCAATTCCGATTGGGGTGGTAGTGAGACTGATGGAAGAAGCACTACCAGTGGTTGTTTCAGTTTGGGATCTGTAATGATTTCATGGATGAGTAGAAAACAAGATCTTGTTGCATTAAGTAGTGCTGAAGCGGAATATGTTGTTGCATGTGAAGTAGGAAAAGACATTGTTTAGTTAAGAAAACTCTTGTCAGATTTGTTTGGAAATCCTCTAGATCCTGCAGTGATAAATTGTGATAATCAAAGCAACATCAAGATGTTTGAAGATCCCATATTCCATGCCAGGACAAAGCATATCAATAACAAGTACCATTACATTAGAAGTTTGGTACAAGATGGGGTCGTGAAGCTACAATATATTTTGATGAATGAATAGGTAGTTGATGTACTGATGAAATCTCTTCCAAATAAGAAGTTTGAATATTTCAGAAGCATACTTGGATTAGTTGATGTTACAGATTTAGTTGATAGGGAGAGATGAAGCATCTTGTGGCAACAAGATGCTTGGGAGGACATCTGGTCGGCCTATGTGTTGATGTCTAGATCCCGAAGTAGGGAGGGTGGCGTTGGTCATGGAGCTCCGACCTTGGATACACACCTAGATCCCTAGGTTAGTGTTAGAAATTAAAAGCCTGATGGTACCTAGAGAGGCTAAAGCTTGAGTACACCTTAATCCCGTGCGATTATAGTACCCTGGTTAAGTATCTAATCTGTAGCACTGTGTGCTAGAACTCTTCGTAGTTCATATCATTTTGAGATCTTCCATGTACCTTTATATGTATGTAATTATGAATACCTCCCTAGTTAAGAGGGAGTGTTGAAGAATGTAACTAGTGTCAGTCTTCATAATTGTATTTGTCAAAAGAAATTTTATTATTAAAGAAAATGACTTATTAAAGCATGGGTTTCATGCTTGGGTCAATGTTTTCTAGGTCAAAGCCTCCATTGAAAGCTCCTAGGTTTTGTCTTGAGTCAGGAGACTCATTTTCACTTTTATTAGACCCTTCTTGGGCTTTTGTATCATGTAAAAAAAAATATTTTTGAGTCAAAAAGGTCATTTGTCACCTCCACACCAAGTCAGCCCTATCCTCATGAAGTCGACCTGGATTAGGGAAATTAAACCCAGCAGAAAGGCTTTATATAGAGAGGCAGCTCGACCTATTTGTAACACTCATTTATCAAGTTCGATCTACAACAAGAAGAATCAAAAAAGAAGAGTGAAGTAGCTAGAGAAGGAAGAAAGAAGCTGGGAAGACCTAAAATGAGTTCTTGGGCTATCTATCTCTCACACGTGTGAAGTTTTTGGGCAGTTGTTGGGGTCAAAATTTTGAATCTATTGCAAGTATGAAATTTTGTAGTTGGGGGCCGAAATTATGGTTTATGGCTGCAACTGGGAAGCTAACTCTTAGAGACTTTGGCACGGGTTATCTACAAGGAGGAAGAGTTGACTTGGTGATTGGAGGAGGTCTTTGTATAGGTCTAAAGGGTCTTAGATAATCTCATCTTGATTTGAATCTACTTGTAGAAGAGTTGGACTGGGTTTTCCCCTTGGAGGGGTTTTGCCCTGGCTGAGTGCCTACATTTTGTGCCACTTGTTCTTGTGGTCTTCATATACATTTAATTTGGTAATTGCTTGATGAAAGATAAACTAATAAAGAAGTAAAAGAAGCCAACATAACTCATAAGTAATTATCAAGAAAGAGGAATCAAACCCTAATTCCTATAAGGAGCGATCAGGGGAGCTCCCTAGTCTTTTTTGCAAATTGGTTTTTGCAGTAACATTCCAAAGGCATTTTTTTTCAAAGAAACAAATAATTTTTGAGTGGGACAGTCTAATGATCAAGCCTATGGCCCTAGTATTGATATTCGATTCACGGTAATGTTAAATTCTTAAAGTAAAAGTGACATTCTCCTTAACCTTCATTTTCATCCTTTTACTTAAATTTTTAACATTACCATGAAATGACTCAGGATGTTTTAGAGTGGTTCAGACCTCATTGGATTTCATATGGATAAAGTAGAATTTTAGATCTCATTCAAAATCCAACAGACTTATCAGTTTTTCAGGATTTCAGGATTGGGGGGATTGCAATGTTTCCATTGGATTTTGTCATGTATTAGGGTATGGAACTCGTATTTAATCAAGAGCACGAAACCTTCTATGTACCTTGATGTTAATGACATTGGTTGTCGAACTCCTCTCATGACCCTACTAAAAATGTACCCATCACTCAAACAAAATCTTCACTGGACATGCTATGTTTTTTCTATCTTATGTTAATGCTTAGAGGGTGATATTAATGACAAAGATCCCTATACAGATCCAAAGGTAATGACAAAGATACCTCTGGATATTAATGCTTAGAGGGTGATATTAATGACAAAGATCCTGATTTTCCAACAAGACTAAAAAATTAGACATTTCTCGTGGCGGCAAGAAGCCCAAGCATTAGCGGTAGATAATAGATTTACTTGTCTTTTCTAATTTCTAGTAGTTTTTATAACTATTGACTCTTTCATATTTATTATGATATTTTTTGTAAACAATATATGACAATTTAAGTTTGAAGTTGGCAATTATAACTCATTGGTAATGAATTATGAATATGATGCTTCGTGAAAGTTGAAAGTTGTTTCATTTCATTTTATAACATTCCATTTCATGTTAGATATTATTTATTGTAATGGTTACACTTAGCTTACAAGTACAACTTTGGTGATCAATGATGATAAATGTTATATATTGAATTTTGAAAGCTTGAAACTTTAAGATTGATGAATCATGAGACTCAATATGTTGTATGTTACTATGTTAATAACTTGAGGACGTGGTTGATGAAGATTATAACTTCTAGATGATTGTTGTTATATGGTTCAATCTATGTTTTTTATGCTTTCTATATCTATTTCATCATTCTACATGCTTTTGTTGACATATATGCATCAAAATATAAAAAATATATATTATATAAAAAATTGCTCCCAAACCGGGAGCTTCTGAAAATGTCGCTCCTACTCCCGCCCCGCTCCCAAGTAACCTTGGTTTGGAGACCAAATTTATTAGTCTTGTTGATCACTGGAGTGACACTTGATGATTATATGAAGACTCCATGCCCAAGGATGATCCAGAGAACACTTGTACCATCAGATATCATCAGTCAACATTCTTTTAACTCTACTTCTATCTTCTCATCATCTTTCTTGTACCCAAATTCCACACCATACAGGGAATTGTAATAAGTGATAATAGTAATGATGAGTTTTGAGTCTGTAACAAGCCTAGGATGTTGGGACTCGATCAGCAAACGAGTACACCTTGGGGTGTTTCTTTTTTAGAGGCGGATAATTTTATGGGTTTTTTCACTCACTTTTTACCCCAAAGCCGGGGTGATGGTTGAAGGTTGAGCTCCTAACACATCTTAGTGTTTAGAGTCGATGTATATTACCATACTAGATCACACAAAAAATTCGTGGAATTTGGTTGGTCTAGGTAGTCATTTTTTAGTTTTTTAGATTTTCCACGCTATGGAAATTGCAACAAAAATTGTACTTGTAATGTAATAAGTGATGTCTAGAGAAGTTGTATGGGGTATGAGTAATGAAATTTACACCTCTCACGCTCAACTTTCTACTATGAGACACTTTGAGATGTTAAAAATGTGTTTTTAACCCTCAAAACCCACTTTTCCTAAGTTTAGTGGGAAATTTGGCAATTAATTAAGCCAAAAATTAAATAAATGGAGAAAAATAAATATCCACACATGTTAAATGTTGTGGAAATGAGGTGGAAATTATGGGGGAATTAAAGTGATGTCCCAAGGTGATGTGGACTCCTAAAATCAAGGAAAGGACATGTACTCAAATAAAATCGAATTTCTGGCATTAAATGAGAAAGTTGCTTACTTGAAAATTCGAATTTGCGAAGTTAATGCACATCTGGGAGGATTTGGAAGAATATTTGGTGGATATTTTTGTGGGAAATTGTCCCCACATGGATCACCACCCATATACACTTGTCATTCCATCATAAAATTCGAATTTGGCACATAAGGGAAAAAAAAATGATGTCCACTTGCCAAAATTCGATTTTTACACTTGGCATTTGAGCTCCATTCAACAAATTTGAATCTCTTTGGGATTGTCACCTCATGCCACTTGTTTAATCACTTTTACATTGGGATTGGCTCCAATATCATTTGTCATTGTCATTCTTCATTAGGATTTGCTCCCAATTCTCTATATAATAAAGCCATGTGCTCTCATGTTGTATCATGTAATAAGCTATTGGGCTTGAGAAAACTCTGTCATTTTGTATTTGCATACTTTCTTAATATAATCAAAACTTTGGGGCTATCTAGCTGGTGTTCTCTTGGCGTTATGAGGTGATGTCCTTTCATACTACTGTTATTGTGTTTAATTTCTTTCGCATGTTGAATTAATATTAGTTTATGCTTGCCATCTTGCTTGGATTGATGTGTGCAAGCTATCTTGCACATATCATTGATTTAGAGTAGTATTCTAGGGATAAGCTTGCCAATTCATTTTAGGAGGAATGTTTGGTTTATCTTATTCATTATATTGCTCTAATCTTGTGCAAACTAATACATGTTTCAGTGTGTATGAAAGATTTTTTGTATTGTGTGTAGAAATCCATCTGAAAGTGGGAAAAATCTCAATTAGATCAACTCACTCTTAGAGTCACAGCGATTCAAGACTCAGCCATTTTTTCGCTCCAAGTTTTCCATCCAAGGAAGAGCAAAAGGGAGTCTTTTTAGTCTATAGCTACTTGATCATCCATTTAAAATTCAAAATACTTCTTTGGTTCTAGTTCTTTCAAAGTTATATCTCCTATTCAAGAGTCATTTCTAAAGCTAAGCAAGTATGGGGGTTCACTCCCATTACTTGAGCTAGTACTTTGTAAATTAAATTCTAAGTTTAGTTTTGGTTTCTTTTTCCTAATTTCACACTGACAATTGGTATTTTTTTTTGTGTTTTGCAACCCATAGGCTTGAGCATTGGGCAGCAAGGAGCTTGAGGAGAAGCTTTGGAAAACTACTCACTCGTGTGTATACAGGACCCCCTTACGTTGTCCAAAGACTGTTTTCTAGGGAGGCCATAAGCACTTGGGAGAGACTTGCAAACTCATCTAGGTCACGGGCCTTTTGAGCCTTCTGAATCTCTTTTGGAGAGTTTTTTCCATCTTCAAGTTTGTTGTTGTTATATTTTTGGGGAGAGAGTCTAGCTTTGTTAGAGTCCCATCTTTGTAAAGATCTCTCTCGTATTGTGGGCTTCCCTCTTAGAGGTATTTTTACCCGCTTTAAGTGCTAATAAAAAATTAAAAAAATTGTTGGAGGAAGCTTGGGATTTTTACCATGGCATCCCCCTTCCTCATTTAGAGGAGGGATTCTTGTGGGTGGCCTAATCTTGCTTTTAGTTTTTTTTTTAGTTTTCTAGCTTTTAAATTTCATATTGTGCATGCTTAAAATCAATATATTTCACTCCATGTGCAAATTTTTACTAATCTTGTATTTAAATTCCCACATGCATATGCTCTCAAGTTTTGCAAACTATTTCTCTTTGAAGCATTAGTTTAATTTGGGGAATTAACACAATTTGCACTTCATCTAGGCATTTTAGTATAAGAAGGCCCCAAGCCTCATTAAAAGTTGCCTCCAACTTAAGTTGGTTGAATAGTCTTTTAGGGACCCTCTACCTCTATTGACTCCTCATTGTGAGATCCAAACATTTGGGCGAGGATGAGGTCTAAGGGCTAGAGTTCAATAGTAACTTTGCTTTAGCACTAATTAATAAAATGAACCAAGAACAACATTCCATCACATTTCCTTTGGTTTAAAGTCTCACATGCAAATCTTATTTCAAGAGGTACTTTGGAGGCAAGCATTGTAATTTCTTTTAATTTTGCAACAAGTTTAATTTTCTTGTACTTGAAAATTGACTCATCTTTTGGTTTAATTGCATATTGTCATGAATGGTTGATTTCACTTTCAAGTACTATTATTTTAGGTTGCAAACTTAATTGCATGTTGTCATCTTGGTCTAACATTTGAGTTTTTTTGTATCCTTTTGAGCAAGATAGTTTCCATGCTTTGATTTGTAGACTTATTCATCTTGAAAGCATTTATAATATCTTGTGCTAACAATTTATTGTTTCAATTTTCAAGGTTATTTTGGCTTTCCATTTGAAAGCATTTCACTTCATTTTAAGCCAAAAAAAATTCATTTCTTAAAGAGCAAATACTTGGAAGGAACTAGTTGTTTATGTATTTCATGCTTATCTTATGATGTTTATTGTTCATATCAGTTTTTGCTTATAAATCTTAAATAGATAATCTATTTAACTCTAACAATTCTCTTAGAAACTCACATCCTTTTTAAATTAACTTTTCATTAGGGACCACCCCCCTTAGCTAACCTAGGAGATAGCTCAAACAAAGAGAGGCAGGATTAGTTTGACGGCCCCTTCTCTGAGTTCCCTGCCACCAACCACACCTTGTGGGTTGAAGGTTTTTCTCACTAACTTGTAGGTAGGTGTAGGCGGTAGGGTCAACAAGTCTAACTGGTCTTCAGTAGAGAGAATACAGCTCATGCTCCTTGCCACATCATCAAGTGCAAGAAAATAGTTCATCGACCCATTATCCTCGCAAAGTTTGGTGCTCACCCATGTTGACTTGAGACAATGTTTGGCCTTGTTTCACTTCGACATCTTCAAGGCTTCGCAAATACAACTAAGGGACGCGACCGGTTTGTGTACTTGACCTAATGTTCATTAAAATCCTTAACAGCAACTAGTCCTCTGATTCAATCTCGGTCTCAGTACAGTGGAGCCTCAAATGCCCTTAGTTGAGTTGGTGTTATGGTGGACCAACTTCCTCCATTTAGATATTCCCTGTGTACTCAATCATCTTTTACCATCCAAATAGGAGATGTACAATCATTCAAGAGGATATCTACAAGCGATATATACAAGTCACTTGGATAAACCCTCGAGATGGGTTACATCTAAAGATGGCCTTCTATTGTAAACACTTCATGATGATGAGGAATGGCCTCATTGCTCAGCTCAATTACACACTCCGCCATTGGATGCACGCCCTTCGAATCCCCTTGGGACAGTTTAGAGTTGGCTCTCATAGAATGTGGATTGAGACTGACAATGAGATTGGTTGATTTGATAGGATTTGTTAATTGTGCCAACTCCCAGACATTGAGACCAAGGAGCATTTCATCTTCCATTGCGAGATTTTATTGCTTGTTCAAAGGCATCTAGACTCTATCCAATTTCTATTGATACCTAGACCAAATATGTCTTGCTCTTTAAATGCAAGAGGACCTCAAACCACACATTCTCCAGCCTCCTCCTAGACCTAACACTGCTTAGTGAATTACTTCTTTGTCGTGCTCCCACTAGCTAGGGGCACCAAGAGACAATTTGATAGCAGCATTTCCTCTAACTCAAAATTGATGTAAGCTTCAGGGACCATTCCCCCTCTCCAAAGACCTTAGAGACATCACTAGACCAAATCCCCTACCAACAGGGAGAGGATATCACCTAGACATTAGCAATGGATTACTTCTTCCAAGCAGCAGCGCAGTAGCAGGTCAAATCTTCCTCTGACTCTCCCCCATGGCACCATTCTACTTTGAGTTTCCTCCATTTGGCCTCGGATGGTGGGAGAGAGAGATCTAGTGGAGCATGACCTTATCCCTAGATCCCTTCCCTCTATATATCTACCTCCCAGTGCACCCGCCCACATATGGAGTTGAGAGTTCTCCAGGTTTTAGCATATATACCTCATGTCTTACTTTCCTTCTTGTTCTTTATACAAGAGACATTTTGGTACTCCTCTGTACCGACATCATTGTACTCACCAGTCCCATTGACCTACTTTTGTGGCCATTTGTTGGACATTAATATAATTATCTTATCTTATGTTATATATCCTTGGATTAATATGGACTTGTAAAAGAGAGATATCTGAAAATGAAGAGAATCTGATTAAGGGCATAATACATATCAATGACATAGTGAATTCACACCGAGCTCAAGAGAGGACAAGAAGTCAACTACAAATTGCATCCATAAAACTTTAAATGTTCTTGGTACTGAAGCTCCTCCCTCTCTTTCATGTTACTCCAAAGGTCAATTCTGCTAAAGCTGGGGCTTCAATCCTGAAGCTAATATCTTCTAATGAAGGTCCATGAGTACATTTTAATGGGATGTCAAGGAAAAATTACAGATTGCTAGTGTGGGACAGCTCAAACATTTCAGGATCTCCTGTCTGAAAAAAAATTCAGATAGTAAGTGCAGGAAAACACCCCTAACTTTTCAGGTAACTGGTCTCACTTCTAGAGAAATCCAGAACCGCATTTTTAACTTTTCAGGGATTTCATTTCTGCCCTTCAACAAGGACTTGGGGGTTCATCACTGTTAAGGAAGCTCAATGAGAGCCTTATCAAAATGTTTAAGATGCTATAAACAAGGGTATGATCAGGCTGATTATTCCTGGTGACTCAAAGCTAGTGAGGCCAGTGATGAAAATGCTGTGGTACACAGCTAGGAATTAAAGCAATCGCTAAGGAGTTTAAGTTGTTGATATAGCTCATTTCTGAGGTTTGTATTGAGAATATATGTAGAGATGGCAATGCTCAGGCAAATGCAAATGCCAAGGCTGTGCTTGCCCTCTTTCATAAAGAACTGATTGTCAATGAAGCACAATAGCAATCTGTTCCTTTGTGAACAGATTCTGTTAAATTAATCAGTGATATTGATTTGTACCATAGGTGCTGATAAAAATAATTTCCATGTAAATTTGAGAGCAAGATACAATCAATGAACTAAAAAATTAGCATCTTTGTAGAGGATCACTCTGTGACCTGAAGTTGAAATCACTGTCCTGGGCCAATTATTCATTTGTATGTACTATGAACAATTGAGGAATATGTTTCTTATGTATAAAGATCATAATCTATATTCTTGCGGTTTCAAAGAGGAAACAGTGAAAGGGGACATGACAAGCAGGTCAAGCAATCTATAATTGGGAGTTAGAGTTAAGTGAAAATACACCCATTAAGTGTTCTACCAACATCCTAAAATATGCCCAAGCTGATTCAAATGATTATTGACCAAATTACCAATAAAGTAAGAACTCACATTGAATGTGTGAAGAACAAATAGGATGTGTCCAAGAAAAATAGCATCAAGACTTGTAGGCCTGCAAAAAAAATAGCATTCAAGTTTTCAATAACTTGTGATTTAGATAATTCATCTCTTAATCCATTACATAGTATTCAAAATATGTTAACAGAGTTTCAAGCAATATGTTAACAGAGTTTCAAGCAATTTGTAGGCAAGCATTGTTAAAAAGCCCAACTCCAAAAATGAAAAAGCATGTATGGCATTATGCACACTTATTTTCAAATAAGAACGTTTGATCTCCTAATTTTGTTGAGAGTGCCTCATATGCTCCAGCTGCATTCCTGTACAGCTGTTGAAGCAGTCCAGTGAGAAACTGAATTATAGTATTCTCAAGCAAAAACATGCATTCGTCCACAGAAAGGATCACATATTGTATTATTATGTACCCAAAAAGCATCATAAGAAGTGAAGAGATATCAGCAACAATGTACCTCTGCTTCTCTCTCTTGACCATTACTGGGATACACCCCAAGCCGTTGCATTACAGTTCTCCTCTGCTTCCAATAGAGGATCTTCCCAATAGGCCAGGGGAGATCAGAAAAATATATTTCATTTGCAACTTTGTGATTATGGTTCACCCAAAGCTCAAAGAGAGCTGCATCATTGAGGCATGAACAGATCAATGCCTTCAAAGCCAACCAATCAGAAAGACTATGGCTGGGAATACCAGAATCCAGGTCAACAATGTCCTCTTTACTAAGAAATCCAAATATTCCACCAGTTTCGTTGTGGAATCCTGCAACGTCTCCAAATTCTATTGATGGTAGGACATCTGTAACCAGGCATAGAGATAACATAGAATCATAATCGAGGAAATTGAAGAAACCAAATGGGAAAATATCAACAATGCTCCTTAAGCCTTATACATGCATGCATTAAGAGGCTGAAAAGCACAAAGACTCATAACAGGTCAATATTTCGCTCAAAACCAGTGTTACATAGGGATGTGCTCTCCTTGGTGGGGGGCACAACTCCCACATTTTCCAAGTTTCCAGAATGGGGAAACTCAATGAGGGGCATTTCCCCATGTTCCCTTTTGGGTAAACTTGGGGAAATGCAGGGGGTTTCTGCAGGAAACTTGGGCATCCCCTCCAGAAAGGGTGACTCTCAGGCATCCCCCCATGTGTTTCCCCAATCCTTGGAAAATATCATATTTTAAATCCGAAACGCAAATATAAATATTTATTTCATGCTTTTATTGTTCATGTTTGTGACTTGTCAGTGTTTCTCATATATTCAATTTTATTTTTGGATTTCAGACAGCTCCCTATGTAAGGGACCCCAATGTTTCCTAAAATTTGGGATGAGTATCGACACATCCCCAAACACATTTCCCTACACCTGCATCCTCCTATCCCAGAAACTTGGTGAAACGTTGCTCAAAACAAAAAATAAAACTGAGCCAATAGGAATCTGAGAGAAGTGATTACATGACAATGCAAGAAGCATGATTCCACGGGAAATGCATACATAAAAAATGCCACGGGGTGGAGCAACAGACAAGGGACTGAAATGAAACGAAACCAATGTCATCCGATGCTGAAACAACTAAGGAGCTATGATGCCAACAACATTTTACTCTAGGGAGTCTTTTAACCTCACCAAATTATTTGTGTTTGTAAACACGGATAATTGGCAGAATTTTCTCCCAGATATACCCCAAAGCTAGGGTGGAGCTCATTGACGAGGACTTAGGTGAGTCCTAGTGTTATCAAGTCTGTATTTTTCTCATACTAGATCATGTGTCTTGTCGCAGAATTTGGTTGAAGTCTGAAAAGTCTGAGTCTATGTGTATTTCCCCTTCTAAGGTTTGAATTAATTGCAATATCTTAGACGTAAAAGTGTTATCTAGAAATATCTTTGGTGAATGGTTCCTCATAATTAGAATACCATTACTTTAATATTTTTAGATACACTTAAGGGTATAAAATTATTTAATCTCCTCTTAAGTCTTTTTAAATTTAATTTCTGACAAAAATAAAACTAAAATTAGCCAGAAATTATCCAAAAAAAAAATGAAGGGAAAATAAATTACCCTCCAAATGGAAAATTCATCAAAAAAATATTTGAGGCTATTTTCAAAGGAAAATAATTCAAGTCAAAAATTAAATGTCTCATTTCCAAGGCACAAGGACCCAGTCCAGAAATTCGTTGGACCCAGAAGATTATTTTCTCCAGCAAATCGAATTTTTGGGGCAAGCAAATAATTATTTTGCACAAGTAATGAAAATTCTATTTTTTTTGGATGTCCTCCATGGTCCAAAAGTCAAAATTTGACCCCTCCAGCATAGTGAAGAAGGAAGGTCGAAATTTTCTGGAGATTTGTGCCAACTAGTCAAAGGATCGAATTTTTTCTTCTGGGATCAAGCCATGGATCAATGCAACTAGTCATTATTTCCACTTGGAGGGGTTATTCTCTCTCATTTTTTCTATATAAGGAAGCTATCAAGCTCCTCATTGTAACTAGAACAGTGTTGAAAATCTTTTGTACTTAGCTAAGCTCTGTTGGAATTTCTACATTAATAAAAAGTCTTTGGGGTTTCAATTCAAGTTGTATTCTCGCTTGATGATTCATGGTATGTGTTGAATTTATTTTTATGCTCTAATTGTTTTAACTAGAGATTATTGTTTCATTGACAGTTGTTGGATTATCTATTAGCACAGGTATCTTGTTTTAGGCACTGGGTTAGAGTAAGCACATTGAACCTAGCAGATCTAGCAGGCATCTCTAGATCTCTTGACTTATGTGAATCGAGCCCCTCTGAAACTAATAATCTATCTTTTGTGTAGATATTTTCAGACATTCAGCCCTTAGGTGTGACCCAAGTACATGGACTTCAAGGTGATAGCATCTTGTTTCAACTCTGAGCTTATCTAAAGATTTATTGTGCAGGGTTTGGATTGGTACATTAAAACACAAACTAAATCTATCATTTATTTTCAAAATCTACTTGGGCTATAAATGAATTATTTGCTAATTAGAGCTAATATTTTCTTGTAGATTATTGTAAATAATTTGTAAATTATTCTAACCCTTGCATATTGTTTTTCTCATTTGTAAATAATAGTTTTGGGGTTTTGTTTTAGAAATTTCTAGATCTTGTGTCTTGGGCTCTATTTATTTATCTTGCAGGTGTGAAGGCTTAAGGATTTCAAGGATAATTTGATTGTGAAGAGCCTTAGTCCTCTCCTAGCCTAGACAACTAGGGTTTCTGGGTATAGAGGCCTAAGGAGGAGTCCAAGCAAAAGATCAAGGTCGTTCAAGGTTTAAGGCCTGATCTAGGGCCTATAGGCCTAGATCTAGCATACCCACCTCTCCAAGCTTCAATGCCTAGCCTAGAAGAGGAGGTCGCTAGCCCTAGGAGGGCTTTTTCATTAAAAATTCATGGTTTTCTTGTCATTTGCTAACATCTGAAGCTTGTTGCAGGTGTCTCTTGTGAGTTTTCATCATTGATTTGGGCTCTAAAGATCATTTTTGTGCTTGTTTGAGGCAGCCGCGGGGTTTTGAGGACTAATTAGCACTAGCGACAGGGTTTTGAGGCCTCTAGGCCTTGGTCACAGCCCTTATAGGGCCATTTTACCCTAGCTGCAGGCCTAACCAGGACTTGGCCGCAGCCCTTATAGGGCCATTTTACCCTAGCTGCAAACCTAACTAGGCCTTGGTCGCAGCCCTTATAGGACCATTTTACCCTAGCTGCAGGCCTAACTAGGCCTTGGAGACTAGACCGCAGGGGTTTTGGGGTGCTACACTTGCTCAAAAAAAAAAAAAATCCCCTAATCCTTCTTTGATTGCAGGCCTAAAAGCATTGATCTCAAGGGTTTTCAAGTGATTTTTCATTGTGATTTTTTTGAGTCATTAGGGCTTGAAGTAGAATTATTTTTGTGGCTAACTTTTGTGTTTGCAGGCCCTAATTCACTTGGAAGAAGGGTTAGAGGGCTGATCTCATTATACCTCAACCATCTAAGGCCATCTAACCCTAGTAGGGAGGGCCTAGAGCCTCTTTCCTACTAGGTTGCGAGCCTCATTAGGCTTCCTAGCCCTAGCCGTGGAACTTGGAGGGCTAGATCCATCATATATATTTGTTTTAAGGCTGATTCACTGGTGTTGCAGGTCTTTCTGAAGGGTTACAAGGCCAAGATATCAAAATTTCCAAGACCTAGTCTTGTTATCTAGTGTTGTACAAGCCTGATCCATTATTTGCATATGTATTTGGGCTAACAATTTGTGGTTGCAGTGTTCTAAGAAGTCTGCTCCTTTTGTTTCAAGCTCACCTCTTCTGATTGCAGGGATTGGAGGAGTGTTCTCTCTCTTGGGTAATCCCCAAGCTTGGCATAGCCTACTAAGGGTTTGCATCTCCATCCCTCTCTTTTCACTGTCAAAATTTGCATCAGATCTGAAGTATTAACAACAGTGATATAAATGACATAAGTGGTGGCATATACTCACTAAGAAGAGGTCCTAAATCTAATCTAAAATAATCTCAAGATCCTAAAAGTGGTTCATTAAAGAACTTAAGGATAAATTCATCATTGTTTTACCTCATTTGCAATTGAAATATTGAACTGATATCTTTGTAAATGACGTCTGATCAGATTTGAAGTGTGTGCTTAGGAATTAAATATAATGAGCATTATAGACCTAAAAGTCACTTCATAATTGTTTGAAGTCTTGTCATTAAAATAGTGATTGAATTCAAGTAGATTGTGGGACTGTTATTATGCAATTTGCGGGTTGATATATAACAGTGATATATTGCAAGAAGAGCTCTTGAAATATCCGAAGTAACATTGGTGTCTTGATAATAGCCTTCCATTCCATCTCTTGCATTTTTTCTTAACATTTCATCGACATTAGAGGATCTCTCTCATTTCAAATTCGTTAAAGTGCTAGTTGCATTTGACATATTGCATCTTTGCATTATCTTGGCATTCTTGGATCTCATTTGTGTAGTTGCATTTGTTTTATTGAAAAATCATTGTTAACAATCTCGTATTTCATTGCACTTGTGCTTAAGAGAAATTGCATCTCTTATCTAATGAGAAGATATTGTCTTTGATTGCTAAGTAGCATAAGAATATATTGCTTTCATTATTGTGCTCTAAAGTTTATCTTACAAGAGGAATCTAATAAGTGTCTCGGATAATTGGAAGTGTTTATCTAGCATCATTGAGATAGTCTTTCAATTATTCTCTAAGTGCTTCATTTAAATGCTCTTGTCATCTTGTGTTGAATAAGCATCTTTGATTTCCAGAAATCTAATCTTATTGAAGTACCTAACACATTTAATAATCTCAATGAAGCAATCACTCACATCTTGCTTCTTCATTCTAGGTTAGAAGTGCATTTCTAAAATTTACCTCCAAGCATAAGCTTGGTTGTAAAAAGATAGGACCACCTTCTTCAAACAATTTGAGGACTCAAGACCCTCATTTGCAATTAACATAAGTGACCTTGAAGTTCTCTTGCAGGCAATCCCTTGTAGTAACGAAGGCACCTAGGTGGTTAGAAGTCCTGGGTAGGTATCATTAATGAGGCCTTAGCCTCCTTCCCTAGCACTTCTCTCTACAACTTGTGTTTGTGACTAGTTCCAAAAGAATTGAGAAGAAAGATTCACCTAGATAGGGCATCTAATTAAAATCTACCAAGAGCTTGCATCTCACATATATTTAGGTCCTAGATTTCATCTAGTATAGAATTTGCATCCTGCAACAATTGTTCATCCGGTAACTTGGAATTCTAATTCCTATTAAGCAAGTAATTAATCTCCTAAGGCACTTAATTTCAACTAAGGCAAATTGTGCTTAGTAATTATACTTAATAATTATACTTGCCTCTTAATTTCAACCAAGTTGCTAGGCCATTCAGTTGTGTCTCCTTGACTTGTTGGTTCCCAACAAGTTGTTCATCATCTCAACCATAGGGACTACCCCGCTTAGCCTGCATCCAGGTGATAGCTTGAACGGAGAGGGCAGGGATCAGAGTGACAACCCCTGCCCTGAGCGTTGTCGCATTCTGCTGTACAATTTGAGCGACAACATTTTTTGGCGCTATTGTCGAGGAGCAATCTTTTGGTCCTTGGCTTTACAACATTTGATAATCACCTTTTCCTTAATTTGACACCATCACAACATTTTCTAGCGCCTGGACATTTGGGTTAGTTTCCTGTTTGGGTGGCGACTCCACTTATTCATCCTTTCACAAGAGCGTATACTAGAAGAAATCCTAGTAGTTTGGTTAATCTTGCATTGGATCCTAAAAAGGCCCTTAAAGCTCGATTAAACAAGTTATATTCTAGTAAGCATCTTATCTTTCTCGGACAGGAAGTCGTTCCTGATATCCATTTATTTTTCCCTGACCTCGTCGAGCAAGACACCATGGATTTTTTTGCTCCTTGTAACTTTGCTAATATACAGGGTCAGCCTCATGATCTTCCAAAGAATGGTTTGGACAAAATTCCTTCTTTCCAAGGGAACAATGCAATTAGTGTTGAAGCTCATATCAAAGCCTTTTCAACTTTCTTGTGGAAACATGCCAACAGAGCAACTTACAATCACGAAGATGTCAAGATGAAGCTCTTTGTCATTTCCTTGGAAGAAGATGCATTGGATTGGTTCTTAGACAAGCCTAACAATTTCTTTGACTCTCTGCAAGCCATTTTTACTGCCTTCAAAGATAAATACGGGGATAAGAGAGAAGGAAGATATTTACTAAGAGCCAACAGTGATATCAAGAAAAAAGAAAATGAGACCATTGATGAATTTAATAAGAATTTTAATGGTATTATTAAAGACATGCATCAAGATTATAAGCCCACTGATAAATCTTTGTTGGAATACTATCTAGATGCATTTAGTGTTGATACTTCTTATGAGTTGAGGCATGCTAAGCCGAATGATTTGAAAGTTGCTCGGACTTTAGTCGAAGAATTGGAAAAAGATAAGAAAGCATCTGGAAAGTCTGAGATTCCTAGTTTTGAAAGAGGTCCAGCTCAGTCTAGTGAGCCTAAAGGAAAAGAAGTCAAAGAGTTTGACCATGATCCTATTAAAGAGTTGACTCAGTTAATCAAGGATATGAAAATTGAACATGCTAGGGAGATGAGTGCCATGCAAACTAGGTTGATTCAGATGGAAAGATCACAAGCTCAAAATTCTCAGCTTAGAAATATTAACAACAAGAATAATATTCCATGGCAAAAGAAGAATCCTCCAAATGAGCAGAGACTGCCAAATCCACTTGAATCCGCGAACGTTGTTGATCAACCTTTGCCATTCTGCAGACCATGTGAAAGTTTTCACGAAGAACGCTCTTGTGCTTTTGCCAGAAGAATCTTGGATGAAGGGACAAGTGAGCAAATAAATATAACTAGTCAAGATTCTCACTTGTCTACTAAAGAAGAAGATCATGATATGGAAATAATTCCTTCATCCTTCACCATCAACAATTTCAGTGATGAAAAGGATCCAATTATAGAATTATATGGAGAAAAGCCATCTCAGGAGCAAATCTTGGAAATTGCTAGAAGTAAGGGATATACTTATCGCAAGAAAAATAAAGACCAAGATAAGGAACAGATTGCTTCTAAAACATATCAATCAGGTTTGAAAATTGATTGGGTCACATGGATAAACAATGCAAAGATTTATGTCCATGTTCTTGAGCTTTTGAAGATTCCATCCCAAAGAGCAACATTCTTGAAGGCCATAGGTATATCTCAATAGGATAAGATTGTTGTGCACCACAAGGATGAGGAAATCTAGTTAAAGGATTTGAATTGTTAAATGACGAATGAGGATCATCAGCCTTTCTTCTTAACTGTAATGGTGAATGATCGTTTATTGCACAATTATACGTTGGGTTTTGGGGTTTCAACCAATGTCATGACTAAGAAAGTCATGGAGTAGCTGAATTTAAGAATATCAAGGCCTTATCATAATATTTGCTCCATTGAAATCGAAGTCCTTGGTGTGATCAAAGACTTACAGGTTTTCTTGGCAGCATTCCCATATAGGATAATCACCATGGACATTGTTGTTATAGATGTTCCTGATGTATGGGGAATGCTCTTATCTAGGAAGTTTGCAACAGATCTTGGAGGGTGCATTCAGTTGGACTTATCTTATGCTACTATTCCCGCTACTAGGGGTGCTATAGTCAGACTTTACAAAGAAATCGAAAAAAGGCATCATGTTGAAGATCCCAAGAGGCCCAACAATGCAGAGGTTGAAGGGCATCCTACATAATATATTGCAGTGTTGGCCGATTTCTTTGAGCCTATGGAAGAACAAGCCCGAGACTCCACATCATCCCATCTCATGAAAAGGAAAAGGAAATGGAAAAGGAAAAGGAAGAGATCTGATTGGTTTATAGAGTACAGCATCGAGGCCTCTCATCATCCTAAGAGGACCAGGATTCAATAGGAAACATCAAAAAAGCAGGACATAGATCCACTCGTGATCAAACAGCTTCTCCAGATTAGACCACAGGGATGACATCTAATGCCATGGGGCATCTTTTGTATAGTATCTCTAACCCTACTCTCTTAGATATATTCTATTTTTGTCATTAGATAGTTTCATTATAGAATTTATGTTTAGTGTTTTCAGATTGTATTATTAGAATAGGATTTCTATTCCAACAATTCATATATATGTTTGATGATATTTGTGATGATTTTGATATGTCACAAGTAGAGCCAGATGGCGACCATGTACATGTCAACAGTCCAAGAAGCAGAGTATACAGCAATGGAACAAAATTTTTGTGTCAATATCATCATTGTAATCCAAAATTCTTCTTTTGTAATGTAAAAATGATTCGAGTATAAATATTAAGCCATGTAATAACACCTAGGTAAGCTTATGATTCTTCTCAATGGATTTCACTATAGGGGATTTTTTAACCTCACCAAATTATTTGTGTTTGTAAATACGGATAATCAGCAGAGTTTTTCTCCTAGATATACCCCAAAGCTAGGGTGGAGCTCATTGATGAGGTCTTAGGTGAGTCCTAGTGTTATTGAGTCTACATATTTTTTTCATACTAGATCATGTGTCTTGTAGCAGAGTTTGGTTGAAGTCTGAGGAGTTTGAGTCTATGTGTATTTCCCCTTCTAAGGGTTGAATCAATTGTAATATCTTGATGTCAAAGTGTTATCTAGGAATATCTTTGGTGAATGGTTCCTCATAATTAGAATATCATTACCAAAATATTTCTAGATACACTAAGAGGGTGGAAAATTATTTAATCTGCACTGGACAATGTTGCACGAAGCGGGAGCGAAGCGGAAGCGGAAGCGGGAGCGCGGAAGCGTCATTTTCCAAAAATCTAGGAAGCGAAGCGTCCGCGGAAGCGTCTGCTATATATATATATATATATATATATTTATATTTTTTTGCATTTATACTCAAAACAAACATCCCAAATACCAAATTAATTGTAGAAGACATGAAAACATGCATATTTTTGCATAAATCAAGATAGATATGGCATCCAACGGAATCAAAGTAATAATTGTTAAAGAATTACCTCAAGACACTAGGTAGCTTCATATACATTACAAATATGCTCAAGAAGAGCTCTTTAACAGATTTTGACTCTTTGACTTTCCTAGACCTATGGAATGAGCAAGAAACTCATTCATATAATTTACAAAAATAATATTTCTTTTCTTTACAAGTACAAAGATCAAAATTACATGTATAAATACCGAACCTAGTTACATTTTCTTCAACACCCTGTAATTTTTTGGACTGATTACAAACTCAAGAAACAATACTGACATGAATGTACTGGGCATAATATTACACAGTTCTAGGGATTTATTTAGAGTAATAGAACTTGGTTTGAACACAATGAAGGGTCTTTGAAGTAGCACTCAAACCTCATAAATTGTAGCCACAGTAATCCTTTGGGAGTACCACGTCCATACCACTGTTGTACGCTGCCTTTGCAACCTCATGAAGCTACAGCCCACCCACAGTGCCAGATATGTCCACTCATCCAACCCAATAGCTTGTTATGCTATTGCAACTATGTTTTGTGTTAGGTACTAAGCCACTCAACCAGCCAACAAAGGGAGGACTCAATTAAGTACAGGTTCCAGTCTTCTTTCCTTCCAAGTTGTGTTCAGCAAATAGTTACCACAATAAGAATCAATCACGAGCAGACTCTTTAAAATGATGAACTCAGCATTCTCTCAATGAAAGGAATCGACACATAAACAAAATGTTGGTGCCTAGAAATTCATACCCTTTATCCTTCCTTGCTCAATGACTTACCCAATTCATATAGGAACTTAATTTAATACCATACAGTAGCCGCACGATCATATGATGACAATGCTAGCAAGGTTACATGGTTTCTTTACAGAAATGAATATATGCTCTACACACACTCATTCACAAGTCTTCTACGCACAGCACATTACACCACAATAATCATGCAAAGAAAATATAGATCGTCTAATAATGAAGTTTTGTCAATAATAACCTTGCAAGGAATTTCCCGTCGATTTATAATGAATCTCGACCAGACAGCGATGGAAAATCACGCCCTTCTTCTATTTCCAACCGATCGCTCGATCCCATTCGGTAGGAGTTATGAACACAATCTTTGATGGTTGTGCGTACTTTGATTCCGTTGTTGACTTATAAAAATTTGTTAAAGAATCCAACGGAATCCAACGGAATCAATACCATTGCCCGCGCGGTTTTGGAGGAAGCGCTCCGAAGCGCTGCGTGAAGCGCACGCTTCCGGGCCCGAAGCGTGGCGCTTCGGAGGCCCGAAGCGCCATCCGAAGCGCGCTTCGGGGCCCACGCTTCCTAAAATCCAGGAAGCGCTTTAAAAAATCCGAATCGCACTTCGCAGTTTTTGGAATCGCGCTTCCTGGGGCGCTTCCGGAACGCTTCCGTACGGAGTGCGATTCCGGCCTAGGATCCGGGGGGGGCGCTTCCTGCAACGTTGGCACTGGAGTCTTTTTAATTTTAATTTTTGGCAAAAATAAAATTAAAATTAGCCAGAAATTATCCAAAAAATAAAATGAAGGGAAAATTAATTACCCTCCAAGGGGAAAATGCATCAAAAACTATTTGAGGATATTTTCGAAGGAAAATAATTCAAGTCAAAAATTAAATGTCTCATTTCGAAGGAAGAAGGACCTAGTCTAGAAATTCGTTGAACCCAGAAGATTATTTTCTCCAGCAAATCAAATTTTTGAGCCAAGCAAATAATTATTTTACACAAGTAATGAAAATTCTATTTTTTTTCGAGGTCCTCCATGGTCTGAAAGTCAAATTTTGACCCTTCCAGCATAGTGAACAAGGTCGAAATTTTTTGGAGATTTGTAACAACGAATCAAGGGATCGAATTTTTTCTTCCAGGATCAAGCCATGGATTGATACAACTAGTCGTTATTTCAACTTGGAGGGATTATTCCCTCTCATTTTTTCTATATAAGAAAGCTCTCAAACTCCTCATTGTAACTAGAACAGGGTTGAAAATATTTTGTACTGAGTTAACCTCTGTTGGAATTTTTGCATTAGGATAATGTCTTTGGGGTTTCAATTCAAGGTGTATTCTCGCTTGATGATTCATGGTATGTGTTGAATTTATTTTTATGCTCTAATTGTTTTAACTGAAGATTATTGTTTCATTGCTAGTTGTTGGATTATCTATTAGCATAGATATCTTTCTTTAGGTACTGGGTTAGAATAAGATCTAGTAGGTATCTCTACATCTCTAGAATTCTTGTGTGAATCGAGGCCCTCTGGAACTAATAATCTATCTTATGTGTAGAGATTTTCAAACATTCAGCCCTTGGGTGTGACCCAAGTACATGGACTTCAAGGTGATAGCATCTTGTTTGAACTAACCCTTGGGTGTGACCCAGTACATGGGCTAGGCCTTGGAGACTAGACCGCAGGGATTTTGGAGTGCTACACTTGCTTAAAAAAAAAATCCCTAATCCTTCTTTGATTACAGGAATAAAAGCATTGATCTCAAGGGTTTTAGAGTGGGTTTTCTTTGTTAATTTGCCATTGTGAATTTTCTGAGTCATTAGGGCTTGAAGTAGAATTATTTATGTGGCTAAATTTTGTGTTTGCGGGCCCTAATTCACTTGGAATAAGGGTTAGAGGGCTGATATCAACATACTTCAACCATCTAAGGCCATCTAGCCCTAGCCGTGAGGCCTAGAGCATTTTTCCAAATAGGCTGCAAGCCTCATTGGGCTTCCTAGCCTTAGCCACAGCACTTGGAGGGCTAGATCCATCATATATATTTGTTTTAAGGTTGATTCACTGGTGTTGCAAGTCTTTTTTAAGGGTTACAAGGCCATGATATCAAAATTTCCAAGACCTAGTCTTGTTATCTAGTGTTCTAAAAGTCTGATCTATTATTTGCATATATAATTGGGCTAACAATTTGTAGTTGCAGTGTTCTAAGAAGTCTGTTCCTTGTGTTTCAAGCTAACCTCTTGTGAGTGCATGCATTAGAGGAGTGTTCTCTCTCTTGGGTAATCCCTAAGCTTGGCAAAGGCTACTAAGGGTTTGCATCTCCATCCCTCTCTTTTCATTGTCAAAATTTGCATCAGATCTGAAGTATTAACAACAGTGGTATAAATGACATAAGTGGTGGCATATAATCACTAAGAAGAGGTCCTAAATCTAATCTAAAATAATCTCAAGATCCTAAAAGTGATTCATTAAAGAACTTAAGGATAAATTTATCATTGTTTTACCTCATTTGCAATTGAAATATTGAATTGATATCTTTGTAAAGGAAGTCTGATCAGATTTGAAGTGCGTGCTTAGGAATTAAATCTAATGAGCATTATAGACCTAAAAGTCACTTCATAATTGTTTAAAGTCTTGTCATTAAAATAGTGATTGAATTCAAGTAGATTGTGGGACTGCTATTATGCAATTTGTGGGCTGATCTATAACAATGATATATTGCAAGAAGAGCTCTTGAAATATCCTAAGTTACATTGATGTCTTGATAATAGCCTTCCATTGCATCTCTTGCGTTTTTTGTTAATGTTGCATTGATATTAGAGGATCTCTCTCATTTCAAATTTGTTAAAGTGCTAGTTGCATTTGGCATATTGCATCTTTGCATTATCTTGGCATTCTTGGATCTCATTTGTGTAGTTGCATTTGTTTTATTGAAAATCACTGTTAGCAATCTCATATTTCCTTGTGCTTGTGCTTAAGAGAAATTGCCTCTCTTATCTAATGAGAAGATATTGTCTTTAATTGTTAAGTAACATAAGAATATATTGCTCTCATTATTGTGCTCTAAAGTTTATCTTACAAGAGGAATCTAATAAGTATCTTGGATAATTGGAATTGCTAATTTAGCTTCATTGGAATTGTTTATCTTGCTTCATTGAGATAGTCTTTCAATTGTTCTCTAAGTGCTTCATTTAATTGCTCTTGTCATCTTGTGTTGAATAAGCATCTTTGATTTCAAGTAATCTAATCTTGTTGAAGTACTTAACACATTTAATAATCTCATTGAAGCAATCATTCACATCTTGCATCTTCATTCTAGGTTAGAAGTGCATTTCTAAAATTTACCTCCAAGCAAAAGCTTGGTTATAAGAATATAGGACCACCTTTTTCAAACAATTTGAGGACTCAAAATCCTCATTTGCAGTTAGCATAGGTGACCTTGCAGTTCTCTTGCAGACAAACTCTTGTAGGAATGGAGGCACCTAGGTGGTTAGAAGTTGTGGGTATGTATCGTTAATGAGGCCTTAGCCTCCTTCCCCAGCACTTCACTCTACAACTTGTGTTTGTGACTAGTTCCTAAAGAATTGAGAAGAAAGCTTCACCTAGATAGGGCATCTAGTTGAAATCTACCAAGAGCTTGCATCTCACATAGATTTAGATCCTGTTATCCACCACCTATGGGTAGTGAATATAGGAGAAATTGTTTCTCCTAGAATGTCCTCATTCGGCAGCCAGCAACCCCTTGCATCCACCAAATAACTCGATGTGCCATTATCTCCACCACCTGAGCCAGCCATGTGGTCCTTCACCCACTTGTTATGATTGTATGTTTGAAGGACAGACTCCCAACCCTAAAGGTATGGTTTTTCATTGGTATAGTTGAGTAATTTTCCTTACTTGTTATGGGCACTTTTGGGCATGGATTTATGGGGGGATTTGGCAGAAAAAGTGGGCTAGGTTTGTACTCTTGTCTAGACTGCCTGATCCCATGGCTAGCCTTGTATCCTAGTCCCGTGGAATCTCCTTTACTGGCCACTAGCTTTAGGGTTGACACTACTTGGAAAATCCTGACTCTGGTTGCATGGTCCTGCTTCCAGACACCACATATATCACCCCCTTCCACTCATTTTAGCCCTATTCATCTATTTTTCCATACAGATCCACATGTGTCCACTGGATCCACATAGGGTTTGCCTCCCCCTCCCCTTGTCCACACCTTAGGTCGGGCCTAGAACGATGCCTCGGAGGTTGATGTAGCTAAAAAGAAAAGAAAAGGAATAATTTGGTCACTCTCAACAAGAAATGTACCACAAAATGCAAAAGATGGTTGGGACATACAAATTCAACACATGGGAAAAAGCCAAACATGAGCTCTACCCCTTATCCATGGCCATCACCCTGGTTCCTATGGGCCCTAGATGAGCCCCCTCCATTGTTAAGTAACCCACGATTATCTCGACCCCTAGTGGGCAATGAACTGCCCCACCTTAAGGGGGTATCCACTACTATATGCTACACATCATGCTCTCATCCCCTAGAGCCCCGAGCAGTTATGAAGAAAAATCAATCAAAGGCAAAAGGCATATGAAGAAGGGTGGAAAAAAAAAGGTCGGGTTAACTCATGTACCACAATTTTCTCCCTCCTACACTCATATACCTAGGTGTGGGCTTCCCCTATTATAACTAGCCTTGTACCATGACATGTGGTCTAGATGAAAAACCTGATCCCCACTTCGTTCCATTACTATATTATTTGCCACCTAACACTTGAGGGATGTACCATGGACATGTCACCCCCTTTAAAGGTTGAACCGCCTAATAGGATCCTTGATTAGCCCCTTCTTGAGCTTGAAGACACTTGTACATGCTAAAGCCCACTATGGTAGGGCATTCCACCATGAACTGCCCCATTGATTGCATGACTTGTAAGTTCTTTTACTTGATTATTCTAACGATTTGTTGTATTAGAGGGCAAGGGGACGCATTTGTTCTTATGCAGGATTGCACGTGGGTCTCCATATTTGGCTTGGTCACCCTATACGGGGTCCTGGCCCTCCAAAGGGCCACATTGGCACTTGTAGGGTGAGTGTTGAGAGCCATGGGCCTCCACCATAGCAAAGAGTACTTCATGGATCCCCAGCACCACTTGTTGATTGCTCGTGTTCCACCTTTTGGATGAGGATGATGCACCTGGTTCACCATGCCCATCCAGCACCACACATGCACCATACACTTGGCGGATGTTCGTAGGTCCAAAGGATGTCTCCCGCTGCAAAGGTGGGGCTTATGTCATCATCCTAGCCCTTACAGATGGTCTACAGGCATTTTCGATCCACTTGGAGACCCATGAGGATGTCCTTGTGCCCCCACACCCACTTGGGAGCACCACAGGTTCTTGCTTGGAAAACAAGGGGCCAACCCCTTGTCCACTATGTTTAGAGTCCAGTTTTACATCATGGCAACCCTTGGACCTTATTAGGCCTCCTCAAAGGCCCGACGACTCATTATATTGATCATTTCCCCCCCTTGAGAGGCTTATTCTTGTTTTATTGAGCTATTTTGGTTAGCTTGTCACCAAAAGTATTGTTATTATGCACATTATTTTATTTTAGGGGCATTATTAGTCCATATTAGGCCATTTGAATCCCTTAGAGGATTGTATAAATAGAAGTAATATGACTCATTTTCATCACCATCACTTGGATTGGATTAGTATCTCTTATGAGATTTTCACACTTTTTGCAGTGATGAATTTTTGGTGCTTTTCTTGATGCACTATGATGTTTGGATTTCGCTATTATCTTTGGAGCTTCTCTAATCTAAAGTTGATAAATGGATATACTCTCTCTCTCATGTAAGTCAAATTTTTTATGTTATTCTTGTTATCTTACTGGTTAACTGCATGTATATTCTTGTATGGGTTAAATGTAATGCGAAATTCTTTTGGAACATTGAATAAGTGATTAAATGCATGCGTTGACCTTTGAGAGGTTGGGTGAATGTTCCTAGATGCACATCTTAGGTTAAAGACCTCGAAACTGTCTCCTTCACAACTTTGAAGTATAAATCTATCTTGATCTAGTTGTTGCCCTTGTAGAGGATATCAATGATCAATTAGGACTCCTTAGCTCGTGAAATTCCATGATCTATGTGTATCTTCACTCCATTAAGCCCAAGCAATAAGGCATTGATTGTTGTATCTCTTTGGTGGTCGAAATAACATTTATTTTCTTCATTTATTCCAATTCTAGGCCTAACCCAGAAGGTCTCCTAGGGCATCACACGAAATCATTTGTAGCCATCCCAAACCTTTGAAAATTGGTCCATTACTGCATTGTAGTTTGCTCAAGAGATCCTCCAAATTTCAAGCAATTCTGATGGTGGAATCTCGAGATATAGCAAGCCCTAACCACAAGACCATATCTTGCCCTAGGTTGATTTTTGGGTTAGTGGACTCATCAGGATCATTACATCCAACTCTCAAAAGAAAAATTCTCCTTTGATCCTCTTCTCTTCCCTAGTTAGGTCAAGCCCCTCCTTGGTTGATCAACCCCATACCCATGACCTAATTATGGGTCCACTTGGTCCTATGTGGTCCCACAACTTTACAACTCTAATTCCACAAAGATCACGTAAAGGCGAATTCTCCATAAGGATTTTCGGCTCTAGGAAACCTCTTGACAAGATATATTCCCTAGCCTCAAGAATCCTCTTAGCCCTTCCCAAAGAGCATATCACCTTGCTTTTCAAGCAAGAAAGCCATATAATTGAGTCTCTCTTGTGAATAGGCCTTTAGAATCACTCCTTATCCTCTTATTTGATCCATTCATCAAGTGATTCCCCTTATACCAGGTCTCCTCCCATCAGTGAAAGTCCATAAAGAGCAGGAAGCCTTAGTTGAGGTGACAGTGGACTATTGCTCCACTGTTGCCCTTAACCTAGTAGTTTCTCTATAGGATCCCCTCCTAGGACCCCTACTAGTTTGAGCAGTAACATTTGGCGTCATTGCCGGGGACACGAGACGTGTATTTTGTTCCCCATACAACACAATGACATATCATTATTGGCGACTCCATTGGAAGAACAAAACCCTAGTTCTTCATTGAAATTCAAATTTAATGCTTGTAGGATGAAGCAAGCATCTATCAAGCCATTTTAATTCACCATGGGTATTCGATCTTAATCCTAATATGCAAAATCATGAAAAATTGACTATTGTCAAAAAGAGATTAATATATGTCATACATTTGCAAAACTCAATGATCAAGACCTTCAAGAATTGCAAAAGAATGTGGACAATTACGCTGAGCTTTATCAAGATTTATTAGAGAGCATGGATAAGGAATTCATGCTTAGGTCTCATGGGTCTACACAAAAAAAACATTACATAATGATGTGTGCCTATGAGAAGGATCCTAGTCGTCTCTTTGACTTTGTTGGCCTAACCTGTGCTTTTAATATTCTGACTGACCTAATCAATGAAAAATATTATAATCAGTCACAAAGCCCCACAAAAGGTAATCAATTGGATGATCAAGGTGACATTGAAGAAAGTTCAAATGTGAAGGATCATCATGAAAGTGAGGAATATATGGAAGAGTGGAATCAATCTAAAGAAGATAGTGATGAGGACCTTCAGGATGCAAACTTAAGGATTGAGAATGTGCATGGCATGAGTGAAATCCCTATTGAAGCCCGTGAGGATGAACACGATGAAACAGGGACTTTCATCCAAGAAAGGGTACCTAAGGATATGAATATTGTAGCTCCTTGTGAAGATGACATTTCTGATTTCTTGTGCATTTGTGAGGGAAAATGGGATATGGGCAGCCATCATTTTGACAATGACCCTATTTATGACGCTAACACAGAAAATGAGTTTGAAATTGATTCTCCTTTTCTCTATGACATTACTCATAATGATATCTCTACTCACACCATCGAAAGGGAGGATTGTGGTTTTCCCTCACATGAAGAAAGTTTATTGGAAATGGTAGGCCCCATTTATGACACCAATGACACTGAAAAAGGCCTTGTTTTCCCATCCCTTCCCTAGGATCCTAACAGCATAGCCACATTACCCCTGAGTCTGCACCTTGCCCTTTCTCACATTAGCACCATCATCGATGATCCTTTCCCCTCTTAGGAATGATGTTGAGGAAGAACCATCCATTAGTTGTATCCCTCCTCCCCCCTCATGCCCTCGGTATTTTGAATATAATCATCATGAGAAACCTGCTTCTTGTGTCTCCCCTTGACATCGACCTCCCTTTCCTCCTAGTTATGATCCTATGGTGATCATAAAGCATGACATTAATGATCGTGACCATAATGGGGATGATATGCCTGAGGTTGCTATCCACCGAAGGTTTATGAGCTTAATTGTTGATAAATCTATATTTTGGTTGGATGAAAGGATCATGTGGAATGGATTGCATCCCTTGGCTCCCTCTTTCCCATGAAACTCCATGTGTACTCACCTCACTTTCCCGCCTTCTGCCCTTGTCACCTTCCATGTTGTCATTCCTACCCCTACCTTTGGATCTATTACATGAGTAAGCATAAGGGCGGTTGCTTTCATATTGACTGGATTATATGTTGGTTACATTGGGTCTATGATTACACTTAGTATTTGGGTGATGTAACATGCATGTTAGGGTAGGATGCATTGCATGCTTATTTTCCCATTAGAACTAACATCATATGGTATTTTTCATGATAAAATAGTTGCATTTAGATTAATTTTCATTTTACTTGTTGAATTTTTTTAGCGGCCTAATACTAAGCATGGGTGATCATAAGACACCACAAAAACATGTTGCCCCGTGTGCTTGGTCTTTGATATGTGCAGGTAATAGGTCTACGGTACCAAGAGATTGTTGGTGTTCTCGTGACCTCCCGTTCGAGTAGCTTCATGCACCTCTTTGAGAGCTCATGTCCCAGATGGAGCCACATGTTACCCAACACCTGTGGGTAGAGAATGTAGGAGAAAAAAATTCTCCTAGATGGTCCTCAGCTGGTAGCCAGTATCCCCTCGCATCCACCAAATAGCTCGATGTGCCATTATCTCCGCCACCTGAGCCATCCATGTGGTCCCTTGCCCACTTGTTATAATTGTATGTTTGAAGGTGGGTCTCTTGACCCTGAAGGTATGGCTTTTCATTGGTATAGTTGAGTAATTTTCCTTTCTTGTCATTAGCACTTTTGGGCATGGATTGGTGAGGGGATTGGTGTTGAAAAATGTGTAACTAGGTTCGGTCTTCATTAGTATGAAATGTACTATTGTAAATGTAAAATGAAAAAGAAATTATTATTATTATTGAAGCATGGGTTCCATGCTCAAGTTCTTTTATTTTATAGGTCAAGCACCCATTGAGTGCTTCTAGGGTTTGTCCCTAGTATAAGAATCAATGTCATATATGGAAGACCCTATGGGCACATTGTAAATTGCAAAGAAGAAAATTTTATTTTGTCTTGAAAGTATCAAAATACCACCAAGATCAAGTTGGCCTAACAAGTTGTCAAGTCGGCCTACATGAAGAGCCACATCCACCCTTGAGGAAGACTATATATAAGAGGAACTCGTCCTCCATTTGAATCACTCACTCCCTCGTCTCTTATGCGAAGAAGACAGAAGAAAAGGAAGTCGAAGAAGGAAGTGCGAAGGAGAGAAGGTTGAAGAAGTCGAAGTGTTTGGGTCTTTCTCTATTCTTCTGGAAGTGCGAAGTTAGGGTTTTTGCGCTGGGATATTCTAAGATTCGATTTTGGTAGCAAGAGAAAAGGGAAGGCAAGTGAAGGTCTCTTAGGGCATCTTACTAACCCTAGGACTCAAGTCAAGGCAAGCGAAGTCAAGAGGGACGATGTTAGAGGGAGATCGAAGTCTCCTAGAGAAGCAGCAGCAATTTCTAGGGAGCAGAATTTCGGATCTACTGGGAGGTCGAAGATATTGCAACAGGAAGTCGTGGAAGACTTGATCTTGGAGGGTATTTGTCTAAGTCTAGGCCATGGTATTTGTCAATTGAAAGATCTAAAAGATAAGAAGAGATTTTTGGGTTTTCCCCTCAAGAGGAGGGGTTTTGGCCCTGGCTTGCAGCGTATATACTATGTCATTGTTCTTACTATTTTGGTAGTTGTTTGATGTATTGCACATTGGAATAATAACGAACAAAGCTAATAAGTAAAAGGTAGCACAAACAGTTATCAAGTTAAGAGAATTAACATATTCATTGCCCTATTGAATTCTCCACAATTCGGCGAAAAGGGTGGGCTAGGTTTGTAATCTTGTCTCCACTGCCTGATCCCATGCTTAGCCTTGCATCCTAGTCCAGTGGGATCTCCTTTACTGGCCACTAGCTTTAGGGTTGGCACTACTTGGAAAATATCGACTTTATTTGTGTGGTCCAACTTCCAAACACCACATACATCACCCCCTTTCACTCATTTTAGCCCTATTCATCTATTTTCTCATCCGAGTCCACATAGGGTTGGCCTCCCCTTCCCCTTGTCCACACCTTAGGTTGAGCCTGGAATGATGCCTAAGAGGTTGATGCAACGAAAAAGAAAAGAAAAGGCATAATTTGGCCACTCTCAATAGGAAATGTACAACAAAATACAAAAGATGGTCGGGACATACAAATTCAGCACGTGGGCAAAAGCCAAACATGAGTTCTACCCCTTATCCATGGCCATCACCCTAGTTCCTATGGGCCCTAGATGAACCCCCTCCATCATTAAGGAAACCATGATTGTCCCAAACCCTAGTGGGCGATGAACTACCCCACCTTAAGGGGGTATCCAATACTATATGCTACACATCATGCTTTCATCCCCTAGAGCCCTGAGCAGTTATGAAGAAAAATTAATCAAAGGCAAAAGGCATATGAAGAAGGGTGGAGAAACAAAGGTCGGGTTAACTCATGTATCACGATTTGCTCCCTGCTACACTCATATACCTAGGTGTGGACTTCCCCTATTATAGCTACCCTTGTACCATGACATGTGGTCTAGATGAATCCCTTGATCTGCACACTGTTCCATTACTATATTATTTGCCACATACCACTTAAGGGATGTACCATGGACATATAACCCCCTGTAAAGGTTGAAACAGCCTAATAGGGTCCTTGATTAGCCCCTTATTGAGCTTGGAGACACTTGTACGTGCCAAAGCCCACTATGGAAGGGCATTCCACCATGCAGTGCCACATTGATTCCATGACTTATAAGCTCTTTTACTTGATTATTCTAATGATTTGTTGTATTGGAGTGTAAGGGGACGCATTGGATCTTATGCAGAATTGCAGGTGGGTCTCCATATTGGGCTTGGCCACCCTATACGGGGTCCTAGCTCTCCAGAGGGCCACATTGGCACTTGTAGGGTGAGCGTTGAGAGCCATGGGCCTCCACCATAGCAGAGAGTACTTCATGGATTCCCAACACCACTCGTTGATTGCTCGTGTTCCACCTTTTGGATGAGGATGATGCACCTGGTTCACCATGCCCAGCCAACTCCACACATGCACCATACACTTGGTAGATGTTCTAGGGTCCAGAGGATGTCTCCCGTTGTAGAGGGAGGGCTTATGTCATCATCCTATCCCTTACAGATGGTCTACAGGCATTTTTGATCCACTTGGAGACCCATGAGGATGTCCTTGTGCCCCCACACCCACTTGGGAGCACCATAGGTTCTTGCTTGGAAAACAAGGGGCCAACCCCTTGTCCACTATGTTTGGAGTCCAGTTTTACATCATGGCACCCCTTGGACTTCATTAGGCCTCCTCAAAGGCCCAACGACTCACTATATTGATCATTCTACCCTCTTGAGAGGCTTATTCTTGTTTTATTGAGCTATTTTGGTGGGCTTGTCACCAAAAGTATTGTTATTATGCACATTATTTTATTTTAGGGGCATTATTAGTCCAAATTAGGCCATTTGAATCCCTTAGAGGATTGTATAAATAGAAGTGAGATGATTCATTTTCATCATCATCACTTGGATTGGATTAGTATCTCTTATGAGATTTTCGCACTTTTTGCTGGGATGAATTTTTGGAGCTTTTCTTGATGCACTATGATGTTTGGATTTCACTATTGTCTTTGGAGCTTCTCTAATGCGAAGTTGATAAATGGATATACTCTCTCTCTCTCATGTAAGTCAAAATTTTGATGCTATTCTTGTTATCTTACCGGTTAACTGCATGTATATTCTTGTATGGGTTAAATCAATGTTACTTGGGAGCGGGAGCGGGAGCGGGGAACGGGAACGAAAACGAGAGTGGGAGCGACCATTTTCAGAAGCTCCCGGTTTGGGAGCGAATCCGGGAGCGATTTTTTAGAAATATATATATATATATTATATTTTTTAATTTTTGATACATATATGTCAACAAAAACATGTAGAATGATGAATTAGACATAAAAAACATAGATTGATCATTGAACCATATCACATCAATCATCTAGAAATTATAATCGTCATCAAGTTCATCAACCATGTCCACAAGTTAGTAAAATACATATTACAACTGCATCTCGTGAATCATGATTCATCAAATTCAATCTTAAAGTTTCAACTTCAAGCTTTCAAAATTGAAAATTCAATAACATTTATCATCATTGATCACCAAAGTTGTACTTGTAAGCTAAGTTTAACCATTACAAGAAGTAATATCTTAGATATTTCAAAGTCCTAACTTCTAACTGTTAACATGATATGAAATGTTATTAATTTATTAAATGAAACATGAATAATGAAATGAAATGAAACAACTTTAGTCTTTCACGAAGCATCATATTCATAATTCACAATCATTACCAATGAGTTATAATTGCCAAGGCCCAACTTCAAACTTCAAATTTTCATTGTCACAGTGATATATTGTTTACAAAAAATATCATTATGACTTGAAAGAGTCAAGAGTCAAGATTCAAGGAGTCAAAACTCAACAGTTATGAAAACTAAAGTCTAATAGAAACTAAAAAAGACAAGTAAACTGTAAATCTACATGTGGCCCTTGCCACGAGAGTCTCCAAGAGTATAAGCAGGTCGTGGTGGTCTTCTAGGAGTCTCCCGCACAGACCGACGACCAGAACTAGAACCTCCACGTGAGGGTGTAGATGGAGGTGGCGACAGCAAAGGAACAAGACTCGGACCTCGAGCACTGCTACTGGATGGTGGAGGTGGAGGTGGCATGGCTGCTGCAGCTGCTTCATCTTCATCCCTTACAAGTTCCTCTTCCAGTTCTTCAAGATGTACAATGCCATCCTCCAAATTGTCATCCTCTGGGTGATTGTCCCAAATTTTATATGTGGGATCCTCATAAGCCTGATCACAGTAATGACTCAACAACCTCAAGTTGTAGTGCACATAAACCAAGCTTTCTGCTCGGTTTTCATTGAGTTTGTTTCTTTTCACATTATGTATGTAGCTGTAGGTGCTCCAACACCTCTCTGCAGAAGAAGTATTTACAACCTGTGAAAGAACTTTTTTTGCCAATTTTGGCAAAATTCCCTGGCCGCTATATGTTTCCCACCATGTGAGAGTATCAAATCTATCTCTGTCGTCCATTGCATGGAAGTTACCATACAAACCAATGCCACTGAAGTATTTGCCTATTTCAAGGCGCACAGCTACACATTCCTCCCTGTCAGGTACCAACTTTTCTAATGCTTCCAAATATCCTCTAGTTACCTCTGCATCTAAATGGGGTTTGGTCCTAATCCCACCCCCTGGTGCTGGTTGGCCCAACCAATATGTAGAGTAGTATTTTGGCGTAAGGATATACGCCAAGCAATGTAGTGGAAGATTAAGTCTATTCCACCGTTCACACACACAATCGTGAATCAGATTGTACAAGTCGGGATCTCTGTTATGAACAATATCTTTTATTTCCCCCAACATGGTATCCATCTGCTCATACACCTCGCCAATCACTGGTTTGTTTGTATCTGCAAACCGAATCATGTGATAAATGGGCTTGGTGAAATCCAATACTTGCCTCACACTTGTCCAAAACTGACCATCAAGAGCAGCCTCCTCCACCAGTTCAAAACCTCGCCTGTCAGCTGCATTTGTAGCCCTTTCCTTTAATACCTGCCAATGTGGACTTGATACCATGCTAGCCAATGACTCTCTTACCTTCAAAAGGCGCCTGAAGGTGAGGTAATAGCTACCAAATCTGGTCTTTGCAATCTTCAACAACTCCAATCTCGAGTGACTGTGGAAAAGGCCATGGGTATTGCTATGATTTGTAATAAATTTTATCATTTGTTTGCCTTTCTTGTACAAATCACCAATCCATTGGTATTGTGCATTTTTGTTTTTGACAACATCATGCATCAAAAGGTTCAATGTGTGGACCAAACATGCAAACCAAAATATGTTGGGGTATTTATCCTCAATAATTGCTCTCGCTGCCTTACAATTAGGAGCATTATCAGTGATGACTTGGATGACATTGTATGGCCCAATACGGTCAATTGTTTCAAGTAATGCTTCTGCAATGTTGATGGCGGTCCTGAACTTGTCTGAGTAATCATATGCAGTTAGAAAGATGGGACCACTAACAGACACAGCAAGAACACTTATCAATGGCTTGCCTTTTACATTTTTCCATCCATCAGATACAATGGACACCCCATGGTCAGTCCAAAAACTTGTCATTCTATTCAAAGAATATGATATTTTTGCTTTTTCATGATCAAGGCCAATGGTTCTTGCCTTGTCATACCCAGGGCTCTTGTATCCTTTAGGGGCATCATTTATGGCAGAAACCATTTCGTGCCAATAAGGTGAGCGAAGAACATTGAATGGTATCCCACATGCATAAAGAAACCTGTAAACCTTAGAATCCACATCATTCCTACACCCCTCATCAAGGAAATCTGATATGGTTCTACGCCTTAAACCTGATGACCCTATGCCTCCATATCCACTGCCTTGGGAGGATGTTGAAGGAGTTCTTTGTGATTGTGAGCTTGGTTCAAAGAAACCCCTTGATTTTTTTTATTTGTATTGGGCTTCCTCCTCTTCCCTTATGTATTTGGCTCTATCCGCTGCTGACACCACTGGACAAGTTTTGATTCCTATTTGTTTGTCTCCATCCCATGGCCTTTTCCCGAAGAGGTGTCTTCTAGCACGGGTGTATGAACCTGTGTAATCATTGTTGCAATGGGGGCAATGAAATTTAGTGGTTCCACCCCCTCTCCCTGTTTCAGCCCTATTAACATATTTCCACAATGAGGTTTGGTCTTGTTTAGTTTTTTGAGGGTCATGTTCACCCTCCTCCAGCGCCTCCTCACCGGGGTTTTCATCAATTCGACTTTCTCCAGCTTCTTCATCCCCCTCTTCAGTTTGGCCCCTCCGTTTCCTACTCTCCAGCACCATAATAACCATAAAAGGGACCAAGAAGAGGAAAATGCCAAGAAATATAGCCAGGTCCATGGTGTTTGATGTTTGTAGGGTTTTGAATCTGCAAATTAATTTAATTTATTGGGATTAATTAATTTAATTTATTAATTTAATTTAAATTCATGATTTTTAAACTAAATAAACTAAATTAAATTAACTAAATTACTACCTAACTAAATTAAACTAACTAAACTAACTAAATTAAACTAACTAAACTAACTAAATTACTAAGTTACTTACCGCTTTGCAAGCTTGCTCCTCGCTCCTCGGCGCTTGCTCCTCGCTTCTCCTTGCTCCTTTGATCTTGCTCTCTAAGAAACTCAACTCAACGAAGTGATAATGAATTTTTTTAGGCCCATTGGGCTTTTAAAACAAAAACAACCAAAAAAAAAAATTAAAATTTAATTTTTTTCGGGTCTGCGGAAATTTTTTTCGCCGGATCGCTTTCAGCGCCGCCCGAAACGCTCCCGGAGCGATTTTTTAATGCTCGGGAGCGATCGCTCCCCGATCACTCCCGGGCTTAAAATTTCGCTCCAAGAGCGACGGAGCGATCGCTCCCTACAACGCTCCCGAAAATGGCAGGGAGCGCAAATTTTTTTATAGGGAGCGCGTTCCCGACCCGCTCCCACTCGGAGCACGCTTCGAGAGCGGGTTCGAGGGGGGGGGCGCTCCCTCGTAACTCTGGGTTAAATGTAATGCAAAATTCTTTTGGAACCTTGAATAAGTGATTAAATGCATGTGTTGACCTTTGAGGGATTGGGCGAATGTTCCTAGAGGCACCTCTTAGGTTAAAGACCTCGAAACTTTGTCTCCTTCACAAATTTGAAGTATAAATCTCTATTGATCTAGTTGTTTCCCTTAGAGAGGCTAGCAAAGATCAATTAGGGCTCCTTAGGTCATGAAATTCCATGATTTATGTGTATCTTCACTCCATTAAGCCCAAGCAATAAGGTACTGAACCTCGTATCCCTTTGGTGGTCAAAATAACATTTATTTTCTTCATTTCTTCCAATTCTAGGCCTAACCCAGAAGGTCTCCTAGGGCATCACATGAAATCATTTGTAGCCATCCAAAACCCTTGAAAATTGGTCCACTACTGCGTTGTAGTTTGCTCAAGAGGTCCTCCAAATTTCAAGCAATTCTGACGGTGGAATCCCAAGATATAGCAAGCCCTAGCCACAATACCATTTCTTGTCCTAGGTTGATTTTTGGGTTAGTGACCTCATCAAGATCATTGCATCCAAATCTCAAAAGAAAATTTGTCCTTTCATCCTCTTCTCTTCCCTAATTAGGTCAAGCCCCTCCTTGGTTGATCAACTCCATACCCTTGACCTAATTTTGGGTCCACTTGGTCCTATGTGGTCCCACAACTTTACAACTCTAATTCCACAAAGATCACGTAAAGGCCAATTCTCCATAAGGATTTTCGGGTCTAAGAAACCTCTTGACAAGATATATTCCCAAACCCTAGCCTCAAGAATCCTCTTAGCCCTTCCTAGAGAGCATATCACCTTGCTTTTCAAGCAAGAAAGCCATATAATTGAGTCTCTCTTGTGAATAGGCCTTTGGAATCACTCCTTATCCTCTTATTTGATCCATTCATCTAGTGATTCCCCTTATACCAGATCAACTCCCATCGGTCAAAGTCTGTAAATAGTAAGGAGTCGTAGCTGAGGTGACAGTGGGCTATCACTTCATTGTTGCCCTTGACCTAGTAGTTGCTCTATAGGATCCCCTCCTAAGAAATTTTGATGGCAGGGCAAATCCCTGTGGAAATTTCATATAGAGAGCCATTAGCTCCTTTGGAGTTTTATGAGAATCAGATAACTGAATAGTCTTCCTTCTTTGTTGAACTTGCTTTCTAGAATCTCCTGTAGACATGCTAGATAGTCTGCTTGTAGTTTGTTTTGAGCCAAACTTATCTGCCACACTGAAGGCCTCTAATTTCTTTGCCTTTTTTGAAAGATTGTCTTCCTGAATATCAATTTTTTTTTTTCCCTTTCCCTTGCTCGAGTGTCTACTTCATGCTTTTGGTTCTTCATAATACTAGAAAGCTTACTACTTAGTAATGGATTTTGAATTGGAAGACACGTCAGTAGCAACCCCATTTGATGATTGATCCTTACTAAACTATTACATTGCCACATGCAAGCTCAACATTATCATTTTTATCACCTGACTAGGAAATCAAAGATCCTTCTACTACCTTGGCCTCTTTCTTATCATCTTCACCTTCGATATGAATACAAGGCTTGACATTCTCGGATGTGTCTCCCATATATGATGAAGCTTGAATTCTCTCATATGTTAACAACCTAAAAATCAAAATTGCTTGGCATATCTCCTCTGGGTGGCCACTTTCAGTGCCATGTAATGGATCTACTGCAAGAAACAATAAATCCTCCACAAGTTGAGGAAGAAGAGATGCAAAACATGCCAAATCCACATCTCTGAATGACCTTTTGACATTTACCCCTACCCGGCAATAAAGTTGAACATCCTTGATCATCATCTTTAATTCCATCCACTTCATGATGATGAGAAGCATGAAAAACATCAGCCAGAACCTCTTCGGGCATCCTTCACTAGATCAACAAGTGGTTGCATGTCATCATTCACTGTAACCTGTTTTTCAGGAGACAGTTGATTAGGATACAAATTCATTGCATTCTGTGGGAGAATGTTTGGCATTGAATTAATTTCATCATGACTTGTTTCTTGTATTGTCTTCTTCCCAACCGTCTGATCTAAAATGGGCACAGACTGAGTAGTTGGGAAAACATCCACCATTGCTTCATTTGCAAACGTTAAAGCAACTCCAGCAGCTACATTGATTTTGCTTCCTGTAGCACTTTCAGTAGTTTCAAATATTCCTCCAAGGGAGCCCATTTCAGAAGCTATGTGAGTATTGCCAACATCTTCATGTGTCCTTGGGATGCATTTATCAACATGATGCATACCAAAATGTCCTTCAACATGATGGCCTTCAGGTATTTTGGACATCTCCATTTTGCCAGAACTAGTGACGCCTTCGTCCTTTTTGAGAAGATTCACATTGGCATTCTTTGATGCATGTCTGGGATAGCTATCTATTCCCTGACCCTCTACAGCAGCAACTGTTGTAGGAATTTCCAACTTATCTAAACAAGTTTTGTCCTTGGGACTTAAGTAACCCCCATGATTTGAATGCAAATCTACAAGTTGAGAATCATGATGCGAACCAGATTGCCATTTAGGAACCTTCAAAGTGGCAATACCATCCACCTTTTGAATATGCACACCTGTCAGTACTTCACTTTCATTTTGAGATTTGGTATCTGATATTTTTACTCTCTTTCCATTCCTTCAATGCATCACCAATATTGTACAAAGGTTTTGCATTCAATCTTTCTAATGATTGCAATTCTTCTTTAGTAGTTGAAGAGGACAACTTAGGATCAAAACTAGGATTAGTTCCATGCCATCATAAGGGACTGTCGGTGGCTCAGAAATACTTTCACTAAATGCACCTTTCATAAAATCATGCCCCTCTTTATGATCATCTCCAAGGATAATATCATTCTGCATATCCGAAATAACACCATCTGCTAAGGCCTGGTTCACTGGATTTAGATTTTCATTGCTTTTATCTGAATTTGGAGTATATTGAGAATCTGGTAGTGTATGATTAGCATCCACTTGAGAGGCAATATCATCAGATTCAACTGAGTGGTGATCCCTTCCACACAGATCTTCATCAATAGGTTCCTCTTGTTGCAATCCTCCACCAGACTCACCACCTTGCTCGTCAGCATCCATATCAAAATATTCTAAAACTGAATCTTCCTTGTCCCTTTTGACAGTATTCTCAGTAGTCTTATCATCCAGATTAGAGACCAAGTTCAGAAATCCAACATCCAGATTTTCTTGAGGTTTTTCTCCATTCAGTGGCCCATCCTCTGATCCAGCAGAAGAGTCACTACCAACTGTACCAATTCGATTGTCAAGATACTTTCCATTTTCACAATCAAGGGGTGCACTAGCTGTGGCAACTAAAGTTGGCATTCCATCTTTCAGTTGATGATTGGACAATTCATCACAACCACTATCTTTATTTCTTTCAAATAAGTCTGGCTGATTGCCTACCTCCTCTTTAGGGGGATACAGCCATGTCCAAGCTTTTGCCTTTGCTTCATCTTTACTTATACTTTGTTTTTCAGGCTTGGGCTTATGATTAGAATCGCTCAATTTGTTTTTCTTGCCACTAGTCCAGAAATCATTCCATTTCCTTATATTTGCCTTCTGTTGTGTGTCCAACTCCTCTAATTTTGTAAGAGCCACTCTGTTCCAATATTGCAATTTTTTTACAGTTTCTGCTTGCTGCTCTTCCAACTTCCTCCGAGCCTCTTCATATTCCTTGCCAAAGAATGCTTCCAGCTGGTCCATCTTCACACATCCTCCAGGCTGGCAGGATTCCAGCTTTGATACCACTGTAATAGACTAGGGTAATTTTGCCCTAGTATTCTTGCACAACTAGGATTTTATTCACAATTTTTCCATCAAATTCACAAGGTAATGATTCTAGTACAAATATACAGTCAACAGTACGGCGCAGTATTACCGTTCAATCAACAAGTGCATTCAGATAGATCAACCAATTCAATATAAATCCTCAAGAGTTCGAGTTCAACAAGGAAATGTCATCAATGTAAATCACACAACATCTAATGAAATCACCAATACAACAATAATTCGACCTAATTACTACAGAACTCCAATACTTGCCTTAGATCTGATACTTCAGCTCTGTCCTACTCATTGTTCAATAAATCTTCCTATCTCGTGACAGGCTTGTGCAATTCCTGTTACAAGATCCGCATTCAATTTCCAGACTAGTTAGCTTCTCGCACTGCTTCAGAATGAGCTCAGATCCTGCCTCAGATTAAGTGGCCTTGACTCCTGCAAAAGGGTTTTGGTCTGCGAATGGAGTTAGAACTTCTTGCTCGGCTCTACTACAGGAAACCCAGACCTCTCAACTGGGCTTCACATGATTACTCACAGTCTGCTTCAAAGTGTTATACAGACCAGGTTTGTAGGGCTTAGTTGTGACTTGATTTAAGTCAACCCACAAAGGATTTATAAGAATTTGACCTCAGATTTCTTGCTCGGACTTCATCTAGCAGGGGACTGCAGCTTGTTGCCAATACAACAATTTGTCCAAAAAGAACACTTTCCTGCCACAGGGTGGTCTTAGTGCTTAGCACAAAATTATAGAAAGGTTTCGTTGCTCCTTGCGAAGAGAAAACCTGAGCCAGAACAAAGATGAGAACAAATAGAATATCACTGCCCTTCTAGATAGTATTCTTGTCCCAGAACAGAAAGAAAAGATAGAATGGTGTCAACTAGGGTGGAATCTTTCACCACCAAAATTGACAAGAAAAAGGGGTCTTAAAAACCCTCAAAGTTAATGCTCGAAAGACAAATGAATCGATCCACCATGATGCTCCAAAATGAATTCAACCCTCTTGTATTTATAGATTTCCTAGAGGAATATATTCTCTTCTTAATTGATTGAGTAAATGTTATTCCAAACCCCAATTTTGGGTTTCTTAGCCCAGCCGCCCCAAAACTTGCCCAACATAGGATGTTTTGGGGTTTTCCCCTTTATTGAGGATTATAGCCTACAAGGATCAATAGGCTACTTCATCTCTTGGACAATTAATTTCTCGGGAACATTACAAAAGTCCTCTTGCTTTGCTATGTTCTTCCATTTCCTTCATCTACTACCAAAGCCTAGGCAACCCTTGTCATCAACCTATGATCCTCACTAGGAGGTCATGGGAGAACAATTATAACCAAGCAAAGGATACATAGACAAGAGACTAATCAAAAATTAAAGACAATAACAATAGTCTTAATCAAAGAGAAAAGATATAGAATACTTATCTTTTGAGAAAAGTTAGCTCCCTCTTAATCTTAGACTTCTTGCATTCATCTTGCAACTTCATCATCCTCGTCCTAAACACCAGCATGAAGTTATATCTTCCTTGCATAGACTAGGGTTTCTTCTTCTTTCAGCGAAGGCAATCAATCCTAGGGTACAAACCCTAGATCTTTCTTGTTCAAACCCTCGCTAGGGTTTATAGACCAACACACTAATTGTAGCTTGATAAGATTTTTCCCTTAATCCTCTTCTTAACTTGCTAGGGTTTTGTAAACCCTAGACTTCCAATCTGCAAGTTCTCTTTTATGCCCAAATGCCAAAACCTTAATGTCCGTCATTGTTTCCAAGGAATGACATCAATCTTTTGTCCAACATCTCCTCTTTACTTAAGTGACGACACCAACCAATGAATCTTGCAACTTTTGTCTTGGATATGAAAGTAACAAGTTTCCATCAACCCTTAAGACAATCAACATTTCTTCGAACTGCTTACTTCAAGGAGATAGGTCGGCTTCTTGCAATGCAATTCGTCTAAATCTCAAAGTCCTTTTATTATGTATAGAACAGAAGTTTTTTTGATAATTCGGCTTGTTTTTTGAGACTTCACAAGCTTCTATTAACGAGGCTTCTTTGCTTCAGGATTATAACAACTTAGCATATTTTCAATGCCTGAGGCTATTTGGCCTTTCATTAATGGTCCTGAGGTCTTGTGGTTTTGAACAAGTCTGAGACTTGAACTGAGGCAATTCAACCTAAATGTAATGAATTTCTTTTTCAATCTCTTGATCTGAGGTCAGCTTTGTTCTAAGGCATATGCTCTAAGGTCTGAGATAGGACTTTGAATTATTTGTCAATCTGAAACCATGGATTGAGAATCCTTGACCAACTTTTGACCCTGGATCTTATTGGCATACAATGATAGCTCACAAAGACCCTATATCTCTGTAGTGCCATATCCGCATCAGGATAGAGGACATGTAACCCCCTGTAAAGGTTGAAACCGCCTAATAGGGTCCTTGATTAGCCCCTTATTGAGCTTGGAGACCTATGGTGACAGGATGCAACACAATGATAGGTGAAGGAGTCACCTTAGAGAATCCGTTAAAGTATCATGTCTTCAACTGATCTCATGTATCATCTTCTTAGAGATAATTTATGCTCTTAATTAGATAAGTCAAAGTGTTGACTTCTGTTGTAAATGTAATATCTCTCTCTCTCTCTCTCTCTCTCTCTCTCTCTCTCTCTCTCGCTCTCTCTCTCTGTTGAACAACTGAAGAACATATAAGAAGAATTGATCAAGGGTTTCCCCACATTGGGGTTTGTCCCTGGCTAGCGCCACATCTTGGGTCCTCTTGTCTTGGCTTGTCTTCAACGATTTATGTTTATGTTCTATCTGCAGTTTACTTTAATGCTAATGTGATTGCTAATCTGGAAAAGATATTGAGCTAACTGTGCAAATTGAAATAAATTGCTCTAAGCATAGAACATACCTAAAATTAACATCATGGCTTGACCAATATTGTGTTGAAGTTTCTAAGTTTACTTAGTTTAGAAACCCTTCATGCACTTTTTCTGATTTATTCCTACCTACTTGTTATTTTTCTTTAACAAGTTATTTACAAAGTAAATACTAAAAATAAACACTAGTGAATGCTCAACATATTACAGATCAGCAACTAAAAGAAACACGAACAAACACACCACATGACACCATTATTTTTGGACCAATGTCCTCGAAAAAACCCAATGCGGGAAAACCGATGCAACTATTTGAGGGTTTTCTTATTAAGCAATATCAGAGTACAATCTGGGTGCCGAAATTGGCTACCCAACAGAGAATTTCCTTAGCAGCTATACCTCACAGTTTGAGAGAAATCTCCTAGCTGAAACCCCGGAAAATCCTTCCAGCAGCTCCTCGGCACAAAACTACTCTGCCCAAGCTGGACTGCGTCAGCCCAACGTCTACCCAATCTAGACTGCGTCAACCACTCTCTGTCTCACGCTGGCCCTGCGTCAGCCTTTCTTGGCCTGCGTCAACCCCAAGAGGCCCTACGTCAGCTTTCTGGGCCTTTGCGTCAGACACGCTGGCCTCTCTCTGGTGCTCTGGGCAACACTTAGTTGTCTCTGCGCGGCCTTGCGTAAGCCCTTGCTGGCTCTGCGTCACTCTCCTTGGCTGTTGCGCTGCTCTCCCGACACAATCTCTGCCTTCTCTGTTTCTACGTACTCAATGCCCCTCAGCTGCTATCTTGATCACAGATTCTATCTCTCTTAGCAAACCCCGCTCTAGAGAATAGAATGATTGATCACTCTGGTGTATTCTCCAAGTGACCCTCAAGCCTCCTCTTATACTTTTCTTGTTCATATCTCAACGACCAAGATTAAGTCCCTAATCAACGACTAAGATTAGATTTGGCTTGATCCATGTATTTTGGATGACTCTAACACATATTCATATTAATACACATTAATATTTTATTTTCCCTAAGTTTAGACTTAGGGACTCCATTAAAAATATTAATTATTTTAATATCTCCTGATCTGTTTAGAATCTGCCCAAACCCTTTCTGGGTATTGGATATCTCATGTGCCCCAACCTCTCCACCAAATTTCGTGGCTAGAGTACATTCGATGCTACCCCAAATCAACGCTCCCTCTTAGCAAGGACTGTGCTCTAGCAATACTCCTCACTGAGTATTACTCTGATCATCCGGCATCGGTACCTGTGCTGATGCTAGGCCTTCCTGCCCAACATCCTCTGCACTGTTGCATCTTACACTACTACCCATGGTTCTGTCATTGCCACTGTTGCATCTGTATGACAGTGCCCTCTACATCTGTGCTGCTGTTGGTCCTTCCTCCCAGCACTGCATTTGCACTGCACCTCCTCTCATCATGTTGCATCGTGCTGCCCACTGCTGCACTGCAACTCAGTTACTGAGAAGTAAGTAACTGATCTCCCAACTGACCTCCCTATTGGGCTAGAAACACCCACTGATGTTGAAGCTCCCTCTGCCACTGACAAGTGCTCCCTCTCTCTAACCTCTGCACTACTGCAACAACTCCTTGCATCTTGCACCATTGCACACCTCGTTGTGCCTTCCTGCACTGGTGCAACACTCCTGTGCCTCTCGCACTGCTGCAGCCTGCTAGCTCTGCATTGTCTCGGGACTCCTGCACTGTAGCTCTCTCTGCCGCTCCATCTGCATCCGTCTCTACCCACTTAGCCAGTCCTGCTACTCCTCGTCGGGGCTCCCGTAGCAAGGTCTAATCCAAGAGGTTGGGTACCTCGAGGATCCTGCCCCTCATCGCCTGTAGTTTTCCTGACTACAACTCGATGTCTCCCCACTTCCGCTCAAGTGGTGTGTGTGCACTCATGGCACAGTCATCGTCTGTCAAAACTTCCTTCTCTGCCCATGCTAGCGTTGCCTTAGTCTCGGAAGACTCTCCCTTACTCTTCTTCCTTGGACACTAGGTCGCATAATGAGCCATCTCCCCATAGTGGAAGCACTTGATCTTGGAGAGATCTTTCTTCTTCTGCTTCTCCAGCTTTCCCTCAGATGCTAGGGCCACATCCTCCTCCTCCTGCTTGACCTTGATCCCTTTACTGCTGCTACCTGTCTTCGACTATCGTCTGATCTCTTCCTGGCGAAGAGCTACCCACATCTCGTCCCAAGGTGAGAGAGTCCCTCTAGCCAGGATACTCTGGAAAAACACTTCCCAATCTTCTACGACAGCATTCAGGGTTGTCCTCACCATAAGTTCCTGATCTAGTGTCGCTCTTATAGCAATCAACTGGTCTCGGATCTCATTCAGTCCTCCAAGGAAGGTGTCAATTAATTGACCCTTCTTCATCTGATACGACCTCATTTGGTTCTCGAGCAGCATTCTTCTCTGCACAGAAGTATGCTGGTACAGGTTCTTGAGAGCCTCCCACATCTCAACTGTCGTTTCCTTCTCGGCTATATGTGGTACCACATGATCCTTGACCCCGTCAAGGATAATGCACTTGGCCCTCGCCATCGCCTCTTCGTACTTGTCGTTATCATTGGGGTCGACTGGGATAGCTATAACCTTCAAGGCGAAGTTCTTGACACGATTCCTGTCAAGCACTGATAAGATTTTGGCCTTCCAGACTGCGAAGTTTAATGCTTCGTCCAATCTATCCTGGTCTCTTACCCCGTGTAGTGCCATGACGCTCCTCTACTTCCCTCCTGGAAGTTCTCTATTCGACTCCTCTGAGTCTCTACTTCCCGTCTGGAAGTTCTCTTCTAGACTCCCTCTGAGTCTTGATTTCCCTCCTGGAAATCCTTCTGCCGCTTGTCGAGATGCCCCCTACTCTGATCGTCTTGTGCAACTGCACTGCTGATCCAGGTTCCTCGGCTAGAAACCCTCGGTAACAACTCCTCTGGCCCTACTCTGTCAGGTACTGTTCTGACTACAATACCTCACCAGCTCCACTCTGCAATATTTTTGCAGCCTTCTAGACTCTAGCAACTGCCTCTCTATGAACTGCATCAGCCCCTCTCTGCCTCACGCTGGCTCTGCGTCACCCCAGATGGGTCTGTGTCAGCCCTGGGATGCCCTGCGTCAGCCCTCTGGCCCTCTGCGTCAACAACGCTGGCCTCTCTGAGGCTCTGCGCAGCTCCCGGCTTCTTCTGCGTGGCTCTGGCTGGCTCTACATCACACTTCTTGGCTTCTGCGCTGCTAGAAACAGCTTCTGTCACCTCGGGACAGTTGTTTTCTACTGCTATTGCTCCGCTCGACTGATGTCTCTTAGTCCTCCTGTGATCTGCAATCATGCTCCGATACCATGTTGAAGTTTCTAAGTTTACTTAGTTTAGAAACCCTTCATGCACTTTTTATGATTTATTCCTACCTACTTGTTATTTTTCTTTAACAAGTTATTTACAAAATAAACACTGAAAATAAACACCAGTGCATGCTCAACATATTACAGATCAACAACGAAAAGAAACACAAACAAACACACCACATGACACCATTATTTTTGGACCAATGTCCCCGGAAAAACCCAATGCGGGAAAACCGATGTAGCTATCTGAGGGTTTTCTTATCAAGCAATATCAGAGTACAATTTGGGTGCCGAAACTAGCCTACCCAATAAAGAATTTCCTTAGCAACTATACCTCACAGTTTGAGAGAAATCTCCTCGCTAAAACCCCGGAAAATCCTTCCGGCAGCTCCTCAGCGCAAAACTGCTTTGCAACCCTAGCGTCTGCCCAATCTAGACTGCGTCAACCCCTCTCTGTCTCACGCTAGCCCTGCGTCAGCCCCATGAAGCCCTGTGTCAGCTTTCTGGGCCTCTGCATCAGACACGCTGGCCTCTTTGGTGCTCTGCACAGCACTTGGCTGCCTCTGCGTGGCCCTACGTGAGCCCTTGTTGGCTCTGCGTCACTCTCCTTGGCTGCTGCGCTGCTCTCTCAGCACAATCTCTGTCTTCTATGTTTCTCTGTACTCAATGCCCCTCCGCTGCTCTCTCGATCACTAATTCTCTCTCTTAGCAAACCCCACTTTAGAGAATAGAATGACTAATCACTCTGGTGTATTCTCCAAGTGACCCTCAAGCCTCCTCTTATACTTTTCCTATTCATATCTCAACGGCCGAGATTAAGTCTCTAATCAATGGCTAAGATTAGATCTGGTTTGATCCATGTCTTTTGGATGACTCTAACACAGATTCATATTAATACACATTAATATTTTATTTTCCCTAAGTTTAGACTTAGGGACTCCATTAAAAATATTAATTATTTTAATATCTCTTGATCTGTTTAGAATCTACCCAAACCCTTTCTGGGTATTGGAGATCTCATTTGCCCCAATCGCTCCACCAAATTTCATGGCTAGAGCACATCCGATGCTACCCCAAATCAACATATTTTTGATAGTAGATAAACCAACTAGGGCATCATACATTTTCATTGAAGAGTTAAGATTTGCAATAGAAGGGATCAAATGATCTCTAACGGAATATACAATGATACTTCTAGCCGTAATGTCATCTTTCTCAAATTTTGATTTCTCTAGATCCTTTTCGGGTTCAGTGATCTGGCCTTTCACAATACCCAAGAGATCCTCCTTTGCAAGAAGAAGATCGATTCTTGTTTTCCAAGCCCTAAAGTTTGTAGCTCCCTCTAATTTGTTTTCTGCCTTCATATGGGAAGCCATAGTCATAGACAAGCAAATAGATTGTAGATATAGGTCTTCCTCAAGAGTGATCTCTTACCAAAGCTTCTTCAAGAGTGATCTCAATGTCCTTCTCGTCACCAAACCTCTGATACTGTGTCAAGTTTTCAAGTGCAATAGATGCAAGCACAATAATTCTGAAATACTGATAATTACTTCTAATGATACAGATCTTCTTTTAACAATTCTAATTTATCATTAAGTAATTACACTTCAGAAATTCAACCGTGAAACCATAAAGACAGTAGAGATCACAATGCACAAAGAGATATTTACCCTGGGAAAACCCACTTAGGGTAAAAACTCATCAACCTTTTCTTAGAGAGATTCTTCAGTTCAACAATAGATACATCTAATGTTGCTAGTCAACTATGAGGTCAAACTAACCAACAAAGCTTATGGCCAAACCAAGTCCACAGCGCTCAAGTCAAACTGCCATGTAACTCGGCCTACCTAGAAACTGTTACCTACAATTCACACATGCGAGGTCTAGAGAGAAATGTGAGGTAGAAAGAGAGAGAGAGAAAGAGAGAGATCTTCGTCCTTCATCTTCGTCCTTCTTGTCCTTCGCTTGGATGCCCATAAACTTCTTTCTTGTGTCAGATCGAATGGTGCCTTTGTGGAGGATATCAAATGCCTTTATATGGTGTTCTGCCTTCGCAAATGGGTGTCTCTTCACTGGGACCAACTTGACTTGAGGGAGAGCTGACTAGACTATTTTGGAGCCAAATTTTCAAAATTCAAATTCCAAAATTTTCTCTTTTAAATCCGACATGAAGAACATGTCTTACATAAATTCTTTTAAGGACTAAATAATCAAAATGACATGAAGAATGTGTCTTATAAATTTTTTATACATTACAAGGGCTAAAATATACATTATGAGGGCCAACCATAGCTACAAAATTCAACATGTGATACTCTTATGGTTACTTCACCTATGATGATGATCTCACTTGATTTTGAACATTTGTTTCAGATGCTTGCTCTTGTGTATAGTTGCCGTACCTTGAGGGATTGATTGACACTTTTGTTAGAAAATAGCAAGGAGAAATGTTTTCCACATAAGCTTGGAGCTAGCATGTGGAAAATTTTCCTAAAGTGACTTGGGAATTAATTTAACTTTATGAGATATAAAGTTAATGAGAAGAAGTGCACTTTATTAATGTCAATGAGAGATTAAAACACAGCCATTGGATTAAGAGGGACCAAAATTAAATCTCAACCCTTAATCTTGGTGGCTAGATGGAAGGTCAAAGGACAACCTCTCTTGTCTTTGTAGTGGCACGAATCCCAAGGAGAATCTCCATTCTTGTGTTGAGTGAGAGACTCATGCAGAGGGAGGTTGAGCTGAAGGAGGACGAGTTGCTGAGTATAGCAGTCAAGTGGCACATTTTCAAGACGAGTGTTGGCATGAATCCCAAGGCAGCATGAAAATTAACTGCAGACTGTACAGCTGAGAATAAGCAATCCATATAGCAGTCAAGAGACACGAAAATCGAAGTTGAGAAGGGGCATCAATTCTAAGAGTGTTGTACCATATAGCAGTTGTTTACACACTTTCCAAAACAATTTTGGTGTTGATTTTGTGGTTGTACAGTCCGTACAGGCTGTACAATTCAGACAGCAGTGGACACACAAATCGAGGCAGGCCAAATAGTGGATTTAGGGGCTTTTTTGGCTTGAAAATCAAGATAAGTCTGTAATTTCATTGTTGGGTTAATTCTACTGTGTAAACTCTAATTGTTGAAGCATAATAATAAAATCCTCCCTCTCCCAAACTGCTTTTTTCTCCAGGGTTTTTCCAAGGACTTTTGCCTAAAAATTTCTGAGTAAAATTCCATGGTTTGCTCAGTTATTTGCTGATTTAAAAGTTCAGAATTTGTCATCTGTGTTGTTGTTCATAAAAATCAGAATTCAATTTGTTGTGTGAATGCAATTTTCTAAGTATAGTTTTTATTGGAATTGTAACCTGAGTGTTGACAAAGTGTTTGACGAAAGTTCTACAAGTGAAATTTGAATTGTAGTGAACTTTCTGAGTGGTTTTCTTACATGGTATCAGAGCTTGGTTGTTCAGATTGAATCAGCAATTGCGACAACACCTTGTACTCAATCTTTGTTCAACAATTGAAAAGGATTTCTTACTTTTGTCATGGTTGTTGGTTTGCAGTTTGAGGGCAGATTGGAAGGAGATTCAAATTTCAGTGCATGGAAGGAGAGGATTGTACTGATATTGGAGGAGAATGAGGTGTGGGACATCACACAGAATGTGTGTGCTATTCCTCAAGATCCAATTCAGTTGGTAGCCTACAACAAGAAGAAGGTGAAGGCAAAGAGGATTCTTCTTGATGCAGTCAAAGACCATGTGATTCCTCATATCACAGGTAAGACCCATGCTTTTGAAATTTGGGAAGCACTTTGCAAATTATATTAAAGTTCAAATCAAAATAGGAAATTGGTGCTTAAGGAGAAACTAAGGAGCACCAAGATGACAAAAAATGACACAGTCTCTTCATACCTTACCAAACTAACACAGATACGTGATGAGTTGGGGGCTATTGGAGAAGGAATGGATGACTCTGAGTTGGTTAGAATTGCCTTAAATGGCTTTTCTAAACCATGGGACAGCTTTGTGCATGGGATTGTTGCTAGGGAGAACTTGCCTGATTGGGAAAGACTATGGGATGATTTCATGCAGGAGGAGCTGAGACTTGGGGGTTGCTCTTCTAGCCAGCAACTTGGAGATGATGAGGAGAATGTGGCCCTTGCAGCTAAGGGCAAGAAGAAATTCAAGAAGGGGCCCAAGGATGGGGCCAAGAAGAAGGGTTGGCAGAAGAACGATGAGCAAAGTTAAATGCTTTTCCCACCATAAGATGGGACATTATGCGGTGACTTGCCCAAATAAGAAGAAGCAGGTTGCAGCTTTTGCAGAGGTGGATGAGTTTTCCACATGATTTGAGAAGGAGTTCTCATTGATTGCTTGTCTTGCTTCTAGGGTAAATTCCTCAGATGCTTGGTATATTGATATTGGAGCCTCATGCCATATGTTTGGTGTCAGAGAGTGCTTTACTGATCTCAAAGAGGATGGCGTTGTTCGTTAGATGCTACTTGGAGATGGCACCATGGACAAGGCAGTTGGGTGTGGAACTGTTCCTTTTGAGAGGGACTGTCAGTGGCCTATGACAGTGAGGGTCCGGGATGTTTTGTATGTCCATGGGTTGAAGAAGAATGTGATATCAGTTTTCACCATCAAAGATACGGGATTTGAGGTGTTGTTCAAACATGGACAAGTACTCATCTACCCTTAAGGGGTCCTGTATCACTTTGGCCAAAGTGATTGCGATCAAGCAGGGGAAGTTGTACAAGCTCATGCTTCAGCCTAGTCATGCCTTGATTCACAACGGCAGCAGTAGCAGAGACATATGTGAGCTATGGCATAGGAGGATGGTTCATTTACATCATGGACCTCTCAGGATTTTGGGGGAGATTGTCACAGGATTGTCTGAATTCAGCGTGGAAAATGGGTATGTGTGCAGAGGGTGTGCTCTTGGGAAGTACACCAAGACTGCTTTTCCAAGCAATGATAGCAGGGCAGCAGGTATACTTGATTTGGTTCATTCTGATATATGTGGTCCGATGTCTTCAGTCTCTCTTAGTGGTTATAAGTATTATGTTATATTCATAGATGACTTCTCCAGGAAGACCTGGATCTACTTCATGAAGACCATGGGTGAGGTCTACAAGCGGTTCCAAGCGTTCAAAGCTCTTGTGGAGAACCAAACAAGAAGTAAGATTCGGGTGTTGAGGTCGAACAATAGGGGTGAGCATACACCCATCGTCTTCTTGGAGTTCTGTGAGAAGAAAGGCATTAAGAGAGAGTTGACAGTTCCTTACAACCCAGAGCAGAATGGGGTTGCTAAGAGGGAAAACAGGGCCACTGTGGGAGCAGCTAGAGCTATGTTGCATGATCAGAGTTTACCATTCTTTCTTTGGGATGAGGCTTGTAGCACCACAATATATGTTCAGAATAGGTGTCCTCATCGTGCATTGGGGAGAAAAATTCCTGAGGAGGCTTTCTCTGGGAAGAAGCCTGAGGTTGGGCACTTTCAGATCTTTGGGTGCCTGACATGGTCACATGTCCCTTCAAAGAAGAGGAAGAAGCTAGAACCCATTGCAAAAAAGTGTATCCTTGTTGGGTAAGGCTTACCATATATACATCCCTTCCTTGAGGAAGGTTGTTTTGAGGAGGGATGTGAGATTTGAGGAGGATAGAGCCTTTTGGAGATCTTTTGAGGGAGAGCAACAGGGACCTCAGGCACAGGTTCCTAAGATCACAGGGCCACAGAGTTCAAGAGGTACAAATTCACCTAACACTAGTTCTACACCAGTTTCAATTGTCACTGGATCCCAGATTGTCAATTCACAGGGTACTGGCACACCTAGTTCAGTGTCTCAGAGCACTGGTGCACCGTCTTCAAGTGTACAGTCTTCGACTACACCTTTAGTAGATGAGGAGGACAAGCAGGATTATGCCACTCCATTGAGGAAGAAAGTAAAGAGAATGCAGGAGCTCTTGAAAGAAGCTAAGGAGTTAGTGGGGAGTCCCAGGAGCGTTGTCAAAGAGAGTAAACCACGAGAGAGGTTTTGCAGTTATTCGGCTATGGTGAGTAGCATCCGAGAGGCAAAGCCTTCTTCATATAAGGAGGCAGCAGATCAGCAGGTCTGAAGAGATGCCATTATGGAAGAGTCTGCTTCCATCATGAAAAACAATGTTTGGGAGGTGTTCACGAGACCAAAGGAGAAGTTAGTTGTGACTTCCAGGTGGCTATATAAAATCAAGTATGTTGCAAATTGCAGCATAGAGAAATACAAGGCAAGATTTGTGGCGAGAGGATTCTCATAGGTGGAAGGAGTGGACTATGAGGAGACATCTGCACCTGTTGCCCAGTACATTTCGATTAGAGCGGTGATCTCCATTGTCGCAAACATGGAATGGAACATACACCAGATGGACACAAAGACCGCATTTCTAAATGGGCTTCTACAGGGGGAGGTGTACATTGAGCAACCATAGGGATTCGAGATTCATGGAAGACAGTCTCATGTGTGCAAGTTGAAGAAAGCCTTGTATGGACTGAAGCAAGATCCAAGAGCTTGGTACTCACGGATTGAATCATACTTGCAATAGATTGGTTTCAAGAAGAGTGAGGCAGATCCAAATATGTATTACATTTGTATTGGAGGAGAGCCTCTCATTCTTGTCTTGTATGTAGATGGTTTATTCATGATAGGGGAGGAGAGACTGATAGTTGCTTGCAAGCAGGCTCTTGCTTCAGAGTATGAGATGAAGGACATCGGGTTGATGCATTATTTTCTTAGGATGGAGGTGTGGCAGGAGGATGGGCATATCTTTCTGGGACAGGGCAAGTATGCAGCTGATATTCTGAGGAGATTTAAGATGGAGGGTTGTAGGCCTATGGCTACACCAATAATCACCAACTTCTAGAAGTTGAGCACTTCTAAGGGAGAGTTGGTGGATCCTACTTTCTATCGTCAACTCATTGGTTCCTTGATGTATCTGGTAAACACTAGGCTAGACTTGTATTTTGTTATTAACACTCCCAATCAGCGTCAGGTGGAGCCCAGGAGAGTGCATTGGATTGCAGTAAAACATGTGCTGAGATACTTGCAGGGGGCAGTGGATTATGGATTGCACTATGTGCGAGGGGATGGAGTCCACCTGGTTGGCTACGCAGATTCAAATTGGATAGGCAGTGCAGTGGACTCGAAGAGCACTTTCGAATGTTGCTTCAGTTTGGGCTCCGCAGTTTTGTTATGGCTCATTGGGAAACAACAATCAATGGCACTGAGTTCAGCAGAGGAAAAATACATGGCAGCTAGTCAAGCAAGTTGTGAGGCCATATGGCTTCGCAAGTTGTTGGTGAGTTTGTTTGGACAACAGTGGGAGCCCACTAGGATTTACTATGATAATAAGAGTTGCATCAAACTCTCCGATAATCTAGTATTTCATAAGCACTCCAAACATATTGACATCAAATACCACTTCATCCAAGATCTGTCCAGAGAGGAACAATGAAGTTGGGATACATTTCCACTAATGAGCAAGTTGCGGACATTCTCACGAAGTCCCTTATGAAGGGAAAATTTGTGTTTTTCAAGGACAAAATGGGAATGGTGAAGAACACTTTCCTATCTAAGAGGGAGTGTTAGAAAATAGCTAGGAAAAGTGTTTTCCACATAGGCTTGGAGCAAGCATGTCAGAATTTTTCCTAAAGTGGCTTGGGATTTAATTTAACTTTCTAAGATATAAAGTTAAAAAGAAAAAGAGCACTTTATTAATGTTAATGAGAGATTAAAATGCAACCATTGGATCAAGAGGGCCCAAGATTAAATCTCAGCCCTTGATCTTGGAGGCTAGGTGGAAGGTCAAAGGACACCGTCTCTTGTCTTTATAGTGGCACCCAAGGAGAAGCTCCATTCTTTTGTTAAATGAGAGACTCATGCGGAGGGAGAAGGTCGAGCTAAAGGAAGGAGGATGACTTGTTGAGTATGGCAGTCAAGTGGCATGATTTTCAAGACAAAAGTGTTGGCATGAATCCCAAGGCAGTCTAAGAATTATTTGCAGACCATACAATTGAGAATAAGCAGTCTGTACAGCATTCAAGAGGCATGAAAATCGAGGCTAAGAAGGGGCACGAATTTATGAGAGAGTGCTATACCGTACAGCAGTTGTTTGCATGCTTTCCAAGACAATGTTGGCATTGATTTTGTGGTTGTACAGTCTGTACAGGCTATACAATTTGAACCGTGGTGAGCATGCAATTTGAGGCAAAACATACAGTGGATTTGGGGGTTGTTTTTGTTGAAAATTGTAACCAAGTTTGGTCTTCATTATGGTGTAATTGTAATCATGACATTGTATATTCTTTATAAAGAAAGAAAAAAGGAAAGAAAAAGAGATTATATTTTACCTTTGGAGTATGGGTTTCATACTCAAGCTTGATTCAAAAGAATGTTCTTCGTGCTTTTAGGTCTTCTAGGTCTTTCTAGGTTTTCTAAAGTTGTCTCAGGGAAGATCTTGTTGGGGTTTGGCTTGGGGCTTGGAGGGTTTGTCAGCTTTGGTCTTGGGGTCTTGGAAGTCTCTTTTGTAACCAAATTCTAAAGAAGAAGAGAAGCATTTTCTAGGTTTTCCCCTTGGAGGGGTTTTGCCCTGGCTTGGAGCCTATATCTTGTGTACTCTGTCTCTTTGTGATCTTCATTGTTTTGGTAATTGCTTGATGAATAGAACTAAAGAAGTAATAAAGAACCAACTAACATCACAAGTAATTATCATGATAAGGAAAATAAGTTCTAATCTACAAGTCTCCATATTTTCTAACATGTTATTAGAGCTAAGGTGCAAGAGACTCATGTCGAGGGAGAAGATCGAGCTAAAGGAAGGAAGATGACTTGTTGAGTATAGCAGTCAAGTGGCATGATTTTCAAGACAAAAGTGTTGGCACGAATCCCAAACCAGTTTGAGAATTCTTTGCAGACTGTATAGTTGAGAATAAGCAATTTGTACAACATTGAAGAGGCACGAAAATCAAGGTTGGGAAGGGGCACGAATTTCTGAGAGAGTGTTGTACCGTACAGCAGTTGTTTGCATGCATTCCAAGACAATGTTGGCATTGATTTTGTGGTTGTACAGTCCGTACAAGCTATACAATTAGAACTGCAGTGGGCATGCAATTTGAGGCCAGACATACAATGGATTTGGGGGTTGTTTTTGTTGAAAATTGTAATTAGTTTCAGTGTTCCTTATGATGTAATTGTAATCATGACATTGTATATTCTTTATAAAGAAAGAAAGAAAAAATTATATTTTATTTTTGGAGTATGAGTTTCATACTCAAGTTCGATTCAAAAGTATGTTCTTCGTGCTTTTAGGTCTTCTAGGTCTTTCTAGGATAAAGAATAATATTGGTCATGTGTCATAGTCCCATTTGGACTCATTGTAATGAAGGAAAATATTTATTTTATCGAGAAAAAGCCATGGATAATCCCAAGACCAAGTCAGCCCAAGGAGCAGATCAAGTCGGCCTAAAGAAGGGAATTCGACCCTTAAGAAACATTATATAAAGGAGTGAAGCTCAACTCATTTGGACACTCATCTCAAGCAAGTTCAATCTACAATAGCGAAGGTGAAGAAGAGTAGCTAGGAGGACGAAGAAGAGGAGCAGAAGTCAAAGTCTATCAAAGAAATCTCTTTCCTTGTCTCGCTAAGGTTTGTGAAGCCGCTAGCTGCAGAAGGCCGAAACTTTGAAGCAATTGCAGGAAGGGCTGAAATTTTGTTGTCAGGGCCAAAGTTGCAGCATCAAGGAAGCAGTATCGAAGTTCTAAAGTTGTCTCAAGCAAGATCATGTTGGGGGTTGGCTTGGGGCTTGAAAGGTTTGTTGGTTTTGGTCTTGAGGTCTTGGAAGTCTCTTTTATAAGCAAATTCTAAAGAAGAGAAGCATTTTTTGGGTTTTCCCTTTGGAGTGGTTTTGCTCTGGCTTGGACCCTATATCTTGTGTACTCTGTCTCTTTGTGATCTTCATTGTTTTGGTCATTGCTTGATGAACAAAACTAAAGTAATAAAGAATCAACTAACATCACAAGTAATTATCATGATAAAGAAAGTAAGTTCTAATACACAAATCTCCATATTTTCCAACATGGTATCAGAGCTAAGGTGCAAGAAGGAGACTGATGATGGGTCTTGGTCTGGACTCGAAACGTCGATTGAAAATGATCATTGTGGATAAAACTCCGGAATCAAATTCTTCAGATCACATCTTTGTTGGCACTATGGAAAGGGGTTACGAGGAAGGGTTTCAAGGTTCTTGGAAATCTCACTACATCTATCAAGAATTGTCAATGGAAGATCATCTCCAAGATCACAAAGGAAGTAGCAAATAGAAATTTGTTCCTCGCTTTATCTGGCACATTCAAGGAGGAAAATGTATGGGTTATTGACCGCGGTGCCTCCAGACATATGACAAGAGAATGTAGTTAACTACAAACCCTATCTAAGGGAAACTCATCTCATTTTATCGAACATGGAGACAACAAGAGCTATCCAGTGAAAGGCATTGTGTCTACATCATTGGAGCTCGAGTCAGGTGGAAGCATTCACCTCAACAACATTTTATATGTTCCAAGTTTGAAGAAAAAATTACTATCTATTTCTTGTCTAGAGGATAAAGGTGATAGAATTGCTTTTGTTGATGGCAAGGTTTTGGTTTGGGGTAAGGGCTCAAGTATTGATGATGCTAGGGTAATTGGGATTCGTGAGGGGACATTATATAGACTCTATACACCTCTAGCCCAGGCTCTAGTTCACTTGGATGTGAGTCCTTTTGAACTATGGCATAGAAGGTCTAGACACATTCACTTTAGGATTTTGCCATCTCTAAGTCAAATGTTCAATGGCATCCCCGAATTAAAGGAAGAACATGAAGGGACCTCTAAGGGATGTACTCCAGGTAGTGACACCAGATCTAAGGAAATTTTAGATCTCATACACTCGGATGTATGTGGACCTATGGAAGTAAAATCTCTTAGTGGGCATCAATATTATGTAACCTTCATTGATGATTACTCAAGGAAGACTTGGTTATAACTTCTCAACAACAAGGATGAGGTATTCGAAAAGTTTTAGGAGTTAAAGAATGAAGTGGAAAACCTAACCGAGAGAAAGATCAAGACTTTGAGGTCTAATAATGGTGGAGAATACACCTCCAAGGAATTAATAGTTTTCTGCAAGAGAAAGCTCATTGTTCCTTATAATCTTGAACAGGATGGCGTGGCAGAAAGGAAGAATAGAACTATTGAGGAATGTGTTAGGGCTATGCTACATGATCAAGATCTCCCTCAATTCCTATGGGGAGAGGCATGCATGACAGCTATCTACTTATAGAATCGAAGTCCTCACAGGATTCTTAACAACATGACTCGGAAGAAGCATTTACAGGAAAGAAGCCAAGTGTGGATCATCTTCGAATATTTGGGTGTCCTGTGTATATTCATATACCCAAGGACAAGAGAAAGAAGCTAGATCCTACTAGTCTAAAGGGCATCTTTGTGGGATATAGTGCTTCATCAAAAGCATATAGAATCTATATCAAGGAGGATCGTTGAATTGAAGTAAGCAGGGATGTCATCTTTGATGAGAGCATAACTTACAAGAAATCAAGAGATGTTCTGATTGACTCTGATGAAGAAGAGATACCTATCTTTGAGGATATCTCTAGGGACAATGATGGTCAAGAGTAGACATCTACTCAAGAAAATGTTGAAGGTCCTTGTGAACCCATACAACAAGTGATTATTCCAGAAAATCGGAAGAGGCATGTTTGGTTGAAAACTACTCTTCAAGAAGCAGAAGGACATACAGCATCAGGGACCTCCAAGGAAAGTAAAAAACCAAAGAGGTATTCAAGATATGTTGCATATATGACAAAGCTTATTGAAGCAGAACCTTCCTCCTATGAAGATGCAGCTAAACATCAAGAGTGGAGGAATGCTATGCAGGAAGAATTCCAGTCCATAATAAAAAATGATGTCTGGAAGATTGTCCCAAGGCCAAGAGACAAATCTATTGTCACTTCAAAATAGATTTACAAGATAAAGCACGCTGCAGATGGGAGCATAGATAAATACAAAGCAAGGTTTCTAGCAAGAGGCTTCTCACAAAAAGAAGGAATTGATTACGAAGAAACCTTTGCTCCCACAACTAGGTATACAACCATAAGATCATTGGTTTCGTTGGTTGTTACTATGGGATGGAACATCCATCAAATGGATGTCAAGACAACTTCCTGAATGGGACCATCAATGAGGAGGTTTACATTGAGCAGCCTCAAGGATTTGAAATAAATCAAAGGGAGACTCATGTCTGTAGGTTAGGGTCTGCAGTACTCTTGGTAAAACCAAGTCTCAATAGGTGTGCATCGATTCTTGCATTGAAGAAAGCTCTATATGGCTTAAAGCAAGCACCTAGAGCTTGGAATGCAAGAATGGATGCATACCTATTGAGACTTGGTTTTACCAAGATTACTACATACCCTAACCTATATATCAAGGTGGTCCAGGATGAACCAGTTATCATACTCTTGTATGTGGATGATCTACTAGTTACAAGTGTAAAGCATCAGAGTCAAGAATGCAAGAAGTTGTTGGGTTCCTATAATACTAGTGATTACCGCATTACTATTGTAGTTGTACCCCTTATTAATATTGTTGTGCCCCTATTGTCCCCATATTGTTATTAATGTGCCCCATAGAATCCCTCTATTATTATTTTTGTGGCTTTATATTATTATTGTTAGGTCGGCTGGGTTATATTGTGACTCCTTAGACTCCTATATAGAAAGGAGGTTTTGTCAATTGAATCATCGAAGAATTGTTCATTTATGTAATGTAAAGGAGGTTGCCCCCTCGAAGAGGTTGAATTCTAAGGCGTTGATCTATCTTTTCTATCTTTTCTTGAGCTGGTTTCATAACTTTTGGTATCAGAGCTTTGGATTCTAGGGTTTCGCTGCTCCAAACAGGTCATCGTGGCATTTTCGCTATAACTTTTTTTCTGCGACGTTTCATAAGCGAAAAAAAAAAAGACGAAATCGCACTGAACCTTGAGTCCGAAATTCAGAGCTTTTCGCGCTATATTTGCGGAGATATGATCTGAGGAAGTTGGTCTTTTTGCAAACCCCTGAATTACATTCCAAACAGGTGACCTGAGGAAAATCATCATAACTTTCTCTCTGAGCATCGGATTGAAATTTTGTAAGAAGGTACAGAAAGAGGACGGACTGTAGTTTCTTGTATATATTTTTCAGAGCCAAAGGTTGAAACAGGGACACGTGGCACGTCGTACAAGTTCACTCTACTGAATTAGTCTATAATCAGGTCACTGTGGGAGATTTGGCATAATTCTTCATTGGAGAATCCAATTGGGGTCAGACTAGTGGCATTGGAAAGAGGACACAGAAGGCTACCGCAGATCGCAATTTCAGAACTGGATGATCCGAAATTACAGAGATAAATCAGAGGCAATATCGAACTCCTACAAAGTGAAAAAAGGTGTGTAGATTTTTTAAATTTTTGCTTAAGCTTGGTTTGAAAAATTATTTTGAATAAATTCAAAGGGCATAGTAGAGCATTAGAATCGGTAACTGATGCCCCGAGGAAAGAAAATGCAAACACCTAGTAAGCAATCTGAAAGCTCTAGCATGACTCATGAAGAAGAGGAAGAAATGCTACATGATATATCAAAATTACAAGACCAAGTGCAACAAATTTCACTCTCACACAAGCTAACAGAAACTAAGATAAATGGCGTGGAATCTAAGATAAAGGGCGTGGAAGCCAAAATTGACGATTTGAAGATAGATTTGAAGGCAGATTTGACAAATTTTCTACAAGAAATACTTACTAATGGTGAAAGGGGAGTAAAGGAAACTCATGATGCAAACAAAGGAAATGTTAATCATGATTCCATAGACTCTAATGTTGGATCGAAGACGCACCATATTCCAAAAATCGATATGAGGAAGTTTGATGGCAAGGATCCCGCAACATGGATATTACAGATGGAGCAATTTTTCGATCTCAATAATGTGCAAAACACACAAAAGGTACGTATTGCAACTTTATATTTGGAACCAAATCAGTTTGTATGGTATCAATGGCTTTGCTCTCGTAAACAATTTATCACTTGGGCAATTTTTACGGAAGAATTGATAGCACATTATGAGAATACAAAAAGCAACACTTTTTTTAGCCAATTGATAAGTCTCAAACAAAAGGTTTCAATAATGGAGCACATTGAGGAGTTCCAAAAATTGAACATAAGGGTAAAAAATATTCCAGAGGAGCATAGGATTGATGTGTTCATAAGGTCTTTAAAGGATAATATCCAACATGATGTTCGCCTTTGGGAACCTAATTCATTAGAGAAGGCATTCAGGTTAGCAAGAAAAATGGAAAGCAAAATTATGGCAACCAGGAAGCATACCACTCACAACTATAAAGACGGAAGTGTCGTTGCCGCTAGTCTTCCACAACCTATAAGGTTGACACCACAACAATTGGAAGAAAAAAGAGCAAAAGGGCTTTGTTATAGTTGTGATAGCAAATACACTAAAGGTCATAAGTGTGCTGAGAAGAAATTATTCTACATAGATTGTGAAGAGGAAGAAGAAAAGGAGCAAGAAAGGTCAGAAGAAGAAAAGGAGCAAGAAAGGTCAAAAGAAGAGGATATACTCCAGGAACAAAGCCTAGATGAAGATCAAATGAATCCGACCATATCTTGTAATGCATTGGCGGGAATTACCACTCCTCAAACCATCAAGATAGAAGGACAAATCAAGAAGAAAAAGGTAATAGTGTTGATTGATTCAGGAAGTACCCACAATTTTATTCATTGTAAAGTAGCAAAAGAATTGAATTGCTTCTTATATCCAGCACTAGAGTGTCAAGTGATGGTTGCAAATGGAGGAACAATAAATTGCTCTGGAAAGTGCCATAATATCAAGCTATCCATGGGAGAATATGTATTGACTAGCCCAATGCTTTCCATTCCAATGGGAGGTGCTGATGTTGTACTAGGAGTCCAATGGCTACAATCCTTGGGTACAATAGTTTTTAATTTTCAAGAACTTTTCATGAAATTTTCTGCGGAAGGAAAGGAAGTTGAATTAAGGGGTATTGCAGGGAAACCGGGAAAGATAATAAGCTCTAACAGTATGACAAAGCTTCTAAAAAAGGAACAACGAGGCTTAATTGCACAATTATGTTCGCTAGATGTTTCCACATCGAATTCATCTATTTCTCCAGATCTCGAAAAAGTCTTGGACAATCATTCCAAGGTATTTGAGACTCCCAAAAGTCTCCCACCTATTCGTGATCATGATCATGCTATTCATCTGATTCCAGGAAGTGTTCCTCCAAACATCAGGCCGTACAGATATCCCTATGCCCAAAAGAGTGAAATTGAACGTATGGTTGCAGAAATGCTAGAGGCTGGTATAATTCAACCGAGTCAAAGTTCTTTCTCTGCTCTAGTAGTATTAGTGCACAAGAAGGATGGATCATGGCGTATGTGTCCGGATTATAGGGAGCTCAACAAGCTCACTATTAAAGATAAGTTTCCCATTCTTGTCATTGATGAATTACTGGATGAATTGCATGGATCAATTTACTTCACCAAGTTGGATCTTCGTTCAGGATATCATCAAATCAGAATGAAGACTGAAGACATTCCGAAAACAGCATTTAGAACTCATGAGGGTCATTATGAATTTTTGGTCATGCCTTTTGGCCTTACCAATGCACCTTCAACATTTCAAGGTTTGATGAATTCAATTTTCAAACCATTCCTTAGAAAATTTGTGTTAGTATTTTTTGATGATATACTAATCTACAGCAAGTCTTGGAAGGATCATGTTGAACATGTTGACAGGGTGCTACAACTATTGGAGGAGAAACAATTATATGCAAAAAGATCCAAATGTTTCTTTGGAGTACAAGAGGTGGAATATCTGGGTCATATTGTATCTCATGAAGGAGTTAAGGTAGACCCTAGCAAAATTAAAGCCATTAAGGAATGGAAAATCCCCACATCCATAAAGCATCTGCGAAGATATCTCGGGTTGACAGGGTATTATCGCAAGTTTGTTAAGAATTATTGGAGAATAGCAGCACCTCTAACAACACTATTGAAGAAAGATGCATTTTCATGGACTCCAGAAGCAACAAAGGCCTTCAAACATCTTAAAGAGGCAATGTCCCAAGCACCTATCTTAGCTACACCGGACTTCACAAAAACCTTTATAGTGGAATGTGATGCTTCAGGAAATGGAATTGGTGCTGTTTTAATGCAAGATGAAAGACCCATTGCTTTTGAAAGTCGTCCAATCAAGGGAAAGTTTATACACAAAGCTATTTATGAGAAGGAAATGTTGGCAATACTCCATGCACTTAAGAAATGGCGACCCTACCTAATGGGAAGACACTTCAAGGTGAAAACAGATCATGATAGCCTTAAATACTTTTTAGAACAAAGATTATCCTCTAAAGAGCAACAAAAGTGGGTCACAAAGATGTTGGGTTATGACTTTGAAATCATCTACAAAAAAGGGAAGCAAAATGTGGTGGCAAATGCACTCTCAAGAAAGGATGAGGATGTGGAAGCATTGTTGTGCGCCATTTCTATTATCCAACCAGATTGGATAAACGAAGCAAGGGAGGAATGGAAGAATGACGAAGAAGTGTGGGCACTTATTCGAAAGTTACAACAAGATTCCAGTACGTCGGATACATTTAGCTGGAAAAATGATTCGTTATGGTACAAATATCGCTTATACCTCTGTAAAAATTCCCAGCTAAAACAGAATATTCTTATGGAATTGCACACTTCTCCCTTAGGAGGGCACTCGGGATTTTTAAAAACTTACCACAGGGTTAAGAAGGAATTTTTTTGGGATGGCCTTAAATCAGATATTCAAAAGTTTGTGGCGGAATGTTTGGTTTGCCAACAAAATAAAGTTGAAACAATTAAGACATCGGGTCTATTACAACCTTTATCCATTCCAAGCCAACGTTGGGAGGAGGTTTCTGTTAAACACACATGGGCAGCAAGACAAAATATGAAAGATAAAACATGCAATACCATTTTTATTAACAAGAGATTTACATTTATAGTACATTATGTGACTCTTGGGTTTCAGATCCCAAGGCCTCTTGGACTGCTTTTGTCCATTCGACTTCCACACTAACCCATTTAGGATTAGGTGTCCAACATTCCCCCCCTTAATCCGAAGGGTTATGTATGAGTCCAAGAAGAGAGCTGTAATACAAAATGTGCAAAAAATGCATGGCAGCACTAGGCTGAATGTGCTCTATGAAATGTTGGTATAAAGGGCAGTGGTTTAAGGATGACCACCAACACTGGAACGCTTAGTGCAGTTCCCGGAACTCTTCCAAAACTGGCAAGAAACTGAAGTTTTCTGCTAGAGGAAGTGATCCTATTGTTTTAAAGAGGGAAACCTTCAACCATAAAAGGGAGGTCTCACCCCGCATAAAAGGTAAAACTTCAACCTGAAAAGGGAAGTCTCAAGCTGTGATGGTTTAAGGATGACCAACAACTCTAGAATGCTTAATGCAATTCCTGAACTCTTCCAAAACTGGCAAGAAGCTGGTGTGTTCTGCTAGAGGAAGTGTTCTCAATTTTGTTCCAGGAATGCTTCCAAAACTGGCAAGAAGCTGAAGTCTTCTGCTAGAGGAAGTGTCCCAGATTGCCAACTGAAGGCATGTTCACGGGCATCTTTGTCTCTGGCTACAACTCTGAAACTGGTGTGGCAGGTTGTGGCTCAGGCTCGCTTGATGTGACTTTGAAGCTTGTAGATGACCATCATTTCCCCCCCTGTCAGATACAAGGTGAGAAGATGGAGAAAACTCAACTGCAAGACTGTTCAATACTCTGGAACAAGTTCTGACATGTGTTTGGAATATCTTCTTGGCTGTTGATGCCCATTGCCAAGAAGCGATCCATCTAAGATGAATCTTTGTTCTTGCAGGACGTTTGTTTCTGAAGCATCTGTGTGAAGAATGGCTGGTTTTATGACAGTGCTTACATGGATGAAGATCAAAACAGTGATCTTTCAGATGGCCAACTCGGTCACAGTGTTGGCATTTCACAATCTGTTGTTGTTGTTGTTGTTGTTGTTGTGGAAGAGGGGCAGATTCTGGAACAGCTGAAGCTGAACTGTCATGAGAAGCAGGTGAACTGTCATCAATGAATCCAGCACTCTGAAACTGAATGGGCTTTGAGTAGTCTGGAATATGAAAGGACAAGTCCTTGTCATATCCAAGACCAGTTCTGTGCTTGTTGTGGACAAGTTGTTCCCAAGGTCTGATGATGGGCTTGGGAAGTGCAGACTGAGTTTCTGCATCTGCATATACAATTGCTGCTTTATTGGGTACTGGATCTGAATGAACTTGAACAATATTGACTTGCTGTTTATGGGAGTCTGCTTCATTGTTCTGAACAGAAACAGGTTCAGAATGACTCCTTCGTTTTAATTCTTCTTGCTGTAGCTGTGTTTCAAGCTGCAAAAAATCAATTTTCTCCTGTGCATTATACAAGCATGTCTGAATTTCTGAGAGAGATCTTTTGCTGATTTGTAATGTGTCATCAACAGTAGATTGTATAAGAGTTTTCATGAACTGTAATACTTCACTGATTCTGGCCATTTATGCGTTAAAAACTGATCAAAACTACTACTTAATGCAGAAAAGTAATACCCACTCACAGTACACAGCAATATCCTTTATAAATGTCAGCAAATGATCAGTGTGCAATATAAAGGATTACAATCAGCTCACCAAAATCTTTATGCAGCAGTGGAATCAAGGAATCAATGCACTATAATGAGTTTTAAATACAATGCCACAATTGGGGCAGCAGCAACTGCAAACTTGTTTGGATCCTTCAAATACTCCTTCACTTTCTCGGCCAGTGGAAAAGAATAGTCAACTTCAATAGCGACTGCTAATACATTCTTGTAACTATTGATGATAGCATGTGGAGCAGCTGCAATTGTGGGATTACAGATCGCTAGAGAAAGAGTTGTACATAATCTCATAAACTACAAATGGCTTGCTGTGGTGTGAAAATGATGATCTTCCAGAACAGAAAACAAATTCCTCCTGTGGCAATGATATTAAAAGCTCTCGGTCGCTTTGTCTTCAATATGATAAATGCCACCAAAAATCTTTAAAAAGACTTTGATATCCAATGCCCCACATAAAATTCAATGCGCTATGGTAAATTCAAACTTTATTGTTTAATATAGGTGGACTCTGCAAATTGTTACTTCTGTTGCCGTATAAATAACAAATATTTTCACCGTCCTTAAATAAATATGTAGATGTCATGTACATTGCTCCTCAAACAAATAATAGCTTGCAGCAACAAAATACAAAAATGAGATTGAGCTCTAATATCGTATTTTCAGGCATTATATAATCTTGCTGTGAGCAACAAGCCTTCTTTGTATTCGAGTCAGGCTCTGAGACAAGAATAGTTTTCCCTTCTCTGATGCCAGCTCCTGCAGCCTCCTCTGAGGTAAGGGCCTTCTTGCTGATTATCCTGGTTCTGCTGCCGTCTTGTGTATCAAACACAATCCCAAAAGCTATCAGGGCGCTGGAACAGACAAGGCCTGAGATTCCAGCTATGGAATACCCAACTCAGAAAATGGCAAAACAAGGAGAAAAAGACAGATACCAACTTGGGCTCTTAGCACATCAAGAAAAAGAAAAGAAGCCAGGCATTGCAGACCGCCATGGATAACAAATAAGCTATGAACAGAGAACGTCAGAACGATATACACAGAGCATATACCACAATGAACTGCATTGACATGATTGGCGAGGAGGGCGAATATATAGGGTGGATTCTGCCAATTTCTGAACTAAAATACTCAAGAGTGATACATGAGGTTCGACCTTGGCGCCAATAAACAACAAGGATGTGTTGAGTTGCAAGAGTGCCAGAGGAGAAATATTATCTGTCAAAGAATTTTCGATGAGTGCATCTCTTGAAGCACAGTAACAAATTGACCCAACCAAAAGTTGTATTCCTTTCGTCCTTAGTAACACCGTCAGATGATTTTGACTCTGAGTTGCTTCAGCAGCCTGCAGAATTAATGACAGTACAGTAAAACCTTTGCTAGCACTCTCTACCGTAGTCTTGTTAAAAAGGGATTGAAGGTCTTTCTGGACCAGAACGAAATGAAAGAAGGAGAAGAGATAACTTCTCAAATCAAAGGCGCTGTCCGAAGCGCCTCCATCCACGTCGCCATTTTCTTTCCACGATATGCTGAATCACAATGGTGTTTGGATGAGCTTGTGCTCATGAGGGAATCAGGTAGTACCATTATCCCGGTATTTTACCATGTCAAACCTTTCGAGCTCAAATGGACGCGAGGGGAAAATGGCTTGTATGCTAAAGCCCTTCACAACCTCGAAACCAAGAAAACGCACGAGGAGAAACTGCGATACGATTCCGCTACCATCGAAAATTGGAGAAATGCTCTTTTTGATGTTGCAGAAATAAGCGGTTTTGAAACACCCAAATCACGACAGACATACCATGTTAATGTAATACCATTCAACGCAATTCAACTTTGGACGGGCATAAACTCGGTGCAGGGTCGAGCTTCTCTCCGAATTCGATTATAACGAGCTTAAGTCCCAGCACGACGACGAGGGCGAGAGAAGAAAGTTTGACAGTGCCAGAGATCAGTTTTACTCGTCTGCTCTACTCGCTGCAATTTGTAAGTCAATTGAAGTCGAGGGAGGAATGGTGGCGTATAAAAAGAGTGACAATCGACAAGAGACGAGAAATCTCAAGACCAAGATGAATAGATCAGTGATGAAGATTTCCAGAATCGAAAGACAATGGGACGATGATCCATGGCTAAATGATGTGAAATCAATTCGTGGGACATCAGCCAAGATGGTTGCAGTGTTCAATACTGAAAAATACGAAGCCGAGGCTGCATATATAACCAAGCACAGAGAACTTCGTCTGTCCTTTCAGTCTAATATGACATCTATAGCACAATGTTCCTCTGAGTGTAAAAGTGATTCCACCTCCAGCTGCCCATATTTATTTTCAGAAGCTTCAGGCAACAGCAGCGTATTATATGGGAAATGAGCAGCGTAAAGAATGCATGAACTTGGACAAGGGATGGTTGATGTTTATGGAGCTGAGAAGCAGGCAATGAATTCTGGACATAGTCGGCCCGATTCTTCTGAATTTGTAGAGGCTTGTGCAGTGCCCAATAGTGATCAGAAGTTCCTACAGGAGACGTTGAAATCTAATAATGGTGCACTACTGTCAACAATGGATTGGGTTGACAGTCTAACCAACATAAGCATTGGGGATCTTTTGAATGAGGCATCGCGCACAGAGCATGGCAACAGCTACGAGTGCCATTCTGTCAATAGTGGTGCCCGTCCTCAACCGTTTCTACATTATATGGATTCCTTTGATGCTGCTATTGCTGCACAGGTCCAGAAGTTCAACCTTCTCTTGGATATGGCGGAGCCTCCAGTGAAACCTTTGTGCGGTGGAAAGAGAATATTTTGTCGGCAATGGAGGGCACGCAGGGTTCAGAAATTAGAGATGATTTCAATCACAATCATAGTATGGACAGTGTATTGGCAGGTCGGACCAGCGCTTTTATGAAACATTTATGGATTTTATGTCAGGACAGCCAGAGAGCAATCAACTTATTCGGATGAACAACGCAAACGTTCCTCTGTCAAGTGAATGTCAGGCGCAAACGTTCCCATGTCAGGTGAATGTCAGGCGCAGGTAAAGAATGGCACAAATTGCGCTGGGTGAAGGAGCGTTTCGTGTGCAGAGAGCAGCGTATTAAATGCAGGTGGAGCAGCGCTTTTAAATGGGGCATTTATGGACAGAGCGCAGTGGTGACAGAGGCGTTGATGACAGAGGCGTTATAAGGCAGCGCTTGAAAAGAATATGGCAGAGGGCCAGGACTGCTCACAACAGAGGAATGGCAGCGCTGAAACAGGTGGCTCACAGAAACAGGTGGCTCACAATGGAGCAGGGCAGGAGATCGCCCGCTCTGATACCATGTTAAACACACATGGGCAGCAAGACAAAATATGAAAGATAAAACATGCAATACCATTTTTATTAACAAGAGATTTACATTTATAGTACATTATGTGACTCTTGGGTTTCAGATCCCAAGGTCTCTTGGACTGCTTTTGTCCATTCGACTTCCACACTAACCCATTTAGGATTAGGTGTCCAACAGTTTCAATGAATTTTATCACAGGTTTACCCAAAGGGAAAGAGTGTCATCATGGTGGTAGTTGACAGACTTACCAAGTATGCACACTTTTGTGCATTATCACATCCATTTAAAGCCAGTAAAGTTTCTACTGCATTTATGGAAACAATTCAAAAGCTACATGGAAACCCAAAGATTATTGTAAGTGACAGAGATCTCATTTTCACTGGAAATTTTTGGACAGAATTATTTTCTTGTCTTGGTACTCAGTTAGCTCATAGCTCATCTTATCATCCTCAATCTGATGGGCAAACTGAGATAGTAAACAAATGTTTGGAAGGATATCTTCGTTGCTTTGTATCTGATAAACAGACACAATGGGTCAAATGGTTGCCTCTGGCTAAATGGTGGTATAACACTTCCTTCCATACAGCAACAAAAATGACCCCATTTATGGCACTTTATGGGTATCAGCCACCATCCATCACATCATATTTAAGAGAAAATTCTAAGGTTCAAGCAGTGGAACATCACATCGAATATCAACAACAAGTACTCCAACTCTTAAAGGATAACCTCGTGTTGGCACGGAATAGAATGAAACAACAGGCAGATCAACATCGCAACGAAAGAAGTTTTGATGTAGGTGGTTGGGTATTCCTACGGCTACAACCATATAAGCAAATGTCCCTCAAGCAAGCTAAGAAGGATAATAAATTATCACCAAAGTATTATGGTCCATACAAGGTGTTGCAAAAGATTGGTACTATGGCATACAAATTGGAGCTTCCTGCAGCTTCTCGATTGCACCCAGTTTTCCATGTTTCATGTTTAAAGAAGGTTATAGGCGATAAGCTACCAGTTCAAACAATATTGCCAGAACTTGACGAGGAAGGAAAAATTATATTGGAACCAGAAGCAGTCACGGAAACAAGAACTCGACAGCTACGAAATCGATCAATTTCAGAGTATCTTATCAAGTGGAAGAACTTATTTGCTAAAGATTCCACATGGGAGGATGAAAATTTTATACAGAAGCATCCGGAACTACTCAAGCGTTGAGGACAACACTTTTTTGAATGAGAGGGGCATGTTGGGTCTCTATAATACTAGTGATTACCCCATTACTATTGTAGTTGTACCCCTTATTAATATTGTTGTGCCCCTATTGTCCCCATATTGTTATTATTGTGCCCCATAGAATCCCTCTATTGTTATTTTTGTGGCTTTATATTATTATTGTTAGGTCGGCTGGGTTATATTGTGACTCCTTAGACTCCTATATATAGAAAGGAGGTTTTGTCATTTGAATCATCGAAGAATTGTTCATTTATGTAATGTAAAGGAGGTTGCCCCCTCGAAGAGGCTGAATTCTAAGGCGTTGATCTATCTTTTCTATCTTTTCTTGAGCTGGTTTCATAACAGAAGCAGTTAGCAGTTGAATTCGATATGAAAGATCTTGGGATTATGCATTATTATTTGGGACTAGAAGTATGGCAGAAGCCAGGAGAGAGATATCTTGGTCAAGGTAAGTATGTGATCAAGATGCTTCAAAAGTATGGCATGATGGATTGCAAGCCTATGATGACTCCTATGATTACCAATTTAAAGAAGTTGAGTTCAAAATCTAGTTCAGTGGATCCTACTTGCTACAAACAATTGATTGGGTCCTTGATGTATCTAGTAAATACAAGACTGAACATTTGTTTTGTAGTAAATGTCCTAAGTCAGTTTCAGATGGAGCCAAAACATGATCATTGGATTGCAGCCAAGCATATCCTAAGATATTTACGTGGGACTATATATCACTACCTCTGGTACACTAGTAATGAAGTCCAACTCGTGGGATATACAGATTCAGATTGGGGTGGCAGTGAGACAGATGAAAGAAGCACGACAAGTGGATGCTTTAGCCTAGGATCTTCCATGGTCTCATGGATGAGCAGAAAGCAGGATACAGTTGCTTTGAGTAGTGTTGAAGCTGAATATGTTGTTGCAAGCAAGGTCTGTCGGGAAGCAGTTTGGCTCAGGAAGTTGCTATCAGACTTGTTTGAAGGACCGCTTAGCCCTACATGGATACATTGTGATAATCAGAGTTGCATAAGATTGACGGAAGACCCAATGTTTCATGCTAAGACGAAGCATATAAATAACAAGTACCACTACATCAGAAGCTTGGTATGAGATAGGGTCGTGGAGTTGCACTATCTACCTACAAATGAACAGGTAGCAGACATACTAACTAAAGCGTTACCAAACAAGAAGCTTGAGTACTTGAGAGGTAAGCTTGGTTTCGTGGATATCTCTTTCCTGATTGAGAGGGAGTGATATCGGATAATTCTTGTCTTGATGCGTCAGGCACTAGACTAGGACTAATAACCGTCAGTCTTAGTGAAGGCCATAAATAACGAATGGAGTATGAAGGATTGGATAAGCATCTAGATTTTAACTTCTTATGGATTGGAGAATCCACGAAAAGAAGTTGATGACCAATGCCCATTAAGGATGAGGTAGGGCATCCAAGATAATAGTAGTCGAAGAGGATTGATATTCTTTGAGGATCCAAGCTTTGGAATCCAAGATAAGAATAGTCCTAAAAGGGCATACCTTATAGACATCTGGATGGGGTATGTGCCTTGAGAGGTAGTGTGGTGCTCACGTAAAGCCTCCCAGCATAGTGCTCATAATTAAAGATGAGTTTGTCCAAATAAGGCCTTCAGGGACAGTGTTGGTTATGATAAAGATGCTTGACAAAAGATGGCTTATCAATCCGACTCTTATTATGAGAATGCTTCAAGATTGAGATTCCTTGTACCATGAATATCTCTCTCGTTAAGAGGAATTGTCGAAAATTGTAACTAGGTTCGGTCTTCATTATGATGTAATTGTAATCATGGCAATGTATCTTCTTTAAAAAGAAAGAAACAAGGAAAGAAAAAGAAATTATATTTTATTTTTGGAGTATGGATTTCATACTCAAGTTTAAGTCAAAAGCATGTTCTTCGTGTTTTTAGGTCTTCTAGGTCTTTCTAGGATAAAGATTGTCAGGCCAGGGTAACTCCAGAATGAATGAGCGTAAGAAAAAACTGATTGATTTATTCATTAGCTAACTATTAGTTATATACATAAATATGACGGATCAGTTCATCTTCTTGATGACTGTCCAGTTCACCCATCCGTTGAGGATTAGGTGTCAACGTTCCCCCCCTTAATCTGAAGGGATGTTGGTGAGTCCAAGCATCGTTCTGAATCTTTCAAGCTTTTCTCTTCCAAGCGCTTTGGTGAAGATGTCTGCAATTTGCTCGTTTGTGGAACAATGACGAAGATGGATTGTTTTGGCCTCAACATGATGTCGGATCAGATGATATTTAGTATTGATGTGCTTAGTACGATCATGGAACTTTGGGTTCTTGGCCAACTTTATTGCAGAGGTGTTATCAATCATGAGTGGAGTTGATTGTATTTGTTTTACCTGCAAATCTTCAAGAATTTTCCTGAGCCACACAATTTCTTTCGTTGCTTCAGCTGCTGCCACATATTCTGCTTCTGTGGTGGAATCTGCTGGTATTGATTGTTTGCGTGATCTCCAGGAGATAGCTCCTGATCCAAGACTCATAGCATATCCTGAAGTAGTACCCCAGTTTCTTTGTCTCCATCGAAGTCTGAATCAGAGTATCCAATCAAGTTGAAGTCGTCCACCTGTGTATACTGGATTCCAAGGTCTTGAGTTCCCTTCAAGTACCTTAGAACTCTTTTTGCAGCAGACCAATGTCCCTCACAAGGCTTTTGCATAAACCTGGAGAGGATTCCAACAGTAGATGAAATGTCTGGTCTGGTAGTAGTGAGGTAGATGAGACTTCCTACAAGCTGTCTATACTTTGTTGCATCCTCAAATTCCTTTCCTTCAATAGATGTGAGCTTCAAGTTTTGTTCCATTGGAGTAGAAAGAGGATTACACTCTGTCATGCCAAATCTGTTTAACAAATCTCCAATGTATTTCTTTTGAGAAAGAAATATGGACTTTGGATGTTGGGTTACTTCCATGCCAAGATAGTAATGAACATAGCCCAAATCAGTCATTTCAAAAATTTTTCCTAATTCTTTCTTTATGGATGCAATATAGCTTTCATTGTTCCCTGTCATTAAAAGATCATCTACATATACCACAAGATATACAACTGTTTTGCCAACTTTCTTGACAAATAAAGTTGCATCATCAAGATCAAAATGATTGAAGTTGAGTTTCAGAAGATGCTCAGTTAGTTTTCCATACCGGGCTCGTGGTGCTTGTTTGAGGCCATACAAGGACTTCACAAGTTTGCATACTTTATGTTCATGTCCTTTCACAGCAAATCCTTCAGGCTGGGACATAAAAACATTCTCTTTTAGATCTCCATTCAAGAATGCAGTTTTTACATCCATTTGATGGACTTTCCAACCGTTCTGAGCAGCTAGTGCAAAGAGTGTCCGGATGGTGGCCCATTTTGCTGTGGGGGCAAAAGTTTCCTCATAATCGACCCCTTCCTTCTGTGCAAAACCTTTTGCCACAAGCCTAGCTTTGTGCTTGTCAAGTGAGCCATCAGCTTTGTATTTGTTCTTGTAGACCCACTTGCAGCCAATTGGTTTGGTTCCAAATCGAGGATCAACCAGCTTCCAAGTGCCATTCTTTATGAGGGCATCATACTCCTTCTGCATCGCTTCTTTCCATTCATCATGAGAAGCAGCTTCTTTGAAGGAAGTTGGTTCAAAATCTGTAGACAAGTTCAATTCACAATCATAAGTAACATCCATATCAACAGGTGAATTAGAGTTATCTACATCACCTCCATCTTGTCGGTTTGTATTTCTGGTTCCTGTTTTTCCAATTTCATCAGGATGAACACTTTCAAGTGTCTTTGTCAGCCACTTTGGGGGACCTTTCTGAGATGGTCCAAGCTGCTCTATTGATTGAGTTGGGTCTGAATCAAGATTGAGTCTCCCAATTCTATCAATTACATCACTTAAAGCATCATCCGTTGTTGGAGTGTCATGCAGGGGAGATTGTTCTTCAGAAGAAGATTCCACATGTTGATCTAGTATAGGAATCCCCCTTCAAGATGTGGAATCTGATTATCAAACTCTTGGAATGATTTCGGTTTTGTGAATCTATCCAAGCGATCAAGTTGCCGCTCAACAACACTGTCAGATTTGGATGATTCAAGAAAAATGACATCTCTAGATAAAACAAACCTTTTATTTACTTCATCATAGAGGCGGTATGCTTTAGATGTGTTTGAATACCCCAGGAAGATACACTTACGACTTCTAGCACCAAGTTTGTTTCTATGTACCTTTGGTATTAAAGCATAACAGGTGGAACCAAAGATCCTGAGATGTTTTACCGAAGGAACATGTCCATACCACAATTCATAAGGAGTCTTGTTTCTTATAGCATTAGATGGACATCTATTCTTTATATATGCAGCACATAGAACAGCATCAGCCCAAAACATTGTCTTTACATTTTTGAAGAAAAGTATGGATCGTACCATATTCAAAATTGTTCTGTTCATTCTTTCAGCTACACCATTCTGTTGAGGATTATAAGGCACAGTTGTTTGATGTTTAATCCCATGTTGGCGAAGATAGTGTTCAAATTCATTTGATGTATATTCTTTTCCATTATCAGTGCGAATAGACCCAATATGAGATTGTGCATCATTTTCAATCCATTTATGAAAATTCTTGAATGTTTGAAAAGCATCAGATTTGTTCTTCAATAAATAAACCCAACACATTCTGGTGTAATCATCAATAAATGTCATGATATATTTATTTCCATTTGCAGAAGAAACAGGCATTGGACCACATAAATCTGAATGAATGAGTTCAAGCTTCCTATGTGCTCTTGAATGTGAATCATGAAAAGACTGTTTGCTATGCTTTCCTAGAATGCAAGCATCACATTGCTTATGTTTTCTAAGAATTGTAGGCAAACCAGCAACACCATTTTTCTTCAACAAGCGGAGACTATCATAGTTTAAATGTCCAAATCTAGCATGCCATAATAAACTTGACGGAAGTGTACCTTCTTCATGATGAGAAATATATGAGAAATGTTGTGCATGAGCAGAAGTTCCTTGCAGTTTAAGAAGTCTTTCTTCTTCTATACCCCTCATGACAAGTGAGTGGTCAGATGCCTTTCTTACCTCAAGCTTGCCATCAAACATATGAATGGAGTGACCTTGCTGGCGGATGTGGACCAGGGACAGCAAGTTTCTCTTGAGCTGTGGGAGATATAGAACATGGTCCAGAAGAAAGTCTGGAAGACCAGGCAGTTTAAGCATGATTGTGCCAAACCCTGATGGCTTGATTTTTGACTGATCTGCAAAGTATAATGCTCCATCAACATTGTTAGTGAAATCTTCAAAAAAATCTTTCCTATGAGTCATATGACAGGTTGCTCCTGAACCAAGCAACCAGTCATTTTTCGAAGAAGCAAGTGAAGCATTAAACAAATCTTCATTTACTCCAATGTTACATTGTGCCTCAATATAGTGAGCGGATTCAGGTGCTTTACCTTTGTCTGTGTCATCAGTTTTACCTTTCTGCTGATTTCTTCTCTGCTCAACTTTGTCCCATGGTAGCTTGCATGTAGAAGCATCATGTGATCCATTTCGTTTGCAGCGAATGCAATGCAGATCTGCCTTTTCTGCTTGAGAATGTCTGCCCCCCCTGCCTCTAAAGTATCTTCCTCTTCCTCTTCGTCCACCTCTTCCTCTTGTAGAATCTTGAGCAGGATGCTTTTCTTTATGAGCAAAGCAAACAGTCTCTTCAGAAGATTCAGGGACTGTTTTCTTTCCAAAGGCTTTCTCTCTTTCAGCAAACTTTTTCACAAGAGACTCAAAGGTTATGTCTTTAAGATTTCCATTTGCTTGTAAGGACTCAAGATAATTGGAGTAGGTAGGATAGAGTGCTTTGAGAAAGGCAATAAGAGAGATATCCAGCTCAACCTTAGTGGATTTAATATCATGCATTATAGACTTTATTTCAGATGCAAGAGTAAGGGGATCATTATTTTTCAGTTCAAGAGTGAAGAGTTTAATCATGAGCTGAACAACTTCAAGTGCAGAATGTGAATCATAGAGTTCTTTCAGCTTTTGTAAAGCTTCAAAGGCAGTGGAATAGGATGAAATATGACGACTTACTTCTTCATTTACAGATGCTGCGATCAATGCATAGGCTTTGTTGTTCATGTTTTCCCAGATGACAAGTTCTTTATCTGATGTAGGCTGCACAGGGTCTTTGTCTTCTTCTCCGACACACACTCCCTTCCACAACTCATTGTAGATGAGAGTGTGTTTTACCATCCGGGACCATTCAGAATAGTTCTCCTTGCCAGTGAGAACTATTCCTACCATAGAAATGATTGAATGCATTCTGTAAAAAAATACTTCTACTTGAAAAAAGAAAACTTCCTTACAGCCTTATGCACTATATTTTCTACAAATCCCTCTAATGTGTGACAGAAGGCATCAGAATTTCATTGAAATATTATATCACTTTATGCTTCAATACAGCATTATAAAAAACTGTGCAATATCACTATATCACCTCCACAAATGCTTTGATATATAAAATGTTTTGAATGATGTAAAAACTGCACAACACTATTCGATCCCAACACTATACCAAAACTGCTATCATACCATCACATAAACTGCGTAATCACATAAACTGCATACGGCTGCACAGGATACCATTTGAACAGAAGCTCCCACATTAAAGCTACGGAGGTTTAACATCTCGTGCCAGGGAGGTTTAACATCTCGTATTCCATATCTGGAGGTGCTGCTGCCTATTTAAATGCGCCTACGATTGCTTCGATAGGAAGAGAAACCGAAAGGAGTATGTATGGTGGCAGTTACGGGTACCCGTCCGCAAACAATCAATAATATTCAAAAGCTCTTTGAGATAACCAGCGTGCCCAAGAGTAATACAGTGGAATTTAATAGAATTGAAAGAGAAATGGAAATGAACGTGGGAGGACGGCGTAGGAAGACTTCAGAATTGGGGGCTTCTTATACGAGTGGGAGTCGACGAAGGAAATATCTTTTTGCAATGGAGTGAAGATGACAGACAACCAGAAAATGATATAAAGTCGTTTTGTAATGGAAAAAAGTGAGGGCACTTATTGCCTAAGCCCAACAATTATGTAAGAGGAGATGTGTTCACGCATCGCATGAAAGACGTTCAATGCTTCTACCGGCCTCCTCGCCTTTCCAAGGACAGCAATCAATGTTGTATATACATATCAATGTGGCTGTTCAAAATAGACAGAAAACTGACTGCGCCAAAAACTTAAATACTACCCACGAACCAGGACTTCGAAGCGCCCGAACAGGTATCTTAACTTACAAACCTTCGAACGCTCAGCAAACAACCCCTCTGCACAGAATTCTGCAAAGGGTGGCTCGAGATAATTCCTCCGTGCGGACTTCGACAGAAATGGTGACAGAATTGGCTACATCTCCGGTGTTGACACACACGGCCGCTCCTCCACTCTGCACAGGTTTTTGCATACTCAACGAACTTTAAAAAACTGCGAGCTCTCTCCTTGTGTCCAGAAAAGAGTCCGCATACAACAGCTAACTATCATTTATATGAGATTCGTCCCAAGCTCGGCTTGAACTGTAGAGATCTCGTGGAACACAAACCGTCGAACCACTTGAGAATCGATTCCAAATCTCAGATTGCAACACGTAGCTCTCAATTGATGGTCGAAGGGAGAGCAGAGGAGTTACAAGGAGAATGCAGATGCGCAGGATATAATGAGGCCGACAGTAAATGACAGAGATTTCATGAGGCAGCAGAAAACGGATGCGCAGAGATTCAATGAGGTGCAGGGAATCACGCAGAGGACAGAGCGCTGGCAGAGGCAGGAGTTACAGCTATTTTAGGAACTGGGACCTGTGCTCTGATACCATGTCAGGCCAGGGTAACTCCAGAATGAATGAGCGCAAGAAAAAACTGATTGATTTATTCATTAGCTAACTATTAGTTATATACATAAATATGACGGATCAGTTCATCTTCTTGATGACTGTCCAGTTCACCCATCCGTTGAGGATTAGGTGTCAACAAAGATAATATTGGTCATGTGTCATAGTCCCATTTGGACTCATTGTAATGAAGGAAAATATTTATTTTATCGAGAAAAAACCATGGATAAGCCTAAGACCAAGTTGGCCCAAGAAGCAGATCAAGTCGGCCTAAAGAAGGGAACTTGGCCCACAAGAAGGCTATATAAAGGAGTGAAGCTCGACTCATTTGATCACTCACCTCAAGCAAGTTTGATTTGCAATAGCAAAGGTGAAGGAGAGTAACTGGGAGGATGAAAAAGAGGAGCAGAAGTCAAAGTCTATCAAATAAATCTCTTTCATTGTCTCGCTAGGGTTTGTGAAGTTGCCAATTGCAAAATGCAAAAATTCTAAAGCAGTTGCAGGAGGACGAAATTACAAGGCCGAAATTTTGTTGCAGGGTCCGAAGTTGCAGCATCAAGGAAGCAGTGCCGAAGTTCTAAATTTGTCTCAAGGAAGATCTTACTGGGGGCTGGCTTGGGGCTTGGAGGGTTTGTTGGTTTTGGTCTTGGGGTCTTGGTGTTGAGAAATCAACGCTAGTAGGATTTAGGGTTTGATTCCTCTTTCTTGATAATTACTTGTGAATTATGTTGGCTTATTTTACTTCTTAATTAGTTTATCTTTCATCAAGCAATTACCAAATTATATGTGTATGAAGATCACAAGAACAAGAAACACAAGATGTAGGCACTCAGCCAAGGCAAAACCCCTATAAGGGGAAAACCCAGTCACAAATTCTTCCTTCAATAGATTCAAATCAAGATGAGACACTTTCCAGACTTCTTAGACCTAGACAAAGACCTCCTCCAACCACCAAGTCAGCCCTTCCCTACAATAGATGATCTTGACAAAATACTCCAAGTGACAGCTTCCCAGCAGTAGCTTCAGTCCAGAATTTCGACCCCCCAGCAATAGAACTTCGACACCCAGCTTCAGAATTTCTGACCCGTAGTAGACACAGATTTTCAGCCCTAACGACAACCCATAAATCTTCACACGTGTGAGAGAAAGATAGCCCAAAACTCGATTTAGGTCTTCCCAACAAACTTTGTCCTTCTCTAGCTTCTTCACTCTCTTTTTCTGCTTCTCTTTCTTGTAGATCGAACTTGTTGAGTGAGTGAGTGAAATAGGTCGAATTGCTCTCCTTATATAGCCTTTCTGCTGGGTTGAATTGCCCTCATGTAGGCCGACTTCTTGGGGATAGGGCCGACTTGGTGTGGAGGTGACAAATTACCTTTTTGACTCAAAAATAATTCTTTTTACATGATACAAAAGCCCAAAAAGGGTCTAATAAAAATGACAATGACTCTAATGACTCAAGACAAAACCTAGAAGCCTTCAATGGAGGCTTTGACCTAGAAAACTTTGACCCAAGCATGAAACCCATGCTTTAATAAGTCATTTTCTTTAATAATAAATTTTCTTTTTGACAAGTACAATTATGAAGACCGAAGCTAGTTACATTCTTCAACACTTGGAAGTCTCTTTTGTAAGCAAATTCTAAAGAAGAAGAGAAGCATTTTCTAGGTTTTCCCCTTGGATGGGTTTTGCCCTGGCTTGGAGCCTATAGTTTGTGTAATTTGTATCTTTGTGATCTTCATTGTTTTGATAATTGCTTGATGAACAAAACTAAAGAAGTAATAAAGAACCAACTAACATCACAAGTAGTTATCATAATAAAAATAATAATTTCTAATCTACAAGTCTCCATATTTTCCAACAGTTTTGTAGCACGAAAATCAAGATAAGTTTATAATTTCATTACTGGGTTAATTCTGTTTTGTAAATTCTGATTGTTGAAGCATAATAATAAAATCCTCCCTCTCCCAAACTAGTTTTCCCTCCAAAGTTTTTCTAAGGATTTTTGTCCAAAAATTTCTAAATAAAATTTTATGGTTTGCCAAGTTATTTGTTAATTTAAAATTTCAGAATTGGTCATATGTGTTGCTGTTCATAAACATCACAATTCAATTTGTTGTATAAATGCAATTTTGTAAGTACAGTTTTTATTGGAATTTCAACCTGAGTGTTGACAAAGTGTTTGACGAAAGTTCTACAAGTGAAATTTGAATTGTAGTGAACTATCTAAGTGGTTTTCTTACAACTTCCCCAGCACTTTAGAGAGGATGTCTAACCCCACTTAATGGCCCTTTAAGGCACCATAGCCAAGATGTTGACCACTTTATGAGGATCTTTGACTTTGGGATGTATTCAACATTGATCAATGATGACCTTCTCCTCTCCCTTTAGAGCTTGAAACGTTGCACATTGAAACCAGGACATTGCCTAAAAAGATGTACCCAAAGACCACAAGACTCCCCCAAGCTGGCATTATACCTTCTTGATGGGTGTTACCCTGTTTCTTGTTGAAAATGTAACTAGTGTCGGTCTTCATAATGTAACTCAAATGTACTATTGAAATATTTATTACATTCATTATTATTATTATTTTTATTTTCTAGTCAAAGCATGTTCCTCATGCTTGTAGGGTTATTTGAGTCAAAAAAATTTGTCATGAGCCAAAGAAATGAAATTGAGTCAAAGTCACATTCGGACTTCTTGGAAGAAAAAGAAAAATTATCTTATTTGAGTCAATGAATCAATTTGTCCTCCACAAGACCAAGTCGGCCTAAAGAGACACCTATTTGACCTCTTGGACATGTATAAATAGAAGGCAGTTCAACCTCATTTGATTACTCAACCAATCATTTGATTTATGTGCAAGAAGAAGGAAAACCAGCAAAGTCAAAGGAGAGAGGAGGTCAAAGGAGAGAGAAAATGATTTGATTTTTGCCCTAATTTTATTCACACGTGCGAGTTCTTCTGCAGTTTTTCTGAGGCTGTCACAGGCCCGAAATTTCAGGGGCCGAAAATTCAAGGATTGACCAGAATTCTGAGATTTGACCAACGTTCACTTTTGATGACTATGACTTGTTGGAGATGGCTTGGAGGAGGGTTGACTTGGGTATTTGTGGCAGTCTTGGTCTTGGTCTTGGGTCTTGGATATCTCACTTTGATCTGATTCTATAAGAAGATTTTCTTGGGATTTCCCCCTTGTGAGGTTTCTGCCTTGGCTTGGATCCTACATCTTTGTGTTCTTTGTCTCTTGTGATCTTCATGTTTTTTATTTTGGTAATTGCTGGATGAAGAAGAAACATAAATTTAATAAGAAGCTAACAAACATTCACAAGTAATTATCAAGTAAGAGAAATCAACCCTAATTTGTAAGCATCTTGATTTCTCAACATGGAATCAGAGCTAAGGTGAAAGGAAGGCAGTTTGAGGATCACATCTTGTTGGCATATTTAGACATTCTTGCGACAGTGAGACTTGAAGATCCGAACCTGTGGTAGCATTTGTAATCTGTGGTGATACTCTGAAAAGAAGTAATCTGAATTATTTGTGATAGAATATTAGAACTGTGGTTTGTGGAGGTAAATAAAAAGTACCCAGTGGAGTTTGAAATCTCTTAACCATTTATTCTAGCCTGCTCTTACTCAAAGTTTAAGGTTGAGTCTATAAAAGGATCAAAGTCTGTGCAGCAATCAATGTAAGTGAAGTTTTGAAACTCCCTCTCTGTGCAAAGACATTTGAAGCCTACTGTAGCAACATATCTTCTGTGGATCTGAACTACTATGTCTTCTATTGAATTCAAAATTTACTATGGTAATATATTCTAGGTATCTGACTTTACTGTGACACTATTTCTATACTATGAAAACTAGAAGAGAAGTCCGTAAGAGACTGTAGATGGGATCAAATTAAGGTGGATCATCTCTAATAAAAGACCAAGAACTTGTGACAGATTTGGTGACAGTTTTTGTACAATATCAGTTCAAGGATTAATCTATAGGATCTCTCCAAAATACAAGCTATCCGAGTTCTCTCTGAAAATGAGCATCTGAATTAAAGGTGTGACATATCTCTGTGGTTTATTATGACATCTGAACTCTACATATTAAAGGCATCCTATGTGAAGAAGTATATCTCTGAAGAATCTTCTGTGGAGGCATCTAAGTATTCTACTGCTAAAGACATTCAAGCCATCTATAAACCATACTACTGAGCATAAAAGAAGGCGTGACATGCAATTTATGGGATACAAACTTCAGTGACATTTTCTCTCTGTGACATGCCAAAGATAAAGATCAGAAATTTGTAAGTGGCATCTGAATTCTCTAAAAATTACCTATGGCAATGTATCCGAGATCTAAATACTTGTAGGAATATTCAAAACAGTGGCAAGCATCCAAAATTCTGTCAAAACAATTGGAACTAACCATCACATATATCTAAGACATGAAGGTAAGGTTCCGAGATATCTTGTTTTTTGAACAATACTTTGTATAGTTCCAAAGTTTACTCTCTGACCAAGCTTCATAACTCTGTGAAAAGATCTTTGTATTCTGAAGCTAATCTCTAGGCCAAGCTCTAGAGGGACAGTAGTAGTTCATCACTATGTCATTCGAAATACATTGAGTTTGATCTGAGGCAGTGGTTCAAGGTTAGACACTTCGCCGCAATGGAGATCTAGCACTAGTAATAGCTTTCTTGTGGATTAAAGCACGTTTTCTTGAGAGAGCTTGAAGGTTCATCTTGCTAGACCAAAAAGTAGCAGAAGGAACCAAGACCATGAAAAACATATTTGTAGAAGTCATAACCCTGTGAATTCCGTGGAAGAAATATCTCTGTGACACAAGTACATGATACAGCTATCCTATACATAGAAGAAGGACTGCATAGAAGGACTATCTACATCAAATAAAGCCGACCTATCTAGACAAAGCTATCAACCCAAAAGGAATTTCTTTGGTTCAATGAATCACACCTAGAAGCCAACCTATCTGACATTGAAAAAGGACGAAGGACTGAGGTCAATGTGAAGACCATATGAAGACCTGGTTGCAGAAGTGAATTGAAAGAGAAGTCCGATTTTAGTGTAAGCAGCCTCAAGAACAGGTAAGATTAAAATAGACACGTATGAAATCTTGCAATCAGTGACATGTAAGATAATGATCGCTTGTTAGATAGCAATCCATCATAAAAGGACCGATGTAGAGATCATTGACATGTTAACATTTGTAGTATCTCCTTGCATATGTAGACTGGTTTTTATGATCAAGAATAGAAAACATTAAAAGAACATTGCTAGGGTTTTGTAACTAACTCAATAGCAAGCTTGTAGAATTTGCAATTACTAACATGGCAGATCTTGAATACTTTGGAGAAACTAGGGTTTGTAAACCCTGGCAAAGGTTTGGGTTAGGAAACCCTAGGAATAGAAACCCTAACTAATTGTTTCTATTGTAAAAAGAAAAACCTAGTTCTTGAGAATGACAGGAATGACATCATGTTGATGTGAGGATAAGGATTGATGAAAAGGTCCAAGATTAAGAGGGAGTTGACTCTCCTTAAAAGGATAAGTATTCTATACCTACTTTCTTTAATTATTATTGTTGTTATTTTGTCTATGCACTTTGTCTTTTGTTCTTTCATAGTCTTCTAACAAAGGTTGCAGGTCAAGACAAGATCTATCTAAGCTTGACTAATAGATGGAAGATTTGGAAGAACGTAGCAAAGCACGAAGACAAGAAGAGAGTATGCATCAAAAGGAAGTCAATTAGATGGCAGCATGAAAGCAAGATTTAAAAGGAAATAAGTTTACCTGTCTCAGCTAGAAAGAGGAAGTTGTTAGATCCTGAATAGATACAATACTACTTGAAGTTTGAAGTTTATGATCAAAAGAGAAGTTGACAGATTAATGACAAGACCCTTTGGAAAGAAGTTGAAGAGTTTTGATATCATTGTACCATCAACTGATTGGTTCGATCCAGGAACACATTGATTGACAGTATTGATGTTGATAGAGATACTACTAATGATTGGAAGATGATATAATTTCTTGGAAAAGCATGAAAGCGGAATTCTATTACGAAGGAAGAAGACATGAAGGCTTGTGCAATTTAATGTGAAGAAGTTTGACTCCATAAGGTGTTTGAAGGACTACTTGATGACATGTTGAAGCTACATGAGGATTGACAAAGAACCAAGAAGGTTGAACCTCGTTATGATATGATGCAGATGGGAGCCAAAGAAACTACAACAGATCTCCATGAAAGAACAAGTAGTTGTTTCATTGATGAGTATTTTTTAGACAAGCTTAGGCTTGTGGTTGTTCCTCCCTATTTGAGAGGGAGTGAGGATTTCCTCCCTGGTTGAGAGGGAGTGAGAGTGGACATTGTATTCTCCATGTGTCATGCACTATGGCTAGGACTAACAGTCGTAAGCCTAGTGAAGGCACTAGTATGGAGAATGGTGGATTGGATAAGCATCTGGGACCAATACTTCTTAAGGAAAGGTATCCAAGATAGGAGTAGTCCCGAGGACCAATACTCTTTGTGTTGAGGAATCTAGGGCATTAGTGTTAGTTGATTTATCTTCCATTAGTGACTGCTTGTGAATGCTTTTTACTTCTTTAGATTAGGATCTTCTTCATGTTAGATTATTAGTGTTCTTCGTCGTCAAACAGTAACCAATGCATGAACATAAATACACAAGAGACACATCATGTAGTCATGATCCAGGGCCAAAACCTCTCACTCTTTGAGAGGAAACCCTGCACAAATTCTTCTTATAGAGATTCCAATTGACTAATACCAAGACCAAGACCCTTGGCCTATTAGCCACTCCAAGACCAAAACATTGCATCTCTTGATTGTCTTTTCTTCTTCATGATTCTTCCTTTGCTTCGACCTTCTTTGCATCTCCACATCACAGTCTTATCAAGAACCTTACATCATTGTCTTCAAGATTTTCTTCTTATTGTCATGTCCTTCATAATATAGAAATGTATGGTTGTGGTACCCTACAAACTGTCTCATCTTCTTCACATCACTGTCTTCTTCGCTGCTCCACTGATCACCATCACCGAAAACTCAAAGGATATCCGAAATTTGTTGATCATACTTGTGATTGTGGTATATATAGTGACTAGTCTTTGTTGTCTACATTCAAGAGGGATCAGAATTCCCTTCTCCATAGAATTATAATCTTGTAACCTTCAACTGTAGCCTCTACCGAAATACATATGATCTGAATTCTTCTGATGTCCCATTTCATCGAAATCTCAAAGATGCGAAGTACTGTTCACTGTAATTACCCACCGAAATTACAGAGGTATCTGAGTTTTGTGCTCTTCTTATGCGAAGATCCTAGCTGGGTATTTATAGTGGTCTGTCCCATATATTTAAGCCGACATGATAGTCAGAATGGATGTCTCTATTGATGTAAGCCGACGTGAGATCTTTCACATACTTTGGAGGCCAACTTTGAAGAGGATGGCAAGTGCTTGTCATTGGAGGGCTATCTAGACGTATACATTGACTCATGCTCAAGAAGAGCTCTTCATACATGACATTGACTCTTTGACTTAATGATAAATCCTAAAGCTCTCAATGGGAGCCACTAACAAATAAAATCTCTTGCTCATGAAACCCATGAAGCAAGACATACAAAAATAATTTTATTCTTTTCATTTCATCATTTACAAAGATCATAATTACATGTCAATATGAAGACCGAACCTAGTTACTTTTTACAACACTTTGAGGATAGGGAATCCAAGATAAGAGCAGTTTTGAGGACCAGTATTCTTTGAGGATGGGTGATATCCAAGATAAGAATAGTCATGTAAAGATATACTTGGTGAACATCCGGATGGGGGATGTGCCTTGAGAGGCAGCAGTGGTGTCCAAATGTATGCCTCCCGGGATTGGGCTTTGATCTAGTGGGAGAGATAGAGCTTGTTAGTCAAGGCCTTGCTATGTTTGACAATGTTGGTTATGATGATGATGATGCTTATCAATCTGAATCCCTTCTTATGAGAATATTTCAATTTGAGAGTATCATGTTGTGTCATTATGAATACCTCCCTAGTTAAGAGGGAGTGTTGAAAATGTAACTAGTGTCGATCTTCATAATGTAACTCAAATGTACTATTGAAATATTTATTATATTCATTTATTACATTCATTACTATTATTATTTTATTTCTCTAGTCAAAGCATGTTCTTCATGCTTGTAGGGTTATTTGAGTCTAAAGAAAATTTGTCATGAGTCAAAGAAATGTAATTGAGTAAAAGTCCCAAAGTCCCATTTGGACTTCTTGAAAGAAGAAAAAAAATTATCTTACTTGCGAAAACGAGTCAATTTGTCCTCCACAATACCAATTCAGCCTAAAGAGGCACCTATTCGACCTCCTGAACATGTATAAATAGAAGGCAGTTCGATCTCATTTGATTACTCAACCAATCACTCGATTTTTGTGCAAGAAGGAAAACCAGTGAAGTCAACGGAGAGAGAAAATGATTTGATTTCTGCCCTAATTATGTTCACGTGTGAGTTCTTCTGCAGTTTTTCTGAGGCTGTCACAGGGCCGAAAATTCAAGGATTGACCAGAATTCAGATATTTGACCAGCGTTTACTTTTGATGACTATGACTTCTTAGAGATGGCTTGGAGGAGGGTTGATTTGGGTCTTTGTGGTAGTCTTGCTCTTGGTCTTGGGTATCTCATTTTGATCTGATTCTATGAGAAGAGGATTTTCTTGGGTTTTCCCCCTTGTGGGGTTTTCTCCCTGGCTTGGAGCCTACATCTTTGTGTTCTTTGTCTCTTGTGATCTTCATGTTTTGTATTTTGGTAATTGCTTGATGAAGAAGAGAACATAAAATTTAATAAGAAGCCAACAAACATTCACAAGTAATTATCAAGAGAAATCAACCCTAATTTGTAAGCATCTTGATTTCTCAAAAAATTTGAACCAGTTTGATGATGATATTGACTTGAGATCCCTCTAGAAGGGATGATACACCTATCGGATGATGATAGCCCTATGATGTCACCCTCACGAGGTTTGGAATGATGTTGTGGGCTTGGTTCATGAGGACATGTTGATGAGGAGGGCTTTGCTTGATGAGTGGACACCTTGTTGATGGGGTGATGGTTTTAGAGTAAGAAGCACTCTTTCCACGACACATTTTGATGGAGATCTTCACCTTTAGATGATGACATCATCTTTGGAGGATCTTTTGCTCACACATGTGGGCTAAAAGTGTTGAGAAATCTAGGGCATTAGCATTAGGTGATTTCTCTTCCATTAGTGATTGTTTGTGAATGATTTTTACTTGTTTAGATTAAGATCTTCTTCTTGTTTGATTATTAGTGTTCTTCTTCATCAAACAGTGACCAAAGTATAAACATAAATAGACAAGAGACACAGCATGTAGGCTAGGAGCCAGGGCCAAAACCTCTCACTCTTTGAGAGGAAAACCCGCACAAATTCTTCTTATAGAGATTCCAACTGACGAATACCAAGACCAAGACCCTTGACTGTAGCCTCTCCAAGACCAAGACACGCGTCCTTTTTCCATCTTCTCTTCTCTTCCACTTCGACCTTCTTCATAGCATAAACCAAGATCATCTCTTCTCATGACAACGAACTGTCATGTCATCAAAAATACCTTACTGCACTTGATATAACACCAAGACAAAGGTATTATAAGGTAACATCTATATTGTGATTATATCCCCTACATAGATTATTGTCACTGTGATCTGAGCTTTGCTGCCTCTTTAGAGGGATCTGATTTCCCTTCAACACTTTGTTATTCCAAATTGTTATCTCATGTGTCACTACCCATCCGAAATACAGAGAGAGAGATTTGAATTTTGTTGACTGAGATTAGCTCCTCACTTCTTCGTTGTTGTACCTTCCTTGAACTTTCTTTTGCACTATCATCTGAACTATATACTATGACTGCCCATCCGAATGCATAGGATAATCTGAATTTCTGTTCTTGCGAATTCTCAGAGATATGTGAAGTTTGAACTTCTGTTGCCACCAAAAATTCCAGAGAGATATGACTGAAATTTTGTCTCTGTGGACTAGGTCGAGGTTGCTATTTATAGTTGTTGATGCATATTAATAAGCCGACATGATACTTCGAATAGGTGTCTCTTCTTGAGTGAGCCAACATGAGTTCCTTTATTCATCTTGAGGTCGACATAGGAAGAGGACTATGTGCCAGTCGTTGGAGGGCTATTTTACTGGATTACATTTGACATGACATTTACTCTTTGACAAATCCTAAGGCTCTCAATGGGAGCCATCAATCACTTGCTCATTAAACCCATGAAGCAAGACTTACAATAATAATTTTATTTTCTTCATTTCATCATTTACAAAATTACAATTACATGTCATTATGAAGACCGAACCTAGTTACGTTTTACAACACTCCCTCTAACTAGGGAGGTATTCATAATGGTACTTGGTCGTTCTCAATCTGAATAATTTCTCATAAGAAGAATCGGATTGGTAACCCATCTGTCTAGCATCATTGTCACATAGCAAGTCCTCGACTAACGACTCTATCCACATGATCAGAGCACAATGCTGGTGAGACCAACGATTCATAGACAACAAAATCATTGTTTCTCAAGGTACATACTCCACCCAGGTGTTCAAAGAGTATGACCTTCTTTGGACTATTTTTATCTTGGATAGCCAGTCCTCAAAGAATATTGATCGACGACTATCTTGGATGCCCTATCTCATCCTCAAAGAGTATCGGATGCTAGATGATTACCCAATCCTCTATTTTGTCTTCCCAGGTGAAGACCAGAATGATGTGCATATCTCTCCCTCTCAATTAGGGAGGGCATATCAATTCCAATAATGGAATGTACTCATTCCTATGAAAGGAGTGTACCTAAGCTCCCTCTTGGCTTAGGAATTTCCAAGTTTCTTCCAAGTAAGAAACTTGCTTTAAGGCTCCCTCTTAATTAGGGGCTTATAGCAGCTCCTCGACTAGCTGCTTGAAAAGCTCCTTCCTTCGATGTCATGAATTTCTTTGTCCAAGAATCTTCATCTTTTCTGGCTTCTACATAGGGCACAAACCATCCATCAATTTCATCCATGAGTTAGTCATGTCATTATTCCTTTCATCCGAAAGTGATCCATCAATCTTCATCTGGCCTTGCTTCATGTCATGTTGCTTTCTTCATGCCATATTTTTTGGAAGGATCTTACATCCTTCTATATGGTCCTCTTGGAAGTCATCCACAGTTCTTCCCTTTGGCAGTCCTGCATAAGCCCATCCAGATATTTGTTCAAAAATAAGAAATAAACACTTAAATCAAAATTACCTTTGTGATGGTCTTTCATCATGACATCTTCCAATGTGCATCAGCATCTTGTATGTTGAGACATCTCCCAAAGATATCCATTATCAAGGGTCTCCATCTTTTTCAGACTTCCATCAAAGTCTTCATATCTTTCCGGGAGATTTCCTAGTCAAATCTTTCTTGGTCTTTTGGATGTTGATTGCCTTTACCATGGTTGCATATCTCACGATCTCTTCCTTCCTTTCTTCACACATTTCATTCCCAAGAGCTTCCAATCAGAGTTCCTTAATTGTAGTCAACCACCTCATACTTCATATGAGGACATATTATGTTGATTTCATCTAGTGTGACCTATGCCTTCCTGCATCCTTTCAGAGGAGGAGATCTTTTTCCCTTGTTCATGCTTCCCAAGATAGAAGTAGTGATCCAGGTTACCTGCAACCATACGACATGACATTACAATATTAAATACAAACATACATACCTCATTTACCTTTAGGTCATCTAGGCTTCTTTCAGCAGCATCCTTGAATGAAAAGATCTTCAACCCCTTTATCTGCTACATCTCTTATGTCATCATGCCATCATCCCATGAACTCCACAAGTTGGAGTCCCTATTGAAACACTTCCTTCCTTTCTAGATCAGTGAACCCTCTAATGAGGATTCCATCAGAGAATCTTGAGGATCTTGTATATCCCTATCCAGCAGATGTTTCCTTTTTGACTTGATGTATGATGAGCCTTGTCCTAGATGACTTCTTCCTTTCCTTAAGTTTAAAATAAGGTTCCCAAGAGCTAAATCTTTCACATTTGACTGCCATGGATTTTGTTCCATCTGTCGTTCATGATTCCCTATGGTGATGTCATGAGCTCTTGTTTCTGATGCTTCCATGATGCCACGATGCATCTTATTATTTATTATAGCCAAAGCCTATAACAAAAGATTTAGGAGCAATGACAAGACCTTTTGTGAGGGAGACTATCTCAGCATAGTAGAGATCTCTTACTTCCCCTTCTCTACGACTCCACTTCTTCGGTCATATGGGCTTTTGTAATGTCCCAAATGGAGAAAATTTGGAACAAACCCTTCAAATCAAAGTATCAAGAACAGGAAATTGCCATGAAAAATCCAAACACCAGAAATTTGACTGAAGCCATAAACCCACAAATTGCATAAAAATCTCATTAAAAAACACAACATGAGGAACAATGAGAAATGCAGCAACCAAAATCCGGCTGCTTTATTATATATAGATATGTGCCAATACAATAGCTGGGAATGATCCTCAGGTCTTCAAACTGAAACAGAAAAACAATCACTACACTTGTGGCTTCTGAATGAACCCACCAAGTTGAGATGGGTGCTCGCCCAATCTCTCTAAATCACCCGAGGGTTTTTGTTCTGGGGCTACTGCTAAAGTAGAGAAACCGCGTTCTCAAACCTCTCCACAAGAAATAAAACTCAACTCCAAGATGTTCCCAAATGATCTCCTCCTCCCCCCTTTATAGATCTAATGGATAGATTTCCAAGCCTCTAGAAGCATCTTATTTTATTATTTTATTATTATTCTAGAAGCTCCTCCATTGACATTATCTTAAGTGACCTTTAATTTTATTTTATTTCACTTGTTACTTTTGGCCCTTTTTCTCCAATTAATTATTTTTCCTTGATTAAATGACTAATTAAAGTCATTTTTAACTAAGGAAAATGGCAAATCACCCACCATACCCTCTTCAACCACTGGAAGTCTCTTCTTAACATCCCATCTTGTAGATCTTCTCGTTTCGGTTCCAACGAGCTATTACACTGAGGTGTTCCATCAATTAATCTCCTTGGAATGCCACCTTGAGCATAATTAATTAATTTATGCCCAGTAATAACACTGATTTTTGAAAGTTGTCGGAATGCGACGGAACGAAAGGCAAATTGTGCGGATGATGGAATATGCCAAGCGAATGCCATCAAATCCCATAAAAACTCCCTAAAACTCCATCAGGACCCCTGATAACATAAACCTGCTCCACTGACCTGGTCATCCCCTGCCCTGGAAATCCACCCTAGTTGTACTATGAAGAAGAATAAAAATGGGGACATGATAATCCTCTCGCCCCAAGATTGCTTGCCCTCAAGCAATACAAATCTATGGACCAATATGGTGGCCCAACGCAACTAAAACCCAATGCCCAGATCCCGTGCAAACCACTAGGTGATGCTCTGCTCCTGTGTCAACCCATCATGAACAGACCCCTCAATGCCCAGATCCCAAACCAATCTCTGACTAAACCTGTCATCAACGAATCCTCCTAGATCCCAATGCCACCAAGAACAAATATCAAGGCTCCATGGCTCCTGTTGTGCTATAACTCCAACCATGAATGTTGCTCCATCCACCACATACCAACTCATCACCTCTCTCCAATCCAACCCTTGGCATAAACCAAGGTCAATCTCATCATGTTGATGCCGTGTTGAAATACTAATGAGTGGCCAGCCTACATCTTGCTGCCAACTGAAGCATGTGATATCCCTCACCTCTGAGGGCTCCTGCAATACAATGCTCCTCACTAAAAATGATACTCCATCAAAAGGATACCAACTCATGATCTCCTGCCAATCTAAGTCATGGACTCTGGTGTAAGGAACAAGTCTACTATGTTGATGCTGGTCCATGCTCAACTCATGTTGCTCTACCTGCTTGGACAACAATATCCATCGAGAGAACCCTGCCCCTCCCCCTGTAACGAGTACAAGTGGCCAAACTATGCTGCAAGCCCTGTATATGTACTCTTGGAGAGGGTTGCTGCTTGAAAATGTTGTAGCTCGGTTGGTTGCCACTACATTTGTTTGCACCTCATCAATGGGTAGACCCAAAGATGGATGCACTGCCATCTCCCTCGCCTGATAGGAAACTCCACGCTCCTCCAGTCCACCAATCTCCTGCCAAACTGTCCTGTCATACTCCAACATCTCCTGAGGACAAGTGTCAACGAATACTGTCACCCTGCCAGTTGTTTGTACATATGTTTGCTCCTCATCAATGGTTGACCCTAAGGGTGGTTGCTCATCCTCCACCATCACGGGTTCAATATGAACCTCCAACTGGCTCTCCCTAGAAGGCTCGCCATGCACATTGCGCACATCATCCTCCTCAGCTGACTCATTCTCAATCACCACTGGTGACTCATCATCCTGAATGTCTCTCCTGAGATCTATTGATTGCTCATCCTATGAATCTAGCATGTTGTCAACAACTCTACATGACTCATGCTCCTCGGAAACATCCTCGTACGAACCCATGGACTCACCCAAAGAAGAATCCTCATCGTGATGGTCAAAAGGAATCTCCATCTGCTCTACCTCTGTCATCTCCTCAGTGTCATTTGAGAATTTTTGAATCTACACATCGGAAATCCTACTGCAATCACTGGTTTATCATCTTCTACTTGTTCTTTACATTCAATAAGTTATTTAATTACTTAAACAACGATGAAAACACTATTGCAACCTACATATATGTACAGATCATGAACTGAAATAAACTGATACAATCACACAAGGGACACTATTATTTTTGGACAATCGTCCCCGGAAAAACCCAATTCAGGAAAACCGGTGCAGCATATAGAGGGTTTGTATTATTAAGCAGATTCTTGAATACAATTACGATGCCAAATGCGGCTCACCCAACAGAGAATATCCTTGGCAAAAGTACCTCTATCTGGAGACAGATATTTCGGCCAATCCAGCGATTGGATGATCAAACCCCATAGACAACACTGTTGTCCCCAGTGCTGGTCAATGATGGCTACTCCAAGCTCTACGTTGGGACTGCATCACCCTCTCAGTGAGCCTCCCTTGCTCAAAAAGTCTATATGTTGAACTACTCTCTCTCTCTCGCCCCACAGAAAAACCTCAGCGCTGCCTCTAAGGGCTTGCGTCAACCCCTCCAGCTTTTGCGTCACCTGCGTCAGCTCCTCTGACCTCTGCGTCACCCTCTCTGGCGCTGCACTGTCTCTCCTGGCGCTGCACTGTCTCTCCTGGTGCTGCTCTGCCTCTCTGCTATGTATTCTTCGGCCTTGGACTGAAGTCCCTCTGTCGAACTGCCCCTCACTGCAACTCAGATCACTAGCTCGATTTTCTCAGCAAACCACACCCTAGAAAAATCAAACCCTTTGATCTCTTGGTGTATCTCCAACTAACCTTCAAGCCTCCTCTTATACTTTTCATGTTGATGAATCAACGGTCGTGATCTAATCTCTAATCAACGTCTAAAATTAAAAAAGGCTTGATCCTCATCACTTAGAACCTTCTCACGCATATTCTTATTAATACACATTAATATTTTTATTTTCCTAAGTTTAGACTAAGGAACCCATTAAAAATATTAATTATTTTAATAACTCCTCATCCGGGTGGAATTTCTCCAAACGATTTCTGGATTCTTGAGATCTTATGTGTTCTAGCCCCTCCACCAAATTTCGAAGCTAGAGCACATCCGATGCTACCCAAAATCAACACTCCCTCTTAGCGAGGAATGTGCTCTAGCAATACTCCCAACTAGAAGCATCACACGGATCCACTAAATCGATCTTCTATGTTGCTGATGCTTGCCCTGTTTCCCTTCATCCACTGCACCGCTGCTTCCTGTACTGCTGCCCATGACTCTGCCACTGCCACTGCTACATCTGTACTACAGCTCCCTCTCAAAATATTGCCTCATGCTGCCCATAGCACCGCCACTGCTAACTGTGCACTGCAACTGTTGGCTTGAGGGAGACCTAACCCAAGTTCAGCGTTAATTAGCCAAACAAATCCCTACACTACTGGCCCTTTCGGCATCAGCCCGCGGAGCGCGGACCGAAGTCTCACCCAAAGCAGTATGGGGGGATGTTGGAACCAAGTTTCCGCACCCTGAGATGGTTGTGATGTCGTTTGATTCCTTCTATCCATGCCTTCGTGTAGGTTGCTTCTTTCTAGGGCTTGCAAGATGAGCCCTCTATTCTGTTCTTCCGTACCACCACGAAAGGGTACAGTCGACCTTTGCACAGCCCTAACCTACTGCTCAGGTACTTTCGCGCTGCTATGGTAGCGTGTCGTGCAAATTCCCTAATTAGTCTAAGTGATTTGCTTATCTCATCAAATACTTAAAGTTAACACCGCGTAAGCAGATATTCATAATTGCATTCAATTATTCAATGTAATTGCATTCATTCACGCATCATATAAGCATAATAAAGGAAATTCATACATAAAATATCCAAACGCATCAACAGAACAAAGACACAGAAATTGCAGAATATCTCCTTTTATTAATATCTTCCAAGTGTTACAACCTCTATCCGCCTTGCACACACAGCTGCAGGGGTCCGCGCACTTAGTTGCGGACTTCTACCCTAGGCCTTTGCGCACTCAGTTGCAGAGCCTCTACCTACGCTACGACCCAAGACTTAGGACTTCTTGCTCCAAAGCTATGACTCTATTACATCGTGTGTCCTTTTGTATCTCTAAAACTACTTAGAGCTTAGCTCTTTTTATACAATCCCATGGTCCGTCGCGCACTCAGCTGCGTACTTCTACCCTAGGCCTCTGCGCACTCAGCTGCAGAGCCTCTACCTACGCTACAACCCAAGACTTAGACTTCTTGCTCCAAAGCTATGACTCTATTACATCGTGTGTCCTTTTATATCTCTAAAACTACTTAGAGCTTAGCTCTTTTTATACAATCCCATGGTCCGCAGACCATGGGTAGATCTCTTACAACCGACTTTACTTTACAAAACCAAGGGCGAACTACCCTTTTTTACACATAACACCTACGCATTCCGCGACCACAAAATGCGGAGTCTTTACAATTATATTACAAAAATTGACTTAAACATCGGCTTTTAGCCCCAAAACTGCCCTTGGGGGATCCTACTCCCAACAGGCCCCCAACACAAACACCATGACCTGCCCTCAAGTCACTCAGTAGGCGTGGAGATCTTTGCACGAAGCCCGTCTAGCTCGACCCGGATGACCGCAACCTCGGCCGTGCACTGAGCTGTTGCCTGCTTCACATCTTCAACTGTCTTCTCAGTCACTGCTCCTGCGTTGTCAGCCTGAAGCTTTTGTTGCGTCGCAAGCTTGCCTTCAATGTTTCTTGTGACTACGTAAGCTTCCTCCAACCAGGGCTTTAGTCGCGCCTTCAGCACTGCTTCCTTGTGTAGCGCTGCGTCCACCTGTTCCTTCAGTTGCTTGGCTTCCTGCAGCTTGGCTAACCTCTGTGTCAGCGCGACAATTCGCGTTGTGCCCTTAACTTCGTCATAGCGTTGTTGTAGCTCGCGCGCTTCCGTCTCTAGCCTCTGGATGTTTGGGTCCTCTTGCAAGCTGGTCAAGACCTCAAACGATTGCTCGAACAACTGTGTGCAGTCTGCTACTGCACTCTCCACCGCCGCAACTGCTTCTGTGACAGTAGTCGCCCGCTGTTCCTTTACCTCTGGCGATGTTGAAGGCTGGGCCCTCAACTGGAGCTCTGTAATCTATAGGTTCAGCTCCAACTGAACTCGCGCCATCTCTGTCCGAGTGTCGCGCACCCCTGTGGCCAATTTGTGGATTCAGATCAGAGTCATAACATCACCTCCGAGAGACATTTATGTCGCAATCTGTTACTTCCCACCTATCTCGTCTTCCTACGCTATTCACAATAGCTCAGACGGAGACCCTTTTACAGACTTGTACTCTGACATCACCAAGTTTTTGGCAATAGGGGTAATCATTCTCACAGGGGACTTCAATGCCCGGACCAAAGACCTCCAGACTCCTATGCACGACCGGACAGAGGATATATTTTGCACTCAGGGGATTGACCCGACCACGATCAGCATGCACCGGACCTCTGAGGATCACTTGGGACCCACCATAGCCTATGGGAGATATCTGCTACAGCTGGGAGAATCTCATGAGCTAGTAATTTTGAATGGCCTACCATGTTTCCCATCCTCGCACTTCTTTACTTGCAGACCATTTGGAGGCGGGGCAAGTGTGGTTGACTACGCTATTGCAAACCCAGATCTCCTCCCTTACATCAAAAATTTCTCGATCACCCCCATCCCTCTCGCAAATCATGCACTTCTCTCACTCTCTCTGCAGTTTGACCTCCCAAATCCATCTCCTACTCTTCCCCGCAACCCTCCCAGGACCACCTTCAGATTTGAGGAGATTGACCCTGACCTCTTCTCCTCTATCCTCAGACAGACACTCCCATCAAAATCCCAGTTCACCTCTCTCAGCTCCGCCAAGTACAAATACCAGTGCCTCTCATATACAATCTGGAAAGCTGCGCTCCAATCCTTCCCCCATTCTACCCGTACCGCCACCACCTCCCGTAAACCGGGAAATTGCCCCATGAATAAATGGTATGACCAAGAATGCAAGTCTATGCATCAGGACCTCCGACACGCATTCCGAAACTCCTTACCAACATACCCAGACCTCTGTTCAGCCTACCGTCGCCTCCTCCGCCGCAAGAAGCGCCTTTTCATTGCCTATAGGAGATAGGTTCTTTCTACTCTCCTCCTTCTCTCCCCAAAAGATTTCTAGGGGACCATCCTTTCCCGATGCTCACCTACCCCAGTCGACCTGGATCCTGCCTCAATGTTCTCTCACACCTCCCAACTGTATGACATTCCTAGGCAGCCTTTGATTCAGGTTACTTCCCCCCCCACCCCCTGCCACCTTTTCTCCGACAAAGATATTAGAGAGGCAATATGGACAATGAATAGCAGTAGGGCAGCAGACGAAGAAGGCTTCCAGGCAGAATTCTTCAAGTATGGACTTCGCCCCCTAGTAGGATATCTGGTGGACCTTTTCAACCAGGTGGTTCGGGATGGATTTCCGGATGGTTGGTCACACCACATTATCTACCTGATCCACAAGTCAGGGCCTACTTCCGACCCCAACAACTACAGGACAATCATGGTTGGGCACACATTCTCCAAGCTATATGCTACAGCACTCCACAGGACACTCTCCCATTTCCTTGAGCAGAGACAACTCAAGGCCAAGGGCCAAGCAGGATTCCGCCCAGACCACCAGACGATCGACCACATCCTTACTCTTCGTGCGGTGATCGAGGAGGCTAGGCATCGATCCTCTAAAGTGTACTGCTGCTTTGTAGACTTTCGGAAGGCCTTTGACTTAGTCCCGAGGGAAGATCTTTTCCAGAGGCTAAGAGAGATTGGCATTTCCTCGACTCTCCTAACAGCTATCATGTGCCTCTATGAGGTTGTCCTTGGCCGTCTCCGCACAGTCGGTGGAATGTCGGATTTCATCCAAAGCACCATTGGAGTCAAGCAAGGATGCCCCCTTTCTCCTACTTTATTCGAGATCTATATCGATGAGCTTGAGTCTTTCCTCTGGGAGCATATCCAGGATACAGATGGGTGTCTTCTTCACCAGGTCCTGATTTCCATCCTCCTCTTTGCAGATGATATTGCCCTTATTGCCTCCTCCCAAGAAGGACTTCAGAGACAGCTCGATGCTCTCACAACTTTTTGTGACCGGAGGCATCTAACTGTGAACTTGGGTAAAACCAAAGTGATTATCTTCAATGGAGTCAAGAAAACCTCAGACTTCCACTTCCTATTTAAAGGAGAAGAGATCGAGATTGTCAGCACCTATACATATTTGGGAGTTCAGTTTTCAGGGCCTCGCTTCAGCGTGCGGCCAGCCCTTCAGCCTCGGATCAACAAAGGATATGGCTCCCTAGCCCTTCTGGAGAGGCAGTGTTTCCGGCACCATTTCCAGGACATCTCGTCCAAAATGAGCATCATGGACACTTTGATTCACCCCACAGTGATTTACGGCTCAAAGATTTGGGGTCCCTCTCTCCTAGAGTCAAATTGGGCTTCAGCGGAGCGGGTCTAGACCCTCCTCTTGCGTCGTTTCATTAGGTGCAAGCAAACAATTCCTGAGCACATCATTCTAGCAGAGTTCGGGGCTCAACCTTTACGCCTAGAGGTGATATTCAGGGTAGTGTTGCTCCTGCACAGGCTCCGAGGCCTAGCAGACACGAGGAAGGGTCGTGACAGATACCCATATTTAGCATATTACTCCTCGGAGAACATCGCCCATACGCAGACAGGCCGATCCAAATGTTGGTACACCGGCGTGACAAAGCTTCTGGAGGCTTCAAGAATCCAGATTGACCATCCCCCACCTTTTCAGTACTCTCTGAATGCTCCAGGCCACCTCCTTCCTAATTAGCAAGATCTGAATAAGATCATTAAGGAGGATATTTATAGACGATACATTCAGACCACATGGACCAATCCTCCTAATGGGTTGCGTCCAAAAATGGCCTTCTACGCGGAGCATTGCCTGGAGATCAGGGATGGGCTCATCATCAAACCCCAGTACACGTTCCAGCATTGGATGCATGCCCTTAGAATCCCCCTCGGGCAACTCAGAGTTGGGTCTCACAGACTCCGGGTGGAGACAGATCACCACATCGATAGCGCAGATAGAATTTGTCAGCTCTGTCACTTACAGGAGATAGAGACAGAGACACACTTCATCTTCGGATGCCCTGCTTACTACAAGGTTCGAGGTCGTTTCCATTGTCTCTTCAAGTCTTCTCAGAGTTTGACTAGCTTCCTCAGATATGTTGATCAGAGATGCCTTGCACTTTATCTCTAGAAGGCCTTCAGATTTCGGGCCCGTTTCTTCAGCCCCCCACCAGATTGGACACCACGCAGACGATCACGGACTTCTTTAGGGATACCATCAGCGCAGGGCACCAAAAGAACCATTGACTGACCCATAGACACTGAGACCAGATCAGTGTGGTCCCGGGGGAGGCGACCCACCAGACTGCACCAACACTCCAGGATTGGATCCACCCCTAGGAGGCACCCTAGAACCTCCAGGCGACAGCAACGTTAGCCCAGTATGCCCACAGGACAGCAGAGTTTGACAAGCTTCTCTCAGTTTTCTTCTCTCGACCTCGGATGTTAGGAGTAGGAACTGGGCAGGAGACTCCTTCCCCCTTTCTTCTTCTTCTCCTTCTCTGCTTCATCGCAGTGCTTTGTTTCAAAGCCGAGAGCTTCTAGCTTCTACATTTACATTTACTTAGATTATAGATGTATTTCTGCTTTTTAAGAAATGTTAAAGGGGACCGTTTGGTCCACCGGCTTGGCATGATGTAATCATTGTAACTAACAGTCCCGTTGATCTATTATGGTCATTTGTTGGACATTAATAAAATTATCTTATCTTATCTTATCTGTAGGACCTCTGTTCGTTGTTTATCCGCTGTTCGTTGATCACCTGGAGTGTGCGGTGCTCTCGGGCCCTCAGCTCTGCAATTACTCCATCATGCAAGAGGTGGAGTGCTTCGCGCGGAAGCGCTGTCAGGTTCAATCCAACTCTCTTCAAGGCGCTGACAATGGGCCTGTCAGCCTCATTTTCCATGGTCAGTGCTCCATCCGGCAATACTATCGCACTGGAAGCCTTCGTACGCAGCATATCGGCAGCCTCTGATGTGCCGATAGCCAAGTTGGTAGACGTCATACCAACCTGCAACACGCAGGTCTGCAACTCCTGCAACTTGGTCTCGATGGCCCCTACTATGATCTGTTGTTGCTTTTCAAATTGTTGCAGGGCCTCCGTGGTGACATCTCTGACTGTGTCACCGATGTCATATAAGTCGTCGTCCGTCAATGTGATAAGGTCTAGCGAGGTCTTGGTCACCTTGGATTTCTTTCTGGACCTTCCCTTCTCTATCTCTCTCGGGCGCTTAATGCGGGGAGACGTCTCATGAGGGTCTGCATCGTGCTGCTATGTGTCTTCCTCTTTGGTCTCAGGCGAAGGCAACCGCGCACCTTTGTCAGAGCCCCGCTTTGTGCCACCTATCTGTTTTCTTGCCTGCTCTGCTTGGGCCTTCTCAGCAGCCTCCTTTTTTCCTCTTTTCGACCAGCTGCGCCATCTTCAGCTTGGCCTCCTCCTTCTTCTTCTGTGCAGCAGACTTGCTTCCACCCACTGCCAAGTCCGTGGTAGTGCGCCACTCCGCCGGCCATTTATCAAGCACTGCATCGATGGCGTCATTTGTGGCCAGGTACGACAAGTCGTACCACTTCTGCGCAAGGTCCTTCCGCACCCTGATAGATACTCGATGGAAATCAGCTTTAAACTCAGCATAGCTCTGCAGGTTAGCGTATACCATGGGCGACAATCGCGGCTTGCGATTGATGGCCATCCTGATATTCATTTCCATCAAGATCCAGAAGATCTTGTTGTCCCAAACTCGCTCCGCGTCCTTGGTCGCCCACAGTGAAGCGTACTTCACTGCTTTAGGAAGGTCTGGCGTGACCAAAGGGAACTGGCTCTCCTCTGGTAGCTCCCATGCTACCAGCACAATCGACAGCAAGAGCCACACATAGTGGAATGTCTTGCTTTGCTCTTGCGCTTCGCGGCAGTTCGCCAAGAACTCTCCGCGAAGGTAGTCCGACAAGTTAAACTAGACTCCTTTCGTGCACTATTGTGCAAGCGCGACAACAGCCATCGGCACCTTGTTGGCGCGACATTTCCGCATCACCTTCCCTGCAAGGATCTGCGTTGCTACCTTCACAACAGGGTCGCAGATGCTAGAGATAGCGTACCCGCGCGGCTTCTTCACCAGCTTGAATTTCTCCTTCATTAATTCTATGAGCGCCTGCTCGCCACCCTTGCCGCCAAAGATCATAGCTGGATTTTCACCTATATACGGCAGGCATGTTATTCGGTGGATTAACATATCTGTGATGGGTATCGACTCCTCCAGCCACAGACACCCATCATGCACCAAGCACAGCAGCTGCTTGATGACCAAAACTGTCACCAGGGTGCGGTTATAGTGCGGCACCCAGAGCAGGTTCAGCAATCCTGCCTTCTCTACCCCCTTGAGCCACCTCCGCGGCTCCAACGTTGTCATTCCCATATTTGTATCTATGATGCGGCGCATCAGCTGTTTGGTCACCAGGTGCGGGAACTTCTCATGGTCCGCCAAGTCCCAGTCTTCAAGCTTCAGTATCGGCACTCGGGCCAAGCGCAGACCGTCGAAAGTAATTTCATCTAGTAGCAGAGGGGTTTGCAAGGGAGTCTTACTCTCATCAATGTCCTTTGGGACCTTGGACTTAGGCTTGCGCGGAGGGACATACTCCGACAACCGTGTAATGGGGTTCGCACCCTAGGTTTCAACCTCCTCTACTTCAACCCCCACATCCTCATCGTCCATCGAGATGTCTTCGATGTCCTCCTCCTCTGCCTCTAAGTTTATGGCCTTGCCCTTCTCCTGTGCAGTGGGCTTTGGTGGGTTTCTCCTTGGCGAGGCGCGCACCGATATGGCAGGCTGCTTGCCCTTCTTGTCCTTCACGGTCTCCTTGGTTGGGGTTGGCTTCAATCTCGGCGTTCTCAGCGATTTAGGGACCTCCGCCAATACTTCTGCCTCTCTCTCCATTTCCTGTGCCGGCTCCTCTACTACTTGTTGTGTATTGATAACTTCTGGGGGCGCTAACATGATCTTCTGCAAGAATTCCTGTGTGTCCGCCGACAAAGTCGCAAATACCCTAGAAACTATCAGAAGCTCGTATTGCTCACAATTCATAGGCGCCAAAGAGCTTAACAACTTAATTCTCAAAATGCCAAGTGTTTTTCGCTGGACAGCCACTTGTAATTTATAGGGCATTTTGAATTCAAATCCGACCATTTCCCCCAAAATCGGTTCATTAATGCCGGATTGGCAGAAGATTTTCAAGGATCTAAGCCATAAATTTCGTCTTAAATGTCGGTCGCCCGCTCCATTTGGCCTCACTTCTGTCGTCTTTTCATGAATAGTGACTTTAACAGTCACTTTCCGGCCGACCTGCGTGATTTCTCCCTGGGTAGCGCAGCTCCCTCCGCGTTGTCGCGGACCCAGTGACACTTCCTTGCTTCGCACCATCCTCTAATCACGCAGCTCCCCAACCCGGGCAGTGTAGCTTATAGTCACGCACCTCCTTTCAGCTGCCTGTAGCGCTAAGACTGTGCTACCTTCATTTAGTCACATGGCCGGACCGCCAGTGTATGGCTTCAAGCGACTGCCATTAACCTTTCCTGGGAAGGGTTCTCCATTCAAACTTACTATCACATAGCAAAAACAAGTCATTTACCTTAAATGTGCGCAACTTAATGTGTCGATCATGCCATGACTTTTCGCATTGCTTTTGGACTTGCTGGTGAAATCCAGCTAAAAAATATTTCTTCCTCCAATTCATCCAGTTGGGAGAGCCTCTCCTCTAGGGCTCCGCGATCCGTCATACCTGTGAGCGCTGCTATGTGCAGGCTAGGCACGATATACTCCATAGGCATTACCGCTTCAACACCATAGACAAGCCTAAAAGGGGTCTATCCAGTCAACTTCTTGCATGTCATTCGATAAGCCCACAATACTGCAGGGATGCGTAGGTCCCAATCACTTCGTTGAGCATTGCAAACCTTGGTCAGTGCATTTTTGAGCACTTTGTTGAACGCTTCCACCGTCCCGTTAGCCTGCAGGTGATAAGGCGTACTCTTCTGGTGGTATACCTGAAATTCCTCCGTTAGCGCGCTGATCGTCTCATTCAGGAAGTGTGTACCACAATCACTCATCAAGATCTTCGAACAGCCAAATCGCGTCAGTACATGCTCAAATAGGAACTTTGCGGCAGTCGTGCCCGTGCAATCCTTCACCGGCTGCACTTCTGCCCAATGAGTCAAATACTTCGTTGCGGTGATAATGTACCTTGCTCCCGTCTTTCCTTGTGGCTAAATGAGTCCTACAAAATCTATCGCCCATTTCTCGAAGGGTTGCAACGTCATTTGTGGATTCAAAGGCATCTCATCCCTCCGCGATGGTCTGCCAGTCCTTTGACACACATCGCACACCTTGCAATATGCTTTTGAGTCCTGATGAAGGGTTGGCCACCACAACCCTGCGCGTAGAATCTTCTGCGCAATTTCTCTCCCTGCATAATGGCCTCCCGCGGTGCCCCCATGAGCGTCCGCGAGGATGCTGCTTCTTTCGAACTCAGGTACATACCGTCGTAATATCTCATCAGTCCCCATCTTGTATAGATGCCCAGCAATGACAAAGAAATCTGCCACACGCACCACTAATTCCTTCTTTTGTTGGACAGTGTATCCTTCCGGTGCAGTTCTTGTTGTTAGGAAGTGTATTATATCCTCAAAATGACCATTCGCGACGTGCACTGCAAATAGCTGTGAGTCAAGCAATCCTTCTTCCAAGTTAGTAGGTTCCTCCCCTGTTTCGATGCGCGACAGATGGTCTGGTCCCGCATTCAATCGTCCAGGCTTCACAACCACTTCAAAATCATGCCCCTGGAACAATAAGAGCCCCCTGCGAATTCCCCCCCCCCCAACACAGACTTATTGACCAGGTACTTCAGTGCGGAGTGATCCGTATACATCTTAAAATGGTCTCCTAACAAGTATTGTCTATACTTCTGGAGCGCATACATCATAGCTAGCCCCTCGCACTCGGTGGTGGAATAATTCTTCTCCGCTTTGGATAATCTTTGGCTTGCGAATGCAATAGGATGGTCCACGCCTTCTCCGCCAGCCTGTGTTAGTACAGCTCCCCGCGCTATACATGACGCGTCAACATGCACATGAAACTCCTCCTTCCAATCCGGGAAGACTAGAACCGGCGCAGTGACCATCTTTTCTTTCAATATATCCAAGCTCTTCCTACAATCATTGTTCCAGTAGAATGTGACATCCTTCTTCAACAATTTCTCCATAGGCACAGTGATCTGTACATAGCCTTTGATAAACTTCTTGTAGTATCCCATATGTCCCAAGGTAGCACGCAGCTACTTCACACTCCTTGGTGCTTCCAAGTTCAATATCACCGCTATCTTCGTGGGATCTACCATCAGTCCTTGTCTGCAAACCACATGCCCCAACAGGTTCCCAAAAGGAACACAAAACAAACACTTCTTGAGATTGAGCGCGATCTGGTATCTTCGACAAGTATCCAGCATTAGGCGCAAGCTTGCTACATGGCGTTTAACTAGCCCAAATACAGTCTAGTCATCAAAATATACCTCCAGGAACTTATGAATAAATTCCTTGAACGCGGCAACAACTACGCCCGAGAAGATCACACACATTCTTCAACCCAAACGGCATCATGGTGTACTGAAAGCAACCCCATTCAGTCGTGAAGGTTGTCTTGCTCCTGTCCTCTGGCGCGATTTTGATCTGGTGGTACCTAGAGAACCCATCAGTGAAGGAATATGCTTCCTGGCCACCTACATTGTCCAACACTTCATCAGTGAACGAAGTTGGGAAAGGATCATGTACACAAGTGTCATTTAGCTTCTTGAGATCCACGCATATCCTTATTTCATCCTTCTGCTTTTTTTCCTGTACCACCATTGGACTTACCCAGTCAAATTCTTCCACAGGCTCAATGATGCTTGCTGCGAGCATCTTGTCTAGCTCTAAGCAGACCTTCTCCGTATATTTCGGATTGAGACAGTAAGGCCTTTGCTTAACTGGCTTCGCGTCGAGTTTCAACATGATATTCATCATTCTTAGGTCCCCGATTATCCCTTTCAAATCCGTAAACTTGGTAGGGAATAAATCCTAGTATTCGCAAGCAATTCAGCGACCTTATCTATTGTCGCGTCGTCCCATTAGTCTCCAATCTTCGCGAATTTGGGCTTTGCCTCAGTACCAATGTTTCCTTGTTTTGTTTCAACGGTGCGGTTATATCAGGGTTCTCAATCTGCGGCCCTTCAACCTCGCGGTGACCTTTTGTTTCCGGAATGTTAATCTTCCACAGATCCTCGTCCTCTTCTTCAGCAGTTACATTATAACATTCTAGCACGCGACTCAGCTGAGTAGCCCATTCCGATTGAATCAGGTCTAAAGGATCATGCGGTATCCTAAAGATTGTTGCTTTCACCTCTTCTAACGCTTCATCAATACTATCAAACCCATCCTCAAAACTAAATGTCAGCATGAACCCTTCCCGCAGGATATCCCATTCGCCGGTCCCATGGCGGAGCTCTGTTTCTACGTACCAATTCATTGGGACAACATCCAGAGTATGACAGAACAAGTGCACCCATTCAGGTTGGGGCTTTCTCCATAAGCTTGGGCCCATTTGGCCAAATGAGCATGCGGATCATACCTGCCCATCATACTTGTCTGTCATTCGCATCTTCAGCTTCCCAAAGCAAGTTCTCACCATTCTCCTACATTCGCGCCAATCATCAAAGCTTCCCTTGTGCGTAACCCACCATCTTGCGAGTGTAGCATGCAGTGCCCAGTCCAACGCCTGGAAGCGCTGCTTTTCTGGTACCTCCCTTTCAAATGCATCCAAAAAGATATCTACTTCATTCATACCATCATAAGTAGGCAGATTTCTTACTTTTGACGACACAATGCAACGATCGGGTCATCATGTTACAATTCAATGTAGTTACTTTATGTAACCGATTTTGCCAGCGTTTTATTTCTTCATCGGAGTCCGAAGTGCAGGAACTCTCGCGATCCCAAGTAATCCGTCCATCCGTGGTGGGATTCACCCAATCTTGGTCTCATGTTGTTATCTTATAGATATAGTCCAGATCGTCATCACTTTCATAATCGCGGATTGGTTCCGTATAGTGCGATCCTTCAGCCGGATCTAGGGGTATTATTACGCGCAGCGATTTCTTCTCGAAGATCATCTTCTGCTTCTTTAGATTGATTACTCCGTTCATATCAGTAGCCCAGTGAATTCCCAAGAGTGCAAGATAGGGATTGTTGTCATCCACTATCTCTATTACTTCAAAGTCAACCAGCACGCTCGCTCCCTCAATATCCACGGTCACCCCCTGCAGCCGCCCCATGGGGATGATCTTCTGTTGATTCGCCATCCTTAGCTGAATCAGAGACCATTGCAGCACAGGTCTCCCCATTCGCTCCCAAGCCTGCTTCGGTAGGACATTCGCATCTAACCTCAGGTCCAAAATAACCTGATCCATTCCATATTATCCTATCTACGTGGTCAGTTTCATCTTCTGTCCCGTCCTTGTTTTATGCTTGCCAATCTTTCGTACTACGCGTGGCTCAACCGGCACGGTTCTAGCGCATCTATTGATGAGCTCTTGTAACCCTTTCACAGCGTTACGCAGTAACTTCATACAGGTCTTCAGGAAAGTTGTGAGCATAGAGGGGTCCATCTCCTGCTCACGCTTATCCTTGCTTCTTGAGGTGGAGGCCTCAGCAAAGCTCTTCTTAGCTTCCATTACGGTTTCGCATGCGCGCTCCAAATCGAACTCAGCTTCCTTCGTCGGAGCTTTGCGAACCCACGTACTATCTTCTGGTTGTTTCCCCTTGTCATCTCCTATTGCGATTCCACTTCTGAGCACTATATTTACATTTGGATCCTCTTTGCACGACTCAGACCTCATCATCTGCAGGTTCTGAGTCGGCGGAGGTGGTAGCGCCCCTTTGTCACGTATCCTAGCTATCAGCGTAGGACAGTCTTTCGTTTCATGATCAAACAGCGTGCAATACTTGCACGACGGACGCGTTGGATTAGTGCAATCGCGGGCATAGTGTCCTGGTCCTCCGCAATTGTAGCAAATCAACTGTCCTCGACCTCTACCAGGTCCTCCGCCTCGGCCTCTTCCGCGCCCCTGAAATCCTGTCCGCGCCATCCCTGCGCTCTGGTCAAGGGGTCGTGTTTCGACCTGAACCCTATAGGCAGGAGTTCTATCCATCATCAATTCATAGCTCTTGCAAGCATGCTCATCATGTCCTACCCAATGTTTTTAAAACCGGAACCGGTGACCGGACCGGTCCACCTAATGAACCGCTCTAACCGGGACTGGTTTGGTCTAAACGAATCGGTTTTAGAAAAATACATTAAATAATTAATTTTTAATAAAACAAAACTATTTTTAAGATTTAAAACCATGATTCCAAGCCAATAGAGACAAAATATGCAAAGTTTGCTCATTTATATACCATGTAAAGGTGAATATATCAAAATGGCACCGAGTGCAATACATATCATCGACAAAATAGAAAAATACATGAGCAATGAGGCTCTAAATGGCCTATAAAGTCCAAAAACAACGCTGCAAGCTATGAGGCCATTGGCCTACTACAAGTCTACAGTGTACACATGATCAATCATCAAGTTCATCACCACTACTAGCCACAAGATCATCATCAGGAGCTACATAGACATCATCTGGTTCAGAGTCTGAGGATGCCTCAGCCTGATCTGCAACCTCAGTATCAATACCACCAATAACAATAGAAGTGGACCTAATGGAAGCACGAGTTTGTCGACCTGCACGACTAGTGCCTTCCATTAGTTCTTTGCCTTTCCTTGATGTCGCTACTGATCCTGGTTCTGAGGCCGCCACATAATCTGCTTCATCCCCCGCTAAAGCCATGTCGATATCAAAATCAACCTCAAACACAGGATCTTCAGTCTCCTCCACCCATTCTAATGTTGGATCAATATCGTCCAACACAATGGAATCTAGATCAGGTGTTTTGCTCATCATTTGGTTCCTCCTCGTCGAAAGTTGTATTGCGGGAAAACAAGATCATTTAATCGTTTTTGTTCCAAACGGTTTCTCTTCTTTGTGTGTATGCGCTCAAAAATAGACCAATTGCGCTCACAACCTGAAGCACTGCAAGTTTGACTGAGGACTCTAATTGCAAACCTTTGCAATTGAGGACACTGGCCACCAAATGACTCCCACCAATGTGCTGCAAAGAAAAAGACATTAATTAGTAACTTAGTTTATAATTTGAATTGTAAAGAACGTAAACAATTTTAACTTGAAAAGAAAAACAAATTGGAAATTGGAATTGCTTACCTGGTTGGTCCACATCTCTTGCCATCTTTGCCAAGTTTTTGCCAAAGGTACCACCTGCCATAGTGAAAACAGTAAGTTGTCTATGTATTTCCAACTGGTCTGCATGGGTAGGGACCATGCGCTCCAAGCAATCAATCAATCCAGCTCTGACCTCCCCATCATGCAGATCTCCTAGCCAATTTTTATAATGATACTTTGGGTTCAAAAAATACCCAGCTGCATGTATAGGACGATGGAGTTGATTGTTCCATCTGTTATCAATGATCTCCCATATACGGCCATATTTAGCTAACTTGTCCTTGTAAGCTGCCCGTATCTGCTCCTTTGCCTGATCCATAGCCTCATAAATGTAGCCCATGGCCAATTTTTCCCCATCCACCATCCTTAGCACCTTAACAAGGGGCTCGGTAATTTTCACAAGCTCTACAGACCTTTTCCAAAAATAACTGTCTAACACTTTCTTTTTGGTGTCTTTTCCATCTTGTCTACTAGCCCACCGAGATTCGGACCATTCTTCAGAGGAAAACATTTTCTGTAAGTTTTTATGTTGACCATTAAGATATTGCAACGTGAGGAAGTGAGTTGCAAATCTCGTAATTGCAGGCCTAACAAGCTCTTTGCCCCCAATGTTTTTCCTCATTAGGCTCAATACCCATGAGTGGTTGTAAGGGTATTTTGTAATGCACTTGGCATGCTCTACAATGCTTTTTACCCACTCCACTTTGCCTATATCCTCAAGCATGAGGTCTATGCAATGTGCAGCACATGGAGTCCAAAATATGGTCTTATATTTGTACTCAAGCATCTTTCCAGCAAGAACATAGTTTGAGGCATTATCGGTGATGACCTACACAACATGTTGCACCCCAACTTCCTAAATAATGTTATCCAAAAGCTCAAATAGAAGGGTTGCATCCTTCACCTTTTCAGATGCATCAACTGATCTCAAAAACATGGTTCCTTGAGGGCAAGAAACAAGGAAATTAATGATAGTGTGGTTCTTTCCATTAGTCCATCCATCTGACATGATGGAACAACCTGTTTTGAGCCATGAATCTTTAAACTCAACCAAATACTCATCAATGGAAGATATTTCTTTTTGCAAAAGACTCCCCTCAAGTCATGCATACTAGGGCCTTTGAAGCCTTTTCCTGTAGCTATAACAGAGTCCCACATAGCTTGGTAATAAGGTGAGCGAGCAGCATTAAATGGGATATCTGAATCATACCACCATCTAGCAATGTATTGATGAGAAGTTTCTTTGCATTGTTTTTTCCAATGTTGATCCAAAGTGGGTTGATGACTTGGCTGGGAGGAAGTGGGATTAGAAGAGGCAATGTTGGCAGAAGATGAGAAAAAACTTTGGATGTTTGTTCTCTTTGTTCCTTTTGATGGTTGGCCACAAGAAAGATGAAGATAGTGAAAGGGGTCATTGGTGGAAGGAATAGAAGTTGAGTCTTGAATCTCATAATCATCATATCCACTCTCTTTCATGGCTTCTAATAAGTCCCTCTTCCTTGCACTGTCATCTTGGATGGCCTTCTCCCTAGCCTTATCCTCATAAAACTTTTCAAGCTTGGAAATGTATTCTGCCCTAATAGGACCTAACACTGCATTTGGTGCACCACATGGCGTTACTTGGCCTCTTATCCCAGCGAAGTGTTGTTTCAATCTAATATTACCCCCACCTCCAATAGATTTATGGCATAATTTGCATATCATTTTTCCATCAATTACATCACAATGAACCCATGCACTGTCCTTTCCTTTTGGAGCCATGTTTGCTTGAAATAATTACAATTTGCAAAGAAATCTACCATTTAAAAAAAAATTGCACCTAAGCAACATGGAAAACCAAAGCTAAGTTTAGGAAAACAAATGCACATGCAAGCTACAAAGTTTGATAGCATAGAGCTAGAGATTTGATAGCATAGATGATAAAAGTGAGAAGTTTATAAATTTATAACACATAAAAAAATTTAATTCATGGACAGCAGTCAAATGAGGAATTTTCAAGTGAAAATCCTTACCTGGAAATGCAAAGTTGCAAACTAGCTTCCTTAGCCTCCTCTTGAAGATGCCAACTCACTGACAACTACAAACTATCTCCAAAATAGCTCCTACTCCAACTCCAAGATGACTACTCCGGCAAAAACTCAACACTCTCCAAGCTCACAAACAAACTCACAAACACTCATAAACACTCCAAATCAGATGTGTGAGACAAATGAGAGGGAGAGGGGCCTCTTAAAGGCTTGGAGAGGGTGTTTCTGGAGGGAAAGCACCCTTAGTTTCCCTCCAAAACCCCTAAACCTCATTGAGAAATGTGCTGAGTGGGGCCTCGGTGGGCATGGCCGGTAACCGGCCGGTTAGGACCGGTTAGGGCAAATTTTCGCCATACAGCCTCTTAAACCAAGGTTTTTCACTGGTTCCAACCGGCCAGTTAGACCGGTAACTGGTTAGCTAGGCCGGTTTTTAAAACTATGGTCCTACCGTCCTACAAGTTGTAGAACAGCTGTTGTGGTCCCTGTACAAACTTCTGTAACAAGTGACAATTATCCATGCCATGTTTTCCGGCTACCTGACAGATAGCACACCATAATGCAAGCCTCGCGCTAGGTCCTGCTTGAGCTTCTGGCCTTAAAGGAATCGGTCCTCCTCCTGTAATATAGTTTGCAAAGACCGAGCAATGGTCTTTGTCATGACCCTGATTCTTGCATTTCAAGCACCATACCTTCTCACGTACCTCTGGTCGAACCATTCTGTCCTGCTTCAAACTTTGCATCTCAAGGCACAAATTCTTCAACTGTGCATGGATCTGCTGAACTCCTAGATTTGGATCGCGCATCCGAGTTTCATGTAGTCTCATGGCAATCTCCAAGGCCTCTACCTGAGTTGTAATCTTCTGTTGCAACAGCGCACTCCTTAAGTGTGGTAGTACCGAAGCCACAAACCACTCGCAATGCTGTCCATCTGTCAAATTCATGTTGGCTTCGTGGATTGTACACTTCAACCTCTGATCTAGTTCCCAAGGCGTCTCGCCTGGTTGCATCGCGATCTCTTTGAATCCCACAATCGACTGCACCTCAGATTTAGGTCTACTAAATTCTCTATTTAGTGATGCTTGGATGTCTGCTACTCCAGCATTCGGGTTATCATTAGAGTATTTAATATACCAAGTTAGCGTGCGATCTTGTAGAGCACTAACCAGTGTCACCTTTTTTATATGATCATCTGTAACACCTTGAGCTTCCCATACAGCCCTCACAACGAACCAGAATTGGTCCGGGTCCTCATTTCCCAAGCCTTTGAACAAAGGCAACTTCACTGTATTTGCCATATTGAACTGTGGTGGAGGTGGAGGTGGTACGGGTGAAGTTGGAGGTGATGGTGGTGAAGTTGGAGGTGGTGTGGGCGGAGGTGGTATTCGCGGGAATCCTTGTCTTATTAACTAAATAGCACTTCGCGGAGAAACCTTCGTTATTTCTTCCTCGTCACCTCGTAGAGGAGAAATCAATGGACTATACTTCGGACCCTTTTTTCCTTCGTTCCTGTAAGTTTTTCCGCTTCGCGTAGTCTCGAACATCAAGGTAGTTGCATAACCCGTTTTTCGCACAATAGCATTTTAATCCAGGTATTCAAAGATTTTACGTACTTACCTCACGATCCTTTGAAAAAACGTCGCTCTGCCTCATTGTAGCTGACTAAGGTATCGACCGCGAATTCAGTCACAAATCCTCCTATGACGCGATCGAGCCAATGATCGACAACGCGGGCGATCTTATCCTCCAATGCTTCCAACCTTCGCACTAGCTCCGGGGTCCACACAATAGGACCGTCAAGTTTCCACCTTCCTTGGCTATCTGCTAGCTTCGCGATCCACTCGTATAGCTCAATAGGGAAGGAGCAGAAAAAGATCTCGTGGATCTCTGTATACAGGTATCTATCCAACCACTATTCCTTTGTCAGTGGCAGGTACCTGTTCTCCCGTGCCGCGAATTCGTGGATCTTCCTATCCAACCATTCTTCGATCTCCTTCTTAGTTGGATTCCAATGATACAACATCACACATCTCTTATGCAGATTCTGGTCCCAGAAACGGAACCATTTGTTGGCTTGAGGGGGGCCTAACCTAGGTTCAGCGTTAATTAGCCAAACAAATCCCTACACTACTGGCCCTTTCGACATCAGCCCGCGGAGCGTGGACCGAAGTCTCACCCGAAGCAGTATGGGGGGATGCTGGAACCAAGTTTCTGCACCCTAAGATGGTTGTGATGTCGTTTGATTCCTTCTATCCATGCCTTCGTGCAAGTTGCTTCTTTCTAGGGCTTGCAAGATGAGCCCTCTATTCCATTCTTCCGTACCACCGCGAAAGGGTATGGTCAACCTTTGCACAGCCCTAACCTGCTGCTCAAGTACTTTCGCGCTGCTATGGCAGCGTGCCGTGCAGATTCCCTAATTAGTCTAAGTGATTTGCTTATCTCATCAAATACTTAAAGTTAACACCGTGTAAGCAGATATTCGTAATTGCGTTCAATTATTCAATGTAATTGCATTCATTCGCGCATCATATAAGCATAATAAAGGAAATTCATACATAAAATATCCAAACGCAACAGAACAAAGACACAAAAATTGCAGAATATCTCATTTTATTAATATCTTCCAAGTGTTACAACCTTTGTCTGCCTTGCGCACACAGCTACAGGGGTCCGTGCACTCAACTGCGAACTTCTACCCTAGGCCTCTGCGCACTTAGCTGCAAAGCCTCTACCTACGCTACGACCCAAGACTTAGACTTCTTGCTCCAAAGCTATGACTCTATTACATTGTGTGTCCTTTTGTATCTCTAAAACTATTTAGAGCTTAGCTCTTTTTATACAATCCCATGGTCCGCAGACCATAGGTAGATCTCTTACAACCGACTTTACTTTACAAAACTAAGGGCGAACTACCCTTTTTGACACATAACACCTTCGCGCTCCGCGACCACAAAATGCGGAGTCTTTAGAATTATATTACAAAAATTGACTTAAACATGGGCTTTTAGCCCCAAAACTGCCCTTGGGGGATCCCACTCCCAACAACAACTCAGTTGCTAAGAAGTAAGCAACTAAAAAACTCACCCAAACCCTAACATGTTGGTCCGTATGGATGCCTCGTGATGCTGAAGCTACCTCTATTGCTAATTTGTGCTGACCCTCTACTGCAAACTGCTCTATGCCTCTCACGTTGCTATAACATCCACTACGCTGCCTCAGACTTTGGCAATCTAGCAATGCCACTGTTGCTCCATCACACCTCTCTCCAACCGACACCGGTCATTTTCCTACTGTTGTTAAGGGCTCCCGTGGCTTATGTGTTCCAAGAGTTTGGGCACCTCACGAATCTTGCCCTCCATGTAGTCCTCTCGACTACAACTCCATGTCGCCGCACCTCTTCTCTAGAGGCGCATGAGCACTCATGGCACAATCGTCATCCTTGCCTTCCTTGTCCGCTTTCGCTAGAGCAACCTTTTGAGTCAGAAGCCTCCCCCTTGCCTTTCTTCCTGGGACACTGAGCGGCATAATGTCCCATTTCCCCACAATTGAAGCATTTGACCTTAGTTATGTCCTTCTTCCTCTTTTGCTGCCCCGGTTGTCCTACCGATGTGAGAGTTGCATCCTCCTCCTCCTCCTTCTTGACCCGAGTTCCCTTCTCGCTACTCCCTTCTTTGGTCAACCTCCTGAGCTCTTCTTGTCGAAGAGCTGCCCACATCTCCTCCCAACCGGGGAAAGTCGCTCTGCCCAAAAGACTTTGAAAAAATGTATCCCAGTCCTCGGTGACTGCATTCAGGGCAGTCCTGACCATGAACTCAGGATTTGGTGTAGACCCCATGGAAGTCAACTGGTCGCAAATCCCTTGCAACTTGAGAAGGAAGGGATCTATCTCCTCTCCTTTCTGCATCTGGTACTATCTCAGTTGATTTTCTAATAGCATCTTCCGTTGCACGGAAGAGCCCTGGTACAAGGTGGTCAGGGTCTCCCACATCTCCCTTGTTGTTTCCTTCTCAGCAATGTGTGGTACTACATGATCTTTGACCCCATCTAGGATCATGCACTTTGCCTTCGCTTGGGCCTCCTTGTACTTCTTTGCCACATCAACGTCAACCAGAACAACAACCACTTTCAAGACATAGTCCTTGATGCGATGTTTATCTAGGATTGTCAGGATCCTGGCCTTCCAGATGACAAAATTGGATGCTTTGTCCAATCTGTCATGATCCCTCAATCCATTCATTGCCATCTCTGCTCAAAAATAAATTAGTTCTCTTCTCCCTCTCCTGCCGTCAATCTAGCAGGACTTGGATCTGGATTCCTTGGGCGCAAGAAACCCTCTAAGGAACAAGCTCCTCTCTAGACTCCCTTTGAGTCCTGATTTCCCTCTCGAAAATCCTCCGGCCAACTATCGAATCACTTCCTCTCCAATCCTCCTTTGCTGCTGCAACCCGGATCTAGATTTCTTTGGCTAGAAATTTGTCAAGGCAGTGACTCCCTCTACCTTGGCTCTGTCTCCACAGACACTATTCTGCACCAACAGAAACAGTGTCCCACCAGCTCCTCAAATCGAAATCTTCTCTGCTCCCTTAGCCCCGGCAACTGAAGAATCTGAGCCCCTCTGGCTCTGCGCAATCACTGTGTGAGTTGGATCAGCTCCTCCTAGCCACTGCGTCAATCCTTCCTGGCTGACGTGGCACTGCGTGAGCCTAATCTGCCCCTCTTCTACTTCTGCGCTGGCCTAGATAGCTGACGTAGCTACTGCATGGGCTCCTCCCAGCTACTGCGTCACCCTCACCTGGCTCAGAGTGCTGACGCAGGCACTGCGTGAGCCTCTGCGTCACCTTTTCTGCAATGCGCCACTCCTCCTGCGTCTCTGACTTTGGAACAGCGTTGTCTATCGGGATAGTTGCTTTTTTGCAGCAAATTCTCCAGATTTCTTGGCTGGTGTCTTCAGTGTCCTATGATCTGCAATGCTTTGATACCATGTGAGAATTTTTGAATCCAGACATCAGAAATCCTACTGCAATCACTAGTTTATCATCTCCTACTTGTTCTTTACATTCAACAAGTTATTTAATTACTTAAACAACGATGAAAACATTATTGCAGCCTACACATATGTACAGATCATGAATTGAAATAAACTGAGACAATCACACAAGGAACACTGTTATTTTTGGACAATCATCCCCGGAATAACCCAACTCGAGAAAACCGGTGCAGCATATAGAGGGTTTGTATTATTAAGCAAATTCTTGAATACAACTAGGGTGCCAAATGTGGCTCACCCAACAGAGAATATCCTTGGCAGAAGTACCTCTATCTGGAGATAGATATTTCAGCAAATCCAGCAACTGGATGATCAAACCCCACAGACGACACTATTGTCCCCAGTGCTAGTCAGCGATGGTTGCTCCAAGCTCTACGCTAGGACTGCGTCACCTCCTCTAGGAGCTGTGTCACCCTCTCAGTGAGCCTCCGTTGCTCAAAAATTCGATATGTTGAACTGCTCTCTCTGCCCTAAGAAAAACCCCAGCGTTGCCTTTAAAGACCTGCGTCAACCCCTCTAGCTTTTGCGTCACCTGCGTCATCTCCTCTGGCCTTTGCGTCACCCTCTCTGGAGCTGCATTGTCTCTCCTGGTGCTGCTCTGCCTCTCTACTATGTATTCTTCAGCCTTGGACTGAAGTCCCTCTGTCGAACTGCCCCTCACTGCAACTCAAATCACTAGCTCAATTTTCTCAGCAAACCACACCCCAGAAAAATCGAACTCTTTGATCTCTTGGTGTATCTCCAACTGACCCTCAAGCCTCCTCTTATACTTTTCTTGTTGATGAATCAATGGTCGTGATCTAATCTCTAATCAACAGCTAAGATTAAAACAGGCTTGATCCTCGTCACTTAGAACCTTCTCACCCATATTCTTATTAATACACATTAATATTTTTATTTTCCTAAGTTTAGACTTAGGAACCCATTAAAAATATTAATTATTTTAATAACTCCTCATCCGGGTGGAATTTCTCCAAACGATTTCTGGGTTCTGGAGATCTTATGTGTTCTAGCCCCTCCACCAAATTTCGGAGCTAGAGCACATCCGATGCTACCCAAAATCAACATGTCATTCAAGTATGAGTGGTCAGGTCCCCAAGGTCCCTTGCAGATGAAGCAAAGTCCCTTCCTCCTCAGCTCATTCCTACTGCATGATCCCCCAAACCTGAGTAGCTCCTCCCTGGTCAACTGTCTCCTAAACAGCCCAATGTTCTGCTCAACCAACCTTTCGGCTAGCTCATAAGTAGCAGGTGAGACCAGTTGCTCTCTCCTCCAAACAGACAACAATTGAGACTACAACTCCCGACAAATGGCATCACGGCCTCTCATACATGATGACAAGATGGACTGCATGTGTGCTATGACTATGTGAGGATGATGTTTCCTAATGCTGAAGAAGCATTGGAACATCTGTAGGATAAGATAATCACACTCAAGATCAAACATGACTTCATAAGTCCTAGTCATGGCCATAACTCCTAAAATCTCGAGCTTCTTCCTAAAAGTAGAGCCTGCATTGCTGTCCATGTCTCGGAAAGTTTCTATCATCAGTCTGAAAACTCTCTTCATAACATCATCATTGTAAGGAGTTATAGGGGTGGTTAATCTCATGATGTTACTGAGACAAGATACAATAGGAAGTCTAACCCCTTCACAAGGTTCCTCCAAGAACTTGTGTTGTATGAGAGCAAGCATAGCTGGTTTTAGAGCCCAAATTAGTTTCTTCCCTTCTAACTGGCTCACTTTGGAAAGGAGGGCATCTAGCTCATCAAGTTTGAAGAGAACTTTCCATGTGACCCTCAAGTGCTTCAAATCTGTCCCAAGAGCAAAAATCTTGTGTCCTAATTCCTGTCCCTCCTGCAAATCTTTTGGTGTCTCTTGCTGAAGAAGAGTGTGGATCCTTTTTGAGAATGGGTTGTTGTTTTTTGTGGGTCTTTGATCCATTCTGCGGTTTGTTGAGGTACTGTTGTTTTGACTTGAGAGGCAATTTAAATACTCCATATTTATTATAACAATACAAGGTTATGATAAGCAATGCAATACATTGTCCTGCAATCTATGAAAATAATGTTGATAACTCTCCAAAAATACTTGGCAGTCTCACTGCTATAGATGCAATCCTGGTTTGTTTGGACTCAACAATACATATCATGGACATTCAATACTGAAAGAACACCCTGTCTCAGTCACACCCGATCTATGAAATGTTCAGAAAATACACATATGTTTGCTTAATGCTGATATAATAACACCAAATCTGAGAATGAGCAAAGTTATAAATCGATTAGTGAAGAAAACAAATATAGGTAACCTGGAATATGCGTATCATCTCCTTCTGCATCACTCTTCCAGCAGTTGGCTCAATGCTTGAGCTACTTGTCCTCTTCTGGAAGCTGCTCCTAGGCTCTACACGTCTAGTAATAAGGGGTCACGGCATATGTCTACACCGACTATATGCATTCACCAGCTAAAGCTCCCCCATGAATTCCACGCGTTGTACTTCTCGGATTAGCATCCAAAGGCAGCCATGAGTAGCGTATGCCTTTGTCACCTCAAGCACACGTGCTCTATTTCTGGCGACATTCTTTACCAGAGCTCACGCACGGGCCATTTTCTCCTCATACAAATGCCCTGAATTGCGTTATTCACCCTTAACTCTTGCTTAATCAATCACAGAGAAGAACACACCATCATCCGACTCCCATCAATCCCCTTCTGCAATTTGGTTAAAAGAACATAACCGATGACATTCCACCAACAGTCACGACCATTAAATAGTCGTGTAATGCCAAATTTGGCTCTAACTTGGTTGGCGTACACACAAGTCACCAAATCAGTCAACGCATTCGACTCCAGCAATCATCGTTGACTCCTTTATCGCTCTGCAATGTGATCGGCCTCTCACGCACAGGGCAGTAGTCTATGGAATTTCCTCAGGCAACGTTTTAGGCAAATCCATGACAATGAAAACAGTGTTGGCTCTTGGATACGTTGGCTTCTTCTTCATATGTCTACGCTGATAAGCTCTACGCACAAACCATTGGTAATTCAAGACTTCAACTCGACCCCTGGCCCTGCATTAAGTGGACTGGTTGTGCAATATTAATGCAATCTCTTATTCCATAAGTTGAACATTGATCCAATCGTTAATCTTCAATTCTCAAATAATGTCTCTGTCTTGGATTAGCTGTGAAATCGGCTCCCTTACTTGACACGATCCGGTAAGCTAAGGAGAAATCAACTCAATTTCCTTGGAAAATTCTTATTCGGTTGTTGGAAATAAGTTTATGTTGCAATTCAGCGTAATTCGACACCCAATCCCTTGTAGTCGTAATCATTTGAACTCCCATGCACTGCCATGATCTTGCTCAACACACTACTCTCACATTAATAATTATGCGACCCAGATATGATGATAGAGGCATTGTCTCTTTCGTTCCATGCACAAGTCTGCCCAACGTGATTCCAACACTAATTAAATCTTGACCATATCTGGTTATAAACTCCGTCGAAAATAATGGATGAAACTCCAATGAAGTTTTAATGCATTGTTGTCCAAAGAAGTTGGGTCCAATTGATTGGAATTATGTCTGTGGTCAGCATTTGATGTGCTACAACTGCCCAATAAGAATTTCAGCCCTCGATCTGCCTCTTTGTTGATCTGCTTCCTAGCTGAGCAAAAGATGGAGGAAATTCCCAATCTGGCGTCAATGAGTGAAGGAACTTGATCTTCAAGAAGAAGTGCTCCTGCAATAAAATTACAAATGGATGCTCCTACTGGACATAAATTATTGGACGGCTTTTCCTTTTTTATTACTTTGCCCAGCATCAAAATATTTTGCAACGTCTTTTCTTTGACTCTTGCCTGACTTCAATGCGAATCAATATGTGGCCTTCCCAGATCTTCAAAAGTCTACTTAAACTTTCGGCCTCCCTGTATAGAATCCCTTTAATATTTGATCTCAGCTTAAGACAATCTTCAGAAAATGAAATGATTTGGCCCTTGCAACTGGTGATGCGACCAATGTAATGTCTTTGTCCAATGATTTGGCTTCTTCCACGATTAAACTTTTCGGCCTCTAGCTTCTTGGCTTCTAGAGATCAACCAACAACTCGACCATTGGGCAGTGGTTTCTGCCTCTCTGAGATCTGGAGCAAAATTCAGTCTCCTTGGAGAATAAATCAAAACCCCAACACCTGCAACAGATACATTTCTTTCCGGCACTATGAAGAATTGCTACAAATAAATCTTGAAACCCTAGAACCTTAATAGTTGCAACTGAAAAACCCGCAGGCTGAGCCAAAACTTAGCTCTGATACCACTGTAATGTCCCAAATGGAGAAAATTTGGAACAAACCCTTCAAATCAAATTATCAAGCACTAACAGGAAATTACCATGAAAAACCCAAACACCAGAAATTTGACTGAAGCCATAAACCCACAAATTGCATAAAAATCTCATTAAAAATCACAACATAAGGAATAATGAGAAATGCAGCAACCAAAATCCAGCTTTATTATATATAGATATGTGCCAATACAATAGCTGGGAATGACCCTCAGGTCTCCAAACTGAAACAGAAAAACAATCACTACACCTGTCAATTCTGAATGAATCCACCAAGGGGAGATGGGTGCTCACCCAATCTCTCTAAATCACCCGAAGGTTTCATCCTGGGGCTACTGCAAAAGTAGAGAAACCACGTTCTCAAACCTCTCCACAAGAAAGAAAACTCAACTCCAAGATGTTCCCAAATGATCTCCTCCTCCCCCCCTTTTATAGATCTAATGGATAGATCTCCAAGCCTCTAGAAGCATCTTATTTTATTATTTTATTATTATTCTAGAAGCTCCTCCATTGACTTTATCTTAAGTGACCTTTAATTTTATTTTATTTCACTTAAGTCACTTTTGGCCCTTTTTCTCCAATTAATTATTTTTCTTTAATTAAATGACTAATTAAAGTCATTTTTAACTAAGGAAAATGGCAAATCGCCCACCATACTCCCTTCGGCCACTGGAAGTCTCTTCTCAGCATCCCATCCTATAGATCTTCTTATTCTAGTTCCAACGAGCTATTACACTGAGGTGTTCCATCAATTAATCTCCCCGAAATGCCACCTCGAGCATAATTAACTAAGTTATGCCCAGTAATAACACTGATTTTTGAAAGTTGTCGAAATGCGACGGAACGAAAGGAAAATTGTGCAGATGATGGAATATGCCAAGCGAATGCCATCAAATCCCATAAAAACTCCCCAAAACTCCATTGGGACCCCTGATGACATAAACCTGCTCCACTAACCTGGCCATCCCGTGCCCTGGAAATCCACCCTGGTTTACTATGAAGAAGAATAAAAATGGGGACATGACAACTTCTTCTCTTCCTCTTTTGATATTGTCTCTTTAGGACAATCTTTATAGCATTGAATCTTAGCTATGCTCTTCTTTCTTTTCTAAGGAACGAATTTTCCAAACTTCCCTTTCCTTCCTGCAAATGTTTGAATCCTTTAACCTTCAACCTCAACCTGTCTTCTTCTATCTTGCATAGAAACCACAAGTTGTTGAATGAGGTAACTTTCTTATCCCCATGGATATTTTTTACCTTGTTCATCAGTTAGTGCATTTAGAACAATGATGATTATCTTCTTATCATCTCTCCCAGATCTCGCAGTTGAGATCTTATGAAGATAGCCCTTTATCCTTTGATACCTTCAATTTGTGTAGATCAGATCTAAGTGATGTGACCTTCTTTATCGCATCTTCAGAGAATAGCTCTACCAACCTATCATATATATCTCTTTGATGTCTCCAATACTGCTATATAGGGATGAGGGATCTTTGACTAATTACATAAGAATCCCTTGAGCCCTTTGATCCCTTTCCATGTATTCAGAGGAGATCTTTCCATTGATATGTTCAATGACATCACTTTCTTCGAGAACTATGTTTATCCTCCTTTTCCATGCAAGGAATTTCGATGACCCAACCAGCGTATAGATCTCCTTGCAAACACGAAGTCATTTTACCAAATTGATTAAAGAATGAAAGATACTTGACAAGTGAAGATGAAATCTTCAACTTGATCACTTTGATGATGGTTGAAGAAGATGTATTAGTGCTCCTTTTGGATGATCTTCTTTCAAATAAAAAACCCTTCTTCAGTGATACGAGATTGCTCCTTTTATGATGACAATGCCTTTAGATCTAGCTCTCTTTGTTGATGGTGATAGATGAGGATGTTTGTCGCTTCCTCGGATGATCTTCTACAAGGATAAGGAGGGGATCCTTGTTTCAATGATAGGGAGATTGCCTTATAGCTTTGAAGATGATGATAATGCCTTCTAAGATACTTCGACTTCTCTTGTAGTGTAGATCAGAAATGCTTCTAGGATTTTGATTCTCTCCAAGATGATGTAATCTTCAATTTTAAAGTACTTCGAGCTACCTTGCTTTGTAGATAACTTGATGAGGGTCTTTGTGGTCTTTTGATGATGACTAGAGGATCCAAAACTGCTTCTTCGGTCTAGGGTTTGATTCTTTAATGTAGATCTCGACCTTTTTTCTTTGATAACCTTCGACTTGCTATGATGCCGTTCTTGAAACTTGATCCTTGAGTGTCTCTTTGATTAGATGCCCTTCCTTTGACTTCAACACCTTAGCTCTAAAACCATGTTGAGAAATCTAGGGCATTAGCATTAGGTGATTTCTCTTCCATTAGTGATTGTTTGTGAATGCTTTTTACTTGTTTAGATTAGGATCTTCTTCTTGTTAGAATATTAGCGTTCTTCTTCATCAAACAGTAACCAATGTATAAACATAAATAGACAAGAGACACAGCATGTAGGCTATGAGCCAGGACCAAAACCACTCACTCTTTAAGAGGAAAACCAGCACAAAATCTTCTTATAGAGATTCCAATTGACGAATACCAAGACCAAGACCCTTGACCTAGTAGCCTCTCCAAGACCAAGACACATGTCCTTTTTCCATCTTCTTGTCTTCTCTTCCACTTCGACCTTCTTCATAGCATAAACTGAGATCATCTCTTCTCATGACAACGAACTATCATGTCATCAAAAATACCTTACTACACTTGATATAACACCGAGATAGAGGTACTGTAAGGTAACATCTATATTGTGATTATATCCACTTCATAGATTATTATCACTGTGATTTGAGCTTTGTTGCCTCTTTAAGGGGATCTGATTTCCCTTCAACACTTTGTTATTCCAAATTGTTATCTCATGTGTCACTGCCCATCCGAAATACAGAGAGAGAGATTTGAATTATGTTGACTGAGATCAGCTCCTCACTTCTTCGTTGTTGTACCTTCCTCGAACTTTCTTCTGCACTATCATCCGAACTATATATTGTGACTGCCCATCTGAATGCAGAGGATAATATGAATTTTTGTTCTTGCGAATTCTCATAGATATGCGAAGTCTGAACTTTTGTTGCCACTGAAAACTCCAAAGAGATATGACCGAAATTTTGTCTCTGTGGACTGGGCCGAGGTTGCTATTTATAGTTGTTGGTGCATATTAATAAGCTGACATGATACTTCGAATAGGTGTGTCTTCTTGAGTGAGCCGACATGAGTTCCTTTATTCATCTTGAGGCCGACATAGGAAGAGGATTGTCTGCTAATCATTGGAGAGCTATTTTACTAGATTACATTTGACATGACATTGACTCTTTGACAAATCCTAAGACTCTCAATGGGAGCCATCTAAAATAAAATCACTTGCTCATGAAACCCATGAAGCAAGGCTTACAATAATAATTTTATTTTTTCTTTACATCATTACATAAGTCACAATTACATTTCATTATGAAGACTGAACCTAGTTACATTTTACAACAAAAAGGAGGCTTGTTGTTATGTTTTATCATTGACATAATTATCTACTAGGTCAGCTTTTGACCTACTTAACTTGTAATCACTTAAAGTATTGTTTTTAGGGCTTTTAGTCAATTATTTACCTAAATCGACTTGGTTGCCCTCTTATAAATAGAGAGAAGTTGATTTACGTGATTCATTGTCACAGACATTCATTATTCATTGAGAAAGAGTGTGCACTAGTCTTCACTTCTCTTGGATGCAAAGGAGCATTGATGTAGCGGAGTGTCTTGGGTAGGATATTATTGCTTGGAGAGATTTTCTCTTATATTGATGAAATGACCCTGAGATGAATTGTGTTATTTCCTTGTGAGTATCTTCTTCCATTTTGCAAGTGTTGTAGAATTAGGGTTTCAATGAAATTTTCATTTTGATGTATTGAATCGTGTATGGCTTTAACATCTCCTTTACACAATTATCACAAACATCCATCAAAGATACTTAGTATAGCATTTCTTGACCTTAAATCTCCAATTGATTGAAAATCGCAAGGGTTTAGATGTCTTATGCCATTGACCTAACCCTTTGACTCCATATACCCAAGATTGACAAAGGGACTAGCCTAATCTGTGTCAAACTTTTACAAAAACTAAAACCCTAAATTTTGTTTTTATTTTTTAAAGGTAAATTAAGGTTAAATTATGGAAAAATCTACATTAAATAGTATAAAATGCATTGGACATCATAGCCTTATGATCAGGCTTTGCATCTTGTAAATTGAAAAAGGAAAAATATCATTTTTACGCATTTTTCAGCCATAATTTTCGGCTGTCGTCTCGGATTTAGTAGTTGTTTTTGTTGAAATTATGATGTTTTATGTTGTAACAATCACTTATTACAAATATCCTTATGTTGCAATATTAGATACGGAATTATAAATAGAACATAAATCAAATGCACAATAGAAGACAGCTAAGAACAAAATGAGACACATAGAATTTGGGTACAATGACCAGGGCAAAACCCACAAGGGGAAAACCTAGACAGATTCTTCTTCTATTAGAAATCAATTGTTCAGTAGAGATACAGAGTACAATGAGAGATCAAGAGAATGAGTAAGTTCACCCAAATCTGAACAAGTTGTAGCATGAAGATCACTAGTAGCAACAGCAAATGCACACACTAAATCAACACTGAAACGCTAAAGCACTGAATCAACCCTGGCTCACCAAGTTTTGCTCTTACTCTCCATTTCTCTCTCTCACAATCTTCTTCAACTCTCTCTCAAGTTCAAATTCTTCTTTCATAATACACAAGTAGTGAGGGGAGAAAGAATGAGGCACATATATATAGGAGGAGCAATTAATCCATGCCATAAAGGAGTACCTCACATGCCAAGATGAGTGTAACTCATTCCCATTTTGTTGAGAAATCTAGGGGCAACAAGTGGAGGTGATTTCTCTTCTTTGATAACTATTTGTGGTGTATTTTTACTTCACTTTATTAGCTTATGCTTTTCACTTGTTATTATTATTGTTCTTCTTCATCAAATAGTTACCAAACCATAAAGAACAAAAAGACAAAGGACACAAGATATAGGCAATCAGCCAAGGCCAAAACCTCTCCAACTCTGAGAGGAAAAACCACAAGAATTCTTCTTCTTATAGAATCTTCAATTGACAAATTCCAAGACCTAGACCCTTGACAAAGAACCTCTCCAAGACCAAGTCACAATTCTTCCCTTGAAGATCTTTTCTTCCTTCCAAGTCAACGCTAGTCAAACTAATTGCTACACCTTTGTTTTCAGCTTCTTCTTCAATTTCAGCCTCTTATTACAGGCCTGCAATTTTCAGTCCACCTGTAATTACAGAGATTCCACACATGTGAGCTAACTGAGGCAGATTTGCTTGGCTTCTCTCCTTCGCTTGGCTTGAACACTTCTTATGACTTCAGCTAGCAAAAATACTCCTTTCTTGGACTATATCTCGACTTCTTTAAGGTCTGCAATACCTTTCTACACAAACCCTAGTTGTAGTCACATGTGTGAGATGGATGACCCAAAACAATGCTAGAAGACTTTGATCTTCTTCTTCCTTCTCTTCGCTGCACAAGAGGCTCTCTTCTCTTTCTATTCGCACTTCTTTCCTTATCGTGGATGTTTGATGGATAGCCTGGCTGAGTCCTTATATATATAGGCTCTTCTCCCATGCTCTTAGGCTGACTTGTCATCATTCCTGGGCTGAAATGTCCTCTTGATAGGCCAACTTGCCTCTTTTGGAGGTCGATTTGATTGTAGCGCCTTGACATGGTCTTGGAGGGTCTTTTTGACTCAGATAATTTTTCTTACAATACGTAACATGCCCAAATGGAACTTTCATACATGACAATAACTTTAATGACTTGTAGACTCAATGGCAAGCCCTAAGAGCTCACAATGGGAGCTAGACCTAAAAATAAATTTCCTTGAGCATGAAACCCATTCCTCAAGATCAACAATAATAAATTTATTTTTGTCATTACATGAAATACATAAAATCATAATTACATATGTCATTATGAAGACTGAACCTAGTTACATATTTCAACACTCCCTCTTAACTAGGGAGGTATTCATAATCAATACAACGTACTTGGACATTCTCAATCTGAAGAATTCTCATAAGAAGAGTCGGATTGGCAACCCATCTGTATAGCATCATATCATCCATCATTGTCACATAATAAGGCCTTGACTAACAGCTCTATCTCTCCGCAAGATCAAAGCACAATAATGGCGAGACCAGTGATTTATAGACACCTTCATCATTGTCTCTCAAGGAACATACCCCACCCAAGTGTTTACAGGGTATGTCCTTCCAGGACTATTCTTGTCTTGGATTCCCAGTCCTCAAAGCATATCGGTCCTCTATGACTACTGTTATCTCGGATGCCCTACCACATACTCAAGGAGTATTGGATGTCAGATGCTTATCCAATCCTCCATTCTTTCTTCCGAAGTGAAGGCAAGAATGATGTGTCTATCTCTCCCTCTCAACTAGGGAGGATATACCCATTCCCATAAAAGGAATGTACCCAAGCTCCCTCTCAACCAGGGACTTGTCCAACCTCCCTCTTAGCTAGGGACTTGCTTCCAAGTTCCTTCTTAACCAGAAACTTGCTTCTAGGCTCCCTCTTACCTAGGGACCTGTTTCCAGCAGCAATTATCTCTTCTTTGGTGGAGATCATGGGACCTTCAGCTGCTTGTATAGCTCCTCCATTCGATGTCATGAATTTCATCTTCATCTTTATGGAGCCTTCATTTTGTAGGGCATCGGCCATCCATCACTTTCCTTCATGAACCATGTCAGTCATGCCATCCTTCCTTTCATTGGAAAGTGATATGCTTGTCCATATCTGGCTTTTCTTCATACAACTACCTTTTCCACATCATGTATCCTTCAGGATCTTCCATCCTTCCACATGAGTACTAGTTATAGATGACATCCACAACTCTCTTTCGGTAGCCCTGTATTAGCCCATCCAGATATTGTTCAAAAATAAAAAATGAACATCAAATCAAAATTACCTTTTGTGATGGCCCTTCATCATGACATTTGTTTGTTGCAACATCAACATCCTGCATACATATTGACACATCTCCAACATATTTAATGTCAAGGGTCTCCTTCCTTTCTAGACTTCATCCAAGCCTTCATATCTTTTTCCTGGAGATGTCATGGTCAATTCTTTTAGTCATCGGATGTTGATTTCCTTTTCTACGTGATCATAGTTGCATCTTTCATGATCTCTTCTTTCTTTCTTCACATATTGCTCCCCAAGAACTTTGTCAACCACCTCACACTCCATATGAGGATATATTATGTTGATTTCATCTAGTCAATATGTGAACCATGTCTTCATGCATCTTTTCAAAGGAAGAGATCCCTTTTCATGCTCATGTGGTAGAGAACTTACCCATGCTCTCTGCAACTAAATGATGACATGACTTTGTCAAACATATGCATACATACCTCTTTTCTTCTTTTGGTCATCTAGACTTCCTTCGGCAGCTTCCTTTTCCATGATTGAAAGTACTTCAATCATCTTAACCTGTTGCATTCCTTTGTCATCATACCATCATTCAAAGTTTCAAACAATGAATCCCATCCAAGGTGGAATTCTCAGCGAGACACTTGCTTCTTCCAAGAGATGAACCTTCTAGTGAAGATTCCAATAGAGCATCTTGATTATCCTCATCCTGCAAATGCTCCTTTCTAATGATGTATGATGAGCTCTACACTAGATGACTTTCTTCTACCCATAAGTACTACTTATGCTTCCAATGAGGTTACCAAGAGCTACTTTCTTCTAATGATGACTACCATAGACTTCTACTTCAGCTATCTTTCAAGCTTATGGTGACGTCATGCACTCTTTCTTGCTTCAATCGTATGCTCTTATGATGCCATCTCCTAAAATGAAGCATCTTATCATGCTTCAAGAGTTTCCTACCATGATAGTTGTACTTTACAAAAACTGAAAAGATTCTGGTGGAGAAGATTATCTCAATCATAGAAGAGATCTTTCATTTTCTCCTTCTTTGATTTCTTATTTTCAGCTTCTTCCACTTCTTCAGTGATATGGTCTTCTTCCCTTCCTCTTTTGTTTTTGTCCTTCTTGAGCTTAGGACAATCTTTCTTGTAGTGCCCATATTCATGATAGCCATAGCATTGGATTTTTGACATATTCTTCTTTTTCTAAGGACCAAACTTTCCTTTTCTCTTAGCCATGGCAGCAAATGCTTGTGCTTGCTCATTTGATCCTACATCACTTTTTGCCTTCAGCCTGGTTTCTTCAATTTTGCACAATGACCAAAGTTCATTGAATGGGGTAGCTTCCTTCTTTCCATAGATGCTTGATGTAAAGTTGCCCCATTCCTCTGGAAGTGCATTGAGCACTATGGTGGTCATTTCCTTATCAGACATTATTTCTCCCAACTCTTGTAGTTGGTCTCTAATTTCTGACACCCTCATAAAGTATGAGGTTATTCCTTCTTCTTTTGATATCTTCATCTTGTAGAGTTATTGTCTTAATGAGATCACTTCTCCTGCAATACTTATGGAGAACAATTCTACAAGTTTGTCGTATATTTCTTTTGATGTCTCCAACTTTGATACATAGGGTATGAGGGGATAATGGATTCTATGAGAATCCTTTAAGCCCTTACTTCCCCTTTCATGTACTTTGCAAGAGCTTGAGCTTCTTCCTTTGGAGGTTTAGTGATTGAGCCCTTAACATGTTCCACGACTTCATTTTCTATGAGGATCAAATATGTCCTCTTCTTCCATGCAAGAAATTTTGATGACCCAACCAACTTGTTTCTTTCCTTGCAAAAAGACATTTTGATAGATTCAGATGTGGACATACAGATACTTACTTGTGAAGATACTCCTTGATGACAAATCTTCAACCTACTCCCTTCTTGATTTTGATGATGATATTGATAGTCGAAAATGACTTCTTGATGCAGAAGTCTTCTTTCAAAAATGATCCTTCTTGATGGTCTTCTAGTGTTTCAGCCCTTGAGTGTCCTCCTTTAAGCTACCCTTCCTTGTCTTGTCACCTTAGCTCTGATTCCATGTTGAGAAATCCAGGGGCAGCAAGTGGAGGTGATTTCTCTTCTTTGATAACTATTTGTGGTGTATTTTTACTTCACTTTATTAGCTTCCGCTTTTCACTTGTTATTATATTGTTCTTCTTCATCAAATAGTTACCAAACCATAAAGAACAAAAAGACAAAGGACACAAGATATAGACAATCAGCTAGGGCCAAAACCTCTCCAACTCTGAGAGGAAAACCCACAAGAAGTCTTCTTCTTATAGAATCTTCAATTGACGAATTCCAAGACCTAGACCCTTGAAAAAGAACCTCTCCAAGACCAAGTCACAATTCTTCCCTTGAAGATCCTTCCTTCCTTCCAAGTCAGCATTGGTCAAGCTGATTGCTACACCTCTGTTTTCGGCTTCTTCTTCAATTCCGGCCTCTTATTATAGGCCTACACTTTTCGGTCCACCTGTAATTACAAAGATTCCACACGTGTGAGCTGATTGGGGCAGATTTGTGAGGCTTCTCTCCTTCACTTGGCTTGGACACTTCTTCTTGTGAATTCGGCTAGCAAAAATACTCCTTTCTTGGACTATATCTCGGCTTCTTTAAGGCTTGCAATACCTTTCTGCAGAAACCCTAGCTGCAGTCACATGTGTGAGATGGATGACCCAAAACAATGCTAGAAGACTTTGATCTTCTTCTTCCTTCTCTTCGCTACACAAGAGGCTCTTTTCTCTTTCTATTCGCACTTATTTCCTTGTCGTGGATGCTTGATGTATACTCTCTTGAGTGAGGTCGAGTCCTTCTATATATAGGCTCTTCTCCCGTGCTCTTAGGTTGACTTGTCATCATTCCCAAGCCGACATGTCCTCTTGATAGGCCAACTTGCCTCTTTTGGAGGCCAATTTGATTGTAGCACATGGACATGATCTTGGAGGGTCTTTTTGACTCAAATAATTTTTCTTACAATATGTAACATGCCCAAATGGGTCTTTCATACATGACAATGACTTTAATGACTTGTAGACTCAATGACAAGCCCTAAGAGCTCACAATGGGAGCTAGACCTAAAAATAAATTTCCTTGAGCATGAAACCCATGCCTCAAGATCAACAATAATAAATTTATTTTTCTCATTACATCAAATACATAAAATCATGATTACATATGTCATTATGAAGACTGAACCTAGTTACATATTTCAACATATTTAGGAAATGTAACTCATGCCATTAAGGAGGTACACATGCCTTTGTAACTTTTGCTTTTAAGAGAGAGTGTAACATATGCATTAAAGAGTGCGTAAGAGGAATCTTTTATGACATGCTTTTATTGAGTGTAAGAGAATCTTTTATGACGTGCTTTAATGAGTGTAAGAGTGTAAGAGCATTAATGAGAGTGTAAGAGGAATATGCCATGCCAATAATGAGAGTGTAAGAGAACATTATTGAGAGCCATGATTGAGTGTCTTGAAATTCCTTTTAATAATAATATTAAATAATATCATAAAGAGGATAATAATAATATTGATGATAAAATATTAAGTCGAGATTGAACTATTAGGATTGATTAATGATAAGAAGTGATTTTTCATCAACAATACTTGATTACCAATTGATGCAAGGTGATTTACTATCTTGAGACTTTCTATTTTTAGACTTTCTACTTTTAGATTTTCTATTTTTAGAAATTCTATTTTTAGACTTTCTATTTTTAGAAATTCTATTTTTAGACTTTCTATTTTTAGAAATTCATCCCTGAGCTGCCAATTTTCAACAGTTTTATTCATCTTCAGCCAGTGAAAAATTGTTGCAGCCTTTCCTTTATTTACTCATTCAATAGTCTTGCTTATTTATTGTTTATCATTAATTATAGGTTGTTTTGCTATTGCTGTCATAAATTTTGCATTTTAAATTGTGCTTATTATAAACCCTAATTTATAACAACAAATATTAAATTCAAAGTAGCATGTGTTTAGGATCTATTTGAGCATATCTAGAACTATCTTAGCCCTTTAGACTTAGCCATAGGTTCTCTGAACACGTTACCTCATCTCACCCAAAGCCCTACCTTATTAAATTTTATCTTTAAGTGTTTATTTAGCTGAATCCTTGAAGGGTATTTAGCCTTGGAATTCTTGGATTACTTAATCTCCGATATCTGCTACGGAAGCTTCCCTTGTGAGGATAACATCCATCCACAGAACAGCAAAGGAGCAGCTACTAAGGTCATAGTGGTGGTTGATCCCACTGTTGCCCTCAATCTAGAGTGCTTAGTGAAACTTTAACATCCATCCACAGAACAGCAAGGGAACAGCTACTAAGGTCACAGTGGTGGTTGATCCCATTGTTGCCCTCCATCTAAAGTGCTTAGCGAGACTTTGGACTAAGGTGCTAGATTTTGCACTAACATAGACTTCACTGTACCCAATCAGTGGCCTACAGACTGAAGAAATCTTATCAACAACTTCATCTCAATCTTCGATGTTACTAAACATTTAGGTAACAACACTTTGGTTCAGGGCTTCTTCCTTGAAACCCTTTGGACCTTTTGCCCATTTTGTTCTTCTGGACTTCCTAGTGCTTGATTGTAACTCTTTAAAGCGTTCTTCTCTGGTCTTGCTGTCTCCCTGCTTTTTCCTAGAGTTGTTTTTTGGCACTCTCAATGTACTCATCTATTTTTTATCTATGGCATTCTCTTGCAGACGCTTTAGCCGTCTCAATTTTGAGCTCGTTTTTGCAGTCCCATTCACCAGCATTGGCAACTGGTGGACATTAATATTTAAATTTAATTATTAGAATTTGCAAAGATGACCTCCTCTCTCCAGACAGCCATTCTTTCACATTCATTCTCTCGGCTAATGCATTAACTCAATTAGACATAAGGGCTTAAATTTTCGGCGAAGTATAAAAATTCCAGGATATGAAAAGTACTGAGATAAGAACATCAGACATATGGATTATTACAGTTTTCTACCCGTGCTCCTTGTGGGTTCCCGTATATAACATAAAACTCATCATTATACAGCAAGTCCATGACATGATAAGCAATACCCAAGAGAAAAAAGCTAAAAACCATCATCACAGGAGAAAGCTTATGGTCCCAATATATATTTCTGTTGGGAAGAATAATGAGATGAATATAACAAAAGCTTACCTGAGTCGGGATTGAGGAGATTATAATGGGTACTGAAGGAGATATTGGCGAGTCTGAGATATATGTAGGCAGGCAGGCAAACTGGGCATGCGGTGGGGAGTCCGTAAGCTGATTTTCTTACTACCAGGACCAACCCATCTCCGCCTTCTCCTTCCTGTTGCTCCATATTTTTATCTCTGCAAGCAATTTTTTTTTGTCAACGCTACGCCAACAGACTCTGATGTTCACAAATTTTGCGTTTTAAGAGCAAATATGGACTACCATCTGCTTTTTGGATTCACATGGAGTACCCATACCAATTCTAAAGTCTGGAGAATCAGTAGCTCTGAGTATATCGGCAAAGAACAGACAGACAGGTTTAGTGATCTCACAAAGCATAAACATAAGGAAAGATTAAAGATCCCGGGTGCCTTAATGTACGGTTATCCTACGTTAGGGCATTATATATAAAAATTCACTCCTCATACATAAGGAGATGTAATAGTTGGGCTATCGTTGGAAATGTGTTTTAATTATTTTTGTTAATAAATAAATAAAAATGCTTCACAATGAATAAAGGTGGGTGTTTTATTTATTTTTTAATATTCATGTTTAATTGTATTATGGTTCTAGATTGTAAATTTTTCATTTATATTTTTAAATGTATAAATGAATGTGTTATCTTAAAATATATTGTGTAAATTTTATAATTTAAATTTGCAATTTACAAAAATCTGTATTTAGTTTTAGGTGAAATTGGCCGGAAAATATGTTGGAAAATGGACAAAAATATAGAATGTTTAAACTATCTATATTGCAAAGAATATTAATTGATTTTTTACATATAGTTTAAGGTTAGATGTCACTAGAGTATACAACCTCCTTATTTAACCAATGATATTAAGGGATATTGGCTTAATAAGTTGAAATGTTTTCTAAGTTTTGCAATTAAAAACAATATATTAATTTGGTAAACAAATAGGTTATTAGCTCGAGACCTAAAGGTATTTAATAAGAGTTGAAGTCTACCTACCTTACAAACCACCAACAAATTATTTCAAATGCCAAAATTTTATTTATAAAAGATTATGTCATTGCACAGTATAATCTTGAGATTGTGTCAACAAAGGAGTTGATAAATCTTAAGTGTTATAAACCTTTTTTCCCTTTAAAAAACAAATAACATATTTTAAAAGGGGTTGTATTATATTTATATTAATATTAATCAAAAAATGATACATTCATGGACATCGTGGGGTCCACCAAAATGGAAACTATACTACCATCAGCATATCAGAGTTTGTCTTGAATAGATCTTAATGTACTTATAATGTTTGTAAAAACCAAAACAAAGTATTGTCGAAAATGCAGTAAACAAAGATAGCAAATATGACATATGAGGAGATGGAAACATAATAGTACTAGCATCAAGGAACATTACGAAGGAGTGGTGTCGAAAGGGGCTAGTTGACTAGGCCCACAAGTTAAGATAGCCAACTAGACTCTATAAGTCGATATGTAAGTTGGTTTGACCTTCCAATCAAGCCATCCCACTAGTAGGGTCAACTCATTCTGTTGGTTTAGTACCAGTTTTATTCTCTTTCCACTCTCTCTTATCTATGTGTTACATGTATATATTTGCTTATATTCACTTAGTTTCTTCTTGGTCTATGGATTTGCTAGTAACCAATGTATACAATTCACTAGATTACAACAATAGTTTCATTATTGGTAATTCTTGAACCTGAGTCAATCTAGCGGGGTACACATAACTATTGAGTTTGGAAGAGATACGAGAGTGGTGGGAGAGAAAGATCAACAACTACCTAAAGAATTGTTCATGTAGGAATCAATTACCATTGGCAAAGATAAGGCCACAATTTTTCACAGAGACTCGCGATAAAAATTTATTGAGTCAATCCTTATAGAATTGAAAAAGTACATTAACCAGCCTTCTGATGTGTTATCTCACCAATGATCAATGGTCAATGTCAAAGATCATCCACGCAGGGAGGACAAATCTACTTGAGTGGGTCGAAGAAATACTTCAACATTACTATGAAGAATAACCAATTAAGGGTCGTATCCCAATCAACAAGATCAAAGAATAATTTACACAAACTTCCATGAAGGGGATTTTTTATAATCCCTTCTCTACTACACAAATTCCTCCTACATAAGGGTGGTAGCAATATAGTTGCATATTGAGCACCACTACATGAATCATTGAGCTCTAATAAGGAAGAAAGACAAGATGACTAAGAGTGGCTTTTAGAATCCTCTTGCAGAGATACCAAAGAAGCCTAAGATTATTTTTTAAAGTAAATAATTATGTTTGTGTTTTGCCACATTGTCGACCAAGAGTAAGGTAAGGCCAACAATAAGGGAGTAATCATCCATGAGGTGCTTATTGTTGGGACGGGGTCCCCTGGGTCAGTTTTGTTAAAATATTGTAAGTCTATGCATTTTGACGAGCGGAGTGCGCAACGCACATGTCAAATAGGAGTCAAGGGGTTTTAAGGAGATCAATACCATGGTTTGCGGACCATGGTATTGTAATAAAAAAGAGTATAAAAAGGTGTCTTAGCGAGTCTAAGAGAATCAATGAATGAATTCATGATGAGATACTTTTGAGTCTGTAATTGTAGATCTTTTTGTATTCAGGCGAAGGGGAAGACTCCTGCAGCTGAGTGCGTGGAGACCTTGGTAAGTCCACAGTTGAGTGCGCGGGCCCCTGCAACTTTGTGCGCAGGGTCTAGAAAGTTTGTATAAGAAAGATCTGAAGTAATAAAGAAGATTTGAAGCAATTTTGTGTCTATTTTTGTATACTTGTGTATTTTTTGTATTTACACACACTTGAATGGTAGTTATCTATATTTTGTCTTAAGTACTCCACGAAGATCTAGATCTACTGTTATATGTTACTTTATGCATGATTAGACATTTACGTGAAGTTTGTATCTCTGTTTAACTGAAAATCACTTAAGTTCCTAAATAAGGGTTCACGAAGGTCAAATCGGACCTAAAACTGCAGAAAACGCCTTAACCACATCACATAGCCTTCTGGATGCAGAAGCCTGGTTCTAGCATCCCCCAATACTGCCTCGGGTGAGACTACAGCTTGCGCTACACAAGTTGTTGCCGAAAGGGTCAATAGTGTAGGGTTTTGTTGGTTAGCGTGGCTAACTCTAAACCTGGGTCCAAGCCCCCTCAAGCCAACAAATGGTTTTGGGCCTAGATGATTTGTTACAACTGTGGAGAACCAGGGCACTTTGCATGCGACTGTCATAATCCAACACACCCTTTGTGTCAAAATTGTCATCAATTCGATCATGTTATAGAAGATTGCATGATCTTAATAGCGAATATGCAGGAGAAGAAGAACTAGCAGCCAATGCAGAATATTTAAATGATGAGATCTGAGCCACGCGAAGATGATCCCAATATCAACATAGTCACGCGAAGCAGTGTAGCCACTGGTGAAGACAAGGTTGAAGGCAAACAGCCAGAATTGGATTCATGGTTCCAAAAAACTGGTGAAAAGAATGTTGGGTTTGATTTACACAGAGAAAAAGAGACGTTCATGGAAGCAAGAAAGAGTTTTATGGATCCAGGTGCTTCTAGGTCTAAGAATCATATGTCGTTAGTCCCACAAAAGGAGAAACCTGAAGAAGTTACTGCAACACAAGATTCAGATCCCACAGTGTTAAAATCATTTTTGCAAACCTACATGAAGTTATTACAGAATCAGAAGGTTGTAGAAGGACTGCAAGAACTGATAGATAATTGTGCAAGCAAGGATAAATTGTTACCAGGATAGCGCGCAGTCAATAAGGTGAACCAAAGCAAGAAGAGAACTAGTAGGGAGATGCGGTTGACTGCGTAGATTGGTGATTTTGAAATGGATCAAGTAATCCTAGACTTGGGCTCTGATGCTAACATACTGTCGAAGCAGACTTGGGAACGTATGGGAAAGCCTAAGTTACAGTGGTCGCCAATTCAATTGCGCATGGCAAACCAGCAAAAGATAATTCCAATGGGGCGCCTACATGGAGTAACTGTAGATATTGAAGGAGCAAGAGTAGTGGTTGATTTCGAAGTTATTGAGATCGTCAATGATAGTAATCCATATCCAACGTTGCTCGGGATTGATTGGGCCTTTGACATGAATGCAATCATTAACTTAAAGAAGTGAAGCATGGTATTTGAAAATAATGAACTTCGAGTAATTGTCCCGTTGGATCCAGCTAAAGGTGCACGATACATAGAACCGAACTGTGACTATTATGAAGATGACAACATTGAGCACATCTATAAGTTAACTGCGTGAAATGAATATTGCATCAATCCTATCGCTGATGGAAGGATCATTTGGGAGAAGGACAACTCCTACCAATCAAATTCAGACGAAGAGTTAGAAAACTGGCAGAATCAGTTGCATGAGGTCTCTACGCTGAGATGTAATTGACTTATAAAGTCGCTATGTTGTGTATCTATTGAGGTACGTAAATTACCCTATTATGATGGCTTGGGTGATGTCAATATATTTCTTGACCATTTTGAAAGGGATGTACTAGAGGAACATCAGTTCCAGGCCTTAGATCTAGCATTAAGAGCTATGTCTGCAAGATGGTGGGGTACACATAGGGATAATTTCGCCAACTAGAAGGAATATCGTAGAATTATGCGATTAAGATTTGGCTACGCGAACACCCGACTCACTGAGAAATACACAGGGAAGGATGATTCACACAAACATCTGGCGAGATGGATTAAGCTATGCGGTGAGATACCTCAACCTGAGTGGGTGCATATATTTATTCATACCCTAGATGTTATCCCAAAGAACTGGTATTCAGAAATAGATCTGCGACATGGGACCACCAATTGGGATGAGATGAAAGAAAGTTTCTTGCTGACGTTCAGTTTTGAGATGGGTTTAAATGTATTGATGAAGCGCTTCAGGAAATTAAAGTAGTTATCTTCTGAACATTCGTCGAACCTATCACATGGGTACAACCTGACTCAAGTACGCAGCTACAACATGCTTTAGAATGTTACAATGTGACAACGGAAGAAGCTGATAAGGATCCATAGAATATTAATATCCCTGAATTAGGGGAACAACGCGAAGTTGGTGGACCTAATGCAGAGATCCCTGATATTTTTCAACCGATGCGCACAAAGCAGGTAAACATTGGTTTAGAAGCAGAACCAAAATTCGCAAACATTGACGATTATTAGAATGAAGATATAGTGGATAAGGTCGTTGAATTATTACATGAATATCAACATTTATTTCCAACCAAGTTTTCTGACTTGAAGGAGATAGTAGGAGATTTGGGGATGATGAAGATCAACTTAAAACCTGATGCGAAGCCAGTTAAGCAGCGTCCCTATTGATTGAATCCCAAATACAAGGAGAAGGTACGTGAGGAACTCGATAAGATGCTTGCGGCCGGAATAATCGAGCCTATAGAAGAATCCAAGTGGGTTAGTCCTATGGTGGTATAAGAGAAGAAAACGAAAGGCGATATCAGGATCTGCGTAGATCTGCGGTAGTTAAACAATGCATGTGTGCATGATCCATTCCCTGCGACATTTACAGGTGAGGTTCTCGAGAAGTTGGTGGACAGGAAGCATATTCATTTACAGATGGATTCTCGGGATACCACCAAATTTCAGATTGCGCCAAAGGATAGAAGCAAGACTACCTTTGCTACAAAATGGGGGTCATTCCAGTATACAGTCATGCCTTTCGGACTCAAAAATGCTCCGGCGATTTTCTCAAGGGTGGTTGTCGCGACATTTAAGGAATTCATTCATAAGTTTTTGGAAGTCTACTTCAATGATTGGACAGTATTTGGGCTGGTTAAAAAGCATGTCTCTAGTCTGCACCTTATGTTGGATAGATGTAGGAAGTATTATATCTCCCTGAAATTGAAGACATGCATTTTTTGTGTACCTTACGGAATATTGTTAGGCCATGTTGTCTGTAAGCATGGATTGATGGTAGACCCTACTAATATCGTTGTAATTATCAATCTAAAGCCCCCTAGGAATGTAAAGTAGCTACACGTGACATTGGGTCATACTGGGTACTATAGGAAGTTTATTAAGGCATATGCGCAGATCACTGCGCCCATGGAGAAGTTGTTAAAGAAGGATGTTACATTTTGTTGGGATGATGATTTTCAAAAGAGCTTGGATACTCTGAAGGAGAAGATGGTTACGACGCTAATCCTAGTATTCTCAGATTGGAAGAAGGAATTTCATGTACATGTGGATGCGTCTTGCATAGCGTTGGGAGTCATCTTAACACAACCAAGAGCAGGAGATATCGATCACCCAATTGCCTTCGCCAGTCGGAAACTATCTAAGGCTGAAAAGAACTACTCAACCACAGAGTGTGAAGGTTTGGCCATGGTTTATGCACTACATAAGTTCAGGCATTATCTACTAGGTGTGCACTTTAAGATGTACACAAACCATTTTGCTTTGAAGTACCTGGTCAATAAGTTTGTGTTTGGGGGGGGGGGAGAATCTATAGATGGTTGCTCCTTTTCCAAGAATATGATTTTGAAGTAATAGTGAAGCCCGAGAGATTGAATGCTGGACCAGACCACCTTTCTCGGATCGAAAATGGCGAAGAGCCTACAAATATTGAGGAAGGATTACCTGACGCGCAACTCTTTGTTGTCAGGGTTGCGGATGAGCATTTTGCAGACATTATTCAGTTTTTATCTATTGGCATAGCTCCTTAAGGTTATACGACACAGAAAAAGAAGGAATTAGTTGTCAGGGCTACAGATTTTTCTTTGATTGAAGGACAATTATATAAGATGGGGTTGGATGAAGTTCTACGCCGATATGTTCCTGAATATGAAAGACAGAGTATTCTAGCTAAAGCACATGATGGTGTCACTAGAGGACACTATCCAGGTAAGGCTACTGCACAGAAGATCCTATGAGCAAGATTATGGTGGCCAACGGTACATAAAGATTCCAAGGAATATTGCAGTACGTGCATTGTCTGTCAAAGGACCGAGAGACCATCGCGAAGGGATGAACTTCCATTAAATCCACAGGTCACATTACAAGCATTTGATAAATGGGCAATTGACTTTGTTGGACCTATTCAGCCACCGACACGTTATATTATCACTGCGATGGAGAACTTAACTAGGTGGGCCGAGGCACAGTCTGTGAAGGATTGTAGCACAGACACTGCTGCGAAGTTCATATTTGAGTTTATTTTGTCAAGGTTTGGATGCCCGAAGACTCTGATGAGTGATAGAGGGTCACACTTCCTAAATGAGACAATTGCAGCTTTAATAGAAGAGTTCCAGATGTACCATCAAAAGAGTACACCATATCACCCCCAGGCAAATGGCACTATTGAAGCTTTCAACAAGATCTTGGAGAATGCCCTCACAAAGGTCTACAATGTTAATAGGAATGATTGGGATGTGCGCATACCAGCAGTTCTATGGGCATATAGGACTACCTGTAAGAAATTGACTGGGAAAACACCCTTTCGATTGGTTTACGGACAAGAAGTAGTAATGTCGATGGAATACATAGTGCCCAGCCTAAGGATCACAATGGTAACCGAGATGGTAGATCACGACATCATGGAGGAATGCCTCGCGCAGTTGTTGGCATTAGAGGAAGACCACTTTTTGGCTGCATTTCATCAACAGGTAGAGAAATCTCGAGAAAAGGCATGGCACGATCGTCGCATTAAGCAACGTGCCTTCGAAAATGGCAATTTGGTCCTAATGTATGATAGCAAGTTTACCACATTTCCGAGGAAGTTTCAGATGCATTAGCTCGGACCGTATGTAATTAAGGACATTTCAGATGGTGGTGCAGTTCAACTCACAAAGCTGAATGGGGAAATATTTCCTGGTAGGATTAATGGGAGCAGGTTGAAGGTTTATAGGGACAATCCTACCCCTGCATAGTGACTACATGGCCGCAGGAAAGTCTTAGTGCTTTTGGCAGTTGAAACAAAACACAGGACTATAAACTACTCTACCAAGGGAAATTTTTATTGAAGAAGGAAGGTTGCGCGATGTTTTGGAAGAGCGCACAGGTGGAAACTGTGACGAGGTAGCTACGCCACAAGGAGGATTGTTGCACGACATGCCCAGAAAGTGACCATTGGAACAACTACATTTGATTTGACAGCAATTTTGTCGTTAAAAGGAACAAGGGAAATGCATTTAAGGCACAAATCTAGGAAAATATGCCGCCAAAATCGCATTTATGAAGAAGATTTACGGGGGAATAGACAATTTGAATTTGAATTGGGTTATAAATATTGCACCCTGCTCCACACTTGGACACTTTGATTCTTGATAAAATGTTATGTGTTGTTGCGCTTAAAGAGCCGAGTGTGTTGTTGCATGTCTGGTTACCTAAGTTGGGTAGAAGTTGAGCAAGAATTCTTGAAGAGAGGGTTAGGAAACATCATGACTGCAACACCACCAGTCCCTGCTACAGCACCCAGGTCACCGAGGCCAAAGCCTACTGCCTTTGCGGCAGGAGAGAAAACGCAGAAAAAGCCACAACAGCCCCCGGTTTGGAAATCACCAAGGAAGATCCCAACTGAGCAAAGGAAGAAGGGTAGAATGGATAAAAACAAGCAACCTATGGAACCTCACAACCTAGACGAAGAAGAGATTAATGTAGGGATTGAGGATATTAGCGCAGAAGGTGTGGAGACAATTTCTTGGTTTCCACCGTATATACCACCACGGAAGCCTACCGCCAGAGTAACTAAGGACCCCGACTTTGTAAAATTCAAGGTATTCACGTCGTTGCTGTCATAGGAAGTACCTATTGAGGGCAACTTGTTGGCCCGGGTACCATATCTAAATATGGAAGATTGGGATTTGGCGACCATGAGAAATTTCCACAGCTGGAACCCAACAAGTATTTGAAGATGATCTACTATGAGGAGGCGGGTGTTACAAGACTGGAACCAATGAAGTGGGTGGCTGGTATTGAGCGCGTAGGGTTGCTCAATATGTTGTATGTCCCGCATTTTAGCTACAACATTATTAATACCATTTGTGTGTGTCAATTGTTGGTGTTGGTCCATGATGGGTGTCTCTAGCTAGGAGGGCGCATCACAATTGATGACATGCTGATACGAAGGATCACAGCGCTACCATATCAGGGTGCGAACCCCGTCGATGCTTTTGTGGGGAAGTCACAAGAGAAAAAGCTTGCGGATCAAATGAAAAGTGACTTCGGGTTAGTCAAGAAGTCGCGAGGATATGCCATCAATTCCATCTCAGATGAAGCTGTGCGGTTTGCTGCACAGATCCTGGCAGGGAAAATCATGAGAAAGTGTCGTCCTGATGAAGTGATGACACCAATGGTATCCTTGGTTGTGCAGTGCAATAACGGGGTCCAATTCAATTGGGAAAAGTACCTGTGCCAAGAATTCTTGGATGATTGTCGTGAAGCGTAGGAGGAAGGAAAAGCATTCCACTACACGTGGTTGTTATTGTTGATCGCGCTGATAGCTTGGAGGATATATTGGCTTGAATTTCGAAATGTTGGCAAAGATAAAAGTGATCCTCAACTTGAAGCCTCTGATAAATAAAAAATATATAATAATAAAAAATATTGGGACATACTAAATATTAAAGAATTTCATTCGACATTACCCGGACATTGCGTTCCATATCGATTAAGTATTGAAGAAAGATGTCGTGTATGGAGAAATGAATGAAATAAGTCTTTCAAGTTATAAAAATAAAATAAAAATAAAAATAACAAAATAAAATTTCCCAGTCATAACAGTGTTAGCCCAACCCAACAACAATAAACCATTTAAATGCCTTCACCAATTACATATAATTGAAGAAGACCAACTTCACACATTACACCAATAGGAGACTCAGAAGAATCAACAAAAATATTGGCACGATAGAAACATTAAATCAAAATACTTGAAGCTAGGTGACCTTGCATAGCGATATGACAAAATGGTCAAAGGCAAGCTGATAAAACTAGAAACTATAGGGTTAGGGCCCATTGTGATTGAATACATTTGACCTTCGAGAGTTGTTTGGCTAAGGACACTAAAAATGGAAGTTGTTCTAATCTATTGTCAAAGGAGCACAACTGAAAATATATAATCCATAACATTGTTGGCATGTTTGCTAGGTTGACAACCACACTATAACAATCTAACTTACCAACCATTGTACATTAATACATTTTCATTAATTAGATAGAGTATATGTCATAGAAGTTGTAATAAAGTATTTAGTTACAAAATCAAGTGCAATAACCAACAACCCAACAATAAGTACTCAAATATGACTTCCCATAAGCAGAACAAATAACGATAAGACAAACCCAAGATTTTTGCAACTTGTTGAATCAAAAGATGCAAAGCCAAGATTGAAATTGAAAATACTATCGACATATAAGAAGAAAAGATCAAAGAAATAAGTATCGACAATGCCACAGTAGAATCAACTAGCAAAAGGAAACTGATAGATCCGATAGAGTCAACCACAAACCTCTTAGATTTAACCTAAAAAAATGATTAAAGCATAATCAACATGGGATACCCTCCCAATGAGCTCGACTTGACAGGGAAACTATCCATCATAAAGAAATCCCACAGGACATCACATAACTTATAGGCACATGCATTAAACATGACGCGGCAACAAATATTTTGGGAAATGCACTGCATTAATGAAATAAATCTATCAAAAAATTAACGGTGACCAATACTTCATTTTCACCATTCTTGCATATTGAGCATCAATTGCATACTTTGAGTTCTCAAACATTCCTGAGTTGTTGGATCTCCCATACCTAAGTCAATCTGACACCAACCTACTTGAGTTTTTGTGCAATCAAGAGTACGTTGTTGATTTTAAGATGTTGAGGATGAGGGGATAGGTTCAGATGACCAAAACCCTGGTGGAATTGTACACCAATGTGCAGTTTGATAAAACCACAAAGACTGAGCTGGAGTTTCACCTCCACAACAATACATAAGCAAAGTTGGAGGAAATTCCATGGGACAGGTAGTGGCTCAACTTTAATCAATGGGCATTAGTCGATAATAAATGGATAGCAGTGTTGGCATTCCTCCATGTAGGTGGAATCCAAAATTATTTAAGTGCCCCATTGATGCAGACTTTAAGGGGTGGAAGGAGGAAGCTTCTTAGTTCATTATTATTTGATTTCATGAAGGGGTCATGTGGTTCAAGCATCCAATCGAAATCACAGTCGGCATAATCCATATAACTACAAGGTTCCTACATACAAGTGACAAGATATAAAAAACAATTAATTAGAACATGTGGATCCAGGAATTGATAGGAGGAATGACTAGAAAAATTCAAAAGGGCTCATGATAAGTGTGTTTAAGGAACCACACATGAAACAAACTTGCATTATAGTAGATCCATGCTTTACTCTAACAAGTTGGCCGTCAAATGGTAAGCTCAACATGCAAGAAGCAATTAGGAAAATATTTAGGACGAGCAAGTAATACAACTAGATCGACCATCTAGCCGACATTATAAAAACAAATTGCAACAATGCCACGAAATAGGTAAGGCCATAAGGTTCCCTACCCTACTTATTTGGTTGGCCATGGTCCAAGTCTTATTAATTGGGGATACTGCTTTCACTAAAAAAGTTGCTCTAGCAATGAAGAATTACAAGTATTTTGTTGTAAATTGGTCGAGGAAGATGGAGTCCCTTTCTTAATGATATTTTATGAGACTAGGTTACAAACTTGAAAAGGGAATCCCACCGTTGGAGAGTAGCTCAGCATATTCAGTAGGCACTTCCATTTACATCACACATATGACTACAATTACACTCGGATATCATCTAATAAGTTAATAATCACCAAGTGCAGCGTGAGGACTTGTCATATCGACCAACTACACTCAATATATATATGATGAGTTTAGTTGACAGACAAGTACAAAAATACCCATCCATGACGCAGCGTTGCACCTAAATGAAGAAGTTATGCTACCTTTGATCGACGGTGAAAAGGAGGAGGAATAAGATGTTGAAATGTATATTCAACAATTCAAGGTTGACTTGAAGTCAACAATGCTATGGTGTTCCCAACCCCTAACCGGGCAATACCACTCTCAACAACACTGCATAAAAACCATTCAATTGTTGCGGAAGCGTTCATATTCTTTTCTCCTAGCCTGGAACTGGGACCCGAAAATTGAATTAAACTTCAATGTAGAACGAAATGTTTATGTAATCAATATGCAACATATGTAATGCACAATTAAAATACATCAATGAAAGCATAAATATCAATTGTATGGAAATCACACATAATAGAAACTCATGAAAACAAACCCAAGTACTTATCTGTTGAAAAGAGTCGACTGGTTCCACCTAACCATATACCATATGGTTCATAAGCTCAACCTCATGTCACCCCCGATCCAGGACAACAACTCCAAACGAAACAATTGACAAACAACAACAAAAACCCAAGCCACAACACCAACCCTAACAACCTCTATCTCCAACCATAGGCTCATGTCCCCCTAACCAACACCCAAGTAACGCAACCTGAAACCCTCAGTTGTTCCTACCTTCTAGGGCATCTTATGGTTGGTCAGACCAGTATCTGCCTACAACTTTAGGAGCCTTGTTGTTTCCCAGTGTCCAAGAACCAAACAACCAAACCAAATAATTCCCCCAATCGGTTTTAGAGTCCAACTAAGACTATTTGACTATCTCCAACCAAGTTTCCCACCAGAACTCCATGGCATCGGGCCATAATCAGGGCCAACAAACCCTCTGATCCACTAAGCTCCCGAAGCTTCTTTGGAGTTCACATAAAAACCAAATGCATTCCTTTGCACAATTAACTTAATAATCACACCCCGACCAGTTCTAGAGTCCAACCCCACGACTCACTAGTCGTCAGTTACCAAACTCAGTTCCCTCAATCTGTTACTAAATAATGAATGAATGAATGAATCATAATTAAAACAAAGCCATCGTCCTTTTTAAACGCATGGCCCGAGCTGGCCATGTGGAACTCACTGAAGTCGTATCAGCCCTAGTGCGCACTTTTCCACCAAACTCAAATATTTCCTTTTTCCCTTGGAGTTGCATACCCCTTACTCTTTCCATGGAGTGGGATCCACAACCAGCCTTATTTTATTAAATTATAAAATCATGTACAAATATACAATATTTACATCGTGGCATCCCAGGCCACTTAGCCAAAACCGACACATCAATATCCAATGCAACTACATGGGCACGCAGGCCAGATAATATATCATTTGACTCACTAACCTAATATACTGAGTACATATATTTACATGATCAAAATAGGTAGGGGTATCACATTCCCCCCCCCCCCCCCCTTATTTTATGAATTTTCCTTAGTGCATCATATATACAAATATATACAAAATGTCAGTAAAAAAAGGTGAGGGTATTTTGCCCTCCTGACTTCTTCTTGCTCCTAGGACACATCCTTAAGATCGAGCACAGTCCATTGTACCTTTACCATGCCTATGGCTTGATTTCAGAGCACCTTGACCTTGTTGTCCAAGGTATGCACTGTCTGAACCTGAAAGTCTCCCTCGGGTTCCACTTGAATCATTTTCCAATAAATAACATGATTAGTGCCAGGGACATATTTCTTAAGTAATGGAACATGAAAGACATCATGAATATGCAAAGATGCAGGCAATGAAAGCCTATATGCAATGGGTTCGATCCTCTCTAGGATCTCAAATGACCCACAATATTTGGCTGACAACTTGGCACAATTTCCCAATTTTATTGAGCTCTTCTTTGCTTTTACTTTGAATTCCTTGTTATTTTTGTTCCTGTTAGCATACCTTTTTCCTCTATACTAGGCAACTTTCAAATCTTATTTGATCTTAACCTTCTATTCCTCCATATACTTAAGCAACTCTAGACCAGACATGATTCTGTCCACTGGGTTAATCCAACTCACTAGAGTATTACATTTTTTGCCATACAAATCCTCAAACGAGCTCATTTTTAAAGATGTCTGGTACCTGTTATTATATGAAATTCTACCAAATGAAGGTAGTCCTCCCATTTTGATGGTTTATCCATCAGGTACATCCATAACATATCTTCATTTATTTGATTTACCTTCTTGGCCTGTCCATCAGACTCTGGATGACATGTTGTGCTAAAATTTAAACTGGTACCCAACCCTTTAAATAAACCAATCAAAAAATTTGGTGTGAATTATGGATCTCTATCCAAAATTATTTCCTTCGGCACATCGTGAAGCCTGGCTATTTCCCACATATAAATGTCTACAATATTTGTTGCGTTATGCATTGTTTTCACTCGAATAAAATGAACAGACTTTATAAGCTTGTTCACTACCGCCATCTCTTGTCATTCTAGGAAAACTAGTAATAAAATCAACTAACACCACCTCCCATTTTCACTTAGGAATGGGAATTGGTTGAAGCAAACCAACTCGGTGTTTATGTTTGGCCTTCACCTGCTGGCATTTCAAACACCCTGCTATGTAATTAGCCACTTCCCTCTTTAAACCTGGCCAATAAAATTGCTTCTTAACTGCCGTCAAATTTTTCTAGTACCCAGGGTGACCAACAAATGACACCCTATGCATTTCCTGTAAGATTTTATCTTTCGCAACCGGCACATAAATTCTACCTTTATATAAAATAATACCTTTCGGACCCATATCATAATCCTAATATTTCTATTTGTACCCTGTTGTAAGTCATTCTTAATATGCATATATTGTTGGTCCAATTGTCCAACTTGTACAATCCTACTCACCAAATCTATTTCATAGCTACTAATTGTTGTGGCAAGCACAAAATGCACTCTATGGATGAGTGCATTAGCTACTCGATTCTCTTTTCCCTTAATGTATTTAATTTCAAAGTCATATTCTGCTAGCAATTCGAACCATCTCACTTGCCATGCATTTAAGTTTGGTTGTTCAAATAAATATTGCAACAAAAAATGATCAGTTTGTAGTTCAAATTTTCAGCCCATAAGATAACGGTTGCACATTTTGAGTGCGTGGATAATAGTTACAAGCTCCAAATCACGGGCATTGTAATTCTTCTCATGCTCCTTTAATTTCCTAGATTTATAACAAATTACTTGTTTGTTTTGCATGAGCACTCCACCCAAGGCCTCTTTACATGCACTAGTGCATACCAGAAAATATGCATTTGGATGAACAATTTTTTATACTAGAGCTCTGGTTAATAAAGCTTTTAACTGTTGAAAAGCTACTTCACACTCGGGTGTGCACTGAAATTTCACACACTTTTTCTACAAAGATGTAATGGGATGTGCTATTTTAGAGAAGCCTTCGACGAATCTCCTATAATACCCAGTCAAGCCCATGAAAGATCAGACTTATGCAATGTTCTTCGATGTTGCCCATTCATTGATAACCTTAATTTTCTCCAGATCTGCAACTATTCCCTCTTTTGAAATGATGTGACCCAATTAATGGATATGTTTATGATAAAAAATAACATTTACTCAACTTAGCATATAGTTGATGATCCCTGAGTACTTGTAGTACTAATCTAAAAAGTTGTGGATGCTCTTCTTCAGATTTTGAGTACACAATAATATCATCAAGAAACATAATAACAAACTTGTCCAGATAATCCCTAAAACTCCATTCATTAGACACATAAAAACTCTTAGTGCATTGGATAATCCAAAAGGCACCACTACGAACTCATAGTGCCCATAACGAGTTATGAATGTTGTTTTGTAGATATACTCTTCCTTGATCTGCAACTGGTGATACCCGGATCTTAAATCAATTTTGGAAAACACGTTTTCCCTATGAAGCTTATTGAAGAGATCATCAATTCTCGATAATGGATATCTATTTTTTATGGTGACCTTGTTCAATTATCGAAAATCAATACACAATCGCAAAGTTCCATCTTTCTTCTTAACAAATAGAATCAATGCACCCCATGGTGACACACTAGGGCGTATATAACCTTTCTTCAACAATTTCTCCAATTTCATCTACAATTCTATATGGTGTCTTAGACACGGGAATTGCTCTTGGCACGAGATGAATAGAAAATTTGATATCCCGCTTCAGAGGTAATCTTGGTATTTCTGCAAATACATCAAAAAATTCTTGTAGTACTGAGTAATTTTCTAAATTAACTTGCCGGTCCACATTCTTTTCCTTCATAGGAACCACAAGGATCTGGCATCCTTTCCTATAATTATTTTTCAACTGCATAGTTGATATCTCTATGATAGATATTGTCTTGGGAATCCCTTGTACCTTTCTTTTTTTGTCCATCATCATGCATACACATAAAAGTTTTGTTGTAGCAGTCAAGGATTACATGGTGATTTTCTATCAAATCCATGCCAATCAAATAATCATGTGCACCTAATGAAATTACATTCAAATCCATTGTGGTGTTCAGCGCATTCATCTCAATTGGGCATTCACTAACCAACTTTGAGACTTTTCTCTTCATGCCTGTAACTAGTTGTACTAACTAAGGTTTGGAATTTCTAAATTTCTTCATATTAAAATTTTCAACCAAATTCACAATAATATAGTTGTGGCTAGCTCCAAAGTCAATTAAAACAATATTGGATTAATTGTTAAGCTTACCTCAAACCTTTATCATATGTGCTTGATGTTCTACTTATCGGTTATCCAAAGTTGCATAAATTTTGGGCATGCCCCTGCACACATCTTCCATAGTAGATATTGCTTGAATGTTATCTACAGTACTCATCTTCTCTGCCTTATGAGGACAATCTCAGTACATGCGGTCCCCTTTACAACCCCAACATTTGATGGGTGGAAATTGAAGCTTCTTGTCAGCAACATCTCCCTCTTGTGGCTGGTTAGAAGCTAATGCAGCTTATTGGCCTACCTAAGGATTGTTCTTAAATGGCAAGGGTTTGAAATCCCTTTTCCTTTGCTTGATAAATCTCTTCTTCTTGTTGCCTAAATTTTCAATAGGACAGATCTATTTTTTCTTTGTTCATACAACTATTTTGCTTTCCTCATGGCTACCTTAAGAGTTTTTGGCTCATTGTACTTCAATTTATCAGCATAAAAAGAGGGAAATCCATTGATATACCTTCGTATTTTGACTTTTTTTGTCTGTAATAAATTTAACATACCTCAGTATCTCAGTGAATTTTTTACCATACTCCTCCATGGTCATTGGTCCCAGCTACAGCTCGAAAAATTCCTACATTTTTTGCTCATAATAGCTTTAAAATAGATACTTCCTCTAGAAATACTCATTGAATTGCCTCCAGGTAATTCGTTTTTCATCCAAATGCTTAATTTCCTTAAGTTTCTCCCACCAGAGATTGGCCTTGCCCTTCAAGTGATATATGGAAATTTTGGCCTCTAGATTTTAGGAATAGTTGAACAATTGAATATATTTCTAAATATATGCCCCGAAGAAAGAAAATGGAAACACCTAGTAAGAAACCCGAAAGTTATACTATGATGCATGAAGAAGAAGAAGAAATGCAACATGATATATCAAAATTACAAGACCAAGTACAACAATTTTCGCTCACACAAAGAGTAACCAAAAATGAAATGGAAGCTAAGATGGATAGTTTGAAGAATAGCTTAAAATCAAACATGGAAGGATTGAAGAATGACACGAAAACTAATATGGATGACATGAAATATAATATGGAAGATTTTAAGAATGGTTTAAAAGCAGACATGGAAGGTTTCAAGGAAGGTTTAACAAGGTTGCTACAAAAAATGCTTCCTAATGGTGAAAAGGTATTAGATGAAACTCGTGATGAGAAAAAAATAAATGTTAATCATGATTTCATAGACTCTAACATTGGATCGAAGACCCACCATGTTCCAAAGATAGATATGAGGAAGTTTAATGGCAAGGATCTCGTAACATGGATACTACAGATGGAGCAATATTTCGATCTCCGTAATGTGCAAAACACACAAAAGCAGGGAAAATTTTAAGAAGCCCCCCTAAATTTACATGTATAATAAATGGGTGAATCTCTATGGTATATAGGAAAAATGGAAGGCAATTTTATCAATAATATGATATGTATATATAATTTTTTTGCGAATCTCTCACCAGGCATGGCGAATATTTTACTCAATTATAAAATCTTGTGTTTATTGAATACACAAGTGAAATCATTGCATTTCTTTAAAATATCTTTTGAAATCAAAATTACCGAAATTACATATCGATAACCTAGTGGGTGTAGGATAAAATTCACCCGTGCCATTCACAGAAAGCATGAGAAAAAACCTAATACTATATATAAAACCAAGAAAAATTCAAATTCATCACTTCTAGGGACCTCTTAACCACCCTGCCAATACACAAGTATGTTCCTGTTTGCAATTAGAAAATTACCCAAATTACAATCTGTTTACTCAAGCATATGTTGGAAAGTTATAGAAGGATGACTAGTGCAATCAATCCATTCCTTTTAGCCCTGGATTTGTTTCTGTTTAAAACAGAAGTATACAAATATACTTGTCCAATGTCTATGCTTTAACCATTCACCTTAAGATGTTTTTACAATATAATTTCCTAAGTCTATTTAATATCTTCATTATCATAAAAACCAACCTATATCCATCTTAACTCCACATCTACCACTCTTATGGGGATGAAATCTATTTATCCCTTTGAGCACTTGGTAGACCTAGAATTAAGATGGATCTAAGATGATAGAATTTCCCCTTTAAATAGTCTATGCTCACATGAATACCATGGTATTACCATGGGTCAATACCATGGGTTATCATAAACCTGGAGCTTAAAAATTACTATTAGTAATTTATAAAAATTAATAGTTAATTTTTATTTTATTTTTTATTTTAACCAAGCTAAAATGTTTAACATACATTAAATTACAACATCCATTTTTACTCTTGATCGAATCAAATATTTTTTCACTCTATGCTAGTTTGCATATCACGATATTTGATACGTCTCAGGGGTTAGTAGATCCAAAGTAAAGATGGATTTATGCTGGTTTAATTACCCCATTTAAATAGGCTACATTCCAGGTGAATACCATGGGTCAATACCATGTGCCATTTTGGTGAATACCATGTGCCATTTTTATTTTTATTAATACTAATATTAGGGTTAATAATGTTTTTTTGCATGGTATTAATAACAATCTAGTCCATGTTATTTGTCCCATAGTATTTTGCCCATAGGTTTCACCTAAAGATAATGCATTTTTTGAGTATTCGTAAATATAAGGTGACTTATGGAGTAAATATAAAAAAATATTTTATTTGTTTACCATACCTCTCGTTTATTTATATTTTTATTAATTTACCATACCTCTTTTACAAATATGGCATTTGGCCCATAGGATTCACTTAAATAAAACCTCTTTCTTGAACCTTCATAAATAGAATGACGGTTATGGACTAAATATAAAAAGAGGTTTAATTTATTTACCATGCATCTAGTTTATTTATATTTTTATTTATTTACCATACCTTTTAGTAAGTATAAAAAGACGTTTTATTTATTTACCATACCTCCACTTTACTTATATTTTTATTTGTTTACACCCTTGCATGTATATAAGGTGACTTATGGAGTAAATATAAAAAATGCTTTATTTATTTACCATACCTCTCATTTATTTATATTTTTATTAATTTACCATACCTCTTTTATAAATATGGTATTTGGGCCTTTGGCCCATAGGATTCACTTAAATAAAACCTATTCTTGAAAATGGGCGAATGGAAGGTTGTAACTCCTAATTTCAAGGGCTAAATTTACCTTTTTTAACCTCTCCCTTAAAATAAGGTGGGCTATTTGAGGTGATTTGTAAAACTGTACTATGATACAAAATATTCGCCCACTAAAAGTTTAAAACCCCTTAATTTCGCCAAAGGGCGAACATTCGCCCCTAAAATTTTCTATGCACAAAAGGTATGCATTGCAACTTTATATTTGGAACTCAATCAGTTTGTATGGTATCGATGGCTTTGCTATCGTAAAAAATTGTCACTTGGACAATTTTTATGGAGGAAATGATAGCACATTATGAGGATACAAAGAGCAACACCTTCTTTAGTCAATTAATAAATCTCAAACAAATGGGTTCAATAGTGGAACACATTGAGAACTTCCAAAAATTGAATATAAGGGTAAATGATATTCCAAAGGAGCATAGGATTAATGCATTCATAAAGGATAACATCCAACATGAGGTTTGCGTTTGGGAACTCGATTCATTGGAAAAGGCATTTAGGTTGGCAAGTAAAATTGAAAGCAAAATTATGGCAACAAGGAAGCCTACCACTCACAACTATAAAGATGGAAGTGTTGTTGCCCCTAGCCTTCCACAACCTACAAAGTTGACACCATAACAATTGGAAGAAAAAAGAGCAAAAGGGATTTGTTATAGTTGTGATAGGAAATACACTAAAGGTCATAAGTGTGCTGAGAAGAAATTATATTACCTAGATTGTGAAGAGGAAGAAGAAAAGAAACTAGAAACGTCAAAAAAGATGATATACACCAGGAACCAATCCTAGAGAAAGAAGAAATGAATCCGACCATATCTTGTAATGCATTGGCAGGAATTACCACTCCTCAAGCTCTTAGGATAGAAAGACATATCAAGACGAAAAAGGTAATAGTGTTGAATGATTCGGGTAGTACCCATAATTTTATTCACTGTAAGATAGTCAAGGAGTTGAATTGCTTCCTATATCAAGCACCAAAGTGTTAAGTGATGGTTGCAAATGGAGGAACCATAAATTGCTCTCGAAATTGCCATAATATCAAGTTATCCATGGGAGAATATGTATTGAATAATCCAATGCTTTCCATTCCTATTGGTGGTGTTGATGTTGTACTAGGAGTCCAATGGCTACAATCTTTAGGTACAATAGCTTTTATTTTTAAATTTTTTTTTTGGGAAGGAAAGGAAGTTGAATTAAAGGGTATCATAGGGAAACTGGAAAAGATAATTAGCTCTAACGGCATGACAAAGCTTCTAAAGAAAGAACAACAGGGCATAATTGCACAATTATGTTCACTAGAGGTTCCCACATCGAAATCATCTATTTCTCAATATCTCGAAAAAGTCTTGGACAGTCATTCGAAGGTATTTGAGACTTCTAAAGGCCTCCCACCTATTCATGATCATGACCATGCTACTCATTTGATTCCAGGAAGTGTTCCTTGTTGAGCCTCAAACCTGCACCTTCCTATACATCCTCTCAGCCTTCTTTTTCCACTTACTTCATCCACCAAGCTGTTAAATCATTGCATTATAGTCTAAAAAGAGCTTCTGACATGGTTTTCTAACTATGCTTATGACTGTTGTTTGGTTTAGATTTTTGTTCAGGCAGACAGGTTTCTGCAGCCAGCACAGGATTCCGCAGCCATTTTGTTAAAAGCTATGCTACAGGTGTCCTATGAAGAAACAAGCCACATGGGCAAGCTACAGGTGACGGGTACATGGAACGTGTCCCTTCAGATTAGCCAAATCATCCATAAAAGGTCACAGTCAACAAGGGTCAAAGGCAAAGCCAACCAAGGTATTTAGCGGTGGCACGTCTATGTTTTGGGCACGTGAAAGTTTACGTGGCACAGTCCTCAGCTCACGGAGACATCGGCACACCTGGAGATCAACCCCGTAACCTGAAGCCAACAGCTACCACTCCAAAGATTTAATGGACATGATCACTGTTACGCTAGATCTCGGCTGAGGAGATCTACGTGTCTCTGGCAACGCAGTTAACAGCATAGGATTCAGTTAGTTAGTTTCAACACTTTTTCATTATAAATAACGCGTTGATAAACGCTGTGTAGAAGCTTTTTGGAGATGTAATTTCTGAACTGTTGTTATTATCACCCCACTGCACTTTGTTTTATATATTTTGTTGCTGCTTTAATACATGAGAAGACTACTTTCCTGAGCTCGTTTTTGTGACTGTTCGTTGACTGGCTGAGGTGGCAGAGGGCCCCTGCGCACTAAAGCCCTGTATAGTTTTCATTTGATTTTATTATGTTTATGTTTTCATAATCATTAGCTTGTTTATAACATGCTATTTTGATGTTTTTAATTCACTGATGTTTACATTTTCATTTATGTTTTCTTATAGCTGTCAGCTGATCAATGCTTTTCTACAGGTTTTCATAGGCAGCCCGGGCAAATTTTCATCTTTTTGATAACTACTGACATATGAGATCATCTTGTCCTTCTTGCTAATTTTCATTTTCTGAAGTTTAATTCCAACAGTCCTTTTTCAAATTGTGTTTTGCTTATTTATTTTTCTGCTACTTAGACATCATACTACTCATTTGTTTATGGTTTATTTCTATAGTCAAGTGACTCTATTAGTGAGGAATCAAAATATTACTTATTGTAGTGTGATTTAGTTATCATATTGCTTAACTTATTCATGATTGCTTCCCATAAGGTAGATTGAGCTGAAGGGTAAAGGATCAGAAGAGTTGAAGTAGTGTGATTAGTTTCCTTTATGCAATTTAATTTCTTGCAATTTAGATATCATATTGCTTAACTTGTTCATGATTGCTTCCCATAAGGTAGATTGAGCTGAAGGGTAAAGGATTAGAAGAGTTGAAGTAGTGTGATTAGTTTCCTTTATGCAATTTAATTTCTTGTCATTTAGATATCATATTGCTTAACTTGTTCATGATTGCTTCCCACAAGGTAGATTGAGCTGAAGGGTAAAGGATCAGAAGAGTTGAAGTAGTGTGAATTAGTTGCTTTGCTTTTAGTTTTTGAGTTGCTTTAAGTTCAGTTTTTACTTTCTTTTTCATACAGTAGTAAGGATACTGGGCCATTGTCATTAGTTCAATGTTTGATACATTTACTTCCTCTTAAGAATTGATTTCATTACAGTTGTTTTAAAGCTTTCTTTTTGAACACTTTTAAGTTTGGTAAAATAACTGTAGAAATCACCATTACCATCCATACTTAACTTTCATTTTCGCCATCACACATTAGGGAAAGATAAATCCAAAAACAAACTAAAAAACTCAAAAACGACAAAAGACTAAGGAAATGGTTATCTTGTATATATAGTACACTTCACTTTGTCAGTTTACGAATCCCGAATTGACATTTTAAATAGCAATTTAGAACACACTAAATTGACCAAACATTTTGGTGCCATTGCCGGGGAAGTGAAATTAGGTAGCCAATTTATTTATAAAAAAAAAAACAAGAAAATTTCAAGGAAGGAAAATTGATAACCTCTCAAAGTATGCTCTCCTCTTGCACTTAGTGTGATCTGGAGGATCAGAAAAGAGAAAGTTATTGGTTTAATAGTTTCTTGAGTATGCTCTCTTCTTGCACCTAGAGTGACCTGGAAGATCAGAAAGAGAATTATTAGCCCGACTTGAAGAAAAATAAAAAATGACATGCATAGAGCAAGAGATTCTAGGGGAAGGTTTTTAGCTAGAGCCAAGAGTTCGATTTTTACAACTCCCTCTACCTCAAGGAATAGACAAGAGACACCTCCATCATCTCCAACCTACACTCCTAGCCCTAGGATTCCTGGAATTCAAGAGACAATAGTTGAGTTAGGGGACTCTTCCTCACCATCCATCGAATCTGAATTAGAAAAAGATCATTTCTTTTCTTCTATAGGGAGACACGTTGTAATTGAATAAGTAGAATCATCTGAGGAAGAAGAGGGAGAAATTCCTCCTCGTTCACCATTAGTAGAGGAACCAGAAGACTCTGAGATCTCTAAAAAAACTACCATGACAGAAGAGGGAGTTAACGGATTTGGTAGAGGTAGAGGTACAGGAGGGGGAGGAGGAAATAATGGAGGAGGTAGAGGTAACAATGGGGGAAATAGGGATGGAGATAACTCATTTGGATTTCCTATAGTCGATGAGGACTCTCGAGCAACAATGAAAAATATTTCACCATCTGTCCTCCCAAACTTACATGGGTTAAGAAATGAAGATCCTGAAACATTTCTATTTGAGTTTGAGGTCGTGTGTCGAACCTATGATTATTTGGAAGACTCTCAAAAACCAAAACTGTTTCCTTCAACATTGAAAGGAGCTGCTTTGAAATGGTTCATGGGATTACTCATTCAATCCATTAGGACTTGGAATGATATGAAACAAACATTTTTGGATAGATACATGGATTATTGTATGCCTACCAACCACAAGGATGAAGTATTTAAAATGGTACAAAGAGAAGATGAAAACTTGGAGGATTTACTTGAAAGATTCCAATATAATCTGAAAAGAGCAAAAATGAGTAACTTAGATGAGGAGACCTTGAAAGCCCTTCTATTAAAAGCCATTAGAGATGAATGGATAGATATTTTGAACATGATGGGAAAAGGAGACATATCTCAACTTCCACTTCATGACATAGCAAAACTGTGTGTCCATCTCTCAAGAGGAAAATCTAAAACTGGAAAAGGGCCTAGAGATCCTTCTCTCATTAGAGCAAACAAATCTGCAACTGGATCAGTAAGCAGGGCTGAGATTGGCAATATGCTTGATGAATTCAAAACTGATATCTTAGGGAGCCTTAGTGAGCAGCTAGACACTCTTAAGATCCACAATAAGCAGAAAGCAGAAGCTGAAGCTTTAGCCATCTTTTGCCCAAAATGTAGAAAAAAACATGCTCTCAGGGAATGTCCCTTGGATGCAAAAGTTGTAGAAACATGTGCGATCTGTTCAAAGAATCATGAGACCAAGGATTGTCCTTCAATTCCTGGGCTCAAAGTTGTCTTTCAAGAAGATCCAAATACAATTGAATCTCTCTGTTTTGTTGCAAGGAGACCTTGGCAGGGGCAACAAAATCAAGGGTTTAACAACTCTATGAACTTTCAACCCCCACCAAATTGGAATCCTTGGCAACAACCTTGGTCCCAACCTCAAAATCCTTTTCAATCATGGGTACAAGGTATGCAAAATCCGTATGGGAGATTTGCTCAATTTTATCAATATCCTCCATCTTTTCAAAACCAACAAGCTCCACAACTTCCAAATCAAAACCCACAACTATCATTGCCATTTCAACAACAACAACCCTCTCAACAAAACCCAAATTCTCAACTCTTGCTTCCATTCCAACAGAAGTCAAATCAGCTTCCTTCTCAGCCATTGCCAAACCCCAATAATAAAAACCCTCAAAATGCTTACATGATAGAAGGTCAACAATTTCCTACCTATATGATTGTTCCTCTCAATGATGTACAACTCAGATCTGGTAGAGTTCTAGATAAACCTTCTATAGATGCCCAAAATCAAAGCATTTCTGAGGAAGAATCTCTTGAAGCCAATAAGGGTTCTGAAGCATCTCTTCAAAACCCAAACACTCATAAAGAAAAAGAAAAAGAGCTAACCCCTACAACTCCTATAGTTGAGCAACCTGCATCTGCATCCACACCTCCTTTTCCTGAAAGATTACAAATTAACAAAGGGGTGGAAAAACAAATCTTGTTGCCTGACTATGATTTTCTAGATGAATTGAAGAATGTCTGTATCAAGATTCCCTTGTTACAAGCCATTAAAGAGATTCCTATTCTAGCAAAAACAATAAAGGAGTTGAGTCTTAAAAGACCAGGAAGGAAACCTGGAGACACAAGAAGAATCCACATGGTAGGGAAAATTGCAGACATCATGATGGGAAAAATTACTATGCAGAAGTATGTAGATCTCGGTAGTCCAATTGTCAAAACACATATCAATGGGGTTGAAATTCCAAATACTTTGATTGATTTAGGGGCTGCTATCAACATTATGAGTAGACAGACTATAGAACAGCTGAAACTTCCTAATCTTCTCTTTACACCTACTTTACTGCAACTTGCAGATCGATCAATTATTAAACCAGACGGTGTATTAGAAGATATTTCAGTCTCCTTAGACTCTTGGGAATATCCAGTGGATTTCATGATTTTAACTCCCAAGAGTAATTTAGGAGGACATCCTCTCATCTTAGGAAGACCTTGGCTAGCCACAGCCGATGCTTTCATCAGTTGTAGGTCTGGGGATATGTATATTTCTGATAGTAATTCGACAAAGAAATTCAATCTGTATCCTCCAGCAAAAGCAATTACAGAAATAGGAGATAATGAATGGATTGATGATGAAGATACTATACAACCTGTCTTTACCATTTCTGAAGTTAGTGAAGATAGTCAAATTCTGAACACATTAGAAAATTTTGAAACATCTTCAGAATATGACAACACACAATTTCAGTTAGATTTTGACATTGAGTATTTATCATCTAGACAAATGTCTCTTTTCTCTATGGAAGAATTTGGTAGTTCCGCCATTGAGATATTTCCAGGAAAAACATTGAATATCAACAAAAATTTGGAGAGATCACAACAGGAAGAACTAACCAAAATCTTGCAAAAACATTCTATTGCATTTGCATGGGAGTATACCGATATGAAAGGTATTGACCCTAAGACTTGCATTCATCACATCTACATTGAGGAAAACAGTAGACCAATTAGACAACCTCAGAGAAGGATGAATCCAAACCTTAGGGAGATAGTGAAAGAAGAGCTCCAAAAGTTACTTAATGTAAACTTCATTTATCCAATTTCAGATAGCTGATGGGTTTCTCCTTTGGTTATAGTACCTAAAAAGAATGGTAAATGGAGGGTATGCATTGATTATAGGGAATTGAACAAAGCAACTTTGAAGGATCACTTTCCTTTACCCTTTATCGATCAGGTATTAGATACTTTAGCAGGCGAAAAGTATTTTTCATTTTTGGATGGTTTTAGTGGTTACAATTAGATTCAGGTAGCATCTAAAGATCAGGACAAGACCACATTTACCTGTCCATGGGGAACTTTTGCTTACCGAGTACTTCCTTTTGGATTATGTAATGCACCCGCAACATTTCAAAGGGCAGTACTAGGAATCTTTTCCGATCTAATCCATGATTGTGTAGAGGTTTATATGGATGATTTTACAGTTTATGGTAATTCGTTTGAAGAGGCATTAAAGAATTTGGAAAAAGTCCTTATAAGATGTAAAGAAACAAACCTATCACTAAGTCATGAAAAATGCTTTATGATGTTTACTGAAGGGATTGTTTTAGGACATCATATTTCAGGAGATGGGATTAAAGTTGATAGATCAAAAGTTGAAGTCATCTCCAAGTTGCCTATTCCAAATTGTCAAAAAGATGTTAGAAGTTTTCTTGGATTTACTGGATACTATAGAAGATTTATTGAAAACTTCACCAAAATAGCATCTCCACTCTTCAAATTACTTACAAAAGACTGTGAATTTAAATGGGATCCTGATAGTCAATCTGCATTTGAAACTTTGAAAATAAGAATATCTGAAGCACCCATTTTGAGAGGTCCGAATTGGAAACTTCCTTTCCATATTTCCACAGATGCTTCAGATACAACTCTAGGAGCTGTGTTGGGACAAAAGGATTTAGTTCCTTATGCCATTTACTACACCAGTAAAAATTTGACTCCCACTGAGTTAAACTATACTGTGACTGAGAAAGAGTTCTTAGCTGTTGTTCATGCAATCAATAAGTTTAGACACTATATAACTGGCTATGAAACTTTTGTCCATACTGATCATTCTGCAATTAGATATCTCATGAATGAACCTGTTACTAATGACAGAGTTACAAGATGGCTCTTACTTTTACAAGAATTCAATATTACTGTGTTGGATAGACCAGGGAAACAAAATACAGTAGCTGATTTCTTGTCTAGAATCCAAAATACTAACGAAGATTCTCCTGTAGAGGATAAGTTTCCAGATGAATATTTGTTTGCAGTAACTACTAAGACTCCTTGGTATGCAGATATTGCTAACTATTTGGTTACAGGGAAGCTACCTCCACATCTATTTCCTAGTGAAAAAGAAAAATTATTCAGGAGAGTTCAAGTTATTCATGGATTTGTAATGAATTGTTTAAAACAGGGCTAGATTGTGTGATCAGAAGATGTGTTCGGGAAGATGAAATGCCTGACATCCTCAAGGCATGCCATGATGAACCATGCGGTGGACACTTTGCTGACAAAAGGACGGCCTATAAAATCCTTTCTTTAGGATATTATTGGCCTTCCCTTTTCAAAGATGCAAAACAATATGTAAGAAGGTGTGACAACTGCCAAAGAGTTGGGAGACCGACTCTTTCAAATGAAATGCCATTACAACCACAGGTACTCATCGAACCCTTTGAAAAATGGGCTTTAGATTTCATTGGACCCATTAATCCACCATCTAGACAAAAGCAGTATATATTGGTATGCACTGATTATGTCACTAAATGGGTAGAAGCCAAAGCATTGCCTTCTGCCACTGAAAATTCAGTTGTTCAATTTCTTTTTGAGGATATTTTTACTCGTTTTGGTGTCCCAAGAGAAATTGTGACAGATCAGGGAAGTCAATTTACATCTAACTTGATGGAGAAGCTGATGGAAGAATACAAAATCAAGCACAAAAAATCTACTCCTTACCATCCGCAAGCAAATGGCCAAGTGGAATCTACAAACAAAGTTCTTGAGAACATCATCACCAAAACTGTTCATCTACACAGAAGAGATTGGGCAGAAAGGCTTCCTGAAGCCTTATGGGCCTACAAAACTACATGGAGGAACACAACAGGACATTCTCCCTATGAACTTGCTTATGGGAAAGAAGTCCTGCTCCCCATTGAGTTTCAAGTCAAGACTTTCAAGATGGCAGTCCAGTTGGGGATGAATCTATCAGAAGCCCAAAAGCACAAAATGGAGCAGCTGAATGAGCTAGATGAGATCAGACAAGATGCAATTTTAAGGACTGATCTAGTTCAACATCAAAGAGCTAAGTGGCATGACAGATACATCAAAGAGAGAAAGTTTCAAGAGGGAGATTGGGCGTTACTGTTTGATTCCAAGTTTAAATACTTCAAAGGAAAATTTCAGGCTCATTGGCTTGGGCCATATGAGATTGACAAAGTCTTTAACAATGGAGCGGTAAGAATCAAGACCATTGATGAATTTCAAACTCCTCTCATTGTGAATGGCCACCGATTGAAAATTTATCATAAGCCACTCTCAAAAGAGGAATTTGTCAAAATGTTCCAAGAGAATTCTGCAATAAGGCTGGTGGAGAAGAATCCTTCTCCCCCATCAGCCTAGCCTTTGTTTCTTTCAGTGAAAAAAAAAAAAAGAGAAAAAAATCGTATAAGCCTGAAAACCAATCATAGATTGGCGGTCTTATACAGAAAATGTAGAGTGAAAATCAGGGACACCTGACACTCTATATTTTCCAAAAAAAAAAATCTCCTCTCCTTCTCTTTCCATCTTCACTCCATCTCATTTTCCATTTCACTTCACCTCCATCTCATTCTCATTTCCATTTCACTTCACTCCACTTCATTTTCATTTCATTCCACTCATTCCATTTCATTTCATCAATAAAAGTCCCTTTTAGGACTATTTTCATTCAATTAGTTCTTCTCTAACTATCTTTGTTCAGTTAAGAGGGTGCTGTCTTAGTTTCCGCAGCTAGAAGCCGTTTCCGCAGCCAGAAGCAGTTTCCATAGCCAGAAACGATTTCCGCAGCCAGCATCACTCCGTTTTCAAATTTACAGTCAACTGTTAGTACAATAATCATGAAATTCAGATGTAATTGAGCTAAAGACGTGGGGCATCTCCAAGACATCAAGGAAGAGCAATTGGTTAGAAGCCTTGAGCAAGAAATGACAAAGTTTCCAAAGGTATGATCAATTTTTTTTATCAAATAACAATTCAAGTCATAATTACGCATAGTTATCAAACCATAATAAGTTCTACTATGTGCAATGATTTGATACGATAGCTCTATTACCACTCCCATTCCACGATATCACTCCACACACCTTGCATTCATTTCTCCAACGGTCTCATGTTTATTCCGAGTTTAAACTCAAGACTGACTGCACTTCCATTTATTACCCGTACTCTTGAGACGTGACCTATTGTGTTACGGTTCTTCTTAGCCGTAATTTCCGCAGGCGTCTGTTGAGACGTGTAAAAATTTCATACACAGTCATCCGATTCAAAAAAAATCCTGACGTTACTCCATTCGTTTACCGCTCCACTAATACCATACTCCTCGCATGCATTCGCATTTTATTTTGAACTTGTTTACTGCTGCTCACCCTCTGCTCCTCCGGTAATTCAGGTACTTCCATTCCCTATTCTCCATTTTCGACTGCAGCCACTACAGTTATCCTAAACCCCGACTGCAGCCACTACAGTTTGTTCTTCATTTTCGACTGCAGCCACTACAGTTTGTTCTAAACCCCGACTGCAGTCACTACAGTTATCCTAAACCCCGATTGTAGCCACTACAGTCTATCCTAAATCCTGTAACCGAGCCATTTTTTTTCTAAACTCTCACACGCAGAAGAACTCTCAGTTAGAATTTAAAATAGAGGATGGGAAAATTACTGAGAGCAGAGCCGGAAGGACCGAAATACTTGGAAGGTTATCCTCAAACTAAGGAATTGTTGAAGAAAGCCAGATGGCTACGATTTATCCAAAAGTTTAAAGGCCATAACAAGGAGGTGACCAAAGCTTTTGCACGGTCTTTTGATGGACAAACAATGGAGATTGGAGACTTGAAGTTCACAGTGACTGAGGCCACAGTAGCAGCTGCCACAGGTCTACCTCAAGAAGGTGAAAGGTGGTTTAAAAATAGAAGTATGGACGACCATATATGGAGAATCATGCTACAAAACCAAGGTATGGATACCACTGTATTTACAAGAGGCATCCCTGTTCATGCACTAAAAGAGGAATGGTCTAGTCTACTATTAGTTATCCAGAAATTTATCACGTGTGAAGGTCGTTTTGGTTCTATGGATATGTATCATGCTAGACTAATGATGAATTTCCTAGAGGGTCACACTCTTAATTTGCCTCATTTTCTGCTATTGAGTCTGAAAAAGATGAGCATTACAGTTCAAAAACACATAGGCAACATTGAGCCTCATCTCTACCATCATGGACTCATAAAAATTCTTATTGAGGACCAATTGAAGAAAACTAAAGATACTTGGGAGCAATTCTTGACAAGAAACTACTTCCAAGAGCCATCTGAGGCCTCTGGAAGTAGTCCACCAAATATTCCAAGGAAAAGTAGGAGGAAAGAAAAGAACATTACAGTCCAAGACTCCTCTACTATAGAAACTCAAGAAACTGTCCAAAACGAAGAAGAAGATAGAGCTAAAAATAAGAAACAGAAGAAAGAAAAAGGCAAAAGAACCATCCAAGAAGTCTATCCATCCCCTGAGCAATCCATAGAGGAGGATTATCAACCACTGACAGAAAGATTAGTACATCTTCAGGCTGCTGCTATAGCAAAGAAAAAACAAAAAGGAAAACAGAGTGCACAAGAAAAGAGTACTAGTCCATACTTAAGGAGGAGCACTAGGCTAAAAGGAAAGGTGAATAAAACCCAAGAAAAACAGCCTCACTTTATTGATTTAGGTGAAGAGACACTTGAGAAATCTCCAGCTCAGCCAAGCATTGAACCAAGTCCTCCACATGATGAAAGCCCTTTTCGGCCGGAAAGAGAGAGCAGTCCTCCTCCTCCACCAGATTTTGAACTTAGTCCGAGAAAGACACCCGAGGTAGATCCTAATCAGCAAGAGGTATATAACTACCTGGAATCCTTAGAACAATCAGCTGCAGGACTGAGTAACACTCTGCCACTAGATGCACAAGTTCAGTATTTGAAACAAGAGGTATTTGAATTAGAAGTCCTAAATAGGCATATCAAACAGGAAAATGAAGCACTCAAAGAGCAGAGCAAGGTAGATAATATTGTCCATGATAACACTATGCTCCATTTAGGACTGTGGCAAAAGAAAAACAGGAACCTGAAGAAAAAGTACAAAAAGTTAAGCAGAGCATTGATTAATCTCAAATTCAAATGTCTAGTCAGGAAACCCAGGATGACATTAACATAAAAGAAGAAGAAAAGAGGGCTAGATGTCCTAGCAGAAGCCTCAGAACATATGGACTAGAGGGAAATAACTAAATTTTAGTTGCATGAGGACATGCAACACCTTCACAGTGGGGGTATGTTGAGCCTCAAACCTGCACCTTCCTATACATCCTCTCAGCCTTCTTTTTCCACTTACTTCATCCACCAAGCTGTTAAATCATTGCATTATAGTCTAAAAAGAGCTTCTGACATGGTTTTCTAACTATGCTTATGACTGTTGTTTGGTTTAGATTTTTGTTCAGGCAGTTGCGGAAACTTGTCAGTTTCCGCAGCCAGCACAGGATTCCGCAGCCATTTTGTTAAAAGCTATGCTACAGGTGTCCTATGAAGAAACAAGCCACATGGGCAAGCTACAGGTGACGGGTACATGGAACGTGTCCCTTCAGATTAGCCAAATCATCCATAAAAGGTCACGGTCAACAAGGGTCAAAGGCAAAGCCAACCAAGGTATTTAGCGGTGGCACGTCTCTGTTTTGAGCACATGAAAGTTTACGTGGCACAGTCCTCAGCTCACAGAGACATCAGCACACCTGGAGATCAACCCCGTAACCTGAATCCAATAGCTACCACTCCGAAGATTTAATGGACATGATGACTGTTACGCTAGATCTCGGCTGAGGAGATCTACGTGTCTCTGGCAACGCAGTTAACAGCATAGGATTCAGTTAGTTAGTTTCAACACTTTTTCATTATAAATAACACGTTGATAAACGCTGTGTAGAAGCTTTTTGGAGATGTAATTGCTGAACTGTTGTTATTATCACCCCACTGCACTTTGTTTTATATATTTTGATGTTGCTTTAATACATGAGAAGACTACTTTCCTGAGCTCGTTTTTGTGACTGTTCGTTGACTGGCTGAGGTGGTAGAGGGCCCCTGTGCACTAAAGCCCTGTATAGTTTTCATTTGATTTTATTATGTTTATGTTTTCATAATCATTAGCTTGTATATAACATGTTGTTTTGATGTTTTTAATTCACTGCTGTTTACAATTTCATTTCTGTTTTCTTATAGCTGTCAGCTCATCAATGCTTTTCTACAGGTTTTCATAGGCAGCCTGGGCAAATTTTCATCTTTTTGATAACTACTGACATATGAGATCATCTTGTCCTTCCTGCTAATTTTCATTTTCTGAAGTTTAATTCCAGCACTGTCCTTTTTCAAATTGTGTTTTGCCTATTTATTTTTCTGCTACTTAGACATCATACTACTCATTTGTTTATGGTTTCTTTCTATAGTCACGTGACTCTATTAGTAAGGAATCAAAATATTACTTATTATAGTGTGATTTAGTTATCATATTGCTTAATTTATTCATGATTGCTTCCCATAAGGTAGATTGAGCTGAAGGGTAAAGGATCAGAAGAGTTGAAGTAGTGTGATTAGTTTCCTTTATGCAATTTAATTTCTTGCAATTTAGATATCATATTGCTTAACTTGTTCATGATTGCTTCCCATAAGGTAGATTGAGCTGAAGGGTAAAGGATCAGAAGAGTTGAAGTAGTGTGATTAGTTTCCTTTATGCAATTTAATTTCTTGTCATTTAGATATCATATTGCTTAACTTGTTCATGATTGCTTCCCACAAGGTAGATTGAGCTGAAGGGTAAAGGATCAGAAGAGTTGAAGTAGTGTGAATTAGTTGCTTTGCTTTTAGTTTTTGAGTTGCTTTAAGTTCAGTTTTTACTTTCTTTTTCATACAGCAGCAAGGATACTGGGCCATTGTCATTAGTTCACTGTTTGATACATTTACTTCCTCTTAAGAATTGATTTCATTACAGTTGTTTTAAAGCTTTCTTTTTGAACACTTTTAAGTTTGGGAAAATCACTGTAGAAATCACCATTACCATCCATACTTAACTTTCATTTTCGCCATCACACATTAGGGAAAGATAAATCCAAAAACAAACTAAAAAACTCAAAAACGACAAAAGACTAAGGAAATGGTTATCTTGTACATATAGTACACTTCACTTCGTCAGTTTACGAATCCCGAATTGACATTTTAAATAGCAATTTAGAACACACTAAATTGACCAAACATTCCTCCAAACATCAGGCCTTACAGATATCCCTATGCCCAAAAGAGTGAAATTGAACGTATGGTTGCAAAACTGCTAGAGGCTGGTATAATTCAACCTAGTCAAATTTTTGTCTGCTCCAGTAATATTGATGCACAAGAAGGATGGATCATGGCGCATGTGTCTGGATTATAGGGATCTAAACAAGCTCACCATTAAAGATAAATTTCCCATTCCAATCATTGATGAATTATTGGATGAATTACATGGAGCAATTCACTTCACCAAGTTGGATCTTCATTTAGGATATCATCAAATCAGAATGAAGACTGAAGACATTATGAAAAAAACACATTTATAATTCATGAGGGTCATTATGGTCATTATGAATTCTTGGTCATGCCTTTTTGCCTTACCAATGCACCTTCTACATTTCAAGGTTTGATGAATTCCATTTTCAAACCCACCCTTAGAAACTTTGTGTTAGTATTTTTTGATGATATACTAATCTACAAGTCTTGGGAGGATCATGTTCAACATGTTGACAGGGTGCTCAAACTATTAGAGGAAAAATTATTATATGCAAAAACCTCCAAATGTTTCTTTGGAGTACAGGAGGTGGAATATCTGGGTCATATTGTATCTCATGAAGGTGTTAAGGTAGACCCTAGCAAAATTAAAGCTATTAAGTAATGGAAAATACCCATATCCATAAAGAATCTGTGAGGATTTCTCGGGTTGACAGTGTATTATCGCAAGTTTGTAAAGAATTAAGGGATAATAGCAGCACCTCTAACAACATTACTAAAGAAAGATGCATTTTCTTGGACTCTAGAAGAAACAATGGCCTTTGAACATCTTAAAGAGGCGATGTGCCAAGCACCGGTATTAGCTATGCCAGACTTCACAAAAACATTTATTGTGGCATGTGATGCATCAGGAAATGGAACTGGTGTTGTTTTAATGCAAGAAGGAAGACCCATTGCTTTTGAAAGTCGTCCAATCAAAGGAAAGTATTTACACAAATCTATTTATGAGAATGAAATTTTGGCAATACTACATGCACTTAAGAAATTGCGACCTTACCTAATGTGAAGACACTTCAAGGTAAAAACAGATTATGATGGTCTTAAATACTTCTTAGAACAAAGATTATATTTAGAAGAGAAACAAAAATGGGTCACAAAGATGTTGGGTTATGACTTTGAAATCATCTACAAAAAAGGGAAGCAAAATTTTGTTATAGGTGCAGTCTCAAGAAAGGAAGAGGATGTGGAAGTATTGCTTTGTGCCATTTCTATTATCCAACCAGATTGGATAAACGAAGCAAGGGATGAATGGAAGAATGACGAAGAAGTGTGGGCACTCATTCAAAAGTTGCAGCAAGATCCCAGTACATCTGACACATTTAGCTGGAAAAATGATTCGTTATGGTACAAAGATCGCTTATACCTCTGTAAGAATTCCTAACTCAAACAAAAGATTCTTCTAAAATTGCACACCTCTTCATTAGGAGGGCACTCAAGATTTTTAAAAACTTACCACGGGGTTATGAAGGATTTTTTTTGGGATGGCCTTAAATCCGATATTCAAAAATTTGTGGCGGAATGTCTGGTTTGCCAACAAAATAAAGTTGAAACAATTAAGACCCTGGGTCTGTTACAACCTTTATCCATTCCAAGTCAACGTTGGGAGGAGGTTTTAATGGATATTATCACAGGTCTACCCAAGTTCGAAGGAAAGATTGTCATCATGGTGGTAGTTGACAGACTTACCAAGTATGCACACTTTTGCGTATTGTCTCATCCATTTAAAGCCAATACAGTTGCTACTGCATTTATGGAAACAATACAAAAGCTACATGGAAACCCAAAGATTATTGTAAGCGACAAAGATCCCATTTTCACTAGAAATTTTTGGACGAAATTATTTTCTTGTCTGGGTACTGAGTTAGCTTATAGCTCATCTTATCATCCTCAATCTGATGGGCAAAGTGAGATAGTGAACAAATGTTTGGAAGGATATCTTCATTGCTTTGTAACTGATAAATAAACACAATGGGTGAAGTGGTTGCCTCTGGTTGAATGGTGGTATAACACTTCCTTCCATACTGCAGTAAAAATGACCCCATTTATGGCACTTTATGGATATCATCTGCCGTCCATTACAACATCTTTAAGAGAAAATTCTAAGGTTCAAGCAATGTAAGATCACATCAAGCATCAACAACAAGTTCTTCAACTCTTAAATGTTAACCTCACTTTGGCGCATAATAGAATGAAACAATAGGCATATCAACATCGCATCGAAAAAAGTTTTGATGCAAGTGACTGGGTATTTCTACGACTACACCATATAAACAAATGTCCATCAAGCAAGTTGATCTGAAAATGGAAGTACTTGAAAATGTGTGCAAGGTATCCATCTTCATTAATTTAAATGTGTGCAAAATACTTCTTGTCTTGCGGAATAAACAAGGTGATTTTTGGCAAATTTCTAAGTCTTATGTGTGAAGGAGGATTATTTCAATTTACTGTTTAACATATCAAATCAGATTTGTTCAGCAAGATATCTTCAACATAAAATGACACAGATGTTTGATGAGCAGTTCACCCCTCCTGGGCTACGTCTGCTGGATCAAGCCTCCCAAAATGAGCTTGTCCTCTTGTATTAAAATGCTTCAAAATGCTAATACAAGCGTAAAAGTGCCTCAATAGGCAAATCTGAATGCAAAAACAGATTCAGAAGACATGAAAAAGCTAAGAATGCCTTTCCAAAATCACTAAACAGTGAAAGATTACCCAATACAGTGCCTTCTCCAAATGGCCCTGCAGGCTCTGAAAACTCTCCTGAAGCTTTTCAGGCTCTGAAAGTCTTCAAACAGATCTGAAACCTCTTCCAATAGGTTCAAAAGGTTGAAAATAGTAGGAAATGATCTTTGGTTCACCTCAAACAGAGAGGTACAACTCAAAATAGCTCCATTTCCCAAATGGCCCTGATGGCTCAAAAAGCTTCCCTGAAGCTAAAATGGTTGTAGAACACCTCTACTACCTCTGGAACCTGTCCCAATAGCTCTGGAATGCTGAAAATAGCTGAAAATGACTATTGGTTCACTTCAAATGGTTAAGCATAGCCTAACACAACTCCAACTCCCTCTTGGCCCTGATGGCTCTCTTGGCTTCCCTGAAGCAAACGGGGTTGAAGATGAACTCCAATGGCTCTGCAACCTGTACCAATGGCTCCAGAATGATGAGAATATATGAAATCAAAAAAAATTCGTCCAAAAAGGTTCTCCCTCCCAAAAGTTATGACCTCCTGAAGTTTTGTCCAGTTTGGCCTAAAGAAACTCCACTAAATGTGGAGGAACTGTAGTTAACTCTGCCAAACCGACCACCAACGTTGACCATAACCGCTGGCTGAAAACGCGCGCATGTGATCGTTACCGTAAGCGTTGGGGTTGTGGTTATCCGTCGAGTCTAGCCTTTGGTCCCCGCGTTCTGGTCATATGGTTAGGGGTTGGCCCCTTTTCCGCCCAACCAAACCTTTGATAAACTTTAAATATGTATTAAGCCCATAGTTGGTTAAGAACCAACGCATAGGCAGGCCGGTCAGGCCTGTGGGTTGGATGCCACCCGACCTAGGGTCGAATCCTGCAAAGTGCCAAAGATTTTGCAACAATAAACTTTGTAGACTTGGGGCCATGTGGCGGCCTCTGGGTAGGCCACGTGTCAGCTCCCGATTGGTCATCCAAACAACATATTCCATAGAATATTCCTCGAAATATTGTTTTTTTTCTTAATTTTTTTTTTGAATTCAAATTTTGCAGTTTATTGGGCATTTTCAAAATGCGATAACTCTTCCATACGGTGTCAGATTTGAGTGCCGTTCATGGCTACAGGATTGTTTCAACGAGGCCTATCCGGTCATTCAGGTTGCAAGTGTTTTTGAACACTTTCAATTTTTGAGCCTTTTCCATGGCTTGGACTTGAGCTCCTGATCACACCTCCCAAATGAGAAGCTTTTGGACCCCAAAAGCTCACTAAAGTGATGAAACTGAACTGAACAGTAAATGAGAGAATAACAACATCATCCTCTTCTGTGTAGCCTCCAAAAATTTTCCTGACTTGCCAATGTAATAAGAAGTTAGTCCACTTCCTACCAAGCCAACTCCATGGCGTCTTCTGTTGTAACAACAGTTCTTCATGTGAATCTTTCATTTCCACATCGATAATGGCATCCATAGATCCATTTGCACCAATCTTTTTGTCCTCTAGTTGCATGTGCTTTGGACGATGAGTTGGATGCAAAGTTCAATAATGAGAAACATGATGTCCCTTCTTTTGACAAAATGTGCAACTCTTAAGCACTTTATGAGAAAGTTTTCTTTGCCTCTTCTGCTTCCTGTGTGCTTTATTTTTCAACCAGCAACTTGAAGCAACATGGTTAAATCCACCACAAAATGTGCAACAAAACTTTCTTTCATTTGAATAAGCAAAATTATCATTCTTTGCTGAAACATAATCAAATTGATCATGTGAATGTTTATATATCTTTCGCTGCAATGAAGGCTTAACACAATGGCAATCAACTTGAAAACAAACTTGACATGTTTGTGTATTAGAACTTGGAACAAAATTTCTTTTCAAATCTGCATCACATGCATTCAAAGATTTGAATTCTTCGCCATTAGACTGCACATATCCAAGACCAACATTCTTGGGTCGCTCCACAACTGAAATAGGATCAACCATGCCTTGTGCATGCTTGCCCAAACCTTTGCCTTCTTGATAGCCCATCTTAAACATTAATTTGGACCCTATACCTCTTGTATGTTTTTCAAAAGAACCAACACACTTTTCAATAGAGGAAATTGAAGACAAGTTTGAATGGTTTACCTCCTCATCAGGCATTTTCTTGGACAAAGCTTCTTGAGCTTGAAGGAGTTGTTTCTCCATGTCATGCAACCTTTGGAGAATTGCTTCCTTCTCTTCCTTCATAGCCAACAATTGTGCATGAAGCTTAACACTTTCTCTTTGATCCAATATGAGAATCTGCACCATGTCCTTCACCTTAATGAGCTCTTTCTTCATGTCATCATTGAAGAATTTCTTGAAGGAGGAATCTTCACTTATAGAAGAAGTTGACATTATGTAAATGGTCAAATAAACAAAAGGAACTTCCAAATAAGAGTTCTCAAAGCTTTCAATCAAATGACAAGCTTTAACCAAATGTCAAACAAAAAACCCCTTCTTATTCAAGCAGTATCTTGTGTTATAGCTGCAACACAAACCCCAATAGCTTTTGCAGAAAACACTGATCAAGTGAGTTTGTTTTTCAAAGGTAATCTTGAGATAATTTGGAATAAGGAAAAAGTATTGTTGAAGACTACCCTTTCCAAGACTTAGCTATCAACAACTATCTTTTCAACTCAAGCAAACTCATTCAAGCAACCATTTGCAACACATAAAACAGTCAATCTCTTACACTGTTTTAACACCTTTTTTTTTTTTGCACAAAAAGGAAATGCTGAGTAAAAACTCTAGCTTCTAATGCTCTAATCCTGAGCTCTGATACCATCTGATCTGAAAATGGAAGTACTTGAAAATGTGTGCAAGGTATCCATCTTCATTAATTTAAATGTGTGCAAAATACTTCTTGTCTTGTGGAATAAACAAGGTGATTTTTGGTAAATTTCTGAGTCTTATGTGTGAAGGAGGATTATTTCAATTTACTGTTTAACATATCAAATCAGATTTGTTCAGCAAGATATCTTCAGCATAAAATGACATAGATGTTTGATGAGAAGTTCACCCCTCCTAGGCTACGTTTGTTGGATCAAGACTCACAAAATGAGCTTGTCCTCTTGTATTAAAATGCTAATACAAGCGTAAAAATGCCTCAATAGGCAAATCTGAATGCAAAAACAGATTCAAAAGACATGAAAAAGCTAAGAATGCCTTTCCAAAATCACTAAACAATGAAAGATTACCCAATACAGTGCCTTCTCCAAATGGCCTTGTAGGCTCTGAAAACTCTCCTGAAGCTTTTCGGGCTCTGAAAGTCTTCAAACAGATCTGAAACCTCTTCCAATAGGTTCAGAAGGTCGAAAATAGCAGGAAATGATCTTTGGTTCACCTCAAACAAAGAGGTACAACTCAAAACAACTCCATTTCCCAAATGGCCCTAATGGCTCAAAAAGCTTCCCTGAAGCTAAAATGGTTGTAGAACACCTCTACTACCTCTGGAACCTGTCCCAATAGCTCTAGAATGCTGAAAATAGCTGAAATTGACTATTGGTTCACTTCAAATGGTTAACCATAATCTAACACAGCTCCAACTCCCTCTTGGCCTTGATGGCTCTCTTGGTTTCCCTGAAGCAAACGAGGCTGAAGATGAACTGCAATGGCTCTGCAACCTGTACCAATGGCTCTAGAATGATGAGAAGATACGAAATCAAAAAAAAATTCGTCCAAAAAGGTTCTCCCTCGCAAAAGTTATGACCTACTGAAGTTTTTTTCCAGTTTGGCCTAAAGAAACTCCACTAAATGTGGAGGGGTTGCAGTTAACTCCGCTATTTTTGGCAACCGCGCCTAAATTGGCGTACTCCGCCAAATTGACCGCCAACATTGACTGTAACCGGTGGCTGAAAACGCGCGCATGTGGCTGTTACTGTAACCGTTGGGGTTGTGGTTATCCGCCGAGTCTAGCCTTTGGTTCCCACGTTCTGGTCATATGGTTAGGGGCTGGCCCCTTTTCTGCCCAACCAAACCTTTGATAAAATTTCAATACGTATTAAGCCCATAGTTGGTTAAGAACAAGCATATAGGCGGGCCGGTCGAACCTGTGGGCTGGTGCCCACCTGACCTGGGGTCGAATCCTGCAAAGTGCCAAAATTTTTGCAACAATAAACTTTGTGGACTTGGGGCCACGTGGCGGCCTCCGGGCAGGCCACGTGTCAGCTCCCGATTGGTCATCCAAACAACATATTCCCACGAATATTCCATGGAATATTCCTCAGAATATTTATTTATTTTTATTTTTTTTTAAATTCAAATTTTGCAGTTTATTAGGCATTTTCAAAAATGCGATAACTCCATACGATGTCGAATTTGAGTGTCGTTCACGGCTATAGGATCGTTTCGGTGAGGCCTATCTGGTCGTTTAGGTTGCAAGTGTTTTTGAACACTTTCAATTTTTGAGCCTTTTCCATGGCTTGGACTTGAGCTCCTGATCACAAGCTAAGAAGGATAATAAATTATCACCAAAGTATTATGGTCTATACATGGTGTTGCAAAAGATTGGTACTATGGCATACAAATTGGAGCTTCATGCATCTTTGTGAGTGCACCCAGTTTTCCATGTTTCATGCTTAAAGAAGGTTATAGGTGACAAGCTCCCAGTTCAAACAATATTGCCAGAACTTGACGAGGAAGGAAAAATCATATTGGAACCTGAAGCAGTCACAGAAACAAGAACTCGACGGCTACGAAATCAATCAATTTCAGAGTATCTCATCAAGTGGAAGAACTTACCCGCTAAAGATTCCACATGGGAGGATGACAATTTTATACAAAAGCATCGAGAACTACTCAAGCGTTGAGGACAACACTTTTTTTAAGGAGAGGGTCATGCTAGGTCCCTATAATACTAGAATATTCCCCCATTATTATTGTCGTTATAGCACTTATTATTATTGTTGTGCCAATTTTGTCCCCATATTGTTATTATTGTGCCCTTACAGTATTATTGTTATGTCAACTCTAATTATATTGTGACCCCTTAGACTCCTATATATAGAAAGGAGGTTTTGTCATTTGAATCATCCAAGAATTGTTCATTTGTGTAATGTGAAGGAGGTTTTCCCCTCGAAGAGGCTGATTTTGAAGTCGTTGATCTATATTTTCTATTTTTTTGTGAGCTGGTTGCATAACAATTGCTTCATCTCCAACAACCAAGCCTTTGCTCCTTCCCATTTCTTGTTTTCCCACTAAACACGGGGGCTTAATTTTCCTTGGCTCCCCTTGTAGACTCTCCCTGTTAGCTCTTTTTCTAGCTTTTCTAAGTGGTGACACACTAGGGTTATTGTCAGATTTTGGAGTAGAATAAGTCCTTTATATTTCTCTCCTAGTTGAGTGATAGTGCTAATAAGCAACACTCCTATAGCGCCTTGAACTTCTAACACGTCTCTCCTTAAACCCTACACTGTGTTGATAAGCTAACTTGGACTCATTTTTCTAGCCCAATTTCCTCTGAATCTTGTTTAGGCTCTATAGAATTTGATCATTTATCAATTCGTGTTCCTTCATCAACCTCTCATCATCTACTTTATAGCTTAACACTTCTATATTAAGAATTTTCATTGTTTCTTCAAGGTCTCATTCTTCAGGCATTCTTTCTCCATGACCAATAGATTCAATAACAACGTTACCCAAGATGAAATTTTCAGCCTTGATCTCTTCTTCTTCACTGTACGACTTTTGAGCATCCTCTACACTCCTATATGGGATTGTGCAATTTTTCTTGCAATTTCCCCTGTATATTTCTCTACAAATTATCGCTCAATTTCTATCTAAATTTTGAATTTTGAATGTACTCCTCGTTAATAGTTTTTTATTAGTTGCCTACTTCTATTATTCTGATACCCAAGATGAAAGATATGACCTTTGAAAGATTGCATCCTGTTATGTCATTTTTACATGTGAAGGCTCCTGTAGATTTTCTTTAAAAAAAATCACGAATTTAACTTTCAATTTTAATTTATGGTTGGACAATTACAATCTTCCTGAAATTATCTTTCCAATGACTGATCAAATCCCCAATTTTGATTTACGGGCTGTAACATATGGCTTTTGGAAGTTCAGGTAATTTTCTTCAATTTCTCCATCCCTCGAAAATTCCAAGTCTGCCTACTTTTCCTCAAGCCTGTAACTATCTTTCATAATCTATAGCTAACTGTCTTACCAAAGATACTTTCACTTTTCGTACTTCCTTATTTTTCCTTGTTCCTTGTGATTCTCTCCATTCTCTTAAGGTTTTCCTGAGTTCCTTATTGGAAGCAAACTGACTTTCTTACCATTTTCTCTACGTGGCCAACATGATAGCTTCTTTTCTCTGACCATCGGCCCCAAATATATATATTTTAAAAACTATATAAATGTCTATGCAATATATATAGATATATATATATATATATATATATACATACAACACATATTTAACATATATTAACCCATCATACCATATAAACTTCATTATATTTATATATATTTAAAAAAATGAAAATAGAAATGTAGAACCTAGGGCCCACGATTCCATCCTTGCTTTACACCATACAACATATTTTTTTAATAAAGCATAAAGTGTGTGTGGCCTACGAGCCCGACCTCCACATCGTACCTTGTAACTTACATATAAGACATATGACAGGTCCCACATAACCCCTATAGGACCCCGCCACCCCCCCCACCCCCTTGGTTAATTGACGATCAAACACATTGAAACAAACAATTGAGATTTTGTTGGTCCTCAGACTTGAATGGGGGTTAATGCAAAGATGCACCCCTAACAAATCTGACAGTCCAAATTCACTTCATCCAACATTTGTTATCATTATTGGGTCTCAACTTGTTGGTGCGTTAACATTCTCTTCAAAACTTGACAGGCATGGGGGGTTCCATATCCCACGTCATGGTTCCAACTCCACACTAACATAAGGCCCATAACATTCAACAATGGAGACGCATAAAAAAATAGACGGTCAGGATGTAATGCGCACCCCGCTCCCTCCCCCGCCGACTTCACACCAGGGGTTCGCAATCAGTGTTTCAAATTAGGGTGTTTCACCTCTCATATCTAACGATGGTTATACCATGGGGTCATCTAACAACCAATATTAAATGCAGAATCACGCGACCCCCCCCCCCCCCCCCCCCCCCCCCCCCCCCCCCTCACTGACGTCACAAGGTGGGGCGGGGGTCCGCAATCAATGTTCCATTCCCCTCCTCACAGTTTTGGCCTGATGTTGGCACCATACACTGTGTGGTCTATGGCCCACCTTTCCATTTCTTTCACATGCCATGACCATTCAACACATAACCTACTTCGTAGTCTCTTGTCTCCAACACGCTAGCTTTTCATGGTGCTTGACTTATGGCATTTGTGTCACGAGGTCATCCAATGACCAAATATCAAATGCAGACCCCCCCCCCCCCCCCCCACTAACGTCATAGAGGGGGGGGTTCGCAATTTGTATTCCATCCCCAATGCGTAATTCACAATTAAAATCCATTGGCGTAAGCATAATTATCAATTGTACAAAAATCGCATGTGATAAAAATTGATGAACAACAACACAAGTACTTATCTATTGAAAAGAAACAACTGGCTACAGGCTCTCCATGTTCAATTTAGCCGTAGGCCATGTGGTTCATAAGCTCAAACATAGGTCACCCCGGGGGTAAGACAATAACTTTAGAGGCAAAAATTGACAAATAATAACAAAAACCCAAGCCAAGATACCAAGCCCTACAACCTTTTTCTCTATCCACGGGCTCATGTCCCCCTGACCGGCACACAAGTGGCACAACCCAAAACACTCGGTTGTGTCTACCTTCAAGGGCATCTTATGGTTGGCTAGAATAGTCTCTGCTTGAAACTCCAAGAGCCTTGCTACTACCCAATGTCCAAGTGTCGAACAACCAAACTGAATAAACCCCTCAGTCAGTGCCAGAGCCCAACAAGGACTCTCAGACTATCTCCAACCGAGTTCCCTACCAAAACTCCATGGAACTAAGTCATAATCGTGGCCAACAAACCCTTAGAGCCACCAACTCACGAAGCTTCTTTGGAGCTCACATAAAAATTGGATGCATCTATTAGCATAATGAACTTAATAACCACACCCCAACTAGTTCCATAGTCCAACCCCATGACTCACTAGCCATCAATTACCAAACTCAGTTCCCTCAATCATTACTGAATAATGAATGAATGAATCACAACTCAAACAAATCCATCATCCTTTTTAAATGCATGGCCCTAACTGACTATGTGGCACTCACTGAAGCCAAGTGGGTCCAATGTGCACTTTTCCATTAAACCCAAATGTTGCCTTTTTTGCTTGGAGTTGCATCCCCAATACGCTTTTTGTGGAGCGGGCTCTGCAAGCAGCCTTATTTTATTAATTTATAAAAACATGTATAAATTTACAATATTCACATCATGGCTTCCCTGACCACTTAGGCAAAACCAACACATCAATATTCAATGCAAGTACATGGGCACACAAGCCACATAATATATCATCCATCTCACTAGCCTAAAATACAGGGTACATATATTTACATGATCAAGATAGGTAGGGGTATTACAAGTACCATCACCTCCCAAAAAATCAACGAGTAAGGTAGACAAAACCTAAGAAAATGATGGGATGATCGGTTGAACCCCAAATTTTGGAAGCAATGAGGCACAAAAAGTATTTTTATTGGAAAAATAAAATGAACAATGTTGCAAGAGCAAGAGAAGGAAGAGTGGGAGGCCGAACAATGTTGAATATTATAGCTATGGTCAATCTTCATAATTAATATTTTATCCCTTCAATTATATAAATCGAGAACGTGTTCTTCATGTTGGCTTTGAAAAGAGGGAATTTTGAATTCTAAATTTGAATTTTTGGCTCCAAGAATATTAAGTCGACCCTCCAAAAATCTCACATTGGCTTCGAAAAGAGGGAATTTTGAATTCTAAATTTGAATTTTTGGCTCCAAGAATATTAAGTAGACCCTCCAAAAAGATCATGTTGGCTTGAACCTTCAAACACACCATTTCAAGTTCATTCAATCAGTATATATACCCATTAGACTTGATCAATTGGGAGGAAATTCATATTACTTTTGTTCATGTGAAGGAGGAGAAAGGCAAGGGCATATCAAGTTTAAAGGGCAAGTCGACAATCTAGGTAGACCTAATTTATGAAGAAATAAGAAACTGATTTTTGAGGTAGTAGGCCGAGATTTCCAAAGGCCGAATTTGTCTCTGGTTGAACAAGTTTGACTTCGGTGTAATTATGGTTAGTTTGAATTTGGTTTTTACTAGAAAATCAGATTGTATCTCTTGTTGAATTGAATAATTTCTCTAAGGAAAAGGTTGTTGGGTTTTTCCCCCAAGTGAGTTTTCCTAGGGTAAAATTTTGCGTCTCAAGTGTTTGACTGTCCCTTTATGATCCTAATATCATAAATATTTCTATTGTTGTTGTCTTATGTTTAAATTCTTAATGGTGAATAAGAATATGAAAAAGATTAAATAATTAGAAGTAATTATTAGCTAAGAAGACCTTTGAAAAATCAACATGGTATTAAAGCAAGCTATAGAACAACCAACAAAGAGGCTTGAAAAAGGCCAAGCTACTTGAGGCCAAATGTTGAAGAGATTTTTCCAAACATGTATGTCCTATGAAGGCCAATCTCTGCCCTAGTCCAAAAATCTGATTGAAAGAAGGATGTTCATCTCTAATATATTTGTTCTTATGTATATGGCAGGGCCCAAGCCCTCAAGAAGGTTGGGTGGCTTAGTTTTCAACAAGATAGGAACATAGATTTGGGTAGAGGAAAATATTTAGGTCATAGGTCTGGAAGAGGACTGAAAGGCCTCAGTCTAAATTGCAGAGGGTCGAAAGGCCTCAGGGGTGATAACAACATAGGCCAAAAAGCCTTAGAAGGTGACTATAAAGAATGCAAAGTTTCCTCAGATCTTGGAAAATATAGCATGGTTTTCTTAAGAAAGGGTTTTGGAAGATTACTCCTTAAAGATTGTGACAAGAGTGGGCCAAAGACATCAAACAATGATGGTTCAATTTGATTAGAGAGATGCATTCTATTTGTTTTCTTGTTCTGACATGCGTGCGATGGGGGTGAATTTAAATTGTCTTGGTCATCAACCAAAGGCTGGATAAAAGTAACTCCTTGCACATAAAATTGTTATATCTTGTAATCGATGTGATTGAGTACATATGTGTGATCTACATATTAGCAATAAACATGGAGGTCGAGTGTTCAACTAATTGTTGTCAAAGTTATCTAGATCAATCTTGGAAATTATTTTATTTTGTTGTTCTGGCACAAGTTTTCAAACATGATGTTTTGTAATATAATTATGGTCGCGTGATTGTTTTAAAGTAGACAAGGCTAACTAATTTGTGTCTAGTAAAATGCATAGATTAAACCATGTGACACATAACAGAATGCGTTGCGGAATTATGGTACAACAACTCTACATTAAAACAAAGTCAATCTTTGCGACAAATTTTGATCATGTTTTGAGTTCGAAGATGTTCCACTAATTAGTGGATCAAACAACAAGTGATCCCCTTTACTTGGTTTAGAGATATCACTTAGTGTGGTGCCCAAAGGTATAGTTTTAGTTCGACCTAGATCTATTTGGAAAAATTTCTTTGATTTGGTGAATAACCGAGTATGTGGAGCACTCTGGTTCAATCTAGTGCCTGAAAGTGTTGTGCGCAAGTTTTTAATCAAATAAAACCTTGAGTATTGTATTGGTTTGACTGATGTTCAAGACCCTTGCAATAATTGGCAAAATAAATCAATCAAAGTTTGAGTTGGGACATAAGGGAAAGTGGAGTGTGTTCCTTTGAAGTAGTTCATGTTGTCTGGTAAGAATGTTGTAATAGCACAATCGAAGGATGTTGGTACACATGGAGCAAAAAATCATGTAATATCTCATTTGGTGTGCATGACATTCAATACAACTTCTAGAATCCTACAAATATTTCATTATATTGTTGTACAGAATGTATTGATGACATAATCATTATTGCTAATCAATATTAGTAAGAATTGTCATTGATCCTATGAGTCTTGTGCATGTTGATTAGTGTGAGGTTGAGTAGTAATCATTTATATATCGAGAAGAATGGATATATGATGTTGGTAGCCGCTATTGCTGGTGTATGTGAATGAGGATAGAGTTTGATAGAGAAATATACCATTGAGCAGAGTTTGTCAATATTGTAATTAGCAAAGATACTTAAATTTCTCTAGAATTGGAGGGAGTTGAGAAGAAAGGTTCTTACTCACAGAGAATGGGATGTCATAACACTTGTGCTATGATCCTTTCTTGGAACATCTTGTAGTCCTAGGGTTACTAAACCCTAGATAAATATTGAAGGGATATGATTAAGAAAGCCTTAGGGTTTATGGACAAAACCCTATAGCTAGAGCATTGAAAGTTGACGATTTCGCTCTAAGTAAAGGCAAACATTTTGCAGTAATAGCTGACGATGAGGACAAAGATGGATTTTGCAAAGAAAGTGAGGATCGAGAGGGAGCTATGAAATTCCCTTCATTCCTAAAAAAGATAGGTATATTATATCTCTCTCCTAGATTATTATTGTTGCTTCTCTATTAGTAAGCATCTTGTCTTTGTATCTTTTGCTTGGTTATATTTGTTTCTTCCATGACCTCCTTGTGAGGGTTGCAAATACATTGTAAAGGTTGCCAAAGCCAATGAAAACATTTGGAAGAATGAAGCAAAATTTTATGGAAAGAGGGTTCTCCTAGAATCAATGATTTGTGCTAAAGAGGGAAGAGTTGTACTATCATCATGACCAAAAGAGCTCCTAGTTAAGAGGGAGCTAGCAGGCCAACAAGTTTGAAGGATTCTCCTAGAAAGAGGGAGAGGACAATGAGGAGAAAATACCTCCAACTGTCAGAACTACGTCAAAACTTTGAGGAGTAGAAGGACTCACATAATAGATGGAGCAGCAGTGGCAAAGGGAGTAGCCAATATTGCCACAACAAAATATATACTAGTGTCAAAGGGAGCACCCATCCAGGGTGACAACTGTAGGAATATACAAATTGGGCAAAGAGTGCAGAAGACGGGAAGAGAACGTCAGGATGATGCTTTAGTTTTGGACTCTATGATTCTGGATGAGCAATAAGCAAACATCTATCACACTCAACACTTCAGAGGCCAAGTATATTATAGCAAGTTAGGCAAGTTATGAAGTATTGTGGCTTTAGTAAATACTCACGGGATCTTTTGATTAGGTGCAGAAGACAACCATGATGACAAGTCAAATCACGTTGAGATCAAGAACCACTATATACGAGACATGATATATAAGGGAGCAGTGAGGCTCCAATTCATTTCTACATACGAGTAGGATGCTGACATTCTCACAAAGCCTCTGTCCTAGGGTGAAGTTTGTATACTTCAGGGAAAATCTTAGATTAGTTGAGAATGCTTCCCTCCGTCAGAGGGAGTGTTGATGTTGTAGCATCAAGGGGAAGACATTCTCCCTAGATTAGGATATTGATAGGTTAAAGATATTTACCAAGGACCATGTAATGTGGCTAGGGAGAATGGCTGAGAGAAAATCAAGGCCTAAAGTTCTCCCCAGGTGGGCGAGTGAGTGCCTTTAACATTAGGAAAGAGAGTTACCAATAAATTAGCATGCAAGAATGGTAATAGCATGGGGTTTCACCATAGGTCACAGATGTTGACCAGGTTCCAAGTGACGATTTGGATAATTGGTGAATTGCTCCAAGTGATGACTTGTTGAGCATGATGTTGACACAGGTTGCTTTCTACAAGTAGTGGATTGACACATCCACCTAGCTAGCTCATTCAACCTTTTCCTTAGAATGGTCATTCATCTTGGGTCAAGTATGTCGACCAAAATTAGGAAGAATGGTCCTGGAGGCCCATAATTATTCAACCATGTGTTGAGTGGGTGCCTTTCAACATTGGGCTCAAGATTACTCTCCAGATAGGTTGAGTGAGCACATTTAGCATCATGGCCTAGAATGAGGCCTTTGGATTTGGGATGAGGATTACACAAATGGATTGATTGTGTCCCTATGGTTTCACCATGGGTCAAAAAGATTGACTAGGATGATGTTGAACAGGGACTAGTCTGTATACCAAGGGTCAGAGGCATCGACCAGAATCACGACAACTAGTTGATGCTAATGATGTAACATGGGTTAGAGATACTAACCAAGATTATGGTGCCTAGTTGATGTTGTATATTTTACCTTGGGTCAAAGTTGTTGACCACGATTATGGTAATCAGATGATGTTGATGTTGTTTTAACTTTTTCTTAGAGAGATTTGTCAACAAGAGAACATCTGGATAATCATTATGAATACCTCCCTAGCTAAGAGGGAGTGTTGAATTTTGTAGCTATGGTTAGTCTTCATAATCAATATTTTATCCCTTCAAATATATGTAATAATAATTCCAATAAATGTTCTTCATGTTGGCTTAAAAAAAGGGAATTTTTAATTTCTAAATTTGAATTTTTGGCTCCAAGAATGTCAAGTCAATCCTCCAAAAAGATCAAGTCAACCTATCCTTCAGACGTACCACTTCAGGTTCATCCAATCACTATATATACCCATTAGATTTGATTAATTAGGAGGAATTTTGAATTACAATTGTTCAAGCGAAGATGGAGAAAGACAAGGGCAGGTCAAGTTTAAAGGGAAAGTCAAGAATCTGGGCATGCCTAATTTCTGAAGCAATAGTAGACTGATTTTTGAGGCAGCATCCTGAAATTTCAGGAGGCCTAGCTTTCAAGAGGTTTAATTTGTCTTTAGTTGACTAGGTTTGACCTGGGTGTGGTTGTGGTTAGTTTTACTTTGTGTTTTACTAGAAAACCATATTGTATCTCTTCTTGAATTGAATAATTTATCTAAGGAAAAGGTTGCTAGATTTTCAACCAAGTGTTGTTGGGAAAAGTATCTAATTCAGAATGCCCCTATCCCACTCTAAGGTGTGATAGTGCCTTAGCAACAAACAAGGAAACTTACTTGAGTATTCTTCTTTATGAAATGTAAAGGAGGAGAAAGGATCTAACTAACCTGTGTCTTCCGCTAGTTTGTCGATCCAATCGCTCCTCTCTTCAATAGCTCCCAGCTCTCTGCTCCCTTACCGGCCCAGCTTCACCGAATTCCTGCAAGATCACAAGAGAGAGAAACTACACGAAGATACAGATATACATTCATAAAAAGCTCAAGATCAGATTAAGCTAAACATGCAAATATAACCAAACATCATTGATACACAGCATGTAGGAGAAACTCAAATAGTTTATTGATAGAATAAGAAAGTCCAAGAGGAGATACAACCAAGTGAGTTCTGATCTAGCATCTACCTCCCAGCAAAGGAATCCCTTCCTCTCCTCCAACAAAGCATAAATCACCCAATGTACTAATCTCAATCTCAAACCAACAGCAATTCTCTGCAAAGTACAAAATTCCAGCCTCTAGATCTCTGGGATGAGGGATCCATATATAGATGTAAGCAGAGAGGATGAGTCAGCTTATGTTTTGACTTGTGGCTTCTCTCTGTCAGTTCTTGCTTCCACTTGGAGGTTGAGAGCCTCTTACTCATCACTAGTCGAATTCATTGAGGCAAGTGTCATTGGAGAAGATTCTGGAAGCTTCCATGGTCTTTCCACCTCGTTGAATGAGCTTTCCATTTGTCATTTCCCGCTCAGCGCACCTGGGTAGTGTATCCAAGTGCGTTTCAACGCACCTAGCCAGTGCATTTGGGTGCTTTGCAACACAGGCAGCTAGTGGAGCTTCTGAATTAATCCTGAATTGATTGTTTCTGAGTGGTTTTTTGGTGGAGAACTTCTGGGAAGAGTTGTCATTGGTTGACCTTGTTCCTTTAGGAGCTGTAACAACATCTTTAGGGACTTTGGATCCCTTGGATTATGGACATTTCATGCTTATAGCTGTAAGGCACAAAAATGTCTATAACAGTTGCCCCCTAAAGTATGAGGCCGTTTATCGGGTGAAATGCTTTATTAGGAGGATCCGAAGTTCATTCAATGCTGGGAGGAGACCTGTAATAAGATACAATACAATACATTATTTTTCATACTGTTTTCATGATCTAGCTGAGGCGGGCATTCCCATGCTCAGCTTTATAAATTCATTTTTATGTACATAGGACAGACAATCGTCTGATGGTAGACTGATGATCCCGCTGAAATCATCATCCTTTTGGTAGGATGATTATCTGTTCTGCAATGCTGTACATGTCAATGTATTTATTTTTCCTGAATATATATCGCAGCCCGGATGGATGAAACTAGATCCAGGGTCTTCAATCTCGTCCGATCTTCACTCTAAGTACAAGTCGATCCATGTGAGAAATGTTTTGAAGTCGAACATGGAAAGACATCACTTGATTACCAGTCAATGATGTAAACTGTTAACAAGCGTGAGAGGAATCACCGATAATGATAATGACCCTCAAGGTACTGCAGTACAATTCACGTGGTGTGAATAAAGGACTTGGCATCGAACAACACGCAAAATCTTTCGGTCGAAGGTCATTGATGTATACCTGTCGCCGGAAGTGAGAAACTTGCCATTGAGGCATGAAAGCTTCAAAGTACTGAAGGGGGTGTTCCTAGATCAACTTCTTGGATAATGAGCTGATGTCGACAAGAAGTGATCCGTCAAAGGAGGGCCTTGATGTATCCCACATCAATGACACGGAACGGAGCAAATGATTTTGATGGAGGTGAAAGCGATCTGTGATATATGGTTCAGGGTGGCGGTCATGAAAGAATGAAGGATAATGTATGGTAGTGGATGGGACACAGTTGACTTCTCTGGATGACTTCTCTTGAACATATCAGCGACACTTGTGTGATGGATTGGTAGCATTTACCCCAAAGGTGGATGGTATGGCGAGACCATGGTGATGTGACCGGTGAATGAAACAACCCAACCCGACTCAGGCACGGAGTGGAAGTGTCATGTTCAAGAGCGACTTGCTACCAATAAAGGTTCTTTGAGTTTCTTCCCAATTTTTCCCCAGTCATTGCTGACCAGTACCTCTTTATTTTTGTCAAGCTTGAGGAGGATAACATATGCTTGTTCTATAATTTGCCCTTCGGGCAAACCCATCGCTATGTTTTAACGAGCCTAGCGATAGTGAAACTCGTTCTCGCCTAAAGACAAGTTTGTCGCTATTTAATGTTTTTAACGAGTCTAACGACAAAGATAACTCGGTCCTTTTCATTTTTAGAGAGTCTAAAAAGGTACGTAAAGCTAACTCCAGAAGTCCTTTTTCGTCATCTAATCCCTTAAGTCCGAAAAAGTATAAAACAATACAGAAGGGATGAATTTTCGATAGTTTTAACGAGCCGAACAAAACAAGCGCTCGATCTTTTTGTGCAATAATCCCTCAAGTCCAAAAAGATTAAAATCTAGAGGAGGGATAGCTCTTCCGGTCGCTTTAATGAGCTGGAAGGCCAAAACTCAGCAATCTTTTCATATTTTACGAGTCAATTGAAAAGAGCTTAAAGAAGACTCGTCTTTTGAGGAACGAGTGATAAAAATGGGTAGCAGTTGATTCCAGGTAAGGGTTGGAATTTTCCAAGCACGGCAGTGTCACAAGGATGGCTAGTGAAATCACTCTTCGCAGCTGTTCCTCAAAATGGGTAAACAATCAAATGGAGGTGAATGATCGGCCAATGGAAAAGTGGAGGTGACGGTGCAAACACGACCAAGGCTTTAATGGCTGCTAATGTTACATTCACGGTGGTTATTTACCAGGGGATAGTTCAGTTTTTAATGAGCTTAAACGCGGGTGGAAACATTTGCTCGATCTTATGTTTATTTTTTAACGAGCATGAACTATGCGCTAAAACTACTCGATAATCCAGTGATATGATAAGAATGTCTCATGTAAGATTCCATTTTTATGGAGCTTGCGCCTTACAAAGCTATGCCCCGCATCCTTTCTTTATGCAAGTTAGGAAACGACTAATCCAAAAAACAGATAAATAATCACTCTTGGCTTGCACTCCAAAAGGTTTGCATGCCCCCAGGTATAAAATAGAGTTTCAAGGTTACTGTAGAGCCTCTAACTTGCACTTGATTATCCATCATTACCTACAGTTTTCCCTCACTCATCTCTCTCTTTTGCCTTATTTTCCTACCCAGATCATTACATTTGATGTCTTTAAGCATGATTAAGTGAACTTTGCTAATGTGTGACTGTTTTGTTTAGATTTTGACATATTTGCAGAGATTCCGCAGCTGTCTGGCAATTCCGCAGCCATTCAGCGATTCCGCAGCCATCTGATGATTCCGCAGCCTTTTTGTTAATCTCAAGGTTCCACGTGTCATTTTGCAAAACGAGCCACATGGGCACGTGGGAATAAAGGTGTTCAAGGTTCCTGTGCTATTGGTTCAGTCAGCCACATCATCTACACCTCCGGTCAACGAGGGTCAAGCCACGGTCAACAAAGGTAGCTTAAATGGTGTTACGTAAGCTGTTGGGTCACGTCAATGCAACTGGTGATTTTTCCGTGTTACGCAGGTTGTGGGAAACATAATCCAACTCTGGATTCAATTCCCATAACGACCAGAACCTCCAGCTCATCCATGAGGCTTATGACGTGTTGCTGAACCTTTATTACGCATGACAGATTAGTTAATTTTCAGTTTCTAGCTTTACGCATTAGGCAATCGTTTAGATGCCTATAGAAACTTGCGTCTGTGTACGCTTAATGTTACTTTTTAGTTGCTGTGTTTTATGAACTTGTTATAATTTTAGTGCATTTCAAGACTCTGTTTTGATAGTGCTGTTCTAGCACTCTTGACTGTAATTTTCTGCATATGGAGTAATAGAAGACAGTGCTGTTCTGACGTTTTCAAATCCTTGAGTCTTCTTTGGGTTGTATGAATGGAGGGCCCCTGTTCATGACTGCCCTTGTATAGTATTTTATGTTCATATTCTTGCTATTTCCTTATTTTCCATTCAACATTTCCTTTTCTTTGAAACATGTACAACTTGATTTACTTTCATTGTCATTTCATTTGCAGCATTCATTTTGACTGATCAGATTTGTTTTTCTGCAGGTTTTTTACCCGGGATTGTTTTTGTCTTTATGTATTTGCTTTATATCTGATGGCATTTTCAGTTGACAGATTCAAAGTTGCTGCCTTTACTTTATTTTCATAGCTGATTTCTAGTTTAGTTTCTCAAAGTTGTCTGCTAACATATTGATGGTCTCTTTATCACAAATTGTTCATCTTTTAGAGATCAGAATACTAATAAATTTCAGCTGGCTTTGAGTACTTTTTAGAATAATCTTTAACTACTTTCTAATTGTGCTTTACATAGTACCATATGTTAGAAGCAGAGAGTTAGGAAGAGATGAACATTATAACTAGTCTTTAAAGTAGATTTTTCTCATTTTTGATCACTTTTTAAACTCATCTTTAGCTACTTCCTAATCGTGTTTTACACAGTACTATGTGTTGGAAGCAGAGAGTTAGGAAGAGATAAACATTATCATTGGTTTTTAAAGTGATTTTCTTACCTTTTATTTGCAGCAGCATGAATGGTGTCTAGTGCCATTAGAAAGTGGTTCTTTGCTTTCAGTTCATTTCAAGTTATTTATTTCTTTCAAGCTTTTCCTTTTCAGCAAGTAGTTAGAAATCACCTTACACACACACTCACTCATCTGTTTATAAAAACTCCATCCCATCTTAGGAAGATAAATTAACCACAAACAACACCCCAAACGACAAAAAGCTCTAAGAGGTTGCTTAAGTACATATAGTACACCTTCACTTCATCAGCTTACGAGCCCCGGGTTGCCAATTAATGACATCAATTTAGAAACACTAAATTGACTAAACATTTTGGCGCCGTTGCTGGGGAAGTGAAATTAAGTAGCCATATTCTTAGAAAAAAAAACATAAAAATTTCAAGGAAAGAAGTTGATAACCTATCAAAGTATGCTCTCCTCTTGCACTTCAAGGTGATCTGGAGGATCAGAAAAGAGAAAGTTATTGATTTGGTAGTTTCTTGAGTATGCTCTCTTCTTGCACCTAGAGTGAACTGGAAGATCAGAAAAAGAACTATTAACTTGACTTGAAGAAAAATAAAAATAAAAATAAAAATGACATGCATAGAGCTAGAGATTCTAGGGGAAGGTTTTTAGCTAGAGCTCGAAGTTCAATTTTTACAAGTCCATCTGCTTCAAGGGATAGACAAGAGACACCCCCCTTATCTCCAACCGACACTCCTAGTCCTAGAATTCCTGGAATTCAAGAGCCAAGAGTTGACTCTCCTACACCTTCTATTGAGTTTGAACCAGGAAGAGACTCTTCTCTCTCTCCTACAGAAAGACCAATTGTAATTGAGGAAGTAGAATCACCTGAAGAGGAAGGAGAAATCTCTTCTCATTCACCTTTTGTAGAGGAACCAGAAGATTTTGAGATCCCTAGGAGAATCATCATGGCAGAAGAAGAAGGAGGTGGTAGAGGTAGAGGTAGAGGTAGAGGAGGAGGAGGAAACAACAACAATAATGGAGGTAGAGGTCCCCTTGGAGGAGGAAATAGAGATGGGGATAATTCATTTGGGTTTCCCATTGTTAATGAGGATTCTCGAGCCACTATGAAAAACATATCACCATCTGTCCTCCCAAATTTCCATGGGTTAAGGACTGAGGACCCTGAAACATTCTTATTTGAGTTTGAGGTGGTGTGTCGAACTTATGACTACCTGGATGACTCTCAGAAACTCAAATTGTTCCCTTCAACACTGAAGGATCAAGCCTTGAAATGGTTCATGGGGTTACTCACTCAATCCATTAGGACTTGGGATGAAATGAAACATACATTTTTGGATAGGTATTTGGACTATTGTATGCCTACTAATCACAAGGACGAGGTTTTTAAAATGATACAAAGAGAAGATGAGAGCTTAGAAGATTTACTTGAAAGATTTCAATATAACTTGAAAAGAGCAAAAATGAGTACCTTGGATGAAGAGACCTTAAAAGCCCTCTTATTAAAAGCCATTAGGGATGAATGGATAGATATCTTAAACATGATGGGGAAAGGGGATATTTCTCAACTTTCACTCAATGATATAGCAGAACTCTGTATCCATCTCTCAAGGGGCAAATCAAAAACTCAAAAAGGGCCTAGAGATCCTTCTCTCCTTAGGGCAAATAAATCTGCAACAGGATCAGTAAGTAGGGCTGAAATCGGCAATATGCTTGATGAATTTAAAACTGACAGCTTAGGGAGTCTTAGTGAACAACTTGATACCCTTAATATTCACAATAAACAAAAAGCAGAAGCTGAGGCTTTGGCTATCTTTTGCCCGAAATGTAGAAAGAAACATGCTTTAAGGGAATGTCCCTTAGATGCACACGTTGTAGAAACATGTGTAATTTGCTCAGAAACTCATGAGACCAAGGATTGTCCTTCAATTCCTGGCCTCAAAGCAGTCTTTCAAGAGGATCCAGATACACTTGAATCTCTCTGTTTTATTGCAAGGAGACCTTAGCAAGGACAACAGAATCAAGGGTTTAACAACTCTATGAATTCTCAATCCCAACCAAATTGGAATCCTTGGCAACAACCTTGGCCTCAACCTCAAAATGCTTTTCAAGCATGGATGCAAAGCATGCAAAATCCTTATGGGAGATTTGCTCAATTCTATCAATATCCTCCATCATTTCAGAATCAGCAGGCTCCACAACTTCCAAATCAAGGTCAACAACTATCATTGCCATACCCTCAACAACAACAACCTCCTCCACAAAATCAAAATTCTCAATTATCGCTTCAATCCCAGCAGAAATCAAATCAACTTCCCTCTCAGCCATTACCAAATCCAAATAATAGGAACCCTCAAAATGCTTACATGATGGAAGGTCAACCATTCCCTACCTATATGGTTGTTCCTCTCAATGAAGTACAACTTAGATCAGGTAGAATCTTAGATCAACCTTCTACAAGTGTTCAACAACCAAGCATTTCTGAGAAAGAATCTCTCAAAGTCAATAAAGGTTCTGAAGTATCACTTCAAAACCAAAATATCCAAAAAGGAAAAGAAAAAGAATCAACCTCTACAACTCCCATAGTTGAGCAACCTACACCTTTAGCTACACCTCCTTTTCCTGAAAGATTACAAATTGACAAAGGAGTGGAAAAGCAAATATGGGCGCCTGACTATAGTTTTCTAGATGAATTGAAGAATGTCTGTATCAAGATCCCCTTGTTACAAGCCATTAAAGAAATTCCCATTCTAGCAAAGACAATAAAGGAGTTGAGTTTGAAGAAAACAGGAAAAAGAACCAGAGATACTAAAAGAATACATCTAGTTGGAAAAATTGCAGACATTATGATGGGTAAGATTACCATGCAAAAATATGTGGACCCCGGTAGCCCTATTGTCAAAACTCATATTAATGGGGTTGAAATCCCAAATACTTTGATTGACTTAGGAGCCGCAATCAACATCATGAGTAGACAGACCATGGATCAGTTAAAGCTTCCTAACCTTCTCTTTACACCTACTTTGCTGCAGCTTGTAGATAGATCAATCATTAAACCTGATGGTGTATTGGAAGATATTCCAGTCTCCCTAGATTCTTGGGAATATCCAGTTGATTTTATGATTTTAACTCCCAAGAACAATCTAGGAGGACATCCTCTTATTTTAGGAAGACCTTGGCTGGCCACAGCTGATGCTTTCATAAGTTGTAGGTCTGGGGACATGTATATATCAGATGGTAATTCCACCAAGAAATTCAACTTGTATCCTCCAGCAAAGGAAATAACAGAAATAGGAGAAGATGAGTGGGTTGATGATGAGGATACTATTCAACCTGTTCTAACCATCTCTGAAATCAGTGAGGATAGTCAAATTCTAAATACATTAGAAAATTTTGAAATACCTTTAGAATATGACCCTACACAGTTTCAGTTAGATGCAGACATTGAATATCTCTCCTCTAGACAGATGTCTCTCTTCTCAATGGAAGAATTTGGTAGTTCTACAGTTGAAATCCTTCCAGGAAAAACATTGAACATTAACAAAAACTTGGAAAGACCACAACAAGAAGAATTAACTAAACTGTTGCAAAAACATTCCACTGCCTTTGCATGGGAATACACTGACATGAAAGGAATCGATCCTAAGACTTGTATTCATCACATTTATATTGAAGAAAATAGCAGACCTATTAGGCAACCACAAAGAAGGATGAATCCAAACCTTAGGGAAATTGTGAAAGAAGAACTCCAGAAATTGCTCAAGGTAAACTTCATTTACCCCATTTCAGATAGCCAATGGGTTTCTCCCTTGGTTATAGTGCCCAAAAAGAATGGTAAATGGAGAGTTTGCATTGATTATCGAGAATTGAACAAGGCAACCTTAAAGGATCATTTCCCTCTACCTTTTATTGATCAGGTACTAGACACTTTAGCAGGTAAAAAGTATTTCTCATTCTTGGATGGTTTTAGTGGGTATAATCAAATTCAGGTAGCACCTGAAGATCAAGACAAAACCACATTCACTTGTCCTTGGGGAACTTTTGCCTACCGAGTACTCCCTTTTGGATTGTGCAATGCACCCGCTACATTTCAAAGGGCTGTACTAGGAATCTTTTCAGATCTGATTCATGATTGTGTAGAGGTATACATGGACGATTTCACAGTTTATGGTAATACATTTGAAGAAGCTTTGGAAAATTTGGAAAAAGTACTGGTAAGATGTAAGGAAACAAATCTTTCTTTAAGTCATGAAAAGTGTTTTATGATGTTTACTGAAGGGATTGTTTTAGGACATCATATTTCAGGAGATGGGATTAAGGTTGATAGATCTAAAGTTGAAGTCATCTCTAAGTTACCTATTCCAAATTGCCAGAAGGATGTTAGAAGTTTTCTTGGGTTTACTGGGTATTACAGAAGATTTATTGAAAACTTCACTAAGATAGCATCCCCTCTTTTCAAATTGCTTACCAAGGACTGTGAGTTCAAATGGGATCCTGAGTGTCAATCTGCCTTTGAAGCTTTAAAGACTAGAATATCTGAAGCACCCATCTTAAGGGGGCCAAACTGGAAACTCCCTTTCCATATTTCCACTGATGCTTCAGATACAGCTCTAGGAGTTGTTTTGGGACAAAAGGATTTGATCCCTTATGCCATTTATTACACAAGTAAGAATTTGACTCCCACTGAGTTAAATTATACTGTTACAGAAAAAGAGTTCTTAGCTGTGGTACATGCGATCAATAAGTTTAGACACTACATAACCGGCTATGAAACCTTTGTCCATACTGATCACTCTGCCATAAGATATTTAATGAACAAACCTGTCACTAATGGTAGAGTTACAAGATGGCTTTTACTTTTACAAGAATTCAACATTACTGTGTTAGATAGACCTGGAAAACAAAACACAGTAGCTGATTTCTTGTCTAGAATCCAAAACACTAATGAAGATTCTCCAGTAGAAGATAAGTTTCCAGATGAATACTTGTTTGCAATGACTACCATGACTCCTTGGTATGCAGATATGGCTAATTATCTAGTTACAGGGAAGCTTCCTCTACACTTATTTCCTAATGAGAAAAGGAAAATCATTCAGGAGAGTTCACATTTTTCTTGGATTTCTAATGAATTGTTCAAAACAGGGCCAGATTGTATAATCAGAAGGTGTGTTCAGGAAGATGAAATGCCTGACATCCTTAAGGCATGTCATGATGAACCATGCGGCGGGCACTTTGCTGACAAGAGGACAGCCTATAAAATCCTTTCTCTAGGATATTATTGGCCTTCTCTCTTTAAAGATGCAAAGCAGTATGTTAGAAGGTGTGACAGCTGCCAAAGATTTGGGAAACCAACTCCTTCAAATGAAATGCCTCTACAGCCTCAGGTATGCATCGAACCTTTTGAGAAATGGGCTCTAGATTTCGTTGGACCAATTAATCCTCCATCAAAGCAAAAGAAGTATATACTGGTTTGTACTGATTATGTTACTAAGTGGGTAGAAGCCAAGGCATTGCCTTCTGCCACTGAATATTCAGTTGTTCAATTTCTTTTTGAGGATATTTTCACTCGTTTTGGTGTCCCAAGGGAAATTGTGACAGATTAGGGCAGCCAGTTTACATCTAAATTGATGGAGAAGCTGATGGAGGAATACAAGATCAAGCACAGAACATCTACTCCATACCATCCACAATCAAATGGCCAAGTGGAATCTACCAATAAAGTTCTTGAAGGCATTATCACCAAGACTGTTCATCTTCATAGAAGAGATTGGGCGGAAAGGCTCCCTGAAGCCTTATGGGCCTATAGAACTACATGGAAGAACACAACAGGACATTCTCCCTATGAACTTGTTTATGGGAAGGAAGTCCTGCTCCCCATTGAGTTCCAAATCAAGACCTTCAAGATGGCAGTCCAATTGGGAATGAGCCTCTCAGAAGCCCAAAAACACAGAATGGACCAGCTAAATGAGCTAGATGAAATAAGACAAGATGCAATTCTAAGGACCGATCTAGTTCAGCACCAAAGATCTAAATGGCATGATCATCATATCAAAGAAAGAAAGTTTCAGAAAGGAGATTGGGCTCTATTGTTTGATTCAAAGTTCAAAGACTTCAAAGGAAAGTTTCAAACTCATTGGCTTGGGCCATATGAGATTGATGAAGTCTTTAGCAATGGAGCAGTTCGAGTGAAAACTATTGATGAATTTCATACTCCTCTTATTGTGAATGGCCATCGCTTGAAAATCTACCAAAAGCCATTCTCAAAAGAAGAGTTTGTAAAGTTGTTTAAAGAAGATTCTGCAATCAGGTTGGTGGAGAAGGATTCTTCTCCTCCATCAGCCTAATCTTTGGTTTTTGAAAAAAAAAAAAAAAAAAAAAAAAAGAAGAAAAAAAAAAAAGAGAAAAAAAAAAATGTATAAGCCTGAAAACCAATCTCTGATTGACAGTCTTATGCAGAAAACCGGAGGTGAAAATCAGGGTCACCTGACACCTCATGTTTTCCAAAAAAAATATCTCTCTCGCTTCCATCTCATTTCATCATTACAACCATTTCATTCACCATCTCATTCATTTAATCACTCTCACTCCACCTCATTTCTTTCCATCCATCCATCCATTCATTACATTTCATTCCATCAATAAAGTTATTTTTTTTAGATAACTAAAGTTGTTTTGTGCAGCCGGAGGGTACCACTGCAGTTTCCGCAGCTGTCTGGCAATTCTGCAGCCATTCAGCAATTCCGTAGCTCTCTGCACCTGCATAAAAGAAACACAGTTTGTTTGAAAAAATTTACAGTTCAGAAGTCATCAACAATAAGTGGAAAAGAGTCATGCAACAACAATAAAACAATGAAGGGTTAGTGGCAAATGATCAAAGGCAATCCAAGCGCGGATATGAGGTATGATCTAAATCCTAAACTTACAGTTATCTCATTTTGCAAAGTTTCCGGGTTATGTTTTCTGCCATTTAATGTAATGATTACCAGTCTTTCCCATCATGCGACCAAAAATCCACGTATCCCCCACACTTATCGGTCCTGTTCATCACGATTTTGAAACTCAATTGCGGCTGATCCTCCATTAAGGTTTTCGTACCTAAGTGACGTAGACTACTGTACTACGTCTCTCTACGTCATAATCCCGCAGCCAAGTGTAAATCTATGACCGAAGCCTAAGGACCTAACCGTTTCTACCCATCATTTCATAACCCTCCTACTCTCGTATCATTCCATTCACGCTGTTTCATTTCCACAGTTCCCTTATTCCGCTGTGCTCACTACGCTGCTACCTTAGCCATACTCTGTTTTACTTCTTCCTCTCTGCTAATTCTGATTATCAGTGAAAGTATGTTACGGCTGTTACATTAGAGCCGTAAATTTACTGTGTTAAGGCCACTGTTGAAGCCGTGTAACCTTTTTTTTTTTCCCAAAAGTTTTAGAACAGAGCCGTAGAGCCAATGGGTAAACTCTTAAGAGCAGAACCAGAGGGTTCAAAATTTCTGGAGGGATATCCTCAAGTTAAAGAGGCTTTGTAGAAAGCAAACTGGCTCCAATGCATCCAGAAATTCAGAGCTTACCACAAAGAGGTTACGAAGGCCTTTGCACGTTCCTTTAGAGACAAAGACAATCAAGTGGAGATAGGGGACCTAAAGTTTACAGTCACTGAGAGCAGTATAGCACAGGCCACTTCACTCCCACAAACTGGAGAAAGATGGTTTAAAAACAGACCAGTACAAGACCAACAGTGGAAGCAAATCTTAAAGAATCCAGGTATGGATACCAGCATTTTTACAAAAGGGATTCCTGTTACTTATGTCAAGGAAGAATGAACAACTTTACTTTTATTAGTGCAAAAATTCTTTATTTGGGAGGGAAGGTTTGGAGTTTTATATGTTTACCATGCCAAAGTCATGATGCATTTCTTAGGAGATGATATTAACCTTCCATATTTTCTACTCTCAAGTCTTAGAAAAATGTGTTCAATTGTCCAAAGGAACCCAAGAAACATTGAACCACATCTGTATCATCATGGTCTTGTTAAGATGCTAGTTGAGGAACAGTTGAAAGCAAAAAGAGATACTTGGGAGAGATTTCTTGTGAGAAACCATTTTGAAGAAGCAGGAGAAACCTCTGTGCCTAGAAAGAGTAGAAGAAAAAGAGAAGAGGCTACCCCTGAAACTGTTGTCCAAGAGGAAACTGTCCAAGAACAGATTGAAGAAGAAACTGATGTACATCATTCTGAACATGAAATCGACCCTGAGCCTGCTGTGGACATTGATCAAACAGCCCAAAGAATCATCACAGAAACCCTTTCAGAACTTGCCCAAGAAGTTGCTCAAAAGAGAAAAGAGAGTAAGAAGAAACAAAAGAAAGATAAAGGCAAAGCTGCAGCCCAAGAAACTTACCTTACTCCTGAAAATTCCAGTGAAGAAGATACTCAGCCCTTAGCACAAAGGTTGGCCCAACTCCATGAAACTGCCCTTTCCAAGAAGGTGGAAAAACAAAAGCAAAAAGCACAAAAAGAAAAGCAGAACATCACCACCGTGAGAAGGAGCAGAAGGATACAAGACAAAGTGGGGGCCACAAAGGGTAAAAAGTCACTCATCATTGACTTGAGCACACCTGAAAAGGTTGCTACAAGACCTGAATTTGAGAAAATCCCTCTACACGCTGAGTATGTTGAGACCAGTCCTCCACGTGAGGAAAGTCCTTTTGAGCATGAACCTGAATATGAACATGGATCCGAATTTCAGTATGAGCCTAGTCCAAAGAAGTCACCAGAGGTTGACCCGGATCAACAGAAAGTTTATAATTACCTGGAAATGTTGGAACAAGCAGCTGCTGGTCCAAGCACTGTTCAACCTTTGGAGCAGCAAGTTCAATCACTGAAGCAAGAAGTATTTGAGCTAGAGGTACTAAATCGCCACATCAAACAAGAAAATGAAAGACTGAAGGAACAGAGCAATGTGGACAAGATGGTCCAAGATAATACCATGCTTCATATGGGCCTTTGGCAAAAGGAAAACAAAAAGCTCAAGAAGAGATGCAGGAAGTTAAACAGAGCTTTGATCAATCTAAAATTCAGATGTTTGATGAAAAGACCAAGAGTCAATGTGGCCACACAGAGGAAGAAGAGAAGATTAGATGTCTTAGCAGAGGCATCTCAGCAGGTGGATTGAACAATGTTTTCGTTGCATGAGGACATGCAACACCCTCGTAGTGGGGGTATGTAGAGCCTCTAACTTGCACTTGATTATCCATCATTACCTACAGTTTTGCCTCACTCATCTCTCTCTTTTGCCTTATTTTCCTACCCAGATCATTACATTTGATGTCTTTAAGCATGATTAAGTGAACTTTGCTAATGTGTGACTGTTTTGTTTAGATTTTGACATATTTGCAGAGATTCCGCAGCTGTCTGGCAATTCCGCAGCCATCTGATGATTCCGCAGCCTTTTTGTTAATCTCAAGGTTCCACGTGTCATTTTGCAAAACGAGCCACATGGGCACGTGGGAATAAAGGTGCTCAAGGTTCCTGTGCTATTGGTTCGGTCAGCCACATCATCTACACCTTCGGTCAACGAGGGTCAAGCCACGGTCAACAAAGGCAGCTTAAACGGTGTTACGTAAGCTGTTGGGTCACGTCAATGCAACTGGTGATTTGTCCGTGTTACGCAGGTTGTGGGAAACATAATCCAACTCTGGATTCAATTCCCATAACGACCAGAACCTCCAGCTCATCCACGAGGCTTATGACGTGTTGCTGAACCTTTATTACGCATGACAGATTAGTTAATTTTCAGTTTCTAGCTTTACGCATTAGGCAATCGTTTAGATGCCTATAAAAACTTGCGTCTGTGTACGCTTAATGTTACTTTTTAGTTGCTGTGTTTTATGAACTTGTTATAATTTTAGTGCATTTCAAGACTCTGTTTTGATAGTGCTGTTCTAGCACTCTTGACTGTAATTTTCTGCATATGGAGTAATAGAAGACAGTGCTGTTCTGACGTTTTCAAATCCTTGAGTCTTCTTTGGGTTGTATGAATGGAGGGCCCCTGTTCATGACTGCCCTTGTATAGTATTTTATGTTCATATTCTTGCTATTTCCTTATTTTCCATTCAGCATTTCCTTTTCTTTGAAACATGTACAGCTTGATTTACTTTCATTGTCATTTCATTTGCAGCATTCATTTTGACTGATCAGATTTGTTTTTCTGCAGGTTTTTTACCCGGGATTGTTTTTGTCTTTATGTATTTGCTTTATATCTGATGGCATTTTCAGTTGACAGATTCAAAGTTGCTGCCTTTACTTTATTTTCATAGCTGATTTCTAGTTTAGTTTCTCAAAGTTGTCTGCTAACATATTGATGGTCTCTTTATCACAAATTGTTCATCTTTTAGAGATCAGAATACTAATAAATTTCAGCTGGCTTTGAGTACTTTTTAGACTAATCTTTAACTACTTTCTAATCGTGCTTTACATAGTACCATATGTTAGAAGCAGAGAGTTAGGAAGAGCTGAACATTATAACTAGTCTTTAAAGTAGATTTTTCTCATTTTTGATCACTTTTTAAACTCATCTTTAGCTACTTCCTAATCGTGTTTTACACAGTACTATGTGTTGGAAGCAGAGAGTTAGGAAGAGATAAACATTATCATTGGTTTTTAAAGTGATTTTCTTACCTTTTATTTGCAGCAGCATGAATGGTGTCTAGTGCCATTAGAAAGTGGTTCTTTGCTTTCAGTTCATTTCAAGTTATTTATTTCTTTCAAGCTTTTCCTTTTCAGCAAGTAGTTAGAAATCACCTTACACACACACTCACTCATCTTTTTATAAAAACTCCATTCCATCTTAGGAAGATAAATTAACCACAAACAACACCCCAAACGACAAAAAGCTCTAAGAGGTTGCTTAAGTACATATAGTACACCTTCACTTCATCAGCTTACGAGCCCCGGGTTGACAATTAATGACATCAATTTAGAAACACTAAATTGACTAAACAGTTACCTCTACTTCACTTCCACCAAAACAATTGTTTTACCGAGAGAGGCCTACCTCTTTCAGGTCACCCAAAGATTGTTCTGTTAATCTTTCAAAAAAAACACTTCTTCGGCGATGTCTACCGAGATAAACAAAGGTGAGTGACGATGCCCACCAACCCACATGACTTTGACAAAAGAATCTTATTCTAGAACAACCCCTCTTCCAACCACGGACGGGGTACGGACTAGTCATATTCTCCCGCGGAAACCTACCCTATACCCAAAGTTTTCCTGCCGAAGTAGACCAGGACGCATGCCCCCTGGGTTCCAGTCATATCCTTCCGAATTACTCGCGCTCATCGGGAGGACGGACCGTGGGTTGAGACATTTCTTGCCTGAAGAGACCATTTAGGGATGGCATATGACTATTTGCGATGCGTGATCCGGTAAATGAAAGCTGGTCCACGAGCTTGACCACTCTTCCTTCGTGCGGAAAACACATTACTCTAAAGAGTGAGGAGACAATGGCTCCCATGCAATATATATAGTCTCGTCCAAGGAGTAGGTTATAATCCAAGGGTCCTTGAACGACCATCACGTTCATTTGAACGGTCTTCCCTTTCAATGTTATGGGCACATTGGGGAGGATCTCTAAAGGTCGACTGGTTCCTTTATCAAAGCCTGTCAGATTTCTCATTTTAGGCAAAAGCGATGGCGAACCAAGCGCTTTCCAAGCAATAGAGGAAAGGATACTCACAGATGCCCCCTCATCAATGATGGTGCCAGCCATAACCATTCTATATATTTGGACGATAATTCTGAATGGTATGCTTGCTGGCAAACGGGGTCTGCCTAGTTGGTTCCAGTCGAAGGAGACAACTAGGTTGGTTGGTGGTGGGACCGAGTAGACGGCCGGGTATTGCTCTGACGAACTTCCTTCCTGCGATAAAGGAATGGGTGGATTGCCCCCGTGTTTGTCGGAGTCTGTGTTGATGAAGAGAATATGGATGGTGTCATCTTTATTCTCCTCAGCGACTGTGTCATTCGAAGATAAATCCTCTGAAGGCAAGACCGGGTCAACTGCCGCCTCGACCTTTTGACTTTCGTCGGGTATGGATTCAGCTGGTTCATCTTCAATGACCGGCGCTTCAGCTGACCACTTGAGCGGGCCAGCTGGATCTTCAACTAACGAAGGACTTGGCAAGAGTTTTTTATATCTAGGAGGGAGTCGTAACGGTGAAACCGGACGATCATCCAAAACTCTTTTCACTTCGTCTAAGAAGGGACAACGGTGGATGGCGTGATTGCCTTCGCATAGTCTACAGGGAGATCTAGCTCTCCCTTTTTGTCCTGGGAATTCACTTTCGCTAGTTGACAGTGTGCATTCAACATGGCTATCAGAGGTTGACGCCACCAGATTGTGCAAACGGGGAGACCAGTCCCTTAGTATCCGAGGGATGCAGGGAAAATCTCTGTGAAAGTGGTCTCCCTTGCATATGACACATGGCGATTTAGGCCTAGTCAGTGCTGTGTGTGGATTTTCGTTAGACGACACTCGTTTGCCCCCAGCCGCTTTTGGCTCTTTCTTCTTCTTCTCTTTCTTCTTCTTTTCCTTCTTCTCCTTAGGAACTTGGTTTTTAGTTTTACCAGTTCCATCAAGCGAAGAGGAAGGGAGAGAGGAAGAATTAGAGGAAGTAGAAGGTTGGTGGGTAACTCTGGACTGGTCTAACTGCTGATTTGATTGTTCAGGAATAGTGGTGTTCTGAACGACATTGGTTGAGAAGAGCCAGACCGGAAAGCCAATTGTCAGTCCTGGAAGCGACAATGTGGCCATATGGGGTGCACCAACATCTCCCCAAGAGGAGAAGGGACTAGGATTTCCACCAAGGGGAATTCCTTGGTTGGTAGGCTCCATTTTCTCAACCTAAAGATCAACGCAGGAAAAGGGGTATGAATATTCCGTTTAAAATAAATTTTAACGACGCTTGGACACAACTTGCTTTTTCAATTTTAAAGAGTCGAGAAAAAGCAAAAGATGACTCTAGTCTCCTTCGATGTTTTAACGAGCCCGAAGTGACAAATGCTCGGATGGACTTTTTCCGTTATAGAGTCTGAAAAAGGCCAAAAGGAACTGCTTTGGAGTTCTAGGTAGAGGGTGTGCCAAACTTTTCGCAAAACCGCAGAATACTTTTTAAGGTACGGGCGGTCAATCTTCCCGAATGCTGTGTTCAGTGCATTGCGATCAGTAGGGCGGCCGACACGGCTTCCTATAGATAAAGGTTTTATGCCTATAGGGGTCTCCCAATATATACTCGACGGTACGTGGCAGCACAATCCGTACTGGCGCTTATCGTCTCTCAGGAGGAATCACCCAACCATCAGCGAGATCGACAGTCACTAGGTTTTACGACGCCGGAACACGTCTCTAGCCTAGACCTCTATGTTGTGCGTTAAGTTCCAATGCGTTGTTAAGTTCATTCAATTTATTTTAGGTTGATCTTTCTTAGAAGTTTGCCTTTTTGGATCACCACGAGATGTATATATACAATTCCTAAATGCAGTCTAAAGATGATAAGCAAGCATTTATCTCTTTTCATCAATGTAAATCCTAGCTACAAGGGGAAAAGAAAGACACAAACTTTTCTCAAAGAGCAAAGAGCACACTGTAAATGCACTTTTCCTAAATCAAACCATACAAACTATCATTATGCAAATGCACAAATGCATGTATTTGTTTTCACTTTCTTAATATTGATGCCTAAAAAGAAAGCTGTTGTACAAATTTGAATTCGATTTCAAGTGAAAACACAAACAAGTTTCTTTTTGAAATCAAAAAGACGATTACGACAGCTATGATTTTGAAGTAAACACTTGTTTCGACACTAGAAATTCATAAATTCAAACCAAAAGACAAAAGTAAAAGCGCAATGAACTGTCAACAGCAAACAAACTTACTCCTAAGATCAAAACGACACTTTCGACAGGTCTAGATCTAAGGGCGACAGTATGACTAGTTTACTTTTGTAATGGGAAACTGCAAATGATGTAACAAATACACAAAAACAAATCCAGTTTCTTTATACAACTGAGGCGGAATTAAGGCATAGAAAAGGGGTTTCAGATAGGTACACACACTGATAACAGGCTGCAAAAACAGAGACAAAACTGAGCAAAAGGAAGCAGGGAACCACAGCTGCACAAGGCAAGGGCTGATCAACGCACCCCCAGCACAGAGAAACTGAACTTCAGCGCAGGTAGCCCTCTCAGGACCTGCGTTGAAATGCAGAACCTCTTCACAGAGCCTGCGCTGAAGCAGAAACGAGAATTGTCTCTGGGTTCTGGGTCACGGTTTGCAGTTTAATCTACAGTTTTTGGCCGGATAAAAGCTATCAATTAGGTACAATTAGGAGGATGATTTAAAGGAGGACTAAGAGCTATCACAAAGGGCAGTTAGAACATTTGTGGATCAGTTTGTTCAGATCATAAACAGGCCCAGTGAGTGGACTAGAGTGGCAGATCTCTACTTTGCATTTGTAAATGGCAAATGCAGTTCGATTCAGCACTCCTAAGTTTATGAGAAGAACAACAATAGAAACACAAATAAACTAACTAGATACGATCCCCAACGGAGTCGCCAATTTGTTGTTGGGAAAAGTATCTAATTCAGAATGCCCCTATCCCACTCTAAGGTGTGATAGTGCCTTAACAACAAACAAGGAAACTTACTTGAGTATTCTTCTTTATGAAATGTAAATGAGGAGAAAGGATCTAACTAACCTGTGTCTTCCACTAGTTTGTCGATCCAATCGCTCCTCTCTTCAATAGCTCCCAGCTCTCTGCTCCCTTACCGGCTCAGCTTCACCGAATTCCTGCAAGATCACAAGAGAGAGAAACTACACGAAGACACAGATATACATTCATAAAAAGCTCAAGATCAGATTAAGCTAAACATGCAAATATAACCAAACATCATTGATACACAGCATGTAGGAGAAACTCAAATAGTTTATTGATAGAATAAGAAAGTCCAAGAGGAGATACAACCAAGTGAGTTCCGATCCAGCATCTACCTCCCAGCAAAGGAATCCCTTCCTCTCCTCCAACAAAGCATAAATCACCCAATGTACTAATCTCAATCTCAAACCAACAACAATTCTCTGCAAAGTACAAAATTCCAGCCTCTGGATCTCTGGGATGAGGGATCCATATATAGATGTAAGCAGAGAGGATGAGTCAGCTTATGTTTTGACTTGTGGCTTCTCTCTGTCAGTTCTTGCTTCCACTTGGAGGTTGAGAGCCTCTTACTCATCACTAGTCGAATTCATTGAGGCAAGTGTCATTGGAGAAGATTCTGGAAGCTTCCATGGTCTTTCCACCTCGTTGAATGAGCTTTCCATTTGTCATTTCCCACTCAGCGCACCTGGGTAGTGTATCCAAGTGCGTTGCAATGCACCTAGCCAGTGCATTTGGGTGCTTTGCAACGCAGGCAGCTAGTGGAGCTTCTGAATTGATCCTGAATTGACTGTTTCTGAGTGGTTTTTTGGTGGAGAACTTCTGGGAGGAGCTGTCATTGGTTGACCTTGTTCCTTTAGGAGCTGTAACAACATCTTTAGGGACTTTGGATCCCTTGGATTATGGACATTTCATGCTTATAGCTGTAAGGCACAAAAATGTCTATAACACCAAGTGGGTTTTCCCTGGCTAAATTTTTGTGTCTCATGTGTGTGGTTGTCTCTTTATGATCCTACTGTCGTCAATATTTCTATTGTTGATGTCTTCTATGTATTTTTCTTATTAATGAATAAGAATATTAAAAAATATTAAAACATTAGAAGTAATTATCAGCTAAGAAAACCTTTGAAAAATCAGTAAATAGGAGGAGAACACTGGAAAAACTATCCTAGTAGCGAGTACAAGCAAGAAAATACCAAGTAATTAAAGCCTGCACATATAAACCTAACTCAGTATTCACCACTTCCCAATGCAATAAATATAGTAGAAGAAAACTAGGATGAGGCAAATAGAGAGAACAAAGGTTAAGCCTCCTCATAACATACTATGTTAGATATTCTGATTGATAACACCTAAAAAGAATAAGTCAATAAAGAACCCGAGTAGGAACAATCATAGTCAGAACAACATCAATAACATATCACAATAAAATTGTAGGTAGCAATACGACAACAATAACCTAAGAAAATATAATAATCGATCCAACCACAATAGATAGAGCTGTAACCAATAGAACCACCACAATCACATTATGTTATCTAGTTGGTTCAAAAATAAACAAGGGGAAAAGAGAAAGAGATGTTAGAGTCACTTAAGAGGAAAGATAATACTAATTTATAAGAGAAAAATAGCTAGTAAGTAGAAAAATCTTACGTAAGCTACTCAAACGAAGTTAACTTCAATCCCTACCACGCCATTTGACCAAAATAGGTACTCGATAGTCAATTTTTTAAATCGTTTTATGATATTTCATAAGAGATTTCTATAAGATGGAAAAGACCAATGGAAATGATAGACCAATATCTAGATAGGAAGTGAGAGGAAGAGACAATATGGAACAAATGTGTAGACATTACAGAGTAAAAGCTACAAATTTGGGCATAAGAAGCTATGCAACATCTTCTACAACAATTAGATGGTCTTAACATGCAAACGAAAGAATAAGTATAGTAACTATAGTGCCAAAGAAAAATATCCAAAGATAATGAAGCTTCATCTATTCTACAACAAGAATTTACCTCATTTGACAAAGTCAAACAATAACTAGAAGCAACAATGGATCGAGCTACCACTATGATTATAATATTAATCAACTAGGCTACATACTTTTCGTTTACCTGTAGCCAACTAAGAATATAATAGATGTTGGTTAAAGACTTAACAAACAAAGATAACTCAATATCATATGGCAAAGCAGTAGTGGCACTCGATACACAAATAGAGCATATAAAGATCTTGGTGAGAAAATTAATGTAAGGGGAAAGGTAGTGGATTAGAGAAGGGAAGAAAGCATAAGTCGAGGCGATCAAAACTTTGGATCATCTACGATGAATACAATAGCAAATGCAGGACATAGAAAAGAAAATCACCCTCGACTTCATGAGTTTTAGAATAGCCCACTCTCGTAGCAGCTTAAGTGACTTACTGAGATGAATTCATTTGAAGCATAGGTACATTATTTAGTTAAAGAGTGGAATAAATTTTACCACCTCTGCAAATTTTAGCCCCCATAATCTATAAGAGAACATTTGGGTAAACACCGATGTCACTTGCACCTCAAGAGTTTTCACCTCCTTGACAAAAGCACCGTAATTCTCAAATGTCTACTTGGGAATATGCTCCACAAGCATAGCCTAGTAACTTAGCTACAACACACTTGGAAGTTGAAGGACCCAACTGGTCACCTACAAAACTAGAAAGAATATGCATTAAAATGATGCATAAATATGTTCCTTTTCATATTTGGACAAAAAGACAAATGGTTCAGACAATTGATCATCCAATCACTTCTACACCAACACAAGTGCCCACAGAAAAAGAGCTAGACCCTATGACAATATCACCTCCACGAGCATCATTCATCAATAACATCTTCTCCTTCTTGTTCTTTTGCTCGCAATTTTGTATATATGCAAAATTTATAAATCTCTCCTTATTCGAGATGAATAAGGAACTCAATGGTGGGGGAGATGCTAGAGGGGCTAGTTAACTTTGTTGTCTAGGCCCACAAGTCAAGATAGCCAACTAGACTCTATAAGTATATATGTAACTTGTATCAACCTTTCAGTCGAGTTGGCCCACTAGTTAGGTCATCTAAATGAGTTAGTTTAGATAATTAATCTTATGTAGCTACCGAGAGTCTAATATAAATATGAATTCATCTGATGAGAATGTACTAAGTAATTATTATGAATTAATACAAAGGTGATTTCACTTGTCTACTATTAATTTTGTTCTCTTTCCATTCTATATTTATCTATGTGTTCCGTGTATATATTTACTTATTATTTTCTTGGTCTATGGATCTCTTGGTAACTAATGCATACAATCACTATATTACAACAAGTGGGTTTAGAGGGGAATGGTTGAGAGGATGCTTCCATTCCTTTTTCTTTTTGTGAGAGCTCATGTTAGAAATCATATTCAATGATGATATAATTTTCATTAATTCCATCCAAATCTAAGGTTTCAAATATCTCCATAGTGCCCCCTTGCCTGTTAGGTTCGCATTCAACAACAATGAAATTCATGGCAAGCACTACACAACAAAGGACTGTGAACTTGACTTCCAACCTTCACACTCTATCCACTACTTTTTTTTTTTTTTTTTTTAAATCAAAGAATTTATATATTATTGCTAAAAACATGAACTTATAGTAGTGTTTGTCTCTATTGGTTTTCCATTTGGGAAACCAAACCAGTAGCATAAAATAAAAACTTTAAAATTGTTTATATTGTTCATGAGCTGAGGAACTAACAAGACAAAAAAGTATAAATATCTACAAAGAAAACACTACATGAACTAAAAAATATTGTTGCATTTTTAGAACTTATATTGTTGGCATGAGCATATACCAAGTAGCCTTTCATGTTATGGGGTTGCTCTCCTGACCTAGCAGCTAGGGTTCTTTGTCTATGTTTGACGTGGAGGGATCCATGCTTGTAATTGTCTTGGTTAGAAGCATGATTTTCCTATTGATACTATCCATTTTCTCCATTAGCTCAACTATACAAATGATTATTTCTTGTTGAGTGTCTACCCCGTATGTGAAGACTCTCCCCATTAGATTTTATGTGTACTAGTATAGGTTGATAGTCTGCATATAAGTAGAAGCTCTAGCTTTAGTGGAGTTCCAAATTTTTGGGATCTAGACTTTGGTTCTCTAGTCCATGCGTGTGTCAAGAATGTACCTTTGAGATTGTTTAACTTGTTCCTCCACATCAGATATTTCTCATCATACAACTTCAAGGATGATATCCTTGTATCTTTCCATGGCAGCCTTAGCTGAAAACTGTGCACAACTACCCTAAAGACATGGGGGACAAAAATTGGGGGGGGGGGGGGCCATGATGCCCCTTTCTACCATGATGATCAAGCCCAACAAGTCAAAGCTTTACCATGTGGGGGTCAGGAGAACCAATAGAGAGAACATGGGAGTAAGGAGAGACATAGGAGATTTATAAGTGAGCAGGGAGTAGCAAAGGAGGGTTAGAAAAAAGAAAGAGGGTCTAAGATAGAGGAGTGGAGTGGTGAGGGAAAGGTCAGGCCTGAAAGGGAATATGATCCTTTTTCCTCTCCTTTACCCTTTCTATGACCATTTTGTTGCAATTTTAGTCTAAACAAGGTCATCATAGACATACTTAAGTCCAAAAGGTATTAAATCATCCATGTTTTAGAATCTATTGTTTCTTTGTGAAATATAATTGACACATTTCGACAACTACAATTTTTTTCTCATTCTGCAACTAATGAAGAATTTTGTAGCTATCTCCATTATTTGACATGTTTCAATGCACCAGAGGATGAATGAGAGGTACCAACAAATGGGAATTGTTCCACATATGAATGTCCACCTGTCTTCACGGTCTAGCAAAAAACAGAGATTGAGAGATCTAGAAGTCAAACCAGAAGCCAACTCTGGCTATGACATTCCAATGAATAGGTATATTTTGATAGAAGTTTGTGGCGAGATCAAGAGAGTGTGGAAATGCTTCAAAAGCCGATGTGTTTGATCAGAATCCCTCAATATTTTCTCTTTCCATAGCAAATCATGAGGAGATAGACTTTGATATTAATATTTATTCTTAGTTGTCATATTAGTTAAGTTGTTTCTCGACATATGAATCTTAGATCAATGTTGATCAGAAGTGTATAAAAAGCCCTGAGACGAGACCAAAAGATAGTAGTTGTTATTGTTAATTATATGCAATCTTTGTTGAAGACTTTTGCAATCAATATAATACTTTGTTTTAAATCAATGCATTGTTAAGTAGTTAATCGAATTGGTGACAAACCTACGCTCAACGGGAGGGCTCCATGGAGAGTTGTAAGAGTAGATTAGTTTTATTTACACTGTGATTCATTATAGTTTTCTTTATATCAATGCATTCACTTATGTTCCAGTCTAATTTCTTGTTGTTTTTGTCAATGGAGCGCTCGTAAAAATACCAAAAGATTTACTTTTTCAGAGTACATTTCATTCAAAAAAATTATTTCACAACTCAGTTAAATTTCGCCAAACAATTTCATGGATGATTAATAGATGGATTTCAAAGTTTAGTTGTGCACATTAGTAACTAGTTAAAGTTGCAATGTTTTGTTGAAGAAATTCAGTTTGATTTGTTTTCTTTCTACAAGTCATTTTCTTTATGCAAATAACATTAGAATTTCTTTTCTGCGAGTAGTAATAAGATTTCCTTTCTACAAATAGTATTAAGATTTCTTTCCTGCAAATAGAAATAAAATTTCTTTTATGCCAATTATAAAATAGAATTTTCATTCTGCAAGTTAGAATAAGTGGTGGTTTCAATTCATAGATTAAATTTCAATTCAGTTTGGCATTTGGATTTCAATTTGTTTTAAAAAGCTTTAATGGAAAGAACATGTGCATAGTAACTCTTTGATCTAATCTAACATTCATCCATATTTCGATTAGTTTCGTCCCAAAATAGAATTCCTAACATATATTGTGCACATGCACTTCATAAGTACACAAACCTTGGTTGACAATTAATGAAGTAATTTAACATCAATTTAATTACCCAACATTTTGGCATCGTTGTCGGGGAAGTGTATAGAGGATTCCATTATTGGTTTGAATATCATCTTAGTTGCATTCAATTTTATAGATGCATATTTAAAGAAAAAAAATTATGCATAGAGAAAGAGATTCTAGGGGTAGATTTGTAAGTAGAATTCCAACATCACCACTCACTCCCACTAGACCTCGTAGTGCCACACCATCCACTGGCACTCACATTCTATCCATATCAAGTAGACATAGACTCCCTGAGGTGCATAGGTCTGAAATCCAACCTAGAGATTCACCAACTTCTTCTACTAAAGTTGTAGTTTAAGAACCTACATCCCCAACAAAAGGAGTAATATTTCTCTCTTCTACAAGAGAACAACTCTTAGGACAAGAACTGGAGGTAACTAGTGAAGAAGAAGAAGTTTATTCCTATATACCATTAGTAGAGGAAACATAAGAAGAGCTAGATAATCTTATCATTAAACCTTATATTAGCTCTAGGAAGGGGAAGGAAAAGTACACAATGTAGATGGTGAACCCAGGATTGGAGGTGGAAGAGGCAAAGGAGGAGGTGGAGGACAAGGTGGTATAGGAGGTAGGGGAGAACCATATCCTTATGGATTTCCCATCTTTGATGAAGATACCACAACCACAATGAAAAATATCTCACCTTCTATTCTCGTTAATTTTCATTGCATAAGAACTAAGAATGCAGAGACATTTCTTTTTGAGTTTGAAGTCTTATGTGAGTCTTATGACTACTTACTTGATACTAAAAAATTGAAATTATTTCCAGCCACTCTTAAGGATGGAGCACTTAAATGGTTCATGGGACTAGGAACACATACTATTAGAACATGGGAAGAAATGAAAAGAGTGTTCTTAGAAAAATATAAGTTTGCATGCCCCATAACCTTAAGGATGAAGTCTTTAAGATGATGCAAAAAGAAGATGAAAGCCTTGAAGGCCTAGTTGAAAGTTTTGCCTATAATGTTAAAAGAGTTAGGATGCATGAATTAGATGATGAGAAATTAAAATCTCTTTTGTTAAAATCTATAAGAGATGAGTGGATTGATCTTATCAACTTAATGGGCAAAGGAGATGTTTCTCAAATTTCATTTGGTGAAATATGTGATTTGTGTGAACATATTATCAAAAGGCAAGGCTAGAACAAGTAAAAATCCAAGAAATCATGTCATGTAAAGGATTAGTAAATCTGCAACTGGAACAATAATTAGACCAGAAATAGGTAATTTACATGATAACTTCAAAACAGATATTCTTGGGAATCTTAGTGAGCAACTAGATACTCTCAAGATACAAAACAAGCAAAAAGTTGAGAATGTTGCATTATCTATTTTCTATCCCGTATGTAGGAAGAAACATGCCTTGAGAGAATGTCCTCTTGATAGTATAAAATTTTTTGTCATATGTGATGAAAATCATGATACAAGGGAATGCCCCTCAATACCTGGTCTTAAAGCTATTTTTCAAATCAGACTAGAACAAGCTAGGCTGAATCACTCTATTTTGTTGATAAAAGACCATGGAAAAATCAACAACCAAATATGACTCAAGGTTTCAATACTCAATATCAATCATATGCACAACCACATAATAACTGGATTTCACCTATGCCTTGGCAACCTTGCCCCCCATAACCTCAAATCCATCTTGGGCACAAGGTTGGAAAAATCCTTATGGTAGAAATCCTCAATTCCAATAATCTTATTTTTCTTTTCCACCACAACATTATCCTCCTCAACCAAACCCACCAAATCAACAACTTTCATTACCATCCACACTATTCCCTCAAAAATCTAGTCAACTACCTACTCAACCACTTCCAAATCCAAACAATAAAAATCAACAAGCTATCTGTAATATTGAAGGTCAAAATTTTCAAGGTTGTATGATAATCCCATTAGGTATAAATGATGTTCAATTAAGATTTGGTAGGGTTTTACAAAAGAGGTCACCAACAGTTGCCATCCAAAAATATAAAGAGGATGAAGTTCATGAAAAGGATTCAAATCTTGATCAAGAAAAGACTCCTCAAAGGAATATGTTCCTATACAATTGAAAGATGAGCAAATAAAACAAGCTCTTACAATTTCTCTATTAAACAACCTTTAGTTCCCTACAAGGTCCACCTTTTCCTGAAAGGCTCAAAATTGATAAAGGAATAGAAAGGAAAATTGTTTTACCAAATTATGATATGCTAGATGAACTTAATAATGTTTGCATCAAAATTCCTTTGCTTAAAGATATAAAGAAAATACCAATATTTGCAAAATATATTAAGGAGTTATGCATTAGAAACCCAAGAAGAAAAAGAAAAGATGTCATGAAAATCCAACTGGTAGGAAAAAATTTGTTGATATTATGATGGGGAAACCAATTGTTCAAAAATATCTAGATCCGGGTAGCCCTATTGTAAAAATTCACATCAATGGTATAGAGATTCCAAACACTTTGATTGATTTAGGATTAGGCATCAATATCATGAGTAAACAAACTATGGATCAATTAAAACTTTCGAATCTTCAATATACTCCTACATTACTGCAATTAGCAGATAGATATGTTATCAAACCAGATGGTATTTTAAAAGAGGTGTCTCTTTCTTCAGATTCTTGGGAATATCTTGTTGATTTCGTGATTTTAAATCCCAAAAATATATTAGGAGGCCATCCATTGATCCTTGCTGGACATTGGCTAGCTATAGATGATGCATTCAAAAGTTGTAGATCTAGTGATATGTATATTTCTGATGGAAACTCCACTAATAAATTCACATTGTATCCACCTAAAAAAGAAGAAGTAGAAAGTGAAATTTGGATAGAAGATGATAATGAAGACTTTGATGATATTCAACCAATATTTATTCTTTCGCAAATAGATGAAGAAGATCAATTGATAAATTTAATGGATAATAATGATTTTTCTTCATACTATGAGCAAGATCAAAGTTTTCAAGAACAATGCAACATTGAATATCTGTCATCTCACTAAATGGCTCTACATTCTATGGAAAAGTTTGGAAATTCTCAAATAGAAATATTTCTAGGAAAAACATTAAATATTAATAATAAATTGGAAGAATTTCAAAAGAAGAAATTGATAAAGATGTTGCAAAAACATTCCTCTATTTATCCATGGCAGTATATTGATATGAAAGGGATAGATCCTAAAACTTGTATGCATCATATTTATATACAGGAGAATGCCAAACCAGTTAGACAACCTCAGAGAAGGATGAATCTTAATCCGATAGAATTTGTTAAGGAAGAATTACAAAAGTTACTTAATGTGAATTTCATCTATTCGATATCACCTTTGGTAATTGTTCCAAATAAAAATGGAAAATGGAGAGTGTGCATTGATTATAGGGAATTGAACAAAGCTACTTTGAAATATCATTTTCCACTACCTTTTATAGATCAAGTATTAGATACCTTGGCAGGGAAGAAATATTTTTCATTTCTTGATGGTTTTATTGGATATAACCAAATCCAACTAGCACCAGAAGATCAAGATAAATTTTATTTTACATGTCCATGGGGAACATATGCCTATAGGGTACTTCCCTTTGGATTATTCAATGCACCTGCAACATTTCAGAGAGAAGTTTTAGGTATCTTTTATGATCTAATTCATGATTGTGTGGAAGTTTATAGGGATGACTTTACTGTTTATGGAAACACTTTTGAAGAAGCTCTTGAAAATTTGAAAAAAGTTCTTATTAGATGTAAAGAAGCAAACCTTTCATTAATCCATGAGAAGTGTTTTATGATGTTCAATGAAGGGATTGTTCTAGGCCACCATATTTCAAGTAATGGAATTAAAGTGGATACATCTAAAGTAGAAGTAATTTCTAAAATTTCAATTCTTGTTTGTCAAAGAGATGTTAGAAGTTTTCTTGGGTTCACTGGTTATTATAGAATATTCATAGAAAATTTCACAAAAATAGCCTCTCCACTTTTCAAACTTCTTACAAAATATTGTGAATTTGTTTGGAATTTTGACTCCTAAAAAGCATTTGAAACATTGAAGCAGAAAATCACTGAAGCACCAATTTTAAGAGGACCTAATTGGTCTCTTCCTTTTCACATTTCTACTGATGCTTCAGATACAACTTTAGGAGTTGTGTTAGGACAAAAAGATATAACTCCTTATTCTATTTATTACACAAGCAAGAATTTGACTCCAACATAGTTAAGTTACATTGTAACAGAAAATGAGTTTTTAGCTGTTGTGCATGCCATCAATAAGTTTCATCATTATATCAATGGTTATGAAACTTTCATTCATAGAGACCAATTTGCCATTAGATATCTAATGAACAAACCAATTACTAATGGTAGAATTACAAGATGGTTGTTATTATTGCAATAATTCAACATTACTATTCTTGATAGTTTGGGAAAAGAAAACATAGTTGTTGATTTTCTTTCTAGAATGCAGAATAATAATGATGATGTTCTAGTAAAGGATAATTTTCTTGATGAATATATTTTGCAGTATCTACTAAAACAACTTGGTTTGCATATTTTGATAATTATTTAGTTACATGAAATTTACCCCCACAACTATCAGTTAGGAAAAAAAAAAGTCATCAAAACCAATGCACCTTATTCTTGGATAGATGGAGAATTATATAAAACTGAACCTAATTTGATAATTCGAAGGTGTGTTCGAGAAGATGAAGTACCAGAAATCCTGAAAGATTGTCATGATGAGCCATGTGGAGGACACTTTGCTGACAAAAGAATTACTTACAAAATCCTTCTTTTGGGATATTATTGGCCTTCTCTTTTTAAGGATGCCAAGGAATATGTCAAAAGATGTGATAATTGTCAAAGAATGGGGAAGCCTATTCCATTAGATGAAATTCCTCTACAACCACAAGTACTTGTAGAGCCTTTTGAAAAATGGGCTCTAGATTTTGTTGGACCAATAAATCCTCCATCTAAACAGAAAAGGTATATACTTGTTTGTACATATTATGTTACAAAATGGGTAGAAGCTAAAATCCTTTCATTTACAACTAAAAATGTTGTAGTTACATTTCTTTTTTAGGATATTTTTACTCGTTTTGGTGTTCCAAGAGAAATTGTAACAAATCAAGGTACTCAATTCACATCCAAGTTGGTGCAAAAGATCATGGAGCAATATAAGATCAAGCATCAAAAGTCTACTCCATATCATCCACAAGCCAATGGACAAGTGGAGTCCACCAATAAGGTACTTGAAGCAATTCTAACCAAAATTGTGCATCTGCATAGGAGAGATTGGGCAGAAAAGCTTCCAGAGGCACTATGGGCATATCAAACCACATGGAGAAATACAACTAGACATACTCCCTATGAGCTTGTCTATGGGAAGCAATTTTTGCTTCCAATTGAGTTCCAAGTGGAGACCTTTAGGACAACAACTAAATTGGGCCTTGATCTATTTGAAGCTCAAAAACAAAGACTAGCACAATTGAATGAGTTAGATGAGATTCGAAAAGGTGTTATGAAAAGAACTGACGTAGTTCAACAAAAAAGATTAAGAGGGCATGACAAATTTATCAAAGCTAAAAAGTTCAAGCTAGGTGACTGAGCTCTTCCTTTTTATTCCAAATTCAAACATTTTCAAGGGAAATTTCAAACTCATTGGCTTGGTCCTTATGAGATATGTATTAATTTTGATAATGGAGCAGTCAAGATCAAAATTATTGATGATGAACAAGTTACTTTCCTTGTTAATGGTCATAGACTAAGATTATATCATAAACCACTAACAAAGGAAGAGTTTGTCAAATGTTTGCAAGAAAATTTTGAATTCAAGTTGGTTAAGAAGGGAGATTTTTCTCCCCATTCTCCAACTCCATTGTAATTTTTCTTATCAAAATAATAATAATAATAATAAAAGAATAAGAAGAAGGAGAAGAAGATATGATAGTAATAATAATATTAAAATAATAATAATAATAATAAAAGTATAAGCATGAAAACCAACAATGTTGGCATGCTTATACATAAAATCTTAACTGAAAACCAAGAGTTCTTAGTGGTTTAGATTTTCATAACTCCCTTATCTTTTTCCCATTTCTTTTTATCCGTATTTTCTCTAATGCTTCTACAGGTTGTAAGGCAGCACTTTTGAAGACCATCCTTCTTCAATTTTCACTAAAGGAAGAAACAAAAATAAGGAATTCTCCTCTTATCAAGCATCAAATCTCAAAGAATAAACAACAACGAAATCAGTGTCATTCTACAACTAATATTCAATCCTACAGCTGATTCCAAATTCTACAGCCAGAACAAGTCTAGCAGTCTACATTTAGAGAACCTGCGGCAAAAGAATATCTTAATAAGGTATGTAGAATGCTAAATTATTTTCATTTAAGGGCATTAGAATTTTAATTCATTGGATGATTTCATTTACAAGGCTTGAGAAAATAAGGGACCTCACATACTGCTTAACATTATATTCCACTGTCATAACCATTATATCCCTACTCCATCATTATAGCTCAACCTGTCACATCAAATCTTTGAAATTGCATGAAGCTTATCAATCCTATGAAATCAGATCTAAAAATTGTGGGAATGATGAGAAATGGTTTAGCCCTATTATGAGTTAAACATCCGACAAGCACCTAATTCCATTATCATCCAAACTCCATTTCATACCCCTCGCCATCCAGTCTACCTACCTTTCCTCTTGTCAACCCTCCATCACCTTTGTCAAGAAAGAAACAGTTCAAGACTGAGACTTATCTCCACCATGGGTATCATTGTCCGATCATAACCTAATGGAGCCAAGTTCCTTCAGGCATATCCACGAGTCAGAGAATAGTTGCAACAAGTGGGTTGGCTCAGGTTCTTTGAAAAATTTGATGGGCACAAGACAGAGGTGACCAAATCTTTTGCTCGAGTTTTTGACAGGGTAGAGGTAGAAATTGGTGACATCAAACTTATCCTGATAGAGAATATAATGGTAGAAGCTACAAAATTACCTAAAAATGGAGAGAGTTGGTTTAAGAACAAGAAAATCAAAGAGAAGGAATGATCCAAGAATATTTTGCTTATAGATGTATGAAAAGAATCACACGTAGAAATTGCAGCTTAACACAGGAATTAAATGTGCACACAAGAAAAGAAGAAGAAAAAACATAAAGGCATGACAAGAAGACAACAAGACTTCATAACGGAGTTCGTCCAACTCGAACTACGTCTTCGGACCCTGCTCGATCAATGGGGAGGCCTTCATTCATTAAATGGCATGAAAAGAAGAGAATTACAATCACCAGCTACATAAAAAGAGGCTTATACCTCCATTCTGAAAAATGGTTGTGAAATGGAGACCTCAGATGGAGAAATGGACAGAACCAATGCGTCCGTGGCATTGAGAGGGGCAAAAACCATGTAAAATTCACCCAGTTCAGACAAAATGATCAATCAGCCCTCCTACAAGCTGCTGCCTCGAACTGTGCACTGAAAATCCTCTCCCCCATACTTTTCCAATCATTGGGCTTTTATAATGTCTCTTTTGGTTATAGGTGCGATTGGATCAGAGGTTTTTTGTTTATAATGGAAGCAATTTCCTTGAAAGGATCAAGGGGAAACAAACTCCTTTAAAATGGCCTTTTTTGTTTGAACCGATAATACATGGAAACATAAGAAAATCTGACCAAAAATCCCTTTTAACTGGACTTCAAATATATCAAATCGGCCCTATTTGCCTGTCAGGTCCGTGCTGATCGCAAATCGCAAATTGCTGATGTCAAAGGCCTTGTGTATCAAGGGATGGCCGATCGCCGATACGTCGATCCGCCGATCGCAAATATCGGCGTATCGCATCGGCCCTATTGCATTGGCATCGGCCCAGGGGTATTGCCTTTGGCATCGACTGATGCCGATCACTAATGTCGATATTGGTAGTTTCTATCGCACAAAGCAGGCCCCCGACTCCGATTGATCGGAGATTGCTAATCGGGGATTCTACTACGCCTCCTTAAGTCCGCTCCTTTGGACCCTCCGATTGCAATTTTGCCTTTTGAAGGTTTAAAGCCATTTTTAGGGGAAGATCCTTATTTTACAAAGGAACAAGGCAACCTTCTTTATGCCACAACTTCATCATCCAGACTTGGATAGGAGTGACGTTTGCACCGTTGGAATCAGGGCGACGAGCACTTCGATCTGATGTTAGGATTCTTGCTTTTCTACCACTTTAAATTTTGATTTTTTCCATGCCATTGTATCTGAAGATCCACTTATTGAGGAGCTTTTGGACCACCAAAAGCTTACATTAGTCAATTGGCAAGTGAGGGAATTGTTCCCTCACCCTTTCCTTCTCTAGCCATTTGGCCTTGCTGGGGTGCATTCCCTTGAAACCAACTCGAAGGTATTCCACATCTCCTCATCATGAAGTCTTGGTTCTTCTGTCAAGGATGATGTCCTCAGGTAACTCATCGAGATATTCTGGTGCAAAATCATCAACTGTAGGAACTGTGCCCACCTCATCGGTGTCCATGATCAATGGTGGTTCATACAGCTTTAAATTCTCCACATTCACTACTGAGTACATCTGCATATATATCGGCAAATCAAGACGAAAGGCATTGTTTCCAATCTTCTCCAGAATGGTGAATGGACCATACCGGATGGGTCGCAACTTCTTCCCTTCTCCCTTCATCCTGTCCTTGCTGATCTGGAACCACACTCTGTCGCCACTTGGAATTGGTGGTCGAATCGGTGTTTGTCATGTCGAGCCTTGTAACGGGCTTGACTTTTCTCCAACTGCTCTTGTACTACTTGGTGAATCAATTGGATTCGTTGAATGAACTGCTGAGCTTTGTCCCTATCATTACGTCCACTAGAGCCATCTTCCCTTCCAAAGACCATATCAAAAGGGTCCTTTGGCAGGTAACCAAAACATGTCTCAAATGGTGAACGTTGTGTAGATGAATGCACTGCTCGGTTGTAGGAATGTTGTACATATGGGAGATGCTCATCCCACAACTTGGGATGTTTCCCACAATAGCCTCGTAACAAATGTACCACAGTACAGTTGACAACCTCTGTCTGTCCGTCAGTCTGTAGATGAAATGTCGTGCTTCTTTTCAATTTGGTGTCCATCATCCTCCACAAGCTTGTCCAAAACTCTCCAAGAAAGCGAGAGTCCTGATCTGACACAATCGATGTGGGTAATCCAAAATGGACCCAAACATGCTGAAAGAAAAGAGAAGCAGTCTGCTCTACAATGATCTGCTTTTTACAAAGCATAAAAATACACATCTTGCTAAAACAGTCAACATTGACATACGAATAGTCGTGACTCTTTTTAGACAAAGGAAAACCTCCTACAAAGTCCATTGACACACTTTCCCATGGACGACTCAGAATAGGGAGTGGTGTGTAGAGCTCGAGTTTTCTATTAGAGGGCTTTGAAACAGAACACATCACACAACCCTTTACATAGCAAGTCACAATGTTTTTCATATGAGGCCAAAAACAAAATCTTTATACATGACATAAACTCTTTTTGACACCAAAGTGTCCAGACACAAGAGAGGTGTGGGCCTCTCGAATTACATGTACTCTTTCCCCTGTGGGAATACACAACTTACCAAGGTGATACAGCAGTTTCCCCTACAAGTGATAGTTGTCCACCTGTGAACCATGGGTTAGTTTTGCATAAATCTCCTTAAAGTCATCATCGTTAGCATATTTTTCAACATAACTCTCAAAAGACAACGAAGCATTATGAAAAATAATAGAAGTAGAAATAGGAGGGCGAGATAGCATATCAGCCACTTTATTGCTAGTTCCCTTCTTATACTTTATTATCAGATGAAACTATTGAAGAAAACCCATCCACCTGAAATGACGAGATTGCTGCAACTTGGTTTGTGACTGAAGGTACTGCAAGGGCTGATGATCCGTATGGATGATGGTCTCCTTGCTGATCAGGTAGTGTTTCCACTTTTTCACACTCTACACCAAGGCTGGGATAGTTTATTACAGCTTGAGAAAAATTCTCAGAATGTAACAAATCAAATTATTTTGTTGCATCAGTACAGCTCCCATGGCATAACCGCTGGCATCGGTTTTGATCTCAAATGGCTGTTGGAGATCGTGTAAGGCTAAGACTGGCGTGGTGCTGATTTTTTCCTTCAACGTTTCGAAGGATTTCTGCTGTCTTCCTCCCCATTGGAAGACCTATTTCACACTTGTTAATCTGTGCAGAGGTGCTGCAATAACAGAGAAATTAGCAATAAATCTCTTCCAATACTGGACTGCACCTAAAAGCTACGGACCCCGGTTATACTAGTAGACTTAGGTCAATTTGAAATTGCTTCAACTTTAGAAGGTTCAATCTTTAATTGACCGTGACCAACAATATGACCTAGGTAACCCAAAGAGGTTTTCCCGAACTCACACTTTGACAATTTTACAAAGAGTTTTTCTTTTTTCAATACATCAAGCACTTTCTTTACATGACACACATGTTCAACCCAACTCTTACTAAAGACAAGTATATCATCTAAATATACAAGAACAAATTCATCAATGAAAGGCCGAAAGAGATCATTCATGACCCTCATAAAAGTGGCTAGAGCATTGCAAAGTCCGAATGGCATCACCATCCATTCGAACAACCCCTGTTTGGTCTTGAAGGCGGTTTTCCACATGTCCTACTCTGCAATTCGGACCTGGTGATAACCACTGTGCAAATCCAATTTTGTGAAATAAACAACATTCTTTAACTGATCTAATAAGTCATCAATGCGTGGAAGAGGGTAGCGATTTTTCACCATGATCTTGTTTAGCGTGCGGTAATCCACGCACATCCTCCATGTGACATCTCTCTTTGGGAATAAGAAAAATGGTGAGCCATACGGAGAAGTGCTCGGCCTGATGACCCCTTGGTCCAGCGATTCCTGCACCTGTTTCTTGATTTCATCCATCTCAATGGTCGACATCCTATAAATGCCAATATTTGGTAAAGGAGCATCATGCTGAAAATGAATTTCATGTTGGATTTCCCTCTTCAGAGGTAATCCCTTCGGTTCCTAAAACAACTCATCATAATTAGAAATTAATTTAGATAATTCATGTTTATGTTCCTGATCATAACCCTGGAAAGCGTCAGCTAATTCTGCCTCTTTTTCCCTTACAACCACAAGCATGCAACCCTTACTGGAATTCACCAGTCTTTTCATTTGTCTAGCGCTTACAAGGCTGGCATTGATTTTATTTCGATGAGCACTTAATATATATTCTACCCCATATTTTGTGATTTGGTATTTGTTTTCATGACAGAAAAAGACTGCCTTTCTATCATACAGATATGGACTCCCTAACACCATGCCACATATATCCAATGGTATTACATCCAGTTCTACTTCATCCACTAGCTTAGAAGCGATCACAAATTTGACTTTACACTACTTGGTTACATTTAGTTTTGCCTTATCATGTATCCATCGAAGCGGGTAAGGTTTCAGGTGTGGTTTTGTTTCTAAGCCGTGTTTCCTTACCAGGGATTCTGCAATTAAGTTTGCTTGGGATGCAGTATCAAATAGAGTTTCAATTTTAGTATGATTTACAACAACTCTGATATGAAACAGTTAAATTCTCTTTCGATCATTAGGAAGGGACTCATTTACAGAACTAGTGCCTTCATGCGATTCAGAATTAACATGAGGTGTAATAGTACATTTTTTTCCTCGCGGCTATGATTAACTCTTCATCTTTGGAATCTGATCCAAGGTCTTGCTGCGCAGTTGCCACTATCTTCTGCTTCCCTTTTCCTCCATACTTCTTTGGACGCTTTTCTGGGTGCTGTTTCCAATAGTGATCGTCATTGTGGCCTTCCTTTTTGCAGTGATTGTAATACAACCTTTCTCCTTCTTTGGCTGTTGCCATCTTCTTCTCCTTTCCTTTCCATTTTGCTTTAGATTTTCCATTGGGAGGTTTGAACGGTGGTTTTCTGGAATGATCATCTCTTTCATTTTTGCCCTTGTTCTCAATATGAATTGCCTTCACGCTGGCTGAGTCAATAGTGGTTGGTTCAAACAACAACAATGAATGCCTAATATAGCTATGCAATGAGCCAATATACTTAGTTACAACTTCAGGTGTATCAAGTGCAATACCCAGATTAAGTGCTTGCTTTCTAAACTCCTCTGTAAAACTCTGAACATCTTGACCTTTGCCTTGTCTTAAATACTGCCAATTCATTAATGCTTTTTGCTTGTATCCTAAGGGATAAAATTGTTCCTTTAACGCAAAAACAAAATCAGGCCGTGAGGAAAAGAGGTTACCCACATTCTTACTGCGTTGCAATTTTATCTCCCACCAAACTAGAGCGTTGCTGCTCAGCCGTAGAGAGGCCAGCTGAATCCTTGCCTCATCCTTCACAATTTGCTAAATCCTGCAGTCGATCTCAATATGCCTAATCCAATTACTAAGCTTCTCTGCATTACTTTCACCATTAAACATGGGAAGATCAAATTTAACATCTAATTTAAAGAAAGGTTTCTTAGATGCATCCTTTGAATTTCTACGATTATGGCGGTGAGAGGAAGGAGAACCTTCACTCGTGGAAGGAGAAGGAGGGGGTTCTTCTCCACCATTCCCATGTGCTGAACCATTTTCTTCTGGGTTTCTATCCTTTGCTTTCTCCAGCCTTAAAACCAACTGACTGATATTCTCTGCCATTGAATAGAAGGTCTTGTGGAAATTGTGCTCCTCTTCAAGATGAGCTTCATCTTCTGCCATGTTTCTCCTTCGATGTGCACGCCCCGCTTCAGGATCAAAAGGCTCTAATTCCCCTTCGCCTCTTCAAAGTCTGTCTCTTGTTAGCATACAAACATGAAATTCACATCTAAAAAGACCTGCTCTGATACCACTTGATATAGTAATATTTTGCTTATAGATGTATGAAAAGAATCACAGATAGAAATTGCAGCTTAACACAGGAATTTAATGTGCACACAAGAAAAGAAGAAGAAAACACATAAAGGCATGACAAGAAGACAACAAGACTTGATATGGAGTTCGTCCAACTCGGACTATGTCTCTGGGCCCTGCTCGATCAATGGGGAGGCCTTCATTCATTAAATGGCATGAAAAGAAGAGAATTACAATCACCAGTTACATAAAAAGAGGCTTATACCTCCATTCTGGAAAATGGCTATGAAATGGAGACCTCAGATGGAGAAACGGACAACACTAATGCGTCCGTGGCATTAAGAGGGGCAGAAACCATATAAAATTCACCCAGTTCAGACAAAATGATCAATCAGCCCTTCTACAAGCTGTTGCCTTGAACTGTGTGCTGAAAATCCTCTCCCTCGTACTTTTCCAATCATTGGGCTTTTATAATGTCTCTTTTGGTTACAGGCATGCTTGGATCGGAGGTTGTTTGTTTATAATGGAAGTCGTTTCCTTGAAAGGATCGGCGGGCAACAAACCCCTTTAAAATGACCTTTTTCCATTTGAACCGATAATACATGGAAACATAACAAAATTTGACCAAAAATCCCTTTTAACCGGACTTCAAATATATCAAATCAGCCCTATTTTCCTGTCGGGTCTGCGCTGATTGCAAATAAAAAATTGCTGATGTCAAAGGCCCTGTGTATCGAGGGATGGCCGATCGCCGATACGCTGATCCCCCGATCACTGATATCGGCATATTGCATTGGCCCTGTTGCATCGGCATCGGCCCAGGGGTCCTGCCTTTAGCATCGGTCGACGCCGATATTGGTAGTCACTATCGCACATAGCAGGCCCCTGACTCCAATTGATCGGAGATCGCTAATCGGGGATTCTGCTACGCCTCCTTAAGTAATCTCCTTTGGACCCTCTGATTGCGATTTTGCCTTTTAAAGGCTTAATAGGGAAAAACCTCATTTTACAAAGGAACAAGGCAACCTTCTTTCTGCCACAACTTCATCATCTAGACTCGGATTGGAGTGTCATTCGCACTGTTGGAATCAGGGCGACGAGCATTTCAATCTGATGTTAGGATACTTTCTTTTCTGCCACTTTGAATTTTGAGCTTTTCCATGCCATTGTATCTGAAGATCCACCTGGATCAAGGAATGGATAAACTTCCTCAGAGATCCAAGTATGTATATTTCTATCTTTAAAAAGGGAATTCCAGTCACATTGTTGAAAGGAAAATGGAGGAATTTACTTTTAGTTATTCATAAATTTTTAACCTGTGAAGGAAGGTTCAAAACCATGTTCTTTTATCATGCTCAACTTCTGATGCATTTTATTGATGGGAATGAAATAAATTTGCCATATTTCTTACTCTATAGTCTTAAGAAGATGGCCTCTAGTGTGCAACGAGAATAAAAAACCCTTGATAGTGCCCTTTATCATCATGGACTCATTAAAATCCTCATAGAAGCACACCTAGAAGCCAAAGGAGATAATTGGCAGGATTTTCTAGTTCACAATCACTTTGTAGAAGCCCAGGAAGAGGAAACAAGTAAAAAGGTTAAAAGAAGTCGGCGCAGGTCACTCTCAAACCCTAACCCTAAAGATGAAAATGAAAAGGAGGGTTTAGGTCATAATGAAATAGAGGCATCAGAAGACCCACTTGAAGATGACACTCCTCTTTCTTAGTTTTTGGAAAAGTGTAAACAAAAAAATGAAAAAGAAAATGTTAGAAGAAAGAAAGCCAGCTCAAGTACCAAACTTCCTGAAGAAAAAAATGAACAACGAGAAAATAGGAAACAGGGAAAAAAAAACAAAAGGAAACACATCCAAAACATTGAAGAATTAGGGGTAAAATTAAGAAGAAGCAAGAGAATTTCTAAACTCTCAAATATGCAATCTCTAGAAATTGTTTATTTTGAAGAATAAAATTACAGGACACCACCTCAGACACATAGTCTGACAAGAAATATGCCAGATATTGATCTAGTACAACAAGAAATATATGATTATGTGGAGTCCTTAGAGCAAGAAGCACAACAAAAGGTAAATTTCTCTTCTCAGAATCAAGAAGATACATTCAATGAAAGAAACCCCCTATGTCAGATCATATTCCTAAAAAATAATATAAAATTGAGGATGTTTTGAAGCAATATATATATATATGAGTTGGAAGTTCTCAATAAACATCTCAAACAAGAACAAGAAGCAACAAAGATACAAAATGAAATATTAAGGACTCATAATGACAATATACTTTTGCATCTATGCCATTGGTACAAGAAGAACAAGAAACTCAAAGCAAATAATAGATTCCTCAAAACATAATCAAAGGGTTACAAAGAAAAATCTTAATGAAGAAACCAAGGGCGGTGTTTGGTATCAAAAAGAGAAAGAAGAGCACTAGTCTGGATGTGCTTGCACAAGCTTATGAGATAATACACTGAAGGAAAGAAGGAACCAATTTTGAATTTTTGATGCATGAGGACATGCAAAACCTTTGGTGTGGGGGAATGTTGAAGTCCGAAATTGTTCTCTTTTTTACAATCCTTTTTCCTCTCCTTTACCCTTTCTATGACCATTTTGTTGTAGTTTCAGTCTAAACAAGGTCATCATAGACATACTCAAGCATCCAAAAGGTATTGATCATCCATGTTTTAGAATCTATTATTTCTTTGTGAAATATAATTGAAACATTTCTACAACTACATAATTTTTCTCATTCTGCAGCTAATGAAGAATTCTGCAGCTATCTCCATGGTTAGACAAGTTTCAATGCACCAGAGGATGAATGAAAGGTACCAGTAGATGGAAATTGTTCCACATATGAATGTCCACCTGTCTTCATGATCTGGAAAAACACAGAGATCGAGAGATCTAGAAGTCAAACCAAAAGTCAACTCTAGCTATGACATTCCAATGATTAGGCAGATTTCGACAAAAGTTCGTGGCGAGATCAAGCAAGCATGGAAATGATTCAGAAGCTGATGTGTTCGATCAAAATCCCTCATGATTTTCTCTTTCAGTAGCAAATCATGAGGAGATAGACTTTCATATTAATCTTACTTCTTAGTTGTTAGATTAGTTAAGTTGCCTCTCGGCATAGGACTCTTAGATCAGTTTTAATAAGAAGTGTATAAAAAGCCTTGAGACAAGACCAAAAGACAGTAGTTGTTATTGTTAATTATCTGCAATATTTGTTGAAGACTTATGCGATCAATATAATACTCTATTTTAAATCAATACATGGTTAAGTAGTTAATCAAATTGGTGACAAACTTACGCTCAACAGGAGGCCCCTAGAGAGTTGTAAGAGTAGATTAGTTTTATTTACACTATGATTCATTATAGTTTTCTTTCTGTCAATGCATTCACTTATTTTCTAGTCCAATTTCTTGTTTTTGTGTCAATGGAGCGCTCAAGAAAAATACCAAAAAGATTTACTTTTCAAAGTACATTTCGTTCAACAATTTCATTTCATAACTTAGTTAAATTTCGCCAAGCAATTTCGTGGATGATTAATAGATGGATTTTGAAGTTTAGTTGTGCACATTAGTAACCAGTTGAAGCTGCAATGTTTTGTTGAAGAAATTTAGTTTGATTTGTTTCCTTTCTGCAAGTGATTTGCTTTTTGCAAATAGCATTGGAATTTCTTTTTTGCAAGTAGTAATAATATTTCCTTTCTGCAAATAGTATTAAGATTTCTTTCCTGCAAATAGCATTATGATTTCTTTTATGCCAATTAGAAAATAGAATTTCCATTCAACAAGTTAGAATAAGTGGTGGTTTCAATTCATAGATTAAATTTGAATTTAGTTCAGCATTTGGATTTCAATTTGTCTTGAAGTAGCTTTAATGGAAAGAATATGTTCATAGTAACTCTTTGATTTAATCTATCATTCATCCATATTTCAATCATTATCATCCAAAAATAGAATTCCTAACATATATTGTGCACACGCACTTCTTAAGTACACAAACCTTGGTTGACAATTAATGAAGTAATTTAACATCAATTAAATTACCCAAAACCACCTAGATAAATAGAGCCCAACAAAGGGAGAGAATCTAAATACCAAGAGAATCCATGAAAGACAAAGATCCAGAAGAGATTAAATGCATGATTCAAGCATAATTATAGGGCATAAGAACAAAGAAATTGAACCTAAATGAGTTGGTCACCTTACGAACAATCACATGTAATGGTGAGAATAGATTAGAGTTTTCGAGACACACTATTACAATCAAAACCCCTAGCTTCAATCGCTCCATGGATTAGCTCTATCAGACCAGAGACGCCAACTCTGTTCACCTTTCGCCATGGCTAACTGGCTACAAGTGTTCTGAACTGCTCCCTGCTCACCAAGTAGTCTCCTTCTTTCCACTTCCCTGCATGATTAACTTGGTGTGGCCTATATCCTTCCATCATTATCACACTTCATCCTCGAATGCACAAAACTCTACACCTTCATACCTTCCCTAACTTCCGCACAATCCAAGTTTGCATCATAATTGCAAACATTAAGTTGTTGAGTTTACTTCGTCTTGCATGGCGGCAGGGTGGCCATGCAGGCTACTAGGTAGAGGCAGTCTACTTCTTTATATTATGTTTTCGTATCGTCACCCTGAGATTACTGTGTTGTTTTAGATGGGCACCCCCCATTGGTACTTAATCTATCCACTATTGTTAAGTCCTTGTGCCTCAATTTTTTTAGTGTAATAACCAGTAAATTTTTTATCCATCCAATAGAATTCCATGGATCTAAGCAACTTAATATCTTTAGATATTTAGAATCCTGTATATGTGATCCAATCCTAAAATTCTTCCCTAATAAACTTTGTAGATGTGAGCCTACTCCTCTCCATAGCTATCTTCACCAACTCATGCACCATATGCTTGGTCTATTAGGTGGTGTTCTTATTTAGGCATTGTTGTGCTTGCATAGTTGCTTCCTCTGCCCCTATGATCCTTGCTCGAGGTGGGTACTTGTATGAGGTAGAGGCCAGGGTCTTTTCCTTCCTAATTGCTTCTTGTCAATTTGGTTCCGGAGTCCCACCTTTTCCTTTATCCACCATTATATGAGTTGTGTGTGACCATTGTAAGATCCAACCAAGTTATGCCAACACGCTCAGAGCATCCCACCATCAACCAAATTCAATAACGACTCTAGTGCAGATGCCACCAAAACACACAATCATCCACCTGCGAATGATGTAAGAGGGAATTCAAGCATATTCACCCACAATATTTATAGGTGCCCACTACCAAAATCTACTAATGGTTAAGAGCTTAAAAAATGTAATTTACCCCTTTGAACCAATTGGGCTAAAGGGGGTATTTGGTGGGTCTAAGAGTCAATGACACAACCTTGATTTCCTTGACCCACTACTGCAAACCACTAATACCTTTGCCTTAGATACTTATACGACAAAATTCTTGTACTCTAAGAACAATGGATAAAATGACCAGAAATAAACTCAAATATAAAAAAACAGAAACATTAACACAAGGGAAAACACCCACGAAATTGAAATATAACTTAAACATGTGTACTACAAAGAGCCAAACATAATGAAAACAATATAAATGAGTCCTCAAAAAAACCCATCGAATCCCTTAAGATAAGATTCCCTTACCACCCATCAATTTTAACCCATCGAATCCCTTAAGATAAAGATTCCCTTACCACCCATCAAATCATTACAAAGATTCCCTTACGCCCATCAAATCATCACATGTTTAAGATGTGCCCCATTTATCATCTTAATAGCTTTAGTATCATTGCCATCATTGTGAACGCCTTTAACCATAATCAACATAACTACAATCAAATAAGCCTTAACATTATCGCATTTAACTTCTATGCAGAGGATCAAGGAGAGGATAGTACTCTACTCTCTACGTGGTGAGAGACATGAACATCTAAAGTGAGAAAAAACAATTTAAACTTTCATTCACACAAAAAAAAATGATATTTTAGAAAACTTTTTCTTAAATAAATAATTATCTAAATAAATTAAATCATATTGTATGTCCCGTAGAAAACCAAACAAGTTTGGTATTCTTATAATTCCTTTTATAAATAACTTTAAGAAGTAAATGCTTGAATGTCAAAATTAATTTTATTATTAATCTCTATCGAAGGCTAAGACCATACCAATGGTTCATCATTGACTTTGCATTATACCAATGGTTCATTATTGACTTTTCATGAGTTGAATTTTAATTAGAAATATAAATATGTACTTGTTTATATTTATATATATAATTATTTTATTGAGAGAATTAAAGTTTTATTATAAAGCAATAGTTAATTTTAAATTGGAAAAAAACAAAGGAAAATATTAAAAAGATAGGTTTTTTTTTTTGCTAGTTTATGTGAGTCATGAGATGACTGGCACGCCTGACTTGTGGCTTAGGTAGCTGCGATCTAGGGTATTTAAGTTGTTAAAATCACCGGGGATCGCTAGCATGACTTAACTTTTGCTCACAAAATTTCAAATCGATAACCTTTACACCACTAAGTACCTTAACAAAACACCTTGTCACCATCTACTCTACACCCCGTAGATGAAAAATCAAATTAAAACAATTAAAAAAACTATAATTAATAATTTTAAAAAATCAATTATTTTTTTCTTTAAAATTCTTCATCCCTTAAACATTTTTTAACAACACCATATATATAGAGTACATATTAAATATAATAAAATCTTCACCCTTAAACATTTTTTAACAACACCATATATATATATAGTACATATTAAATATAATAAAATCATAATGTTGACATCTAAATGTATTTATATTATCCTATATCTCACGTATATTAGTTATGGATATTTTAAATATATATTACATATTTAAATTATTATTATTATATATAATAGTGATTATACTTAATTTATAAGGGAGGACTATTCATATGAAGTTAGAAATGTTGTTTCTAAGAAAATTTTATTTTATTTTTATTTTTTATAATAGTTGTTTTTTAGGAAAGAAGACGCATTACTTGTGTATTAAGACATAATTTTCTTTTCTTTTCTGCGTTAAGCACTTTGCATTATGTCAAGTGAAGATTGCATAGGTAAAAAGAAATCTATTACTAGTTTTCTAGAAGGGAAACTAGATCAGTAACATAAGTTTAGAGCCTTGAGGTTGCTACGACTTTGTCTAACTAGATCGCTTGTAAATGGAAACTTATAAAAAGCATATTGGTTATGCTAGACCTTGACATACATCAACATGAGAAGAAAAAAATGACTACTAGTGTTGCAAGCAAAAAATAGTAAGTCATAATAATTATTGGGTGGAATCTCCAAGCATCCACGTTGGTTGGTCACCACCCGCATCGGAGGAGAAGGGGATGTTGGCTAATCTCCTAGCTAGAAAGGTCAACTTGCGGTTAATATTGTCAATAATTTCCTCTAGCTCCGCCAATTTTATAGAATTCTCCTATTGAGTCCTCTTGTACCTCCATATGCCAAGTGCAATATTCAAATGATGTTTGTGCTGGCTTTGTGCAATGATCGATGAAATGACGGGAGTGCATGTAATGTGCCAAGTATAATGGAAACTGTTAACGCTCGAATTTGCCCCAGGTTGAGGAAGGCAAAACTCAAGGCAACATCAAACCACGATCAGCCTCGTAGCTAGCCCTACGAGGACAGGAGAGGGCTCTCGCCGGGTCAATCTCGGAAAAATATAATCAATGAGGCTCGAGATGACTGAAATTGTAACTAATCTTAGGCTAGGTATTAAGTGCAGAGGTTTAAAGGTGATTTTTTGGGATTTTTGTTGAATCAAAGGGAAAGGCAATTTTGGGTGTGGGGATGAGACACAGTTTCTGCAGAGGTCTGATTGGAGCAAGGTAGGCAATTATTTGATGCCTTAAAAGCTAATGAGGTGAGTAGATCAGACAGGTGAGGAGCTAAGGAGAGCAAGAAAACCTCAAGGATTCTCCTTAAACAGATGAAAACATTGGAGATCAAACAAATTTAAAGGCAGAGCATTACAGATTATGAATTCTACCTTAACACTTCATTTGTTCAATTGCAGAAGATGAGAGAAGGAAAATGATACACATAACAACTTACAAGTACTGAAAGAAGCACACCATCAAGACATAAAGCCACATGAATTCCAAACAGTGCTGCAAAACCCTGGTCTTTCCTTTGCCAAAATGCTGAAGTAAAATGTACAATAGAGTCTCAAAACCTTTTCCCAAGAGTCCAACCCTAAAAATGACTAAGAAAATACATAATATAGGCAAGCTAACTCATTCCCTTGCCTCTAGGGGTCGAGCTCATCATCCTAGGAGCTGTTTCAACCAATTCTAAACAAAGCACTACAATCTAGGCAGTCAAAACAACTTGCCTCTATAAGGTAGGAAACTGATTCATTCATTTAATTTTCACTTTTTAGTGAATGAATCTTCTAGAACAAGTAATAAAGTGCCAAAATTACATCATGTTTCATTAATTACATCAAGAGGAGTGAAAAAAATCCATCACAAGTCAAAACTGGTCAAACTGGCTTCGTTTCCTGAGCTGAAGATGAAAATTGTGCCAAAAAAACCCTGTGCGCAGCGCGTTTGAGCCCTATGCACTACGCGCCTTTCCACCTGCTTTTGGGGCACTTCTCGGCATCCAAATTGAGCTCAGGTTGGCTTGTTGGAAAGCCCTGGATGTCTACTTTCCAACCCAAGTGGAATTTTCCAATTTGGTGTCCATTTGCCCCTCCAAAAGTGCATTCTCCCAAGACTGCTTCCTGTGTGTTCAAAAAGGGGCAGTGAGGTCATTTTTTGCATGTTTTTTGACCTTTTGGGGACCCAAACCTTGATGAAATGCCTTGGCAATAGCTGAGCATGTATATTTCATCATGACAAATCCAAAAATGCAAACCATTTGTGATTTGGACCTCCCAATCTTATGGGTCGCGCGCGGCGCGCTACGCGTTGAGCCAAAAAACCTGTTTTTTTAACCAAAAATTTCAAAATTGACAAATTTTTTCCCAAACTTGTTGAAATTTGGGCTGGGGGTCCCCAATCAAGTACCATGCTCAGCCAAAGAGGCTTCGGCCAAAATCCGAAGACGATCAAGCTCCTTTTGTCTTTTTTGCTTCTTGACCGCTTTCTTCAATTTTGCCTTAAGACTCCTAATTCGCGCCTTGCAAACTAGGTTCCGGGCCTTGTAATGCATAGCCATGTGTTTTAATAATGCATTGTCTCTATTGGCCTTCTTCAGCCGTTCCTCCAAGTAGATCTTGACCCTCTCGAGATTAGCCTCTCGATCCTCATTTACTTGTTGCTCTAGAGAGGTGAACTCAATTTCTCTATGTTGGGCAGCTTGGCGATTCTCACGGATGTTCTGTAGCTCTATGATCACGTGCTGGTCCTCAAGCTGCTTATTCCACTGCTCTAGATACCTGATATTTGACTTTTCCATCTCCAGCTGAATTTGCAAAGCTCGAATGTCCGTTCCTTGCTCTTTGATAATCCTGATATATTGGGTCTCCTCTGATTCTGAAGCTGTCTCATCATCATGAATAGTAACAAAACCTGATGGCTCACCTGAAGGCCTCTCCTCATGCTTGGGCTTCTTGCCCTTATCCTGTACCTGCGGTGCTGCTGTCGAAAGCGAGGCCCCTTCCACACGAGGTGGAGATAACACTCGTTGTGCTGATGAAGTCAACGAGACCCCTTCCACCCCGGGTGGAGATAGTACTCATCGTGTAGATGCAAATAAGGCCCTGTGGCCTCGCTGGTATGTCACATATGGAGGAGCACTTATATGCTCAGTCTCGGGAATGCCTGGCTGGTGTGAAGGTGCTCCCTCATCATGAACTATCTCGGGAGGTGGCTGTAATGCTGCAAAGTAATCACAGGAGATGAAATCTTCCCAAGTAATGCCCTGCTGTGCCAACTGATGCATCACTATGATTTTGATCAACACATAATTATAGATGCTCTTATGCTGATGTACTGGGCTCTTCCTTTGTACTAAAGGCACCATCCTCTCTATGTTGCGACACATGAAAAACGGAATGTTCATCATACGTACCCTTGTGAAATGCATCAAAAAACGGACATGGTATGCATAGAGACGTGAGAATCAGCTCACAGTATTCAAAACATGATTGATACCGAAAACAATCCATTGCAAGTGGACAAGCTTGCAATTGAGCCAAACAAGTAGGCTCCTCCCTGACATGATGACCACTTTTGCCACCTTTGTGGTACCTCCTTGGCACATTTACCTCTGGTGTAGAATCACTATCATAATCCTGCTCATAAACTGACTCGGTCTCTGAAATGTCTTTGAAAACAAGATAGCTGGAATATATATGCTGATGTATAAAGTGCGTGCACAATTGCCTGTAAACTGTTCTTTTGCTCTAAAAATGCTGTGACCAAGGGGACACAAATGCACAAGGGAATATTAGGACAGGGGAAGCATTAGGGAATTAGGAATTTGGAAATAAAAACAAGGGACTTAGAAAAGGGAAGTGAAATGATAAGGATAATGTGTTTTGTAATAGAGGTGAGGGACTAGGATTTTGAGGGATTATAGTGTAGGATGAAGGAGGGGATTAATGGAGAAAATAAGGGTGAATTTGGGAATGGGCAACAAAGGGAAAGGGAGAAATAATGACAACCTTGGTTACACTCTGTTTTTGAAACCCTTACAACAATTTTTTGCATTAAAACCCTACAACAATTTCATTGACAAGGAGGGCTTTCCACTTGGATTTCTAAGGCAAACACATCATGAACCTATTACATTTATCTTTCAAAAACCAAGCACAAGTGGTGGATGTGAGCCTACCTGCAATTTTGTGCGGAGAGGAGGCGAGTTCATGCGCTTCTAATCAAATTTCGGGCTTAAACCCCAGTGCGCCGCGTGCCTTACCCAACGCGTCGTGTGCCTCTGATGCACCGCGCGCGTGTATTTTTACACTGCACTTGTTTGCCTGATGCGCCGCGCGCCCCTGATGCACCGCACGCCTAGTCCAATGCATCACGCACCCCTGAAACTGCTCCAACTTCCTCACAAACTCACAATTTCGCTTTGGAATGATGTGCTTCACTCTTGGCATGCAAAATGAGTTGAAAATATCATGAAATATCTTTATAAAGACTCCCTTTTGATTTTTGCTTGGTCCATGACCCATTTTGTAATGTTTTGTCGTTGACACTTTTTTAGGATTAATAGACTTCTGACCTTTTTGGTTTCCTCCTTAAATTTGATTGAAATGATGATTTTCTTTGCAATTTTTTGCAGGGATAGGTGTGATATGATCTGGCAAAGGAGACCAAGGCTGCGCTTGGTCGTTTCAAGAACTGAAATTTTTGAAGATCTTTACAAAAATGAGATGACGACTCATCTTCAAAACAGAGTTTTGAAGAGAAGTCCTAATTTATCTGTATAATGATGAAAATTATTGAAGTAACCACCTATCGAGGGCATCCCTCTGGCCTGCTGGTCTTCTTAGACTTTGCAAAACAAGACTGACTCAAACCCAAGACCTAATGACCAAGAACCATTGTTATGACCCAAAAATTTGAAACAGGACTGTACATGACCTTTGAAGACTTGTTTTTATGAATAGACCTGAACCAGCAGTGCCAAGCACGAGGGGAATGAGTAACAAAACCCATTCCGTCAGAGTTATGGCATGCCTAACGAAATGCAACTAATCGAAACTGATGGGACACCTAAACATGAAATGCAAAAAAGAGCTTTGATCTCTGACAGAGGGATAACTAGACCGACTCTAACAGAAACCACAACCTTCTTTCGTGTGAGCTAACATCATATCAAAGTGAGGGAGTGCCTACTACTAGGCACCCTCCTTGCGGGTCTACTTAATCATATTAAGTATAACTATTAATTATGTATTTTTTAACTTCTTCATAAATCTAGACTAAAATATATATATATATATATATATATATATATATTGTATTTCAAATCAATATGTTAAATTATGTTATAACATTGTGGTTAAATTATTATTCTAATATCTTTATAAAATGATTAAGTTTTTATTTTTATTTATTTTTTAATGTGATTGTTTTCAATAATTCATTCAACTCACCATCTTCTTTAAGGAAAAAATTGCAAAATAAATTGTTTCTTTGACCTTTTGAACTTTTTATAAATGGAGTATGTTATTCCTAAAACCTTGTTAACCATAATAAACATTGATAAAATATGTTTTGTGTTTTCAACAATCCAACTACATAATTTATGAATATATCTTTCTAGGACATTTTTGGAATCAATCATGATGTGTACAATCATGTGGCATAATTTACGCAATTTGAAATCTCATATACTATGCACCATGCTACAAATGTGTTGAATTCCTTCTTCACATTTGGTGCTGCCTTATAGATAATCACCATGTTATAATTTACCCTTTATTTATTGCATATAACTCGATTATTAGAATTGTCACATTTGTTAGCACTCAAAATGAACCTCAACGCTGAGAAGAGGCAATTCCGAGGTAACCATAGAACAAGCTTTTGATCTGGCATCTAGCCCTGCCAAACTAGAGAGGGCTCTCTCTTTGCCAATAAAACATGGCTGCGATAATTGAATCTTAGGCTAGCTACGAAGAATAAGGATTTGGTTGAAAATTGTGGGTTGAAAACAACAAGAGAAGGGACTATTGGGCTATGGATTTGGGGCTAGTTTCTGCCGACAAACTTGGGGCAAAGTAAGCACAATGTACAACCAGATTAAAGATATAATGAGAGAAGAAAAGAGGGAAAATACCACTGCCCTGCAGGCATCAATCAGGGGATGGATCTACAGTGGCAACTTTAGAAGAAAGAGAAGCACAAGGTTACTCAACAGAGCATCTAACAGAGGTTGGATTTTGAAAAGATAACCACTACATCAAGCAACATAATCATTGTGAAAAGAGCATCGTGCATGGATGGATTCCTAACACTTCCCTTAGAGAATGCTGTAACCAAATTAGCAGAAAAAACAAAGCATGGAAATGAATTTACAAGAAAAACATGCTGCACATTAAACACCGTGATGAATCCCAAATTTAAAGAGCAGAAAAAGCTTCATTAAAATAATATTCAAGGAAAACTTTACACAGTCCAATGGCAGCCTCACTCTGCTACAAAAATCCAACCATTACACTCTAAAATTCATCAAATATATACAATTAGCTCATCCCTGTACTAAGGGAGTTGAGCTCAACCATCTCTCTCAAGATAGAATCAGTTACATTAAATTTGGACCGAATTTCTGAAAATAGGTCTCAAAGATGAACTTGTATCTCTTGAACCATAACACCTGTTACAAAACTGAAAGAGGTTTTTGTAGATAAGGTCATGTGTGAGAAAAACCTCTCTCAAATTTTAGAAATTTGTTTCCAGTTGCTCGAAATCTGTGCCACAAAATAATCTCTAAACAAGAAATCACTAAATATTTAAATTTGTAAAAATAAGCTGTAAAGATCTAGTCAAATATTCCAATTCACGACACTTGTTAATAAAATGAAATAGGTTTTTGTTATATGGATCGTATTTGACAGAAACCTCCTTGGGTTTCTCAAAATTACTTTCCATCTGTTGTAAAATGGTGCCGCACTACAATGACTAAAACAATAAAACAAATGCAAAATTTGTTTTGTTTTAATGTAGGCTTCAAATATCACTGCATATCTCCCACATAGTAACACCTGTGCATAAACTGAAGGAGGTTTTTGTTATTTGGTATGTGATTGACAAAAACCATTTTCACTTTTGTAAAATTTATGTCCATTACTTCAAAAACTGATTTTTTAGTAAACTTGTCCCTATGTGTGGCAAATGACCTCAAAACATGCATAACCAAGAATCAATCATTCATTTCGATCATATCTTCTGATCCAAAAACCGGTTACGGGAGTGAAATATACCGTTGGAAATATTTTTCCAAGCTGCTTCTGATGGACATACTTAGGATATGATTTGCACTGAAACTCATGTGCAAAACATCTCTAAAAACCAGACATAGTAAGAGCCCATTTTGATCCCTGGTGACAGGCTGCGAAGACTGGAACTAACAACATCAACAAAAACACACCAAATAGGATGTTATTAATACCATAACATATTTGTGGGCAATATATATGTTCATTTCTTATCAAGGTAAGGCATATCAAAGAGAGCACACTAAACATTTTTCAATGTCTAATTGGAAAAACCTCAAATTATTTCATAGCATATCAATTCAACCTATTACAATAATTAACAATCTTCAAATTATTTCTTAGCATCAAAATTTCAAAATAAAACAATTTGTATTATTGTCACAAAAAAACTACTAAGTATTTTGGCTTATAGTCTTTTTTATTTATACATTTCAATTGCTTATCCTAGTGAGTCCTATAACTAGGAAATCAATCATATATGCTTATCTTAATAAAAATAGAGGGCTTTGAAACAAAATCGAGGGTTTTAAATCTATCTAACACTAAGATGTTTAACAACCTCTTGGTGACTCCGTCATGCTTGTCTTGATATAAATATCTTTGGTGTTGTGGCTTATTCTTCATTATGGGTTTTGTCATTGGTTATCATTCTCAAGTTGTATCTCTTTCGTTGTCTCTAACTTTTCATCTTCTCTCGCTTTCAACTTAAATACTTCCTATGTTTCTATCCTTTTCTAACCTCATCTAGTATTTATTTGATGTTAGCTCCATATCTGTCTAACATATTCACCAATTTTTCCTTTGTTATTTAACTAGAAGTTCCTTCTTCAAAGTTTTCTTCCATTACATGCCTTCAAGTTTTTTTTTTTTTTCATTACAAGGCTACTTCTTCCTAGTTATTTAACTTCTTACCTTCTCCTTATTAGATTTATCATTTCCAACCTTCAATGAACTAATTTACTTCATGAGCTATTTGTTCATTCCACTCGTCATGATATTCATTTTCTTGCATTTCCAGTTCCATTGAGTTCATATATTTTTTTATTAACCTTTGTTTTCCTTTCTAAAGTATTTTCTTCTCCAATGTGTTGGAATTGTATTGGCCTTCATCATCTACTTGTAGTTATTTATATTTTCATTTCATCATATGTAAGCTCGTGGACTATATGTACTAACCCCTTATTGCCACATCAGGGCACTCATATGATTTCCCTCTCAAATTATTTTATTGTTAATAGGGTTGTGAGATCATAATAGTGCAACTTATGTATAATAAATCTTGGATGATGATAAGATTCTTTGGCCACTTTATTTATTTTATATTTACTAAAGTGTCTCCAACCTTAGTTTTGGGTGGTTTCCTTGGTGCCCTCTTTTTTCCCATGGAAAGCACCTCACAAAAATCCTCTAAGTACTTCATGATTCAACGATGGTAAACAAGGGAAATTGTTGCCCTTGATTATGGAGCCTAACTTGAAGGGGATCATGAAAGTTGAACCATGACCTCCTAAACTTTGGGAGAGAGATCTCACATGTCAATCACGATTGCTTGAGCTGACCCTTGAGGATTTTGTGGTGCTCCCTTCTTCTTCTTATTAGTAAAATATCTATTTCATATCATTACATGGCTACTTTGTTTTGTTTGGACCACCTCACTTCAAACATATATAGGTAAGGTTGTTGGGTGGTCATGAAATCTACATACCCTAATGTTGAAGTACTCGACCATTTCAAATAATCTCTTATGTCATCTACTGTTATGCAACCAACTCACAAAATAGAAGAAAAGATAGATCAACGACTTAAAAATTATCCTCTTCGAGGGGGAAACCTCCTTTACATTACATCAATGAACAATTCTTAGATGATACAAATGACAAGACCTCCTTGGTATATATAGGAGTCAAAGGGGTCACAATATAATCATTGCCTACATAACATTAATAACAATAGTGGGCTTATATGGGGCACAACAATAACAATATGGGGGCTACATGGGCACAACAATAGAAATAGGGGGTTACACTAACAATAAAAATAAGGGGGCTACACTAGTATTATAGGGACCTAACATGCCCCTCTCCTTCAAAAAAGGGTTGTCCTCAACATTTGAGTAGTTCTGGATGCTTCTATATAAAATTATCATCCTCCCATGTGGAACCTTTAGCAGGGAATTTCTTCCACTTAATGAGATACTTTGAAATTGAACTATTATGCAGCTGTCAAGTTCTTATTTCCGTGACTGCTTCTGGCTCCACTGCTTCTGGCTCCAATATGATTTTTCCTTCTTCGTCAAGTTCTAGCAATACTATTTGAGCTGGAAGCTTGTCACTGATAACCTTCTTTAAGCATGAAACATGGAAAATTGGGTGTAATCGGGAAGATGCAGGCAACTCCAATTTATATTCCATAGTACCAATCTTTTGCAACATTTTGTAAGGACCATATTCCTTGTTAGCTTGCTTGAGGAACATTTGTTGATATGGTTGTAGTCGTAAAAATACCCAGTCGCCTACATCAAAACTTCTTTCACAATGATGTTGATATGCCTGTTGTTTCATTTGATTATGTGCGAGAGTGAGGTTATCCTTTAAGAGTTGGAGAACTTGTTGTTGATGCTCAATGTGATCTTCCACTACTTGAACCTTATAATTTTCTCTTAAAGATGATGTGATGGATGATATCCATAAAGTGCCATAAATGGGGTCATTTTTGATGCAGTATGGAAGGAAGTGTTATACCACCATTCGGCCATAGGTAACAACTTGACCCATTGTGTTTGTTTATCAGATATAAAGCAATGAATATATTATTCCAAACATTTGTTCACTATCTCAGTTTTCCCATCAGATTGAGGACGATAAGGTGAACGAAGAGCTAATTGAATACCAACACAAGAAAATAATTTTGTCCAAAATTTTCCAGTGAAAATGGGATCTCTGTAACTTACAATAATATTTAGGTTTCCATGTAGCTTTTGAATTGTTTCCATAAATGTAGTAGCAATTGTACTGGCTTTAAAAGGATGAGATAATGCACAAAAGTGTGCATACTTAATAATTCTATCAACTACCACCATGATGACACTTTTTCCTTTAGACTTGGGTAAACCTGTGATAAAATCCATTGAGACCTCCTCCCAACGCTGACTTGAAATGGCTAAAGGTTGTAACAGACCTGGGGTCTTAATTGTCTCAACTTTATTTTGTTGGCAAACCAAATATTTTCCCACAAACTTCTGAATATCAGATTTAAGGCAATCCAAAAAAAATTCCTTCTTAACCCTATGGTAATTAAAAAAAAATCCTGAGTGCCCTCCTGAGGGGGAGGTGTGCAATTCCAAAAGAATCTTTGTTTGAGATGGGAATTCTTAAAGAGATATAAGTGATTTTTGTACCATAATGAATCATATTTCCATATAAATGCATTAGACGTACTGGGATCTTGCTGCAACTTTTGAATGAGTGTCCACATGTTAGGTCCCTATAATACTAGTGATTACCCCATTACTATTGTAGTTATACCCCCTGTTTATATTGTTGTGCCCCTATTACCCCCATATTGTTATTTATGTGCCCCATAGAATCCCTCTATTGTTATTTTTGTGGCTTTATATTATTATTGTTAGGTCGGCTGGATTATATTGTGACTCCTTAGACTCCTATATATAGAAAGGAGGTTTTGTCATTTGTATCATCCAAGAATTGTTCATTTATGTAATGTAAAGGAGGTTGCCCCCTCGAAGAGGCTGAATTCTAAGGCGTGGATTTATCTTTTCTATCTTTTCTTGAGCTGGTTTCATAACATTTGGTATCAGAGCTTTGGATTCTAGGGTTTCGCTGCTCCAAACAGGTCATCGTGGCATTTTCGCTATAACTTTTTTTCTGTGACGTTTTAGAAGTCGCAAAAAAAACCCATTTGAGAAGAATTGGCGCTGAACCTTGGGTTCGAATTTCAGAGATTTTCGCATGATATTTTCGGAGATATGATCTGAGGAAGTTGGCCTTTTTGCAGACTCCTGAATTACATTCAAAACAGGTGACCTGGGGAAAATCGTCATAACTCTCTCTCTGAGGATCGGATTGAAATTTCGTAAAAAGGTACAGAAAGAGGACGGACTGTAGTTTCTTGTAAGTGTGTTTCAGATTCAAAGGTTGAAACAGTGACTCGTGGCACGTCGTACAAGTTCGCTCTACTGAACCAGTCTAAAAGCAAGTCACTGTGGGAGATTTCACATAACTCTTCCTTGGAGAATCCAATTTGGCTCAGACTTGTGGCATTGGAAAGAGGACACAGAAGGCTACTACAGGTAGCAATTTCAGAATTGGATGATCCGAAATTACAGAGATACATCAGATTCAATATCAGGCTTCTATAAAGTGAAAAAAGGTGTGTAGTTTTTTTTTAATTTTTGTGTAAGCTTGGTTTAACGAAATTCAAAGGGCATAGTAAAGCATTATTATCGGTAACTGATGCCCCGAGGAAAGAAAATGCAAACACCTAGTAAGGAACCTGAAAGCTCTAGCATGACTCATGAAGAAGAGGAAGAAATGCTACATGATATATCAAAATTACAAGAACAAGTGCAACAAATGTCACGCTCACAAAAGCTAACAGAAGCTAAGATAAGTGGCGTGGAATCTAAGGTAAATGGAGTGGAATCTAAGATAAAGGGCATGGAAGCTAAGATGGATGGCATGGAAGCTAAGGTGAATGGCATGGACGCTAAAATTGATGGCATGGATGATAAGATGGATGAATTGAAGAAGTTGCTACAAGAAAGGGTCACTAATGGTGAAAAGGTAGTAAAGGAAACTCATGATGAGAACAAAAGAAATGTTAATCATGATTCCATAGACTCTAATGTTGGATCGAAGACTCACCATGTTCCAAAAATCGATATGAGGAAGTTTGATGGCAAGGATCCCGCCACATGGATATTACAGATGGAGCAATTCTTCGATCTCAATAATGTGCAAAACACACAAAAGGTACGTATGGCAACTTTATATTTGGAACCAAATCAGTTTGTATGGTATCAATGGCTTTGTTCTCGTAAACAATTTATCACTTGGGCAATTTTTACGGAAGAATTGATAGCACATTATGAGGATACAAAAAGCAACACTTTTTTTAGCCAATTGATAAGTCTCAAACAAAAGGGTTCAATAATGGAGCACATTGAGGAGTTCCAAAAATTGAACATAAGGGTAAAAGATATTCCAGAGGAGCATAGGATTGATGTGTTCATAGGGTCTTTAAAGGATAATATCCAACATGATGTGCGCCTTTGGGAACCTGATTCATTAGAGAAGGCATTCAGGTTAGCAAGAAAAATGGAAAGCAAAATTATGGCAACTAGGAAGCATACCATTCACAACTATAAAGACGGAAGTGTTGTTGCCCATAGTCTTCCACAACCTACAAGGTTGACACCACAACAATTGGAAGAAAAAAGAGCAAAAGGGCTTTGTTACAATTGTGATAGCAAATACACAAAAGGTCATAAGTGTGCTGAGAAGAAATTATTCTACATAGATTGTGAAGAGGAAGAAGAAAAGGAGCAAGAAAGGTCAAAAGAAGAGGATATATTCCAGGAACAAAGCCTAGATGAAGAACAAATAAATCCGACCATATCTTGTAATGCATTGGCGGGAATTACCACTCCTCAAACCATCAAGATAGAAGGACAAATCAAGAAGAAAAAGGTAATAGTGTTGATTGATTCAGGAAGCACCCACAATTTTATTCATTGTAGGGTAGCAAAAGAATTGAATTGCTTCCTATATCCAGCACCAGAGTGTCAAGTGATGATTGCAAATGGAGGAACAATAAATTGTTCTGGAAAGTGCCATAATATCAAGCTATCCATGGGAGAATATGTATTGACTAGCCCAATGCTTTCCATTCCAATGGGAGGTGCTGATGTTGTACTAGGAGTCCAATGGCTACAATCCTTGGGTACAATAGCTTTTAATTTTCAAGAACTTTTCATGAAATTTTCTGTGGAAGGAAAGGAAGTTGAATTAAGGGGTATTGCAGGGAAACCAGGAAAGATAATCAGCTCTAATGGCATGACAAAGCTTCTAAAAAAGGAGCAAAGAGGTGTAATTGCACAATTATGTTCGCTAGATGTTTCCACATTGGAATCATCTATTTCTCCAGATCTCCAAAAAGTCCTGGACAATCATTCCAAGGTATTTGAGACTCCCAAAGGTCTCCCACCTATGCGTGATCATGATCATGCTATTCATCTGATTCCAGGAAGTGTTCCTCCAAACATCAGGCCGTACAGATATCCCTATGTCCAAAAAAGTGAAATTGAACGTATGGTTGCAGAAATGCTAGAGGCTGGTATAATTCAACCGAGTCAAAGTTCTTTCTCAGCTCCAGTAGTATTGGTGCACAAGAAGGATGGATCATGGCGCATGTGTCCAGATTATAGGGAGCTCAACAAGCTCACTATTAAAGATAAGTTCCCCATTCCTGTTATTGATGAATTACTGGATGAATTGCATGGATCAATTTACTTCACCAAGTTGGATCTTCGTTCGGGATATCATCAAATCAGAATGAAGATTGAAGACATTCCGAAAACAGCATTTAGAACTCATGAGGGTCATTATGAATTTTTGGTCATGCCTTTTGGCCTTACCAATGCACCTTCAACATTTCAAGGTTTGATGAATTCAATTTTCAAACCATTCCTTAGAAAATTTGTGTTAGTATTTTTTGATGATATACTAATCTACAGCAAGTCTTGGAAGGATCATGTTGAACATGTTGACAGGGTGCTACAACTATTGGAGGAGAAACAATTATATGCAAAAAGATCCAAATGTTTCTTTGGAGTCCAGGAGGTGGAATATTTGGGTCATATTGTATCTCATGAAGGAGTTAAGGTAGACCCTAGCAAAATTAAAGCCATTAAGGAATGGAAAATCCCCACATCCATAAAGCATCTGCGAGGATTTCTTGGGTTGACAGGGTATTATCGCAAGTTTGTTAAGAATTATGGGAGAATAGCAGCACCTCTAACAACATTATTGAAGAAAGATTCATTTTCATGGACTTCGGAAGCAACAAAGGCCTTTGAACATCTTAAAGAGGCAATGTGCCAAGCACCGGTCTTAGCTACACCGGACTTCACAAAAACCTTTATTGTGGAATGTGATGCTTCAGGAAATGGAATTGGTGCTGTTCTAATGCAAGATGAAAGACCCATTGCTTTTGAAAGTCGTCCAATCAAGGGAAAGTTTTTAAACAAAGCTATTTATGAGAAGGAAATGTTGGCAATACTCCATGCACTTAAGAAATGGCGACCCTACCTAATGGGAAGACACTTCAAGGTAAAAACGGATCATGATAGCCTTAAATACTTTTTAGAACAAAGATTATCCTCTGAAGAGCAACAAAAGTGGGTCACAAAGATGTTGGGTTATGACTTTGAAATCATCTACAAAAAAGGGAAGCAAAATGTGGTGGCAGATGCACTCTCAAGAAAGGATGAGGATGTGGAAGCATTGTTGTGTGCCATTTCTATTATCCAACCAGATTGGATAAACGAAGCAAGGGAGGAATGGAAGAATGACGAAGAAGTGTGGGCACTTATTCGAAAGCTACAACAAGATTCCAGTACTTCTGATACATTTAGCTGGCAAAATGATTCGTTATGGTACAAAGATCGCTTATACCTCTGTAAGAATTCCCAGCTAAAACAAAAGATTCTTATGGAATTGCACACTTCTCCCTTAGGAGGGCACTCAGGATTTTTAAAAACTTACCACAGGGTTAAGAAGGAATTTTTTGGGATGGCCTTAAATCAGATATTCAAAAGTTTGTGGCGGAATGTTTGGTTTGCCAGCAAAATAAAGTTGAAACAATTAAGACACCAGGTCTATTACAACCTTTATCCATTCCAAGCCAACGTTGGGAGGAGGTTTCAATGGATTTTATCACAGGTTTACCCAAGTCTGAGGGAAAGAGTGTCATCATGGTGGTAGTTGACAGACTTACCAAGTATGCACACTTTTGTGCATTATCACATCCATTTAAAGCCAGTACAGTTTCTACTGCATTTATGGAAACAGTTCAAAAGCTACATGGAAACCCAAAGATTATTGTAAGTGACAGAGATCCCATTTTCACTGGAAATTTTTGGACAGAATTATTTTCTTGTCTTGGTACTCAGTTAGCTCATAGCTCATCTTATCATCCTCAATCTGATGGGCAAACTGAGATAGTAAACAAATGTTTGGAAGGATATCTTCGTTGCTTTGTATCTGATAAACAGACACAATGGGTCAAATGGTTGCCTCTGGCTGAATGGTGGTATAACACTTCCTTCCATACAGCAACAAAAATGACCCCATTTATGGCACTTTATGGGTATCAACCACCATCCATCACATCATATTTAAGAGAAAATTCTAAGGTTCAGGCAGTGGAACATCACATCGAACATCAACAACAAGTCCTCCAACTCTTAAAGGATAACCTCGTGTTGGCACAAAATAGAATGAAACAACAGGCAGATCAACATCGCAGTGAAAGAAGTTTTGATGTAGGTGATTGGGTATTCCTACGGCTACAACCATATAAGCAAATGTCCCTAAAGCAAGCTAAGAAGGATAATAAATTATCACCAAAGTATTATGGTCCGTACAAGGTGTTGGAAAAGATTGGTACTATGGCATACAAATTGGAGCTTCCTGCAGCTTCTCGATTGCACCCAGTTTTCCATGTTTCATGTTTAAAGAAGGTTATAGGTGACAAGCTCCCAATTCAAACAATATTGCCAGAACTTGACGAGGAAGGAAAAATTATATTGGAACCGGAAGCAGTCACAGAAACAAGAACTCGACAGCTACGAAATCGATCAATTTCAGAGTATCTTATCAAGTGGAAGAACTTATCCGCTGAAGATTCCACATGGGAGGATGAGAATTTTATGCAGAAGTATCCAGAACTGCTCAAGCGTTGAGGACAACACTTTTTTGAAGGAGAGGGGCATGTTGGGTCCCTATAATACTAGTGATTACCCCATTACTATTGTAGTTATACCCCCTATTTATATTGTTGTGCCCCTATTACCCCCATATTGTTATTTCTGTGCCCCATAGAATCCCTCTATTGTTATTTTTGTGGATTTATATTATTATTGTTAGGTCAGCTGGATTATATTGTGACTCCTTAGACTCCTATATATAGAAAGGAGGTTTTGTCATTTGTATCATCTAAGAATTGTTCATTTATGTAATGTAAAGGAGGTTGCCCCCTCGAAGAGGCTGAATTCTAAGGCGTGGATTTATCTTTTCTATCTTTTCTTGAGCTGGTTCATAACACCACATCTCTTCGTCATTCTTCTATTCATCCCTTGCTTTAGTTATCCAATCAGGTTGGATAATAGAAATGGCACAAAGAAATTCTTCCACATCCTGATCCTTTCTTAAGAGTGCATCTGCAACAACATTTTGCTTCCCTTTTTTGTAGATGATTTCAAAGTCATAACCCAACATCTTTGTGACCCATTTTTTTTGCTCTTTTGAACATAATCTTTGTTCCAAAAAGTATTTAAGACTATCGTGATCTTTTTTTACCTTGGAGTGTCTTCCCATTAGGTAAGGTCGCTATTTCTTTAGTGCATGTAGTATTGCCAACATTTCCTTCTCATAAATAGGTTTGTGTAGAGACTTTCCCTTGATTGGATGACTTTAAAAAGAAATGGGTCTTCCTTCTTGCATTAAAACAACACCAATTCCATTTCCTGAGGAATCACATTCCGCAATAAAGGTTTTTGTGAAGTCTGGTGTATCTAGGACCAATGCTTGGCACATTGCCTCTTTAATATGTTCAAAGGCCTTAGTTGCTTCTAGAGTCCATGAAAATGCATCTTTCTTCAATAATGTTGTTAGAGGCGGTGTTATTCTCCCATAATTCTTAACAAACTTGTGATAATACCCTATAAACCCGAGAAATCCTCGAATATGCTTTGGGGTTGTGGGAATTTTCCATTCCTTAATGACTTTAATTGTGTTAGGTTCTACCTTAACACCCTCATGAGACACAATATGACCCAAATATTCCACCTCCTGTACTCCAAGGAGACATTTGGAGATTTTTGCATATAATTGTTTCTCCTCCAATAGTTTGAGCACCCTGCCAACATGTTGAACATGATCCTTCTAAGACCTGGTGTAGATTAGCATATAATCATTAAATACTAACACAAATATTCTAAGGAAGTGTTTGAAAATGGAATTCATCAAACCTTGAAATGTGGAAGGTGCATTAGTAAGGCCAAAAGGCATGACCAAAAACTCATAATGACCTTCATGAGTTCTGAATGTTGTTTTTAGAACATATTTAGTCTTCATTCTAATTTGATAATATCCTTAAGGAAGATCCAACTTGGTGAAGTAAATTGCTCCATGGAATTCATCCAACAATTCATCAGTGACAGGAATGGGAAATTTATCTTTAATAGTGAGCTTGTTGAGCTCCATTTAATATAGACACATACACCATGATCCATCCTTCTTGTGCACCAATACTACTAGAGCAGAGAAAAAACTTTAACTAGGTTGAATTATACCGACCTCTAGCATTTCTACAACCATAAGTTCGATTTCACTCTTTTGGGAATAGGGATATTTGTAAGGCCTGATGTTTGGAGGAACACTTCCTAGAATCAAATAAATAGCATGATCATGATCATGAATAGGTTGGAAGCCTTTGGGAGTCTTAAATACTTTGGAATGATTGTCCAATATTCTTTGGATATCTGGAGAAACAGATGATTTCAGTGTTTGAACATCTAGTGAACATAATTGTGTAATTATGCCACCTTGTTCTTTATTCAAAAGCTTTGTCATTCCATTAGAGCTTATTATCTTCCCTAGTTTCCCTACCATACATCTTAGCTCAATTTCCTTTCCTTCCCAAAAAAATTTCAGGAAAAGTTCTTGAAAATTATAAGCTATCGTCCCCAAAAATTGTAGCCATTGGACTCCTAGTAAAACATAAACACCACCCATTGGAATGGAAAGCATTGGACTATTAAATACATATTCCCCCATGGTTAGCTTGATATTATGGCACTTTCTAGAGCAATTTATAGTTTTTCCATTTGCAACCATTCCTTGACACTCTGGTGCGGGATATAGAAAGAAATTTAATTCCTTGGATATCTTACAATGAATAAAATTATGGGTACTACCTGAATCAATCAACATTATTACCTTTTTCTTCTTGATATATCCTTCTATCTTGAGATTTTGAGGAGTGGTAATTCCCGCCAATGCATTACAAGATATGGTTGAATTCATTTATTCTTTTTATGGGGTTGGTTCCTGGTGTATATCTTCTTCTTTTGATATTTCTTCTTCCTTTTCTTCCTCCTCTTCATAATCTACGTAAAATGATTTATTCTCCACTTATGACATTTAGTGTATTTGCTATCACAACTGTAACAAAGCTTGTTTGATCTTTTTTCCTCTAATTGTTGGGGTGCTAGCCTTATTGGTTGTGGGAGGTTAGGAGCAGCAACACTTCCATCTTTATAGTTGTCAGTGGTAGACTTCCTTGTTGCCATAATTTTGTTTTCAACTTTTCTTGCCACCTTGAATGTCTTCTCCAATGAATCAGATTCCCAAAGGCAAACCTCATGTTGGATGTTATCCTTTAAAGTCCCTATGAAGACATCAATCCTTTGTTCCTTTGGAATACCATTTACCTTGATACTCAATCTTTGGAAGTCCTCAATGTGCTCTGCCATTGAACCATTTTGTTTAAGATTTATCGATTGGCTAAAGAAGGTATTGTTGTTTGTGTCCTCATAATGTGCTACCAATTCTTACGCAAAAATTGTCGAAGTGACAATTGATTTATGAGAACAAAGACATCAATACCACACAAACTCATTTTGTTCTAAATATAAATATGCAATGCATACCTTTTGTGTGTGCAACACATCATGTAGATCAAAGAATTTCTCAATATGTAGTATCCATGTTACCGAATCCTTTCCATCAAACTTCCTCATGTTGACCTTTGGAATGTGGCGGGCCTTAAAAATAACACTGGAGTCTCTAAAATAATAATTAATATTCCTTTTGTCCTCATCATGATTTTCATGGATTACCTTGTCACCACTCGTAAGCCTTTCTTGCAACAACTTTGTCAACCCTTCCAATTTGACATTCATTGCGTCCATGTCTACTTTAAAACTCCCATATCTGCTTTTAAACCATCCTTCAAGCCTTCCATGTTGCCTTTTATTTTTGCTTCCAAACCATCCATCTTAACATTCATCATTGCTTCCAATTCATTTTTGGTTACTCTTTGCGAGAGTGAAATTTGTTGCACTTGGTCTCGTAATTTTGATATATCATGTTGCATTTCTTCCTCTTCTTCATGCATCATAGTAGAGATTTCTGGTTGCTTACTAGGTGTTTCCATTTTCTTGCTTCGAGTCATTTTGGAATCAAAAAATGATATTTATGCTTCACTATGTCCCTTGAATCACTTCAAACTGATTTTTCAAACAAAACTTATGCAATTTTTTTAAAAATACGCACATTTTTCTTCTTTTTAAGAGCTCGTTATTGAAGCTATTGTATGTTTGTCATTTCATATCTCCAAGGTCTGAAATTTCATCCTATGATAGCCCTCTGAATCTTCTTTCCAACCCCACTAGTCAGATTGAGATTAGATTTTTCAAGAAATAGTTATGCCCAATCTCCCACAATGACCTGATTATAGATTGGTTCAGTAGAGTGAACTTGTATGGAATGCCATATGTGACTGTTTTGAACTTCGGCTATAAAAATGATACATGAAAAACTACAATCCATGCTATTTTAGTCACTTCATATGGAATTCAAATCCAATTCTCAGAGAGAAATTTATGACGATTTTCCCTAGGTTACCTGTTTGAGATTGAATGTCGAAGCCTGCAAAAAAACTATATCTCCGAAAATATAGTGAACCAAGATCTGAAATTTGAACACGAAGGTCATCAATATTTCGGCTACACATGGTCACAATTTTAGCTTCTGAAGCCTCGTAGAAAAAAAGTTATAGCAAAAATGCTAAGATGACCTGTTTGAAGAAGCGAAACCCTATAATCCAAAGCTCGGATACCAAATGTTATGCAACCAACTCACAATATAGAAGAAATGATAGATCAATGACTTAAAAATTATCCTCTTTGAGGGGGAAACCTCCTTTATGTTACATAAATGAAAAAATCTTGGATGATACAAATGATAAGACGTCCTTGGTATATATAGGAGTCCAAGGGGTCATAATATAATCAGAGCCTACATAATAATAATAATAATAATAGTGGGCTTATATGGGGCACAACAATAATAATATGGGGGCTACATGGGTATAACAATAACAATAGGGGGCTACACTAATAATAACAATAAGGGGGCTACACTAGTATTATAGGGACCTAACATCTACCCTTAGCTCTCTCAGGTCTCAAATCTCTAAGATTTTCAATAAATTTTCCTTAAATGAGTCTACACCATATTAATACATTTTCCTCTATACCATGATAGAAGAAATATAAGTACTTTTTCCCCATCCCGATGTAGTGTTAGGGTATTATAATTTTTTCATTCATCATATTTACTTTAACCCTTATCATTTTTAATAATGTTATTGTTAACTAAATTAAGTAAATACGCATGCAGCATATCCAAAAAGGAATGTTGAATACAATGAAAAATAAATGTTTTTAAGTTTTTGTGGACAAATAAGAACTAAAAAGAGGAAGATTCATTTGGAAAAATGGTGCAAGTTAGCTAATCAAAAGGAGCAAATGGGTAGGGTCTAAAGAGTATTTTAATTTTTAGTCCAACTATGGTTACAAATAGTATGTGGAGGTTGACCAACATGAAGTCTTGTGGAGGAAAATGAGAAAACAAAATTATATAGAGAAAGCTTTGTGGAAGATTAAATAAAAAAAGAGAGAAAGTCTACTCAGGGAGGATCTATATGGAAAGCATCGGTCAAAGATTTCCCTTTTGTTGGAAATTAATTAGCTTGGAAGGTTGAGCGAGGAAACAAGTTTAGACAAGGATAAGATCCTTAGATGGAATGCTCAAAAAATTATAGGCTCTCTAGCCCTTTGCTTGAAGTTTAAGCATGATGTAACTTTAGTTTAGAGGTTGCTTCTTCTCAAAATGAAATATTGGAAAGGAAACAAGGATGGAAATATGCAAGTTTTTTAATTTGTGGAAAGAACTATTTGAGGAATGGACCCTATATATAACACAATTAAAACATAGTGCAATAATGTAATAATTCTCAATGAACAAGAAAATGAGATTAAATGGTTTTAAATAAGTTCTCGAGCGTTTACACAACTAAATTAGGCTATCTTGTTAGAATGGGAGAATAAGAGGTAGAGGAGGAAAATGTGGTAGAATAAAATATGGAAACATAAGAGCCTCCCTAAAAACAATTTTTTTTATGTGACTAGATTTGTCATGTAAAACTTTAGCATGTGATAGTGGACAAAAAATAATTTGTATTGTTGTTAGAATATGTATTATGTGCAAACTAGATGAAGAAACAACCAACAATATTTTTGTGAAATGTCCATGCTTCAAGGACATGTGGAATGAAGCTCTCCAATTATCAAATGGTGGGAACAAATAGAAAAATATTTTTTAAAGGAATGTTTGAAAATTGGTACAATGACAAATTTGAAATAGATCGTAAAGCATTGCATTATTTTGTTTTATGGGGTTTGTGGTTTATTAGAAACAACATGATTTTTCAAGGAAATGATATCCTACATGTGAGTGGCTCATCATATCAAATATAAGTACGGAGGATCTTGGAAGCCTAAACAAATTAAAGCTAAAAAAAATCCTAAATAAGCATGAAATAAACTTTTCAATAACCTAGGGTTTTTTTTTTAAAACCTTGTAAAGGAACTCTAGATATGTGTGGTTCTAATGAAATTTTATATTTAAAGGAAAATAATTATATATCTTTCTAATATGCAGTGGGATAGGGATAGAAGTGAATTCTATGCCATGTAGTAGTTACTTACGGAATGGGCTACATATCACGAAAATGGTAATTTACAAGTCTTGGGAGATTTAAAACTATTCATGGATTAGGCAAATGGAATATTTCAAATTCAAAATCCATTATTTCATCCAATTATGAATAGGAGGTAAAACAAAAATTTACAAGTATTATTTCCCTGTGCATTAGTAAAGAATTCAATTCTTAAGCCAGTAAATTATTTAAAGAAGTAGTATCTACACTACAAGGAATGTTCTATGAACAAGAGTTCAAAGATGAAGAATTATTTCCTATAGATGTTATAATTTATTAATGTTCTAAAAAAATACATGTTATGACAACTCCACTACAATTTGGTGTAGTAAGGGGGTGTAGTAAGGGGAGTGAATGGTTGATATTACGATATGTAAAGAAATGTTTTGCATTTAAATATTTTTTGGGTGCTTTAATGCATAAAATGTACCCAAAAAAAGGCCAAGATGATTGTAATAAGTGGTTCTAGGATTAGTTGAAAAAAATATTAGGAGTCTCTTCCTTTTTTATTAGAAGACACTATAGTCCTTTCAGACTCGAAAATTGTCAATAAGATAGAAAATTATATCTAATTTTAGCTATAAAATATTAATATCTCTATCACACACACACATATCATGGAAATGTAAATGTACGTGTAAAAATAAAATTGCATATTGTATATTACCATCATTAGTTGCTTATGTAACTTGTCTTCAATGATTTGGGCCCGTTTTATTTTTTTCCCTCTATATATGACTCTTGGCAATAGGTGCAACCATTCTTGTGGCCATGGCACTCCATTTTGTTGCCCAAAAATTTTGCTTAACATTTGAACATGGATTTTCTAGTGCACAAACTTCAATTCTCTTGGGCTATATATTAGTTTGTTCTCCCTTGTCCATTGTCCAATTCTCTAATTTCCCCAATAACCAAATCAGATATTCCCTAACTGTATATTCAAATAAATTCTTTGTCCAAACTGTCAAGCCTCTTAGGAATTTAGATTCTTGACTTGTGGTTTTTTCTCGAATCAAGATTGTTGTTCTAAAATTTGATTAAGATACTTGGGTTCACATGCCTTTGCAATTATATACACTAAATCTGATACAATGGTGACCCTAGGGAAGCACATTCTGAGTTAAGTAATGAAAATAACAATGAGTCCTTCTTACCTTATCAGTATTCCTCCAAAATTCCTCTATACCATTTTTCATCATTGACTTATTTACTTGTGTCATAGATCCTCACTTCTACCTATTCTTGTATTAGGCTAGTGATTTTTTTCTCAAGGTTATCTTTCCTTTGGTTAGTTTGCTCTATTCTCGCTATAAATTTAAAAAATGGATGTCTTCTCTTTTTATGTGTTAATATACCTGTGGAGGAAAATTAATATAATATTAGGTACCTAAAGTGGTATCTAAGATGGATAATTAATGTAATGTGAACATAAACATGGAGTAAGGCCTTGTAGATAGTTGGGGGTAATAAATAGGCCCATTGAGTAGTTAGGGGGTCATAAATGGCATAAATCCTTGGGAATACTTGTAAGAGAGTATATGTACACATGAGTATCATTATATTGAGGATATGTTGGATATTGCGTTGTAACAAGCAAGATTTATGGAGCTATTAGTTCTATAAGGAATCATTCATGGTGTTACACTACCTTAAGGGTCATCCCTGTATTATTGGTGTTCATTTTTATGTGGATGTGTTTGTATTTTGAAACTTAAGGGTTTTATATCCCATCTACTAACATCTACTACAAGTGGTATTCAAACTAATCATTAGGTAAAATGGAAAGAAGTTGCCTTACTCTTTTTTTTGGCATATTGTCAAGTGGAAAATAATGGTTGTGACACTCAAATCCAATTTTGAAGCTTTTAATGCAAAATCTAAAGAAATGAATTATGGACCTCAATTCCTCCTAAAAGGCACCTAATTAAAAATGAAAATAAAAAAATCATGCAAATCAAAGTCTAGGAAGTGAAAAATATCATCGATTTAAAATCAACTATTTTAGGTGATTTTGTGATGGTTGTGAGTATTATAGATCATATATCTTTCCACATAGGGTCATAATTGGGGTCGTAATAAATATCTAGAGAAGTATCGTGGAAATTATATTTGTTTCAAGTTGAGATTCTTGCAAAACAATTATCATTGTATTTAAAAATCAAAAGCTAATTAGTAAGCAAAAGGAAAGGAATTCACCTTACTCTTTTTTTGGCAAATTTTCAAGTGGAAAATAAGGGTTACAACACTGAGATCTAATTTGGAAGCTTTTCATGCAAAATCTATAGAACAAATTATGGATCTAAATTCCTCTCGAAAGACACCAATTAAAAAATAAAAATAAAAAACAACTCAAATAAGAGTCTAGGAAGTGCAAATATCATTGATTTGAAATCAATTATTTTTAGGTAATTTTGTGATGGTTGTGAGTATCGTAGAGCATATATATTTTCACATGAGGTTAGATTACAATTATACTATAGCTAGTTGAAGAAGAGTGGCTTTGAAATTTCATAATTAGGATCATAATAGAGATTTAGGGAAGTATCATGGAAATTACAACTATTTCAAGTTGAATATGTTGCAACACAATTATCATTGTATTTATGAATAAATTATAATAGAACCAATGCTAGTAGAAGTAGAGTGGTAGTGAGATTTCAATATTGGGATAATAATATATATTGAGATCAATACTCAAGGAGTTACAGTCATTTCAAATTCATCACCTCAAAACCTTAGCCGCACAAAGGAGCTCCATTGTAAATTAAGATATCTCTTCAAAAGCTTGGTTCTATTTTTAGTTGTTTTCAAGCAAGATGTCTTTTACCAAATAAGTTGATGGCTCTAATTTAAAGAAAAAACAAAAGAGATGAAGTCACTTTCCCAAATAATTAGAGAACATGGTAAAGCCTTACTTTAATAGTTGGTGTTTCCATATGGTGGGAGTCACTTAACTATAATAAGATGTTAAGCCTTCTAGATACAATATATGAAAAGTATTTTGAGATATGTTATCTCATGCCAAGAAGAAGGATAAAGAGAGAAATAAAGGCTTATCTTCTTGTGAAAACTTTATATTATAGGTTCATGGATATCTTCAACAAGTGAAGGTCATTTTCATTGTAGACACTAGCAACACATGATTTCATTAATGTTAATTTCACACACAAAAAATTATGTCCCTCTAAATCTTATCCAAAGCACAAAGATCAAGGGCAAGAATATTCAAAATTTTAAAGATTTAAAGATTGTAATGGATAAATATATTTTTGCATTTATATTTTCATGCTATAGACATGCATGATGTGGTATTGTCCTTAGATATCTTAGGGTTTTTAGACACCTAGGATTTAGTTAAGTTGAGCTCACTCTAATGTGTCTATTAAGTAAAAGTGTATTTATTAGTGTGTTTCTTTAGAATGCATTAGTTGCATTGTATTTATATGCTCACAATATGTTCTAAACACAGAGTGATCCGAGGGCTCACATTCTCCTCGATACTAAAGGCTGTTGATTCATGGCTTATCACTTGATTGGTTCACGATCTCTATTTAAACAACATGGAGGGTCATGGGTGATGATCGGTTGGAGAACTATCTTATATATACAATTTTCTTTTGCATTGTGTTGATGGGGGAAAATGTACCACCAATAGTAAGGGGGTCTCCCCAATGTGAAGTCCCAATTAGACCTCACATTGTTTGGGATAGGAGCCCCATCTGGTATGTGGACTCAGCTACCACCATGTGGGTTTCCTCTTGGCGTTCAAATGAAGAGATGTTAGAGTGAAGATAAGCATGGAATACCTAGAGAGTGAGGATGAAATGAACCCACGATTGATAACTCACAACACAAGGTAAAATCATATAACAAAAAAATAATGAGATGGAGCATGTCTCAAGAAAGATTTAGTGATTTAAAACTATTTAAGACATGCACAAATAGGGAAGTACTATAGGTTAATTGTGAATTAGTTCATAATAAGTTACTAGCATTTGCGTGTAATGAGAAAGAAAAGATTCAAAGAAAACATATAAGAAATAGTCATGAATTAGTTCATCAATGCATAACCAATATGAAAGCACACATGCACACATGATTGAAGTATCAGCTAGCCATTACAACCAGAAGAGGAATACATGAGAAAATATGCCAAAAGTGAAGAGCTTCTCATTAAAAATGATACAAATCCAAGTACATGTGCCACAAGCCCATCAAAATCCAATAATAGAATGAGGGTTGGTCATATAATCTCCAAGACAGGCTCCTTGCCTCACCACAACTCAATCTACAATCACCAATAGAAATATTGCTCAAAGCTCTAAGTACTGACATCTATCTATGCTAAAAGTTACTAGTGCTAAAAGCCTCCTCCGTCTTGTTATTAGAGGCATGAGGGTACCTTTATACCAATGGATTTGTGACTTTCCTTCCCCATGATTCTTTGAATCCCCATGAATATTCCTGTTCTATTTGACTCTTTTAGCATTTACTATTTTCATAAATATTACAAAATATTATTTATAATATGATGAGATGGAAATCACGAAGTTTCCAAATATGCTTTAATCCAAATTTCCATTTTGATTAGAGACATTTACAAGATGATTGTCATTAGTGTTGTTATAAAATCAGAGGATGTTGTATGAAGCTCATTTTGATTATTGTTGCACTTGATCCTTGATCAACACTAGCACCCTACATTTTGCTGACATTGTGAGATACATAACCTAATTCCGCGCACGATGGGCAACCATGTGGAACTACAACAACAACAACAAGTCCAATAGAGATGTGTAAATTATATGGTACTTTCCTAAGCAAAAGATTGCCTTTACTAGTCATCACTCCAACCAAATCCTGCACAAGAGCTTGGTTAAGAGAGCGAGTAAATTCCACTCTCTCGCTTGACAATGTAGTTCTATCAATTATGGATAGCTTTAACCTAGTTGTGTTTTCTAATGCAACATATTCATCCTGGTTGTCTCCTTCAAGAAATTCAATATATGCTTCAATGGCATCTCCTTTGTCCATCCCATATGTACCAAACTTTGATTTGGTTGAATCCCCCAAATGGATAACACCTCTAATATTATCTCCAAAATCTTGCCAAGAAAATGTGAAAACTCTTGAATCATAAATATGACAAAAAATCAAAACTATGGATCATATCATAATACATTATTGCTTCAATAACATGTATTACAGATTTGTAGGAAAAGTCTACATGTTCCAAACTCCTAGTACCTCAAAATGTGTCAAATAAAATGTTGCCATATTTGCCACAACATATTTCAAACAACTCAATGTCTACACTATTCCCAAAATGACCATATCAATAACTATGGAGATTCCATAAAAGTGTTGCAATCACCTTATTCTGTGTGTCGATTTCAAAAGAATACATAACAATACCTTTAATGAGTTGAAAACCTTTATTCTTGTAGAAGTACTCATGCAAGGTTGTTGTCTTAGATTGTAATTCTAACAAAAATGGGCTTGAATTTCGTCAAATTGGCTCTCCGAATGTCTCCTCTGCATGCCAAACCTATTAAGAAGTGCATCTTTCTATTATAATTCTCTTGAGAATGTTTGACTCAGTGAATTCCACCTTTATCTAGATGGCTTTCAAATCCATATTCTTGCTAGGAACTATAAATATCTACATGAACAATTTTGGAAGCAACTTATGGTCAATAACTGAAAACTCAATCACATCCTCGGTATGCAATGATAATATCATTTTGTAAAACCTCCTAAGCACCAATGATGTTTGGTATATACATGGGTTCAGGTTCCATCAATTTGAGACAACATATATATCGTTGAATTTCTTATTTCAACGAAGAGTCTGGCTACAATGAAGGCATTATTAGAGATTGAATCCTCAGTTAAATCCTTTGTAAGTTTCTTTCCTTGCCAAGAACATTTGTTCTTCTGCCTTGTTTTGTGTGAATATATGTTTAACTTTGAGAAGCAACACCAAATATATCGAGGATGATAGTTAATGGTCAAAACAAATTTGACACCATGTCATTTTAGAGATCAGATCTCCTTATTTGTCATTTGTTCCATGCTCACCCTCCTTTTCTTGTATGTGTTAAAAGACTATGAGGAATGTCTATTGGTTTGATAAAGTTGGGAGCCTTGTTCCACAAACCATCGTCACGCTAGCTAAGCAACCCATTGATAATTGAAACAAATCCATTACTGCTTCCTTTCACCACTCAGATTTCCTTATTTGACCTTGTTATACTCATCAATACCAAGGTAATCAATGGATGCCATATTCCGTGGGACATTATGAACAAATACCAAATTAATGAGAAGTTGTTGAAGTTTATCTATTTTTGAAGCTTCCATGTTATTTCTATTGGATCTTCTTTCACGTGTATATATGAGGAAATCAAGTGAACAAGTGATGAAATTCCATCCATGTATTAGTTGTCAAATCACGTGGCCAAAAGTTTTCAAAGTCATCAATTATACATCTTATGTCTTTGATATATTCTCGTGTTCCAATGTAATCTGTTATGCAACCAACTCACAAAATAGAATAAGAGATAGATCAACGACTTCAAAATTAGCCTCTTCGAGGGGGAAACCTCCTTTACATTACACAAATGAACAATTCTTGGATGATACAAATGACAAAACCTCCTTTCTATATATATGAGTCTAAGGGGTCACAATATAATCAGAGTCGACAAAAAAATAATAATGTAAGGGCACAACAATAACAATAATGGGCTTCTATGGGCACAATAATAATAATGTGGGGACAAAAGGGGCACAACAATAACAATACGAGGCTACAATGACAATAATAATGGGGGAATACACTAGTATTATAGGGACATAACTTGCCCCTCTCCTTCAAAAAAGTGTGGTCCTCAACGCTTGAGTATTTTTGGATGCTTCTTTATAAAACTATGATCCTCCCATGTGGAATCTTCATCAGGTAAGTTCTTCCACTTGATGAGATACTCTGAAATTGATCCATTTCGTAGATTTCGAGTTCTTGTTTTGTGATTGCTTCAGGTTCCAGTATGGTTTTTCTTTCCTCGTCAAGTTTTGGCAATATTGTTTGAACTGGGAGCTTGTCACCTAGAACCTTCTTTAAGCATGAAACATGGAAAATTGGGTGCACTCGAGAAGACGCAAGAAGCTCCAATTTGTATGCCATAGTACCAATATTTTGCAACACCTTGTACAGACCATAATACTTTGGTGATAATTAATTATCCTTCTTAGCTTGCTTGAGGGGCATTTGTTTGTATGGTTGTAGTCGTAGAAATACCCAGTCACCAACATCAAAACTTATTTCAGTATGATATTGATATGCCTGCTGTTTCATTATACTTTGCTTCAATGTGAGGTTATCCTTTAAGAGTTGGAGAACTTGTTGTTGATGCTCGATGTGATCTTCCATTGCTTGAACCTTAGAATTTTCTCTTAAATATGATGTGATGGATGGTGGATGATATACGTAAAGTGCCATAAATGGGGTCATTTTTGCTGTTGTATGGAAGGAAGTGTTATACCACCATTCATCCAGAGGCAACCACTTGACCCATTGTGTATGTTTATCAGATACAAAGCAATGAAGATATCCTTCCAAACATTTGTTCACTATCTCACTTTGCCCATCAGATTGAGGATGATAGGATGAGCTATGAGCTAACTGAGTACCTAGACAAGAAAATAATTCCATCCAAAAAATTCCAGTGAAAATGGGATCTCTGTCGCTTACAATAATCTTTGGGTTTCCATGTAGCTTTTGAATTGTTTCCATAAATTCAGTAGCAACTATACTAGCTTTAAATGGATGAGACAATGCACAAAAGTGTGAATACTTGGTAATTCTATCAACTACCATCATGATTACACTCTTTCCTTCGAACTTGGGTAAACCTGTGATAAAATTCATTAAAACATCCTCCCAATGTTGACTTGGAATGGATAAAGGTTGTAACAGACTCGGGGCCTTAATTGTCTCAACTTTATTTTGTTGGAAAACCAAACATTCCATCACAAAATTTTGAATATTAGATTTAAGTCCATCCCAAAAATAATCCTTCTTAACCATATGGTAAGTTTTTAAAAATCACGAGTGCCCTCCTAAGGGAGAGGTGTGCAATTCCAGAAGAATCTTTTGTTTGAGTTGGGAATTCTTACAGAGGTATAAGCGATCTTTGTACCATAACGAATCATTTTTCTAGCTAAATGTATCAGATGTACTGGGATCTTGCTGCAACTTTTGAATGAGTGTCCACACTTCTTCGTCATTCTTCCATTCATCCCTTGCTTCGTTTATCCAATTTGGTTGGATGATAGAAATGGCACAAAGCAATGCTTTCACATCCTCATCCTTTCTTGAGAGTGCATATGCAACAACATTTTGCTGCCCTTTTTTGTAGATGATTTCAAATTCATAACCCAACATCTTTGTGACCCATTTTTGTTGCTCTTCTAAAGATAATATTTGTTCTAAAAAGTATTTAAGACTATCATGATCCGTTTTTACCTTGAAGTGTCTTCCCATTAGGTAAGGTCGCCATTTCTTAAGTGCATGTAGTATTGCCAACATTTCCTTCTCATAAATAGCTTTGTGTAAATACTTTCCTTGATTAGAAAACTTTCAAAAGCAATGGGTCTCCCTTCTTGCATTAAAACAACGCCAATTCCATTTCCTGAGGTATCGCATTCCACAATAACGGTTTTTGTGAAGTCTGGCATAGCTAATGTTGGAAATAATACTGAGAGGGGGGGGGTGTGAATCAGTATTATCAAATCACTAACTTTTTCATTTCCATACTTAGATTCATATACGCTACTTTAGATAAGGGAACCCGCGTGTACATGTAACTATGTTTAATGCAACTAGCGTATATCCAGTAAACTTATGATTCAGTTAATCCATTATATGTTGATCTTTAATCAGTGCATCAGAACTTCATTAACCATATAAACAGTAAACAGGTGCAGTAAAACAGAATAGATCATCACACATAAGAAACACACATGAACACCATGATATAAGGTGGAAACCCAATGCGGGACAAAAACCACCTGTTGCCGTCTTCCTTTAATATAAGAAAAACCTGTTTACAATCTTGTACTGGCACAGACTCATACCAGTACGTAGGCACCCACCTGCAGAAGGCTACAACCTTCTCTCGTTCTCCAGCTACTACTGGAAGGGAGCTACAACCCCCTGGCTCTTGTACTAGCCGATATGTTTACTAGTACGTAGGCGCCAACTTACTGAAGGCTCCAACCTTCACTCATTTTCCAGCTACTATTGGAAGGGAGCTCCAACCCCTTGGCTCGTGTACTGGCCAATATGTTTACCAGTATGTAGGCGTCAGCCTGTAGAAGGCTATGACCTTCTCTCTTCCTCCAGGGACCACGTTTCATAAATTTTCATACTGGATACTCCTGAAGCACAACACCATAATTTGAAGGCCACGTTTCATCCAATTTTCATATTGGACCCATCAACGACATTGAGGCACAAAATCAATCACCACTGCAATACAAATATTGCATCAACCAATCATTAATCTTTGAATCACCCAATACTGAATCACTAAAACCCTGTCAACAAAACACAGTCACCAGAACACATAGCAGACCACAGAACTCTGCAACAACAACCAGATCCAACTGCAACTTCAAATATCATACTTCATACTGTATATGCTACTCTGCTGAGCCGAACCAGCGTGTATACGTGCTTTTACCAAAGTGAACCCGCGTACAGATCTGCAAATATTTAACCATAACTTTGCAGCTATTCCAGGCATCAGTCATACCCAGATCATAACATTTATACAATAAAGCATGTGTCAATAACTCAGATCTAGTCTATCCATGATCAAAACACATAATGATAATACATTCCTAGCCTTATGATCCTGATCCATCATCCATCATCAACCGCATAGGTGCATCCTTGGTTCAGATCAAGCAAAGCATCACAAACCCATAATCAGCATACTAGACCTCACATTGCATCAGATATTCATCACTTACACACTTTATTTTTTGCCTAATGATCTTCTTCTCCTTATATAGGTTTAGGCCTCTCTCAATACCATGGTCCAAAACCATGTAGGACCGATACCTTGGACCCAATACCTGGGGTCAATACCTCAGACCAAATACCATGGACCAATACCAAAATACCATGGTCCAAATACCACGGACCAAAACTTAGTTTTCCAACATGTACGCGCCTTTCCTTCTGTGAAAGTGCGTGTGTACATTATACACGCCTTTTGGTCTACTAACCCACATGTATACACACCTTTGTCACGGTGAACCTGCGTATACCTCTTTCTGATCATTAATTCTTTGCTATTGACCTGCTACACTATGATCTGTCATCTGAGTGAGTTGCCATCAAGTACAACACCTGTATCATAATGCCAACAATCTCCCCCTTTGGACTTGATGGCAACAACCACACCAAGTCACTCTCCCCCTTTGACATCAAGGGCAAACAGCGGACCACGATATTCTCTCCCTTTGATATTCATTATGTTATCCATACTCCGCCTGAGTACATGCTGAAATCTTTGATTGAGCTCTCCCTTTGTACATGCTGAGATGTACCAATCCATCCATGCTCCCCTTGAGCACATGTAGAATTCTCTAATTGAACTCCCCCTTTGTACATGCCAAGATGTACCAATCCGTCCATGCTCCCCCTAAGCACATGCATTGTCTGCAAAAATATTTTTCAAAAGAATAACATGACTCTACAACTCAACTAAGTGAGTATGACCTTCCTATCACCAATGACTCATACATACATCAATCTCCCAACCATGTGGGGATACACCATTTTTTACTCATCCACCCAACCAAGTGGGGATATACCAAATGTTTATACATGACTGAAATAGACATTATTACATCATCCTCCCATGCATAGTGAGGGTACAAATTAGGTCTTTGCATGACCTTTACATCAAATGATATACATGACTTTTATAACAAAGACCATGATAGTCATCAGCAACTATCATACACCATATATGATCTGCACCATAAGCATCTATCAACATCATCTGGACCTGCAATACCATTCTCTTGACCAACCAACAATAAGTAGCAAGATGTATCATTTAGCCACATAAGCATCGTTACCAAAGACTTCTAACCATAATGCCAACAATGCATTATTCAAAGCATATGCTCCCCCTGAACCTGTTCCATCTGTTCACTGTCAGATCTGATCATGCATATATCAGCAAGAAGTATCAAGGCATCATCATCAATCAGATATACATCAAGCACTTCTAAATAACAGCACATTTCCACACATCATCAGCAGATTGTAACCATAATCAAACAGAGCAAATAATTGACTGAACCATATCAGACCCTTTTTCCTGAGTCTGTCCCACTGCTTTTCCTCAAACCAACATATACGCAACTGTGCAGCTTCGAACTCGCGTATACACGCGACTTGTCTTTATGAAACTTGCGTATGAGATTTAGAACACTGAGGTTCCACACTTTCAGCTCCCTCTGAGTCTGTCATGTCTGTATACTCTGCTATGCCACATCTTTCTGACTGTACTTCCTTTTTCTTCCATATCTTCAATTGTGATGATGTTTTCTCCTTTTGGTATGGTGCCCAAAATCTTCTCCTGCATTCCTTTGCTATATGTCCAAGCTTGTTACATGCATAACATCTTACATATTTCATATTCCTTCTGTAGCAGTCAACAACTTTGTGACCAAACATATTGCAAGAAAAACAATACCCCTTAAAGTACCTGGAATGTGATGCTCTTTCTGTGTGACAGTATTGAACCATTCTACTTCTGCATCTTGCTGCAACATGTCCAAGATTATGACATACATAACATTCAACATTATTTATTGGAGGAAATAATTGTCTATCACTTCCACAATTAGGAGCAAAAGATTTTCTTTGAAGACTTTCTTTCCTTGGTTGTTGATGGGGTTGACCTCTCATCTCCTTGTTGAACATTTCAGATTTTGAATTAGAGTTCCTTGCCTCACCTTGTGAGCTAGATTCACCTTCAACAGATTCACAGAGACTAAGACCAGTTTTCATAGCAAGTGACCTTTGACTACTAAGAATATCATCCAAAATCTTAGTACCATCTTGAAATCGCAATAGTTTATCCTTTTCTTCTAATTTACCTTTCATGATATTTACCTCAACCCGATGTTGTTCTTCCTTTTCCAGATATTGCTTCTTCAAGTTTTCTTCAGACTTTCTTCCTTCTTCCACTTGTTGCCTTAGTTTAAGAATTTCATTTTCTTGTTCTTCATTTTGCTCCTATAGCATTTGATGTACTCTGAAGGCACACTCCAGCTAAGCTTTTAAATTGATAACTTCTTCTTTGAGGACACTCTCTCTTTTGTTAAATAGATCTTGTTGATCTATGATTTTATCTGATGCTTCATTTGCTGGTTCATCTTTAATCTGAGGTGATCCAGAATCTGAATACTTGCTTCCACCTAACAGCAGGCTGTCACTGTTCCTTTGAGCTGTCTTCCTCTTCTCATGCGCTTTCTTTCCCATTGTTCTACAGATCTCCTTCAAGGGATCAAGCTTCTACCAAAGGACTTGCTCTGATACTAATTGTTGGAAATAATATTGAGAGGGGGGGGTGTGAATTAGTATTAGAAAATCACTAACTTTTTCATTTCCATACTCAGATTCATATACGCTACTTCAGTTAAGGGAACCCGCATGTACACGTAACTATGTTTAATGCAACTAGTGTATATCCAGTAAACTTATGATTCAGTTAATCCATTATATGTTGATCTTTAATCAGTGCATCAAAACTTCATTAACCATATAAACAGTAAACAGGTGCAGTAAAATAGAATAGATCATCACACATAAGAAACACACATGAACACCATGATATAAGGTGGAAACCAATGTGGGACAAAAACCACCTGCTGTCGTCTTCCTTTAATATAATAAAAACCTGTTTACAATCTTGTACTGGCGCAGACTCATACCAGTACACAGGCACCCACCTGTAGAAGGCTACAAACTTCTCTCGTTCTCGAGCTACTACTGGAAAGGGATCTACAACCCCCTGTCTCTTGTACTAGCCAATATGTTTACTAGTACGTAGGCGCTGACCTACTGAAGGCTCCAACCTTCACTCATTTTCCAGCTGCTACTGGAAGGGAGCTCCAACCCCTTGGCTCTTGTACTGGTCGATATGTTTACCAGTACGTAGGCGTCGGCCTACAGAAGGCTATGACCTTCTCTCTTCCTCCAGGGACCACATTTCATAAATTTTCATACTGGATACTCCTGAAGCACAACACCATAATCTGAAGGCCATGTTTCATCCAATTTTCATACTGGACCCATCAACAACATTGAGGCACAAAATCAATCACCACTGCAATACAACTATTGCATCAACCAATCATCAATCTCTGAATCACCCAATACTGAATCACTAAAACCTTGTCAACAAAACACATTCACCAAAACACAGAACTCTGCAACAACAACCAAATCCAACTGCAACTTCAAATATCATACTTCATACTGTATACGCTACTTCGGTGAGCCGAACCAGCGTGTATACACTCTTTTACCAAAGTGAACCTGCGTATAGATCTGTAAATATTTACTCATAACTTTGCAGATATTCCAAACATCGATCATACCCAGATCATAACATTTATACAATAAAACACGCGTCAATAACTCAGATCTTGTCTATCCATGATCAAAACACATAATGATAATACATTCCTAGCCTTAAGATCTCGATCCATCATCCATCATCAACCGCATAGGTGCATCCTTGGTTTAGATCAAGCAAAGCATCACAAGCCCATAACCAGCATACTAGACCTCACACTTCATCAGATATTGATCACTTGCACACTTTCTTTTTTGCCTAATGATCTTCTTCTCCTTATATAGGTTTAAGCCTCTCTCAATACCATGGTCCAAAACCACGTAGGACCGATACCTTGGACCCAATACCTGGGGTCAATACCTCGGACCAAATACCATGGACCAATACCAAAATACCATGGTCCAAATACCACGGACCAAAACTTAGTTTTCCAACATGTACGCGCCTTTCCTTCTGTGAAAGTGTGTGTGTACGTTATACGCACCTTTTGGTCTGCTAACCTGCGTGTATACGCGCCTTTGTCATGGTGAACCTGCGTATACCTCTTTCTGATCATTAATTCTTTGCTATTGACCTGCTGCACTATGATTTGTCATCTGAGTGAGTTTCCATCAAGTACAACACCTGTATCATAATGCCAACAGCTAAAACCAGTTCTTGGCACATTGCCTCTTTAAGATGTTCAAAGGCCTTTGTTGCTTCTGGAGTCCAAGAAAATGCATCTTTCTTTAGTAATGTTGTTAGAGGTGCGTCTATTCTCCCATAATTCTTAGCAAACATGCGATAATACCCTGTCAACGCGAGAAATCCTTACAAATGCTTTATGGATGTGGGGATTTTCCATTCCTTAATGGCTTTAATTTTTCTAGGGTATACCTTAACACCTTCATGAGATACAATATGACCCAAATATTCCACCTCCTATACTCCAAAGAAACATTTGGAGGTTTTTTCATATAATTGTTTCTCCTCTAATAGTTTGAGCACCCTATCAAAATGTTGAACATGATCCTTCCAAGACTTGTTGTAGATTAGTATATCATCAAAAAATACTAACACAAATTTTATAAGGAAGGGTTTGAAAATGGAATTCATCAAACCTTGAAATGTAGAAGGTGCATTGGTAAGGCCAAAATGCATGACCAAAAATTCATAATGACCCTCATGAGTTCTAAATGCCTTTTTTGTAATGTCTTCAATATTCATTCTAATTTGATGATATCCCGAACGAAGATCCAACTTGGTGAAGTAAATTGCTCCGTGTGATTCATCTAATAATTCATCAATGATAGGAATCATAAATTTATCTTTAATAGTGAACTTGTTGAGCTCCCTACAATTCGGACACATGCGCCATGATCAATCCTTCTTGTGCACCAATACTACTGGAGCAGAGAAAGAACTTTGACTAGGTTGAATTATACTAGCCTCTAGCATTTCTGCAACCATACGTTCAATTTTGCTCTTTTGGGCATAGGGATATCTGTAAGCCTTGATATTTGGAAGAACACTTCCTAGAATCAAATGAATAACATGATCATGATCACGAATAGGTGGGAGGTCTTTGGGAGTCTCAAATACCTTGGAATTATTATCCAAGACTTTTTGGACATCTGGAGATATAGATGATTTCGATGTGGGAACCTCTAGTGGACATAATTGTGTAATTACGCCCTGTTGTTATTTTTTTAGATGCTTTGTCATGCCGTTAGAGCTGATTATCTTTCTCAGTTTCCCTGTGATACTCCTTAATTCAACTTCCTTTCCTTCCCAAAAAAAATTCAAGAAAATTTATTGAAAATTAAAAGCTATCATACCCAAAGATCAGAGCCATTGGACTCCTAGTACAACATCAGCACCACCCATTGGAATGGAAAGCATTAGACTATTCAATACATATTCTCCCATTGATAGTTTGATATTATGGCACTTTACAGAGTAATTTATGGTTCCTCCATTTGCAACCATCACTTGACACTTTGGTACTGGATATAGGAAGCAATTTAATTCCTTAGCTATCTTACAATGAATATAATTATGAAAAGATTCATGTTGGAGAGAGTCAGGGAGGGATGGCGATGGTTAGGGTTTGCTCGCGCAGGGTTCGTTTTGCAGCCGCATTGTTGGGACTCAGAAATGTCATATTTTCATCCACCTTTTTCTTCACTATTCCTTACATCTCATCATCCCATTAACCTGTTATCATATCACTTTCATACATACATTTGGGTTTCACCTTCCTATTTTCCATTTTATTCATTTTTGTATTATAAGTGAATTCATGATTAATTATTAGAAAATGTACATATTTTTATATATATATCTCAAGAATATGTGAGTTTTGTGATGTAGGAAATATGTGAAGAATTAATATCTCCTCCACCATATCAAGGAGATAATTATGCAAGTCTTTTTCTACGGAGAAAATCATGGAGGCATATCGAGAAAATCATGGAGGCATATCTTATCCTAAGGAGAAGATCATGGAGGCATATCGAGAAAATCATGGAGGCATATCTTATCCTAAGGAGAAAATCATGGAGACATATCTTATCCAAGATATGTGAGAGATTTGTGGGATCATGTTTGAGAGATTTGTGCGATGATATCTTGTAATAATGGGAAACTAGTTGAGAGTGCTTGAGAGAATATTTGAATGTAATTATGGAAAGGTTATCTTCCTCATGTATATAAGAGAGTGCTCTCTCTTCATTGGAAGAATGAATAATAGAGAATGGAGATTAACTTTGATTCTTTCATTTGTAATTTAGTTATTTTAATATAATTTGGCATAGTTTTATTGTTATGAGCTCATATCTGTTGTTTGCCATTCACTTCTTCACATGTTGTATTGCTTTTCTTTTATGCACTTCCTGCTTTCATAGTTAATGTTTCAATGCCTTCTTAGATCAATTTGATTTCAGTAATTTAGATTAGATTAGATTAGATTAGTTCCACTTCAATCCTGCATATACAGTGCATGTGTCTCGTAAGTCTACAGACCTCGGATTGACAAATTAAATAGTTGGGTAAGTACTACAACGGAATTAAACGAACATAGTTTCACCCAACATTTTGGCGCCGTTGCCGGGGAGGCACGATGGATTGAAGTTTAGTTTGATTTTTCATGCAAGTGTGTTTAGACATGTTCCTAACTCCGAGGTGTTAAGGCGGTAAGACGTGGGGAACAGCCTACGCATCGCATTCGAGATACCGTAATGGGCTCGACCTCTTATGGATCAGGGCATGTAGGGTGTGTTTACATTTATGCAAGTGTGAATTTTAATTTCTGCAAGTGTGTTTGATTTTCTCAACTGTGAAGAGTGTTTGATGAATTCCTGGTTCATAGTTATAATTGAAGCATTCAATTACTCAATTAATGAGCAGTCCTTGTAAGAGGGTTTAATTGAGTATTGAATTCAAGATTATTTCTGTGATCCCTTTTGTTTTTAATTCAATTTTTAGTGTGCTGATTTTTTTTGTTTTTTTAACATGATTTAACAATGAGTTTCAGCTTGGAACTACTCACTCAGATCCTAGCAGAAGTCGGGATCTCTTCTTCCTTGGAAGAGGAGATCTTGACAAGAATTAAAGGTTCAACTACTCCCCAAGAAATAAATGAAGACTCAACGTCTGAAGAATCCTGCGTATCTGATGGCGAACAATCATTCGAACAGGAGATCGAGGAAGAAGAGCAGCAGATTGGAGAAGAAGAAGAACAGGAGTTACAACATGATCTGAGTGAGAGTAACTGTGCTTATCAAAGCTTTATCGACCAATGGTTCCAGGTAAGTATTAGATTAGATTCCTCTTTTTATTTTTTAGTTGATTTGCAGTTACAGCAACTAGACTCATCCACTCTCGAATATTTTCATTTTTCATTTGAAAAATTGCTACTGAATCTATTGTTGTTACTGTTGCGTGAATGGCTTCATTGGAAGTTTAACTACACGTAACTAATTTGTAAATTCTAATTAGTATAGAGTAGGTAGGCTTTTAGATTTAGCTTTTGCTTTCATTTTCAGTTCTGCTTTTACCTAGAATAAGTATGCTCTCCTCCTGCGTCTTTGTACGATCTCGAGGATCAAAAAATAGGTTTCAGTTTTGCTTAGAATAAGTATGCTCTCCTCCTGCGTCTTTGTACGATCTTGAGGATCAGAAAATAGGGATGATTTAGGCGACCAATTTCAGGAATAAATAAATGTTTGCACTATGCTTGATCAAAACATCTTTCAATATGCAAATCATTATGTCCATTTGTAAAAACATTAAGAAAAAGTTTAGTTTCTTTCTAAACTTCAGTTATTCATTAAATTAAAAAAAAATAAAAAATATTTTTTTTTTGTAATGCATCCCCGAAGAGGACAGCGCACTTAACCCTAGTGGTGATTTAACCCACCCCACTCAAATCCACACAACAATTTCCAGTTCGATCTACTCACCCCCGAATAATCTGTCCACACATTTGTGTTGTTCTACACTTAAGCGCACTATAGGTGTTCCATTATTGTGCAACTGCGGGAACAAACTGGCATTTCACATTAAATCCCGGACCATTTAACATGCAAGAGCATATGCTCATAACAATTTTTGCTTCTGTTGGAAGTAGTGGGGTCTACGGCTCGAATTCTTTACCTTCATATGGCTCACTCCATCACCACCCACGCCAATTGATTTTTATTGCCACAAGCTTCACGAAATCGCACCAGTCTCAACACGTGATTTTAAAATGGTTTTTTTGCACAAACCAGGATGAATTAACAAAAACTGAGACATGGGTTTTCTCCGGAATGGGGGTAATTAGGTGACTTGCGAGAAATTTCCTGAAATTTGCAGTGGTTTAGGAGAAAATTGGGTCTCTTTCAAACCGAATTTGATAGATTGCGCCAAAATCCGATTTTCTTTGTGGCCAGATCTGATTTTCGTGGTTTATTGACATATTCCTTCAACCGGTTCACAATTGTGAAAGGTTCAAAATAGAACATTCAAGGCTGCATCGACAGTGACCAAGAATTGCAGATTCTTCCTATGTGCATTGCCGCATCGATGATTTGTGAAAGGCGCTGGATCACCATTAGACTGCTCCAGAAAAGCAAAATTAATTCGGCTTCTAACATCCACTCAATTGATGAAAAAGAACTAGGCCAAATTCAATAACCTGATCAGTGGAAACCTCTATATCTTGCTGGATAATTCTAACTGCACCGAAAGACCAATCAAAACATCTTGTTATGTAAACCTGCATATTACCCAAAAGGAGATTAGTTCATACTCAGCAGGCCTGTGAATCAGTCAATTTCCTCAGTTTAAAATCGCCCATGTCGATAGTAAGTTCTGAGTGAATCTTTATGTATATTACACTTTGATTTGCTTGAGGGTCTGCATGGAGGTAACGTGTCTAGAACAGCGGTGCACTATCTGATGACAGAGAGTCGTATTGATGTGTCTATACTTTTCTGGAAGAAAGAAAGGGCTATGGATTGCTTTATCAGCAGGCTATTCGTTGATGACACGCAGGATTATTCAGAATCAAGTGTGTAGATTATTCCGGAAGAATGGGTAAGGACTGCTTTAGGGCACACGATACTCGTGATGTGTCTAGATTTTGGGCACTTGGAATTACATATAGATATACACACGTGTATGGGTTTAGTGGTTTTCCATAGTCGGTGGTGGTTCTCCATCCATCTCTGGCTCCTAATCAGTTGAAACCTCTATGTCTCGCCGAATAATTCCAACTCCAAACTTCATGTTTTGTAAACCTGTATATCACCAAACTGAGATAGCTTCATACTCAGGTAGACATAATTCTGAGTTTTGACAAATTCTATCTGAAAGTCGCGTTCATTGACTCTGACTTGACAGATTTCAAATTAAACAAATGTAAATACACCATCTGTTTCTGAGTGAGCCGACCAAGGACGCTGTGGCTGACAACAAATATTTTGGAAATTATAGGTTGTCTGATCTTTGAACGTTCAAAGCATTTTTATTATGCCCGCTGCGATTCGTCTACCATACCCCCGCCCCCTTGACTGTGAATTTCATGACTGTTAAAAAGCGATAACAAATTCAGTTTGATATATATGCAAATGACTGCGGTGATATATCTCGTACGGAATTACTTTCTTGATCAATTTAATGCAACGCCTAGAATTGGAATTTGCTGTATTCAGGATCAATGTGGAGAAATGAACAGGACTTCTTTGATGCGGTTGCGCTTCTTCTCAGGAGCAATGTGGAGAAAAGAACAACTCTTGAAAATTTAGATCTCATCCTTCTTTTTCTTGATGAGATTGTTGATGGGGGAATAATTCTGGAGACTGAAGCAAGTGTAATTGCTGGAAAAGTGGTGACCCATGGTGCTAATGGTGGAGGCGCACCCCTATCTGAGCAGACTATATCTCAAGCACTTGCATCTGCACGGGAACATTTTTGTCAGCTTACTGGTGATGCTTGGTGGTTGTGGACATTGTTTGAATCTTATGCTCATCACTTTTCTAAATTGTAATTTTTCGGTGGTATTACCTGCCATTTTGTCTTCCATTCCAAGCTAATCCAAATTCACATAACTAGGTTGGTTTCTTGATGCAAGCAGTCTCAAAAAGTCTGAATATGGGGAAAAAGGTTAAATAACACTGCAACAGAAAATTAAATTCTGTCTTCACTTTTCATGTTTTGTGTTTTTGCATAAATTTTGAAAAGTTCAGGAAGTAGGATATGGCAGTTTGTGTACCTCTTAAGAGTCACAAATTTATATAAGCTTGTTTGCATAAAAAAATAAAAATAAATAAAAAATAAAACAAAAAAATAAAATAAAATTGCCCTCATTCATTCATAATACTTGTTCCCTACGAAATACAAAAGCCTTTTCAAAATCAATTTTCCTGCAAACCAATAAAAACATTTTGAAAAAGTATTGCACAATCAATGAGTACATTGCATGGGGACATGCAATATTTCTAGCTGGGGGGAAATAAAAGTATGTTGGATTTTTTGTGAATTTATGGGCAAAAGTTAGGATGCATATACTAACCAGTGAAATGAGATTGGTGTTATGTGTAGGACAACGAGAATCTTATGCAGAAAGCCCAACATTATGATGCGACACCTTTTTCATCCACAATTAGAGTTATTTCGGAAAATAATTAAAAAATGGACATTTCATAAATTCTTGAAAATGAGCTAATTTGTTTTTGAGTGACTTCATACAGGAATGATCGATGGAGATAGCACACAAAGATGACAATTTTTATGCAGGAATGGTGCTAAGTTTCTCAGAGTATGCAAAGTGATTTTTCGAAATCACAATGAAACATGCATCATTGGATGCTTGAAGGAACTAATTCTTCACTGCACATATCATGACATTTTCCACTACACACCTTTTGCGTCATGATTACTTCCCTTTTTCCTTCCAAACGCCTAGACCTTCCTTGTGTTGCAACCCATCTTCCATTTCCTTATCTTTCACGACTTCATGCACGCCTATTTTTCTGAATCGCATACATCCATTTATCCTTTTCAGTTTCGTTTTGCCTTCTAGTTTGCCTTTTGAATAAAACTCATTCCCTTTCCATGATTACATTGCCTTGATTTCCTAGCCATGCTGATCCACACTGCTTGTCCGTGGGTTCTTTCCATTTATAGTCCTACCAAATCTTTTTGTACAAACTCGCGTTGACTGATGTGGGATTCCTTAAGGCCCACCTTTCAACAAGTCTTGCCCCATCGACATCAGCACCTTATCTGGGAAATAGACTAGAGTTCATTTTGAGTACCTAGAGGCTTGCATGCCTTAATGGCAAGCTCTCTCGCTGGCGATCATGGGAATACATCAATGTCCTTTGATCTTCAGATCTTGCAAGTGGCTCGACCTCGACACATTCATTCGCACTTCGCAAGATGTACTCCGGTACCTTGGCACTCATTGACATCAATGGTGAGTTGCCTCGCATTGGTTAACGGCATACATCAATGGCCGGTAATCCAATGATTTCTATTCATGCTCGACATCGACACATTCATTCGCATGTTTAGAATTGTACCATCGGGTTTGTAGCGGGTGAAGACTATACACTTTTTCATGACTCCCTCAGCAGTTACAGCAGCATGCATTCTGATCTATGAAAGTACCACAGTACCACTTTTAGATTTTATCTTTTCCATGATTCAGCATCAGCAGTTCAGATTCCTTCATTCTCCAGGATCCAGTTACATCAGTCACATTTTCCCGATCCAGCAGCAGCAGCAGCTACATTCCTATTGCATACTTCATCATTCTTGGGTAAGTAGAGGTATGTTGTTGTCTAATCTTTAATCATGCAATTCCTTATATGCTAACTTGAATATTTTGGAAAATTCCCTCACCATGCTACATTTCTTTTCATGCGCCATGTTAAGTTGCATGCGGACATGCAACCAATTCAGTTGAGGGGGGGGAGAACTACATTCACTACATATGCACTTCCATGATTCCATTTCTTCACCACTATCACTCCATTTACCATTCGCCAACATTTATTTTCCAATGATACTTTGTTGCACTTTGTTTCATACGCAATATTGGCATGCTTCATTAATATTACAAAAAGGGCTTTCTTATGCACATTACGATTTCCAGTGAGTGTTTACATTATTGAAGAAAAGAGAACAGAAAATGAAATGAATGTTGTTAACACAAGAACCAACATCCTTTGTATGCATGGTTGTCATACAAGAACCAACCATAAGAAAATGTAAATTATTACTTATGTCTTTCACATATCCTGGAAACATTCATTATTAAAAGATATCATCATGTAAAGCCAAAGTTCAAGATGCCAAATGTTCTTAAAAGATACCCATGCATGGTTGCATGAGGAAATGCAACAAGTTCAGTTGGGGAGGATGTTGGGACTCAGAAATGTCATATTTTCATCCACCTTTTTCTTCACTATTCCTTACATCTCATCATCCCATTAACCTGTTATCATATCACTTTCATACATACATTTGGGTTTCACCTTCCTATTTTCCATTTTATTCATTTTTGTATTATAAGTGAATTCATGATTAATTATTAGAAAATGTACATATTTTAATATATATATCTCAAGAATATGTGAGTTTTGTGATGTAGGAAATATGTGAAAAATTAATATCTCCTCCACCATATCAAGGAGATAATTATGCAAGTCTTTTTCTACGGAGAAAATCATGGAGGCATATCGAGAAAATCATGGAGGCATATCTTATCCTAAGGAGAAGATCATGGAGGCATATTGAGAAAATCATGGAGGCATATCTTATCCTAAGGAGAAAATCATGGAGACATATCTTATCCAAGATATGTGAGAGATTTGTGCGATGATATCTTGTAATAATGGGAAACTAGTTGAGAGTGCTTGAGAGAATATTTGAATGTAATTAAGGAAAGGTTATCTTCCTCATGTATATAAGAGAGTGCTCTCTCTTCATTGGAAGAATGAATAATAGAGAATGGAGATTAACTTTGATTCTTTCATTTGTAATTTAGTTATTGTAATATAATTTGACATAGTTTTATTGTTATGAGCTCATATCTGTTGTTTGCCATTCACTTCTTCACATGTTGTATTGCTTTTCTTTTATGCACTTCCTGCTTTCATAGTTAATGTTTCAATGCCTTCTTAGATCAATTTGATTTCAGTAATTTAGATTAGATTAGATTAGATTAGTTCCACTTCAGTCCTGCATATACAGTGCATGTGTCTCGTAAGTCTACGAACCTTGGATTGACAAATTAAATAGTTGGGTAAGTACTGCAACGGAATTAAACGAACATAGTTTCACCCAACACGCATCGACTCCCAAGCCAGTCTCAGGACCCGAAGGCGATCCAGGATATGGGTTAACAGTGAACGCTGCTGGGCAGCTGCCTGCGCCTTCAGAGAAATGGTCTACCTCTAGCAGACATTCGCTTCAAATATACCCAGATCAGTGCGACTGCGCATCTGTAGGGTTTTCTGTCACATGGAATCAAATGACCCTGGATTGGGAGCGAAATAAAAGTTTTCAACGAGACTGTGAGGCGAGGGCATCATTGGAAGCTCACCTTTCTGCGTGGATCCACGAGGAGGGTTTTCTCTGGAGGAAGTTCGAAGCCCCAAACTGCGCTCTTGAACAAGGAAGCCGTCGGGCCGTATGGCGTTTAGGGGTCAGGGCTCGTCAAACCCAGAACGCATGGAGAAATGGCAGGGGGGGACTGCATGCTGCAGATCCGCTTCCCCCTTCAACGCATGGACCCAAACTTTGTAGTTCCGGCTTGGAGCTACACGATCTAGCCTTTATCCGAGTACGGCTTGACCCCAGGCAGCAGATCGATGGCACCAACCATAGATCGAGCAGAGTTTCGGCAGATCTAGACATGCACAAGGAAAAACGAACCAAATCAGAGCCAGATCTGGAACTTTGCCTACAGCCAGACCAGGTAACAAATACTTGTTTTCAGATTCTGATTAATCCCCCTCAGGGGAAAACTCGTTTAGTATGGGTTCATGCAGGAGATACTTCCTTGCAGCTGAAACAACAAATATGGGTAGAAATGGGATACCCAGTTCAGATCCAACATCTGGTCAATGGTAGGCGGTCCCTCCAGGACTGTAGATCGTTGGAAAGTTATGAGATTGGGCCAGGATCAATCATTACTTTAATCTTCAGACTGAGAGGAGGGGCTTTGCCTCAGGGACAGACAAGCTCCTCAGGGGGAGAAAAAGGGAAAAAAACTGCAGCCCAGCACCAACCCAAGGGAGGTTTATCCTACAAAAACATTTTACAGGGCAGCAGGAATTCAGGGCTCTCTCCAGATCAAGGCGGACACATGCCCAGGCCATACATAGTAGATCAGTCAGAGCAAACCCCAGCTTTAAACTTAGATTCTTCAGGGCTTGATGATTTCGTTAAGTCCTATGAATCGCAAGCTCTAATTTGCCGTTTCAACAGCTTCTGGCCTAAACCCTTGGATCTATTCCATTGGATCTTCACCAGCTGGACCATGGAATGTGATATCCATCTATGTTCAAAGGGGTTCTTCATAGTAAGATTTACATCCAAGGAAGTCAGAGATACAGTCATCAGTGCTGGGCCATGGTTTTGGGGAACAGCGGGGCTGTTTATGACCCCATGGTTCCCAGATTTTGATCCAAATAAAATGACTGTAACCAAAATGCCAGTCTGGGTTAGACTATACAACCTTCCTCTGCACTTTTGGAATGAACGAGTGTTGGAAGGCATTGGGAACAGCATAGGGAAATATATCAAAACAGACCTGGAAAGGATCGATGAAAGGATCTACACCTTCGCACGTATCTGTGTGGAAGTAGATTTAAGTAAAGGGCTGCCGGACAATATAAGGCTGATCTACAAACAACAGAACTGGTTACAGGTACTAGATTATGAAAACACCGCTTTCAGATGTAGGCTCTGTAGGCAAACAGGACACTTACAAAGCTCATGCCCAGAAGCCAAGAATAAAAAGAAGCAGAAAGGGAAGCAGAGAAAAGGATGGCAATTTTCACCCCCAGCTTCAGAGGACGAAGAATCAGAAGCAGCAGAGGAAGAGATCCCAGCAGAGAAGACCGAAGTATCTCAAGAAATGGAGAATCAGAAGGAAACCCCATCAGACAATAAGGCAGAGAAGACAAGCATGGATCCTAGCACGGGAGGCATCAAATGGCACCACCACTCAGATACTTCAGATTCAGACAAAGAAACTGGCCCACAGAATGCAGAAACACAGTTAGTCATTGCTTCGATCGAGCCCACTCAAGGAGAGTGGCGCAAGTTCGAAAAGAAAAAGGGGAGAAAAACTTGAAGCGTGAGTCCTACTCATTGCCGTAATTCAGTTTTTTGCCTCTTTCTTTCTCTCTCCTCTCTTCTTTTTTCTTATTCTTTGTGCACATTAGTCCTCTAACGTTGCGTGGGGTGCGAAAGCACTCGAGCCCTTATGGCAGCTTACAGAATGTTTCAATGCATCTGCTAGTGTAACTTTTCATTATCTTTTTAATAAAAAGTTACCGTTTTTTTCCTTGGAAAAAAAAAACAATGAATATAATTATGGGTACTACCGTAATCGATCAACACTATTACATTTTTATTCTTGATATGTCCTTCTATATTGAGAGTTTGAGGAGTGGTAATTCTTGCCAATGCATTACAAGATATGGTCAGATTCATTTTTTCTTTCTCTAGGGTTGGTTCCTAGTGTATATCCTCTTATTTTGATGTTTCTTGTTCCTTTTCTTCCTCCTCTTCACAATCTATGTAAAATAATTTCTTCTCATCACACTTATGACCTTTAGTGTATTTGCTATCACAATTGTAACAAAGCCCTTTTGATATTTTTTCTTCCAATTGTTGTGGTGTCAACCTTGTAGGTTGTGGAAGGCTAGGGGCAATAACCCTTCCATATTTATGTGGTGATTGGTAGGCTTCCTTGTTGCCATAATTTTGCTTCCAATTTGTCTTGCTAACTTGAATGCCTTCTCCAATGAATCAGGTTCCCAAAGGCGAACCTCATGTTGGATGTTATCCTTTAAATTCCCTATGAACACATCAATCTTATGCTCCTCTGGAATATCATTTACCCTTATATTCAATTTTTGGAAGTCCTTAATGTGCTCCACCATTGAACCCTTTTGTTTGAGATTTATCAATTGGCTAAAGAAGGTGTTGCTCTTTGTATCCTCATAATGTGCTATCATTTCCTCCGTAAAAATTGACCAAGTGAAAATTTGTTTACGAGAGAAAAGCCATCGATACCATACAAATTGATTGGGTTCCAAATATAAAGTTTCAATGCATACCTTTTGTGTGTTTTTCACATTATGGAGATCAAAATTTTGCTCCATTTGTAGTATCCATGTTACGGGATCCTTGCCATCAAACTTCCTCATATCGATCTTTGGAATATGGTGGGTCTTCAATCCAACGTTAGATTCTATGAAATCATGATTAACATTTCTTTTATTCTCATCATGAGTTTCCTCTACTACCTTTTCGCCATTAGGAAGTCTTTCTTGTAGCAACTTTGTCAAACCTTCCATGTCTTTCTTCAAATCTTCCATGTTGCCTTTCAATTTTGCTTCTATACCATCAATATTAGCTTCCATGCCATTCTTCAAACCATTCATCTTAGCTTCGATTCCATTCTTCAAACCATCCATCTTAGCTTCAGTTACTTTTTGTGAGAGCGAAATTTGTTGCACTTGGTCTCGTAATTTTGATATATCATGTTGCATTTCTTCCTCTTCTTCATGTGTCATAGTAGATATTTCGGGTTGCTTACTGGGTGTTTTGATTTTCTTTCTTTAGTTCATCAATTAATGATAATTATGCTTCACAATTCCCTTTGAATCACTTCAAACTACTTTCTCAAACAAAACTTATGCAAATTTTCAAAAAAACTACACACCTTCTTTTTTTTTTTTTTTCGCTTTGTAGGAGCTCGATATTAAATCTGATGTATCTTTGTAATTTCACATCTGCAAGGTCCTCTTTCCAACCCCACAAGTCTGATCGAGATTGGATTCTCCAATAAATATTTATGTCCAATCTCCCATGATGACCTGATTATAGACTGGTTCAGTAGAACAAAATTGCACAACGTGCCACGTGTCATTGGAAACGATACCCAACAAACTATAGTTTGTGCTATTTTTATCACTTTTTATGAAATTTGAATCCAATGCTCAGAGAGAAAGTTATGACGATTTTCCCAAGGTCCCCTGTTTGAGATCGAATTCAAGAGATTGCAAAAACCCTAACTTCCTCAGATCATATCTCCGAAAATGTAGCTGTAAAAGTTCTGAAATTTGTACAAAAGGTTAACCAATATTTGGGATCAAATGGGTTTTAATTTCAGCTTCTTAAGATTCGTATAAAAAAGTTACAACGAAAATTCCACAATGACCTGTTTTGAAGCAGCGAAACCCTAGAATCCAAAGCTCTGATACCAAATGTTATGCAACCAACTCACAAAATAGAATAAGAGATAGATCAACAACTTCAAAATTAGCATATTCTATGGGGAAACCTACATTATATTACACAAATGAACAATTCTTGGGTGATACAAATGACAAAACCTCCTTTCTATATATAAGAGTCTAAGGGGTCACAATATAATCAAAGCCAACATAACAATAATAATATAAGGGCACAACAATAACAATAGTGGGTTTATATGGGGCACAATAATAACAATATAGGGACAACAAGGGCACAACAATAACAATAAGGGGCTACAATGACAATAATAATGTGGAAATACACTAGTATTTAAGGGACCTAACATAATCCTTGACGAGGAGGTTCCACACCATAAAACTTTGCAAGCGTTGGACATACTCAGAACATCCAAGGAACTTTGTTGTTGAATACATCAAATAATTTACACATACACATTCATGATATCCAAGGTATTGATGAAGATTATGGATGTGGCATCTATTGCTCTAATTGTCATACCTAGTCGTATCGACATGTTGTAATGCCATTTACACTTCCAAATTGCGCATCTTGAATTGTGCTTTGGTCATGGAAGCGAGGCTACGGTGCACTTAAGGCATGTAACTCAAGTAAAAGGAGCTTTAATTTGAGGTAATGGTAATAAGAGCTCTTATTAAGGCTCTTATTAGCATTAGAAGTGGCGCATAAGAGCCTTGCAAATAACACATTTTTTGGAGCTTAATAGATCTACCATAGCCAATTACCCTATCCACACAGAGTTCATGAAGCGTCAAATAGCCAAACTCAGGCTTTGAAAGTTTCTCCATAATATCATCTATAATGCTCTTTAGGTTGCAAAATAATCCTCTCCACAAGCGCATCCACATCAATTTTGAGTAGCAAATGGCTAACATTTTGTGCAGGTCAACTTAGATTGTTAATAAGAAGTTGTAATATTAAGAACCCACTATCCTCATTAGGATTTTCTGATGTTGGGAAGTCTTGAGATCATGCTCATAGGAAATATGCATAGTCTTCTGCAACATCTATCTCCATAGTAATTAATTCAAATTGAACCATGTGGCCAATATGAATGTTCATGTTTTTAATGGAGCATTGTTGAATCGAGGGTAGTAGATGATACTATCCATATTCAAAGAATGTAACAATTGAGGACTATCATGGGAACACATTTCATCTATTTGATAGTAAGAGGACTCCAATAACCTGCAAGTGATGCATCTTCTTCAATGCTAGAAGAATAAGTTCAAAATAAAGATGCGTTGCTTCGTCTATGTTGGGGCCATAGAGTTGGCTCATACAATATTCACATATAACATAAGGATGTTCATGATTTTATGAAAAAGGTCACGCCTCATATAAACTCCTTCATTATTTCTATGATTAGAACCTGTGTTCCCAAGCAACTTGATGAGGATGATAAAAGTTCAAGTTGTGGAAATTGGTCCACTGAATTTTGAACATTCTCCTCATAAATGTCATACATGATCAACCTCATTTCATAATGTCAAATAAAAAACCACTATCACTTGCCATTTCTCAACAAGATCTGCATATGCTCTTTGGGAAAAAAAGGCCAGAATAAATGGCGACGAACAAACCCAAAATTCTCAATAAACCATCTTCCATGATCATTTACCTTGGTTTCTTTTTCAATAAACAAATTCACCAACTTCAAATAAGAAAGTGTGGATGTATATTCTTCTGTCCTTACTCCTACTTCATGGAGTTCATGTCTCATATCGTAGAACTCTAAGCACCCCTGAAATAAGGTGGCACACTTTCTAATGGTAAAAACTTGAATAAAGGCTCTATTTCAGGGAACCATTGTGTTATTTCCATCGAATTTACATTTCCATCACCTTTTGTACAACTGCCAAATATGTTACTAATGCCCTTGCGTCATCTTCATGAACATTATGTAATAGAGTTGTATGATTGTGAAGGCATTACTTAAGTTTTTTCTCATAAACATGAAGAGAGTTTAAAAATTATGTCATCCCACATATCGAATTTCTTTGCTTTGAAACAATTGAAATACTTTCTTATCACTTTCCTCACTTGGTACCAATTTGGTAGGCATGTTTAGAAAAGATACAAGTGTTGATAACTAGTGTGATCTTCCCAGGAAAAATGCACAAACTTCCATAAGCTTCATTCTCTTTAGTCAACTCTGGCTCTGATAAGCCTCTGTCAGTAGCTATAAAAGACATATGAAAGGTTGAGAATGAATCTCAATAGCGTGTTGTTGATATATAATAATAATACTCATAGAGTCGTATGTCTTATCCACAGAATATGTGTGAAGATTATTTATGACTCTATATTATGGGTAGGACTTGAAATCTGTTAGCAGCCCTTGGGCCTTCTGTGCCCTTCTCCTTAAATGAAGATAGGATCAAAGTTGTTATTCTTCCTCAATCTCGATGATATCTTTCATATTTTCAACGTCTCATGTGGCACTGTCATCATCAGGGAACCATGATATATCTTCCAACCCTAAAGATTGTCCTTAATCATAATATTGCTCTACTAAATGTATGTTAATATGATAGTATTAACCTTCCTTTTTAGAACGATGTCCAATGGTGGTAGGCTTTCTAGTCCTATTATAATCTGACCTTGAACTTGGACATACAAAGACATGCATAAGTATAGTCCTCATCGCTTCTTCAAAATAAAGTCCCCTTTACCTATGTAAACATAAATGGAGGAATCCTAAAACAGGGTGAAAAGATTATTTGCAAAATTGATTGACTGCAAATACCACAAATCATAACGTGTTCAAAAAATGAGAACAAGGATGAAGAAAGGAAAGCAGATATGGATGATGTGCTTCATGAAAATATACGCAATTGTGGACTTTCATGATAGGGAGGTTCTTTAAAGATTTTGAGCAAGTAAAGCAATGGGAATAACCATTAAACCCTTGAAAAGCAAGAGGGACCTAACATTTTGGTGTACATGGTGAAAATTTTGGAGAGGTGTTGTAGCGGCTATAAGGCTTTAATAAAATTGCCTCAAATGGCCATGTTGGCTAGGGTTGTGGATTATTTCCCTCTTATATGGTTTTAACCATGTAAAAAAATTAGCGTTATGATATCTGACTTGGTTGTGTAAGTGGTTATCGAAGGTGTTCATCCTATCTATAATATATTGTTTTCTTCAACATGGTATCAGAGCTCGTTTGAAGAGCTACTCTCGTTGTTGAACAGGATCTTAAGCCTATGTTGCTATATTTATGATATCTATTATTTATGTACATTTTTAGCTTGAACATACTATTCTATTGTATTTGGAGTAGTGCTTCAAGTTTAGAACGCCTTTTATTTCATGCAAAAATGTGTTTGTTTGCCCAAAATATCACTTTTTGTGATATTCAAAGGTATACAATCTAAATACGCCTTAAAAAAATAAAATTACAGAGATCAATTTTCTTTTTTCTTTTTTATATTCTTGGTTTGCTACTATTTACAGTTTGCATATGCTCTTTTCCCTGGTCTCTGTGCGATCTCAACAAGTCAAGAACAAAGTAGAAAGTGTTTTCTTAACTGCATATGCTCTTTGTCATCCACTCTATGCAATCTCAACAAATCAGAAACAAAGAGAAAACTAGCATTTTTCAAGTAAGGTAACTAAGATCTAACCTCATTGCTATTAAGTTTTGGAAATTATTTTTCAAACTGTTGTTTTTTTTGGATGGGCACATTTTTTCGGTAAGCACACACTTCGAGGTGGAGCTCCAACAACAATAACAACCACCCTATCCTCCTTCATTACAAATACTATGTATTTGGCACTAGCTCCCTCCCTTTGTTAAAAAATAATTTATTTAGTAAGAGGTCATAACCATTTTATCCTCCACTATTATCATCATGTGTTTTGCACTAGTTCACTTGGTTAAATTTTATTTTATTTAGTAAGAGCTCTTGAGTTCAAATCTGATTTTTTAAGTCCTTTTTGAAAAAAATTGTGCAAACTAAAGTTATTCCATAACTTTATTGTAAAGTCTACCTACCACGTGGTTCTTTGTAATGTTAGTTGTTTTTTTAAAGGGCATAACTTTCACATCCGAAGTTAGTTTTCAATGCCATTCTTTTAAAACAACCTATCTTTTTTAGAGCTTTCAATCCAAACAGTCAATTTCAACATTTCAAACCATATTATTTGCATATTTTAATATGGCCACTTCAAGTGAATTTTTACTTACTAATACTAACCAATTCTCATGGAAATCTCACACGGAAGATGTATTAAGAAGTAAAGGATTGTATCAAATTACCTTTAGAAAAAAATCCCTATTGGTGTTGGTAAGAGATCCAAATGGGATAATAAGAATGATGATACACGTGGATTAATCAGAATGTCCATTTCTATCTAGTGGATCCACCTGAAGGGATCACTTCCCGTCGAATCATTAGCAGAGCCTAACCCCAAGAGCGTTGAGGAGAATTGACCCCATGACCTCCCAATGGTGAGGTGATTTAATGAATGGACTCGACCAATTGAGCTAACCCTTGGGGCTTAGTGTATAAAGATATTTGGTCAACCCAATGTGATCAAATCTCATCAACTTGAAAGTCATATCATGACCTTAAATCCTAATAATTTCTCTTCCATTAAAGAGTATTTATCTAAGTTCAAAACACTTAAACATTTACTTAAAGGTTATCAAGTAGAACTAAATAATGAGCACAAGATATATATTATTCTTTCCTAGATTAGTTTCACACATTATGTTTTTGTATCTACATTTTATGCCACTAGAGAAGCTCTAGGGTCTACATATTAAAAACCTTCTCTTGAATCTTTTTGTCTTTCTAATCAGAGAGGAAGACAATCTCTTGCATATTGGAGTGATCAACATTGTATATACATCTAACAAGGCCCTAGTGGCCCAATAGAAAGATAAAAACAAGAATCCAAAGAAGCAACATCCTTGCAACAATAAGTAAAACAAGGGTCCCAAGTCCTCTTAGGCAACTTCTACTCCTAATGGTGATAAAGGACCAAAATCAAAGAGTAAGAAGACTGACAAACATTGCAATTATTGTGGGAAAGATGGTCATATGGAGTCTAAATGTTTTAAAAAGATGGAGGCCTTGGAAGTAACAATGAAGAAGCACAACATCAATCTTGATTCTTCTTTTAACACTTCTTCTCATTGACATACACTTTCTACTTCTAGTTTCTCCTTCAATGCAACCTCTACTTCTTCTTTTGATGAGTGTCTTATTGATTCTGGAGCATCTTGTCATATGGATAAGGATAAAGCAACTTTTTTTGTTCTTAATGATTGTAACACTAGAAAAATATTTGTTGGTGATCATAGATCTCTTAGTGTTATAGGGTCTGGAACAATTCAACTAGATAATGGTCATTTCAAAGATGTACTTATGCATTTTAAGTCTTTCCTACAACCTTCTATATGTTTATTAGATCACTCATTCAAGTGAAGGTAAAACAATAGATTTTTCACCTCAATAATTTTTAATTGATGATTTAAAAGATCGTAAACATGTCCTTCCCACTTGAATAGTTGATGATGATATGAGGTTGTGTAAGTTTGACAATTTTGGGTCATCGCCTTTTTCTCTCTCATTTTTTGCTCACAACAATAACTTGAACAAACTTTGGCATGAGCGATTTGGTCATTTAAACTATCACTCAATGCAACAACTATGTAATCAAAATATGGTGACTAGTCATCCTTTCTTTTCTTATAGAGATGATGTTTGTGTCAGTTGTGTTCTTAGAAAACATCATAAGGGTAGTTTTGACAAACCTACCTCTTGGCATGCCTCAACACCTTTGAAGCTTCTTCATAGCGATTTTTGTGCTCCACTTTCTTCTCCTTCCTTCTTTGTGTTCAAGTACTTCTACACTTTCATTGATGACTTCTCCAAATGCACTTGCAGTTTATTTCTTGAAACTTAAAGAGTGAAGTTTTTGACTAATTTTTGTCCTACAAGGCCCTTGTACAAAAACAATCTGAGCATCAACTATAAAAATTGAGAATAGATAGCGGAGGTGAATATTTAAAGAACAAATTCATAACTTACTGCACTACATAGGGTATTCAAATGCAAGATAATGTTTTATATACATAACAACAAAATGGTGTTGTTGAAAGAAATAATCGTACATTAAAGGAAATGGCCAATTGTATGATTCAACCCAAGGGATTAAGTCTTCATTATTGGGTATAAGTAATCAATTATGCAAATTATACAATAGATCACACTTCCACAAAGGATTTAACAAATATAACACTAGAAGAAGCATGGACTAACATTAAGCCAGATGTAAGCCACTTATATATCTTTGGTAGTGTAACATAGGCTCATATTTGTGGTGAAAAAAGGAAAGCCTTACAACCTAAAAATGAGAAGTGTATTGTTGTTGGATATTATTAAGATGTAAAGGGTTAAATACTTCTTCAACCTCACTCTAATGAAATAATAATTAGAAGAGTTTTAAAATTTGATGAAAATCTCTTAGTATTGAGCCTAATTCAGTGGTTGTACCCTCTTTAGCCTAAGAGCCATCTTCTGCATATGTGCCACCTTTTTCTTCTATTATAGTTTCTTCTTCAAACGATGACAATAAGGATGAAAAACCACTTCCATCTTCTCACCTTCATCAAGATGAGTCCATCGAACATGAACCTGCACTGGCACCATAACTTCCTTGATGGGTCTATTCAACACAAGAAGCTGTTGGTGACCTTGTCGATGATCCTACAAATCAAAATCGCACTCATTCACAGTTCTGTTAAGCCTACTCTCCTTTGGATCAAGTTAGAAAGACTCATGATCTATGAAAAATTACATAACCTTTAGACTATATAGATTGGAAAATATCAATGTATGAAGAATATCATTCCTTGATGGCAAATGATACTTGGGAACTTTCACCTCTTCTGGAAAGAGAAAATCTTGTCACATGTAAATGGGTGTATAGAACTAAGTATGCATCAATGAAATGTTGAAAGACATAAGGCCCGATTAGTTGCTAAAGAATTCCGTCAAGTTGAAGGAGTTCACCGGAATGAGACCTTTGCCCCTACTGCCAAAAAGAATTCCACCCCCTTGTTCTAGCTCTTGTTGCCTCACATAGATGGGAGGTCCATCACATGGATGTTAAATATACCTTTTTACATGGGGATCTACAAGAATAAATCTACATGAAACAACCTCTTGGCTACGTTTAGAGTGACTTCAACCTTGTTTGTCGCCCTGAAAAACTCTATATGGTCTTAAACAAGCTCCTAGACCTTAGTATGCAAAATTGGATAACTTTCTTCTTGACACCAACTTCCTTATATGCCATTTTGACACCAATGTCTACACCAAGAAAATAGGAAGCTATCTCATAATCCTTATTCTTTAAATTGATGACCTTATCCTCACTGGTAGTGACCCTAAACTTTTAACCCATGTAAAATCAAGCCTTATGAAGAAATTTGATATGATAGACTTAGGCTATTTGTATTATTTCCATAGCCTCCAAGTATTGCAAACCCACGGAGAAATTTCTCTTTCCCAATATAAGCATGATGTGACCTTCTTCGTTGTTTTCACATGGAATATTCTAAACCACCCCTTCTCCCTTTTGGTATGGAGCCAAAGGTGTTGCCACCTACACTACACATGAAGTTGATGTCTATTTGTATTGTTAGTTAGTTGGTAGCCTTTTATATTTGACTCATACATGTCCTGATATTTCCCTTGTAGTTGGTATTGTTTCTTTATATACACAAACACTCCAAGAAAATCACTAGAAAGTAGTGAAAAGGATACTTTGGTATAACCGAAGTACAATTTAATTTTGGATACATTACAATTTGAGGGGACTCCCCTTTTTGTTGGTTTCATTTATTTAGATTGGGTTGGAAACCCTAAAGATTGAAATTCTACTATAGGTTATGTTTTTAGTCTTGGTTATGGATTTGTCACTTGGGCCTGTAAAAAGTAGCAAGTTATTTCTCTTTCTCCAGCAAAAGCAGATTATCAAGCAACGATAAATGCAAGTCAAGGAATCTTGTGGCTTTGTTAGATCCTTTCAGAGTTTGGATCCCAACAACAACATCCGACCACTCGATGGTGCAACAATCAAAGTATCATCAAGCTTCCCAAAGATATAGTTCAACATCAACGTAGCAAACACATTGAGATACAAATGCACCTCAACATAAATCTCATTCATGATCAAGTTATTGAAATGATCTTTTCCCCTACAGGTGATCAAGTTGCAAACTTTTTCACAAAGTCTCTTATAGAAATGAAGTTTTTTAAACATTAATCTATGTTAAGAGTTCAAGAAGTTGTTATTAAAGGGGGATAGCCTGTAATGCCTCATTCCTTCTCCTATTGTGTCACCTTTTTAAATCCTTCAATCCTATCCCAAGTTTTTCTTAAGGGGGGATGGTAGGATATTTAGACACCTGGGAGTTAGTTAAGTTCAACTTAGTCTAATGTGTTTATTAGGTAAAAGTGTATTTTCTTTGGTATGTGTTATTTGCATTGTAATTTGGCAGTCAGAATATGTTCTAAAAGTGATCCATTGGCTCATATTCTCCTCAATACTAATGTCTATTGATTAATGACTTAACACTCGATTGGTCCATGATCTTTATTTAAAGATCATGGAGGGTCATGGATAATGATCAATTGTGAGAATCTCTTATATGAAAAAAAAACTTTTGCATTAATAAAGTAGCCTCGAGTGGCCATGTTGGATGGGACTGTGGACTATTTCCCTCTTAGATGATTTTAGCGATATAAAAATGCTAGTGTTATGATCTTTGATCTGGTTATGTAATTGGTTACTAAAACTGTTAATCTTATATGGAATACCTTTCTTTCTTGAACATGATATGCTTCAATCGACTAAGTGGGCATGGTTAATGTTAATGTGCAAAGAAGTTTCATAGGCATTGGAACATGAAAAATATTTTCACATTTCATGATATTTCTCTTATTAAAGTTCGAAAGCCCTTTTTGATACATGACAAAGTCCTTACAATTTCTAAGGAAACTAATTGCAGTATGGTCTATAAACACATCAAATGAAAGGAACCACATTCGCAAATACACCAATACAAAAGAAAGACAGTAAATGTAGAAAGAAAAATAAAATGCAAATACAAATATAATGGATACAAACAACACATGGCTAAGGAGGGGGGACTACCTCGTTAGATGAGGCACTTGCTAGAAAAACAATAGAATGTGAATGGTCAATACACCATTACTCGAATTGTAGTGGAAAAGAAATTAAATTGCAAGAAATATGGAAAGTGCAATAACTTGTTCTTCTCACAATTTCTCCTCTGTTACTCTTGTTACTAGTTACCCACCTCAATAAGAGCAGAGAATTTTTATACAAGACTTTATGTCAAAATACATCAAACACTTGGAGGAAAAACCATGAGTATCAAGTTGTTCATCTTGTTACACCATTCTTCAAAAATGGTCGAGAACGAGCATAGACTAACTTAATTCAGTTGGACGATAGGTGGTGGCTGAGTCATCCTCTTTTCTTGGTAATCCACTTATTCATGTTCTTCTTCTACTTGATAAACCATTTATTGATTGCCTAACAAGTCCATAATTGATAACTAAATGGTTGATTATCATGATGACACAACAAGCATAGAGTTGAAGCATTGTCACTAGAGTTGCAACAATAGGAAAAATGGGGATTTGCATCAATGCAGTACTGGCAGGGGCAACATGAGTTGCAAAAATAATATAGGGGGAAACACAAGTCACAGAAACAAGAATCACAGCACCAAAGTCATAGCAATGATGACAACGTTCTAGAGTTGCATCTCCTTAAGTTGCATCCCAAAGTTACGACAATAGTAAAGAGTTACAATAATGGTGAAGAGTTCGAGCAATAATGGTTACATCTTAGAGTTGCAACAATTGAACTTTTCTCGAGTAGAGAGAGTTGCAACACTTGCAGAGAGTTGCAACACCTACAATGTGTTACAACACCTATAGGGAGTTGCAACCATTGTTAAGACACTTGCGCTAAGTATTACTTGTGCAGTCTTTATGCCTTTTATACAATTGTCAGTGCAAAAATGCAACAATTTCCTGAAAAATGCATACGAATAAGCATTAAAACCTCACATAGAAGGATATTCATACCTTGACAAATTTTTTTATCAATATGGATGGAAAAGGTAACAAAAAATGATGGAAAGTGGGAAAATGGTGGAATAAAATGTATTATATGGCTGCTAAAAATATGTTAATTTAGACACCCATCATATCCCGCCAGCTAAACTCATTGCATGTCCTCATGCAACCAACAATTGGTTCAAATCTAAGAAGGCAAGGGTGCCATGGAGTATACTAAGGCTATAATCGATTTGTTATGCCTTGTCTGCATGAAAATATCCCCTTCTTGCTTGTATTTCTCTCCAACAAGCCAATTAATCCATTCTGATCAACATATAATCCTTCTTGTACACTTCGGTTCAAAGCCAAATCATCGGTTAATGAAAGTTAAACTCGATCCAATCATTTCCACAACTCTCCATGCATTTAATTTATTTGTGCACTCTTTCCAATGTTGTATTCAGATTGTTGGGATTTAATTGGTGTTTTATTTCAATGTCCTCCATAGCTTGTGTCCACCTTTCCACACATCCTTCCATGGTAGGTTTCTTGATTATCTCACTTTGTGCCCTACGATGTGTGATGATTGCATGTCTATTCTTGGCTACGAATTTTTCACATTGGGAAGAGCAAGTCCACCGCTTATGAGTGTTAAGGACTTGTAAGGGCATGTGGTACTCGCCCCTAACCCAAAAATTACTAGCAAAATTATGTTGTGTAACTTTATGGGCTAATGCCTAAGCAACATTGTTATTGAGGTACGACACAAACACTCTCAACTGTGCTTTTGCCAAAAAATGTTTGGGTTTCCAAATGAGATCATGAAATATCATAATATTATATTGTCAAAGCTCACAAAGGAGGTTTTTATCCTCATTGGTACATGCATATTAGGAATTCATAAATTTGATGGTCTTGTGATTTCAAATGGCTTACTAGTTATTATGGATTTTCTTTAGAACATCATGAATTTTCCTTTCAAAAACATGTTGTAATGTGGATAAGGGGCTTTGCAACTAAGAGTTAGTTCTACTAACATGCCAAGTTGTATTTTCTCTATTTCCAACCCGTTGACTTATTTGTCTAGCTGAAATAACTTCTTGTTTTCTTTTCTTGTTTCCTCTGAAATATTTGTGTGGGTTTCACATAATTCAACCTATCTTTCTCTCTTTACTTTGACAATATGGTGATGTTCCTTAATGGACATCACTCCCTCCTCATATGAGACCAACAATTGGATCCATATATATATTCCTTTTCCTTCACCCACTCATCTAGGGTATCCACTTATGTGTCCTTATCCTCTACTATTTTGTACTTGGTATGAGTGGTCATATCAATCAAACAAGGTATGAGGTACGTTATTTTCACATCTACCTCTTTTGTTTCTTTACTAGGGGTTTCTTAACGGTGTTGGACATTGTCAACATGAAGGGGTCTCCCCATTATGAAGTCCCAATTAGACCTTACATCATTTGGATTAGGAGCCCCATTCAGAGTATCAGTTTGTCCACCATAATTGTAATGTTCGCCTTGGTTTCAATGAATAACATAAGAGATTATATACATAACTCTTGACCAAGCAAGTAAGTTGACATTGTGAAACACCAATTGCAATGTGTAATAGGAGAATTTCACGGGGGGGAGACACAAGTGAGCCTCTAGAAGGAAGTAATAGTACTAACCTAAGAGAGACACATGAGGAAAGAAATATTTGTTAGTTATCTAGCGAAATAGTTCACATAGACACAATGATCATTAAACCACATATAACACACCTTCAACAAGGTAAGTACAAAGGCCATCGAAATAGTTCATTTTCCTTAGTACATATGAACGAAACATATATAGCAAACATATAAATAATAGTCCTAAGACATTCACAATACATGCATGAAAATGTGTTGGCTCATCGAGCTTCAATTACAAGGTAAAATATCTAAGTACACAATTAAAATGGTGAGGCACTAGTTCCAGTAGTGGGACATTAAGTAAATTATTGCTTATTCAAAGAATAGTTTTCTCTCCTATGCCAAGTAGAGAAGCCAAGGCTTGGTATCCAAAGCTTAAGCCTCCAAAATCCATTTTCTTGAGTTATGAGGTTGCTTTTATAACAAGAGGAATGACCTTTCATCTCCCCTTGACTCTTGGTTTACCCTCATGACTCTTGAACTTCTAATATGTCCTTTGGACTTCTAAACAACTCTTGAACTTATAAAAGGCCTTTGGAATTCTCTACATGACTTTTGGACTTCTCCTAAAGAAATTTTGTCCATATATGACTAAGTGACTTTTCATATTCCACATATGAATCTTGGACTTCCACACACTACATTTTGTCCTTTTCTTCATAATGCATCATTACATTCCACATGATGATGTGGCATGACACATGGACACACATTAACCATTATTATGACACTTGTATACATTACAACTTGACAATGACGACATGGACTTCATGATGAGGTGGCAATGCCCGTTTGTCTTGATTGCTACTTCATCTTGCATTCTTGATGGTAAATCCGATCTATGCTTCTTCTTCATGAAATATCCACTTTTTTTCTCATATTCACCCTCCAAAGGGTCCTTTATCAATATTAGAATCATTTGAGTCATCATAAAGTGTCTTCTTTCTATCTCGGTCCATGATCTACTTCATGTATCCAAGATAACTCTCTTTTGTTCTTCTTCTCCGTAGGAGTTCCTTTATGCTTTCTCCTTGCAATATACTTTGAGTATCACCTTGTCATGCTAGGAAGGTACCCCTACCAATGAAAATCATTCATGACAAGGCAAAATCAGTCTTATAATCATCTATTCTATCACTACCTAGCTCATAGAATGATCATCTCATGATAGGCCCGTGAAAGAGTTAAAAGAAGAAGGCTTGGTTAGGAGGGCATAGACAAACTCATTAGTGGCTTAGAAAGGCTCCACTATTCATTTTTACTATGCCATGCACTATGAAGAGGAGCTCTCCTTGGTCCAACACAGTGGGGGAGGCTGAAGGGACAAGGTGGGAAGGCTTGAAAGTGCAGTTTGACCAGTCAAGGGTGAGGGAAACATCCTTCAGCCTTCCCTACTGTGCCATGCACTCAAATGAAGGGTCTAAGGAAGGCTAGGGCATATAGAACATTGGGAAAGTGGGAAGGTGAAACTTTCAACCTTCAGGAATGTGTTATGCACTCAAAGGAAAAGGAGGCCTCTATGAGAGCGCATTTTGACTCGTCAAAGACAAAGAGGAGGCTTCCTTAAACCTTCCCTACTGCACCATGCACTCTAGAGGAAGAGGTTAAGCAAAGCTTGGATGCAGATGTAAGAACCCCGGGTTATGTAATAAAGTTAATAAAGGCAAAATAAGACCAAGGTCATGGGACATGTATTTCAAGATAAATGTTGGGAACAAAATCCTAGAGTGGGTGTTCATTTGGTTATTATGCCTAAGGGAAAATGGAAAAAGCATTGAAAAGGTAAGAGACATTATTTGGAATTTATTTACGAAAATAATGGAAATTAGGAGAAAAGGAAGTTGAAAGGTCACATGTTGCATGTGAGGAGGAAAATGAAGGAAAAATAATGGAAATTGAAGAAAATAGAAGCCTCATTGATAAAAAGGCTTTTGAGGATCAATTCACAACCTTTTATCAGTTTTAGCATGGATCTCTCTCTCTATTCTCTCTCTCATACACTTGCACACTTAGATCATTCTTAGAGCACTCTAGCATTGGAGAAAGGAAGGCAAAGGAAGGACAAGAAAGTAAAGGAAAGCAAAGATCAAGCAAGGAAGAGTTGGATCAAGTGGCTACAACAAGATTACTTGCAGGTATCGAGTTGCATGTATGATTTCCTTGCTAGTTTTGGCATGCATGATACATGCATGTGTGTATTTGGTTCTCTTGTTGTCATTAGCATGGGTTTTTCCAAGTGTGACAGTGGTTTTCAACCTTGCCTTTCCATTTCCAGATAGCCATGGTGTGATGGGGTTCTTTTACTTGGTTGAGATGGATTGTTGGATGGTTTCGAAACTAAGTGGGGTGGTCTCAGGAAAATTCCCAAAGGCCTAGGAATCCCTTGACCATTAAATGGAGGGATACACGGTAAATCCTAAGGGTGAAGACAGGAAAAATCCTCACGATTAGGTGGAGAGATATGGAGGCATCCATGATTGTTTAGGGCCGAGTGATCCCTTGATCGGTATATGGTGGGATCACGGTAAATCCTGGTAGTGTATGTTTATTGTTTCGGCCTAGGAATTCCTTGACCGATAATGGCGGGATACACAGTAAAGCTTGGTTGTATAGATGAGGGCTCGGGCCTAGGAATCCCTTGACCGGTAATGGCAGGATCCATGGTAAAGCTTGAGAATCCCTGGTTGGTTCTGTTGTGAGTTCCACATTCATGCTTGGAATATGGCATGGGGGTGATTGGATGAAAGAATGATTTGGTTTAGCCCAATCTATGGTTGGGTAGTATGTGGAAGTCCTTGATTTGGTTGGATTTTTCATATGTTAATATGAGTTATTTTCCTCTTGTATTTGATGAGTAAATGTACTTGTTATTATGTGGCTTTGATGGTTATTCTATCATTGTTATTATTGTGGTTATATATTGGCTATAAGCATGGCTTTATGACAAATCTTAGTCATGGCTCTCTTCATGTTTTGATTAGTAAATGAATGAATAATGAATGTATGGCCTAATAGATGATAATGCAACTATTATGAGAGGGCATCAGACCTTCTTGAAGATTCTCGGATAAGTATGAAACCCCTATGCTCAGATGTGTATTTATCACTTGTACATTACATGTTCATGATCTGTTTGATGAAATGTCTGTCATGGCTAGGCCTTGTTAGGTAAGGTTATTATCTAAGTTTTGTATGGAAGGCTTTGTCCTTGTGTCATTTATCATTTATGAGAGTTTCATTAAGTTATGGGAAAATATTTGGATCCTAGCCTTGAAAAAGTGGCTTAGATATCATGGTCGCTAGCGAAGAGACTGAGCAAAAAAATACTATAGTTGCTCCCTTGCAAGCTTGTGAGTGCGACTGGAGAGTTGCAGTTGAAATAAGGCAGTGTTATGTCAACATCCAGGGTGTTGTACCTCTGAGATAATAATGGTAAGCTATTATTCCAGAGCATCTAAGATAAATGTTTTGGGGGTTTTGTTTTAATTTGGGAGACCAATGGATGAAACAGATATAAAACTGATGTGCCTAACCTCTTGAATAATGTTAATATCTCAGCAGAGGGCTGCTATAAATATTTACACAATGAAATAAATTTTATGATGATGAGCAGAAACATAAAAGTAATATGATTGCCACAGTTTTCAAATTTAAAGCTATATAATCATAAGTGTGAAAACCTTTAAACCATGTTTACAGGTTCGAGAAAATACACATGAGCTTACAAAAGATGTTGATGATTTATTGATTTTGAGGGAATTAATTAAACAAGCAGTCCATTAATTCATTCTCTTTATAGATTATCACTTCAGAAAGCTCATAGGAATAAATTGAAATACAATTACTCCTACCTAGTTATCTCTGCAAGACATAAGTATATGAAGAAAAACATAATGAATGACACTAGAAACACTTACAGGAAACACAAATTGTGCAAAACATAATTTGGAATCCTTTGCTTCGTATTAATGATCTTCTTGAAGTAAAAGCTTTAGGTTGTCCAAAAGTGGGAGGAAATGAATAAGTGGTAGGGGATATGAAATATGTTGGTTTGTATTCTAGTAAATTGACACCCAAGTCAGACTCAGTTTTAGGTGATCCTGGTGGTAGTGAGGGTTCTGGATGAGTTTCAAATGAATGAATGAGGAATGTTGATTTAAAATCAACTCCCCTGTTTAAGAGTTCAACAACCCTAGGTGATAGGTGGGAGTAATCTGGATTGGATGGAATATTACTATAAGGATCAAATGATGGTAAATCTTTAGACTACAAGACTGAAGAGGAAGAAGAAGAGGGTTGATGTCCCCTTTTAGAACTGGCTTTTCTCAAAAAAAATTCAGGGTCTAACAAAGGATCAACTAAGTCAGCCTCTGAACGAGATCTGGTGTGCTTAAAAGGTGTCAGTTTGGGAGAGTGGAGTCGCCAGGTGAAGGATTTTAACCTTTCTAGACCTTTAATCGCCTTAAAGGAATAGAATACATATCGTTGCCTCACGAAAAATTAATGAAATTTGAGTCCCTGGAAACGGCGCCAGTTTGATGTTGTACCTCTGAGATAATAATGGTCAGCTATTATGCCAGAGCATCTAAGATAAATGTTTTGGGGGTTTTGTTTTAATTTGGGAGACCAATGGATGAAACAGATATAAAACTGATGTGCCTAACCTCTTGAATAATATTAATATCTCAACAGAGGGCTGCTATAAATATTTACATAGTGAAATAGCTTTTATGATGATGAGCAGAAACATAAAAGTAATATGATTGCCACAGTTTTCAAATTGAAAGCTAGATAATCATAAGTGTGAAAACCTTTAAACCATGTTTACAGGTTCGAGAAAATACACATGAGCTTACAAAAGATGCTGATGATTTATTGATTTTGAGGGAATTAATTAAACAAATAGTCCATTAATTCATTCTCTTTATAGATTATCACTTCAGAAAGCTTATAGGAATAAATTGAAATACAATTACTCCTACCTAGTTATCTCTGCAAGACACAAGTATATGAAGAAAAACATAATGAATGACACTGGAAACACTTACAGGAAACAAAAACTGTGCAAAACAGAATTCAGAATCCTTTGCTTTGTATTAATGATCCAGAAAGATTAATTACATCAAATGTCTAGAAATGCTTCTTCAAGGGTGCAACCCTTAATAACTCGTGAAGAGAGTTATTTATACAATAGTAGGACGAAAAATATCCTAAACTAATTTTACAAAAATAGATTATTTACACAATCAAAAAATAAAACTGTCTAATGATCTGGAACTGCTTTGGTGCTGCGCTGTTTGATGACTATTACTGAAAAAGTTGAAAAATGGTTGGAGCTGGCTGACTGTTCCCAAAAAAACTGAACGTTGTTCCATTACCCTCAATCCAATAAATCTGTTAATTCTTCCTAGCGTTTCTTATCAAGGACAAAAATCTTTGTTACCCTCCAGTAGATTTCATCCATCTTGGTGTATCTGGTAAAAGTGGGCTTTACCAAAAATATATGCTTGATTTCATCCAAGATGAAGAAAGAATCCCTGAGTGTTTTTACTATGAGAATCGGTGTTGTTGATCCTTTGATATTTGCTACTGAAGCTGCATGGGTGCCCACCTCTGTTAACTTCTTGACATAATCTTCAATTGGCATCAATTTATCATTAATAACCATCATGGAAGGTAAACCTTTGTTGATCAAAGGTTCAATTTTGTTGAAGAATCTCTTAACCATATTGTTAACATTGCTGCACTTTTCTTGTAGCTGAAGGTTGAGATTTCTTTTAGTGATAACCTTCTTTACTTCTAATATTATTGCAAGTTCGTCACTTATCCTTAACTCCTCAAGCTCATAGTCATCCTTGGAATTCAGAAATGTGAGTATATTAGAGGCAGTCTCTGGCATATCCTCCAGCTGCCTATTTATGGATTCCACTGCTTCCTAAGCTTTCTCTAAAAGATCTTTTTGGTTGAATATTATCTTAATGGAGGGCCAAATCTCCTTAATTGTCTCTGTGATTTCTTCCCACATAATTTCTTTTGCTAAACCCAACTTGTTTCCTATGAAGGAATCTGTGATTTCTTTCTTCAACACTTCGACTTGGCCTTTAAGTCTATTTGTTTAAGTTGTGTGTGTACTATTCGATATAGACTTAAAAATCCGTAATTCTTTGAGTTCATCCTTTAATTTATTGATTTCTCCTGTTTGAATAGACAGGTTCTGAACAGATTTAGTAAGTTGTTCATCTCCTTCTGTGTTACCTGCTTCTGATGTAGTGGCTGTAGTAGAAACTCTGGTGATGGGAACTGCTGCAAGAGAAACTGCATCTGTTGAAGTTTGAATGTTCTTGATAGCTTCCTCCTTCTCCTTAACCAATTTCTCCATCTGCTCCTCCATTTGTTTTATTTGCAAATTCTGTTCTATGATGAGCTTCATCATGTCTGACTTTTGAGTCTCTGTCTCCTCAATTTCTTTGGCCATTGGATCCTCAAATGCTGGTAGTTTCAGTTGTTTCTTTAGTGTTGCAACTTTAGTGTTCTTTTTCTTGATGAGCTCCTCTACAGCATTTATGTTTGATGGATCATATCCCATCCTTAGCACTAGATTTTCCAGGGACTGAATCTTGGTATCCTTTGCTAATGAGGAGACCTTCTCCAACTTTAATTGTGATTGAATGTTGGCCAATGTAACCTGCAATTTTGACAAACTCATAATAGTGTTTGTCAGGGTTGAAGCAATCATCCGTCTAGTTTTTTTGTGCATCTCAATTTGATCAATTGCATGCACATCCTGAACATTGAACTCAAAATAAGTGTGTTTCTGATATTGTGCTACAGTCCTAGGCTAGGGAACTTGGGCCTGTAAGAAAGCCATTTGCATCTTCCCTTTCTCAGAGTCAAAGACTGAAAGAAGCCTTGCTTGAGAGCTGGAAGAATGCTTCCAGAACTGGGTGTAAGTATTCAACTTCAATTCCTCATTCTTTCTTTTGATTTCACTGAAGACATGGAAGATGTCTTCCTCTTTATTCTCTGGAATGCCTCCAACATGTTGGACTATCTGTTGTTCATGAGAAGTGGTAGACTGAGTTGGAGATTGTATAGACTGTTCACCAGACTGTGAATCAACATTCATAGAGACTCTTTGTTTCTTTTTCCTGTGAAACACCTTGAAGCCTTAGCTTGTTGCCTCTATTACAGGTGAAGAATGTTCTTCCCTCCCTCTCTTGGCTGTCTTTTCCTGTGAAATTGGAGTTTGCATATTAGATGTAGAGACTACCTGCTCCTCAGCCTCTTGGAGGGTATTCTCTATCCATTCCAACTGATTCTTGAACTATTCTATCTCAGGCCTAGCTGTATGATGATATGGTGTGAATTTATTCTCCACCCTGAGTTTGGAGATGACTCCCAATGGGTCATATGACCAAGAGAAACTGAGGGAAAATTTCATTTCCTTTAGCAGCTTATCAGCTTCCTCCCCTGCTACCCTGGTATTACAAATGAAGGGACCAACTTGAGCTTTGAGCTTAAATTGCGATTTCTTTTTGGCAGCTACAAAATGTACTTCATCTGCATTCAATCTTTGCCTCAAGTACTCCAGTGCAAAGATTCTAACAAGGAGGTACTTTGGGAGTTTGTAGGGTGGAAGCTCACAGCCAAAAACCCTGATTTTTGTGTAGTTCTGGTAGCAATACCAATCTCTTGTTGCAGCTTGATCTATGAATTGAAGTTCTTTGACAATCTCTTCACTGATCCTTGGTAATGGAGTGCTGCTCATAAGGCTGAGGGCTGGATGAATAAACAGTTCTATGAACTACTTATATGTGAATTCTTCTTTCTCCTTCATCCCCATTGAAGTCCAGAAAATCACTAACTGTGGCGATCCTTCTTCATCAAGTTTCTGCAAAGAAAATGGGAATTTGTCCCCCTGAAAATATATAAACAGATACACAAGTACTAAAGCATACTTGAATACTTCTTCAGTGTTAAATTTAACAAATTTCTCATGTATGGTTTCAGCTATGAAATGACCAAAATCATAAATAACAATTAGCTTATAATCAGAAGAAAACATGGATAAGAAACCAAGGATGGCTTCATTGACAGACTAATCAGAGTGATAACCAAGCAAATAGGACAGGATAGTAGTAATATGCCTGGTTCTATCAGGAAACATAGATGAATCATAAGGGGGATTTCTCTTTGGTAGAGGACTACCAATTGCTAAAAATAGTTCTAGGGTCTGGGATCTCTTGGTAAAGTCCAATTTGTTATAAGCTTCTATCAGGTTTTCATGAGAAAAAGGATGAGTTGGTGTAGTGGCAGGGGCCTGCAACATTTTCTCAATTGAATCAACATTAATAGGACAGAGGATTTCTCCAGTAGGTGAGATAATGGCTCTCTGGCTGGGATCATAGGATTCATGGCATTTTCTCACGAATTCTAGAGCTTTGTGTATTTGTGGAAAAATATAGTGGGGTAATTGGGATTCCCAGAGCCCAATTTCATCACTTTGGTCAATTAGCTACTCTTCCCACCAACAATAAATTTCAAATAAATCAAATTGAGAAGAAGTCTCAATGATTTTGCAATCCTTCTCAACTAATGGAGTATGGTGGAAATCAATCTGTGGTTGAATTACAGGATTTGACACTTCTACAATTAGTTTTCCCTTGGGAGGCATTTTGGAAAACAAAACTGCAGACTATAAATGACAAAATGGTAAAAGGAATTAACAGAGTGGAGACAGGTAACTAACAAGTGGACCTGGAAGGTGTGCTTGTGAACAGGACAAATGGCTGAGCTGTTGAGCAGGAAGGCTTGAAGAATACTCTCGGTCGCAGAAGTTAATTGTGTAACCTTTGAAATGTATAGAAGAGTGCTTATAAAGAGAGAAATGGAGTAGAAGGGTGGCGTCGAGCGTTTGAAAGTTCATTAATTATCCAACGGGTTAATTAACAGACATTTGGTTATAAATGCGCGGGAGCAGAAATGAATGGGCAACGGATAGGTGGCCGATGATTGGACGAGAGATATGAAGTGGAACGTGACGTGGGGTGGTGGTAACGGCTATGAAGGATACCACGTTCGGGGGTAAGACGGAGCAGTTTGTGGTTTTGGGATTTTTAGTCTGAAAGACTAAAAGGTGCTTTTATGGTTTATATGGGTGGTATTAAAGACTGCCCATTTCGCGCTCCCCCCCTGCACAATAAACTTCGGATGATGAATGAGGGTCGAAAGGGAGTGTGGGTCGTATGATTGTGGAGGAGTGTGCAGGATGAGAGGTGAGGTGGAGGGAGTTTAACATGTATGAGTGGGGAATGAATGGTGGGGTCGTGATATGATAGGCGGACGTGGCGGCTGTGGGTCCGGGTGATTTAATGAATGAAGTGATAGCATATTGCAAATCGCACTTTCTTCTGCCCAATGGTTCATGCACTCATGAACGATGCGATGCGATATGATCCTATGGTCAGGAATTAGCAGTGATCCAACGGCTGACAGCGTTATCGCAAATCGCACTTTCTTCTTCCCAAGGGTTCATTCACTCATGAATGATGCGATGCAATATGATACTTAGGAAATAACCATTTCAGCATTTCAAACTTTCACATTTCTACCTACCCTTCTATTCCTAACATTTTTACTTATCCTTCCAGAGTGCATTTGAACTAGCAACCCAATATTTTGTTTTCGTGAACAATCTATCTCTATACCTTATTTCTTCTATTGGCTCAGATTAAACTGTTAAGCCAATTTATTTTCTACCTATGAGAATTAATTTAAAACAAATCCAATTATGATGCAACTGTATAATTGGATAAAATAACCTAGTGTGGCATCTAAACAAACTGCACACAACTATTATTTTCAAAATGAATTTAGAACAAAGTAGTGGCATTTAGATTTGCAACACTTTCAGAGTTTATTTCTTTTTCTTTTCTGTCTAGCCTAACATTTTATTTTGCCTTCATTTTTTAGGGCATCTACCCTAACATTTTCTTTGATATGGACATTTTATCAAAATATTTTCCTAACATTTTTTATTCAATATTCTTTTTGTCCATATCCTATCTTAACATTTTGTAAATACATTTTCATTTTTTGTCTAATTTATTCTAACTTATCAAAACCAAAAAATGTTACAACACAGGGGTCCAGATCAGTGAAAAAGAGGCTTAAGTCAGGGTTTGGGCACCTGGAAGGGTGGTTTAGCCATTACGGGTCTTGTGGCACCTGGGGGAGATCAGTAAGGTTTGGTTTTGTCGATTCCACTTCCTTAAGGTGATCAAGGAGGTTGGGTCTTGTCATAGTAACTCTTCATTACATATTTACCCTGATTGGCTGGTAAGCTTGGGTAAGTGTGGGAGGAGGGTGTTATAGAGTGGTATCAGAGCATGGTTCAACACTTGGACTGGATGGGTGGAATATGTTTTTCATGTATACATGTCGGTTGCATATGTGTCTGTTATGCTAGTGGCCTATGTGCTTGTTATGTATGCATGGTAGTGGGCATTGTTACAATTGTGTTGTCATGTGGAAGTTGATGATGTTGTTGTTGGAATGTGCTTGTTGTGAATGCATGTCAATTTCTATATGTTGTTATGCATTGTTATGGGCATGGTTGTCGTGCATGAGGTCATGGTATGCAGTTGACATTGTCATGCATGATGTTTATATACTGTTACGATTATGATTATACATGTATCATGCTAATCTGGATTGATTTTGCAGGTGAGATAGCCTCCCCTGAACTTCACTAGGGTATGTTGATTATGTTTATATTTTGGTTTAGCTAACATGATATACTTGCGGGAAGAAGAAGATCAAATATGACTAGTAAGATGGTAGACTACATTTCATGAGACTCCCCTTACAGATCAAATGAGCAACATGGTGATGAGTACTCCCCTTACATAGCATACACATGGAGAAGTTTGAAGGCAGAGATAAGAAGATGTAAAGAAGATAATGACATAATCATTCAGTCTGAGGAGAGACTTGCCAAGGCACAAGAGAAACAAGTAGAGGTCAATGGAGTTACTCTTCAGAGCTTGTCAGATTTGCATAGACATATATAGCCACGGGTCAATTATGGACAAGAGGATAAAACTAATGGGGCATATGGCAGTAGGTCTCATGGTGGGCATAGGTCGGATAGGGATGACATGATCAAAGATGTCAGGTTCTTGGATGCACCGGATAAGAGAGGTGATGGACATAAGTTATACTCTAGTTATAGTTTAGACAGGTATCATGGTCATCATCGTTATCATCCTTACAGGGGAAATGACAGGGGATTTTTTCAAGACAAGTTCAATAAACCTAAAGTTCAGAGGTTTGTCAGTGTATTGCCCTTAGAATTTAAGGATCGGATTGAGTATGATGACCCTCGGTCACTTGTATAAGTCATTGTGAAGTTGAAGCATTTTTATGAGCAATCAAAGCATAAGACAAATTCTCAGTAGGGCTGGAAACAGAAAGACAAAACTAGAGGTAAATGGCAGTAGGAAAGAACAAGCCCTTGGGATGTAGGTGAGAAAGAGAATGTTGTTCCTTACAAGAAGTTTAATGTAGTTGGATAGGGACATGGATCACAACCTGGAGGGAAACAAACTAAAGGTGAGGGTAAGGGACAATTGCAATGTTGAATATGAGGCAAGGAGCATCTCAAGAGGGATTGGTCATTGTATTAGGGTGGTAGACCCTAGATATATAGTGCACAGGAAGCACAGATAGTTGGAAATGTTAGACAGAGCATTCCTTAGATCTATGCATCATTGGATAATAGGCAGGTGGATCACTATGCATCTATTATCAAGATGGACGGTAAGCTTTGTGATCAATTTGTTTCTATTTTGATTGACCTTAGATCTAATTATAGTTATGTTAATCCTAACTTGGTGGATACTTGTGGTTTGATCAAAGAAGTGCATGCATAATCTTGGTTAGTGCAATTGGATATAGGTACAAATAAATGAGTTCATCATTGGGTAAGAATTTATGCATTTGAGTTGAATGGTATGCCTACGTCAACACATCTAAATGTACTTCCATTGGGATCATACAATATGCTTATGGGTATAAATTGGTTGTATCTTCACATGACTAAGGTGGATTGTTATGACAAGGTTATTGAGTGCTTGGATGACAGTGGAGAACAAAGAATCTTGCAGAGTAAGAATAAAGTTACATCAGTTAAAATGGTTACAACTATGCAGGAAAAGCGCAATCGCAAGAAAGGGTGTGTGTTATTTATAGTGCATATTTCTATTGATAAAGGTAAGGATGTTGAGGATACAGAAGTCATGAACAGGTACCCAATTTTACAACAGTTTCAGGATGTATTTCCAACAAATATCTCAGGATTGTCGACTCATAGACAAGTGGAGATTTCTATTGAGTTGGTACCAGAGGCAACACCAACATTGAAGGCACCTTACATGATGCGCACTCTAGAGTTAGTGGAATTGAAGTTGCAGTTGAAGGAAATGCTTGGCAATGGATACATCAGGCCAAGTCTGTCACCTTGGGGTGCGCCAATGTTGTTCGTAAAGAAGAAGGCTGGTACTCTCAGGTTATGCATTGATTACGGGAAATTGAACAAGGTAACCATCAAGAATAAGTATCTATTGCCGAGGATTGATTATTTGTTTGACCAGTTGAAGGGAGAAACAATGTTCTTGAAGATTGATATGAGATCATGATACCATCAGGTATGCATCAAAGAAGGGGACATATACAAGATTGATTTTTGGACCAGGTATGGGCATTATGAGTTTGTTGTAGTTCCATTTGGTTTGACTAATGCTCCAACTACTTTTATGTGCTTGATGAATAGAGTGTTGCGACCTTTTTAGACAAGTTTGCGATAATATTCATTGATGACATCTTGATATATTCTAAGAGTTAGGAAGATTATTCCAAACACTTAGCAGCAGTATTGAGATTGTTGAGAGAGCATCAGTTGTATACCAAACTTAGCAAATGCAGTTTATTTCAGACAAAGGTACATTATTTGGGGCATGTTGTTTCCAAGGAATGCATAACAGTGGATCTAAAAAAGATAAATGTTATCATGGAATGGGAAGCTCCTAGGAATCTGGATGAGGTAAGGTCATTTATGGGGTTAGTAGGTTACTACATGAGGTTCATCAAGAACTTCTTGTAGATTGCCTATCATATCACATCATTGCAACAAAAAGGGAAGAAATTTTAATGGACAGAGTAATGTGCAATAAGTTTTTAGCAATTGAAACAATTGTTGACAAATGATCCTATTCTAAAGATTGTAAATCCAAATAAAGAGTTTGTGGTGTGTACAGATGCATGAAAGAGTGGACTTGGTGGAGCCCTGATGCAAGAGGGATAGGTGGTGCGTTAGTAATCAAGGAAACTGAATGAGCACAAGTAGAACTATGTGACACATGATCTTGAGTTGGCAGCAATCATCCATGCTTTGAAGATGTGGAGACACTATATTCTTGGCAGGTGATTCATCTTGATGAGTGATCACAGTGGATCGAGATACTTATTTAACCATCTAAATCTGAATGCTAGTAAAGCTAGATGGTTGGTGATGACTAGTGAGTTTGACTTCATGATCAAGTACATTAAGGGAAAAGAGAACAAGGTTGCAAATGTTCTTAGCAAAAGAGTGCAGGTGAATCATATAGCAACTATGAGTTCTTATGGGACAGATTTACATGATTGGATCTTACAGGAAGGATAGAAGGATGAAAGGTACAGGGAGATTAGGCACAAGTTACAATAGGGTACAAGTGAACCAGATGTGGATTATCATCCCATAGCAGATGGTTTGGTTAGATTTAGGGATAGGATCTATGTGTCAGACGATAGCGAGCTCAAGAAGATTATCTTGAGGGAATTTCATGCTAAGTCATATTTAGGTCATCCAGGATATCAAAAGACATTAACAACGGTGAAGAAGTTCTACTATTGGTTGAATCTGAAGAAAGAAGTGACAGAGTTTGTGGTTAGATGTTTGGATTGTCAATAGGTAAAGGCAGAGTGTAAGCACCCAGGTGGATTATTACAAACGATTCTGATTCCAGAATGGAAATGGGAGGTCATTTCCATGGATTTCATTATAGGTTCACCGAGGATATCTAGATAGCATGATTCTGTAATGGTTGTAGTGGACATGTTTACAAAGGTAGCGCACTTCATTCCAGTAAAGTCTACTAATTAGGCTAGTGAGGTAGCACAGGTCTTCATTAGAGATATAGTAATGTTTCATGGTGTTCCGAAGAACATTATTTCGGACAAGGATGTTTAGTTCACTTCCAGGTTCTGGAGATAGCTATTTTCAGGTTTGGGTACAAAGTTGGCCTTCAACACAACTTATCATCCACAGACATATGGATAGACAGAGAGGGTCAACAGGATTTTGGAGGATATTTTGAGAATGTATGTGATGCATCAACAATGAAAGTGGGAAGAGTATCTTACACTTGTTTATTTTTCTTACAACAATGGGTATCAGGAGTCATTAAGGATGAGTTTGTTTGAGGCACTTTATGGGCGGAGTTGTAACACTCCCATCAGTTGGAGCGATCCAATGAAAATGGTGTTGATTGCACTAGACATGTTGGTAGAGATGGAACAAGATCTTCAGGTTATCAAGAAGAATATAAAGGAAACACATGACAGAAAAAAGAGTTATGGAGATCAACACAGGGCATTTAAGGAATTTCAGGTTGGGGAACATGTGTACTTGTGCATCAATCCCAAGAAGGGATCCTTAAGGATTGGGTCATGTGCGAAGCTAGCACCTCGATATTGCGGGCCTTTTGAGATTCTTGAGAGGATTGGACCAATGGCCTATTGATTTGCACTGCCTCCGATAGTGAAATTCCATGATATTTTCCATGTTTCATTGCTTCAAATATATGTAAGGGATGTAGATCATGTTATTGATTGGTTTGTATTGTAGGTAGAGCCAGAAGGAGAATTCCAGCTGGAACCTCAGTGCATTTTGCAGAGAAAGATGTTCATGCTCCAAAACTGAACAATCGAGTAGGTTAAAGTGCAGTGGAAGCACTTTGGGCCCGATCAAGCTACATGGGAGATGGTTGATCAGATGTGGGCCATGTATCCTTCCTTGTTTTTTGGCTGAGGCAAAGAAATTTTGGTATATGTATATATGTGTATGGATGAAACACTTCCATAACTTGTGATATAAAGCTCTAATAAGCGGTATGGTTGTCATGTTGTTATGTTTGTCATGATGGTATTTCTTTTCAACAGATTGTTCATTGTAAATATTGCATCGAGCTAAGTTATAAAGCTCCATGGGAAGTATGTTTGGTTTTCAGCGGTTTTGCTAGTTGTAGGTGTCATTGAAACCTGAGGACAGTGTTCCCTTAAGGGGGAGGGGTCTATAATAGCCCCAGGTTAAAAATCCATGTAATAATTTTAATAAAGGAAAAATAAGACCAAGGACATGGGACACATATTCCAAGCTGAATGTTGGGAAAAAAATCCTAGTTCGAGTGTTCATTTAGTTATTATGGCTAAGGGAAATTGGCAAAGGAAATGGCAAAGGCATTGAAAAGGAAAGAGGCATTATTTGGCATTTATTTATGAAAATAATGGAAATTGGGAGAAAAGGAAGGTGAAAGGACACAGGTTACATGCGAGGAGGAAAATGAAGCAAAAATAATGGAAATTGAAGAAAATAGAGGCCTCATTGATTGAAAGGATGGATTAGTTCACAACCTTTTGTCAGTTTTATCTTGGATCTCTCTCTATTATATCTTTCTCATACTCTTGCATAATTAGAGCATTCTTGGAGCACTCTAGCATTGGAGAAAGGAAGGCAAAGGAGGGACAAGAAAGCAAAGGAAAGAAAATATCAAACAAGGGAAGAGTTGGATCAAGCGGCTACAATGAGATTACTTGAAGGTATCAAGTTGCATATATGATTTCCTTGCTAGTTTTGGCATGCATGTGTGTATTTGGTTCTCTTGTTGTCATTGGCATGGGTTTTACCAGGTGTGACAATGGTTTTCAACCTTGCCTTTCCATTTCCAGATATCCATGGTGTGATGGGGTTCTTTTACTTGGTTGAGCTGGATTGTCAGATGGTTTCGAGATTGAGTGGGGTGATCTCAGGAATATTTCCAAAGGCCTAGAAATCCCTTGGCCGGTAAATGGCAGGATACATGGTAAAGCTGAAGGGTGGAGACGACAAAATTCCTCAAGGTTAGGTGGAGAGTTCCAAAGGAATCCATGCTTATTTAGGGCCTAGTGATCCTTTGACATGTATATGGCGTGATTGGGGTAAAACCTGGTAGTGTATGTTTATTATTTGGGCCTATGAATCCCTTGACCAGTAATGGCGGGATACACGGTAAAGCCTAGTTACATCAACGATGGTTTTAGGCCTAGGAATCCCTTGACTGGTAATGGCGAGATACATAGTAAAGCCTAAAAAGCTCTGGTTGGTTCTATTGTGAGTCCCACATTTATGCTTGGAATATGGCATGGGGGTGATTAGCTGAGGGAAAGATTTGGTTCAGCCCAATATATGGTCAGCTGGCACGTGGAAGTCCCAACTTGGTTGGATTTTGCATATGTTAAAATGAGTTATTTTCCTCTCGTATTTGATGAGTAAATGTACTTGTTATTATGTGTTTTTGATGGTTGTTTTATCATTGCTATTATTTTTGTTATATATTGGCTATAAGCATGGTTTTATGATAGATCTTAGTCATGTATCTCATCATGTTTTGATTAGTAATTGAATGAATAATGAATGTATGACCTAATAGATGATAATCCAACTATTATGAGAGGGCATCAGACCTTCTTGATGATTCTCAGATAAGTATGAAACCCCTATGCTCAAATGTGTATTTATGACATGTACATTACATGCTTGTAATGTGTTTGACATAATGTCTGTCATGGATAAGCCTTGTTAGGTCAGGTTATCGGTCTAATTTTTGTATGGAAGGCTTTGTACCTATGTCATTTATCAATTCTAAGAGTTTCATTAGGTTTTGGGTAGAGGTTTGGATCCTAGCCCTGAAAAAGTGGCTTAGATCTCACAGTGATTGGCACAAAACTAGCTCCCTTGCAAGCTTGTGCATGCAACTAGAGAGTTGCAGTCGAAATCAAGTAATGTTATGCTAGCGTCCAAGGGACCAGATTAGTGAAAAAGAGGCTTAACTTATGGTTTGGGCACTTGGAAGGGTGGTTTAGCCTTTGGGGGCCTTGTAACATTTGATGGAGGTCAGTAAGGTTTGGTTTTGTCGATTCCACTTCCACAGGGTGGTCAAAGAGGTTGAGTCATGTCATAGTAACTCTTCATCGCATATTTACCCGGTTGACCGGTAAGCTTGGGTAAGTGTGGGAGGAGGGTGTTACAGGAGAGAGCATTGGGGAATGAGGAAGGGTGAGGCTTCAACCTTCGGGTTTGGTGCTCAAAGGAAGAAAGGCTTGAAATAAAGCTCAATTTTCCTCAACAAGGGGGTCACTATTTCCTTGTAATGTACTTTTCATCCTATGTTAGCATAGTTTGACCCAAAAGTGGGTTCTTGACCATTTGGAGTGTGATTTTCATTGAGGGAGGCCACACGAAGGAGCCATTTGGCCTAGGAGGGTTTTCGTTGCACTAGGAGGATAGGAGGGTTTTCGTTGCACTAGGAGGATAGGAGGGTCTTTCCATTGCATGTTTTGCCTCTGTAAAATGGAGGAAGAGGTCCATGTTGTTAGCTAGGAATTATCTAAATTCCATGTAAGGTAGAGGTACCAAAACTCAATGTAGTGAGAAGTATAAGCAAGAAGGAATAAGTCACTGCCCTTGGGAGGATCATAATGTGCAGTAACTTTAAGGTGATATTGAGGAGGACTAAGTGCACCAATATTTGGGAATAGGATTTCACCAATGAATCTTATAGATAGGATAATATCCTCACTTGGTAAGAGGGCTAATTCCTTCTCAACTTGCATTGGGCTGAAGGACCAAGAAGGGCTCCAAAATGGCTAAGTGTGAGACCGACAGAGTAAAAGAGGAAAATGCATCTGGATATGACTCAAACTTGGATCACACACATAAAACCATCAACACAAGCCAAAATGATGCACATGACTCATTCATAGTAATTACACCTCGAAATGATAGCAAAGCAACACTTATTTTTAAGTGTAACAATTGAAACAACACATTATGACACTTAGCACACAAGTTATGACAACTACGACAACTGTGACCAAAAGGGGTGATAAGTTGTAAGGATGTGTCTTATGCATATTCTAACGATATGTAAGACCATATAATATAGAAGAGTGCACCATAACTAACTTTGGTGATGTGCAAAGGTGTGACACATGCATGAGTGAAAACCACAAAAGCGACACTTGGGACATGAGGAAAACATGAGACGACACTTGAAAAATGAGAATGACCTTAAAAGTGACACATGCCAAAATGAAGGTAACCTAAAAATACACGTATTAAGGTGAAAACAAGAAAAAGAGACAATTGTGAATGTGAAAGCGACACTCATGAAAGCGAGGGTGCGCCAAAAGCAACAGTTGAGAAAGCTCACCAAAATAGAAGTACAAACACAAAAAGAGTCAGGGGAATTGTTAATAAAAGTGTGAAATGATTGTAAACATGATTTTAACATTGCACATACACTATCTTGATTGATAATGTTATGCTTGTTTTGGTTTGCACAAAGGAAGCATGGTCATAAACTCATTGAATACTGAGCATGTGTGTGCAAGTGACTTGACAGTTTAAAACTAGTAAGAAGACTTAAACGCTTTACAAAACATCAAACGACCTTGGAGTAACCATAAGATCCTTAGTAGGCTCCAAAATTCAAGTGTGGGAAAAATTTTGGAGGGTGTTGATCGCAACGTCAACACTTAGCGACACACTCATAGAACTCTAACTTCTCTGGTTGTGTTTAATTCTCTAACTGAAAGGTCTCAATATTTCAGGAAGTATTGACTAATATTGTGGATTACCTTGGCTTCCCTACTTAACCCAGTTAGATATATATTCCCCTCCATTCCCTTACTCGGTTAAACACATATAAAGGCTTTCCAAATCATAATTTCTTCGATCTAAGAAAGGGGAATATATACATGCGAGTTGAATATAATTAGAAAATGAATTTCCATATCTTGTGTTGCTCCACTACCAACAGGCCTCGATAGTACCTTGGTGGAGTCATTACAGGAACATAAGCATCGCTTCGCTTCCAGTGAGCTTGAACATTACCCCGACGAAGTTACTCATTTCCCCTCTTTGCGCAAGAAGCCTTTCTCTTCTTTCACCCTTTATTTATTTTATTATAGAACTATGCTTAGGCACTTATTCATTTCATGGGTGGAACAGGGGATCCTAACTTATTGAGACTAGGAGAGGTTGTTCCTTCGAAGAAGGTAATATATACCTTTGATATTGGTTTGTCCTCTAATTGATTTTCCCCATACCTTTCTCTACTTGACTGGATCAACAAGAAAAACACTTTACTTACACTACTAAGTTGAGGAATGAGGATCCTAGAATAAATATGAGATTTATAGTTCGGCCAACGGCTTTCAGTTCGAGTGGATCATATTTTCCATTCAAACATAATTGACTTTAAAGATATGTAAACCTAGATAGAGAGGAGGTGACAGATTAGCCAAGCATTGTTCGTCATCACAACTGCCCTTTTCAAGTTTTGCCACATTGTGTTTTGAGCCAACAAGAGAATATTCATGCAATTTTTTATTAAGTAAACATGAAAGAAAAGACATATCAAAATGAAAAGCAAAATCAAAATACAAATCAAATGGACACTGAACCCAAAAGCATAATATACGACAAAATACGAAAACAAAACAGATGCAAAGACTAGATGGAGATCAGGACAAAGGGTGGATGCAATGCAAGGGAAACTAAATGTAACTAAGCCTACTCCTAACCTAATCATCTATAAGGTGAGTTCTAAGTGTAATTATATTTCCAATCTAGCCATCGTCGTTCCCAACCTACAAACACAAATATGAGAGCAATTAAAACTGATTTATTATGATGTGCAACAAAAAATATAGAAGCTTTAAATTATTGCACAGAACATTGAAATCCTTTCCTAAAAGAAGAAATATGTGTCATATCACCTCACTTTACCCAACCTTCCACCTTACCTTTTCGATGAGTAACAAAAAAACAAACCTAGAAGGAAGCATTATCTTGCTTAGCATTTGTATTATCTTGCTTACCAAACATCGAGAGAGATTGGAACTTGATTATAACAAATGGGCTTTCTAAGTAAGATGCTTCTAACTGATGATAAATTGGATCATGAAATTCAAAACAATCCTCTTAGATATCATGAAATCCTCGGGAGAAATAATTTTCAATTAATGGTGTGGAATCAAGATGACAATCTTGTGAGGGAAAATATATCTTCTCATATTCAGAATGCTTTCCAAAATAGTGAGGACCTGACATAACCAACAGTGAAGGCTGAAATGCCTCAACTGCTTGACAAGTATCTAAAAATTGAGAAGATAGACCATAAAGATAAATTTGTGTAAAAAACCATCATTAGGTACGCGAGCGGGAAAATAATCAATTGAATGACAATTGTTAGAACAAGAACCATTATTAGATGGGTTGTTTAAGACATAATATTCTTGGTTTGGAGACAACAAAGATAGATAAGTTTGAACAACTTTGAAAATGCTTCAAACAAAAGAATCATCTTCCTCATACGTTGAATGTGACAAACCATCTACTTGTGACCAAATACAACCTATACTAACATCATAATCATTAAAAAGGAATGCTAATATGGCAAGCACATGAAACTGGTCGAGATGTAGTGGATGAAAAAGAGGAACTTGATTCAACAAATAAAAGAAGCATTCATTAACACTAAAGAAGATATCTCGTGCCATGAAGAAAATTATCAGTATCAAAATATTCACAGGAATAATTAAGAGTTGATTACTTTCAAAAGAATGTGACATGTATGAATCCTTCGGCCAAAGATAATCTTTAGAATGATCAACTTCACAGCTTCGCTCATCCATTAAAGGTACACACTCCAAACCCAAGTTTGATACAAGATATTTACATGAGGAGTGATCAATTGAAATAGAATCTTCAGTCCGATCAAGAACTAGATCTTGAAAGCTGAAAGAGCTATATTCAAAATAACAAACATCTTTCAATAAGGAATTTGCATTTAGTGAAACAATGCAAAGAAAATAAGTTTGCAAGAAAATTCATCATGCACGGTGTGTGGATGATTACCATCAATAATTTCAACTAGATCATTACTATCCAAATGGAAACCATCTACATCACTGATTTGGTCAGAATTTACATCTTCAACAAACAAATTACCCAAGTAATAAGATTATTCTAATTGAGTATCCAAGGATGGATAGATTGGAAAAATCTCATGAGTAACCTTAAATAAGGAATCCTCCTTATGCAAAACTAGAAATGATAAGGAATGGAATGGATATTTGATAAGTTTCTTACCTTCTTCATCATCGATGACCTCACTACGTTGAGTCAATTCAAAATCCAACTCATTAGATGATGAACTTTAAGAGCATGGAGTATCTTCTTCATAAGTTGATGCATTACAAACAATAGAACACAAGGGATAGTGAGGTGAAGAGGAAGTTTCCATAAGAATGTCTTCTTGGACCAAATCAAATTTGAGGTATAAATCTTCCAAAAAAAAATCTTCTTGAGAAACTGAAATATCAATGGGTACACTTGGGTATTCGTCACCATGTACATCAATAGAATCATCATCATCAGAATGATGGTTGCCCAATACTTTAGATTGATTAGGAAAATCAATTCCATATGATCCATCACCAAGATTCTTAGATTCAAAATCAACCAAGGATGGAAGAACATTATCCTCACACAAAGGATTTTGAAAAATAGAAGAAAGATCAAAAGAATCCTCACTTTGTCGCTCCTCTACCTATGAAGATTGACTACTTTGCACCCCATCATTGTTTATATTAGAAAATAGATAATCTACAAAAGGAGATTGATCAAGTGGATCACGAGACAGGGGGTTATGAGAAAAATATGATAGAGGATGACAAGAATCCAAATTAGATTCAAGACTAGAGTTTTAAGTGTAATTAGCATCTTGAGGAATGGAAAGATTACCGTAGGATTCATGATCCATTCCAAAGTTTCCTTCATATGATCTGGATTATGAGAGATGGATGAAGGTTGACGAGGCATATTAGTGATTTGATTTCTAGATTTCACAACTTCAACATTATCACATGGAGGCACCCTAATTGGTACTGGAAAAGGGGGTGGACAAGGAACAAAAGGAATAGTATATTCCTCCTATGAGAATGGAGGTGTCTCAAAGTTTACAAAAGTTGGGGAAACAGGAACATCGAGGGGTTCAGATTCACCATGTGAAGAGATTTGAACCAAACTTTCAAACTTCCTTTTAAGGAAATACTAATCCATATCTTCTCCAGGAAACTCATAACATAAGTGAAGGAATCGGTTAGAAAAATCCTCAATTGATTCATTAGGGCACATTCTTGGTTGATTAATACTTTTAAGGACATCTCGGTAATCATACATATCAAAGGCTTTATGAAGCTCCTTGAGGAAATTATCAAAAGAATGGATGGAGGAAGATGGTAAGGTATGACACCAATGATTCACATGACCTTCAAGAGTGAGGGAGAAAAGCACACAATCCAAATCTTCATCATCGATATTCACAAAATTTAAGAAAATCATAGACGTGCTTGGCTATGGATGTTCCATCCTCGCAATCAAACTTCCATTGAGAAAAATCACAAAGAGGCTCATCGGGGATTAAAATTTGACCACTTGATATATTGGAAAAACACCCTGGGCATATGATTTTAGGATAAGCCTTTAAAGATAATATATTCAAAAAAGACTCAATGGGCACATCTTGTAATTTGTCCCTCCTAGCGCCAAAATGTTGATGGTTTTGGATACCGCCAACATACAGGGGGTCTCCTCGATGTGAAGTCCCAATTAGACCTCACACCATTTGGAGTAGGAGCCCCATCCAGAGTATCGGCCCGACCACCATAACTATAAGGTTCACCTTGGTTTCAATGAATAACATAAGAGATTATATACATAACCCTTGAACAAGCAAGTAAGTTGACATTGTGAAACACTAATTGTAATGTGTAAAAGGAGACTTTCATGAGGGGGGGACAAAAGTGAGCCTCTAGAAGGAAGTAATAGTACTAACCTAAGAGAGACACATGAGCAAAGAAAGATTTGTTAGTTATCTAGCGAAATAGTTCACATAGACACAATGATCATTAAACCACATACAACACACCTTCAATAAGATAAGTATCAAGGCCATCAAAATAGTTCAATTTCCTTAGTACATATGAATGAAACATATATAGCAAACATCTAAAGAATAGTCCTAAGACATTCATAATACATGCATGAAAATGTGTTGGCTCATCGAGCTTCAATTATAAGGTGAAAGATCCAAGTACACAGTTACAATGGTGAGGCACTAGTTCCAGTAGTGGAACATTAAGTCACTTCTTGCTTCTCCAAATAATAGTTTTCTCTCCTATGCCATGTAGAGAAGCCAAGACTAGCTCTCCAGAGCTTAAGCCTCCAAAGGCCCTTTTATTGAGTTATTGAGTTACCCTTCATCTTCCATTGACTCTTGGTTTACCCTCATGACTCTTGGACTTCTAATATGTCATTTGGACTTCTAAACAACTCTTGAACTTATAAATGATGCTTGGACTTCTCTGTATGACTTTTGGACTTCTCCTAAAAACATTTTGTCCATATATTACTAAGTGACTTTTCATTTTCCACATATGACTCTTGGACTTCCACGCTTTAAATTTTTTCCTTTTCTTGAGAATGCATCATTACATTCCACATGATGATGCGGCATGACACGTGGACACACATTAACCATTATGATGACACTTGTATAAGTTACTACTTGACAATGATGACATAGAATTCATGATGAGGTCACGATGCGAAGCTGTCTTTCTTGTTGCTTCATCTTGCTTCTTGATGGTAGATCTCATCTATGCTTCATCTTCATGAAATATCCACTTTGTTGCTCATATTCACCCCTCAAAGGGTCCTTGATAAATATCAGAATCCTCTAAGTATCATGCAATGTCTTATTTCTATCTTGGTCCATGATTTGCTTCATGTCTCCATGATAGTTCTCTTTTTTTCTTCTTTTCCACAAGAGTTCCTTTGTGATTTCTCCTTGCCATCTGCTTTGAGTATGACCTTGTCATGCTAGGAAGGTACCCCTTCCATTGAAAATAATTCATGACAAGGAAAATCAGTCTTATAATCTATTATATCACTACTTAGCTCATAAAATGATCAACTTATGATAGCCATGTGAAAGAGTTAAAATAAAAAGGCTTGGTTAGGAGGGCGCAATAAAACTCATCAGTGGCTTAGAAAGGCACTATGAAGAGGATCTATCCTTGGTCCAACAAAGTGGGGGAGGTTGAAGGAACAAGGTGGGAAGTCTTCATACTTCAAGGTTGTGCCATGCCCTCCAAACAAAAAAGGGGAAGGCTTGAAAGTGCAGTTTTACCAGTTAAGGGTGAGGGGAGACATCCTTCATCCTTCCCTACTACGCCATGCACTCAAAGGAAGGGTCTAAGGAATGCTAGGTCACAAAGCACATTGGGAAAGAGGGAAGGTGCAAACTTCAACCTTAAGGACTGTGCTATGCACTCAAAGGAAAAAGAGACTTCTAGGAGAGCGCAGTTTGACTGGTCAAAGAAAAAGAGGAGGCTTCCTTCAGCCTTCCCTACTACGCCATGCACTCTAGAGGAAGAGGTTAAGAAAGGCTTGGGCGCAGAATGCATTGGGGAAGGGGGAAGGGTGAGGCTTCGACCTTCGGTACTGCGCCATGCGCTCAAAGGAAGAAAGGCTTGAACGAAAGCGCAATTTTCCTCAACAAGGAGTTCATTGTTGCTTTGTAATGCGATTTTCATACTAGGATAGCGTAGTTTGACCCAATAGTGGGTGCTTGACCATTTGGAGTGCAATTTTCATTCAAGGAGGCCACGAGATGGAGCCACTTGGCCTAGGAGGGTTTTCATTAAAATGAGAGGATAGAAGGGTCTTTGTGTTACATGTTTTGCCTCTGCAAAAGGGTGGAAGAGGTTCATGTTTTTAGCTAGGAATGCTTTGAGTGCCATGAAAGGTAGAGCTAACCAAAACTCAGTGTAGTAAGTCAGTATAAGCAGGAAGGATCAAGTGACTACCCTTGGGAGGATCATAATGCCCAATAAATTTAAGGTGCACTCAAGGAGGACTTAGTGCACTAATATTTGGGGATATGATTGCACCAATGAAGCTTATATATAGGTTAATTTCCTAACTTGGTAATAGGCTTAAGGCCTTCACAACTTGCATTGGGCTAAAGGACCAAGAAAGTCTCCAAAATCGCTAAGTCTAATACCGATAGAGAAAAAGAGGGAAATGCATCTGGAAATGACTCAAACTTGGATCACACACATAAAACCATCAACACAAGCTATAAGGATACATAAGACTCATTCATAACAATTACAACTCTAAATGACAACAAAGCGACACTTATTTCTAAGTGTGAAAGTCAAAACGACACATTACAACACTTAGAACACAAGTTATGACAATTGTGATGATTGTGACCAAAAGGTGCACTAAGATGTAGGGATGTGTCTGTCGCATATTCTAATGATATGTAAGACCATCTAATGTAGAAGAGTGTGCTAGAACTAACTTTGGTGATGTTAAAAGGTGTGACACATGCAGGAGTGAAAACCACAAAAGTGACACCTGCGACATGAGGAAAACATGAAATGGCACTTGCAAAATGTGAACGGCCTTGAAATCAACACATGCCAGAGTGAAGATAACATGAAAACAAAACTTATTAAAGTGAAAACAAGAAAAATCTATAGCCATGAATGTGAAAGCGGGGGTGCGCCAAAAGCGACAGTTGATAAAACTCGCCAAAATAGAAGTACACATGCAACAAGATTGAGGGGGTCTATAAATAAAAGTGTGCCTTGATTGTCGACATGTGTTGAAAATTGCACAAAAATTTTCTTTATGGACAATGTTGTGCTTGTTCCGATTTGCACAAAGGAAGTGCATTCATAAACTCATCAAAGACTAAGCATGTGTGTGCAAGTGACTTGACAATATAAAACTAGGAAGAAGGCTTAAATGCTTTACAAATCGAACGACCATGGAGTAACCATAAGACAACAAACCACAAGATCCTCAGTTGGCTCCAAAATTCAAGTGTAGGAAAATTTTTGGAGGGTGCTGATGGCAACGTCAATAGGGTCAAAGGAATCTCTTGGGTTTCAATGTGAGGTTCCCCTTCAACTAGGGAACCTGCTACCTAGGAAAGACAATCAAGCTTCACAAAGGACCTCATTTCCTTAAGATCATCCCTTAATGTTTCAATTGTAATCTGAAGCTTCCTATTTTCCACTTCTAATATCTTATTCCTTCTTAAAAGAGATGAATATAATGGCAAAGAACACACGGTACTTACTTTCTTAAGCTTCCTAGGTTTGGGTGTTGCAAAAATGATTACTTTATAAACAACATCCTATTTCATTTCTTCCTATTTTGATAAATTTCAAAGATAGCAGCAACGCTTTCCCCCAAAGCTTCTCTTATTGGTTATGGTGTTGTAGCAAAATTTTCAATTCTTAGCTCCTCATTAGGGGTAGGGTCAATAGCATTTTGGTCACCCCCCATCTCACCTGCTAATTCTTGCTTGTCACTAGTGGATTTTGCTTTATAAATCTATGTTGGTTGTTGTGGAGCAATAGAGGTCTCTCCCATGTGTTGCAACTCCTCCATTTTCTAGTCCTGTTGGTTATTGTGTTGTAGGAGGAGTTTCTTGCTATACTTGTCGAGTTACAACCATAGGGGTGTACCTATTCTCTTTTTTCCTTGTGTATTGGCACATATGCTAGCCTCTCCATCATTCTCCTTAATTTCTTGGTACGAGGTTTATTGCTTATGATCTCCACATCATTGTCCTCATCCTTCTATGGAGTCACAGTGTTGCCTTTTGGGGTTTCTTCCTCGATAGGCATAGGGGGGTATTCAGTGGCCAAGGTAGTTTAAGTAATGTACTCCTTAGTTGCAGACCTGGGACTGACAGTGACTGCAATTTTTTGGAATTGCAACACTCTCATCATGCGGTGGACTTGCAACCTCTACCTCTCTTGTTTTTGAAGTTGCAACTTACGTGGTTTCAAAGGAGGTTGTCATAATCTCTTTCCAGGTTTTTCCTTCTTAGGTAGGGGTTCATTCCACCAATAAATTTTTAAATCCATGGTTGGAAAGGGCATCCTTGGGCTATATCGATTTTTTTACTACTGATTCCATGGTCTCTAGAGTTTTGAGGAGAAAGTATGACATGTTGATAAATATTCCATGCCTCATATGATCCATTAGCCAAAGATGTGCCAAGTACACAACTCCATGGTAGCCCTCACAGGTAATATACCTCTATACGACCAAAACTACATCCTTCCATGGTTATGGTAGTGACCTCCTATCAAACCATATCTCTTTCTTGACCAAGGCTTCCACAGGCTCAAGAAATTGTTCCATGATTTTTGGTTTTGATCTTCGCCTGCACTACCATCTTTCTCCTATATGTGGTAGCCCTATTAATTTAGAAAATATTTCTTTTGTCACCTCCACATTTGTGCCTACTACCACTGGCCTATTATTGTATCCTCATAACCTTTGGACATATTCAATACAACAAACTTGTTGAATTATTGCCCAAATGTAGTCATATGCTTGCAGCAACAAGGCTTCTATAGGTTCTTTACGGATGAGAGAGACTCCCATGGTTTCCTTTCTTCTTAGGATTCAAATTACTACTACTGCAAATGGACTTAATAGTTCGATAGTGGGGATAGCTCAAATTCTCTTTTCTGTTATACTTTCAACATAAGAATAAAGGTGCAGTAGCATGCCAGAGTTGTAGCAGCATGTTGAAGTTGCGACAACGGAGTTAGGTAGAGTCGCAACAACAATCTTCAATCAAATTGCATCAACGACATCAATTAACCATGGTGTTGCAACATGAAGTGTTGTTACTATTCTAACCATTGGAATTGTAGCATTGGAGTTATAGTTCTGGAGTTGTAGAAACGAAGTTTCAAAATTGCAAAAACCATTTCCTATCATTGAGTTGTAGCAACATAGTTGAGCAACGTTATAGGAATAAGAAACTGACAATGGAATTGTAGTAATAAGAGTTTAGAGACAATGTTGCAACAATAAAGTTTAAAGTTGAAACAATTGGAGCATGTAATGAAGTAGCACAGAGTTGCAACAACAATAGTTTCCTCTCCTACATATCCTAGAAGTCACTTTATTAGCAAAAAAAAAAGAAAATAATCGGTATTTAAACACAAGGACCATGATATAACTATCATGAAATTGTGAAGTTCCCTTTTCATTATTTTTATTATTTTTTCCCTCTCTTATTTTATTCTTTTAACATGTCATGTGCTAACCTAGACTCATTTTCACATGAAATACGCTTAGGTATTCCCTTAAGGGTTTTCACAAATGAGGTTTTTTTGTTTTTAATTGTATTTGAAGGTGGAAGAATGAGTCGTCCTACAACGATTTCTCCTTTCTAGACAATTTCCATATCACTATCGGGCCATCCATTAGTATTCTTCCCCAAAAAGGCCCATTTTGATAAGGGTCAGTCATACAAATGAAGCCTTTGTCCATTGGCCATCATAGGAGTTCTCTCTTCATCGATAGTATGAAGCTTGGTGGCTTCGTTATCATATACTATATCAATCTCATATGGTGTATGACATTTGATACAAGACTTCCCTTTGAAGTCCTTGAGCTTAGAGTCAAATAGTTGTGCCCAATCTCCAACTTTAAATTTATTCATTTTGTTGAACTTATCGTGCCATATTTCCCACTGGTGTTGCATCATTGTGGTCTAATGTAGGGAAACTTGACATAGTTCATCTAACTTGTTGATCTGGAAGAGTGTTTTCTTTGTAACTTCATACAAGTCCAATCCAAGTTGTACTATTGTCCTTAGTGTTTATATCTCTATTTCAATAGGCAAAATCACTCTCTTTCCATACACTTGTTCATATTGAGTATGCTAGGGTTTGATCAGACAAATACATACATACCAAAGAAAACATTTCTAATACAATGTAAGGGTCTTGCTCATACGTTCCACCAAACCCCAATGAACTAGGGTTCCAATGTAGAATCACACATTCCACCAAACCCTAATGAGTTAGGGTTCCAATGTAGAAACATAGCAAACCCAACATTACCAAAACTTCAAAGGTTCGGGATTTTAGATCTCATAATTAAACCTTAACAAGTTAGGATTTCCATATCACACCAAAACCCCAAACAATACATCATCAGTAAAACTTCAACTAGAATTTCACAATATCCCTAAGAAACTTAGGATTTCAGACACTCACATTAACATACCCTTCGGTTAGGGTTTTCCAGAACATGTCTAGGGTTCTACATAGTCAATCAAGAATATGAGTGGGGTGGGTAGATTTATCAAGAGATGAATGACCCAAATAAGAATCACTAAGATTCAATACAGCTAGTCATAACAAAGTTAGTAATAGATCATCAAATGAATAATACTTTCAATCAATGTATTCAAAGCATACCTTTGTTTCTTGACTAACCTTGTCTTGAGAGATCCTCCTTCTTTTAGATGTTTTTCCTAGTTAAGACAATAGAGGGATAAAGGTGATTAGTATTTAATATAATCAAAACTAAATGAGTACATCAACCGAAAACTGAAAAGACATGAAATACTTATCTTTGAGAGTTTTTGGGAGCTCCCTCCAAAGCTTGAGGGAAACCTACAAACTTAAAGCAATACAAAAATGTCTTTTCCAAAGATATGTTAAAAACCTATAAATTCTAAAACATATAAAACAAGCTATGTAAATAAAATGACTTAATAGTGTAAGTCCGTAATGTCGGATTCTTCAGGCTTGAATTTCTTTGAGTCTCCTTCTTCAGCAAAGTTGGCATCACTGGCTTCTTCTGTAGGCTTCTTTACATTTATTTTTAACAAATCTAGCACCTTGTTCTTCTCGAGGATTAGGTCAATCCTCTTCTTCCAGGATCTGAATTTAGATGTTCCTTCAAGCTTGTTCTCACCCTTGATATAGTTAGAGATCTTCCTTGAATATGATAGACTCCTTCTCTGAGATAGTGCCTATGAATGGATCTGCCTTTTTCTTCTTCACCAAAGCTCTGATACCATGTTGGAAAATCAAAAAGGTAGCAAATATTTTCTTGATCTTGATAATTAATTGTGATGTTTCTTATTGTTATGATTCTTTTATATCTTCTTTATTTAGTTCATCAAGCAATTCCCAAAAGCAGCAGCACATAAAACAATGAACACAAGATGTAGGCACATGCCAGGGTAAAACCCCCTCGAAGGGAAAACCCAATCAAAGTAATTCTTCCTTTCAATAGTATCCTTTGAGACTCTTAATCTTAGACCAATACTAGACCTTCCCTCCACACCAAGTCAGCCTCCAGAAGCTTGACCTCTTCCCAAAAACTTCGACTATGCAACAACTTGCAACAGCTAACAGCTTTCCACAACAGTCCAACTTGGAAGACTTCAATCTCCCAATCCATAGCACTAAATAGAGAGAGACCAACACCAAAATTTCGATTTTCCTTGACTCCTTAGACTCACCCAAACTTGCATCCACTTCGCCTTCCCGGAAATAGACTTTCCTAGCTACCTTCCTCGCACTTCTGCCCAGCAACAATATTTTTGCACTTCTGCTCAGTAAAGAGAATTCGATCTCAATGAGAAGTGATACTCTAAATGAATTCGATGTCCTTCCTTTTATAGGATTCTTGTGGGGGCAAATAGGGTCTTAGGTCAACTTGATCTACCCTTAGGCCGACATGGTGTGGAGGTTCCATAATTCATATTTGACTCAATACTTAACCTTTTTACATGATTCAAAAGCCCAAGAAGGGTCTCTTTAAATGTACAATAATTATATAGACTTAGAGTAAATCCTAGAAGTCCTCAATGGGGACTTTGACCTAAAACAAGGTGACCCAAGCATGAAACCCGTGCTTTAATAAGTCGTCATAATAATAATAATAGTAAAATATTTTCTTTATTCTTTTGACAAGTACATTACATAATGACTCAAGCACATTATTGAAGATCGAACATAGTTACTTTTTTCAACACTCTTATGCAGATGGAGCCTTTCACCCATGATGCATGTAGAGAGGCATATATAGGGGATGAGGACTTAAAGGAGGCATTTCGGTAGTTTCAAAGCCAAATTCAAGTGCACAACAATGATAACCAAGTTGATTACCATCTCCATAATGGTTTACTCTATACATTGGATAATTTATGTGTTGCTAAAGGTGAGCAACTATAGCTGACCAAAGCGTCTCTCACCTCCAAGGTATCAAGGAACTTTCATGTAGGGAATACAATGGCTAACGTGTAGAGGTATGTGTATTGGCACAGGATGCAAGAAGAGGTAGTTAGCTTCATAAGAGGATGCATGGAAACATAGTCTATAACATCCCTTGCTTGTACCCACTCATCCTTGGGAAAGTATTTCCATGGACGTTGTGGGAGGTTTATCAACAACCAAGAAGGACATGACTACATGTTTGTGGTAGTTGATAGGTTCAATAATGCGTGTTGTAGTGGCTTGTAAAAATACCATCAATGGGAAACAAGTAGTGAACTTGTTATTTGGATAGGTCTGGGTGCACTTTGGGATAGCAAGGAGCACCGTTTTAGACAAGGACGCAATATTTTGTAGTGCATTCTAGACTACATTGTGGGAGAAGAAGGACATATTGTTGAAGAGGTCTATAACATTACATCGACAAACATACAGGTAAACAGAAGTAGTTAACAAGACTTTGGTGCAACTTTTGAGGGATGACAATCAAAAGCATCCAAAGAATTAGGATGAAAATTTAGTATGTATACAACACTCTTATAACATAGTAGTCCACACTCATATTGGTAAGTCCCCATTTGAACCTTGTTTTGGATTTTTTCCACCTTCACCTTTGGATATTGCATATCGACAACAAGGAGGAGTGAGGGAGGATCTTACAGGGGATGCCTTAAGGGTAGAGAAATTTATTGAGAAAATAAGTTAGATCCATCTACAAATATAGGAGACATTTAAGAGGTCACAGGAAAATTGCAATGCCAAGCATGACCAACACACGAGAAAAAAATCATTTAAGGTGGGAGATAGATTATTGTTACAATTGAACGAGGGGAGGTTATATAGTCCTGGTAAGAAAATCAATGCTCTACAATATGGTCCCTTTAGATACAAAAAATATGGGTGATAACTATTATAGACTCAGTCTACCTCCATACATGCACATTTACTAAGTTGTGAATGTAGAGAATCAGAAACTCTACAAGCCTTCAATGTTGGTTCAGGAAGAGGAATAGGTCCTACCTTCTCTAGAGGATTTAACACCATATGCTCAGGCAAAGTTGAAAGATGATACAACATTGCATGAGATCTCTAGGGCCACAAGATATGGCAACATGACCTTTAGCAAAATTAGGTTGAAAGCATAGCTTCTAGGCAAGGCTAAATGGCACACTTGAGAGAAGGTGGAGGAAAAATTTCCTCACCTTATCCAATAAAAGCTTTTGGGAACCAAAATGCTCCCAAAATGATTAGGTATGATCCATATTAGATCATTCAATATTATTTTTCATCCATATTTATGCTTTTTAAATGAAAAAAATTGGAGGAATCAAATCATGGGACCATTTTTACTAGCAGGTACCAATTTGGTGAACTGGGTCTGAGATCTTCTAAAAGCAATTTGAGGCTTTAAATGGCATTTTTTGGGGTAAAACTTTGCTACATAAGTGTGCACCCTAAAATTTTATTCTACACTTATATACCTTTCTAGTGACATAAAAAAATACCTTAAATAGAGTGTGCATGCAAAAGTTATGCCACCCAAAAGTTAACGTTCATGTTTTGACCACCATGATTCAAGAGGACGCCACGTCAACCCTAATTATTCATGGAAAATTATCTACCAAGGTGATAGTGATGAACAAGATTCTAAAAGATTCGAATTTCAACTCTAGTTAAGAATTGAAGGAGTCAAACTTAACCACTAGTAGGCCATCAGGTTGTGTTATAACTCGGCCACTAGGCAAAAAATGAGATCCATTCTATTCAAGTGCAATTTTGTTCCATGGATGTGAAGAGTGGCTGAAAGTAGGTAGAGAGAGAGCAAGTAGAGAATCTTTGTGTATTGTAGCAACCCCTAGGCCACAAGTCTCACTCTTTTGTACTTGCATCCATTTCCATTTAGAGAAAGAGAAAGTAGAGCAACCTCACCTTCCAATTGGGTTTTCTCTTGCAAGGGTTTGCCAGATCATATCTTGTGTTCATTGTGGTTTTCATTTTTTATTTCAGTCTTCTCTATTTTCCACATTTTTCTATTGCATGCATAAGCATAACACTATAATTAGCTAATCGATAAATCTAAGGAGAAATTAACCCTCATAGTGTAGATTTCAAATTTTTAAATATATTTTAGTAGATCTGTTACGATGAACTATCCAATGGAATATCCACAACAATTTACAGATTGATATTGCAAATATGTAATGATGTACAATTATTTATTTTGTGCTATTAGTCATATCGATCAATATTATTTAATTATATATTGTAATCAATGATAGTTCTATATTTCCTAAATGACTTGGCTTTAACACCAATTATGTGTATTTATTTGCATCTCTATTGTAACAATTTTATCATCAATTTCATACAATTCATATAATAGATAAACATTATTTAATATGGATATATGGCCTTTCTATATGCTTCTTAATGACTTCATGAAGTGAACCACTAGGTTCACTTCATTTAATATTAAAATAGTTTTGTTGCTAGCCTATGGTCAAGTAAAATTTTTAGTTATTTCACTAATCTTTGGTCAAATAGTTTTTTTTTGTCATCTATGAGAAATATCACTATATTCCATATGAGAAATATACATGTTTCAATTCTTGAGGGACTATTTAGAATCGACAAGAAGGCTCGAGGCCATTATAATAAATATCATCACGTCACTTGCAGGAATTGAACTTGAGTGGGGAGGATAACAATCATTCCTCCCAACCACTTGAGATAAACCCAATTGATAATATCCAAGTAGGTTTATTTTACTAGTGGCATTTTTTTAGAGAAGATAAAAAAGGAGAAAGAAAGCTATACAATAATGTAAGGCTTGTGTCCCACTTTGTATTCCCATAATAAGAAATGATCAAGGACAAAAAGATTCCATGGTGATACAGAAGTAAAGTTATACATACATACATATATTTGTTAAAAAAAACTTTAAAAAATCCTTTTGATAGTTATTCTTAGAAGTGTACATAAATATAATCATCAACTCATGAAGCATATATACTGACTGAAAACGAGTTAGATTTGGAAGCCAAAAGCTTCCACTAACTAATCATTTAGAAGCACTTGATATTCAAGGACCCATAGGATACACTGTATAGCCTCCTTGGATAACCTATCGACTAAAGAATTAAGCTCCCTATAAATATTATTGCATGAAAAATATTCCAACTTCCTCATTGTAGGTTTTATACAATGTAGTATATGTGTTAGATGAGTGTCCACAATTTCCACACAATCATATACTCAATTTACTACCAGTTTTGAATCTCCCAAAACCTATAATCTTTGAACCCCTTTTAAATTAGTAACAAAAACAAGTGGCCAAAAAGCTAAGAAAGTCTTAGAGTATAATTGATATCTAGATAATGAAGATCACTTATAAATAAATCTACAATTTCTCCACATATAGGGGGAGTCCATTTGTTGGCCTTGTTGAAAAACCCCCATGGAGTATTTTTATTAATAGGGGGCATAATGGGAACTTTAGGCTTCTTGCTTTTAACCTCAGCTTTGAAAATTTTAGATGTGGATACGATGACTCCCATCACCACCTCTATAGGAATGATCTTATTCTAGAAGATTTCAATATTCCTTTCCCACCAAACTATATGTATAAGAGATGCAGGGGACACCATGTATCCTAAAAATAAATATATTATTGGCATTATGATACAGGTGTTGTCCTTGATGGCAACTCACTCAGATGAAAGATCACAGTATAGCAGGTAAATAGCAAATAATTACAGATCAGTCTTCACAGAATGAAGAAAGAGAGGTATATGTAGGTTCACCATTGACCAAGCTACGTATACATGCAAGTTCATTGTATACAAGTCGTGTTTACGTACACACACACTTTCACAGAAGGAAAAGCGCGTATACCTTGGAAAACTAAGTTTCTGGTCCAAGGTATTTGGTCCATGGTATTTTGATCCATGGTATTGGTCCAAGGTATCTAGTCTGAGGTATTGACCCTAGGTATTTGGTCCAAGGTATTGGTCCTAAGTGGTTTTGGTCCATGGTATTGAGAAAGGCCTAAAACTATAAAAGGAGGAGAAGATCATTAGGCCAAGATGTACAAGTATCAAATATCTGATGAAGTGTGAGATCTAGTATGCAGGTTATTGGGTTATGGTGCATTGTTGGATCTGAACCAAGGATGAAACTTAGCGGATGATGAGGGATTAGATCTAATGATGGATCGGGATCTTAAGGCGTAAAATGAACTATCATTATGTGTTTTTGCTCATGTATATTCTAGATCTGAATACTAACGCATATATTATTCTGTAAATGATATGATCTGGGTATGACTAAAATTCTGGAATAGCTGCAGAACTCTGAATTTATATTTGCAGATGTATACGCTGGTTGGCTTTGAGAAAAGCGCGTATACACGCAGGTTCGACACATGGAAGTAGCGTATACCTTATAAAATATGTTTCAGTTGTTTCTCTTTACTGTTGCAGAGTTCTGGGATCTGGTTTGAGTTTTGGTTACTATATTCTGGTGACAGTATTCTGAATGATCAGATTAATGGGTTGTCTAAATGAATGATTGATTCGATAGGGGTTGGTTCAAAAGGTGATTGGTTGATGCAGATGTATTTGATGATTGAATGATGTTGTTGATGGATCCAGTCTGAAAATTTATGAAACGTGGTCCCTGGAGGAAGAAAGAAGGTCGTAGCCTTCTGTAGGTCAGCGCCTACATACCAGCAAACATATCAGCTAGTACAAGAGCTAGGGGGTTGTAGCTCCCTTCTAGTAGCAGCTGGAAAATGAGAGAAGGTTGCAGCCTTCTGCAGGTAAAAGCCTGCGTACTGGTATAAGTCTGCACCAGTACCTAATTGTAAATAGAATTTTCTTATTATTAAAAGAAGACAGAGACGACAGCAACAGGTGGTTTTCACCCACATTGGGTTTCCACCTTATATCTTGGCATTCATGTGTGTTGCTTATGTGTGATGCTTTATTATGCTTTTACTACAGTATCTAATGAATTCCTGATATACTGGTTAAAGTTCAATGCATGATAAATTGGGTAAATCAAAAGATCTTTGCATATATGTTGGTTGCCTTAAGTACAGTCGCGTATATACGCTAGTTCACTTAACTGAAGTAGCGTATACAAATCTATTTTGAAAATTAAATTATTGTTGGAAATAATACCGATTCATCCCCCCTCTCAATATTATTTCCAACAATTGGTATCAAAGCGAGTCCTTCAGAAGAAGCTTGATCGCTTAAAGGAAGATCCATCATCATGAGTAATCAAGAAAGCGAGGAATCCATCAGACCGCCAATCTTTGATGGGAGCAACTTTCTTTATTGGAAGATAAGAACCACAACCTATCTTCAATCACTTGGAATAGATGTCTGGGAAATCATGGAAGGAGGTTATACATTTCCATCAGCAATTCCTACAGATACGACAAATTAAAAGCAATATGAAACCAATGCCAAGGCTGTCAATACATTATTGGGAAGTCTGTCACAATCAGAGTTTGTCAAAGTTATGCAGCTCAAATCAGCCAAAGAAATATGGGACAAAATCGTTCTAAGCTACGAAGGAGACTCTCAGGTAAAATGTGCTAAACTGCAAACTCTCAGAATTCAATATGAAACTCTTAAGATGCACAATGATGAAAGTATAGCTAGTTACTTCTTACGTATAGATGAGGTTGTTAATTGCATGAATAATCTGGGTGAAGGGATTAAGGAAGTTACATTAGTTGAGAAAGTTTTAAGATCTTTGTCTGCTAAATTTGAATTAAAAGTATCTGCCATAGAAGAAAAACAGGATCTATAGACTATTACTATGACACAACTTCACAGAATCTTAACTGCCTTTGAGATGAGAAAAGGAGGCCCATCAGATATGAGAGAAGTCGCATTTAAAGCTTCAGCAAAAGGAAAAGATGAATCAGGACATATTTTAGAAGAAGAATATGAAGTAAACTTTATCAAGAAGCTTCAACGGGGTTCCGGAAGATTCAGAGGTAAACTACCTTTCAAATGTTTTGCCTGTGGTAGAGTCGGCCATTATGCCTCCAAATGCCCTCATAAAGATAAATATGATAAAGGGAAGGAATCTGCAAAATGGAATAGAAAACAATGTGTAAGTAAAAAGAGCTACTATACTCATGAAGATAGCGATGGTTTATCAAATAGTGATGAAGATGAAAATAGTAATGACTATAGACTTCTAATGGCTTATGAAGATGATAATTTTTGGGATGCTTTAGATGAAGATGACCTCTATGAAGAAATCTCTAAACTCAAAATCTATTTAGAAGAAAAGAATATGATTATAGATACCTTGACATACCAACTTGCTGAAAGAGAAAAACACAATGAAAAACTAGAATGTGAAATTGTGGGTCTAAGAAAGGATCTTGAGAAAACAAAAGCTCTCAATCTTAGATTTGATAAAGGATCATAAACCTTAAATGAAATTATCAAAGTGAAACGTTCTCCTCTAATTAAGACAGGTCTTGGGTATACTGAAGAAGCATCTCAATCACAGAAGTCATCAACCTCCACTAAAAGTTATCTTGATGCAGCAAAGAACAGTGAATAGTATGACAATCGTCAGCAAAGGCATAAAGCAGATCACCAGGTAAATCAGGCTCAATTTACTTCAAGGATGAATAGAAGCCACAACCAACCTCAGGTAAATCATACTCAATTTGCTTCAAAGATGAATATCAATAGAAACTACAATCACCAATTCAATAGATTCGATAATCGTCGAATTTCTTTAATGGTCAATGTTTTTCATGTCATAACTTTGGACACAAAGCTACTCAATGTGTTGCTTACAAGACCATCATGACTAGAGAAGCACGAAATCAAAGGAATGTGACAAGGATCAAGAAAAGTTCCTACAATAACTTTTCTCTTCTTGAAAATGAAATAGAATGCTCAATCTGTAACAACTTCGGCCATGAAGAATCTGAATGCAGGAGTAAATTTCGGCAAATATCTCAAAAGGAGAAAACTCCATTAAATCCCAAAATATGGAGAAAGAAAGAACTGCAAACAGAAATATGTGGTATAGCCTTGTATGCAGAAGGACAAGAAAATCAGTGGTACATCGACAGTGGATGCTCAAAACACATGACAGGTGACAAAGAAAAACTTCACTCATATAATGCCTTAGAAAAGGAAAAGAATGTCTCATTTGGAAATGACACTCCTGCTGTCATAAAAGGTAAAGGCTCTGTTTTCTTGAAAGAAAAGGTTAAAGCTAGGAATGTTATGTATGTTGATGGTCTAAAGCATAACCTGTTGAGTGTCAGTCAAATGTGTGATCAAGGAAATGAAGTGGTATTTCGATCAAACAGATGTGTTGTTCATGAGCTTGATACAGGAGAAACCGTGATCAAAGGTACAAGAACTCCAAACAACTTATACATACTCAAGGGAGGACAAAAACAGTGTTATCTAAGCAAAAATGATGAAAACTGGTTATGGCACAGAAGATTGGGGCATCTAAGATTTTCTCAAATAAGAAAAGCATGCAGATTCCAGGTTGTTCGTGATCTTCTTGATATCAGCATTCCTGAAAATACAATATGAAAATCATGTCAATTCTATAAGCAAACCAGATCTCACTTAATTGAAAAAGAAGGGTCAGCTAGTAAGCCTCTTGAACTTATTCATACTGATTTTTGTGGACCATCAAGGAAAAGTCACCTCGTGGAGAAGAATACTTTATAGTGTTCATTGATGATTTTTCCAGAATGTGTTGGATAGGTCTTGTAAAGCATAAAGATGAAGCATTTGAAAAATTCAAAGCCTTCAAAGCTTTGGTTGAAAATGAATCAGATCACAAAATCAAATGCCTCAGTTATAATCGAGGAGGGGAATTTACCTTGAATGAATTCTTTGACTTTTGTGAACAACATGGAATAAAAAGGCAGTTCTACACCGCAAGGACTCCTTAGCAAAATGGAGTGGTAAAAAGAATGAACAGAACTATTCAACAAATGGCTCGAGCTATGCTAAATGAATCTGGAACTCCTGCAACCTTCTGGGGTGAAGCTACATTCGTCGTCGTCACTATTCTCAACCAAGCAGATGTTCAGGTAAACAGCACTCAAACTCCACATGAACTTTGGTATGGTAAGACTCCTACTGTAAGATACTTCAAAGTTTTTGGAAGCAAATGTTACGTCAAAAGGACTGATGAAAAACTTGGTAAGTTTGAACCCAAAGCAGATGAAGGTATTCTTCTTGGCTACTCTTCCCGAAGTAAAGGATATAAATGTTATAATAAAAGACTTGGGAAAATTATTGAAAGTATTGATGTTGTGGTTGATGAAGCATGCAAAAATCCAAAACAGATAAAAACCGAAGATTATGACAATGAAGAAGATGAGGATCATTTTCCCACATCAAATCACACTGATTTTGAAGAAGAAACCAATGAAGCACCAGAAGAAGAGATAATGGTAGAAGAAAAGACTCCGTCCAGGTATGTTCAGAAAAATCATCCAGAAACTCAAATTTTAGGGGAAAAAGGGGCAGGTGTGCAGACAAGAAGAACTATTGCAGAAGCCTCAAGCTATCTAGCATTACTATCTTCCACCAAACCTCAAAATGTAAATGAAGCATGCAAAGATGAATGTTGGGTCAAGGCCATGAATGAAGAACTTGAGCAAATTGAAAAGAATAATACTTGGGAATTAGTTCCTAGACCTCATGATAAGAATATCATAGGAACTAAATGGATATTTAAAAACAAGCTGAATGAAAATGGAGAAGTTATTAGAAACAAGGCCAGACTTGTTTGTAAAGGATATGCTCAACAAGAAGGTATAGATTTTGAAGAAACTTTTGCACCTGTTGCTAGACTTGAAGCCATAAGAATGTTTCTTGCTCTTTCTAGTTTTCAAAAATTCAAAGTATACCAAATGGATGTAAAATCTGCCTTTCTTAATGGAGACTTAGAAGAAGAAGTCTATATTGAACAACCAGAAGGATTCATTCTTGGAAATGATGCAAAACTTGTATGCAGACTCAAAAAGGCTCTCTATGGTCTAAAACAGGCTCCAAGGGCCTAGTATTACCGTCTTGACAAATATCTCCACCAACTGTGTTTTTCAAAGGGGTCAGCAGATAGCAATATATATACAAAGATTGACACTGATAAATTGCTAATAATTGTTGTTTATGTTGATGATATCATTTTTGGTAGCAATGAAGAATCCATGAGTCAAAATTTTGCTTCAGTAATGCAGTAAGAATTTGAAATGTCCTTGCTTGGTGAGCTTACCTATTTTCTTGGTCTACAAGTTCAACAAAATAAAGATGGTATTTTTCTCTCACAAACCAAATATCTCAAACAGATCTTGAAAAAGTTCAGAATGGAAGATTCTAAACCAGTGTGTACCCCAATGGTAACAGGATGTAGTCTCAGCTCAAATGATGAATCAGCAGTAGTACATCAACCAACTTACAGTTCCATGATTGGCAGTTTGCTTTATCTAACAGGTACCCGACCTGACATCATGAATGCAGTAGGAATAGTTGGAAGATTCCAAGCAAATCCAAAGGAATCACACCTTCAGGCAGTCAAAAGGATTTTCAAATATCTTAAAGGAACACATAACTTTGGTTTATGGTATCCTAGAGATACAGATCTTACACTTCATGCATATACAGATGCAGATTGGGCAGGAAGTGTTGATGACAGAAAAAGCACTATTGGTGGTGCATTCTATATGGGTTCCACGTTAGTTTCTTGGTTCAGCAAGAAACAAAGTTCAATTGCATTATCTACAGCTGAAGCAGAATACGTGGTTACTGCACACAACTACTTTGGATGATGCAAACCTTGCAAGGCATTCAGATCACATGTACTCCACCCATCTCCATTCTATGGGATAATACAATGCCATCAGTATTTCGAAGAATCCAATCATGCACTCCAAGACCAAGCACATACCCATCAAATATCGTTTTCTACGTGAACAAGTGCTTGAACAAAAGGTCAAATTGGAGTATGTTCCCTCCAAAGAATAGGTTACTGATATATTCACTAAACCACTGCCCAAAGAGAAATTTGTATATCTCAGACAAAAGTTGGGAGTAGTTGTTGCATCATCCTGTTGTTAAATCATATTTTTTTTAGACAGGTGGTTATACTCGAGTTTCATGAAGCGTAGTCGCGTACATACGTGGGTTTTTGTGGGCACAATCGCGTATATGTTGGTTTGAAGAAAAGCAATGGGACAGACTCAGGAAAAAGGGGTCTGCTATGGTTCTGTCAATTATCTGCTCTATTTGATGATGGTTACAATCTGCTAATAACATGTGGAAATATATTGGTCCTCATAAAGTTGTTGATAACTTGATGTATATCTGATTGATGATGGTGCTTTGATATCTCTTACTAACATATGCAATGATCAGATCTGACAGTGAACAGGTGGAACAGGTTCAGGGGGAGAACATGGTATGCTTCTAATAAAGCATTGTTGGCATTATGACTAGAAGTCTTTGGTACCTAATGAGTTCTTACTTTATGATGATAGGTTGATACTCACATATGTTGATGATGTGGGATGTTTCCTAGTGATGATAGAATGAAGGTTCTTGTGGAAAAATCACGCAGTTCTTGATAAAGATGTCTATGGTGTTTTCACATACATATGATATGATTTTGTGCTACCACTTGGAGATATGACATATGCTTAGTTGATTCATGGAAGGTTATGATAAGGGAACGAAGCAAGTTGATCTTGATGAGATCAAGAGGATGAGTTGATATATGCCGACATACTTTGTCACAGGTTGATGATATTTTGGGAACTAATGATGAACACATACACGTTGCTGGTTTGGATGCTGTTGACAGATGTGTTGAAAATGCAACAAGATGATGGAGCTTAGTGGAAAGGAGTCGTCTTCACTAAGTGGGCCCGCAGGCTATTTTTGGCGCAAAGTCTATTTTTAGACTATGTCTATTTTTAGACATATGGATCATGGTCTATGAGTTGCAGGATGCTATTTGTGGATGATTGGTCATGTTGGGAAAAATAGATGGACTTCTATTTTTGGTTCACAGCGGAGTGATCAGAGTCTATTTTTAGACTGCCAGGCTAAAAATAGAAACAGTCAAATATTATTAGCCCTTAGTAATATTTGGACTCTGAACATTATCTTATTCTCTTGGAGCACTTTAGTTCGAGCTACGGATGTGGCACATGCAGCTGACAAAAGGAATCACGTGGTTTCTTATGTGTTAGTTCAGCTATTGCATGGAGGACTTCAGTTAGAACTCATGCATGTGAGTTCTGTGGAGTTGGATGTGGAGTTGATGGAGTTGTGTTCAGTTTGACTTAGTTGAACTACTCGTATTTAGTCTAACTAAAGAATACACTAGTGATGAGTTGTGTGAATTGATTGTTAATTAATTCACTAATTATTAACTCATAAAGCAACTGAAGAATACATCAGTTAACTCAGTGCATGTACAGTTCAGTGGAGACAGGTGTTAGAGGTTGAGATTGCTATCAGTTGTGACTATAGTTGTGCATGAGATCTTGCACAATCAATGGGATTGAGTTATGCCAATGAGGATTGTGCAGTGTGGGCTAATACCAAGGTAATTGTACCCTGTGCTCACGTGATTTTCACTTTGGATTGTGCAGTGGAGGCAGGCAAAGCAGCGGTGGAGATTTGAACCTGTGACTTGTTCGGATCTGAGCTAGTTTTGTGTGTAACAGGTGGATATAGTACTGAGTACTTGTGAGGAGTATTGCACTATGTATTGTTACATGTTCTCAATCATTATAATATACAGATAGTGTGGGTTTTCAGTTGTATGCTTTCCCCGGGTTACATATTGTGTTAATGTGTGCATGCGATTGATGTTTCATTGTTTTTGATGCTGCTAAATTGATGATCAACGGAGAGGAGGTTATGTATTGTGCATGTATTTCGCAATAGTGCATAATCGGGATAATCTCTGTGAATAAGTACTTAATTATTCAAAATTTCTACAAGATGCTGCTGATGGTGCAGACCATATGATAGTTTCTGATGATTATCATGGTCTTGTTTAAGATATTTGGTCTCTGCTACATATATCATGTATATCTTTTAATGTAAAGGTCATGAAAAGACCTATTTTGTAACCCCACTATGCATGGGATGGATGATGTAATGGTTCTTGTCTTTGTCATGTATAAACAATTGGTATATCCCCACTTGGTTGGGAGATGGATGTATGTATGAGTCATTGGTGATAGGAAGGTCATTGGTGATGCATGTATAGAGTCATGTTATTCTTTTAGAACATCTTTTTGTAGACTTTGTTTGTGCTTAGGGGGAGCATGAACTCGATCATGGGAGCTCAATCAGCACACTTCAGCATATCATAGAATTCAGCATGAGCATGTACTCAGGGGGAGCATGACCCTTTTCCCTTGATGTCAAAGGGGGAGAATGACTTGGTGTGGTTGTTGCCATCAAGTCCAAAGGGGGAGATTGTTGGCATTATGATACAGGTATTTTCCTTGATGGCAACTCACTCAGATGAAAGATCACAGTATAGCAAGTAAACAAAAAAGAATTACATATCAGTCTTCATAGAATGAAGAAAGAGAGGTATATGCAGGTTCACCATTGACCAAGCTATGTATACATGCAGGTTCACTGTATAAAAGTCGCGTATACGTACACATGCACTTTCACAAAAGGAAAAGCACGTATACCTTGGAAAACTAAGTTTCTGGTCCGAGGTATTTGGTCCATGGTATTTTGATCCATGGTATTGGTCCAAGGTATCTGGTCTGAGGTATTGACCCTAGGTATTTGGTCCAAGGTATTGGTCCTAAGTGGTTTTGGTCCGTGGTATTGAGAAAGGCCTAAAACTGTAAAAGGAGGAGAAGATCATTAGGCCAAGATGTACAAGTATCGAATATCTGATGAAGTGTGAGATCTAGTATGCAGGTTATTGGGTTATGGTGCATTATTGGATCTGAACCAAGGATGAACCTTAGCAGATGATGAGGGATTAGATCTAATGATGGATCGAGATCTTAAGGCGTAAAATGAACTATCATTATGCGTTTTTGCTCATGTATATTCTAGATCTGAATACTGACGCATATATTATTCTGTAAATGATATGATCTAGGTATGACTAAAAGTTTGGAATAGCTGCAGAAATCTGAATTTATATTTGCAGATGTATACATTGGTTGGATTTGAGAAAAGCGCGTATACACGCAGGTTCGACACATGGAAGTAGCGTATAGCTTATAAAATATGTTTCAGTTGTTTCTCTTTACTGTTGCAGAGTTCTGGGATCTGGTTTGCATTATGGTTACTGTATTCTGGTGACAGTATTCTGAATGATCAGATTGATGGGTTGTCTAAATGAATGATTGATTCCGTAGGGGTTGGTTCAAAAGGTGATTAGTTGATGCAGATGTATTTGATGATTGAATGATGATGTTGATGTTGATGGATCCAGTTTGAAAATTTATGAAACGTGGTCCCTGGAGGAAGAAAGAAGGTCATAGCCTTCTGTAGGTCAGCACCTACATACCAGCGAACATATCGGCTAGTACAAGAGCTAGGGGGTTGTATCTCCCTTCCAGTAGTAGCTGGAAAACGAGAGAAGGTTGCAACCTTTTGCAGGTAAAAGCTTGCGTACTGGTATAAGTCTGCACTAGTACCTAATTGTAAACATAATTTTCTTATTATTAAAATAAGATAAAGACGACAGCAGCAGGTGGTTTTCACCCACATTGAGTTTCCACCTTATATCTTGGTGTTCATGTGTGTTGCTTATGTGTGATGCTTTATTCTGCTTTTACTGCACTGTCTAATGAATTCCTGATATACTGGTTAAAGTTCAATGCATGATAAATTGGGTAAATCAAAATATCTCTGCATATACGCTGGTTGCCTTAAGTACAGTCGCGTATACACACTAGTTCACTTAACTGAAGTAGCGTATACAAATCTATTTTGAAAATTAAATTATTGATCTGATAATACTGATTCACCCCCCCCCCCTCTCAGTATTATTTCCAACATATATATGTGGCCTAATCCATGACACATTCACCTAATTATTCTTTATTCTAGGAAGAAATTGTAGGAGAGAATGTAGATTTAGCCAAGTACCAAACTTGTCGGAAGAAGGGACACGATATAAACAAATGATGAATCGTTTCTACATATGCTCTATGTAGTGGGCATCGACTTGGCCCTGTACATCCTCTCTTCATCCCATAACCCAAGTAATCATTTTTTTATTTAGAGATATCCATAAATATAGCTTACATTTTCAAAGGGGTTTTGTGCTTCTAGAGGAACTTCCACCACCATACAACCTCCCCATTTGACTGGGCTTCCATTCGTGCCCGGTATCCTAGTTTTGCTAAGAAAATACAAAAAGTAGAATTTTTGGACCATATGAGACCATCCTCATCTTCATTGGATAGTCTTATAATGGCTAAAAATAATAATCCCACATAAGAGTTCCATTATTTTGCTTTAGTCCCATACAATCCTAATTCATGAGCAGATTTCCAAGACCTAGATCCCCATTCCTGGGAATTTTGTGTACAAGCATCAACAAGAGTAAAAACACTTATTAAATGTAAAGAAGATGTAATAATCTCTGATAATATGAAATTATCCCCTACACCAACCCAAGGATCCTAACCTAGTATGATGTTATTGTCGTCACACACCTTCCAAGCAATCCAAGTCCTTATGATTAAGAAAGTATTTGATAGAGCTTTCTAAATGATAGATGAGATTGAAATTGATTTGCTTGGAGACATTATCTACTCTATTTCAATATTTCCTACGAAATATTTATCCTTCATGGCTTTTCCCCCAAGATATTTGTTGTTTTAAATCCTCCGAAGGATTTTTGCTGCAAGAGCTTGTACGAAAAATATCTAAATTTTTTAAAACCCCAGCCACCAAGGAGGTTTGGCTTTCCAATGGTCTTCTTGTTGACTAAGGGAATGCCTTCTAAGGACTTGTTGTCAACCCATAATAATCCAAAACTTAATCCCATGATCTTGTTTATAATCCATTTTTGGATGGTTGTTATCGAAATCTAGTAGATTAGCATGCTCTTCATTATTGGTTTCACTAATACAAGGCATCCACCTCTCAAATCAAGTCAATTGGCCCAAAAAAAAATTTGGCTTCTAGTTTTTTTTCAACCAAAGCCAGCTGAGTTTCTTGTAAGCATCGGGCTTAATGATAAAGAACAAATATTTAAGACCTTCCTCTACATCTTTTATCTAAAAAGGTAAAGCTCGAACAAGATGATCCTCAACAGTGTGCGAGATGTTACAAAAGGTTAAAGTGGATTTTTCAAAATTTATTTTCATACCCATGACCACTTAAAAAGTGGCAAGGATTCTTTTTATAGTTTTAATGTATTCAAATGACCCATTTATGAAAATGAGAATGCCATCTTCAATCAGGAGGTGATAAATGTAGACATGGTGTGAAACTTTTACTACCTTCACCGTAGTAGAACTAACAACATTCTAAATAATTTTGCTTAAGAATTATAGCACCAAAAGAAATAGTAAGGGAGATAAGGGGAAACCTTGTCTAAGTCCCTTGGAAGCCTTAACGAAAAATGAAGGTTGCTCGTTGATCAACACGACAAAATTTACTATGGAGATGCATGCTAGAATCCCATTCACCGTTATTATGCTCATGCCCTATTGGATTAGCCAAATTCTAATGAAATTCGAGCTTATGTAATCATAAGATTTCGATTAATCAATCTTTAAAGCAATTGCAGATAATGTTGGGACTTGATGGAATGAAGAGTTTCTTGCGCTGATACCACAACATGTACTTGTCTATTTTGGAGAAAGCCAAACTGTTCCTCGGATATAAATTCGCTCAAAATGGGCTTCAATGTTAAGGAGGTGATCTTTGTGATCATTTTGTAGATAAAGTTGCAATAAGATTTGGCTTGAAATCACTAGAAGAGTGAGCATCTTGCTTTTTAGGAATAAGAAAAATGAAGGTTTAATTTAAAGAGCCATTCATACATTCCATTCTCTGGGATTCCCACACCACCTAGAGGATGTCCACTTTTAATAAATCATAGAAGCCAATGTAGAATTCCACTGTGAAATTGTTTAGACCAACAAACTTCCCCTTTTGCATATAGGAGAGTGCAGCGAAAACTTCTGACTATGAGATCTTTGCTTCCAATACCTTGTTCATTTCCTAAGTGGAAGCTTGAGGGAAGAGATTTAAAACATCAAACGTTTAAAAGATAGGACATCTAGGGGATCTGTAAAAAGTGATTTGAAATACCTAGCACTAACACTTGCTTTATTTTTAAAATATTTAACCATATTCCCATCCTAATCCTCAATTTCCCAATTCTTTTTTTTGGCTTTCTAGAAATTTGCATATTGATGAAAGAACTTAGTATTATTGTCACCAACCTCTAGCTAAGTAGCTCTGCTTTTTGATACCAAAGCTCTTATTCCCAAGAAATTATTTCTCTCTTAGAGACTCCAAGGGACCGAAGAGATTCTAGGTAATCTGAAGAGAAAAAATATGAAAAATTTGAATTAAAAATGTCAGGGATTTTGGTTCCAAATTTTGATAAACGAGCCTCCTATTTTTCATTAGATTCTGTAGGAATTTACAGGGTAAGTTCCTCAGAAAGAACACCAAAAGGACACCGCTCACAACCAGATCTCAAATCAATACACCAATATTTTTGACGTGGTTAAAACCCTCAAAGTGCAAGGAGGGAAACAGTCCACGGCCTGTCCCAATGTGGGTACTACAGGCAATTTATTAATCAAAGAATGAAAATTTACATAAGCTTCTCTCATGCACGGATTACCCGAACAAAGACCCTCCATGCGCTTTAAATAGAACTCATGGACCAATCGGGTGTCAAGCCACGGATCAAGTGTCGGTAATACCGAGGAGAGAATGAACCGTCGGATCACTACATATCGTGACCGTCGGATTGTAAGTTACAAAATGTACAACGGTAAAGAAACACACTTTACCTAACTCTATACCTAACTCTACACTAGACCAAGTTGAACTTAACTATATCCTATGTGTCGGAATATCCTAACATCCCCCCTTAAGAACAACTTGGGATAGGATTGAAGGATTTACAAATATGACACAATAGGAGAAGGAAGGAGGCACTAGAGCCTATCCCCCCTTAGTGACAACTTCCTGAACTCCAAGCATATATCGAAGTTTAGTGAACTTCGCCTCTGTGAGAGCCTTTGTGAAGATGTCTGCAACCTGATCATCTGTTGGACAATATTGCACTTCAAGAACATGGTCATGAATGAGCTTTCTGATGAAGTGCATGTGTAGTTCAATGTGTTTGCTGCGCTGATGCTGGACTGGATCTTTGCATAGCTGAATGGCACTTTGATTATCACACCAAAGTGTGGTTGGATGCTGCTGCTCAAAGCCAAACTCTGATAGGATCTGACGAAGCCACAAGGCTTCCTTACTAGCTTCCACGGCACCACGATACTCTGCTTCTGCTGACGAAAGAGAAATGGCAGCCTGTTTCTTACAAGCCCATGTAATAGGTCCTGAACCAAGAGTGAAGACATAACCGGCAGTAGACTTCCGATCATCAGGGTCACCAGCCCAATCAGAATCAGTGAAACCAACTAATAGAGGAGCTGCTTTGGCACTGTAATGAATCCCAAACTGTACTGTACCTCGAACATAACGAAGTATTCTTTTAGCTGCTTTCCAATGACTTTCACGGGGGTTTTGCATAAAACGAGCAACAAGGCCAACAGCAAAGGAAAGATCAGGACGAGTATGGGTTAAATACAAGAGTTTTCCTACAAGTTGACGGTATAAGGTAGCATCAACTTCAGGAGAAGTACAAGAGACTGAAAGTTTGACTCCAGACTGAAAGGGAGAAGGGGCTGGCTTACAGTCTTCCATGTGAAAATGACGAAGAATATCACAAGCATACTTGGACTGGGAAAGGAAAATACCCTCCGTGGATTGCAAGACTTGAAGACCGAGAAAATAGTGTAAGTGTCCTAAGTCTGTCATTTCAAATTTCTTTTTAAGGCTGGACTTCACATGGTTTATAAGGTTGGGATCACTACCAGTAAGAATAAGATCATCAACATAAAGAACAAGGATGATAAGAGAGTTGCCCACTTTCTTGGTGTAGACAGTATTGTCAGAATGACACCTAGAAAAGCCAGATTCTAAAAGAAAGCTATCCATTTTGGCATACCAAGCCCGAGGAGCTTGCTTGAGGCCATAAAGGGATTTCTTAAGTCGACAAACAAGGCTGGAGTCTGTTTGTATGAAGCCAATGGGTTGTTCCATATAGATTTCTTCCTGCAAGTCCCCATGCAAGAAGGCAGATTTAACATCCATCTGATGGACTTCCCATTTTAAAGAGGCAGCAAGGGAAAGAACAAGGCGGATAGAGTTCATTTTGGCAACAGGGGAGAAGGTTTCAGTGTAGTCAATGCCTTCAACCTGTGAAAAGCCCTTAGCAACGAGACGAGCTTTATGTTTATCAACTTTCCCATCTGGTCCATACTTGGTTCTGTAAACCCATTTACATCTAACAAGTTTGCGTCCCTTTGGTAGAGGAACAAGATCCCATGTATCATTTGTCATCAATGAATGATATTCTTCATTCATAGCTGCTTCCCAATGTGGATGGCCTGAAGCTTCTGCAAAAGTGTCAGGATCATGATTTACTGGAGCTTGAGCCAGTAAAGAAGAGGCTCTTTCAAACTGAGAACGTGTACGTCGCTGATCTGTAGGATCACCGGCAAGATCACCTGCTGCATCCCGAGTAGCACGGACCCATCTTGGAAGTTGAGGATCCTGAGAAGGTGGGGGAGGATTATCATCCTCGCTTTCATCATCTGAAGAAGAAATGTTTTCAAAAGTAGAAGAGATAGGAAGAGGTGGCACATCCGCCGGACTAGGCTCGCAGGCCGATTTATTTTCATCAAATTTTACATCTCTTCTAATGATAACATTTTTGGACTTAAATGGAATAAGTCTATAACCTTTTACATCTTCAGAATATCCAACAAAAGTACATTTCTCACTCTTAGGTTCTAAAGCTTTATGCTTTTCATCTGGAATATGGGCCCATGCTTCACTTCCAAACACACGAAAGTGACTTACATCTGGTTTAATGGAACTCCAAGCTTCTTCTGGAGTGATATTCTCTAGAACCTTAGTAGGAGTGCGATTGATTATATAATTTGCACAATTAATTGCTTCGGCCCAAAAACTAAGACTGAGTCCTTTAGATTGCAGCATACAATTAGCCATTTCCTTTAAGGTGCGATTTTTCCTTTCAGCTACACCATTTTGTTGTGGAGTGTATGGAACAGTATGTTGCATTTGAATTCCATTTTCGGTGCAAAAGTTGATGAATGTGTTTTTAACATATTCTCCACCATTATCAGTTCTTAGCTTAAGAATTTGATGTCCAGATTGTTTTTCAACAAAGGCTTTGAAGGCCAAAAATGTGTTAAATACTTCGCTCTTGAGTTTTAAGAAGTATACCCAAGTGCGTCTGGAGAAATCATCAATGAAAGTTAAGAAGTACTTGCAGCCAGAGAATGAAGCAACAGGAAGAGGACCACATAAATCACTGTGCACAAGCTGTAAAGGGGCTGAGGCGTGCCAAGAGGCACGTTTGTCAAAACTGTCCCGATGATGTTTTCCGAGTACACATCCGGAACAAACACCATCTCTGCAAGATACCATAGGAAGACCTGTCACCATATTTTCTTTACATAGATGCTGAAGGGAGCGATAGTTTAAGTGACCAAATCGCTCATGCCAAAGTTTGCTCACTTCATCATTATGAGCAACAAATACTGAGGGAAGATTTGATGACCCAAAGTTGTGAAACTTATACAACCTTGTGGAATCATCAGCAAGACCAGTAGCTAGAATCTGTTTAGGATCTTTTAGATCCTTGATTACAACATCATGAGGTGAAAATTCAACAATTTTACCTTCACCTGAATGAGTTATCTGATAGACAGATAGAAGGTTGCAGGATAAGGTTGGAACACATAATACATCATTAAACTGACCATTGTCTAGATGAACAGTTCCAGTCCCTACAACATTAAGAGATCTATCATCACCAACATATATATTTTTGGTGTTACAATCATTTAAAGAAGAAAACATGGCTTGGTTTTTGGCCATGTGATAAGAGGCTCCAGAATCAATGAGCCACTCATGAGAATGAGAAGAAGAAGAAGATACATTTAATGCATAACCAGACTGAGATGATTGACAACGACATGCAGAAAGTGCCATTCCGGAAGTTGAAGTTGAAGTAGGCTCCACATGGATGTTATGTTTCTTCATTGCGGCTTCCAAGGCTTCCATCTTCTTAAAGCATTTAGATTCTAAGTGGCCATCTCGATTACAAAAGTTACAATGTCTATCAGTCTTCTTCCATTTGTTTTTATTGGTCTTATCATTTTGCTGAAATGATCTTTCATTTTGAGGCTGAGTTGGTTTAGGACCATTCTTTTGAGGATATGACTTCTTAGGATTCTTTGAATTTGGTTGCTGCTGGGCGGCTAACGCTTTCGTGGAAGAGTTTCCAAGATTAAGAAGACCAAGGTGTAAGAGTTTTTCTTGTTCTCTTATTAAGGAATCACAAAAGGAGTCAAAGGAAGGGGCCTTGTAGTCTTTTCCTTGACAAATGAAAGCTTCCCTTGTAGAATGGAAAGTGGAAACAAATACAGAGTAGGCTGGTCCCAACTTAGTAAGGATGGAATAAATAAGGTTACCATCTTCTTTCTTAACTTTAACACCTTCCAAGAGATATCTAAGGGTCTTGAATTTGGACAAGAAATCTTCAATGCAAGAAAAATTATTAGGATCCAAAGTAAGCAACTCATTTTCAAGTTGATGGGCTCTAATTTCATTTTTAATCCCAAAAACTTTAGCGATTTTTTCTAATGCTTCATGAGGAGTCTCAAGTTCTGCAATGTGGAATCTAAGATCAGGAGAAATAGACATCCCTATCAAACCACGTGCTTGATCTTGTCTATTTTCCCATTTTGCAACCTTGTCTTCATCTTTTGGTTTCTTCTCTTGGTCTGTGGCTATTCTGAAGAGACCTTTACTTCTAAGTAAATCTTCCATGTAGGCTACCCATTGGAAGTAGTTAGTGCTGTCAAGAATGACTTGGCATGGACTTTCCATTTAAAAAAAAAAAACTGAAGCTGAAGATGCTGAAAGTAAGTGTTCCAATGGATAGATCTCGAAAAAATAGGCGGTTTTAAAAAAAACGGCTCTGAAAAAGGCTTCCGGATGAAGAAGTTATGGCTTTTTGAAAAAAAAATTGTTGAAGTTGCCGGCAAAGTGCGCGAAGGGAATGAAAAAAAAATCCGCCCCCACAAAATGGAGACTTGAACCCAAGACCTCTACTCTCTTAAAATAGCTTTGAACCAATTGATCTATACAAAAAATTTGAGAGAGAGAGAGAGAGAGAGGGGGGGGGGCCTTGGTTTGCGTGCTTGCCTTGAGAAAGCTCTTTTTCCCTACAAAACACAAAACACAAAACCCAACACAAATATGCAAAGAAAAACGAACCTTGCGGCTCGAAGTTAGCTTTAGCCAAAAAACTAGAAATTTAAAAAAAAAAATCTCAAAGTTAGCTTTAGCCGAAAAACTAAATATTTTTCTCAATGTTTCTGATTTTCCGAGATCACACTAAGGTGCAGGGAAAAGAGCATACGCATGAGAAAAATCCTTCCTTTCTGTTTCTGATTTGCCCAGATCGCACAGAGTCGCAGGGCAAAGAGCATACGCAGAAATGAAAGGTATAGATCCGGTTAAAAAAAAAAGGGCTAAATAAACCGAAACCGAAATAAGCAGAGAGAAAATAACAGTAAACTGCAAAAAAAACACTGTATACCTCCCGATCTGAAAAATGACGCAGCTAGGGCTACCGGAAACCTTTTCGCGTGAAACGAAAGGGGTTCCTCACTGGAACAGATGCTCCGAACGCAACAGAGCAGTCCTCTCGGCCCGAAAGCAGTCAGAAACAGCAGATCTAGGAAACGACAGCCGCATGCAGTTCTACCGGCTTCAGATTTGGATCACCAACGGACGCGGCCCTCAAATAGCTTCGATACCATGTAGGAATTTACAGGGTAAGTTCCTCAGAAAGAACACCAAAAGGACACCGCTCACAACCAGATCTCAAATCAATACACCAGTATTTTTGACGTGGTTAAAACCCTCAAAGTGCAAGGAGGGAAACAGTCCACGGCCTGTCCCAACGTGGGTACTACAGGCAATTTATTAATCAAAGAATGAAAATTTACATAAGCTTCTCTCATGCACGGATTACCCGAACAAAGACCCTCCATGCGCTTTAAATAGAACTCATGGACCAATCGGGTGTCAAGCCACGGATCAAGTGTCGGTAATACCGAGGAGAGAATGAACCGTCGGATCACTACATATCGTGACCGTCGGATTGTAAGTTACAAAATGTACAACGGTAAAGAAACACACTTTACCTAACTCTATACCTAACTCTACACTAGACCAAGTTGAACTTAACTATATCCTATGTGTCGGAATATCCTAACAGATTCTCTACTCCAAATTTTCATTCTGGATTTTAGGTGTTTTATATTATTTGAGAATTTTAGTATAAAAGGAGAGTTTTCATCGTCTCTAAGATGGATCCGAGAGTCTTCCACCATTTTTAGGAAGTCTGACTCCTTAAGCCAAGAATAGTTAAACTTGAATGGGGCTCGAGGTTTATTGTCCTCCAACTCCATTTTGAGAAGAATGGAATTGTGGTTGGATATTCCACCTACCTTGCCCCACTATTTAATGATCATGTTATTGGATAGAATGGATTTAGAAACATATAATTTATCTAATCTTTTCAAAAATCATCATTTATCATATGATATTCCTCCACGTCGGGGATAATTTGATAAGGCACATATCAACAAGTTGTGATGATTCAAACATGTGGCAAAAAAATATTCCAAAGAGTTAGCTCTAGGGTATGGGCCACAAACCTTTCTAATGGATGTAGTGAAATTTAGGTCTCCACCTAGGATGGTATGGGGTTTCGATAAATAACATGGGGAGAGAAAATTATCCCAAAAGGTGTTGTAGTCTAAATATGGGCCATAAAAATTTACATTTGTCCAAGCAACATCAATTTTTTTTTTATCTCCATCTCGACAAAAATGAAATTGTTATATGCAAAGGAAGAAATGGATTTAATATAAGGATATCAAGCCATGACCAATCCACCATAGGCCACAACATTTATAGTAAAAAAGGACCAACCCTTTAACTAGGGCTCTAATATAGCACAAATTTGTCACTAAACGTCAGTATCTCTTGAAGAAGTATTATGTCAGGATTTAGACATCAAAGGAGGTGTTTGAGGGTGAGATTTTTAGGGGTGCCACCAAGACCCCTTGATATTCATCAAGAAGAGGATCATCTAGAAACCTCCAAGGCGGTTTTTTATTTCCAAGGACCCCTAAATTTGTGTTTTGTTTACCTAGCTTGATATTGTAGTTAGCTCTTTGTTGAGCTTTTGATAAACACGTTTTTTTTTCCCTACATGTCCTTTCATAGGTGGATCTTTTGTTGGACTTACTTTAGAGGTAGCCTCTAAGGAAGCTCTTAATCAAGATATGTGTTGTAAGTCCTAATACAAGCCTCTCTTGAAGACTAACTTGAGCCTTTTCTAGCCTCAACAATGTTAATCTTAGAGAATGAGGTATTAGAGGAGTTTGAAAGAGAGTCTAAATAGGGAATGGGAAGAGTTTTGGGGGGAGGTTGAAAATAATATATTTCAGGGATAATCTATAGATGAGTTGGTTCTGAAATAACCACAGGGAGAGGAGTTGAAACAATAGGAGAAACAACAGGAGATGGAGCTAGTGCCAAAATGGAAGTTTATTCAATAAAATGCTAAAAATTAATGTAAGGAACCCAAGCTGAAAAAATGCTTATGGGTTCTCTATCCACATTTTATACTAGGGTTTGAGTTGTGTCTTCTAATGAAATTGGAGGAGAGGCCTTTTGTGTGCTTCCCATATCCAAGATGAAGTCCTTTGGACCCATACCTTATTAAACAACTTCATTACATTTGAATTCTAGTTACACTAGTCTGCGAGGTGGCCAACCTTTCGACATGTGTTACAATAGAAAGGAACCCTCCAATATCCCACTACCTAAAGTCATTTCTTCCCTTGAAAAATCAATTCCACCTATTTGACCAAACCCTCGCTAACGTCCACTTCAATTTTGAGCCAAGCACATAAACGTTCTTTTTTGGTCAAACAGTCATCTTCCAAACCAATAAATCGACTAAGTTTGTTACCAATGGCTTTGAGTAGCTCATGTGATTATAACATTAAAGGAAGACCAAGTAGAATTTCCCATATATTTTTTGCACCATCGATTCTCTGGTAGGATTGAAATAAATGCACCACCACTACACCACTAAACTAAACTCCCCTCAATGCTAAACTTTGTTGAGAATCTCATGGACCTCACTTTCAGCTCAAAATTTTGCGCAAAACCACCCCCTAACAAGGACGTGGAAATCCAAGATATTGTCAATCTTCATCTCCCAATTTGTTTTCATCCAATCCAAAACAGATGGTGGACTTAAAGACTTTCCTGTGAATTTTCCAATGATGGCCCACTCTAGCAGGACTAACACCTCTTTCAATCCTACATCCTTGGTAACAATCATTACCAATTCTTTACGAGACTTTAGTGACTACCTACATCTAGGTATGGACTATGAATAAGAAGGATTAAGAATAGGATTCACCAACCCCATATCATCACCCACTTTTGTCATTGATGAAACAATATTTTGAATAAAATGATCATGATAAAGTGAGCCTACATCACATAAATGGGCATTGAACACCTTGACAATGGGAGATGGAATACTACGGGTGAAAGTAAGATCAGATGGTCCAGATTTTTCATGTCTTGATGCCAACTCAAATGGGAAGATGCTTCCTAGACACAAATTGTCTAGTTCATAGTAAACTTCATCAATATCCATTGATTTTTTCATATGTGCAATACATACAACCAGACTCGATACAACCCCAACTTAACGCGACATACACCTTTCACTTTCACAACAGTGCCAAAGGAAATAAATGATCTAATTTACACCTAATTTTGAAGATTGAGATGAGAGGCCACGACCATTTTCATTCCTCTTTTATTACATCATTTTTTTATGGTTTAGTAACTAATGCAGTCTTAGGAAAACCATTTTGAGTTGTTTTTTATGACATTTGGTCATGTTTGGACTAATAAATGTGTTCCTTGAGATATTTTGTTGCATGTTTTAAATTTTCAAAAAATTATGAAATAAGTGCATCATAATACAAATTTACAAGAGGTATTATATCTCGTAAATTATCATTTTTTCAATATTTGTAGGAAACCTAGGCGAATTTCGAGATATGATTTTTGTAGATCAATATCCTGAGATTGATGAATACCCATCCACTTGTCGAAAATTTATCATGGCATGCCTAGTCAATGCGCTTAGTTCAACAATGAAAATGCAAGATAGTTTGAGAATTTCGTCCAAATCTTATTTTTCCTAATTTGTTCCATGATCTAGGAACTCAACAAAGTTGATTTTATTATATCACACCTCCAAGATAGGCCATAATCAGTAGCAAAGAGGATTGTAATAGCCTTGGTGAAAATTCCATGTAATAAAAGTTAATAAAGGCAAAATAATAACCATGATGGGACACGTATTCCAAGATGAATGTTGGGTAAAATCTTAGCGATGGGGATCACTGGTGATTGATTAATGGCTAAGGAAATTGGCAAAGGCTTTGGAAAGACAAAATGACATTTTGGCACATTTATTTATGAAAATAATGGAAATTGAGAGAAAACGGAAGTGAAAGGTCACAAGTTGCATGTGAGGAGGAAAATGAAGGAAAATAATGGAAAATGAATAAAATAGGGGCCTCATTAATAAAAAGGATTATGAGGATCAGTTCACAGGATTTTGGAATTCTCTCTCTATTTTCTCTCTCTCATACTCTTGGAAACTTAGAGTTTTCTTGGAGCACTCTTAGATAGTGTGGCATACTTGGATTTTTGGAGAAATAACGCAAAGGAAGAGCAGGAAAGCGCAAGAGGACATCAGGATCAACAACTACAATGAGTTTTTATTGCAGGTATGGAGTTGCATGTATGTTTTCCTCACTAGTTTTGGCAGGCATGACATATGCATGTGGTTTACTGGCCATGATTTGTCATTGACATGGAGGATTGCCTGGAATGATGGTGGATTTTCCTAGCCTTTCCATTTCATGGATAGTCATGGTGTTGTAGATTTATTTCTTTGTTTTTCAGGTTGGTTCTCATGTTTCCTTTAGCTTGGGTTGAGTTACTAGTTCCTGGAAGCCCTGGTTGGACAAACGCTCTGGAAGCCCTTGGTGGGTTGAGTTACTAGTCATGGAATCCCTTGTTGGACAAACGCTCTGGAAGCCCGACGAGACCTGTGGATTGAGTTACTAGTCCTGGAAGCTTTGGTTGGAACAAACGCTCTAGACCCCTACAAGGCTCGGTTAGAGACCAGTATGATGATGGTTTTGTGATTTTCGACCATGAGGTGGAAAAACTGTTTGATGGGTTGAGGTGGTTTGGCCTCTAGAAGCCCTAGATGGTTTTGATTGATGTGTTTTATGAGATCCCACATTCATGCTTGGAATATGGCACAGGGGTGACTAGCTGAAGAGAGATTTGGCTCAGCCATGTCTACGGTCGAGTGGTTCGTGGAAGTCCCACAACTGGTTGGCCTTTGCATCATTAATATGAGGTTATTTCTCCTTATTATTTCATGAGTATTATACTGGTTTATATGTGGATTATATGGTTGTTGTTTCCTTGGTATTTCTGTTGTTATTATGCTAGTTATGCACATGTATTATGACAGTGGCTATGTATGACTCTCATCATGTTTTTACTTGTAAATGAATGAACAATGTATCAATGGCATAATGGATGAAAATACAACTAATGTGTTGAGGCATCAATGCTTCTTAGCAATTCTTGTATGAGTATGAGACCCCTATGCTCACATCTGTTGTTTAAACCTGTAGATTAAATATTTGTGACATGTTTGACGAAATGCCTGTCATATCTAGTAGGGGTCTAGTCAAGTCCTTGCTCAAGTAATTGCATTTATATCATGGTTATGTTGTTACCTTTCAGTTTTGAAAGTGTCATTTAGTTTTGGGCAGTGACTTGGGCTTTGGGCCTGAAAAATTCGCTCAAATCTCAGAGATGCAGGCACAACACTGGGAAGAAAAGTCCTTGGACGCATGCATACCCATTTTGTGGGAGTGTCGGGAGCCTCTTGGACGCATGCTTTCCCATATCAAGGGAGAGTCTGAGGATTTAATGGTCTAAAAACTTAGTTGGTCTTAGGGGCTGGTTACCTAAGTGGTTGGGATGGTTCCTGGGAGTCATGTTGTTGATGTGGAAGGCCTGTATGGTGTGTTTTCATCAATTCCACTTCCTTAACTAACACATAGGGAGTAAAATCATATCATAGTAACTTATCTTCACATGTTTACTGTTATAGACATTTTTGTGCCTTACAGCATTGAGCATGAAATGTCCATAATCTAAGGGATCCAAAGTCCCTAAACATGTTGTTCTTACCCCTAGAGGAACAAGGCTAACAAACCACAGCAATTCACAGAAGTTCTCCACCTGAAATTGCTCAAAAACAAGTCAATTCAGGATCATGTCAACTGCTCCATTGACCATCTGCGCTGAATGTCAGTGGCTCCACTGTCTACCTGCGTTGAATGTCAACTCCAACACTAGCTACCTGCGCTGGGCGAGTTTGGACAAGTGGCAGACTCATTCCTCAAGGTGTCAATGCTCAGGAAGCTTCCAAAATGACACTTGCCTCAGGGAATTCGACTGGTGATGAGTAAGAGGTTCCAAATCTCCAAGTGGAAGCAAGAACCTCCAAGTGGACTCAAGAACTGAGAGAGGGAGAGGACACTAGTCAGATCTCAAGCTGACTCATCCTCTCTCCAAAATAACTATATATAGATCTCTCCTCCATGAGATCTAGAGGCTGGAATTTTATTATTGCAAAGAATTGATGTTGGTTTGAGACTGGAATCATTGGGTGCTTAATGCTTTGAAGGGGCTGAAGATAGGAATTCTATTTGCTGGGAAGGAGATGCTGGATTGGAGCCCTCTGGGTTGTATCTCTTCCTGAACCTTGTTATTCATCAATAAAGCTATCTTGGTTTCTCCTATATGCTGATGTATTTTGATGTGTGAATGTATTAGTGTATTTGGTTTATTTCTAATCCTAAACTAGTTATGAATGTGAGTATCTATCTTTGTGTAGTGTTCTTCTCTTGTCGCAAGTAGCTGTTCTCTTGTGATCTTGCAGGAAGTTGTAGCTGGATAAGCAAGAAGGCAAGTAGCTGTGAACACCCAAAGAGAAGGGAGATTGGATCGAGGGACAAACGGAAGACACCGGTAAGTCTATTGATCTCTCTTCTTTCACATTTCATAAAGGAAGAAATCAGTGTAGCTGTATTCGTTTGTTGCTAAGGCACTGTCACACCTTAGGTGGATAGGATCGTCCTGCATAGGCATTTTTCCCCACAACAAATTGGCGACTCCGCTAGGGAGAATTTGTTTAGTCATTTTGTTTGTGTTTCTATCTTTTGTTTGCATCATAGACTTAATAGCAACAGTCGAACTGCATCTTTCCCGGATGCAAAGTAGAAAGTTGCTGCTTTGATCCAATTGCTGGACTTGTCTATGATCTAAACAATGGATCCACAAATGATTTGATGATCCTTGTGATAGATCTTAGTAGCTTTCAAAGCATCCCTTTGATTGTACCTTGCTTGTGTTTCTGATTTGGCCTGAAACTGTTGATTTTTGAGAAATTTGTGACCCAGAACCCAGGAGAAACGAGAGTTTCTCCTTCAGCGCAACTGCTGTGAAGGCAGTCTGCATTTCAACGCAGGTCTCGTGAAGGCTACCTGCGCTGAATGTCAAATCCTCAGTGTTGAGGTTGCGCTGAACCAGTTTGGCCTTGTGCAGCTGGGGTTCTCTGCTCTCTGTTGCCTTGTTTTGATCTCTGTTTTTTGCAGCCTTTAACCAGCATAGGTACTAGTCAGATAACTCCTTTTCTTTGCTTACATTCCGCCTCCTTTTGTACAAAAAGACTGTGAGTTTTTTTATGTGTTTGTGGCGTCATTTACAGTTTTCCTTTGCATGAGTAAAGTAGTCATCCTGTAGCCTTTGATTCAGATCTGATTGATTGTGATCTTAGAAGAGAGTTCATTGGCTGTTTGCAGATTGATTATACATTTACTTTTGCTTATTGGTTTGAATTTGTCTCTTTTGAAGTGTCAAAACAAGTCTTTATTTCGAAAATCGTTAAGTGTTGTAATCTCTTCTATCTTCTCTGATTTCGAAAAAAGTGAACTTGTTTGTATTGATCATTTAAAAGCAAATTCAAAGTTGTACAAAAAACTTTCTTTGTAGGCATCAATACTAAGAAAGCAGAAAACAAACACCTGCATTGTGCATTTTGCATTTGATAGTTTGCATGTTGGATTTAGGAAAAGTGCATTAGAGTGTGCTGATTGCTCTTTGAGAAAAGATGGTGTCTTTCTTTTCCCTTAGTAGCTAGGATTTTCAAAGTTGAAAAGATATAAAGCTTGCTTATCATCTTTAGACTGCATTTAGGAATTTGTATCATACATCTCGTGGTGAACCTTGAAAGGCAAACTTTAAAAAGATCAACTTAAAATAAACTGAATGAACCTAACAACGCTTTGTAACATAATGCACAACATAGACGTCTAGGCTAGAGACGTGTTCCGGCGTCGTTAAGCCTAGTGACTGTCGATCTCGTGGAAGGTGGGTGATTCCTCCTGAGGGACGATAGCGCTAGTACGGATTGTGCTCCCACGTACCGTCGCGTATATATTGGGAGACCCCTATAGGCATATATCCTTTATCCTTAGGAAACCGTGTCGGCCGCCCTACTGATCGCAATGCAGTGAACACAGCATTCACGAAGATCGACCGCCCGTACCCTAAAAAGTATTCTGCGGTTTTGCGAAAAGTTTGGCACACCCTCTGCCTAGAACTCCATAGCAGTTCCTTTTGGCCTTTTTCAGACTCTATAACAGAAAAAGTCCATCCGAGCATTTGTCACTTCGGGCTCGTTAAAACATCGAAGGAGACTAGAGTCATCTTTAGCTTTTTTTCGACTCTTTAAAAGTGAAAAAGCAAGTTGTGTCTAAAGCGTCTAATAAAATTCATTCAATTCGGAAACACCAATTTCCCCTTTTGTATTTTGGTTGAACGAGTAATCCGCAATCGTGGAAGAAATTCAATTGAAACCCCGTCGTTCACGGAGGCTTACGAGTCAACCGTCTTTGTCTCCGGAATCGAAAACAATACGGACAAAGCGAACTCGTTTAACCGGTTCAAAATCTCCTATCAAAGTTAGAACAAGTGTTCCAACAACATCTGAGATTCCGGTTACTCCAAACATTTCTGGAAACCCTGCCTCTATAGAAGAAGTTCAACAGCCATAGAGGGACAGTAACACTGATCCTAGTCTGGGGGCAAATACTTGTGCTACTGAGCCAGTTCCATCTGTAACCGGTTCAGAGAGTCTTGCTCCTCAAACAACTGTCGCTGTCGATTCAACCCCTTCTTCGGCACCAGAAATATTTTACGGACCTGACGGTCTTCCTCTTCCACCGGGTTTGATTGCGATAGAGGAAATTGCAGAGGACCCGCAAGCAAGTACTCCAACCCATTTTGGAGTCGGGGTCACTCTATTTCCTTCATCAGAAGTTAATCCACCACAAGTGGAAGTTCCTGTAGAATCGCTAGGCAATCTATTGGATAGACTCAAAATGTCTGAACAACCATCAACATCTAGGACTGTGTCGAACGACACAGCGACAACAGAAGCCCCTGCCGTCACTCCGACAATGTTTGTCGGCATACCATCTGTCCCGACTAGCTCACAACCACTAGAAGGAGTCCACCAAGGGACTATTTCGACAGTGTGGTCCGTTCCAGTTTGTTCATCCGGAATAAAATCCGGCAACTCTTACGTTGAGGCTCGCCAGATTGATCCATTTGGAGGTCAATTTGGGCAATCCAGTCCACAAGGACAAACAATCCCCTTGAGTTCCGGATTGCTACCGTATGGGGGGCAGTATGCCCTTTCATTACCCCCTCCGGGAGGGTATCCATACGGGAGTTCACAATAGTATTCAGGTTATACTGGAATTACATCAAGTGGTTGGGTACCTATGCTACCTCAACAACCAAGGGTTGTATATTCTATGCAACAGTGTGTACCTATGTCGAACATCCCGACCACACCGGCTATTGTGACAGTGTCACAGGTTCAAACGTTGCCTGTTGTATGTCAACCTCAGATTTCTCAGGTTGTAATGCAACAGCCCCTTGACCCCGGGTCACAACCACAATCGCCAACTGGTGGGGCGACACAGGTCCAAACGGGTACAATTACCCCGCACCTTGGTCCAACAGTTAGTATAGCACAACAGAACATGGCTTCACAACCGTGGCTGGTGCAATACCAACAACCACAATTCCAACAAGTGTACCAAGGTTCTGAGCAGCAGATCTTTGTGAACAGTGGACAACCGTATATTCAAAACGGTCAAAACCAACCGCTTTACAGTGGTCAAGTCCACCAACCGTATCAGTCATACCAACATCAATTACATTATGCTGGTATGCAAAGACCCACTGCTCAAGCGATTCCATCGTACCCTGGGCATGCTTCACCTAACCTGAATCAACAGTTACCATTCGTGGCAACTTTAGAGTTACCCGATTTACACCGGTTAACCAACGATCCAATTGCTTACGCCCCTTGGTGGCCAGCGATTCCTCACAAACTTCCATCTGACATTCCTAAATTCAATGGAAATCCAGGTGAAGACCCATCGAATCACGTGATGACTTTTCATCTGTGGTGTTCATCAAACACCCTGAATGATGATTCGATAAGGCTTCGCCTTTTCCAGAGGACGTTAACGGGTCCAGCGGCAAAATGGTATATTGAATTACCTAGAGCCTCGTTCGACAATTTTAGCTGCCTAGCCACGACTTTCTTAACCCATTTTCAATTACCGATAAGGTATGAAACGGGAACAGAAATATTAACCAACTTCAAGCAGACAACTGCCACTCACATATCCGATCATATACATGAGTGGCGTCGTCGTCGTAGGATGGTGAAAACATACGTTCCCGATCAGCTGTTAGCTGAATGGTTTATAAAGTCTTTACTTCCTGCTATAACAGAAGATGTGGCAAAGGGGGGAGTCATAACGGAGGAGCAAGTTATTGCTCGTGCACAATATATAGACTTAGTTTATACTCAGTCTGGCACGCTCTACGACAAAATACCTGACGCCCCTAGACCGGAATTTTCAATTCCTCCTCCTCCTAAATCCAATAGTGACTCTCATGCCGGCGATGGCGTGATTGGCACGGCAAACGCGAAATCGACAAAGGCTTCATCTAAGAAAGCCCGTAAGAATTCGGATCAAAATGCAAAAGAAGAAATTCTTGCTTCGGAAGTAAATGCCGTATCAGCAGATAAAGGCAAAGAAACCAATCAACCAGGAAGCAAGAAGAAGCAAAACAAAGGGAAGAAGAAGAAACAGGGTGAGTCATCCCCTCAAAAAACTTCTTCAAACCCTCCTGGGAAAGGGAAACCAAATTATCCATGTCAAATATGTGATGAGGAGGATCATTGGATGAGGGATTGTCCCTATAAAGCTGAGCTTAAAAGGTTCTTCAAAAGTTCACAAACCTAAGCTGTGTTAACTGATCCATTTCCCAATCCAGGTCAAAATCTGGTTGATAGTGGAAATGCTTCCCCGTCGCAAGTGCTTATGTTGTCGGTTTCAAAACAATAGAATGATGCTTTGATTTCGACGAGGAACAAAGATTACGGGAATCTGCAGCTGTCCAATGACAAAGGTAAAGATCAACCAAGTAGTTCGACAACAACTTCGACAGAAGTTGTACCACCCATCATTCCTGAATTAACAATAAAACCGCCAAACGGAGTAGTACACAAGTCAACATTTAATCCTCGCGCCAAAGCGGCATAGCATTATAACATAGTGGAAGATTTGGCCCAATCGCCATCCGCTATGTCGACTCTTGAAGTACTACAAAATTGCCCATCCCAAAGGCAGGCTTTGTTATCGGCTATTGGTGGGGTTGATCCTAAGGATTCCAATCTTGTATCCTTTGATCACAAAGGATACGATCCTCAATTACCAGCTCAACTAGCTTTCCTTATTCAAGTGAAAGCCCTCAACAAAACTGTTCACAGAACAATTATTGATGAGGGAGCATCTACATGTATTATGTCGATGAGTTGCTGGAAAACTCTAGGATCTCCAACCTTGTCGCGATCTTCGACAACATTAAAAGCTTTCGACGGAAGGACTTATACCCCGTATGGTATCCTTAATAACTTGAAGGTTGAACTGGGAGGAAAAACAGTAGAAATAGATGTTGAAGTCATCGATGGGAATCTTGACTACAACATCCTACTGGGAAGACCGTGGATCTATGCCATGGCAGCTGTTGTGTCGACTTATTTTAGGAAGATCGCATTCCCATTTGAAGGAGGGATTACGATCGTCGACCAACAAAACTTCCTCCCTAATGGTTCACAAGTTACAGGAAGCATTCCCATGATCCATGGAAGCAACCATTCACTTCAAGACATTGGAGTAGGCCTACTAAAAGACCCCACATTAATGGGAACTTTCGTACTTCCACCTCCATTCTATATAGGAGAAGTAGCATTCGTAAGAGCCTGCAACATGATATCTTCCACGAAGATCTCAGAAGACGATGTCGAAATGGATCATGCAATGGTTTTGCCCCCAAGCCCTATAGAAATATTGTAGCAATCAATGTTTCGGGCATGGGAGGTGAACCCAAATCTACGCTCATCAAGCGTTTGGGTAGATAGGTCTAGAGAATATGGTACCCCATTAGATCCTTGGTCGAAAGTGCATGGGACTGACGAAGGAATTCTACAATCAATGTTGATTGAGGGGGCACCATGGAATGATTGCCACCATCGTTCCCTTCTTCCAGAATATGAAGAAGATACTCAACATGACCTTTATCACCCTTCAGTTTTTGAATTCCTATCAAATACTGTAAATACGGTGGATTCCGAGCGAAACTTATCCAATATTGAAGAGACTATAGCCATAAATATCTCGACTAAGACAAATGTTGTAGAAAATATTTATGTCGGCAAAAGTTGTTCCCCTTCAGAATTGGAAATATATAACGCTCTTTTTCGCGAATTCAGAGATGTCTTTGCTTGGTCATATGATGAAATGCCAGGCATTGACTCGAGTATCGTTGAACATGAAATTAAAATGTATCCTGATGTCAAACCAGTAAGACAACGGCTTCGGCAGGTGCACCCCAAGAAAGCCGCTGCCATTAAAGCAGAAGTTGAAAAGCTCCTCCATGCTGGTTTCATCTACCCGGTTCCTCTAACCGATTGGGTATCGAATATTGTCCATGTTATGAAGAAACAAGGGACGATTAGAGTGTGTGTCGACTATAGGGATGTAAACCAAGCTTGTCCGAAGGACAACTACCCTACACCCTTCATCGACCAGATAATTGATGAATGCGCCGGATGTGAAATCTTTTCATTTATGGATGGATTTTCCGGGTATAATCAAATAAATATCCGCCCACAGGACCAGTCAAAGACTGCATTTATTTGTCCATGGGGCACATTCGCTTATCGAAAATTACCCTTTGGTTTAAAGAACGCAGGGGCGACGTTTCAGAGGGCAATGAATTATGCCTTCCATGACATCAAGAACATAGTTCAACCATATCTCGACGACCTTCCGGCTCATTCGCGAAAGCAGACTGATCATCCGCAACATTTAAGAGTGATATTTCTACGTTGCCGACACTACAAGATAAGACTCAATCCGCACAAATGTGTATTTTGCGTCGGTTCTGGTCGTTTACTTGGCTTTGTAGTCTCTAAGGATGGGATTCGTCTTGACCCTTGTAAGGTTCAGGCAATCGTCAATTTGCCTCCACCTTCAAATTTGCTTCAGATTCAGAAACTCCAAGGGAAAGCAAACTTTCTGAGGAGGTTCATTCCAAATTACGCAGAACTTGCTAAAGGTTATACTCGTCTTTTGAAAAAGGATGTACCTTTTGTTTGGGATCAGGTGGCGCAAGCTTCCTTTGATGCTCTGAAAGATTCTCTAGTAAAAGCATCATTAATGTATGCCCCAGAATATCAAAGAGATTTTAACCTGTATCTGGCTGCAGCGGATACGACCATTGCGATGGTTTTAGTTCAAGAAGTCGATGGAATTGAACATCCTATATATTATTTAAGTAAAAACTTAAATGATACAGAAAGTAAATATTCTTATGTTGAAAAACTAGCGCTTGCAGCTGTTCAAGCGATTCAAAGGTTTCGACATTATGTCCTCTTTCGGAAAACTACCATTTTATCAGATTGCAACCCCATGACTTATATACTGTCGCGACAGTTGCTGGGGGGCAAATATTCAAAATGGATAGCGATCCTTCAAGAGTTTGATCTGGAATTTGTAAAATCCAAATCAAAGAAAGCCCTAGTTTTCGCAAAATTATTGTGCGATCTCCCATCGTCGTCCAACGATGAAACCTCCGAAGAATCAATCATGGACGAGAATTTGTTTCTGATATCTATAAGCAATGAGTGGTATGGAGATATCATAATTTATCTCCAAACCCAAAAGTTCAGGCCTAGCACCTCTCACTCTGAACAGAAACGTATACGATACCAAGCTAAAGACTACATGATTGTCGGTGATACGCTTTACCGTCGTGGTATCGATACAGTCCTGAGGAGGTGCCTTACCCATGAGGAGGCCGAAAAAGCCCTGAATGAGTGTCATTCAGGCGCGTGTGGTGGGCATCAATCTGGATATGCTACAACACAGAAAATCTTACGAGCAGGATACTTCTGGCCAACCATGTTCAAAGATTGCATAACCGCAGTCAGAAGTTGCCATGCTTGTCAAATTTTCGATAGCAAAACCAGAAGACCACCCGCACCTTTACAGCCAATAGTTGCTGTTGGGCCTTTCGCCAAATGGGGCATCGATTTCATGCAATGTAACCCCACCTCGACCGAGGGGCATGGGTATATTATAGTCGCTGTTGACTATTTTACCAAATGGGCCGAGGCGATGCCTACATTAGATAACACTGGTGAAACAGCTGCCCTTTTCTTTTTCAATCATGTAGTCGCCAGGTTCGGCGTACCACAGGCTATAGTTACAGATCATGGGTCGCATTTTCGCAATCACATGATGGTTGAATTAGCTGCCAAGCTAGGGCTATCTCACGACAGCTCTACCCCGTATTATCCGCAAGCCAACGGACAAGTTGAAGCAATCAACAAGGTCCTGAAGCGTATGCTACAAAGGATGATCGGGGTTCACAAAAGAAGATGGCACCTAATCCTGTACTTAGCCTTGTGGGCTTACCGAACATCGGTAAAGAACGCGACCGGGTTCACACCTTTCCAACTGGTGTATGGCCTGGAAGCAGTCTTGCCAATCCAGTGCGAAATTTCATCGCTTAAACTCGCAATTGATCTCCTCCCCGGAACTTCAGAAGAAGAGGCTCATTTCTTGGAATTAATCCAATTGGATGAAACCCGTCGTGATGCCGCTTTGGCTAACGAAGCCCATAAAAAACGAGTCAAGGCGCAGTTCGACAAAAATGTCAAACCCCGTGTCTTCTCAGAAGGTGACTTGGTCTTGCTTTATGACCAAGAATCCGATAAATTGGGAGCAGGTAAATTTAATTCCTTATGGATGGGCCCCTATATTGTTAAACGAGTGTTAGCAAAAGGAGCCTACGAGTTAATGGATTATGACGGAATTCCACTGGTGCAACCCCGTAATGGGTTGTACCTCAAGCGTTACTATGCTTAAATAGTAACCTGTATGCTTTTGTTGTATTTTGTTTTCGCTAAAGTATTTGTTTTGGTCGAGTGATCCACCTTTTTCCATTTATTGCAGATGTCAAACCTTCTAGAGACATGTGTTGGATATGCTGACGGAGCGAGTCGTAGTTCGCGGAACCTGTCCTCCGCAGCCTGGGCCATTTTTGATCCAAGCGGCGAGTTAGTAAGTTTCAGAGGTGTGTGTATTGGGCAATCAACGAATACCATCACTGAGTATAGCGCGTTGATAGATCTACTCTCTGATGCCATCACCCGTGGTATACGCCGACTAATCGTCAGGCTAGACTCACAGCTCGTAATACTACAACTCAATGGTATATATTCCGTTCGCAATCCAGTTATTTATCGCATGTTCCTAAGGGTTAAGATTTTGGAAAGACAATTGATTCAATTCAATACCAGCATATTTCCAGAAACTTAAACACATTAACCGACTCATTAGCAAACTATGTGTTAGATAGACATTTGCGACATTTATAAAAAGAGACACATCATCAATGATTGTGCATATGGATCATATAACTCAACCAGAATAAAACTCGAAAATCAAAATATATATAAGTTGTTTATCGTTCATACATAATGTTCTGTAACCAAGACAAAATCGGTCATATGACCCAAAAACTCAAAAGTGATAGGGGGCACCCTAGTCTAGTGATGCTCATGATAGCACGTCACGGCCTGTGCAATCATGCGCAAGAGACGAGTCCATCGTCTAGGCACACCAGTAGTATGCCGCTGCAACTGTAAAGGTAACTCATCAATCCTCACATCGGGAATGCCGAGAGTAAGGCTCTCAACTTGCTCCTGCACAGCTGTAAGGATCTCGGCTACGTCAAGGTCGCGGAGAATAACTCTCCCAGCAGTCTCCCCTGCTAGGGCAGCAACTGGCGCTCTCGGGCGAACTGCTGGACGAACAGGACCAACATTTGTACGCACACATGAGTTTGATTAAAGTCTTGATAGAATAAAGCACAAGGACATTATAAATAAGAGTAGTAAACAGTAATATGGTCGAAGATTTTACCAATAGCGCCCCACTGTTCGCCATCCGGTAACACCAAATCCGGATCACCTCGGAAATCCATACCAACATATGGGTACTCGGAATAGACCATCTCCTGGCGCTCGAACCACCTGAAGAAGGTATCAGTGAAAGTAATCTGAGATTGACCAGCATGCCTAGACATGTGGTCAACCCATCTCTGCATGTGTGGCTCGGTAGGAGAAGGCAGGTCGAGTGCAATATACTGAGGCTGCATCAGTGGTATTTTCTCCAAGGCAAAGGCAGTCAAAACAGAACCAAATCCAAAGTTCTTCAGCTTCCCGTCCTTTACCTTGGTCAATTGACTTTTCATCTGAACAAGTACCGCATCACACCAGTTGAATACTTTCGGTTGGAGACACTCCAAGGCGTGCTGTACATAAGACCTGTTGGCAACATGAAGAGATGCACTACCGGCCATCCTACCAATAGTATACAGAATGGACCGGAGAGACCTGTCAGTAATCTCACGGATAACAACCTTGCCGTCTCTGCTCGGCTGGGAACCTTCCCTGCAATACTGGCGGACATAATCTCTCACGGAGTCATTCCCTCGGGCCGAACCTGACAAAGAAATGGGGGCACCCCGCCTTGACAACCCAGTCAAGAAGTAAATGTCCACTATGGTCAAGGGGATGGATTTTCCCCTAATCTAGAATACTTGGTTGATGGGATCCCAAGCATCAAGCATATACTGCAGTAAAGAGATCTGTGCTCTCATGCTAGAGATACGGAAAAACTTCAGCAGGCCACAGTTCCGTAGCGCGTTCACCGTGACAGGGTCATGGAGAGCGATCATATCTTCTTCTTCATGTTCTCGTTCTCGCCATGTAAGGGACATTTTTCTCAAAGATCCCTGCAAAACAAACAAGAGAAAGAGTAAGTTCCTGGATTTGATGAGAAACTGGCAAAATTTCATCAAAAAACTGTGCTAGAAGACCAGTTTTTGTGTCCAACGCAGGTAACCAGTGTCCCACCTGCGTTGAAGGTCAAACTGCCTTAAGGCAGATTGACATTCAACGCAGGTTTCGAATGGACCACCTGCGCTGATGGCAGAGCGCCCTGGCAAAACCCCAGGTGCTCAAAAAGACAGGGAAACAGGCACAGAATGGAAAAATGAAACCATGAAAAGAAAGAGCTAGGGTTTAGCTCCTACCTGGTCCAGACGGCGCCGAGAATCGTCCACAGAATCTCCCGAAATCAGCTGGTGAAAATCAAGGGGGAAGAGGCACCTCCAAAGCTCCAACAAACCAAGTTCAAATGAAATGGTAAAATGAGAGGTAAAAAACACTTTTTAATTGCTTTTTACGTAGTTCAAAGCGAAATATTAGGGTTTTAATCTCATTTTCAAGCAAATGTTATTCATTTCTAACTAAGTTTGATGCAGCAATTGAGAATGAAGTACTATCTTTGAAAAGAGAAAAGCTAGTTACGGTAAAAAATCAAAATTTGACTATATAATGGAGCAGTTTTAGCATAAAGTTCATGCTCGTTAAAAAATAAATGCAAGATCCGAGCAGTTTTAGCGCGTAATTCATGCTCGTTAAAAAATAAACGTTAAATCGAGCAAATGTTTCCACCCGCGTTTAAGCTCGTTAAAAAATGAACTATCCCGGTAAATAACCACAGTGAATGTAATATCATCAGCCATTAAAGCCTTGGTCGTGTTTGCACCTGTCACCTCCACTTTTCATTTGGCCGATCGTTCACCTCCATATAATTGTTTACCCATTTTGAGGAACAGCTGCGAAGAGTGATTTCACCTAGCCATCCTTGTGACACTGCCGTGATTGGAAAATTCCAACCTGTACCTGGAATCAGCTGCTAACCCTGTTTATCACTCGTTCCTCAAAAGACGAGTCTTCTTTAAGCTCTTTTCAACTGACTCGTAAAATATGAAAAGATTGCCGAGTTTTGGCCTTCCAACTCGTTAAAGCGACCAGAAGAGCTATCCCTCCTCTAGATTTTAATCTTTTTGGACCTGAGGGATTATTGCACAAAAAGATCGAGCGCTTGTTTTGTTCGGCTCGTTAAAACTATCGAAAACTCATCCCTTCTGTATTGTTTTATACTTTTTCGGACTTAAGGGATTAGATGACGAAAAAGGACTTTTTGGAGTTGACTTTATGTACCTTTTCAGACTCTCTAAAAATGAAAAGGACCGAGTTATCCTTGTCGTTAGACTCGTTAAAATCATTAAATAGCGACAAACTTGTCTTTAGACGAGAACGAGTTTCACTATCGCTAGGCTCGTTAAAACATAGCGATGGGCTTGCCCGAAGGGCAGGTTATAGAACAAGCATATGTTATCCTCCTCAAGCTTGACAAAAATAAAGAGGTACTGGTCAGCAATGACTGGGGAAAAATTGGGAGAAACTAAAGAAAACTTTGATGGTAGCAAGTCGCTCTTGAACATGACACTTTTCCTCCGTACCACAATCGGGTTGGGTTGTTTCATTCACCGGTCACATCACCATGGTCTCACCATACCATCCATATTTGGGGTAATGCTACCGATCCATCGCATCAGTGTCGCCATATGTTCAAGAGAAGTCGTTCAGAAAGAGTCAACCGTGTCCCATCCACTGCCATACATTATCCTTCATCCATTCATGACCGCCACCCTGAATCATATGTCACAGATCGTTTTCACCTCCATTAAAATCATTAGCTCCGTTCCGTGTCACTGATGTGGGATTCATTAAGGCCCTCCTTTGACGGATCGCTTCTTGTCAACATCAGCTCATTATCCAAGAAGTTGATCTAGGAACAACCCCTTCAGTACTTTGAAGCTTGCATGCCACAATGGCAAGTTTCTCACTTCCGGCGACAGGTATACATCAATGACCTTCGACCATAAGATTTTGCGTGGTGTTCGACGCCAAGTCCTTTATTCACACCACGTAAATTGTACTGCAGTACCTTGAGGGTCATTATCATTATCGGTGATTCCTCTCGCGCTTGTTAACAGTTTACATCATTGACCGGTAATCAAGCGATGTCTTTCCATGTTCGACTTCAGAGCAATTCTCACATGGATCGACTTGTACTTAGAGTGAAGATCGAACGAGTTTGAAGACCCCGGATCTAGTTTCAACCATCCGGGCTGCGATATATATTCAGGAAAGATAAAGACATTGACATGTACATCATTGCAGCAGATAATCATCCTACTCAAAGGATGATAATTTCATCAAAATTATCAGTCTATCATCAGACGATTGTCTGTTCTATGTACAGAAAGATGTATTTATAAATCTGAGCATGGGAATGCCCGCCTCAGCTAGATCATGAAAGCAGTATGAAAAATAATGTATTGTATTGTATTGTATTACAGGTCTCCCTCCCAGCATTGGATGAACTTCGGATCCCCCTGATAAAGCATTTCGCCCGATAAATAGCCTCATACTTTAGGGGGCAACTGTTATAGACATTTTTGTGCCTTACAGCATTGAGCATGAAATGTCCATAATCTAAGGGATCCAAAGTCCCTAAACATGTTGTTCTTACCCCTAGAGGAACAAGGCTAACAAACCACAGCAATTCACAGAAGTTCTCCACCTGAAATTGCTCAAAAACAAGTCAATTCAGGATCATGTCAACTGCTCCATTGACCATCTGCGCTGAATGTCAGTGGCTCCACTGTCTACCTGCGTTGAATGTCAACTCCAACACTAGCTACCTGCGCTGAGCGAGTTTGGACAAGTGGCAGACTCATTCCTCAAGGTGTCAATGCTCAGGAAGCTTCCAAAATGACACTTGCCTCAAGGAATTCGACTGGTGATGAGTAAGAGGTTCCAAATCTCCAAGTGGAAGCAAGAACCTCCAAGTGGACTCAAGAACTGAGAGAGGGAGAGGACACTAGTCAGATCTCAAGCTGACTCATCCTCTCTCCAAAATAACTATATATAGATCTCTCCTCCATGAGATCTAGAGGCTGGAATTTTATTATTGCAAAGAATTGTTGTTGGTTTGAGACTGGAATCATTGGGTGCTTAATGCTTTGAAGGGGCTGAAGATAGGAATTCCATTTGCTGGGAAGGAGATGCTGGATTGGAGCCCTCTGGGTTGTATCTCTTCCTGAACCTTGTTATTCATCAATAAAGCTATCTTGGTTTCTCCTATATGCTGATGTATTTTGATGTGTGAATGTATTAGTGTATTTGGTTTATTTCTAATCCTAAACTAGTTATGAATGTGAGTATCTATCTTTGTGTAGTGTTCTTCTCTTGTCGCAAGTAGCTGTTCTCTTATGATCTTGCAGGAAAGCTGTAGCTGGATAAGCAAGAAGGCAAGTAGCTGTGAACACCCAAAGAGAAGGGAGATTGGATCGAGGGACAAACGGAAGACACCGGTAAGTCTATTGATCTCTCTTCTTTCACATTTCATAAAGGAAGAAATCAATGTAGCTGTATTCGTTTGTTGCTAAGGCACTGTCACACCTTAGGTGGATAGGATCGTCCTGCATAGGCATTTTTCCCCACAACATTTACCCCAGTTGGTCAGTTACTTAGGTAGATGTGGGAGGAGGGTGTTACAAGGATCTTTGGGTATTTTGTTATATTTTTGCTTATAAAAGCACACAAATAGTGCTTGCAAAACAAGCTTGTAATTAAAATACTTTCAAGAAATATTTTGTAGCTCACACTTCAATCTTTTGAAGCTTTCTCCAAGCATATTTTACTTGATATATGGTGTTGCTTTGATTTCCAACTGTCAAGCCAAGGAATGATTGTCGAATGTTGATTTGCATTAATGTAAACATGATTATATAATACGAGGAGGTGTGGCCTTTGGAATTCATATTGCATGGTCTCTTTCTGTTCTAACTCTTCAATTTTCCTTAATTTACATTTTTTAAAATTTCTCAGCCATTCAATGAGGATTAAGTGTCTAATATCCTCCCCCCTAATATGAAGGAGTGTTTGTAAGTCTAAACATCATTTTGAATCTTTCAATCTTTTCTCTTCCAAGAGCTTTGGTGAAGATCTCTGCAATATCCTCATGTGTGGAACAATGTTGTAGATGAATAGTCTTGGTGTCTACATGATGTTGAATCAAATGATACTTTGTGTTGAGATGTTTAGTTCTATCATATAATTTGGGATTCTTGGAAAACTTAATTGCATGAGTATTGTAGATCATAAGGGGAGTACAGTTCACTTAGCCAACTTAATTGCAAAAGTATTGTCGATCATAAGGGGAATACAATTCGCTTGTTTCTCCTGCAAGTATTCAAGAATTTTCTTAAGCCACACAATCTCCTTCATTGATTTTGCAACTGCCACATATTTTCCCTCTATTGTGGAAATGGTTGAAATAAACTATTTGCGTGACCTCCAGGATACAACTCTTGATACAAGACTCATAACATAGCCTAAAGTGGACACTCCATTCTCCTTATCATCATTAAAGCCTAAATCATAATATATAATCAAGCTAAATTCATCCACTCATGAATGATTGACTCCAAAGTCTAGAGTTCTTTTCAAGTATTTTACAACTCTTTTTCTGTTAATAGTGTTGACATTGATGTCAAAAGAAAAAGTGACACCATAAGAAGTTACTTGAAAACATAAGAATCAACATTGTTTAAACTCATGCCAACATTATTTAAACTCAAATGAGCAATGTTTATGATGTTGTTTTGGTTCATAAGCAAAGTGAATATGTGGGAACTGAAGAACTTTTTATTTCCATTTGTTAAGTTATGGTATGTTCTATGCTTAGAGAAATTTACTTTTCTTTCTTATTATTATACATATATTAGCAACCACATGTGCATAAGTAAAGTGCAGATAGAACATTAAACGATCAACAGAAAACAAGCCAAGACAAGAGACACAAGATGTGGTGGCTAGCCAGAGACAAACCCCACAATGTGTGGGGAAACCCTTTGATCAAATCTTCTTTTATCTTCAATAATTCAGCAGAGAGAAATAGTACAATAAATATGATTTATATCAGCGGTATCAAACCCTAGATCAGCAGCATTAGCATTAGCAGCTTCATCATCAAAACTAGGGCAGTCGATATCTCGCAAACCGACCGTCAGATCGGCTTGATTCCACCACCAAAAAATGCAGCCTTTAGAGGAGGTCCAGATGGACCTACAGCACAGTTTAGAAGAGGAGGTTTGATGGTCAACGCTGGTCAAAGTTTGGATCTACATTTGCAGCTTCAGCTTCAGCAGCTTCCTTCCACATGTGTGAGAGAGAGTCTCTTTTCTACGCAGTAGAGAAGAGCCTCTTTTCTGCGCAGGAGAGAGAGAGAGAGAGAGAGAGATGTGATGAGATGAGTGAGTTCAAATGCGGAAAAGTCCTCCTGTATTTATACACAACTGATGGTGTTTGAATAAATGCAACTATTGGGCTTCTGAGCCTACATGAGTTGTAGGTCAGCTTGATAATAATTCCATAATCAAAATAAATTCATATCTCCATAAATACTTATCAGAATCGAATGATCTTTAGATCAATCCTACACCTCTCAATGAGAGGAATCTAATAAAAATATTGTCAGCCATGAATAAGATGACCCACATGGAGTTTGGCCCTAGTTGTCAATTTTAACACTTCCCCTCAATTAGGGAGAACTCCATCTGCAATCTGTCTATTGGTCGCTACTATCCATCCATCAAATGCACTGCCCTGTACAGCCTGACCCTTGCCCTACTCTGCACTATTCTGCCTGTACTGCTTTGTCTTGTTTTGCCCTGTACTGATTTGTACTACTTTGCTCTGCTTTGTTCTATTCTACTCTGCTTTTGTCCGAATTATGAAGAAGAAGAAATGATTGAGGATGTATCATACTGATCAAAGCCAGTCTCAGAGTATGTACCACTAGTCCCAGACTAGTCTCAACCAACCTGAAGTGAGCGTCATAGTGAGTACAACTCCTACCACTGGTCCCAGACCAGTATCATCCTCCACTGACTCAAAGTCAGTCTCAGAGTGCGTACCACTGGTCCCAGACCAGTCTCAACCGACCCAAAGTCAGTGTCATAGTATGTACCACTCTTACCGCTGGTCCCAAACCAATATCATCCTCCACTGACTCAAAGTCAGTCTTAGAGTGCGTACCACTGGTCCCAAACCAGTCTCAACCAACCCGAAGTCAGCGTCATAGTATGTACCACTCCTACCACTGGTCCAAGACCAGTATCGCAGTCTCAGAGAGTGTACCACTGGTCCCAGACTAGTCTCAACCGACCCGAAGTCAGCGTCATAGTGGGTATAACTCCTACCACTAGTCCTAGACCAGTATCATTGATCCCAAATCAATGAAGTTCATCCTAGCGTAGGGAGTACGATATATACAGTGATGCATCCATCGGTACTACTATGGTCCCTAACTTCATTTCCCTGCTCATTGATCAGAGGAGAGGTACTTCCCATGAGTCCCTGACTGCATGGGTAGGATGCCTTGATAGGAGAACTTAATCAATCTCGTCCTCACAGGAGAACTAATCATCCTGCTACACAATCACCATGGAGAACACATCATCCAGGCCTCACAGGAGAACTAATCATCCTACTACATAGTTTTCATGAAGAACACATCATCCAGACCTCACAGGAGAACCAATCATCCTGCTACATAGTCGCCACGAGGTGTACATGTATACCACCAGGGGATGGTGAATCACCCTGTGGTCATATGTCGCTCCAAGAAGTACCCCGCACCCCCAAGAGCTCCCAGAGCTCAATGCATCATACAACACCCTCATTGGAGGGTCTTTGAACAACACCAAGTTGTTCTCAGAAAGTCAAGAATTTGACTTTCCCTAGGGGCTTTGTCAGAATGTCGGCGACCTATTCATCTGTACTGATATGTTGGAGCCTTATAACTCCCCGCTGCACCATATCTTGAATATAGTGATACCTGATATCGATATGCTTGGATCGATCATGAAATACGGGATTCTCTAACAAACGAATCCCACTCTGGTTGTCACATAGGATCACGGTGGTATCCAATGTAAATCCAAACAACTCACTGAAGAGATTTCGCAACCAAACTGCCTCACAGGAGGCCATGCTAGCAGCAATATATTCTGCTTCGATGATGCTCAAAGCCACCGACTTTTGCTTCCTGCTCATCTAGTATATCGAAGCAAATACCAAGGAGAAACAGCACCCGGAAGTGCTCTTACGATCCTCCACATTTCCTGCCCAATCAGCATCAGTATATCCAAGTAGTCTCACATCTCTGGCAGTGTATCTTAACCCATAAGTGATTGTGCCACGAAGATATCTCAACGGATTCTTGGCACCAATCCAATGTATGTGGTGAGGTTCAACCATATGTTGACTCAATATGTTGACTGCAAAGCATGTGTTTGGATGGGAGTTCACTAAGAACATTAATGCTCCGACGAGTTGCCAGTACTCGATAGCATTTCGTAAAACAGGTCCAGCAGCACTACTACTTAACTTCTTGAAGTCAAGCTCCATCGGGGTAGTTACAGGCTTGCAGTCCACCATACCGAATCTTTCCAATATCTTCCCCACATATTTTCCTTGAGATATGAAAATTTCCCCTGGCTTCTACCACACTTCAAGTCCTAGGAAATAGTGTATTAGTCCTAGGTCCTTCATTTCAAATTCAAAAGCCAACTCCCTCTTACAATTGTGAATGAGAGGGTTTTCACCTGTTAGGAAGAGGTCATCCACATACAACACTAGTATGAGAGGTTTTTCATCTTCAACCTTAAATTAAAGGTTAGGATCGACTTCACTCCTAGTGAATCCCAGCTTCATCAAGTAGCTATCAATCCTCTCATACCATGCTCGAGGTGCTTACTTCAGCCCATAGAGAGCTTTCTTCAACCTGCATACATGAGATTTTCGATCATAAATCTCAAATCCTTCGGGTTGCTCCACATAGAACTCTTCTTTGATTGAACCATGCAAGAATGCGGTCTTGACATCCATCTGACGTAGGTTCCATCCTTGTGAAGCCACAAGGGCTATGATCGAGGGGATGGTCGTATATCTGTCAACAAATGCAAATATCTCGTCATATTCTATACCTTCCTTCTGGGAGAAGTCACGAGCAACAAAACGAGCCTTATACTTTTCCGTACTTCCATCTGCTCCATGCTTTATCTTGTAAAGCCATTTTGAAGTGACAATTGTCTTGTCCTGGGGTCCGGAAACTACTTCCCAGACATCATTCTTCATAATAGACTCATTATCTTTGGTCATAGCATCCTTCCATACTTGATGCTTGACGACATCTGAGAATGATGAAGGTTCATTTTGTATGATCGTGCTCATGATGGTCAGGTATCCCTGATACCTGTTAGGTTTCTTACTTTCACGGAAGGTTCCTCGGGGTGCAGCATGTCCTTCAGCATCATCAAGTAGCCCCCTAAGCCATGAAGGCCTCTTCCTAGAAGAGGAAGGCTCAGGTGGATAAATAGGATCCATGGGTTCCTCCACATCAAGCATTGTTACATCATCTACCCATAGAAACTTCGGAAGTCTTTGATCATGGAGCATGGCACGGACAGCTTCCACAATCGTACGGTTCTTCCTTTCCGCCACACCATTCTGCTCAGGAGTATGTGGTGTAGTAGTCTCCCTCTTAATGCCAACCTCAAATATGCCTGAGTGAACCAACTGTAATATATCGGAGGTCTTTCATTGGCTTGATGGGAATGGTCCCCTTTTGAGCTTTCCTTCGGCACATCCTAGACATACACCTTCTTTCTCTACTCGGAATTTGGGCATCCCTGTCACCATTTGTCTTACATCGGGTAGAACTTTATAATGAAGGTGGGAAAACCTCTGATGCCAAAGTTCAGACTGAAGAGATGTGTCATAAGACATGACACCTAGCGGACTTCCACCGACCTGATATAATGAATCAACACAAAACCCAAGAATAAAGGCATCTTTAACAATATTTTTCCATATACGTACCTTGCCATCGCTGAAGGTTACCTTGTAGCCTTTATCTTCCATTGCCAAGATGGACACCGAGTTCTTTTTGAGGTCAGGTACATATAATACATCCTGTAAGTGGATCGTATTACCTTGATTCAATTTGAGAGAGACATTGCCTACACCTTTCACGGGATATTTCATATTATCTCCAAGGACAATTTCCAGGTTAGTTTCTTTCTCTATCAGATTATGGAGAACTTCTTTGTAACCAGTGAAGTGCCTTGAGGCACCACTATCAATGAGCCAAATTCCCATTAAGTCCGAAGGAGCAGAGGTAGATAGAGCAGCTGGTAGATAATATTCATCCTGCTTATTTTCAACAATGTTGGATTCATACCTGGAATTTCTAGCTTTCTTGAATGATTGTCCTCTTCCTTGACTTCCAGCACTCCTTTTACCTTTGCTATTGAATTTTCCATTCCTTTGATTTCCATCAGAGGGATTTTGATCATCATCCCGGTGTGAGTCCTTTCTATCAGGGCACTCCCTTGCATAGTGACCTGCTTTATCACAGATGTAACATCGTCCTTTTCTTCCACCCTTAGGTCCAGCCTTTCTTTTTTATTTAGTCCCGGAAGTATTTCTTTTCTTAGCATGAGAAGAAAAGGCAGCAGGAGGACCTTTAGGCATGGGCATTTCTTGCTCTTCTACCCTTGTTTCTTCTTGGATGCATCTAGCCATTAATTCCTCGAAACCAGGAATTACATTATTGTTCAGAAGAGTAGTCCTGAACACGTACCATTCGGATGGTAATCCTCCAAGAGTCGTGAGTGCCATTTCCCTATCAGTAATAGTCTCCCCAATAGATAGGAGATTGTTCCTGATCTCAGTGATTCTTAAGAAGTATGCTTGCATACTCTCATATTTACCCTTCTTAATTTCCTTCAGCTTATTTCTAAGAAACAAAACTTGATTTGCATCATTAACTTTAAATAAACTCACCAGTCTATCGTATATTTCCTTGGAGGTGTTCAAGTCGGAGATGTAGGCCACCAAGTACTTGTCAATAGAGTCTTGGATGATCTTCTTTGCTTTGACTTCTCTGGTTTTCCATTTGTTCCTGGTAGCAGCGGATGCATTTGATGGAGGCTCAACAATATTGCCTCTCACATGGTCCAACACTCCTTGATCTTCTAGGGTTAGATCGATAGACATCTTCCATCCGTGATAGTCAGCTTTCTCACGGAGCTTGTCCTCAACAGGAAAGAGTGATGAGGACCCCATAATTCTTTTAGGATAGCCTTGCCAATCTTCTCTTCGGTGATTGCTCTTGCTCTTGCTTGGGCTTTGTCTTCACCTCAGCTCTGATACCATGTTAAATTATGGTATGTTCTATGCTTAGAGAAATTTACTTTTCTTTCTTATTATTATTCATAGATTAGCAATCACATGTGCATAAGTAAAGTGCAGATAGAACATTAAACGATCAACAAAAAACAAGCCAAGACAAGAGACACAAGATGTGGCGGCTAGCCAGGGACAAACCCCACAATGTGTGGGGAAACCCTTTGATCAAATCTTCTTTTATCTTCAATAATTTAGTAGAGAGAAATAGTACAATAAATCTGATTTATATCAGCAGTAGAAAACCCTAGATCAATAGCATCAGCATTAGCGGCTTCATCATCAAAACTAGGGCAGTCGATATCTCGCAAACCAACCGTCGGATCGGCTTGATTCCACCACCAAAAAATGCGGCCTTCAAAGGAGGTCCAGATGGACCTACAACGCAGTTCAGAAGAGGAGGTTTGATGGTCAACGCTAGTCAAATTTTGGATCTGCAGTTGCAGCTTCAGGTTCAACAGCTTCCTTCCACATGTGTGAGAGAGAGTCTCTTTTCTGCGCAGTAGAGAAGAGCCTCTTTTCTGTGCAGGAGAGAGAGAGAGATGTGATGAGATGAGTGAGTACAAATGAGGAAAAGTCCTCCTGTATTTATACACAACTATTGATGTTTGAATAGATGCGATTGTTGGGCTTTTGAGCCTACATGAGTTGTAGGTCGGCTTGATAATAATTCCATAATCAAAATAAATTCATATCTCCATAAATACTTATCGGAATCGGATGATCTTTAGATCAATCCTACACCTCTTGACGAGAGGAATCTAATAAAAATATTATCAGCCATGAATAAGATGACCCACATGGAGTTTGGCCCTATTTGCCAATTTTAACACCATTGAATATCAATGTTATTATCAATATTCAATATGATATATGTTGAGTTTACATTTCTATTAAGACACGATATCCAAACCATATGGTGCAATCATTATTATTGGCTTGTATTATTTCAAATTTTTTTAATATTATTTATCTTGACTTGATCTTCAAATTTGGAAATGAAGAGATGGACCACAAAGAGCCCTGGAGCACAAAGAGGTAACCCTTCACTTAATATTCTTGCATTGGAATACAAACAATCAACAAACTATGTATATAAAAAGATGTGTTTTGAATGAAAGTGTTGCTAGTGAATTCAAATTTTTGTGAGAACAACTTCATGGATTTCCTGGTAAATAGAGAAAGAGAAAGAGGGGAAAAAGTGAAGTAGAATTGATGAAAAGGAGAAGAGGAGATAAACAATGGAAATGAAGGCAAAGACAGAGTTCAAATTAGAGACAAAGACTAGGTAAACCAACAAAGTTAATTTGTAATGTTACAAGGGGATTAGTGTCTCCTTTCAGGTAGTATCCTAAAAAATAATAGGTTGGAGCCCATAAGAAGATGGAGTGGGTAATCCTAGAAAGTTGTAGCTTGCAGAAGAAAATCAAGGTAGAAGCCTACAGAAAATTGATGTAAAAGAGGGAGTGGGTGCTTGCCTTTACATCACAACAACCAAAATCTATGGTTTTTCCCTTTTTGGTTTCCACATATATCTAGTGTCTCAATGTGTTGCATGAGCTACTTGTATGTGTTTATGTGATTTAATGGCTAATTGTTGAACTCATATATAAATATGTCAATACATTAAAAGAAGTGTTAAAAGGATGAACACATATATAAATATGTTAATTGATTAAAAAAAAATATAAGGTTGTTAAAATATTTTGAAATTGGTCATTTAAAAAGACATAATTATTGATTCAATCCTCCTCTCAGTAATTGCCTTTTTTCAACATTTTGTTGCAGACTAATGTCCTTCACATAGTTTTTTTTATAAACCTAGAAAGGAATCTAACAACAAATTAAATGTTTGGTGTGGTAGTCACGAGCTATATAAGACTTCCCACGAGTTCTCTATACTTAGTTGCACCCTCAAATTCATTTCCTTATTTAGATGTGAGCTTCAATTTTTTCTCCATTTGAGTGTACAAAGGATTGCATTCAACTATGCCTTATTCACAGTTCTCAAATTTTCTTCTTTTGAGAGAGGAATATATAACTTGGATGTTGTATCACTTCAATGCCTAACTAGTAATGAAGGTTGTTGGGTTGTGTTATATTCTTTCCACAACTAGCCCACGTAGTTAACCGAGAGGTTAGAGGGGGGTCGGAGCCCCCCTTCGTTGCGCCGATTGTGTAGCGGGGGGGGTCACAGGGGGTTTGAGGCGTACATGTAACCCCACTTTATGGGGTTCGGGGCAGCGCCCCAGAAAATTTTGGTTTTGGACCCTATGTTAGGATGGGCGGACCCACCTATGGTTTTGTGCATGATTTTCGGTTTTTGGACGCGATGGTTTTCGGTCCATGGTATTGGACGCGATGGTTTTTTCGGTCCATGGTATTGGATGCTTCGGCATGTATAAATATGTATTATAACAATGAAAGGAACATAACAAAAATCAAGCTGGTAGTCCCAGTTTTGGGATCCAGGGGAACATCTCTGTGTATATGTGTTTTATGTGTTATGCTCTCGCATTGTTTATTTTCTGTGTTTTAGAATTCGTATGTAGGTAATTTCTGTACACGGTTAAAACCTACAAAGGTGTTCCAATCTATCATCTCAAATCCTTTATTCAACTCTTTCTTTATGGATGCAATATAGTTTTCATTGTTCCTTGTTATCGACAAATCATCTACACATACTACAAGATAGACAATAGTTTTTCCAACTTTCTTGACAAATAAAATTGCATCATCAAGATTAAACTATTTGAAATTTAATATGAGAAGATGCTCATTCAATTTTTCATACCAGACTCATGATGCTTGTTTTAGGCCATATAAGGATTTCATGAGTTTGCAAACTTTTTGTTCGTATCCCTTCACAATAATGCCTTTGGTCAAGACATGAAGACATTTTCTTTCAAGTCTCCATTTAACAAAGAAGTATTCACATCCATCTAAAGGGTTTTCCACCCATTCTAAGCTACCAAGGCAAAGAGAGTCCGAATGGTGGCTCATGTTGCTACGGGGGAAGAATCTCTTCATAATCGACACCTTCTTTATGTGAAAATACAATTTCAATGAGCCTTGTTGTGTTATTTTCAAGTGATCCATATTATTTATACTTATTCTTGTAGACCCACATGTAGCCTATTGGTTTAGTTCCAAAAGGAGGGTCCAACAGCTTCCATGTTCCATTCTTTATGAGAGCATCGTACTCCTTTTGCATTGCTTCTTTCCATTCATTATGAGAAGCAACTTATTTAAAGTTATTTGGTTCAAAATTAGTAAACAAACTCAATTCAAAATCATATGAAACATCAATATCATCAACTCCATTTTGTTTCAGGGAACTTCTAGTTCTTGTCTTTCCGACCTCATTAGGGTGAACACTTTCAAGTGTTTTGGTGAGTCATTTTGAGTGGGATTTTTGAGATGGTCCAAGTTGATCTATTGATTAAGATGGGGTTGCATCAAGATTTATCCTTCCAATCCTCTCAATCACATCACTTAAAGGGTCTTATTGATTTGAATCGGTGGTTGGAACTTCATGAGGGGAGACAATGCTTAAGAAGTATATTCCATAGATTGATCCATGATATGGATCTGCCCGTAAAGATGTGGAATCTCATTGTCAAATTCATGATAAGTTTTCGCATGACTGGATCTATCCAAACGATCAAGTTGTTTCTCAAGAATATTGTTAGTCTTGAGAGATTCAAGAAAATTCACATCTCCAGACAATATAAACTTCTTATTTACCTCATCGTAGAGACAATGTGTTTTCATGGTATCTGAATACCCTAAGAAGATGCATTTTTGACTCCTTGCATTAATCAAGGCATAGCAGATGAACCAAACATATTAAGATACATTACTGAAGGAATGTGGCAATGTACCTTCATTACACTAAGCGATGTATGCAGATTTTTGTGCATGAGTGGATGTTTCTTGCAGCTTCAACAATCTTTCCTCCTCTATTGCAGTCATGACAATTTTTTTGTTTGATGCTTTTCTTATCTCAACTTTTCCATCAAACATATGAATGGAGTGTCCTTGTTGGAAAATGTGAACAAGGGACAACATGTTTCTTTGCAGTTTTGGAAGGTAGAGTACATCATGCAAAATAAAGTCAAGAAGTCCAAGTAGTTTAAGCCTGATGGTGCCAAGTCCAGATGGATTAAGAATTGACTTATCTACAAAGTAAATTGCTCCATCTACATTGTCACTAATGTCTTCAAAGAAGTCTTTCCAAAAGCTCATAAAACAGGTTGCACATGTATCAACCAACCATGCATCTTTCCAAGAAGCAAACGAAGTATGAAACAAATCTTTAGTTACTCCAATATTGCAATGAGCAAAAATGTAATGATCAGTTTCAGGTGCTTTACCTTTCGTTTGATCTAGGGTTTTATGTTTGTCTTCTTTGAGTTCTTGCTTGATTCTTTCCCAATGGATTTTGCATGTGGTTACATCATGCCATTTCTATCACATCAAATGCAGTGGAGATCATGCCTTTCTACTCGATGGTGTTTACCCTCCTGCCTCTATGATTCTCTTTGTCATGTCTTATTTACTACATCTTGTTTTAGGAGAATGTTGCGACTGATTCTTCTATTTTTGTGCGAGGTACATTACTTCTTAATGGGGACTGAGAAGTTGTCTTCATCTTCTCAAAAGCTTTATCCCTCCTTGCAAACTTCTCCATAAGAGTGTCAAAAGTGATGTCCTTGATTTGGGCACTAGCTTGTAAGGGTTCAAGACAATGAGAATATGTAGGATAGGTATCCTTGACAAAGGTTGTGAGAGGCATGTCCATTTTTAATCTAGTGGTTTTACATCGTGCATGGTGAGTCTAATCTCTAAGGCTACGACCAAACGGTCATCATCCTTCAACTCTAGGTTAAAAAGCTTTATCATCAACTGAACTACTTCCAGTTCTAACTGTGAGTCACTTAAATTGTTTAACTTCTTCAATGCATCATAAGAATTTGTAATTGGAATAATATGATGACTCGCCTCTTCACTGATAGAAGAAGCAATTAAGGCACAAGAGTTGTTTTCCTAGTTCTCCCAAATGGCTAGTTCCTTATCTAATCTAGGCTTGACATTTGCACTGTCACCTTCTCCTTCATAGATGCCTTTCCATAAGTCATTGAAAATAAGGGTGTGCTTGATTTTTCTAGACCATTCTTGGTGGTTTTCTTTTCCAGTTACCACAACATTGAAAATAGAGATGAGAGGATGCATATTCGAACAAAAGCAAGTGTAATAATAATCTTTATTGAAAAAAAGGTTTAAAATATCTCTTTATTCAAAAAAAATGTTGGAGTATGTCTTTGATTGTTACACCAAGAACCACTCTATGTATCGATCTTTTTAAGAAAAATAACACCTCAAATATCAAATTTTAACTTATATTTATATTATTCGAAACCTTATATGTAATAAAAAGATTTGAATCGTGATAGTATGTGAATCTAATCTGCAGGTGTAACAAATCAATGATTACCAATTTCCAATAGGTCTCACCTTAACTCTCTTGTCACCGGCTTTACTAATTTCGCCACCACCTTAAAATGTTCCACCTACTCCTGGTTCCCCTATATCATCTCCATTTCATAGTATTGAATGTACATCCCTTTGCTACCTACCATTTGAGATACAAAAGAGAATTGTAGTTGGAGGACTCTTGATTAGAGTTTGTCCAAACTTTATTTCAAAGCTTATGGAAGACATGAGGCTTGATGATGATGAATGTGGGAAATTATTGGATGGGGACTTTACAGACAATAAGTGTAGACTCTTTAATACTCTCAAATTACGAAAATACTATGTCTAGTTGGTCAAGTGAAAAGCCAAATGTTGGAGACTAAAGCTTGAGAGTATCAAGGGAAATGAGAGTAGGATTGGTTGCAACATATTCGTGATGATTACAAGATTTGGATAGAAGAACAACTATTATTCTTGATCTTGATTTTAAAGTTTGGGAATAATGCAACTTGTGGCATCACTATTGGTCTTATTGGTGTCAGTATCATTCATGACTACTTTCTTCTACACAATTGTCCATGTTGAGGAACTTGTTGTTGCATTTAATTGGTTCGGTGGTGTTGCATCATATGACCTTTGAGGGTTTGATTCTTCTATGGGCGAAAATTGTGATGGAAATTTGGGCAAGTGCAATGATGATGTTGAAGAGTTTTTGATGGAATCTAAGGTGCGTGATAGGCTTCTAAGGACAATCAAATTCTATGTCACCTACACAACACTATTTGTTGATTTTCTTCAATACAAGCCTTGTTCTGGGAAGTCTTATCACACTACAAATTGTTTTAGGGTAACAAGGCCCGTCAGACCTTACTAGAGGAGCTACACTACCAACTGCACTAAATAAGATTAGTTTCCTCTTAGAAAACCATGTTAGGTAACACAAAACCTCTTAGATGGGGCATGTAACACACATGTCATAAAATCTACAACCTCTTAGCTATGACAAGTAACGCACGTGTTGGGAAACGTACGACCTCTTAGTTGGGACATGTAATGTACATGTTAGAAAATGCACAATCTCCCAGTTGGGACAAGTAACACACATGTATAACAACATAAAACCTCTTAGCTGGGATAAGTAAGAGTGGGGGACATAGATCTAAACTTGGATCTAATACCATGTCAGGTCAACAAATGACTCTCGAATTTTGATTTGCATTAATGTAAATACGATTATATAACATGAGGAGGTGTGACCTTTGGGATTCATATTCCACAGTTTCTTCCTATTTTAGCTCTTCAATTTTCCTTAATTGACATATTTACAAATTTCTCACCCAATCCCTGAGGATTAGGTGTTTAACACCAATCACTAGTAGATATTTGGTGTGCTTGTTGAGGCATAGAGGAGCCCCGCAAACCAAAGCTTTTGCGCTAATTTTTATGTGTTGTTCATTCATTTTGTATATGATGGTATAACATGTTCATATATGTTCTTATTATGTTTATACCCTTTAACTTTTACTTTTTCTTATGTATTTTTACTTACTTCATACTAGTTCCTTCATGATATTATCCTTAAAGTTTATGTGTGAGCTCATTGGCATATTGTTATCCATATATTATTTCATATTGTTCTTTATATTTCATGATTTCAAGGATTGTTCATAAGTTTTACTTATCAGAGGGTAGTTGTTTCTTATGAGGATAAGTTAGTTGACAAGTTCAACAAAGCACCGAGAGTGCAATCCACCACCATTCTCAGTGGAGAAGGCCCGAACCCTTTCACAACTTTTCACTTAGTATTATATTAATAAGCACCATAGTTTGTTGCTTTATTTGAATCATTATTGATTTCTTGTTTTCTTAGACTAAACCAATGAATTAGGCATGCACCAATTATGAAGATGTGTAAAAGGCTACTCGAGTGACCGTCCATTTTCTCTCTCATACATAGAGAATACCATAGTTCATTCTCACATTTTTAAATGTTGTTGTGTTGAAATTTACTAGATTGAATAAAGGACTACTAAAGTGTCCATTTGCTTTCATCAGCAAAAGAGACCCAATTGAATTACTAGTCCATTAAACCAAAACCCCTTAATCATTGTTTCCAATTGTAGTCTTTTACAAGCATTTGGGTGTGCTTTACATTTCCAACATGTGTTTAGTTTAGAAGTTTTGTTCCATGCTTCCTTGATTTAACTTTAACTTTTGATTAGAATTAGCTTACATTAGGACTTAATCCTAGAAGTGGCAGTTAGTCTAGCCTAGCTCTCTACAAATTGTATTATGCTTCCAAGTTTACGAACACCCGGATTGATACAAATATCATGCCCTATTTTATGTCATTAAGCTAGCCCAACATTTTTGGCGTTGTTGCCAAGGAAGTGGATTTTGAGTTAAGCTAGACTTAGAGTTTTCTAGAAAGTTTGCATTTTATTTTTCACAAATATAAACTTTTAGGATTTGGAGGAGTGGAGGCAATATGACGACAAGTAAGAACCTTCGCATTCACTTTAGTTGAGTATCCACAAGCCCAAATCATGTTTATATCTGCTCATTTAAATTAGACTTAGTTTTAATAATGTTCGTTTATGCATTCTTATAGATCTAGAGATCAAAAAGGTATATGTGTAAAGAAAACCCCTTACTAATTAACCTTTAGTGGTATCAAGAACATCCAAAATATAAAAAGAATTAGAGGAACAAATCCCACCCATTGTTGGAAAAATATTTGTTGAGTAAATTAAGCAAAAAAAATATGAAGGAAAAATATTGACACTTGTGGGGAGACAAGTGTTATTAGCACATCAAACTAAGCAAAACCAAGTACAACAAGGACCTCCTTCAGTAGAAAAATCAAGAAAATTAATCTCTCAATCAATGCTTGAAGACATGGGAATCCATAAAGAAGAAAAACTTAAAGGTAGTGAACCAATCTCTCAACTAGTATTTGAAGAACCATGAACATTTAAAGAAAAACAACCTGAATTGACTAGTGAACTATTAGGAGGAGATCTTGATTGGACTGGAGACTTGTCAAATTTGTTTGAAATAAAAATGGTAGATGTAGATAAAGAACGAGAATGCCGGGAAAAAGAAGCAGAAAGAAGACATGAACATGAACAAGAAGTACTTGGAAGAAAGAAAAATAAGAGAAGAATGGGAAAGAATTGCAGCAGAAAGGGAAAGACAAGCTAAATCAAAACATGATGAAAGGGAAACAAATGTAGGGGGAGAAGGTCTAGAGATAAAAAATAAGATCAAGAAGATGGAACTACTTTTGGGTTTCCTATTTTAGATGTTCACCAACATTTTTGGAAACTGAGTTAAAAATGAAAAACATTCCTTCTTTAGTTCTTTAAATCTTCTATGGCATGCCTACTGAAGACCCCGATACTTTCTTCTTTGAATTTTATGTTTTAAGTCGTACATATGGATATAAAAATGATGCTTAAAAACTTCAATTATTCCCTACCACTTTAAAGGGACCTACATTAAACTGGCTTATGGGATTAGGAGAATCAACCATAGTATATTGGGATGATATGAGAAAAACATTCTTGAAAAAGTATCAACCTTATTGTCGATCTTGGAATGCTAAAGAAGATATTTTTAGGATGAGTCAACAAGAAGATGAAAGTTTGGAAGATTACTTGGAAATATTTACATATACGTTACAAAATTCAAAACAAAGTGATATAAGTCCTAAATTTACACAACAAAATCTTCATAAAAGGAATTTGGGATGAATATATAGATGGGCTCAATCTCACGAGCTCAGGCGATATTTCTCGATTACCTTATGATCAAATTACTTAATTATGCAGGAAATACTCTGGAGGGAGAGCTAAATCAAGTAAGGGACAAAGGGATGCACTCTCAAAGGTGACTAATTAATCTTCAAGAGGAGTTACCATAGCATACCTTGGAAATTTATAACAAACATTTTAAATACCCTTAGCTCTCAAATTGATACATTTAAAACAAGAAAGATACAATAAGAACAAAATGAAGCACTATCTATTTTTTTCCTTAAATGTAGAAAGAAACATCCTTTATGAGAATATCCTTTCGATAGTATTGACATTTGTGGAATTTATGCTGAAAAACATTCAATGGAGAATTTCCCAACAATAACAGAATTGAAGGTGACCAATAGAAGAGAATATGAAGCAACATAGTCACTTTATTACATTTCACCTTGAAGAAGGCCTTGGCATCCTCAACTTACATGCATGTCTTCAAATCCAATTCCATAATTTCCTTATTATCAAAATCCTATAGAAAATACATATATTTCCCGTATGCCATGGCAGGCTTGGCCTTCTTAGCAACCTCTAAACCAACCTTATCAACAACCTTAATAATGATCTTATCAATAACCATATCAACCATATTTCCAACAACAATTGTCTTTTCAACAATTTCAACTACCTAAAAAATTCCAATAGCAATTTCTGATACCACAAATAACCCAACCAAAACAACTTCATCTGCCTTCCAATCAACCTTAGCCTAGACCTACTTAATTACCAGCATAGCCACTGGAAAACCCTCATTCTAAAGTGGATAAACCTATATATAGCACAGAAGATTAAATACTCCCCACATATGCAGTTTGTTTCCATTGATAATATTCATGTAATGTCAAGAAATGTATTACAAAAAGAATCTCCTACTATTATATAAGAATATGAAAAAAATCAAGGAGATTCCAAGTAAAATTGGTATTAAAAAAATAATAATAATAATAAATAAATAAAATTAATAAATAAAAATAAAATTAAATAAATAAATAATCACAAAAACATCTAAAAGCACATACGCTCATTAGCTACTAAATCACCTCCCTTTCTAGAGAGGTTAGTTGTAGGAAAACCAATTATTCCTCTTGAGCATGATTTATTCGACAAATTGAAAAAAATATTTGCTAACATCCCTTTGTTGCAAGCTATTAAAGAAATTCCAATATAAGCTAAGAAAAACGGCTAGTGTTGCTGGTTAGGAAACCATGTGTGTGTAAGGGCTATTTCTCTCTAGCTGGAAGACTTGCTCGGGTGAGGCGTGCTAACACAACTAGCTCTCTATATAGACTTGAAATGAGAAAATGGACGTCATCCACTAAGACCACATGCTCATATACATGAAATACTCATTCAACACAACATTGGCCTTAAGCCGGAAACCACTTTCTCTATTTCTCGTTGCTCCATTAAGGAATCTTATTTTAAATCTAATAAAAGAAAGAAAGATCTCGCTATAGTACATGTCATTGGTCATTTAACTAGCCTAGTGTCAAAGTCAATTGAAATTGAAAAGTATGTTGATCTAAGGATTTCTATGGTTACAATTACAACTAGCAATCCTTTAATACCAAATACTTTAATTGATTTAGTTGTAGAAATTAATGCAATGACAACGGATATAATGCAAAGTTTGAATTTGCAAAATCTTCGACCAACACCTACAATAATTGAATTAGCTGATAGATCAAGGATTAAGTCGGGATGTGTAATAGAAGATTTAATAGCCTCTTTGGATTCTTGGGAATATCCAATGGACTTTTTAGTTCTACAACCCAAATAAAACTTTGGAGGACATCCCCTCATCCTCAGAAGAGCATGGTTGGCTATAATTGAAGCATTCATTAGTTGTAGATCATAATAAATAAAATTTCCAAAAGGAAATGAAAGTAATCAAACAACATTATATCTCCTTGCTTAAACATTAAATGAATTAGAACAATTATCACAACTTGAACAAATGATTCAGAAGAAGAAATGACTTAATCAATGTTTACTATTAGTCAAGTGCTTTTGGGGATGTATCAAATGGGAATCTATTATATTACGTCATTTATAATCTCGATATTGTAGGGCAATTATAAAAAAATCAATATATGGCAACAAAAAATCTTTTGGAACAAAGTTTTCAAGAAAATTGTACAATGAATTCTTTACAATCTTCATTTCAAGCTATTCTTTTCCTATAAATTCAATGGTAAATTCAAAGACTAAAATTGTTGAAATTGAACCAAGAAAAAATGTAAATATTACTTCCACATTGGAAGCATCTCAAGAAGATCAATTAATTAAAGTTCTAAAGAAGTATTCAAAAGCATTTTATTGGGATTACACAAATATGCAAGGTATTCATCCTAGTACATGCATTCATCACATTTATTTAGAAGAAAATTCAAGACCTATAAGGCAACCTAAATGACGGATGAATCGAATGTCGAAGGTGATAGTAAAAGAACTTCAAAAACTTTTAAAGGTATATTTCATCTACCCTATCTCTGACAATCAATGGGTCTCTCCCTTAGTTGTGGTACCCAAGAAAAATGTGAAATGACAAGAATTGAATAAAGCCACCATTAAAGATAATTTTCCATTATCATTCAAAGATCAAGGCCTAGATATCTTAGCTAGGAAATTATTTTTTTCGTTTTAGATGGATTTAGTGGCTACAATAAAAATAAAAATAAAAATGAAAAATAGGTGTAGAAGACTAGGACAAAACCACTTTCACATGTCCTCGGGGAACATATGCATGTAATGTATCACCCTTTGGCTTATGTAATGCACCAACCACATTTCAAAGAGTAATCAAAGGCCATCTTTGTTGATTTATTTCATCAATGTCTTGAAATTTACATGAATGGCTTTTCTGTATATGGTGATACTTTTCAAGAATCCCCAATCAATCTTGAAATTTTTATGAAAATATGTATACAAATAATTTGGGCCTTAGCAATGACAAGTATTTCATATTATTAATGGACTTTTTTTGGGACACTATGGATTTGTTGTGGGGTTGACTAATGATCCTACCAAAATTGAAATTATTTTTAATTTTCATAGTCCATCAAATCAACGAGAAGTTTGGAGTTTTCTGGGTTGTGCAAGGTATTATTGTAGATTCATAAAAAAAAATCAGTAAGATAGCCTTGCTCATGTTTAAGTTACTTTCCAAAGATAGAGAGTTTCATTGGAATGCCAATTGTCAAACTGCTTTTGAATCAATTAAAGAAAAATTACCCACAACTATACCATTTAACATCTCTACATACACATTTGATATTATACTAGGGGCATCAATAGGTCAAAACAAAGATCTTGAGACCCATGCAATTTACGTTATTAGTAAGAATTTAAACCCTGCTAAACTCAATTATATTGTCACTAAGAAAGATATGTTAGCAATTATGCATCCTATAAACACGTTTTGACATTATGTAACTAGTTACGAAGTCTTTATTTACATGGACCATTATGTTATTAAATATTTAATGAATAAACCTATTATTAATGGTCAGACTACACGATGGTTGATATTGTTGTAGGAGTTCAATATCACTATCATTGATCGTCCCAGAAGGGAAAAGCAAGTAGCATACTTTTTGTCACACCTTAATAACCCTAGTGAGATTGCTTCAATTTTGATGATTGATCAAGTGCTCAAAAATTTGTTCAAAATTCAAAGTTGTCATATTGGTGTGGAACCTGAATGACCGGGTAGTTCTCGTCGTCCTAATTCTGACGCAACTTGTTTCGCTCGAAATAGACTCTGTATGCTCCCGGAAACGAGTTTTGTTTGTTTTCCAAAACATGCAAATTTAAAAAAAATAAAATATGCAAGCAGCGCAGTCAGTAGTCCATACTATTGACGTGGCGTTGAATGGGCATGCCTACATGGCAAGTTGACTGTACAGATGACTGGGCTCCTTCGTTGAATCACGTGGTGACGAGTGGCATACGTTTATTAGTGACAAGTGGCACGTTTTGATTGGGTTTTAGGTGTCTAATCACAGGCTTCCATGTGGCACGGCTAAGGGCCACCACGTGGCAGCTCGAGGGCCACCAAAAATTGGGTAAGGTCCGAGCAGTAGTGAGCACAGATCAAACCCGCGATCTCTAAGCTTCAAAGTCTAAGTCATTACCAACACACCACACGTTAGTTATTCATAACTAATGTCGTCGGCATATATTTAAACCTCAAGTTTTGCGCCATTCAGAAAAGGGCCCAGCCCCTAGGCATGTGCAACCCAACAGAACCGCGGGCGGAGTGAAGAGGGGGCCTGGTCAGCAGGGGCGGGTTGTTGGCCTTAGCATCGGGCAAGTGGAACCCCCATGTGGCCTGATTTTCAGAAATAAGGCCTTAGAGGGCTGTTAAGCGCCCCGACAAATCCACCTGGATATTGGGAAATTTGGTGCTCAGTTAGCGGAATTGGAGGTGAAATTGTAGGATGGTGCTGGATTTTGGGGAATTTGTAGAGCGAATAGTGCAAGAGCTAGGGGAAGCCATAACTTCTTCAGTTTTTTACCAATTTAGGAGCAAGAAGAGGCTAGACATGCATTTTTGGGCATTCTGGAGCCATTGGAGCAAGTTTCAGAGTTGTTTGAGCATTGTAAACTAATGTATTCACACTTTTGAGCATAATAGAGAGGGTCAAGCCATTGGAAGCTGGACCAAGGAGACGTAGCCCAGGAGGGGTGAACTCCTTCATCATGTGTTGTTGTGATACTGGTTTTTTTTTTTTTTTTGTAGGTTGTTGTTCAGTAATTTATTTAGGTTAATTTGTACATGAAATTTACATAAAAAAATTCAAAAACTCATGATAAACTTGCAATTAACCTCATGAATCCTTAAGCACTTTTACATATTCTGAAGAGGAATTTAGCACAACAAAACTAATTTTCCATTCAAATCAATGATTTTCTAAACGCATTAGTCAAGATAAAGATAATTGATGAAGAAGGAGTCTCATTTGCAGTTAATGGCCACAAACTAAATCTCTACAACAAACCTTCAAGCCAAGAAGACTTTATTTCCCTAATATTTTAGCAAGCCAATATGCAGGTTGTGGATCTAGATAACAATACTTCTACCTCTCTTCCATTCGGAAATTTACTCTTCCCATATGTGTGTGTGTGTGTGTGTGTGTGTGTGTGTGTGAGAGAGAGAGAGAGAGATTCTTAACACAATCCAGGTTGTGAAAATCCAAGTTCTTGACACAACCTAAACTTGAATTTTCATTAAAAAAACCAAACAATTAGTTGATGAAATTTCTAAATAAATTATCCATCTACTGTTTTTGTTCCAAAGTTTTAAAGTACTCTTTATCAATGATTATGATCATTTAAAGAGAATGCTATAAGAGAGATTTTCAAATTCTTGTATAGATCTTTATTTCACAAATTGTATATGAGTTTAAGAGAATAATGTACATAAGGTTTGTATATATCTTCATATATAGAGGTCCTAATTTTGCTCCACTGCGGACACTCTGTCCACCTTGAAGAATTTTGTAGATGGTTGATCAAGAACGACAAGTTCATGTAAATCTCCAATAGAAAATAGGATTGTCACGTGTCGAAGACAAGAAGATCATGAATAATTAATTATCAGCGAGGCAATATTATTTCCTATGCTCAATGAAATCACAACTTTTCGTAATATTCTAGGAAGAATACCTCATAATTTCAAAGCATAAAATGAAGTATTCTTAAGACAAAATTTGGTTATGATGAAGGAAGTTGAAGAACTAAAAGAGGAGAATAAGAAACCAAGGGAAAGGAATCAAAAGCTTCATCAAAGGAAACAAGCACTCAAGACAAGACTATAAACAAAATTCTAAAGGTGAAACTACTTCAACATCAATCAAAACATATGACCACATCATCAATCAAAGGATATAAGCTATCTGGAACATCATCAAAGAACATGTCAACAACATAAAATTCAACTACAAGGAGAAGGTTTGGTAAATCCTTACAATGCTCAATTTATTTCATTTATTTTTAGAATTAAAAGTGTGACAACAAATACCTTCTCCCAAGATTTCATTATCACAAAATGTTGGCGGTCTGAAACCCCAAAAAATTGTGCTTACTTTGATAAATTCCATAAAGCTCTTCCTTGGAAATCCAAACATTAGTATATAAAGTTTTCCTATTTCTCAATTTAGAACACCCTATATTTCCATGTCATTATCTTATTCCTACCATCCTAGACCTTACAATTCTATACTGCCATCTTATACCACTCTATACCTTACGAGTTTTGTGACCATAAGCAACAATTTTTCATGATTGAGGATATGACGGAAGGTTCCAAAACATAGATACTCGTAGTACAAAGGTAAAGCTCAATGTTGCAATATAATCATGCTAAAGAATGTTTATGAAAAAAGACAGAGATCAATATGAAGACAATGAAAAGTAATGAAGGCATGATATCAATCATCAAACTCATTATTATTATAGGCCTATTACAAATTTGAGGAGACAAGAGATCCTTTTTTTTTGTAAGTTTGGTGGTACCTTTCTATTAATTTTCAAAAATAAAGTAGGTTACATCCATATGTCTGAGAGTTAGGTCGCCTCAACTTTCCCATTGGAAACCATGTATGTTGGCCACCTAACCACAAAATATGCCATCCATAAGCAAAAAACAATAAGTTTGTCCAACCATGCTATATAAACCTGAGAGTCTTTATACTTCTTGTTCTCTAAATAACTATAAAGATAACTGATAATAAGTCTAAAACTATAGGACTGAAGCATTCAAAATGTAAAAACATGGGTGGATTGTCACTACTCATCATCAGTTGAATCCATCGGAGCAGGGTCCTTCACAGTGGAACCTGGAAGCTCCATGTGGGGTATGCAAGGGTTGTGCTGCTCGATTCAGCTCAGCCAACCAATATGTTGTTGCAGTTGGAACTGAATTTTTTGCAATTCTTTGGTGTAATCTGATTGCCCCCGAGTGGCTACATGCATGTTAGTAGGAAATTGTTCTAGATCTTTCCCCAGAAAGCTCTTCATAATCCAGAATAGGTTCACGGTCTGCTTGTATTGGGTTACTCCTCCACGAGTATGGCCTGGATCCGGGGCCACTGCTTACCACTCATCCATGTCCAAAACAAAGCCTTCCAGAGTCTGTCGAATTTCGTCTTCCCACTCTGCGATCAACTGCCTAACCGGGTTGGAGTTGCTAGTATGGTAAGCTTGGTCTACTTCTTCAATTATACGTGAGGATGGTTTGCGCTCTCAGCCAGTCCCAACCACCCCACTAGAAGAGCTAGGTTGGCTTCCCGGGAGGAGACAAGAGATCATAATTAAAGAGGAATATTTTTAATATGTTTCAAGTTCTTCAAAAATTCATGAAATCAAGCCTCAAGAGGTTGAGCCTCCAAAAAGAGTGATAATCAGTGATTTAGAACCATACTCTATTTTCAAAAATAACCATCCTATGTTTTACAAGCTACAAAAGGAAAAGCATGTCCCAAATATAAGTTTGAGGTCAACATTTCAAAAGTTGAGTTAGTGAGCAATGTTTGATGTTTAAATTAAGTGACAACTTGCAACTCATTTTGTATACACCTAAACTATAATTACATTGACACCTATACATGTATCCTAGACAATAGACAGGTTTACAAATGGGGTCATAGGGTATTCAGGAGAGCCCGAATTCGTAGTCAAGAGAGCACAAATTTGGAGCATAAAGGAGAAAATTTCATGGTAGAAAGAAGCCAATAAACCACTTACTCAAAGCATAACAATGAGAGATATGTATAACCTGGAACACTAAAGTGATTTACTAGCTCGAAAATATATGCAAACGAGAATTCATTTCAACAAGGGAAGCTTGTATATTACAATTGTTTTAAAAATTGATTTTTCCCTGTACACTATATGAATTTGAAAATCGATTTTGCCCTATATAATACATTGTTCTGAAAATCCATTTCAAAACCTAAAAAAATGATTTTGCTTGAGCATAGGGATACGAGGGAAATTTTTGTTCTACATTCTCAGGGGTACTTAAAAAGAAAAGACCCTAGAAAGTTCAATAAGCCAAAGGGTTTTTATATCAAAAGAAAACAAAGGTTCTTTTGCTCATTCAAAATTTTCACTTACCATAGGAAAATTTTCATTCCAATTCTTTTTATCAATACTAGGGTATGTCTACACAGAGAAAACAAGGAAAATATATGTTTTGAAAATCAAGTTTTAGATGTCACATAGGGAGAATTTGCGTGGAATCAAGGGTCAAATTTTCAATAATATATTTCTTAATCAAATGTCATGAGTCATAAATCATTTTTACTTATATTATTTGGGACTTTTATAGTTGAAACATAAATTCTTATTCATATCGTATTGTTGAGATTTACAATCAAAATCAGAGGAATTATGTTATTATTTATCATAGAATTATGATCTTATTTCTATGATCCAACAACAAAAATATTAACTACTCGATAGCACATTTTGCAATGCAGTAGGATACAAAGAAATTGGCATATATTAGCATCAATATTTAAAGAATTTGAGCACACAATTAATACACAATGTTGAAAGAGGGACTATTATAGGAATTAAATATGTTGGGGAAAATTGAACCATATGGATTTGAGATAACCAAATATCATCTAGATACCATTATAATTCTGGAAGAAAATAAGTGGATAGACTTCATTCTCAAATTCAAATGTGTCAAGAGAATTTGCACTCTCATTTGATGGAAATTGTACTAGAGTGGGAAAACTCGGCATTCATGTATCAGAATATGTACTTAGCCAAATAATAGGGTTGCCTCAAGAGGGGGAAAATGGTTTAAGAAAAACATTTGGAGCGAAAACCTTGGACTTATTTCATCAAGAGGTCAAGAAACCATCTTAATTAGAAAACAAGGATTTCTAATGTAATCACACTCCCACCCCCTGAGCTCATCTCGAGCAGTGAAAGGTGTTATCTACTTGCTTCAACCCAACCCTCAAAGTTTGTTATGAAGATGGGGTTAAAAAATGTCTCTTCTCTCAAGCTTGTGGATTATATTTTGACCTCACCATCAAACTAAACTCGTAAAGAGCCTTTTGGCTATGTAAATTTTACTACAATATCACTTCGGGTTACAAGTTATGCCCTCTAGAAGTTTGGTCATTCAAACCCTACAACATCTCCATTCGTACCATGTGGCATCCACTTGTACCTTAATATGGCATGTTGGGTAATTTAATTGTCAGTTAAATTACTTTCATTTAATTATCAAACCCGGGGTTCGTGAACTTGCGAAGCTTACTTGCATTGTATGTGCTAGGCAATTGACTTTCAATTTTATTCTAATAAAAAGGAAAAGATGTGAAGTTTATTCCAATGAAGTTATTTAATGAAAATAAAATGCTTATGAAATGAATCCCACACCAAGGCACAAATATTGTAATTGAAAAGAAATTAACTACAATGAAAATTGAGGTCTATAAAAGCATTGAAAGACAACTCTACTTCTTAGGAAAGAAGAATAAAAATTTTAATCTATCAAAATTAGAAATCTTAATGTAGGATTTTTAAGACAATTTAAATCTTAATGTAGGATTTTTAAGACAATTTAACTTTTCTATGGAAATGATTTTCTATTCTTATTTATACTCTTATGAGTTCTATACTATGAAAATGAAGGACAAATCTATATTATACGACTATTTCTAGTTTGTAGACTCTACACCACAAAAAGGCAAACAAACTAATCTAAAAAAAACTTAGAAGCAAACTAGATTATTTGAAAAAGTAAGTTGTGTGTGCATGTTGGTTTTAAGAATTCACTCATAATTAAAATGCTTGTGCAAAATGCATATTCTATATATGAAATCTAAGACTGAAATGATTGCAGAACAAAGTCAATTATAAAATAATTTTGGTGTTTTGAAATGGTTGGTCCAAGCGCTTGGTTACTACAAAGAAACAAGTGAGCATTCATGCAATCATGAAAACAAAGTGTTGAAAATGCACTAATGATCTACAACAAAACAGAGTATGCGTAAATGAAAGAAATAGTAAGAGAAATAAATTACAATCTTGTGAACACAAGGGACCCTCCATGTGAGCACAAGAATACTTGAAAATGCAGAAAGAAAATATTTGAATTAACTCCTGAAACTCTTCATTTAAACTCATTATTAAAATAAAAGCGTGTACATTGACTTCTAAACTCTCCAAAGAGTACAGTCTTCTTCTCTTTTATGGTATCCAACGAGAGGATTTTATAATGTTTCAAGGACTTTAAGTAGGTTACAAATGAGAGAAGCAATTATTGAAAATCGATTGTCCTATCATAATTCAAACTCTATCTTCTTTCATGGCACAAAGGTAATTGATCGTATCACCATCATTCGAATTTTATTGCTTGAATTTTGCCTTGATATCTTATCTCCATGACACGAATTTTCCAAAGAACAACTAGTGCTACTTTGTTCTGCTGACTATCCATTGAATGAGAATTGTCAATCCATTTGTCCACATAATCTAGAAAATAACGAAATTGAGGAAACCTTTTTCTTAGGAACCTAGTTGCGCTCGTTCCTAAGAAAACCCATGTTTTTTATTTTCCAAATTCGTTTTCATTTGTTAAGAAAACAAACTTCTAGTAAAAAATGCTATGTTTTTCCTTTGATCTCTGGCTAGAGGTTCACACATGCTAGCCGGGTGGACTTTGACCCACACAAATTTATATTGGAGCTTTTAGAAACCAAGTCCAAGTGTTGGATTTTCTTATAGAGTGGTGCTACTGGCCCGATCATGGAGATGGCTACATAAACTTTATCGAGCTACAAAAACTTGAATTGGCAAAATTGTCATGAGTAAAACTACGCAAAATTCTTCTTAATTCATTAAAAATAAAGGATATATTAATAATAAACCATGTAAACGTGCATGAGGGAGTTTGGTGCATTTATGAAGAAATATGTTTAATAATGGTGACAATGGTGAAATTGGATGGTTTGATCATCAAAATCATAACAAATTGGAGGCTCAACATTCTCCCACATTGGAGATTTTGCATGTTCTCATATAAACACATATTTTTTATAATCCAACTGTTTCCTAGTAATCCTTTATTCTAGCATTTCAACTGAATCCTTGACTAAAACTACAAGAGAGTGGTGTAGATCATCTATCTTGGTAAGATTTGCCTTTCTCTCTTGGTTGATGAACCAATGAATTCGATCACAACTCACTATTTCCACATTTGCTTCTTGTGTCATATACAAATTTATAGTTGCAAAATGAAAAAGAAGAGTTATCCATCCTCTTGTTGAAGTATTCATGCCATACTTTGTTGCTCATGAAAGATATCGAGGTAGAGGTGATGCCTGCTAGTTTGTTCTTTTCTATTAAAACAAACATCCCTGCATTACTTATTAGCTCCCTGCACATTATCATATACAACTTGTGTGAAAGGCAAGGGTACACACAAAATAGGACGTCTAAGTACTTGCCATTGTTGTCAAAGCCTTTGCAAATTCATGTTTTTTAAAATATAGCTCTTTCAACAACTTGGAAACTATTTATGAGGTTCTTGTCACTACTTAATTATGCTCAAATTGTTCAATCATTGGCATAATACCATATGGTGAAGAACACATCAAGACTCTTACTACATCCATAGAATGTGCTTTCCATCCTTGTGAAATTCATCCTATTAGTATGACTGGAAATTATCATAAAGTGCAGCCTATAATGCTTGTCTTCTTATCATCCATGCATAGAAAGATTTTTCATAGCAACCAATCCTACTTCAACAATGTTTTAAATAGTTTGTTCAAGAACTCACCAACTAATGAATGATATTCATGTGAAACATGAGTGTTGTCTTGTTAATGCAAACAGACTTCCTACTCTGAAGCTTTGATAAGATGAGTTGCACATTGTTATAAATATAAAATTATAAAAAATAATGTAAACAATAATAATCATAATTAAATATTAATTAACTAAATAGTTAGTAATAAAGAAGTATGTCCCTAAAAATAATAGAAAATAATGTAAACAATAATAATCATAATCAATGATTAATTAACTAAATAGTTAGTAATAAAGGGGTATGTCCCTAAGGACATAACTGTTGTGAAGAGGTATATGCCTAGGGTATATAAGCATGCCCTCGCCCTCATTATAATCATCTCATATCAATTCTTATACAATACATTACTTGTCCTACAATGGATGTCTTTGTCTTCGAAGTATTCTAAAACTTACTGTGTTGCATATATGAACTTTGTCGTTACATTGGTATCAGAGCCACGTATGATCCCAACCTTTGGCCATCAAACTTGTTGTCGTCGCAATCGAAGCGTTTCGCTACATAGTGGGAGATTCTCCATTTTGCCATCAAGCCTTTGGCCATTTAATATATATATATGAAAGAAATAAAAGTATCAAAAATAATTAATTTGAAATAAATAAACAAAACAAAACATTGCCCCGAAGTGTAGCACAATGAGTCGTCGCTCCCATCAACTGTTACTGCGACATTTTCACATCCACCCAAACTCTATTGCCACCATAACCACCGCAACAAAAAATACAAGAGTAATTACAAGATAACCGACCAACGGTCGCCTTATCCGTTTAGATGTAGCCGCCTTCTTTGTCGTCACACATGTTCCTACAATCCGCCATCACTTTCATCCACAGCAGGGATGGAATTTGACGGGCATTTTGCCCGTCATAAGGCTTTTTGAACGTATTTGACGGCTGGAATTTGTCAATGCCCGTTTTGAGTGACGTGCCCGGAAGACTAAAAAACGTATTTTTGACGTTTGGAACTTTTTCCAAAACGTTCTTACGCCCAGGGTTGGAATTTTTTTGAAAAACGTTATTAATACGGTAATACCTATTATTGTGTTAGGACCTATTCCCTTAGCCGAAGATTTTTTCTCTGGGAAAGGATATACTATAGTTTCGGGATGGTAATGTTGATCAAATACGGAATGGTCTGGTCAGCAAACCAACATTAATTTGGAATCTTTCCCTGGACGATTTCGGGGATCTGTGCATGCCACTGCATGGTCTCCGTCTCCCTGTCTTTCCTCTTTCATCTTCGGATTCCAACAGTAGCAAACCCAACGAATGTGGGCTTGTTTTCTTTGTACAATCGAGATTCGAGTTCATGATTCACACTCTCTCTCAACGCATTGCCCATTCAAACTTACGCCCGTCGCCCAGCTCAAGATTGGCTCCAAACGAATGTGGGCTTGTTTTCTTTGTACAATCGAGATTCGAGTTCATGATTCACACTCTCTCTCAACGCATTGCCCATTCAAACTTACGCCCGTCGCCCAGCTCAAGATTGGCTCCAAGGAAACTGGGAGGAAATTACAAATTGGTGCTTCAGGTTAGTGATTGATTTTTTATTCTTCAAACACTGTGGGTCTCCGTCTGATTGTTGCTAGCTTTTAATTTTTTATTTCATAAATTTCACAAGAGATTTGGATATGTGTAATTGCTCACCGCTCTTTAAACAGGGGTTTATCATTATGGAGAATATGGTTTCTTGGAGATTTAAATTCTTTTATGAAATGATTGTCGATTGTTTCACTGTCTACAAGTCTCTCCCAAAATTTACTTAATACACATTATTAATTTACTTTTTTTTTCCGAAGAAAAAGCGAACTTTTATTGAAGAAATAAAAAATTACTTTGCATATGTTTCAGCATCTCTGTTTGGACTGTAAGACTGCTTTTGCTATCCAACAAAAACGTCCTACCTTCAACAAAAAACCAGCTGTTCTTTGAATGAACTGCTGTAGACTGTTTTTTCCTTCTAATCTGTTCAGCCATAAACCGTGACATCCCTTTCAAAAAGGGGCAACAGAACCATCATAAAAGACGGGTCCATCAAAGACATAAGCTTGGATCTGCTCCCTTGTATTGCTAAGCTTGTAAAAATAATCCATTGCTTTCTGTAAAATGGCATGGTATTGCACAAATGCAATTACAGTCACAAATACATCATCCTACGACAGTAAAAGTTATTGATGCAAAGATCATTTTAAGTAAAAATAAAAGAAAGATATTCGCTTCACTCTAGACACTGAAAATGTCTTCTATGCCTAATCCGAGTGAAACTCATCCAACATATTATATGATTTGTGTCGCTTTTTACACCTATTTCAATAAATGGGCGGTTTTGCATCGCATACAATTTTCGATTTTGTGAGGAACGACAGTGTCTCATATGACCACGAACTTGTCGTTATTCCTCGACTCTGTCTCATACGATTGGGAGACCAAGTGCCATGAATTTGTCGTCATTTCTCACCGTTTTTCACATTAGGGATGACCAACGAACATGTTCCAGTGGGCGTATTGAAACCATTTAGCATTACCCACGTTCACACGGCACGCCAGAGATGCTAACATGCACAACTGAAAAACTATATGTATACAGCCATCCTGATATGCGCGTTTTGATACTAAATCAAAACTACTACATCCTGTACAGGGCATGCAATTGAAGGAACATCGTTGGCGATACACTCCGTTTCAGAATTTCTGATATGAAGATAAACCCGAATTCGCTTTTTGGAATATTTACAAATTATTTTTGGACGGTCTGAACTTTTTCCTCCGAGCAAATTTCTCTCCATCAATGCAATTTTGACTTGGGTTTCATCACCCATTTGGATTTTCCTTTTCTTCAACCCAACAAATTACTGACAAATGGTGGGCAACAGTATTTCCCTCAGTATGATGAACTGGGGAGTCCCTAGTACCTACGATCTTTGCATTTTAAGGTATAGTAGTTGTTCACATGCAGGGTTGGAATTTCGATTTGAACTTTATATATATTAGTGTTTTATATATTTTTAATATTGACTTTATTGTTTTAATTATTTTTTTAATTTAATAAAAATTGTAATAATTGATTTTTTCCTAACAAAAATTGTAATAATTGATTTTTTCTTAACTTTAAAAAATATTAATAATAATTATTATTAAAATTATATATTTAAAATATATATATATATATATATTGTTTATAAATAGTATATAGAAAATGACATAATCAACCTAAATTATATTTTGCTTTAGAGAAAATAGGGGTGGTTCAAAAAATATGGAATTGTTATATATTATGTTTTTTTTTTATATATGAGGATCTAATAAAATGTTGATAATTCTATAAAAAAAAATATTTCAAATTTAAGATTACAATTATATGTAAGATTTAATAATATTATTAAGATGTTGAAATGCTAAGAAAATTTAAAAGTTAAACAATATAGATCAAAATGATCAAATTTCAAATGTTCAACACTTTTTATTGAAACCTCCACAATTGAGTTTTTTCAAATTTTGGTTTTTTTTTTCCTTACCATAAATATATGAAAATTTTCAACATAATTATTTATTGAATGGTAATTTTTTAATCAAAACTTTATTAGTGAAGGGTTAATTTATTATCAGAACATTACTCTTGAAGGGCAAAATTTTTAATATAACTTTTCTTGACGGGAAGCATAAAGAGCCAAAACGTAAAAAAAAAATTGTATGACGGGTAAAGAGAAATCCAAATTCCAACCATGATCCACAGTTGTGACAGCAAGCACGCCATTGTTCACATCTTTCCATCCTTCATTGGCCCATTTGCAAACACTCAACTTCCAATCTTGTCGACAAACTACCTGTATCGTTGATTTACCGCTTTCCGCAAAGCTGCTAACATGATCACCATCGCAGCGGTTTCTCCTCCCTTGGCTCGTCAACGTCGCCAGCTTCAATACTTTGCCACTGAAATCACAGGCACCCTGTCGACATGATCATATTCATCACATTCGCATCCCCCATGGGCAACAATCGAACACAATCGAACTATACAGACAAATTCTCCAAGTAATTGTCTAAACAGTCGCATCCTCTTCATCATCAATAGCAATTACGTTCATTTGAAAAATAATTAACAAGTGTTCGAAGCACCTTGTATAAGGTAATCTAAGGAAAACATAATTGGTATTATTAAAAAGAATATAAAAAGATATATCTCCAAGTCTAGAGTTCCACTTCAAATTATAAGGGGTTAATTTGGAAAAAAAAGCTCTACATTTATAGACGGAAGAGTTAAAGAGGCAATTATTAAACCTTCTATATACATTGAAGTAAAGTGAGAGAATTAACTCACATAAAAGAATTTTAAAAAGGAAAATTTCCATTTTATATTAAAATACAAGAATTATCAAAAGAAAGAAAGAAAAGGTAAGGTGATAAAAGGAATATATATATATATATATTAAAAAGGTAATATATTATTAAAAGGGTCATTTTATTATATTTTGAAAAGTGATTTTAGAAAAAAAAGCCCTTATTATATTTCAACTCGGTATTATATATAAAGTTTATAATCAAAGTATTGATTGACGAAAAATTATTGACAAACAACATAAAGTTTAAGTCAGAACTAAAGGAAAAACGATTTTCCTATAAAAGTACTTTTTTTTTTAACAGAAACGGTTATGGAGTGTTTGTATTCATCTTGGCCTGAATGCCGAAAATTTGATTACATTGGAGATTTCTTTGCCCTGTTGCTGCTCACTGCAGTGACTAAGTATGCAGCTGGAGCTTGCAGAATTCTTCCTTACTAAGGAGTCCATGGAATCAATTTCAGAGATTTTCCCCCACTTGAAGATACATACAAATTTATTTAATAGCAAGCAGTAGAACATGGCAGCGATCAGATTATGGAATGGGTTCCCATGATTCTTTTCCGTCTTTCATCTTGGTTCCGGCAGAGAGGAGGGCAGCTTTGTTGGCTTCAATGTCCGCCTCTTTATTATGGGTTCTCAGCACATGATAATAATTCAAGTCCTGAAAGTTGCTTTCCAAGCCTTTGATTCTGGTTATCAGTCTTGCTAGTTTAAGATCCAGAGTTGGGGATTTGGAAGCCATTGCGTTTATGATGATCTGGGAGTCACCTATAACATTAGCTTCTTTTATGTTTAATTCGTTGAGGCTCTTGAGACCTTGAAAGAGGGCTAAGGCCTCCGCTTGAATGCTGGAAGAATATCCAAGTCCCCAAGCATAGGAATGGATTTTTTCCCCAATTGGGTTTACAATGACACCTCCTGCTCCAGCTTTGCCCGGATTACCCTTTGCTGCCCCATCAAAAAAGAGGGAGTGTCTTGCTTGCGTTTTGATCCAGTCTTGAAAGTCACTTTCAGACTTCCTTATTTGCCAGTCTTTAGTGATAGGGGCGTTTCTGACTGCTGGTTGGAATTGAAGACCTAGACTCGATCCCCAAATGATGTCCTGTTGACTGAGGTTGGAGTCATCTTTTATATCAGTCAAGCACTCCTTGATGTGGCATTTGATTTTGTTTTCTAAAATCTTGTGATTCTGCTTTGTATTTCTGAAGATTCTTCTGTTACGTTCTAGCCATATCTGCCAGCTTATAATCTTTGGGAGGACTGCCCACGCAGTTTTAATGATCTGATTTTTAGGAGCTGGGCCAGGGTATCTAGTTGCCCAGTTTGAGAAGAGATCCGCCATGGTGCAAGGGAGCATGATATTAGGTTCCAAATTATGAATAAAGGAAAACCATACCTGCTAGGAGAAGTTACACTCTAGAATCAAATGAACTGTTGTCTCTGCATTTTCACTACACAATGAGTAGATGGAGGGACCATAGAAACCTTTCCTCTGTAAGATGTCATAAGTTAAGGTTTTACCGTGGCAGAGAAGCCAGGCAAAGAAGTCAATTTTGGGCCATGAAGGAGTGCGCCATACACCTCGCCATGGAGCTGGATTATGGGGGACATATGGTCTCTCATTCAATTTAACGTACCCAAGATTGCGTAACCTCTGGAGTTCGGCCCCCAACCTTTCTGGTCTCTCTTCCTCATGTGCGTGGGCGCCAATCCATGCACACAATCAAGTAACGTGGCCCATTCATTTGTCAATTGATCCGGCACCTCGATGAATTTCCAACCTGCCCAAGTAGCATTGTTCCATAGAGAAATATCCCACAACATGTGCAGTCCCTCTCTGTCCATCCAGCAACGCAGCGTGCTAATTGAGGCTCTGTTTTCAATTGATTCTTCATTCATGATTTTGTCAGTCCAAATGCTGACCTTTTTGCCATTACCTGGGATCCAATAGGAGTGCTCTGTAATTAGAGGGGCAGCTTCAGCGTACAGCTTCAGGAATGCCGAGTTAGGCCTTTGACTAACATTATCTAAACATCTGGTGCGGGGTCCTCTAAAATATTTTTTTCCAGAGAGCCACTTGAGCCCAGCCAGGATTGGGTGCAATGATTTTCCATATGATCTTTCCTGCCATTGCCACATTCTGTTGGCAGAGATTTTTTAAATTTAAGCCCCCCTCCCACAGTGGCTTGCTAATGGTTTCTCAACTGATAAGAGGAATCTTATTTTCGTTTTGTTTTCCTCCCTTCCAGAAGAACCTCTGAATATATTCTTCCATTTTTTTATGATGGTTGCCGGAGCAAGAAGCCCAGTGAATTGGAATAAAGGGAGACTGATAAGCACTGATTTAATTAAAACTGATTTTCCAGCAATATTGAGCCAGGAGTAGCCCCATGCTTGTATCTTTGACTTAAATTTTTCTAGCTGTGGGAGCCAGTCTTTGCTTGTAGGTCTCTTATGATATACAAGTAGACCCAAATATTTGAAAGATGACCAGGAGGAAGAGGCTGCAAAGCCCAAGCATCTAGAAATGTCAGATAGCAACCTGGGCATAGTATTCTAGCTGTAGATGTGGCATTTGATCTTATTTACAGCGTTGCCTGAGGCCTTACTGAATTCATCCAAAACCGCTTTGAATTTTGATGCAGAGGAAAGAGTGGCAGGTCCCAATAACAAAGTGTCATTCGCAAACAAGGCGTGGTTTATGTTTTTTACCCCTCTTGCAATACACAATCCATTGATGTCTTGATCTTGCATCTTTTTGTCTAACAGGAAGCTGAGGACAGAAGCTTGGATGACAAAAAGCAGAGGGGATAAAGGACACCCCTGTCTAAGTCCTCTCGAAGCTTTGAAAAAATCAGTGGCTCTTCCATTCACTAGTGGGGCGATCCATGGCTCCGAGATGCATGCCCGGATCCATTTAATGAAATTTTCTCCAAAACCAAATTTGCTCATAACATTTAAAAGAAAGCTATGATTTACTTGATCAAATGCATTGGCTAAATCAAGTTTAATTACCATACCTTGCTCTTTTCGGAGAAGACTTGAATGAATTGCCTCTTGGACGAGAATGAAGTTCTCCACGATCTGCCTTCCTTGGATGAAGCCTCCTTGGTTCTCAGGGATTATTTTAGGTAGAATTAGCTTCAATCTGTTTGCAATTACTTTGGTGATTAATTTGTATCCAGTGTTACATAGGGAAATCAGACGAAATCTGTTGAAGATGTTGGCACCTTTTTCCTTGGGTATAAGGGCTAAGAAAGCAAAATTTGTGCTGCCTCCTATTTTCTAAGTGTTCTGAGACTTTTGCACCATTTTGAGCAGATTCTTTTCTATAATCGGCCAGCAAGCTTGGAGAAATCTGGCAAAGAAGCCATTCGGCCCAGGGGCCTTATCCGGATCCATATCAAAGAGGGCTTTTTTCACTTCATCTTTAGTAACTTTGGCCTCAAGAGTTTCCTTTGTACGCTGAGAGATTACAGAAGGTATAACATCTAGCAGATCTGAATATTGATTCGGATCCTTGCCCTCACTATACACGTTTTGAAAGTGTAAAAAGGTTGCTTTCTTTATATACTCAAAATCCTTATGAATGTCATTATCCTATTTAATCTCAGAGATAGTGTCGAAGAATTTCCTTGCCTGGGCTTGTTTGTGAAAAAATGCAGTGTTCCTATCCCCTGCTTTGAGCCAGAGATTGCGGGATTTTAATCTCCAATATTCTTCTTCAGCTAAACAAGCCTTGTGGAAGCACTCTTGCAAATGAGATTCCTAATCTAATAACTCCTTAGTGATTGTATCATTCTCCATACGCTTTTGGTGGGAGGCAAGCGAGGCTTTCATGGATTTTCTTTCTGTAGCCGGATTAGACAGAGTTTTAACCCATCTTTTGAGAGCTCCTTTTACCCTTCTAAGCTTTTCTTCTCAGATATAGAAAGGCGAACCTTTGACAGGCTGATTCCAGCAATCCTTGACAATTTGCATGAAGTCTGACTCCTTTATCCAGAGCGGGCTAAATCTAAAGGGGATAGGACCCAAATCAAGATGAGCTAGAAGCTCTAGTTTTATGGGCTTATGGTCCGAGATGCTATTAGCAAGAATATGCATTCTCGGTTCTAGGCCTAGCAGCAAGTAGGAACTTTGAATAAAAAATCTATCTAGCCTGGCAGCAATATGACCAGGGGCCATTCTTTTATTAGACCAAGAGTACTTACCGAAAGAGGGTTTGATATCTAGCATGTCCCAGTCCTCCAGAATGTCCTCCACCCATTCCCTTGCTGGATCACGAACTATGCTGCCTCCCCTTTTTTCGGATGAATGGAGAGTAAGATTGAGGTCTCCGGCAATAATTATATTTTCCATGTTTGTCAAATCTGCTTGCTGCCTTATGGAATCCCAACAGTCCTTTTTTTCCCGGACATTGATAGGAGAGTAAACATTATAAAGACAAAAAATTTCCTTAGTGTCTAGATTCTGCATTTTCAACAGCAACCAGTGGGTATTTCTAGCCTCAAATAGGACTACAAATTTGCTAATGTTCCATAAAGTTCCAATTCCTCCCGAGGCTCCCCGGGCAGAGATTGCTCTTGCTGCACTTTTGAACCAGAGTTTCTTGCTTGTTTGAAGGAAGACTATGTCTTCCAACTTTGTCTCCTGGACGAGAAGTATGTCTGGAGTCTCTATTCTGATTCAGCTTCTGATGGCTTCTTCCTTAGCTTTGCTCCCCATACCTCTACAATTCAAGGAGATGATCTTCATTATTTGTGTTTCTGGTGGGCTCCCTTAGAGCCTTGGGTTTGATTTTTCGACATCTTTGACTTTGGAGCTAGCAGTTTTTCCAAGTTGGTTGGCTGCCCTGAAGTTTTTCTTTGTAGGTCTCTTGCTCCCTTTTTTCCCTGTCAGTTTTTCGGCCTCTTGTAGATCTTCTTACCGAGGTTTGGGACTCTCCTATTTCCCCTTCCTCTTCTGATTCTTCAGATTCATGTTCTTCTTCTTCCTCTTCTAAAATCTTACCTTTGGGATCTTTTGTATTGGCTCCTTTGGGGGAGGCTGAGGGGGTACCTTTGCCTGAAGGAGCTTTTTTATGGACCTTGGTCTCCTAAGTCATTTATGTCTCCTTTTGAACCTCGACCTCCTGGGTTCCTTCTGTTTGTGAGCTCAGAGGGTCGAACTTGTTTTCTGGCGCAATCTTAGTCGGGATCTGGTGGGTAGTGGTATGATGAGGCCCTTTGCCGTTAGGGCCTCCCAGTTTCTGATTCTTAGGATGCGATTTGGATCACTTGACTTGGTTCCATCTGTCCTCCTTCCCCTGCGCAGCCTCATTGTTGGTCGGGCAATCTCTGGCAAAGTGTCCATAAACATGACATTTCCGGCATTTGAAGGGCAGCTGCTCATAATCCAGTTTCTGTAAATGCGTCCAACTTCCGACCTTTATTGTGATGGCCTCTGGTAGTCCCACCTCCAGATCAACCTCTACACAGATCCTAGCACAGTCATATTGGTCTTTATTATTTGCTCGGTCTATGAATTTCCCCAGGGCATTCCAATGTGTATCAGTGAGTCCCAATTCCAACAATGTACTAGAAGATTTGGAAGTCTGACCCACACCGGGATTGCTTTGGGCACATCTACTGTCGGATTGAAGTTCAAGGTCTAATTGTTCGGATACAAACCCTGAGGGCCCATGAAGTAGGGGCCGTTTTGGAAGATCAGGTCTTTGTCTTCCTTTGATGTGAATTCGAAGAGGAAGTATCCTCTCCCCAGAAAGTATGAGGTGACATTTTCTTTGATTAGCGGCGCCCAGTTTCTGATGACCCAGCTCTCGGTGGATTTTGGAGACGGCCATAGCCGAGTGAACTGGCCAATGAGAGCCCGTTCAGCTAACGACAGAGCAACTTGGATCAAGGTTTCTGGAGGAAGAGAGATCACCAGAATATCATCCAGTTTTTTAACAAACTTCGCAGCTTCAGTGATTTTCTTCGTAGGGAGACCAGCCAAGAGCTGGGAGAAGGCCTCAGCAGACGAAATCGGCGGAGGAGGCGGGGGAGCCGCCTGAGGAGAGCCCAACCCCTCCATAGATTCAATCCCCAGAAGCGGGACTGTCAAAATCCAGCTGATCAATCCGTGAAACGGCCCAACCGCAGCATGCAGAAGTCCGCAGGGGTCAGATCGGCAAAGAGCGGGCGAGTTCACTGCTTGCAGGTCGCGCAAAGTGCGGGCCTCAGGGTTCAGAGCTGAGGGCTGCAGCCGTAAACTTAAATTTATAAAGGTACTTTAATCACACATCACAAGTTAATTACGTTAAGAGAGACTATCCAAAGGAAACAAAAAATTAATATCATTATTAGTATAAGCAACAAAGAAAATTACATAAATATTAATCTAGTGAATCGACTATTAATTTCAGATGCCAATGAAGGCAAAACAACATATTTTTTTGGCAAAAAAAAATATGAAATTAATGATTTACAAATAACAATAGATCATTATGAGTACGTAACCCAATTTCTTGTTGTAAAAATGTATAACATCGAGGTTGACATAATTCTTGGTCAACCTTGGTTTAGAGAATTGGGTGTGCTCATGTTAAACATAGAGAATTTTTTTTGATGTTTTCTTATAATGGAAAGATGATCACATTTCGAGACATGGCAATGAATTTGAAATTGATAACGCACTCATCGGAAGACTTTAAGGATATTTTGGAATTGATGTTTCAAGATAATAAAAAAACTATACCAAAGAAGCAAAAGGAGCTTGAAGAAGTCATCTCCAGTAAACACAAGGAAATTTTGTGCCTCAGAGATCACAATGAAAAACTACTCGAACAAGTCAAGAAAGCTAAGGACACAAGAAGGAATTCAAGAAGCGCTTATCAGAACAAGAAGAGGAAAATTTACATTTAAAGAACCTTAATCAAACAATATTAGAACAAATCCAAAGTTTAAAAGATGACGAGGATACTAAGAATAAACTCAACAATTCAGAAAGCAAAGAACTTTTACGTCTAAGGAATCACAATCAAAACCCCCTTGCACAAATAAAGAAGCTTAAAAGTGACAAGAAGACATTAAATGACAAGTTAGAACAACTGCAATAAGAAGTATTGTAGTCTCCAAACGTTTCAGTCCAAGTTGAAGATAAAGGAATAAATGTTGATTCAGTCAATATCACAACTAGAATTTTTAAGGCAATTTAAATACTCAAGAAATCTTAATCTAGATTAAATACTCAATAAATCTTAATCTAGAATTTTTAAAATAATTTAACTTTTCTATGGAAATGATTTTCTATTCTTATTTTTACTCTTATGAGTTCTATACTATGAAAATGAAGGACCAAGTCTATACTATAGGAATATCTATTTTGTAGTCTCTACACTACAAAAAGGTCAACAAACTAATCTAAAAAAAACTAAGAAGCAAACTAAATTATTTGAAAAAGGAAGTTGTGTGTGCATGTTGGTTTTAAGAATTCACTCATAATTAAAATGCTTGTGCAAAATGCATATATCTATGAATTCTAAGACTGAAATGATTGCAAAACTAAAAGACCATCAACAAAGTCAATTATAAAATATTTTTGGTGTTTTGAAATGGTTGGTCCAAGAGCTTGGTTACTACAAAGAACAAGAAACAAGTGAGCATTCATGCAATCATGAAAACAAAGTGTTGAAAATGCACCAATGATCTACAACAAAACAGAGTATGTGTAAATGAAAAAACTAGAAAGAGAAATAAATTACAATCTCGTGAACACAAGGGGACCCTCCATGTGAGCATGAGAATACTTGAAAATGCAGAAAGAAAACTTTTGAATCAACACCTGAGACTCTTCATTTAAACTCACAAAATGAACTGCAAGTCTTTATTAAAATAAAAGTGTGTACATGAACTTCAGAATTCTCCAAAGAGTACAGTCTTCTTCTCTTTTATGATATACAAAGAGAGGAATTTATATTATTTCAAGGACTTTAAAAAACTATGGAAAGTAGGTTGCAATTCAGAGAAGCAATTATTGAAAATCCATTGCCTTATCATAATTCAAACTCTATCTTCTTTGTTGTCACAAAGTTAATTGAGTGTATCACCATCACTCAAATTTTATTGCTTTAATTTGGCCATGATATCTTATCTCCCCGCCATGAATTTTTAAAAGAACAATTCGTGCTACTTTGTTCTGTTGACTAGGCATTGAATGAGATTTGTCAATCCATTTATCCACGTAATCTGGAAAATAGGGCTCCAAATAACCTAGAAAATCTCCTAAACAATAATGAATTTGAGGAAACTGTTAATGAGGGACCTAGTTGGGCTTGTTTTGAAGAAAACCCATGTTTTCATTTTTCCACATTCATTTTCATTTGCTCATAAAATGCATTTGAAGTCGAGTAGTCAAAATTGCTATGTTTTTCCTTTGATCTCTTGCTGGAGGTTCACATGTGTGAGATGGTGGACTTTGACCAGCACAAATCCATATTGGAGCTTTTAGAAACCAAGTACAAGTGTCATATTTTATTCTAGAGTGGTGTTATTCGCTCGATCGCGGAGATGGCTATAGAAACTTTACTAAGCTACAGAAACTTGAATTGGCCAAACTATCATGAGTAAAACTATGCAAAATTCTTCTTAATTCATTAAAAATAAATGAAATAAAAATAATAAACCATGTAGACATGCATGAGGGAATTTGGTGCATTTATGAGGAAATATGGTTAAGAATGATGACAATGGGTGAGTGGAATGATGCAAAAATGGATGGTTTGATCATCAAAATAATGACAAATTAGAGGCTCAACATTCCCCTACACCATAGATTTCGCATGTCCTTATGCAAAATAAAAATAAAAATCATAATCTAACTAGTTCCTTGTAATCCTTTATTCTGGCATTTAAACTGAATCCTTGACCAGACATCCAAGAGATTGGTGTAGATCATTTATCCTGGTAAGATTTGCCTTTCTCTCTTGGTCGATGAACCAATGAATTCGATCACAACTCTTTGTTTCCACACTTTCTTATTGTGTCATATACAAATTGATAGTTGAAAAATGAAAAAGAAGAGTTATACATCCTCTTATTGAAGTCTTCATACTATGTTGCTCATGAATGATATGGAGGAAGATGTGATGCCTGTTGATTTGTTCTTTTATGATAAAACAAACATCTCTACATTACTTATTAGCCCCCTTCTCATTATCATATACAAATTTTGTTAAAGGAAAAGGTACCCACAAAGTAGCACATCCAAGTATTTATCATTGTTGTCAAAGTGTTTGCAAATTCATGCTTTTTTAAATAGCTCTTTCAATAACTTGGAAACTATTTATGAGGTTATTGTCACTACTTAATTATGCTCAAATTGTTAAAGCATTTGTAGAATACCATATTGTGAAGAACACATCAAGCCTCTTACTACATCCATAGAATGTGCTTTCCATCCTTGTGAAATGCATCCCATTAGTATGACAGGAAATGATCATAAATTTCAGCCCATAATGCTTGTCTTCTTATCATCCATGCATAGAAAGATTTCTCATAGCAACCAATCCTACTTCAACAATGTTTTCAAATAATTTCCTCAATAACTCACCAACTAATGAATGATAATCATGTGAAACATGAGTGATGTCTTGTTAATGCAAGCAGACTTCCCATTGTGAAGATTTGACAAGATGAGTTTCACATAACACAAAATAAGAGTTGTAGGTGAGGTTTGTACAAATTGTCAAAGATTAAATATACTTCCAAGCGATTTCAAGAGTGTGTGAATACAGATTTGTTGCAACCTTCTTCTTTTTGTAGCTCTGTACTCATCATTTCTTGGCTTCCATTAAAATTATGAAAATGTGACTAAACCTTGACCTCCAATAAATCACACAAGTCTGCAACCCACTCACACAAGTCTCCAACCCATTCTTATGTGGTTTATCATTCATTTCTTAACATTATGAATTTATGAGTAAATACATGGAGTTACATTCTAAACAAAAGCATTATAGAAAGTTTGCAGAACTCACAACTTACAACAACATTCTTAAGGTAAGCACCTACCAACACAGTCATGTATACACTTAGCTTAAAGCATATAAATAGAATATAAATCATGAATGTGGTAGCAGATCCATTGTGCTACCGATCATTATAGCTAGTAGTGATTGTAATAACAACCTTCGGACATTCACACATGAATATACAAGAAGACACTTACAATCATTAACATAACAAGGCTATCTTAGTCTGTGATCCAAAGATGCATAACTTTATACTTATCTTAATTTATTGAAATGGATGGCAAAGTTGAATTCATAGTCTGAGGGAATGCTTGTTCAAGGGACTTCACACCAATGGTTTAAATAGGCACTCGAAGATGAAGTTCATTGTCCAGGCGATTGATCAACTATGCTCTGATAGTAAACACCACAGTAACTCACTTACTCTCTTGAGTCCATTCACAAGGGTTTGTCTAGAATCCATATGAGGCATTGCTCAATCCAGGAGATTGAATCCGCTATCTAAGTGGTTTATCCACCGTCTTTTCATAGTAAAACACCACAGGGGTACGCAGTCCATTGTCCAAGTGGTTAACAACTCTCTAGCAAGCACTATAGTGACTTAGATTTCCCTCTAAAGGTGATTTATCATTTATATAACAAGAACCACAATGATTCGATAATCCACTAAGCCTCCCACTGACCTCATAGGCATAGACACCTAGTCTAATGGCCTCAATCATAGAACACAAGGATTAACATCTAAGGTTTACAAAGTAGAGGGGTCAACAATTAGTTCCATGTTTGCATTAGCTTTCTTTTGTCATGCTCCACAACTACCACGCTATTTGCACCAGTCTTGGACACTCCTCAAAACAATAACCAACCAAACAAGAAGAGGGATTTGATGCCCCAACAGAAATTCATGCATTTCTTTGCTATGCACGATATATTTTCCTTTGTGTCCCTTCATTTTTGGAAAAGGCATAGTCTCCCTCTCTGCTTCTCAATCCATCTCTGACTCTGTTCCACAATTTATGTATCTTGTTCATCGCACTTCTTTCTTTCCCGAAGAGTTATCTGCTGCTCCCACCATTCCTCGATATTCAATAAGAGATGGGCACCATCTTGTGCCCCTCACCACCCCTGTCCAATCTCATATCTATTGTCAGATGGTGGTAGCCCAATTGGGTCAAATTAAATTTCGGTATTAACTTCCAAGGAAATCTCATGGCTTTTCAAACAAGCAAGTTCCCTATTCCATCAAAACTTATGCATCCATGTTGTCCTCTCCTTAGCCAAACATTTAAGGTTACATTTAATTCTTGAGTTTATGGTTTAAATATTTAGCCAGTCGTGGCTCTTACGCTAGCAGTACAAAACTATGCATATATAACGTAGGGGTAACAAAAAGGGTTGTTACACCTAACACCTATCTCAAACATCGTTGTGATGACATTGCTTTGATGGTCTAAAGCTATATCACTTGTGAGGGTAGATTTAGCTTGATTTATCTCTATAATATAATTTAGAATACTCCAACATTTGAGAGGAGAAAAAACATTGAACCTTCCATGTTATTTTATCAAAAGTATCACTAAGATGGTAAAGTTGATACAAAAACCTTTATGTAGTGAGGCCAAAAGCTTGTATAATTTGGGATTGATCAAAATGATTGTGGAATGGGAGTTTTCCAAGACCAAACAAACTTGGGAATCATTTCTCAAGGAATTTGTTACAGTGAATGAGAATGAGCCAATGGAAGAAGAACAGAGGCAACAAGATGAAGAATGGGAGCAACAAGATGAAGAGAAAGTACACCAAACAAAACTGATAACAACTGAGATAATTAAAATATCAATGAGTAGACACGTTGGAAAAGAAGAAAAGGCACTAACATTTACTCATGTAGCTAAGAGGCAAAGAACCAAAAATACTCCTATTGTTGAGATTAATGATGATGAAGATGTTGATGATGATAAATAAGTATTGGATGATTACATAGAGTCCTTAGAAACCAAGGAAAAAGAAGAACAAATATCTAGAGGAAAGGAAAGTAAATTGGTCGAGGAATACACTTTTGCGGGTGAAGGCGATGAGTTTACTGCTACAGAAGTATATATTAAGGAGATCATAAGGAACCTTCCTCCCGAAGAAACTAAAAAGGCACTTATGCCATCTTAAGAAAAAACTTTTCACCCTCAAGAAAGAGATTTGGAAAAGAAGAAAAACAAGATTAAGAAGACGAAGAAAAATATTCTGGAAATGCAGGTGTTGGAGAGTTATCTCAAATCTCATAACGTGTTATCTACCAAGCACAATTTGAAATTTATAGAAGAAAATCAAAGGGCCAAAGAAAAAAATAAGAAATTTCAGGAAGGAAATGATATGATCTCTAAGCAAGCATATTTGGTAATTTAATTGTTGATTAAATTACTTGCATTAAGTTATCAATCTAGGGTTCGTGTTCTTGCAAAGTGTAATTGCACTATATATGCTAGGTTATCAACTCTCAATTGAAAAGGAAATTAACTTATGAAAAGGATTACAAAGTTCAAATGAACCTACTCATGAACAAATCTAAGTGAGCACACACATGTTCTTTCTCAAAGACTATCAAATAAATCATTGAATTTAGAGCTTGAAAAACAAATGAATTTAAAACAAGTCTATTCTAGTTCTATATTATGAAAGCTTTGAAATTATATTGTATTGAACAAGAAATGAAATTTTCTATTGGAATGAAAATAAATCTAGTCTATTGAGCTTTGAAAAGAAATTTGATCTATTATGCCTTTTGAAACAAATATAATCTTTTGAACTTGGAAATAGATTTAATCTATGGCCCTGAAAGCAAACCTAATCTATTAGACTTTGAAAAGAAACCTAGTCTATGGAAATCAATTCAACTGTATTCTAGAGAAGCAATAAAATCATAGTCTAAAGTGAAAAGCAACTGATGGAAATTACATTGTAGAAAGCCTATTGAGATTATTGATGTGTTCATATCAATTAGAGCTAATCACAACTAGATTATTTATAAATATAAGACTAAGCGAATTAAAGAAATATGAAATAAATGTTTTTGGTTATTTTTTACTTTTCTCAATGACTTGACCTATGGAAGATAAATGAAAACAAATGAGCAATAAGCAAGATAAAATATAAGTTATAAGAACAGAACATCTAACCTAATTTTGTTCAAGACATAACATTAATCTAAGTGCAATGAAAAACAAAGCATAAGTAAATCAAATGAAAATAATGAAAACATCTATATTATTCAAGTCGCACTTATGTAGGGGGCCCTCCTAAGATGTACGAAGCAAAAGAAACTTCAAATCACGAAAATGAAATCACCAGCAACAGTTATGAAAATGTCATAACAGAGGTTTGTATTAACTGAAATGCATAAATAGAGTCTTCTCCATAACAATAAGTCTCAAAAATAATATTAACTTTTGAACTGTGTTTCACTTTCGAGTGAAGCGTTTGTATAGAGTATCAATTTAAGCGTCTTTGAGAATTCATTGCCTAATAACTACAACTCAAAATCTAATATTTAAGACTTGAACCGACATCTCAGTTTTATGACTAGAATATGAGTCGTTCTTCTCACGATTTGCTATTGAAGGAGTGATTCATGAGAAGACACATATCATCTTCAATTTTATCTTCAGATCTCACTCACTTCATGATAAAATTGATTCCCTTGATTTTTTGTGTGCTACAGGTGCGCCATGGCAACTTTGACAGTAAGTTTGACTTAAGATATGTGGTGAACTAGTGAACCTCCACTTGTGGCTAATAGGTGGATCTCCATCTTAGAAACATTTAGCAGCTTCCCATACGCTTTGGCTAATTTTTAACATATGTGAACCTATAAAATCTTCAATTTGGCTGTAGAATGTTAAAACAACTGTTGAATATGCATAATTCGGTAGTTATTGTCTAGTCAAACCAATTTTAAAAAGTAAAACATATATACTTGAGCTCATAATGGACATTTACCTTGTCAATGTATTTGCATGGCCCATGTGACTCTTAACCTATGGAGAAGATGAAATGGAATGGGAATAGGTGACAAAATAAGTGAAAAAGGAAAGATAAATTGTCAAAAAGAGGACAAATTTGGAGGCTCGACATTCCCCCGCACCAAAGGTGTCTGCATGCACTTGTGACATACAAATTCCAAAATTGCAATGATGTCCTTTAAAGGACTGGTTGTGATGCCTACACCAAAACATCCAAATTTAATTGAAATCTCTTGCTTTTTACATTCACTGACGATCTTCGATTCCTCATTAACAATTTAGCTTGTAACCCTTTGATATTTTATTTGAGCACCTTATTTTTTTCCTTAAGCTTCTGATTTTTCTTATACCAATAACACATTCAAAGAAGCATAATTTCATTTTGTGCTTTGACCAATTGATTATGATCCTTTATATGATTATTTAGTATCTCAAGTTCAAGGATCTCTCGCTTTAGTGTTTTAATGTCTTCTTTTTCATTAGGAGAAGGAATACTTGTTTCTAGCTTAGGTTGATCAAAGACTAGACTATTATCAGGTAAAAAATCATCATATAATTATGTCCTAAGAGGAGATTTTACCTTTTTCTTCGGTGCTTCTTTCTCCAATGTTTCAAAGTCATCATAAGCTTGTTGTTGGACGAAATCCACCTATGGAGTATTTCTTGTAGAAAATTTCGACAATAACTTCTCATTTGTCTCCTCAATTTGTGTGATTTTGGGTGGATCATGGATGGATTGTTTAGTCATGCTCCTTGTTAATATTCAACTTTTCCTTTCTTGTTGTACATTTTCAACTGTATTTTGAACATTTTTCCTTTTATTAACCTATCTTTGAGGTTCTTTGTCTTCTTATGCTCGTTTTGCTTCTTCACTGGCTCTCTTCCTTCTAATATTCTTTGATTCATTGTTCTTTTTTGTTTCATTTTCCTCTTTTCTCCTCAGTCCACCCCTAAAGAGTTTCTCATTTTATTTAGCTTCATGATCGGACTTAGGGTTTGAAGAAACCCTCCTTCGACTCTTTTTGACTTTTTCATCATATGAACTTTCAACGAAATGATTTCCCACAAGAAATGTTTCCAATTATCACCATTAACTTTCAATTGTGCCTCTACAAGAATCCTTCCCAAACCATGATGGTATAGAAGTCTATCTATGTTTCTAGAGTCTCGTTGGATGTTAAATGCCATCTTTTGCAAACTCCACATGAGATAATAAGGTAAATTCAATTCTTTCCCTATGATGAAATGCATTAACAACCTAGCATGATAAAAGAGAAGGACTCCATATCTTCCTTCACAGGTGATGAATTTTTGCAACACAAAAAAATAAGTTTCCCCATTTTGACTTTAGCGTGGAGACAAGAATACCTTTCTTGAACGTTGAAATGTCCATACTTGGGTTATGTAGGAAGGATTTCCATTTTTCATCTTTTAACCTTTGGTTCTTAAACCAACTTTCTCCACTCCTAGGAATTTATGTAGCTTCACAATAAAAGGCTCTATCAATTATAGTTTGATATCCCTAATTTCGACTTCAACTCCATCGAAGGCTCGTGCAAAAGCTCTGGTCACTTCCACCTCATACCCATCAAACTTTTCAAATAATTTCAACCAACCTAATTTTTGCAACAACTCTCTAAAGTTAGGGTAAGCATTCAAGAACTTTACACCCATAGGCTCATGACGAATGATGACACCCATGGTTGTAGAAGAAGTCTTGCTTCCAAATTGCCCTTTCGACAGTATATCAATGGAAAAATGGATGGTGATGGTAGTATTAGAGTAGGATTCTCCCTTTAAACTCATAATTTCCCATGATTCGTTTGGATACAATCCGTTGATATCGTCATATGCTTAGGGATTTGAATTATTTGTATGCAATAAGGAGATTTTCAAAGATGATGAATTAAAAAGATAGGGAGTGGATTATGATAAATGTCATCATTGAAATATATGCAAGCCATTAGCTTTAATTTAAGAGTCCAATGAAATATTATAATAAGTCCATCAACTCAAAGATCTATAACATTTACTTTAATAAAACTGATTAAATATCCATATAGTTACCTTTTGTTGCATTCCTCACTTTTATGCTTGATTTTTCTTACTTCCAAGTCCAAAGTGCTTTTTAGAGGAATCAATTACAAAATGTTGAACTAGCTGCAAAATGTTGACAATCTTCAATTTTTTTCTTCAATTCTTTAGGACTCTGACTACTTGCTCAAGGTTGATGATGTTGTTGATCATTAATGTTGATGAGTTCTCTTAAAAGAGAAACAAATTATTCAAACCAATTAGTTTAAACTGAAAATTTTATTTTGCAAAGAAGAAAGGAAAAAGAGAAATGGGAAAAAGGAAAGGGAAAAAGGAAAATCTAAGTTAACAAAGGACTTTTGGTTTTCAACTAAGATTTTTTTGCATAGTGTATGCCAACAATATTGGTCTTCATAACTATGCTTTTATTATTCTTTTTTTCCTCTTTCTTTTCATACATTATTTTATTTTAGAGAAAAGACATCAAACTTCTTTCGGTATTAGCAGAGGAGGAACTCTTTTTCCTACCAATTTTAAATTGGGACTTCCTTGCATATTTTAAACAAACACTTATTTTGTTGATGGCCTATGATATAACTTTAATCTATGCCTATTTGACAAGGAAAATGATCCCTTCTTCATCAATGGCATTAATTCTAACTGCTCCATTGTCAAAAACAATTTTTATCTCTTAAGGACAAAGCCAATGTGTTTGAAATTTCTCTTGAAAATCTTTAAACTTTGAATCAAAGAGAAGGGCCCAATCACGTGGCTTAAACTTTTTGATTTTGATGAATTTATCATGCCACCTTGTCCTTTGTTATTAGATTATGCTTGTCCTTTGTATGACATCTTGTCATATCTCATCTAATTCATTTAATTGTGCCAATATTTGTTTATGGGCTCCAAAGAGATCTAGCCCCAATTTTGTTGTTGTCTTGTAGGTCTCTACTTGGAATTTAATAGGAAGCAAAACTTGCTTCCCATAGACAAGCTCATAAGGAGTATGTCCAGTAGTATTTCTCCAAGTAGTCTAGTATGCCTAAAGTGCTTATGGAAGTTTGTCTACCTAATCTCTTCTATATAGATGTACAGTCTTGGCCAGTATGGCTTCAAGAACTTTGTTAGTGGATTCCACTTGTCCATTGACTTGTGGATGATATAGAGTGGATTTGGATGCCTAATCTTGTATTCCTCCATATCCTTCTACACCAGATTGGATGTAAATTGTGCACCCTGATCTGTTACAATTTCTTTTGGAACACCAAATTGGGTGAAAATATCCTCAAAAATAAATGTAACAACAACATTTTTAGTAACAAAATTTAGTGGCTTGGCTTCTGCCATTTGGTAACATAATCAGTACAAGCAAGTATATACATATTTTACTTGGATGGAGGATTGATGGGTCCAACATAATCTAGAGCCCATTTTTCAAAAGGTTCTACTAGTACCTGTGGTTATAGAGTCATCTCAAATAATTGAATAGGTATCTCCATTCTTTGACAACTATCACATCTTTTGACATATTCCTTGGCATCCTTGAAAAGGGAAGGCCAATAATATCCCAAAATAAGTACTTTATATGTGGTTCTTTTGTCAGAAAGTGTCCTCCACATGGTTCATCATAACATGCTTTCAATATCTCAGGTACTTCATCTTCTTGAACACATCTTCAAATGATTAAATCTGGTATTGTTCAGTACAATTCTCCTTATATCCAAGAATAAGGTGCATTGGCTTTGATGTCTTTATGTCTTTCTTTAGCTGATAATTGTGGAGGAAATTTCCCTGTAGCTAAATAGTTAGCAATATCTGCAAACAAAGGAGTTTTAATAAATACTGCAAAAAATATATTAATCAGGAAAATTATCTACTAAAGGAGTATCATTAATATCATTTTGCATCCTGGAAAGGAAATCAATAACTGTGTTTTTTTTCCTCGCCTATCTAAAATGATAATATTGAATTCCTATAATAATAAAACCCATCTAGTAATTATGCCATTAGTAATTGTTTTTTTTCATAAGATACCTAATAGCATAATGATCTATATGGATAAAGTTTCATAACGAGTGATGTAAGGTCTAAACCTATTAATGGCATGAACAACAACTAAAAACTCATTTTCTGTAATTGTATAATTTAAATCTATAGGAGTCATTTTTCACTTATATAGTATATAACATAAGGAGTTAAGTCTTTTTGTCCCAATATAGTTCCTAAAGCCATATCTAAAGCATCATTAGAAATATGAAATGCAAGGGACCAATTTGGTCCTCTTAAGATTGGTGCTTCACATATTTTTTGTTTCAACATTTTGAATTTTTTTTTAGTCAAAATTCTAATGAAATTCACAACCTCGATGAGTAATTTGAAAAGTGGTGAAGCTATCTTTGTGAATTTGAGTTTGATGAATTTATCATGCCACCTTGTCCTTTCTTATTAGATTATGCTTGTCCTTTGTATGGCACCTTGTCATATCTCATCTTATTCATTTAATTGTGCCAATATTTGTTTATGGGCTCCAGAGAGATTTAGCCCCAGTTTGGTTGTTGTCTTGTAGGTCTCTACTTGGAATTTAATAGGAAGCAAAACTTGCTTCCCATAGTCCAGTAGTATTTCTCCAAGTAGTCTAGTATGCCCAAAGTGCTTATGGAAGTCTGTCTACCCAATCTCTTCTATGCAGATGTACATCCTTGGCCATTATGGCTTCAAGAACTTTGTTGGTGGATTCCACTTGTCCATTGACTTGTGGATGATATAGAGTGGATTTGCGATGCCTAATCTTGTATTGCTCCATAATCTTCTACACCAGATTGGATGTAAATTGTGCACCCTGATCTGTTACAATTTCTCTTGGAACACCAAATTGAGTGAAAATATCCTCAAAAATAAATGTAACAACAACATTTTTAGTAACAAAATTTAGTGGCTTAGCTTCTACCCATTTGGTAACATAATCAGTACAAACAAGTATATACATATTTTGCTTGGATGGAGGATTGATGGGTCCAACAAAATCTAGAGCCCATTTTTCAAAAGGTTCTACTAGTACCTGTGGTTATAGAGTCATCTCATATAATTGAATAGGTATCTCCATTCTCTGACAACTATCACATCTTTTGGCATATTCCTTGGCATCCTTGAAGAGGGAAGGCCAATAATATCCCAAAATAAGTACTTTATATGTGGTTCTTTTGTCAGAAAGTGTCCTCCACTTGGTTCATCATGACATGCTTTCAATATCTCAAGTACTTCATCTTCTTGAACACATCTTCAAATGATTAAATTAGGTATTGTTCGGTACAATTCTCCTTATATCCAAGAATAAGGTGCATTGGCTTTGATGTCTTTTTGTCTTTCTTTGGCTGATAATTGTGGAGGAAATTTCCCTGCAGCTAAATAGTTAGCAATATCTATAAAACAAGGAGTTTTAATAGATACTGCAAAAAATATATTAATCAGGAAAATTATCTACTAAAGGAGTATCATTATTATCATTTTGCATCCTGGAAAGGAAATCAACAACTATGTTTTCTTTTCCTGGCCTATCTAAAATGATAATATTGAATTCCTATAATAATAAAATCCATCTAGTAATTCTACCATTAGTAATTGGTTTTTTTCATAAGGTACCTAATAACATAATGATCTGTATGGATAGAGTCTCATAACGAATGATGTAATGTCTAAACCTATTAATGGCATGAACAACAACTAAAAACTCATTTTCTGTAATTGTATAATTTAAATCTATGGGAGTCAATTTTTTACTTATATAGTATATAACATAAGGAGTTAAGTCTTTTTGTCCCAATACAGCTCCTAAAGCCGTATCTGAAGCATCATTAGAAATATGAAATGGAAGGAACCAAATTGGTCCTCTTAAGATTGGTGCTTCACATATTTTTTGTTTCAACATTTTGAAAGTTTTTTTTGTAGTAAAAAATTCTAATGAAATTCACAATCTCAGTGAGTAATTTGAAAAGTGGTGAAGCTATCTTTGTGAAGTTTTTTTTATAAACCTTCTATAGTAACCTATGAATCTAAGAAAACTTCTAACATCTCTTTGGCATGTTGGTACTAAAATTTTGGAGATAACTTCAACTTTTGATGAATCCACTTTGATTCCAGCACCTGAAATATGATGGCCCAAAACAATTCCTTCGTTAAACATCATAAATCATTTTTCATGACTCAATGAAAGATTAGTTTCTTTACATCTAACAAGGACTTTTTCTAATTTTTCCATAGCTTCTTCAAAAGTGTTCCCATAAATAGTAAAGTCATCCATATAAACTTCTACACAATCATGGATCAAGTAAAAAAATATACCTAATACTGCTCTTTGAAATGTAGCAGGTACATTACATAAACTAAAAGGAAGCACCCTCTAGGCATATGTACTCCATGGACATGTAAAAGTTGTCTTATCTTGATCTTCAGGTGCAAGTTGAATCTAATTGTATCCATTGAAACCATCAAGAAAAGATAAATATTTTTTCCTTGCTAGTGTATCTAACACTTGATCAATAAAAGGTAGTGGGAAATGATCTTTTAGAGTTGCTTTGTTTAATTCTCAATAATCTATGCAAACTCTCCACTTTCCATTTTTCTTAGGCACAATAACCAAGGTTGAAACCCATTGGCTATCTGAGATTGGGTAAATAAAATTCACATTGAGCAATTTTTGTAACTCTTCTTTAACAATCTCCCTCATATTAGGATTCATCCTTCTCTGAGGTTGTCTTACTAGTTTGGCATTCTCTTGTATATAAATATGATGCATACATGTATTTGGATTGATTCCTTTCATGTCAGTATATTCCCATGCAAATGCAGAGGAATTTTTTTGTAGCATCTTTATTAATTGTTTCTTTTGGAATTCTTCCAAGTTATTTTTAATGTTTAATATTTCACCTATATATATTTCTACTTAAGAATAGCCAAACTTTTTCAGAGAGTTCAATGATATCTTGGATTTTTAAGAAGACAGATATTCAATTCCACAATCTTCCTGAAAACTTTGATCGAGCATGTGCACACAGTGATTTTGCTCATAAGACGAAGAAAAATCATGATTATTCATTAAATTCATTAATTGATCTTCTTCAACATTTTGTGAAATAGTTAAATCCAATTGGATATCTTCAAAGTCTCCATCATTATCTTTAATCCATACTTCATTTTATATCTCAATAATTGCTCTTGCAGGTGGATATAATGTGAACTTTTTAGTAGAATTGCCATCATAAATGAACATATCACCAAATCTAGAACTTATCAATGCATCAACTGTAGCTATATATGGCCCACCAAGATTCAATGGACGTCCTCATAGATTATTTTTCAGAGTTAATATCATAAAATCAACAAGATACTCCCATGAATCCAAAGATATTGATACATCTTCTAATATTCCCTCAGGTTTAATAACATATCTATCTGATATTTGCAGCAAGGTAGGAGCATATTGAAGATTGGTTGATCTTAATTTGTCCATCATATTCTTGGTCATGATATTTATAGTTGCACGTAAGTCAAACAAAGTGTTTGGAATTTCAATATCACTGATATGAATTTGTTCAATGGGACTACGTGGATCTAATATTTTTCAATTATTGGTTTTCCCATCATAATATCTGCAATTTTTCCTATCAATTATATTTTTTTAATGTCTTCTTTTTTTCTTCCAAGTTTCTTGATACATAACTCCTTTATTGTTTTTGCAAAGATAAGTATTTCCTTTATAGCTTGAAGCAATGGAATCTTAATGCAAATATTTTTCAATTCATCTAGCATGTTATAATCAAGTAAAATTATTTTCCTCTCTATACCTTTATCAATTTGAAGTCTCTCAGGAAAGGGAGGATTTTGTAAGGAAATAGAGGGTTGTTCAATTATAGGAATTGTAGGAGTTGATTTTATTTTGTTGTCATCTAATTGTATAGGAATATATTCCTTTGGAGGAGTCTTTTCCTATTCAGGAGATGTCTCCTTTTTAGGAGTTTTCTCCTCTTTATATTTTTGGATGACAATTGGGGGTGTTTTCTTTTGTAAAACTTGACCAGATCTAAGTTAGACATCATTTAAATATAGAGGATCTATCATATAAGATTAAAAATTTTGGGCTTCAACATTATAAATGGGTTGTTGAGGCACTTTATTATTGGGATTGGGGAGTGGTTGTGCAAGTAATTGATTTTATTTTTGAGGAAATGAAGTGGGTGGTAATGGAAGGGGTTTACTTGAAGTTAATTGAGCTTGAACTTGTGGTTGAAAAGTTTGTGGGGTTGAGGTGGACAGTAGTAATGAGGTTGACATTGGCGATATTGTTAAAAGGAGAGAGGACACTGGGGATTTATACCATAAGAACCTTTCCATCCTTGTGACCAAGAGGAATTTTGTGGTTGAGGTGGCCAAGTTTGCCATGGTAGGGGTGTATTCTAGTTAATTTGTGGTTGTGCATAGGATTGAAATTGTGCATTAGGATCTTGTGCCATACCTATTTGACAAGGTTGCCAAGGTCTTCTAGGAGAAACATAACAAAGTTGTTATGCTTGACTTGTCTCAGCTTCCTCCTAGTAAATAGCTTTTAATCCAGGTATAGAAGGGCAATCCACTGTAGCATGAGTCTTTACACATATAGCACAAATTTCAATAATGTTGAGAGGACATTCTTGTAATGCATGTTTCTTTCTACACCTAAGACAAAAAATAGACAAAGCATCATTTTCAACTTTTTTCTTCGTTTGTACTCTTAGCATATCTAGTTGTTCACTAAGATTTCCATGAATATCAGTTTTAAATTTATCAAGCAAATTATCAAGTCCTACTCTACTTACCATTCTCAATGTCTATTTACTTACTCTTGACATAACTGGATCTCTTCGACTTCTGCCATATTTTGACTTTCCTCTTGAAATGTGTTTTCACAGTTCACAAATCACTTGAAAAGATAATTGAGACACATCTCCTTTACCCATCAGATTAATAAGATCGATCCATTCACCCCATACAACTTTTATTAAGAGAGTTTTTAATGTGTCTAATCCAAAATCATGCAATTGAGATCTTTTGACATTATATGTAAATCTCCCCACTAAATCTTCAAGGCTTCCATCTTCTTTTTGCATCATTTTGAAGACTTCTTCTCTAAGGTCACTATGTATCCAGTAATCTTTGTATTTTTCTAAGAAAATTCTTTTCATGTCATCCCATGTCTTTATAAAATTTGTTCCTAGACCCATAAACCATTTAAGAGCCCCATGTTTTAATGTAGCAGGAAACAAATTTAGTTTCTGAGTATCAAGTAGATAATCATAAGATCTACACAATACCTCAAACTCAAAAATAAATGTTTATGGATCCTCAGTTCTAAGATGACACTTGTGTGACAATGAATATGACTCCGTGTGTGAGTGCGACAGATGCCTTCATGGCGAACACAACAAACACATACGAAGTAAAGACTTTGAGGATAACCAGAATGCAGTCGTAAGCATGACTTAGAAATCAACATGCAGAGACTTGAGTGCAATAAATAAGCAAGGCAAATGTAAATACTCGCACGAGCTCACAGAGTGAACCTAAGTGTGTGCAGTCATCAAGTGAAACTCTCCAAGGGAGGCTCTGAAATTGGTGCAGGCCAAAATTTTGGAGGGTGGTTGTAGCCACTACAACACTTGGTGACACACTGGTAGAACTCCAGCTTCTTTGTTTTAGTTCATTGCTAGCACAGGGCCTTGGTCTTTCAGGAAGTATTGAATCGCTATGCAGGTTACTTCAGTTTCCCCACTTACCCCATGGACATACATGGTTCACCCTTTGCCAACTTAGTCAAACACAATCAAAAGTTCAGCTTAGATCTCAGTGTTTCAAATCTGGGAAGGGTAGTTTAGTTCACGAGTTGAAGATTTTCAGAGTATAAGTTTTCATCTCTGGTGTTGCTTCGCTGCCAGTAGGCCTGAACAGTACCCCGTGGAGTCACGCATGAACACACACATTGCTCCACTGCCAGCGAGCCTGGTTATTACCCTAGTGGAGTTGCATGCTTCACCTCTCTACGCAGGAAGCCTTTCTCTTATTTCACCTTTGTATTTTTTTATTTTTTTTTTAAGAGAACTGTGCATAGGCACTTATTTAGTTTTGGGGTGGAAGGGGGATCTCGACTTATTGAGAGCAGAAGAGGTTGTTCCTTCAGAGAAGCAAGTAAGACCTCCGTCATAGGTTTGCTCATTTAGATTTTCCCCTTCTCTGTTTCTACTAATTGGATTACCTTCAACACCTAGAGCAGAAGGCTGAGTACAGGCATGGGGCTTCCCAATGTGGACATGGGTTCATGGTTGGACCAAAGCTTCCCTTACAGATGGTTCGTATTTTTTTTCATGACTTCATTGGACGAAGGTTGTAACCAAGCACAAAGAAAATGGTCACAAGACTAGCAATGTGTTGCAGTGTCACAAGTCTCTTCAAATTTTAGCCACATACTCTATTCAAAATCCAGAACGTAGTACTTGGAAACACTTATTTCCGGAAACAAAAATAGTAATAAGAATAAAACAAAGAAAAAGCAAAGATAATAAGCAAAACAAACCAAATGAAACAACAAGCAGCAAGCAGACTATGTACAAGGCATGGGTGTGGCCTGACCTACTGAACTAATGTTTGAGGACTTGGCCGTTTGACAGGAATATTATCAATCCTCCCATCGAGTGATTACAAATGATAGGTGTGTGAGCCAAGTTTCTCGTGGACCAGTGTCGGTCCACCGGGCTCCGTTACCGGAACCTGGTGGCATTCCAGAAAACCTTCAAGTGAAGACAACACTACTATCTTAGGTATTATGTGCAACATGGGCTCAGATGATGGCACGAGGTAATTGTTTTTACTCCGAGAAGGGTTCAAGTTTATGAAGTCAATGCGTAAGCGAATCTTCCCATATTTCTTATGTGGAGGATTTAAATTAGAAAACCAAGTGTGATGACAAATTTTACAAGTAATCCAAACACTTAAAATGTTAATCAATTTATTCGATGAAAGGAGTACAAACAACATGCATGTGTTACATGTTCTTTGTTTTAATGGCTTGTCTTCTCCTTTACCTGGAATCTCATGTTGGATTGTTCGCATGTAGTGGGTACTCAGGTCATCATCTACTTGTGCAGGCCCATCTTGGTACTGTTCGATCAAGCGGTCAACGATTGGTCGCTACTGCAGTGTGTAACTTGTACCGAGATTAGCCATCTTCGGATCATGGTGGATCCCCAAGTTGCTCTGTTTGTTCATAGTGTTGGTCTTTCGTGTGTTCAACATGAGTGCTTTAGCATCATTGTTTGTGACTCCGAACTTCAAACAACTTGAAATCGTGCATAGTTCCTTATTTTGGATGACTGAGATGCACTCGGTCCTTGAGTCATCATGCGTTCTTGATTTATCAAGACTCATGGTCCACAACTTGTCTATACATGGACCATTTGGCGTGTTGGTACTACTGCTACTATCGTTGTTGCTACTACTGCTACTATTAGAAAAACAAATTGTACAAGTTTCATTATCATCAGTTGGGTGAGGAAGGAGTCCCAACTGCTTGTCTGATGAGGTTGGGGTTGGCCGTGTAAGATAACACTCCAATGTCTTTTCCAGGAAACAATTGCCAAACATGAGTTCTGCAAAGGCCAATGGTTCGTTCTCGCCGTTAAGGGGAGTGACATTGTGTTTCATATACCTCTCGGATAACACCCGGATTTGGTTACATTTGCCCTTGTACGGAAGCCACAGGTGAGACCAGTCTATAGCAAAGTATCCATCTAGCTTGCTGGACCAGTCTCTGCTGAGCAACAGACCATATGCTTCCGGTATGTCCACAACAATTATGTTGATGCACTGGTGGACTCGACTGTCATGGGATAGTTGGATGATCACGTCTCATAGTTCACCAATGGTTGGTACTAATTTTCTATCAAGTTGGATGATTCTCGCGGATGTTTTGCTCCATCGTGCATTGATCTTCTTAGCAATGGAGAGCAACATGACATTGGTTGCCACGCCAGAATCAACCAAATAGTTGTGGACATTGTAGTTGAAAACTTCGAATGAAAGCAGGAATGGGGGGCAACCTAAGTTTGCTTCTTCCATCCGGAGTGTATTGAGCACAGTGGATAGTGATCTGGGAGGTGTGCATGCTCCCTTGCTAGTAGAGGCCACGTTGTTTGTTTTTGTTTGTCCCAATGTGCGCAACAAGATATCTCGTTGGCTTTGGACTTTGGCTAACTCGAACAAACTGATGTTCACTCGAGTTTTCTTCATGTCATCGACTATGTTGTAATCCAGAGGTGGTAGACTCACTGAGGTGTCCGAGGTGGAAGGATGTTCGTGTTGTCTGGCGGATTGTTTTGCAACTTGCTACTCACAGATGTGTTCTTATCTGTCACTGTCTTCCCAGACTTTCTTTGTGTTTGTTGCTTTGAGGCAGCTGGTGGATCGGCCTTCTTTATCAGCCGTCTCACTTTCTCTTGCATCTCCTCAAGTGTCGGGGGAGCCCCTTTACTCCTAAGATTGTAGCGATCATTTTTCTTTTGGGGCTGCTTCTCGATGTTTGTCTTCGAGACTACTTGCGAGCACTGATATGTGTTCACCACATGCCCAGAAATTGGTGCTTCATCAGGTGAAACCTCTTCATTATCATTAGTGTCTTTTGGTTTCTCCTGTATGTCGCCATCTGCATCGAGTGTATGGGTACAAACAGAGGTAACAAATCGCTTCCAATCTGAACAAGAGTTCTTGGGATGAAATTCTTCATGGAAGAAACAATACTTAGGATCAACGCAATGATCAAGTTGGAACATAGGATTCTACGCAAGTTTGGAACCAAACCGACTATTACTTGATGAGACGGTTGATGAATTGCTTGCCTGTCTCTGTCTGGGTGGATGACTGTCTGTGAATGTGTCTGTCTTCCGTTGCTTGAGTTCAGGCATTTCGGTGGTCAAGTTGTTGACTAGGCAAGTGAGGGTTTCAATATCAGTTGCTTCCTTGTCTCTGCCCTTGCTTAGGGCTTTCTGCTCGCATCCTTGGAATCTTTCATTGATTCTTCATCCTTGATTACTCCAATGGTGCACAAGTCTTTCTCAACAGCAATAGCCTCTTCGCAACTTTCTAAAAGTGTTGGCTTTGCAGCTCGCTTGACGAACTGCGCAATGGTGGTTGGTAGTGCAGACGTGTAATAGTCGACAGTGATGGAGTCATGAGGTTTGGTGTCTGCTGTAAACTTGTTTAAAATACACATAAAACTCTTATTGAAATCTTTCACTTTCTCTTTTCCCTCCATCCTGAGGCTTTCCAATTCTTTTAGTAGCATGGCTGGGTCTTATCATCAAAAAACAATTCAAAGAACATATGTTTAAAGGAACCCTAGTTCTGTATGGAGTTAGGTGGAAGGTTGTGATACCAAGCAGTTGCTCGGCCATCCAAGGTACATGGAAACAATTTGCATGCTAGGTCGTCATAACGTACCTCAAGGGTCTGCAGTTGTAGGTAGAAGTTGTCTAAATGGTCTTCCACCTTCACCGCGCTGTCAGGTTTAAAATTGATGTTCATTCTCTTTGATCGCTTCGGCATCTTGTGCAGAATATCTGGGGGAGCCAATGGTCCCTAATTCATCCATTCAAGATTTGGGTCAGCCATCTCTTCATCCTCTCCTTCCTCTTCATCTTCTTCCTCTCCTTCGGAATCTGATGGTTCTGGATCTGAGTCTGTCGATTCGTCTCCGCCTCCACTTCTTCCACTGCCTTCCCCTTCGCCTCCTGTACCAGAGTTTTATCCCAAGACCATAAGAGTGCCTTATTCATCTTCAAAGAAGATTGGAGGTTCGTCTCTGTCTTCAATAGATTCTTCCAAACCTTCAAGAGTAGCAAGGACTACTTCTTCCACTGATGATGCAACAACCCATGTGGGAGTGGCTTTTGGCTTCTTCAATGCGTGTGGAAGATACTATATGCCTAGGATCAGTTCGACTGCTTTCGCAAACTGGCGAGTGATGGGACGGATGGAGCGAAGGTGTTGATATGAAATCTCATGTTCAATTCTGAGAGGTGAGGAGTAACCAACTGCTGAGTCGTGAGAGAGGGAGTGTGAGTTACTGCCTTGACCAAATGGTTGATGAGTGAGTGTGAGGGGAATTTCAACCATGTACAATTGGTTGCCCTCCTTTTAGTGCCATAAATGTTGACAGTGTTGGACCCGCCAACATTCAGGGGATCACCCCGGTATGAAGTCCCAACTAGACCTCACATCGTTTGGTGTGGGAGTCCCATTCAGTATGATGGCCCGGTTGCTAATGTCTTAAGGATTTGCCTCAACTCTTGCTTGTCAGCACATGAGAGTGGTTAACTTTGTCTTCGAGAAGTGAGGTTCGCATGCGTGGTGAGTGTAAGTGTACTTGTGTCAATGGTTCTTTCACTGTGAGGGGGAAAAGGTGAAGGTGAGTTCCAGGTTGAAAGGGATCAATCCCAACTCAGCTAGGAACACATGACACAAAGGAAATACACAGCTTTCGGCAGAGCAGTCCACTCGGATACGGCAGTCACGACATACAATGTAAGATAACAAGTACAACACTCATGGATAAGTCTGAAACGAGTGCAACGGTTGTTACAACAAGGTTCATGTGAAAGGTTTGTTTGATGTTCGACAGAGTAGTGGACACAGACGGGATAACATTGACAACATATACAACACATTTCCATTAATAGATTATGCATTACAACAAATGAATCAGTTCATATGTAGAACACATGGTTAAAGCAACATACAAGTGTTAAAGATCAGTTTTACAACAAATACAATACATGTGTGAAAACGTGTTGGCCTATTGACAGGCTTCTGAATTAAGCGAAAGTTCCAAGACACATCGTTACACCATACATCACTAACCCCGTCAGCGAGGCATTGGAGCCACTACTTACTCCTCAAAGAAAAGATTACAGACTCTCTTGGCTATGTTGGAGGAGCTGAGGTGAAAAGTCTTTTCATGTACAAATGAGGGGGTATTTATAGCCAAGGGTGAAACTGACCCTTGTGGCTGTTCGACTACCCTCATGACCATTCGACTTCCATGACTTTCCGACTTACATGACTCTATGTTCAATAAGTGGGTCTCTTGGACTTCCACGTTACATCACATTGATTGACAACAAGCCCATAGTGGAGATGTGGGCAACATGACTCATGACTTGACTCAACATGACTTGACAAGACAATGTTGGTACATTCGTGCTGTTGCTGGAGTGCATGTCGAGCTACAGTGCTGCTAAGTGATGGATGTCTTCATGGTGTATCATAGCTTCACCTTCGCATGGCAAAGTGCGTGGAGTCTTCGATGGTCCTTGGTTCACTTGATGAAGCTCTAGTATGTTGTTCCTTGCTTTCATGCTGGAAGGCTTGACAGGCTCACTTGTTTGCGAAGGTGCATGTTCATCGCGTTTGTCCGCTTTGCATGCTTCGTTCGTTCATCCGTTGGTGAGCCTATCCATCTGCATGTGCTCCCTTCATTCATCCCATTCATCGTCTCAACATGTTTATGGGTGTACTTGTACCTGTAGTCACTCATGACGAGACGACATCAAATCCAAAACCTCCTAGTCTATCATGACACATGATCATTCAGATGCGAGTGACCGGGAGAGGCAGCAGGGCTATGATGCGGGATGATGGCTTTGGGAAATTGCTGATGAAAACTACGCAAGAGTCACTGAGGGATGGAGACAGATGATCTGAGTTGACAGTGACTGTCTGCGAGGTTTGGCTCGGTTAGAAGGCAAAATTACGCAAATTTTAGGAGGGACAGTCTGGGTTGCAGGAGGGCAAGACAGGCATGCTCTGCGCATTTTCCGGAACGAATAGTCAGCAGGGGTTGGATAGCCAAATTTGCGCAATTTTCCAAAGGAACAGGTCGGGTTGCATGAGGGGTCAACAGGCAGGGATTGCACAATTTTTCTAGGGAACTGCCCGGGAGACTGGCAGCCAGAACTGCGCAATTCCTAGAGGGAACTACCAGTTAGTTGCTGGGGTCACTAGTAGCCAGACTTGCGCAATTCCTAGAGGGAACTTCCAGTTGGATGTTGGGATCACTAGCAGCCAGACTTGCACAATTCCTAGAGGGAACTGCCAGCTGGCTACTGGGGTCACTGGCAGCCTGACTTACGCAATTCCCAGAGGGAACTGCTAGTTGGCTGTTGGGGTCACTAGCAGCGAGACTTGCGTAATTCCCAGAGGGAATTTCCAGCGGGTTGTTGGGGTCACTGGCAGCTAGATCTGCGCAATTCCTAGAGGGAACTGCCAATTGGCTGCTGGGGTCACTGGCAACAGAAACTGCGCAATTCCTGGAGGGAACGGGCAATCTGCTTCTAGCTGGGAAAATGGCATTAAGGCCAGGAGGCTGGCCTGCTGATCATCTCTGTGTAATTTATGAGTCGACTGATGGGCAACAGGAAGCCTGCTCATGAGCACTGTGCAATTTCTGAGATGAATAGTCGGTCGACTGTCCGGGTGGCCAGCATGAGTGTTGATTGAATTGTCTGCGAGCATCATAACTTGAAAGAACTAGCTTGGTGCTTCTGCACTATTCTGGTTGACTGTTAATCGAATTGAAATTAGGGTGATGGTCCGACTGTCAGTGAGGGGTCTAGTTGTCAAAACTTCAGCAAAAATGACTAAGTGTGTGAACAGTCGAAAGATGCATAGGTGATCATACAGGCACACACTCGCATGACTTGACGACGAAACGACCAAACCATCTAGACACATGTGTTCAACGTGATTGGCCGACAGTGCAAGCGACAAGCTTGACACTCATGATTGATCATTCATGATCGAGACGATGCTTGCACGACAACAAATATGACTCTGTGTGTGAGTGCGATAGATGCCTTCATAGCGAACACAACAAACATATACGAAGAAAATACTTTGAGCATAACCAGAACACAGTCGCAAGCATGACTTAGACATCAACATCAGAGACTTGAGTGCAATAAACAAGCAAGGCGAATGTAAAGACTCACACGAGCTCATGGAGTGAACCCAAGTGTGTGCAGTCATCAAGTGAAACTCTCCAAGGGAGGCTCCGAAATTGGTGCAGGCCAAAATTTTGGAGGGTGGTTGTAGCCGCTACAACAGAAGGATATATCAAGAATAAAAAGGTAATATTGTTGATTGATTCAGGTAGCACCCATAAATTTATTCATTGTAAGATAGTTAAGGAATTGAATTGCTTCCTATATCTAGCACTAGAGTGTTAAGTGATGGTTACAAATGGAGGAACTATGCATTGCTTTGGAAAGTGCCATAATATCAAGCTAACCATGGGAAAATATTTATTGAATATTCAAATGCTTTCCATTATAATGGGTGGTGTTGATGTTGTACTAAGAGTCCAATGGTTACAAAGTTTGGGGACGATAGCTTTTAATTTTAAAGAACTTTTCTTGAAATTTTGTTGGGAAGGAATGGAAGTTGAATTAAGGGGCATCACAAGGAAACTAGGAAAGATAATCAACTCTAATGGCATAACAAATCTTTTGAAGAAATAACAAAGAGGCATAATTGCACGATTATGCTCACTAGAGGTTCAACCATCGAAATCATCTATTTCTCCAGATCTCCAAAAAGTCTTAGACAATTATTCCAATGTATTTAAGACTCCAAAAGGCCTCCCACCTATTTGTGATCATGATCATGCTATTCATTTGATTCCAGGAAGTGTTCCTCCAAACATGAGACCTTACAGGTATCCTTATGCCCAAAAGAGCGAAATTGAACGTATGGTTGCAGAAATGCTAGAGGCCGGTATAATTCAACCTAGTCAAAGTTATTTCTCTGCTCCAGTTGTATTGGCGCACAAGAAGAATGGATCGTGTCGTATGTGTCCAGATTATAGGGAGCTCGACAAGCTCACTATTAAAGATAAATTTCCCATTCCTGTCATTGATGAATTGCATGGACCAATTTACTTCACCAAGTTGGATCTTCATTCAGGATATCATCAAATTATAATGAAGATTGAATACATTCTGAAAACAACGTTCATAACTCATGAGGATCATTGTGAATTTTTGTTCATGCCTTTTGGCCTTACTAATGCACCTTCCACATTTCAAGGTTTGATGAATTCAATTTTCAAACCCTTCCTTAAAAAATTTGTGTTAGTATTTTTTGATGATATACTAATCTACAACAAGTCTTTGAAGGATCATATTCAACATGTTGACAGGGTGCTCAAACTATTGGAGGAGAAACAATTATATGCAAAAACCTCCAAATGTTTCTTTGGAGCACAAGAGGTGGAATATTTGGGTCCTATTGTATCTCATGAGGGTGTTAAGGTAGGCCCTAACAAAATTAAAGCCATTAAGGAATGGAAAATCCCCACAACCATAAAGCATCTTTGAGGATTTCTCAGGTTTACAAGATATTATCGCAAGTTTGTTAAGAATTATGGGATAGTAGCAACACCTCTAACAAAATTACCAAAGAAAGATGCATTTTCTTGGACTCCAGAAACAACTGAGGCCTTTTTACATCTTAAAGAGGCAATGTGCAAAGCACTGATCTTAGCTACACTAGACTTCACAAAAACCTTTATTGTGGAATGTGATGCCTCATGAAATGGAATTGGTGTTGTTTTAATGCAAGAATGAAGACCAATTGCTTTTGAGATTCGTCCAATCAAGTGAAAATATTTACACAAACCTATTTATGAGAAGGAAATGTTGGCAATACTACATGCACTAAAGAAATGTCGACCTTACCTAATGGGAAGACACTTCAAGGTAAAATAGATCATGATAATCTTAAATAATTTTTGGAACAAAGATTATCTTTAGAAGAACAACAAAAATGGGTCACAAAGATGTTGGGTTATGACTTTGAAATCATCTACAAAAAAGGGAAGCAAAATGTTGTTGTAGATGCGCTCTCAAGAAAGGATGAGGATGTGGAAGCATTTCTTTTTTCCATTTCTATTATCCAACCTGATTGGATAACCGAAGCAATGGACGAATTGAAGAATGCTGAAGAGGTGTGGACACTCATTCAAAAGTTGCAGCAAGATCCCAGTACATCTAATACATTTAGTTGGAAAAATGATCCATTGTGGTATAACGATCGCTTATATCTTTATAAGAATTCCCAACTTAAGCAAAAGATTATCTTGGAATTGCACACCTCCCCCTTAGGAGGGCCCTCGTGATTTTTAAAAACTTAGCGCATGGTCAAGAATGATTTTTTTAGGATGACCTGAAATCTAATATTCAAAAGTTTGTGGTAGAATGTTTAGTTTGCCAATAAAATAAAGTTGAGACAATTAAGACCTCAAGTCTGTTACAACCCTTAGCCATTCCAAGTGAGCGTTGGGAGGAGGTCTCAATGGATTTTATCACAGGTTTACCCAAGTCTAAAGGAAAGAGTGTCATCATGGTGGTAGTTGATAGAATTAACAAGTATGCAAATTTTGTGCATTATCTCATCCTTTTAAAGTGAGTACAATTGCTACTACATTTATGGAAACAATTCAAAAGATACATGGAAACCCAACGATTATTGTAAGTGATAGAGATCCCATTTTCACTGGAATTTTTTTGACGAAATTATTTTCTTTTCTTGGTACTCAATTAGCTAATAGCTCATCTTATCATCCTCAATCTGACGAGCAAACTGAGATAGTGAACAAATGTTTGGAAGGATATCTTCGTTGCTTTGTATCTATAAACAACCACAATGAGTCAAGTGGTTACCTCTAACTGAATGGTGGTATAACACTTCCTTCCATACTACAACAAAAATGACCCCATTTATGGCACTTTCTGGATATCATCCACCATCCATCACATCATCTTTAAGAGAAAATTTTAAGGTTCAAGCAGTGGAATATCACATCCAACATCAACAAAAAGTTCTCCAACTCTTCAGGGATAGCCTCACTCTGGCACAAAATCGAATGAAACAACTAGAAAATCAACATTGTAGTAAAGAAGTTTTGATGTAGGCGGCTTGGTAATTTTATGGCTACAACCATACAAACAAATATCCCTCAAGCAAGCTAAGAAGGATAATAAATTATTACCCAAGTACTATGGTCCTTACAAGGTGTTGCAAAAGATTGGTACTATGGCATAGAAATTGGAGCTATCTGGATCTTCCCGTGTACACCGAGTTTTCCATGTTTCGTTCTTAAAGAAGGTCATAGCTGACAAGCTCCGAGTTCAAACAGTGTTGCCAAAACTTGACAAAGAAGGAAAAGTCATATTTGAGCCTGAAGCAATGACAGAAACAAGAACCCGACAGCTACAAAATTGATTAATTTCAAAGTATCACATTAAGTGGAAGAACTTATCGGCTTAAGATTCCACATAGGAGGATGAGAATTTTATACCGAAGCATTCATAACTACTCAAGCGTTGAGGACAACACTTTTTTGAGTCGTTTATCTATATTTTCTTCCACTTTCTGAGATGGTTGCATAACATGTTCATAAGCTTTACTTTCATAGGGTAGTTGTTGCTTATGAGGATAAGTTAGTTGACAAGTTGAGCAAAGCACCAAGAGTGCCATCCACCACCCTTCTCAATGGAGAAGGCCCTAACCCTTTCACTTGGAATTATATTAATAAGCACCATAGTTCCTTGCTTTATTTGAATCATTATCCATTTCTTGTTTGCCTAGATTAAACCAGTAAATTAAGCATACACAAATTACGAAGATGAGTAGAAGACTACTTGAGTGACCATCCATTTTCTCTCTCATAAATGGAGAAGGCCATAGTGCATTGTCACCTTTTTAAATGGTGTTGGGTTGAAGTTTATTAGATTGAATAAAGGACTACTGGAGTGTCCGCTCTGATCATCAAGAGAGGCCCTAGTGAATTACCAATCCATTAAACCAAAACTCCTAATCATTGTTTTCAATTTCAGCCATTTACAAGTATTTCAGTGTGCTTTGCATTCCCAACAATGTGTTTAGTTTAGAAGTTTTGTTTTATGCTTCCTCGATTTAACTTTAACTTTTGATTAGAATTTTGAGTTTTGATTTTAATTAACTAACTTTAGCACTTAATCCTAGAAGTGACAACCAATTAAGTTTAGCTCTCTACAGATTGTATTGTGCTTCCAAGTTTGCAAGCAATCAAATTGATATAAATATCACGTCCTAGTTTATGTAATTAATCTAGTTTGACAACCATGATGTCGATGCAGGGATCGAATTATCCCAATATTGCATGAGGGATCGAGACTTTGGATTATAGAAAAATTAACCCTAGAGCGCATGAGATGTCAGTGTATAAGAAGAATATAAAAGTCATGATAGAAAGGAAGGGCATATAAACATATTAGAATTGCGAGGAAAAAGATTGAATTGAGAATGGATCCTTCTCAAGAAACAAATCCAACAACAAAATCATTTTAGTATTTTATCAAATGTAAGGATATCATTGGGAGGAAGATATTAATGGACTTGTCTTATAATCCAAAATTTGATTTATCAAATGCCAAATAATATTTAAGGATTATAGTAAGAAATATTAGGGAAAAAGTCATTGTGTATGATATGGATGCATATTTTGCATGGAGAAATAAAAAGATCTCTCCTTATGTGGAGGATGAGATAAGTCTCAGGCATTGCCAGTTCAAGTATATAAACTAAGAGAATAACATGAAAGCATTAGTAACTTGAAGAATGTGACAAAGTTAATCTAATGTTATATTAAAGGGTTATGAAATTAATCCCTTAGTTCTAATTTACAGTAAAATGAAATGTCTAATGGAAGAAAATAAGTGGAAGTGCTAAGGAAGTCACTGAAGCACATCATTTTCATGGGATCTTTGGAGTGGTGTGTCAATTGATTATTGATAATGGAATTGTGAAGTATGAAGCTCACAAACAATTATAGCTTTTTGGTAAAATGTCCCTTTTGCTTGAAGGAGATTAAATATAGCCTTTAAAAATTAAAGAGGTGATAACCCGTGTTTTGATAACACTTTTATAGAATATCAAAGTGACACACATATACAGACACAACTTAAGAAATTGGAGGATGAGCCAGGTAAACAATGAGAAAAATATTAATACCTCTAGCATAAGTTCAGTAATGAATCATTAAAAAAGAATGAGGATTTTTTTCACTCGAAAGATCTTGGTAAAATAACTACTTGCACAATTCAATAAGTCAAAATATATAAAGCAACATAGTTAGACATTAGAACAAGAAAATCAAGATCGTAAAAATTAATTACTGGAAAAAGATGATGAAACTTCCCACTTAAGGAACCCCAATCAAAGTTTGCTTGAACAAATCAAAAGGTTAATATAAAAGAAGCTAAAGAATATAAAGCCTATAAAAGCAATGCCAAGATAGAAATTGATTCTGAAATTCATAATTTAGGGTAAGAAAATTAATATCTACAAAATAAAGTAAATGACTTAACATAAGTGGAAAATCATAAGGAGAATAATGAAGGCATACTTACAAAAATTAGAGAACAATATTATATGGTTAATTATGTAAACAAAACCAAACTCTCATAAATGAAGTGCATATCCCATGATGTGAATTAGAAGAACATATAACAAGATAAAAAAAAATTCAAGAAGGAAATTAACCCCCTCGAAAGGGGTGCCACTTAGCTAGCCTCTTGCATTCATAATCTTTGGTCACTGTCAACCCTTAGTAGACTCTTTAAAGCATGGATAGACGACGTCAAGTCATGATTCACTCTACATACAAAACACTTCGGTTTTCAAAGGGGGTTGTATGGTGTTTAATGCCTTCATGATGGTTCTTTTCTCCCAAATCATTTCATGATTATAGGCCACCCTCACTGCTAGTTCATCTATAATGGTGCTTGGCATAAAGGATTATACCTTGGTAAGACCACCGTCATTATTGTAGTTCTAGGTAAGTAGATATTATAGGCCCTCTTTGGAAATTTTATTGTTTTTCCTTTCTTTTTGGTCTCTCTATCTCTGGTTCGAGAGTGCCACTCGACCATCTTGGTCCCTTATTTCACATTCCCTTAGTAGGTTGTCTTCCCTTCTTAGCTCCTTGCGTTTACTCTTTATATGGTTCTCAGGATGTCTTAGTCTATTTGTTAACCTTTTTGTGGCTCCTCCATCCTAGAAGTGTCAACCTACATTCTTAGCCTCATTCCTCTCGCACATTTAGAGGATCGATTGTCTTTATCCTTTTCTCACATTCACATTTCACCCTTCCTTGTGGAAGCCTAGTCTCCTTTTTAATCATCTTCAGCTGCTTTCCTCCTGGTTGTAGCACCTCTTCAATCTCGTCACGTGTCTACCTCCTACCAATCGTATTGGAACTGGATAGGGTCATTGGGGTTTCCATGGGCATCGAGGTCACTCACAAACTCAAACATAGACGAATGAAGATAACTCTATTACAATATATTGGGAACAAAGTCCATAGATAACAAGGAATGCAATTAACATAACAGAAACAAAAGATGTGGTAGAAAGGAAATTCATCCAGGATGAGGAAATCGAAGAAGATGTGGGACAATGGGTTCTTGATACTGGAAACAACAAATATTGTTACAACATGTATCTCAAAATAATTGATCTTTATTAGTATGTAAAGACAATTATGGGAAAAGTGTTGGTTGAAATAATTGAAGCTCGACATGAAATCTCGTTGTGCATTGATGCCTTCAATTGTAGGTTACAAAATTGGATAGTAAGGTGTCCCTAATGGCTAAAAAAATTGCAAACATGGACTTCCTAGACTTTGAAGAGGAAGCAAAGAATCTAGAGATAGTTCGAGTGGTCTCATCCTTCGGTTAACATGTTTAGATTTAAGTTTTTGTTCACTTTCATTGACCAATGAAATTTCTAATCAATATAAGTATAGATAGAAGCAAGGTAGTTGTAATCCTGATAATAAAAAACAAACTTGTTTTACAGTATTATTTTTGATAACCTAGTTATATGGACAAAAGCTATGTACCTATGGAATTGGTATGGTTTTCCCTAGTGGTAGGCCAATAAACAAGAACCTATATTTTTTGGTCGAATGAAATATATCGTGGATGTCTAACTTACCCACAAATATAAAAAAAATGAGGAAATTGACCATTTGAAAAACATAGTTAAATCCTAATAAGAAAATAAAAAGGTTAAAACATAAGGATATATCAATGTTGAAAGTAGATAAAGTTACATCCATGGATGCAAGTAAATCAAGGAAGTTTTAAGTAGTTGACATTGTAGATAAATAGACCTTGATTGATCTAATTGAATCAATAAAGTTCTTATAAGTTGATATTGCAAATAAAGAGACCTTGACAAAATCGATTGAAACTAACAATCAAAAGGGAAACTACCAACGAGCTCTATCAGTGAAAGAGCATCTAGAAAATGAGTTCAAGATACAATTCAATAACAAGTTGACTTCTATAGATGTGATGATGATTTCCATTAAATGCACCACAAACATAAAAATATCACATATTAACATGCTCACTCAAGTAAATCATGAAAAGATTAAGAGAGATCAACTCATTAGGCTATCATATCAACACTAAAATCATAAAAGTCAAAGCATTCTAGAATAAATGTACACATGTCTAGTGGAAGCTAACTAGAGCCAATGTCGTACTCACATTTTGAAGCATCCGAATATATATATAACTTGAAATTAACGAGAAAGAATAGAGAATCTATAACATTATCATTAGGTTCACATCAATTGGTATTTGAAGATTCATATGACTTGAAATCAACAACAAAGAAGATTGAATCTAGATTATTTTCATTAGAGAGTTCGAGAAAGAATCCACTTAGGATGGATTGATTCTTTCTTGATGTGTCAATATTATTTGAAGCTTACGACTTCTCATTATCACATGTCCTCAAGCTTAACAAATAGGTGAAGATGGATAATTGTATGATAATAAGTGTTTATTTACTTGCGCTTTAAGGACAAAGCATTTTTAAAGTGGGGAAGACTCACAATACACTTAAAGTATATTGTTGTTATGTAATGATGTATAATAATTTATGTTATGCTTGTTGTCATATAGATCAATATTCTATATCTATTATATTGTAATCAATGATAGTCATACCTTCCCCAAAGGATTTAAGTAATCATGCCTTACAAGTGTTTATAAACACGTCCATTATAATAATTTAATCATCAATCTTGTATATATATTCATAAAACAAATAAATATAATTTAATACGGATATATGGAGTTTCCATATACTTTCTTGATGACTTCATGAAGTGAACCACTAGATTTGCTTCAACTAATCAAAGTTCTATTGCTAAATTTGCAGTCTTTGTACTTCTTTCATCTACTTGGGACTCCTTGTAGCTCCTTGTATTTTGATGTACCTATTGAGACTTACTTCTTACTTCATTTTAATCATATAAGTTGTCTTTATTTATCTACATAGAGATTCTTGTATAAAATTTCCTAACATTCTTTTTTATATATTCAATTTGTTCCTGAAAATGTCTCCTCATCTCATTCTATAATATAAATTATCTTTATATATTTACTTATAAAGCCCTAAATAATATACATCAAGATATCTTTCATCTACTTGAGAAATCTCATAACAACACTATACCACGTCCTTAAAAATGTGATTGAAAATTACAATTTACCTCTTTCTTTAGTATGGACTTTCTTTATGCATTTGTCCATGAATCCCTAAAATGACATGTTTAACACACACACACAATGAGCAAACCTATCATAACTCAATTGTCGAACTAGTAGTGGGAACAACCATCACTAGTTACTATTTACGAATGTAGGTTGACTCATCAATGTTATTCAAGGAAAACCACGCCACCTAGAATTATCTACTGGTGGTTCGTATGGGGGAAGGATTTCATTCCTGCCATATGCCTCTAGGTCTTGGCCACTAACCTATTTCCTTATGTCCGTGGAAGATGAACTCTTATCCAAGTAAAATAAGTTACAGGGCATACTATAGGTCCATCATGTTTAATAATATTTATTAAGATGTGTGCTTGGATTTATTGGATAATGTGGATTTTCATTAATTTAAATATGGGAGATATCTAATTGAAACTACATGGCTTATCACATTTATATCGATTAGTATTTAATGTTTATTATTATATATATGTATATATAGAAAGAGATAAAGTTTTTATTATATATATAGCCCCAAGGGTTAGCTCAAGTGGTCTAGAGCCAGACATGAAGTTCTTTGATATTGTTGTTGATCATGGTTCGACTCTCTTTGATTCCCTTAGGGAAATGCCCCATAATCAGGGCTGACAGTTTACCTAGTTTACTTGGTTTATCATCCACTAAATGTGGGTTAGTACTCCAAGATTTCCCATACTTTCATTCCAAGTTTTATATGTATGTATTCATGCATGCACGTGTATATAGACACACACACACACACACACACACACACACGAGTTAAGCTTTTATTTATTATTTAAATATATATAAATTTTATATTTTTTTGTTTATTTTGATTTGTTATTAGAAAAATCAAATTACCAATAAAACATTAAATTTTTAAATGTTGGAATTGGATAATTAAAATGGATTTTTTTAAAACAAAAATGAGTAGAGTTGGATTACATATGTGCTCGGTTGTAGCAAAATACACGAGGGTTAAATCTCTTCAATTAAGATCTGATTGTATGCCATAGAAAACACTGAGCTTCTACTCAAAAAGACCCATAAGGACAAGCCGAGACCAAACTATGATCATGACTACGTGATTACATAGAAATACCAAAGCAACTTCTGAAGGACAAACTAATACCATGTTTGTATCATTACATCATACATATAGCCATATCTTTCTATAGACTATACCTTTTCAATTATGCAAATTACAAAACACAAAACTTCCCATAATAAACTTGCTAGAGATGTTAGTCGCTAGCCGGGATTGGCTTCTTAAGGTCGAATTCGTGCTTGCCAATATCGTCCTGGTGCTTGTTTAATTTCGTTGGAGCTTCTTTACTCAACTTAAGATCCATCACAATGTTTCTCAGGGCATATACTTCATCAAAAAGATGGGAGAACTGGAATTAGAGGGACATCTGGTAGAATTTTACCTGCAAATCATAGTTGTCCCCTGTGAAGAGCTTCATGTGTGGACAAGCAATGGTAGCAAGGACTATTTGTCAAGGAGTCAGAGTCCAAATCAATATTCATTGTGCTTCTATGAATAAGAGCTAGGCCCAAAAGGGAGACAAAAGATAACAATCTCAATAAGCTTCCAATACCTTCCCAACTGAAGACTCAGGGAGGAAAGTAATTGATCCCATGCTTCAGAATAGTGTGCACCATAAAACGAACCCAATTTCCATATACTATTGCAGGAATTGCCAAGTTAACTAAACATAACTTAATTACTTTCCCATTATCTATTTTGGAACCAAGGAGGGGGCCTATCTTTGAGGAATTGCCCACCCAACACCATCTTACAGAGCTAAGCATTAGAAGATTAGAAGTACCTTATGTGAATGGGAATTGTGGCGGATTGAGGAACTTTGGGCAAAATTGTCCTGGGTTTTTTGAATTTGCCTTCAAGCCTGCGAGTCCCGATCACCAAAAAATCCGCGAGCTAGAGTGCCTTATCCACCCTATAACCAAACCAATGAATAGATGGAGCATGAAATGGAGCTCTTCGCAGAGCTACCAAAGGGGGACCTATCTTATTGCCACAATTGAGACTAAGAGCCGAACTAGAGTTGAATTTGTAGCCGATTTGGAAGATACCACCATTGGGAAAGGAACTCAAGATGGAATGCTTTTGAAGGATTGCATATTGTCAATTTAAATCCCCGAGCCCTATTGATCCACACGAATTCAACCTCCATTACATTAAATTTCTTTGTGCTTCGACAAGAGAGATACATCATTATTCTACGTAAAGAGTTATTCCAATGCTCAAGAGGGTGAGCATTGATGGCTCGTGCATGCGAGGTAAGGAGAAAGGTGCTTTCATGACAACGTATGAGATAGCCTGACACATTTATTAGAGAAATCATGCCAACAATAGACCACATATATGCCTTGTCGAATGATGGGTCATCATTGCATGAGGCAGGGAATGACTGGGAAAGGGAATGAGCGAGATAAAGGAAATAAATGAGACTGCTTAATGCTACATTCAATATCCAATAAAACCAATGCCTTAAGGTGATCCATAGGTTGAGTGCCATATGTGCCATTAGGGAATTACACATTTGATTCTTTACTCATTAATCTTGAGCTCAGATTCATTCAAAGAGCAAGCCTGGTTTGCCTTTGTATCAACCCCAATATTGTTAGATTTGAGAATATGGAATGAGTTTCTAGAATAAAAAGTAGCCAAAACACTTCTGATTCTCTTGAGAAACCTAGCGAGGGAGTTGTCTTTCGAGTTCTTTCCATTATTTAGATACTGGACCAAAAGTAAGGAGTCACCTAAGATAATTAAATCATCCACACCTTTATCTTTGGCGATGAGTAAACCTTGAAGGAGCCCGAACATTTCAGCTTGGTTGTTTGATTTTCTTCCTAGACCCCATGAAAACCTAACTTCAATTATCCCACCCCCTGCCCTTCTGCCACCCCTAACTAAAATGGAATTAACATGACATAATTTTTGGTTTAAACATTGATACCATCTAATCAAATAGCTAAAACAAATCAATTAGCTAAAATAGATTGATAGTTCATCAAGATTGAGATTAGTTCGAGGCCTCCATCTTAATTGGCTCCTTGCTATGTTGTTGAGAGCTTTATTGCGCTAGTAGGAGGCCCAAATGATCTTCAATCCTTTACATGTGACGATCCATATTCTTCATGTAGAGTTGGAACTCATAAAACATAAACATAATTTCTTCTTTAGCCTCATTCCTATCCAACGACGCTCCTAACAAGGTCTTCATATGCCAATATAAATTATTTGTGTACATATAATGGTTATGCCAGACCCTTGTATGACCCATGTTGGGTATTTACGCAACTAACCTTTGCAACAATATCAATATCCAACAAACAATCTCTTTCATTGATTATATCATGTTCTTAATCATTAAACACAACTAAAATGACTTCAAAAATATAATCATAGTAATATTGGGTAAAAGATAACAAACCCTTGCCCTTCCCTTCCTCACAATACACAAACCCATGTTGACAAAATTAAATTTTAACTTAACTTATCATTTAATATAAATTAAATCTTATTGTTTAACTTATATTAATTTTTTTCCTTTATGTTACAACCAAAGTATATTTATTAATTTTTTTATAAAAACATGTCTCGAAATTTGCATTTTATATTATTTTAAAATATAAAATTTAGATATAAATAATTTCAATGAGATTTTAATATTTGATCATTTAAATTATTTTTTCAAAATTCAATGTATTAAATTTTTTAAAACACTTAAATTATAAAGACTCAACAACTTAAAATTACAAATTTTTTAATAATAATTACATATATAACCAAATTACAAAATTTTCAATTATAACTAAATATTTAGTTATAACCAAATTACAATGGAAAAATTACTTAATAAACCTAAACAAATAAAATTAAACACCACTAATGCCAATAATTTCTTTTTCATGAACAATAATGTATTAAATATTTTTAAAACACTTAAAATTATAAAAACTCAACGACTTAAAATTACAAAATTTTCAATTATACCTATATACAATCAAATTACAAAATTTTAAATTATAATCAAATATATAACCAAATTACGAGGGAAAAAAATTACTTGCTAAACCTTAAAAAAATAAAAATAAAGATCACTAACAAAAATATTTTCACATCCTTTAATAAAAGTCACTAACACCAATATTTTAAGATCCCCTTAATTTATATGGGCGTATGCTTTATGTTTTCAAAACAAATGTAGAGAGGAGTTATGGGATTGGAAAATGATTAAAGTGCTTTTTAGATTCCTAGTTTGTCCAGTGATACTATATGGGTGTGAATTGTGGGCTAGCAACACCCTCGTCTCAAAATGGAAACAAATTGAGAAAATCCAAAAACGCTTGATCATAAGCAAGTTCAAAATAAAAAGTTCGGTACCTTATGAAATAATGTTGAGTGAAATAGGAGCAACTCCCATTGAAGAAATTGCTATGGTGCGACTCATAAAATATCTAAAAAGAATTGAGCGAATGAGAGTAGGTAGATGGCCTAATGTTATCTTCAATGAAGACATGAGTGAAAGAAAGAAAACATGGATTAAACAAAACTACACATGGATGCAAAAATGGAATATCTACCTCAATACCTGTCCCGCATATAGTAAGGAGCTAACGAATTTTGTTATGAAGTTTCATAAAAGGGTATGGGGAAAATAGTTGGGTAGAAAGAAGAAGTACTGCATTGAAGAATTCAAATAGTTGGGTAGAAAGAAGAAGTACTGCATTGAGGAATTCAACCCTACGTGTGATCTACAACAAAAAGAGTTCAATGGAGCTAGCTTTTTGTGGAGGGCAAAGGTTCTTATTGCTCCCTACATATGATCTACAACAAAAAGAGTTCAATGGAGCTAGCTTTTTGTGGAGGGCAAAGGTTCTTATTGCTCCCTACATATGATCTACAACAAAAAGAGTTCAATGGAGCTAGCTTTTTGTGGAGGGCAAAGGTTCTTATTGCTCAATTAAGGACCAAATCGCATCAACTTCGGTGTGAAACAAGACATTGGAAAAGGCCTAAAGAAGCTTGGAAAGAATGGGTGTGTACATTTTGCTCGTTTGGGGCAGTGGAATCAGGAAAAAAAACATTTCATTTTAGAATGTGATGCATTCAAAGACATCACATAAAGTTATGGAAATTTGTTAGAATCAATTTCTTGACATTGTCTTTTCAACAAGAGAATTGTTAGAAAATTAAACTTATCATCAATTTGAATAAGAAAAGTGAAAAACAAAAAACTAATAATCTCATAAACATTAAAATATAATTTCATTTCATTTCATTAAATTTGAATAAAAAAATGAAAAACAAAAAACTAATAATCTCATAAACATTAAAATTTAATTTAATTTCATTTCAAGGTAGGTTTGCAATGCATTTTTCATAAGCCAAGTTTTAGCGAAACGAAAAATCGTGAACCAACTGACATTTTTCATAAGCCAAGTTTTAGCGAAACGAAAAGTCGTGAACCAACGAGCGCTCATTTCATGTCAAGTGACAGAAAATAACCCTGAAATCCAATCTGAACAAAACTTATCCCAAAACCCTTACTAAATTTTTGCTTTGTCCGAGAGCCAAACTAGACTAGGGTATTCGGGCTTCGACGCCGGAAATCCAGCTCGCAGTTCAATTTCAGATCGGCTCGCGAACATCAATAAACACCTAATTCGCCATTCCGTTTAAGGCAAGCATATTCTCTTACAATAAGCATAATCTGCACTAGCTTTTCTTACTTTATGTGGTTCGTCCTCTCTGTTTCATCTTTTTTCGCTGCTTAAAAATTTACTGTATTTCTGCAGAAGAGCTTGAAACGAGGCTAGCTTCGACGACCTAATTTTTCTCAATGGCGACCGCGCCGCTGAATCTAGAATGCAGAATGTATGAAGCAAGATACCCGGAAGTGGACATGGCCGTCATGATTCAGGTCAAGAACATTGCAGACATGGGGGCCTACGTTTCCCTTCTGGAGTATAACAACATTGAGGGCATGATTTTGTTCTCCGAGCTCTCTCGTCGGCGTATTCGTAGTGTTAGCAGTCTCATTAAGGTCGGCCGACAGGAGCCTGTGATGGTTCTGAGGGTCGACAAAGAGAAGGGTTATATCGACCTGAGCAAGCGTAGGGTTTCGGAGGAAGATATTCAGGCCTGCGAGGAGAGGTATAATAAGAGCAAGCTGGTGCACTCGATCATGCGACACGTAGCCGAGACCATGCAGCTAGACCTAGAGGTGAGTAGCCTGTAACCTTGCCCCCATAATTATAGGTAATCGCTCTTGTTTGATCTGCGCGGAGCCTTGATCCCCGCTTCCACATTTAACATGGTTGGGTGGGGAACTCTATGGGATTCGATCTCTGGACTTTTGCCTTCAATTGGGCCCCTGTGTAATCATCTTTCATTTTTATGGCCTTAGTTTGTTTCTTTTTAAACCCTAAACAAATAATTGGTCGATATAATCTTATAGAAAATAAACCCTAGTTATTACGCTGCTATGGCAATTCAGTGTTTGCTGATTGATGCAAATCAGTGAAGCGGTCTGAATAATGGTCGTCTTATTCTGAAAGTTTATGCAGTTTATAATTTGTTCTTATTAGAAAGGTCTTCGAACTATCCGTAAAAGCTGTAATACCAAATAATGTCATAAATAGTGTTGGCCCATTGAAAAGATGAGCCTCCCTGTCGTTTTTCGTTTGAATGCCTGAAATTACAAGGATCTCCTTTGATAGTATAAAATTTTGAATAACGTTCCGAGCTTTGGATTTTCGTTACGGACAAAAAGCAATTTCTCATCATGAATTGATAAAAATGTATATAGAATTACAAAAGGCAGCCTTGTTGTCAGTTAATACATATTCTCTGCTTGGCACCACGTGAGAAAGTGGCTGGCAAGGTCTTCATAGTACAAACAGATGATTTGAAGCTCATTCTCATAGTGTTTGCCTCATATTTGCCATTCGACCACATCCATTTGGACCAACAGGTTGCCTGCTAGAGAAACTAATGAGTTTGATCTCGAAGATTACAATGACATCCAAAGAGCTGCTAAATCTACCAAAAGAGCTACTTGAACATATCACTAACCGAAGCTATATGGTCAAAAAGAGTTATTACAATAGACTTAAGGAGGGTGGTAGAAGAACTTGAAAAAATAAAGGGAAAGCTAGGTTGCCTGCTAGAGAGACTAATGAGTCTGATCTCGAAGATTACAAAGACAATCAAGGAGCTGCTAAATCTACCAAAAGAGCTGCTTGAACATATCACTAACCAAAGATATATGGTCAAAAAGAGTTATTACAATAGACTCAAGGAGGGTGGTAAAAGAACTTGAAAAAATAAAGGGAAAGTTGGAGAAGCTAGTTGCTATGTCTCGTCTTCCAAATCTCCTGAGACACCCCACTCTTGAGGATTTTTGGAAAATGTTGTTCTTGCTCTCAAACAATGTTTTTAAAATCGGTTGGACTGACTCGGATTCAGCCGAGCTGACCAAGCGATACCCCTGGCCAGTTCGGCTTGGTAGAAAAATCGGTCTGGTGGCCGGTTTGTTACCTAACCGGCCGAGCCGGTCACTGACTTAGCCGGTTTAGTAACAAACCAGGCGGCTCGACGCGAGTTTGTATTAAACTAGTCGAATCGGTCAAAGATGCTCAATGACGCTTTATTAGCAGTTATTTATGGAAAATAATGATTAAATTAGCAACTTCCTCTACGTAGCCACAATGAAAGCGCATATCTCGTCTATCTCAGCGTGTAGCTGCTGCGCTTGCTAGTGCTACTACTTCTATATTTGCAGTTGGAGATGGTGACAAGGAGGAGGAGTCATGAGTTTCTTTGTCTGACTCTGATTCAGAGTCTGAGCCAGATGATGTTGGATTCTCTAGCAGTAGCCAGTTTTACTGGTGATTAGTGATGTTTTATAGTTTACTTTTGTTGTAGAGGCCATTTAGAGCCTCCTTGGTTATGTGTTTTTGTTTTGATCTCTATATCATGTATGTATTGGACAGTGCACTGGGTGCCATTTTGATATAATGGATATATTCATGAGCCTACTTTTGATCATATGTTGTCTTATCTCTATATTCTAATGCTGTGTGTTTGGAAACATGAATGAAAATCTTTAAAATTATGTTTTTTCATAAAAAATAAATATTTAATGTATTTTTTACAACAACCGAGTCATTGAAATCAAACCGGTCAAGTCGATACTGAGTCAGAGTCGACCCTCTGTTGGTTCCAAACCCGAGTTGAAGTTTTAAAACATTGCTCTCAAAAACACTCTCACTTTTCGCAACCTTGATTCCAGTAAGAAAGTTTTAATAATTGACTCCTAATTCAAAACAAGAACCTCAAGTTGCCACAATGATCTAGGAGTCCAATGCTACTTTGCTAATACATTCTACAATGTAAATGCTTTTGCATTTATTCCGAGTTCTGACACATTTCTTTTAAGTTTTCACTATACACTGAAAGGGATTTGGTATCTGCATGGTAGAAATCAATAAATGACATTGTAAAATAATAGCCTTGTAGTCCAATTATATAATATATTAAGAAAGATCAATCAAGATGTTTCATACAATGCATACAGAGGTGTATTTATATATTTTTCAATGTCTTATTTCTAGTTGGCCAAGTAGGTACAAACTCAATCGGGTAGGATCGTTTGGTACTAAATCACCCAAGTTTTGCTCTGACTCTGTTGGTTAGCATCGAACCGACCCACCAAATTGAGCCAATTACAAAGTGGAACTGGTCACCAATCAACTCTGTCGAGTTGATCAAGTCCAAGTCAACTCTGACTGAGTTTTAAAACACTTCCTTTGTAACAAGGAGAAATTGGTTCACTGCTTGCAATGCACAATGCCTTATGCCTTTATAGGAAGACACTTAAGGCATTTGAAACAAGGCTATTGGGAGTGGGGAAGTGGATGTTGGGGTGGGAAGCACATTTTTCAAAATCTTTTGGGAGTGTTTTATTGACAATACATATTTTAATATATTTTGATGCATGTTTATTTAAAAAACATGTAGATTGTTGAATGGGTTGCAGAAAACATGAAAAAATTGGTCTAACTATTGGATCAATAATGACCATAAAAACATCAACTAGTTAGCACATCTAAAACATAATCATCTAGCATTTATTTCTTATAACATTGTCATTAAATGATAAACATGAACCGTAACATCAACCTTCAAGTTTCAATATATAACATTTGTCATCGACAAATTGTAAGAGATAACCACCATGAAATGAGATGGAATGTCATATTCATTAGCAAAGAGTTGTAAAATGTAGTTAATAGTTCAAAAGTAGGCTCAAATTTCAAACTTCAAACTTAAGTTGTCATATAAGGTTTGTAGGTCATTATAATGACAAAATAATCTTAGAATCTAAGGTCTAAACTAGAAAAATTTAAATAAATCTAGTATCTACTAAGCTTTCCTCTTTCCATAAGAAACTTTGAGTGCTCCAAAACTAGGCCCCCATCCTCCAAAATTAGCCTCTTTTAGATTGTTGTCTCAAGGCATATGTTCTGTCATTCTTTGCCACCTCACAATATTGGAATGAAAGTCTCAAGTTGCAATACACATAAACCAAGCTTTCAACATGGTCTACCTTTAGGCTGTTTCTCTAAACATTGTGGATGAACCTGTAGGTGCCCCAACACCTCTTTGTAGAAGAAGCGTTAACAACATGTGAAATCACCCTCGTAGACAATTTTGTAGATGTGGGAATTGAAGTAGGGAATTGCACAATGTGTTGGATTATCAACAATGTCTTGGCAACAATGGCACCAACTAATTGAGCTAACATGCAAGACTAATTATTGAGGGAATGCAAAACGCGTCCGGGTTCTTGTGGAGCTACTTGCTAAATTTTAGGAAACATCATGGGAAACATTGGGGTTCCTAACCTAGGGTGTCTTATCGAAAATCTGAAAGAAATAAAAAGTTCAATATATGAGAAATAATGAAAAGTCTCACACCTGCGAATTTTTAGGAAACATTATGGAAAACATTAGGGTACCTAATGTAAGGTACTTTGTCTAAAATCCTTAAAAATAAAAAATTCAATATACAAGAAATAATGAAGAGTCTCAAACATATAAATTGAAAGCATGAAATAAATATTCATGTCTGCATTGCAATTTTTATTTATTGTTCTAATTAATTTGATTTTCTCCAAGGCTATCAAGCAAAAATAATTCGGGGACACCCAAAAGTTTTGCTTTTGGAGGGGGGACACCCAAAAGTCCCTAGGAAAGAAGAAATCTCCCTATTTGTTTGGATATATCTCCTTGGACGTCCTTTATTGGGGGGGGGTGTGGCATAATGCACACTGCATCATTGAGGTTCATTGTCGTGGAAAAATGGGAATGGTGGGGTTTGTGTCCATGCATAGAGTTACATTTAACTTGGGCATTTTGGTTACAATACTTTTCTTTATGTCGCTTAAACCAATGTTTAACAAAAAGGTTTAGGGTTGAAGCCCAATTGATTCCATAATTAGGTTTTACATAAAAACAACTTAGCTTCAATAGTACAAGTACTCAATGTCACAAGGTGTTGAAAACAATTGTTATTAATGTCAAATGTTGTCCCAATGAAAGAGAAAGATACATAGTCAAATAACATATTTTGAGACATTTCCAACGATATGCATCACACCTTCTAACTCACAGTTTAGGAGAATAGAATTTTTAAATATTCATTATACATTCTACCAGTTGCACAAGTTGGCCCTACCCTAGACCCCATATTAACTATAAATAGGCGTGATAAGGAGCATTTCTAGCTACCACTCAAGCAAGTTTGATTATGTTAAGTATTCGCTGAGTTGTGGAAGGGTTTTTCTCACACTTTTTGAAGTTTTCTCTATTTGTTTTGATTATGGCTTAAAGAAGGCCAGGTTTTGGTGTGAAGGAGGCCGAGTTTTGTTTCAAAAGAGGCTGAGTTCAACCTTGTTGAGAGGTCAAGGTCTATTCTGGAGGTTGAATTTTGTTGAAGTCAAGGTTTTCTCTAAGAAGTTGAAATCTATTCTGTTTTATTGAGAAGTTGAGGTCTGTTCTAGAGGTAGAGTTTTGATGGAGGCCAAGCCCTAGCCAAGTTTTTGTGTGTTGCCTAAACAAATGTGACAATAGATTCGTCAAGGTCAAGTACAAGTTGCAAAATTTAAGCTTGCAAATTTGTAAGTTGGTGCTTACAGAGGATTGGTGTCCTCACAAGTGGTTGTAATAAATTAAAGGTTGTTTGAAAAGCATTCAAGTTGGGGGAGTCCAGGGAGCGGGGGTAGGGTGGGGCGGTTGAACCCTAGCTGCCTTGGCCCTTGGTTCATGCCTCCCTTCGCCTTTTTGTCGTGGTGTTTCTACTTTGTCGGTACTGCTGTTGATGCCTGTTCGTGGTGCCCCTTTTTCGATGCGTTGGGTGTGTGTGGGTTCTCTAGGTTGTTGCCGTGGGTGTTTCCTACTCTTAGGCTGTTTGCATGGGATTTCTTTGTGCTATGGAGCCATTGCTATGTGACCCTTTTCTGCTGCATCTATGGGTGTTGATATTGTGGAGGCAGCGGACTGCTCTAGGCTTTTTGGGTCCAACTTTTCATGCTTGGCGTTGGCCATTTTTGTGTTGCCATCATCTTTGGTCCTCTTCGCGGCTTCGTTCACTGGTGAGTGCTATGGGGCTTTTGCTAGGCCTTTTTTGGCATGTTTTTTGCTGCCCGTTTTCGGATTTGTTATTGTGGCTACCAGAGTAGCCTGTGCCTTGTTTCCTGAGGGCTGTATCTGCCCTGTTTCATTGGAATTTTTTCAAGTTTTTATGACCCATTTTGTAATTGTGGTCACTTGTTGTTGGGCTTGTATGTGCAATCTCTTTGGCTTCCATGCTGGCCCTTTGGGTTTCTCTAGTTGGTGATTGCCATGTTTTCTCTGTATTTTTTGGAATGTGTCTCACATATGCAAAATGTAAATTTTCCTCCTTTGGTTGAATAAAGTTACGTGTCATTTTTTTGACAGAAAAAAGCATTGAAGTTTCAAGTTTGAATTTTCACTTTAATCTCAATGTTTATACATTGTGTTGATGATTGATTATGTGATGAGGTTTTCTTTTTAAGATTAATAAAGTGAAAATAATTTAAATCTAAGTGATACTAATTCACCTCCCCCTCATAGTATCACTATGTATTTCCAACAATTGGTATCAGAGCAAGTTTCTTCAAGAACAATATAACACCTAGAAGAAGATCTTATAGTGGTCATGGCTAATTGAGAATGCTCAATCAAATTTCCTTGTTCGATGGAACAAATTTTGCCCTTTGGAAGATAAGAATTAAACTCACTTGATGTCTCTTTGTGTTGAAGTATGGTACTCTGTTTTAGATGGATATAAGGTTCCATCTTCTCCTCCAATTGATCAAGATGAGAAAAAGGCTCATGTCTCCAATGGGGAAGTTATCAATAATAAATTTCTAACACCATCCAGATTTATTTTCTCATGACAAATTAATTTATCCCCAACGGTTTATTTATTAACCCAAATAAACAATAATTTACTAAAAAATACAATCACTAGTATTTTTAACTTCTAGAATTAAAAATATGCAGCGGAAATAAACTAGAGAGATCAATCACACATCACAAAATTAATTAACCCACAACAATTCTTCTTCATTTCATCATTTGGAAAATTTGGGTTTTTCTACCCACAAAGATACAAGGAAAAATACAAATCTAGAACCTGCTCCCTCGAAATGAATTCAGACCTCATAAATCGGCCTCAAGGAAATCTACCTTAAGATGAAATTAGCTTGAAGAACTTAGCCTCTAGTAACTCGATCTGTGACCTCTAGCAACTTGATCTACACCCTGCCATTAATGTGCTCTAGCAAAACACCAAAACTCTAGCAACTCGACCTCCTCTAGACAAATACAATCTCTTCGGCAACTCAACCTTGCAATCTCCTCTTACTTGGTCTCCTTGGATTCGCGCAATCCCACTCACACTTCTTCTTTGTGCACTGGTCAACTATGCTACTCGCATGCAGAGAAAACCACTCTTTGAATCATGACTCGATCACATAACTTGTGCTCTTCGTCTTGTGTCTTGACCTCCTCGCCAAGTTCCCATTACAATCTTCTTTGAGTCTAAATCCCCAACCCCAATCTCCCTTCTAGAACCATCTTGGAGATCAATGTTTGAGATTATTTCCAAGTCACAATAATTTAGTTATTTATCCTTAGAAAATAACTCAATAATCCACAATAATTAATTTTTTTTAATTATTGTACTTTTCCTAAGTTGGACTTAAGAAAGAAGACATGAATTGCTAGAAGAGGCAAATAATGTCTTCTACATGCCAAGACACCAAGCCGATGTAGAAGACCTTTCAAAGCTACTACACACATCAACACTCCCTCCTAGCAATGAAGGGATTCTCCACTACCCACAACTTATCTCAGTAATTCACAAACTTTCCCTTCACTAGAGGCTTAGTGAGAACATTTGCCACCCGCTCTTTTGTAGAAATGCACTGCAACCTCACAACACCCCTTTTGACCCTGTCTCTAATGAAGTAATATTTGTTCTCAATATGCTTGGACTGATCATGAAATACAAGATTCTCAGAGTGCTTAATGCCACTTTGATTTTCACAGTGTATCATTGTTGGCCCTTTTTGCAGATCAAATAATCTTGCAAGCATCTTGCGAAGACAAACTGCCTCACAACTCGCCATACTCGTTGCCATCTATCTAGATGTGGACTTTTTGTCCACCACACTCCCTACCCAATCAAAATATCTCCGCCCTTGCAACTCCACTCCTCCAACTCTGACATTTCTTAGTCCAAAGTTGACGGTCCCTCACAGGTATCTCAACACATGCTTCGCTGCCACCCAATTTGGCTCCACCATTAACTAGCTAAGTGTGATCACAACAAAATGTATATCTAACCTAGTGTTGACCAAATACATCAAAGAACCTATCAACTGCCTAGACAGTGGAGGATCCCACTAATTCACCTTTAAAAGCGCTCAACTTCTTCAGGTTAGTGATCATAGGTGCTCGCATAGACTTGCAATTCTCCATCTTAAATCTCCTCAAGATATTCGTTGCATACTTGCCCTGCCCAAGGAAAATCTCTCTTGTTTGTTGCCACACCTCCAATCCCAAAAAGTAATGCATCAATCTGATGTTGTTCATGTCAAATTATGAAGCAATATCCTCCTTGCACATCCCTATGTGCTTCTCTGATCTTGTCAAGAATATATTGTCCACATATAATACCATGAAGAGTGGTTCACCCTCAACAATTACACAGTACAAGTTGGGATCCGCCTTACTCTTGGTGAAGCCCAAACCAAGAAGATATCCATCGATCTTGCATACCATGCACGTAGAGCCTGCTTTAGCCCATAAAGGGCCTTCTTCAACTTGCTTACATGGGAATTTCTCCCATGCACCTCAAAATCATCAGGCTGCTCAATATACACCTCCTCCCAAATCACTTCGTTGAGGAAAGTAGTTTTCACATCCATCTAATGTATCCTCCACCCCATCTATGAAGCAATGGACATAACTGCTCTAATATATGAATATCTGGTGACAGGTGCGAATCTCTACTCATAGTCCACTACCTCCTTTTGGGAGAACCCTCTAGTCGTGAACCTTGCCTTATACCTCTCGATATTGCCATCAACTGCATGTTTGATCTTGTATATCCATTGAGAAGTGGCCACAAACTTCCCTTTCTGTCTAGACATAATATCCCATACATCATTCCTCATTATGGAGCCATACTCTATCATGGCATCTCTCTAGAGTTGTTTGCTTATAGCCTCCTCAAAAGTGGAAGGCTCAGACTCACTGATGCTGCTTGACAGTGCCAAATAACTAGAATATCTAGTTGGTGGTTGACTCTACTTGCAAGTGCTACTAGGAGCCTCTGCATGCTCCTCAACATCTCTTAACGTCTGCTCGGCCCATCCCAGCCTCCTCCTGGTAAAGCTTGAAGGAATATCCAATTCATCCTCCGAATCTGCTCGCTGTTTCCTTGCTGGTGCTTTTGGTCCCTGCTCAGTCTTAGGAGCCTCTCACTCCTGTTCCTCTATCACCGCTGGCTCCCTTGCATGAGATCTCAGTGTCCTGTCCTCATCAAATTTGACATCCCAACTCAAGCTCATTGTAGCCAACAAACATGTCCTTCTCAGATAAGGGCTCCAACTTAGTCCTCTTCTTTGTAGGCACATGGACACTAGACTATTGAATATTCGCACATGAATCATTTGGTGTCACTCCTAGAAATAGCTCCTCAATAGTCACGTCCTCCAACACCACGTGAGGACTCCTATTTTGCACATACACAACTGTATTGCAGGCCTCTGCTCACAAAAACGTAGGCAACTCTTAATCATAGATCATTGCCCTCTTGACCTCCATGATGGTCCTATTTTTCCTCTCAGTAATCCCATTCTGCTGAGGGTTGTAAGGTACTGTGAGCTTCTTCTTGGTTCCTGCTTCCCTGCAAAAATATAAGAACTCGTTGGAGGTATACTCGCCCCCGTTATTTGATCTCAACACCTTAATCTTCCACCCTGTCTAGTTCTCCATAAGAGCCATGAGCTCATGAAACTGATCAAAGACCTCATCCTTGGTCTTCAGGAAGTAGTCTTCGTGGATTAATCATTTATGAATGCCGCAAAATATAAGGACCCTGTGTTTGACGTCACAAACATAGGACCACAAATATCAGAATGCACTAGATCTAACATGCCCTTTGACCTGGTCTGACTATGAGGATACACAATCTTGGCTTGCTTTCCAAGCACACACCTTTTGCACATGCCATCTTGCTCCACTTGGATCTTTGGAAATTCAGTACCCATCCTCTACACCATCAGAAAAGCTTTGTAGTGTAGGTGCCCCATACTGCTATGCCAAATCTCACTTTGGCTGCCACTCTCATTGATGGAGAGTCTTCATCGACTGCCCTCGCAATAGATAGGGATCCCTCTCCCTTCTATCAATCACCTGCTTCGTGCTGAAATCAATTCATTTTGGCCTAACAACCACTTCACCTCCTGTAAAGCTATCCTCTAGTACTCTGTCTTCCATGGCTGAAATTGGAAGGAGATTCTTCTCCAACCTCAATACATATAATACCTGGTTCACCTACATGATGCCACCTGAGTCCATCTGGAACTTGATACTCCTAGTGCCCTCAACTGCATACTTGGCCTTGTCACTAAGCTCCACATTTACATCTTTGGTTCCCTTGGTCATGCTGGTGAAGAGATCTCGATATCTTGTCATATGACGAGATGCTCCTTTGTTCATGAACCATACACAACTTCCGACCGTTCCAGAAAGGCAAGATATTAGGGCAATGTTTTTCTCAAACTTCTCTGCCATCTCCTCCATATGTGCAATGGCTGCTGTAGCAGTGTTGCCCTTGCCCTTCTTTTTTGTCAGGACACTAACTAGCAAAGTGGCCAAACTTATGACAAGCAAAGCATTTAACTTTGTTCATGTCCTTTTCCTTCTTGTTCTATGAAGATGCTCCTCCACCTTGGTTTTGCTTGGCCTTCACTTTGCCCTTTTTTGCTTGTGCAACAAGAGCAACTTCATCTTTCTCCTCATCGCCCTTTCATTGTCCTCTAGTTAAGGAATTTTCCCAGATCTCCTTTTGTGTGAAGTCATCCCCTAACTAACTCTGATTAGGAAGCTGGTGATGGGCAAGAATCCCATCCACAAAAGTGGGCCACTGCTTCACACACCCCTTCAGAGCAAATTTGAACAACTCTGAATCATGCACAATTTCCCCAATAGATACAAGCTTATCACGAGCCTACTTGACTCTCATGAGATAAGATGTCATGGTCTCTGATTTGTTCATTTTAATGTTGTTTAGTTTCTCTTTGAGCACCATTTTCTTGTTCTCGTTTGTACTCTGATAAAGACTGGTCAGAGCTAACCACATCTGTCTTCCGGTGTCCTTCCCTGATATGTGGGGGATTATGTGATCCCTCACAACATCCAGAATTATGCAACTCGCTTTCATATCCTTCACCCTATGCTCGGTTGCAAGATTCAGATCTGAAGGAACCTGTACGTCTTTGCTCACTAAATCCTAGAGACCATTTGAATTCAAAATCTAGGTTATTCCCTCCTTCGAGGGGCTAAAATTTGATACCCCATACAACCTATCTTCGTATCTCAAATTGAACAATGATGCCATCTCCACAAATCAACCACGACCACAAAACCCAACTGCAAAATTTAATGAAATATTCCGGTGCTGCAAACCCTTGTGATCTTAGATCTCCCTTTCAGGGTTTTCTAGATTGCTTTGATATCATGCTAAATTTCTAATACCAGCCAAATTTATTTTCTCATGGCAAATTAATTTATCCCTAGCAGTTTATTTATTAACCCAAATAAACATTGATTTACCGAAAAATAAAATCACTGGTATTTTTAACTTATAGAGTTTAAAATTTGCAGTGAAAATAAATCAGGGAGATCAATCACACATTGCAAAATTAATTAACCCACAACAATTCATCTTCATTTCATTATCTAGAAAATTTGGGTTTTTCGACCCACAAAGATACAAGGAAAAATACAAATCTGGAGCCTACAACTCGGCTCCCTCAGAATGAATTTGGCCCAAGTAAATTGACTTGAAGGAAATCTGCCTCTAGATTCCCACAACTAGATTTGTGCCTTGCCACTAATGTGCATTGGGAAAACCCCAACACTCCATCAACGCGACCGTCTCCAGACAAATACAATCTTTCTCTGGCAACTCGGCCTTGCAATCTCCTCCTACTTGTCTTCCTTGTATTGGTACAAAACCACTCACACTTCTCCTTCTCTGTGTACTAGTAAATTGAGCCACTCACACTACAGAGAAAATTGCTCTCTTTGAATGATGACTCGGTCACACAACTTGTGCTCTTCGTCTTATGCCTTCACCTCCTAGCTAGGCTCCCTTTACAACTTTTATTGATTACAAATACCTAACCCCAATCTCCCTTCTAGAACCATCTTGGAGATCAACGGTTGAGATTATTTCTAAGTCACTTAAATAATTTAATAATTAAATTATTTATCCTTAGAAAATAACTCAATAGCCTATAATAATTAATTTACTTGAATTATTGTACTTTTCCTAAGTTAGACTTAGGAAAGAAGACATAAATCACTAGAAGAGGCAAATAATGTCTTCTACATGCTAAAACACCAAGCCGATGTAGAAGATCTTTTGAAGCTACTACTCACATAAACAATGAATTCCATCTTAAATGGCTTTGTTAGATTTAGAATTTATCAAATTTATGCAATGTGAATCAGCTAAAGAGACGTGGGACAAGCTTGTAAGCAACTATGAACGAGATGACAAAGTAAAGAAGGCAAAGCTTCAGACTTTTCAGAGACAATTTGAAAGCCTGAAAATGAATGATGAAGAAGATGTTGTTGCTTATTTTTTTCGAGTAGATGAAGTGGTTAATTCTCTCAAAGGACTTGGTGAAAAAGTTGAAGAAACAATAGTGGTTCAAAATTTTTTGAGGTCTCTTCCTTTGCGTTTTGATGCTAAAGTCTTTGCTACAGAAGAACTAAAAGCTTTAGAGAATTTAAAAATGGACGAGCTTCACGAAATTCTCATTGCATATGAAATGAGGACGAGAAATTCATCACATAAGGAAGCAACATTTAAAGCATCTAAGAAGTCAAGAAAATGCAAGTTTGGTGACTGCTCTAGTGATGAATCCAATACAAAAATGGCTTAGCTAGTTAGAAAACTAAAGAAAGGATCCAAATCCAAAGATAAGTTACCTCTCATATGTTTTAATTGTGGTAAGATAGGACATTTTGTCTTCAAAGGAAAATCTTACAAAATGAAAAATCTTTACTCCAAAGAGTATAATGATATCTCGGAAGAAGAAGAATATGATTCTGATTATGATAGAAAAGATATCCTATTTTAGCCACAAATGAAGAATCCAACATAGACAAATCAAAAGAGCAAAAAGAAAAAGCAAAAGAAGAAGGTGTTGAAGGCATAGTGGATCTTGAAGCATAACTCATCAATGCATTAGAAGAGATTGATAACCTTAGGAAGAAGAACAAAAGACTATCCAAGGAAATAATCTTCATCAATACTGAAAAAAGAGGAAGCAAAAAGAGTGGAAGAAGTGTTGAACAATCAACTAAAAGAAAAGGAAGAAAATTGTGAGAAGCTTGAAGCATAAATTGTCTCATTAAGGAAAGAGCTAGATAACCTCAACAAAAACGTGAAAGTTTTTCAAACAGTGGATGTTATTCTCAGTTGTCAAAGGCCAGCATATGACAAGACCGGTCTTGGTTATATGGGTGAGATAGTGAGAATTCATACAAAGAAGATGGAAATCCCAAGTCGCTAGGAAAGGAAGTTGAAGAAAAACCTTTTTGAAATTTCCCTTGCGCCCTAGGTCTGGTCTATGACTAGACTAGTACATAAACACACTAGTAGTGCTCAACCAAAAACAACTTTGCACAATAGAATAATAGATCAATAACGATACACAAGATTGTTGGCCCAAATCACATTTCTCATTAGTCCATCAATAAGAAAAGCTTAGAGCTCCTGTACCAGGGATCATGGCCCTTTACAAAACCTGATACAATGCTAATATACATAGTTTGTTTTTTGACTTAAACCTTAGGGTTGAGGCCTAGCTAATCAGGTCTTCATCCGCCTATGAAATAAAGACAAAACTACTTAACTTGCTCTCTGTTGTCCTTTGCAAGCAGTCCTTTTAGTCCTCTTTAAGCCCACGATCAACCAACCTAGCCTCGACTTGCCATAAATAAACCAAAACGGAAATAACTAGCTTCAATCCTCTAAGGCAAAGCTTAACTTGACATCTTGCTTACTTGACCTTCTTGAACAAAACTCAACCTCTTCTTCTAGGCTGCGACGTCTCTAGGGTAGATCTCTTCCACAAGATGTAGTCCTTCACTCTTGTGACTAGGCTTGTTTTTTGGCCTCAATTTATATCTATTGTGTGAGTGACTTTGGAGTCTTATTTTTCCTTCAAGAAACCCTCACTTAACCACTCAACAACAAATTATAATAAAATATTAATTTCCTTGGGTTCCAAGCCCACAACTTTGGGTCAAGACTCCCAAACTCGGGTACTTTGCCCAACAAACTCCTTTTTGTGGGTTTTCTCCACTCAGAAATACCTTTCGAGCTACCCAAATTTCAACACTTCCTCTTAGTGAGGAAGGTATTTCCATATCCTTATTGTAGAACTCTCCAACTCCATGAATTTCCTTGCATGCCATGACTTCCTTGCATGGTCACGAATGTCCTTGCATGCCCATGACTTCCTTGCATGGCCACGAATGTCCTTGCATGTGCCATGTCTTCTTTGTTCTTGATCAAGACTTATCTTGCATGATGCATAACTATCCTTGCATTTATCATGACTTTCCTTGCGTGATCCATCACTGTCCTCGCATGGTCTATGACTTTCCTTGCACCACCATGATTGCCCTTGCATGGTTCATGACTTTCCTTGCATGGTCTGGAAGACTCCACTTTCTCGCTTGAACCTAGAAGGTTAGACTTCCACTGGGCAATTGACTCTCCTTTGTAGTCTCCCTTTAAAGCCAGACTCCATCTAAGCCTACACAACCTCCTTGCAATTGAACTTGTGTCCTTTCAAGGTCAGTCTCGTGTCGCGGTTGAACGCTAGGCCTAGTCCACTCTAGACCATTGCAACTCAACTTTGCAAGTGTCCTTATCCTCTTGTGTCAAATGCCTCATGTGGACATGGCTCCTTTGCCGGATGTGCAACTCAGCAACTCGATGAAGATACAAACTTGCGATCAACCTGCCATCCACACAGAGCTACCTTCATCCATGCCAAAGCAATCCTTGCGAAGGCACTTGAGTTGTCTCAACTTACTTTGACAAGTCAACGAAAGTCCATCAACAATGATTATCATCGAAAGATTTCTTTCTATCCATAGTGTCGGCAATCCTCCACTCAACATACTGTTGTGCACCAAGTTGTCCACCAATCCACCATAACTCCCATTCTATCTCATCACCAAACTAATCAAGACCACATCTCCATGTTCTCAACTGAACCTATCTCCTCCATGTCTATGCAACACTGTTGCTTCCAATGATAGTTTCACAGCTCCCTCCTAGAGCTGATCCTGTGCACACTTTGACCTAGCTGCAGTTCAAAGTAGCTCTGGTACCATGTTGAAATTTCCCTTGCACCCTAGGTTTGATCTATGACTAGACTAGTACATAAACACTAACGGTGCCCAACCAAAAACAACTTTGCACAACCCTATATAATAGCAAACAGATCGATAACAATACATAAGATTTTTGGCCCAAATCACGTTTCTCATTAGTCCATCAATAAGAAAACCTTAGGGCTCTCTCACTAGGGATCATGGCCCTTTAGAAACCCTGATACAATGTTAATATACACAGTCTGAAACCCTAGGGATGAGGCCTAGTCCATCAGGTCCTCATTTGCCCATTAAATAAAGACAAAACAACTTAACTTGTTGTCTGATGTCCTTTGCAAGCAGTTCTTTCAGTCCTCTTTGTCCTTGAAGTGCCTTGCTATAGCCCCCGTCCTTTGGCCACTACAAACTTCTTTTATCATTGTTGGCTTGCTCCTTTAGGTCATTGTCTCCCTTGCTGTCCACCTGGCAGACTCCTTGACTTGTTGTCCAACCCTTGGCCACCACACAAACCTTTTGTCCAATGTTCCCTAGGTATTGAAAACCTCTTCAACAGGTCTTGTGTTCTTTTCCAACCCTGTTATGACATCAACTGTCCAGCTGTAGGCTTTGGCCTTCTCGCAACCTCCTTTGTCTGTCCTAACTAGGGCTATTGGACCGCTACCCAACCCTTCTCCAAGCCACGACCAACTCATGACCAGATGCCTTGTTGATTGCTACAACAACCTGAATCCTCCTTGATCTTGCCCTTCTCAGCCACAGTTACCTCAGAATGCTCTGCTGCCACCCTTCACCACTTCGTTTTACCTATCCTCAGGTCTCAGACCACTGTCTAGACCTCAGTCAACCCTTGTTCTTAACCCCAAATGCCCTCGGTTTGTCCTCAAATACTCTAACAACCCTCGATCCTTTGCCCTGTAGCTTTACTAGCTTTTGCTTGCTTGTCTGTAGCTTCCTGCGGCCCTAACTAGGCTACTCTAAGCCCCATATCCAGCGGCAAACCTAGCCTCAACCTGCCTTAAATAAACCTAAACAGAAGTAACCAACCTCAACCCTCTAAGGCAAAACTCAACTCAACATCTTGCTTAACTTGGCCTCTTGAACATAACTCAACCTTCTTGAACAGAACTCAACCTCGTCTTCTAAGTTGCGACTTCTCTATGGTAGATCTCCTCCATAAGATGTAGTCCTTCACTCTTGTGACTAGGCCTCTCAGCCTTAATTTATAGCTCTCGTGTGAGTGACTTGGGGGTCCTTTTTGTCCTTCAAGAAATCATCACTTAACCACTTAACAACAAATTAGAATAGAATATTAATTTCCTTGGGTTACAAGCCCACAATTTTGGGTCAAGACCCCCAAACTTGGGTACCTAGCCCAACAAACTCCTTTTTGTGGGTTTTCTCCACTCGGAAATATATTCTGAGCTACCCAAATTTCAACAAGCCTAAAAGCTCCAATTTTAGGAAGAGCAAGAACAAAAGTTAGGACTCTGGAAACACTGCTTCACCAAAAAGCTACGTAGATGCTCTCAAGAAGTCCATTCATAATGCAGGGAGCAATATGATAAGGGACAAGGACCAACAATCTTCTCCAAAGTAGATCAACTTTAGAAGAACTGTTCCATTAAGGCAATCATACACAACCAAGTATCAAACTATTTTTATTGGTAATTTTTTTCATGCAAAAATTTTGGACATCAAGCAAAAGATTGTAAAGCTTATGTGAAAATTGATTATGAAACAGGTTCTCATGAAATCTCTAGAAATAAGTTCATAGACAACAAAATCAGAGACATTGATGGCTTCAATAACAGAAATCATAATTCATCTGCGCCATTATCGAAGTCCAATGGAGAGTGTTACATATGCAACAATTTTTTGTACAAATAGCACAAGACTATCCTGCAAAATCAAGAGAAGAGTTTTGGAAGAAAAAACAGGAAGAACCACAAACAGAAAAATGTGGACTAGTTATGTATGCTCAAAACAATCAAATTTAGTGGTATGTTGATAGCGGGTGCTCTAAACACATGACGGATAATCAAAAGAATTTTTTTACTCTAAAAGAAGAAAAAGGAGGAAATGTGCCTTTTGGAGACAATGGATCTGTAAGAATCATTGAGAAGTACTGTAAGCCTTGACATTGGTAGGGCTAAAGCACAAAATGTTTGTATCTTGAAGGACTCAAACATTATCTTTTAAGTGTGAGCTAGATGTGCGGTCAAGGTTATGATCTTGCTTTTCGTGGTAAATATTGTGAAATAAGGAAGACTAATTCAAGAAGATTAATAGGAAGAGCAATAAGTACTCCAAACAATGTATATATCCTTGATGAAATTCAAGAGAGCAATGCTATTAGATAGATAGATGAGAGTTAGTTATGGCATAAAAGACTAGGACACTTGCGCTTTGACAATTTTGTAAAAATTAGTAGAACACAAGCAGTGAGAGATATGCCCAAAATCTCAAAATCAACAAGCGCCATTTGTGATTCTTATGAAAATGGGAAATGGACAAGAGTGAGCTTCAAGTCAAAGGAGTGTTCGACATCAAGACCACTAGAGCTTGTTCACACAGATCTATGCGGGTTGTTTATTGATGATTATACTAGAATGGTTTGGGTTGCATTTCTTAAAGCAAAATCAAAAGCACTAGATACTTTCAAATCATTCAAAGCCTTAGTTGAAAATGAAAGCAATCTAAGAATCAAATGTTTAAGATCAGATAGAGGAGGTGAATTTACCTCAAATGATTTTAATGAATTATGTGAGAAATATGGAATCAAGAGACAACTTTTAGTTGCAAGAACTCCACAACAGAATGGAGTCATAGAAAGAAAGAACAAGTCAGCGCAAGAAACAACAAGAACAATGTTATTAGATGTAGCTTCCCTATCTTGGTCTAGCAGAGTATACCTTAGTTGGCATCATACAGACAAGTTGGGCTTGTTGGGCTTGTAGCTCCTCGTCTGGCCAACAAGTTGAGAAAGCTTGGGGGTGTGTGATCCTTACTTTTTGTAAGTCAGGTATCTCATCCAAGCTCGATTATGATGTGGGTGGTCTACCACATGACTCTTGAGGGTCGTTGTTGGGAAGATCAGTAAACAATAGGATGGATGAGATATTGTATCTTGCCTATTGCTCGACATAGGGTGGAAGACATTTGGTCCCCTATGAGATGACTTGGGGTGGGTGTCCCATAGGACCTTCCCCACTGTCATAAACATGAGGTGAGAGTGTCCCATAGGAACTTCCTCATTGTTAGTCGATTTCAGGTTGATATGTACTCCCTGATATGGTTCTAGGTTGAGTTGGGCTCCCTGATGTTGTTCTGAATTGAGATAAGCTCTCCAATGTTATTGAGGGTGGTAGCTTGGGCTCCCTTTCGATGTCAAATTCTTCTTCTTTTAGGTTCGGGAGTGTTCAACATATGAACAAAGCTACAAAGTCAAGTACAGATAAGCAGGGATGAGTAGATATGAGCAAGGATGAGCAAAGATGAACAAAAATGACCCTTTTGACAAGATACTTGTGATGGGACATATGTTGTAGTCGGTAATTTCTCCATAGTTGAGAGGGAGTGTTAATTTGGTAGCTCAGGGACAAATTCCCTCCTTTGGACAATCTTCCTAATCAAGAAAGACCCCTCCTAGCCCTTGGAAGAATTTAATTTGGTTAAGAAAAAATATATTTTTTAAATATGGAAACCCACATATGCATAAAAGCAAAGGTCAACCCTAAGAAGAAATTGGATACCCTTGGAAACCTACAAATACATGTCAAGTGACCCTCATTTGGGGATCATCAATTATTCTTCTTTCTCTGGTTTGGCTTGCACACGTCTAAAGTGGTTCGCGAAGATTGGTTCATACATGTCCGAAATTGTAGAGTCTGAAGCTCGCACGTGTGGTCTAGTGCTTTGATTTGTAGGGTTGCCACAAGGAATTTTCGGTTGCAACCGCAGGCACACATGCTTATCCATGCGGTTGGAGAGTTTCAACTGCAAGCACATACACTCTCTCCATGTGGGTGGAAACTAGGGTTTTATTTCATCAGTGGACTACAAGTGCTTACAATTGACCGCAAACTTCTGAATTAGGATTTTGGTTATTAGTATTGCTGGGTTCATCTCTTGGATAATTTATTTTTTTGGATAGTTTTGTGGTTGAAGATATGGATCATTGTACTCTCTCTTTGTTGAACATTTTATGACAATGTAATAAGAAGAAGAATTTGAAAGGGTTTCTCTTGTGGGGTTTTTGCGCTGGTCTCTGACCAATCTTGGTGTCTTTATGTGTGGATGCTTTTCTTCTATTGTTCCTTTATGTCTTGCTGCATTATTGATGATATTGTTTTTTCTACATAATTGCGTATGTCGCTAAATAATGTTATAATGCTGTGGGGTGAATTCAATGTGTAAATGATGAAATGCAATTATCTAAAGCAAAGAACAATATAGCCCTAAGAAAAATTGACATGGTATCAGAGTTGGGCTGAAGAAAAGTCATTAAGATCACCCCTATGAAAACACCATTGATGGAAGCAAAAGAAGTTGGAGGAGACTTAAAATAATGCTAGGGTTTGAAGGAAACCCTAGGAAATTTGGTTATTAGGGTTTGATGTATATTCTTAGGTTAAGGTTTGGAAGAAACCCTGGATTAGGACAAAGGTTTGAGATATGCAGTCTGGAAACCCTAGCATGATCAGTGAGAAGATGTTCTAGCACTTGTGATAGGTTTGATGTAACTCTGAATGGGATAGTCTCAATTAGGCTTGGTTGTTGATGAAGTTGGTTGAAAGAGTTGCACGCAGGGTTGCCACAGGGAATTTTCGGTTGCAACCGCAGGCACACAGGCTTATCTATGCGGTTGGAGAGTTTCAACCACATGCACATACACTCTCTCCGTGTGGCTAGAAACTAGGGTTTCATTTCATCAGTTGATTGTAGACTTCGTCAATTGACCTCAAATGCTTACAGTTGACCACATACTTTTGAATCAGGTTTTTGGTTATTAATATTGTTGGGTTCATCTCTTGCATAGTTGATTTTGCTAGATAGTTTTGTGGTTGAAGATATGGATCATTGCACTCTCTCTTTGCTGAACATTTTATGACAATCTAATAAAAAGAAGAATTTGAAAGGGTTTTCTCCCTTGTGGGGTTTTGCCATGGTCTTCGACCAATCCTAGTGTCTCGATGTGTGAATGCTTTTCTTCTATAGTTCCTTTATGTTGCACTGCATTCTTGATGATATTATTCTTTCTACATAATTGTATATGTTGTTGAATAATGTTATAATGCTGTGGGGTGAATTCAATTTTTAAATGATGAAATGCAATTATTAACAAAGAACAATATAGCCCTAAGAAAAATTAACAAAAATTACCAAATAAGTTTTGGAAAGGTGCAATGGATGCAGTAGTCTACATCTTGAACAAAGCACAACTCCGAGTTAATAGCGAGAATACACCATATGAGCAATGGAAAGGCAAACTAGCTTTAGTTAAGTATTTCAATTTTTTTGGAAGCCACTGTTACATGTGTTGAAGAATGTAACTAGGTTCGGTCTTCATATTTATATTTGAGTCATTATGAAATGTATTTATCAAAGAATGAAAAAAAAAATATTATTATTATTACAATGATTTATTAAAGCATGAGTTTCATGCTTGGGTCATCATCTTATAGGTGAAAGTCCCCATTGAGGACTTCTAGGTTTTATATTAAGTCATTAAAGTCATTGTCCATTTAATGAGACCCTTCTTGGGCTTTTGAATCATGTAAAAATAATTATTATTGAGTCAAATATGTAATTTGTCGCCTCCACACCAAGTCGGCCCTTGCCTGATGAAGTCGGCCTATAAGAGCTCAATTCGACCCACAAAAGTGGCTATATATACAAGTATAGTTTGATCTATTTGCTCACCAACTCAATAGGCTTGATACACAAGAAGGAAGTGCAGAAAAGTGCAAAGTTCAAGGAGAAGAAGGAAGAATTACAGAAGAACAAGAAGTCGAAGTTTTGGGCTATCTCTCTCTCTCTTTCATACGAAGTTACTGCGCTGTTGTTGGGGAGGTTGAAGTTCTGGATTTACTAGGTCAAAGATCTGCTACTGGGGAGGTCGAAGTTCTGGATTTACTGGGTTGAAGATTTGCTGCTGGGAAGCTCAAAGCTTTGTTGCTGGATAGGTCGAAGTTCTACTACTGCAGGGTCGAAGATCTAGATTGAAGTTGCTGGAAGGAAGGGCTGACTTGCTGATTGGAGGAAGTCCGTGTCTAGGTCGAAGAGTCTTGGATTATCTCGTCTTAACTACTAAAGGAAGAAGTTTGATTGGGTTTTCCCCTAGATAAGGGTTTTGCCCTGGTTGAATGCTTACATCTCGTGTCTCTTGTTCTTGTGATCTTCACACACTCATAATCTGGTAATTGCTTGATGAAAGATAATACAATAAAGAAGTAAAAGAAGCCAACATAATGCACAAGTAATTATCAAGAAAGAGAAATCAAACCCTAATACTACTAGCACTGATTTCTCAACATGGTATCAGAGCTAAGGTCAAGAAAGATTGGAGATCACTCTGTTGGCTTGAAAGGAAAAGTTACTCCCTCTATGATAAGATACTTGAAAATGGTATTCAATATTGCAGGAATCTGGATCAAAAGAGTTATCTACAACTTATTCAATAAGGTCAAAAGCAAAGGGTTCTTGGTTGCACTCACAGGTTCACTCAATGATGACAATGCATGGATTATTGATAGTGGAGCATCAAGGCACATGACAAGAGATAGCAAACAACTTCACACTCTATCAAAGGAACAATCTTCTCATGCAATGGAATTGGGAGACAACAAAAGTTACACCATTAAAGGCTTGGGATCAACTTCTTTGAAGCTGAACAATGGAGCAAAGCTACATCTTAACAATATACTCTATGTTCTAGGTTTGAAAAAGAATTTACTTTGAATTTCGAGCTAAGAAGATAAAGGTGATAGAATTGCTTTTGTAGATGGAAAATTTCTGGCTTGGGGAAAAGATTCAAGCATTGATAAAGCTAGGGTTATTGGAGTACGTGAAGAAAGTCTATGTAGAGTCATAACACCATCACCTCAAGCCCTAGTTCACATGGAAATCAATTCGATTGAACTATGGCATATAAGATATGGACATTTACATTATAAGGTTATTCCCTCTCTCAATCAATTGGTAAATGGTTCCCAATATTAAAGAAGATCGTGAAGGAATACGCAAGGGATGTGCCTCAGGAAAGAATACAAGGAAGCCCTTTACATGCAGTGAAACAAGGTCTAAAGAAATATTGGACCTCATTCATTTAGATATGTGTGGGCCTATGTCTGACAAATCACTTGGAGGTCAACTTTATTATGTAACCTTCATTGATCAGCACTCTAGAAAGACATGGCTCTATCTACTCAAATTAAAGGACGAAGTATTTGAAAAGTTCAAGGAATTTTGATCTAAAGTAGAGACCTTAACTGAAAGAAGAATAAAGACTTTGAGATCCGATAATGGTGGGGAATACAATTCAAAAAAAATAATTGCATATTGTAAAGAAGCAAGAATTAAGAGGGAGCTTATTGTTCCCTACATTCTCAAACATAATGGAGTTGCATAAAGGAAAAATAGAATAGTTTAAGAATGTATACGAACAATGATTTTTGATCAAGATATACCAAAATTTCTATGGGGAGAAACAACAATGACCACAATATATATACAAAATAGAAGTCCTAATAGAATCCTCGATAATATGACACCTGAAGAATCATTCACAAGAAGGAAACCATGTGTGGACCATCTCCAAATCTTTCGATGTCCTGCCAATATCCACGTTCCAAAGGACAAACGAAAGAAGCTAGATTCTACAAGCATTAAAGGGATTCTCGTTGGCTACAGTGCTTCTTCAAAGGCATATAGAATCTGCATCAAGGAAGGAAGACATATTGAAGTAAGCAGGGACGTTATATTTGATGAAATTCATGCTTACAAAAGATCCAAAGATATTCCTATTGATTCCGATGACGAAGGCATACCACTATTTGAAGAAGAAGAGCACCACGACAATCCTACTACAAATCAAGAAGAAGAAGAAGAAGAAGGACCAAGTGAGCCTATTCAACCTGTGATCATACCTAACACAAGGAAGAGGCCAAATTGGTTAAAAGCTACTCTTGAAGATGCCAAAGGACATGGAGTTGTGAAAGGAACTTTTAGAGAAATCAAAAGACCAAAAATATATTTTGGATATGCTGCATACATGAAAAAACTGATAGAAGCTGAACCAACTACATTTTAAGAAGCTGCTCATCAAGAATTATGGAAAAAGGCAATGCGGGAAGAATATCAATCCATCATGAAGAATGGGGTTTAGGAAATAGTTCGTAGACCAAGTAACAAATCGATTGTCACTTCTAAGAGTCAAGCACGCTGTTATGGAAGCATAGACAAGTACAAAGCTAGGTTTGTTGCAAGGGGTTCTCTCAAAAGGAAGTCATAGATTATAAAGAAACCTTTGCACCTACCGCAAAATATGCTACTATAAGATCCTTGGTTTCATTGACTGCTACAATGGGATGGAATATCCATCAAATAGATGTAAAAACAACATTCCTGAATGGAACCATCCATGAAGAAGTATACATTGAACAACCTGAGGCTTTGAAATAAATGGTAAAGACTCTCATGTTTGTAGACTCAAGAAGACCCTATATGGTTTGAAGCAAGCTCCTAGGGCATGGTATGCAATAATGAATGCATACCTTCTAAGAATCGGGTTCGTCAAAAGTATTGTTGACCCAAATCTCTATATCAAAGTTGTGGATAATGATCCAATCATTATTCTACTATATGTGGATGATGTATATATTACAGGTGTAGAGCAATGGATACAAGAATGCACGAAGATGCTGGCAACCGAGTCTGGGATGAAGGATCTGGGACTGATGCATTATTACTTAGGTCTGGAAGTATGGCAGAAACCTGGGGAGATATATTTGGAGTAAAGAAAGTATATAATCAAGTTGTTGCAGGAATTTAGTATGATGGATTCCAAGCCCATGACTACTCCCATGATCACCAATCTCAAGAAGTTGAGAAGCTATAACTCAAGTCTCGTAGATCCTACCACCTATCGTAAGTTGGTGGGTTCTCTGATGTATCTTGTAAATAATAGACCAAATATATGTTTTGCTATGAGCATTCTTAGTCAATTTCAGTTGGAGCCTTGTCATGATCATTGAATAGTTGCCAAGAATATATTAAGATATCTACGTGGCACTATACATCACTGCCTAAAGTATGACAACAAGGAAGTCAAGCTGACAGGTTTTACAGATTTTGATTGGAGTGGCAATGAGACCGATGGAAGAAGCACTACTGGTGAATGTTTTAGTTTGGGACCTGCGCTGATCTCATGGATGAGTAGAAAGCAAGATCCTATTGCTTTGAGTAGTGTTGAAGTTGAGTATGTGGCTGCATGTGTAGTAGGAAAGGAGGTTGTTTGGTTGAGGAAACTTCTGTAAGATTTGTTTGAGAAGCCTCTAAGTCCTGTAGTGATAAATTGTTATAATCAAAGCAACATTAAGATGTTTGAAGATCCCTTTTTCCATGCAAGGACAAAGCATATAAAAAATAAGTACCACTACATTAGAAGTTTGGTACATGATGGGATCGTGAAGCTACAGTTTGTCCAGATTGATGAACAGACTGATGTGTTAACAAAGTCTCTTCCTAATAAGAAGTTTGAATATTTTAGAAGCATGCTTGGTTTGGTTGATATCACTAATCTCGTTGATGATAAATGTTTGGAAGAGATTTGAGGAGGCATCTCTTGTGTAATACAAAATGCCTAGGAGGACATCTGACCGACCTATTTGTTGATGTCTAATTCCCGAAGTAGGGAGGGTGGCATTGGTCATAAAGCTCTGACCTTGCATTACGCACCTAGTTCCCTGGGTTGATGGTTAGCAAGTAAGCTTGATGATACCTAAAGAGGTTGTGAAAGCTTTAGTCCATCTTAGTCCCACCCGAATAGATTGCCTTGGTCAGGATTCTAGTCCATGGCATTGTGTGTGCCTAAACTTTTCGTAGTTCTTGTGTTTTGAGATCCTCCTTGTACTTGTATATATATATGTGTAAATTATGAATACCTCCCTAGTTAAGAGGGAGTGTTGAAGAATGTAACTAGGTTCGGTCTTCATATTTATATTTGAGTCATTATAAAATATATTTATCAAAGAATGATTTTTTATTTTTTATTTTTATTACAATGACTTATTAAAGCATGGGTTTCATGCTTGGGTCATCATCTTATAGGTCAAAGCCCCCATTGAGGACTTATAGGTTTTATATTAAGTCATTAAATTCATTGTCCATTTAATGAGACCCTTCTTGAGCTTTTGAATAATGTAAAAAGAATTATTATTAAGTAAAATATGTTATTTGTCACCTCCACACCAACTCGACCCTTGCCTGATGAAGTTGGCCTACAAGAGGACAATTCGACCCACAAAAGAGGCTATATATACAAGTTAGTTCTATCTATTTGCTCACCAACTCAACAAGTTCGATACACAAGAAGGAAGTGTAGAAAATAGCGAAGTTCAAGGAGGAAGAAGAATTACAGAAGAAGAAGTCAAAATTTTGGGCTATCTCTCTCTTTCGTACGAAGTTACTGGGCTATTGTTGGGGTTGAAGATCTGCTGCTGGGGAGGTCAAAGTTCTGGATTTGCTGGGTCAAAGATCTGCTGTTGGGAAGGTCGAAGTTTTGTTGATGGATAGGTTGAAGTTCTACTGCTGTAGGGTCGAAGATCTAGATCGAAGTCGCTGGAAGGAAGATCTGACTTGGTGATTGGAGGAAGTCTGTGTCTAGGTCAAAGAGTGTTGGATTATCTCGTCTTAACTACTGAAGGAAGAAGTTTGACTGGGTTTCCCCTAGATAGGGATTTTGCCCTGGCTTAGTGCCTACATCTTGTATCTCTTGTTCTAGTGATCTTCATACACTCATAATCTGGTAATTGCTTGATGAAAGATAATACAACAAAGAAGTAAAAGAAGCCAACATAATTCACAAGTAATTATCGAGAAAGAGAAATCAATCCCTAACACTACTAACACAGATTTCTCAACAACACGAAGGTAAATGATGATAAATTGAGCAAATTTGATAGTATAGTAGACGAAGGAATGTTCCTTGGATACTCCGGAAGGAGTAAAGCTTACAAATGCTACAAAAAGACTATGCAAAGTTGTGGAAAGTATCGATGTAATACTATACGAAGCATGGCCAGAGAAAGAATCAAAACAAACAAATGAGAATTTAAAAGATACAATCTACATGGATCAAGAAGAGATTACTACAAAGGAAGAACAAGAAGAATAAGCATAGTCTCTATCCACGAAAACTCTTAAATTTTTGCAAAAACATCATCTAGAGAACCAAATATTGGAGATGTTGATGCAGGTATACAAACCAGTATAAGAATGGCCAACACACTAGGAAAAGGTAATTTTGCCATGCTATCAAAAATAGAGGCAAAGGATTTTGCACAAGCCAGTAAGGACCAACATTGGGCGAATTCTATGGAAGAAGAATTGAATCAAATTGAGAAAAATGGAACTTGGGAACTTGTGCCACGACTAAAAGATAAAAATGTGATTGAGACTAAGTGGGTATTCAAAAATAAGATGAATGGAGGATAAATTATCATAAATAAGGCAAGACTTGTTTGTAATGGCTATGCACATATTGAAGGAATTGACTTCAAAGAAACTTTTGCTCCAGTTGCCAGATTCGAAGCAATAATAATGCTTTTGTCATTTGTGTGTTTGAAAGGTTTCAAAGTTTATTAAATGGATGTTAAAGTAGCCTTTTTAAATGGAGATTTAAAGGAAGAAGTATACATCGAACAACCAAAGGGTTTTGACTTGGAGCTTGGTATGCTAGGCTAGACCATTATCTTCAACAATAAGGCTTCAAAAGAGGGGTTGCTCAGAACAATCTCTATGTCAAGATGGAAAAGGACAACTTACTATTTACACTTGTATATGTGGATGATCTCATTTTTGGAAGCAATAATGATGATATGAGTCATTGATTTGCTCAGGAAATGTTAATGATTGGAGAATTATCCTACTTTAGACTACATGTTTCTCAAACCGACAAAGGAATATTCATTGCCCAAACCAAATACCTCAAGCTGATGCACAAGCGATTTGGAATGAAAGAATGTGCACCAGTTAGTACCCCTATGATTACCAGATGCAAGTTGAGTAAGGATGGTGAATCTCTTGAAGTCAATTAAACTCTTTATAGGTCTGTGATTAGGAGCCTATTGTACTTGACAACTTCAAGACCAGAGATTATGTAGGTTGCAAGATTTCAATTAGCATCGAAGCAATCACATATGCAAGCAATAAAGTGGATATTTCGATATTGAAAGGGCACACTCTATTTTGGGCTTTGATATCCTAAGAGTACAAATTTCACATTAACAACATACACAGATACACAAATGTTGATTGGGTAGGTAGCATTGATGATAGAAAAAGCACCAGTGGGAGTGCATTTTTGTTAGGAGTTTGCCTTGTGTTCTAGTCAAGTAGAAATAAATCACTAATGTCTCTTTCTACAACTAAAGCTAAATGCAGAGGATATTTCGATACTAAAAAGGGCACATTCGATTTTGGGCTTTGGTACCCGAAGAGTACAAATTTCACATTAACAATGTACAGAGATACACATATGTTGATTGGGTAGGTGGCTTTGAGGATAGAAAAAGCACCAATGGGGGTGCATTTTTCTTTGGAGATTGCCTTGTGTTTTGGAGCAATTGACAAGAAACGTGGAGAGAATACAAACAGGGGAAGCAGTGGTTGGAAGAAGTAGATATCAAAGTATTGCCATCAACAACAAAGGGGTAGATTGTTGAAAATGCTTGTTATTGATGTCAAAGTGAAATATAAATATACATAGTCAAATAACATGTTTTGAGATCTTTCCAATGATATATGGCCGCTTCCTAACGCCTCACTTTTGAGGAGAAACGAATTTTTGAATATTCATTATACATTTTGCAAGTTACACAAGTCGGCCCAAATAGTGGACAAGATGGCCCTACCCTAGACCCTAAATGCACTATAAATAGGCGTGAGAAGTAGCATTTCCAGATCCCACTCAAGAAAGTTCGATTATGTTTTGGCGAGCAGGAGTAGCAGATCTGAGCTTCATACCTAATGAGCCATTAAGTGAAGTAAAGGTGAGTTGGATAAGTCTTTTGTAAAGAATTTGCTTAGTTGTGGAAGGGTTTTTCGCATACTTTTTGAAGGTTTTTTTGTTTGTTTTGATTATGGTTTAAAGGAGGCCGAGTTTTATTTCAAAAGATGCTGAGTTTAGCTCTATTGAGAGGCTGAGGTTTGTTCTAGAGGCCGAATTCTGTTCAAGCCGAGAGGTTTGTTTTAAGAAGTTGAAATATGTTTTGTCTTGTTGACACACTGATGTTTGTTCTAGAGGCCAAGTTTTGAGCCCTAGTCGAGTTCTGTGTGCTGGTTTAAAGGAGAGGTTGAACCCTTATTCATTAAGGTTGCCTAACATATGTGACAACAAGTTTGTCAAGGTCAAGTACAAGTTGCTAGATTGAAGCCTGCAAATTTGTAAGTTCGTGCTTATAGAGGATTAGTGTCCTCATCTTCTTGACAAGTTGGAGCCTGCAATTTTGTAAGTTGTGCTTACAAAGGATTGGTGTTCTCACAAGTGGTTGTAATAAATTGAAAGATTGTTTGTAAAGCATTCAAGTTTCAAGTTTGAATTTTCATTTTAGTCTTAGTGTTTATACATTGAGTTGATGATTGGTTATGTGATGAGGTTTTATTTTTAACATTAATAAAGTGAAAATAATTAAAATCTAAGTGACACTGATTCACCCCCACGATCCCCTCTTAGTATCACCGTGTATTTCGGATTTCCAACATAGGGTTCGCTGATCTTGGACCTTGAGGTTTGAAGTTTCACAAACCTAAAAAAAATGTTCAGTTTTGTTCTAGGTTTGCTTTCGTTTGTTTGGTTTGGTAATGGTAGCGAATATCGTTACATTCTATATGCTGAGAAGGTAGGTAGAAGCATTTGGGCCAAGATTGTTTTGCACGATAGTCCTGTTCGGGATTGGTCCTCTGTTACTTAACCATATATAGAGAATTCATGGAGGAACCAATCTTTTCGCATGTTCCATCATTTCTCTTTAGTTTGGTATGCAAGAGAGCAACAATTTGGATGTAAGGTGATGTGATTGTTGGGATTAATTAGAGATTGGTCAAGGAAGATTTTGGAATTTGAATTGAACCTAATTGTTTGATAACAAGATTTCAAAATCAAACACGGTAAATGCACTTCTATCAATAAAAGAACTTGAAACCATATAACTATGTACAAATGGCCATATCTGTCTCTTAGAGGCAAAAACTTAGTTTGAAATCCATAACTTATTTTATGATCGAGAGATTTGATTGCCTCGTGAACCTTATCTTGTTGGTTTTGGAGACTATGGATTCTGAGCTTCTTTTGAATTGCAATTGTTGCAACCTTCCTTTCCGATGCAAATCTTTTGACCCTCCTTTCCTAATTCACAAAATTGTCTTTGACATGTGTTGATTATTTATTATTGAAAGTTTTTATTTTTGCTTGAATTCTCGTGTAATGAGTCTTTCCCTTTGATACAAGGTTTTCATGTTTTGTTTGAACCCCTATTTTGTATTTTTTTGGGAAAATGCTTTCCACATCCTATCCCATTGTCTTCGTTGTCTATTTTGGTTATTTGGCTTCTTGGGGTTGGGGGGAGGGGAAGCTGCCTCCAGTCTCCTTGTTACTAAGTTTCCAGTTCAAATAATGACCAATCTCTTCTCTAAGGGCAACAAAGCACTTCTGACATGGTAAGAGGATTGAAAAGCTTCACGAAATGCCTGGAACAACAGATTGACTTCATAATTTTTTAATGAAGAGGTAGAGACTTTGGGAAACGAGATAGCAAGTGGTATCTTTAGCATGTGACAATTCTCATTGCCTCTTCCAAGATAACTAGAAATTCACCCCTACAAATTGTCCTTCCTGCCCTTCCAATGAAGTATTCTTTGTCACATTGACATTTCTCTATTGTTGCTTTGTCCATTGCCATGGCATTCCTTCATCATGGGGATTATTTGGATGTTGGGTTTTGAAAAGAATAATCTTATGTCGCATGGTACGAATCATTTATTGAAAGTATTTGGGCCACTTCATTTAAGTGGTGATGTACATTGTTATTCATCAACTTATCCTCCATTGGGACCCCCCTGCTTGTTTGCTTACTATGGGTTGTGAGCTAGAACCTTAGTCAATGAGATTGATGAACTTGAAGCTTCAAGTTTGAACTTAGTTGAACTTCAAGCAAATCTTTAATGTTTACCAAACCTCAAGCCGAATTGAATGGCAAACTTAATGAAGAATTACTTTAGCGAATAAGTTTTGGAGTTTGTTCAAATTGGATCATATTAAACTGGGGGAATATTTTTATTTATATGAACAACTGTGGGGTCATTTCTATTTTTTTTTTGAAACTAAAAATGGAAAAAACCAAAATTCTCCACTAGTTTCACTTGTAGCCTAAGTTACCTGATCCGGCAGGGGGAGGGCCAAGATCCCCGGATCTGCGGATCCGATCCGGATCTGGATCTGGATCCACCTAAATACGCAGAAAATATGGCATGCAGGCGGATCAGCGAAATTAGGAAACGAATCCCTGTCAACTGAAACGGATCACAAGCCCTGAAATGGATGTTTGGAGTTAAATCGAAATTCTGTAGCGGCTGTATGGTAGCCGGACATGTTTTCTTGTTGCACAAAAAAATCCAGTGCTCTATGCTTTCTCGATCATTCATCATGCTGGCGGAAACAACTATGGGTGCATACGTCATGCCGGCAGAAACAACTATGGGTGCATACGTCATGCCGGCAGAAACAATTACGGGCCCTGAAATGGGTGTTTGGAGTTAAATCGAAATTCTGTAGCAGCTGTATGGTAGCTGGACATGTTTTCTTGTTGCACAAAAAAACCCAGTGCTCTTGATCATTCGAGATGCCGGCAGAAACAGCTACGGGTCCATACGTCATGCCAGCAGAAACAATTACAGGTCCTCTCATGAGCCATTTTAATTTTGATTTAATTGATTTTTTAAAGCTATAATTTTATTCCATTGATATGAATTTTGATGGGTTTCTATGGCGTTGTTTTCAATTTTAAACCAAATTTAAAAAAAAATAATAAAACAGTGAAATTTTGTTGGAATGCACGAAGACTTGCCCAAAATATAAAGAAAATAAAATCCATTAGCTTAACACGTGGTGTAAACCAATAGGCAATACGATAAAAATAAAATTACAATATTATTACAGCATTATGTTTACATATAAAATACAGTAATTATAAATATTTGATTACAATGAAAATATATATTATGTTTATAAAATATTTTTTTACACATATATCAAATTAATTATTTTAATTATTTTTCTTTTTTTTGGGATAAATACCCAAAAATTGAAATATCTTAGTAGATATATCTTACTTTATGGATTACTTAGAAAATAGTTAAATGTGGGTTTTTTTGGAAATTTTTAATTTTTATTTAAATTACTCAGTTTTAATTTTATGTAGTAGTCTCATTGTTTAATTGTTTTATTTTTTCAATATATTTTGGTGATTTTTTTGGTTAAATTTATTTAAATTTTGATAAAATTCTGTTGGAATTGTTAATTTGATTTGTCACTAGTGTTTCATACATTTTATGGGATTGAACTTATTTAGACATTTAGAAAAGCATTTTAAACCAAAATATACCTCTAACCAAAAAAATATTTTATCTAATTCTAACCAAATTTTTAAAACATGTAATAATTAAACAATACATAATTTTATTGAGGGAGTATGCAACATTTCAGTGTTTCGGTCTTCATATTTATAATATATTTAATGGTTTTAGTCTTCATATTTATAATATATTTAATGGTTTCAGTTCTAAAAGTGTTTGATGGTTTTAGGGAGTATTTGATTTTTGAACTCTAAAGTGTTTTTTTTTACACTTGTTTCTTAATTTAAAAAATATTATTATATTTTTTTTTTGTACTTGACGTATCCTTGCCGTATCTGGATCTTGGATTTTCAAAAAACTAGCGGATCCAGATCCGGATCCGAATCCTGGTAACTTAGCTTGTAGCTCATGTTGATCTCTGTCTATCATAGCTCAACTCTTTCTCCAAACTTCAATTATGGTCATCGTTCAACTCTCTCTAATAACAGTGCATGATTTACTCTCATACTGGTGCACAACTTATAGCCTATAGGGAGGGACCTCTCATACAGAACTTAGGGATCGATTGCAGTCTCGACTCTCTGCTTGGCAACACTTCAAAGTTCCTTTTGCATGGTTATATTTATCGTATTTATTTATTCATATTCTCATATATCTTTATTTATCATATTTATTTCATATTTATAGTGTTACTTGGGGATGTGCTCCTTAGCTTGTGCACTCGTTGTTGGGGGCACTTGGTGAAACATTTCTTCATGTCACCCTTTTTGAGAAATTCCATGAAAGACATGATGTAATGTTTTGCTAGTGTGGAAGGAGTGTTTCGATGGAAAATAGGTTGTGTGCGCCTTAAAAAAATTGGGACTTTTTGTTGCGCCCTCGTCAATTTTTTTTAAGAAAAGACAAAAGCTACAACCGTTTAGTAGTGATTTCTTCTATCTAGTAGTGTGGAGGTAGGAATCACTTAGGGTCAAATTTGTTAGCAGTTCTTTTTTGTTATTTCTTGGGTTTTTTGTTTTTACTTTATGCTTATCATTTCTAGCCTCTAAACTTAGGGATGGCCCTTTATGCTAGGGATCGATGTACACTGCCCCCCTGTGATGTTTTTTAAAATTTGGGGGGTGTCTCCACATGTCCCCAAAGTGTGTTTCTCCGCTCCTGTATCGCCATATCTTGGAAACTTTGTAAACATTGCATATTTATTATATGCATATATATCTATTTATCATATTTATTATATGTCATATTTATTTACAATATTCATGTCTTTATTTATTATATGTATCATATTTATTTCATTTTATCATTTTTCTTCTTTGAATTTTTAGCATATTTCATTGAATTTTTATCATATTTCTTTGAATTTTAATAATAATAGGAAGACAACCCCCCTCCATAAATAAATTTGAGCCTGTAACAACCTAGGAGGAAACACATATTTGTAACAATTAGGCTCACATATGTGATATATCTTTAAATTTTAAAATTTAGAGTTTTTTGAACTTAATTTTCAAAATTTACGCCATTGAATTTTTTGCTGGACTTAACATCTCTGAAATCAAACACGAACTTGAAACAGGTGACTTAGGCTATATCCATGAGATTCAGGTTATGACATGGGCATAATGTTTTCTGTCACCAAGTTCCCAATCTCATCCAGTCTATCCCGATCCTCTGCATTGGCCTATCTGATTAATAAAGATTCCCACCCGAGTGATCTTGATCATCAATGGTATATGTTTTTTGTTTTGTTTAAAATTTTAAGGTTTTTGCAATAACTGGGCAAATTATAAGTAAAACTCTACAGCAAAGATTGCATCAGATATCATTCTATAGTACCAGAGTTTGAAAATTGCAATTACATAACCCATAAAAAGTCCTACTACAAGCCCAAAATGAAGATCGACTTTGTCCTTGTACGAAATTATCCAGTGCTCCTTGATGCTATATATTCTGTAAGATATACTTGATAATCTAACATTACTGAAAAACATGAAAGCTAACAAAAAGCATAACAGCCGGCAGCATCATCCAAACCTGTACTTGCTGGATCATTTTGCCGATTCATAGATACCATCTCCTTGTCAAACTAGTGCACAGTTTCTTCTGCCTTGAACTCTCCCCTGGATGAGTTAACTGAAAGCCTTTGGTTTGAGGCCATAGACTGGTCACCCCTATGTGAAGTGAGTACCAAATTTCGAAGGAGATTGCATTTAGATTCCACAACTGCCAAATTTTTTTCAATTCCACCAAAGATCCAGGGATTTCTGTTGCCTGCATTGTAATCTGACCTTCAATTTCACGAGTTTTTGAAGCAAGATTATAAATTGAAGACCCATTGCAGTGAACATGCTTCCCATGTCTTCTTAGGACATAACATATTTCTTGTAATTCCCTGGAGTCTATTTGATGCTGTGTATGACCAATTGCTTTTGCAAATGAAATGTACTGTACCCTGCCTACAATACCCATTCCACTTTCCTGGACACTTCACAATTCTTTGTTCCAGAATAGAGTGCTGACAGGTGCTGACAGTGCTTCCCAAAGCTCAGGGTCAAATGCTGCCGAATCCCAGGAGCCACATACTGGTCTTGCCAGTTGATTCTAAGTTTGACGCCGGCCTGGAATCTTCTAAATCTCTGCAAGCTAATAATCCACTAAAGGGGTGGCTCTCCTGAAAGATCCCTGGCACAAAGTAGTAATCCAGAGAACAAATGAAACACAAGAAGATTTGTTACCTGGCAGAGAGGCTGGACATACCTGTCAGACAATGATACCATTATCCCATGGTGAGCCAGAGGAATTAGAGACAACAGGTGATAAATACATGACTTAAATGCATGGAGCATACGAGTAAGGGACTCCTTTCCCTTCACATTACAGATCGTATCTTTGTTGATTTCGTTTAGATTGCATGCCAGTGATGGTTTATGAAATTCGTTGTAGCTTGCCATGTGACGGGTTAAAACCATTAAATGTGTCTTGGCACTATCCATTGATTATGGGATGGATTGTTGATATAACGTGCCATTGGATGATTGGACACAAACTGCTGCTGTTTTAGAGTTGAGCCAAAGACAGCTCTCTGGTCTGCTTGTCGGTTGTTTTCCCAAAAGACAAGATAGAATTTGATGGAGGAAAGGGAGCTCACTTCTTGTTTACTTTGTTCCAGAATTGAAGCTAGAGGACTTTCAGCATGCTCTGAATTGTAGACAATGTGATGGATAATAGTCTTGGGGTCTCCTATCACTATAATCGATTGCATGCCAATGCCTTTTGCTATTTTGGGTCATTGTCATGGAGCCTAAGCTTCTGCTCCGTTGTTGGAAATGATGCCATAGTGCCAAGCACTATGCTTTACCCCTGCTAAACCTGAATCACTTGTCACGCCCCTACACTGGCGGTACTCTTCCAACCGCACTATAGGAGGTGCGGCACCACCGACCACTTTCTTTTCACCAATACTTGCGTTCATGGATTACGCCTACTTTCTATACTTAGTTTATTTTTCAACCGCTAAGCATATCTTTCGTTATACCATTCATCATATTAACTTCATTACACCATGAATTAGCATTAACATGAAATACACAATAGTATAACTGGGAGGGGCAACTCTCTGTAATGAGTCTGCCTGTAATAATAATATATCAATATACAAGTTCAATCTTGAGGAAACCCCAAATTTACACTTGAATATTTTTACATTTGCTGGCACAACGCGTTCAGCCAGCTCGTTGGCACGCCCACACGGTCGTTCGAACTACTCTGCCTAACTCCTCGTTTGCCTCCACATGTTCACCCGAACGCGTTTCGTTCAACTCGTCTAGCGCTCCTACTGAACGCCCAACTTGCCAAGTCTCCATCGGCGAGTCATTCACTGTGCATGCCCGTTCAAGACTTCGCTCGAACTACCATTCACCAACTCGTGTTGTTTGCCTGGACGCCCTGCCGCGCCCTCGAACGACCTCGAACGATCCTGCCGGAAAGCCCTCGAACGCCCTCAAACGACCCTGCCCGAACGCCCTCGAACGACTCTGCACGAACGCCCTCGAATGCCTTCGAACAACCCTGCCCGAACGCCCTCGAACGACTCTACACGAACGCCCTCGAACGACCTCGAACAACCCTGCCCGAACGCCTTCGAACGACTTTCTGAACGACGCCCTCGAACGACTTTCCTGCACGACGCCCTCGAACGACTTTCTAAACGAACGCCCTCGAACAACCTCCTGCACGAACGCCTTCGAATGACCTGTTTCGGCTTGGGTGCTTCGGCCCTGCACTCGTCCGCCTGCACCTTCGCCCGGATTTCAGACCAGCTCACACTTCTTCCCTTCATCCTCCCTTGAACGCTGTGAACTTGTGCGTTGATTCCTTGATGGTTGAATGACTCCTCCACGCCATCCACTTATATGTTTCATCGCCATGGTTTCCTCATGCCGGCTCGCCTAGCCGACTTCCGTTCAGACAACCGTTTGGCAATTTCGCATGTCGACCCATACGTTGGGCGCCCCCACCCGGGACCGCCTAGCCTTATAAACCTTCGTCCTCTTCCACACTTAGCCAATTTCGCATATAGCCTCGTTCTTTCAGCTCTGCAGCTCGTGGGTGCTACATTCTCCCCCACTTGAAGTCATTGTCGTCCTCGACAATCTCTCATCTCAACAACCATCTGTCACCAAGATATCCATACCAAGGTATATAACCCACCGGTATGTCATACATCGGAAAGTCTCCTTAATCATGATCATCATCCACCTTTTGTTGCAATCTCCACATACTGCTCCATTGTGGAAGGCTGGCCCCTCCAACTCAAGCTACATGCTTACTGCAACATATCGTGCCGACCTCATCATTTATCGTCATCGTGTGAACTGCTATCATGATACTCCAGAGGAATTAGAGACAACAGGTGATAAATACATGACTTAAATGCATGGAGCATACGAGTAAGGGACTCCTTTCCCTTCACATTACAGATCGTATCTTTGTTGATTTCGTTTAGATTGCATGCCAGTGATGGTTTATGAAATTCGTTGTAGCTTGCCGTGTGACGGGTTAAAACCATTAAATGTGTCTTGGCACTATTCATTGATTAGGGGATAGATTGTTGATATAACGTGCCATTGGATGATTGGACACAAACTGCTGCTGTTTTAGCGTTGAGCCAAAGACAACTCTCTGGTCTGCTTGTCGGTTGTTTTCCCAAAAGACAAGATAGAATTTGATGGAGGAAAGGGAGCTCACTTCTTGTTTACTTTGTTCCAGAATTGAAGCTAGAGGACTTTCAGCATGCTCTGAATTGTAGACAATGTGATGGATAATAGTCTTGGGGTCTCCTATCACTATAATCGGTTGCATGCCAATGCCTTTTTCTATTTTGAGTCATTGTCATGGAGCCTAAGCTTCTGCTCCGTTGTTGGAAATGATGCCATAGTGCCAAGCACTATGCTTTACCACTGCTAAACTTGAATCACCTGTCACGCCCCTACACTGGCGCTACTCTTCCAACCGCACTATAGGAGGTGCGGCACCACCGACCACTTTCTTTTCACCAATACTTGCGTTCATGGATTACGCCTACTTTCTATACTTAGTTTATTTTCCAACTGCTAAGCATATCTTTCGTTATACCATTCATCATATTAACTTCATTACACCATGAATTAGCATTAGCATGAAATACACAATAGTATAACTGGGAGGGGAAACTCTATGTAATGAGTCTGCCTGTAATAATAATATATCAATATACAAGTTCAATCTTGAGGAAACCCCAAATTTACACTTAGAATATTTTTACATTTCCTGGCACAACGCGTTCAGCCAGCTCGTTGGCACGCCCACACGGTCGTTCGAACAACTCTGCCTAACTCCTCGTTTGCCTCCACATGTTCACCCGAATGCGTTTCGTTCAACTCGTCTAACTCGTCTAGCGCTCCTACTGAACACCCAACTTGCCAAGTCTCCACCGGCGAGTCATTCACTGTGCATGCCCGTTCAAGACTTCGCTCGAACCACTGTTCACCAACTCGTGTTGTTCGCCTGGACGCCCTGCCGCGCCTTCGAATGACCTCGAACGATCCTTCTCGAACGCCCTCAAACGACCTCAAACGACCCTGCACGAACGCCCTCGAACGACTCTGCATGAACGCCGTCGAATGCCTTCGAACAACCCTGCCTGAACGCCCTCGAACAACTCTACACGAACGCCCTCAAACGACCTCGAACAACCCTGCCCGAACGCCTTCGAACGACTTTCTAAACGACGCCCTCAAACGACTTTCTTGCATGACGCCCTCGAACGAATTTTTGAATGAATGCCCTCGAACAACCTCCTGCACGAACGCCTTCGAATGACCTGTTTCGGCTCGGGTGCTTAGGCCCTGCACTCGTCTGCCTGCACCTTCTCCCGGATTTCAGACCAGCTCACACTTCTTCCCTCCATCCTCCCTTGAACGCTGTGAACTTGTGCGTTGATTCCTTGATGGTTGAATGACTCCTCCAAGCCATCCACTTATATGTTTCATCGCCATGGTTTCCTCATGTAGGCTCGCCCAGCCGACCTCCGTTCAGACAACCGTTTGGCAATTTCGCACGTCGACCCATACGTTGGGCACCCCCACCCGGGACCGCCTAACCTTATAAATCTTCGTCCTCTTCCACACTTAGCCAATTTCGCATATAGCCTCGTTCTTTCAGCTCTGCAGCTCGTGGGCGTTACATTCTCCCCCACTTGAAGTCATTGTCGTCCTCGACAATCTCTCATCTCAGCAACCATCTGTCACCAAGATATCCATACCAAGGCATATAACCCACCGGTATGTCATACATCGGAAAGTCTCCTCAATCCATGATCATCAACCACCTTTTGTTGCAATCTCCACATACTGCTCCATTGTGGAAGGCTGGCCCCTCCAACTCAAGCTACATGCTTACTGCAACATATCGTGCCGACCTCATCATGTATCGTCATCGTGTGAACTGCTATCATGATACTCCAACACAATGCTAACACATCTCTTGTACACTGCTAGCCCTCATGACTCGAACTAGTCGGGTAGCTAATCCAACTGTCACGCTCAAACCATGAGAATGCACATTCTCATGCCATCATCAGTCGTTTCTCAGACTCTTGTCACAACATCAACTCGATCAAGAATCCATCCATATAAACCATGTCCAGGTCCATGAAGTAGTCCTCATCTCATCTGCAACATGCTGTCCATGATGTTTGGTATTAATGTGCTGCATGAAATCAGTCGCATCTATCCAACATGATCATCCATATGTATAAAATCCATCTCCTTAATATGAAGAGATCCTCTCATCAAACTCGACTCTCGATGTGCCACATCTAGGTTCATGAAGCAACCTCCATCATATTTGCAATGTGCCATCCCTCAAGTCTGTCGCAGAAACAAATATACACCTGTCTCATCTTCCATGTGCTGCCCATGATCATAGATCAATTAGCTCCCATATGTTAAAAGTGTTTAAGTCTCGGCTCAACTCATGCCCAAGTGTTGCCACCAAGGCATCATCATCGTTGTAACTCCATCACTCCAAAGTGTCTCATATCGATCCTCCACATCAAGTCACTCTTTCAAGCACACTCATACATGTACTCAAAAGTATGCATCCCATCCTGCATCAAAGTCCCTGACCTCAGCTCCTCAATGTATCAGATCCTCCAACTCCACCATAATGTGAAGTCCCTGAAAGTCACAACCTCATGTCATCAGGAGCTCCATGAGTCATCTCCAACGAACACCCTAGCAAGCATACATGTCTTGGCCCAAAGGTCTCTGCAAGATGCCTCAGCTTTCCATGTAGTAGGAATGCTCCATAGTCTGCTCACAAATCCAACCAGTCCATGGCCTTGTTGTACAAGAGTGCACAACCTATCCATCGGCTCATAAGTAAAACATCTCCATGTCACATCAGCAAATCCACCTGCAAAACATCCCCGCCCTGGCACTCCTCATTGGATGCCCATAAGTGACACCTCTACAAGTGCTTCTGCATAATGTCCCTGTATAAGACTGCCATGCTCCATGTCTCTAACCTGATGTCCATGACTCAAGTTGCTCATGCTGTCCAACTAGGTAGACCCATCACAACAATCGGTCATTTTCATCCAAGTCTGCAATCCAGTCTAGTGAACTTGGTCACCCAACCGTATCATCATCACATGAGTCTCTTCCACCATGGCTCCCCCACTAAAGGTTCCACCAAGACTTCCTCTTGGTCTTGGCCATGAGAAGTCCACCCAAGTATCATCATACTCAAGTGTGTGCCCTTCTTCAATCTGTCCATGAATCATGCCGAACACTTAGCCAATTCTCCATGTGGCTAAAGCATGACCCATTCCTTCGCAACAATCATCATGTTCCTCCCTTGTCACGGGCCTTTGCACCTTCTACCATAAGGTCACAAACAGCCCCAACAAGTCCTGCAACAGTCAATGGTTCTAGCCTCTCCATACAAGGTCTCGTCGTAGACATCCATGGTAAGATCTTCCCTTGCATCGGCAAACTGATTTTGCTCTTCCCTGCATACGGTTCATCTTCCAAAAGTCTCACTGAAACACAAGTATAAGTAGTACTTACTTCATCATGAGGCTCCTCCATATGAGTTTCCTCATCCAACAATGTCTGCAAATTGCACGATCCTAGTCCAACTTGATCAATTTCAAGTTCCTTCTCTATCGTTGTCATATCTGCAACATCCTCAAACATCACGGATTCCTCTTCTTTGTCATTGCAATCTGCAGCTTCATTCTGCTCTATTGCCCAACCAAGTCGAAGAAGTTTGTCTTCAACATTCCTTTCCAAGACTTCATGTTTATTTCGAATCTGTGGGTTCTCTTATTTCATCCGCTTCAACCTGTATAAGGTCAGCAAGAGATTCCCTTCACATTCTTCCAAACCTGCCATGTCTTGTCGTTCAGCTTGGCCCAAGCACTATGCTTTACCCCTGCTAAACCTGAATCACCTGTCACGAATGTAAAGTATTCAGCTTCCCGTCGTTACTGTCAATAACAGTTGCCTTTCACTGGTGCCAACATGCCTTTGATTAAAATTTTGCCTCTCTTTGTATTTGTGCTTGGCTGCAAAGGCTTGTTCTATGTAGCTCTTATAATTGTAGATTTTATTTTCATTGATAACTAATACAGGAGTACTCTGAGTTCATTAACATGAACATCAAATAAGTTAGTTCTGGCTGGCTAACTAAGACTTGCAGTGAATATCCTAAATAAACTAGGCAGATTGTTATTGTGTGTTTAAAATTTAAATTCAAAAAAAACATAGTACTGGAATCTCCTAGGGAAGGTGCCAAATCACTGATTCACCAAACCAGAATCACTGAATCTCCAAACCATTTTGGAACTGTTTCCTGCCTGTAAATAGAAACAGTTTGGCATGTGATGGATAAATTTCCAGGAAGAGGAAACAAATCCTTTTTCAAAAACAAAAGGTCAATGGAATATAAAAAAGCAAAGCCCCATGGGAAATTGAAGGGTGTATGGTGGGAAAGGCGATGAATTAGGGGTTCGCATTCACAGAAAGTAAACCCAAACCCTATAAAACCAAAACCTAAACCTCCATGATGTCATTTTTCACTTTCAAACTATGAGAGGTTGAGACCTGAGACCTCTAATAGTAACATAGATTTGGAGGGCATTAGCACAGTGACAGTCACATTGTAACCAGAGAGATTTGAACAGTGGATTTTGCATAGCAGCATTCTCACTTGGACCTGGGTTCAAATGTCTGTTGTGATGCATTGACTTGATTAACTTAGCTTATTGTATTCATGTGGATGGATGTCTCATTAAGTAGATACCCTCAGAAAGTAGTTATTTATTTATTTATTTCTGGTATTTCATTGCATGTTTTTGTCATATCTAAATTCTTGCTATATTGTTTCTGTTTGTAGGATCTATACATCCATGTTGGTTGGCCTTTGTACCGAAAATATGGACATGCTTTTGAGGTATGTCATGCTACTTCCATACCATCTCTACTTTTTTTCTCCTCTATGTGATAAAATATGTTGTAACTTATATCTGATTTATAGGCACTCTAATTGTGGCAGGCATTTAAGGTGATAGTTACAGATCCAGATTCAGTCTTGAGTTTGCTAACCAGGGAAGTCAAAGAGATAGGCCCTGATGGACAAGAGGTTGGTTCTTAAAATATCGATGGTTTTATATTGTTGGGTGATTTGTTCTTCAATTTTATTCGCAATTTACTAAACAAACATGTTTTCAGGTGACAAAAGTGGTACCAGCTATGTCAGATGAGGTTAAAGAAGCATTAGTAAAGAATATTAGAAGGCGAATGACACCACAACCTTTGAAAATCCGAGCAGACATTGAGATGAAGTGTTTTCAATTTGATGGTGTGCTTCACATCAAGGTAAAGGGTGTCACTATCAATGTCTAGCGTAGAAGATAAAATAGATGCTTATTGGAATTTGCTATCGTAAGATTTCATGGTTACTAGGAGGAGATGCATTTCATGAAATTTTCATTTGTTTGGATAATCAGTAATCACTTTAAAGTTAGGATTGAACGTACTAGTGTTGCATCAATTATGGTTAGATAGTCCTTAGTATGTGTTGTTTTTTATTTTTTTGTTTTAAATATCTTTACAGGAGGCAATGAGAAAGGCTGAAGCTGCTGGTAATGATGATTGCCCAGTCAAGATCAAATTGGTTGCTCCACCTCTCTATGTGCTTACTACTCAAACTCTTGACAAGGTCTGTTTCAAATTCATTGAATAAAGACTTCGGTAGTTATGATCTTAAACAGTGGTTGAGTTAAAACATGCATTACTGATCAGTTTTGTTGTGTTGATGCTTTTTCATTTAGTGCCAGTCTATTTTTCTAGTAGTGCTAATTCTTTTTGATGAATAGGAAAACTAAAAAATTGCAAGCTTTCTGGGGCAAACTTCAATGTGTAGTGTTTTTGTCCATTCCAGTGTTATGTTTATCAGTGATACTTCACCCATATCATAATATATTGGGAGTCATTCCTGAAGCTCATGATGTTGGCGATAATTATTGTGATAATTTCATCTCTTGAAATTGTTGCAATAATTTCAAAATATCGTTATAATTTCAGTAATTATTGTGAGTTGATGGAAATTATCAACCTGTCCGCAACAATCTTGCCTTTTAGCCAGATTCTTGGTTTTTGAACTCTCACTTTGCCAAAGTGAGTTAGGGAATTTGAGTTCTGAGGATACTACCATTTTCCATCAAGTAAAGAAGGGGAAATTTTATCCAGTGAATTCATTTCATAAGATATATTTATTTTTGTTTTGATGTCATTTTGTGCCATCCTGTCAGGATTTGTCATTGTGACTCAGAACGGATATTATATTTCAGTATTGATGTGTGACATACCACTTGACATTTGTCATATCGGTTTTATTTTCATACAGATGTAGCAATGTGTTTGATGTTGTTGTTGCTTTAAAAAATTAAATGTTGAAAAAATTGAAAATTGATTATGATTTTTTTCTTTAATTTATATTTTTTTTTATAAAGTATATTTTCCAACATTGCCCATAATATATATTCTGGACTCTTGGCGATAAATTTTCCATAACTATAAATATAACATTGGTTCGGCCCTTGGTTGTGTGTGTTGTATGATCAAATTGATTTTCATATTCTCGGTGTAAGTTATAGATGACTATATTTGTTACTTTGTGGAGGATCTTGGGAATGAGACTGTATATAGAAGTGAGATTCTGTCACAAATAGAGATGTCAACCTGTTAATAAAATCAACTTGAACCCATCCTCACCACTGGAGATTGTATCCCCTGGATTTCCCTGTTCTTGGAATTTGGGACTACAGGGGACATTCGCAGGGACACAGTGGATGCTCTCCAATTCTGCTAAATGTTTCCCTTGAAAACAAGGTTGTCTTCTGCATAGCAAGGATGCCCCAGATATCCCCGAGATGGTTTTGGGGACGGCTGGACATCCTCCATCACAATCGGTGCCCATGTAGCACTGGTTATTCAAAATAAAACAGACTGTTTCAACTTGTAGACCACGACAAATTTGATCTGTGTAGCGCATGGCAGAAGACTGAATTTGTTTTTGTAATGGGTGACAATGGCAACAAAGTATTGACTCACATTTTTGGATGGTTCTTGTACCATATTTCTATTCTTTTCATCAGGGTTTTAGTATCCACTCAGACAGGGTCCATTGGACATGTTACTTAAGAATTCCCATTTGGATTTATCTGTATTATAATTATAGTCTTATGTTTTAGAATCCTTTTTTTTTTAATATTTGTTTGTTTCCTAATTTTGTTCCATTCCCAGCACTCTGTATCTTCTCCATGTCTTGAAACCTGTCGCTCCATCCCTCGTCCCTGAATATTGGTGCAACATAGAATAAATTATAGCATGATTTATACATACACTATCACCTGCAATCATTCTTAGACCCTAGAAGTTAAATTGATTTGAACATCTTTGTTCATAGCTGTGTTGTTTGTAGGACCTGCTTATGCTATTGACTGGTGATCAATGGAAATTTGTGGTCTGCTAAACATCCTTTTCAGCAATGTGGTTTGTAAATTGCATATCAAGCATTCTCTTTGAGAGTGTTTAGATGGATGATTGACACTGTTAAAATCTATGTTACTAGGATTCAGATACGGATACGGATCTGGATCCGCTAGATCCGCTAGTTTTTTGAAAATCCAAGATCTGGATACGGCAAGGATACATCATGTACAATATATATATATATATATATATATATTTTAAATTTTAAAAAACACTTTAGAGCTAAAAAATCAAATACTCCATGAAACCATCAAACACTTTTAGAACATTGAATGATAAATATGAAGATTGAAACACTGAAATGATGCATCGTCCCTCATACAAAGTAATAGAAAGGATCATGATTCATAATATCATAAATGATAATAGTAAATACATTTACATATCCTCAAATGGATCTATATCTTTTGCATATTGCAACTCTGCATCATGAATAGATGATGGGGGTCTTGGAATGTAGGAAGTTGCATCAGTAAGGCTGGACTGGTGGTGGAACAAATATCCTCAAGTAGGTTAAGGTGAGTTATGGCATTCAGTGTCAGGTTCAAGTCAGAGATCTCAGGCTCCACATCCCACATCTTGCTCGGACCTTTTTTATACTATGGTTCAATATGTGATAGAAGACGAAGGTTGAAATGAACATAAATAAGGTCCTCAGCCTTTGCTGCTCCCAGTCTGTTTTGCTTCATTGAATGGATAAAGCCATATGTACTCCAATTCCTCTCAGTTGATGAGTAATAGCAACCTGTGATAACAACCTGGTGGCTAGAGTAGAGAGATGAATGCTATCTCCACCATGGAAGCCCCACCAAGTAATAGGATCAAGATGCCCTCAATTATCCATAACTACTGGATCTGAAAAGCTACCAATAGACTGTACAAACCCTTCAAATTCTTGGTGGACTTCCATTGCAACTCCCATATCTCTATAAATTTTCTTCAAAGCTGTCTTGTGTCCTTGTACCACTTCAGAATCTTTGTTTGGTGTTGTTCTACCAGGTAAAGACAAATTTTAGAATGATAGTATTTAGGGTGCAATTCCTATGCCAAAATGTGTAATGGTGTGGTCATTTTGTTCCACCTTTCTGTAACTATGTCTTTCACTAAATAATAGAATGTTTCATAAGGGTCCTTTTCACTTGCCCTGAGAATTTCTTTTATCCTCTCCAACATACTATCAATGTTTTCATAAACTTCCCCCAAGCAAGGTGTATCTGTATCAAATGCCCTAATCAAGGTCAAGATTGGTTCAGTGAACCGTAGAAGATATTGGACCTTGTCCCACCATGCATCATCAAGAATGATGGACATGATTTTTTGCCTTCTATCAGAAGTGGAAGTCTTCCATGATTCCCAAAGAGGGTCAATGACCATTGCTTGTAGTGCTTGTCTCACCTCCACAAGTCTCTTTATGACAAGAGTGTGGGAGGCAAAACGAATTTCAACAATCTACAAGTTTCAAAAAGTCCAATCTCAAATGAGAAACCATATATAAATCTGTAATTAAAAATAAGAATTTCCAATAAAAATAATATTGATTAAAAAAAAGCACCTTCAGTAGCTCCAACTTTGCAAAACCTCGATAAATGGCTTGGGACATTGAATGATTTGTTATGAACATTTGAACTTCTTTTGATGCTACATATATTTCATTAATCCATTCAATCTCACCAATTTTGGCAAGCATAAGGTTCAATGAATGTACTACACAGAGTCTAAAAGATGTGATTATATCGACCCTCCACAATCAAACCTGCATCTTTACAAACCTGTGCGTTGTTCGTAATGACTTGGACAACATTATGTGGCCCCACACTTTCTATTGTATCAATAAGAATTGTGTATATGAAAGATGCATCTTTCTCTATTCCACTGCAATCAACAACCTTCAAAAACATTGCCCCTTGGGGCATACTGCAACAACATTAATTAATGGATGGTTTCTTTGGTCTCTCCATCCATCAAAAATGATGGACACACCTGTTTTTCCCCATGTATCCTGGATTGCCTGTAGCTGTCTATCCACAGATTGTCTCTCTGATGTTAACAAAGTAGCGTGAACATTTTCATATTCAGGGCTTTTGTACCCTTTTGGTGCTTCATTAGTAGCCTTAATCCTTTGTTGCCAATAAGGGGAACGCACCAAGTTGAATGCTAGCCCATTTGCATAGATGCAACGAGCTACATGTTCATCGGCTATGTCTCTACCTTGATTATTGAACACTGCTTCAAGAGGGCCTAGAGTGGGCTTTTTATTAGTTGTGGCAGCAGGCTTAGATGACAATGGAGGCCTAGTTGTAGAGCTTTGCACATGGTGTTTTCCCTGAACAAACTTCCTATCAGCAACTTCTTGCAAAGATGCAAGAATTTCATTTTTCAGGACTCAAACCTTGGCCAGGTTTGCCATTTGCATGTTTTGGCTCGGTGCATACTTGCATCCCTGTGTTAGTTTGATCAGTGAGATGGGCTTTCAGTCTAGTATATGAGCCATTTTTGATATCCTGGCATTCATTACTTTTCCATTTAAATGAACCACCTCTGAAATTTTTTCCAATAATCTCCACATACTGCCATAGAGGAGATTTTGGATCTGTTTTGATGATTTTCCCTTCACTCTGCGCATGTTGTGATGGTTCCATAGTGATAATGGTCTATAGGGGTTACCTTACTGCACATACAATTCAAATTATAATATATTAAATTATTAATATTATCATCAATACACAATTAAAAATTAAAATACACTTCATATAACACACGATATGATATCATAATTAAGGTCATGCTATAATGATAATAATAAAATTATAAATATACTTTCAATAAAATTATAAATAAGGGCATATGCCTCTTCCATCAATCTAGACTCTACAGCATAAATCAAATGGAAGTCTGACCTTCATAACAGCTGATGGGCATTACAAGACATAATGATAAACTTGACCTTTTAAGTTTTAAATTTTAATAGCTTGCTGGCAAAACTCAGGACTATACGTTATAACAGCTACTGTGTATAATTTATTAATTTCTATGGCTGAGATTAACTGGTTTACTGCCCAACACAAGCCAGAAGAACCATACAAAGGCAGTGCTTACTGTTACCAAAAAGGCTAAAGCTGCAGGTTTGTAAAATTAAGGTCATTAAGGAGAAAATTAAAGCTGCGAATTATGGACAACAGTCACCTTAACTCAGTGCTTACAAACAAATACATTACCAAAAAAAAATATAATAATATACTTTACGATTGTTTCTCACAACATCGAACCTCATATTTTGACTATTAAAGCATACATTCGAATCTAGTCGAATTATATGATGGTCATAAGTTATATTGATGACTGAAGATCATGAGGAAAAAATATAAATGTAGATATGGTCATTGTAGACTATCTATCTGAGAATACTGGAAGCCATTGTTGGTTAAGTTTTAATAATAAATTATAATTATACGATACCAAAAAAATATATACATACCAAAAAAATTAAAATTAAAAATTGCAGAATTCAACGTTCAGAATCCTACCTTGGTCAGTCGAGCCAAACATCAAAATAAATGCTGGCCAAAGTCGTGATTTAATTCAGCGGATAGCCGGTCAAACACACCCCTGTTCACTCGGACATATGCTGCCGTCACACCAAAATTGACTTCACCATGCCTGGTTCAAATGCCAAACAGTAAACTTCCCCGTGCCTGCGACAAACCGAGTTCACCCTAAACTGCAATAGCGACTGCGACTGGACGGCGAGTTCACTGCACAAGAAAATTTAAAAATTGAAAACGAGTTCACCTGTTCTGCCTGTCTAGACAAATAGGGACCACCGCGCCGCTTTTTAAAGTTCGCTGCCCGCATAAAAGTTAAAAGCCTAAATTACCAAACCTAATTTCTCATTTCCGATTTTCTCTGCGATTTCTAATTTCCACTTTTCGGATTTTCCACTTTTCATTTGGGCGTTTCCGGCAACGAGGGGTTACTTACCGTATGGAAAGGCATCTGACAGCAAGATCCGTTTCTGTGCAAATCTGATCCACCAGGTGCCATTTTTTTGCCGTATTTCGGCGGATCCGGATCCAGATCCGGATCAGATCCACAGATCCGCCTATCTACCCTCTCCTGCTGCCGGATCCGGTAACATAGGTTAAAATCTATTAAATTTGGCAACTAGGACCAAAGTCCACCTTGGACCGCTGATATGATGAAGCTGATATTTTTATTGGATTCCTGTTTCTGAGACTGTAGGATTGATTTAAAGATCATCTCATTCTGACATGTACAAATGGAATTATGAATTTATTTCATTTATGGACAAATTGTCAAGGTCAGCCCAAAAGACAAGTCTTTTCATCCTCAACGTTGCATATAAATAGAAGGTCCATCTACCTCATTTGGACATCATTCATTCTCACACCTCTCTCTCATCTGATTGGGTCGTACAACTTCAGGGCAGCCTTCTTCTCCTCCACACGTGCCAAGTTTGACTGTGATTTTCTGTTTCCAGTGTTGACCAAGTTGCAGGAAGTTTGACCAGCGTTGACCTTGTTTGACTGTGATTTTTGTGGTATTATTTCTGTTTGGGCAGACCACATTTTTTGGCACAGAAACCGAGATTTTCTGTGTTGTTTGACCAGCGTTGACCGCAGCAAGTTTGACCGCAGGTTTGACTCTGCGTTGACTGATATTTTCAGGACTGTTTTGGGCTGATTTGGACTATTCTTGGAGGTCGAATTGACTGGGTCTGACCAAGCTGATTTGGAGGAGTAATTCTGCTGATTTGACCAGCATTGACTTTCTGGTTAGGGCATCCTGTTGACTGCAGTTTGACTGGACAGATTTGACTGTATTTGGGCAAAAGAATTTTGTATATTGTACTCTCTCTCTGCTGAAATTTTGAAGAATAATAAGAAGACTTGATCAAAGGGTTTCCCCACATTGGGGTTTTTCCCTGCATCTGCCAAATATTGTGTCCTCTTGTCTTGGCTTGTGCTTTTTATTTATGTTCTATTTGCATTTACTATCATGTTAATGTGATTGCTAATCTGCAAATTGATTTGGGCTAATAAGAAAAAATGAAGTAAATTGCTCTTGAGCATAAAACATACCAATGTTATCTAAAATTAACAAAATCTCTATTGCAACAACGTAGGTAAGTTAATTCCTTATGATTTTCTTATTGAAAAATTAATTTAGACTGAATTCTTCAGCTCATAGAATAAAGTACACTTGCTGGAAATTTAACTGGAAATAAAATTCAGCAGAAGCTAAAGGAAACTAATCTCCAAAATACACAGAAATTTCTGCTCTTCGAATATCAGATTTTCATTAAAATTACTCCAAGCTTACAAGGGCTCCCAAATTGGGAAAAAGCCCATTGAGAAGACAATAAAAGAATTACACCAAAACCTGTCTGTTTTGGTCCACTGTACAGCCTGCACGTTGCTGCCAAGACCTGCTGTAAAAGCCCTCCCGCTCTTCTCTTTTGATGGGTTATATGGCCTCTTGAAGTTGCCTCTGCACCTGCTGTGTACAGCCCCTTCAATTTCTGAGAATTGTATTAATCTCTTTTTGCTGCTCACATTGTTTCCTCTTTTTCTCTTTTGGACTTGCACATAGAGTGAAAATCCTTTTTCACTCTCACACTTTTGTTTTTCTAACACCTTGTGTATCACACTCTGCATCTTTTTCTTTCAATTTGTCTTTCTTTTATAACATAGTGTTGATGACCATGTCTCCATAATTTTAATTTGTCAATGAGATTGATGGTTGAGATTAAATCCCAGTCAACAGTGGAGATTTAAATTATGTTGATGGGACTATGTCTCCATAATTCTATAATGTCTAAATGAGATTGATGGTTGAGATTAAATCCCAATTAACAGTGGAGATTATATTTAAATTGGTAATATAATACTTCACATTTTATTAGACATTAATCAACTCACTATAAAAAAACTCCTGAGTTTAACAATTAACTTCAATCAAATTGAATTACAAAATTGAAAGGACATTTTTAGAAAGGACCTTTTTGAACAGCCTTCACACGTCCGACACCAGACTTATGTGGAAGTTCCTGTCCAATGCTAGAACCATCACCAACACCTTTGAGTACTGTTGCTTGTAAAATGCATTTAAATTTAAATAGAAATAAAGATTTTCATCGAGTGATGATGATAATATGAGAACTAATATTCTGCTCTTCCTAAAGGTCACCCATTCCATTCTGCATTGCTTTTTGGTCCCAGTTCTTCTTTTGGCAGTGTTGGGATCTTTTATACATCTTTCTTTTAGTTTTATTTGATCCATCTTTCCAAAGGGCATGGCTTAATTTGTTACTGGTGCATGATTTCTCTACATTTAATCAAAAGAAACATTTTCTGGACCATATCCTTATTGTGTAACGTTTCAATTAGATTGGATTTTTGGACTCAAATTTTGGGCTAATTGTTGATCTTCAGGAGCAAGGCATATCTGTACTAGATTTGGCCATCAAAGCATGTACAAAAGAAATTGAGAAGCACAAGGGCAAATTAATGGTTAAGGAAGCTCCTCGGGCGGTAAGTTCTTTACCCTCTTTGAATCATTTATTTTTACAAAATGCTCATAATTCTCAGAAATTATGTGGAAAGTAAGATCATTGAATACTCTAATGCTTAGAGGCATTTTTTCTCTGGGTATGTCAATGCACATCTTCTATCTGAGGTAGGGTCATAAGGGGTTTGGAAGCTCTCTCATATGAACTCACCCTAGTTTACTCCAGCTTGTTGGCTGCTGATGAGCAGTCTTTTGTATCTGTACTTGTTATTTCTGTTTTTTAATCTCTCTCACAAAATTACAGTTTTACTTATAAATACCTTCTTTGTGGTTCTCTCAGGTGAGTGAAAGAGATGACAAACTTCTTGCAGAGCACATGGCAAAACTTAATTCTCAGAACCAGGAGGTGGATGGAGATGTTGATAGTGAAGACGAGGAGGATACTGGAATGGGTGAGGTTGATGTGGATGGTCCAAGTGCATTAGCTGAGTAGTAAAATGATGGTTATATGATTCTGTTATTTATACCTAATGTGTGCAAGCCATGGTTTTGGTTTTACCATGTGCTGCCTAACAGATTACCATTTGTTAACCTGTGTATACGGGATTTTTGTAGTTATGAAATCAGTTTTATATTGGTGGAATATTGTCTGAGAGAGCGAAAGCAGCACCGTTAGCTTGTGCAGAGCTATTAGGAATTGTAAGAGGGTCCTAATTCCACATCTTGGCAGATTTGCCAAAAGTAGTCGTTTTATTTTACCAGTCAAGATGGTTCTAAATGCTGAATTTTCTTAAAATCTGTTATTATTATTATTATAATCATTCGCCCTTTTATCTAGTCTCTAATTATAGGAGGCTATCTATCCAACTCCACATGGTTATTGCATTTTCTCTTTATCGTTTATTGTGTATAAGCCTGGCACTGTTTTTTTTTCACTGGCACTGTTTTTTTGTATTTTGTTTTTTTTGGTTCACTTAAAGGGCATCAAATAAGCTGCAGTATTTGTTGGTACAACTTCTGTCAGTTTTATATGGTTGAATATCACTTCGATACTGGCTCATATGTCACATCGATATCAAACAAAAAATCTTAGAGAACAGAATAAATACCATGATTCGTTTATACATTCTTGATCATGTTGTAGTTAGGATCAGTTATTGTACTACTAAACGTATTATAACATAGTTCGTTATCCATTTGATTTATCTGTTCAGGCATTTTCTTCCCAATTAAATGGAGGTTAAATAGAGGAATGATGAGGAAAGATTAAGGAATATTTCCAATGCAACAAATTTAAGTTATTTAGAATTGTCATCCAGTGATATGATTTTACAAAGATTCGGTATAAATAGTTTTATATTCTATATTCTATATGAAGAATATACATGTTTAGATTTTCAAGAGACTACATAGACAATAAGGTTCAAAGCCATTACAAGAAATATTCATTATGAATTCAACTTGTGACATGCAGAAATTGAAATTAGTGGAAAAGATAATATCTTTCCTAACTGCCCGGACGGGACCCAACTAACAGGAAAAACAATTAGGTTGCTACATTTGGTCTCTTAATTAAAGATAAAACTTGGATATTCTATGCATCCTTGAAGACTTGATTAGATGTTTTTGAGAATTTCCCTATAAATCGTGCATGCAATAACACTTCTGTGTTTGAAAATAGCACATGACAAAATAACACTTCTGTGTAGTATCCCCTTTTTAAATTACCCTCAGGGTTAAAGATAAAACTTGGATATTCTATGCATCCTTGAAGCCTTGATTAGATGTTTTTGAGAATTTCCCTAGAAATCGTGCATGCAATAACACTTCTGTGTAGTATCCCCTTTGAAAATTACCCTCAGGGTTGAAAATAGCACATGACAAAATAACACTTCTGTGTAGTATCCCCTTTGAAAATTAACCTCGGTTGAAAACAGCATATGACAAAATTTCTATTCTAGCTAGTATGACAATATTCTTCAAATTTGCAAATAGAGATAATATCGAGTGTACAAAGAATGTAAACAAATAATTGACTCCACGTACAACTCATACAAATAATGCCAATTCAACAATAAGTTACATATCCATAATCCTTCCAATAACACACTATATTGTAGTTTCACAGTCTAATGCTAATTGCGTCAATAGAACCTATTATTCCTATACCACTGGTTTGACCTTATAGCTAACTATGGTCCTGGCACCCTTGGTCACTTCCTTGCCTCAGATCAGTCTTGTTGGCTGTCCGAGATGTATTTGTCCTATTTGCTTTGGTCCCATTTAGCGGCTCCTCCTATTCCTCCTAACGCTCTGTTTATTTTTGCTACCAGCAACCTTGGAATAACAACTCAACCTTTGCTACCACAGGGTACCTGTACAGGCTTGTAGGGTTCTTCCACAGCTATAAATAAATCCTCACTGCCTCAGGATGGGATTTCCCACTTTGCTGCTATAGGGGAGGGATCCCTCACTTCCTCGCTGCCTCAATTGCACTATTTCGTTGATTCACAGAGGGAATTCCAGTCTACTCCCACCGTCAATTCAATACTAGATTAACAAAGAATTAGATTTGGAAAAAAAAATTAGATTAACAAAGAATTAGATTAGGAAGAATAAATTAAAATTAAAAGATTTAGTCAAATTGACCATAAATTAATAATTGGCCTTAGAAGGAATGTAAGGGGAATGTGAACAATAATGACATTATTTTTTTGGCTTTCCACAGCTATAAATACATCCTCACTGCCCCAGACTGGGATTTCCCACTTTGCTGCTCTAGGGGAGGGACCCTCACTTCTTTTTTTCAGAGGGAAAATTAACATATGGCCGAAGCCTGCAGATTTTTTACAATTTACATATGGCCGAAGCCAGCAGATGAGCAGAATTTTGGCCGAAGCCAGCAGATGAGCAGAATTTTGGCCGAAGCCAACAGATGAGCAGAAATACGGCATAGCCGTCACGAATCACACCATAGCGCGGGGCCTCAACCACCGCTGCAGGAATCGATCCTGGCTGGGGGGAGCGAAAGCCATCCGCCCCAGCCATCATGTCATGCACGTCACGTGCAAAGGGACCCTCACTTCCTCGCTGCCTCAATTGCACTATTTCGTTGATTCACAGAGGGAATTCCAGTCTACTCCCTCACAGAGGGAATTCCAGTCTACTCCCTCCGTCAATTTAATACTAGATTAACAAAGAATTAGATTAGGAAGAATAAATTAGATTAACAAAGAATTAGATTAGGAAGAATAAATTAAAATTAAAAGATTTAGTCAAATTGACCATCAATTAATAATTGGCCTTAGAAGGAATGTAAGGGGAATGTGAACAATAATGACATTATTTGTTTGTTATTAATTTATTAATATTAGAGGGGAAGGTCAACTTACAATAAATAAGATTAATTATCAGAAAATACTAGAATTAACAAAGCATTAAATTAAAAGATTTGTTATAAGAAGACGATTTTTAAAATTATAAAAGTTAAATTAAAATTTAGGGTGAAAGTGAATAAATTAATAAAATTTTATATATTTTGATCAAATTCACTAAATAATAAAATAATAACATTTATTTGATTTTGTTCTAATTGACTAAATAATAAAATAATAGGATTTTGGCTAAATTAAAATTAATACTAAAATACTAACAAAGATAATTAAATTAAATAATAGATGTGGGTCAAATTGAGATACATATGATAGATTTTGGCCAAATTGGAATACACAGCATATAAATAAGGGTTATTTATTTATATTAAAATATTAAATATTAAATAGACATTACAATTAATGAGTTCAATTATTAGATTAGATAAGTTAAAATAACTGAAATTAGATTAAAAATTAAAATTGGGTAATAAAGCAAAAGAAAACATAGAATACAAATTTGATTAAAAGATATATAGATTATAGTAAAATTAGATTTAGATTGAATAAAAATGGATTTTTTGGACTAGAATTGACATAGATTTTAACCCATTAATCTTTTTCTCAATGCTATAGTTCCACTTGAGCTTGTGATGAATATCAATATATAACTATTCAAAATTTAGTTGGAAAGAATTCACTCAGGTATATATATATATATATATATATATGACTTGAGTGAATTCCTTCCAGCTAAATTTTGAATGGTTAAATAATGAGTATTTTTTTTAATAAATCAAAAAAATTAGAAGTTTGTTTATTGTTGTTGATTTTTTTTAATGAGTAAATATTTTATTAATTTTTTAATATTTAAAAATGCGAAAATATATGTAAATAATTTATTTATTAAGAAAAAAAAAATATAATTTTGCTATAACAAATAAGATTTTGGTACACAAAATTAAATGGAGGAAATTAAACTCCAAATATTACTTGAAATAAAGAAATAGTGAAGAATTAAGAGCTCATCTATATGGTTGCATGCAAGGGATAAAAATACTAATTTTTTTGCATTAATATGCAAATAATAGGAAAAAAATAAATTCATAATGGATATATGGTTATAAGCTTCTTTATATTTCTACCGTAGGAGTATATTATTTCCAATAAAATGTAAAAAACCCGTGCTAACAATCATCAAACTAGCTAACTTCTTTCCTAGCTTTGTTAACCCCAATGATAATCAAGAATTAGTTGTTAAAGTCAACAAAGAAGAGCTTATGCAACATCTTCATATATTCCAAAAGGACAAAGTCTCAAGGCTGAATGGTCTCCTAATGGAATTCTTCTTGAATTGTTTTGATTTAATTGAGAGGACTTTCAACATTTGGTTGAGGTGTCTAGAATTTTTGAGAAAGTTACAATACTTATTAATACTTTCTTTTTATCTGGAAAGTAATAACATTTTTTAATATTTCATTTTTAAACTTGATTTTACAGATAGATAATTTGGCTCATTTTCAAAATTTCAGGGTGATTTTTCTCTATAATTGCATTAACAAAATTATATCCAAATTCAAAGGAAGTGGGGATAGCACATGAGGGTCTCCACTCAATCAAGTACATGAACCTTTCCAAAACATTTGATAAGGTGACTTTCCTTTTCACTAGGAAGGTCACTCGAATCAGAAACATCAAGGGTATAAATGTTAGTATTTCTTAATATGTCAATCATTTAATCTTCATTAATGACATTTTAATTTTCTAGGAAGGAATCAAAGGGATGGTAGAAAATCTTAAAGAGATAATCGATCTCTTTTGTGAAGTAACAAGTATGAAGCTTAACATTGACAAGACAATAATCTATTATTAGGGACTCAAAAGTTTTGTATTCCCAAGTCTTTCTTTTTCTAGTAGAAACACATGAGGGATTGAAATACTAGGATTTCATTTGAAAGAAAATTGGTATAGAAAAGGTGGTTGGTAGTGGTTAATAGCCAAAGTAGAGAAAAAACTCTCAACATATTGTGAAATCAATGACTCTTCATAAGAGGCCAATTGGTTCTTTTCGAGTTGGTTTCGAAATCCATCTCTATTTATTTTATATCTCCGACATGGATCCTGAAAGGAATCCTGGAAAAAATTAGATGATTAAGCTTTAGATTCATTTGGTCTGCGAAGGTAGGAAAGAAAGGGTGTAGAAATTCCTTGTAAATTCAAACTGCATAATGTAATATGCTAAAACAATTGACTTTAATATACTCTACTCATCAGTGGAAACAATACACGATCGATGAAATCATGAAGCATATAAGAGAGAATTCAATCACACATAACACAATAATTTTCTGCGAAAGCCACAGCTAAAAACTCCTGCTATCAGTATATTGTATTAATCCGAAAATATGAGAAGATTACAATGCTTTGCTCAAGTCCGATGATCTGTTTTTTGTATGATTAGTTTTGATGTGCTAATAACAATTATAGATTTATAAACATGTGCTTGCTTTTTACTTTTTGTGATGAGGTTCCCTTAGTTGTTGGTGCTTACAAACAGGTAAATTTCCCTAAGTTAAACATGTACAGTGCAGCAAACCATTAAAGAGACACATTAACACAATGTTTTGATGAAGGATTTCACCCCTCCTGGGCTATATCTCCTTGGTCCAACTTCCATGGCTTGGGCCTCTATATTAGCTCAATGTGAAAAAATGTTGTTTACAAAGCTCTATGGCTCTTAATACCTGCACCAATGTGTTCAGAAGGTCGAAATTAGAAAACAATTTTCTCTGATTTCAATTTGGTCGAAAATTGAGTAAGTTATGGCTCAAACAATTTTTCCTAGAAAACCTCTGCTAAATCTAGAGAGACTCCAGTTAAGTCCGCCAAGTTTGGTGGCGGTTCCAGATTTGGTGGCTCTGCCATAAATTCTGCCAGCTTAATAAACAGTGTAATTAGGCTTAAATGTGATTAATTAATTGTTAAGAAAGATTAGGGGCACGTTTAGCGTTGGCCCTAGCCCCCAGTTCTGGTGCATGGTCGTATAGGGTGGGGGCTGGCTCGCAGCGTTGGCTCCTGCCACCCCGTTGTCGGCAACACTTATGCGCGGCCCTCTTTTCAAATGTGTTGTTTGTGGTGTAATGGCAAGCCTTTGGAGTGGGGCGGGGGAAGTTGGGGGTCCCATTCCCCTTCCCTTTGTCCCTCGTATAATTTTGTCGTCGTATTCAATTTGAACTTTGCCGCCGGTAATGAATTCGAATTTAATATATTTAATATATAAAATATAATATATAGTTAAAACTATATAATATAAAATAAAAATTATATATATAATATTTAAATAATTAAAAAAAAAAAATCAAATTCCATCTTGAAGGCCAAGTAGGAAATTTCTCTTTCACACAACCATATTGGCGAATCTGGAGGTGACATTTGTCATAGCCCCATTGGGCGAAAACTAAAGAACATTCCCCTTACTGACTGGGCTGCCATGTCATCATTTTGAAATTTTTTTAGTTGTTCAGGAAAACGAACAGCATGCCTTTTCTCATTCATCCGGACTCCGTTTTCGACAAAACGAATTTCGTTGCGATCATCTTGACAAGACAGACGTGGCCATATAGTTTTGAGCTAAATACTAAGCATCTGATCATTCCTCCCCACTAGAAGCCTTTTGGACCCCAAAAGATACTATTATCTGACAAGTAGATGAGGGTATAGCCCCCTCACCTTTCCAAGCTTGATCCAATTGGCTTTTCACGAATTTGTTTCCTTGAGATTCTCTCTAAGGAAATCAATATTCACTTGCCTTGAGGACCCCATTCTATACCTGTACTTGTCTTTGCCCCTCTCAAGATGATCTTGCACTGTTTGTTGCACCATTTTCAGTGGTTCATAGAAACTCATGGATTTGTCCATGTCGCCATCAAAAGCAACATCCTTCTTACCATGTCGATATAACAAAATATAATGAAAATGGACGACAAATTTCACTACTTCGTTTTCATGACTCAAGCCTGATTGTACATCTTGAAAGTATGAAATTTTTTAAACATAACTTTCATGTAAAACATAATGATGCTTGAATACAACAGTTACATAACCAATAGGCCTAAAAGGAATAACAATGAACTTGTTACTTATACCTCTTTTGTACCTTCAAACCAAGTGAAATTTTTGACAAGTATTCATCCAATGAAAGTGCATGGAGTGTTGCAACTTAATATTTACACCATGGAAATATTCTAAATAAAATAAGATGGTGTAGTTGCTTGCATAAACCTAAAACTCAAATGAACCTTTCAAGTTTGAAAGAGCATAAAAAAGAATTGCATTGATCTTTTGGTTTGAAACAACACATGCCTCTTGTTGTTTGTCTCCCCACTGGAAGACTTTCCACACACATGACAATGCATGCTAAGGAGCTTCGAAAGAAGAAATGTCAACAACAACTATCCTCGAACATTGGGATGCTCCCAACAAACCTCTTATCAAAATGGCGATCTTGGGTATTGACCAATCAACAGTGGCATCCAACTTGGAGAGGCTTGCCTTCAACTTACCTCCTCCAATATCATGGCCCAAATGCATTAAAGAAGTGAAACCCAACTTGTATTTTGATATCGTTAAAACATCAAACAATTTCCCTTCATAGATGACATGTGCATAAGAAAACTTTCTAAACATGTGTATGTCACCCAAGTGGACAATTTCTTCAAGAAATGATTTTTTTTTGCCATAATTCAAATACATGTATGTAATGGAAGTGCTACAAAGAACATACAACATTAAAATTCATACAACTCATTCTTGTTTGGTGTTATGTATATTCTTGCACTGACCTCTTTTTACAACTTTTCTTTGGAAAAAACTACTCCTTTTGTCCTCTTGAAATACTTACCATTCCTCTTTGGCTACATAACCATCGGTGTACAACATGGTATAAGGGATGATTGAATGAGCCCATTTTTCAACAAACTTTTGCATTGCATTGGTGTCTCTACACTTTTCAATTTTGTCAACCCTTGCATGCTAACATCACAAAAAGAAACCTCTTGCTGCAAAGATATTTCATGTGAAGTTTCTTTCTCCTTGAAGGATGATTCTTTCACAACCTAAAATACTTCATCACTCTAATGAACTGAACCAACAAAATCAGAATTGAAAATTGCATTACATGCAATGACATTTTCATAAACAATATCATCACTTGGCTTGAAACATGAGAAGTGCTAAACTTTTACTTGAATTCACCAGTCTTTTTGCCTCCCCTGCATTAACCAAAGAAATGTTCAGCTTTTTGCAATGGGCTCTCACTATGTACTCCACACCATCCTTGAACAAGTGATACTTGTTTTCATAGCGGTAAAAGACTTCTTTTCGGTCATACAAATATGGACTACCCAACACCACACCTGAAATATCAAGTGGTACCACATCTAACTCTACTTCGTCAACAAAATTTGCAGTGATTGAAAACTTAAACAAACATTTTCTTGTAACCTGTAAACTTGTGTCTCTTGTTATCCATCCCAAAGGGTATGGTTTATGGTGAGGTACAGTTTCAAGATTCAATCTGTTGACTAAGTCTTCAGAGATTAGATTCGCTTGTGACCCACTACCGAAGAGTGTCAATCTTGGTGTGTTTAGATATGACCCTAACATGAAATAACTCAATTCATCTATTTTCATCTGGAGTAGTAGTAGTGTTGCAGTTTTGTGAACTAGTGCTTGCAATGTCTTGTTTTCCTTTGATTCCCATGATAGTGATTTTGTTTTCATCGCTCGATTCAAAACCTAAATCTTCTTGAGTGATAGCAGTGGTTTTTTGTTTCCCTTTATTGTTGAACTTATTTGGTCTCATTTTGGATGGAGTTTCCAGCAGTGGGCTTCATCATGCCCCTCTTTGAAACAGTGTTTGCATATGATTTTCTCCCCTTCTTTCTTCACACTTGCATTCTTATTCCCTTTCCATTTTCCTCCTTTCTCTTTCTCCTTACCCTTAGATGGATTTTTATCACTACTCTCTTCATAAGTGTTCTTTCCTCTAGATTCAAGGTGCGTCGCTTGCACACATACCTCATCTAAATTGTTTGGATTAAACATAAGGATAGTATGTTTCAAATAGGAATGTAAACCCCCAATATGTTTAAGCATTGTATCTTTGGAATTCAAATTCACTCCTAATAACAAAGCCCTTTTCCTAAACTCTTGTGTATAATCTTCGATTGTTTGGCCTTTAAGCTTCCTAAAATTTTTCCAACTCATAATGGCTTTTTTCATATAGGCTAAAGGATAAAACTGTCTTTTAATTGCAGAAATAAATTCAACCCAAGAAATGGATATATTACCATGGATTTGCATTTCCTCTTGAGTCTTTTCTTCCCACCAAACTAGTGCAACTCCTTCTAGCCTCAGTGAAGCCAATTGGATATTTATGTTGTTTTCTTGAAGGTTCTGAATTCTGCAATATACCTCCAACTGTCGAATCCAATTGCCCAACTTTTCTGCATTCACCTCTCCATTGTACATGGGAAGTTCAATATTTATGTCCAATTTCAATAATGGAGTTTTTCCTTTTGGGGTTTTGGAATGAGTATGGGCAATGCTGGTACTGGAAGATGATGTTGTGTGAGATGATGCAGATGATGAGGAAGATGATGAGGATGGTGGAGATGGAGGTGGCTTTCCACCATTCACTTTGGAATCCTTCTTCTCATCTTTTTTTTTCCTCTGAGCTTCCTTCTCCATGTGTAGGTTTAGAACTCTCTCCAACCATTCTAGTGTTCCTCTCTTCATAGAGGACTTTAACCATCTCAGTCAAAGTATAGAAAACTTTCTTAAATTATTCCTCTTCAGAAAAGGGACCTTCAGGCTCTCTTTCTCCAGACATAATGGTTGTGGATTCAGGGTCAAAAAATTGTATTGATTGTACCTCTTCAATCTCAATTGAAGGCAAAACTTGAGGAGTTTCAATTGTAGCTGGAATTGGAACTTTGGGTGTTGGTGATTGTGGCCTTGTGGCACTCCTTCTTCTGGGCATTACCTCAGGAGTTGAAACCAATAGCTTCCCTTCTCCTCTCTGCAACTTTAACCTTGTCAGTATCACGATTTTGCAACCATTAAAATCCTAATTGCACAAACTCAAGCAAGAAAACAATTCAACCTTGGGCTCTGATACCAACTTGATCTATTTTTGTATGATTAGTTTTGTTGTGCTATTAACAATTACATATTTATAAACATGTGTTTGCTTCTTACTTTTTGTGTTGAGGTTTCCTTAGTTGTTGATGCTTACAAACAGGTAAATTTCCTCAAGTTAAATAAGACATTCATGAGAAAAATAGCTTCAAAAATGAACAATGAACAACAAACATGTACAGTGCAGCAAACCATCAAAGAGACACATTAACACAATGTTTTGATGAAGGAGTTCACCCCTCTTGGGCTACATCTCCTTGGTCCAGCTTCCATGGCTTGGGCCTCTGTATTAGCTTAATGTGGAAAAAATGTTTTTTACAAAGCTCTATGGCTCTTGATACCTGCACAAATGTGTTCAGAAGGTCCAAATTAGCAATAACACTTCTTTTTTATCTCAATTTGGTTGAAAATTGAGTAAGTTATGGCTCAAACATTTTTTCCTAGAAAACCTCCGCTAAAACTAGAGAGACTCCAGTTAAGTCCGCCAAGTTTGGTGGCGGTTCTAGATTTGGTGGCTCCGCCATAAATTCTGCCAACTTAATAAATGGTTTAATTAGGCTTAAACGTGATTAATTAACTGTTAAGAAAGAATAGGGGCACGCTTAGCACTGGCCCTAGCCCCTGGTTCTGGCGCATGGTTGTATGGGGTGGGGACTAGCTCCCACCACCCCGCTATCGGCAACACTATGGTATAAATGATTGTGCGCAACCCTCTTTTCAAATGCGTTGTTTGTGGAATAATGGAAAGGCTTTGGAGTGGGGCAAGGAGGTCATGGGTTCCATTCCCCCTTCGTCCGCCCCTCATATAATTTTGGTATCGTATTCAATTTGAACTTTACTGCCAGTCTTGAATTCAAATTTAATATAATATATATATATATATATATATATATATATATATATATATATAAAATATATAATATTAAAATTATATACTAATATATATATATATATATATATATATATATATATATATATATATATAAATAACTAAAAAAATTCAAATTCCACCTTGGAGGTTAAGTAGGAAATTTCCCTTTCACACATCCACATTGGCGAATCCGGAGGTGACATTTGTCAAGGCCCCACTGGGCGAAAACTAAAGAAGATTCCCCTTGCTGACTAGACTTCTAACTGGATTTCCATGTCATCATTGTGTCCCATTCTGCAATTTTTTCGTTGTTTAGGAAAATGAACAACAAGCCTTTTCTCCTTCATCCGGACTCTGTTTTCGACGAAACAAACTGTGTTGCGATCATCTTGACGAGACGAACACAACCATATAGTTTTCGAGCCAATCTAAGAACTTTGAATTTTGAGCTAATTATTGAGCACCTGGTCACTCGAGCAACCTCTACACTATCTCAATCTATCTCACAGCTTCACAAACCAGCTCAAGCCAATTCTGTTGCCTGCCAAGCTCCTATTTCCTTGTCATATTCCCTTGGGAATTAGCCCATATTTAATTGGGAAATTCCACAAATCTGAATTGTGCAATCCTCACAGGCCTTCCTCTAATTTCATGCACCACCTGTACAATATGGATGATTATACAACTGATAATACACTGTCCCTGAACTCCAATATCCACTGGATATTTCTCTAATCTAACATGCATGAGTTAATTATGAGTGAATCTTTAGTTTACTGGTTGATCAGTGTTGGTTAAACCCCACTACTAGATGTCCCACTAGTTCCTACATCAGTTGGAACTAGTTTAACTGAATTTAACTGACTTAAATTGACTTAAATAACTAAAATACAAAATAAGCTCAATCAAGGCTCCTAAAAAGTAGGAGAAACTCTACATGACTCTAGTTAGACTCCCAACTCGAATTAATTGAGAATTAAATTAGGATTTTCTTGTTGCATTTTTCAAAACTCCCTCTTTACAAGCAAGGGATTATTTGCTACCCTGATCCTGCCTCTGTGAAACTCGAATTTGCATCTTGACAATTCCTTTGTCAAAATGTATGCATCATGCTCCTCTATGGGAATGTACTCCAACAACATGATTCTCCTCTGCACACAATATTGTAAATAGTGATATCGGATGTCAATATGATTAGACCAATCGTGAAAAACTCGACTATCATAGAGTTTGATACAAATCTGATTGTCACAGTAAATCACTATAGGATCCATCTTTTGACCAAATAACCCAACAAGGATCTTCCTCATCTAGATAGCCTCACAAGCTGCTTGACTAGCAGCCATATACTCTGCTTTTGTTGAACTGAGTGCAACTGATCTCTGCTTCCCATTGTACCAAGAAATTGTTGCTAACCCAACACTGAAGATTCCCCCTAATGTGCTCTTCCTATCAGATGGACTCCCTGCCCAATCTACATCTATGAAGCCTTGAAGCTTCACTCCCTTTGTCCATATGTACCAAAGACCAAATTGAGTGGTGCCTCCGAGGTATCTCAACACATGTTTAGCTTCCTTCCAATAAAGTTGTGTTGGCTTGACTAAGTTGGTTAGCTACAAAACATATGTCCGGTCATGTGTTCACCAAATACATAAGTGAACCCATAAGTTGTCTATAAATAGTAGCCTCCACTACTTCACCTACACTAGCATCCTCCTTCCTCCAGTTACTTACTAGAGGAGTCTCCATCAGTTTGCTACTCTTTAAGTGGAACTTCTTCAGTATCTCATTGGCATACTTTCCTTGAGAGACAAATATTTCCTCATCTTCTTTCTATACTTCCATTCCAAGAAAGTAATGCATGAGCCCCAGGTCCTTCATCTCAAATTCTCTTGCAAGATCCTCTTTGAAATATTTTATCATCTTCTCATTTCCTGTTAGAATTAAATAATTGACATATAATACTATAATCAACAATTTACCTTCAACCACAATATGGTAAAGGTTTGCATCTACTTCACTTTTGGTGAAGCCCAACACAGTGAAATAACTTTCAATCTTGGTGTACCAAGCACGGGGTGCTTTTTTTTGTCCATACAATGCTCAAGTATGCACCCATGTGACTCTCAGTTGAACGTCTCAAATCCTTCTAGCTGCTCAATACACACCTCTTCCTTAATCGTATTGATGAGGAATGTTATCTTCACATCCATCTGATGTATCTTCTATCCCGTCTGCGCTGACATTACTATAATAGATCTTATTGAAGGGTACCTTGCTACTAGAGCAAAGGTCTTTTCGTAATCAATTCCCTTCACCTAAGAGAACCCTCTAGCCACAAATTTGGCCTTGTGTTTCTCAACGCTCCCATTTGCTGCTTGCATTACCTTGTAAATCCATCTGGAACTCACCACTGACTTGTCAGCTAGTCTTGGAACAACTTCCCAAACACTGTTTATGATAATGGAGTCATACTCCTCAACCATGGCATCAAACCATACTGGTTTTTGCACTGCTTCCTCAAATGAGGATGGCTCAATCTCTACACTCTTGCTCATCAGAGCCATGTAGCCAGTGTACTGATGTGGTGACCTCCTCTGCCTACGCAGGTATCGATGTGGTGATCTCCTCTGCCTTCCATCTTTGGAAGTCTTTGCATGAGTGGGTGCTTCCACTCTTAGCTCCTCTGCATGTGGCTATTCCACATCATCTTGAGGTTCCTCCTTTGGAGCTAAAATCTCCTCATCTGCATGTAACTGAAGCTCTCTCTAAAGGGAACATCTCATGGTATTCTCCTCATCGAACTTCACATCTCTATGAACCATTGTCATCATGTTGGATGGCAGGTACATGAGATAGTTGTGAGGCGTATCAGTGTACCCCACAAATATGCCCAACTCAGTTGTTGGCTCTAGCTTTTTCCGTGCATCCTTGGTGACATGATAGTAGACTGATGAACCAAGGACTCTAAAGTGGCCACATTTGGTTTCTTACCTGAAAATTCTTCCTCTCGTCTACTCATCCCGAGAATTCAATTAGGGTTTCTATTCTACAAATAAATAGTTGTGTTGAATGCTTTAGCCCACAAGTGAAATGGTAGGCCCTGATCATGTAACATTGCTCCTGTCGCTCCCACAATACTTATGTAACGTAATGACCTGGACCAAAACTATTGTAAATGGGAACATCAAACTTACAATAATACTCACCATTAATTAGAAAAGCTTCATGCGGTGGCTCTCAAACCCACAACTCATTATACGACATTTCTTCTTTAATCTCTTCCGCCACGAACGATATGTGTTGTAGCGGTGATCCTTCTCAACCATTAGGAGGCTTCGTGCAAGAATCAAAGATGACACTGACCATTGGAGATTGAAGCACCAAGCAAAGTTGAGGGTTGGAGTTGATAGCAAATAACCATTCAGTGATTAAATAACTTTAATCCCCGGCCCGCACAAATTGACAGAAAATTTACAATATGAATGGAAGTTGCATCCATAGCAAGAAATTCCATAACAAAGTTTCTTGGTTACTTAATATTGCCTGAGACAACATCCACTAACTGGAGACACTTTTCCTACCTTGTCCCTTCCCTAGTTCATTTGAGAGAATCAAAGTTAACGAAGCAAAAATTAGTGGGGAGACTATCTTCTTCATACTAAGGAAAAGGATTTGTCAATCTAGTGCATTGCAGATGAAAGTGACCAAGTACTTTGGTTTCTTTAAACAAATAAGGAACAAGGCACTGTAAACTTTGGTTTTTGTGGAGTTAATGAATGGGTTTGTGTGTAGTTTGGTTATTTTTAGATTTTAGATTCGAGTTTTATGGAAAGAATTTGAGAATATAGTCATTTGTTGGGATTATATTGTGTTATGGTGTGGATTATATTGTGTTATGATATGGTCAAGTTTGATAAAGTTTTGCATAATTTTGGTGACGGTATTTTATATTTGGGTATATTATTTTTGTATCCAACAAATGGATTAGTCTTAGCCTAGGCTAAGCCTAGCCAAGGAAAATAAATGAGACATTGTTTATAAATTTAGGATAGGTGTCCATAAATGGGCATAGTATAAAAGTGATTGAACACAAGACTATGTTTATAAATTTAGGATAGGTGTCCACAAATGGGCATAGAATAAAAGTGATTGAACATGTATAGGGTTTAAATATTCACAAATTTTGAATGGGTGTCCACAAATAGACAAAAAATAAACATCATTGAACATGTGCGGGGTTCAAATAATGGTGATAAGCATTGGAGTGAAAATGGTGTATAGTAATACTAATAATATGTGTAGTAAGACTTTGCATGTGATGTTGGTGTTCACATTTGTAGTGTTTGTAAAGTGGTGTTACTTGTTTATGTATGGTGTACATTTAACCATTAGTTCTCACACAACATTGAAGTGGGTATAATGATATTTGTTCTTCAAAGAAAAAGGTAGTGGCCTTTTTATTAATATAATAACAAACTATTTTGCTATGGGATAAACATACATATTTGTTTGTAGGAATCATCTGATCTTGAAAGCAAATTTCACTTTGGTCATTGGAGTCTAATGACATAGGAAATCAATGTTCTCATTATTTTGAAACTCTTATGGATTTTTTAAAGATCTTCCTTCTTTTAAAATTGGGAAAAACCTATAAAAACATCATTCCATCATGCACAAAATTTAAATAATGTTGGAATAATCATACTTCAATTTTTTTATAAAAACTATCACAAAAAAATAAAGTATTTTTATTAGAAAATTATCTTACTCCGTGCCTACCATCTTCTTCCTATATGGGTATTTGTGTGCATAATAATAAATAATAAACAAGCATATACACTATTCATAAAATGGTTTTATAAATTTTAAATCCATTTTCCTTTCTCTAATTGTAAAATCCAAATTGATAAAAATATGTATACATTTTTTTGGAATGAGGAACGAGGACGTGATGGAGACAAGGGTTTCTCAAGTTTTTGGCTTTCCACATGTCATCGATGAGTTTCAGGGCTCTGATAGAAACCCAGTGCTTTTGACAAGGCGGGGAGAGTGGATGCAAAGCTTTCCGAGCACAAAGTTTGGCTTTTATCGTCGTTGTTGATTATAGGGGGTGTTTATTTCACTGACTATGCAGTTAGATGGACCTTTGAGGGTGTATGTAGGAGGATTATCTCCTAGAATTATCTTCTTGTTGGTATCTAAACCCCCTCTTTCTTTTGCATTGTCTATATCTATTATTTTCAATATAAATGTGTGGTGATTACGTCCAAATATTTGGGTGATTTTAACAACTTGGGTTGTCTACCAGCCCCTATTCCCTCCTTGTTCATTTTGCCTATATATTTTGACTTAAGCATTGTTGCGACTGTGGAGGCTTCCTCTTTTGTGCACTCCTTGGTGGTTTTCAACCATTCAAATCCTTTCTCTCATCCATGGTTCGAGACTCCACTTTTTCAGACAAAGAATAATTTGAAGGTAGTGTTTCATATTTTTATTAAAAGCCCTAGCAGGAAGACCTCAGTGTTTTGAGTGAGAGATACATTTTTTGTCTCTTCCCTCAAATAATTTATTCATGGAAAATAGTACATGCCCACACACTTTCAATGTTTGCAATTTGAAGGAAAAGTTCTACATGACACTCTACTGCTTAAAGATTATCGTATTACCAGAACTCCATCATTCTTAACTCAAGGTTGCACGGGGGTGCTAATGGAGCACGGGCTTCAAATGAGCCTTGTCTCTTTCAAAGAAGCAATTCAAGGGAATATCTCTACCCCTACAAATCAGAACTAGAACATTCCAGACCCCTATATTGTTGACCAAATGGAGAAAGCTCCTTCCATGCAAGTAAATCTCTCTGAGGTATCTTCTCTTTTCTCTATTCTATAATCTAAAGTTGTCATTTGTAGATTTACCGGATTAAAGCCTAAATCTGAAGCTTTATTTCAGTGGATTTTCTCCATATGGACTCTAAACTATGACATATACCTTTGTTCAAGGGGTTTTTTCATAGTTAAATTTGAAACATAGAAGGATTTGGATTTTGTTCTAAATGAAGGGCCTTGGTTCTCGGGTAGAGCCAAGTTATTCATCACTCCATGGTTCCTTGAGTTTGATGCCACCAATATGTTTATCTCAACCATGTTGATTTGGGTGAAGCTCCCAAACCTCCCCTCCCATTTGGTATCATAAATTCCTTAAAGAATTAGGAAACATTTTGGGAAAATTCAAACAAAAAAAATAGATATGGGAAGAACAAATAATGGACTCTTCACATTTTCCAGAATATGTGTGCAGATTGATCTTAGCAAAAATCTCCCAAGTCATATAAATTTGAAACACAATAACTTACATTGGTCCCAATCCTTAGATTATTAGAACACAACATTCTGATGTCATGTATGTTTTCAAACAGGACATTTACACAATCCTTGTCCACAATCAAAGAAGAATAAATAAGAAGAAGAGGTAGTCTAATAAACCAAAAGGATGGTAGTTTCCAGAACATTATCCTTTTGAGGACGAAGAAGAAGATAACATGGAAAGTCAACCTAAAAAAAGAAGAAGTGAATGTTACGACCAAACAAGAAGACAGACCAATCAGGGACACAGAGGTTTTTCCAGGTACAATCACCCTTCTTCAGAAGGGAATGGATCCAGAGGCCTCTCAGACATTGGATGGAAAAGGAGGCACAAAAAGAACTCATGTATCAGAGAGTTTGGCTTCAAACAAAGATGTTTCTCAAATGGGACAAGATTTGGCTTTGGTTCTTGCTTAACCAAATTTCAATGGTTGGCATAAAGTGAAAAAAAGGAAAGGTAAAAAAGAAAAGACAAATGCTAGTTTTCAATCCTATCTTTCCTTCCTCTTTTGTTGTTTTTTCACGGCTTATGCTCTGGGGTTCATAGTCATTTTTTGAACCTTTTTTTGTTGCTTAATTTTCTCTTTTTCTCCAACATGTATTTTATGTATCTATATGAATACACACTATGTGTGTCTATTAAATGTACTTTTTATATCATTAATGAAATTACAGTTTTTTTTTCTGCAGAAGAAAAAAAATCAAATTTAAATTAACTTGATAGTGACATGGATAAATGGAAATAAGATTCACAGAGGAGACATACAAGAAGAAAGAACCATAAACTATAAGGAATTTAAAGTGAGGAGTAAGTATAATGACACTTGGCTCAACAAGGTAGAGAAAATTAAGAGGCATTAAAACATAATAAGATTTAACTTGGTTACTACATTACTGTTACAGTGGATCTTGGACTCCCTGGAAGGGAGTGAATCACTATGTATCCATTTGGGGTGAGGCAAGAACCTCTGGACTCCTTGTGTTGAGAAGATGGTAGCATCAACTAGTGGGATTGGCAAAGAGGCCCTCTAGATTCTCTGTTTTTGTTGGCAGCTAGTGTTCTCATCCCTTAAGTGGGCACCCCTCTCAAAATATGGAATCTGGCTAGGGGGTGACAACTGCAAATAAGTGTGGTTGCAGTTGTTTATGGTTGGGTGGAGAGTCCTTGTCCTAGACTCAGTTTCCCTGCAACTTTAAATAAGTATTTGTTTGTGTTGCTTAAATATTAATGAACTTATGATGCATTTCTGGATGAAATGGTTTGGATTCTTTTAGGACTGTAACAGTGTTATTAATGTGATGAGCATGTGGATGCCTCTCTATGAAGAGATAGATTTATAGTTATGATAAATAAATGCATGCATAAACATATATGTCACACCTCCGAAATGAATAGTGTTGATAAAAAAGTTGAACTAGTGTATGCATCTGCAATGAAATGAAGTGTTGTGTTAAATGCTTATTACCACATTTCATAACATATACTTTGCAGCAGAATATGTAATGTTATATACAATAAACTAACATGAGTCATGTTCCTGAACCAGAATCCTGTCTTGGGGTAAATTCTCATTCATACAAATTGACAGTGTATATGTAAGTAATAGAAAGATGTCATGAAACATCACAAGAAGAGGAAGGATCCATAAGGATACGAAATAAAAACTTGGAACATTGGGCACAAAGACCCTTTTTATTAACATAAAACAAGTACATAGGAGACTACCTGCTTGGCAGGGTCTGTACATATACATGGATGTTCCTTCACTGGGCTATAATCCCTTGAACATGTCCAAAAGGCATTGAGTCAACACTAGAAAGGGTTATACTTCCTTTAAATGTAGGAATATATGAAAACCATAGAGGAAGGCTTCACCAACCTTGCATTATTAGCAGCATTATTGCATCAAGGTGTAGCTACCTCAGCCCCAGAAGTATCTGCATATCGCCATTGAGTTTCTTACAGACCTCCTTTGAAGCCTAGAACCCTTGGCGTGTGGCAGTCGAGGTGGAGACCTTTCAAGATTTCACACCAATCCGATGGTATCTAAGGGTTGTAGGAGTTCCTACGCAAGCACGCGTGGGATTCCCTGTCCGAGAACTGGGAATGCAAAAGGGTCGGGAAATCCTTGGAGTTTGATTGGCTCATGCTCAGAAGGGGTAGTACCATAGGGCACCTTAATAAGCCATCGACATCGAAACCAAGTATTGTCATTGATCTAAAGGTCTATAGGACCTCTAAGAAAAAGCCATGGTCGAAATAACCAGCTCAAGAGAATTATGGTCGGTTGATACTTGCTATTATAACGACAGTAAAGATCCACGTCTGATGCATTACTTAAAGCAGGGTCAAGATTCCTAGTTGATCCTTGGCAGATATTGAAGGCAAGCTCAATGCAGCGTAGGAGGGCTAGCCTTAAAATTATAACAAAAATTCAAAAAACAAAAAAACAAAAACAAAAACAAAAAACAAAAAACAAAAAGAAAAAGCAAAAACCTTATAATTGAACCCATCTAAACCCTGGTCGTGGTGACTCTTCATTGGCGCAGCCTAATTTTTCCTTTAATGCCATTAGATGAGCAAGTGATGACATGGACCGGAGGTACAAACTCAAAAGATTAACCTGGAGGATTGTGTGGCACAGTTATGGGATTGACCGAGATGATTTTAGCCAAGATGAGTTGGCTAACACGCGAACCCGAAAGTCCTACAATTTCTCAGAGGTGAACCCTCTTGACAGGTCAGAAACGAGATGATGCAGTGAGCAGACCATTCGGCCTGATATATATATATATATATATATATATATATATATAAGCATGTAGAGTAACAACTCTAGTTGTGAGGCCCTTATGACGAGTTGGGAAGTCAAGTAGAGTTCAGAGGAAAATAAATAAATAAATATGTTTTACCCCATTCCTCTAACAATATGAGGGTTTGGGTGATGTTACACATCCGTTGTTACAACATCTACTTCTCAATCCATAGTTACCGACTTTTTTGCTTCTCTGTTTTTTTTCTTGATCCCCCAAGTTTCGGTTTAGTGTTGGGTGGTAGAAACACCTCTTTGGCTGCCAAATTTCAAGCTTTAACAAGCAAGATGAAATGGATTTGTACCCCCCTTAATTGTTACAACATCTTCTATTACAACATTCATTGTTACAACATCTGTTGTTACAGCATCCGTTGTAATGGTCACTGTTTCAGTAGTTTAAATAGTAGCAGTTGTTATAGCATCATATTTTATAGCATTTTTATCATTTTCATCAGAAATAGGTTTTACACCATAAACTACTACAACATTTTCAGCATATTTAACATTGACATGTTGTTATGGCATCTTCTCTTACAACATCCATTGTTATAACATATGCTTCTCAATATGTTGTTACCTATGTTTTTGCTTCTCAATTTGTTTTCTTGATCCCCCAACTGCTGATGTAGTGTTGGGTGGCAGAAATACCTCTTTGGATGCCCACTTTCAAGCTTTGACAAGCAAGATGAAATGGCTTGCTATTACAGCATATGTTGTTACAACATCTTCTTCTCAATCCATTGTTACCTATGTTTGTGCTTCTCATTTTTTTTCTTGATCCCCATAGTGCTAGTGTAGTGCTAGGTGGAAAAAACATATCTTTGGATACTCACTTTCAAGCTTTGAAAATCAAGATGAAATGGCTTTCTACTGTTACAATATCCATTGTTATAGCATCTGTTGTTACATCATCCATTTAAATAATCACTCTTTCAGTAGTTTCAATAGTAGTAGTTGTTATAACATCAGTTTTTGTAGCAGTTTCATCATTTTCAATGGTAATGGGTGTTATAGCATCAATTGTTACATAATTTTCAACAAATTTAGCATTGCATGTTGTTATATCATCCACTGTTACAACATCCGTTGTTACAACATTTTCTTCTCAGTCTGTCGTTACCTATGTTTGTGCTTCTCAATTTGTTTTCTTGATCCCCCAAGTGTTAGTGTAGTGTTTGGTGGTAAAAACACCTCTTTGGATGCCCACTTTCAAACTCTGGAAAACAAGATGAGATGGCTTGTTGTTACAACATTCGGTGTTACAACACCTTAGTTGTAGCTTATTTGAAATTTTATTAACATATGTGCACTTTGATATGATGTAATATGATTATTGTTTCATTTCATATGTTATAATATTAGATATATAACAAAGAAATTAATTATTGCTTGAAATAAATAATAATTTTTCATTCTAAATGTTTTTTTTGCAAAACAAGGATCTTCCAAAAGATCCAAATGATATTCATCACATAGATCCAGATCACGTTGGGTCTGATGCTGAGATGGTAGATGATGCTCATGATGACAAAGATATAGATGACAATGAGGCCAATGTCAATATAGATCATGATGATCATGATCATGATCGTGATCACGATAGTGATGATGATCATGAGGCAGTTGTTGATAGTAGCTAGTGACATTCATGATCATAGACTGCATTATGGATCATTTTTTATATATTGTTATGATGTTGATTTTCATGGTTACTATCATATGTATCATTTTCACGGCCTCCTCTACCATATTATTGAGTTGTATCTTTTTTAAGTGTGTCATTTTAACTTATACCATTTGGATATGACATATCATATTGACTTGTATCATTTTCTCTTACATAATTCATCATTTTTATTCATATCATTTGTACATGATGTATCATTTTGACTTATGTCAACTATTGGGCATGAATCATTTTCACAAGTTATTGATCTAATAGAATCTCTCAATTTCTCAATTTATGCTTCTCAATTTGTTTTCTTGATCCCCCAAGTGTTAGTGTAGTGTTTGGTGGTAGAAACACCTCTTTGGATGCCCACTTTCAAACTCTGAAAAACAAGATGAGATGGCTTGTTGTTACAGCACCTTAGTAGCTTATTTGAAATTTTATTAACATATGTGCACTTTGATATGATGTAATATGATTATTGTTTCATTTCATATGTTATAATATTAGATATATAACAAAGAAATTAATTATTGCTTGAAATAAATAATAACTTTTCATTCTAAATGTTTTTTTGCAAAACAAGGATCTTCCAAAAGATCCAAATGATATTCATCACATAGATCCAAATCACGTTGGGTCTGATGCTGAGATGGTAGATGATGCTCATGAGGACAAAGATATAGATGACAATGAGGCCAATGTCAATATAAATCATGATGATCGTGATCACGATAGTGATGATGATCATGAGGCAGTTGTTGATAGTAGCTAGTGACATTCATGATCATAGACTGCATTATGGATCATTTTTTATATATTGTTATGATGTTGATTTTCATGGTTACTATCATATGTATCATTTTCACGGCCTCCTCTACCATATTATTGAGTTGTATCTTTTTTAAGTATGTCATTTTAACTTATATCATTTGGACATGACATATCATATTGACTTGTATCATTTTCTCTTACATAATTCATCATTTTTATTCATATCATTTGTACATGATGTATCATTTTGACTTATGTCAACTATTGGGCATGCATCATTTTCACAAGTTATTGATCTAATAGTATCTCTCAATTTCTCAATTTATGCTTCTCAATTTGTTTTCTTGATGCCCCAAGTGTTAGTGTAGTGTTTGGTGGTAGAAACACCTCTTTGGATGCCCACTTTCAAACTCTGAAAAACAAGATGAGATGGCTTGTTGTTACAGCATTCGGTCTTACAACACCTTAGTTGTAGCTTATTTGAAATTTTATTATCATATGTGCACTTTGATATGATGTAATATGATTATTGTTTCATTTCATATGTTATAATATTAGATATATAACAAAGAAATTAATTATTGCTTGAAATAAATAATAATTTTTCATTCTAAATGTTTTTTTTGCAAAACAAGGATCTTCCAAAAGATCCAAATGATATTCATCACATAGATCCAGATCACGTTGGGTTTGATGCTGAGATGGTAGATGATGCTCATGATGACAAAGATATAGATGCCAATGAGGCCAATGTCAATATAGATCATGATGATCATGATCATGATCGTGATCACGATAGTGATGATGATCATGAGGCAGTTGTTGATAGTAGCTAGTGACATTCATGATCATAGACTGCATTATGGATCATTTTTTATATATTTTTATGATGTTGATTTTCATGGTTACTATCATATGTATCATTTTCACGACCTCCTCTACCATATTATTGAGTTGTATCTTTTTTAAGTGTGTCATTTTAACTTATATCATTTGGACATGACATATCATATTGACTTGTATCATTTTCTCTTACATAATTCATCATTTTTATTCATATCATTTGTACATGATGTATCATTTTGACTTATGTCAACTATTGGGCATGCATCATTTTCACAAGTTATTGATCTAATAGTATCTCTCAATTTCTCAATTTCTGCTTCTCAATTTCACCATCATTTTCTTTGAATTTATTACATGTGATGGTTTTGATTTACTACTCATGATGGATGTTGTCAAATTCCCGTAAATGATGATCATGTTACAATAATTATCTTGTTGTTATATATATTGGATGTTGTATATTCTATTTTGATGGAGATTTAACAAGTATAATGATGTTGTTAATTTGTATGGAGGCTTGTTTCCCTAAAAAATTCTTTATAAATGTTATCTTATAAAATATTTCAGATGCATTCATATGATGTATAATCATATAACTTATTTAAAAGACATGATATATTTAACTAATTAAATTCAAGTAAAACATATTAATTTAATTGTACACAAAACAACCATTATTTTTGGAAGCAAAAAAATAAGAAACAATGGAAGCCAAATTGGAAGCCACACTAGAAGCAAAATGGGAAGCAAAACTGGAAGCCAAATCAAAATCCAAACTGGACGTAAATCCTGGCGCTATTCCCGACGCTTGGAAGAAAAAAAAAATAAGAAACAATGGAAGCAAAATTGGAAGCCACACTAGAAGCAGAAATGGAAGCCACAGTGGAAGCGAAATTGGAAGCCACACTAGAAGCAAAATTGAAAGCTACATTAGAAGTAAAACTGAAAGCAAAATTGGAAGCCACACTAGAAGAAATATTGGAACCAAAACTGGAAGCCACACTAGAAACAGAAATGGAAGTAAAACAAGAAGAAAAACTAGACATAAAACTGGAAGCCAAACCAGGATCCAAGTTATAAGCAAATCCTGGAACTTTTTTTGACGCTAAAACTAGCCCGTTGTTCTCAGCTCTATTCCCAGAACTTTTTCCGGTGCTATTCCAGATGATATTTATGACATTATGCCTGGTACTATTTATGACATAATTTCCAGCGCAACTCCAGGCAAGATTTTAGGCACTATTTCTAGCATTATTTCTACACTATTTTTTCGTTGCTATTACGACATTATTTCTAGAGGAATTTACGGCGCCAAATCTGGCGATATGATAAACATACTTGGTTGCGCCCATTTTTTTCCCATAAAGGTGTCCAATTTGTGAACAGAAAAATGCTAAATTATGGCGCTATTTTAGGCATTATTTGCATGTTCTGTTGTAGTGGAAAGATTAAAAAGATCCTGCTATACACCAGTAAAATTTTGGAAATGGAAGAAAAATATAACTTCCTAAGCCTTAATGAGAAGACGATGTTAGAATTCTCCAAGCTGAGTGAAAGGGGATGTCAAGGAAATCCCTTCCAACCAACTCGTTCATTTCTGCGACATGTTTAGGCAGTGGTGCACTAGATTAGCCAAACCAAAGGGGGAGCGGAAGAACGATAATCAAAGTAAAGAAGGGAACCAACTTAGCCTCATGGTGGTAGATTAGATGGCAGTAAATCGAGGAAATAAGGGATGAAAATCCACCAGGGAAATGTTGAAGGAAGCAAGGGATTTTCTACTCATCTCGAGGAAAATGAGCCAGCCCACAGAATACTACTCCCACACCCTACACCTTTCTTAATGAAGGTTGTATCGTGGAATATTCGAGGCCTAAACAGCCCAGGTAAGATTTCTTATCTTAAAGCAAGAATTACCAAAGAAACACTAGAGATAGTGTTGATGTAAGAAACAAAAATGCAAGGCGAAAGATTAGAAGGGCTAAAAAAAAGTTTTAGAAGGAATGCAAACTAATGGCCATAGATGCTCATGGTTGGGTTGGAGGTTTGGCTATACTATGGGACCCCACTCGCGTGATATTCTAAGATTGGATAGCTACAAGATCCACTGTCATAGGCAAATTTCGTTGCTTGGGTATGGAGGAATGGTCTAGCCTGACAATTGTATGTGGTTCTCATACTCTGATGCACAAAGATCACTTGATGGATGAGCTAAAAATGTTAAAGGAAGCCTCAATAAAAAATTGTTGGATCATAGGGGGGATTTAACATGATATGAAACCTGGAATGTTAAATTTTCTTATTGTTCTATGATGTATTAGTTAATTTAGCCCAATTCATCTTTTCATTAACAATGCATCTAATTATTAGCAGTATAATCAATCATAATCGTAATTGGAGAAAGAACAATATATGCAATGATAAAGAAGACAACAACACAACCATAAGAGATAGTAGATTGGTCCAAGACTAAGGAAAAACCCCACAAGGGGGAAACCCTTTCAGATCTTCTTCTTTAGTAGATCGTCATAAAAATATTTCAGCAGAGAGTACAATGAGCTCAATACATATAATTGTAGCAGATAATAACAAATCAAATCTGCAGATCTGTGTAACAGTAGATAGAAATCTAGATCTACCATATCACTGAAGTCAATTGAAGCCAAGATGTCAAACCCTAGATCTGAACTCTGGTCGCCCTCATCAACACTATTTGCGTGTGACAGAAACCCCTTGGTTGCTCTATCAGTCTTTGTATTTGGGCAACTGTGACTGCAATGTTTCTCTCATGAAGTATTTATGCGTGTGATTGTGACATAATACAGCTAAAACCCATATTTTCTCCCTTATTGTTGTTGTGTGAACATCTGAGATGTCCTGGTCGCTCCCAGGACTACTTTTTGTGAGCGACCGGGGACCTGAATCTTCTGATCTACCTCTAAACCCAAAGTCGCTCTCACTAAACTGTCTTCGAGCGACTAGAGAGACAAAGTCGCTCCCTTGCCTAATTTGTGCTTGCATCCAGGGATGAAAATGTCATGTTCTGTGCCAGCGACTGAGATCCAAAAAACCCAAACTCAGATCGAACCTTTCTCTTGTGATTTTGGACCATGTGCAAACTCCTTCCAACATACATGTGCGAGCCAAGACAAAATAGAAAGGTGATGTCTTGAAATGAACTTGAGTTCACTTCCTTTTATAATCTTTCCTGATGGTTAACTTGGGGTTAAGATTTACCCAAGCAGCTACCCATGTGGTTAGAGCTGACCCATTCCATAATATACGTATGAATAAAATAATTCAAAACTTAACTTCTGCTTAACCAAATTAGGTGATATTTAGGTCAATTTTGGTCCTCTCAAAAAGAGGTATTTAATGCAAGCATCATCTTGGTCATCTTAGTTGTCTAGTGTGGAATTTGTCCTAGTTGTAAAAATTATTATGCAAGAGAAAAGAGGAGGTTAGAGAAGGTTGCACCCCTCCTTCGCAGTGATTAATGATTCCATTCAGGATCTCAAATTGGCCAAAGTGGAAACCAGGAATGGAATGCACACTTGGAATGACAAGAGAGGAGGGAAGCATCAAATTTCTTACAAGTTAGATAGATTCCTCCTTCTAAGGAAATACTTCTACGGGATGTCCCTATGGAAGCCAGAATCCTACCTAGTTTCGGATCAGATAATTAGCCTATCCTACTAGAAATCGATTGGAATCCAAATCCAACCAATAGATCATTCCGTTTTGAAGGTTTTTGGCTAAGACATCTGGACTTTATCAATAATCTGGAACAATGGTGGTGGGATATAAAAGTGGAAGGAAATAGAAAAATGTAGATCTTTCAAAAGAAACTAGATCTAAAACTCAGGATCAAGGCCTAGAATCAGCAAGTGTTTGGAAACATCCACAAAGCGAAGAAGAATTAGGAGGATAAGATGCAAGGAATCCAAGCAAGGATAATATGGGAGGGAAGAACAGAGGCTCTCGAAGAGAAGGAGGGACAAACAACTCAGGAGCTACAGGAGTGGTGTAAACAAGAAGAGACTTTATGTTGACAAAAATAGTGGATCCGATGGCTTCGGGAGGGGGAATGCAATACATGTTTCTTCCACCAATCCATGATTAATCATCATCACCATAATAGAATATTCTCATGTGTCATCCTCTATCACCATTCTTATTCATTATTGTAGCAGAAGGGATAGGCTAAATTCTAAAACATGCAACCCAATCAGTATGAATCCATGGTTTGAAAATCCCCAACATGGATCTCACGGAAACCCATTAGCAATTTGTGGATGAAATTTTCTCTTTGGAGAGCCAACGATGAAGGAGAATTGAGCTATCATCAACATTTTGGTGGATTTCCAAGAGGCGTCAGGTATGTTGATAAATAACCAAAAATCTAATATTTATTTCTTTAATACTCTGGTCCTGATCCAAGAAAAATTAGCTCGTCTCATGGGAATCCAAATAATGGTCCAATCTATCCCGATCTACCAGCTTTCAGTCCTTCCAGCCCCAAGGTGGATATATTCAGACATCGTAGCTATGTTTAGAAAATTCTTATGGCAAGGGACATATCCTAATAGAAAGTGGGCTCTAGTATCCTGGGATAAACTTTCTATTCCCAAATTGAGTGGAGGAATGGACCTGCGTGATCCATAACTCTTAAACAAAGTAATGGAAGCTAACCTATGGTGGTGATGGCTACAAGGAGGTTCAGAACTATGGAAAAGAATCTAGGATAAAAAATATGGCCATAATCATTCTCAAGTAGAGAAGCTACGAATGGAAGACTTCCTGAAAGGTTTAGCCTTATGGAACTTGGCGAGGAACAACAATGGCATCATTAAAGATCATTCCTTTAGGGAAGTTATGGACGGGACCACGACAAGATTCTAGGATGAATTGTGGCAACAAATTCCACGGATGGATAGAGAAGCAGATCTAAACAATGTGAAGGACATCCTTCAAGGCCAAAACGCACAACTTGTAATATATTGTTGGTCAATTACAATGCCCCAATATGAATGGAGATGATGGAAATAGTTAGAGGACTGGAACTCTGCTAACAAAGTCATAAATTGGACATTATTTGCATCCATTATGAGGGAGAGGCGGATTCCAATAGTGGAAAGAAGAGGTGGCTTAAGATGGGTTCATAATCCAAAAGGGACATTTTCGATCAAAGAGGCATACAAATTGATGGCAGGGCACATCTCTTTACCAACGGATCCAGTATGGTGCAATATATGGTCCAGGAACTTGTGGCCAAAGGTGGCACACTTCCTCTGGTTGGTGGGTAGGAGATGCATTCTAACTTGGGATCAATTAATTCATAAAGGTTATCAAGGTCTCTCAAGATACGCACTATGTCAGTCCCAGGAGGAAACCTTTGAACATCTTCTAAACTTATACCCAGAAATAGAAGCCCTTTAGAAGAAGCTAGAGATCACAATTGAGCAATGGCGACAGTCCCTTTTCAAAAATCAGATTGTAAAGTGAGAGTGGATCTTGGCCCTCGGGTTTCTCTTATGGAATACCTAAAAGAGCAGGAACATGATGATATTTAAAAATCAAAGCATCGCATCACAAGAAATATGGGATACTAATCTATCTAATATTCAGGGATCAATATTAGCAGAGACATGGCTAGAGGAGGATTGGAAGGCTTTAGAGGTGGAAACTTAGATCTTGGTAAGGTTGAACTTATCCTCATCCATGGTGGTTGCCCCTAGGGTTTGGGAGCCGCAAGACCAAGTAGAGTTCCCTTCTTCCTTTATTCCCCCCCCCCATAGGGCTTTGTGAAGCTAAAATTCGACATTGCAACAAAAGGAAACCTAGGCTCAGTGGGTTATGGGGGACTACTCCAGAATGTTGAGGGACACCCACTAGGGATATGTGTTAGATATTGTGGTTCTACCACAAATAATGTAGCAGAGTTCACAACCCTGAAGAAGGGGTTGCGATTAGCAACAAAATTAGGAATACCCAAACTCTAAATCACAGGTGACTCAGCCATGGTGATATAAGTCGCTCAAAATATACCCATTGTCATGCCAACGTCTAAAGTAATCAAGAGCTAGCGGCTAGAAACCCAGGAAATCTGCATCAGGTAACTCCTCTCCTTTCCTTATGTCATCACTTCCCACACCAAATGGAAAGGTAATGCGGTGGCAGATTGGATGGAAAACTGGGGAATTCTCCACCCCAAAAGGGAACTAACCTCTTGTTGGCCTCCTGACCTACTCCCCCAGGACATTGAAATGGTACATAGATTGATTGAACAAGATACTCCTTCCTTGATGGGGATGTGCACTCAACGATCACATGAGGTGATATATTGGAGGGATGATTCAGCACACATCCCCACCGATGGGATCAATGGCAACGACGTGTATTGATGTTACAAGGGCAGAGAGCCCCAAGTGGCGAAAACCAAGAACAATCAAGAAGGAGGCTTGGAGTGTTTTATATGGTTGTTAGAGTTTGATTTTCATTTCACGTTGGTTGGTTATGGGAGTAAGGTGCAGAGGGGACGAAGTAGTGGTGTGTGGAAGGGTACTCCTCTTGTGTATGCAAGCTCAAGCTTCTATATTTGAAGGTATTTTTTGTGAGGGTGATGGGGGGGCTTGGTGGCGTTGGTTTACTTCTATTCCACTAGGAGGGATATATGGAACCTAGGTTCACAGTGGATTCGGTGGCTTGGTAGCCACTGCAACTCATGCCTTCCTCAATTATCCTCTAAGCGACAGGGAGGGGTATCGTGAAGGACACCCATTGTGTTGGTTAGTGTTGCTCCCTTTTTCTTGGTTTTTGTCACTGGGTGGTGGACGACACTACTTTGTGGCTTTGCGCCCTTAGGGTATTGTTGGAATTGGCATTGGTTACCAACACCTGGGAGTTGGGGGCTAAATTGAATTGTGTAGGAGATCTACAGCGGTGGAGAGTAGCATCAGGTGGGAGGTGGAGAGTTAGGGACCCAATGAATTTGGCCTGGAAGTGGGCGACGGTAGCCTCATTGAGGAAAGCAAGCCCAACAACTCTAGGTAGAGCTAGAAGGAGGGTGCATTGGGTGAGACGGGAACGGTGCATAGTGGGGTTGGCCAATCCTAGCAGAGAATTAATGCAACGGAAAAGGGGTAGGCCGAGACATGGAGTTGGACACAGGGGCGAGTTGGAAGGAAGGGTTGCACAAAGTGATGATCACGAGGAGGAGGGTGCTTTGATCGAAGAGGACGTGGCAGAGGAGTTGCCTGAGTGGTTGGGTCATGTCGAACATCCTTCAACAATGCATACCATCATGGAGCAGTTGCAAGGAATCCAAAACATCCTATACATTCTCTGAGATCAGCGATATGAAGACTGGAATGAAGTAATTACATATATCAATGATTTACAATTTTTTGAAGAAGAAATTTTGGAACCCCTGGCCTCTCTGTCGTAGCGAACACTAAGTTGATGAGCGTTTGGATGAGATAGAGGTCAGATTGGCACACATATATTTTCATGTCCACGAGGGCCAAGGTCCATTGGGGTCCCAGGGTCCTATACAAAGGCAAAATCCTCCTACGAAATTGTGATGGCAGTTGATAACTTTTTGGTTCTGGCAATTTTTGGGGCATTAGAGCCTGTTTGTTTTATGGTGTTTTGTAGCAGTGACTTTTTGTTCTCAAGGTACTGCATAGCTCTCTCAACCAAAAAATATGGTCGGAGTGAGGCTAGGAGAGCTAAGAAATATTTGTTCATATGTACTTATTTTTTGAGAAACTAATATAGTGAACTATCGACTAAAAAAAAGATATCTCAAATATTTAGGCTTACATGTTTTCGCTGACAACAAAATCATTTGAGTGCCAAGAAGGAAGTAAATACATCATTCAATGATTGATTTGTTCAAGTTGTTCTACTTTTACTACAATATTTGTGTTTTTGGAAAGTCTGATATATTTCATATCAGTGCTAATTGGTGCACCTTTTGCTGAAATATTTGTTGATTCAATCTTATCAGAAAGATCAAAGCCTTCCAAACTACATTACCTTACTTTTTTTTAGCATTCAGTTGACCATGTATGCGTCTATTACAACTTAAGCATATAAAATAAATTATGGTAAAGATTTTCACAGAAATCTGCCATAACAATTTGTTATACTTGCACATTTTTAATAAAAAATCAGTGTTGATAGTCTTTTTTATTATACACCTCTAATTTTTTTATGCTTTACTCTTTGAACCCTGTGTAGAATCATTGGCATATGTTGTTGAGGTTATGAATTGAATTGTGCCAGCTTTAATTGTATTCACGTGGTCTTGTGGCCAGAAAAATGCAATTATAAATCTACTACTATTTTATAAATTTGTTTATTATTTTGCAATTTTATCATTTGTACAATTTACCTATTATGCAAATTGTTGCGCTAATTTTATTTACTTCTTGTACAAATTTCTTTTGTTTTTGTTTTAACTTATTCAATTTAATTGGAAATAACACACTTACTGTTGAAAACAATGTTAATACTGAGAGGGGGGTGAATTAGTATTAAGGCTAATTTTAACTTTTATGCCAATTTATATTTCTTCATTCAAACTTGGCACCCATTATATGTGAGCAACCATTAACAAACCATAATAGTAGCCATATCAACCCATAGAAGCATACACATTATGAAAGGCAAACACATGAGACAATGAGGTTTTATGTGGAAACCCTTTCAGGAAAAAAACCACCAATGGTTGTTGTTGTTATTAATGTAAAATAAGAGCACCTACTTTATTACATCAATCTATTTGTGAGCCACCACTCACAGGAAGCACCAACTTTATTTGATTGTTTACTAGCGCCCACTAGCAGGAAGCACCAACTCCATCCTTTTGTAGACACTTTCCATCTTACCAGAAGCACCATGTGAAGCAACAACTCTCTTTGATTGTTTACTAGCACCCACTGGCAGAAAGCACCAACTCCATCCTTTTGTAGACACTTTTCCATCTTACCAGAAGCACCATGTGAAGCACCAACTTCACGGATTTGTTGCAAGCACCTACTTGCATCTCCTTGGATTTATGCAAGCACCAACTTGTAGGAGGCACCAACCTGCAAGCCTTCTCAAGCATCCACTATAAATGGAAGCACCAACTTCCTGTATGCAGGCTCCAACCCACACTCAAAACGAACTAATGTTCTCAGTCCATGGAAGCCGCTCTGTCTAATATCATCTTTGTTCTTTGTTCACTCTACTGCAACCCACTCCTCTTCTCAACGGAAGTCACTCATCACAGCCTATCGCAACACTTTGTCCTCCACTCTTCAACAACATGCACTTCAACTCTCAGCCCCTTCTATTCCACAAGCTCTCTCAACCTCTTCCATTGTAGCATAGGCTCTCTCGGCCTTCTCCCTCTGCATAGGCACCTTCAACCTTTCTCACAACACTGACTTTCTCGAGGTCTTTCCTCTGCATAGGCACTCTCTGGCCTTTCTCTGCAGAACAGGCTCACTTGGCCTCACACAGCAATGCACTCACACATAAATCTCTCCACTTAGCTCTCTCACGACAATGTTGCTTTTCCCCCACATTTATCAATTGTGCTCCTTTGTTTTGTTCCTCTGTTGCACTATGCTCAATGTTGCCTCTACTGCTTGTTTCCACACTGCTAAAGTGTACCTATGCATGGCTCTCCATTTTGTTGTTGCGCCTAACTAGGCCACTACTGCCTCATTAACCACTGAGAATGGGCATCTGAGTGATCTTCATACTGATAATTAATCCTTGGTCCACCGGCACACTCCAACGAGGCTCTCCATGCTTATGCATGGCTCACAGAGCTAGATTGTACTTCAGGATGGCTTCTCTGCACATCGTGGTCCTCGCTGCATTGACCCAACGATCCCTATAGTCGCCATTAGTTCTGCGACACAAATCCCTTTGCACAATCATGGTCCTTTCTTCTAACTCATCCATTTGTCATACACCTATGTGTTGCCATTTCGGAGCTTTTACACCATAGTGCAATTTCGGAGCCATTGCATATCGTAACTTTTATCGAAAAGACCTTACCAAATTGCAAAATACCGATTGGATTTTAGCTCCTTCTTCTTATCCCTTTATCGCATTTCCTCCATAGGATCGGGTGTCATGACCGATGACATAGCATTTAGGTGCTAAGGCCTTCAGGCTCCTGTCGGGGTCCTATCTCCCTGTGTTATAGCTCTCGCCCTTGGTTCTTTGGATTTCCCTCAACCATGTGCCACTCAACATCGAAAGCTCCCTCCATCATAACTTTTTCAAATTACACTTACGGAGTTATGAAATTCCGACCTCTTAAATACTTCCCACATGACATCACATAACACTTAAGTGCTAAGCTCTTCTCTACGCCCTTGGTTATATTGGTTTCCTTGTCTAGATGGCAATACACCAGAGCCCCTTTCATTGAAACTTTTTCATAAAGCATTTGCACAAGATTTATGATACTCCAAGCTTCGATATGCTCCATAGCACATAGGTGTTAACCCTACTCTATTCCCTTAGTCCCCTAGGTCTCCACGACCAAGTGCCAAGCAACATTGGAGCCCCTTTCCTATAAAACTCATCATCGCCATGTGGTGTCTCCTTAGTGGTGACATGTGTCACACGAATTTTCCCTATTAAGCCATCCAAAATGTCGAATCTGACTACCACATGTCCTCCGTACTGCCACATCATGCTTCTAAGGGCCAATCACCTGCTGCCAAGTGTCCTATTGGAGGAGAGAGAAAAGGGTCCCTCGTTCTTTGGTTTTGCAACAAAATTCCTTTGTAATTCTCGGCTCCTCGCAACCTCAGCTCTTTTAAATAATTCAATAGTTAATAACTTACGAGATTTTGAGGTTATGAAATCTCTAAGCTCTAATATCCGCCTACTGCGAGGCCCAACCTCCGATATTTCGGCCTTCTGATTTTTCGCCTACTGCCCTAATTCCATGCCAGCTTGGATCGCTTTTAAGTAAATTTTAGAGGTCTCAATGTTTCGACCTTCCAATGTCCCGAGGCTCCAACCTCCGATATGTTGCCTGCTCCATCCTTCCGATATCGAGTTCTGAAATTCAACCCTACACATTTCGGATCTCTTTTAAATAAATTGCCAAGGAAATAAATCGCCGAGGTCCAATATTCCGGCCTCTCCGATATCAGGTTCCAAGAATCAGATCTCGAAACTCCAACCCTCTAAAATTCTGACCTCCCGAAGTCTCGATATGCTAGTTTTCTTTGATATTTCGACCTGCTTAGGACTAACTTCGGCAATCAATAACTTTTGATTTTGATGGTCATTCTGGACTTATGTCGAGTAGTAAAAAGGGTCTTTTTCACCTCTATTTACCCTACATTAATTGTCAATCCAGGCACGATTTTTTATCTCAAAGAGTGTACTCAGTCTGAGGTGGTCATTTGTCAGAGTAATGCTAGTAATATAGTGCTTTTGTATACAAGAGTAAACAGATGCTTGAAATAAAATCTATTTTCAAAAAAAGAAAATTTTAGCACTCTGAGATGTAATCAATCAATCAGTCAAGGGTGTGGTAGTAATAACTCATCCCTTTGTAAACTAATGTAACTGAAAAGCAATTTAAAGAAAATATCATCAACTTGGGAATTAGACAACAACTGCCAGTTTTCACTACAATTCAGATCGTTTGTGCACACTAAAGCAATGATAATTCAAATGGCAAGAAATGGAACAACAACTGATCTATTAATTCAATTGAACAACAAAGCTTTAACCTATGAAAATGGAACAGTAATTGAAATCTTCACTCATAAATGACTTAAACAGCAAACGGAAATAGGATAGCAAATTAAAGGAAGCTATGAAATATTGAACAACAACTTAAACCAAATGTAAATGCACAGAAAACTAATCCAAATGCCACACGCAACACTTTTCTATTAAAGGAACAATAATTTGAGTTTCGGCATAACAATAAGTAATCCCAGTTGTAAAGAAACAACAATTACGATCACGGTGGAACAACAGTTCCAATGAACAACAATCACATTTGGAAGTAAACTGTAGACAATGATATCGATTTATTCTGTAATCGAACAGTAATGGTAATTTGTTAAGGAACAGCAATGTTATATAATAATATTAGTTCGGCAAAGGAACAACAATATGATATAACTTCAGAACAAGTAAGATAACATTCATGTGCAGAGAATAACCTTACTATTCGAATGGGAATCAAAATATAACAGAGCTAATACATGAAATAAGGAACAGCAGATTATTGAACACAATAGATAAGAGAAATCAAACCACACACGACTTGAAATCAAGAATTAATAGTACAGGAAGCAAGTGATCCACCGAGGCCGGGGCCAGGCCCTTAGCCTCTAGGGACGTACTGCTTATAATTACTCCAGAATCAAAGATGGAATGACAACAGGCTTTATATATTAAGCATCAAACAGAGTTACAACAAATCGCTCTTTTAGAGAGAGTCGATGATCAAAGTTTCAAGTACAATAGTGAATTTCATAAAAACAACAATAGTTCCTTTGGCTAGCAATGCTGCCCCTTCTTATAGAAGCCGAGCGGAGATATCAATGATACAGAGAATCGTTAAGGTAGTGATCGCTCAGGATCCTTTTCACCATACTGTTAGCTCTCAGTTATCTTCTCGTCTCTTGCACCAATTTGTTATCTCCTCTTCCTTTTCCGACTCCAATCTAGATCTTCTTGGTTGAATGTGGTTCCCTGTCAAAGGGACAACAGTTGATGGCATCTTGTCGTTTCCTTCAGATTGGTGATTTCCCATTTTCCCCTTTTTCTGCATAGAAAAGGGTAATTATTAGTCATCTTACGTTGCACACAAAACTTTTAGATTTTATCATAATGTCCCATCATATACCTATTTCATAATGTAAAGGAGTTATGAATTTAAAGAAAGGATAATAAAATAAGTGATAATAACATACCTTCTCTAGTGCTCAACAACTTCCACATACCGTTGGAAAGCTCTTTCAAAGAACTTTCCAGTGGAGAAGGTCCGGTGTAGTCTTTGGGCCCATCTGCTACCTGAAAATGGCTTCAAACTCTTTGCCATTATTTCCACCTCGACTCTTCTTCTTCTACATAGGACTTGCTCTTCATAGGCATTTTGCAAGGTTCCACATGCCATTGGAGATATCTTTCGAAGCACTAACCAATTGTGCCAACTCCAAGAGTAACTGAGTTGATCTCTTGAGACAGAACCTCCTCCAAACTCTAAGACTCCCAACCACCATAGTCATGATTTTATGGCTTCTCCAATAATCTTGTTACTATGGTGATTCTCTACCAAAGACTGCAACAACCATGGGACTCCCCTTCATCTTGACACATATGTTTCCATCACAACTAGCTTAGTGGACATCAAAGCTAACATCTACTGCCACAAACATCCATGCTAGTTTGATTGACATCAATGCCAACACACTTGCATTCGTTAGTCATCCAGATAATGTCAGTTGTCCAACACTTACAACAAAAAGCATCGAGCTCTATCCCACTATCTCACCTGCCCTTTGAGATTCAAGGGGGTTATCAACGAAGCATAAAAACCTCACACACACACACACACACACACATATATAGAGAGAGAGAGATTATATTATTGAAAGATAAATATTTGAATTTTTGGATATTTGTAAAATCGCACAAATTTAGATTAAGGATTATAACCAAAGGATATTTGTTTTTGGGAAAAAAATCATTATGGGAGTAAATTATACTAGTTTGAAAAATCAACAGATGAAAATGTCTTGATTCCATAATATTTACCAATAGAAGAGAATTTAGTCATGAATTCTCAATTTTAAGAGGTCACCATATTAAATATATAAAAAGTTGTCATATTAAAGATAAACTCTTGTCATTATAGAGATGAAAACAAAGATTGAGACTACCACAATTAGAGCCATCCATTGTTATCAAGAAGAGAGTCATCAAAGTTAAGACAAACCAAAATATGAAAGTTATTTGAGATACAACGCAACCACCACCAGTTAAATAAGTATCATTCAAAATTCAATTCATGTCATGATTTTGTTGCCATTGACTATTCTTAAAGAATGGGAGTGAACCAACATAAATGTTGTAGCCATCATATCAAATTGAAGAGGGTACAAACATCTACATAATTTAGACATAAAAAACCCTAATAGAATCATTTTGTATACCTTAGCATATATGTCTAAGAGGAAAAGATGACTTGTATATCATAGGCGGCACAAATTTAAAGGCATTTTTCAAAGATTTGAATATGATGTATGTTCAAAGATTTCATTTTTTTATTGTTTTATTCCAAAAATCAGTCAAAGAAAAATATTGTATAAGTTACATTATTTCAAATATTTATTTTCAACAAGTGTAATATTAACATTAATAAGATTGATATTTTGTTCGAAAGGAAGGGCCATAGCAATAGGTTATAGATCTTAGCAATGAATGGTGCCAGTGGTTCCATTTTGTTTTGTTTATGGGCGAGCAGGAATAATGTTGCCTCTATCTAAAATATTATCTTAGAGAACTAAGTGAGCATCTTCACTAGCTATCTGAGTGATTCAACAATTGAGATATTTTCAAAGGAACATTTTATGTTAAACCTTGTATCAATATTTCATTTGATGTAGAAAAGAATCATTTAACCTTTGATAAAAACATATAATACTTTCATGATTAAAAAGACCCACACTTCGCAGACAATGAAGAGATCTAATGTATATACAACCTAACATGGATGGTTGCCAAAATAGTTTGGAATCTTGTGAATCTTGGAAATCATACCCGCAAATCACAAAACAGCTTGATATTGCATTGTGGATGTAGTTCAACATAAATGGTTGTTTAATAATTCAATGGATTCATAATTCAAGAGATCATGGAGTTGGAACTTGAGAACATGTATTCAGCTCAACACGCCTTTATAGAGGTTACAAGACATCTTCATGGAACCTACTCAATACAAGCATTGTTTGTCTACAAGAAACATCTAAAGAATGATTTAGTTGACATATTTGTAATTGTACCATAAACATTAAGGATGTCGAAATATAGAACTACTTGATGTGAGTCATATTGATATAAGTGATTAATAAAATAATATTTGACCATGTTTAAATAAGTTATAATATAACAGTAACACAATTACTTAGTGAAATATGGGAGATCCCATAATGGGTAACCAGGCACCTGCGACTTCACCAAACAAGGAGCACAGTTAAGGTTTCACTGTCTGCAGTTGAATACGCATGATCTCCAGCTGATTTTGTGTTGTCGTCCTCACCGTTACAGTTGGCTGCATTTCGTTTTCGTTGTCACCTGTTGTCATTTTTTATTGCTGGGTTTGATGCAGGATGTCGGATATGGAGCTTGAGGAGGTGGAATACTCCACCGACCCTAACCCCTATGCTACTATCTGGCGAAGCCCCAACCATACGTTGGATTCTACACCCGATGGGTTTCAAGGTCCGTCTATTTTGCACATCTCCGTTACTCCCCCCTTCGTTTCTTTCCCCGATCCATCCACATCCGGCCTCCCTTTCGCCACTCTCTCCATAGACTCCCCGGATCTCGACTACCCTCCCCTCTCACCGGCAACCCTCCACCTGCTTACCTCCTGCACACCACCATCACCCCCTCTTGAGCCATCGCCATCCGGGAATTTGTTCCACCCGACATCCTTTGAGCTCCCCTCCTCTGCAGGATTCAATTCAGTGATCAGACACGACCCGCCTTCGTCCACTCCACTTACCCCTCCTGCTGCAGCACCAGGCTCCTCATCCTCCCCCTCCAGCTGTTTTGAAACCCCGGTCATCAAAGTTCGACACTCCTCTCAGCAGTCTCAACAGGAGCACCAAGGCTCTCAGGATCCCTTGCAAGATCATCTGATTGTGCAATGCACAGGGAAATGAAAGCTCAAGTGTGTGAAGGCCACAAGCAAGGACCTGACCCTAAAATTCGGGGAAGGGGTAAACATGGCGAAAGTAGTAGACACAGCAAGCAGGGTTCTTGTCGGAAGAGTTCGTGGCCGTGCCTATTCTGCTAAGAGACTCAGACTCTGGGTCAAAGAGATTTGGGGGAACATCTTCAAGGATCTCCCAGAGGTGCAAATGTTGGCTCGAGGATGGTTCGTGCTCTATTTTCAGTAGGAGGAATACAAAAATTGGGCACTTACCAGATATTGGCATATAGAGATGGCTCTGATCATGCTAAAGCGTTGGAGTCCTCTTTTTGATCCAGAGCAGGAACAAATTGGAGCTAGACCACTTTGGGTCAAGCTGCCTGGTCTTCCCCTGCACTTTTGGTCTGAAGATATATTCATTTGCATAGGCAATGCACTCGACACCTATCTGGACTATGACAAATCATACATCAGATCTGGAAACCGGTCATTGGCCCGTATACTGGTTTACTTGGATACTAGAGAAGGGTTGGAGGAAAAAATCACACTACAGTGGAAGAATTTCACCAGGATTCAAATCTTGGACTATGAAGGAGTGTCATTCAGATGTCGTAGGTGCCATAAGGTTGGGCACCTCTACAAGGAATGTTGTTGGTTTGTAAGACTGCCTCTCCAACCAAAGAAGCAGAGGAAGTAGCAGCAAGGGCACACACATTTGCTCCTGACCAGACTCCACAGCAAAATTCTCCTCAATCAAAGATGGGTGTATCGACTCAAGTGCTATCCTCGAGTACTCCCCATCCTCCTTCCCCGTCGATGACAAGATCAAGGGTTGTCGCTGCGTTTGCGCGATCATCGGGTACTCCTCCTCTCCCTAGCTTTATTTCTGTATCTTCTAATTTATGCTTTGCACAGCATTTGCATTCCGCATCTGCATCTATTCCGGATTATATCCCTACCACCATCCCTTGTTCCCTAGACTCTCATATTCCAGTTAACTCAACAACTCCACCTGTTATCCTGGATCTGGATCGCTCTCCCCCCCATTCTGATGCTTCTAACATCTCAGGACACTCTCACCCTTATAACCTTCGTCCCCACTCATCTCATCCACCTGAGACCTTTGTGAACTCCAGGCTGGGCCTGATCTCCCCTCCTTGCTCTTCCAAATCCTCTAGAAGGCGAAAATCTCATATGTCTAGGGCCATACAACAAGTTGGGGTGGAAGTGGCTTTTGGCAGACAATCTACTCTTGATTGGGTACTTAGAGCACAGTGTACCCTCCCACAGTCTCCCCCATGAAGTGGCTCTCCTTTAACTGTAGAGGTCTGGCTAGCCCTCCCAAAAAACTAGTCTTCAGACACTTATTTGAATCTGAGTCGGTTGATATTATATTTCTACAAGAAACATTTGGGTTGGCTGATCAAATTATTCTTGTGCTTCAATTGTTGAAACCGGGCTGGATTTTCCAGTCCCTTGATGTCATGGGACGATCAAGTGGGTTGGCCCTAGGTATTAATCCTCGCACTATACACCTCAAGGCCTCCTAGGGTGGGGCTAGCTTTATCGGCATGGACATTTTTTCCTCGGATCTGGGCATGGATCTCAAGATTGTCAATATATATGGCCCTTGTCATAATAGAGAGGCTTTTTGGAATCATCTCCTAAATCTTTCCATTATCAACGCTAATAATACCATCTTGGGAGGAAACTTAAACTTCTCCATTGGCTTTGGGGAATCATGGAGAAGTAAAACTTAGGTGGATCCCTTATCCGACTTTATGGAGTAGCTCCTTGAACATCATCACTTGATAGATATTTCTATGGTAAAAACTCAGCCCAGTGGCGCAATCGAAGAATTGGGGAGGCTGCTCTGGCTAGGCGCTTAAATCGTTTCCTCATTAAGGATCCACTGATGAGAGGACTATCTCTTTACAAACAATGGGTTGGTACTAGAGGTATATCGAACCATTCCCCCATCTTCATGGAGCTTTCCGTCCCCTTCCGGAAGCTAAGTGCATCGTTCAAATTCAACTCCACCTGGCTAAAGGATCCCTCATATATTCACCTGGTTAACAATTACTGGCTTTCTCATCCACCATCCTCGGGGAGAACCATTGCAGAGGGTTTCTGTGACAACCTACTTGAAATCAAGTGATTATCTATTAATTGGGCCAAGGACAAAAGAGACTGGGATGAACTGACCCTCAGGACCATTGAGCATACTCTGGCCAATCTTTTGGACGAACAAGGACGGGGATTCACATTTGTGGAGGCAAAGTCCCACCTTATTGACTTGGAGGCACAACAATCCAAGATTCTAAAAGAGAGGGAAGAAACATGTCACCTTCAAAGTCGGGCTCTTTGGTTACATGCCGATGATGAGAATACAAAGTTCTTCCACAACTATTCAAAGGGAAGGAAAGTCAGCAACACTATCTGGCACATGCCTAAGGAGGACAGTAGTCTTGCAACTTCACTTAATCATCTGACTCATCTGGGAAACTCACACTTCCAAAAACTTTTTAAGGCTCCCCCTGGTGCCACTCTTGCTGATATTGTTTGGATAGTGGGACATTTCCCTCAGTTTGTCGACCCGAATGAGGCTGAGGAGCTCACCTCCCCTGTTACAATGGGTGAATTGGAAAGTACTTTAAAATGGTTCAAAAAAGATAAGAGTCTAGGGCCTGATGGATGGACTATTGAGTTTTATCTTGCCTTTCATGAAACTATTGGTCAGGATCTTCTAAAGGTGGTGGAGGAATGCAGGACATCTGGGCATTTGTATGAGGCTATAAATTCCACTTTCATTGCCCTTATCCCCAAATCTGACTCCCCTTCGTCGTTCAATGACTTCAAACCCATATCTCTTTGTAACTGTCTTTACAAGATCATCACCAAGATCATAGCCAACCGCCTCAAACCTATCCTATCCAGTCACATCTCCCCTGAACAATTTGCTTTCCTACATAACAGAGAAATCCATGAGGCTATTGGCTCTGCGCAAGAAGCCCTACATTCCATGAAATCTAAAAAACTCAAGGGTGCCATTCTCAAAATTGATCTCGCTAAAGCTTTCGACCGGGTCAGCTGGCTCTATATTAAAATGATCCTCACCCACCTGTGATTTCCTCCTCCCTTCATTGATTGGGTTATGTGCTGCATCACCTCGACCTCCTTCAGTGTCCTGATAAATGGCTCTACATCATACTTCTTTCATGTTGAACGTGGACTTAGACAAGGTTGTCCACTCTCCCCTCTCCTCTTTCTGATTGTTATGGAAGGCCTCAGTAGGCTCATTGTTTCTACCAAGCAAGATGGTCGTTTACAGGGACTCAAAATATCTGATCAGTGTATAAATCTACTCTCCGTAGATGATTTGCTCATCTTTCTTAATGGAGGTATACGGGATACGTCCACCTTCTTCGATATACTTCTGCTATTCGCTAAGGCCACAGGTATGGAAGCAAACCATTTGAAATCCACTATTACTCTCTCAGATTGTACTCCACATGAGGCACGGGTTGCACCGCAAAAATTTCCTTTTCAGAGCCATCACCTGGAGGATGGACTCAAATATTTGGGCTTCTAGACCAAACAACATTGTACAAGATTGCTGACTAGATTTGGCTTGTGGTCAGATCGAAAAACGCTTACTCAATTGGAACCACAGATTCCTCTCCAGGACGGGTCAATTAGTGCTTATTAAAGTGGTCTTGGAGACTACACCTGTTTACTGGATGTCTCTGGCTTGGATTCCTAAAGAAATCCTATCCCGGATACAAAGGATATGTTGTAGATTCCTTTGGAATGGCTATAAGGAGGGTGAGCCTTTTGCTTGGGTGGGATGGAATCATATTGTTATACCAAAGAAATGGGGTGGTTGGGGTTTGAAGGGCTTATCCTCCTTCGCACAAGCACTTGCTGCTAAGATGGGTTGGATTATCTCGTTTGCCCACTTGGCAGCGATCTGGGATATCCATGGTCTGGCGAGCGATCCTACACACTATGCCTACTATCAGAAATTGACTAGCATGGAGAATCAACGAAGGCTCATATGTTTGCATTGGCTTAGACCCCTGGTCGGGCTGTGGGAATATGTTTCGATTACCTCCGGACCTTATTCATTTTCTCAATTACAGGAACATTAATGTGATTGCTCATGTTGTTGATCTGGAGAATAGCACTATATTTGCTCAAGCATGGTTATCAGCGGAGCAATTAGGCATCCCCGCGCATTGGCAGCATGACTGGGAAGGTTATATCGTTGCCCTGACTGAATCTCACGTCCATATCAAAGAGGGGGCTGATGAGCTCATCTAGACCCCTGCAAAACATGGCACATACTCCCCGAAGGTGGGCTATCCCATTATTCACATTGCGCACAGACCGCTTGTCCTCTTGGACTGGTGGGGAAAGATATGGAAGCTCAAAGCGCCTCCGAGAACGAAGCTCTTCATGTGGAATGTTATTCGAAACAAGACTCCTACTGGAAACAACTTAATGCATCGATCATTCCTCGACCCTACCTAGTGCGTGCTCTGTCAGCAAGCAAAGGAAACAAATGACCACCTATGCTTGCCCAACGATAAATCATATTTGGAATCAAGTCCTTGCTGCTCTATCTCTAACTATCAGATGGCATGGACAATCTGTAACAGATTTGGGATCTTTGGCGAGATGCAAACCAGAATACAAAAGTACACTGCCTACCCCTTCTTATATGTTGGTCCATTTGGTTGACAAGGAATGGGATCATTTTTAGAGACAAATTGGCTAGATGGTTGTCCACCATTGCAAAAATCATTATTGCATATCATGAAATACCTAAAGATGATCATACACCTGTGGTCATGTTGTCTCTCCTAAAACCATTGATCGTTCTATTCCCTGGGCCTTTTTTGATGGCGCAACACAAGCACAAGGATGTGGTGGGGGAATCTTACTTCATATAACTGAAAACCACCATTTCAAAATACAAATGGGGTTAGGATTGGGAACAAACAATTTTGCAGAACTGATCTCCCTCAGACATCTTCTACACTTTGCACTGGCACATGCATGCAATCATATTCAGATTTTCGGTGACTCAAAAATCATCATCAATTGGTTCAATAACATTTCTACATGTCATGTGCACTCTCTCAGGAACACATTGGATGAAATCATGATCTTAAAAGCACAATTTAATTATGTTTCATGTCATCATATTTACAGGAAACATAACTCGGTTGCTAACCAACTTTCCAAGGAGGCCACGACACATCCCAGAGGCATGTGGTTAATACAAGGGTAGCTTGGAGATGATCAAAACCAGGACTATCGTCAACCCTATATTGATAGGGCACATCTGAAGGCAGTCAAGCCCTAAATTATCTTGCAATTTTCAGCAGTGTTTATTACAACGACTTGTTGATCTATTGTATATTTTTTTTCTTGCTTTTGGACTTATCAGTATACCTTGCATGGTAAATTATGTACAGAACTATACATTTTGCATGGCTACAGCCATCAGTTTTTTAATATTTACTTGAAAGCTACAGCGAGCAAATTGCATATGCCATAGGCATCTACTACATCTAACTTTTCAAATTAATGAAAAGTTACAATTCGAGAAAAAAAAACACAATTACTTGATCATTGATATAAAGGGAGTTAATTCCATCATATCAAATTACTTCATTGCAATAAAAATAAATATTTTACATGAGCAAACTAAATCTATTTCTAATCATGTTTGTAAACCATAATGTATATTTAAAGAAGTAGCCAATACCATAAAACCAAATACTTTCAAAGATTTTGTTAACTATTAAATTAAATTTTCATTATACATGTCTCCAATAACACTATCAAAATGTAATTTTTCTTCTACTTAAAAATATACTTTAATTTTAAAAAAAAAATGAAAAAAAACCATCATTTTATTTAAATTATAAATCAAAATTTTAAAAAACAAAAATAAATAAATTATAATTATACATATCCTATAACAAACAAAGAATAAAAATAGATAAATAATAATAATGGTCTAAACTTCATTTAGCATCTGAATCTGTTATTTCAACGTAATTTGAAATTGTAAACCTCAAATTATCTTTAAGAAAGTTTTAAAAAATGTCTAATTTTAATATTAACCAAAAGCAAATTCAACCCTTTCCTTAATCAAAAGCAAATTCAACCCTTTCCAATATTTAAGAAAGTTTTAAAAAATGTCTAATGTTAATATTAACCGAAAGCAAATTCAACCCTTTCCAATAATTATATACTTATAATGCAATTAATATAATTATTAACATGAAGCCTAACCGACTCAAATAAATCATAACTATTCATCAACCATTATAATGATATATAAAACAATAATGAAAGGAATAACCATTGTTTAATGAAAACAAATCCAACCAATTCCGATATTTATAGAGTCATAATACAATTAATATAATTATTAATGAATCAGAGCAGAGTGAAATAAATGATACCTATTCACTAATCATTGTAACGATAAATGAAACAATAATGGAGGTAATCCATTGTTGAATGGAAAGTCATAACTACATCAATCGTTGTAATGATAAATGAAACAATAATTAAGGTAATAACCATTGTTTAATGGAAAGTCATAACTACATCAATCGTTGTAATGATAAATGAAACAATAATTAAGGTAATAACCATTGTTTAATGGAAAGCTTGACGCTCATTGAAGATTACACAATATAGACCAGTACACCAAAATATAAAGCATTTTAATATGAGAGTGCGTGAACCCAAACCAAAACAAATTTTTATTGAGTTTCGTAATCAGCTATATAAACTAAGTGGAAGAATAAAATATGGTATAACACTTGATTGTAAACTAGCCTAGATCTATTTAAATAGAGTTAATAAACGCTGAGAGATCAAATTTCTTTAGAGTGCAAAATACAATATGTATTTTTCATTGTTTAAATTGTATTTTTAAATGCTATATAGAGTAGAGGGTATACAGAACCACGGGACCAAATAAATGTTTTACCCATAAAAACTCACGCATTTTTTCTACTTATAATTATTTTACAAAATATTCATTCTTTTTATTATCGCTGACAATATTTTTCTATTTACAGCATAATTTTTTACTTTTATCTCAAAGGGACAAGTGTCAACTCAACGAACAGAGGGACTGACGAACAAACTTACCCATCCCCTCACACTGGGTTGTAGGGTTGTAGAATGAGCATCTTGGGTAAATAATACAAACCATAAAACATGACTAGGCAAAATAGTTTCAAGTTTGAATTATTTATGACCGGACAAAATAGTTTCAAGTGCATATAGTTTTAACATGAGAACATGAGTTGTCCACGGGGTCTTGGATAGACTGTGAACAAGGGTACTCTTAAAGCACTCCTAGATGTTAAGTCACTGGTTCAATTCCCCGCTCTATATGGGTGTTATTCTTAGACATGACCATGATGTAGCCTCACCAATGCCAAACTTTCGATTAAAAAAACAAAAAACAAAAAACATGAGAAAACATGTGTTTGCCAAACCAAAACAAATATTTATTTAGTTTTCAAAACAGTTACATAAACTAAGTGAAACAATAAAATATGATATAACATTTGATTGACTGTGACGTGAATATGTTTGTTGCTGAAACTTAACCAAAATTTTAAGTTTGTAAATAATTCAGAGAAAACTGTAAATACATAAGACATGAAATTAACAAAATTGACACCTAGAACTGTTCAACTTGAAACAAAATGGAATACACATTATATTAACACCATACATCAGGATCGTCGATGCGAATGCGAAGTGAGAGCTCTGCAATGTTGAAACCGGCATCCATGGAGGCCTGCAATGGCCATGGCTCTAGCACCTGGCTGGATAGACTGACTGCTAGAATGTTCAACTTGAATGGCATCAGGATCGTCGATGCGAATGCGAAGTGAGAGCTCTGCAATGTTGAAGCCGGCATCCATGGAGGCCTCCGGGCCAAATTCCCAGGGTTTGATGGCCATGGCTCTAGCACCTGGCTGGCCTAACCTTTACCCTCTCTCCCTTATCTCCCTGTGGCGTTCATTCACCCATCCCGCGGTTATCTAGCTAAAAGAGGCCTCACTAGGCGGTCTACCTGTTTTTGTCTCCTCGACCACTGTAGCTCCTCCGACTGTTTATTGTCGGTTACGATGGAGCTAGACGACGTTGACTACGAGGCGGACCTTCATCCCCAACAGGTTATCTGGTCGCACCATCGAACCGTGTCGAGCCCTGGTCCTTTTGTTGCCACTCTGCGACCGCTGACAGCTGCTCGGTCCGTTCAAGCTCGTTCAGGTCCTTTTGTAAACCATCCTCCGCCCTCAGTCCACATTGACGATGCTCCTGGTTTGGACTGCCCCCCGCTTTCTCCAACAACCCTAAACCTGCTGGGAACCTGTCTTCAGCCCTCGCCCTCTTTCGACGCCCCCTTACCACACCTCCCTCATATCTCTGCACCCCATTGTGCACCCTCCACCTCCCACATCCCTCCATCTGAACCCCCTCCTCACATAAATCCTGCCCTCTCAAGCACAACCCTTAACCCTAGAGGTTCAAACCCTAATACCCCCATTCGCTCAGGATGTTTCAGCTCCCCGATCTCTAACCCTAAATCTACCCCGTCCACCCCCCAAATAGTTAACCAAGGCTGTCGGGGTCTCCTCAAGTATTATCCGATTGCTCGCCACTCAAACAAACCCAAGAAAGGCATGTGCCTTAAAACAGTGGACAGGGACATCAACCTAACTCTTGGTGAGGACATTCCGATGGGTGAAGTCGCAGAGACTGCAAAGAAGGTTCTGGTGGGTCAAGTGCGGGGCAAGAACTACTCTGTAGATCGTCTTCGACTCTGGACCTCGGAGATTTGGGGTTCCCTGCTCAAAGAATTGCCCATAATCAGGGTTCTAGCTCGTGGGTGGTTTGCCCTGCGTTTCCATAGGGAAGAATACACCGACTGGATATTATCCCAATTTTGGCACATCGAGCTTGCTCCAGTACTGTTAAAAAGATGGGATCCTTTATTTGATCCAGAGAGGGAACAGTTGGGTGTTGGGTCGATTTGGGTCCGTTTGTCGGGCCTCCCGATGCAGTTCTGGACCCCTGTAGTATTCAAGCGCATTGGAGATGCACTGGGCACCTACTTAGAACATGATCAATTGTTTGAAAAGTCAGGAATCATGACAATGGCGCGTATCCTGGTTCACCTAGATACCAGGGAGGGGCTGGAGGAAAAGATAACCCTCCACTGGAGGCACTTCTCGCACCGTCAAAATCTGGACTATGAAGGTGTGCCTTTTCGGTGCAGAAGATGCCACAAGGTCGGCCATCTATACAAGGATTGTCCGCTGCTCAATCCTTCTTCACAGGCAGTCGCAAGGGGAACGAAGCACCGTCAGCCTGAAGACCCGATTGTGGACGAGCAGCCCTCAGGTCAGGATCACTCAAAGGATGCGGATGGAGTCACTGCCCAACAAACCAGTGCTCCACTGATACCACCTATATCCCCTCCACTGACTCGATCCCGGTCTGTTGTGGAAGTTGCTCCTACAACGGGTAATGCTCCTCTTTCCTTTTCCTCTGCACTGCTTTTTAATCAAATAAATGCATCTCTATATCAATCTACATCCCTCTCGTGCATAAATTCTACCATTAACTGTGAGCTCGAGCCCCCCTCCCCCATTTTCTCTACCACCCCGCCGACAATACAAGAACTGAGCCCTCTTCTTCACCCCTCCCACTCCCCCCCAGCCTCAAGCTCGCACTCCTACAATCTCCGATCTCGACAATTGACCAGCCCCATCCAGCTAGGTCTCAGCATCCCCCCTCCGAACTTAAACCCACCAGAGGCAGGCCTTCAAAGATATCCAAAGCCATCAAATTTGCGGGGGCAGATGTGGCACAGGGTCGACAGAATACCATTGAAAGGGCACTTAGAGCATCTGAAACCCTTGATATTGTTCCCTTATGATTTGGCTCTCTTTCAATTGTAGGGGCTTGGCCAGCCCCAAAAAAAAATGGCCCTCAAGCGCCTCTTGCATTGTACTCCCTGTGACATGATTCTTCTTCAGGAAACCCTTGGGCCATCTGATCAGATTACTAAGATCCTGCAAGCCATATTACCTGGCTGGCACTTCCAAGGCCTGGACGCAGTGGGCAGATCTAGGGGTTTAGCCATTGGGATCAATCCAAAAACTATTAGGATGATATCTTCTTGGGGAGGCCAGGGATTCCTGGGCATGGACATCTACTCTACAGATTTAGGCAAACAGCTTCGCATCATTAATATCTATGCCCCAAACCAAAACAGGCTTGCTTTTTGGCAATCCTTTCTGGATATTCCCTTGATCAACAGTGCCACAATTCTAGGGGGAGACTTGAATTTCTCCATTGGACATGAGGAATCCTGGGGGCATCACTCGCAGCTAGACCCACTCTCTGATCAGCTAAGCTCTTTATTGGATCAATATGGGCTCATAGATGTACCCATGAATAAGAAGATGCCAACATGGCATAATAGACGTATAGGTGAAGCTGCCCTTGGTAGAAGACTGGATAGATATCTCATTCAAGAAGACCTCCTCCATACCCTTGCCATCTACAGGCAATGGGTTGGCTCAGGGGGTATTTCGGATCACTCTCCCATTTTCCTGGAAGTGGTTGGCCCATCCAGGAAACCAAGGGCACCTTTCAAATTCAACTCTTCTTGGTTAAAGGACCCTGATTATATTAAGATGGTGATGGATTTCTAGCAAGCCCAGCCACCCCTCAGGGATCAGAGGAACGCTGCAGATTTTTGCAGCAACCTACAACAGCTCAAGAGATTAATTATTGAATGGAAGAAAAGGAAAAGAGCTAGGGATGACCAATCCCTTGCGAACATCGAAGCTCAGCTGACCTCCTTAACGGTTGTTAGCGGGCTTGGCTACTTATCCACAGAAGCAAAGTTACATCTTGTTGACTTGGAAACTCAGAGATCCAAGATCCTCCTTGACCGGGAAGAATTGTGGAGACTCAGAAGCAGAGCAATCTGGCTTCAAGCAGGGGATGGCAACACAAAATTCTTCCACAATTTTGCCAACGGAAGAAAAGCCAGCAATACTATCTGGCAGATGCCCTCGGAACAAGATCAGTCAGCCAACACTCACTCTCAGCTCGCCCACCTTGGTATCTCTCACTTCAAGCAGCTCTTCAAAGCCCCCCTGCCCCTTCTCTTGCCGAAATAATAAACCTTGCAGGCCATTTCCCTGGGTATTTGGAACCGGATGGAATGGAGGATCTCATAAAACCGGTTTCCATGGGGGAATTAGAAAGCACTCTCAAGTGGTTCAAGAAGGACAAAAGTCTGAGGCCGGATGGTTGGCCTGTGGAATTCTATATTGCTTTCTTTGATATCATTGGACCAGACCTGCTAGGAGTGGTGGAAGAGAGTCGGACTCTAGGTCGCATATATGCCCCCTTAAATTCCACGTTTATTGCCCTCATACCCAAGACTGACTCCCCCACCTCCTTTCATGACTTTCGCCCTATATCCCTCTGCAATTGTCTCTACAAAATTATTGCCAAGATTATAGCAAATCGCATCAAGCCAATCCTATCTGAACATATTTCTCAGGAACAATTCGCCTTCCTCCATAATAGACATATTCATGAAGCCATAGGCTCTGCCCAAGAGGCCCTCCACTCCATAAAACTGAGAAAACTAAAAGGGATGGCGCTCAAAATCGACCTCTCCAAAGCCTTTGACAAAGTAAGCTGGTTATTTCTAAGGATGATACTCACTCACCTAGGCTTCCCTCTGGAGTTCACCAGATGGATTATGGGATGTATCACATCGGTTTCTTTTGCAATCCTTATCAATGGGTCAGCCTCCCATTCCTTTCAAGCGGAGAGGGGAATCAGGCAAGGATGTCCCTTATCCCCCCCTACTTTTCCTTCTGGTTATGGAAGGCCTGAGCAGACTCATAGCAACTAAGAAGCGAGCTGGGAGACTCCGGGGCCTCATGATTACTGATCACTACCTTTTAACTCATCTACTTTTTGTTGATGATATACTCATTTTCCTTAATGGGGGTATTCAGGATATCATCACCCTCACAAAGATACTTTTCAGTGCTGCTACAAGAATGGAAATAAATAGGGCAAAGTCCACTATATCCTTTTCTAATTGTACTCAACAAGAAACTCAGCTAGCCCTTCAATATTTCCCATTCCAAATTTTGGCTCTATAGGATGGTCTGGAGTATTTGGGATTCAGGATTAAAGCAGATGGCTACAAGATAGCAGATTGGACCTGGTTGATCTCAAAGGTGGAAAAAAGAATAAATATCTGGTGTCATCGCCTTCTATCCAGAGCTAGAAGAATGGTACTCATAAAAGCAGTACTAGAAACCACCCATCTTTTGGATGTATTTGGCCTGGATCCCCTTGGGGATTCTACATAGGATCCAACGAGTCTGCAGCCATTTCCTGTGGAAGGGACAAAATATGGAAATCCTTTTGCGTGGGTCAAATGGAGTCGGATTACAACCCCCAAGAAATGGGGAGGTTGGGATTTAAAGCACCTCCCGACTTTCGCACATGCACTGGCTACTAAACAAGGTTGGCTACTCCTAAAGCACAAGAGTCTTTGGTCAGAGGTGGTCACCCACAAATACATTTGGCCTAGCACTGTACTAGACTGGTTAAGGCGACCCACATGGAACAGGAAAGGTATTTCAGTCATCTGGAGGGCCGTAATCAACACCCTGCCCATCATTAAAAGGGGCCTTATCTGGAGGATTGGGAATGGGGAGTCAGTCCGAATCGGGATTGATCCCTGGATTGGCAGTGGGAATGCCTACCAACTCCCACAGGAATTGATCACACTCCTCAACCAAAATGGTGTCCTGTTCATATCACATCTTGGAGACCCTCGTAACTCAACCATTTTGCAGCAAGCATGGCACACAGGAGAGGCATGGAATATCCCGGATCAATGGGAAAGACAGTGGAGAATTTTTCTGCAGACTTTATCAGAATCCCATGTGCGCCTAAATGATGAGGAGGATGAATTGATATGGGGTTTTACTAAAAATGGGCACTACTCCAAGCAAGGGTATGATATTATACATGCTGAGCACAAGCCGGACAGACTGATGAGCTGGTGGAGCCATCTTTGGAAGTTAAAAGCCCCTCCGCGCACAAAATTACTGATGTGGAACATCATAATGGATAAAACACCTACAGGAGCAAACCTCAGAAAACGGGCTTTCCCAGGTCCGACTTGGTGCGTTTTATGCCATGAGGAGGAGGAATCAAATCATCATTTATTCCTCACTTGCCCCACCTCCCAACTTCTCTAGTCTCAATCCCCACCTCCCAACTTCTCTGGTCTCAAGTCCTGCACACTAAATATCAAGCATTCCTGGAATGTGGCCGATATCCCAAATGCCTGGGATAGATGGTGGAAAGCTGCAACTAAACCGACAGCTAGGAATATGCCGCTTCTGGTCACTTGGCACATATGGATGTGCCGCAATAACATCATTTTTAGAGGCCGGAATATAATCTGGGCCCTGATACCTCCAAAAATTTGTTCGAGCTATGGGGAACTCCCAGCGGAGGAACAAGTCTTCAGAACTCGGATCATCACACAGGAACAGATTGACAAAGCCCACCCCTGGGCATATTTTGATGGGGCTGCACAAGTACAGGGCTGTGGAGGAGGCATTATTTTTCATCTATCAGAGACTCATTACTTTCACATATGCATGGGGTTGGGAGAGGGTACAAATAATTATGCAGAGTTGATTACTCTCCGACACCTTTTACATTTTACCATCCTCAAACAGCGCAGACACATACAAATTTTTGGGGATTCCAAAATAGTCATAAACTGGTTTAACAACACAACATCTTGCCATGCTTATACTCTCAAAACTATTTTGGATGAAATTGTTTTTCTCAAAACACATTTTGATCACATTTCATGCACTCATATTTGCAGGGAGCATAATGAAAGTGCAGACAAACTATCGAAAGAGGCAACGCATTGTCCTCGAGGAGAATGGTTGATCACAGAGTACACACCGGAGCGGACCTACCAGTGCTTCCACAGACCATATATGGATCGGGAACTTTGGAGGGCAGACAGGCCCTAATCTCAGCAGTCTATACTTGTCTTTTTTCACAGTTTTTTCTATCATGTAATTATCATAATTTTGGCAACAGAACAGCGATCACCACTAGTGAATTTTTGAATATGTAATTATTTATATATGTACAGCAACACTAGCACACCCAACAGGGTCTTTCTTTGTTTAGAACTTACAATTCGTAACTTCAACAGCTGACTACGGTCACAGTATTTGCATATGCCTATGGCATTTACAGCATGTAATTTTCAACAAATTAATGGAAATTACGATATTTTCTCCCCGGGAAAAAAACACCATACAACAGGATACGATTGCAGCTCAGATAGACTAAATGACATTTTTTAATCTTGATGGGATTTGACTGCAAAGCTAATGGATAATTTGATGTGAGTGACAAACAGCAATAGCCCAACAAGAGCTAGCTGAGTAGAAAGTCCAGATTGCTTGCAATTGCAATCTTACAATTTAATTCTTACAGCCCCAAGAAGGATTAGCTAAACTGATAGATGCTCACATCAAACCAGAAAATTTCCCTTCTCTGTACAAAAAAAAATCAAAACAATGACCTCCACACACAACAGATGAGAAAATAATTCCTTGTTTTGTGAAAATCAAAACAATGAACTCCACACACAATAGATAAGGTTCAAAAGCACAAAGGTTTTATTTTACGTTAATATATAAAATGACCCCTTGTATAAAGTGCTTGGATTTTCACAAGACCAACAAAGGTAGTTGAGATAACAATTATGAACAAATATATTTTAAAAAGACTAACAAACATAATAAACATAAGAGTTATCTTCACTTAGGTAAAACATTATTATATGGAAAATGGAATTAAGAATATCAACACAGAAGGTAACGGCCTTCTACTATTTTTAGTAAGCATTATTTGAGCCTTCTATATAATTTGGAAGAGAATCCAGGAGTTGGACTCTCTTTCCAAAAAAGAGAGGGTAATTCGACTTGAAAATAGTGCTTCTCTGCAGTTCACTGACCTCATAAACAGGGAAGGAGTATCATATTTCAGTTATTGGTTTAAGTAAAGTATTTGGCATGTGATTGTAATATCTATCCATTCTGATTCTTTACAAGATATTGTTTAAGTACAAGATTGTCCGTTTTCCTCCCTTGTCGTCGGTATCTCTCAATAAATTTATATTAGCAACTGTGCCCAGTACAAGCTAAAACATACCATCTTTGTAAATGTATGTACATACCATCTTCCAACGTTAGCGGGTCGAAATAACCAAATCATTGCATTTTTTAAGGAACATTTGCAATCCTTAAAAAACAAAAATCTAATGATTACTGAGATTTAAAATTGAGATTCATAGAATATGGATTACCCCAATATTGAAAGATTTATTTTACATTCACACAAGGAAATAACTATTGTAAACTGATTATAAACTTCTGAGCTAAATGAGAAAATGTATTTTATTACCATAAAACTCGAGGAACATTCAACAATTGTCAAACTCATAATTTTCACAGTATTTCCATGAAAATCTGAAAGTTTACAAATACCTAGTAAGAATCTTAATCAGAATTTTATTTGATCCGTTGAGAGAACCAGATAAATGAAAAAATCCAAGGATCTGAATTCACCTTCAACAGAACAGACACCAGAGAAATAAAACTATCCATGCTAAAAGCCATTGAGATCTAGCATGGTTTGCTTGATAGATTTCACCTGTACACATTAAAAAAATATGTTTTTGTTATTGCCAGAGACAGTAGAGCAAATACACACAATTAACTCCACGGAAGAGAAGTGCAATTGGAAAAATATAATGTGTGCCAAACACTATAATTTAAAGCATTTTAAGAAAAATACCCCCCACAACGAAAATGGATTTGAAACTAACAACAGCAAGAACATGACATGTTACCAGAGACGAAAATATGCTCGTATCTAAGCAATATCAACAGGAAGACTCAAGAATAGCCCAGAGATATCTGGGTTCCTCCAGATAGAGAAAAGTTGTCTAACATAACCAATTGTGCTGAACAGTAACCAATAGCTAGCAGATTAGAAAAAGCTGACCACATATGACACATTAGATGGTTAATAAATATTAGTCTAGACTCTAGATCCACCTTAACTCTAGATCTATTAAAACTGACAGAGATCAAAAAGAGGTTAACATGCAAATTTCTCTGTGCTGAAAATATCCTCCACAAATCTGTGCGCGCGTATTGGTTGGGATTTTCTTCATGGCTGTTATTTTTTTTAACAGATTATATTGAGCTGACTTATGACACATGTCAGATCATCTTTAGGCATGGACATTACACATCTCCTACGCTGGAGAATACACCTCATTTATTGTTATGAATAAAATATATAAAAAATAATGTAAAATAATGTAAATGATAATAACCATAAATAATTATTAGTAATTAGGCTGAAGAGTCATGTCTAAATGAGACACCTGCTTGGTACATAAGCAAGCCTCTCGTTTTCATTGTAAAATCATTTTTACTCACACATTTAATAATAATATTTGTTTCCTTATGGATATCTTTATATTCCAAGTCTTCTGGACTAATTAATCTGTAGAAAGAACTTTGTTCGCTTCATTTGGTATTAAAGCCACGTCTGATTCCAGCTTTTGACCATCAAACTTCGTCAACATTGTTGCCGTCAAAGATTCAAGCGTCTCACTACAAAGTAGGAGTTTCTCCTCTCTGCAAGTTCGACATCAGGCCTTTGGCCATTGAAATTAAAAAAGAAATCATATATATGAAATTATAGAAAAAGAATTTATTTTAAAAGAAACAACAACAACAAATTGTATAAAAAATATAAAAATTAAAAATAAATAAATCTGAAATCAACATATAAATTGGCAAAAAATATATATAAAAAAAAGGAAGAAGAAGAAGAAGAAGAAAGTTAAGTTAAAAAAAAGAAGGGGGAAAGAGATTATAGAAAAAAAATTATTTAAAAAAAAACAAAAACAAAAATTCACTATATATATAAAATAAAATAATAAAATAATTATATTAAATTCAAGAAAAAAAAAATTAACTAGGTTGTCCGCAGCCATCGACGCCTCACTCCCATCTGCAACAGACTCCGCTGAAAGCCATCCTCCACCACCGCACTGGAGATGCTAACCAACTGGCGTCGTAGTTGATGGGCCACCACCACCATTTAACCACAACCAACTATATGTGCCAACCGCCAATCGCCTTCAATCACGTTGATTCCAACCACATATCCCATGCCCCTATTGACCTATATCTCCCACGTACGCCATCCTTTACACTCAACACTGTCAGGCGAGTTGACCACGCTAACACCATCACCTAATCGCAGTCGCCACCTCTCCTTGAATTTCTTGTTGACCGCAGAAGACCCCTGTATATTTTTTCGACAACTGCCACAATTTGCCACTGCTGACGACAATCCCTAGCTCCTCCACTAATATAGTTCCCTTGTCCCTACGACCACTCTGTTGTGCCGACAATTTGTCTTCCTTGTCACGTCCCTACTCCCATCAACTTTCAATCGCCATCCCTGTTGTCGCTCTGCTCATCCACGCCCCCAACAAACCACGTCCTTCCATTGTTCCTTGTTCTTTGCAAACGACGTGTGTTATCAAACTCGTTAAACGTCCTGTATTGTATCGTTTTATCAAAGTCGTCAAACATCCTGTGCACCGTCTTTCCACCGATCCCATCCCTTAAACTGTCACGTTTCACTGTTGAGCGTCATCATCCTTCAAGGTAACGCTTTGTGACTCTTAGTGATATAGTTTTATATATCATTAAATTTTAAGTTATATAATAAGAATATTATATTCATATATATAAATAAATAAATAAATAAATAAAAGAGTATTAAAACCATATCTTGTAAAGAGGATATATAGATCATTTAGAAAGGAAAAAAAGGTCTAAAAAAATAAATAAATAAATAAAGTAGTAGTTATATATATATTTAAGAAAAAATTATTGAAAAGGTGAAAAATAGGAATAACAATAAAAATTAATAATAAAAAAAGAAGGGGAAGATAAAAAAATGAAAAAAAAATATGGAATCTCTAAGTAATGAACAAAAACAATTCACGAGAAATATAGAACAATTAATTGCAATACTTGAGCGACAACGCGCTGATTTTAATGAGGAGAGAAAGAAATGGGAATCCCAATTGCAAGTTGAACGTCCATCATCACTCCCACAAAACGATGTAATCCAATCTACCAAGAAAGTGCGGCTAAAAGATCAAGAGAATGGCAAAATTGCCAAACTTCAACCAAACAAAAAAGCGTTAGAACATGAACATAAAAATCTTGTGGATATGCATTACAAAGAAATAATGGAAAAAGACGAAGAAATTTCTCGTCGTAAGGACCACATCAAAAAATTACTGGCACAAGTGAAAAAGACTAAGGTCACAAAGAAAGAAATCAAGAAGCACTTATCAAAACAAGAAGAAGAAACCTTGCGTTTAAAGAACCTTAATAAAAAATTATTAGAACAAATCAGAGATCTAAAAGGTGAAAAGCTTAAAATTCAAAACATTGAAAATAAGGTTAATAAATCAAAAATCAAAGAACTTTTACGTCTGAGAAACCATAATCAAAGTCTACTCACTCAAATTAAGAAACTTAAGGATGATAAGAAAGCATTAAAAGACAAGTTAGAACAATTCACTCAAGAAGAAGTGTCGAAATCTCCAGTCGTAACAGTCCAAGTTGAAAATAAGGGAACGAACATCGATCCAATGAATATGACAACTCAAGAAAACAAGTCAGTTGAAGAAACGACACACTTAGATGTTGCAGTTCAGACAATGAACATCCCAAGTGAATGTTCCATAACCAACTCAACATCTTCGCCAGAAGAAAATCTAAAAATTGCCACATGCCCAATAAGGGAAAGTCAAACCAAAAAAGTTCCATATCGACATCCGAATCACGAGAGTAGACAACTCAATCAAGCTACGTATATGTACCATTTAGAACCGAAACAACAAATTGATGTTCCAGAGAATAGTGATGTAACCTCAATCCAGTCCTATGATGACAAATCGTTACAAAATTCCAGTGATCAGAATATTACACAGAAGATTAATCTGGGATGGTCTAATCCCTTCTCAGTGCGACAATTTTGTTTGTCACTTAGAAGATCATATCAACATGTATCGACAAAGATGACAATTCCGAGACAGAAAGACATTCGAAGCCGAAAAAGAGATCAAGCCTTTTTCATTAACAAGCTTTGAGGACAAAGCTTTTTGAGGAGGAAGGCAATGTTATGAATAAATATATAAGAAATAATGTAAAATAATGTAAATGATAATAACCATAAATAATTATTAGTTAATTAGTAATTAGGCTGAAGAGTCATGTCTAAATGAGACATGACTCTCCATGAAGAGACACCTGCTTGGTATATAAGCAAGCCTCTCGTTCTCATTGTAAAATCATTCTTATTCACACATTTAATATATAATCTCATGGATATCTTTACATTCCAAGTCTTCTGGACTAATTAATCTGTAGAAGGAACTTTGTTCGCTTCATTTATCTTGGTACAATCAAAGATAGAAACAATCATGTCAAGAGTAGTGTAGATCCATCTTAACTCGGGGTCTACACATCCATCATAACATTAGATGTTACACATCTCATCAAACTGCATTGTTATTAATTTAACTTTTTTGAAATATCACATTGGGCTGACATGTGTCACATCAACCTTAGGTGTAATATCCCGTCTTAATGGAAGTTTATCAATTTATACCACCAGAGCAATCGCCAACATAAAAATCAGAAATTAATAATCACTATAAACTCCAACAAAATTAATATTAAACATGGCAATTGCAATATAAAACAGATGCTGCATATCTCAGTTTATTTATATTAATATAAATATGATATTACATGTCCATACAAATAATGGAAGAATGTTGAGATAAAACTCTCTGAGCTACTACAAACTGGATCTAGCCTCAAAATATATCTACTGCGACATTGGATCTGACCTCCAAACTGGAACTGCAACTGATAAGCACTCCGGTGAATTCTGAATGAATTCACCAAGGGATGAGATGGGTTTTCATCCACTCTCACCAAATCACCCAAGGGTTTTCGTCTAGGTTACCAGAAACATCCCTCCAACCCCAAAAACGCCATTCAGCATTTTGGAAACAAAAAAGCGTACGATTTCCCTGTGAAACACCACTGAAATGTTTCGTAGCCATTTCACATTTTCAGAAACACCAGATCCCAGTTCCGAAACATTTCAGATGTTTGTAAATTTTTTTGCATCAGTTTCCAAAAATCCGAAAATGTATCACGTAAAATTGTGATCCTTTTCCGGATTTTCAGAAACAGATCCGCCCATAAAACGTAGGAAAAGTCACAGAGTTTTTGTGTTTTTGGGCCCACCCCCCTCTTAACCTATATCACCCCATTTCATTGTTGGAGGAGGTCGTCAACATTCATTTCCCGAAGGAGGCCGTCACTGCTTGGGGTTGGAGGAGGCCGTCTCAAGGAGAGCTTGGACTCAATATTATTGCCAGGGAAGAGTTAAGAGCAAAATATGTGCCTTCAATCAGTGACAGTCAGTGGCTAGTTAGCTAATATTCATAGGAAGACGGCTTATTCTCTCAGTCTCCCTACCTTCCTCCCTCTCTGGAGGGAAAGGAACAACTACCTTGATATTGGATTGGCCAACCGTAATCATCACGTGGGAGATCTTCTATAAGTTCATTGTCCAACCAACATGATCATTATAGGATTTATTTCTCACAACGGAATGGGCTTCCCCGCTTCTGTGTATGTCTCTGCCTTGAATAAAATGAGGTCAAAGTGAGGCCAACTCAGCGAGTGATCGGCATGTCCTCATGTCACGTAGTGAGGAACTACAAACTTACAAAGCCCTTTCATTTCATTGATGAAGTGTTACACGTATAAGATGTTCCCATTACTTTCAACCACATACTTCAGAACTGTTGTAAATAAAACCCCTCTAAATTCATGGCTAAGAACCCTGGACTGGCATCATTATATGATAAAATTAGCAATAAGAAGGGTGACTATTAATTAAATTTTTAATATCTCTGTCAAATGAACCCCAAAGAATCAGTGGTGTCCTTACTATGATCCAACAAACCAGATCCTTTCAAGTTGAACCTATAAATACATTATTTATTTATGAACAGATAGTATAACTTCAGGCTCCAGGTACATTCAGAATAATAAAAAATTGCACATTATTTATTTAGATTTAGTTCAACTTAAAGCCTTTGTGAAGAAGTTGATTACTCAACTCAAAGTTATTTAAATTTAATTAAGTGTGCAAAATAGCCCTTATTCTGAAAATAGTTGTTGCTAGAATTTGGAATGAAGTGGGGACTGAATATGACCTATAATTTATTCACTGAACATCAATAGATATTAAATTTTCACCCTTTATAGTGTGGCAGATGTTCTTGCCATGATACATTTCATCCATTACTAAGTTACTGGAAACATCCCATTTATGGCATCTTCAAGTTAATCCATTCGTAATGAGGAACAAGAAATTGAATCAGCACCTAAAGTTGATACAAAGTCACCACTTTGGAAATATGTAACTATTGTAGGGAAGATCCAAGGAAGGGGATCATTGGCATGGGTTTGCAATGAGTGTCAAAAGGAATTTAAGGGATCATACACCCAGCTTAAAGCACATTTACTTGTGTTAAGAAACACTGGGATTTGAATATGCACTAACCCACCTAAAGAGAATGGGATAGAGGGAAAAGGTTTAAGCAAGGAAAAAGTTGCAAAATATAGGAACAAGGCGAGGCAAATTCTCAATTCAAGCAACCAACAAGGTTGGGAGCGTCTTCATCAAAGCCTCCACTTCCCTCTTATGGAATTGGCAGCCCTAGTTCAAAGCAGTCTATTTTGGGACCGTTTGAAAAGAGTTTTAATAATGATGCTCGAGAGAAGGCAGATGCAGCGATAGGTCAATGCATCTATGCAAATGGCCCTCCCTTTAACCTCGTGCAATCTCCTCACTGGGCACAGATGATTACAGCAATGAATGAATCCCCAAAAGGGTACAAGAGCCCTAGATATGAGAAGGTTTGCACAACATTGTTGAGTGTTGAGAAGTTAGATTTGGAGGCCAAATAAAACCCCATTTGTATTTCATGATGCATTTCAAGGGTGTCCAACATTTGTGATGAATGGAAAGATCAAAGGCATAGGTCTTTGATCAATGTGATTGCTCAGAGCCCAAAGGGGGCAATATTTTTGAAGCCAGTGGATTGTGAGAGGCAGCTGAAATATTCCCAATTCATTGTTGACATCTTGATTGAAGTGATTGAAATGGTAGGGCCAGAAAATGTTGTCCAAATAATAACTGACAATGCAACGGTGTGTAGAGCAGCAAGCCTAATTATTGAAGGCAAATATCAACACCTCTTTTGGACCCCTTGTGCTATACATCCATTGAACCTCATGTTGAGCAAGATGGGGAAGCAAATTGAGTGGATTAGACTTATTTTCGAAGAGGCAAAAGAAATTCAAGCCTTCATCACAAACCACCACATGTCCCAAGGCTCTACAAGGAATTTGCAAAGTTGGGGCTCCTTAAGGTACCTAAACTTTAAAGTATATTTCAAGAATTTATAATTTCTATGACTCTAAAATTTAAATTCAAATATGTAAATTGGGTTCTCAAATAAGTCATGATTCGAGAATCATAAATGGTATTCTATCAATTATGATTTTTAATTTATTGAAACATTGGCACTTTCAAGTTGTCGAGACTCGTTTTGCTTCTCACGTCATAGTCTTAACAAGGCTTATGCAAGTGAAAGAAGCATTACAATCAATGGTATGCAGTTCTCTTTGGAATCAATGGAGGCAATCTCAAACTGAAAGAACACAAGCAGTGAAAAGGTTGGTTGTTGATGATGAATGGTGGGATAGAATGGAGTGCCTCTTGACATTTACTAAGCCAATTGTGGATTTGCTACAGATGTTTGACACAAATATGCCTAATTTGGGAGAGGTGTTGAGGGCATTAACTCCATGACAGAGAAGATAAGGGTGGTTATAAATGCCAAGGAGAAGGACTCAGATGAAGTCTTTTACAAATAAGTAAAAGATATATTGACCAGAAGGTGGAACAAAATGACCACCCCATTGCCCCTTTTGGCCTATGCAATGATTCCAAAATATTATTCTACAGAGTTGCTAAGTAATCCAAAAAGAACCACACCAAACAAAGACCCAAAAGTCTCACAAGGATTTAAGAAAGTTTTTAGAAAGCTATCAGTGAATCTTGATATTGGGATTTGGATTCATTCAAAGTTTGCTCATTTTGTGGGATAAAGTGCTTGGGTACAAATCTTGATTCTATGAGGGACAAGATCATATTAAGTCCGATTGATTAGTGGAACTACTATGGTGGGGAACTTCCACATATCCAAAAATTGGCTATCATGATATTTTCACAGGTTGTTAGATCCTCTTCAGCAGAGAGGAACAATAGTACATATGGCTTCATCCATTCAGTGAAGCGAAACAAATTGGGCTCCAAGAAGGCTAAGGAACTAGTGTATGTTCATTCGAACCTTCGCCTTTTGTCACACAAGAGTGACAAAAACAAAATTTGTGCCCACCAAACTATGGGATGTGGAACCAGAGTTGCCTAACTTGGATATGAGGTTGAATGTCATGTCTCATATGACCTTGTGTAATGAAGAGGCAACAATAATTGCTTCGTCAAGTGGACATGGAAGCAATGCTCCCACTACTGGAGAGGATTCAAATGTAGATGAGGATCTTGAAGAAATATTTGATATGTAAATGTAATTTATGATGATGTTTTAAACTTTTGAACAATGCACATTTAAAAACATAATATGTCATATGATAGTAGACTATCAATGATAGTTCATTTTGTAATTTGTACCATGTAGTGTGCATTACTAATTTTGATGATGATGTTGATAACTGAAATCTAAAACAAAAACTGGATGATATGTTGAATGTTATAATGATCATTGATGATGATAACAATCAAACAATGTTTATGTTGAATTGATGATGATGATTTCAAACCCCGTATCTATATCCATTGTCATATTTGTTTCAGTGCAACTTAGGCTTTCATCTTGGGGCTACTAAAGCCGAGAACCTGGTTCTCCAAACCTCACCAATCACAAAATACAAACCAACCAAGATGTCCCAAATGATTTGCTTCCCCTCCTTTTAAAGGCTTGATGGATCCTTCTCCCGCTTTCTAAAAGCACTTTTTTATTATTTTATTTCCCGCTCTAGAAGGTTCTCCTCTCGTCCTTACCTTATGTGACTTTTTATTTTATTTTATTCTAGTCACTTGGCCTTTTTCCTTAATTAAGCATTTCCGTTTTTTTATATTTAATTAAAGTCACTTTTAATCTAAGAAAATGGTAAATCTACCTCTACAATCTCTCTTAAAGCCACTTTTTACCATCCCATCCTGTAGATCTTTGCATTCCAGTTCCAACGAGCTATTACACTTAGGTGTTTCATCAAATATTCTTCCCAAAATGACACCTTAAGCGTATTTAATTAAGATATGCTCATTAATAACCTCGTTTTATGGGAATTTTTGAAATGCAGCACAACCAAGAATAAATTGTGTGAAACTGACCCTAATGATGAAATGTTGTGAGTGCTCCATGTCGAATCCCATAAAACTCCTCCAAAACCCTTTGGGCCCACTGTCAACAAAATCTATTCACATAACCAGGTTATCACCAACCCTAGAAACCCATCCTAGCAACATCATAAGGGAAACTGAGAATGGAGGCATTACAAATCCTCCCGCCCCAAGATTGTTTGCCCTTAAGTAATCTACATTTATCCACTGTTGAGGCATTTGTACACCGATACCAAGATCCCACACAAACCACTAGGTCACAACATGCCTCCATGCTAACCAAACATGAATGGATCCCTCAATACCTGGATCCCAAACCCATCTCTGACTCAACCTACCATCAATAGATCCACCTGGATCCCAATGCCAACTAGGCTCTAGGACCTGTGGGTTATGACACCACCTTGGCCCTCCATCATTGCCCATGCCTAAGGGCTCATGTTGTGCTATGCCCCCAACTAAGAATATCCTCCCAAGAATCACCCCATCAATAGGATACCAACTCATAATCTCTTACCAATCCATCCCGTGGGAAGAATCGAATGCATGAACTCCTATACATGGAACAAGTCTACTATGCCAATGTTGCTCCATGTTGTAGAATGGCATGGACTCTCCTTTTGAAAAAGGTTTGTTGTTTTATTTTGTTCTTTCGTCCAAAGAATCATTGTAGCCCAAAGAACCAATTGATGCACAGTTGTGCTCATTCCACTTTCTCTCTAAGTTATTTATGGATTTTGTGAGACCTTCTAAGGCATGTTTCCATCTGTCATCCATGAGCAAAATTTTTAAATTCCACCTTTACAAATAGTCAACATGCTAATCACAATTTTTTTCAAATTTCTTAAGCAATCTCCAAAAGTAATTTCACTGAAAATTTTAAGAAATTCTAGTCGGTAAATCACAAATTTTCAATTGAAAAATTCCACACCCAAAAACCCAACCATTAATACAGAGGAAGAATCTTTTTTTTTGACTTGGCGAATTTAATCAACTACTCCAATAAATTCAGCCCAGTGAAATAATTCGACTTAACAAGAGAAATTTGGACCGGCAAGAGAAAGTTGGTACGCAAGATAAATTCAGCCGAGTAAAATAATTGTGGCCCGTTTGTTGGAGAATCTAGGGCAAAGTAGTGTAAAGTGATTCTTCATTGCTTGATAACAATTTGTGATGCACTTTTACAATTTATCTTCTTCTTATTAATGTGTGTGTTTCATCAAACTGCTACCAAAACAAAATAACAAGAACACAAAGTTTGGCTCTCTACAAGGGACAAACCCTCTCCACTCTTGAGAGGAAAACCCTTTGTAAGATTTCTCTTATTAAAGCTTCTTATTTGAACAACTTCCAAACCCTAGACCCTTGACTAGGATATCTTCCAAGCATAAGTCAAAACTTTCCTCTTTTTGCACTGTCACTTCCGGCACTTCTTCTAGCACTTTATCTTCCAGCACTTCATCTTCCAATTAGAGTCTTTTTCACCTTAGAGAGATGGACTCCTTCACTAGGCTTGTGAGTCCTTAGAGGCTTGATCTCTTCGCCCAAACAAAAGATTGTTAGCTTGTTACCATAACCTTGTTGCACCTCGCACATGTGACTGTTTCTAGCCCTAGAAACAGTCCTTCATACTTCAATTTTCTGCTCCCTTACTTTGCTTGAGAGTCCTTCCACGCTAGAGTAGGAGGCCTTTGTAGGCCTAGTTACTAGCCCAAACCATGAAAAATATGCCACTGCAATTTCACTGCTGATCTGGCCGCAGACTGTCCTTATTCTTTCGCACGTGTCACTGTTTTCTGCCGTAGAAAACAATCTTGCACCTTCGTTGTCCTTCCTCCTTTCTTCTTTGTCCTTGTAACCCTTTTCCTTGCCTTGTCTTCGTCCTTCCTTGTCTTCTTTCTTGCTTATAGATTTCAGAGTGAGATTGGTGTCCTTTTGAGGAGTGGACAACCTCTATAGATAGAGGTTTGTCCCTCCTTTTCAAGCCGACATGATTGTCCTTAAGGCCGACTTGACTATTTGCTATTAAATTCATTTTTATTCATTATATTACTGCTTGTAGACTTCGTTAGTGCTAGGAAAGGATTTGACTCTGCTTGGAGGTGTTCCCATGACCTTGTATGTTGACATACATGATGTAACATGCCCTCAAAGGATCTTATCATAATTACATTTTGACTTTGACTCTCTAGAAGCACTTCAAAATGTGCTTGTCCTATTTTCAATGAGCAAGAAACTCATTGACAAATAATATCAAAATAAATTCTCTTATCTTGAATAAGTAAAATATCAAAATTACATTTATGGAGACCGAACCTAGTTACATTTCCTCCAACACTCCCTCTTATCTAGGGAGGTATTCATACAACATTACAACGTGTTTGCCAATTTTCAATCTTGAAGAATTCACATAAGAGAAACCGGATTAGCAATCCATCTATTTATAACATCATTGTCATAGTACAAGGCCTTCACTAACAACTCCATCTCTTTACGAGACCATGAGCTACAATGCTGGCGAGACCAATGATCTATAGACACCTTCATCATTGTCTCTCAAGGTACATACCCACGCGGGTGTTCTCGAGTATGACCTTCTAGGACTATTCTTATCTTGGGTTCCCAACCCTCAAAGAATATCGGTCCTCCTGCCTACTCTTGTCTTGGATGCCCTACACATCCTCAAAGAGTATCGGCTGCCAGATGATTACCTAATCCTCTCATTCTTTCTTCCCAAGTGAAGACAAGAATGTTGTGTCTATCTTGTGTTTACATTTCCATTCATGGCTTTCATCTAGACTTACGGCTGTTAGTCCTGGTCTAGGGCATGATCCATGAAATGGAAAACACAATTGTCACTCCTTTGTAATCAAGGGTGATTCAAAATTCCCTCTTGATCAAGGACCTGTCAGAGCTCCCTCTTAACTAGGGACTCTTTCCTTCATCAGCAGCTTCTTCTTCATGGGTCCTTCAACTTGCTTGATCTCCTTCCTTTCTTGATGTCATGAAGTCTTCGATCGAACTTCTTCTACGTAGGGCACCATCCATTGATCACTTTCCTTCTTGGTTTGTCATGTCATTGCTTCGTGGAAAGTGACTATCAAGTTCTTCTTGTCATCTTGGCTACCCCTTTGTCATTTTGTCCATGCTTCGGAATGTTCTCCTTATGGATGCTCCATCGTACTTAGTAGTCCATCATGACTTCATCCTGATATTGCTTCAACATTGCTTTTCCTTTTGTTGGATGGCTTCTTCATCACAACATCTTTGTAGAGTAGAATTAGTTATCTGCACCTTAATATCTCCAAGGCCTTCATAGTTGTCACGGGTCCTTTTATCAGAGTTGTCTTGCCTTCTTTTAGGAGATATCTTCAAGGCATCTTGTCAGATAGTGATTCTTGGTGATCATGGTGTTTTTCACATGCTTGATCTCTTTCTTCATTTTCTCTTCCTCAGATAGATAGGTCAACCATCTAATGCTTCTTGTGAGAGCATTCTGTCACTGCTTGCTTTCTGGACTCATCAGCATTTCTTCTTGCTTCTTAGTCAGCAATCTTATGCTCCTTATGTGAGCATGTTCTTTTGTTGACTTTCATTGCATTGTGGTACATGCCTTCGAGCATGTTCTTGGTGAAAGAGATTCTTTCATGCTTGATCATGTTATAGAACTATACCCATGACTTAGTAATATACAAGTGATAACATGACTAAACTTTGATGCATACATACCTCATCTTGATTCTCCTTTGATCATCCTTTGGTGTGGTCCTTCTTGCTTCATCTTAGCTTGCCTGCATATCATCCTTTTCTTGAAACCCATGAATGGGATTCCCAATGAGATATTTGCCTTCGTTCATGAACCTTCTTTTGAAGATTCCATCATAGGATCTTAAAGATCCTAGCCTTGCAAATGTTTCCTTTCTTTTGACGATGTAGGTCTTCTAAGATTCGTATCATGATCAATTTTCTTTCACCATATATGAGGTCATATACTAGGTATGATTCTTCTACATGAACATCTTGAGCTATTTTTGCATGCTCCTATATTCTAGATGATATTTCTACTTATGCATTTTTGTTCTTCTCATAAATGCTACATCTATGAGTGTTGGGAACTCTATGTACATCATGCTGCTAGATTCTAGAGGGTGATTCTAGCCATGCAATTTAATTTATTCCTACATGCTCCTATTCTACTTAAAACTTTGAAAGAAGTCTAGAAGTAAAGAGTTTGACCTAGTAATAGTAGAGATCTGGAGGATCTTCCTTCTTTTGCTTCTTTCCTTCTTTCACCTCTTGAGTTATGTGAGCTTCCTCCCTCTTCCTTTTGTTATTGTTGTCCTTCTTAAGCTTAGGGCAATCCCTTTTGTAGTGTCCATATTCTTGGCATCCAAAACATTGGATCTTGGACATGTCTTTGTTGTTTGTTCTTCGTGGACCAAACTTGCCAAATTTTACCCTTTCTTTTGGCCATGGTAGCAAATGCTTGCTCCTTTGATCCCACATCTTTTTTGCCTTAAGTCTAGTTTCCTCTATTCTGCATAGAGACCACATTTCACTGAGAGTGGTTGCTTCCTTCTTGGCATATATGCTTGATGTGAAGTTTCCCCACTCCTCAGGTAGAGCATTGAGTACAACAGTTGTCATCTCTCTGTCAGACATGACTTCCCCAAGCTCTTGAAGTTGATCTCTCATTTCAGAGATTTTCATGAAGTAGGGAGCTATTCCTTCCTTTGTTATCTTCATCTTGTAAAATTCATTCCTCAGAGATATTACTTCTCTGGTTGTGGATACGCGAATAGCTCTACTAGCTTATCATAAATTTCTTTTGATGTCTCAAACTTGGAGACATAGGGAATGAAAGTCTTTGATTGATTCCATCAGAATCCTTTGAGCTCTTGTCTCATCCTTATTGTACTTGGTTAAGGCTTGAGTTTGTTCCTTAGCAGGGATAGCGATGTTCCCTTTGACATATTCTAGGAGTTCATTGTCCTTGAGTAGTACATCAGTCCTCTTCTTCCATGCAGGAAAGTTATTGGTGCCTACCAATTTATTGCTTTTCTTGCAAAAAGACATTGATGTATATTTAGAAGGGGGCATGTACTTACTTGATAGGTTTTGAGATGTAATGGATTTGCTTCGTCCTTGAAGGCTTGATGGCTTGTCTTCCCTGGATCTTGATGTTCTTCAAGTTGCCTTCTTCAAGTGGACTTGCTTGGTGATGAGGTTTGCTTGAAGACTTGTAGGTCTTCCTTCAATCTACTCTTCTTTGTAGGTGCCTTTATATAAGGCTCTTCTTCTAGCTTTGTAGACCTTCTTGATGAACAATGGATTGTAGACCCTTCTTGTCCTTGAAGTGGTTGAGACTTTTATGTTTGATGCTTCAACTTTGTAGATGCTTCTTTTGATCAGTGATTTTGAGTTGCCCTTTCCTTAATGTGTCACCTACCCTTTGATACCATGTTGGAGAATCTAGGGCAAAGTAGTGTAAAGTGATTCTTCGTTGCTTGATAAACAATTTGTGATGCACTTTTACAATTTATCTTCTTCTTCTTATTAATGTGTGTTTCATCAAACTGTTACCAAAACAAAATAACAAGAACACAAAGTTTGGCTCTCTGCCGGGGACAAACCCTCTCCACTCCTAAGAGGAAAATCCTTTGTGAGATTTCTCTTATTGAAGCCTCTTATTTGAACAACTGCCAAACCCTAGACCCTTGACTAGGATATCTTCCAAGCATAAGTCAAATCCTTCCTCATTCTGCACTGTCACTTCTGGCACATCTTCCGTCACTTCTTCTGCACTTTGTCTTCCAGCACATCGTCTTCCAATTAGAGTCTTTTTCACCTTAGAGAGATGGACTCCTTCACTAGGCTTGTGAGTCCTTAGAGGCTTGATCTCTTCACCCAAAGAAAAGATTGTTAGCTTGTTGTCATACCCTTGTTGCACCTCACACGTGTGATTGTTTCTAGCCCTACAAACAGTCCTTCATACTTCGATTTTCTGCTCCCTTACTTCGCTTGAGAGTCCTTCCACGCTAGAGTAGGAGGCCTTTGTAGTCCTAGTTACTAGCCCAAAGCATGAAAAATATGCCACAGTAATTTCACTGCTAATCCGATCGCACATTGTCCTTATTCTTTCGCACAAGTGACTATTTTCTGCCCTAGAAAACAGTCTTGCACCTTCGTTGTCCTTCCTCCTTTCTTCGTTGTCCTTGTAAGCCTTTTTCGTGCCTTGTCTTCGTCCTTCCTTGTCTTCTTTCTTGCTTACAAATTTCAAAGTGAGATTGGTGTCCTTTTGAGGAGTGGATAGCCTCTATAAATAAAGGTATGTCCCTCCTTTTCAAACCGACATGACTCTCCTTAAGCCCGACTTGACAGTTTGCTCTTAAATTCATTTTTATTCGTTATTTTGTTGCTTGTAGACTTCGTTGGTGCTAGGAGAGGATTTGACTATGCTTGGAGGTGTTCCCATGACCTTGTATGTTGACATACATGATGTAACATGCCCTCAAAGGGTCTTATCATAATTACATTTTGACTTTGACTCTCTAGAAGCACTTCAAAATGTGCTTGTCCTATTTTCAATGAGCAAGAAACTCATTGACAAATAATATCAAAATAAATTCTCTTTTCTTGAATAAGTACAAATATCAAAAAAATTACATTTATGAAGACCGAACCTAGTTACATTTCCTCCAACACCATCAGGAGAAATTTGGCACGGTAAAATAATTTTGGCCCAATAACAAAAATTTGGCACAAGAAGATAAATTTGGCTTAGCAAAATAATTTCGTCCCAATAGAATAATTTCGGGCCTGCAAGAGAAATTTGGCTCCACAGGATAAATTCATCCCAACAAGATAATTTTGGCCCAGCAAAATAATTTCGACCCATCAAGATGAATTCAGCTCAGAAAATAAATTCAGCCCAACAAAATAAAATCAATCTCAAACTTTTGGAGAATGATGTGATTTCCTGCAATTTCAACACCTACAAACAATATTATTACTTCGGCCAATAGGTTCCTTCTTCGACAGTTATGGAGAAATCACCTACAACAATTATTTTCTGAAAAATAGATTAAGAATTTTAACCCACGAACTTGGCTCCTTTAATCTTTGGGAACAATACGACAATACGGAAAACTTTGATTTTAACACACAATTGGCCAAAATCATGCTCTAATACCACTATAATATCTCGTCCTAATTATTTGCGTTATATTACAGAATATTTTCTTCATAAAATTATGATGTATATTTTATCCAAAAATACCAACGAAATTTATCAATATATACTAGAGAAATCGCCAACATAAAAACTCATAAATTAATGTAACTCCAACAAAATTAATATTAAACATGTCAATTGCAATATAATACAATTTTAGCATATCTCAACTTATTTATATCAATATGAATATGATATTACATGTCATACAAATGATGGAAGAATGTTGAGATAAAACTCTCTGGGTTGTTACAAACTGGATTTGGCCTCAAAATATATCTACCACAACATTGTATTTGACCTCCAAACTAAAACCATAATTGATAAGCACACCTGTCAATTCTGAATGAATTCACCAAGATATGAGATGGATTTTCGTCCACTCTCACCAAATCACATAAGGTTTTTCACCCTAGGGCTACTTATGTTGAGAACATGGTTCCCCAAGCCTCACCAATCAGAAAAAACAAACCAACCAAGATGTCTCAAATGATTTGCTTCCCCTCCTTTTAGAGGTTCGATGGATGCTTCTCCCACTTTCTAGAAGCACTTTTTATTATTTTATTTCCCACTGTAGTATTGAGAAATCTAGGGCATTGGCATTAGGGGATTTCTCTTCCATTAGTGATTGCTTGTGAATGTGTTTTACTTCTTAGATTAGGATCCTCTTCATGTTAGATTATTAGTGTTCTTATTCACCAAACAGTAACCAATGCATGAACATAAATACACGAGACACATCATGTAGGCTACAAGCCAGGGCCAAAAACCTCTCACTCTTTGAGAGGAAAACCCACACAAATTCTTCTTATAGAGATTCCAATTGACAAATACCAAGACCAAGACCCTTAACCTATTAGCCCCTCCAAGACCAAGACACACATTCTCTTAACAGTCACCATTCTTCATGACTCCTCTTCCACTTCGACCTGTGAGATCTCCACGCTCTCATATTACTGAGATCTTTCTTCTATGTTGGCACAAATATAGCATCAAGACGCTTACTGAGGTTCCACCGAGATTGTGGCACTATTTCATCACTGTGTATATTGCAAACTTGTCACTTATTCACTGTGATCTGAATTATATATAGCTCCTAGACTTCACACCTTACTGTAGCCTCCTCTCCGAACTAAGTTTTTTTGTTTAGGGTACCAAAACTTCTTCTTCAAATCAGTCATCCGAATCTCAAATTTTTCATTGTCCCTGTCTACCTGAATTTACAGAGGGACAAATTTAAACTTCATACAAACTCCTGAAATATCCGAACTATAATACTTCACTGGGCCACTCGAGATCTGAACTTGCTTTTGTACTGTAACCCGAAAATCTTAGAGAAAATTTCGAAAATCGAAAATCGAACCTATGTATTGTTCTTTTGCGAAGATCATAGCCACATATTTATAATAGTTTGTCATGTATATAAGCCAACATGACATATAGCGAAGGGGTGTGTCTCTTTAGGTGAGCTGACATGTGTTATTCCATACAGTTTTGGAGGCCGATTTCAAGAGAGAACTGTGCTTGTCTTTTGGAAGGTTCTTAGATACTTTAATAGACTATATATATATATATATGACACATGCTCAAGAAGAGCTCGTTCATGACATAAATTCTTTTGACTCTAATGATAAATCCTAAGGCTCTCAATGGGAGCCACTAACAAAATAAAATATCTTGCTCATGAAACCCATGAAGCAAGGCATACAAAAATAATTTTATTTCATTTCATCATTTACAAAGATCCTAATTACATGTCATTATGAAGACCGAACCTAGTTACACTTTTCAACACTCCCCCTTAACTAGGGAGGTATTCATAATGGTACTTGGTCATTCTCAATCTGAAGAATTTCTCATAAGAAAAAATCGGATTTGTAACTCATTTGTATAGCATCATACTAACCAGCATTGTTATATAGCAAGGCCTTGACTAACAACTCTATCTCTCCACAAGATCAAAGCATAATGTTGGTAATACCAATGATTTATAGACATACTCATCATTGTTTCTCTAGGAACATACCCCACCCGGGTTCACTCAAGATATGCTCCATAAGAACTATTCTTTTCCTAGACTCCCCAGTCCCACAAAGAATATCGGTCCTCCACAACTACTATTACTATTGGATGCCCTATCTCATTCTCAAAGAGCATCAAATGCCAAAAGATTACACAATCCTCCATTCTGTCTTCCCAAGTGAAGAACAGAACAACATGTCTATCTCCTTTTTCGACCCAGGAGGATATATTCCATTAAAGGAATGTACCTAAGCTCACTGCTTAGGAATTTCCAAGTTTCTTCCAAGTAAGAGACTTCTTTCCAGGCTCCCTCTTAACTGGGGACCTATCGTAGCTTCTCATGTGGAGATCTTCGAACAACCAGCGGCTTGAAGAGCTCCTTCTTTCAATTTCATGAATTTCTTCTTTGTCAAGGAGTCTTCATGAGTTAGTCATGTTCTCAACTCATCATAAAGTGATCCATTAAATTTTCCATTTGGCTTTGCTTCATGTCATTTTGCTTTCATGCCATATTTTCAGAGGGATATTACATCCTTTTATATGGTCTGCTTGGAAGTCATTCACAGATCTTCCCTTTGACAGTGCTACATAAGCCCAACCAGATGTTAGTTCAAAAAAAATAATCAATGAACACTTCAAATCAGAGTTGCCTTTGTGATGATCTTTCACCATGACATCTTCCTATAACTATTAGCATCTTGCATACAGATTGACACATCTCCCACAGATATTCAATGTCAAGGGTCTCTATCTTTTTCTGACTTGCATCAGAGTCTTCACATTCTTCCGGGAGATCTAGTCAAATCTTCTTGGACTTCCGATGTTGAATGCCTTCTACCTTCATTGCATAGTATCACGATCTCTTCCTACCTTTTCACACACTTCATTCCCAAGGGCTTCTAATCAGAGTTCCTCATCGTGGTCAACCACCTCATACTTCATATGAGGGCATATTATGTTGATTTCATCTAGTGTGACTCATGCCTTTCGACATTCTTTCATAGGAGGAGATTCCTTTTCTTTGATCATGATTCTCAAAATAGAAGTAGTGATCCTTGTTACCTACAACCATACGACATGACTTTATAATATTAAATACAAGCATACATACCTTATTTACCTTTAGGTCATCTAGGCTTCTTTCAGCAACTTCCTTGATTGAAAAGATCTTCAACCCCTTGATCTGCTTCATCTCTTATGTCATCATACCATCATCCCATGAACTTCACAAGTTGGAGTTCGTGACAAAACACTTGCTTCCTTTCTAGATCGGTGAATCCTTCAATGAGGATTCCATCTTGCATATCCTTATTCAACAGATGTTTCCCTTTTAAACTGATGTATGATGAGACTTGTCCTGGATGACTTCTTCCTTTGATTTTTCAATGAGGTCACCAAGAGCTATATCCTTTGACCATCAAACATCCTTCATGTCTCCTATGGTGATGTCACGAGCTCTTGCTTCTAATGCTTCTCTTCCTTGGACTTCCTTCTTTCAGCTTCCTCCACTTCTTCAGTGAAATGGACTTCTTCTCTATCCTTCTTGTTATTGTCCTTCTTAAGCTAAGGACAATCTTTCCTATAATGTTCATAGTCTTTGCATCCATAGCATTCAGCTATGCTTTTCTTTTCTTTTTGAGAACCAAAATTTTCCAAACTTCCTTTCCTTCCAGCAAATGTTTGAGTCCTTAACCTTCAACACTTTTGCCCTCAACTTGTCTTCTTCTATCTTGCATAGAAATCACAAGTTGTCGAATGAGGTAACTTTCTTATCCCATGGATATCTATTACCTTGATTATCAGTTAGTACATTATAAATCAATGATGATTATCTTATTTCCTAGATCTTGTAGATGGGATCTTATGAAGATACCCTTCATCCTTTGATACCTTTACTTTTTGTGTAGATCAAATCTAAGTCGTGTGACCTTCTCTCTCGCTTCTTCAAAGAGTATTCTTAAGAGTTTATAATATGCATCTCTTTGAGGTCTCCAATATTGCTATATGAGGGGATCTTTCATAAGAATCCCTTTCCATGAATTCAGAGGAGACCTTTTATTGTGTTCAGTGACTTCACCTTCTTAGAGGACTATGTTTATCCTCCTTTTTCATGCAAGGAATTTTGAGGACCTATCCAACTTATAGATCTTCTTGCAAAGACGAAGTCATTTTACCAAATTGATTAAACAATGAAAGATACTTAACAAGTGAAGATGAAATCTTCAACTTGATCACTTTGACGATGGTTGAAGAAGATGTAATAGTGCTCCCTCTTGGATGATCTTCTTCCAAATGAAAAAGCCTTTCTTCAATAAAGAAGGTTGTTCCTTTTGATGAGAATGATTTGCTGCTTATTTGGATGAACTTCTTCAAGGACAAGGAGAGGATCCTTACTTGATTTATAACCTTGAAAATGATGACAATGCCTTCTCGCCTTCAATATACTTCGACTTCTCGTGTAATGTAGATCAGAAATGCTTCTACGGGTTCTCGACTTTTTCCAAGATGATGTGATCTTCATCTTTAAAGTCTTTCGAGCTATCTTGTCTTCTAGACAACTTGATGAGGGTCTTTAAGGCCTTTTGATGATGTCTATAGAAACAAAAACTCTTGTTGTTGTAGACTGCATCTTTGATCTAGGGTTTGATTCTTCATTGTAGATCTTGATCTTTTGCTTTGATAACCTTCAACTTGCTTTGATGCCTTTCCTTGGAACTTGAACCTTGAATGTCTCTTTGATTAGATGCCCTTCCTTCGACTACAGCACCTTAGCTCTGATTCCATGTTGAGAAATCTAGGGCAATGGCATTAGGGGATTTCTCTTCCATTAGTGACTACTTGTGAATGATTTTTACTTCTTAGATTAGGATCTTCTTCATGTTAGATTATTAGTGTTCTTATTCATCAAACAGTAACCAATGCATGAACATAAAATATACAAGAGACACATCATGTAGGCTACAAACCAGGGCCAAAAACCTCTCACTCTTTGAGAGGAAAACCCACACAAATTCTTCTTATAGAGATTCCAATTGACAAATACCAAGACCAATACCCTTGACCTATTAGCCCTTCCAAGACCAAGACATGTGTTCTCTTAACAGTCACCATTCTTCTTGACTCCTCTTCCACTTCGATCTCTGAGATCTCCATGTTGTCATATCACCGAGATCTTTCTTCTATGATTGCACAGATATAGCATCAAGACGCTTACTGAGGTTCCACCGAGATTGAGGCACTATTTCATCATTGTGTATACTGCAGACTTGTCACTTATTCACTTTGATCTGAATTATATATAGATCCTATACATCACACCTTACTGTAGCATCCTCTCCAAACTAAGTTTTTCTATTTAGGGTACCAAAACTTCTTCTTCAAATCAATCATCCAAATCTCAGATTTTTCACTATCCCTGTCTACCCGAATTTACAGAGGGACAAATCCGAACTTCATACAAACTCCTAAAATATCTGAACTGTAATACTTCACTGGGCCACCCGAGATCTGAACTTGCTTCTGTACTGTCACCCGAAAATCTCAAAGAAACTGTCCAAAAATCTCAGAAGAAAATCAAACATGTGTATTGTTCTTATGCGAAGATCATAACCACATATTTATAGTAGTTTGTCCTGTATATAAGCCGACATGACATATAGCGAAGGGGTGTGTCCCTTTAGGTGAGCCAAGATGTCTTATTCCATAAAGTTTTGGAGGCAGACTTCAAGAGAGGACCATGCTTGTCTTTTGGAAGGTTGTTAGACACTTTAATAGACTACATATATATATGACACATGCTCAAGAAGAGCTCCTCATTCATGACATTAATCCTTTTGACTCTAATGATAAATCCTAAGGCTCTCAATGGGAGCCACTAATAAAATACAATCTCTTGCTCATGAAACCAATGAAGCAAGGCATACAAAATTAACTTTATCTAATTTCATCATTTACAAAGATCATAATTACATTTCATTATGAAGACCTAACCTAGTTACACTTTTCAACATCTACAAGCTTCTCTGCTTATCCTTATCTTAAGTGACTTTTTATTTTATTTAATTTTAGTCACTTGGTATTTTTCCTTGATTAGGCATTTCCCCTTCTTTTATTTAATTAAATGACTAATTAAAGTCACTTTTAATGTAGGAAACTGGTAAATATGCCTCTATTATCCCTCAAGCCACTGAAAGTCACTTTTCAACATCCCATATTGTATATCTTTTCATTTGTGTTCCATCAAGCTATTACACTAAGGTGTTTCATCAAATATTCTTCCCAAAATGACACCTTGAGTGTATTTAATTAATAACCCTATTTTACGAGAATTGTCAAAATGCAACAAAACCATGAATTAATTGTGTGAAACTAGCCATCATGATGAAATGTTGTGAAGCGATCCCCATAAAACTCCTCCAGAGTCCAAAACCTTCCAGGCCCACTGATAACAAAATCTTACTCCCATAACCAAGTTGCCACCAACTCTAGAAACCCATCCTAGCTGCATCATAAGGGAAACTAAAAATGGGGACATTACATTAGGCATGAACATTACATGTATCTTCTCTCTACAATAAGCAAACATTAGCAAATTGGGCAATCAAATTACACTAGTCTCCTGGAATCTTTTGTATCTAGGAGGAGGTATGTCCTTTTCTGTAGTTGAGGCATTGGAATCTACCTCTTAAAATTTATTGTAATGTCCTCGGAATCTACCTCTTAAAAGTTATTGTAATGTCCTTAACTATTAAAAATAAGAAGTGCTCGATAACTCACTTTTAATCCTAAATAATAACTCCATCCCTTTGCATATGCCCCTAAAATGAATGTTTATTGAGAGTGCTATGTAGACAAATATCAAAATTATCACTAAGAGGTTATTTGGAATTTTTATCTAAATGATGCATATAACACTATTGCCAAAGTGAAAACTTTTAAGGTCACCAATGTAGATATTTCATTACCAGATATTTGCACAAATATTAGGAATTTCACTAGCAAGTTATGTGGATTTATCTAGATGATCCATCTAACACTACTCTTGCCAAAGTGAAAAATTTTAGGGTCAACAATGTAGATATTTCACCTCGTGATAATCCAATCTACACACAAAGAATTAATTCCTACAACTAACATCTGAAGCTTAGGAAACAAGTGTCAAAACAACATATCCGCTTAAATCAAAGCACTATATGAACATTCAAAACTAGAAAGTGTAGGTACTACATATCACTAGGTTAGATAAATCTAGCAAAAAACTAATGGTTAGATCTACATAAACAAACTTTTCAAAATCAAGTCAGCGAACTGGAATTAGTAGCAGCAATCACATTTCTTATCAACTATTAAATAGATATTACATGGACTTTACAACACTCTTTGCTCACACCCTTGTTGCAAATCCACACTTGCTCGCCACTAGCAAAGTCTCTTGACAAAACTGAATGAACTAAAACAACCACTGACGTATCATGCACACTACCCACAGAAAACTTCACACTGTGACCATTTAACTAGCGCATCCTCCTCTCCTTCATATAAGATGAGGAAAAAAGTTACAAAACAAGCCATAAATGGCCTACAGTAGTGTGCTCAACTTTTGCATGAGTAACTCCCTTGTAAGTGCACCTTAGGTCCAACAAATTACTCCTTAGAGAATGTGCCCTCCAAGAATCGAACGCATTATATGTAAGCAGGTAAGAATAAATAAGAATCTCTCTCATGCATGTACTTCATTTCCTTGAAATTGTGCCCCATTAACTATGTCTTCATAAGCAGCTCACTGTCCTTGCAAGAAAAACTCCCTCAAACAAGTGCACTCGTTCTCCAATGGAAGCCAAGCTCAACAATTCAAATCCCTAGAGGTGAAACAAAATGGACAATAGAATCAACGCAACCAAGTAAACTAACATCCCTCTTTATAAGGAAAATGTTCTCCACCAAGCCAAGCTACTCTTCTTCATCTTGAACGTCCCCTCTCCTAGGGGCTTCAATATAAAGTTGACTACTTGTGAATATGAACATACCCCTAGGCCATTGTTCCCTTCTATACTCTAAAACCTCTTCAGAATCTTCAAGTGTATTCCCTTGTTCAAAGATGACTTCATCAACAACTTGCCAACCTCCAATGTCCTTCATGTTAACTTCATGGGCCAAATTCTTCATACACTACAATATGAGCAATTCAAGACTTCCTGCAATGCACAAAGATTGGAAGAGCTCAACATGAGTAACAACTCATTCATCCGAAAATATCAAGCTTGTGGTGCATGCATCAACCCATAATGAACCTTCTTCATTCTGCAAACATATCTCAATAATACACTCCTAGCAACCAGAGCAAAAGTCTCAACAAGGCCAACCCAACCTCACTCTTAGAATCCTCTAGCAAAAAACTTGCCTTTGCACTCTTCAATGCTCACATTAGATGCATGCTTGAAAACGATCAATGATTCCACAATAGATTTTGGAACTATCTCCAAATAATCATTCTCCTTCATCATGGAATCCCACAAACCTATTTTGCATGTGCCTCCTCAAAGCTAGAAGGATATTCCTCCATCCACATCTCAAGTTTGCACTTCCAAGGGGTGAATTTAGAAGATCCTTCTAGTCAATGACACTCTCTAGGATCAAACATCCCAAACTTAGCCATTCCTACTACTTCAAACAAAATAGATCAACAAAAAATCATCAACCTATCACAAGTTTAGTTGTGCCTATCTTAGGTGACAAATCCACTCCAATCACTAGGGCAAGCAACCTTTCACAAATTTATGAACAATCACTAGAGCTTCATAAGCATCAAACCCACGAAAATTGTCCAACGACAACTACTCACAAACAACAATCTACTCCAATCTCTAGAGCTTCTTGGACATCACATCCATTGAAATATTCCATTCTCGACTCCCTCTCACAAGTAGCTCAATCCTCAGCACAAACCACTCCAAACAATGGAGTATCACAAGCATTACACCACCAACCTCTCACAAGTCCCGAAACCTATCTTAGACATCTATTGGCTCCAAATCTTGAAGCTTTCTAGGGCATCACTCCCACAACCTATCATAGGTCCAAATCTGCTCTCAAAATTAATTCCTCCAACTTTCAATTAAAGATTATGAAACAACAAATTTGCTTAAACCAAAGCACTATATGAAAACTCAAGAGTGTAGACAATGCATATCACTAGGTCAAGTCAAACCTATAGAAAACTAATGGTTAAATTTACATAACATAATTCCATAAATAAGACAAATAAGTTAGAATTTGAAGCATCAATCACATATCTTCTCATCAACTATAAAAGAAATATTGCACAGGCTTAACAACACTCTCCACTCACACCCTTACTAAAAAACCACACTAGCAAAATCCCTCTACATAACTAGATCAACTAAAACATCATACAATGTAACACGCACTCTTCCCACACGAAAGCAAAATTTCATGCTCTATCTATTTAACTAGTGCAACTTTATCTTCATTGTATAAGATGAGGAAAATAAGGTTACAAAACAAGCCATAAATGGCCTCAAGTGGAGCACCCCATTTATGCATGAGTAACATCCTGTAATTGCACCTTAATTCCAATGAATCATTTCTTGGGTAGTGCACCCTGAGAATAGAACTCATTATATTTATGCATGAACGCATGCTTGATAATCTCTCTCATGCATGTGCCTCTCTTCTTTGAAATTGTGCCCTCCAAGAATAGACAACCTGCAAATATGATGCACCCTACATGCATCACAACCTACACCCTCTAAAATACAACATCGTGGACTAGTAAGCCGTCATGCGTGCATAAGCTTCCTAAAATATAACACCGCATAAGAGAAGTAACTACTAACATGCATGAGAATCTCTCCCATGCATAAACCTATTAATCACTATTGCACCACATTAACTAAGTCTTCATAAGCAACTTGCCATCCTTGCATGACAATCTCCCTCACATAAGTGCACCCTTCCTCGAGGAGGACCCAAGCCAATCAACAACTTGAATTCCTAAGGTGAAAGAAAATGGAGAACATGATCTAAAAAACCAAGTAAACTAATAACCAAGAATGGCACAACACATGACCCACTAATCATGGAGGTTATATTTTCTACACAATATACAAAGTATTTCGATGGCATTGTTAAGTTAATAAACAAACATCTATGTTACCTCAAGTTGAGGCAATAGGACAACATTCAAAGAAAAAGATTTAAATATTTAAAAATTAAAGATCTAAAATACAACTCCTACATATCTTTGAACAATTAATTAGCAACGCATACATATAAATAAATAGGCATGTAGCATAATGGATGAATCTTTGACTTTTCTCACCCCTTGTGAAACTGGAAAACAGTAATTCAATGACACATCTCATTGATCAATCAAAAATTGATCATGTCCATAATGAACATAATACCTTCAACATAATCACCATCTCCCTTTGTCGCAACATCTCACTTCAACACTTTTGAAGCCATTCCTATCTCTAGGTGGAGATTACTGTATACACATGCCAACTTTTCAACTGTCTTGGAAGTAAGCTTGTTTCTCTTGACAAAGTGGATAAAGTTTTAACCTATACGTCAACCAATTCTTCTTGAAAACCAATAAACTAAGGACCTATGACAATAATTAAAAGGGAAAATTATAGAATATCTATAACTAACCCCATGCATTCTCAGGTTGCTCTTGGACAATGGTTAATTTATCCTCTCTTGAATTTATTGTGTTGCATGATTGTTACCAAGTCACCCTTGCAACTCTAGAGCACATACCCTTGAGATGGCCACTCATAAACCTCCTTGACCTTAAAGCCCTTTGCTAGAAGAAATTGGTTGAAAAATTTTACCTACCCAAAAAGCCAAATTCATGAATAGTGTTCATGTGAATTACTCTTGTTGATGGACCATATGTATTATGTTCTTGTGGTGCAATATGAAGAACTTATCGTGCTTCGCCTAATAATATAAAAAGATCATTTCAAAAAGCCCAATTGGCTAGCTCAAGCAGTTACGCGCTTTGAGCTCCATGCAAGAGATCCCAGGGTTGATTTCCAAAGCTTGCTGCCTCTGTTGCATGTCTCACTCAATGTCCCTACTGCATGAGGCACCATAGTCAGCATTAACCAGTTTGCACTATGTACCACCTACAAATGTGGGGAAGTGCACGAGGGTTTCCAAATAAAATCAGAATAAAAATAAAAGATAAAAAGGTCATTTATGGCCTATAAAACCCTTGGGATAGCACCTACCTTAATATCCTTAAAAGTTTTGCCCAGATTATTTCTCTCAACCAAGGAAGTGTGAAAGTCGTAAAGATCTATTATTTGGAAACGTTTGTTAGTATTGTATAAATATACATTATTGATGATTTCGACATTTGTCGACAGTTTCTAAGCCAATAGAAGGATCACATATTAGAACCTCTAGGGTCGATAGCTTAATGTGCTCCAACCAAAATAATTTGCTCCATTTTAAAATAGGTAAGTTTGTGAATATTTACTTGTCTGCAAAAAAATATGCTAAATTGTATGGGTATGATCTTGCACACTCACCTTGGCAATGATCAGATCTTCCCTTAGCAGATCTTTCTCTTACTGTTTAAAACATGTCTCGTTTTCAACAATCCTTGGACGTTTAAAGGATTTTGTTTACAAGAGGTTTCTAGTTTAATTTTCTGACTTCCACCAGGGCTTTAAATGATCGTGTTCAAGTTCTGAATGGTGAGAAGCATTTCTGCTGAAAGAACGAAACTTCCTTTTTGTTCCCTGATCTTCTAAGATTTTGTTAAAACTGAAGAATCAACATTCTTGTACTTTGCTTTGTGTTTCCCACAGACACACCCTAAATGTATCACTACCATTTCTACTTGAAATAATAGTGATGCAAAGCTTTTCTACGGGAAAAATAAATCTTACACCCTCACCTGGAAACCTAAGTTCCACATCCCCCACTGATATTTGCTCATAATATCAGAATGCATTCCCTTAACAATCCATTCACTTCATGCACATATAGCGCCAATTTTCTTTATTAATTATGAATTTGTGTGGCAATGCAAATGTTGAATGCTATTTAACTGATTGCTCCTTCCTCTCCCTCCCTCTCAATCACAACTGCTTTTTGGCCCTCTCGCGCCCTCCCGGCATTTCTCCCTCTCCTCTGCTCTTCTTTTTTGTGAGGCCACAAGAACGTTAAGAAAGCCATGGATAGTATGACCAAAAACAACGTTTTGATCAGTGTTGAAGCAGTCAACCGACTGGTGAAAGAAGTAATTCTGCAAGAGGAAAGCCATGAAATTCTGCAAGCTAATTTCATCTGTATGGAATATATTCTACCTTATATTACCATTTTCCTCCAAGATCAACTGCCTTAAGCGGTCGCTGAGACCCTGAAGTTGTGGCTGCAACTGCTGCATAATTGCCTCACACACACCAAAAGCATACACCATCGCTCCAATTCACGGCAACGGTGTCTCGATTGTCTCAGCAACAACCCTGGGAGAGCGTCAACACAAATCAAAAATTGGAGGGTACGTTTTAATTACCTCATTCAAGCCCTTGAAAGTGACTTTTCAGTAATTGTTAGAGGTCGTGAAGCTGTCATCGCCCCAGTCATTGCTCCAATCCTTCCCCTAATGAAGGATGTTATTGAGGAGGAGCAAAACCATCAGATTCTGCAAACCGAGTTAAGGCCTGTCCACAATCTTCTGCTAGATATAAGCGTTGTCTTTCAAGATCAACAGAAAGCTGCCCCTGAGTGCCTCAAGATTTGGTTGCAACTGCTGCATAAATCCCTTACAGAGGCCAATACCATACTCCATACCTACAGTCCATCACAACAACAAGGGCGGCGTCTGGACTGTCTCATTGGCAACCGCCGGAGATCCACTGAACAAGACAAAAAATGGAAGGTACCTTTTAATTTCCTCTTTCAAGGCCTTCAACAAGAATTTTCAATGTTTGTTACTTCTACTTCGCACCTCATTATCAAGAGGGATCTGATGCAAATGGAATTGGAGAGCACGCAGGAGTCCAGAGAAGGACAACCTCTTTCTACAGATGAAGCAGAAGAGTCAACACAATCGCTCCCCAAAGATGAAACAGAAGTTTCCGTAGATGAAGCACAAGAGTCGTGGTGACCTCCCTCTAGAGATGAAGCAGAAACCTCTTCATATAAAGCAGAAGAGTCTATGGATGACGCAGAAGCCTCTAGGGATGAAAGAGAAGGGTCTACAGATGAAGCAGAACAGCTAGAACAACCACTCTCTAAAGATGAAGCATGGATATTATTCAGAAGAATTGCTTTCAAAGACAACCCTGCTCCTCCTATGGATAGAGAGAACTGTGCTAAGAATAATGCAGACAAGTGTAAAGGTTTTGGTTTGGCCATAACCTTAGTGGCCGCAGCAATGAGGGGAAAAAGCAGAGTAGATGAATGGGAGATTTCTTTATCTTCCATTAAAAATGCAGATTCTTCCTCTTCTGCAGATACTCTGCATCCTCGCATTGAACCACAACTTTATCCACTATTAAGATGGTGTTATGATGCATTGCCCAATTCAGACATCAAAATTTGCTTCCTATATTGTGCCATGTATGCGGAAAATAAAAAATCTCTGTGCAGGAATTAGTGCAGATGTGGGTTGCAGAGGCTCTTGTGAGAAGCAAACAGGGGAACCATTTAATGGACATGGCCATTGGGCAAAGCTACGTGAACCTTCTTGTAGATCGTTGCTTCTTGCAAAATGCTACCGCTGACAAGGGTATCATGTTTGCTCGGCTGAATCCAGAGCATCAGAGCATCAATGTATAAGAGTTCACCATGTTGTTCGCGAGATGGCAATATATGTTGGCGAGAAGGAGGAGAATTGTTTACTCATGGCAGGTCAAGGGCTGCAAATTTTTCTTTATTAATTATGAATTAGTTTCAGTGTGATTGTATACAGTAGTGCCGTCCTAAAAGTCAAGCAATTTTATTCATCAACAAAAATCCGTAGCCACAAAAGATTCATAGGCAATAACCAAAACATTCGCTGTGAAAACGTAAATCACTGCCTCTATGGCTATGGATTTGCAGCGAGTTGTAAGCAAAATCTCAATATCCTTCTAAATGGCAAAATTCAAATCCCAATTAGCATGTTACTAGTAAATCCACATGAACTGGAAAGGGAATAATATTCAAAAACCGGGGATCTACGGGGACCTGAAAATCTAAATATTGAAATTTGGATTAGTAAGATCAAATACCTCTTTCCATGGCGCTGCACGAAAGGGGAATTTTTTGCATCCTCCTCTGTGAAATCAGACCATCAACAAACCGTAAATATATACAGATAATCAACTACTCCTTTACTTCAGGCAAGACTGCAAAGGAATACGTAACGGAGATCAGGGAAGATACCTGTCAAGCCAAGAGACATCTTGGTTACGATGGTGAATGTAATGCCAAAACCAACCAGAAATGGCCAGTTTCTGGTCAATTCCTTCCTCAAAAACACCCTCATTGGCTCGTTCAAGCCCATTGCTCTGCTCCTGACGAAACCCTACCAGAATGACAAACTTCTTTAACCTAATGTAGGTATAATATAAAAGTTTTCAGAGGCTTTCTTCTATGAAGAAGAATGGACAATGCTATTAATGTAACTAAACGAAGGAGATGGCACAAAGAAGAGTAGCACTGTTAGAATTCAAATGACAAAAGATCGTGAACCAATTCGCCTCAACACATTTGAAATCCGGCGAAATCAGATCAATTTCTTTGTCACAAGCCGATCGCGCAACGTGACGATTCCAATTATATTTAAAAATAAAAATTTCAACGTGCGGGGAAATCTTAACAGTCCTGCGGGGGAAATCTCATCGGTGCTTTGAGACTCAGACGAAGCATATTTGCTTCAAACACAATCATCGCCTTCCATTCGTCAAAAACTAAAAGTCAACACGAGTACATCCGCCTGGGGTTGAAATAGGGTAGCCTTCGACTAAATAATATTTTTATGGTAAAACATTATGTCTCGTGACATGTACAATTTAGAAATATAAATAAAATTATTTTTAAATGGAAATGATTATGTGTTGATGTGATTGATATATGGTGATTGTGTAAGTTTATAAAGGTATGTTAATTATTTAATTTGTAAAGTTAATTTTCTGTTATTTAAATTTGTATGGTAATTTTATAATTGTATTAAATAAATGTGAAAAAATTAAATATAGATTTAGAAGAACAAATTAGTTAATGTGTGTAATATCATCTATTAATATACAAAAAAATCACAAAAATATGGTAACATCTTTTATTTATAAAAAAATAAAATTTTATAAATATAATTATATTGACAAAATTTGTATACATAATTATATATTTTTATTGGACTATTTTATAAAATTATGTCAATTATTCACTTTGTAAAGTCACATTCACATTATGTTATTTGTTATTTGATCATTTGCATCATAAATTTATAATTGTAATAAATAAATATGAAAAAATAAACTTCATAAATTTAAAAAACAAGTTAATTAATATTTAAAATTTCATATATTAAAAAAAAATCACAAAAATATCTTTCATTTATAACCTTAAAATTATAATAATTAAAAAAATCTTATAAATATAATTATATTAATAAAATTTATGGACAAACCTCATAAATTTAAAAGAAAACAAAAAATAGTTAATATTTAAAATTTCATATATATTTGTATAAAAAAACACACAATTCATTTAGATGTTACAAGGAGTCATTGATATTGGCACTACCCATTTCCATTTCCTATTGGCACACCTCTGCAACCATCTACATCAAATTTATCTTCTTCAACCTTTGCATTGGAGATTGAAATGATAAATCCCAAAATTACATACGCTGCCACACACCACACAATATGGCGAAAGTAGCACACACTACCAACTATAGCATGGCTAAGTCATTTCTATTATGTAACTTTTACTCCTGTAAACAATGTTTATAGTTTTTTGGGTCATGAAAAAGTTCCAAGGAAGGCCTAAGAAACAGAATTTTATACTTGACACTTCTAATATGGTCTCAAACAACAGAAAACAACTCTGAACTACCATATCTTTTCTGCTGAACACAAGAATCTGTTGGAAATACTAAGAGGGGAGGTGAATCAGTGTTCCTTAGCAATTAACAATTTTAAATCTTTTCATAGCATTAATTACTCTTCAATTATTATTAATGTTTATGCAATAATAACAGTAAATAAAAGAACATAGTAAACACAAGAATTTTAGGTGGAAAACCCCCTTCGGGTCAAAAAACACCGAATTTTTTCTAATAAATTCTTCAATCTTCAACCCCAACTGAAATGAAAGCAACAACTTCCTAGAATTCTAAAAAACATTCTTTTCCAGCTCTCACTAGAAGGACACCCCAACGCCTTAGTTTCTTTAGTAATCAACTGAATGGATGCCCCAACACCCTAGACCAACCTACCACCCTGAAGTGTTCACAGGCTCCAACCTGTAGGCGACTTCATGCACCTGCCTAGCACCTCCCTGCCACCTTTTAATGACTGAAATGAGACAAGAGTGTGGATTCCTATACCAGGGACAATGATCCATGATACAATATGATTTACAATGATTTTGACCGAACACCTAATCATATTTTGACCTGCAATCCAACCATGACATCATCCCAACAGAGACTTCTATACCTCCCAATAATGCCTTTTCGACTCTAGGCAATTTGATTCTTTTATAATAATGACTCTTCCAATGATGACACTTTTACAAATGACTCTTTTACAACTTTACAATGATGACTCTTGGCCTTGACACTTCTTCACAATATGCAGATGGTTGTCATGTCTTCAAAAGATGTCTTGTTGACTCTTGGCCTTGATACTTCTTCACAATATGCAGATGGTTGTCATGTCTTCAAAGGTTGTCCCGCTACAATGCCTCCTTTGATTTGATACTTCAACTCTTGAATTCTTGCTTGAACTTTTACTTGAATCTTCTTCTACCTGCATGCAAAATTTGCCCGACAAAACCAATCCCAAAACAAAATGAAATACCCTTCAACTTACCTTTACCTACACAACAGATGTAAGTGCATAATGATGAATAAATACAAATTAAAATTACAATGCGTACATGAAGTGTGATTGTCACTTTTGTTGTTGACTTATTGCAACAGTAGAAAAAGACTCCCACGCTTGGACTCTATGCAAGACTATATTTAAAATTGACCTAAAGATATATACAATAAAAACTGATGACAAACCCTAGACTTGTGATGGACCAAGTCCTAAGTACAACAACAGAGACCATTCCATCAACTATGACAAGACAAGTAACATGAACTTACAACATCATATAGATTTAGCAAGATTGGTGTAGCATCAAGAATATGTAGCATAAAATGTGTTGTATCAAGAATAGGACATCCGAAAAACCAATTATGACATATAGAAACATAGAGATATAACTGAGACATTGTATATACTTACATTGTCCTGCAAAAACATATGTCAGAGATGAAACTCAAAATTCAAATGTAAACACTAATCATACATACCTTGTTGTAGGAGACTTACCCTTGACTGTTGATGTGTGGTCCTTATTGCAGTGATCCTTGAATGCATGTTTTTTCTTGCCTTCTAGGAGCTCAATATTGAATTTGTTGTATCTATGTAATTTCGGCTCTCCAGGGTCTGAAATTTCGTCTTGTGGTAGCCCTCTGATTCCTCTTCCCAACCCCATAGTTATGATCAAGATTGGATTCTTCAAGAAAGAGTTATGCCCAATCTCCCACGATGACCTGATTATAAACTGGTTCAGTAGAGCGAACTTGTATGAAGTGCCACGTGTCACTGTTGCGACCTTAGGTCTTGAAAATGCTACTCAACAAACTACAATCTGTCCTCTTTTTGTGAATATTTACGAAATTTGAATCCAATGCTCAAAGAGAAAGTTATGACGATTTTCCCAACGTCACTTGTTTGACATGGAATTTGGGAGCCTGCAAAAACCCTAACTTCCTCAGATCATATCTCTGAAAATATAACGAACCAAGATCTGAAATTAGGTCACGAGGTCCATCACGATTTCGGATCAAATGGGTTTAATTTCAGCTTCTAAAGCTTCCCATATATATATATATATATATATATATATATATATATATATATATAGCGAAAATTCCACGATGACTTGTTTTAAGCCACAAAATCCCTACAAGAGGAGGATATGAGGGTCATTATTTATATGAATGTCTTGAATTGAGAGGGTCCTCAACAAGTGAACGTTGGAGGGATTTTAGGAGCAAAAAAATATTATTAATTATTGATTATTCAATGACCACAACCAATTATGAGTGCCATGACATAACCCCATAGGGTTTTAGCCCACTAACTAGGGTTACTAACTTCAAACGCAAATAACTCTCAAACCGTGAAGCATTGGGACGCGTACTATATGTCAACAGAAACATCTCAACAAGTAGAATCCATCGAGAAGATCTTTGACGCAAAATACTATGATTTGTCAAGTCAAAATTCCATTGCAATATCAGGGTAGCCCCTGGTGCTGCTTGGGTTGACATAAATGACAACCACTGATCAACAAAATCTTTATTTCATTTGATTATAAAAGAGAAAATTTAATTAAAATTGTTCATGTGTTTATTTTTAACATTTCATGATTGCGTATCGATCAACAATAATTTTGAAACTGTAAATTGTTTCAATATACTCTATTTAGTTGATTTATTTATTTTTAAATAAATGCAAATTCTCCAATTTATTTAAACAATCTTCAAGTATGGTTCATATAACAAAATAGGAACTACTATCTTCGATAACATTAACTAAAATGGGCCATCGTGCAATGCCCATATATCTTTTATTTTTTATTATGTTTTGATTTTTCCTTTTGAAGAATTATCTTTTTGGAGTTGAGTTCCTACTTGAGCTTTGCCATGTTTGTTTTCAATATAATTATTTTGTCATTCATTCAGAATATGTTTGTTGTCATTCATTCTGAATTATGTATAATGATAAGTTGAGTAATAATTTTAAAAACCATTATAGGTTTATTTTAACTGGATTTATCAATTGCAAAAAGCAAATATCTCAAACTGCAAGCGTCTTTTTTATTACAAAACTTGAAAACGTCTTTTTTATTACAAAAATTGAAAATAGATATGCACCTGCAAAGATTTGGTTCATGCAAACTATACTAGTTACTAAACATCTTTACAACATTATTGTTTAATTCACCTAAGCATGCCTTATCATCTTGCTTAAACCGCCCTTATTGTTGTCTCTCTATTAGTTTTGTGCAATAATAAATCAAACTATACAAATGATTATTTTATCTATTCAAGCATTTTCTCGTTTATCTCGTCAAATACAAAGATTCAAAAAATGTAGGCCAAAAGCATATCATTCATTTCTAGAGTAAAAAGTGACTTACATAAGTGAGGTACTGTATTAATGATTTCACAAGATACCAGGATAAAGATTAGTTGTAAATGACAAAACTTTACATACAAGTTCCAGGTGAAGGACTAGATAGGAACTTTCCATCAATGTATATGCACAAAGTCGCTGGGGGATTTGGAGAGCTAACTGTTTCCAACAGGCCCTCATCCCTGTTCTTTTCCTTGCTCCTAATGGTCATATCACTCTGCTCATAGGTGACTAGTACAAGACAAATCACACAATAAGAGGTTAATCCATCCGTTAAACAAATACATCTTTCGAATTTAAAGAGAGTGACTATGTTCAACTTCACTCTGTCCACCATAATGTTCTCTTACACTGCATCAATCTCTAACCATTTTCTAGCTTTGGGCACCATAATGTTCTCTTACACTGCATCAATCTCTGACCATTTTCTAGTTTTGGGCAGATCCTTAGGAGAACACTTCACATGGGTAGATCGCTTGGTAAACCTGATGTTGTTCTCATTAATGGTCGTGGGCCAGCAAGTGGTGCAATAATCACAGTGGATCAAGGTATATTGCAATTCTCTATAGCAAGGCAGGCTGCTAGACTTTTTGTGGATGCATCTAGGTACCCAATGATCCACAAGATGCAGTTTGTTTTGATTTTATCTAATGGCATATCTTGCGTGTTCAATTCATTTACTTATATATCTAAAATGAGCCATCTATTTATTTTTAGGAAAAACTTATCGCCTCCGGATTTCAAATGTGGGATTGTCATCCTCTTTGAACTTCACGATCCAACATCATAAATTGAAGCTTGTGGAGGTGGAAGGATATGAAATTGTTCAAAATGTCTATGATTCTCTTGACATTCGTGTTGGTCAAACCTACCATGGTCACTACAAAACAACCATATCAAGACTATTACATGGTTGCATCTACTCATTTTACTAACACTATCCTCACTACCACTTTCCACTATAACAATTCTTAGAAGAACGTCTCTGGACAAATTCCAAGAGCTCCAAAAGAGATTGTTTGGTCTTTGAACTAGGCAAGATCTATCAGGTTTGGTTCTTGCACTACTTGCTTTGGGTTTAGTGTCCGAGGAGGGATATCTATACATATTTTACAGAGAGATAGATGCAGGAATATGCTTGTTTCTTATTTTTTTGTATTGTTGAGAAATATAGATAAAGGAACGATTCTAGAAAGTGAGGATGGATATGAAAATTTAATTTCCTAAAAGATACATAGGCAAACAAAGGTTGAATTCTAAAATATACATAAAGTACAGGATTGGTGGGAGTTGCATCCATATATGTACTCAAGTTTTCAAATTTGAATCGCAATTATTGTGCAGATGGTAGATGGTACGTAGTAGCTAGTGCAGCTCATCCCAATCTAGGAGGATCTTACCATTATGGAAACATCATTGCAACTCTCGTAAAAATCTTCGTTGTTGCCACAAATGAGAACAATAATCACTACAATGACACAGGTAGAGCTCCAATAGTGGCTGACAGGGGAAGAATTCCAATGTTCAGTGTTATATCATGAATGTCGCTTGAAGAATGATGGACTCTAAACTGATATGATTCATAGGTGGAGCTCCAGCAGTGGCTGATAGGGAAAGAATTCCAATGTTCAGTGCTATATAATGAATGTCACTTGAAGAAAGATGGACTCTAAACTGATATGATTCATGAATGATTTGAATGTATAAATAAATTATTTAAATGTTAATGGAAATTCTCTATTTCTCCATATATTACTTTATATGTAAGATTTAATATATGTACCTCTAACATACTCATGTCCTATGTTTTTAAAAATGAGTTACCCATACCTACACTTGCACCCTTGTAGCTAGATCTTAGCATCTTAGGTCTTTTTGTACATGATACAGTGTGCGAGGTAGGTTTAAAAGATTAGTCATAGTATCGTATAATCAATATCTATCATGTGATTTCCAATTGGGATACCAAATTTTGATATTTTGAAGATGTTATTTTTCAACAATATAAAACATGATTCCTTTTTATGAGGAACTTTTTTTTCTATTTTAGGAAACCTTCTAGATGAAAATTTTGGAAAATTGAAATGAATTGTTTATGGGAAACTAAATTTACATTTTCTATAGATTTATTGATCTTAAAGAAGCATACTAAGAAATTAATGATGTATTATATTTGTTAAATTTTTAAGTACATGGTGTTGATGTGCCTCTCTTGAGTTGATTTTCATTGATGTCCTTTCATAATTAGAAGTTCCAAGTTCAAAATGAGGAGTTTGTGGAGATGTATGAACATAAATTCTATGATGTTGGGTATGAGCTCTATAAACTTGGATGCATTAATAAAAAAATTGTGACCTTCATAATATATATATTGTACTCTACAATATCACTTTATAAGAACTTTGAAGTTGTTTCACATAGTTCCCATTAGATTGACAACCTTATGAACAAAGAACATGAAAGTAATATATTTATGTATGTAAGATGTTCACCGCTCACATGTCTATCGCTTCTTGCAACAATCTAATATCTTTTTCAAAATTGTTAAAATTGGTGCTTGGATTAGTTATATGAACCATTTTTTAATGCTTTTTAATTTGGATTTTAGTGGTTGTAGTGAAATATATTGTCTATTTTTATTTGTCTATGTCATTTATCTATTTTTTTTTTATTTTTTTTTTATATTTTAAAATATTTTAAGACTATTAAAATCAACTTTCACAGTTTATTACTAAAAATCAATTATTATTAGTTTAACTTTGTTAACAATTTATTACAAACAATTACTTGTTATTGGAACATAATAGACCACAACTCGCTATCCAACAAATGCAATCTACTTTCCTTTTACAACAAACACACCTTCCCCGCTTAGAGATATGCTAATTTAATTCAATATTGTAATGTGGAAGGAATTCAAATTTTTTGTTGTTGTTGTGGGAACTTTCGATTTTGATATCAAAGTCCAGCAGTCCACTTGTCACTTTGTTGGTTAACCATTAACACCTTGGCATATTACAATTAACTATTACAATGGTGCATGCATCATGCTTCCTCGCATCGAACCAATTTTTAAATATTTTAAAAATCAAGTTATTAATTGAAAAAACAAGTTCTCTTAGGGATGTGAAGAAATGCATTTATCAGAATTCTTTGAGTTCTTTACTTAACACGAGAGTCCATGTATACCACATGGAAGATCAGGTGACAAATAATGCCACACCACTCGGTATCAAATCGTTGATTTTTCCATATCTGATTTTCATGCATTTTTCTTTTATATTCATTGTTATATATCTTTGCACACTAAACCTTCTCAACTTCATGCCCAGAGATAAGTGTTCCAGTGTGTGTTGTATTGAGCATGGTAATGGATTTGATTTTGTAGTCAAATCCAAACTTTCATAATTCCTTCACATCATCTCATATTTGCGATCAATCTCTGTATGGAAGCAAGCAATTATATTTTGTCAAGGGAAGCCAAGAGACTTAGAAAATCCAAACTTCAAAGTTTTCCCATAATTGACATTTCATTTCATATATGTGGGTAATCTATTTGTGAAGAAACCCATTGAACTTTTGATATTCACGATATATGGAAAATAAAATAACTTTCAAAAATATAAATTTAAAACTTTCATATTGTTATTTAACAACGATTCATATCTTTGTAGGCAATGTGTATGAAAATAACCCATTTAAATTTCTATATACACATGGTCTTGGATCGATGTATAATTTCTCTCACCCTCTAGTGTATTAGTTAATTAATATTTCTCTATAATTTTAGTGGAGTTGGTAACTAGAAATATTTAATGTAGTTGTAAATATTGTTTAGAATGACTAGATTGACTAAAGGTGCAAGATTTGGTTTCTTGAAAAATTGCTCCTCAATGCTCCCTAGTACTCCATGTTCTTCCCACCCTAACAAGGTTTCTCAATCTATGTGATCAAATCGATAAGTCTCAATCTCTAGTCTTCCCACAAGTGATTGTTCCAGTTTGTCGAAAGATGGAGGTGAATGTCATTACATTCCAAGTTGGCCATAAGGTCCGCTACCTTATTGCCTATTATCATCGCATCAAAAGAAATAATGGCTAAAATCATATGGATCATATGTTTTATATGTGTGATATATTCTTCCAATCTCCAACTGTGGCAATTTTTTTGGGGGAAGCTTCATTGATCAATTTATTTCTAATTGAGATGACCAGCTAAGAATCACTCCCCACAATTTGCTTAGAGAATCCTTGCAACGATGCTATAACATGCTAGTATCAAGTGCTGCAAAATCAATGGCATTTTTACTTGAAAGTCCCATACTATTTATGAACAGAAACAATGATTTCCTTTAATTGTTATAAAAGATTATGCCAAGACTAGAAAAACAACAATTGTCTTTACATGCCCCGTCAAAATTAAGTTTAAGGACTCCATGAGGAGGAGGGTTCCAAGAGGTCAGAGGACTAGAAGATGAGATTCTTGGAGGCAAATGACCAATTGAAGGAGACATAAACAATTGTTGATTACGCAAAATTGAGGCATCCAAACCTTCAACATCCCAACTGAGCGATGACCAAGGGTGGATTAGTAGCAATTCACAAACACTTTGCAATGGATTTTCCCAGATTGCCTTCCTTTCTAATGATCAATTATTAAAGATGTGATTATTCCTCTCCTTTCATGTGTTCCATAAGAAAACCCTAGAATGAGGGCCCAAGCTCGATTTATAAGAGGATTCTATGTCATAGAGGATCTCCAACCTTTAATAATTTCTATCATGCCATTCCTATTCCTATATGACTATCCAAATAAGATGAACATTTGAGACCATAGAGTTTAAAAAAAAATGCATGTATTGAGAAAGTGTTCAATGTCCTCTACATCTAATCTAAATAGGAAATAGAGGCGAGGGCCTTCAAATCCTCGGTGGTCAATTTTATCCCATGAAAGGGCTCTTCTATGTACTAAAAACCAAAGAAAATGGGTAACTTTGGGTCATAAGTTCTAAGCCCAAACTTGTTTCGAGATTGGCTAATGAGGAAGGTTGGCATGACCTACACCCAGTTGATATGCCTATTTGATTATGAACATAACCCTCTAGTTATAGTACCATCGACGTTTGTCTTATCTCTTAAAGAGTGTGATCTTTCGTTTGTGAATTTATTCCATTAATGTGTCCATATTGACTTGATCAAGAGATTGAGGTGGTTTTTTATTATTTTCCCATTCTCTCCATGAAGTGCACTCCATTTTCTAGTGTCAATAACCTGCTACTATCAAGAGACCTCTAAATTTCATAAGCTCTTCTACAATAAGAACGTATACCTTGCCACCAAGCTGTAGATATTGTTTCCATGATCTCATTAAAAAAAGGCATTTGTTCACTCTCGAGCTCTCGAGAAACAATGTTGTTGTACGATGAATTTATTAGTGCTCACCAAATTCCATATTGAAGTTCCTTGAATAGGGTTTTGAGCTCTCAATTTCAATTTTCGTTATTTACAGAGGCTTGCTCTAATGTTTCCTCCACAACTCATGGCCACCTTGGATCAACGTCCACCATAATTCCCTATGCCTCCCTTGAGTTGATTTTCATTGATGTCCTTTCATAATTAGAAGTTCTAGGTTCAAAATGAGGAGTTTGTGGAGATGTATGAACATAAATTCTATGATGTTGGGTATGAGATCTATAAACTTGGATGCATTAATTAAAAAAAAAAAAAAATTGACCTTCACAATATATATATTGTACTCTACAATATCACTTTATAAGAACTTTGAAGTTGTTTCACATAGTTCCCATTAGATTGACAATCTTATGAACAAAGAACATGAAAATAATATATTTATGTATGTAAGATGTTCACCACTCACATGTCTATAGCTTCTTGCAACAATCTAATATCTTTTTCAAAATTGTTAAAATTGGTGCTTGGATTAGTTATATGAACCATTTTTTAATGTTTTTTAATTTGGATTTTAGTGGTTGTAGTGAAATATATTGTCTATTTTTATTTGTCTATGTCATTATCTATTTTTATTTTTATTTTTATATTTTTAAAATATTTTAAGACTATTAAAATCAGCTTTCACAGTTTATTACTAACAATAACTTATTATTAGTCTAACTTTGCTAACAATTTATTACAAACAATCACTTGTTATTGAAACATAATAGACCACAACTCACTATCGAGCAAATGCAGTCTACTTTCCTTTTACAACAAACACACCTTCCTCGCTTAGAGATATGCTAGTTTAATTCAATATTGTAATGTGGAAGGAATTTAGAATTTTTTGTTGTTGTGGGGACTTTCGATTTTGAAATCAAAGTGCAGAAGTCCACTCGTCACTTTGTTGGTTAACCACTAACATCTCGACATATTACAATTAACTATTACAATGGTCCCTGCATCATTCTTCCTCAAATCGAACCAATTTCTAAATATTAAAAAAAAAACAAGTTATTAATTGAAAAAACAAGTTCTCTTAGGGATGTGAAGAAATGAATTTATCAGAATTCTTTGAGTTCTTTACTTAACACGAAAGTCCATGCATAACACATGGAAGATCAAGTGATAAATAATGGCACACCACTTGGTATCAAATCGTTGATTTTTCCATATCTGATTTTCATGCATTTTTCTTTTATATTCATTGTTATATGTCTTTTCACACTAAACCTTCTCAACTTCATGCCCAGGGATAATTGTTCTAGTGTGTGTTGTATTGAGCATGGTAATGGATTTGATTTTGTAGTCAAATCCAAACTTTCATAATTCCTTCACATCATCTCATATTTGCGGTCAATTTTTGTACGGAAGCAAGCGATTATATTTTGTTAAGGGAAGCCAAGTGACTTAGAAAATCCAAACTTCAAAGTTTTCCCATGAATGACATTTCATTTCATATTTGTGGGTAATCTATTTGTGAAGAAACCCATTGAACTTTTGATATCCACGATATATGGGAAAGAAAATAACTTTCAAAAATATAAATTTAAAACTTTCATATTTTTATTTAACAATGATTCATATCTTTGTAGGCAATGTGTAAGGAAATAACCCATTTAAATTTCTATATACACGTGGTCTTGGATTGATATATAATTTCTCTCACCCTCTAGTGCATTAGTCAATTAATATTGCTCTATAATTTTAGTGGAGCTGGTAACTATAAATATTTAATGTAGTTGTAAATATTGTTTAGAATGATTGGACTGACTAAAGGTGCAAGATTTGGTTTCTTGAAAAATTGCTCCTCAATGCTCACTAGTTCTCCATGTTCTTCCAACCCTAACAAGGTTTCTCAATCTATGTGATCAAATCAATAAGTATCAGTCTCTAGTCTTCCCATAAGTGATTGTTCCAGTTTTCCGAAAGATGGAGGTGAATGTCATTACATTCCAGGTTGGCCATAAGGTTCGCTACCTTATTACCTATTATTATAGCATCAAAAGGCATAATGGCTAAAATAATATGGATCATATGTTTTATATTTGTGATATATTCTTCAAATCTCAAACTGTGGCAATTTTTTTTGGGGGAAGCTTCATTGATCAATTTATTTCCACTTGAGATGACCAACTAAGAATCACCCTCCACAATTTGCTTGGAGAAGCCTTGCAATGATGCTATAACATGCTAGTATCAAGAGCTGCAAAATCGGTGGCATTTTTACTTGAATGTCCCATACTACTTGTGAATAGAAACAATGATTTACCATAGTTGTTATAAAAGATTATGCCAAGACTAGCAAAACATCAATTGTCTTTACATGCCCCGTCAAAATTAAGTTTAAGGAATCCATGAGGAGGAGGGCTCCAAGAGGTGTGAGGACTAGAAGATGAGATTCTTGGAGGCAAATGACCAATTGAAGGAGATAAAAACAATTGTTGATTACGCAAAATTGTGGCATCCAAACCTTCAACATCCCAACTGAGCGATGACCAAGGGTGGATTAGTAGTGTTTCACAGACACTTTCCAATGGATTTTCCGAGATTGCCTTCCTTTCTAATGATCAATTATTACAGATGTGATTATTCCTCTCCTTGCATATGTTCCATAAAAAAACCTTGGAATGAGGGCCCAAGCTCAATTTATAAGAGGATTCTATGTCATAGAGAATCTTCAACCTTTAATAATTTCTATCATGCCATTCCTATTCCTATATGACTATCCAAATAAGATGAACATTTGAGACCATAGAGTTTTAAAAAAATGCATGTATTGAGAAAGTGTTCAATGTCCTCTACATCTAATCTAAATAGGAAATAGAGGTGAGGGCCTTCAAATCCTTGGTGGTCGATTTTATCCCATGAAAGGGCTCTTTTATGTACTAACAACCAAAGCAAATGGGTAACTTTGGGTCATAAGTTCTAACCCCAAACCTGTTTCGAGATTGGCTAATGAGGAAGATTGGTGTGACCTTGATACAGGAGCATCTAGACCTAGCCAGCAATGTGATGGAGTGGTCACATGTTGTGGCTAATGCAAGTTTGGAGGAAGACTTGGTAGTTAAATTTGTATTAATTTCAAATAAATGTAAGTAGTTAAGATTGGCCTAATTATGAACAGAGTTGGGAATAAAAATGGCAAATGATCCTCTCTGCATGGAGATTAAGCCAAGTAGTCTAGTTTGTTTAGAATAGGATAGGATTTGAATTCTAAATGTGTAATGTATTCCTTCAACGGCTCATGGAGGCCTTGAATGTTTGTTTTTTTTTCCTGTATTCCGATAAATTCAGTGATGGCTCTGTGTTTTCATATTTTGCAGTAGAAATCCTTGTGGCTCAGGCAAATTTGGTGTAATCTGGGTTCGCAGATAGAAAACCCAAAAATACACTAAGTATCAGCTCAAACCGTGTTTAAAAGAGAATCTAGAGTTAAAAATTCATATGCAGGAATTTTGAATGTTATTGGTCCGTAGGAACCCCAAATCGCATCAACCTGTATATTCCCTTGTTGCATCGCCAAAATCCAATCATAAAGGGAAATCGTGCTAAAATATTAGCGGATTCAAGGAAGTGGACATGAAATAATATGTGTGGGAGTTTTGGGTCATATCGGGTCCGGACTCATAATCGCATCGCACCATCGAAGCGGTGTATGTCCAAAGCCTAAACGCGACCTTTTGCGATTGTCGATTGCGACATATCGCGTCGGGTTTTGTAGTGGAGGCGATATATTATAAAGTGGCATATTGCGATCGCTGATAGAGATTAGCGATAATCGCATCGGAACCCGCCAAAGGAATAACGTCGATATATGGGACCATTGGGACCTCCGATCGCCGATACAACGATTAAATCTGAGCCGTCTGATCGGCCAAATCTCAATACGCGGCAAAAGCACATATCACTATGTAAAAGGCGGAAAACCTTTGTTTTGGCCTTTTTCAAAGGCTTTGGGTCTCGAAAGGAAAAAACATTGTTTTAAGGTTTTTCAAAGGCATTTCGGTTCCGACAGGGGAAAGGGCCTATATTTTGTGGAGCAAGGGTGTAAAGCGAGGTGATTTGGAGGTTTTAAGGCTGGATTCTTGTAAAATGCTTCCAATGCATATATGTGGCATAGAACTTTAAAGGGTCGTTAATAAGGGAAATTTAAGTCTGAATAAGTTATATTGGTTGTGCAGCCTTAGGGTTGCATCAGACCTACAACCAGTTGATATGCCTATTTGATTATGAACACAACCTTCTAGTTATAGTACAATCGACATTTATCTTATCTCTTAAAGAGTGGGATCTTTTGTTTGTGAATTTATTCCATTAATGTGTCCATATTGACTTGATCAAGAGATTGAGGTGGTTTTTTCTTATTTTCCCATTCTCTCAATGAAGTGCACTCCATTTTCTACTGTCAATAATTTGCTACTATCAAGAGACCTATCAATATCATAAGATCTTCTACAACAAGAACCTATACCTTTCCACCAAGCTTTAGATATTGTTTCCATGATTTCATTCAAAAAAAGGCATTTGTTCACTCTCGGGTTCTCGAGAAACAATGTTGTTGTACGATGAATTTATTAGTGCTCGCCAAATTCCATATTGAAGTTCCTTGAATAGGATTTTGAGCTCTCAATTTCAATTTCCATTATTTAGAGAGGCTTGCTCCAATGTTTCCTCCATAACTCATGGCCACCTTGGCTCAACATCCACCATAATTCCCTATGCCTCTCTTGAGTTGGTTTTCATTGATGTCCTTTCATAATTAGAAGTTCTAGGTTCAAAATGAGGAGTTTGTGGAGATGTATGAACATAAATTCTATTATGTTGGGTATGAGATCTATAAACTTAGATGCATTAATAAAACAATTGTGACCTTCATAGTATATATATTGTACTCTACAATATTACTTTATAAGAACTTTGAAGTTGTTTGGAAGCTGGTTGGAAGCCCTGAAGTTGGGTCAAGGGGAAGAAGAGAAAGGTTGCCACAATCTCCAACACCAGTTAAGCCTCAAGTTGCAGTTGAGACTCCAGAGATCATGTCTCATGAAGGAGAACCTAAAAACATGATAGAATATGAGAAGACCTTCAGAAAGGCTTTCTTTCATATGACAGAGATGGTGAAGGTCCTATATGAAGAGAGGAATAGCAGGTTGCAAGGAGAAAGTTCAAAACCTCCCAAAGGAGAAGGCTCTTCAGGAGTAGGTAATGGGAATGGAGACAAACCTCCACCCTCTCCACCATCTTCTTCATATTCTTCTTCACAAGCATCTTCACACTCTTCCACTAATACAACCCTTACTCATACTCATAATCATTCTTCAAAAGGAACTGGTAAATCGCCTTTTTTAAAACTTGATGTTAAATCTGAGTTCCCCATGTATAATGGTGAAGTGAATGCAGAGAAGTTTGATAATTGGATTCGTCAATTGGATGTCTACTGCAAGATTCAAAGCCTTCAAGAGGATGACAAAAAGATTCAGTTAGTTTCCTTGAGAATGGAGGGTGCAACACTGGTATGGTGGGAATCAAAGACCCAAGAGGAGATTAAAAAACACGGTAAGATCTCTATTTCTTGGAATGATTTCATTGCTGCAATCAAAAGACAATTCTACCCTCTAGCTTATATGCAGAAAGCCATCATGAATTTGCAGAACTTTAGACATCTTAAAGGTCAAAATGTGCAAGATTACACCCAAGAATTCAGAAAAAGGTCTTTGACGTTAGGTGTAGATTTGCAATCACAGGACACTTTGTTGAAGTACATAGGGGGTTTACATAGTTACCTTAGGCATACTATCTTAATATTCAATCCTAGTAATCTAGATGATGTGTGTGTGCAAGCCACTCATCTTGAGGCAAGAGGGAAAAACACCCCAAAAGGAGGTAGTAAAAAGCCATTTAAGGGTAAAGATGGAGAAAAGGGTTTCAAGAGAAAGAAAAATGTACGACTCCAAATGGTATGTCAAATAGTGTAAGAACAACTTGAAAAGTTTAAAGGCAAGTACATAGAATGGCACTTAAGGGTAAAGAGAAAGAAAAGGGTTTCAAGAGAAAGAAAAATGAATGACTCCAAATGGTACATCAAATAGTGCAAGAATAACTTTAAAAGGTTAAAGGTAAGTACATAGAAAGGCACAACAAGAATCATGGAGATCACGAGTTACAATTCAGTGACCAATGGATGGAGAAAAAGGTGTGGAAGACAACATTAATAAAGATGATGTTGAAATCAGAGAAATTGAACAGAGATTATTTCAAGGTGAGATGAAAGATAAGGAGCAACAAGGAAGTTATGTCCTCAGAGACATGAAGGAGACAAAAGTATTAATTCAGCAAGATGAATATGGAAAGAACCAACAATTTGAAAGGGATGATCAGCTACATGAGAGTGAATATGAGGAAGGCATTAGATTGCAACAATATAGCAACTAGCAGCAGAATGAAGAACCAAAGATTAGTCTGGCAGTACAAAGAAAAACAAGTGAAGACCGAAGATACATATGGAGAATGAAGAAAAGAGTCAAGTGGAAGCTATTGCAACAGAGGTGGAATGGCAAGCTGATGAACGAGTCTAGGGAACTTGAACAAATTCATATTGATTTGTTAAAGAAGGCAAGACTTAGAGAAATGGAGTCACAACAAGAAGGATCTGCTGAAATCCAAAAGATCTATGATGGAGGATTGGTGCTTGAAGCATCAAAAGAAAGTGAAGGGTATTGTATTTTGAAAATTGAAAGTTGTTGTGTGTTTGCAGGTCATATAAACTTGAGGAAAGACAAGCAATTATTGGAAACTGTTATATTAACAAGTGGAGAGATGACTACTCATAGTCATATGCAGAATAAGGAGGGAAGTTACAACCAAGTGCGGAAAGATGTCCAATAGATGACATCCAAAGGAGGATGGTAAAAGAATTATTGAAATCAAAGGATACACTAAGGTAAGGCAACTGTTTAATGTTGTCATAAGTGAAGGAAACTCACATAATCATGTGATGCAGAGTGAAGAGCAACTGTTAAACATAGTTGTAGTAAACTATGTAGATATTAAACAGTCATGGGAGATCATTGAGATTGAAGGAAGCCAGAGTAAAGAAGGATTAAAGACAAATATTGCGGACAATGCAGTTAGTGAAGACTGTGTCGAACTTTTGAGAGAACTTCCAGATGAGATGGCAGATTTGTGGCATAAGTCAAGTCCTTTAAAGAGGAAGCAAGGTAAAGTATTTGTGTTTAATGAATTGCTTGAATCTGATGAAGATTTATATGCAGGAAAAAGGCAATCTGAATTCAATCTGAACCAAGAAGTTAATTCTGAAGAACAGATCGAATTAATGAAGCGCGAGATCAGAAAGTCTCAGAATGATGAAATGGTGGTGAATCTACAGTATGAAACTGCTAAACTTGAGATGAGTGCAAGAAATAATAGTAACAGAATTACTATTATACCACAAAAATTTATTGATGAAGAAGAGGCTGGAAGTGACATTTCAGGAGTAGACAAGTATAATGCCATAATCCTTAAGATTGTAGAAACGAAGTTACTGGAAGAAGAAATATTCCAAGTAGGAAGAATTCTGAGTTTTCAAGAAATTTGTGGAGTTACAGGTATGCTGGAATTTGAAGTAAGGAATGATGAAGTCATGAATGAGAAACCAAAAGAAGGGCCTAGGATTATTGTAGAGAATCAATGGAGAAGGCATTGTACATTTCAGAAATGTATATGGAAGGTTATTGGCACAGGGATTATGATGTTCTATTTCAAGAACACAATTAGTTGCAGGGGAATAGTATTCAACTTATGAGAAGTGAAGTGGACAAAGAATTGGCTGAGTTATGGAGACTCATACAACAACATTCCAATAAAACAAATACAGGACAAAAGAAGAAAGGAAGATTGGCTAGAAGGAATGGTACAGGTGAAGGGAATGGAAAACTACGAATTAGAGTGAGCAAAACATCAACAAAATATGTGAAAAGGACAACAACAGACAGTGAGAGCATAGCAAATGGGGCATTATAGCATAAACGAGGGAGACTTGAGGGACAAAAAACTACAACAATAACCAAGGACAGACTACCAAACCAAGTATGGGATCTGGGAGGACATAGATCAGGAGATCATGATTAATTTAAACTTTGGGAGTCTGATGCAGGAGCATCTAGACCTAGCCAACAATGTGATGGAGTGGTCACATGTTGTGGCTAATGCAAGTTTGGAGGAAGACTTGGTTGTTAAATTTTTTAATTTCAAATAAATGTAAGTAGTTAAGAGTTGCCTAATTCTGAACAGAATTGGGAATAAAAATGGCAAATGATCCTCCCTGCATGGAAATCAAGCCAAGTAGTCTAGTTTGTTTAGATTAGGATAGGATTTGAATTCTAAATGTATAATGTATTCCTTCAATTATGGAGGAGATGGTTAGCTTAGCATATATGCAATTTCCTTTGTTTTCTGGAAGGAGAGCGAGAGGAGAGATAGAGGAGGAGAAGACCCGAAAGCTCTGTAAGCCTATGAGCTATGCAGAAGAAAGAGGCCATTAATTAAGAGAATCAAGCCAAATAAGGGAGAGAGCCTCGAATGTAGTTTGTATTATGTTTGTACAGAGAATTACTTTGAGTGTGAAATTGTGTAATCGATGCATTCCTTTGAGACAGGGGTTTTTTTCTATGTGATTAGGCCTAAGGCTGAAGGCTCTGTAATGTATTTATGTTGAATAAATCAACGTTGTGTGTATTATGATATAATGGCTCATGGAGGCCTTAAATGTTTGTTTTTTTGCCTGTATTCGGGTAAATTCAGTGATGCCTCTGTGTTTTCATATTTTGCAGTAGAAATCCCTATGGCTCAGGCAAATTTGGTGTAATCTGGGTTCGCAAACAGAAAACCCAAAAATACACTAAGTATCGGCTCAAATCGTGTTTAAAAGAGAATCTAGACTTAAAAATTCAGATGTAGGAATTTTGAATGTTATCGAGTCCATTTGAACCCCAAATCGCATTAACCTGTGTATTCCCTTGTCACATTGCCGAAATCCAATTGTAAAGGGAAATCGCGCTAAAACATTAGCAGATTCAAGGAAGTGGACATGAAATAATATGTGTGGGAGTTTTGGGTCATATCGGGTCCAAACTCATAGTCGCATCACACCATCGGAGCGGTGTATGTCCAAACCCTAAACGCGACCTTTTGTGATTGCCGATTGCGACATATCGCATTGGGTTTTTGTAGTGGAGGTGATATATTATAAAGTGGCATATTGCGATCGCCGATAGAGATTAGCGATAATCGCATCAGAACCTGCCAAAGGAATAGCGCCGATATATGGGACCATTGGGACCTCCGATTGCCAATACAACGATTGAATCTGAGTTGTTCGATCGACCAGATCTTAATACGTGGCAAAAGCACATATAACTGTGTAAAAGGCGGAAAACCTTTGTTTTGGCCTTTTTCAAAGGCTTTGGGTCTCGAAAGGGGAAAAAAAGAGCTTGTATTTTGTGGAGCAAGGGTGTAAAGCAAGGTGATTTGGAGGTTTTAAGGCTGGATGCCTGTAAAACGCTTCCAATGAATATATGTGGCATAGAACTTTAAAGGGTCGTTAATAAGGGAAATTTAAGACCCAATAAGTTATATTGGTTGTGCAGCCTTAGGGTTGCATCAGACCTACAGCCAGTTGATATGCCTATTTGATTATGAACACAACCCTCTAGTTATAGTACAATTGACGTCTATCTTATCTCTTAAAGAGTGGGATCTTTCGTTTGTGAATTTATTCCATTAATGTGTCCATATTGACTTGATCAAGAGATTGAGGTGGTTTTTTCTTATTTTCCCATTCTCTCCATGAAGTGCACTCCATTTTCTAGTGTCAATAATCTGCTACTATCAAGAGACCCATAAATCTCATAAGATCTTCTAGAACAAGAACGTATACCTTTCCACAAAGCTTTAGATATTGTTTCCATGATTTCATTTGAAAAAAGGGCATTTGTTCACTCTCGGGCTCTCGAGAAACAATGTTGTTGTACGATGAATTTATTAGTGCTCGCCAAATTCCATATTGAAGTTACTTGAATAGGATTTTGAGCTCTCAATTTCAATTTCGATTATTTAGAGAGGCTTGCTCCAATGTTTCCTCCATAACTCATGGCCACCTTGGCTCAACGTCCACCATAATTCCCTGTGCCTCTCTTGAGTTGATTTTCATTGATGTCCTTTCATAATTAGAAGTTCTAGGTTCAAAATGAGGAGTTTGTGGAGATGTATGAACACAAATTCTATTATGTTGGGTATGAGATCTATAAACTTGGATGCATTAATAAAAACAATTGTGACCTTCACAGTATATATATTGTACTCTACAATATCACTTTATAAGAACTTTGAAGTTGTTTCACATAGTTCCCATTAGATTGACAACCTTATGAACAAAGAACATGAAAATAATATATTTATGTCTGTAAGATGTTCACCACTCACATGTGTACCGCTTCTTGCAACATTCTATTATCTCATTCAAAATTGTTAAAATTGGTGCTTGGATTAGTTATATGAACCATTTTTTAATGTTTTTTAATTTGGATTTTAGTGGTTGTAGTGAAATATATTGTCTATTTTTATTTGTCTATGTCATTTATCTTCTTTTTTTAAGACGATTAAAATCAGCTTTCACAGTTTATTACTAATAATCACTTATTATTAGTCTAACTTTGTTAACAATTTATTACAAACAATCACTTGTTATTGGAACATAATAGATAGCAACTCACTATCCAACAAATGCAATCTACTTTCCTTTTACAACAAACACACCTTCCCCGCTTAGAGACATGATAGTTTAATTCAATATTGTAATGTCGAAGGAATTCATATTTTTTTTGTTGTTGTGGGGACTTTCGATTTTGATATTAAAGTGCTACAGTCCACTCATCACTTTGTTGGTTTACCATTAACATCTGGGCATAGTACAATTAACTATTACAATGGTGCCTGCATCATGCTTCCTCACATCAAACCAGTTTTTAAATATTTAAAAAAAAAAAAAAAAAAAAAGGTTCTCTTAGGGATGTGAAGAATTTCATTTATCGTAATTCTTTGAGTTCTTTTCTTAACACAAAAGTCCATGTATAGCACATGGAAGATTAGGTGACAATTAATGCCACACCACTTGGTATCAAATCGTTGATTTTTCCATATCTGATTTTCATGCATTTTTCTTTTATATTCGTTGTTATATATCTTTGCACACTAAACCTTCTCAACTTCTTGCCCAGAGATAATTATTCCAATGTGTGTTGTATTGAGCATGGTAATGGATTTGATTTTGTAGTCAAATCCAAACTTTCATAATTCCTTCACATCATCTCATATTTGCGGTCAATTTCTCTATGGAAGCAAGCGATTATATTTTTTCAAGCGAAGCCTAAGGTTTGGTTTGCGATGCGATATCACAATCACATATTGCAACATAACAGATGTCCCATATATATGGACCGTTGATACTCTATTGAATTGCGATTGTGATACCCCGAATGCAATAAGTTACGAATTCCAATTTAATGTCTCGTCATGTTCGCCACATCGCAATCGCACATTTCTACGTTGTTGACAGACCATAAGCCCACAGAACTCCGCCGATTGTGATTTGCGATAAAACGGTTGACTGACATATTAAGGTCTGTCGCACGACAAAATTTTTGCCCAGTTAACGCATTTTTGGGGGTAATTTGTAGGATCATGCTAGAAATGGGGCAATTTGTGGAATGAATATTGGGAGAACTATGAGAAGTCATAACTTCTTCAGTTTTTCACCAAATTGGTTGCAAAAAGAGGCTAGATAGCCATTTTTTAGTATTATGAACTGATTGGAGCAGGTTTTAAAAGCATTTAAGCATTGTAAACATAGATTTTTACACTTTTGAGCATAATAGAGAGGCCCAAGCCATTGGAAGTTGGACCAAGGAGATGTAGCCTAGGAGGGGTGAACTCCTTTATCATGTGCTTGTTGTAATGTGTTTTTGATGATGTTCTATACATGTTTATGTTGTTGTTCACTTTTTGGTTTATGTTTAAATTGCTCATAAAATTAACATAAAAACTCTTCATTTCACTTTCAAAAATTGATGAATCCTTAAGCACAATGAAAGCATTTTGTTTATAATCTTAGGAAGATCTTAGCACTGCAAACTAATATTCTAAATCAAATCAATTTGGTATCAGAGCCTTAGGTTTTTCTTTATGAAAGAAGGATTTCTTTTTTTGCAATTTTATGTCATGCTTATAAAGTTAAAACTCAAAAGAGGTGAAGGAAAGCTGGTTGGAAGCCCTGAAGTTGGGTCAAGGGGAAGAAGAGCAAGGTTGCCACAATCTCCAACACCAGTTAAGCCTCAAGTTACAGTTGAGACTCCAGAGATCATGTCTCATGAAGGAGAACCTAAAAACATGACAGAATATGAGAAGACCTTCAGAAAGGCTTGCTTTGATATGACAAAGATGGTGAAGGTCCTATATGAAGAGACGAATAGCAGGTTGTAAGGAGAAAGTTCCAAACCTCCCATAGGAGAAGTCTCTTCAGGAGGAGGTAATGGGAATGGAGACAAACCTCCACCCTCTCCACCATCTTCTTCATATTCTTCTTCACAAGCATCTTCACACTCTTCCACTAATACAACACTTACTCATACTCATATTCATTCTTCAAAAGGAACTGGTAAATCACCTTTTTTAAAACTTGATGTTAAATCTGAGTTCCCCATGTATAATGGTGAAGTGAATGCAGAGAATTTTGATAATTGGATTCGTCAATTAGAGGTATACTGCAGGATTCAAAGCCTTCAAGAGGATGACAAAAAGATTCAGTTAGCTTCCTTGAGAATGGAGGGTGCAACACCGGTGTGGTGGGAATCAAAGACCCAAGAGGAGATTAAAAAACATGGTAAGATCTCTATTTCTTGGAATGATTTCATTACTGCAATCAAAAGACAATTCTGCCCTCTAGCTTATATGCAAAAATCCATCAAGAATTTGCAGAACTTTAGACATCTTAAAGGTCAAAATGTGCAAGATTACACCCAAGAATTCAGAAAAAGGTCTTTGATGTTAGGCGTAGATTTGCAATCACAGGACACTTTTTTGAAGTACATAGGGGGTTTACATAGTTACCTTAGGCATACTATCTTAATATTCAATCCTAGTAATCTAGATGACGTGTGTGCAAGCCACTCATCTTGAGGCAAGAGGGAAAAACACCCCAAAAGGAGGTAGTAAAAAGCCATTTAAGGGTAAAGATGGAGAAAAGGGTTTCAAGAGAAAAATAAAAAATTAATTAAAATTAAAATAAAAAATAAAAATAAAAATAAAAATAAAATAAAATAAAAATAAATAAATCAACAAATAAAAATAAATAAATCAATTAATTAAATAAAAAAATAAAAATGTACGACTCCAAATGGTATGTCAAATAGTGTAAGAACAACTTGAAAAGGTTAAAGGCAAGTACATAGAATGGCACTTAAGGATAAAGAGAAAGAAAAGGGTTTCAAGAGAAAGAAAAATGAACGACTCCAAATGGTACATCAAATAGTGAAAGAACAACTTAAAAAGGTTAAAGGCAAGTACATAGAAAGGCACAACAAGAATCGTGGAGATCACGAGTTACAATTCAGTGATCAATGGATTGAGATTGTAAAGGTGAGGTAATTGTACCCTCACCTACTAAACAATTGAAAGTGATCCTTTTTGGGTCCAAAAGGCTTCCAGTGGGGAAGAGTGATCAGGTGCTCAAAATTAGGCTTAAAAATCAAAGTGTCAAAATTTTGTTAAACTTAGCTTCAGATCGAAGAGCTCGTCATTCTGATTCCAATAGTGCAAATGACACAAGTTAGAGCAAGTCAAAGTTCAGGTTGGACTTGCTCACAAGGCATGATTGTATGATGTGGCAAGGTCATTCAGAAAATAAAGAGGTGCCAAGTGGCAAGCTACCATTGGCCCCCACATGTTGCAAATTGAAATTACAAATGGGTCGTCGTTAAAAATCGGCCCCAGAACAGCAAGGGTACGATGTGATGCATCACAATCGCAGATCAGCGAAGGGGAGGTGTTACAGAATTGGCCCCCGGGAAGGTTCATGTTGCGATGTGATATCACAATCTCATATCGCAACAGGACAAAATTCCCGTATATATGGACCATCAATACTCTACTTAATTGTGATTGTGATAATCTGGGATATCGCAATCGCAATTCGGCAGAGTATCGATGTTCCATATATACGAGAATTTTTTCCAGTTGCGATATACGATTGCGATATCGCATTGCAACCCAAACCTTGTCGGGGGCCGATTCTATAACACCTCCCCTTCATCGATCTGCGATTGCGATCCATTGCATCGCACCCTAGCTGTTCTGGGGATGATTTTTAATGCCGACCCGCATGCGATTGTAATTTGTGACATGCGGGAGCCAATGGTAGATTGCCACTTGGCGCCTCGTCATTCGCTAAAGGACCTTGCCACATCATCAAATCCTGCCATGTAAGCAAGTCAAATCTAAACTTTGACTTGCCCTAACTTTTGCATACGAACTCGGATTTGAGTGTCATTCGCATAGTTGGAATCAAAATGATGATCTCGTTGATCATAAGCTAATTTTAACAAAATTCTGACACTTTGATTTTGGAGCCTAATTTTGAGCACCTAATCACTCCTCCTCGTTGGAAGCCTTTTAGACCCCAAAAGCATCACTTTCAATTATTCAGTAGGTGAGGGTACAATTCCCTCACCTTTCCGATCTCAATCCATTGATCACTGAATTGGAACTTGTGATCTCCACGATTCTTGTCGTGCCTTTCTATGTACTTGCCTTTAACCTTTTCAAGTTGTTCTTGCACTGTTTGATGTACCATTTGGAATTGTTCAATGAAATCTTTGGCCTTGTCCATGTTACTATCAGTGACAACATCCTTCTTACCAAGATGATACAATACATTATGATGCAATGGTAAACAAATTCCTCCACTTGATTCCTTTGACTCAAACTTGAATATACATCTTGAAAGTATGTATTTTTTTGAACATAACTTTCATGTAAAACAAAATGATGCTTGAGGAAAGTAGTTATACAAACTATAGGCCTAGAAAGTACATCAACAAACTTGTCGCTTATACCTTTCTTATACCTTTTGACCGAGTGGAATAGGAGAAAACCCATCAAATGGAAGTGCCTTTGACGCTACAACTTAAACACTTTATCATTGAAAATTTTTGAATGAAAAGAAATGGGCTTACCACATTGCAAAAAGACAACACCCATGGCATGTTGATTGGGGTAGCATCGGATGTGCTTTAGCCACGAAATTTGGTGAAGAGGTTAGGGAACATGAGATCTCCAATACCCAGAAAGGGTTTGGGCATATTCTAAACAGTTTGGGAGATATTAAAATAATTAATATTTTTAATGGAGTCTCTAAGTCTAAACGTTGGGAAATTAAAATATTCATGTGAATTAATATAAAATTGTGTTAGAATGGTCCAAAAGCCATGGATCAAGCCAGATCTAATCTTAGCCATTGATTAGAGACTTAATCTCGACCGTTTATTTGTCAACAAGAAAAAAATAAGAGGAGGCTTGAGGTCACTTGGAGAATACACCAAGAGATCAAGATTTCGACTTTCTAGGGCTAGGTTTGCTGAGAAAGTTGAGAGAGTGATCAGGAGTTGGAGCTGAGGGGCAGTGAATACAGAAGTAGAGAGCTAGAGATAGTGCCGGGAGGATCAGTGTAGCAGCCGAAAAGCTGACGCAGAGGGCAGAACCCAAAACTGTCAGGAACAGCCGGAACAGCTAGAACAGCCGAGAAAGTTGACGCAGAGGACAAAAGCCGGAACTATCGGGAACAGTCGGAACTGTCAGAACAGTTGGGAAAGCTGACGCAGAGGGAAAAAGCTGGAACTGCTGAGATTTTTCTCCGTTGGGTGAGCCAAATTTTGCACCCAGATTATATTATGAAACTGCTTAATAAATCAAACCCTCAGATAGTTGCACTGGTTTTCCCGCATTGGGTTTTTCCGGGGACATTAGTCCAAAAATAACGGTGTCATTTGTGTGCTTGTTTCTATTTCCTTCAGTTGATGAATTGTAATGTGTCCAGCATGTACTTGTGTTTATTTTCAGTGTTTACATGGTAAATAACTTGTTAATTAATTAGAACAAGTAGGAAGGAATAAATCAAGAAGTACATGGAGGGTTTCTAACTGTTAGACTTAGAAACTTCAACATGGCGTAGTCACATACAACAACCTGAAACTTAAATGACTATCTCAAGTCTGGAAAAGCATGTACTGGAGCTGTACTGATCTTTTGTTTTAAAACATTAAATGCCTCTCGTTGATTTCCTCCCCACTAGAATACCTTTTGCACAACTACCAACGAACGCAAATGAACTACAATAGAAGAAAAAATAACAAAATTTCTCCTCCAACATTGGGCTGCTCCCATAAAACCTCTTATCCAAATGATTATGTTAAGCTTGCTTGCGTAAATTGTGAGCAAAGCAAAGGTGGTTGCGGCGTGATGGGGATGTATGGTTCCTTCACCTGTGTCTACTGGAATGGAGTCAATACCACCACAAATTGTTACAGCTTTAATCTTGGAGAGGTCTAGCTTCATCTCACCTTCTCTACGTCCCACGCAGACTACCAAAAAGCATTTGGGAACTTGAACATACTTGGAAGAACCAATTTCAAGGCTCAAATACATAAAATAAGTTTTATCCAACATATAGTTTGACATCTTCAGAAACAAATGATCTTGACATACGACATCAAGTATTTTTTTCTCACACATGACATGTTCATAATGAAAATTTATGAAAATGAAAATGTCATCCAAATAGACTATCTTTTCTAGAAATGGCTTTAACACATCTTTCTTCATATGCGTAAAAGTAGTAGGATCATGGCAAAGACCGAAAAGAATAACAAGCCATTCAAACAAACCTTGCCTAGTTTTAAATGTCTTCTTCCATATATCTCCTTCAACAACTCTACTTTGATGAAAACCAATTCTTGAATCCCATTCAAGGAAATGTTTACTATTCTTTTTGGGCGTCAAAACAAGAGGTGCACCACATGGTAAAGGAGTAGGCCGAATGATCTTTTTATTCAATAACCTCTAGATTTGCGTCTTAATTTTTTCACTTTCCATCACTGACATCCTGTACATGCCAATGTTAGGAAGAAGACACTTTTGTTGCAACTGTAACTCAGGTGGGATTCCCCTCTTGGGAAGTAATCCCTTTGATTCCTGAAACATTTCATCAGATTGGTCAACACGTCAACCAAATCAGTTTTCAAATTCGAATTACAACCATCAAACGCTTCATAATCAATATCATTCTTGGATCATAAGAAACATAAAATTCTTGCTCGAATTCACCAGTCTTTTCATCTTCTCTGCATTAACAAGCAAAAAATTTGTTTTCTTGTTGTGAGCTCTCACAATATATTCTACTCCATTTTTGAATAAATGATATTTTTCTCATGTAGATGGAAGATAGCTTTTCTTTCATAAAGGTACGGGCTGCCCAAAACCATGCCACATATATCTAACGATACAACGTCAAGCTCCACTCAATCTATGAATTTTGCAGAGATAGTGAATCTCAGTTTACACTTTTTAGTAACCTGCAGTTGTGCATTGTCACATACCCATCCAAGTGGATATGGTTTATTATGTGGAACAATTTCCAGATTTAAACCCTTGACAATGTTTTCCAAGATAATATTGGCTTTAGAGTTGCTGTCAAACAGCGTATCAATATTGTTATGTTTCGATAACACCCTTATGTGAAACAGTGTTATTCTCCTCTTTTCATTTGTAGTTTCATTATGTGAGTTTGAAGAACTAGTGTTGGCAATGGATTCCTTTCCTTGAAACCCCATGCCTGTGATTTTTGTTTCATCACCCAATTCAAATCCCAAATCCTCTTCTTGAGTGATTGCAGTTGTCTTTTCTTTTCCTTTGTTGTTGAATTCCTTTGGTTTCATTTCGGGATGAAGCTTCCAACAGTGAGCTTCATTGTGACCCTCTTTGGAACAATGTTTACAAATTGTTTTCTCTCATTCCTTTTAATAGATGCATTTTTCTTTCCCTTGAAACCCTTTTCTTCTTCTTTACCCTTAAACGACTTTTTGCTACCTTCTTCTGGGGTGTTTTTCCCTCTTGCCTCAAGATGAGTGGCTTGCACACACACATCATCTAGATCACTGGGATTAAACATTAAGATAGTATGCCTAAGGTAACTGTGTAAACCCCCTATGTACTTCAACAAAGTGTCTTGTGATTGCAAATCTACACCTAACATCAAAGACCTTTTTTTGAATTCTTGGGTGTAATCTGGCACATTTTGACCTTTAAGTTGTCTAAAGTTCTGCCAGTGTTGCACCCTCCATTCTCAAGGAAGCTAACTGAATCTTTATATCATCCTCTTGAAGGCTTTGAATCCTGCAATAGACCTCCAACTGATGAATCCAATTATCAAGCTTCTTTGCATATGCACTTCACCATTATACATGGGCAATTCGAATTTAACATCAAGTTTTAAAAAATGTGATTTACCAGTTCCTTTTGAAGAATGATTATGAGTATGAGTAAGGGTTGTATTAGTGGGAGAGTGTGAACATGCTTGTGAAGAAGAATATGAAGAAGATGGTGGAGAGGGTGGAGGTTTCTCCACATTTCCATTACCTCCTCTTGAAGAGCTTTCTCCGTTGGGAAGTTTGGAACTTTTTCCTTGCAACCTATTATTTCTCTCTTCATAGAAGACCTTCGCCATCTCTGTCATATCAAAGAAAGCCTTTTTGAAGGTCTTCTCATCTTTTGTCATGTTTTTAGGTTCTCCTTCATGAGACATGATCTTTGGAGTCTCAACTGCAACTTGAGGCTGAACTAGTGTTGGAGATTTTGGCAACCTTGCTCTTCTTCCCCTTGACCCAACTTCAGGGCTTCCAACCAGCTTTCCTTCACCTCTTTTGAGTTTTAACCTTGTAAGCATGACATAAACTTGCAAACAATTAAATCCTTCTTTCACAAAGCAAAACCTATGGCTCTGATACCAAATTGATCTGATTTAGAATATTATTTTGCAGTGCTAAGATATTCCTCATATTATAAACAAAATGCTTTCATTGTGCTTAAGGATTCATCAATTTTTGCAAGTGAAATGAAGAGTTTTTATGTTAATTTATGAGCAATTTAACATAAACCAGAAACTAAACAACAGCATAAACACGTGTAGAACATCATCAATAATGCATTACAACAAGCACATGATAAAGGAGTTCACCCCTCCTAGGCTACGTCTCCTTGGTCCAGCTTTCAATGGCTTAGGCCTCTCTATTATGCTCAAAAGTGTAAAAATTTGTGTTTACAATGCTCAAATGCTTCTGAAACGTGCTCCAATCAGTTCATAATACTAAAAAATGTCTATCTAGCCTCTTTTTGCAACCAATTTGATGGAAAACTGAAGAAGTTGTGGCTTTCCCTTGTTTTCCCACTATTAATTCCGCAAAATGTTCCACATTCGAGAGGAACCCACATTTTCGTTCCAAAAATCCGCTAACCGAGTGATAATTTTGCCTCGCGATGGGCCTTAATCTGTCAGCCAACTGTTTTATCGCAAATCACAATCGACAGAGTTTTGCGGGCTTATTGTCTGTGAACAAGGAGGAAATATGTGATTGGGATGTGGTGGACGTGACGGGACATTAAACCGAAATTAATAACTTATTGCATCCGGGATATCGCAATCCAAATTCGGTAGAATATCGACAGTCCATATATATGAGACTTATGTCTTGTTGCGATATGCGATTGTGATATCGTATTGCAACCTGAACTTTGTTGAGGGTCGATTCCGTAACACCTCCCCTTTGCCGATCTGCGATTGCGATCCATCGCATCACACCCTGACTGTTGTGGGGCCAATTTTTAACATCGAATCGCCTGCGATTGTGATTTACGACACGCGGGGGCCAATGACGTCTTGCCACTTAGCGCCTCCTCATTCGCTAAAGGACTTTGCCACATCATCCAATCCTGCCATGTTAGCAAGTCAAATCTGAACTTTGACTTGCTCTAACTTCTGCATACGAGCTCGGATTTGAGTGTCGCTTGCACTGTTGGAATCAGAATGATGAGTTCGTCAATTTGAAGCTAAGTCTAAAAAAATTCTAACAATTTGATTTTTTAGCCTAATTTTGAGCACATGATCATTATTATGCTCTAGCTTCTCTTACTAAAGGAACCCCCACTAGCATTGTATCATCAACAAACTATTGATGGGAGATGGGAAGATCATGGCCATAGATTCTTAATTGTTTTATCTTTCTTTGTGTTATTGTTACCTTTATGGTGCATCCCAACCCATTTGTAGCAATAATAAATGAGAACAGAGAGAGAAGGTTTCCTTGTCGAATTCCACATGAAGACTTGAATGTTGTGGAAGGATATCCATTGAGCATCACTTATAAGCAAGGGGTTGCAATTAAAGCTCCTGCCTAGTAAATCCAACTACTTTAAAATCCAACGGTTGTGAAAACACTGAAGAGATAAGCCAAACTAAGTATATTAAAGGCCTTAGCGAAGTCAAGCTTAATTAACATTCCTTCCTTTTTATATTTTTTCAATGAATGGAGGACCTCATGGGCTACTACTATTTTATCTAAGATATATTTGCCCTCCAAATAACTGATCTGCCCCATTGAAATCATATTTGGAAATATGGGCTCTAAATGATTTGCAATGACTTTTGAAATAATCTTATATACCACATTACATAAGACTATTGGTATGAAGATATTAGGATCTTGGGCCTTATCACATTTGGGCACTATTATTAAGAGAATGGGATTCAAAGGTGTAAATAAAGAGCACATATTGTGAGATTTTTCCTCCAGGTCATGGATTTATTCACCAAGGAAGTTCCAACAAGCATGGAAAAAATATGTGGTGAACTCATTTGGACCTAGTTATTTATTTTTGGTATTGACATTATTTCATGTTCAACTTTGAGATAGGATACCTCTCACATTAAAGCATCATTATGATCTAGTTGAATTGGTGGTGGGATGTTCCTTGTGATCTTTTGAATTAGTCTCCATTGACTTTGATTTGGATTAGTTCAAAGTGATCCATAATTTCTAACCAATTCTTGCTTCCACATATTTGTGATGTGCGTCTTTTCTCCCTACTTTATCTTTGAGTGAAAAGATATATTATTATTCTGGTGTTTGGTCATTGATTTATGAAAAACACTGTGTTCTTCTCACCTTCTCAAAGTCAGTGGATTCTTGACTTTTGCCTTTGTAATATTTCCTCTTGTTGCCTTATTGCATTTATTTTTGTGAGAAACTTTGATCCAAGTGGATGTTGGTAGCCACCCACCTATCCTACTTGGACCCCCACAACTGTCTCTTTTAGTTTTTCAGTTTCCTTAATTGTAGCACAATTTACTATTTTAGCAGTTTTTCGGGTCCTGAACTTCCGAAGCCGTTTTGAGGCCCTAAACGACATTTTTTTTGGGAAAACTGGGAGCAACATGTGTCCATGGACCGATGTTTCCTCATATAGATCTTTCTAACGAGGTATTGTGCGCATCAAACGAAGATCGTATGCCAAAGTTACGATCCTGGGAAGTTGATGTACCAATTTACCCAAAACGGGGCCCATAGTTTGGTGCTTCATCTCCCAGGGTTAGGTTTTTGGATGTTTAGGGTTTTCCATTGTTTCTCAACAATAAATAGGCCTTCGAGCCTCATTGTAACACAGTTCATAGGCATGTAGCTACCACATCTCTTCTCAGAGATAAGCTACCATTGCCCTAGCTGATTTATTTGCATTTCTATTTGTAAGAGTATTTCAGTATTGTACATTAATGAAATGAAGCATTATTTCTGTTGCATCTCTGTATTATGGTTATCTCTATAATTTGTTGTATTCCTATTTAAATCCAGATCAAACTTCCTTCTTTTGTAGTCAGATCCTTAGTTCTTCTCTCCATAATTATTTGTTGTTAAACCTCTTGCATATGTACCTTTAGCTCATTGCTTGGAATATATTACCAAATTTCTCTTTGTTGCATTTTTTTTAGATTTAAGAATATTGAGCTTTTGTTGAAACTTTGCGATATTGGAGGGACTTTGGACTTGAACGTCTTCCCACCATACATTTTCCTTCTCAAGGAAGAATGGGTCCTTATGCCAAAAACCCACTAATTTGAAAGGCTTATTTTTAGAGGTGACTTTGATATCTATTTCTAAATAGATTGTCCAGTAATATGAACGTCTACAATGAAGAATAGATGCTTCCAAGAAGACATCATTTTATATAAGAGATTCTAAAACTAAAATCATATCCAAGTGCGAGGATATTTGGTTCTATCACCATGATTATTCTAGGTGAATACACCATTAATTGTTTCCATGTCAGCTAACTTCATTAATTGTTTGGCATCCTCTCTAGTAATGAGAGGCTACTGAGCTAACTTTATCACTATGACATTTAGTCTCTTGTAACATTAGTATTGTAGGGAGTTCCCTATGCATTCTCTCTTTGAGAAGTCTTTTCTTTTTCCTCTGAAGTCAAGGCCTCTTGCATTCCACAAAATTATATTTACTGGGATGGATGTTGGGGAAAGGAAAACCATAAGGGCTTCACTGTGGGAGCAATACCATACCACGTGGATTCATATTAGGGGATATATATTGAGGGAAAAATGACATAATATATTGAGCACATAATAGGGGGTAAAAGGTTTTTTAATTGGAAGGTATAAAAAATGGATCTCAAAGTTAATGAAAAAATATAAAGGGGTATAAAAAGTGTTAATGGAAAAATGGATACTTACAATATCTAATGAAAGTCGGGGATCTTTAAATTGGGAAGGTGTATTGGGTTTCTATTGGTAGGGGGTTAAATAATGTGATTTTTAGAGCTATTTTCTAATATGTAGTCAATTTAAGGGTATTGTTTAATATGCCACGAATGCACGTGATATGTCATAGGTTCATTGAATGAAGCCCTTGCGAGGAAAACACCTCTATTAAGAGAGCCACTTGTCCATAATTGACAAGTGCACCCCCCATCTCTTGTATTAACATTTTTTTGCTCTTCCTTCCTCTCTTTGTTTTCTCCTTTAGATGCTTGAGAATATCTTCGAAGCTTTGTATTTCGATGCCAATACTTGTAGGGGATGACTTTTCTCCCTTCGAAGTTGCATTCTTTTTATTTTTTAGCCACAAATATGTTTGTATAAACAACTTTTTTTTTATCTAATATCTTTCCTAGGTCCTTACCTATCCGTTCTTCAATGAGGTTTGAGAGTGTCATTTCATCCATTTCCATGTCCTCTAGCCCATCAACATTCCTCGTTCGCTTTACATATAACTTATCAATTTCCTCTATTGGTATGTTCTTTGTGGAATCCTCTAGCTCTTTTCTGTTATGAGCTTCCACCTCTAAATTTTCATTTCCCTTACCTTGATTCTTCTTGAGGGTGTACTTGATCTTGCATTTATTTCTCTTCTTTAGTCAATGCCTCATAATGATTTTTGGATTGAAGGGACTTCTCTGGTATTGTCAAATTTTGAGTCTGAGGGTTTTTCCAATGGGGTTGGACTTTCTTAAAACCCTCATGATCCAATTTCTATTGATTTTCCTTTGTTGATTCTGTGAGATTCATAGGATAACCCCTGAAGATATGGATGTATTCATGGAACTTGTGCCATTTGAATGGTACATGCTCATAATCCACAGATTGTTTTCAAACATCATCGTGGTAGGAGATTTCAATTGATTCCGATAGTGGCTAGGAGATATTCATATACACACATATCCTTGCATATGAGGTATATCTTCCTTGCTTTGTCACTTCAAATATTTTCACAAAATATCCAATCGCATTTCCAATACCTTTCAATATTTCCTCCTCCCAAACTTCTTTTGGAAAAGAAAATAGGTCAACCCAAATTGGGGCTACCAAAAAATTTTCCTTTTTTCGGGTTGTATCTTTCTTGCTATAATTTCATGAATAATTTTGCATTATTGAAAAAATAAGGGTCATACTCAAATAACCATTTCTATCTTCCAAATTTGCAAAAATCATCGTAAAAAACCCTTTGCTTCTAGCTTGAGACCAATGTGCCCCTTCAACTACCTTTTTTGTTGGATCCATCCAAGCAATGTTGACGATCTTGCATATTAAGGTGTGATACTTCATATGCTAGATGTAGCTCTCAATTTTGTCCTATTTTACTTTGTATTTCAAATCCTTTACTACCTTAGGGAGACATCTCTATTACATATGGTTTATCAAAAGAACCCTACTTTTACATATGATATTAATATATTTTTTTTCTTTTTAATTATATATTAAATAAATTTAAAAATGAAAGTTAAAAATATTAATAATATTGAAGACATACGTGGAATAAACTTAAATATCAAATTATTAAAGTAAGATTTATACTTGAAGTTGGATTTTCGAAAAAAAATGACTTTCAAGCGAAATTTTCAAAATAATTGACTCTCATGATTTTGAAGAAAAGAAAAGAAAGAAAATTATTTTAACTTCCACGAGGCAAAAGATAGCTTATGGGACAAATTGCTTCTTCCTATGTTCCTATGTTTGAGGTATTCGACCTTTTTCTGTGAAGCCTCATAATAAATGCTCCCAGCTTCTCAACGAACCCCTCGCTGAATAGATTATCCCAAAAGCTAGTTTTCAACATATCTGCATAACTTTCCATGTTGTCTTTGAAGGTCTCACATTCTAAAATGAAATGCTTTTCTGTTTCCACTTTTCCAGAAGAACAAAAAATGCATACTCTTTCCTTCCACACTTCTTTTGGCCTTTTCCAGTGCCCTGTTTCACAACGGAATTGATGAGAATTAGTCCTTAACTGAGCAATAAGAATTTTGGCCTCTATGTATGCTTTTGGTTGATAACTATGAGTGGGATTAAACACTTCATTATAGTACTTTTTCTTTCTTTCTAGCTCCTTATCCCAGGTACGCTTGCGGAACTTATCCATAACAAAAGCTTTTATCTCTTTGTTGTTTATAAATACAACATCATCTTATGTGAAATATGAGGGAGATTTAATTTTGTGACTTAATAAATTTAATATGTTATATTTAAAAAAAATATATATTTTATTTTATTTTGCATTTTATTTAATATACAATTAATATGTAGTATATGTATATATAGAACTAATGTAACTATATAAAATTATATAGCTATTAAATACTAATAGGTATCGATCTATAATAAACATTTGAACATTTACTTTGTGATAAGACCTCTATATATAAAACTTTATTTTAAATTATTATTAATATTATTAATAATGATAGAAATAATTAATATATAATTTAATCATATATAGATTAAAGAAAACATGTAACAACATAAGATTTACTCCACATTATTATTGGGATTCTTATTTATTACATAGTTGTGGTCTTATTTATGATTCATTTTTCTAGTTGTTTTTAAACTTTTAATTAAAAGGCAATCTTTGTTTTTTTTCACGTGACCGTAAATAAGATTTCTAATCATATAATGATACCTCGTATTAAACATAATAGTTTTATTAATTTGTAATTTGTTTTAAGTATGGGTGATAATAGTTTAAAGGTAATGAAACGTGTATATCACAAGCTAAGTAAATTAGGTGTTGAGTTTGTTTATAAATGAATTTTAAGATAATATGTAATTAGTTTTAAAATGATAATAAACTCATTATCACAATGAAAATATTGAAAAATTAAATATTGATAAGGTTGTTAAGGATGGAAGGAAAGCATTAAGTTGACATTAAATGTTAATGGTGATGATTGGATAACGTCATCAAGGGAGGAAAGGAAAATGGAGGAACTTGCAAAATTTCTAATGATGACAAATAATGGTAGTCTATATCACCCATGAGTGCTTTTATGTTGGGAATGAAGAAGATAAAGTAGAGTTGGGAAGATCTCACAAGTAGAGAAGGGGAAAATGCCTTAGCACAAAGGTAGTATTTTCATGGTAAGCCCAAGATTAATGATAGTTGAGCAAGGTGCTAATGCTAATAATGACAATATAAAATTTTAGGATTTATGTAGCTAATCAGAGATTGTTTGCAAACTTCATCGTGGTAGGAGATTTGAATTGATTCCGACAATGGCTAGGAGATATTCATATACGCACATATCCTTGCATATGAGGTATATATTTCTTGCTTTGTCACTTCAAATATTTTCACAAAATATCCAATCACATTTCCAATACCTTTCAATATTTTCTCCTCCCAAACTTCTTTTGGAAAAGAAAATAGTTGAACCCAAATTGGGGCTACCAAAAAATTTTCCTTTTTCGGGTTGTATCTTTCTTGCCATAATTTCATGAATAATTTTGCATTATTGAAAAAATAAGGGTCATACTCAAATACCCATTTCTATCCTCCAAATTTTCAAAAATCATCAGAAAAAACCCTTTGCTCCTAGCTCGAGACCAATGCGCCCCTTCAACTGCCTTTTTTTTTGGATCCATCCAAGCAATGTTGACGATCTTGCATATTAAGGTGTGATACTTCATATGCTAAATGTAGCTCTCAATTTTGTCCTATTTTACTTTGTATTTCAAATCCTTTTACTACCTTAGGGAGACATCACTATTACATATGGTTTTTTTAATTGAACCCTAGTGGAGGATCATATTTGTTTTTGTCTGCACGATTTGGGCCCAGAGCTAATTGATGAAGTGCTTGCAATTGATGGCTTGCACCAAAACCTCCATCTCTTGTGACAACATTCTTTGAGGAGTTTGCACTCCCCTGCCCCCTTTCCCGTTCTTCCTCCCACAAAACACTTTCCATCACTGTTCTCACACCACATAAGATGGGTTAAATGCCACACCAATGTAGCAACAATTTGAAGGAAATTACTTTTTTCACAACAATAAATTTAGGCCTTGCAAAAAAACCCTAATTGATTTATTAAAAAACCCTACTTTTGTATATATATATATATATATATATATATATATATATATTTATTTATTTTCTTTTTTCTTTTTAAATATATATTAAATAAATTTAAAAATAAAGGTTAAAAATATTAATAATATCTAAGACATACATGGAATAAACTTAAATATCAAATTATAAAAGTAAGATTTATACTTGAAGCGGAATTTTCGAAGAAAAAAATGACTTCCAAGCGAAATTTTCAAAATAATTGACTCTCATGATTTTGAAGAAAAGAAAAGAAAGAAAATTATTTTAACGTCCACGAGGCCAAAGATAGCCAATGGGACAGATTGCTTCTTCCTATGTTCCTATGTTTGATGTATTCGACCTTTTTTCTGTGAAGCCTTACAATAAATGCTCCCAGCTTCTCAACGAACCCCTTGCTAAATAGATTATCCCAAGAGCTAGTTGTCACTATATCTGCATAACTTTCCCTGTTGTCTTTGAAGGCCTCACATTCTAAAATGAAATGATTTTCTGTTTCCACTTTTCCGGAAGAACAAAAAATGCATACTCTTTCCTCCCACACTTCTTTTAGCCTTTTCCAGTGCCTTGTTTCACAACGAAGTTGATGAGAATTAGTCCTTAATTGAGCAATAAGAATTTTGGCTCTCCAAGAGATATTTGCCTCTATGTATGATTTTGGTTGATAGCTATGAGTGGGATTAAACACTTCATTATAGTACTTTTTCTTTCTTCCTAGCTCCTTATCCCATGTACGCTTGTTGAACTTATCCATAACAAAAGCTTTTATCTCTTTGTTGTTTATAATTGCAACATCATCTTATGTGAAATATGAGGGAGGTTTAATTTTGTGATTTACATAAATTTAATATGTTATATTAAAAATAGATATATCTTATTTTAATTTGCATTTTATTTAATATACAGTTTATATGTAGTATATGTATATATAGAACTAATATAACTATATAAAATTATATAGCTAGTAAATACTAATAGGTATCGATCTATAATAAACATTTGAATATTTACTTTGTGATAAGACCTCTATATATATAAAACTTTATTTTAAATTATTATTAATATTATTAATAATGATAGAAATAATTAATATATAATTTAATCATATATACATTAAAGAAAACATGTAACAAGATAAGATTTACTCCACATTATTATTTAGATTCTTAATTATTACATATTTTTGGTCTTATTTATGATTCATTTTTCTAGTTGTTTTCAAACTTTTAATTAAAAGGCAATCTTTGTTTTTTGATGTGACCATAAATAAGATTTCTAATCATATAATGATAACTCGTATTAAACATAATAGTTTTATTAATTTGTAATTTGTTTTAAGTATTGGTGATAATAGTTTAAAGGTAATGAAACGTGTATATCACAAGCTAAGTAAATTAGGTGTTGAGTTTGTTTATAAATGACTTTTAAGATAATATGTAATTAGTTAAAATGATAATAAACTCATTATTACAATGAAAATATTGAAAAAATAAATATTGATAAGGTTTTTAAGGATGGAAGGAAAGCATTAAGTTGACATTAAATGTTAATGTTGATGATTGGATAACGTCATCAAGGGAGGAAAGGAAAATGGAGGAACTTGCAAAATTTCTAATGATGACAATTAATGGTAGTCTATATGACCCATGAGTGCTTTTATGATGGGAATGAAGAAGATAAAGTAGAGTTGGGAAGATCTCACAAGTAGTGAAGGGGGAAATGCCTTAGCACAAAGGTAGTATTTTCATGGTAAGCCCAAGATTAATGATAGTTGAGCAAGGTGCTGAAGCTAATAATGACAATATAAAATTTTAGGATTTAAGTAGCTAATCAGAGATTGTTTGCAAACTTCATCGTGGTAGGAGATTTCAATTGATTCCGACAATGGCTAGGAGATATTCATATACACACATATCCTTGCATATGAGGTATATCTTCCTTGCTTTGTCACTTCAAATATTTCCACAAAATATCCAATCGCATTTCCAATACCTTTCAATATTTCCTCCTCCCTAACTTCTCTTGGAAAAGAAAATAGGTGAACCCAAATTGGGGCTACCAAAAAATTTTCTTTTTTTTCGAGTTGTATCTTTCTTGCTATACTTTCATGAATAATTTTGCATTATTGAAAAAATAAGGGGAATACTCAAATACCCATTTCTATCTTCCATATTTTCAAAAATCATCGTAAAAAGCCCTTTGCTCCTAGCTCGAGACCAATGTGCCCCTTCAAGTGCCTTTTTTGTTGGATCCATCCAAGAAATGTTGACGATCTTGCATATTAAGGTGTGATACTTCATATGCTAGATGTAGCTCTCAATTTTGTCCTATTTTACTTTGTAGTTCAAATCCTTTACTACCTTAGGGAGACATCTCTATTACATATGGTTTTTTTAATTGAACCCTAATGGAGGATCATATTTGTTTTTGTCTCCACGATTTGGGCCGAGAGCTAATTGATGAACTGCTTGCATTTGATGGCTTGAACCAAAACCTCCATCTCTTGTGACCACATTCTTTGAGGGATTTGCACTCCCCTGCCCCCTTTCCCGTCCTTCCTCCCATAAAACACTTGCCATCACTGTTCTCACGCCACATGAGATGGGTTGAATGCCACACCAATGTAGCAACAATTTGAAGGAAATTACTTTTTCACAACAATAAATTTAGGCCTTGCAAAAAAACCCTACTTTCGCATATGATATATATATATATATATATATATATATATATATATATATATATATATATATATATATATATATATATATATATATATAGATATATAGATATATAAAATAAATTGAAAAATAAAAGTTAAAAATATTAATAATATCGAAGACATACGTGGAATAAACTTAAATTTCAAATTATAAAAGTAAGATTTATACTTGAAGCGGGATTTTCGAAAAAAAATGTCTTCCAAGCGAAATTTTCAAAATAATTGACTCTCACGATTTTGAAGAAAAGAAAAGAAAGAAAAATATTTTAACGTCCACGAGGCCAAAGATAGCCTATGGGACATATTGCTTCTTCCTATGTTCCTATGTTTGATGTATTCGACCCTTTTTCTGTGAAGCCTCACAATAAATGCTCCCAGCTTCTCAACGAACCCCTTGCTAAATACATTATCCCAAGAGCTAGTTGTCAGCATATCTGCATAAATTTCCGTGTTGTCTTTGAAGGCCTCACATTCTAAAATGAAATGCTTTTCTGTTTCCACTTTTCCAGAAGAACAAAAAATGCATACTCTTTCCTCCCACACTTCTTTTGGCCTTTTCCAGCGCCCTGTTTCACAACGGAGTTGATGAGAATTAGTCCTTAACTGAGCAATAAGAATTTTGGCTCTCCAAGAGATATTTGCCTCTATGTATGCTTTTGGTTGATAACTATGAGTGGGATTAAATGCTTCATTATAGTACTTTTTCTTTCTTCCTAGCTCCTTATCCCATGTACGCTTGTCGAACTTATCCATAACAAAAGCTTTTATCTCTTTGTTGTTTATAAATGCAACATCATCTTATGTGGAATATGAGGGATGTTTAATTTTGTGATTTACATAAATTTAATATGTTATATTAAAAAATATATATATTTTATTTTGCATTTTATTTACTATAAAGTTTATATGTAGTATATGTATATATAGAACTAATGTAACTATATAAAATTATAAAGCTAGTAAATACTAATAGGTATCTATCTATATTAAACATTTGAACATTTACTTTGTGATAAGACCTCTATATATATAAAACTTTATTTTAAATTATTATTAATATTATTAATAATGATAGAAATAATTAATATATAATTTAATCATATATACATTAAAGAAAACATGTAACAAGATAAGATTTACTCCACATTATTATTTGGATTCTTAATTATTACATATTTTTGGTCTTATTTATGATTCATTTTTCTAGTTGTTTTTAAACTTTTAATTAAAAGGCAATCTTTGTTTTTTTGCACGTGACCATAAATAAGATTTCTAGTCATATAATGATACCTCGTATTAAACATAATAGTTTTATTAATTTGTAATTTGTTTTAAATATTGGTGATAATAGTTTAAAGGTAATGAAACGTGTATAACACAAGCTAAGTAAATTGGGTGTTGAGTTTGTTTATAAATGATTCTTAAGATAATATGTAATTAGTTTTAAAATGATAATAAACTCATTATTACAATGAAAATATTGAAAAAATAAATATTGATCAGGTTGTTAAGGATGGAAGGAAAGCATTAAGTTGACATTAAATGTTAATGGTGATGATTGGATAACGTCATCAAGGGAGGAAAGGAAAATGGAGGAACTTGCAAAATTTCTAATGATGACAATTAATGGTAGTCTATATGACCCATGAGTGCTTTTATGATGGGAATGAAGAAGATAAAGTAGAGTTGGGAAGATCTCACAAGTAGAGAAGGGGAAAATGCCTTAGCACAAAGGTAGTATTTTCATGGTAAGCGCAAGATTAATGATAGTTGAGCAAGGTGCTAATGCTAATAATGACAATATAAAATTTTATTATTTAAGTAGCTAATCAGAGATTGTTTGCAAACTTCATCGTGGTAGGAGATTTCAATTGATTCCGACAATGGCTAGGAGATATTCATATACACACATATCCTTGCATATGAGGTATATCTTCCTTGCTTTGTCACTTCAAATATTTTCACAAAATATCCAATCGCATTTCCAATACCTTTCAATATTTCCTCCTCCCAAACTTCTTTTGGAAAAGAAAATAGCTTAACCCAAATTGGGGCTACCAAAAAATTTTCCTTTTTCGAGTTGTATCTTTCTTCCTATAATTTCACGAATAATTTTGCATTATTGAAAAAATAAGGGGAATACTCAAATACCCATTTCTATCTTCCAAATTTGCAAAAATCATTGTAAAAAACCCTTTGCTCCTAGCTCGAGACCAATGTGCCCCTTGAAGTGCCTTTTTTGTTGGATCCATCCAAGCAATGTTGACGATCTTGAATATTAAGGTGTGATACTTCATATGCTAGATGTAGCTCTCAATTTTGTCCTATTTTACTTTGTATTTCAAATCCTTTACTACCTTAAGGAGACATCTCTATTACATATGGCTTTTTGAATTGAACCCTAGTGGAGGATCATATTTGTTTTTGTCTACACGATTTGGGCCCATAGCTAATTGATGAACTGCTTGCATTTGATGGCTTGAACCAAAACCTCCATCTCTTGTGACCACATTTTTTTAGGGGTTTGCACTGCCCTGCCCCCTTTCCCGTCCTTCCTCCCATAAAACACTTGCCATCATTGTTCTCACGCCACATCAGATGGGTTAAATGCCACACCAATGCAACAACAATTTGAAGGAAATTACTTTTTCACAACAATAAATTTAGGCCTTGCAAAAAAATCCTACTTTTACATATGATATATATATATATATATATATATATATATATATATATATATATATATATATATATATATATATATATATATATATATATATATATATATATCTTTTTTCTTTTTAAATATATATTTTTTTTTTTAAATTTAAATATTAAATAAATTTAAAAATAAAAGTTAAAAATATTAATAATATAGAAGACATACGTGTAATAAACGTAAATCTCAAATTATCATTTTCTTTCTTAGCAACTCGGCTCTCGCTCTTCAAACCCTCGAGATCCGCATCTTGCGCGTTCTGTAGACAGCGAGCGCGCCCGCTCTTGGCCGCCCTGATCCTGCGGGCGTGTCTGCTTGGGGCTCTCATTCATACTGCGGTCGAACTGGTTCATGGAGGACCGCGCTGCTGCCTGCTAGCTTTTGACAGGTCCGTTCCCTAGGGCTTGCGGCCATGGAGGTGCTGGGCACTCCCCAGGTGCCTCTACCTTCTCCTCCGCCACTCTCGCCTTCTGAGGCCTTCAATCGGCTCTTGGCAGGGCTCCCAAAGAAGAAGAATTCTGAAGCTGCGAAATTTGTAAAAAAGCTGGATGATATTCCTGTGATCTCCCTTCCTCCAGAAACCCCCAATCCAAGTTGCATTGTCTTTGGCCGAACGAGCTCTCATCGGCCAGTTCACTGGGCTATGGTCGTCCCCAAAATCCACTGAGAGCTGGGTCAACAGAAACTGGGCGCCGTCGATCAAAGAAAGTGTTACCTCTTAGTTTCTGGGGAGAGGATATTTCCTCTTCGAATTCACTTCAAAGGATGACAAAGTTTTGATCTTCCAAAACGACCCTTACTTCATGGGCCCTCAGGGTTTGTATCTGAATAAATGGACTCCGGACTTCAATCTGGCAGTAGATGTGCCCAAAGCAGTCCCAATGTGGGTTAGACTTCCAAATCTCCTAGTGCATTGTTGGAATTGGGACTCTTTGATGCACATTGGAAATGCCCTGGGGAAATTTATAGACCGAGCGAACAATAAGGACCAATATGACTGCGCCAGGATCTGTGTAGAAGTAGATCTGGAGGTGGGGCTACCAGAGGCCATCAAAATAAATGTCGGAAGCTGGATGCACTTGCAGAAACTGGACTATGAGCAGCTTCCCTTCAAATGCCGGAAATGCCATGTTTATGGTCACTTCGCCAGAGGCTGCCCGACCAACAATGAGGTTGTGCAGGGGAAGGAGGACGGATGGAATCAAGTCAAGCGCCCCAAACCTTATCTCAAGACACAGAAGCCGGGAGGCCCTAATGGCAAAGGACCTCACCAGGCCTCTGCTCAGCAGATCCCGCCCAAGCCTGCTCCAGAAAATAAGTTCGATCCTCTTAGCTCGCAACCAGAGGACACCCAGGAGGTCGTGGTCCAAAAGGAGACAGAAGCTACTCAGGAGATCGAGAACCAAAAACCAGTTTCTCCAAGCAAAGGTACTCCCTCAGCCTCCCTTAAAGGAACAAGTGCTGAAGATCCCAAAGGTATGACTTTAGAAGATAAGGAAGAAGAGCAGGAAATGGAAGAGTCAGAGGAGGAAGGAGAAATAGGAGAGTCCCAAACCTCGGTAAGAAGATCTACAAGAGGGCGTAAAACTGATAGGGAAAAAAGAGAGCAGGAGACTTACAAAGACAAGCTACAGGGCAGCCAACCAACTCTGGAAAAACTGCTAGCCTCAAAGCCTAGGATGTTGAAAAATCAGCCCCAAGGCTCCAAGGGAGCCCACCAGAAACATAAATAATGAAGGTCATCTCCTGGAATTGTAGAGGTATGGGGAGTAAAGTTAAGGAAGAAGTTATGAGAAGCTTAATAAGAACAGAAACTCCAGACATACTTCTCGTCCAGGGGACTAAGCTGGAAGACATAGTCTTCCTGCAAGCAAGCAAGAAACTTTGGTTTAAAAGTGAAGCAAGAGCAATCTCTGCCCGCGGCGCCTTGGGAGGGATTGGCACTCTATGGAACGCCAGGAAATTTGCAGTCACCTTTGAGGCTAGTAATACTCACTATTTGCTACTGAAAATGTAGAATCTGGATATTAAGGAAATCTTTTGCATTTTCAATGTATACTCTCCAGTGAATGTCGAGGAAAAAAAGGATTGTTGGGATTCTATAAGGCACCAAGCAGACTTGATAAACCTGGAAAATATAATTATTGCTGGAGACCTCAATCTCACTCTTCACTCGTCTGAAAAAAGGGGAGGCAGTGCAATCCGAGATCCGGCAAGGGAATGGGTGGAGGATCTTATGCAGGATTGGGACTTGCTGGATATCAAACCTTCTTCCGGTAAGTACTCTTGGTCTAACAAAAGAGTGGGCCCTAGTCATATTGCTACTAGATTAGATATATTTTTCATTCAAAGCTCCTATCTGTTACTAGGTTTAGAACCTAGAATGCACATTCTTGCTAGCAGCATCTCGGACCATAAGCCCTTAAAGCTAGAGCTCCTAGCCCATCTTGATATGGGTCCTATTCCCTTTAGATTTAGTCCCCTCTGGGTCAAGGAGCTAGACTTCATGCAAAAAGTCAAGGAATGTTGGAGTCAGCCTGTCAAAGGATCTCCTTTCTTTATCTGGGAGGAAAAGCTTAGAAGGGTAAAAGGAGTTCTAAAACGATGGGTCAAAACCCTGTCCAACCCTGATACAGAAAGAAAAGCCATTAAAGCCTCTCTTGCCTCTCATCAAACTCATATGGAGAATGATATAGTCACAAAGGAGTTGTTAGATCAAGAGGCTCATCTACAACAGTGCTTTCATAAGGCCTGCTTAGCTGAAGAAGAATACTGGAGATTAAAATCTCGAAATCTCTGGCTCAAAGCAGGGGACAGGAACACTGCTTTTTTCCACAAACAAGCCCAGGCCAGGAAATGCTTCAACATTATTTCAGAGATTAAGGAGGATAACGACACTCATAAGGATTTTGAAGACATTAAGAAAGCAGCTGTTTCACACTTTCAAAACTTGTATAGTGAAGATAAGGATCCGCACCAATACTCAGATCTGTTAGACATTATTCCTTCTGTAATTTCTCCTCGTATGAACGAGATCCTTGAGGCCAAAGTCACTAAAGATGAAGTTAAAAAGGCCCTTTTTGATATGGATCCGGATAAGGCCCTTGGGTCGGATGGCTTCTCTGCTAGGTTTCTCCAAGTTTGTTGGCCGATTATTGAAAAGGATCTTCTCAAAATGGTTCAAAAGTCTCAAAATACTCAGAAAATAGGAGGCAGCACAAACTCCGCTTTCTTAGCCCTCATACCCAAGGAAAAAGGCACCAACAACTTCAACAGATTCCGTCTGATTTCTTTATGCAATACTGGGTACAAGTTAATCACCAAAGTAATTGCAAATAGACTAAAGCTCATTCTTCCCAAAATAATTTCGGAGAATCAAGAGGCTTCATCCAAGGAAGGCAGATCGTGGACAACTTCACCCTTGTTCAAGAGGCAATTCATTCAAGTCTTCTTCGAAAAGAACAAGGTATGGTGATTAAACTCGATTTAGAAAATGCCTTTGATCGAGTAAATCATGGCTTTCTTTTAAAAGTCATGAGCAAGTTTGGTTTTGGAGCAAACTTCATTAAATGGATCCGGGCATGCATCTCGGAGCCATGGATTGCTCCTCTTGTAAATGGAAGAGCCACTGACTTTTTCAAAGCTTCGAGAGGGCTTAGGTAGGGGTGTCCTCTTTCCCCTCTGCTATTTTTCATCCAAGCCTCTGTTCTCAGCTTCTTGTTAGACAAAAAGATGCAAGATCAAGATATTAATGGATTGTGTATTGCAAAAGGGGTCAAAAACATAAATCACGCCTTATTTGCGGATGACACTCTGCTTTTGGGTACTGCCTCTCTTTCCTCTGCCTCTAAATTTAAAGCAATTATGGGTGAATTCAGTGAGGCCTTAGGCAGCGTTGTAAATAAGAACAAATGTCACATCTTCAGCTGGAACACTACGCCCAGACTGCTCTCCGCTATTTCTAGATGTTTGGGTTTTGCAGCCTCCTCTTCTTGGACCTCTTTCAAATACTTGGGCCTTCCTGTTGTTCATAAGAGACCTACAAGCAAAGACTGGCTCCCTCAGCTTGAAAAATTCAAGACTAGGATCCAAACCCAGGGTTACTCCTGGCTCAACACTGCTGGCAAATCTGTCCTAATTAAATCTGTGCTTACTAGCCTCCCTCTATTTCAATTTGTTGGGCTTCTTGCTCGGGCAAACATATTAAAAAAAATGGAAGAGTTCATGCGGAGGTTCTTTTGGAAGGGAGGAAAACATAATGAAAACAAGATTCCCCTTATCAGTTGGGAAACCATCTCCAAGCCACTGTGGGAGGGTGGTTTGAATTTCAAAAACCTCTGTCAGCAGAATGTGGCTATGGCAGCTAAGATTATCTGGAGGATCATTGCGCCCAAGCCTGGCTGGGCCCAATTGGCTCTCTAGAAAAAGTATTTCAGAGGTCCTCGTTCTAGCTATTTAGACAATGTGATTCATTTGCCTAACTCGTCTTTCCTTAAACTGTATGTTAAAGCTGCTCCTTTAATCAATGTGCACTCCTACTGGATCCCAGGAAATGGCAAAAAGATCAACATCTGGACTGATAAAATCATGAATATGGACCTAATTGAAGACATAGCCTCCATTAGAGCGTTGCGATGCTCGATGGATAGAGAGGGGCTGTGGTCGTTGTGGGATATTTCTCCAGGGAGCCATTCTATTTGGGCAGGTTGGAAACGTATTGAGGTGTCGGCTCATCTGATCAACGAATGGTCCACGTTGCTCGACCTCCTTCATGGCTTGGCGCCCACGCACATGAGGAAAAGAGATTCGAAAGGTTGGGGGCCGAATGCCAGAGGCTACGCTGTCTCCATGGGATATGCCAAGCTGAATGAGAGGCCATACGTCCCCCCCGACCCAGCACCTTGGCAGGGTGTCTGGCGTTTTCCTTCATGGCCCAAAGTCGACTTCTTTGCCTAGCTTCTTTGCCATGGCAAAATCCTAACATATGACATATTGCAGAGGAAAGGGTTCTACAGTCCCTCCATCTGCCCGTTGTGCAACGAAAATGCAGAGACAGCAGTGCATTTAATCCTTGAATGCAACTTCTCTAAGCAGATTTGGTTCTCCTTTATTCACATTTTGGATCCCAACTTTTTGCTTCCTTGTTCCACTACTGATCTTTTTTCTAATTGGGCAATCAAATATCCTGGCCCACCTCCTAAAAATCAAATAATCAAAACTGCATGGGCTATCCTTCCAAAGGTTATTTGTTGGCAGATATGGCTAGAATGAAACAGAAGAATTTTAAGAAATACTAATTAGAATAACAAGGCCTTAGAAATCAAGATTAAATGTCATTTAAAGGAGTGCTTGACTGATATAAAAGATGATTCTAATCTCAGCCAACAGAACATTGCTTGGGGATCATTCCTTGACTTGCAATTTCAATCTGCAGTTAGAAACATCCCTCCTCTTAAAGACTAGCAAATAAGGAAATCTGAAACTGACTTTCAAGATTGGCTCAAATCGCACTCAAGGCACTCTCTCTTTTTTGATGGGGCAGCAAAGGGCAATGCGGGCAAAGCTGGTGCAAGAGGTGTTGTTGTAAATCCAATTAGGGAAAAAAATCATTCCTTTACTTGGGGGCTTGGACATTCATCCAGCATTCAAGCTGAGGCTTTGGCCCTCTTTCAAGGCCTCAAGATCCTTAAAGATTCAAATATAAATGAAGCTAATGTTATAGGTGACTCCCAGATCATTATAAATGCAATGGTTTCTAATTCCCGAGCTTTGGATCTTAAACTAGTAAGGCTGATATCTAGAATTAAGGGCTTGGAAAACACTTTTCAGAAGTTGAATTACTACCATGTGCTGAGAACTCATAATAAAGAGGCGAACATTGAAGCCAACAAAGCTGCCCTCTTCTCTGGCAGGGTCAACATGAAAGACGAAGAAGAATCAGGGGAACCCATCCCATAAGCTGATTATTACCATGTTTTACTGCTTGCTCTTAAATAAATTTGTTTGTACCTTCAAGTGGGGAAAAATCTCTGAAATCGAATCTATAGATTCCTTATCAAGGAAGAAGTCTTCAAGCTTCAACCGCATTCTCATTCTTAGCAGTGACATGCAACATGATATAGACATCCTCAATGTAATCAGATTTTCGGCATTCAGGCCAAGATGAATATAAATACTCCATAACCGTTTTTGTCAAAAAAAAAAACTTAAATATCAAAATTATAAAAGTAAGATTTATACTTGAAGCGGGCTTTTAAAAAAAAAATGACTTCCAAGCGAAATTTTCAAAATAATTGACTCTCACAATTTTGAAGAAAAGAAAAGAAAGAAAATTATTTTAACATCCACGAGGCTAAAGATAGCCTATGGGATAGATTGCTTCTTCCTATGTTCCTATGTTTGATGTATTCGAACCTTTTTCCGTGAAGCCTCACAATAAATGCTCCCAGCTTCTCAACGAACCCCTCGCTAAATAGATTATCCCAAGAGCTAATTGTCAGCTTATCTACATAACTTTCTCTGTTGTCTTTGAACGCCTCACATTCTAAAATGAAATGCTTTTCTGTTTCCACTTTTCCAGAAGAACAAAAAATGCATACTCTTTCCTCCCACACTTCTTTTGGCCTTTTCCAGCGCCATGTTTTACAACGGAGTTGATGAGAATTAGTCCTTAACTGAGCAATAAGAATTTTGGCTCTCGAAGAGATATTAGCCTCTATGTATGGTTTTGGTTGATAACTATGAGTGGGATTAAACACTTCATTACAATACTTTTTCTTTCTTCCTAGCTTCTTATCCCATGTACGCTTGTTGAACTTATCCATAACAAAAGCTTTTATTTCTTTGTTGTTTATAAATGCAACATCATCTTATGTGAAATATGAGGGAGGTTTCATTTTGTGATTTACATAAATTTAATATGTTACATTAAAAATATATATATATATATATATATTTTGCATTTTATTTAATATACAATTTATATGTAGTATATGTATATATAGAACTAATGTAACTATATAAAATTATATAGCTAGTAAATACTAATAGGTATTGATCTATAATAAACATTTAAACATTTACTTCGTGATAAGACCTCTATATATGTAAAACTTTAATTTAAATTATTATTAATATTATTAATAATGATAGAAATAATTAATATATAATTTAATCATATATATATTAAAGAAAACATGTAACAAGATAAGATTTACTCCCCATTATTATTTGGATTCTTAATTATTACATATTTTTGTTCTTATTTATGATTCATTTTTCTAGTTGTTTTCAAACTTTTAATTAAAAGGCAATCTTTGTTTTTTTTTCACGTGACCATAAATAAGATTTCTAATCATATAATGATACCTCGTATTAAACATAATAGTTTTATTAATTTGTAATTTGTTTTAAGTATGGGTGATAATAGTTTAAAGGTAATGAAACGTGTATATCATAAGCTAAGTAAATTAGGTGTTGAGTTTGTTTATAAATAGTTTTTAAGATAATATGTAATTAGTTTTAAAATGATAATAAACTCATTATTACAATGAAAATATTGAAAAAATAAATATTGATAAGGTTTTAAAGGATGGAAGGAAAGTATTAAGTTGACATTAAATATTAATAGTGATGATTGGATAACGTCACCAAGGGAGGAAAGGAAAATGGAGGAACTTGCAAATTTTCTAATGATGACAAATGATGGTAGTCTATATGACCCATGAGTGCTTGTATGATGGGAATGAAGAAGATAAAGTAGAGTTGGGAAGATCTCACGAGTAGAGAAGGGGAAAATGCCTTAGCACAAAGGTAGTATTTTCATGGTAAGCCCAAGATTAAAGATGGTTGAGCAAGGTGCTAATGAGAATAATTACAAAATAAAATTTTAGCATTTAATTAGCTAATCAGAGATTGTTTCCAAACTTCATCGTGGTAGGAGATTTCAATTGATTCCAACAGTGGCTAGGAGATATTCATATACACACATATCCTTGCATATGAGGTATATCTTCCTTGCTTTGTCACTTCAAATATTTTCACAAAATATCCAATCGCATTTCCAATACCTTTCAATATTTCCTCCTCCCAAACTTCTTTTGGAAAAGAAAATAGGTGAACCCAAATTGGGGCTACCAAAATTTTTTCCTTTTTCGGGTGGTATCTTTCTTGCTATAATTTCATGAATAATTTTGCATTATTAAAAAAATAAGGGTCATACTCAAATACCCATTTCTATCTTCCAAATTTGCAAAAAACCTTGTAAAAAACCCTTCGCTCCTAGCTCGAGACCAATGTGCCCCTTCAAGTGCCTTTTTTGTTGGATCCATTCAAGCAATGTTGACGATCTTGCATATTATGGTGTGATACTTCATATGCTAGATGTAGCTCTCAATTTTGTCCTATTTTACTTTGTATTTCAAATCCTTTACTACCTTAGGGAGACGTCTCTATTACATATGGCTTTTTTAATTGAACCCTAGTGGAGGATCATATTTGTTTTTGTCTGCACAATTTGGGCCCAGAGCTAATTGATGAAGTGCTTGCATTTGATGGCTAGAACCAAAACCTCCATCTCTTGTGACCACATTCTTTGAGGGGTTGCACTCCCTTGCCCCCTTTCCCATCCTTCCTCCCATAAAACACTTGCCATCACTGTTCTCACGCCACATGAGATGGGTTAAATGCCACACCAATGTAGCAACAATTTGAAGGAAATTACTTTTTTCACAACAATAAATTTAGGCCTTGCAAAAAAACGCTAATTGATTTATTTAAAAAAACCCTACTTTTACATATGATATTAATATATATATATATATATATATATATATATATATATATATATATATATATATATATATATATATATAATTTTTAAATATATATGAAATCAATTTAAAAATAAAAGTTAAAAATATTAATAATATCGAAGACATACGTGGAATAAACTTAAATATCAAATTATAAAAGTAAGATTTATACTTGAAGCGGGATTTTAAAAAAAAATGACTTCCAAGTGAAATTTTCAAAATAATTGACTCTCACGATTTTGAAGAAAAGAAAAGAAAGAAAATTATTTTAACGTCCACGAAGCTAAAGATAGCCTATGGGACAGATTGCTTCTTCCTATGTTCCTATGTTTGATGTATTCGACCCTTTTTCTGTGAAGCCTCACAATATATGCTTCCAGCTTCTCAACGAACCCCTCGCTAAATAGATTATCCCAAGAGCTAGTTGTCAGCATATTTGCATAACTTTCACTGTTGTCTTTGAAGGCCTCACATTCTAAAATGAAATGCTTTTCTATTTCCACTTTTCTGAAAGAACAAAAAATGCGTACTCTTTCCTCCCACACTTCTTTTGGCCTTTTCCATCGCCCTGTTTCACAACGGAGTTGATGAGAATTAGTCCTTAACTGAGCAATAAGAATTTTGGCTCTCCAAAAGATATTGGCCTCTATGTATGCTTTTGGTTGATAACTATGAGTGGGATTAAACACTTCATTATAGTACATTTTCTTTCTTCCTAGCTCCTTATCCCATGTACGCTTGTCGAACTTATCCATAACAAAAGTTTTTATCTCTTTGTTGTTTATAAATGCAACATCATCTTATGTGAAATATGAGGGAGGTTTAATTTTGTGATTTACATAAATTTAATATGTTATATTTAATATATATATATATATATATATATATTTTGTATTTATATTTAATATATAGTTTATATGTAGTATATGTATATATAGAACTAATGTAACTATATAAAATTATATAGCTAGTAAATACTAATAGGTATCGATCTATAATAAGCATTTGAACATTTACTTTGTGATAAGACTTCTATATATATAAAAAAAACTTATTTTAAATTATTATTAATAATGATAGAAATAATTAATATATAATTTAATCATACATACATTAAAGAAAACATGTAACATTTACTCCACATTATTATTTTGATTCTTAATTATTTCATAATTTTGGCCTTATTTATGATTCATTTTTCTCGTTGTTTTTAAACTTTTAATTAAAAGGCAATCTTTTGTTTTTTTTTTTTCACGTGACCATAAATAAGATTTCTGGTCATATAATGATACCTCGTATTAAACATAATAGTTTTATTAATTTGTAATTTGTTTTAAGTATTGGTGATAATAGTTTAAAGGTAATGAAACGTGTATATCACAAGTTAAGTAAATTAGGTGGTGTTGAGTTTGTTTACAAATGATTTTTAAGATAATATGTAATTAGTTTAAAATGATAATAAACTCATTATTACATTGAAAATATTGATAAGGTTGTTAAGGATGGAAAGAAAGCATTAAGTTGACATTAAATGTTAATGGTGATGATTGGATAACGTCATCAAGGGAGGAAAGGAAAATGGAGGAACTTGCAAAATTTCTAATGATGACAAATAATGGTAGTCTATATGACCCATGAGTGCTTTTATGATGGGAATGAAGAAGATAAAGTAGAGTTGGGAAGATCTCACAAGTAGAGAAGGGGAAAATGCCTTAGCACAAAGGTAGTATTTTCATGGTAAGCCCAAGATTAATGATAATTGAGCAAGGTGCTAATGCTAATAATGGCAACATAAAATTTTAGGATTTAAGTAGCTAATCAGAGATTGTTTGCAAACTTCATTGTGGTAGGAGATTTCAATTGATTCCGACAGTGGCTAGGAGATATTCATATACACACATATCCTTGCATATGAGGTATATCTTCCTTGCTTTATCACTTCAAATATTTTCACAAAATATCCAATCGCATTTCCAATACCTTTCAATATTCCCTCCTCCCAAACTTCCTTTGGAAAAGAAAGTAGGTGAACCCAAATTGGGGCTACCAAAAAATTTTCCTCTTTCGGGTTGTATCTTTCTTGCTATAATTTCATGAATAATTTTGCATTATTGAAAAAATAAGGGTCATACTCAAATACACATTTCTATCTTCCAAATTTGCAAAAATCATTGTAAAAAACCCTTTGCTCCTAGCTATAGACCAATGTGCCCCTTCAACTGCCTTTTTTGTTGGATCCATCCCGACAATGTTGATGATCTTGCATATTAAGGTGTGATACTTCATATTCTAGATGTAGCTCTCAATTTTGTCCTATTTTACTTTGTATTTAAAATCCTTTACTACCTTAGGGAGACATCTCTATTACATATGGTTTTTTTAATTGAACCCTAGTGGAGGATCATATTTGTTTTTGTTTGCACGATTTGCGCCCAGAGCTAATTGATGAAGTGCTTGCATTTGATGGCTTGAACCAAAACCTCCATCTCTTATGACCACATTCTTTGAGGGGTTTGCACTCCCTTGCCCCCTTTCCCGTCCTTCCTCCCATAAAACACTTGCCATTACTGTTCTCACGCCACATCCTATGGGTTAAATGCCACACCAATGTAGCAACAATTTGAAGGAAATTACTTTTTCACAACAATAAATTTAGGCCTTGCAAAAAAAACCCTAATTGATTTATTAAAAGAACCCTACTTTTACATATGATATTAATATATATTTTTTCTTTTTAAATATATATTAAATAAATTTAAAAATATTAATAATATCAAAGACATACATGGAATAAACTTAAATATCAAATTATAAAAGTAAGAATTATACTTGAAGTGGGATTTTTGAAAAAAAATGACTTCCAAGTGAAATTTTCAAAATAATTGACTCTCACTATTTTGAAGAAAAGAAAAGAAAGAAAATTATTTAACGTCCACGAGGCTAAAGATAGCCTATGGGACAAATTGCTTCTTCCTATGTTCCTATGTTTGATGTATTCGACCTTTTTTCTATGAAGCCTCACAATAAATGCTCCGAGCTTCTCAACAAACCCCTTGCTAAATAGATTATCCCAAGAGCTAGTTTTCAACATATTTTCATAACTTTCCCTGTTGTATTTGAAGGCCTCACATTCTAAAATGAAATGCTTTTCTGTTTCCACTTTTCCGGAAGAACAAAAAATGCATACTCTTTCCTCCCACACTTCTTTTGGCCTTTTCCAGCGCCCTGTTTCACAACGGAGTTGATGAGAATTAGTGCTTAACTGAGCTATAAGAATTTTGGCTCTCCAAGAGATATTGGCCTCTATGTATGCTTTTGTTTGATAACTATGAGTGGGATTAAACACTTCATTATAGTACTTTTTCTTTCTTCCTAGCTCCTTATCCCATGTACGCTTGTCGAACTTATCCATAACAAAAGCTTTTATCTCTTTGTTGTTTATAAATGCAACATCATCTTATGTGAAATATGAGGGAGGTTTAATTTTGTGATTTGCATAAATTTAATATGTTATATATATATAATTTTATTTTACATTTTATTTAATATATAGTTTATATGTAGTATATGTATATATAGAACTAATGTAACTATATAAAATTATATAGCTAGTAAATACTAATAGGTATCAATCTATAATAAACATTTGAACATTTACTTTGTGATAAGACCTCTATATATATAAAACTTTATCTTAAATTATTATTATTTTTTTCTCGACAAAGACTAAGATCTATTAACTTAAAATAAAAATAATTTTACAAGTAATCGAGGCCTCAGAAGAAGATTCATGAGGGCTCTCTACACAGCAAGTTCGCCCCAGAATGGAAGGATTCTGGGCATATGTGCTACAAAAAACTACATGACAGAAGTACATATCAGAGAAGGACCAGTAGATTAGAAGACTGTGCATGAGTACACGAAAGCGAGTATCCATAGCGAGTCTGACTGTAAAAACGTTGCCACTGCCCTGGAAATGACCAAAATCGTCAAGCCGACGGAATTGAGTCATGTCTATCTTCAATGAAACCTGGAAGCGATCATCTGCTTGACAACCAAAAAGCAAAATGAGACAAAACTGAGCCGCGTGGCCTTAGGCTTCCTTGTCCCCGCCAGGAGTCTTCTCTTCTGCTGGACAGTCGCTAACCAAACACAGAGCGTCATTGCCGGCCTTATCGTCCTCTGGGATTAACATGGGGTGATTAGTATCATTCAGAATTCCATCCCCAATAGCAGGGAGATTTTCTACATGGGGCAGAATGATTCTAGGGCTGTCAATTTGGCCTGGTTGATCAACTAGATCTTTCTCCTGGCTTCCCACTGTCAACTGCTACTCACTGCTCTGAGAGGGCTCCGGAGCGATACAGGCCAGAAGATGGATTTGGTTTTCTTCTTCCGAGAGAATGATGGTGATATGGGCAGAAATCAGAGGTCTGTTGAGGTTGCTTTGGAATTTAAAATGGGTGGTTTGAAAAGCACTATTCGGGATTGGCCTACGAGCAGGGCTAGGGGATTGCACATTCGCCTGAGAGGGAGGGAGATTGACGGGTGAATGTTCAGGGTTCTCAGAGCTGCTAGCTGTAGGCCGAGAGCCATTACCATGGCACCCTCTGGGTCGCTTCCTGCCACCTTGGCGGACCATATTGAGGAGCGTATGGATGGCCACAGAATCAACAGAACAAGCAAAGAGGGCAATTGAGAGACGGAATGCTTGAGCCAGAGAACAGGAAATACACACTGAGAGGGTTTGAGAAGGATGTGAGAACCGCTTACCCCTGAAACGAGCCTGAAACCTGCGAAGCGCGCCTCTGTAAACGGATACCCTCTCGCCACCCGAAACCTTCGTAGACCAAAACTCAGAGCAAGAAGAATGAATACGCACCATGAGAGGGAAGAGCCGGGATGTCTTGAATATAACATTCCTTGCCATGCTTCGAACAGAGCAAACCATAAATGCCCAGATACCGCCATATCCGTCGAAATGCTGTCTATCCGCTTTACATAAGGTGAGGTTCTAGGGAGCCCCGCTGCTCTGCAGCATGCGGTACTCACCATTAACAGTTGGCATGAGAACCATTTATGACACCTGTGTCACCCGCATCCGGGGAATCAACTTCCTCCTGATACTTGTCCTTCTGCATGAGATTGTCGAGCTCCAGGAGTTGAGAGTCAGAGGCTAGGCCAGAAATTGGTCCAACATGTATATGCAGCCCACATTCTACTCCTATATTAGCAAGTAAGTCCGCTACTCTGTTCCCTTCCCTACGAGTGTGCATCAAAGTGACTGCTCTATGGTTGGAAAGCCAGCGTTCGATAGAGTGAAGTCTGTTGGCCATTCTCCAACTGTTACAGACTTTGCATGAGGGGGATCCCTGTAGGATTCTTGTAACCATATTGATAATAATTTGTGAATCACCCTCTATTATTAGAGGGAAGAAACCTTTGCCTTGTGCAATTATTAACCCTTGCCAGAGACCCTCCAGTTCTGCTGAGTTATTGGTGTCCCACCCTCTTGAGCCTAGGAAGGTTAAGAGAGGATCTCCCTTATGATTTCTGAATATCCCTCCGAAACCAGAATTTCCTGGGTTCCCTTTTGAAGCTCCGTCAAAATTTAGCTTGTACATATGGATGGGGGGAGGTTGCCATTTCTTAGGAGATTGGCTTCTTGGCGATTTTGTTCCTTTGGGAAGCTGATCGGGCCTCCATTTGAAATTCCAATTAGCCCATATAGATTGTTCTTGGGGAGTAGATGGGAAGTCCTCCTGGTACCAGGTCTTGAGAGAGATGGTTTCTTCAATATTTTGACAGATTATGTTCCATATGTCTTCCAGCAGTCTGTGGTGGTCCTTGAATATTCTGTTGTTTCTTTCCTTCCAAATGGCCCACATGATGAAACCTGGAATAAGCTTCCAAAGGAGATTTAAGATTTTACTTTGATAAGGGTTATGGGCCTAGTTGCGGATAGTAGTGATAATGTCTCCATTGATTCTTCCTTCCTTTTGACAGCGGAAACTGACCTTTTCCCAGAGCTTTTGAGCCAGCGGACAGGAGTGCATGAGATGCTTTGTAGTTTCCTCCTCTTGTTTGCAGTTCGGACAGATGGAAGGACCATGAAAGCTTCTTTTTCTTAGGTTATCCCATGTTAGAATTTTGTTGTGACATAGGATCCAAAGAAATGTAGAGATTTTCGGCCATAATGAGGGGTCCCATATTTTGCTCCAGAGTGGATCTAGCAGCATGTGTTCTTTGATCATGATGTTGTAGGCCTCTCTTGTAGAAAAAGAGCCTCTTTCTTCATATCCCCACCTTAGGATATCTTTATCCTCAGAGTATTGAATTCTTCTTTTCATTAATTCTGTTTCTAGGGTTTGTTGAGCATGAGCCGGTCCATGCTTTAAGATTTGAAATGCTTTAAGCCATTCCCTGTAATCATGGTTCGATGAATTTCTCCAGAAGTTTTCCACTGCATCATGAGATTGCATATTCTGCTCCATATGAGGATGTAGAGGGATTTGGTCCTTTAGTTTAGGCAGCTGCTGCCATGAATCTTCCCAAAATCTTGTCGTGCTACCATTCTTCACCTCCCAGAAGCTATGCTGCTGAATGAGAGTCTTATGCTGCTTAGAAGAGTTCCACATAATTGATCCCAGGCTGACCTCTGATAATCTTATTCGTTCCTCCGTAGGACAATTCCTAGCATATTTAGCTGTCCAAAGTGAGGCCCAAGGTGTGAAGGGCTCAGTTAGCCATTTCCACCAAATTCGAGCACCCATAACCTTATTACTATGAGAGGGGTCCCTCAAACCTATTCCTCCTCCTTTCTTTGGTAAGCATGCAGTCTCCCATTTGACCAGAGCCCACTTTCGCTTATGGCCGTTACTGCCCCAGAGAAATGATCTTTGAAGAGAGATGAGTTCTTTGAGAACCCATTTGGGTGCAGCTAAAATGGAGAATAGGTATAACGGCATGGCTTGAAGAACTGCTTTTATGAGAACAAGCCTGCTTGCCATGTTGAGAGATCTGTGAGTCCAAGAGGATAGCCGTGCTTCCAGGTTCTCTAGAAGGATTTTCCATGAAGAATGCTTAAGGGCCGAGGCTATCAAGGGAGCACCAAGATAGGTGGTAGGGAGTTTAGCAGAGGTGAATCCCATAATGTGGATAATAGCTGACTGAGTAAGAGAGGGGGTATGAAAGAAGAAAATGTGCGATTTGGATTTGTTGATGGAGGCTCTGGAGGCATCAGAGAAATTCGAAAGAAGAGTTTTGAGTTGACACGCTTCTTGGACCGAAGGATGCCCATAAAGCATGTTATCATCAACGAACTGCTGGTGGGTGAAAGCAGGGGAATTATGAAAGGAAAGGCCTTTAAGAAGCTGGGATTGCTGAGCATTTTTGATACTGCGGCCTAAACCTTCAGCCATAATGACAAACAGAAAAGGGGAGAGGGGGTCTCCTTGCCGGATTCCTCGAGAAGGATGAAAGGTAGAAGAGGGAATGCCGTTGATTAAAATAGAGAAGAAAGAGGAGGATATAAGGCTCATCACCCATCTAATCCAGGGGGCAGCAAAACCAAAAGCAGTTAAAACTTTTTCAATATACATCCAACTTAGGCTGTCAAAAGCTTTTGAGAGGTCTAATTTGAGCAACATACCTGGCTTCTTAGAAGTCTTCAGAGAGTGAATTATTTCATGTGTCAGGATAATTCCGTCAGTAATCTGCCTTCCCTCCACATATCCGGATTGCTCTAGCGAGATAATGATAGGGAGTAACAGTTTGAGTCGGGATGCTATGATTTTAGACACAATCTTGTAGATTATGTTGCATAGAGCTATAGGTCGATATTTGTCAGGTGTGCTGGGCAGATCTACCTTGGGAATCAGAGCTATGAATGTAGCATTCATCCCTGGAAACATCCATCGAAGAGATCGTGACTCCTCAACCACTTGCCAGATTTCCGTTTTAATCAATTCCCAGAAGCTGTGGAAGAAGTTGGCTGTAAATCCATCCGGGCCAGGAGCCTTACCACCTTTCAGTTATTATTTACTCCATAATAAGATAACAAGATAACAAGATAAGATTTACTCCACATTATTATTGGGATTCTTAATTATTACATATTTTTGATCTTATTTATGATTCGTTTTTCTAGTTGTTTTTAAACTTTTAATTAAAAGGCCATGTTTGTTTTTTTCATGTGACCATAAATAAGATTTCTAATCATATAATGATACCTCGTATTAAACATAATAGTTTTATTAATTTGTAATTTGTTTTAAGTATTGGTGATAATAGTTTAAAGGTAATGAAACGTGTATATCACAAGCCAAGTAAATTAGGTGTTGAGTTTGTTTATAAATGATTTTTAAGATAATATGTAATTAGTTTTAAAGTGATAATAAACTCATTATTACAATGAAAATATTGAAAAAATAAATATTGATAAGGTTCTTAAGGATGGAAGGAAAGCATTAAGTTGACATTAAATGTTAATGGTGATGATTGGATAACGTCATCAAGGGAGGAAAGGAAAATGGAGGAACTTGCAAAATTTCAAATGATGACAAATAATGGTAGTCTATATGACCCATGAGTGCTTTTATGATGGGAATGAAGAAGATAAAGTAGAGTTGGGAAGATCTCACAAGTAGAGAAGGGGAAAATGCCTTAGCACAAAGGTAGTATTTTTTTTGTTTGTTTGTTCGTTTTTGTTTTGTTTTTTGTTTTTTGTTTTTTGTTTTTTTTTGTTTTTTTTTTTTTTTTTTTTTTTTTTGTTTTTTTTTTTGTTTTTTTTTTTTGTTTTTTTTTTGTTTTTTTTTCACAGGAAAAAAGCAGTAACTTTTTATTTAAAAAATGAAAAGTTACACAAAGCATATGCATTGAAGCATTTCCATAAGTTTCCCATTGGGCTCGAGTGCTTTCGCACACAATGCAACGTAGCGAGGCTACCGTGCATTTAGAAAGAATGAAAGAAAAGAAAAAAGAAAGGAGGAAAGGATAGAAAAACTGGTTCTCGGTAGTGAGTAGATGACTCACACCTCATGTTTTTCTACCCTTCTTCTTTTCAACCTTGTGCCACTCTCCTTGAGTGGGCTCGATCGAAGCTAGGACTAGCTGTGTTTCTGCTTTCTGTGGAGCTGTATCCTTGTCTGAGTCTGAAGTATCTGAGGGGTGATGCCGTTTGATCCCTCCCATACTCAGATCCTCGCTTGTCTTCTCTGCCTGATTTGAATGGAATTGTGAAACCTTGTTGGCTGATATGTTTTCCTTTTGGGTCTCCTTTCCTTGGGAAGGCTCAGAATTCTCTATGGGGGTAACTTCCTCCTCTGCTTCTGATTCGTCGTCCTCTGAGTCAGGAGGGGGAAATTGCCATCCTTTCCTCTGCTTCCCTTTCTGCTTCTTTTTACTGTTTGCTTTCTTGGCTTCTGGGCATGTACTTTGCAAGTGTCCTGTCAACTTACAGTTCCTGCATCTGAAAGCAGTGTTTTCGTAGTCTAGTCCTTGCAGCCAGTTTTTTTGTTTGTATACCAGCCTTATACTTTCTAGCAGTCCTTTACTTAGATCTACTTCCACGCAAATGCGTGCAAAGGTGTAGATGCTCTGATCAGTCCTTTCCAGATCTGTTTTGATATATTTCCCTATGTTGTTCCCAATTCCTTCCAAAACTCGTTCACTCCAAAAGCGAAGGGGAAGGTTATATAGACGGACCCAGACTGGCATTTTGGAGACAGTCATTTTGTTTGGATCAAAATCTGGAAACCATGGGGTCATAAAAAGACCCGATGTTCCCCAAAACCAAGGCCTAGCACTGATGATTGTATCTCTGACTTCCATGGATGCGAATTTAACAATGAAAAACCCCTTGGAGCATAAATGTATATCACATTCCATGGTCCAATTGGTGAAGATCCAGTGGAATAGATCCATTGGCTTTGGCCAAAAACTGTTAAATCGGCAGATTAGGGCCTGTGTTTCATATGACTTAACGAAATCTTCAAGTCCTGTAGAATCAAAGTTGAGGGCTGGGGTTTGCCCTAGCTAATATACTATGTATGGCCTAGGTGTATATCCACCTTAATCTGGAGGGGATCCTGGATCTCTGTTACCTTGTAATATGTTTTTGTAAGAGGAGCCTCCCTTGGGTTGATGCTGAGATGCTGCTTTTTTCCCCTTGTCTCCTCCTTAGGAGCTTGGATGTCCCTGGGGCAGAGCCCCTCCTCTCAGCCTAAGGTTTAAAGCAATGGTTGTTTCTGGGATAATATCATAGTTTTTCAGGGTTCTGCTATCCTAAAGGGACCACCTACCACTGACCAAATGTTGGATCTGAACAGGGTATCCCATCAATGCCCATATTTGCTGTTTCAACTGCATAATGGTGCTTTCTTCATGTACCCACACTAGACAGGTTTTCCCCACAGGGGGTTTAATAAAAATCTGAAAACAAGTTGATGTTACCTGTTGCCTAGGTTTTGGCTGTTCTAGCTGCCCATGACATTGCGCTGCCACGGTGTTGAGAAGATCAGAAACCCTAGCCATGTTGTTTTCCCGAGCCGCAGAGCTACTTGTCGGATCAACCTTATTTAGGCCCAGATTTACTGGATTGTAAGCCAGATCTGGCCAATCGATAGCAGATCTAGGGTTATTTGTCAGAGTCTCACTCTCGTCTATGAAATCCACGCCCACAGCTTCCAAGATCTGGGTCTCCACGAAATGTCTGATTCGAGCACAGGGTATGACAGGAATACTGACAGATTTCTTGATCCGCCGAACCAGACCCAGATCGATCCATCTGTTAACGGCGTCCCCAATCTGCCCCGCCTCTGTCACTACTACGTCTCCAGCCTCTTCTGCATATGACGAAGGTTTCTTCGGATCGCTGCTCCCACCCTCCTGCAAGGCCACCACACCGCCATTTTCACTCCCAGGCATTGTATGCACAAGTTGGGCGTTCGATACTCGGGGACTCAGAGCGCTCGTCCCACCACAAAGGCGTCATTTCTAATCTTATTTGATTGTTTGTCGATTAATGATAGTTAAGCAAGGTGCTAATGCTAATAATGACAATATAAAATTTTAGGATTTATGTAGCTAATCAAAGATTGTTTGCAAACTTCATCGTGGTAGGAGATTTCAATTGATTCCGACAGTGGCTAGGAGATATTCATATACACACATATCCTTGCATATGAGGTATATCTTCCTTGCTTTATCACTTCAAATATTTTCACAAAATATCCAATCGCATTTCCAATACCTTTCAATATTTCCTCCTCCCAAACTTCTTTTGGAAAAGAAAATAGCTGAACCCAAATTGGGGCTACCAAAAAATTTTCCTTTTTTCGGGTTGTATCTTTCTTGCTATAATTTCATGAATAATTTTTCATTATTGAAAAAATAAGGGTCATACTCAAATACCCATTTCTATCTTCCAAATTTGCAAAAATCATCGTAAAAAACCCTTTGCTCCTAGCTCGAGACCAATGTACCCCTTCAACTGCCTTTTTTGTTGGATCCATCCAAGCAATGTTGACGATCTTGCATATTAAGGTGTGATACTTCATATGCTAGATGTGGGTCTCAATTTTGTCCTATTTTACTTTGTATTTCAAATCCTTTACTATCTTAGGGAGACATCTCTATTACATATGGTTTTTTTAATTAAACCCTAGTGGAGGATCATATTTGTTTTTGTCTGCACAATTTGGGCCCAGAGTTAATTGATGAACTGCTTGCATTTGATGGCTTGAACCAAAACCTCCATCTCTTGTGACCACATTCTTTGAGGGGCTTGCACTCCCCTGCCCCCTTTCCCGTCCTTCCTCCCATAAAACACTTGCCATCACTATTCTCACGCCACATCAGATGGGTTAAATTCCACACTAATGTAGCAACAATTTGAAGGAAATTACTTTTTCACAACAATAAATTTAGGCCTTGCAAAAAACCCCTAATTGATTTATGAAAAAAACCCTACTTTTACATATGATATTAATATTTTTTCTTTTTCTTTTTAAATATATATTAAATAAATTTAAAAATAAAAGTTAAAAATATTAATAATATCGAAGACATACGTGGAATAAACTTAAATATCAAATTATAAAAGTAAGATTTATACTTGAAGTGGGATTTTCGAAAAAAAAAATGACTTCCAAGCGAAATTTTCAAAATAATTGACTCTCATGATTTTGAAGAAAAGAAAAGAAAGAAAATTATTTTAACGTCCACAAGGCGAAAGATAGCCAATGGGACAGATTGCTTCTTCCTATGTTCCTATCTTTGATATATTCGACCCTTTTTCTGTGAAGCCTCATGATAAATGCTCCCAGCTTCTCAATGAACCCCTTGCTAAATAGAATATCCCAAGAGCTAGTTTTTAGCATATCTGCATAACTTTCCCTGTTGTCTTTGAAGGCCTCACATTCTAAAATGAAATGCTTTTCTGGTTCCACTTTTCCGGAAGAACAAAAAATGCATACTCTTTCCTCCCACACTTCTTTTGGCCTTTTCCAGCGCCCTGTTTCACAACGAAGTTGATGAGAACTAGTCCTTAATTGATCAATAAGAATTTTGGCTCTCCAAGAGATATTTGCCTCTATGTATTCTTTTGGTTGATAACTATGAGTGGGATTAAACACTTCATTATAGTACTTTTTCTTTCTTCCTAGCTCCTTATCCCATGTATGCTTGTCGAACTTATCCATAACAAAAGCTTTTATCTCTTTGTTGTTTATAAATGCAACATCATCTTATGTGAAATATGAGGGAGGTTTAATTTTGTGATTTACATAAATTTAGTATGTTATATTAAAAAGAAATATTTTATTTTATTTTGCATTTTATTTAATATATAGTTTATATGTAGTATATGTATATATAGAACTAATGTAACTATATAAAATTATATAGCTAGTAAATATTAATAGGTATCGATCTATAATAAACATTTGAACATTTACTTTGGGATAAGACCTCTATATATATATAACTTTATTTTAAATTATTATTAATAATGATAGAAATAATTAATATATAATTTAATCATATATACATTAAAGAAAACATGTAACAAGATAGGATTTACTCCACATTATTATTTGGATTCTTAATTATTACATATTTTTGGTCTTATTTATGATTCATTTTTCTAGTTGTTTTTAAAATTTTAATTAAAATGCAATCTTTGTTTTTTTTCACGTGACCGTAAATAAGATTTCTAATCATATAATGATACCTCGTATTAAACATAATAGTTTTATTAATTTGTAATTTGTTTTAAGTATTGGTGATAATAGTTTAAAGGTAATGAAACGTGTATATCACAAGCTAAGTAAATTAGGTGTTGAGTTTGTTTATAAATGTCTTTTAAGATAACATGTAATTAGTTTTAAAATGATAACAAACTCATTATTACAATGAAATATTGAAAAAATAAATATTGACAAGGTTGTTAAGGATGGAAGGAAAGCATTAAGTTGACATTGAATGTTAATGGTGATGATTGGATAATGTCATCAAGGGAGGAAAGGAAAATGGAGGAACTTGCAAATTTTCTAATGATGACAAATAATGGTAGTCTATATGACCCATGAGTGCTTTTATGATGGGAATGAAGAAGATAAAGTAGAGTTGGGAAGATATCACAAGTAGAGAAGGGGAAAATTCCTTAGCACAAAGGTAGTATTTTCATGGTAAGCCCAAGATTAATGATAGTTGAGCAAGGTGCTAATGCTAATAATGACAATATAAAATTTTGGGATCTGAGTAGCTAATTAAAGATCATACAATTCTTTAAGGTGTATAACATTAAAGTGTGAAGGGAATTGTGAAAATGTAATAATGTCTAGGGCTAATCTATGTGCTAAAAAAACAGACACAAATTTGTACAGGTCAGATGACACCCAGAGTTAGACAACAACATGTACAAGTGAAGCTTTTCCAACAAGAAACATCATGAAAAAATAAAATAAATTCAGAAGGTTTTCCAAAGTCCAATTGAAAAGATCAATCCATGTGGGTGCTCCAAAGGCAAAAAATCAATACCTCGCGACTTTTCCTTCGATAGTTGCATGGGTCGCCCAAAGTCTAATCGGCAATCCGAGACCACTCCACACAATTTGAGTTGAGTTTCCTTGACAAGTACTTCCCAAAAACATTCGATTTCTAGTCAATTTGGAGATATGCATCACCCAAAGGAATCCCCTTGTCCTTCTCTGAAGTCATTTTCTCATTGATGAGCCAAGGGAGGGATAAACGAGTTCAAATTCTATATATACAAGGCATTGGAAGACTAAGAAGAGGAAGAAGTTTATGCATTTTTACGTTGGAAAAATTGCTCCTAAGCAATCCTAAATTCCATGTTTAAGAGGATTCTACCACTATTGAGAGTTCTCTTTGCTTCTTTGAGAGAGAAGGAGTTTGCAAAGGAGATTGAAGAAGGGAAATCCTTGCTGAGATCTCTTGAGCACCATTGCTCAAGCAACTCTCTTCAAGTGTCTTGATATCTTATTTGTAACTCTTCCACCACCAACAATCAATAAATAGGATCTTGTTCATATACCTTTGTTGATGTGTTTTTGCTTCATTAAGCTTGTTTTATGTTGTTTGCTTTAGTTTTAGTTTAATATTTCTCAAGCATTGTTCTCGTTGTAACATTCAATGTTGTGTTAGTTCTTGTTTCAGCACTAACATCGTCCAATTGTTTGTATGCTCCTCGTATGTAACAACCAGTTGCAAGGAAGGTGTTTTTGGGACCCTTTATCAATAAAAACACCAAATACAAAATGGAAACTCCACTTGCTTTCCTTCTTTAATATAATTGGTTGTTTTGCAATTCCTCCTCTGAATTTTCATTGTGCTTTTCTTCCATAATTTTTTTGGAATTGTGTGGGCCTCCCTAGGACCTGTTTGCAGCCTAAAAAATACATATATTCATTTTTTCATGTCGGTCTCGTGGATTTTCCCACACACAGTAGCATGGGTTTCACGGTTTTGCCCACAAACAGTGGCATGGGTCTCGTGGATTTTCCAACAGACAGTCATGCGGGTCACACGATTGTGCAAAGCATAACCCACGAGACACACATAGAGTTCAAAATTTCATTGTAATTCCTCTTTCCAATGTGTTGTGGCAACCTTTAGTGAACTTCCTGCACTCCTACAAATTTTTATAATTTATATAGGCTACTAGATTGCTTTACTAACCATTCTTAATAGGGAAATTACTTCTTTTTACTTTGAAAAGTTCACAACTCACATAGCTTAATTTTGAGGAAAGTAATTGGTCCTATCCACAAATATTTTCAACTTATTTAGCTCATTTCAAACAATAGCTTAATTAGGAGGAAAGTTTGTGGCAATAAATCCACATATCTTTTTAACTAACCAAAGATTTTTCATCCTTCAAATTATTATCGGGACCAGGAATGGGTGTTAGTAAAGAAAGGGAGAAGCCCCTTCTTCCATTGCATCCTTGTGACGATCCTATGGTTGCATCTGAAATCTTTCTCAAAGCACTCGGTTTATATCTCCCTATATGCTCACATAATGTAATTAGGAAGGAAGTAAGTGGCCCACTATCCACACATGATTTATTTATTGCAAGGATCAAAGATAACATAGTGTAATTAGGGGAGTTGTAACAGATCACCGCATAGCCATATTGCTTCACACCTTGTATGCTCACAAGTTCACTTGCACCTCACACACCAAGCTTATCTAAATTTTGCATCGAGGGTATCCACCTTTTGGAATCTTGGTACTTAGTTTCTTTTAAGCTTACATTTTTCACACCCTAAGTGAAGATAAGACTCTCTAAAAACAACCATAACACTTGAACAAACTAAATTCCCCACAGGGGTCACAAGACAACTTATAGTTCAGGTTAGGACCATGGGGGTAGGCACCCCATAAGCCATTGTTGGCCATTTTTCATCTTGAAACATAGAAGTTGCATTATAGGGAACTTGAAATCCTTCACCATCCCACGGTCAAAATAGGTGTGCGCTAGACACCCGACTAAGAGTGGGTCAGGCTTAGGTCTCAAAGCACAAGGGTCTCCATGAGGCTACCCGACTCGTTGGTCTAGGGCTCTGCATTGTTGACTAACTATCGAGAAGCCCAATATTTGACCGCCCTTGCGGGACAAAGATAACATCAATGGCCAAATATTAGAGCATATTTCCCTATAAGTTGAGGTGCAGGAAACACGGAGACCTGAGGTGATCTTCGTAAGGCTGTTGGAAATGTCGTCAGTACTTTTGGAACGTTGCCTCAGTACCCCACATTATAACTCCTCTCTATACCTTTGTTGATTCTTGGTTGATGGAAGCATCGCCAGTACTTTCGGGATGTGGCCCTAGTACCCTACTATAGAATCCTCGCAAGGCCCAGTTACTATTTGAGTGGAAGTATTTTTAGGATTTTTTATCATACACAAAAAACACACAAAACCTTTTTTTTCTTTATTGGTCATGTAGCATAGAGTTAAAGTGAGAATTAACCATTTATTTTCGCTTTGTTTTTTATGTGGTTCATTTGCTTTGTAAAAATTCCCCTCTCACCATATAAAGTAATACACACCCACAAGGGCACCATAGGGGAACTGTTGATGGTGTTGGAAATCCGTCAACCAAGGGGGTCTCCTTGATTAAGAGTCTCAGTTAGACTTTGCACTGTTTGGCATGAGAGCCCTTTTGAAACTAAGGCCCAATTGCCATATATTCTTATAGATATGCCTTGGCTTCAATGTTCAGCATGAGAGAGTTATAAACAGATAATTTTGGATTAGCAAGTGAGTATGCCTTGTGGTCGTTCAGTTGCATAATGTATTAAGGTGCTTATACTGAAAGGGGGAGAGAAAGGTGAGCCTTTTAAAGACAAGTAATAGTACTAATCTAGAAAAGACACACGGGCATGACATATAAATGAATCATCAGACAACTAGGGAAATAGTTCGCTTAGAATCAACAATTGTTAAAACACATACAACACACCTTCAACAAGATAAGTACCAAGGCCATCAGAATAGTTCAATTTCCTTAGTACAGATGAAAACAACATACATCACAAACATTCAAAGAATAGCCTTGCAATATTTACGACATGCACATGAAAATGTGATGGCTTAGCAAGCTTCTGAATTAAGTAAAAGTTCCAAGATACATCAAGACAGTGAACACCATTAACCCCAGTAGCGGAGCATTAGAGAAACCACTTGCTCCTACAAAAGAACTATCTTCCTCTCTAATGCCTGGTAGGAGGAGCCAAGGTGAAAAGTCATTTACATGAGCAATGAGGGTGTATATATAAAACAAATGAGTGATCATTCACCTCCCTTGTGACTCTTGGACTACCCTCATGATTTTTTGACTTCTCTATGACCTTTCGAATTCCTACTTTAATTTTCACATTACATGCGCGACTCTTAGACTTCCACTTTAAATTATATTTTCCAATATAGAATTCATATATCCCACAAAATGATGTGGCACATGATGACATGACATTTTGACAAGATATGACAAGACATTGATGACAGGTACTGCACGATGACATGGTAATGTCAAGCCATTCTTGTTGCTACTATCTTTGAGTCTGCTTGAGAGGTGGTGCATCTTCTTTTCCTTCCACTTTCATTTTCCTTGAAAGTAAGGTGTCTTCAATGTGGTATTGATTTTTGATCTTTTGTTATACTTTGGTGTTCCTTCGCCTTCTCAGCTGATGATCATCTTATCACTTCATATCCATAAGTGTCTTCTAGGATGGCCTCCTTCTCCTTTTCCTCTATCATCATCCTGTCATGATAAAATATAGTACCTGAAACTGAAAACCACTCATGACAAGCTGACATCAGTCTGAAAACTCCTAATCTAACATGTTTCATGAAACAACTTGTTAGTGTTCGAACTAGGTGACTAGTTGAGTGATTGACTCGGGGATTACTCAGTTATAGAGTTCAAGGTCCAGGATTGAGGCTTGATATTGCGCAATGCACAGTTTAGGATTTCCAGGGTCAAAGGATTACACAATTGAGGGTTTCAAGCGCTCAAGGTTGGGACTTGAGGCTTGAGGTTGCCTAATCCGTAGTTCTGGAAGGACAAAATTAAGGAACTTCGCACTTGAGGGACTCAAGAGGTCAAGCTTAAGGCTTGAACCTTGAATTTCCCAATGCATGGTTCTGAGAGGCCAAGCTAGGTGATTGTGTAGTTGAGGGGCTCAAGATCTCAAGGTTGAGGCTTAAGGCTTGGAGTTTCCCAATGCATAGTTATGGCATGAGAAAAAGCTAGGAGTTGTGCAGTTGAGGGGTTCAAGGAATCAATCTTAAGGCTCAAGGCTTGAAGTTTCCCAATGTGCAGTTATGGAGGGAGAATAGTCTCATGGATTACGCAATTGTGTATCTCAAGGTGTCAGGTTGGAAGCTTGAGGCTTGACACTACGCAGTGCGTAATTATGGCTGAATCGAGGGCATAAATTACGCATTGCTGGAGCTCAAGGGTCATGGTTGGGCACCATGATTGCGTAGTGTGTAGTTCGAAGAGTCAAGGTCAAGGCTTGAGGGTTGAGACTGTGCAATGCACAGTTATGGAAGGCTAAGTGAAGTCAAGTTGCCTAGGAGTGAAATTTTCCCGATAAAGCTAAGTGTGGGATCAATGAAGCTCAAGTGAAAAAAGACAAAACTAGATCATGATCACACACTCAAATATTGGATGACAAATATTTTATCACTCATAAAATAAGAACAACACGATGTCCTCAATACCAGAGTGATATAACATACCACTCAAAGTGCAGCACAAAAGGTACACTTTGCGATGAAAGTGACGACACTTGTGCGACAATGCATAAACCTTTGGAAATAAGTGTAAAACATGTATACATGACTATAAGGGCTCACAAACATAAAAGTTACCCTTTGAAACAAGCATGAACTCCACTTTACACAATAAGAAACACTTCCCATGCCAAAAGACAACATTTGTTATATGAAGAGAAAAGTGTGAACAACACTTGTGATATGAGAATGACAATGAAAGTGACACAAGCCAGAGAAAATATAACATGAAAACAACACTATTTAAGTTGAAAGCAAGAAAAACCGACAATAAAAACGCGAAAGTAAGAGATTGTCAATGAAAGTGTGCATTGACTATCAGCACAGGTTGAACATCGCATAGGTACTGCCTTGATTTACTTGTGTTATGCCTATTCAAGCTTGCATAAAATATCACGCTCATGAACTTGGTGCAGACTAAGCATGTGTGAGCATGTTCCTTTGACACTTATCGATTGAACATAAAGTGACTACGGAACGAACGATTTCAAGATCCACAATAGGCTCCAAAATTCAAGTGTAGCTCAAATTTTGGAGGATGTTTGTCACAACAACAACAGGAACCCAGGGTTACTCTTCACTCTCGTTGCATTCTAAACCTGCCCCCTTTGTCAAGAGGTTTTCTAGGTCTCTCGCCATCTAGGTGTAGAAGAAACCATTCATCCACTTTGATTGGGTCATCGTTTATTGGAGCAACCTTGATTGTGACCCCTCCCTCTCAAATTACTCCTTTTACTACCCCTTTGGGGAGTCCACACACTACTTCGCCAAGTAGTTCTACTCGTTCTCCCCCACAATAGAACTGTTTTCAGACTACATCTCAAGGTCATTCCAATATGGCAAATATCAACAAAATCTCATTTATAGCTTCTTTAAACCTACCATATCTAACTAAGTTCATAAATGATCTAATTCCCTATGATCCAAAATGGCCTCCCATTCCAACTAAGCTTCATTCATACCTTCCTAAGTTTGAAGGTAAATAGGGGGAAGACCTGGTCGACCACATCATGACCTTTCATTTGTGATGTTCATCCAACAACATCATTAAAGACTCAGTTCGTGTACGACTGTTTCAACGCACCCTCACTGGCCCTACATCGAAATGGTATGTCAGTGAGACTTAAGGCTCCCATGCAACCTTTAACTCACTAGCCAACTCATTCTTCACCTTCTTTTCGCTCCCAACTCGACATGACACTGGGTTAGAATTATTGACCCACTTTAGGAAAACTACCTACACTCGTATTTCAAACCATATCCATGAGTGGCTAAAGAATCATAACCTATGTAAAGTGAATGTAACAAAACACCTCCACTTCAATTTATTTTTGAAATCTCTTCTGCTATCAATTTCAAAAGATGTGGCTACAATCATGCCCTAGACAGAGGAAGTGGCTATCAGTAAAGCTTAATAGTTTGAGTTTATTTACACTCAGTCAGGTTACCTTTAATCTGTACTCCTAGATGCCCTCCGATTACATTTATTCGGGTAAGATAAACCAGGATCATCATATGAAGTGGATGGTTTAATTGGAACCATCAACCAAAATCAACCCAGAAGCACTTTCCAACAGTCTGAAAATGTGTACAGTGGACAACCCAATTTCCAATCATTTGTGGGCCACCCGCATCACAAATTCAAACCAACATGAGATATTATTCCAATCACCCTGTGCACTCTCAAAACCCTGACACGCAAGGTAACGAGTACCCGAGCATCCAAGGTAACCAGTATCCTCCCATGCAGGGTGGTCAATACCCTACGCTCACCACAGAGATTGTGTCGACCTCCCAAACCACTTATACCAACCCAAGACATGGGAACCCTTATTTTCCTTTTCCTGCACCTCAACAACCTAACCCCCCACCTCAACCAAACATAGGGGTTAATTTTGTGCAACCTTCCTTCCTTCAACAACAACAGGCATTCAAAGACCTCAACATTGATAACCCTCCAAACGCTAACAAGAAAGGAAAGAACAAATAAAAAGGGGAACTTGGGCAAAGAGGAAACAACCACCAACAACCTCCGTGTGCACCAACTGGGGGTAATCCCCCCAATCAGAACCAAACTCAAAGTCAGGGTACCAACAACCCACAAAAGCAGAACAATAATGCTAGTCTTAAGACCAAACATGCATGTGTTATTTGTGGGGAATATGGGAATTGCACCCATCATTGCCCTCCACTCCCAGAGTTAAAGCAAATGAGAGAGGTCAGGGGGAAGGGAGAATGAACCAACAACCTACAGTAATGCAGAATTCTTTCCCCCACCCAGGAGTTGTGGCCATGTAACACGAGGTCCCCCATCCCTTATCAAAATTCAACTCAGGGCAGTTTTAATGACCCAGGAAAGCGATACATTTACATGGCTGGAATAGACGTTCTCTTGCAAACACAAAATCGTGACTATGGGACCCCTCCAGAAACCAATCCTTCCTCATCATCAAACATTATTGTTATGCCACCTTTGATGATTTCACGACCCCCTATAAAACCCATTCTGAAAATTATCAAAGGGTCATTAAGTCATACTGCCCAAAACTCCAAGGTAGTCGCCAGCTATAGAATTATTGATGAAATAATGCAACCTCTCTTAGCCATGTCAGTGTTGGAGGTCTTGCAAACTTTTCCATTCAATGAAAAGCCTTACTTTTCGCGTTAAGCGCAATTGATCCATATAATTTGTGATTGATGCCTTTTAATTTAGACAACGTTGCACTGTGACTCCCATCTATAGTTTTCCTTCAGATCTTGGTCACCATATGATGAGCCTAGGTATTGCAACAAGAATGCTGCAACTCCCAAGGCTACCAACTTTACGTATCAACTAGAGGTTCGTACAAACTTGGAGGTGACTGTGCTATATACACAAGTAGGAGTGAAGGTACTACCTGTTGTCATTGCTTATTTGGCAAGAGACCCCAGGGGTTCCAAGCCAGACTTGTATAGGGTCAGAAGAAGCTTGATTTTGATGGAAGGGAAGTAGGTCTATTCTAAAGGAGAGCTACTCTACTGCAACAATGAAGAAAGCAACATGCAAGCCTAATTCACACCAAACCCTAATTAATCATGAAAACAGCTAGACTAAGCAGAATTGCCAAGCAACACTAACCTAATGCTAACTATCTAAGTTGCAGGGGTAAGGCAGCAAAACTAAGCTAAGTGGTCAAAAATGGACACTAGGCTAAGTCTATGTCTAAGCGGAAGAACGGTCGAAGGGAAAAATGGCGAAACGAGGGCATGGGGGAGCAAAAGAGCATGAGGACCGTTGGATTAGGCGAGGGAAGGCAAACAGATGAACGGTCGAGATTATACAGCAGGAGGGTACGTAGGCAAATGGGCAAACATGGTGGCCTAACAGGATGGACGGCTAGGATTAGATTGCACGGGCAGTCGGCAGATGGATGGCAGAGATCACGGGCAAGAGAAAACGTGCGGAAATGGTATCAAGTGAAGCGATAGCCGTCAGATCTAACAGGGCAGATCAACGGTGGATGTTGGAGCGTGAAAATGAACGTGCAAAAAGTGACAAGTGGTTTGGAGGGCGGTAAGTGGGATATCATGCGCCCTTAAAGCTGTAGATGGTTTTGGGGAATTTCACGTGATTAGCCTCCCCGACCGACACATAGCACGGGGAAACAGCCCATATCACGCGTTGTCAACCCGATAATGATTGGGTGGAAGTCCATGCGATATGGCGCAAGGATCATTGGATCTGTCAAGGCAGATCTACGGTGGAGATTGATCGGGTAGGTTGGTGAGCGAGCGTATGACAACTGTCGGATCTAACAAGGCAGATCAATGGTGGGGATTTAAAAAGGAAAAATTCAAATGTGAAAAGTGGATTTGAGCGGTGATTGGATGATTTGGCTAGTGACAGGTGTTTGACGGTTAAAAACCATTTAAACATGAATTATCATCTACTGTGCAAGCATTTCAGGCTAAAAGAGAAAGACATGGGAATGTGAGTGAGGCCTGAGACAGAAGGAGAGCGAACAAGTTGATGACCATTAAAATGGGGCAGAGCGCTATGAAATGACTTCGGTAATTGTGTTAAACGATAAAAATTCATGAAAATCAAAAGCATGTGTTTTTGGGGTTGTTGCAGGGTTTCTTCCTCACACCATAGTCCCAGAGGGGGGAGATGAGGCTGAGACACCTGTGAACATCCTAATGGATATTTTCATTACCAACCTACTAATTAAATGGAACAAACTGAAACACAACTACTCTGCCCTGCATTAATATAATGAAACTGCAACCATTCAAGCAAATGAACAGGAAACAGGAAACTACTTGAGTCAATGAGCAGGGAACCAGAAATCTGTGCTGAACCACTGTAATGAACATGCATTTACTTAACCTTATGAACAATCAAACATGCATCTATGGTACTGCTGTAATGGAGATGAACTGCTGAAACAAATGAATAGAAAGCATGAATCTATACTGCTCCTGTAATGAGAATGCATCTGATTAAGAAAATTAACAAAAAGCATAAAGCTAAGCTACTTAACAATACAGGAAAGAGGAGCTTTGGCTGCTAGGGTTGGGCCCTAACCCAAGAGCTTTAGCCCTCTAAGTCAACTCAGTGTTGGCTCAAATCAAAACTCATCTTCATTATCAAAGAACACTGTATTACATCCAACTGTTACAAGTCAAAAGGTCTGAATACTTCTAATATGTCTGATTGCCTAGCTAACTAACTTATGACTGGCTAACTCGCTAAAAAAACTAAGGTCCTAAGCCTCTTTATTTATACATCTGAAGTCTCAACGACTTCCCTCAAAATTAGGGAGGTACAGCTCCCAACTTAATGGTAACTTGTCCTTTCACTCTCATTAGCTCGGTTGCCTTCTAGTAGGGAGGCCACTTGTACTTCCACTTGCTTGGCTGTCTTATTGTACTCCTGATTTGGTTGTGTGTACTTCAGCTGATTAAGGGATATTCGAATGGATGGGCAATAAATGAGGAGGATTTACCTCATGTAATTCCTCTTTCTTGTCCCATCTGGGTTTTTACCAAGGTCTTTTACCATAGTTCCTTGCTTTTGCCTTTTATCCTTGCATTTCCTTTGCCTTTATCCTTTATTCCTGCATTACATGCACATTAGACCACAAAGTAAAATATCCAACTCTAACTCAACCCATAAGCAAAATATAATCAAAAGTATGCAATAAGTTGTGAGAATAGCTGGTTTGACTAAGTTAGGAGGTGAATTAAGGCCAATTAAGGCCCATATGATTACTCAATGATGAGACTCATCATCACCCACCTACTGAAAGTGTTTCTCATCCTTTGAGCAACTTAGTGACTCTAGTGGTTTTGTTGTGGTCTTTTCTTCTTGTTTATAGCAGCCTGCTTTCCTTTCTTCTTCTTCCCACTGATGTTTCCTAATCTTCAAGCTATGTGGCAATGTTTCATCTCTTTGATCAGGCTTGTATATTATCATTTCTTTAACATCCTAAATAGATCCTCATAATGTGTAATTGCTTTGCCCTTGGGCGGCAAGGTATCTAAGTGTTATCTAAGGATTATTTGCAATTAGATTATGGATGCTGATTAGGCCCATGGGAATTTGATTGTTCAGCTGCCTCTCTGTCCCTGAAGCCACTTAGCTATTTTTGTTTCTTGCTGCTTGTTATTCTTTGGTTTAATGCCTTCTTCCTCTTCTGTTTCTGCATCATGTCCCTTTGTATTAGTGTCTTCTTTATCCATCTAGCTCTGTATCTATCATTTCTTGTTTTGTCTCCTCCTTACTCACAGAAGGACTAACACCATAGATTAAGGTTTTGATGTCATCCTCTACTGGTAAGTCATTGAAGACTATCCATGTTATAGGGATCCTAAGGTTTTGGAGGACATAGCCTGAAAACTGGCCACTTCTTTACTTACAGAACAACAACCTCTTAACCTTTACAACTTTTGATCACATGATGCAAGTGAGTGAGTGAGTAGGATACTTACCTGTGACCTTAATGCCACGCTGCAGTTGTTAAGGATCAGAGGTGCTACTGACGGTCATTCTTCTTCCTCCTCTGTTGTCTGCTGATGGTTTCCTGACTATCGATCGGATGCTGTTGCTGCTGCTGTATGGTCATCTTTTTGCCTCTTCTGCTGCCTGCTGATGATGTCTGTCACTGCAGATCAGGTATTGTTGCATGTACAAAGGGAGTAGGAGTGTGTGTGAAGGCAGGGATGATGGTGTTGGATGAGGTGATGCTGTGGAAAACACAATCTTCTCCTGAATTGAAGTAGTGAAGTGAAGAAACAATGGAATTCATGGAGGGATGCATGGTAAGGAGTGGGGGAGATGAACATATGTGAGGCAGGGCCCCATTTGGATCTTCTATTTGCTCCTTGATTGCTTTTCTCATTTTCCTGCAAACAACAATTATGTGTTTTTTTTTTTTTTTCAAAAACACCTAGGCTACCTCAGAGAGGTTTTCACCCTAAGTATCTGCCCTAGGTGCCCCAAGGGAGGTTTTCATACATGGATATTCTTTTTCTTTCCTTTTTATCATCCTTGGGCCGCCTCATGGAGGTTTTGAACCCAAAGATGGGACTCAGGCGCCTCATGGAGGTTTTCAACCCAAAGATGGGACTCAGGGGCCTCATGGAGAGTTTCACCTGAAACTTTATTCTGTTTTTTCCCTTTTCTTTAGTGACCTGATGAGGGAGGAGCTGAAACTTACTCCACCATCATCATTGTCTTATTGATGTTATCAATGAACTCTTGTTTAGATGAAGGCCTCTTGTATAATTTCAGTCGGTGTCCATTAAACAGCAATGGAATGGCTTCTTCATCTATAGTCTTGATTCACACAGAACCATTGTCATGGAATATTTCTACCACATATGGTCTGAGCCACCTTGTTCTTAGCTTTCCCTTGAAGTTATTGTATCTTGAATCATATAATAATGCCCAGTATCCTTCTTGAAACAACTTTTCCTTGATATGCTTGTCATGTCGGATCTTTCTCTGGAGCTGAATTATCTCTGTGTGGAGGAGGGCTTGCATTCTGAATTCATCTAGGCCATTCAAATGGAACAACCTTTCTTTTTGTGCATGACTGAGATCTAGATCTAGTTGGGATGCCATCCTTAATGTGTTATACTAAAATTCAATGGAAAACAAAGCCTTTTTTCCATAGACCAGCTCAAAGGGTGGTGGTGGTCTTCCATGTTGTATTATAGGCCCAGGTGGCCTCAACTAGTCTCACAGCCCAGTCCTTTCTGTTGTTGTTCACTACCTTGGTCAGTATGTTCTCCAGTGCTCCGTTGGTCACCTCCATTTGCCCATTAGCTTGTGGATGATAAGGAGTGGAGGTCGTATGTTTGTTCTTGTGATGCTTGAGCAGTTCTTGGATCATGCTAGAGATGAACTAGCTACCTTGGTCTGTGACTAGTTCTCTAGGGTACCCAAATTGTAGAATATGTTCTCCCTTAGGAACTCAGACACCTTTTCTTCTGTTGTTGCCTTGATTGATTTGGTTTCTACCCACTTAGTCAGATAATCAGTGCACACAATGATGTGTTGTTTTTGCTTTGAAGGAGGGTTGATAGGCCCATTGAAGTCAATGCCCCACTTGTCAAATGGCTCGAAAGTCACTTGAGGCTGTAGGGGAATTTCATCCCTTGGAGTCGGCTTTCCCATCCTCTGGCACCGATCACACTGACTAACATATTTATTCACATCCTAATGAATAGTAGGCCAGTAATAGCCTACTTGCAACACCTTCAATGTTGTCCTCTTTGCTGCAAAGTGACCTCGACAAGGCCCATCATGACAGGTTAGAAGGATTTCAAAGACCTCCTCTTCCCTTACACATCTTCTCAAGATCTGATCTAAACCAAGTTTGAACAGATTGCCCCCAATCCAGGTGAAGGGGGCACTTTTCCTTATTATCTTGTTTCTTTCTCTAGAGGGCAGGTTTGGTGGGAACTGTGCTGACACCAGATAATTTGCTATATCAGCAAACCAGGGGGAAAGCACTGAAATAAAAAACAAGTGCTCATCTGGGAACTGATCATCCACCATTCCTTATTCACCTACAGGCATATTCATTCTAGACAAAAATTTAGCAACAACATTTTCTTTACCAAGCTTATCAACAATAGTTAAATCAAACTGCTGCAATAAAATTAACCATCTTATGATTCTAGCATTTATGTCTGGTTTGTTCATTAAATATTTAATTGCAGCATGATCAGTATGCACAAATGTCTGATAGCCTGTAATGTAATGCCTAAACTTGTTCAATGAATGCACAATAGCCAGGAGTTCGTTTTCTGTCACAGTGTAGTTTAGTTCGGCCTTTGATAGGTTTTTACTGGTAAAGTAGATGGCATAAGGCAATTTCTCTTCTACCTGTCCTAAGGCTGCTCATATGGCTTTATGTGAGGCATCAACATGGATGTGAAAAGGGAGGGCTCAATTTGGGCCTCTAAGGATTGGTGCAGTGGTTATCCTATCCTTTAAAATGTCCAAGGCCTCTTGACAGCTCTTTGACCATATAAATTCAGAGTCTTTGGCCAACAATCCAAAGGAGAGGAAATCTTGCTAAGTCTTTTATGAATCTTCTGTACTATCCAGCTAGCTCTAAGAAACTCCTAACATCTTTCTACTTTTGTGGAGGTGGGACCCTTTGAATGTTTGCTACTTTGTTTGGGTCCACTTGTAGTCCTCTCTGAGATATTGAGTGACCCAGCACAGTCCCTTTAGTCATTAGGAATTCACATTTTTCTGTACTGAGGGACATGTTCATCTCAATTAATTTGCGTAATACTTTGCCTAAAATAGTCAGGGATTCTTGGAAATCACAGCCATAAGGTATAAAATCATCCATATATATCTCCACAGTGTCATGCACTAATTCAGCGAAGATAGTCAGGACTGCTCTCTGGAAAGTGGCAGGAGCATTGCACAGGCCGAAAGGAAGGACCCTATAGGCAAAGGTACCCCAAGGATAGGTGAAAGTGGTCTTATCTTGGTCTTCTAAGCTGATTTGGATCTAGTTGTACCCACTGAATCCATCTAGGAAAGAAAATAACTTCTTCCCTACCAGGCCATCTAACACTTGGTCAATGAAGGGTAAGGGAAAGTGATCCTTCTTTGTGGCTTTATTCAGCTCCCTATAATCAACACAAATCCTCCACTTCCCATTTTTCTTGGGCACAAACACCAAAGGAGAGACCCACTCACTATCAAAGATAGGGTAAATGAACCCTGCATCTAACAGTTTCTACAGTTCTTCCTTGACTATGTCTTTGAGGGCTGGATTCATCCTCCTTTGGGGTTTCTTGACTGGCTTGCCGCCTTCCTTGATGTATATATGGCGAGTACACACCGAGGGGTGTACTCCCTTCATTTCCTTGTAGTCCGAAGAAATGCTTCTAGGTTCTCTTTCAACAAGTTTCATAGTTGTTCCTCCTCTGAAGTAGAGAGAGATGGATTAATCTTCAAGGTTTTCTCTGGCCCAAATTCTATCGTTTTGACTTGGGTTGGGTTGGAATCGGCCAAGCATAAGTCAAATGGATGTCTGTTCAGTGTTTTTCTTACTTCTTCTTCTAGGGGTAATGGAATGGGAGTTGGACTTTGGAGCAAGTGTTCAATTACATCATCCTCATCTTGCTATCCTCCTCCTATGATGGCTTCCAAAGTATACAGTTCAGCAGAAAAAAGCTCACCTTCTTCCTCCTCCAACCATAAAGGTAAGTCATGTTCTAGGGAGGGTTAAGTAGGAGGGCATAGGACTAATAGCTAGGACATATGGCCATTCTCGATGGTCATATTCCTAGCTCTGCAGCTAATGTAGGCATCAATTGTGGCCAACCACAACCTCCCAGGGATGAGAGGGTAACCAGTTAGCTTAGCCTTAGGCTGGAGAACTAGGAAATCTGCTGGGTACTCCCAGGAATCAATGGAGATCATCACATCCTCCACGATTCCTTCAAGGGTGACTATGGAACGGTTCGCAAGTTGTAGCACTGTTGTGGTCTTCCTTAATGACCCTTGAAGGTTAAGCTTGAGCATGGTTTCCTTTGTCATCACATTAATGGGAGCCCCAAGATCAATCAGAGTGCGAGGGACAATGGTGCCATTGATGTGCACATCAACTACAGGGCTTCAGAGGTCTAAGTATTTTGGACATATTACCTGCCCCAGCATTAAGTTAGATAACTGCCCAATGACATTAATGGTAGGGGCATCCTTTTTTCTTCTTCTTGGATGCTTAAAACACTTATCCTTAACCAATTTATTGTAAATAGACACATCTTTGATTGCCTGGAGAAGGGGAATCATTACACACAGGTTTTCCAATTCTCCCAGAAGTTCAGTTTCTTTTGGGGTAGGTTGGTGTGGTTGGGCTAATCTTTCAGGAAAGGGTGGATTTGCTTTAAGGTTGCTTTCCTCTTTTTCTTTCTCAACCTCTCTATGTGGAGAGGGAGCTTGGTTATCTGGGAGAATTCTCCCAGATCTCAAGTTGATCTCCTGAATTTCAACAGCATACGCTGGATATGATGTCTCTCCGCCAGATGTTTGTTCGACCTACCTATTGTTTGGGTTTGGATTTGGCTGGGCAGGAATCTGGGGTTGCCTAGGTGGAGTAGAGTGCAGGAGCTGCGGTTGGGTAGGTGATGGAGGCAATAGACCTGGGATATTGTTGAACTGGGGCCTCCACCCCTGGGTTGGGATATTCCATTGATGTTGTGGCTGATTGTACAGTTCGAATGACTGGTTAGGTGGTTGGGAATGATATTGAGATGCATAGGACCAAGGAGGGGGTGCAGACCAGGAAGAATTGGCAGGGGGTCCCCAAGAAGGTGTAGTTGTGTTTTGGTTGGGTCTGTAATATGCATGGGATGATCCTTGCATACCTTGCTGGTATGGTCTAGGCCCAGGAGGTCTCCTCTGGTTGATGTAGCAAAGCTGCTCATTGACTCCTTCAGCTCCTTGGTATAAAGCTTTGAGTTTAGGTAAGGAAGGGCACTTGTCTGTGGAGTGGTTTTCTTCATAGACCGAACAAACCTCAATACAGTTTAATGGGTATTCATTCCTAGGATGCCTTCTGGTGCATCTGGGACAGAAGATTACCAGGGCTCTCTCTACTTCCTCTTGCTTTCTTATGATATTCATGGTATCCAATTGCAAGGCAAGGGTTTGCATCATCTCACTTTTGAAGTCCTCCAACATATTTCCAATTTCACCCCTAATGGATGAGTTGGAAGATGAGGTACTGGCCATAGGTTGACTACTTCTACCCTTGTTTCTGGCTGCCCTAGAATGGTTTCTAAAGACAGTCTTGATGTCCTCATAGGGTAGTTGGTAGATATCTCCTCCTGATAACATATGTAAGGTGTCTAGGATATCCTCCCTTGCTCCTCTAAGTAACACCAACTTCAGTGACTTAGGGTCAAGTGTGCACCTGGCCCTTTTGTAGCTGAGCTGGAATCTCTCTTCGTAGTTTTCTAAGGATTCATCATGGCCTATGGTCATCCTGAAAATCTCATCCTTAGTGTTGTTTGACCTATAGTAGTCCCTATATTTGTTGTTAAAGGCCTGCTGCATCTGAGCCCAAGTTGTTATACTGTCTCCAGGTAAACCCATGAACCAGCGTAATGTTGCATCCCTGAGGGTAGATGGAAACAGTTTCAACTTCTGCTCATCATCAGTGTAGTCATAGGTTCGACAGACAATAACTCGAATAGGAAAGTGTCAGGGTCCTCTGTGGTCAAGCCATGGAAATGAGGTAGAGCAGAGGGGCTTATGTTCTTCATTTTAGTGTCCCCATTGGTTAAGTAGGAATGGGTTCTTCCTCCTCTTCTTCCCCTATGGGTTCTTCAAATATGTCAGTTTGCTCAACGAAAGGGGCTTCCAATTCACCGTCAGTGAGGAAGAAATGAGGTTGACTGTTGGATGAGGTGGGGGTGTTTGGCAAGAATTTTACTGAAGTATCCCTAATCTTATGAGGCATGAAAGGAAATGTTTTTGGGTTTTTGTGAGATTTCTCTTGAAAGTTGGAAAGTGGTTGCAGAAATGAAATTGTTGATTAAATGAAAAACTACTTAGCAAAATGGAATCTACTTGCTAAATTGAAAGTGCTGATGGAATGAAAACCACTAACAAAAAGAAACTACTTGCTGAATTGAAATTGCTGACTGAACGAAGAGAAACTACTGACAGAAAGAAAACTACTTACTGAATTGAAATTCTTCTTGCAGGAAAGGAAACTATATTAACTTGCAGAATGGAAAGGAAAGCAGATAAACGACAAAATGACAGAAAGAAACTAGGTTTCTTTTGCAGAAATAAACCAATGGAAGAAAGTTGGAAACTAGAAAAATAGAAGAAAAGAATAGTAATCACTACTACTCTAACACCTCCTCGGCAACGATGCTAAAAAGTGATGAGCCTAGGTATTGCAGCAAGAATGCTGCAACTCCCAGGGCTACTAGCTTTACTTATCAACCCGAGGTTCGTACAAACTTGGAGGTGACTATGCCATATACACAAGTAGGAGTGAAGGTACTGTCTGTTGTCACTGCTCATCTGGCAAGAGACCCCAGGGGTTCCAAGCCAGACTTCTATAGGGTCAAAAGAAGCTTGATTTTGATGGAAGGGGAGCAGGTCTATTCTAAAGGAGAGCTACTCTACTGCAACAATGAAGAAAGCAACATGCAAGCCTAATTCACACCAAACCCTAATTAATCATGAAAACAGCTAGACTAAGCAGAATTGCCAAGCAACACTAACCTAATGCTAACTATCTAAGTTGCAGGGGTAAGGCAGCAAAACTAAGCTAAGGGGTCAAAAATGGACACTAGTGTTAAACACACATGGACAGCAAAACAATGTGAAAGATAAATCATGTGAGTTCATTTTTTTTATTAACAGGAGATGTACATTTATAATACAATGTTGTGACTCTTGGGTTTCAGATCCCAAGGTCTCTTGGATTGCTTAGTCTTTTCAGCTTCCACACTAACCCTTTAGGATTAGGTGTCCAACATTCCCCCCCTTAATCCGAAGGGTTATGTATGAGTCCAAGAAAAGAGCTGTAATACAAAATGTGCAAAAAATACATGGCAGCACTAAGCTGAATGTGCTTTATGAAATGTTGGTATAAAGGGCGGTGGTCTAAGGATGACCACCAACACTGGAACGCTTAGTGCAGTTCCCGGAACTCTTCCAAAACTGGCAAGAAACTGAAGTTTTCTGTTAGAGGAAGTGATCCTATTGTTTTAAAGAGGGAAACCTTCAACCATAAAAGGGAGGTCTCACCCCGCATAAAAGGTAAAACTTCAACCTAAAAAGGGAAGTCTCAACCTGTGATGGTTTAAGGACAACCAACAACTCTGGAATGCTTAATGCAATTCTTGGAACTCTTCCAAAACTGGCAAGAAGCTGGTGTCTTTTGCTAGAGGAAGTGTTCTCAATCTGTTCACGGGCATCTTTGTCTCTGGCTACAACTCTGAAACTGGTGTGGCAGGTTGTGGCTCAGGCTCGCTTGATGTGGCTTTGAAGCTTGTAGATGACTATCATTTTCGCCCCTGTCAGATACAAGGTGAGAAGATGGAGAAAACTCAACTGCAAGACTGTTCAATACTCTGGAACAAGTTCTGACATGTGTTTGGAATATCTTCTTGGCTGTTGATGCCCATTGCCAAGAAGCGATCCATCCAAGATGAATCTTTGTTCTTGCAGGACGTTTATTTCTGAAGCATCTGTGTGAAGAAGGACTGGTTTTATGACAGTGCTCACATGGATGAAGATCAAAACGGTGATCTTTCAGATGGCCAACTCGATCACAGTGTTGGCATTTCACGATCTGTTGTTTTTGTTGTTGTTGTTGTTGCTGTAGAAGAGGGGCAGAGTCTGGAACAGCTGAAGCTGAACTGTCATGAGGAGCAGTTGAACTGTCATGAATGAATCCAGCACTCTGAAACTGAATGGGCTTGGCATAGTCTGGAATACGAAAGGACAAGTCCTTGTCATATCCAAGACCAGTTCTGTGCTTGTTGTGGACAAGCTGTTCCCAAGGTCTGATGATGGGCTTGGGAAGTGCAGACTGAGTTTCTGCATCTGCATATACAACTGCTGCTTTATTGGTTTCTGGATCTGAATGAACTGTAACATTATTAACATGCTGCTGATGGGTGGTTGTCTCAATGTTCTGAACAGAAACAGGTTCAGAATGGTGTCTATTTTGATGTAGCTCTTCTTGCTGTAGCTGTGATTCAAGCTGCAAAAAATCGATCTTTTCCTGTGCATTTTGTAAACATGTCTGAATTTCTGAAAGAGAGGCTTTGTTAATTTTGACTGTGCTGTTAGCAGTGGACATGATTAGAGTTCTCAATAACTCTAATATTCTTTCAAGCTTAGCCATTTTTCTACACCTTAAAAAACCTCCAAATCCCACACAAAAATGTAAGCTGCTAAATATCTTCAAGTTGCACAAGAAAGCCCTATAGCTTAAAGGGAAAAATCAACCAGAGATATCTTGAAACTGTCAAAATTATACAAATATCACCGAGTACCCAAATCCTCTAATATTTTGAAGAAATCCTTGCAAGCGGCAGGCATAAAAATTTGTTATGGCCAACCAGATTCAACTAAGTGGCATAGAAAAAATCATTAGTGATTTTGCACTCTGCACGACTCCATGGTTGCATACAGAAGCAATGCCTTTCACCAACTCGTACAAAATTATCAATAAAATATCACACTGTTAACCCTCATAACCACAGTTCAGTTAAAGTTCTAAATCTCCATGCAGAAATCAACAAAATCGCCTCAGCGCACCTTGATAACCAAAATATCTGTTGGAAATTCAACTAGAAGAACAAAAAGTACAAATAGAGAAACAAATCCAGGTCACTTCTTGTGGGTGGATTGATTCGATCTACACTTGATAGAAAAGCTATATATGGGCAGTCTCTCGAGCTCACACCCTGTGTAGGTCTGCGCTTCAAATTTGTTTTAGATAACACATTTATCTGCGAACAGGAATTTGGTATGGAGATAGTTGTACGATCTGGTACACTACCTTTGCATAATGTATTTCCACATGAATAGGACAATTCAGTAAATGCACGTCGGAGAAGAAAAAAAAACAAAAACCTTGAAGGGCAGCGGTCGGCCGGATATTCTCAAGACTTATTAATTCGCAGAGTTTTCAAACTTATTAATTCTGAATTCTATTATGCACTAGGCCCAAACTTCTCCTCAACAAAAAAATTACACCGTCTTACCTCGTAAAAATCTGTTTATATCCATGCGACTGATCTTAACAATACTCAAAAACACTGTTTTCAAATAAAATACCAGAGTCTTCAACGCACAAAGGGAACCGCACAGTCTTCAACAAGGAGCGCACAAGCTATTTTTCTCGAAAAAATATCCTGGTCCGGCTGTCTGTCTTTAAAACTCAGTATCACTTCGTTGGCAACCTCTTCACTAATGATTCCTCGTGCTCGGCGAAACTTTAGTATGTCCAACAAGACATCCACTGAAAATTCTGGATGGAACTGAATACCAAGTACAGTGTTTCCAACAGCAAATATTTCAATATCTGGATGCTTTCTATACTTCTGTATCAGCAGCAACAGTCACAAGCTGGAAGAATCTTTACCGTCTGCTGCCCCTTTTTTTAATTATTGAAGGCGATCAAGTACAGGGGAAATCCTTTCTTATGCATTGAAGCTCCATGCAGTCAACTCTTTTGTTGCATTCAAAGAAATTCAGAGTATAGCAATTTCAAGGAACAGGCCATAGAGTATGTTAGACAGGCAGTGAAAGAAGATAATGCCGGGAATTTTGCCAAGGCCTTTCCTCTTTACATGAATGCCCTTGAATACTTCAAAACTCATCTGAAGTATGAGAAGAACCCCAAGATTAAAGAGGCCATTACACAGAAGTTTACTGAGTATTTGCGAAGGGCGGAGGAAATCCGTGTTGTGTTAGACGATGGAGCTAGTGCAGGGCCTACTGCAAATGGTGATGCAGCTGTTGTGACCAGAGCGAAGACCAAGCCCGGCAACAAGGACGGGGATGGAGATGGAGAGGATCCTGAGCAAACGAAATTGCGTGCGGGCCTCAATTCGGCGATTATTCGTGAGAAGCCTAACGTGAAATGGAGTGATGTGTCAGGGCTTGAAAGTGCCAAACAGGGTTTGCAAGAGGCAGTTATCCTTCCTGTAAAATTTCCCCAATTTTACACAGGGAGACGAAAGCCCTGGAAAGCTTTTCTTTTATATGGACCTCCTGGAATTGGAAAGTCATACTTGGCAAAAGCTGTTGCGACCGAAGCAGATTCAATCGACTTGTAAGATTCAGGTTTCAAAACCTAAAGGCAGCTAAAAAAACAATGAAACAGACTCTCCGTCCTGTGATAAGCCAACCCATATGTGGATTTCTTGGACGAATATCTTGAAGAAAGAACAATATGGAGGCCAACAGCGTGGAGAGGGCAGAGGCCTGCAGCGTATGGAGGCCTGTTCACTGCATATAAAATTAAAATCGTGAATCTACTAGGCGATTCTTAACAGTTCAGCCTTTGTAGATAGGTCCATCAAGGAATTTGCTTACGAACTGATGTTTGATAGAGCAATTGGGTTTGCTCCATACAATGATTACTAGAAATCAAACCTCCTTGTAGCGTTTCTACAACAGATTCACTGCGTATAATGCGTGAAATCCAATCCAACGTATTCACTGCATATAATGCGTGAAATTTCTGAGGGATGTGACAGAGATGTCAGTCAGGAGTAGCGTTACTAGCAAAAACGTACACAGTGACAGAGATGTCAGTGTCAGGCCCAGAGCAGCGCAGGACAGAGACGTTATATATGGCAGAGGCAGCATATCAGGAGCGCTGGAAAAGAATATGGCAGAGGGCCAGGACTGACATGCACATAACAGGCCACAGAAAAACAAGTGGCTCTGATACCATGTTAAACACACATGGACAGCAAAACAATGTGAAAGATAAATCATGTGAGTTCATTTTTTTTATTAACAGGAGATGTACATTTATAATACAATGTTGTGACTCTTGGGTTTCAGATCCCAAGGTCTCTTGGACTGCTTAGTCTTTTCGGCTTCCACACTAACCCTTTAGGATTAGGTGTCCAACAACTAGGCTAAGTCTGTGTCTAAGCGGAAGAACGGTCGAAGGGAAAAATGGCGAAACGAGGGCGTGGGGGAGCAAAAGAGCATGAGGACCGTTGGATTAGGCGAGGGAAGGCAAACAGATGAACGGTTGAGATTATACAGCAGGAGGGTACGTAGGCAAATGGGCAAACATGGTGGCCTAACATGATGGACGGCTAGGATTAGATCGCATGGGCAGTAGACAGATGGACGGCGGAGATCGCGAGCAAGAGAAAACATGCGGAAATGGTATCGGGTGAAGTGACAGTCGTCAAATCTGGCAGGGCAGATCGACGGTGGAGGTTGGAGCACGAAAGGGAACGTGCAAAAAGTGACAAGTGGTTTGGAGGGTGGTAAGTGGGATATCGTGCGTCCTCAAAGCCGTAAATGGTTTTGGGGAATTTCACGCGATTAGCCTCCCCGGCTGACACGTAGCATGGGGAAACCGCCCATATCATGTACCCTCAGCCCAATAACGGTCGAGCGAAAGTCCATGCAATATGGTGCGAGGACCGTTGGATCTGTTAAGGCAGATCTACAGTGGAGATTGATCGGGCAGGTTGGTGAGCGGGCGTGCGACAACCATCGGATCTGGCAAGGCAGATCGACGGTGGGGATTTAAAAAGGGAAAAGTCAAATGCGAAAAGTGGATTTGAGCGGTGATTGGACGATTTGGCTAGTGAGAGGTGTTTGATGGTTAAAAATCGTTTAAACATGAATTATCAGCTCCTACGCAAGCATTTCAGGCTGAAAGAGAAGGACATGGGAATGTGAGTGAGGCCTGAGACAAAAGGAGAGCGAACAAGTTGATGACCATTAAAATGGGGTAGAGTGCTATGAAATGACTTCGGTAACTGTGTTAAATGACAAAACTTCATGAAAATGAAAACCCTGTGATTTTGGGGTTGTTGTAGGGTTTCTTCCTCACACCATAGTCCTAGGGGGGGAGATGAGGTCGAGACAACTGTGAGCATCCTGATGGATCTTTTCTTTACCAACCTACTGATTAAATGAAAACATAAATCCAACAAACTGAAACACAACTACTCTGCCCTACACTACTGTAACGAAACTACAACCATTCAAGCAAATTAATAGGAAACAAGAAACTACTTGAGTCAATGAGCAGGGAACCAGAAATCTGTGTTGAACCATTGTAATGAACATGCATTTACTTAACCATATGAACAATCAAATATGCATCTATGGTACTGCTGTAATGGATATGAACTGCTGAAACAAATGAACAGAAAGCATGAATCCATATTGCTGATGTAATGAGAATGCATCTAATTAAGAAAATGAACAGAAATCATAAAGATAAGCTACTTAACAATACAGGAAAGAGGAGCTTTGGCTGCTAGGGTTGGGCCCTAACCCAAGATCTTCAGCCCTCTGAGTTAACTCAGTGTTGGCTCAAATCAAAACTCATCTTCATTATCAAAGAACATTGTATTACATCCAATTGTTACAAGTCAAAAGGTCCGAATACTTCTAACTGACTGACTGCCTAGCTGACTAACTTATGACTGGCTAACTCGCTAAAAAAACTGAGGTCCTAAGCCTCTTTATTTATACATCTGAAGTCTCAACGACTTCCCTCAAAATTAGGGAGGTACAGCTCCCAACTTAATGGTAACTTGTCCTTTCACTCTCACTAGCTCGGTTACCTTCTAGTAGGGAGGTTGCTTGTACTTCCACTTGCTTGGTTGTCTTGTTGTACTCCTGATTTGGCTGTGTGTACTTTCAGCTGATGGAGGGATATTCGAATGGATGGGTAGTAAATGAGGAGGATTTACCTCCTGTAATTCCTCTTTCTTGTCCCATCCGAGTTTTTACCAAGGTCTTTTACCATAGTTCCTTGCTTTTACCTTTTATTCCTGCATTTCCTTTGCCTTTATCCTTTATTCTTGCATTACATGCACATTAGACCATAAAGTAAAATATCCAACTCTAACTCAACCCATAAGCAAAATATAATGAAAAGTATGCAATAAGTTGTGAGAATAGTTGGTTTGACTAAGTTAGGAGGTGAATTAAGGCCAATTAAGGCCCATATAATTACTCAATGATGAGACTCTTCACCATCTGGAACATCACCATCAATCGATGCATTGTTGATGAGGGGGCATCCACTTGTATTATATTAAATTCAATTTGGCAGAAGCTAGGATCCCTCGAACGAACTTCATCCCCTATTACATTAAAGGATTATGATAGACTTCCCTCTGCACTTGTCAGACTTTTCTAGAACACCGAGGTGGAGCTTGCTGGAAAAATAGTGCTCCTATACATCAAATTCCTTGATGCCTAGTTGGATTACAATATATTGCTAGGTTGTAGCTACATGTATGCTATGACAGTAGTAGCATCATCATTATTTGTCATCATGATGTTTCCCCATGATGGGAAAATCGTCACCATGGACCAGCTAACATGTTATATGAAATAAGCATCTACAACCCCTAACAATGTGTTTCCTTTGATAGGGTCCTGTAACGAGTTTGTCCCATCCTTGACTGAAGTAGTCCCAGGAATGTTTAAAGCATCATCATTCCTTGGATTGTACCAAGGAGAACCACCAGTAATCACACATGCTTCCATAACACCAGTGTGCATGATGAGTTCATCACATACTACACAGTCTCAGGAAACCAATTATGAACACACCCAACACTGTGACTACTTAGCCATCGTTCCTGTCATATGCAATAAACCAAACACCTTTCTTGAACCCCCCTAGTTTTGTCTCGCACTAAGTTATGGAAATGCTTACATTATCCAGCATAGCTCGTGCGATACTTGTTTGGTGTTTGGCCCCACAGGCCATGTTAGCAAGTTCAGATGTTACCTTTCCTGGATTGATCCCTATGAATATCCCTCTAGACAACACATCTCCAGTCGTTTCGGCTCCAACGACACTAGTAGATGCTAGTAAAAGGGTCAAATAGAAAGGTAAGAAAATTGAAACCCTAGCTAATTCCTATCCTGGGGTATCTCCATCGTGTGGATTATGCGATGTATTAAGATACCCTACCAACCAATGCTGAGAATTGGGAGAGTTAAAATCTCTCCTTCATGCCACCTCCAGGAGATAAGGCCACATCATCGCGTAATGAGGGATTATGTACCAACAATCCATGCGATATATGAGCACAATACGACCACTACATGCACCATTGCCTTGAAATCCCTCGCTATCAGGACATATTGGTAGCCCTCTCCCAAGCCAATATTATGACACCATCACTTCCTAACACCCTAGTGGCAAACAATGTGTCTCAGACCATTTATTGTGTCCTCGAGGAAGAAGCTTCACACTCGGTTCCTCCTTGTGCCTATTGCCATTCTACCTCACACTCGACATCAATCTCCTCAGGCACGGTGAAGTTTCCTAAAATAGCCTCACCAAAACCTATGCACTAATGTGCCTTATGTGACAAACCATGGCATTTGATTAATCAATGTTGAGAGCTGAACAAAACCAGGGACCTTTTTGTCTCATTGGTCCACCTTCCTCGGCCTAATCGCACAAACAAGTTTAGACACAAGTGAAACCATTGTCACATTTTTCCCAAGTCCATCATATGAGGAACCACTCATACCTCCCTTGATTTTCATAAGCAAGGGCAGAAAATTGGTGTCAGGACCTCAACCCCTCCTCCCGCTACCAACACTAAGATCAATGGGTGGCATGCACCTTTAACAAGTTCCCCACCTCATGACATCAACCACCAGTCATCACCACGAACCATGATAGATGTTACATGAACCATCTATCATATGGGCACAGGATTTGCATTACATACAACTCATCCTTATGACATTTGTATCAAAACCTTTCCAAAATTGCAAAAATTGGATAGATTAGCATCTGACAACACCCACTCCATATAGTTCCCAAACAACCTCCTTCTACGGAGGAAGATTCCTTGCATCCAAGGACCAACACCTTCCCAAGAACCTTCCCCTACACACCATTAGGCTACCATACGAGAGATTCTCCCGCCACCTGGTGCTGATGACACCCAACACCATTTACAGTTCATATCCTCATCCGTAAGGAACCCTAATTCATGTAATTTGTTCATAGTTCTTCGGTGTCGAGATTGCTTCTCCCATTGCACAGGTTGCACCACCCATGACTGTACAGACCCATGCAGTGTATGCATTGTCAACATCATTGGGTTCAGATACTGCAACAAGCTCTAAATCATTTTCTTGCTTGTCAACCAACACCACTCGGTGCCAACCCCAACCTTATGACCCCTCACAAACTCTATCACCAATAGAAAATCTCTTTCATTTAGATGAAGATATTCTAGAGGCCATGAAGGAACCTGAAAACACCATTTGAGAGATTGGAATCCTCCCACTGAAGGCTTTGAAAATGTCCCTTGAGATTGTTTTTCTCTAAGTCATGTTGAGAAGTGTACATATCTTTACCCTCCCATTGCATCTATTCGTTGACAAGCCAATTAGCCAAGTAATTGGATCTAAATTTAACATTAGAGGACATGACCCTATAGATTTGCCTCATAATTGAGGCAATAATTTATAGACTGCCAATCAGGCACCAATTCTTAGAGACCTTCTGAAATCTAGATCCATTACATATCCTTGTCATTGCATTTACTAGGAGCATAGACTTATCTTTAACCACTAATTTTCTTAAGTCGCATTTTATGTATATTTGGAGGCCCTTTTCCAAGGCTTATATTTTTGTTGAATGATTGGCGTATTAACCTCTATGCCCAACATTGATGATCTAAATTTATGAAGGAAAAAAATGAAATAAATTCAAACAAAAAAAACAGAGATATAATGAAACTAAACTTCAATTAAAAAAATAGCAAATACTCAAAACTATTTATAGGCATAATGTAAGCAAACTAGCTTGAGTGGTAGTAGCATATCTTTGAGAAGAGATGTGACGACTACATGACTTTTGAATTGTGTTGTAATGAGGTTCTAAGGCCTTTTTATCATGAATAAACAATGAGAAACCATAAACATCCAAAAACCTAACCCTAGGAGATGAGTGACAAAAGCTTATGGGCCTTAATGAAGTTAGTTGGAACATCAACTTCTCAGGGTTGTAACTTTGGCATATGATATTTGTTTAGTGTGCAAGGTCTATTAGAGGAAGACAACTTTCGATTGTAGCCTCATGTTTTCCCTTTTTCCAAAATACGTCATTCAGGGCCTCAAAACTGCTCCAAAAGTTTAGGACCCAACAAACTGCCAAAAATAGAAAAATGCCAAAATAGGAAATTGTGCTGAAAAATAGGAAATTGATAGGAAACAATGTTGGGGGCCCAAGTGGAATTGGAGAGTGGCCATCAATATCCACTTGGATCAATGGATATGTGTGATAGGTATTATTCCATTCCTAGAGACCTATTTTATCCTAATAGGTCTTAGATTGCCTTTGGAAGCACCATCGAAGCACCTATTTTATCCAAATTGATTTACTTGCCTTTGTTAGATAGGGTTGTCATCTATATGTCCTAGCATAAAATAATCCCTTACTATGTTTCATTACATTTCTTATCTTCTTCTTTGTAGTTTGGTAATTTCATGTTGCAAACAAGCATGCTTTGTTTTTCTTTTGAGATATTACACCACATATTTTGTAGTTTATTATGGAAATAATGCATCTTAATATTTTTTCAAATGAATTTTCAACATTAGCCTCTACTACTCGATATTTTAGTTTTGAATGTAGCTCCTTTTTTCATTGGGAGAGGGTATGTTGCCTCTCCACCCACAACAACTGGATTTTATGTATATGAGCTATTTTAATTGTATGCTCATGCTTTTCTATAATGTACAAAGCCTATAATGATATGAAGATAAAAAATAGGCTAAAAATTAAAAGTGCTTGGAATCTCCCAAAACTAGGATCAATTCGTAGTGTTCGTCGTCCTAATTCCAACGACTCTTGAATCGCCTCAATCCGACATCGTATGAGGAAGTTAAGGCATTCTAAAGTGTTTGACCAACAACTAAAAAGTCAACAAATGGGTTGAATGGGTAGTTCGTACAACTGATGTCATCAACTGACTATGCAGGGTATGATCGGTGGAGGACCAACCAAGTTTTGACGTATGGCATCGCGCGTACAGGTTGCATTTGGAGCGTTTTGGTTGGTTATTTGGTTTTGAGGTGGCCCAATCAGAGGTTGCCATGTGGCCCAATGAAAGGACACCATGTGGCTCCCTGTGGTTGGACAATTTTTTTATAACAGGCCAGAAGGCCTCGATGGGGTTCGAACCCTCAACCTATAGTGCAACAACTCCACGCCCTACCATCACACCACAACTTTAGTTCTTATCTCATATGGTTAGTGGCTTATATTTATTATCATATGTTTTTGGCATTGGGAGGAGGGGTTGGGCGGTTAGCCCCAACCCCAGGTCACGGTGTAAGCCCCAACCCCAGGTCACGGTGTATACCCACATGACCATGCGAAGGCGCTTCGCAGAGAGGGCAGGGTTGTAAGCCTTGGCCCATGGTCACGACCAACCCACAAAACCATCAACGCCTAGAAGGGGAGCTGGGTATAGTCAAAGCTCTAGCCCTAGGCATATGGGAGTCGATGTAACGACAAGCAGAAGGTTAGGCAAAGGGGTGGGGTGGATAAGCCCTGGCCCCTGGTTTTCTGACGAACGATTATGACCACCGGTGAAAACAGTTAGGAGCCAAAGCTGGTGGGGGAGGGTAGTTAACCCTCGCCCCCGAACACATCACTGTTCACGTGACCTTATCCTGAAGGAGTGGAGGCCAAAGATGGTAGGGGTGTGCAGTTGGCCCATGCCCCCGGCCTTGTAGGTGCCACGTGACCCTGATTCGACGCATAGGGGTTATTGGAGAATTTAACGAAGCAACAAATTGCACCTTGTACGACAAGAATCTCGCTAGTCTTGGGTGAAATTATCGATTTGCGGACTATGTAAAGGGTGAAATCGTCACGCAATTGGCAGGTTTTGTCAATTTTCAGGACAGATAACAGAGCTTAGCTTGGAGAAGCATATCTTACTCAAATTTTAACCTTTTTGAGCTCAAGAAGAGCCTAGATGGGGGTTTTTGAGTGTCCTAGACTCAATGACAGCCTTTGTTTTCTGATTTGAGCACTTTATGATGAAAATTTTATAGAATCAAGTCTTTTAGTGCTAGAGGCAAAGACAATTTTGAAGCAGTATGGAGGCGTATTTGAGCATGGAGAGAGCTTAGTTAGAGGTTTTCCAGCCTTCCAGTTTCATCTGCAATAGTTGTTACTTCAGTAGAACAACTCTTTTCAATATTTTCTCAATGTGTTAAGGAGAGAAGCCCTTTTTAACTCTTCATTGTGGAGGAGTTGTAGGTTTATGCTTTTGATTTCAAGTGGATTACAAGGACCTATTGTGCGAGAGTCCTTTTTATGTTGACATTTTTTATGAATTGTTGTAGGGAGTTATATTTTTGAGTGAGAATTCTTTGTAGGAGAAACAAGCCACTCTATTGTCAACAAATTGTATGTACTCATTTGCTGTTGAAATAAATATAGCGGTCTAGTTATTGGAGTAGGCCTGAAGACGTAGCCCAGGAGGGGTGAACTCTGTCATCAAATGTTGGTTTCTTCTCTTCATGTTTATCATCTTGAGTTGCATGTGAATTTGTTTCTCTTTTAAGTTCATGTGAAAATTTAACTCACCATCTTGAAGAGGTTGTGAAACTTATTTTACCTTTAAAGACCCATTTTGTTAACTTGCAAAGTGTTAGAGGAAGGTCAACTTTGATAAGAGGAGATTTCCTCCATTTTTAGATCGTATAATCACTCTAATTAATGTATTAAGCTTTAAATTAGGGTTTTATTATGTTTTTTTTTCCTCTTTATTTATAAATAGTTGTTCCTTCTCTCACACATATAACATGTTTTACTAACAATGTAATCAACCACCTTAATGTTTCTATTATGGATGTTTTCCTGAATTACTCAATTTTGGAGGTGCAATCCAACTTAGGGTGCAAGTGCCCCATTATTTTATTTGTTTCATGCTCTTTATTTCATTTTATGTTTTGGTTACTTCAATAATTGTTGTTCTGGTTCCATGCTAAGTAATGGACCACTACAATGACATAATTATCTTTAAATGCTCTTTGTACATGTTATATGATCAATCTTGTATTTCTATCCCCATCATCCTCCTCTACACCAAGGAGGTGCTATTATATGTGCATTCTTGCTTCTTATATCTGGTTTGGGTCTATCCTCTTCATCCTTGTGATTGCATCACTTGGTGGTTGCAAATTTTCTTTTCTTATTTTGGTCACAAACAACATAAATCCTATTAAATAAAGAGTTTGCTAGCTCAAAATCAAAATAATAGGATTAAAATTTTTATTACATGTAGTATAATGCCTTGTGTGTAATGGCCTTTAATCTCTGCATGATAGGTTTGAAAATTTAATGTATAAATTTGATCTTAATTGAGAGTGTTACACAGTAATTTGTCACCATTGGTCACCGTCCCTATCGCCCTGTTTCCGTACATTGGAGGACACATTCCGAGACCTGTGAGCAGTGACATAACCCAAAAACACTTGCATTATGTTCCCCTGAGTATGCACTTCATGTTCCTTGAAGACACCTTTTGCAAATTATACCTGAAAAGTGCTCTTTTTCCATTGGTGCAAGTCCACAGTGTCTTACCCGCGCCAATCACTGAGATCCTCAAAAGGGGGTGCGACCATTGGCGCTCTGTCACAGAACAACACCCGCGCCAACCCAGTTTGGTAATGATTTTTGACAAACGCGCACCCATATGTTTAGTTCCTTTCCTATCTCAAGCTCCTTAAAAAATGAACCTGGATCTGCCGGAGCATAGTTCCTGATCTTATGTCAAGCTCGTTAAAAAATGAAATAAGGGTTATGAGGATAGTTCTTTTACTGTGTCAACCTCATTAAAAAATGAAACAACTCCCTTTCCAAATCGAGTCTTTTGATTAAGATCTCGTAAAATACAAGTCGAGTCTTTCCTAGATCTCGAGAGTGAACCTTCATTCCATCCACTTTGTTGAATGCAATGAAGCTTGGGGGGCATGTACCTCAATTTGTGTTATTATGTTGGGGGCATGCGAACTTATAACAAGCATAGTTTGTCGTTTCAAGCTTGTGTAAACATGAAACCGAATCCAAGCAAAGTTCTCCATGGTTCAAAGCTTGTGTAAAAATGAACCCATACCCGATTTACATCTTGTGATTGCCTTTTATCTGCTAAATTTTGTTAAATGAGCCTTGGTTGTTTCATTCCATCACCACCATCTCTTTGGCCGATCATATGCTCTCACTTGATTGTTTATCCTTTCCTGAGGAACCACAGCGATGAGTGGTTTTATTAGCCAGCCTCTTAACTATTATATGTTTTGAGCAGTTCCACCATTGCCGGAACCAGTTGCTACCCTTTATACCACTCGTTCCTTCAGGACGAGTCGCCTTTACGCTCTTTTCTGACTCGTAAAATATGAAAAGATTGTCGAGTACTTTTCCCTTTTTGACTCGTTAAAGAGAATAAAAATGGAGGTCAACTTTCAGCGCTTTTCCGACCGTTTAAAGATGAAAAGATCGCCGAGTTATCCCTCTTGACTCGTTAAACGTTAATAAGGGGCGGTCGTTTTAAGTTCTTTTTGTCGACTCTTAAAACATAAAAAGATTACCGGGTTTTTGTCGTTTCAGACTCATTAATGGTTACGAAACGACGTGGTTTTGATCACTTTTTTACTTTTTCAGGTCAAAATCACTATTTATGAAAAGTACTCCTCGATCGTAATGATCGGGCGGTTCTTTCGAGCATTGTTTTATACTTTTTCGGGCTCGAAAGACACAACTTTACGAAAAAAGACACCCTTGGAGTTTCCTTTTCTGCTGTCTTTTCAAACTCTCTAAACATGAAAAGATGCCGAGTTCTTCCCTTGTCAGACTCGTTAAAACCTGATGACATCGGATTCTGTCGAAATGACGCACCACAAGCATATGCTATCCCCATCAAGCTTGTTAAAAATAATTGGGGTACTCGCCAGAAATGGCGGGGGAAAAATGGAACCATAATTATTGTCGTGTCGGCAGTATGTCGCTCTTGAACATGGCACTTCTCTGCTTTCGTGTCTGGGTGGGGATATCTCATCTCATATTTTTCACTTGCCTCCGTGGACTTGGGTAATCCTGTTTGACCTCTCATCTGCTCATTGCCTCGTCATCATGACCTCTGATACATTGATGTCAAATACTGCCAATTCCACTATTGTGCCGCCGATATGTTCAAGAGAAGTTGACCTCTACAAAGAAACAACCTCCCTCTGATAGCTCGCACAATCTTGATTCACAACATTATCTCTCTGTCTCGTGTCGATGATGTGGGAAACATTATGACCCACCTTCGATCAAGGTCACTTCCTGTCGACTTCAGCTCATTATCCAGGAAGCTGATCTAGAGACTCCCTTCCGGTGCCTTGGAGCCTGCATGCCTCAATGGCAGGTTCTTCGTGTTCGACGTGAGGTTTTCATCATTGGCCTCCGATCGAATGATTCTACGGGTGTTCAACGTCAGATCACTAATTCACACGCCGTAGATTGTACATGTAGTACCTTGAGGGCCATTGTCATTATTGGTGGTACCTCTCGCGTCTGTTAACAGTTTCCATTATTGACTGGTAATCAGACGATGTTCATGCATGTTCGACTTCAGCTCATATATTCGCATGCTTGAACTTGTACTCTTGTTCGGGTCGAGATGGAGCGCAAGACCCTGGATTGTGTCTGTTGTAATCCAGGCGTGATTCTTGATACATGACTCATTCCCTGGATGGCTGCGACCATGCCTGAGTCTATTCATTGATCCTAACCAGATGGCTGCGTCCATACTATGGATCTCGATTATTTATGTACTCTCTTATGGATGGCTGCGACCATACCACGTACATCATGTAATTGAACTATCAGTCGTGTTTCTTAATGCAGATCCTCGGCGGCAGCTATATGTGTTCTTGTAAAGCATTTCACCCCTCTCTCCCTTTCGGGCCTCATGCTTTAGGGGGCATCTGTTACACAGTAATTTGTCACCATTGGTCACCGTCCCTATCGCCCCGTTTCCATACATTGGAGGACACATTTCGGGACCTGTGAGCAGTGACATAACCCAAAAACACTTGCATTATGTTCCCCTGAGTATGCACTTCATGTTCCCTGAAGACACCTTCTGCAAATTATCCCTAAAAAGTGCTCTTTTTCCATTGGCGCAAGTCCACAGTGTCTTACCCGCGCCAATCACTGAGATCCTCAAAAGGGGGTGCGACCATTGGCGCTCTGTCACAGAACAACACCCGCGCCAACCCAGTTTGGTAATGATTTTTGACAAACGTGCACCCATATGTTTTTTTCCTTTCAGATCACGAAGTCTTTTGAGGGTAAAATCCATCGAATAGAGGTCGAGAGTCATCATCTATACTCATCATCTATCCTTTCAGAGATAATGCCAATCCACAATGGGTGTCCTGGTTCATTGAATCTTCCTCCCTTCTCCATCTATAAAAGTCTGTCCTCATGCATTAGACAAGCTAGTTTTGGAGTTTTTTGAGGAATGCTAGTTGTGATTATGCTTGTCGTGAGTGATAGTGAAGCATAGAGAGGTTATGCTGCCGGAGAGGAGGTATATTGCAAGACACACATAGCTGCTCGCCCAGCCAGAGGAAAGGTTCAACGTCAGAACCTTGGTTGTATCTTTTCCCGTCTATTATTTATTAATGAACAACTGCTGTTATGGTTCCAATCTCATTGTCCACTATAATGATGTTTGATTTATTTCCTTTCTGACTGAAATATAGTTGTACTTTGGTGGATTTTATGCTTGTATCTGCTTCGTCCTTTGTGTGTGCAGGTGTCCGTTCGCGAGGATCGCTAGGATTGTGACCTGCTGGAGCAAGGGAGCGAGAACATCAACTCTGCATCGACATTAGCGTTGGATTCCAGGTTGGTCTTCTTAATTCACCCTTAGTGTACAACTAGGAACTTGCGTAGCAGCGTGAATCGATTGTGGCTAGTTCTATTTTGGACTAGTGGGATCACCTCTGAACCTTTCCTCTGGCTGGGCGAGCAGCTATGTGTGTCTTGCAATATACCTCCTCTCCGGCAGCATAACCTCTCTATGCTTCACTATCACTCACGACAAGCATAATCACAACTAGCATTCCTCAAAAAACTCCAAAACTAGCTTGTCTAATGCATGAGGACAGACTTTTCTAGATGGAGAAGGGAGGAAGATTCAATGAACCAGGACACCCATTGTGGATTGGCATTATCTCTGAAAGGATAGATGATGACTCTCGACCTCTATCCGATGGATTTTACCCTCAAAAGACTTCGTGATTTGAAAGGAAAAAACATATGGGTGCGCGTTTGTCAAAAATCATTACCAAACTGGGTTGGCGCGGGTGTTGTTCTGTGACAGAGCGCCAATGGTCGCACCCCCTTTTGAGGATCTTAGTGATTGGCGCGGGTAAGACACTGTGGACTTGCGCCAATGGAAAAAGAGCACTTTTCAGGGATAATTTGCAGAAGGTGTCTTCAGGGAACATGAAGTGCATACTCAGGGGAACATAATGCAAGTGTTTTTGGGTTATGTCACTGCTCACAGGTCCCGGAATGTGTCCTCCAATGTACGGAAACGGGGCGATAGGAACGGTGACCAATGGTGACAAATTACTGTGTAACAGAGAGTATTCATGTTACAAGACATTTTAAGTCATTAAAAAACCTTGGCCTATTGTTTTAATCCCATGTTCACAATGTCCAAATTTGGGCTTAGGAGTTGCTATAATCCTCTCATGAATGGGAATGCATGAATTTTGATAATATTTTATGCATCGCTCCATAATAGCAAGCCATTATACAAATGAACTTGGAAGAGCTCAATCGAATGTCCTTTATGGACAAGAACAAAATTTAGCACCTTAACTCTAAGCTGGAATTTTGGTGTCAATTGATGCACCATAAGGACATCATAAGTGGGTCTACTCAAGAGAAGCAACATCAGTAGAAGGTGAAATGGGCCATTGAACACTCATTTTCCCCTTGTAATCTATCACATATAATCCTACTTATAACCAATTATTGCATACCCTAATAGTATATGATCTTGTAACAATACAAGCATGTCTTTCATTGTTTATGTGAAATATTTTAACAACAATTACTTTGAGTTTGTAACCTGCGACATATAAATAAAAAATGGAAACTCAATAATTATCTAATTATTTCATATCTTTTTAGCAGTTAATACTATGTGAAACTTTCTTTACATTTTACTCTTTATGTCTCTAAAATGCCCTATCAACAAGCCTTGAGGGCTAGCTCAAGCCACAATGGGCTAGATAAGAGATTTCTCCTCCAAATTGGGAGGAGCACATTTTCAGCTCTCTTAATCCCCCTTAGGCGAGGTGCTTGGAGCTTAGGCCCAACAATTTACCCTAGATACCACTTGTTGATGACAATGAGGTTTTTGACAGTTTCCTATGCTTGGTTACAAGGAAAAAAATAAAAACCTTTGTCAATAATTGGTTTTGTGGTTAGTAATCACAGCGAGACCACAATATATGGATTTTTTAGGGCATGGCCTACTATGGGAATTGGTTTACCAAACCAAACATCCCCCAATACTTGGACTCTAAGAGGTCTCAAGGTCAATCCTATCAAGAGTCACATTAGATGATATGCATTGAATAAGTTCTCAACAATGGAACCTATACTCTCTTTGTGGTTACCCTACCCCCAATTCCTTGCCAATATAGTAGTTGCAATAGGCCAAGGGGATGTAGCCCAAAAAAATTGGAGGTTGAATCACCCCATGGAAAAAAAGGTTGGATTTTTCCGCTGAGACTTTTGGGATCCATAAACTTATTTGAAAGATCATTGTTCTCCTTTTGTCCAAGGAAAACCTTATTTAGGAAACCTTAGGGCGCTTCTATGGATTATGTAGATTGTGCCAAAAATAAATCAATCAATGCACACATATTAAAGGAAACCGACCTAAGGGATCAACCTTGAGGCCTCTCACATGAAGCTCAAAGCACTCAATCACTTGAATTAGCCCACCAAACTATAAAGGATCATCATTCTACGCAATGCTATAAATTTTTCATGGACACAATACAATCATTTTGCATATATATATATATATATATATATATATATATATATATATATATATATATATATATATATCCCCCACAAAAAAACACATTATACACTCTCTAAGGTTTACAAAGACATAAAGTGGTTAAATAATATTAGGAAATACATTCATGGAGAAAAATTCAAGATAAAAATGTCAATATAGCAATAACTTCTAGTTACTAACAGTGTAGAATTTCTCACTGTAGATCACCTCATAATGCAATATACTAAAGAAAAATACTTGATTTACTACTACAAACTAACTTGCAGAAGCTTAATCGATTTTGAGCAAGATCAAATAGAACACATATAACAGAGAATGAGAAATCAATCACACATGAACACAGAAGAATACTCTGGGGAAAGCCTCAGCGAAAACCCTCGATATTTGTATTATCATACAAGTGGAAATATCTCCGGATTACACAAAGCTTTAGCTCACAAACTATCTAGATCTCAGTACAATCCCTCAACGCTACTCATAGAATGAATAGACACAACATATACCTTCCTTCAGTCCTCCAAGCCTCCTATTTCCTTGCGCAGTTTCTCCTGGGTCCTCTGGTTGCCACCTCTATGAATTCACCTCTCACACAACTCACCAAACTTAGAAATAACTGCGCAATCCTCAAGGAATGAATTCCTTCTGCATGCAAGAGATATCCTCAATGGAATATTCTTGCAACTGATAGTACATTGTCCCATCCTTTGATCTCAACTGAGTCTCTGACTGAAATGACATTCACGAGTTATATATGAGAGAATATTCAGTTATATGAAGTACACTAGTTACATGCATGCATGCATTAACTAACTAAACTCACAATCAGTTCCATAAACTGTTGGAACTAATCTAACTGGACTTAACTCAGATAACTGAGCTAACTAATTACAACTCAAATTACAACTCATCCTGATCTCCTAATTAAGGGATAACTTCCTCAATCAAAGGGAAAACTGTTGCCTGTCTTCACATAGACTTCATGTTTGACTTTCTACAACTAATTAACTCAAGATGAATTAATTAATTATTTTTCAAACAGCTGTTAAGATCAAATTCGAATTTTAATTCTCAATTTTAGTTCAGGGACTAACTAAAATTGGAATGTATCCCGAAATGTTATTTATAGAAATGCTATCTCTGGCACTTCTATATTTAGCATTTCTTATTGCTATTTTCAACACTCCCTCTCAACAAGAAAGGGATTAACTGTCACCCCAATCCTATCTCTTTGGAACTCGAATTTGAATTTTGACAATGCCTTAGTCAAAATATCTGCGTCCTGCTCTTCGGTCGAAACATACAGCAACAACATGATCCTCTTCACCACATTATCTCAAAGAAGATGATACCGGATATTGATGTGCTTGGACCTATCATGAAATACTGGATTCTCAGAGAGTTTGATACAACTCTGATTATCGCAATAGATCACAGTTGGATCCATCCTCTGATCAAACAATCCAACTAGAATTTTCCGCATCCAAATGGCCTCACATGCTGCCTGACTCGTAGCCAGGTATTCAGCCTCTGCTGAGCTAAGTGCAACTGACCTCTGTTTCCTACTGTACCAAGAAACTACAGCTGAACCAAGATTAAAAATTCCTCCTGAAGTGCTCTTCCAATCTGATGGACTCCTTTCCCAATCTGCATCTGTGAAGCCCTGAAGCTTCACTCCCTCTGTCCGTTTGTACCATAATCCATACTGAGATGTGCCTCTGAGGTATCTCAGTACATGCTTCACTCCCTTCCCAAATAGCTTGGTAGGCTGAACCATAGCTTGACTCAGTTGGTTCACCGCAAAGCACAAATCTAGTCATGTGTTCACTAAATACATCAATGAACCCACAAGCTGCAGATAAACAGTAGTAGCTACTACCTCACCTGAAGTAGCATCCTCCTTCCTCCAATTACCTACTAGAGGAGTCTGCATGGGCTTGCACTTCTCCATGTGGAATCTCCTGAGTATCTCATTGGCATACTTGCTTTGAGACACAAACACTTCCCCATCCTTCTGCCACACTTCCATGCCTAGAAAGTAGTGCATGAGGCCCATGTCTTTCATCTCGAACTCTCTTGCAAGGTCATCCTTGCAAGACTTGATCAACCGATCATCACCTGTCAATATCAGATCATCAACATCATCAACATAAAGAACAATGATCAATGGCTTACCTTCTACCATGATGTGGTAAAGGTTCGCATCTGCGTCACTCTTGGTGAAGCCTAACCCGGTGAAATAGTTGTCGATCCTCGTGTACCAAGCACGAGGTGCTTGCTTCAACCTGTACAAAGCTCTCTTGAGTCGGCACAGATGCGACTCACGATCGAAGGTCTCAAATCCTTCCAAGCTCTATGTACACCTCTTCCTCAATATTGCCATTGAGGAACGCAATCTTCACATCCATCTCATGGATCTTCTAACCCATCTGTGTTGATAGTGCCAACATCGATCAAATAGATGAGAACCTTGCTACAATATCAAAATTCTCATCATAGTCGATCCCCTCGACCTGTGAGAAACCATAGGAAACAAACCTTGCCTTATGTTTCTCCACATTTCCATCAGCTGCTTGCTTTACCTTGTAAAGCCACCGAGAACTCACCACTAACTTGTCCTCCGGTCTTGGGACAACATCCCAAACACTGTTCCGAACTATGGAGTTGTACTCCTCCACCATAGCATCAACCCAGACTGGTTGCTGCAATGCTTCCTTAAAGGAAGATGGTTCGGTCTCTACACACTCCCCAACAAGGGCCATGTAACCAGTGTACCGCTCAGGTGATCTCCTCTGTTTGCGCTGAGAGGATGGATGTCCCACATTCTCTCTCGCATCCATCACCAATCTGTCAGCTTCCCTTGAGCGTTTCCGCCCATCTCTGGAAGACTCTGCATGAGTGGATGTCTCCACTCCTAGATCCTTTTCATGCGGCTGCTCCGCATCAGTCTGAGGCTCCTCCTCCTTAGGAACCAAAAGTTCCTCCTCTGCATGCAACTTTAGCTCCCTCTCAAGGGAAACTCGCATGGCCTTCTACTCGTTGAACTTCAGATCTCTATGTACCATTGTCCTCTGACTGGTAGGCAAGAACACCCAATAATTGTGGGGTGTATCAATGTACCCCACAAGTATCCCCAACTCAGCTGTTGGCTATAGCTTCTTCTGGGCACCTTTGGTCACATGGCAATAAACCAATGATCCAAAGATCCTGAAGTGACTCACATCTAGTCTCTTCCCGGAGAAGGCCTCCACTAGTGTCTTCATCCCCAGTATATGATGCGGGCTTCTATTCTGCAAGTATATTGTTGTATTGCATGCCTCATCCCACAAATGAAGTGGTAGGCCTTGGTCATGCAGCATCACCAGAGCTACTCCCATAATCGTTCTGTTCTTCCTTTCGGCCAACCCATTCTGTTGTGGGTTATGGGGTGCCATAAGCTCCCATTTAATTCCTTCTGCTTCACAGAAGTCCTTAAACTATTGAGAGACATACTCTCCACCATTGTCGCTTCGCAAGGCCCTTATTTTCTTTCCAGATTCTTTCTCAACCAAGGCTTTGAACTCACAAAACCTTGAGAAGGTTTGATCCTTCTTCTGCATGAAGTAGATCCAACATCTATGAGAAAAATCATCAATAAAAATAACATAATACCTTTGTTTAGCGGTGGGGGCTGTCGAGAATGGCCCACACACATCTGTATGAACTCGCTCCAGGATTGCTCCAGCTCGACTGTCTCGATCCTGAAAAGAAGATTTTGCATACTTACCCAAGGTACAACCTTTGCATGTATCCACTTACTCCAGTTTACCCTTGGGAAGTCTGGTAGAAATCAGTGGCATCATCTTTAAGGCCCCATGGTGCAAGTGGCCCAATCTTCTATGCCATAGCTCGCCAATATCTTGGCTTTGCACCAACTCCGCTTTGGAACTCAATGTAGCACAGTCATCTACCTCCAGCTTGTAGAGATTCTTTACTCGAATCTGAATCCTCTTGGTCTGTCTAGTGCCGATGTGCCTCAGGAATACCTTTCCTTTTCTAAAGACTACATCATAGCCTTTGTCTTCCAACATTGCGACGGACACCGGGTTCTTCTTCAGTCCAAGCACATACTTTACATCAGTCAGGGTGAGAGGAGCTCCATGCTCCCTCTGAAACACAACCGTACATTCACCTGAAACACGGTACTTTCCATCATCACCCATCTCTATGCGCATCTGGAGGTCCTTCTCCTCCAAGGTACTGAATAAACTCTTGATGCCAGTCATGTGGAATGAGGCTCCACTATCCAGGTACCAAACACAACCCACCATCGATGAAACCATGCATGTGATGAGGATGAAATCCAATTCGAATTGTGAGGCCAGTGCCTCACCATCTGATCCTTTCGAGGATCCCTTCTTGGAATTCTTCTGTGGACAATTCGTAGCATAATGGCCCACCTTATGACAATGAAAGCATCGCACTTTTGATTTGTCAATCTTCTTCCCACCATGGGAAGAACTCTATTTGGAATGGGAAGCCTTCCCCTTCCATTTCCTCGCCTTACTCGCTAAGGCTAGATTTTCTTCATCATCTTGCTTTGATGAAGATCCATCTCTGGTGCTTCTTCTTATCTCTTCCTGCATCAGATCCGACCACAATCATTCCCAATCTAGCAATTTCTCTCTTCCATTTATTGAGTCTTGGTAGCTATGCCAGCTCTTAGGAAGACTGAGGAGAGCAAGACTCACCATGTCATCATTAGCTATCATGATTCCTACACTTCCAAGCTCATCCCTGTAGGTGGTGAGCTTGTTCGTATATGTAGAGATCGTATCACCCTTTTCACACTTGATTTTTCGAAGCTTGTCTTTTAGCGCCAACTTCGTTTGATCGTTGCTCTTCTGTTATAGATCCTTCAATGTTTTCCACATTTAAAACGGTGTCTCCTTCCCATGGATACTCGAGACTATGTGGTCTCGAACTCCCTCCAGAAGAATCTTCCTTGCTCTAGCCACACATTTCTTCCATTCTGCCAATTCTTGGGCATTAGCTGCTGCTGGCTTGGGGACTTCTTGATCAATGAAGTCCTTCAAACCATTGTCCTCTAATACCACTTCCATGCGATCCTTCCAGGCTATATAATTCGAGTTGCCATCCAGGGCATACTCGAGTCTCAAACCGTTGAACGCCATTGGTGAAATTTGAGATGTGATAAGAATTCGATTTCTATAATCAGGAACTTCAAACTTCGAACTTCTCCCTTCTTTGTATACTGTTATTCGCTTTGATCACCTTTGCTCTGATACCATGTAGAATTTCTCACTGTAGATCACCTGATAATGCAATATACTAAAGCAAAATACTTGATCTACTTCTACATATTAACTTGCAGAAGCTTAATCGATTTTGAGCAAGATCAAATAGAACACATATAACATAGAATAAGAAATCAATCACACATGAACACAGAAGAATACTCTGGGGAAAGCCTCAGCTAAAAACCCCGATATCTGTATTATCATACAAGTGGAAATATCTCTGGATTAAACAAAGCTTTAGCTCACAAGCTATCCAGCTTTTAGTACAATTCCTCAATGTTGCTCATAGACTGAATAGACACAACATATGCCTTCCTTCAGTCCTCCAAGCCTCATATTTCCTTGCGCAGTTTCTCCTGGGTCCTCTGGCTACCACCTGTGTGAATTCACCTCTCACAAAACTCACTAAATTCATAAATAACTGTGCAGTCCTCAAGGAATGAATTCCTTCTGCATGTAAGAGATATCCTCAATGGAATATTCCTGCAACTGATAGTACACTGTCCCATCCTCTGATCTGAACTAGGTCTCTGACTGAACTGACATGCATGAGTTATTTATGAGAGAATATTCAGTTATATGAAGTACACTAGTTACATGCATGCATGCATTAACTAACTGAACTCACAATTAGTTCCACAAACTGTTGGAACTAATCTAACTGGACTTAACTCAGACAACTGAGCTAACTAATTACAACTCAAAGTACAACTCATCCTGATCTCCTTAATTAAGGGATAACTTCATCAATCAAAGGGAAAATTGTTGCATGTCTTCACATAGACTTCATGTTTGATTTTCTCCAACTAATTAACTCAAGATGAATTAATGCTAAGATCAAATTCGACTTTTAATTCAGGGACTAACTAAAATTAGAATGTATCCCGAAATGCTATTTATAGCAATGCTATTTTTAACACTTCTATATTTAGCATTTCTTATTGTTATTTTCAACACCCCCTATCAACAAGAAAGGGATTATCTGTCACCCCAATCTTGTCTCTGTGGAACACGAATTTGCATTTTGAGAATGCCTTAGTCAAAATATATGGATCCTGCTCCTCGGTCAAAACATACAGCAACAACATGATCCTCTTCACCACACAGTCTTGAAGATGATGATACCGGACATTGATGTGCTTGGACCTGTCATGAAATACTGGATTCTTAGAGAGTTTGATACAACTTTGATTATCGCAATAGATCACAGTTGGATCCATCCTCTGATCAAACAATCCAACTAGAATTTTCCGCATCCAAATGGCATCACATGCTACCTGACTGGCAGCCATGTATTCAGCCTCTGTTGAGCTAAGTACAAATGACCTCTATTTCTTGCTGTAGCAAGAAACTGCAGTTGAACCAAGGTTGAAAATTCCTCCTAAAGTGCTCTTCCGATTTGATGGACTCCCTGCCCAATCTGCATCTATGAAGCCCTGAATCCTTACTCCCGCTGTCCGTCTGTACCATAATCCATACTGAGATGTGCCTCTAAGGAATCTCAACACATGCTTTACTGCCTTCCAAAGCAGCTTGGTAGGTTGAACCATAGCTTGACTCAGTTAGTTCACCGCAAAGCACAAATTTGGTTGTGTGTTCACTAAATACATCAATGAACCCACGAGCTGCCGATAAACAGTAGCAGCTACTACCTCACCTGAAGTAGCATCCTCCTTCCTCCAGTTACCTGCTAGAGGAGTCTGCATGGGCTTGCACATCTCCATGTGGAATCTCTTGAGTATCTCATTGGCATACTTGCCTTGAGACACAAACACTTCCCCATCCTTCTACCACACTTACATGACTAGAAAGTAGTGCATGAGACCCATGTCTTTCATCTCGAACTCTCTTGCAAGGTCCTCCTTATAAGACTTGATCAACTGATCATCACCTATCAATATCAGATCATCAACATAAAGAATAATGATCAATGGCTTACCTTCTACCATGATGTGGTAAAGGTTCGCATTTGCTTCACTCTTGGTGAAGCCCAACCCGGTGAAATAGCTGTCGATCCTAGTGTACCAAGCTCTCTTGAGTCGGCACACCTGTGACTCACGATCAAAGGTCTCAAATCCTTTCGGCTACTCTATGTAAACCTCTTCCTCAATCTTGCCATTAAGGAACGCAGTCTTCACATCCATCTGATGGATCTTCCAACCCATATGTGATGATAGTGCCAACATCGATTTGATAGATGAGTACCTTGCCATAAGAGCAAAAGTCTCATCATAGTCGATCCCCTCGACCTGTGAGAAACCACATGCAACAAACCTTGCCTAATGTTTCTCCACACTGCCATCAGTTGCTTGCTTTACCTTGTAAAGCCATTGAGAACTCACCATTGACTTGTCCTCCGGTCTTGGGACAACATCCCAAACACTATTCCGAACTATGGAGTCATACTCCTCCACCATAGCATCAACCCAGACTGGTTGTTGCACTGCTTCCTCAAAGGAAGATGGTTTGGTCTCTACACATTCCCCAACAAGGGCCATGTAACCAGTGTATTGCTCAGGTGATCTCCTCTGTCTGCGCTGAGAGGATGGCTGTCCCACATTCTCTCTCGCATCCATCACCATTATGTTAGCTTCCCTTGAGCGTTTTTTCCCATCTCTGGAAGACTCTGCATGAGTGGATGTCTCCACTCCTGGATCCTCTGCATGCGCTTGCTCTGCATCCGTCTAAGGCTCCTCCTCGTTAGGAACCAAAAGTTCCTCCCCTGCATGCAACTTGAGCTCCCTCTCAAGGGAAACTCACATGGCCTTCTGCTCGTCGAACATCAGATCTTTGTGTACCACTGTCCTCTAACTGTTAGGCAAGAACACCCGATAGTTGTCGGGTGTATCAGTGTACCCCACAAGTATCCCCAACTCAGCTGTTGGCTCTAGCTTCTTCTAGGCATCTTTGGTCACATGGCAATAAATCGATGATCCAAAGATCTTGAAGTGACTCACATCTTGTCTCTTCTCAGGGAAGGCCTCCACTAGTGTCTTCATCCCCAATATACGATGCAGGCTTCTATTTTGCAAGTATACTGTTGTATTGCATGCCTCAGCCCATGAATGAAGTGGTAGGCCTTGGTCATGCAGCATCACCTGACTCCCACAATCATTCTGTTCTTCCTTTCGTCCACCCCATTCTGTTGTGGGTTATAGGGTGCCATCAACTCCCGTTTAATTCCTTCTGTTGCACAGAAGTCCTTAAACTGTTGAGAGACATACTCTCCACCATTGTCATTTCGCAAGGCCCTTATTGTCTTTCCAGATGCTTTCTCAACCAAGGCTTTGAACTCACAAAACCTTGAGAAGGTTTGATCCTTCTTCTGCATGAAGTAGATCCAACATCTATGAGAAAAATCATCAATAAAAATAACATAGTACCTTTGTTTAGCAGTGGGGGCTGTCAAGAATGGTCCACACACATCTGTATGAACTCGCTCCAAGATTGCTCCAGCTCGACTGTCTTGATCCTGAAAGGAAGATTTTGCATACTTACCCAAGGTACAACCTTTGCATGTATCCACTTGCTCCAGTTTACCCTTGGGAAATCCGATAGAAATCTCCTAGATGATCTTCAAGGCCCCATGGTGCAAGTGGCCCAATCTTCTATGCCACAGCTCGCTAATATCTTGGCTTTGCACCAACTCTTCTTTGGAACTCAATTCAGCACAATCATCTACCTCCAGCTTGTAGAGATTCTTTACTCGAATCCCAATCCTCTTGGTCTCTCCAGTGTCGATGTGCCTCAGGAATGCCTTTCCTTTACTAAAGACTAGCTTTACATCAGTCAGGGTGAGAGGAGCTCCATGCTCTCTCTGAAACACAACTGTACCTTTACCTGAAACACGGTACTTTCCATCATCGCCCATCTCTATGTGCATCTGGAGGTCCTTCTCCTCCAAGGTACTAAATAAACTCTTGTCGCTGGTCATGTGGAATGAGGCTCCATTGTCCAGGTACCAAACACAACCCATCACCAATGAAACCATGCATGCGATGAGGGTGAAATCCAATTCGAACTGTGAGGCTAGTGCCTCACCATTTGATCCTTTCGAGGATCCCTTCTTGGAATTCTTCTATGGACAATTCGTAGCATAATGGCCCACCTCATGACAATGAAAGCATCGCACTTTTGATTTGTCAATCTTCTTCCCACCATGGGAAGAACTCGATTTGGAATGGGAAGCCTTCCCCTTCCCTTTCCTCGCCTTACTCGCTAAGGCTAGATTTTCTTCATCATCTTGCTTTGATGAAGATCCATGTTTGGTGCTTCTCCTTATCTCCTCCTGCATAAGATCCGACCACAGTTGTTCCCAATCTGGCAGTTTCTCTCTTCCATTTACTGAGTCTTCGTAGCTATGCCAGCTCTTAGGAAGACCGAGGAGAGCAAGACTCACCATGTCATCATCGGTTGTCATGATTCGTACATTTCCAAGCTCATCACTGCAGGTGGTGAGCTTGTTTAGATATGTAGAGATCGTGTCGCCCTTTTCATACTTGATATTCCAAGGCTTGTCTTTCAGCGCCAGCGTCCTCTGATCGCTGTTGTTCTGATATAGATCCTTCAATGTTTTCCACATTGAAAACGATGTCTCCTTCCCATGGAGACTCGAGACTATGTGGTCTCGAACTCCCTCCAGAAGAATCCTCCTTGCTCTAGCCACACATTTCTTCCATTCCGCCAATTCTTGGGCATTAGCTGCTGCTGGCTTGGGGACTTCTTGATCAATAAAGTCCTTCAAACCATTGTCCTCTAATACCACTTCCATGCGATCCTTCCAGGCTATATAATTCAAGCTGCCATCCAGGGCATGCTCGAGTCTCAAACCATTGAACACCATTGGTGAAATCTGAGATGTGATAAGAATTCGATTTCTATAATTAGGAACTTCAAACTTCGAACTTCTCCCTTCTTTGTATACTGTTATTCGTTTTGATCACCTTTGCTCTAATACCATGTATAATTTTCAATGTAGATCACTTGATAATGTAATATACTAAAGCAAAATACTTGAACTACTTCTACAAACTAACTCGCGGAAGCTTAATCGATTTTGAGCAAGATCAAATAGAACACATATAACAGAGAATGAGAAATCAATCACACATGAACACATAAGAATACTCTGGGGAAAGTCTCAACTAAAAACCCTAATATCTGTATTATCATACAAGTGGAAATATCTTCGGATTACACAAAGCTTTAGCTGACAAGCTATCCAGCTCTCGGTAAAATCCCTCAATGCTACTCATAGACTAAATAGACAGAACATATGCCTTCCTTCAGTCCTCCAAGCCTCCTATTTCCTTGCACAGTTTCTCTTGGGTCCTCTTGCTGCCACCTATGTGAATTCACCTCTCACACAACTCACCAAACTCAGAAATAATTGCGCAATCCTCAAGGAATGAATTCCTTCTGCATGCAAGAGATATCCTCAATGGAATATTCCTGCAACTGATAGTAGATTGTCCCATCCTCTGATCTGAACTGGGTCTCTGACTGAACTGACATGCATGAGTTATTTATGAGAGAATATTCAGTTATCTGAAGTACACTAGTTACATGCATGCATGCATTAACTAACTGAACTCACAATCAGTTCCACAAACTGTTGGAACTAATCTAACTAGACTTAACTCAGTTAACCGAGCTAACTAATTACAACTCAAAGTAAAACTCATCTTGATCTCCTTAATTAAGGGATAACTTCCTCAATCAAAGGGAAAATTGTTGCATGTTTTCACATAGACTTCATGTTTGATTTTCTCCAACTAATTAACTCAAGATGAATTAATTAATTATTTTTCAAACAACTGCTAAGATCAAATTCGAATTTTAATTCTCAATTTTAGTTCAGGGACTAACTAAAATTGGAATGTATCCCGAAATGCTATTTATAGCAATTCTATTTTTAGCACTTCTATATTTAGCATTTCTTATTGCTATTTTCAACACTCCCTCTCAACAAGAAATGGATTATCTGTCACCCCAATCCTGTCTCTGTGGAACTCGAATTTGCATTTTGACAATGCCTTAGTCAAAATATCTACATCCTGCTCCTCGGTCGAAACATACAGCAACAACATGATCCTCTTCACCACACAGTCTCGAAGATGATGATACCGGATATCGATGTGCTTGGACCTGTCATGAAATACTGGATTCTCAGAGAGTTTGATACAACTTTGATTATCGCAATAGATCACAGTTGGATCCATCCTTTGATCAAACAATCCAATTATAATTTTCTGCATCCAAATGGCCTCACATGCTGCCTGACTGGCAGCCATGTATTCAACCTTTGCTGAGCTAAGTGCAACTGACCTCTGTTTCCTGTTGTACCAAGAAACTGTAGTTGAACCAAGGTTGAAAATTCCTCCTGAAGTGCTCTTTCGATGTGATGGACTCCCTGCCCAATCTGCATCTGGGAAGCCCTAAAGCTTCACTCCCTTTGTCCGTCTGTACCATAATCCATACTAAGATATGCCTCTGAGGTATCTCAGGACATGCTTCGCTGCCTTCCAAAACATCTTGGTAGGCTGAACGATAGCCTGACTCAGCTGGTTCACCACAAAGCACAAATTTGGTCGTGTGTTCACTAAATACATCAATGAACCCACAAGATGTCGATAAACATTAGCAGCTACTACCTCACCTGAAGTAGCATCCTCCTTCCTCTAGTTACCTGCTAGAGGAGTCTACATGGGCTTGCACTTCTCCATGTGGAATCTCCTAAGTATCTCATTGGCATAGTTTCCTTGAGACACAAACACTTCCCCATCCCTCTGCCACACTTCCATGCCTAGAAAGTAGTGCATGAGACCCATGTCTTTCATCTCAAACTCTCTTGCAAGGTCCTCCTTGCAAGACTTAATCAAATGATCATCACCTGTCAATATCAGATCATCAACATAAAGCACAATGATCAATGGCTTACCTTCTACCATGATGTGGTAAAGTTTCGCATCTGCTTCACTCTTGGTGAAGCCCAACCCGGTGAAATAGCTATCGATCATGGTGTACCAAGCACAAGGTGCTTGCTTCAACCCATACAAAGCTCTCTTGAGTCAACACACATGTGACTCACGATCGAAGGTCTCAAATATTTCTGGATGCTCTATGTACACCTCTTCCTCAATCTTGCTTGCCATTGAGGAATGCAGTCTTCACATCCGTCTGATGGATCTTCCAACCCATCTGTGTTGATAGTGCCAACATCGATCTGATAGATGAGTACCTTGTTACAGGAGCAAAAGTCTCATCATAGTCGATCCCCTTGACCCGTGAGAAACCACGGGCAACAAACCTTGCCTTATGTTTCTCCACACTGCCATTAGCTGCTTGCTTTACCTTGTAAAGCCATCGAGAACTCACCACTGACTTGTCCTTCGGTCTTGGGACAACATCCCAAACACTGTTCCGAACTATGGAGTCGTACTCCTCCACCATAGCATCAACCCAGACTGGCTGCTGCACTACTTCCTCAAAGGAAGATGGTTCGGTCTCTACACACTCCCCAACAAGGGCCATGTAACCAGTGTACCGCTCAGGTGATCTCCTCTGTCTGCGCTGAGAGGATGGCTATCCCACATTCTCTCTCACATCCATCACCAATCTATCAGCTTCCCTTGAGCATTTCTGCCCATCTCTGGAAGGCTCTGCATGAGTGGATGTCTCCACTCCTGGATCCTCTACATGTAGCTACTCCACATCAGTCTGGGGCTCCTCCTCCTTAAGAACCATATTCTTTCAGTCCAAGCACATACTTTACATCAGTCAGGGTGAGAGGAGCTCCATGCTCTCTCTGAAACACAACTGTACCTTTACCTGAAACACGGTACTTTCCATCATCGCCCATCTCTATGTGCATCTGGAGGTCCTTCTCCTCCAAGGTACTAAATAAACTCTTGTCGCTGGTCATGTGGAATGAGGCTCCATTGTCCAGGTACCAAACACAACCCATCACCAATGAAACCATGCATGCGATGAGGGTGAAATCCAATTCGAACTGTGAGGCTAGTGCCTCACCATTTGATCCTTTCGAGGATCCCTTCTTGGATTTCTTCTATGGACAATTCGTAGCATAATGGCCCACCTCATGACAATGAAAGCATCGCACTTTTGATTTGTCAATCTTCTTCCCACCATGGGAAGAACTCGATTTGGAATGGGAAGCCTTCCCCTTCCCTTTCCTCGCCTTACTCGCTAAGGCTAGATTTTCTTCATCATCTTGCTTTGATGAAGATCCATCTTTGGTGCTTCTCCTTATCTCCTCCTGCATAAGATCCGACCACAGTTGTTCCCAATCTGGCAGTTTCTCTCTTCCATTTACTGAGTCTTCGTAGCTATGCCAGCTCTTAGGAAGACCGAGGAGAGCAAGACTCACCATGTCATCATCGGTTGTCATGATTCGTACATTTCCAAGCTCATCACTGCAGGTGGTGAGCTTGTTTAGATATGTAGAGATCGTGTCGCCCTTTTCATACTTGATATTCCAAGGCTTGTCTTTCAGCGCCAGCGTCCTCTGATCGCTGTTGTTCTGATATAGATCCTTCAATGTTTTCCACATTGAAAACGATGTCTCCTTCCCATGGAGACTCGAGACTATGTGGTCTCGAACTCCCTCCAGAAGAATCCTCCTTGCTCTAGCCACACATTTCTTCCATTCCGCCAATTCTTGGGCATTAGCTGCTGCTGGCTTGGGGACTTCTTGATCAATGAAGTCCTTCAAACCATTGTCCTCTAATACCACTTCCATGCGATCCTTCCAGGCTATATAATTCAAGCTGCCATCCAGGGCATACTCGAGTCTCAAACCATTGAACACCATTGGTGAAATCTGAGATGTGATAAGAATTCGATTTCTATAATTAGGAACTTCAAACTTCGAACTTCTCCCTTCTTTGTATACTGTTATTCGTTTTGATCACCTTTGCTCTAATACCATGTATAATTTTCAATGTAGATCACCTGATAATGTAATATACTAAAGCAAAATACTTGAACTACTTCTACAAACTAACTCGCGGAAGCTTAATCGATTTTGAGCAAGATCAAATAGAACACATATAACAGAGAATGAGAAATCAATCACACATGAACACATAAGAATACTCTGGGGAAAGTCTCAACTAAAAACCCTAATATCTGTATTATCATACAAGTGGAAATATCTTCGGATTACACAAAGCTTTAGCTGACAAGCTATCCAGCTCTCGGTAAAATCCCTCAATGCTACTCATAGACTAAATAGACAGAACATATGCCTTCCTTCAGTCCTCCAAGCCTCCTATTTCCTTGCACAGTTTCTCTTGGGTCCTCTTGCTGCCACCTATGTGAATTCACCTCTCACACAACTCACCAAACTCAGAAATAATTGCGCAATCCTCAAGGAATGAATTCCTTCTGCATGCAAGAGATATCCTCAATGGAATATTCCTGCAACTGATAGTACATTGTCCCATCCTCTGATCTCAACTGGGTCTCTGACTGAACTGACATGCATGAGTTATTTATGAGAGAGTATTCAGTTATCTGAAGTACACTAGTTACATGCATGCATGCATTAACTAACTGAACTCACAATCAGTTCCACAAACTGTTGGAACTAATCTAACTAGACTTAACTCAGATAACCGAGCTAACTAATTACAACTCAAAGTAAAACTCATCTTGATCTCCTTAATTAAGGGATAACTTCCTCAATCAAAGGGAAAATTGTTGCATGTTTTCACATAGACTTCATGTTTGATTTTCTCCAACTAATTAACTCAAGATGAATTAATTAATTATTTTTCAAACAACTGCTAAGATCAAATTCGAATTTTAATTCTCAATTTTAGTTCAGGGACTAACTAAAATTGGAATGTATCCCGAAATGCTATTTATAGCAATTCTATTTTTAGCACTTCTATATTTAGTATTTCTTATTGCTATTTTCAACACTCCCTCTCAACAAGAAATGGATTATCTGTCACCCCAATCCTGTCTCTGTTGAACTCGAATTTCCATTTTGACAATGCCTTAGTCAAAATATCTACATCCTGCTCCTCGGTCGAAACATACAGCAACAACATGATCCTCTTCACCACACAGTCTCGAAGATGATGATACCGGATATCGATGTGCTTGGACCTGTCATGAAATACTGGATTCTCAGAGAGTTTGATACAACTTTGATTATCGCAATAGATCACAGTTGGATCCATCCTTTGATAAAAAAATCCAATTATAATTTTCTGCATCCAAATGGCCTCACATGCTGCCTGACTGGCAGCGATGTATTCAACCTTTGCTGAGCTAAGTGCAACTGACCTCTGTTTCATGTTGTACCAAGAAACTGTAGTTGAACCAAGGTTGAAAATTCCTCCTGAAGTGCTCTTTCGATGTGATGGACTCCCTGCCCAATCTGCATCTGGGAAGCCCTAAAGCTTCACTCCCTTTGTCCGTCTGTACCATAATCCATACTAAGATATGCCTCTGAGGTATCTCAGGACATGCTTCGCTGCCTTCCAAAACATCTTGGTAGGCTGAACGATAGCCTGACTCAGCTGGTTCACCACAAAGCACAAATTTGGTCGTGTGTTCACTAAATACATCAATGAACCCACAAGATGTCGATAAACATTAGCAGCTACTACCTCACCTGAAGTAGCATCCTCCTTCCTCTAGTTACCTGCTAGAGGAGTCTACATGGGCTTGCACTTCTCCATGTGGAATCTCCTAAGTATCTCATTGGCATAGTTTCCTTGAGACACAAACACTTCCCCATCCCTCTGCCACACTTCCATGCCTAGAAAGTAGTGCATGAGACCCATGTCTTTCATCTCAAACTCTCTTGCAAGGTCCTCCTTGCAAGACTTAATCAAATGATCATCACCTGTCAATATCAGATCATCAACATAAAGAACAATGATCAATGGCTTACCTTCTACCATGATGTGGTAAAGTTTCGCATCTGCTTCACTCTTTGTGAAGCCCAACCCGGTGAAATAGCTATCGATCCTGGTGTACCAAGCACAAGGTGCTTGCTTCAACCCATACAAAGCTCTCTTGAGTCAACACACATGTGACTCACGATCGAAGGTCTCAAATATTTCTGGATGCTCTATGTACACCTCTTCCTCAATCTTGCCATTGAGGAATGCAGTCTTCACATCCATCTGATGGATCTTCCAACCCATCTGTGTTGATAGTGCCAACATCGATCTGATAGATGAGTACCTTGCTACAGGAGCAAAAGTCTCATCATAGTCGATCCCCTTGACCTGTGAGAAACCACGGGCAACAAACCTTGCCTTATGTTTCTCCACACTGCCATTAGCTGTTTGCTTTACCTTGTAAAGCCATCGAGAACTCACCACTGACTTGTCCTTCGGTATTGGGACAACATCCCAAACACTGTTCCGAACTATGGAGTAGTACTCCTCCACCATAGCATCAACCCAAACTGGCTGCTGCACTACTTCCTCAAAGGAAGATGGTTCGGTCTCTACACACTCCCCAACAAGGGCCATGTAACCAGTGTACCGCTCAGGTGATCTCCTCTGTCTACGCTGAGAGGATGGCTATCCCACATTATCTCTCACATCCATCACCAATCTATCAGCTTCCCTTGAGCATTTCTGCCCATCTCTGGAAGGCTCTGCATGAGTGGATGTCTCCACTCCTGGATCCTCTACATGTAGCTACTCCACATCAGTCTGGGGCTCCTCCTCCTTAAGAACCATATTCTTTCAGTCCAAGCACATACTTTACATCAGTCAGGGTGAGAGGAGCTCCATGCTCTCTCTGAAACACAACTGTACCTTTACCTGAAACACGGTACTTTCCATCATCGCCCATCTCTATGTGCATCTGGAGGTCCTTCTCCTCCAAGGTACTAAATAAACTCTTGTCGCTGGTCATGTGGAATGAGGCTCCATTGTCCAGGTACCAAACACAACCCATCATCAATGAAACCATGCATGCGATGAGGGTGAAATCCAATTCGAACTGTGAGGCTAGTGCCTCACCATTTGATCCTTTCGAGGATCCCTTCTTGGATTTCTTCTATGGACAATTCGTAGCATAATGGCCCACCTCATGACAATGAAAGCATCGCACTTTTGATTTGTCAATCTTCTTCCCACCATGGGAAGAACTCGATTTGGAATGGGAAGCCTTCCCCTTCCCTTTCCTCGCCTTACTCGCTAAGGCTAGATTTTCTTCATCATCTTGCTTTGATGAAGATCCATCTTTGGTGCTTCTCCTTATCTCCTCCTGCATAAGATCCGACCACAGTTGTTCCCAATCTGGCAGTTTCTCTCTTCCATTTACTGAGTCTTCGTAGCTATGCCAGCTCTTAGGAAGACCGAGGAGAGCAAGACTCACCATGTCATCATCGGTTGTCATGATTCGTACATTTCCAAGCTCATCACTGCAGGTGGTGAGCTTGTTTAGATATGTAGAGATCGTGTCGCCCTTTTCATACTTGATATTCCAAGGCTTGTCTTTCAGCGCCAGCGTCCTCTGATCGCTGTTGTTCTGATATAGATCCTTCAATGTTTTCCACATTGAAAACGATGTCTCCTTCCCATGGAGACTCGAGACTATGTGGTCTCGAACTCCCTCCAGAAGAATCCTCCTTGCTCTAGCCACACATTTCTTCCATTCCGCCAATTCTTGGGCATTAGCTGCTGCTGGCTTGGGGACTTCTTGATCAATGAAGTCCTTCAAACCATTGTCCTCTAATACCACTTCCATGCGATCCTTCCAGGCTATATAATTCAAGCTGCCATCCAGGGCATACTCGAGTCTCAAACCATTGAACACCATTGGTGAAATCTGAGATGTGATAAGAATTCGATTTCTATAATTAGGAACTTCAAACTTCGAACTTCTCCCTTCTTTGTATACTGTTATTCGTTTTGATCACCTTTGCTCTAATACCATGTATAATTTTCAATGTAGATCACCTGATAATGTAATATACTAAAGCAAAATACTTGAACTACTTCTACAAACTAACTCGCGGAAGCTTAATCGATTTTGAGCAAGATCAAATAGAACACATATAACAGAGAATGAGAAATCAATCACACATGAACACATAAGAATACTCTGGGGAAAGTCTCAACTAAAAACCCTAATATCTGTATTATCATACAAGTGGAAATATCTTCGGATTACACAAAGCTTTAGCTGACAAGCTATCCAGCTCTCGGTAAAATCCCTCAATGCTACTCATAGACTAAATAGACAGAACATATGCCTTCCTTCAGTCCTCCAAGCCTCCTATTTCCTTGCACAGTTTCTCTTGGGTCCTCTTGCTGCCACCTATGTGAATTCACCTCTCACACAACTCACCAAACTCAGAAATAATTGCGCAATCCTCAAGGAATGAATTCCTTCTGCATGCAAGAGATATCCTCAATGGAATATTCCTGCAACTGATAGTAGATTGTCCCATCCTCTGATCTGAACTGGGTCTCTGACTGAACTGACATGCATGAGTTATTTATGAGAGAGTATTCAGTTATCTGAAGTACACTAGTTACATGCATGCATGCATTAACTAACTGAACTCACAATCAGTTCCACAAACTGTTGGAACTAATCTAACTAGACTTAACTCAGATAACCGAGCTAACTAATTACAACTCAAAGTAAAACTCATCTTGATCTCCTTAATTAAGGGATAACTTCCTCAGTCAAAGGGAAAATTGTTGCATGTTTTCACATAGACTTCATGTTTGATTTTCTCCAACTAATTAACTCAAGATGAATTAATTATTTATTTTTCAAACAACTGCTAAGATCAAATTCGAATTTTAATTCTCAATTTTAGTTCAGGGACTAACTAAAATTGGAATGTATCCCGAAATGCTATTTATAGCAATTCTATTTTTAGCACTTCTATATTTAGTATTTCTTATTGCTATTTTCAACACTCCCTCTCAACAAGAAAGGGATTATCTGTCACCCCAATCCTGTCTCTGTTGAACTCGAATTTGCATTTTGATAATGCCTTAGTCAAAATATCTACATCCTGCTCCTCGATCGAAACATACAGCAACAACATGATCCTCTTCACCACACAGTCTCGAAGATGATGATACCGGATATCGATGTGCTTGGACCTGTCATGAAATACTGGATTCTCAGAGAGTTTGATACAACTTTGATTATCGCAATAGATCACAGTTGGATCCATCCTTTGATAAAAAAATCCAATTATAATTTTCTGCATCCAAATGGCCTCACATGCTGCCTGACTGGCAGCGATGTATTCAACCTTTGCTGAGCTAAGTGCAACTGACCTCTGTTTCATGTTGTACCAAGAAACTGTAGTTGAACCAAGGTTGAAAATTCCTCCTGAAGTGCTCTTTCGATGTGATGGACTCCCTGCCCAATCTGCATCTGGGAAGCCCTAAAGCTTCACTCCCTTTGTCCGTCTGTACCATAATCCATACTAAGATATGCCTCTGAGGTATCTCAGGACATGCTTCGCTGCCTTCCAAAACATCTTGGTAGGCTGAACGATAGCCTGACTCAGCTGGTTCACCACAAAGCACAAATTTGGTCGTGTGTTCACTAAATACATCAATGAACCCACAAGATGTCGATAAACATTAGCAGCTACTACCTCACCTGAAGTAGCATCCTCCTTCCTCTAGTTACCTGCTAGAGGAGTCTACATGGGCTTGCACTTCTCCATGTGGAATCTCCTAAGTATCTCATTGGCATAGTTTCCTTGAGACACAAACACTTCCCCATCCCTCTGCCACACTTCCATGCCTAGAAAGTAGTGCATGAGACCCATGTCTTTCATCTCAAACTCTCTTGCAAGGTCCTCCTTGCAAGACTTAATCAAATGATCATCACCTGTCAATATCAGATCATCAACATAAAGCACAATGATCAATGGCTTACCTTCTACCATGATGTGGTAAAGGTTCGCATCCACTTCACTCTTTATGAAGCCCAACCCGGTGAAATAGCTATCGATCATGGTGTACCAAGCACGAGGTGCTTGCTTCAATCCGTACAAAGCTCTCTTGAGTCAACACACATGTGACTCAAGATCGAAGGTCTCAAATCCTTTTGGCTGCTCTATGTACACCTCTTCCTCAATCTTGCTTGCCATTGAGGAATGCAGTCTTCACATCCATCTGATGGATCTTCCAACCCATCTGTGTTGATAGTGCCAACATCGATCTGATAGATGAGTACCTTGTTACAGGAGCAAAAGTCTCATCATAGTCGATCCCCTTGACCTGTGAGAAACCACGGGCAACAAACCTTGCCTTATGTTTCTCCACACTGCCATCAGCTGCTTGCTTTACCTTGTAAAGCCATCGAGAACTCACCACTGACTTGTCCTTCGGTATTGGGACAACATCCCAAACACTGTTCCGAACTATGGAGTCGTACTCCTCCACCATAGCATCAACCCAAACTGGCTGCTGCACTACTTCCTCAAAGGAAGATGGTTCGGTCTCTACACACTCCCCAACAAGGGCCATGTAACCAGTGTACCGCTCAGGTGATCTCCTCTGTCTGCGCTGAGAGGATGGCTATCCCACATTATCTCTCACATCCATCACCAATCTATCAGCTTCCCTTGAGCATTTCTGCCCATCTCTGGAAGGCTCTGCATGAGTGGATGTCTCCACTCCTGGATCCTCTACATGTAGCTACTCCACATCAGTCTGGGGCTCCTCCTCCTTAAGAACCAAAAGTTCCTCCTCTGCATGCAACTTGAGCACCCTCTCAAGGGAAATTCACATGGCCTTCTGCTCGTCAAACTTCAGATCTCTGTGTACCACTGTCCTCTAGTTGGTAGGTAAGAACACCCGATATTTGTGGGGTGTATCAGTGTACCCCACAAGTATCCCCAAATCAGCTGTTGGCTCTAGCTTCTTCCAGGCATCTTTGGTCACATGGCAATAAATCGATGATCCAAAGATCTTGAAGTGACTCACATCTTGTCTCTTCCCGGGGAAGGCCTCCACTAGGGTCTTCATCCCCAGTATACGATGCAGGCTTCTATTCTGCAAGTATACTGCTGTATTGCATGCCTCAGCCCACGAATGAAGTGGTAGGCCTTGGTCATGCAGAATCGCCCGAGCTACTCCCATAATTGTTCTGTTCTTCCTTTCGTCCACCCCATTCTGTTGTGGGTTATGGGGTGCCGTCAACTCCCGTTTAATTCCTTCTGCTGCACAGAAGTCCTTAAACTGTTGAGAGACATACTCTCCACCATTGTCACTTCGCAAGGCCCTTATTTTCTTTCCATATTCTTTCTCAACCAAGGCTTTGAACTCACAAAACCTTGAGAAGGTTTGATCCTTCTTCTGCATGAAGTAGATCCAACATCTACGAGAAAAATCATCAATAAAAATAACATAGTACCTTTGTTTAGCAGTGGAGGCTGTCGAGAATGGTCCACACACATCTGTATGAACTCGCTCCAGGATTGCTCTAGCTCGACTGTCTCGATCCTGAAAGGAAGATTTTGCATACTTACCCAAGGTACAACCTTTGCATGTATCCACTTACTCCAGTTTACCCTTGGGAAGTCCGGTAGAAATCTGCTGCATGATCTTCAAGGCCCCATGGTGCAAGTGGCCCAATCTTCTATGCCATAGCTCGCCAATATCTTGGCTTTGCACCAACTCTACTTTGGAACTCAATTCAGCACAATCATCTACCTCCAGCTTGTAGAGATTCTTTACTCGAATCTGAATCCTCTTGGTCAGTCTAGTGCCGATGTGCCTCAGGAATGCCTTTCCTTTACTGAAGACTACATCATAGCGTTTGTCTTCCAGCATTGCGATGGACACCAGGTTCTTCTTTAGTCCAGGAACATACTTTACATCAGTTAGGGTGAGAGGAGCTCCATGCTTCCTCTGAAACACAACCGTACCTTCACCTGAAACACGGTACTTTCCATCATCGCCCATCTCTATACGCATCTGGAGGTCCTTCTCCTCCAAGGTACTGAATAAAATCTTGTCGCCGGTCATGTGGAATGAGGCTCCACTATCCAGGTACTAAACACAACCCATTATCGATGAAACCATGCATGCGATGAGGGTGAAATCCAATTCGAACTGTGACGCCAGTGCCTCACCATTTGATCTTTTCGAGGATCCCTTCTTAGAATTCTTCTATGGATAATTCGTAGCATAATGGCCCACCTCATGACAATGAAAGCATCGCACTTTCGATTTGTCAATCTTCTTCCCACCATGGGAAGAACTCGATTTGGAATGGGAAGCCTTCCCCTTCCCTTTCCTTGCTTTACTCGCTAAGGCTAGATTTTCTTCATCATCTTGCTTTGATGAAGATCCATCTCTGGTGCTTCTCCTTATCTCCTCTTGCATCAGATCCGACCAAAGTTGTTCCCAATTTGGCAGTTTCTCTCTTCCATTTACTGAGTCTTGGTAGCTATGCCAGCTCTTAGGAAGACCGAGGAGAGCAAGACTCACCATGTCATCATTGGCTGTCGTGATTCCTACACTTCCAAGCTCATCCCTGCAGGTGGTGAGCTTGTTCAGATATGTAGAGATTGTGTCGCCCTTTTCACACTTGATTTTCCGAAGCTTGTCTTTCAGCGCTAGCTTCCTCTAATTGCTGTTGTTTTGATATAGATCCTTCATTGTTTTCCACATTTAAAACGATGTCTCCTTCCCATGGAGACTCGAGACTATGTGGTCTTGAACTCCCTCCAGAAGAATCCTCCTTGCTCTAGCCACACATTTCTTCCGTTCTGCCAATTCTTGGGAATTAGTTGCTGCTGGCTTGGGGACTTCTTGATCAATGAAGTCCTTCAAACCATTGTCCTCTAATACCGCTTCCATGTGATCCTTCCAGGCTATATAATTCAAGCTGCCATCTAGGGCATGCTCGAGTCTCAAACCGTTGAACGCCATTGGTGAAATTTGATGTGATAAGAATTTGATTTCTATAATAAGGAACTTCAAACTTCAAACTTCTCCCTTATTTCTATACTATTATTCGCTTTGATCACCTTTGCTCTGATACCATGTAGAATTTGTCACTGTAGATCACCTAATAAAGCAATTTACTAAAGAAAAATACTTGATCTACTTCTACAAACTAACTTGCGGAAGCTTAATCGATTTTGAGCAAGATCAAATAGAACACATATAATAGAGAATGAGAAATCAATCACACATGAACATAGAAGAATACTCTAGGGAAAGTCTCAGCTAAAAACCCTGATATTTGTATTATCATACAAGTGGAAATATCTCCGGATTACACAAAGCTTTAGCTCACAAGCTATCCAGCTCTCAGTACAGTCCCTCAATGCTGCTCATAGACTGAATAGACACAACATATGCTTTCCTTCAGTCCTCCAAGCCTCCTATTTCCTTGCGCAGTTTCCCCTGGGTCCTCTGGCTGCCCCCTGTGTGAATTCACCTCTCACAAAACTCACCAAACTCAGAAATAACTGTGCAATCCTCAAGGAATGAATTCCTTCTGCATGCAAGGGATATCCTCAATGGAATATTCCTGCAATTGATAGTACATTGTCCCATCCTATGATCTCAACTGGGTCTCTAACTAAACTGACATGCATGAGTTATTTATGAGAGAATATTCAGTTATATGAAGTACACTAGTTTCATGCATGCTTGCATTAACTAACTGAACTCACAATTAGTTCCACAAACTGTTGGAACTAATCTAACTGGACTTAACTCAGATAACTGAGCTAACTAATTACAACTCAAAGTACAACTCATCATAATATCCTTAATTAAGGGATAACTTCCTCAATCAAAGGGAAAACTGCTGCATGTCTTCACATAGACTTCATGTTTGATTTTCTCCAACTAATTAACTCAAGATGAATTAATTAATTATTTTTCAAATAGTCGGTAAGATCAAATTCAAATTTTTATTCTCAATTTTAGTTTAGGGACTAACTAAAATTGGAATGTATCCCGAAATGCTATTTATAGCGATGCTATTTTTAGCACTTCTATATTTAGCATTTCTTGTTGCTATTTTCAACAAATAGTATATTAGAGAAGGCACCTAATCATGTAGTGAACTTCTCTTACAATGATGGAATCTAATGACATAACAAGTAAGAGTTTCATTAAATTTAGCACTCTAATCAATTTTATGACGATCCAGGTCAATTCAGAATTAGGTAAAAGCTTTTAAAACATCATTCTATCATGCATGAAATTTGAATTATAGCAAAATTCTTATCGCACTTAAAATGTATACCAAATTTAGTTTTAGAAAAAAAACTTTATTATAAAATGAACCTATTCCTACTAAATTAACCTACTTATATTATATCCCATGGATTGGGTGAATTTGGATGTGCTAAGGGCACTACCAACCTACCCAATCGACGTAGTTGATGTGTCACCCATCCTTATCAAAATCTTAGAATGTGGAAGGAACTTCATATTTATGACATGCGGGGGGGAGCGCAACGTTTGGTTTGTATACTGATAATGCCTCTCACATGAAGGTCCACTCGGATGATGGTGGCTATCATTCCCTCTCCATCATTTTCAAAGCGAGCTTGGTTCATGGCACTTATTGTCCTTTGGCAAAGTTTGGTCTTACATCATCTCGATATTATGTGGTATTGGATGCTTCTTCCTCATCCTCTATTGTTTCCATGTGCAGCCCTTGTGTTTTCCCATTGTTGTTGCAAGCTCTGTCCTCCTAGTGGTCCTTTAGGCGAGGGGGAGCATATTCTCTCCCCTCTAGTTTTCTCCCCTCTCTTTGCTTTGCAAGGATTTCCACTGTGGGAATTTGGGTGCAAGTATTCAATATGTTTGACTATGGTGCATCAAATGGGTAGGTGTCATTGGGGCAGTGACAACCACAGTGGGAAGGGAGGTTCTCACGCTTGTTTATAGGCAAAGGCCTTGGATCGGGCTTTCACAGAGCGAATTCTGATGCTAGTCCAAGAAGAACTTTGTGAATTGGAAGCAACCGTTGCAGTTGAATGTGCCCACATCTTAGACTCTACAGTTTTAGCAAACATTTATGACTAGGTTCTATATTAGGAAGTACCTGGGGAAGACAAAACCAATACTTACATTAAGCTTTATTGGAACTTGAAAATACTATTGGGAAATGTAATTATGGACATGAATGAAGCCAAAGATGCTAATTGCTTATTCTAGACAAAGGGGTTCTGAATCAGAAAGAAATGAGGCTTTGCCTCAAGCACATTAAGGACCAACTACCTCATGTTCTAGACCCTAGTGGTTGTAAGAAAAAGGCAACCCAATCCCATTCAAGTGGACATCTCAAATTCTACTTAGTCTTTTTTCATAGCTTTGGTTTCTCAATTTTATTGGGTTTTTAGTATAACTTAGCCTAAGAAAGCTACATAAACAACCTAATTTACCATTACTATAATACCATGCCTACCTTAATTCTTTTTATTTGCATGAAACTCCATCTATTATTAACTATTTAGTTTAGACTTAAAATTTATTTTAAAACTGATTTCCCTCTTTTTTATGAGTATTAGTTTCCGTTTTGACACACCACTAACAATTAGAGTTTAAAAACTAGTTTTCGAGCCTAATAAATATTAACTTTAAAAACACCTACTTATATGATATATATTTAACTTTAAAAAACCTACTTATATTTTATATCATACCAGAACGATCACTTTAAATTGAAAATGATTTATAAGTCAGGAAACCTGAACCATAATATTAATATCAAAGTGAAAAAGATACCATTATATTAACGTGAATATACAGTTTGTTCTGGATATTAACGCAATTTTTTTTTTTCCGAATGGAACAAAACTTCATGAATCCCATCAATCAGAAAAACACCTTTATAAATCGCATCATTTATCACTATAGGATTGCGAGTCAATTCAGAGTCTCCCGAAGCCTCTGAGGAGAGTGTCAGGTTGAAGAATTTGTATCCTATACACACAGGTACATACTCCAAACATAAGCCAACTTCACTTCGTGACAAAATTTTGGCGCCGATGATGTTTCGTACTCCATCTCTTTCTCGGGATCTGTGATCTCTTGTGAGCTGTTTGTCTTTGTAAATGGGAATGTGAAATAAACATTCCGTTGATCGCGAATTAGACAGATTTGGTTTGCTGGTTTCAAAGAGAGTCCCACGGCCATGAATACGCCTGTGATGGGGAGCTTGAGCAACTTCTCGATGCCACCGCCCTTGTTATGCAGAAAGGGAAGTGGTCATTATCGCGTTTCAAGCAATAAATTTTTCGTTGTTTCATGCTCAAGGCAAGTTCTGTGATCGGATTTTATACATATTATCTGCTTCTTTAACGCATTTGCCATGTTTTTCTATACTCTCGAAGAGCATCTATATCTACACGTTACAGCTTTTTAAGTATTCAGATAAACTTTTATCGTATTTTGCTGAATGAATTCTTGCACATTGTAAGTAATTAAATAAGTAATTTCGTGAACAGTTCAGATTACGTTTGTGCTTTTAACTGAGCTTAATTCTTGTAAAGTTCTTTACATTGTAAGTAATGAATTATCAGTATCGTGAACAGTTTTCGGGAAGCAATCCCGAGCTTAGCTTAATTATTCAGTAGAAGTCTTTGAATGGCATTAGGGCACATATTTAAAGGCCCTAGCGGAATTGCACTAGTTACTTTTTAACGGCCATGCAGTGTGATTCCACGCGAATTGATCTCATGACCTGCTGTGGTCTTAACAGAATTGAACTCATGATTGGTATCAGTTGTGTAGCTTTGTTTGGAAACGATTCCAAGAGAGTTGAATTGTGGGACCATGGGTCTTTGGTTGCAGCCAAACTGACTTTCTCTTGGAAATCTTATAAGAGAAAGGGGGTGCCCTGCTTCCAAGGTAATCTAGGTTCCATTTTCGCAGTACTAAGTATTTTTTGGCCCTGTATTGTGCTGTGTGAGGAAGTGATGTGGCTTTTGCAGGAATTGAACTCTTGAGCTCTGGTGAGCAGGTAATTTATACATAAAAGATCCTCCTTGCAGTGTTTGGATTGTCATATAATAATATATACATTTTTTTCGAAAATGCTTCCATTAAACTCCAGAATCACTACAATTAGCCTGAATAGGCACTTCAACTGGTCCATTTTCGTGGGTGAGCAGTCCTCGAAGGGCAAACCATTGATTGGAAGCACTTTCATTCGGCTAGGCGACTGTGAAAGGGGATACTTTTTTTAATCAAAATTACCGAGGACTTGAAATCTTAATTTTATGCAGACAGAAAATATCCAACTCTTGAAAAGCATTTCAAATTCTTCTCACCATAAATTTACAAGGGGCTGAAAGTCCCTGCATGTTCCATGATGCTGCCTTCATTGGCATTGAGCAGTGATAGTTTCAACATTAACATCTTCCGAAAATCTTATGATCCTTCAAGTAACCCAAGGTCTTCATATGAATTAGACCTCATAGGGCTCTAAAGGCTATGAGCAAAGTAATCATGCATGGTCTAAGACTTGAAATCTGAATTTCTCGCACAGAAAAAATATTGAACTCTTGAAAATCATTTCTAATTCTTCTCACCATAGATTTATGATAAAGGTTTGAAAACCCCCGAATGTTCCATAGCATGACCTTCATTGGCACTGAGTAGCGATAGTTTCAACATTAACGTTTTCCAGAAATCTTTTGAACCTTCAATCTGTTGGAGAATGTAACTAGATTCTGTATTCATAATGACCTTTGTAATCATGACATTGTATATTTTTATATATAAAGAGAAAAATATTTTTTATTTATTCAAGCATGGGTTTCATGCTCAAAGTCTAGGTCAAAGTATGCTCTTCGTGCTTCTAGGGCTTGTTGAGTCAAAGAAGAATTTATGTCATGTATTATAGTCCCATTTGGACTTATTGTAACAAAAGAAAAATATTATTTGTGAGTCTGATAAGTCAGTTTTTCCTCCAAGACCAAGTCAGCCCTACAAAGGAGAAGTCGACCCAAAGGAGCCTATTCGACCCCTCAAGAAGACTATAATGCTTCTAGGGCTTGTTGAGTCAAAGAAGAATTTATGTCATGTATTATAGTCCCATTTGGACTTATTGTAACAAAAGAAAAATATTATTTGTGAGTCTAATAAGTCAGTTTATCCTCCAAGACCAAGTCGGCCCTACAAAGGAGAAGTCGACCCAAAGGAGCCTATTTGACCCCTCAAGAAGACTATAAATAAGAAGGAACTTCAACTCATTTGGCACATCAAGCACAACAAGTTTGACCTGCAACCCAAGAAGAAGAAAAGCAAGTGTGAAGCACAAGAAGGCAAGGAGAAAGATCTAGCGAAGGAAGGAAGGACGAAATTAGACCTAATTCTGTCCACACGTGCGAGAATCTAGGGTTTCTGGGCTAATTGCAAGGCCGAAAATTGCAAGTCAAAGTTGCAAATCTGAGTTGGGGGGCGGAGACCTATTTGGAGTAGACTTTGAAGAGGTTCGTTGGAAGATTTCATCTTGCTTGAAGGAGATCTTGTTGAAGGGTTGACTTGGTGTTCGGGACGAATTTTGGCTTTGGTCTTTGGGTCTTGGAAGTCTCATTTTGAATTGATTTTATAAGAAGAGAAGTATTCTTTTTGGGTTTTCCCCTTGGAGGGGTTTTGCCCTGGTTTGGAGCCTATATCTTGTGTACTTTGTCTTTTTGTGATCTTCACTATTTTGGTAATTGCTTGATGAACAAAAAATAAAAATAATAAAAGGCCAACTAACATCACAAGTAATTATCAAGTAAGGAAAGTCAACTATAATCTACAAGAACCTTGATTTTCCAATGTGGTTTCAGAGCTAAGGTGCAAGAAGGAGATTGAAAATCACATCTTAGTTGGCACTTTTGTTGAAGATCCAAAAGCTGTCACCTACTCATTCTTCTTAATGACAAGATTTATGAAGGAAGGTTTCAAGTCTCTTGGGAGTCTCCTCATGACTCTCAAAGGATACATCTTGAAGAACATCTCTAAGCTAGCAAAAGAAGTGATGGATGGAAGTTTCTTCTCCACTCTCTCAGGCACCTTCAAGGATGATAATGTATGGGTTATTGACAGTTGAGCTCTCAGATATATGACAGGCGAATTCAGTCAACTCTAGACTTTGTCAAAATGAACCTCTTCACATTCAGTTGAACTTGGAGATAAGAAAAGCTATCCAGTGAAAGGAATTGGGTCTACTTTGTTGGAGCTAGAGACCGGTGGAAGCATTTATCTCAATAACATACTATATGTTTCAGGTTTGAAAACAAAATTCCTTTCCATTTCTTGCCTAGAAGATAAAGGTGATAGGATTGCTTTTGTTGATGGTAAAGTTTTGGTTTGGGGAAAGGGCTCTATTATTGAACATGCTAAGATAATTGGGATTCGTGAGGGGACACTGTATAGATTACTTACACCTCTCCTTCAAGCCCTAGTACACTTACATTTGAGCCCTTTTGAATTATGGCATAGAAGGTATGGAAACCTTCACTACAAGATTTTGCCATCTCTAAATCAAATGGTCACTAGCATCCCCGAATTGAAGGAAGAACATGAAGGAATCTATAAGGGATGTGCTCTAGGCAAGAATGTGAAAAGACCCTTTGCAAAAAGTGATACCATATCTAAGGAAATTTTAGATCTCATATACTCTGATATGTGTGGACCTATCGCAGTAAAATCTCTTGAAGGACATCAATACTATTGATGATTACTCTAGGAAAACATGGATATATCTTCTCAAGAACAAAGATGTATTTGAGAAGTTTCAAGAATAAAAGAATGAAGTAGAAAATCTGATAGAAAGGAAGGCCAAAGCACTAAGGTCTAACAATGGTGGAGAATATACTTCCAAAGAGCTTATAGCATTTTGCAAGGAAGCAATGATCAAGAAGGGAGCTAATTATTCCTTATAATCCTGAATAGAATGGTGTGGCTGAAAGGAAGAATAAAACAATTGAAGAATGTGTTAGATCCATGCTACATTATCAAGATCTCTCCTTGTTCTTATGGGGAGAAGCATGTGTAACAACTGTCTACTTTCAGAACTGAAGTCCTCAATAGATTCTCAACAATATGACTCCAGAAGAAGCATTTATAGGAAAGAAGCCGAGTGTGGATCATCTTCGAATATTTGGATGTCCAATTTACATGCACATTCCAAAGGATAAGAGGAGGAAATTGGATTTGAGAAGTACAAAAGGCATCTTTGTCGGTTATAGTGCTTCATCAAAGGCATACAAAATCTATATTAAAAAGGATCGTCGTATTGAAGTAACTAGAGATGTCATCTTTGATGAAAATGTTGCTTACAAGAAATGCAAAGAGATCTTGGTGGATTATGATGAAGAAGAGGTGCTCATTTCTTAAGAAATCTCAAGGGATGACAATGTTCAAGATCCTACAACAATTCAAGAAGATGTTGAAATACCTAGTGAACTTGTGCAACAAGTTGTTATTCCAGAAACTTGTAAGAGACTTTCTTGGTTGAAGACAACTCTACAAGAGGCAGAGGGACATGCAGCAACAAAGGGAACTTGTAGAGAAAGTAAAAGACCTAAAGGGTATCTTGGTTATGCAACCTATATGACTAAGCTCATTGAGGCTAAACCTTCCTCCTATGAAGATGCAACTAAACATCAAGAGTGGAGGAATGCAATGCAAGAAGAGTACCAATCAATTATGAAAAATGATGTTTGGGAAATTGTTCCTAAACCAAGTGACAAATCTATTGTAACTTCCAAATGGATATATAAGATCAAACATGTAGTGGATTGGAGCATTGATAAGTATAAAGCTAGATTTGTGGCAAGAGGCTTTTCACAAAAGATATCATTTATGAAGAAACCTTTGCTCCTACAACTAGATATACAACTATCAGATCGCTTGTCTCTTCGACTGCTACTATGGGATGGGACATCCATCAAATGGATGTTAAAACAAATTTTCTGAATGGGACCATTGATGAGGAGGTTTACATTGAGCAACCTCAAGGATTTGAAGTCCATAAGAGGGACACACATGTTTGCAAATTGAAGAAGGCTCTATATGGCTTGATGCAAGCACCTAGTGCATGGTATGCTAGAATGGATGCATACCTTTTGAGACTTGGTTTTGTTAAGAGTTTTGTAGATCCTAACCTCTACATCAAAGTGCTCAAGTATGAACCTGTGATCCTACTTTTATATGTGGATGATCTACTTGTTACAGTTGTGGAACATTGAATTCAGGAATCCAAGAGGCAGTTAACAACCGAATTTGACATTACTATTTGGGACTAGAAGTTTGGTGGAAACTAGGTGAAATATATCTTGCTCAAGGAAAGTATATAATCAAGATACTACAAAAATTTGGCATGATGGATAGCAAGCCCATGACAACTCCTCTGATTACTAATCTAAAGAAGTTGAGGAGTTCAAATTCTAGTCCGGTGGATCCTACCAGACCGGACATTTGTTTTGCAATAAATATCCTCATTCAATTATAGATGCAACCAAGGCATGACCATTTGGTAGCAGCCAAACACATCTTTAGATATTTTCGTGGGACAATACATCACTGCCTTAGATATGCTGGAAATGAGATCCAACTTTTAGGATATACATATTTTAATTGGGGTGGCAGTGAGATAGATGGAAGAAGCACTACAGGTGGATGCTTCAGTTTGGGATCTTCCATGATCTCATGGATGAGCAAGAAGTAAGATACTGTTGCTTTGAGTAGTGATGAAGCCGAGTACGTTGCTGCATTTGAAGTTTGCAGAGAGGCTGTTTGGGTTAGAAAGTTGCTATCAAATTTTTTTGAAGGACCATTAAGCCCTACAAATATATATTGTGACAATGAAAGTTGCATAAGATTGGCAAAAGACCATGTGTTTCATGCTAGGACAAAGCATATTAATAATAAGTACCACTATATCAGAAGCTTGGTACTACATATGAACAAGTAGCCGATATTTTGACAAAGGCACTACCAAACAAGAAGCTTGAGTACTTAAGAAGCAAGCTTGGCTTGGTGGATATCTCTTCCTTAATTGAGAGGGAGTGATAATGGACATTATATTCTCTTCTTCATGTGTCATGCACTAGACTAGGACTAACAATCGTAAGTCTAAGTGAAGGCCATGAAGAGAGAATGGGGTCGGAGGATTGGATAAGCATCTGAGATTGGTACTTCTTGAGGATTGGAAAATCCAAGATAGAAGTAAACTCATAGACCGATACTCTTTGAGGATGAGGTAGGGCATCCAAGATAAGAGTAGTTGAAGATGACTAATATTCTTTGAGGATTGGGAATCCAAGATAAGAATAGTCCTAAAAGGACATACCTAGTGAATATCCAGATGGGGTATGTGCCTTTAGAGGTATTGAGGTCTTATGTAAAGCCTTCTAGGATTATGATCTCATATAAGTAGAGCTTGTCAGTTAAGGCCTTGTTGACAATGCTGGTTGTGATCTTAATACTTAAATGATGGCTTAACAATTAGACTCCTTTTATGTGAATACTTCAATTTGAGATTCCTTGTACCTCATGGTGGGATTATGAATACCTCCCTAGTTAAGAGGGAGTGTTGGGGATTGTAACTAGATTCGGTCTTCATAATGACCTTTGTAATCATGACATTATATATTTCTATATATAAAGAGAAAAATAATTTTTATTTATTCGAGCATGGGTTTCACGCTCAAAGTCTAGGTCAAAGTATGTTCTTCATGATTCTAGGGATTGTTGAGTCAAAGAAGAATTTATGTCATGTATTATAGTCCCATTTGGACTTATTGTAACAATAGAAAAATATTATTTGTGAGTCTAATAAGTCAATTTATCCTCCAAGACCAAGTCGACCTTACAAAGGAGAAGTTGGCCCAAAGGAAGCCTATTTGACCCCTCAAGAAGACTATAATTAAGAAGGACCTTCGACTCATTTGGCACATAAAGCACAACAAGTTCGATTTGCAATCTAAGAAGAAGAAAAGCAAGTGAAAAGGACAAGAAGGCAAGGAGAAAGACCTAGCGAAGGAAGGATGAAATTAGACCTAGTTCTATCCACACATGCGAGAATCTAGGGTTTCTTGGCTAATTGTAGGGCCGAAAATTGCAAGTCGAAGTTGTAGATCTGAGGTGGAGGCGAAGACCTATTTGGAGCAGACTTTGAACAGGTTTAATCTTTGTTGACCTTGGAAGATTTCATCTTGCTCGAAGGAGATCTTGTTGAAGGGTTGACTTGGTGCTTGGGAGGAATTTTGGCTCTGGTCTTTGGGTCTTGGAAGCCTCATTTCGAATAGATTATATGAGAAGAGAAGTATTCTTTTTGGGTTTTCCCCTGGCTTGGAGCCTATATCTTGTGTACTTTGTCTTTTTGTGATCTTCACTGTTTTGATAATTGGTTGATGAACAAGAAATAAAAATAATAAAAGGCCAACTAACATCACAAATAATTATCAAGGAAAGTCAACTATAATCTACAAGAACCTTGATATCCAACACAATCAACCGAAGGGCTTTAGATGATCTGGACATCATAGAGCCCTCAAAGATATGAGCAAAGTAATCATGAATGGTCTGCACCTTGTGTTGTATTTGAGCATCCTCGAGATTTGAGAACTCCTTAAGTTTCAAAGGAGGTGGTGGAGAGAAAACTCTCTTGTTAGCTTTGTAAGGAGCAAACAAGTTCCCTAGGTTGACAATGAGAAACCTAGATTTTGCTATTGCCCACTGTGATGAAAAGGGAGGTTGAACAGTCTAAATATTTTGGGCAACACAACCTTGTTAGCTTCTAAACCCTTTTAGATCACTTACACCCATCCATCCTTTTCGTGTTTGCCTTGGCTTTGAGGGGGTGATGTTGACTGAGGGGCTTGAGGGACTTGATGTTGAGGTAGATCAACTTTGTCTATTAGAGGACAATCTCAAATGGTTGGGACTTTGCCATTTGAAGCAAATATTTGTCAAGTTCATATACTTGGAACCTATGTACTTGTCTGAAAATTTAACCATCCACTCCATTGTAAACATACTGTTTTGGGATATTCTTGGCCATATTCACTGTCATGCAAATACCCTTCTCAGGGCGAAGGTTGAAGGGGTGCTTCGACTCATGGTAGATGAATTCACCATGAACTTTTAAAATCAACTCATGGAAGGGCCAAAATTGCATGGGAAGTGCAGAGAATTCTATCCACATAAACGATAGGACAATAGTGCCAAGTACTTTCCTACATGAAAAAATTATCATGGTAATGGGAAAAAGAATAAGGATGTTTTTGCAAACCCTTGGATTGTAGGAGTTAAGCACATCACAGGTAATTTTGTTCGGGAAATAAAACAAAAAAAATGTCGGTGGGTGAAGTTGAGGGTAGTGTATGTTGTTGATGCTCATTGAAAACAACTTGATATTCAGAAATAAGAGATATGAATTGGAATATTGTTAAGGATAGGACCAATTTCATTGCCTCATGAAAGGCCTTCAATACAAACTCTTAGGATTTCTTTAGCATGGGCATTTTGTGTCGTTCTTGTTGACATAAGCTTAACAATTGACGAAGACATATCAACAATAGAAGTAACATCCACATTAGTCTTACTGGGCCCCAAAAGAGTTGTGATAGGCTCTTAGAAGTCCTTTGGGTGAGAAAGCAGGCTGTGTAAAACAAACATAGGCCAACTAGCAAATGGGATAGCTAGTAAATGTAGTGGAAGGATTGCTATAATAAAGGAGCACATGCAAGAAAGGAAGTTTCAAACTCTCAATCCCCAAATCTCAAGTGTCAAGTAAATTCGTTATACTTGGGTCCTGGCTGCCCTTTACAATGTAGTACCCCTTATCAAAAAATCTAGCACCTTAGTGCAAAGCCTTCACATGGCGCTAAGACAAGTGTAACATGGAAGTGTTGTCACTGTTACATAGGCAATCAATTCCCTCTCTTTAGTAAAGGATAGTTCCTATACTAGGGGGGATCGCGTAGTAGTTTCAAGGAATCCTTAGGCAAGAGGAAATAAGGTATTAAGCCTGCAATGTTAACTACTGATACAACCACCATTAAGAAGTAACAATCAAGGTGAGAACAAGGTGGTTTATTCAAAGCGATTTTCATATTTGAGCGCATGGAGTTTCTAAGACAACTTATGATGTGTAGCAAGTCAATATAGGTCAAAAGAGTACCCCAAACACTACAAAAGAGTAAAAAAGCTATGGCTGTTGTAAACATTGTGTGAAAGATGGTGAATTTCAACAATATGTCAAGTTATAACAGCAACAAACAAATCAACCCTTGATCTAATAAATAAACAATACAAACTAGGGCTGAAATTAAACTGGGGTTTAAGCAACCAACTATTTTTTGAAAATTTAATAGTACACAACAACTCTAAAATGCAATATGTCTAGCCCTAAAAGGCATGTAAAATAATTCAACAATGCAATATATGATGATAAATCTATTTCTAATGATACAAATACTCAATAATCCTAGATCTCTAGTCTAATTATGGCTGAAAATGAATGTATAGCTATATCAAGCCCTGATTTAACCCTAAAACATAAAGTAAAAGGTAACGTTTGAGTTTAATGATTGACTATTAGGAGTGAGACCAATGCCTACTATTTTTTGTCCTTTTTTTGGGCATATGGGGTCAACTAAGGCCTTCCTTGAAGAAATGTAAGTAGATCTAGGGTGATAACTAGGGTTGTCCACCACTAACCCTGGAACATCCTCTTAGTACCTTTGTAAGCTTTCAAGACAAATTCAAGGAAAGAGTGTCCACTAGGAATCTTCCTAGGGTTCGAGAGATAGGATTTATCCAAGAAAAATACAAGAGAATGCACCTTCACCACTAGACAAACACATTCACACTTAAATACATTCAACAAATAAATCCACAAGACTTAGAGAGAACACTTACTCATAAAATTATTGTTCATCCATGAAACCCTAACCATAAAAACCCGTAAGCTTGAAAAGTCATCCACAAATCACCTCTCAAATAAGGCGCATTTAGTCATCCATACATAGCTAAAGATAAGTATAAGAGTTGACTAGTAGTGATATATCTCCACAAGTAGCAATAATTCACAAGTGGGAAGTGCTTCTCTTATTTATATGAGAGATCTATCACTTCCTCATCCACTAAAAGCCCTAAAACATAAAATAATGCCTCTATCTTTTACAAATCCTAGATATAAAGAAAAAATACATAAAATAATCCATGCTATACAAATGGATAGGTTACAAGACTCCCATCAATGCTTCAGAAAAGATAAATAAAGCTCCAAATACAAGTTTCCCTCATCATAAATGTGCTCCAAGGCCACATATGTGGAATAAATGCTCTTCTAAAAGGTGGATGACCCACTCCAAGTGGCAAAAAGGGGTTGCAAAGTGAAAATTTGTCTCCAAAAGTCACATTCATCATGAAAGGTCACATCAAGCCTCAGTAGGTGTGATGTCATCATCCAAGTACCCATCATCATGTAAGGTAACAAGTCCATCAAAATGCCACATCATGGTTTAGGTGCAACATTCATCATCCAATGCTAGGACAACTTTACCAGTCATCATGTCATCTCAAGGCGGCAATGCCCTATAAAGGTCATGTGACGTCCTCAATGAAGAAGAAGAATCACGAATGTCCTCCAAAGGACCATGTCTATGCAAGTGCCAACAAGTAGGGCCTCCAAGAATTAAGTGAGACCAACCAACATGTGTATCAAAGTCAGTGTAACATTAAAAGTGAGTTGGTTTAATGTAAAAGCCACTAAGTGGATCACATTAACTATCTTCTTCAAACTTCACACGAGCTTATGAATTTATGGACTTTCCCAAGTTTATGTATAGGGGGACTGTCATAGAACCATATTAGGTGTGCCGATACCCAAGAATTAGAGTATTTCTCAAGGTGTAAGCGCACTTGATGCAGATGTATTGAGAGCATGGTTACGAGTAAGTAAAAAACCCAAGATGAGGAAGAAGAAGATGATGATGTAGGGGGAATAAAAGGCACATGTATGAAGGTTTGTGATGGAAGAATGGTTGATGAACCATGTATGAAAACGAGTTTCTTAGAGAATTGATGAATGAAGCAGCTAATGACCCATGTATTCTAGTGAATGGTTACTTTTTTTTGATCGACTTCAGCAATGTTTATGTTTTGTAGGTACAAGAAAAATGAAAGTGAACAAGGTCGAAGAATGAAGAAGACCAAAGATCATAAAAGACTAAAGATGAAGACAAAGAGTGGTGAAGGCAAAGATAATAGAAGATGAAGGTGGGACCATTCAAAAGATGGTTGAAGAGACAACTCCTACTTGTGATGATTAATTAAATAAAGTAGATGATGGTTTGTAATATGGTAGATTAATTCTAAAAGGCTACGTAAGAATGAGAGATGAGGAGAAAAGAGAGATGTTAGGGATGAGGATTTTGTGAGATAGTTAGGGAGATAGTTTGAATTAATTAGCAAATTCTGAAATAGTTGTTATGGTCACTTATTATTGCACTGAGAGGCGTTCTACAACTCAGTACGGGGGAGATGCTGTAGTTCCCGTAAAATGAAGCATTAGATAAAAAAATAATAACAATAAAACATAATGTCAACTCATTTAAAAAGGTAATAAAAAGTAAAATAATAAATATAATAAATCGATTCAATTCAATTTGTTATTTATTTGTAATTTTGTTTTTATTAAAAATTATAAACACTTTTTTTAGATTAAAAAATCATAATATGCATGTCACACTAAAATAAATTTAAATAATAATGATTCATAATTGTAACCATGATATTTAAAAACATATAATTAATAAACTTGTAAAAACTTAATAAATTTATAAAATTAGAAATACAAATATTTCTATATATAGAGTTGTGAAATATAGTAGATATAAACTAAGATTCATTTTACCATATAAATTAAAATAATGATTCATATTCGTAGCCACTATATTGTTTATATTTAATTACTAAGCATATAAAAACTTAATACTTACAATAAAGCACGTCAAAGAAAAATGCTAAGCGCACACACATATAGATGTGAAATTTATATAAATATAAATAATATTATTAAGAACTAGCGTAGATCCATCTTAACTCCAAATCTACCAAGCACTGCGAGGAATCAAACCTCTCGAGGTGCAAACCTTTCCTCAAGTTTTGCACTCAAAAAGAGCTTTTCATCTTGAGATATTTGACCCCTGCTTGGCAAATTTAGAGTTAAGATGGATCTATGCTGGTTATATAAAGGGACCATTTGTACTACAAAAAATGATACATGAGCATGGTTGATTAATATAATTTCTCCTTTTGGGGGTTCTAGAGCATATATTCTCTAGTGTCCTTTGCTTTGCTTAATGTAGTTTGCATATATGTATGTGTCTAATTCATTGTTGCACACTTCGATACATTAGTAAATGACAATGGTATGACCTTGGATTTACTTCATGGGAATGGTGTCTTTGACTTGCAAGGCCATGTGTGAGATTCATTTTCATGGGTGCCTTTGTATTGGGGGTGCGGGGTGCTTTATGCATTAAGTTACCCTTTCCTTGACATTTTGTCTTTCCACCCCTTTCTTACCTTTTTGTTGTATTCTTTGTTTTACTTCACAAGCCCCCTTGTTATGTATATGCATTTCATTGCTTGGGAGTTGGGATAATTCATTTAAGTCCCTTTCTTAATTATGTATTGCATTGCATTAAGACTTGGGGTGATGGCCTCATAGTGATGGGGTAGAGCTCAAGCTTCTTTGGTTTTTGACTTATCATTAATATCCCTTACATTTTTGTTGTGTGTTTTGAAATTTGTGTCATTGTCTCTCCTTTTTCTTTTTATATAGCTGCATCAACCTCATGCATCCAAGCCCCTTCCCATGGGAAATGAAGTATAGACCTTTTTGGGGTACATGTCATAGACAACCCAAAAGAAAGGACAATAGAGGGGAAGTAAATGGAGTGTGTTGAGCATGGAATGGACATTGGCTTGTCACCCTTATTAAGGCCCTTTAGTAGTACCCCTTTCCCCAAGAGTGGCAACACTTGACAAGAAAACATATGATGATCACCAAGGTGAAACAAAGGAAAAGCCATGGCTTCTAAGTATCATGATTCATTATCTGATTCAACCCATGATCCCTACATACATGCCAAATACATTTAACTTAAACACCTTGTATGAAACAATGGCCAATGTACCTTGTCACACCTCATATTGTTTGCAGTGTATCGATATCCTACTTTTTTTCATAAGTTTTGGCCATGCTGATGAGTTCAAAGTGTGATGATTTCTATGTATGTGGGCTTGTGGGATGACTTGATGTACAAGTGTTGGCTAGTGGTGGCCTAGATCCCCTATGGTGGATGGTCATGGGATGTCTTTTTAGTCCCCATTCTCAAGGTGCATGGTTTTATATCTCTGGTCGACAATCCCCTGATGGTGGCAACTCCCATTATGTTGGGCATTTATGTCATGGCTAGTTATGAAGGCATCTTGGGATGGATCTACTAGGACACATGATTTATGGGAGCCCTAGTTATTCACTTACTTATTGCTATGTAAAAGGTGATTGCGCTTTTAAGGCTTGTTACGCCCATTGTTTAGCAACCTATTTTCCCTACATGGATCCTCTCTATTCCACACTTTGGCAATGAGCCCTTGGAGGTGATTCCAATTGTGCTCATCTAGTTTCATACTTCCTAAGGTAGTCTCACAGTTGTTGCGGCATATCGCATTTTCTAATGCATTGGTCACACTCTTCGAGGCACAGATGGGCTAGTTGTATCCACCTGGACTCCCTTACACATGCCATGTGTCACATGCTAGAATGCTCTCCTCTTTTGTTCCTTTTAAAGCTTATTTTTGTCACTAAGGAGGGCCGATCCACATGTGTGTGCTTCTTTGACAACCATGGGGTACTTTCAAGCTTATTTGCTGATGTGGATCATACTTAACTTTGAGTGATATGTCAACTCACTAATATGCCATGGAACTCACTTAAAGTGAAATTATGATGTAGAATGACTTGAAACGATCAATTGAAGACATATTAGCCGAAGAAGAGAAGATCTCCACCTAAAAGGGGTATTTTTGACTTTTTGTAGAGGTTGGTTCACTCACTCAAGCTAGATGTTGGAAGGAAAGTGGTCAAGGGACATTGCTTGCACCTAAGTGAAGCCTCAACACATTTCAAGGGGAACGTTGCTTCCTAAAGCCAAATTGGCTCTCCTAGAAGATTGATGTGATTTTGCTTGTTGGGGGTTTAATGATCCATGACTTGGAATGTCATCCCAATGCTTCTTGGAAGTACCTTGACTTAAGGTATGGGTATGGGCATTCATTTGAGACATATTTTGAAGGTTAATGAACACCATTTGCGGCATTTACGGAGCTGTTTTGGAGGATTCTGCCCCTTTGGAAGATTTTATCACCTTGTTTATGAGGGTTGTATGCATGTAAAAGTATCATCTTGTTATTTTTGACTTAGTCTCTTTACTTGTGTGGATGACATGTCATTTTTGAGTGATTTCTTAGGCTAAAATTAAGGATTAAAGAATGTGAAGGAGTTGTGACCCTCATCTATAAATAAAGGTCCTCCTCTCATTCCAAATTGTTGTGAATTGTTAGAGAAAATATTTGGAGCCATTAATAGAAGATCTTTGATTGGTGTTTTGGTATCAACTCCCTTAACCTCTCTCTATCTTGGTTATTTTCTTGGTTCATTGAAGGCATTATTGTGGATGACTTAAAGACTTCTACTAGCTAGTAAAATTGATCCATTAAGGGGCAATGTTGTGTCCCTTGGAAGGAGGATATCTAGGGTTTTAAACTCACACATTCTCCATAGTTAGTGTGGTAAGTGCTTACTCTCGTGTTTTGCTTAGCTTTATGCTCTCGGACAAGGGTTTTAAACTCACACATTCTCCATAGTTAGTGTGGTAAGTGCTTACTCTCGTGTTTTGCTTAGCTTTATGCTCTCGGACAAGGGCCGTGGTATTCTTTTCCATTCCATTATTGATTTTGTTGGTGGAGGCTATTCGTTTTGAGGAAGCCCTTTTTGTAGCGCCTTGGTTTTCATAGTTTGTCTTTATAAAACATGGGATTACTTGGTCTTTTGTACCCTAATTCCTCACTCTAATCCATAAGCATAGAAATACCAACTTTGGACTCCTTAAGTCCTAAGTGGAGATAGGGCCTTTAAGCTTACATTCAACAATTAACCAAAAACCCAAAAAATTCAAATATTTTCTTTTGTCATATAAAATTTAGAAATACCAAATAATTATAAAAGTATATTGTCAAAAAATATTTTTTATTGTCTAGTGCAAAGTTAACAGTTAATCTCATTTGATAGATAATTTTTTCCAAGGGTTTATAGTAAATTTTGATTTTTAACCCTAATTGGGAAAAGTAGCCTCATAGGTTTATGTGTAAAGGTTTTATTCAACATCTCGTGGGCCGATTTAAGGTCTTAACTAAACATGGAAGTTAATTATAGCAAAACAAATTATATTGGGTGCAACCCTAAGGCTATGGTTTACCCCAAAAAGGTTTATTCTAACCCTATCTTTGCTCTTATTCATTGTTGGATTGTTTTTTTGAGACAGAGTTCGGTTGCTATATATTAATCTGAAAAAAAGTGGGCATTTTGCCATACATAAGATGCTTCTTGAGCATTCTGAATCCAAGGAGTTACAAAAAAGTTACTCTCCTTGATTCTTACAGTTGTTTTCCTGCCCCTAAAACTGTTTATGCTACTGTAGATTCTTACAAACTGAAAGCCCCAAAATTTACATTTACAAACCATGACTAATCTATGTCTATATGACTTATCTTCCTTGTAGTAGATCCTGGGTCCAGGTCTGGTTCGTTCTGCTTTGCACTAGAAGAGGATGTTGCTGTTGCGCACGCACCTCTTCGAATTCTGCTCGTAAATCCCTGCAATGAAAGCACTGCTCTGGACGCTCCATTAGGTCTGGAAAATAATCGTAGGCGCTGATCAGCTTCTTGTCTCGCTGCCTCTGAGGACTTTCCTTGCTTCTGGTGAGGGCCTCCGAGCGCGTAGAGGCAGCACTGCTCTTGAGAATGGGGAAGGATCCTGCTGTCCCCTGCGCTATTGATTTGCCTGCAGTCATGGATTCTTTTGATTACGTTTCCCCTAACGTTGACTAGCTGCGTAGTTCTCATGGTAAAGGTTGGAAGGATGAGATGTTGTTACAACTAAGGTTGCCTTTGGAGCGTTCACAGGCCTTGTTGGCGTACTTGTCAGCATCTTTATTTAGTCCACGTAATATATGGTAATATCGGACCTCCTCCAGCAAGTCGTGAAGGATTTGGTTCCTACAATTGATTTGCTGCAGAAGAGCGTTTGGCGTGCTCTGCCTTTGCACCATGAGTCTGATGATGATTGCTGAATCGCCAAAGACTATCACCTTCTTAATTCCTATCTTGATCAATTGGGTGAGCCCTTGGAACAAAGCCAATCCCTCTGCCCTGTTATTGGATAGTTCTCCCAGCCCCCATTCGAATTGAAGAATAGTCTCGCCATTGGCATTGCAGATGAGGCCCCCTGCACCTGCTAGACCAGGATTTGATTTTGAGGCGCCGTCAAAGAACATGTAGAACCTATTGCAATTGCTCAGCCAGAGTGCGAATTCCTCTTCCTTGAGCCTAAGTTTCCAAACGCTGCTTGTCTCCTTCGATTGTAGATTTCCTTGCCTTGGTGCCTGGATACTGATTTGGTTTCCTTGTACATGGTTGATCAGATTCCTTTCTTCAACGCTGTAATTGGTGGTCTCGATCTTGCCTTGAGTGTGGACTACAATTGCTTCCACCGCTAAATTCTTAGCTTTGTGACACATGACTCTAGCGTTGCATCCTTTGTCTTGAAATACCTTTCTGTTTCTTGCCAGCCAGATACGCCAAACAAGAGTTAAAGGTATAGTGTTCCATATCCTTTACGTTAATTTGCTCTTTTTTTCTTTCCATGTACAGCTTTTCCTCCAGCTGTAGACAGTTTCTGCAATGGTTGCCTTTGGTTCCCATGTGACTTCCCCGATTGAGGCCATCTGCCTCCAGCAATCATCTGCTACCTGACAATCTATGAACAGGTGTTGTATTGTTTCTTCAGCTTGACAGTAGTTTGGGCACCTGGACGGGCCCATAATGCCCCTTTTTTTTAAGTTTTCTGCTGTTAGAATCTTCCCTTTCAGAAGAAGCCAGAAGAAGAATTTTACTTTAGGAGGGGCTTCAGCTCTCCAAACCAATTTCCATTGACTCCATATGGCCTGAGGAAAGGCGCTGTCACAAAGATGTTGATACCCTGCCTTGGCTGTGTACTGAGTTCCTGTGGGATCCCAGCGATACCCATCTTGCTTACCTCTTTGGGTCGGAGCTTTACTGTGCAGAAGGTTCTTTAAAGCTACAACGCTTGTTTCTAGCTCTCTAGGGTAGTCCGGCAGTTTCCAACCCTCCCAAGCTTGAGAATGATTTCCCCAATGCGTTATTTGAGCCAAGCACCATATACCTCTGTCATTAAGCCAACTTATGGCAGGAGTTGCCTCTGTGTTTGACCCCATAGGTTGCTGTCCTAATATTCTGTCAGTGGAAAAATTAATGCTGCTCCCCCCTCCTGGGACCTTTGATATGTTTTGGGACATAAAAGGTATGACTTTCTTGCAGAGTTTCCAGATTTTTGTGCTGTCTCTATTGGGGATGTTGGTGTTCAAGAGTTGATGCCTTGTGCTGTTCAGATACTTGGCCTCTAGGACCGTCTTCCACCATGCTGAGGCCCCTGTAATCAGTCTCCAAATTATTTTGGCTCCAAGGGCTAAGTTCTGCAGTTTTGGAGATCTTATTCCAAGCCCTCCTTTCTCTTGAGGCTGAATGACATTCTTCCAACTAACTAAATTGAACTTTTTTTTCTCCGTTTTCCCTCCTTGCCAGAGGAAGTGTCTAAGAGCTCTTTCCATGTTGTGATGGAAGGCCATTGGAGCTTGGTACAAAGAGAAGCGATAAATGGGCAGAGAGGCCAGCCCAGATTTTAGAAGTACAAGGCGTCCTGCTGGATTCAGCCACATAGAACCCCATTGTTGGATTTTTCTCTTTATCTTGTCAAGGATTTCATTCCATGTATCGGCCATCAGAGGTCCCATACTCACCGGCATCCCTAGATATGTGAAGTGGCTCCAGTTTAGCTTGTATGAGACTCCTAGAGTATTTGCAATACTGTGGATGATGTTATTTGTTGCATTCCATCCATAGATGCAACTTTTTACCTGATTAACTTTCACCTCCTGAATAATCCATGAATTGATCTAGGATCTTTTTGAAGCGCCTTGCAATAGTGATGGACGCTCCTCCCATCAAGAGGGTATCATCAGCAAATTGGGAGTGATTGATGTTCTTTGTACCTTGCTCAAATTTGATGCCAGTAATTAGACCAATTCTTCGGTTGTAGTCCAAGGCTTTGCTAAGAGACTCAGCCATGAGGATAAATAAGTAAGGGGACAGGGGGCAGCCTTGTCTAAGACCTCGTGAGGATTGGAAAGCAGCACAAGTTCTACCATTGATCAGAGGGGAGATCCAAGGATTCGAAATGCAGGCTTTGATCATATTTATGAAGGAGGAGTTAAATCCCATTTTTTGAAGCACTGCAAACAGAAAGGAGTGTCTAACCCTATCGAAGGCATTGGCAAGGTCTAGCTTTAGGACGAATCCTTTCTCCTTTCGGCTTATGCTTGAATGTATGGCCTCTTGCACAAGAAGGATGGAATCAGAGATGTGTCTATTGGGCAGAAAGCCTCCTTGGTTTTCTGAGATCAAAGAGGAGAGATGAGGCTTGAGTCTTGTTGACAGAATTTTTGTAATTATTTTGTATGCTGAATTGCATAAGGATATGGGTCGAAATCTTGAGAAGGTAGAGGGCCTGTTTTCTTTTGGTATTAGGGCAAGATGGGTTGAGTTGGTGTATCCCCCAAGCTTGCCTTTCCGAAGAACCCAGCATATCATCTTTAGAAGGTCTTTTTTGATCAGCTGCCAGTACTCCCTGTAAAAACTAATTGGAAACCCATCAGGTCCTGGAGCTTTGTCTGGGTGAAGGCTCCAGATTGCCTTTTGAACTTCCTCTTCTTCTACCTCTTGCGTGAGCCTGCTGTTCGTTTCTTGGGTAACTTCTTTAGTCATGTATTGGAGTAAGCTTGAGTAGTCTTCCTCACTTTTGTCCTCTGTCAGGAGATTTTTAAAGTGAATGGTGGCTGCTTCTTTTATGGACTCCTGGGTGTCATAGCTGTTCCCTTCACTATCTCTAATTGTACTCACAGTGTTCCTGGTCTTTCTAACTGTAGCCTGCTTATGGAAATAAGATGTATTTTTATCTCCCTCGTGCAGCCATAACTGTCTTGACTTTAATCTCCATTTGGTCTCTTCGTCCCTTATTGTTTGTGTCAGCTGGGAATACAGTCTTATCTCATTTTCTTTGGCTTGCTGGGAGAGTCCAACAGCTTCTATATTTTGCTGCACTTCCTCAAGATTTTTTTTGATGTCCTTTTTAATCATCTCGGGTTCCTGGTAATTAGTCTTTGCCCAGGTTTTAAGAGCCTGTTTAGTTTGCTTCAATTTTGTTTCCCAGATATATGTCGGGGAGCCTTCCACATGCTGGGTCCAGGCCTGCCACACCGCGTCTCTAGCTGCAGGGATTCGGTTCCAGAGGGAACAATATCTGAAAGGGAGTGGTCCAAGCTGGCAATGGCTGTGCAAGGTAAGCGTTATTGGATAATGATCCGAGGCGGAGATGTTGAGGATGTTTGACTGGCCGGTAACAAAGGAGGACAGATAAGCGACATTAATGAGGAACCGGTCAAGCCTCTCCATGATATTGCCTGCTCCTAGACGCCTATTGCTCCAGGTGTACCTGCGGTTCTTGGGCTTTATATCAACCAAATCTTGCTCCTGCATAATATGCTCAAGTCGGTTTCTGAATGGGTCTGGGCTGAAGTTTCCCCCTCTTTTCTCATTGGCGTGCAAAACCAGATTTAAATCCCCTGCAAGAATGAGATTGCTGTCTTGGTCTTCTTCTATATTTGTTTCCAAAGTGTTCCAGCACACTTCTTTTTCCCTGTATTGATTCGGTGAATAAATATTGTATATTTTTACAGTCGTTCCATTTTCCTTGCTTTCTAGATTAACACTGATCCAGTTCTGATGTATTTTGGCAAAGTTGCAGCTCCATTTACTGTTGTCCCACATTGTTAGGATGCCACCCGAGGCTCCTCTTGCTTCACTGGCACAACCACTGTAAAGCTTTTGCTGATTAATGATTCTGTTGATTTCGGTTTGATCTTGCTTTGTCTCCTGAATTAGGATGATTTCAGGCTTTTCACTTCGAATTAATTCCTTAAGGGCTGCTATCTTGGAGGGGTGCCCTAATCCCCTACTGTTCCAGGATAGCAATTTCATCATGATTTACCTGTAGTATGGAGAGGTGCTCGCCTCTCTTTACCTTTGTTATTGTTTTCTTTATCCGAATGTCCCAGAATGAAGGATTCTATAGGAGCCTGAGATCCCATGGCAATATCCTTCTGTGCACTTTCTTCTCTCTGCTGTTTAGCCGACTTTCTGCCAGGCCCGTGTTTTTTGGGTATATCGTTGGGCGCCCCATGATCCTTCGATGAGCTTCTGGTGATCCTAGCGGAGGGGGTATCAGGGGAGGGCTGGGAGATATGAGGGGGGGAGGGATGAAGATGTGGGTCAGATGGGGAAGGATCCTGCTCAGTTTCTTCCTCAGAGAGGGCCGCAAAGGGGTTGGAGGAAGGTGGAATGGAAGGATCTGAAGGTCGGGGGGGTGAGGAGGGGTGATGAGGTGGGGATTGCTGAGAGGACGAGGAAGGGTGCTGGAGGGATGAATGAGGCTGGATGGGTTGCTGGAGGGAAGCCCCAGGGGCTTCAGATTCCGAAGGTTTCAGTGGTGGAGATGATTTTTTTCTTTTAACAGATTCCCATTGCCCTTCTTGCTCTTCTGATCCTACATTTATAATTTTAGGGCATCTATTTGCAAAATGTCCATATTCGTGACATACCTTGCATTTGAAGGGTATCTGTTCGTAGTCCAGCTGCTGAATATGGCACCACTCGTCTACTTTCAGTTTGATTGCTTCCGGTAGTCCACGCCCCAGGTCAACTTCAACACAAATCCGCGCACAGGCCTGCATGTTGTCCTTGGGTTCGCTGCGATCTATGTATTTTCCGACCGCGTTTCCTATTGCTTTGACCGAATCATCGCCCCAGCAGTGAAGAGGGAGATGGGGCAGTCTGACCCAGACTGGCACTGCGCTTGGAATGTCTAGCTCTGGATCGAAGTCCGGGGTCCATTTGTTGAGATAGAGACCCCTGGAATCCATGAAGTAAGGCCCGTTCCTGAAGATTAGGTCCTTGTCTTCCTTAGTTTCAAAATGGAAGGTAAAATAACCTCTGCCACAGAATCTGATGGATATTTTCCCTTGAGTCTTGTCTGCCCAGTTTCGTTCAACCCACCTTTGCACTGTTTTGGGCGAGGGCCATAGTCCTGTAAATTGCCCGATCAAGCCTTTCTCTGCTAAGGAGATGGCTGCCATGCGAGGGATAGTCGGAGGCAAATGTACTTCCTGTAGAACATCTAGTTTCTTCACAAACTTGGTTGCAGTTGGCCTTGGTCTTTGCTGTGGTAGAGATTGAATCAGTTTGGAGAAAGCTTGTTGCAGTTCTGGATCCCCACCAGGTGGATCCGGGGGATCCATGAGGCTGATCGTTCGAGCAGAAGCAAGCGGGTTCGATGGCGGGCTCAGGTGCGCGCGCGCGCACAACAGCAGCTATAGAAACCGTAAATCAGAACCCCTTGATTGTTTATTCATTGTTGGATTGTTATTCAAGTTTACTTTAACACATTATAATGGTGAAATTTGTCTCCATAGTGAATTAAATTGCTCATATTTTTAATTTGGAGAATCTTGGGTGAAACCCTAGGGATTCACACCCTCTTTATACAAGTCTGTGCTAATTCCATATTTTCTTATCATTAGAATCTGTATTTTATCATTGCTAGGATTTTTTTATATGTGTATTTCATTGACTTGGACAAGGCATCCAAGATCCAACATTGAAAGCGCTCTAAAGCATTTTTGGATGTCTTTTCCCTATTAAAAATCCAAAACCTACAATTTTGTGCATTTTTTTGTTATAAATCAGATTCTAGAAAGCTTGGATAGCAGCAAGCTTGTCCAGTTTACAACATATAATCAGGAGGTAATCTTAGAATATCATTTGTCATTGATTTGTGCAATAATATCTTGCTCTTGTACGGTAAAAGGTATATTTCACTAGCTTAAAGTGTGAAATTATTGTGCTGATTAAAGATTTACATTTCTGTTGTAGCATATCATATTACAGATTTCGACACTTATCAAATAACTTCTAACTTCCATTAGTAGGTGGTGATTGATGCCCTAATTCTTCATTGAATAAATTTAATGCATTTTATCACTTGATTGGCATTGGTCTATCTCAATGTTGTACGAAGCGGGGGCGAAGCGGAAGCGTTTTTGGAAGCGGGGATGCAGAAGCGTCATTTTCCAAAAATCTAGGAAGTGAAGCGTCTGCTATATATATTTATATTTATATTTTTTTGCATTTATACTCAAAACAAACATCCCAAATAGCAAATTAATTGTAGAAGACATGAAAACATGCATATTTTTGCATAAATCAAGATAGATATAACATCCATTGTACATTAATGATTAATTATTCGAGCATCAACCATTTAGATGCATCAACCATCTAGAATCTAGATTCTTCTCCTCTTGTCTAGCCTTTGCCTCTACCTCGATTGTCTAGGGATATTAGTCAACATTGCCCAATTTTGATCAAACTACCTAATTCAAGACTTAAAATATGGTAGAAAAAGCTTAACATACTTGATCGATGATTTTGACTTGATTGAAAGGTAATTTTTTGCTAAGGGCATGCCGCGTGACAAAGGAGTTCAACAATTAACACCGCCAACACTAGGGTACATATAGGGCTTAGTGCTCTTGATTAAATGCTAATCGCATACCTTCATACTTGATATAATCTAATGAAATGCCACAATCCCATTGATCCTGAATTCCTGAAAACTCTTAAGTCTGCTGAATTTTGAATAGGATATGAAATTCTATTTTCTCCATATGAAATCCAATGAGGCTGGAACCACTCTCAAACATCCTGAGTCATTTCATGGTAATGTTAAAAATTTAAGTAAAAGGATGAAAATGAAAAATAGGTTTTTGTTGGTGAAGTGAATTATTTAGTTCTTACAATGATATACCTACAAGTTCGTTTCACAGATTGGGATACCCGTCATGGCTTCCAGGAATTGGCCTAAAGTGAAGGGAAAACTGTGCGAAGATGACAATGGTACGCTTCCCAAGTGTGCTTACCCTCATAGCACCGTGGTCAAGACTTTTGCAAGGGGTGCTAGTTTGAGTGGTAACATACCTTATGTCTGTTGGATTTGTCATCATCAAATGAGTGACATAAGCATGATATATGAGGCATTTGTGGGCTACTATCTATGGAGAATTTTGAAATTCATCAGTGGGACCACTGTTTGCAGTTTGGATCATTGAAGAAAAATATCCTCTAGTTAACCTAGGTACGAGGGTGTAGCAATACTTACTGATGTAAATCTAATTTAGATGGTTGGAGCGTAGGCTATTCAAGGTCTACAAAGGCCTTCTAGTGCATAGGATGCGTAGTAAATGCAATGAAAGTATTTTTACAATAAAGAAGTGCATGTAATAGGGGAAGCCTCAAATCCCCTTGCCCAAAATATCCATTGTCAAATACATCATTATATTAAGGTCCTTTTGGCCCATTACATTGTAGTAAATATGTAAATCTAATTTGGCACTTGATGTGTATTATAGACAGGCATATGTGGCACCCGATATGTATTATAGACATGAGTGTGTAAAATGTTATATATTAAAGTACCTAGTCTTTGTGATAACATATTGTATATTATAGACTACTATTTATTATATCATTTATGTATATTATATGGCAATATGTTGTGTGGCATCACCATCTAATCAAATGATTATAACAATAACAAAGATACAAAAAATGCAAATATTTATCCATCAGTAAGTGAGCCTAAAAAAAACTACCATTTAATGTGTTTTCCTGCCCTAGTTTCTGCTATGTATTTGAAGTAATTGATTTCATGTGTTTTCATTTATAAGTTCAGATTTATATGCATTAAACATTGATAAAACTTATTGAAACTGAAAGCCCTTGCATTGAGTCAAGAAAAAATTACACACTATCAATGTGAATAGCATGTTGTCAAGGTTGCAGTTTGGGTAGTGCATCTTTGGAGGCATTTCTTCTTTAGTCCAAATGAGAATGAAAATTGTATAATTGAGTATCTTGTTTTGGACCTTTCCAATGGTATATGGCACTTCCTCTAACTCCACAGGATTCAAGATAAAAATGAAGTTGGAGTGAAGCAGTCATCTTATAGTCATTTGGACCTTTTTAGCATATCTGGGCATTCGGGCTCAACAACCTGATACTAGATACATTCAGACAAGTTGTTTGCATCCTAACATCCGAATATCTAGGGGTGCACCAAAGTAGCACCATAACAAAGACCTGGATCCAAATTTCCTTTCTTTAGCTAACAAGTGGACCCCAACTGACATGGCAATATAGGTGGGATGGCATGTGGCACCAGGTCGCAGTTGTTGACATTGTAGTCGTAGTTAATGACATGTGGCACTCATTTTTGGCTCTTTTAGGTGGCTAATTGGAGAGGTGGTAGATGACACGTGGTAGTGTGCTAACTTGGTAGATGATGTGGTAAGAGAACCATGTGGCGAGTTCTGATTGGTTCTTGGAGTTTTTGATGTGGCATCTCTTGAAGTCTTGGGATTCATTCCAGGGATTGGTTTGGTGAAGGTTTCTTTATATTTCGTTTTGGCCAAAAATGGCAAAGAATAAAGCAATTGTGCCCAATTAGTAGTTCCCCTTAGCTATCTATTCGGGAGCACGAAGAGTCATTCTAACATCCGTCATTTGGGGTATGTTGAGTCATCTGGGCATTTGGTGGTCCGAGGATAGATTAACACAAGTGTTTTGGCAGGTTAAGAACAGTCTGGATCACGGATCTTTGAATCAAGTACTTGGCACAACTATTGAGTTATAGTTGGAACTTGCGCCAAGCTCCAAAAGAAATCTGGGCATCTAGGGGCCGAGGCATGCAGTCGCTCTGGGGCAGTTGGAATGGGGTCGAAGACTGGGTTTTTGGATCAATGCCTTAGCGCAAATTTCACGAAAATGCTTGTGGGCCCCACATCACTGTTTAGAGAGTTATTTGGGTCGTGAAGCAATCTAGGTATGGTATAGACAAAAAAAGGACGAGGGGATTGAATCCTCAGATCCATGAAGCTATTAGGATACATTACACATCTGAGAGTAGCGACTTAGTTAAACGAGGCTAGATATAGATTTTCAGGTAAACAGTTAGTTGACTAGATACAAATTTGTTAGAGGAATGTTGAAGATGGTCATATTGTATGGTTTCGTGGATCTAAAGTTAAGTCTGTGGGGACCAAGGGTCCATGGAAAGAAAATATATTTGGGTCATCTGGACCGCATTTCTAACAAGAAAAATAAAAGAATAATATAGGTTGTTTGATTGATTTTCAATGGAGTGTTGGTCCAACCATGGTTGGTTGATTTGGTTTAGTATAAATAAGCTAGAGAAGTTTGGAAGTTATGTGATTCGATCGATTGAAAACATAAGTGATTTAGGCTGTGCGTAATCGCTGGTGGTGGTTCTGTTGTGTGAAATGCGAAATAAGTGTGAAAAATGAAGTTTATGGAAGGCGCGTGACACTGTTCAATTTGGATGCGATCAATATTGTGAAGTTTGTAAAGTTGACATGTTGGGATGTTGTCTGAGTGCTGAATAAGAAGAACAAAGTGTGGCCTCCAAAAGATCAGAGTTTGTAAATGCAAAACATAGGAGCAACATATAAGCACTGTGGATAAAATCGAGTTGAAGATACATAACAGGGAGTGACGTGTAAAACAAAGGAGCAACACAAAACAAAGCTAAAGATATAAAGAAAGGATTCAATTAAGCATTTCAGGTTAGTGCTTGTATTTCTTAGGAGAATGGTGTCTCCTCTTGGTTGGTGCGAGTAAAACATTTCAGGGGTTTGGTGCTAGAAAATCAATGTAATAGTAGCTTGATGCCTACAAGATCATTGAATAATAAAAGAAATTTCTTATATATATTTGGTGTACGTTTATGTCGCTACTGAGATTGATGTTATATATGCATTGAAGTGTTTTGGATTAATTAAAATTGGTCATTATACTAATTCACCCACCCTCTCAGTATAATCTAATTTCCAACATTGGCTCAATAATCGGATCCCAGATACATTTGGATAGGTTGTTTGCATCTGAGCATCTGGATATCTGGGGGTCACCAAAATAACACCATAACAAAGTGCTGAATATGGATTCCCTTGCTTTAGCCAACAAGTGGACCCCAACTGACATGGTAGGAGTTGAGGACACGTGGCACTCATTTCGACTCTTTTAGGCGGCGAATTGGACAGGTGGTAGATGACACGTTTGAGAATGACAAGTGGCAGTGCGCTAACTTGGTAGATGACATGGTAGTGACATGGTAGGGATGATGTGGAAAGAGAACCACATGGCAAGTTTTGATTGGTTCTTGAAGTTTCAACATGGAAGCTCCTGAAATCTTAGGATTCACGCCAAGGATTGGTTTGGCAAAGGTTTCCTTTGTATTTCGTTTTGGCCAAAAATGGCAAAGAATAAAGCAATTGTAGCAAATTAGCAGTGGGGACCTTTGTTGTCTATTTGGGAGTGCGAAGAGTCATTCGAGCATCCAACATCTAGGGTATGCTTAATGATCCAGGCATCTGGTGGCTTGCGGATAGAGCAACGCAAGTGTTTTGGCAGGTTAAGAATGGTTTGGATCCTAGATCTTTGGATCAATGACTTGGCACAATTATTGAGGTGAAGGTGGACCTTGTGCCCAGCTCCAAAAGGAATCTGGCCCATCTAGGTTTTTGGGGGTTGAGGCATGCAATCACTATGGCTTAGTTTGAGTGAGGTTGGAGACTGGATTTCTGGATCAACGCCTTGGTGCAAATTTCCAGAAAATACTTGTGAAACCCATGTCATTGTTTAAAGAGTTGTTTGGGCTATGAACCAATCCGAGTATGGTACAAAAAGAAAAAGGAAGAGGGGACTAGATCCCTAGATCCCCAGAGCTATTCGGATACATTGCACATCTGAGAGTAGCGACTTAGTTAAATGAGGTTGGATGTGGCTTTTTAGGAAAAAAAAGTTAGTTGATCGGATATGGATTTGCTGGAGAAATGTTGAAGATGGTCATATGATAAGGTTTTGTGGATCTAAAGTTAACCCTAAGGGGACCAAGGGGCCATGGAAAGAAAATATATTCGAGTCATTGGGATTAGATTTCCAACAGGAAAAGTAAAAAAATAATATAGGTTGTTTGATTGATTTTCAATGGAGTGTTGACCCAACTATGCTTGGTTGATTTGGTTTAGTATAAATAAGCCAGAGAAGTTTGGAAGTTGCATGGTTCGATTGATCGAAAATAGAAGCAATTTTGGTTGTTCCTAATCGCTTGTGGTGATTTTGTTGTGTGAAGTGCGAAATAAGTTTAAAAAATGAAGTCTATGGAAGATGTGTGAAGTTGTTCAATTTGGATGCGATCAACATTGTGAAGTCTATAAAGTTGATATGCTTGGATGCTGTATGAGTGCTGAATAAGAAGAATAGAGTGGCCTCCAAAAGATCAAAGTTTGTAAATGTAGAACAAAGGAGCAACATACAAGGACTGCAGATGAAATCGAGTTGAAGATACAAAATAGGGAGTGATGTGCAGAACAAAGGAGCAACACAAAGCTAAGCTGAAGATATAAAGAAAGGATTTAGCTAAGCATTTTAGGTTGGTGCTTGTATTTCTTAGGAGACTGGTGTCTCCTCCTACTTGGTGCCAGTAAAACGTTTAAGGGCATTGGTACCTCCTTTTGGTTGGTCCAAAAACTCAATTTAATAGTAGGTTGATGCCTACTAGATCATTTAATAATAAAATAAATATCTTATATATATATATATATTTGGTGTACATTTATGTCGCTGTTGTGATTGATATTATATAAGCATTGAAGTGTTTTGGATTAACTAAAATTGGCTTGTTGCTGCAAAATCTAGTAGGATTTGGAGGGGTACACTACAAGGCCAATAGTAGACCAAGGGACAACAATGGGGTAGTGGCCCACTGTCACCACAACCAAAACCCCGTGGTCTTTACAAATTTTCACTTATGGGGGGAGTCCCCATATATGAACAGGGCACCTAATAGTTATTCTAGGTATATGGTACAAGGTGACTAAGAGACTTTGAAGGGAAAGGCTCGACTTAGTACAAGGTTCCAAAAGAGTTGGGGCGGTTCGCTTTCCTTGGAGAGATCAAGTTTATGCACACAAGACCTAGTGTTTGATTAGTGGGTTGAGAGTTGGGATGGCCCAAAGTCAAGGTGATTGCAAAGGGTTTCCAACAATGATTTTTAACAAAACAAAGGCACATGAAACCCTCAAATAAACCCTTAAGTTGAAGCAACACCAAACTAGGGTTTACCCTAGGGCAAACAACTAGGGAAAAGAAATTTATGGTTGAAATTGAAGTGAATGCCTACCAAAAGGGAATGATTTTGTTTCAACCACTATCCTCTTGGCGTTTAGACTCTCCAACACCAAAAATTCACCTTGCCTAGGAATTTGCAACAAGCCCTAGTTTGAGAGCTTAGCCTTGAAGGAGCCAGAATTAGGTTTAGAGAAAGAAAGGTAAAGTTTATGAGTTTGATCACCAACAAGGAGGCCAACACCTTGTTCCTTGGGAGAATGGAGTCTATGGAGTTTGATTGGATGACAAATAGTTGCCAAGGAGGAAGAATTCTTGATGCCCTAGCACCTAAACCCTAACAATTACCTATGTAATGGATCAAGGAGATTTATGGGAGAGCTAATTAAAGTTCACCACTAGGATATTTATTCACTTGTTATTCATGAGTAATGCATGCAAATATTGACATCTAGATACCATCCAATAGATTTTGAACAAATTAGGGCACAATAGTAAACCCTAGATTCATAACATTCCATACATTAGACATAAAGAAAATAATAAGATAACATGCCATGAAATTCCATGCATTGATCCAAGACAATAGCTCCAAAGACGAATGATTTGTTCCAAATATCAAAGTGCATTCATAGATCTGATTTGCTCCACAAGGCAAGATGGTCAAATTAAATAAGAGGCCGAAATTCCAAGTGTGTACAATGATTTGATACAAGCGAATCTCTCCTCTATTTATATGAGTAGTTCAAATGCCTATTTTAGTCTAAAAGTGCCCTAAACATTAAAATAATATCACAAGTTATTTCACACACTGACCTACTAGCCAAGACAAAATACATAAATTTGCACACATGTGAGCAGTGGGGTAGATAATGATGATGTCATCCATGCGTGAGCCCTCCTAGGGCAAGCGTTGAAGGCTTTGGGTGCTAAGTGATGTGTAGAAGCCCTCTAAAATCATCTCCTAAGGGCTGGCCTTTAGGTCTTTGTCAAAATCTCAATTTGGGCCCCAAATTGCATCTTGGGGGTCAAAATTGTTTGTTTTTGGTAGCATCGGAAGTGCTCTAGCCTTGAAAATTGGTGGAGAGGCTAAGGCACATGAGTTCCAAAGAACCCAGAAACTGTTTGGTGAAATTCTACCTAGATTGTATTTTATTAAAATAATTAATATTTTTAATGGAGTTCCTATGTCTAAACTTAGGAAAATTAAATATTAATGGGTATTAATGAAAATATGGGTGAGATTGATCTAGAAGGCAGATCAAGTCATGTTTTAATCTTAGCCATTGATTAGAGACTTGATCTCGGCCGTTGAAGACTCGACAAGAAAAGTATAAAATGGAGGCTTGGGGTTCATTTGGAAACACACGGAGAGAACGAATTGATCTGGAGTTCGATTTCTGGGTCTAGGAAGCTGAGAAATTCGAACTAAGTGATCATTTAGCAACAGAGGGGCAGAGAGAATCCGGGAGGACTTTCCGGAGAATACTGACAGAGAGGTAGAGAGAGCTTGTAGAGGCAGCGTAGTAGTTGGAGAGCTGACGCTGGGCTAGTCTGGGCCCATGCAGCCTTGACGCGGAGCCAAAAGGGCCAACGCAGAGGGGAAAGCTGCTTGTCACGCAAAATTCAGAACTGTTGGAATAGCCGGGATAGCTGACGCAGAAGGGCAGAAGCGCTGACGCAGGGCCAATGCAGAAGTAGCTGGGGTTAGCTAGTCTTGTTGCCGGATCAGACAAAATTCTACCGGGTGAAGTGAGGTAAAACTCACTCAGATTTTCCGCCAGTATTTTCTCTATAAAGGATTGTTAGATGAGCATCCTAGATTTGTATTCAGATATTTCTCCTGCATAATAATAAACCCTCAAAATTACTGCACCGATTTTCCCGCATTGGTTTTTCCGGGGGCTGTTGTGTCCAAAAATAAGTGTGTCCTATGTATCTTGTTTTTTGCTTTGTTTTATGTTTCATGAGATCAAATATTTAATTACTGTAGGTTGCAGAAGTAATTTGCTTCAATATTCAGAAGAATGACTTGATGAATGTAATTTAAAAAACAAGTAGATGAAGTAGATTCAGATTTGCTGCAGTAGGGGTTCCTTCAGTGTAGGAATTTTCACATGGTATCAAAGTGTTGATTTTGAAATAGGAAGAGTAGATCCAGTGCTGAGCAATGAGGCTGAAAGTTGCACTTAGCAACAATTTGAATCCCCTTGAAGGGATTGCGCAGTCCTTGCCGGGAAGGATATTCGAGGAAATCTCTCTCTGAGTGAGACGACAGAGAGGTACGATTTCCAGTTCGTGAGTTTGCAGAGGCAGAGGGAGTGACACAGAGCCTCAGTGCAGTGCTTGAAGGGCGCAGTTTCTGCCGAGGCAGAAATCTGCTGGAAAAGAACGAAGACACGTAGAAGGGGAATTTTCTCCTCAGAGAACTTTCTACCAGAAAGTTCGAATTTCTCACTTGCTGAGCAACTGAGCAGTGCTAAGCAGTGACTAGAGGAGTCAGTTCGACAGTTGGGTGAGATGGCATCGCATGGGCTCAGAGATCAGGACAAGTTGGACGGAGCCTCCAACTATGTCATATGGAAGACCAAAATCTTAGTTGTTTTGGAGGAATATGATCTCGAGGCCTACGTCAAAAGTGTTGTAGATGTTCTTGTTGACAACAATCAAAAGAAGAAGTACAAGGCTGAGTAGGGGAAGGCAAAGAGGCTCATTCTCAATGGAGTTCGAGATCACGTGGTCTCACACTTGCAGGGCAAGGATACAACCCGAGAGATGCGGGAAGCCTTGTCGTCACTATATGAAGGCTCTTCCGAAGAGCGGAAGATGTATTTAGAGCAGAAGTTGTAGCATACTCTGATGCAGAAAGGTGAAGGGGTGAACCTCTATCTTCAACGTCTAAAGGACGCCAGAGACCAACTTGTTGCAGTGGGGTCCACTCCTCAGCCAACTGCGATAGTGAGGATAGCCTTGGAAGGAGTCTTAGATGAATGGCAAGTTTTCCTCCAAAGCATATTGGGCAGGGAAAAACTACTTTCATGGGAGGAGATGTGGGCAGCTCTTCAACAGGAGGAGTTAAGGAGGGACCTAATAAAGGTCAACCTCAATGGCAGCAGTGGGAGTGGCACAAAGACAAAGGAGGAGGAGGAAAACGCAGCTCTAACATCGAAGGGACAACAAAAATAAAAGCAGAAGAAGGACATTTCAAAGGTGAAATGTTTCAGATGTGGCGAGATGGGTCACTTTGCATCTCAGTGTCCTTTGAAGCAAAAGGATAAGGACGAGAAGCATGATCCAAAGGTTGCAGTCGTGAAGATAGACGAGGATGAGTATGCCATGAGTGCCCATGCATCTCCAAGAGGGAGATGGGGCGATATTGAGCTGTCGTCGGGAGGACTACATGTGGGCAGGATCCTTGAGGAGTCCACCTCTTGGATCAATTCCTTGCTAGCGAGATGGACTTAGTGTCAGATGATGCAGTGGATTGTTTGGAGGACAAATGCAGTAGCTTGGGACCAGAGACTGATCAACGCAAGGTTGGCTGCAGTGCAGTTGGCACAGTGCAAAAGTCAACAGGAGTGCAGAAGATTCAGAGGGTCAATAGCAGTCAGATTCCAACATTCATTGTATTATGCTGAACACAGTTAAGTTCAGTTTATTTTGGATGTTTTTCAGTTGCTTCTCTCAGCAGCTGAGTTGCAATACAGATGCAGTGCTAGTAGCATAGCAGATGCAGCGTTTGAGAGGGCGCTGTAGTATAGATGTAGTAGTGGCAATGGCAGTGTCATGGGCAGCCATACAGTAGCAACAACAACACAGTGTTGGTGGCAGCAATAGTGTAGAAAGGAGATGCTTCAGAAACAGAGCAACATGCAGGTGGACATTGTTGCTAGAGCACTTTCCTTGCTAAGAGGGAGTGTTAGTTTTTGGTAGCATCGGAAGTGCTCTAGCCTTGAAAATTGGTGGAGAGGCTAAGGCACATGAGTTCTAAAGAACCCAGAAACCGTTTGGTGAAATTCCACTCGGATTGTATTTTATTAAAATAATTAATATTTTTAATGGAATTCCTAAGTCTAAACTTAGGAAATTAAAATATTAATGGGTATTAATCAAAATATGGGTGAGAATGATCTAGAAGGAGGATCAAGTCATGTTTTAATCTTAGCCGTTGATTAGAGACTTAATCTCAACCGTTGAAGACTCAACAAGAAAAGTATAAAATGGAGGCTTGGGGTTCATTTGGAAACACACATGGAGAGAATGAATTGATTTGGAGTTTGATTTCTAGGGCTAGGAAGCTGAGAAATTCAAACTAAGTGATCATTCAGTAGCAGAGGGGCAGAGAGAATCCGGGAGAATACTAATAGAGAGGCAGAGAGAGCTTGTGGAGGTGGCGCAGTAGCTGGGAGAGCTGACGCTGGGCTAGCCTGGGCCCACGCAGCCTTGATGTAGAGCCAGAAGGGCCAGTGCAGATGGGAAAGCTGACTGTCACGCAGAAGACGAGACTGCCGGAACAGCTGTGATAGCTGACGCATACGGGTAGAAGAGCTAATGCAGGGCTGACGCAGAGCCTGAAAGGCTGACGTAGGGCTATGCAGGGCCAACGCATAAGTAGCCGTGGTTAGCCAGTCTTGTTGCCGGATCAGATGGATTTTGCCGGGTGAAGTGAGGTAAAACTCACTCAGATTTTCCACCTGTATTTTCTCTGTAAATGATTGCTAGATGAGCATCCTAGATTTCTATATAGATATTTCACTTGCATAATAATAAACCCTCAAAACTGTTGCATTGGTTTTCCTGCATTGGGTTTTTCCGGGGATTGTTGTGTCCCCTATTTATTTTGTTCTTTGCTGTGTTTTCTGTTTTATGAGATCAAATATTTAATTAGTGTAGGCTACATAAGTAATTTGCTTCAATATTTAGAAGAATAACTTGATGAATGTAATTTAAAAATCAAGTAGGTGAAGTAGATTCAGGTTTGCTGCAGTAGGGGTTCCTTCAGTGTAGGAATTTTTACAAAAATGTGGCCATAGTGCCTGTCTCTACTCCAACGTTGAGGGCTTCCAAGGTCGTGCTAGCCCCCTCCCATGTCTTAAGGGATGAAACCATCCTTATTTGGGACCTGAATCTGCTGCTCTCCCTCGTGAAGTGTTAAGGACAACTAGGGGCAAGCTGGGTTCAGCTGCATCATCTCGAAAAACATCAAATGCAAGGCAAAGTGCCAGAATGGTGTGGGTGCTGGAGGCGCCCAAGGGTGTATATGATGCTCTGTTGCTGCTTGGAGCCCCATGGCTTTCAACACACCACCTGTGAGTGTCAATATGCTTCTCTGTGATCCTGGTACTAGTTAAGGTGGCCAGGCCCCTGTTATGGAACCACCTAATGATCATATCACAAAGTCTAGTGAAAGCAACAAATAATCAAGCACAATAATCATTTTTGCATCTAAGTGGATCGAACTTGAAAGTAATGGGCTCTTTGACACTCCAAACAAGGATTCCCTTCCAAATTTTGGGGTTTTGAACTTGTAATTATGTAACCTCTCTAGGTGGGAGTGGCTAACGGACAACCCTATTGGGTGTTTCCATCCCCCAAGGGGAAGTGACATTTCATCTGTCCACCCTTCAGCTAATAGTGTCATATGAATAATGATGGTAATGGAAGGGAGAAGACTTGATGGCCGCGTGCCATGGTCAAAGGGACCAACATGGTGGGGATCCACATCCTTAGTGTATAGATGTGAGGACAGAGCAATCATGGATGCATGAGTTACCAACTCGACTTTTGCTTTTCCACCCTTCTTGTGTGCCTTTTACTTTTTCTTGATTTTTCTTTATATTATTGCTCGTAGCTCAAAGGGTTAGAGCTTGCTTTGTATAATATATAACAGTTATTACCCCCTTAGTGATGAGGCAACTCATTGCCCATCAGGGGTTGGGACATGCAAGGGTTCCTTTTCCATGATGTGAAAAAGCAACATGTGCTCAGGAACCGAGTGATGGCCAGAAGAGGTTAGGTAGAGCTCATGCTAGGCTTTTGCTAATGTGCTAATGTGCATGTCCCGACCATCTTTTGCATTTTGATATTCTTTGATTTTCTTTTGTGGCCATTATTTGCTTTTTCCTTTTCGTTTAGTTGCATCAACCTCCCAGGGCCAAGTTTCGGGGCCGTACCCAAGTATGAGGATGTATGGGTGCCATATCCCAGAGCACCAATGGTCAGTTGAACCTGAAGAATGGAGTTGGAATATACGACATGTAATGTAAGATGGAAAGTGGTAAGTATGGAATAGGGATAGATGGAACACACTATCTCAATCAGGGCTTCCCAAGTAGTGCCCCTCCTATACCCATTAGGCCATTAGGGGAGGTATCATTGGACTAGGATCAAAGATTAACCCCCCATTTAAGGCGAGGGAACAAGATCACAACCAAAACCCACCCTTCTTCTTGGTAACCCCATAATCCATGCCAAAAGCCCAAATACAAACAAGCATAAGCACCCGATTGCATAATCAATGAAGTACCTTTAGATCGGAAGCCCACCTCCATTCATGTGCTCCCGCGAGGTGGGTGAGAAGACATATGAATGATGCAAGTGGCGAAGATATGAATGGCACGTCGTCTTTGACTAGTGGTGGTTACAGAGGTTGCTGGCTAGCCAGTTGGAAGAGATGATGGGAGAAAAATTTCTCCTATGGGGTCACCCACTTTTGGTGGCTAACATTTGGCACCATTTGGGACATGAGCTCACTGTAGAGCGCATGATCCATGTACTCGAACGAGAAGTTCATGAGAACTCAAGCAATCCTTGGGATTGCAGACCTGTAACCTGCACATTGCAACAAACTTGTTTGGTAGCATGTGCATTGGGTGTAGGGAATGATCCATGTTTTATACAAGAGTATAAATCCGTACAGAAAATAAAATCTATTCTAAGTGGAATCAAATCTACATAAAACATGATATGAATTTGATTAGTGATGCTCACACAATATGCAATGCACCTACACTACCATGCACATGCGTATGCCAATTCCTATCAAAGAGGGTGAGGCGACTCCCTTTCATCGGGGAGGGTAAAAGTTCACCATCAAGTTTAGCAATATATAAGTAGCCTACACCCACTTTTCCATGGATTTGGACAGAATGAGGTCCTTATGAACCAAAACGTGATCACCTTCTTGGTAGTCCTTCTTTGGTTTGGGACCTGTTATCGCTTGCCGCCTACACCTCCCCGTTAGTGAGAAAAGCCTTTAACCCCACAAGGTGTGGTTGGTGGCAAGAACTAAGAGAAGGCACTGTCACCTATTACCGACTCTCTCTGTTTAAGCTATCTTCTAGGTTCGCTAAGGGGGGTTGTCCCTAAATGGAAAACTAAGTTAAAAGATGTGAGGTTTCTAGGAGATGTTAGAATGAAATGGATTACCTTTTTGAGATTACAAACAAATATAATGAGCAATATGAGCTAAAATCAACTTCCTTAACCATCAATACATGAGATAATAATAAGCATATGTAAAACTAGTGCCCTCAAAATATTGCTCAAAATGAATGATACTTGCTCAAAATAAAACAAGTAACCCTGAAAATGAAACAAAAGATGTTAGCAAAATCAATGCAAGATATTAAAAATCTTTCAAGATATATGATCACTTATTAATCCAAAGCATACAAGGAAAAAATATCTTGCAAAGGAAACCAATTAATATTCTACTTGCACAATGAGATAATACTTGCCCAAAGTATCCAATTCAACACATATTCATAAATGAAAAGTGTAATGATTATCTGTAAGTAAAACAATGAGATGTGTTAATATGAAATGCACCTAAACTAAAATTGGATGCAATTATCTTGGTTACTTTTAATCTAAATCCCTATTCTAGGTGAAAGATCTTCCTCTTGAGCTCTTACCAAAGGGTAAAAATTGAGGTGACTGTAAGAAAGAGGGGTCAAGGACACGGTCGTGTCATTAACGATACCCTTCCCTTGAGTCTTACTAGCCAGCGTGTGCTTTCGTTCCTACAAGGGGACAAGCCACCTTCATAACTGCAATGTCATACACCTTTACCTTATTTCATATCAATAGGAAGAACTTTCCAAGAAAGTCTTTTTCCTATGATTTCTATCAACCAAGCTTATGATCAAAGGTTAAATTGGTTATAAAATGCAATTAAATTAGAATGCCTGATATGATATGCAAGTGAGATTGTAAGTGTTATGTAAAAGATAGAAATTGTTTTAATTAAATATGCTCTACAAGATCACTTGTATAGTTGCTCACAAGATGCATAAGCTTCATGAAAAATTGTGAGTTGCTAGAGATAGATGATGAACCAATCACATGTAAAATTTCTCAATGTAAATTGCAAATGCTTTGAAAATAAATTGAGATAAGATTGATGCTCACAATAGCTTTGCAAAAAAACTTTACACTTGAGAAAAGAAGATTAGCTTGACATGAAAGTAAATAGTTGTTTTGGAAAATACTAAATAGACTTGTCCAATACACAATGCTTCAATATACTCAAAATGGAAATGTAGCATAACAATAAAGCATGAATTATTTAAATAAGTGCCAAGCTAAATGTATCAAAGTTTGCTAAAATAATAGAGATGCTTGCAATAAGTAAGAGTAAATTGCCTTGCAAATGGAAATGTAAACTTGGAACTTGTAGCAACAATGATAAGTGGTGCAAGCTTAAAGCATGTAGCAAACTTGAAGAAAATGAAATGCGATTTGTGTTACTTCCCAATTAGAGCATGCATGTTATGTGAAAATGAAAGAAATAGAAATGTTAACCAATCAATCTACCCACAAGCCTTTCTCCCTAAATGGAAAGATAGGATGCCATGAGTAAAACCCATGTTCCCACAATTAAACATTTTTTTCTTATTATTATGGTGTTACAATGAGGTTAGAGCTTCTTAGAGGGCTAAAATGTGAGATCTTGAAACAAGAAGGAAATCCCTTCAAGAATGGGAGCCTCAAAAAGAGATGAAGAGGTTCTACAATTAGAGAATACAAGCTCCAAAATGATACACGACCTAGCCTCCTTCACAAACTCTCCTAATGCCCACGACCTCCTTGGAATGAATCTTGAAGCTTGAGAGGACCTACAAGAAAGAATGTTAGGGCTGCAAAACTAAAACCAAAGTTAGTGTGAAAAGAGAGCATGTAAGTGGATGATAATGCTACAAAATAATATACAAAACTAAATCAAATGATGGGAAAAGACTCCATCACTTGTCTAGCTTATAAGAAGCTCTTGATTAGCTAGATAAAGAGATGAAAGCACAAGATCAAAAGATATAAAGGATTTCTTTTTTAATATTTTGACTAATGCATAAATTATGTAAGAGAGAACCCTGCAAGAACAAATACTTCTAAAGATTAGACTTATGAAATTTGAATAACAATGAGAGCTTCTTGAAACAATGCTAAGAGTTGGTTGGTCGCTTGAAGACTTCCCCTCACGCTTGCTAGTTGATTCAACAATTATCCTTTACAAAACTTCCAACACACATTAGCTCATATGGATTAAATCAATAAACAATGGTGAGATAACTCTAGAAATTTATATGAAAACAACTAGAGGTAGTCTACACCTAGAGCATATTGATGAACCAATTGTAAATGTAAGATAATTATACATCTATAATTCTATAAGAGCATATGAGCAAATGAAATACAATTCAAAGGCACAAGTAGAGAGGATTATACCATCAATGAACCAAGCACATGCTCCAATGGAATAACAATCATGAATGAACCCCAAAGTCTTTTTATTCAAATGAAGAACAAGAGTACATAGAAGCAGAGCTTCCCCAAGCACAATAGCTCGTTGCAAAAGATACAAAATGAGAGCCCAAGGCTCAATTATATAGGAGAATGGGTGGAGATCCCAATGAAGAACCAAATGCCAAGTGTGATGATGACAATCCCAAAGCTCCATCATGCAATTCAAATTCCCCAGAGAGGCCCACACAATCCTTGAGAGGAGCTAACTCGTTGTTGAGGAGGGACAAGTGTATATGGGAGTGGAGTGGTAGGAGACCACTCTCCACTCATCTTCAATCAAACTCCAAGTCAAAGCCCACCAAAAAGATGACTCATCCAATCAATTCAAATTCCCTTCCTTAATAAATGCGTTTTTCTTTGTGAATCTTGTGGTCCCCTCCAAAAATTCGATTTTCTTGGAGCACATGTCTTTTCCTTTATTTTAGGAGTCCACATCACCTTGGGACTTCACTTTAACTCCACGATTTTCCACCTCATTTCCACATTATTTGGCATTTGTGGATATTTATTTTTCTCCATTTATTTAATTGTTGGCTTAATTTATTGTCACATTTTCCACTAAACTTAGAAAAAGTGGATTTTGAGGGTCTAGAACACATTTTAACCCCTCAAAATGTGGGTGAGAGGTGCAATTTTTAATACTCATACTACATACAACTTCTCTAGACATCACTTATTTCATTTCAGATACAAATTTTATTCCAATTTCTGCCCTGTGGGAAATTAAAAAAAATTAAAAATGACCCCCTAGACCTAACCAAATTCCACGAAACTTTACGAGTGATCTAGTATGGTAATATACAATGACTCTAGGCACTAGGACTCACCCAAGGCCTCACCATCAAACAGTACTTCGACTTTGGGGTTATGCTTGGACGAAAAAACTCAATTATTAAGCCCTTGTAAGGAGATGATAATTAACCAAGTGAAAAAAAACCTCCCAGAGTAATACTCGATGACAAGGACCCAAGCTACCTAGGCCTGCTACATGACTCAAACTCATCATACTAGCATCACTTTACATCATCCTCGTAGGGCTTGTGGAATCTGGGTACAACAAAAAATGATAAGAAGAAGAAGTAGACTTAAAAAACTATGGTAATATGATGATCTCTAATGGTACAAGCATCCTTTGGTACATCCTTGGGCATGGAGTCTTTAGATATTCTTCAGGTGCCACTCTAGTGGTCAACAAGATCCATTGCTTCTTAGGAATGGTCGACCTATTGTTTGATCTTTTAATTTGACAAACCTCTTGAGAAGCGAGAGGCTGGGTAGGCTTCGAAATCTCATAATGAGGATTGTGATTTATAGTCTCTTTAGAAGTGGCTCTACGGGCGTTGGAGGGTGGTACAGGGAATGGTTCAAGGTCTTCAAAATGCTTAAGCAACTGCGGTTCACTATGGAGGATAAAAGGGGTCCCGTCAGGCTCAGGGATGATGGCATATAATAAGTCATTTGTAATTGTTCATTAATTGAAGCAGACCATGTTCTTGACAAAACCATCCCCCAAGCATCAAACACATCAATGACGACAATATCCATTAACACAAAAATATCCTTGTTAGCTACCATAGAGACCTTAACATCCTTGATAAGACCATAAACATGAATAGACTTAGAATCAAATCCACAAACATTCTTATATGGACTAGTAATTCCATTTCTAATTGATGCATCACTTTCAATGGCGTGGCGTTTGTTGATGCCCCTGAATCAAGCATACTCATGCAATATAAGATCGTCAATTACTAAGGATACCAAGAATGGATCATGACTGCTATTTTTCTTATCAATATGCATATTTTGTAATATGACGGGTGGGTCATTAGGCTCATCATCAAGACCTAGAGCCTTCTTGATTTGCCTCCTTTGGGGAGGAAGTTTAGACATCTCTTTGAGGGGAACAAACACAGTCACGTTGCCCAAGGCATTCTCCATATCAACGGTAAGCTCAACTCATCTTTCTTGGCTTTTTTCTTTGATTTGCTCTGTAGTTGTCCCTAGGAATTGTTCTTCCTTTGAGATAGGTTTTCGATACTAGAACTTCCTTGGGGTTGGTATTTACTTTCCCTAGAATATTGAAGGCCCTTAAATCTCCCACTACTTTCGATAGCTAGCATAGGCTCGACTCGGTCAACGTTAGCTTGGATTTTGCTAGGCTCAGGGTGGGAGTAAGTTCTCCCAAGCAAGATGTTGAATGCACATGCCTCATCTACCACATTCAGGTGTTTTGGGTCTTCCTCTTCGTCTTCCTCTTCATAAGGATTATCCTCCTTGGGATCTTCAGAAGGTGGGCACCAAGGTGATTCTCCTTATGCCACCATGTTGGTTGGGGCAAGGTGTTAGGGACATTTTGTTACGTGGTATGGTCTTTCTTGGTGGCTTTCCTAGGGAATGATTTGTCCTTATTGAATTGGTTTCTTGAAAGAAAGTTTGACCTAGAAGCTTGGTTCATTTCAACCACTGTCTTTCTATTCATGAGGGCCTTTTGCCCGTGTGTGCTCTCAATAGTGAATCTATCAAGCTTTTGGGCAAAGGCTTGTATAATAGGGTCATCTTGGGATTCAAGCTTAGGTTTGGATTCAATTTTGGTCCTAGGGTAGTTGAACATGTCTATTTGAGCAACATTGAGATTTTGTTCAACTTCAACGACAATTTTCTTTGCATCATCTAGGGTTTGAGGGCACTTGTCCTTGAGGACATAGGTTAGGTGCCTGTTACCACTCAAATTAGCAGGGGTCCTAGGAAGGGATCCTATAGAGCAACTACTAGGTCAAGGGCAACAATGGAGCGATAGCCCACTATCACCTCAGCTAAGGCTCCCTGCTCTTTACAGAGTTTCACCGATGGGAGGAGACCCGGTATAAGAGGAATCACAAGGAAGGATGAATCTATGAAAGGATAAGAAGTGATTCCCAAGGCCTATTCACAAGAGAGGCTCAATTAGATAGCTTGCTTGCTTCAAAAGCAAGGTGGTGGGCTCTCTAGGAAGGGCTAAAGGGATTCTCGAGGCTAGGGTTTGGGAATATATTTTGTCAAGATGATTCCTAGACTGGAGAATCCTTGTGGAGAATTGGCCTTTATGTGATCTTTGTGAAATTAGAGTTATAAAGTTGCGGGACCACAAAGGACCAAGTGGACCCAGAATTAGGTCAAGGGTATGGAGTTGATCAACCAAGGAGGGGCTTGACCTAATTATGGAAGAGAAGAGGATCAAAGGACAAATTTTCTTTGAGGATTGAAATGCAATGATCCAAATGAGGACACTAACCCAAATCAGCCTAGGGAGAGAAATGATCCTCGAGCTAGGGCTTGCAATATCTTGGGATTCCACTGTCGGATTGTGCTCAAATTTGGAGGACCCCTTGAGAAGACCCCAGCGCAGTTGTGGACCAATCTTCAAGGTGTTTGGATGGCTATAAAAGATTTCACTTGATGCACAATGAATCGGCTACGCTGGTGGCTATCAAGGGCTGCTGGCTGCCGGCTGAAAAGATGTCAAGGAAAAAAAATCTCCTATGGGATCACCCACTTTTGGTGGGTAACAGGTCCTAAAAAAGTAGAACTGCTCAAAATTGTAGCTCTCTCCAATCTGTGCAAAAACTGGCTGAATAACCATATCATCAGTGAATCCATACTGCAACCAATCTCCATGGGAACCATCTTCTGGCTCAAGCAAAGCTGTATTTGAATTTATCTCTCAACCTCCAGCCTGATGAAATGTTCTGGTCACTGACCCTCTAAACTTGCAAGGGGGTAAATTTAGGGGTTAACAGGAAGAAATCCTAACCACCCAAGGTAAACCCAATTGACACATACGCAGGCACATACACACATCTTATGGAACCTTGTGTCTTTTCATTTGTGATGGTTCTGTGTGATGACTGTCAGGTCCATAATTCCATTACTTGTTGGAAATCCTTATGCAAGCTAGCTGCTAGACACAAATTTTTACTGTCAACCTTGGGTCTTGTATAGTTGGTTTTCAGGTGACTGTGCTGTGCTGGGTGTTCTGTCTTCCAGAGCTGTTTGACGGTCTTCTTTCAATGTTGTTCCTGGAGGGTGCTTTTAACCAGTCTCATTTACAGCCCCATCACACCTTCTGCCATCTTAAAAGATCTCCTGTGCTGCACCATCACACCTTCTGTCACTGCCTGGGTATTCACATTGTTGTTACTGCTAGGTATAAAACCTGTTGCCCCATTGCCATCATGCTGGGAGTTTTGTTTGTTTGCTGTATGACAAACTTTATGCTGTCATGCGATTTTTTCTAAGGTTCAAAACTTTATACAACTTGTATTTCTTTTTTAACCTGCCACCATTTAACTTGTTCAATGTGAAACTATTTTTCTTGCTGCTGCTAGAACCACATGCTCACAAATGCTTTTATGCTATGCTGAATGTTGACCATGCGCAGGAATGATCTGTACAACCTGGTGTCTTCATGCCGTAATTCAACGTTGTGTCACATCTCTGTTTCAAACTTTAGAACGCCTAAAAATAAAAAGGTTTGAAATATTTGATAACCTCTTCTATAACTTCATAAAATAACATGAGTTGCCTTCATGTAATTTCTCATTCCAAGGTTCTATAGAACCACTTGGATCTGACATGGGCATGGCTGGTCACAGCCTCTGATCAACCTATGATGCCACTGTTAATTTTATGAGAAGAGACAAAGTTGAATAGAGAGGTGTATATTACGAGTCTCGACGTGCTTTAATAATGGATAGTCTTGTTTACAATATTGGGTGCTTAGAAAAAATGTTTGGAAGTTATTTTGACTCCTAGTAATGGACCCCACAAAACTGACGAATGCAGAGGTGTACCATCACACGTGTTTACATATTTATTAAAATGTTGATATTATCCTGATTCCTAACAGAGAACTTTAAAGATTTTTTTGATCTCCACAGTGCACTTTGATTGATATATTTACATTTTTTGAAAAAAGAACGTACTCTTTGAATATCTGATCCACATAGTGGCAAGACTGAAACAAATTTCTCTTATCTATGGATACTATCTTAAAACAAGTAAATTATTGCAAGTCCTTTGCAAGGAATAATTAAGCAAGATGCATGCCAACAAGAGATGAGATAATGGATCCTGGATGGAAAGAGGAGGCATAGTTTTGAGTTAAGGTAAAATTCTTGTAAATAGCTCCACTGTCATTTTTTTCCCTTTTAGAACTTTGAACTTTTTCAAGTCACAAGGGAAAGTTTCACATCTCTCTGTGTGCATGCGATGTCTGAACGTATGAAGCAAGTTTGTCCCATACGAAATCATGAGATTTACCATCTATACATCACTTATTCTCTTCATGTAGGAAAACATTTTAAAACGTGATCAAGATTCTTCTCAGGAAATACTGGAGAACGAATGATGTGAATTGTTTACTGTTGGCGTGAATGGATACTGTTTGTACCGGATAAGGGCAATGTTACCTGCTTTCTGCTCAACTTCTGGCCTGAATTTTTGGAAAGTTAATGGGACAGTTTAAGTTTGTCCCAACAAACTCGTGAGATTACCAGCGATACATCACTCATCCTCTTCATGTAGGAAACATTTTTATATGTGATCAAAATTCATGTCAGGAGATACTTTAGAAGGAATGATGTTAATTGATGACTTGGTAGTGAACGCATACTGACTCACTGGATGAGGGCAATGTTACATGCTTTTTGCTTAACTTCTGGCCTGATTTTTTGGCATGTTAATTGCACAATTTCTGCTGTTTATTTTTTCTTTATGGGAATGAATCATAGAGCTCTTACTATGATTGGCTGAACTTATTGTTTTTCCTGTTTTAGGTATGATGAAAATGGCAAAGACTTTTCAGGAAATCCTAAGTAATTGCCATACTGTTGCTTTTATCATTTGGAGCAAAAGTTAATTGTTTTTATCACTTGGAGCAAAAGTGAATCTTTTGGTATCACTAATATTGTATTTGGTTGGACATTTAATCATTTGGTCAGGTTTGAGGGGAACGGTGCAGATATTCTCCAGGTAGTTGAAAATTGTGACCGTTCATATGAAAATCCTCTCTTGTTTGTGTACTAACATTGCAGTAGCAGATTGTTTCACACTTTGAGCTGATTCATGTAGCATCTATTCAGGCTCCATTTCTATCTCCAGATAAAGGATCACCGACAAATCCCAATGATATTGCAAAACTCTTTAACGATGCACAACAGAGTAAGGATTGAAGCTATAGGTTTTCAAGAAGCATAAAAATTGTGTTGATATTCATGATTGACTATTACTACTGCTCTGTATATTGTATTGCCATAAACTTCTGTTTATATGTTTTTTAATCTTAGCTCTAAATAGTAAATATTAATATATTTTTTTTTTCTGTTTATTAGATATCCTGTACCTGAACAAACAACGCCTTATGGCTATGGAGGAGCTCAAAAAAGTTCATAGAGAGAAAGAACTATTGCTTGCTACGCTGGGGAAGAAAGAGGCAGAAGCACAGTCAAATATTGCGGAATGTGAAGTTTTAAAACAAAAACTGAATCTTGTGGAGACTACTATGACTACTGGTGGTAATTGCTTTCTACTCCTACTCACAACTAGTGGGGTTTATTCCATTATTGTGATCACATTTGTGCAGATGTTTTTCTTTTACTCTTATTGGTTCCCAAATGATGCTGTGGTTGGTTGATCCAATTTTTAAAACGTACCACTCTGATCTATATGCAGCCTATCAGCAAGTCTGAAGATGCATACTATATATGTATATGAATGGAGACTTGATAACTTGTCCACTCCTATTGTCTTCTCATAAAAGAGTAAGATAGTAGACAACCAAGAAGTAACATGCATGTCACATGAGAGACAGTAAGATGACATAGAAAAAATGTATTATATCATATGTATATATCTCTCAGATCTCATCTATACATGTCTATGCCCTCTCTCTCCTCGAGATATTTGCTCATATTTATATGTAAAAGTAGGTCAGTACTGTGGTTTATGACCAACTATCTAAATTGACCTATGTCTACTAACTGATCTGGTTGATTGGCCAACCTGACATCCCAGTTTGGACGACTTGACCACCTAAAATCTCTCGTATCTTTAAGTCTTGCTTCACCTCTGAATCAAATTTAATTACAAATATAAAAGTTTCAAAATTTACATGTGCAGTTTGCAACTCTTCACTTTCCTGTATGCTAAATGAAACACACACTCTTGGGCAGAATATGTGAAGAGATGGAAAATATATTATAATATTATATATATCTTATTTTTAATATATTCAATGGCATACAAAACTTGTATATAGATAGAGCATGTTCCATTATTTAAGTACAAACGACACCTAATCTCACTATTACGAAGTTGTCTTAACATGTCTTGTCTCAACACTTTGTGTTTGACATACCTTTTTAATTTAACATTATAGATGTACTTTATAACTTGAATTTATAATTTTACATTTTAGCCTTAGAAACTAAATAAACATTACACTGTCTAGCATCCACCTTGTTTATTTTCTTTTGCAGAACTCTGAACAACTTTGAACTTTTGAAACTACTCTTTGCTGAAGATATCTTTTACATTATCCTGTGACTTACAGAAGAATGATACTATATCTTTGTTATGTACTTGTTTCCTGATATAGGGATGATTGTAGAAATTTGCGTTTTTAATTTGTAGTCCAAATTCAGAAATTTCACCTCTTGATATAATGCCTGAGAGTTTTCAGGCTTAGGTCCAATCTGAAATATTTAATTAGAGTTGCTAACAACAGTGAATGCTTCACTTTGATTTAGTTGAAATCACCAGGCAGCTCAAGGGAAAGATACCAAACAAGTATTTCAATGATGACAAGTTACAGCCCTCAGGGCACACTTTTCTGTGCATGCAATTGATCTGAAATAATTTTATTACAGCAGTAAATCTGGGCCCCTTATTTTCGAGATATATGTTAAATCACTTAAGAATTTCAGCCCTATGTTTTGTCAAATCAGCTTGAACAACAGATGCTGTAAATTATCGAATCAAGAAGACAGCACAAGCTGAAAATCAAATTTGCAAGTACACAATAGTTGGACAACTGAAAACTTCATATCTCATCTAAGAGATGAAGTGCATGTACACACATATGGCTTATCACAAGCTGGTACAATTTCGAGCTCTCCAAGCCCTAGCTAGCGAAGCCATGAGAACCCTAGCCACCAACTTCTTGTTGTTAGGAATCACTCTTAACCAAAGCTAAGTTCTTCTTGAAAGATCCTCCTTGTCTCCTAAACTTGCATCCCACAAGTGTGGAAGTCGTCTCCTCTCATTCTCTTTATGGAGAGTAACATGTAGGTCTAGGGTTTCCAAATCTCTAGTTTTCTTTTCTTGCAAGAGCTACAAGAAAAATGCTTTCCTACCCTTACAAACTTAGCTTCCTTGTCTCCTTAGGGTGAAACCCTAGCCATAGAATTACCCTTGAATTTCTCCAAGAACCCTAGCATTTGAAGGCAAAGTGGCAATACAATGAAGATAATCAGAGAGAGAGAGAGAGAGTAGCATGGTCCACCCTTCACATCTCTAAATCAAGTGAGTGATGAATGAATCCATAGGATCAAGTATGAACAAATGAGTCACTCCTCCCTTTATTTACATGAGAGGTGAGGGAGGTCAACAACACAATAATGGACCTAATCCACTACAAGCAAACCATTTATAAGATGATAGTCCCACATGTGAAGCACTTCCTTTACAGCTGACGCATGTCTAGCTCCAAAGTGAACACGTACTATTAGTAAGGTTCCAAGGCATGAATGCTCCTCATGAAGGTATGATGCTCCATTTGCACATGCCTCCAAAGATACAACACTTCTCCTCAATGATGTGATTCTTTGGGCCCACCCTAGATACATGATTACTCCTTCGACCCAAGCACCCTCAAGTCAAGCACAAGGCTCCATGCAAGCAAATAAATGTGCCCATACCATCTAGGGCTCAAAGCCGTTCTCTAGGATTTCATTGCTCTTCCTCCAATGCAAATTGTTTTCCTAAGCAAGCAACCAACCGATAGATGGTCATCATGAAGAAGTCACCAAACTCCATAGGTCTCCAATGCTCCAAGGAAGAAAGCCACATAAGCACCAAGTTGAGGTCTAGCTATCAATGAGCAAGCCAACTTCAGTATGTTTATACATCATGGTAGTATGGTACAACCAGGTGTCATCCATACACCATGCATCCCACATCATATGAAACATCCCCAGGAATGGTGTAAACACTTTTGGAGTAATCTCGGAAATTAACAATGCTGAAGCTTTATGTCTTTTGGCTTTGAATGAAAAAACCAGATTCCTTGTCATTTTGGATTGCACTTCGATTATCACATTGTAAAACTGTTGGCTGCATTTGTTGAAGCTTCAAATCACGCAAAATTCTATGTAACTAAACAGCCTTCTGTGTTGCTCTAACTGCTGCTTTATATTCTGCTTTAGTTCATGGAAGTGCAGCTGAAGTTTTCATTTTACTTGCCCATGAAAGCACACCACTGTCGAGATTAAAAACATGACATGATGTTGGCTTTCTACCATCAATTTTTCCTGTCCAGTTTGCTTTTGCAAAAGTATTATCCTACACTTTTTATTTTTTTCAAAGACAATTTCAAACTGTAAGGTTCTTTTAATATACCTTAGCACTCTAGCCCACGGGGGGCAGCTCAATTGGCGATGGCTGTGTTATGAAGTTTTAAGTAAATTGTGAGATTCAAGGTTCAAATCCCCCCTGGGTCAAACCAACAAAAAAATATACCTTAGCACTCTCTTCGTTTTATTCCAATTTACCACCCTATGGCAAATTAAAAACCTTGATATCATACCAACTGCAAAGTTAACATCTGGTCTGTTTGTTGTTAGATATATTAAACTTCCAACAAGCTGATAATACATTGTTCCATTAACAGCATTTTATGTATCATCTTTTGAAAGCTTCCAAGCCACCTCCATTGGAGCTTTGTTGGTAACTTGGGATTACAATCTTCCATTTCGAATTTTGTTCAACAATTCTGAAGCATACGTTGATTGTGAGATGGATATCGTTTTTTTAACTTACAAACTTCAATTCCTAAACAATAATGCAAAAATTCTGAGTCTGTCAGATTAAATTCTTTGCAATGATTACCTTTTACTTATCAATCAACTTGGCAGCATTGCCTGTGATTATCAAATTGTCAACATATACTACGATCACAATGATTCCTATTTCCATTCCCTTGATATATAAACTGGTATCTGAATTGCTTTTAAATCATTTGATTTGAGATATTGGTCAATGTTTGTGTACCACTCGGGGGGCTTACTTTAAACAATGCAATGTTTTGACCAATTTACATAACAAGCTTTTCCTTACCTTTGATAACAAATCCTGCTGGCTGTTCCATATAGATCTTCTCTTCGAAAGGCCCATCCAAAAGTACAGTTTTAATGTCCTTTTGGTAAACCTGCCACCCAATCTGTGTTGCAATTGTTAACACCATTCTAATAGTAATAGACTTTTCTATAGGAGAAAATGTTTCTTTATAATCTGTGCCTTCTTGTAGTATGTATCTGTTTTTGGCTAACTTGGCTTTATATTTATTAGTTGAAAAAATACTATCAATTTCTTTTTCGTTATTCTCATTTACAATCTATTTGCTTCTGTTTTTGAGGCAACTCATCTAACTTCCAGGTTTTGTTTTTAATTGAAGCATTAAATTCTACTTGCTTTGCATCTCTTCGTTTGTGTTTCTTACGAGTTTCATAAAAAGAAACAGGGTCATGAGAATTTGCTACTTCACTCATCGAAGAAGAATTAATCTAGTAGGGTGATTTGGACCTTATTCTTCTTTCTCTATGTTGCATCTTTATATGTTTCGTCATTGAATTGTTTTATAAAACCATTTTAGCCTTTGTTGAGAACTGCTTGCCAATTTTTTTTGCTTCTCCTTCTAACTCCAGTTATCCTCTTTCTTCTTTTTTCTTTTATTCTTCTTCTCATCTTATCCTAGATGTGATAGGAAATTTACTTTTTTGCGCCTCTTCTAATTGCAACACTTCATCTGGCCACTATTTATACTTGTGGCGGCTTTTCATTAAAACTACAATTTTGCTAATTGGATTTTTCTTATTTACCGGATCATTTAAATTGAATGCATTTGATTTAGTGCAGTAACCAATGAATATGCACATCCTCCTTGTCTCTATTGTACGTCTATTCTTATCTGGAACATGAGCATATGACAAGCAACAAAATACTCTGAAATTTGTTACCCAATGTTTTTTTTTTGAGAAAGCTTCTTCATGCATTGCTTTTGTAGGATTTCTATTAACCAAGAGTACTACATAGCACAGACTAAACTAGTTTTGCCCAAACTTGGTTGTTGAGATTGCATCCTTTTATTATACATCCAATGATCTACATTATTAATTGGTTCTTTTGCTCTGCTACACCATTCTGCTGCAATGTCTATGCAACTAAGGTCTGTCTTTGAATGTCTTGTTTGTAACAAAAATTGCAGAATGCATTTGATTCATGCTATCCGCCCTGATAATTTTTATTACCCTATTGATTTATCAACTAGATTTAAATCTACCTCGTTTGATTTATTTCTTAACAAATACACCAAATTTTTTCTTGAAAAATCATCAATATGTAACAAAATACTCTTTTGTTACGGGTCTGTTTAGCAGATTGCTGAAGATCGTACAATCCACTGTAGTCAGCACACAAATAGGACAAAGGCCCACTGTCACCCTTCACCCTTCTGCATCTTGATGCTTCTTAGCTTCTCTTGTAAGAACATCTTCCGTTGCTTAGAAGTATTCTGATATGGCTGATCGAGAGCATCCCACATCTCCTTGGTAGTGTTCTTGCCAGAGAATGTGAGACTATATGGTCCCGAACTCCATCCAAGATTATCCGCTTCGCCTTCACCATCTCTTTCTTGCCTTCCTTCAACTGATCTGCACCTTGAGGTACTACCACTACATTATCTACATAGGATTTCATACCATAATCATCCAACAGGGAGAACATCCTAGCTTTCCAGATGACAAAGTTGGAGGCTCCCTCCAACCTATCATGATATCTAAGCCCAGCAGTTGCCATCTCTGAATTTGGACGAAAATCTCCCTCTTCCACCTTGCTCGACCTCTGAATCTACTATTCGCACTCCCTTTTGGAGCGAGAAATTTTACCTGCAGCAACTGCCAAATGCAACTGGAAATATGGATTTCTAGGCCAGAAACCCTTTGAGAGAAATTTCCCTCCCTCTGTGTGTGCTCTTTCTCTTCCACCCAGCGCTGATTCTGCTCTATCAAATCTGTTGCAAAACTCTTCTGCGCCTATTGTTGCTTAGATTGTATAGGCATGGTGGAACAATGACTCAGGTCGGGGGTTGTCACTCTGATCCCCTACCTCTTGTTGATTTGTGGTAGCATCGGATGTGCTCTAGCCACGAAAATTGGTGGAGAGGCTAAGGCACATAAGATCTCCAAGACCCAGCAATGGTTTGGGGAAATTCCACCCGGTTGGAGAGATATTAAAATAATTAATATTTTTAATGGGGTTCCTAAGTCTAAACTTAGTAAAATTAAAATATTAATGGGTATTAATATAAAACTGGGTGATAATGTTCTAAATGACATGGATCAAGCCAAATCTAATCTTAGCCGTTGATTAGGGACTTAATCTCGGCTGTTGAAGGAGGCTTGAGGGTCAGTTGGAGACACACCAAATTGATTAGTCAGTTCGTTTTTCTGGAGCGGGGTTTTGCTGAGAGAATCGAGATAGTGATATGTTGCAGCGAGGGGTAGTGCAGCACGAGGCCGAGAATACATAGCAGAGAGGCAAAGATAGTGTCAGAGAGATAGCGCAGAGCCTGGAGAGGTTGACGCAGAGGCAGCTGGGAGCTACGCAGAGGCTGAAGAGGCCAGCATGGGTGACGCAGAGGGTTTGAGAGTTGACGCAGAGGCTAGCAGAGTTGACGCAGGGCCAAGAGGATGCGCTGGGTGATTTTTCGTGGGGTAGTCTGAGTGTTGGTGAGTTGGGAAGGGTGATACAGAGCAGTAGAGGAGCTTGGAGCATCTTTCGCTATCTAGCTAAGGAGTTGCTGTAGTTACTGTGGTATTGTTTATCCGGTGATTGATCAACCAGAATATCTCTCTCTGAGGAGAGGTACTATTGCTGAGGGCATTCTCTGTTGGGTGAGCCATTTTTGACACCCTAGTTGTATTCAAAAACTACATAATAATAAAACCTCATATCTGTTGCACTGGTTTTCCCACATTGGATTTTTCCGGGGACGATTATCCAAAAATAACGATGTCTATTGTGTGTTTGTCTCAGTTATTTCAGTTGCTGATCTGTATATGAGTTAAGGCTGCATTTGTGTTTATTTCAGTATTTATATCTATAAATACCTTGTTAATGGAATAAACAAGTAGGATAAATTAAACCAGATAATGCGGTAGGGATTTTTAACGTGTCAGACTTAGAAATTTGAACACCTCTCCGTTCTGGCTATCTCCCATCAACAGGCTATGGGGGGTAGTCCCTATGAAATGAGAGAATGCAAAACCTGTTGGCAACCAACAAGTCTCAGAGACACAAATTGAATGGCCTAGCCACTTGGTTGATTTTAACAAGTTTTAAAGACTTGATTAAATTTATATATGAGACCAGTGCCTTATGGAGTCAACTACTTGCTTTAGATCAATTATGAAATAGGTGACCAGATGAACAACAGTTGCTTAAATGCTTAACTATCCTATGTGCTATGCAAATTTTATGACCTAGGTGTAATGCAAGAATCTTGATTGATTTTAATTATATGCCTAGCTAAGTGTATCCCTTGACCCTTATTTGTTTTGAGGCTAGTCTCAAAAGTAAGTGGCAGAGATAAGTCAAGGTGAAGCAAGCAAAGGCTTGGTTAACGATACCTCTCTTTGAAATCTAACATACCCGGTCATTGTGGCACTGACAATTGCAAGGTCATTGTGTTAACCACTAGAAAGGGTCTAGTGTTCGCAAGCAAGAGATAAAATGTGTTCCTATCTTTCTATCAACTGCTTATGCTTGGAGATACATTAATTAATGCATGACTAAGTCTAGAATGCAATGCAAGATGGTTGAGTGATCTTGAGTTAAGATTGTTTATGACTTTAAGTACTTAGTTATAATTATCCTATGACAAAGAGTGCTTAATAATGAATTAAGAGACAATCTTGAACACAAGGTAAAGTGCCAATTTCACAAGTGCCCCCAAGATACAAGAGATGGCCAAGAGATATAAATGCTCTTAAACAATAGATTACCAATATGCCCAAGATAAAATTATCATTCACAAATAGATGTTAACCATGAAAAAAATGATAATGATGGCAAGTAAAAGAGACTAGAGCACTTATCCACGATGTTACTTTAGACAATTAGCTGAGGCTTTTTAACAATTATATGAGACAACACAATAATGAAAAAGATATTGATGACAATTGCTTAAGAGATAGACAATTAAATGCACAATTAACAACCTTTCAAGTTATGTCAACAAGATAATACCAAAATTGCAATTATATCCTCAATGCTAACAAGAGATGCCAATATTCAATTAATTTGAGCAATTTTAACCAATAAACAAGATAATGGATCTTAGCCTTATGTGCTTATGTGAGTGAACTTATTAAGTGCCAAATTGTAACTTTACAAGGGAAAACAATAAGTTAGTGTTCTTATTAGCAATGAGATGTTTTACGAATTGCCAAAATCACTTTAACAATTCAATGTAAACGTAATCCTTTCCACAATGAGCAATTTTTACCAATAGAGCATAAACAAATGAAAGCCCTTATGTTACTTATGTTCAAGTGTTATGACAACAGTAAGTTAATTTCGATTAGAGCACTTTGGGATGCAAATGATGAGATGCAAACCATGAGAATATGCTTATGAATGAATGCTCAATTTATGGAATGACTAGTTAATTTGTTTAGGCAACTTATTCATGATTTTTAGGCCACATAATTAGATTTATACCACTGTTATCAAATAATCATATAACTGTTAGCAAAACAGTGAGGGAAGAAGGATTGGACGAGACAAATCAATAGGCCTTTAGGCCTAGTAGAAGCCTATGAAAGTTGCCCGAAACTTCACCAATGGAGTGACCACCTACATCCACCAATGTTAGCTTGATAATCACTATAAATATCAAGTGTTAGAGGCAAAAATCGAACAATAACCCAATGAATGACTAAAATGATGCACAAGGGCTAGAGGAAGGCTAGGAGAGGGGACACTAAGCCTAGTAAGGCTAGCGGCTAGGGGAGAGAGGCCTTCTAGGCCTGCTGTAAGGCAAAGGGAGGCCCAATAAGGGTTGTTGAAAGGGGATCAAGGCCCTAAGGGCATGCGGCTCAGGGGAAAGGTCTCCTAGAGGCCCGCAACATCCAAGAAGAGGCGCTATGGACGTAGCAACTAGGGAAGGAAGGTTTCCGAGGGAGAGAAAGAGGCCCTAGGGTCTGCGGAAGGAGAGAAGGAGCCCAAAAGGGCTTGCGGTAGGTTGGGTGAGGGCAAGTAGAGGCTCACGGAGGAGGACGAAGGGGCCAATCAGGGAGAAAGAGGGTTGACAGAGGAGATGGGGTCCACAGTAAGGCCTTAGAGGCCTAGTCAAGGCTGCGACTCTCCTCAAGGGCAGACGAGAAGGCTCCAAGGGGCCACGATAAGGGATCCAAGGCCAATTTAGGCCTGTGGCGAGGGCTAGGAGGCTCAATGCTAGGCCTAGAAAACCCTAAATATTTTCTTCAAACCCTTGCAAAATTGAATTTCACTTCAAATCTTCAAAATCACCCAAATTCACCGCAAAATTGTTTGATACCGGCCTTGCAAATTAAATGGATACTAGATCTTACCCTTAAGGGCCTCGATCTAGTTTCAAACCCCATCAAAATTTTCTTGATCAACTTTGAAGCTCACCTACACAATATGGAAATAAAATTTTCTTAAAACCCCAATACATACAAAATTTAAAAATAAAACCCCAAACCCCAATTGTTGCAAAACAAGGGTTAGAAAAATGTTGTACATTTTTTTTTTTTTTTTTTATTTACCAAATGTTCACAAAATATTTACAAATATACAAGGCTTGTAAAATATTTTTTTTTGAGAAAATAATTTTTTAAATAATGACAATAGCTCAATGTATTTCGAAAGATAGAGTATTAACCACAATTTTTAGCGAAGTAAGAAAATCATGTAAATTTCTTGGAGACGAAACAAGGTCAACCCGTCCCTACAGTCTATGAACTTGGAGCCCAAGGTTTAGTGTACCTGTAGATCTCTATAATATTTCACAAGAAAAATCGTTAGATCATATAATGAATTGGACCACCTAAGATAAATCCAAAATTTATCAATAGAATGTTCTTATCATTGACAAATGAAATAACAATTTATATAGCACTGAAGCACAATATAGGATTAGCACATAACTAGCACGTACCACAGAGCAATGAGACAAAGACACCATGAATTGAACCCCATAGTCTTTTATTATAATATTCAAACGTTCCTATTAGAACAATGGCTCAACACTAGCGTTACAAATTTACATCAGTCTAGAACCAGAGTCATCATCATGATTTGAGAAGCAAAATGGCTTTTAATTTATAGATAAATCCTCTAAGTGGAAAATAACGGCTAGTTGGCTTGATCCCTGTCAAAATAATCTCGTCCGTTGATAAATATTTGATCATGCTTTAATATCCATTGTCGAAAATATTTATTTTGAGGAAATTTCGAATTTCTCATAAAACCCCTTTCTTTTATTAATCCAAAATTTATTTTTCTAGATTAATTTCCTCAAAAATTTGACTTTGACTTAATCACCAAGGCCCAAGAGCTTAATTTTTTTTAAAAATCATTTTTGCCTTGGTGGGGGACCTCCAAAAATTAACTTCGTTTTGACCCACGAGTTTTTTTTTGCCATTTTCCTCTTGGAGAAATTAATCTTTTGACTCTAAATTAATTAATTTTCTAGTTTAGGATTTAATTTTGTTTTTGTTAGAAAAATTAATTAATTGACACAAGAGGGGATTAGTTAATTTTTCCACCCTCAAATACTTTAGCCATGGTGTCTGGTTGTGAGGGACCATGCACTAAAATATATTTTATATTAGATATTACAAATTCAACCCTCAAAGGGGGAATACCCATTCATTATAGACCCTCATAGTATTTACCAAATTTTATGACACAATATGATTTAGTAGACCAAGTGATCTGTAATAAACTAATTTAGCGAAAGAGCTTAAATTATTCCCAAACCACTTTTACAAAGACTCGATATAACACTATGACTCACTTAAGACTTTGTCAATAAATGCCACCCTAGCTTTGGGGTTTAAGTTAGAGGAAAAACTTTGTCGATTATCCGTGTTTAGAAACACACATAATGTGGTGAGGTCAAAGAAACCTCCTATGATGAAATTTGTCGCCAAAATCAAAGACTTACCTAGGTGTTGCTACATAATTAAACGGTCGTACTAGCATCATTTACATTACAATTTGCAGAAATTGGGTTTACAATGATACATCAAAGTGCTGGTTGATGATTCTGAATTTTGAAAAATTTTGCATAACTACTTCCTTGGAGTTGTGACAAAATAGGTGCAACAATGCCCAAACAAGGAATCTGCTCAGTGAAATCTGAGCTACAACTGCCCTTTCGCCTGCTTGAATTACTCAAACTGGCAAGCCAATTTTTTTGCCAACTTGTATTGAAAAATCGAAATTGCTCAAGCAACTTGCATTGCCTGGCTTAGACTCTGTGCAACCAACGAAAATTCATCCTAGTGCTTCCTCTGAACAACGAATTTTTGCTTCTGCTTCTGAGCTTCCTTGTCTGATCAAAATCGCTCTGATACTATGTGAAAATTTCACGACTGAAATTCTATTGCAGCAACTGGAATTAATTCTTCTAATTGATAAATTAATTATGCAGTTTATGGCTATGACAACAACGAATTAATCACACTGCAATCTTCACAAATAAAATACCGCAGAAGATAAACTGGAAACTGAGAAAATACTTGCGCACACACAAAAATATGACAGTTATTTTTGGACAAAAGTCCCTTGAAAAACCCAACGTGGGAAAACGGTGCAACAACTGAGGGTTTTTATTATTAAGCATTAGTGAGAAATTCTGAGTATAATAAATATCGCCAAACTGACGAATCTATCCAAGAGAAATATTGACAAAAATTCTCAGAGGGAAATTACCTTCTCTTCGAGCAATCCCGACACTCGATTGCCTTTGAAAAGCTAGCCTTCCAACCAGCTTTGTGCAGGCCCTGCGTCACCCTAGCGTAGTCCCTCACATGCTTTGCCTGAATTAGCTGCCAATCTAGCCGTCTTGCCTGCTGTTGACTGAGAAACTGTCTCTTTGACACCCTGGAGAATATTCTCGGCCTCTGGAACTAAAAATGAGCTTTGCTTCAGCTAGATCGAATTGCTCTCTTGAAGCTCTGCGCAACCTCTTGGAAAAAATCTTGACTTCTTTCTGACTCTCCAGAATTGAAAAATTCCTCCGGACTCACTGTCTCTACCCCTCTCTATCTCTGCTTCCCTTCTCTGCCTCAAACTCTTTCGGCAACTGCTGTTGCTCTCTAGAGAAATCGAACTGCCCAAGGAAATCGATCTCAAGTGTCACAAGCGCGTTCCTCCATCTACCAATCGACTTCTTCTTATAAGCTCACTGCGTGACTCCAACGGCCAAGCTTAAATCTTAATCAATGGCTGAGATTATTTCCTAGTCGATTTGTGTGGGTTTCTAGAGAATTCTCACTTTTCTCAATTAATATTGATTAATTAACCAGTTTTCCTAAGTTTAGACTTAATTTTTTTTAAAAATCGGTTAATAATCTAATTGAGACATTTTAGGTGGAATTTCCAGAAATAATTTCTGGATTATGGAAAACTCCTGTGTTTTAGCCTCTCCACAAAGTCTCGAGACTAGAACACCTCTGATGCTACAAAATCTAACACGAACAACAAACCTGGAAATTTTTTGTTTGCACGGAAATCAAGGCAGCTTGCTCTGCAATCCACATTGTTGTATGAAATCTGTATGACTGTGCAGAATCCTTACAGACAGCTATACGTCCTGCTCTGCTGGGCTGTATGGCTTCTCTTTTCCTTCCTGTTGATTCATTGCCTTTTCCTTTTTGAAGACTGGCTGCCTTCTCATCGCTGAACTACTGCTGAAATCCTTGCCAATGGCTGAAAATCAGATTTCTGATTTTCTCCTTCACTCATGTGACTTGTGAAATGAATGCTCTCTGTGTGTCTTTGTCATTTGCCCTCTCCTTTTATAACTTTGACATGAACCAAAAACCTAATTTTCAACAGTTAGGATCTAATCCTGAGGTCAATGACTCTCTTTTAATTAAATCTCTAACTGACTCACTTTAGTCACTTTACTAATTAAAAGTCATTTAAAAAAAAACATTGACTTTATTAATTAATAGAGTGAACTTCTAGAAAAAGCATAAGACACATTTAATGATGATTTCCGTTTGTCTTTCATTGGACAATTATAAAATTATCTTATATTATAGGTAGACACCCTCATAGAAATCCCTGTCTGAGCTACAAACACTAACATTTTTTTGTGCAAAATTCTTGTTAGTCGTTGCCAACAATAGTCAAGATTGATTGCATATAGATCATAGATGCCTTTCAGAAACACTAACATGTAAATGTCGGGCTATGACAATCTTATCATTGTTGAATTGCTTCTTATGCTTTGAGGGCAAAATGTCTCAAGAAGGTAGGACTAAGTAGTAATGTAACTAAATAATTAGATTTACTAGTGTCTAGGCATAGCCTTAGTCATGCCTCCTCACTCCCCCCACCCATCTATATACTAAATAATTAGATTTACTAGTGTCTAGGCATAGCCTTAGTCATGCCTCCTCACTCCCCCCACCCATCCATATATAATTAGATTTACTAGTGTCTAGGCATAGCCTTAGTCATGCCTCCTCACTCCCCCCACCCATCCATATAATTAGATTTACTAGTGTCTAGGCATAGCCTTAGTCATGCCTCCTCACTCCCACCACCCATCCACATATATAATTAGATGTACTAGTGTCTAGGCATAGCCTCAGTCATGCCTCCTCACTCCCCCCCACCCATCTATATACTAAATAATTAGATTTACTAGTGTCTAGGCATAGCCTTAGTCATGCCTCCTCACTCCCCCCACCCATGACTGAGGCTATGCCTAGACACTAGTAAATCTAATTATATAGTTACATTACTACTTAGTCCTACCTTCTTGAGACATTTTGCCCTCAAAGCATAAGAAGCAATTCAACAATGATAAGATTGTCATAGCCTGACATTTACATGTTAGTGTTCTCTGAAAGGCATCTATGATCTATATGCAATCAATCTTGACTATTGTTGGCAACGACTGACAAGAATTTTGCACAAAAAAATGTTAGTGGTGGGTCATTCTATTTATGCTTTGCTGTTTCTTTTATTTTGAGAAATGCTCAAAATATTACTTGGAAATAAATACGGCATGGAACAAAGACGGTCTAGGAAACTCCCGTCCTAACCAAAAAAGAAAGCAGATTTGCCTGTGCCCTGATAGGAAGGGATTTAATATGTCTACCTATGATAATAAGGTTGACTTTAACAAGCATAGTGAATTCCTGTTTAATGAACATCAATTCAGCTAGGCTAAGGGAAGATGGTTCCTCATTAAAATTAGTTTTACACTGGTGTTTCTACAGTAAGGCAATTGCAGTGAACTGCACTACATGGTATAATGATAGCAACTATGTCTAAACATCCAAGTGTCCCTCAGATGGTCCTTTCTTCAGGAGTGGGGAAGTGACGAGGAAGGGAAATTCAGTGTGAAACCATGCCCAAAAAGTCCTGGCAGACTTGAATTTTGAAAAAACATGCTGAACTATTTCATCCTTAGCACAAGGGTGCAAGTGGCATATGTAGCACCAAATTTATGAAGCATTGTCTTAACAGCCAACCCTTGATGAACCATAAGCCATCCTCATACTTTGTAATGCTAAGACATTCCTGCTCTGTTTGAACTTCAACTTTGAAGGTGAGGGCTTTGGATGCTTCATTATTTTGCTCTAATGTTGTGTAGGATGACATAGTATATTGTATATCATTTATGAAAGTGAATATTCTGGTTTAACTGAATGAAATTTAAATGAAATTTTTTGTTTAGTGCTTCAGTAGAGCACATTAATGATGGTTGTAACTGGTTTGGGTCAGTGTTGTGAAGTATCCTATTCATGAGTTTATTTTTGGATGTACACTTTTGCTAGGTACTTGGAACCTTCAGAAAAACAAGAAGCATAGCAGGGTTAAGGTAGATCCATCGTCATTGTTCAGTGAGATATTACTACGAATTGATTCAATGGTCTTGGCGGGTGATATTACTAAAACACAAGCATCTGAGATGAGAAAATTAGTTGTCAACAAGGATCCTGTACTAGCTGAATCATTTTGTAATCTCAAGCACATGGATGACAAAGCGCTTGCTGCAGGTCTTCTTCCTCTCTTGGACCCAAAGAAAAGGTAGTATTTTCCTCTTATGCTTGTTGGCTTATGTTCTTACTCAAAATGTACTCTGCTCATTTGAGCGTCTGCATGTTTCTCTGGCGGATAATAATTTTGCATTTTGCTAGTCATTATTGTAATTGTAAATATGCCAATGAATTGGTTATCTATAGACTATTGTTATTCTTTCTAGCTATTTTCATTAGTCTTACAAGTAAAATTGACATATAGAGGTTATCACTACTATGATTTTCTGAGTCCAACTGCAGTTGAAACCCTATCCATCAACTGTCCCTTGCAAATGCAAGGGACCATCCAACAATGCAACTTGCAAATATGTGAGAGTGTCAATTTGAATCACCAATTTCTGTATGTGCAAGATAACTTCACAAGGATAGACATTACTAGCTAACTTCGCTTGTCCACCCCAGGATGGCCATCTTCTAACAAGATGGATTTCCATGTGTATACCCACATGAAAATCCAGTAATGCGTAGTAGCTACTTGCATTTCTGGCCAGCCATTGGTGGCTAATTGTAGCTAGAGACTGACAATTACCCTTTTGTTACATGATCAAAGTTGAGATCTTTTTTATTCTCTCCTAGACTGTTGTCTTTGACAGAACCCTACCCATTTGTTACATGATCAAGGTTGAGATCTTTTTTCTTCTCTCCTTGACTGTTGTCTTTGACAGAACCCTATCAACAAACAGTAGACGTAACCTAAAATGGACATTATTTTTATCTAATAGTGTTTTTTGTTTAACTAAAAAATACAGAGGCACTATAGCCATCTACTTTGATGAGCTTATTGTCCTTACATCATCCCTTTTCATCCCCTATTGTGAATCAAGTGAGTCCGGGGTTACATCACTGTCACGTAACAAGGTCGCCAGATACAAGTTATTGGATCATCAAGGGTTGCAACAGGATGCCATCAAGCTTCCATATCACTATCAACTACCAAGTAGTGCATGTGGTGGATAGCTATAGCCACAAGGATTGTGATGCTATTGGGCATTGCTGTCCTGTTATCAACAGATCATTTGTCTATTGAAACACTGTCAAAGAGGCTCTGTCATCCTTGTAAGGTCACATGATTACACTGAATTGCTGTTACTGCAAGATCACAATTTTGAGCACTAGGCGGGCTGGAAACTTATCATTGTCAAGGTACGGTGTATGCTCAACCATAGTTGGAAGTGTTCATAATAGTGTGGGATCATATGCAAGCGGGCTACTGTTGTACCACAAATTAGTGCCTCTGAGTATAGTGAGCTCAAACATCAGAGTGAATTTCAGCGAGATTTATAAATAGATCATGCCATATAATGAGCAGGAGCATGTAGAACATAGCGAGAACTATAGAGAGACAGGATTACTGTGAGACCATAGCAAAACCATTACAATTGTGATGTGAGATGGTGTGGGAATGTTTCATTGAGTAAACAAAACCACAGGAGTTTAATGTCACCATTCTCAACAGTATTTCAGATAAATAGCAAGATCAAAGTGAGTATGGGCGATATCACAGCTTAGCGCAACCCCTGCCATAGAAATATGCTACAGAAAAGTGAGAGCCATGACCAACATAAGGATTGGGAATCCATGTGATTTGCACAAAACGTAAAACATTCACAGAGCCACAGGCTTGGTGATAATTAGAGGCCAGAATATGCAAGGTCGGAGATCCTAAGAATGCCCTAGAAGAGGGCCACAGACTTACATTTTCTCCCAAAGAAAACCCACCACAAAATTTATGAATTCACTGTAGTTGACCCTACAGAACCGCAGGATATAAACCTCTACCCTGCAATTTGACCATGTACCCTTTAAATAAAAGCCAAGCGAAACCCTTCATCCAACGTCCTATTTCAGAGCTCTAATCATAAACGTTCTTGCCCAACAGTATGCCACAACTGCAATCGAACTGTTCGATCCTCAAGATACATCATCTCCGATAGACATTCAATACCAATAGTAGCCTGTTATGTATTCTTCAATGCACCGTGCATTGTTTAAAAAGGATTATCTGCAACATTGAAAATTATTACGACCACAGATGGGTCACGTATATAACTAGAAATCAGACTTCGAAACCGTTCCAGAAAATTCTAGCCCAAAACCGTCCATACGTTTCAAATTTTCAAAGCGACAGATATAGAGAAGGAATCTCGACAACTTCGATATTTGAAGTTTTCAAATGTCCTTCCTTTATATAGATTTGTGGAAGGACTTAAGAATAGGCCGACCAAAAAGGATTAGGAGGGAAGTTAAAATAATTTGGGATTTGAATTTTAGTTTTGGAGTCCAAGACGTTGGTCCAAAATTTATTAAAAGAAATAAAAGGTCTTTTAATTTTATTAATAATTTAATTCAAATTTTTTCAAACCCATATACCAAGAATAAGTTGTCATTCCACAATATTTGTGAGTGATATCCATGATGAGTTTCTTCCAACCTAATGACTACTTGCCATGTCATCAAACGAATCAATATGATGCCACATCATCCAATTGGTACTGCCACATCATCATGCCATTGGAATTTCCACATCATTCAACCAACACTATGATGCCACCTAAGCATCTCTTGGGGGTTTTGGACCACAACCTGGGTCTTCAACTTTTACTGGGCTTATCTCATAGACCGTGAAAGCCCATAGGGCGCTCCACATACCACCAGAATCAACATGACGAGGAGAATCTGATGGCGAGTGTCTCCAAGACAAACTAACTGATCTGCATAATCAAAATCCTCAACAATTGTGGGGTGTGGCCATTGTCCAAGAAATCAAACCCTAGTGGTAGGGTTATCTAGGGTTTCATCACTGCATCATCCTGTGGGCACCATCAAGCTACATCATCAGCTGCGTCATCATCCTGCACCTACTTTTACACCTCATCCTGCACTTGCTCGACATCTTGCACCTGCTCGACATCCTGCACCTGCTCCCGCTTTGACATCAATTCAGCTCCTCTTGGGCTCTTAGGGTTTATATGGGAAATTCGTCTCATAGCTGCCCAAATTTCAACATGAGTAGAGATCACAGAGCACAATAACAAGAGACACCAGAGTTTAGGTCGGAGACTAGAGCGAAACTCCATGAAAGGGAAAACCCAAACAAGCTTTTCCTTATAGAGATCCTTCAGCAAGACATCAAGACTACAAGATGGCTTCCACAAGTGCTAATACAATGTCTATCAACAAGATCACAAGATCACAAACATACCACATAAACAAAGCTCTTGTCCGTTCCTTTAGAGGTTCAGACTTCATATAAGATGCAGATCTGAGTATGCAAGATACCGGGATCAAATCTCAGTTCTGAAGTAACTTAGATCTTAGAGAGATGGATCTAAAAATGACCTCAGATCTTGTCCTAATCACATAACTTAATTATATCAGAACTCGTATATATATATATATATATGCCACAAATCTCAGAGAAGTAGATCAAAACTTGAACCTAGAGAAATAGATCAGATCTGAAATCAATGTATATACCATAGATCTCTGAACTTGAAACAACATATAAGTATGCCACATATCTCAGAGAAAAAGCCTCGGTACAACCTCCTTGAGCTCAGCCTAGAAACAAATCTCGGATGGAAACAAAATTTGAACAAGGATACAGATCTCAGACCCTCCACATAGCTCCAAAATTCGGACAAGAAGTATACTTCAGACCTTTCACATCAGCTTCTGAACAAAAAGCAGATCTCGGATCTCTTCCACAGTAGCCTTGAATACTCCTTAGAAGACCTTCAAATAGATGAACAGATGATGATTCTTGAGTGATCGAATTGCCTTTTAGGAAGAGCGAATTGAGTTCTTTATATAGCCATTAACTGATCCGAATTGGTGAGTTCCTAGGAAAACTGTCTTGACCATTTAGAAAGACTAATCTGATCCGAATGAGTGATTTTCTAGGCATGCCAACTAGCTATCATGCTAAGTCACCTGACACGGGGATTCAGGACACGTAGGATTCGGGATTCGTGGTGTCGGATTCGGGACACGCTGATCCCCCGGAACAGGACACGTTAGGACACGTTATATATTATTTTATTAATATATATATATATATATATATATATATATATATATATATATATAATATTTAAATATATATATATATATATATATATATATTAAAAATTAGATATTATCATATTTCTTACACAAATTTTAATTAATGATACAAATTTATTGATTTCAAACATAGATCTTCATCTATAGCTATTAGCATGCATAGTACATACAAATTTCAAATAAATGTCAGTGGTACTGGTCACATAAATGATAAATCTATTAAAAATTTAAATCATGATTCATAATTCATAACTGAAAGACAACTTACAACTACAAGATAGTAAGATAAACACACTGACAACTGTAGTTTTCTCATTAAGTCATCAAATCAAAATGTGTTACATAGGTAGTGTTGGTGCAATGCCAATGGCAAATAGAAATAGAAAATATAAAACAACTACAGGTATACAAGCCTCAAGGCATCAATTAGCATCAGAATCAGCATCACTGTCCCCATCATCATGGTCCCCACTGCTCTCCTCTACATCCTCCTTCTCCCCTGTATCCATAGTCGCCTTTGCATCTGCTGGTATGGAGGCTGACCCCTCTAAGTCATCAAATCTAACAGGCTCTAGCACTGGATCATTGAGATCCATGTTGGCCAATGCCAACTCAACAATGGTGTCCAGACCCATATCATCAGGAACAGTGTTACTTGGGAGCAGGAGCGAAAGCGGGGAGCGGGAGCAAAAACGGGAGCGAGAGCGACATATTCAGAAGCTCTTGGTTTGGTGCTCTTGATTAAATATGAGTTCCATACCCTAATACATGAAAAAATTCAATGGAAACATTGCAATCGCCCAATCCTAAAATCCTGAAAAACTGATAAGTCTGTTGGATTTTGAATGAAATCTAAAATTCTACTTTCTCCATATGAAATCCAATGAGGCCGGAACCACTCTCAAACATCCTGAGTCATTTCATGGTAATGTTAAAAATTTAAGTAAAAGGATGAAAATGAAGATTAAGGAGAATGTCACTTTTACTTTAAGAATTTAACATTACCATGAATAGCATATCAATACTAGGGCCTAGACTTGATTATGAAGCTGCCAAAATGCTCTACTCCTTGCTACAACAGCACAAATCACTTACCAAATGAAAATATTAATGAGAAAACACGCCCTTTTCATACCCGCGCTGAGCTTAGCAAGTCTTGGAAACCGGACACGTGTCCTAAAATCGCGACACGCCCTCGGACACGACATGTTCGAAACGGACACGACGTGTCCTGTGATTTGGACACGAATCCAGACCGAATCGTGTCGGATTTGCCGGATTCGGGATTCGCAGGGGGTTTAGGACGAATCCGGTTTCCTAGCTATCATGTGATCTGAATGAGATAATTTCAAGGCAGACCAACTAACCATCATGTGATCCGAGTGAGAGAATTCCAAGGCAGGCCAACAAGCCATCATGTGATCCGAATGAGCGAGTTTGAAGGCAAGCCAACTAGCCATCATGTGATTTTTTAGGCAAGTCGACTTGATCATCTAGAAGAACCAGCCTAACACTTGAAATTATAAAAAAATAATATTTTTGGTTTTTTCAAATGCAATGAAAATAAATAATTTTATGAAGACCAATCATAGCTACAATTTCAACACTTGGAACTAGCATGCATTGGTTTTGAACTTCTGAAGCAAAAGACTTGCTGTTGGTGAGAGGGATAGCAAGTCTAAATTTTCCACTCAAACTCCTTGGGATCAATTCCCAAGGGACGAATCTGATTGATAACAAATAGCCTAGTGAGAAAGACATTGTTATGGTGTTCTAGCTTATGAGCTTACTTATTGATAAAGAGGAGCATGTATTTAGTATATAACTGATAAATAGGCAAGCCAAGACCACTCAATGAAACAACAATATGTGCAACCCTCATCAAAATGTTACACATACTCTTGATTATTAGAAATGATGAGGGTTATGCATGTCATATTGATGCAACTACTGAATTATTTACAGATAAATAGGTAAGTTGTGTCTATAGAAGGGGAAACATTAATTATGGCAATAGTTTGCCCTTTACCCCCATTATTTGTACTCCACAAGACGAATAAGTTACACCAAACTTTGGGAATTTTTTTGTCATTTGGTTCTTATTCTTTCAGCCCGAACCATTACAATGTGCTGGTTATAATGTTTATGTTTGATGTGTCTATGTATGTTCTAACAAATATGTCTCATAGTTAGAGGACTGACCAACACTTGCCAGAACTTCACAAGTCCAGTTGGCTAAACCTATTGCTAATTGAGTTGACTATCCTCACCAGGACTCACTAGTCGTGTGGCACTCACTAAGTATAGGGAAACTTGATGAATTCTTATCAACCAATCAAGATAATATGGAAGCCTCTAGTTCTGCTAGGCCCAATGTTATTTTTTGCTACTGTTAAAATTGCTACTAATGCCAAAAGGAGTTTGAGGAGTACTTGGATTCTGAGCCAGATGATGTTTATTTGCTCCTGGTGATGATCCCAGGTGTAGTAGTGGTGTGAGTTTGATGACTGATCATGTTGATTATTGATTTGGAGTAGGCTAGTGGCCTAGTAGCTTGAGTTGTAGCATTTCTTTTGGAGTCTAGAGGCCATTTAGAGCCTCTTTGCTTATGTATTTTGTTGATGATATGTGGCGCACTCAATGCCATTTTGATATATGCACGCTTAAATGGTATATAGATGAGCAAACTTTGCGTATTTTGTCTCAAATGGATTAGAATCATGGTTCGTAACCTTAAAAATATTTTTTTCACTATGAATTAATTATTTGATGTATTTTTTTCAATTTTGGTTTATTGAATCCAGTTCGATTCGGTTCCAATTTTAGTCTCGGTTAGATAGGCGGTTGGTTCAAAAACCAACTCCAGTTTTTAAAACTACGGGTGTACTCTCTCTCCAGCATTGGGGCCCCATTAGGTGCAACAAGCCCTCATCAAGCCCATCAAGTAGTGTCAAGGCTAAATTGGGGTCGTGCTAGGTCCATTGGCACGTCTTCAAGAGTCCTTAACGCTACGTAAGAGAACCTTAGCATTCTGGCATCTAAGGGTGCTCTGGGGTGTCCACCAATTGCTAAGGTCATCAATGATCAAAGTGCCCAATGCTCTATTGAATAAGGGAAACATTGCATCTACAAGATATCATGCTATTTGGAAGTGTAGTATGCCTGGGCATCATGTGCAGTAGGAGTGGAATAGGGTGCCCTCAAGGCCTCAACTGCTCAAAACCACTTGGCAAAACCATCTCAAACTCAAGTGAAAAAACCATTCACTAGAAACCAAAACCATAGATGCATCTGAGTGGGACATACTTAAGTATTAAGGGCATATTAATACTTCAAATTGGGTTCACCATCAAATATCTAACTAGACCATGTCTTGTAAAAGTGTTCCTTGCCTTTGTAGGGGTGGATAAGTAATCAACCCTATTAAGTGCTTTCAGACCCTAAGGGGAGGTGACATTTCCAAGGACAACCCTTGAATCCATAGGTGTTAGTGAGAATAGCTGGCAATGGAGGGGAAATACTTCATGGCTAAGTTCCATGGTTATTGGAGCAGCTAATGAGAGTCCACATCTTGAGTGTATAGATGTAAAGGAGGGAGCAATTGTGGAGGCATGAGTTACCCTTTCCTCGACCAACTTTTTCCTCCCCTTTGGTGCACCTTTTACTTCTTTTAGATAACACTTTCAATGGTGCATAGCTCAAGGATCAAAGCTTGCTCTTTATGACCTAACATTTCTTTTGCCCCATAAGATGAGTCAGTTTCTTGCTCATCAGGGTTGGGACATGCAAAGGTTCCTTATGATGAGATGGAGCTTCAAGTGTTCAAGAACCGGATGATGGATAATGAGGGGGTTTGAGCTCATGCTAGGCTTTTTCCCACACACTAACTTTTGTCCCGACCACCTTTTTCATTTTGACTTTCTTTTTCTTTTGTTGTGGCCATCTTATGCTTCTTCATTCTTTTAGCTGCATCAACTTCCAAGGCAAAGTTTTTTGGCTTGACGCAAGGATGTGGATTTGTGAGTGCCAAATCCCAATGAATCAATGACACTTAACCTGAAGGATGTAGTGGGCATCAAAGGAATGATGTGATATGGAAGATGCTAGGTATGGAAAGAGTAATGGACACGCTATTTCAATCCAGGTTTCCCAAGTAGTACCCTTCCTATGGCCCTAAGGCCTTAGAGGAGGCCCCATTGGACTAAGACTAAAGATTAACCCCCATGGTAATGTGAGAGAACAAGTTTACATTCAATATTGGTCAATCATCCAGATCACCCATTTATTTATGTTAAAATGGCCAAAACATTAACTAGAAGCACTTAATTGCAAAATGGTCAAAGTACTTGTTGAGTGGTAGTACACCTTCATCCAAGAGGAATATCGAATGGCGAGAGGTGCATGACTGGTGCAGATGGCGGAGAAAACTGGCATATCATCATTAATGAGCAACCTGTAGCGCTGTTGGCTGGTTGTCTGTCTAAGATAGTAGATTTTTTTTTCTCCTATGAGGTTCCCATTTTGGTGGGTAGCATGGCATCTTAGTGTCTTGTAAGAACTTTGACAAGACCGCTAGTTTGGGTGGTAACAGTGCCGAATGAGACCCTTGTGTAATGGATTGATGATACATTGGGGCAATTTTTTCCATATCTTTGTACTATTATATAGGGAAATTCTTTTGGCTTGTAGATACAACCATATAGGACACTTTCCATGAATTTCTCAACCCCTTCAATTGGACACTTGAGCTATTGCGTTTATTTGCTCTTCTATTCTCATTTGGTTTTGAACTATCTATGGTATTGTATCTAAGGGATTATATTAATTTCATTTGAATAATTTTTCCTATCAAAGATTTTTAAAATTTTCTTTCACACTTCGTAAATGCATTAGAAAAGATAGAGAGGTTTACCAATGGCTGAAAACAACCAATGAAATATGACTATATGTTATGAGAGCTATGCAAATTGATCACCTTTCTATTTTTGTGAAATTTGTTTGTGTACTTGAGGGTCCTTTATCTTCTATATGACCTAAAGCATCTCATCTTTCTTGTTGTTTTCATTTTTTCTTTTCTTTTTTCATGATGATGTGATTTTCTCATCCCATATCCATTTTCCTTCACCGTTGGATGCGTGTGTATGTGCATGCACACATTTCTCTCTCTCTCTCTCTCTCTTTTGTTTTGCATTCATGTTTTTTATAGGCTAGGCAAATACATAGAGATCATGACTAGCATGTTCCTTCCATCCTAGTTTTATTATTAGGTTTTAAGTCCCACTAAATGCTTTTGGTCTCTTGTTTAATGTTATTTTAGAATGAATGCTTGTTAAAATCCTTACGTTGGCTTTAAACTGGCTAAATTCTTAAATCAACCCTAGTTAGTCACATTGATGAATGCCCCACTTTGAGATGATTACTTAAAGTAGATATTGTCTAGAGTTGAGTATTATGTTTGAGTAATGTTGTATTCTTTATATGCCATAATTTTTTTTTCTATTCTGGGTGTCATTCTTGGAATATATGAAGACCCATTCAAAGCCATAGAGAGCCCTCTAGGAAAGATTCTTACACTAAAACAAGTTTTGTATAATGAAAAAATATAAGTAATTATTGTGAAGGGGAAATGACAATAGACCCTATTGTTGTGTCAATTGTTGTATTGCTACTATGTTTACCTATTACTGCTAGTTATGCGATGTAGTCATCATGTTATTTAATTTTAGTGTACATATATTTCTTTTCTAGTGGTTATAATGAAACTCCATGTCTAGCTTGACAAACGTTTATGTTGCAGGCAGGGTTTACACATTGTGCAAATTTGTACTGAAATGGCACCAATTACAAAGGTTGGATCTATGGCATCATATGTAAAGGATTTATGTCGTGCATTGCAAAGGAGGAGGAATTTAGTGGAAGTCATTTTGCCCATGTAAGTAAACACACATATATCTCTTGGGTTCATTTTGCATTTTTCCTTGTGATCTTCGGCACATGTTAAATTGCTTATTTCCTTGTGATCTTTTTGATGTATATCAACTTATGCACTCAACATGCACAACCACATAGATTTGCAGAGATAGTGTTATTAAAATATGAAAAACTAACACAAAGAAACCAAGAACACAAGAGAACTTGGAAGAGAAAAACATTTCTTTGATGTTAAAATGGGGAGATCATGTGCCCTTTTATAGTGAAGGAACAACATAGACCCCAAGTGCATAAACCCTAAAATGACATAAATGTACTTCAAGTCATTAATACAACATTGAAACATTAATAAGACTAAGCCTTCAAGCGACTTTATTATTATGCCCAAGTCAACAGTCTAGTGTCTGAATGACCATTATGAACTAAATAGCGACATCTCCCTTGATGGTCATTCTAGAAACTACACCAAGGTTGTCTCTAAATTTCACAAATTTACTTGGGCCAAAAGACTTGGTGAAAATGTTTGTAGTCTAGCTGTAAACTGGACAATATTTCAATTCAACTTCTCCATTTTCTACAAGCTGTCAATCGAAATGACAGTGCACATCAATATGTTTGGTTTGTTCATGGAAGATGGGGTTATTACAAAAGGTACAATGGGCTCATCTTGATTGACCTCAGATTTGCAAGCATTTTTCTCAGTCAAATTGCTTCACATGTCCTATTTTCTGTTGCTTTGTATTCTTCTTCAGTAGAGGAAAGTGTAACTATGTGTTGTTTCTTGCTGATCCTAGAAATTGCCTTTATACCAACACTGAGCAGATAACCTATTGAAGAGTTCTTGTGATCTGTGGATCTTGCCCAATCCAAATCTGAATAGCCACACAATTGATTCTCCTTTGTTTTCACATATAGAATGCTAAAGTCCAATGTTTCTTTTATACATTGTTGCATCCTTTTGCTATGAATATAATTTATATAAAAATAATGTAAATATAGTAATGATTAATTAGTAATTAGGACTGAAGAGGCATGTCTAATGGGACATGACTTTCCATGAAGTGGCACCTGCCTAAGTATATAAGCAGGTCTCATTTGTAACAATCTCATATCTCATATCTTCAGTACATTTCTTATATAAATATATATTGTCTTATCACGGATATTTACATATACAAGATCCTCTGAGTATTCTGCTGCATATACGAACTTTGTTTGTTACATTGGTATCAAACCATTCCTTTGAGTATACGAACCTTGTTCGTTACATTGGTATCAGAGCCACGTTCTCTGATCCCGATTCCCAGCTTTTTGGCCATTTAAGTGTCCGTCAACTTCTTTGTTGTCGCAATTGAAGTGTTTCGCTACACAATGTTGGAGGTTCTCCATGTTGCCATCAGGCCATTGGCCATCAAAATTATAATAAAAAAAAGGAAAAAAGTTCAAATATACATAAAGGAAAAAAAACTATTAAAAAAAATTATTATAAAAAAAGAGAGTTATATATATATATTCCTAAAAAAAAGGATATTAAAAAAAAATATATTCATAACAGGGGTACTTTGATGATATGGAAAAGTCACATGGGTGACTTGTGATGGTGTGGCATTCTCTCGCTACCATAAGGCTGATGTCGATTTACCTTGAAGTTTTCACTTGAGGATTTGATGAGGGTAATTAGAGGATTGACACCTTGTTTATTGGAAGTCAATCTAGCTGTTGGGTGTTATTATGGCTTTTTTGTGACTTAATTGGTCATCCCAATGCTTTATGAAGACCTTCTGACCCAAGGTATGGGCATGGACCTTGTCTTGAGGCATCATTTAGAGGCATTGGACCATAAATTGAGTGTTCTATGGAGCTATTTCAAAGGTGACATCCATCCAAAGAGAGTCAAATCAAATTCAAATGAGGGTGTTGTATCAAAGTAGGTGAATGTTGGAGCCTTGGAGATAAACAATGGGGACTTGTCCATTGTGTAAGCATCTCAATGTTGGATCAAGCAGAAATAAAGGATAGACGCCGGGCAGATTTTGACTTGGGTGTTGCTTCATCATATGATGGGGGGCTTAAACCATGGGGGACGTTGGTCATCTTCAACAAGCTTTGGAACCTTTGGATGCTAGACATGATATCATTAACCATCATTCACCATTTTTTGAAGAATCGATCCCACTTTTATGGGGAATCTCCTCATCTTTTCACTGTACACATGGCTTGACTGTTTTATTTGATTATGTGTTAGTTTACTTGATTTTAGGAGTTAATTAGATTTAGTTTGCTTAAGCTTGATTAAGGAATTAAATCAAATAATGATATTTTATTTTAAAGGAAGTTAGATCACAAGAATTATTTATTCGCAACAATTTATTTTATTGACCAAATAAATTTTGAATTGTTGAAAATAAAATCACTGGTATTTTAATATCCAGGAATTTATATGCAACGAAAATAAAATCAAAGAGAGATCAATCACACATTAGAACAAATAAACACCCACTACAATCTCCTTCATTAATTAATCTAGAAAATCAGGGTTTCGACCCATAGAGAAATTACAAATAAAAGTACAGTGCTTGGAACTTGCAACTCGACCTCACTAGAATATTTCGGTCCAAGGAAATTAGACCAACTGGAAACTAGCCACTGAAAAAAATTCAGCCTAGAAAAAATCAACACACCTCTCACAAGTAAATCGACCCACGTCTCACAAGTAAATCAACCCACGTCTCACTAGTGAATTGGCCCTTGCTCCTTGCCCTTGGTCAACCTCTGTGCACTCACAAATCAACCTTGGAAAATCGGCCTCCCCATCCATTGCACCTCCTTCTAGCTACAACAATTCGGCCTCTCCAATCTCCAACAAATTAACTGTTGGAGATGTACCTAGTTTTGGTCTTCATAATTGTTATTGTACTCATTTCAATATGTATCTTATGTAACAAACAAAAGAAGAAAAATAAAAAGTTATTATTTTAAAGCATGGGTTTCATGCTCATTATTGATGGTCCTCTAGGTAAAAGCATGTTCTTCATGCTTCTAGGATTTGTTAGGTCATAGGATATATTGTCATGACTCATGAGTCAAGAGAGTCAACATCATGTTTATAAGACCCTTCTAGGCAAGATGTAACTTGTAAAATAAATTTGAGTTTAGAAAGTCCTGGAAACCTCCAAAGTAAAAGTTGGCCCTGGCTGTTACAAGTTGGCCTAAAAGAGGGAATTCAACCCCTTGAAAAGGCTATATAAAGGAGCATTTAGACCTCATTTGTCACTCACTCACTCACAAGTTCGATATCAAGAAAGGAAATTCGATCTGTAGCTGGGAAGCAAGAAGACAAGAAGAGCGAAGGTCTAGAAGAAGAAAAGAAGGAAGAAAACTTGTTTTTGGGCTCTATCTCTCTCACACGTGTGAAGAATTAGGGTTTTTGCAACTTCGAGGAAGGTCAAAATTGCAAGTCTGAGTTGCAGTGTCAGGTTCTTGGAAGAGGAAATACTCTATTTTGACTTCGTTGACCTTGGGAAGATCTGTCTTACTCAGAGAAGGATCTTTTGAAGAAGTTGAACTAGGGTTTCTATAACAGCTATAAAGCCAAAGTTGCAGGGTTGAAGATGTCGTCGAAGTTGCAGATTGAGGCCAGATTGAGTTGTGGTGATCTGATTCTATTGGAAGAGTTGGCTTGGTACTTGGAGGAGGACTTGGTCTAGGGTTTAGGTCTTTGTTGTTTCATTTGAAGCAGATTCTATAAGAAGAGGAGGTTTTTTGAGTTTTCCCTTGACTTGGAGCCTTATATCTGTGTCCATTGTCTTTATTGTTTTGATCTTGATATTTGTTTGATGAAAAGATCTAATAAAGAAACACAAGAAGATAAATAAGATTCACAGGCAAGTATTAAGGAATAAGGAAAATTTGAATTAGTAGTTGCCACATTGCATTTTCCAACATGGTATAAGAGCTAAAGGTGAACGCAACTAGAAGGGTCATCTTGTAGACACAAGAAGGGTTTGCTAAGAGGAATCAATTGCAGAAGTCTACATCAAGCCCTCATCAAAGGAAAGCCTAAAAGAAGATTACAAGAAGATCTCTCTTGGAAAGAAGTCATCCTTGAAGGAAGTATCAAAGGATCTTGGTATCATCCCTCTTGGAAGCTGTTATTGAAGGCTCATTGAAAATATTGAAAGCATCAAGATAGTTGAAGACGTCATCAGAGAAGGGAAGAATCTTAGTTGACAAGTAAGTATCATATTACTATATGATTGAATCTACAAGTCATATGGGTTCTTTCTGTGAAAATTTCTAAAAATAGAAATCCTACTGCAGTGATTAATATTATTTCTTGTACTTTTTTTTTTCCACTGGAAAAATCCGTAATTTTCATTATAAGGAGAAAATTACATATTGTAGATGTAGCTTGCATATGCTTTACTGTTCAGATACATTCACCAAGCAGGTTGATTTGTTTGTAGTATGTCAAAATGATACTAGTATGTCCTCATTTACAGTCTGGGTTATTTGCCAATACGAGACCACGCAGGGTCCATTAAACATCAAGAGAAACTGTTATATATACATTTGTCAAAAATAAAAAAATCCTCATTGAAGAGCCCCGGGACTGTTGTCCCTCTGAGCTCGTTGGTCTATGTAGGGCCTGTGATAATATCTGTACTCCTCGGATCCCTGCTGTTCTAGTATTATCCACTCTCCCCTGGGAAGTAGCGCTGCCTCCTTGGATAGTTGGTCAGCGCTGTGATTATGTTCCCTGTAAATGTGGATACAAGAGACATGATTAAATGCAGTCCAGAAAGTATGTGCTTCATATAATATATTGCTGAGTGTGTGATTGTGACATATAGTATCATGATTGATCCAATTTACAACAGTCATTGAATCCCCATATATATTGAGATTTAAACACTGATGTTGCAGGGAGAATTGCAGTAGGTTCCGCAGGGTCATGAGTTCTGCAAGATTATTCGAGCCCACACCGAGCCCCATTTTAACCATGTATCTATGATGTTCATTAATGTGGAGCACAAAACCTCCCCCACAGCCTGTTTGGTTTGCTGCGCCATCAAAGAAGGCCCACGCGACCGATTTATCAATAATAGGGGGAGGTTGAATTGTCCTGGTCCTGGGGGGACGGGAGTCGGGCAGTTCATGATATGCTGATATTATACAAGCTTCCATTCGTGGCCAGCATATAGCCAGGTCTTCAAATATGTAACGGTTTCGAGCCAGCCATATGTGCCATGCGACCACAAGGGGAAGATTCAGGAGTTTTGAGCCCGGGTGTCTGCGGCTCCAGTCTTCCCACGCACTTGTCGTATCGTCCCCGCTCCATGCTCCAACAATACCCAGGGATGCAGTGATGTTTTGCCATAGTGCTCGAGTAGCTGGGCAATGTAGGAAGAGGTGCACCGTAGACTCCGAAGCTGCTTTGCACAGGGAGCAACAGGTAGGTCTGAAAATCGCTCTATGGGTGAGATGCTCCCCCGTGGGGACGATATCTTGTAGAATACACCAGAAGAAGAGCCTGGTGCGGGGAGGTGCATTCAACTTCCATATTTCTCGCCACCAGTTCTGAGATATGTCTGGCTTTTTGTGCGTGATGAGGGAGTAGTACCCCTGTTTTGGTGCATATATACCATTATCAGCCCTACACCAAACTAATTCATCCGCTCCTTGTTTAATACGGATATGGGATTCAGATAAGGCCTGAATATAATCGCCCCACTCCTGATGCCATTGAGGTGGGAGGTCGAGTTGGTGCACAGACTTCCATGCCTGTGTGAAAATATCAGTGCGCTGTTGATCTGCAATGTGTGCGAAATTCCAGATATCCCTATCATGAAGGAGCCTTATAAGATCCCTGCTGAGAATGTGTCGACCCACACTACCAATCCACGGATCTAGACCGATCTTGCCCAGCGCTCCATCATTAATTCACCAGACCAGGTTGTCCCGGATGAGAGGAAGGGATTGTGTGAGGGCCTTCCAGATCGATGAACATCCCTTCGATTGCCAAGTTGGTAGTCTGATCCAGTCCAGTATTTGCTGAGGCCATATGTATTTATGATATGTAACTTGCGCCCATAGGTTCTGACTAGTCAATAGCGACCAACCCATCTTTGCAGAGAGAGCCTGTGCGAAGTTAGGAAGGTCCTTAAGTCCCCATCCTCCCCATTTTTTTGGTAGGGAGATATTTTTCCAGCTGATCCAGGCAAATAATCTTTTGTCTTGATTACCATTCCATAGATAGCGGTTGCAGAGTTGTTTTAGTCTCCCCAGAATGTTCCGCGGGATCCATGCAAGCGCCATCCAGAAAACCGGGGTAGCCTCCAATACAGATTTAATGAGTACCAGTCTGCCTGCCCTTGATAAGTATCTGTAGCTCCAAACAGTGAGTCTCTTCTCCAATTTAGTAACCAACCAAACCCAATCTGCTATTCTTTGACAAGTTGGCTTTAGCCTGAATCCTAAGTATTTGAGACCTCTGTCCAAGCGGTGGATACAGAAGGGGAAGACCTGTTGAGCGAAAAGTGTTTCCTGAACCGATGTGCGAGAACAAGTGATTGTGGATTTGGCCTGATTAGGGAGCATACCAGTTGCAGATGAGAAGAGAAGAAGTATTCTTGAAAAAGATCTGGAGTTGCGAATGCTACCATTAAGAAGGATGAGAACATCGTCCACAAACAGGGGATGAGTGAGAGAGCAAATCTCTGATATTCGAAGGCCACTAATATCACCCGACCGCTTTGCTGAGGCAATAAGGCGGCTAAGGCCTTCCATAACCAATAGGAAGAGTAATGGGGATAATGGACTATTATTTCTTGTACTTATTACCTCAGAAATAAGTTATCTACTATATTCTTATGGCAAATATCGAAAATATTCTACTGTAGCCTTCACAATTAAAACATTGCAGAAAGTAAATGTAAGTAAAACGCTGGCACAAATACAATCACAATGACAGAGTTATTTTTGGACAATTGTCCTTGGAAAAACCCAATGCGAGAAAACCAGTGCAGCAAATGAGGGTTTTATTATTCTTCAGTAGTATAGAAGAACAAGGCTTGCTGAGAAAAATTTACAGACGTTCCTGAACAAGTATCTAACCTGAGAGAGAAGTTCCTCCACCTTATGCGTCTCTCTGGCTTGCCCAACGTCACTTTCTCTGGCCCCTGCACTGCCTTGGGCAATGTCTGCGTCACTCAGGCCAGCTTTGCCTTTGCCTGCGTCAATCTGCCCAACGCTGCCCCTTCTACTGCTCTGTGTCTTCGTCCCTGTCTCTCTGACTATGCTGGACCCTCTCTGTCTCTCCTCTACTTGCAACTCTCCCTCTAAATCGACTTTCTCTTGCCGAACTTCAACCAGTGAGAAAATCGATTTTACTCGGGCAACTGAGTATCTGCCTGGTGTATTTTCCAAATGACCCTCAAGCCCCTTCTTATTTCTTTTTGTTGGATAACCAACAACTTAGATTAACTCCTAATCAAAGGCTTAGATCGTTTTGACTTTATCTCCGTCTTTATCTAGAAGATTCACCCACAATTAGATTAATACCCATTAATATTTTAATTTTCCTAAGCTTAGACTTAGGAACCTCATTAAAAATATTAATTATTTTAATATAATCGTCTCTGGGTGGAATTTCCCAAAACGGTTTCTGGGTTCTTTCGAATGCATGTGCCCAAGCCTCCTTGCAAAATTTGAGGCTTAGAGCACATCCGACGCTACCCCAAATCAACACTCCCTCTTAGCTAGAAATGTGCTCTAGCAATATACTGTTGCTGCACACTGCTCTGACTCGCACACTGCTCTGACTCTGAAGCATCGTCCTCTGCGCCGCTGATGTCTGACATGCTGTCACCAACCACTGCGCTACTGTTGCAATTGTATTGCTGCCTTTGACACTGCCACTACCAATGCTACATCTGTACTACAACTCCCTCTGAATTTCTGCATCTGTGCTGCTGTTGGCACTGCCACTACTAACTGTCCCTGCACTGCAAACTGCTGTTGCTACTGAAATGAATTTTCAACCATACCCAACTGCTCTCTGAACTGAGTGAACTTAGCTCTTCCGAGAGCCTTTGTGAGTATATCGGCCACCTGCTCTCCTATGGGAACATACTGTAGCTGTACTGCCCCATGCTGAACACAGTCTCTGATAAAGTGACAACGAATATCTATATGTTTCGACACTTCATGAAATATTGGATTTTCAGAGAGTTTGATGCAACTCTGATTATCGCAGTAAACCTTGGTCGCTTCCATCCTTTTCCTGAATAGGCTCACAAGCAATTTCCTAAGCCATATGGCTTCGCACGTAGCTGTGCTGGCTGACATATCTTTTGCTTCTGCTGAACTCAATGCTACCGATTTCTGTTTCCTGCTGCACCAAGATATCATCCCTGATCCAGCATTGAAGTAGTACCCTGAGGTACTTTTTCGGTCTACTGAATTTCTTGCCCAATCTGCATCGGTGAACCCATTCAAACTGATGTCCTCCCCTCTAGAGGACTTCAACCCATATTCGACTGTTCCACGTACATACCTAAGTATGTGTCTTGCTGCTGCCCAATGCACTCTTTTTGGTTCCATCATGAACTGACTAAGAGTGTTGAAAACGAAACAAATGTCTAGCTTAGTGTTGACCAGATACATAAGCGACCCAATGAGCTGCCTGTACAAGGTGGGATCTACTTCTTTGCATTCTGATGCATCTATTTTCTTCCAGTTGGTGATCATGGGACTAGCCATGGGTCGAAAATCCTGCATTCTGAATCTCTTCAGAATTTCTGTAGCATACCTTCCTTGTCCAAGGAAGATCTCCCCATTCTTCTGCCAAACTTCCAACCCCGAAAAATAATGCATCAATCCCATGTTCTTCATGTCGAATTCGACTTCAAGATTCTTCTTGCAGTCCTGGATGAGCCTAGATGACCCAATTAGGAATAGGTCATCTACATATAGTACTAGAATAAGTGGCTCATTCTCTACCATTCAGATCAACATCACTCTTGACAAATCCCAATTGCTACAAGTAACTATCAATCCAACCATACCATGCTCTGGGTGCCTGCTTGAGCCCGTACGGGGCTTTCTTTAACCTGCAAACATGAGATTTCTTCTCATGAGTTTCGAAGCCTTTAGGCTGTTCTATATACACCTCCTCTTCTATCACTTCATTCAAGAATGTTGTCTTGACATCCATCTAGTGAATCTCCCATCCCATTTGAGCTGCTAGGGATATAACAGATATGATAGAGGTGTATCGAGCAACTGGGGCAAAGGTCTCTTCATAGGCTATCCCTTCTTTCTGAGCATACCCCTTTGCTATGAACCTTGCCTTGTACTTCTCTATGCTGCCATCTGCAACATACTTGATCTTGTAGATCCATAGTGATCCTACAACTGATCTATTTTTTGGTCTAGGTACTACTTTCCAGACATCATTCGTCATGATGGAGTTGTACTCTTCCACCATGGCATCCACCCATGATTGGTGTTGAACAACTTCTTGAAAGCTATAGGGTTCTTCAACCTGAGCTACCAATGCTTGGTATCTCTTTGGTTGTCTACGCTGCCTCTTCTTGGCTTTAGGAGCTCCAACAAACTCCTCTGCGCCCCTCAGTGTCTGTCGCACTTCTATGCTCATTCTACCACTGGTGGTGGGAGGCTCAACCAACTCTTCCTCCTGATCCCGTTGTTCTGTCTATTGAGAAGCATTTGTATTTCCTCCCTCTGAGGAGATACTGGTGCTGGTCACTATACTCGACCTAGGTGTATGTTCTCCTGCCTATCCTTCTTGCTGCCCCTGTTGCTCTTGGACTAACAGAACATCTCCTGACTGATCTTCTGCAGGGATTTCATGAGATTTCCTGAAAGCTCTATCTTCCATGAACTTTGCATCCCGTCTTACTACAATCTTCCTGTTGCCAGGAATGTAGATTCTATATGCCTTTGAGGTCTCGCTGTATCCTACGAGATACCCCTTCTTTGCAGTCTGATCCAGTTTGCTACGCTTCTCGTCTGGAATGTGGCAATAAGCCACGCTTTCGAATATCCTGAGATGACTGACTTCCGGCTTCTTCCTTGTGAACACTCCTTCAGGCGTTCTCTTCCCCAATGCTCTATGAGGAGTTCTATTATGGATATATACTGCTGTGTTGCAAGCTTCTGCCCATAGATACTTAGGTAGATCCTGATCATACAACATGGCTTTGGCTGCCCCAACAATAGTTCTGTTCTTCCGTTCTGCCACTCCATTTTGCTCCGGATTATATGGAGTTGTCCACTTTCTTTTGATGCCCTCCTTTGGGTAGAAATCTATGAAATCTGTCTATATATTCTCCACCATTATCTGAATGCAATACCTTTATCTTTTTCCTTGTCATATTTTCAACAAGAGCCTTAAACTCTCGGAAATGATCAAATACCTCATCCTTGGTCTTTGAGAAATAGATCCAAGTCTTTTTAGAGTGATCATCGATAAAAGTGACAAAGTATTTGCCACCACTAAGAGCCCTTGTGGACATAGGACAACAGATATCTGAGTGTATTAATCCTAATACACACTCTGCTCTATTGTTACTTCTGGAAAAGGTTGCTTTAGCGTACTTTCCTAGTACACATCCTCTGTACAAGTCGTCATGTTCACTACTAAGGACTGGTACCCTTGCAATAGTCTCTCTGAGCATCCTCAGTGCTCCATGGTGTAAGTGCCCCATTTTCATGTGCCATAATTCATTTCGCTCATTCTTGCTATTATAGTTGCTGCCTATCAATGCCATTGGCAATTCGAGCTGCAACATGTACAACTTGTTGCTTCGAACCCCAATTTGCTTTTTCTTCTTCTAGTTTGGATGCTTAACGTATACTTTCTTCACGATGAAGTATATATCATATCCCTTGTCTTGTAACTGGGACACTGAAATTAAATTCATTCCTAATCCTGGCACATGTAGAACATTGGTGGCTCAGATGTTGGTCCCTGCTTCCATCTGAAAGGCTATGGTGCCTCTCCCTACTGGAGTACATTTTGTTCTGTTTCCCATAGTTATTTGGAAGTCCATTTGTTTTTCTTGATAGCTCGAGAAATGTTCTCGTACTCCACTCATATGAGCTGAAGCCTCGCTATCAATGTACCAAACATCCGTTGATGCTGAATTAGCTAGGCATGCGAATTCTTCATCTAATATGGTAGATAAATCTTAAACACTTTGAGTATCCATGTTGTGCCAATTTTTGACGCTAACCTATCCCAACAACTGCTGTAGGAAAAACTGCGTCCCACTTGAGATAATCCTCCTTGCTGAATCTTCTGTTGCGCTGCCCCTTCTACCATTGATAAATTTCGATTGGAAAAGACTTACCTCTCTGTCGGCTCACTCAGAGAGAGTTTTCCCACGAAATCCAATCTCCTTGGTTTGAATTGCGCAATCCTCTGGGAGATTTGAATTTCTGCACCTGCAGGTATTTCGAATTCCCTTCTCTTCTCAGCGCTAGATCCTTCAGCTTCTCTCTTCTACTTCCTTGTTACTCTGATACTATGTCAAAATTTCTAAAAATAGAAATCCTACTACAATGATTAATATTATTTCTTCTACTTATTACCTCAAAAATAAGTTATCTACTGTATTCTTATGACAAATATCGAAATATATTCTACTGTAGCCTTCACAATTAAAACATTGCAAAAAGTAAATGTAAGTAAAATGCTGGCACAAATACAATCACAATGACAGTTATTTTTGGACAATTGTCCCCGGAAAAACCCAATGCGGGAAAACCGGTGCAATAGATGAGGGTTTTATTATTCTTCAGCAAAAATATTCATGTACAAATTACACCCAGTAGTATAGAACAAGGCTTTTTGAGAAAATTTTAAAGATGTTCCTGAACAAGTATTTGACTCGAGAGAGAAGTTCCTCCACCCTCTGCGTCTCTCTGGCTTGCCCAATGTCACTTTCTCTGGCCCCTGGATTGCCCTACGCAATGCTTGCGTCACCCAAGCCAGCGCTACCTCTCCCAGTGTCAATCTGCCCAACACTGTCCCTTCTATTGCTTTGTGTCTTCGTCCCTGTCTCTCTCACTGATGCTGGACCCTCTCTATCTCTACTCCCCCTGCAACTCTCCCTCCGAATCGATTTTCTCTTGCCGAACTTTGACCAGTGAGAAAATCGATTTTAGTCGGGCAGCTGAGTATCTGCCTGGTGTATTTTTCAAATGACCCTCAAGCCCCTTCTTATATCTTCCTGTTGGATAACCAATGACCTAGATTAACTCCTAATCAAAGGCTCAGATCGTTTTGACTTGATCTTTGTCTTTATCTAGAAGATTCATCCACAATTAGATTTTTTTTTTTTGTTTTTTTTTTAACAATGTCGGCTACTCATATATTAAAAAACTTTCTGAAAGAAGTGCTGTTACATAATGAGGATGAATATGGGAGCAGAGGCACAAAATCGGGTTCGCAGACCCGTTATCCTCTTTGCTTCTCTTGATTGAAAACGAAATTGAAACTAAGCGGCTATACTGCCTTACATAGGATCCTCCTAACCAAGCAAATTTACAATGCATAAATCACGGAAAGTGTGGAGTGACCGAATCATCCTTCTGGGCGCTGGCTCTAGTCGATGCTTCTGCCTGATTGCTTTCGGTGAGAGTGCGAAGATGGTCAATTACCGCCTCCATGTGGATGCAGCGGTCCTTCAGATCTTCAATTTCCTTCTTTCTTTTCCCCAGCTTCTTTCTTTTGGATTCTCTATCAGCATGATAGTCCTCTGTGAGTTCCTTAAGCTGTTTTATAATGCTGTTGATCATTATGGTATGTGCCTTGCACATATTGCATTCTTTGTTGCTGAAGAGATTCGCCAGAGGGTCTTTGTTTGATCCCTGATTAGAAGGCTGGCCTTGCTTGTCCTCCATCGTGATAGCCTGATGGATGAAAACAGAGGGCTCACTGATGTTTAAAGAGGCTGGAGTTGCTGTGTTGAGAGCTTGACTGCGGGAGTGCTGAGGCTTAAGACAGAGGGGCGGGGCTCTCAGAATAAAACCAAGGGACGTGCTGAAGATGAGGAGGCCAGGGATCGAGACAGAAGGGACAAGGCTTTTGAGGAGTTGAAGCTTTAGGAGAGAGCGGGCTTTCCTTCCCTGCTTCAAAACGCTGCTGAACAAAAAAGGACCACTGTTAAAAGACAACAGAAAAGAATGGGAACGGGAGATTCTTACTCTGAGATCTGGTCTGGAGGGCCGAGACTTTGGAGGAGAAAAATCATCCACGATGCGCCCGGAGGAGATGGCTCGTGAGACTTGATCACTGTCTGAATGGGAGTCGGGGAGATGACCAATATTTAAAGAGGGAAGAAGGTCGATGACGCTAAAGGAGAGGAGCTGAAGATGCCCGAGAGTAAGGAGGACACAGTCAAGGGCGATGATTACCCTGCTGGCATATCTCGTGGGGGAGGTATGGGTTCTTCTGGTGACGCAGAGAGTATCTGCCTCGAAGGGACGAGAGATCATACAATTTCTGAGAAGGGTGACTGTATTGGAGGCCCGAGGAGGAGGAGATCCGCTTAGGAGCCCGATGATGCTGCTTTGTGATCTAGGAGGAGATACGCTCGGATATACTTGCTTCCTGAAGTGACTGAGGACGGCGGAAGGCTTGTTGCTACGGAATATCTCTGACGTAGATGGCATTGTTCTCTCTGACTTGACCCAGTTTCCTTCTAACCGCTTGGTTAGCATGCTGGTCAACATCTTTATTGTAGTTCCTGAGGATATGTTTGAAGGTCACCTCACCTAAATCTTTGACATTCTCCAAAATTCGGATTTTGATGTTGTTGAGGGCCAGTTGATTGAAATCTCTCCCAGTGGACATTGCTGCGATTGTTATGGCTGAGTCACCTAAGATGAGGGGGTTTTGGAGGCTGAGGTTCTTTAGAATGGACGTGCCCAGAAGAAGGCCATAGGCCTCTGCTTTGTTATTAGACAGACGGCCTAGACCCCATTCGAAAGAAACCATAGTATTCCCCTGCTGGTCCTTTATGATCCCGCCTGCCCCTGCCTGTCCCGGGTTCTTTTTTGATGCCCCATCGAAGTACAGGATAGGCCTCCTTTGGCTTTTTAACCAGTTGTTGATTTCCTCTTCAGTACCACGCAGCTTCCAGTTATGTTTATCATTTCTTTCTCGGATATAAACATAAGGACTTGGTTTGAGGTTGAATTTTCTCAGCCATTCCTTAAGCCTGTCATCCACAACCTCCATGTCTTTCTGGTTGACCCCTATTGCTTCGAAATACTCAGCTGTGAGGGCTATAGTTTTAGCTACTATACCTGTTATGGAGGGTTTTTCATTGTTAAAGATGCATTTGTTGCGAGCAATCCAAATTTGCCAGCTCAGGTTTGCGGGGATGCTATTCCAGATCCTGTGCACTATCAGATTTCCTTTTTTAGGATGGTGAATTCTTTTGACCCAGTTTTTGTGAAGAGTCGAGATCTGAGTGGGGAGGATATCTGAGGAGATTGTGCCAGAAAAGAGATGCCAGCATGATTTAGAAATCGGGCATTCTAGGAAGAGATGGTTGATGGTTTCTTCAGCTTGCCTACACAAACAGCACATAGAAGGACCCTGTATACCACGCTTTCTGAGGTTCTCGGCAGTTAATATTTTGCCATGCATGAGAGTCCAGTTAAAAATTTTTATCTTAGGGATACATTCAGGGCGCCAGACAGCCTTGAACAAAGGCCAATTGTTGGCTTCTGAGATAACCTGGAGGGCTTTGTATCCTTCTTTAACTGAATAATTTCCACCATTTGGATCCCAAACAAACTTGTCCTCCTTCCTTTTGTTGATGGGAGCTGAGCCACTTAGAGAGCTCTTGAGCTCATTCCAAAGATTTGCTAGGTCCATGGGGAGATTGAGAGGGGTCCAGCCTGCCCAGCAGTCCTGGTCCCATAGAGAAATGTCGAAGAGGGAGTTGTAATTCGCTTCAGACATCCACCGATGGAGAGGATGCAGATGGTGGAACGTGCCTCTAGCTTGGGTCCCCATGATTCTGTCATTCCATATATTTACCTCCCTGCCATTCCCTGGAGCGCACGAGATGAAAGGTTTGAAGAGAGGGAGCGTTTTCTTGATCAAGTTCCATGTAGGGGTGCCCTGTCTTTCTATGATGTTTTCAGTGAGGATGTTACTGTTTTGGCCATTCATGTATTTCTTCTTTATAATGGAAGTCCACCATGCCTCTTTTTCATTTAGAATCCGCCATATGAGCTTGAAGTCCAATGCTAGGTTAGCTAGCCTTGGGACCCTTATTCCCAGCCCTCCTTTTTCCACAGGGAGGATCACTTTGTCCCACTTAACCAAGCTGAACTTCTTGGTATTCTGCTTGCCTCCTTGCCACAGGAAGCTGCGGATTATTAGTTCCATATGTTTGTGAATACTGGCAGGAGCTAGAGCAATAGCGAACTGATAGATGGGGAGAGAGGTGAGGATGGACTTAATTAGGGTCGACCTGCCTGCTAAGTTTAACCAGTGCACTCCCCACAACTGTAATTTGCCTCTGAGTTTTTCAATGATTTTGGCCCAGATCCCTGATTTGATTGTCTCTTTGGCCAAAGGAAGCCCCAGATACATGAAGTAGGACCAATTCAGCTGAGCTGGAATTTCCATGATAAGAGATATGCGTTGGATGAAGTGGTTGGGGACATTCCATGCGTATAGCATGCATTTATTATTGTTTAGCTTGCCACCAGAGGCCAGAAGGAAGAGATCTAAGACTTTTTTAAATCTCCTCGCCATAATGCAAGATGCACCTCCTATGAGGAGGGTGTCGTCCGCAAACAGAGAGTGATTTATTCCTTTCGACCCTCTGACGATTTCAATCCCCGTTATTTCTTTTTTCCTCCTCAAGTTTTCCAACTTCGAGCTAAAGGCTTCCGCCATAAGAATGTAGAGGAAGGGAGAGAGCGGGCACCCTTGCCTCAGGCCCCTTGAGCTTTTGAAGGCTGGGCTTGGTCTTCCATTTATGAGGGGGGCAGTCCAATTGCCTGAAATGCACTCCCTCACCCTGCTTATGAACAGCTCAGATATGCCAAGCTTTTTGAGAACGGCTTGAAGAAAGGAATGATTGACTCGATCGAAAGCATTGGCCATATCCAACTTCAGTATCATGCCTTTTTCTTTCCTGGAGATACTGCTTTGGATAGCTTCTTGGATGAGAATAACATTGTCAGCAATTTGCCTCTTAGGAACAAAACCACCTTGATTCTCAGAGATGAGGGAGGGGAGAATAGATTTGAGTCTGTTGGCAAGGATTTTAGTTATGATTTTGTAGGAGACATTACAGAGGGAGATAGGACGAAATCGGTTGAAAGAGAGAGGGTTGAGCTCTTTGGGGATGAGGGCTAGGTAGGAGGATTTCATTCCACCTCCCATCTTGCCTTTATGGAAAAAGTTTCTAACTGTTCTGATGTAATCCTTTTTGATGATGTCCCAGTGATTCTTGTAGAAATCCACAGTGAAGCCATCTGGCCCCGGGGCTTTGTCTGAGGCCATGTTGCGAATCGTTTGCTCAATCTCTTCGACAGTGATCTCTTTGTCCAGCTCAGAATTTTGCTCCTCAGAGGTTTTACTTTCCATGGTGTCCAGTATTTCCAAGCCATCGCTGTCTTGCTGTTCCGCGGTAAGGAGATCTTGGAAGTGTGCGGACGCGGCCTCCATTATGTCCTTGTGATTTTTTAATTCTACGCCCTCCACAATAATTTTGTCTATATTATTGCCAGCTCTCCTCATTTTCAAATTGTTGTGGAAAAAGGAGGTGTTCTTATCTCCCGACTTTAGCCATAGACACCTTGACTTTTGCCTTTGTTCTTCTTCTTCTATTCTGTTCAGCTTGTAGAGCTCCTTTTGGAGTTCCGTCTCTTTGAGTTGCTCCTCTTCCGTATCTTGTCTGCTGTCTTTCTCTTCTTCCCACTGCGTGAGCCTATCTTGGAGCGTTGATTTAGCTCTTTTCTCCTCTATAGATTTAGTTTTGGCCCATTGCTTTATGGCTGAGCGCAAGATTTTTATTTTGGTTTCCCAAACATAGTGCGGAGATCCTATAATCTCTGTTGCCCACTGTTCTTTTATCAGAGCTCGGAATTCTTCCTGGTTGTCCCATGCTCTGTTATATCTGAATGGAAGCGGGCCCAGGTTGGCTCCTTTATCCAATTTTAGAGCTACAGGCTTATGATCTGAAAAGTATCCTTGGATGATGAGGCTTTTGGTGCAAGCAAAATTGGCAACTATTCTGTCTTGGATCAAGATGCGATCCAATCGTTCCTTTATGTTGTTTCGGCCTGCTCTCTTATTGGACCAGGTGAAGCGCCCATTCTGAGGAGGGAAGTCCATCAGGTTGTGGTTTAGAATAATTTCTTCTAGGGCTTCCCTTGAGGGATCCGCCAAGAAGTTGCCCCCCATTTTTTCTTCTACGCTTCTTATGAGGTTCAGGTCTCCTCCTAGGATAATGCTTCTGCCTTGGGTCTCCAGGAGATCTGCCGCAATTGACTTCCAGCAAGCATCCTTGTCCCTGTAGTGAGGGGGAGCGTAAACATTGTAGAGAGTGTATTCCTCTGTCTTAGCCGTGTTCTGCAAGTCTGAACGAATCCACCAGCTACTTTGCCTTTGATTTAAGAGGTTCCATTTTTGATTGTTCCAAATGGTACCTAAGCCACCTGAGGCGCCAGATGCGCTAACTGCAATACCTTCATGAGTTCTGCTATTTTTTAGGGAATTTTTGAAATCTTGTTCACTTATTTTGGTCTCCTGGATGAGGAGGAAGTCTGGTTGTTCGGATTTAATGAGGTCGCGGACTGCATTAAGTTTGAGGGAGGAGCCCATCCCCCTACAGTTCCAAGAGACCAGATTCATCATTTAATAATCTTGGCGTGGGTACCTCCTTTCTCTTTCCCTTTTTCCCCGTTTCCTTTCATCTTGTCCAGATAGGTATCCATTGGTTGTTGAATCCCTGTGGTCATTTCTTTTGCTGCCGTCTCATCCCTCAGCTCCTTGTTTGATTTCCTTCCCACTTTTCTTGGGGGTTCTACGGATGTGTTGCTTTCTTTAGACTTGTTCCTGGTTAATATTCTCTCTATTGTGTGAGGAGGGGAGGAAGGGTGGGGGGAAGATGGCGGGGGAGAGGAGGGGATCACGGGGGGGGCTCTAGGGGATGGGGGGGGGGAGGGAGGATCAGTGTCAGAAAGGGTTTCAAATTGATTAGAGGATAAAGGGAAAGACGGGCCTGGTTCAGAGGGGGGGATGGGGGCTGCAGGAGGGTTCTTGTTGTTTCCTTGTGAGGGGATAGATCTCTTTTTCTTTACAGTTTCCCAAACTTCTTCTGCTGTTTCAGTGTTAGATTCAGAGAGATTTGCCTTTGCTTTACTGCATCTATTAGCGAAATGACCGTACTCATGACATACCTTACATTTGAAGGGGAGCTGTTCGTAGTCGACTTGCTGGAGGTGCGTCCATTGATCGACTCTAAGCTTGATGGCTTCTGGCAATCCTTTTCCTAGATCCACTTCGACACAAATCCTTGCGCATGCATGCATGTTCTCCTTAGGCTCTGATCTGTCGATATACTTCCCTATTCCATTTCCAATTGCTTTCACTGACTCGTCCCCCCAGCAGTGAAGGGGCAGATGCGGGAGCCGGACCCAAACAGGGACAGCATTAGGAACGTCCATCTCCGGGTCGAAGTCGGGGGTCCACTTGTTCAGGTAAAGGCCTCTTGTGTCCATGAAGTATGGGCCATTCCTGAAGATTAAGTTTCGGTCTTCCATGGATTCGAAGAGGAAGGTGAAGAACCCTCTTCCACAGAAGCGGATTGCTATCTTACCTTGAACCATCGAGTTCCAATTTCTTTCCACCCATCGCTGGACAGTGCGAGGGGAGGGCCATAAGCCCGTGAACTGGCCCACTAGGCCTCTGTCTGCAAGGGCTACCGCCGCTCTCCTTGGAAGGGCTGGGGGGAGCGGGATTTCTGGAACCTCATCCATTTTTTTAACGAAACGAGAAGTGACGGGCCTGATTCTCTCTGAAGAGTTCTCCTGGGTTAGAGAGGCAAAGGATTTCATGAGGTCATCCTGATCCGGTCCAGAAGGGCCCATGGCCGCCCTGAGCGGGGGAGAAAAGGACTGGGCGACCTAGCAGCAGCGCTGCTAGGCGCAGAAGCGGAACTGAACAAAGGATAACTCAGAAGAGGCTCGGGGTAGGGTCAAGAAAGAACGGGGAGGGGAGGAAAAGGGAACGAGGGCCTGAGGCCAGGCAGGGGCGCAGAGCCTTGCAGCAGGGCTGCAGGGCGCGGGGCGACGGGGAGGTCAGAGGCCTGTCATGGCCAGGGGGAGGCGCGCGCAGGGTTTTTCATTCCTTTCATAATCAATTATTATCACACTTAGCCTCGAAAATTTTATGTAATTTTTTTGTTTTGTTTCTTTTTTCTCTTTTTGTGCATTAGATGAAAGGTTGGCTTGATTGAATTCTTTCGGGCATTTGCAAAATGTAATTTTGTTCCTTCGTTTTTAGGTTGAATCTCATCCACAATTAGATTAATACCCATTAATATTTTAATTTTCCTGAGTTTAGACTTAGGAACCTCATTAAAAATATTAATTATTTTAATATAATCGTCTTTAGGTGGAATTTCCCAAAACGGTTTCTGGGTTCTTTGGAATGCATGTGCCCAAGCCTCCTTGCAAAATTTGAGGTGTAGAGCACATCCGATGCTACTTTAAATCAACACTTTCTGCAAGGAAAGCAATAGGCTCATTGACCTGACAAATTTCCTAGCATGGAAGAAAAGGATTGATCTAGCCCTTACAAAACATGAAGTAATGGAACACGTCCTTGGTGAATTTGTTGAACCTAGCAAAGACAGGACTCAAGAACTAGCAAAATGAGGGGGAAGTAAGGGCACAAAGGATCATTGTTGAATCCATTAAGGATCATCTAGTTCCCTTTGTTGCTAATTTGAAGACTTCTAAGGCTATGTATGACAAGCTAGTGAATTTGTACTCTATAAGTACATTAGGACAAAATATGCCTTTGAGGAATAAGCTATATAAAATGAAGAAATCGAAGGATGAGGACATGACCTCCTTTCTTATGAAGATTTCTCAAATAAAAGATCAGTTACATGGGCTTGAGGAGACAATTTCTGTTTTTGAGATGACCCTCTGTGTATTAAACGCTTTGCTACCAGAATGGAGCAGTTTTGCAACGAGCATCTACTCCAAGAAAGACTTAACTCCTTTTGATGAGTTGTGGGCTCAATGCATCTTGGAAGAAACTAGAATCAAGGCAAAGGATGATATGGAGTCTAATGAACAGCCTGAAGCCTTCATTGCGAGAACCAAGAAGCTGAAGAAGGGAAAGTTTGGAAAGTCCAAGAAGAAGCAAGACATGTCCAAGGTTCAATGCTTTGGATGGAATGAATATGGACACTTTAAGAGGGATTGTCCAAACAAGCAGAACAACAAGAGAAAGGAAAGAAGCGAAGCTCACATAGCCAAAGAAATGGGAGAACCTGAGAAGAAGCCGAAGAAATAAGATGTCAAAGATCTTTACTGCTAAAGAAGGTATGATCCCTGTCTGGTTCGATGTGATAGTCTTTCATTTAGATAGCATGTGCTGTTGTTTAGTTTTGATTTTGCGTGGCATCATAGATAGAAGCATGTGATAGTAGAAGATTTGGAGTCTACTTGATTGAGTTGCTTTGTAGGAATCATCTAGTCTTTCAAGAATAAGAAGCTTGTGACCATTTTTCATAATGTTTATCCATATATTGTCTAACATTATGTTAGAGGTAGTCATTTTGCTAAAGTGGATCATCATAATCTTGTTAGAACTTAGAACCATCATCTTGGAATGTTCTTGAAAGAAGCATTATGACATGGTTAGTATACATTCCATATAGTATGGAAACAATACTCTTAAAGGATGGAGGAATGCAATTGGTAAGATAGCTAGGTGATGAAATAAGAGCATAGGAATGCACGTTGAAAGTAACTCTTGGATAAGATTCATAAGTACAAGGTCTTGGAATATGCTTAATATGATTATGTGATGTTCAAAGAGAAGAATTTAACTTACTCAAGGATGGATAAAGGATTACGACTTTCTCTCTAGAATATATAGAATGGTGATCAACATCCAGTGTAGTGTCCGGAAGAAAAATTGTAACTTGGTAATCAAGTTCGATCCTTGGGCACTTTGATGCATGAAGGACAATGAGGATGTTAATGCCTTGATGAGAAAGCCATCACGATGAGGTAAGTCTAATATGAATATTTCTTGTTGGTTATCTGGTTAACATATTGTTTTTCTACCTGGAAGGATATTGCAAAAACATGCGATAAAGGTTGAGGCAAGCTCAACATATGATTTTGGCAATTATGAAGTCAAGATGTGCTCATCTTGGGATTAAGAATGTAGCAGTGCGAGAAGATAACCTGGAGGTCTACTCAATACAACAACCAGAGATCACTTTCATGAGGAAGCCATGATCAACTTGAAGTTTGGAAAGGTTCAATATAATGCCTTCATTGATGGGGACAAGATGAAAGTGATGTGCAAGATTAATGATGTGGATCCTGTCACAAGATTAAAGAAAAAGATGGCTCCATGGTACCTCAGAAGGAAGCAAGCTCGATATAATGAGATGCGAAGGAAAGAGGGAGCCTTGCAACTATAAAGAATAGGTAGCTGATACTCTTATGAAGACAAGCTACAAGGCTTGTGGTGTTGACTTCCCGAATAGAAAGGAATTCTGGAATCTTCTCTGGATTTGAGAGGGAGCAAAGGAGTCTCCTTGAATAGGAGAAAGGATTTATTTCTTAGTCAAGAAGGATAGGGATATCCTCTTTGGTTGAGAGGGAGTGATGATGGACATCACATGTGCATTCTCTTCTTCATGTGTCAAGCACTTGACCAGGACTAACAACTGTAAGTCTAAGTGAAGGCCTTGGAGAGAGAATGGTGGAGGATTGGATAAGCATCTGTGGTTTCCTTGAGGATAGAACATCCAAGAAAGGAAAGGGACCGACACTCTTTGAGGATAGGATAGGTGTCCAAGATAAGAGTGGTCAAAGAGGACCAATATTCTTTGAGGATTCAGGTTTGGAAATCCAAGATAAGAATAGTCCTAAAAGGACATACCTTGTGAACATCCAGATGGGGTATGTGCCTTTTAGAGGTAGTGCGATATCACACATAAAGCCTCCCAACATAATGCTCTTGAATGAAGATGAGCTTGTCTAGTTAGGCCTCAAAGACAGTGTTGGTCATAATGTTGATGCTTACAGTTGGCTTATCAATCTGACTCTTCTTATGAGAACTCTTTAGTTTAAGAATGATGTTGTACTGGCTGTACAATTATGAATAACTCCCTAGTTAAGAGGGAGTGTTGGAAATGTAACTAGTTTCGGTTTTCATAATTGTTATTGTACTCATTTCAATTTGTATCTTATGTAACAAACAAAAGAAGAAAATAAAAAGTTATCGTTTTAAAGCATGGGTTTCATGCTCATTATTGATGGTCTTCTAGGTAAAAGCATGTTCTTCATGCTTCTAGGGTTTGTTAGGTCTTAGGATACATTGTCATGAGTTAAGAGAGTTAACATCCTATTTATAAGACCTTTTCAGGCAAGATGTAATTTGTAAAAGAATTTATTTTGAGTCTAGAAAGTCCCGGAAATCTCCAAAGTACAAGTCGGCCTAAAAGAGGGAATTCGACCTATTGAAAAGGCTATATAAAGGAGCAGCTTCGACCTCATTCGTCACTCACGCACTCACAAGTTCGATCTCAAGAAAGGAAGTTCGAATTGTAGCTAGGAAGTAAGAAGACAAGAAGAGTGAAGGTCTGGAAGAGGAAAGGAAGGAAGAAAACTTGTTTTTGGGCTCTATCTCTCTCACCCATGCGAAGAATTAGGGTTTTTGCAGTCTCCAGGAAGGCCGAAATTGCAAGGCCGATTTGTAGTAGGACAAGTTGTAGTATCAAGTTGTTGGAAGAGGAAATACTATGTTTTGACTTCGTTGACCTTGGGATGATCTGTCTTGCTCAGAGAAGGATCTGTTGAAGAACTTGAATTAGGGTTTCTATAGCAGCTACAAGGCCAAAGTTGCAGGGTTGAAGTTGTAGATTGATGCAAGATTGCGCTGTGGTGAGTTGATTCTATTGGAAGGGTTGACTTGGTACTTGGAGGTGGACTTGGCCAAAGTTGCAGGGTCGAAGTTGTAGATTGATGCAAGATTGCGCTGTGGTGAGTTGATTCTATTGGAAGGGCTGACTTGGTACTTGGAGGAGGACTTGGTCTAGGATTTGGGTCTTTGTTGTCTCATTTGAAGCAGATTCTATAAGAAGAGGAAATTTTCTGGGTTTTCCCCTTGGAGGGGTTTTTCTCCAGCTTGGAGCCTAATATCTGTGTCCATTTTCTTTACTGTTTTGATCTTGAGATATGTTTAATGAAAAGATCTAATAAAGAAACACAAGAAGATAAACAAGATTCACAAGCAAATATAAAGGAATAAGGAAAATCTGAATTAGTAGCTGCCACATTCCATTTTCCAGCATTGACCTCCTGGAAACACTCCAGAAATTGTCTCTATTTTCTGCTTCTCCTAAGCCAAACCGAGCCTCTTGCTTCAAAGAATTCACTCTCTCCTTCGAAAAATCGCTTTCCCAAAAATGTTGTAGCTGCCTCTCTTCCTTGTCTGTGTCTTCACCTCTCCCTCAGGCCTTCATTTATAATCTTCATTAAGCCCAAACCCCTAACCCTAATATCCCTTCTAGAAGATATAGGAGATCAATGGTTGAGATTATTTCTAAGTCACTTAAATAATTTTATTATTTATTCTTAGAAAATGACTTAATAGTCCACAATAATTAATTGACTTTAGTTATTGATACTTTTTTAAAGCTAGACTTAGGAAAGAAGACATAAATACCTAAAGATGCAATAAATCATATCCTACCTGCCAAGTCACCAAGCCTATGCAGAAGACATTTTTAAGCTATTATAAGCTTCAACACTCCCTCCTAGCAAGGTAGGGATTCTCCACTATCCCCAACTTATCTTAGTACTTCACAAACTTCCCCTTCACTGGAGGCTTAATGAGAATATCTACCACCTACTCTTCTATGGAAATGTACTGCAACCTCACAACACCTCTTTGAACTCTGTCTCTAATGAAGTGATTTTTGATTTTGATGTGCTTGGACTGATTGTGAAACACAAGATTCTCAGAGAGCTTAATGCAACTTTGATTGTCACGGTGAATCATTGTTGGCCCCATCTCCAGATCAAATAGTCTTGCAAGCATCTTGTGAAGCCACACTACTTCACAACTTGCCATACTCGCTGCCATGTACTCTTCGTTTGCTAAAGTGCCACTGACTATTGCTTCTTGCTATACCACGGGATCATAGCTGATCCCATGCTAAAACAACACCCCAATGTGGATTTTCGATCCACCACATTTCTTGCCTAGTCAGAATTTGTGTACCCTTGCAACATCACTCCATCCTGAAACTCCTCAAGATCTCAACTTCATACTTGCCCTACCCTTGGAAGATCTCTCTTGGCTACTGCCACACCTCCAGTCCCAAAAAGTAGTGCATCAAGTTGATGTCCTTCATCTCGAACTTCGAAGTAAGGTCCTCCTTGTACATGTTAGAAAATAAAAAAGGTAGAAAGATTTTCTTATTCTTGATAATTACTTGTGATGTTCTTTATTTGTTATTACGTTTCTTTATATCTTCTTTCTTTTAGTTCATCAAGAAATTACCAAAGCAATAGCACATAAAACAATGGACACCAGATATAGGCTCATAGCCAGGGCAAAATCCCTCTTTAGGGGAAAACCCAGTCAATAATTCTTCCTTCAATAGTTTTCTGGAGATATTCCAAGACTCTTGACCTTGACACAAACTTTCCTCCACACCAAGTCAACCTTCTTCCTTACTTGCAGATGATCCTTCTTGACCTAGCAGCAACAACAACAACGACAACACTTTCTTCGACCCAACAACTTCAACCTTTCCTTAGAGACTTCAATCTTCACTGAAAGACTTCGATCTTTACTTAGAACCTTCAATCTTGGCCCAATACAACTTCTTGAGGTGACAACATCACACGACAACTGGCTACGACATCAACATGACAACTAGTTATGACATCATACGGCAACTGGCTACGACATCAATAAGAGAACTTCGATCTTCCAAACTAGGGCACGAGAGAGAGAGATAGTTGCACCAAAGGTTCGATTTTCCCTTTCTCCTTCTCCTAGACCAAACTCACACTTCCTTCTCCTCCTTTTATTTCACACTTCTTCCGGCTTCAAGAGAGATCGAACTTGCTTGTGAGAGAGAGTGCTTCAAATGGAATTCGGCTTCATTTATAGCCCTTTGGTGAGGTCGAATAGCCTCCTTCTGGCACTGACTAGAACTTAATGATATGACTGTTACAACACTGACTAGAGCTTAATGCACTGACAAGAGCAGCTTCATGCTGCACCGAAAAGAACTTCTAGGAAGAACTGTTTCCAGCCTAGTTGAGTAACCCGGTAGCTAAACTGATTAGCAAAGCCGATTAGCCCATTCGATTAGCACAACAGCTATCCTAGTTGAATAGCGAGCAGCCACATTCGATTAGCCAAGCAGCCGAGTATCCAAGCCCAGCTATGACCGGCTTACAATGATTGGCTATCGGAAATGACTATTAATTGGCTATGCCCTTCCGACTTGATCATCTTAAGGCTAACTTGGTGTGGAGACAACATAATTCATAGTTGACTCAGTACTTAACCTTTTTACATGAATCCAAGAAGGGTCTCTTTAAAAGTACAATGACTCTATTGACTCAGAATAAATCCTAGAAGTCCTCAATGGGGACTTTGACCTAAAACATGATGACCCAAGCATGAAACCCATGGTTTAATAAGTCATAATAATAATAATAAAAATTATTCTCTTTATTCTTTTGACTCGTACATTACAAAATGACTCAAATACATTTAATAAAGACCGAACCTAGTTACATTTTCCAACACTCCTTTTTAACTAGGGAGGTATTTGTCATATACAAGTATAAGGAAGATCTCAACTATATGAACCATGAAGAACTTTAGGCACCATAATGCCCTGGACTAGACTCTGGACCAGGGCAATCTTTCCATTGGCCTTTCAACAATTTAGGCACCGCAATGCCACAGACTAGATTCTTGAGCAGGGCAATCTATCTAAGTGGGAATAAGATGGACTCAAGCTTTCAACCTCTCTAGGTACCATCAGGCTTACTTGCTAACCATCAACCTAGGGACTTAGGTGCGTATCCATGGTCAGGGCTTTATGACCCACGCAACCCTACCTAAGTTGGGACTTAGACATCAACACAAAGTGCCATCTAGATGTGCTCCCATGCAATGCTTCACTCACAAAACCTCAACACTCCTTGATCCAACAGATCAAGGATGACCAATCTCTCCCAATCAAACTAATTGGTAACCAGCATGCTATCAACACCTCCGAGAGATTCACCTGTACAAACACAACCCCAATCAATAATATACTTTCATTTGTACATAATCAAAATACAAACCTCCAGGGTCTTCTAGACAACTTGATGTTGCTTCTCAACTTTTCATAGTAGGACTATCAGCCGAATCTTTAACAAAAGATTCCTCAATCATACACTTTCCTTTCCTACTTCCCATGCAACAATATATCCTTCGAAATTCATTCTTCAATCAAAACCAAGTTATGCCTTCCCTCTCAACCAAGGATCATCTCTTTATCCAAACTCCCTCTTAATCTAAGGGAGATCTCTTCTATTTTCATCATCGAAGAATCTTTCGTGGCTTCCAACCATTTCATCAAAGTTATCATCATCCCCATCATGCTTATCACATCAACGAACATCTTCGCCATGTTGAAGATTGTGTACCTACACAACTTAGATAGCAAGTACAACCAACTCTATAGAAGTATGAATTTAGCCATATCAGAATTACGGAAGCATTTCAACCTTACATATATCAAATACACTAACTTAAACAAGAGACACATATTCTTCAACATCTTGCTAGGGACTTTGTCATAAACCCAAGACTACTTCATAACAACTTTCATTCCATCCAGGGTTTCATTGTTTCTTTCAAAGGTGTGACATACCCTACTACAACATATATCAAACCCTAAAAACAATTCAAACGAATATAGATCTACAAGGCATCTAACAACTTTTAGAATTCATATGTTAGACTTTCCACTAGGGATTCATACAAATCCTAGATTTCATACAAAAGAATCAATCAAAGCCAATCACAACTTAGTCATTAACATGACCAACTTCCACTAGGGTTAGTTGCAAACCCTAGATTTTTAATCAAACATTAATCCCAACTAAAACTCAGATTTCAACAATCTTACACAAATCTCAAATCATCATATTGTCATCATACATCAAAGATTTTTACTTCTACTAAGGTTCAACTCCAAAACCCTAGAATTTCACAAATACTATCATCCTAGAAAAACAAACTTTGACTAGGGCTTAGTTCCAAACCCTAGGATCCATGATGTTGGAATTTCTAAGTCTAACTGTTAGAAATCCTTCCTGTACTTTCTGATTTATTTCTTCCTACTTGTTCTGTTAATTAACAAGTTATTTACCATGTAAATACTGAAAACAAATACAAGTATAGTGTCAACACATACAGATCATCAACTGAAGGAAAAACAAGCACACAAGTGACACTGTTATTTTTGGACTAATGTCCCTGGTAAAATCCAATGCGGGAAAACCGGTGCAGCTATCTGAGGGTTTTATTATTAAGCAGTTTCAAAATACAATCTGGGTGCCAGAAATGGCTCACCCAACAGAGAATGCCCTCGGCAGGTGGACCTCTTAGTCATAGATAGATATCAGCTCCAATCTGCTCCACGAAATCTCCTAGCGTCAACCTCTAGGGACTGCGTCAGCCTCTTTGGCCCAATGTCTGCCTAGCGTCAGCCTATTTGGGCTCTGCGTCAGCCTCTGGAGCCTCTGCGTCTCCCACGATGGCACTCCTTAGGCTCTGCGCAGCTCCTGGCTACCTCTGCGTGGCCTCTGGTTGCTTCTTTGTGGCCTCTAACTGGCTCTGCGTCAACCCTCTCCCAGCTTCTGCACTGACGCTCCTAGTACTATCTCTGCCTCTCTGCTACCGCATTCACTGCCCCTCAACTGCAACTCTGATCACTCCTTCGATTTTCTCAGCAAGCCCTGCCCCAAAAAGTCGAATTCTTGATCAACTCGGCGTGTCCTCCAAGTGACCCTCAAGCCTCCTCTTATACTTTTCTCGTTGACAATTCAATGGTCGAGATTAAGTCCCTAATCAACGGCTAAGATTAGATCTGGCTTGATCCATGACTTTTGGACCATTCTAACTCAGTTTTATATTAATTCACATTAATATTTTATTTTCCCTAAGTTTAGACTTAGGGACTCCATTAAAAATATTAATTATTTTTAATATCTCCGAAATTGGTTAGATTCCGCCCAAACAATTTCTGGGTATTGAAGATTTCATGTGTGTTAGCCTCTCCACCAATTTTCGTGGTTAGAGCACATCCGATGCTACCCAAAATCAACACTCCCTCTTAGCGAGGATAGTGCTTTAGTAATACTCCTCACTGAGCATCACCCTGATCATCTGGCATCGGTCCCTGTGCTGATGCTAGGCCTGCTGCCCAACATCCTTTGCACTGCTGCATCATGTACTGCTACCCATGGCCCTACCACTGCCACTGCTGCATCTGTACGATAGCTCCCTCTGCATCCGTGTTGCTGCCCATGGCCCTGCCACTGCCACTGCTGCATCTGCACTGCAACTCCTCTCATCATGTTGCATCGTGCTTCCCATAGCACTGCCACTACTACTGCTGCACTGCAACTCAATTACCGAGAAGTAAGTAACTGATCTCCCAAGTCTGACATCTCCGTCAGGCTAGAAACACTCACGATGTTGAAGCTCCCTCTCTCACTGACAAGTGCTCCCTCTCTGACCTCTGCGCTGCTACAACAACTCTATGCATCTCGCATTGCTGCCTCACGCTGTCCTGGGACTCTTGAACTGTAGCTCCTTATGTCTCTCCATCCGCAACCGTCTCTACCGACATCCGCCACTCCTGCTACACCTCTTCGAGGCTCCCGTAGCAAGGTATAATCCAAGAGGTTGGGTACCTCAAGGATCTTGCACCTCATCACCTATAGTCCGTCTGACTACAACTCGATGTTACCCCACTTCCTCTTAAGTGGCGTATGAGCACTCATGGCACAGTCATCATCTGTCTCAACTTCTATCTCTGCCCTTGCTGGCGCAACCTTGGTCTAAGCCTCTCCCTTGCTCTTCTTCCTCAGACATTGGCTCACATAGTGACCTAGTTCCCCACAGTGGAAGCATTTGATGATCCGAATTGGATCCATAAAAGACTGTCAAAGGAACCATGACTGTATCAAGTCGGACAAACTTTAAGAATTCAAAACAACGATCAAAAACACCCTGAACCAGTGGCAATCGCAGCGAGCGTGGAACGATGAGGACCTCGGTCAAAGCGCGCTGACCAAGGCCCATGGAGACTGCGCGGGAGGTCAAAGTAGCCCCTGGGAGCCCCAGGTCGGGAAAAGGAGGTGATTTTTGATGCGCGATTAGCACTAAATGCGCAACGCTGGGCGAACAGGGCCGAAATGGAGGAAGCCCGAGCACTCGGACACATGGGGAGCCGGAGAACCGCGGGTGAAAGGCAAAAAGTGCTAAAAGGACAAAGGCGGGACCCACGCTTTGGAAACTGGCAGTATTGATTGGGGCGCCCTCAAACGTTAAGCGGTTTTGGATCGATGCGTGGCAAGCGGAGGTGAGAGAAAACCGCCGCTGATCGCGTGCTAACGATCGAGCAAGTCAATCGCGCAAAACGTGCGTATGGTGTCGGATCTGGGGGACCCAGATCAGACGACTGAGATTGCGCCCAATGGAGAAGCGGAATTGACGAGGGATTAAGCCACGTTTTAGAAAGATTTGAGATCCGTTTGACTGCCACGGTGGAGGAAGAAGTCATTCCACGATGTAACCGAAGAAACGAACTGACGAAGCAGGCTGGTGCGAGTTACAGGAGGACACGTCGCCACTCCCTGAGCGCTGATGATGACGCCAAACAGGGAACTCCAAGCGCAGCTATAGAAGGTGAAGCGATGGAGGCGGAAGAGGAATTGAACAGGCATGGGAATGAATGGCTCAAAGCCATGAATAGAGACAAAATACATAGTCAAGTCGGAGTCAGTCAGAATCCCGAGAGGAGGACGAAGACAGAGAGATAGAGGAACCAGAATCCCGAGAGGAGGACGGAACACAGAGAAAGAAGACAGTGAAGCAAAAGCAGAAGAAGACAGAGGGCCGAGCTGACCAAAGGCAGCGTCGAGCACCAGAGAGCTTGAGAGATTCAAGCCATCCCAGAGAGGATCTGTCTGAACTGAGCACCACATTGGGCTCTCTCCACTGTAGACCAGAAGGTCACAGAGCTGGTAGGCAAAACAGAGTCTGTGCACTCCAGTGGCTTGGGGAATCCAAGAACCACCCTGCCAAGCAAAACCTGCTTTAGGAGAACTCACATTGAGTCCCTGCATTGTAATTTCTCTGCTTAAGACACAATAAAACAAGGCCACCATTGAAATCTGGACTGGAGATGTAGCCCTGGAGAATAGGGTGAACTCCTTATTAATTTCTTGTGTTCTTGTATTTGCTTACTGTATTTCTTTGCCGTCTTTCCATTTAAATGTCTGTGTATTGGTAATCTGATCGATCCGTTGCTTAAATAACACAGAACACACACCAGCACATGAGTCTATAATACCTTTGTTCAACAAATCTTTAACTAATGTCACTCATAGAGTGATTGTTAGATCATTTGACCTTGGAGAGGTCCTTTTTCTTCTTTCGTTTCTCTTGCTTTCCCTTAGATGCTAGGGGAACATCCTCCTCTTCCTCCTTCTTGATTTTGACCCCCTTGTCGTTGCTTCCCGCCTTGTTCAACCTTCTGATCTTTTCTTGACGAAGAGCCGCCCACAGTTCCTCCCAATCTAGAAGGGTTGACCTGCCTAGTATGCTCTAGACAAATACCTCCCAATCCTTTGAGACTGCGTTCAATGCAATCCTCACCAACATCTCCTCATCCGGCGTGGCCTCTATGGAAGTCAGCGGATCCTGAATCTCCTTCAATTGACCGAGGAAGGTGTCTATCTGTTCTCCCTTCTTCATTTGTTATGACCGCAACTGATTGTCTAGTAGTATCCTCCTTTGCACGGAAGTATGCTGATACAATTTCGTCAGGGCCTCCCACATCGCATTTGCTGTGTCCTTTTCGGCAATATGTGGTACTACATGGTCCTTGACCTCGTCAAGGATTATGCTCTTGGCCCTCGCCATTGCCTCCTTGTACTTTTCATTCTTAGCCGGGTCAACAGGGATTGCTATAGTGTTCAAGGTGAAGTGCTTGAGACGATTCCTGTCTAGAACAGACAAGATCTTGGCCTTCTAGACTATGAAGTTTGAGGCTCCGTCCAGTCTACCCTGATCTCTTACCCCATTCACTGCTCCTCTTTCGACTCTTCTGAGTCTTTCTACTTCCCTCTTGGAAGTTCTCGGTGTGACTCCCTCTTTGCCTCGATTTCCCTCTTGGAAACCCCTCTGCCAATGTCAAGATGCCTCCACTCTGATCGTTAGTGCAGCTAAACCACTGATCCTGATTTCTTGGCTAGAAATCCTCGACAACAACTCCCTCCTCCTTGGTCTTACCCTGTTAGGTACTGTTCTGACCATAGTATCCCACCAGCTTCACTCCGCAACTTACCCATAACCTCCTATGCCCCAACAAATTGAAGGTTAGAGCCTCTAGGCTGTGCGCAATCCCGGCACCAGCAAAATCCGCACCTCCTGGCCATGGGCGTCAATTCTTCGTGACTGAGAAAGGTGGCCAGGCACTGCATAGGTCAGGTCTGCTCCTCTCTGCCACTGCGGTAATCCTCTTCCTGGCTCAAACTGATGACGCAGGCACTGCGTCACCCCTTCCTTGCTGCTTTTCCGCTAGGAATGGCTTCTGTCACTCAAGATAGCTATTTTTGCTGCTGCTGCTCTGCTCGGCTAATGCCCTCAGTTATCCTGTGATATGCAACCATGCTTTCATACCATGTTGAAATTTCCAAATCTAACTGTTAGAAATCCTTCACGTACTTTCTGATTTATTTCTTCCTACTTGTTATGTTAATTAACAAGTTATTTACGATGTAAATACTGAAAATAAATACAAGTACAGGCTCAACACATATAGATCATCAACTAAAGGAAAAACAAGCACACAAGTGACACCGTTATTTTTGAACTAATGTCCCTGGAAAAACCCAATGCGGGAAAACCGTTGCAGCTATTTGAGGGTTTTATTATTAAGCAGTTTCAGAATACAATTTGGGTGCCAGAAATGTCTCACCCAATAGAGAATGCCCTCGACAATAGTACCTCTCAGTCGGAGACAGATATCAGGCCCAATCTGCCCCACGAAATCTCCCAGTGTCAACCTCTAGGGTCTGCGTCAGCCTCTCTGGCCCAACATCTACCCAGCGTCGGCCGCTCTGGCCCAATGTCAGCCTATCTAGGCTCTGCGTCAGCGTCTGGAGCCTCTGCGTCTCCCACATTGGCCCTCCTCAGGCTCTGCACAGCTCTTGGCTGCCTCTGGCTGCTTCTGCGTCTCGACTTCTACCTCTCTGCTACTACATTCACTGCCTCTCAGCTACAACTTTGATCACTCCTTCGATTTCTTCAGCAAGCCCTGCCCCAAAAAATCGAATTCTTGATCAACTTGGTGTGTCCTCCAAGTGACCCTCAAGCCTCCTCTTATATTTTTTTCGTTGACAATTCAACGACCGAGATTAAGTCCCTAATCAACGGCTAAGATTAGATCTGTCTTGATCCATGACTTTTGGACCATTCTAACTCAGTTTTATATTAATTGATATTAATATTTTATTTTCCCTAAGTTTAGACTTAGGGACTACATTAAAAATATTAATTATTTTAATATCTCCCAAACTAGTTAGATTTTGCCCAAACCATTTCTGGGTATTGGAGATCTCATGTGATTTAGCCTCTCCACCAATTTTCGTGGCTAGAGCACATCTGATGCTACCCCAAATCAACACATGACCACTAACTTACAGGGCAACTCATACATCTAGGACTTCATCATCATGCATAAACATTTCAGATCATGTGTGAGTGAAACCCAACTTCACAAATATCAACAAACTAGGGTTTGATCAAACAAACACACATTCCAAGGAAATCATTTCTAAGATATTATAAGGGTCTTGTTTACACATTCCACCAAACCCTAATGAGTTAGGGTTTCAATATAAGAACATAGCAAACCCAAAATTACCAAAACTTCAAAGGTTCAGGATTTTAGACTTTATCACTCAACCCTAAGTTAAGATTTCATGATCATACTGAAATCCCAAACATGACATCATCAACAAGAACTTCAAATAGCATTTCACAATAACCCTAAGTAGTTTAGGGTTTCAAACATTCACATTAGCATACCCTTAGGTTAGGGTTTTCCAGAGAACTTGTTTAGGGTTCTATAAAATCAGTTAAGAATAGGAGTGGGGTAGATTTATCAAGTGATGAATCACCCAAAATAAGAATCAATATGATTCACTATAGCTAGTCACAACAATGTTAGTAATAGATTGTCAAATGAATAAACATTTTACTTTAAAGAAGTCAATTTTTTGTAGTTTAAGGCATACCTTTGTTTCTTGACAAATCTTATCTTGGGTGGCTCTCTTCCATACTCCTTGAGGATATAGCATATGTTTTCCTAATCAAGACAATAGAGGGAGAATGATGATTAGTATTTAATATAATCAAAATTTAAATGAGTATATGAAACCAAACACTGAAAGGAGATGAGATACTTATCTTTGAGAGTTGTTGGGGGCTCCCCCCCAAACCTTGAGGGATACCTATAAACTTATAAAAACGAAAGAAAAAGTCTTTTCCAAAAACATGTTAAAAACTATAAATTCTAAACATCAAAAATACAAAATAGAATATTTAAGACTAGAAGCAAAGGACTTAATAGTGTAAGTCCCTTATATCATATTCTTTAGGTTTGATTTTCTTTGGATCTTCTTCTGCAACAATGTTATGATGATCTCTTTCTCTCTTCTTGTTTCTTGGATTGTCGGGACAATCACTCCTGTAGTGACCCTTCTTATGACATTGATAGCATTCTACTTTGGACATGTCTACTTTCTTCCTTGGTCCTTTCGATTTCTTTCCTTTGTGTTGAGCAGTGTAGGCATTTGAAACTTCTTCAGGATTGACAACTAGTGAGATCCTTAATTCTTCTTGACTGCAGGCAATCCATAGTTCTTCAAAAGTGGGAGCTTCCTTCCAACTGTTAAGTCTTGCAGCAAATGCACCCCAAGTAGGTGGCAATCCTAATAGAGCGGTGATCACGAGTTCTTTGTCTAGAACAATTTCATCAATGGCCAAAAGATCATCTCTGATTCTTGCTATCTTCACAAAGGAGGAGGCCACTGCATCTTCTTTAGTCATCTTTGTGGTCTTTAGTTCATTTTTCAAGCTTGCCACTTGACCAGTGTTCTTAATAGTGAATAACTTTAACAAGGCTTCATACATTTCCCGAGCGTGATTGATGTTGGCTATAAATGGGACAGGGTTGTCTTTTATTCCTTCTACCATTAGAGTCATGGCCACTAATTCTAATTCTCTGAACTTTACTTTGTCAGCATCACTAGAGTCATCTGTAGGCTTTTTTACTTTTCCTTTGACCAAGTCAAGTACTTTGTTCTTTACAAGGATGAGGTCAATCCTCTTCATCCATGACTTGTAGTTTGAGGTTCCTTCAAGTTTGTTCTCTCCCTTGATTGTGTTAGACATCTTCCTTGAATATAGTAGACCCCTTCCCCGTGATAATCCTTTTGGATGGTTCCTTGATCAAGTGCTTGAGACTGCCTTTTTCTTCTTTCTTCACCAAAGCTCTGAAACCATGTTAGAAAATCAGAAAGGCAAAAATATTTTCTTATTCTTGATAATTACTTGTGATGTTCTTGATTTGTTATTATGTTTCTTTATATCTTCTTTCTTTTAGTTCATCAAGCAATTACCAAAGCAATAACACATAAAACAATGGACACCAGTAGGCTCACAGCCAGGGAAAAACCCCCTCTTTAGGGGAAAACCAAGTCAGTAATTCTTCCTTCAATAGTTTTCCGGAGATATTCCAAGACCCTTGACCTTGAGACAAACTTCCCTCCACACCAAGTCAACCTTCTTCCTTACTTGCAGATGATACTTCTTGACCTAGCAACAACAACAGTAGCGACAACACTCTCTTTGACCCAACAACTTCGACCTTGCCTTAGAGATTTTGATCTTCACTGAAAGCCTTCGATCTTTACTTAGATCCTTCGATCTTGGCCCAATACAACTTCTTGAGGTGACAAGATCACACGACAAATGGTTACGACATCAACACAACAACTGGTTACTACATCACACCGTAATTGGCTACGAAATCAATAAGGGAACTTAGATCTTCCAAACTAGGGCACGAGAGAGAGAGAGAGAGAGAGAGAGAGATAGTTGCACCAAAGGTTCGATTTTCTCTTTCTCCTTCTCCTAGACCAAACTCGTACTTCCTTCTCCTCCTCCTTCTATTTCGCACTTCTTCCGGCTTCAAGAGAGATCAAGCTTGCTTGTGAGAGAGAGTGCTTCAAATGCAATTTGAATGACTTCATCTATAGCCCTTTGGTGAGGTCAAATAGCCTCCTTTGAGGCCGACGTGATCATCTTAAGGCCGACTTGGTGTGGAGACAACATAATTCATATTTGACTTAATACTTAACCTTTTTACATGATTCAAGAGCCCAAGAAGGGTCTCTTTAAAAGTACAATGACTCTATTGACTTAGAATAAATCCTAGAAGTCCTGAATGGGGACTTTGACCTAAAACATGATGACCCAAACATGAAACCCATGCTTTAATATGTCATAATAATAATAATAATAATAATTCTTCTCTTTATTCTTTTGACAAGTACATTACAAAATGACTCAAATACATTTAATGAAGATCGAACCTAGTTACATTTTCCAACAATACATCTTTAGAGTTTCTCAGACTCTGTCAAGAAGAGATCATCCACAGAGAGTTCCGAGATGAGCGTTTCACCCTCAACGAGTACATGGTACAAGTAGGGGTTTTCCTCACTCTTGGTGAAGCCCAAACCAAGAAGATATCCATCGATCCTGGCGTACCATGTGCATGGAGTCTGCGTTAGTCCATAAAGGGCCTTTTTCAACACATGAGACTCTCTCCCATGCACCTCAATGCCTTGAGGCTGCACAATATACACCTCCTCCTCAATCACCTCGTTGACGAATGCAGTGTTCATATCCATTTGATGTATCCTCCACCTCATCTCTGAAGCAATGGACATAACTGCTGTAATGGATGCATATCTAACAATAGGTGTCAACGTCTCCTTGTAATCAACTCCCTCTTGCTAGGAGAACCCTCTCACCTTGAACCTTGCAGTGTACTTCATGACACTGCCATCAATCACATGCTTAATGTTATAGATCCATTGAGAAGTCACCACTGATTTTCCCTCAGGAATCGATACTATGTTCAACACATCATTCTTGATGATGGAGCTATACTCCACCATGGCATCCCTCCAAACCTGCTCATTTGCAACTTCCTCAATAGTAGAAGGCTCAAAATCGCTGATGTTGCTCATCGAGGTCATGTAACTAGAAAATACCATTGGTGGTCGGTTACCGCTCAAACTAGCAGGGGTCCTAGGAGGGGATCCTAAAGGGACAACTACTAGGTCAAGGGCAACAATGGAGCAATAACCCACTGTCACCTCAGCTAAAGCTCCCTGCTCTTTATGGACTTTCACCGATGGGAGGAGACCCGGTATGAAGGGAATCACTAGATGAATAAGTCAATGAAGGGATAAAGAGTGATTCCTAAGGGCCTATTCACAAGAGAGACTCAATTTTGTGGTTTGCTTGCTTGAGAAGCAAGGTGTAAAGCTCTCTAAGAAGGGCCAAGGGGATTTCAAGGGCTAGGGTTTGCAAATAGGACTTGTAAAGGAGGGACCTAGTCCAAGAGATCCTTGTGAAAACTTGGATTCCAAGTGGTCTTTGTGAAATTATCTTCAAAAGGTTGTGGGACCACATGGGACCAAGTGGACCCAAAGTTAGGTCAAGGGGTGGAGTTGATCAATCAAGGGTATGCTTGACCTAATTGAGGGGAAGAAGGGGATCAAAGGAAGAATTTTCAACAATCTTAATACAATGATCCCAATGAGGTCACTAGCTAAGGGAATCACAAGGCATGAAACAGTCTCAGAGCTAGGGCTTGAAATATCTCAAGATCCCATTGTCAGAATGACTTCAAATTTGGAGGGCTCTTAGGAGACACAACAACGCGGTAGAGGTTAGGAGATCACATTCATTTGATGGGTAACTTGTGAGAAATGTGATGCCCTAGGTCCCCTGTGGAGGCTAGGCCTAGAAGAAAGAGGGAGAGGTAATAAAGATTATGCTTTTTGTTGATCACCTATGGAGGACTAGCGCTTATTCCTTTGGGAAATGGAGTCAAGAAGATTCCAATTATTTGGATGATTTCACTTTGTCAAGGAGGCCTCTAGAACAATTTCACATGGCAATTAGGGCATGAGAAAACCGCTTCAAGGTTTTTATTCTTCAATATGCAATATATGATGACTTGTCAAGATAAAATTTCAAAGAAATATCTCTAGGAACATTCACTTATTCAAACATGGCCCATGACATGATGCAACACTATAAAAAGACAAATTTCCACCATTTCACACAAGAAAAGCAACCAATTCCAGCCTAGTATAGCGAAATTCCCCAACAACATGCATGTGACATAAGAAAAAGACAAAATAACATTAAAAGATCACTTACATGTGAGAACAAGTATATCCAATAGTCATCATATACCAATATAAAAGCTCCAAGACAAAAATGAGGAGATCCAAACATCAAAATTCATCCATCCATCCAATTTCGTCCTTCAAAAAGAATAATGAAAATCTCATAAGAGAGAATGATCCAATCCAAGTGATGATGATCAAATGATTCCATCACACTTCTATTTATACACTTCCTAATGAATTCGATTTAGCTAATTAGGCCTAATTTAGCCTCTAAACTAAAATAATGTGCGTACATTTGGTGACAAGCCCACCAAATAACTCAATAATATAAAGATAAGCCTCTCAAGAGAGTCGAATGATCAACAAAGTGATGTCATTGGGCCTTTGAGGAGGCCTGATGAAGCCCAAGGGGTGCCATGATGAAGAAAAGGACTCCAAACATAGTGGACAAGAGGTTGGCCCCTTGTTATCCTACATAGTTTTAAAACTCGGCCGAATCGAATCCGAAACGGCCGAGTTGATCCGAGTCATTGAAGAATTTTATGACCCAGCAGAAAAACCAGTTCGGGAGGCCGAGTCAGTGAACTCGGCCGAGTTATTGCATGACTTGGCCGAGTCAGTCATGACTCGGTCAACCCGGCCGTTTCCACATCTACTCGGCCGAGTCATTAAATCCAGCCAGTCCCCCCAAAAAACAACGATTTTTCTAATTTTTTTTGAACTTTTTAACATTTAGTTGATTGTTGGGGACTCCAAGGTGTTTTCTAAATTGGTTAAGTGCTATTTGGGGTCCATTCCCCTCTCCTAGTATTGATATGCTACTCAAATTTCATGGTAATGTTAAATTCTTAAAGTAAAAGTGACATTCGCCTTAATCTTCATTTTCATCCTTTTACTTAAATTTTTAACATTACCATGAAATGACTCAAGATGTTTGAGAGTGGTTTCGGCCTCATTGGATTTCATATGGAGAAAGTAGAATTTTAGATTTCATTCAAAATTCAGCAGACTTATCAATTTTTCAGGATTTCAGGATTGGAGGATTGCAATGTTTCCATTGAATTTTGTCCTGTATTAGGGTATGGAACTCGTATTTAATCAAGAGCACCAATCCCTCTTTGTACCTTGATGTTAGTGACATTGGTTGTCGAACTTCTCTAGGATTAGCTCCAAAACCAGGAGCTTCTGAAAATGTCGCTCCTGCTCTCGTTTTTGCTCTTGCTCCCCACTTTCGCTCCCGCTCTCAAGTAACACTGAGCCAGATGATGCTGACAACTCTAGCAGTGGCCAGTAGTACTGGTCACAGACTTTTGTTGTAGAGGCCATTTATAGCCTCCTTAGTTATTTGTTTTTGTTTTGATCTCTATATCATCATCGTGTATATATTGGACAATGCACTGGATGCCATTTTGATATAATGGATATATTCATGAGCCTACTTTGATAATATGTTGTCTTCTATCTATATTCTAATGCTATGTGTTTGGAAACATGAATGAAAATCTTTAAAATTATGTGTTTTTATAAAAAATAAATATTTAATGTATTTTTTACAACGACCGAGTCATTGAAATCGAGCCGGCCGAGTCGATACTGAGTCGGAGTCGGAGTCGGAGTTTTAAAACATTGTTATCCTATGAAGAACCTGTGGAGCATCTCTCTTCTTTGGGCAGTCTCAGGCATAGTGATCATGCTTGTGACAATTGAAGCATTTAATATCCCTTAATTTTCTATTAGAGTCCTTTAATTCAGGGGCAAACTTTCTTGAACCAGATGGTCTCCCTCTTCCTTTTCTCTTCTTGTTTTGTGCAACAAATGCCGAGGGCTCTCCTTCTTCATGCTTTTGAATCCTCCCTTTGGAGGTCATCTTGGTTTCTTCTTGAGTACACTTGCCAACGACCTCATCAAATGTTGGGAACTTGTCATTGTTGCTTATAGTAGTAATGAAGGTTTCCCAAATAGGAGGAAGACCTTGAACAATGACCAATACCAACTCTCTATCGGATATGGGCTCACCAACAGTTTGCAATTGATCCTTTAGGTCGGATATCCTCATGGCATAGGACTGCATAGATTCCCCCTTGTTCATCATCAATTCCTTGAGTTTATTCTTCAAGGAGAGGATATGATTCAAGTTGTTTAACCTGATACGTCCCAACCAACTGATCGTAGATCTCCTTAGACTTCAATTTTCTAACATAAACGAGCAAATTATCTTGTAAGGAATCAATAAGAATTTTCTTAGCTTTGATCTCACCTTTCTTATACTTGGACTTGGTAGCAGCAAGAGCATTCTTCGGAGGCTTAGGAACTTTTCCTTCCACATATTCCAAGACATCATTTTCATCCAATATCACTTCCAACTTGATCTTCCAAGCAACAAAATTTGATGAGTCACCCAACTTCTCAGAATCCTTGAAGTAAGAGGTAGACATCTTGACCAAGTCAAATAGGTTCCTTCAACTTCTTCCAAAGATGATTGCTTTAGTCTCTTGTCTCTTTGGGCTTGTCTTCACCTTAGCTCTGATACCATGTTAATTTTCCATTGTTCTATGTTGTTACAATCACTTAGCCCAATCTTTTCTTCAATTAGCAATCAAATTTAATCTTCCAATGATAAATAGCAATTGTAGATAGAACAATAAATGCAATGTATAATAGAAGAAAATCAAGAACAACAAGGGACATAGAGTTTGGTCAAGGGCCAGGGAAAAACCCCACAAGGGGGAAAACCCTTTCAAATTCTTCTTCTTATTAGATTGTCATAAAATGTTCAACAAAGAGATTACAATGATCCAATTCATCAACCAAGAGTCAAAGGTCAACAACTTTGACTTTCCAATAAATCAATATCCAAAATCCAAGAGATGAGCCCAAAAGTCAAATCTGGTAAAACTGTCAAGTTTGGTCAAAGTCAACAGTTGTAAACAACAATCAAAGATGCCCTAACCAGTCCACAAATCAATGATCAAATAACCTCCAAATTAGCTCGGTCAAAGGTCAAAATATTCGAACTCCTTTGCTGGTCAAAGTCAAGTCAAAATAGCCCCAAAACTACTCGGTCAAATGAGAGAGAAACTGCAATCAAATCTGCGGTCAAAGTCTGCAGTAAGCATAATTCAAACTGCCCAGAATGCCTTAATCTTTGTGCCAAAAAATGTGGCATCCCATAATAGATTCAAATCGGAAGTCAAACCAAGTCAAAGTATGCCCAAACACCAAAAAGTGAACATTGGTCAAAGGCTTGTCAAGGACAAATTTCAGCCCTCCTAAAATTTCCTCTCCTACTTGCACATGTGAAAGAGACTTGCAATTTTCAGACCTGTACGAACCTCGAAAGAGAAGAAGAAGATGTGTGTGATGTGTGTCCAAATGAGGTTGCATTGACTTGTATTTTTATGAGACTTTGGAGATCCAGTTTTGTCTTTAGGCTGACCTGAACTTTTGTGCACATGTGGGTTTTCACATTAAAATTATATTTTTCCTTGATTAAATTAAATTCTTCCAAGGGCAAAGAGGGTCTTCTCCGGATGGGGAAGGTTGTCCAAAGGAGGGAATTTGTCTGAGCTGCGAAATTAACAACTATGAAAGAACAAAACAGGACAAAGAACAAAGACAATAACATTAGTAGTAGGAGATATAGTATGCTTATCTTTTGAGGAAGGTTAGCTCCCTCTTAATCTTGGTCCTATTCACCAAATTTTTTTTTTTACAATGTTATTGTCATCAAGAGTTAGATCTACCTCTTACAACAGAAAAAAATTTGACAAGGTTTTGTTCCTAGGGTTTCTTTTAGTCCAAACTATGCTAGGGTTTACAAACCCTAGATGCAAAGTCTCCAAGATTTGTCACTTAAAAATTGCGAAGTTCTACAACCACACTAGAGAGTTAGTTGCAAAACCCTAGATTCTTCAAGGTCTTCAAGATCTGTCATGTTAGAAATTGCAAAGTATGCAAACCTTAGAAATGCAAGCTTTCTATGCGAGAGATGTAGTTCATTTCATTCCTTGTTTTTAGAAACCTAGTCTTGTATGCACGAAAAGACTTCAAATGCTAACAAGTCAATGCTCTTTGAAATATATCTACACATATGCACTAGTATCCTTCAAGATCATTAGATCATCATCTTAGCATTCCTAATTGACACAGGTTATTAATCACAAATGAACAAGGACTATACGTACCTCTTTTAACTTTACTTGTTTTCTACTTTTGCCTTCAGTATGGTTCTATATTGTAACTAGTAGAGGCTGCTTCAAAGAGACATGCTTACGCTATATTCAGACTTTCTCATTCAATTCTATCTAAACACTTATGCAACCAGGTCTCATATGGTTGTCAAGAGGTCAAACATTTGATCTCATTCCTTTGTCCTTCGAGCTAGACTACAACCCACAGAGATGAATCTTAAAAGGATCTAGTCTTCAAGAGAAATGTCTTCTGTACATTCTTTCATGGTAGATAGGTCGGCTTCATGATGTCATTTATTATTGATAAGTCTGCTCCTCAACATTTCGGTCTATATCTTCTGAGATGATCTATTACATATCACAACAAGGTGACATGTATTAACGTTTTCCCTTCTCTTAAGTATATATCTCGCCTCCATTTTCATACTTGTGTCACATTAATAAGCTTTATATACCTTACTTATCACAGTCCTTTCTCAAGGAGATATTGTTGATTTTCTAGGATATGTATTAGAATTAAGTTTTTCTTCAGCTGATAACTACTTCAATGATCTATTAAACATTAGTTTTCACATAACATTAAATTCAATATCATTTAGGTAGTTATACAAAAAAAAACATCAACTAATAAACGTGAAAGATCAGTAAAGTAACCATGAAACAATAAGACAAGAGACATAGAAATTAGGCACACAACCAACACAAAACCCACAAAGGGAAAACCCAAAAAAGTTATTCCTGATGAAAGAGTTAAAGTTTCCAGATTCATCTATACATCATAAATAATAATAGCAGAAATTTCGGCCTACTAAAATTTCGGCCATCTTATAATTTCCCTAGATCAGAGACCCGTGAGACCAAATTGATGGGTCCAAATGAGGAGAAATAATCTCCTTTATATAGCCTTCAAGTGGGGGTCAAATGGGTGCCACTTAGGGGCCCAACCGACCTAATAAATTTGGAGGCAAATTTAAAAAATTCAAATTTATATTTATTTTTCAAGATGAAAATACCGACCATGGCTACCATATTTTTCAGCACTCCCTCTTAGCCAGGAATGTACTTTTATTGTCTCTCTCAAAATCAATCTTCCTAACCAATCATAGGTCTCACAACAAGTGATTTGAGTTGCAGCGAGGGGCAGTGAGTGCATAGCAGAGAGACAGAGATAGTGCTAGAGGGCCAACACAGTGATTGAGGAGGCTACTCAGAGCCAACAGGAGCCGCGCAGAAGGCCAGAGAGACTGTGCAAAGGCTAGCAGGGCTTGCGTGGGTGACGCAGAGGGCCAGAGAGTTGACGTAGAGGGTCTAAGGGCTGACGCAGGGGGTTCCAGAGCTATGCAGAGGCTAGCAGGGCTGATGCAACAGAGCCTTGGAGAAGTGTTGGAAGGATTTTCATGGGGCAGACTTGCTGAATATCTGCTTCCGAAGAGAGGTATTACTGCCAGATAGAAATCTCTGTTGGGTGAACCAGTTTGGCACCTTATTTGTACTCAAGAAAGTTGCTTAATAATAAAACCCTCAGAATTGCTACACTGGTTTTCTCACATTGGGTTTCTCCGGGACGATTGTCCAAAAATAATGGTGTCCCTTGTGTGTTTGTCTATTATTTCAGTTGATGATCTGTATATGAGTTGAGACTGCATTTGTGTTTATTTTCAGTATTTATACGGTTAAATAACTTGTTAAGGAATAAACAAGTAGGTGAAATAAACTAGATAATGCAGGGAGAATTTCTAACGTGTTAGACTTAGAAATTTCAACACAATCGAGGTAGAGGCAATGGCTAGACAAGAGGAGAAGAATCTAGATTCTAGATGGTTGATGCTCGAATAATTAATCATTAATGTACAATGGATGCCATATCTATCTTGATTTATGTACAAATATGCATGCTTCCATATCTTCTACAACTAATTTGTTATCTTGGATGTTTTTTTAATATAAATGCAATTTTTATTTATTTATTTATTTATTTATTTATTTTTATATATTTAGTAGATGCTTCCCTTCCTAGATTTTTGGGAAATGACGCTTCTGCGTCCCCGCTTCGTGCAACGTTGCTCTTAAGGATAGTCGCAGTGTTACAAGGACTATTAGGCCTGGCTGCAACCCTATTTGGGCAAAATCCCCTTCACTGCAACCCTTGTGAGGGCTCATACCCTAGCGGCAACCCTTTAGGGCTTAGTCGCAGGCCTTTAGGGCTTTCATTTGGTAGTCGCAGGCCATTTTTGGCCTTTGTCTTGTGACTGCAGGCCTTAGAGGCCTCCTCCTTGGCAGCTACAGCCTAGGTTGCAAGCCTAGGAGGTCTTCTCACCCTAGTTGTTGGCCTTATTAGGCCTTTATCCTTGTTGGACATTGGATAAACCAATGCTTCCCGTGTGTTTCGCAACATGGACTAACCGCCTCTTGTGGATCCTTATCTTTGGCGATGCGATTGTTGACTAACACATGCGGGTTTTGGTCTAACGACAATCGTGATTCCCAACAAGTGGTATCAGAGCCTAGGTCACAATTTTGATACACATCCAACTCGTGTTGTGGGGGGGGGGAGGGGGAGATGGTTGGACATTGGATAAACCAACGCTCCTCATGTGTTTCGCGACATGGACTAACCGCCTCTCGTGGATCCTTATATTTGGCGATGCGATTGTTGACTGACACCTACAGGTTTTGGTCTAATGACAATCATGATTCCAAACAATCCCCTCATTGTAGTCATTTTTGGGCATATTTCTGAGCTTGGCACTTGATTTTTTTCCCTAATCCTTGTTTTGCAGGCTCATGGTAAGCTGACAAGGGTTTCAAGATTGGTTTCTAGATTATTTTGCCATTGATCCATTGATTTTACAAGCTAACATTTGGTTTTGCAGATTTGTCATTGAGGATTCGAGGGCTTGAGGTCTCATTAGTCCATCATTTAGTCCTAGAAGCCCTAGCTTCAGTCACAAGAAGGCTGATCCATTGTTTGTCAAGGCTAATATTTGTGTTCCAGGTGTTTGAAGGAACTCTAGTGCACTCTGGGAAGTCACTAGCCACCTAGCAAGGCCTTAGGGCCAAGGGTTTGCCTTCTAACCCTATATTTTCCTCACTGTTTGCATGATCAGATCTGAAATCTTCTCATAACAGTGGTAAAATCTCTGAATATACATCTTAAATAAGCTCTAAAACACATTAGCATAAGCCTATAATCATCACACATTTAATCTAAAGTTGTAAGAAAGATTTGTGGCATTGTATTCAAGGTGTTCTAAGTGATTTTGGAGGACTGTCATATGATTTATAAGGTTTGATATATGCTTCTATAACTCTGATATAAGTCATAATAGTGATAAAAGGAACACCTAAATTCATAAGAGTCTCATCTCTCTTATTGGCAAAGTGATTTAAGTAGGCTGCTCTAAGTGGTTGGGCTAATTAATGTGGAAATATAGTGAAATAAAGTGATTATTGTCTTGCTGGTCACTCCTTGCATTTCTGATGTTTTGCATTGCATCATTGGGAGAACTTTTGTTTCCATTTGCATCTCAAGATTGCATATAAGTGCTCTTTAATATCTAAGGAAATTGTGCTCTAAAAAACCAATCTCATTGTTGTTCCCTAAAGAAGTGAACATAATTGCATATCTTGTTTTGAGCATTGTTATTAAAGACCATAATTTTCAAGTTAGCCTATTGTTCCTAATTTCTAAAGTGACATAACATTGCTCTCATTTCTTATTGTTGAAATTGCTAATTGATAAGATCACTTTATAGCATCTTGTGAGCATCATATTTGGATCATTAAGGTGAAATTTCGATTTTGAGTAATATTGTGGTTTCAAGTGTGGTTTCACTCAAATCTTATAAGTGTATAATATCTACTGGAAGTTACCATTTGTATTGCTCATTGTCTCCTTTGATTTCTAATTTGCACATCAAGTTGTGAGCTAAGTCACAGGACACGTCCCTCAGGGTCACGTGTCCCGTATTTCATGTGTCGAACACGAAATACGTCCTAAAACGTGTTCAAAACGTTTTTTTATTGTGTCCCCCAATCATGACAGGCGTTTTCGACGTGGAAAAACACGTCCTAACGTTTTTTCCCCTTAGGACACATGTCCCACAAAAAGTCACTCATAAAACCCGCACATGGTTCATTTTTTTGGTTTTTTTGGTCATTTTTGCCATCGAAGCTTGCTGGAGTCGTTGCTGTGTTGGAACTTGGTCACTGTTTGCTCGTTGGAGTCGTTGTTGTGTTGTGTTGGAAGTTCCATTAGCGATTCCCAACTATCAGCGTCACATTGACTTGGGTCCTGGATAATAGCTTTCATGGTTAGGAGCTCGTGGTTTGGGGCTTAAATTTCTTGTTTTTGAGCGTGTGGGGGCCAAGTCAGCATTTTCTTGTATTCCATACGCCCATACCTATATAATTTTTATCAATGTATTCAAGAGCCTTTTCAGGGGTCAGCTGCCATTCACAATTTTTAACTTTTGAAATAGCTTTCTTCATGGTCTCTATAGCTCGATTCATTTGCTTGTTCTCTAAATATCCATCCACAAACATTTCCCATGTTTTGAAATTTGGTTTTCCTCCTTTTTCTAAAACATGTTCAAGAAAGACTCTGTGGCTTGCCTTTTCAATCATTCCTTTTGTGATATAGGCATCAATTAGTACATTGAGCACTCTGATATCATAACTTAGGCCATCAAATTCCCACTCTTCAAAACATTTTTCGACTCCTTGCATATCTCGAAGTTTGACCAATGAAGAAAGCATGCATATATAGTCATTGTATTGTTTTAATTGCAAATTTCAATGGCTACAAAGAGTTGACTAAAATATATAGGACTCTACCTAGTTGAGTCTGTCTTGTAATTGCCCACATTCTCCAGGATGTGCAACTTGAGTTAGTCATATTCATATGCTAGTCAACAAGAGAACTAGAACTGCCGAGAAAGAAAATATCAGTGTTTGATGTCATATGTGCAATACGCAGAATGCCCTTGTTGAGATCCTCGATTTGGTTCTCAATCTGTTTAATAAGTTAATAACATGAAAATTCAAGAATGAACATTGAACTGTGAGCAATGAACATCATTGATGTAGTAAATTAATAAACTAATACTATATTTCAGTAACTTAATATGGATCAGGAACTATATATATATATATATATATATATATATATAAAATGTGTCCCTCGTGTCCTATTTCTGGGGTTGTTGTGTCTCGTGTCGAATACTCGTATTTACGTGTCCTCCGTGTCTCGTGTCCTTGTGTCATGTGACTTAGGTTGTGAGTGATCCATTGATAGACTTTTGCTCCTTGCTTTCCATTGTCATTAGATAGCAAGCACTTGGATTGGTTTTGAAGCACTTTAATTGGCTAATAAAGTGGTTTATTGGCACATTTGCTTCAGTTGAGATTGTTCCTATAATTGCTCCAAGTACTTCATTTATGCTCTTATGTTGAACATCATAAGCATTGAATCTTAAGTAACTTAACTTGAAGTACTTAGAAATCATTTAGTCTCACTTAAAGCTATCCCTCATATCTCACATATCATTATAGGATTAGTTATGCATTAATAAATTTACCTCCAAGCACAAGCTTGGTTGAAAGGAGATAGGACCACTTTTCTCACCCAGCTTGCAAAGTTCAGACCCTCATTTGTGCTTAACATGGTGACTTTGCAATTCTCTTGTGGGCAATCCCTTGTAGGAACAAAGGCACTCGGGTAGTTAAAACTCCATAGGAGGTATTGTTAATGAGGCCTTAGCCTCGTTCTGGTGGACTTCTTTCTAAAAGCTACATTCAAAACTAACTTCAAAACAGTTGAGAGGAAGGATTCACCTAGAATAGTCATTCTAACTAAAATTGGCTAAGATCTTGCATCTCACTTAGTTCTAGGTGTCACATCTCATATAGGATAGATTTCATCCTAGCAGCAACTGTTCATCTGGTGACTTGGAGTTTAATCTATATTGTGCAAGTAAATAAGTCATAAAGGCATTGGTCTCACACTCAAAAGTCTTTCAATCTAATCAAATTGTGTTAAATAATTAAACTTGCCAATTATCTTCGACCAAGTTGCTAGGCCATTTAGTTGTGTTTTCCGAATTCATCATTTCATCCATAGGGACTACCCCCCTTAGCTTGCTATAGGGAGACGACTTAAATGGAGAGGGTCGAGTTCAGAGTGACAACCCCTACCTTGAGCGTTGTCACATTCTCATGTACAATTTGAGTGACAACAAGAACTTTTGCAAATTAAATCAATAAGATTATTATGGGGATATTACACATCCAATCAACATATCCACCCCAAGAAATTTCTCAACATCAGTGCTTCATGACAAATAAGAGAGACTAGGCTAGCTAGTGCCCATTGATATTCAAATGTGTGACCATGATCTTAAGAGAAATCAAGTTCCCTCCATTTATATGAGGGCAACCAAGTCAATTTTCTCTAAAATTAGTCTGAAAGCCCTAAAATAATAATTATTTATAATTACAAGTTGGATAGGTCATAAGCCGACCCTCAAAGATAGCTAGCTCAATGAATAAACATAAAAAACAAGCCTTATTTAACCCATACGTGTTGACCCACCTTCATCAGATGAGTTGGCTAGATGAAAGGAAGCATTGTCTGGAGAGTGGATGAGAGTCTCCTAACGCTAGCTATTTGAAGATCATGATAGGGTTGTTGGTTGGCAAGCTGAAATATCAGGAGAAAATATTCTGCTAGGGATTACCCACATGGATGGGGAATAGGGAAGCTCACACAAATCAGGAAGCTAAAGAATGATAAAAGGTCACTATAAGAAAAGTTAGAGAAACTTACTAATAAGTAAGCGTTGACAAATAAAGACACAATGAGTGTTCCTACTGAACTAAAGAAGTCCTTAGATGTAAAAATCCAAGTCATGGAAAAAGGAACTAATACAAAATCAATCAACATCACAACTTAAAAATATGCAAATCTAGAGGAAGTAAGGATATCTTTAGATGTTGGATTACGAAGGATGGAAAATCAAAGTGTCCTTACTATTGCTGCAAAATCTAGCAGGCCTTGGAGAGGGGCACCCTATAAGGCTATCACTAGACCAAGTTATTGAAATTTCTAAGTTTGACACATCAAAAATCCCTACTGCATTATCTTGTTTATTATCTCCTACTCGTTCTTTCCATTGACAAGTTATTTATAAATATAAATACCGAAATAAACACAAATGAAACCTTACATGTACAGATCAACAACTGAAATAACTGAGACAATCACATAAGGAACACCGTTATTTTTGGACAATCGTCCCCGGAAAAACCCAGTGCGGGAAAACCGGTGCAACGGATATGATGGTTTTATTATTATGCAGTTTTCTGAATACAACTAGTGTGCCAGAAATGGCTCACCCTTCAGAGAATTTCCTTGGCAGAAGTACCTCTCCTTGGAGATAGATATTCCCGCTGATCAACAACCGCATGATTGATCCCACAACAATTTCGATAGTTCCTTAGTTGGACAACGAAAGTTGCTCCAAGCTTCTCTCTGGAACTGCGTCACCCTCTAGGGACTACGTCACCCTCTACGGCTCTATGTTTGCCTCTCAGCTCTTAGTCTGCCCCATGAAAATTCCTCAGCGCTGCCTCTTCAGCCCAGTGTCAGCTTTGCTAGCCTCTGCGGCCTCTGCGTCAGCCTCTTGGCCTTCTGCGTCAACCTCTTGGACCTCTGCGTCTTCTGCGCTGACCCCTCAACCTTTGTGTCATTCATGGCTGCCTCTGCGTCAACCTTCCTAGGCTCGTTGTCTCTCTGACACTTTCTCTACCTCTCTGATATGTATTCTTGGCCTTGTACCGAACTGCCCTCGCTGCAACAGATCACTAACTCGATTTCTCAACAAACCCTGCCCCAAAAAATTGAATTGACTAATCAACTTGGTGTGTCTCCAACTGACCCTCAAGCCACCTCTTATACTTTTCCTGTTGACGATTCAACGACCGAGATTAAGTCCCTAATCAACGGCTAAGATTAGATTTGGTTTGATCCTCATCATTTAGAACTTTCTCACCCATATTATATTAATACCCATTAATATTTTAATTTTCCTAAGTTTAAAAATATTAATTATTTTAATATCTCCATCTGGGTGGAATTTCCCCAAACGATTTCTGGCTCTTGGAGATCTTATGTGCCTTAGCCTCTCCACCAATTTTCATGGCTAGAGCTCATCTGATGCTACCAAAAATCAACACTCCCTCTTAGCGAGGAATGTGCTCTAGTAATGCTTCACCATAGAAACATCACACTGATCTTCCGCGTCGATACCTGTGCTGATGCTTGGTCTGCTGCCTCACATCCACTGCACCGCTGCCCATGACACTGCGACTGCTACATTTGTACTTCAGCTCCCTCTTAAAAAGCTGCATCATGCTGCCCATAGCACTGCCATTGCTAACTGCTGCACTGCAACTCAATTTTCGAGAAGTAAGTAACTGACTTCTCCCAAATACCGACATTCCAGTCAGTCTGGAAGCCTCATGATGCTGAAGCTGCCTCTGCTGCTATATAGTGCACACTCTGCTGCCACTGTGCTGCTGCATACACCTCTGTGCCTCTCACACTACTGCAACCTCCACTGCGTTGCCTCAGAATTCTGCACCCAAGCACTGCCTTGCTGCTCCACTACACTTTGCTCCACCCGACATCTGTCATCATGCTATTGTCGTTAAGGGCTCCCGTAGCAGTATGTGATCCAAGAGTTTGGGCACCTCAAGGATCCTGCTCCTAGTATGTAGTCCTCCTGACTACAACTCGATATCACCCCACCTCTTCTCTAGAGGTGCATGAGCACTCATGGCACAATCGTCATCAGTCTCGACCTCTTTCTCCGCCTTAGCTAGAGCTGCCTTTGAATCGAAAACCTCTCCCTTGTTTTTCTTCCTGCGACACTGGGATGCATAATGTCCTAGCTCCCCCCAATGGAAGCACTTAACCTTGGAGATGTCCTTTTTCTTGCTCCTCCCTTGCTGTCCCACAGATGCTAGAGCCGCATCCTCCTCCTCCTCTTTCTTTACTCGAGCTCCCTTACCACTACTCCCCGCCTTGGTCATCCTCCCGATTTCTTCCTGTCGAAGAGCTGCCCACATCTCCTCCCAACCGGGAAGAGTAGCCTTGCCCAAAATACTTTGGACAAATGTCTCCCACTCCTCAAACACTGCATTCAGGGCAGAGTTGACCATAAACTCTGGATCCATTGTAGACCCCACAGAAGTAAGCTGGTCGCGAATCTCCTGCAACTTGAGAAGGAATGGATCTATCTGCTCTCCCTTCTGCATCTGATATGACAACAACTGATTCTCCAATAGTATCTTTCGTTGCACGGAAGAGCCCTAGTATAAGGTGGTCAGGGTGTCCCACATCTCCTTTGCTATGTTCTTCTCTACAATATGTGGTATGACATGATCTTTGACCCTGTCTAGGATCATGCACTTCACCCTTGCCATTGCATCCTCATACTTCTCATTCTTAGCTGTGTCAACTGGGATAACCACAGTTTTCAAGGCATAGTCCTTGATGCGATGTCGATCTAGGACTGCTAGGATCTTGGCCTTCCACATGACAAAGTTGGAAGCCTCGTCCGACTTGTCTTGATCCCTTAGTCCGTTCACTGCCATTTCAACTCCTCTTCTGGACTCCCTCTGAGTCCTGATTTCCCTTCTAGAAATCTTCTGGCCAACTGTCGAACCGCTCCTCACCAATCCTCCTTTGCCGCTGCAACACGGATTTGGATTCCTTGGCTAGAAATCCGTCGAGGTCGTGATTCTTGCTACCTTGGCTCAGTCTCCTTCGACACTATTCTGTTTCGACAGAAACATCGTCCCACCAGCTCCCTAAATCACAATTTGGACACAACTCCCCAAGCCCCGACAACTGAAGAAACTGAGCCCTTTAGGCTTTACGCAATCTCGTCAAAGGATGAATCTGCTCCTCCTGGCCACAACGTCTATCCTTCCTAGCTGAGAAAGATGACCGGGCATTGTGTAGGTCTAATTTGCCCCTCTTTACCTCTGCGTTGACCCTCTTCCTGGCTCGAAATGATGATGCAGGCTTTGCGTCACTTCCTCTCTTGCTGCTTCTACTCTGGGACAATATTGTTTCTCGAGACAACTGCTTCTGCTGTAAATTTTTCAGATTTCTCCTGCTGGCGTCTTCAGTTTTCCTGTGATCCACAATCCTCTGATACCATGTTGAAATTTCTAATTCTGACACATTAGAAATCCCTACTGTATTATTTGGTTTATTATTTCCTACTTGTTCTTTCCATTAATAAGTTATCTATAATATAAATATGAAATAAACACAAATGTAGCCTTAACACATGTACATATCAAAAAACTGAAATAACTGAGACAATCACACGAGATACCATTATTTTTGGACAATCTTCCTTGGAAAAACCCAATGCGGGAAAACAAGTGCAACATATGTGAGGGTTTTATTATTATGTAGTTTCTGAATACAACTAGGGTGCCAGAAATGGCTCACCCTTCAGAGAATTTCCTTGGCAGTACCTGTTGGCTTGTTGGGGCCTGACCCAGGTTCGAAGTTAATTAGCCAAACAAATCCCTGTACTACTGGCCCTTTTGGCAACAGTCCGCAGAGTGCGGACTGAGGTCTCACTTGAAGTAGTATGGGAGGGTGCTAGAACTAGGTTTTCGCACCCTTGAGATGTCTGAGAGGTTCGACTGGTCCCACTGTTTGTCCCTGCGCGCACTTCCCTGATCCTTACGCCCTGATACACTGCCTTCGCGTAGCCCTGACCCGGGGTTGCGGAACTTCCGCGTTGCTTGAGCCGTGCTCTGTGCTATTACCAGAGATATTACTTATCTTCCTATATCAGTTGATTACCTTCAAGTACTTGGATGTCTTACGTTATAATTAGTTATACAAAATATTCATATAAGTTCGCGCAACAAATAAACAGTATCCTTGCAAATTATACCTAATCATATATTAAAACAGGAAAAGATGCACAAAAATATGGTAAACTTTTCTTTATTGATTTTTCCAACGGTTATAGACTCGACCTGCCCTCCACACTCAGCTGCAGGGGTTTGCGCACTCAGCTGTAGACTACTAGGCCTCTGCGCACTCAGTTGCAAAGCCTTCCCCTACCCTACGACCCAAAGACACACTTTACACTTTTCCTTAATCACTTAGACTTCTCTTGCTCTTCTTCTTTCCTATTGGTTATCTTATACACTTAGAGCCTTGCTCTATTTATACAATTGCCGACATTACATTACAAAATGAGGGCAGACAACCCTGTGACTATATCATGATTTCGCGCTCCGCGCCCAGAATTCGTGGAGCTTTTACAAAAAGATTTGTTCAAAACTTGGGCTTTAAGCCCCAAAACGTTCCTTGGGGGGATTCCATGCCCAAAAGGCCCCCAATACAAACATCGTGACTCGTCCTCGGGTCACTCTGTAGGTGCGGAGATCTTCGTGTGGAGTCCTTCCAACTCTGCTCGAACTGTTGTAAGGTCGACAGCTCACTGAGCTGTTGCCTGTTGGATCTGTTGCATGCGTTGTTCATGCTGCTGGATCTGCTGCCTGCTGTATCACCTGCATCTGTGCGAGCTTGCCTTCAATTTCTGTTATGATGGTGAAGACCTCGTCGATCCAAGGCTGAACGCGCGCCTTCAGGACTGCTTCCTTGTGTTGTGCCGCGTCCACCTGTTCTTTCAGCGCTTTGGCCTATTGCATCCGCGCGAGCCTCTGAGTGAGGGCCACCGTTTGCGCAGTTCCTTTGACGCTATCATACTGTTGTTGGAGTTCTCGCACCTCTGTCTCTAAGCGCTGGATGTTGGGGTCCTCCTGCAGATTTGTGAGGACCTCAAATGATTCTTCCAACATGCTGGTGCAGTTTCGCATTGCACTGCCAATCTTGTCCAGTCCCGTTGTAATAGCACTAGTGCGCTATTCTCTGACTTTTGGAGGGGTGGACGGCTGTGCCTTTAACCGCAGCTCGACGATCTGAAGGTTCAACTCCATTTGAACCTTTGTCATTTCCTCTCGCGCCTTACGCACCCCTACTGCTAACCTGTGGATGCGCGCCTCTGCTAGTGTGTCTGCTGGGATGGCCAGCTTCAGGACGCTTTGACAAGTTTCATCTATTACCTGTACCAGCTGTTGATTTTGCGACACCACTTCGTTGCGTTGCAAGCTCAACTGTTCCGTATTGATTTTCTGCTCGCTGAGGACTTGCAGTGCATGGCTCTCCTTAGCTCGCAGTTTTGCTGTTATCCCATCCTGCAGAATGTATAAGGTCTCCCACGGGAGTGCAGCCATGTTGATGCTGAGACCCTTTAGCGCGTTAACCATAGGCCTGTCGGCCTCATTTGTTGTCACTAGTGCCCCTTCTTGCAGCACTACAGTATTTGTCACCTGAGCGCGCAACATCTGTTCTGTTGTCGTTGTTCCGACTGCAGCTGCGCTCTGAGGGCCGCCCCCAACACAATCTGGTTCTCCTGCATAAAATTTTGGAGGGCCTCGGAGGTGACATCGCGCACTGTATCGCCGATGTCGTGCAGATCACCCTCGGTTAGGGTGATCGGGTCAATAGACAACTTCGATGTGCGGCCCTGTCCTCTCGGTTGGGTGCTGGCGCTTCAACTACATTGACGGGGTTTGTGGGTCCGCGCCTCCCTCTTCTTCATCTGCTTCTTGCCCATGCAAAGGTGATGTTTGGCCCTTGCGCTCCTTCGCGGCTGCCTCCTGCGTTGTTGCTGCTGTGGTCTTTTCCTGTTCAGTTGCTGTCTGTGCAGCATCCCACGCCGCCTGCGTTTTTGCTGCCGTTGCCTCCTTCCTTCTCTTTTTTGCCAACTGTGCAATGCGCAGTTTGGCCTCTTCTTTCTTCCTTTGTGCCGCCAACTTCTTTATCTCCGCGATGTCTGGGGCGCGCCACTCCGACGGCCATGTCTCCAAGACGTTAAAGATGACATCGTCTGTGGCTACAAAGGGTAGCTTTCTCCATTGTTTGGCTGGGTCCTTGCGTGCTCTGATGTATATGCTATGGATGTCTGCTTTAAATTCCGCAAAACTCTGCAGGCTGTTGTAGACAGTGGGCGACAACCGCGGCTTGCAGTTGATCCCCATTTTGAGGTTCATCTCCATGAACACCCAAAATATTTTACTGTCGCGGATCCTATTGGCATCCTTTGTGGCCCAGAGCGAAGCGTACTTCGATGTCTCCGGCAGATCCCTGTCATTTGTGGGGAATTGACTATCTTCTAGTAATTCCCCTGCCACAAGCACTATGGACAACAGAAGCCATGCACAGTGGAACGTTTTGCCATGCTCCTGAGCTTCGCGACAATTCTCCAAGAATTCCTTGCAGAGGAACTCGGACCAGTTAAACTGGACCCCCTCCGTGCATTGTTCAGCAAGTGCTACCACTGGCGCGGGTACCTCGTCCGCGCGGCACTTGCGCATAACCTTACCTACGAGTATTTGGGTCGCCACTCTCACTACTTTATTGTTGATGTTGGATATGGCGTAGCCCATTTTCTTCTTCGCTAGCTTGTATTTCTTCTTCATGGCCTCTGCGATGTCCAAGTCACTGCTCTTCCCTTCCGAGATGTCTACTGGGTCCTCTCCTTTGCAAGGCAGCTGGGAAATGTGGTGAATCAAGTCTGCCGTGATGGGGATGGGCTCCTCCAGCCACAAACACCCATCATGCACCAGGCATAGCAGCTACCTAATGATGAAAATTGTTATTGGGGTGTGGTGGAAATGCGACACCCAAAGCAGGTTCAGTAGCCCGGCTTTTTCCACTCCGCGCAACCACTTTCGTGGCTCTAATTCTGTAACCCCCGCCGCGGTGTTCGGCTTGGGCTTCATGAGGTGCGAGGTCTCAAGGTGAGGGAATTACTCGTGGTCAGCGAGGTCCTAATCTTCAAATTTTAAGCTCGACACTCGTCCCAGGTGCGTGCCCTAAAAAATAATGTTGTCTAGGAGGAGCGGGGTTTGGAGCGAGCTCTTGGTCTCGTCAAGGTCCTTGGGCACTTTAGCCTTCCCTTTCCGCGGGGGGACATAGGTGGGCAACTTTGTCAGGGGGTGTGCAGGCTCAGTTTCCTCCTCCATGCCTTTGTCCTTGTCCTCTTCGATGATAAGGTCCTCCAGGTCTTCTTCTTCTTCATCGGTCTCTATGGTGACGGATTTCCCCTTGTCCTCCATTGACAGCTTGGTGCGCAGTGGGTTCCGCGGGGACACACATATGGGAACCATCGCTTGTTTGTCCTTCTTTGGTCTTGGTGTGCGCGGTGATTTCGGGATTTCTACCACAATCCCAGCGCCTTTCGGAGCATCCCCCACAGTCAGGGCCTACGCGGCCTCTTCAGCGATCATTTCTGTTATTTCCATAACTTCCTCAGCTGCTGCCATCGTGTCTGTCCAGAAATCTATCACTTGCGAACTTAGGTGCTCAATCAATGCTCGACACAAAACAAACAGGGCTCTGCTCAATAGCTCAATTCGCAAATGACCAAGTGTTGTTTGCTGGGCAGCCCCTTGTAATTTATAGCACTTTTTGAATTTGAATTCGACCGTTCCCCCAAATTCGGTTCATTAATGCTCCCTTGGTGGATTTTCCCAAATCTTGCCCATAAATCGCGCCTTAAATGCTTGCCGCCCACTCCATTTGGTCTTAAGTCGAGCATCCCATCGTGAATAGTGACTTCAACGGTCACTTTCTGACCAACCCGTGCGGCAGCGCAACCCGCCGTGTGCGGTCACGGACCTTGTGACTCTTTGCTTCTGTGCGCAGCTCCAACATCGCGCAGCTCCCGGGCAGAATAGTTTATAGTCCCACACTTCCTTTCAATTGCCTGGAGTGCTAAGACTATACTTCCCTCGGCTAGTTAGGTGGTCGCACCACCTGTGTAAAGTTTCATCCTGTCATCCATCACGTTTCCTGGAAAATACCCACCTTTTATTGTTATGGGCAGCATCACGCACTTTATCATCTGCAACGCGCTACCCTGGTTGATTCGCTTAGTAATGTGTGGTCCAAGCCAAGGCATCAGACTGATCAATTTGCGGCGATAGGCCTCAAACTTGTCATCGTGATCGTGCGCATCCTGCCTTATCACCCTGGTATTTTTACTGAGAAAATCTTCCTTTATCTTGTCCTCCAGCTTCTTGACTTCCGCGTCTACCAGAGCGCTTTTCTTCCTTAATTGTACCCTTTCTTCTTCAAGTTCTTGGAGCCTAGAATTTCCCTGTTGGATTTCTTCTTCCAAGGTTCCGCGAACTGTCGTATCTACCGGTGTTATCATGCGCGGTCTAAGCTTTTCATGTACTATAGGGCTTACAACGTTTGCTTTATACTCCAGCCTTGGCGGTGCCTGTGCGGTCAGGTTCTTGCACGCGGTCCTATAAGCCCATAGAACCGCTGGTACGTGCAGGTCCCAGTCAGTCCGTTTCGCATTGTGGACCTTGTTCAGGGCTTCGCATATTTTGTTTAAAGCTTTTGTGTGGATATCCTTCTGCGCACTTGGTCTTTCCATACTTTGTGGTCCCAACTAGAGGGGTCGTTCGCGCCATTGCCTTACTCGCACCTACTTATTGATCGTGTCTCCTACTGCGAGGACTGTGTGCATTCGTGTAGGTTTCGCACCATATGCCTGTATCCACCTGGATAGGTGGGTGCGCGGGCCGTTTCGTCCGACAATCTTGTCTGTTAATCGCATTGGAGGCTTCCCAAACTGTGTGCGCATCATTCTTCTGTAGTCGCGCTAGTCCTCAAAACTTCTTTGGTGCATACCCCACCATCTTGCGGGCGTAGCTCGCAGTACCCATTTCAGAGTGTCGAAGCGCTGCTGTTCCGACACTTCTCTTTCAAATTTGTTCAGGAAGTCATCCACCTCACTTAACCTGTTATACGTAGGCAGATCTCTTGCCTCTGTTGCTATGCATCACAGCGACATTGCCATCATGTTACAGTTGAGCGTGGTTACCTCGTGTAACCGGTTTTGCCATTGTTCTATCTCCTCGTCAGAATCCAATGTGCAGGAGCTTTCGCGCTCCCATGAGATTTGGCCATCCGCAGTTGGATTTACCTAGTCTTGCTCCCGCGCAGTTATCTTGTAGATGTAGTCCAGATCGTCGTCGCTGTCGTTGTCGCGCACTGGCTCCGTGTAGCACTATCCTTCTATAGGGTCCAAAGGTACCACTACACGCAGAGACTTTTTCTCAAAGATCATCTTGCGCTTCTTTAGATTTATCACTCCATTCATGTCAGTGGCCCAATTTATTCCCAATAGCGCGGGGTAGGGATTTCTGTCATCAACAATTTCTATTATTTCGAAATCTGCTAGCGCGCTTGCTCCTTCGATATCTACTGTGATTCCCTGCAATCTCCCCATAGGTAGGATCTTTTGCTGGTTCGACATTTGCAGTTGGATAGGAGACCATTGCAACGCAGGCCTGCCCATGCGCTCCCATGTCTGCTTTGGCAGGATGTTCGCATCCGATCCTAGATCCATAATCACTTGGTCCATCTCATATTCCCCAATCTGCGCGGTCAATCTCATCTCCCTTCTTGTTCGCGTTGTGTGCTTCCCGAGCTTCCGGACTACGCGCGGTTCTCCTGGCACGGTCCCAACGCATCTAGTTATGAGTTCTTGCAGCCCCTTTACAACCTTGTTGTTGTGCAGCAGCTTCATGCATGTCTCCAAGAACGTAGCGAGCATCAAATGGTCCATTTCCAGCTCCCGTCTGTCTTTACTTATTGAAGTGGAGGCATCAATGAAGCGCCTCTTAGCTTCCATGAAGGTCTCCTTAGCGCGCTCCAAATCAAATTCTGGTTCCTTCGTTGGAGCCTTGCAAACCCAGGTACTTTCTTTAGGCTGCTTGCCTTTGTCATCCCCTGTCGTAATTCCACTCCGGAGCACGATATTTACATTAGGGTCTTCCTCGCGCAGCTCAGACCTCATCATTTGCAGGTTCTGGGTCGGGGGAGGTTGGAGTGCTCCTTTATCGCGCAACCTCGCTATCAGTGTGGGACAATCCTTTATCTCATGATCAAACAATGTACAATACAAGCATGATGGTCGCGTTGGATTCGTACAATCACGAGCATAATGCCTCGACCCTCCGTAATTGTAACATATTAGCTATCCACGACCTCTTCCTAGTCCCCCTCGACCTCGGCCTCGTCCGCGCCCCTGGAATCTGGTGCGCACCATTCTTGCGTTTTGATCGAGGGGCCGTGTTTCAGCGTGAACTTTGTAGGTAGGAGTTTGATCCATCATCAGCTCATAACTTCTACAGGTGCGCTCATCATGTCCCACTGACCTACAGAAATTACAAAACAATTGCTGTGAATTCTGCGTATACTTCTATAATAGATGGCAGTTATCTGTAGCATGCTTTCCTCCTATCTGACAAATCATGCACCATAGTGCAGGCGCCGCACTTGGTCCTGCTTGTGCCTTCGGTCTTAGTGGCATTGGCCCTCCTCCCGCAAGGTAATTTGCGAACATCGGGCAGTGGTCCTTGTCGTGCCCCTGGCCCTTGCATTTTACGCACCATACCTCATTGCGCATCTCTGGGCGGGTTGTCTGTCTTGTTTCAAACTCTGCATCTCAAGGCACAAGTTTTTCAACTGCGCGTGAATCTACTGAACTCCCAGGTTGGGATCTTGTATCGGGGTCTCGTGCAATCTCATCGCGACCTCCAAGGCCTTGGCCTGAGTGCTTAGCCTCTGTTGCGACAACGCATTCCGTAGATGCGGTGTTAACGATGCTACAAACCATTCGCGGTGTTGCCCATTTGTTAATGTCATGTTCGCTTCGCGAATTGTGCACTTCAATCTTTGATCCAACTCCCACGGGGTCTCGCCTGGTAGCATTGTGATTTCCTTGAATCCAATGATCGACTGTGCCTCTGACTTTGGCCTGCTAAATTCTTTGTTTAGCGCAGCTTGGATATCCGCGATCCTTGCATTCGGATTGTCATTGGAATGCTTAATGTACCAGGTCAGCGCGTGATCCTGCAGAGCACTGACCAACGTTGCCTTCTTTATATTGTCATCCGTGACTCCTTGTGCTTCCCATACAACTTTTATCACGAACCAAAACTGGTCCGGATCTTCATTCCCTACTCCCTTGAACACTGGTAGCTTTATCGCGCTTGCCATACTGCTTCGCGGTGGTGGCGGAGGTGGTATGGGCGAAGATGGGGGTGAAGACGGTGAAACTGGCGATGGTGTGGGTGTGGGTGGCGGTGGTATGCGCAGAATTCTCTGCCTTATCAGATTGATCGCACTTCTTGGCGAGACCTTCGCGAGCTCTTCTTCGCCCCCTCGCGGAGGTGAAATCAAGGGGCTAGTTTCTAGTTTTGTGCTACCTTCGTTTTTGTAGATTCTCCCACTTCGCGTAGCCCCAAACATCAATTTATTCGCATAACCCATTTTTCACACAGTAGCATTTTAATCCAAGTGTTCAAAGATTTAATGTACTTACCTCGCAGTCCTTTGAGGAAGCGTCGTTCTGCCTCACTATAACTGACTGAAGTATCTACCGCAAATTCGGTGATGAATCCTCCTATGATTTGATCGAGCCAGTGATCGATAGCACGCATGATCTTATCTTTTGATGCTTCCAGTCTGCGCACCAATTCTGGAGTCCACACAATAGGTTTGTCGAGTTTACACCTTCCTTGGCTATCTGCTAGCTTCGTGATCCACTCGTACAACTCAGTGGGGAAGGATGCAAAGAAAATTTCATGGATCTCTGTATATAAGTAGCAGTCTAACCACTCTTCCTTTGATAGTCGCAGATTCTTGTTTTCCTGCGCCGCGAATTTGTGAATCTTCCTGTCCAACCAATCTTCAATTCCTTTCTTTGTCGGATTCCAGTGATACGACATCAGACATCTCTATGCAGATCCCGGTCCCGGCAATGGAACCATTTGTTGGCTTGTTGGGGCCTGACCCAAGTTCGGAGTTAATTAGCCAAACAAATCCCTGTACCACTGGCCTTTTCGGCAACAGTCTGTGGAGCGCGGACTGAGGTCTCACCCAAAGTAGTATGGGAGGGTGCTAGAACCAGGTTTTCGCAAGCTTGAGATGTCTGAAAGGTTCGATTGGTCCCACTGTTTGTCCCTGCACGCAAGTCACTTCGCGCACTTCCCTGATCCTTACGCCTTGATACACTGCCTTCGCGCAGCCCTGACCCGGGGTTGCGGAGCTTCCGCGTTGCTTGAGCCGCGCTCTGCGTTATTACCCGAGATATTACTTATCTTCCTATATCAGTTAATTACCTTCGAGTACTTGGATGTCTTACGTTATAATTAGTTATACAAAATATTCATATAAGTTCACGCAACAAATAAACAGTGTCCTTGCAAATTATACCCAATCATATATTAAAACAGGAAAAGATGCACAGAAATATGGTAAAATTTTCTTTATTGATTCTTCCAATGGTTATAGACTCGACCTGCCATGCGCACTCAGCTGCAGGGGTCCGCACACTCAGCTGCGGACCACTAGGCCTCTGCGCACTCAGGTGCAGAGCCTTCCCCTACCGTACGGCCCAAAGACACACTTTACACTTTTCCTTAATCACTTAGACTTCTCTTGCTCTTCTTCCTTTCTATTGGTTATCTTATACACTTAGAGCCTTGCTCTATTTATACAATCCCATGGTCTGCGGACCATGGGTAGGTCTATTAAGCCGACATTACATTACAAAACGAGGGTGGACAACCCTGTGACTCTATCATGATTTCGCGCTCCGCGCCCATAATTCGCGGAGCTTTTACAAAAAGATTTGGTCAAAACTTGGGCTTTAACCCCCAAAACGTGCCTTGGGGGGATTCCATGCCCAACAATACCTCTCCTCGGAGATAGATATTCCAGCTGATCAGTAACCAGATGATTGATCCCACAACAACTTCGACAGTTCCTTAGTTGGACAACGAAAGCTTCTCCAAGCTTCTCTCTGGAACGCCGTCACCCTCCAGGGACTGGCACCCTCTATGGCTCTGCGTCTGCCTCTCAGCTCCCAGTTTGCCCCACGAAAATTCCTCAGCGCTGCCTCTTCAGCCGAGCGTCAACTCTGCTAGCCTCTGCTGCCTCTGCGTCAGCCTTTTGGCCTTTTACGTCAGCCTCTTGGCCCTCTGCGTCTTTTGCGCTGCCCCCCTTAGCCTCTGCGTCAGTTCCGGCTGCCTCTGCGTCAGTTCCGGCTGCCTCTGCCTCAACCTTCCTAGGCTCTGCGCTGTCTCTTTGAAACTTAATTTGCCTCTCTGATATGTATTCTCGGCCTTCTGCCGAACTGCCCCTCGTTGCAATAGATCACTAACTCGATTTCTCAGCAAACCTTGCCCCAGAAAATCGAATTGACTGATCAATTTGGTGTGTCTCCAATTGACCCTCAAGCCTCATCTTATACTTTTCTTGTTGACGATTCAACGACTGAGATTAAGTTCCTAATCAACGACTAAGAGTAGATCTGGCTTGATCCTCGTCATTTAGAACTTTCTCACCATATTATATTAATACCCATTAATATTTTAATTTTCCTAAGTTTATACTTAGGGTTTCATTAAAAATATTAATTATTTTAATATCTCTCCATCCGGGTGGAATTTCCCCAAATGATTTCTAGGTCTTGGAGATCTGATGTGCCTTAGCATCTCTACCAATTTTCATGGCTAGAGCACATCCGATGCTACCAAAAATCAACACAAGTGACAACAATGAGGTAGTAGCCCACTGTCACCATGACTACTACTCCCTGCTTTTTATGGACTTTTACCAATGGCAGGAGTTCCAATATAAGGTCACCTATAAAGGGTATTCAAAGTATAAAGGTGTAAGGTACAAGGCTCCAATTAATGAATAATGGCGATTCACTTTCCTTAAGCCAAATTTGTGGAGCACAAGACTTAAGGCTTGATAAATAGGTTGAGAGTTGGGGTGGCCAAAGGTCAAGGTGTAGAGAAAGGGTTTCCTACAATGTGTTTCAACAAGGTTAAGGCACATAAAACCCTTAGTAAGTCCCCAAGTTGAAACTAAACCAAAAATAGGGTTTCACCTTAGGGAAAACAACTAGGGCACGAAAAATTATGGATGAGATTGACATGAATTCCTACCAAAGGAGAACGATTTTGTGGTCCTCCCTTGATATATAGACTTTCTAAGAGCTACAATATCCCTTCCTAGCTAGTTCACACTAGGCCCTAGGTGGCTGCTTGGCCTTTACAGGGGCAAATTAAGTAAGAGAGAAAAGAGAAAAGTTTATGGATAAATTTTGATTTGATCACCAATAAAGGAAGGCCAATGCCTAGTCCTAGCGTTGATAGATGTTAGTTTTTGTAGCATCGGATGTGTTTTAGCCACAAAATTTGATAGAGAGACTAGAATACATGTATTCTCCAAAACCCAGAAATCGTTTCCGGAAATTCCACCTAGAGACGACTTAATTAAATAATTAATCGTTTTTTTAATGTTTCTTAAGTCTAAACTTAGGAAATCTGATTAATTAAAGGGTATTAATTAAGTCATGGTGAGAATCTTCTAGAAGAAGACATGGGTCGAGATTTAGTTAATCTTAGCCGTCGATTATGTTTAACCTTGGCTGTTGATGTCTCAACGAGAGATTATAAGAAGAAATTTGATGGGGGTTGGAGAATACACTTGAGCCACCAACAATTCGAATTTACTGGCAGATTTAACTCCAGAGTAGCAACACTGAGTTGTTGGAGAGAGAGTTAGTGAGCTCGAAGCAATGAGAGAGGCGCAGGGATAGTAAGGCCGAAGGAAGATTTTACTGTTTTGGTGAATGCATTGCAGAGAGGCAGTGAGTGCCACAGAGAGACAACGCAGAGCCATGCAGACGCAGCACAAAGCCACGTAGAGGCGACGCAGTGCTTCAGAGGGGAATCCATATTTTGCTGGGGAGAAGCGGTGATTCAGTGCCAGAAGCCAAAATGGGAGCTTGGAGGCCAGGAGAGTCCATCTTCCACACAACAGCTGATCAGATAGCATGAGAGACAAAGTTCCGAGTTGTGGGATGTTGTACTACGTAGGCTGACACCGGGACTGCGTAGAGGTAGCAGAGAGCAACTCATCTTGAGCCAAGATTAGTGTCGGATCGCTAGTGGGAGTGAGATATTTCTCACTAGACTTATTGTCAGTCATTTCTCTGTATGGATTGCTAAATTTGAGCATCCATAGTTTTGTACTCAGATTTACTACTGCATAATAATAAAACGCTCAACTGCTGCACCGGTTTTCCCAAGTTGGGTTTTTTCGGGGATATTGGTCCAAAATAATTGTGTATTTTTGTGTGTGTGCATCTATTCTTCCAACATTTTTTTCTTCCGCAGTATTTTATTTGTGAACACTGCAGTGTATTAGTTTCGATATTTACCATAGAATACAGTAAATAATTTGTTCAGTTCATTTAACAAATAGAAGAAACTTAATCAGTTGTTGCAGTATGGTTTGGGGTTTTACGATTTTTCACAATGGAGTCTCTGGGTTCCTAAATTTGGCTAAAACTAACAAAGGAGTAAGGATATTTTGATGCCCTAGCATCAATACCCTAACTATTACCTTTGTGAGGAATTGAAAGTCACTTGGGAGAGCTAATGTAAGATCACTAAGGTGATTGCCATTCACATATTGTACAATGAGTAATGCATGCAATAATATGACCTATCTTCTATGAAAGTGATATACAATAAAATTAGGGCACAAAATTTAACTTAGATGACCAATTTATTGCATACATTAGACATGAAATATTTTTTTCAATAAAAGAGCACTTACAAGATAATATGCATGAACAATCCAATCATCAATCCAAGATAACTTTTCCAAAGACATGACAATAGCTCCAAGAGAAGACTTGCTCTATAGATCACATCTTTCCAATAGGAAAATAGGTCAAAATTCTCAAGAAGAGAGGTCGAGTTCACAAGTGATAATGATGAAAAATGCAATAGTCCTCTTGTTAAAATTGGCAACTAGAGCCAAACTCCATGAGGGTCTTCTTATTTATGGCAGCTGATATTTTTCTTGTAGTCCTCTCGTCGAGAGGTATAGGATTGATTTAAAGATCATCCAATTCCGACATGTATTTATGGAGGTATGAATTTATTTGTGTTATGTGACAATTCGTCAAGGTTGGCCAATAACCAAATTACCCCCACTTGTCCTCCACGTTTTAGTATAAATAGAGGTGACCTTCAAGTCACTTTGGCACACACTTCTCCTTAGATCTCTCTCAACTTGTTTGGGTTTGGTGGCTAGAGAGATCAAAAGGGAGAAAGCCTAGACGCAGTTAATGGAGGAAGTCTCAATGCTGTCTTAGAGGAGGTACAACCATGCTCTAGCCGCAGAGAAAAGAAGGATCTGGCCGCAGTCTAAGAAGGGAGCTCAAGCCCTAAATGTAGTAAAAGGGAGCTTCTATACGCAGCCCAAAAGGGACCCCTATTCGCTCTCCAGACAAGGAGACCTAGACGTTATCATATCTAGCCCTAGCTGCTGTCCTATGTTGCCCTAGTTGTAGTCCTAAAGGGTGTGCTAAGATGCAGAGGAAGAGGCCTTAACCAGTAACGTGTGAAGGCCTAATCTGCAGTTCTAAAGAGCCCTAATTGCTGTTCAAAGGGTGACCCTTATACACAGTCAAGAGACTCCTATACATTGGCAGAAAAATCACTGTTTGTAAAGCTCTTATACGCAGCAAGCAGAAGGAGCCTTTAGGTAAGGAAAAGGGTCTCTATTCTAAGACCAAGGGTAGTGGAACTTCCAACGTGGAAGAGAAGGACTACCATTGTTTAGAAGCAGTCATGGAGGAAGACTTATTACGCAGCCCTTATCTGCTGTTAAGAGAGGCTCATTAGTAGTCTTGTATTGTTGTTCAAAGAGATCCTTACTGCTATCCTAAGGTGACCTAAACTGCTGTCTATTAGCAGCTCAAAGAGAACTTGTTGCAGTCACCTTAATTGCTGTCATGATGCCACATTGCTGTAGATGACAGCGTGGCCTAATTAAGGACTGTCTGGGCATATTGGTGATGATCTGTGAGCTTGATTTGAAGGGTTGCTTAATCTACAGCTACAACTAGCTGCTTTGCTAGGCTGCAAGCCATAGCAAGCAGCTAAGGCTGTCCCATGACAATATTGTAGTATATAGGTGACAGTGAGGATGGGTTCAACATGGTCCAGCATAGTGGATTAGTGCAACATGATGAGATGCAACATAGTGGATGGGTGCAACATGATGATGAGGTGCAACTCAGTGATGGGAGCAGCACTGTGATGAGAACAACTCAGTGATGGGTGCAACACAGTGATGGGTGCAGCGCTGTGATGGGTGTAACATGGTGATGGAATCACCTTGGAGAATCAGTTGAAGCAGTATGCCTTTACCTGAGTTCAGATCAACTACCTCATGTGTCATCTTCCTAGAGAAGATCTCTGCTCTTATTTTGACAAGTCAAAATGTTGACTTCTGATGTATATGTACTATCTCTCTCTGTTGAACTATTGAAGAACATAAGAAGAATTGATCAAGGGTTTCCCCACATTGGGGTTTGTCCCTAGCTAGTGCCACATTTTGTGTTCGCTTGTCTTGGCTTGTCTTCTGCGATTTATGTTTATGTTCTATCTGCATTTTACTATCTTGCTAAATGTGGTTGCTAATTTGGAATTGATATTGAGCTAATATGAAAATTGAAGTAAATTTTCTCTCAGCATAGAACATACCTAAAATTAACACCTCTCCTCTATTTATATGAGGAGGAATAGATCCTAATTAGCCTATAAGCCCATAGGAAAACAAGTGAAATCATAATAATGCATTGGGTTACAAGCCAAACCACTAGCTTAAACATAAATCAAATGATTAGCCCATACATGTGAGTTGTAGGGCTGAAAAAGTTTGGCGCCATCCATGCGTTGAGCTCCATGTGGCATGCATTGAGGCTCTAAGGTGCCATGAGTGGTGTAGAAGTCTCTAAAAATCATGATGTGAAGGTTGGCCCTCAAATCTTTGTCAAAATCCTTGTGGACCCCAAAATCTAGTTTAGGGCACCAAAGGTGGTCTCTAGGGTCTCCAACTGCTCAAGGTGTCCATCTCTGCTCCAACATTGAAGGCTTTCCTGGTGTTACTAACTCTCCCATGTCTCAGAAGGCGAGACCATCCTTATTTGGGCTTTGAATTAGCCGCCATCTCTCAAAGAGTGCCAAGGCCAACCTGAGGGCATGCTAGTCCAGGTGCATCATCCTGAAGAATCATCAAATGTACTGCAAAGTGGCAGAACGTCTGTTGATTTTTCTGTGCCATTGGGAGGTATTCCTGCATGCCTAAAAGATCTCCAAGTTAACCTAAAAAAAATATGAAAAATTCAAGTAAAAATTTATTTTTGGAGTGACATGTCGGGCCAGGAAGTCAAGTCAGCCCAGCCTATGAAGGGGTGTGTCTCTTGGGTTATCACACCCATTCAACTTATATAAATAGACATTGTGATGCCTCATTTCCACACCAACAAAGAGGAAGTTTTCTTCTCTCTGATTAGCATCCTTGGACAACTGTATGTGTAGGAGGAGGATCTGTTTGAGTGAGCTGACTAGTTGTTGACCAAGCTTTTGAATCTTTGTTTGGCCAAATTTTTGACTAGGCATTGACTGTGACCAAAAACCTTAACTGCAGTTTGACTAGTTTGAATGTAGAGTTCAGAAGTGATTTTTGACAGAGTTGACCAGTATGAATTTGACCAGGTTTGACTGAAAATTCAACATCTTGGGTGCAGAGGGTGTCCATGGGTTGATGTGATGTGCTACTACTGCTCAGAGGCCCAAGGCTCTCAACACTTCACCTGCGGGTGCCGATATACTTCTTTGGGTCTTGGGTACCTGTGGGTAAGGTGCCTAGGTCATGCGCTGTAGAACCACCTGAGAATATCAACATAAAGCTAAGTTACCGGAAACGGCTCCTTGACCTCTGGAAACACCGTTTTACGTTTCTGATACGTATGCAGAACGGAAACGGCAAAAAAACGGTGCAAAAACGTTTTGGGTGCCGTTTTTTTATTTGGAAACCTCCCGTTTTTTTCATAGGCGTTTTCCAGACGTTTTCTGGAAAAAAACCTCCCGTTTTAAAAAAAACAATACGTTTCATAAAATCGTGAAACGTTTTTTAAAAAATTCAAGCCGTTTTGGTTCACTGATACTTGCCCGCCGGGAACAGATTTAAGAATTTAAGTTCTTCGTTTTAACTTTTAAGTTTTTAACTTCAGCCGCACGGGTTTCAACTTTCAAGTTTCAACTATCACATTCATGCTACCCTAAATTCCTAAACGACAACTTTGCTGAGTGAGTGCTGGGTAACGAGTTCACTGCCGCCGCTGAGTTTGCTGCCGCTGCTGAGTTCGCTGAGTTCACTGCCGCCGCTGGGTTGAGGACCGGTTCACTGCCGCTGTTGAGAGATATTGACTCCTGAGCCTGTTTAAGAGAGGTATATAATATAACTTATTTGTATTTTGTAACATTTTGTAGTTGGTCTAAGACATGAGGCCTGATCTACGCCGATTGAGGTAAACCTTAAGCCTTAAGGCCCTAATCTGAGCCGCCTAAACAGATATTTTAGTTTCTCTATTCAATATTTCTCGTAAGGCCAAATCTCTTTTTCCTTAAGGTATTAGGAACATGCTTCAGCCTTCAAATTTGAAGTGTGCCATTATTCTGGGCACTTTTCTCATATTATCCAGGCTGTGCACTCTTCCTATATCTGGGCTGCTACCTCAACATGTTTCAGCTTCTGTATACTGTGGGTTAGGGCTTGTGGCAGTGTGCTTGAAGTCTGAACCATCATTCATTTGTATGGGCAACGTATCTCTGTAATGATGCTGTTGGAACACTCACAAAAGGAAGCTGTACCTTCACATTTGTAATAACAGTCAACTATATCAGTTTTATCTGTGCCTATTTCTCTATGCCTTGCTTACATAGCAGTATGTTGAAGTATAATATGGCTGTTATGTATTTTCTGGTCTGTATTATGTGAAGAAACAGTGGTTTATTATTTTATATGGCTGTAAGTTCAAACTTCCTTGATAGAGCATCATTGAGTTCAAAATCAAAGTAAGGTTGGTTGAAGAATAATTACTAAGAAGTCATTCAAGGCATGTTTAAGTTAAAGACTAAAGTAGACAAGTTGGCTTTATTAAGTCAGAGTCCAGACATCTCTACTTCAGCAAATCTCACAGTGGCACATTTCATGACCTCAATTTTCATTCAATATGCTCATATGGATCATAAAATCAAGCTTTTAGATCTTGCCATCTTGGTTAAATTTCTAAATCCATATCATGTAAGATTGGATCCTATAGGCTACAGGGTGTCTAATAAAAACATGCATGATTCTATAGGACTGGAACTAATGACCTTATCAATTACAAATTGACCATCTCTGCCAGTATATGAGTCTGAGACGGTCTAACAAATTGTGTTTCAGCCGATTTCTAACATAAGTTAATTTGTTTTGAGCCCTTCTATCTTCGTAAGCAGAAATATACTTTTTGGAATGCATTGGGAAGCAGAAATACGCTCCTTGGAATTTAAAGATAGAAATATTCTTACTTTACCTGACTGTCCTATCTAATTCAGGTTAATTTCCTGTTGTCCAAGCTTGAGCCTTGAGGAAGGATAACCACAAAAGTATGCCCAAAAATATCTTCTTCACATTTAGCTTGTTGTACTGTCACAGTCACAGTTCACTGCGTTGAACAGACTTAGAAATTGCAAACTGTTTATTGCATATATATTATTTATTAAATGATGAATCATGAATCATGATAGATCATAGATGATAATTTAGATTCTGAAATATGAATGGTAATATGAATTTTTTATTTTTAATAATATATATATATATATATATTTATTATGTGCCGTTTCCTGCCGTATCGTATCCAGATTTTTTGAAAATTTGCCGTATCCGTTCCCGTATCCGTTTTCTGGTAACTTAGACATAAAGTCTAGTGAAAGCAACTAGTCATTAGGTACAATAATCATTTTTGCATCTAAGTGAACCAAGCTTGAATGTAAAGGGCTATTTAATACTTCAAATAAGGCTTCCCTTCCAAAATTAGGGCTTTGTTGTTTCCTCCCTATGTAGGAGTGGCTAAAAGACAACCCTATTAGGTGTTTCTAGCCCCCAAGGGGAAGTAACATTTCCTTAGTCCACCCTTCAATCGATAGGTGTTAGTGAATAATGATGGTATGGAGGGGAGAAGACTTCATGGCCAAGTGCCATGGTCAAAGGGACTAACATGATGGGGATCCACATCCTAAGTGTATAGATGTGAAGAGGGAGTATTCGTGGATGCATGAGTTAACAACTCGACCTTTGTTTTTCCACCCCTCTTGCGTGTTGGAAAATCAAGGTATTTGTAGATTAATGTTGGTTCTCCTCTCTTGATAATTACTTGTGATATTTGTTGGCTCTTTAATATTTAGTTTTACTTCTTCATCAAGCAATTATCAAAACATGAAGATCACAAAGGCACAAAGAACACAAGATATAGGCTCCAAGCTAGGGAAAAACCCCACAATTGGAGAAAACCTGAACAATCCTCTTCTTATAGAATCAGATGAAAATGAGACCTCCAAGACCCAAAGACCAAGCCCAAGACCTCCTCAAGCCCCAAGTCAGCCCTCCAAAAGTCTTTCTCAATCAAGTCGAAGTTCTCCGAGTCAAATATGGTCAACCTCCACAAATTTTGTTCCAAGTCAGAATCTCAACCCTCTTCCTCAGATCTGCAATTCGGCGTGCAATCTTCAGCCTTGCAACAACTGCAAAAACCTTAGGATCTTCACACGTGTCTCTATCAGTCAACTCAGTTCCATAGACTCAAATAATTCTGTCCTCTAGCCACTATTCTCATCTTTCCAAAAATAGCCAACTCTCAGGGTCTTTAAATAAACTTTCTTGTCAGTCCTCTAGCTACCTCTTAGATGACTGTCCTTGGCCCTCTAATGTCCTATTGTTGCTTCAAATTGACAGTCCTTAGGGCACCAATCAAACTGCCTTTCAATAGTGACTTAGCTTCTCCAAGATCACTAACATAAGGTCTTCCAAGCACAACCCACTTGATAGTGAATGTCCACTGCTTCACTGTCTTTAGGGTTTTAACAAATTTGTCCTCACAATGGTGAACCAACTTTTTGCGCTCTCTGTACAAAGAGCTTCTTCAAGTCTGCCCTCTAAACAATCATAGATCTGAGCCTGCACCATTCATCCTTGTCTAATGCTTTCTTGTACCAGCAAAACATAGCAGAAAATCCTCACCCAAGAATCCTTTTCCTGTGTAGTTGCCATATAGAGATGTGACCTAGTTTTGGAAGGCTTACTAGGCAATTCAGTGTCCAAACAGGCCCTTCTTTTAGTTTGTAATTACACAGAAGTCTCATTCCTTCTTGACTGTGAGAATCCTCCTTCTTTTGCTTAGAACTAGCCCTCTAGACTTTGGCCAAATGTCCTTCAAAGGTCAGCCCCTAAAGCTCCAAATCCCTGCATCTCCTAGCAGACCTATAGTCCTTCACAGGTCTGCACTTAGGGCACAAGGAACACCTACTTGCTATCTTTCAAACAGCCACAAGATGCTCCAACCATCTGTCCAATCTTAACCCTCGACACCTAGCAACAATCAACATGGAAGAATAACATACCTTGCAAATTGCCCATGGCCTGTGCATACCTTGTGAAGTTTTTGCCCACTGGTTAGGGCACACTGACTGTCCATGTTAGCCTACCAACTATGGTCAAAACTTCTTCAAAAACCTACAGTCTCCTTCCCTCTACATGCCTCTGCCATCCGTTGCCCTTATAGACTGCTCTAACGACCTGTTTAGGCCTTTCGGCCCTCCACAATGAGACTACAAGGGCTCGACCCTCCTTTCTATGGTTCACAGAGATCTCGGCCTGTATAAACAGAGAAACCCTCCACAAAATAATGCACAAAATTGCCCTCTTCTACTTGGCCTGGTCTTCTTCCTAACGTGGCTTAGACCGTCATAAGAAATGAGCCAAATCAGGTTACTTTCTCCTCTTCACTAAGCTCCAAAGGACTCTGGCCAAACAAAAGTATTCCTCGTCTATGACTAGTTGCTCTTGTGTTGGATAGATCACATTACAACCTCCTTAGCAGCCCATCTCTTCAAGCTTAACCCACAGATCACTGTCATAGACTTGCTGAAAGAAAGCAATTCAGATCTCCAATTTGAATTTGCATCGTAGTTAGAGTAGCATTGTATCATAGTCATGCATTGCCTTTGGGAGAGACAACACATATCACTGTAGAGATAGGGTTACCTATCTGCCATATGAAACCATGCCACTGTAATTCAATGCCCCTGTAGAGTTTAGTGAGACTATTTTACCACAGAGTACAGGGTATGTGAGTATGGTGTGACCATTGCGAGACCATCCATTAGACCTTGCCATTGTTACTGTCTTACTGTATTATATAACATGTCAATGTCATACCCAATCAAATTGTGTCATTCTGTTGTCTGTCGTTTTGGGAATTAACATTTGTATTCACATATTGTTGGAGCTTGGATCAAACACACTGTAACTTCTGAAGTAACTTGGATCAATTCGGATCATGTATATACTATAGTGACTCGGTTCACTAACATGCTTATAATCTTGGCAATAGTAGCATACTTCAGATCATACCTTATACCTTAGTTCTTGCATTACTCGGATTACTTGTATCAACAAAACTTAGATTTCTGTCCAGCATCATTGGTATTACTCCACAGTGAAACTTGCCTCCTTAACTCAGAGGTATAACACCCATAGAATTTCATACTATTTATTCTCACAAAACTTCTCATTTGTTAGGACTTGTTAAGAGAGTTGCTTCCAAGATGTTAAGGTCTTCTTCTAGCCTTCTATGGTGGAAATGCTGTAGAAATTATGCCAACGAGAGTGATCTTCAAGCCTCCTTTTACTGACCTTAGCTCTGATACCATGTTGGAAAATCAAGGTATTTGTAGATTAATGTTGATTCCCCTTTCTTGATAATTACTTGTGTTATTTAGTGGCTTTTTAATATTTAGTTTTTCTTCTTCATCAAGCAATTACCAAAACATGAAGATCACAAAAACACAAAGAACACAAGATATAGGCTCCAAGCTAGGGAAAAACCCCACAATTGGGGAAAACTCGAACAATCCTCTTCTTATAGAATCAGATCAAAATGAGACCTCCAAGACCCAAAGACCAAGTCCAAGACCTCCTCAAGCCCCAAGTCAGCCCTCCAAAAGTATTTCTCAATCAAGTCAAAGTTCTCCAAGTCAAATATGGTCAACCTCCACAAATTTTGTTCCAAGTTAGAATCTTGTCCCTCTATCTCTGGTTTGCAATTTGGCCTGCAATCTTTGGCCCTGCAACAACTGTAGAAACCCTAGGATCTTCGCACATGTGAGAGAAAATGATCAAAAAAATCAGATTTTCCTTCTCCCTTTTGACTTGCTCCTCCTTCCTTGTCCTTCGCTCTTCTTTCTTCTTGTCTTGGTGCAGAGATCAAATTTTTGAGTGAATCTCCAAATAGGTTGAATAGGCCTCTTCGAGACCGACTTTCTCTGGCAGGGCCTGTCACCCACCACCCGTGGGTAGTATCCATAAGAGAAATTTTTTCTCCCAGATGGTCCTCAACCCTTGTAGCCACCAGATAGTTCGATGTGCCACCATCTCTGCCACCTGAGCCAGCCATGTGGTCCCTTGCCCGTCTATTATGATCGTATGTTTGAAGGTGGGCCTCCCGACCCCAAAGGGTATGGCTTTTCATTGGTGTAGTTGAGTAATTTTGTTTACTTTTCTTGGACATTTTTGGGCATGGATTGGTGGGGGATTTGGCAGAAGGAGTGGGCTAGGTGTGTACTCTTGTCTCCTCTGCCCGATTTGGTGGATAGCCTTGTACCCAGTCCCGTGGATCTCCTTCACTGGCTATTAGCTCTAGGGCCGACACTGCATGGGAAATTCCGATTTTGGTTGCGTGGTCCCGCTTCCCGACACCACTCCCCTTTGCTCATTCTAACCCCATTTATCACTTTTCCTATCTAGGTCCACATTTGTCCACTGGGTCCACTAAGGGTTGTTGAGAAATCTTGGGCATTGAGATTAGGTGATTTCTCTTAGATAGATAACTGTTTGTGAATGTTTTTTACTTCTTCATTAGGATCTTCTTTTACTTATGTTATTATAATGTTATTCCTCATCAAACAACTACCAAGCATAAACCATAAAGAGACAAGAGACACAAAATATAGGCTATCAGCCAGGGCCAAATCCTCTCACTCTTGAAAGGAAAAGCTGGACAAATTCTTTTTCTTATAGAGATTCCAATTGACGAATACCAAGACCAAGACCCTTGACCTATTTTCCACTCCAAGACCAAGCCCAAGGCCTCTAAGTTTAACTTATTTCTTTAATGGTAAAACTACTTGCTTCTCCTTCCTTCTCTGCTATCTTTTAGATCTCGGCTTCTTAGATTAGACCTGCTACCTTCAGTAGCCCTAATTGCAACACGTGTAATGTATGATGTACCTTGTTATCACTTTGCTTGGAGGGGAGACTTCCTTACACACTTCGGTTTGATGTATTCAGTGAATCTTCCCTTGATTCAGCTTCCCAAGTGACCCTACTAGCCTCGACCCTTCTAGAACTCTTCTCGGCTTCTTCTGCATCAAATCCTACCTTCCTTCCTCGCACGAGTGACAAAAGACAGCCCTAAACAGATCTGGATTAGTTCGGATGTCTTCCCTTCTTCTTCGTTGTTGAGGAGGCTTCCTTCTTAAGCTTCTCGCACTTCTTTCTTATTGCAGACCTTGACCGAAAATCTCTCTATGAAATTCTGTCTTTAAATGAAATCCGAACTGCCCTATTTATAGTTGTTGGAGCTTGTAATAAGTCGACTTGAAGAGGGTGAACCGACATGTTTCTTTGTGTAGATTATTTACTCCATCTTGTAGCCGACTTGAATGAGAGGTCTTGTGCTTGTCTTGGAGGGCTTTCATTCTTATTTAATGACTCATACAAATGTGTAACATGCTCATGAAGGGTCCTTCATACATGACATAGACTCAAATTGACTTTTATGACTAGATGACAAATCCTAAAGGCTCACAATTGGAGCCATCACTAAAAATAAAATTCCTTGCTCATGAAACCCATGAGACAAGTATCACAATAATAATTTTATTTTTTTTCTTTACATCAATTACATAAAATTACAATTACACATGTCATTATGAACACCGAACCTAGTTACATTTTTCAACAAGTGTTAGCTGCCCCCTCCCCTTGCCCACACTTTGGGTTGAGCCTAAAACGATGCCCTGGAGGTTGATGCAGCGAAAAAGAAAGGAAAAAGCATAATTTGGCCACTCTAAACAGGAAATGTACCACAAGATGCAAAAGATGGCCGAGACATACAAATTTAGCACGTGGGAAAAAGCCAAACATGAACTCTAACCCCTATCTATGGCCATCACCCAGGTTCCTATGGGCCCTAGATGAGCCCCTCCTTATTAAGGAACCCATGATATTCCCAACCCTTGGTGGGAAATGAACTGCCCCACCTTAATGGGGGTATCTACTGCTGTATCATACACATCATGCTCTCATCCCTTGGAGCCCCAAGTAGTTATGAAGAAAAAACAATCAAACGCAAAAGGCATATGAAGAAGGGTGGAAAAACAAAGGTCGGGGTAACTCATTTACCACGATTGCTCCTTCCTATAGTCATATACCCAAGTGTGGGCTTCCCATTTTATAGCTACCGTTGTACCATGGCCTGTGGCTTGGAGCCTTCCCCTGATCTCCACTCCATTCTATCATTATATCACATGTCACCCCCTTTAAAGGATGAAACCGCCTAATAGGGTCCTTGGTTAACCCCCTTTATTGAGCTTGGAGACACCTGTACATGCGAAAGCCCAACATGGAAGGGCATGCCGCCATGAAGTGTCCACTTGATTCCATGATTTGTAAGCTCTTTTACTTAATTACTCTAATGATTTGTTGTATTGGAGGGGAAGGGGATGCATTGGATCTTATGCAGAATTGCAAGTGGGTCTTCATGTGGGGTTTGGTCTCCCTATATGGGGTCCAAGCATTCCAGAGAGCTACAGTGGCACTTGTAGGGTGAGCGTGGAGAGCCATGGGCCTCCACCATAGCAGAGAGCATTTCATGGATCCCCAAAACCATTCAGTGATTGCTCGTGTTCCACCTTTTTGGATGAGGATGATGCACTTGGATGACCATGCCCAACTGGCTTCACACTTGTACCACACACTTGGTAGAGGTTCCAGGGTCCAGATGAGGATGTGCCTCACTGCGAGAGACAAAGGGAGGGCTTATGTCATCATCATAGCCCTTACAGATGGTTTAAAGGCATTATCGACCCACTTGGAGACCCATGAGAATGTTATTGTGCCCCCACACCCACTTGGGGACACCACATGTGACTTGCTTGTATACCAAGGGTCCAACCCCTTGGTCACTGTGTTTGGAGCCTATTCTCTCAACTTGGCACACTTTGGACTTCACTAGGCCTTCTCAATGGCCCAACGACTCATCATGTTTACTATTTTTCCCTCTTGAGAGGCTTATATTTCTATTTTGGAGCTATCTTGGTGGGCTTGTCACAAAGGCATATCATTATTGTACATTATTCTATTATTTGGGGCTAAATTAGGCAAATTAGGCCATTCAAATCCCCTATTGGGTTGTATAAATAGATGAGAGGATAGTTGATTTTTCTCATCATCACTTGGATTGGGTTAGTAGCTCTTGTGAGAATTTCACATTCCCTTTTGGAGGACGAGTTTGGTTTCATGGATGAATTTTGATGTTTGGATACTCTTCTCTTGGTCTTGGAGCTTCAAATTTGTCTTGATTTGATGATTGGATATACTCATTGTACATGTAAGTGCTCTTTTTCATGCTTATTCTTTACATTTATCTTGTCACATGAATAATGTATGGGATTTTTGCTCTCTAGATCTGAAATTTGCCCTAATTTATGCAAAATTGTGGAAGTTTTGGACTTTTGAAGTGCTGCATATATTACATGTGCCATGTATGATGAATGAATGTTCCTAGAGGTTTAATTTCATTGAATACACCTTGATAAGTCATCAATTCTTGTACATCGAAGTATAAAATCCTTTGGTAGCTGCTCTCATGCCCTAATTTGCCATGCAAAGTTGCCTAAAGGTCTCCTTGATCGGGTTAAGTTCTCCAAATCACAAAATCACCTTGACTCCATCTCTCCCAAAGGCAAGGCACTGATCTAACCATTGGTGATCACTTAAAAGAATATTTTTCTTGCCTTTTCTTCTCCTTCTAGGCCTAACCCTAGTAGGTCACCTAGGGCATCAAGCGAATTTCTTTGTAGCCATCCGAAGCCCTTGATTTTTGGTCCATTACTGTGCTGGGGTTTTCTCAGGGGTCCTCCAAATTTGAGTTTGATCCGTCGGTGGAATCCCGAGATATTGCAAGCCCTAGCAGGGATCAATCCTCTCCCTAGGTTGCCTTAGGTTAGTGCTCTCATTTGGATCATTGCATTTGAATTCCAAAGAAAATTATTCCTTTGGTTCTATTCTCCTCCCAATCTTGGTCAAGCCCCTCTATTGTTGATCAAACCCACACCCTTGACCTATTTTGGATTTGCTTGGGTTCTTTGTGGTCCCACAACTTCATAACTCACATTCCATAAGGATCACATAGAAGCCATTTCTCCTTTAGGATTCTTAGGTCTAGGATACCTCTTGTTAAAGAATATTCTTCAACCCTAGGTCTGGGTATCCTCATAGCCCTTCCTAGAGAGCCAATCACCTTGCTTTCAAAGCAAGCAAGCCAAAATTTGAGCCTCTTGTGTGAATAAGCTTTAGAAATCACCTCATATCTTATTATTGATCGATCCGTTCTTGTGATTCCTCTCATAACTAGACTCCTCCCATCGGTGAAAGTCCGTAAAGAGCAGGGAGCCTTAGTTGAGGTGACAGTGGGCTATCACTCCATTGTTGCCCCTTGACCTAGTAGCAGCTCTATAGGATCCCCTCCTAGGACCCCGACTAGTTTGAGTGGTAACAGGGCCGACTTATTCTTGGGAGACAAAATTGACTTTCTAATATATATTTTTTTCTTTCTTGTTACAAATTTTCCAAATGGGTCTTATACATTTGACAAAGATTCTTTTGATTCATTAAACCCTAGGAGCATGAAGAACATGCTTGAATTAGATTTGCGCATGAAACCCGTGCTTAAATAAAATTATTTTTCTTCTTTTACATAAAATACAAATTGATACAAGTACAAAGATATATATGAAGACCAAACCTAGTTACTTTTCCAACATTGTGCACATTTTACTTCTGCTTGATTATTTTCTTTGTATTATTGCTCATAGCTCAGAGGGTTAGAGTTTGCTTTGTATGATGTATATTAGTTATATCACCCCTTAATAATTAGGCAACTCATTGCCCATTGGGGTTGGGACATGCAAGGGTTCCTTTTTATGATGTATCAAAGCAACATGTGCTCAGGAACTGGGTGTGGCCATACTGAGCGAGGTAGAGCTCATGCTAGGCTTTTGCCCACGTGCTAACGTGTATGCCCCAACCATCTTTTGCATTTTGATATTCTTTACTTTATTTTGTGGCCATAATATGCTTTTTCCTTTTCTTTTAACTGCATCTACCTCTTAGGGCAAATTTCCGAGCCCTACCCAGGTATGTGAATGTATGGCCAAATCTTAAAGAACCAATGGTTAGTTGAACCTGAAGAATGGAGGTGGATTATGGGCTTGTAATGTAAGATGGAAAGTGGTAAGTATGGAATAGGGATAGATGGAACACACTATCTCAATCAAGGCTTTTTGAGTAGTGCCCCTCCTATACTCATTGGGCCATTAGGGGAGGTCCCATTGGACTAGGATCCGAGATTAACCCTCCATTTGTTCAATTTTGTAGCTATGGTCGATCTTCATAATGTACAATTTGTACTTGTAAAAGATAAAATATAAATTATATTTGTGATGAAAGAAAAATTATATTTAGCGTATTCTTCATGCTTTTTTTTTTACGCTGTGGTTCACGGTCACTGAGTGGCCGCTACATCCACGGGAAAATATCGGGGCAGATCCACCAAAAGGGATCTGCTCGTCGGCCAATCTTAACAGGCCTAACCCCGAGGGCGTCGAGGAGATTTGACCCCGTGACCTCCCAAACTGGGAAAGTTCTTTAGCAACGGGAACTCGACCATTTGAGCTATCCCTTGGGGCTGTGTGTTCTTCATGCTTGTGATAAAAGAGAATTTATTTATTGATTTGTCAAAAGAATATTTTTATAAAGCATGTTCTTCATGGCCATTGCAAAAGAAGGAAATTGATTGTTTAAAATTTGGATTTTTTGACACAAGATGTCAAGTCGGCCTACCTTATGTTCAAGTCGGCTCTGCCCTAAGAGGCACCTATTTGGACCCTCCAGATGTATATAAATAAGGTCATTCGACCTCCAACAAAAGGGCAATTTAGATCATCGTTATATCTAACACCCTAAGCTTGAAAATTAGCAGAATTTAATGAAATTAATGCTCAGATTCCATAATTAACTAGACAATGATTTTCAACCCGATTTTTACCAAATAGAATGCCTAATTTTACATTTAATTGGAAATTTAACTAATACAAAAGAAATTTAAATGTAGATACTTACTTGGAAATCCCATTTGGGTCGCTTTCCACTGTTGTTGCTCCCAGTTTGCTACCAAACCGGCCGTTTCCTCCTAGCCTATCTGGGATCAACCTATTCGGTTCTTAGACCCAGAAGCCATTGAAATAGAGGTCTTCTAGCCCCTGTGCCCAAAACTCCAAGTACAATAACTCAAGTCTCCAAATTGTGGTTCTCTCAGTATTCCTCCCTCAGTCTTCGCTTCTCTCTGGAATGATCCCCAAAATGCCTCTGATCCCCCCCTCCTATCTATGACCTCTTCCTTCTCCTTATATCCCAAAATTTCATCACCCTTCCAAATTAAAATATGGTTTTCGTCACCTGCAGTCGGTCACCTGGCATCTTAAAGAGTTTGGAGAGGTGGTCACCTAAATAGTGTCATATGGGATAGTTGTGAGTTTATTTTATTTATGAGGCAACGAAGTCTTAAGTCTTTTATATTTTTTATTTATTTATTTAAAAACTTTACTTCGATTCTATTTATTGGCTTATATTCTAATTAAAGTTTGTTACTTATATCTTGTGAATTTATTTTATAAATCCTTTTTATTTAAACAATTAATTTTTGAGGTTGTTTGTTTTTAATTAATAAAATGATATTGTCATATGTCCTATGAACATATTTGTTTAGTTCCTTTTTTTAAAGTTGATATAATATATATCATATTTCTTTTTAGTTAATACATAATTTCTCCTAGTTAATACATATATATAATTCTCTTTTATTTGCATAAGCCATTATATTTACATTTCTTTGAACAATATACTAGTTATATTATGATGGTGGTATATATAACAAGTACCTCACATTATATTTATTGTATTTTGGTGAGTTAGGTATTTACTCAGTACTTCAATAATTAATTCATTACCTATACTTGATCTTTTCATAATTAATTAGTACGTATACTAGTGCAGTGCATGCGATACATGCATATGTAGCTATCATATGAATGCCTCGTATGCAAGCTAATATTCTTGTGCTCTCTATATTAGAGGTGGGTCATTACATTATATAATATCTTCTGTCCAGCCATACGAAGAAGTTTGAGGAGTAGATTGAAGAATCTAAGGAGCAATTTATTCTCTATGGAAGGAGCTGAGGTATCTGTGATTATTTCTTGTGGAAAGGGCTGAAATGTTCTGTGGAAAATCTCTGTTAAAGGGCTGAGTTCCCTGTGAGAAGGGGCCGAATTCCTGTGGTTTATCTCCGTGTACAAGATCGAGATTCCTGTGGTTCATCTCTGTGGACAGGGCTGAGTTTTCTAAGAAGTAAAGTTTGTAATCTAGCCCTAATTTTGTGTGGAGCAAACCCTGTGAACTAGCCCAAATTTTTGTGAAGTAGAGTTTGTGATCAAGCCAGGGTTTCAGTGGAAATAAGTCTGTGATCAAGAGAGAAGTCTGTCATCAAATCCAAACCTTCATGTCAAGAGAAGCTGGCCGAAACTAAGCCCTACTACAAACCATGACCAAGCTGCTCACTGAGGATTTTGTGGAAAAAGTGAAGGAGGTCTGACTTGGCATTTTTGTGGTTGTCTTGCGAGTTAGTGTGACCTTGACCTTGACTTTGATGTATCTCCTGCTGAATTGAATATTTCTCTAAGAAGAAGGTTGCTGGATTTCCCCCAAGCAGGTTTTCCTAGGGTAAACATTGTGTCTCTCTTGTGAATTGTGTTCTCTACTGCTCCATTGTTTTTATGGTTGAATTTTTGAATGTGTAATTGCTTAATGATACATTGAAGTGCTAAATAAACATCTACATCATTGGAGATAATTATCAAGTTTCAGAAATAAAGTGCTTGTATAACTTGCACTCGAAAAATCAACACCATTTAGGGTGAGGGAACAAGATCACAGTGAAAACCCCTCCTCCTTTTAGGTCACCCCATAATCCATATCAAAACCTAAATACAAACAAGCATAAGCACACAGTTGCAAAATGAATGAAGTACCTTTTGATCGAAAGCGCACCTTCGTCCATATGCTCTTGTTGGATGGTTGAGAAGGTATATGACTGATGCAGGTGGTGGAGATAAAATGGCATGTCATAAGCTAGTGGTGGCTGTCAGGGGCTGCATGGTTGGCTGACTAGATGTGCAGAATGGGAATTTTTTTTTTCTCCTATGGGGTCACCCACTTTGGTGGGAAACACTTACTAAACAAATTTTAGTGATCAACGAAGCAAGACAAGTATATGAAGAAGGCATAATACCAAAAATGAGTTAGCGAAACCCAACAAGTATGATAAAGAAAAATCATGCTAAAATGACTCCTATCAATATCCAAAAGACAAGATTGGATACTTTAATCGTTTTGTGTATCAACTTTGCTCAGAACTAGGACAATATTCAAACTACATTTCAAAGAATATCAATTTTGGCACAATTTGTTCTCCAAAAGGTTGCTACCACACAAATCCACCTGAGATTGAATTTGGTTGGTCAGACCATTTCAGCTTTTCAAATATCATATTGTCTCATGTCTTCAACCACAAGAATGAAAAATTATGACAAATGTTGCAGTCTTGAATGGTGAATGTAACCTTTTCCTTAAAATGCTTTGAGGATAAAGCATCCTTGAAGGGGGAGCAATGTAATGTACATAAATATATGAATAAACATCAAATAAGTAATAGTAATAATAATAATAATAATAATGAAGTGACATATCCTAACTAAAGGATTTGACATAATCAAGGGACATGGCTTATCAACCATTATGACTAGTCAGTGTGTATAAGTATGCCATCACTTATCATCTATCTTATTCATTATTGAATTACATATATAATTTGTCCTCAGTTTTCCTTTCTTGTAGTTCTGAAACATGAAAAATCTCTATTCACTGTTTTATGTTTATCTCAGTGACAACATTATAGCATGATATGATTTTATCTATATTGTTATATTGCACAGGAGTCATCATGAATGTGACAGTAATAAGGCGCGAGTAGGCATTCAAAAGTGGCTTAATTGTAATGAAGGATATAGAACAAAGAAGAATGAAGATTCCTGTAGGGGTTGCACTTGCACTTGCACAATGGTTTCATACTGATTGTACTCTTCTTCAGTCCCATTGACCTAATTTTGTGGTCATTTGTTGGACATTACTAAAACTATCTTATCTTATCTTATCTTATGGTGTATAGTAGTGATAAAGGACATTGTAAATCTATTGGCAACAAGGTTTAAGGAATCAAATCAATGACTTCAAGAACAATTTGTTGCTTGAATAGTTAAAATTTTCTTCTTTCAAAATCTTTTAAGGGACATATTAAAGGAATACAAGAACTTGTTTCCTTCTGAATGTGAAGACGAGAAAAACAAGATACAAAAGGGGCAACCCATAAAATTGAATGGTGTTGAAGCTGCAGAGATATAATCTCTTCATAATAACTCGAATGTTTTATGTCTTGAGTTTCTTTTCGACAAGCCATGGTGAATATTTTTCAAATGATTGCCTCAATTGTAGAATTCAATGGATAAGAGAGAGACTTAAAAGTAAGAGCAGATGAATAAACTGTCAATTAGCCCAAGAGACTTGGGCAGTTGAATGACTCCAAGGAGTTTAATTATGACATCTTCACCAGTTTTAATCACCTTTGACTTGGCCAATTATGAGATCGTTATTAGTAATGTATGGAGCAATGTGGAGTGCCTAGATGTGCCATTACCTATTGCATCATCGTTCTGCAGAGCATGGGTCTATCTTAATGTTACATAGAAGATGATAAACGTCAAATTTTTTATGATGAAGTATGTAATTTGACTTCAAGATCCTGCCTAGTGTGTTAAAGAAATATTTGCTGCTGTTGCTTATCTACTCTTTCGCCATTTGATTGTTTCAGTATTGTTATTTCTGAAAAATTGATGAAGTGATAAATGCTTTTCCTTGTGTGCAGGTATAAATCTGTGGACTTGAATCAAGTGCAGGGTCTACAAGAGGTTGAAGCTGACTTTTATTCCTACTTTGGAGGCGAGTGGCATAAAAATAAAATCTGGACAGGGTAATCCATCAATGATGCATTTCAGTAACAAGATTGGATCAATTATTTAGTATTTTCACAGGGTTGCATACTTACATTTTCTTTTTTCTAGAACAGTGGCCATTCTCTTTACACTTTCTCCTCCCTGCTCAAGAATGTAAAGGGGAGGGAAATGGACGAGGAAAATTCATAGTAACAAAAGAAATAGATGCTAAAATTAATTGTAATTGTTTTTTATTCCTTCGATTGTATATTTTGTTTTCCAACATGGCTATTTATTGTATCTGTAGGATCATTTATGGCATTGCAGTGACATTCATTGAACCTTTTCATCCGAGTGGATTTTTTGATAGGGACCTTCTTTATGGATATGGGGATGACTTTGAAAGGTGAGCAAGTTTAATTTCTTTGTATGACATTGGGCTTTTCTCTGCAATATTTGTCCAAAATAGAAACTTTTGTGGTTGTTCACGTGTCATGCCAATGCAATATTGATATGCAATAAATGGATTTGTTGGCGGCCTTGCATACATTTTGGATCTAATTAAAACAATATGTCTTCAATAATTAAGAGTGAAATATCCTATGTGATAATATAATAACGAGATAAGATCAAAACATTCTCTAGGGTGGATAAAAGGTACCATAGTATAGGAAACCTGTACAATGAAACACAAAGGATGAATTTATAAGTTGAACTATCTACTTAGCTTTCTGCCTAATAGCTAAAAATAGGCCCTAGTGTTCAAATATCTAATATATGGTCTTACAACAAATAGTATGCCAAAGTTGTACATCTTCAAAATCTTGAAGCGATGTTGTTCCTATGTTTTGAAAGTTTCAAACTGAATTGGACCCATCTAAATACTCTTGTTGCTTTTTGTGATACTCGATCATTGCAATACTTATTTTAAATTGGTTTCCACTAACTTCGATGTGGTTGGGCAATTCCCTTCCACTGAAATGCTCATATTCCCTAGAGAAAGCTCAATGATTAATGGCATTTTATCATGAAGCTGATAAAGGCATATGTTTAGAATATTTCGCATGAATATATTAGAAATATTATGATCAATTGAGATGTAATGCAGGGAAATATTCAGAAATATTATGATCAATTGAGATGTAATGCATATAAGGTGTATTGCTACTTCCTTCTTCTAGTTTTAAGCCTTATAATTTGTCTTTGGTATGTGGTACCTTTAACCAACTCCTTTTAAATTTAATTTAATTTTTATTTTTTGTTTGAAGTGCTTCCAGGAACATGCCTCAAGGGGCTGCCTGCAGCACTGCATAGCATGTACTTCCTTTGGCTTAGATGCCAGGTTCAAGGAGTATATAATCTGCCAAATTCACAAGGGGCTTGTGCCTGTCTTCACCACATTTTAACATGCCATTCAGGTGGGCTAGATTAGAGCACTAGAACCGTGGTGGACAGCTCAACACTATCAATCTCCCCAGTGAATCAATGTCCTGTTGACTCTCCTTTTTAACTTTTGATAGAAGGTGGAACCAAAAATTATTAACTGGTTTGGATAAATGGGATACTTAAATGACTTGAGTTTAATCTTTTATACTAATAATCTCACCTGTAAATGACTAGTTTATGCTGTATGCTCTACTGTCAGTCAAGTGCTTGAATTTAGCAATGGCTCTAACCTTGAATCATTTTTCCATTTCAAACTTTATTTAAATAAGATTAGAAATCATGGAGTTAGTGGCTTATATCCATGGTATTATTGATTTGAGAGAGAAGATTAGGTGTCCATCATTCAGTTGCAGAACTCTGGCATTACCGAAACCATGAAATTTAAGCTGTATTGGAAATGTCTGGGTTTTTTGTTGAGAATCCTTTTCTGATTTTGGATGCACATTGACAATTCAGGTTTACATATTTTTCCCGTGCGTCATTAGATTATCTTTTGAAGTCTGGAAAGCAGCCTGATATCCTACATCTACACAATTGGCAAACTGCTGCTGTGGCACCATTGTTTTGGGATATATTTGTCAATCAGGTGCATACTGCATATCTTGGTTCTTTGTTTCATGCGATTCGCCTTATGATTTATCATTCTTGAACTTCAAATTTTAATGAAGGCAGTATATTTGGTTCTTCTGTCTTTCTCTGCTTTGTCTAAATGTACTCTTAAATTTCATTGTAATTATGAAACAAAGATGTTAAATTGCACAATTGTAGCTATTTGAAAGTGCAAGTATGGATTCATAAAACACAGTTTCTTGAATTCAGTCATATTTATAAAAAAATTGAAAGGCAATGAATTTTGAATAAATAATGTGTGGAAGATGGCATTAAATAACTGGGAATCTCCAGGCATGCATGCTGTTTCCAGAACATTAAAAGCAAATCCTGTTTGAGAAGTGTGGAAGTCAATTTATTTCCTAAAACATGAATTTTTTGATAACACAGTGAGTTTAGTTTGGTTGATGATTTTTTGTGGTTGTGTTGGGATTTGTCAGCCCAATGTGTATAGGTGCTTTAAGGTTGGAACTGGCCATTCCATTGATAAGAAGGAAATGTTTAAATTTGTAATATAGGTGAAATCAGAGATAATATTTTGATTTCTCCCCCAAAGACAAGATAAAAAGTTGTTTTGGTTTAAAGCAAAGAAACTTATAGTGAACAAAAATGATAGTCGGTGTTTTGAGAGCAGGGGAATTTTAGAGAGATATTTTAGAGACATTTCAGCTTGTAATGCGTACCAAAAGTAGAAGATGGAGTCTAACATTGACTTATTGACCCCAAATTGGCAGATTCTGATCAAGTTTTGGGCATAGGACCCACAAAAAATGCAAGATTTTGAAATTAGGCTGCCATGAGAAGCTTACTAGGTCTAATAAACCAAGAAAATAGTCTGATTGAAATTAAAGATACTTCATGTGTCTATGTTGTTCTTCTCAAGAATCAGAAAGCATCATGGTTGGTTACTCAAATGATTCAGTGGATGGGAGTGAACCCATATGCAGTCTCAGTGTTACTTGGGAGCGGGAGCAAAAGCGGGGAGCAGGAGCAAAAACGGGTGCGGGAGCGACATTTTCAGAAGCTCCCGGTTTGGGAGCGAATCCTGGAGCGTTTTTTTATATAATATATATATTTTTGATATTTTTATATTTTGATACATATATGTCAACAAAAACATGTAGAATGATGAATTAGATATAAAAAACATAAAAAAACATAGATTGAACCATATAACAACAATCATCTAGAAGTTATAATCTTCATCAACCATGTCCACAAGTTAGTAACATAGTAACATACAACATATTGAGTCATGATTCATCAGTATTAAAGCTTCAAGCTTTCAAAATTCAATATATAACATTTATCATCATTGATCACCAAAGTTGTACTTGTAAGCTAAGTGTAACCATTACAACAAATAATATCTAACATGAAATGAAATGTTATAAAATGAAATGAAACAACCTTCAACTTTCATGAAGCATCATATTCATAATTCATTACTACTGAGTTATAATTGCCGACTTCAAACTTAAATTGTCATATATTGTTTAAAAAAATATATCATAATAAATATGAAAGAGTCAATAGTTATAAAAACTACTAGAAACTAGAAAAGACAAGTAAATCTATTATCTATTGCTTATACTTGGGCCTCTTGCCACAACGAGAAATGTCTAATTTTTTAGTCTTGTTGGAAAATCAGGGTCTTTATCATTAATATCACCCTCTAAGCATTAATATCTAGAGGTATCTTTGTCATTACCTCTGTATCTATATAGGGATCTTTGTCATTAATATCACCCTCTAAGCATTAACATAAGATAGAAAAAGCATAGCATGTCAAGTCAAGATTTTGTTTGAGTGATGCGTACATTTTTAGGAGGGTCATGATAGAGGAGTTTGACAACCAATGTCACTAACATCAAGGTACATAGAGGGATTGGTGCTCTTGATTAAATACGAGTTCCATACCCTAATACATGAAAAAATTCAATGGAAACAATGCAATCCTGAAATCCTCAAAAACTGATAAGTCTGTTGGATTTTGAATGAAATCTAAAATTCTACTTTTTGCATATGAAATCCAATGAGGTTGGAACCACTCTCAAATATCCTGAGTCATTTCATGGTAATGTTAAAAATCTAAGTAAAAGGATGAACATTACCATGAATCGCATATCAATACTAGGGCCATAGATTTGATCATTAAGCTGCCCCACTAAAAACTTATTTGTTTCTTTGAAAAACAATTGCATTTGGAACATCATTGCAAAAAAGGCAAAACGCTCTCGAAAACACTCCCAAAAAGGCAGGGAGTGATTTTTTTTTTTTAGGGAGCGCGCTCCCGAAATCGCTCCCTTTTCAGGAGCGCGCTCTCGACCCGCTCCCGAGTCGCTCCCGCCCGGAGTGCGGATTGGGAGCGGGATCGAGGGGGGGGGGGAGGCGCTCCCCCGCAACTATGTGCAGTCTTTAGATCAATTCTTTGATGTATGTTTAGGGGAAATACAAGAAACATTTTTGGTTGGGTTTAAAACTAAAACCCTTCTTTCCTTTTGAGGAGTGTTAGAAACGTAAGAAGGAACTTAGCTTTGCAACCCCTGCACTTGGGCCAAATGATGGTCTCGTTCAACTAGGGGGCATGTTAGGGGGAGCTGGCCCAACATCTCCATTGGCTGCTAGAATTGTAATGGTACATTTTGGTCTTCATTGGGTACACTTTGTAATACAGTCAGGTCCCACGACCTCATTTTCCTCATAGAGATGCATGCTAGCCCCATGCGGATGTCGTTGCTGATCCATGAGTACCATTGGGCATAGTCATGTTGACAAGAGACTAGATTTAATAGTGTCAAAGGGTTTGGGTGGTGCGGGCTTGCCTATCTTATATGATACTCCATCCAGAGTAGGGTTAGTATGGTGTCAGTAGATGAGCATACGTTATTTTTGTTGATCGGATTCCAGTGGAACAACCCCCTTCTCCGGGACAACTACATTATAGTTTGCTACTCCCCCTAGCCTCATCACACTTTGCACTATATAGGGAGTTCAAGGGAGACCCTTTCCTTGATATCTATATAGACATCTCCCACCATATTTTTGGGGACGTCATTTTTCTCAGTGAATTCAATGCACACACTAGAGACCTACAGATACCCGTTCATGATAGAGCCAAGGATATAGTTTTCCTCTAGGAGCTAGAGCCAGAGTCTGTGGGTCTTCATAGGAGTTCGTAGGATGGGAATGGACCCCTCATAGGTTATGGGAGACACCTCTTGCAGTTGGTTGAATCCCATGGCTTATTTATCCTGATCGAGCTTCGTTATTTTCTAGGTTGAAGAGCTTTTACTTGCTTCCCCCACAGTGGTTGGGAGGGGGGGGGGGGGGGCGCTTGTGCAGTGCCCTCTTTCCTCGATCCCATACTATCCTACTTAACCTTGATCCCTAGACCATGTTCTTCCACACCACCCCCCTTTATGATATTCCTGGACAACCTCCCACTCATGTCTCCTCTGCCCCTGTGTTGGCCACCTTTTCTTTGAGTGGGACATTGGGAGAGCAACTAGAGCTATGTGTACCTGTTACTGCTCAAACTAGCAGGGGACCTAAGAGTATCCCTAAAGGGCAAATGCTAGCCAAGGGCAACCAATGGAGACTTAGCTCACTTCACCTCAGCTAAGGCTCCCTTCTATTTATGGCTTTCACCGATGGGAGGAGACCTGATATCATGGAGTCACTGATGAAGGATAAGTTAACGGATATGAGTGCCCAAATAAACCCTTTCCCAGAAGAGTTTGAAGGATGGAGCTTGCTTGCTTTCTAAGCAAGGTACTATGTATTCTAGGGAAAGGAAGCGAGGATTTGAGGGTTAGGTTTATGGGATAAGACTTGTGAAGGAGTTCCCCAATGCCTAAAATCCTTGTTAGAATTGTTATCCTGGATGGTTTTTGAAGAATTATCTTTCAAAGGAGTGGGACCACACAGGGCCATGTGGACCTGGTCTAGGGTATGAGGAAAGAATGTAGCAACCAATGATATTCTTACCCTAGACACGGCAGGGAAAGGATCAAAGGAAGAATTTTCACTTTAAGATGTTGTTTTGACCCTAGGAGTTACTAGCCTTGGGGATGATAGGGCAAGGTTTGATCCCAGAGCTAAGGCTTGGCTTTTCTACCAATTCCATCGTCGGAATGGCTTCAAAATTGGAGGAGACCTTGAGGAAAGGCCAATGCAGGAGACCCTAGGAGATCGAACTTTTTGGAGGGCTAGCTTGTCAGGAAATTGATGCCCTAGGTACCCCAACTTGGCTAGACCTGGAAGGAGGTGAAAGAATATGATTTTTAGTGACCACCCTTGGTAGATTAGTGCCTTAATCTTTGGGAGAATGGAGTCTATGATGAATATGAGTAGGATTTCTTGGTTCCCAGTCAAGGAGGCCTCAAGATCACTTCACTAGCCTTCTAGGTCAAGAAGAAGCAACCTTGCAGCTTTTATACTTCGATGTGCAAAGGAAATGGCTTATCAAGGTCAAATTCTTTGATAGAATTACCCCTAGGAGATTTTGCTCATATTACATGGCCCATACATTGAGAGATGCTATAATAGAGACAAATTCCACAATTTTAAGCAGTAAATGCATGCAACTAATGTTGATAATATCAGTATCAGAAAAATATAGGCAAGGGTACATAAAATATCTTATCGACAATATCGGCGAAAATATCGGCAAGCATAAAAAATGCATAATATATTCATTTTTTTCTTCAGATTCTTAAACATATAAAGCAATAACAACATGAAATAAACACATTGGCACATAAATATGAAGAAAGCACTGATATATATGATGTCAAATAGAAATGATACACCAAAGACTATCACCAAACCAATCAAGGACTCAAATGTGGAGAACCAATACAAAATAACATCACATATATAAAAGTATCTCATCATCATGAGTTTATGTAGCAAAACAAATAAAGTAGCAGCTATCTATTTGAAATCAGTGCCCTCTCCCCCTTTTACAGGAAAACGTGATGGGCTGTTTGCCAGGCCTATCCCTAGCAGTAGAAGGCCCTGGCCCTGCCCTTGCACCTAATGTCAAATAATGAGTGGAGTTGTGCTCTCCTATATCTATAGCAGATGGTGTTGATGTTGATGCTCCCACAGTCTTCTCCTCCTCCTCCTCCTCTGCCTCCTGCTCCTCCTCCTCATGCTGCTCCTTCTCTGAGTCCTCCTCCTCTTTTTGCCTTTGTTCTAATGGATCATCTGGCTCTAACCATGAAGGTGATTCCTCCAAGATGGGCTCCTCAGATTCCACCCTCCACTAAGACAATATATCAATATTGTCTAAGGAAATGGCATCTAGATCCATTAGTGCTTCTATTTGCTTCACTCGAAGTTGGATATTGTAATGCACATACGCTAAATCATTGAGGCGTGCGAACTCCAACCTGTAAGAGTGTCAAAAAAACTAATGAGTCTTGACTTTTGACTCTTGACACTTGAAGGTCATAAATTAAAAAGTTAAAATTACAATAAGTGTAATTGCTCAATTGAAGGTTGGAGCTCAAAGTTATACCTGTTGCGCTTTTTTGCGTGTATTTTCTCAAATACACTCCAATTGCGCTCACACCCTAAAGAGCTACATGTTTGACTCAAGATTCTTATGGCCAATTTCTGTGAATTTGGTGCCCTTGCACCATAGCTTCGCCACCAAATATCTACAACAAAATAAAGAAATAAAAAATTAAAAAACTTAAAACATAATTAAACTTTCAAATAAAAGTTACATAATTGAATTTTAAAAATCTAGAATTATAAAGAAATTCTAATTTGAAAATTCTAATTTCTATTGAGTGATGACTTGCCACTTACATGGCATGAAGAGCGTCCTTTCCTTAATAGCATCATCAAAGCCAAATAGACCATACAATCCCGATAAAGCTGTATCTCGCGATTGATTTTGCTATGAAGCTCAGGATCAGGTACCATCCTATGAATCCATCACCTCGCCATCAAAATCAAAGCCGCATTTGTATGAAAATGCAGGGTTGAGGAAGAGTGCTGCTGCATGAATGGGTCGATGAAGCATCCCTGTCCACCAACTATCAATCACATCCCATAACATCATATATCAAGCCTAGCAGAACCCTTGTCTGCAAATAAGAACGAATGGCCTCCTTGGCCCTATCCATGGCCTCATACAAATAAACCATTGCAGGCTTCTCCGCATTTACCAATCTCAGAACCTTTACTATAGGTTCACTAATTAAGCATGCTTATTCTACTCCTGCCAAAACGTGTCAGAGTACACCATTTTTGCAATGGCTCTCCTGTCCTGTCTCCTGCTGTATCTACAATTATGCCACTCATCAGAAACAAACATTTGCTTCAACTCAAACTAGCATCAAAGCAAAGACTAAAGAGTAATAAAGTTTGTGGCAAAATGTGTGATTGCAGGACGCCACAACTCCACAACTCCTTGTTTCTAGTGAACCTCCTCATGAGGCTAAGAACAAAAGCATGGTTATAAATAAACTTGGGGATGCTCCTAGCCATATCAACCACCTCCTTGATGAAGGAGAGTTTCCCCATATCCTCAAGCAACAAATTGATACAATGTGCGATGCCTCTCCATAAGCATCTTGCCAACAAACACATAATTAGCTGCATTGTCTGTTATGACTTGCACCACATTCTGCACACCAATCTCCCAAATGAACCCATCTGAAAACTCACATATCGTTGCTGCATCTTTGATATGTGCTAATGCATCCACTGACTTAATAAACATGGTACCTTTAGGACAATGTACCAAGAAATTTAGAAGGGTCCCACCCTTCCTATCTGTCCAACCATCAGACATCATTGTGCATCCAAAAACTTCCCATATTTTTTTCAACTTCGCCAATCTAGAGTTGATGTCCTGCTTTTCTGCTTGAAGAATTGGCCCTCGCAACTCCTCATATGTAGTAAATTTGTACCCTGGGCCCACAACAACAATAGCATCACACATTGGATGCCAAAATGGATTGGTTTTGGTGATGCTGAGAGGGAAGTCGCTCCAGAAAAGACACCTCCCCATGACTCTATTTGCTTCTTGCTTCTCCTTTTTTTTTAACAATTGATTTTATAAAAGGTTGTGCTCCATGACCTGTTCGTGGAACAAAAAATGATGACTTCGCACTAGCAGTAGCAAGTGATGCTGTGGAGCCCCTCCCACTACCCTCAACATCAAAATCAGAAGAAGATATCCCGAAAGATCTACCTGCACGTTCAGCCTTGTTTCTTTCTGCCTCTTCCTTCTTTCTGTCTTTTTCATCAATTGCTTCAAGAGCTTTTTGTATAAGCTCCGGACTAGAAATTGTACAAATCCCAACATCATGTCCAGTGAGTCTAGCCAGATGGTATTTCAATTGCGTAACCCCTCCTGTCATCCTGGTCCCACACAATTTGCATGATAGATATGCCCGATTTGTCCCACCATCAGGCTCCCCATACTCCCAAAATGGGTCCAAGGCTTTTGGCATATTTGAATTTTGTAGTGAGCTAACTCAAACCTAGGGCACCAAAAAAAAATTGGAATTAATAAGTAATAACCACCTCATTTTAAAAAATAATTTTTTTGCTACATTATTTGCAATGTGAATTCAATGAAAAATGACAATAAGAGGGTGCATTTGAAAGTTAAAAAAAATGGAGTTTGCTGTCCAAATATGGAGAAAACCTTTGCGTTTGCTCATGGGCATGAAAATCATAGCAAATGGAAAAAAAAAAGCAAAATGTTTGTAAGCAAAGAGGCAAACAAGAATAACCCTAAATCTATCAAAAAAATGATTAACATAGGGGTTTATTAGAACAATCCTGTTAATGGAAGAAATGAAGATTGTCTCATTGTTCTTCAATCTTTGATCAACAAAATATTCGTTGTTGGTGGCGATAATGGCTATTCAACCATCAATTCCTCCTTGACGGCAAGCACAATGCTCTCCCCTTCCTTCTCCAACAATCAAAAAACAAAAATGAGGAAAAAAAACGAATTTGGCCTTTTTTAGCTGCGACATCGCATTTTTTTACCCGCTTGGCCATATATCAGGTCGTAGCGCGATATTTTCCCGAAATATTGCCGATATTTCGGAAATATCACGATATTTTCGAGGAGACAAAATATCGAGATATTTCCTCGGCTATATTTCGTCTCCTGGAAAATATTGTGATATTTTCGAATATCGACGATATTGTCTTCACTGCATGCAACAATTAGCCCTAGAATAGTGAAATCCTAGTCCAACATATATGACAAAAATAAACAAGAATAACATCAAAAAGTATGTACTTACATGTATCAGTGTATATCCAACCTTTCACAATTGACAAGAGAGAAGCTCCAAGAGAAGATAGACCAATATCCACACATAAAAACTCATCCATAAAGCTTTAATTCACCCTCTATAAAAAGTGCGAAAATCTCAAGAGAGATAAGAGATCCAAACCAAAGTGATGATGAGAAAATGAGCTCATCTCACTTGTATTTATACACAACTTAGGAGTTCGAATTAGCCTCCTTGGCCTACATAAGCCCCAAAAATAAAATAATGTTCTAATAATTCAACTTTTGGTGACAAGCCCACCAAACTAGCTCATAAATGAAAAAGTAAGCCTCTCAAGAGGTCAAATAATAATCTATGCATGTCGTAGGGCCCTCTAAGAGGCCTAATGAGGTCCATGGGTGCCACAATGAAGAATATGACCCTCAAAAGCAATGGACAAGGGGTTGGCCCCTTGTAATAACCTGTGGTGCTCCAAATGACATGTGGGGGCACACAAGTGTCCTCATGGGTCTCCAAACAAATCGAAGATGCTTGTAGATCGCCTGCAAGGGCTAGGATGATGGTGTAGGTGATGCCACATCATCGTGCAAGTCCTGGATCATCTGCCAAGTGTATGGTGTAGATCTGGGGCTAGCTGGGCATGATGGATCAGGTGCATCCTCCTCGTCCAATAAGTGAACCACGAGCAATCTCTGAATGATTTTGGGGATCCATGGCTCTCAACGCTCACCCTACATGTGCCAATGTAGCCCTCTGGAGGATTAGGACCCCGTATAGGGAGACCAAACCCAAGATGGAACCATTTGCAATCCTGCATAAGATCCAATGTGTCCCCTAGCCTTCCAGTACAACAAGTCATTAGAGAAATCGAGTAAATGAGCTTACCTAATCATGGACCATAGGTGGGGACTTCATAATGGCTTGCCCTTCCATAATGGGCTTCGGGATGTGCCAATATCTCTTAAAATCCAAATGGGGTTAACCAATAATCCTATTAGGTGGTTTCTACTTCTAAAGGGGATAATATAGTCAAGGTAGGTCCTTCGAAAGGTGGTGGCATGTGACAAATAGGTGAATAAAGTAGGGAATGAAAAGGGGCAGGCCTAGGTCACATGCTGGGGTACAAGGATAGCTAACAAGAGGGAAGCCCACACTTGGGTTTATAATGTATAGGAGGGAGCAATCGTGGTACATGAGGTGCCCCAACCTTGATTTTTCCACCCTTCTTTATATGCCTTTTGCCTTTTTATGATTTTCTTTGATTCACTGCTTGGGGCTTAAGGGGGTATAGCATGATGTATAAGATGTAGCAGTGACTTCCCCTTTCTAAGGTGGGGCAGTTCATCACCCACCAGGGGTTGGGACAATCATGGGTTCCTGTATGATGAAGAAGGTTCATAGAACCTGTAGGAACTAGGGTGATGGCCATGATGATGGGGTAGAGTTCATGTATTAGCTTTTGCCCACGTGCTAAATGTATTTGTCCCGGCTATCTTTTGCATTTTGTGGTACATTTTCCTGTTGAATGTGGCCATATATGCTTTTTTATTTCTTTTCCGCTGCATCAACCTCCAGGCTTCATTCCAAGCCATGGCCCAAGGTGTGGGCAAGGGGAAGGGGCAAGCTACCCTATGTGGACCCAAGGGAGGAATGTGGACCCAGGCGGGAGAAATGATGAATGGGGTAATAATGAATGGAAAGAGGGTAATATAAGCGGATAAGGGAGTGGGATCACACATCCAAACTCGGGGTTTCCCGTGAAATACCAACCCTGGAACCAAATGGTGAGTAAAAGAGATACCACGGGGCTAGAATCCAAGGTTAATTCCTAAGAGGGGTCTAAGGGACAGAAGCACAAGCCTAGCCCATTCTTTCTACCGAATCCCCCCATTAATCCATGCCCAGAAGTGTCCGTGATAAGTAAACTACAATACTCAATTTCCAAATGACAAGGCATACCTTTAGATTCGGGAGGCCCACCTTCAAATATATGATCATGGTAGATGGGAAAGGGACCACATGGCTGGCTTAGGTGGCGGAGAAGATGGCACAATGAGCTAGCTATTGGCTGCCGGCTAAGGACCATCTTGGAGAAAAAATTCTCCTAGGGATATTACCCACAAAATGGTGAGTAACATCTAGCTCCTACTGGGACGTAATCTCTCGAAGAAGTGGGCAAAGCTACTCGAACGAGAGGTCACGAGAACTCCAACAATCTCTTGGTTACCGTAGACCTGTCACCTACACATATAATAGATGGAAAAACACAGGGCAACATGCTTTCGCGATGTCTCATGATCGCACATGCTAATATGTTAGGTCATAAAATCAACAAAAAATAAAATATGAAAATGTGCATCTATCTACCATGAGAACGTCATATGATGTTATTTCTTATGCAAAAATCAGCATGCAATGCATCCTACTCTAACATGCATAACATACAATGCCAAGTGCTAGTTATAATCACAGACCCAATGCAACCAACATGTCAATTGATCAATACAAGAATGCATGCTTCCACGATTATTTTTGTAGTGGACCTAGCAATACAAATGGGAACAATGATATGAGGGGTTGTGAGGAAGGGAGGTGGGAAAAGAAGAGACCCACATGCCATAGGAAGGAACCTTATAAGAAGGAAAAGACATGAGTCGAGAGGATTGGATTGATCCTCCAACCAGGAGATGGAAATGTCAATGAGAAAGTATATGAATCTTTGATGAAGAACTATACTAGGTCTATCACCCTTAGGGTAAGAAGGAGTGAAAGACTCAGACATGTTTAGGATGATACTTTTTTGGTCATTGGGAAAACAAGAAGTGGACCCATCACCGTATTTGGCGAAAAAACATGATTCTTGTTCATTCATAGGGGAAAGCAGCTCTTCATCAAGACTAGGAGAATGAGCATCATCACAAACATTTATTTCCAGGGCAGGGGAGGAACGCTCAAACATGAAGAAAAACCCTTTATCGGTGGCATGGCCTAGGGAAACGTCTTCCTCAATTTCTTCTATTTTAGAGTCATTAGAATTTCCCACAATCTCAGAAGGCTCTTCTTTGATTGAATCATCTTGGAACATAAAGAAGATACCTTTCCAACCACTAAGAAGGGCTTCATAAGGACCAACATTGTTATTCAGAAGGGGTGGAGCATTTTCTTCTTCCCTGAGCTCATTCTTATGGACTTGAGAAACCATGGGGTCTTCATTTCTATAATCATACCCAATTCCCCAATCAACAACCCAAAGTCACTCGTCGATTCTTCGTTTATTCGACTATCATGTTCTTACTCAGAATCCTCCCATTCTTCACTATATATTTGGTGTTGGTTACGGTGCCATTCATTCTCTTCTTTAGACAGGGAGGACTTTTCCTCCTTCATCTGTTCCCGAAGAATGATCTCCAAGGTATTTACTACATGCTTTTGATAAAATGCCTCAAGAAGATGGTCATTGGTAGGACTCTCTTTATATTCATTCTTCGCGTTACGAAGCCTTTCCGATTGCTCACAACAGAGGGAGAAAATATCTTGGGAGTTATATGTGGCCATTAGTTTCCTGCAAGACTTTTCATATTCCATCATCCATTTTTGTAATGTCTTAGGGCTCTCGGGGTTGAGATATTCCTCATTATCCTTAGAGGACATGCCTTCCAATTCATCAGTCTCTCCTTTGGCACCATCATTAAAGTATGCATCAATAAGAGACCCTTCCTCAAGCATAAAACCATATTCAATAACTTCCTTCTCTCGAAGGGCCATATCTAACATTTGGGATATGTCCTCATGAGATTGGAAACTCGACCCTTCTTGCAACAAGAAGTGCATAGTCAACATTGGAAGAGAAGGAATGCTTTTAGTTTTTCATGACTCAAGCCAATCAGTACTTGGGGCCATGGATAGGAAAAACAATTCCATTTGGTCACAAGGTTGAGTTATGTTTTGCTTTGAAAGGTACCTTATGAACCTTACCACGTGTTTGGCTGTGGAATGTGGATCCCCGTCGAACATTGGCATATTCTTCATGGATTTGGATGAAGGATACCTTGGTGTCCCTGTCATATCTATGGCGGGAATATATGTGGTCAACAAGTTGTTGGGTCCTTAAGGACATGGGAGTCGCCAGGGTGAATGAAATTGTCTTAACAAATGCTTGCTTCACCCTACAAGCATTGACTTTGAAGTTTGATGAAGAACTAGGGCTTCGTTCTTCCCATGGAGTCGCCAATAATGTTATGTCTGTTGGAATTTCTAAGTCCAATTGTTAGAAATCCTTCATGTACTTTCTGATTTATTTCTTCCTACTCGTTCTGTTAATTAACAAGTTATTTACCATGTAAATGCTGAAAATAAATACAAGTATAGTCTCAACACATACAGGTAATCAACTGAAGGAAAAACAAGCACACAAGTGACACCGTTATTTTTTGACTAATGTCCCCAGAAAAACCCAATGCGGGAAAACCGGTGCAACTATTTGAGTGTTTTATTATTAAGTAGTTTCATAATACAATCTGGGTGTCAGAAATGGCTCACCCAACAGAGAATGCCCTCGGTAATAGTACCTCTCAGTCTGAGACAGATATCAGCCCCAATCTGCGCCAAGAAATCTCCTAGCGCCAACCTCTATGATCTGCGTTAGCCTCTCTGGCCTAGCGTCTGCCCATTGTTAGTCTCTCTGGCCCAGCGTCAGCCTCTCTGTGCTCTGCTTCAATCTCTAGAGCCTTTGCGTCTCCCACACTGGCCCTCCTCAGGCTCTACGCAGCTCCTGGTTGCCTCTGCGTGGCCTCTGGCTGCTTCTGCGTGGCCTCTAGCTGGCTCTGCGTCAACCCTTTCTCGACTTCTGCGTTGATGCTCCCAGTACTATCTCTGCCTCCCTGCTACTGCATTCATCCGCTGCAACTCTGATCCCTCCTTCGATTTCCTCAGCAAGCCCTGCCCAAAAAAATCGAATTCTTGATCAACTCGGTGTATTCTCCAAGTGACCCTCAAGCCTCCTCTTATACTTTTCTCATTGACAATTCAACGGCCGAGATTAAGTCCCTAATCAACGGCTAAGATTAGATCTGGCTTGATCCATGACTTTTGGACCATTCTAACTCAGTTTTATATTCAATGGATCTCTCAGCCCATTGGCTACCATCTCTGCTAACAAAAAGTCGAATTGCTCCCTCTCTCCTCTGCACAGCTTCTATGCTGGGCTACACACTCCTTGCTAGAGTTAGTAGATATGCGCCTCGCTATTGCTGCTCAACAACTGAGAAATATAATTCCTTGGCTCGGAATTCACTGAGGAAGAAATTCCCTCAAAAGGTGTCTTCTTCCTTCTTTTGACGTTTTTCTGCCCCAGCAACTACTGCAGAAAACTGCGTCTCACCTGAAGACTACTCAACGTTGGATCTGCTGCTGCGCTGCTCCCTCTGCCACTGACAAATCACTAACTAGAAATCTTACCTCTCTGTCAACTCACTAAAAGAGAGATTTTCCTCGAGAATCTTGCCCTCCTGGCTTGGATTGCGCAATCCCTCTAGGGATTCGATTGGCTCCCTATGCAGCACTTTGATCTCCCTCCTCTTCAACACTGGGCTTTTCCGGTCTGCTCTCTTGCCTCACCTACGCTCTGATACCATGTGAAAATCTGGAGACCAAAATCCCTATTGCAACAATCTGATGTTATTTCTCCTACTTGCTAATTCTTTTACAAGTTGTTTACAGTATTACATAGTAAACATTGAAATAAATAGAACTGTAGCCTTCACAACATAAATAATATGTGGAAACAAGAACTGAAGAAGAAGAAATAACACACACAAGTGACATTGTTGTTTTTGGACAAATGTCCTTGGAAAAACCCAATATGGGAAAACTGATGCAGCAGCTTAGGGTTTGTATTATTATGCAGTAGTTTTTGAATACAATCTTTGGATTCCTTACTGGCTATCCGATACAAAGAATTTGACTGGCAGAGAAATTAGTGAGAAATACCTCACACTATCACTGGAGATCCGACACTGATCCAACCACTGAATGGCAAGCCCCACACTGCCTCTGCGCTGCCTCTGCATTAGCCTACGTAGTCCAGCGTCATAGCTACTAGGCTCTGCATCACCCTTCTTACTGGTCGATTTCTCTCTAGAACTTCGACTCTCTGCCCTTACGGTCTCAGAACTCGACTTCTGGCTCTAGAACTCAACTCTCCAACAAATTTCGAATCTCATCTTAGGCTTTGCGCGACCTCAACGTGGCTCTACGCTGCCCAGCATGGCTTTGCACTACCTCCTCTGGATCTCTCTCTGCCTCCTTTGCAATGTATCCCCGGATTAGGAAACTCTCCAACCAGAAAACTATCTTTGCCCCTCACTGCAAGAAATCTCCTTGATGACCTCTTTGGCAACTGCTGCATTGCTCTCTTGAGAAAATTGATCTCTGATCTCTCACTCGATGTGTCTTCCAAATGCCCATCAAGCCTCTTCTAATAATCCTCTCCTTGATCTGTCAATGACCTAGATTAGATTCTAATCAATGGCTCAGATTATTTTGACTTGATCCTCGTCTTCTTCTAGAAGTTTCACCCTGAGTTTAATTAATACCTTTTAATTATTTTAATTTCCTAAGTTTAGACTTAGGCATCCGTTAAAAATAATTAACTATTTTAATAAAATTGTCTCCATGTGGAATTTCCCAAAACTATTTCTAGTTATTCTGGAATACATGTGTCCTAGCCTCCCTGCAAATTTTGAGGCTTAGAGCACATCCGATGCTACCAGAAATCAACAAGATGCAGTTATCTTGGTAAATTTTAGTTAAATGCCTAGTCTAAGTGTAACCTTCCTTTAACTATTTTGAAGTTGGGCTCCAAGGTAGGTTGTGGGAAGGAGGCTAACAGGAAGCAGGCTAGGGCTTGAGTAACGATACCTTTTGTTAGGATTCTATCACCTAATGCCTCCGGTGCTGCAGACACTGTGTCTCTGACGACTATAAGGTCATCGTGTTAACCGCCGAAGAGTTGCTGAGGCCCCTCAAGCTAGATAAGAAGGGTTGTCCTATGTCTCTATCAATCTAGCTTACGCTACGAGGTAAATTATTAATCGAAACTTAGATCTAGTATGCTTATGCAAGAGATTATGAGTGAGATTTATCTTGAGTTAAGATTTTCTTAAGTTGTTTAAGTACTTAATTAGAATCTTTTTACAAGTACTTAACAATATTGAATTGCAGTCTTAGACAAGATAAAATGCTTAGAGATACAAGTGTAAACTGCAACAATATTCCACAAGATACCAAATAACCCAAGATGCGAAATGCTTAAAATAGTCAATCAAGATGCTGATCATAGATTTATGACAGTTTATACCAGCAATACCACTTCAGAAAATTCAGATCTTATCAATGTTGTAACACAATCATAAACCATTTCAAATGATGAAACTTTCCCAACACATAAAACCATAAAATTTCCAATTTGACAAACAATGTAAATTAGCTTCTTTAGCACACTTTATGATGGTGTATTTAGTCATATTTCGGATCTGATTTTAAAATTACAGCAGTGAAAAATTACAGATCAGCAAGCTAAAGATTGCAAAAATAGATGGTCAATATGCCCAAAAATTGTAAAAGTGCACTAGAACTTGAAATTCTCAATTTTTAGGGCTTTTAGGATATGTGATTCAAAAATTTCAGAACTGATAAAATTAGTCACAGATCAGCGACCTAAAAATACTAAATATGCTTCCCAAAATGTCTAAAAATAGTCAGTTTTTGCCGGAAACTGAAAATTTAAGTTTTGGCGCTTATTAAGTATTTGATTAAGAAATTTCAGATCTGCAGAAAATTTCAGTTACGCTGAAAAATCCAGCAAGCTTAAATGTTAGATCTAGGGCAAAACTCAAATGTCGAAGAGGCCAAAATTTGTGAAAATGAAGATTTTGCAATTTTAAATGATTTTGACCATTTAGTTTATGATTTTAAGACCTAATGTTAATTTTGATAACAAATGGTATGTTCTATGCTTAAGCACAATTTACTTCAATGTTTTCCTTTAGCAACCCAATGAAATTTCCAGTTATATCCAGTAGCAATCACATTAAATTATAAACATTGACAGTAAATGAAGATAGAACATAAAATCATATGCAGAAAACAAGCCAAGACAAGAAGACACAAGATGTGGTGGATGCCAGGGACAAACCCCAATGTGGGGAAACCCTTTGATCAAATCTTCTTATTATTTTTCAATAGTTCAGTAGAGGGAGACAGTATAAATATCATAAATGCAACCCCAAAACAGATCTGCCAAATCAACAGTCAAACCAGTAGTCAATGCAACCCTAACTAGAAAGTCAATGGTGGTCAAAGATCCCCCAAAACGTCCTCCAAGCAGCTCGATCAACAACATTCCAATTCGGCCTTCCACGAGAGCCAAAGTCAGCCCAAAACAATTCGGTCAAACCCAGTCAAAGGATAGAGAAACACTACTGTAATACTTTGTAGTCAATTCTTTAGTCAGCCTGAAGTCAATGCTGGTCAAAATATCCCAAACTCCTCGATTTTTGTGCCAATAAATGCGGCCTAGAGAAATTGGAATTCTGGCCCAAACACTGAGGTCAAGGCTTGTAAAATCCCCCTTGGTCATTACTCTGAAACTTCAGCCTGTTTTGACCAAAAAAAACTCGGCTTCCTGCCACACATGCGAAGAAGTGACGCTGCCTCCAAGAAGTACGAACCAAACAAGAGAAGAGAGAGATGATGTGATGTGTGATGAGTGAGTGTCCAAATGAGGGAAGGGTCACTCCTATTTATACAATTCATTGAGGGGGAGGAGACCCATCTATTGGGCTTCATGAGCCTACATTTTATTGAGACCGACCTTGACCATTTTTCCATAAGAAGAATAAAGTCATAATTCCATTTCTGCTTGTCAAAATGAGATGATGCTTATATCAAAATTGTACCTCTTCGAAAGAGGAATCCAATGCAAGAATCATCTCCATCATATGAGCTGTCCTAAGGTGGAAGTTGGCCCTAGTTGCCAATTTTAACACTCCCTCTCAACTAGGGAGAATTCCATTTGCCAATCCATGATCATGCCAACCTGTCATCTTGAACCATCATGCCATCACTGCTCAGCTCTTCTTTGTTGAACCATGAAGTAATAATGAAGAAGAAGTGATCGAGAGTGTATCATACCATTCTCCACTGACTAAAGTTAGTCCTTGATCCCATATCAAGTTGTTGAACACCATGCATCCAAGTCATAAGGAGTATGGCGTCTATCGGTAGTGATGTGGCCCCTAACCAACTTTTCCCAACTCATTGGCCAGATGAGAGGTACTTCCCATGAGTCCCAGACTCTATGGGTAGGATGTGTGTCGGGGCATCAACAGGAGAAGGTGAACGACTCACACTGCTCATATGCCATAGGAGAAGGTGAACCACTCATCTTATGCATATATAAATCGTAGGGGAAGGTGAACCACTCACCCTACATACATGTGTCTGGGTAGGGGAAGGTGAACCACTCACCCTACACACATGTTAACCATAATGGGGTATCACAGGGTAAGGTGAACCACTCACCTTGTATCCAACGCACCATTAAGGGAAGGTGAACCACTCACCTTGTATCCAGCACATCACTAGGGTAAGGTGAACCACTCACCCTATGGTCGCTCATAGGTAGCTCCAAGAAGTACCCCATGCCCTTAGGAGCTACTAGAGGTCTGTGTCCAACTCATACGAGACCCTCATAAGAGGGTCGTTCCACGACTCCAAGTCTCTCTCGAAAGGTTAAGAATTTGACCTTCCCGAAAGGCTTCGTGAGAATGTCAACAACTTGCTCATTTGTCTTGTGTGATGGAGCCTAACTGCTCCCTGTTGTACCATATCTCGAATAAAGTGGTACTTGATATCAATGTGCTTGGATCGGTCGTGGAACACGAGATTCTTTGATAGACGAATCCCACTCTGGTTGTCGCAGAAAATCACGATGGTTTCTAGCACGTGCTCAAACAGCTCACTGAAGAGCTTCCTCAACCACACTGCTTCACAACAGGCCATACTCGCCGCAGTGTATTCGGCCTCGACGGTGCTTAATGCAACCGATTTCTGCTTCTTGCTTGTCCAAGATATAGAAGCAGACCCCAAAGAGAAGCAACACCCAGACACGCTCTTACGATCCACCACATTGCCAACCCAGTCAACGTCTGTATATCCATGTAGTGTCAAATCCCCGGTAGTGTATCTCAGTCCATAGTGGATTATGCCTCAGAGATATCTCAAGAGATTCTTGGCAGCAATCCAATGAATGTGATGAGGCTCGACCATATATTGACTCAACGTGTTCACAACGAAGCATATGTCAGGACGGGAGTTGACCAAGAACATCAGTGCCCCCACAAGTTGACAATACTCGGAAGGGTTTGCCAATCCGGGCCCAACAACACTTCCACATAGCTTCTTGAAGTTGAGTTCCATCAAGGTAGTCACAAATGTGCAGTCCACCATCCCACATCTCTCAAGTAGCTTCGCAATATATTTTCCTTGAGAAAGGAAAATCTCACCTAGATTCTGCCAGACCTCCAACTCGAGTAAATAATGCATCAGTCCTAGGTTCTTCATCTCGAACTCGGAAGCCAACTCCCTCTTGCATTGATGAATGAGAGGGTCATCACCTGTCAGAAAGAGATCATCCACATAAAGGACCAGAATGAGAGGTTTGTCTTTTTCAACCTTGAAATATAGGTTCGGGTCAGCATCGCTTCTTGTAAATCCCAACTTCATAAGATAGCTATCGATCCTCTCATACCAAGCTGTAGGAGCTTGCTTCAACCTATAGAGGGCTTTCTTCAACCTGCATACATGTGTCTTACAATCTTGAACCTTGAACCCCTTGGGTTGTTCCACATACGCTTCCTCCTTAAGCAAACCATACAATAAGGCAGTTTTGACATCCATCTGATGCAGGTTCCATCATTACGAAGCAGCAAAGGCTATGATCGAACAAATGGTGGTATATCAGGCAACCGATGCAAATATGTCAATGTAGTCTACTCCTTCCTTTTGGGAGAAGCCTCGAGGTACAAATCTGGCCTTGAATTTCTCAGCACTCCCATCAGCTCCATGTTTGATCTTGTAGAGGCATTTTGAAGTGACCACAGACTTATCCTTAGGTCTGGGAATGACATCCTAGACATCATTCTTCATGATCGACTCATACTCTTCGTTCATCGCATCCTTTCAAACTTGTTGCTTCATGACTTCTTCAAATGTACAAGGCTCAAATTGTACAATGGTATTCATGGTAGCTAAGTACCCTTGGTACCTATTTGTCTTCTTGCTTTCACGAAATGTCCCCCTCTGTGCGATGAGTTTCTCAGTGTCTTCAAGAGTATCTTTGAGCCACAAAGGCCTCTTCCTTGTAGTAGAGGGCTGACTAGGAGGTGTATCAATAGGATCCATCAGACCTTCAATATCGAGCATCGGTTCATCGAACGGAGGTTCATCCGACTTTCCTGCATCATTATCATCATTGTTCTTCCTAGGAATAGGAAGATCTCAGATCTTTCTAAGTGCAAAATCTTCATCAAAAGTGACATCATGACTTAATTCCATTTTCCTTTGATCAGGCACATAGATTCTATGTCTTTGAAGTTTCATTGTAGCCCACAAACGTTCCTTTCTACCTAGATGCATCTAGTTTGTTTCTTTTCTCTTTCGGCACATGAAAGTATACGGGACAACCAAATTTCTAAAATGATTAACATCAGGTTTCTTACTGGTGAATGCTTCTTCGAGTGTCTTGAAGTCCAAAGCTTGATGTGGGCATCAGTTTTGGACATACACAACAGTGTTGGCAACTTCTCCCCATAAGAACTTCAGAAGACCTTGATCATGAAGCATAGCCCGGGTGGCTTCAATGATAGTACGATTCTTCTTTCGGCAAACCATTTTGTTCTGGAGTATAAGCGGTTGTAGTCTACCTCTTAATGCCAGCTTATCTACAATAGTCTTTGAATTAATTAGACTCATATTCGGTCCCATCATCGGTCCTTAGTATTTTGATCTTCTTCCTTGTTTGATTCTCGACCAAGGCTTTGAAGGAACAAAACCATTTGAATATTTTATCCTTCTTCTTTAAGAAATAGATCCATGTCTTATGAGACAAGTCATCCACAAAGATAGAATAATACAAATATCCACCCAAAGATGACACGGGCAATATACTTGATAGATCATAATGAACCAACTGAAGAATATCAGTGGTTTGAGGCTCACTTGAGGGGAATGGTCCCCTTGTATATTTTCCAACTTCACATCCTTGACAAACACCTTCATGATTCAAGTTGAATTCGAGCATCCCTGTGACCATCTTCCTTACATCGGGTAAGGCTTTAAAATTAAGGTGAGCAAATCTCCGATGCCATAATTCGGATTAAAGAGAAGTATCACAAGTGATTTCTCCCGATGGACTTCCTTCAACCCGATGAAGACTTTCAACCCTAAATCCTAGAGTGAATGCATCTCTTGGATTCCTTTGCCAAATATGAACCTTCCATCACAGAAATAGAAACCAAGTTCTTTTTCAAATCATATACATATAGCACTTCTTGTAAGTGGAGGATTTAACCTTGATTTAAGTGAAGGGTAACAGTCCTAATTCCTTTCATGGGATAAATGGCATTATCCCCAAGTATAATCTCCATATTTGTCTTCTTTTCAACCAAGTTAGAGAGGGTCTCCTTGTACCTAGTGAAGTGCCTTGAGGCACCACTATCAATCAACCAATGGTCCAATGTATCTGGAGGAGAGGTGGTGGAGAGGGCATAAATAAGATAAAATTCTTTTTGCTTTACAACATTAACTTCATCATACCTGGAGTTTCTCGACTTCTTGGGAGGACGACCACCTCCATTTCAAGCAACATGAGCATTCCTCTTTCCTTTGTTATTGAACTTGTCGTTCCTTTGATTGCCATTGCCCTTGAAGTTGTTGTTGTTATTATTGTCATCATCTCTTGGAGTATCCTTGTCGTGGGGACACTCTCTAGCGAAGTGGCCAAACTAGTTACAATTGAAGCACCTTCCTTTTCTTCCTTCTTTGAATCCTGGCTTGAACCCTTGTCCTTGATTCCTTGGACCAACATTGTTCCTTCTCTTAGAATGAGTGGAGAAGGCAATAGTATTGTTTCCATTTGAGGGCTTGTCTCTTTCCATCATCCTTATTTCTTCTTGAGCGCATCTGGCCAATAGTTCATCAAATCCCGGAATCTTGTCATTGTTGAGAATGGTAGTGTTGAACATATCCCAGTCTCTTGTAAGGCCCCCAACTGCAATAAGAGAGAGTTCCCGGTCACTAGTGATTTCACCAATAGATGGGAGATCATTCTTGATCTCGGTAATTCTGATGAAGTAAGATTGCATGGATTCTCGTCTATCCATCTTGATATCTTTCAGCTTGTTCTTGAGAAAGAGAATTTGATTTGCATTGTTCACTTTGAACATCCCAACCAACTTTTCATACATGTCCTTAGATGTTTCCAAATCAGAAATATATGAAACCAAAGGCTTATGAATGGAATCAACAATAATCTTCTTAGTTTTTACCTCACCTTTCTTGTACTTGGTTTGAGCAGCAACGACTGCAATTGAAGGAGGCTCCGTTGTTCTTCCTTTGACATAGTCCATGGCATCATTCTCTTCCAAAATCAAATCCAAAGTCATCTTCCATGCATGATAGTTAGACTTGTCCTTAAGCTTGTCCTCGGATTTGAAGAAAGATGTAGTTGTCATTGGGACTAGTTCCAAGTCCTTGTTCAACAACTTTTCTTAGTGATTTCTTTACTTCACTCTTGCTTGGGCTTTGTCTTCACCTGAGCTCTGGTACCATGTTAATTTTGATAATAATGGTATGTTCTATGCTTAAGCACAATTGACTTCAATGTTCCTTTAGCAACCCAATGACAATTTCCAATTATATCGAGTAGAAATCATGTTAACTTATAGACATTGACAGCGAATGCAGATAAAACATAAAATCATATGCAAAAGACAAGCCAAGACAAGATGACACAAGATGTGGCGTATGCCAAGGACAAACCTCAATGCGAGGAGACCCTTTGATCAAATCTTCTTATTATTCTTCAATAGTTCAACACAGAGAGAGAGTACAAATATCATAAATGCAAGCCCAAAACAAATCTGCCAAATCAACAGTCAAACTAGCAGTCAATGCAGCCCTAACTAGAAAGTCAACGATGGTCAAAGTTGCCCCAAAATGTCCTCCAAGCAGCTTGGTCAACAACAATCCAATTTGGCCTTCTAGGAGAGTCAAAGTCAGCCCAAAACAATTTGGTCAAACCCAATCAAAGGAGAGAGAAACACTGCTGTAATTTTCTGCAGTCAAATTTGAAGTCAACATTGGTCAAACTGTCCCAAACTCCTCGATTTCTGTGCCAATAAATGTGGCCTAGAGAAATCAGAGTTCTGGCCCAAAAACCAAGGTCAATCCTAGGAAAATCTCCCTTGGTCAACACTCTGAAACTTCGGCTTGTTTTGACCCAGAAAAACTCGGCCTCCTGCCACACATGCGAAGAAGAGACTCTGCCTCCAAGGTACGAACGAAACAAGAGAAGAGAAAGATGATGTGATGTGTGATGAGTGAGTGTCCAAATGAGGGAAGGGTCACTCCTATTTATACAATTCGTTGAGGGTGAGGAGACCCATCTATTGGGCTTCATGAACCTACATTTGACTGAGGCCAACCTTGACCATTTGTCCATAAGAAGAATAAATTCATAATTCCATTTCTGCTTGTCAGAATGAGATGATCTTTATATCAAAATTGTACCTCTCCGAAAGAGGAATCCAATGCAATAATCATCTCCATCATATGAGTTGTCCTAATGTGGAAGTTGGCCCTAGTTGCCAATTTTAACACCTAATTATTAGTAATTTGCTTGCTGTAATAAAACTGCAAAAAACTAGGGTTTAGAGGTCAAACCCTAGGCTCAAGGCCTTGAAGATCCCACTGTTGAAAATCGTTGAAACTTTGGAATTAGTTTGCCACTTGAAAAATAGGAATTTTGAGACCTTAATCTTGCAAAACTGCCAAGTATTTAGCCTAAAAAATTCAGATTAGGTTTTCAAGTCAATTTTAAGGCAAAAGAGGCCAAGAAAAGAAGAACAAGGCAAAGGGAGACAAATTTGCAGGGATAAAAGAGCTAGGATGGTAGATCGGGGACCAAAGATGAAGAATAAGGCCACGAGAGGCCAACGCTATGCCTAGTAAGGCTAGCATTGGGGATGAGGAGGGTATGGAGGCCTAGGTCAAGGCCTAAGGCCTGAAGGCTAACGAGAGGGAGCAAAGGAGGCCGATTCCTCAAAACCCCACAACAAGGCCCTAAACCAAGACGTTGAAGGGAGGGAGGCTGACAGTGAGGCTTAGGAATGCGAATTGGGGCCTAGAAGTCACGAAAAGGTTGAAACCCTTATTCAAAAAAATGTATGCTTCAACGCTTTTGATTTTCCAAATTTTTTCCGTGGGAAACTTGCAAAAAATTTCCAAGAGACTAGATCTTACCCTCAAGGGCCTAGATCTAGCTCTTCTCCCATTTGGTTTCTCGATCTAACTTGCAAAAATAAAAATAGAAGCACCCAAACCCCAACCCAAATTACAAAAATAATTTGCAAATTTAATTTACCAAATATACATGGGTTTTTAAAATAGATTTTGAGAAAATAATTTTATGATATTTTCCCTTGAAAGAATGGCTAAAATGCATCAGAAAAATTAATGTTCACTATAGCCCAAGCGAAAATTCAATCCCCCATATAAAAACTAGAGATCCAAACAAAGTAACCCTTGCCCACAGTCTGTGAACTTGGAGACCAAGGATTGAGTAGTTGCACACACTATGTATTATCTCAAAATAACAATATAAAGCACCACATAGGAAGCCTGTAGTCAATACATACCACAAATCAACAACAAGAACACCTCGAGTTGCACCCTAAATTTTTTTATTATAGTAGAAAAAATAGTTTCTAGCGGGACAATAGTTTACAAAACGCTTCAACAACAATTCTAGCCAGAGATCAAGATGACTAGAGACTCAATTGACTCTCTAATTTATAGTTAAATTCTCCAAATGGAAAAATAACAGCGAGTTTCTTTGATCTTTGTCAAAATAATCTTGGTCGTTGATAAACACTTCAAGATCTTTTAATCTTGGCCCTTGATTTTTTATTTTTGAGAAATTTTCGAATTTATCATTTAATTCCATTTTAATTAGCTCAAAATTAATTATTTAGAGCTAATTTCCTCAAAAAATTGACTTTGACTTAACCACCAAGATCCAAGGATTCAAATTTTCTTGAAAAATACAATATTCCCTTGGTGGAGGACCTTTAAAAATTGACTCTTTTAAGACCCACGAATTTTTCCATTTGGAGAATTTATTTTCCTAAGACAATTTAACTTGACTCTAATTAATTAATTTTCTGGCTTAGGATTTAATTTTATTTTGCCAGAAAAATTAATTAATTTACACATGAGGGGATTAATTATTTTTCCAACCCTCTAATACATATGATTTTTCATTTACAAGACTCAGAGGGAATACACATTCGTCTTAGACCCTTAAGATGCATAACCCATTTGTGACAGAATATGATCTAGAAAACCAAGTGATTTGTATAAAATAATTTAGCCAAATAGCTTAAATTATTCCAAACCACTTTTACATCAGAATCGACTAAAACACTAGGACTCACTTAATAATTCGATAATAAATTCCACCCTAGCTTTGGGGGTTTAAGCTGGAGGGAAAAAACTCTTCTGATTAGCCATGTCGAAAAACAAAGGTAATCAGTGAGGTTAAAAAACTTCCTAGGATGGAATTTGTCATCAAATTATAGGCTTACTTAGGTTGTTACATAGGCTCAAGGTTTACTAAGGTCATTTGCAATATATAACTTGCAGAATGGGATGACCATGACACATGGATTGTTGATATGTGATCTGATCCTTGTTGAAAAAGTTGGTACTTCCACTTCCCAGGAAATTTGACAATTTGAGTGCAACAGGACCTAATGGACAAATGTGGACCAAAATGGGGAAACTGTGAAAAGGGCTTGTAGTGAGCGGAGGGGAGTGAAATATATGATTTCGGGAAGTGAGACTACGCAACCAAAATCAAGGTTTCCCATGTAGTGCCATTCTTAAAGCTAATAGCTAGTAAACGAGATCCCACGGGAATAGGATACAGGGTTAACACCCCAGTTGAGGTAAGGGAACAAGAATACAATCAAAGCCCTTTCTTCTTCCAAGTTGCCCAATAATTCATGCCCAAGTGTGCCCTAGAAAAGCAAGCACAAACACCAATTACATAATGAAAGATCATACCTTTGGGGTTGGATAGCCCACCTTCAAACATACGATCATGACAGATGAGCGAGGGTACACAATGGCTGGCTCAGGTGGCGGAGAATGGTAGCACATCATAGCTATCAAGTTGCTGCAAAGGGTTGTTGGCTACCGACTGAAGACAAATCTTAGGAGAAAATTTATTCTATAGGGGGTCACCCACTGGTGGTGGGTAACAGGGCCTTTTCAAGAGCGGTGAACCTTGTTCATATATAGGGTGTCCTTAGTGTTAAGATCCTCAGCTAATTTGTCAATTTTCTTAAGGGCCATAACTAGGGTTTCCTCAACCTGATCTTTAGGTTTGCTCTTTTTGGTTTCAACCTTAGCCCTAGGGGGATCAAACCTTTCAATTTTGGTAGCATTTAGATTTTGTTCGATCTCAATGGCAATCTTGTTTGCTTCAACAAATGTTCCTCTATTGATAAGTTAAGTGTCCCCCAACAACCTTAATGAATTTATCTAATATTTGAGCTTCGGTGGGCTTAAGGTGATCAGGGATGTCTTTGACAATCCTATCAAACATTTGGACAAACTCCCTAACACTTTCATTGCCTTTCTTTGCCATGTGGTAAATTTTTTCAAGGTTAAAAGCTCCATTAGCATTTGATGCCCATCTTTTCTTTAAAACTTTTTCAAATTTGTCAAAGTCACCAATGTTGGCTGGAGGGAGACTAAGGTACCATTCCCTAACATTTCCCTCGAAGGTTAAAGCAAATAGCATCATTACAAGATCCTCATCATCAATCCCTCAAGGGCTTGTTGCCCAAAAGAAGTTGTCTACATGGGTTTCAACACTTTGATTAGCAGTCCCTTTGAACTTGGGTAACCATTCATGATATTTCTCAGGCAAAGGATCAAGGTTATCACTTAATTTCAAGGGTTTGAAAGCAACAATAAGATATCTTTTGGTCTTAGGGGCATTAGGTTGGTTTTGATTTTGATTAGTGTTGGTATTCATGTTGATATTTGTGTTATCAACTTCCTCAAATTCAGGGAGTAGGTTAGTTCTAACAGGTGATGGAGTTCTCTCCCCTCTCTTTGTAGTGGCCCTAGTTCTAGGAGGAATTGTGTCTTCAAATTCTTCACCTCCAAGAAAACTAGGGGTTTTAAGCAGTGGAGTCGCCAGAAGAGGATCTATATTGTCGCAGTATGAATCACCTCTTCAAATATTCAAACCAAGGAGGTAGATTTGCTTCCTCCCCAAAAACGGCGCCAAGACTGTTGCTGCACAAATTAGGAGGCCTTGTGAATAGGCAAAAGGCTAGAGGGCACAACGACACTTGGGACAGAGGCTCACTGTCACCACAACCTTGGTCCCTTACTCTTCTCGGATTTTCACTGACGTGAGGAATCCCAGTATGACTCACTTGTGATAGATATGTGTCTATGGTAGGTTAGAAGTGAGGGAAGGTGGTTCATTCAATGGAAAGGTTCAACAAAAGTGTGAGCTTTGGGAGAAGCTAGTAAGACTTTCCGTAAAAAACCCCTTTGAAAGATGGCTAAACGAGAGCTAGGGTTGATATATATAGCGAGATATGAGTTCATCCAAGGTCAAGGTAGATATGAGAAAAGGTAATTAACAATGTCCCACCAAGATTTTGGTACGGGGATATGCGGGTGCAGCGAGACGCACAGGGGGGATGTGTGGGAGTACCCTCAAATTTTAGGGAAATTTCGGGGGTGCGACGGGACGTCGAGGTGTGTATATATATAATTCAAGCTCATATTCATTGTTCAATAATGAAAGCATAAATATTATATAGACTAATAGTAATATGGATACCAATACATTGAAAATTGAAATTTGATCCACGCATAAAATTTAAATTCATAATTGAATTAAATAATGACATACATTGGTCCATCCTCATCATTCATTTTGATACATACACCATTCATATGACATATTCATTATTCATCCATACCATGAGATTCAATAAAAATTCAATAATGAAATATTCAAATACATTGATCCATATCATTCATCATTCTAAAATTTAAATTGAAAGCAAAACATACTAGTATATTACTATATACTATATACTAGATACTGAATTTTCAAGGGGGGACGCCTAGACTCACCCCTTTTGGGGAGTCTCGTTCCCCACATTGGGGAACCAACCCCCCCCCCCAAAAAAAAAGGGTGCGTGGGGAATGCACCGCTAGTAGACTCCACATCCCCAGTGCGTGGGGTGTGAGGGGTGCGTGCACCCGACCCTAGGGGACGCGTCCTCATGGAAAACTGACAATTAATGATCCACTTCAACAAGTACTAAAGTAAATGCCTTCAAAGAAATCCCCATGTTGAAGGATAAGCTTCTAGATTTCCCTCCTAATGTGATGGCTAGGGCATCAAATTTCCGAAAATTTCACCATTGGAAATCCCACAAAACTTGAGGATCACTAGAGGAGACACAAAGGAAGAGTTATATCCAAACAAAATTCAAAACTTCCTTCTCCAAGGGATTTCACACCAAGCCCTATAGAGGCCTCCTTATCCTTAAAGGGACGAGGAATAGAGGTAAAAAGAGAGATGATTTTCAAGTTAAAGGTGATCACCAAGGATTTAGGATCAATGCCTAACCATTTGGAGGCTAAGGAGTCAATGATAATCTCAATTTTGGCAACTTGCTCTTTTAAGGAGACCTAAAGAAGCAGCTTCGCTACCCCTAATGGAAGCAACTACACAACACCTCTAGGTATTTATACTTCTATGACACTTGTCAATGGAGATTCAAGGATGCAAATGCAATAAATCCTCTAGGAACGTTCATTCGTTTACTATCTATGAAGAACACATGCACAATTTCTCAATAGTTACAAGTTTTAGACAATATTTCATCATTTAGTGCATAGTAATAACCATGAGACAATATTCCATGCATTAGACATTAACAAAATCAGAAATTTATCAATAAAGAGCATGTACAAGATAATGAAGAACATATCCATCCATAACAATGCCAAATAGAAGCTCCAAGAAAGATAGCGAATTTATCCAAACATCAAAATTCATCCAAAATCTCCAAAAACCATCCACAACTGTAGGTCCAAAAATATCTAATAGAGGTATTGAAAATCCCAAGTGTGATGCTAGGATGAGACTAGGTCTCTCCTATTTATACAAGAGTTAATAGTTCAAATTTTGAAAGACAAAGCCTGTCTATGTGCCTAATATGCTAAGCAACCCACCCATGCTTACAAGCCAACCATGATGGCTCAAAAATGAAATCGAATTCCCCTCCCAGGCCTATTAAGGGTTGACGTCATGCATGCGTGGAGGCCTTGAGGGGCAACTTTGAAGCCTCATGTGCTAAAAATGTGAGAGAGGGCCTCAAAAAATCATGACAAAGAGGGTGATGCCCTCCTAATGCTGCAAAACATCCCAAAACCCCTATTTGGGCTTTGTGGGCTCTAAATGGGTCTCATGGGTCTCCATGTGTCTCAAGATCAAGTCAATGCTCCATCAATGAGGGCTAGAAGATGACACATGCCCTCCCATGTCTCCCTAGGCAAAGAAATAACCTCTTCTGGGCCTTGGAAGAACTGCCAAGTGTCGGGTGTAATGTGTAGTCAGCTGGGGCAGCGTGGTCCAAGTGCATCATCATGTCTGAATAACTGGGGCACGAGCAATCAAATGGTGGTGTTGTAGAGGCCCATGGTGTGGCAATCAATGCTCTACATGGATAGAGACCCATGACTCTCAACGCGCACCCTACAAGTGCCGTTGTGATTTTCTGGAGGGCTTGGATCCCATATAGGGAGGCCAAGTCCAAGATGAAAACCCACCTGCAATCCTGTATAAAATCCAATGCGTCTCCTCACCTTCCAATACAATGATTCGTTAGTAAAATTGAGTAAATAAGCTTGCTAATCAAGGGCAGAAGTGGACACGTCATATTGGGTTTCCCTTCCAAATTTGGGGCTTTGAACATGTGCTAGTGTTACCATCTTGGGTAGGCAAGGTTAGTGAAGGACCCTATTAGGCAGATTCAACCTCCAAGGGAATGACAGTTCCTAGGTGCATCCTTCAAATGGCAAGTGTCATGTGAAACAATGATGGAATGAAGTGGGGAGATATGAAAGGCTCCTAGCCACATTTCATGGTACAAGGGTAACTATGATGAGGAAAGCCCACACCTTGGGTATATGAATGCAGGAGGGAGCAATCGTGATACACGAGTTACCCCAACCTTTGTTTTTCCACCCTTCTTCATTTGCCTTTTGCCTTTAATTGATTTTTTTTCATTTTAATGCTCAGGGCTCAAGGGGATGAGAGCATGATGTGTAAGATGTTGAAGAATGTAACTAGTGTCGGTCTTCATAATTTTACTTGTCAAAAGAAAAATTATTATTAAATACAATGACTTATTAAAGCATGGGTTTCATGCTTGGGTCAATGTTCTCTAGGTCAAAGCCTCTATTGAAGGCTTCTAGGTTTTGTCTTGAGTCATTAGAGTCATTGTCATATTTGTTAGATCCTTCTTGGGCTTTTGTACCATGTAAATTATTTTTGAGTCAAAAAGGTTATTTGTCACCTCCACACCAAGTCGGCCCCGTCCCCCTGAAGTCAACCTGCATTAGGGCAATTTGACCCAGCAGAAAGGCTATATATAGAGAGGCAGTTCGACCTATTTGGAACATTCACTCAACAAGTTCGATCTTCAAGGAAGAGAGGCAGAAAAGAGATCAAAGTAGTTGGAGAAGGACAAAATTTGCTGGGAAGACCTAATTCGAGTTTTTGAGCTATCTATCTGTCACATGTGCGAAGTTTCTAGGAAGTTGCTGGGGCTGAAATTCTGTGTCTACTGCAGGTTCGAAATTATATTGCTGGGGGTCGAAGTTCTGCTATTAGGGGGCCGAAATTCTGGATCGTAGTTGCTGCTGGGGAGTTGTTACTTGGAGACTTTGACAAGGATCATCTATTGAAGGGAAGGGCTGACTTGGTGGTTGGAAGAGGTCTTTGTCTAGGTCTAAGAGGTCTTGAAGAGTCTCATCTTGATTTGAATCTACTGAAGGAAGAGTTTGAGTGGGTTTTCCCCTTATAGGGGTTTTGCCGTGGCTAAGCGTCTACATCTTGTGTCTCGTGTTCTTGTGGTCTTCATATACATATAATTTGATAATTGCTTGATGAAAGATAAACTAATAAAGAAGTAAAAGAAGGCAACATAATTCACAAGTAATTATCAAGAAAGAGATATCAAACCCTAATTCCTATAAATATTGGTTTCTCAACATGGTATCAGAGCTAATGATGAAGAAGGTTGAATATCACTTTGTTGGCTTGGAAGGAAAGGTTACTCCCTCAATGGCAAACTACTTGAAGATGGGATTCAATATCATAAGAATTGTCGGACGCTGGATTGGAAGAATCATCTACAATCTATCTAGGAAAGTCAAGAGTGAAGGATTCTTTGCTGCACATACAGGTACTCTTGATGATGGCAATGCATGGATCATTGCTAGTGGAGCCTCACGACATATGATGGGAGAAAGTGGACAAGTTCATACTCTATCAAGGGAATCATCATCACATGCAGTGGAGTTAGGAGACAACAACATTTATGTAGTCAAAGGCCTTGGATCTACATCACTAAAGTTCGAAAGTGGAGCAAAGCTACACCTCAACAACATACTCTATGTTCCAGGTTTGAACAAGAATTTACTTTCCATTTCTTGTTTAGAAGATAAAGGAGATAGGGTTGCTGTTGTAAATGGTAAATTTTTGGTTTGGGGAAAGGATTCAAGTATTGAAAAGGAAAAAGTAATTGGAGTTCGTGAAGGAAGGCTATAGAGAGTCATAACACCATCTCCTCAAGCTCTAGTTCGCATGGAGATCAATCCTATCGAACTATGACATAGAAGATATGGGCATATTCATTACAAGATAATACTCTCACTTAGTCAAATGGTAAATGGCATCACCAACATCAAGGAAGATCATGGAGGAGCATGCAAGGGATGTGCCTTGGGTAAGAATACAAGTAGTGATACAAGGTCTAAGAAGATATTAGACCTCATTCATTCCGATGTGTATGGGCTAGCGTCTAACACATCTCTTGGGGGCCATCTTTATTATGAGACCTTCATTTATGACCGTTCTAGAAAGACATGGCTTTATCTTCTCAAAACAAAGGACGAAGTATTTGAAAAGTTCAAGGAATTTAGATCCGAAGTGGAGACCTTAACTGAAAGAAAAATAAAAAAATTGAGACTCGACAATGGAGGGGAATACACTTCAAAATAATTAATTGAATATTGTAAAGAAGAAGGTATAAGAGGGAGCTCATTGTTCCCTACAACCCTGAGAAAAATGGAGTTGCAGAAAGGAAAAATAGAACAATTGAAGAATGCATTCGAACTATGATATTTGATCAAGATCTACCAAAGTTTCTATGGGGAGAAGCAGTAATGACAACAATATATATAAAAAATAGAAGTCCTCATAGAATCCTTGATAATATGACACATGAAGAAGCTTTCATTAGGGAAGAAACCATGTGTAGACCATCTCTGAATCTTTGGGTGTCCCACATGCATCCGTGTTTCGAAAGACAAGCGAAAGAAATTGAATTCTACAAGCATAAAAGGGGTCTTCGTTTATTATAGTCTTTCTTCAAAGGCGTATAGAATCTACATCAAGGAAGGAAGACAAATTGAAGTTAGCAGGGATGCTATATTTGATGAAAATCATGCCTACAAAAGATCCAAGGATATACCAATAGAATCCAAAGATGAAGATATACCACAATTTGAAGAAGAAGAGAATCATGACAAGACAACTACAGACCAAGAAGAAGAAAAAGGGACCAAGTGAGCCTATTCAACCTGTAATCATTCCCGAAACAAAGAAGAGGCCAAATTGGTTAAAAGCTACACTTGAAGATGCTGAAGGACATGGAGCTACTAAAGGAACTTTTAGAGAAAACAAAAGACCAAAGATATATTCAAGATATGCAACATACATGACAAAATTGATAGATGCTGAACCAACTACATTTGAAGAAGTTGCTCATCAAGAAGAATGGAAGAAGGCGATGCAAGAAGAATATCAATCCATCATGAAGAATGGGGTCTGGGAAATCATTCCTAGACCAAGTGACAAATCAGTTGTCACCTCAAAATGGATTTACAAAATCAAACATGTTGTTGATGGAAGCATAGACAAATACAAAGCTAGATTCATTGCAAGGGGTTTCTCACAAAAGGAAGGCATAAACTATGAAGAAACCTTTTCTCCTACTACTAGGTATACTACTATAAGATCTTTGGTTTCGCTAGTTGTTACTATGGGATGGAATATCCATCAAATGGATGTAAAAACATCATTTCTAAATGGAACCATTGATGAAGAAGTATACATTGAACAACTAGAAGGCTTCGAAATAAATAGCAGAGATACACATGTTTGCAGACTCAAGAAAGCCCTATATGGCTTGAAGCAAGCTCCTAGGGCATGGTATGTAAGGATGGATGCATATCTCTTAAGAATTGGGTTCGTCAAAATTTTTGCCAATGCAAACCTGTACATTAAAGTGGTGAAGGATGAACATGTCATTATACTACTATATGTGGATGATTTGTTTATTACAGGTGTAGAGCGCAAAATACTAGAATGCAAGAAAATTATGGTAGCTAAATTTGAGATGAAGGATCTAGGACTCAGGCACTATTACTTGGGCTTGGAAGTCTGGCAGAAACCTAGTGATATTTATCTAGGTCAAGGCAAATACATAATCAAGATGTTGCAGAAATTTGGTATGATGGATTCCAGGCCTATGACTAGTCCCATGATCACTAATCTCAAGAAGTTGAGAAGCTTCGACTCTGGTTTCGTGGGTCCTACTAGCTATCGTATGTTGGTGGGTTCTCTGATGTACTTGGTGAATATGAGACCTGATATATGTTTTGTTGTAAATGTTCTTAGTCAATTTCAGTAGGAGTCGCGTCATGACCATTGGATAGCTGCCAAGCATATTTTGAGATACTTGCGTGGCACAATACATCATTGTCTGAGGTATGATGGAAGGGAAGTCAAGTTAACAAGTTTTATCGATTCCGATTGGGGTGGCAGTGAGACTGATGGAAGAAGCACTACTGGTGGATGTTTTAGTTTGGGATCTACAATGATTTCATGGATGAGTAGAAAACAAGATCTTGTTGCGTTAAGTAGTGCTGAAGCAGAATATGTTGCTGCATGTGAAGTAGGAAAGGAAGTTGTTTGGTTAAGAAAACTCTTGTCAGATTTGTTTGGAAAGCCTTTGGATCCTACAGTGATAAATTGTGATAATCAAAGCAACATCAAGATGTCTGAAGACCCCATATTCCATGCAAGGACGAAGCATATCAACAACAAGTACCACTACATTAGGAGTTTGGTACAAGATGGGGTCGTGAAGCTACAATATATCTCGACAGATGAACAAGTAGCTGATGTGCTGATGAAATCTCTTCCGAATAAGAAGTTTGAATATTTTAGAAGCATGCTTGGGTTGGTTGATGTTACAGATTTAGTTGAGAGGGAGATGAAGCATCTTATGGCAAGATGCTTGGGAGGACATCTGGTTGGCCTATGTGTTGATGTCTAGATCCCAAAGTAGGGAGGGTGGCGTTGGTCATGGAGCTCTGACCTTGGATATGCACCTAGATCCCTGGGTTGATGGTAGAGCTTAAAAGCTTGATGGTACCTAGAAGTGGCTAAATCTTGAGTCCATCTTAGTCCCACCTGATTAGATTACCCTGGTCAGGTATCTAATCTGTAGCATTGAGTGTGCTAGAACTCGTAGTAGTTCATTTTATTTTGAGATCTTCCATGTACTCTTCTATGTATGTAATTATGAATACCTCCCCAGTTAAGAGAGAGTGTTGACGAATGTAACTAGTGTTGGTCTTCATAATTGTACTTGTCAAAAGAAAATTTATTATTAAAGAAATTGACTTATTAAAGCATGGGTTTCATTCTTGGGTCAATGTTCTCTAGGTCAAAGCCTCCATTGAAGGCTTCTATGTTTTGTCTTGAGTTATTAGAGTCATTGCCATGTTTATTAGACACGTCTTGGGCTTTTGTATCATGTAAAAAAATTATTTTTGAGTCAAAACGATTATTTGTCACCTCCACACCAAGTCGGCCTACATTAGGGCAATTTGACCTAGTAGAAAGGCTATATATAGAGAGGCAGTTCGACCTATTTGGAGCATTCACTCAACAAGTTCGATCTTCAAGGAAGAGTGGCAGAAAAGAGAGCGAAGTAGCTGGAGAAGGAAGAAATTTGTTGGGAAGACCTACTTTGAGTTTATAGGTTATCTATCTGTCACATGTGCAAAGTTTCTAGGCAATTGTTGGGGTCGAAATTCTGTGTCTACTGCGGGGCGAAAATTCTATTGTTGGGGGCTCAAAAGTTTGGATCGAAGTTGCTGTTTGGGAGCTGTTACTTGGAGACTTTGACAAGGATCATCTATTGAAGGGAAGGGCAGACTTGGTGGTTGGAGGAGGTCTTTGTCTAAGTCTAAGAGGTCTTGAAGAGTCTCATCTTGATTTGATCTACTGAAGGAAGAGTTTGATTGGGTTTTCCCCTTATCGGGGTTTTGCCTTCGCTGAGCGCCTACATCTTGTGTCTCGTGTTCTTGTGGTCTTCATATGCATATAATTTTATAATTGCTTGATGAAAGATAAACTAATAAAGAAGTAAAAGAAGACAACATAATTCACAAGTAATTATCAGGAAAGAGGAATCAAACCCTAATTCCTATAAGCGTTGATTTCTCAATATAAGATGTAGCAGTGATTACCCCTTCAAGGTGGGGCAATTCATCACCCACTAGGGGTAGGGACATTCATGGGTTCCTTAATGATGTAAAGGGCACTCATAGGGGATCTAGGAACCAGGGTGATGGCCATAATGATAGGGGGTAGAGCTCATGTTTGGATTTTGCCCACGTGCTATTTAATTGTCCCGACCATCTTTTGCATTTTGTGGTGCATTTCCTCTTGTATGTGGCCATATTATTCTTTTATCTTATTTTTAGTTTCATCAACCTTTGGGGCATCGTTTCAGGCCCAACGCAAGGTGTGGACAAGGGGAAGGGGAGGCTAACACCTTGTGGACCCAATGGACAAATGTGGACGCAAATGGGGAAAATGTGAAAAGGGCTTGTAATGAGAAGATGTGAGAGATATATGGTATCGAGAAGCGAGACCACACAACCAAAATCAAGGTTTCCCATGTAGTGCCACTCCTAAAGCTAGTAGCCAATAGAGGAGTTCCCACGAGACTACAATTGAGGATTAAGCCCCCAGTTAAGGTAAGGGAACAAAAGGACAATCAAGCCCTTCCTTCTTCTAAGTCACCCAATAAACCATGCCCAAGTGTGACAAAAAAAAAACAAGCATAAACACCTAATTACATAATGAAAAATCATACCTTTGGATTGGATGACCCACCTTCAAACATACAATCATATAGATGAGCGAGGGTACACAGTGGCTGGCTTAGGTGGCGGAGAGTAGTAGCACATCAAAGCTATCAGGTGGTTGGCAAGGGGCTGCTGGTTGAAGACAAATCTAGGAGAAAATTTCTGCTATGGGGTCACCCACTAGTGGTGGGTAATAGGTGGGGCAGTTCATCGCCCACCAGGCGTTGGGATGTGCATGGGTTCGTTAATGATGTGGGGCAGTTCATCTCCCACCAGGCGTTGGGACGTGCATGGGTTCCTTAATGATGTGGGGGCACTGGTGGGGCCCTAGGAACCAGGGTGATGGCCATAATTTTAAGGGGTAGAGCTCATGTTTGGCTTTTTCCCACTTGCTATTTTAATGTCCCGACCATCTTTTGCATTTTATGATATTCTTTTCTTTTGTTTCTTGCTTGTGGCCATGGTATGCTTTTAATGTTCTTTTAGCTGCATCAACCTACGAGGCAACATTTCTAGGCTCAATCCAAACATGTGGACAAGGGGAAGGGGTATACCAGTGCCTTGTGGACCCAGAGAGGGAAGACGATGAGATAGGGCTTGTACTGTATGGAGGGGAGTGAAAAATGTGAAATGGGAAAATGGGATCGTGTTACCAAAATCAGGGTTTCCCAAGTAATGCCCTTCCTAAAGCTATAAGTCAATAAGGAGGAGATCTCACGGGACTAGGATTGAGGATTAACCCCCCTTTTAAGGTGAGGGAACAAAACTGCAGTGAAAACTCTTGCTTCTTCCAAGTCACCTAGTAATCCATGTCCAAAGTTCCTAAGGACAAACAAGCATAAACACTTGATTGCACAATGAAAAAAATATCTTTAGGATTGGATTGCCCACTTTCAAACATATGCTCTCGACAGATGGGTGGGGGGACATATGACTGGCTTAGGGAGCGGAGATCAATTGTCACAATACATCGGTTACAATGGTGGTTTTTAGGGGCTACTGGCTACCGACTGAAGACAAATCTTGGAGAAAATTATCCTATGGGGTCACCCATTTTTGGTGTGTAACAGGGTTGATCACTGGTGTATGGGTTAGTCCTTGCATCAATGTGCACCTATTTCATTCCACATGGTTATGGTCTATAGAGTCTATAGGTGGCCTTGGCTTTGGTGCAATGTTCCTCAAACATCTCTCAGAGGATGGCAATCTCATTTGACAACTTTTCATGTTTCTCGAGGTAGTTCACGGTTCCCAATGCAAAGTGGTCTCGACAATTCTCGATGATTAAAAAGTCAATTTGGTCTCAAAATGTGTAGTTTGAAAAGAGGAATCCATGCCACATCGAATTTTTCCAAACAAAGATGATAGTAGCTAGTTACAACTTGGTCAAACTTGGTCAATCAGTCAAAATAGTTCTCTAGGTGAAAAACCAGGGGCAACATTGGGTTGTTTGTGACATGCATTACATCAAAAGTGGTCTACACTGAAAGAAACAAAACCCGTGTTTCAAATTTTGCAAATCCTCAAGGGTGTTAGAGATTGTCCAATTGGGTGTGATGATGTGATAAGACAAGTTTCTGAGAGGCCTAACTAGGGCAAATATTGACAAAATTTGACACGTAATATGTTAATATTGATCTATAGAATGAGATGAACAAAACCCATGTCTTAGTTTCTCCAAATTCCCAAGGGTGTTAGAGCTCAAAAGGCATGTTAATGTGGTAGGCAGGTGATGATGTGGCGATGCTAGGCAAGATACGAAGATTCTAAGAGATACCTAGTTTAGATCTAGGTTGGTTTCAATATACCTAGCTGATATAATTGTAAGATGGCCAGGGGCGTTGAAGATACATCTTCTATGTGGTTGAGTCAAATTAGTAAAGAGTAAAGTCAAGTAAAAAATAGTTGTTGTTGAAGTCAACTAGCCGTTAGAGGGTCTAACTAGTAGTTGGAGACCTGGTGGACCAATTAGTTGAGCAATGGACCAAGAATGTAGTCAACGGTGACCAAGTGGAAAGTTGATCTACTATTGTTTATTATTTTGACTATTGACCATCATGGATCGTGAGTAAAGGGAATTTTGACCTAAATTGCGGAAATTTGTCCAAACTGACCCCTTAGTGGGTGAATTAAAAATTATATTGTAATATTTTATGAGAAAACATAAGTCTCCAACTTGTGGATGACTAGTAAATTACTATTTTGAGGAGTCAAAACTAGCCATTAGCTAGTTGGTATCTAACTGTTGCAAATTGTTATATAAAATGCTAGCCTTCCCCTCATTGTGCGGTTGTTGTCAATTCAGATAAGTGCTATCACAATAAAGAGCTCACTTTTTGCAAACCCTTGTGTAAATTTTGTTTATGCATTGTGTGGAGTAAATATTGTTTTTATTTTTTTTCTTGATATATGTTCTGGTGTTTTTTTTTCATTTTTTTTAATTCTTACTATTATTGGTGATAAATAAAATCATGCTCAAGCTAATAATTCTTGCCATTGAGGGGCTATCTTGTCATGCAGAAAGGGCCAACTAAGGGGAGCTTCAATTTGTGCAGGGTCTCATATTCATCACACATAGGAGTTAAAGGTTGGAGATGCCACTTTGAGGGAGGCTGTGTTGATTTTTGTAGCATCGGATGTGTTCTAGCCACGAAATTTTGAAGAGAGGCTAGAATACATGTATTCTCCAAGACCCAAAAATCGTTTTTGAAAATTACACCTAAAGACGACTTAGTTAAGATAATTAACTTTTTAAAATGATTCCCTAAGTCTAAACTTAGGAAATCTGGTTAATTAAAGGGTATTAATTAAGTCATGGTGAGAATCTTCTAGAAGAAGACATGGATTGACTTCTAGTTAATCTTAGTCATCAATTATGTTTTAATCTTGGCCGTTGGTGTTCCAACAGAAGATTATAAGAAGAAGTTGATGCGTAGATGGAGAATACACTAAAGAAGATACTCAGTTGCTCAAGCAGATCAATTTTCTCAGTGGCTGATGTTCGGCAAGAGAAATTCGAATTAGAGAGTGAGTTGCAAGTGGGAGAGAGAGGGCATCAACATAGTCGGAGAGTGCAAGACGAATTTGGAGGAGGCAACACAGAGGAGGGACGCAGGTCAGTGCAACAAAAGGGTTGATGCAGGGCCCACACAGTCACTGAACAAAGAGTGATGCAGAAGGGCCAACGAAAGAGGCAAGAGGTCCTCTTTGGGGTCAGAAAATTGCTGTGAAGTGTGAGAAAGCCACTAGTAAATTTATCTTAGTGACTCTTCCTCTATTTTGTCTTGTACATAAATTATTGCTGAAGATTAATAAAAGAAACCCTCATCTGCTGCACCGTGTTTCCCACATTGGGTATTTTCCTTGTATTTATTTTTCGCAGAATTTTATTTGTGAAGGCTGCAGTGTATGTATTTTGATATTTGTTGTAGAAAACTGCAAATAATTTGTTTAAGTAATTTAACAAATAGAAGAAATATTTGTTGATTTGGGGTAGCATTGGATGTGCTCTAGCTATGAAAATTGGTGGAAAGGCTAAAGCACATGAGATCTCCAAGACCCAGAAATGGTTTGGACAGATTGTACCTAGTTTGGGAGATATTAAAATAATTAATATTTTTAATGGAGTTCCTAAGTCTAAACTTAGGAAAAATAAAATATTAATGGGTATCTAAGTCACTTGACACGGGGATTCGGGACACGTAGGATTCGAGATTCGTGGTGTCGGATTCGGACACGCTGACCCCTCGGAACAGGACACGTTAGGATTCGTTTTAATATATATATATATATATTAAAAGTTAGATATTTCTTACACAAATTTTAATTAATGATACAAATTTATTGATTTCAAACATAGATCTTCATCTATAGCTATTAGCATGCATAGTACATACAAAATTCAAATAAATGTCAGTGGTACTGGTCACATAAATGATAAATCTATTAAAAATTCAAATCATGATTCATAGTTCATAACTGAAAGACAACTTTCAGCTACAAGATAGTAAGATAAACACACTGACAACTGTAGTTTTCTCATTAAGTCATCAAATCAAAATGTGCTACATAGGTAGTGTTGGTGCAATGCCAATGGCAAATATAAATATAAAATGTAAAACAACTACAGGTATACAAGCCTCAAGGCATCAATTAGCATCAGAATCAGCATCACTGTCCCCATCATCATGGTCCCCACTGCTCTCCTCTGCATCCTCCTCCTCCCCTGTATCCATAGTCGCCTTTGCATCTGCTGGTATGGAGGTTGACCCCTCTAAGTCATCAAATCTAACAGGCTCTAGCACTGGATCATTAAGATCCATGTTGGCCAATGCCAACTCAACAGTGGTGTCCAGACCCATATCATCAGGAAAGACATCCCACATCTTTGTCTTTCCCCTCAACCACTCTTCCCTCTGCCTGTAAATAAGACGAAGGTTGGTGTGCACATACACCATTGTCTCTGCCCTGGACTATTCAAGCTTGCTTTTCTTCACATTATGTAAATTCCCATATGTGCTCCAATTCCTCTCGCAACAAGAGGATGAAGTCACCTGAGAGAGGAGCCTCATGGCTAACTGTTGAAGAGGAGGGCTTGTTGCCCCATGATTTGTCCACCAAGAATAGGGCTTCTTAGCCCCCTGTCTCTAATCACATCATAACCTCCAAATCGACCACTGCTAGTGGAAAACTCTGCAAAGGCATCCTCCACCTCAGCAAGCAATGCACTATCCTGATAAATCCGCTTGAATGCCTCTTTCCTCCCCTGTGAGATTTCACCATCCATGTGAGGAGGGAATCTGCGGGAAGGTCCACATTCAGCTACTCATGGCTGTAGTATTTGGGGTTCAATGAGTGAGCCAAACAATGTAAAGGTGTACAATTCTTGTCCCCATCTGCTGACAAGAATATCATGTATGGTATTGCAAAAGGCCTCTGTTGATGTCTCATACTCGGGGCACTCACTCTGTAGAATAATGCTCCTCACAGACTCAATCATGGAATCCCATCCCTCATAAACCTCTCCTAGGATGGGTTTGTCTGTATCTGCAACTCGAAGCAAAGAAATGATAAGGTCCATGATCCAAATAATTAGATCTACCCTCTCCCACCAAGCATCATCTAGCACTGTGTCCTTCACTCTTTTAGAGGCTGCCTGATCTGTCTTTCTCCAAAAAGACCAAAACTCAGAAATAACCATGGACCCAAGAGCGGTCTTGACCTCCCTCAACCTCTTCAACATCATGAATGAAGATGCAAACCGTGTATCAACAATCTTCAACAATGATAGATTGTTGTACTCCTTGTAGATAGTGAGGGCATTTGCATGATTTTGCACAAAGTTACGGATATGTCTTGCATCCTCAATAATGCTTCCAATCCAAAGCACATATGAAGCAATGGATTTCAGTGCTAAGTTCAATGAATGGACAATGCAAGGTGTCCAAAACACTTGTGGATATTTAGCTTCCATAATCATGCCAACAGCTTTGCAAACAGGTGCATTATCTGTAATGATTTGCACACAAGAATCAACACCTACATCTTCAACAACTTTAATAAATAACTCACCCATAAATTGTGCATCCTTGTATTCGCCAAGTGTATCCACTGCTTTCATGAAAACTGGACCATTCAAGGAAGACACCATGAGGTTGATGATTGGGTGTCGTGCTGGATCTGTCCATCCATCAGAAACACTGCTAACCCCAGATGTTGGCCATGATGCCACAATAGGCTCAAGCATTTTTTGCACCTCTTTTTTTGCCTTCGTCAACAATGTGGTTCTCAACTTCTCTGACCCAGGAGGCACATACCCTGCTGGAGCCCCTTGAGTTAGAGCTCGACACATCTCAACAAATAAAGGTGAACGTGCAACATTAAATGATATGAAGTTTTGATAAAAGAAGAAGGCAATGGTGAGATCAAGCTCTTCCCGTCTCTCTTTTTGGAAAATCTTGTCCATTGGACCAAGTGCTCTTCTTTTTGATGCTTGTCCCCCAGTAGAAGTAGAACTCTCAAATGGAAATTTGGTGTTGGCTTTCCTCAAAAATGGAAGGGGGTCTTCATTCTTGGGCAATTTTTGATTTTGAAGCCAGTGCCACATGTTCCATACCAACATTGGGCTCCTTTTCCAATTCTTTTCTCTTTTGTGAAGTAATAGCTCTACAAGATCCAATCCCACAACCAGGGAAAGCCAACAAATGTGATTTCACACGGTAATATGTGCTTTTGAAAGAAATGTTACAAAAATTGCATTTCCATTGCACATTGCCTCCTCCCTTTCCCTTGTTGTCTGGCCCATCCACTCTTGTGACATATTTCCGCAATGGATATTTATCATTGTCTTTAAGTTCTCTTCCCTCAACATTACTTGCAGCAGACTCTGATGATATTGGGGGAGGAGGGGCATCTCTACCCATGACATTCTTGCCCTTCCTTTGCCCCCTAACTGTTGCCTTTGATTGAGCCATGAACACTGTTACCTGTAAAAAAGTGAACAAACTTACAAAGCATGCACAAATTTGTAAATAAAAAATGAAAATCATATACAAACTGCTGTAAAAAATGCAAAAAAATGGAGGTGAAATGCCAGTCTTAGAACAGAGACAGTTTTACCATGTCTTTTGGAAATTCAAGGTTGTAACTTGCCACAGTATTATGAGAAATTCAAGGTTACAATACACATAAATTATAATTAAATAGATTCCACTGTCTAGATATAAAGTTATTTCATGACTCGCAGCAAAGAAGGGTTTTGATCTTGCCAAGCTCGTACAGGATTTCAGTGTATTTGGGCAGCCAAGTTTTCTCCAAGATTGCAGTTTGATCCTGTGGAAGGAGAGGCCGAGAATATGCATTATATTCTCTGATCTATGAGAGAATGGCCACAATTCTGTGGAGGAGGGCCAAGCCTTTGTTCACCATGAAAAGGAGGCCATAAAGCTTGGTTGCCAGCAGAATAGAAGCCCGAGTTACCTCAATACACAACCCAGGTGAGAAGGCCTTTTAAGACCGAGATATGGACTCCAACAAGTGAAGAAATATAGGCCACAGACCTGTAGATGGAGACCGAGGATTGTCAAAGGGCTTGACTGGTAATCCGAGGTCAGAAAAGTCTGTGGCATGGAGCTGTTTGGTGAACTGATGGACAGCATGAGGGGCCATAATATAAACCCGGAACCGTTAATGGTTCACCACCCCATTCATTAGTTTATGCCATATGGAAGAAATTGCAATGTTGCATTCTACAAACTGTAAACACTGAACAGTGAGATCAGAAATGCTGCAAATGCACTTACCTGGTGGATCGGTGGTCGATTCTCCTTGCTGAATGCTCTACTCCTTGCTGCAACATCACAAATCACTTGCCAAATGAAAATATTAATGAGCAAACACGCCCTTTTCATACCCGCGCTGAGCTTAGCAAGTCCTGGAAACAGGACACGATTCCCAAAATCGCGACACGCTTTTGAAAATCATGACACGACCTCGGATTCGACGTGTCGGAAAAGGACACGACGTGTCATATGATTTGGACACGAATCCGAACTGAATCGTGTCAGATTCGCTGGATTCGGGATTCGTAGGGGGTTTAGGACGAATCTGGTTACTTAGATGGGTATTAATATAAAACTGGGTTAGAAGGTTCCAAAAGTCATGGATCAAGCCAAATCTAATCTTAGTCGTTGATTAAAGATTTAATCTCGGTCGTTGAAGAACCAATGAGAAAAGTATAAAAAGAGGCTTGAGGGTCAGTTGGAGAACACACCAGAGTGATCAGTGATTCATTTTGCTAGAGCGGGGTTGCTAAGCAAAAGTGAATAAGTGATCAGCAGTGAGCGGCAGTGAGTACTGGATAGAGAGGCGAAAACAATACTGAGAGACCAACGCTGAAGCAAGGAGAGCGAGAGTAGCAGCCAGTTCAGGCCACGCAGAGCCCAGCAGAGACAACACAGAGGCCAGAGGGACTGCGTCATCCAAACAGAGGTTGTTGGAGTGAAGCAAAGGGTCCCAGAGGCTGCGCAGTGCCTCAAAGGGCTGATGCAGAGGGTCCTGCGGCTAACGCAGGTCAGCAGGAGGCTGATGCAGGTCAGCAAGAGGCTGATGCAGAGGACAAAAGGGCCAGTGCTGAGCTTTAGTTGTGCCGGAGAGGGTTTCGTGGTACAAGTTTTCTGAATACTTGTTTCCGAATATAGAGGTATTGTTGCCATGTATTTTTTCTCTGTCGGGTGAGTCGGTTAGGCACCTAGTTGTACTCAAGGAAATATTGCATAATAATAAAACCCTCGGAATCGCTGCACTGGTTTTCCCGCATTGGGTTTTTCCGGGGACGTTTGTCCAAAAATAGCGGTGTCACTTGTGTGCTTGTTTTCTTTCAGTTGATGATCTGTAGATGTTGTGACTGTATTGTGTTTATTTTTGTATTTAAATGTTTTAAATAACTTGTTCAGAATTTACAAGTAGAAGAAATAAACCAGCAGAATACAGATTAATTTTCTAACGGATAGACTTAGAAAATTCAACAATATTATCAGTTACTGCAATAATATTTGGGATCACCGAATTTTCACATGGTATCAGAGCACTGGTAAAAGTAAGAAGAACTCACTTGCAGGCAGAAGAAGGACTAAGTAAGCAAATTTTTCGTGGAAAATAATTCTCTAAGTGAGTCGACAGAGAATAATAGTTTTTGGATCGAGATTTGTCGGAGGCAGAGGGAGTAGTGTAATCGTTTCCACGCAAAGCAGCGAATTCAATGTTGGGAAGGAAATGGCGCAAAAGATTATGGATAATCAAGAAGCCTCAGAATTATCTTCCAGATTGGAAGAAAAGTTTGCATGTCTTTTAGGATCAACTTCAGATGGTGTCTGGTATATTGATAGCGAAGCTTCATCTCACATGACTGGAATAAGGGAATATTTGTCGAGCTATCAAGAGGAACAAATGGACTTCCAGATCATTATGGGAAATAAAACGAAGTGTACTCTAGTAGGGAGAGGCACCATAGATTTTCAGATGGAAGCAGGAACCAGTACTAGAGCCACGAATGTACTGCATGTGCCAGGATTGGGCATGAACCTAATTTCAGTGTCCCAGTTGCAGGACAAGGGATATGATGTATACTTTGTGGGAAAGAAAGTATATGTCAAGCATCCCACCTGGAAGAAGGTGAGACAGATTGGAGTTTGAAGCAACAGGCTATATAGATTGCAGATCGATTATCCAATGGCACTGATAGGCAGTAATAACAACAATAGAAAGGAGCTGAATGAACTATGGCTCAGGAGTATGGGACACTTTCACCATGGAACACTCAGGATGTTCAGAGAGACTGTAATAGGAGTTTCAACTCTCAGCACCGAGCATGATGATCTATGCCGAGGATGTGTACGTGGAAAGTATGCAAAAGAAACATTTCCCAGAAGTGATAACAGAGCCAATGGTGTGTTGGGATTGATACACTCAGATATTTGTGGTCCTATGTCCACCAGAGCTCTTAGCGGTGGCGAATATTTCGTCACCTTCATTGATGACCATTCCAAGAAAACCTGGATCTACTTCTTAAAGACCAAGGATGAAGTCTTTGATGGGTTTCGAAAGTTCAAGGTTCTCGTAGAAAACAAGACAGGGAAAAAGATCAAGGTACTATGTTCAGATAATGGTGGAGAATACACGGATAAAAGCTTCACAGATTTCTGTGCCAAGGAAGGTATCAAAAGAGAGTGGATTGCTCCCTACAATCTGCAGTAGAATGGAGTAGCGGAGTGGAAGAACAGGACCATAATCAGGGCAGCAAAGACCATGTTGTATGATTAGGATTTTCCAAGATTCCTATGGGCAGAAGCATGTAACACAACATTGTACATTTAGAACAGGACACCTCATAGGGCTTTGGGGAAGAAAACGCCAGAGGGACTCTTCTCCAGGAAGAAACTCGAGGTAAGTCATCTGAGGATATTTGAGAATGTGGCCTATTGTCACATTCTAGATGGGAAGCATACTAAGTTGGATCAAACTTCTGAAAAGTGGTATCTCGTAGGATATAGCAAGACCTCAAAGGCATACAGAATCTATGTCCCAGGCAGCCAGAAGATTGTAGTGAGGCGAGATGTAAAGTTCATGGAAGATAGAGCTTTCAGAAGATCTCGAGAGATCCTTGCAGGAGATCAATCATCAAATGTTCCTTTAGTCCAACAGAAACAGGGACCACAGGTAGAACAAGCTGGGGACAATCACAGGATTCGAGTATAGTGACTAGCACCAACATCTTCTCAGGAGCAGGAGATCTAGGAATTTATCAGTAGACAGAGTTGTAGGTACAGGTAGAGGATCAGATTGAACCTCCCACCCCCAGTGGTATGACTAGTAGGGAAGTGCGTCAGACCTTGAAGGACGCAAAAGAGTTTGTTGAAGCTCCTAGAATTGATAAGAGGCAGCGTAGGCAACCTGACAGATACCAGGCCTTGGTGGCTCAGGTTGCAGAACCCTCCAATTTTCAGGAAGTCGCACAACATCAGGTGTGGGTGGATGCCATGGTAGAAGAGTACAGTTCTATCATGACAAATGATGTGTGGGAGGTGGTGCCTAGACTAGAGGATAGATCAGTTGTGGGTTCCAGGTGGATCTACAAGATCAAATATGTTGCAGATGGCAGTGTAGAGAAATGTAAGGCTAGATTCGTGGCAAAGGGGTATGCACAAAAGGAAGGAATAGACTTTGAAGTTTGAGGAGACCTTCGCCCCAATTGCTAGATATACCTCTATTAGATCTGTCATATCCCTAGCAGCGCAGATGGGATGGGAAATTCACCAGATGGACGTCAAGACAACATTTTTGAACGGGGTGATAGAAGAAGAGGTGTACATCGAGCAACCTGAAGTTTTCGAGACTCATGAGAAGAGCACTCATGTATGCAGATTGAAGAAAGCCCTGTATGGGTTCAAGTAGGCACCCAGGGCATGGTACGGTCAAATTGACAGTTACTTGTAGCAGTTGGGATTCATCAAGAGTGACGCAAATTCTAACCTCCACTATTTGATGGTGGAAAATGAGCCTCTCATTCTGGTTTTATATGTAGATGATCGGTTTTTGACGGGATCATCGAGCCTCATAGAGGACTGCAAAAGGAACCTTGCAACAGAATTCGACATGAAGGATATGGGGTTGATGCACTATTTTTTGGGGTTGGAAGTATGGCAGAAGAATGGGGAAATCTTCCTTGGTCAAGGAATATATTCTACAAAAATTCTAAAGAGATTCAGAATGCAGGATTGCAGACCCATGGCAACACCCATGATTACCATTTGGAAAAAGATAGATGCCTCAGGGGACAGGGAAGGTGACCCCACCTTGTACAGACAACTAATTGGTTCACTCATGTATCTGGTCAACCCTAGGCCAGACATTTGTTTCGCTATCAATACCCTTAGTCAATTCATGGTTGAACCGAAAAGGGTACATTGGGCAACAGCTAGGCACATTCTCAGATATGTGCATGGAACAGTCAGACTCAGGTTGAAATATACTCGAGATGACGTCAGGTTGATTGGATTCACAGATGCAGATTGGGCAGGTAGTTCAGTGGATAGGAAAAGTACCTTCGAGATTCATCAAGAGTGATGCAGATCCCAACCTCTACTATTTGATGGTGGAGAATGAGCTTCTCATTCTCGTTTTATATGTAGATGATCTATTTTTGACAGGATCATCAAGGTTCATAGAGGACTGCAAAAGGAACCTTGTAGCAGAATTCGACATGAAGGATATGGGGCTCATCCACTATTTATGGGGTTGGAAGTATGGTAGAATAATGGGGAAATTTTCCTTGGGCAAGGAAGATATGCTACAAAAATTCTGAAGAGATTCAGAATGAAGGATTGCAGACCCATGGCAACACCCATAATTACCAATTGGAAAAAGATAGATGCCTCAGGGGACAGGGAAGGTGACCCCACCTTGTATAGACCCCTAACTGGGTCAGTGATGTATCTGGTCAACACTAAGGCAACCATTTTTTCGCTGTCAATACCCTTTGTCAATTCATGGTGGAACCGAAAAGGGTACATTGGGCAGCGGCTAGGAACATTCTCAGATATGTGCATGGAATAGTTGGACTCGGGTTGAAATATACTCGAGGAGATGACATCAGGTTGAGTGGATTCATATTTGCAGATTGGGCAGATAGTTCAGTGGACAGGAAAAGTACCTCCGAGTACTGCTTTAGGGTTGGATAAGGGATGATCTCTTGGTGCAGCAGGAAGTAGAAGTCAGTAGCACTGAGGCAGCAGAAGCAAAATATATGACAGCTAGCACAGCTATGTGCGAAGCCATATGGCTTACGAAATTGCTGGTGAGTTTGTTCAGGAAGAAAATGGGAGTGACTAGTGTTTACTTTGATAATCAGAGTTGCATAAAACTCTATGAGAATCCAGTATTTCATGATAGGTCAAAGCACATTGATATCAGATGTCATTTCATCAGGGATTGTGTTCAACGTGGGGTAGTCCAGCTGCAGTATGTCCCCACAGGAGATCAGGTGGTAGACATACTCACGAAAGCTCTAGGGAGAGCTAAGTTCATCCAGTTTAGGAACATATGGGTATGGTGGAGAACCCGTTTCAGTAGCAGATGGATTCTCAGTTGCAGCAGCAGCAAATGAGAGGGAGTTGCAGTGCAGAGGCAGTAGTTGACAACAATTCAGCAGGGTCAGCAGCAGCACAGATGCAACTCATATCAGAGTTGTACAATAGTGATGGGCAAAGCAGCCAAACATCAGCAGCATAATAGGAGGTAAAGCAGAGACAGGGTGTTGCTTCAGTAAGCTGTAACACTGGAACACTTCCTCGCTAAGAGGGAGTGTTGATTTTTGTAGCATCAGATGTGTTCTAGCCACGCAATTTTGTGGAGAGGCTAGAATACGTATATTCTCCAAGAAATCGTTTCTGGAAATTCCACCTAGAGACGACTTAATTAAAATAATTAACTTTTTTAAATGATTCCCTAAGTCTAAACTTAGGAAATTTGTTTAATTAAAGGGTATTGATTAAGTCATGGTAAGAATCTTCTAGAAGAAGTCATGAATTGACTTCTAGTTAATCTTAGCCATCGATTATGTTTTAATCTCGGCCGTTGGTGCTCCAACAAAAGATTATAAGAAGAAGTTGATGGGTAGATGGAGAATACACCAGAGAAAATACTCAGTTGCTCAAGCAAATTGATTTTCTCGGTGGCTGAATTTTGGCAAGAGAAAATCGAATCAGAGGGTGAGTTGCAGGTGGGAGAGAGAGGGCATCAACATAGTCAGAGAGTGCAGGACGAATCCGGAGGAGGCAACACAGAGGAGGGGTGCAGGTTAGGGCAACAAAAGGGTTGACGCTAGGCCCACACAATCATTGCGCAGAGAGTGACGCCGAAGGGCCAATGAAAGAGGCAGGAGGTCCTCTTCGGGGTTAGAAAATTGTTGTGAAGTGTGCGAAAGTCACCGGTAAATTTCTCTTAGTGTCTCTTCCTCTATTTTGTCTTGTACGTAAATTATTGCTGAAGATTAATAAAAGAAACCCTCATTTGCTGCACTGGTTTTCCCACATTGGGTTTTTCCGGGGACAATTGTCCAAAAATAACTGTCACTGTGGTTATATGTGCTAGTATTTTCCTTGTATTTATTTTCCGCAGAATTTTATTTGTGAAGGCTGCAATGTATTTATTTTGATATTTGCTGTAGAAAACTGCAAATAATTTGTTTAAGTAATTTAACAAATAGAAGAAATATTATCAGTTACTACTGTAGGATTCGGGATCACCAAATTTTCACAGGCCGCTCCTAAGCGAATTCGAAACTCACCAAGAGAGTTAAGTTAATATTGGGGGCGATTTCTGTCCAAGACCAAACCCATTCCCTTGGGTTCAATTGGCTATATTGACTTAATAGAGATAGAGAGATAAAGATACATAATAAAAAAATTATCAAAATTATAAAAGCAAAGGATTTACATAAAGATGTAAATTTTCATAAATAGCCGATTGTATCTCTCTCTCTCTCGGCATTGAATTGCTCTGCATTTTCAAGTTGGTGACTGAGCTTGGCTGCATTTGAATAAGCAACATTTCAAAAATCAACAACACCACAAGTTCAAGCCCATTCAATATGATCTTTACACCATCATGGAACAAATGGATTTTAATGCCTTTAAGATGAACCATTGACCTTTGCTTGGCATTGATGGTGTGGTGAATATTAGTGAGAAGTTGTATGAGCCAACTCACTTGGAGGAATCTGTTCTCATCACACATTTGAAGGCTACAATTCCAAATTTTTAGCCTCGCCTTCCCAAAGATACTCTTTCTAATGCTCACATCATAGCCACTACGTGTCATTAAATCACCACTTTCTTGGTGGGCTCTAATGACACCTTGCCTTCTTAGGCGAAGTGGTTTTTCCATTGAATTTTTGAGCAACACTTTCCCAATTTGCAATAGAGACCATGAATGATTTCATCGTAGCAGGGAGGAATTGATGAGATTTTTTCTAGTGAACATGGTATTATATTTGTAGTTTATCCTTTTTTCTTTATGAGTGTAGGGTTGGTTGATGGTGAAAGAGAACCATCGAAAGTGAAACCATATTGATATCCTCAATACCACAAAATTTTACAAGAAATACAAGAACAAGATCCTCAAGTCCAAAAAAGAAAATGCCTTAATCAACAACATTAATGGAACCAAAAGTTGAGGAATAGATACGTGACAAAACACCATCAAGGAATAACTACAACAAATCATTGAAGTTACATCAATACATGGAATCAAAGAAAATAAACTATGAGATGATGCTGACAAGAATCAATTATGGATGGATGGATAATCAACAATGGCAACAAGAGAAAAAGAAACCAAGAAAATCTTATTACTTGCTTTCATCATATGTAAAACCATTGACTACTAGCTTTCAGGTTGAAGATTTTCTTAGAGGGGTACTATATAATGATTCTAATGGGGATATACAAGGGGATTATGGGTCAAATGCATATCAAAATAGCGGGTCAGCCTGGTTGTGGGCTTACATGGGCAATGAATGAGAACTAGTATAATATAAAAGGCCAACAGAGTCATAATTATAGAAATTGACTTTATGATTATTGCACGTGGATGTATGTGGGTTTTATGTTATTCTACCGATAACGAAGAAATTATTGCAGAACTCATAATAATAATAGTTTTGGGAGCTATGCTTGAGGAACATATCTGATGTACATTTTGTATATGCGAGTATATCATGCTTTAATATGGACTATGTTCATTACATCCTCATACCTCACACCCATGTAGGAATACCTGTGTTATGAGTGCTTAAAAGAGAACATACAATTCCCCAATTGCATATCTCTGCTGCCGTGCTTTTTCTTTGAAGAAAGAAGATTTCCCTCCATCTGCCTTGATGATATGGACATACAGCAATAATGTAAATGCCCAATACAAGAGTAGAAACTGCAAGGAGAGAGAGAGCATGCAAGTTAAAAGGAGATTGCTGAAATGAGCACATATGGTACACTCGTCATTTTAATTCTCTATTTGTAGATGTACAAAAATGGTGGACTGATTGAGTTGGATCAGTTGTCCTATAATTACAATAATAAATTCATTATTAGGTGGATTATCAAGTGTGACCAAGACCCCAATGAATTTATGTCCAATAAGATATTGAAATTGAAGTGAAAGTGTGCATTACAGTTATAGTACATGGTTTAACTAAGTCCATTACGAACTTAAGGACTATACCTCATCACTAGAGACCTCTTCCCTGTGTACAAATCCCGTTTTAGCCTCTTATTGGACTATAGTCCTAGGTATTTGTAGTTTTTTGTTATTTTGAATGGGGTATTTGTGCGATCCAAGTAATCTTGTATTGGTTGGGGTTTGTTGGGATTCAAATTCATTGACTCAAGAAAAAAACTTGGCAAAATTAGTAAAAAATCAGTAAACAATAAAAAATTCATAAAATTGATTTAAAAAACATTAAATTAAAATATAAACTTAAAACAACATCCGATAATCAGATTTCTGTTTTCCCTCTCTATCTGTACGTGGAATCGAAGTTCTCCCTCCTTGACGTGAAATTGACAAGGAGCCAAATGAGCACAAAATTATGACTTTATTGTGAGAATAGTTCCGCTGCAGGCCCATTCTTCTAATAAATTGTTGAAAACTTAAAAGTCATTGCAGTTGCAAAAGTTTGCAAAATTTTGGAAGCTTTTGCCAGCTGCAAAAAATTGATGATTTCTTGTAGATGAAAATTCACTTGCCTTCAGAGCTGCCAATCAATCATTGTTTTCTGCTTCACCAATATTTTCTTCTCAGATGTATTTTCTTTCTATAATTCCAAGAACGTGGAACTTTTATATGGGGCATTAAATTCATTATCATTGCAATTGATAGTGGGATTGAATGTTGAAACTTTGGTTTTATGCTCATAGCATATACTAGCTGTTGATGGAACTGACTTCTAATGTGGTGCAGGGCTTAGGAAGTACTAGAGTACTATTCACCTGTCATGATTTTGAATTTCAGGTTGGATTGCTTTCTCATACTTGTGAAATGCTTATTTTTTCTGCAAACATGTAGACATTTTAGGTGTATGATCAGGTTATGGAAGTCTAGATTACTTTGTTCTGATGCTTTAGCAGTACAGTGTGTGGAAGAACCTAAAAAGCTTAGACTTTGTGGATTGGATCCTGAACGACTGCATCGTCCTGATCGGTTGCAAGATAATCTTGATACGAGGCGTATTAATTTACTAAAGGTATAGCTATTGCCCCATTGTGCTTTTTGGTTGTAATTCAGAATTTAACTAAATTGAGATTAATTTCTTCTTAAGTTCAGTTATCAGGAATGATTCAAATGACAATAGTTTCATCTTTGAGAACTTAATATTTAATTCTCTGCTCTGGCATACCATTCCAGATTCATTCTGGACCTTTTTTTTAAATTCTTAAATAGGTGTTTTAAACTTTGTATACATTTATGGAAAGAAGAATCTCACTATCATGCTTTTATAACTATAATGTTTATGTTCAGGACTCAATTGAATAATGCCATTTCAAGTACCAAAGGTATAGAGTTTCTGCATTTTTGTGTTCCTATGAAGGGTTCCAACTCAGCACTTCCATGGTTGTATCTCATGTAGGGCGGAATTGTATATTCCAACAATGTAGTCACAGTATCCACTCCATATGGGAATGCTGAATTGACGAAAGAGAATAGTCATGGACTGGAGTCTACATTAACCATACACAAGTAAGAAGTGATTCAACTAGCTATTATATGATAATGCACAATGCAAATTCCCACTTACAATATTGATAATTACAACCTATGACGTACCATTCTATATCTTGTGCCTGCCTTTGATTTTGGTTTGCAGAAATAAGGTCACAAGTGTCCCATATGGTTTAGATGATACCGTATGGGATCCTGCAAAAGACAAATTTCTACCTGCAACATACTCAGCTCAAGATCTTTCTGGAAAGGCTACCTGCAAGGCAGCATTAAGGCATCATGTTAATTTATCTGAAACTCAAGCGTCTAAGGCCATTGTAAGTTCTGGATGCTGTTTCTTTCTTTGCATTTCAATGGAGTTTATTTTATCTTGATCTTGTTTTTCTGTTCTGAACTGATAAAAATGTTAAGAAGAAAGATAATTGAAGGCAAGACAGCGATGTCTTGTGAGAGAGATGCCTAAGAATGTACGATAAGCTATGTTGACATAGTCTATTTCTCCATCTCTTATACAGTGGGGATGGGAGTGTTCAAGGAGAATCCCTTAAAATAGAATGAGTGTACATGTTAATTTTAGGTAACAATGGTATGTTCTATGCTTAAGAGCAATTTACTTCAATTTCTTTATTAGCCCAATATTAATATCTAGTTTAGCAATCACATCAGCATGATAGTAAAATGCAGATAGAACATAAACATAAACAATAAAAGACAAGCCAAGACAAGAGGACACAAGATGTGGCACCAGCCAGGGACAAACCCCAATATGGGGAAGCCCTTGATCAATTCTTCTTATATTCTTCAATAGTTCAGCAGAGAGAGAGATAGTACAAATTTACAAATCTGATAATTTATGACAGCAGAAGAAAAGCTCTAACCAGAAAAGTCAACGCTGGTCAAACAGGGCAGAATTCTTCCTCTAAGCAGCTCGGTCAAATGCAGTCAACTTTGGCCTCTAACAAGAAGCCCAAACAACCCAAAACAGTCCGAAAAAGTACAGTCAAAAGCTGGTCAACGAAAGTCAAATTGGAGCCAGCCCTAGGGCAGTAAATGCTGGTCAAATGAGAGGTCAAATCACCTCGATTTCAGTGCCCATAAATGGTTTGGGCAGATTCTACCCGGTTTAGGAGATATTAAAAGAATTAGTATTTTTAATGGAGTTCTTAAGTCTAAACTTTGGAAAAATAAAATATTAATGGGTATTAGTATAAAATTGGGTTAGAAGGTTCCAAAAGACATGGATCAAGCCAAATCTAATCTTAGCCGTTGATTAGAGATGTAATCTCAGCCGTTGAAGGACCAACAAGAAAAGTATAAGAGGAGGCTTGAGGGTCAGTTGGAGAACACACCAGAGTGATCAGTCATTCGATTTTCTAGAGCGGGGTTTGCTAAGAAAAGTCGAATCAGTGATCAGTTTGCAGCGAGGGGCAGTGAGTACGAGATAGAGAGGCAGAGATAGTGCCAAGAGACCAACGCAAAAGTAGAGAGAGGCAGACATTGAGCCAGAGGGAACACGCAGAGCCTAGCAGAGACAACGCAGAGGCCAGAAGGGCCTGCGTCATCCACGTAGAGGCTGTAGGAATGATGCAGAGGGCCGTAGAGGCTGCGCAGTGCCTTAGAGGCCTGACGCAGGGGGTTCCGGGCTGATGCTGAGGCTAGGTGGGCTGATGCTGAGCTTCAGAGGTTGATGGAGAGGGTTTCATAGGGCAGATTTTCTGAATATCTGCTTCCGAATAAAGAGTTATTACTGTCAGATTATTTTCTCTGTCGGGTGAGCTAGTTTGGCACTCAGTTGTACTCAAGGATAGATTGCATAATAAAATAACCCTAAGAATTGCTGCACCAGTTTTCCCAAGTTGGGCTTTTCCGGGGATGAGTTTCAAAAATAACGTGTCACTTGTATGTTTGCTCTTTCTTTCAGCTGTTGATCTGTAGATGGTTGAGACTGTATTGTGTTTATTTCGATATTTATATGTTTAAATAACTTGTTCTTAATTAACAAGTAGGAGAAATAAACTAGAGAATACAGATAAAATTTCTAATGGGTAATACTTAGAAATTTCAACATGGTATCAGAGCGTGGTTGCAGATCATAGGAGAGCTGGAGGCACCAGCTGAACCAGAGCATTTACAGTAGAAACAATTGTCCCGAGTGACAGAAGCTATTCCTAGCAAAAAGAGACAGATAAGGGTTGACGCAAAGGGACTGTGTCATCAGTTCGAGCCAGAGAGAGGTTAGCGCAAAGTCTAAGGAGGGTAGAAAAAGGCTCACGAAGAGCCACGCAGAGACCAAGAGGGTTGACGCAGTTGGCTTGGGGAGCATTTCAGCGAGTGTCGGGATTGCGCAGAGCCTAGAGGCTTAGTCCTTCAGTTGCTGGGGCTTAGGAAGCTGTGGGCAGTTTGCGAGGAGTGAAGCTGGTGGGGTGTTGTTGTTGCCGAGACAGAACAGTACCTAACGAGGAAAAACCAAGGTAGAGGGAGTTGCTACCGAGGCAGATTTCTAGCCAAGGAATCCGGATTAGTGTTGCAGGTGCATAGGAGATCAGAGAGGCGTGACTCGACAGTTGGCAGGAGGATTTCCAGAGGGAAATTGAGACTTAGAGGGAATCTAGCAGATAACTTCCAGAGGGAAGTAGAGACTTAGAGGAGTCCAAAGGAAGAGCAGAGAGATGGCCGTGAATGGACTGAGGAATCAGGATAGGCTGGACAGGGCATCCAACTTTGTGGTCTGGAAGGTCAAGATCCTGTCCTTTCTAGATAGACATTGCATCAAGGCCTTCGCCTTGAGAATAATGACTATCCCAGTTGACCCGTTTGATAATGAGAAGTACGAGGAGGCAATGGCCAAGGCGAAATGCATAATCCTTTATGGGGTCAAGTATTATGTGGTCCAACATATTGCCGAGAAGGATACGACAAAGGAAATGTGGGACACCTTGAAGACGTTGTATCAACATACTTCGGTGCAGAGGAAGATGTCACTTGAGAATTAGCTGCGGTCATACCATATGCAGAAGGGAGAGCAGATAGATCACTGATTGAAGAAGATCTGGGACAAACTGACTTCCATAGGTGCCATGCCAGATGAGGAGTTTATAGTGAGGACCACTGTTGATAATATCGGCGATATTCGTAAATATCGCGATATTTTCGGCAAAACGATATATCGCCGAGAAAATATCGCGATATTTTCTGTTTTGAAAATATCGCGATATTTTCAAAATATCGGCAAATATTGGAAAATATCGGCAAAATATCGCGATATTTTGAAAATATCAGCAAAATATCGGCTATATTTAAAAATTTGAAAAAATTATTTTTTATGCTTGCCGATATTTGTCGATATTTTGCCGATATTTTTGCCGATATTGCCGATAAGATATTTTCCGGACCCTTGCCGATATTTTGCCGATATTTTCAACACTGGTGAGGACCACCCTAAACACAGTCTCCGAGGAGTGGAAGACATTTGTCTGGAGCATTCTGGGTAGGGTGTATCTTCCAAATTGGGAAGAATTATGGACAACTCTTCGCCAAGAAAAGATCAGATGCCTGTCTAAGATAGGAAGTAGCAACAAAGGAGTCCGGATCAAGAATGAAGAGGAAGAGGATGCAGCTCTGGCCTCTATGGGGAAGCAGGAGAAGAGGAAGAAAAAGGACCTCTAAGGTTAAGTGCTTTAATTGTGAGGAACTGGGTCATTATGCGAACCAATGTTCGAGGCATAAGAATAAGGGAGAGGCGTTTGACTCCAAGGTAGCGCCAACGAAGGCAGAAAAGGAGGTAGAGGAGGATGACGATTGTGCCATGAGTGCTCATGTACCTCTAGAGAAGAGGTGGGGAGATATTGAGCTATAGTCAAGAGGACTACAGGCAGTGAGGGGCAGGATCCTTGAGGTACCCAAACTCTTGGATTATACCTTGCTACGGGAGCCCCGAAGAGAGAGTAGCAGGACTGGTGGATGTCGGTAGAAACAGATGCAGATAAAGTGACAGAGAGTGCTACAGTGCAGTAGTCCTGGGCAGCGCAGAGCTAGCAGGTGCAACAGTGCGAGAGGCACAAAGGAGGTTGCAACAGTGCAAAATGTGTTGAAGTTTCTAAGTCTAACAGTTAGAAACCCTCCATGCACTTTATTGATTTATTCCTACCTACTTGTTCTGTTAATTAACAAGTTATTTACCATGTAAATACTAAAAAAAAATACAAGTGCATGCTCAACACATTACAGATCATCAACTGAAGGAAACAGAAACAAGCACACAAATGACACCATTATTTTTGGACTAATGTCCCCAGAAAAACCCAAGGTGGAAAAACTTGTGCATCAATTTGAGGGTTTTATTATTAAACAGCTCTTTTCTGAGTACACTGGGTGCCAAACTGGCTAACCCGACAGAGATAAAAAAAATTTGGCAGCAATACCTCTCTTTGGAAACAGGTATTCGGAAAGCCTGCTCCACGAAATCCCTCTCCAACACAATTTGAAGCTTAGCGTCGGCCTTGTTGGCCTTTGCGTCAACCTAAAACCCTCTTTGTAAGTCTACTGAGGCTCTGCGCAGCCTCTCTGGCTCTCTGCATCACTCCTGCAGCCTCTGTGTGGATGTCGCAGGCCCTTCTGGCTCTACGCAGTCTCTGTTGCCTCTGCGTGGCTCCCTCTGGCTCTGTGTCTGCCTCTCTCCGCTTTTGCACTGGTCTCTTTGCATTGTCCCTGCCTCTCTGCGTCGTACTCGCTGCCCTTTGATGCAGCTGATCACTAATTCTATCTCTATCAGCAAAGCCTGCTCTAGAGAATAGAATGACTAATCACTCTGGTGTGTTCTCCAAGTGACCCTCAAGTCTCCTCTTATACTTTTATCGTTGACAAATCAACAATCAAGATTACGTCCCTAATCGACAGCTTAGATTAGATCTGGCTTGCTCCATGTCTTTTGGACCATTCTAACACAGTTTTATATTAATTCACTTTAATATTTTAATTTCCCTAAGTTTAGACTTAGGGACTCCATTAAAAATATTAATTATTTTAATATCTCACTAACTGTTTAGAATCTGGCCAAACCCTTTCTGGGTATTGGAGATCTAATGTGCCCTAACCTCTCCACCAAATTTCGTGGCTAGAGCACATCAGATGCTACCCCAAATCAACACTCCCTCTTAGTGAGGACTGTGCGCTAGCAATACTCCTTGTTGAGTGTCACCCTAATTATCTAGCATCTTTCCCTGTGCTGAAGCTAGGCCTGCTGCCCATCATCCTCTGCACTACTGCATCTTGTACCACTGCCCATAGCTTTGCCATTGCCATTGTTGCATCTGTACGATAGCTCCCTCTGCATCCATGTTGTTGCCCACGGCCTTGCCACTGCCACTGCTGCGTTTGCACTGCATTTTCCTCTCATCATGCTGCATCGTGCTGCCTATAGCACTACCACTGCTAACTGCTGCACTGCAACTTAGTTACTGAGAAGTAAGTAACTGATCTCCCAACTCTGACCTCTTTGTCAGGCTAGAGTACTCCTGATGCTGAAGCTCCCTCTGCTGCTGACAAGTGCTCCCTCTCTGATCTCTACGCTGCTGCGACAACTCCCCGCATCTCGCACTGTTGCACACCTCTCTGTGCCATCTTGCATTGGTGCAACACTCCAGTGCCTCTCGCATTGTTGCACCTTGCTAGCCTCACGCTGTGCTGAGAATTCTGCACTATAGCTCTCTCTGGCGCTTCATCTGCATCCATCACTACCCACATCCGCTAGTCTTGCTACTCCTCTTTGGGGGTCCCGTAGCATGGTCTAATCCAAGAGGTTGGGTACCTCGAGGATCCTGCTCCTCATCGCTTGTAGTCTGTCTGACTATAGGTCGATGTCTCCCCACTTTCGCTCAAGTGGCGTGTGTGCACTCATGGCACATTCATCGTCTATCTCCACTTCCTTCTCTGCCCTTGCTGGCGTTGTTTTGGTCTCGGAGGCCTCTCCCTTGTTCTTCTTCCTTGGATACTGGGTTGCATAATGACCTAACTCCCCACAGTGGAAGCATTTCATCTTGAAGAGGTCCTTCTTCTTCCATTTCTCTTGCTTTCCGTCAAATGCTATGGCAACATCCTCCTCCTTCTCCTTGTTGACTTTGATCCCCTTGCCGTTGCTTCTTGTCTTGCTTAGCGTTCTGATCTTTTCTTGGCGAAGAGCCGCCCACATTTCCTCCTAATGTGGAAGGGTCGTTCTGCCCAATATACTTTAGACAAATACCTCCCAGTCTTCTGAGACTGCGTTCAGGGCTGTTTTCACTCTCAATTCCTGATCCGGTGTGGCCCTGATGGAAGTCAGTTGATCCCGGATCTCATTCAATCGACTGAGGAAGGTGTCGATCAGTTCTCCCTTCTTCATCTGGTATGATCGCAACTGATTTTCTAGTAACATCCTTCTTTGCATCGAAGTATGTTGGTACAATTTCTTTAGGGCCTCCCACATCTCATTTGCCATTTCCTTCTTGGCAATGTGTGGTACTACATGGTCCTTGACCCTGTCAAGGATGATGCTCTTGGCCCTCGCCATTGCTTCCTCGTACTTGTCGTTATCAGCTGGGTCAACTGGGATTGCTATCCTCCTCAAGGCGAAGTGCTTGACACGATTTCTGTCAAGTACGAATAAGACTCAGGCCTTTCAGACTGCGAAGTTTGAGGCTCCATCCAGTCTGTCCTAGTCTCTTACTCCGTGTAGTGCCATGCTGCTCTTCTACTTCCCTCTTGGAAGTTCTCGATGTGACTCCCTCTAAGCCTTGATTTCCCTCCTGGAAACCCTTCTACCGATGTCGAGATGCCCCCTACTCTGATTGTCTATGCAACTGCACCATTGATCCGGATTTCTCGGCTAGAAACCCTCGGTAGCAACTCCTTCCTCCTTGGCCTTGGCTTGTTAGGTACTGTTCTGACTACACTACCCCACCAGCTCCACTCTACAACTTACCCACAGCATCCTAAACCCCAGTAACCTGAACGTTAAAGCTCCTAGGCTCTTTGCAGTCCCGGCACCGGCAAACTAGCTCACTCAGCCAACTGCGTCAGCCCTCCTGGGCTCTGCGTGGGTTTGCGTGAGCCTGTCTTTGCCTCTTTCAGCCTCTGCGCAGCCTCTTCTTGGCTCGAACTTGATGATGCAGGCACTGCGTCAGCCTTTCCTTGCTGCTTTGCTGCTAGGAACAACTTCTGTCACTCGAGACAACTGTTTTCTGCTACTGCTGCTTTGCTCTACTGATGGCCTCAGTTCTCCTGTGATCTACAACCACCCTCTGATACCATGTTGAAGTTTCTAAGTCTAAGAGTTAGAAACCTTCCATGCACTTTACTGATTTATTCCTACCTACTTATTCTGTTAATTAACAAGTTATTTACCATGTAAATACTGAAAATAAATACAAGTGCATGCTTAACACATTACAGATCATCAACTGAAGGAAACAGAAACAAGCACACAAATGACATCGTTATTTTTGGACTAATGTCCTTGGAAAAACCCAATGCGGGAAAACTAGTCCAGCTATCTGAGGGTTTTATTATTAAGCAATTCTTTTTTGAGTACACTGGGTGCCAAACTCGATAACCCGACAGAGATAAAAAAATCTGGCAGCAATACCTCTCTTCAGAAACAGGTATTTGAAAAGCTTGCACCATGAAATCCCTCTCCAACACAATCTGAAGCTCAGCGTCAGCCCTGCTGGCCTCTGCGTCAGCTTGAAACCCTCTTCGTCAGCCTGCAGCCTCTCTGGCTCTCTGCGTCATTCCTGCAGGCTCTGCGTGGATGACGCAGGCCCTTCTGGCTCTGCGCAGTTTCTGCTGCCTCTGTGTGGCTCCCTCTGGCTCTGCGTCTGCCTCTCTCCACTTTTGCGTTGGTCTCTCGGCACTGTCCCTACCTCGCTGCCTCGTACTCACTGCAACTGATCACTAATTTTATCTCTCTTAGCAAACTTTGCTCTAGAGAATAAAATGACTCATCACTCTGGTGTGTTCTCCAAGTGACCCTCAAGCCTCCTCTTATGTTTTTCTCGTTGACAAATCAACGGTCGAGATTAAGTCCCTAATCGACGGCTAAGATTAGATCTGGCTTGATCTATGTCTTTTGGACAATTCTAACACAGTTTTATATTAATTGACATTAATATTTTAATTTACCTACGTTTAGACTTAGGGACTCCATTAAAAATATTAATTATTTTAATATCTCCTTAATTGTTTAGAATTTGCCCAAACCCTTTCTGGGTATTGGAGATCTCATGTGCTGTTATGGAACTGACCCACAAATACATGATAATAGAAATAAATCCAGAAATAACAAGATAGAAATAGATGGAAATGCTTCTTTATTGATCAAACCCTTAAGGTAGGGCAGCACCATATATTCACTCCTTAAGGATGGAGAACACTCCACAAGCCATATGCTTGTTCATACAATAATCTTTCACATCTCTCAATGGGGAGTCTCTAGCCTCTATATAGGCCTCATACATACAGTACCATGGGTCATTACCATGGTTCCCTCAATACCATCTATCTAATACAATGGGCTTATTACTTTATTGCTAACTACTTGTGGTCCCTTACATGTTACGGGTTAACCACTTTATTTATTACTATGGCCCATCCCATTATTACATTATTCCCTTGGGTACCTCCTTCCGTACCCCATACTATCCCCCCTAAATATACTACATTCCACCCCCCTTAAACATGTTTCGTCCTCTAAACATAAAAAAACACAAATAATAAGATCTATTCAAAAGAGTAGTCCACTGATACCATGCACGTGCATCTAGCCATCCAAGAGAAAGGTGAACCCTCGATCCAGTTGGTGCCTCGCTCGCTTGAGATGGAAGTTGATCTTGGCAGCTCTTCTATGTTGATGTGGAGTAGGTGGATCGTTGCCCCTCTATTCATCATGTGGGGGTTTTTGTCCTTGTGGCTAATTTGTTGCCATCGTGTTGTTTGTTTTCTTGCGGGGTGATGTGGGTGGTGATATGCTGAAGTTTTAACCAACGGTGTATCTTTATTTAATTCACCACCTAATGAAGCTTGATTGGTATTTGGTACATGTTGTGACGTCTTCTGTTGTTGCTTATCTTCCAATATTACTTCAACCACAGATTCCTCATCTGATGTATCCGTACCTGTAACATTTTCTTCTTTAGCCTCCTTGGACTCTACTTGTTTTTATGTTACCTGGTTTGATGTTTGTGTTTGGTTGTTGACCATCAAGGGCTCATCATCTGATGTGTCAGTCCCTGAAACATCTTCTGCTTCAGCCTCCTTGGACTCTACCTGTTTATTGATGGAAATATCCTGTAATGTAATTTTCTTCTTTTTATACCAGAGCTTTAGGAATTTCTTCTGCACATTAATATTGATAGTACCCACATTTTCCATCCAAGGATATCCCAAAACAACATCCATGTTATCCATATCTGAAGTATAAAAATCACAATGCAACACATACTTATCCATAGAAAGCTTCAAATCTTTATAAACTTGAACATCCTCATTATCAACTTGTGTGTTTTCAATGTGTTTTGCTGGGACTTGCAATTTTTTTGCCAAATTAACATTGATAAAATTATGCTTGCAGCTAGGATTTATAGACATAATGATCTTCTCTTTCTAAATACATCCATGAACCTGCAATAAGGAGATACCAGTAGAAAATAACCCCTTACATGTCTCATTCCCCTGTTTTCTAGTATGAGACCATTTTTCTAAAAGGATTTCTTCTATTTTTTCATGAGGAAGTCGCAACACTGAATTGTCAAGTGAGTACCACCATTTAGTAGCCTCATCTTTTATATTAAATAGTATGCAACTTGTCCAAAATTGTTTGCGTCGAGACTTGTGAAATTTTATAAATTCTTCAATAGTAGGCCCATAAAAATAAGATCTTTGCTAGGTTTTTTGGTTTCCTTCTTTTCAGTGTGAGACCATTTGTCCAAAAATAGTTTTTACATTTCATCAGCACTACATAACTTCAGAAACTCACTGTCAAGTGATTTCCACCATATATCAGCCTCATCTTTCAAATAATACCCTATGATGTCCTTCCAAAATAATGGCCTGTCACACTTTTGCTTTTGTATAAATTTTTCAATAGTCGGTCCATCATTGTTTCCTGTAAAAAACTTACTGTTATAAGCTATGAAGAGGGTTTTGAAAACAAATTGCTTACTCGGCAAAAATTTGAAATGGCCACAATTCAGTCAATATTGCCCAAAATCCCTATTATGACCTGTTTTCAGAATTGGAATAGCCATTTTGCATATTCCCATGTGATAGAAATCCCGATCTAGGCACTGAGATTTTAGATTCGCGCTGCAACTGTCCCGCCGTCACAAAAATTTCTGAAAAAAGAGTTGATTTTAATTCAGCAATATCTCCCTCATCCGGACTTCGATTCACTGATTTTTTTTTTGAAATTTGGTATTTTTTTGTAAACAACTCAGATCTGCAATTAGATTCTGCAAATTTTGCACCAGAACGTACAGATCTGATCTGCAAACTCGCCGCCTCGAAAAATGTCTGCAACACAGCGGATTTTTAAATCAACGATATCTCCTTCATCGGGATTCCGATTCGGCCAATTTTTTTTTCAAATTGGGTATTTTTTTGCAAAGAACCCAGATCTGCAATGAGATTCTGCAAATTTTACACCAGAACATACAAATCTGATCTGCAAACTCGTTGCCCCAAAAAGTTCCTGCAAAAATAAAAAAAAATTCCGCTTTGCCCAAGAAAGTGCTCCGATACCACTTGTTATGGATTTGACCCACAAATATATGATAATAGAAATAAACTCAGAAATAACAAGATAGAAATAGATGGAAATGCTTCTTTATTGATCAAACCCTTAAGGTAGGGCAACACCATACATTCACTCCTTAAGGAAGGAGAACACTTAACAAGCCATATGCCTGTTTATACAATAATCCTTGACATCTCTCAATGGGGAGTCTCTAGTCTCTATATAGGCCTCATACATACAATACCATGGGTCATTACCATGGTTCCCTCAATACCATCTATCTAATACAATGGGCTTATTACATTATTGCTAACTACTTGTGGTCCCTTACATGATACAGGTTAACCACTTTATTTATTACTATGGCCCATCCCATTATTACATTATTCCCTTGGTTACCTTCCTCTGCACCCCATACTATCCCCCTTAGGTATACTACATGTGCCTTAACCTCTCCACCAAATTTCGTGGCTAGAGCACATCCGATGCTACCCCAAATCAACAAAATGGCATAGAGGTTTGCAGCAGTGCGAGAGGCCGGGAGTTATTGCAGCAACGCAGATGCAGTAGAGGGAGCACTTGATAGCGACAGAGAAAGCTTCAACATCGAAAGTGTTTCTAGCCTGATAGGGATGTCAGTAGTTGGGTGGATCAGTTACTTACTTCTCAGTAACTGAGTTGCAGTGCAGTAGCGGTTAGCAGTAGCATGATGTAACATGATGAGAGGGGGTTGCAGTGCAGATGCAGTGTTGGGAGAAAGGACCAGCAACAACACGGATGCAGAGGGAGCTACCATATGGATGTAGTAGTGGCAGTGGCAGGGCCATGGGCAATAATATTGGATGCAGTAGTGTAGAGGATGTTAGGCGGGGAGGCCTAGCATCAGCACAGGTACCGGTGTCGTATAATCAGAGTGATGTTCAGTGTGAGTATTACTAGAGCACAGTCCTCAATAAGAGGGAGCGTTGATTTGGGGTAGCATTGGATGTGCTCTAGCCATGAAAATTGGTGCAAAGACTAAAGTACATGAGATCTCCAAGACTGAGAAATGGTTTGGGCAGATTCTACCCGGTTTAGGAGATATTAAAATAATTAAGATTTTTAATGGAGTTCCTAAGTCTAAACTTAGGAAAAATAAAATATTAATGGGTATTAATATAAAACTAGGTTAGAAGGTTGCAAAAGACATGGATCGAGCCAAATCTAATCTTAGCCGTTGATTAGAGATGTAATCTCGACCGTTGAAGGACCAACAAGAAAAGTATAAGAGGAGGCTTGAGGGTCAGTTGGAGAACACACCAGAGTGATCAGTCATTCGATTTTCTAGAGCAGGGTTTGCTAAGAAAAGTCGAATCAGTGATCAGTTTGTAGCGAGCGGCAGTGAGTACGAGATAGAGAGGCAGAGATAGTGCTGAGAGACTAGCGCAAAAGCAGAGAGAGGCAAACACTGAGCCAGAGGGAACACGCAGAGCCCAACAGAGACATTGCAGAGGCCAAAAGGGCCTGCGTCATCCACACAGAGGCTGCAAGAGTGACGCAGAGGGCCGTAGAGGCTACGTAGTGCCTCAAAGGGCTAACGTAGAGGGTTTTGGGCTGACATTGAGGCCAGGTGCGCTGACGTTGAGCTTCAGAGGTTGTTGAAGAGGGTTTCGTGGGGCAGATTTTCTGAATATCTGCTTCCGAATAGAGAGGTATTACTGCTGGATTATTTTCTCTGTCGGGTGAGCTAGTTTGACACCTAGTTGTACTCAAGGATAGACTGCATAATAAAATAACCCTCAGAATTGCTGCACCGGTTTTCCCAAGTTGGGTTTTTCCGAGGACGAGTTGTCCAAAAATAACGGTGTCACTTGTGTGTTTGCTATTTCTTTTAGCTGTTGATCTGTAGATGGTTGAGATTGTATTGTGTTTATTTCGATATTTATATGTTTAAATAACTTGTTCTTAATTAACAAGTAAGAGAAATAAACCAGAGAATACAAATAAAATTTCTAACGGGTAATACTTAGAAATTTCAATAGCAGCAGGGGCTATGATCGAACGGATGGTGGTGTATTGGGCAACAGGTCCAAATATCTCATCGTAATCTACACCTTCCTTTTGAGAGAAGCCTCGAGCAACAAAGCGAGCCTTGAACTTTTCAACACTTCCATCAACTCTATGCTTGATTTTGTAGAGCCACTTAAAGGTGACAACCGATTTGTCCTGGGGTCTAGGAACCACATCCCAGACATCATTCTTCATAATAGACTCGTGTTCTTCATTCATAGCATCCTTCCATACTTGTTGCTTCACGACTTCTTCAAATGATGAAGGCTCATTTTGAATGATAGTGCTTATGACAGTCAAGTATCCTTGATACGTGTTTGACTTCTTGCTCTCACGGAAAGTCCCCCTTGGTGCAATATGTCTCTCGGCATCTTCGAGAGTCTCCCTAAGCCATGAGGGTCTCCTCTTGGAGGAGGAGGGCTCTTAAGGAAGAGGATCAATAGGATCCATAGGTACATCAACATCAAGCATCGTCTCGTCCTCTTTTTCACCTTGTTCTCCGGTGTCAACTTCTTTGTCCTTCCTTGGGATAGGAAGGTTGTTGATCTTGCTGAGGGCCATATTTTCGTCAAAGGTGACATCATGACTTATTTCAACTTCCCTTTGACCAACCACATAAATTCTATAGCCCTTATAATTTTTGCTATAGTCCATAAAGATTCCTTTCTTCCCTGATGCACCCAATTTGATTCTTTTCTCTTTCGGCACATGAAAATACATGGGACTTCCAAAAATTCTAAAATGAAAGACATCAGGTTTCTTACCAGTGAACATTTCTTCGAGAGTCTTGGAGTCCAATGCTTGATGAGGGCATCGGTTTTGAACACACACGACGGTATTTGCAGCTTCGGCCCATTGAAACTTTGGAAGCCCTTGATCATGAAGCATGGCACAAACAACTTCTACAATAGTACGATTCTTCCTTTCAGCCACACCATTCTGCTCGGGAGTGTATGGTGTTGTGGTCTCCCTCTTAATGCCAACTTCTCTGCAATAATCATGGAATTCATTTGATTCGTACTCAGTCCCATTATCAATCCTCAATTTCTTGAGTCTCTTCTCGGATTGATTTTTGATCATGGCTTTCAAGTGACGGAACTAGGTGAACACTTCATCCGTCTTTTTCAAGAAGTAGATCCAAGTCTTGCGAGAATAATCATCTGTAAAGGTGAGATAATATAAGTATCCTCCCAAAGAGTTTATGGGCATCATACTAGATATGTCGGAGTGGATTAAGTACAATATATCGGAGGTCTTGCTATTACTTGAGGAGAATGGTCCTTTTGTAGGTTTTCCTTCGGCACATCCTGGACATACACCTTCATGCTCTACTTTGAACTCGGGCATACTTGTCACCATCTGTCTCTCATCGGGAAGAGCCTTATAATGAAGATGGGCAAACCTCTAGTGCGATAGTTCAGATTGTAGAGATGTGTCGCAAGACATTGCTCCCAATGAATTTCCTCCAACTTGATACAAAGTGTCAACGCTGAACCCAAGAGTAAAAGCATCTCTAAAATTCCTTTTCCAAACACGTACCTTTCCATCGATGAATGTCACCTTGTATCCTTTGTCTTCCATTGCCAAAATGGACACCAGGTTCTTCTTGAGATCAGGTACATATAGAACTTCTTGTAAAGTAATCGTGTTACCTTGATTCAATTGAAGGGCAACATTCCCTACTCCCTTCATGGGATAGGTGGCATCGTCTCCAAGAATAATCTCCAAGTTTGTCTCCTTCTCTATCAGATTAGAGAGAGCTTCCTTGTATCCAGTGAAGTGCCTTGAGGTACCACTATCAATTAGCCAATTCCTCAAACTGTCTGGATGGGAGGTAGTGGAGAGGGCCGATATAAGATAGTACTCCTTTTGCTTATTGTTAACAACATTTGATTCTTCATACTTGGAGTTCCTTGCTTTCTTGGAGGGTTGACCATTTACTTGATGTCCCGCATTCCTTTTTCCTTTGCCATTGAACCTACCATTCCTTTGATTGTTGTTGTTGAAATTACCCCTGGAATGATTGTGATCATCATCATGTGATGTGTCCCTTCTATTTGGACACTCTCTTGCATAGTGGTCAAACTTATTGCAAACAAAGCATCTGCCCTTCCTTCCACCCTTAGATCCAGGCTTTTCATTGAAATGACCTTTTGACTCTGCATTATCTCTCCTTTTGGCATGAGCGAAGAAAGAAGTGGGGTTGCTTCTATTAGAAGGCATTTCTTGCTCCACCATTCTTGTTTCTTCTTGAATGCATCTCGACATCAATTCTTCAAACCTTGGACTTCGATCGTTATTGAGAATAGTGGTTCTAAATATATACCATTCGGGTGGGAGTCCTCTAAGGGTAGTGATAGTAAGTTCCCTGTCATAAATGACCTCTCCAATCGAAAGTAGATCATTCTTGATCTCAGTGATCTTTAAGAAGTAGGATTGAATATTCTTGTCCTTGCCCTTCTTAATATCCTTCAACTTATTTTTGAGAAATAAAATTTGATTTGCATCACTAACCTTGAACATACTGACCAACCTATCGTAGATCTCCTTCGAGGTGTTCAAATCGGAGATGTAGGCCACCGGACGCTTGTTAATGGAATCTCTGATAATCTTCTTCGCTTTGAATTTAGCCTTATTGGACTTGGTCTTCGTAGTAGCCGATACATTTGAAAGAGGCTTAGGGATTTTACCCTTCATATAATCCAACACTTCTTGTTCTTCCAAGGTCAGATCAAGAGACATCTTCCATCCATGATAGTCAGAGTTTTCATGGAGCTTATCTTCAGCCGGGAAGTGGGATGAGGAACCCATTGAGCCTTTTGTCCTTGTGCAACTGTCTTTGGTGATTTCTCTTTCACTCTTGCTTGGGCTTTGTCTTCACCTCACCTCTGATACCATGTTAATTTTAGGTAACAATGGTATGTTCTATGCTTAAGAGCAATTTACTTCAATTTCTTTATTAGCCCAATATTAATATCCAGTTTAGCAATCACATCAGCATGATAGTAAAATGCAGATAGAACATAAACATAAACAATAGAAGGCAAGCCAAGACAAGAGGACACAAGATGTGGCACTAGCCAAGGACAAACCCCAATGTGGGGAAACCCTTGATCAATTATTCATATATTCTTCAATAGTTCAGCAGAGAGAGAGTACGAATTTACAAATCTGATAATTTATGACAGCAGCAAAAAGGCCCTAACCAGAAAAGGCAATGTTGGTCAAACAGGGCATAATTCTTCCTCTAAGCAGCTTGGTCAAACCCAGTCAACTTCGGCCTCCAATAGCAAGCCCAAACAACCCAAAACAGTCCAGAAAAGTCCAGTCAAAAGCTGGTCAACGAAAGTCAAACTGCAGCCAGCGCTAGGGCAGCCAACACTGGTCAAATGAGAGGGTAAATCACCTCGATTTCAGTGCCCAGATCTGCGGTCTGCCAAGGAGAAGTTCCTCACCCAAATCCGCAGTCAAGAGGAGGTCAACGCTGGTCAATGCAGCCCAAGAAACAACCTCTGCAATTTGTTCAAACTAGTCAATGCAGTCAAATAGTCAAACAGATCCTCCTTCCTTCGCACGTGTGGGAGACAGCTGCCAGATTTGCGTACCCAATCAAGTGAGGAGAGAGAGATGTGAGAAGATGAGATGATGATAAAATGATTTGAGGTCTCTTCCTTTTATATGCAACATTGAGGATGAGTTGGGGGTTTGAATACCTGTTTTGCTTGTTGACTAGCCTGGACAATTTGTCCATAATATAAATAAATTCATATCTTTATTTGTACATGTCAGAATCGGATTATCTTTAGATAAATCCTACACCTCTCGGAGAGAGGAATCCAAGAAAAATATCAACTGTCATAAATAAGATGACCCATGTGGAGTTTGGCCCTAGTTGCCAATTTTAACAATACAGTATAAGAATAGATCAAGATGTTTTCTTTTTGCTTAGATTAGAACAAGAGAAAAGAGAGAGGAAGCTCCAAGCAGGGTGCATTAGCTAGCTGTGAAAGATGGTTGATCTTCACTGAAAATACCCACTAACCCTTGCCAATAATACTCTTTTAGTGGGGCATGTTACCACCCGAATTAGTAGCCTAGGCAAGGTTCACTCTAGGTGCTACGTGGTAAGCATACAAGAGATATACACATTGTCACCTCAGAATGATCTCCTCTTACTTTAGGCCATTTCCTACAAAGCCATGGGGGTTACCCAATATCTAATCCCTTCACCAACAAGTTAGTAGACTAGTGCCTAGAAACCCTAAATATTCTGAAGGTTAGGAATTAATTTGATGCAATTGCCAAATCTGATATAGGAATAAATAACTCTATAAATACAAACCGCAACTTGAAAATCAATGAAATGCCTCACCAAAATGTTACCTTTGATGTTAAAGAGTGAGTTAGAGGTGCATATACCAAGTGAGATTATCTTCCTTTGATTTTCTCTTGATTGTATGACCTGAATATGAACTAGCTCGCTGCTGTCTTGCACCTCCAGCTCCTGTAAAATCATAAAAAATGCACTAAACACAAGTTTGGAGTACTTTTCAAGCATCTTGGAAGTGTGGAAACGCACTAGGATCAAGTGTCCACGGGTGCTTAGGGTTTGGTAATCAAATAAAAATGAAATAACAACCCAACAACAGATTTATGCAATTAATGTGATGCTATAGCAATCTGAAGTATATTTTCAATGAAAAGAGGGGCAAATCCTCCTAAGGTCAAACCTAGTTTATATCCCAATGGAAAAATACACTTTCCAGCACTTTGGGAGGCTTACATCACTTTTAAATAAAATAATTAAGAACTTAAATAAACTTAGAAGAAAGTTTAGATTTCACTTTTTCCCTTGAAACCCTAGGCTTAGGGCTTCACAAATCCTTGAATATTATGGCTGTAAATTAATTCCAGATTTTAGAAAACCTTCAAAAACCCTCAACAACAAACGCTAGAGCAATTTAAAATTTTAAACTGTACACAAGAGGGCCAATTTGTACCTGGGCTGTTAGATGATGCAGAAATGGCACAAATCCAAGACTTCAACCTTAGAAGATGCATAATTTTTTGGTGTTTTTATCTTTAAATTTTTCTCTTTTTATGGATTTTTTTAATTAACAGAAATCAACAAAAAGACATGAACTTGAATTTGTAAAGAATGTGGTTAGTTGTTGGATTTAGGGCTAATGCCTTATCTCCACTAGGGCTTTGTTACCCACCAAAGTGGGTACCACTAGGAGAGCATTTCTCCTAATCATCTTCTTCTAGCCAGTAGCCCTTGACGGCCACTTTGTAGCCGATGTGATATGCCACTTTATCTTCGCCACTTGCATTAGTTGAATAGTTCCTTGCCCATTTGGTAAGAGCATATGTTAGAATGTGGGAAATCCGGCCCAAAAGGTATGTTTTTCATCGTGCAATCGGGTGCTTATGCTTGTTTTTCATTTGGGCATTTTGGCATGGATTATTGGGTGATTTGGAAGAAGGAAGGGTTTTGACCATAGTTTTGTTCCCTCACCTTAAATGGGGGGTTAATCTTCAACCCTAGCCTAGTGGGATCTCCTCTATTGGCCTATGGCTTTAGGAAGGGCACTACTTGGGAAACACCGATTTTGGTAGCGTGGTCCTATTTTCCAATGTCATATTTATCACTCCCCTCCACACATTACGAGCCCTTTTTCACTATTTCCCTTCTCCAAGTGCACATGACCATTAGGTCCATAGGGCACTGACACACCCCCTCCCCTTTTCCACATATTTGGGTCGGGCTTGGAAACATTGCCCCTGAGGTTGATGCAACTAAAAGAAAGTTAAAAGCATATCATGGCACAAGCAATAAACAAAAGTAAAAGAAAATCTTAAAATGAAAAAGATGGTTGGGACATTAAGGTTAGCATTTGGGGAAAATGTCCAAGCATGAGCTCTACCTCTTATCATTATGACCGTCACCCTAGTTCTTAGGGCCAATGTTTTCCCATCACATCATATAAGGAACCCATGCATGTCCCAACCCATGGTGGGTGATGAACTGTCCCACCTTTAAGGGGGTAATAACTGCGATACATCATTCACAACATGCTCTCATTTCCTAAAGCTTCAAGCAGTAACTGTAATACAAAGAAAAAATCAAGAAAAAAGGGGATGGTTCCGTAGACTTGGTTTTCTTTTTATTGTTTTTTTGGACTTGACTTGCTTTTTCGAACTATTATGTGAGGAATTATGCTTCCTGAACACTCCCAAAGTGCCCCCTTGATGCTCCCTAAACGCTTCCTAGATGCTCCCTAATGGTAATGCTAAATTCTTAAAGTAAAAGGATGAAAATGAAAGATAAAGGAGAATTTACTTAAATTTTTAACATTACCTTGAAATGACTCAGGATGTTTGAGAGTGGTTCCAACCTCATTAGAATTCATTTCGAGAAAATAAAATTTCATATCCCATTCAAAATTTAGCAGACTTAACAATTTTCAAGATTTCTGGATCAATGGGATTGTGTTATTTCATTAGATTATATCATGTATGAGGTTATGTGATTGACATTTAATCAAGAGCATCAAGCCCTATATGTACCCCAATGTTTGTGGCGTTGATTGTTGAACACCTCTGTAATGGCATAAGCAAAAATGTACCCTTCACTCAAGTGAAAATCATTGATTAGGCATGTTAAACTTTCTCTACCATATCATAAGGCTTGGAATAGGTCTTTTGATCAAAATTGGTGTAATGACCCATTTGGATTTAAGCAAAAATGTATTAGTAAACATATGATATATGCATATGATAGCTACATATGCATACATCGCATGTCTTATGCTAGTATACTTATTAAATAATTACTAAAGATGTTTAAACGAAGGATAAAAGGTTTGAGTACCTAAAATAGTTAAGAAATGAGATAATACCTAAAATTTGACACTTAGCATATGCATAATAAATATTCCATAAGTATAAGATTAATGAATAAAATTAATATTCTCCACTATAATATTAAAGTTATATATATATATATATATATATATATATATATTTTTAGTCAAATATTATAATTTAAAGTTTATAAAGTTAATTTAAATAATAAACATTACAAAACCTATTAATATAAATATCCCTATAATTAAAATTAAAGGTAAAAATCAAACGAATCTATATCTAAGGTTATATCATATTCATATCTCACCTTCCAACACGTAACATGATGACTCCCAAATCTGATTTGTTAAGAACGATGGAAGAAGGCAATGATTGCCTGGGAAATACTTACTATTTATGCAAGTACGGGGAGAACTGGAGGGGGAAGAAGGCAAACTGAACACTGAAACTCTGAACTAAAGAGTGAAATTCGAATCTCGGGGAGTGGAATTCAGAACTGGAGAACTGAGCAATTATTCTTGAAGCTTTTGGGCACGGGGGCCACATTACTTCCAATTGGAAGTATTTTGGAGCTGGGTACACAGATTGTGTCCCGTTTGGCTGGGAGGTTTTGGCCGTTTGGTAACCAGAGCGAAATTGGAGCGAGGACAACTCGAAATCTGGGATCGACATCAAACTCAGAAGAAAACAAGTATTTATAGTGAATTGATAAGTTTTGTTCTTAAATTTCATTATATGCAATGTTCGAAGTAAATTTCTAAGTTTCTGAATTAAGAACAATTACAATTGGGCAATGTTAACTAATAGCCCTAGAGAATCAAAGTAGAGGTAATGGCTAGACAAGAGGAGAGGAATCTAGATTCTAGATGGTCGATGCATCTAAATGTTTGATGCTCGAATAACTAATCATTGTGTACAATGGATGCCATATCTATCTTGATTTATGTACAAATATGCATGTTTTCATATCTTCTACAACTAATTTGGTATTTTGGATTTTTTTAATGTAAATGCGAAGAAATATAAAAGAATATGTATATATAATAGATGCTTCCGAGACGCTTCACTCCCTTGATTTTTGGAAAACAACGCTTTTGACACTTGGCTTCCAAAAAACGTCCCCGCTTCGTCCCCACTTCGTGCAACATTCGTGTGAATCATTGATTTCCACACTATGTTATTTGTCCTTATTGGGCATACTATTTGTAGGTCATTCAATGTTTGACATGGTTCTTGTCTTTCACTGCCATGATCTTGATTTCTTTTGGATGAACTTTCAATGGAAAATTTCATTCTCATCAACAAATTGTGCTTCTTGGTGTTCCTCTAGTTGATCAACATATTTCAGTGGCTTTTTCTTTTACATTTGAGCTAGAATCCCCTTTTACTAGGGTATGGAACCTTGTTGGTATTGGTACTATGGTGTTTTGAGGAGATGCTATTTTCCAATGGCCCACATTCAAAATTAAGGGTGTAAGGTGCAATCTAATGCTTTATCTTCTTGACCACCTTTCCATCTTTAGGGAGGATGTTGTGTGTTGCCACTCAGATTGTACAGGCACTGCGACAACGACTCAGGTTGGGGGTTGTTACTTTGATCCTTGACCTCTTCGTTCTAGCTGTATCCCAATAACTGCCTATGGGGGGTAGTTCTTATGGAAATGTGAAGATGGAGGATAAGTTTGCAACCAACAAGTCCAAGAGACACAATTGAGTGACCTAGCTTCTTGGTTAATTTTAGCGATTTAAGGATTAGATTAAATTCAAATGTGAGCAGTGCCTTATGAAGTCAACTGCCTTATGGAGTCAACTTCTTGCTTATTATCAATTAGATACCTAGTAACCCGGATGGACAATCACTGCTTAGATGCGTCACTAACCTATATGCTATGCAAATCCTAAGACCTAGGCGTGATGCAAGGATCTTGGTTACTTTTAGTTATATGCCTATCCTAAGTATGACTTTCCTCTTAATTGTTTTGGATCCAGTCTTTAGAGCGGGTTGTGGGATGGACCAAAAGGAAGCAAGCAAAGGTTTGATTAACGATACATCCCCTTGTGTTCCAACCATCCGATGCCTTTGATGCTGTAGAGACTGTGGCTCTGACGATTGCAAGGTCATTTGTTAACCACTAGAAATGTGCTAAATCCTTGAAGCTAAATTGAGAAAGGGTGACCCTAGAAGTCTATCGACCAAGCTTGTGCTTGGAGGTAAATTGTTAATGCAACTAGACTTAGGGTGCTTATGCAAGGTAGATGGGTGATTCTTGGTTTAAGATTTGTTTACTGTTTAAGTACTTAAGTTGTGATTAGCTTCTTATGATGAGAGTACTTAATGATGAATTATGAAACAATATTATAACCAAGAACGTGCCAAATTATTAAGTGCCAATGCTAAACAATAGATAAATCCACAAGATGCTTAACCGATGATAGAAATTTTAGAACACGAATCCAATTTTAACAATGACATTTACTTGGGCCAATTTAGGATATGCCAATGACCAATGTTAAGAGATGCTTACTTAGAATGATAACCAACAAAACTCAAGATGCTAAACAATAAAATTATCCAAGGTTCTCAAGATAATGAAGCAATCTCTTAACGATGCTCAACACAATGATGCCAATCACAATTACTCAAGATATTCTAATGATGATTCTATAACACGATTATCAATGATCTTCTGCCAATGTTAGTGCCAATCAGGAAAGATAACTAGATCAAGACGCCCAAAGAAACTTGAATTATTCAACACCAAGTGATCTGAGATTAGAGTGCTTTTGTGAGTGTTATTATTAGATGTGAACTTATGAATCGATTCACAACAAAAAATGTGTTAGTATACTTGCAACAACTAGAAACCAATTTGCTATAAAACCATGGAAGAAGAATGATTATGATCTATAGAGCATGAGCAAAGAGAGATCTTATGTTACTTATATCCCAATCACATTTAAATGAGCAATTATTAAACTTTTAGGACAACAAGAAGTAAATCACTCTAGATCCAAGAAATGACAAGCATGTAAGAACCAAATATAATCAATGTGACACTGAATGACTTGCCAAGTGAAAATACAAGCTAACCAACCTTCTTATGATGATTTATTCAGTGTTATATCAGATCTGAAATTACTTGTTACATCTGTAAGAAAAGTATGCAAACAGTGAGCTATTAGTGAAATAGCTTGTGCCAAAGTGTGCCCAAAAGTTACCAAATGGCAAAACAAGTTTTCTAATGTGAGATTATGAGTCTTTTAGCCCTTTTAAGATGTATTCAAATATATCAGATCTGATCCCACTTTTTTGCAGGGATATCAGTCACCAAAATTTGAAGATTCATGCCAAAAAGACTAATGCACAAGATGCCTAGATGTTATGACAATGTGCTAGATATATCATATCACACCAATCAATTTTATGCCTCTTAAATGTGTTCTTCAGAAATATATCAGATCTGATTTTACTGATTATGCAGAGATATTCAGTCAATAAGCAAGTTAGATCTATGCCCAACTTACCATAGCACTATTAAATTTTTACCATGAATTTCTTAGTGTATTTAGGCCACTTAGATATCATTTTTAGGGCACTTAAACTTGAATTTTTTCATTGTTATGAATGATCCAGAGAGTTGTAACAAACAGTGAGAGAAAATGAGGGTTAAGAGACCAAGCCCTAGGCCCAAGGCCTTGAAGATTGCTTGCCCAAGTTGTCAAAAGTTTTCCAATGGGCTTGACACCTGCAAACACCAAACTTGAGCCAATTTCTTCCTGCAAAACCCACCAATATTCAGTCCAAAAATTTTCAGAGACGAATTGAGGGCAAAATAGGGCCAACAGAGGCTAGAAAGGATGACATAGAGACTAATGGAGTCCGAAAAGGAGGGCAGAAGAGCGGAGGATGGCAACAGAGGGCTAAAAGGACGCTAAGAGGGAGAGAGGGCTGAAAAGGTCCTCGAAAAGCCCTTAGTGCTGCCGTCTAGGCTCTAGGAGGGGGCCCGAGGCCTTCTAAGTTCTAGGCTCATGCCTAGGCCAAAAATGGCCTGAAAAGCCTAATGCTGGGGCTGGAGAGGGGGTCAAGGCCCTTTAGGACTCACGACCAACCTCTAAGAGGTCGAAAACAGTGATGCAGGGCCCTAAAAGGATGACCCAAGGGGTCAAGAGGCTGATGTTGGGCCTGGAGAAGGGCGCTGGACTTTAAGGCCCTAAAAAATTTACTAACCCTTGCTTGAAAAAATCTATTTTTCTTTAGATCTTCAATTTTTGCAAAATTTCTTAAGTAGCTGGCCCTGCAAAAATTTGGAGACTAGATCTTACCCTTAAGGGCCTAGATATAACTCTAATCCAACTATTTCTTTTGATCTCACCTACACAAATGAATTTACAATAACCCAAAACCCCAATATATACAAAGATTGCAAAATAGTTTAAAACCCCAAAACCCCAGCTGCAAAACAGAGGTTAGATTTTACAAAAAATATATTTTACAAATATATTTACAAAATATACCCGTTTACAATGCTTGAGAAAATTTTGAGAAAAATAATTTTTGTGAATCCTTGATAATGGCTAAATGTATTTTCAAAAGATAGATGCAAAATCCACAGCGTTAGTGAAGTTAGAAAACCATAAAAATATTTAGGATCCAAACATAGTCAGCCTCTGCACAAAGTTTGTGAACTTGGAATCAAAGGTTTGGGGAACTTGCAAACACTATATATTTTCCAAAAAATAAATAGTTAGAACACACAGGGAATCAGATCACCTAAGATAGGCCCACGACTTACCAATAGAATGTTTTTATCACCTACAATGAAATAACGATTAATAACAGTTATAAAGAACAATATAGGAATGCTCGTACCAAACACATACCACAAATCAATAGATTAGAGACACCATGAACTGCATTGCATAGTCTTTATTATGATTATTCGAACGTTCTCAGCAGGAGAGTAGTTTACATCATCTTTTCGAAGTTACATTGGCCAAAATTAGATATGGCTAACTTCATGCTTCTATAGATTTGGTTATACTTGCTATCTAAGTTTTGCAAGTACATAATCTTCAACTTGGTGAAGATGCTCGATGTGGCAAGCATGATGAGGATGATAATAACTCTGATGAAATGGTTGGAAGCCGCAAAAGATTCTATGGTGACAAAAAGAAGAAGCTGATCTCCCAGAGGAAGTCTGCATAGAAGAGATCTCCCTAAGATTAAGAGGGAGTCTGAATAAAGAGGTGCTTCCTGGTTGAGAGGAAGGACATAGCTTTGGTTTTAATTGAAGAATGAATTTTGGCGGATATGTGGCTACATGTAAAGTAGGAAAGGAAAGTATATGATTAAGGAATCTTCTATTAAAGATTCGGTTGGTAGTCCTACTATGAAAAGATGAGAAGCAACATCAAGTTGTCTGGATGACCCCGGAGGCTTGTATTCGATTATGTACATATATTATTGATTGGGGCTGTGTTTGTACAAGTGAATCTCTCGAAGGTTTTGATAACATGCTCGTTACCACTCAGTTTGACTGGGAGAGATTTGTTATCCTTGATCTACTGGATTTAGGAGAGTTGAGGCTTTGTGAGTGAAGCATTTCCCGGGAAGGCATCTGGCTGGCACTTTGTGTTTGATGTCTAGGTCCTGAAGTTGGAAAGGTGGTGTTGGTTATCGAGCTCTGTTTTGGATACACACCTAGATTTTTGGGTTGGTGGTTAGCAAGTAAGCCCGGTGGTAGCTAAAGGGGCTGAAAGCTTGAGTCCACCTTATTCCCACTTGGATAGATTATCCTTGTCAGGAATCTAGTCCATGGCATTGCGGTGCCTAAATTGTTGAGTGACCAATTGATAGATTGCCTTGGTCAGGAATCTTAGTCCGTGGCATTACGGTGCCTAAATGGTTGAGAGACCAATGGATAGATTACCTTGGTCAGGAATCTAGTCCATGACATTACGGTGCCTAAAGTTCTTCATGGTTCATATAATATGAGATCTTCCATTGTACGTGTATATGATGAATACCTCCCTAGTTAAGAGGGAGTGTTGGAAAATGTAACTAGGTTCAGTCTTCATTTAATGTATTTGAGTCATCATGAAATGTAGTTGTCAAAAGAATAAAGAAAATTATTATTATTATTATTATTGTGACTTATTAGAGCATGCGCTTCATGCTTGGGTCACTTCTAGGATTTATTCTGAGTCAATAGAGTCATTGTACTTTTAAAGAGACCCTTCTTGGGCTTTTGAATCATGTAAAAAGGTTAAGTATTGAGTCAAATAATTTATGTATCCTCCACGCCATGTTGGCCTAAAAGAAGATCAAGTCAGCCTAAGGACCCTATTCGACCTCACACGGAGCCTATAAATACAAGCACATCGAATTCATTTGGAGATCACTCACTCACAAGAAGTTCGATATCTATTTTAGCTGGGTAAAGTGCGAAGTCTATTGCCAGGAAGCCGAAGTGAATGCAAGTTTGGGGAAGTTTGAGGAAAAATTGAAATTTTGGTGCCTCTCTCTTTCTGTTTCGTGTCCTGGATTGGGAGATCGAAGTCTTCCAAATTTCTTTGTTGCTGGAAGTTGGTGCTTGGTCGAAGTTGCTAGAAAGGGGTCGAAATTTTGGGAGGCTGACTTGGTGTGGAGGGAAGGTCTTGTCTTGGTCTAGGGTGAAGAATCTCAAAAGAATACTATTGAAGGAAGAATTTCTTGACTGGGCTTTCCCCTCGACGGGGGTTTTGCTTTGGCATAGTGCCTACATTTGGTGTCTATTGTTTTATGTGCTGCTGGTTTGGTAATTGCTTGATGAACTAAAGGAAAGAAGATATAAATAATCGTAATAATAAGAAACATCACAATTAATTATCAAGAATAAGAAAATCTTTTTGCCTCTCTGATTTTCTAACAGTATGGTACAACAATACCATACTGTACAGTCCCTTGAAAATCATGCCAAACAACTCAGCAATAAATGTGTTGTATGACCCTCGATTTTTGTGTCAAAGACATGTTGAACATCCCTAAAAAATTGTGCCAATCGCTGCTATATGGCACTGCAAATAATTGTTGAAAACTACCTTGTAGTGCATGCCCAATCTAGATTCTAGATGCCTTGTGATTTGTGCCCTCGTTGGCTCCTGCTCCTCTGCTTTTCTTCAGCTTCTCACTTCCTCCTTTCTCCTCCAGGAATGTGTCTCTTCATCTCCTTTTTCTCTTTTTTATTTGTTGTTAATGACTAAATCCATAACCCAAGCTGTCAATGGTTGAAATTCAATTTGGCCATCTCAAGATCAATGGTCATGGCTTAATTTCACATTGGGCCTGTTACCGCTCAAACTAGCAGGGGTCCTAGGAGGGGATCCTATAGAGCAACTACCTGGTCGAGGGCAACAATGGAGCGATAACCCATATTCACCTCAGCTGAAGCTCCCTACTCTACGGATTTTCACCGATGAGAGGAGATTCGGTATGATGGAATCACGAGAATATATGGTCGATAATAAGATAAAGAGGTGATTCCTTGGCCCATTCACAAGAGGGACTGAATGAGATGGGTTTGTTTGTTTTAGAAGCAAGGTGATAGGCTCTCTAGGAAGGGCTAAGAGGGTCTTTGAGATCGGGTTTGAGAATATATCTTATCAAGGAAGCCCCTAGACTCAAAGGCCTGGAGAATGCTTGGCTTCTAAGTGATCTTTGTGGAATTGGAGTCCAAAGATTGCGGGACCACAAAGGGCCAAGTGGACCAACAATTAGGTCAAGGGTATGGAGTTGGTCAACCAAGTATGTACTTGACCTAATTAGTGAAGGGAACGGGATCAAAGAAAGAATCTTCCTTTGATGATTTAATATTATGATCCCAATGAGGTCACTAACCAATGGGAAACCAAGGGCAAGAGTCGATTTTCAAGCTAGGGCTTGAAATATCTCAAGATCCCACCGTCAAAATTTCTTGAAATCCGGAGTGCCTCTATATGACACACCAATGCAATTGTAGGCAAGAGATCGAATTATTTTGATGGCTAAATCGTGAGAAAAGTGATGCCCTAGGTGACCTATGGAGGCTAGGCCTAGAAAAGGAGGGGAAGGTGAGAGAAATTCTCTTTGAAAATGATCACCTATGGAAGGATCAATGCCTTATCCTTTGGGGAAGATGGAGTCAAGATGAAATTTATGATTTAGAGGAACTACACCCAATCAAGGAGCCTTCTAGACAACTTCGCATGGCAATTAGGGCATGAGAGCAGCTGCTAGAAGAATTTATACTTCAATTTGCAATAATTGATGACTTATCAAGATGTGTTCAATAGAAACAATCTCTAGGAACATTCACCTTTTCACACATGATACATGAGATGATGCAACACTACAAAAGATTAAATTTCCACAATTTTGCATAAGAAAAGTAGTAAATTTCAGACCTAGTATAGCGAAAATCCTAGCAACATTCATGTATTAAAGCAAATAACAAGAATAGACATGAAAATGTTACTTACATGTGTAAAGAGTATATCCAATCACCAAATTATGCCAATAATGAAGCTCCAAGACAAGAGAGAGATATCCAAACATCAAAATTCATCCATAACATCCAAAATCCTCCTCCAAAAGGGAATGTGAAATTCTCAAGAAGCTACTAAGACCCAAATCCAAGTGATGATGATGAAAATGAATCACCTCACTTGTATTTATACAATCTCTAATGAATTCGAATGGCCTAATTTGGACTAATAATGCCCCTAAAATAAAATAATGTGCATAATAACAATACTTTTGGTGACAAGCCCACCAAATAGCTCAATAACATAAAGATAAGCCTCTCAAGAGGGCAGAATGATCAACATAATGAGTTGTTGGGCCTTTGAAGAGGCCTAATGAAGTCCAAGGGGTGCCATGATGTGAAAATGGACTCCCAACATAGTAGACAAGGGGTTGGCCCCTTGTTTTCCAAGCAAGAACCTGTGGTGCTCCCAAGTGGGTGTGGGGGCACAAGGACATCCTCATGGGTCTCCAAGTGGATCAAAAATGCTTGTAGACCATCTGTAAGGGCTAGGATGGTGATGTAAGCCCTCCCTCTGCAGTGGGAGACATCCTCTAGACCCTAGAACATCTGCCAAGTGTATGGTGCAAGTGTGGAGCCAGTTGGGCATGGTGAACCAAGTGCATCATCCTCATCCAAAAGGTGGAACACAAGCAATCAATGAGTGGTATTGGGGATCCATGAAGTACTCTCTGCTATGGTGGAGGTTCATGGTTCTCAACGCTCACCCTAGGTCCTCTGGAGGGCTAGGACCCCATAAGGGAGACCAAGTGTTAGTTTTTGTAGCATCAGATGTGTTCTAGTCACGAAACTTGGTGGAGAGGCTAGAGTACATTATATCTCCATAACCCAGAAATTGTTTCTAGAAATTCCACCTAGAGATAGCATAATTAGATTATTAACCTATTTTTTAATGTTTCCTATTAGTTTAATGTTTCTCTAGACTCACACGGATCGATCAAAAAATGATCTGAGCCATTCGTTAAGATTAAATCTTGGCCATTGGGTTCCCAATATGAATATATACGAAGGGATCGATGTGGTGATGAAGGACACAATTGAGCAGCAGTTCCTTGTGCAGATCAAGCTAGCAGTAGTAGAGTTCGAGCCAGAGAGGGACGCATTGTCAGTGAGGGGTAGGGACAATGATCCAGAGGAAGATTTCTAGATTTTGAGAGGTAGCAGCAAGAGGTTGAGTTATTCCCAGTGTAGGAATGCGAGTGTAGGACCGCGCGAGTGCCGGAATGCACGAGTGCAGGCATCATGATTGCAAGCAGCGCGAGTGTCAAGGTTGCTTAGGATATCTTTTCCAAATTTTCTTGCTGTGGATTGACAGTTTCAGGCATCCAATTGCACTTAGATTTCACTGTTGCTTAATAATATTAAACCCTCAGTTGTTGCACCGATTTTCCCAAGTTGGGTTTTTCCGGGGACATTTGTTCAAAAATAACTGTGTAAATGTGTGCACTAAATTTTTTCAGTTTCCAACGCTATTTTCTTTTGCAGTTTATTTGTGAAAATCACAGTGTCAATTATTTGGTATTTACCCTAGAAGACAACAGATAAATTGTTAAATAAACTAACAATTAGAAAAATAATTTCCAGTTGTTGTGATAGATGAAATTTTCACAAGGTATCAGAGCGCGAGTGATCAGCCAAGAAGCTCAGAAGTGAAGGAGAATTTCATTGTTCAGAGGGAGCAGCAGGCCAAAATTATCGGAAGTTGCACAATACCCAGATAGGCAGGCCGAATTACTGGGGCCAGGGTTTGATTTTTAGTTGCAGGTTGGCAGAAAAGTCGAGTTGCCCGAGATAGTGATTCCAAAAGTCAGAGGAAGCAACAACTACTCAAATTTTTGCTAAGCAGATTTTCGGTTGGACGCAGAGGGTTTTGCAGTAGAAAAACTAGCGTCGGGTGGAAGAGAAAAGCGCACACAGTAGAGGGAAGATTTCTCTTAGGGAACTTAGAGTTTCAGAAGTTCGATTTTCCATTGCAAATTGGCAGTAGCAACTATCAGATCTGCGCATTCCAGAAGGGAGTGCGAGTAGTAGAGCAACAATCAAGCAGAGGGAAAGAGGGAGATTTTCGGGTTTATTTTCTCTAGTTTTTTGAGTTTCCAGATTTTTGCAACTCTGCAGGGATGACGATATGAGATTGCCAGAAGAGGCTGTGTGAGCTATCCAGAATGCAAATCTGGGCAGCAGATCGAGTTCTAGTTGCCAGAGACAAGTGCTGGAGGAAGTGCGAGTTGCAAAGAAAGGAAGGGTCCCAGGTAGGGACCAAGCTCGATAGGAGATAATGGGGCACTAGATCCAGGTGGAGGAGGAATATGAGACTCCAATGTGCCATATTGGGCATGTTCCAACACAGTTGCAACAAGGAGATTAGTAAGATCAGTTCCAGATTGTTGCAGTGGGACCATCACCTTTGCTACAGGGGCCCACAATACCACAATAGTAGATTTAGTGTCAACAGACGCAGCTAGTCATTCAAATGACAACTTCATAGCTAGTTGTAGTCAGTTCCCGAGAGACACTTGCAGAACTTGTTGCAGTGACACAAACAGTGTGAATTGCCCAATTGCAGTATGTAAGTGCAGTTCTAGCTAGAAGATTCCCAGCGCAGAGCTTCGCATTTCAGTTTCCAAGGCAAGAGGGCAGTGGGAGTTGTCAGGAGGGAGCAGAGAGATTTCCCATCGGTAAATTGAGACTTAGAGGGAACAACCCTATGGAATCTAGTGCTTTAGGATTTGGGGAGATTAGATTCATTATTGCAAGAGTTGCAGCAGTAGTGCATAAGCATTACTAGAGCAGTAGCAACACCAGTATGAGTAGACTAGATTTCGCTTTGTTTGTAGCTATACCTCCAGGAGTGAGGTGGGGTGACACCGAGCTGTAGTCCCGAAGTTGCAGAGATTGGGCAAGATCCTTGAGGTGTCCTCCTCATGGATCATTACCTTGCTACGAGGGCACACAACATTCAATAGCAGGATGAATCAATGTCAGTGGTTGCAATCAGAGACCGAAGTGACAGTTGCAGACTAGTAGCAGTCAGATGCTAAGGAGCTCAATGCAATGTTGACAACAGAGTAGGTGGCTCAATGTAGAGTTGACAACATCACAAATTCTTCAGTGGACAGTGTAGTTGAAGCAGCAACAAATGAGACGGAGTTACAGTGCGGGTGCAGGGTTGGCAACAATATGGCATTGTCAGCAACAGCACATATGTAGCATCAGAGTTGTGCAGTGGTTGGTGGGCATTATGGCCAGACATCAACAACATGACAGGAGATGGTACAAAGACGAGATGTTGTGGTAGGATGTGCAGCACTAGAACACAATCCTCGCTAAGAGGGAGTACTAGTTTTTGTAGCATCAGATGTGTTCTAGTCATGAAACTTGGTGGATAAGCTAGAATACATGAGATCTCCATAACCCATAATTGTTTATGGAAATTCCACCTAGAGATGGCTTAATTAGATTATTAACTTATTTTTTAATGTTTGCTAAGTCTAAACTTCGGAAAACTGGTTAATTAATCAGAATTAATTAAGTCAAGGTGAGAATTCTCTAGAAACTCACATAGATCGATCCAAGAATTATCTGAGCCATTGATTAAGATTTAATCTTGGCTGATGGAGTCCCAACAGGAAGATATAAGAAGGGATCGATGTGGTGATGGAGGATACACTTGAGCAACAATTCCTTTTGTAGATCAAGCTACCAGCAGTAGAGTTCGAGCTTGAGAGGGACACAGTGTTAGTGAGGGGCAAGGACAGTGATCCGGAGGAAGATTTCCAGATCCAGAGAGGCAACAACAAGAGGCTGAGTTATTCCTAGTGCAGGAGCGCGAGTGCAAGAATGTGTGAGTGTAGGAATGCGAGTGCAGGAACGCGAGTGTAGGAATGCAAGTGCAGGCAACATGAATGCAAGTAGGGTGAGGGCCAGGGTTGCTTAGAGAATATCTTTGCCAGATTTTCTTGTTGTGGATTGTCAGTTTCAGGCATCCAGGTGTACTCAGATTTCATTGCTGCTTAATAATATAAAACCCTCAGCTGCTACACCAGTTTTCCCAATTTGGGGTTTTCTAGGGACATTTGTCAAAAAATAACTATTTAAAATTTATGTGTGTGCGTGCTAGATTTTCTTAGTTTCCAATGCTATTTTCTTTCGCAGTTTATTTGTGAAAATCGTAATGTGAATTATTTGGTATTTGTTGTAGCAGACAATAGATAAATTGTTAAATAAATTAATGATTAGAAAAATAATTACTGTTGTTGTGATAAATGAAATTTTCACATCAAGCCCCAAATGGAAACCCACCTGCAATCTTGCATAATATCCAATGCGTCCCCTTGCCCTCCAATACAACAAATCATTAGAATAATCAAGTAAAAGAGCTTACAAGTCATGGAATCAATGGGGCACTTCATGGTGGCATGCCTTCCATAACAGGCTTTAGCGTGTACAAGTGTCTCCAAGCTCAATAAGGGGGTTAACTAAGGACCCTATCAGGCGGTTTCATCCTTTAAAGGGGATGACATGTCCAAGGTACATCCCTCAAGTGGCAGTTGGCAAATGATAAAGTAAAGGAATGGATTGGGGATCAGGGGAATCATCTAGACCACATGTTATGGTACCAGGGTAGTTATAATAGGGGAAGTCCACACCTGGGTATATAAGTGTAGGAGGGAGAAAATCGTGGTACATGAGTTACCTCGACCTTTGTTTTTCCACCCTTCTTCATATGCCTTTTCCCTTTGATTGATTTTCTTCATAACTGCTCGAGGCTCTAGGGGATGATAGCATGTTGCGTGGTATATAGCATTGTATACCCCCTTAAGGTGGGGCAGTTCATCGTCGACCAGGTGTTGGGACAATCATGGGTTCCTTAATGATGGAGGGGGCTCATCTAGGGCCCATAAGAACTGGGGTGATGGCCATGGTTAAGGAGTAGAGCTCATGTTTGGATTTTGCCCATGTGCTAAATTTGTATGTCCTGGCCATCTTTTGCATTTTGTGGTACATTTTTTGTTGAGAACGACCAAATTATGCTTTTTCTTTTCTTTTTCGCTGCATCAACCTCCATGCATTGTTCCAGGCCTGACTGAAGATGTGCACAAGGGCAGGGGGAAGGCTAACCTTATGTGGACCCAGTGGACACATGTGGACCTAGATGGGAAAAGAGATGAATGGGGCTAAAATGAATGGAAGGAAGTGATGTATATGGTGTCGGGAATCGGGACCACACGACCAAAATTTGGGTTTCCCATGTAGTGACAACCCTAAAGCTAATGGCCAGTAAAGGAGATCCCATGGGACTAGGATACAAGGCTAACCATGAAATCGGGCAGTAGAGACACGAGTACAGACCTAGCCCACTGTTTCCGCCAAATCCCCCCCCACCAATCCATGCCCAAAAGTGCCCATGGCAAGTAAGGAAAATTACTCAACTATACCAATGAAAGGTCATACCTTTGGGGCCGGGAGGCCCACCTTCAAACATACAATCATGACAAGTGGGTGAGGGACCACATGGTTGGCTCAGGTGGCAGAGATAATGGCACATCGAGCTATCTGGTGGTTGTAAGGGGCTGTTGGCTATCGGCTGAGGACCATCTAAGAGAATTATTTTTTTCTCCCATATACACTACCCACAAGTGGTGGGTAACAGGGCACACTTAAATCACTTAAGTGACCCAAATTTTATAAAGTTAAACTCACTGTATAAAAGGTCACTTTTTAGTCATTAAGTATAAAAATACATTTTTGAAGTTTATAATGTAAAGTGTCTAGAGAGAGAAATGTGTTCAGTCACTTCTGCATGCTAGGAACTGCCAATGCAGAAGTACCCCCAAGCTACTAAAAACTAACAACAGTATCATCACCAAGAACAATAATCTCATTATTATAGTTAGCAAGCTTTGAGAAAACCTCTCGCTTACCAGTCATATGTTTGGTAACCCTTGAATCAGTGTACTAGACATATTGAGAAGCAAAGGTGTCAACAAGAGAGGTTTTAAAGAGAAACAATCACAAGTTCAGTTTGTGGAACAATTGTACTACTTTTTGCAAAATGACCTTGATGCCTTTCTCCTCTACTTTCTATATTGTGCTCTCTATCTCTATTTTGATTAGCTTCATGTCTTTGCCTAAGTTATCAATCTTCATCATTGTGATTAATTTTGCTACAATAATTGCATATCTGGGATGAAAATTTTGATACATACTTGTCATATTTGGGGAAGTCTGCTATTGAGTTTTATTCCAACTATACTTTGCTCCTTTAGGACTTATATTATAGCCTCTTCCTTTGTCTCTTCTTGTCAAAGATTTGTTTGGTTCTTCAAATTCATTTTTTTTAACCTATGCTCTTTTTGGATTAGTGACTCCACAACTTCTTCAAATATAGGAACTTGTTGGAATCACGATTGTCGTTAGACCAAAACCCACAGGCATTAGTCTCTGCTACAATTGCCAAAGTTAGGATCCACGAGATGCAGTTTGTCCATGTCGCGAAACACATGTGGAGCGCTGAACCCGATGTTCAACAATCCCCCCCAGTGTGAGTTAGGTGAGTTTTAAATTGTTTAAATTTTGATGTTCTATGTTGTAGCAATCACTTATTAAAAAACTTCTTTATGTTGCAATATTAAACAAGAAATATTAGATATCACATAAATCAAATGCGCAATAGAAGATAGGCAAGAATACAATGAGACACAGAGAATTTAGGTCCAATGAATAGGGGAAAACCCAACCAGGTTCATCTTCTATTAGAAATCAATTGTTTAGCAGAGATATAGAGTACAATGCGAGATCAAGAGAATGAGTAATTTCACCCAAATCTGAACAAGTTGTAGCATGAAGATCACTGGTAGAAGCACCAAATGCACACACTGAATCAACCTTGGCTCACCAAGTTTTGCTCTTACTCTCCAAGTCTCTCCCTCACAATCTTCTTCAACTCTTCGAATTCTTCTTTCACAATGCACAAGTAGTGAGGGGAGAAAGAATGAGGCACATATATATAGGAGGAGCAACGAATCCATGCCATAAAGGAGGAGTAACTCACATGCCAAGAGGGAGAGTAACATATGCCCATTTAGGAAATGTAACTCATGCCATTAAGAAGGTACACATGCCTTTGTAACTTATGCCATTAAGAAGGAGAGTGTAACATATGCATTAAAGAGTGCGTAAGAGGAATCTTTCATGACATGCTTTAATGAGAGTGTAAGAGAGTGTAAGAGGAATCTTTTATGATGAGCTTTTATTGAGTGTAAGAGAGTGTAAGAGCATTAATGAGTGTAAGAGGAATATTCCATGCCAATAATGAGAGTGTAAGAGAACATTATTTAGAGCCATGATTGAGTAACTTGAATTTCTTTTTAATGAAAATATAATAGCATCATAAGAATAATATGAATAATATTAATGATAATATTGATGATTAAGTCAAAATTGAACTATTAGGATCGATTGATGATCATAAGGGATTTTCCATCAACAATACTTGATTACTAATTGATGCAAGGTGATTTACTGTCTTGATACTTTCTAATTTTAGACTTTCTATCTTTAGAAATTCTATTTTTTAGACTTTCTATTGTTAGAAATTCATTCTTGAGCTACCAATTTTCGACACGAACTTGAGACCCGTCGCTTTGATACCACTTGTTGGAATCCCGACTTCCGTTACACCAAAACCCACAGGCAATAGTCTCTGCTACAATCACCAAAGTTAGGATCGACGAGAGGTGGTTAGTTCATGTCGCGAAACACACAGGGAGCGCTGAACCCAATGTCCAACAGAACTCTATTCAGAGAAGATACACAAAATAAAGTCACAAAATTCTGATATAGATCAAGGAAACTATTGAACAAATGGTTATGAATATCTTATCTTTTAATTTTTGCAGCGATTGGTTACAACTCATTCTTCAATTCCTGCAATTTTTGAATATAATCTATAACTAAATTTGATGGTACCATTTTCACGCTAGTTAATTTGTTTCTGAACAATAAAATATGAAGTTCATTTGAGGTTATATACAAATTGTTTATCTTCTTCCAAAAAGTAGCAGCATTAGTAAGACCTCAAATATGAGAGAGGATGTCATTGTTAGGAGCAAATGTAAGCTAAAGTGGGGCATTTTTTTCCTGCTTGTAATCATTAGTCATGAGGTCTGGTTTTGAAATTATCCCACTCGCTATTTTCCAAAGATCATGATAAGACAGAATTTGATCATTTTTGTTTTCAAGTTGGGGAATTTTTTCCATTCAATTTGTGAGATTCGGGGATCATAAAATTGTTAATTTTGATCATATTGAAAAAAACATGTTATTACACTAAAAATAATCTCCTTATAACTTCAATATAAATCTGAACCATGACTGCTTAAAAAAATTCTGAAACCAGAGTCATACTTATAACTACGAAAAATAGGGTTTGATTTTTCTTTCAGTGCTTTTATTGTGCGGTTAAAAATAAATTTATTAATTCCTGTTTGCAAAGAATGTGGAACTCTTTTGTTATACTAGTTTCACATTAGAATTGTAAAGGATTTAAAATTGCAGAGGATTTATTTCAATGAAATTTGGATTACTGTAAATTCTGATATCTTCAAAATGATTACTGTGTATGTTCGAATTGCTGGGTCAAATTGACTTCTTAAATTGGTTTAATGTTTGGGATTATGCTACCACTTATCACTGTCTTCTTGGACTTGCCAATTCATTGGGGTCTGTTTAATATCCCACCACCTTGAAGTTATACTGCTGACGTTTTCCTGATGCTGCTGATCAGATTAGTGATCAATCCCCTTTATTGAAGGGTTCAGCCTGCTGTAGCCACTATTAAAATTGTTCTGCTGCCAATGAATATGCATATGCCACTGCCATATGATTCTCTTCCTTTTTTATTATTTAGCCCCTAGGAACATGGCGTTGAGATAACAGGTAATGTGGGTCTCTAGTATGAGTGAGCTGCCAATCACAACTGCTGTAGAGAATTAGACCACAGTGGCCATACACTTTTTTTAGGGTGATACCATCATATGAATCAGCTTTAAATTTTGTCTTCTATTAATTGCATTTAATTGACTCTTTAATTCTGCAATTCAGTCAAATTCATATTTATCTCTAAGCATGTGCCAAATATTGTCTTAACACACATCTCTAAGATTGCCCAATGCCCCAATCATTGTGGCTTTGATACGATGTTAATCAATAACATGGAGTATGTGAAGAGATAAACAAGAAACAGAAAGAGTGATGTATTATGCAGTGAAACATGAATCTTCGATCACTCGCGATTAATCACGAGTCAAACTCTGCTCTTCCCTCAAACGATCCGATTCAACTATGGGCGAGTCAAACTTGCGTTGACCGTGTTTGACTCGTGCTCAACATGGGTTTCACTTGTGACTCACTGATTAATTGCGATTTAGGCGATTGAGGTGATTTTCAACCCTCAAATCGAGGGGCACGAGTTTTAACTTTTAGGGTTCCCGCATTTTTCGTTGCGTAGTTTAGTTACGTTAAAAATTAAAAGTTGGTCTGTAATTGACTTTTCTCAGTTGCTCAAGCCTATAGCTCATACGTCGAGAAGGTAATAGAGGCATGGTGTCAGTTTCAATTTATTCCACGTAATAGAGTCGTAGTGTAATAGAGGTGTAGTGTGCAGTGTGCTCCATTGTAGCTTCAACATGTGCTTGGTCAGAGATTTCAGTAGCAAACCATTATCGTATCATTTTAGCAGCAATCAAGAGATTTCAGTTACTGCTTTTTTACTGATTAGTATGCAGTATTTTATAAACTTTTAGAAGCAGATGCTTCTGGTTCGATGTAGTCATAGGTTAGGAGTCAAGACCCAGTGCTTTGGATCATGTTTGGACTCATAACATATATGAGATAGTTATTCATTCATGATATTTTGGACATCTATTGATATTATGCCTTGTTTGGACATGGCTTTATTGAATATCAATGAAAAATGTTTTTTTTTTTTTTTTTAATTCAATATATGTTTATATCTTAAATTATTGAATTCACCGATTTTTCCCGATTTTTCCCCGATCCGATTAAAACTCTTCGCTCTTTTGCCTCGCCGATTCCGAGTCTGGTAACATTGGTATTATGTCAATATGCTTCAAAATTACATAGTGGTGTTGTATATATATCTAGCAAGTTTAGTTAGTCCCATTAGGAACTGCTCACTTAGTTTCATTAGATACATTAACTTAATTGCCATTTATAAGTTATAACTTATTTTTCACTTTATGACGCTACAAGATTATGCTTATACATCTCATTTAGTACTTGGATAAAATAAACATTACAATGTCTAACACAAATTAGGATTGTTAGTTACTAGTGATAAAAATGCTTAACACAATATCCTTTTTTCTATCCGAAATTGAATAATGATTTTATTATTGTTTTTCTCACTTATTTCTTTGAGAGTGATAAGACCTCAGAAGATTTTCTTGTGGCTAACTAGTTTTTGAAAATTTCTTCTGAGCAGGTTGGATGTGCATGTATAGACATGTCAGATGCAGACTTGAATTTTATAAAGTTGGCTTTGACATCTGCACCAAGAAATGGAGCTCAGGTTCTTCAACATAATGGCTCTTTTTGACTTCTATTTGAGCAAACCTTTCTTATGTTTTATAATTGAATTACTCTCACTTATTTCATATGATCTTTTTATGGCTTTTGAAATTAGTTTGTTCTGATGGGCACAAGTAAAAATCCAAGAATGCAAGCTGGTTTGGAAGAGCTGCAAAAAGATTTTAAGGTAATTTTGCACAAGATGGCTAATTTTATGCTTCTTCCATTCCTAATACAGCTAATGTTGTTTAGAATCTATAGACTGAAGGAACACATAAGGTGGTTGATGATAACTCTCCTTTCATTGATGTGTATTGATTGAAGTCTCGAGGCTTGGCTCTGGGTATTCAAGAAAGTCCAGTAGTCAAGAAATATAACAAAATGTGCTTGTGACAAAACCACTTGACTGGTTTACCAATGTCATGTTTGTCCATAAGACCCTGTCTATGGAAACCATATTGATTCAAAAATGATAATTGCATTGTCTTTTAAATCCATTTGAGTACTTCCTGTCTTCTCATTTCATCGAATATCTTCTATAATCTTGGCCTATATATGTTGTTTCAAGATTAATGATTGTTTTGATTTAGTACACGGACTGATAAGAATACTAAATCACATTGAAATGGGTTACATACCTCTGGCTTAAGGCAACTAGCTTTCTCTTGATAGTATGAAGTGTTTGGTCAACACATTATTTCAGCTTTACTTCATTTGGAATAACTTTTATATGTTGGGTTGAGCACAAGTTCTAATGTGCTTGTAGGGTCTGGGGGTTTATAATATTATAATTTAGAGCAATACTGCTGCCCTCTGTTAGTATTTACTATTGGAAGTCTCTAAATCTGTTCTACTGCAAACACACTGAAGTTGATTCTAAGCCTCATATTGAAAGGCATCGTAAACAATTCCTAAGCCTAAGAATAGGATGAAGTCCTAATTCTTATCCCAGTAGGCTGAAAAGACCTCAAAGCTGATTACATAAGGCAAAAACTCAGCACCTCAGACCAGAAGCCTCAGGAGTCTCAGAGGGGCTGAAAATTTCAGAAGGTTCGAAATTCTCTGTCATGTTACAGGAGACTGAAAGGGCACAGAATCCATCTCAGGAGATCCGAATTATCACAGTTCTTATGTCACTAAAGCATACCTTGTTCACAAGGATTAATCTCAGAATTTGCGTTCAAAGTCTTCTCTACACCTCTGAATAAATGGAATCCTTGAATGTCAGATTGAAGTTTCAAAGGATCTCTGTTCTATGCATAAAAGAAGATTATGAGACCTAGTCAAAATACCCAGTCGAAGGGTTACCTCAGCAAATGTAGAATATCTATGAAGAAAATCAATCCTTCCAGAAGTCATATCTAGTATAGAGCCAAGCTGTTTAGAAGAAGTCCGAAGTATATTTCATGGAATTGAACTGATGATGTTCAAGAACATCAAAGTTATATGTCAACAAAGTACAAGAAAAGATGCAAATTTGCTGTCCAAACAAGTTTTTAAGACCTTTGAAGAAGGTCTCCAGTCATGTCTCTGTTTCAGGACCTAAAGCCTCAGACTTCTAAATCAGTAATTCAAGGAGCCTCAAAATTTATCTCAGTCAAAAAGAATTCAAGGCCAAAGTATCTCAGGAAGCATACAAGATGAAGTCATAAAATAATTATTTGGAAGTGGTCATTAAGGAAGCTCGATATTGTCTGTCTAAAAGTTCTCAACATAGTAAGAAGTCTACTTGATGTAATGAACCAAGAAGTTGAAGAGATATCTGTTAAAATTGATCAAAACAAATATGAAGTTTGGGAAGCCAGAATTGCAATAAAGACTGATTAGGACGAAAGATAAAGGTCGAGTGACTTCATCAATTGCTGATCTGTTTTAGCATCAAATATTTGAAAGCTTCGATTATGAGTGAAGGTCGGTTATGAGATAACATTCTCAATCAACAGTATAAACACTCCTACGAATGAGTGACATGTAAGCTATCTTGATTTGGGCAGCATGTGTGAGCACAATAAAATGATGACCAGAAGATGCAAAGATTGTCATTCCCTATACTTCAGCAGTATGTATTGCACTTGCTCTACTGATTGACACCTGAAAGATGTACCTTAATGAAGGATGTGCATTGGATATGATATACTTGACTGTTGAATTAAAGTTCTTTCTATAAGATTTGATGTCACATACAATGCCGTGAAATATCTTGGGCACTGAGATCACATGCTCAAGCCAGACTGATGGAATCCATTGAAATAAAGACTAAGGACAAAATATTGTTGCTGCTATGACAATTTTGAACAGAGCTAATTGGTTTAAAGAGACTAAGGATATTTATTGATCAAGTCATTGATTGATGAGGTTAATGAAGTTCATCCCATATCGACTCTAGTGTTTGGAGGACTGAAAGCCTTGATTGTGATTTTTATATCTAGGGATTGTAATTCCCAGCAAACATCAAGGCTCGGATAAGAAAAACCCTAGGATTGGACGTTTCCGCTGAAAGAAGAAACTCTAGCTGTTGCATGGAAGGAATGATGATGATGTATGGATGCAAGAGAACTAAAGATCAAGAGGGAGCTGATATTATTCTCAAAAGATAAGTATTTTATATTTCTCCCATTTGAGTTTTACTAATTTTACTAGTAGTTAATCTCTTCTCTTTGAAATCTTTGCTTGGTTGTAATTGTCGTTCCATGGCCTCCTAGTGAGTATTGTAGGTCAATGGCACAGGCTGCCTAGGATCTGGAAGCAAATGGAAGAAGTGGAAGAATGAAGCAAAGTGAGAGAACTTTAAATGAATTGCTACTTGAAGGATATTGTACTAGAGACCCAAGTTTAGAAGGAGCGGACAGTTTGAAGTATGCCCTGATTGTGCCAAAGAGAAGTGAAGGTTTGGCATGCAGCAGATGGCAGCATGGAAGCAAGATTTGAGAAGATTCTCCCAGAGAGAGGGATAGGATCATGTCAATATGTTTACCTCAGTTGATGATCCTATATGATTTATCTCTGATGGAAGTTGAAGGACTATTGACCCAGCTGCCTACACCTACCTACAAGTCAGTGAGAAAAGCCTTCAACCCCACAAGGTGTGGTTGGTGGCAGGGAACTCAGAGAGGGGGCTGTCACACTAATCCCGACTCTCTCCGTTTGAACTATCTCCTAGGTTAGCTAAGGGGGTGGTCTCTAATGAAAAGTTAATTTAAAAAGGATGTGAGTTTCTAGGAGAATTGTAAGAGTTAAATAGATTATCTCTTTAAGATTTATAAGCAAAATATTGATATGAGTAATAACCTTCAAAAGATAAGCATCAAATATATAAACAACTAGTGCCTTCCAAGTATTTGCTCTTTAAGAAATGAAATTGTATTTTGCTTAAAATGAAGTGAAATGCTTTCAAATGGAAAGCCAAAATAAACCTGAAAAGTGAAACACTAAATTGTTAGCACAAGATATTATAAATGCTTTCAAGATGAAAAAGTCTACAAATCAAAACATGGAAACTATCTCGCTCAAAATGATACAAAAACTACTCAAATGTTAGACCAAGATGACAACAAAGTATGTTAAAAAATAATCTACAAAAGGCTAGGCCAAAGAGTATGAGCAAACTCTCCTCTTTGACTAGCCATGACTTAACTCTGTGAAATAGCCAAATATTGATAAATGAAGTATGATATATAAAAAATAAATTTTTCCAAGTTTGATATTTTGATGCAAGAAATAAAAGCTTTAAAAAACTTGAAAGAATCCCTGCAAGACACAAATAAGATATAGATGAGACTTTGGAATTCAAAACATGCGGGTTCTCCTTGAATTTATTCAAGAATGGGTTGATTCCTCCGAGAATTTCCCCTCACGCTTGAAAAGCTTGACCAAATAGTGATTCATCTAGAAAACTTCACCACAAATCATTAAATCGACATGAAATTAAATAAGTGCAGTGGAAAGAATTCCTAGAGATACATCTATTATCCACTAGAAGATTTCTTTTCCTAAAGCAAATAATTAATTCTTATGCTAATATGAGATAGATGCATACTAACATAACTTGAAACAAGCGTGAAAGAAATAATGATATGAAGAAATAAATAGAAGCATAACAACAAGTCAAGAATTTACCACACATGTAAGGAGAAGAACACCATCATGCTTTACCCCAAAGACTGTTGTATTATATTGAAAGTAGTGAATACAATCCCGCAGAGTCTCCTCAAGCAGAATAGCTCGTATTACATGATACAATATGAGAGCCCATGGCTCTATTATATAAAGAGTTGGGAGAAAATCCCAATAAAAAATGACAATGACAAATGGCATTGGAGCCAATCCCAATGTAAAAGTGATTAAACAAGTGGCATGAGGTGACAATCCTAAAGAGAAATTCGAATTTGTTGAATGAAGCTCAAATGCAAAGTGTAAAAATCGAATTTTGTTAAGTGGACATCATTTTCTTCTTCCCTTATGTGCCAAATTCAAATTTTATGATAGAATAACAAATGTATATGGGTGGCAACCCATGTGGGAACAATTTCCCACAAAAATCTCCACCAAATATTCTCCGAAATCCTCCCAAATGTGCATTGACTTCACAAATTCGAATTTCCAAGTAAGCAACTTTCTCCTTTAATTTCAGAAATTCGATTTTATTTAAGCACATGTCCTTTCTTTGATTTTAGGAATCCACATCACCTTGGGACTTCACTTTAACTCCCCTATAATTTTCCACCTCATTTCCACAACATTTAGCATGTGTGGATATTTATTTTTCTCCATTTATTTAATTTCTGATTTAATTAATTGCCAGATTTCTCACTAAACTTAGGAAAAGTGGGTTTTGAGGGTTCAAAACACTTTTTTAACACATCAAAGTATGTCATAGTAAAAATTTGATGGTGAGAGGTGTAAATTTCATTACTCATACCCCATACAACTTCTCTAGACATCACTTATTACATTACAAGTACAATTTTATTTGCAATTTCTGCAGTGCGGAAAATCTAAAAAATTAAAAAATGACTACCTAGACCAAACCAAATTCCATGAAATTTTTTGTGTGATCTAGTATGGTAATATACATCGGCTTTAGACACTAAGATGTGTTAGGGGCTCAACCTTCAAACCGTCACCCCGGATTTGGGGTAAACGTGAGTGAAAAAAAAATTATTCGTCTTTGATAAAGAAGGGATAATTAACTAGATAAAAAAAACACTCCAAGGTGTACACGTTTGCTGATCGAGTCCCAACATTCTAGGCCTGTTACAAACTCAAAAACTCATCATTACTAGTATCACTTATTACAATTCCGCGTAGGGTGTGGAATCTAGGTACAAGAAAGACGATGAGAAGATAGAAGTAGAGTTAAAAAACTACGTTGACTGATGATATCTGATGGTACAAGTGTCTTCTGGATCATCCTTGGGCATGGAGTCTTCATATAATCATCAGGTGCCATTCCAGTGGTCAACAAGGACTAACGTGTCAGAGGGAGTGGCCTTGAGGAGAGTATTGCCTCCAGAGGGAGCAATCAGAAAGCTCTGTTATGACCTCAGAGAAAGTTAACCTCAGATTCTTGGATGATGGATTGTCAGTGTAAGAGTGAGTACTTAGTTAAATTGACTTGAAATCATCTGTAATGATGGATCTTGTGAAGCTGCAAGGATTCCCATATTCAGTTTGAGTTTATTTCTTAAGTTTGTGTGAAAATCTAGAAATTCCGATTCCTACAGCAACAAATGATAATATTTCTTCTATTTGTTAATTTACTGAAACAAATTATTTGCAGTTATCAATGGCAAATATCGAGATACATACACTGCAGTCTTCACAAATTAATTACTGCAGAAAAATAAATGTAAGGAAAATACTAGCACAACAATAACACATTAACACAGTTATTTTTGGACAATTGTCCCCGGAAAAACCCAATGTGGGAAAACTGGTGCAGCAAATGAGGGTTTCTTTTATTATTCTTCAACAAAATCTCATGTACAATCTATAGATAGCAGAATAGAAGAAGAATCACTGAGAGAAATTTTACAAACAAATTTCTCCACTCCACAGTGAATTTTTGACACTTGAGAGGACCAATTGCCCTCATGCTAGCCACACTGCATCACCCTTTGCGCAGTGACTGTGCTGTCCCTGCATCACTGCCTCTACGTGGGTGACTTGCATCCCTCTTTTGCGCTCCCTCTTCCTGCCGTTTTATGCACTCTTGACTATTGCTGATACCCTCTCTCTCTCACCTGCAACTCACCCTTTGATTCGATTTCCTCTTGCTGAACTTTAGCCGGTGAGAAAATCGATCTACTTGGGCAACTGAGTATCTGTGTGGTGTGTTTTCCAAATACCCATCGAAGTCCTTATAACCCTTTCGTTGATCAATCAACGACCCAGATTAGATTCTAATCAATGCCTCAGATCATTTTGATTTGATCCTCGTCTTCTTCTAGAAGTTACACACCCAATTTAATTAATACCCTTTAATTATTTTAATTTCCTAAGTTTAGACTTATGCATCCATTAAAAATAATTAATTATTTTAATAAAACTGTCTTCGGGTGGAATTTCTCAAAACGATTTCTGGGTATTTTGGGATACATGTGTGCTAGCCTCCCTGCAAATTTTGAGTCTTTGAGCACATCTGATGCTACCAGAAATCAACACTCCCTCTTAGGAGGAATGTGCTCTAGTAATGCAACGTACTGAAGCATCACCTTGACTCTGTAACATCTCCCTCTGCGCTGCTGATTTTTGACACCACTGCCCACCAACTATTGCGCAAATGATGCATCTGTGCTGCTGCTGTCCCTGCATACTACTGCCAACTACTACATCTGCACTGCAACTCCCTCTCATTTGCTGCTGCTGCAACTAAGAAACCATCTATTTCTGCTATTGAAATGAGTTCTCTACCATACCCATCTGCTTCCTGAACTAGATGAACTTAGCTCTTCCTAGAGCCTTTGTGAGTACGTCTACTACCTGATCTCCTGTGGGGACATACTGTTGTTGATTTGGGGTAGCATCAGATGTGCTCTAGCCATGAAAATTGGTGGAGAGGCTAAAGCACATGAGATCTCCAAAACCCAGAAATCATTTTGGAAAAATCCATCCGGATGAAGAGTTATTAAAATAATTAATATTTTTAATGAGTTCCTAAGTCTAAACTTAGGGAAATAAAAATATTTATGGGTATTAATAAAGATAAGGATGAGAAGCTTCCAAAAGATAAGGATAAAGTCTATTTTAATTTTAGTCGTTGATTAGGGACTTAATCTCGGCCGTTGATTCATCAATAGGAAAAGTATAAAAGGGGACTTGAGGGTCAGTTGGAGATATACTAGGGAGACCAGTGAGTTTGATTTTTGGAGCGCGGTTTGCTAAGAAATTCGAACTAGAGGTTTGGATTGCAGCAAGAGGTAGAGAGTACGGAACAGAGAGTCACGAACAGTACCAAAAGATCAGCACAAAGATTAGAGAGGCAGACGCAGAGGGAGCAGGATTGCGCAGTCACTGGAGGGCTTGCATGGGTGACGCAAAGAGGCCCAGTGCTGACGCAAAGATGCAGGAGTTGATGTAGAGGGTCTGGGAGTTGCGTAGAGGCTAGCGAGTCTGACGCTGAGTCTGGAAGCATAGTTTTAAAACTCCGACTCCGACTCCAACTCGGCCGAGGATTGACTCCGACTCCGACTCCGAAACGGTAATGACTCGGCCAGCTCGATTTCAATGACTTGGTCATTGTAAAAAATACATTAAATATTTATTTTTTTTTATAAAAAAACATAATTTTAAAGATTTTCATTCATGTTTCCAAACACACAGCATTATAATATAGATGGAAGACAACATATGATCAAAGTAGGCTCATGAACCAATCCATTATATCAAAATGGTACCCAATGGCAATACATAGTCAACTGTCATACATGATCAAAGACTCAAAACAAAAAACACATAACCAAGGAGGCTAGAAATGGCCTCTACAACAAAAGTAAACTGTGACCAGACTCCAGTACTAGTACTACAGCTACTGGCTAGTAGCTACTGCCAAAGGAGCCAAGATCATGTCGATCAATCTTTGGATCATCATCAAAGTCAGACAGGGGGCCCCATGGCTCTTCCTCCTCATCATCATCTCCAACTGCAGCTGTAGAAGTGGTACCACTAGCAGGCTGTGCAACTGCAGCAGATGCAAGCTGAGATAGAGTAGATATGCGGCTGCGCTTCTATCGTGGCTGAGTAGAGGAAGCACCTACAACTGGAGTCTTTGCTGGCTGTGAGACTGAGGCTGGTGGATTGGGATCTGCATTCAACTGAACAACATGTTCAAGTTCAACTGATGTCTCGATATCTAAATCTAAATCAAGATCCTCATCAGGATCAAACTCTGCTGGACGACTCTCCACTACCCAATCTGATGTTGGATCAATGTCTTCCAACACAATGGGATCTGAATTAGGTCTTTTGTTCAGCAAATGGTTTCGTCTGAGCCGGAGGTTGTATTGGACATAAACTAGATCATTTAACCGTTTTTGATCCAAATGGTTTCTCTTCTGTGTTACTTGGGAGAAGGAGCGAAAACGGGAGTGGGAGCAACATTTTCAAAAGCTCCTGGTTTGGGAGCGAATCCCAGAGGAGTTCGACAACCAATGTCACTAACATCAAGGTACATAGAGGGATTGGTGCTCTTGATTAAATACGAGTTCCATACCCTAATACATGACAAAATTCAATGGAAACATTGCAATCCTCCAATCCTGAAATCCTGAAAAACTGATAAGTCTGCTAGATTTTGAATGAAATTGAAAATTCTACTTTCTCCATATGAAATCCAATGAGGCCGAAACCACTCTCAAACATCCTGAGTCATTTCATGGTAATGTTAAAAATTTAAGTAAAAGGATGAAAATGAAGATCAAGGAGAATGTCACTTTTACTTTAAGAATTTAACATTACATTGAAATTTGAATAGCATATCAATAGTAGAGAGCATTTGAGTGTGTTAAATAGTGTTTGGGAGGGGGAAATGGACCCCAAATAACATTTAGCTAATTCATAAAACACCTTGAAGTCCAAACCAATCAACAAACCCCTTAAAATTTCATTAAAATAATGTTAAATCGCTGTTTAAGTGGGTTATGGGCCGTTGTTTGTGACTCGGCCGAGTCAGTACGGGAAACGACCGAGTTGGCCGAGTCAGCCATGACTCGGCCGAGTCATGGCTGACTCGGCCAACCGAGCCGTTTTTTGTACCGAGTCACTCCGGAGGGTAATGGAATGGACCAACTCGGCCGTTTCCATTTCGAAACGGCCGTTTTTTAAAACTATGTCTGGAAGAGGTGCTGGAGAATTGATCTCTGTTGGGTAAGCCAGTTTGGCACCCAGCTGTACTCAAGAATAGCTGATTAATAAAATCCTCTGTTGCTGCACTAATTTTCCTGCATTAGGTTTTTCCGGGGACAATTGTTCAAAATATCTGTGTTGATGTGTTTGATTCTTGTGCATGTATTTGTATTATGGTGTGATATCTGTTGCATAATTTATTTTAATGTTTACTGAAGGGTTTTCGTAAATAACTTATTGGAAAATAAGTAGGTAAAATAAATGAGTTGTTGTAGTGATAGAATTTTCACATGGTATCAGAGCAAGTAATCAGAGACGGGAAGGGAAAATCAATTATGGGTCGAGACCATGATGCAGAGGCATCTACGTCAGGAGACTCACATAGATTTTTAGAAAATTGCACAAGAGACAATACTTTCGATTTCTCTATGTTGGCTTCCAGATTGGAAGAAGAAGTTGTTTGTGTGACTAGCTCTGCATCATCAGAGGTATGGTATATAGACAGTGGAGCCTCCTGTGATATGACGGGAATCCGGAAATGTTTCTCAGATTATCAAGAGGAAAGAATGAATTTTCAGATCACCATGGGGAATAAGGCAAAGTGTACTGCAATAGGGAACGGTACCATAGTTTTTCAAACAGAAACGGGACAACGGTTCCGTGATACCAATGTGTTGCATGTACCAGGACTGGGGATGAACTTACTTTTCGTATCGCAACTTCAAGGCAAGGGCTATGACATTTTGTTCATCAAGGAGAACGTGATACCAATGTGTTGCATGTACCAGGACTGGGGATGAACTTACTTTTCGTATCGCAACTTCAAGGCAAGGGCTATGACATTTTGTTCATCAAGGAGAAAGTATACGTCAAACACCCGAGCTAGAAAAATAAAGTGCAGATTGGGATTAGAAGTAATAGGTTGTACAGATTACAACTAGAATCACCAATGGCACTGATAGGCATTCATGGAGACAAGGATTTGAATGAACTATGGCATAGAAGAACGAGACATTTGCACCATGGGGCTCTGAGAATTCTCAGGAAAATTGTACCAAGAGTTTCGGATCTTAGTAAAGAATAAGACGATGTATGCAAAGGATGTGCTCTAGGGAAGTATGCCAAAGCGAAATTTCCTAGAATTAAAAATAGGGCCAAGAGTGTACTAGGATTGATACACTCAGATATTTGCGGACCTATGTCCACTAAAGCTCTTAGTGGTGTCGAATACTTCATCACCTTCATTGATGACCACTCAAGGAAAATTTGGATTTATTTTCTGAAAACCAAGGACAAGGTTTTCGGTCGATTCAAAGAGTTTAAGGCTCTGGTGGAGAATTTGACAGGGAAGAATAAAAGTTTTGCGCTGAGATAATGGTGGAGAGTATGTTGATAAAGACTTCACTGATTTTTGCACTAAGGAGGGCATCAAAAGAGAGTGGACAACTCCTTACAATCCGGAGCAGAAAGAAAGAACAGGACTATCGTAGAAGCAGCTAGGGCCATGATGCATGATTAGGATATGCCAAAGTTCCTGTGGGCAGAAGCATGCAATACGACAGTCTATGTTCAGAATAGAACTCCTCATCGGGCATTGGACAAGACTACTCCAAAGAAAGTATTCACAAGGAAGACACTTGAAGTCAGTCATTTTAGGATATTTGGGAGCTTAGCATATTGCCGAATACTTGAGGAAAAGAGGAAGAAGCTAGATCAAACTGCAGAGAAAGGATATTTAGTGGGATATAGCGAGAACGCTAAAGCATACAGAATCTATCTTCCAGGGAGCAGGAAGGTAGTAGCTCGACAAGATGTGAAGTTCATGGAGGACAGGGCCTTCAAAAAATCTCGAGAAATGCCTTCCGAGGAGCAGTCAAAAGATGAGTTGTTGGTCAAACCACTTCAACCAACGGAAGTAAAGAATTCTTCTCAGATCAGGAAGAATCACAGGAGGAGGAGGAGCTAATAGAAGCACCTGGTACCAGAGGAAGAATGACCAGGGAACTTCATTAGGTTCTGCGAGATGCAGAGGATTTCATCGCTGCACCAAGAAACAATAAAAGGGAGTGAAAACAACCAAAAGATATCAAGCATTAGTAGCTCAGGATGGGGAGCCTTCCAATTTTTAAGAGGTTGCTTAACATCAGGTTTGGTTGGATGTGATGGTAGAAGAATACAACTCCATAATGGTGAACGATGTCTGGGAGGTAGTGTCAAGGCCTCAAGACAGATCGGTGGTAGGTTCGAGATGGATCTACAAGATTAAATATGCGGTAGACGACAGTGTGGAAAAATAGAAAGCCAGGTTTGTGGCTAAGGGGTATGCTCAGAAGGAAGGAATTGACTACGAAAAGACCTTCACCCGAGTAGCTAGGTATACATCTATTAGAATTGTGATATCTTTTGCAGCACAGATGGGATGGGAGATTCATTAGATGGATATCAAAATGACATTCCTGAATGGGGTGATAGAAGAGGAGGTATACATTGAACAACCAGAAGGCATTGAGACACATGAGAAGAAGTCTCATGTATGCAGATTGAAAAAAGCCTTGTATGGGCTGAAACAGGTACTGAGAGCATGGTATGGTCGAATTGATGGCTACTTGCAAAAAATGGGATTTGTCAAGAGTAACGTAGATCCAAATCTCTACAATCTAGTTGTAGAAAATGAGCCTCTAATCCTAGTATTATATGTGGATGATCTCTTCCTGACAGGATCATCTAGGCTCATCGGGGACTGCAAGAAGAATCTAGCCACATTTGACATGAAGGATTTGGGACAAATGCATTATTTCCTGGGGTTGGAAGTTTGGCAACAAAAGGGGGAGATCTTCCTTGGGCAAGAGAGATATGCTACAGAAATTCTGAAGAGATTCAGGATGTAGGATTGTAGACGCATGGCTACTCCAATGATCACCAATTGGAAGAAAATTGATGCATCAGAAGACAAGGATGTTGATCCCACCTTATATAGGCAACTCATAGGGTCCTTGATGTATCTGGTCAATACCGGGCCGAGCATTTGTTACGCTATCAACACCCTTAGTCAGTTCATGGTGGAACCGAAGAGGGTGCGTTGGGCAACAACCACACATGTTCTCAGATATATACAGGGAATAGTCGTTTATGGACTCTTGTACACCAGAAGTAAGGATATCAGATTGTGTGGATTTACCGATGCAGATTGGACTGGAATTTCAGTGGATCAGAAAAGTACCTCTGGGTACTGTTTCAACATTAGATCGGGAATGACCTCCTGGTGCAATAGGAAACAGAAATCCGTAGCTCTGAGCTCAGCTGAAGCAGAATATATGGCTGCAAGCACTGCTTTGTGTGAAGTCATATGGTTTAGAAAACTGTTTGTGAACCTATTCAGAAGAAATATGGAGGCGACTAGGATCATGTGTGATAATCAGAGTTGCATTAAGCTCTTTGAGAATCTAGTTTTTCATGATCAGTCAAAGCATATTGATATTTGGTGTCACTTTGTCAGAGACTATGTCCAACGAGGAGTTGTACAATTGAGCTACACTCCTACAGGAGAACAGGTGGCAGACATCCTTACCAAGGCCCATGGAAGAACCAAGTCTGATTATTTCAGGGAGAAGATGAGGATGATAAAGAATCCATTTCAGTAGAAGAAACGGGTATGATGTTGCAGTGCAATAGCAGTTAGTAGTAGCACGATGCAACATGATGAGAGGGGGTTGCAGTGTAGATGCAGTGTTGGGAAGAAGGACCAGCAGCAACACGGATGCATAGGGAGTTGTAGTGTTGGGAAGAAGGACCAGCAACAACATGGATGCAGAGGGAGCTACAGTACAGATGTAGCAATGGCAGTGATAGAGCCATGGGCAATAGTACAGGATGCAACAGTGCAGAGGATGTTGGGTAGGGAGGCCTAGCATCAGCACAGGTACCGATGCTGTATAATCGGAGTGATGTTTAGTGAGGAGTATTACTAGAGCACAATCCTCGCTAAGAGGGAGTGTTGATTTGGGGTAGCATCGAATGTGCTCTAGCCATGAATTTTGGTAGAGAGGTTAAAGCACATGAGATCTCCAAAACCAAGAAATTGTTTTGGAAAAATCCATCCAGATGAAGAGTTATTAAAATAATTAATATTTTAATGAGTTCCTAAGTCTAAACTTAGGGAAATAAAAAGATTAATGGATATTAATGAAGATAAGGATGAGAAGCTTCCAAAAGATAAGGATCAAGTCTATTTTAATCTTAGCCGTTGATTAGGGACTTAATCTCGACCGTTGATTATCAACAAGAAAAGTATAAAAGGGGACTTGAGGGTTAGTTGGAGATATATTGAGGGAGACCAGTCAGTTCGATTTCTAGAGCGGGGTTTGTTGAGAAATTCAAACTAGAGGTCTGGAGTGTGGCAAGAGGTAGAGAGTATGGAACAATACCAGAAGATCAACGCAGAGATTAGAGAGGCAAATGCAGAGCCTCTCAGGCAGACATAGAGGGAGCAGGACTGTGCAGTCACTTGAGGGCCTGCGTGGGTGACGTAGAGAGGTCTAGTGCTGACGAAGAGAGGCAGGAGCTGACGCAGAGGGTCAGGGAGCTGCGCAGAGGCCAGTAAGTCTGACGCTGAGTCTGGAAGAGGTGCTGGGGTAAGCCAGTTTGGCACCCAGTTGTACTCAAGAATAGCTGATTAATAAAATCCTCCTCTGCTGCACCGGTTTTCTCGCATTGGGTTTTTCTAGGGACAATTGTCCAAAATATCTGTGTTGATGTGTTTGATTCTTGTGCATGTATTTGTATTATGGTGTGATATCTGCAGTATAATTTATTTTAATGTTTATATAAGGGTTTTCGTAAATAACTTATTGGAAAATAAGTAGGTAAAATAAATCAGTTGTTGCAGTGATAGAATTTTCACAATTGCAGCTGCACTGCCCCACGCTGAACACAGTCTCTGATAAAGTGACATCTAATATCAATGTGTTTTAATCGATCATGAAATATTGGATTCTCAGAGAGTTTCATACAACTTTGATTATCGCAGAAAACACTAGTCGCTTCCATCCTCTTCCTGAAGAAACTCACAAGTAGTTTTCTAAACCATATAGCTTCGCACGTAGCTGTGTCGGTTCCCATATATTCTGCTTCCGCTGAGCTCAGAGTTACCGACTTCTGCTTCCTGCTGCACAAAGAGATCATCCCTGATCCAATGCTGAAAGAATACCCGGAGGTACTTTTCCGGTTCACCGAACTACCTGCCCAATCTGCATCTGTGAATCCACTCAATCTGACGTCATCTCCTCGGGTGTATTTCAACCATATCTGATTGTTCCACACACATCTAAGAATGTGCCTAGTTGCTGCCCAATGTACCCTTTTTAGTTCCACCATGAACTGACTAAGGGTATTGACAACGAAACAAATGTCTGGCCTAGTGTTGACCAGATACATGAGCGACCCAATGAGCTGTCTGTACAAGGTGGGGTCCACTTCTTTATCTCCTGATGCATCTATTTTCTTTTAGTTGGTGATCATAGGTGTAGCCATGGGCCAACAATCCTGCATTCTGAATCTCTGTAGCATATCTTCCTTGCCCAAGGAAGATCTCCCCATTCTTTTGCCAAACTTCCAACCCTAGAAAATAATGCATCAACCCCATATCTTTAATGTCGAATTTTACTTCAAGATTCTTTTTGCAGTCCTTTATGAGCCTATATGACCTTGTTAGAAATAAGTCATCCACATATAGTACCAGAATAAGTGGCTCATTCTCCACCATTAGATAGTAGAGATTGGGATCAACATCACTCTTGATGAATCTGCAAGTAACTATCAATTCGACCATACCATGCTTTGGGTGCCTGCTTGAGCCCATACAAGGCTTTCTTTAACCTGCATACAAGAGCTATCTTTTCATGAGTCTCAAAGGCTTCGGGCTATTCTATATGCACCTCTTCTTCTATTGCCCCATTCAAGAATGCTGTCTTGCCATCCATCTGGTGAATCTTCCATCCCGTGTGTGCGTACCCCTTTGCCACAAACCTAGCCTTGTACTTCTCTATACTGCTATCTGCAACACACTTGATCTTGTAGATCCACCTTGATCCTACAACTGATTTATCCACTGGTCTAGGTACCACTTCCCAGATATCATTCGTCATGATAGAACTATACTCTTCTACCATGGCATCCACCCAAACTTGGTGTTGTATGACTTCCTGAAAACTGGAGGGTTCTTCAACCTGTGCTACCATGGCTTGGTACCTGTCAGGCTATCTACGTTGCCTCTTGTCGGTTCTAGGAGCTCCAACAAACTCCTCTGCGTCCCTCACCGTCTGTCGTACTTCTCTGCTGGTTCTACCACTGTTGGTGGGAGGCTCAATCAAATCCCCCTCCTGTTCCTGTTGTTCCATCTGCTGAGAACTGTCTGGATCTCCTACTCTTGAGGAAATACTAGTGCTGGTTACGGTACTCGAGCTTGATATCTATCCTCCTACTTGTCCTTCTTGTTGCCCCTACTATTGTTGGACTAATGGAACATCTTCTCACTGATCTTCTGTTGGCTTTTCTCGAGATTTTCTGAAAGCTCTATCTTCTAAGAACTTTGCATCTCATCTTACTACAACTTTCCTGTTGCTTGGAATGTAGATTCTATATGCTTTTGAGGTCTCGCTATACCCTACATGGTACCCCTTTTCGACAGTCTGATCCAGCTTACTACACTTCTCGTTTGGAATGTGACAATATGCCACACTTCTGAATATCATGAGATGTCTCACCCCCGATTTTTTCCCTGTGAAGACTCCTTCAGGCGTTTTCTTCCCCAATGCTTTGTGAGGAGTTCTATTCTGGATATGCACCGTTGTTTTGCATGCCTTTGCCCATAAGAATCTAGGCAAGTCTTGGTCATATAACATAGCCTTTGCTGCCTCGACAATTGTTCTATTCTTCTGCTCCGCTACTCCATTCTGCTGTGGATTGTATGTTGTTGTCCACTCTCTTTCGATGCCCTCCTTTGTGCAGAAATCTGTGAAGTTTTTATCCGTATATTCTCCACTATTATCTGAATGCAATACCTTTATCTTTTTCCCTGTCAAGTTTTCTATGAGAGCCTTAAACTCTCTAATTTGATCAAAGACCGCATTCTTGGTCTTTAAGAAATAGATCCAGGTTTTTCTAGAGTGATCATCCATAAATGTGACAAAGTACTCGCCACCGCTAACAGCTTTCGTGGACATCAGGCCACAAATATCTGAGTGTATCAATCCCAACATGCCTCTTGCTCTGTTGTCACTTCTGGGAAAAGCTACCTTAGCGTATTTCCCTAGTACGCATCCTCTGCATACATCATCATGCTTAGTACTGAGGACTGGAACTCTTGTAACAGTCTCTTTGAGCATCCTCAGTGCTCCATGGTGTAAGTGTCCCATTCGCCTATGCCATAGTTCATTCAACTCCTTTTCACCATTATGATTACTGCCTATCAGTGCCATTGGAGATTCGAGCTGCAATCTATACAATCTGTTGCTTCGAGCTCCAATTTGTCTCTTCTTCTTCCAGCTGGGATGTTTGACATACACCTTCCTTCCAATGAAGTATACATCGTACCCCTTGTCCTATAATTGGGACACTGAAATCAAATTCATTCCTAACCCCGACACATACAACACATTAGTGGCTCTTATGCTGGTTCCTGCTTCCATCTGAAATGCTATGGTGCCTCTCCCTACTGGAGTACACTTCGTTCTGTTTCCCATAGTGATCTGGAAGTCCATCTGCTCTTCTTGATAGCTAGAGAAGTACTCTCGTACTCTAGTCATGTGAGTTGAAGCCTCGCTATCAATATACCGAACGCCTGCTGATGCTGAACTTGACAAACATGCAAATTATTCTTCCAATCTAGAAGATAATACATCTTGTCTATTCATGTTGTTCTGTGCTATTCTTCTTCTCAACGCTGTACTTACTATTGCAAGACACTACGTTTTAGTTGGATATCTTCTCTCGAAAAGAATCACAGTTGCTCACTTTGACTTTGACAACCCTTTGATTTGGAGATTGATTCTCTGCCAACTCACTCAGAGAATTAACTCTCCCTCAAAATCTTATCTACCTGGCCCTTCAGGGGACTTCGAGCAGTTGCTTACGTAGTGCTACGCTGTTCCATTTTCTTCTGCACTAGATCTCTCCTGCCTCCTGTCGATGCTATATGATACCATGTGAAAATCTAGAAATTCCAAATCCTACTGCTGCAACTGATAATATTTCTTCTATTTGTTAATTTACTAAAACTAATTATTTGTAGTTATCTACGACATATATCAAAATACATACACTGTAGTCTTCACAAATTAATTACTGCGGAAAAATAAATGTAAGGAAAATACAAGCACAACAATAACACATTAACACAGTTATTTTTGGACAAACGTCTCTGGAAAAACTCAATGTGGGAAAACTGGTGCAGCAGATGAGGGTTTCTTTTATTATTCTTCAGCAAAATCTCATGTACAATCTACAGATAGCAGAATAGAAGAAGAATCACTGAGAGAAATTTTACAAACAAATTTCTCCACTCCACAGTGAATTTTTGACACTTGAGAGGACTAGTTGCCCTCATGCTAGCCACATTGCATCACTCTCTGCACAGTGACTGTGCTGTCCCTGTATCACTGCCTCTGCGTGGGTGACTAGCATCCCTGTTCTGCACTCCCTCTTCTTGCCGTTTTATATACTCGACTATTGCTGATACCCTCTCTCTCTCACCTGCAACTCACCCTTTGATTCGATTTCCTCTTGCTGAACTTCCGCTGGTGAGAAAATCGATCTACTTGGGCAACTGAGTATCTGCCTGGTGTGTTTTCCAAATACCCATAGCAGTCCTTCTTATAACCCTCTCGTTGATCAATCGACGACCTAGATTAGATTCTAATCAATGCCTCAGATCATTTTGACTTGATCCTCGTCTTCTTCTAGAAGTTACACACCCAGTTTAATTAGTACCCTTTAATTATTTTAGTTTCCTAAGTTAGACTTATGCATCACCCTTTGTCCAGTGACTGTGCTGTCCCTACATCATTGCCTCTGTGTTGGTGACCTGCCTCCCTCTTCTGCGTTGCCTCTTCCTGTCGCTTCCTGCACTCTCGACTATTGCTGATATCCTCTCTCTCTCACCTGCAACTCACCCTCTGATTCAATTTCCTCTTGCCGAACTTCGGCCAGTGAGAAAATCGATCTACTTGGGCAGCTAAGTATCTGTCTGTTGTGTTTTCCAAATGCCCATCGAAGTCCTTATAGCCCTCACGTTTATCAATCAACGACCCATATTAGATTCTAATCCATGGCTCAGATCATTTTGACTTGATCCTCATCTTCTTCTAGAAGTTACACACCCAGTCTAATTAATTCCCTTCAATTATTTTAATTTCCTAAGTTTAGACTTAGGCATCCATTAAAAATAAATAATTATTTTAATAAAATTGTCTTCAGGTGGAATTTCCCAAAACGATTTCTGGGTATTCTGGAATGTATGTGTCCTAGCTTCCTTGTAAATTTTGAGGCTTAGAGCACATCCGATGCTACTAGAAATCAATAGTTTGGACCTTATGTAATTTCTTGGATGAGCATGAGCCTTGAGGCAAGTATGGCAGAGGCCGATAATATTGCAGCTGAATTGGAAAGTTTCGAAGCAGCATAGCTTCAGAGGCTACTCGCTGGATTTGATCAAGTGTAGGTGTTGACCATGATGAAAGACATGGTTCAGAAGGGAACAATGAAGCTCAAGTATATCTCCACTGATGAGCAGATAGTCGATATGTTGTTGAAGCCTTTTTCTTAAGGGAAGTTTGTGTACTTTCGGGCTTGTGGGGAATGCTTCTCTGGTTGAGAGGGAGTGAAGATTGCATCATGGATATGGTTTCTCCCCGTGTCATGTACTTTGACCAGAATTAGGGATGTTATCCCTATGTCAAGTACATTGACTGGAATTAGGGAGAATGATTTGATAGATTAGATAGCATCATGGGCAGACATTCTTCACGTGTCATGTACTCTAATCGGAATTAGGGAGAATGGTCTGGTGGATAAACATTTTCCTGTGTCATTGTATAGTGACTTGATTAGGGTTGTAGTCCCTGTGTCATTTTGACCTGTATAGGAAAATGGTTTGGCAGAGGACGGTCATTCTCCTTGTGTCATTGTATAGTGACTTGATTAGGGATGTTGTCCCTGTGCCACTTTGACATGCATGAGGGAGAATGGTCCTAGAGGCTGTACCCTCCCAACATCATGCTCAGATCTCTTTCTGAAGTGAGCTTGTTTATCGTTGATGAGGTCTTTGTTGTTTCACCTAGACTATGTCTATAGTTGTCTGATGGTGCACTGTTATTATATATGATTGATGGTGGTGATTATGATATTGATGATGATCTATCAATGTACCATGTGTCACATTTGTTGACTTGATTATGGTAACTTGTTTTACCATGTGTGACAATTGTTGACCTGATTATGGAACTTGTTTTACCATGTGTGACAATTTTCGACCTGATTATAGTACTTGGATTTGTTATAACCTTTTCTTAGAGAAATTTGTCAACATGAGAACATTTGGATAGTCATTATAAATACCTCCCTAGCTAAGAGAGAGTGTTGACTTTTGTAGCTATGGTTGGTCTTCATAACGTACAAATTTTGTACTTTTAATGATGAAAGATGAATTATACTTTTTGTCAAAAGAAAAATTTATGTTTAGCATATTCTTCATGATTGTGATAAAAGAAAATGTATTTATTGTTTGGTCAAAAGAAAAATGTGAAAGGCATGGTCTTCATGGCCTTTGCAAAAGAATAAATTTGAAAATTTAAAGTTGAAGATTTGTGGCTCCATATTAGCCATGTCAGCCTCTCCAAATATTCAAGTCGACTCAGTTAAGGGACGCACCCATTCGGATGGAAAGGTTACTATATTTATGTAGCTCCTCCTCTTCTCCATGAGGAAGATTCAGATCTTTTGTTTATATTGAGTTCAAAGCTCTTGAGGAAGAGCATAAGACGGGTCTGAGGCACGATGAGTTGCAGTACAAGTTGCAGTTTAAGGCATGGCGAATTATAGGATGAGTTGCAGTTTGAGGCATGACAAATTACAGGATGAGTTGTAGGACTGAGGCATGTCAAGTTGTGGAATCGAGGTTATGAAGGAAAAGGGAGGCCGAAATTTTTCTCTCGTTGAGCAAACTAGAGCGAGCTTTTTGGGCAAGTTGTTGGACTTGACTAGGCGGGTTGTGCTGAATGCTGAGTTGTACTTAGCCGATATTATAAAGACTCCATAGCCCAAAGATAAAGTATTCATAATTTTTTTCAGTATCTAGAAGTCAGCAGGGCATTCCAACCCCCTTATCTTTGTTTTCAAATTCCGCAACCCTGCGGGGAATTGTAAAAATGTCACTAGCATAATGAATAAAGATTTGTAACAGGGCTAGGAGAGTTGGGACTTGGTTAGCGAGTGATGATTTGGGGTAGCATTGGATGTGCTCTAGCCATGAAAATTGGTGGAGAGGCTAAAGCACATGAGATCTCCAACACCCAGAAATGGTTTGGGTAGATTCTAATGGTTTGGGAGATATTAAAATGATTAATATTTTTAATGGAGTTCCTACGTCTAAACTTAGGAAAAATAAAATATTAATGGGTATTAATATAAAACTGGGTTGGAAGGTTCCAAAAGTCATAGATCAAGCGAAATCTAATCTTAGCCGTTGATTAGAGATTTAATCTTGGCCGTTGAAGGACCAACTAGAAAAGTATAAGAGGAGGCTTGAGGGTCAGTTGGAAGATACACCAGAGTGATTAGTCATTCATTTTGCTAGAGTGGGGTTTCTAAGCAAAGTTTATTCAGTGATCAACAACTAGGGGCAATGAGTACGAGGCAAAGAGGTAGGGACAATAATGGCAGACCAACACAGAAGTGGAGAGAGCCAGAGCAACAGTCAGTCCAGGCTATGCAGAGCTCAGCAGAGGCAGCGCAGAGCCCAGAGAGATTGCGTCATCCATGCAGAGGGCAGAGGGAGTGACGCAAAGGCTCCAAGAGGCTGCGTAGTGCCTCAGAGGGCTGACGCAGGGAGTCTTGGGGCTGACGCAGAGGCCAGAAGGGCCAACAATGAGCTTTAGTTGTGCTGGAGAGGGTTTCGTGGGACAGGTTTTCTGAATACCTGTTTTCGAATATAGAGGTATTTCTGCCTTGTAATTTTCTCTGTCAGGTGAGCTGGTTTAGGCACCCAGTTGTACTCTGATAAACTGCATAATAATATAACCCTCTGAATAGCAACAACGGTTTTCCCACATTGGGTTTTTCCGGCACATTGGTCCAAAAATAACGGTGTCACTTGTGTGCTTGTTTTCTTCCAGTTGATGATCTATAGATATTGATACTGTACTTGTGTTTATTTTTAGTATTTACATGGTAAATAACTTGTTAAATAATTAAACAAGTAGGAAGAAATAAACTTGATAGTACAGGAAGAATTTCTAACGAGTTAGACTTAGAAATTTCAACAGTGAGTACACCCTATATTGGTTTTTTTCACTTAGCTAATTATTCCTACTTTCTAGTGACGAATAACTAGTTGAGTTTTTTCACTCACATATACCCCCAAAGCTGGGGTGACGACTTGAATATTGAGCCTTGGGTCCATCTTAGTGTCTATGGTTGATATATATTACCATGCTAGGTCATCTATAAAGTTTCATAATTTGACTAAGTCTAGATAGGATTTTTTAATAATTAAAAATTTCCCACAAGATGAGATTTTTTAATTAATTTTTATGTAAAATGTAAATAAGTGATGCCAAAAGATGTTGAGAGTGTATGAGTACTTAAAATTCATCCTCTCCACCTCAACATTCTTCTAGAACACACTTTGGGCGTCAAAAAATCACTTCCAACCCCTAAAAAACCCATTTTTCCTAAGTCAAGTGGCAACATTGGCAAGAAATTACAAAAAATAAAAAATTAATTAAATGTTGAGACATTAATTATGTTATTAAAGGTCAACGAAGGGGAAAAATATTAAAGTAAAGCCAAAGATTAAGCTACAAAGTTGGTGGAGCATCTACCTAGGGCCCACAAATCAAAATTCCAAGAAAATAGGCAAGTCAACTACCACAAGAAAGGGCCCACGAGGTACCAAGGATGCATGTAAAAAAATGTTGGAGGCACAAAAATTTATTTGATGAAGTTTTATTAAATTCTAAAGGTAATGAGAAGTAGGTGGAGGTAGACCCCACCTCACCATGCTCCACGTATATTCAACTAAAGAAACCTCCATGCAAAGGTTCCACACGCAGGGAATATTTCTTTGGTACTCATGCAGATTTGGGATTAACCTTGGTTCAGTTAGTTGGATTTCAAAACAGAGATATGTGGGAGATGTCTCCCCATTCCTCCCACCCGTCGACAGAATGCCCACACTTCCATGCAACAGTGTTCAACAGTGCCACGTAGCCAGCCAAGGAAGGGTTACGCTGCTAGTTAGCATCTCCACGCAGAGATTGATTTTTGGTTGGCATATTTTTTGAGTTGTTTGCAGATTTGGAGGAGTTTTGTTCCCCTTCCACTCCAGTCCTCATACTCGTTTGAGCAACACACAATAGTTAAAAGAGGTTATGTTGGCCAACAAGGTAAATACACAGATTGTCAAATGCCACCTCCAACACTTCGATCCACATGGAGATTGGCCTAATACTCTTGGAGAATTCAATTTGCCACTTGTGGGTTCTGTTTTCATTGGGATTTCCTCCCAATTTCTTATAAATGTAACCCATGAGATGTCATTTGTCATGGTTGGAAGCTTGATGCTTGTTGTTACTCTACCAAAATTTCTATTGAAGCAATAAAAGAAAGTTGGGGTTACATGTTTGTTCTTGTGTGGTTATGCTTTGAGCATGAGGTAACTAATATCATTCATTGAGTTTATTATCATGTTATGATTGTATTTAATTGAATTTCTCTTGCATCCCTATTGTATTTTTGTGTATATCCTGAGGGCATTTTTGTCTAGGGAAGGAAAATCACAATTTCTTGCAATCTGCTTTGAGCTTGGCATATCTTGAGCATTAGTTGTGATTTTTTTGTTCTCAGTTGAACAATAAATCCAACTTTGCTTTCATATGTCAAGTCTCCATTTGCACTAATATTTGGCATTGCAAGTGTGGTTTGTGTTTAGACAGGTTACTAAGTGTTGTTTGTTGAGAAATCTAGGGGGCAACAAGTGTAGGTGATTTCTCTTATTTTGATAACTGCTTGTGATGTATTTTTACTTTGATTAACTTCTTCTTTCCTTTATTATTATTATTGTTCTCTATCATCAAACAATTACCAAATCATAAAGAACAATGAGACAATAGGACACAAAATATAGGCGATCAGCCAGGGCCCAAACCTCTCTGACTAAGAGGAAAACCCACCAGAATCATTCTCTTCCTATAGAACTTCAATTGATGAATTCCAAGACCTATGACCCTTGACCAAGACCCTCAATTCATCCTTCCTTTTTGATGAGTTTTCCTTACACAACTTCATGCAACAAACTTCGACCTTCCAACAACTTCGACCTAGAAGCTTCAACAACTTCGACCTAGCAGTTTCACAGCTTCGACCTTGTAGCTTCATAACTTCGACCTTGCAGCTTCACAACTTTGATGCAGCGTCAGAATTTCGTCTAGTCCAGAAACTGTAGAAACCCTAACGAAAGAGAGAGAGAGAGAGGCCCAAAAGCTTCGATCTTGATCTTCTTCTTTATCCTTTTTCAACTTCTATCTTGAGGAGATCGAACTTGCTTGAGTGAATGTGCAAATGAGGTTGAATTCGTTCTTATTTAGAGGCTTGTGAGGGGTACGAATTGCTATCTTGAGGCCGACTTGTCCTTTCATGTAGGCCAACTTGATCTTTGTGCTGTGATGAGATCTTGGAGGGTCTTTTGACTCCATTTTGGCTCAATAAATTTTTCTTTACAATATGTAACATGCCCGAATGGGTCTTCAGTACATGACAATGACTTAATTGACTTTATGACAAACCTAGAAGCACACAATGGGTGCTTGACCTAAAAATAAATTTCCCTTGAGCATGAAACCCATGCCAAAAGAACACATAATAAATTTATTTTTCTCTTTCCATTAAATACATAAAATCATGATTACATATGCCATTATGTAGATCAAACCTAGTTACATATTCCAACACTCCCTCTTAATTAGGGAGGTATTCATAATCCATACAAGGTACTTGGACATTCTCAATATGAAGAATTCTCATAAGAAGAGTTGGATTGGTAACGCATTTGTATAGCGTCATATCTTCTAGCATTGTCACATAGCAAGGCCTTGACTAATAGCTCTATCTATCCACAAGATTAGAGCACAATGTTGGCGAGACCAATGATTTATGGACACCTTCATCATTGTCTCTCTTAGAACATACCCCACTCAGGTTCTCTCGGAGTATGTTCCACTAGGATTCTTCTTGTCTTGGATTCCCAGTCCTCAAAGAATATTAGTCCTCTATGACTTCTCTTATCTTGGATGCCCTACGACATCCTCAAAGAGTATCGAATGCCAGATGCTTACCGCATCTTCCATTCTATCTTCCCAGGTGAAGACAAGAATGTTGTGTCTATCTCTCCCTCTCAATTAGGGAGGATTTGCCTATTCTAGTGAAAGAATGTACCCATTCCTATAAAAGGAATGTACCCAAGCTCCTTCTTAATCAGGGACTTGACCAGGGACTTCCTTTCAGCAGCTCTTTATGAGGAGGTCATGGGACAACCAATTGCTTGAAGAGCTCCTCCTTTCGATGTCTTGAATTTCTTTTTCTTTATTTAGGAGTCTTCATCTTTTTGGGATGCCTTTATAGGGCATTGACCATCCATCACTTTCATTCATGAATCATGTCAGTGATGTCATCCTTTCTTTCATTGGAAAGTGATCCATTAGTCCATATCTGGCCTTTCCTTCATACCTTGCTACCTTCTTTGCATCATGTTTCCTTCAAGAACTTTCATCCTACCACATGAGTGTCAGTTGTAGATGACATCTATAACTCTTCCTTTGGTAGCCCTGCATCAGCCCATCCAGATATTATTCAAAAATAGAAAATGAACATTAAATCAAAAATAGCTTTGTGATGGTCTTTCAACATGACATCTCCTTGTTTGCATCAACATCCTGCATATATATTGACATATCTCCAAAAAGATATACAACGTCAAGGGTCTCTTTCTTTTCCAGACTTTATCAAGATCTTCATATCTTTCCCATGGATATATCATAGTCAAATCTTCTAGTCCTTGGATGTTGATTTCCTTCTCCATAGTTGCATTTTTCATGATCTCTTCTTTTCTTTATTCACACATTTCCTCCCAGGAACTTCCAGTCATAGTTCCTTCAACTTTGCCAACCACCTCATATTTCATACGAGGACATATTATGTTGATTTCATCTAGTCAATGTGTGAAACATGCCTTCATGCATCCTTTCATAGGAGGAGATCCTTTCTTTTGATCATGCTCTTGAGGTAGAGCACTCATTCATGATATCTGCAACCATATGACATGACTCTATTTTATCAAGTACAAGCATACATACCTCATCTCTTTCTTTTGGTCATCTAGACTTCCTTCGACAACTTCCTTGATTGAAAGAACTTCAATTCCTTGACCTGCTTCACTTCTTTTGACATCATACCATCATCACATGAATCCCATTCAAGTTGGAATTCCTGGCGAGACACTTGCTTCTTCCAGTAGGTGAACCTTCCAATGAAGATTCAAACCGAGGATCTTGATCATCCTCATCCTACAAATGTTCCTTTTGAATGATGCATGATGAGCTCTATACTAGATGACTTTCTTTCTCCCATAAGTACTACCTATGATTCTAATGAGGTTACCAAGAGCTGCATCCTTCTATATGTGACAACCATAGACTTCTATTTCAGCTATCTTCCATGCTTCTTTATGATGATTTCATGAGCTCTTGCTTTCAATCGTATGCTTCTGTGATGCCATCTCCTAACATGATGCATCCTATCATGCTTCTAATGATTCCTACAATGATAGTTATACTTTACAACAAAAGACTTGAAACAAAAACTTGAAAAGAACTAGGTGAGGAAGACTATCTCAAATATAGTAAAGATCTTTTACTTCCTCCTTGGATTTCTTCTTTTCAGCGTCTTCCACTTCTTCAGTGATATGAGCTTTTTCCCTTTCTCTTTTGTTGTTGTCCTTCTTGAGCTTTTGACAATCTCTCTTGTAGTGCTTGTTACCCACCAATTTGTGGGTGATATCCCTAACATAATTTTTTTCTCCAAGATGGTTCTCAACTGGCAGCCAGTAGCCCCTTGCAGCCACCAACTAGCTAATTGTGTCATTTCTCCACCACCTAAGCCAACCATGTGGTCCCTCACCCATCTGCCATGATCGTATGTTTGAAGGTGGGCCTCTCGAACCTAAAGGTATGCCTTGTCATTTGGTAATTGAGTATTGTAGTTTGCTTATCATGGACACTTTTGGGCATGGATTAATGAGGGGATTCAACGGAAAGAGTGGGCTAGGTTTGTGCTCTTGTCCCTTAGACCCCTTTTGGATGTTAACCTTGGATTTTAGTCCCATGGGATCTCTTTTACTGACCATTTGGCTTTAGGGATGGTATTTCACTGGGAAATCTTGATTTTGGTTGCGTGGTCCTGCTCCCATTTCCACTCGTTATTACCCCATTTCCACTCGTTATTACCCCATTCATCATTTATTCCACTTGGGTCCACATTCCTCCACTCGGCCCACATAGGATTAGCTCTCCCCTTGCCGTTGCCCACACCTGGGGTCAGGCTTGGAATGATGCCTCAGAGGTTGATGCAGCTAAAAACAAAGGTAAAAGCATAATTGGCCACATTCAACAGGAAAATGTACCACAAAATGCAAAAGATGGTCGAAACAAACACATTTAGCATGTGGGCAAAAGCCAGTACATGAGCTCTACCCCATCATCATGGCCATCACCCTGGTTCCTACACGTTCTATGAGCCTTCTTCATCGTATAGGAACCCATGATTCTGCCAACCCCTGGTGGGCAATGAACCAGCCTACCTTAAAAGGGGGTATCCACTGCTACATCTCACACATCATGCTCTTACCCCTTGAGCCCAAAGTAGTTAACTAAAGAAAAATCATAAAAGGAAAAAGGCATATAAAGAAGGGTGGAAAAATCAAGGTTGGGGCACCTCATGTACAAAGATTGCTCCCTCCTAAACATTATATACCAAAGTGTGGGCCTCCCTTTTATTAGCTACCCTTGTACCCCAGCATGTCGCCCAGGGTTGCCCTTTCTCATCCCTACTCCATTCACCTCTTTATCACATACCACCACCTTTTAAAGGATGTACCTTGGACACATTATCCCTTTTAGAATTAGAAACCACCTAATAGGATACTTGGTTAAACCCATTTGGAGTTTGGAGACATTAGCACATCCCGAAGCCCATTATGGAAGCGCAGGCCATTACGAAGTCCCCACTTGTGGTCCATGGTTTGTAAGCTCTTTTACTCTATTTCTTTGATGACTTGTTGTACTGGAAGGATAGGGGATGCATTGGATCTTTTGCAGGATTTCAAATGGTTTCCATCTTGGGTTCGGTCTCCCTATATGGGGTCTTAATCCTCTAGAGGACTACATTGACACATGTAGGGTGTGTGTTGAGAGCCATGGGCCTCCACAGTAGTAGACAACACTCCGTGGGTCCCGAGGGTGTTCAAAGATTGCTCGAGATTCACCTATTGGACGAGGAAGATGCACTTGGTTCACCTTTGCCCAACCAGCCCCACAGATGCACCATGTGCTTTACAGTTGAGCCAGGACTTGTAGGATGATGTGGCATCACCTACACCATCATCGGAGCCCTTACAGATGATCTACAGGCATCTTCGACTCATTTGGAGACCCATGAGGTTATTATTGTGCCCCCACACCCATTGGGGCCACCACAGGTTTATTGTTTGGAGGACAAGTGGCCAACCCCTTGTCCATCACTTTTGAGGGTCCTATTCTTCATTGGGGCACCTATGGACCTCATCAGGGGCTCTTGGAGGGCCTTATGACATGTATTATTTATCATTGACATCTTAAGAGGTTTATTATTTCATTTGTGAGCTAGTTTGGTGGGCTTGTCACCAAATGTTAGGTTATTAGCACATTATTTTATTTTTGGGGCTTATGTAGGCCTAAGTGACTAATTCGTACTCCTCATTAGTGTATAAATACAAGTGAGATGAGTTCATTTTCTCATCATCACTTTGGATTGGATCTCTCTTCACTTTAGAGAATTTTGCACATTTTCTGGGATGAAGAATTGGAGCATGGATGAATTTTGATGTTTGGATTGGAGTATTTTATCTTGGAGCTTCGTTATTGTCAAATTGTTGATGTCTCGATATGTTCTATTACATGTAAGTACACCCTTTTAATGCTATTCTTGTTTTACTTTTGTCATATGCATTGAATGGGATTTTCACTATAATAGGGCTAATTGCTGCATTGCATAATTGCAAATTTGTGGAATTATTGTTTCTATATAGCATCTCTCAATGTTTGGGCCATGTATGTGAATGAAATCTCCTAGGGATAATTCCATTGGGGAATTTATCTTGATAAGCCATCTCTTTTGCCAAGCGAAGTATAAAAGCTTTGAGGTCTCTTCCTCTTGCCCTAAAAGCTAAGCGAAGAAGTCCTTAAGGCCTCCTTGACTGAAATACAAGTTCCTTTCTCATCATTCTCCTAGACTCCATTCTCCCCAAGGGATTAAGGCACTGGTCCTCCAATAGCTGGTCACTCAAAGAATACTTTTCTTCACGTTTCCCTCTCTCTTCAAAGTCTAGCAAAGTTGGGTCACCTAGGGCATCATTTTCCTGACAAAATAGCCCAAGAAAATGTTCAATCTCCTAGCCTCTCCTGCACTAGTGTGCCCTCACGACCTCCTCCAATTTTGAAGCCATTTCGACTGTGGAGTTGTGAGATAAGCCAAGTCCTAGATTTGAGATCAAACTTTGCCCTAGTGTTCCCAAGTCTAGTGCCTCATAGGATCAATTTAACACCTTGAAGTGGAAATTCTTGCTTTAATCCTTTCCCCTTCCTTGTCTGGGTTAAGAACATCATTGGTTGCTAGATTCTTCCCCCTTAACCTAGGTTGGGTCCACTTGGTCCTGTGTGGTCCCACACCTTTGAAAAGTCAAATCTTCAAGAACCATTCGAGAAGTCAAGTTCAATAAGGATTTCAGGATTGGGAAACTCCTTCATAAGGCATATTCCTCTAAACCTAACCCTCAAATCCTCACCTCCTTATCCTAGAAATCTTTGTACCTTGCTTAACAAGCAAGAAAGCTCTATTCTTAAACCCCTTCTAGGAAAAGGATTATAAAGGTCACTTCACATCCATTGGTTGATTCATCCTTCACAAGTGACCTTCTATATACTGGGTCTCCTCCCATCAGTGAAAGTCCATAAAGAGTAGGGAGTCTTAGTTGAGGTGATAGTGGGCTAAGCCTCCATCGTTGCCCTTTGATCTAGCAGTTGCCCTTTAGGAGTCCTTTTTATGCCCCTTGCTAGTTTGAGTGGTAACATTTTGGCACTGTTGCCGGGGACACGAAACATGTGTTTTGTTCCCCATATGACATATTGACATATTATTATTGGCGACTCCATTGGAAGAACGAAGCCCTTGTTCTTCATTGAACTTCAAAGTCAATGCTTGTAGGATGAAGCAAGCATTTGTTAAGACAATTTTAGTTCACCGTGATGACTCCCATGATATTAGTATATAAAGATCAATGCCTTCCTTCTTTGAATATCACATGGGTTCCAAGATACCCAAATGGCTTGGATTGGAATTTTCTACAAAATATGCCACAATTCAAGGGTGATCCATCGACGACAATGGACCACATAGCGAAACTTATGAAGCATGCTTTCGAAGTTAATGTGGTCCATATAGACAGCCTCATGGATTTATTTATTTCTTCTATTGAATGCAAGCACTGAGGTTGGATCGACTCGTGTGAGCCTGAAAGCATTTCATCGTTTATCAAGTTGCTCAACAAATTCATCGAGTATAAGGGACCCAAATTCCAATCTAATGAAGCTTCTTGTGAAAGCCTAGAGGAAGCCCTCCAAAGGGGAGGTCTCATTAGTTAAGGCGAAGAAGTTGGAGATAACCTTGAGGATCTTAGTGATGAGCAAGAAGATGAGTCCTCATTAGGTCAACATAATGAACAAGCAAGCACATGTGCTAGGAATGATGAGTTTATGGAAAATGAAATTGACACCAACCTTACCTTTCTCAAGGATATCTCTCTCAATGACTCCTGATCCCATTAGCCCCTTGGAAGATGACATTGAAGATTATTTTCACATTAAAAAGGAGAAATGGGAAGTTGTTGGGCTTCAATTTGATTATGCTCCCATTTATGATATTGGCAAAGAAGATGAGGCTGAGATTGGTTTTCCCTTTATCCCAAGCATTACTTGTGATGACATATCCATCGATACCCTTGGGAAGGAGAATTATTTTCCCTTGCATGAAGAGGGACAATTGGAAGTAATTGATTCTCCTTTCAATGAAAACCCAATCTATGATGCTTATAACGAGGAAAGCAATGACGTTGCTACCTACCCACCTTATGATTATATATTCAAATCACTTGGGCCTTTAAATTATGATTTTGGGGAAGGAAAGCTCGTTGAATATGACACTTCACCCTTCCCTTTTCCTTTCCCTCTTGTTCATCATAAGTGAGTCCCTCGCCCCTTTTGGTATAACCTCGAGTGACCATGAAACTTTCCCCCCTTCTGAATATGTTGTCAAGGAAGAACCCTTCATCGAATATATTTTGTCCCCTTTGACTCATCCTTGGGATTATGATTACTCCGCGACCTCCCCTCCCCAATTTAACCATCACCGTGGGCGACCTACTTGTTACACTCCTCATGTCCCTCACCTTTTGTTCCCCTCTCATCACAACCTTGCAACATCTGCAAAACATAATATTATAAGCAATGATTGTGATAGGGAGTTCTTGAGAGTGATCTTTCATACCATCATTGTGTACTTGGAGGGAAACCCCTACATGTCTAAATCAACCTACTCTCCTTCTCCTAGAGCTTCCTTTTACATCATATGGAGATCATGTTTTCTCACCGCCCACCCATTTCAGCGTCCATGTGATTGTGTCCACATTCGCTTCAGGTTTTGTTTCATGAGTAATCATACAAGCAGGCATATGTATAGTGACGTGATGATATGTTGGTTGCACTGGCTTTATGATTACACTTAGTATTGCTCGTATCATATGCATAGTAGACATTGCATGTTGATTTTTGCATTAGAACTAGCGTCATATGATATTTCTCATGGTAGAATAGTTGCATCTTTGCATATTTTATTTTTTTGTTGATTTTATGGCCTAACATTAAGCATGTGCGATCATGAGACGCCACGAAAGCATGCTGCCCCGTGTTCTTCATCTATTGTATGTGTAGGTAACAGGTCTATGGTAACCAAAAGATTGTTGGAGTTCTCTTGAACTCCCGTTCGAGTAGCTTCGTCCAATTCTTCGAGAGATCACGTCCTAGTTGGAGCTAGATGTTACCCACCCATTTGTGGGTGATATCCCTAGGAGCAATTTTTTCTCCAAGATGGTTCTCAACTAGCAGCTAGTAGCCCCTTGCAGCCACCAACTAGCTCATTGTGCCATTTCTCTGCCACCTGAGCCAACCATGTGGTCCCTCACCCATCTGCCATGATCGTATGTTTGAATGTGAGCCTCCCGAACCTAAAGGTATGCCTTGTCATTTGGTAATTGAGTATTGTAGTTTTCTTATCATGGACACTTTTGGGCATGGATTAATGGGGGGATTCGGCAGAAAGAGTGGGCTAGGTCTGTGCTCTTGTCACTTAGACCCCGTTTGGATGTTAACCTTGGATTCTAGTCCCGTGGGATCTCTCTCATTGACCATTTGGCTTTAGGGATGGTATTTCATGGAAAACCCTGATTTTGGTTGCGCTGTCTTGCTCCCTCATTCGCATATATTACCCCATTTCCACTCGTTATTACCCCATTCTTCATTTCTCCCACCCGGGTCCACATTCCTCCACTGGGTTCACATAGGATTAGCTCTCCCCTTCCCCTTGCCCACACCTTGGGTTGTTGGAAAATGTAACTAGGTTCGGTCTTCATTTAATATATTTGAGTCATCTTGTAATGTACTTGTCAAAAGAATAAAGAAAATAATTTTTATTATTATTATTGTGACTTATTAAAGCATGGGTTTCATGCTTGGGTCACCATGTTTTACGTCAAAGTCCCCATTGAGGACTTCTAGGATTTATTCTGAGTCAATAGAGTCATTGTACTTTTAAAGAGACCTTTCTTGGGATTTTGAATCATGTAAAAAGGTTAAGTATTGAGTCAAATATGAATTATGTTGTCTCCACACCAAGTCGGCCTTAAGATGATCAAGTCGGCCTCAAGGAGGGCTATTCGACCTCACCAAAGGACTATAAATAGAGCAGTTCAAATTCCATTTGAAGCATACTCTCTCACAAGCAAGTTCGATATCTGTTGAAGACGAAAGAAGTGCGAAATAGAAGGAGGAGAAGGAAGTGCGGGTTTGGTTTAGGAGAAGGAGAAAGGGAAAATCGAACCTTTGGTGCAACTATCTCTCTCTCTCGTGCCCTAGTTTGGAAGATCAAATTTCTCTTATTGATGCCGTAGCCAGTTGCCGTATGATGCTGTAACCAGTTGCTGTGTTGATTGTTGATTTGGGGTAGCATTGAATGTGCTCTAGCCATGAAAATTGGTCGAGAGGCTGAAGCACATGAGATCTCCAAGACCCAGAAATGGTTTGGACAGGTTGTACCCGGTTTGGGACATATTAAAATAATTAATCTTTTTAATGGAGTTCCTAAGTCTAAACTTAGGAAAAATAAAATATTAATGGGTATTAATATAAAATTGGGTTAGAAGGTTCCAAAAGTCATGGATCAAGCCAAATCTAATCTTAGCCATTTGTTAGAGATATCTCGACTGTTGAAGGACTAACGAGAAAAGTATAAGAGGAGACTTGAGGGTCAGTTGGAGAATACACCAGAGTGATCAGTCATTCATTTTGCTAGAACAGGGTTGCTAAGCAAAGTTGAATCAGTGATTAGCAGCGAGGGGCAGTGAGTATGAGGCAGAGAGTCAGAGACAATACCAAGAGACCAGCGCAGAAGCAGAGAGAGCGAGAGCATCAGCTAGTCCAGCTACGCAGAGCTCAGCAGAGACATCGCAAAAGCCAGAGGGACTGCGTCATCCACGTAGAGGTTGCCAGAGTGACGCAGAGAGTCCCAGAGGCTGCGTAGTGCCTCAGAGGGCTGACGCAGAGGCCAAAAGGGCCAACGCTGAGCTTCAATTGTGCCGAAGAGGGTTTGGTGGGATAGGTTTTCTGAATACCTGTTTCCGGATACAGAGGTATTGCTGCTGTGTATTTTTCTCTATCGGGTGAGTTGGTTAGGCACCCAGTTGTACTCAGATAGACTGCATAATAATATAACCCTCTAAATAGCTGCACCTGTTTTCCCACATTGGGTTTTTCCAGGGACATTTGTCCAAAAATAACGGTGTCACTTGTGTGCTTGTTTTCTTTCAGTTGATGATTTGTAGATGTTGTGACTGCATTGTGTTTATTTTGGTATTTAAATGTATTAAATAACTTGTTTGAATTTAAACAAGTAGAAGAAATAAACCAGTAGAATACAGATTAATTTTCTAACGGATAGACTCAGAAAATTCAACATGGTATTAGAGCGTGGTTGCAGATCAGAGGAGAACTGAAGGCATCAACTGACTAGAGCATTTGCAGCGGAATCAGTTGTCTAGAGTGATAGTCGCTGATCCTTGCAGAAGCGACAGAGGAAGGGTTGACGTAGAGGGATTGCGTCATCAGTTTGAGCCAAAGAGAGGCCAATGCAAAGGATGAGGAGGGCAGAGAGAGGCTCACGCAGAGCCACACAAAGGCCAGGAGGGCTGACACAGTTGGCTGAGGGAGCTAATTTGCCGGTGCTGGGATTGCACAGAGTTAAGAGGCTCAATCCTTTAGTTGCTGGGTCGAAGGAAGCTGTGGGCAGTTTGCGGGAGCGAAGCTAGTGGGGTACTGTGGTTAGAACCTAATAGGGAAAGACCAAGGTAGAGGGAGTTGCTGCCAAGGCGGATTTCTAGCCAAGAAATCCAGATCAGTGTTGTGGTTGCACAGACAATCGGAGAGGAGCAACTTGACAGTTGGCAGAAGGATTTCCAGGAGGGAAATCGGTACTCAGAGGGAGTCCAGAAGAGAACTTCCAGACGGGAAGTAGAGAGACTCAGTAGGATTTGAACCGAGAACTTCCAGGCGGGAAGTAGAGAGACTCGAAGGAGTCGACAGAAGAGTAGCGAGATGGCCGTGAATGGGCTGAGAGATTAGGACAGGCTGGACGGAGCGTCCAACTTTGTGGTCTAGAAGGCCATGATCTTGTCCATTCTAGACATACATCGTATCAAGGGGTTCGCCTTGAGAGTGATGGCTATCCCAGTTGACCCGGTTGCTAATGAAAGGTACTAGGAGGCAATGGCTAAGGCAAAGTGTGCTATCCTTGATGGGGTCAAGGATCATGTGGTCCCATATATTGCTGAGAAGGAAACGATAAAGGAGATGTGGGACACTTTGAAGACATTGTACCAGCATACTTTCGTGTAGAGGAAGATGCTCCTGGAGAATCGGCTAAGGTCATACCAGATGCAGAAGGGAGAGCAGATAGATGTCTTCCTTCGTCAGTTGAAGGAGATCTGTGACCAACTAACTTCCATAGGGGCCACGTCGGATCAGGAGTTGATGGTAAGGACCACACTTAATGCAGTCTCCGAGGATTGGGAGACATTTGTCTAGAGCATACTAGGCAGGATGAGTCTTCTAGATTGGGAAGCACTTTGGGCAACTCTTCGTCAAGAAGAGATCATACGACTGACCAAGGCGGGGAGTAGCGGCAAAGGGGTCATGATCAAGAAGGAAGAGGAAGAGGATGCGGCTCTAGCACTTCAGGAAAGCAGGAGAAGAGGAAGAAGAAGGATCTCTCCAAGGTCAGGTGCTTCCATTGTGGGGAATTGGGTCACTATGCGAACCAGTGTCCGAGGAAGAAGAGGAAGGGAGAGGCTTCTGACTCAAAGGCAGTGCCAGCGAGGGTGGAGAAAGAAGTCGAGGAGGATGACGATTGTGCCATGAGTGCTCATGTGCCACTTGAGAAGAAGTGGGGAGAGATCGAGCTGCAGTTAGGTGGAGTACAGGCGATGAGGGGCAGGATCCCCGAGGTGCCCAACCTCTTGGATTATACCTTACTGTGGGAGCCCCGAAGAGGAGTAGCAGGACTGGTAGATGTAGGTAGAGACGGATGCGGATGAAGCGACAGAGAGTGCTATAGTGCAAGAGTCCCCAGGCAGCGCGAGGCTAGCAGGCTGTAACAATGCGAGAGGCACAAAGAGTGTTGCAACAGTGCAGGATGGCACAAAGAGGTTTGCAATGGTGCGAGATGCAGGGAGTTGTTGCAGCAGCGTAGAGGTTAGTAGAGGGAGCACTTGTTAGCGACAGAGAGAGCTTCAGCATCGGGAGTGTTTCTAGCCAGATAGGGATGTAAGAAGTTGGGTGGATTAGTTACTTACTTCTCAGTAACCGAGTTGCAGTGCAGTAGTAGTGTGCAATAGCACGATGCAGCATGATGAGAGGGGGATGCAGTGCAGATGCAGTGGTGCGAGTATGGACCAACAACAACACAGACGTAGAGGGAGTTGCCGTACGGATGCAACAGTGGTAGTGGTAGGGCCATGGGCAGCAGTACAGGATGCAACAGTGCAAAGGATGTTGGGCGAGGAGGCCTAGCATCAACACAGGTACCGGTGTCGAATAATTAGTGTGATGCTCAGTGATGAATGTTATTAGAGCACAATCCTCGCTAAGAGAGAGTGTTGATTTGCAGTAGCATCGGATGTACTCTAGCCATGAAAATTGGTGGAGAGGCTAAAGCACATGAGATCCCCAAGACCCATAAATGGTTTGGACAGATTGTACCTGGTTTGGGACATATTAAAATAATTAATATTTTTAATGGAGTTCCTAAGTCTAAACTTAGGAAAAATAAAATATTAATGGATATTAATATAACATTGGGTTAGAAGGTTCCAAAAGTCATGGATCAAGCCAAATCTAATCTTAGCCGTTTATTAGAGATGTCTCAGCCGTTGAAGAACCAACGAGAAAAGTATAAGAGGAGGATTGAGGGTCAGTTGGAGAATACACTAGAGTGATCAGTCATTCATTTTGATAGAGCAGGGTTGCTAAGGAAAGTTGAATCAGTGATCAGCAGTGAGGGGCAGTGAGTACGAGGCAGAGACAATACTGAGATCTCGAACCTTTGAAATTTTGGAATAGTAGGGTTTGCTTTTAAACCCTAGATCTTTAGGGTTTGAATAAGCCAATAAACAAAACCTTTGTTATGTGTTTAAAGTAAGACCCTAGGAATGAAGCCCTAGGTATATATATGTGTAAATTTGGTCGAAACCCTAGCTTGGTCTATGTTAGTATATGTCTAATGTGTTAATGTTGTCTGAAATATGATATGCTTATGCATGATAACGAATTCCTAGATATCTGTGTTGACCTAATTATTGATCGTCATAAGTCTTAAGGTTTAATATAAGTCCTTGTCTGAGATTCTAGGATGATGATATTTGGAAATCTAGGGTTTTGCAGCCAAACCTAGTAGTAGTTAAATTCTCTATTATGTGTGATATAACAATTTGAGATCTATTTATAAAATGATTGTTGAGATTGTGAAAATGAAATTCTAGGGTTTTGGAGTTAAACGTTAGTAGAGGTAAAGATCTCTGATGTATGATGACAATGTGATAATTTACGATTTGTGTAAGATTGTTGAAATTTGAGTTTTAGTTGTGATTGATGTTTGATTGAAAAATCTAATGTTTGGAACTAACCCCAGTGGAAGTTGGTCATGTTGATGATTATGCTGTGATCGGTTTTGATTGATTAATTCTCTTGTATGAAACCCTAGTGGTAGTCTAACATATGAACTCTGGAAGTTGTTAGATGCTTTGTAGATCTATATTTGTTTGAGTTGTTTATAGGGTTTGCTATATGTTGTAGTAGGGTATGTCATACCTTTGGAAGGAACATTGAAACCCTTGATGTAATAAAAGTTGTTATGAAGTAGTCTAGGGTTTATGACAAAGTCCCTAGCAAGATGTTGAAGAGTATATGTCTCTTGTTTGTAATTAAGTTTGGATATGTATAAACTTGTAATGCTTCCGTAATTCTGATATAACTAACTTCATGCTTCTAGAAATTTGGTTGTACTTGCTATCTAAGTTGTGTAGGTACACAATCTTTAATATGGTAAAGATATTCACTGATAAGCATGATGACTCTCATGAAATGGTTGGAAGACACAAAAGAATCTACAATGTCGAGGAAAAGAAGTTGATCTCCCTGGGTTAAGAGGGAGCTTGAATAAGAAAGATCTCCCTGAGATTAAGAGGGAGACTAGATAAAGGGAAGCTCCCTGGTTGAGAGGGAGGGCATAACATAGTCTTGATTGGAGAATGCATTTTGGAAGATATGTTGTTGATGTGAAGTAGGAAAGGAAAGTGTACGATTGAAGAATCTTCTGTCAGAGATTCGGTTAATAGTCCTACTATGAAAAGTTGAGATGCAACATCAAGTTGTCTAGAAGACCCCAAAGGTTTGTATTTGATTATATGAAAGTATGTTATTGATTGGGGTTGTGTTTGTATAGGTGAATCTCTTGAAGGATTTGATAGCATGCTGGTTGCCAATCAGTTTGATTGGGAGAGATTGGTCATCCTTGATCCAACAAATTAAGGAGTGTTGAAGCTTTGTGAGTGAAGCATTGCCTGGGAGGACATTTGGCCGACACTTTGTGTTGATGTCTAGGTCCTGAAGTTGGAAAAGGTGGTGTTGATTATAGAGCTCTGTTTTTGGATACACACCTTGACCTTTGGGTTGATGGTTAGCAAGTAAGCCTGATGTTACCTAGAGAGGCTGGAAGCTTGAGTCCATCTTATTCCCACCCGAATAGATTTCCTTGGTCAGGAATCTAGTCCTTGGCATTGCAGTGCCTAAATTATTGAGAAACCAATGGATAGATTGCCCTAGTCAGGAATTTAGTCCATGTGTTAGGCCCCTATAATACTAGTGATTCCCCCATTACTATTGTCATTATATCCCTTATTGTTATTATTGTGCTCGTATTGTCCCCATATTGTTATTAGTATGCCCCATAGAAACCCACTATTGTTATTTTTGTGCCCTTATGTTATTACTGTTATGTCGGCTTGATTACATTGTGAACCCTTAGACTCCTATATATAGAGGGGAGGTTTAGTCATTTGTATCATCCAAGAATTGTTCATTTGTGTAATTTAAAGGAGGTTGCCTACTCGAAGAGGCTGAATTCTAAGGCGTTGATCTATCTTTTCTATCTTTTTGTGGGCTGGTTTCCTAACACCATGGCATTGCGGTGCCTAAAGTTCTTCATGTTTCATATAGTTGAGATCTTCCTTGTACTTATATATGATGAATAACTCCCTAGTTAAGAGGGAGTGTTGGAAAATGTAACTAGATTCGGTCTTCATTTAGTATATTTGAGTCATCTTGTAATGTACGTGTCAAAAGAATAAAGAAAATAATTTATATTATTATTATTGTGACTTATTAAAGCATGGGATTCATGCTTGGGTCACCATGTTTTGTGTCAAAGTCCCCATTCAAGACTTCTAGGATTTATTCTGAGTCAATAGAGTCATTGTACTTTTAAAGAGACCCTTCTTGGGCTTTTGAATCATGTAAAAAGGTTAAGTATTGAGTCAAATATGAATTATGTTGTCTCCACACCAAGTCGGCCTTAAGATGATCAAGTCGTCCTCAAGGACTATAAATAGAGCAGTTCGAATTCCATTTGAAGCATGCTCTCTCACAAGCAAGTTTGATATCTCTTGAAGCTGGAAGAAGCGCGAAATAGGAGGAGAAAGAAGCGCGAGTTTGGTGTAGGAGAAGGAGAAAGGGAAAATCGAACCTTTGGTACAACTATCTCTCTCTCTCGTGCCCTATTTTGGAAGACAAAAGTTCTCTTATTGATGTCGTAGCCAGTTGGCGTATGATGCTGTAACCAGTTGTCGTGTTGATGCTGTGGATAGTTGCTGTGTGATGTTGTCACCTCAAGAAGCTTTATTGGGCCAAGATCGAAGGTTCTGGGTGAAGATCAAAGTCTTTCAATGAAGATCGAAGTCTCTAAGGCAAGGTCGAAGTTGCTGGGTTGAAGAAAATGTTACCGCTACTAAGTCAAGAAGGATCATTTGTAAGTAAGGAAGAAGGTTGACTTGGTGTGGAGCATAATTTGTGTCAAGGTCAAGAGTCTTGGAATATCTCCAGAAAACTATTGGAGGAAGAATTACTGACTAGGTTTACCCCTAGAGAGGGGTTTTTCCTTGGCTATGAGCCTACATTTGGTGTCAATTATTTATGTGCTATTGCTTTGGTAATTGCTTGATGAACTAAAAGAAAGAAGATATAAAAGAAAACTAATAAGAATTCAAGAATATCACAAGTAATTATCAAGCATAAGAAAATCTCTATGCCTTTCTGATTTTCTAACATGGGTTAGGCCGGCCTAGAATGATGCTTCAAAGGTTGATGCAGCTAAAAAGAAATGTAAAAGCATAATTAGCCACATTCAACAGGAAAGTGTATCACAAAATGCAAAAGATGGTTGGGACAAACACATTTAGTATGTGGACAAAAGCCAATACATGAGCTCTACCCCATCATCATGGCCATCACCTTGGTTCCTACAGGTTCTATAAGCCTCCATCATATTGGAACTCATGATTGTCCCAACCCCTGGTGGGAAATGAACTGACCTACCTAAATATGGGGTATCCACTGTGAAATCTCACACATCATGCTCTTATCCCTTGAGCCCCGAGCAATTAACTAAAGAAAAATCATAAAAGGAAAAAGACATATAAAGAAGGGTGGAAAAATCAAGGTCGGGGCACCTCATGTACCACAATTTCTCTCTCCTATACATTATATACCTAAGTGTGGGTCTCCCTTTTATTAACTACCCTTGTACCCCAACATGTGGCCTAGGGCTGCCCCTTCTCATCCCTAATCCATTCACCTCTTTATCACATACCACCACCTTTTAAAGGATGTACCTTGGACATATCCCCTTTCGAAGTAGAAACCACCTAATAGGATACTTGGTTAACCCCATTTGGAGTTTGGAGACATTGGCACATCCCAAAGCCCATTATGGAAGGGCAAGCCATTATGAAACCCCCACCTGTGGTCCATGGTTTGTAATCTTATGCAGGATTGCAGACGGCCTCCATCTTGGGTTTGGTCTCCCTATATGGGGTGCTAACCCTCCAGATGGCTACATTGGCACATATAGGGTGTCCGTTAAGAGCCATGGGCCTCCATAGTAGTAGACAACACTTCATGGGTCCCTGAGAATGTTCACAGATTGCTCGAGATTCACTTATTGGACGAGGAAGATGCACTTGGTTCACCTTTGCGCAGCCAACACCATAGATGGACCATGCACTTGGCAACTGACCCAGGACTTGTAGGATGATGTGGCATCACCTACACCATCATCGAAGCCCTTACAAATGATCTACAAGCATCTTCAACTCATTTGTAGACCCATGAGGTTATTATTGTGCCCCCACACCCACTGGGAGTACCATAGGTTTATTGTTTGGAGAACAAGGGGCCAACCCCTTGTCCATCACTTTTGAGGGTCCTATTTTTCATTATGGCACCTATGGACCTCATCAGGCCTCTTGGAGGGCCCTACAACATGTATTATTTATCATTTGACCTCTTAAGAGGCTTATTATTTCATTTGTGAGCTAGTTTGGTGGGCTTGTCACCAAAAGTTAGGTTATTAGCACATTATTTTATTTTTGGGGCTCATGTAGGCCTAAGTGATTAATTCGAACTCCTCATTAGTGTATAAATAGAAGTGAGATGAGTTCATTTTCTCATCATCAATTTGGATTGCATCTCTCTTCCCTTTAGAGAATTTCACATTTTTTTTAGGTTGAAGAATTGGAGCATGGATGAATTTTGTTGCTTGGATTGGAGTATTTTTATCTTGGAGCTTCTTTATTGTCAAATTGTTGATGGTTGGATATGTTCTATTACATGTAAGTACACCCTTTTAATGCTATTCTTGTTTTACTTTTGTCATATGCATTGAATGGGATTTTCGCTATAATAGGGCTAGTTGTTGCTTTCCATAATTGAAAATTTGTGGAATTGTTGTTTTTATATAGCATCTCTCATTGTTTGGGCAACGTATGTGAATGAAATCTCCTAGGGATAATTCCACTGGGGAATTTATCTTGATAAGCCATCTCTTTTGCCAAGCGAAGTATAAAAGCTTTGGGGTCTCTTCCTCTTGCCCTAAAAGCTAAGCAAAGAAGTCCTTAAGGCCTCCTTGACTGAAATACAGGCTCCTTTCTCATCATTCTCCTAGACTCCATTCTCCCCAAGGGATTAAGGCACTGGTCTTCCAATAGGTGATCACTCAAAGAATACTTCTCTTCACTTATCCCTCTCTCTTCTAGGTCTAGCCAAATTGGGTCACTTAGGGCATCATTCTCCCGACAAAATAGCCCAAGAAAAAGTTCATTCTCTTAGCCTCTCCCACACCGGTGTGTCCTCAAGGCTTCCTCTAATTTTGGAGCTATTCTGATGGTGGAGTTGTGAGATAACCCAAGCCCTAGCTCTACAATCAAACTTTGGGCTAGTGCTCCCAAGGCTAGTGCCTCATAGGATCAATTTGACACCTTTAAGTGGAAATTCTTGCTTTGATCTTTTCCCCCTTCCTTGTCTGGGTTAAGAACATCATTGGTTGCTAGATTCTTCCCCCTTAACCTACGCTGGGTCCACTTGGTCCCATGTTGTCCCACACCTTTGAAAAGTCAAATCCTTAAGAACCATTCAGGAAGTCAAGTTTAATAAGGATTCCAGGATTGGCAAACTCCTTCATAAGGCATATTCCTCTAAACCTAACCCTCAAATCTTCACCTCCTTATCCTAGAAATCTTTGTATCTTGCTTAAGAAGCAAGAAAGCTGTATTCTTAAACACCTTCTAGGAAAAGGATTATAAAGGTCACTTCACATCCTTTGGTTGATTCATCCTTCACAAGTGATCTTCTATATACTGGATCTCCTCCCACCGTTGAAAGTCCGTAAAGAGTAGGGAGTCTTAGTTGAGGTGATAGTGGACTAAGCCTCCATCATTTCCCTTTGATCTAGCAGTTGCCCTTTAGGAGGCCCTTTTATGCCCCTTGCTAGTTTGAGTGGTAACAGTTCCCATATTCAGGACAGCCATAGCATTGAACCTTTGACTTGTTCTTCTTCTTTTACTGAGGACAATGCTTTCCAAACTTCCGTTTTCTTTTACCTATGGTAGCAAATGCTTGAGTTTGCTCGCTTGATCCTACATCAATTTTTGCCTTCAACTTGGTTTCTTCGATTTTTCACAATGATCATAGTTCATTGAATGTAGTTTCCTTCTTCCCATAGATGCTTGATGCGAGGTTGCCCCATTCCTCTGGTAGTGCACTATGGTATTCAACTCCTTGTCAAACATTATTTCTTCCAACTCTTGGAGTTGGTCTCTTATTTCTGACACCCTCATAAAGTATGAGTCTATTCTTTATTCTTTTGATATCTTCATCTTGTAGAGTTTGAGCTTCTTCTTTTGGCGGTTCAACAATTAAACCCTTAACATGAACAACGATTTCATTTTCTATGAGGATCAAATCTATCTTCTTCTTCTACGCAAGAAAGTTTGACGACCCAACCAATTTGTTCCTCTCCTTGCAATGTGAATTCATTTTGACATATTCAAATATAGATAAAAATACTTACTTGCCAAGTGACGATACTTCTAGATGATGAAATCTTCAACATGATGCCTTCTTGATTTTGATGATGACGTAGATAATAAAAGATGTCTTCTTGGTGAAGATGTATTTCTTTAGAAGTGATCCTTGACTCAAAGGGAGATCACATTGATTCCTTGATGATGATGAGAACGCTTTTTCTTGCTTTTCTTCCTTCAAGGCAACGCTAGTTAAACTTGTTTCACAACCTCAAATTTTGGCCCTTCTTTAGAATTTTAGCTTGTTGTAGCAGTTATGCAATTTTGGCCTTTTCTGCAATAACCCTAGTTCACACTTTTAGCTAGAAGATGGACAAATTTGACTCCTTTCTACTTCACAAAGGAGATAAAACTTGATCCTTGATGGTGGCTGCAATTCAATACTTGCTGCTGCAGAAGGATGTCTTAATACTTCACACATGTGGAGAATATAGCCCAAAAAAACAGACCCAAAAGTGTTTTACTCTTCCTTCCTTGTGATAATGATTGTAGAAATTATGAGATTCCCAAGAACGCTTCAAGTGTGGAACCCTTCTTTGGATGAGCGAGGGTTTTGAGGTCTTCTTTCATGCTTTTAATTATTCCCTTTCAATATGATGAGAGTGTTAGTCCTTCTTGATGATTGATGCCCTTGATGTTTCCAAGATGATTTCTTTATACTTCGGCCCTCAAGTATCCTTCTTCGTGTTTCCCTTCTTTGATGTAGTCACCTTAGCTTTGATACCATGTTGAGAAATCTAGGGGGCAACAAGTGTAGGTGATTTCTCTTACTTTGATAATTGCTTGTGATGTATTTTTACTTTACTTGATTAACTTCTTTTTTCCTTTATTATTATTAGTGTTCTCTATCATCAAACAACTACCAAAACATAAAAAACAATGAGACAATAAGGCACAGGATATAGGCGATCAGCCAGGGGCAAAACCTCTCCAACTGAGAGGAAAACCCACCAGAATCCTTCTCTTCTTATAGAACTTCAATTGACGAATTCCAATTGACGAATTCCAAGACCTATGACCCTTAACTAAGACCCTCCAACACCAAGTCATCCTTCTTGATGAGCTTTCCTTACACAACTTCCATTAACAAACTTCGACCTTCCAACCAATTCTCTAGCAACTTCGACCCCAACAATAATTTCTACAACTTCGACCTAGCAGCTTCAACAACTTCGACCTAGCAGTTTCACAACGTCGACCTTGATGCAGCTTCAACAACTTCCACCTAATAGCTTCACAACTTCGATCTAGAGGCAGCTTCACAACTTCGACCTTGCAGCTTCACAGCTTTGATGTTGCTTCAGAATTTCATCTAGTCCAGGAATTGTAGAAACCCTAAAGAAAAAGAGAGAGAGAGAGAGAGGCCCAAAAACTTTGATCTTGATCTTCTTCTTCTTCTTCGTCCTTTTTTAGTTTCCATCTTGAGGAGATCGAACTTGCTTGAGTGAATGTGCAAATGAGGTCAAATTCCTTCTTATTTATAGGCTTGTAGGGGTACAAATTGCTATCTTGAGGGCGATTTGATCTTTGTGCCAAGATGAGGTCTTGGAGGGTCTTTTGACTCTATTTTGATTCAATAGATTTTTCTTTACAATATGTAACATGCCCAAATGGGTATTCAATACATGACAATGACTCAATTGACTTTATGACAAACCTAGAAGCACTCATTGGGTGCTTCACCTAAAAATAAATTTCCATTGAGCATGAAACCCATGCCTCAAAGACACAAATAATAAATTTATTTTTCTCTTTTCATTAAATACATAAAATCATGATTAGATATGCCATTATGAAGACCGAACCTAGTTCCATATTTCAACACTTTTGGAGATTGGGGACATTTTAGGTTGGACTAGCTATCTCCAACGACCACAAAGGACTCATAAGTTATTCAAGCCAAGGATCTTCCAAATACATCAACATATATTGAAAGGGGATTCCCATAAGCCCTATTCGCTCCTTCCATCTCTAAAATCAAATTAATTCACTTTCTATTTATGCTAATATGGTTTTATCAAGCATTAAAGTGTTGAAATATGTAACTAGGTTCGGTCTTCATAATGTCTCATGTAATCATGATTTTATGTATTTGATGTAAAGAGAAAAAGAAAATTTATTATTGTTATTTTGTAGCATGGGTTTCATGCTCAAGGTCATTTTATTTATAGGTCAAGCACCCATTGAGTGCTTCTAGGGCTTTTTCATAAAGTCTAGGAGTCAAAGAGTCATTGTCATATGTAAAAGACCCTATTGGGCATCTTGTATCATGTAAGAAGAATTTATGTAAGTCAAACTTGTGGCATAAAACCCCTCCAAGACCAAGTTGGCCTTCAAGAAACAAGTCGATCTACAAGCAGTGAAGTCGGCCTCATAAGGGCTATTCGACCTCCACAAAAAGCCTATATATAAGGAAGAACTTGACGTCATTAAGAGACATCTAAGATCATCCAAGAAGCCCGTGGAAGAACAAGAAAGTAATCAAGAAAGAGAGTGAAGTAGAGGAGAAAGATCAAAGTTTTTAGAGGATTGTTTTGGGTTAAATCCTCACTCACGTGCGAAAAGTTAGGGCATCAAGTGTTGTAACAAAAGAAAAAATTTAGACCTCCAAATAAGCCGAATTTTGGTGCCATAAGTATCGAGTTTGCAAACCAAATTGCCAAGAAGAAAGAAGCAATCCGAGCGCAGGAGAGAGAAGGCAAAATTCATCATCTTTTCCTCACACGTGCGAGTAAAGGTTTTGGGAGTAGACTTTAAAAATTGCACTTGAAGCAACAACCAAAATTCTAAATAAGAGGTGGAAATTTGAAGTATTGAAGCAATTTGACTTGGGTTGACTTTGTGAAAGACAAGCTGATCAAGGGAGAAGTTGACTTGGCCTTGGTAGGGTCTTTGTCTTGGGTCTTAGGTCTTGGAATTCGTCATTTGAAGATTATATAAGAAGAGAAGAATTCTTGTGGGTTTTCCTCTCAAGAGGAGAGGTTTTGGCCCTGGCTAGTAGCCTACATTTTGTGTCCTCTTGTCTTATTGATCTTCATAGTTTGGTAGTTGTTTGATGATAAGAACACTATAATAATCAAGTAAAGAAGAAGCTAACTACAAAGTACATCAAGTTAAGTAAAAGAACATCAAAAGTAGTTATCAAAGTAAGAGAAATCACCCTAATCTAGTTGCCCTTGATTTCTCAACATGGTATCAGAGCTAAGGTGACAACAACAAGGAATGGTAGCTTGAAGATCTTCCATTTGAAGAAGGATACATAGGGGCCGAGCACAAGAAGAACTAAGAAGACCTCAAGGACCCCACCTCCACTCAAAAGACTCTACACACAAGTATTCTTGGAAGCATTCTCATTCTATCCAAAGGAAGCAAGAAGAAGCATGTCAACATCATCAAGAAGGCATCGAGTTGAAGATATCATCCTCAAAGGAGCATCTTCTCTTGACAAGTATTCTATATTTTATGTCTCAATCTACAATGACTTCTTTCTGCAAGGAGAACAACAAACTTGTTGGGACATCGAATTACCTTGCATAGAAGAAGAGAATAGATTTGATCCTCATAGAAAATGAAGTTAGTGAATATGTCATGGGCTCAATAACCAAACCTCCTCAAGAGCAATCTCAAGCTCTATTGAAATATATGAAAGGAGAAATAAGGGCTCAAGGGATCCTCATTGAGTCAATCAAGGATTCTCTCATCCCCTATGTAGCAAAGGTGAAGACATCGAAAGAGATCTATGAAAATGTAGCAGAATTGTTCTCCATAAGTACTACAGGAGAAATTATATCGTTAAGAACCAAACTATACAAGATGAAGCTATCAAAGGAAGACGAGGTAGCCTCATAGCTTATGAGGGTATCTCAAATAAGAGATCAACTACAAGAGCTAGGAGAAGTAATGTTTGATCGAGAAATGACCACCATTGTATTCAATGCACTACTAGATGAATGAGGCAACTTTATATCTAGTATTTATGGAAAGAAGGAAACTACCTCATTCAATGATCTATGGTCATTATGCAAAATTAAAGAAACCAAATTGAAGGCAAAGAACGACGTTGGATCAAGTGAGCAAACTCAAGCATATGCAACTATGGCAAGGAAGAAAGGAAAGTCTCAGAAAAGATTTCAAAAGAAAATTGACATGTCTAAGATTTGATGCTATGAATGTAATGAATATGGGCATTTCAAAATGAATTGTCCCAAACTCAAGAAGGACAACAAGAAGAGAAAGGAAACAAATGAAGCCCATGTCACTGAAGAAGTAGAAGAACCTGAAAAGAAGAAGTCAAAGAAGGAAGAAGTGAAAGACCTTTACTATGATTGAGATAACATCATACATTTAGTTCTTTTCAGTTTGTAGAAGATAGCAGTCATGATGAAAAGCATCACATGTATGATAGGATGCATTGTAGCAGTAATTGAGATGGCATGAAAGGAGATCAAAAATAGAAACTTATATGGTCATCATGATAAAAAGGAAGTAGCTCATGGCATCTTCATTAGAAGCATAGAAGAATAACCAAAGTAGCAATGGTTGAAGCAAGTCATATAACACGATAGGAAGATAAGAGATTGTCACACCTCATCATCATTAGAAAGAAGCATTTGCAGAACAAGGATCATCATGATCCCCCATTGGATTTTTTTTAGAAGATTCACCTCTACTTAGAAGAAGCAAGTGTCACATAGGGATCTACATTCCACCTTGTGTGGGATCCATAGTTTAAAAGGATGATGGTATGATGACAAAGATGTGTAGCATGTCAAGTAGGTTGAAGTATTTTCATCTTCAAGCAAGGAAAGGACGCTGCTAGAAGAAAGTCTAGATGACCACATGAAGGAAGAGGTATGTATATATTTGTCATGTCATCATATGGTTGCCAATAGAATGGTTAAAATGTTCTATCTCAGAAGCATGATGAAAGAAAAAAGAACTCTTCGTTCTGTATGATACATAAAGGCATGAATATAATGTGCCTTGAACTCTTTTACATGATGATATGACGTCATGAAGAATATGAGGTGGTTGGCAACTATCGTTCCTATGATAAAGCCTAAAGTTGGCACTGGTCTCATCATTTACTTCTTGCAAAGTATCTTTCATGTTGATATCATTGCTTTATATTTGATTATCTCTATATGCTCATGTTGATCTCATTTACTTGTTGAAGTATTTACATGTTTCAAGTATTGTAATCTTGTAATTTGATGGTTGATTTATCTCTTGGCTAACTTAATCATTCATCTCCTAGAACTTGTTTAGTATAGCACTAACCAAGCCTTAGATTTTCCTTAGGGTCTACCCCCTTGGCTTTGACTAGGAGAGAGGCTAGACGAAGGAGTTGGGAATTGGGTGACAGTCTCAACTCGTAGCTTGCCCCCAGAGGCCACACCAAATGGAGTTAGGGATTTTCTCCATGCTAACCTTACGTGTTGATTCAGGTGGCAACAAGTTGGATCAAGTTTGACCTAGCTAAATTAATGGCCACTTTGACCTAGCATATGATTGATGTATCTCTATTGAACTTGATGATTTCTCTAAGGAAAGGTTATTGAGTTTTTCCCCCATGTGGGTTTTCCTAGGGTAAAGTGTTATGTTCTTTGTCTGGTTGTCTCTTCATGATCTTTTTGTTATAGATGTTAAATGGATGATGTCTTCTGTGTAGTTGTTTAATAATGAAATCATGGATAAGAATGTAAAAGTAAGTAAATCATTAAAAGCAATTATAAGTATAGAAGACCTATATAAATTTCAAGAAGATATATCAATCAAACCTTCAGCATCCAACAAGCCTCGACCTGTCCTCTTCAAGATCTGCAATAGGCCTTGTGGCCCTTGTAGCCCGTGGCCCTCCAAACAGGCCCTGCCTTGGCTCCTTTATAACCACAAAAAAAAACTTTAAACAATTGCTCCTTGGTTGTAGCTTCCTTCCTCAAGACTGCAACTCCTTTTGTTGTCCTCTCTCAAGAGAAATTGTCTTTCATTGCTCTTCGTTGGTGTGTTGAAAATGAAATGTCACATCATTAATATATACTATTCGAATCAGGGTAAAATTACCCAAGGGACACACCCTTTCATTTTCTTGAGCCGACTTGATGCTTCAAAATTTTTTTTTTTTTTTTTTTTTCTAGGCTGACTTAGGCATGCAAGAATACCTCTCAATGCTACAAAAATCAATAGTATTTAATGGAGGGAAGCCTCCCTTGGCTTTGTAGGAGTTGGTCTAAAGTAGCAATTGTGGTGCTACTTTAGCATCTCTTACGAAACTTAGTGAGACTTACAAATTTGGGAGGTAACATTGTTTATTGGTAGAAATGGGTCTATGATTTGTGTCAACAATGAAAGTTAAATCAGCACAATTTGTTGCATGTAAACTTGGGATGGTGTAAAATCAACATTCATTTAACAAAAGATTTCCATGTAAAATAAAACAAAGAGTATTGCAATCCAATAACACAATGAATGGGAAATTTCTCAGCTTGTATTATAATAGGTAAACTTGGGTTACATGCACATACAACCAAAATAGTTGAGATGAAAAGCTAGCCTCCAAGATAATCTGTTGCACTGCTATGTTGGCCCTTCAAACTGAACTGAACTGCATTGCTGAGCTCTCCTGTGAATTCTGGATGAATTCACCAAGGGGAGATGGGTACTCAGTGCTCACCCAATTCTCACTGAATCACCTGAGGGTTTCTGTCTTAGGGCTACCAATGAAGTAGAGAACCGAGTTCTTAACCTCTCATACAAGAAGTGATATCAAATACAAGATATCCTCTAATGGTATCCTGCTCTTTTTATAGATCTGATGGACCCCTCTAGAAGCTCCTATTTTATTATTATTTTAATCATTGAGCACATTTCCCGTAATTAAAATATTCTTTTTAATGTGGGAAAATGGTAAATTGGCCACCATGCCTCCTTAGGCCACTGAAAAATGACTTCTAATTATCCCATCCTGTAGATCTTCTCGTTCCGGTTCGAACGAGCTATTACGCTAAGGCGTTCTGCGAGTATTCCCCCCGAAATGCCACCTTAAGCGTAACTAATTAAGTGAGGCCCATTGATAACTCTGTTGTTTAAAAGTTGTCGGAATGCAATGAAACGAAAGGAAAATTGTGTGAATGATGGAATATACCAAGCGATTGTCATCAAGGCTCACAAAAACTCCTCAAACCCCTCCAAAGGCCCCAGGGTTTGCTGATGACGCTAACTTGTATTTATGACCTATCTGCTTCCAACTCTGAATCTCCATCCTAACCATGCCATAAGGAACACCAGAAAAAGGAACATCACAAATCCTCCGCCCCAAGATTGCTTGCCCTCAAGCAATCCATATCTGTCGACAAATCTGGCAGTCCCATGCAACTGAGAATCAATACCTGGATCCCATACAAACCATTGGGTGATGCCATACCTCTGTGCCACCCAACCAAGAACTGATCCCTCAATGCCTAGATCCTTCCAGATCCGATTGCCACCATGTCCACTAATCAACACCCCTATCCCATGGCTCTAGTTGTGCTATGTGTCCAACTATGGCTGCTGCTCCCTTAACTGAATACCAACTCATCACCTCTCTCCAATCCAACCCTTGGCATAGACCAAGGTCAATCTCACCATGCTGGTGCTGTGTTGAAATACTAATGAGCGACCAATCTACATCTTGCTGCCAACTAGAGCATATAGTACCCCTCACATCTAAGGGCTTCTGCAATACAATGCTTTTGACTAAAAATGATACTCCATGAATAGGATACCAACTCATGATCTCCCGCCAATCTAATGTATGGACACCTGTGCAAGGAATACGTCTACTAGGCTGATACTGGTCCATGCTCAACTCCTGATGCTCTACCCAGTCAACCAACAAAATTTGTCCAAGGAAACCTGCCCCTCTCTCCATAATAGGAAAAAGTGGGCAAGATGTGCTACAAGCCCTGTCTATGTACTCTTGGAGAGGGATGCGACCTAGAAATACCGCAACTCTATTGGCTGCCACTGCACCTATCTGCACCTCATCAATGGGCAGGCCCAAAGATGGATGCACCACCATCTCTAAAAAATCCTCTCTCATTTGTCTGAAAACTCCATGACCCTCTAGTCGACTAACCTCCTGCAAAGCTATCCTGTCAGCCTCCAGCACCTCTTGAGGACAAGTGTCTGCAAATATTGTCGCCATGCTAGCTATCTGTACATTTGTCTGCTCCTCATCAATGGTTGGCCCCAAGGATGATTGCTCATCCATCATGGGCTCAATATGAACCTCCAATTGACTCTCCCCGAAAGGCTCATCATGCATATTGTGCACATCATCCTCCTCAGCTGGCTCATGCTCCACCCTATGTTGCTCTTGCTAAATCATCACAGGTGACTCATCATCCTGAATGTTTCCCATAGGGTCCACTGGCCGCTCACCATACATATCGGAATATAAATCTAGTCTCTTGTCAACGACTCCACAAGACTACTCATGCTCCCTAGAGGCATCCTCATATGATCTCATGGACTCAACCATAGAAGCAGAATACTCACCCTAAAAGTCAGAAGGGATCTCCCCTTGCTCTACCCTTGTCATCTCCTCCGCATCACTCAAGCATGAGTGGTCAAGTTCCCAAAGTTCCCTGCAGATGAAGCAAAGACCCTTCCTCCTCAGCGCATTCCTGCTACATGGTTGGTAACCATAAATCCACCGCAACTCCTCCTAGGTCAACTGTCTCCTAAACAATCCAATGTTCTTCCCAACTAACCTTTTGGCTAGTTCATAAGCAGCGAGTGAAGCCAATTGTTCCTCCCTCGAAATGGCCAACAACTTAGATTGCAACCTCCTACAAATGGCATCATGGCCTCCCATACATGAGAACAAAATGGACTGCATGTGTGTTATGACTGTATCAGGATGATGTTTACTAATGCTAAAGAAGCATTGAAACATTTGCAGGATCAAGTCATCACATCCCAACTCAAACATGAGGTCATAATTTATAACCAAGGCCATAACTTCTAGAATCTCTAGCCTCTTCCCAAAGGTAGGGCCCTCACTGTTATCCAAATATTGAAAGGTCTCCACTATTAGTTTGAAGACTCTCCTCATAAAGCCATCACTATAGGGAGGTATAGGTGCGGTCAACATCATGATACTACTAAGACAAGAAGCAACTAGAAGTTTGACCCCTATACAAGGATGCTCCAAAAATTTGTGTTGTATGAGAGCAGGCATGGCTAGTTTTAGAGCCCAAATCAAACTCTTCCCATCTGATTGATCCACCTTGGAGAGGAGTGAAGCAATTTCTTCTAGTTTGAGAAGGGCTTTTGCTGTAACCCCCATGCATCTCAAATCTGTCCCAAGTGTAAAGATTTTGTATCCCAACTCATGTTCCCCTTGTGGCTGTTCTTGTTGTAGCATAGAATGTATTCCATTTGACAATGTTTTGTTGATTGTTGTTGCTAGTTTATTAAAAGAATTTATGAATGTTTCATCCATGTTTTACTACTTCAAGCTGACTTATGCATGACTCTGACAACAATACAATGATACTTGACTCAATAGCTGCCCTAATACATAGATCTCTCACATTTGACTAATACCAGACATGGCATAACACTCAACAATCAAACATTCAGCGCTTTTTGTGACCAAACACACTCAGTTCTATCAACAATACTCCCAACAATGGACAACAATTCTTCAACCCTCTTTCCTCATCAAAATGACTTAGTAACACTTCATAGAATGGCTGCATACATACATGACTTTGACTTAGCCACTTGAGAACAACAATTCACTAATCGCATCCGCTTAGCATACATGACCAACTTGACATGACAAAAACTTATAGCCTATATAATCAGCAAGCAACCCATATTACATGCACAAACCCTGACCTCACAGATATACAAAGTTTCACACAAGGCAATCTTTGCTACAAAGATATAATGATGTAGGAATGAAGATAATTTTTAGTAAGACCACAAGCTCTTTAATTGGCTATACCTCAGTAATAGATATTGCTGGATTAATATGTTAAGGAGTAAATGAAAGTGGAACCTGGTCTGTAGTAGTTGCTAAATGCACCTTCAGAATTGTGAAGAGATACATGAGCAAGGGAGGCACTTTCCAGGAGTGCAAAATATATCAGTGTTTGTAAATGAATATACAGTCCTCCATGCGTTCAGCGAGTAGCAGAATGAACAACGTTGGCCCTCTAGTCATATACCAGTCAAACAAGCATGGGAATTTGTCTCACTGTGTATGAACTTCGTCCAACAAACTTGACTCTGCTACAACCTTTGCTACAACTTGGATCAGCTACCGGAGGTTGAACTAATTTGTATCAAGCTTTAAGACTCCAACGACCAGTTCAAGTGAGAAATACGACCTCTAATTGCAAGATAATTCAACCCCAAAATGTTGCAACTCATTTAGTGACCAGAATAGGGAGATTCGACTCTTCAAAGCTCGTCCACCCTTTAGGAATCGATGATTTGGCCTTGTCTAGTATTGAATGGCTCATGTCTTCACAAAAGAATTCGAACATTGCTTGCATTTGGTAATTTTGGTCCCCACGCACTGGAATTTTGGCCCGGTTCTAATTAGCAATTGAAAATCGAGCTTGAACCTCTACTATTATACACCCAGAAAGGGGGATAGAACTCGCCCTTCAAGAAACAGATCGGCCCAGAATGACTGTATAGCATGGAATCGAACACACTGTAGCTACAGGTGACTATTACGCTCTCCCCAGCCTCAGAGAATTCGAGCATCAGGTAACTTAGGTACCAGACTTTAAGTTTAAGGGAAACTTGACCAGCTAGAAGTTTTAACTTAGCCCCAACAATGGAAATTTGGCACACCAGTTCTCAAAGAAGAACCCACACCCACTGCTCTATCAAGAGAATCGATCCTATTAAGCTCACCTCTTACAAAGAAGAATGCCTAGAGATGTAAATATCGGCTCCAAAATTTGCCTATTTAGAAAAAAAAATTCGTGCTCCCAATCTGACTCAGAAGTCGCTCTTAGTTTTGTGCAGTCTCTAGGCATTCGGAATTTTAATGCAGCCTCCTGTAAATAATATTCTACTCCTTCACAATTAATTGTAGCTTGGTCATGTATCGACCTACTTTGAACCAATGATTCTTCAACACCTGTGGAAATAAATATTAGATGACCCTCTTAAGAATTTGGAATTCTCCGCTCTCAAATTTATTACTTGGGTCTCAGAAATGATGATAATTTGGTTCCCCTTAATTTAACTATTCACTGTGGCTACCCAATCTGTGAACTTGGAGCAACTCGATTCCTTCTAAATAATTATTTGCCAAGAAATTTGATACTTCGTTCTCTAATGATATTTTTGCCTTTGAATGCAATTCAATTGAACAAAATAATATTTGGCTCTTTGCAATAATATATTAACGACCCTTAAAAGAAATAATTAAACTTTGTCACTTGAACAAAATTTAATATATGCCAATTCTCCCTTTAAAATTATAATGGCCCAATTAAAATCCACATGCCCGCTCACTTGTATCATTGGGTGAATCTATTGGGTTATTATTATGCATGCAAAAATTTCTCAGATATTTGTCACATAGTGTTACTTTTAGGTATGTTCTATGCTGATAGCAAATTTACTTCAATTTTCCATATTACCTCAATATCAATTCCAGATTAGCAATCACATTTAGCATGATAGTAAAATGCAGATTGAACATAGACATAAATCGCATAAGACAAGCCAAGACAAGAGGACACAAGATGTGGCGCTAGCCAGGGACAAACCCTAATGTGGGGAAACCCTTGATCAATTCTTCTTATATGTTCTTCAATAGTTCAGCAGAGAGAGAGATAGTACATATACACCAGAAGTCAACCTTTTGACTTATGTAAATAAGAGCAGAGATCTTCTCTAAGAAGATAGCATATGAGTAGCTGATTTGAGGTTAGGTGAAGGCATACTGCTTCCACTGATCCAAGGTGACTCCATCACCATGCTGCACCTCACTGTGCTACACCCAATCATCATGTTGGACCTCATTACCATGCTGCACACATCATACTGCTGCACCTTATCATCATGCTGCACCTCCCTGTACTACATCATCATGCTGTACCTTATCATCTTGTTGCACCCACCAGTGCTGCCTCATACTGTACCTCACTGTGCCCATCATGCTGCATCTCATTGTAGCATTTATTATCACTGTACTGCACTTTGTTACCAAGTGCTGCACACAACATGCTACACTACACTTCATCATGATGCCCATCATTATGCAGCAACATTCAACATCATCATGCACCTTGTTGTCACATATATGAGAAGGCAAATAATTGTTTAGGTTGTTGACATGGATGGGGATGAAATTAGGGTTGTGAGAATCTTTCTCTGAGTTATAAGGCAACTTGATTGAGTTTTGGTGTTCAATTTTATGAATAAAATTGTCTTTATTTGACTTATAGGTGTGGTTGATGTGAAATAATGGAAGTTGAATTAGCAAAATTTGTGTTGTATATCACTTTGGGCTGGTTTTGGTATGTTGCAAGATGTAGGGCTCTTAAGATCTCGCACATGATAGTTGTTTTTTAAGGAGACAAGCAAGAAACACTACAGACCCATTCAAATCTCAACTAGTGTTGGAACATCTTGAATGACAGGGAGCAACAAGTGGATGACTATGCTCAATTCAAAGGTAGTTATTTAACAAGGTTGTTGCAAGTTTATGAAGTGAAACTGAAATCAATAGCTACAAGACCCAATCTTGAAGACTATATTGTTGTAGATGCAACAGGTGCAATGATTAATATGCAATATGGGGATTGGTACAAAAACCATAAGGCAATAACTTTTGAGGCACTAGTAGGTTGCATAGAAGTTTTGTATCCAAGTGGTAGTGTTGGTAGAATGGCATTGTTAGTTAGCCTACATACCAATTTGGGTAAACTGGTGTTTCGCTTTTGGAGCATCATAAACTCATAGTTAATATCATATTTTCGAAGTCTTTTGTGGGTTGCAATTAGTAACATGGAACTGATTAGCTCTTGGAGGGTGTGATTCAGTCATTGCCATTGTAAATTTTGAACTTGGAGTTAAGCAAGAAACAATTTTATGTTCAAGTGATTTTAAGTAAAAAGAGGATTGTGCAAATTTCAAAACTTAGTCTCATTTTTAAAATTCATTAGTTATTGTCCAATGTCTATGGTAAGTGCAACACATTGAAGATAATAAAGATGCTTGCCACAGCTTCTATTTTTGTGGTTGAATATCAAAACATGAAAATAATGGGAGGGTTGTTGGTTTTTCAACATGTGTTTATGCTATCATTACTTGTGCAATCCCTAAGGAAGGATTTAATAGAACAATAATAATCTATATGACCCATGCGGAAAAAACCATTATGTCCCATATATGTTAAAACTAAAAAGTATTTGTTTAGTGGCTTGCCCAAAAAATTCTTTCAATTATAAACCATTTATGAGAATTAAACCATATTTGTAAGAAATAGAGGTTCCATCTGGCTTCTTGTTAACCCCACTGGTGCTTCATGCTATTGACGGGTTAAGATCCAGTGGGACGTAATCACATTGGTCTATTCGTGGATGCTTTATCGCATAACCATCAAACAGAGGTCTTTCTATATTCAGTTTCTTCAGTTTCCAGGAAACTGCTATTTTGGGCAATTCTACCTTTTCCAATATTCAGATCATGAAGGGCCCATAGATCAGAATTGACTACTTGATCCTGGTGAAAAAGCGAGTCCAATGGGACTGTTTTCACCCAGATCTGAAATGGCACTTTTTCCTCAGTTTTTGCACTTTTTCCTTAGTTTTTGCACTTTTGTGTTTTCTTGTAAATATGGCTCAGTATGTCATTTGGCCAAAAGTTGTACTTTTGTTCTTCTTCCTTTTTTTGGGAAGACTGTCTTTTTAGGCATGTACATAATTAGTAAGCTTATATATTTGGCAGGTGCAGGTGTTGGTCATGGTTCCTAACTAGCAATTGAGGGGTGGTTTGAGCTTCCTTTGCATGGAAAAGTGAGGAGTTGAGTAGCATCTTTGTCACTGGTTTTTATCATAAGCCAACATTTGGCATGGATTTGAATCATATCTCTGGGTATATTTTCAAGGACTATGACTTGAAAGTCATAATCCTTGTGAGATGATTAAATTATTAAATCTTCATTTAATTATTTAATTGCATGGAAAAGGGGCCGAAGTTCAAACTATTTTAATGAGAGAATGTAAGATTCTATTAAATATCTACATGAGTAAAGCTAGAGGAAAGCTGAAACGTTTCCAATTTAATGAGAAGATGTGAAAGGCAGATTTTGTTGATGTTTCCATTGAATAAGTGAAGCAAAGAAGGGATATTTTCTGTTTTTTTCAAAATGATTGAGCTAAGAGGCCCATTTGACCTCATTCATTATTCTTTTGTCAAAATAATTCTTGTAAGTGGAAGAGAGGAGCACACAACTGAAGAAGGCTATTGCTAGCCATCTGAGTTGTATTTCAGCCATAAAAAGTAATGGTATAGGTACAGGATAAAGTTACCATCACCATATCCACACAGGGAAGGCACTCTAGTGCATAGTTTTAAAACTCCGACTCCGACTCGGCTGAGGATCGACTCCGACTCCGACTCCGAAACGGTAACGACTCAGCCGGCTCGATTTCAATGATTCGGTCCTTGTAAAAAATACATTAAATATTTATTTTTTTATTATAAAAAAACATAATTTTAAAGATTTTAAACATAATTTTAAAGATTTTCATTCATGTTTCCAAACACACAGCATTATAATATAGATGGAAGACAACATATGATCAAAGTAGGCTCATGAACCAATCCATTATATCAAAATGGTACCCAATGGCAATACATAGTCAACTGTCATACATGATCAAAGACTCAAAACAAAAAACACATAACCAAGGAGGCTAGAAATGGCCTCTATAACAAAAGTAAACTGTGACCAGACTCCAGTACTAGTACTACGGCTACTGGCTAGTAGCTATTGCCAGAGGATCCAAGATCATGTCGATCAATCTCTGGATCATCATCAGAGTCAGATAGGGGGCCCCATGGCTCCTCTTCATCATCATCATCTCCAACTGCAGCTGTAGAAGTGGTACCACTAGCAGGCTGTGCAACTGCAGTAGATGCAAGCTGAGATAGAGTAGATATGCGGCTGCGCTTCTGTCGTGGTTGAGTAGAGGAAGCACCTACAACTGTAGTCCTTGCCGGCTGTGAGACTGAGGCTGGTGGATTGGGATCTGCATTCAACTGAACAACATGTTCAAGTTCAACTGATGTCTCGATATCTAAATCTAAATCAAGATTCTCATCAGGATCAAACTCTGCTGAACAACTCTCCACTACCCAATCTGATGTTGGATCAATGTCTTCCAACACAATGGGATCTGAATCAGGTCTTTTGTTCAGCAAATGGTTTCATCTGAGCTGGAGGTTGTATTGGACATAAACTAGATCATTTAACCGTTTTTGATCCAAACTGTTTCTCTTCTTTGTGTTACTTGGGAGCAGGAGCGAAAACGGGAGCGGGAGCGACATTTTTAGAAGCTCTTGATTTGGGAGCGAATCCCAGAGGAGTTCGACAACCAATGTCACTAACATCAAGGTACATAGAGGGATTGGTGCTCTTGATTAAATACAAGTTCCATACCCTAATACATGACAAAATTCAATGGAAACGTTGCAATCCTCCAATCCTGAAATCCTGAAAAACTGATAAGTCTGCTGGATTTTGAATGAAATCTAAAATTCTACTTTCTCCATATGAAATCCAGTGAGGCCGAAACGACTCTCAAACATCCTAAGTCATTTCATGGTAATGTTAACATTACCATGAAATTTGAATAGCATATCAATAGTAGAGAGCATTTGAGTGTGTTAAATAGGGTTTGGGAGGGGGAATGGACCCCAAATAACATTTAGCTAATTCATAAAACACCTTGAAGTCCAAACCAATCAGCAAACCCCTTAAAATTTCATTAAAATAATGTTAAATCGCTGTTTTAGTGGGTTACGGGCCGCTGTTTGTGACTTGGCCGAGTCATGGCTGACTCGGCCAACCGAGCCGTTTTTTGTACCGAGTCACTCTGGAGGGCAATGGAACAGACCAACTCGGCCATTTCCATTTCGAAATGGCCGTTTTTTAAAACTATGCTCTAGTGAAATCAAGGTGTGAAAATATCACAAAATCTAGCATGAATACAAGATGGTTGGCTGGTAATAAATTCCTCAAAGCTAAGATATAGTTCAAAGATCTCATTATAATCCCTGTAGACAAGTTTGACATGATCATCAGAGTAAAAATATGCATGTTAGTGGTGTTCAAAGGACGATTTCAACGCTAATTTGTGTGTGCCAGGCGTCATTTGTTCTAAACCAATGTTTATGTGGGATCTATCATGACCATTTGTTTCTTCTATTGAATAGTACAATGCATGTATGGCTATTACTGAGAGTGACCAAAAGCTTGTTGTGTGCATATTTCAACTCTAGATATTGCATTTGTTGATGAAGCAGCCCGCAGAAGAAAGTATAGAGATTTGATACACGAAAAACAGAAGCTGAAACAATTCTATCACTTTTTAATATCATCCTATATCATATCATTATTACCAGCCATACGGTACACTAGTTGCAAGGACAGCAAGCAAGATAAATTCAAGGCTGTTTTGTAAATGAGCACTTCTGGGAGTTTGTTGAAGCTGATGTTGAGAGGACATCAACACAGATGTCCATGGATAATTATTTTAGCCTTATGGAAAGAAAAAACTTTGTAACCCAAACCTTCTGTTCTCATGTGTATTCTAAGTGTAGTTGGGCAAGATTTTCTTGAGAATAAATGGATACATTTGCGGAGCTGTTAAGAACATCACATTTGCTGTTGAATAGGTCACCTTTTACAATGATTTAATATGGTCTAGGATGAAAATTTTCTTTAACCTCTTCACTCAGCAATGCACATGAGAAAATTCTGTTTCAATTTCAACGTGGGAACAATACCTCCTCAGTAACAATGTCTCACCAAAACAAAGAGCAGACCTAGAAGAAAACTTAACATATGCTACAATAATTGATCCAAAATGAATTTGGAGGAAATTCTGTATTCTTTGAACAGCCAAGAATTTGTGCTACAAAGGAATTTTGCCCAATTTTAGTAATATTAATTAAAAAAGGGCAAATATTATTGGAGAAAGGTGGCTAGTATTATTTTTTTGGAGAATGGCGGATAATATTATTTTATTGGAGAATGGCGGCAAATTATTATTTTATTAAAATGGAGGCAAAAGTCACTTAGTGGAAATTGCCCCCCCCCCCCCCCCCCGCACCAATAAAATAATATTAAAAAGGAGTCTAGAAGCTTGGGGAGAAATTATCAAAGGAGGATGGACTCATTTGTTGATCATCTTTGACTATTACACTTCACATTTCATCTTTTCTTGGAGTTGTTTAGTTCAAGGGCCAGAGTATTGTTTAGCACCTAAGTTTCAAGTGAAGCCCAAGCCGACTTCGGAGGACTTCGAGTGCCTCCCTAGCAAGGGATTGGGGGAGTCTACTTAAAGGATTCTACGGAGCTTCATCGATAAAAAGGTCGGATCAGTGGTGTGCATTTCTAGGGTGCAGAAAAGGGAGGTCGACTTAGCCATTTGCATAGGTTGGAGAGGAGCTCGTGTGGTAAACTTTGCATGAGGATTTTCTCCCTTTGGGAGTGGGAGATTTATGTGAAAACTATTGCAACAACTGGAAATTATTTGTCTAACTGGTTAATTATTAAGCAGTTTATTTGCTACGACAAATAACAAATAAAACCACAACTGCAATTTTCACCATAAAAACACTCTGGAAACTGAGAAATATAGAGCACACACACAATAAAATTGACACAGTTATTTTTGGACAATTGTCTCCGGAAAAACCCAATGCGGGAAAACGGTGCAGCAACTGAGGGTTTTTATTATTATGCAACAGCGGGAAATTTTGAGTACAACTAGATGCCCAAAACTGGCAATCCTCTACAAGATAAACTGACCACAAAAATTATTGAGACATTTTTTGCCTCACCCAACACGGATCCAACTCCAAATACTGGCACAAACTGGGCTGCTCGAGCCCTTGTGTCAGCCTTCTGCGTAGATGTTGTGCAGGCCCTCACATGCACTGCCTGGAATTTGCTTTGATCAAGCTGTCCTGCCCAACTCAACCTTTGAGAATGTCTCACTAGCCCCTCCGAAAATTCTCCCGACCTCCAGCAACTAAATCGACCCTCACTCCAGCTAAATCGAACTCTCCCTTTGAAGTTTCCTGCGCAGCCTCACTGAGGAAACTCGACCCTCCTATAGCTGACTCTCTGGAACTGGAAAACTTCCTTTGGATTCACTGTCTTTGCGTCCCCTCTTTGGCTTGAACTTCTCTTTGTTGAATCAGTGCAACTGGGAATCTCAATTTCTACCAAGGAACTCGACCTCTTGTGTGTTATTCTTCAACCCCATCGACCTCCTCTTATAATCTCCAGTTGGATCACCAACAACCACGATTCAGTCTTTATCGATGGCTAAGATCATCTCTAAGTCGATCCATGTGAGTTTCTAGAGAATTCTCACCTTTCACAATTAATTCCTATTAATTAATCGATTTCCCTAGGTTAGACCTAGGAAGTTTTAATTATTGATCAATTAATTTAATTGAGCAGTCTTTAGGTGGAATTTCCAGAAATGATTTCTGGGTTTTGGAGATCTCTTGTGTTTTAGCCTCTTCGCAAAATTTGAGACTAGAACTGTTATAGATCTGATATGAAAAGATATGATAATACAAATATACCCAGAAATAAGAAGATAGAAATAGATAGAAATGTTTCTTTATTAATCAAGCCCTTAAGGTAGGGCAACACCATACATTCACTCCTTAAGGAAGGAGAACACTCCACAAGCCATATGCCTATTCATACAATAATCCTTGACATCTCTCAATGGGGAGTCTCTAGCCTCTATATAGGCCTCATACATACAATACCATGGGTCATTACTATGGTTCCCTCAATATCATCTATTTAATACCATGGGCTTATTACATTATTGCTAACTGCTTGTGGTCCCTTACATGATACAGGTTAACCACCTTATTTATTACTATGGCCCATCCCATTATTACATTATTCCCTTGGGTACCTCCCTCTGTACCCCATATTATCCCCCCTAGGTATACTACAAGAACACCATCCGATGTTACAAAATTTAACAATTTAGTGGCATTTTGCTGTGGTAGTTTGGGGCTTTCTTGAGGGCCGATTTTCCCCTTCTTTTGGTAGTGTGTGAGCTTTCCTTGGTAGAGGTTGCACAGGCATTGGAGTAGGATTGTTTGGGGAGGCGAGGAGTCTAGGATTTGGGCCTTAAAAGACTAATTTTCTAATTAAAGGAGTCCTTAGACTGAGAATTGAAGGGCTTCTCCAATAGGTGGGTTTCTTCACAGAAGCATACTTAGTTGGTCAGTTAGGTCGTACACACTTGTTGGTGGGCTCTATCGTTGCTTGGAGGGAAGCTGAACCCTTTTTGGGTTTTTGTGGGTATTTGGAGGAGAGGCTATAGCTGAAGTTTCAAAATTTTCTTAGTAGTATATAGGGAAGAATTCCAATAGGGTATATAGTTAGTCAGAGAGTCACTTGCACCCTTTTGGAGGGCGTTTTAATCATCTGGATTCAACCCAAACCATTTATGGGTTTTTGTGGGTTTTGTGGGAGGAGTCTAGGGCTAAAATTTCAGAGCATTTTGTGGAGTCTTTGGCCTTGAGGACATCATTTCAGCCAACACCCAATAGGAGATTATTTCTGGGCAGTGCGCATTTCTAGTTTTGGGTCATTTCCCCATCTGGGCTCGAGATCTATCATCGGTTCTTGCATAGCTTACTTGGAAAGCCTAGGTTCTATCATTTCAGCTCATTTTGTGTACTTGTTCCCAGTAAATTTTTAAAATGGCTCAAAATCTTTTGTTGGTGTCTATTGTGTTTTGAGTTGGGTTGTGATTCTTTATTTATTTTGTTGTTCCTTGTACATTGTTTTGGTATAACTATTAATTTTTCCATTAGGATATTACAGTGGTATGAGTGCATGATCTTGGCCAGCAAGATCATGGAGATGGGCATGCATGCACAGTGATTAGTGGGGCTATGGACATTCCAATGACACAAGGAAGAAGGACTACGCAAGGAATCACGAATGAGATCTTCAGAAATAATGAGAAAATAATAGAAATGTTGGCCCAGTTGAGTAGTGATAAGAGGGTAAACCAGAGCCATCCTCATCCTTGTGACAAAGACGCTAGAGGTGCACATACCACGGGAGTGAAACCATCCACACCATACAAGGGAGATTAGTTGAATTACGAAATACAGAAAACGATGGGAAAAATGACCCTCACCAACTTTGATGGTTTAGCTAGGAGTTTTGCCAGAGGATGGGTACAAAAACTAGACGCATACCTCCAACAAAACCCCATGATAGAGGTGGATGCTATTAGGTATGCCACCTTACATTTGGATGGAGATGCACATGAGTGGTGGCACCAAGGGTTGATCACTTAGGGTCATGCAAGCATCACGTCCTACACAATGTTCATGTAGAGGCTCGTAGAGCTATTCAACTGGAAGGACACCAAACCCCCTCAAAGGGAGTGGACAAGATGAGGACAGTTAGATGATGAGACCAGGAGGGACCTCCAGAGGAGGAACTTTGCTTCATAGGCCAGGAGTCGTGGATGTGATTCTTGACATTGAGCATGAGAAGGAGATTGCGCATGAGGCAAATAACTCCTGTGGTTGTGAGGGCATAGATCGGCCTAATGTGACTCCAGAGTCACCCCTATTGTTGAGCACATTGATGGCTCGTGTTGAGACAGTGGTAGAGAGAGTGGAGTATGCACCCATAGGGCCATCCACTAACAGGGTGTTAGCAGGCACAAAGGCATTCAAAGCTGCGACAGAGTTTCCAGGCAGTAGCCACCTGCAGCAGAGTGGTGAACTGGAGAATGTGAGAGTGGTTTTGTGCCCAATCAGTGGCCAAGCTGACTCGCGTTGGGGGACAGTTGAAACCCCTAAGGATGCACCGAGTAGGAGACAAACAAGGAGAGGAGCTACCAATGATGATGCAGCATGGAGAGAACATATAGGGACATGAGCTCGATGAGGATGTTATGCATGGTGAGCTACTTGTGGAGGGACAACTGCTGACTCGTGTTGAGCCCATAGTAGAGGATGGGCAGTCATCTTTTGGGCCAGCCATTGATGGGGAGCAAACATATGCAAAGGAAACCAACAGAGCTACAGTACTTTCAAACAGTAGCTCTCTTCAGGCATATATAGATGGGGTTTTTAACACTAGGTTACCTATGCACATCAGAGAGGAGCCAGAGTTGCCCAGACAGATCTTATGTATTGATTAGACTAGTGGGACAAGGAAATGTGATTTGTGCAGGGCACAACATTCGAATGATGGAGTTGTTACAAGGATAGTATTCTTGCATTCGATCCCTCACGGGGTTGGATGGCGAGAGGTATTGAGCTAGTACCTGATGGAGTGGGCTAGATGTTTGGGTATATCCATGGCCACAGTTTAGTAGGGATCCTGGGTTACCAAAGGTAGTTGAGAGCCAAACTGTTGTTGGGATACAAGTGGGATTCCCCATCACATCATGGATTTGGTTAGTGATGGTGTTAGCACTCTTTCAGATCTTCATCAGATGCCCGGATAGCACTAATGACAGGTTGGATTGACAGGTGGGCAAGCACTCTTTGTGAGATGTCATGGCATGTTGGTTGTGGATGGGGTCATAGGATGATTAGCATACTCTTGCAAGAGCTTGTAGGAGGAGGTGGCATTGGCAGACCACCAGACATGGCATTGTATGGAGATGATGCTTTACCATTGATGTATTGGGTATAGGAGCCACCAAGGATCAACACTGTAGTGTTATTCCCATTAGCATGTGAGGAGTTAGGTTGCTCATGTCTACTAGGCAAGATGATGAGATATGACTCACATCATGGTCGTTTCACTATTAGAGTAGCATGTGAAAATTCCTAAACCGGAATCCCTACTACAACAACTGATGACATTTCTCCTATTTGTTAAATTCCTTTAAACAAATAACTTGCAGTTTCCTACGACAAATATCGAAATACATACACTGCAACCTTCACTTAATTAATTTATATGTGGAAACAAGAATATTTTCGGACAAATGTTCCTGGAAAAACCCAATGCGGGAAAACCTGTGCAACAGATTTGAGGGTTTTATTATTATGCAATGGTAAATCTGAGTACAATTTTTTTGGATGCTCAACTAGCAATCCGATATAGAGAGAAACTGGACAAAACAAATAGTGAGATGCTCTCACCTTGTGACTGGAAGAATCTGAGTCTGATCACATTGGATTGGAGCCTTTGCATGGCCTCTACGCAAAACTGCGTAAGCCTCATGCAGTCTCTGCATCATCCCTGTTGGGAATCACATTGCTCCTCCTTCGGACCCTTTGCTGGCTGGAAATTCCGAATTTTTGCCTCCTGGTCCCACACCCCAGCTCCCAGTTTCTGAAACTCAATTTCCTCAGCAGGAATTCAATCTCCCTCTAAGGCCCGTGTTGCCATTGCGTCAGCTTTGCGTGGGCCAACGTCTACCTCTCTTTGGACGTCGTTCTCCCTCTCTGCCTTGTACTCTCCGGCCCAGGAAAACTTCCCTCTTTCAAATACTCTCTCTGCCCCTCATTGCAAGAGATCACTTTGATCACTCCTCTAGCAATTGTTGCGCTGCCCTCTCTGAGAAATTCGATCTTCTTGATCTCTCTCAATGTGTCTTCCAAATGACCCTCAAGCCTCCTTAAATAGTCTTCTCATTGACATTCAACAACCCAGATTAGAAGCTAATCAATGGCTAAGATCATTTATGCTTGATCCTCGTCTTCTTCTAGAAGTTACATCCACAGTTAAATTAATACCCATTAATTATTTTATTTTCCTAAGTTTAGACTTAGGGACCCATTACAAATAATTAATTATTTTAATAAAACTGTCTCCTAGTGGAATTTCCCAAAATGCTTTCTAGGTTTTGGGGGATACATGTGCCCAAGCCTTCCTACAAAAATTGAGACTTAGAGCACATCTGATGGTACTAGAAATCAATACTCCCTCTTAGCGAGGAATGTGCTCTAGCAATGCCTCCCACTGAAGCATCACCCTAACTTCATAACATCGTCCTCTGCGCTGCTAATGTCTGACATGCTATCTGCCAACTACTGCGTTGCTGTTGCAACTGTACTGTTGCTAACACTGCCACTATTAACACTGCATCCGTACTACATCTCCCTCTGAATTTCTACATTCGTGCTGCTATTGGCACTTCATCAGTAATGGAAAAACATCCCAAATTACTGAACAAGTGTTCAGCATAGATGCATCTCGATGCTGAAGATCTAACTGCTGCTAGTCCCACACTATCTCTTTGAAGCCACTGCGCTACTGCTACTACTGTATTTTGCCTCTCTGCATAGCTACAACTCTGCACTGCGCTGCTAAGACTTAGCGTTCTATCCACTGCATCTATCGCTTCAACACTCCTCCGACCAACTGACACTAATCCATCCTGCTACTTCTGATTTTGGCTCCCGTAGCAAGGAATTGATCCGAGAGGTGGGCTCCTCAAGCATCCTGCCCATTTGTAGCTCTTTCGAACTACAGCTCTAAATCATCCCACCTCTCTCCTGGAGGTATCTCGACTGTCATGGCAAACTCCTTCTCCTCGATCTTCATGGGTGCAACCTTCGGATCATGCTTCTCATCTTTGTCCTTCTTGCTGAGAGGACATTGTGTTGCGTAGTGACCCATTTCACCACACTTGAAGCATTTGATCTTGAAGACGTCCTTCTTCCGCCTCCGCTGCTCCTGCTACCCCTTGGATGCAAGAGCTGCTTTCTATTCCTCCTCCTTGGGCTTCGACCCACTTTTGCAGCTTCCATAAAGCTTACACTTGACTAGATCTCTCCTTTGCTCTTCCTGCTTGAGAGCTGCGCACATACTATCCCAGTTTGGCAAAGCTGCCCTGCCCAAGATGCTCTGGACAAAGACTTTCCACTCTTCTGAGACTGAGTTTAGGGCTAGTCTCACCATCTCGGAACCTTGAGGTGTAGACCCCACAGCTGCTAACTCGTCCCGGGTCTCCTGAAGCTTCGTGAGGAACGAATCAATGCGCTCCCCTTCTGCATCTATGTAGATCTCAATTTTTTCTCCAAGTACATCTTCTGCTGCTCGTAAGATCCTTGATACAATGATGCCAAGGCATCCCACATCTCCTTAGCAGTCCCTTTGCTAACGATGTGACATACCACATGATCCTTTACTCCATCAAGGATCATCCTCTTGGCCTTCACTATTTCTCCCTTGTACTTCTTTAGCTGATCTAGATCTACGGGCTCAACCACCACGTTGTCGACATAGGCCTTGAGAAAATGCTCATCTAGAAGGCATGACAGCCTCGCCTTCCAGATCACGTAGTTGGATGCCCCATCCAACCTGTCCTAATCTCTCAACCCACTCGTTGCCATCTCTGCCACGAAAATGTCGTATAGCTCCTCGCTGTCTCTTACTGTTGTTGCTCAGGAAATAAGAAAACAAAGTTCTTGGTGAGAAGTCTACTGAGGAAAAATTCCCTCTCTGTGCTTCTCTTTGTTCTAACGTTTTTCAGCCCAACAATTTGCTTGCTAAAAACTGCGTCCCACCGACTCTTTCCTCATGCCGAGGCTCTGTGCTGCTCCCTCTGGCACGACAAAATTTCAATCTCCTCTCTATCGACTCACTCAGAGAGAGACTTTCCTCGAAAATTCAACCCTCTTGGCTTGGATTGCACAATCCCTCTAGGGATTCGAACTACTGCATCATGCAGTTATTCGACCTCCTTCTCTGCGCAGTGTTGGGTTCTTTGGCACTGCTCTTCTTGTTTCACCTGTAGCTCTGATACCATGTGAAAATTCCTAAACCTGGAATCCCTACTGCAGCAAACTGATGTTACTTCACCTACTTGTTAAACCATACAAGTTATTTACTATATTATACGGTAAATATCAAAGTAAATACAACTGAAACATACACTATTTAAAATAATATGCCAACAAGAAAATTGAGCACAAGAGAAAAACATCACACAGGACACCGTTATTTTTGGACAAATGTCCCTGGAAAAACCCAATGCGAGGAAACCGATGCAATAGATCTGAGGGTTTTAGTATTATGCAGTAGTAAGTCTTGGTACAATTCCTTGAACGCTGAACTAGCAATCTGATACAGAGAGACACTGGACAAAACAAATAGTGAGATGCTCTCACCCTGTCACTGGAAGAATCTGAGTCTCATCACGTTAGACTGGAGCCTCCGCGTGGCCTCTGCGTTGTAAACTGTTGTTGCTACTGCATTAGCTTTGCGTGGGCTAGAGTCTGCCTCTCTCTAGACGTCGTTCTGCCCTCTCTGCCTTGTACTCTCTAGCCTAGGAAAACTTCCCTCTTCCAGATATTATCTTTGCCCCTCACTGCAAGAGATCACTTTGATCACTCCTCTAGCAATTGTTGCGCTGCCCTCTCTGAAAAATTCGATCTTCTTGATCTCTCTCAGTGTGTCTTCCAAATGACCCTCAAGCCTCCTTAAATAATCTTCTCATTGACATTCAACGACCCAGATTACAAGCTAATCAATGGCTAAGATCATTTCTGCTTGATCCTTGTCTTATTCTAGAAATTACACCCACAGTTAAATTAATACCCATTAATTATTTTAATTTCCTTAGTTTAGACTTAGGGACCCATTAAAAATAATTAATTATTTTAATAAAACTGTCTTCGGTTGGAATTTCCCAAAACGCTTTCTAGGGTCTTTGGAATACATGTGCCCAAGCCTCCCTACAAAATTTGAGACTTAGAGCACATCCGATGCTACCAGAAATCAACATAGCACATGTGGGATATCAAGCCTTACAACGTGGTACAATAGTAGGTAGTGGAATCCAATGGTGCACAGAGATATGTCATGCAAAGGAGTGCAAGGATGTGTATGTGTGTAGTAGTGTGTGGTGTTGCACATTGGGATTTTGGAGCGTTGCCTCTAGAGAGATCTCCTTGAGGGGACATCAGACATACCATTGAGTTTGGCTTACCCAAGATCAATGAGGGCACAAATGAGCACCTCTTGAACTTACCCTTGGGGACTCACACGCTTATTTCTCCTCCATATTGCTTATAGTCATAGGGGATTTGGCTATCATTCCTTGATTCTCTCAACACGAGCAACAAGATGCGGGAGGCTCACGGTTGTTAGTTTTTGTAGCATTGGATAGGTGTTCTAGTATTGACTTTGGTCAGAGAGGCTAAGAAACACAAGATCTCCAAAACCTAGAAAAAGCTCTAGGAGAAAATGCTTAGAGACAGCTCAAGTAAGTTAATTGATCAGTAATTAAATATTTCCTAAGTCTAACTTAGGAAAAGTGATTAATTAACAATAATTAATTGAGAAAGGTGAGAATTCTCTAGAAACTAACACAGATCGAGTTTGAAATGATCTTAGCTATTTATGGGGATCTAATCACAGCTGTTGGTTCACCAATGAGAGATTATAAGAAAAACTTGATGAGTACATGGAGAACATACTTGGAGGTCAAGTTTCTTTGCAGATCGAGCTATCCTGTAGCAGCAATTGGCTAGGGAAGAAGAGTTTGAGCTAAATGGGACACATAGATAATGATTCTCGAGGAGTTTCCAGTTTCGAAGAGGCAGTAGCAAGGAGGCCGAGTTATTCCACTAGAGGCTGCACAGGGACTGTGCAGGGAACTTCAGTGTATCAGTTTGATTTCGCTGAGCAATGGGTTGATTTAGTAGCGAGAGGCCGAAATAAGTGTCCAGAGGGTCAGAGGATCATTTCTAGTAGCAACAGCAGGCAGATTCAAGTTGTGCATGTGAGGGTCTGCGCAACGGCCTGCACAGGGGTTCTTGAGGGTCAGTTTTTCTGAAGCAGGTTGTGTCGGGATTGCTCGTGGAGAGAGAAAATTGCTTCTAATAATTTTGGCCAGATTATTTGTTGAGGATTGCCAATTTGGGGCATCTAGATTGTACCCAGATTTCACTATTGCATAATAATAGTAAAACTCTCATTTGTTTCACCAATTTTCCCACATTGGGTTTTTCAAGGACTTTTGTCCAAAAATAACTGTCAATTTTTATTGTGTGTGTGCTCTATATTTCTTAGTTCTAGCAGTTGTGATTTTATTCGTTGTTTCCCGTAGCAAATAAACTGCACTTAATTTTAATTAGTTAGAAGAATAATTTCCAGTTGTTGATGGGAGACAGTTGGATGGGACATAGTGCACGAGGAGAGAGACTACCCAGTTGTGGCATAGGGTCAGGGCGGAAGTTGGCAGACATGGGCTTGAGGATGGTCGTATCTACTACATAGGTAGCATATGCTCCATCCTTGAGCTCACACTTTGGGCAGGTCGTTTCGAGGTGTTACAGGAGTATATATAGCAGGTGGTGGACCTTTCTTACAGGAGGATCTTTAGATTCCAGACAATATTAGTGTGCATCATCAAGAGACAAGATAGCAAAACTTGTTGTGTTATGGCAAGCGCAAGGCAGTTTAGCATGCATCAGTTCTATTCATGATATATGGAGTCTATATACAAGTGGCATGCAAGACCAGAGACGAGGCACGGATAGATTCCAGCGGTTGTTAGAACTCAGCCGCAGCAAATCTAGTTACAGGATCTAGGAATTCAATTACATGATAGGTCACTCTATTTTTTGATGAGCAGAATCATGGTAGAGAGTGATCTAGTTTAATCTTGGGTTGACATGTGGGGGATCGCTGAGGCCTTCACCGCATGGCAAGGCAGGTTTTCCTTGTTGTTGCTTAGGATCGAGGTTAGCTTTGGACGGGTAGGTTTTGACATCGTGGGGATGCTTGGGCATGATGTGTTTGGTCTTTACAGATATTTCACCATCAAGTTCTAAGAGAGGATACCGACTGTGCACGATGGGTAATCAGTTATAGCCAAAGTGGCATAGCATCAGCATGGTGGCATTCTTTTGAGACTAGCATGGGACTCGACATTTCAGGGCTTGCCAGTTCAGCTTCCCTTAGGGATGAGCTATTTTCTATAAGAGGAGATCAAGTAGACCTTCCATTGGGTCTCAGAGTTGCGGACGACATTTTGCTCCCTAGTGACTTGTAGAGAGCACGAGGCACTTCACCAGAATGGCGGGATAATCAGCAGGAGGAAATCACGGAGAGTTCAGGGGGGCGAGGATTCGTCTCCACAGGGGTTGGATGGCATATTCAGGAATCTACTCTAGTGCATGAGATTGGTGTTTCAACAGGGCAGTTTCTCGAGGAGTTGGTCAGAATTCCACGTTATCAAGGTGCTCTACTTACTGGCGATATGCAGAGTGTTTTTGGTGATTGTATCTCGTGGGGCAAGGAGTGCTCCACATTGAGCAGGATGGCTCAAAACCCTAGTATCGAGGGATTCATTTATGACAGGATAGTGCACAGATTTAGAGAGACTCAGTGGCACATTTGGGACCCCGGTATTGTTTGTAGTGACAGTTTAGCATGCATCAGTTCTATTCATGATATATGGAGTCTATATACAAGTGGCATGCAAGACCAGAGAGGAGGCACGGATGGATTCCAGCAGCTGTTAGAACTCAGCCGCAGCAAATCTAGTTACAGGATCTAGGAATTCAATTACATGATAGGTCACTCTATTTTTTGATGAGCAAAGTCATGGTAGAGAGTGATCTAGTTTAATCTTGGGTTGACATGTGGGGGATTGCTGAGGCCTTCACCGCATGGCAAGGCAGGTTTTCCTTGTTGTTGCTTAGGATCGAGATAAGCTTTGGACGGGTAGGTTTTGACATCGTGGGGATGCTTGGGCATGATGTGTTTAGTCTTTACAGATATTTCACCATCAAGTTCTAAGAGAGGATACCGAATGTGCACGATGGGTAATCAGTTATAGCCAGAGTGGCATAGCATCAGCATGGTGGCATTCTTTTGAGACTAGCATGGGACCCGACATTTCAGGGCTTGCCAGTTCAGCTTCCCTTAGGGATGAGCTATTTTCTATAAGAGGAGATCAGGTAGACCTTCCATTGGGTCTCAGAGTTGCGGACGACATTTTGCTCCCTAGTGACTTGTAGAGAGCACGAGGCACTTCAACAGAATGGCGGGATGATCAGCAGGAGGAAATCACGGAGAGTTCAGGGGGGCGAGGATCGTCTCCACAGGGGTTGGATTGCATATTCAGGAATCTACTCTAGTGCATGAGATTGGTGTTTCAGCGGGGCAGTTTCTCGAGGAGTTGGTCAGAATTCCACGTTATCAAGGTGCTCTACTTACTGGCAATATAACAGAGTTTTTTTGGTGATTGTATCTCGTGGGGCAAGGAGTGCTCCACATTGAGCAGGATGGCTCAAAACCCTAGTATCGAGGGATTAATTTATGACAGGATAGTGCACAGATTTAGAGAGACTCAGTGGCACATTTGGGACCCCGGTATTGTTTGTAGTGACAGTTTTGGTTAGCAGGGAGAGGGAGCACTTGTTCGAGCATTGCTTGAGGACAAGCAATTTTTGGCGGGGAAGACTACAATATCTCCAATTTTGTGAGCATGGGAATCACTAAGGAATTTTCCCCAATTTTGGTAATATTAGTTAAAAAGGCGCAAATATTATTGGAGAAAGCTAGCTAGTATTATTGTTTTTGGAGAGTGGCAACAAATTATTATTTTATTAAAATGGCGGCAAAAGTCACTTAGTATAAAATGGTCCCCCACTAATAAAATAATATTAAAAAGGAGTCTAGAAGCATGGGGAGAAATTATAAAAGGAGGACGGACTCATTTGTTGATCATCTTTGACTATTTCACTTCATATTTTATCTTCTCTTGGAGTTGTTTAGCTCAAGGGCTAGAGTGTTGTTTAGCACTAGGGTTTCAAGCGAAGCCCAAGCCGATTTTGGAGGACTTTGAGTGCCTCCCTAGCTAGGGATTGGAGAAACCTACTTCAGGGCTTCTACTGAGCTTCATCGATAACAAGTCAAATCAGCAGTGCACATTTCTAGGGCACAGAAAAAGGAGGTCAACTTAGCCATTTGTGCAGGGTGGAGAGTAGTTCGTGTCGCAAACTTTGCAAGAGGATTTCCTCCCTTTTAGAGCTAGAGATTTAGTGGCATTTTGTTGTGGTAGTTCGGGGCTTTCTTAAGGGCCGATTTTCCCCTTCTTTTGGCAATGCATGAGCTTTCCTGGGTAGAGGTTGCACGGGCATTGGAGCAAGATTGTTTGGGGAGGCGAGGAGTCTAGGGGTTGGGCCTTAAAAGACTAATTTTCTAATTGGAGAGGAGTCCTTGGACCGGGAATTGAAGCGCTTCTCTAGTAGGTGGGTTTCCTCACAAAAGCACACACTTAGCCGACCAATTTGTATGCACTTGTTGGTGGGCTCTCTCGCTATTTGGAGGGAAGTTGAACCCTTTCTGGGTTTTCGTGTGTATTTGGAGAGGCCATAGTCGAATTCTCAAAATTTTCTAAGCAATGTACAGGGCAGAATTCCAGTAGGGCGTATAGCCAACCAGAGAGTCACTTGCACCCTTTTGGAGGGTTGCTTCATCTTCTGGATTCAACGCAAACCATTTCTAGGTTTTGTGGGTTTTGTGAGAGGAGTCCGGGGCTAAAATTTCAGAGCATTTCGAGGAGTATTCAGCGGGCCAAGGTTACTTGGGAGCGGGAGCGACATTTTCAGAAGCTCCTGATTTAGGAGTGAATCGGGGAGCAAAGTTTTATATAATATATATATTTTTTTATATTTTGATGCATATATGTCAACAAAAGCATGTAGATTGATGCAATAGATATAAAAAGCATAAAAACATTGATTGAACCATATAACATCAATCATCTAGAAGTTATAATCTTCATCAATCACATCCACAAGTTAGTAACATACAACATATTGAGTCTCATGATTCATCAATCTTAAAGTTTCAAGCTTTCAAAATTCAATAAATAACATTTATCTTCATTGATCACCAAAGTTGGACTTGTAAGCTAAGTGTAACCATTACAACAAAAAATATCTAACATGAAATGAAATGTTATAAAATGAAATGAAATGAAACAACTTTCAACTTTCATGAAGCATCATATTCATAATTCATTACCAATGAGTTATAATTGCCAACTTCAAACTTCGAACTTAAATTGTCATATATTGTCTACAACTTCCTCTTGCCGCCACGAGAAATGTCTAATTTCCGAGCAGGTTGTGGTACTGGTGGTCTTCTAGGAGTCTCCCCCGCATAGTAGCACGACCAGAACCAGAAGGCACATGCCCTCCACTTGAGGATGTAGATGGAGGTGACGACAACGAAGGAACAATAGTTGGGACTCGAGCACTGGCACTACCACTGGATGGCGGGGCCAGGGGTGGCATGGTTGTTGTTGCTTCATCATCATCCCTCAAGAGTTCTGCTTCCAATTCCTGAAGATGTATAGTGCCATCCTCCAAATTATCGTCCTTTGGGTGGTTGTCCCAAATTTTATATGTTGGATCCTCATAAGCTCGATCACAATAAAGACTCAACAACCTCAAGTTGTAGTGCACATAAACCAAGCTTTCTGCCCAGTTTTCATTGAGTCTGTTTCTTCTCACATTATGTATGAAGTTTTAGGTCCTCCAACACCTCTCTGCAGAAGAAGTATTTACAACCTATGAGAGAACTCTTTTTGCTAATTTTGACAAAAGTCCCATGCCGCCATATGCTTCCCACCATATGAGAGCATCAAATCTGTCTCTATCTTCCATTGCATGCAAAGAACCAAACAAACCAGTGCAACTGAAGTGTTTGCCTAATTCAAGACGCAAATTAGCACACTGCTCCTTGTGAGGTACCAACTGTTAGTTTTTGGTAGCATTAGAAGTGCTCTAGCCTTGAAAATTGGTGGAGAGGCTAAGGCACATGAGTTCTAAAGAACCCAGAAATCGTTTGGTGAAATTCCACCTGCGTTGTATTTTATTAAAATAATTAATATTTTTTTATGGAGTTCCTAAGTCTAAACTTAGGGAAATTAAAATATTAATGAGTATTAATTAAAATATGGGTGAGAATGATCTAGAAGGCGGATCAAGTCATGTTTTAATCTTGGTTGTTGATTAGAGACTTAATCTAGGCCGTTGAAGACTCAACAGGAAAAGTATAAAATGGAGGCTTGGGGTTCATTTGGAAACACACATGGAGAGAACGAATTGATCTAGAGTTCAAATTCTAGGGTTAGGAAGCTGAGAAATTCGAACTGAGTGATCATTTTGCAGCAAAGGGGCGGTGAGAATTCGGGAGGACTTTCCGAAGAACACTGACAGAGAGGTAGAGAGAGCTTGCAGAGAGGCAGCGTAGTAGCTAGGAGAGATGACGTTGGGCCAGTCTGGGCCTACGCAGCCTTGACGCAAAGCCAGAAAGGCCAGCGCAAAGGGGAAAGCTGTCTGTCACGCAGAAGCAGAAACTCTCGGAACAGACGGGATAGCTGACGCAGAGGGCAGAAGAGGTGACATAGGGCTAGCGCAGAGCCTAGAAGGCTGACGCAAGGCCTACACAGAGCCAGTGCAGAAGTAGCCGGTGTTAGCCAGTTTTGTTACTAGATCAGTCGGAATTCTGCTGGGCGAAGTGAGGTAAAACTCATTTAGATTTTCTGCCAGTATTTTCTTTGTAAAGGATTGCTTGATGAACATCCTAGATTTCTATTTAGATATTTCTCCTGCATAATAATAAACCTTTAGAACTGCTGCACCAATTTTCTCGCATTGGGTTTTTCTGGGGACTATTGTGTCCAAAAATAAGTGTGTCCTATGTATCTTGTTCTTTGCTCTGTTTATTTGTTTCATGAGATAAAATATTAATTAGTGTAGGCTATAGAAGTAATTTGCTTCAATATTCAAAAGAATAACTTGATGAATGTAATTTAAAAATCAAGTAGGTGAAGTAGATTCAGATTCGCTGCAGTAGGGGTTCCTTCAGTGTAGGAGTTTTCACATGGTAACAGAGCGTTGATTTTGAAACAGGAAGAGCAGATCCAGTGCCGAGCAGTGAGGCCAAAAGCTGCACTTGGCAACAATTCGAATCCCCTTGAAGGGATTGCGCAATCCTTGTCGAGAAGCAGATCCGAGGAAATCTCTCTCTGAGTGAGACGTCAAAGGTACGATTTCCAGTTCATGAGCTTACAGACGCAGAGGGAGTGACACAGAGCCTCACTACAGTGCTTGAAGGGCGCAGTTTCTGCTGGGGCAGAAATCCACTGGAAAAGAATGAAGAAACGTAGAAGGGGAATTTTCTCCTCAAAGAACTTTTCACCAGAAAGTTCGAATTTCTCACTTGCTGTGCAGCTCAACAGTGCTAAGCAGTGACTAGAGGAGTCAGTTCGACAGTTGGGTGAGATGGCATCACATGGGCTCAGAGATTAGGACAGGTTGGACAGAGCCTCCAACTATGTCATATGGAAGACCAGAATCTTAGTTGTTCTGGAGGAATGTGATCTCGAGGCCTACGTCAAAAGTGTTGTGGCTGTTCCTGTTGACAATGATCAAAAGAAGAAGTACAAGGTCGAGCAGGGGAAGGCAAAGAGGCTCATTCTCGATGGAGTTCGAGATCATGTGGTCTCACACTTGCAGGGCAAGGATACAACCCGGGAGATGTGGGAAGCCTTGTCGTCTTTGTATGAAGGCTCTTCCGAATAGCGGAAGATGTATTTAGCAGAAGTTGCAACGGACTTTGATAAAGAAAGGAGAAGGGGAGAACCTCTATCTTCAACGTCTTCAGGACACTAGAGACCAGCTTGCTGCAGTGGGGTCCACTCCTCATCCAACCGTGATTGTGAGGATAGCCCTGAATGGAGTCTCGGATGAATGGCAAGTTTTCGTCCAAAGCATATTGGGCAGGGAAAAACTACCTTCATGGGGGGAGATGTGGGCAACTCTTCAACAGGAGTTAAGGAGGGACCTAGTGAAGGTCAACTTCAATGGCGGCAGTGGGAGTGGCACAAAGACGAAGGAGGAGGAAAACACGGCTCTAACATCGAAGGGACAGCAGAAATAGAAGCGAAAGAAAGAAATTTCGAAGGTGAAATGTTTCAGATGTGCCGAGATGCGTCACTTTCCATCTTAGTGTCCTTTGAAGCAAAAGGATAAGCATGAGAAGCATGATCCAAAGGTTGCAGCCGTGAAGATAGACGAGGAAGAGTATCCCATGAGTGCCCATGCATTTCCAGGAGGGAGATGGGGTGATATTGAGTTGTAGTTGGGAGGACTACATGTGGGTAGGATCCTTGAGGAGTCCACCTCTTGGATCAATCCCTTGCTATGGGAGCCCAAGATTTAGCAGTAGCGAGATGGACATAATGTTAGATGATGCAGTGGATTGTTTGGAGGACAGATGCAGTAGCTTGGGACCAGAGACTAATCAGCGCAGAGCAAGGTTGGCAGTAATGCAGTTGTCACAGTGCAAGAGTCAGCAACAACGCAGAAGATTCAGAGGGTCAGAGACTAGTAGCAATCAGATTCCAACATTCATGGTATTATGTTGAACACAGTTAAGTTCAGTTAATTTTGGATGTTTTTCAGTTGCTTCTCTCAGCAATTGAGTTGTAGTACGATTGCAGTGGCAGTGCTAGCAGCATAGCAGATGCAACGTTTGAGAGGGAGTTGCAGTACAAATGCAACAATGGCAGTGGCAATGTCATGGGTAGTGGTACAAAGGCAACAACAACACAGTGTTGGTGGTAGCAACAGTGCGGAAAGGAGGTGCTTCAGGGACAAAGCAGCATGCAGGTGAACATTGTTGCTAGAGTACTTTCCTCGCTAAGAGGGAGTGTCAGTTTTTGGTAGCATCGAAAGTGCTCTAGCCTTGAAAATTGGTGGAGAGGCTAAGGTACATGAGTTCTAAAGAACCCAGAAACTGTTTGGTGAAATTCCACCTGGATTGTATTTTATTAAAATAATTAATATTTTTAATGGAGTTCCTAAGTCTAAACTTAGGGAAATTAAAATATTAATGAGTATTAATCAAAATATGGGTGAGAATGATCTAGAAGGTAGATCAAGTCATGCTTTAATCTTAGCCGTTGATTACAGATTTAATCTTGGCCGTTGAAGACTTAATAGGAAAAGTATAAAATGGAGGCTTGGGGTTCATTTGGAAACACACACGGAGAGAACGAATTGATTTGGAGTTCGATTTCTAGGGCTAGGAAGCTGAGAAATTCAAACGGAGTGATCATTTTGCAATAGAGGGGTAGTGAGAATCCGGGAGAAGGACTTTCCAGAGAACACTGACAGAGAGGCAGAGAGAGCTTGCAGAGAGGCAGCGCAGTGGCCGGGAGAGCTGACATTGGGCCAGTCTGGGCCCACGCAGCCTTGACGCAGAGCCAGAAAGGCCAGCGCAGAGGAGAAAGTTCCCTGTCACACAGAAGCCAGAACTGCCGGAATAGTTGAGATAGCTAACGCATAGAGAAGAAGAGGTGACGCAGGGCTGGCGCAACCCTGAAAGGCTGACGTAGGGCTGGCGCGAGCCTGAAACGCTGATGCAGGGCCTATGCAGGGCCAGCGCAGAAGTAGCCGGGGTTAGCCAGTGTTGTTGCCAAATCAGCCGGAATTTCGCGGGTGAAGTGAGGTAAAACTGTTTCAAATTTTCTGCCAGTATTTTCTCTGTAAAGGATTGCTAGATGAGCATCCTAGATTTGTATTCAGATATTTCTCCTGCATAATAATAAACCCTCAGAACTGTTGCATTGGTTTTCCAGCATTGGGTTTTTCTGGGGACTATTGTATCCAAAAATAAGTGTGTCCTATGTATCTTATTCTTTGCTCTGTTTATCTATTTCATGAGATCAAATATTTAATTAGTGTAGGCTGCAGAAGTAATTTGCTTCAGTATTCAGAAGAATAACTTGATGAATGTAATTTAAAAATCATGTAGGTGAAGTAGATTCAAATTTGCTGCAGCAGGGGTTCCTTTAGTGTAGGATTTTTCACACCAACTTGTCTAATGCTTCCATATATCCTTTAGATACCTCTGGATCTGCATGGGGTTTGATCTTAACCCCACCCCCAGGTGCAGGTTGGCCCAACCAAGATGGAGAGTAGTATTTTGGCATAAGGATATACGCTAAGGCATGTAGTGGAAGATTAAGTTTATTCCATCATGCACACACACAATTGTGAATCATTGTATACAAGTTGGGATCATTTTCCTGAACAATATCTTTTATTTGCCCCAACATGCTATCCATTTGCTCATACACCTTGTTGATCTCTACTGGTCAACTACCCATGCAGTGCACCCCCTTTTTTCTTGGTAGAAAGGGGCAGCACCTGATCAGCATGTCCGTGCCATCCTGCAGTCATCAACAGCTTGATCATTTTAATTGTAAACCCAGTCTGCATGTATTAATTGTAAATAATCTTAGCAGACATGAGTCATGTATGTGAATTGCCTAGGTGGACCTAACTTTCTAGTGGTAATCTATGTCCCGGAAGGTTTTTCGTCTCACCGATCCATGGATCGGCAGAGTTTTCCTTCAAACCTGACCCCAAAGCCGGGATGGATTTTGTCATCGGAATTTTAGGAGAATCCTAGTGTGTTGATCTGCTAGATTATAGTTGTGTCGCAGAACTGGGTGATTTGTGAGGGTCTGTATTAAATGGGTTTGTCCCCTTAAGATGTAAATTTGTAAAAGTCATGATGTAATGTGTCCTGAGGGTCGAAAAATGTTTTAAATCCCCTCATGAATCCTAAGTCCTAGGTCCTAGGTGATGTTTCCGAAGGCTTAGTTCGATGATCCATTTAATAAAATAATAAAAAATTTAAAAAATTAAAAAATAATAAAAAATCATAAAATAGAGCAAAAACCCTAAAATAATAAAATAATAATATTTTAAGTGAATGCATGCAAAATATTATTTTTTAATAATTCGACGGATGAGATTAAGAGATGTCTTGATCTCCATCGACGGTCGAGATCATTTCGACATGGATCACTCGAACTAGCCGTTGGAGTCATTTCCTTTAAATAGGGTGCTAGGGGTCATTTCAGATCATTGGAGAAGATCTGTGAGTCTGGTACTGAAGAAGCTCTCTTGTAAATCTGTTTCTGGTTAATAAAAGAAGACTTTGGGGTCCATATCTTGCTGGTGTTACTCTCTTGAAATGCTGTGAGATTGTTTAATTTTCTGCATATTTTATTTTCAGCCATTAATAATAGCTTATTGTAGAGTATTGTGAGCACAGGTATCTTGTTCACTTGCTAGGGTTTGAGTGTTGTTAGGGTTTCTGAAGTAATGGCAGGTATCTCCATTACTTTTTGAGATCTAGCTGCATTTTTGCCCTCTTTACTGATGGTTGTTTTGAGCTGTGCAGAAAACCCTTTCTGAAGGAAATTTGTGGGCGTTTGGGGAAGTTCTCGGCTGAACCAGCGAACTCCCGCAAGCATTTTTTGCTGAGCCCAGTTGGATTTGATCCTGGGTCTATCATTCAGTTTATTTTTCTAATTTGCATGAGAGATTTTCTGAAGTTCTTCACAGTGAAAATCTGAAAGCTTTATTTCTTTAAAATATTCCTGTTCTTATTGCTAAATCTGGCTGTGAAGGGGCCAAATCTGTAAATTAAATTAGCTGTTCTAGGGTCTTAATATTTTTGCTTAATGCAGTTTTCATTAGGGTATTGTTTTCTTTTGTGAATGCAGGTATAGGGTTTTGTCTCTTTGCAATAATGGGTCACGTGATCTAGAGGTTTTCGGGGTTTCATCAAACAAATTTTGAGCCAAGCATACCACCGTCAAAATTGACACACAGACATACTATGCATAAGCAGCAGAAAATAGTCGTGCCATTTCAGAGTGAGGCATTCTTTGGTTGCTGGTTTATACATGAGTGAGATTGCGTCCTGCCTGCAACCTTCAGAAACTTGGATCCACCGTCACAAATTTCAAGCAAACTTTCCACGCTGTTGCTCTTTGCTGCTGCCGCCAAAATTACGTGGGTTTGCATTACCTCAAGCGCAGAAAGCATCCAAAAAAAATCGACGTGGGCAAGGAGTTTTTCATGGGCCAGTTGTAACGTTTGCGTGGGCAATTTCGGTTTTCATCTCAGAGAATTTCGCCATCAGAGGAAACGTGCTCTTGAAATTTCATCTACGCAGTTGAGATTTGTCTGCCGTCAGAATTTTGGTATCATTCAACACTGATTCCATCCACGTCAATCCGAAAGCAGCACCGAGATTCAATGCTGGCTCATCCACCGTCCGGAACTGGAAACCGTAGGTGAATAACAATCCATCACGCAGGTAAAAATCGCTTCATCGTCATCGTTAAGTTTTAGCGTTTTCCCGTGGATCGTTTAGGTTTCTATCTGTTATGCTCGGGATCTATCATTTTAATGCACAGTGGCATTCTGCGTTTCAACACGGGGTCGGGATCTTCATCTTGACGCATAGTGGTGTTTTCACGCAGTAATTTTTTTTTTTTTCGTTTGGTCACGTTTTGGTTTGCTTTGGCACCGTAGTTCTGTTTTTTGTTTAATATAGATTTTAATTTCATCATTTAGATTTTAGACTTAAGATTATATAGTCTCATTTTTATTTATATTTATATTTTTAGATTTTAATAAATATAAAAAAAAAAAAAAAGTAAAAAAAAAAAGGGTTAAGCGTAGTTAAATTTTGATTTAAATTTTGTTTTAATTAGACTCTAAGTTTAAAATTTCATAATTTTTAGATTTTCTGTTTTTTATGATATGAAAAAATAAAAAATCAAAAAGAAGATTTATTTATAAAATATTTTTTGGCTTAGTTAGAGTTCGATCTTTTTTATTTGTTATAATTAGATTTTGATTTGTTTTAATTAGTTTTGTTTCAAATTTAGATTTTAGATTTTAATTTTTGTTTTAGTTTAGATTTTTAGGTTTTAAAATTTTCAAAAAAATAATAATAATAATAATAATAATAATAATAAAATTTCAAAAAAAGTATAAAAAATTTTGTGGAAAATTATTTTTGCCAGATTCAGTTGTTTTCGTGTTATATCTTTCACGCTAAGATCTAAAATTTTCAAGTCGAGATACGAAATATGATATCTGGTTAATGGTTTATGACTCGTGGTGGTTTAAAGCATTCATCTTTTTAAATTTTCAGTTGCTGGATATCGTTTTGGTCATTGTGATTTAGCTGATACCTTTTGATGACAAATGATTGTTGTTCACGGTTTATTTTTCTATATCATCTAACAAGTAATCGTTTTAATAACAATCTCTTAAGGCACTGGTCTGCTAAATTAATCAAGTCCATCTAGCGCTTATCATATCGTGTCTCGTGTCTCCCAACCAATTGGTCGATAGTTGGTCTTCATCATATCTCAGGGTCTACCCCCCTTAACCGCGGGAGACAAGCTTAAACGGAGGGATCGGGGATCAGAGTGACAGCCCCCGGTCTGAGCGTTGTCGTGTCAATCTGCGCGACAACATTTTTTGGCGCCGTTGCCGGGGATAGAGTTTTTCTGTCCTTGGTGTTTCAACATCTTTTCATCATTCATCGTTCATCTGTCTATCATTCGTTTGAGTCGACAACGACAACATTTTTTGGCGCCGTTGCCGGGGAAATTGTTTTCTCGGCGTATCAACGACAATCATTTTTCTCATTTCTTATCTTTTCATCTGGCCCGGCAACGCCAACATTTTTTGGCGCCGTTGTCGGGGACAGAGTTTTTCTGTTCCTGGAGTTTCATCGACATTCATCTTCTCATCGTTCTTATTTCTCATTTGAGCTGGCAGATTCAGCGTTTGAGGTTATCATTTGGATCTTTTTTATTGCTTTATTTTTCAGCATCTCCTCGGTTTGTTTCTTGTTTGGGTGGCGACTCCATTTTCTTATTTTTCCCAGACAAGAAGCCTCCCGCATATCTGTTTGTTGATTACTTCGTGGATCTTGGAATCAGATTTATTGTTCAAGTGGCGACTCCACTTCTTTCATCTTTTGATTTTCTTGAGCAGAGATCTAGTTCTATTATCCATTTCATCCCTTATTGTTCATCATGGATTATTCATGTAAACCATGTCGTTTTACTCACCGTCTCCATGATTTTCCGGAGGAGGCCATTCCTGAATTACCTATTTTTTCAGATGGTGATCCAATCGCTGCTAAAAGGCATCTAGACTTGTTTATTCGCATCATGATCATATATTGCAGACCCCCTCAGTTTAATCATGAAGATATCAAAATGCGTCTATTTGTCCTTTCTTTAGAAGATGATGCTTTGAATTGGTTTAACAATTTTCCTAAAGATTTTTTCACTTCTTTGGAAGACATTATCAATGCTTTTGAAGATAGATATGGTTATCCAAATAGCTTGCCTTCTTCCTCCAAAATTGTGCAACAGAATGTAAGTAATTTGATAAAAGGTCCAGCTGATGGTGAAAGATCTCAAGACGATTCATCAGATCAGAATGTGTCATCCACCGGAAATATTGCAGATCAAGTTCACGATAGTGAAAAATCAGGGACAAATGACAATGAAAAAGAAGAGAAAAAGCAAATTATGCAAGACCTAATGATGCTGGTAAAAAATATGGAAAGCAATCAAACTAATTATGTCAATGATGTGAAAACTTTATGCACCCACCTGGAAAAACGTAATAGGGAGATTGAAGTCACGCAAAATCAGCATGCTAAGGAAATTGAGGCCATGAAAACTAAATATGAAACAGAAATTGGAAACATGCAAAGTAAGATCTCAGGATTAGAGGAAAATATGGTGACCATGAAAGCTGATCATGATAGGGAAATTGACTCTATGCAAAACAAGTTATTAACTATGGATGAGGAAATGACTATCATGACGTTCAATCATAATAATCAGTTGGCTGACATGCAAGCGAATCATAAAGAAGAAATAAATTTCATGCAGCATTGCTTGATGGACATAAAGGAAAAGAATGATAAAGTAATAAAAGACATGGAAGAACATCATGCCAGACAAATCAGTGATATAAAGGTTCAACACTCTAGTCAGATGGATGACATTAAAATACAGGTTCAAAAATTTCAACAATGGTCAGAGGATGAGAGGAACCAAGGGACATCAATAGATCAGGAGCCTTCTCATTTGCTGCAACAAGTTTCATCTTATTATGAGGAGGTTATTGATTCGATTGAAAGATGGTTGATTGAAGGTGATCCAGACAGACTTAAGAATGATAAAGATCAGATGCAAGACAGACATGTCACGCATATCTTACATACTTCATCTGATAGTTTTGAAAGAGAAAGTACCAGATCATCAGTAATTCAACCTGCCAGAAAGAAAAAGCGCAAGAGAAAGAAAATGAAGAAGATTTGACGCATCAGACGGCCGTGAGCAGCTTGATTTTCGGATAGGAAAAAGTCCTACCGTATGCAAAATTGGACATGGCACATCCGACAAGCAGCCGACAGATTTGCCTGAAAGCAGGCAAATGCTCAGTATGCACTTTATTGAACACATCTGATGCCATGGGGCATCTTTTGTATCGTATTTCTAACCCTACTCCTTGTTTTTCCGCATTTTCATTTCTGCTTTAGATAGTTAATAAATGAAGAGCTTTTTTCTTTCCTGTGCTTAATGTATATGCTGATTTTTGGATGGACGCTACTTATTTTTGTGTTGTATGGATGCAGATTCTGGATTCTCACATTCCTGCAAGCAGCAAAGTGTCCCCAAGTAGAGCCAGATGTTGACCTCTACTGGTCAACTACCCATGCAGTGCACCCCCTTTTTTCTTGGTAGAAAGGGGCAGCACCTGATCAGCATGTCCGTGCCATCCTGCAGTCATCAGCAGCTTGATCATTTTAATTGGAAACCCAGTCTGCATGTATTAATTGTAAATAATCTTAGCAGACATGAGTCGTGTATGTGAATTGCCTAGGTGGACCTAACTTTCTAGTGGCAAGGATAATTTTAGGGGCGAATGTTCGCCCTTTGGCGAAATTAAGGGGTTTTAAATTTTTAGTGGGCGAATATTTTGTATCATAGTACATTTTTACAAATCACCTCAAATAGCCCACCTTATTTTAAGGGAGAGGGTAAAAAAGGTAAATTTAGCCCTTGAAATTAGGACTTACAACCTTCCATTCGCCCATTTTCAAGAATAGGTTTTATTTAAGTGAATCCTATGGGCCAAATACCATATTTATAAAAGAGGTATGGTAAATTAATAAAAATATAAATAAATGAGAAGTATGGTAAATAAATAAAACATTTTTTATATTTACTCCATAAGTCACCTTATATACATGTAAGGGTGTAAACAAATAAAAATATAAGTAAAGTGGAGGTATGGTAAATAAATAAAACGTTTATTTATACTTACTCAAAAGGTATGGTAAAAATAAAAATATAAATAAACTAGACGTATCGTAAATAAATAAAACCTCTTTTTATATTTAGTCCATAACCCTCGTTCTATTTATGAAGGCTCAAGAAAGAGGTTTTATTTAAGTGAATCCTATGGGCCAAATACCATATTTGTAAAAGAGGTATGGTAAATTAATAAAAATATAAATAAACGAGAGGTATGGTAAACAAATAAAACATTTTTTTATATTTACTCCATAAGTCACCTTATATTTACGAACACTCAAAAAATGGGTTATATTTAGGTGAAACCTATGGCCAAAATACTATGGGACAAATACCATGGACTAGATTGTTATTAATACCATGTAAAAAACCATTATTAACCCTAATATTAGAATTAATAAAAATAAAAATGGCACATGGTATTGACCCATGGTATTCACCAAAATGGCACATGGTATTGACCCATGGTATTCACCTGGAATGTAGCCTATTTAAATGGGGGAATTAAACCGGCATGTAGCCTATGCTAAGATTCACTAGGACTTTACAAAGTTTTATTATTTAGTGAAAGACTCGCAAGGATCTTACAAGATTTTATAATTGAGTAAAATATTCGCCATGCCTGGTGAGAGATTCGCCAAAAAATTATATATACATATTATATTATTGATAAAATCGCCTTCCATTTTTCCTATATACCATGGAGATTCGCCCATTTATTATATTTATAAATTTAGGGGGGGTTCTTAAAATTTTCCCTGTTTAGTGGTAATCTACGTCCCGGAAGGTTTTTCGTCTCACCGATCCATGGATCGACAGAGTTTTCCTTCAAACCTGACCCCAAAGCCGGGATGGATTTTGTCATTGGAATTTTAGGAGAATCCTAGTGTGTTGATCTGCTAGATTATAGTTGTGTCGCAGCACTGGGTGATTTGTGAGGGTCTGTATTAAATGGGTTTGTCCCCTTAAGATGTAAATTTGTAAAAGTCATGATGTAATGTGTCCTGAGGGTCGAAAAATGTTTTAAATCCCCTCATGAGTCCTAAGTCCTAGGTCCTAGGTGATGTTTCCGAAGGCTTAGTTCGATGATCCATTTAATAAAATAATAAAATAATAAAAAATTTAAAAAATTTAAAAAATTAAAAAATTAAAAAATAATAAAAAATCATAAAATAGAGCAAAAACCCTAAAATAATAAAATAATAATATTTTAAGTGAATGCATGCAAAATATTATTTTTTAATAATTCGACGGATGAGATTAAGAGATGTCTTGATCTCCATCGACGGTCGAGATCATTTCGACATGGATCACTCGAACTAGCCGTTGGAGTCATTTCCTTTAAATAGGGTGCTAGGGGTCATTTCAGATCATTGGAGAAGATCTGTGAGTCTGGTACTGAAGAAGCTCTCTTGTAAATCTGTTTCTGATTAATAAAAGAAGACTTTGGGGTCCATATCTTGCTGGTGTTACTCTCTTGAAATGCTGTGAGATTGTTTAATTTTCTGCATATTTTATTTTCAGCCATTAATAATAGCTTATTGTAGAGTATTGTGAGCACAGGTATCTTGTTCACTTGCTAGGGTTTGAGTGTTGTTAGGGTTTCTGAAGTAATGGCAGGTATCTCCATTACTTTTTGAGATCTAGCAGCATTTTTGCCCTCTTTACTGATGGTTGTTCTGAGCTGTGCAGAAAACCCTTTCTGAAGGAAATTTGTGGGCGTTTGGGGAAGTTCTCGGCTGAACCAGCCAACTCCCGCAAGCATTTTTTGCTGAGCCCAGTTGGATTTGATCCTGGGTCTATCATTCAGTTTATTTTTCTAATTTGCATGAGAGATTTTCTGAAGTTCTTCACAGTGAAAATCTGAAAGCTTTATTTCTTTAAAATATTCCTGTTCTTATTGCTAAATCTGGCTGTGAAGGGGCCAAATCTGTAAATTAAATTAGCTGTTCTAGGGTTTTAATTTTTTGCTTGAGGCATATATCATCAGTGCTTTGTTTCCTTGCAACTTGCAGGAGCCGAGTTTTTCTTCAAGGGTTTGCCAAGTATAAGTCTGAGGTCTCTGCGACCGTGGTTCCATACGTGATTAGCAAAGAAATCAACGGATTTATTTCCCTCGCAGTCAAGGTTTCTGTGGTTAGCCTGAGCAGTGAAACAGCTGTGAATATTTCACGTTGAAGCTCCAGGGTTCAGCAGCCTTCGATGTGATTCATCAATTCGTTAGGCAGCAAACCCTGCATCTAACTGGTTCAAGTTTCCTTTCTGTCCGCTGTCAAATGCCCAGCCATTTCACCTGCACAACGATTTGGGTACCCATGCGTTTCAAAACTCATTTAATCTGCAAAATGTCTGCGTGCGTGTGAAGGGGTCGAAGCTGATCAGAAGGCGATTCAAAGAAGGTTATTCCAAAATCAAATTTCAAATTCGTTCCTGGCCGCCATCAGCTGTTCGAAGGTTTATGGGCACGTTTTCATTGTTTACGCCTGAAGCTGGTCACGTCATTCCCTTTTTTAAACGCCATCTATGCTGCTTCCGCATACCTTCACGATTATGAGGGCCAGATTTCAATCAGACGGAACAGGTAATCTCTGCACCGTTTAAGCGTGAGTCTAATCTCTGCAAAATCGATTCAAGCTCTTTCTGCCTGCCGCCGTCACCTGTGTATGCGTCTAAATTCCTTATGCGTTCCTTCCTGTTTTGAATCGGGTTCCTTGTCTTCGTTTGCCCAGGTAAACGTATCGATCTGCAGATGAATCGATTTCATTTTTGTATTCATATGGCACGTTTTAGCGTTTATTCATAGTTAGCGTAGATTTTTTTTATTTAGATTTTATTTTGTTTTAATATAGTTAGATTTTAGATTTTTAGATTTTGATTTAGTTCTTTAGATTATAGTTTAGGTTTATATATTTGCATAATTTAGTTTTTAGATTTTAATTAGATTTTAATAGATTCTTTATTTTTAGTTTGAGATTTAATTTTTTAGGATTTTAAGATTTTTTAAATTTTAGATTTTTTTTTAATTTTCATTTTAAATCGTTTTTAGATATAAAAAAAAAATAAAATTAAAAATTTAATTTTTAGTTAGATATAAAAAAAAAAAAAAAAAAAAAAAAAAAAAAATTAGCCTTAGTTTTATTTTTATAGTTAGGTTAATTTTTTATTTTTTAGGTTTTGCTTTTTAGTTTAAAAAAAAAAAAAAAAAAAAAATTCGAAAAAGTATAAAAAATTTTGTGGAAAATTATTTTTGCCAGATTCAGTTGTTTTCATGTTATATCTTTCACGCTGAGATCTAAAATTTTCAAGTCGAGATACGAAATATGATATCTGGTTAATGGTTTATGACTCGTGGTGGTTTAAAGCATTCATCTTTTTAAATTTTCAGTTGCTGGATATCGTTTTGGTCATTGTGATTTAGCTGATACCTTTTGATGACAAATGATTGTTGTTCACGGTTTATTTTTCTATATCATCTAACAAGTAATCGTTTTAATAACAATCTCTTAAGGCACTGGTCTGCTAAATTAATCAAATCCATCTAGCGCTTATCATATCGTGTCTCGTGTCTCCCAACCAATTGGTCGATAGTTGGTCTTCATCATATCTCAGGGTCTACCCCCCTTAGCCGCGGGAGATAGGCTTAAACGGAGGGATCGGGGATCAGAGTGACAGCCCCCGGTCTGAGCGTTGTCGTGTCAATCTGCGCGACAACACACCTCCCCAATCATTGGTTTATTTGTATCTGCAAAACGAATCATGCTATAAATGGGCTTGGTGAATTGCAATATTTCTGTCACACGTACCCAAAACAGACCATCAAGAGCAGTCTCCTCCACCTGTTCAAAACCTTGCTTGTCAACTGTGGTTGGAGCCCTGTCCTTTAATACTTGTCAGTGTTGACTTGATACCATGCTAGCCAATGACTCTCTTACCTTCAAAAGGCACCTGAAGGTCAAATAATAACTAGCAAATCTAGTCTTTTCAATCTTCAACGGCTCCAATCTTGAGTGACTACAGAAAAGCCCATGGTTATTGCTATGATTTGTAATAAATTTTATCATTTTTTTCACTCTCTTGTACAAATCACCAATCCATTTGTATTGTTGGTTTTTTTTCTTAATAATACCATGCATCAAAAGGTTCATTGTGTGAACCAAACACCTAGACCAAAATATGTTGGGGTATTTATCCTCAATAATTGTCCTCGTTGCCTTACAATTAGCAACATTATCAGTGATGACTTGGATGACATTGTATGGCCCAATACGTTCAATTGTTTCAAGTAATGGTTCTACAATGTTGATGTCGGTCTTCAACTTCTCTGAGTAATCATATGTTGAAAGGAAGATGGGACCACTAACAGACACAACAAGAACACTTAGCAATGACTTGCCTTTTACATTTGTCCATCCATCAGATACAATGGACACCCCATGCTCATTCCAATTGTCATTTTACTCAAAGAATGAGTTATTTTTGCTTTTTCATGATCAAGTCCAACAGTCCTATCCTTGTCATACCCAGGGATCTTGTGTCCTTTAGGGGCATCATTTATGGCAGAAACTATTTCATGCCATTAAGATGAGCGAAGAACATTGCATGGTATCCCACATGAATAGAGAAACCGATAAGTTTTTGAATCCACATCATTCCTACACCCTTCGTTAAGGAAATCATGTGAAAATTTCTAAATAGAAATCCAACTGCTGTGATTAATATTATTTCTTCTACTTATTAACTTAGAAATAAGTTATTGACAATGTTGCTACAACGAATATCGAAATAAATTGTACTGCAGCCTTCACAATTAAAATATTGCGGAAAGTGAATGCAAAGAAAAATACTAGCACAAGTATAATCACGATGACACAGTTATTTTTAGACAATTGTCCTCGGAAAAACCCAATGTGGGAAAACCGGTGCAGTAGATGAGGATTTCTTTATTAATCTTAAGCAAAAATCTCATGTACAAGATACAACCAGCAGAAGAGAAAAGGATTCTTTGTGAGAAACTTTACAAATACTTCTCAATGAGTTTCTGATCCAGGAGAGGACCTGCTAGCCCCTCTGCGTCCTACTGCGTCAGCTTCTGTGTGGGGACTGCGTAGTCCCAGCATCACACTGCCTTTGCGTTGCCCCTCCTCTGTGTCACATCCTCTGCGTTGTCTTTCCTCTACTCTGCGTCTTCTGCTCCTGCACTCTCGACTGATGCTAATACCCTCTCTCTCCTTCTCACCTGCAACTCTCCTTCTAATTCGATTTTCTCTTGTCGAACTTCGAATAGTGAGAAAATCGATCTTACTCGGGTAACTGAGTATCTGCCTCTAGTGTATTTCCAAATGCCCATCGATGTCCTTCTTATAATCCTCTAGTTGAGAACCAACGGCCTAGATTAGATTCTAATCCATGGCTCAAATCGTTTGGACTTGATCTTCGTCTTCTTCTAGAAGTTACACCCACAGTTTAGATTAATACCCATTAATTATTTTAATTTCCTATGTTTAGATTTAGGGACCCATTAAAAATAATTAATTATTTTAATAAAATTATCTCCTGGTGGAATTTCCCAAAGCAACTTATGGTTATTGCGGAATACATGTGTCTAAGCCTCTCCACAAAATTTGAGACTTAGAGCACATTTGATGCTACCAGAAATGAACACTCCCTCTTAGCGAGTAATGTGCTCTAGCAATGCAACCTGTTGAAGCATCACCCTATTCTATAACATCTCCCTTTGCACTGCTAATGTCTGACATCACCGCCCACCAACTACTACGCAAATGTTGCATCTATACTGTTGCTGACCCTGCCACTGCCAACACTGCAACTCCCTCTCATTCCTTGTCACTCTAATTGAGAAATCACTTGTTTCTGCTACTGAAACGGATTCTCTACCATACCCATATGCTCCCTGAATTGAATGAACTTTTCTCTTCCTATAGCTTTTGTGAGTATGTCTGTTACTTGATCTCCTGTGGGAACATACTACAGCTGTATTGCCCCACGCTGAACACAGTCTTTGATAAAGTGACATCTGATATCAATGTGTTTCGATTGATCATGAAATACTGGATTCTTAGAGAGTTTGATACAACTCTGATTATCGCAGTAAACCCTAGTCGCTTCCATCCTTTTTCTGAACGAATTCACAAGCAGTTTTCTAAACCATATAGCTTCGCACATAATTGTGCTAGCTGCATATATTCAACTTCTGCTAAGCTCAGAGCTACTGACTTCTGCTTCTTGCTACACCAAGAGATCATTGCTGATCCAACATTGAAGCAGTACCCAGAGATACTTTTCCGGTCTACTGAACTACCTGCCCAATCTCCATCTATGAATCCATTCAATCTGATGTCATCTCGTTGGGAGTATTTCAACCCATATCTGACTGTTCCACGCACATACCTAAGAATGTGTCTAGCTGCTGCCCAGTGCACCTTTTTCGACTCCACCACGAACTAACTAAGGGTGTTGACCGCGAAACAAATGTCTGGCCTAGTGTTGACGAGATACATGAGCAACTCAATGAGTTGTCTGTACAAGGTGGGGTCCACTTCCTTGTCTCCCGATGCATCTATTTTCTTCCAATTGGTGATCATGGGTGTAGCCATGGGTCGACAATCCTGCATTTTGAATCTCTTCAGGATCTCTGTAGCATATCTTCCTTGCCCGAGGAAGATCTCCCCATTCTTCTGCCAAACTTCCAATCCTAGAAAATAATGCATCAACCCCATATCCTTCATGTCGAATTCTGCTTCAAGATTCTTCTTGCAGTCCTGTATGAGCCTAGATGACCCTGTTAGAAACAAGTCATCCACATATAATACTAGAATAAGTGGCTCATTCTCTACCATTAAATAGTAGAGATTGGGATCAACATCAGTCTTGACGAATCCTAACTGCCGCAAGCAACTATCAATCCGACCATACCATGCTCTGGGTGCCTGCTTGAGCCCATACAGGGCTTTCTTTAATATGCATACATGAGTTCTCTTTTCATGAGTTTTGAAGCCTTCAGGCTGTTCTATATACACCTCTTCTTCTATCACCTCGTTCAAGAATTTTGTCTTGACATCCATTTGGTGAATCCCCCATCCCATTTGAACTGCTAGGGATATAATGGTTTTGATAGAGGTATATCGGACTACTGGGGTGAAGGTCTCTTCATAGTCTATTCCTTCTTTCTGTGTGTACCCCTTTTCCACGAACCTAGCCTTGTACTTTTCTATACTGCCATCTGCAGCATACTTGATCTTGTAGTTCCACCTTGATCCTACAACTGAGCTATCCTCTAGTCTAGGTACTACTTCTTAGACATCATTTGTCATGATGGAACGATACTCTTCTACCATGGCATCCACCAAAACTTGGTGTTGAACGGCTTTCTAAAAACTAGAGGGTTCTTCAGCTGGTGCTACCAAGGCTTGGTACCTGTCATGTTGTCTACGTTGCCTCTTCTCGGTTCTAGGAGCTCCAACAAACTCCTCTGCATCCCTCCGCGTCTGTTGTACTTCCCTGCCGGTTCTACCACTGGTGGTGGGAGACTCATTCAACTCCCCCTCCTGGTCTTGTTGTTTCATCTGCTATGAACTATCGGGATTTCCTTCTTCTAAGGAAACACTGGTGCTGGTCACTCTTGTAAAGACTGATATTAAATTTCAATCAGATTGACAGATTTCTTTTGTAAAATTCTATCAAATTAAATGCATCTACGTACCTGATTCTTTGCGTACCTGATTCTCCCATTTGGTGTTGATCACATTGCTCCAAGTTTTCTGGATCCATTACCAAACCCACTGATTCCTTCTTGCCTATCTGGGATCAACCTCTGCGGTTCCCAGATCCAGAGAACTTCGAAATGGAAGTCCACTGGCCCCCGTGCCCAAAACTCCAAGAATAGTTGAAGATTTTCCAATTTTCAGTTCCAAAATCAAGCCTCTGGCTCATCCCTCCAACAGATTTGTTTTCCCCATTCTCTGTATATTTCCCCCCCTTCTCATGCTCCTCTTCTGACTTTAAGTATCATTTCTTGGCGGTCACCGCTCCCTACATGGTGACACCTTACCTTGTAACGTGTAATTCTATCTGACCAAAGTTACAGGAAATTTGACGAGTATTAGTTTACCTTTAGGATTTTTTTATTAGTTTTCTTTAAATATCATTAGTTTATAATATTTATTTTATTTTGATTTGAATTTCACATTTTAATAATTTATTAATTTAATATTATGCGATATATAAATATATAACCATATTTATATTTAACTTAAATTTTACATTTATTTCATTTATTAACTTAATTTACTTTATACTTTTAAATTTATATTATTAAAATTATTTAGGGTATTTTCTCCTTAATTATAAGGCATTAAGCAATATATTTGGTGATGGGTGAGGGTGTAACTTTTATCTGAAGCAATGTCGATTTTCAACATTTATAGTTAATTTAGAATATATATATAATAGTGCAATACATGCATATGTAGCTATCATATGCATGCATTGTATGCATGCTAATACTCTAGTGCTCTCTATATTAAAGATGGGTCATTACAACTGTGCTCGATCCAAGTGTCTGTCCTCCTACTTGTCCTTCTTGTTGCCTCTGTTGCTGCTAGACTAATGGAACATCTAATGACTAACCTTCTGCTGACATCTCTCGAGATTTCCTGAAAGCTCTATCCTCCATGAACTTCGCATTTCGTCTTACTACAATCTTCATGCTGCTAGGAATGTAGATTTTGTATGGCTTTGAGGTCTCGCTATATCCTACGAGGTACCCCATTTCCACAGCTTGATCCGATTTACTGCGCTTCTTGTCTAGAATGTGACAATATGCCACGCTTCCAAATATCTTGAAATGACTTACTTCTCGCTTTTTCCCTATCAAGACACTTTCAGGCATTCGCTTCCCCAACGCTCTGTGAGGAGTTCTATTTTGGATATACAGTGTTGTGTAGGCAAGTCTTGATCATACAACGTAACTTTTGTTGTCCTAACAATAGTCCTATTTTTCCGCTCTGATACTCCATTCTACTCCGGATTATATGGAGTTGTCCATTCTCTTTTGATGCCCTCCTTTGCGCAGAAATCTGTGAAGTCTTTGTCTCTATATTCTCCACCATTATCTGAACACAATACCTTGATCTTTTTCCCTGTCAGGTTTTCAACGGGAGCCTTAAACTCTCTGAATCGATCAAAAACCTCATCCTTGGTCTCTAAGAAATAGATCCAGGTTTCTCTAGAGTGATCATCAATAAAGGTGATGAAGTATTCACCACCACTAAGAGCTCTTGTGGACATTGGACCACAGATATCTGAGTGTATCAATCCCAATACACATTCTGCTCTATTGGTACTTCTGGAAAAAGTTGCTTTAGCATACTTCCCTAGTACGCATCCTCTGCATAAATCATCATGCTCGATACTAAGGACTGGAACACCTAAAACAGTGTCTTTAAGCATCCTCAATGCTCCATGGTGTAAGTGTCCCATTTGTGTGTGCCATAATTCATTCAATTCCTTTTCACCATTATGATTGTTGCTTTTCAGTGCCATTGGAGACTCGAGCTGCAACCTATACAGTTTGTTGCTTCAAGCTCCAATTTGTCTCTTCTTCTAGCTTGGATGTTTGACGTATACTTTCTTTCCAATGAAGTATACATCGTATCCCTTGTCCTGTAACTGGGACACTGAAATCAGATTCATTCCTAACTCGAACACATGCAGAACATTGGTGGCTCGGATGCTGGTTCCTGCTTTCGTCTGAAATGCTACGGTACCTCTACCTACTGGAGTACACTTCGTTATGTTTCCCATAGTAATTTGGAAGTCCATTTGTTCTTCCTGATAACTCGAGAAATAATCTCGTACTCAGTCATATGGGTTGAAGCCACGCTATCAATGTACCAAACATCTACTAACGTTGAACTTGCTAAGCATGCGAATTCTTCTTCTAATCTAGAAGATAATTCAGAGACATCTTGAGTTTCAATGTTTGTGTTATTTTTCTAACGATCTTTGACGCTATCCTACGCCAGCAACTGTTGCAGGAAAAACTGTGTCTTCTCTTGAAGACTGCTCTGCGCTGACGCTTTTGTGCTACTCCCTCTGTCACTGGCAAACCTCAATCTGGAAATCTTCCTCTCTGTCGACTCTCTTAGAGAAAGATTTTCTCATGAAATTTTTTCCCTCCTAGATTGGGCTACGCAATTCTTTTGACAATTCGATTTTCTGCCATGCAGTAATTTTGAACTTCCTCTTTCTCTTCAATGCTAGCTTTTTTGGGTTGCATTCCTGCTTAACCTTGCTCTGATACCATATGAAAATTTCTAAATAGAAATCCAACTGCGGTGATTAATATTATTTCTTCTACTTATTAACTTAGAAATAAGTTATTCACAGTGTTTCTACAAGAAATATCAAAATAAATTCTATTGCAACCTTCACAATTAAAATAACGCGGAAAGTGAATGCAAAGAAAAATACTAGCACAAGTATAATCACAATGACACAGTGATTTTTGGACAATTGTCCCTGGAAAAACCCAATGTGGGAAAACCGGTGCAGCAGATGAGGGTTTCTTTATTAATCTTCAGCGAAAATCTCATGTACAAGATACAACTAGCAGAAGAGAAGAGGATTCTCTGTGAGAAACTTTATAGATACTTCTCAGTGAGTTTCTGATCCAAGAGAGGACCTGCTACCCCTTTTGCGTCCCACTGCATCAGCTTTTGCGTGGGACTGCGTAGTCCCAGCATCACACTGCATCAATATTGTCCCTCCTTTGTGTCATAGCCTCTGCATTGTCCTTCCTATGCTCTACATCTTCTGCGCCTGCACTCTCGACTGACGCTGATACCCTCTCTCTCCTTCTCACTTGCAACTCTCTCTGATTCGATTTTTTTTGTCGAACTTCGACCAATGAGAAAATCAATCTTACTCGAGTAACTGAGTATATGCCTCTGGTGTATTTTTTCAAATGCCCATCAATGTCCTTCTTATAATCCTCCAGTTGAGAACCAACAGTCCAGATTAAATTCTAATCAATGGCTCAAATCATTTGGACTCTATCTTTGTCTTCTTCTAGAAGTTACACCCACAGTTTAGATTAATACCCATTAATTATTTTAATTTCCTAAGTTTAGACTTAGAAACCCATTAAAAATAATTAATTGTTTTAATAAAACTGTCTCCGGGTGGAATTTCCCAAAACGATTTCTCGGTATTGTGAAATACATGTGTTTAGGCCTCCCTGCAAAATTTGAGACTTAGAGCACATCCGATGCTACCAGAAATCAACAAATCTGATATGGTTCTATGCGTTCAAGAGATGTTTGTTCCTGTGCCTCCATATCCACTGCCATGGGAGGATATGCTAATGGAGTTCTTTGTGCATGTGATTGTGAGCTATGTTCAAATAAACACTTTTATTTTTTAGATTTGTATTGGGCTTCCTCCTCTTCCCTTATGTATTTGGCTCTTTATGTTGTTGACACACTTACACAAGCTTTGATTCGTATTTGTTTATCTCCATCCCATGGCCTTTTTCCTCAGAGGTGCCTTTTGGCACGGGTGTATGAACCTGTGTAAGTGTTGTTGCAATGGGTGCATGTAGATTTAGTAGTTCCACCCCCTTTCCCTGCTTCAGACCTAGAAACATATTTCCACAATGGGGTTTGGTCTTGTTTAGTTTTGGGGGCCTCATCATCTCCACTCGCTTCCTCCTCACCAAGGTACTCCTCTCCATGGTTTTCATCAAATCCACTATAACCCACTTCATCCTCTTCATCATGATCAACCCTCCTTCTACTCTCCAACACCATAATAACAAAAAAAGGAATCAACAACAAGAATATGCCAAACCATATAGCCATGATGTTTGAACTTTTGAGTCTGCAAAAAAATGGAGGAATGGAAATGGAAAATAGAGAAGAGAACATTTTTATTTAGCAATGAACATATAAAAAACAAAAATGCTAGATGAGAGTGTAAATCCTATCTATTTGGCCTTTAATCCCAAGCTCCAATATTCCTTGCAAGCTCCTCAAGCTCCTTCAATCTCCCTCCTCAACTCAAGCTCCATGCTCCTCTCCCTTGCTCTCTCCAAGCTCCAAACTCTCTCTTGCTCTCTCCAACAAGACAAATGGTAAATAGTGGGAGGGGAGAGGGCCTTTTTAACCTTTTCCCCTCTCCCCTTCCCTCCCTTTCCTCCCCACCAACCGCCCGTCCCTCTCCGTCTACCAACTGACCTTCTCTCTCTGCAACGCAGACCATTTTGCCTGCCGACGGGAGTGAAATTTTAAAAAAGGGAGCAACCGCTCCCCGACCACTCCCTCTTTTAAAATTTCACTCCCAGAGCAAAATGGAGCAGTCAAGGAGCGACCACTCCCTTAATCGCTCCCGAAAAAACAAGGAACGGAATTTTTTTAAAGGGAGCGCGCCCCTGAGCGGAGCGTGAATCAGGAGCGGGTTCGAGGTGGGGGGGAGGCACTCCCCTGCAAGCTCTTAGGAGATCATTTTCATTTTAGCCAACAGCTAGTAGCAGATTATTTCTGGGCAGTGTGCATTTTTTGTTCTGGATCATTTCCCCATGTGGGCTCGAGATCTATAATTGGGATCTTGCACAGCTTGCTTGGCAAGCCCAGGTTCTATCATTTCAGCTCATTTTATGTACCTGTTCCCAGTATATTAACAAAATGGCTCAGAATCTTTTGCTGGTGTCTTTGTGTTTTAAGTTGGGTTGTGATTCTTTATCTATTTTGTGGTTCCTTGTATATCGCTTTGGTATTATTGTTTATTTTTCCATTAGGAATATTACAGGTTACCTTATCAAACCTCCATTTTTCTTCACTCACAGAGCTGGTCTGTCTTTCTTTGATCTAGAAAGTTTCATCATTAATAAGGGTCCCCTATTGTATTGAAGAAAGCATGTGAGTCTGTGACCTACTTTTTTTTAAGACAATATCATGTGATGTTTAAATTGGAAAGAGCAAGTTTAGTTCTCTGATAAAGGCTTCAGATTCAATGAAGTGAGAAGAATATATAAACAACTACCTTTCAAGCTTTACTCCTTTGGGATCAACTGTCAGACTGAGACTTCCAATTTGACTAAAAGCAGTGTTAAAGGTAAAAAAGTAGTTGAAGAGTGACATCTTTTGGCCTGCATTCATCATGGAAAGAAAAGACCCAAGTTAAGAGGAAAAAAACAGTTGTTTGGGCAATGAATGAGCAGTGAAAAAGTTTTCTAAAGAACAACACGAATATCCTTAAAGTCTGCTATAAAGAGAGCCAAAAAATCGGTAAATAAAGGTTAAACAGCACAAAATCGAAAGGAAGAGAGACAGAGCATTTAAAAGGAAAGAAAGTAGTGCGCACAGTTTTTTTGGCCTTTCTTGGCCTTCTTTCACTCAGAGAAGCAGGTGAAAGAGGAAGCAATTTTCTATATATGCATTTCAAAGCAGCAGTACTAGGGTTGGACAATTTTTCTTAGATTCTTTGGTAGCAGCAGAGATCTCACTTTTCCATGCCCTAATCTTTCAGACCACTACCTCCACCACAAGTGGACGAATTCATGCAGCCTGTTATCCAGTGTTCATTAGGGTGCAACCAACGTCTTGGATAATCTGTGATTTTATTCAATTGTGTTTGATTCTAACTTTTTGAATGTGTTGAAGGCCATTGAATACATTTTTATGCAGTAATGGTATATTGAAGTGCACTTGTTTTGAATTATTTCACTCGAGGTGCACATTGTTGCTTCACTTTCAATTTCATTGCTACTACTACTTTTAGAAATCTTATTTCAACCATTATAAATTTCATTTCAAGAATTATTTTAGTTTTGATTGCTCATCAGCAAATCAGAAGTGAAACTTCGTTGTATGCTAATTAAATTGAAGCTTTACGTAGAAATATGAAGTGGATAATAGCATATGTCATCTAGGGACACCCCCTGAGACTGAAAAACACGAGTCCAAATGGAGAGATTTTCAATTGTGACAGGATTGATTGTCAAAAAGTGTCATGCAAGTTTGTGGACACAGATTTGTGTGATAAGACTGCCACCACAGCATATTTTGTATTGTGATATCCATTAAATTTTGTGATATGGGATTTACTCAAAATTCCCAAAAGAAAAATTATGATAGGTGAAGACGCTTGTTGGCAAGTTTAGTTGGATAAGGACTTACGTGTAAAATGGTCTCATCTATTCGCAATTAATTTTAATACAGTTGAGGATAGTATGGCTATATCTCTCCTACGCTGATCCTAGTAGGCATTGGTCACAGTGAAGTTTTAAGTCCTTATAACATCAGCATTAATGATTATCAGTAATATCACTGGCTAGGGTTTCACTCTATTGCTTATATTTTTTGGCAAAGAGAGTTTCCATTAAAACACTCTAGAGGTGTATACTAGCTGAAATATTCTGCATTTATGCATAAGTAACAAGAAACATATGGCTTATAGTGCATGGCAAGATTGTTAGGTTCGATCTATGATCTTTCATATCAAATCCCTTTGTGATATCATTTCCTTATTCGTTTCTTCCTGGAGTTTTGAGCTGTTGTTTTGGTTGCAGGAAAATGTCAGAGTGATTAGCAGGCATGATGAAGGCATGCTACATTTACTAATAGCTGGATCCGATATTCTTCTATGTTCATCATTTCATGACCCAGAAAATCAAATGCCGGTATGTGTCTACAATGTGCTATCTATGTGCTGTTTTAGAATAAAATCTTGGACTCATAGAATCCCCATTATATTTTCCCATATTGATTTCCATGTGCCATAATGGAATCCATTAATTTGCAGCTCAAAGCATTGAAGTATGGTGCAGTCCCTATAGCAAGGAGGTATTCCTTTCCGGTTACCAACCTCTACTTGTTTAGAACTTTATGCCAGTTTATCAAATTCCAGATATGAATACTAAATAATCCTAGATTCATTATTAGAAAACTGAATAAATTCAATCACTTGCAGTGGAGAGAGTACGAGTTTTACGTTGCACTCTACCAAATTTTCTGATGAGGCATTATCCTGGACTCAAGTTCTTATTCAAATGGTAATTTTCACAATAGAGGATCTGGATACATGATCTTTTATGGCTGTCGTTATCTTAAGTCCATTTGGTTCAAATCTGGAATGTTTTGGATTTTGTATCCTTTTTTTAGCGAAACTTGTAGAAAGTTCCTAAATGACAGTACATAAAGACGATGGAAATATGTTTAGTGTTGAAATTTGAGCTAGGCTAAATTGGTGTATTGTGCAGTCATATTGAATTAGTTTTTCTTCTGTGATGGTCATGGTTCTACAGAAGGATGACCGGCTAGGCTGGACTAATCTGGTCAAGGATGGAATGATGAAAGATTTTTCATGGGATGCAGAATGTGCTGACAGATACACTGCTGCATATTGGTCCATACATCAGCTGTAAGATTACATGTACATCTAAATAGAAACTCAGTCATGTTGGGTTGCATACCTTATCAACATGATCACAATAAGCTTATGTAGAGGCTGCTCTATGGAGCAACAAGGAGGTTATGCACACTCGAGGAGAAATAAACACCTACATGGCTTATAATGATCCTTAAAGACTTATCCAGCATCATAGTTCGGGGAAGCAATAAGAACACAGCTCAAAGATGAATACAATAATATTGCAGAATATCCCTACAAGAGAAGCTTCAAGCGTGGGACTTGGACTAATGCTTCTTCATATAGTATGTCAACAGCAAAGAATGTCTAATGGCAGGATACAGTTTTATTGCTTATTGTTGTAAGCCAACAATCAGTGGATTATTTTAGATATATTTTATATTCATTTTAGCCAAACTGTTTTAATACAAATGAGCTCTGTGGTCATTTGTTTGTTGACACACCTATTATGAGAATGTAATTGCAGTATGAATTTCACAGTTCACTTTATTGAGGTTGTGGTTTTTTCACTATTACAAGAAACATACTATTCTGCAATGTATCCTTTCCTTTTGAATCATAAAAGGAAATACAGGTGTAATGATCTTGCAATTTACTGCTCTACCCTCCTCTGTTAACAATTTAAGCAAAAATAAAATTTCAGTATTCAATTGCAAGTGCATACCAACAATGTCAAGAATTATTTCTGTATTTGCAGACTATTAGTACATGCCAAAGTAGACTTTTGCAGAGACATGTGATGACAGTGTTCATTGTATTAAACCTTAAATACATGTAATAACACAGTTTTCTTTGTATTAAACCTTAAACACTTCTCAAATTAACTTTTATATAGTGTTTTTAAATTAATTAATCTATGCCTTATATTTGGGGTTTCATTTGTTGCTATATAGAATTGCCATTTTATTTTCTCGGTGTAAATTAATTCTAATTCAGAAACTGATTATGGAAATATTGCATGTGTATTTCACTATGAAATTAAATGTGAACAAGACATTAGTCACTTTTCTGCAGTACATATAGATACAAATTTAGAGGCTGAAACCTTACTTAAAAACTGTATGACAATTCACAACTAAAATATGTCTTAAATGTCTAACAAGCATATAACTAAAGAATGTCTAACATGGAAAAAACTGGAGAAATTGTACAAGACATTGCAGCAGCCTCTGCATTCTTCTGTTACAGAGTTTTTAAGTGCTGCTATTTTCACGAGGACTGCTGATTAGCCCTCCAACTTAAGCAATATAAACGTCCAAATGATTCTAATGAGTGAAGTTGATTGTCTGCTACACATATAATGTCTGCTGATAGATGTAGCGATCAATATATCATCTTTCAATGCATATACACCAGGGCAAGTGAACAACCAAGGTACAAGTGCATTCAAGTAAGCAGAGACCACTGTCTTGTAGTGCTCTACTTGTCTTCTGACCTTTGGAAAACTGTAAATGGCTTCAACAGTCTAAGATAATTCAAGCTGGCCTCCGAACATCAACAACTCACACATTGTCTGCACCCAGTTCATATTGGTACCAATGTTTTCCACCATCACTTCAACCCCTCTTCACTCTTATACTCCAACTTTATCAGCAGCACTGTGATCTCCTCTGCCTCGTAGCATTTCAATTAGATTTAATCTTGTTTTAGGGAAAATCTAGCAATAAGTTGTCCAAATTAACCTCACTAGTAGACTGTAGACTGGTAACCTAGTGAACAGTAAATAAAGTCAAATATTTTGCACCTTGTCCTTATGTGGTGAGATGACGAGAGGGACCTTCCAATCATCAATAGTCTTCAAACGTTGTCATGCACACAAGCAACGGACCAAAAATCTTCTATGCTTCTAGAAAATAGTAAAAACCTAAAAACCTAGCTTCTAGGTACTTGCAAGAATAGAAAGCCCTCATATCTAACATTATTCATCCCATGAAAATATAAACCAGTAAGCATGAATCTAACAAATCAAACAACATATTTTCTTTGTTTTCTTTTTAGGTGGGGGCATAAGCTGTTTTATTAATCAAATGAGAAATAAAATAGTAAATACAATATGTTATCCCCTCTTTAGGGGAAATTATAAGAGACTTTTCTTTGATGATGCACATTTTAGACAGTGGGCTTAGTGATGACATTCAACATTCTCCACGGACAATAACTCATAGATGTCTTTTATATCATGCCTAGCTCACTTGTCAGTTGATGATGCTCAACACACAAGAGGTATATTTGCCCATTGTTTCATGTGTTTGTGTTTAATGTATTTGGCATGAAAGTATGGAGTATGGGTTGAATTAGATAGCGAATCACAATGCTTGTAAGTTATTCCTTTCTTCATGTTTCACAATGGTGGTCATCATCAATTTCCTAGTCAAATATCTAATAAAATAACTTGAAATCTATGTTATGAACATTAATTCCATATTTGTTAATTATCGATCTTTTGCTTATGCATGTAATAGATAAAATGTGGAAAATAGAGAACAACAAATAGAATCACAAATCTGTTGGAAACACTGAGAGTGGGGTGAATCAGTGTTCCTTAGCAATTAACATTTTAAAATCTTTTCAGAGCATCAGTTAATCTTCAATTATTATTAATGTTTATGTAGTAATAACAGTAAATAAAAGAACACAGTAGACACAAGAATTTTAGGTGGAAAACCCCCTCCGGGTTAAAAACCATTGAACGCTTTTCTAATAAATTTTTTAATCTTCAGCCCCCATTGAAATTAAAACAACTTCCTAGAATTCTAGAAAAGCATTCTTCTCCAGCTTCCACTGGAAGGGCGCCCCAACAACCTGGTTTCTTCAGTAGTCAACTGAATGGATGCCCCAACATCCTAGACCAACCTACCACCCTGAAGTGTTCACAGGCTCCAACGTGTAGGCGACTTCATGCACCAGCCTAGTACTTCCCTACCACCCTATAATGACTAAAATGAGACGTGTGGATTCTCGTACCAGAGACAATGACCCACGATACAATATGATTTACAATGATTTTGACTAAACACCCAATCACACTATGACCTGCAACCCAACCATGACATCATCCCAATAGAGACTCCTATACCTCCCAAAAATGCCTTTTCGACTCTAGGTAGATTGTCTCTTACAATGATGACTCTTCCAGTGATGACTCTTTTACAACTTTACAATGATGACTCTTGGCCTTGACACTTTTTCACAATATACAGATGGTTGTCATGTCTTCAAAGGATGTCCCGCTGCAATGCTTCCTTTGATTTGATACTTCTGCTCTTGAATTCTTGCTTGAAGTTGTACTTGAATCTTCTTCTACTTGCGTGCAAAATTTGTCCGACGAAACCAATCCCAAAACAAAACAAAATACTCTTCAACTTACCTCTGCCTGCAAAACACATGTAAGTGCATAATAATGAATAAATACAAATTAAAATTACAATGCGTACCTGAAGGGTGCTTGTCACTTTTGTTGTTGACTTGTTGCAGCAGTAGACAGGGTCCCACTCTTGATATAGGCTTGGACTCTATAAAAGACTATATCGAACATTGACCTAAAGATATATATAATAAAAACTGATGACAGACGCTAGACTTTTGATGGACTAAGTTCTAAGTACAACAACGGAGACCATTCTATCAACTCTGAAAAGACATGTAACATGAACATACAACATCATATAGATTTAGTATACTTGGTGTAGCATCAAGAATATGTAGCATCAAATGTGTAGTATCAGGAATAGGACATCCGAAAAACTAATTGACATATGGAGACATAGAGATATAACCGAGACACTGTATATACTTACGTTATCCTGCAAAAACATATGCCAGAGATAATACTCAAAATTCAAATGTAAACACTAATGATACACACCCTTTTGTAGGAGACTTACCCTTGACTGTTGACATGTGGCTCTTACTGTAGTGATCCTTGAATGCATGCTTCTTCTTGCCTTCTAGGAGCTTGATATTGAATCTGTTGTATCTATGTTATTTCGGATCTCCAGGGTTTGAAATTTCGTCTTGTGGTAGCCCTCTGAGTCCTCTTTCCAACCCCACAGGTCTGATCAAGATTGGATTCTTCAAAAAAGAGTTATGCCCAATCTCTCACGATGACTTGATTATAGGCTGGTTCAATAGAGCGAACTTGTACGAAGTGCCACGTGTCACTGTTACAACTTTCAACCCTGAAAACGCTACTCAACAAACTACAGTCCATCCTCTTTTTGTGACTATTTACGAAATTTGAATCCAATGCTCAAAGAGAAAGTTATGACGATTTTTCCAACGTCACATGTTTGACATGGAATTTGGGAGCCGACAAAAACCCTAACTTCCTCAAATCATATCTCCGAAAATATAGCGAACCAAGATCCGAAATTCGATCACGAGGTTCATCAAGATTTCGACTCAAATGGGTTTTAATTTCAACTTCTTAAAATTCACAGACAAAAAAAAAAAAAAAAAAGAGGAGAAAAAAAAAAAGAAAAAAAGAAAGAAAAGAAAAGGAAGAAAATAAAAAGAAAGAAAATAAAGAAAAAGAAAATAAAAGAAAAAAAATAAGAAGAAGAAGTTATAGCGAAAATGCCACGATTCCCTGTTTTAAGTCACAAAATCCCTACTAGAGGAGGATATGAGGGTCATTATTTATATGAATGACTTGAGTTGAGAGGATCCTCAACAAGTGAATGTTGGAGGGATTTTAGGAGCAAAAACAATTATTAATTATTGATCATTCAATGACCAAAACCAATTATGAGTGCCATGCTACAACCCAATAGGGTTTTAGCCCACTAACTGGGGTTACTAACTTCAAATATGAATATCTCTCAAATCGTGAAGAATTACTTGACATGCCATATATCTACGGAAACATCTCGAAGATATACGGAATCCATATAGAAGATCCTTGACTCGGAATAGAGTAAGTTGTCAAATCAAAATGCCCATGCAAAATTGGGGTAGCCCCTGGTGCTGCTTGGGTTGACATCAATGACAACCACTGATCAACAATCTCGCCCTTTGGCATTGATGGCAACACAAATACTCCCCTTGCGATCATGACACCTCTTCTTACTGCTTTCTCTCCCCCTTCGTCATCAATGGAAAAGGGTAACTTCCCTTGACAAATTGTCATCCTACGAACATGTACACACCTCCACTCCCCCTTTATACTTAGTTAGATAAGAGAAAGATTCTAATGAGAACTTGGGAGAATCCAAAGTTTTTGGCGAAGATATTCAAATGCTTCACGAGGTAATGGTTTGGTAAAGATGTTAGCAATTTGTTCCTTTGTGCCAAAATATTCAAACTTGATATTCTTTTTGGCGACCTGCTCTCTAACGAAATGATATTTGATCGGAATGTGCTTTGTTTTGGAAGGATTTTTGGAGACACTGATGGCACTAGTGCTATCGCAGAAGATGGGAATAGGCTCATCGAACTTGACTTGAAGATCTTGCAAAGTTTGTTTCATCCAAAGAACTTGAGTACGACAAGTTGTTGCCGCGACATATTTTGCTTCTGCTGTGGATAACGAGATTGAAGACTACTTTTTACTTAACCATGAAACAAGATAACCACCTAGATAGAATGTTGCTCCACTGGTACTCTTATGATCATCAACACTTCTTGCCCAATCTGCGTCTGTATAAGCTTGGATGACCAGATAATTTCCTTTGGGATACCATAGACCATATTCCATTGTGCTCTTAAGATACCCAAGAATTCTTTTGACGACAATAATATGAGATTCTTTTGGGCTGCCTGGAATCTTTCTACTTGTCCAACTACCTACATCACATCAGGCCGGGAGGCTGTCACATATAAGAGACTACCAATCATGGATCTATACAACCTTTGGTCCACATCTTTTGATGAATTTTCTAAGTTTAACTTGCAACATGTTACCATGGGGGTAAGGATTGGCTTGCAATCTTCCATCTGGAATTTGTTGAGCATTTCTTTGATGTACTTGGTTTGATATATGAATATTCCTTTATCCTGCTGAGAAATCTAAATCCCTAGAAAGTATGTCAGTTCACCAATCATAGATATTTCAAACTCACTTTGCATTTTTGTGGCAAAGTCTTTATTTAATCTGTCATCACTGCTTCCAAAGGTTATATCATCCACATATACTTTGATAATTGTTAGGTTATCTCGATCCACTTTCACATAAAGATTGATGTCTACACTTTCTTTCTTAAATCCTTGTTGATGTAGATATCCGTCAATACGATCATACCAAGCCCTAGGAGCTTTCTTGAGACCATATAGAGCCTTCTTTAATCTATAGACGTAGTCTGCTTTGTGAGAGAGAAAAAAACCTTCGAGTTGTTCAATGTAAACTTCTTCCTCCAATTCACCATTTAGAAAAGCTGACTTAACATCTATTTGGTAAACCTTTATTTTTCTCGAGCAAGCATAAGTGAGAAACATCCTGATAGCTTCCATTCTGGCAACGAGAGCAAATTTTTCTTCAAAATCAATTCCTTCAACCTGTGCATATCCTTTGCAGACTAATCTTGCCTTGTTCCTAGTAACCTATAATCCTTCAACTGTTTTGCTCCTCTTAACCTGTAATGAAACTGCCATCTTGTTCAAACTACCTTCCTGTCAATTGTAGACTTGTGCCATCTACTGCTACATAGACTCCTCCTCTACAAACATTAAGGAGTCAACAAGCTAGATTGTTAAAATTAGTGAGTCACCTAACGGGCCATCTTGACTTGAGTCATTATCTGAAGCAACTGCTAATTCCTCATTACCTTTTGCTTTTACAAACTCTGAAAGCATAACTGTTGAAACCTTGTTATCTGCTTGGTCTTCCTATATGATCTGTTAAAAAAAAGGTATTATAGACTATGTGTGAATTTGCTTATGTTACTTAGTGCAACGAATCGAAAAGATTGTGAATAACATAAACACATAAACAATTTGCAAACACATTCAAACACATGAACACGACCAAATTTAATAAAAGAGTTCACCAGACTTTCTGGCTACGTCTCCTGGTCCTTCCGCTTCCAATGCTGACCTCTTTATTTTGTCTTCAAATTGTTGTCATAGGTATGAGCTCGAAAACAGAGTCTCAAATAAGAAAATGGACATCACCATTGTGTTCAGCTCGAGATTTTGAGTCAAATGACTATAAACTCGACCATATTTAGCGACTATGACCTCCAGACCCCCTGGAATGGTCCAAAACCACCTTTGTCCCTACAAAACCACCCTCTGTTTGGCAAAAACCGCCTCGACCTGCATAAAAACCACCTCGGACTACACATTGGTGGTAGGGCAGGTTCGACACCTGCAATGGTTTATTAACAAATTGGTGGCTTGGTTAACCAAGTCCCACCCTTCGACATCTTGGTTATATATGGTTGGTTTGGTATTAATATACCATATGATGTTTGATCCCACGGTGAATGTGGGATATATATGTGATACAATAAACCAAAGGACCGACGGTCGTGGGGTTGATCCCGACTGTCTGACCTTTTTCCAGTGGAGATCTCGACACCAAAATAAATAGAGATTTATCATATCCATTACCAAGTCCTGTATGATCCAACGACTATCACGTCACCCGCTCGCCAACTAGCTTGGCCGATCTCCATCGTGAATCAATCCCGCGTGATCCAACGGCTATCGCGTCGTCTGCTCACTAACTAACATAGACGATCTCCATCGTCGATGTGACCTGTCCAATCGAGTGGTTGTCGTGCAATCTCACGCAGATTCTTGCACGACCGATATCAGGTCGAGAGCACGCGAGAAAAGTGGTTTTATCGTGCTACGTGTCGCCCGCTAAGGTTAATCGCGTAGAATTTAGAAATATTGATTACAACTTTTAGGGTGCGCAAGATACCGCTTACCACTTGTGAAGACCACTCCATCCTTCTTTTAACACGTGGTGTTAATTTGATCTCTTCATTTCTTAACTTTATTTTGTTCGACTTAATCCTAGCTGTCTATCTCCCTCACTCTCGTTCGTTGATCTGACTGATCCAATGACTGTGCTTCACTGCTACCTTCTTTTGCAGCTCACCGTGTAATCCTCTCGGCTTCTCTATCTAGACTCAGATTTGCGTGTCATTGGAATCTTGTCAACGAGCACTTCGACTTGATCCCACTTTCCTCTGCATTTGAAAACTTTGATCCAAAGGCAAAACTGAATCAATTTTGTATCACTCCTCCCCACTGGAAGCTTTTGGTGCACCAAAAGTTGGTTTTATCTTTCGGGTAAGTGAGGATAAAGTTTCCTCACTTTTCCAATCTCTATCCATTGTGCTTTACTTGGATTTGTACCTTTGAGTCCAACTCGAAGATACTCAATGTTTCCTCATCGCGAAGTTCTTATCCTCTTGTCAAGAACTGTGTCCTCCTGTAGCTCATTGAGATACTCGGGCAAAAGATCTTCAATAGAAGGTAACTGACCTTGCTCTTCGGGATCTTCAATTAATGTAGGATCATAAAATCACAAGTTTTCAACATTTACGATGGAATATATCTACATTTAAGCTGGTAAATCTAGGCGGAAAACATTTTCACCAATTTTGTCAAGTATTTTGAAAGGACCATATCTAATTGGTTTCAACATTTTACCTTCCCCTTGCAGTGTTTCTTTGCTGATGTACAACCAAACTTGATCACCAACTTGAAAACTATTCTCAACTCGATGCTTGTCATGTCGCGCCTTATACTTTGCTTGGCTTCTTTCCAGCTGTTCCTGTACTGCTTGGTGAATTTCTTGGATTTGTTCAATGAACTTGGTTGCTTTGTCCACATCACTATGTCCGTCAACTACTATCTCTTTATCAAAGACAAAATCCAAGGGGGACTTTGGTATAAAACCAAAACAAGTCTCAAAAGGAGATCTCTGAGTAGAAGAATGTTTTGCATGGTTGTAAGCACGCTGCACATAACACAAATGCTCATCCCAAAGTTTGGGATGCTTGCTGCAATATCCTCGAAGCAACTGAATCAATGTCCTGTTGACCAATTCTGTTTGGCCATCTGTTTGCAGATGAAATGTCGTGCTCTTCTTTAACTTTGTGTCCATTAACTCCCATAGACTTGACCAAAATTTCCCGACCAATCGAGAATCTCGATCGGATACAATAGAAGTGGGTAACCCAAAATGAACACATACATTTTGAAATAACAACTTTGCAGTTTGTTCAACTGTGACCTGTTTATTACATGGTGTCAAAATACACATCTTACTGAATCTATCCACAACTACGTACAAATAATCATGACTCTTTCTAGACTTTGACAATCCCCCAACAAAATCCATGGAAACACTTTCCCAAGGACGAGAAGGAATTGGAAGTGGAGTATACAAGCCTAATTTTCTATTACTTGGCTTGCTTGTAGCACACATAGTACATCCTTTAATATATATAGATATTGTCTCATTCATTCGTGGCCAATAGCAGAATCTTTGTAATTGTGCAACTATTTTACTTACACAAAAATGACCTGATATGAGAGAAGTATGTGCTTCTCAAATTATATTAACTCTTTCAGTTTGTGGAATGCATAACTTTCCCAAATGATATAAGAGTTTGTCCTTTATGAAATAATCTAATTCTTCTACCTGCTTGCCATGACTTAAAGTTGCATATACATCCTTAAAATCTGTGTCTTGAGGATATTGTTCAATGTAACTTTCATGAATTACTGAATTATGCTTAAGTATTGTGAATGCATTTATAATTGGTCTTGATAACATGTCTGCAACCTTATTATGTATGCCCTTCTTATATATGATAACAAGATGAAATTGTTGTAACCCATCCACCTGTAATGTCGTGACTGTTGCAATTTAGTTTGTGAGTGTAAGTATTGTAGTGGTTGATGATATGTATGTATGCTTGTTTCTTTACCCATTATGTAATGTTTCCACTTTTTAACACTCTCAACTAATGCATACAATTCTTTATCATATGTAGGATAGTTGACTACTGCTGATGTGAATGTCTCAGAATGAAAGCATATAGGCTTCCCTTGCTGCATCAACACTGCCCCCATGGCATATTCACTTGTGTCTGTCTCGATCTCAAATGGATGCTGAAGATCTGGCAGTGCTAGTACTGGCGCTACACTGATCTTTTATTTCAATGTGTCGAAGACTTTCTGTTGTTTTCCTCCCCACTGAAACACTTGTTTCACACTTGTCAAAGCATGTAAAGGAGTTGCAATAAAAGAAAAGTTAGCAATAAACTTTTTCCAATATTGTGCTACCCCTAAGAAACTTCTAACTTCTGTAGCAGTATTGGGCTTAGGCCAGTTTACAATGACTTCGACCTTAGAGGGATCTATCTTCAATTCACCACCCGCTACAATATAACCCAAATAATTCAAAGATGTTCTGCCAAATTCACATTTTTACAGTTTTACATAGAGATTTTCTCTTTTCAAAACATCTAAAATCTGTTTTACATGCTTTATATGTTCATCCCATGTTCTACTGAAAACAAGAATATCATATAAATAGACTATTGAAAAATCATCAATGAATGGTCTAAATACATCATTCATGACTCGCATGAATGTAGCTGGAGCATTAGTTAAGCCAAAAGGCATAACCATCCATTCATAGAGTCCTTGTTTTGTTTTGAACGCAGTGTTCCATATATGGTGTTCTGCAACTCTGATCTGATGGTAGCCGCTTTGCAAGTCCAATTTAGAGAAGTAAACTGCATCTTTTAATTGATCTAACAAATCATCAATACGAGGAAGAGGATAATGATTCTTTATTGTGATTTTATTTAATGCTCTAAAATCAATGCACATTCTCCACGAACCATCTTTCTTTCACACTAACACAATAGGTGATCCGCACGGTGATGTGCTTGGTCGAATAAACCCTTGATCGAGCAACTCCTGTACCTGCTTCTTTATCTCTGCATTCTCTAGAGCTGATAACCTATACATTCCAATGTTAGGTAGTGGAGCATCTTGCTGCAAATAAATCTCATGTTCTATCTCTCGCTTGGGTGGAAGCCCTTTAGGCTCTTGAAACAAAATATCATAATTGGAAACAACTTTAACTAGATCTGATTTTTGTTTAGGATTACAACCTTGGAATGCATTGGATTTATCAATATCTTTTGCTTTTACAATCATGAGTAAAAATTGTTTACTTGAATTTACAATTCTTTTCATCTGTCCTGAATTTATGAGAGAGAAATTATTTTTGAGTTTATGAGCCCTTATAATATATTCAGTTCCATCATTAGTGAGTTGATACTTATTTTCAGTTCGATAGAAGATAGCATTTCTATCATACAAGTATGGACTTCCTAATACAATTCCACATATGTCCAATGGGAGTATGTGTAACTCAACCTCATTTACAAACTTTGACCCAATAGCAAAACGAAGTTTAATTGTTTCGCAACTTGTAGCTTAGTTTTATCACACACCCAACCTAATGGATATGGCTTTTTATGGGGTTTTGTTTCTAGACCCAACTTCTTTACAATTGCTTCAGAAATCAAATTAACTTGTGACCCACTATCAAATAATGTATCAATTTTAGTATGCTTGGAAATGGCTCTAATATGAAATAGCTCATTTCTTTTCCTCTCATCATTATCATTATCAACAAAATGCGAAGAAGTACTTGTAGATGCTTTAGAATCTTTACCTTTTATACCTGTAGTTGTAACCATTATCTCGTCACTTGAATCTGATCCCAAGTCCTTTTGAATAGTAGAAACATTCTTTCACTCTGTTAGTGTCAGTCTTTCCAGACTTCCTCCAGTGATCAAATATGCTCTTACAAAGTGGTCTCAGAGTGTCAAGGTCAAATTTTGTCATTTCAGTGAGTCTTCAAGCAAAATTTGGTCACTAGGCATTAGGTCTAGGGTTTTCTTTCACTCTTTTCAAAATTGCCCAAATGACAATCTATGTCATCATTCTGCTGAGTTTATCATCATTCATAGGATTGTCATTATCATGTCAGTGTCTAATGAGTCATTTTACACCTTGTTCATGCTTCAGTTGCGCCTAGGTAAGGTTCATTTCCCTCTCCTAGGGTTTTGAAGGCAATTTCTCTTGGATGGTCAAATCATTAGAAAAACTTGTATCCTGATGTTCGTACACCTTCCCCTATCCTTAATTTACCTTATCAAATGCTTCCCATCACTGAGATCCCCCAAATTCCTCATTTTTGCACAAACCCTAGTTTCTTGCTACAACTTGGCAATTTTCTAGGTTGGGCCTGTGTTTTGCCTGTTTGGACCCCTTCCCCTCACTCGATCTCCGCAATTCCACTTTCCCCTACTTCCTAACATCCCTCCATACTTCCAAAAATTTCCCCAAGAATTTAGAAGCCCCTTATCCCCTTCATTTCGCTTCATTTCCACAAAATTCCTTGTTTCACACATCAGGATAGGTTTTACTCACATGATGTTTCTGAGCAATCAAAGATGAATTTTGGAAAACTGAGAGAGGTTTTTGTCCACAACATGCCAAGGAAGAAAAACCTCCTTCACTTTTTACACAGGTGTCATGGTTTTAGAGAAATGTCAAAAATACAATCGCCTCAGGAGAATTGAATGCATCTCTGAAGTGACCTTGGGAAAATCAAGTTTTCTCCTAGCTTGGTTGGCCAAATGAATTTCTTGATGAGTCAAATGATAACTAGACACAAAGAGCTTTCCAATGAGCTATCATGAGCTCAATTTGGAGTTGAGGAAGGCATTCAAAAGTTGACTGCAACAGCACTCTGCCTTGAGGCAGCCTCATTTGGCACATTTTGACCAGTCTTGGGAGATTTGATTTTTGACAGGTCAATTGAACTCCAACTTGAAAAATTCCAGTTGTGTTGGAAAGTAGACTCAATGACCTTTCCAACGAGCTATCCTGCGCCCAATTATGACACCGGGAAGGTCCAAAAGTCATCTGAAAGTCGCGCTACGCATTGAACCAGGCGCGCTACGCATCAGGCCACATTTCTCAGTGCAAAATTACAAGTGCACTACGCATCAGAGGGGCGCTACACGTTGGGCAAGACGCGCTACGCGTTGGGTTTTTCGCCCAGTCACCTACTTGCAAGCTCTCAAAATCCTCTCTTAGCTCAATACAATACAAGTAAGCTTCTTTCCATGGCTAGTTTCAGTTTTCCAAGATGAATATGAAAGAAATGTGATAAAAATGCCATGCAAATTAAAAGTAAAAACCCTAAATTGCTGTGAGAAATTTAAAGTCCAAGTTTCTGCTAGGGTTTCAAACAGTGAATGCTGCCCAAGGTTTACCATTTTAATCCTTCTTTTTTTTACCCATATTCACCAGCATTCTCCTAAAGATGTCCCATAAAATCCTATAATATCACTCTACAAAAATCCCAAACCCTACTCAATTCCCAAACCCTACTTCATCTCAAAACCCTACAATATCATAATTTCATATGTTTTTCCCCTCCCTAAACTCCTTGTTTATTTTTATTGTCCCTTAATTCCCTCATGTTCCCTTTCCCTAACAATTCCCTTGTATTTATGTCCCCTTGGTAACAGCATTTGAAAAAGTCAAAAAGCAGTTAATTGTGTGCATAGTCAGCATATACAGTTCAGCTATCTTGCCTTCAAAACTATGTCAGAAACCGAAACAGATTATGAGCAGGATTTTGATAGTGATTCTACACCGGAGGTAAGTGTGCCAAGGAGGTATCACAAAGGTGACGGAGGTCCAGTTTCATCATGAATTGGCTCGTCTCTTTGTCTTGCATTTACATGGAGACCAAGTTACCTTAGCTGGAGTCAATGTTACTCTTACACCGGAAGCAGTTTCATTAGCAACAGGTCAGTAAGGATCGAGAAGCTAATCTTGAGAGGGTCAACATCCATTTAGAGAAGTTGTTGGCGAAGGCCAATCACTTGAAACATCATTATTAGGCTCGCATGCATGTGTGCAAAGCAAGAATGAAGGTACTCAAAGGACGATTGGCCAAGGCACTAAAACGGAGAAAAAGGCCCGATCCCCTTCATATTTTGGCTGAGGCTTCCTTGAAGGAGCATGGCACTAAATGACACACCTTCAGCTCAAATTTCAGAGAATTTGGAGCAATTTTGGTCATTTTTGAATTTTTTTGGTCAAAAAACAGGTTTTTGCCCTCAACGCGTAGCGCGCCGCGCGCTACCCTGAAGATGGGCAAGTCCATTTCTCAAAAACTTAGCATTTTTGGATTTGTCATGACAAATTACACTTGCTCAGCAATTGCCAAGACATTTCATCAGGTTTTGAGCCCTCAGAAGGTCAAAAAACATGCAAAAAATGACTTTCTGCCACTTTTTGGACACATAGGAAGCAGTCTTGGGAGATTGCAATTTTGGAGGAGCAAATGGACACAAAATTGAGAAATTCCACTTGGGTTGGAAAGTAGACATCCAGACCTTTCCAACAAGCCTACTTTTGCCTCATTTGGATGCCGGGAAGTGCCTCAAAAGTTGGCTCAAAGGCGCGCTACGCGTAGAGAATTGGGGCGCTACGCATCAGGGAAATTTGCCAGATTTTCACCTACAGCTCAGCAAAACGTAGATTTGACTAGTTTTGACTTTTTGGAGTGATTTTTCATCCTATTTGATGTAATTGATGTAATTTTATGATGTCATGGCACTTATTTATCTCTTCTAGAAGATTCATTCATAAAAAGTCAAAAATTTAATGAATGAATTGGTTTCCTAGCTTATAGAGGCAAGTTGTTTTGACTGCCTAGATTTTAGTGCTCAGTTTAGAATTGGTTGAAACAGCTCCTAGAAGGATGAGCTCGACCCCTAGAGGCAAGGAAAGGTGTTAGCTTGCCTATATTATGTATTTTCTTAGTCATTTTCATGGTTGGACTCTTGAGGGATAAGCTTCTATTGTATTACACTTTGTATCTCTGCAATTTTGGCAAAGGAAAGACCAGGGTTTTGCAACACTATTTGGGATTCCTGTGGTTATTTGTGTTGATGGTGTGCTTCTCTCATGTACTTGTAAGTGTGTTATGTGTATCATTTTCCTACTTCTCTTTTCTGCACATTAAGTAAATGAAGTGTTAAGGTAGAATTCATAACTTATATGCTCTGCCTTTAAGTTTGCTTAATATCTATGTTTTCCTCTGTCTAAAGAGAACTCTCGAAGGTTTCTTGCTCTCTTTAGCTCCTCACCGGTCATTCCTATCCATTCCCTTAAATCAAAGGCATCAAGACAATCTCCTACCTTGCCCCAAAAAGACCTCTGCAAAAACTGTGTCTCATCCCCGCACCCAAAATTGCTGTGCTCAGTTTTTCTAACAAAACTCTAAAAATTTAAAATCAAACTTTCCCTATCAGTTTACTAGCCTAAAATCAGTGTTCTTTATTGGTCATCTCCGCCCTTTGAAGACCTTTTGCCGAGATAGACCCGGAGAGAGCCCTCTCCTGCCCCGTAGGGCTAGCTACGAGGCTAAGTGGTTTGATGTTGCCTTGGATTTTGGCCTTCCTCAGCCTGAGGCCAAATTCAAGCGTTAACACACTCTTTAGTCCCAAACTTCTTAGGCTTCAATTCCGAATGCAATGACCAGCAGTGTGCCTCATCGTGTCCTTCCTTCTTACAATGAGTGCATGAAGGTTTATCCTTCTTCACAGTGTTTGTTTTCTTCTCCTTCCATTTAAGTTTCTTTTTACCTTTATTCTTGCTTTCAATAGGTTTGGATGATTTCCCAACATCTTGGGTTACATTTTTACCTCTAGCTTCTAGATGAGTTGCTTGAACTGATACATCATCTAAGCTAGTTGGATTAAACATAAGTATGGTATGCCTCAAATAACTATGAAGACCACCTATGTATTTCAACAATGTCTCTGGTGAGTCCAATGATATGCCTAATGTTAAAGCTCTCTTACGGAATTCCTGAGTATAACTTTGAACACTTTGACCTTTTAATTGACGTAGTGTTTTCCAACTCATCATTTCTTGTTGCATATAAGCCAAAGGATAAAATTTCTTTTTAATAGCAGAAACAAATTCATTCCAAGTTGAAATGATTTTACCATGCTTTTGGAGATCTACTTGTGTCTTTCCTTCCCACCATACAAGCACGGTTCCTCCAAATTGAAGGCTAGCAAGTTGAATCTTCTTCCTTTCTGAAACAACTTTCTGCACCCTGCAATATACTTCAATTTGTCTTATCCAATTATCAAGCTTTTCAGCATTAAGTTCTCCATCATAAATTGGCAAATCAAATTTTACATCTAATTTGATCAAAGAGGATTTCTTCTTCTTCTTCTTAAAAGGACTAGATTTATGAGAAGAAGAGGATGATGACAATGATGGTGATGATGGAGGAAGCATTCCTCCCTTTCCCTTATCTTCTTGATCTTTAGGTGATGAAGTGCCTTCATCTTTGTTCTTCTTAAACTCGCGATACATCTCTTCCACCATTGCACGTATTGTCATGAAACTATCCAAGAATTGAGATTCTGACCCAAGTGGAGTTTCATCTGCCATCCTTCTTTGTGAAAAGACCCTTCCAATCTCTCGATTCGCCTCAACAAGTTCACCTTCACCTCATCTGAGCCTCAACCTAGTTAGCATTCAAATCTCCACACAAACTTTTCAAACCTTAAAAACCTTGCTGCTCTGATACCACTTGATCCGTTAAAAAAATTGGTATTATAGACTATGTGTGAATTTGCTTATGTTACTTGGTGCAACGGATCGAAAAGATTTTGAAACACATAAACAATTTGAAAACACATTCAAACACATCAACACAGCCAAATTTAATAAAGGAGTTCACCGGAATTTCTAGCTACGTCTCATGGTCCTTCCGCTTCCAGTGCTGACCTCTTTAGTTTGTCAAATAAGAAAATGGACATCACCACTACGTTCAGCTTGAGATTTCAAGTCAAACGAGTATAAACTTGATCATATTTGGCCACTGTGATCTCCAAACCCCATGGAATGGTCCAAAACCACCTCTGTCCCTGCAAAACCACTCTTTGTTTGGCAAAAATCGTCTTGGCCTGCATAAAAACCACTTTAGACTGCGCGCTGGTGGTAGGACGGGTTCAGCACCTGCAATGGTTTATTAAGAAATTGGTGGCTTAGTTATCCAAGTCCTAACCTTCGACATCTTGGTTATATATGGTTGGTTTGCTATTAATATACCATATGCTGTTTGATCCCATGGTGAATGTGGGATATATATGCGATACGATAAACCAAAGGACCGACGGTCGTGGGGTTGACCCCGATCGTTCGACCTTTTTCCGGCGGAGATCTCGACACCAAAATAAATACAGGTTTATCATATCCATTACCAAGTCCCGTCCGATCCAACAGTTATCGTGTCACCCACTTGCCAACTAACTTGGCCAATCTCCACCATAGATCAATCCCGTGTGATCAAACGGTTATCGTGTCATCCGCTCACCAACTAACCCGGACGATCTCCACCGTCGATGTGACCCGTCCAATCAAACGGTTGTCGCGCAATCTCACACAGATTCTTGCACGACCGATATCAGGTCGAGAGCGCGCAAGAAAAGTGGTTTTCTCGTGCTACGTGTCTCCTGCTAAGGTTAATCACATAGAATTTAGAAATACCAGTTACAACTTTTAGGGTGCGTGAGATACCGCTTACCACTTTCGAAGACCACTCCATCCTTCTTTTAACACATGGTTTTAATCTGATCTCTTCATTTCTTAACTTTATTTTACGCGACTTAATCCTAGCTGTCTATCTCCCTCACTCTCGTTCGTTGATCTGATTGATCCAACGATTGTGCTTTGCTGCTACGTTCTTTTGCAGCTCATCGTGTAATAGTCCTCTCGGCTTCTCTGTCCAGACTCAGATTTATGCGCCATTCGCATCGTTGGAATCATATCAACGAGCACTTCGACTTGATCCCACTTTCATCCGCATTTGAAGACTTTGATTTGGAGGAAAAACTGAATCCATTTTGGATCACTGTGCTTGTTTCCTTTTCCATACCTTCTTATTCTTGCAATCTCGAGCCATGTGCCCATAGTTATGACAATTGAAGCATTCAATGTTGTCCATAGGTGATTCCATATAATATCTGCAACTGCGAACGCTATGGCCATAGTTATGGCATTTGAAACATTCAATGTTTAGCCCATCTAGCATGTATTCTCTTCGGACAAAATCATCATGAAACATGTCTCGTGATCCTGCAAACTTGCTTCTAGGGTTTTGCAGATAATGATTGTACCTGTCAAAAAATTCACAACCCCTAGCCATATGTCCATAGTTAGCACATAAAAAGCAATAACCATTAAATAATATGTGTATCTGAATGGTCCATTCGGATGTGATGGTCCTTGATAGTTGTATCTGTCAATAATTTTACAATCCTTGGCGATATGTCCATAGTTAGCACATGAAAAACAATAACCATTAAATAAACGAACATACCTGGAAGATTTTTCATTCTTCTTTGGAGGTGGTGTTGTAGTTTGTTGTGGTCCTTTGTTTTTGATTGCTTTGGTCTTGTTCTTTGGAGTTGCAACATTCTTCTTTGGCTTTTCACTTTGATCAACTTCCTTCTTAGAATCATCCTGCAAAGATGTGGATCTTGTACCTTCATCAACTGGAGCTTTACCATCTTTAATTGCCTTCATTTTTTCTTCATGAGTTGCATCAAGTTCTTCTTTCTTTTGGGCAAGATCTTCTTGAAACCATCTTTTCAAGATCTTCCTTCTTTTTTCTGCCTCCTCAACCTATAGCTTGAGAAGAGTGGTCTTCTCTACATCTCTGTTGAGAACCGGTATCTGTTCCTTTTGCTTATCATTTTCAATCCTGAGATTGCTTATTTCTACTGAAGATGTTTCTAATTCCTTTTTCTTTTGGTCAGGAGCGGATATTTATCTTTGATCAGATTCCTTCCTTTCAATTTCTGCTTCTTGCGTCAGTTGTGTGATCCTGCTAATCTCTGTAAACGCTGTGTCGAGTTCTTGTTGCTTCTGTTGGAATTCTCACTTGAGGTCTCACGTCGTTGTATTCTTGATTTCTTCCAATTGAGTTCTAAGAGTACTAATCATCTTCTCAGACTCTTCATTTTCTTTGATGAGTTCTTTTGCTGTCTTCAATTTTGCTTCCAAAAGTCTTGTCTTTTCCTTTTGACTTTTGAGTTCCTTTATCACCTTGATCACTTGATTTTGAAAGTCTTTTTTACTCATTTCTCCCCTTTCTTCATCATAATCAAAAGGACCTGAATTTTCAATAACCTCTTGACCTAATTGCTTTGTTGAATAGGGATTATGAAGCTTTTCCCAAAGATCTTTAACTGTTGAACATTGACCAACTTTTGTTTTCATAGAATTTGGCAAAACATTCAAAATTACATTCATGGCCTTTGAATTGTACCTTTTAGCTTCGTCGGTAGATGTGTCTCCAAAAACAATTGATTCTTGTACTTCATGTGCCTACAAATTTACTTCCATCCTGGATTCCCATATCCAGTAATTATCTGCATCAAAATCAGGGGTTGGTACACAAAACTTACTTTCTTCAGATTTTGTTGTACCTATACCTTCCTTATAAATCCTTGTAAACTGCTGCTTTGACTTTCCCATCTCTATGCTCTAAAAATTGACTTCCAGTGGTTAAGTTGTTACTGAGGCAACCTGGCTCTGATACCAATTGTCGGAAATATTGGGAAGGGGGGTGATTCAATATTCCTTAGCAATTAGCACTTTTAAATCTTTTCAGAGCATTAGTTAATATTCAATTATTATTAATGTTTATGCAGTAATAACATAAATAAAAGAACATAGTAGACACAAGAATTTTAGGTGGAAAACCTCCTCTAGGTCAAAAACCACCAAACGTTTTTCTAATAAATTCTTTAATCTTCAGCCCCAACTGAAATGAAAGCAACAACTTCTTAGAATTATAGAAAAACATTCTTCTCTAGCTCCGACTGGAAGGACGCCCCAATGCCCTGGCTTCTTTAGTATTCTACTGGATGCATGCCCCAACATCCTAGACCAACCTACCACCCTAAAGTGTTCACATGCTCCAACACGTAGGTGACTTCATGCACCAGCCTAGCACCTCCCTACCACCCTATAATGACCTAAATGAGACAAGAGTGTGGATTCTTGTACCAGGACAATGATCCATGACACAATATGATTTACAATGATTTTGACCTAAGACCCAATTACACTATGACCTGCAACCCAACCATGACATCATCCCAACAGAGACTCCTATACCTCCTAATAATGCCTTTTCGACTCTAGGCAGATTGACTCTTTTACAATAATGACTCTTCCAATGATGACACTTTTATAAATGACTCTTTTACAACTTTACAATGATGATTCTTGGCATTGACACTTATTCACAATATACGGACGGATGTCATGTCTTCAAAGGATGTCCCGCTGCAATGCTTCCTTTGATTTTATACTTTTGCTCTTGAATTTGTACTTGAATCTTCTTCTACCTGCATGCAAAGTTTTCCCACCGAAACCAATCCCCAAACAAAATAAAATACCCTTCAACTTACCTCTCCCTGCAAAACACATGTAAGTGCATAATAATGAATAAATACAAATTAAAATTACAATGCAAACCTGAAGTGTGCTTATCACTTTTGTTGTTGACTTGTTGCAGTAGTAGACAAAGGCTCCCACTGTTGATATAGGCCTAGACTCTATGCAAGACTCTATCCAAAATTGACCTAAAGATATATATAATAAAAATTGATGACAGACCCTAGACTTGTGATGGAACAAGTTCTAAGTACACCAACAGGGACCATTCTATCAATTATGAAAAGACAAGTAACATGAACTTACAACATCATATATATTTAGCAGACTTGGTGTAGCATCAAGAATATGTAGCATCAAATGTGTAGTATCAGGAATAGGACATCTCAAAAACTAATTGTGACATATAGAGACAAAGATATAACTGAGACACTGTATATACTTACGTTGTCTTGCAAAAACATATGCCAAAGATGATACTCCAAATTCAAATGTAAACACTAATCATACATACCTTGTTGTAGGAAACTTACCATTGATTGTTGACGTGTGGTCCTTACTGCATTGATCCTTGAATGCATGCTTTTTCTTGCCTTCTAGGAGCTCGATATTGAATCTATTGTATCTATGTTATTTCGGATCTTCAGGGTTTGAAATTTCATCCTGTGGTAGCCCTCAGTCCTATTTCCAACCCCAAAAGTCTGATCAATATTGGATTCTTCAAAAAAGGGTTATGCCCAATCTCCCACGATAACTTGATTATAGACTGGTTTAGTAGAAATAACTTGTACGAAGTGCCATGTGTCACTGTTGTGCCCTTCGGCCCTAAAAACTCTACTCAACAAACTACAGTTCGTCATCTTTCTGTGACTATTTACGAAATTTGAATCCAATGATCAGAGAGAAAGTTATGACGATTTTCCCAACATCACCTATTTGACATGAAATTCGGGAGCCTACAAAAATCCTAACTTCCTCAGATCATATCTCCAAAAATGTGGCAAACCAAGATATTGAATTTAGTCAAAAGGTTCATCAAGATTTTTTATCAAATGGGTTTTAATTTTAGCTTCTAAAGATTCATAGAAAACAAGTTATAGGGAAAAGTCCACGATGACTTGGTTTAAGCCACAAAATCACTACTAGAGGAGGATATGAGGGTCATTATTTATAAGAATGCCTTGAGTTGAGAGTGTCCTCAACAAGTGAACGTTGGAGGGATTTTAGGAGAAAAAACAATTATTAATTATTGAATATTCAATGACCACAACCAATTATGAGTGCCATGCCACAACCTCATGGGGTTTTAGCCCACTAATTGGGGTTACTAACTTCAAACATGAATATCTCTCAAACCATGAAGAATTACTTGGCGTGACATATATCAACTGAAACATCTTGATAAGTAGAATCCATATAAAATATCCTTGACTCATAATAGAGTAAGTTGTCAAGTCAAAATGCCCATGCAAGATTGGGGTAGCCCTTGGTGCTGCTTGGGTTGACATCAATGACAACCACTGATCAACAACATCAACAATAAACATTGACTCATAATAGAGTAAGTTGTCAAGTCAAAATTCCCATGCAAGATCAGGGTAGCCCTTGGTGCTGCTTGGGTTGACATCAATGACAACCACTGATCAACAACATCAACAATAAACACTAAGATTTGCTATGGCAAACCCTTACAGGAGAAAACCAAGTTGGAAGGTGAGATTGCTTTGCAGCTTCATTTTGGAAAGGAAATAACGCAAGTAGCAAGGAGATGGCACTCTCTATCGAGTTACCTAATACATGTGGTCCTTTTGTTTGCTACAGAACACTAACCTTGTTCTGCTATCTAACTACCATACCTAGTTTCTCTAATCTACTATGGAACTAAAGACAAGTCTTCTTCATTGTCTCATTTTTTCATCAGTAAAGGGGGCTAACATGGATAGCCCCTTTTGCATGAGTATAGGGGCTAATGTGGTATCCTCTCAAACCACAGTAATCAAACTGGAAGGTCAACTTTCAAGAGGCATAACTTTTGCATACGAACAAGATTTGATGTGATTCTTGGACCATTGGAAAGGTCTCTAAGTGCATAATAGTGTCACGAGGGCTAGTTTTAAAGGGAAGGGTTTTTTCTCCAAAAAATGTCATTTAATCCCTCAAAATGCCTCTAGAAGATTTTAGACCCAATTCTCCAAATTGGAACCTACCAGTAAAAATGACTATGTAAGTTGATTCTTTCAATTTTTCCACTTTGAAGTCATTGAGATAGATGACAAACAATATAATGATCCAATCCAAATCATATTTTCCCATTTTGGGATGCTTTTGGTGTCCAAAATATTTTATTGAATGAGGTGAACAAAAAAATCATCTAGCTTCTCCTTGGAGTTGTTGAAAAAAATTAACTAGGTTCAGTCTTCATAAACGTATTTGAGGCATAATGAAATTAAGAATGAGGAAAATATTATTATTATTATTATTATGACTTATTAAAGTATGGGTTTCATGCTTAGGTTGTCATGTTTTAGGTCAAAGTCCCCATTGAGGACTTCTAGGATTTATTCTGAGTCATTAGAGTCATTCTCTATTTAAAGAGACCCTCCTTGGGTTTTTGAATCATGTAAAAAGAATTAATATTGAGTCAAATAGACTATTTGTCCCCTCCACACCAAGTTGGCCACAAGGAGATCAAGTTGGCTTCAAGAAGGGTAATTTGACCTCACTAGAAGGCTATATATATAGTGGAGTGCAATTCATTTGAGACATACATGTTCGACTTCCAAGTCAAGGCAGCTAAAAAGTGCGAAGTTGAAAAAGAGCTGGAAAAGGGTATGAAATTTCGAAGGAAGAAGACATCAAAATCGAAGTTTCGGGCCATCTATCTCTTACTCGAGTGGATTATATAGGAAGATTGAAGTCTGTATTGCCAAGTTGAAGTTGTTGTTGTTGCCAGTTGCTGGGTCGAAGTTGTTGTTGAAGGGATATCACCTGCAAGAGGAAAGAGAGGGTTGACTTGGTGTGGAGGAAGTCTTTGTTTAGGTCAAGAGTCTTGGATTATCTCGTGAAACTATTGAAGGAAGAATTGTTGACTGGGTTTTCCCCTAGATAGGGGTTTTTCCCTGGTTGTCCACCTATATCTGGTGTCTATGCTCTTTGTGTTATTGTTTTGGTAATTTCTTGATGAACTAAAATATAAAATAAGAACATAAAGATAAAGGAATCACAAGTAATTATTTATATAAAGAAAATATTTCTTCCTTTACGATTTTCTAACATGGTTTCATAGCTAAGGTGAAGAAGGAAAAAGCCAATTTGAGGACCACTGAAAAGAGTCTAAGAAACCTCAAAAGGATTGAGCAAGGGATCATACAAGGAGATCTTATAAGCTTACTATATTTAAGGACAATGTCCAACACAATAAAGGGAGAGAAAAAATTAGAAGGGGCATCAAATTACAAGGCATGGAAGAAAAGAATTGATCTTATTCTTGAAAGAACAAAGTCTTGGATTTGGTTAAAGGAAAAGTGAAGAAACCTACCAAAGGATCTGGTGATGCAAATAAAGTGAAGTATAGAGAGTCAGAAATCATGTCAAGTGTAACTAGGTTTGGTCTTCATAATGACATGTAATTATGATTTTATGTAAGAGATGTAAAGAAGAGAAATAAAATTATTGTAATGCTTGCATCATGGGTTTCATGAGCAAGAGATTTTATTTTTAGTATAGGCTCCCATTGAGAGCCATTAGGAATTTTGTCATCTAGTCATAAAAATATAAAGAGTCATTGCCATGTAATGAAGACATCTGACACATTGTAAAGAGTCACACTTGTCTATGTAAATTCATCCTCCAAGACCTTGTCACTAGCCCTCTTCAAATCAGCCTACAAAGAAGGAAGAATCGAGAAGATGATGTTGGCCTCCCTCGAAGGAAATGCCGCTTGTTCCTGAGATCATGTCGGCCTAAAGGACATGAGAAAATGTGTATATATACAAGTACTCGACCTTACTTGGAAATATATCAATTTTGGTCAAGAAATTCTAGAAAGAAGTGCGAAAAACATGTTCTAAGAAGTCTTTATATCAATGAAGCAAGAAGAAAAGGAAGCGGAGTTTGTAGAGGATTGTTTTGGGTAATATATGCTTCCATGTGCAAAGCCAAAATATAAGAAGGTGCCAGAAAGAAGGTCGAAGAACTTGCAGCCATGTTAGAGTGATCTTGTTTGGGTAAAAGATCTTGCTAGAAAGAGTCGAATAATAGTGTATTAGGTATTTCTCTTGAGACCTAAAGGAAATCTAGATTCTCAAGGAATCCGAGAAGAAGGAGACTGAGTTTCTTAAGGAAGTCAAGAAGAGAAGAAGAAGAAGCAGTGTCAAAAAGAGGCTAGTGACTTGGTCTTGGGAGGACTCTAGTATCAAGGGTCACTGTCATGGTCTTGGTGTTCGTCAATTGAAGATCTATAAGAAAATTTTCATTTGGGTTTTCCTCTCAAAGAGTGAGAGGTTTTGGCTCTGGCTAAAAAGCCTACATACTGTCTCGTGTCTCTCTATTTGTTCATGATATGGTAATTGTCTTGATGAAAAGAACATAATAATAAGTACAAGAAAAGAGAAGATTCTAATTAAGATTCAAAAGACTATCACAAGCAGTTATCATAAGCAAAGAAATCACTTAACCATTGATGCCCTAGATTTATCAACATGGTATCGGAGCTAAGGTGCTAAAGTCAAGAAGGGGCATCTAATAAAGAAGACACATAAAGATCAAGTTTTAAGGAAGGATCAAAGTGAGACTGATCTAATATTCACCCTATGAATGACATCAGTTAAAGATTTATTAAACTAAGGTATTATAGACTCACGTGCTGGTGTGTGTTCTGTGCTATTGAAGAAACGGATCGATTAGATTGCCAATACATAGACAATAAAATCGAAAGATAGCAGAGAAATACAGTGAGCAAACACAAAGACACAAAAAATTTTAATAAGGAGTTCACCCTATGCTCCAGGGCTACATCTTCGGTCCAGCTTCAGTGGTGGCCTTGTTTTATTGTGCCTTAGGGCACAGAATTTTACGATACAGGGACTTAATGGGAGTTCTCCTGAAGTAGATTTGCTTGGCAAGGTGGTCTTGGATTCCCCAAGCCACTAGAGTACACAGACTCTTCTTCTTCCTACCAGCTCTGTGACCTTTTGGTCTACAATGGCAAGAGCCCAATGTGGTGCTCAGCCCAGATAGATCCTTTATGGGATGGCTTGAATCTTCAAGCTCTCTGGTGCTTGATGCTGTTGTTGATTAGCTCGGACCTCTGTTTCCTCTGCTCTACTTTATTGTTCTCTATGTTCAGTCCTCCTCTCAGGGTTCATTGTTCCACTTCTTTGTCTCTCGACTTCTGTCTCTTTATGTCTAACTCCACTCTCCATTCGACTGCCTCTGTTCATGGCTTTAGCCATTCGATCCCTATGTCTGTTCGGTTCCTCTTCCGTCTCTGTCGATTCACCTTCTGCAGTTGCGTTGGGAGTTCCCTTTTCGGTGTCATCATTAGCGCTCAGGGAGTTGCCACTTGTATTCCTCTCAACGACGGCATCATGCTTCGTTAGTTCGTCCCTTCAGTTACGTTGTGGATGTGTTATTCCTCCACCGTGGCAGTCAAACGGATTCCAAATCCCTTTGAAACGCGGCTTAATTCTCTGTCGATTCCGCTTCTTCCCATCGGGCGCGATCTCAGCCGTCTGATCTGGGCCCTCCAGATCTGATGCCATACGCATGTTTCACACGGTTGACTTGCTCGACCGATAGCACGTGATCAACGACGGTTTTCTCTCACCTCTTATTGTTTAAGGGCACCCCGATAAAAACCACCGTTTTCCAGAGTGCGGGTCCCGCCTTGTACGATTAGCGCTTTTTCCCTTTTCCGCCTGCGATCCTCCGGTTCCCCCACGCGACTGAGTGCTCCGGCTTTTCCATTTTGTCCCTGTTCGCCCAGCGATGCACGATTAGCGCATCAAAAATCACCTCCATTTCCCGATCTGGGGCTCCTAGGGGCTAATTCAGCCTCTCGCGCAATCTCCATGGGCCTCGGTCAGCGCGCTTTGACCGAGGTCCTCGTCGTTCCACGTTGGATGCCATTACCACTGGTTCAGGGTGTTTTTGATTGCTGTTATAAAATTCTTTAGAGATTTGTTCAACCTGATACAGTCATGGTTCTTTGACAGTCTTCTATGGATCCAATTCTGATCACGACCTTCCCACTATAAAAGCTTTTATACCACCAAAAGCTAGTTTTTAAGCATCGACTAAGTGAGGATACTATTTCTTCACTTGTCCAATCTCAATCCACTTTGCACTGCTTGGCTTCAAACCTTTGAGCCTAATCCTGAGGTACTCAATATCTCCTTTGCGCATCGTTCTCACCTTCTTGTCCAGCATTGTGTCTTCCTGCAACTCATTAAGATACTCAGGTAGCAGGTCATCGTAGAAGGAAATTGACTTTGCTCTTCAGGGTCCTCAATCATTGAAGGTTCAAACAATCTCAAGCAATCTGCATTTACGACTGAGTAGATGTGCATGTAATCTGGTAAATCAAGGTGAAAAGCATTTTCACCAATCTTCTCAAGTATCCTAAAAGGTCCATACCTGATAGGCTTTAGCTTTTTACCTTCACCTTGCATCCTGTCCTTGCTGATATACAGCTAGACTTGTTCTCCAACTTGAAAACTATGCTCCATCTGATGCTTGTTATGCCTAGCTTTGTACTTGGCCTAGCTCCTTTCCAGCTGTTCCTGTACTGCCTGGTGGATCTCTTGGATTTGTTCAATGAACCTAGTTGCCTTGTCCACATCATTGTGTCCTTCAACCATGGTGTCTCTACCAAAGAAAAAATCCAAAGGAGACCTTGGTATGAAACCAAAACAGGTCTCAAAAGGAGATCTCTGTGTAGAAGAGTGTTTGGCTCTGTTGTAAGCATGTTGCACATAACACAAGTGTTCATCCCAAAGTTTAGGATGTTTACTGCAATATCCTCTCAATAACTAGATCACTATCCTGTTTACTACTTCTGTCTGGCCACTTGTTTGTGGATGAAAAGATGTGCTTTTCTTCAGTTTGGTGTCCATCAGTTCCCACAGACTCGACCAAAACTTCCCCACAAATTGGGTGTCTCGATCAGATACAATGGAAGTGGGTATTCCAAAATGAACCCATACATGTTCAAAGAATAATTTTGCAGTCTGTTCAGCTGTGATATGTTTACTACAAGGTATCAAAATACACAACAACATATAGATAATCATGACCTTTCCTAGATTTAGGCAGTCCTCCAACAAAATCCATGGAAACACTTTCCAAGGGTGAGAAGGAACTAGCAATGGAGTGTACAAGCCTAGTTTTCTATTGTTGGGCTTGCTTTTAGCACACATGGCACACCCTCTTACATACCTAGAAACTGTCTCATTCATTTTCAGCCAATAGCAGAATCTTTGCAACTGTGCAACTGTTTTACTTACTCCAAAGTGACTTGATATCAGAGAAGTGTGTGCTTCCCTAATTATCTTTATCCTCTCGGTTTGTGGAATGCAAAGTTTCCCACAATGGTATAAGAGTCGGTCCTTTATATGATAGTCCAATTCTTCTACTCTTTTGCCTTGACTCAAAGTTGCATATACATCTTTGAAGTCCATATCCTGAGCATATTGTTCTATGTAGCTTTCATGTAGCACAGAATTATGCTTAAGTATGGTAGATGCATTTATAATAGGTCAAGATAACATGTCTGCAACCTTGTTATGTATTCCCTTTTTATATTTGATGACTAAATGAAATTGTTGTAGAAAACCCATCCATCTGTAATGTCTTGATTGCTGCAACTTAGTTTGGGAGTGTAGATATTGAAGTGGCTGATGGTTAGTATGTATTACTGTCTCTTTTCCCATTAAGTAATGTTTCCACTTTTTCACACTCTGAACTAATGCATACAATTCTTTATCATATGTAGGATACTTAACTACTACAGGATTAAAAGTCTCATAATGATAACATATGGGTTTACTGTGTTGTGTCAACACTACTCCCATGGCATAGTCACTGGCATCAGTTTGGATCTCAAATGGTCTTTGTAAATCTCGCAGTGCTAGTACAGGTGTTGTACTAATTTTATCTTTCAAGGTGTCAAATGATTTCTGATGTTTGCCTCCCCACTGAAACACCTTATTCAATCTTGTTAAAGCATGTAAGGGAGCTGCAATCGAGGAGAAGTTAGAAATGAACTTCCTCCAATATTGTGTTGCTCCTAAGAATCTTCTCACTTCTGTACAAAATTGGGTTTAGGTAAGTTCACAATGATTGCCACTTTAGAGGGATCTATTTTCAATTCACCTTCCTCTACTATATGACCCAAGTAGTTTAGGGATGTTTTGCCAAATTCACATTTTGAGAGTTTAACATAAAGCTTTTCTCTTTTCAAAACATCTAATGTCTGTTTAACATGCTTTAAATGTTCTTCCCACATTTTACTAAAAATCAGAATGTCATCCAGATACACAATAACAAAATCATCAAGAAAAGGTCTGAGTACATCATTCATTAATCTCATGAAAGTAGCAGGAGCATTGGTCAAGCCAAAAGGCATAACCAGCCATTCATACAATCCCTACTTTGTTTTGAAAGCAGTCTTCCATGCATCTTGCTTTGCAACTCTGACCTGATGGTATCCACTGTGAAAATCTAGCTTGGTGAAATAAACAGCTTCCTTCAATTGATCTAAAAGATCATCTATGCAAGGAAGGGGATAACGATTTTTTATTGTTATCTTATTCAGTGCTCGGTAATCAATGCACATTCTCCAAGAGCCACCTTTATTTCTCACCAAAACAATTGGTGACCCACATGGTGATGTGCTAGGCCTGATGAAGCCCTTATTGAGCAACTCCTGCACCTGCTTCTTGATTTTAGCATTCTCTAAAGCAGACAACCTGTACATCCAAATGTTAGGCAATGGAACATCTTGCTGCAAAATAATATCATGTACTATTCCCTTTTTGGGTGTCAAACCTTTAGGTTCTTGAAACAAGACATCATACTCTGAAACAAACTTCTCTATATCAGCTTGCTATTCGGCATTACAGCCCTCAAATACATTGGTTTTATCAGGTTTCTTATCCTTTACAACCATAAGTAAGAATTGTTTGCATGAATTAATCATTCTTTTCATCTGTCCTGAGTTTATGAGAGTATAATTATTCTTGAGCTTAAGAGCTCTTACAAAGTATTCGATTCCATCTTTGACAAGTAGATACTTGTTCTCAGCTCTATAGAAAATAGCCTTTCGATCATACAAGTAAGGACTTCCTAAAACAATTCCACATATATCCAAAGGAATTATGTCTAAGTCAACCTCATCTACAAATGCTGACCCAAAAGAAAACTTGAGTTTGCACTGTCTAGTCACTTGTAGTTGTGTTTTATCATTCAACCATCCTAATGGGTATGGTTTCTTGTGAGGTGTAGTTGCTAATCCCAATTTCTTTACAATTGCTTCAGAGATTAAATTTACTTGTGAGCCACTATCAAATAAAGTATCAATCTTTTGATTTTTGGAAATAACTCAAATATGGAAAATCTCATGTCTTTTTCTCTCATTTTCTTCATCAATAACAGATTGAGCAAAATTACTAGTAGATGCTTCTGAATTCTTACCTTTTATACCTATGGCTGCTATAGTTGTTTCATCTCCTGAGTCTGATCCCAAATCTTTCTGAATAGCTGTAGCTATCTTCTTGTTCTTGCCCTCAAACTTCTTAGGTCTCGGCTCTGGATGCAGAATCCAACAATGCTCATCATCATGCCCCTCCATTTTATAGTGAGTGCATGAAGCTTTAGCTTTCTGTGCAGTGTTAGCCTTCCTTGCCTTCCATTTCTGTTTTTTTTCTCCTTGCTCTTGCTTACAGTGGGTTGGGATGGTCCCCCAACTTTTGGATTTCCATTCTTTCCTCTAGCTTCTAGATGAGTAGCTTGTACAGATACCTCATCTATACTAGTGGGATTAAACATGAGGATGGTATGCCTCATGTAGCTGTGTAGACCACCAATGTACTTCAAAAGAGTCTCTGGTGAGTCTAATGAGATACCCAATATCAATGCTCTCTTTCTGAACTCTTGAGTATACCCTTGCACACTTTGCCCTTTCAACTGCCGAAGAGTTTGCCAACTCATCATGGCTTGTTGCATGTAGGCAAATGGATAGAAATGTTTTTTTATTGCAGAAACAAAGTCACTCCAGACATAGATGGTCTTACCATGTCTTTTCATATCAGCTTGGATTCTGCCTTCCCCCCAAACCAAGACAGTGCCTCCTAGGCGTAGGCTTGCCAGCTGAATCTTACTCTTGTCTGAGTTTATGTTCTATACCCTGCAATACACATCAATTTGTCTAATCAAATTGTCCAACTTTTCAGCATTTAGCTCTCCATCATATATAGGAAAATCAAATTTAACATCTAGCTTAATCAAAGATGCCTTCTTATTATGCACAAGGCTATTAGGAGGTGTGAGAAAGCTTTCCTCTTTCCCCTTTCCTTTGGAGTTGTCATGGAAGTGAGACTCATCTTCTTCTTTCTCTTGCTTAGAGCCTGATGCATCTTCCACCTTTTGCTTTCTAAAGTCTCTGTACATTTCTTCAACCATAGACTTTATAGCTAGGAAACTCTCTATGAATTGAGGGTCTGGCCCTACAGAACCTTCTTCTGACATTTTCCTTCGAGAATAGACTCTCCCAATTTCAGGATTAGTTTCCACCAACTGTCCTTCTCCTAATTTGAGCTTTGATCTTGTGAGCATTCACAGCTAAACCAACACAATCTTGTCTAACCTTATAGTCTAGAGCTCTGATACCACTTGATTTGATATTCACCCTATGAATGACATCAGTTAAAGATTTATTAAACTAAGGTATTACAGACTCATGTGTTGGTGTGTGTTTTGTGTTATTGAAGGAACAGATCATTCAGATTGCCAATACACAGATAATAAAATGGAAAGACAGCAGAGAAATATAATAAGAAAACACATAGACACAAACAATTTTAATAAGGAGTTCACCCTATGCTCCAGGGCTACGTCTCCGGTCCAACTTCAGTGGTGGTGTTGTTTTATTGTGCCTTTGGGCAGAGAATTTTACAATACAGGGACTCAATGTGAGTTCTCCTGAAGTAGATTTTCTTGGCAGGGTGGTCTTGGATTCCCCAAGCCACTGGAGTACACAGACTCTTCTTCTTCCTACTAGCTCTGTGAGCTTTTGGTCTATAATGGCAAGAACCCAATGTGGTGCTCAGCCCGGACAGATCCTCTACGGGATGGCTTGAATCTTCTATCTCTCTGGTGCTCGATGTTGCTGCTGATCAGCTTGGCCCTTTGTCTCCTCTGCTCTGCTTTACTGTTCTTTGTGTTTAGTCCTCCTCTCAGGGTTCACTGTTCCACTTCGTCTCTCGACTTCTGTCTCTCTGTGTCTAACTCCACTCTCCATTCGACTACCTCTGTTCATGGCTTTAGCCATTCGATCCCTATGCCTGTTCGGTTCCTCTTCCGCCTCTGTCGATTCACATTCTGCAACTGCGCTAGGAGTTTCGTGTTCAGCATCATCATCAACGCTCAGGGAGTTGCCACTTGTCTTCCTCTCAACGGCGCCAGCATGCTTCGTCGATTCGTCTCTTCAGTTAGGTCGTGGATGCATTCTTCCTCCATCGTGGCGGTCAAACAGATTCCAAATCCCTTTAAAATGCGGCTTAATTCCCTGTCGATTCCGCTTCTTCCCATCGGGCGCAATCTTAGCCGTCCAATCTGGGCCCTCCAGATCCGACGCCATACGCACATTTTGCGCAGTTGACTTGCATGACTGATAGCGCGTGATCAATGGTTGTTTTCTCTCACCTCCGCCTGCCATGCGTTGATCATTGTATGGAATAGCTCTGCTTTCGTCCAAAACCTCTTACCATTTAAGGGTGCCTTAATCAAAACCGTCGGTTTCCAGAGTGCGGGTCCCTTCTTGTATGATTAGCGCTTTTTCCCTTTTCCGTCGCAGTCCTCTGGTTCTCCCACATGACCGAGTGCTCTGGCTTTTCCATTTTGGCCCAGTTTTCCCATCGATGCGCGCTTAGCGCATAAAAAATCACCTTCGTTTCTCGATCCGGGGCTCCCAGGGCTAATTCAGCCTCCCGCGCAGTCTCCATGGACCTCGGTCAGCGCGCTTTGACCGAGGTCCTCATCATTCCATGTTGGATGTTGTTGCCACTAGTTCAGGGTGTTTTTTATCGCTGTTATGAAATTCTTTAGAGATTTGTTCGACCTGATACAGTCATGGTTCTTTGACAGTCTTTTATGGATCCAATTCAGATCAGAGACAAAGAATACCAAGCAAGAGATCAAGATCTTCTAAAACCCGAGATTGAAGAAATCTACTTTAGCAAGAGTCTTAGAATCATCATCAAAGAGGAAGCAAACATAAATACCAAAACCCTAGAATCATTTATGAAATCATCACTCATCCATCACTTGAGAAGCTTTTCAAAGACTAAGGAAGTCTAGATCGAAGAATATTGTCTTCATCTTCAAAAAGGTTCGTAAAGCAAGTTGTCTCTCATCATTGTTTCAGGGAATAGTATTCTACAAGCTACATCAACATCAAGATCAAGGAGAAAGCAAGCAGAAGAAGCAACATTAACTCAAGTAAGTATATGACTTCTTCTGAAACTACCAAAATCTCCTTTTTCAAGGAAAGCAACAAACTAGTTGGGGCTTCAAATTTCCTTGCATGGAAGAAAAGAAATGATCTAAGCGTAATTGAGAATGAAGTCATGGATCACATCAAGGGATATATAACCCAACCTTCCAAAGAATATACTCAAGCACATGCTAAATACATGAAAGGGGAAGTGATGTCCCAAATAATTCTCATAGAATCCATCAAGGACTCTCTCATCCCATATGTATCAAAATTAGACAAATCAAAAGCAATATATGGAAAACTACTAGAGTTATTTTCCATAAGTACTGCAAAAGAAGTTCTCTCTCTAAGGAAATAACTCTACAAATTGAAGATCTCAAAAGATGAAGGAATAGCCTCATACTTTATGATAATTTCATAAATAAGAGATCAAATTCAGGATTTGGGTGAAATAATGTCCGACAAAAAAAGGACCACTATAGTATTGAATGCACTACTAGAGGAATGGGGTGAATTCACTTCAAGTATTTATGGGAAGAAAGAAGCCAATCCTTTCCAAGATCTATGGTCATTATGCAAAATCGAAGAAACTAGACTAAAGGCAAAAACTGATGTGGGATCGAATGAACATAATCAAGCATATGCTGCTAAGTCAAAAGGAAAAGGAAAATTTGGTCCTCAAAATAAAAGGAATAATATGGCTAAGGTGTTATGCTTTGGTTGTCAAGAATATCGACATTATAGAAGATATTGTCCTAAAATTAAAAGGAACAATAAAAACAAGGAAGAAGGTCATATTACCGAAGAAGTGGAAGAACTTGAAACAAAGAAGCCGAAGGAGGAAGTAAGAGATCTCTACTATGACTAAGATGATCTCCCTCTTCTATATAGGTAGGAAACTTTATAAATAAGAGAGGATGCATCATATTATAGAATGGCATCATGGTAAAGTTTTTAAGAACTCATGATATAGGTAACATGTAAAATTTTTGGGATAAAAATCTATAGCTATATAGGGTATAGCTCTTGAAAACCTCATTGAAAGATACTTATGGAAAGGGAGAAGTCATCTAAGACAGACTCATCATACATCAGTCTAAAGATAGCATCTGCAGGATATGATATGAAAGCTCTTCAAGATTCTCTGAGAATCTTCATTGTAAGGTTCACCGATCATGAGGGGAAGCAAGTGGTTCATCAAGAGTTCCAAACTTGTGGAATTCAAGGTATGATGGTATGATGACATAACAGTGAAGCAGATCAAGGGGATGAAGCTCCTTCAAAGGAAGCTACTGTAGGAAGACTGAATGACTCAAAGGAAAAATGAGGTATGTATATATATTATGGAAGTCATGTCTTGAGGTTGCAGACAACAAAGATCAGTGATTTATCTTAAGAGGCATGATCAAAGAAATGATTTCCTTCCTCAAAGGGATGCAGGAATGCATGGGTCACATATTTACTAGATGAAATCAACATAATATGTCCTCATATGGTGTATGAGGTGGTTGACCACAATAGATAAAATCTAAAGCTCCTGGGAATGAAATGTGTGAAGAAAGGAAGGAAGAGATCGTGAATTATGCAACAATGGTAAAGGCAGTCAACATCCAAAAGACCAAGAATATTTGACTATGATATCTCCCAAAAAAATATGAAGACTCTGATGGAAGTTTGGAAAAGATGGAGACCCTTGACAATTCATATCTTTGGAGATGTGTCAACATGTGTGTAGGATATTGATGCCTACATGAAGATATCATAGTGAAAAGCCTTCACAAAGGTAATTATGATTTAAGTGTTCATTACTTATTTATGAACTAGTATCTAGATGGGCTTATGCAGGACTACCAAAGGGAAGAACTATGGAAATCTTCCTAGATAACCACATTGAAAGATGAAAGACCTTTCTGGAAAGGAAAACATGGTGAAGATAGCATAACATGAAGCAATATTAGATGTAGACCAATAGTTCACTTTCTAATGAGAGGGATGATGACCTAACTAACTCATGCATGAAAGTGATAGATGGTATGTGCCCTATGAAGAAGTTCCCAAAGCAAGAAGACTCTTTGAACAAAGGAAAATACATGACATTGAACGAAGAAGTTATTCCAACAACTAGTTGTCCCACCATCTCCATCTAAGAAGTTGTTGAAGGTCCCTAATTAAGAGGGAGCCTGAAAAGAAGTTTCTTACTTACTTGGAAATTCCTAAGCCAAGAAGGAGCTTAGGTATGAGTAAATTTTTCCTCCCTAATTGAGAGGGAGAGATAGACACATTATACTTGTCTTCACTAAGAAAGACAGAATAGAGGATTGGTTAATCATTTGGCATCTGATACTCTTTGATGATGTGATAGGGTATCTAAAATAAGAGGATTTGTGGAGGACCGATATTCTTTGAGGGTTGGGGAGCCCAAGATCAGAATAGTCGTCATGGAACACACCCTGAGAACCCGGGTGGGGTATGTTCCGAGAGAGACAATGATGATGAGGGTGTCTATAAATCATTAGGTCTCGCCAACATTGTTCTTGTATCTCATGGAGAGATAGATATGTTAGTCAAGGCATTTCTATGTGACAATACTAGTTGATATGATGCTAAACAAAAGGCTTACCAATCCGATTCTTCTTATGAGGAATTCTTCAGATTGAGAATGACCAAGTACCATTATGAATACCTCCCTAGTTAAGAGGGAGTGTTGTAAAGTGTAACTAGGTTCGGTCTTCATAATGACATGTAATTATGATTTTATGTAAGAGATGTAAAGAAGAAAAATAAAATTATTGTAATGCTTGCATCATGGGTTTCATGAGCAAGAGATTTTATATTTAGTATAGGCTCCCATTGAGATCCCTTAGGAATTTAGTCATCTAGTCATAAAAGTTTAAAGAGTCATTTCCATGTAATGAAGATATGGTACACATTGTAAAGAGTCACACTTGTCTATGTAAAGTCATCCTCTAAGACCTTGTCACTAGCCCTCTTCAAATCGGCCTACAAAGAAGGAAGAATCAAGAAGATGTAGTTGGCCTCTCTCCAAGGAAAAGTTGGCCTATTCATGAGATCATGTCGGCCTAAAGGACATGAGAAAACATGTGTATATACAAGTACTTAGCCTCACTTGGAAATATAGCAATTTCGGTCAAGAAAGTCTAGAAAGAAGTGCAAAAAACATACTCTAAGAAGTCTTTATCTCAACGAAGCAAGAAGAAAAGGAAGTGAAGTTTGTAGAGGATTGTTTTGAGTAATATATCCTTCCACATGCGAAGCCAGAAGATACAAAGGTGCTAGAAAGAAGGTCGAATAATTTGTAGCCACGTTAGAGTGATCTTGTTTGGGTAAAATATTTCGCTAGAAAGGGCTAAGTAGTAGTGTATTAGGTCTCTCTCTTGAGACCTCAAGGAAATCTAGATTCTCAAGGAAGCCGAGAAGAAGGAGAACAAGTTTCTCAAAGAAGCCGAGAAGAGGAAGAAGAAGAAGTAGTTTCAGAAAGAGGCTAGTGGCTTGGTCTTGGAAGGACTCCAGTGCCAATGGTCATTGTCATGGTCTTGGTGTTTGTCAATTGAAGATCTATAAGAAGAATTTCGTTTGGGTTTTCCTCTGAAAGTGTGAGAGGTTTTGTCTCTAGCTAACAAGCCTACATATTGTGTCTCTTGTCTCTCTATTTGTTCATGATATGGTAATTGTCTTGATGAAAAGAGCACAATAATAAGTACAAGAAAAGAGAAGATTCTAATTAAGATTCAAAAGTCTATCACAAGCAGTTATCATAAGTAGAGAAATCACTTAACCATTGATGCCCTATATTTCTTAACAAGAAATATTGGCTGTGACACTAATGGCAGGAGGTATAAAGGACAATATTTTCCCATAAATTTCCAACATAGACCATGCTCAAGAAATGTATGAAGCCTTATGAAAATTGTTCACTATCAAGAACATTGGTCAAGTAACAAGTCTGAAGAATGAATTAAAGACCACAAAAATGACAAAACATGGCATTGTGGATTCCTTCTTTGTAAGGATAGCTATAATTAGACATGACCTTCAAGCCATAGATGAGCTTGTACCAGAAAAATAATTAGTGATTACTGCATTATTGGGATTGTCACCTACATTGAGTGCTTTTGCTTCAGGACTCAACAATTGGAAAGGGACTCCATCATTTGAATAATTATGGAATGTCTACAACCAAGAAGAGATGATAATATCATTAGTATCCAATAATAAAGAAGAGAAAGTTTTAAATGCATACTTCGCTTATCACAAGAAAGAAAACTTCAAGAAGTCAAAAGGGCCAAGAAGGAAGGTAGACATGTCCAAAATAGAATGCTATCAATGTCATAAAATGGGTCATTATAAAAGTGATTGTCCTGAAAATACGAGGAACAAGAAAAGGAACAATGACCAAGCTAATGTTGTTGAAGAAGGATCTCCAAATAATAATAAAATCAAAGAACTAAATATAAGGGACTTACTCTACTAATTCCTTTTCTCTGAACTTTAGTTGTTTCATTTTTTATTTCTATTATTTTTAGGTTTAACATAATTTGGAAAAACATTTTTTGATTTGTTTTTATAAGGTTATAAGTATCCCTCAAGGTTGGAGGGAGCCCTCACCAACTTCCAAAGATAAGTATCTTATTACCTTTTCATTTTTAGTTTTTCCTTACTTATCTAGTTTTTGCTTGCATTAAACACTAATCACATTTCTATTCATATTTTTCTTATTTAGGAAAAACTTTCTGAAGACTCAAGAATTATGGAAGAAGGTTTCACAAGACAAAACATTGGAGTTACAAGGTTTGTTAAGAAATAAAAGGTATTCCTTAGGCTATAAGTTTTTCTCTCTTCATGATATTCATTTTTTATTACTAACATTATTGTGTCTAGCTCTCTTGAATCATAAAGATTCTTGATTAGGTGATTTATCATTAAATAAATCTACCCTCCTCATATCTTTGAACATTCTTATGGAACCCTAGAAACGTTCTTTGTAAAAACCCTAACTTAAGGGTATGTCTATGATAATGTGTGAAACCCTAGCCTACTTAGGGTTATTGTTGAAGTCTAAAGAAAATGTTTGATGCTTTCATAATGTCATGTTTGGGGTTTTGGTATGGTTATGAAAACCCTAAATTGTTAGGGTTGAATGGTGATGTTTGAAATCCAAAAACTTTGAAGTATTGATAAATTAGGGCTTGTTGTGTTATGTATTGAAACCCTAGATCATTAGGGTTTGGTAGGGTGTATAAGCTAGACCCGTATAATGTCTCAGAAATGAAATCCTAGGTATATGTGTGTTTGTCTGATCGAAACCCTAGTCTGATCGAAACCCTAGTCTGATCAAATTTCTTATATGTCTAATATATTGATATTTGTGTCATTGGGTTTGACTAACACATGTTATGATATGCTTGTTCGTGATGATGGAATCCTAGATATATGTGTTTACCTAATTTTTGATGGTCATAAGTCTTAGGGTTTGGAACTAAGCCCCGTCGAAATTTGATTCTCTAGGATGAGAGCGTTTGTGAATTCTAGGGTTTTGTAACTAAACCTTAGTACAAGTTCAATTCAATATGTGATGACAAGTGTGATAATCTGAGATTTATAAAAGATTGAAATTGAGTCGTGATTTTTGAAGCTTAATGTCTCATATATGAAATCTAGGATCTTGCACTAAATCCTGGTAGAAGTCTAACATATGGGTTCTAAAGTTGTTGGATGCATTGTAGATCTATATTTGTTTGAATTACTTCTAGGGTTTGCAATATTTTGTAGAAGGGTATGTCATATCTCTGGAAGAAATATAGAAGCCCTAGATATAATGAAGATGGTTAGCTTCTTTAAGTTGCTCAAAATTCTTGATGATGAATTCTAGGGTTTATGACAAAATCCTAGCAAGAAGTTGAAGTATAAAATGATGTGTTTCTTGTTGTTTGTGAACCCAACTAAGTTTAGGTATTTGATGTATAATGTCTAATTCTTCCATTATTGTATGATTTTGAAATAGTTAACTTCATGCTTTTATAGATTTGGTTGTACTTAAGTTGTATAGGTACATATTCTTCAAGATGGTGAAGATGTTCGTAAGTAAAGTTGATATAATAAGCATGATGAATAGAGTTATATGAATGATGATTTTCATGATAACTCTGATAAGAAGGATGGAATCCATGAAACATTCTCCAATTTCATAAGAAGAAGTTCATATCCCTAAGTAAAGAGGGAGCCTGGATAAAATAAATCTCCCTAGTTAAGAGGGAGGGCATATTAGTAGTCATGATGGACACCTTGAAAGAAGAAAATTGGAGAATGCATTTTGAGGGGATACTGAAATAAGGAAAGCATAATTTGTTTGTAGAATGTGTTTCTACATATGAAGCGGGAAAGGAAGGTGTATGATTGAGGAATATTCTATCAAGATTTATTTGAAAGTCCTACTATGACAAATTGAGAAGCAACATCAAGTTGTCTGAAAGACCTTGGAGGTTTGTGTTTACTTATGTACATTTGAAAGTTTGTTACTGATTTGGGTTGTGTTTGTACAGATAAATCTCTTAAAGGTTTGATAAGCATGTTGGTTACACGAGAGATATTTGTTACCGATTTGTTTGATTGGGGAGGATTTGCTACTAATTGGAATAATTGGGAGTGTTGAGGCTTTATGTGTGAGACACATTGCTTGGGAGGAAATCTGGTTGGAAGTATGTGTTGATTTCTAGCTCCTGAAGTAGGGAGGGTGGTGTTGGTCATATAGCCCTGACCTCAGATATGCACCTGGATCCCTGGGTTGATGGTCAGCAAGTAAGCTCGATGGTACCTAGAGAGGCCAAAAGCTTTATTCCATCTTAGTCCAACCTAGATATATTTCTCTAGCCAGGAATCTAGTCCATGGCATGGTGAGTGGCTGAACTGTTGGAGGACCTTAGATAGATTTCCTTGGTCAGGATTCTAGTCCATGGAATTGCAGTGCCTAAACTCTTCATAGTTCATATGTTTTGAGATCTTCCTTATAATTTTATATGCTATTATGAATGCCTCCCTATTTAAGAGGGAGTGTCAAAAAAAATGTAACTATGATCGGTCTTCATAAATGTATTTGAGTCACAATGAAATTAAGAATGAAGAAAATATTATTATTATTATTATTATTATTATTATTATGACTTACTAAAGCATAGGTTTCATGCTTGTGTCATCATGTTTTAGGTCAAAGTCCCCATTGAGGACTTTGAGGATTTATTCTGAGTCTTTAGAGTCATTGTCCATTTAAAGAGACCCTCCTTGGGCTTTTGAATCATGAAAAAATAATTAATATTGAGTCAAATAGACTATCTGTACCCTCCACACCAAGTCAGCCTCAAGGAGATCAAGTCAGCTTCAAGAAGGGTAATTCAACCTCACTAGAAGGCTATATACAATGCAGTGCAATTCATTGGAGACATACAAGTTCGACTTCCAGGCCAAGGCAACTAAAAAGTGTGAAGTTCGAAAAGAGTTGGAAAAGGGTACGAAATTTGGAAGGAAGGAAGAAGACATCAAAATCGAATTTTTTGGGCCGTCTATCTCTTAATCAAGTGGAGTATCAACAAAGATCGAAGTCTCTATTACGAGGTCGAAGTTGTTGCTACCGCCAGTGGTTGGTTCGAAGATATTGCTACTAGTTGTTGTTGCTAGGTCGAAGTTGTTGTTGAAGGGTTATCATCTACAAAAGGAAAGAGAGGGCTGAATTGGATTATCTTGTGAAACTATTGAAGGAAGAATTGTTGATTGGGTTTTCCCGTAGATAGGGGTTTTTCCCTAGTTGTTTGCCTATATCTAGTGTTTATGATTTTTGTGCTATAGTTTTGGTAATTGCTTGATGAACTAAAAGATAAAATAATAAAATAAAGATAAAATAATCACAACTAATTATCTATATAAAGAAAATATTTCTTCCTTTATGATTTTCTAACAGGTGTACCATTTTTATTTACTTGGAAGTTTTCCTTTCAACCTAATTTTCCAAAGGTCATGCTTCCCATGTCTTGTAGTTCTAGACATTTTATAAAATTATGTCTTTTGTGAATTCTACTTGAGCATTTGGTGTTATGTCCTCTATGGAATGTAGGACTTGCCCCTCCTCCTGATTCGACATGGAAGGCTCATAGAGTTTGAAATTCTCAATATTCACTATTAGGAAAATGTGCATGTATTGTTATAGACCGAGTCTTTAGGTATTATCTCCCACATTTTCTTGTATCTCAAAAGGAACATATCACAAAGCCTTGATCTTCTTACTAGAAATCAATAGTTTTTCCTTGTTCAATTGTAACCATTGCATGTCTCCCACTTTGAATGACTTCTTTGTTCCATGTTGATCATGCTTGGCCTTATATTTTTCCTATAGCTTCTTAAAAATCTATTGGACTTGCAAATGGATCTACCAAAGCTTCTGAAAATATTTTTTCGCTCTAAGTCTATCCCCTATGAGGTCCTCCCTCACTCCTTGTTTTCCATACGCAACATTCAAAGGTAAAGGTGGGATATCCAAAACAAGTTTCAAATGGGGATTTACCAGTAGAAGTGTGATTTTTTCGATTATGAAAATGGTGTAGATCTTTTAACTTCATGTCCATCTTCTCATACAATATAGTCCAAAATACATGGAGAAATTAGTGTCCCTATCTGAAATGATGCTCTTTGGTATCCCAAAGTTCACCCAAACTTGTTCAAAGAACAAGTTTGATGCTTCTTTCCCTTTGATGTTCATTTTATAGGACATGAGAATGCACATCTTGATGACCCTGTCAGCTACTATGAACATGTTTTAGTCCCTTCCTACTTGTTGGTAAACCTCTCACAAAGTCCATGGAAATGCTTTCCCAAGGACAAGTGGGTATAGGTAAGGGATGGTATAGGCCCTATTTCTTGTTACTAAGCTTGATGGTACAAAAAAGTATACATCCTGTAACAAACCTTGCAACATATTTTTTCATTCTATGCTAGTACATATACCTTTATAAGCTGGAAATTGCCTTCCCATCACCAAAATGACCTAAACCTTAGAGGTGTGAACCTCTTTTCTTAAATGAAGTCACTCATTTTTAGGAACACAAAGCTTGTTCAACCTATATAGTAACCCATTTTGGAGATATTCAATTATGTTTTCACCGTTGTGTGCATTAGAGTTCACAGAGTTGTATTTTTTGATGTGGGTGGCCTTGAAAGCATGTTGTCAAAATCGTCTATGACACCTTATTGTATTCCATGATTAAATAAAATCATAGTGTATTTTGTTGTAGCTTACTTTGGGTCTGCAGGTATTCTAGTAGCTTGTGATATGGGTGAATGGTGGTCTCTTTTTTAATTAAATAATGTTTCCATATTTTGACAACTTGTATCAGATCATAGAGCTCCTTGTTATAGGTAGCGTAGTTAAGGACTGCCCTATGAAATTCTTTGGAATGATACCACATAGGCCTTCCTTCTTACATCAAGACTATTCCCATGGCATACCCACTGGGATATGTATCCACTTTGAAGGGTTGTTGCAAGTATGAACTGATGCTTGGCTAAATTTCCTTTTCAACATTTTAAAGGCCTTCTACTGACCCTTCCCCCATTTGGAAGTTCTTGTCACTTACATGGCACAGAGTGGTGCAGCTACTGTGTTCCTCGCGCGCTCCTGTATATGTGAAGGTGGAAGCGTCCTAGATCAGGGAGGGGTAAATTGTGCCTAATGGAGTCTGGGGTGGCGGTGTGAGAGTAGGTGTTGATAACAACAGTTAGGATACCAGAATTATGTGAGGCATCGTGCGTGGGGGTCGTGGAGCATGTGGTGGAAAAAGGTCTTCGGTCGGTCCCGTAGATGGCAGGGGTAGCAGGACCTTGGCTCAGGGTGGCCGTGGAGCAGGCAACAGGCGCAGAGGCGTAGGACGTCGCTAGGTTCCGAGTGCACGGGGGTGGAGCAATATAATGGGTAGAGTGGGGTCAGTTGGACATGCATCATATGGAAAAACCAGGAGAATTACGACGCATCAAGTAATGTTCCATTCTGTCATGGACATGCTGGAATTTCATTAAAGGGTCCGGAGGGAAGAACACGAGGTAGTTGTGGCCAAACTAGAGCAAATCCATTACTTTCAATGCCACATTCGTGAAAGAATTGTGGTTGTTTTGCGTGGCCAAAATCTGTTGACTGAGAAGATCGAAAAGTTGGAAGCTTGGCTTGCTCACTTTGAGCAACATGTCAACTGTCTATACCGTCCTCCTCCTCCTCCAAGAATGGGGCCAAATGTTCCCGCTTCAATCACTTCTGATGAATGATTACGGTAATTGGTGTCTTTCTAGTTCTTTTTGTTTTTGGTATGTAAGGCATATAACGCTATGGACCTCTCCATCAATTATTTTTATTTTTGTTTGTAGCATGGTAATAGCATTGGTCAACAAACATGGTTGGGGTGAGACCCCAGACATTTTGACATCTTTGTATATGCCTTTTGTGTAATGAAAAAGCTTTGACATACAAAAAAAAAATAATCTCTACCTTGATTTTGGTTAAAATTAATCAGAAAAAATGTTGTGAATAAAGTGATTCCTTTTATAAGTTAGACTACACCTTATTTAAATGTGACTCCCTTTGCTAATCTTCCACCTGGAGAAGAGTAACCTCCACCTAGGTTATTCTTTAATGTTGTATATTTACGCCATCTACTTCATTAATATACACTAATAAATCTCTTGAGCAAATCAACTTCTCAAGCATTTAATATCATTAAATTATGTTCCATGGTTTATGATCCTCAAGTTTGATGGTATCGTTGTAATTTTTTAAGTTGCTTAGATGGTATTCATTTGCGTAGATAATTCTATTAAAATGAACTTAAAAGAATAATTATCAATAAAAATAGTAAAGCCTTTCAATATTTATGATTATTTTTACATTCAAACATTAAATTCATGTTGCGTTTTATTTAACTATAAATAAGATTTGCACCATAATTGTTTTTTTTTCACCATAATATTCACAAATTAAAAAGTTAATAATAAGAAAAAAATGTTTATGTAAATAAAAACTCAATAAACATATTTGAAAACGATAAAAAAAATGTTTTATAGGATTATAACGTGAGACCGGTAGTCATGCCACTATGGAAACTGAAGGCACCCTTTGCCTGTGTTTGATTCCACAAACCAAAATTCTACATGAAATTTGGTTCCCTCTTGTTGCTTTGAAAGCTAAGTTGTTCATGTTGCAGGCTGCCCACATCATAACTAAATTAATGTGCCACCACCTCCTTGTCATTCTAAAGTTTGCTTCTCCATGATCTATCATATTGCTACGGTGGAAATGCAGGGTACTGGTGGCTTGACATACCCACCTATCCCCACCTATCCCACTCTGCACACTGTAAACGTCAAATGCTCCTTCAGATTTGGTACTGTAGAGTTCATGGGAGGCGACTAATACTACGCCATGGATTTATCTTATTACATAATTTTTAAATTAATTTTTCTTATTTATTAACATAATTGTTTTATGAAAATAAAAAATAATATAAAATTAATTTACAATTTATGAATAACATAAAATAATTTATATAATACACTTTGTATTCCCAATCAACAATTTTAACTTTTAAATTTATATATATATATATAATTCCATTATTATATATGAAAATCCACACAAAATACAAAATTAATTAGGCAGAACAAAAAGTCACACAATATATTTCTACTCTGAAAGAAGAAATTCACCCTTTTAACTTTTAACTTATGGATGGAACTTTTAAATATTGCGATTAGAGCAAGCAAGAGAGTTAGGATTTGTACTTCAAAACAATTGTTGTTGTCTAATTTTGACTACAATGGATTCAATTTCCAGGCAATATAATAAAAGCGTGTGTATCTCCATTTCCATGTATAAGTTCTAAAAATACATTACAATTAATAACTAATACTTTTAATATATAACAATAGTGATAAGATAATTTTACTATTTTTTTATTAAGTGGGAGGGACAAACTATTATGTAGTACTTGTTTGTTTTATAAATCTATTAAAATTAATAATATATTCATAAAATTATATTGATTTTTTTAAATTTGTTTAAGAAAAGTATGATAGTAATTTTTTTCATAAATTTAAGAATTTACCATAGTTTTAAAAACGGAATGGATGACCAGACCGATCCACTTTTCAAACTGGGACTGGTGAGATCTCAATGAATCGGTCTTTAAAAAAACACATGAAATAATTGGTTTTTAATGAAAAAACTATTTTTAAGATTTAAGACCATGATTTCAAACCAATAGAAATAAAATATGCAAATTTGTTCTTCTATATACCAGGTAAAAGTGAATATATCAAATTGGCATTGAGTGCAATACATATTAGCAACATAATACATAATCAATGAAGCTCTAAATGACAACTAGAGTCCAAAAACAATGTTATAAACTGTGGGGTCATTGGCCTACTACAAGTCTACATATGAGTGATTAGTATGATCACTCCTCATCATAATCAAATTAATCACCACTACTAGACAAGAGATCATCAACACGAGCTACATAAATAATCTGGTTGAGTGTTTGAGGACTCCTAAAACTCCTTTGCAAGCTTAGCAGTAGTGGTAATAGTAGCAGGAGAAATAGACATCAAAACTACAAATCACTGATTAACATGATCACTCATGAAACTCATCATTGATTCAATGCTACTAAAAATGGGATCATCAACAAGATATACATAAACATCATCTCGCTCAAAGTCTTCAAATTTGGATTACTCAACTTTATAATATGATAGAAATTGAAAAAGTTTAACATGCCTAACTAGTGATTTTGGTTTGAGCAAAGGGTTCATCTCCTCAACCTTATAATGTGGTAGAAAAAGGTTAGCATCCCTAACCAATTATTTTCCTTTGAGTGAAGGGTACATTCTTGTTAAGACCATGGTAGAGGAATTCAACAATAAATAACACCAACATCAACAAAGTTCAAAAATCAATGCCACCAACATCAAGGTTTTTAAAGGTCTTCATGCTCGTGATCAAATGTCAATATCATACTTTTATGCATGATAGAATCAAATGGAAACATTGCAAACCCTCAAACCATGAAACCCTTAAAACTATTAAGTCTACTGAATTTTGAGTGAACTCTAAAGTTCTAGCTTCTCCATATGAAATCCAATGAGGCCTAAACGAGTCTCAAACATCCTGAGTCATTTCATGGTAATGTTAAAAATTTAGGTAAAAGGATGAAAATGAAAAATAAAGGAAATGTCACTTTTACTTTAAGAATTTAAAATTACCATTGATTGCTATTGGTGCTAGGGTTGATATGTGTGAGGCAAATTAGAGGGGAGACATGATTTTCTTAGATGGTTTGTTTTTGGAGGGGTCATTTCATGGTAATGTTAAAAATTTAGGTAAAAGGATGAAAATGAAAAATAAAGGAAATGTCACTTTTACTTTAAGAATTTAAAATTACCATTGATTGCTATTGGTGCTAGGGTTGATATGTGTGAGGCAAATTAGAGGGGAGACATGATTTTCTTAGATGGTTTGTTTTTGGAGGGAAACAACCCCAAATTGCGCTCAAAACATCAAAACTCACAAAATTGCATTATGTGGGGTTTGTAGCTTACATGACAATAAACCAGCTGGTCTATGAAGGAACCAACTTGTTTATGGGAGAACCCATCAGTGCCTTCATAAACCGGTTGGTTTACCAGTTGGTTTATCGCTGGTCATACCAAAACACTGGGGTGCCACTTAAAAAGACGGGTTTTTCAACCGGTTTGATAGCCAAGGCTAATGAACCAATTGGTTTGACCAATTTCAAGTTCGAATCGACTAATTTTGAAAACTATAAAATTTATATAATATTATATAAAATTTTATAATTGTATTAAATAAATATAAAAATACAAATAATCTATCCATCCCGATCAGATCAAGACCATAAAAATATTCCACCCGCCTATATTTATAACTTTAAAATAAAGATTCGAGTAAAAATAAAAATCTGTCTCCCTAGTTATTAATGGAGTTGTCTTTAGTGCGATTTTTTGGACTTTGAAATCTTGATTTGTGTTATTTAAACTAGTTTTTTTCACTGTATATATGGATTCAATTCAGTACCATGGAAAACCCCTAGGGCACTTCGATTGCACAAAATTACCCATCAAACTTGTGATTTCAATAAATTTGTGCAGAATTTTAGAGAAATTACACCAGAAAAACCCATCATCGCACTAAAAACAACTCCCAAAAAATCACAATAAAACCGACTTCATTACTAATCCATGTGGGTCCTTTGTTCTCTCTGAATTTGTGGAATTCGGATTTTTCTTTCTTCCCTCTCGCCGTGGCGAACTTTGATTTGACATCAAAGTCCAGCAGTCCACTCATCTGATCCCTTGGTGGTTAACCATTAACATCTCGAGATGTTACAGTGGCGTCTGCGTAATGCTTTCTCGCGTTAATTTTCTAGAAAGTCAAGTCGACCCATCCATCTTTTGCGGATTTTCCAGATTCCAGTGACTGTAGTGGGAAAAGGCCGAAAAACTAAAACGTAGGGTTGTCGTTTTTCCTTATCCAAATCTGCGTTCTGATGCTCTCTTCTCCAGTATGCCCTGCGCAATCTGCCCTTCATATTAACCTGCCTTTTTATACAATTTCTTACTTTTACAAAGAAAGTCGCCTCTTTGTTTGTCTTCTGAAAATGAGCTCCTCCTTCCTCATCCTCATTATGCTGCTTCTTCTTCCTACCTGGATTTTAAGAGGCTAAATGCAAATGGAAATTGTACCCGTGAAGGAAGAAAAACGGTATCTATTCACAAGTCTCTAGGTCTATTGCCAGGTAAAAAGAAATGGTGAGTATTGAGATTGTGATCTAATGGTTGCTCTTCACAAGTCTCTTCTCTAGGTCTATTCTCAGGTAAAAAGAAATGGTGAGTATGATAAGGTAAGGAGATGGAAAACTTGAAATTGAGGTAGTTTCTTCGTTAAACTTCTACACTTTTATTCATAGTTCCTATGAAAAGGTATATTTCAAGAAAATAATACTTTACATAGTTCTATTTGAAATTTTCTCTCAATATAAGCAATTGTGAAAATCTATAGTTTCAAATCTTACCATTTTAGTTTAAAAAAATATATAGATTAAAGATTAAGGTTTATTCTTAGAATATGATGCATGTAGGATAACAATTTGAAGATTTTGAGTTCTTAGTGGTGTTTACACATATGGCATCTAGCAACAATCTATGGACGTCAAGACCAATATTGATTGGTTAAAACTATGAAATTGGTCAATCAAGATGAAAAATTTCTTTCATTCTTAAGATTGTTGGGATGTAATTGTAAATGGATTCATAGAAAGAGAGCATACATGGTATGTTAAATGCTCAAAGAACTTAGTCAATTGAAAATAAAAATAATGATTTAAAGGTACTATAGTTTATTTAGCAAGGATTAGAAGAGTTTTTTATTTTTATTTTTATTTATTTTTTATTTATTTATTTATTTTTCCTGAAAATTGCAACAACAAATTATCCTAAGCAAGCATGGAATATTTTAGAGGTTTGTGTATGCATGTTTCCACAACTAGTGTTCATGTTGAATATCAATTTTTGGATTTCAATAGTATGCTCTGCACACAGTTGGCAATAAAAAAATTGATATTCAACATATTTTAGATATTTGCTATCAAAGCACAAATAAAGTAAAAACAACAAAGTTGTACTCTTATAAAGAGTTTTGAGAATCTGTAGCTAAATGATTTTGAGTTTGTTGACCAATTTATGACTCAAGTAATGAATGTGGTAAACCGATTGAGAACACATGGTGGAGATATAACTAACCAAAAGGTTGTTGAGAAGGTTTTGAGGAGCCTACTAGTCAAATTTGATGTTGTAGTTGTCACGATTAAAGAATTAAAGAATTTGACACAATTTTCCATAGAGGCATTGATGAAATCCCTGCTATCCCATGAGACATGGATAAATATAGATGATGGTTCCTTGGAGAATTACTTCAAATCATAGGCATCTATTAATAGAGGAGCAGGAAGGAACAATAGATGTAGTGGCGGATTTAGTAGAGCCAACTCACAAATAGATAACATTCAAGTTAGAATGGAACCCTTAATACTTGACCAGGGGTGGCAGAGGCCATCGACAAACAAGATAGTTTGATGAATCCAAAGCTCAATGCTACTATTGTAAATAGTATGGGCATCATCCTAATGAATGTAGGAAAAGAAGGTAGACCTAAATAAATAAAAACAATGCCAATTTTACAAATACTTTTGAAAGTACTTCTTAGTTTTATGTTTATTACCTATGATATTTCCCAAGAAAGTAATGAAGACCTTTGATTGTTAGATAGTGGTTGGAGTAACCATATGTATGGAAATATGAATCTGTTTGCAAGCCTAGATAATTATGTTAAGACTAAAGTCAAATTAGGACACAAAAATGATGTTAATGTTGTTGGTAAATTTGGTGTCCTTATTAAACAAGGTAAAAAGTAAAACATTTCATATGTCTATTCAATCAAGGATTAAAACATCACCTTATGAGTCTTGGTAAACTTACCTCAAATTGTTATAGAGTCATTTTCAGCTCCAATACTTGTACACTCCTGGGTAAATTTCCTAGCAAGAGTCTAGTTGCTAAGATTGAAATGACTAAGAATATGATGTATACTTTGACTACGAGGACTATCAATCAATCAACCTCATTTGTCCATATAGTAACTAGTCTAGATTAGTCTTGGCTTTGGCACTTGAGACTTGTTCAACTGCATTTTGGAGGACAAAATTTGTTGTAGAAAAAATAGTTGATTAAAGTCCTACCATTCATACATGAACCAACTAGCTCTTGTGAGAGTTGTATATTGGAAAAACAACATAGGGACAACTTTCCAATTAATCCATTTTATAAGGAAAAGGCACCATTGGAGTTGGCGCATACTAATTTGTATGGCCTTATGTAAACCCAATCTCTTAGATGACACTTTTATTTCTTGACATCCATTGATGATTTCAATGGGAGGAGTTGTATACTTCTTGAAACTCAAATATGAAACTTTTGACAATTTCAAGGTGTTTAAAGACATGGTTGAAAGCAAAGTGGTTAATAAATTAACATGTGGAGATCTCATTGAGCATGAAAATATGACTCCAAAGAGTTAACAACATATTGTAAACAATTTGGAATCAAGAGACAATTCACATCTAGGTACACACCACAACATACTTGTGTAGCATAAAGGAAAAATAAAACAATCATGAACATGGTAGAAGTTTGTTGAAAGCAAAATATTTATCTAATGAGTTATGGGTGAAGCAATTGCTCGTTGATTATACATTTTGAACCGATCCCCTACAAAGAGTGTCAAAAATAAATTCCCACATGAGGCCTTGAGTGATTTGAAGTTAGTGTATCACATTTTTTTATGCTTGGATGTGTGGCATATGCTCAAGTACATGAACAACTAAGAAGGAAGCTAGATGACCGAATTGAAAAGAGTATTTTTGCATGCTATAGTGAGCAGTGAAAAGCATACATATTGTAAAATCTAGCTGCAAATAAGCTTATAATCAACAAAGATGTAGAGTTCAAAGAAGTTGAAGCTTGGGATGGAAGTGTAGACAAAACTGTCATAGTTAGAGTAACAATTCCTTATGGACAAGTAAATATAGAAGAGCATGTTGATTAAGAAGGACAACAAGGTATACAATTTCAACTACCTATCTAAGGGCCTCTAACAAGGACTCCCATAATTCAAGTTCAAGGAGAGTCATCAAGACAATTGGGACAACAAACTCCTAGTTTTCATTCTATCAATGAATCAAGTCCAACAATGGCATTATTAGAATCTAAGTAGACAAAAAGTTTAAAATAGATTTATGGTCAACATGATGATTTAGATTTGCAGTCGAACCATGAGTTGTTTACTTCTCAATCAATGTGTTTTGAAGAAGTAGTCAAAGAAGAAAATTGCATCCAAGTCATGAATGAGAATATAGATTCCATAGAAAAGAATAATACATGTGATCTAATAGATTTACTAGTAATTAAGGATAGCATTGATGTCAAATGGGTATACACAACAAATATAATGAAAAAGGTGAGATTGAGAATTACAAAGCAAGGTTGGTTGTCGAAGGATTTGCACAACAATCAGGTATAGATTATGGAGCAACATTTACAAATGTAGCTAGACTAGAAATGCTAAGGGTTGTTTTGGCATTAGAAACTCAAAACATGTGGTAAGTATATCAGATAGATGTTAAATCATACTTTCTAGATGGCATTCTAGAAAAGGTTTATGTTGAGTAGCCACCTTGTTATGAATTTGAAGAACAAGAAGATAAAGTCTACATTTTGAAGAAGGCATTGTATCTAGTTCAAATAAGATCCCAAAGCTTGGTACAATATAATAGATTCTTATTATCCCCGCCGCGCAGGGTATAAGGTATTTGTTCATGTGTTGACTCTCAAATTAAATTTCAATTGACCAAAAATTAAATTATGTCTTTTAATGTAGACATTACATTTTATTTTTATTTTTTTGATTGGTTAATTGGGTTGGGTTCTTGTTTTACAATGATGTTATCGCCGCCAATTCGTACATTTGCAGGCGAGTTCAGTCTGCAAGTTGAGGCTTTGACTGCCAGGCCGCTAGTTCGTACGTTTTCTAGCTTCCCATAGCATGGTGGATTATGTCTACCTTGAATGATGAAGTTTGAACTTCGATACCTACCACGTCTTGAGCCTTCACGTGATTTGTTACTTGATTCTCCACATCAACTATTGTACAACTGCCTCCACTTTGTACTGCAAGGCATCGTTGCTGACATTTGTACAACAAATTTAAGCCATCACATCCTCGTAGGGTAGCATTGAGGCTTTCTCCAGTGTAGACTCTCTTGTTTATTCTGATCATTTAGCTAACCTCCCCTTTATGTAGAAAAAGAATATCAAGTGACCACCACTATTATCTAATGTTGACTATTTTGCTCCTTATAAGTATATGTTGGGATGTCCCATCCAAATGGTTGAGGTAACATTTTACAATATAAAATTTCAATATTTGATGCATGCAACGATCCCAATTAAGTAAGCTTTTTGCATGATAAACATAGCATGCGTACTGAAGAAAATTAATCTTGTAAGCTTTCTCCGGCTTATTCCGATAATTTATTTAACCTCCCCTTTATGTAGAAAAGAAGTATCAGGTGACGGCCACTATTATCTAACTTTGGCTATTTTACTCCTTATTATATGTTTAGATGTCTCAATGTTTTACAATACAAATTTTCTAACATAGGATGCATGCAGCAATCCCAATCTTGTAAGATTTTGGCACACCGTACAAAAGAAAATTAATAATGGAAAAGTAAGTGAATTCTGTGAAAAAAAAAACTTGTAAATGTTTTCACTATGCCATTACTTTTTAAAAGGAACTTCTTTTGTGTATATTGTAGCATATAGTCACTATAAAAAAAGTGGAATGATCATTTTCATAAACTTTGATTTTTTTACAAAGTTGGCTTATTTAAACTCCATTGAAAACTTCATAAGCATTCAACGAACAATCTGCAACTTTTAAACCATGAGGATTGACTTCACAAAAAACCCTGGAGCTCTCAACAACAACGATGCTCACAATTGTATTGGAGTATTATAATTACTTAGAGAGTTAAGTTTTTTAAAGGGATTTTAATATGCAGCGTAGAGAGTTGAGTTTTTTAAAGGGATTTAATTATGCATTTAAGACTTATCTTATTGTCTATTACTAAAAACAGGTTCTTAAGAAAGGAGGTTTTAATTGGCTGCACGAATATTTGTCTACCTTATTGTCTATTACTAAAAACAGGTTTTAAAAATAGAGGTTTTAAATGTCTGCAGAAATAATTGTCTATTTAGTTTACTTCTTGTCACAATAAATGTATCAAAGTGTGTGGAGTAATAGTGGTCTCCAATGGAATTGATGGTTTTGAATGAAGAACCCCATCTTCCATTCAATGTAAGGGCGTTAACGTTTGACTTTTGATTGCATATAAGATTTAATTTAATTGTTAAGTGAGATGATGAGAATATTAATGTAGACCGTTTTTTCTTGGAGCTACTTCATTTCTAATAATAAGAAGTTCAAATCAATGTAGATGTCACGAATGTTTTAATCTTGTATAGTTCTTCGGTTTACGAGACTAAAAATATTTTATAAGACCATTAGTTCCATATTTTTTGTTTTTTGCAATTCAATCATTTTCTGATTCAAATTGATGATGCGCTGGACCAACCTTCCAACAATCCCCTCGCTAAAAAGAAAATGGCAAGAAACTGATGCTAACATGTTCTCATAACTTTCTCTGATGTCTTTGAATGCATCACATTCCAAAATGAAATGTTTTTCCGATTCCACAACCCCAGATGTGCAAAATGTACACACTCGTTCTTCCCAAGCTTCTTTAGGCCTTTTCCACCATCTTGTTTCACACCGAAGTTGATGTGAGTTGGTCCTTAATTGAGCAATAAGAACCTTTTCCCTCCACGAAATGCTAGCTCCAATGAACTCTTTTTGTTGTAGATCACACATAAGGTTGAATTCCTCAATGCAATATTTCTTCTTTCTAACCAACTCTTTTCCCCTTACCTTTTTACAGAACTTCTCCATAACAAAATCCTTTAGCGCCTTGCTATTTGTGGGACATGCATTGGGGTATATATTCCATTTTTGCATCCATGTGTAGCTTTGTTTCATCCATGTTTTCTTTCTTTCACTCAAGCCTTCATTGAAGATAACATTAGGCCATCTACCTACTCTCATTTGCTCAATTCTTTTTAGATATCTTATGAGCCACACCATAGCAATTGCTTCAATGGGAGTTGCTTCTGGTTCGCTCAACATTATCTCATAAGGTACTGAACTTTTTATTTTGAACTTGCTCATGATCAAGCGTTGGATTTTCTCAATTTGTTTCCATTTTGATAGGGGAGTGCTGCTAGCCCACAATTCACACCCATATAGCATCACTGGACAAGCTAGGAGTCCAAAAAGCACTTTAATCATTTTCCAATCCCATAACTCTGCTTCTATACATATATTTTGAAGAGCATATAATGCTTTCCACCCTCCTAAAATTATCTTCTTTCTGCAGTCCTCCCAATTGAGTTTGTTGTTGAAATCAATCCCAAGGTACTTGTACTCATTTGCTTCTTCAAAAATGTTGTCTTCAAAGAAGAAAGTATGTTGGATCTACTTCTTTTTATTAGAGAAAATCATCATTTTGGTCTTGCTAGTATTGACTTGCATCCCCACTGCTCTACAAAAATGCTCAAGGGCATATAAGTGCATTTTAAATCCATGGGCCACTTTAAAAATCAATACAATATCATCAACATATAAAAGAATCTTTATCACAAACTCCCCCAACTGAACGCCATCTCCACCTTGCAAATTTAGCCACTCTTCCAATTTATCAATATATAGACCAAAAAGAGTAGGGGATAGAGGGCAACCTTGCTTGACTCCAATGTCACTTCTAAAGCTTTCTGAAATACCTGTTGAGGTTCTAATTTTGACTTTCACTTATTCATAAAGTCTATGGACAATGACTCTATAATGCACATGAACTTCAAGTTCTTCCATTCTACGCCACAACTTATCCCTAGGGACTGTGTCAAATACTTTTTTGAAGTCAATAAAGCAGTGAAATACTTCTTCTTTGTCCTCCCAAACCTTTTCAACAATGTGTCTCAACGTGATACCATGATCCATTGTAGAATGTTTCGGCCTAAAACCCGCTTGTCCTCTTGCCCTCTTTTATTTTACTTCTGCCCACTTACTAATTCTGTCTTCTACCATGCTGTTGAAAAGCTTTGCAAACAAAGGATTGATCATAATTGTTCTATAGTTGGATGGATTATTAATGTCTCCACTTTTAAAAAGGGGTATTGCTAGGCTAGTTGTCCAGTCTCTTGGGAATCCTTGTTGAATGATATTGTTGAATATTTCCATGATGTGTAGTGCAAGAGTGTTCATTCCCCATTTTAGATACTCTACTTGAAGTTCAACAAAGTCCTTTGCTTTTCTTGTTTTCAACTTCTTAATTCATTTCTCCACCTCCTGTAACGTGAAGAGATTTGAATTTGTGTTGATCCTAGGGGGGCTCCACCTCAGATTCTTTCTCATAGAGTTGCCTTGCATATTCAAACCATTGATTGGATGTAATATTATTTTCAATTTTCTTCTTCCTTGGTTGCAGTTCCTACCAAAAAGCTTTGGATTATTCTTACTTAAATATATTAATTCCTCTCCTTGTTTGCATGAACTCATCTTTTTTGTATGAACTTTACATTCATCTTCTCTTTTCCTGAATTTTTCAAGGTTCTCCTTGCCATTTTGCATTCCTCATCAAACCAAGCATTTACAGGAAAACAATTTGATTCTGATTTCCTATTTTTTTCTCTTTTTCACTTCTCAAGTGCACTTTGAATTATATTTGTTAACTCATGACTTTTGAAGCTTTTGAAACCAGTTTTCTCCTTCCGACTTAATCTCTTTAACATTGTCTTGAAGATAGTACATTTTTCTTGTGTTATCAAAATTTTGCCCCTTGATAGTGATTGTCGAGAGCATTGGGTTTTCCTCCTATGATGCCTTTCTTCTAACAATGGTAACCTTATATAAATTGGGTTATGGTCGGATTTTATGTCCCAAATATGCTCTCCAATACTAACTGTGTCTATCTTTTATATCAAGCTTTGTGAACACATCACATAGTCAACGACACTTGCCCCATTGTATGTGTTGCAAATGAAGTTCCCAAAACTTTTCCATCTATCTAGACCATTGTAAATAATTAAGTTGAAAGCCCCACACAGGGTAAGCAACTCCTTTCCAAAATGATTGCTAACTTTTTCATCTTTTGAACATCTCGCCCATTGGGGATTCTCCTCTTCAGTGAGCCAAATGGGATTGGTATCCTCTTTGCAACAAAGAATGCTAGCTTGATTATTTGTTGTTCTAGCATTGAAATATCCCACTAAAAGAAATTCTCCCTGCTGAAAGTACACAACAGTATCTTGTTTTAAAGCTGCATATGGATTCTTGCTGTCAAGCCCCTTATTTTTGTAAGTTTTTGAGACTTGAGGGGAAAAATAGCATGTTGCAATTCTTATGTGATTCTCATCCTCTGATATTTTCAACCATAAATATTGTTTATTTGCATATTCTTTAATTAATTGAATGTGACGACCTTCTTTTTCTTTCACTAAAACTAGTATTCCCTCGTACCCTTTGCCATTTTCCACTAACTTATTCCAAACTGCCAACTTCAAATAACCATCAAACACAGGAGTTTTGCAACCCTCATGCTCATGAGTTTCCGTGAGACAAATTATGTCTCTACCTTCCGCAATAGACCCTAACCCAGGTTCCCTCCTCCAAGGGTAACCTCTACAATTCCAACAAACTAAATTTAGGTAGACTATTTGACTGCTACGCAGTTTGGCACATAAGATTCAAATTTGAGTCTTCACCCCTTTTTGTCCATGTTGCTCTTGTTGTTTTCGTCCCTATTATTGAATTCTCTGTTTTTTTTTCACTGCCAGCTTGCTATCTGTTTTGCCTGAAGGCCCAAACACTGCAATAACGACTTTACCATTGTACAACCATGCCCTTTTCCCTTCATTTCTTACTGTTCTAATTTTCTCCACTTCATCCCTTCTCTCCTCTTGTTGTTTTTTGGTTAAATCTTCATCGAGGAAGAAGTGTGAGCCTTTCAAGAGTTTCTTTTTGCCCAAAAGCTGGTGTTTGTCTTGTACGTTTTCCATGGTGAATTTTATGGGTTGAGACCTCTCTTCACATATCCTCCCAACCCTCCTTGCTTGGCAAATTTTCCCTTTCCAATGTAGTTTCTCTTTCAGAAAGTCTCTTGTCAAATTGAGAGTACTTTCATTCTTCCCATAATCTCTTATTCCCCTGATAATAAAGTTTGTTTTCCTGTCCTGTCTTTCTTTGTGTTCTATTTCCTGTGCTCTATGAGCACTTGCATCTTCTTCTTCCTCTGTCCTTATGTAACCATTAGCATCTTCAACTCTAGCTTTGATTTCTTTTGGACTATCTTTCCCACTGTTCCTTTTTTCCTTCTCTTTAGAAATATCTTTTTGTTGAGATATTTGTGTATCTACCTGAGTTCATTTAGAAATTATCACATCCATGTTTGATGTTATTAATCCTTTCATGCTTTTCAATTCTTGTTTTCTTCTCTCTAGAGCCTCTTGTAACATTGTTACCTGTTCTTTTAAAATTATATTACCTTAAATTAGACATCGGTTTGCAACTGTGATCTTTGAAATTTTGCGGTCCCTTTCCTGTTCTTTGGCTTCCAAAATCTCTAGCCTTGTCCTAGCCTTCATTAGTTCTTGGACATATAGATCTGATGACCAAGTAAGAGGTGTAGATGTGGGACTGTAAATGATTGATTCTTCTTTATTTTTGTTTCTCTTATTTATTTTCTTTCTCTAGATCAATTTTCTTCTCATTTGTCCCCATTTAAGGCAAGCAAGCCTATGCCTTAAAATGCCCTCATATTGCTTTGCATTTACCCAAATCCACTTTCCTGTTTTGTTTGTTGAAGCAATTTTGACTTGACCCAAATGATTTGTTTCCACAAAATCTGAGATTTCCTTGTCATTTTTAACATTTTTACCATTTTTAGTATTGGCAGCAGCTTCTTTCCCTTTCCCTTGCAACAATTTTTCTGCAGCAACATCATAGACATCCCTGCTCTTTATGCCTTGGCTCTTCTGAGCGTTTTCCATGTTCTCGGCAGACACCGCCTCTCAACAACTCTCGGTTGTTGGAGACGGCTCTGGCAGAGTTTCTTTAAAGTGATTCTTCCTCGTCGTACTGTGCAAAGAAACTACAAAGGCCGAGGAATCGACTGAGGACGAGGAAATTCAAGTCCATTCTATTTTTCCAACCTGCAATGTCTATGTGGATCTGAGACTTATTAGGTTCTGAGAGAAATCTTTAGTTTTGATTTTTATAATTTAATTTGATTTCATTAAAACACATTCATTAGTTTTATTAAATAAAATGTATTTATTAAAAATATACTATAATTAAAAAAAATTATATGTTGGATATTGAACTTATTTTCACCTTAACCTTTATCGATGTATATGTATAATTGTCGATTAATAAGAATTCCTGAGAAAATGTATACTTTATTTAGTGGACATTATCTTGAGCACAATATTAGTGTTTCTGAGAAAATATACTTTACATTATTTTGTGAAGATTACTGAAACTTACAACAATGTTTAATTATACCAATGCTACCATTTTTTTTTAAATGTAAATAAATTTATTATACATTATTATAAATTTTTGTCGCTGATTGAAAAATAACATGAAATAATATAAGCTATCTACAATGATTTCCATAAAATATTAAATAATATGTATAAAAAAAATCTTTATTACTTTTACACATAATCCATAACACAAGGGAAAAAAAACATTTTAAATTGGAGCATAATTATCCAAATATATGTCATAAATCACTGATTCATATGTTTCAAAGTTCAATAATTTAACTAAGCCACAGGAACGCTACCTACACGGCCTAACATGGCCTTGTTTGATTACTAATAGGTTCAATATTAGCCAGAGTAAACCCAGCTTATATAAAAAGTCAAATCAACAAAAATAAATTTTAATATTTTGTCTTTTATGTGAATGGTGTGATCTATACAAGCAACTTTTTACTGGATAATTTTAAATCTGCAATAAATACCGAATTTAAAATCATTGATTTAGATTTGATGAAATGTTTTCTTAAGATAGAAGTTAAGCCATATGAAAAATGAATTTTCATTTGTGAAAGCAAATATGCAAGAATTTCGCAGGGTAGGGGGAGGCAATCGCACAGAAATTGCCATAGATTTCACTGAGGTATACATAATAATCAGAGCTTGAGATCCTTTTGGCGTTTTACTGTATTTTTTTGCTTATACATTAGACATATTGAAAATTATTATAACCCTGATTGAAAATTATAACAATTCGATTTACTTTGTATAATCTACTTGCTTTCGAAGCAGCTAATTAAAAAAACTAAAATAAAACCGTTTACCCCGAATTATAGTTATATGGAATCTTGTGTGTAAACAACCACACTATTTTATTTAATATATTAAAAGAATATATTAATGTGTAGATGTAAATTCATTTTGAATTTCTAGGTTAAATTTTTTAGGGCATTTTTGTTAATGAATTTTTTAATTTAATATATATATAAATAATTTAATAAAAAAATAAATGTTTTATTTATTTTAATTTTATATGTTTTATAAATTTAGAAAATTTAAATATTTTAAAATGCAAATTTTAATTTAAAGTTTTAGTCCAAAAAATATTTAAATCAAATAGTACAACATCTATTATATTAACAAAGTGAGGTGATTGAGCAAATTTAAAATTAAAATAACCAGATTAATCTTAGATATATTTAACATATTTAAAATTATCAGGATAATTAAATTTTCAATAAATTTTGTGTGATCATGCACGACTGAAGCCAGCCTAGATCTATCTTAACCACATATCTATCAAATGCTGAGAGGGATTAAATCTCTTGAGGTGCAAACCTTTCGTCAAGTTTTGCATTCAAAAAAGAGGTTTGCACATCGAGAGATTTGATCCCTTTCGACGCTTGATGGATCTGGGGTTAAGATGGATCTATTCCATGCATTTTTATTTTTTAAAGAATGGAAATATTGGAAGCCCTATTCTGAAATAGACTGTGCTTGTCGACTTAATTAAGAAGGATGATGGATAAGAATTAACCCTATTTTCTTTAAGAGGTTTGTTGACAACATCATGTATCTCACAACAACAAGACCATATATTATGTTATTAGCTAGCTTAATTACTAGATTCATTGAGTCTTCCAAAGACTCACATTAGCAAACTGGCAAAAGAATTCTATGATATCTTGCAAAGACAACAAAGTATGGCATTATGTACTTATGCACTAATGATGTTTTTCGTTTAGTTACATATATAATGATTTTAGAGGCATTGAACACTGATGACATAAAAAAACAATTGATTATGAATTCCATTTTGGTTTAGGTTTGATTTCATGGGCATCCAAGAAACAATCATTGCCACCATATCTTCAGCACAAGTAGAGTACATTGCAACAACTTCAGTAGCTTGTTACATTGTTTGACTAAGAAGAATATTAGTTGATCTTGAGTGTGAACATAAGGAAACAACTCCTATCTATTGTGATGATAATTCATCCATTACTTTGCCAATGAACCATGTATTCCACCACAGGAACAAGCATATCGAGAAGAGATGTCATTTTATCAAAGAATTAGTAAGCAATGATGAAATTTATTTGAAATTTTGTAAGTTCAAACACCACTTAGTAGCTATCTTCACAAGACCATTGGATAAAGACAATTTTGAATTTCAAAAACTGAATTTAGAAATTATAAGTGCTAAAACACGTAGCAGTATAAATTAAGAGAGAGTGTTATCCCAATGCATAATTTACTATAGTTCTAGCAATTAGGATGAAAGCATGAAAATGGGTTACACTGTTAGGCCCCTATACTACTAGTGTAACCCCTTATTGTTATTAGTATAACCCACTTATTATATTGATGTACCCATGTAGTGCCCATATTGTTACTATTGTGCCCCATAGAAGCCCACTATTGTTATTATTGTGCCCCCACATTATTATTGTTATGTCGGCTCTGATTATGTTATGACCCCTTAGACTCCTATATATAGAAAGGAGGTCTTTTCATTTGTATCATCCAAGAATTGTTCATTTATGTAATGTAAAGGAGGTTGCCCTCTCGAAGAGGCTGAATTCTAAGGCGTTGATCTATCTTTTCTTGAGCTGGTTTCATAACATTTGGTATCAGAGCTTTGGATTCTAGGGTTTCGTTGCTCCAAACAGGTCATCGTGGCATTTTCGCTATAAATTTTTTTCTGTGACGTTTCAGAAGTCGCAAAAAAAACTCATTTGAGAAGAAATCGCGCTGAACCTTGGGTCTGAATTTGAGAGCTTTTCGCGCAATATTTACGGAGATATGATCTGAGAAAGTTGGTCTTTTTGCAGACTCCTGAATTACATTCAAAACAGGTGACTTGAGGAAAATCATCATAACTTTCTCTCTAGGGATCGGATTGAAATTTCATAAGAAGGTACAGAAAGAGGACGGATGGTAGTTTCTTGTATGCATTTTTCAGATCCAAAGGTCGAAACAGTGACTCGTGGCATGTCGTACAAGTTCGCTCTACTGAACTAGTCTATAATCAAGTCATTGTGGGAGATTTCGCATAACTCTTTCTTGGAGAATCCAATTTGGATCAGACTGGTGGCATTGGAAAGAGGACACAGAGGGCTACTACAGGTAGCAATTTAAGAACTTAAATATCTGAAAGTACAGAGTTATAGTCGTTTCAAGATCGAGGTCCTAAAATCAATAAAAAGCAAGATGAGGAAGTTTGATGGCAAGGATCCGGTAAATTGGATACTTCAGATGGAGCAATATTTTGATCTACATGGTGTACCACTGTTACAAAAGGTATGTATTGCATCTTCATATTTAGAACCAGATCAATTTTTATGGTATAAAGAGCTTTGTTCTCGTAAACAACTTGTTACGTGGTCAATTCTCACGGAGGAAATGATAGCACATTATGAGGATACAAAGAGCAACACCTTCTTTAGAGCAACACCACAACAATTGGAAAGAGTAAAAGGGCTTTGTGACATATTGGAAAGTAAAATTATGGCAACAAGGAACTCTACCCCTCACAACTATAAAGATGGAAGTGTTGTTTCTCCTAGCCTTCCACAACCTACAAGGGTTACACCACAACAATTGGAAGAAAAAAGAGAAAAAGGGATTTGTTACAATTGTGATAGCAAATGCACTAAAGGTCATAAGTGTGCTGAGAAGAAATTATTTTACATAGAATATGAAGAGGAGGAAGAAAAGGATCAAGAAACATCAAAAGAAGAAGATATACGCCAGGACCCCACCCCAGAGAAAGAAGAAATGAATCAGACCGTATCTTGTAAAGCATTGGCAAGAATTATCACTCCTCAAACTCTGAAGATAGAAGGACATATCAAGAAGAAAAAGGTGCAAGAAGTGAAAGATCACATCGAGAAAGAAGAAATTAATCCAACCATATCTTGTAATTCATTGTTCGAAATTACCACTCCTCAAACTATCAAGATAGAAGGACATATCAAGAAGAAAAATGTTCAAGAAGTGAAAAATCACATCGAGCATCAAGAAATGAATCCGACCATATCTTGTAAAGGATTGGAAGAAATTACCACTCCTCAAACTCTAGAGATAGAAGGACATATCAAGAAGAAAAAGGTTCAAGCAGTGAAAGATCACATCGAGCATCAACAACAAGTTCTCCAACTTTTAAAGGATAACGCCACTTCGGTGCAAAATCAAACAAAACAACAGGTAGATCAACATCATAGTGAAAAATGTTTTGATGTAGGTGATTGGGTATTTTTATTGCTACATCTCAAGCAAGCTACTTATGAGAAGGAAATGTTGGCAATACTACATGCACTTAAAAAATGGCGACCTTACCGAATGGGAAGACTCTTCAAGGATGAGGATGTGGAAGCATTGTTTTGTGCTATTTATATTATCCAACCAGATTGGATAAACGAAGAAAGGGATGAATGGAAGAAGGACGAAGAAGTATGGCCACTTATTCAAAAGTTGCAAAAGATCCCAATTCAAACAATATTGCCAGAAATTGAAGAGGAAGGAAAAATCATATTGGAACCTGGAGCAGTCATAGAAACAAGAACACGACAGCTACGAAATCGATCAATTTCAGAGTACCTCATCAAGTGGAAGAACTTACCCGTTGAAGATTTTGCATGGGAGGACAAAAATTTTATACAGAAGCATCAAGAACTACTCAAGCGTTGAGACAACGCTTTTTGAAGGAGAGGGGCATGTTAGGCCCCTATACTACTAGTGTAACCCCTTATTGTTACTAGTATAACCCACTTATTATATTGATGTACCCATGTAGTGCCCATATTGTTACTATTGTGCCCCATAGAAGCCCACTATTGTTATTATTGTGCCCCCACATTATTATTGTTATGTCGGCTCTGATTATGTTATAACCCCTTAGACTCCTATATATAGAAAGGAGGTCTTTTCATTTGTATCATCCAAGAATTGTTCATTTATGTAATGTAAAGGAGGTTGCCCCCTCGAAGAGGCTGAATTCTAAGGCGTTGATCTATCTTTTCTATCTTTTCTTGATCTGGTTTCATAACATACACTTTTGGGCCAAACGTGGTGATGAAATTTCAAGTTTTTCCTCTTTTATCGAATTGAAACCCTCAAAATTCATATAAGTATTGTGAATTTTGATTCAAAGTAGAAAGACAAATTGTGGAGAATTATGTTGTTGTTCTAATGATATTTTTTGCAAAAATATTTAGTGTCGTAAAATATGTCAATTTTACATTAAATGAAATGCTTGTCCTTGCAAATTTCCACACATCTTAAGAGGTATGTGTGTTATTCAAAATGTATTTCGGATTAATCACATCATTGGTTTTGAGTCAACATTTCGAACCATCTACTATGGTGCATCCTCAAGACAAGGATGAAAAACCAGATCTATCATTAGGTAGCCGAGATGCATCTTGTCCCAGAAATAGTCGTTGGGAAATAAGCTTAATAAATTAAATAATTTAAGTTATAAGATGAACGTTAGAGAAGAGTAGGTCAAAATAATATTGAAAGTAGTTATTTAGTTATATGAATACATTAATAAAACATGAATATAATTAGTATTATTAATATCAAAAATAAAAGAAAAAAAATATAACGTTAGGAAAATGAACTTAAAAATTCAAAAGAAATAAAGTCTGACCAAATAGATAAAAAAAACTACTAAATCTCATATTTCTATTAACAAATCATAATAACAAAAATAAAATATAAATAAAAAACTAAAATGGAAACATCACAACAACCAAAGAAAGAACAAAGAAAAAACTAAGATAAGTAAAAAAGATAAAGCTATTAGAAAAAATATTAAAACAAAATCAAAATTGAAAAGATTCATTAAAAAATGAATAAATAAACGAAATAAAACTAAAAATAAAACAAAAATAGAGATATGAAAATAAAACAAAAATAAAGAAAAAATATAAATCGAGACATCAAGAAGAAAGGGTAGGAACCCAACTCTAACTTAATTTCGAACCATCATCCCTATTGAGATTCTTCGCATGCTTCTCAATTTCAATGGCCTCCCGCAACTTCCTATGATGGAAGTGATTTATTCTAGCGATGATCTGGGAGTCCTCAATGCAGACATGGTGCATAGTTTTTTATGCATGCTCGGCTATAGCTGAGGAGAGGGAACCCCTGTGTCTAATGTCTGCAACATGCTCTTGAATTTGAAGCTCAATGGAGCGACCAGTTTCCCCAATGTAGGGAATCCCACAAGAGCACATGATTGAATAAACCCCTTTCATGTCTTTAGGGTCAACTGGGTCCGTAATAGACCTAAGGGAGCTTTTGATGGTACTAACGGGGTTAAAGGTAGCTAAGACCTTATGCTTTTTAAGAATATGAGCAAGCTTGACAGTGGTCCCATGGATAAAAGGAAGTTTAACCAAGGAAATTAGGTCATTGATATTTTTTTAATCCTGGGTCCCTTACTGGCTCTTTGCAAAGCTCTGAGACCTTGATGTTTGCTATAGCCATTCTTTTCAAAAACCTTCAAAAGATGGGATTTCTCATCTTCAGAGTGATTAACATCATAAATTCTTAAGGCATGGGTAGGTATGTGTGTGTTCGCGTAGTATAACTTAGTCTAAAATGTGTAATTAAAAAAAAATATAAATATGAGCATGATTTACATAGAGAGAGCTAAGTTTTTCATATTAAAAATTTATTTTTTATTATTTTTCAAAGTTGGCGCAGTAATATTTCAACTGCATTTTTCAGACACATGTGTTCATGTAAGGTTTTTTTTCAACTATTTAAATAAATTGAAAAACAAAAAGTACTTTTTTTAAGAGGACTCGTAAATGAAGATAGTGGTATTTTTTGAAATTTTTTCGTTGTGAGTATTTTATGATATCGATTTTTTATTCAACCTCTTTAAAACAGTTAAAAAAAATTCAAGCATTATGTTTAAAAGAAATTAGACGAAAAACATCATATGAATTCAAAAATGTCAAACTCATATGCCATTGGATAGAGGATTCCTTCATGAATCCAATGTGAGCAACTCCACCACCTAAGGACAAATTTAGCCCTAAGTTTGCTAGGGTAAAAAATAGAGTTTCTGGAAATTTTGCAGAAGAGGTGTTGAAATTGTTGATTTTAGGACTCAAGAGGCTCGATCGAGCACCTAAATTTCAAATTTAAATAGCTCGATTGAAGGTTTCTTAAACCCTCAATCGAGCCATATCGAGCCATATACGTGGATAACATGGGCTCGATCGAGCTATTATGCTCGATTGAGCCTTTATAGAAATTTTTTGAATGATTTAAAATTAAACTTTTACCTCATTTTAAAATTCCAAATCTTATTAGAATTTTTGTTATAATGTCATGTAAAAATCTTATTAAATTTAATATGAATATTAAAAGAATATTATTATTATTAAATTAAATGATGAAATGATATCAATATAAAAAATTTAAAATTAATATATTTTAATGTTAATATTAAATTTATTAATTTTGGATTAATATAATGTTATTAACTTTAATATAATATAAAATTTCTTATATTATAATATATACTAACACAACCACATTATTAAATGTGGTGGATATACGCCATAGGTGTTAACAAAAGAGTTGGCCATTAACACAAAAAGAGTCATACAAGCTGATTCAATATATATTAATTTTATTTAACCTATTTTTTTATTATAAATCTAACATAATAAAATATATTTCTTTTAAAATCCTAAAATAATCATAACCTAAAGCTACCTTTAAAGAAATAAAACCTAAACAATTTCAATTGGAAGACATGAACCACTCTATGTATCTTTGATGGAGGTAGTTGGAACATTAATATTTTGGAAAAATTTAGATAATATTTCCATGGAAAATTATCATTTTCCCTCCAAGTGAATTTACAACACACATTTGAAATCTTGCATTTTAAATATGTATTATATAAAAAAATTAAATTGTTGTACGATATCAAACGAAAAATTAAAAAAAAAAATATAGAGAGAGGGAGAATAAAAAATAAATATAGAGAGAGAAAGGTGGAGAGAGAGAGAGGGAGTGGAAAAGGAGATGGAGAGAGAGAGAGAGAGAGGGAGAGAGAGAGGGAGATATAGATAGATATGGAGAAACAATGTTTATGTGTTGAGGCTGATATAGAGAGATGAAGAACGAGAGACAGAGGTAGATAGAGATATAGATGGAAGGGGGAGAGAGGGAAGAAAAGAGAGATAAAGGGAAGGAGGGAGAGATAGATAGATATTAAGAGAGAGAGCGTGTGTTTATGGGGGGGGTGTGATAGAGAGACAAAGAAGGAGAGATGGAGAGAGAGATCGATATAGATGGAGGGGGGAGAGAAAGGGAAGAAAATTACTTTCACTAGATGCATTGATTTCAATGTACAGATGTTGATTTCTAATTCTAATTGATTTCTTGCAAATTATATGCATTGATTTTTTTTGTAGATGTTGATTTCTAATTCTATTTCATTGTTTGCATTAGATGCATTCATTTCATCAAACATGTTAATTTATAATCTTGTTTGATTGAGCTTTCATTAGATGCAATGATTTCAGTGTATATGTTGATTCCTAATCCTATGTGTTTGTTAACACAAGATGCATTAATTTCAGTGTAGATGTTGATTTCTAATCCTATTTGATTGCTTGCAGCGTTAGATGCATTTATTTCAGTGTAGATTTTGATTTCTAATCTTATTTGATTATTTGCATTAGATGCACTGATTTTACTGTAGATGTTGATTTCTCATCCTATTTGATTGCTTGCATTAGATGCATTGATTTCAGCGAAGATATTGATTTCTGATAAATGATGTAACTAGATATATGGTGTACATTAATTTCAAGGTAATTAGTTTAACATTGTGCATTGATTTCAGTGTAAGCACAAAAAAATTATTGACGACGTGCATTATGACTAAGCTTTTGTAGATAACCTCAAACAAAATAAAATTGAATAAAACTTGTATTTGTAACTTTTACATCTCCACATCTTTTAAAATTGAATATATAACTTATTTCAATCATATTTAAGTTTTTAAAATTGAATAAAACTTAAATTTCCATCATAAGGAATTGATTGAAATACTTGGATAACTACTTGTAAATTTAGGAAAGTTGATAACATTATATAAAATTATAGAAATGTTGCCATATATTGTTGTTTGACCTATATATTAAATTTCAATACGATTGACTTATATCATGTTATGACTAAACACTTGTAGATAATCTCAAAATAGATAATGTTAAATAAAACCTAATTGGTGTTTACATGATATCTTTTAATATTAAAATTGAATAAAATTTATTTCAATCATATTTGTGTTTTTTAGTTGAACCTTGAGATAAGAAATTGATTGAAATACTTAAAAAACTTGTCCATGCAATGGTATATGGGTGGGTCACAAAATTTTTCATATATATAATACAAATGACTTTATAATTCAAATAATTTATTTTTAAAATTGAATTGTAATAACATACATGTTGATTGCATTAAAAGACACTTTCTACAAGCCAATATGAAGCATGATTGGAATTATTTCCATGTTCAATGTTAAATTAATATATGATATATTTTAGTTCATTTTAAGTATAAAAGTGACTTGCATCATTAACTTAAGATTGTACTTATTTTCGTAGTCTGTGAAATTGGAAATCAAAATTGAAGTTATAGTATATAGAAAAATTATTAAGTTAGTGAAATAATTTTAACATATCCATAAACTTAACAAATTAATGAGCATCCATAAACAAGATTAATACAAATCCATAAAATGAAATAATAAGCATCCATAATCTAAAATAATTTCCATGATGTACATCCATAAACTGTCCATGTATGAAAATATGCAAAGTTTGTATCACACATGTGAATATGCCCTAGATGAAATGAGCCTGAAAATATACAAACTATGACACTCTAAGTACCACCAGAAATCCTATGTGAGTTTTTTTGCACAAAGTAAGTTTCCATAAGTTGGTACTGCAATATAACACATTCAAATTCAAACTAATTAGATCATTATTTGTATAAAATAAACAATATGGAAATAAATGATATTGAACCACATTTTTAATTACATATACATGAATCTACTAACCTCAGTCGAGTCCAAATGCAAGTCAGATAGCCTATAGGATGGAGATCTGATCATGAATCTGGGTTTGGTGCTCCCCTTCCTGTGGTTCGATGATTGGGGCCTGCGTCGATGCACTTGCATCATTAGTGCCTCTAAACCCAACAACCCACTCATGTCTCCACATAACAGTGACATCAACAACACTCTGCATATGGGCATGTGTACACAATGACAAGGACAAATTATAATTAGTCTACAAATTAATTAGCATATTTATGTAACTTAAAAAAATAAAATGTTGAAATCTTAGGAATAAAAAAGTTTACCTCAATTGTTGGTCCATGTGGTTGTACATATTGACTCTCCTCCACATTAGTGAACATATAAGGTGGAGGTGGAGGTGGAGGTGGAGGTGGAGGAGAATCCATGGAAATATGCTCTGGTTGAGGATGCCCTGACTGATCAACTGCTCTCTCGGATGACATCATAAGGTCATCCATGTAGTTGGGACGTGTCTACATGTTATCATGAACTTATTAATATAAATGCAATCTAATACGAACTAGAAATTTTAATATAAATAATTATGCATAATTTGACAATAAGAGTCAAAAGTTTTGTATATATATGTACCTGGTTTGTGTCACGCAGGCCATGCACCCTCCAAGTCTCATGAATGGCATCATGATACATACATGTATGTGTTAAAAGCTAGTCAAAGGGTAAAATCGCGATAAATGCATCATCATATAAGGGCACTAGTGGGTCACGATGCTGTGGTGGTGGTCTCCTAATCTTCCCATACAATGCAACACACACACTAGCCAATGATACCCTCGTGTTGTCTGCAATAGTGTCTCACATCTCACCAACAAGCTGTGATAGATCCTCTAACTTTGTTGGTAATACCGAGCTTTGAGACGGTAGTGGCAATAATCTTGGACATGGTGGTATATGCACAAGGTCCCTACAAGCCCCCTCGCACTCATAGGTACATCCCCTATTGTTACCATAAAAATGAGATCTAGTATCAGTGTAATCTAACCTCATAGGTAACACAACTTTGCATATAAATGCTTAGCAAAATAAATGGCCACCTAATCATGGTTGGGGAAATTTCTCCAAACTCCAATGAATATATCATACACAAAGGGGCCTACATGAAAATTATTAAAATATTTTAGTGGGATCAGACCTTTATGTATACCAAGGAGATCCTGAGGGATGTCAAACAACTCCCCACGAACATCAATGTCCTTGGTGGCCTCTTTCACCACCTCCCAAGAATTTGGGCCTCTAACCTCATGCCTATTGACCCTGGGTATGAACTGTAATATGTGAATATGTGGGCCCGACCTTTGGTATGTGTTGATCAACCTAGTCATGCTATCCAACATCAAAGATAATGCATGATGAGTTGATGAATTGGCAGGTATCTTCTCTATCTTTGTTGTGATCCATCCATGACAGGTTGTAACATCCTCTAATGTGATCTGAGTTGTAGCATCATCCCATGGAGGGATTGATGTTACACTATGATCCTCAACTTCGACCTGCTAAGGACCTGTAAATCATAAACATAATTTAACATAAATATAATTAACAAACTAGAAGCATAATAACATATACATTAAATTCAAACACATCAGTTGAAGACAATTTAAAAATTAAAGACAATTTCAAGACATAAACACATAAAGTTTAAAGAGGATTTAAAAATGCAGGAGGTGTACCTGAAATGGGCAAAGAAGGTCCACTAGATGTACAAGCATAGTAATCAATAGAGACATAAACATTGTCTCTATCACTCTGACTGGAGACAAAGGGAGGATCTACTAGGGGAACGCGAACTCTCAGTGGGCTACGTGATCTATCACGAATGCGACCATGTATAACAGACCCTCTCGAACTATGATGGCCTGCAGTTGGGGCGTGTATATGGGATGCCTCAACATATTACATATAATACATATAAACTAATCCAAGAAAATAATATTAACAAAAAAAACCATTTCTAAACTCAAGCAAAATAATCTAGCCTAAAGTCCTAAACTTTAGAGTCCATTTTTTGATAATTTATCAACCAAAGTACATTGAGTTCCATGTAAACAAAATGGAAATAAGTGATAAAATCTACCCTTACACTTTTTCTCGTTTCTAAATAATGTATTTGATTCATACAACATAAATATGTAAACATATATGTAAAAAATTGAAATAAACCTATTTAAAAAAATAATAAAAGTTCATGCCAACCAAGTACTACAATAGACTTTACATTATTAATGTTTGATTTTGACACATGACATGTACTAGGTGCAAGCACATGAAGGCAATGTTTCTTGTACAATACACTACATAATGAAACAATATGGTACAAATTAGAAAAGAGTCTAAATGCTTTTATTCACTAGACCAAATGCACTTTTCATGATGGATTTAATTTATCTATCAATGATGCATTGTTGAAACATGAACTTATATATATATAGTTATATGTTAAATTATATATATATATATATATATATATATAGATATATGCTATGTTCACTGTTTAGCTATAGTTATATTATGTTATAGTTATGCACAATGCACATGTTACACTATATCATGTTATGTTATGTTACACAATATATATATATATATATATATATATATATATATATATATATATATATATTACATGTAGGCTATGTCAAATAACTTTATGTTATGATAAATAATTATATAATTATGTTAAGAACTATCTAGTTATATGTTCACTATTTAGTTATAGTTATATTATGTTATAGTTATGCACAATGCACATGTTACACTATATCATGTTATGTTATGTTACACAATATATATATATATATATATATATAGGCTATGTCAAATAACTTTATGTTATGATAAATAATTATATAATTATGTTAAGAACTATCTAGTTATAATTACATGTTATATATATATATATATATATTATGTTGATCTAGTGGGATCATAAAAAGATTCAAAATTGAAAGTGCTCAAAATCACTCAGAACCAATGCTAGATCATAGTACTAATTGTCTTGAATCCAACACCACATCTCACTGGGATACACAATAAGTGGTATGGACCAATCTCGTGCCGCCCCGTAGTAGTATCATACATGATTAGGTGGTGCATCATTATTGGTCTAGGGTTATCGTATAGACCAATCATAGAGTGACACATGGCCAATCTTAGGGTGCCATGAAGCACTCTAGGAGAGGCCAAAAAATTTGTTTAATTGTCTGACCAACTTAGCGGGGTTCGACCCCATAACCTTCCAACTCCAGATCGAGCGTACGACCAATCAGGCTATGTGTGGTTCTTACCATATATGGTGGAGTAATTTAATTTAAAATCATGGTATGGGCACATTGACAGGAGGGGTGGGGCACTTGGCCCTAACCCTTGGTTACACGGCCTAGGAGACTAGCGACATCGGCCGAGTGGGTGGGGTCGTTAAGCCCTAGCCTCAGTTCTATCAGCGATCATGTGATCAACACCATGGTAAAGGGGGCGAATCGGGTGGCACCTGGCTCACGTCGGCCCCGGTCTTGATCCAGGAGGATCTCGTCAGGTCAGTTACACAGGTTTAGTGTCGTTGTCAACATTCAGTTCGGTGTTGTTCATTTTTGACAGTGTTGTTTATGGTTCAAGCTATTCAGGTGATGTCAATGGTTTTCATGGTGATATGGTTTTGTACTTGGTTGTCGACATGTGGTTGTCGTCAGTTCCGCCAGGATTTGGTCGTTGACATGTGTTTATCGTTCACCTCGCAAGATTTGAGTTGTCGACATGTGGTTATCATCCACTTTGTCAACTTAGGTTTTGTCATCCACTCGTAGGTTTTGATGTTGACGGGTTTGTCGTCATGTGATGTTTGTTGCCAATGTCGCTTGGTGACAATTGGTTGTAAATGGTTTTGGTGTAAAGGTCTAAACCTATACTAAACCCTAAACCTAGAACATAATACAAACCTAAACCTAGAACCTAATGCAATCATTCAAAAATGCATTAAAAGCCATTAAACCTATGCTAAAATACCTAAACCATAAGTCCTAATAACCTAACCCTAACCCTATACCTATCAGACCACTTTGCAATTCAAACTATGTATTGAACCTACATAAAACCTAAGTTAATAACTCTCAGCCTATTATAAATACATTACAAACATTGCAAAAATGTTAAAACAGTCTTAACCACAGCGGGAGAAGACTGCGTGGGTTGTAACCATGTGAACAAGCACCGATGTCGAAGCTTAACCGCAGTCCCTAACCGTGGGCCTTAAACCGCACGGGTATGGAGACCATGGCAGCGGTCATGCGAATAGTCAGGTGGAGGTTACAGTCTCTAAACTGTAGCTATCTAGCTCTAACTGTAGCAGAGATTGGTTTGCATGTGAACAGAGCGGATGTTAACCGTCGGGGTTTATAAACTGCACCAGAACTAAACCGCATCGGAGAAGTCACAACCGTAACATGTGAACAAAGATGTTAGCCATCGGGTTTTCAAACGGCAAAAAGTAACCATCGGAGCATCATTAACTGACCGCCGGAAAACAACTGTCACATGCTGGCTGTCTCCCCTCCACGCAGTTAGCAAAACATTGACAGTTGAGCTCTTATCCAAAGTTTAATTTTGGGTTTTTATTGTTGCAGTTGTTAAAAATTAATTGAATGACCATGGCGTTATCCCTAAGGTGGAAAAACCTAACAAGACCGAGACCTCTTAAACCCTAAAGTCAACTGATTCATTCCTAAACTCAGTGGCGGGAGTTCGAATGTACTTGTAGGGCTATAAGAGGTAGTTTTTCTCATTGAAGAAGGAGAGTGGTTTTGGGTTTTTGTATGCAGGTTCTGTAGGTTATAGTCGATTTTGTTTTCAGTGTAACAGGAGCATCAGGAGTTGGAATTAGGAACCGTGACAGGCGTTAGAAAGCTGGCTCAGAGATATTTCTTATAACAATGACTAGAAGTGCCTACATGCACATTCAGTTTAGTCAAATTGCTGTGTAATCGACCTCCTTGGTTTCAATCCTAATAAAGCAGTCGCCCATCTTGAAAGCGAACCCGAAGACGTAGTCCACCAGGGACGAACTCCATAATCAATCTTGCTGTCTGGTATCATTGTGTATTTTCTGTTTTCATTACTGTTTTGCATCTTACTTATGTTTTATCAGTTGTCATAAAGTCTTTCTTCTCAAGCAGTTCTCTCGGTTTCCACACTTTCAATTAACATTCAATTCATTAAAGGCATAATCAATTCTACTTTAGTTTTAACATATGATCATTTCAGATCATATAATTTGGTATCAGAGCAGGTTGCATTTGTAGAATTTGCCATTGAATGTTAACTAGGTCGAAGTCGTAACGTGGATAAGGAATCCTTGAGCAGATTGATCCAGAGATTGGAAAGCGACAAGTCATTCATAAGTTGACCATGATAGGATCTGATGCAGGTGAAATTACTGAAACTAAGATGAGTGATGAACATTTTCAACAAACATTCTTGACTATGCAACAGATGTTGGGAGAACTCTATGAAGATAAGAAGGTGAGAGATGCAACTTCTTCTTCAAAGACATCGAAGAAGGACAAAGGTAAAGGCAAGGCTGATAAACCTCCTTCACCTCCATCATCCTCTTCTTCTTCTTCTTCTTCCGGTGCAGAATCTGAAACATAAAATAAATCGAAGAAAACATCTCTTTTAAAACTTGATGTAAAATTTGAGTTACCTATTTATGATGGCGAAATGAATACTGAAAAGCCAGATAACTGGATTAAGCAGTTAGAAGTGTATTGTCATATTCAGAACATTTCTGACGATAAAACAAAAATTTAGTTAGCTACAAATAGAATGGGGGGAACATCTTTAATCTGGTGGGAAAGTAAAACTCAAATAGATGTAAAGAAAAAAGGAAAAGTCATCTCTTCATGGTTAAGTTTTTAAAAGCTCTTAGGAAACAATTCTATCCTTTAGGATACATGCAGCAAGTTGTCATTGATTGGAAGCACTTGAGGCAAGATAAAGGGCAGAGTGTTCAGGAGTTTACTTAGGAGTTCAGAAAGAAAGCATTGGTGCTTGTTATTTCATTGGATACATGTGAAACTTTATTAAAATACATCGACAATTTACATTCATATTTGCAACATACATTATTAATGTTTAATCCTGATGATTTTGATGAAATGTGTGTTCAGGACATATATATTGAATCGGGTGGCAGACCATTCAAGTTTTCATTGCAATCATCCAAAGAGTTGGAAATCAAAGACTCCGATGACAGTAAGGGGAAGAACAATTCGAAGAGAAAGAAATCAGTGATAGCTCAGAAGGAAAGACCTACTTGTTTTCATTTCCAGAGAATCGATCATGATGAATCTAAGTGTTGGAAACTTCATCTAAAACTTAATCCCCAAAAGTTCCTTAAGGAGAAGGATGAAAAGAAGGCAATTGCAGCAGTCCAGCAAGATCTAGGTTCAGATTCAGGTGATGAAAGGAGGATAACTGCTATGGTTATGACAGGTAAAACTTCTGACACTGGTTCAAGTTCAAATACTATTGCATCTTCATCAAACATAAATCCTTCAAATGAGGATAAAAGAGTTGAATTATTTAACATAAGGATAACTTCTAAGCACACAAAGATAGATACAATGTTTGACAGTGGATCACATGCAAATTTGATATCTGAAAATTTAGTTAAGAATTTGGGTTTGGAGACATGGAAACATCCAAGACCTTACCCATTAGGATGGCTAAATAAATAAACTCAAATAAAAGTCACCAAACAATGTCGATTAAGATTTGCCATTACAACTAATTACATTGATGAAGTGGAATTAGATGTGGTTCCAGTAGACATATGTGGAGTTGTCTTAGGAAGTCCTTATCTTTATGATCGTGATGCAGTATTTTACAGGAGAGAGCATAAATATCACCTTAAGAAAGATGGAGTTGAATTTATTGTCAGGGCACACCAAAACAAAAATCACTTGAATTTAGTTGTTGCTAATTAGATAAAGTGATTAAAAAATTTCAAATAAAAGTTTTGTAATCATGTGTGTAAAGGAAGAACATAAGAATCAACATGATGTTTGTTCAGGTTATGAGTCTCAGCTTAAAGATAGTTTGATCGAAGAAGCAGAAAATTTTCCAGTTCTATTTAAAGAAACCAAACATCTTACTCATAAGAAGGGAATACAACATGAATTACAGTTTGTGCCTAAAGCTCCTCTTCCTAATGTTAGAATGAATTAATTAAGTTCAAGTTTGGAAATTAACAGTTACATGGATGCATGTTAGTATTGGGGAAAGTCAGTATTACATTTCTCTTGTATTGTGTCACCATTTCATGTGTCGAACAATTTGGAAGCCTCTTTTCAAGTGGAGAGGAAGCCCATTTGTTTCCATATCAAATCCTTTTCTAAAGCATTATCAAAGTATCCAATACATCTAAGGGAAACTTATGCATCAGGAGAAAGTGCTAATCAATGGAAACATCATTTAATGAATAAGGAAAAAGTGATTCAAACAAATCAACAGCTAATTCAATACTTTCAAAATCAAACTAAGTTACAACAGTTTTCACCTTACAGTTTGATGGGTTTATGGCAGCAAGTTCACTTAGTAATCAGGAAGCAGGAAAGCATGTTAAATCAAGTAGCTAGTTTTATGTCAAGAATATCTTTGATTGTCTCTGTTATTCCACAAAATAGGTTGTTAATACATGTCAATGGTATTGAACAATATCCTGTAGAGACTGTTTTCAAAGATGTATATCAATCACTAACTCATGGTATTTGGTGGAAAGAATTCAATTGCCATGTTTTGAACATGTTTTTTGACCATCGTCACAAGTTGTAAATATTGTGGATGGATGGAATAGGTCACCCGATTCAAAATGTGCCATGGTCAGCATCATCAGGGTCATCACTTTCAGCTGGTTGATCAAATGTATTGGTACATCATCAGGACAAGGTGGAAAGTGAGGGAGCTTTACCCTCATCGACTATTTTTTTAAGTCAAACTTTTGTGGTCCAAAAGCTTTCAAGTGGAGAGAATTGATCCAGGAGGATCTCGTCAGATCAGTTACACAGGTTCAGTGTCATCATCAACATTCAGTCCAATGTCGTTTAGTTTCAACAATGTTGTTTATGGTTCAGGTTGTTCAGGTGATGTCAATGGTTTTCATGGTGATATGGTTTTGTACCTGGCTGTCGACATGTGGTTGTCATCAAATCCTTCATGATTTGGTCGTTGACATGTGTTCATCATTCGCCTCGTAGGATTTGGGTTGTCAACATGTGGTTGTCATCCACTTTGCAGGATTTGGTGTCGACGTGTGTCATCCACTTGCAAGTTTTGATGTTGACGGGTTTGTCGTCATGTAATGTTTGTTGCTAATGTAGCTTGGTGACAATTGGTTGTAAATGGTTTTGATGTAAAGGTCTAAACCTATACTAAACGCTAAACCTAGAACATAATAGAAACCTAAACCTAGAGCCTAATGAAATCATTCAAAAATGAATTAAAAACCATTAAACCTATGCTAAAAGACCTAAACCCTAAGTCCTAAGAACCTAACCCTAATCCTATACCTATCAGACCACTTTGCAATTCAAACTATGTATTGAACCTACATAAAACCTAAGTTAATAACTCTCGGCTTATTGTAAATACATTACAAACATTGCAAAAGCGTTAAAACAGTGTTAACCGCAGCGGGAGAAGACTGAGTGGGTTGTAACCATGTGAACAAACGCCGATGTCGGAGCCTAACCGCAATCCCTAACCACGGGCCTTAAACCGCACGAGTATGGAGACCATGGCAGCGGTCATGTGAATAGTCAGGCGGAGGTTACAGTCTCTAAACCGTGGCTATCTAGCTCTAACTGTCGCAGAGATTGGTTGGCATGTGAATGGAGCGGATGTTAACCATCGAGGTTTATAAACTGTGCCAGAACTAAACTGTAGCGGAGAAGTCGCAACCGTAACATGTGAACAGAGATGTTAAGTGTCGAGTTTTCAAACGGTAGACCATAATCACTGGAGCACCGTTAGCCGAGACCGCCGGAAAACAACTGTCACATGCTAGCTGTCTCCCCTCCGCGTGGTTAGCAAACCGTTGACGGTTGCGCTCTTATCCAAAGTTTAATTGTGGGTTTTTATTGTTGCAGTTGTTAAAAATTAATTGAATGACCATTGTGTTATCCCTAAGGTGGAGAAACATAACAAGACCGAGACCTATTAAACCCTAAAATCAATTGATTCATTCCTAAACTTAGTGGAGGGAGTTCGAATGTACTAGCAGGGCTATAAAAGGCAGTTTTTCTCATTGAAGAAGGAGAGTGGTTTTGGGTTTTTGTATGTAGGTTTTGGAGGTTATAATTGATTTTGTTTTCAGTGTAACAGGAGCATTGGGAGTCAGAATTGGGAACCGTGACAACCATTGGAAAGATGGTTCAGAGATATTTCTCATAACGGTAACTAGAAGTGCATACGTGCACATTTAATTCAGTTAAATTGCTGTGTAATTGAACTCCTTGGTTTCAATCCTAATAAAGCGATCGCCCATCTTGAAAGTAGACCTGAAGACGTAGTCCATCAGGGACAAACTCCGTAATCAATATTGTTTTCTGGTATCACTATGTATTTGCTGTTTTCATTACTATTTTGCATCTTACCTATGTTTTATCAGTTGTCGTAAAGTCTTTCTTCTCAAGCAGTTCTCTCGGTTTCTGCACTTTTATTTAATATTCAATTCATTAATGGCATAATCAATTCTACTTCAGTTTTAACATATGATCATTTCAAATCAGGTCCCATGAACCATCATATGACCATATGCGATACCGGAGGGACTGGGGCGGCGAGGGTGGGCGGTTAGCCCACGACCCTCGGCCACATGGCACCCGTGTAACCTTGAATGACATTTAAGGGATATTGGTGCAGTTAAGGAGGCTACAATTTGCCTCTTTTTCAGTGGGAATTTTGCTGGCGCCAAGCAAAATTATTGCTCGGTTGTTGGTAGAAAGGTGGAGATCGTAGGATGATTCGCCAAAATTGCAGATTTGTAGAAAAATTAGTAGAATTTGTTCAAGGAGGCATATCTTGCTCATTTTTTAACCTTTTTGAGCTCAGGAAGAGCCTGGATGGGGGTTTTTGAGCATTCTGAGTCCATTGGAAGTACTATTCAATTTGAGCACTTTAAACTGATGTAATTTAAGATTTGAGCATATATTTGAAGAGGCCCAACATTAGAATCTAGACCCAAAGACATAGCCTAGGAGGGGTGAACTCCATTATCAAATTGTTGTTTTGTGTTGTTGTTCATGGTTCATTTTTCTCTATTTTATTTCTGCAAACTGAGTTTTAAAACATTAAGTTGATGTACTTTTGCAACTTGATCCATTTCCCATAATATATAAACTTGCTTGCAAATTTTTAATAGACCTTCAAGTTTTTTAATATCAGCTCAATTTGGTATTAGAGCATGGTTGTTTTGAAGTTTTGACTGTGTTTGCAAGTTTTTTCTTGAAGCTTACAATGTTAAAGTTGAAAAGAGGAAAAGGGGTGCTTGAAGAACCAAATCCTCAAATTGGTTCAGGGAGGTCACAAACTCCTAAAACTCCACCAGTCATGGCACATGAATAAGGACATGAGATGATGTTTGAGGATGAGAGAGCTTTCAGAAAGGATTTCTTCGATATGTCTCAATTGGTGAAAGTTTTGTTTGAAGAGAGGACAACAAGGTTACAAGGAGAGAGTTCAAATCAACAAAAAGGTAATGGTGGTGATGGGAGTAATCCTCCACCATCACCTCCTCCTTCACCTCTATTTACACCTACTTCAACACCTAGACATACTCCTCCTAGATCTCCAAAAGGACATGCTAAGTCTCTTTTGTTGAAGCTTGATGTCAAGTTTGAATTTCCTATGTACAATGGGGAAGTAAATGCTGAAAAGTTGGATAATTGGGTTTGTCAAATTGAGGTCTATTAAAGGATTAAAATGATTGATAATAATGTGACCAAGGTCCATCTTGCTTCTCTTCGGTTGGAAAGTGCAGCTCTCATCTGGTGGGAGGCTAAAACTCAAGAAGACTTAAAGAAAAGTGGTAAAATTATTTCTTCTTGGAATGATTTTGTAGTTGCATTAAGAAGGAAATTTTATACATTAGCATACATGAAAAAGGAAATTATGGATTGGAAAAATTTTAAACAAGCTAAAGGTCAGAGTGTTCAAAATTACACACAAGAATTTAGAAGAAGATATTTAGCCTTGGGTGTAGATTTTTATTCACAAGGCACTCTTCTTAAATACATAGGTGGATTACATAGTTATTTGAGACATACAATTCTTATGTTTAATCCCACCAATATAGATGAAGTATGTGTTCTGGTAACTCATTTAGAAGCAAGAGGGAAGAATGTTCCTTAAGAGACTAGCAAGGTGTGATTCAAAAAATAGATACAAAGGAAAGAGGAAGTTTAAAGGCAAAGGTAAAAATAATCCTATAGTCAAAGAGGGAGAGAGACTCACATGCAAACATTGTTCAAAAGAAGGCCATGATGAGGACCATTATTGGAAACTACATCCAGAAATGAGACCAAAGAAGTCTAACAACAAGGGGAAACAAAAAACAATGTAAACTTTGAAACGGAACTGATACTGTTACTCGTTTTGTAGAGATAGCAAAAAGTGACCTGATTTTGAAAAGGGGTGATGCAAAACACACATGTTTTTTCTAGAGCATAGTTTTTGGAACTTTAATTTTTTTTATGTACATTGCGTTTCAGAATGGTAGTGATTTTCATGCTGATTTAAAAAAGTGGTATTTCTGCATCAGACCCTTTTTTTAAAAGACCTATTTTTTGACTTTAAATTTTCTAATGTATGAAATGTAAATAATTATTTTATAAATTTAATAATTTTTGAAGTGGTTGTTTTTTTCATATTTTTTTTGTTTTTATTTTTATTTTTATTTTATTGTAGTGAGGTTTTTATTGTTTTGCATTTTTAAAATAGAAGGTCGATATTTTGAATTTTTGATGTTCTACATATTTATACATCCTTAATTAATTTTTCAATCCACATGAAATAATTGTTTATAAAAAACAATATTTTTTAACAATGGACATAAAAATAACCATTTTAACATAAATATAACTAAAAAACTACACATTTTGATAATTTTTGCTAGAATTGACATGTCAAAATCACAATTTTTATATGAAAATTTTAACTAAAAATGGTTAAATAATATATATATATATATATATTTTATGAATTTTATGAAAATAATAATCACTCTTTTTTTTCTTTTTCTTTTTTTTTTTTCAAAAAATAATGATTAACTTAAAAATTAATGCGAAAATCACATATTACAAATATTGAACGCATATCAGTATCAGTTCCCGTAATCGGAATCGAATAACCATCACCCGACTGCCCATGGGGGTGGCTATCCGATTCTCGAAATCGAAAAGCCACTGCCCGGCCACCCCCACGGGCGGCCGAGCTATCTGATTCTGAGAATTAGATAGCTACCCCCATGGGCAACCGGGCGATGGTTATTCGATTCCAAGAATTAGATAGCCACCCCCACGAGCATCCGGGCGATGGCTATTCAATTCCGAGAATTAGATAGCCACCCGCATAGGCGGTTGAGCAATGGCTATTCGATTCCGAGAATCAGATAACGACCCCCATCGGCAATCAGGTGGTGGTTATCCGATTCTCGGAATCGGATAACCACCCCCACCGATTCTTAGAATCGGAAAGCCACCGCCCAGTCGCCCGTGGGAGTGGTGGCCGATAAAATTGTTTTTTTTTAAATAAAAAAAATAAATTTTGCTATATATATATATATATATGTATATATAAATTTTAAATGTTTTTTTTAATTTTATATATATTTGTAAAATATATATATTTTAGATATTTTAAATATTATTTTAAAAAATATCAAAAATATATTTAGCTTTTTTTAATTTTAATGTTTTTTTCTAAATGATGTTTAATTTGAAAATATGTATTTTTTTAAAATTTTAATTGTTTTTCGGGTTTTTATTTTATTTTTAATTTTAGCATATTTTTGTTTTTTAGGGTTTTTTGAAAATGTTTTTCATCTTAATTTTTGTAGTTTTTAATTATTATTATTATTATTTTTTTGTTGTTGTTGTTATTTTTCTATTTTTTTTTAATCTAGTTTGTTTTTAATTTAATTTAATTTTTTTAGTTTTTCTTAATGCTTTTTTAAAATTTCCTTCTTTTTCTTTTTCTAAAATTTTTTATGGTTTACCACATTAAAAAAAAAATGTTATTTGTTTGAAAATATGTTTTTCTTATTATTTATTTCTTTAATTTTTTATTTTTTTTTAATTCTTATATTTTATAGGTTAATTTTTTATTTTTTTTTAATATATATTTTTATTTACGTTTTGGTATTTTTTTTTAACTTTTTTTTTGTGTTTTTTTCATTGTTTTTATTTTTAATTTTATGTTTTCATTATTTTTTTGAAATTTTAATGTTTTTCGGAGTCATAACAAAATCTTTTACAGCATAATGTTTTTCGTTTTTAGCATTGTTTTTCAAGTTTTTTCGGGGTTTTTTGGGCAGAGTTCTCATTTTGAGTTTATAGTTCATGTTTCAAAGTTTACATTGTTAAAAGACTTCTACAACAACTCAACACGATCTAGGATCTGATTCAGGCGATGAGACCAAAATCACAACCATGGGATTGAAAGGTAAAACTTTTGTTGCACGTACTAGGTTCTTCTAGTAAGCGAATTGAGCCTCAAAATGATAAAGAAAGAATTAAGCTTTTCCATATTAGGCTCATTATAAAACATACCAAAGTTAATACCTTGTTTGATAGTGGATTGAAAGCTAACCTTATTTCTGAAGATATTGCCAAGAAACTAATCTTAAAAACTACACCTCATCCTAACCCTTACCCTCTGGGTTGGGTATGTGACAGTGCCAAATTGCAAGTGACAAGAAAATGTAAGCTTAAATTCACCACACTGCAAACTTTATTGATGAGGTAGAGCATGATGTTGTACCACTTGACATATACATGATTGTTTTAAAGAGTCCATACTTGTATGACCAAAAAACCATATTCTATCGTCATGAGAACAAATATCATCTTTTAAAGATGGAATTGAGTATATTGTTAGAGAACATTGTAAGAAGATGAACTTGTCTGTTGTAAGTGTGGGTCAAATGAAAAGGCTTGTGAATGCAAGTAATAATTTTGTATTGTTAATGATCAAACCCAAAGATACTGCTAAATCTGAAGCTTTCCAAGGATGTGATGCAAAACTTAATGATGATTTGGTTGAAGTTGTTAACACATGATAAGATGTTTCAGGAACTTGAAGGGTTGCCTCCTAAAAGAGGAATCCAACATGAGATTCAATTGTAGTAGGATGCACCTCTTCTAAATATTTGCATGTACAGAATGTTAGTTTTTGATAATGCAGAGATCAAAAAGCAAATTCAAGAACTGCTTGAAAAAGGGGTCATTAGACCAAGTACATCTCCTTGTGGGTCTCTTATTGTCTTGGTTCGAAAGAAGGATGGTACATGGCATATGTGTGTGGACTTTAGAGCTTTGAAGAAAATCACGGTAAAGAATCCTTATCCTCTTCCTCATATTGATGATTTGCTAGACCAACTGAAGGATTTTGTTTATTTCACTAAGTTAAAGTGGTTATCATCAAATCAGGATTGCTAAATGTGATATTTCGAAGACTTCTTTCAAGACAAAACAAGCTCCACTACATGCTTTGACAAGTGTGAAACATTTCTTTCAGTGGGGATGCAAGCAACATAAAACCTTTGATACATTGAAAGAGAAAATCAGTACAACACCAGTCCTTGCACTTCCAAATCTTAAGTAACCATTTGAGATTAAAACTGATGCAAGTGATTATGTCGTGGGAGAATTTTTGATGCAACATGGTAAGCCTATTTGTTATCATTCTGAAACCTTTACCAATATAGTGATTAACTATCCAACTTATGAGAAAGAGTTGTATGCTTTGGTACAAAGCATGAAAAAATGGAAGCATTATTTGATGGGAAAAGAAACAATTATTCATACTGACCATCAATATTTGCAATATTTACAATCAAAAACTAAGCTACAACAACCTAGACATTTTAGGTGGATGGGATTTCTATATCAGTTCCATTTGGTAATCAGGTATAAGAAAGGTATATACAACAAAGTTGTTGATATATTGTCAAGGCATATTGTTAATGTATTTGTCATTCTTAAGAATAATGCAATCATGCATGAAAGTTATATTGAACAATATGCTAAAGATGACGATTTTAAAGATATTTATGAAATTTCGTGTCAAGACAATCATGTTGAAGAATTGGATTATCATGTTCATAACAAGTTGTTGTATCATCTTGGAAAGTTATGTGTTCCACAAGGTGAAAGAGTCAACATCATAAGGGAAGCTCATACTTCTCTTATTGTTGGCCACTTTGGTGTAGGAAAAACAATTGCACAATTATAGAGGTATTGTTATTGGCCTCGCATGAATGAAAGTGTGTCAAGATATGTAAAAGGATGTTCTATGTGTGCTACTAGCAAGCCTAGCAATAGAAAGTTGGGTTTGTATACTCCACTTCCTATTCCTTCTCATCCTTGGGAAAGTATTTCTATGGATTTTGTAGGAGGACTACCAATGTCAAAGAAAGGTCATGATTATCTTTATGTTGTTATGGATCATTTCAACAAAATGTGTGTGTTGATGCCATGTAAGAAATAGGTTATAGTTGAACAAATCGCAAATATGTTCTTCCAAAATGTATGGGTACACTTTGGGTTGCCCACTTCTATTATTTATGATTGAGATTCTCAATTTGTTGGGAAATTTTGGTCAAGTTTATGGGAACTCATGGACACCAAGTTAAAGAAGAGCACAACATTTCATCCACAAACCAATGGCCATTGTAACAACTCTGGTAAAAAATTCCATGTAATAAAGTTAATAAACTTATTCACAATTTAGAACATCAATCACAAACATGCAATGAGAAATAACACACATGCACACAATATTTTTCTGGGGAAAGCAATATGCTAAACATCCCTTTGCCTACTTGCATTAATCAAAATGATTAGAGATTGTATTACAATTTCTTGCTCAACTGAGCACAACCTGCAAGTGAATAACCTATCTCTCTGCTCACTCAAAACCTCTAAGAAGACTTAGTCAATTTCTACCTCCGCTTGAACCCCTATTTCCTTTCTCAATTCCTTGAGAAATTAGGCCCCTATTATTTAGGAATTTCTCCAAAATGGATTGTGTAATTCCCAAGGTTGATCATCTAACTACATGCAACACATGTACACTCAAGACTAGTCTACAACTGATGTTACACTACCTTGGAATATCCACCATAGCTGGGGAACTCGAAGTCTTTTCATGCACTAGCTATTTTTGGTCGATTTATTAGTTAACTGGATGATCACTAAGTCTAACTGAAGTCCCACTACACAATTTACCTTCCACTAGTTCCTCCAACAATTAGCACTAGTTTAACTAGAAAAAAAAACTTGAAATAATTGACCTTGATTGTTACAAATTAGCAATCACACATGCTTAACTAAACTCTAACTCCTCCAACTCGAATTTACTGAGCTAACTGAGTGACAAGAGCCATGTCACCTCAATTAACTACATCCAAGTTGTCTGTTGATGTGGAAATTCAATTTTTATCAATTTGATTAAGGCAAAATCAAATTGAGAATATTTTACTACATTTTTCAACACTCCCTCTCAACAAGAAAGGGATTATCAACCACCCCTATCCTGCACTTGTTGAACTCGAACTTCCCTCTTGACAAGGCCTTTTTCAAAATGTCAGAATCTTATTCCTCTGTCAGAATGTATTGTAGCAACATTATTTGCCTCTGCACACATTCCTGTAAATGGTGATACCATATATCTATATGCTTTGATCAATCATGAAATACATGATTGTTAAAGAGCTTAATGCAACTATGATTATCACAGTAGATCACAGTTGGATCCATCATCTAACCAAACATTCGCACAAGTATCTTTCTAATCTAGATCTCCCTACATGTTGCTTGACTTGCAACCGTGTATTATGTTTTTATCGAACTAAGCACCATAGATCTTTTCTTCCTATTGTACCAAGAAACCGCTATGGCACTGAAAATTCCACCTAATGTACTCTTTCAGTCAGATGGACTCCCCGCCCAATTTGCATCTGTGAAGCCACACAGATTCACTCCCTTTTTCTCTCTGTACCATAATCCATAATGGGTAGTTCCTCTGAGGTACTATAAGACATGCTTTGTTGTCTTCCAAAACAATTTGGTCAGCCTAACCATAACTTGGCTCATCGAGTTGACTGCATACCACATATCTTGTTATGTGTTCGCAAGGTACATTAGTGAACCCACAAGTTGTCTGTAAATGGTATCATCCACTTATTCACTTGAAGTTCCATCCTATTTCCTCCAGTTGATCACTAGAGGTGTCTCCATGGGTTTAAAACTCTCCATGCAACATATTTGTATTATCTCATTTGTATACTTGCCTTGAGACACAAATAGTTAGCCATTGCCTTGTCATACTTCCAATCTAATGAAGTAGTGCATGAGACCCATGTCCTTCATTTGAAATTCCCTTGCAAGGTCCTCCTTGCAATATTTGATCAACTACTCATCACCAATTAAAATTTAAATCATCAACATATAAGACAATAATAAGCAATTTACCTTCTACCAATATATGATAGAGGTTTGCATTTGCTTCACATTTGGTGAAGCCCAATCTAGTGAGATAGTTGTCGATCCTAGTGTACCATGCACAGGGTGCTTGTTTGAGACCATACAACGCATGCCTGAGTCTGCACACATGAGACTCCTCATTAAATGTCTCATATCCTTTTTGTTTCTCAATGTACACCTCCTCCTCAATAACCCCATTGAGAAATTTTGTTTTTACATCCATTTGGTGGATATTCCACCCCATCTGTGCAGCTAGTGAAAGAATTAATCTAATGGATGAGTACCTTGCTACATGAGAAAAGGTATTTTCGTAGTCAATTCCCTCAACTTGAGAGTACCCCTTGGCCACAAATTTGGCCTTATACTTCTCTATGCTTCTATTTATTGTATGCTTAACCTTGAAGATCCATCTCGAACCCATAATTGATTTATCTGTTGGTCTTGGGACCACTTCCCAAACACTGTTATTTACAATGGATTTGTATTCCTCCACCATTGCATCAACCCATACATGCTTCTCTACTTCTTCCTCAAAAGAGGATAGCTCATTATCTACAAGCTTAGTCATTAAAGCCATGTAGCCAGTGTACCTATCAGGTGACCTTCTCTGACTGTGTAAATTTGAAGGAGCTCCCACATTCTCCCCCGTATCCTGCACAATTATATCAGGTTCCCTAGTTATTTTTTCTACCTTCTTGGATGATTATACTTGAGTGGATGTATCCACTCTGACTACTCTCTGATCCTCCATTTGTGGCTACTCCACAACTTCTCGAGGTTCCTCTTCTGGTGGGATCTAAATCTCCCTCTCAAGAGAGCACCGTATCATTTTCTCCTCATCAAAATTTACATCCCTTCACACAACTCTCTTTTTGAGGGATGGCAAGTACACACGATAGTTGTGGGGAGTTTCTGTGTAACCCACAAATACCCCCATTTCTGTTGTCAGCTCAAGCTTCTTCCTTGATTCTTTGGAGACATGGTAGTAAACAGAGGCTCCAAAAATACTGAAGTGTGACACATTTGGCTTTCTCCCCAAGAAAACCTCCTCCAGTTTAATCATGCCCAGAATTTGAAGAGGACTCTGATTCTACAACTATACTATTGTGTTGCATGCCTCATCCCTCAAATGTAGATGTAGGCCTTGATCATGCAACATAGCCCTTGTAGCTCCCACAATGTTGTCGTTCTTTCTCTCAGCCACTCCATTCTACTGTGGGTTTTGGGGTGTTGTCAACTCTCATCAAACGCCTTTTTTCACACATAAATTTTTGAATTCATTTGACACGTACTGACCTTCTTTATCACTCCTGAGAGCCTCCACCTTCTTACGGATTTCTTTCTCAACTAGTGCCTTGAATCCTACGAACTTGGAGAATGTCTCATCTTTCTTCCGCATGAAGAAGATCCATCACTTCCTTGAGAAGCCATCAATTAAAAGGTCAAATATTTGTGTCTGGCAATGGAGGTTGTTGAGAAAAGTCCACAAACACTAGAGTGGACTCTTTCCAAGGCTGCATGTGCTTTTTTGTCCTGATCATGCAATGTGGATTTTGTGTACTTCCCCAAGGTGCATCCTTTGCATACATCTTGTTGCTCAAGTGCTCCTTTGGGGAGGAAAGTGGTTATTTGTTGCATAATATTCAAGGCACCATGGTGCAAATGGCCAAGTCTTATGTGTCAAAGTTCACTGGCATCGTGGCCCTACACTTTCTCTACCTTAGTGGTTAATGCAACACAGTCTTCCACATCTAGCTTATACAAGTTTTTCACACAAACCCCGATCTACTTCACCTATACCATGGCCATGTGTCTCAGGAATGATTTTCCATTTTCTGAAGATCACATCATAACCACGGTCTTCCTAAACTCAAACAAAGATGAGTTTTTTATTCAGGCCCGAAACGAACATGACATTTTTGAGTTTGAGAGGGGATCTCGACTCCATCTGAAAGGTGATTGAACCAATCCTGGTTGTGTTGTACCTTCCATCTTCCGCCATTTCGATGTTCATCTGGAGATATTTCTCCTCTAGGTCACTGAAAAAATCTCTACACCATGTCATGTGGAACGAGGCACCAGAGTCCAAGTACCACATGCTCCCCATCACTGTGTTCGCCATGCATGCGATAAGGGTAAATTCAAGCTCGAATTGTGAAGCCAAGGCTTCACCTGCTTCTCTTCCTGAGGTTTTTTTTCTTGCCTTTTTGTGTGGAGACTTTGTGGCATAGTGCATGAATTCATGACAATGGAAGCATTTAATTTTGGACAAATCTTTCTTCTTTCCCCCTTGGCTGGATTCTGGTTTGGTTTGAGATTTCTTCCCTTTTCCCTTCTTTCCCTTTCTAACCAATGCAAAATTTTATTCATCCTTTCCCTTGGATGAAGTCTCATCTTTGGTATTCTGCATTATTTCCTCCTGTACCAAATCAAACTATGCGTTCCCAATTCGGTAGTTTCTCCCTCTTGTTCACCGAATCTTGGTAGCTATGCTAGCTCTTGGGAAGGCCTATAAGGGCTAGGCTTACCAAATCATCATCTGAAATGGTAACACCAACTCCTACAAGCTCATAATGAACTTGTGTGAACTTGCTTAGATATTGTTGAATAGTGTGATTCTTTTGCATATTGATATTTCGAAGTTTATCCTTGAGTGTTAGTTCTTATGTTTGTTACTATTTTGGAACATATTTGTCAGTGTCTGCTACAATGCATAAGTATTTTCTTTCCCGTGGAGAATGGTGACAATGTGGTCCCGTACTCCCTCCAATATTATTCTCCTCACCTAGGCTACATCTTTCTTCCATTGGGCTAGGTTTTGGGCATCAGATTATGCTGGTTTTGCAACATCTCTATTGATGTATTCTAGTAATCCATTGCCATCCAATACTGCCTACATGTGATCCTTCCATGAGATTAAATTAGATTTGCCTTCCAAGGCATACTCTAGCCTCAACCCATTGAAGTTCATCTTCCCAGCTCTAAAGAGATCATGCTACACTGAACTACAAATTCAAACCTCCTAAGAAACAACTTCGAAATCTGCTCTAATGTGAATCTTGCTTTGATACCATGTAGAAATTATGATGTAGACTTGTAACTACTCATGAAATTTGAATCTAAATCACAATACACAATCCTACTCTACTGCGCTGTGGAATTCAATTCATAATTTAGAACATCAATTACAAACATGCAATGAGAAATAACACACATGCACACAATATTTTTTAGGGGAAAACAATCTGCTAAAATCCCCTTTGCCTGCTTGAATTAATCAAATGATTAGGGAATGTACTACAACTACTTGTTCAACTGAGAACAACCTGCAAGTGAATAACCTATCTCTATGCTCACTCAGAAGCTCTGACCCAGACTTAAGCAATTCTTAACTATGCTTGAGACCCTATTTCCTTGTGCAATTCTTTGAGAAATTAGGCCCTTATTATTTAGGAATTTCTCCAAAATGGATTGCGCAATTCCCAAGATTGATCATCTGAATGCATGCAAAATCTCTACAATCAAGACTAGTCTACAACTGATGCTACACTGCCTTGGAATCTCCACCACAACTGGGGAACTCAAATTCTCTACATGCACTAGCTATTTTGGGCTGACTGATCAATTAATTGGATGATCACTGAGTTTGACTGAAGTCCCACTGCATAATTGACCTTCCACTAGTTCCTCCAACAATTAGAACTAGTTTAAATGAAAACAAATTGAAATAACTAACCTTGATTGCTACAAATTAGCAATCAACATTTAAAGATAAGGCCTTTCCAAACCATAAAATATTTTTTAATTCCCAACCACCCATAGCTTTGGGTTTGGATATTGAATCCCAACTGGCCAAATGAAACTTTTCTTTCTCATTTTTTCTAGACCACATAAACATGAGCATTCTTTGCCTAATTTTATTAAGGAGAAAGGATGGAACTCTTACTAGAATCAACCAGTAAACAAGAATGCTCTCAAGGGCTTACTTTACAAGAGCTAAGCATCCACCAAGAGACAGTCATCTGAAGCACCAAGAGTTGTTATTGCTTTCCACCTTTCTAATCAACCGGTTCCAATCTTCTTTCCTATAATTGTTTGGTTTCAACCAGAAGCCAAGATATTTGAAACCTTTTTCCATTTCAATCATCGAACAATGTTAGAAGTTCTTAATGTTTTCCAGCACTTGGGCTTCAACCTCATGATATAGAAAACAAGATTGGAAAAAATTTCTTCCATTCCTATGGCCAAACAAAAGGCAAAGAAGATATTTTATATGCATCTCGTTCATACACCGAACCTTCTACCAGAATAAGAACATCATCAACAAAAAATATATGAAAGATGATTTGAGCTGGAGAAATCTTAATACCTTTAATATGTTTCACCCTTCTTTCCTGCTAAATCAAACGACCCAAACTCTCGATAATCAGTAGAAAGAGTAGGGGAGATAACAGACGGCCTTGCCTAAGGCCTCTTGAGTTGTTAAAAAACTTTGACAGAGAACTGTTGATCAAAACTACAAATTTAGACGAGGAGACGCAACCCATGATCCACTTTGTTACAGAAGACCCCAATCAAATGTGCAATAACAATCGTTATTATAAGACTTGGCAAATATAAATTTTTTAATATTTTTTATTTTTTAATATAATTTTTATATCTAATAATTTAATTTAAAACCACATAAAAATAGTCATCAACTAATTAGAAAAAAACATTTTATATTAATTTTTTTTTTTTTTTCAAAATATTCAGTGTAATATTTAATTTTTTGAAAACTTTAATAGAATTCATAGATTTTGTTTAAAAAATTCAAAACAAACTTTTTTACCAAAATAAAAAAATATAACTTACTTTAAGCCAATTTAATAAAATAAGATAATATTTTCAACCATAAAATTGATGGTATATTAAGCAACTTACAAAATTTAAACTTTTTTATGAAATATTAAAATTACGAATAAACACTAAGTTGCATGGACAACAATTGTTCTTTTTACCAAAATCAGAGACAATATAACCTACCTTGAGCAGGTTTAGTAAAATAAAATAATATTTTCAATAATAAAGCTGATGGTATGTTAAGCCAGAATTTAACCCTTTTTGATGAAGTATTAAAAATATGAATAAACACCAGGTTGCATGGAAAACAATTTTGTGACATTATAATGTGTCACTTTATCTCAAGGTATAATGTTTTCCATTAAAAATTTGATGTACGAGTACCTTCATCACATTAACCTATTCAAATAAAAGTACCTTTTTAGTGATCCATACGAAGGATTATTTCTACAATCTAATGATTTTGTACCATCCATGAAAAGGCGGATATCTACTTAATATTTATATTTTAATGATGATGTTTCATTCAAAAAAGGTTATATATCTATTTAATATTCTTTATTGGATAACTTTTACCTTTTACAAATTATTTTCCAGCGAAAGAATACAAAATATTATTTAAAATTTTAGAATTTTTTAATTAATTTTTATAGAGTTTTTGGTTTAGCACAGAATTATAGATTCAAAGTGGTTGGATTTAATAATGGAAAATGAGGAGTTTTTATTATTAGATATGATGATATTTTCATGAAGACTTAAGTTGGAATTATGGGGAATCTTAAGATAGTGGTCGACTTTGTGTCTTGTGTATATATAAATGGATCAAAACTCACTTAGTGTCTTTTTAAAAAAAAAGTCAAATCTCTTTAGAGCTATTAGATTTCAAGGGTTTCATTTTGTAAGGCAACCAATATTCAAAACTCACAGTAGTCAAAAGGAGACACCAAAAACATCCAACCATGTTAAGAGTTAGTGTGGTCTAGTTTAGGTATGATCCTCGGGTGATTTTGACAGCTTAAATGTTTGTGGGTCACGGTCTCTTAAACCCCACAAGTCATAGACACACTACCAAACCAAAAGAAAAAATAACAAAAAATTATAAATACCAATTTTACATTAATATAATATGCATATTCACTTTAATATAAACTAGCCTAGATCCATCTTAACTCTAGATCTATCAAGCATCGAGAAGGATCAAATATATGAAGGTGCAAACCTCTTTTTTGAGGGAAAAACTTGAGGAAAGGTTTGCACCTCGAGAGATTTTATCCCTTTTAGCACTAGATAGATCCAGAATTAAGATAGATATAGGTTGGTTTAATTATTAATAATTAGAATTATTAATAACTCTTGCAATTGAGGAATGGCTCTGAGACCTTTGCAAACCCTTACAACAATTAGGGATTTTCCCTAGCCAATATTTCCTCTGATGTGTGGATCCATTGGCTGCCCCCTGTTGCGTGGATCTCTCAAGCCTTCTGATTAATAGCGAACTCCCAAGTTTCAATAATGAGGAATAGTTGTTGGTTCAACAAATCCTATTCTTAGATAGATCAAGCCAAGTTTTCGTACAATGCCATGTTGAAATCTAGAGCTACTCTTTTGTTCGTTCAAGAAGCCCCTTCCTGCAATGTCCCCCTGGAGGATGGAATCCTCTAGCTACATTCTTTTTTAGCTCGGTTTGGTCTATAGATTTAATGGTTTTTGGCTGCGGTTGATTGATCTTCATAAGTGGATCTTTGAAACTTGGAAACCCTTATTGTCTCAAGAATTGAATATCTACTTGATGGCTCGAGGTTTTTGTTGTTGTTATTTTTTATTCTCTTGAGGATAAAAAGTGTATTTGTGATTTTTGACCGTGGTTTTGGGGTAGTGTTGGTCTCTTCATTTCAACCCTAGAATTCTACTTTTGACCCAGTTTTAGCGTTGATCTCTATGGCTCCAGTTTGGGTAAGGCTTCTGAATCTTCCCCTGCATCTTTGGAATCTTCCAACGTTAACTTCTATTGGAAATGCAATAGGAAAATTTTATTGTCGTAATCCAAAGTTTGAGATTTTTTTAAGACCACTTATGCTCGAATATATGTGGAGATGGATTTTAATAAGGGTTTCCCTACTGAGATAAATCTAACGAAACTAGCCTATGTAAGGGTTCAGAAGCTTGATTATGAAAATGTTTCATTTTGATGCTAAGCATGTTATGAAACATGACAAGTAATAAAAAATTGTCCCAAGTGATTACATAATAATAGAGACAAGAAAAGTAGTTGAAGTCCCAAATAGTGGGAAGGAGCTCAAAGTGAACATTATACGATATACAAGGAAGAAGAGACATGAAATAAGGAAGAGGAAAAAAAACAACCAGGAAAAAATTCTTGTCCAAAAGGATTCATTAGGGAAACAAAAATTAGTTAGGAAGAAGTGCATGCTAAGGAGGATTATTCGGGCCCAATGATAGAGGATGCTCATATTCAATAATCCCATGTGAAGACTGGACCTTCCTCTAAATTCTTAGGAAATAAGGCGGGAAAAGCAACATCTTGGGTTGATCACGAAGATGTGGAAGAAGACAAAGACAACAAAGATCATTCCCAGATGAGTGACCTATCCAATTTAGCTTAAAATACAATTTGAATCCAAGTTGGGAAAAAGCCCAAAAATATCTCACTAGGGAAAATGAGAAGTTAGTGAAAATCAAACCAAAAAACAGTGAAAGATGGAACATAAATGTATCTATATTTTGGGAGTATTTTGAAAAAAAAATTGTTGAAAAGGGTCTAGTTTTTTTGGGATATGGAGTTCTTGCTTGAGGGTTTGGATTGAGTTGTTGTGCTCAATTTCAAATTCACAAGAGATATTGATAATGCTAAAGAAATGTAATGGTTTTGGGCTAGATCCCATATCTCTTTTTTAATATAAATCTTCATATTTGTTTCATTAAAAAATTATATATATATATATATATATAGATATATTCATTGAGTCAAAATGTTTACATAACATAACCTTACAACATCTCTTCCATATTGGGTTGAGAATGTCTCTCGGCTTAAAAATATTTTTTAACCCTACATTTATTCATGTAGATATAAAAATTAATATTTTTTTTATTGAATTTAGGCTTCTGTGATCCATATCAAGTTTATTGAGAAGGTTTTCAATGATAATCATATCAGAATGTATTTGTTGATGCCTTTCGAATCAGCAAGTGTGCTTCATCATCAGGACAAGATGAAGAACTAGATCATGGCATCAAGTTAAATATAGAGATCGATCATTCAACGGCTAGAAAAAAAACTACTTTTGACCAAAAAAACGGTTACTTAGTCAACTAATCCACCAATATCTCATTTAGTAGAAGTTATTACAACAACATAACTAGGTGGAGAAAATAAAATATTCTTCCCAACCACCGAAATTAAACCAATTGACAATGATCAAATTCTACTTATCCATTTGGGTTTCATTCTTATTAATCAAAATTCCACTAATTTTTTTTTCTTATTTTACATTTATGCACAAAAATCCATATGTTGTTCTTTTTAAAGATGGAAAATCACATTTCAGATTGTAGATAGCTTTTTTGGTGATCATATGTTATCAATGTAAAACATTTTTATATTAATAGAAATCTTTTTGTACTAGCTTAAAAAAAAAGATGGAAAATCTCATCATCCTTGATTGTCAAATAGTAAAAAAGACATACCATTAATTGTTATCCAGATTCTTCATTATTATTCAAAAAAACACACTACTAGAAATAGCCCATTAATAATATATAAAAAAGTAGACTTTCACTTTTACCAAATATATTTAAGTCATATATTAATAATGTATTTATTTGAATTTAAATATAAAATAATAAATTTTAACTAATTAAAAATAATTTCATCTTTCACTCAAAAACCCATTCATACATTAGTGACCTAAATTTACACAATTCTTTTTATTAATAATGTTTATCCTCTTTTTGATAACAAATACACTAATATTTCTGCCCAAAAAGAATTATCATTTGTCACCTTCTTGAAAGTTCTTAACATGATGAATTTAGTAGCTTCCTTTATTCAATTAGTAAGTATAATTAGGAGCATGCTTTACTCTTTATGTAGGTGTTTTCTGAATAAAAGTTATTTAATTTTGTAAGTTTAAAATATGAGTATAAACATTTAGACAATTGGAGATTTTGTTTGGTAGATTTTTTTAGATAATTATGTAGATTATAAAAAAATATTTACATTTTAGAGGGATGTTTTACCCCTCATCATCAAGATACATAACGTTTTTTTAAGAATATTGTGAATGTATGATTAAGTTAAAAGGAGTGAGAACAGAACGATTAGTTGACGAGATTCGAGAAAATTTGATAATATTTAATAATATTTAATTATTGGATGAAATTAGAGAAGAATAAACAAATTTTGACTTAAATTAAAGAAATTTTTATTGCAAGAAATTATTAATCAATAAAAAGTAAAATTAAGATAAGATTTGAACTAATTCCAAAATGAATTTGATAGTAATAAAGTGGAAAACAATTAATATAATAATTGTGTTGAGAAGCGTTTTCTAGTTCAGTTTGGAGGAGATATCGTAATGTTCTGTTTATCTTGTCTTGTTATGTAAACACAAATAATAAAATAATAAAAATAAAAATAACCATATGTTAAAATAAAAATAGTGTATTGACCCATGGTATGCATTTGCAATATAGCCTATTTAAAGGGGGAAGAAAAACCTAGATTCATATTAACTCAAAATCTACCAAGCACCGAGAGGGATCAAGTCTTTTAAGGTGCAAACCTCTTTTAGAGCGAAAATTGATTTAAATATTTTAAGGGGAAAACCTCTTTTAAAGTGAAAAAAGATTTGATCCCTCTTAATGCTTAGTAGATATGGAGTTAAGATGGATCTAGGCTGGTATCTTATGATGTTAGATATGTTATATTAAGTGTTATGGAGGAGGATATTAAGATTTGTGGGGAGGTGGAAAAAACTTTTGAAAGGCTCTGAAGGATTTTGACACGTTGACGTTTTCAGTGGCTTGATGACTAGTTCAGGGGGTCTACATACTCACCCCCTCCACCTGCGCTCGATTTAGATTATTTTAACTTGTTGGTTGTGAATGGGTCGAAATTTCAAAAGGAAAATCCTTCTCATTTCGTCAAGAAATTTGAGGAAATCCTAAATATAGAGGTATTTGTGCCTCAGACAAGAGCTCGAGCTTTGCAACTAGCCGAGCACAACGTGGTCAGCCAGATCATGGGGATATGGCCCTCCCCGTGTTCTTTAAGGTTGTGGGTTGAAAAAATTTGGAAACCCATGATCAAGGGTTTTGTCTCTTTAGCCTTATGTGGAAAATGTTTTTTACTTTTTACCTGATCTTTAGAAGTGGGCCTTATTTCTTGGGGCTCAAGGGTTATATCTAGATTAGTGGAGTCTAGGTTTTAACCTAGAAAGTGATATTCATCTACAGTCCTGGTATGGGTGAAATTTCACTTTTTGCCATTGCATCGTTGGAATGATACCACATTTAGACATATTGGTAATGCCCTTGGAAAGTATATCAATTGTGTCGAGCCACAAAAGGCATTTTTCTCCTGTGTTAGGATCTTTGTGGAAGTGGATCTGGATAAGGGACTCCCAACAGCCATAAATCTCAATCTGGATAGTTGGTCCCATATCCAAGAGGTAGATTATGATCAGTTTCCATTCAAATGCAAAGTATGTCATGAATATGACCATTTTGCAAGAAGCTACAAAAAGAAATAAGAGGAGCAACAAAAACAAGGGGAGGAAGGAGAACAATGGCAACAACAAAAAAGGAGAAGAGGCCCAGTAAAACAATAAAACAATTAGTCAAGGCAACCAGATCAGAATGGGAATAAAAGGAAAGGACCAGCCTCCAAAAAAAAAAAACAATCCTTGATGCAGAGAAGGAACCAACAAAGGGAAGAAAGAAAATAGTAACAACTATGAGGCATTAAACATGACGAAGGAAGGAATTATTCCAAAAAATAACACCTCCCACAAGAGAAAGATAAAAAATCGGTATCATATCTAGATCCAAAAATAATTGATGAAAATATGTTGTTTTTAGATGTAGATATGGTACTAGCACAACAGATCCTAGAGTCTACTACAGAGGAGGAAGAATTCCTCTCCCCTAAAAACATTAGGATGGGGTCATATTTTCCAAGTTTAGCAAACGAGAATCCAAAGGCTAAGAAGGAAAAATAACTAGAGAGGCTCCAATGAAAGGTAAGTTGAAAGACTAACAAAGAGGTGATATTGGAGAAAATAAAAAAAGATAAGGAAATGGGCACTCAGTCAATTCTATATCCAAAACTCAAAGGATATAGAAATACTAGAAAATGAGGAAACTCTACCCCTCAACAAGGGGCAACTCATACAAGAAGTAAGTAATGAAGGTTATCTCCTAGAATTGCAGGGGATTAGGGTTAGAAAAAAGAATGGAGGAGGTGAAGTCATTAATCAAGAAAGAACGACCCTTAGTTCTCCTACTCTAGGAGACAAAAATGGGGGATTAAGAGATCCTTCAAAAACAACATAATATTTGGAATGATAGCGGGGAGATTTAACAATCAATGGTTGAATTAGAGGCTCTCCTATTCCTTAGAGCTAAATGGATTGGCATTGCATAGGTATGAAGGATTGCATTATCAATCAATTATAGTATGACATGTAAATTATATTTTTTGGTGGGTTAGTTTTGTAAGGTATATACCTACAAAACCCCATATTTTGTTGTCTAGTTGGGAGTCTCTCCGAAAAAGTTTGTAGTTATGTTGGATAAGAGTGCTCAAGTTTTTTTTTGAAAATATAGCTATGTACTACCTGATGTATTTGTTGTGACCCAAACGTAAATTTACATATAAATACAATTTTTTCTTTTTATTTAATATAATAATAATAATAATAATATATTAATATTTAATTAATTCATTAAAAAAATGATTATAATAAGATCTTCATATTACCAAAATTTAAATAAATATAAATACTAGGATAGAAAAATTTAAAATAAACTTATAAAATGAAAATAATTTAAGATTGTAGAATACTATAAATATATTTGTATATATTTATTAAAAATAAGTTTATATGTTTTTGAGAAATTTATGTAAATTTTTAAAAAATATGGTATACATTAATAAAAAAAAATAATAAACATTCACCTTTATAGCAAATTATATATATATATATATATATATATATAATTTCAATATAATATGTTTTTCTTATATTGAACAAGGCAAAGAAGTTGGGCAGGAAATTAGCAGGGATTGAAGCAGTTCATCCATTAAAACCGTTCATCCATTTATGAGGCATTATAGAGGGGGCATAAATATAGATATAGAAGGTAATTTTATAGGAAATAATAATGAGGGGGCATAAATCTCTATAGAGGGAACATAAGCTTATTTCTTTATTGTTAGTGATAGACTGAAGTTTGAGCTCTATAGAGGGGGCATAAAGCTTTATATATATGGGGGTGTTCCAGTATTGGATCAGATGAAAGGAAGGGCTTCACATAAAGCATTGGTGAATGATTAATATAATATATGTAAGTATTTAAACTTATTTAATTTTAGTATAATATATAAAATTTTGAAATGAATTTTTTAATTTCACATATAGTTTTTCATTTATTTATATGTAATAACTATATAAAAAGATGATTTAATTTAACATTATTTTTTATTAATGATTTAATTTAAAAGACAAAATTTAAAGTTGATATACTGTGGGATTTTTTCATAATTAAATATTAGTAATTTATTTCATTTTTTTTATTTTTTCTTTTAATTTCATTTTCAAATCCTTTAAGGACATGGAGAAGCTTTGTTTTCCATGGCTAAGGTAACTCTAGCTGCCACCATCATCTTTTCCTTGCATTGTTGAATCCGTCACATTGTGGATTTTACTCACAGGTTTGGTCTTCAACTACGTTATGGTTCTTGGTGGTCGATGAGTTTCAAGAGTTTTTCTCAAGGGTTTGGTCTTCAACTGCACTATGGTTCTTCGTCATTGATGCAGTTTAAGAGTTTATCTTCATTCTAGTTGATTTGAAGAGTTCCTTACATGGGTGTTTAGGCCATGGATCTCTACTCCATGCTTTAGTGAGTTGGAAATGCCTTAATCCATTTTGATTTGTAAAAGGAGCATCGATGCCTCCTCTTGACTTGGGGTTTTCTTCTTCAGTGAAGAAGAATGTTAGTACCCTTAACAAAAAAGGGTTGAATGGTAACTTAACTGCCCTTTTCTCTAAGTACAACTCTCTTTTGCATTGGATCTCTAACTATTGGGTAGATCATGAGCCCTCTGGTACTTTGTATTGTGGCAAAGGTTGTTATGCTTTTATTTTTTATAGCAAGGAGAATATGGATCTAATCTTCAGATCTGGGCCTTATTTCATGGGCTCCAAAGGAATGTTTCTCACCTAGTAGGCTTTGGATTGTAATCCCAACATGGAAATTTCTTTTGCGCATGTTTAGCTTAAATTGTTGCATCTTCCCCTTGTTTGTTGGGGTGATGGTATTTTTAAAGCTAGTGAAGCCAAATTAGGCTACTATATTACTAATTCATAGGTCAAGGAGAATAACTTCTCATGTGCCAAAATTTATGTTGAAATAGATTTTGTAAAAGAACTCCTAGAGGAAATTCAACTTGACTTGGAGGGTTGGAGCCATCTTCAAGCCTTGGATTATGAGTAGGTTCCTTTTAAATGTAATTCTTGCCATGAGTGTGGGCAATTTGCAAAATTTGTCCTAATGCTCTAGCATGTCGGCCTCCTTTTATCCTATTGCCATCTTCTCAAAGCAATGATGAGCAAGGAGCATTCAAACTAGTTACAAATAAACAAAAGAATCACTTGCCTAAGCAATATCATCTACAAGTAGGCTTGAATTTTATTGGAATTCTCCCTCTCGTAATATCTTTGAAGCTTTACAATCTTCAAGGGCAGTAGTTGACGTAGAAGAATTTCAATCTCCTCCAACTCACCATTCTAATAAGCCAGTTCTAGATCAAGTGCTATTAGAGATCATCATTTCACCTGCTAAGGAAAAGGTTCTATCTAAGGAAAATGACAAAATATTTGTTTTGCAAAAGGAAGAAGAAGTTGGACTGAAGGAAGAGGCGGAGGTCAAACTTTCCTCCTCTTCTCCTCACTCTTTTGATGTTCTAAAAGTCAATCTAGGTTCCTCTCCTCCAATAACAAGAAGTAGAAAATATCGAAGAAAGAAATCCACAAATCCTAGTGCCCACCAATCTTCTGCCTCCCATGGATCTAGTGGGGATTGGTTTCACTTAAATCTTAGAATTTTTTTATTTTCATGTCATCTTATGCAAGCAATTTGTAAGAACCTACTCATATACTCGAGAAACAATATGCTTAAGCTTGAGTGGGTTTAGTACTAGATCTCCCCCTTCTCTTTTTGATAGAAGAACAATGATTTCTCACATTCTTCTTCTTAGAACCATTACAAAATTTTTTCTTGTAAGCATCATTACAATGTATTTTAACTACATACTCCAACTAATTTTTTTTTTATCAATAAAAATTTCTAAATAAAATTATATATATACTATATATTTTTTTATAAATTATAACTATATAAATAATAAATAATAACATAATAACATAATTTTTTTCTAGGTGCCATTGACTAAGTTCATTAATAAACCTAACCGTGCACGGACGGAATCGAGGTTACGGAGCTCGCAATCATGGAGGCAACAGAGACCATAAGCTCGTTTAGAGGCCACGGTAACTACTTCTTACCCCCTGTTTTTTACTGTTGATGCCGTTCCTAGGGTACGCTGTCACCACCTGCTAGCTGTTGCACTCGCCCCTTGATTGTTGCTCCCCTCGACGGTTACGGCTGCCCTGATCCCACTGCAGCATGGATACCATGGATCTTGACGAAGTCGACTACACAGCTGACCCAAACCCCGACCAGCAAATCTTCCGGCGACCTAACCCTACGCCGGCCCTAACCGTCCCCCGTAACCTAGCCACCTCATTCCACACCGGCTCGCCTCCTGTGGTTACCCTACCTGGAACCTCCACCTCTAGCCTTCATTTTGACAGTCTCTCCATCGCCTCATCGGACCTAGATTTCCCGCCACTCTCTCCGGCGACCCTTCACCTCCTAGCCGCTTGCTCACCCTCCTCTCCGCCATTCGAACCCTCTCCTCCCGGTGAATACCTCCATGCACCTCACCTTCCCTCCACTTCAGAACCTGCCCCTCCAAGAGCTCCTAAGCAGCATCCCCCGATAGACACTCCATCTAGCGCTGCAGCGACAGCTGCCACAGGCTTACCCTCTGGGTGTTTCGAAACCCCGGCCATCAAAGTTCGCCACTCTGCATAGGGACCTCAGCACGAGACACAGGGTACTGCTGACCCTCTTCTGGACCACCCCATAGCACCTAGATCAGGGAAAAGAAAAACAAAGTGTGTGAAGGCCTCCTGGAAGGACTTCACCCTCAAGTTCGGCGAAGGCCTCAACATGGGCGAGGTGGTTAACACGGTTGAGAAGGTCCTAGTGGGTAGGGTTAGAGGCCGAGCTTACACTGCTGAGCGACTCAGTCGCTGGGTCAAAGAAATATGGGGAAATACCTTCAAGGACCTCCCTGAGGTTCAGATACTCCCCCGAGGCTGGTTTGCACTGCATTTCTCTCTGGAAGAATATACCACCCTGGCACTATCCCATTACTGGCACATTGAAATGGCCCCGGTTTTACTAAAGCGATGGAGCCTGCTCTTCAAACTTGTACGTGAGAATATCGGGGTGCCCCTGAACCTAAAAACATATGTAAAATTTCCTTGTAAAAGTATAGTAATTTCTAGTCAATCTAGGCCATTCATTAGGCATATGATCTGATGGTAGAATTTATGTTTAGTTTAGGGTTTTTTTTGCCCTAGAAGGCAACCCCTCTCTTTGTATGAGGGTATTGTATTGAGGCTGTTGAAAATATGTGCATTCTTAGAGTGAGAAATAGAGAGGTGAGACTGTGAGAGATAAGCAGAGGATATTACAGCGGATCTGTTGTAGGTTGTGTCTCTTCATTTTGCTGGATAATAGAAAAAGGAAGGACTGGATGTTCAGGGTGGACGTAGCCCAAACTGGGTGAACCACATATATTTGTGTCTCTTTGGTTTTATGTGTTTGTGTTTTTCCGCATATTATATGTCTTGAATTTCTCTGTCATATATAATATTTTTCTAACAACTAGTATCATAGCCAAAGGTTTATTTGGCTGATAAACTCGCAGGAAAGAAGGGTTTCTCGTTCGAGTGGGAGCAATGGCGGAAGATGGTAAGTTTAGGGTAGAGAAATTTAACGACCAAAACTTCCCACTGTGGAAGATGCAGATGGAATATTATCTGTATCAAAAAGATTTGTACCTACCATTGAGTGGAAAAACAAAGAAGTCAGCAGCTATGACAGATGAAGAATGGAACATTCTCGATAGAAAGGCACTCGGAACAGTACGGTTGTGCCTCGTAGCGTCTGTCGCATTCAATATTTCGAAGGAAACAACGACATAGGGTTTGATTCAAGCGTTGGCGAAACTATATGAAAAACCCTCGGCCTCAAACAAGGTATTTCTTATGAAACGGTTATTTAATATGAAGATGTCGGAAGTTGGATCTGTTGCAGACCATTTAAACGATTTTAATACAGTTATAAGTCAGTTAATTTCTGTAGGGGTAAACTTTGATGATGAAGTTAGAGCTCTGTTATTCTTGTGCTCATTGCCAGAAAGTTGGAATGGTTTAGTAATGACCATTAGTAACTTTGTTTCTGGATCTAGTGCTTTAAAGTTTGATGATGTTGTTGGTGCTATCCTTAGTGAGGAAATGCGACGGAAAAGCTCTGGTGAGACACCGGGTAATGCTTTGAGTGCAGAGTCTAGGGGAAGAAAAATGGAAAGAGGAAAGAGCTCAGGATATCGCAGTAAATCAAGGAAAGACAGATCCAAGTCCAGATCGGGGATAGTGTGTTGGAAATGCGAAAAGAGAGGACACCTAAAGAAAGATTGTAGATCTCGGAAGGGAAAAGAAGGAGATGCACAATAAGAAAACAATCATGAAGCAAATGTGACAGGTGAGGTGTTACAAGATGCTTTTATTCTTTCTTTCGAAAATATTACTGATTCTTGGGTGGTAGATTCAGGGGCCTCATTCCATGCCACACCCGATAAGAAATATTTTCATGACTATGTTTAAGGAGATTTTGGACAAGTCCGTTTGGGTGATGATAAACCCTGTAAAATTGTTGGAATGGGTAAGGTTCTTGTAAAACAGCAGAATGGAAACCAATGGCTACTAAAGGAGGTAAGGCATGTTCCAGATCTGAAGAAAAATCTGATTTCAACTAGGCAGTTAGGCGGTGAAGGTTGTGTGACAACTTTCACAGATAAAGCTTGGAAGGTCACTAAAGGAGCCTTGGTAATAGCAAAAGGCGAAAAGGTTGGTACATTGTATTTGCAATGGTATTTCTAACTCGGTTAGTGCTTTAACTTCCAAAGGAGCAAATGCAGCATTATGGCATCATAGGCTCGGACACATGAGTGAGAATGGGATGAAGATTCTCCACTCAAGGAATTTGTTGCCGGATTTGAAGAATGTTGATTTGGACTTCTGTGAGAATTGCATTTATGGAAAACAGAAGAGAGTCAGATTTCTCAGAGTTGGGAAAGAAAAGAAGAGCGAAAAATTAGAGCTTGTGCATACAAATGTATGGGGACTTGCTTAGGTATCATCTCTCTGTGGCTCTCATTATTATGTTATTTTTATTGATGATGCAATAAGAAAAACTTGGATTTATTGTATTCAGAATAAATCTGATGTATTTGATACTTTCAAGAAATGGAAAGCTTTGGTTGAGATTGAGACAGGAAAGAAATTGAAGTGTCTCAGATCAGAAAATGGAGGTGAATATTGCAGCAAAGAGTTTGATAGGTACTATTCAGAGCATGGAATTCAGAAAGAGAAGACAGTTCCAAGAACACCACAAGAAAATGGTGTGTCAGAAAGGATGAACAAAACAATCATGGAGCGTGCAAGGTGCATGAGATTGCATGCAGGATTTCCTTTACAATTTTGGGCAAATGTTGTAGATACTGTTGTTTATCTAATAAACAGAGGGCCTTCAAGTTCCTTGGATGGTGGTATTCTAGAGGAAGCATGGACAGGTAAAAAGGTAAACTACTCCTTTTTAAAGCCTTTTGGTTGTGAGGCCTTTGTCCATATTAATAAAGAAAATAGAACAAAGCTTGAGGCAAAATCAAAGAAATGTACCTTTATTGGATATGGTGTTAATGATTTTGGTTATCGCTTATATGATTATGAAAATCAAAAAATCATTAGGAGAAGAGATGTAATGTTCAATGAAAAGGTATTGTATAAGAATCAATTGCAGGAAAAGAAATAGGAAAAAGAAAACAAGGAATACACGGTTCTTGATGGGATCACTGAAAAAGTAAAGGTGCCTGAAAATAATAATATTCAACAACCACAACAACAAAAACCACCACAACAGCAACAGACACCCCAAACACCTAAAAGTGGTGTTAGAAGATCTACCAGGATAAGTATACCCCCTAAACGATACTCTCCTTCATTATATTATTTATTGTTGACTGATTCTGGTGAACCCGAATGTTATGAAGAAGCAATGTAGGTTGAAAGCAGGAAGAAGTGGGAGCTAGCCATGGAAGAAGAGATGGACTCCTTAATGCATAACTAGACTTGGGACTTAGTCAGGTTGCCTGCAAGTAAAACTACATTGTAGAATAAATGGGTTTATAGGCTGAAGGAAGAAGATGGAGGAAAACAGAGGTACAAAGCTAAACTTGTGGTGAAGGGGTTTGCACAGAAGAAAGGTATTGATTTTGATGAAATATTTTCTCATGTTGTTAAAATGACTTCAATCAGAACTATTTTAAGTTTAGTAGTAGTTGAAGATTTGCATCTTGAGCAGTTAGATGTAAAGACAACCTTTCTCCATGGGGATTTGGAGGAAGAGATATATATGCAGCAACCACAAAGATATGAGGTAAAAGGGAAGGAGAAACTAGTGTGCAGGTTGAAGAAGAGCTTGTATGGCTTAAAACAGGCTCCAAGGTAGTGGTATCTAAAACTTGACAAGTTTATGTCTGAACAAGGTTATACTAGACGTCACTCTGATCATTGTGTTTATTTGAAAAAGCAAAATGATGGCAGCTATATTATATTGTTATTGTATGTAGATGTCATGCTTGTTGCAGGGTATAACATGCAAGAAATAAATGTGCTCAAAAGAAAATTGGCAAATTCATTTGCAATAAAGGATTTGGGAGCTGCAAAATAAATCCTTGGTATGAGAATAACTAGAGATAGGAAAAATCGCAAATTAACATTGTCTCAGAATGTGTACATACAAAAGGTGTTGAAAAGATTTAATATGCACAATGCAAAACCAGTTAGTACACCTTTTGTTAGCCATTTCAAACTTAGTAAGGAGATGTGCCCAAAGACCCAAGAAGACATGGATTATATGTCTAAAGTTCCATATGCAATGGTCTGCACAAGGCCTGATATTTCACATACAGTGGGAGTTGTAAGCAGGTACATGAACAATCCAGGAAAGGAACATTGGATGGCAGTGAAATGGATTCTCAGATATTTGAGAGGTACCACAAATCAAGCATTATGCTTTGGTGGTTCAAACATTTCTCTACAGGGATATGTTGATGCAGATATGGTAGGTGACAGAGATAACAGGAGGAGCACTACAGGATATGTATTTATTGTAGATGGAACAACTGTCAGTTGGGTTTCAAAAATCCAAAGTGTTGTTGCACTTTGAACAATAGAAGCAGAGTATGTTGCTGCTACAGAGGCTAGTAAAGAAATTATTTGGTTACAAAGGTTTATGGATGAATTGGGTAAGAAGCATGATATGGGCACATTATATAATGATAGCCAAAGTGTCATTCATCTTGCAAATAACTCAACATTTCATTCCAGGACTAAACACATACAACTCAATTACCATTTCATACGATCAGTGTTGGAAGATGGAGAGTTGAAGCTGGAAAAGATACACACTAGCCAGAATCCTGCAGATATGCTAACAAAAGTTATAACCAGGGAGAAAATGAGAATATGCTCAGTTTCAATTGGTCTTCAAGGATGAAGATGAAGATGAGAAACAACTAGGTCCAAAGAGGAGTCGTTGTCCAGCAAATGAAGCAGCGGTGGAGTTGCTACAAGTACAATCATTCTCCAAGTGGGAGACTGTTGGGTGTGGAGCATGATTATCATCCTAATTTAGAGGTCTTGTTTCAGCCAGATGTATACCCCAGGACGATTGTACACCCCTCCATGCAGGGGGTACTTGTCCCCCCCCGCGAGGTTTCGGGGGGGGGGGCATCACCCCGACTGGGGGGTCCTGGGACCAGTGGTCCCCCGGTCAGGGTTTCAGGGGAAGCTAAAAACAGATGTAAAATTTCCTTGTAAAAGTATAGTAATTTTTAGTCAATCTGGGTCGTTCATTAGGTAGATGATCTAACGGTAGAATCTATGTTTAGTTTAGGGGTTTTTTTGCCCTAGAAGGCAACCCATCTCTTTGTATGAGGGTATTGTATTGAGGCTGTTGAAAATATGTGTATTCTCAGAGCGAGAAACAGAGAGGTGAGACTATGAGAGATAAGCAGAGGATATTACAAAGGATCTGCTATAGGTTGTGTCTCTTCATTTTGTTGGATAATAGAAAAAGGAAGGACTAGTTGTTCGGGGTGGACGTAGCCCAAACTGGGTGAATCACGTATATCTGTGTCTCTCTGGTTTTATGTGTTTGTGTTTTTCCGCATATTATATGTCTTGCATTTCTCTGTCATATATAATATTTTTCTAACATAGACATCATCTTCCTAGAAGAAACCTTGGGAGAAGCTGACCTCATCTCTCGTACTCTTAGCTCCCTAAAGCCTGGCTGGATTTTCCAATCCTTGGATGTAATTGGACGTTCAGGTGGATTGGCCTTAGGATATAACCCTCGTACCATAAACTTGAAGACCTCTTGGGGAGGGGACAGATTTATTGGCATGGATATCTTCTCATCTGAATTGGGAGTGGACCTCCGCATTGTCAATGTTTATGGACCATGTCATAACAGAGAGGCATACTGGAATCGATTTCTCAACTTATCGATCATGTCCTCGGAAAATCTCATCATTGGGGGCGACCTAAACTTCTCCATTGGATATGGAGAATCCTAGGGGACCAATGCACAAGTCGACAAGCTCACTGAAACTATGGAGATGCTGCTGGAACAACATCATCTGACAAACATTCCCATGAACAAGCCCCTACCTACTTGGAGAAATCGGCGAATAGGTGAAGCTGCATTAGCTAGAAGGCTGGATAGATTCCTGATTAAGGACACTCTGATACAAAATCTATCCCTCTACAGACAATGGGTGGGATCTGGTGGGATATTGGATCACTCCCCCATATTCATGGAGATCTCGGGTCCACAAAAAAAATTGGGGGCACCCTACAAATTCAACTCCACCTGGTTAAATGACCCATCCTACAACCAAATGATAAATGATTTCTGGCGACTCCATCCGCCATCCAGAAGAAGAACTTGGGTTGAAGGTTTCTGTTGTAACCTCACAATGCTAAAAAAACTCTCCATTAAATGGGCCAAGGAAAAAATCAAGAGAGATGATAACACCCTCACTACAGTGGAGCAATCTCTGGCTTCACTTCAGGATGAGCAGAACAAAGGGTTTGCATCTGCTGAAGCCAAGGATCAACTTATTGAACTGGAAAACCAGAAGATCAAAATTCTAAAGGAGAGGGAAGAAACATGGTGACTCCGAAGCCGAGCAATTTGGTTGCAAGCAGGGGATGAAAACACAAAGTTCTTCCAAAACTACGCAAAAGGAAGGAAAATCTCCAATACTATCTGGCATATGCCTTTGGAAGATGGAAGCAATGCATCTTCCTTCAGTCAACTCTCACAGTTGGGGAATTCACACTTCAGAAATCTCTTCATGGCCCCCCGAGAGGCATCCATTGCTGAAATTGTCCAAATAGCAGGGCACTTCCCCAGTTTTGTTGATGAGGACTCAATCGAGGATCTCATTTCCCCGGTCACACAGGGGGAACTTGAAGGAACACTAAAATGGTTCAAGAAAGACAAGAGCCCAGGGCTAGATGGATGGACCATTGAATTCTTCCTTGCCTTTTATGAACTCATTGGCCTTGACCTACTTAAGGTGGTGGAAGAATGCAGATCATCTGGGCGCATGTATGAGGCCATCAATACTACTTTCATTGCTTTAATCCAAAAATCCGACTCCCCTACATCTTTCAATGATTTTCAGCCTATCTCCCTTTGCAACTGCTTGTATAAAATCATTGCCAAGATCATTGCAAATCGGCTCCACCCCATCCTGTCTAGACATATCTCCTCCGAACAATTTTCTTTTCTCCAGAATAGACAAATACATGAAGCTATAGGCACTGCACAAGAAGCCCTACACTCTATCAATCACAAAAAGATCAAAGGAGCCATTCTCAAAATTGATCTAGCCAAAGCTTTCGACAAGGTCAGCTGGCTCTATATCAAAATGATCCTCACACATCTAGGTTTTCCCCCTCCCTTCATCAACTGGATCATGTGCTGCATTAACTCAACAACCTTCAGTGTTCTCATTAATGGCTCTGCCTCACATTTCTTTCATGCTGAGAGAGGCCTTCAGCAAGGATGCCCTCTTTCCCCTCTTCTCTTTCTAATTGTTATGGAGGCCCTTAGTAGACTCATCACATCAGCCAAAAGGGAAGGTCGATTACATGGGATACAAATGAATGACCTCTGCCACCTCACCCATCTACTCTTTGTCGATGATGTCCTTATCTTCCTTGATGGCATCCTTAAACTCTTTGCAAAAGCCACTAGCATGGAAGCAAACCATACCAAGTCCACCATTACTCTCTCATTTACATCACCCCAAGAAGCTAGATCTGCATACCAACTCTTTCCCTTCCAACAACATCTCTTGGAGGATGGTCTAAAGTACCTGGGCTTCAGGCTAAAACCCCACAGCTATCGTATTGTAGATTGGATTTGGCTTGTTACAAAGATTGAGAAGAGGCTGAAAAACTGGAACCATCATTTCCTTTCAAGGGCAGGTCGGCTTGTTCTCATAAAAACTGTCTTGGAAGCCACCCCTGTATACTGGATGACGTTGGCCTGGATCCCTAAAGGAATTCTTGCCCACATACAAAAGATCTGCTGCAGATTCCTTTGGAATGGATACAAAGAAGGCAAGCCCTATGCTTGGGTTGGTTGGAAACAAATCACTCTACCAAAAAAATGGGGAGGGTGGGGTTTAAAAGACCTCTCAGCATTTGCACATGCACTAGCAGCTAAGATGGGATGGTCCTTGCTCACTTCACAAAACCTCTGGACTGAAGTCACTTATCACAAATACATCTGGCCTCAACATCTCATGGACTAGATTCGCAACCCAACCTGGCCTCGAACTGGGATATCTATCGTTTGGAAATCCATCCTCCATACTATGCCCAGCATTCGAGAGGGTCTTGCTTGGAAAATCAATGAAGGCAACATGGCTCACATAGGCATGGATCCATGGTCTGGTGGGGGCAATATGCATCATCTACCCCAGATCTTATTCAATACCTAAACCAGAGGCAGATTAAAATGATTGGCCAGATTGCAGACAGGGAGAACAACTCCATTTTTGAACAAGCCTGGTTATCTGCACGACACTTGGGCATCCCCGAACACTGGCACCAGAATTGGGAGGGTTATATAAATGCCCTCAATGAAGCACATGTTCGCATTACTGAGGGATCTGACGAACTCATTTGGACCCCAGCTGAGCACGGGAAATACTCTCCCAAAGCGGGATATCCAAACCTGCTAATGGATCGTAAACCACCTACTCTCCTAGAATGGTGGACAAAAATCTGGAAACTAAAAGCACCCCCACGAGCTAGACTTTTTATGTGGAATGTGCTCAATAACAAGACTCCAACCGGAGAAAATCTCATGCGCAGATCACGATTTGGGCCACATTGGTGTGTCCTCTGTACTCAGGCAACAGAGACTAATGAACACCTTTTTTTAACTTGCCCTCTCACTGTTCAGTTGTGGCAACAAATAATACACCTCCTCAATAAGCAGGGTAGTTGGCATGGACTGTCGATCGTTGAAGCATGGAACAATTGGAATGATGAGCACTTGGACAACAAGTCTCGATGCTTACCCCTCCTCATTTGCTGGAAGATCTGGTTGACCAGAAATAACATCATCTTCCAAGGATCTCCGACACGATGGCCACTCATCACTGCAAAAATTACAGCTGCATATCAAGAAATCCCCGAGGAGACACAGTCCACTACAACACGACCTCATGCCCCCGAAATTATAGATCGAACTATCCCGTGGGCATATTTTGATGGAGCAGCCCAATCTCATGGATGTGGGGGTGGCTCTCTTCTATACCTATCTGATCAACACCATTACCAAATCAAGATGGGTTTGGGGGAGGGTACAAACAATTTTGCAGAACTGATTACTCTCAGACACTTATTGCATTTTGCACTTGCACACTCATGCAATAATATTCAAATATTTGGGGATTCCAAAATCATCATAAACTAGTTCAACAACATAAATATTTGTCATGCTCATTCTCTCAGAAACATTCTGGATGAGATTATGGTTTACAAGGCCCAATTTAACTCTATCATCTGTCAACACATTTACAGGGAACATAATGAGGCTGCTGACAAGTTATCCAAGGAGGCCACGACACAACCCAGAGGACTGTGGATGATTCAAGAACAACATGGAACAGATCAATATCAATACTATCATCGGCCATACATTGACAGATCATATCCTCAGAGGGACCAGGCACAAAATTTTTGATGGGCATAACAGCTCAGTTTTTATTTATGTATATATTTATGATATCTATCCTCTGCAAAAAACTCTAAACACCCTGTGTGGTGAATATGTACAACACTGTTATGGTTATGGCTTTGGAACATATATTATTTTTTGACAATTATGGACTTGGTTTCGACCAACAGTTTTGCATATACCATTTTTTTTTGTTAACTGTAACGAGTATGAGATTTTATTTATTTGAATAAGAGGGGAGGGGTCTTTGCCGAGGCAGCCCCGTTTACAAAGAAAACAGCCAACATATTCTGCTTGTGAGATACAACCTTTTCAAGGAATTTGGAAGTAGTTATCGTCATTGATAAAAAGTTGTCCTTTCGTGAGCGGGCATCCTTTGTTCGCCATCTGATCCGCTTCGCCATTCAGATTTCTAAGAATGTGATAGAACTTATAGGAGGTGAAATCTTGGAGGACTCTTTTCAATCTTCCCAGAAGTTTATTGAGGCTAGCATTGTTGAAGAGGTCTTCAGAATTTAATTTTTAATTAGAATCTCTGAATCACCAAAGGCTTGGAGGTCTTTAACTCCCTTTTCTCTTGCTATTAGACAAGCTTTGAGGAGTCTGAAGATCTCTGCCTGGTTGTTGGATTTCTGGCCTAGACCCCAGTAGAAGCAGTCTCTTGAAGTACCATCCGAAGAGTAAATGACCCCTCCAGCACCAGCGTTCCCGGGGTTTCCTTTGGAGGCTCCGTCAAAAAAGATTGTGGTGAGTTTTTTGGATTTCCACCAATTTATGAAACGTTCCTCTGTTTCTCTTATTCTCCACTCCGGATTTACTGTTTGAGGGGCGAGGTGAAGCTTACGAGGAGAAGGCTCAAGCGGGCGAAGCCATCTCCTTTCTTCAGGAAGGAGCAGTGGATCTTCTTTGTAAAACTGTTGTTGGGCTGCTTCCAAGAGAAATGCTTTAGCTTTAGCTGCAACCTGTAGAGGGGAGTGTCTTTTTCCATTGAAAATTTGATCATTACGAGCCAACCATATCTGCCAGCAAACGAATTTGGGGATTGCTGTCCAAATTTTTTTCCAGAAGGATTTGGTGGGGATGCTATGAGGGTAGATATTGTTCCAGGAGGCAAACAGTTCAGCAACAGTGTTCTGGGGGAAGGCTGGAATCTGCAGGTCCAAAAGAGTGAGCCCCCATGCTTCCTTGGCAAATTTGCACTCCAGAAATAAATGTTGGGCTGTTTCAGGGTAGCTTCTGCATAGCTCGCACCTATGAGGTCCTGCAATATTCCTTTTCTCTAGATTGTCTCCAGTGAGTAGTTTGTTGTGCACCAGCGTCCAGAAGAAGAAGTTCACTTTAGGAAGGGCTAGATTGTCCCAAACTAACTTCCAGAAGACCGGAGAGTGACTGCTGTTCCTTGAATTCTGGAGTGCTTTATATCCTGCTGTTGTGGTATATGTTCCTGTCATTCCCCAAGCCCAACTGTCTCTTATTTGGCGATGTTCAGGAGTGGATCCTTCCAGCAATTCGACAAGGAGGTTTTTTTGTGGTGTTAGCCAATCAGGGATACCATTGAGATCCCAACCGGCCCATTCACCCCTGCTGTCCCAAATCAAAAGATCGTAGAGTCTGGTTTTGCCTGCGCATAACAGCCACTCTCTGATGTCGACTATGTCTTCATTTCCCTCCAATGGATCACTCCCCATTATTCTGTCGTGCCACATATTGATGCGTTTGCCATTGCCCAGCACTCTGTACAGGAATTGATTAAAGAATTTGCTGCTTTTGCAACAGAGCTTCCATACATGCGTGCTATTGACAGAGGAGTCGAATTGCAAATTTTTGTATGTTGAATTTCGGGCGTATTTAGACATCAGCGTGATGCTGGTCGGATGATTGGGCTCGTGGGCCATTTTCCAGAGAAGTTTTCCACCCATAGCCAGATTTACAAGGGAGGGATCTCGAATTTGAAGGCCCCCCTCTGCTATCGGCCGTCTGACCAGGTCCCAGCTTACTAAATGCATCTTATTTTCATTCCCTCTCCCGCCTTGCCATAAGAAATCCCTTAAAAGTTTTGAGATCTGCTCTCTGACATTCTTGGGGGCCATCAGAAAAGCGGCTTGGTAGATTGGGAGCGCAGATAGTTGTGTCTTAATTAAAATGGATTTTCCTCCTTTGGTTAACCAATAGCCTCCCATCGCTGCTATCTTTGTTTTAATTTTACATATAATGTCTAACCAGAGCGATCTCCTATTGGCACCATTGGTAATTGGAAGGCTGAGATATTTAATACGATCCCAATTGGCGTGACCTCTAAATCCCAGGACATTCACGATGTTGTTAAGCTCTTGTTGACCTGTGCTCCAACTATAAATTTCACTCTTTCTCTCGTTGATGAGAGCACCTGTGACTCTGCAGTAGCTTTTCAAGACTGAATTGAAGCCTTTGGCAATTCTGGGGGACACACCTCCAAGGAGAAGTGAGTCGTTAGCAAAGAGAGCATGGTTCAGGGGTATTGCATCTGAGGAGGATTTGAGACCAGGGAGAGTGCCAAGCATTCTTTCAGCTGTGAGTTTTCTACTGAGGGTATCTGCCATTAAAATGTACAGGAAAGGGGAGAGGGGGCATCCCTGCCTGATGCCTCTCCGGGCTTGGAAGAAATTAGAGGGATGACCATTGACCAGGGGGGCGATCCAAGGGTTATTTATGCAAGCATTAATAAGCTGAACAAAATGGGGCGAGAAGCCAAAGGTGAGGAGAACCTTGATGAGAAAAGAACGATTGACTCTATCAAACGCGTTTGCCATGTCTAATTTAATCAACATACCTTTCTCATTTCGCTTCATGCTGGAGTGGATTGTCTCCTGGACTTGGATGACATTGTCGAGAATGTGCCTGCCCTCCACGAAGCCGCCTTGAGGACTAGAGATCAACTTCTTGAGCAGAGGCTTGATCCTGCTTGCTAACAGTTTTGCCAGTATTTTATAGGATGCATTACAAAGAGATATGGGTCTGAATCTGGCAAATGTTTCTGGATTGGATTCTTTGGGGATTAATGCTAGATAAGTAGAGTTGGTTCCTCCACCAATCTTAGCTTTTCTCATGAACCCCTTTATCATTTTTTGAAGATCTCTTTTGATGATGTTCCAGCAGACTTTATAGAAATGTATCGTGAATCCGTTTGGGCCCGGCGCCTTATCTGATTCCATGGACCAAATAATTTTTATAATTTCCTCCTCTGTTACTTCTCTGGTGAGGGCAGCGTTGTCTTCTGGACTGATTAGATGAGGGATATTGGAGAGGAATTCTGCTATTTCCCCCTCGGAAGCCTGAGTTCCTTCGCTAAAAAGATTTTTAAAATGGCTGTCTGCAGCAGCTTTGACTTGGGTGAAGCCTTTGCTGACATGGCCCTCTGTTGTCCTTATTTCTGAGATGTGGTTCCTGGTCAGCCGGGCTCTATATTGTCTGTGGAAGAAGGAGGTGTTCCGATCACCTGCCTTTAGCCACAGACTCCTGGATTTGATTCGCCAGTATTCTTCTTCTTTTCGGAATGATCGATATGTAGAAGATTGAGCCTTTATTTCTTGTTCCAGAAGTTCAGCTGTGATCTCTTTGCTTTCCATTTCCGTTTGTAAAGTCTCCAATGTGTATACTGCCTCTTTCCTTATGCTGGTTGGAGTAGGGACTGGTTTCCTTATCCACTCCTTCAGTGCTTGTTTTGTGGCTTTCAATTTTTGTTCCCATACAAAGCTTGAGGACCCTGAGAATGTCTTGGCCCAGGCTTCTTTAACAGTTTCAAAAAAACCTTCTCTCTCAATCCATAAAGGGCTGAAGCGGAATGGTAGAGGACCTAGATCTTCTTCGTCTTCAAGGAGCAGCTGGATCGGCTTGTGGTCAGAGGCCAACTTGGGTAAAATTTTTGTTTTGATTATCTTTTTATCCATAATAAGGGAACCTTGGACCAGAAATCGATCCAATCGAGCAGAGATATGCTCTGGCCCAGATCTGTTGTTGGACCAGGTATATAGGCCGCGAATGGGCATGAAGTCTAATAGGTCCCATTGCTGCGCTAGTTCTTCCACAAAGGCCAGCATAGGGTCTCTGTTGTTGGAGCCGCCCCTTTTCTCTTTTGATTTCAGAACTATATTGAGATCACCTGCTAGGATTATGTTGCTTGGAGTATGCTGGTCTAAAAATGCTGAGAGGGAGGTCCAGCATTCTCTTTTTTCAGAGTAAGTTACAGGAACATAAAGATTAAATAGAGAGATAGTCAGCTTACTTGCACATTGTGTCAGCTCCGTGAATATCCAATGCTGAGTTTCATGAGATTTTTTGAGCAAAAAAGAGTCTTCTGTCCAGAGAGTTGCCAGCCCTCCGGAAGAGCCCCTTGAACTTACTGCTTTGCCTGCACTTTTCTTCCACTTTGACTTGCTGATGTCTAGAAGCGCTCGGCCTTCTATCTTCGTCTCTTGGAGCATGAGGATATCTGTAGGTTCTATTTTCAGGAGGTCCATGACTGCTTCAGCTTTGGAGGTGTTCCCCAATCCTCTGCAGTTCCAAGAGGCGAGCTTCATGATTTACTTGAGAGGGGGAGTAGGGCCTCCCTTTGAAGGCCTTGGTCTGGTGTTTCTTCCAATGGACATTTCTATGGTGGACTGACTACCTTGGACTTTGAGTCTCTCAGCCTCCTCTTCCCTTATTTCTTTGCGGGATTTCCTTCCTGCTCTTCTGGAGGGGCGCTCAAAGGCTTCATCCTCTGAAGAACCCACGCTATCTACTGGTTTTTTCCTTGTTACTTCAGCATAAGATGGGTTAGAGGGGCTACCTTGCGAGGCCTCAGCCTGTGTAGCTTCTTCCCCTGCTTGGTTTAATGGAGGGTCTTCTGTATTTTCCTGTTTTTCTTGAGTCGTACCTGCTGGGTCGGTCTGATCTTTTTCAATGTCATTCGGGGTTGCATCCATTTCTTGATTGTTCTTGGAACTGCCTGGAGCTCCAGAGGTATGCCCTTTTCCATTTCCTTTTTTTTGATGAGCAGTCTTTCGGACTACCATCCATTGGTCCTCGTTTATTTTGTCTGCTTGATCCTCTGCTTTTTTCTTGCAGTGCTTTGCAAAATGGCCGTGACCGTGGCAGTGTCTGCATTTGAAAGGGAGTTGTTCATAATCCAGTTCCTGGATGTGTGTCCACCCAGCAACAGTGAGCTTTATTGCTTCAGGCAAACCCTCTTCTAGGTCAACCTCTACACAGATTCGGGCGCATGAGTACTGATCTTTCCTTGCTGCCTGATCTATGTATTTTCCGAGCGCATTACCAATGATCTGGAAGGTTTTTTGATTCCAGCAGTGGAGGGGCAAATGGGGAAGTCGCACCCACACCGGGACAACGGAGGGGACATCCTGAGAGGGGTCAAAGTCGGGAGACCATTTGTTTAGATACAGGCCTTGTGGTCCCATGAAATAAGGGCCATTTCTAAAGATGAGACTTCTATCTTCCGGGTTCTCAAAGACAAATACGAAGAACCCTTTGCCCACAAAATAGCTCTTGACTCCGTCTTTAATCAGTGGAGACCAGTTTCTTTGGGTCCAGTCCTCAACCGATTTTGGAGAAGGCCAGAGGCCCGTAAACTGGCCTATTAACCCTCTCTCCGCGAGGTTCAGAGCAGCCTTGCATGTTTCTTCTTCAGGAAGGGCAACCGTAGGAATCGATTCAAGTTTCTTGACAAACTTCTGCTGGCTAGCCGTGGGAGGGCGTTTCGAGCTTGCGGCTATCAATGCTTTGAATGCAGAAATCTCCAGAGGCGGGTTGAGAGGAGGGGCAAGGCCCCCGCTGGATTCCATGGGGTCCTCTACATCCGCGGGGCCGCGCTGGCTTGCTCCCGAAAGCCCAGGCTTTCCGATCTATCAAGCAGGCAGATTTTTCCAAAATTTCGGCTGAAGGTCCTCTGTTGCAGCGTGGAAGGCCGAAGCAGGATTTCAGGTGAGAGCTCCTCTGTTGCAGCGTGGAAGGCCGAAGCTGGCCTGCGGCCAGGGGCGCAGTGCAGTCGGCGGCTAGGTCAGAAGTGAATTAACAGTTTTGCATATACCTATGGCATCTACTACATGTAATTTTTCAAATTAATAGAAGATTACGATTTTTCCTTGGGAAAAAAACATATTTTTTTCTAATTTTTTTAAAATTTTGAAATTTAATTATTTAAAAATATATTATTATATCTGAATAATTAAGTAAATAATTAAATAACAAAAATGATGTACCATATTCTTATTGAAAACATTCATCCATTTTCCCTTCCCAATCCCCTCAACAAAGGAAATTGTTAGGCCTTCCCCTTTTGTCCAATCACGAGAGGTGACTTGAGTGTTCTTTAAGAATTTATTTTACTTGCAGCTTGCGTACACCACATCTGCATTCGAATATTCAATGTTAGAATTTTTTAAATTTAAGTATCATCAACCATCAAACACGGAGTATCAACTAAGGTATATTCTACCCAACCCACCACCTCTCATGTATACTTACACCTATGACGTAAGGATAATGATAAAAATATGGAATTTTAATCATTTTAAGGGACTTGCTCACTCTGAAACGAAATTTCAAATGTACAAATCTATAAATTATTATATAATTAGATTATTTAATTTATTTATATATTAAGTAGGTATATATTTTATTTTTATATAGAGATGAGATATAGGTTTTTATTAATTAGGTTTATAAATATATTTAAAATATGTTTTTTGTTTAACTAGTTTGAGTTTAGACTGGAGTTAGTTTATTTATTGGATGGAAGTAAGACTTATTCATAGTAAAAATGTCATCATTAGGATTGTACAAAGTTTGGTTAAGTTTGGATGCTCTTTGGGATAGTTTAATTCCCCAAAAGTAACTTCCATTCTCAACTTCCCTTGTAAAATTTGAATGTAAAACATGGTAAAGACAAAACCAAAATATGAATATAATTAAAAGAAAAATATTAAATAAATGTTCAATTATAAAATAGTTTTGGCTTACTTTTTTTCTTTTTAAATTTTTATAAAATAATTAATATTCACTTTTATCTTTTATTTCAAATTTCTATTAATATTTTATGGATATTTTTTTATAATTAAAAAATATTTTTTATTATAAATTTAATAAATTTATTCAAATAAACTTTGATAGTTAACCCATCACATGTGAACCATCTCACAATAACACCAAACTAATAAAATATTTTTTTTAGTGAATTGTAGCAATTTGTATTCAAAATCAAAACATAGTTTATATAGAGTAAATCGAAATCATATCCAAAACCCCCAACAATACTAAATAAGCTGAAAACCCTAATCACCCACACTAAATACTAATCAAATATTAAACAATATTAATAAGAAACATTAAATTAACTTTTTAAACTTATAGATATTTAAAATCCAAACTCTATTAACATTTACAATATTTTATCTTTCTTTTTTTTGAAAGTTAAATTTGCATTGATGAATGAGAATATTATATAAAACATAAAAGGTTATTTGTTAGTGGCTTGCTATTAGGAAAACCAAACTAGAGATAGAACAACGAATTGCAAGAGATTATCTAAAATTGGGTTGTTCAATATAAGAAAAATTGATTAATAATATAACAAGATTAAAACTTAAAGTTTTCATCGGCATATAGAAGTTTGACATGAAAAGATTATAAAGAAAAAATGTTATCCCTATAACGCCTTGGGATACTCCCATGATTTTGTAATGTAATTGTACTCTAGTTATTAATGAATGCAAATTTTGGCTTGAAGAGTGGGACACAAATCCACGATTTGAGGAAGGGGGGTGGAGTTGAGTGATGATGGCTGGTGGAGACAAAATTGCACCTATGTAACAACTGGCAAGAGAGATTCTCAAGAAAACACCCATGTTTTCCGTACCTCTGGGAAGGAGAATGATTGGAGGAGACAAACAACCACACAAAAAGGATAAATATGGATGCATACAACAAGGGAGCAGTTGGTTCAAAGAAGGAAGTGTGATGGAAGAAGTTGGAGGAATAACATTTTTTTGATTTAAGAAACAATAAGTTGAGCCAAACTTAAGCGCATGTTGAGTACTAGTGTAGTTTACTGACGCTGAAGGAATGAAGTTCCCTGCATTATTTTGTTGAAGTTGTGGGATGGTGTGTCTAAGATTGGAGAAGTTTGAGGACAGAATTGGATTTTTAGGCAAGGAGCCAAACTTATGAGCATGGCTTCCCAGTGAAGGTTGCTTGAAGAAATCCCCTTGGATCGTGGATCTAGCTCACGGGTGGACAACTGCAAGAAGGATTTGGCTACAGTTAGCCTACGGTTAAGTGGAGAGTCGAAGTTCCTCCTCTAGTTTCCAACATCTTTAAATAAATCATATGTGTTTAATATTGTAAAGATTTGTATTCCTATGATATGCCATCCATAATGTCAGAATTCATCCTAGGCTTGTGGATGGTTATCCATTTAGTGTGTTATCTGAGATATATGGATTTAAGCTAGTCAAATCAGTGTTGGAGAGCTAGTGTGTATATGCATGATGGTCTAAAACAACCAGGATTTCTTTTGTTACCTTATACTCATTTGGTTATCACTTGTTAATATGAGTAGGAGTGGCAACTAACTTGTTTGATGTAGGAGTGGGAGCTAACTGATCAAGTATCAAACTTTCCTAACTTTTCATCAATATTTTGATATAGTATTTACTCCCAAATACTTTAAAATGTTTGATTGAAGTTGGCTTACCGTGCCACAATTCATAAGGTGTCTTATCAAAACATGGAGGCTTCACTGGGGGAACAATATCATACCACGCGGGTTCATATTGGGGGATATGTATTGAGGAAAAAATGACATAATATATTGGGGGATACATCGGGGTAAAGGGTTTTATATTGGCAAATATAAAAAATGGAGCTTAAAGTTAATGAAAAAATATAAAGGGGTATACAAAATGTTAATGGAAAAATGGATACCTACAATATCTAGTGAAAGTAGGGGTTTTTTAAATTGGGAAGTTGTATTGGGTTCATATTGGTAGGGGGGTAAATAATGTGAATTTTAGAGGGATTTTCCAATATGTAGTCAAATTAAGGGTATTGTTTAATATGCCATGAACACACGTGATATGTCAGAGGTTCACTAAGTGAATCCCTAATGTATCACAGTTTGGTCTGAGATGTGCCTTATTGAGAATGTGTATTGTTGTATGTATTGCTTCTTCCCAATAGGTTTGAGGAATGTTTCTTTCTTGTATCATGGCTCTAGCCATTTGCGGAACAAATATATTTTGTCTCACTGCAACTCCATTATGTTGAAGCATGTATGCAATAGTATACTGCCGTTTTATGCCAAGTTCATCACACAAGTTTGCAAACTCATCTGAAGTAAATTCATCTTCTTTGTTTGACCTTATGCACTTTATCTTTTACCCTGTTTAATTTTTTTCTAGTGCCTTTAATATTTTGAACTTCTCAAATGATTCTGACTTATTTCTAAGAAATTCCACCCATGTAAATCTAGAATAGTCATCAATCATCAACGCAAAATAATTTTCTCCTCCTAGTGTTTTTGTCTTGGAAGGTCCACACAAATCAACATGAAATAGCTATAAAGGCTTACTACTTGAAAATTTATCTTTAACTTTGAATGACGTCTGTGTTTGTTTTCCCATTTGACATTACTTGCATGTAGTGTTTTGAGGCTTCTTTATTGTTGGTAAATCTCTAACTTCTCTCTTGTTACTAAGCTCGATGATTTGATCAAAATTGAGATGCCCCAATATCTTATTCCATAGCCAAGATTCATCTTGTTTGTTGATGCAACATTCTTCATTCTCATCCTTCAAAATATATACATTATTTGTTTGTACTCCTTTAGCCAAAATCTTCCCAGTAGTTGTTGACCTAATTTCACATTCTTGAGATCTGAAGAGAACATCACATCCTTTGTCATGCATCTGAGTTACACTCAACAAATTATTTTTTATACCATCTACAAATAGTACATCCTGAGCCTTTCCTATTCCATTATTCAAACTAATTGTGCTCTTTCCTCTAATTCTTCCTGCTTCATCATTTCGAAATGTGACATTTCCAATTTTAATTTCATCTAGGGATTCAAACTTGCTTTCATCTCCTGTCATATGTCTAGAGAAGCCATTGTCCATGTACCATTTACTATTTTGATCTTAAGCATATAGAACTAGGTCATACTTATCAATTTTCTTCTCTTCCTTCTTCTTTCTCCACTGCATGTATTCATATGTTCTACAATTGTTTTGAGATGGTAATATATTGTCTTTAAGTAGACATTCATATTACTTGTACCCAAAGTTATGACAGTAGAAACATTCAATGATATTAAGGAGAGGAGAAAATGCATTTTTGTCTAGATTCATGTTTGTTTTGATGTTTGTGAATCTATTATTAGCCTCACTTCTCTTAGAATTTCCCAGATCATTTCTTCTAACATAAGCTCTACAATCTATGACTTTATGTCCAAAATTTTTACAGCAGTAATAGTACCCATATAAAAAATTTATGTACCTGGTAGTGGATGTCGTTTTAGGATATAACCATATTGACATTTGATAATCATGTCTCCTAAAGAAGTATGGTCTATGATAGTTTGTTGTTTGATTTTCCATTCCTTTTGTCTTCTACACTTTTCCGGCAATGTTTCTTTGCAGTTGTTCATTTAATGTTGGAGTGTTTCTCAAATTTTTGTTCTCATATTGATGTGAACTATCATTGTCTCCCTTGATATATTTTACAAAAGTAATTTTCTTTTTGTCCTCTGCCTTGGATTCACTGGATTCTCCTTCATAGCCTAACCCAACCTTCATGAGTGGAGACCTCTGAGAATTTAATATCACATCCAGTTTTTCAGATCCTTTTATATGTTGAATATTCATGTTTAAATCAGTTTGTGCCTTTTTTAGCCTCCTTTTCAGACTTACCACCTCTTCTTCCAATCTTTCACACTCCTGGATTTTCTCCTTTATTTGTTGCATCAGAATGTATTCTACCTTATTTTCTTCTTCAAGTTAAAATTTCAACTTGATAATTTATTCTAAATTCGATTATTCTTTTACATATTTCAATAATATCAATTTCTTCTTTCTATTCTTTTGATTATCCCTGTCTATTTCATCCGGGGCACTAATCAACTCCCCCTGAAGATCTACCTCACCTTCCTCTTCTTCTTCATATTCCTCACAATCTTTTTCGAGTTCTTCCAAGGCCATCAACATGAATTCACTAGTTCCATCTTCACTAGAGGATTCATTGGAACTTTCATATACATTGTTATCTTCTTAAGAATATAAGCTTTTCCTTTTAAAATCTTTCTCTTTCTGCACATTATTAGAGTTGTTCTTTTCTTTCCCTTTAAGCTAATTTTGTTCTTGCTTATAAGGATATTTGGAGGCATAATACCCCACTTCCAGAATTAAAAGACTTAAATGGAAGTTTTCCTTTGTACTTACCTATACCCTTCTTCAACCTTCTGACAAATTTTACTTCATCTTCAACAGAACTTGAGCATGAACATTCCTTTTCTTCTATAGATTTGTCTTCCTTGAAAGTTTCATCTTTGGTGCATGACTTCCCTTTTGGAATTCTCATCTCATATGCTGTCAAGGAACCAAGTAGTTGATCCCTATTCAAAGTCTCAAAGTTTGTTGTCTCTTCTATAGTTGAAACCTTAGGATTGAACTTAGAAGGTAATGACCTCAATATTTTTTGAACTATTACACTTTCTTTGATTGTTTCTCCTAGACCCATCATGACATTTACAACTTCATCAACTCTTAAAAATAACTTAGCAATATCTTCATCTTCATTCATTTTTAAAGTCTCAAACTGTGTTCTATATACTTGTAATTTGACCATCTTTACCTTTTTATCTCCTTCATGAATATTTTCCAATTTAACCCAGATATCTTTAGTTGTTTGACAATGCATTACTTTAATAAATTCAGACTCACATAATCCACTCATAAGTGCATTCATAGCTTTTGTATTAGCTATAAAATCCATTTTGGCATCTTTATCACTAGTCGTTTCCTTTGGTTCTTCACACCCTACCATCACAGTAGCCCAAACTACTACTCCAAGAGAAATTAAATATGTCTTCATTCTCATTTTCCAGAATGCATAGTTTGTACCAATAAGCAAGGGGGCTTTATTTGCTAAGCATCCTTACTAATTAGCCATTATACTGACTTAAGACCTCTTTATAGTTGTTAGACTGATATTGAAGGAACTGGATCTGATACCAAATGATGGAATCATGATTTCCATTACACCGAAATCCGTAGGTGTTAGTAAATGGACACATCACTAGAGTTAATGGATCTAGGAGAGGCGGTTAAGCATGTGTCACGAAACACATGGGGAGCGTTGGATTATCCATTGTCCAACAGAGGAAGGATAGTTCATGTGAACACCAAGCACATGAATTAACAATGTGTAACACTAGAGGAGAGGAGGGAGAATCCCTTCAAGCTCTTTGATATATATACATACATTCAGAAAGGTCTCTCCATGAACTATTTCAAGGAATGTTAACCCTGAAGGTTGCCATAAACCTTGGAAAAGACTCGGTCTGATGTTGTATTTATAGATAGTTACATATGATGGTGAAGGATACCTTGAACACCAGTAATCATGGCATTGAGTTGTTGTGGTTTATTGAATGTTTTTTAAATTGTTATTATCATTTCCTTCATATTTATTTTCTAATTTGACTATTGACATTGAGCATGGCCATGCTACCTTGTGTTGATATTATGTATTATTGTTGTGATATTTTCATTGTTCTTTGTTTCTTCTTTCTTATTTTCTTTTGTGTTTTGGTCTTGGTTGGCTTGTTGGGTGTGGAAAGGAAATAAAATGGAGCTACGGATAAGAACCAAAATAAAATCCAAACGATAAGTGCAATACCTTGGTTAAAACCTTGCACGTAAGATAAATGGAAGCAAGGAGGGAAGAAGAAAATGATAGAACAATTGAGATGGGCTTGGTTGAGTCCACATGAATAAAAGGATATTGGCATGATAGCTATGGAAATATCATAAGTGGAATGTTTTTCCAAACTTTAATATGACAACATGGCTAAGATATGCAAGGTGTAATGACTATGCAGTATCAAAAAAATAATGAAGGTTGAAAATTGATAGCGTGTGAACATATTGGGTAAGGAAATGTTGAGTTAAATGAACCATTGAATATTATAATAGCAGGGATATCATATAATCGTGTTTGTGATGGAATCAAGCTAAAGAGGTAAAAGAAAGAATTTTGGATGAAGAAATTCCTTTGGCTGAGTTTTGAAATTGTTGTTCCAAATGAATGCATGCTTTGCATAGATACAAGGGGTTCTCTTAACCTTTATTTTGCTTGACATTATATGAATATGTGTTATATTCATTAATATTTTGATGATTAAATGAATGTATGCAATTCCATTGTAATTGACAGGTTGTTATTACGAATCATTCTTGTGGAAGGATGATTGGTTATGCTTATAAAATTTGATGAATATATGAATGGAGTGATTGGGATGACACAATGAGGTTATCCAATGAGATTACTGAATATGTAAGTAATTCATTGAGCAAATGGGAATTATTTCTGATTATTATTTTTATTATCATGTGATTATGACATTCATGTGCCCATGTTGATATTATGTTTATGACCAAGAATTGTTGTTTGAGGTGTCAATAGGTACACGAACTATCAACTGGATTCCTTGGTCAAAAGATGAGGTATGTATGACACTGAGTGCTTTCCTTGAGGCTGAGAAACACTGAGTAAATACAGTTTGTTTCTTCCACCTACCTTATTATGGGTGTAATGATATTGAGGACAGGTAAACCACTTAGAATGGGGGTTTCCTGGGCTTGAAAAAAAACTAATGATAATGGACCTATGGAGAGGAATAGCCACCACTGAGTCTTATTCCTTGGGGATGAGAAACCACTCAAAGGGTTGGATTTGAAGACGAAGTTGACTGAAGATTGCATGGAGCAGAATAGCCACACATAGTGTTATGCCTCGAGGTTGATAAAACACTAAGTGTTGGTAAATCTAGGAAGGCAGTGTGGCATATGGAACTTTGTTTAACTCATGGAAGCAAGTCATAATCGAGATCTTGAATATAAGACTCCTTGAGTAGTGCAAAGGTACTTGGTTATATGACTCCATGCACTAGTCATTAGAGCATGACAGATGTCTACTGGGTTGTAAGACTCTTTTCATGGTATGAATTGGCCTTATAAACATTGGGGGAAAACCACTTGGTTGGGACCCCAATTAGTCCCTTTTCCATTTGGAATAGTGACTCGGACTAGAATTATGGGACCAGATTCCCTTTAACAAAAATGTGCAAAGTGGGATGTATGTTGGTGATAATGGATCTATTAGGACTATTAATATATTTTGATAAATTACCATAACCTATTATAGTACCTGGGTAAGCTGAAAACATATGTGCTAAAAAGATGTCGTAATAAACATAATAATGTAGATTATTACTAAATTATGATATTAATTCAATCGAAAGGAAATTAATTTAATTAAAGCATCACATATGATAAAAATATCATTGTTCATAATATAAATTAATTTTAAACCAAACATGTTAGTAGTGATCATGAAAGACTAACAAAATTACATATCTACAAATAATATTAATAAACAATTCCTTTCAAAGAAAAGAAACAAAAACATTGGATAGTAGTACCCAAGAAACTGTAAATCCGCTTATTCTCGAACTACAAGTGGTTCATATTTATATTAAGAAAAAATCAAATACATTAGTGCAATTTAAGTCCTTTTTTTTCAAAATTAAGAACCCCCGCCCCCATCTCGGAGAGGTACATTTATAGTCTCATTACAAAAAGGATAAAAACAAACTCTTCCACTAATATCTCAACAGAAAAAACAGTAAAATACTAATAAGGAAATTGTTGTAATATACTTTGAACTTAGGATGAAGACTTCCCAATAGTGAGTTGTCGCAACCTGTATATATCTAGCAGATTGGTGAGCTCTGGAGGTTGCTTAAGCTTGATCCTCATCTGGCTAGTAAAAATAGTAGTCTTTAACGATGATAACATCTGTGTAGTAATATTAGATAAGAAATGAAGAACCAACCATTGGATATGAGGCTTGACAAGAAAATACCAATGATGCTCAAGGTGAATTTTAGACAACTGCTCAATTATCTTAGCCATTGTTGTGCTATGTTCCAACGAAGTTTTCAATAATGTCTTGACATTTGGAAGTGAATATTCTTAGCAGTTAGAAATCAAATTTGATTTCAAAAAGGTATCATTGAACGATTCACTGATATAATTAGAAATATCTCGTACCTCATTTACTACAGCCTCAACTTGTTTCATTTTGATTTCCCATTCTCAAAAAATTATTAGCTTTTGTACCTCATCAATTTAAGGTATATTTGCTTTTATACCTTCTGCACTTTCCTTCCAACCTAGAAAATTGGTTAATTGCTCGTTCACTTCATCAAAATAACTCATCATCTCGACCAACTAACCAACAAGATAATTTCTTGTCTTACATTGATCCTGAATCAACATGAGCTTATTGCAAAAGATCTTATGTTGATCCCTCAGAAGATCATTTAACTCTTTGGATTCTTTCTTAAAATTTACCAGTTGAGGACAGACACTCAACTTCTATGTCTTTCTCTGCATTTCTTCAAGTTGATTATCTTTCATCTAACTTGTCTTCTTCATGGATGAATTGTTTATTTCCTTGAGATGCAGTAAATTTTTTCACAACTGAATTTGGATCATATTGTCTATTAGGAACAATGGGAAATTTTGAGAACTTGAATAGCCAAGATTTCTTTCTCAACATGATAGTAATTGGCTAATGCAAATATACCAAATCTCATAGGAAAAATAAGCCATGCCCTTTTATTTGACTCTTTCAACACTTTAGTAATACCATAACCAATTGTCTGGTAAGACACCTCCCTGCTAACTAACTTATCCGGGATAAACAAAGGCAAAACATGAGGATGGGAAAGGCTACCCCAAACTATGATGTAAGTGAATAGCTCTTCACCAAACCAATTTCTGAACTTTCAAAGATCATCCATAGCTTCTTGAGACATCCTAGGTGGTCGAGACTAAAAAATGGCTTCATATATAGGAATCATTACCATGTGAGAAATCTGATAGAAATGTTCAAAGCATTTGGATTCCCATAAGATGTCATGATAAGTCAGAATAGGCTTCGGATCTTGAATGGTCCATTTCCAACGCATAGCAGGAAAATCCATGGACAAACACAATACATATATAACATAAGTGGGCATGTAGAAAGGGGGAAGCTTATCGTCAAGAATACTTCTAGCATGCCGGAAAGCTAAGATATTTGCAACTAAGTTATCAGAAAGAAGGGTACCCCAGTCAAATATAAAACCTTTGGAAGCCCCATCGATTAGAGATACCTAGGTGTCTGGGAAATTTGACACATTAGGTAGAGCATGCACTCGACACATCATGGCTATGACTTAAGAAAAAGGAGCAGCAAGGGAATTGAGTGAATACTTATCGTATTCCTCCACTTTATGCTTATTAAGGTATCTTCTGCATTGTCTGATTTGTTATGACTTGGTGTACTGCTTATTATACATATATTGAGGTTTTGGTAGATGATACATGCTTTGAAGATCCTTACTGGTGAAAGAACCAACCAATGTTCCCATTTTGATCTAAATATGTCTCTCGGAAATATCTAAATTTTTGACTAACCAACGAACCATGTCTATGTAAGGCAATAGTTGTGGTCTTGTAGTAATCCTATGAAGAAAAGAGTTGGCGGCATCCATTTCAGTGGCTTATGAGATAGAATTTGTATCATCAGTTGTTACTTTTCTGGTGGTGACCTTAGGCCCCTCATCTTCAAAATACTGATAAATTTCTTCCCAAGAGGGAAGCCTAGCATCTATGGTACATACGATATCTAAAAACAAGCTTGCTCCTGGAATTTTATCATCAACATCTTAAACATATGGACCCGAGGATTGTTGTTGTGGAGATTTGTTCTTAACTTTACTGCATTTCTTCATCTCCTCTAAATATCGAGAATCATAGTTCACCTGTAAAAGACAGAGACTGAGCTTTAGCAGAAAGACTATTTACAACAACTCATAATGGCATAAAAATGGAAACATATCGTAAAAGTATTTGATTAAAAATCAATTGAAAAAACCAAAGATTATTTAATGTGATACTTTATTCATTCGAGACCCATCATTAATATGTTAAATTACTTAGGTGAAAAGATAATGGTGTTGAGAAAACTACTAAGAGGGCGGAGGTGGGGTTGGGGGGATTTAATTAGTATTTAAAACTCACTTAAATTTTCTTTTATTACTCATATTTTTGTACACGACTTTACTGAAAGAAAGTTGCATATATACGCCACTGTTATGCAGACAACTAGCGTATATCTGTTAACTTACTTTTCAATTACTTCATCATCTGTCTGTCTTGAACCAGTGTATCAGAACCTCATCAAGCATTAGTTAAATAGTAACTATGTGCAGTGAAAACAAAATAAACCATCACACATGAACACCAAGATTCTAGGTGGAAACCCAATGTGGGAAAAAACTAGCGTTGTTGTCGTCTTTGTCTTCTTTTATTATCAAGAAAAACTTCGTACAATCTTGTACTGATGTAGATTCACACTAGCAAGAAAGAACCCACCTACAGAAGGCTACAACCTTCTCTTATTCTCCATCACCCACTGGAAGGGAGATCCAACCCTCTAATCTTGTTTACCGACACCCACCAAAAGGGAGCTCCAACCCCCTGATCTCATTTACTAGCACCCACCGGAAGGGAGCTCCAACCCCCTAATCAGATTTACCATCTACCACTGCAAGGAAGCTTCGACTTCCTCATTGAAGGCTCCAACCTTCAACACCTTCATGGACCATGTTTCATAATTTTCATACTAGATCCACCTAAACCAAAACATCAAATTTGTAGGCCACGTTTCATCAAATTTTCATACTGGACCCACTACCATCATTTAAGCCCAATACCAAATATCAAAACTGAAATTGATCACTACAACAAATCACTCAATCATTGAACCAACTGAATCAACCAATCACTGAACCAATTGAGACCCAAACCAATCAACTTATTCTCAAACAACCAAAGTAGTTAGATCATTGTAACCAAAATACCAATATTGAACCCAAACACTACATCAACTCACTGAACCAACTGAAAACCTTGATCAATAAAATGTTAGAATATATATGATACTTTACTTTAGCAAATTTGCGTGTATACGCGACTTCTTTGAATCATACCTTCGTACATATCTCAAAACATTGAACCCTAAAACTGAATCACTATCATTTTGAAACAAACACTGAGTTACACCCTGAACCACTGAATTACTCTAAAATAATCATAGAACCATCACAAATCTTTAATCACATACAACTAGCAGCATCATCACTCTTCAATCAATCAATTCAACTTCAATCATCACTGTTAAACCCATATCATCAAGTAAGACTTCATTGACACACAACAAGAATGGTTAGAATGATTAGACATCATATTCAACAAAACCTTAGCTTATACATGTGCTTTCCATAAAACACTTCTGTGTGTATACGTTCTCTTCAGGAATCAAACCCACGTACAGATATGTCCGAAGTGCAAAATCGACACATAACTTACCAGCGTTAAACCCACGTATGTACACGCCTTTTAGGTTATCAAACCTGCATATGCACATGCCTTTCATGTTATCAAACATGCGTATAGATATGCAACCATTGACTTATAGCTTCGTTGCACATCAGACCTTTAGAACAAACCCATCTCTCGTCATACATAATAAAACATGCACCTGACGTAAATATTATAGATCAATCAATCCATTATCAATATAGTCATTTCAGATCTATTGGATTTTATCCATTATCAAATTCTCGGGTGCATACTTAGTTTCAGATCAAACAATTCATTAATAACCCATTACATGCACACTTGCTTTAGATCTAACTATTCATGAAATATTCATCACTTGCACATGCAAACACTTTGATCTTAATCTCCTTATATAGCTTAGGCCTTATCCAATACCACAGGTCAAATCCTTCATAATGTCGATGGTATTCTTAGATGGGATCAAATATATGTTGTCGCGCTCATTACTATGGGTTAATACCATGGTAAATACCCCTGGTGTTGAGAATACCATGGTGCAGAAATTGAACGCAACTTTGCTTCACAAAACTTGTGTATACACGTCTTTTCTTCATAAAACCTTCGTATGTACATGAATTTGCTTCACAGAACCTGCGTATACTTCTTTAATCTTCATGTTTATCATTCCTCTATCTTTGAATTAACATTCCTTTTTCCAATCTTTATGCCACATCTGTACTAGCATGAATACTCATCTAGCTACCATCATGTTGACATGTTTATTAAGTAGATTTCCATCAAGGACAACACATTTGTCATAATGCCAATAAATGGACCACGTGAACATGCCATGTCAGATATCAGAACAAAGATATCGAAGGGGAAATTAAAATACACTTACAATAAATGACTTTCCCGATATGCAAAGGTTTGAGAAATGAATCTCTATGACACAAGGCCTCGAGATATGAAGTTTTGATATATGAAAATTCTGATATAAGATTTTTATGTGATAAGAGGTTTGAGATGTGTGATTAGGTGCTTAGTATTTAGCTCAAAAATCAAAGTTCTCAGAATGGCTCGAAACCCTTTAATGATTGTATCTGTCTTTGAAAAATGATCCTAACGCAACTCGTTTCGTAGAAAACCGAGTTCTTATGAGAAATTTATTGTGTTCTAATCACTTTGCTAAACAGGTGAAATTTGCAAAAAAAATGCCTAGTCACTGCACAGTCAGCAGTTCATACTGCTGACATGGCAGGTGACTAGGCATGGTCAACGGTGGTCAACGACGAATCACAGGTGGACAAGTGGCATCATTTGATTGGGTTGTACAGGTGGTGTGTTGGCACATTCTTATTGGTTTATTTTTTGACCAATGGAAGAATGCCATGTGGAAATCCCAGAGGCCGCCACGTGGCACCTCCCAAAGGCCTTGACAGTCTATACAGTGGAACAAAATTTTGGTTGGAGGTCGGGTCGAACCCACGACCTCCGGCACACCGTCCGTGCAACTTTACCAACTCCTCTATCACGTGGTTCTTACCATCTATGATCTTCGTTTACATTTGAATTTCAACAGTTTATGGGTTGGCAGTTAGGGGAGGGCCAGCCCGCAGGCCAACCCTCAACCATGTGAACACAAATATAAAAACCACAACAGTTATGTTAACCCAGCGGCTCCGGCATACAGTTACCGCAACGGTTAGTGTCTTGACATGTGAACACAATGGGGGTTACATCAAATGGTTTATTTGGCGGACAATACACCAACACCACGACGGTCAGTCTCTCGCATGTGATCGCAACAACAAAATGTGGTTAACATCAAAAGGTCAGCACTCTGACGACTCCAGCTCCAATGGTTAATGCGATGTTAACCATCACATGTGAACAACCCATAAAAAACCGTCGGATGTTACGATTTCAGTTAACGCTAATTGCAGGATTATGTTAATTAATCCAATTTTAAAAATTAATTAACTGCAGTTTAATCTGGCGAAAGTTTTGGTGGTTCCCCCAAATTTGGGCCTGCCTCCAGATTTAGCGGGGCTAACTGGAGATATTCCAAAATTAGAGGAGAAATTATAGGAAAATACTGTCTAAGTCATACAGAAGGAATTTTTTTACCAAATTGAGCTCAGGAAGAGGTGTTCTTGGCTAATTTGGACATTTTGAACACATTGGTGCAGGTATCAAGAGCCATAGAGCTTTGTAAAACAATTTTTTTCCACATTGAGCTAATACAGAGGCCCAAGCCATGGAAGCTGGACCAAGGAGATGTAGCCCAGGAGGGGTGAACTCCTTCATCAAAACACTGTGCTAAAGTGTCTCTTTGATGGTTTGTTGTACTTTGAATGTATATTGTTTAATATTTGTTTTGAAGCTATTTTTCTCATGAATGTCATTTTAAAACTTAAAGAAATTTAGCTGATTACATACAAAAATAGCTAATGAAACCTCAGCACAAGAAGCAATAAGAAAGCACATGTTTAGAAATATGTAATTGTTATTAGCACAACAAAACTAATCATACAAAAACAGATCAAGTTGGTATCATAGCAAAGGTTAAATTTCTTGATTGCTTGAGTTTGTGCAATTAGGGTTTTAATGGTTGCAAAATTGTGATGCTTACAAGGTTAATGTTGCATAAAGGAGAAGGGAAGCTATTGGTTGCAACTCCTGAGGTAATTCCCAGAAGAAGGAGAGCCACAAGGCTACAATCTCCACCACCCAAAGTTCCAATTCCAGCTGCACTTGAAACTCCTCAATTTTTGCTTTCAACTAAGATTGAAGAGGTACAAGTAGTACCAATTTCTAAGTCTGAATCCATAACAATTATTTCTGGAGAAAGAGAGCTTGAAGGTCCTTCTTCAGAAGAGAAAGAATTCAAGAAAGCTTTCTTCACTTTAACTGAGATGGTTAAAGTCCTCTATGAAGAGAGGAACACTAAGAATGGTTGGAGAGAACCTAAACCTCCACATGGAGAAGGAAGCTCAGAGGATAAGAAAGATGAGAAGAAGGATTCCAAAGGCAATGGTGGAAATCCACCTCCATCTCCACAATCCTCATCATCTTCATCATCTCACACAGCATCATCTTCCACTACTACCACTGAAACTACCGATACTCATTCAAAAACCCCAGAAGGAAAGACTCCCTTACTTAAATTGGACATAAAATTTGAACTCCCATGTACAATGGAGAGTTGAATGTAGAAAATTTGGACAATTGGATTTGAAAATTGGTGGTATACTACAGAATTCAGAACCTTTAAGAAGATGACATAAAGGTCTAGTTGGCTTCATTGAGGCTGGAAGGAGCTGCACTAGTTTGGTGGGAAGCAAATACTCAAGAGGAAATATGAATCCATGGTAAGATATCCATTACTTGGGTTGAATTTGTTTCCGCAATTAAAAGACAATTTTATCCTTTAGCCTATATGCAAAAATCCATTATGAGCTAGAAAAAGTTTAGGCAGCTTAAAGGCTAAATAGACCAAGATTATACATAGGATTTTAGGAAAAGAACTTTGTTGTTAGGAGTGAATTTGAATTCCCAAGATACATTGCTAAAATATATTGGGGGTTTACATTCCTATCTGAAACATACTATTCTTTTGTTCAATCTAAACAATTTGGATGAGGTATGTGTGCAAGCCACGCACCTTGAATCTGGAGGAAAGAACATTCAGGAAGAGGGTAGTAAGAGGAAGCCATTCAAGGGAAAGGAGAAAGAGAAGGGTGGAAAATGGAAGGGAAAGAAGAATACAAGTGTGAATAAAGAAGGGGAGAAAATAACATGCAAACAATGTTCCAAAGAGGGGCATGATGAAGCCCATTGCTGGAAATTGTATCCCGAATTAAGGCCTAAGAAACAAAACAATAAGGGGAAACAAAATATGACCGCTACCACACAACATGACCTTGGTTCAGATTCTGGTGATGAGACCAAGATTTCAGCCATGGTTACAAAAGGAAAAGAAATTTTTGCAAACACTAGTTCATCACATGGTCAAAACAACACTCCAAATGAAGAGTCAAGAATAGACTTGTTTCATGTAAGAGTGATTTCAAATCATACAAAGATTGATGCATTATTTAATAGTGGGTCACAATAAAACTTGATTTTAGAAGACTTGGTTAAAAAAATAAACCTTGAAACTGTACCTCATCATAAGCCATATCCATTGGGTTGGATAGCTAACAATGCAAACTTATAGGTTACAAGGAAGTGGTTATTTCAAGTTTGCCATTATTGAAAATTTCATTGATGAAGTTGAGTTAGATGTAGTTCCACTTGATATCTCAGGAATCATTTTTGGTATTCCTTATCTGTATGATAAGAAAGCAATATTTTATCGCCATGACAACAAACACATATAGCTCAAGAATGGGGTGGAGTACATAGTGAGAGCCCATCATAAAAAGCTGAACATTTCTTTTATTAATGCAGGGCAGATGAAGGGACTAGTAAACGCAAGTAAAAATTTTCTGTTTCTCATCATCAAGAAAAAGAATGATATTGATTATGAATCTTTTGAAGGTTGTGATGATAAATTGAAATCTGATTTGTTTGATGTGGTAAGCAAGCATGGCGAGATGTTTCAGGAACCAAAGGGTTTACCTCCCAAGAGGGGAATTCGACATGAGATTCAGTTGCAACAGGATGTTCCACTTCTGAACATTGGCATGTATCGCATGTCTATTATGGAGAGTTTGGAAATCAAAAAGAAAATTCAAGAGTTGTTGAACAAAGGTATCATATACTCATCTACTTCACCACGTGGTTCGTCCATTGTCTTGGTGCCAAAGAAGGATGGAACTTGGCGCATGTGTGTGGATTTTCGTGCACTGAAAAAAAATCACCGTAAAGAATTGTTATTACTCCCAAGAATTAATGATTTGCTTGATCAGTTGAGATATGCAAAGTATTTCACTAAGTTAGACTTACGAAGTGGTTACCATCAAGTTAGGATAACTAAAGAAGACATTTGGAAAACCACATTTAAAACTAAACAAGGATTGTTTGAGTGGCTTATTATGCCTTTCAGTCTTACAAATGGTCTAGCAAATTTCATGAGGGTAATGAATGATGTATTGAGACCATTTCTAGATGATTTTTTCATTGTCTACTTATATTATTTTTTCATTGTATACTTAGATGATATTCTCAGATTCAGAAAATCAAGAGATGAACATGTCATGCATGTAAACGAAGTACTTGATGTCTTGATAAAAGAACATTTTTTTAAATATGTTGAAGTGTGAATTTGGAAGACTCCTTTAGTGTATTTGGGACACATTGTTGGAGGAGGTGAGATGAAGATCGACCCCTGTAAGGTTGAGGTCATTCTAAATTGGCCCATGCCCAATATAGTTACAGAGGTAAGAAGCTTTTTAGGAGCAGCACAATATTGGAAAAAGTTTATTGCTAATTTTTCTTCTATTGTAGTTCCATTACATGCATTGACAAGTGTCAATAAAGTATTCTATTGGGGAGATGTACAACAGAAATCATTTGATGCTTTGAAGAAAAAGATAAGTTCAACACTAGTATTGTCACTTCCAGATCTTAGATAGCCATTCGATATTCAAACGGATGCAAACAATTATTCCATAGGAGCAGTTCTATTGCAACATGGTAAGCCCATTTCATTTCATTCTGAAAACTTTATTGGAGTTGTAACTAAATATCCCACATATGACAAAGAACTTTATGCATTGGTACAAAGTGTTAAGAAATGGAAGCACTATTTGATGGGGAAGGAGACCATCATCCATAACGAACATCAACCATTGCAGTACTTACAGTCACAGTCAAAGTTGCAACAGTCACGACATTTCAGATGGATGGGTTTTCTACAACAATTTCATTTGGTTATCAGGTATAAAAAGGGAATTTACAATAAGGTTGTTGATATGCTTTCAAGGCCTATTTTAATTTCATCTGTTATACTCAAGCATAATTATGTTTTGCATGAAATTTACATAGAACAATATGCAAATGATAGTGACTTTCAAGAAGTATATGCAAGCTTGAGTCAAGGAAATCAAATTGAAGACTTGGATTATCATGTACATAAAAGTTTGTTGTATCACTTGTGCAAGTTGTGTATTCCATAGGGAGAAAGAAACAATATCATAAGGGAGACGCACACTTCATTGGTTGTTGGACACTTTGGTGTAGGCAAGACAGTAGCGAATGCTCAAAGGTATTGTTATTGGCCACGCATGTTGGATAATGTTTCTCGTTTCATAAGAGGATGTTCTTTATGTGGTACAAGTAAGCCTAGCAATAGGAAACTTGGTTTATACACTCCACTTTTGGTACCTTCACGTCCATGGGAGAGTATCTCAATGGATTTTGTAGGAGGTCTTATATTGTCGAGGAAAGGTCATGATTACTTGTATGTAGTTGTAGATAAGTTCAACAAGATATACATACTAACACCATGTAAAAAGAAAATTACAGCTAAACAAACAACTCAACTTTTCTTCCAAAACATTTGGGTTCATTTTGGTCTTCTTACTTCTATTGTAAGTGATCGATATTATCGATTTGTTGGGAATTTTTTGTCAAATTTGTGAGACATGATGGACACAAATTTAAAGAAAAGTACATCCTTTCATCCACAAACAGATGGACAAACCAAGGTGGCCAATCGAACAGTGATTCATCTTCTTAGAGGATATTGTAGCAAACATCCCAAGTTGTGGGATGAATAGTTGCATTACATACAACATGCCTACAACAGGGAAAATCATTCTTCCACAAACACATCGCCATTTGAGGCATGTTATGGGTACTTGCCAAGATCACCATTGGACTTCATCTTTGAGAAAGATGTCACCATCGATGGTCACAGTGGCATCGATAAGGCAAGGAAGTTCATAGAGCAAATTCAGTTGATACATCATATAGTGCAGGAACAACTCGAGAAAAGTCAAAGAAGCTACAAGACAAGGCATGAATAATTTATAGTATCTTTTGGGGTGAAAAAGGCTTCTAGTGGGTAGGAATGATCAGGTGCTCAGTATTTAGCCCAAAAATCAAAGTTCTCAAAATGGCATGAAACTTGAATGTCCGTGTCCATCTCAGAAAAACGATCCTAACACAACTTGTTTCGTCAAAAATCGAGTTCATATGAGAAAGTTATTGTCTTCAAATCGCTTTGCTAAACAGGCGAAATTTGCAAAAAAAAGCCTAGTTACTGCATAGTCAACAGTCTGTATTGCTGACGTGGTAGGTGACTAGGAATGGTCAACAATGGTCAACGGTGAATCATAGGTGTAAAAGTGGCATCATTTGATTGGGTTGTACAGGTGGTGAGTTGGTGCATTCTTATTGGTTTATTTATGGACCAATGGAAGAATGCCACGTGGCAAGCCCAAAAGCTACCACGTGGCACCTCCCAAAGGTCTTGGCAGTCTATATAGTGAAGCAAAATTTTGGTTGGAGGTTGGGTCAAACCCACGACCTCCAGCACATTGTCCGCGCAACTTTACCAACTCTTCTACCGGGTGGTTCTTACCATGTATGATCTCTGTTTACATTTGAAGTTCAATGGTTATGGGTTGGCAGTTAGGGGATGGCCAGCCCGCAGGACAACCCTCCTCCATGTGAATGCAAATATAAAAACTGCAACATTTATGTTAACCCGGTGGCTTCAGCATATTGTTACCGTGACGGTTAGTGTCTTGACATGTGAACACAATGGGGGTTACATCAAATGGTTTATCTAGCAGACAATACACCAACACTGCGACGGTCAGTCTCTTGCATGTGATGGCAACAACACAATGCAGTTAACATCAAACTATCAACACTCTGATGGCTCTGGATCCAATGGTTAATGCGATGTTAACCATCGCATGTGAACAACCCATCAAAAACCGTCGAATGTTACAGTTTCACTTAATGCTAATTACGAGATTATGTTAATTAATCCAGTTTTAAAAATTAATTAACTGCAGTTAATCTGGCAAAGGTTTTGGTAGTGCCCCCAAATTCGAGCCTGCCTCCAGATTTAGCGGGGCTAACTAGAGATATTCCAGAATTAGAGGAGAAATTGTAGGAAAAGGTTGTCTGAGTCATAGAGAAGGTAATTTTCAACCAAATTGAGCTCATGAAGAGGTGTTCTTGGCTAATTTGGACATTCTAAACACATTGGTGCAAGTATCATGAGCCATATAGCTTTGTAAAACAACATTTTTCCACATTGAGCTAATATAGAGGCCCAAGTCATGGAAGCTGGGCCAAGGAGATGTAGCCCAAAAGGGGTGAACTCCTTCATCAAAACATTGTGTTAAAGTGTCCCTTTGATGGTTTGTTGTACTTTGAATGTTTGTCATTCAGTATTTTTTTTTAATCTATTTTGCTCATGAATTCCATTTTAAAACTTAAGGAAATTTACCTAATTACATACACAAACAACTAATGAAACCTCAGCACAAGAAGCAATAAGAAAGCACATGTTTAGAAATCTGTAATTGTTATTAGCACAGCAAAAATAATCATACAAAAATAGATCAATGCGAGAGCTTCGAGATACATAAGTTCTGAGATGTATAAGTTTTGACGTACAAGAATAACTCAAAAATTATTGTTCTCATAAGTCCTCTTTAATTAAAGTTACAATATAAAAAGCCCTGATAAATTAAGGTTCAATATATAAAAATCTTAAATATAAATAAATAATCTGTTAAGCTCAGGAAGTTGGATCTTGGAAAGGAAAGATATCGTAATGTTTTATTAAAAGGTTCTGATAAAGCCATTTTGAGAATATTTATCCCGATTGGGGAATTTACTTTAGTTTTTCCTTAAAATATTTCAATATTTTTTTAATTTAATTTCCTTTTAGTCTAGTTTCAGAGCAAAACTAAGACGATTTAAAAGAAACTAAAAATAAAGGGTCCCCATTATTTATTATGTCTTAGAAGAAAAATGGGGGGTTGTTGTTTGCTACAAAAATTGGTTATGCACTAGGTGAAACAATTATCTTTGAATAAATTAATGAAATTCAAAAGAAAAAGGAATAAATATGAAAATATCAAAATGCTAAAGTTCAGATTTTCTATAAAAGTTTCTCTGAAAACTGAAAATAAAAGTTATTATTTGCAAACCTCACAACCTATTTATATGAAGGAAATAATTCATCTATGAATCCAGTTGTTAATATCAACTATATTGATGAGATAAAGAATATTTATTGGTTTAGCATTAAGATAGACTCTGATGTCACAAGTAGTGCCACTACTGCCATTAGGCGTCCATAGCTTCAACAGGGTTACCTTTTAACCAAGGAAATACCAGTGTCCCATCCACTAGTAAAGATTTTAGAGAAATTTGGTTCAGAATTTTATTATTTTATTTTCCTTGAAAGTCATTGTCTTGGCTTGGTGACCTGATATTAACAATTCCATTCACAAGTATTAACGATAGTGAACAAGTCGACTCATGATGAGACCTCTTTTCTTATAGCTTTTGGCTATAAGCCATTACCCTGGCTTGGTGACCAGATTTGGTAATGTCAATACCATTAGTACCCATGATCATGGTAAGTTGGCTCTTAATGAGACCCCTTATCTTTCAAGTTTAATATTTTTGAATTACACTCTAAAAATATTTAATTAGTGGATGAGGAGGTAAATCTTATCCTTAAGAGTTGAGGATGATAGATAGATTCATAGGAATCCAAACTATTTTTCATAGCCTTTACCTATTTCAGTAGCTGCTTTAAGTTATGGTTCCTGAGACGAAATAACCCTTTAATGGATTTTAGGTTATGCGTAGTTCACAAAATATTAAAAGAAAAATCATTAATATGAAAGCTTCTAACATGTATGAAATTATGAAAATAGCATAATAATCATTTTATTGATAATTTTCCTTTGAAATGGATTTCATAAAAATGAATAGAGAATATATTAATACATAGTACGCAAGCACAAACCAAAAGAGTGGAATTCAACAAAAGTAGTTAAAAGAAAATTTGGTTTATACATATGATTATTTTACATATTTACAAAAGGTACGATAATCTTCAAGAAAAATATTTCTTGATGATAAACCCATTTACGGGAAGGGATTCCCTCCTTCCTTGTAGGCCTTGGAGGATGAAAATAGATGGGCTAAGTCTTTCCAAAATCTCAAATGGTCTTAACCAAAGTTTCTGAAATTTTGTGTGATTACCTTTTTCTTCATGGGTTTTGTCCCATTTCATAATAAGATCACCCACTTCCAAAAAAATATTTCTAGCTGAACTTGCATCAAACAATAATTCAATAATATTTCGATGTTTAGCATAAGTGTGTTTTGCTTTATCCCTCCCTTCTTCTAATTTCAATAATTTAGATAGTCTTAATTGAAGGGAGGAACAGGGTTGTTCTTCAATTAGATTGAACTAGGGCTAGTGAAGGAAAAGCAACATTAGGGGGGAGAACAAATTATCTTCTATAAACTAAATAGTAAGGGGAAGTCCCTAAAAAATACTTATGAGTTATTCTATTTACCCACAAAGCAAAGATTAAAGGTTTATGCCAATTCTTCTGGTTTTCATCTATGGTTCATTTTATAATTCTCAAGAGATTTTTATTCATAGATACTACTAATCCTTTCCCTTGGGGATAACAATTTACGAAATATTTAATATTAAAACCTCTTTTTAATGCAAATTAAATTATTGGGTTTCCAGAAAAGTAGGATGCATTATCAAACATAAGAGCAATTGGAAGGCCACTCCTGGTAATAATATGTTGATCACTGAATTCAATTACAACCTTAGAATTTACTACTTTTAGATGGAGTGCCTCCATCCACTTTGTAAAATAATCAGTGGTAGTGAGAATGTATTTATTCTTCTTAGATGAGTGAGGAACAATCTCACCTATAATTTCTAAACCCCATTGCTCGAATGGTTGTTCAATATTCACCGGTTGAAATGGTAAGGTTGCTTTCTTCTCTTTTCCTGAAGCAGTTTGACAGATTTTGCATTTCCTGACATATGCATGTGTATCCTTGAATAAGGTTGGCCAATAATATCTAGCATGGAGGATTTTATGAGCAGTAGTATCTCCACCATAATGTCCACTAGTTGGTCCATCATGCATTTCCTGCAAGACTTTTTCAGCTTCATATTTTTCAAGACATCTAAGCATGACATAATCATAATTCTTTCTAAATAAAATATCATTCAAAAGTTGATATTGGTTTGCTTTCAATCTTAATGCTCTTTTCTTTTTAAAATCAAGTTCAACTGGTGCAAAGCCATTCTTTAAATAGAAAATGAGATCTGCATATTGGGATTCAGTGTTAACAAGACATACCTCTGAAACTTCAATATTTTCACCTGTATTAGCTTCAGATGTATTCTCGGGTGCACTAGCTACCAATTTGCACAAGCCTTATCCTCTAACAATTTTAGCATGTTTAATTTTGTGGTCGTATTCTTGTAAGGTCGTGACCTAGTTGGCTCTCTTTTCACCTAATTCTCTTTGAATTAGTAATTGTATAACAATAGGGAATGATACAATTATTTTTGTATGTGACTTTAAGAGAAAATGCCTAAAATGTTTGATCGATTTGAAGACTGGAAAATATTGCTTTTCAACTTTCGAGTAGTTTAATTCGGCTCCATGTAGTGTTGAACTATAGAAAGCAACAAGAGCTTCAACTTGTTCTTGATTCTTTTGATTCAACACCACTACATATGATTGATCTAGGGCAAAAATATATAAAATAAATTCTCTAGAATAATCAGGAGAAGATAACGAAGGAGCATTAATAATAGCTTGTTTGATGGAGTCAAAATATGTTTTTTTTTAATTTTCCCCCATTTACAAACTACTTTCTTTTTAATCATATTTTGAGGGGGGCATAACAATTTGCGAAAAGTCTAGGAAAAAATGTTTAACAAAATTTATTTGCCCAAGAAATGATTGCATTGACTTTTTAATATGGGGCAAAGGAATTTTGGAAATGTCTTTGACCCTTTCAGGATCTATGGAAATTCCATCTTTTGAAACAATAAAGCCTAAAATCTTTCCTTATGTCAAGGCAAAGAACGATTTCTTGGGATTAAGTGATATTCCAAACTTTCTACATCTTTCAAATATTTGTTTTAGGTCATGATTATGATTACTTCTCTTTTTAGAATAAATTGTGATATCATCGAAGTAAACAGATACTGATTTATTTATCGGACCTCTGAAAGTTATGTCCATGGATCTTTGAAATATTGTTCCTTCAGTTATCAGTGCAAAGGGCATTTTCTGATATGAATATGTTCCCCATTTTGTTATGAAAGTTGTATTCAACATGCGTGCAGGATGAACACGAACTTGATTATAACCAGAGAAACCATCTGAGGAAGGCATTAGTTCGGAACCTGCAACTGATTGTAGGATTTGTTCCATAGGAGGAAACAGAAAAATATCCTTCTTAGAGGCTCTATTCAAGTTTCTGAAATCTATACAAATAATAATATCGCCATTCTTTTTCCTAACAGGAACAAGGTTTGAAACCCGTTTGGAATGTCTAAACAGAAAGATGATTTTAGTCTTGAGCAATTTATTCAATTTAGTTTTAATCTATGACTCAAGATTGGGATGAACTTTTCTAAGCTTCTGTTGTACTGGTTTAACATTGTTATTGTATGCTGAATGATTGAAGTATCATAAGTTTTTTATTCATCATAACTCCAAGCAAAGACATGTTTATATCTTCTTAATAAGTGAATAAAAGCAAGTCTTTTATCAAGAGAGAGTCGAAGTCCTAAATTATGTTTTTTTGTTTTTCTTTAGACACTAAATTGATGAATTCAAATCTTAAAGTATTTCTTTGGAGATTGAAATTAGTTGGCATTTTAGATCTATCTTTCAAATCATATAGATCTTTTAAGTTCACCACAAGTTTTGGAAATGAATTTTCGTCCGAGGATGTATTAATATTTCTATCATGTTCATCCTCATAAATAATTTTATTTGTGTATATTCCTTCCAAAGTAAGAAAACTCAAAATATTAACGTCATCATTAAACACTCTCCAATTAGTAATATTATAAGGGATAGATGGTCGAAAAATCAATTCAATAGAAAACCTACCAGGATGAAGGTCCTAAGGAGGAATGAGCTTATAGGCAACGTTGGATAATAGATTTGCACTAGCATTTTGGATTCAAGGGATAGGAGTTATATTAAATTCCAATACATGGGAGGTTAAGTCTTGGATCAAAGGCTGGTAATGTTTTAAGTGACTTGAAACACAACTAATATTATTTCATACATGTTAACAATAATTTCAAAATCACCAAAACTTTAAGAAATTTAACATCAATATTAATTGCTTTATGTAATCCTTGAAGGAGTGCTTCACATTCAGCCACATTATTGGTACATTCAAACTCTAGTCTACATGAAAGCATAGTTTTTTCTCCATTTGGACTTACTAATATGAAGTCAACTCCCGCACCATCATTGGACTTAGAGCCATCAAAATATAAAGTCCAAAAGAAATTATCAGAGTTATTCACATATCATACTACAATATTTACACACCTAGATGATTTTTTTTGTGAGAAAATACAATCTATGATGTAATAGATTCAACAAGGAAAGGAGAAGATTGAGCAGGAAAGCTGCCAAAGAAAGATTCAAAAGAATATTTTCCCAAGATATTTTATTCAAATCTATCAGCTCATTTTCTTCAACAAGATCAATTACAGTATATTTCATGTGTTTCTCCCTATCAACTCTGATTTGATTACGTTTGTGTTGTAAGGAAGCCAAAGATGAGACCAAACTATAGCGAAATAGCCATGTAACTTTTTAGACCAGTCCCTACTTAGAATTAGACCATAGAATTCAGGGATATCAGCCACTAGAATGTCTATAATTTGAAACACCTTTGAGTTAGAGGATAATCTAATTAAAACTTCATTCATCTCTCCTAGGAATTTAACTTTTGTTCTATCGAGTTGGACAATTTGTATGATAGATTTATGGGGTTTTACATTCAATTTCAAGCATACCAAATGGTGGGTTGGTTGCAGGTGTTAAGGATAATTGTTCAAAACCAGAAATGATCTCCTCAAGTTTAGGCGGGACTTCTTCTCAGGTTTCCTTTACATTATCACTCATCAACCTCTAATTTTAGATAATCTGCTAAAACAACAAAACTATTAAATTTACCCGAAATATTCCAAACTTTCACTTTTCCCATGGAATCGAAAGTAAATACAATTGTAGTTCATAGCCTCCTCGGGTCTAAAATTTAAGTTAACCCGTGTGCATATTCCGGAGTGATATCCATCAGATCTCGTCCCTTATCAATGAACGTTTATGATTGATCCGGAGCTCAATGGATTAAACCACAGTTCATAACATATCGCGTTCGAAATCTAGATTAAACTCTGTGCATTTTTCGATGCAATTGTTGTTGGATCTATTGCCTGTCGATCGGACGGTTCAAATCTTCTCCTGGGGTTCTCATGAATTTTTTCGGGGTTTTCTTCGTTCCGCCAAGGTTTTAGCACTTCTGCTAAGTTTAATCTGTCTCTATGTTATATTCAAGATAACGCTAACTAAACCCTGTGGTTTTAAAATACATTCAAATTATTTAAATGCGTAGTGTATGAAGATTTAAACGTGATAACACAAGATTATATAAAACTCCAATTCTAAAAGCCAAACTAGAAATCAACAACACTCATAGATATTTCAAAGGAACTTCAAACCTTTGGGATTGACCATTCATGCACAGTTAACACAGAAATACATAGAGACTTCAAATTTTACATTCTAATCCTCCACAGCCAAATCCCTTTTCATTAATTCAAAACTTACATAAATACTTGTACATACAATAACCAGATCCTAAATCCACTACAACAAAACAGGCAATTTGCACCAGATTTAGCACCAGATTCTAGTGCATTTTTTTCTCAATTGGGATGAGCAACCTGGCGCTAAATCTGGCTCTATTGTACAATTTTTAAAGCGTCCTTTTTTCCACCAAATTTTGCATCTTTTTTATGCCAAATTTTCCATCATTTTCTGCATCATATTTTGCACCAAGATTTTCATTTGGTTTTACAACAGGTTTTGCTTCTAGTTTTGTGCCTTTTTTTGCATCTATTTTTGCATCATTTTTTGCTTCCTCTTTTGTGGAATTCTTTGCTTCTATTTTTGTGTCATAATTTTCATTGATTTTTACACCATCTTTGACATCTTATTTAGCGCCTTTTTTTACATCCAATTTGTGCCAATTTTTGCATTTGGTCTTATGCCATCTTTTGCTTCTAATTTTGTACTTATTTTTACATCTATTTTTGTGCCAATTTTTCTGCCTTTTTTTACAACATCTTTTCCATCCAATTTTGCACCATATGTTGAATCTGATTTAGTGTCAAATTTCGCATGCATTTTTGCACCATTTTTTGCATCCACTTTTGCATTTTATTTATCTCCCTTTTTTGCATCCTATTTTGCACCATATTTTGCATTTAATTTTGCATCATTTGTTGCATCCAATTTAGCATCATTTTTAACACCATTTCTTGCATCCAATTTTTCATCCTTTTGAGCATCTAAATTTGCATCCTATGTTGAACCATATATTGCATCCACCTTTGCATCCCATTTTGTGTCTATTTTTACGTTCACTTTTGAGCCATTTTTTCGTCTACTTTTGCATTTGTTTTTGCACCAAGTTTTGAATGATTTGTTGCATCATTTTACATCCAATGTTGCATCTCAATTTGCATCCAAAATTGAGCCATTTTTATGCCCATTTTTGCACCATTTTTTCTTCTTTTGTGTCCAATTTTGCACCATTTTTTATGTCCAAATTTGCATCCTTTTTGGTATCTAGTTTTTCATCCTTTTTGGCTTCCAAATTTGCATCCTTTTTTCTGCCACATTTTGTGTCCACATTTGCATCTCATTTTGCACCTAGATTTTAGTTGGAATTTTCATCTAGTTATGCATCATCTTTGACATCCTTGGTTTCACCATTTTTTAGTCCCATTTTGCATCTTGTTTTGTGTCTTTTCTTACATCCTTTTTGCATCCTAATTTTACACCATTCTTTGCATCCTCATTTTGGTGTCCATTTTTGCATCCTTGTTTGCACCCAATTCGTATCCTTTCATATGCCCTATTTTGTTCCCTTCTTTGTGTCTAGTGTTGCACCCTTTTTTAATTTTACTTTAAAAACCTTTTTGTGTCATTGTTTGCATATTGTTTTGATGGCTAGTTTAACATCCAATTCTACTCCCAATTTTTCATCCATGGTTAAATCCACGGTTAAATCCACTTTTGGCTTCTTGTTTAGAGTTTTACTTTTATTTCCATTTATGACCACCTCTATGGGTTCATTTTACTAAGTTCATTTACATAGTGAAATATATTAAATTTTCTAAATATCATTTTGCTGTAGGATTTAATGCATGGTTAGATGAAAACAAAACCCTCTCAGTTTATCTCAGAAACCTAGGACAAACCAATTAAGAGAAAGGTTGTTCTAAGGCTTAGGATTCTTAGTAGATCAAGATGTAGAGTATAGATTAAGAAAAAGAGAATGAATTCTTATGAGTCCTCGCATGCAGGTCTTCTTGGAGTTTTTCGTATAGCCAAGAAGCGCTCCTATCTAGCTCCAAAGCTTGGTCCTACACATAAGAGAGAGAATAAAGCAACCTTCACAACATAATATCTTAATAATCAAAACTATAAAAAACATATAAATATTATTGAATAAATAAATATAAACCAAAAACCCATGCATACATTAGTTAAATAGAAGAAGTAAAGAATGAATAGAAACATATGGAAGGAAGAACAACTGATCTATATGAATAAAGGAGTTGGAGGAAAGTTACAACAATCAGATATAGTTGCAACATCACCTCCCCCAACTCATAGCTCCAAAACTCTCCCTCTCAAGACAGATCTCAAGAGCGTGACAATACAAAATTCCCATCATTTTTTCAATGGCCAAGCCTCTAATATATAGGAAAGTGGAGGCTATGAAGATTTCCAAAATTCCTCACTAGTTCAATTTGGGAAAAATCTTTTGGGTGAATAATGTTTCCTCATATAAAAAAGGAATTTTCCACTTTTTAGATGCTTTTGTGCTTAGGAAAAAGCTTCCCCATGCTTTATGGCTATTTCCCACTTTTGTATGCTTTTATTTTTTAGGAAAAAGCTAAAGATGAGGATAAATAGATTACATTCCACCATATGTTTCCGAAAGTGACCAAGAATGTCAAATTCAAATTCTAGTTTGCTTATGTTTTAGTTTTTTTTTAAATATATATTTAGTTTTAGTATTTTTTTTTCTAGAAAAATATATTTAGTTTTTGGTATATTTTTCTATAAGAAAAATTATATTTTGTTTTTATAAAAATGGATTTTAAACATTCCATTCATGCTAAATTTGTGATTTTATGATAGGAGTTTAAATTATATATAGTAAAGTAACTTAATGTCATGTGTCGTGTTGCTGAGATGGGTGTTATACATCTCTTTCTTGCCAAGTTATAGAATGTGCTTGGGTTTTCTTAATGCAATAAAACTAATTATGTTCTTCATGATATCTTGAAATGTTCATCTTGAACCAGGCTAATAAAACAATAAAGTTAAAATAGGTTTTCCTTTGTCCTTTATAGATCTTTGTCCCCATTAATCTTGGTCTTAATAGATTAATTGTCTTGTGGTGGCCTTGAGTGGTCACTTCCATTAGTTGCATGCTTTGTAGTTTTCAGTTAGTGACATTTTTTAGGCTTGATAATATGTTATTTAATTTATCAAAATGTGTTATTGTCCATATTATTGTTAAATATTAATATTAAATATGCTGATTTTTAAACATGTTTTAGCAAAACTTTCCCAAAATGTTTATAGATTGTATTTTATAATGCAATGATTCTTTGCTTGATGAAATTGTTTTGGATATTTTTTTTAATGATTCATTGATTGATGAAATTGTTATGGATATTTTTTTTAGTATATTAAATTGTATGTGATAAAGTCAAAAATCACCTCTTTTTTAGATTTTCATTGATCAATTTCCCTTAAGGCCATCAAGTTCACCATTTGGTCCCAGGTTAAGGAAATATAGGAGTCATGAAGTGGAATTGTCCAAGCACTTAAATCTTGAGACATGTTTCTTTTTAGTCACTTTATACTTTCTTTCTATGTAAATTTTTGATGAAAATAGTCTTGGAACATGAGGGGCGTCAATAGTAAGCGAAAACAAACTCCTAAAAGAAAAATGGTATGCAAAGCACCCATAAATAATGTTGATATAAGAAGCAAAAATATTAAGTGAGGTTCAACCTCATATAATTAGAAAATGGGGGAGGAATTTCCAAGTAGTAGTGATTGATGCTTAGATATACTTGGGTGGAATGGTTATTATTTGAAATGATTAAGACATCAAGGTTACCAATATGTTTACCTCTTTTCGCATTATGACAATACAATTTTAGTTAATTGACATTGAGGACTACTACCATGTCTCCAATGTCTATGACTCCAATATCGCAAATGGAAAACCTCTATTTCTCAATTCTATTTCTAGCACAAGTAATTTATACTCCCCATCTCCATGGATTGTTGGGAGTGACTTCAATATTATAAGTGTCTCGAGGAAAAGAAAGAATGAATCGAAATGTTTAACAAGATATTTTGTAAGCTATACCATTAAAGCCACAAAGTAGTCTCCATTAAAGTTGTCAAGAAATGAGTCTCCAACCCACACATGTGGATCAATGAGATGTAATACATGTGTGTGTGGTTACGAACTCAATACACCTCTATAATAACTCCACAAACTTATGTATTTCACTCTGTCACATAAATTGACAGTAGTGTGACATAAGTAAACCAAGAGTAGACATGAAAGCCTTAGGAAACAAACATTCCTTAGATCCTCAATTAGGTGCTTAAATGATGAAGTGAAAATGCAAGGAGAAAAGAAGAATTCATGATTTAACCATCACATACATGTGATCAAGTGTGACTAGGAGTGTATATATTCATATATTTTCCAAAGAGGGAGTGAATACATGAGTTACCATTTATTTGCCCTTATTTTTCTTTCTTTTTCATTTTCTTATATATAGGACTTAGGGAATAAGGTTTTCATAAGTTTGGCACAACTCATAGATATAAGATTTACATGAATTTTCACTTCAACCTTAGAGTTTAGACTTAGATAAATCAATATAGTGTATGTTTAATGATTTTGGCTTTCACTTTTTTATTGTATTTCATCACAAATACAAAAGGGGAAATATTTTGCCACAAATCTATGAATGCTTAATCATAAAGTCGTCATGTGATGAAAACAAATTAATGATGTTATTCTCTACGAAAATGATGGGTATTCTTGAGAAAATCTTATGCTTGTGGATTTTTCCTCCCTGGTTGAGAGGGAGTGAGGGTAGACACCATGTTATCCATGTGTCATGTACTATGGCTAGGATTAACAATCGTAAGCCTAGTAAAGGCACTAGTATGGATAATGGTGGATTGGATAAACATCTGGGGCCAATATTCTTTGAGAATTTGGACCTTGACTAGGACTAATCGCCATAAGTCAAGTACATTAATCCAAGATAAGAATAGTCATGAGGATTGACATTTTCTGGTGTCAAATATTATGATAGTGGATTAGGAAATGATCATGTGAGGACATACCTGGTAAACATCCTGGTGGGGTAAGTGCCTTGAAAGACAGTGGTGTCCAAATTTATGCCTCCCAACATTGTGCTCTGATCTAATGGAGAGATAAACTTGTTAGTCAAGGCCTTACTATTTTGAAAATTTTGGCTATGATGATGTAAATCATCATTGATGCTTATCAATCTAGATCCCTTCTTATATGAATATTTCAACTTGAGAGTACTTTTTTGTCTCATTATGAGTACCTCGCTAGTTTAGAGGGAGGGTCATCATCTTCATTATTGCCATCATCACCACCATCAATGTGATCATTATTGTCATCATTTCATTATCATCATAATCACCATTCATGTCTTCTTCATGATCATCATCATCATCATGATTTTGTATATTGTCGTCAATTGTTCATAATTATAGGTATCATATGAAATATCACCAACCTTAGGACACATGATATATGAAAGAAAAATAACCACTTTATTTTTTAGAAATGATTGATGATCATCAACATCACTACCATTATCATCATCATTATAATTGTCATCATCCCCATCATCATAACTAATATAAGTTTTATCATAATTTTTGTCATCTTCATCATGAACATCATAATCATCATTCATGCCATTATTGTTCTTGATTATGACCAAGATGAAAATAATGATAATGATGATCAGATGATGATGACTTGGAAGATGACGCCAAAGATAATTATTATGATTTTTACCATGATAACATTTAAAAATTGGGAGGAATGGCCAAGGTCATTAGCATCATCATCATTGTCATTGTAACTCCCATCATCTTTATCATCATTGTCATTATCATAACAATCGAAATTCATGTCATCGTCGTCATCTTCATTATCACCATCGTTATAATTATTGACATTGTCATCAGTTGTTCATAATTTTCAATGTCATAAGAAATATAATCAATGCAAAAGATATGATGTGTGTTGGAAAATGGATGCAAAAGTAAACAAAAAAATGGGGGTAAAAATAGACGTAAATTTGGATGAAGAGTGGACACAACATAAGTAGATGCAGAACAAGACAGAAAAATTGAACAAAAGTGGATGAAAAAGTAGATGCAATAGTTCATACAAACTTGAACACAAAATAGGACTCAAACATGGATGAAAAAGTGGAAGAAAACATGGGCACAATAGTAGGCATAAAACTTAGCATGAATTGTGGTGAAACAAATGTGGATACTCCAATGAATGTAAAAAAAAGGGACACAAACTTGAATGCAAAAAGGAGGAAAACTTGGATGAAAAAAGGGATGTAAACATGGGCCAAACATGGGTGCAATAGTGAACACAAAATTAGTTGCAAAACTAGACAAATCAAAAGTGGATGTAAAAGTAAATTCGAAATGGGATGCAAAAAACATAAACAATATTTGATGCAAACTTGGACACAAAAGAGGATGCAAATATGGATGCAATAGTGGAAGAAAATGTGGGTTGCAATGATAGGCATAAGATATGGCACAAATAATAGCACAAAAAAGGTGGATGTAATAATAGACACAAAAAAATATGCAAACTTAGATGCAAGACAAGATGCTATAAGGGATGTAAAAGTGGATGCAAACACGGGTGCAACATGAGAAACAAAATTGGATGCAAAATATGGATGAAATGGAAGTACATGCAAAAGAAGATACAAAATGAGATGCAAAACCCAACACAAAAGTGGATGCAAAAATAGATGAAATATTTTATGCAAAAGAGGATGTGAAGATGGATGCAAAATTGGAAGCAAACGTGGGTACAACAGTATGTGCAAAACATGGAACAAATTTTGTCACAACAAAAGTAGATGTAATGACAGATGCAAAAAAATAAGCAAATGAAGATGAAAAATAGGATGCAAAAAGGGATGTAAAAGTGGGTGTAAACATGGGTGCAACAATGGATGTAAAATAGCTTTTGCAACTTATTTGAAAGAGCAATTTTGTCCCAACAATTAGACTTGTAGCATAAAGAACATGGTTAATACATATGATTCGACCAAAAACTAGTTACTACCAAAATTCAACCAAAAAAAATATTACTGCATAAAAATAGAATTAAAAACAAAAAAAAATAAAAACAAAAATTTCCCAAATTAAAAATAAATAAATGATAAACTTTTTTTTACCAAAATTTAGTGATTTTTTTAGTGCTAATACTAACATCACCATTACAACAAGATATTTTTTTAGTGCTAATACTGCCATTACAACAAGATATAAGAGGGATATAATGCAAAAAGTTTAATAATAATATGTATGTAGAAGATGATCTTCAGACTGGTGAATTCATGATAATCAATGGGACTACAGTCAAAATAATTGGATGTTATTTACTTTTTTACATAGATTTTCAAAATAATTGCATAAATCGATTTTTTTTAACCAAAATATAACAAAAACTTTGCTAGTGCTAACATTAGAACCACCATTACAACAAGATATCTTTCTAGTGTTGACAACACCATTATAGTAAGATACCTCAAGAGAGACAGAAAATTTAAAAAGTATGATAGTAATATGTATCCAGAAGATGGTAGTGAAACTAGTAATTGTTCATTCTCATTATCATAATCATTGTCATCATCATCACCATCATCCTTGTCATCATTATTGCCATCATTACATTATCATCATAATCACCATTCATGCCATCATCATCAGCTCCATCATCATCATCATTATGGACATTGTTTGCAATTGTTTATAATTATAGATGTTGTAAGAAATATCATCAACCCAAAAAATGTGATCAGTGCTAGAAAAGGGTTGTTTAGGACACATTGATATACGTAAGAGAAATAACAACTCTATTTTTGAGAGATGATCGATGATCATCATCATCACCACCATTATCATCGTCATTGTCATTTTTATCATCCCCATCATCATCATTAATGTAATTTCTATCAACATTGTTGTAATCATCATCATCATTCATGCCATTATTGTTTTTGATGATGACCTAGATGAAAATGATGATGATGACACCAAAGATAATGCTTATGATTATGACAATGACAACATCTAAAATTGGGAAGATTCGCCAAGGTCATTAGCGTCATCATCATCATAATCATTGCCATCATCATCATTAATGTCATTGTAACCACTATCGTCTTTATCATCATAATCACAATTCATGTCATCGCCATCATCTTCATTTTCATCATTGTCAATATTATTGACATTGTCATCAATTGTTCATAATTGTCAATGCCATAAGGAATATCATCAATGCAGAAAATATGATGAGTGTTGGAAAAGGGATGCAAAAGCGAACATAGAAATGGGGGCAACAATAGAAGTAAAATTGGATGAAAAGTGGATACAACATAAGTAGATGCACAACAACATGAAAAACCTAACACAAAAGTGGATGCAAAAGTAGATGCAGTTGTCAATGCAAACTTGGATGCAAACATGAAGGCAAAAGTGGAAGCAAACATGGGTCCAATGGTAGGTGTAAAACTTGGCACAAACTGTGGTGAAACAAATGTGGATGCAACAACGGACACAAAAGTAGATGCAAAAATGGATGAAACAAAAGTGGATACAATAGGGGATGCAAAAACATACACAATATCTGATGCAAACTTGAACACAAAAGAGGATGCAAATGTGGAAGCAAATGTGGTTGCAATGGTAGGCGCAAGATATGGTGCAACAAAAGTGGATGTAACAATAGACAAAAAGTATGCAAAATAAGATGCAAAAATGGATGTAAAAGTGGAAGCAAACATTGATGCAACAGGCAAAACAAAATTGGATGAAAAAAATGGATACAATGGAAATAGATGCAAAAGTAGATACAAAACGAGATGCAAAACCCAATGCATAAACCTGACACAAAAGTGGATGCAAAAATAGATGCAATATTTGATGCAAAAGAGGATGTGAACATGGATGCAAAATTGGAAGCAAACATGGATACAATAGTGAGTGCAAAACATGGTGCAAATTATGGCATAACAAAAGTGGATGTAATGATGGATGAAAAAAAAGAATCAAAGTATGATGCAAATGAAGATGTAAAAATGGATGCAAAAAGTGAAATTTAAAATGGGTGTAACAGTGGATGCAAAATTGTATGCAAAAGTGGATGCAATAGAAGTCGATGCAAAAGTAGATGCAAAACGAGACACAAAACCCGATGCAAATCCTGGTCCAAAATTGGATACAAAAAGGGATGCAAAAATAGATGTAGTAGTTGATGAAAACCTAGATGCAAATGAGGATGCAAACGTGGATGAAAAATTATAATCAAAAGTGGGTGCAAAAGGAGGTGCCAAACTAGGCGCCAATTGTGGCACAAAAATATTAGATGCAATAGTGGGTACAATAATAGATGCAAAAGAGGATGTAAATATGGATGCCAAACAAGATGGAAAAGTGGATGCAACAAAATTAGATGCAAAACTATATGCAAAACTAGACACAAAACTCGATGTAAAACATGGCGCAAAAGTGATGCACAAATGGATGAAAAAATGGACGCAAAAAATGATTTATAAAAGGATGCAAAAAAGGATGCAAAAGTTGATGCAAGTGTAGGTGCAAAAAGTGGATGCAAATGAGGATGCAAAAGTATGTCAAACAAAAATAGATGCCAAAATTGATGCAAAACCTGGAACAAAACCTGGAGCAAAGGATGACATAAAACTTGGCATAAAATTTGGTGCAAAACGTGGTGCAAAACCTATTGCAATACCTGGTGCTAAACTTGGTGTAAGATTTGGTGCAAAACTTGATGCAAATTTTGTGTCAAGTTTTGCACCATATTTGATAAATGGATGCAAATAGCACCAAAAATGGGCTCTAGATGCAAAAAAAGAAGTAAAAAGGGACGCTAATCGTTGGTTTTGTTGTAGTGATCAAATGATCGAAACTGCCTAATCCTATCTAATCTGTAGGATATTTTCCTCGAGAATCTCACTGAGCCTAACTACTTGAATTAATTACAAGATAATCCAAATCCCTGAATTCTAGCTCAAATCCTATCTAGAAAGCTTTTTAAATTGACAGCTAAAGGATCCCACTCCTTTGCTTGTAAACTTTTTTTAAATTTTTGGAACAAAATTCGAAGTCTTTTGTCTTCAAGCCTCATAGTCCTGCATCAGACTCCTGAGGACAAAATGTTGGCATTATTATTCAAGTGTTGTCCTTGATGGCAACTCACTCAAAGGTTGGTACAGGTGATGGCAACTTAATCAGAGGACAGATCTTAGTACAACAGGCCAAGAAAGTTCATAAACGCAGGTTCATTAAGCCCAAGTCGCGTATACACGCTAGTTCACTATATACCAAGTCGCGTGTACGCAGGTTCGCTATATACCAAGTAGGGTATACACGCAGTTTCATGAACGGAAAAGAGCGTACATGTCGGAAAGCTTACTTTTGGTCCGTGGTAGTTAGTCCTTGGAATTTGTGCCTATGGTTTTGGACCATGGTGTCTCGACAGACGTGTTGATCCCTAGTATTGAATTGATGGTATTGGGTTACTATGGTTTTGGACCGTGGTATTGTGAAGGGCCTAAAGCTATATAAGGAGAAAGATCATTAGGCCAAAGTGTGAGTGTGTGAGTGATGAAGATCTGAGGAAGTGTGAGATCCAAGTGCTGGTTATGGGTTGGTGATCTGAACCAAGGTTTCACTCATGTGGAGGATGATGAATGATGGAACGAGATCTCAAGGCTTGGAATGATTATCTTCATATGGTTTGACTGTGGATAGACTAGATCTACTGACGCATGTTTATTATTATGATCTGGGTATGTTTTGATGTCTGATATAGCTGCGGAGTTTTAAGCTTGAATTTGCAGATCTGTACGCAGGTTGGTTTTGGTAAAAGGGCGTATACACGCAGGTTGGGTTCATCCAAGTAGCGTATACAATGTGAACTATGATATTTGAAGATGGAATTGGATCTGGTTGTTGTTATGATGTTGTTGACAGGGTTTCAGTGATTCAGTATTGGGTGTTTCAGTGATTGATGATGCAGGTTGTACTACAATGGTGATTGTCTTATGGATCCAGTATGGAAATGTATGAAACATGGTCCCGGAAAGATCGTAGGCTAGCACCTACGTATTGGTAAACATATCAGCCAGTACAAGAGCCAGGGGGTTGTAGCTCCCTTCCAGTAGCAGCTGGAAAACGAGTAAAGGTTGGAGCATTCTGTAGGGTTGGCACCTACGTACTAGTAAATGGATCGGCTAGTACAAGAGCTATGAGGGTTGTAGCCCTCTGCAGGTTGTAGCCTGCGTGCTGGTAAAGGACTACACCAGTACATTGTAAAAGAAGTTTCTTATTAAAGGAAGATAGAAACAAATTGCAGCAGGTGGTTTTCACCCACATTGGGTTTCCACCTTATATCATGGTGTTCATGTGTGTGCCTTATGTGTGATGATCTGTTCTGTTATACTGCACCTGTTTACTGTTAATATGGTTAATAATGTTCTGATGCATTTACTGAAGATAAGCTAACTGAATCATAAGATTACTGCATGTACGCTAGTTGCCCTTAACAAAGTCGCGTATATACGCTGATATCCTTAACTAAAGCTGCGTGTATGAATCTGAGTATGAAATTGAAAAAGTTTTATCTGATCTGATAATACTGATTCACCCCCCCTCTCAGTATTATTTCCAACACAAAATTCTTCATGGCTCCTGTCCATGAGCTCTTCTACAAAACTGCCCAACTTCTGTAGCATGGAATCTGTCATCCAAGTAGCATCAGCAATTGGTTGATCTTTCCACTTGACCATATACTGAAAATACTCTTGTCCTCTTGTCCTTTTAAACACTCTCTTGCCTAAAATTTGTTTTGGCTGCAATGCCTTTGCTTTTGGTAATTGTTTTAACCAATCAACCTCTTGTTCTTCCTTTTCTTCTATTGTATCTTCTGCATTTCCACTTTCATACCTGTACAAATTAGCTACATTGAAAATTGGAGATATTCCAATATCGGGGGGTAATTCAATTTCATATGCATTTGCAGAAAATTTCCTCGAGACTCTGCATGGTCCAATTTTCTTAAATTTTAACTTGTTGTACTTCCTTTTCAAAAATCTTTCCTTCTTCAGGTGTGTTAAAGCCAAATCTCCAACCTCAAAATTAGCTTCTCTCTTCTTCAAATTTGCTCTGCTCTTGTACTTTATGTTGCTATCCTGTAACTATTTTTTACCTGTTCATGTATTGCTTGAATCTCTGAAGCAAAATCTTCTCCTTTAGCACTTCTCATTTCTGCTTTTCCCAAGTCTCTTAATTCAGACACTCCTCTTGGGTGCATTCCATAAACTATATGGAATGGACTCTGCCCTGTACTCCTATTAGGAGAATCATTATAAGCATATTCAGCCTATGCCAAAATTTGATCCCACTGTTTTGGATGTTCACCTGCAAGACTTCTCAGAAGATTACCCAAGCTTCTGTTTACAAATTCAGTCTGTCCATCAGTCTGAGGGTGATAAGCTGAACTGAAGCTTATTTTAGTACCAATTTTCTCCCACAAGGTCCTCCAGAAATGACCAACAAATCTGGTGTCTCTATCTGAAACAATGCTCTTAGGTAACCCATGCAACCTTACAATCTCCTTAAAAAACAAATTAGCAATGTGAGTAGCATCACTGGTTTTATAACATGGAATAAAATGTGCCATTTTAGAAAATTTGTCTACCACAACATAAATTGAATCATTTCCTCTTTGAGTTTTTGGTAAACCCAAAACAAAATCCATACTTACCATGTCCCAAGGTCTATCTGGAATAGTTAATGGAACATACAAACTTGTGTTTTGGATACTTCCCTTTGCATATCGACAGACTTTACAATTTCTCGCATACTTCTCCACTTCAGATCTCAACTTCAGCTAGAAATAAAACCGGTTCAACTGCTCATAAGTCTTGTCTGCACCAAAATGTCCTCCAAGTCCACCATTATGTTTCTCCTTGATTAAATTTTCTTTCATAGAGAAAATTGGTATGCATAGCTGATTTCTTTTAAACAACAATCCTTCTTGCAAGAAAAAATCCAGCCACTTTCTTCTGTCTAACAAAACATGATTTTTACAAGCTTCAAATGCCTCTTTAAAATCTAAATCTTTCTCATATAGTTCCTTAAGATAATCAAAACCCAACACTTGAATTTGACTTTCTTGAACTAAAATACTTTTTCTGCTTAAGGCATTTGCTACCTTGTTTGATTGGCCAGTTATATGACTCAATACAAAATTAAAACTTTAAAGATATTCTACCCATTTTGCATGTTTCTGACTAAGCTTTGGTTGTTGCGTAATTTATTGCAATGCATGATTGTCTGAATAATGTATAAACTCTTTAGACATCAAGTAATGTCTCCACTTTTTCAATGATTGTACAACTGCATAGAATTCCTTATCATAAGAAGAATATTTCTTCTTTAATTCATTCAGTTTTTCATTGAAATAAGCTACAGGTCTGTCATCCTGACTTAAAACACCGCCAATAGCTTCCCCACTAGCATCACATTTCACTTGAAAAGGTTTATTAAAATCAGGCAAAATTAAAATACGTTTCCCAGTGATCTTCTTTTTCAACAGCTGAAAGTTCTTTTCTGCTTCAACAGTCCATTTAAATGGTTGTTTATCCTTCTTTATAGTGTCAATAATAGAAGAATTGATCTTACTAAAATTCCTTATGAATTTTCTATAAAAACTAGCAAGACCATGAAAACTTCTTACCTCAAAAACACTTTTCGGTGAAGGCCATTCTATGATTGCCTTTATCTTCTCTGGATCCATCTTTAATCCATTAGCAGAAACAACAAATCCCAAATATACCAACTCTTCCTTCATGAATGAGATTTCTTTAGATTTAGCATCAACTTTTCTTGTTGCAGCTTTTGTAAGACATAATTCAGATGTCTCATATGTTCCTCTTTAGATCTACTGTAAACTAATATATCATCCAGATATACTATTACAAATTTACCAATAAATTCTTTTAACACTTCATTCATAAGCCTCATAAATGTACTAGGAGCATTTGATAACCCAAAAGGCATTACCATCCATTCATATAGTCCTTCATTTGTTTTAAAAGAAGTTTTCCATTCATCACCTTCTCTAATCCTTATTTGATGATAACCACTTTTTAAATCCAGCTTTGTAAAATATATTGCTCCACTTAAACAATCCATCAAATCTTCAATTCTAGGTAAAGGAAATCTGTACCTGATTGTTATTTTGTTGATTGCTCTTGAATCAGTGCACATTCTCCAGCCTCCATCTTTCTTTGGACTCAACACTGTTGGCACTACACAAGGACTCAAGCTCTCTCTAATCAATCCTTTATCTAACAATTCCTGAACTTGTTTTCTGATTTCTTCATTTTCTATGGGAGTCATCCTGTAAGCTGCTTTATTTGGTAGATTTTCCCTTGGAATCAAATCTATATGATGACTGATTTTTCTAATGGGTGGTAACTCATTATGCAAATCATCTACAATGATATCACAATAATTCTCCAGTATCTCTTGAATTTCAATTGGAAAATCAGAAATTTTAGTGGAAGTCATTATTACCTTCGGTTTGCAAATCAATGCAAAATTTACCTCATCCTCTTCAATCTGATGCAAGTATTCTTTTCCACTCAACAATAGAGTCTTTGGATCATATTTTCTTGATGCATCCTCCTCTTCCATAGGCAAAAATGTATGATTAATACCATCTTTACCAAATTTGTATGTGTTCCTTTTCCCATCATGCATAGCTCCTCTGTCATATTGCCAAGGTCTTCCCAACAATATGTGACACACATTCATAGGCATCACATCACACAGAATTTTGTCTTTGTATTTGCCCAACTACAACTCCACTTCATGTTATTCCTTCACTAACAACTGATGTCCCTTTTGAAGCCATGACACCTTGTAAGGTGTTGGATGTTTCTTTGTCTATAATTTCAACTTTTCCACCACTTCTATAGAGACCAAATTATCAGTACTGCCACTATCAATTATCAGTTGACAGTGTTTTCCTTGAACCTTGCACACAGTCTTGAACAAAGTATTTCTATATGTTGGTTCAACAACTTCCTTTGCTGGTTATAACAAAACTTTGTTAACTACCAAAGATTCCCCTTTCTCTAGTACATTTTCTTGTTCTAGCACATTCACTGCTTCTTCTTCAGTCTTAGCAAGAATTACATTTCTCTTATTTGTTCCTGCATTTTCTAAGCACTTATAGGCTTTGTGTCCCAGCTCGTTACATTTGTAACATCTGATTTCTCTTCCTCTGCCTCTGCCTCCTCTTCCTCTGAAAAAAAATCCTTCTGCCACTTGCATCACTTCCTGTGGGTGTATGCTAACTTGAGCTGCTGCTAGCTCCATCTCTAGGTGTTGTAGATCTTCCTATACCACCTTGACTTCCTATTCCTCGGAAAGTACCTCTACTTCTGGCAGATTGCTTCCTCATGAGTTTTTCTTCAACCTTCAATACCATCTAATAAGCCTCTTCCACTGTTTTAGGAGACAACAAACTTATCTCATCTTGGATCTCCATTCTGAGACCATTTATGTATCTTGCAACCTTCTCATCTATATCTTGAATTTATCGAGCTCTTATGCTTACTTTGTAAAATTCCTCTGTGTATTCTTTCACTGTCAAAGACCTCTATCTAAGATTTTGCATCTGTCTATATAATGAAAGTTGATAATCACTTGGCAAAAATTTACCTCTCAACTTCGCCACCATCCTGTTCCAATTTTTAATTGGTTGCTTACCAAGTATTTTTCTTTCTACATGCACTCCATCCCACCAAAGTGTTGCATGTCATTTCAATTTTTTGACAACCAATTTCATTCTCTTTCCTTCTTCCCTTTCTTCATAATCAAAGAATTTTTCCATGTCATTAATCTAGTCTATCAACTCCTCAGGGTTTAAACCTCCTGTATAAACTGAACCCTCAAGTATGGGTTTAGATGTGGATCCCAAAACTGATTTAAAGAATCTCATTTCAAGAGTAACTTCTACAAGTTCCTCTTCTTCTGCAACTTCAAATTTAGGCTCACTGACATCTCCATCTCTTTGATTTCCCATTTCCACTGCTTCTAGTCTAGCTTGCATCTGTTGCATAGCTGCCAACACTTTAGCATTGGAACTGGTCTTCCTCTTCTTTGACCATGTCTTCCTCCAACTTTGAAAGCCATGTTGGACTTCTTTCTTTGATCTTTGAGATCTTGACCAGTGTCAATAAGCTGCTCTGATACTACTAATGGTGGGATGGTTGCAGGTGTTAAGGATAATCGTTCAAAACCAGAAACGATCTCCTCAAGTTCAGGCAGGACTTCTTCTTGGGTTTCCTCTACATTATTAGTCATCAACCTCTAATTTTAGATATTATGTTAAAACAAAAAAACTATTAAATTTACCCGAAATATTCCAAACTTTCACTTTTCCCATGGAGTTAAAAGTAAATACAACTGCAGTTCATAGCCTCCTTGGGTCTAAAATTTAAGTTAACTCGTGTGCATATTCCGGGGCAATATTCGTCGGATCTCATCCCTTTTTAATGAATGGTTACGATTGATCTGGAGCTCAATGGGTTAAACCATAGTTCATAACATATCTCATCCGAAATTTGGATTAAACTCCATGCATTTTTCGACATGATTACCGTTGGATCTGTTGTCTGTTGATCGGACGGTTCAGATCTTCGCCTGGGGTTCTCATGAATTTTGTCAGGGTTTTCTTCATTTCGCCAAGGTTTTAGCGCTTCTGCTAAGCTTAATCTGTCTCTAAGTTATATTCAGGATATCGCTAACTAAACCCTATGGTTTTTAAATACATTCAAATTACTTAAATGCGTAGTGTATGAATATTTAAACGTGATAACACAAGGTTATATAAAACTCCAATTCTAAAGGCCAAACTGGAATCAAAAGCACTCAGAGATATTTCAAAGGAACTTCAAACCTTCGAGATTGACCATTCATGTACAAAATACACAGATATATAGAGAGACTTCAAATTTTACAATCTAATCCTCCACAGCCAAATCCATTTTCATTAATTCAAAACTTACATAAATACCTGTACATACAACAACTAGATCCTAAATCAAAGGATCGAAACTGCATAATCCTATCTAATCTGCAGGATATTCTCCTCGAGAATCTCACTAAGCCTAACTACTTGAATTAATTACAAGTTAATCCAAATCCCTGAATTCTAGCTCAAATCCTATCTAGAAAGCTTTGTAAATTGACAGCTAAAGGATCCCACTCCTTTGCTTGTAAACTCTTTTTGTATTTTTGGAATAAAATTAAAAGTCTTTTGTCTTCAAGCTTCATGCTCCTGCATCACCAAATAAGGCATAATATTGGAAGAAGCGCCTGAATCTACCAAACAATTATGAACATTTTTGTTGAAAATTTCAAAAGTTAAAAGGAAAGGAGGCGTATGTGAATTAGGCCTATCTCCAATCAAAATTGCATGAGAGGGATCTAGTTTGTCAGAAGGGGTATGAGGAAGCTTATTATTTCCTTTAGAGCTTTAGTAGTAACAATAGTTGAAGGTAATGGGGAAGCAGGAACAACATTCAACTCGTTAAGAAATTATTTTTGTTGTTGCTTTAACTTACTGACCTCGTACAGGGAAATATTGGCCTTGGTTTTCTTCATATCCTCAACTATATTATATTCAATAGTATATGAGATTATTAGGGTCTTTTATGTAGGGGAAATGGCAGAAAGAGTTTTATGAGTATTTGACGTGGACTCTGGAGATTGATTAGAGGAATTTTTAGACATACCTTTTTCATTTGATGAGCAATTTAACCTTTTTTTATTTTTTTGTGCTATATCACCAGGTCCTTTGCTTTGAGTACCAACAGGGAGAGCCTCCTCCTCTTCTTCGTTTTCTGAAGTGGTAAGGATAAAATCCCATAAGCCATTTGCTTATGTTACTTCTTATTCTTCTTCTGCTGATATTGTTCCTTTCTCCTCCTCTTCTTCATCTCAATCTGCAGTAGATATATGAGCAAGTGATTGAGATTGAACTTTTTGATTTCGCTTTATCGGTTTGAAATGTCTTCTTGTTGAAGTTTCAGCTACTTGCTTTTTTAATTCTTCCATCTCATTGGAAATTGTTTTGAGGACTTTATGTAAATGTTCTAGATCGTAAGGATCTTTGGAAATATTATTTTTAGATTCTTCTTTAAAAGTAACCCTTTTAGTCGGTTTTCTTTCTTCAACAACTTTCTTCTTGAGGGCTAATACCCTTTTCTCAACTGCGAGAGTTGCTTTCATATTATCACTAAGTATTGTATTTTGAGCTTTGTCAATGAACATAACGATATTTGAAGGAAGAGCATTGATATACCATTCAATATGAACATCGACACCAGGTCTAGATGCAGCTGGGATCTTATTCAAAAGCTTATTAAATATCGAATTAAAATATTTAATTTTCTCATTTGGTAAGGCTTTTAGATTTGACAACTCATAATTAATGTTTATATTGTTTTTTAATCTCCTAATTTCTTAAGGAATTGTTCTTCAAATGTATCCCAATTAGTAATTGATCCAGCAGATAAAATAAAAATACCAAGACCATGTTGATCCTTTAAATGTGTAAAGAAATAATCTACACACTACATCCTCTTTAGAAACCCCATTAAGATTAATTTCCAACATAAAATTGTGTACATGTTCTTTTGTAGGGAGTCCATCATCAAGATTAAATTTAGGCAAAAATTTCTCTGGGGGCTTAGGAAGAGGGTGTAGAGGAGGGTTCATCGCAACTCCTCCTCAATTGTTCCATGGTTTGTTTTCCATTCTGGGATTAATAATATGACCATTGGTTGATGAGGTAGATCAAGAAGTAGATGTAATTTATGAAGGGGGATTTGAAGTATTAACAATTGAAAAAGTTTCCCCAGTAGCACTATTAACAATAGTAGCATTGGTTGGTTGGAGAGAGGAAATATGAGTGGATGAGGTTTTCAAAGGATGATAAGAGGACGATAAAGTAGGATGTGAAGAAGTGGAAGAAGAAGTATGAAGAATAGTAGGAGTATCAGGTGGAGAAGATGTAATGTTCTCACTAGTCGAGGATTCAACACCAGAAATATGCTTCTTTTTCTTGTGAGTCAGTAATGGGAATTCAAATGGTTTGACTCCAAGTTTCTCACTTTTTGATCTGGTAAGGACTCTAGTAGATTTTAGTGAAGAAGTAACACTACCCTCAGAAGGTTTAGGTTGAGTAAGTTGTTCTCCAGAAATGGAAATTCCTTCCAATTTATGTATGAGAGTTTGAAGTTCAAGAGCTTCAATTGGCTTATCTAAAAGTGTTATGTTTACAGAGGATTCACTAGATAATTTTTTAACATGGCTAGGAGATTTGGAAGATGGTTCAAGAAATTCAGATCTAGATTCAGATGACGTATAATGTGATCTAGAAGTTGGAGGAGATTTTGAGGGGGATTGACTCTTAGGATGGCCTCTTGATTTAGAGTGAGATCGTCTTGCCATTCATAGTTTGTTGACCATCCTTCTAGCACCAACAAATATTGATGGTCTGAATTGACCTTATCAATATTGGGGGAAAACCACTCGGTTGGGACCCCAATTAGGCCCTTTTCCGTTTAGGATAATGGGTATGGCTGGAATTATGAGTCCGATTTCCATTTAATAAAAATGTGCGAAGTGGGATGTATTTTGGTGATAATGGATCTATTAGGACTACTAATATATTTTGATAAGTTACTTATAAATTACCATAACCTATTATAGTACCTCGGGTAAGTTGAAAACATATGTGCTAAAAAGATGTCGTAATAAACATAATAATATAGATTATTACGATATTACGATATTAATTCAATCAAAAGGAAATTAATTAAATTAAATAGTTAATTGAATTGAATTAATTGAAGCATCACATATGATAAAAATCTCATTGTTCACAATATAAATTATTTTTCAACCAAACATGTCAGTAGTGATCATGAAAAAATGATAAAAATACATATATGCAAACAATATTAATAAACAATTCCTTTCAAAGCAAAGAAAAACTCAAGTGGTTCAACTTTGTATTAAGAAAGTAGTGCAATTTAGGTCCTTTCTTTTGAAAATTCAAAACCCTCTTCTCCATCTCGGACAGGTACATTTATAGTCTCATTACAAAAAATGATAAAAACAATCTCTTCCACTAATATCTCAACATAAACAAACAATAAAAGACTAACAAACAAATTTGTGTAACATTCTTTGAACTTGGGATGAAGGTTGCCCAATACTGAGTTGTCGCAACATGTATATATCTAGTAGACTGGTGAGCTTCAGAGGTTTCTTAGGATTGATCCTCATCTGGCTAGTAAAAATAACAATATTTAATGGTGGTAACATATGTGTAGTAATATTAGATAAGAAACGGAATTGTCATATGCCTATTGAGGAGAGCGGGAAAGGCCTCTGCAACCCAATCTAGGGTTTCTGCAACTCCTGCAACGGCAGACCTGCCAAGCATAGTACAGCAGGCAAAGATCAGACGGACGGGTGGTCAGAAGAGAGCGGCCATCGACAAGGAGTAAAATGCAATCCCCTCAGGGGGAGGGCCAGGAGCCTCCCCCCGATAAGGATAGTCGGATGCCGTCAACGGAAGAAAAGGAAAAGGATAATGAACAGAGCGGAGGTAATACGGATCGCAGCAAGCAGAAGGGCAAGGACATCGATCAGGAAGACAGAAACAGAGCAAGCTCTTCCACATGCAAGCCAGTAGCAACGGACAGGCCAAGAGTGGAGTTCCCAAGTCATCGCATCAATGCAAGGATACAGTACATGAGAGATCACGTGCTGATTGGCAAATTCATAGGAATATGGCCGACGGAGAAAGCGCTGAGAAGTTGGATTAGCGCTAAATGGCATCCAAAAGGAGACATCACTCTGCATCTAGGAGCAAAGGGGTTTTTTACGGCAGTTTTCAACTGCTTGGAAGATCGCAATAGGATTCTGGATGGGGGTCCCTATTTTTTCAACTCTGCAGGATTATATCTCAAAGCGTGGGTGGAAAGATTCAATCCAGATAAGGAAGACCTGAGCTACGCTCCAGTGTGGATAAGGTTGTATTCGTTGCCATGGGAATACTGGGAAGAAAAATCCCTTCAGGAGATTGGGGACGCTCTTGGTGAGTTTGTCAAGATAGCAGAAGAAACAAAATCATGCAGATACACATCTTATGCTCGAATATGTGTTTATATGGACCTCAAGCAAGCTCTGCCAGACACGGTAAGTTTCTTTCATGAAGATTCTGAATGGATTCAAGTTATAGATTACGAGCATGTCCCATTTAGATGTAGGAAATGCCATAATATAGGGCATCTCTACAGAGACTGTCCACTTAATAAGAAACCCTCTTCCCAAGAGAGCTCAGATAATCAAACATCAGATGGTTTCACTAGGGTAACAAACCGAAGGAGAGGGAATAGAAGAACATCAGGCAATCCCAAGGCAAATCCGGTCAACAAGCCAATACCCACAATGAGTAATCGTTTTGAGACCCTAGCCAAAACTGATATGCAAGATCTGGAAAAGGAAGCGCAGGAGAACAAGGAATCCAATAAAGAACAGCTAGGAGAAACTTCAATGCAAACAGGAGATATGACTCATAAGCAATCAACCCCGCAATCGCAAGCAAAATCTGTATCCTGGCAATCTCAAGGAATGGAAGTGGAATACACTGAACCCAACAACAAATCATCAAAGGAACGAGAGGAATCCTCTCAAGAACCTCAAATCATGGAAGAAGATCCGGAATCTTTAGATATAGGGGATCTGGATATTCTAGGCCTGGAACAAGCTTGCAAGACAGGGAATTTTGAAAAAATACCAGATAGGCAGGTGGATAACCTAGTAGAAGTGTTAAACAGAGCATAGAAGAAATACTCGCTAGGTGTCCAGACAGGAAGCCCATGGGATGGCAAGTTCATCACAAAGGATAATAAGAAAAGAGGCAGAAAAACAACGCTTGAGAGAACCATCAAGATAGGAGAGGTATTAGTGGAGTCAGGGAGGTATGCCAAACTGACCAAATATTTTAATACTGACCCCCATCCTTCTCAATGAAGCTGATATCATGGAATATAAGAGGGCTAAATGGCCCAAGGAAAGGCAGATTATTAAAAAATATGCTTATGCTAGAAAAACCAAGTATACTCTTTCTGCAGGAAACGAAATGCAACTCAATAATCTTGGAAAAAATAGCAGCGAAAGTCTGGCCGGGAGGGCTAGTAACAGTTGTTGATGCACAGGGAGCCTCAGGAGGACTTGCAATTCTCTGGGATGCGCGAGTTATACAATTAAATGACATACAAGCTAATAAAAGCTTCATTCAGGCAACATTTCATCTCATAGGTACTAACACCTATGGATTTATAACTAATGTTTATTTTCCTCAGGACAATGCTCAAAAAGCTCAAATCCTGAACACATTGTCAGATCTCAGCTCAGAAAGGCAACACCCACTTTGGATTTCTGGAGGTGATTTCAACATGACAGCAAGCATGGAGGAAAAAAAAGGCGGTAGAAGCAGAGTAAATAATGATGGTAACCTCTTAAAAAATTTCATTCACACTAATTGGTTGGTGGATGTTCCCACAAGTAATGGCCTCTTCACCTGGAGCAACAAGAGAGAAGGAACGCAGCAAATTGCATCACGCCTTGATAGATTTCTTATCTCAGACAATGCAACTCATTTAGGAGGGGAATTTACAGCTTCCATACTGCCTATCTCAGGATCTGATCACTGGCCCATTGAACTTCAATGGAACAGACCTGGTAACAACCTCAAGCGACCCTTTCGATTTGAAGAATTTTGGCTAAAGCATCCGGACTTCGAGAAATTAGTTAGTTCAACTTGGCTTAACTTCAACCCTACTGGAGGCACCAGAATGTCCAAGTTTCAGCAAAAACTCAAGCATCTTAAAGGAGTAATCAAGCGTTGGAATCATAATACTTTTGGTAACATTTTTAAAGCTCAAGCCACGCTCAACTTAGAAATGAAGAGGATTCAGCAAAACATTATAACTGAAGGTCGAACGGAGGAATTATCCAAGCAGGAGCAATTCATTGAATCTCAAATTTTAGAGAGGGACAAACAGGAGGAAACATTATGGAGGCAGAAATCGCAGATTAGATGGTTAAAAGATGGAGAAAAGAACACAAAATTTTTTCATAAAACTACGGTCCAGCGCAGAATGAACAATTGTATTACTCACATCAAAAATTAACAGGGGGACAAAATTGAAACTCAGGAAGGCATTGAAGAGGAATTTCTCAGCTATTTTAAGAAAGTACATCAGGAACCCAATGCAGACAAAATGTCGGCTATTAACAGGCTCCTAAAGGACATCCCTAAGTTAATAACAGAGGAACATAACAGTCTTCTCCTCAAACCCATCAATCTACAGGAAGTTGAAGAAGCGGTTCATCACTTAAAGGAGGGAAAAGCGCCAGGTCCGGATGGTTTTACCTCAAACTTTTTTCATAAGTTTTGGGACCTCATAAAAGATGAGGTATGGCAACTAGTGGAGGAATCCAGGGCACTTCGATGGATGTATCCAGGGTTAAATGCCACATTCATCGCCTTAATTCCAAAAGGGGAAGATTCTAACACTCCTGACAAGTATAGACCAATCGCATTGTGAAATATCATCTATAAAATTACATCAAAATTCATAGCAAACAGATTAAAATCGTTGCTCCCTCTGATTATCTCGCCTGAGCAGTCTGGGTATGTAGAAGGCCGACAAATAACGGATGGGATTATTCTAACCCATGAGATAATCCATTCATTAAAGCAAACCAAAAAGCCAGGTATGTTGCTTAAATTAGATTTGTCCAAAGCTTTTGATAGTATCAGTTGGGTCTATATTCAAAAAATTCTCACTGCCTTTGGGTTTGCTCCATCATGGGTTAGATGGATTTTTAATCTATTGTCTTCAGCTTTTTTCTCTGTTTTAATCAATGGACTCCCCTCGGCCACATATCGCCCCTCTAGAGGTATAAGGCAAGGAGACCCCTTATCCCCCTTTCTTTTTGTTATAATGGCTGAAGGTCTTGGCAGAAGTATCACCTCGGCCAGGCGTGCTCTGCTTCTAAAAGGCCTTTCCTTTAACAATTCACCCTCCTTCACCCATCAGCAATTTGTTGATGATAATATGCTCTATGGTCATCCATCGGTGCAAGAAGCACGCATTCTCAAATCAATTCTGTCAACTTTCTCTGATGCTTCCGGAGCCCTTATAAATCGAGTCAAATCCCAGATTTTTTTCTTTAACACCCCTGTCTCCACCCAAAAAGCTATCGGCCGCATTCTAGGATTCACTACTGCTTCCCTGCCCTCCAAATACCTAGGTGCTCCTTTAATGGCCTCAGCTCTCAAACACTCCTCTTGGAATCAGTTGCTGGAAAAATTGGAGCTCGTCTCTTCCTTTGGACTCACCGAGCCATTAACATGGCTAGCAGACTTGTTCTTATAAAGGCTGTCCTAAATTCCATGCCCTTGTATCTCTTCTCCATCCTTGCTGCCCCTAAATGGGTTCTCAAAGAAATCAAGAATCTCCAGCGCAATTTTTTATGGGGAAGCTCAGGACACAATAGGAAATGGGCTCTAGTCAAATGGGATAAAGTTTGTCTTCCTAAGAAAGCAGGGGGTATTGGGCTAAGAGATCCTGAGCACAGTAATAAAGCAATGGGCGCAAAAATCTGGTGGAGATGGCTAGCCTATCCTAATACTCCATGGGCCTCTCTTTGGACAGCTAAATATGCAAGCAATTGTCCTATGGAAGAAAGAATACGAATGACGGAAGTCAGTATGGGATCGGCAATTTGGAATGCAGCTATACAACATAGAAGTCTCATACAAAAGCACAGTTTCTGGGAAGTCAAAAGTGGATCCACAACACGGTTTTGGGAAGACTCCTGGCAGCAATTACCCAAACTAAAAGATATACTTCAAAATCAGCCAATATCAGAGCAGGAGATCAGTCAGTTAGCCAAGGTAAATCAATTCTGGAGCTCCTCTACATCTCAAGGACACAGGCAATGGAAAAAGGAAAACCAAATATTAATGAATAGCTCTGAACAAATTCAACAGTCTCTCAATACAGAATTACAAAAGAGGAAAATCATCATTTCAGAAGAATCAGACATTCTAAGATGGGGTTATGAGGAGAAAGGAACATTCACAACAAAGGAGGCATATAAGATAATAGTCCAAGATCAGATAAACAAAGACACTTTATGGGACAAAATCTGGGACACTCACAATTGGCCGAAGGTTTCCACTTTTTTATGGCTCTTATGTCACAATAGAATTCTGACTTGGGACAATCTTCGGAAAAGAAGCTTCTCGGGCCCATCCATATGTCTGGTATGTAAGCAAGAGGAGGAAACAGCCATACATCTTATGCAGACATGTCAAATGGGAAGAAAACTTTGGGAAAAGGTCGCCTTCCGTTGCCAAAAAGATGGTAGAGTGCAAGGAGATCTCAAAGCAACCATTCGCAACTAGAGTCAAAAGCCATTTCAAAGTAATCTTCTTAACACTATGTGGCAAATTATACCGGGCTTACTAATGTGGAACATCTGGAAAGAGCAAAATAGAAGAGTTTTTAAGGATCAAATTATGACTTTAGAGCAAATCTGGACTAAATTTCAGCATAACATCATGGAGTCTCTATCGATCAAAGAATGGTACGCAGAAGACCTCCCCACTTTACCACAGGAGAAAACAGTATGGGACAATTGGAGAATCCAGATAAACCAACAGCCAATAATAAAAAAGAATCCCACAATGCAGGTAAAAGAATCAAGTCAATGGATACCGCCTCCCATTAACATGTTCAAGCTCAACTTTGATGGCGCATCAAAAGGAAATCCAGGGAAAGCAGGGTATGGAGGAGTTGTAAGGGATCACAACGGCAATCCTCAATGCATTTATCTGGGCTCGAAAGGCTGGGATACTAATAACTCAGCAGAATTGGAGGGGCTATGGAGAGGTCTCAAAATGGTTCATGAAAGGAGATTGTTTCCAATCATCATAGAAGGGGATTCGCAAATTATAATTCGAATGATCACAAATCTCATGCATGGATCTCCCATTCACAAAGTCAGCAACAGCTGGAGAATGGCCCAGAGACTGGAGCTGATAAACAGTTGGCTTTCTAAACATCAAGCGATCTCATTCAAACATACCAGAAGAGAAGGAAATAAACTTGCTGACTTTCTTGCCAATCTTGGAGTGGAAGCTGAGGTAGGTTATTTTGAAGGGTCTATAACCAGTATAGCCACCGAGGACCAACTTGCAAAATTCCAGGAAATTGTTAATTGGGATAAATCTCAGAAGAAGAATACACACCCGGATGCGGGTGGTATTAAGTCACATTTATGACAAGCCGCATAACACAGGCAGCTGGCCTGGCAGACGACAGGTGGATCGTTTGCAGGGTACGCGTAGCAGGTGGGCAAAAGGGCTTAAGCGTAGGTGAATTCAATTCTGGGCAGTCTCGGATGTTGGTCTTGCAGTCCGGCATTAATGCAAGCATGCGTGATCGGCAGATAATTTGGTTTATTGTCATGGATCGGTTCATTACGCCTGTTTCAGTCACTGGAGCGTTTCATAGCGAGGCAGAGCTACCTCAGAACCTCTGTCTGGTGTTCCGAATCTGGCTGTTAGCGTGGATTTGCAAACTCTTCGAAGCTGTCTGCGTTCCTCAGGTAATAGTTTTACTTTGTCTCAATCCCTCTGCTCGTCAATTTGTGCTTCTGAAGATGCCTCGACGCCGAGGTGTTCCCCGCAGAGGCAGTCATACAGGGAATAGAGGCCAACCTTCACGCCCTGTTCCTCAGAATGTTATCCCTATTGCCTCAGCATCCCCTTCTTCTCCGCCTCTGGAACAAGCCAGGCCCATTCCGAATAGTTCATTCCAGACCGCCAGATTCACTTTTCAAAGCCGGCTTAATAGGCCTGTTTTGACAGCAAGTATCACTATTGTTCTTGCGGAGGAAGACAGTAATCAGGTCAGCTCGGCTACAACTACCCCCTCTCAATCTCAGGGAGACAGTGTGCTTCTCGGGGACCTGACAGGGATGGTGTTCCAGGCAGACAACCAGCAAGAGGTTGGCCATGTCTCGGAGGTGCCGCAACAACCCGTGGATCCGGCTCAAAGTGATATTGTGCCTTGCGGCCCGACTCAGTGGGCAGGCGGTATTTTAAATTTGGTGACCACTCCTGATGGTGGCACACCAGTATATGATGACAGTGGTTTTGTGACCTGGGTCGCTTCTTCCAGCCAGGCGGAAAAGGAAATGCCGGATTCACCAAAGCATGCAGACTAGAATTGTTTCCTCTCTGCCGGGTGGTCTAAGCAATTTTGGGTATGTGTCGTCAATTCTGAGGATAGATGTCTCTGTCTGGTCCATACTCTGGCTACAGAGGGTGGCCAATGTCATTCCAGTCTCTGTTTTTTGTTATAGAAATGGCTATGATAGTTGCTTCTCAGTTTTTGTGGTCAATGAAGGGCATGAAGAACTCAGTCTGGGCAATCTTTTTCAGTATGTCAGGGCCCAAACCAAAAATTTTGTAGTATGTTTTGTAAATTCGGCATTAAGCCTGAACTGCAAGGTCTCTGAGTTTTTGGTAGAGGAATGGCCGCGGCCTCCTCTGAGGTTCTAACCTCCTTGTATATATTTTTTATTTTTATTTAATAGAATTAGCATTTACGGAGAAAAAAAAAATATTAGATAAGAAACGAAGAGCCAACCATTGGTTGTGATTTTTGATAAGAAACTGCCAATGATGCTCAAGGTCAATTTTAGATAATTTCTCAATTCTCTCAGTCATTGTTGTGCTATGTTCCAACCAAGTTTTCAATAACGTCTTGGAATCTGGAAGTGAACCCTCTGAGAAGTTAGAAATCGGATTTGACTGCAACAAAGTTTCATTGACTGATTTAATGATAGAATTAGAAAGATCTTGGACCTTGTTTACTACAACCTCGGCTTGTTTCATTCTAATTTCCCATTCTCAGAAAATTATTAACTTTTATGCCTCATCAATTTAAGGCATATTTTCTTTTCTACCTTCTGCACTTTCTTGCCAACTTATAAAATCGGTTAATTTCTCATTCACTTCATCAAAATAACTCATCATATTGACCAACTAATCAGCAAGAGAATTTATTGTCTTACATTGATTATGAATCAGCATTAGCTTATTGCAAAATATCTTTTCTTGATGCCTGAGCAAAGCATTTAACTCTTTGGCTTCCTTCTTAAACTCTGTTCATTAAGGATTGACACTCAATTGCTCTATCTTTCTTTGCATTTATTTAAGATGATTATCTTTCATCTTTCAAGCCCTTAAATAGTGGGAAATTTTGAAATCTTGAATAGCCAATATTTTTTTCTCAGCATGACGATAATTGGCTAATGCAAATATACCAAGTCTCACAAGAAAAAAGGTCATGCCATTTTATTTAACTCTTTCAACACTTTAGTAATACCATAACCAATTGTTTGGTAAGACACCTCCCTACTAACTAACTTATCTGGGATAAACAAAGGCAACGCACAAGGATGGGAAAGGCTAGCCCAAACTCTGATGTAAGTGAATAACTCTTCACCAAATCAATTTTCGACCTTTCGAAGATCGTCCATAGATTCTTGAGACATCCTAGGTGGTCGAGACTCAAAAATGGCTTCATATATCAAAATAATTACCCTGTGACAAATCTGATAGAAATGTTTAAAGTATTTGGATTCCCATAAGATGTCATGATAAATTTGAATAGGCTTCAGATCTTGAATGGCCCATTTACAATCCATAGCAGGAAAATCCATGGAAAAACACAGTGCATCCATAACATAAGCAGACATGTAGAAATGGGGAAGCTTATCTTCAGAAATACTTCTAGCACGTCAAAAAGCTAAGATATGTGTAGCTAAGTTATCAGAAAGAAGGGTAGCTGAGTCAGATATAAAACCTTCAGAAGCCCCATTGATTAGAGGTGCCTAGGTGTCGAGGAACTTTGACACATTAGGTAGATCATGTAGTCGACATATGATGGTTACGACTTGGGAAAAAGGAGAAGCAAGGGAATCAAGTGAATACTTACTAGATTCCTCCATTTTATGCTTATTAGGGTCTCTTCTCCATTGTCTGATTTGTTCTGACGAGTGTCTATGCTCCTTTATAAAATCCTCGGTGTACTACTTATTATATATATACTGAGGTTTTCGTAGATGATACATACTTTGAATATCCTTACTGGTGAAAGAACCAATCATTATTCCTCTTTTGGTCTGAATATGTCTCTCAGAAATATCTAAATTTTTTACTACCCAATGAACCATGTATGTGTAAAGAAATAGTTGTGGTATTGTTGAAATCCTATTAATAAAAGAGTTGGCGGCATCCCTTTCAGTGGCTTCTGAGATAAGAGCTTTATCATCAGTTGTGACTATTTTGGTGGTGACCTTAGGCTTATCATCTTCAAAATACTAATAAATGTCTTCCCAAGAGGGAAGCCTAGCATCTCTGGTACATACGATAGTTGAACACAAGCTTGCTCCTTGAATGTTATCATCAACATCTTAAAAAAATGGGCCTCAGGATTGCTGATGTGGAGCTTTTTTCTTAGCTTTACTCCCTTTCTTCATCTCCTCTAAATATTGGGAATTGGATTTCACCTGTAAAACACAGACATAGAGCTTTAGAACAAAGGCTATTTACAACAACTCACAATGGTGTAAAAATGGAAACATAACGTAAAAGTCCTTTATTAAAAATCAATTCAGAAAACCAAAGCTTATTTAATGTGAGACTTTATTCATTCAAGACCCATCATTAATACATTAAATCACTTAAGTGAAAAGATAATGGACCACGTGAACATGCCACGTCGGATATCGAAATGGAGATATCATAGGGGAAATTAAAATATGATTACAATAAATGAATTTCCCAATATGAAAAGGCCTGAGACATGAAGCTACCAGACATGAGGCCCCGAGATATGAAGTTCTGATATATGAAAATTTTGATATAATAGTTTTTTGGGAAACAAGGTCTAAGATGCGAGAGCTTCGAGACACATAAGTTGTGAGGTGTATAAGTTATGATGTACAAGAGTTACTCGGAAACTATTATTCTCATAAGTCCTCTTTAATAAAAGTTACGATATAAAAAACCCCGATAAACGAAGGTTCAATATGTAAAAATCTTAAATATAAATATATCATCTCGGAAGCAATTCGGATCTAAAAAAGGAAAGATTTTGTAATGTTTTATTAAAAGGTTTTGATAAATCCATCCTGAGAATAATTATCCTCATGGGGGAATTTACTTTAGTTTTTCCTTAAAATATTTCTGGACTTTTTAAATTTAATTTCATTTTAGTCTAGTTTTAAAGCAAAATTAAGATGATTTAAAAAAAAATGAAAATAATGGGTCCCCATTATTTATTATGTCTTAGAAGAAAAATGGGGGGTTGTTGTTTGCTACAACAGACTCTAATGGCTACCCCCATGCAGGAAAGGCCTGAGACAAGTAGGTGTCTCGAAATGGGGGTTGCCTAGGCTTGCAAGGATGAGTGGCTGACATGGGGCTCATACAGGAAATCCCTTAGACAAGTAGACTACCCAAAATGGGGGTTTCCTAGGCCCAGAAGGGTGAGTGACCGACGAGATATCGTGCAAGAAATCCTTTGGCTGGGTAGCCTTCCTGGATGGGATTTGCTTGGGCCCATAAAGGTGAGTAGCTCGTGGGAAAAATGCCTATGCTCACTAGGAGGTGAGCATGAGGAAGTTGTTGGGAGTTGTGTGAAAAGACTGCATAGAGCATATACAACATTGAGTGCTTGCTTCAACTGATAAACCACTTAGTGCAGAAGTAAAGAAGAAGCCATAGAGATAAGTATCAATTATCATTCTAAAGAAATTTTATTAAGATTATGCTTTAATTTGCTTTAAACTTATGATTCGTAATGATTCGATTTACATTTATACTTTGACTATGCTTTAATGATTATGTTATGTTATAAATCAATTTAAAATTCTATGATTATCTCCAATGACATGTATGTTGTGATATATGTGAAATATTGAATTGTCCAGCACATGTATACGAGGTTGATTGCAAGGAAAACAATAACAGCTTGAAGACATCAAAGTGTGTATTAGTACATTGTAGTTGAAGACTTTAGGAACATGGCTATTGTGATGACAAGGGAACTCAATTGTATGCACTAATTCTCATGAAGTATGCCATGACTGAAATGAATGTGTTAAGATAGGGAGATTCCTTGTTTATAAAGACCTTTTCTAAGGCAAGGAAGCCTTACTAAGGGATGGATCGCCTTAGGGACTGGGAAGCAGAGAAGGGGATGCTTGAACTTGGAAGGTGAGTGACTGCACGGAAAGAGGAAGTGGACCACCCTGGGGACTAGGAAGCAGCAAAGGGGATTCCAAAAATTGAAAATGAATTGGTTTGAAAGAGTCATAGGCATGTTAATTGGGATCAAAGGTACATTGGGTGTGTCCAAAGAAGTAATAAGGCGAAAATGTTCCTTGAAGGAGTAATGAGCATGGTGGACAATAGCGTTGGACATTGGAGGTGAACAATACTCCAAAAACCAAGTTATTAAATGAGATGAGGTGCATTGAGAGCACTATGAACCATAAATAACCACTTGAGAATGCCTAGTTTAATAGGGATGGTATACCAATTTAATTTGTTGAGTAAGAAACTATAAATTTAAATGTAAAAGAGTTGTGAATAAAGCTCAATTTTTTGTTTTGGTTTTTTGTTACAAATAATACCAAGGACATTGTTCCCCATAAGGTGGTGGGGTTTGTGAAACCCCTGGTATACTCCCCCTAATTTTGTAATGTAATTGTACTATGGTTATTAATGAATGTAAATTTTGGCCTGAAGAGAGGGACACAGATCCATGATCTGGGGGGGGTGGATCTGAGTGGTGATGGTTGATGGAGACAAAAAAAACACCCATGTAACAACTGGCAAGAGACATTCTCAAGAAAACACCCATGTTTTCCATACCTCCTGGAAGGAGAATGATTGGGGGACATGAACAACCACACAAAAAGGATAAATATGGATGCAGACAATAAGGGATCGGTTGGTTCAAGGAAGGAAGCGTGATGGAAAAAATTGGAGGAAGAGCATAATTCGATTTTGGTAGTAATAATTTAAGCCAAAATTGAGCATATGATGAGTGCTAGTATAGCCTACTGACGTTAAGGGAATGGAGTTCCATGTATTGTTTTGCTGAAGTCGTGGTTTGTTGTGCCTAAGCTTGGAGAAGTTTGAGGAGAGAATTGGATTTTGGGCAAGGAACCAAACTTATGAGCATGGCTTCTTGTTGAAGATTTCTTGAAGAAATCCCCTTGGATCATGGATTTAGTTGGGGGGTAAACAACTGTAAGAAGGATTTGGCTACAGTTTCCCTACTGTTGGGTGGAGATTTGAAGTCCCTCGTTTAGTTGCCAACATATTTAAATAAATCAAATAAGTGTTTAATATTGTAAAGATTTGTATTCCTATGATATGCCATCAAGAATGTCAAAATTCATCATAGGGTTGCAAATGTCTATCCATGTAGTGTGTTTTATGAGATATGTGGATTTAACCCAATCAACTCAATGTTGGAGAATTGGTGTATATATGCCTTGTGGTCTACCACAACCAGGACTTCTTATGTTACCTTATATTCATTTAGTTGTCACTTGCTAATATGAGTAGGAGTGGAAACTAACTTGTTTAATGCAGGACGTTTATGAGAATGTTTGAATGTTCCAATCTCTCATGTGTTAGTTAACTTGTAATTTTAAAGACTTTGGAAGTTCATGCAGTGATATAGAATGCATGCCATTTCCATAATGTGTGGTTGCATGAGTAGTTGCATGTGGTGTAACCTCACTGTGGATTAAGGATAATATGTTCTTGTATGCTTGTGACTAGATGTTCATATTCATGATAATGTTATGAGGAATGTAGGTTATCGTGTATTTGATGTAATCGCCCTCCCCCCACATTTATCCAAATTACCGGCCTACTGGGCTAAACATGTGACAAAGAGTTACTATGATATGATTCAACCTCCTATATCACCTTAAGAAAGTGGAATGACAAACTAAAACCCTTAATGACTTCCCTATTAGGCGTTATAGGACTCCCAAGGGCTAAACCACCCTTCCAGGTGCCCAAACCCTACATTAAACCTATTTCTTTAGTGCCCTGATCTCCCAGATGTTGGCACAACACTACCTGATTTTGAATGAAATCCTCCAGTCGCACACATGATGCGTGCAAGGGAACGATTGTAGTCTCTTTCACCTAGTTTTGTGCCCGCTACCACGAGATTTAAGCCACTTTTTCAAGCTAGGATCCAGACCTCTGCCTAGAAATTAATGAATCTTTCCAAAACCAAGAATGACACAAGGAAAAAGCATTCCATACAAGCCTTATGTTGGAATATTTAATTCCTACTTGTCTCAGTTGTGTCTTTCTAACTAGAGAAATCTGTTCCTAAATATGTTCGTAGTTTGGTGTGTGGTTGAGATATTCTCTCAACCAACGGCTTGTATGTCCAAGATAGTTTTCCTATCTTGAGACAATACTCATGTATATGTGTAATTTCATATCTGATTAATGAGATATAGATTCTTTTGTATTTTTTAACATGGTATCAGAGCCCCTAAGGGCCTAGCCCCTCCTGGGATTGGCCCCTCCTGGGCTGAGGGAAATAAAAAGTTTGTTGACTGTTTGATTTTGGTTTGTCTATTTATTTAAGTCCAGCTTGGTGAAGTTTGGTCGACATTGGAGAATTCGAGAGATGATCGGTGGAGTTCTTACTGGACCCTTGGCTATGGAGCAACCATAAAGGTTGGATTCGAAGCACTTGAATTCCAGTGTGCTAATGTGCGGCGCCGTGTGTGGGAATAATCATCCTCTGTAAATTAGTAGCAACAAATTAATAGTGTGATGTGAGCTTGAACTAGAACATTTCGCTCTTGTTGCAGCTGGGTTGCAATCGTATTCTGGTCGCGTTTTTTTTTTTTTTTTTTTTTTTGTGGTATGAGAAGTGATTTAGTGCAGCGGCAGACTTAAGGCATCTGCGTTGAGAAGAGGAGCATAAAAAATGAGTATCTGCCTATTTGTGCATCGAAGGTTGAGGTCTGGACTGCCTAGTAGATTGTGACAGCAGATCGGCAGCAGAGGTCGAGCCGTCTGATTGACTGCACAATTTGTGGTGTGTCTGCCAGTGGAAGAGCGAGATCCACTGGAGTAGTGAGCTAAACGAGCTAGGGAGTGGTGTTTTGTCTGCATCCTACCCTAGCTGCAAATCTGTGGTGATGTCGGATGCAGTCGAGGATCAATTAGTGTATTTTGAGACTGATGTCATTAGTGAAGTTCGGTGAAGAGCCTGAAGACTTGGAGACCGAGATTGTTGAAGGCTGAGAAATTGCTTGAACGTATTCTATGGTGCCTCCATGCAGGTTGCTGAGATCACGAGATCTGTAGGATCCTAGAGGATCGCTACATATCTCTTCCTGAAGATATGGATCTTGCTACCTGCGCGTCAGGATGGTGTGATCAGTAAATGGTGTTGTCAATTGACCTGCAATAGTAGATTCTGCCTGTGTGGGCACAGTTCTGTTGCAGAACTGTGCCACTTGGGGCTCAACAACAATGAGAAATAATGTGTGGGATTCCACATCCATTTTTTTTCCTTAATTGGTGGAGAGCCTGTGACTGGTTTTGCAAATTAAATCGATCGATGGTGGAGCGTTGAGTTTAGCTACGATGGTGGCCATTCACATTCTTGATGTTCATGTCATGTGCAAGTCGGGAAAAAGGGGACAATTCGTTGTCGTCGCCACCTTTGATTTGTAGTATCGCCACCTTTGATTTGTAGTACCCTAACCTGGACTTTAGCTTCTTGAAACACTTCATATTTTGTTACAAATGAGGGCGAGACAAACCAGGCGACGATAAATTTCAACCTGACGATTTTGTATTTCATTATTTGGGCCCTGCAGTTATAGCAGACACCTACCCTCGTTTTGATGACAATATGTATGAACAGAAAGAATAGAGGTATGGGCACGGTTCTTCCAGCATCGAGGTAGTGTAATCGCATGCTTCTAGAACCTTTAAGTTTGGACATTTTCATCTACCACGGGGGACCATCCAAAAACTCCAATAGGTGTACTACTGTCACTTTGAAAGTTGCCTTCAAGGCTGGAAACCACATCGGCCCTTGCATTTTCAGCGAGGGATAGAAGTCAAGATTATGGTATTACTACCTCCAGTAAAAATCCGACGAACCCACCTCTATCAATATACAAATTCCAAAAGAACTTGCCCCGGACATGGCAATGTGTTCGAATATTGACTTCTGGACATGAGTCTCCAGTTCAAAGTTCCAAACCCAGCAGTGTCGAGATGCTTCTTCTATTAATATGGTGAGCAACAGTTTGAAGGAAGGCGTGAAGAAAATGTTGATTCACTCCAGTTGTGGTGATATTGTTTTAAAATAGTTTTCTCAAGCCATCCCCCGGAAAAGATAGAGAAATTTTATATTTTTCCATGGTTTAATTTTTTTTTTTAGAAAGTGTTATGTCTGTAATGTAATTCTGGTTAAAATAAGTGGAATTTAATTTGGCCAAGTATTGTCACACATTTGTGTCTCTGTTGGAATTGGCCATTCTAGGAATACACAAATTTATTTTCAGGAATTCTTAACAATCGTATATGATGAAGGCATGATAGTGAAGATGGCAATAGAGGAGTTGCATGAGAGATTGGAGGATGATGGAAAATCAAGTTTGTGTGAATTAGTGTGAGTTTATGGAACAGACTCATGGTGTAGTATGAGTCACATATTGTAATTAGAACAAATCTACATGTCATATACTCTTTTGTAATGGTTAGTTGTGGTCTTGAAATGTTTTATGTACCAGCTATAAGACCCAAAGAGGCATGCATACCCTTTGTTATGTGTTCTCTGTAAGAGAGTTTTAACACCCTGGAAGAGTGTGTCATGTGGGATGAATACACTTGGGTGGGCCATACTGGTTTTAGACTCCATGAGGTGAAATTTTATATTTAGGGGGAGTTCATCAAGAGGTTGGATGAACCATGTATTTGAAGGACTTCCTAGTAGACTGGCGATTGCAGCGGTTGGGAACCCATGCATTCTGGTTGTTCCTTTATATGGACATCAACAATTGCATGAACAAGGTACAAGGTGTAATTACGAGACTAGACTAGGTGTATACTTTACAGATTGATATCGAGACAAGTACTCATTAAGGGGGTGTGTTGGAATATTTAATTCCTACTTGTCTCAGTTGTGTCTTTCTAACTAGAGGAGTCTGTTCCTAACTATGTTCCTAGTTTGGTGTGTGGTTGCGATATTCTCTCAAACAATGGATTGTATGTATAGGATAGTTTTCCTATCTTGAGACAATACTCTCATATATATGTAATTGAATATATGATTAATGAGATATAGATTCTTTTGTATTTTTTAACATCTTATACAAGAACTTGGCCTAACAAGGCTTAGCCATGACAGCCATTTCATCAAACATATCATGAACATGAAATCTACAAGTCATAAATACACATCTAAACATAGGGGTTTCATACTTATCTTAGAATCATCAAGAAGGTCTAATGCCATCTCATATTAGTTGGAACAACATCTATTAGGTCATTCATTTGATAACCAATCACGTATTCATAAAACATGTCAAGATCCATAAACAATATACATCATATAAACATCATATAACCAGTTAATAACCAACATATAAACCATGGAAACTCAACCATAATATCACCATCATAATCAATACATATGTTCATAGATCATAATAAAAAATACCTTTTATTAACATATGAAAATGCCAACCAAGTCAGGGACTTCGACGTACCACCCAACCATAGATTGGATTGAACCAAATATCTCTTTCAGCCAATCACCCTTGTGCCATATTCCAAGCATGAATGTGGGATGTCATGGATTAAACCAAGACCACAAAACCAGGGATTCCAGAGGAAAAACCACCTCAACCCTCAACCAGTGATTCCACCTCACAGTCTGACATCACTAACCATCACCAGGTCGGTCTCTATCCAAGTTGTCTAGGGCTCCAGAGTGTTTGTTCCAACCAAGGCTGCCAAGACTAGTAACTCAACCCACAATTGTCATCGGGCACTAGAGCGTTTGTCTAACCAAAGCTTACAAGACTAGTAACTCAACCCACCAAGGGTTCCAAAGTGTTTTTTCAACCAGGGCTTTCAGGACTAGTAACTCAACCCAAGTTGTTACATGGCTTCCAAATCATTTGTCCAACCAAGGCTCCAAGAACTAGTAACTAAACCCACAGCCATGCGGAACATGAGCACCAATCAGAAAATAAAAGGGAAAACCCACAAGCCCATGCCTATCCAAGAAATGACAACGCTAGGAGAAACCACTGTCAATCTAGGAAATCCTCCATGCCAATGACCAATCATAACCAAATAACCACATGCATGGACCATGTATGCCAAAACTAGCAATGAAACAATACATGCTACTTGATACCTGCAAATAAATCCAATTGTAGTTGTTGATCCCACTATTCTCTTGCACTTTCCTGCTCTTCCTTTTCCTTCTTGCTCCAAATCCAAAGTATGTCGCAGTCCTCCAAGAGTGCTCCAAGAAAACAGTAAGTGTCCAAGAGTATGAGAGAGAGAGAGAGAATAGAATGAGAGCTCCTAACTAAAAACTGACAAAAAGGATAACACAGATCAAAAGCCATGAATTGATCCTCAAAAGCCTTTTTATCATGAGGCCTATATTTTCTTCATTTTCCATTATTTTCCTTTATTTTCCTCCTCACATGCAACCTATGGCCTTTCACCTTCTTTTTTTCCTATTTTCCATTCTTTTCATAAATAAAATGCCAATTAATGCCACGTTGTCTTTGCCAATACCTTTGCCAATTTCCTTAGCCATAATAAACCAAAATGAACACCCACTAGCATGTTTTTCCCACCGTTCAACTTAGAATATGTGTGCCAAGACCTTATTCTTATGTTTTTTTACATGACTTTTTAACCGGGGTTGTTGCATTTGATGTGAATGGATGCCTTTTCATAGCTATGGTGAGTAAGAGGCATATTCTTTATTGTCACTAATTAATTATGTAATGAATGGCTTGCATTGTGAATGGCCCTATGCTGTAGGGTTAATTATAAGAAATCTTGTTTTTATATGTTTATCTATATATAGAGAGAGAGAGAATCATGGAGGTGATTATAGTTCACTTAAAGCCAAGAATGGTTATACCAGTGCTAAGAGTTAGGTTGAGTCGTCTATTGATAGCGCTAAAGCTCAAAAGGGATGGCATCTCTCTCTCTCTCTCTCTCTCTATATATATATATATATCCCAGAGGAACCTAGCAGCCCGCTTGACACGTAGCTACTAGTAAACCTTTGGGGGTTTATGGCCTATCTTCCTCTCCATAATTGGGTGACAATCGAGGTATTTTAACCTTGGATCTCTTGGTTTTATCAAGACTTACATTAATTTGATCACCAATTCAGGTGCCCCTTGGTACACACACGTGTGTGTAGGGGAATTCTCTTGTTGATATAATGAATTTGTTATCACCTAAAAAATGTTCACCTAGCCATTTCTAACTAGGTGGATCGAAATACACCATGTAGGATTAATTTTACCATAGTAAAATCACTTTCACCATAGGAAAAAATTTAGTAAACTAATTTTATTTAATTATTTTTGCCTAAAATAAAAAAACCCCATGAGAATAATTAAATAAATCATTATTTATTTAATTTTCTCTAGGAATAATTATTTGATAATTATTCATTATCACAATTGACTAAATCACCTTGGAATAATTAAATAAATCACTATTTATTTATTATTCCTTAATTTTATTTTTGGAATAATTGTTAAATCATTATTTAATAATTATTTCAAATTCACACTTTTCTTAATCCTTGCAAAGTGATTAATAAATCATTTTATTTTTTAATTACTTTAACCATTTTATAAATAAGGATGTTTGACCACTTTGAATATCTTTTCTCTCTCCAAAAAATATAATAAAGTATTCCTAACGGTTAGATCTTGATTTAGTGAATAATATTTTGTTATTTTCCAATTTCTAATTTAGCCCAATATTTTGTTATAAATAACAAGGTTTTCCATTCATTCTTGACCATGATCACTATCATAGTCACCATTATCATCTCATGCCATTTGAGCTCCCACTTGAGTTCTATCTTGTTTTGGGTTTTCTGCATATTGAGAGAGAAACAGATCGCTGAAGCACAATGACATCAAAGGACCCATCCCACGGAGGGGGATTTACAGACCCATGTTGTAAATCTTCTTCACCAAGTGTTATTAATAAAATATTATTCATTTAAAGTTTTATTCTATTGGGTTACCGCATCAATTATTTCTTGTGGTTCTATGTTTTATATTGCACATTATCTTTTTGCTGTAGAGTTTTCTTCTTTTTCATTGCAGATCTGAAGCGTAAACAACCACTTCTTGTTGTTAGGGTCACTTGTCACCAGTGACTTAAGTCAAGTATTTTTGGTACGCTTGCTAAGAATTTTCATACTAACAAATGGTGACTCCAGTGGTGTAGTAATTCAAATCTTTGGTGACTGTCGTTTCAATTATTTTCAGTATTATCTCCACCTATTTTTAGCCTCTCAATTTCTATTTTTAGGTCTCCTTTCTTTTTCTGGGAAAATTTTTGGATTTTCCGCATCTTTTCGCAGGTCACAGGTACCAGCCGAGCAAGACATTGCACAACCTAGGATAGAACTGCCGACTGAGAGTCCCGTCAGAAAAACACACTTTTTGGCCCCTTTTATTCTTTCTGCAGCGCACTTTTTGGTTAGTTTTCAACATTCAAACGTACTTTTCAGGGCAGAATCTGCATTCTGCAATTTTTTTTTTAATTTTTAATTTTTTAATTTAGATTTTTCGAATGTGGTGTGTGTGTACTGGGAAGGGTTTTTTTTCTTTCAAGAGTCACCCCTAGGCCTATATTCTCTCAGTGATTCTCATTGAGGAAGAAAAAAACCCCCTAGGGTTCAAATTACACCTCCATCATTTAGGAAGTAATTTGCTAAGTTGAGGAGTCTAGGTTACAACACTTTCAACCTCTAATTACTAGGGTTTTTTCCATTGTTTTACAGCCCTATTGGATAGGTTTCTTCATCATTTTACTCCCTTGAGATTTTATTGTTGCCTTCCCCCTTAGGATCCCCTTGTGTGTCCTAGGTTTTGGAGCTTCTTGCCTATCCTTTGTAGCATTTTTCACCTCTAAATTTTCTTGTTTTTTTGCACTATTTACAATAGGTTGGTGCCTTTAAATCACAATCCCTTCGAGATTAGATCCTTTGGCCATTAGTGTGTCTTTGAGTAGCTTGTTTGCCTTCTATTTCTTAGCTTCTTTATAGTCTTCTTGGGTGGGGTTTGGTGTGCTTGATTTGTTGTTTATTTTTATGTACATTTTTAACATTATTTATAGTTTTTCAACACTTTATTTTTAGCATCACGTGGCATCATAAAACATTCTCAATTCACTCACCCACTTGACACAACATTTTCACACACAAACACACCCTAAGCGAACATGAGCTTGATTAACACCGCCAAGCCCAGACTTGAAACACTACATCTTAATAATTCAAAACACATAGATTAAGCCCACTTGGGAACAAGCCCAAACAATCTGTATAGTTAGATGTAGGATCGATGGGACAGGATTCTAATAACACCCATCGATCACTTACATTAAGACATAGAAGTTGACATATTAGGGAGTTTAAAATCCTTCACCATCCCACGGTCCAAAGTCAGAGTGCATCAGAAACCTGATTCAGAGGGGGTTAGGCTAGGTCATTATGTGAGTGGTTCTCCTCAGGGCTACCCAACCCATGGCAGGGAATCTCGTGTGGTGGTTGATCACCAAGAAGCTCAAGACTCGACCACCCCCATGGGACGAAGGTAACCGTAGTGACCAATCATAAGAAAACACCTTATAGGACTGGTTGTGGGTAGCAGTTGGTTCTCTACCCCACCTTTCTCTGGACAACTCTGCTTGTAGGGATCAAATTCCATTAAGTAAGAAGTCTTTTGGAAGGCCATCTGAAACAATAGATTTAGGACTTGTTTTAGGATTTAGATCACCTATAGGCTAGAGGTCATTTTTCTTTGATAGGACGTGTTTGCTTGAATTATAGTAGCATATTAATATAGTTAGTTTACACTTAGCACCACTGCATTAGGTGTTTGCTTGTTGTTTGTTGCTCTTTTTCTCCTATCATCCCCTTTTAGTATATTGAGTCATCTTTGTCTTGACATCATTGTGCCCCCTAGGTGTTTGTCACGGAGACTTCGTGGCCTTCACCCCCAATTTCCTTTAGGACATCTTACTCCTCCTCGTCGAGTTAGAATTCATCCTCCTAGTCCTCCATTGAGTCCTCATTCTGACTTTGGTTCTACTGATTCTTCTAGTTCTTGATTCTGTGTCGTCCCAACCCCATACCACCACCATGTCAGGCGCCAATGTGGGTGCACAAAACCAAGGTAACCCTACAAGCGAAACCTCCATTACTTCCCTTTATGGCTAGTTTGAGCCTCCTGTTGACGGTGCTGGATCCGCTCACTTTCAGGGGATCTCCTCGATATGAGGTCCCAATTAGACCTCACAATGTTTGGTGTAGGAATCCCATCCAGTATGATGGCTTGTTTGGCAAATACTTAGAGATTTTCCTCGACTCTAGATGTCACCACATGAGAGTGTTGCAATGGTACCTTCGAAAAGAAAGGTGAGTGTGCCTGGTGAGTGTGCAACGTAACTATGTCTAGGTTCTCTTACTGCAAAAGGGGGGAGAAAAGTGAGCCTCTAAGTGAGAGGTAATAGTACCACCCAGGAAGAGACACACATGAACTAGGAAGACCTATCCAATGTCCAACAGAATAGTCCACAGTGGATGCGGCAGTCGTTAAAATGAAAGAACAGGGAAATATTCGTCTACCATCCACCAGAATAATCCACAACGGATGTGACAGTTGTTATAACTGATGAGTAGGAAAGGTCTGTGTAGTATCCTAATGACTTGTCCACAAGGATGAGACAGCAGTGACAACCATTACAACACATTCCTAACAAGATAAGCACTAAAACAACTAAAATAGTTCAACTATCTTAGTACATGTGAAACAAATATTAAATATAAATGCTAACAAAATAGTCTTACAAACATTTATAAGTCATGCATGGAAAAGTGTTGGCCTGAAAAGGCTTATATATTAAGAAAAAGTTCCAAGACACATATTTACATCATACATCACTAGCCTAGTGGGACATTGGAGCCACTCCTTGCTCCTCAAAGAACTGACTGAAACTCTCTATGCTTTGTGGGAGGAGCCAAGGTGAAAAGTCCTTTGCTCATACAATGAGGGGGTATATATAACCAAGGGGTGATGCTTGACCCTTGTGACTCTTTGACTACCCTCATGATTGTTCAACTTCCTATGACTTTTCAACTGACATGACTCTTCATATTCATGTGTGTCCATTGGACTTCCACTTTACAATACATTTGATTTACAATATACATGGCTCATAATAGTGATGTGGCATTTGACAACTCATGACATGACTTGACATGACACTGCTAACATGGACTAGCTTACTAAGGTGGAAATGTCAAGCCATTGTTGCTATTGAGTGATAGATTTGTTCTTGGATGTGCTTTCTCTTCTCCTCCCCATAGCTTGTTGACGCGGGGTCTTCAATGATCTTTAGTATTGAGAGGTGGTTGCATGCATGTGTTCCATTTTCTTGTTCTTGATAAGCTACTTTATCCGTCCAATTGTAAGTGAGTCTTCTAGCATGTTTTCTCCTTCTTCTCCTTCTTCATCGTCTCGCCATGATCTAATAGTGTACTTGTTCCTACAATTCACTCATGACGGAACGACATCAAATCCAAAAACTCCCTAGTCTAAGATGAAGCATTGTTATCTATGGCACTTGGCCTGAGACAAGTGATAGGCTAGGAAAGAGGGCCCAGTAACTACGCATTATGTAGTTCCAGGTGACAGGGAGAGAGGCTTGGTCACTGAGACTGCGTAGAGTGCATCTTAGGCTTGGCTGAGGAACTCTTGAACACGGTCCTCACTGTTGGGAAAAATTGTGCAGCAGACACTAGGAGACACGATTGCACAGTTGAGACAGTTAGTGGTTGATGCAGGATGGGACCTTGGGAGGCAGGTTTGCGTAGTTTTCATAGGTAAGGTAGGACTGGGTAGCAAAGGGGCCTAGGAGGACAGGTCTACGCAGTTCTTGAGATTAGTGAGTCTCAGCCAAGGGAGGACACTAGGGAGACACTTCTGCATATTTTTGGGAGGTAAGGCGGGCTTGGTCCTTTGTGAATTACGGGGTTCCAGCAAGAAGGGAAGAAGCTTGATAATTTATTTTGTGAAATTCACAGTTTATGTCAGGTAAGGAGAAGTTACTGCACAATTATGGGGATGAAGGCAGGTTGATCAGCTTTGGAATTGTGCAGTGTAACTGCCCTCGGGACAGTGACTGCATAATGCGCAGTTCTAAGCAGTAAGGTTGCATCGTTGAGGGTTGAGACTACACAATGTGCAGTTCAGTCAGGGTCCAGTGAATGTGAGCTGCCCGGTTGGAAGGATTTTCAAAGAAATGGCTAATTGTGGGAGGAAAGTGAACTTGTGAGGAACTTGAGCTTGTTATCACATACTTATCATGCTTCAATGACATGACAAAATAGACCACCGAAATAACAAGACAAAGAATTACCCTCTATTAGACTATATTATAACAAAATTGACAAGTGCGACACTTAAAATGGACTTAGGATGACCATGATGACACTTGTGTGACAATGCTTAAAAATTTGTGCATGAGTGCAATGACTTTTTACATAGATGGGACAACTCGAATACACAAATACCAACCTTCGAAAACACCAGAAAAGACTGCAAGCATGGTAACACAATCAAACATTCCAAAAGGTGACAGATGATAAAACAAGAAAAAGGGGGAAAAGACTCTCGGAAAGCTCATGAAATGAGCTCAAGTGTTTGCAATCATAAAGGGAAATACCAAGGAAGGCTCTGCAAATTTAAGTTCAAGCCAAAATTTTGGAGGGTGTTGCATCCACTAAAACACCTCCCTGATTTCAACTAGCTCATCAATGATCCTCTTCCCCATGACCCCAATCAGCATGCTATGCCTACCAAGCTTCCTTCTAACATCCCCAAGTTCAAAGGTAATCCTAGAGAATATCCCACAAATAATGTTCACTCATTTTATATGTGGTGTTAATCTAATTCCATCACTAAAGACTCCATTTGTCTTTGTTTGTTCCAACACACCCTTACTGGAGTTGCATCCAAGTATTATGTGGACCAACCACATGCCTCCCATTCCACCTTCATGACTCTAACGAAAGCTTTTCTGTCATACTTCCAGTTACCCCTTTGTTATGACACCGGTACTGAACTCTTGACCTCTTTTCGTCAAACTTCTGCCACCCGCCTATCTAACCATGTCCAATAATGGCGTAGAAGGAGGAGCATATGTAAGGCTCCTAAATTTGAAGACCGTGTCTATATGGATTGGTTACTTAGATCACTTTTAGCTCTCATTGGTAAATATGTTTCCTCACACTTCCCCCAGTCTAAGGAAGAAACGCTCCAAGTAGCTTTGAAATATGACCTGATCTATGCACAATCAGGATATGTTTATACTATCATTCCCAATCTTCCTTGGCTTATTGTTTCTAATGCATCAGGGGAATCTCATGTTGCTGATGGTATCATTGGATCTATCTCACACCCTCAACCTCCACCATATCCTCAACCTCACATGAGTTATGGTCAACCCTAGGGGGGACCAATTCCACTTACACATATCCCTCTCCTGCTCCTTCCCATGGAAACCCTTACTAAGGTTCAAGCACATCATACTCATATCCCCATCTAAATTAGTTGATGCCAAGGCCAATTGTTGCTTCATCTAGTTATCCCAACTTTTCCACCAATTATTTCTATCCATATGAATTACCTAGCGCTCCAACACCTCAACCTCCCATGCCTTCTCCACCTCCACCACAACAACAACCACCTCCTCAAGGTTAAGTGTATGTTCAAAAGAGTGCAACCAATCCACCCAACCCCAAATGAAATAATAAGGGGAAGGGTAACCAGAAACAACTATTTCAAGGTAGCAAAGTCAACTGGGGTCCACCACCTAATGCCCCTTAGGGTGACTAGCCTAATCTCACGCCCAGCAATAGGGCAGACATCCAAAGAAAAAAAGGTTATTAGTATGAATAAAACTTGTGCCTGTTGTGGCATATATGGCCATTATAATCATGAATGTCCCTAGTTACCTCAAATGCACCAATCATGGGAAGATCAAGCAGTTGCTTCTAGAGGATCTCATCCCATTGCTCCACCTCCTCCCCCTCCTTCTTCATCACAACCGGTTATGCTTACCAATCCTTCCTACCATCATGGATATATAGTTTCCCAACCCACATAGGGTAATTCCACTCTTCAACCTTCACAATCTGGCCTAAACAAGTACCAAATTCTCATGATGAATTACGAGGAAGTCAACCTCCAAACTCGGTCGCGCTAATACAATAAGCCTCCTGCAAATTCAACATCTGATTCCAAACCCAAAGTATCCACTAAGCCTTTGTCATCACCAAATGGCACCTACGGATCCTTCTACCTAAAGTTGAGGTTCCCCCCAAGATACCCAAAGGCCCATTATGTATAAATGTTGCTTCTTCTAAATCCACCCATACCTATAGCATAGTAGATGACTTGGCACAGTCCCCTGCTACCATGTCAACGTTGGAAGTCCTCCAGACATGCCCATCCCAATGGAAATATCTACTCTCTTCTTTAGGTTTTGTGAATCCTTCTGACGATCATATGATTATATTTGACGTTGACAAAGTGGAACATCCCCCCCTTCCTTCATCAGTTGATTTTCAAATACCAGTCTCTATAAAAAATGCCACGGTCTAGCAGTGTATCATAGATGAAGATGCCTCCACATGTGTGATGGCCGCTAGTGTTTGGAAGCAACTCGAATCCCCTGAACTGTCTACATCCACTATCACTCTTCACGCTTGGGATGGTCATCCCTCACATCCCCTCAGTTTGTATTGCAATTGTTCTATCACCGTTGTCAGCAAGACTGTCTTAATTAATGTCAAAGTCATTGATTCCCATTAGATTATAACATCGTGTTGGGTTGTATTTACACCTATTGCATGTTTGTTGTCACATCCACTGTCTTTCGCAAGATTTGATTTCCTCATAATGGAAAGATTGTAACTATCGATCATTTGACTTACTATGACCCTCAATCTCATACATCTCCTCATACCATTATCTCATCAATGATTGGAAATAAGACTATCACTTCCCTTACCTATGTGTCTCTTGGAGTTTATAAATATTATATGTTGCTTGGGGCTTATTATGGCCCACCGCTTATCCATTCTGAGCCTAGCTTGTCTAGTGTTTGCATGCTTCATGTATCACCATCTACCCACAAATGGTTTGTCACACATTCACAATAGCCAACACCTCTACAACCTCCTTCTCCTAACTCACCCCAGCCTTCAGGTACAATTCCTCCAGACCCATTTCCTTCTACTGGTATCTCTCCTAGCCTACTTCAGCCCAAAACTATTCCCCCATGTCTTAACCATCTGGGAGAAGTGTCCCCAAGTAATTATCCTTCTGGTTAGATACCCTTCGTATTCCTACCCCCTGGAATCTATTCTACCCATTTCATGGCTATGTTGAGTTTACCTAACATTACCTTGGGGATCCCAGTCTAGTACATCGATCCTCTCGCAAACACTCCTTGTAGTCAACTCAAACCTTACACAACCCTGGTTCAAACTATTGTTCCTTGGCTTTCCTTTGCTTCAGTTCCACAACAACCTCAGCATGAAGCTAATCCTATTGTGAAAGCATCTAGTGAGAGGGGAAAATCCCAAAAAAAGGAAATAAAAGACAAGGCACCCCAAATAACTCCAGCTCCTCCTAAGCCTCCAAATCTTACTCCTCCATGTTCTTTTTGTGATGTTGTTATGAATTCCACTAATATTTGTCTTGAGCTCCCTCATATCAAGAATGTGGTGTCTGATTCCTTTCCTAACTCTAAAATTCCTGAGGTCCATGTCACCTTACCTGAGTGAGCTAAGAAGAATAGATCCTTACACATGAATCACCCTTATGCTTTGTGTGATAACTATGGCCATTATTCCCATCACTTTCCCCATCTCGAAGATTTCCACGATGCACTTCAAGTGCTTCATGAGTTAGATGTTACTCATAGTTATTTGAATTCTCCTTTACCTACGGGTTTTGGTCCCCCTGTTATGCCAGAACAGGAGGTTTCCCAACCCAGCATTGTGATTCCCCCTCCTGATGTCGAGATGACAGATAGTTCTGCCCCTATTCTCTACCTGTCATCATCCATGGGATCGACCTATTGGGACTCTCTTGACATTTTCTATTGTGATTATGTCGAACCTTCTTCAATGAACACTTCAGTCTCAACATCGATAGATGTTACATTTACTAGTCATCTGTCTCCCCTTGTTGATGATGCGCATGTGAACCTTGTCTCTCATGAAGATGCCTCAGGTATCTCCTCTTCATCATGTGGTATATCTTCCTCCTATCCTCCCATATTTCATTATGATGAAGACATCATGGAAGCCATGACCACCCCTGATTATCCTTGGGATGATATGCACCATCGTGCATACTTCCTTCCACAGCAAACCCATGATCAATATGTTGTGGAATCCAAAGACTTCATCCATGGTGAGGTCGACTGGTTCAAAAACCCCATTCCTGCACTAGATGCTTTCGAAGAAGGAAATATGGCTAACATCTCCCCTACCATAAAAATTAACATTTCAAATAAACTAGGGATCGAAGAAAATATCACCTTGGGGGCACAATGCACCCTGGAAGAAATTGATGCTTACACTAAGTTATTCAAAGAATTCCGTGATGTTTTCACTTGGTCTTATTTCGAGATGCCCGGACTTGATCCTGCCATTGTTGAAAATCACATCGAAACTTGGCCTGATTCCATTCCTATCAGCCAAAAGAAAAGTGTTATACATCCTTCCAAGCGTGATGCTATCAAATCCAAAATCGACAAGCTCAAGTAGGCTAGTTTCATTTACCCTATTGAATACACCACATGGGTGTCCAATCATGTTCCTATCCTAAAGAAGCAAGGCACCATTTGTGTTTGCATGAACTTTCGCGATCTGAACAAAGCTTGTCCCAAACAAAACTTTCCCACACCTTTCGCAGACCAAACCATTGATGAGTGTGCAGGGCATGATATTCTTTCCTTTATGGATGGATTCTCCGGATATAACCAGATATGTATTTGTCATGCTGATCAACTTAAAACTACCTTCACTATTTCGTGGGGAAATTTTTCTTATAGGGTCATGCCTTTCAGTTTAAAGAATGTTGGGGCCACTTTTCAGCATGCCATGTCATATTTTTTTCACGACTTGGCTCACATTATCCTTGCGTATCTAGACGATCTCACTGCTCGTTCCAAGCTTCGGTCACAACACCTTCATGATTTGCATACCATCTTCCTTCGATGTTGTAAGTATAACATTCACCTCAATCCCCTTAAGTATGTCTTTTGTGTTCCTGTCAGCTGACTATTAGGCTTCATTATGTCCAAAGATGGCATCACTCTTGACCCTCTCAAAGTTCAAGCCATTCTCAAACTTCCTCCTCCTCACACCCTTCGCCAGTTACAAATCCTCCAAGGAAAATCCAACTTCCTTTGTTGGTTTGTTCTTGACTACGCCACCACTACGCATGGGTTTCTTAGACTCATTAGGTCTACCATTATGTTTTCTTCAAATGACCAAGTTAAACAATCTTTTGATGCCCTCAAATGTGCTCTCACTTCTAGTCCCTTGATTAACCCACCCAATTTTGAAAGGGACTTCACCTTTTATATCTTAGCTTCCACCTATTCAATTGTTAGGGTCTTAATCCAAGAATATGGTGTTGGGAATGAGCATGTCATCTATTATGTCAGCAAGAAGCCCTTCTATAGGAAAAATCCTTTTTTTTGTGTCACTCGTTGTGACCAAAACGTAGCTCAATTTGAAATACCACCAGCACCATTGGAAATCTCTCGCCGAGTTCTATAATGGGTCTATTTTTGTTTTTGGTAATTTGACACTTCACCGAGAAGCCATTTTTCCACGAGTTTTCACTTTGCCACTTTTTCAAATCAAATTTCTTCATATGATCCACATGTACTCTGGTACCACTTTACCTTTGCACTAGTCACTCACGTGTCGAATTTTGTCATGAGTAACCATTTTTACTCATGTTTTTATGGTCCCCTTCGGGCCTCTCACTTGTGGCAGAATCATCAAGTTACCCTTGTTCAAAGAATTAGAGATGAGTCACCCTTCCATATATGGATTTTGTTTTGAGCCCCCTTGAGTCTAGTTATAGTACATCATCCATATTTGTGTTGCATTGATCCCATTGTGCTCATGTTTGGCCTCCAGCTATGTTGCTTCGTCTTTGAAAGGATTTCATCTAAGTAATTTACCATCCACTCTAGAATCGAGTCATTCGTTGCTAGCTGAACTATGCATATCATGCTCTGACAAGGGAATTAGTCAGTCTACCTCTCCTCTTGTATCTTTGCATCATCATCCCTTGTATCAATCCATCAATCACATTGTTATGACCCTCGTGCCTTTGTTGAGGAATTCTCATTGCCTCACCTTTGGCGGGCCCTCTTCTGTCGACTTCAGCACATTTATTCTAGGAGAGTGGTCTAGAAGGTAGTGTACCTTGGTCGCAACTTTCATTATTTTTTGGTGCCCCAAATCAAGTAAAGGGAATCATCATTTCCCTTTGACTTGGTTGTTTCTTTCATGCTCGACTCTAGCTCATTATTGCATGATCGAGAATCATACACTTGATGGTCTGGTGATCCAGCAGATTCTACTAGTATTTCCTGGGTATGTTTGAGATGTTATATAACTCATGAGGGGGTGTCTCTTCAGGTAGCCCCCTACATACTCGAATTTTAGCAGATTATGATCAATCCTTAGATGTAGTTCCACAGATTTGATGGGTTCGGTTTCTGCCACTTGCAGCGCCCACAACATGCATGTCTCATTCAAATGATCCACTCAGATCTTAAGAGCCCTTCCCTATGCAGTAGGACTTCTTTGGTTGTGATTCCCCCTCACCATGTCATCTTGAGGGGAATTATAGCCCACGTACTCATATCGGCAAATGTTATTATATTTAATCATGACCTTTGTTTTCCAAGCACATTAAGTAAATGGGACTCATTGTATTATTGTATCACATTATGGCCCATTGATGTCATCATATCATTTACTTTTTAGCTCAGTGCCACATTGTTGGGCCCACCATTATTATTTGTACGCAGTTATATCAGTGGGTATGGGTATGCCTCCCCCGCCTCATTTGAGGTAATGTACTCCAAAATAAAAGGACACTTATATCAATTTAGTAGGTCTCACCCCCTCCATTCCTCCATCCTTCCTTGCATTGCTTCAACTCTCTCTCTCTCTCTCTCTTTCTCTCTCTCTAACTTACCTTCGGTGTCTCGTGGAAGTGTAACCTACAACATATTTCGGTCATATGATTTGCTCCTGACGCTCGTACGTTAGAGGGAAATCTGTTATCACCTAAAAAATGATCACCTAGAGATTTCTAACTAGGTGGATTGAAATACACTATGTAGGATTAATTTTACCATACTAAAATCACTTTCACCATAGGAAATAATTTATTAAACCATATTTATTAAATTGTTTCTATTATAAAAAAAAACTATGAGAGAAATTAAATAAATCATTATTTAATTAATTTTGTATAGGAATAATGATTAAATCATTATTTGGTAATTATTGTTTGTCACATTTGACTAAATCACCTTGGAATAATTAAATAAATCATTATTTATTTATTATTCCTTAATTTTATTTTTGGAATAATTGTTAAATCATTATTTAATAATTATTTCGAATTCACATTTTTCTTAATCCTTGCAAAGTGACTAATAAATCACTTTATTTGTTAATTACTTTAATCATTTTCTAAATAAATATATTTGACCACTTTGAATATCTTTTCCCTCTCCAAAAACATAATAAAGTATTCCTAACAGTTAGATCTTGATTTGGTCAATAAATTTTTATTATTTTCAAATTTCTAATTTAGCCCAATACTTTGTTGTCACCATTATCATCTCATGTCATTTGAGCTCCCACTTGAGTTCTATCATGTTTTGGGTTTTCTACATATTGAGAGAGAGAAACAGAACGTTGAAGCACATGGACATCAAATGACCCATCCCGTGGAGGGGGATTTACAGACCTGTGTTATAAATCTTCTACACTAGGTGTTACTAATAAAAATATTATTCATTTAAAGTCTTATTGTAGTGGGTTATTACATCAATTATTTCTTGTCATTCTATGTTTTCAATTGCATGTGATCTTTTTGTTGTAGGGTTTTCTTCTTTTTTCATTACAGATCTGAAGCGTAAACAACCACATCTTGTTGTTAGGTTCACTTGTCACCAATGACTTAAGTGAAGTATTTTTGATATGCTTGCTAAGAATTTTCATACTAACAAAACTCAGGAGAGATAGGCCAATACAACAAAGTGTCGTGCACATCCCTATATATATATATATATATATATATATATATATGGGAACCCTAACAAAGAGGGTCGAAACCATGATATCAGACCCCCCCTTGTGACATTGGCGAGGGGGAAGGGAAGGGTCTACATTTTTATTTGAATTGTTGGATCGGCAAGGGTGTAGGTAGCCATAGGATGGGGCCCATGGAACTTAGAAGAGGAACCCTTGTAGTGGACCCCCCCCCCCCCCCCCTCTTATGACATCAACCAGGGGGGGGGGGGGTGGGGGGGAGCCGCATTTCAATATAGACCATTGATAGCTGGGACCACCAATGTTGTTATATGGAGAGGGTCATGCCTTAGTAATGTGGACTCAAGAGATGGGAGAAAAGTAGGGCAAGAGATGAAAATAGTTGACAGAATCCCCTTCCGTCGTGGAATGAATAAATTCATTTCCAAATATTGACCTTGAAAAGGGTGTTCCATAAGCATTGTCGCAGGGAAATTAGGCCGAGATGAGATTATGTGGAGGTTGGGACAGACTCCACCAAAAGGCATAAAAATATTTATAATGGGGAATTATGTTTGCCTAAGGGTCGAGACCCTAGTGGGGCCCAAGTTTGGGGCTGAGGTGATAGAGTGACATGGAGCCAAGGGTGACATGGTGTGTAGGAAGCATGCCATGTGGGAGGTATAAATGACCATGTCGGAGGGCCAAATGGCCCAAAAATGAGTGACATGTGGTGCCTGTAGTGTTCTAGCTAGGGTACTAGACTAGACTATATTAATTATCGACCAGGATGCGTAAGCTTAGAGGCATGCGTCTAAAATATATAGACATAAAGGATTGTTGGCTAAGTGGTTATGATGTAGGTCACAGGGCTTCTTTACGGAAGACTGGAATATGTCACCTATCATCAAACACTCAGGTCACTCTGCTAATGTACCTGGTTACAATGCTATCATTAAATGCATTTACCAAATCACACACTGAAACTAAACACTGCGTATCACTGTAACAATGATCTCAATCTTCTTACAAAGACATTACACATAAAACCCTTGTTCAGTAAACACCCAGCATTCGCTAACGTTTATACAATATCAAAATATACAGAGATCGTAAATGAATTGTGAAATGAAAACAGAGTTTATGACAGTGCTTTGAAAAGACACACAGGGATCGAATCCCTTACAGGACGCCCTTCCAGATCTCAGTGATGACTGTCCAGCATTACCATAAACACAAACCAACCATAAACGCAAACCATATACATTCAATGGAAGTCGAAAGCTATGAAAATAGTAACCCAAGTAACTATAACTGTTGTGCAAACCCTTTTAATATCTATTGAAATCGAAATCAAACCACACGATAACCTAAGTGCAAATAAAATGAAGGAACAGTATACCGGTTGAGTGCAGGGCCCGTCCGCACTCCAGAGGTACACTGGACTATAATCGACTGAAGATCAAATCAATGCACGAAAACACAAATCGGAACTGTAACTGGTTCTTAGTATTAAGTTTCAAAACAGAGTCTTTGGAACGATACAACGATTAACCTCAATCCATTACTCCGACTGTATTTACATAACCATGTCATTAATGAATGTACATTCGGGATTTGGCTGTTGCCGCTTTTATTACATCAAGCTTTTCAAAATGTTTCTATCCTAACTGATCAAAAAAAAGAACAAAAACTAAATCAAGATAGGATGAGCTGTTGTTTCTGCTTTTGTCGCCAGTGTGCCATGCTTTGACCTGGGTTGACCGCGCATGTAGGAGAGTCGATCCCGCTGTAAGATAGGTGTTTTTCCATCCTTGGACATTCTATTTTTCATCCATGCCTTTCGCTCTAGTCCAGCTGCTGTGACACATGTCAAACAATGAGCTCATTACAGGATGTTGGAACTTCCTGTAACCATTTCACCAAAAACTTCTAATTCTTCAACATAAAATCCCTAAATCAATTCCAATGCATTTTAATAACTATAAGACTATTAATAATTAATTTTCAAGGATTCTAAGGAATATATGATGAAAAGGAATGGGTAAATGACATGTTTTTAGGAGGAAAAAGGGGTCTTGGGATGATACCAACATCTCTCCCCGACTTAAGGAATTAGCATGTCCTCATGCTATCCCCGAAGTGCTTCCCTTGAACTCTGTCTCTGACTGGATCTCTGCTGCCTTGAGCAAGGTGTCCACATTCTGTTTCACCTAGTTATCTTTTTGACCCTTGAGCTCCTGTTTTAACTTTTTGTATTTTTCTTTGAGGGTCTTCTTCTGATTGTACCACTTAGTGGCCCAGTTAGAGATCTCAGTCTGCTCAGCCTCCAGTTCACTGATTCTTTCCTTTAACTTTTCATTCTTCTTCTGAGTCTCTTTACTCTGTGCCCGGAGCATTTCATTTTCCCTCTTGATAACTTTTTCTAACATATTAGCTTCCATGAGCTCTTCCTTTAATTCTTCAATTTGTTTTTCCAGTTTCTTCTGTCTCTTGATGGGAGGTGGTGAACACTTCTCCTGCTTGTTATTGCTCTCTACCTCTATGTCAACTTCTGGTCCTGGTAGTGAGTGGTCACCACTCTCAACATCCATTTGTGCAGGTGCATTGGATTCCAGCTGGTCTTCTTGCAACTGGGCTTTTGGTGTCCTCCTTGTTCTTCGTGAGTAAGTGGTGAAAATTTTATCTTTCTCAGCCCTCTTAGCATCTTCCTTTTTCATGTTCCTGGTCCTTATGCTGCCCACAGGTAGAGGTGCCTTGCTGGTTTTGGATGCTGGGATTTCTTCATCAATGTCCTTCATGAACCCTGAGTCCTCTTGCACTTCTTCTTTATCTTCCTCATCTCTAATTTGATTAACAGCTAGAAATTCTTTCCATGGCTTCCCTCTTCTCTGCAATTCATGCTCAATAAGGATTTTGATTAAGCCAAAGTGATACAGGCTTTTGTCTTCATTCCCCTTCTGCTTCTGGATAGTCTTGGACATCTTGGTTAAACTTTGTAACAGAAAATATGGTATACTGATAACACATTGTTTCTTCAAATGGAGGAGTAGTTTAATGTGGTATAGATAGACAATACTGTAGCGGCCTTCACAGGTTATGAATTTTTGAAGGATGTAAACCATCTCATCCCAAGGATGCATCAACCAGCTTCTTGGAACACCCTTCTTCCAGTTCACTGATGAGACTCTAGATCTAGACATAAACTGTGTCCACGATTTTTCTTTAAATTGCTTGGTTTTAAAATACTTCTCCCCTTCTGGACTAACCCCTATTGCCTGAGCTATAGTATCCTCTGAAACCCTGAATGAGAAGTTACCTATCAGGGCTTTTTCTCCATTGAAGGTGAAGGCAAGTTGCTTGGTAACTTCCTCATTGCTTCCATGGAATTTCTCTAGGAATGGTAACCATTGTATTTCTCTAAGAATTTCGATGCAATCCTCATGATATTGTGAACTGTCGAACACACTCGGTTCGACCCTATTAGTCATGGTGGCAGAGGGTCGTGCTTCTAACCCTTCTCTGTTTATGTTCTTACAATTTTAACAAAGAAATCTCAAACTAGTTACCTGGTATACCGCTTTCCTTAGTCTTCAATATGATGCTCGGTTGGTCGACTGTATTATGACTGTAGTGGAAGTCGCACAGGGTGGTTATACTTTCTCTTTCGGCGCTCACTGCCTCCAATTCCTCACTGAGTAAATCGGACCCAAATGATAATAATCGAACCTAAATGATAATGCTTCTTCCGGCGCTCACTGCTCCCGATTATACTTTGAAAATTATGGGAATCAAGTGCGAGAATGATTGTGGGATAACCGGTTGTACTCACTTCACAGCATATTCATTCATTTGAAAATAGAGGAGTGATGTACGCTTACACAGATGTCACCACAAGAACGTTGGGAGCATGTATATATAATGGTGGGTATGGTTTCGTGAAGTCCCTTGAATCATTGGGTACGTTGGGTGGTGGAACTATGATTTGGCTGTGTGGAATGAAATAGATAGGCCGCTTTTACATTTGTCTCTTCCCTTTATATTTAAAAACATAATCCGCCACGTGTCCCATTTCGGTTGGTATTCGGTCAGATGGAGGATGTTGGTATGACTGTGGGATGTATGACAAAGTTGATATGTTGATAATGGGTTTTAGAAGTATGAATGGGTTGATGTAATGGGAATGATGAGAATCGGTGGAATAAGGGATGATAGGAAATGTAGATATCCTTGAAATCAATCATAACAGTTCACAGTGATCAAAATTACATTAAAAATCAATCTAAGTAATTAAATGTTTAAGAAGAGAAACATATTACTCTTTTGTTGGTCATTGTTGTATTGACATGCTGAGTAGCTAGTCCCTTTTTGACTGTTCTTTTGCTTGTTGTAACAGGTCCTCTAAGGAAGATTGAATGCACAGGTCCTTTGAGAAAAATCTGAATGTAACAGGTCCCTTGAGAAAATTTGAATGTAACAGGTCCCTTGAAAAAGATTGAATGTAACAGGTTCACTGAGCTTGTGCCTTTGATGGAGTCTTGATGCCCAAATCCTTGTAGAAACTTGATGAAATTCTGTTGAAGTAGCCCTTGGTGTCAATTTCTTTAACAGGTCCCTTCTGAATGTCTTAAACAGGTCCCTTACTGCTGGTGTTGGTAGCATAGTTGTCTGGACAAAACAGGTCCCCCTGCATAATGTTTATAACCAGGTCCCTCTGAGATAAAACAATGACAAAACAGCTTATTTATTGAAGTCTGGAATGCTGGAACAAGCTGCTTTGGAAATTTACAGTGAAGATATAGAATAAGAATCTTTTAAGAATTTACAATGGAGAGATAAAAGAACAAAGTGCTGATGCCTCTCCCCGACTAAAATTTTGACTTGTCCTCAAGTCATGATTCAGCTGATAAAGCAAACTGTAAACAAAAGAAAGAGAATTCATACCCACCAGAGACTGGTTTTCAATTTGGAATTCGAGGTTAGAGTGTGCCAGAGACTGGTTTTCACATCTAACCCATTATTTTTTTTTATTTTTTTATATTCCTTTTTTTTTTTTTTTTTTTTTTTAAATTTAAGTTTTTGTTTTATATATTTTTTTTTATTTCTTTTTAACTTTGAAATTGAAAGGAAATGAAACTAAGGCAGTGATATTGCAGTTGAGGGCTGTAGTACCTCAACCTCTCTTAGCTGAGATAGTGTATGGAGAAAATCTTGCTTGCTGATGGGCTTGGTGTAGAGTTTCAGGCGATGACCATTGACTGTGAAGGAGTGATTTTCGCCATCAATAGTTTTGAGCTTGACTGAACCATTGTCATAAGCCTGAACAATTTCATAGGGGCCCATCCAATGGGTGGTGAAATTGGCTTTGTGATCTCTGAATTTTGAGTCAAAAAGCAGAGCCCAGTCACCTTCCTTAAACTGCTTCTTCTTAATATGTGCATCATGCCACTGCTTCCTATGTTTTTGCATGAGGATGGTGGTTTCTTCTGCTTGCTGCCTCATCTCATCCAGCTGGTTCAACTGCTGGATTCTTTCTTTTTGTGCTTGGTCCAAATCAATTTGTAAATCTGCAGCCAGTTTAAAAGTATGGATTTGGAATTCAATAGGAAGCATTACCTCCTTACCGTACACTAATTGGTATGGTGTAAATCCTGTGGTATCTTTCCATGTAATCCGGTAAGCCCAGAGTGCATCTTTCAGTTTCTCTTCCCAGTTTTTACTGTTCATTGCAACAGTTTTGGTAATGATCCCCTCCAAAGTTTTGTTTTTTGATTCCACCTGCCCATTGGCCTGTGGGTGGTAAGGGGTACTTTTCCTATGCTTGATTTGGTATTTGTCTGTGATGTCCTTCACTAGTTTTGAGGTGAATTGAGTACCTTGATCAGTGACAATTTCCCTTGGTACGCCATACCTCACAAAAATCTCTTCAAAAAGAAAATTCACTACTGTGTGCTCGGTGGCTCTAACCAGTGCTTTTGCTTCAGCCCACTTTGTGACATAATCAGTACATACTAAGATGTACTTCTTACCATTAGAGGTCGGGTTGATGGGTCCTATGAAGTCTAGAGCCCATTTTTCAAATGGCTCTAAGTGAACTTGGGGCTAAAGGGGCATCTCATCGGTAGCTGTGGGCCTGCCCATTCCTTGGCAGCTGTCACAACTCTTTACATACTTCTTGGCATCCTTGAAAATGGATGGCCAGTAGTATCCAAGAGTAAGAACTTTGAACGCTGTCCGCTTCGCTGCAAAATGCCCACCACACGGTTCATCATGGCAAGATTTTAAAATATCAATGACCTCATCATTTCTTACACATCTCCTAATTATCATATCAAAACCAGTGTAAAATAAGTTGCCATTAAGCCATGAATATCTAGCACTTTGTTTGACTAGTCTCTTCCGTTCCTTTGCAGTAAAGTGTGGAGGTGTCCTTCCTGTAGACAAATAATTGGCCAAATCAGCATACCAAGGAGTTACTATGGAAACTGCAAATAAGTTTTCATCTGGAAAAGAATCTTCAACTGGAACAACCTCACCTGGATTTTGCAGTCTAGAGAGAAAATCTGCCACCTGGTTCTCCTTGCCTGGTCTATCTAACACTGTGATGTTAAATTCTTGTAACAATAGTAACCATCTGGTAACTCTACCACTAGTTATTGGTTTATTCATTAAATGTCTAATGGCCGAATGATCAGTATGTACAAAGACTTCATAACCAGTTATGTAATGTCGAAATTTATTCACAGCATAAATGATGGCAAGTGTTTCCTTTTCTGTAACTGTGTAGTTGAGCTCTGCAGGTGTTAGATTTTTACTAATGAAATAAATGGCATAAGTACAAGATTCCTCTTTTTGGCCTAAGGATGCACCTACTGCAGTGTCGGATGCATCTGTAAAGATATGAAATGGTAGGCTCCAATTAGGCCCTCTCAAGACTGGTGCGGTGGATAGTTTCTTTTTGAGTTGTTCGAATGCTTGTTGGCAGTTCTCATTCCAGTTGAAAAGTACATCTTTGGTTAGAAGTTTAAACAAAGGTAAATCTATCTTACTAAAATTTTCAATAAATCTGCGGTAATAGCTTGCATAGCCAAGAAAACTTCTTACCTCTCTTTGATTCTGTGGGATTGGCAAATCAGCTATGATCTGGATCTTGGCTGGGTCAACCTGGATGCCTTGAAAAGAAATATAGTGGCCTAGCACTATCCGTTCGTTTAACATCATAAAGCACTTTTCATTACTGAGGGATAGGTTAGCTTCAATACATCTTTTCAAAACTCTCTCAAGATTTTCCAATGCATGTTCAAATGAATTGCCATATACTGAAAAATCATCCATATACACTTCAACACAATCATGAATTAAATCAGCGAAAATAGCTAACACAGCTCGCTGAAATGTAGCTGGAGCGTTACAAAGTCCAAATGGCAAAACATTGTAGGCATAGGTCCCCCAAGGACAGGTGAATGTGGTTTTGTCCTGGTCTTCAGAGGCTATCCTAATCTGGTTATAGCCACTGAAACCATCAAGAAAATAAAATGATGATTTGCCAGCTAGGGTGTCTAACACTTGATCAATAAATGGCAGTGGGAAGTAGTCGTTGAGCGTTTCTTTGTTCAGCTGTCTGTAATCAACACAAATGCGCCACTTACCATTCTTCTTGGGCACTATCACCAATGGGGATACCCACTGACTGTCAGAGATAGGATATATAAAATTAACTCTCAAAAGTTTTTGCAACTCCTCTCTGATAATATCTTGGAGCATGGGGTTCATTCTTCTCTGTGGTTGCCTCACTGGTTTAATGGTGTTGTCTGTATAGATGTGGTGAGTGCATGTGTCGGGGTGAATCCCATGCATGTCGGTATAGTCCCAAGAAAAAGCTTTTTGGTATTTTCTCAAGAGTTTAATCAATTTCTCTTGTTGAGATGAGTCTAGGTGGTTGCCTATGTTCAGAGTTTTCCCTGGACTGATCTCTATGATTTGACTCTGTGTATTGGTGATGGATTGAACTGGAAAAATGTCGTGAAATGTAGTTTGCAGTGATTGGATAGAGCATGTTTCTTGAAATTTTTGAGCCAGAAGTAAATCTGCAGCATGATATTGTTCATTTCTCAAGTTTTCAGACATATCAGGTTGAGAAAGAAATAATTCTACCAAATCATTATTTTCTTCCTGGAAATCATAGATTTGGTCAATGCTAAAAACAGATTGTACTTCTTCCTTATCATTAAATTTATCATCTAGCCACAAGTTATGTGTTACTGCTGGTGATTGTGCCGATGGATAAAGGGTGAGTTGTTTCCTTTCGGTCCCCCTTGAAATGATCATGTTGCCTGATCGACATCCTATAAATGCATCAGCAGTCGCTAACCATGGTCTACCTAGGATGATAGGGTTTCCTCCTAAATTGGATTTGGGTTGAAGGACTAGGAAATCCACTGGATACTCCCAAGAGTCCAGTGAGACAATGATGTCTTCCAAAATCCCTTCAGGAATGACTTTGGACCTATCAGCTAGTTCAAGAACAATCGTGGTATGTTGCAAATTCATGAGCTGGAGTGTTCTCATGGTTTCAAGAGTCATGACATTAATTGCGGCTCCAAGATCTATCAAAGTGTTTGGAATCCGTATGTTGTTAATGATGGTGGTCACTTTGGGAATGCCAGGATCAACATACTTCTCCATGGAGATGGTATTGGTCATAAGGCCTGCTAAATTTCCTAAAACATGAATGGTTTGAGGATCAAGTCTTCTCCTAGCAGGCTTCTTGAGGCACATGTCTTTAATGGCTTTGGTATAGATAGGAATGTCTTTGATAGCTTGCAGCAGTGGGATTTTTATGTAGACATTTTTAAGCTCATCTAAGACATCAAATTGTGGTGTAGACAGTGGTGGTTTTACTTGGAGCAATCGGTCTGGAAAAGGTGGATGCAGTGGTTGCATCTGTTTGTCTTTGGTATCATTGATTGGTTTTGTTGGATTTGTCATTTCATTTTCCTTTTCTGAGTTTTCTTCTTACTTATCTGTTATTGGAGAATCCTTGTGGAGCACCCTACCAAACCTAAAATTAATGTTTTGCAAAGGCAGTGTGGAATATGAGGTTCCTTCCTCTACGTTATAGGCTGGCCTCTCTGCTCTATTATTCGGATTTGGGATAGTTTGAGCAGGAATTTGAGTGGGTCTGGGAGGTTGTGAGTTAGCTGGAAATTGCAGCTGTGGTGCATTTATTGGTGGAGGAGCAGGCAGTGCTTGTTGAGGAGGTTGGGGCTGATAGACAACTTGCTGAGGATGCTGCTGATATGGTTGAGAATGTGATGGATATGGCTGTTGGTACTGTTGATATGGCTGTGAGTAAGGTGGGTATGATTGAGGATATGCATTATAAGATTGGGAGTATTGTTGAGACGGTCTCCATTGGTTTTGTGGTTGGTTTTGATGCTGCCATGGCATGGGTACATTCCATGAGTTTTGTGCATATATTTGATCATTCATAGGAAATTGCAGATTTTGATTAGGAAACATACCTTGGGGTGCTTGCCTTGGCTGCCATGGTCGCTTTGTGCCCATATAATACACGTTTTCCATCTCTGTACTGGCTTCCATATTACAGTTCTACAAAATTTTAACTTTAGGACAGTTAAACATATCATGATGTTCAGTACAGAAAGCACAAACTTGGATATTCTCTATAGGGCAATCTTTTAATGCATGTTTCTTTCGGCACTTTGGGCAGAAAATAGCCATGATATGATCTTCATCTTCTTGTTTCTTCTTGGCTTTTAAAGTATCAATTTGGTTCCCTAGAGTGCTTAACAAATCTGTTTTAAACTCTTCTAAAAGATTCCCTATTTCGGCCCTAGTGACACTTGCAGAGGCAGATTTTGTGACCCTTGATGACAGGCCTCTCTTTCCCATTTTAGCTTTACTCCTTGAATACTTTTCGCACAACTCAGCGATTTCTTCAAAGGGTAAGGCAGAAATGTCACCTTTGCCCATTAAGTTGACATCATCCATGTATTCCTCTCGGATACCTTTCAAGAATATTGTGCGGACCAGATCAGGAGGCATAGTTCGGTGTTTAGATTTTTGTAAGTTGTAGACAAACCGTTCTAGATATTCCTCTAAGGTTTCATCCTCTTGCTGACTCATTCTAAAGATATCATCTTTAGAGTCTTTGGATCTGCAATAAGGCTGATATTTCCTTAGAAATATTCTCCTCATACCATCCCAATCAACTATAGCATGCTCACCAAGCCCCATGAACCATTTCAAGGCTGATGCCTTTAATGTGGCTGGGAACAATCTAAGCCTATGGGCATCATCTGTATAGCCATAAGTTCGACATACAATGTCAAACTCGAACAAGCAAGAGTCCGGATCCTCCGAAGCCATACCATAGAAATTGGGTAACACGGATGGGGGTATATTTTTCATTTTGATCTCCTCATCCTCCTGTGGTTCTTATATAGGGAACTTAAAAGTTGACTCCTCCTCATCTCCTTGGTGAGGTACTGATCCAGATCCTTCCTCAGCCATTCTAATTGGTCTCTCTGTGTCAGTGTCACTTGGTGGAAAAAGGAGAAAAGAAGATTGTTCGATAACTGTACTACTTTTCCCTTGTGTAGAAGGTCTAGAAAAGGGCTTCTTCTGCGATTTATGTGTGAATAAAATTTCCCTCTCAATAAGAGTAAGTTCTTGTCCTGAATAAAATTTTTCTGCCAATTTTTGGATAACTTCCTCAGCTGGTGTTGTATTCCCTAGAGAGTCTGCTCCTGATGATGATGGGTTAGTTTTTAGATGGTGGGGGGTTTTTACAAATCTCCCTTGATTGTCTCTAAATCTAGGCATAAATGAACATGATTTCTAACTGTGTTTTTGTTTATTTTTGTGTGTTGAAATTTTTTTTCTTTTTGTTTGAATCCTTTAAGTACGCCTCCCCGGCAACGGCGCCAAAATGTAGTGTTCTAGCTAGGGTACTAGACTAGACTATATTAATTATCGACCAGGATGCGTAAGCTTAGAGGCATGCGTCTAAAATATATAGACATAAAGGATTGTTGGCTAAGTGGTTATGATGTAGGTTACAGGGCTTCTTTACGGAAGACTGGAATATGTTACCTATCATCAAACACTCAGGTCACTCTGCTAATGTACTTGGTTACAATGCTATCATTAAATGCATTTACCAAATCACACACTGAAACTAAACATTGCGTATCACTGTAACAATGATCTCAATCTTCTTACAAAGACATTACACATAAAACCCTTGTTCAATAAACACCCAGCATTCACTAACGTTTATACAATATCAAAATATACAGAGATCGTAAATGAATTGTGAAATGAAAACAGAGTTTATGACAGTGCTTTGAAAAGACACACAGGGATCGAATCCCTTAGAGGACGCCCTTCCAAATCTCAGTGATGACTGTCCAGCATTACCATAAATGCAAACCAACCATAAAGACAAACCATATACATTCAATGGAAGTCAAAAGCTATGAAAATAGTAACCCAAGTAACTGTAACTGTTGTGCAAACCCTTTTAATATCTATTGAAATCGAAATCAAACCACACGATAACCTAAGTGCAAATAAAATGAAGGAACGGTATACTAGTTGAGTGCAGGGCCCGTCCGCACTCCAGAGGTACACTGGACTATAATCGCCTGAAGATCAAATCAATGCACGAAAGCACAAATCGGAACTGTAACTGGTTCTTAGTATTAAGTTTCAAAACAGAGTCTTTGGAACGATACAACGATTAACCTCTATCCATTACTCCGACTGTATTTACATAACCATGTCATTAATGAATGTACATTCGGGCTTTGGCTGTTGCCGCTTTTATTACATCAAGCTTTTCAAAATGTTTCTATCCTAACTGATCAAAAAAAAGAACAAAAACTAAATCAAGATAGGATGAGCTGTTGTTTCTGCTTTTGTCGCCAGTGTGACATGCTTTGACCTGGGTTGACCGCGCATGTAGGAGAGTCGATCCGGCTGTAAGATAGGTGTTTGTCCATCCTTGGACATTCTATTTTTCATCCATGCCTTTCGCTCTAGTCCAGCTGCTGTGACACATGTCAAACAATGAGCTCATTACAGGATGTTGGAACTTCCTGTAACCATTTCACCAAAAACTTCTAATTCTTCAACATAAAATCCCTAAATCAATTCCAATTCATTTTAATAACTATAAGACTATTAATAATTAATTTTCAAGGATTCTAAGGAATATATGATGAAAAGGAATGGGTAAATGACATGTTTTTAGGAGGAAAAAGGGGTCTTGGGATGATACCAACAGTGCCCACGAAGAAGGCCACATGGATGATATAACATCAACATGACATCATATTAGGCTAATGTCAAAGTATCATCACCTCATGATGACATCATATTGAATCTATGGTAGAAAGAGAGGTGTGTCATGGAAAATGGTCGAGATTGACAAGGGCCAAGAAGAGAAATAGTGTGGCACTTGACGTCGTGAAATATTGGTACCTTAGGGTTCCTCAATGTGTTAAGGCAAGAGAGGCCAAGGTTGACTAGAGCCAAGATGAGAAGTACTCCCATCCTTTAATGTGGACTCAACAATGTCTCGCCCCAGGCTGTTTGGGAAGGTGTTGTGCGCTATGGGCCATAGAAATTCATAAAGCCATTATAATGGGAAAGGGGTTGCAACCAGGCTAAGGGCTAGCCTAGTGGGGCCAAGCGAGGTGTGATGTGGCATGTGCCATAAGGGCATCACGATTTCCACTTGGCATAGAGAGATGATGTGGACCCACCTGGTGAGGTGGGGCTACCACATGGCAGTACCTTGCTAACATCACAAGGGTTTAGCAACCAACTTTAACAAGGCCATAACTTTTGATATGTAAGCTGGATTGAGGCAAAATTTATATCGCAAGAAATATCTTGATGAGTTTGACATGATGCTAGCATTAGATTTTATATTCAAGGAAGTTGGAAATTGAGGAACTTTGTGACCCCATTTCCATAACATGACAATGGAGGTTAGGTTAGTTTGATGTAACACCTTCCACTGCCCAAGAATGACCCAAGGGGGTGGAAGTGTGTGTTACATTCCTAGAGATGGAAAAACTAATTGTACAAGAAAATACCATAATAATTAGAGAGTGCACCAAAGTGAGTTGAATAACCAAAGATAAAAACTTGTTAATCATAAGGTAGAGGAGGTGTCCAAATCAATGGGAGTGCCTCCATCCTTGCGATGTGGAACAACTCTCAGTCAAGGAAGTGATCCCATTCCTAAGTAGACTAGACATCTCTCTACCGCTGTCATCATCTCCTTCACCTCCTCCAGCTTATGTGGTAAATTGTCTGTATCATCCAGTTTATCAATCAACATCTTACCAAACAGCAATTTGGCATGCCAATATAAGTCAACCATATGAAAGTAGTTATTTTGGTGCCCACGGGTATTCCCAGAATCAGGAACCTAAGGAATTATTTTGTCAAGGACCTCGACATCTAGGTTGTGTTAGTGCTCATGGAAAACCTCGTCCTCCAAAACCTAAATTTTGGCTTGAATCTCAAGAGGGGTGTATTTTGGGTATTGGCAAGTAGATGATTATGCTCAAAACCAATCTCATGAGCCTCCATCATTTCCATGTCCACCACCACCACATTGGCATTGGGCAAAGCTCACAAGTCATTGCTACAAATGGGAGGAAAAATCAAGTTAGATTAAGGTGTATCAAAGCAAACAGATCAGTGAAGTGAAGCCTGAAGAATAGGTTAAGACTATGCAAGAGCATGTCGACGAAGTCAGCTACAACCACAACTTGTTCTTTCACTATGGAAAAATCCGGTGAAGGTGAAAGGAAAGGAAACATATCATGTAGTCAAGCAGATCTCCATCAAGAGATAACCAGGTGAAAGTCATGGCTAAGAGTGGAAACAACAGAGGTGAGAAAGCCTAGGTGATAAAGGAGAGCATAAAAATGGAGTAAGAGAAGGTTGCCCTGACAAAAATTATGGAGAAGGGGTTTTCATGGTCATCATTAATGCTTGTCATTGAATGGAGGAGTTGGTTAACAAACCAATACTAACTATAAATTCCCAAAAGTGAATGGATGACATGCTAGAAAGATAAATAGCACGGGGTGATATCAATCACCATCACCCTTTTCTTGTTCGTTTTTTATCATCCCATTGAGTAATATGTCAGTCAATTCAATTGTATTATAATTTTGTAACCTTTTAATCTTATCAATCTGAGTTTGCAAACTTATGAAGTGTAAAGAAAAATATATGCAAGGATTTAGCTTCTAATATATCTAATACGTTTTGGCATTAAAATAAATGCTAGTTTAAGAAAGCAATTGAAAACTATATAATTCAATATAATCATGGTTCTAAAACACTAATAGATCCTCATCACCATGTTGGTAATTTTAATTATTTTGACAACAAACTTCTTCAAAGTTCTCAATTGTGACTGTTTGTAACTTTTAAAAATTAATTCATATTCAATCAAAAGATCTTGTGATTAGCCTTCATTATATTGACACACAAGAAAATTGAATTCAAGGATGCAAACAAATAAACACACCAACTATAACCAAATCAACTGTAAGCAAAGTAGAAACCTATGTGATCACTTGATCTAAACATAAACTTATGTAATCAAACTACTGTAATCAAATATTGTTCTTAATATGCAAATGAGTGAAACTAATCTACACATAATTGAATAAAAGAGAGAAACTCACTTCCTTGACATAGGGAGCCCTTCTTGGTTTGGTTGCATGTTGTTAGGAAAGTTGTATACACCTTTGAATAGTTGTAGAACTATATTATTAATTCATGAACCAACAACAATGCTTACATAAGAACTTACCAAGCCAACAAAAAATAAAAGTTGTACTAAAAATATCATAGTGTTTCTTAAAAACAAAGAGTGATTTTGTGGGTTCTTATGACTATTATTTATATTATACAATGGAAATTTGGAGATCCAAAAATCACAAATCTCAAAATCGATCGCGATTAAAATCTCGGAAAATAAGCTTCAAAAAATAAATAAAAATGTCTCATGCCCTTCACGTTTTGAGGAAATTATTCATGAAGAGCCTAAATGAGCTTGTTTTGCAAAAAAACCCATGTTTTATTTTTTTGTATGTTTCTCATAAATCATGTTTGAAGTTGATTGCTCGAAAACTACTACTAGTTTGGATCATCATCTTTGATCAAGTGTTGGAGGTTCATACATGCAACCTGGGTGAGCTTTGAACAACAAAAATCCATATTGGGGGTCTTAGAAACAAAACCCATGTGCCCGATTTCCTTCTATGACTGTGTTGATACCTTGATCACGGAGATGGCTACTGAAACTAGCTTCAAACTGATAAACCACCATTAGTAAAACTAAGCATAATCCTAATTAATTCATAAAAATTGAAGAAAATGTATGAGAATCAACCACTTGTTGCTTATAAACTTATCAAGGCTTATGTATGAAGAATTATGGTGAAAATGGCAATGAATAAGTGAAAGACTGATCACAAAGGAATGATTTTGAAAGTGAGAAGGATGCCTTTTTTTCATTCTGAATAATTGTTAATGCCAATGAATAAGTTAGACACTTTTAGAGTTGTATTATCAATTATTTTTCCCTTATTCAAGGATGTGACATGTATTATGTAAATGTGAGGAAAATCCATTCTTATCCTATTGCATTAGCAAACTTGGATGAAAATAATTTGTCAATCACATCTCATCCTTCATTAGCAAGTGTTGTTTCTAAGCCTCATTTCCGAAATACCTTATGTAATTATTTAAGGCATGGATTCCACTAGTCTTTATGTCTTTAATAAGATATTATTCAATAACTAGAAATTTCAATTTCAAATGAGCTTTTTCCAGGAGTTTATCTCCTTCGTCATCAAATCCTCTCTCAGATGTAGTTTGCATTAGAGAAGTATATTTCCCAATTAACACATATAATTGTAAAATTCCTGCAGGTTTTACTTTAACAAAGACATTCTAATCTCTTTTCCAAACAATTTTCTTTTAGATTAGAGTCATTCTACTAGCTGCAACTTCATAGAATGTATTATTAATGATACCTTATTTGAAGACCGAGCTTCATGTTCATAGTTGCAAACCTTCTGCATTGGCATTATCACTTGTGGAAGATTTTTTTTGAATGACAAAGTGACTGCAATAAAAATATATATATTCCACACATGCAAATGTTACATACAAAAAAAAAACCATGTAGACAAGAAAGTCCATCCTATTAGTTTTCCAGATGAGAAGTGTTGCATTGATGTCAGTCAAACTAATAACTGCAACAATAATAATTGAAGCCAAGATTGTTTTTGTAGTGTATTTGAAAAGTAGTATGATGACTAGTAATTTCAAAGAACCATGGTTGACATCGTGCAACATTGGAAACTATTGACTGACAACCCACATTATAATTCATTGTTGAACATCAGAAGGACCCTATTGTAATATGCTAGCTACATTCATAACACCTATTGCTAGCATCTCTTTATTTCCATCCAAATGATAATCCTTAAAAGCTGCAAAAAATCTTCTTATAGCATTTCCCTCCATAACAACAATAAAAGCAACAACAAAACCAATTTTAGCAAGTTGTCTTTTCCAATATTTAGCTATAAATTTCTCCTTCTAAGTGAAGCACCTTCATCTAACTCACTTGAATAATGTTTGCACTTCCTTTTACTATTACAACAAGAAGTTAATTTTTTTGGACAACATTAAAAACCCATTACATTTAATTGAATTATAGTTGGCCCCTCTCCATTTATTTCTCCTTGTGTTTTTAGCATGAAAACCTTTAAGGGAGACCAACTTCATGCCCATCATCAGAAAATACCCAATCTATTGATAGTAGGCAAAACTCACACTTAGAAGAAGAAGAGTTAGCTTTCCAATAAGTAGGAAATCCTATAAAAATTCATGTGAATGCACTTTCAGGTGGAAACTCATCACCTCAAGGGAGAAAGTACCAAAAAAAGAGGCAAGCAATTGACCAGGTAATGGTCACAATGTCACATGTTTCTTATGTTTCCTCTTTATATCCTAGTTTGGAAAAATGTTTATACCAATGAAATGTAAGAATTGTTCAAAATAATCTTCCTGAGAGTTGAATCAAACTAGTCTTCAAGATAATTGGTTTCCATAAATCCATTCCTTGGATCATGGTGAATAAAAATGCAGAAAGTATAGGGTGAGAGGCATGACTATATCAATGGAGTAAAACGTTGGAAAAGATGATTGAGTGAAAGCAAAAATGAATGAGAGTAAATGATAAGCATGAGTAATCATTTGTCTTACTTTCCTAAAATTTTAACAAATTAAAAAGTTTTATAAATGGTTTTACCTCAAGTTTACCTTTGGAGGAGCTTGGAATGGTATTATGTTGAATTAAGAGTTGTAGGCATATGTATAGAACCATTTTACCAATGAACTTTGATTCTTGAACCTTGAGTTGCTAATGATTTTGAAAACAACTTTTATGTTATCTAATGTGCACAAAAATATACACCGTGAACTCATTTTAAAGCTAAACTGAATTCTTCAAAAGGGAAACATTGTATTTTTACCTATTTTAAAATGACATGCCTTCAAAAAATCATTTTGATAAAAAAAAGATGATGTCATTGTGAAAAAAGATCAAATTATAGCTTTATTATTGATCCAGGTGGCTCCAGAGAGACACACAGGACAAACAGGGCTCAAAAATCAAAGTGTTTGGATTATGCTCGAAATGGGTTCATGTTAAGTATCTCATCGTCGTGATCATGGAGGTCCGAACGGCTCGTCAAATTGAGCTCGTATGAGAAAGATAGAGCTCTTCAAAGTTTGACATGACAGGGGAAAAGAGGGGCCCACAGTGTGCCACATGGCATCCCAGTAAGCAGGTGGGACCCACATGGCAGCCCATCAACCATTAACACTTGGCGTTCTTTCATTGGTTCCTTATCCCTACAAAAAGACAAAAATTAATTAATATTAAAAATCCCATATATTTGTTTAGGATCGGCGACCATAACCCCCGCCAAACCCTTTGAACAACCATCGCATATTTTAAGGCCGACAGCCATAACCCCTGCCGGCCTAATTGCAATCGCAATCAACAATAAACAATATATATTGTTTAGGATCGGCGGCAATAACCCCCGCCGAACCCTCCATCATAACCGCATACCATATATATATATATATATATATATATATATATATATATATATATATATATATATATATATATATATATATATATATATATATATATGTGTGTGTGAACTGTTGTATTAAGGGGCGGGCACGGGCCATCGGCGGTGGACCTGGCCCACACCCCGAAGCCATAATATATATCACCCCGACCCATAATATCGCACTGATTAATCCGCCGACATATGTTAAAGCGTTGATCGCCAATTGCGATATGCACCAACAGCACGCGCGCCGATTGCGATATGCACCGACAGTGCACGCGCCGATCGCCGATATTATATATATGTCAACCACCATATCCGATCGCCGATTCTAAAGGCTGATCGCCGATATTTAGTACACCGATAATGTGGGAGGATTAGGGGCGGGCCACCCAATGCAGACCTGACCCCTATTAATGTATCATTTCAGTTTATAAAATAAACTGTTGTGTATTATTTCGGAAGGGGCGAGATTTTATCCCCCGACCTCTCCTCAACCAACGTGTATTTTTACCATTGAGCTATAACTGCTTACCTTGGTAAATTTGCCGAAGATTTTTTATTTAAACTCAAAGTCTTACCTCTGCACACAGTTTGAGACAGAGGAGAGAGACTGCAGACACAGATTTCGAGGCAGAAGGAAGGCATGCTTTTCGAGACAGGTAATTAATATTTTAATGCAGGCACCATGAATTTTGCGGGAGGGCAAAATTCTCACTTTGTCAAATTTTGACAAATTTTATATGGTTTTTACACCTCTCATCGCCACGAGCGCAACAGTGTTGTTCATTTCTCCATCAGAGGTCTACATTTTTCGGGCATTTTCAGAATGCACGTGGAACCATGATTTCAGCAAAAACAGGGAGTGGAACCATGAGCCTTGAAATTTCCCCGAGGTAAAATTTTGCCATGTCAAATTATAGTCAAGTTTGCACTTGTTTTTCATGGTTTTCCACAGGGATCGTAATGGCGAGATCAGATTCGCCATCTGAGTTGCAAATTTACAGTCCATCGATGGAGCAGAATCTTTGAGGAATCCTGGGGGAATCTAAAAGATTCCTTGAGCCCAGAATTCTCAACTTCTCAGAGTTCATATTTTGGACTGTCGATTCAACACTACTCAAAGCCACAAATCTAGTGGTGTCTTCAGATTTCTTAGTCTATCATTTCTTCTTCTCGTCACTTTTCTAAGTGCCAGTGCAGATGTCCACATTCATGTGCGAGCAGCGATCTTCATACGATTGATGCCTTGAGATTGATGGTCTGAACAGCTTCAGCAGTGTGACATCCACTTCTTCATATGGCCCTTGGTTGTGAGGTATATGATGTGTTCATGTACTTCTTCTTTCTGCATTATGTTTCACAGATCCTCGATTGATGTTGATGCAGGATCTTGTTTCTTACATGTTGTCATGATTCCTTGCTTGATTTGATGCGGAATTTTCTATGTGATGTACTTGTTGTCATAACTCATCATGTTATGCTTTGAGATCCCTTGTTGTATGTTGTTGGGATGTTCTTGTTGTCATCATGCATGTGTTTTACATTGAGATCCCTTTTATGCCATGTTGGCGGGATGTTCACCATGCATGTTTTTGTGTCATACTGATAGGAGTCTTTTGACTGAGAGTTCTTGTTGTGGAACATCTCTTAGAGCCACTCTTGCGTGAGGGAATTTTTCCTTGTATGATCGCGACATCATCTCTTGTGTACATCACCTTTATTGGCAGCACTTAATGTAGCGGCCTACACCATCTTGACACCGGGGCCCGCAGACGTAGTCCCTCCTGGACGAACTCCGTTATCAACGCCTTGTTTCTATGTTGTTGATGATTGTCTTGTTCCTCTTATTTTCTGCATGCAAATGTATTCATTAATGTTCTTTTAAAATGAAATTTAACATATCACAAAAGTAAAAGGTCTTGGAAGGGTCCTTCTTCACACCCAGACCTGGATCAATTGTACACTGTGGTAAACAATAAAAGTTGGCCTTAAAAACCTACTCAAATATCCCTCAAATTCACATTTTTTTGAATTTCACCCAATTCTTATTCAATTATAATATTCTCAAAATTAGTTAAATCACCTTCATTTTCTTGCAATATTTGTGCAAAATCTGCCTCTAACACAAGCTGCTACAACAATTTTCCATAGCAACAACAAATTTTATGTAGGTACAAGAAATGTAGGTTCCTAAAGTTGTTTATGTTCTTCTTCTGAAATTTATCTTTTTCTGAGTTTGGTTTGTTGCTACATGAAGTCTTGGACTGTGTGTTGAAGTAGAAATCATGAAACAAGAAACTTGCATAAAGATGCATAAAAGAAACTTTGAAACACGAAAATTGCATAAAGATGTTGTTGATACCATAAACCATATTGTCTTCACATATAAACATGATTGGTACAATTCAATCTATGTGAATGTATTTAGTTGAAGTCAAAAATAAAAAGAATTCATTACCAACCACTATTGTCAATTATTAACCAATGCGAGACAACTAACCAATAATGTAAATGAGTGTCAAGGTACAAGAATGCATCTTGACAGGTATGAATGAATGTGTTGAAGTCAAGTCACCATTATGAGACATTGTTGTATTCCCATAAACCATATTGTCTTCACATATAACCACGATTGGTACAATTCAATCTATGTGTATGGATTTAGTTGAAGTCAAAAATAAAAAGAATTCATTGGATTACCAACCACTATTGTCAATTATTAACAGTGTGAGACAACTCACCAATAATGTAAATGAGTGTCAAGGTACAAGAATGCATCTTGACATGTATGAATGAATGTGTTGAATTCAAGTCACCTGCAAGATCTAACAATTATGAGACAATATTGTATTCCCATTGTTTTTAGTGAGGAGTTTTTCCATTGATATAGGAAAGCTCCAAGGCACTCAAAATAATCTCTAATCTTAGTACTAGATAAGATGTCAAAGTCGATGGGGCAAGATCTATTGGAAGGTGGCCCTAGAGGAATTCCACATTAGCCAACTCAAGCATAGAACCAAAATAAAATATTGGAACCAACATGAAATTACAAAACTTATTATGAAATTTTCTTGCCAGTTGCTTGGTTTTCAAGTAAAGCTCGTTCCTAGTTGCGTCAGTAAAATGGTTTTCACAACATGACTTGATTTTATCTTTACTATTTTATTTATTTATTCATTATAATATCCTACCCTACTTGAAGAAAGGAATCATTTTCTCAAGTGTAGGAGTAATTCGAATGAATCCATCTGTGTAACAATATAAAAAAATATGCTCATAATCAAGTTCAAAATATGTGCCTTGATATATACCAGAACATGAGAGACCAACTACTTTGGTTGAGATGATGTCAAGAAATATTGAAGAAGAGAGTGGTGCTCCATCCTAATGATTTTCTGGAACCAAAATTCAATATAGTTGTGATTCCCTTGGTTCAATTTCTCATATTGATCACACTACATGTCCTCTTTTACCATGTTGTTGAGATATTCTATTATGGGATAGTCAATCCCTTTGATGCATAAAGGACCTGATGATATATATGTCAGGGACTCCTTGATCTTAGGTTCTAGTGGTTGCTCTGCATCAAATGTGGCCCGTGATTCTTTGGTCTTCTCTGGATCTTCTTCTCAATGTTGTTCATGAACCTTTTTCCCTTCTATTGCTTCATGTAGTGCAAGTATAATCATGAATGATCTTAAGATTTTTTCCTCCTCAGTTGTAGATATATTTTCAGTTATTGCTAATATTGGAAAGATTTCTTGGAGTATCATTCTTCTTTACTCAATGAATTGTTGAACATGCTTGAATTATTCTTGTTGGTTGATGATCCATGTCTAGCACATGGATTAATAGATGGATCGTTCTTGCAACACCTTAAAAATAATTGAATTTTAACCTATTGAAACAAATGAAATGAAATCAATTGAAAAATTAAACCAAACCACACCTTTAACTCCTCATGCTACATAAATAAAACGCACTTGCATGAAAGGAATAATCAAGGCTTTAGAGAAACCTTATTGTGGTGATGTGTAGGTTCTTATCCCTCATCTTACCATTTGTTAGGTCCCTATAATACTATTGTAGCCCCCATATTGTTATTTTTGTGCCCCATAGAAGCCCATTATTGTTATTGTGTACCCTTACTTATTATTGTTATGTAGGCCCTAATTATATTTTGACCCTTTAGACTATTATATATACATAGATCTTGTCATTTGAATCATCCAATAATTGTTCATTTATGTGATGTAAAAGGAGGTTTCCCCTTTGAAGATGCTTATTTTCAAGTCATTGATCTATCGTTTCTTTTGTTTTTGTGATCTAGTTACTTAACATTTGGTATCAGAGCTCTGGATCTTAGGGTTTCACTGCTTCAAACAAGTCTTCTTAGAATTTTCATTATAACTTGTTTTCTACAAGGCTTCAAAAGCTAAAATTTTGACCACAATGAGCCGAAGTCTTGATGAAGTAAAAATTTCAGATCTTTGTTCACTATGTTCTCATATATATGGTTCATGAAAGTTAGGGCTTTGTATGCTCCAAAATTTAGTCTTAATTAGGTGACTTGGGGAAAATCGTCATAACTTTCGTTTCGGACAACCAAATTGAATTTCATAAAAAGTGGATGAAAATGCATGGACTACAGTTTCTTGGGTACCAGTTTTAGGGTCAAAGGTTGAAACAGTAACATGTGGCATTATGTACATGTTCGCTCTACTGAACTAGTCCATAAGCAGCTCATCTTGGGAGATTTGGTATAATGTTATCTGATGAGCCTCATCATTGGGTAATTATATGGGCCTTAATTCACCTCCTAGCTTAGTCAAACCAAATTTTCTCACAACTTATTACATGTTTTTTATTATATTTTGTTTATGAGATGAGTTAGAGTTGGATATTATGCCTAGTGGACTAATATGCATTGAATGCAGGATTGAAGGAGAAAATCAAGGAATTTTTGCAAATACTAAGGTTAAAAATCGAATGGGACAAGGGAGAGGGATTGTAGGAGGTAAATCCTCCTCATTTACTTATCCCCCATTCGAATATTCCTCCATCCATCACACCAGCTCGGAGTGCAAGCAGCCAAGCCATGAGGATTAGAAGGCAGTCGAGCAAGTGAGAGACAAAGAGCTAGTTTATCTCGAGTTCGGGAGCCAAGCCTCCCTGATTTTAAGGAAGTCGTTGGGGACTTCATTTGTATAAGTAGAGAGGCCTAGAGCCTCATTAGGATTCGGATTTTGGTTGTAAAACTCTAAGCTATTTTCAAGCTCCAGACTTATGGAAGTTTTATTGATGTAATTTTATGTTTTGGTAATAAGAATGAGTTTTTTTTTAGCCAGCACTGAGTTAACGCAGAGGGCTGAAGCTCTTGGGTTAGGGCCCAACCCTAGCATCCAAGGCTCCTCTTTCTTGTATCTGTATGTTTAGATTAGTCTCATAGCTTCATTGTTAATTTGTCTTTAGATGTATTTTCATTGCAAATAGTGTAGATTGGATTGGTTGTATATTAGTTTGCTTCCATTTGTGCCTTACTTTAGGAGCAGGTTAGCAGGGATAAAAGGAGCACCACAAGTCTGTCAATAGGTGTCTTGGCCTCATTTCCTCCCCTTTGGATCATTATTTGAGGAAGGGACCCTTATGCATTCCCAAAAACACAGATTTATATTTCTTGTATGAGCTTTAGAGTTTATTGTATTTAAGTTAGCATTTAATTAGTTTTGCAAAGTAGGATTTCATTGCCATCTCTTCTATCTTCATTCTTGCAGTAGATATCATCCATGCTTTCATTCCTTTAAGCAACTTTCCTCATGCATAATGTAGGCAGTTAGTCATTAATTCTACTTTTCTAGCTTATGAGAATGCTTCTTGTTTACATAGATTTTTGGAAATTACACATGTTTTATGCAGAGCAGGTGCTTCAGGAGTAGAAAAAGACTTCATAGCCAGCAACCACCTTCCACTTCATCCACCATAGGCATTCCTTGTTTTCACCATTGCCTTCACTAGTTTTCATCATTTTACATAGAAATTATTCCAAGCACATTGAGAAAATCCAACCATCTTCTATCCTTGTTGTTGACTTTTGAGTGATCCTAGACCTTTTCTCACTTCATTCCACCCATATACCACCTTCCCTAAGCCTTCCATCACTTCCAACACCTCCCATTTTTCTCTCGGTTGTATCCTGTAGGTTTACAGGGAATCATGTAGGTTTCTAGTACATCTTGTAGGTTTCTAGTACATCTTGTAGGTTTTCCTGTAATGGCCTGTTTTGAGGCCGAATTGAGGGAAAACCTCTAGGAAGTCACCAAAGGTCACCCAAGGGTCTCCCACACCATCCAACCATCTCCTAACCCTTCCAGCCATCCTCCAACATCCTTAATTCACCTGCCACATCACCAAAATAAATTAGTTTGCATACTTGATTTTGCATGAAAAGACAAAAAGACAAAAACAGATTTATTTCAGTCCCTTTACTTGCACATTAGTGATGTTTGATGCTTTTTACTTCCATGCTTAGATAGTAGCATTTGGTTCATGTTAATTTATCATTATTGCAAATCATAGTTTCTTGGCAGTTAATTAGGAAATGGTGTGATTTAGCATTGAATTTTCGGTCTTTTTCATTATTGCAGTAGAGTAGCTCTCCCTTAGAGTAGATTTCCCTTTCTTCCATCAAGAAACCAAGATTCTTCTGACTCCATATAAGTCTGGATTGAAAACCCTAGTGGCCTCTCGCCATCTAAACAGTGACAAAACGCAGAACCATCACTTTTACTTGTGTATACAACACTGTCACCTCCAAGTTTGTATGAACCCTGGGTTGATAAAGTAAAGTTGGTAGCCCAAGAGTTGCAGCATTCTTGCTACAATACTGACGCTCATCATTATCTTCAAGAATCCACTCTCAATTTGGAAAGAGGACACAAAGGGATACTACAGGACGAATTTTAGACATTGAGTGACTGAAATCATAGATATACAACAATTTCAAGATCGATTTAACAAGCTCAAAATCAAGCTCTAAAAGGTGTGTATTTTTAAACTTGCAAAAAATTTGTTTGAAAAAATAGTTTGAAGTGATTAAAAGGGAATATTTAAGCATAGATATCATTCCTTGGTTCTAAAATGCCTCCTAAAAAAAATATTTCTACACCCATTGAGCCCTCAGAAAGCTATATTATGACGCATGAAGAGGAATAATTGCAACATGATATATCAAAATTATGGGACCGAGTGCAAAAAATTTCTCTCTCACAAAGAGAAACCAAAGATTAACTAAAATTGGACATGGATGGTTTAAATGGGACATGGAAGGTTTAAAGTAGACATGGAATATTTTAAGGAAAGTTTGAAAATTTTGCTACAAGAAAGGCTTCCTAATGATGACAAGGTAGTCAATGAAACTCATGATGAAAACAAAAGGAATGTGAATCATGATTTTAGAAACTCAAACGTTGGGTTGAAGACCAACCACATTCCTAAGATTGTTATGAGTAAGTTTGATGGTAAGGATTTGGTAACATGGATACTACATATGGAGAAATTATTTGATCTACATGATGCGCAACACACACAAAAGGTACAAATTGCATATTTATATTTAGAACCCAATCAGTTTGTGTGGTATCGTTGGATTTATTCTCATAAATCAGTCGTCACTTGGTCAATTTTTATAAAGGAATTGATAGCATATTATGAGGATACAAAGAGCAACACCTTCTTTAGCCAATTGATAAATGTCAAACAAAAGGGTTCAATGGGAGAGCACATCGAGGACTTCCAAATATTGAATATCAAGGTAATTGATATTCCAGAGGAGCATATGATTGATGTCCCCATATAAATTTTAAAGGATAACATCCAACATGAGTTTTTCCTTTGGGAACCTAATTCATTGGAGAAGGCATTCCAGGTAGCAAGAAAAGTTGAAAGAAAAATTGTGGCAACAAGGAGGTATACCACTCACAACCATAAAGGTGGAAGTGTTTCCACTCTTAACATTCCATAACCTACAAGGTTGACACCACAACAACTGGAGGAAAAAAGAACAAAAGGGCTTTGTTACAATTGTGATAGAAAATACACTAAAGGTCATAAGTGTGCTGAGAAGAATTATTTTTTTACATAGGTTGTGAAGAGGAGGAAGAAAACGAACAAGAAACATCAAAAGAAGAAGATATGCACCAAGAACTAACACCAGGGGCTGAAAAAGAAGAAGTGAATCCAAACATATCTTGTAATGCATTGGTGGGAATTACCACTCCTCAAACTCTCAATATAGAAGGGTATATCAAGAAGAAAAGGTAATAGTATTGATTTATTTTGGTAGTACCCATAAATGTATTCATTGTAAGATAACCAAGGATTTGAATTTCTTTCTATACCTAGCACCAGAGTGTCAAGTGATGGTTTTAGGTGGAGGAAGTATAAATTTCTCAGGGAAGTGTCATAATATCAATATAACCATGGGGAAAATGTATTGAATATTCCAATGATTTCCATTCTAAGGGGTGGTGTTGATGTTGTATTAGGAGCCTTACGCTTAAAATATTTGAGGACGACAGATTTTAATTTTCAACAACTTTTTAAAAAAATTTATGCGAAGGAAGGGAAATTGAATTGAGCATCACTGGGAAACCCAATAATATAATCATCTCTAATGGCATGACAAATATTTTGAAGAAGAAACAATGAGGTGTCACTTCACAATTATGCTCCCTAGATGTTCAAACATATAAGTCTCCCATTTCTCCAAATCTCTAAAGAGTCCTTGACAATCATTCCAAGGTATTTGAGACTCCCAAGGGTCTCCCACCTATTCATGATCATGCTATTAACTTGATTCTAGGAAGTGTTCCTCCAAACATCAGGCCTTATAGATATCCCTATTCCCAAAAGAGTGAAATTGAACGTATGGTTGCAGAAATGCTTGAGGTCAGTATAATTCAACTTAGTCAATGTTCTGTCTCTACTGCAGTAGTATTGGTACACAAGAAGGATGGATCATGGCGTATGTGTCTGGATTATAGGGATCTCAACAAGCTCATTATTAAAGATAAATTTCTTTGTCATTAATGAATTGTTGGATGAATTACATGGAGAAATTTACTTCACCAAGCTGGATCTTCGTTCAAGATATCATCAAATTAGAATGAAGACTAAAGACATTTTGAAAACAACATTTAGAACTCATGAAGGTCATTATGAATTTTTGGTCATGTCGTTTGGCCTTACTAATGCACCTTCCACATTTCAAGGTTTGACGAATTTTGTTTTCAAACACTTCCTTAGAAAATTTGTGTTAGCATTCTTTGATGATATACTAATCTACAAAAATTCTTGGAAGGATCATGTACAACATGTTGACAGGGTGCTCAAACTATTTGAGGAGAAACAATTGTATGCAAAAACCTCCAAATGTTTCTTTAGGGTTCAAGAGGAGGAATATTTGGGTCATATTGTATCTCATGAGGGTGTTAAGGAAATCCCTAACAAAATTAAAGCCATCAAGGAATGGAAAATTCCCATGATGTTAAATCATCTTTGAGGATTTCTTGGTTGACAAGGTATTATCGCAAGTTTTTTAAGAATTATGGGAAAATATCAGCACCTCTAATGACATCACTGAAGAAATATGCATTTATTAGACTCCAGAAGCAACGAAGGACTTTGAACATCTTAAAGAGGCAATGTGTCGAGCGTTGGTTTTAGCTACATCAGGATTCACAAAAACCTTTATTGTGGAATGTGATGCCTCAGGAAATGGAATTGGTGTTGTTTTAATGCAGGAAAGAAGAGCCATTTCCTTTGAAATTCGTCTGATCAAGGGAAATAATTCACACAAACCCATTTATGAGAAGGAAATGTTGGCAATTCTACATGTCATGAAGCAATGGCGCCCTTACCTAATTGGAAGACACTTCAAGGTAAAAAAAATGTCATGGTAGTCTCAAATAATTCTTGGAAAAAAGATTATATTCAGAGGAGTAACAAAAATGGGTCACAAATATGTTGGGTTATGACTTTAAAATCAAATACAAGAAAGGGAAGCAAAATGTTGTTACAGATGTACTCTCAAGAAAGGATGAGGATGTGAGGAATTTTTGTGTGCCATTTCTATTATCCAGCCTGATTGGATAAAGGAAGCAAGGGATGAATGAAAGAATGATGAAGAGGTGTGGACACTCATTCAAAATTTGCAGCAAGATCCCGGTGCATCTGATACCTTTATCTACAAAAAATATTCACTATGGTACAAAGATCGCTTATATCTATGTAATAACTCCAAACTCAAACAAAAAGTTCTTTTGGAATTGCGCACCTCTCCTATAGGAGGTCACTCAAGACTTTTTAGAACTTACCATAGGGTTAAGAAGGAACTTTTTGGGATGGCCTTAAATCTAATGTTCAGAAGTTTGTGGCTGGATGTTTGGTTTACCAACAAAATAAAGTTGAGACAATTAAATCCCCTAGTATTTTAAAACCATTATCCATTCCAAGTCAGCGTTGGGAGTAGGTATCAATGGATTTAATCATAGGTCTATGCAAGTCCGAAGGAAAGAGTGTCATCATGGTGGTAATTGATAGACAAGTATGCACACCTTTGTGCACCATCTCATTCTTTCAAAACCAGTACAGTTGTTATTGCATTTGTGGAAACAATTCAAAAGTGAAATGGAAACCCAAAGATTATTGTAAGTGATAGAGATCCCATTTTCATTGGAAATTTTTGGATAGAATTATTTTCTTGTCTCGATACTCAACTGGCTCATAGATCATCTTATCATCCTCAATTTAATGGGAAAATTAAGACAGTGAACAAATGTTTGGAAGGATATCTTTGTTGCTTTATATCTGATAAACAAACACAATGGGTGAAGTGGTTACCTCTGGAAGAATGGTGGTATAACACTTCCTTCCATACCGTAAGAAAAAATGACCTGTTTATGGCACTTTACGAATATTATCCACCATCCATCACATCATATCTAAGGGACGATTCTAAGGTTCAAGTAGTGGAAGATCACATTGAGCATCAACAACAAGTTCTCCAACTTTTAATGGATAATATGACTATAGCACAAATTGAATGAAGCAACAAGTAGATCAACATCGCAGTGAAAGAATTTTTGATGTGGGCGATTGGGTATTTTTACAGCTACAACCATACAAACAAAGTTCACTCAAGCAAGCTAAAAAGGATAATAAATTATCACCCGGGTACTAGGCCCTTATAAGGTATTGCAAAAGATTGGTACTATAGCATATAAATTGGAGCTATGTTGTAGTTGCTACAACACCCTCCACAATTTTGGCTTACACTCAATTTCAGAGCCTTCCTTGGTCTTGCACATTGTTGTCGCAAACACCGAAACTCATTTCATGTAATTTCTTGTAGTATTTTTCCCCCTTTGCAAGTTGGGTAAATTGTTGTTTTTTCACATGATTAGTTGTCATGCAATGCGTAGAAGCCCATTCTGGTGGTATCAACGGTCTATCTTTGTGAATATAAATTTTTCTAACCATGTAAACATCTTTCATACTCATTCACAAAGCTTAAATTAAGCATTGCCACACAAGTATCATCACAATCGTCGCAAAGTGTATCTTAAGTGTCGCACTTGTCGTAGTTGGTCATAAAGTTGTTGCATGGAGGGAAATGCATTGTTCATGTGTCCTAGGTGATCTATGTTGTTGTTTCTTCAAATATTTTAAGTGTGATATCACAGTCGAAGTCTTATCACAGCTCACATCAGTCTAACCAGGCTTACACTTAGCAATTTCTGAGAAGTCTTCCCGATCAAGCAACTTGGATTCACCTGACCTCCCTGAACTATACATTGCACAATTTCAATCCTCTAGTTTTGACCTTGCCTCTTGGCACTACGTAATACGCAATTCCTGCCTCCCAAGACTACTGCACTATGCAGTTTCTGGGCTCAAGCTCTGGACTTGGCCTCCATAATTACGCAATCCTTTCTCTCAACTTGGCCCTAACTGCACACTACACAATAATAAGCATCAAGCTCATTCACTGAGCCTCTGAACTACGTAGTTGTGCAATTTCCCAGCCTCCCTTCTCTCCCAGAATTGCGCAATGTGTTCACTAAGTGTCCATCCTCCCAGCCTGCTTCTCAGGCTCTGAGAACTACGCAGTTTTCTCCCTCAGTCTAGCCTCAACTACGCACTTTGCAATCTCAAGGCTCAAGCCTTAACCCTAAGCTCTTGAACTGCGCAATTTTACAATCACCTAGGCTCATTTGTCCTCCAGAACTACGCAATAGGCTGATCCAGTGTCTATCCCCTCAGTCTGTCATCCTGAGCTCCCAGACTACGCATTTTTATTCCTCTACCTAGCCCGAACTATGCATTGCACAGTCTCAAGGCTCAAGATTCACCCCTGACTGCCTGAGCTGCATAATTACATCATTATTGAGCCTCTTTCCCAACCTATCACCTGGTTCCGACTCAGTCAATGGATCATGATGCACCATCTTAAACTAGGGGGTTTTCATATTGATGTTGTCTCACCATGAGTGAATTGTAGATATAGGTACCTTACCATGCTATGGCAAGATGATGAAGAAAGAGATGAAGGAGGGAAACATGTTGAAAGACACTCTTGTAGCTGAACATGCAAGTTGATCAATCACAAGAAAGAAAAGGGACATCAATTTGTGATCACAACTCAAGACTTAAGATCATTGAATATTCCTTATCACCAAGTCATAGTGAGGTGAAAAGAAGAGAATTCTTAAGAAGACACTCAGCACACAGCAACAAGACACCGCCACATCATCAAACAGTCCATGTCAGCAGTGTCATGTCATGTCATGTCATGAGTTTTCATATGCAACATCATCATTGTGGATCATGTAAATGGTATACAAAATGCATTGTAAAGTGGAAGTCCAAAGCACACACATGGAATATAAATAGTCATATAAGTTGAAAAGTCATAGGAAGTCAAAAAATCATGAGGGTAGTCAAAGAGTCACAGGGAGGGGTAAGCATCACCCCTTGGTTATATATACGCCCTAATTGTATGAGCAACGAACTTTTCACCTTGGCTCATCTAGAAACGCATTACAAAGATAAATCAATTCTTTAGAGGAGCAAGGAGTGTCTCCAATGCTCCACTATTGGAGCTAGTGATGTTCATTGTATACATGTGTCTTGGAACTTTTACTTAATAATAGAAGCCTTCAAGGCCAGCACGTTTTTCATGCATGGATTACGGATATTTGTAATACTATTATGTGAATGTTTGTAATTCATGTTTGTTTTCATATGTGCTAAAGTATTTGAACAATTTTAGTTATTTTGGTACTTATCATAATGAGAATGTGTTGTAATTTCTATTATCATTGTCACATCCTCGTGGACTATTCCACTGGTGTTACACAATATTTTTCACACTTCCCGTCCCATATCCTGAAGCATAAAAATGACAAAAACTATCAAAGTGTACTCACCATGAAACACATATAGAAACATCCCTAAAGAATAGAAGAAGAGTTTCCCTTAGAGAATTATAGAGAAATTTCCCTAAAAACCTAGTTTTCAGGATCAATGCTCTCTGCACTACTGCTGGCCCATTTCGATGGCATGTTGTCGCAAGTTTACCTAGCACTTCCAACGTGGATTTTGATATCAAAACCCGTGCTGAACCTCTTCTGGCAGTCTTTCCTAAAGTGGAGGAGAAGATTCACCTACTAGAATCTTCGATAACAGCAGGTTGGATGTTGTTGGATAGATATATGGTCGATCTCTCCAATTTTGAGTCCTTGTTCCTACCTTTAGGGATATTCCCCTTGATATGTGGACCTTCCTCCCTATTTTTTGGATCCCTAACTCCCTCTCCCCTCCTATAAATCAATTCCCATCCATCCCCAAATGGTTGGTCATTGCTTTCCTACATTCCTATGCTGAAAATATGCCCAAATGTTACCCATCTAACTAAGGAGAAGGAGTGCTTGAATGGTCTTGGCTTGGCCTTGGAAATCCACTACAAAGGAGGTTTGAAACATCAAGGCAATGGTTGTATGCTTCCCTTTTTTATTCATTAATAAACACATCTCGTGTTTACTTTCCATAAGTGTATAAATCTTTATTCATTTAGCATGATGCTCTGTGATTTGTCATGCAGTTTATGTTTGAATTATACCATGTATGCTCTTGTATCTCTTGTTGTCTTTTGATCTCTCTTGCAGGTATTCAGACGCAAGGTATAGTAAGAAGAAAGCCTGGAAGCTAAGGGATCGAGATCATCATTAAAGGTTGAGTGCTTAACATCAGAGTGAGGTAGGTTTCTGTTGAACACCTAATCCTCTATGGGTTAGTGTGGAAGTGGAATAGACTAAGGAAGTCCAAGAGACCTTGGGATGTGGAACCCAAAAATGTACTCTCATGTTTTATCTTTCCTATTTGTCTTTGCCATGTGTGTGTTTAACATGGTATCACAGCAGGCATATTCCTGCCCTCCATAATTACTTTGAGCCATTTGTTTTATGGCCTTTATGTGCAGGTTATTTCTGCCATCACTTATGCATTTCATGAATATTTTCTCGGCTAAATTCTAGCTGCAACCTCTGTCATTTCTCTAGCCCTATTTTTAGCATTCCTGCCCTTATAACTCCCTTTTCTACCTATTTTCCTATTCTTCCTATGTTCTGCCCATATTGCAGAAACTGGCATCACTGAAATGGTATAGAGCTAGAGCGCAGGTTTCAAATTTAGGTTTCTGCATCGTAACTCCTCTACCATTTTCTTTGCCATTTCCTTTCTGCGTAGGTTGTTTCCCTGACTTGGAAGTCAAAAACTACAATTTGTTGTACACTTAATATTTCCTCGGCCCCTATCGAGATAGTGGTGCATTGAACACTTGTATTGTGCATTTGTTGATCCCAAATGACATTTGAATCATTTCATACATGTTGTAGTTCGTTGGTCAAGAGTCGATGTTAAAACACCATGCACTGCTATCCATCTCTACATTGAAATTTTTATGAGGGCTACATTGGATTGAGCCATTATATACCATGAAGTGATGAACGCTACATTAAATATGTGGAGGTTGAAACCACTGCCACAGTGAACCGTTATGCGTTGAGGTTGAGACCCTTCATCTCGACTATATGTGGTCTGCTACCTGACAGTGTAATGTTGTGTATTGAATTTCATATGCAGTAGTACAATGGTGTGTTTGACTACGTTGAATAGTTTTGAAAGTTGTGGTGTTGCGTGGTCGTGTTGACTGATATATGCTTGAACTATGCATTGGAGAATGATTTTGAACTCTGCAAGTGAAACGTTAATCTTGGTAGTATGAAAATATGTCTTTGATTCCCTGCGCTATGCATTGAATGCTCTATCTCCTCACCGTTCACTATTTTCTGTGTTGAGGACTGTTGATATTCACCGAAGCAACATTACAAGGCAACAATTGATACAATGGTGGAGGCTCGTTGCAGGCAGATAGAAAATTCTTGTGGGCTCTTAATATTCACTGAGATCGAAGGAGTTGAATATGAATGATGAACTCATGTTGGTCGCTCTTAGAACTGCGGTGAACGCTGACTACATTAAATTGAACACCGGACAAAGATGGTATGTTTTAAAATTCGTTGAAGTTTGCAATGTGCTAGTTGTTTTGTTTCAATGACTGAGTTCAAGCCCGAGCAGTACACCACATTGCGGTGAAGTCGATAGATTGACTCGAATGCTAGGTTCCTACATTGGTTGAAGGGAAAACAATTGATTGAATTGACATTGGAACAGAGAGTGAAACACTGATCATTGTTGCATTGTTCATGAATTTTATGAATTATGAATCGATCATTGCTACTTTTGCAATGAACCTGAACCTAAGTTGAATCATTCTTTAAAGATTTGAAGGTCGAAGGAATACAAAACAATGTGTGATCTCCATGCATGACTCCTGGTATTTTGCGTTGAAATTTTAAAGGGCAGCATTTGGTATTGGTAAAATTGACTGTGCATTCCCATTGAGTGAAGTATTGCAGTCATTCCTGGTGATAAGTGTCAATAGGGAATTGAAATCAAGTCTCAAAGGAGCAAGCCATGATCGAGGAGGAATTTTCACCTCTTCTGTTGTAGCCCAATAAACATCCATCTCACCCATCTCTTGCAGTGGCCTCAGCCCACCTGTGGCGACCCTAGCGTTGGTGTAAAGATTACATACTTTGAAAATCTTGCATACGCTCTCCCCCATCCATGTTGTACACAAGATCAAAATTAACTGGTCTTCTCAGCCGGAGCAGAAGCTGGCTTTGCAAGTCTGGGCACCTCTCAATACATTGTCCATTGATTCTACTCATTTATTCCTTGGATTATTCATTCACATTCGAACCACAAGTCACCTCTATTAACATCGACATTTAACAAACCTTGGTTCTTCACTTATATGACTGCTTTGAGGGATTCCATTGCTATGACAATTCCATTTTCTGCTCGAGCTTGTATATTGAGGGAATGAGCATGGCCTGTGGCAACATATCTACCGAGGACGTAATCATACGAATCGATTTTCTAATAAAAAGATTGCACGGGCTCCTACATTTCTCGGAAGCAATTATTGAATATTTGTATAAAGTCTGCGGAAGAGGAAGATCCCATGGAAGTTGTCAAATCGCTTCATGAATCCATACAGTTTTTCATGGTTGGTGATTGTGTCTATCTTCGACCCAACAGATGTTAAGGCCAAAGGCAAAAATTTATGCATTGTTTTGACATATATATGTTGTTCAACCTTGGCACACCACAGCAAGCAATTTGTAGTTTATGAGATTATGTACAGCTCTTTCTCTGGTGATCTATAATCCCACAATTGCAGTTGCTCCACATGCTATCTTCAATGGTTACAAGAATGTATTAGCAGTCGCTAATGAACTTGACTATTCTTTTCCACTGGCCAAGAAAGTGAAGGAGTATTTGAAGTATCTAAGCAAGTTTGCAGTTGTTGCTGCCCCAGTGTGGCATTGTATTTAAAACTCATTATAGTTTTTTTCTACATATATATGCATTGATTCCTTGATTCGACTGTTGCATAAGAGTTTGGTGGGTTGTATAAAGGCAATGATTGTTTTGACAAATAAAAGTAATCTTTTGTGGAGAAAAGTTTAGTCGGTTGTATTGACAGAACATAGTGTTGGTCATGAGTAAACTCTTATTTTTTATGTAATGGATTGTAATTGGTGCTTGTTGGTTGCACACTGATCATTTGTTGCACATTTATAAAGGATATTCTAGTGGGTATTACTTTTCTGCATTAAGTAGTAGATGTGATCAGTTTTGAAGGTGTGATTCTAACATTGAAGAAAAAAAAATGGCCAGAATCAATGAAGTATTAGAGTTCCTCAAAACTCTAATATTGTAAACTACTCATGATACATTAAAAATCAGCAAAGTTTCTCTCACAGACATTCAGGTTTGTCTACAAAATGCATAAGAGAAAATTGATTTTTTGCTGCTTGAATCTCAGCTACAACAAGAAGAATTAAAATAGAGGAGTAATTTTGAACCTGTTTCTGTTCAGAAGATTGAAACAGACTCCCATAAAGCAGCAAGGTTACATGCAAATGCAAAAGTTCAACTTGCACTTCCCAAGCCCATCATCAGACCTTGGGAAGAGCTTGTCCACAAAAAACACAGAACTAGTCTCAAATATGAGAAGGACTTGTCCTTTCATATTCTAGACTACTCAAAGCCCATTCAATTTCAGAGTGTTGGATTCCTTCATGACATTTCACCTCTAGATGTTCCAGATTCTACTCCTCTTCCACAGCAACAATAACAGATTGTGAAATTCCAACACTGTGACCGAGTTGGCCATTTGAAAGATCACTGTTTTGATCTTCATCCATGTAAGCACTGTCATAAAACCACCCATTCTTCACATAGATGCTTCAGAAACAAACGTCCTGCAAGAACAAAGATTCATCTTGGATGGATTGCTTCTTGGCAATGGGCATCAACAGCCAAGAAGATATTCCAATCACATGTCAGAACTTGTTCCAGAGTATTGAATAGTCTTGCAGCTGATTTTTCTCCATCATCTCACCTTGTATCTGACAAGGGGGGAAATGATGGTCATCTACAAGCTTCAAAGTCACATCAAGCGAGCATGAGCCACAACCTGCCACACCAGTTTTAGAGTTGTAGCCAGAGACAAAGATGCCCCTGAGCGTGCCTTCATTTGGTAATGTCTCTTCAAAGAATCTGGGACACTTCCTCTAGCAGAAGACTGCAACTTCTTGCCAGTTTCGGAAGAATTTCATAAACAAAATTGGGGACACTTCCTCTAGTAGAAGACTCCAGCTTCTCACCAGTTTCGAAAGAGTTCCATGAATTCCATTAAGCATTCCAGAGTTGTTGGTCATCCTTAAACCATCACAGGTTGAGACTTCCCTTTTCAGGTTGAAGTTATCCATTTTATGCGGGGTGAGACCTCCCTTTCATGGTTGAAGGTTTCCCTCTTCAAAACAATAGGAGCACTTCCTCTAGCAGAAGACTTCAGCTTCTTGCCAATTTTGAAGAGTTCTGGGAACTGCACTAAGTGTTCCAGTGTTGGTGGTCATCCTTAAACCATCGCCCTTTATACCAACAGTTCAGAGAACACATTCAGCCTAGTGTTTCCATGCATTTTTTACACATTCTGTATTACAACTCTCTTCTTGGACTCATACATAACCCTTCGAATTAAGGGGGGACTGTTGGACACCTAATCCTCCATGGGTTAGTGTGGAAGTGGAATAGACCAAGGAAGTCCAAAAGACCTTGGGATGTGGAACCCAACGGTCAAATAATGTACTATAATGGTATATGTTTTGTTAATAAAAAATGTACTCTCATGTTTTATCTTTCCTATTTGTCTTTGCCATGTGTGTGTTTAACAATTTCTCTCTCTCACTTTGCATTTTTCAACATAAACTTGGAAAGTCTGCATTAATTTGTCTAGTTTGTTGCTAGATCCTCTCATAGGACTAGAGAGATCGCTTTTGTCCACGGAAGGGATTGTATTCACAACAAAATGGTGACTCCACTTGGGATCCTATAGCCCTGTCAACCTTTTTCTTGTGTTTGGTCTTTTGATCAGTTTGGCTAACCATTGAATTATCAATCATTTGGATTCTGTATAGGTTTTCACTTTGAGTGATTAGTACTTTAGAGTGTTAAGTCTGGGTTTCCCTTTGAAATTCTTTTTATTTTTCCCAATCTTTCTTGTCCAGCGCATTTTATTTAATAATAGTTGCGCTGAAACCCTTGTCAACAGGGGTTTGACTATAACATTCGCGTTAATCCCAGAGAATTGAGAAATTTTAGGGTTTTTGCCAGTAGGGTCTAGTGTGTCTTGACCTCTGAGGTTTTTCCTATCCTCTATGCTTGGATTTGTCTGTGTTTTGTCTGGTTGTCTCATTAATTTGAAAATTTTGTCTCATTGGCTTTGAAGTGTTGGAAGCGGGGTTTGATTGAGTCTTAGGGTTTTTATGTCAATTGGTCATCGCGTGTTGCTTGTTTGTGTCATTGGGACACCGATTTTGTTGATTTATTGAGTGTTGTTATTCTGTGTAAATCATTGTAAAACATCATTTTGCATTTGTTTTAGCTTGTTTTTCAAAATTTACTTTTCAACTTGAATTAGGTTATTTTCTTTGGAAAGTTATTTTTGGTTTATAATCAAGCATAGATCACATTGTTTGATTCTCAAGCTAAAAGAAGTGCATCATCATTTGTTCAAAAGGAAAAGTGAAAAATATTTTCATGTAAGTGTGTTTGAATTGAATTTCATTTTTCTTTAGTTGATGCATTAGTTTCATTAGATCATTCAAAATCAAAATAAAAGCATCATTCATATAAGTGCATCTTAGTAAAAGTGAAAATAATTTTACTCTTGAAAAGTCACATTTAGGATAATGAAAAATGAAAATATGTTATACTTTTTGGCATTGCATTTGGAAAGCGAAATTGAAAGTTAGTAGAAGGCATTTTGTTTGATGCATTATTGTTTGAAACTTATTCCCTTGATTAGTCTAGCTTTAATTGAAGTGAAATTTTTTTTCTTTTCTCATATAGTTGCATCTTAGGCATTTAAGTGACATTGTTTTGAGCCCCAAAACTAAAACATAATTCAAGATAAACATTAAAATTTACTCAATTAACCTAAGAATCATTTGGAACTTAACGAAAACATTTAGAAGTCTAGGCTAGAGATGTGTTCTGGCATCTATAAACCTAGCAGTTGTCATTATCTGCTAGCATTGTATCCCAGGGGTGATATCCCGTTCCACGTACAGAAGTATATAGGATCGTTCTCCAATAATTTTGGGTATATTGGAGGCACTCCATGTATGGAAAGTATATGGGAACACTCTCATCAAACGGTTATGCATTAGACAATGCTAACATGGACTTGTGTCCTCGTACCATTGCGTACATATTGTGAGACCCCACTAGGTTCCTATCCTTTAGCCATAGGTAAACAAGTTAGCCACCTTGTAGACGTTACACTGAACACAACATTCGAGGATATTGGTCGTCGTATGTTAAGGCCTTGGTTCCACCAAGGTGGATATAATGGTTCACGGATACTTGGTAAACCCTTTTTGCCTAGACTACCCTTTTTGATTTATTTTTTGTTTTAAAGCTCTAAAATTTACTAGCCACGATAACATGTCCTACCCATGTAGTTCTCATTGGCTTCATTATGCCTTATTAATGGTGAATTTTAATTAAAGCTTAAATAAATCACCTCCTCTCCTTTTGATTTTGAGAAAAGGCCATCATCGCAGAACTACCAAGTTCACCTCACATACCCCCTTCATCATCTGATATTGAAGGGTTATCACAAGGAGCCCATCCTGAGATTCCAGAGTCACTTGAAGATCAAGGTTTTGAACTTGGACTTGTCCCGAGCATTCAACCCCTTGCTTCTCATCCTCCACCTCAAGAGACATTTTCGTCATCTCAAGAATTTGAACCATAAAGTCTTGAGGTTCCTCAATAGTTCTTGTTGTTTCCCTCAAATCCATTTCACGAATCGGACCTTTTGGTCATATCTCCTCAATGACCATATAGTCCATTCAATAATCCTAACGTACCTTTGGAACATTCTCCTAGTACATCATGTGTTCCTCCTCGTCAAATTTTTCCACCCATGGCATCAGAAGGTGATATTCCATCTATGCCAACGTCTCCTCAAGATCCTCCCCCAGAAGTCTCAGCCACCCATACTCCTGGTATTGGTGATGGTTCTGAATATCCCTTTCTTCTTGAAGGCTTTCCATATGTTCCCTATCCTTATATGGGGAGTGGGACGACTCCACCCCTTCAAAGCAGTGAACCCTTACTTCCTCTTAATTATACCTATCTTGTTCATTTGGTTTCGAGTACCCCAAGCGGATATTCGCTTTATCACCATCTGATATGGTCACCTGACATTACGTCTACTGCTAGCCTATTTGTTTCAAACATGGCTTCCCAAATTCCTGTTCAATCTTCGGTTTCTTCCCAACCTACAGTCACGATTGGGGCAGTTAATGTCCCTATAGGTTCTTCAACTCCTCTTTTAACCGCTATAGTGGTTACACCTCCTCCATTGAGTGGGCAATCTTTGACGTTGTCTATCCCACCGCCTAAGGGGAAACCACCTCCTCCATACCTCTTATCTCTGGTGGAACATATATGAGTGTTGAATCCCAACCTCATGTTATAGGAGTAAGTCAAACTATTAGTAGTATTCCTTTTCCTAGTGGAACCTCCATTCCATCTAGATTTGGTCAAATCCCTTATCAGTAGCCTCTTTCGGCTCAAATACCTTACCAACATCTGTACCCTCCTTATGGTTCACAACAACCTCAAAACCCACCTCTCAATCAACAAGCAGGATCCCAAATGAAGTCTGGTCCTAATCCCTCATTTGGGTTGTCTAGTCAGTTTCAGTGTACTTCTGGAACTTATTCTTTAGGAGCTGGTAATCCTTTGCAACAAGGCTCATATCATTAGCAATGAACATATCAATATCCACATGGAACCTATCAGAAAAAAGGACCTTACATGCAGCAAGGACTTTACGTGCAGCAAGGTTATTATCAACAATTGTTGTAACAGCAAGGACAACTGTTGCATCAGTAGGGTCAACCGTTGCATTAGCAAGGTTAACCATTGCATCAACAACCCTATGCTCAATACTCCTCATAGGCACCTATCCTCCTTATGGTTCTCAACGGCCTGTGTCAAGTTAATAGCAAACATATCCTTGTCAGAACCCACCTCAATGGAGATAGAATCAACCTTTGTATGGTTAAAGTTCCTCCCAGTGGGGGCAGTACCAAAATTCCTATGTTCAAAATCTGCCATTATGGGGGAAAAAACAACACCAACAAGGTTGGAATCCTCAAATTGGATCGTATCAAAGGTCTTTCATGCCTTTTAATCCTCAATTGTCGTTTTTAGCTACATTGGAGTTATCAGATGTGTTGAGGCTTACAAACTACCCAATATTCCATTCACTGTATTGACCTCTGGTTCCTACCAAAATTCCTGGTGATTGTCCAAAATTCGAAGGGAAGTCTAGAGAATACCCCCAAGCTCATGTCATAACCTACCATTTATGGTGTTCATCCAACTCTTGGGTCGATGATTCCATTCGACTGCGTCTTTTCCAGCGCACTCTAACGGGTGCTACCGCCAAATGGTACATCAAGTTACCTCAAGGTGCCTTTCAAGATTTCAATACCTTGGCTATGGATTTTCTCACTCACTTTTAGTTACCAATTCGATATGAAACAGGGACCCATCTCCTAATGTCTTTGAAACATACAACTGCTACTCACATCTCTGATCACATCCATGAATGGAGACGTCGGCGTCATCATATTAAGTTCGATATCCCTGATGAGATTTTAACCAAATGGTTTACTAAGTCATTCGTTAACGAAAGCACCAAAGACATATCTATGGGTGGCTTTGTGGCTAAAGAACAAGCCATCACCCATGCTCATTATCTGGATTTGGTATATTCACAATCTAGCATGCTTTATGATCTCTTACTTAATTTTCCGCGACCTTCAACTGATCCGACATCTTCTCAACCTACGGAGACACCACCAGTTGATGGTATTATTGGGTCAGTATCTCAAACTTCTAGTAATTCTTCTCCTGCTTCTACAAAGCATAAATCTGTTCTCGCTACTGCACCTTCTCCTCCTTTGAATACTTCCAAAAATCCTGGTAAAACTTCCGAGGTGAATGTTGTCCAATCTACCACAACAGACAAAGCCTCGAAAGGGAAAAATAAGGGTAAAGGTAATGCTAAATTTGATGCCCCTAAACAAGATTCTCCTAAACCGTCTATTGATGATACATCCAAACGCAAGTTGAAATATCTTTGTCTTATATGTGACGAAGATCATTATACCGTGATTATACCAAGGATTGTCTCTGCCATGCTGAGCTTAGTCGTCTTCTAAAAGGCACCCCAAGGACACCATCCATGTTGAAAGATCCCTTTCCATCACAGTAGAATCAATTGGTAGATCAACCTCAATCCTCTACATCTGGAGGCTCTCAAGCTTTTATGAGTGGCACGACACTTGTCTCTGTTGCTACTCGATAAAAATATTATCAGACTCCTACCAAACTAGTTGTGGAAAATGATGCCACTAATATGCCTTCTACTTCCACTCCGCCAAATTCTTGTCCTCTTCATATTGAACAACCTAGTAATGATTCCATTATCTGGCCACATCCCAAAGGTGTTCTACGGAAGCCATCGTATAATCTGAATGTGTGAGCTACTCAACATTATAACATTGTGGAAGATTTAGCTCAAGCGCCTTCGGTGATGTCATCTTTGGAAGTCCTCCAGACTTGTCCATCGCAAAAGAATGCATTACTATCCGCCATAAGAGGGATTGATCCTATAGATTCAAACCTGATTACTTTTCATCTCGAAAACCACATTCCTCGTCTCCCGCATCAACTTTCCTTTCTTATACAAGTTGTTATCAAAGGGAATACTATTCATCAGACTGTTATTGATGAGGGTGCTTCTACTTGCATCATGTCCCTTTCATGTTGGAAAGTTATTGGCTCTCCACCTCTCAACCAGTCCCCTAATACATTGGAAGCTTTCAATGGTAGAGGTTCCCATCCATATGGTATTCTCAATGACTTGCCAATTCAATTGGAAGGAAAAAATATTAACCTAGAAGTAGAAGTTGTCGACGCCATTCTGAATTACAATATTCTACTTGGTCATAGCTGGACCCATGCAATGTTTTGTGTGGTTTCTACCCTATTTCATGTGCTTTGTTTTCCTCATCAAGGGAAAATAGTCACTGTCGATCAGCTCGCCTTTTTCTCTTCCAACTCCTCAAATGGAAATGTGCCATATGTTGGGAATATTGATATCCCTTACAAGAGTGTTGGGGTGGGTCTTTTCAAAGACTCTTCCCTTATGGGAACTTTTTCCCTTCCACATTCGAACGTCACTTCGATTAACATGGTCTCGACTCGTCATGATCCTTGGGTCATTCCCTGTCCTGATCAGATTCATAGTTTTGGCAATGTTATGTCGCTTAGCCCTGTAGAGAAAGCATATCAGGTTGTCGTTTCATATTCTGTGGTTACTTTATAAATTCATGATCATTTTAGTATGATTCTATATGCATATTTGCAATCTCCTTGGCTCGACTCTTGGGATTCTCCAGATCCTTTCAATGAGACATTTCCAACTAATGAAAGTATCACATGAGTTATGTCTCTCGAGGAAACTCCATGGAATGATGCCCATCATCGATCCTCGTTTATCCCAAGCCTTGGTGAGATTTCTTCTTGTCTAGAAACCCTTGTTTCTTGTGTACCAACTCATTCGCTTTAGACACCTATTTTGGTTCACAAAGTGTTTTCCGAAGGAAACATGGGAAACATTTTGGCAACCATGCCTAGCAACATCTCAGTCCAACCTGGGATTGTCAAAAACTTTCACTTGGGGGCATCTTTTTCTCGCGATGAGCTTAAGATTTTTACATCCTCCTTCATGAAACTTTTTCACCGAGTCTTTACTGTTCACTCATTTCCACAATGGGGCATTGATTTTCTGACTTGTAACCCTCACTCGTCCATGGGGCATGGGGGCATTGTCATTATTGTTTATCTTTCCACTAATTGGCCGAGTCTATGCTTACATGTCATGCCAATAGTAAAACTATGGTTTTACTCTCTTTTGATCGATTACCCAAGTCCCGAAATGGGCTCCATCTGAAAATTTATGTGCCTCGATTTCGCATAGATACCTTGTACATTAGTGTGTTTTTCATTAGTGTGCAGTTGGTTTTGGTGTGTTTTTTTGCTTTTGCAAACGTTCTTTCCTCTACTTACCACATGTTCTACTTGGTTTGTAAATGTCATCGAACCTTTATGTCGGTTTTGTTAATGGTGCTTGTCATAGTACACATAATCTATCTTCTGCTGCATGGGCAATCTATGACCCTAATGGTGAGTTAGTGAATTTACAAGGCATATGTTTAGGTCATACCACTAATAACATTGCCGAATATATTGTGTTATCGAGCTTTTGTCAGAAGCCATTACTCTTGGTATTCGAGAGTCAGTTGTTAATCTCGATTCACAACTCATTGTACTACAACTTAATAGAAGATATTCAATCAAAACCCACATATTTTGAAAATTTATTTGCGAGTTCGTCTCTTGGAATGAGATTTTGATTATATCACTTATCAACATATGTCGAGATGTTTGAACACATTAACAGATACATTGGCTAATTACGTTTTAGATAGACATTTTCATCATATGTAAATACAAAAACATATAATAGAAACATTAGATAAGCATGAAGGGAAACATGTATATCTATATCTATATCTATATCTATATCTATATCTATATCTATATCTATATCTATATATATATATATATATATATATATATATATATATATATATATATATATATATATATATATATATATATATATATATATAAGTTTTCAAAATGTTTGTTACATCAAAATATCAAAATCTGTGTTCTGAGACACGTGACTTATCGAGCCTACATAAGTGTAGAAAAATTAAATCTAGAGACGGTTATCTATATCTATATCTATATCTATATCTATATATATATAGAGAGAGAGAGAGAGAGATATATAAGTTTTCAAAATGTTTGTTACATCAAAATATCAAAATCTGTGTTTTGAGACACATGGCTTATCGAGCCTACATAAGTGTATAAAAATTAAATCTAGAGACGGTTATCTGCCAACATGGTGCTCATGGTAGCATGAAACAGCTCTGATGACTCGATTCAACAACTGATGCAGTTTAGAAGACACCCCTACATTATGCCTCTGATATCGCAGTGGCACCTCATCAATAGATGTGTATTCTGGAATGCCTCTTGCCAAGGCTTCCAGGTTGCATTCCACCTTTACGATCACATCAGCTCCCTCCCTATAGGGAGCATCCTCTATCTATTGTGCCACTCACCTGGCTATCGGAGAAACCCCTGGAGGTCTCTCTAGTCCAACATCTGCAAAAATCACAAGTGTCAAATCTCAGTACACTGTCATTAAAAAAAAAAAAAACAAACAGACAAACTTTAAAAAATAGTTTTTACCTGCATCAGTCCACAGTGTACCAGGTGGAAGTGGAAGGTCGGGATCTCCCAAGAAATTTGTGCCAGCTTATGCCCAATCATCTGCCATTATTAGTTGTTGTCGCAGCCATCCAAAAAATGTTGGAGGAAAAGACATTTGTTGACCACCTCCATGTCGAGGCAATAAATCACCCCACCTCAACAATTGTGGATCCCTGGGCGCTTGTGCATCCAATTCCATAACCGAACTATTTCAACTTCCCTATCTTGCATTTCCTGATTTGACTCTTCATGTTGACCAACAGTCCTTCACACCAGTTGAAAATTGTGGGACTTAGATAATCTATGGCATACTAGTAATGAGATTTAGTCACTTCATGCAAGGCCCTAGCTCCAGCTATTTGGGCCATGGTATGGAGAATTGTTCTTAGCAGGAGATTGGTGATATTTTTTATGTCTATCTTCCCACTCTAAGTTTTTCGAGTGCCTTGGAAATGTCTCACGATCATCATATCAGTACTCTCCCCTCCAGTACGAGAATCAGATAGCTAAATATGTTGTCCCCTTCTGGAAAAACTCATAATGAAATAGATTTATGCGATATATATCTCAAGTTCTTGGTCCCCAATCATAAACAGTTGGAAATCTACATCCCACCAACCAATAAAATGTTGCAGTAACTACACCTAGCTCCTAATCCCAGGAATACAAAAGAATTTTAGTAACCCACATGCCCGAAGGGCCGCTATGGATTTTGGGTCTTGGGTTGCCTAGTGATCTTCTGTTTCATGTCCTCTTTCCTTCCATTCAATCACCATTTTTTGTTGATTAACCTGTGGAACATCTATAAACCAAGTTTTCATGAGCATCTATGGAAACAAATTCAGGAAAATACCATTGAAAATGGAGGATTTTCCAAAAAAAATATAACTCTGCGCCATGCATCTATTTCCATATTTTTTTGCGCTTCCAGCGCACTGGCATAGTTGAGCCCAAGGTAAGGAGTGTGGGTCCAATGGGTAAAACCGACGTTGATCGCCCTCGACATAATTTTTTTCCAAGCCCTCCTTACTGACTATCCTATGGATGAAAACACATAAAATAATAATCAAAATGAAGAGAAGAGACATATCTCTTACCTGTAGCAAATAGATCGAAGAATGGTGTCCTGGGTTGGTTGCACTCCTTGCCTGAAGATTGGGGATAATAGGGTAAAAAGTGCTCTTTGATTTACAAAATGTGAAATGGTAAAAATGATTTTACTTTTTGAGTTTTTATAAGTTTTTAAAGATATTTTTACCAAATTAAGGCACATTTTACTTATATTTTAATATTTTTCCTCGAAATGGGTAATGTGTGTTTCACTTGTGCAGCAATAGGTCATTGATACATGGTGACGGTGAATAGTTTTGACTTAATCAATGAGTTTTATTTTATCACTTTTTCGGACTCGTAAAAAATAAACAAAAAAGGAACCCCCTCGAGTCATCTTTAAGCTCTTTTCTAACTCTTGAAATATGAAAATATTGTCGAGTACTTGTTGTTTCAAACTCGTTAAAGTAAATGAAATGACGTCTACTCAGTATAAGTTTAACCCTTTTTCAGACTGAGATAGACTATTGTACGAAAAAGGAATACCTTAGTCAAACATGGCTAAAAGGTTCTCTTGGATATTATTTTCTACATTTTCGGATTCAAGAGACTATTTACGAAAAGGGACCTTTGGATTTTTCTTTTTCGCCTCTTTTTCAAACTCTCTAAACATGAAAAAGATGTCGAGTTACCCCTTCGTCGGACTCGTAAAACTTAAATGATGCAGGACTTGTCACCATGACGAGACCAAGTTTCTCCTTCCTAGGACTCGTTAAACTTACTAGGATGGATTCATCCAAAGGATGAACTTATACGATAACCATATGTTATCCTCTTCAAGCTTGCAATACAAAATAATGAGGTACTCACTAGAAATATTGGGGGAAAATGAAAGTGAACATATCCTGTATTTTGTGTAAAGGCAGCATGTCGCTCTTGAAGATGACACTTATATGTTGCTCGTGTCTTTTTTCGGTTATTCTCACTTCATCATTTTCCTTCCTGGGTTTTGGGAATCAATTTTCCCTCTCATCTGATTATACAGTATTATCATCATGACCTCTCATCCTATGATGAGTCAAATGCTACCAAACTCCGGAGTCGTGTGATATGTTCAAGAGAAGTCCCATGTGTAGTTTTTTACCACTTATACATTGTCTAACCTTTTTGCTACAGTAATGAATCAAACTTACCTACTCTACTACATATTTTGTTTCGTGTCGATGATGTGGGATACATTGTGGCCCTCCTTCAATGGATCACTTCCTGTCAACTTCATCTGATTATCCAAGAAGATGATCTAGAACTCCCTTCCAGTACCTTAAAGCTTACATGCCTCAATGGAAAGTTCTTCACATTCGACGATAGGTTTACATCATTGGCCTTCGATCAAATGATTCTGCGGGTGTGCGACTTCATCTTCATTATTCAAACTCATGGATTGTGTTGCTGTAACTTGAGAGCCATTATCATTATTGGTGGTTTCTCTCGTGCCTGTTAACAGTTTACATCATTGATCAATAATCAGGTGGTTTTCTATCATGTTTGACTTCAACACATATATTAACATGGTAGAATTCATACATTGATTAGATCGAGACAGAGATAAAGACCATGGTTTTCATCTGACAAATCTAGGTTGCATGGAGTTATGAGTTATTCATGATTGTACACATGTTTCCCTCTATACGAATGACTACGACCATACCATCAGTCCATATATATGATCATTTCTACTTGGATGGTTGTGTCCATATCACGGATCTTTACATATGATCCTTTCTATTCGTATGGTTGTGTCCATGCCATGGATCCATACACATGATCCCTTCTATTCAAATGGTTGCGTCCATTTCGTGGATTCATGCATTGTTAGATGCCTATCTAGAGATGTATCATTAGGAATATTTATATCATATATGTATATTGTATTATGCTTGATTTGCAGGTCTCCTGACGGTGTTTTTCTGGGTCCTTGCCTTGACTTGTAAAGCATTTCACCCATCACTCCTTGTTATGCCTTCATGCTTTAGGCGGTATCTGTTACACAATATTTGGCACACTTCCCTTCCCATATCCTGAAGTGTCAAAATGACGAAAACTGTCAAAGTGTACTCTCCATGAAACACATACATAAACATCCCGGAAGAATAGAAGAAGAGCTACCCTGGGAGAATTCTGGAGAAATTTTCCTGAAACCCTAGCTTTTAGGATCAACGCTCTTTTCACTACTGTTGACCCATGTTGATGGCCTATTGGAGCATGTTGAACTAGCATTTCCATCACAACTTTTGATTTGAAAACCTACGTTGAACCTCTTCTAGCAGTCTTTCCTAAAGTGGAGAAGAAGCTTCACCTACTACAATATTCAAGAACAACGGGCTAAATGTTGTTGGATAAAGATATGGTCGAGCTCTCCCATTTTGAGTCCTTGATCCTACCTTTATGGGTCTTCCCCTTGAGATGTGGACCTTCCTCCCTCTTTTGTGGATCCATAACTCCCTCTCTCTTCCTATAAATCAAGTCCCTTCCATCCCCAAATGGTTTGTCATTGCTTGCCTTCATTCCTATGCTGAAGCTATGCCCAAATGTTTCCCATCTAACTAAGGAGAAGGAGTGCTTTAATGGTCTTGGATTGGACTTGGAAATCCACTACACATGAGGTCTCCAACATCAAGTCAATGGTTGTATGCTTCCCTTTTTGATTCATTAATAAATACATCTCGTGTTTACTTTCCATAAGTGTATAAATCTTTATTCATTTAGCACGATGCTCCTTGATCTATCATGTAGTTTATGTTTGAATTATATTATGTATGTTCTTGTATCTCTTGTTGTCTTTTGATCTCTCTTGCAGGTATTCAGACGCAAGGAATAGCGAGGAGTGAGCCTAGAAGCTAAGGGATCAAGATCATCGTCAAAGGTTGAGAGCTTAGCATCAGAGTGGGGTAGTTTTCTCTCTCTCACTTTGCATTTTTCAATATAAACTAGGAAAGTCTACATTAGTTTGTTCGGTTTATTGCTAGATCCTCTCATAGGACTAGAGAGATCGCTTATGTCTGCAAAAGGGATTGTCTTCACAACAATTGGATATTAGGCAGATCTTCCTCGTTATATTGGTTTCAATGATTGTCGCATCTCTATGGACTCTTCTGCTTGATGTTGCACAAACCCTTCTTGTTCAGGTGTGTCTCTACTAGGGTGGTACTACTACCTCTCTCTTAGAGGCTCACTTCTCCTCCCCTCTACAGCGAAACAATTTTAACACACATATGATCGAACACTCACTAGGCACACCCCCCTTGCTTTTCAAAGGCACATTTTCACTTCTCTCTCTTGTTGACAGTTAGAGCCAAGGCATATCTTTAAGATATATGAAAACTGGGTTGATTTTCTAGATGGGGCTCCTACTCCAAATAGTGTGAGGTCTAATTGGTACTTCACATTGGGGAGACCCCTTAGTTGACATATTTACAATGTTGTCAACAGTTGTGCTAGAAGGAGGGCCAAATGATAAATCGAGCCCATTGAATCTGGTTTGAATCTCTTATTTAAAATGGATAATATTCAAATCTTACTCCCGAGTTGTTTCTCTAATTTTTCCCTTTATCAATTTTCAATCCCTAATGAGCCTCTCTATCACTTGTCCCAGTTAAAGTTTGATGGTGAGGATGGAACATCCATAACTGAGCACATTTATAATTTTCTTAAATTTTGTGAATCTTACGAAATCAATGATGAAAATTTTGCTTGTGTTATTTTCTTACTCACCCTTGAAGGTCATGTTAATTGATGGTGCCATACCTTTCCACCTGCTTCCATCCATTCCCTTCACCATTTCCTCAGGGAGCTTCATCAATATTTTGATAGATATAATTACCGAGATGTTTTTAAAAGAATCAATCTCTTAAGAATGAAGCCTAATGAATTTGTTGAGTATTTTTCTGGTCAATTCCTTCACCTGTCTGAAGAAGACATGAATCTGAATTTCTTGAAACAAGATTTTGAGCGCTTGGTTCTTATCTCTTTACACAGTGAACATGAACCCCCTGATTTTCCTACTTCCCCAACTCTTATGAATCATGAGACATCTCTAATTCCAGAGGAGGAATTTACTACTCTTTTTTTCTTTGTCCTCCTCCTTTTCTAGTTCTGATGAGGGTGGCTTTGTGCGATGGTAATAAAATTGAAAAATATGCAAATCAAATTCCTAATCCATCTTCTCATTCTTCTTTTGTTTCTCATGACTCAGATTCAATGGAGGAAATCCTAGAATGGCTCATGAAGCCCATGGGGAAGACTAACTTCCCCATTCTACAACATGATGTTATCATTCATAACTCTAGCCTCCAATCTGATATAGATTTATGTGATCCTCTATCATCTACATGCCATGACTCTTTGTACTATGATCCACCCGATCAATCTACTCCACCAAAAATTCTTTCACGCTCTCTTGATTTTCGTGTTGTTGATTCAAATTGCGATCAGGTACAAGGCATTCACTTTACACAGGAAGAGGAGCAATAAGGTGAAGATGCTTTCAATCTTTCTTCTATTTTCAAAAATCCTTTATGTGAAGATGATACGCTTCCATTCTTAGATGATTTTCAATCTGTTGATCTCGGTAGTGAATCAATTGTAATTAATTCTTTCAACCAATCCATAGCCTTAGGAAACAATCATTATAATGATCATGACTTTGTTGATGTATGTGATCACGATTTCCCAGATGCATCAACTAAAATTTTGGTTTCTCATGAAGTTTTTACTTCAGATCGAGAATATGATTCAGTCAAAGAAGATGTGCTTACCAAAACTTCCTCTTCATCTCACTATCCCTTATGCTCTACCATATGTGATGCAACTACTTGCGACAAAGATACTCCATGCTCTTTAAGTTCTTCATCCAATGAATTATCTTCTCAATTGACATAATACAATGAGATTATCCATGATGAAAATGAAAACAATCGAATCATTCAGTACTCTTTCCACCCCGCATCATCTCTTCTCTTGCCTAAAGACAACTCTTCAAATCATCTTGCTCACAAATTTCCCTGATTCATTCATCTTTGAATTTGCAATCAGAAGAATCTTTCGACTTGAGTAATCTAGTTGTTGAAGTTGAGAAATATGGTGAAATTGGTGAAAGAGATGGTTTCCATCCAATGAGCAATGCCTTTATTGAAACATGTGGTAGCAACTATATTCAAACCATGCATGATTTGGTTCAATCTTCAAAATGCGATTTTAAAATGCTGGAAAGTTTCGACCTTCCGGGGAGTCAAGGAACTTCAACTTACATGGATGGTTATGTCAGGATCTCACGACTCTGGTAAGCCCCCCGAACTAAGCCAGATCTGGTTTCTCCCAACACCCCTTCTCTCTACATGGTTTCACTCAATGTAAATTTCTTTTTGAAAAATGTTTGGTATTTCGGGTATGATCTTTCAAATTTTCAATATTTTGCTTCTAACCAGATTCAGGAATCTTTTTCAATTTATTCATCTTCATGAAAATATCTTGCATCAAACTCAAGTTTGGAATGTGTGTCTCTCATAGAGTCATGGAATTGTGAAGTTGATCATTTCAAAGACTATCTTTGGCCGAAGGAATCATGCCTATTAGATTCATTTCTTAATATTCAGCTCTCGCTTGTTATTTTGAATGTTATATTGCAAATCTTCCCCTTTATCACACCTAAAATCCCCTTGAGTAATAATGAATTCACACGAATCAAGTTCTTCTATGCTCACCATGTCCTAACGAGTCTCATGTATTTGTTGTGTTGGCATCCCTTTTAAATTATTTTCATGATTATAATGCTTGCACAGTTTGTAGTGAGCTACAGGAAAACAGTTTGTCACATTTGGCTTGTGAGGAACTTGGTTCAATTGTTCAGAGCATTCATAGAACTGTTCAAATATATTTATCATCATTTATTACAAACTGGGAATATGATGCTTTAATTAACTCATCTAATAATTATTATGTCTTTGATGACTGTCATTCATGTTATCATTTTCCTGACAGTGTACCCAACGGAAATTGTTTTACATCCTTCGATCTTCATTGTTCAACATCTCACTATTTGGATTTTTTTTAGAGGTTGAGGCACTTTAGTCTCCAATGACGGTTATGTTAGGTCCTCACAGTCTCAACATGACTGCTGAATATGATCAGATATATTTCCCCTCACAATATTCTAGTTATAATCCCGTGCCTCTAATTGAAAATCCATTTTTTCAAAGATTTCTGGATTTTCAAGAGGATCATCATGAATTTTATGATCCTACCGCTGAAAGATTTGAGCAATATTACTTAGCAAGATCCATTGCAATAAATAGTTTCGGCCTTTTCTCATGATTTCTAAGTAGGATGACACAGAAGAAGGTGCAGTTGCAAGAAGTCTTCGAGGTTTGTCTGATTATGCTTTCTGTCAGAGAGCTAAGAATTTAAATTGGATCAAAGTAGTGGTTGTGACACGTCTTTCTGCCCACATGCAAGACCTTCAAATTTTTGTGCAAATTGTTCAAGCTCTCGTCTTTTCTCTTTAACATTGCTTTATATATGTTTTAATCAATCGTATCTTTGTGATTGCAAGTCAAGAACAATTACGGTGGCTACATTGGAAATACCATTATGCATGACCCTGACATTCTAGTTGTTAGGTTAGGAGTAGGATTAGCTATAGCTTAATTTTCCTTCTCTTGCACCCATCCCGTCTTGTTCTCTTTAGTGTCTCTTTTATTTTCTCACTTTTCTCTTGCATTATGATTTGGTTTAGTTTCTTTTTCTTGGATTCTAGTTTTGTTTCCTTGTTGTGTGTTGTCTTTCCTTTCAATTTGCTTATTTTGTTTTTTTTTCTTGTTGTTTTTCTCCTTTTGTTTTCATCATGTGAATAAGTGTTGTGCTTGGACCTATTTTGGCTTCTTAGTATGTGTGTGGTTGAAGTCTAAAGAGTCTTGTGACACTTCAACATTTGGCTAACCTCTAGTCCATCTTCCTTGTGTTAGTTATATCTTTTGGTCGATGAAGTTCTGACGAAAAATACAATTTGTCTGTAAGGAGAGTGTTGGTCCAACCATGAACCTGCATCTATTTAGGAAAACTTATGCCTACAGTCAGTTTTGTGTTTCGGTGTGATCATGCTTATAAAATCATTAGACGAGGAGAAGGGGAAAATTTTAAGCAAGAAAATCTAAATTAGAAGTCTCTATATGCTTCTCTGAAGGAACAACCTCTTCTACTCTCAATAAGTCAGGATCCCTCTTCTGCCCAAAAATGAATGTGTCGATGCATAGTCCTCTTTAAAATAAATAAATAAATGTGAAAGAAGAGAAAGGCTTCATGTGCAGAGAGGTGAAGCAAACAACTCCGTCAGGGTACTTTCCAGGATCGTTGATAGCGGAGCAATGTTTTTGTTCCTGTAGTGACTTTGTTGAGGTACTATCCAGGCCTGTTGGCAGTGGAGCAACACAAGAGGTGGAAAAATATTCTCTGAAAATCTTAATCTTGCGAGCTACAACATCCTTCCCAAATCGAAACATTGTGATATCATTGAATCTTATGTTGTGTTCAACTGAGAAGGCATAAAGAGGATTGTGTCTATGGCATGGGTTAAGTGGAGAGACCAAAGTAATCTACATGATGAATTAATACTCCTTGAAAAACCAAGGCCATGCACAAAATAATTTAACCGAGGCAGAGAAGTTAGAATTCTACCAGTGTGTCACCAAGTGTTGTAGCTGCTACAACACCCTCCACAATTTTGGCTTAACTCAATTCAGAGCCTTCCTTGGTCTGCACACTGTTTTCACAAACACCGAAACTCATTTCATGTAATTTCTTGTAGTATTTTGCCCCCCTTTTCAAGTTGGGTGAATTGTTGTCATTTCACATGATTAGTTGTCACGCAATGCATAGGAGCCTGTTTTGGTGGTTTCAAGGGTCTATCTTTGTGAATATGAATTTTTCTAACCATGTAAACATTTTTCATACTCATTCACAAAGCTTTAAGCATTTTCACACAAGTATCATCACGATCATCGCAAAGTGTATCTTAAGTGTCACACTTGTCGTAACTGGTCATAAAGTTGTTACATGGAGGGAAATGCATTGTTCATGTGTCCTAGGTGATCTATGTTGTTGTGTCGTCAAGTATTCTAAGTGTGAGATCACAGTCGAAGTCTTATCACTATTCACATCAGTCTAACCGGTCTTACACTTAGCCATTTCTGAGAAGTCTTCCCGACCAAGCAACTTGGATTCACCTAACCTCCTTGAACTACACATTCCGTAGTCTCAGTCCTCTAGTTGTGACCCTGCCTCTTGGAACTACGCAATTCCTACCTCCCAAGACTGCTACACTTCATAGTTTCTGGGCTCAATCTCTGGCCTTGGCCTCCATAATTACTCAATCCTTTCTCTCAACTTGGCCCTAACTGCACATTGCGCAATAATAAGCATCAATCTCATTCACTGAGCCTCTAAACTACGTAGTTGTGCAATTTTCCAGCCTCCCTTGTCTCCCAGAACTGTGCAGTGTGTTCACTTAGTGTCCATCCTCTCAGCCTGCTTCTCTGGATCCCAGAAATGCATAATTTTCTCCCTCGATCCAGCCTCAACTACGTACTATGAAATCTCAAGGCTCAAGCCTCAACCCTAAGCTCTTGAACTGTGAAATTACGCAATCACCTGGGCTCATCTATCCTCCAGAACTGTGCAATAGGTTGATCCAATGCCTATCCCCTCAGCCTCTCATCCTGAGCTCCCATACTGTGTAGTTTTCTTCCTCAGCCCAACCTGAACTGTGCATTGCATATTATTAAGGCTCAAGCTTCACCCCTGACTATCTGATATGTTCAATTGTGCCATTACTGAGCCTCTTTCCCAGCCTATCACCTAGTTCTAGCTTAGTCAATGGATCAGAATGTACCATCTTAGACTATGGCGTTTTCGAAAAGTTCGTCGTCTCATTATGAGTGAATTACATATATAGGTACCTTACCATGCTATGGTGAGATGATGAAGAAAGAGATGAAGGAGGCAAACATGTTAGAAGGCACTCTTATAACTGAACATGCAAGTTGATAAATCATAAGAAAGTAAAGGGACACAATTTGTGATCGAAACTCAAAACTTAAGATCATTGAAGATTCCTTTTCACCATGTCATATGAAGGTGAAAAGAAGAGCATTCTCAAGTAGGCACTCAGCACACAACAACAACAGTGGCTTTACATTGCAACATCATCAAGAAGTCCATGTCAGCATTGTCATGTCATGTCATGTCATGAGTTTTCATATGCCACATTTTCATTGTGGATCATGTAAATGGTATTCAAAATGCATTGTAAAGTGGAAGTGCAAAGGAAACACATGTTATATAAAGATTCATATAAGCTAAAAAGTCATAGGAAGTCAAAAAGTCATGAGGGTAGTCAAAGAGTCCCAAGGAGGGGGAGGCATCACCCCTTGGTTATATATACTCCCTCATTGTATGAGCAAAGGAATTTTCACCTTGGCTCCTCCCGCAAGGCATTAGAGAGACATATCAGTTATTTTGAGGAGCAAGGAGTGGCTCCAATGCTCCATTATTAGATCTAGTGATTTTCGTTGTATACATGTGTCTTGAAACTTTTACTTAATAACAGAAGCCTTCAACGCCAACACGTTCTTCATGTATGGATTATGGATATTTATAAGATTATTCTGTGAATGTTTGTAATTCATGTTTTCTTTCATTTGTGCTAAAGTAGTTGAACTATTTTAGCTATTTTGGTACTTATAATATTGAGAATGTGTTGTAATTTCTATTATCATTGTCACCTGCCCGTCGACTATTCCACTGGATATTAGGCATATCTTCCTCGTTATGTTGGTTTCAATGAATGTCGCATCTCTATGGGCTATTCCGGTTGATGTTGCACAAACCCTTTTTGTTTAGGTGTGTCTTTAATAGGGTGGTACTACTACCTCTCTCTTAGAGGCTCACTTCTCCTCCCCTCTACAGTGAAAAAACTTTGACACACATATGATCGAACACTCACCAGGCACACCCCCCTTGCTTTTCGAAGGCGCATTTTCACTCCTCTCTCTTGTTGACAGTTAGAACCAAGGAATATCTTTAAGATATAGGGAAATCGAGTTGATATTCTAGATGGGGCTCCTACTCAAAATGGTGTGAGGTCTAATTGGGACTTCACATCGGGGAGACCCCTTGGTTGGTGTATTTCCAGCACCGTCAACAAGCTACCTGCAATGTCACGAATACACCTAGTTTTCCATGTTTCATGTTTGAAAAAGGTTATAGTTGACAAGATTCCAATTCAAACTATATTTCTAGAACTATATGAGGAAGGTAAATTCATATTGGAGCCTAAAGTAATCAAGGAAACAAGACTTTGACAACTACCTAATCGATCAATTTCAGAATATCTCATTAAGTGGAAGAACTTACCTATTGAATATTCCACATGGGAGGATGATTATTTTATACAGAAGCATCCAAAACTACTCAAGTGTTAAGGATAACACTTTTTGGAAGGAGAAGGGCATGTTAGGTCCCTATAATACTAGTGTAGCCCCCATACTGTTATTATTGTTCCTGATAGAAGCCCACTATTGTTATTGTGTACCCTTACATTATTATTGTCATGTAGGCACTAATTATATTTTAACCCTTTAGACTCATATATATGCCAAGTGGGCCTTGTCATTTGAATCATCGAAGAATTGTTCATTTATGTGATGTAAAAGGAGGTTTCCCCCTCGAAGGTGCTTATTTTCAAGTCGTTGATCTATCTTTTCTTTTGTTTTTATAATATGGTTACATAACACCTTTTCTCCTCCACCAAGTTGTGTAATTTAAAGGCAACCTGAATTAGAAACTAAATCCTATGTACACTTCCCTGGCAATGATGCGAAAAATGTCGAGCAATTAATTATACTAGATTTTCATAACATTTTAATCTTGTCAATCTGAGTTTGTAAACTTATGAAGAGTAAAGAAAATCATATGCAAGGATTTATCTTCTAATATATCTAATAGAAATTGGCATTGAAAATAAATGTTAGTCTATGAAAGCAATTGACAACTATCTAATTCAATTTAATCATGGTTCTAAAACACTTATAGATCCTCATCACCATGTAGTTGATTTTAATGATTTTGACATTAAACTTATTTAAAGTTCTCAATTGTGATTATTTGTAACTTTTAACAATTAATTCGTATTCAATCGGAAGATTCATGTGATTAGCCTTCATTATATTGGAACACAAACAAATTTAATACAAGTTTGCAAGCAAATAAACACACCAATTGTAAGCAAAGTATAAACCTGTGTGATCAATTGAGCTAAAAATAAACATATGTAACCAAACTAATGTAATCAAGTGTTGTTATTAATCTACAAATGAGTGAAACTACTCTACATAGAACAAAATAAAAGAGAGAATCTTGCTTCCTTGACACAGGGGGGCCTTCCTATTGGAATCTCTAATATCAATTGTTGGGAGCTTGAAAATACTGAGTGGGGGATGAATTAATATTGTATTAGATGATTACTTTTTACATTTTTACCATTTTGTACAAACATTAAATCATTAATTGATTAGAAGTACAATATAAACAACAATAACATATGCATGATCATAAGCATGAGCGTCAACAACAATCAACATAAGAACAAGTAAACCATGAGCAGTAACACACCAACAACCATCATCAACCATATGGACATTGGATATAAGTTGGAAACCCTTATGGGAGAAAAAACATCATTTGCTTGTCTTCGTCTACTTCTTCTTTATTAATCAAAAGCTTCTTGTACATCATATCACTTTCCACCACTAGTGTACAAGCCCCAACTTGCAATGCATGCGAGAAACCACTTGCTTTAGGCCACTATCTAATGGAAGACACTAATTCCTCAACTTTGTAGGGCACCACCTATTGGAAGCCACCACTAGTCCATTGAAGGCCCCAACCTTAAAGCTCTTGTGAACCAATTTTCATTCATTTTCAAACTAGGACCCACTATACTCTGCAACACAATAATAGTGAGTCTCATTTCACAATTTCCAGATTATGCCCACTAAGACTCTATGCTCAACTGAATACAAGCTCACTGCAACATATATCTCTATGCAATACAAATCTGCCACAAACACTAGCAACATCAAACCCTCTCTCTCTCTATAATACCAAGCAATAGAATCTTCTCATCAACCACATATAATCTCAGCCATACTCAACACATATCTCCTCATCAAACCCAACAACAAACTATAACACAATTTTATACCCTGAATACATCAATTATACAAAATACAAGGCATATATTGGCAATACATCATGACATCCACAGTAGTGCTCTAATATCAGCATACAATAATATAGACTACACAATGCAATAGCTCCAAATGCATCAACCCCACAACAAAAATGATATCCCTACAAACTTTCTTAGCACAATAGTCCTTTGTCTATACTCTGCCACACCATCAATATCTACTTCTCCTCTTTAGTGATCTCTGCTAAAAATAATTCATCACCGTTAGAAACATTGAGCACTACTAGAGAGCGGGGGGGGGAAGGGGTGGTGTGAATCAATAATGTGTCTTATTACCAATTTAAACTTATCTATTGAATCATGCATAAATTAACCAGCAACACATTAGTAGATCATAACATAAGCATAAACCATTCAAGTAGCTAAACTAAAACAACCATGAGAACACCAATAAACAACACATAAAACCACAATTACATCGTCACATGTGAGACACAATATATATGGTGTAAAACCCCCTCTAAGATAATAATAATAAAATATAAAAAAAACCACCCTTGTTGTTGTTGCACTGCTCTGAATCTTTATTATGTCAAGCAAATGTCTTTTGCATTGATTAGTTGACACCCATCATCTAGGAGACTTGACCTCATATACAATTAGCTGACACCCATTAGCCAGGAGACTCGATCCCAATGAACAACTAGGAAGTTTCTTCTCACACGACTCTATAGACACCCATCCTCTAGAAGCCACCACAACTAACGAGCCTTGCCTAGTCACCACTGAACTATCCAACCACCATTGGATGGATAAATTGCTTCCAATATACTGTTTACATGGAATCACTACTCCAACTCCATGAGACCACTACTCCTCTACTCTATTCAGACCTCGATTTCATTCATTTTCAAACTGGATCCAAGACTTCAACAAGATTCCGCTCTGCAATCCAATCTCTAGCAGCAAGACACCATCAATAAAATAAAATAAAACACAAATAACATTCTCTTTACTCAAGAAAAATAACGGCTCCAATACATGCATCAAATCCGCAACAACAAAAATCATCCAGCAACATAAACACATCTCACACTCAATCATAACATCAAACCCTCAACATATGTGTAGTAGAAAAATAATATTCTATATGCACCAACAATCCTACAAAACAAATGTCAATAGGTGCACTACTCAAACACGCTCAACTCCATGCCATTTTCTCCCCAAAAAATTATGCTACAACAACCACGACTCTAATATGCAAACTGATACTTTACTTCAAAAAACTGCAACATACTTCAAATCTTCTCACTACACTGCCATTTTCACTCATGAACTATAGTATCTTTGCTCATAACTAGGTTTGAAGCATCCTCCTATCTACAACCTTCTCTCACTCACAATATCATTGAACCAACCAAATCTCAGATCCAAAATGGAGTATATGTAATGTGTTGGGCGAATTCCACTTTTGGACTAGGATCAAAGGTGCACAAAGTTGACAAAATCCATCCATAACCATCACTACTTGTGCACTAAAGGTGTTCACACTCATTGGAGGACTTACTCAACCAATTTTGACCTTATCTCATTAATTTAGAAGCTTTTACGAATAACCAAGTCAAATTTCTTGATGTGCACAAGGAATGTGCAGAAAAATAGTCTACACAGGGTAACACAAGTTCTGCCTTAGGGAAGGGCATTACTAAGAGGGGTAACACAGGTTTTATGTGTAAGACCCAAGTTAAAACGCGGGTTTCTTTTGGAGGACTCGAGTTACCCTTTGTTCAACCCCAAAACTCAGTCAAAACTACTCCAAAACCTCCTGAACTTGACCATATGCTTCCCTAAGCATCTCCCAATCCTGTAGACCCTTTGTAAGCTCATGTAAAGCCTCTAAAACATCACATGAAATCCTCCAACCCTTCTAACTGATCAGAATGACAAGACCTCTCAAACTAGTTGAAATCATGCCAATAAGTCATTTTCTCTTCCTTAGACACCTACACACCTTCAGCACTTCTGCAACAAATCTGTAGCAACTCTATAGCACAATAGTAACATCACCATGATCCCAAACATCTCTGTAACAAGTCATGAACATCAACATGAAGACTTAGTTTGCCACAGTCCTCAACATGAAGCAACATCACTAACATCTGAGCAACCATCTCCAACACCTGTAGATATGCATATGAAACATGTCAATGCAATCATCTAGACCACCATGAGATTGACATCAAGCATCATCTAGATACACACAAGGCATCACAAGGTTGATATCAATGCATCATGAGGCCAACACAAGGTTGACATCAATGGCAACACAACCAGCTCAATGTCAACACAACCAACTGCGACTAATCAAACATATACATGACTAAACATATGCAACACATGCTACAAGGTTGACATCAATGCCAACATAAACCAATTGCAACCATACATGCCATAATGCCAACAATCACTTCATTCTTGGCTATCACAACACACAAAAACCATTGCCACTTGATCTCTATTATAACTCAAACATCCATGCACACTTTATTCACAAGCTCATATGCATCCAATAAACTGGTATCATAGGAACAACATTTCAACGATCATAATCAACTCCATTCTTCTACAAGTAAACCATACACATTTCTTCATTCACACTCTTCAATGCTCCATCGCACCTCCTCTGTAAAATAACTCTCTAGCATATGTACAAGTACAAAAGGTATGCTCTCTGTCTAACCAAACCTTGTTGGATCCACAACATAATATTATAATTTACTTCCCCAGAGGACCAGATCAGCCACTAAGCCACTATGCCTTCATTTCCTTAGAGAATTGATCAAACCATTAGGATCAAACTCGACTAGATTAATTGTGATCAATGTGTTCTATAACATCAGAGGAGACCATATCAACAACCACTTTAAACCATAACCAACTTTTTAATGTGTTCACACATCAACAAGACAATGGACTATGGCCAATTCAAGGTGAACATTATTGCGATGTGAAGCATTAGGGGATTTTGAGGTCTAAAATGGGCCTCCTAAGGAAATTATAAAATAATAGTGGAAATAATAAAATAAGATTAGATTACATCATCAAATTTTAGAGGGAAAAAAGACAAAACTATTTTTTCAACTCGTATTTTCAACTTACTTCGTATGTGTTTACTCAAATTTCGAGAGAAAACACTTGTTCGATGCATAATTTGATTCATCATCCAAGGAGTACCCATGTTGCATAATTTCGATGGACCCTGCTACATGAAAATGAGAAATACATGAAAAACATGACTACAATCACATTTTTTCATGTATTTCGCATTTTTCATGTAGTAGGGTCCATCGAAAGTATGCAACATGGGTACTCCTTGGATGAGGAATTAAATTTTGCATCCAACGAGTACTCCTGCTCGAAATTTGAGTAAAAAATTAGGGAGATAAGTTGAAAATATGAGTTGAAAAAGTAGTTTTATTATTTTATTACTTTTTAATCTTTGTACTTTTTTCCTCCAAAAATGGTGAATCATCCCCCATGATTGACATCATCATATTGAATCCTATTGGTTCTTATAAAGTTTATTTTGGTTGTACATTTTTCTTAGGAGGCCCATTTTAGACCTCAAAAATCCCCTGGCAATTCCATATCTTAGGCAATTCCACTGGTTTGAACTCAAGGTATTACCTTTTCGCACCTACAAGAAAGTGTCGCAAGAACAAAATAAGAACCCTATAGCAAGTGTCACACACACAAAATGGACAGACTGCAGCAATCCAACAGTGTTGTTCTATGACAATGGGATTCCTACCACAATCCTGTAACTCATGTAAAATTCTAACTTATTTTCCTAGATTTGCTTCTATTTTCATCACAACATTCCCAAGCAACTCTGCAACATGTGAACATATTCAGAACATCAACCCAATCATCAAGTTCATACATTGGCCACAAACCTATTGACATCCATTCCCAACTCAACTAGCTCACTAATGATTGTTGACATTAATCCCAACACTCTCCCCCTTTGGCATTGATGGAAACACCACAACCACTTCACTCATCTAATATCCTTTCACTATTGGCTAGCTAGTCATGTTCTCACACTAGTGGCTGGCTCACTCTCCCCATTTTACATCAATGGAAAAGGGTGACTAATCTTCACTGGACCACCATGCTGACACCATCTGAGCATTGCAGATACCATTTTTTTTATGAAACAAATCAACTACAAAAATTCTTACAAGATAGACACTAAGATCAAGAAAATACATTGCATCCTGCAACCAACATGCCTCTATGCCAACACCATGAACTTCCTCTCTTTGAACATGCTCCCCCTGAATATGTGTTAGGCTAACAATAACTCTTCATGTTTGTTTTACAATACCTTTTGTTGTTGCATATGCCTCCTTGCCACATGCAAGAGGCTACATCAACTGACCAATGACTCCATGCAACCCCTAACCAATGACATACAAGGAAAGTATAGGGGTTTATAAGGACAGTAAATGACTTCATTAATGAAATAAAAGGCTAAAATAATGACATACAAAAGCCCATACATGGTTGGTACAAGTAAGTTATTACAATAAATGTCTATCTTTTCTATGTATGCCTAAGACACATTTCTCAACCAACATAGTCAATAATGACAATGATATACAATGTAATTACATGGTTGCTACATCAATGCACTCAAGGTGCTTACATGGTTGAAATAAATGTCTCACTACTATGCATGGCAAACCAAATGACTCTTCCTCCTATACATGGTTGAACCAAGACTTCTTCTATGCATGCTAGAGGTAAATGAGTCTCTCCAAAACAAGGGATACTCAATCAACCTTCCAATGATAATCATGAACAAGTACACCAACGTTGATCCGAACTTAAACAGGAATGAAACAAATTATAGATATAATCATAAACACAGAGATGCAGCAGAAAAACACTTCATTTCATTTATAGAAAAATATTGAACTATGCTTACAAACAGAATGGAAATAAGATAGCTCGAGCGATGGTAGCTTATCTCTAAGAAGATATGTGTCGGCTACATGCCTCTGAATTGTGTTACAATGAGGCTCAAGGGCCTATTTATTATTGGAAAAACATGAGAAAACCCTAAACAACCAAAACCCTAACCCTGGGAGATGTAACACCAAGAGTTTGTGGGCCCCGTTGGGGTTAGTTGGGCAGCAAACTTCCCAGGGTTGTAACTTGGTCATATTATCTTTGTTTGGCACGTATGATGCCTTGTTGGAAATGTTTTGCCGAGTACTATAAGTTTCACCTTAGGCCCATGCATATGGAAATGGACCTATTGCGGAACAAAACAAAAAAAAACGTTTAAGGGGTCAAAACTGCTCCGGAAGTTCAGGACCTGAAAAACTGCTAAAAATAGCAAATTCTGAAATGAACAAGGAAACAGATGAAATTGACTGGGGGGCCTAGGTGGGATAGGTGGGTGGCCACCAATATCTACCTAGATCATCCCCCCCCCCCCCCCAGGAAACAATGGTCCCCCTTAGAGCCTCCATGAGGTGAGGAAATTTCTGTTGAACCTCGTCCCTAGTGAACCCCTTGCCCTGGTGAAGGAGTTGGCCTACTTTGACAAATTGATATAACTGTATCCTCTATTGGTGAGTGTTCTTGATCTGTGTGTCCATGATATGATCAGTTGTGGCATGTTCCATGCAATCCAGGTTGAGCTCTGTTGGTGTGAGTTGTTCTGCAATGTTAGATGTGTCCAACAATGGTGGAAAGTATGATTGAAGGCAATCTACATTGAACACTAGGTGCAGACCAAGGAATGGTGGGATGCTGAGCTCGAAGGCATTGTCACCGATGGCCTTAGTGATGGTTTATGGCCCATATCAGAGTGGGAAAAGCTTGCGGTGGGGTCCAGCAAGGCGCTCCTTATGCAAATGTAGCCAAACTTTGTCGCCCACCTAGAACTTGTGCGACACTCGATGATGATCATGGCGTTGCTTGTACTTAGCATTGGCTCTATCCAATATATCATGGACCTGTTGGTGGATGTGTTGAATGTGCTTAATGAAGTTGTTAGCCCTTCAGCTTCAGACTAAACGTGAATCGAATCTACTTGAGTGGCTGCAAATGGTTTAGCCACATCAATGGGCATAATGGCTGAAATCCTAGCCCTACCCGAAAGGGGTTGTGGCCAGTTGAGTTGTGGAGAGCTTTGTTTTAGTTGTGTTGGACATAGGGAGACTTTCATCCCACATGTGTGGATGCTTCGAGTTTTACATGTGCAGAATGTGTACAATCATCATGTTGACAACCTCTGTTTGGCCATCATTTTAGGGGTGGAAAGTCGTGGACTTAGTAAGTTTTGTATCTAGCATTGACCAAAGACTTGACCAAAATGCACTTAGGAATCTGATGTCCCGATTTGAGACAATGGATTGTGGGATCCCAAAGTGTACCCACACTCGCTCAAAGAAGAGATTAGCAGTGGCCTCTGCTGTGATAATCTTCTTGCAGGCTGCCATGATGGCCATCTTAGAGAATTTGTCGATGACCACAAAAACTCAATCATTGTCGTGCTTAGTAGAAGGAAGGCCTGACATGTAATCCAGGGAGACAGATTCCCAAGGTTAGCTAGGAGGAGGTAGAGGAGTATACAGGCCTTGCTTCTTGATGGTTGGTTTGGCAATGGCGCAAGCCGTATAGTATCTAATGTAATTCCTGACATCTTGATGAAGTTTTGGCCAACAAAAATACTTCTACAATACCGTCACTGTTTTCTCTGCTCCGAAATGTCCAACGACCCGACTGTGGTGTGCCTCCCAAATCATCTTGCACGCTCACTTGAAGGAACACAAATGTGTCCTAGGTGGCATAAAAATGCATCCTGAAGGTGAAAATTTGGAACTTGCTTCCCTTCCAGGAGTGTCTGGTATATGTTGTCGAATTATGGATCGCTCTTATAAAGATGCAACCACCCTGATGTCTCGTGCCCACGGGAGTCAAGCACAATAATCAGCGCCATGACCAGTGGTTGGCTAAGGCAATCAGTGACGTTATTGGTGCTTCCCTTCTTATACTTAATATTCAAATGGAACTATTGTAGATAGGTGGGCCATTTCTGATGGCGATCGTTTTGCAACTTACCTTGTGTTTGTATGAACTGTAGAGGTTGGTGGTCTGTTCGGATGATCGTTTCCCTACCCAAAATGTAATGCTTCCATTAACGGCAAGCTTGCACAATTGAATACATTTATTTGTCATAAGTGGGGTACTTTTGGACTGTGTCTGAAAGTTTCTCACCGTGGTAAGCCATTGGATGCCCATGTTGAGTAAGAACCACACTAATAGCATAATCAGAGGCATCTGTATCAATCTCAAATGGTTGTTGAAGATATGGTAATGTGAGCACTGGTGCAGAATAGATGCAATTCTTCAACTGGGAGAACACTTTTTGTTGGGTTTCTGACCAAAAAAAAAAAAAATTTCGCTCTGCCCTTGGTGACTTGACTTAAAGGCCAAGTGATATGAGAAAACCCCAACATGAACCTACGATAGAAATTGGCAAGACCCAAAAAGTTTTGGAGCTCTGTTAGAGTGGTTGGGGCTAGCCAATCCCGAATGACTTGCATCTTGGATGGGTCCACATGTACACGCTACTCATCAATGATGTATCCCAGATATTGAACCTAGGTCAGGCCAAAGGTGCATTTCTCCAAGTTAGCACACATCTTGTGTTATCGCAGGGTTTGAAGGACCTGTCGAATATGGTGGAGGTGCTCTTCCCAACTTTAGCTGAAGATCAAGATGTCATCTAAATACACCACCACGAATATATTAGTGAAGGGTCGCAAGATGTCATCCATCAGTCTCATGAAGGTTTCAGGGGCATTCGTCAATTTGAACGACATGACCAACCATTCGAAAAGGCCCTCCTTGGATTTGAAGGCAATCTTCCACACACCGGAGGGTTCAATAGGCACCTGGTGATAACCTGACTTCAAGTCAGTTTTGCTGAAATATTTGGCCCCTTTGAGCTCATCCAAAAGGTCATCAATCCGTAGGATTTGGTACCTATTCCAGACAGTGATCTTGTTCAACTACTAATAGTCAATACAGAGCCTCCAGGTCCCATCCTTCTTCTGTACCAATACAATCGGGCTCCCACAAGGTGATGAACTTGGCCTGATGTGCCCTTTCTGCAATAGTTCTTGAATCTGCCTCTTGATCTCATCGTTCTCTAGAACAGAGCATCGATAGATCAGTCCATTGGGCAGCAGCGCACCCGAGGTTAGATCGATGGAGTGCTTGACTTGACAGTGCAGAGGTACCCCTGTGGGTGAGGCGAAAATATCCCTGTACTCCTCCACGACCTTGTCCATCTATTGTTGTTATGCAGAGGAGCCCTACCTGGAAGCCGTGGCCACAACCTTCTTCTTGCCCTGGGGGCGAATCATAAGGAAAACAAATTTCTTAGTATGGGAAATGATCTTACTCCATTTCTTTGCAGTGATCAAAGAGATGGCGATCGGTGGGGCTATCTCCGGTATCTTGCACAACTTATTAGCCAAAGTAATAGTCACATAGTGAGGTCTAAACTCATATACAGCATGTCACTTCCACAATTATGGTTGTCCTAGCAATACATCACAAACTTCAAGAGGAGCAACGTCACACAGTACCTCATTTGTGAAGAGCTTGATGTTGTAGGGAAGGTGACATTGTTGGCTGACGTGAAGATCTCGTCCTTGGTGAAGCCACCTGATGGTGTACAGTTGTGGATGTGTTGTAGTCTTTAGGCCCAGCCGCTTCACGACCTCTATTGAAATGAGGTTCTTTTGGCTCCCACTGTCAATGATGAACTATAGTGGAGAACCCTTCACCCACATCTATGAGTGGAAGAGGTGTTCCCCCTCCTCTGGATCTTCAGGCTCAATCTTCTGGATCTTGGTGGTGGCCACGGTGGCACTGGGCTCCACATCAATGATTTACTTCCCTTTGTTAGCTCCCTTATCAGGTTCTGATTCGGAGTCAGAACCTGCATCTAATTCATAAGCCTTCAGCTCGGCCACTAGTGACTACTTGGCCTGACACTCACTTGTATTGTGAGTGGATCTCTTATGGAACTCACACCATTTTCCCGTGTCCTTCTTCATCTTCGTGGTGTTGTTCTTTGCTTGCGGCTTCGGCAGGCTGTCCTAGGTAGCCCCGCCTTGGCTTGGTCCTTTGTTCTATGGTTTGGGGGCACCTTTTCCTTGCTTTGGATTTGCAGATCCAAAGTCTTGCTTCTTCTGTTTAAACTTCTGATCAATCTTAACAGTGTAACGATATGTCGTGAAGAGTGAGGAAATGTCCAAGAACTCCATCTCATCCTGGATGTACTTGTGTAGACATATGTGGTACTTGAGCACCAAATTGCGCTTTGTTTCCTTGACACCTAGCTTCGTGCGAAGGGTATGGAAAATATTTGTGAACTCTGGCACATCTTGGTCCCTTCCTTGTCGCAGTGTGGTCCACTTTATGTATTTATCTTCATAGCTCCTGACAGGGTAATATTGTTCCTTGATGGCGTCTCAGAAAGAATTCCAAGTGGGTGCGGCTGAAAACAACGAAGGTTCACTCTCATCCTTTTATTCACAGTAGGTTTCCCACCAGTCCTTGACGTGTGGAGCAGCTTTGAGAAGTGAAAAAGTATTATTTTCCCGATTGGAAAAGTCATGAACTAAAAAATATCCTTCCAACAGATTTAACCATTTATCTACGAGGTCTACATCTATCAGGCCTTTGAATATGGGAATATCGAAGTTAACTTGTACCTTAAGAGGAGTGGCGCCTCCAGAATGGCTGCAGGATAAAGATGCATCGTCTGTGGGTAGCTGTCGAAGGATCTGAGCAAAGTTATCCATCATCACATCCCTCTGTTGCTCAAGGGTTTCCTCAAGCAACATTTTGAAAGGATCTCTTGCCTCTCCTCTTTCTTTTCTTTTGCCATGGGAGTTCGTCGGGTTTTGTGAGGCTGACCTTGCAATGGTTCAACCAGATCAAGCCCTAAGTCCTTATACCCTGACCTTGTTGGGGACATGCAAAGAAATACAAATAAAGAGCAGATCGCTCTGATTCCACTCATCCAAACTTAAATAGGAACGCAAAAACTTACAGATATAATCATAAACACAAATATTTATCAAAAAAACAATTCATTTCATTAATAGAGAAATATTGAACTATGCTTACAAAAAGAATGGAAATAAGATAGCTCAGGCGATGGTGGCTTATCTCTAAGAAGATATATGTTGGCTAAATGCCTCTGAATTGTGTTACAATGAGGCTCAAGGGCTTATTTATTATTAGAAAACATGAAAAAACCCTAAACGACCAAAACCCTAACCCTAGGAGATGTAACACCAAGAGTTTGTGGGCCTCGTTGGGGTTAGTTGGGCAGCCAACTTCCCAGGGTCGTAACTTGGTCATATTATCTCCGTTTGGCGCATACGATAGCTTGTTGGAAAGGTCTTGCCGAGTACTATAGGTTTCACTGTAGGATGATGCCTATGGCTACTGGTTTGCCGCAGACCCCAAAAAACGTCATTTAGAGGGTCAAAACTGCTCCGAAAGTTCAAGACCTAAAAACTGCTAAAAACAGTAAATGTTGAAATGAACAAGGAAACAAATGAAACTAGCTGGGGGGTCGAGGTGGAATAGGCGGGTGGCCGCCAATATCCACATGGATCAAACGTTGATTCACATGCACGTTCACTCATGAATACAATATATAGAGATGCTACAAGAAAATGAGTGAAGGTAAATTGAAAACCTAATACCATACATAACTCCCCTTAAGCTCATAATACCTTTTGATTTGCATGTTGATCCTTCAGCCATGATTGTCCATTTTGGCTCTTGATCACATTATGCTAATGTTGCTACTCATCTACATCAACTCATCATGCTGCCATACACTTACCCTGAGGCTATGCGCCCCTCATAGCTCTTCTGCAGTCTTTTATGAATGTGCATGAGGTAACAATGGACTAGATTGGGTCCTAACTCCTCCTACTTCACTTGTTGTTGCTCTTTCTTCCTACACACTTTGGTAGGCAGCTTCTTGGTTTGCACATTCTCTTTTGATTTTCCACTAGGCCTACTCTAGATCAGCGAATTCATTTGCTTGTTTTGCCTTGAAAAACTAATCAACTTACAATCTCTAGCCATGTGACCAATGTTGTGACAAGGGTAGAACATCACATGACCAAGATATGAGGAAAGAGGATTAAATCTCCCACTAAACATGCCAGATATCCACTTTACATATAACATGTCTCTACTTCGTGCATGAGATTCACAATCAATCACTTTGTGGCCAAACGAGTTACAAGAATGTCAATAACCATTAAAAGAATTTGTATACCTAATGGTTAGTGTTGTCCTTGGTTACCCATATGTTGTATACTTTGTTGCTAAGATCTATATACTCTACTTCTACAACTGGCTACAACATGTCCAAAGTTATGGCAGATGTAGCACTCGATATCATCCAACAGAGGAGCAAAGGGATTATTTCTTCTCCTTTGAAGTCTATCAAATTTTCCATAATATTCTCTTGGAGCGAAAGGTCTACTTTTCATAGGTGCTCCTTGAAGTTCTCTTCTTAGTTGTTGCTTCTTTCCTCTTTTTTTGCTCTTGTTGGTACCACAAGCTTCTTATGTGTTGCCTCATTGTTTGCATGTATCTGTCAGCTAAACTCTCCCTCCTAAAAACCAATACCATATCTGATCAAGGGAGATATTTAACTCTTAAGCATATTGTCCAGGGCCTTGGTGCTCTTCTCCTGCTTCAGCTGAATGTATTTTTGTTCTAGTTGCTTCCTCATAGAGACCACATAAGCTTCTAGTTTTTCAACATGGGCCTCTCTCTTTTTGCTAATTAGTCATCACATCCTCAATCCTTTTAGTTTCTTCCAACTAGATCTTCGAACTGATGATCTCCTCTTTTAGATTAACATGCTTGGCATCATAGATCTGTAGTAATCTTTCTTGGTCTTTACAAACAAATGTCGGCCTACCAAATTCAATAGTTATCTTCTCAACTACAACCATGGTTGACTCAAGTTCAACTTTAAGAACCATTACATCATCATCCCGACTGATCAAATCTGAATGTTTATCGTCAAAACTATCTAATACATAACTAAAAAACAATCCATCATTATTCATACCTTCATATCTACTTTGATGCAATACACTTGGCTCTTATTACTCTGATTTCTCCTCTTGAAGATTAGTTGTTGAACTTGCACGAGAGGGACTTACCTCTTTGGACCGAGCTCCTTTTTTCTGAAACCCTTGTTTTTCTTCCTTCTATTTTTTAGCTTATTTCCATTGTTTCTACTGCTATCTCCTCCATATAATACCTACAATCTATCCCAAATGTCCTTTGAAAATGTTAGATCTATTGTCTTCTCTGGACCTGCATTGTGAATATTTTCATATATAATTCACTTTGCTTGGGCATTCAACCACATCACTTTTGCTAGCGGAGGATCTTTACCATAACTTTCACATACTAACTTCCAAACATTAGATCCACAACCTAATAATTTAGATTTGACATTTTCAACCCATACTTGTTAATTTGTAGCACTTAGCATAGACACTCCTTAATGATCCATCAATTTTTAATTTTTAAGTTTACTAGATATTCCTTCTAGCAGTCAAGATGCAACTAAAGATGCCTACTCTGGTACAAATTGTTGGAAGCTTTAATATCAATTGTTGGTAGCTTTATAATACTAGGGGTGGTGAATTAGTATTGTACCGGATGGATTAATTTTTACACTTTTTACCAACTCTTTTACAAACACTACATCACTAACTAATTACCAGCACAATATAAACAACAATAACATGTGCATGATCATGAGCATGAGTGGAATTCAACATAAGAACAAGTAAACCATGAGCAAAAACACATCAACAAACATCATCAACCATATGGACAGTAGATACAAGGTGGAAACCATTTCGGGAGAAAAACCACCATCTGTGTGTCGTCATCGGCTTCTTATTTATTAATCAAAATCTTCTTTTACATCATATCACTGGCCACCACTAATGTACAAACCCCTACTTGCAATGCACATAATAAACCACTCGCTCCAGGCCAAAACCTAATGGAAGATACCACTTCCTCAACTTTGTAGGCCACCACCTGCTGAAAGCCACCACTCCCTCATCTATGTAGGCCACTACCTGCTAGAAGCCACCACTCCCAATAGTTTTCTAGGACACCACCTAGGGGAAGCCACCACTCCCAAAATTTTCAAGCCACAACCCGAAGGAAGCCACTACTCCCTGAATAAGCAAGCCACCACTCACCCATTGAATGCCCCAACCTTCAAGCTCTTGTGGACCACTTTTCATCCATTTTCTAACTATGTCCCACCGTACTCTGCAACACAACAATGATGAGTCTCATTTCACAATTTTTAGACTGCACCCACTAAGACTATATGCTTAACTAAATACAAACTCACTGCAACATATATCTCTCTACAATACAAATATGGCACAAACACTAGCAACATCAAACTCTCTCTCTCTCTCTGTAATAATAAGCAATAGAATCTGCTCATCAACCACATATAACCTCAGCCATACTCAAAACATCTCTCCTCATTAAACTCGGTAGAAAACGCTAACACAATATTATGCCCTCAATACACAAATCATACAAAATATAAGGCATATATTAGCAATACATCACATGGAATCTACAATAGTGCTCTAATTTCAACATCCAATAATACATATTATACAATGTTATAGTTCCAAAGGCATCACCCCTGCAACAACAACAATATCCCTGTAAACACTGTTAGTAGAACAATCCTTTGTCCATACTCTACCACACCATTGATATATGCTTCTCCTCTGCAGTGATCTCTTCTAATAATGACTCATCACTTTATTCTTAGTTTTCATAGTGCACAAAAACCATTGCCACTCGATCTATGTTCTAACTTAGACAACCATGTGCGCTTGATTCACAAGCTCGTATGCATCCAATGCACTAGTATCATAGGAACAACATTTCAACGATCCTAATCAACTCCATTCTTCTATACATCGACCACATACATTTCTTCATTCACACTCTTCAACACTCCATTGTGCCTCCTCTACAAAACAACTCTCTAACATTCGCACAAGTACAAAAGGTATGCACCTTGTCTAACCAAACCTTGGTCGATCCACAACATGATATTTATAATTTATTTACCTTGAGTACCAGATTGACCACTAAAACACTAAACCTTCATTACCTTGGATACTTTATCAAACCATAACAATCAAACTCAACCAGATCAAGTGCAATCAATGTGTTCCATAACATTAGAGGAGACCAGATCAATGACCACTTCAAACCATAATTGATTTGTTAATGTGTTCACAAATCAGTAAGACAATGGACTATGACCAATTCAAGGTGAACATTATAGGCCATGTCAAGACCCTTTGATCACATCCATACCTTGGGAAATTCCACTAGTTTAAGCTTGAGGTATTACCTTTTCACATCTATAGTAGTATTGTAAGCACAGAACAAGAACCTTGCAGCAAGTGTTGCGGGCATAAAATGGGAAGATTATATCAATCTGGTAGTGTCGCACTGTGACAATGGGTTGCATGTCACAGTCCTATAACTCATGGAAAATTCAAACTTCTTTGCCCACATATGATTCTATATACATCGCAACTTCTTAAGACACCTCTACAACATGTGAACATATTCATAACATCAACCCAATCATGAGGACCATACACTAGCCACCAACCTTTTTACATCAATGCCCAAATCAACTAGCTCATTGATGACTGTTGACATCAATTCCAATGCCATGCTACCAACACTTCCTATATTGGTTGCACATTGCTAGGAAAGTTTTATATGCCTCTGAACTGCTACAAAGTTATGTTATTAATTCATGAACCAACAACATTGTTCACACAAGAAATTACTAAGCCAACAACAAATAGAATTTGTATTTAAAATATCAAAGGATTTCTTAACAATGGAGAGTGATTTCGTAGGTTCTTATGATTGTTACTTTATTATAGAATCGAAGTTTGAAGATTCAAACCTCACATATTTCAAAATCAGCTACAACTAACATATAAGAAAATATGCTTCAAAGAATTGAGAAAATCTCTCATATCCTTCACTTTTTGAGAAAATGGTCCCTCAAGTCCCTAAATGGGCTTATTCTACAAAAAACCCATGTTTTCATTTTTCAAGATATATCTTAATATGCTCAAAAATTATGTTGGAATTTGACTACTTGAAAATTGTTCTTAATTTAAATCATCATATTTGATCAAGTGTTGTAGGTTCACATGTTCAACCTAGGTGAGCTTTGAAAAACACAAATCCGTAGACATAGTTACCGATGAAATGGGAACTATTACCTCAAAACGGGTACTCAAGCCCAAAAATCCAAAAAAAAAACATGAAAAAACAACCCAAAAATAAAAAGTGTTAATTCTGCATCACAATTTTTTTTTCATAGTAAATTTTCAATATTATTAAAAATAACAGTAAAAACCAATAAAAGCCATTTTGTTTGGTTCAAAAAACACCTTGAAATCGAAAAGTGTTGATGTTGGAATAAAGTCTTTTTTTAGGGTACATTTTCAATATTTTTTAATAATGACAGTAAAAATAAAATATCGTGACTCTGAAAAACTTTAAATTTCCAATGATTTTCAAGCATGACATTGATGATAAAATATCACATCTTTGAAAAGCCTTAAAATTCCAACAATTTTTAAGCATAACATTAAATTTAAAATATCACTTCTTTGAAAAACCCTAAAATTCCAACAATTTTCAAGAATGGTGCTAAGAAAAAATATTTATAATTGTTTTCAACCATAACATTAAAGATAAAATATCACGACTTAGAAAAATATTAAAATCTAGACAATTTTTCAACCATGGAATAAAAAACAAAGATTATGACTACAAAACAATCTTAAATTTTCAAAATATTTCAAGCATGACATTATGGAAAAATTTTATGACTAAAAATACTTTAAAAGTGAACACCTGAATGAAAGAGTTATTATACCGAGAGTAATTTTTTTTAAATGCTAAATGTATAGCGATTTTAATATCTTAGCCTAAAAGGCCCAACTTGCCACGGGTGGCAAGGGTGTTCATGACAAAAAATAAATTAAATTTCATAAAATATATTTTAAAAAAAAGGCATTTTTTAAGTTAAAAATAAAAAATAAAACCATCATTTAAAAAAATGTTAAATAATTACCCAAAAAAAATTCAAAAATATTAAAATAAATAAATAATAATAATAATTCAAAACAATTTAAAAAAAAAAAACAAAAAAAACCACAACCCATGGATTGAAAAACATTGACTCGTGCTTTAGAGAGACTTCAAAACGAGGATCATTGTAAGTTTATTGTAGTAAGTGCACCCATTGTAACTAACTATGGACACAGTCGCATAACTGAAGTGGTCTTGCACCCATTTGTTGAAGAAGGGCCAGATCTTTTTTGGCAAATTCATGAAAAGTTGCGGAATTTTGATATGCAAAGTCGTGGACAGGGATTAGCTAGGTCAAAAAATGATGAATTTGTGCATATTCTAACTGGTATAAAGAGAACACCCAATGCAGAACCTTCAGATTGTCAAATAGTTAGAGCAGAATCAATGTGTGCCAACGGTTTTATCCCGATAAAGATGGTTCGTGTGAAACTATTGCATCAATTCTTATGGGGTTATGTGAGTAGCTTACTAGATTCGAATGTTGCGTTGCCCTCAGGAAAACATGGTTACGATATAAAGAATCCTAATAGCACATGCAAGTTCTTTTCTATGGACACTGTCATTAAAGCGATGCCATTGGAATTGGTTCTGTGAAGAAAATCGCAGATTTGGTTGAAAGTTGTAAGCATCGATTTTATCTATGTGACCTCCTAGACGAGGAATTTAACAGTCTTATGGATATGCATGCAACTGGTCGTCCCTCTCCCTGCCTCCCCCGCCGGCTTGGGCCCGAGTGAGGAGGGAGAGGGAGGGCAAGGCCGAGAGTGGGGAGGGGAGAGGGGGAGCCGGGTTAATTTTTTTTTTTTTGAATTTGTTTTGAATTTTATTTTATTTTATTTTTTTAATTTGTTTTGAATTTTTTTTAATATGTACTAAAAAAATTATTTTTTTTTATAATTTATTTTTTTTTAATTGTTTTGATTTTTTTTAATGTATTTTTTTTATTTTTATAATTAATTTTTTTTAATGCTACTTTTTAATTTTATTTTATGTTATTTCTTTATTTTTATAATTTTAATTTAAAAATAAAAAATAAAAACTAAAATAAAATCTTAAATTTTTATTTTATTTTATTTCTTTAATTATGTTTATTTAAATTATTTAATTTAAATAATTTTTTTATTTTTTATTTTAATTATTTTTTATTATTTTTTTTCATAATTTTTTTAATTATTTTAAGTTTTTTTTCTAATGAGGTTTTTTGTTTTTTTTTTTATTTTATTTAACTTTAAAAAAATAAATAAATAAATAAATAATATATATAGATCTTTTTGTGGTTTAATTTGTTTTTCTTTAAATTATATATATATTTTGAAAAAAAAAAAACATTATTTTTGGTTAATTTTTTTATTCAATTTTTTTCTTCACGACTTAATTTTGTTTTTTTTTAAGTTCTTTGTTTTTTTTTTTTATATATATATTTTTTGTGTTTGATTTTTTTTCATGTTTTTTTTTTCTTTTTATTTTTGTGTTTTATTACTAACATGTTTTATGTTTTTATATTTTTTTTGTCATGTTTTTTATTTTTATGTTTTATGTTTTATGTTATTTATTTTTGTTATGTTTTTTATATATTTTTATGTTTTATTACTAACATGTTTTATGTTTTATGTTTCTTCTTTTTTCAGATTTTTATAGGTTTTTTTTTGTCATGTTTTTTAATTTTAATTTTATTTTTTTTGTTTTATTACTAACATGAAAATCACCAACATTTAAAAAAAAATTATCCACACTTAATTCATTAAAAAATTTAAGTGTAAAAACTAAGCCTTTTAAACAAAAAGGGTTGATGTTCATCAGCACTTTTCAAAATCAAGATGAAAATCACTAACAAAAAAAAATGTTCACACAATTTAAAGTGTCAAAAATCAACCCTCTAAAAAAAATGGGTTGATGCTGCATCAGCACTTTTCAAAATCAGCATGAAAATCACTAACATCTAAAAAAAATGTTCATTCTTGATACATAAGAAAATTTAAAGTGCCAAAAATATGCTAAAAAAAATGTGGTGTATTCTACATCACCACCTTTCAAAATCAGGTGTTTTTTTGCTACTTCAAAAAACGGGTACTAGGTCATTTTCTTTTTTATTGGTAACTATGTTCATATTGGGAGTCTTAGACACAAAACCCATGTGCCTGATTTCCTTCTAAGATTGTGATGATACCTTGATTACAAAGATAGCTCCTTAAACTAGCTTCAAACTTTTGAATTGTCATTAGTAAAAACCAAGCATAATCCTATTCATCAAAAGCAAAGGAAACGTATTACAATTAACCACTTAATGCTTATAAACTTATTAGGGTTTATTTACATAGAATTATGGTGGAAATGGCAATGAATATGTGAAAGGATGATCACAAAGGAATGATTTTGACGGTGAGAAGGATGCCAAATTCGCAACCCAACAAAATATTCTTATCTATTATATTAAATATTTATAAAGTGTTACTAAATATTTTGTTAAGTATTTATTTAATTTTCATATTTAAAAACAAATGAATTTTAAATGGTTTTTGTTTGAACATGTTACATTTTGGAGATTTTGGCTAGAATCTGGAAACTGTTTTGGCTAAATCTTAATGTTTGTTGTTTAAAATGAGTTTATTACTGTATATGTGGATTCAATACCCTGGAAAAACCGTGGGGATCTCAGATTGTGAAAATTTTACAGCTCAAAATTGTGATTCCAAGAAATCCATGTCAAATCGGAAAATATGTCGAAAAACCCTCCAAAACATAGAATAGATTGACTACGACACTTTTCATTACTTTAATTAGAATATTGGAAAAAAATGTGTTGTACTTTGATTATATGTGAGTTATATGCCCTAAAACTGTTTTTGCTTGGCTAAGAGCTCGTCTTCCTCGGATATAGGGAAATAAGTTAACGACCCAAGACCTAGAGGCATATAGGGGGAATGAAATATTCCCCCCTTACAAACCATCAACAGGTAATTCCAGGTGCCATGGTTTTCCTTGAATAATAATGATGAGTCAGCACGCATTCATGGATAACAATCAGTGATGGTTGCCCTCACTACTGGTATGACAACTAAGCTATGATAGATTCCCCATTGCATGAATTAATTGTATAATTTTAAGATGGTTATTTTTATTTTTATTTATTTATTTCTAAATTTTTTGTTTAAATAATAATTAAATAAAATTATATTAATATAAAAAGTATAGTAAATATTATAAAAAAAATGGTAACATAGATTTTTAGATTAATCCTTAAATAATTTTTAAAAAGTTTATTGTAAGTTTAAAATAGAGTTTGGCTTTGTCTTTATATAAAATCATAGAATATTCCATCACACTATACATATTATATAATATATGTAGATTCTTGTAGCCTTAAAAAACATAGAAATTAATAAAAAATTATAGTGACTAAAAGTTTCTTTTAGACTTGTATTAATATGCTTAGGCTTTTAATAAACTTTCGTATCCTTGTCAAGTTAGTGTTATTTCATCCTCCTTTGACTACCTTAAAGATGAATTGGCTAAGAATATTTGGGTTTGAGACCCTGTTGATCACTCTTGCTCAAATTGAGTGCCAAATTTTGTAGGAGATTGCTCCCAAATGCTAGTTCAATGTCGCAAGGGAGCCCATGACTTTTTCTATTTGGGTCATGATTTGACGTTCTATCTCATGAATCTTTTATGCAAATTTGAAATTTGGAGATACATTGCAATGGATATGTTACTCATGACTTTCGAGGACTCTACAAATTTCTTGAAGCTCTCTAAAATCCATTAGGCACCAACTTTGACCATAACTCATGTTATTGTAAAATATTATGCATTTCTAGTAGTCCCACTATCACACCACATTTCCTAATTCCAAAGTGTGCTCCAATGACCCAATTTCAAGGGTTTGAAGCACTTCCTTATAATCGAATTAAAGGGTTGAATATTTCCAAGATGCAAAGATGTTGAGAAACCTTGCACTCTAGTGCTAAAACTAACGCTATCTTAAAACCACCAATATCTGTATGTACTTATATACACCCAATGGGAAGCTCCCCTAAAATCTTCTAATTAATGAGCAAATACCAAACACCAAAATCTATCGGGTTTCTTACCAAGCAAGAAGACCTATATTTCCCTTTGCACCTCTTAAGAAACAGTGCAATTATCCCACCATGAATTGGATAAAAATGAAAATACTAGACATAAACATGTGCATTCATAGCCTAGTTCATGTAAAGGAGGGACTCATGTCCCTTCTCATTGATGTTTGGATGCTTGGTGAAGTAATATGGGTTGTTAGCCATGTGACAGATTAATTGATCTGGGTTGCAAGCCATGTGATAGAAGTAGTAATTAACTTTGTTGAATGTGATCACCTCTTGTTTGTTTCATTCAAGTATTGAGGCTAAGGGGTTGTCACTCAACACTGAATTATAAACCAAATGATTTATGATAGTCTTAGAATCCCTTGTCATAATCAATGGTCACTCACCAATACCTTTAGCTATTTTTATCCCTTACCACAGCACATATGCTTTTGTTTTATTGTTGGAAACAATACTAATTTCCCAAACGAAGAAAGTTTCTATACTCCCTTTGAGGTCTAATTGATAATAATGAGAAGGACAATTGAATTTTTTTACCTTAAATTTGTGGGATATGTGTTATATTCTTTGCATGACTGCCTCCATGTGTTGTATGTTTCCCTTGGTGTAGTGAGGGGGGTGGAGGTCACATAGGAGTCATGGGGGGTTTTCCCCCTTGCATAGAATGTTGAGTGCAATACCCTCAAAAAAATATTGGGCAATTTTTTGCATCTATTTTGTATGGCTTTCACTTTTAGCATTTTTGTGGCACATGGTGGTTTAACCCATGGTTTTCTAATTCTAATTGGGGAAATACAATTGAATCCTAATCTAGGGTAGATGGATTGGTAGTTTTTGGATGTCGTGAGATATACATATAATATTGTAGTACTATAAAGAAGAATAAACTAAAAAATATTTTTGGTTTTCCTGGATTGGGTTTCCAGGGTAAAATATATATGTTGACGTGTGTGTGCGCCATTGCATCTTCTCTATTTTTACTAAGAATCTATTTACAACAACTAATTATACATGGTTAAAACACGCATTTGGTATTAGAGAAATTTTGGCTTTAAGAGGATGCATTTGTGGCTAAGGGGTTTCACTCGAGCCTATGGTAGACCATGTTATAATGAGAGATATGTGAAATCGATTCTTATAGTGAAAGGAAATGGTGAACAGTTCAAAGATAGATCGCAAAATTAAATGGGTAGAGTTTTGAGTTGTGGAAGCTCAAAATGGAACATCTATTGGTGGGTGAAGATCAATGGATCATTGTGGATTTGAGCAGTGCACGGACTAGGATGTCTGTAAAAGGATAGACCAAGTTGGATCAAAAGGGAAAGAGCATAATATGGTTGTGTGCCTTGGATTCAATATTATTGAATGTTTTAAGAGAAGCTACAATGAAGGCATTTTGGAACAGTTTAGGAGCTTTATATCAGTGTAAGTCCTTAGTGAAAAAATTGTTCCTATGGAAAAAGTTATATAACCTAAGGATGAAGGATGGAGATTCAATGAAAAAGCATATAAATGCCTTCAATATTGTGATAAGTCAATTATTATTTATTGATATTAATATTTCAAATGAAGATAAGTATATCAATTTGTTGTGTTCTTTACCATACTTGTGGGATAGTCTAGTTGTTGCCATAGGTAATAATGTAACTACTTTAAGTTTCAATGAAATAGTCTCATCCTTGTTATTGGAGGAGATGAGATGAAAAGACATGGAAAGTTAAAATATAGATGCCTTGTATGTAAGAGAATTCTCGTAGAATAGAAGTAAAAATAAGTCCTCAAGTGGGACATTTAAATCTAGAGGAAGATCTAAATATCAAGGAAAATCAGTAAAGGTATGTTAGAGATGACAAAAAGAAGGGTATTACAAGAAAGACCATATCCAAAAATGTTGATAAGGAGACGGGATTTGATGATGCTCCTTCTACGTAAGAAAAAGACTCCTCATATGGAGGGGATGTGTACTTGGATTATTCAAGTACACATGTACATCATAAGGCATGGCTAGTCGACTAAGATGCATCCTTTCATTTGACTCCTCATAGGGAGTGGTTTTACAAGTATGAGATATACGATGTCGATGATGTTTTCCTAAGAGATGACTTGAAAAACATAATCATATGACGAGGAAAAGTCAAGTTGAATCTCATGGGTGGAAGGATTAGAACTCTCCTTAATGTTCTACATATCCCAAGAATTAGCTAGAAATTTGATTTTTGTAAGCAAGATGAGTGATTCATATGTATAAAAAGTATTTGAAAAGGCCACTTACAATATGGTTCAAGAAGTAATGGTATTATTGAGAGGAGTTTATATTGGAAATTTGTATAAGTTACAAGGAATCATTGTTGGTGATGGGTGCAACAATTTTGTCTTTTTTTAGAGTGGAGCTAAAGAAGGAAAAACTCCTACAATCTCTCGACAAAATAATATGTTATGGCATCAAAGACTAGGACATATTGAAGAGAAGGACCTTCAAGTACTACATCATAATGGTATGGTAGAAGGTATGTATAATTTCTATTTGGATTTTTATTTCTGTGAACATTGCTTATATGAGAAGAAAATTTGGGTAAGATTCTCCTCTGGTGTTATTAAGGCATGGGAAATGTTGTAACTAGTGAAAAATGTTGTGTTTGGACCTATGTTAGTTCCATCATTGGGTAAATATGTGTATTATGTCTCATTTATAGATGAATTCTTAAGGAATTTATGTATTTATTTCCTCAAGATCAACGTTGAAGTCTTTGGCAAATTTAAAGAGTTTAAGGCTCGTGTGGAAAATCAGACAAAGAAGAAACTTAAGGTGTTGAGGATAGATAATGGTGGATAATTCTATGGGAATGAATTTGAAGAATTTTATAAAAAACATGGTATAGTAAGGTAGAGACTACTCCATATGCACCTCAGTGGAATCGAGTTGTAGAAAGGATGAACATGACACTGATGGAAAAGTCAAGGAGCATTCTTAGTGGTGTTGGGCTAAGATCGAAATTCTAGATAGAGGCAGTGAACATGGTGTGTTACCTAGTAAATATATGGCAGTGAACATTGTGTGTTACCAGTAAATAGATCACCCTCATTAGTGTTGGATGATAGGAATCCACATGAGGTATGGATTAGTAAGAAACCATCTCTTAAACATCTTAAGGTATTTGTCTATGATGCTTATGTACACATTCCAAAAGAGAATAGGAGTAAGCTAGATAAGAAAGTTGAAAAGTGTATATTTATTGGATATAAAGATGGTATGAAAGGTTATAAGCTTTGGAACTTGGAAACTAAGAAGTTTGTGTATAGTCGAGATGTGATATTTAGATAAATAAAAAAATGTTGTCAAACATGAAGTCTAAGCAAGGGAGAAAGAACCAAAGAAGATATAGTTTGAATTGAAGGATGATGGATCAAATTCTATAGAAGAACACGAATAAGAAGAAGAAGAACCACATACTCAAGTATCGAGAGATCGATTTGGGAAAGAAGGAAACCAAATTGTATAATCCACTTTATTTATGTTCTAATTTTTCTTTTTTTATTACTAATGATTGTGATGACCCTTTTTCTAACCCTCTCGTAACCCTTACTATGAATTATATTCATGTAAATTAATGTGGAAATGCAATATGTTAGTGTCAGTATCTGCATACTTCCATCAGGGATCAAAATTCACTCTTTGCATATGCATTTTAGGAGTCCCATACTAAAAATTTCGCATCATTCCATTAGGTCATGATATAATGATCCACTAATGGTTGTTTTCTCTTCAGAAAATATTTCCCTCATAGACTATACTTGTTGATCCTTCTTCAGATTGTCTTCAGTTAGGGTTTCATAATTAATCTACAGTTCATTTCATTAGGTCATAGGGTATGCTTTCATTAGGTCTAGGGTTTCATAACGAAGGTCAAGAAACTGATTTCAAAGTGTAAATAAAGGTTAGCAAGGGTATGGGGATGATCAATAAATCAAGCATGATGGCTTGTAAGTCATAGCTACTAAAATCATTATCTTTTTAACCTAATGTAATTTTCACCTCAAAAACATCTTTTTGAGGTGAAAACAGAGTATTTTAGTTTATTTTGTATTTCATATGTAATTTTAAGTTCCTATATGTAATAATTGATCTCAGCTGCACCAGAGCATTTTTCCTTGCTGCAAGACTAGAAAACACTGCAAAATTCAAGTCAAATTGAGCATTGATCCACCTGTAAAGATACAAGAAGAAAAGGCCTTAAAACAGAGTTTTGAAAAAGAACTAGAAACATTGAAAAAGTGGGTTTTTCAAAGTGAAAAATCAAAATCTCCTTCTATTTAAACCCTCATACTTCATTTTCAAAATCATTATCTTCATTTGCCAAGCAAGAAAGTGAAAGGGAGAAAAAATAAAGTTGAGTTTGAGCGAGTTTGAGTGAAAAAGTCCAATGATGTGCTTTTGGCCAAGACAGACGGGCGCTGCGCTTTTGGAGGCAGGCATTGCACTTTTCACCCAGCGCTGCTCTTTTCCCTGATTTTTCCAAAGCAAAATTGAATGGGCGTTGTGCTTTTGTCATGGCGCTGCGCTTCTGAGCAAAGGCGTTGCACTTTTCCCAGAAGTGATCAAAAACCTCCCAATCTTCCAGCAAGATTCAAATTGGTTTTGCTCTCCCTTCTTACAGGTAAGTACATGTCCTTCATCTTGATTTTGGGTTGCTAAATCTAAGCTACAAGCATCATTGCTCAGTTGTAATCTTGAAACCCTAAAATTCTCCCTAATTCTACCTAAACCCTAACTCCTTCCTACTCCTCTCAACACCCAGCCCTACAGTCCTACAATCACCCTATCCCTTTCCCCTCTTTCCCACTTTTCCTTCACATTCCCTTGTGTCTCTTTCCCAAGAGCTCAAGGCACAAAACCCTTCTTCTCATTTTCATTCATTTCCTACATTCAAGCCCATTTTCCATCCCCCCATTTCTCATTTCCACACTCCTTAACCTTACAAACATGGACTTGGAAGACCAAGACTATGAGGAGGAGAACACAACCAGTGATACCTCAGCTGATGGAGCCATGCAATCGAGAAAACCACACAAGGGAGGCAGGATTATCATAAAAGAGCCATCAAACCTTAGGGAATTGCAGGCCTCAGAGTTGGTTGTCACATGCTTCAAGTACCTTGGCTGCTATGAATTCTGTGAACTAGTTGAGAGAGTGCAATATCACCCAAAGCTCACTAGGCTTTTTGTAGCGCATCTTCATGACAACAGGGTGACTCTTGCTGGGGTAACTTTCACCATTATTCTTCCATTATTTCAGATGCCACCAGGATTCCTAATGTAGGGGAAAAGTGGTTCAAGTGCCAGGATCTAGATGAGTACTATTATGAACCTTATATCAAACCCCAGTACAGAAATCAAGTGAAGAGACTATTTCCTTTCAAGTTTCTTAAGAACAAGTATGTCCCCATGATGAAGATCATCATGAAGTATTTCACTTGTGAGGGTCGGTTCTCCAAGCTGTATACTTATCATATCAGGCTCCTCATGCATTTCACCAGGGTGAGGATGTTAAACATCCCTTATTACTTGTTCAAGAGTATTGAGAAGATGGATTTTATTGTCCAAAGGAAGCCTTACCCTCAGTAGATGAGCAACCTTTATCATTACTCCCTGATCAAGGTCATTGTGCTTCATCATCTTAGTCTCCTTAACATCCCTTGGGAGACCTTCATTTCTTATGAGATCTTCAGGGGTCCTCAAATTCCTCCGTTAGCGCCTCAAGAAGTAGGAGGACCTTCTAGCCCAACTAAAACAGATGAGGAAGCCAAGGAGACAAGAACTACTGAGGTGCCTGTTTGAATGACATATCAGAGGGGCAATAGGAGATTATTTGCAGTAGATAGGTGAGTGTTTTCTCCACGAGATGTGGAAGGGGCCTTGCCTTCTTCTTCAGCACATAGGCAAATGCTAATTCCACAAGATGTGGAAGGGGCTTTTCCTTCTTCTTCAACACAGCAAGTATAGGTGCAGCAGCTGCACAAAGGAAAGGAAAAGATGTTGGATGATGATGAGGAGGAAAGAGATTTTGACTTGATTGAGCATGATGAACCAAAGCAGCCTTATACTCATCATGGAGTTGATATCGCTGGCTTGGAGGCTCAGGATGAATAAACCATCAAAGACATCATCATACAGGAAATGGAAGCTCAAGTGCAAGCTTTGGTGGATAATTTGGAGAGGGCCAAATATGTCATCACATATTTGGAGCAAGAAAACAAGCAATTAACTGACAAACAAGTCCTCATGGAGCTAGAAATGCTCAAGATGAAACGACAAAGTGGCAAAGAGGCACAAGTCACTTTGACCCCTATTGAGCAAGAGATTGAAAATGATAGGGAGAGTTGGCTTGAGAGAGTCAACTTCCACCTTGAGAAGCTGTTACAGAAGGCCAACAGAGACAATCAGATGATCAGACACATGGCTTATCATTACAGGACCCGAAACAAGATTTGCAATATGAGGGTCAAGAGAATGAAAGCTAGGCTAAGGCGGGCCTTGAAAGGAAAGAAAGAGGAGGATAGACTTAGAATGTTGGCTGAAGCCTCCTTGTCTCATCAAAGCACATGATGGTGGTGCTTCACACCAATTTTGGGCAAGTTTTGAACAAAATTTGTCGTTTGCAATTTTGAATTTCATTACACAGAAAAGCTGCCTGGCGATGCGCTTTTCCTAGAGGCACCCATTGAAGAAATGGCTTGCATTTTTAGATTTAGAGTGATGATTACATGCACCCTAACAAGTTCCAAAATTTTTGGGGCAGAACTGGTCCACCAAAAGGTCAAAAGACACCATAAAAATGACCTTTCTGCCACTTTTTGGACACATAGAAGCAGTCTTGGGGGAATCAAGTTTTGAGGGGCCAAATGAGCTCCAAATTCAGAAATTATAGGTTTTCTAGAAAGTAGACTTGAATACCTTTCCAATGAGCTATCATGGGCTCAATTTGGATGCCAGGAAGGCCTCCAAAAGGGACTTGAAAGTGGCGCTGCGCTTTTCACAGTTTTTTCTTATGGTTGCTATTTTTCCAGTTTTTTACTGTAATAATGGATTCTCTCTCATGGTAGATGATTTACCATTGTAACTGATGACTTGGCATGTAATTATGATAGATAAATGGTGATAGAGGGTAGATTCATTGCTTTAGAAGTTAATTTGAGCTCAAATGAATCAATTTTTCACTTTTAAAGCCAAGTTGTTGATGATGCTTATATTCTTGTTTCTTGTTCAGCATTAGTTAGATTAGCTCCTCATCTTAGAGATTCGACCCCTGAGGATGGGAGGAGGTTGAAATCACGTCTATATATTCTTCTTCTTTCTCTTTGTAAGGGGTTGGACTCAGTTGGATGCTCAAAGCTTGATTGTACATCATTATAAGCAGTTTGGCAAGGAGATTAATAAGATTTGTAGCTATTTTTATGGGATCCCTGTGGTATGGAGTTTTAGTATAGTTTCTCATTTTTTGATCATTTTTTTACATGTTTTATGTATGCCATCATTCATTTCATTGCTTCAAGTTGAATGTTTTCAAGTTTGATAGGTAGAATCCATCGTATCAGTGCTCTGCCTTGGGAAATCATTCAACATTTCATGTTTTCTACTGTTTAAGAAGGATCCATTATTGTCACATGCCCCTCTTAGCTCCTCATCAATCTTAAACACCTCACATCATCAAGCCTAAAGTGCTAAAGCCTATGCCTACCTTGCCCCACAGTCTCTAACCTAATTTCCCAGACTTAAACTGCCCAGCTCCTCCTGATCCGACAAAACACCAATAAAATTCAATCAAAACCTTCGAGCTACTATACCTAGCCTAAAATCCTTTACCTGATCCAGTCATCTTGACTGAGATCCTTACAGAGAGAGCCCTCTCCCGGCCTAGTAGGGCTAGCTACTTGGCTAAGCTTGGTTTGTGGTTACCCTGGCATTGCCTCCCTTTAGCCTGAGGTCAATCTAGGTGATAACATAGTGGCGACCATACTGGGGAACGAAAGACTAATCTCCCCGGTAATATCTTTCATATAAATTCTTGAACTTTGGATGATGAGTTTTAGAATTTATTAGGCTGAAATAGAAAGTTGTAAAGCAATATAGAAAACCTCGAAATTTGAGCACACTGGCTTCGAGAAAGTACACTAGGGCCAATCCTGATCCCAATCCCACCCCAGTAGTGGATAATCCTAATTTGATTTCAAGAAGACTCAAAAGACAAGAAAGTTCAGTCAGCTTGACCCCTTCGATAAAAGTAGATTCCTGCCCGGATGAGTGGTTGTTCTTAGAAGATCTCTCTTTTGATTTGTCGTTTGACCTTTCTCTGTTTAGGACCAAATCTGAAAGTGCACTTGACGATATAGTTCTAGACCCAGAATTTATTGCAGATCTCGAAATTCAAAAGGAAAATCGGTCAATTGATGAGTATATCCTAAATTCTCCTCAATCATCCATCACTGCTGCTAAGATCCCTGAGCTTTCTAAATTGCATCCACTATCCTCAATTCATCATTATTCCCATCAATCTTTGAAGTTCATTCCCAACTTCAGTTTATACCTACCCTTCCCCTTCAACCTATCATATCCTATCAAACACCTATTACCCCTACTTCTCCCTCAACCACTCCATTAAACCCTAGTGGTCCAACCGTTGTTTCAAATCCACCTCGAGTCATGGCTGCCTGATATGCACCCCTTGTTTTACCTCAGAATCTTGGTGATATGCCCACTGATTACCAAAGTAAAATACCTCTTTTGATGCCACTCAAAACATTACAGCTCAGCAACACGTTGATAGAATGAATGACTTCTTTGACCTTCATGAGGTAGAGGTAGAAAATGTGACTATGAGATTGTTTGTTCAAAGCTTTGGAGGTGAAGTTCGAAAATGGTTCAGAGCTTTACCCGCAGCCTCTATCACCACTTTGCTAGTCCTACATAGGCAATTCTTGGATCGGTGGGAGGTAAAGAAGAACCCTCTCCAAATTTTGTCTGAGTATGAAAATATCAAAAGGAATGCTGGTGAAAGTGTGCAAGATTATTGTGTGAGGTTTAATGCAGTATATAATGCTATTCCAGCCAACATTAAACCACTAGAGGGGTTAGCCTTGCTCAAGTTTCCAGACAGTTTCAATGCTGATATGGCATATCAGTTACGGGAACGTGATCCCACCACACTAGAAGACATGCAGAAGAACGTTGTAAGTGTAGAAGCAAATCTGCTGGCCAAAAGAGCAAGAATGAGATCTGAAAAGAGAGTGACCATAAAAGAGGAAGCATCTTCTTCAGATGCTAAGATGGATACTTTGATTCGAATAGTGGAGAAGATGGTTGACCGGCTAACCATTACAGATAGACCTAAACCACCAATCAGGAATCCAAATTTTAGAGGACAGCAGCAGCCCCAATTCCGGATCAAGCAGAGGGAACAAAAGGCACCAGACCAACTAGCACAACAACAGCAAATCAGAACTCCTTTGTAGTAGAATTATGTTCAAGGAATGGAAGCAGAAGATGATGATGATGATCTGGTAATTGAAGCAAACCATTTTTTCACTGCCGATGGTATGCCCATTTTTCTGACGGAAGATGAAGAATATGCAGAGGTTCTAGACATTCAAAGGGATGAAGATTACATATTAGCAAATGATGCAGTTTTGGAGGCTGAGTCCGATGATTATCAGCGAGGTTATATGAATGCTTTGACAGCACAGTAGAGGCAGTATTCTTTGAGAAGCAGAGATGTGCCGATCAATCCCATTCAGAAAAGAAAAGAGCTACAATCAAAGAATGACTCCTCAAACATTCAAAAGAAAGGGAAAGAGCCTGCTGATCTAAGTTCCAGCAAAGTACCATCAACAAATAACATTGCAAACGAGAAGAATAATCAGCAAAGTGCAGTGAAAGAGCAAGTAGAGAAGAAGGACCTTACTGTCAAAGAGGTAGAAAAAGTTTCATCCTTTAATTTAGAAAATGAAATTGCTAAATTAAAAGTGTCCATTCCCTTGACTGAGCTAGTAAAGAATAGCAATTATAAACACCAAGTGTCTAGAATTTTGCAAATAGACCCTTTGTTAGATATGGTAAATGTCGAAGATGATCATCCTGAACTCATTTTTGGTCCAGCCATAGAAGGTTAGTCTGAAGATAGTGAAGTTCCTCCCTTTTATCTGAGTCTTAGATTGCATGAGTACATTCTCCATAATGCCATGTTTGATTCTGGAGCTTCTCATAATTTGATGCCTAAAGCCATTATGGAGAAGTTGGGCCTAGATATTACCCAGAAATACCATGATTTGTACTCCTTTGACTCTGGTAGAGTTCATTGCATTGGTCTTATCAAAGATTTGGTGGTGTCTTTAGATCAGATTCCAGCCAAAAATGTTTTGATGGATGTGGTTGTTGCTGATATTCCACTGCGATTCGATATGCTCTTCTCTAGATCGTGGGGTGCTAAACTTAAGGGCACTTTACAACTTGACTTATCTTATGCTACCATTCCCGTTTTCGGTCAATTGAGAAAGTTATACCGGGAGAAGAAAATGAAATACATGATCACCAGCAAAGAGAAGCCACTCAATCATCCAATAAATGTTGTACATACTAATTTAGAATCATTTGTTTTGTATTTTGATAGCAGATTAAATGATGTAAATATTTAGATTGTAGAAGTAGATAATGTACCAGAAATTTCAGAGAATTTTAGGGAAGTCCTTAATCAGGAAAAAGAGAAAGTAGCAAGTTCTTCTAAGTAGCAGAAGGTTAGTGAAGAGCAAAAAAATGAAGTAATCAGTCAAGGTAAGGAAGTGAAGGAAACAAAATTTCAGCATCTAGAAGACGAAGCTGGCCTTTGGAGCATGGATTTTGATGGTGCCGTGGGTAAGGATGGTGTTGGTATAGGAATTTGGATTCGTAGCCCCGCTTGCCAGCCTACCAAAGTCCCAAGTAATGTTAGAGTATGTTCTTACAAGTTGGCTTTTGATTGCTCTATTAATGAAGCGGAGTATGAGGCTTTGATTATAGGTCTTAAAATTTTGAAGAAATTGAATGCAAAAAGGTATGGGAATAAAGAACCTTGGGTCTTGAGAGCCCGCTTAATGCTTCCAAGATCTCGTCGCTTCGGTGAATCACTTGAGCCCCGATACATTTTCGGTGCCATGGAGCTAGACCAGTGAGCTATTACGCTTTCTTCAAAGGATGGCGGAGGGGCTCGATTGATAAGGAGAGGACCGGAGGGACGGAGTCACTCACTATTCCGATGGTGAGGGGCTCGACTGATAAGGAGAGGATGCGCAAGCAAGCTCGACCACTATTTACCCGCCCAATCCCCTGAGGCGGAGGTTTGAACATCTTTCTCTCCTCTCGATGGTTTCTGTCTATGGTGATTCAAAGCTCGTGATCAAACAGGTAAAGGGAGAGTATCAAGCAAAGAATCCATGGATGAGAGCCTATAGAAATGCAGTTCTAGATATTTTGAGAATGTTTCCTGAATATACCTTAACGGCAGTACCCCGGACTCAAAATATTATTGCAGTTTCGCTCGCCACTGTTGCAAGCAATTTGAAGATCCCAATGAACTCCAGCAACAAGTTTGAAATTCATGTCAAACACCGGCCTATTGTTCCAGATAATTTAAGGTATTGGCAAGTGTTTTGGGATGATAATGAAATCAATGCCTTTTTGCATAATGAACGAAATTTCAAGGATGCCAACATTGATGATGATTGTGATACCGATGAACAAGATTTTGAGGTGAATCAGATGTAGGTATTACAGCTGAAGGATAACATTATTCCTAGAGGTCTCATACCTTTAGAAGAGATTTTTTATCAAGATGATGTTGCAAGAAAGCCGAGCTTGGTGCCTACCGACAAAGGAGTTGAAGATGTCAATCTTGGAACAGCTGACAAGCCCAAGCTTGTAAAGTTATCAAAAGCATTGTCTCCCGAGGTAAAAGCCCAGTATGTTAGATTACTTTCTGAATTTTCTAATGTGTTTGCGTGGGATTATTCAGATTTGAAGGTGTATGACAAAGATATAATTCAGCATATTATTCCTATCAAGCCGGATCAAAATCCTTTCAGACAGAAGTTGAGAAGGATCAATCCAAAGTTGTTGCCATCCATTGAAAAAGAGGTAAACAGATTGTTCAAAGCTGGCATCATTGTTCCAATCAGATTTTCTGATTGGATTTCGAATTTGGTCCCAGTACGAAAGAAGACTGGAGAAATAAGGTTGTGCATAGATTTCTGGAACCTCAACAAAGTATCCTTAAAGGATAACTATCCACTTCCAAAGATGGACCATATTCTGCAAAGAGTAGTTGGAGCATCACGGATGTCACTACTCAATGGTTACTTAGGCTATAATCAGATCTTGGTGCATGAAAAAGACCAAGACAAAACTGCTTTCACAACACCTTGGGGAACTTTTCAGTATGCCAAAATGCCATTCGGATTGAAGAATGTTGGAGCCACTTTTCAACGAGCAATGGACATCACTTTTGCTAATGAGAAGGATGTTTTCTTAGTTGTTTATTTAGATGATTTGACAGTATTTTCTAGTTCTAATGATGAACACTTGCACCACTTAAGGATTGTCTTTCAGAGATGTAGAAAGTTTGGGATTTCTCTCAACCCCAAGAAGAGTCTTTTTGCCATGGATGAGGGTAAACTCCTTGGTCATATCATTTCTAAAGACGATATCCGCATTGATCCTTCAAGGGTGGAGGCAATTCAACATACAGATTTTCCACACAACAAAAAAGAGATTCAAGCTTTCAATGGTAAGATGAATTTCTTACACAGATTTATACCCAATCTGGTGGAACATTACGTGAAATGACTAATATGTTGAAAAAGGATAGCACCATGAAATGGACCGAGGATGCCATGAAGTCATTCAATTTGGTTAAGTTTGCTCTGACCACAACTCCAGTCTTGATTAGTCCTAATTACACTCAAGATTTCATTATATTTTCATCTGCATCCGAGCATACCATGGCTGCGGTGTTAATGCAAAAGAGAGATCAGATTGAGCAACCCATTACTTTTTTTAGTAGGACTATTCAAGATGCTGCCTTGCAATATAATATCATTGAGAAACAAGCGCTGGCTCTCATAAAAGCATTAAAGGATTTCAGAGTGTACATTCTACATTCACATACCATAGCATATGTTCCTAATGTAGCAATAAAATATGTTCTAATGCAAACTGATCAGGGAAGAAGAGGTAAGTGGATAGCAGCAATGTTGGAATATGATCTGGAGATTAAACCCACTAAACTGATCAAGGGACAAGGCTTAGCAAAAATGATGGCAGAATCAAATTTGCATGCTCTAGACATAATTCTCATAGCAGCAATGTCGGAGGATGAGGATGGTGACTCGCTCATTCAAGTTTCAGAAATGTTTCTCCAATCACCATGGTATTCTGATATAGTTTATGTTCTTCATCATCTTTCGCCACCTCCTGGAATGTCAAGAAGCAAAGGTAGATCACTAAAACTCAAATCAGCTAAATTTTTCATTTTAAACAGTGCTCTTTATTGGAAAGATCCGAGAGGAGTTCTTCTTAATTGTTTGGTTGAAGACGAAGCTCAACAGGTGATGCATGATTTTCATAAAGGTGATTGTGGTGGTCATTTGTTTTGGAAAACAACAGCTAACAAAGTGTTGCGAGTAGGATATTATTGGCCGACTTTATTTTCAGATTTGTATAAGACAGTGATGAGTTTCCATGAATGCCAATTTTTTCAAGGAAAAAAGAATCTACTTCTTCTTCCTTTGAAACTAGTTGAAGTAAATGCACCTTTCCAACAGTGGGGACTTGATTTCATAGGGGAAATCCATCCTATATCATCAGCACAGCATCGATGGATCTTGACAGCTACCGATTACTTCACCAAGTGGATTGAAGCCATTCTGACAAGGCAGGCCACGGATACGGTAATTATTCAATTTTTAGAATCTAATATCCTATCTCGTTTTGGTTGCCCTCACAAGATTATAACAGATAATGTAGCAGCATTTAAGTCCAAGAAAATGGTGGAGTTTTGCAACAAGTACAACATTACATTGGGTCATTCCACAGCATACTACCCGCAGGGAAATGGATTGGCCGAGTCATCAAATAAGTCCTTGGTGAATATAATCAAGAAAATGTTGGAGGCAAATAAGAAGAATTGGCATCGAAATCTTGTTAATGCCTTGTGGGCTGATAGAGTGAGCAGCAAGAAATCCATAGGTATGTCACCTTTTGAGTTGGTTTATGATACAAATATAGTATTTCCTACATCACTTACAGTCCCAGTCATGAGATTACTACAGGAAGCTGGCAGCGAAGAGGATGATATTCAACGAAGAATTAATCAAATGATTCACCTTCAGCAAACAAGGGAAGAGGTTTCCCAAAACACTTTCAGACTGCAAGAAAAGATAAAGAAGATCTATGACTACAAAACCAAAGAAGAAAAGTTTCAGCTAGAGGATGTAGTGTTGTGGTGGGATGCATGGAATGAGGACAAAGGAAAGCATGGTAAGTTTGACAATCTATGGAAAGGACCGTATAAGATCTCAGCATACAGAGGACATAATGCTTTTCTGCTCAAGGAGATGGATGGTCAGGATTGTTCAGGAGGGCCAGTGAATGGTAGGCTCCTAAAGCACTACTACTTTTGAGGTGGTTCCCTGAAATTATGTCACTTTCATTGTATATACCATTTTGATTTTCCTTGCAAGTTTTCAAGTACACTGTCATTTGAGCTTGGGGCCCGAAGTGAAGGCTATAAAGTTTAAATGATTAGTGTCAAGTCTGAGTTGGTTTATAGTCAAGTTTTGAGTCAGTTTGGTTGAGAGTCAGTGTTCAGTTGTATTGAGTCATTTTTCACTTTTTTTGGTTTTGACTGTATTGCCCAATGGATGAGGCACTTGGTCTACGGTGTTCTTGACACCTCCAAGGAGCTGCCATCCCCAATAAGGCTAATGTTAGTGTCAATATCTGCATACTTCCATCAAGGATCAAAATTCACTCTTTGCATATGCATTTTAGGAGTCCCATACTGAAAATTTTGCATCATTCCATTAGGTCATGATATACTAATCCACTGATGGTTGTTTTCTCTTCAGAAAATATTTCCCTCATAGACTATACTTGTTGATCCTTCTTTAGATTGTCTTTAGTTAGGGTTTCATAATTAATCTGCAATTCATTTCATTAGGTCATAGGTTATGATTTCATTAGGTCTAGCGTTTCATCACCAAGGTCAAGAAACTGATTTCAAAGTGTAAATAAAGGTCAACAAGGGTATGAGGATGATCAATAAATCAAGCATGATGGCTCGTAAGTCATAGCTACTAAAATCATTATATTTTTAACCTAATGTAATTTTCACCTCAAAAACATCTTTTTGAGGTGAAAATAGAGTATTTTAGTTTATTTTATATTTCATATGTAATTTTAAGTTCCTATATGTAATAATTGATCTCAGCTGCACCAGAGCATTTTTCCTTGCTACAAGACCAAAAAACACTACAAAATTCAAGTCAAATTGAGCATTGATCCACCTGCAAAGATACAAGAAGAAAAGGCATTAAAACAGAGTTTTGAAAAAGAACTAGAAACATTGAAAAAGTGGGTTTTCAAAGTGAAAAATCAAAATCTCCTTCTATTTAAACCCTCATACTTCATTTTCAAAATCATTATCTTCATTTGCCAAGCAAGAAAGTGAAAGGGAGAAGAAAGAAAGTCAATTTTGAGTGAGTTTGAGCGAAAAAGTCCGGCGCTGCACCTTTGGTAGAGAAGTGTTGTGTTTTTGGCCAAGATAGACGGGCGTTGCGCTTTTGGAGGCAGTCACTGCACTTTTCACCCAGTTCTGCGCTTTTCCCTGATTTTTCCAGAGAAAAATTGAACGAACGCTGCGCTTTGGTCATGGTGTTGTGCTTCTAAGTGAAGGCGCTGCACTTTTACCAGAAGTGATCAAAAACCTCCCAATCTTCGAGCAAGATTCAAATTGGTTTTGCTCTCCCTTATTACAGATAAGTACATGTCCTTCATATTGGTTTTGGGTTGCTAAATCTAAGCTACGAGCATCATTGTTCAGTTGTAATCTTGAAACCCTAAAATTCTCCCTAATTCTACCTAAACCCTAACTCCTTCCTACTCCTCTCAACACCTAGCCCTACAGTCCTAAAATCACCCTATCCCTTCCCCTCTTTCCCACTTTTCCTTCACATTCCCTTTTGTCTCTTTCCCAAGAGCTCAAGGCACGAAACCCTTCTTCTCATTTCCATTAATTTCCTAGTTGCAAGCCCATTTTCCATCCCCCCATTTCTCATTTTCACACTCCTTAACCTTGCAAACATGGACCTGGAAGACCAAGACTATGAGGAGGAGAACACAGCCAGTGATACCTCAGCTGATGGAGCCATGCAACCGAGAAAACCACACAAGGGAGGCAGGATTATCATAGAAGAGCCATCAAACCTTAGGGAATTGTAGACCTTAGAGTTGGTTGTCACATGCTTCAAGTACCTTGGCTGCTATGAATTCTGTGAACTGGTTGAGAGAGTGCAATATCACCCAGAGCTCACTAGGCGCATCTTCATGACAACAGGGTGACTCTTGCTGGGGTAACTTTCACCATTTCTTCTTCCATTATTTCAGATGCCACCAGAATTCCTAATGTAGGGGAGAAGTGGTTCAAGCGCCAGGATCTAGATGAGTACTATTATGAACCTTATGTCAAACCCTAGTACAGAAATCAGGTGAAGAGACTGTTTCTTTTCAAGTTTCTTGAGAACAAGTATGACCCCATGATGAAGATAATCATGAAGTATTTCACTTGTGAGGGTCGGTTCTCCAAGCTGTATACTTATCATATCAAGCTCCTCATGCATTTTACCAGGGTGAGGATGTTAAACATCCCTTATTACTTGTTCAGGAGTATTGAGAAGATGGCTTTTATTGTCCAAAGGAAGCTTACGCTTAGTAGATGAGCAGCCTTTATCACTACTCCCTGATCAAGGTCATTGTGCTTCATCATCTGAGTCTCCTTAACATCCATTGGGAGACCTTAATTTCTCATGAGATCTTCAGGTGTCCTCAAATTCCTCCACCAGTGCCTCAAGAAGTAGGAGGACCTTCTAGCCCAGCTAAAATAGATGAGGAGGCCAAGGAGACAAGAACTATTGAGGTGCCCATTTTCATGACATATCAGAGGGGCACTAGGAGATTATTTGCAGCAGATAGACGAGTGTTTTCTCCACGGGATGTGGAAGGGGCCTTGCCTTCTTATTCATCACATAGACAAATGCTAACTCCACAAGATGTGGAAGGGGCTTTGCCTTCTTCAACACAACAGGTACAGGTGCAACAGTTGCACAAAGGAAAGGAAAAGATGCCAGATGATGATTAGGAGGAAAGAGATTTTGACTTGACTGAGCATGATGAGCCGGAGCAGCCTTATACTCATCATGGAGTTGATATCACTGACTTGGAGGCTCAAGACGAAGAAACCATCAAAGACATCATCATATGGGAAAGGGAAGCTCAAGTGCAAGCTTTGGCGGACAATTTGGAGAGGGAAAAATATGTCATCACATATTTGGAGCAAGAAAACAAGCAATTAATTGACAAACAAGTCCTCATGGAGCTAGAAATGCTCAAGATGAAACGACAAAGTGGCAAAGAGGCACAAGTCACTTTGACCCCTATTGAGCAGGAGATTGAAAATGATAGGGAGACTTGGCTTGAGAGAGTCAACTTTCACCTTGAGAAGCTGTTACAGAAGGCCAACAGAGACAATCAGATGATCAGACACATGGCTTATCATTATAGGACCCGAAACAAGATTTGCAATATGAGGGTCAAGAGAATGAAAGCTAGGCTAAGGCGGGCCTTGAAAGGCAAGAAAGAGGAGGATAGACTTAGAATGTTGGCTGAAGCCTCCTTGGCTCATAAAATCACATGATGGTGGTGCTTCACACCAATTTTGGGCAAGTTTTGAACAAATTTTGTCATTTGCAATTTTGAATTTCATTACACAAAAAAACTGCCCGGTGTTGCGCTTTTCCTAGGGGCACCCATTGAAGAAATGGCTTGCATTTTTGGATTCAGAGTGATGAGGACATGCACCCTAGCAAGTTTCAAAAGTTTTGGGGCAGAACTGGTCCACCAAAAGGTCAAAAAACACCCTAAAAATGACCTTTCTGCCACTTTTTGGACACACAGAAGTAGTCTTGGGAGAATCACGTTTTGAGGGGTCAAATGAGCTCCAAATGTAGAAATTATAGGTGTTCTGGAAATTAGACTTGAAGACATTTCCAATGAGATATCATGGGCTCAATTTGGATGCCGGGAAGGCCTCCAAAAGGGACCTGAAATTGGTACTGTGCTTTTGCCCAGTGGCACTACGCTTTTCACAATTTTTGCTCAGGGTTGCTATTTTTCCAGTTTTTTACTGTAATCATGGATTCTCTCTCATGGTGGATGATTTACCATTGTAACTAATGACTTGGCATGTAATTATGATAGATAAATGGTGATAGAGGGTAGATTCATTGCTTTAGAAGTTAGTTTGAGCTCAAATGAATCAGTTTTTCACTTTTAGAGGCAAGTTGTTGATGATGCCTATATTCATGTTTCTTGTTCAGTATTAGTTAGATTAGCTCCTCATCTTAGGGATTTGACCCCTGAGGATGGGAGGAGGTTGAAATCATGTCTATATCTTCTTCTTCTTTCTCTTTGTAAGGGGTTGGACTCAGTTGGATGCTCAAAGCTTGATTGTACATCATTGTAAGCAGTTTGGCAAGGAGATTAATAAGATTTGCAGCTATTTTTATGGGATCCCTGTGGTATGGAGTTTTAGTACAGTTTCTTCTTTTGTGATCATTTTTTTACATGTTTTATGTATGCCATCATTCATTTCATTGCTTCTAGTTGAATGTTTTCAAGTTTGATAGGTAGAATCCATTGTATCAGTGCTCTACCTTGGGAAATCATTCAACATTTCATGTTTTCTACTGTTTAAGAAGGATCCATGATTGTCACATGCCCCTCTTAGCTCCTCATCAGTCTTAAACACCTCACATCATCAAGCCTAAAGTGCTAAAGCCTATGCCTACCTTGCCCCATAGAACACCCTGCATTTCTGACCTAATTTCCTAGACCTAAACTGCCCAGCTCCTCCTGATCCGGCAAAACACCAACAAAATTCAATCAAAACCTTCGAGCTACTATACCTAGCCTAAAATCCTTTACCTGATCCAGTCATCTTGACTAAGATCCTTACAGAGAGAGCCCTCTCCTAGCCTAGTAGGACTAGCTACTTGGCTAAGCTTGGTTTGCGGTTACCCTGGCATTGCCTCCCTTCAGCCTCAGGTCAATCTAAGTGATAACACAACACATTGACTAGAAGAGAAAAGGACACAAATTCATGTTGAAAAATGTGTAATTAGGTTCAGTCTATATAAATATGAAATGTACTTTTGAGTCTTGTATATTGTAAAAATAAAAGTAAAATTATTATTTTTATTTTTGAAGCATGGCTTTCATGCTCAAGGTCTTTTATTTGAGAGGTCAAGCACCCATTGAGTGCTTCTAGGGTTTGTCCTAGGTCAAGAAGTCAAAAGAGTTATTATCATATGGTGAAGACCCCATTGGTCACATTGTAACTTGTAAGAAGAATAACTTTTGCATTTAAAAGTGTTAAAATACCTCCAAGACGAAGTTGGCCTGCCAGCTAAGAAGTTGACCTGATTTGGGGTGCTTTATCCACCTTGGAAACTTATATATAGGAGGGGACTCAACCTCCTATGGACATAATTCATTCTTTCATCAAGCAAGCGAAGGAGTAGAAGGAAAGGGCTAACGAAGGAAGAAGAAGGACGAAGATCAAGTGATTGGGTTATTTCTCTCTCTCTCTCTTATCACACGTGCGGAGGAAGAAGACTAGGGTTTATGTTGTTGGATTAGGGTTTTGTTGCTGCAAGATCAAACTTGGAGAAAGTGCAAAAAGAAGATCGAAGGAAGGCTCATTAGGTCATCCTTAAACCCTAGAAGAAGGAGAAACTCAAGTGAAGGTCTCAAAAATCCTTGGAAGTACTAAATCAACTCACACATGTGGAAGCAACTATTTCTGGAGGGGCCAAAAATTTCAGACTTAGAGTAGAGGCCAAAATTCTATTGTTGGGGGTCAAAGTTGTGCTACTGGAAGAGATTTTACTGGGTTTGGATTGGACAATGGAAGCACATCATCAAGAAGGTTGCACTTGGTCTTGGAGGGGTGTTGGTCTTTGTCTAAAGGTCTTGGAATTTGTCAATTTAAGAATCTATAAGAAGAGAAGATATTTGTGGGTTTTCCTCTCAAGTGGAGAGGTTTTGGCCCTAGCTTGTAGCCTATATCCTGTGTTCTAGTGTACTTTTGATATTCGTGTTTTGGTATTTGTTTGATTATAAGAATAACATAATAATGCATGAAGAAGATAATAAGCAAGAAAAATTAAAAATACATCACAAGCAGTTATCAAGCTAAAGATAAATCATCATATCTATTGCCCTATAGATTTCTCAATAATTCAGAGCTTGAGTAGGGGAAGTTTCTAGGGGTTTGCTCAAGAAAAGACTGCACTTAGAGGTGAAATTAAGAATCCATTAGCTACTTGCAAAAGGAAAAGGCATACATCAATACAAGCATGACGGAGGTATGGGACTCTTGCACACAAGGACGAAGGTAGCCTTGTTCTTGAGAAATGTGTTGGTGTGGTTAACACGTGAGGAGAAACTAAGACATAAGTGAAAAAAAGGGAATAACACAATCAACAAGGGGGTATTCATATGAAAGGGGATTGAAGGAGGAGATCTAAAGCATAAAGGATTGGGGCATTCACATAGAGAGAGAATGAGAACTAATTTGAGAAGGAACAATGAGTGGTTGTTGAGGAGAATGGGTCACAATTTCTAGAAAAGTCTTGTCAAGGTTGCAAGTGGAGTCATCATGAGGTTCTTGGACTCCTGTGCGTTTTGTTGAATGGATTAATCATATTCCCTTGAGATCTTCCCACTTAGGGTTTGAATCTAGCTCAGAGATAACTATCTGCACGAAATATTTCTAAGCAGATTAGCCTATGGTTGGGAGGAGAGTCGAAGTCCCTCCTCTAGTTGCTAGCATATGTATATAAACTAAATAAGTATACATGCTTGTAAATACTTGTAGCCTGAATGATCATTGATTACTCTTATGCATTCAAACGTGATTTATTACATGGATATGGATGATTGGCTATCTAAGGTGTTTAAGCAAATAGACTAAATGATATAGTGAAGTTTACCATGAGTATTGTTGCAAGAGAGTCGAAATATATGTATATATGTGCCCAATGGAATACAACAACGAGGAATCCTTTTGTCACCTTATATTTATTGGTTAACCCCTGTTGATATGGATATGAATGGCAGCTAACATGTTTGATGTAGGGTATTCAAGGAAATGTTAGCTGTATTAACATTGCATGTAATGGCTATCATATACCTTGAAATTTTGGACCATCTATTTTTGTGACCTTGGATGCTTGTCATTTCCTTAATAGATGCAGGACTGCATGTATGGTTGTGTATGATTACTTGCGGTATACCCGCACTACTGGTTAGTTGGTGTATTTTTACATGCCTATGATGAGATGTTCATGTGTTCGATCTTATGAATGTGGGATTTGAATATCCCTATACTACTTGTATGTGTATAAGCAATTTCAAAGCTTAGATGGATGTTCTAAATATGTATAGGTATATGCCAATAATGAGGAATTCTTAATTCCTGTGTATTTTTAATGACGATGCCTATTCATGTGTATTAGATGAGGAAAGTATTCCCATGTGTCTGTTGATAAGACGAGGCATGTTAAATTCCATGGTGTGAGAGACATATGGGCTCTCTATTTAACTAGTTAATCAACTGTAATGAAATGACAGTGTATGAAAATCCATAGGCTATTGAGCCATTGAGAGGAATGGTGCCTTTGTGTGTGACTGTAACAATAAGGATACTTGAAATCATTTAAGCTCAAGAGGGATAATCTTATTTATATATATGTATATTAAAGATGGTCAAGCATTATTTAAGCTCAGGAGGAACATATACTCACACACACACACACACACATAAGGAAGCTTAGGACGGATGGGTCATAAGCTAAAGTCGAGAGATGTGTTAACTCATAAACAAACATATATAAGTTAAAGCTCAGGAGGGATCACTGCTTAGAGGAACGAAACCAAGAGACAAAGTGATTTATGTTAATAGACGAGATAACCTATGTTTCGTCATGGCCAAGTGGGGTTGGCTCCCATGCAAAGTGTGTGTTAGCATATAGGGTGGGGCAAGAGATGCCAACTAGACGTCATATCAGTACCTTAGTGTCTCAGACATCAAGGGTGATATGTATTGCACACATTACAAAAGGAGGGAGGAGCGACAAAGACTAAGATAAAGAAGTCTATGTTAAACGATGAGTAGCCTATTTGGGATTGAATAGGCTGATGGTTGTGGGAATTGCTTGGAGGCCCAAATGTGGGCCCAAGTTGAAATGGATTTGGGAGTTCAGTGTTCGGGGCCTTGGGGTGTAATTTCATTGTGTTCCTACCGAGGGCCTCAAGTCCCAAATAAATTAATAAGACATATTTTTATTCACAAAACACGTTGTGGTGCCAGCCAGTGGGGCCCATGTGGAGATTTGACATGGAAAATGCCACTATGGCTTAGTAGATGAGATAGTGATGACAGCTACATGGAGCAGGCACTAGAGGTCATTTGGAGGGCTAATGGATTGAATTGTGTGACATGTGGCATCCTTAGAGCGGGCTACATGGTGGGTATGATGTCAGAGTGATGTCACCTTAGGTTGATGTCATCACAGGACCTCAAAAGAAAAAAGGGAAATGACACAAGGAGTAGGCTGAGGTTGACAAGCCCGAGATTGACGGGAAACTTCTCCGACAATTAACGAGGATTTTGGCATCTCGGGACCTCAGGGTTTCAGACCTCAGGAGGATTATTGTTATGCACAATAGGCATAGGAAGAAAGAAGGGTGCAATGATGTAGCGGGGTTTACGAAGACATGGCTTAATACACAGGATTGCCATGTTGATGGAACAAACCATGTGGCTGACCCATTGAGCACCATGTGGCAGCCATGATGACATGTCAGGGTTTAAAAAGGGCCAAGTTTCAAATTCCCATAACTTTTGATCCGTAAATCATATTGAGGAAAAATTTATGTCACCAGAAAGCTCTCGACGAGCCTGATATGATGGTGGAATTAGTTTCTAGATTCAATAAAGTTGTAAATTGAGTAATTTTATGACCCCATTTGCAGGACAATACTATGGAGGTTAGGTTAAATGAAAGTAGCACCTGTCACTCATCTTGGAAGCTCCAAGAGAGTGGGTGGGAGTGTTACAATGATGATCCTAGAACTGTTAGAAAGGTAGTGAATTTAAAGGATGGAATACTCTAAAAAAGGCCCATGGTTGAAGAAATGGTAGCCTTGGACAAAAATGAGGCTTGGGATCTAGTGGAATTGACAATTGGAAGAAATCCCATTGGAAACAAATGGGTGTTTAAAAAGAAATTGAATGCAAAAGGCAAAGTGGAGAAATACAAAGCTCGGTTAGTAGAAAAATGTTATCCTTAGGCAGATAGAATTGACTTTGGTGAGATTTTTTCTCTTATCGTGAAGTCAACTTCCATTAGATTTATTTTATCTATTGTTGTTACTTTTGGTTTTGAAGTAGAAGAGATGGACGTGAAGACAACATTCCTACACGTGGATTTGAAAGAATAAATCTACAAGAAGCAACTAGAAGGCTTTGCAATGAAGGAAAAGAAAGAACTGGTATGCAGGATTAAAAAGTCCCTATATGGGTTAAATAAATCATCAAGGTATTGGTATGAAAAATTTGATACCTATATATTGGGACTTGGCTTTACAAGGAGCAAAGCAGATCATTGTGTGTATTTCAAATTAGTTGGTAATCATCTTATTTATTTGGTCTTGTGTGTGGATGATATGTTATTGAATGGAAATTATGGGGAAATCATCCACGAAGTGAAAACTCAATTGTCCTTTAAATTTGACATGAAGGATTCTCATACTATAAATTTAATCTTGGGCATGGAAATTAAAGGAGATTAAGCAAACGTGAAACTCAAGTTAAATTAGAGGATCCATGTTGAGATAATATTACAGAGGTTTAATATATAAGAATGTAAATCGATAAAGGTGCTTATTCCTCTAGGTGTAAAGTTATCTATAGATCACTAATCCAAGACACAAGAAGAGGAAGAGGAGATGCCTCATGTTCCATATGCTAGTGTGGTTAAAAGTTTGATTTATACAACTATTTGTACTAGACTCGACATTAAACATGTACTGAGAGTATTGAGCAAGTATATGTCAAAACTAGGGAAGTAGCATCAGACAACAATAAAAAGGGTTTTGAGGTATTTGTGTGGCAATATTGGTTATGGATTATGCTATCAAAGACGACTAGGATTGGACAAAGTGTTGGTCATACATGCCTTTGTTGATGCAGACTAGGCTTGAGATCTAGATTGCAGAGGATCTACAAGTGAGTATGCATTTAACCTATTTGGAGGAGCAATAAATTGGATGAGCAAGAGACAATCTGTAGTGACACTCTTAACTACAAAAGTTGAATACATGGTAGCCACTCCAACCCAACTTATCATTCTAAGATAAATCATATTTATGTTCAATATCACTTTGTTGGAGATATGATTGAAGACAAGAAGGTGCTATTGGAAAATATGGATATTTTGAAGAATATTGCAAATTCATCAACAAAATATGTGAGCATTGAGAATTTCTCTTAGTGTAAAGAAACCATGGGCATTATTTCCCTATATTATTGATCATGTATTCCTATGGTCCCTTGTATGCAAAGACAATAATGAGTGGGAGATGTTGGGTATCTATTATATTCTGTACATTACTACATCTACATGCTAAACATTACATTGGGCGCAAGGGCAAGGGGTGGGGTCACAGGTGGGCTTCTGCCCCCATACGAGGGGGTTTATGGGAAACGCCCTTGAATTTGTTTTGGGCATTATTTTGCATCTATTTTTTGTGGTTTTTAGCACACAATGTCTTTTAGCAATTTTGTGGGGCATGGTGATTTAGCCCACAATTTCATAATCATGGTTAATGAACTATGATTGTATTCTGATCCATGGTAAATGGACTAGTAGTTTTTGGATATTGTGGGATATACATATTATATTGAAATAATATAAAGAAGAATATACTAAAAAATATTTTCGATCTTCCTGGTTTGAGCTTCGAGGGTAAAATCTCTATGTTAATGTGTGTGCGCATCATTGCATTTGTTTTTTTTTTATTATTAATCTATTTGCAAAAATTAACTTTATATGATTAAAACCTACAAAAATTAATACGATGTTGTTTTGCATTGATGAAATTGTAAATATCAAATGATCATATTGCACAATCCAACTACACTAAATATTTAAGTTTTCCAAATCCCTTTTCACATTAAAACAACAAGTTCAATAGTAAAAAAATATAAGTTTAACAATAATCACTTAATCAAATTCTAGTGATGGAAAATCATAAAAAGCAACTTCATAAAACATCTACTTTTCCTTTCTTTCAATATATAAATGTGAAGTTCATTATAAATATATAATTTATAAGAATTTATTTGTTGGTTTAACCAAATGATTATTATTTGTGTTAAAAGAAGGTTGTGGTTGCACCATACAACAAATTAGTATGAAGCAAAATTAAAAGTTTAATGTTAATATTTTAAAAAGATTCAAAATTTCAAACCATTACCTACTATTTTAGTAGTTCTTGCAACATAACTATAAAATCTACTAGTATTAAACCTAAAAGGCCAAGCTAATTATATAACTACCTTACAATGTATAATAAGACTTGTACTTAGAAAAAGACATGTCCACTAAGGGCCTATGTTCGATGTAGACATGTCCACTAAGGGCCTATGTTCGATGTTTTCCTAAAACATGAATTCCATCGCTACATTTTCATTTGCCATGTCTACATGCACTTGTTGAACCATTTAATCATCCTTAATTGTTACTTTGACAAATCCAATTAAAATTTATGGAAGAAAAACCAAATAATGTGATCCCCTAGAAAGACCCAAAGCTAATCTATAAAGCATGTTGAAATATACTTCCAATTTCTTTATTTTCTTGCTTTGATGATTCACTACTTCTCATAATTTAACATCCTTGGATATTTAAGATTCAGGCTGACTTGCCACCTTGTTGCTATATTGAGAAAGGGCCACTTGTAAATCCTCAATTTACTTAATGCTCCTTCTCTAGACTTGATGTAGGTCTAAATTTTTGCACGGTATATGGCAATTAGAGTTCTATGGCCCTCCATTACTTTTAAAGCCTTAAATTTGGAGCAAACCCTAGTGCCAAGAAGAATACCAGTTAACTCCTAAATAAAAGATAACCAAAAGGAGAGCACACCATAGAGCCAAAACCCAAGAACAAAGGCCCAATTCACTTAGAAAAGTAGACTAAGACCAAACTCATGAGGCTTGAGATAATGTGAACAAAATTGGACATTTGAACCAAATTGAGCTGAAATTCCTTAAACATCTGTAAATACCAAAGACCAAATGAGATAAAATCCCACCTTTGTACCACATAGCCACCCTTTCCTAATTAAATACTATCAAGTGTTGAAGATATTCAATAATTTGGGTGATATCAAAGAAAAAAGGTGGTGGCATTAAATCTTGGAATGTTGAGCGTAAATGGGAAGTCCCTATCATTGCTTACATTTCATGATATTAAGTTTATCAAAGTCCCTTGGGCTTAGATCAAGTGGTGAGGAAAATTGTTTGTGATACTCCCCAATCAGGTTCAATCGTTGGGAGATGTTGGCCCATTGTGAAAAGGCTTAAAGAGTAGGACACCCCTCGGATAGATCTTCCTCCCTTATGGTGGGTCTGAGGATGTATTGGCTCTTTCTAAGTCATAAATTATTGGTATACACAACTTTCAAGTTGTTGAATATACTCTTGGTGTTGTAGTGAAAACCAAAAGGTTTAATCCCAGGTATCACCCAAATTACTCCAATGTGTTACCAATCAACTAAAAAAGTTTATCAAATTTTAGGATATACATGACAATTTAGGGCTATACAAGTAGCACATTAACTTCATTTTAATGAGATGGACATTAACTTCAAGTTGTTTCTACTTGTTGCCCTGAGAGGCACTCTCCAACCCAATATAGTAGAGATGTTGTAATGACATTTTTAACATTTTGACTCGGTCAAAATAAAATAAAAAATTTTAAAAATAAATAAATATAAAATGGAATATAAAAAGACATAAAATTAATAATTATATTTCTAATCTGCAGATCCATCTTAACTCTGAATCTACCAAGTGTTGAGAGGGATCAAATCATCTCAAGAAATTTGATCCCTCTCGGCACTTGTAGATTCAGAGTTAAGATGGATCTAGGTTGGTTTAATTCCCCCCTTTAAATAAGCTATATCCCACATGAATAACATGGGTTCTCAATATTATAGGTCAATTTTATTTTTATACGGTTATTTTTATTTTTATTTTAACCAAGTTAAAATGTTTATATTACATTACATTACGTTACGACATCTCCACCATACTAGGCTTATTTTTATTAATTTTTTAAAAAGAAACGTTTAGAGGTTTTATATTAACTGTATAACATAAATAATTACCGAAGGGAATAAATATAAAAATAACCAGCAACAACCATAAACACATAAACACACATGTTTATCCGAGAAAACCCCAAATCCGGGGAAAAACCCAACCTAAAGATATCTCATTAGCATTGGCCAAAAAACCCTGGCCAATCCGACTAGGTGAGCCTTCACCGCTCACCTCCAGGCCTACATTACAATGAAGTCCTTCCAACCTTTTATAAGCTCAATTACATATAATACCACGGGCAGAATACTATAGGTGCACAATACCATGTGCCCCAAAACCATCACTGTCTAACCTAGTCAAATTTGACTCTATCCCAAGTCAACTTTGACTCTATCCCAAGTCAAGTTTACCTAACAATTCCCCCCTTAAACTTGACTTGGGGTTCATCGACTAACACCAAGAAAACTTGCTAAGTGAGACAACCCCTCTCACTCTAGCACTTACCCCCCTCAAAGTTTTTTTTTTTTTTTCCCTGGGGTATTATTATTACCCTGACATCCCCCTATCACCTAGTTCTAGCCTTATTACCCTGACATCCCCCTATCACCTAGTTCTAGCCCAAACTTTACCGGTGATTACCCAGGGGTACACATGCCTTACTAGGTCTTATAGTAGTATGCCCATTTACATGCAATAATTTTGACTTCATTAATCTTTTATTTTTTTTGTTTATTGCTGCTGCTATTCTAACCCATCCTCTCTCAGTTTGATTTGCTCAAAAAACTTCTATCAAACCGCTCCAATTGCAAGCCCGACGAGAACCTCGTAGATTCCAACACAGGTGGCCTCACGTAACAGAAAGCGTGGTCGAGCCCCTTGTCTAATGGCTCCGAGAACACCAATCCCATACACTCTTGCTCATTCCTCGTGGGCATAAATCATCCCATCACGCGAGACATGCCGTTACCCATCACTTCTCGATGATGAGCCTCATATCGCTTGCCTTCATATCCTCGGATCAAAACATAAACGGTGCTCCTGCAGTCCACAGATCCAGTCTTGGCCACGATCCCATTGCTCGACATTCCCATGTTTTTCTCCAAATCGACAATCTCAGAGGGGGTTCTTTCGTCATGAGTCTGGGTCACCACCGTTTCTGTTTCATCATTCAAACCCTCGGGAGAAGCACTGCTCGAAAGAAAGCCTGGATTCTGCTCCGGCGATACCGAACTACTACCATAAGTTTCCGGCGACTGTATATTTCCCAGACGCCCTGGATCTCCATCAACAGCAGAGAATCCCAAATCCGTAGTCATCACGCTCTCTGTTTCTTCCCTCACCGACTTATCATCTTCGTTGATCACATTGACCGGCACCGCTTCATCGCCTCGGCCTCTTGCTTCACCTCAGTGTCGGAAGGTCGAATCCCAGCATCCGCAAATGCATTCATGAGCTCTTTCTCCTTGTTTTCAAATCCGAACACATATTTCTCGATCTCATCATTGGATGCCAACGAATTTGTAGGCTCTTTGGAGCAGTCAATCTTGCCATCGGATGGTGGTACGTCCACAGCTTCTGATCTCATCGCTAAGAACACGCCACACAACTTTAGCTGCACACATCCCAGCTTCAGCTTCACGTGTATGTCTACCCACAACTTGTTTACCTGAATATGCTTTGCAACCACAGTTTGCTTCACAATATATGGCAATGTCAACCCACAGGAAGCACCACAGTTTCACCCTTGGACGCTTGTAGACCGCCAATGTCTCCACCTCCGCATCAATCCATTGCCATTCATTTTCCTTTGGTGCAAGTTCCCATGCCTCCGCCTGCATTTTCTGCTTCATACCATTCACACTCACAAATCCAGGAGTGGAGGACGCATGCACGGGGCCTAGCACCAATTTCAAACCACCTACTATTCACCTCATATTAAGGGCATGCACATTTTCTTCAGACTCATCGTTCTTCTAAATTGAGGCACTAAGAGCAGTGCTTCTGCTTGTTCTTCCATGATTGACTCTTCATTTCAACGATTCTTTCAAGGCATTGTTGATAATTGTTCTGTGCCCAGATCTTTGATCCTCTCTCTGGGACTTACCATTGTGGACTTCAGAAACTTGTCACTGCACTAGCCCACAACAAAACCTTCTCCACATTACACTTGCCTTTGATTTTTCCACAGAAGTTTCGTATGGGCTCCAGATCCAGACATCCATGAGCGCAGTGAAACAAATCTCTTGCATTCACCAGGCCAATAAAACCCTTGGCAACAGAAGCATCCCTCTGAAGCCAACATTTGGCTCTGATGCCATTTGTTAAGAAATTGACTGTATAACATAAATAATTACCGAAAGGAATAAATATAAAAATAACTAGCAACAACCATAAACACATTTTTATCCGATAAAACACCAAATCCGGGGAAAAATCCAAACCTAATGATATCTCATTAGCATTGGCCAAAAAACCCTGGCCAATCCCACCAGGTGAGCCTTCACCGCTCACCTCCAGGCCTACATTACAATGAAGTCCTTCCAGCCTTTTATAAGCTCCATTACATATAATACCACGGGCAGAATACTATGGGTGCACAATACCATGTGCCCCAAAACCATCAATGTCTAACCGTCAACTTTGACTCTATCCCCAGTCAAGTTTACCTAACAATATTCCTCTGCCCATACAATAAAAAAATCATTCCAGGCACTATAGTTCTTTCTTGTACAAAAAAATTTGACACTAATAACTCAACAAAAAGAACCAAGGATTAAATAGTACTTGTAGGGAAACATAAGACGATTTAAGGTAACGAGAGAACGAAGAAAAGGAAAACATTGGTGATGCCAACCATCCACTGGGATCAGTGCTAGAAGAATAAAATCCCCACAGACAACAAGCTTTTTTCTTTTCTTGAGCAGTATTGGAGCCAATACCACCCAGAACAAATTGAAAATTTCTAGTGACATTATTTTCCATTGACAAACCCTGAGCATTGAGGGAAGAGATCTCCTCATGTAACCCAATCAAAGAGAGTTCCATGTTGCTGAGGTGCCAAAGCAATTTCGCTTCTAGAAGGATTTGGAAAGACTCACGTTGCTTCTACCGATATTATCTTGTCTTTGCCTAACATCCAAGAAGGCTTTACTCAAGTCCTGAATTTTGTCGAGCAATAGACCATCATTATCAGGCTCTGAGGGCTTCGAAGATTCCACCATGACTAGAGAGAACCAATGAGAGTAGATAATTGACATAATGAACAAGATGAACCAATCTTAAGGGCTAGAAAGAAACAATGTCTCGTAAAATCCCAAGGGAGCTCAAATTATCATTAAATAAGCCACACAAGAATGTTGGCATGTGCCGAACTGAGACATAGAATCCATATCTTAAGCCAAATCCCCAAAAGGGAAATGAGAAGACTGTTGATGGGAGATACAGGGTGACGATATTAACTCTAACCCTCTGCTCAATGAATGCATCACATTACCCATGGTAATTTTCACCAATTGACGAGTAGCCTATTTGGGATTGAATAGGCTTATGGTTGTGGGAATTGCTTGGAGGCCCAAATGTGGGCCCAAATTGAAATGGATTTGGGAGTTCAGTGTTCGGGTCCTTGGGGTGTAAGTTCATTATGTTCCTACTAAGGGCCTGAAGTCCTGAATAAATTAATAAAACATATTTTTATTCACAAAACACATTGTGGTGCCAGCCGGTGGGGCCCATGTGGAGATTTAACATGGCCAATGCCACGTTGGCTTAACAGATGACATGGTGATGACAGCTACATGGAGTGCAAGAGACATGACATGTGGCAGGCACCATAAGTCATTTAGAGGGCTAGTGGATTGAATTTATGCGACATGTGGCATCCTTAGAGCGAGCCACGTGGTGGGTATGATGTCAGAGTGATGTCTCCTTAGGTTGATGTCATCTCGGGACCTCAAAAGAAAAAAGTGGAATGACACAAGGAGTAGGCTGAGGTTGACGAGGCCGATATTGACGGGAAACTTCTCTGACAATTGATGAGGATTTTGGCGTCTCCGGACCTCGAGGTTTCAGAGCTCAGGAGGATTTTTGTTATGCACAATAGGCCTGAGAAGAAATAAGAGTGAGATGATGTAGCGGGGTTCAGGAAGACATGGCTTACTACACAGGATTTCCATGTTGATGGCACATTCCGTATGGCCCACCCATTGAGCACCATGTGGCAGCCATGATGATATGGCAGGGTTTAAAAAGGGCCAAGTTTCAAATTCCCATAACTTTTGATCTGTAAGTCAAATTGAGGAAAATATTATATCATCATAAATCTCTCGATGAGCCTGACGTGATGGTGGCATTAGTTTTTAGATTCAATAAAGTTGGAAATTAAGGAATTTTATGACCCCATTTGCATGACAGGACTATGGAATTTGGGTTAAATGAAAGTAGCACCTCTCACTCATCTTGGAAGCTCCAAGAGAGTGGGTGGGAGCATTACAATGATGATCCTAGAACTATTAGGAAGGTAGTGATTTTAAAGGATGCAAAACTCTAAAAAAGGCCCATGGTTGAAGAAATGGTAGCCTTGGACAAAAATGAGGCTTGGGATCTAGTGGAGTTGACAACTGGAAGAAAGGCCATTGGAAACAAATGGGTGTTTAAAAAGAAATTGAATGCAAAAGGCAAAGTGGAAGAATACAAAGCTCGGTTAGTAGCAAAATGTTATCCCTAGGCAGAGAGAATTGACTTGGGTGAGATTTTTTCTCTTATCGTGAAGTCAACTTCTATTAGATTTATTTTATCCATTGTTACTACTTTTGATTTTGAAGTAGAAGAGATGGGCGTGAAGACAAGATTCCTACATGGGGATTTGGAAGAATAAATCTACAAGAAGAAACTAGAAGGCTTTGCGGTGAAGGAAAAGAAAGAACTGGTATGCAGGATTAAAAATTCCCTATATGGGTTAAAGAAATCATCAATGTAATGGTACGAAAAAATTGATACTTATATATTGGGACTTGCCTTCACAAGGAGCAAAGCGAATCATTGTGTGTATTTCAAATTAGTTGGTAATCATCTTATTTATTTGGTTTTGAGTGTGGATGATATGTTATTGAATGGAAATTATGGGGAAATCATTCAGGGAGTGAAAACTCAATTGTCCTTTAAATTTAACATCAAGGATCTTGGTACTGTAAATTTAATCTTGGGCATGGAAATTAAAGGAGATCATGCAAACGTGAAACTCTAGTTAAATTAGAGGATCCATGTTGAGATAATATTGTAGAGGTTTAATATATAAGAATGTAAATCAATAAATGTTCTTATTCCTCTAGGTGTAAAGTTATCTATAGATCACTTACCCAAGACACAAGAAGAGGAAGACGAGATGTCTCATGTTCAATATCCTAGTGTGGTTGGAAGTTTGATTTATAAAACTATCTGTACTAGACTAGACATTAAACGTGTATTGGGAGTATTGAGCAAGTATATGTCAAAACCATGGAAGGAGCATTAGACAACAATAAAAAGGGTCTTGAGGTATTTGTTTGGCAATACGGGTTATGGATTATGCTATCAAGGAAGACTAGGATTGGACAAAGTGTTGGACATACATGCCTTTGTTGATGCAGACTAGGCTCGAGATCTAGATTGCAGAGGATCTACAAGTGAGTATGCACTTAACATATTTGGAGGAGAAATAAATTGGATGAGCAAGAGACAATACGTCGTGACACTCTTAACTACAAAAGTTGAATACATGGTAGCCACTCCAACCCAACTTATCAATCTAAGATAAATCATATTTATGTTCAATATCACTTTGTTTGAGATATGATTGAACACAAGAAGGTGTTATTGGAAAATATGGACATTTTGAAGAATATTGCAAATTCATCAATAAAATATGTGAGCACTAAGAATTTTCTTAGTGTAAAGAAACCATGGGCATTATTGCCCTATATTATTGATCATGTATTCTTGTGGTCCCTTGTATGCAAATAAAATAATGAGTGGGTGATGTTGGGTATATATTATATTACTTACATGACTACCTCTACATGCTAAACATTACATTGGGTGCAACGGGGAGGTCACGGGTCGACTTCTGCCCCCATACGAGGGGGTTTAGGGGAAACGCCCTCGAATTTGTTTTGGGCATTATTTTGCATCTATTTTTTGTGGTTTTTAGCAAACAATCTCTTTTAGCAATTTTGTAGGGCATGGTGATGGGCTCCCACAATTTCGTAATCATGGTTAAGGAACTATGATTGTATTCTATTCCATGGTAACTGGACTAGTAGTTTTTCAATGTTGTGGGATATACATATTGTATTGAAATAAGATAAAGAAGAATATACTAAAAAATCTTTTCGATCTTCCTGGTTTGAGTTTCTAGGGTAAAATCTCTATGTTAATGTGTGTGCACATCATTGCATATTTTTCCTTTTTTATCATTATTAATCTATTTGCAAAAGATAACTTTATATGATTAAAACCTACAAAAATCAATAAAATGTTGTTTTGCATTGATGAAATTGTAAATATCAAATGCTCATATTGCACAATCCAACTACACTAAATATTTAAGTTTTCCAAATCCTTTTTGACATTAAAACAACAAGTTCAATAGTAAAAAAAAAATACAATTTTAACAATAATCACTTAATCAAACAATTTTAACAATAATCACTTAATCAAATTCTATTGATGGAAAATCATAAAAAGCAACTTCCTAAAACATCTACCTTTCCTTTCTTTCAATATATGAATGTGAAGTTAATTATAAATATATAATTTACAAGATTTATTTTTGTTGGTTTAACCAAATGATTATTATTTGCATTAAAAGAATGTTGTGGTTGTACTATACAACAAAAATTAAAAGTTTAATATTAAGATCTTAAAAAGATTCAAAATTTCAAACCATTACCTACTATCTTAGTAGTTCTTGCAACATAATTATAAAGTCTACTAGTCTTAAACCTAAAAGGCCAAGCTAATAATATAGCTACCTTACAATGCATAATAAGACTTGTACTTAGAAAAAGACATGTCCACTAAGGGCCTATGTTCGATGTAGACATGTCCACTAAGGGCCTATGTTTGATGTAGACATGTCCACTACGGCACTATGTTCGATGTAGACATGTCCACTAAGAGCCTATGTTCGATGTTTTCCTAAAAGATGAATTCCATCGCTACATTTTCATTTTCAATGTCTACGTGCAGTTGTTAAACCATTTAATCATCCTTAATTGTTACTTTGACAAATCCAATGAAGATTTATGCAAGAAAAACAAAAGAATGTGATCCCCTAGAAAGGCCCAAAACTAATCTATAAAGCATGTTGAAATATACTTCCAATTTCTTTATTTGCTTGATTTGATGATCCACTACTTCTCACAATTTAACATCCTTGGATATTTAAGATTTAGGCTAACTTGCCACCTTGTTGCCATATTGAGAAAGGGCCACTTGTAAATCCTCAATTTACCCAATGCTCCTTCTCTAGACTTGATGTAGGTCTAAATTTTTGCATGGTATATGGAAATTAAAGTTCTATGGCCCTCAATTATTTTTAAAGCCTTAAATTTGGAGCAAATCCTAGTGCCAAGAAAAATACAAGTTAACTCCTAAATCAAATATGACCAAAAGGAGAGCACACCATAGAACCAAAACCCAATAACAAAGGCCCAATTCACTTAGAAACATAGGCTAAGACCAAACTCACCAGGCATGAGATAATGTGAACAAAATTGGACATTTGAACCAAATTGAGCTGACATTCCTTAAACGACTGTAAATACCAAATACCAAATGAGAGAAAATCCCTCCTTTGTAGCACATAGCCATCCTTTCCTAATTAAATACTATCAATTGTTGAAGATATTCAATAATTTGGGTGATATCAAAGAAAAAAGGTGGTGGCATTAAATATTGGAATGTTGAGTGTAAATTGGGGATCCCTATCATTGTTTACCTCTCATGATATTAAGTTTGTCAAAGTCCCTTGGGCTTAGATCAAGTGGTGAGGAAAATTGTTTGTGATACTCCTCAATCAGGTTCAATCACTAGGACATGTTGGCCCATTGTGACAAGGTTTAAAGAGTAGGACACCCTTGAGATAGATCTTCCTCCCTTATGGTGGGGCTCAAGATGTCTTGGCTCTTTCTATGTCATAAATTATTGGTATACATAGCTTTCAAGTTTTTGAATATACTCTTGGTGTTGTAGTGAAAACCAAAAGGTTTAATCCTTGGTCTCACCCAAATTACTCCAATGTGTTACGAATTCACCATGGTTTATAAAAAAGGTTTATTAAATTTTAGGATATGCATGATAATTGGAGGCTATACAAGTAGCACATTAACTTTATTTTGATGAGATGAACATTAACTTCAAGATGTTTCTACTTGTTGTGAAGAGGCACTCTCCAACCCAGTATAATAGAGATGTTGTAATGCTATTTTTAACATTTTGACTCGGTCAAAATAAAATAAAAATTTAAAAATAAATAAATATACAATTCAAAAATGACATAAAATTAATAATTATGTTTCTAATCAGCCTAGATACATCTTAACTCTGAATCTACCAAGTGTTGAGAGGGATCAAATCATCTCAAGCAATTTGATCTCTCTCGGCACTTTGTAGATCCAAAGTTAAGATGGATCTAGGTTGGTTTAATTCCCCCATTTAAATAAGCTATATCCCACATGAATACCATGGGTTCTCAATACCATAGGCCATTTTTAGTTTTATAGTGTTATTTTTATTTTTATTTTAACCAAAGTTAAAATGTTTATATTACATTACATTACGTTACTACATCTCGACCATACTAGGCTTATTTTTATTAATTTTTTAAAAAGAAACGATTAGAGGTTTTATATTAACAAACGTTGGATTATGGGCCAAAACCCTTACAAAATCTTTTTGAGATTTGAATATGGAAATATTCCTCTAGCCATACAATAAGAAAACCATTCCTAGCACTATAGTTCTTTCTTATACAAAAAAACTTGACACTAATAACTCAACAAAAAGAACCAAGGATTAATAGTACTTGCAGGGATACATAAGATGATTAAAGGTAACGAGAGAACCAACAAAAGGAAAAAATCGGTGACGACAACAATCCACTGCGATCATTTCTAGAACGATAAAGTGCACACAGACAACGAGCTTTTTTCTTTTCCTGAACAATATTGGAGCCAATACCACCTGGACCAAATTGAACATTTCCAGTGACGTTATTTTCCATTGACGAAACCTGAGTATCAAGGGAAGATATCTCCTCATGTAACCCAATCAAAGAGAGTTCCATGTTGCTGAGGTGCCAAAGCAATGTCGCTTCTAGAAGGAGTTAGAAAGATTGTCGTTGTTTCTTGCCATATTATCTTGTCTTTGCCTAACATCCAAGAAGGCTTTAGCCGAGTCCATAATTTTGTAGAGCAATAGACCATCATTATCAGGCTCTGAGGGCTTCGAAGAGTCCACCATGACTAGAGAGAACCAATGAGAGTAGATAATTGACACAATGAACAATATGAACTAATCTTTAGGGCCAGAAAGAAACAACGTCCCATAAAATCCTAAGGGAGCTCAAATTATCATTAAATAAGCCACACAAGAATGTTGGCGTGAGTCAAACTAAGACATAATATCCATATATGAACCCAAATCCCAGAAAGGGAAATGAGAAGACTGTTGATGGGAGATAAAGGGTGATGATATTAGCTCTAACCCTATGCTCAATGAATGCATCGCCTTTCCCATGGTAATTCCCACCAAATGATGAGTAGCATGTTTGGGATTGAATAGGCTGATGGTTGTGAGAATTGCTTGGAGGCCCAAATGTGGGCCCAAGTTGAAATGGATTTGGGAGTTCAGTGTTCGAGGCCTTGGGGTGTAAGTTCATTGTGTTCCTACTAAGGGCCTGAAGTCTGGAATAAATTAATAAAGCATATTTTTATTCACAAAACACATTGTAGTGCCAGCCGGTGGGGCCCATGTGGAGATTTGACATGGCCAATGCCACGTTGGCTTAGCAGATGACGTGGTGATGATAGCAACATGGAGTGCAGGAGACATGACATGTGGCAGGCACCATAGGACATTTGGAGGGCTAGTGGATAGAATCTGTGTGACATGTGGCATCCTTAGAGCGAGCCACATGGTGGGTATGATGTCAGAGTGATGTCACCTCAAGTTAATGTCATCTCGGGACCTCAGAAGAAAAAAGGGAAATGACACAAGGAGTAAGTTGAGTTTAACAAGGTCGAGATTGACAGGAGACTTCTCTGACAATTGACGAGGATTTTGGTGTCTCGAGACCTCGGGGTTTTATACCTCAGGAGGATTTTTTTTATGCACAATAGGTCGAGGAAGAAAGAAGGGTGAGGTGATGTAGCGGGGTTCAGGAAGACATGGCTTGCTACAAAGGATTTCCATGCTGACGGCACAAGCCATGTGGCCCACCCATTGAGCACCATGTGGCAGCCATGATGACATGGCAGGGTTTAAAAAGGGCCAAGTTTCAAATTCCCATAACTTTTGATCCGTAAGTCGGATTGAGGAAAAAATTATATCACTAGAAAGCTCTCGATGAACCTAATGTGTTGGTGGAATTATTTTTTAGATTCAATAAGTTTGGAAAATGGGGAATTTTATGACCCCATTTGAATGACAGGACTATGGAGGTTGGGTTAAATGAAAGTAGCACCTCTCACTCATCTTGGAAGCTCCAAGGGAGTGGGTGTGAGTGTTACAATGATGATCCTAGAACTATTAGGAAGGTAGTGAATTTAAAGGATGGAAAACTATAAAAAAAAGGCCCATGGTTGAGTAAATGGTAACCTTGGACAAAAATTATGCTTGGGATCTAGTGGAGTTGACAATTGGAAGCAAGCCCATTGGAAACAAATGGGTGTCTAAAAAGAAATCGAATGAAAAAGGAAAAGTGGAGAAATACACATCTCGGTTAGTAGAAAAATGTTATCCCTGGGTAGAGAGAATTGACTTTGGTAAGATTTTTTCTCTTATCATGAAGTCAACTTCTATTAGATTTATTTTGTCTATTGTTGCTACTTTTGATTTTTAAGTAGAAGAGATGGACGTGAAGACAACATTCCTACACAGGAATTTGGAAGAATAAATCTACAAGAAGCAACTAGAAGGCTTTGTAGCGAAGGAAAAGAAAGAACTAGAATGCAGGATAAAAAAGTCCCTATATGGGTTAAAGAAACCATGTTAATGGTATGAAAAATTTGATACTTATATATTGGGACTTGGCTTCACAAGGAGCAAAGCGGATCATTTTGTGTATTTCAAATTAGTTGGTAATCATCTTATTTATTTGGTCTTCGTGTGGATGATATGTTATTGAATGGAAATTATGGGGAAATCATCGAGGGAGTGAAAACTCAATTGTCCTTTATATTTGACATGAAGGATCTTGCTACTGTAAATTTAATCTTGGGCATGGATATTAAAGGAGATCGGGCAAACAAAAAAATCTAGTTAAATTAGAGGATCCATGTTGAGATAATATTGTAGAGGTTTAATATATAATAATTTAAATCGATAAAGGTGTTTATTCTTCTAGGTTCAAAGTTATCTATAGATCACTGACCCAAGACACAAGAAGAGGAAGAGGATATGTCTCATGTTCCATATGCTAGTGTGGTTGGAAGTTTGATTTATACAACTATTTGTGCTAGACTGGACATTAAACATGTACTCGGAGTATTGAGCAAGTATATGTCAAAACCAAGGAAGGAGCATTAGACAACAATAAAAAGGGTTTTGAAGTATTTGTGTGGCAATATTAGTTATGGATTATGTTATTAAGGAAAACTATGATTGGAAAAAGTGTTGGACATACATGCCTTTGTTGATGCAGACTAGGCTCGAGATCTAGATTACAAAGGATCTACAAGTGAGTATGCATTTAACCTATTTGGAGGAGCAATAAATTGGATGAGCAAGAGACAATCTGTAGTGACACTCTTAACTACAAAAGTTGAATACATGGTATCCACTCAAACCCAACTTACCATTCAAAGATCAATCATATTTATGTTCAATATCACTTTGTTGGAGATATAATTGAAGACAAGAAGGTCCTATTGGAAAATATGGGCATTTTGAAGAATATTGCAAATTCATCGACAAAATATGTGAGCACGGAGAATTTCTCTTAGTGTAAAGAAACCATGAGCATTATTGCCCTATATTATTGATCATGTATTCCTGTGGTCCCTTGTATGCAAAGAAAATAATGAGTGGGAGATGTTGGGTATCTATTATAGTCTTTAGATTACTACCTCTACATGCTAAACATTACATTGGATGCAATGGGGGGGTCACAGGTGGGCTTCTGCCCCCATACGAGGGGGTTTAGGGGCAACGCCCTCGAATTTGTTTTGGGCATTATTTTGCATCTATTTTTTGTGGTTTTCAGCACACAATATCTTTTAGCAATTTTGTGGGGCATGGTGATTTAGCCCACAGTTTCATAATCATGATTAAGGAACTATGATTGTATTCTGATCCATGGTAAATGGACTAGTAGTTTTTGGATGTTGTGGGATATGCATATTGTATTGGAATAATATAAAGAAGAATATACTAAAAAAACTTTTCGATCTTCCTGGTTTGAGTTTCTAGGGTAAAATCTCTATGTTAATGTGTGTGCACATCATTGCATTTTTTTTTAATTAATCTATTTGCAAAAATTAACTTGATATGGTTAAAACCTACAAAAATCAATAAAATGTTGTTTTGCATTAATGAACTTGTAAATATCAAATGATCATATTGCACAATCCAACTACACTAAAGTTTTCCAAATCCTTTTTTGACATTAAAACAAGAAGTTCAATAGTAAAAAAGACAATTCTAACAATAATCACTTAATCAAACAATTTTAACAATAATCACTTAATCAAATTCTAATGATGGAAAATCATAAAAACCACTTCATAAAACATCTACTTTTCCCTTTTTCAATATATAAATGTGAAGTTCATTATAAATATATAATTTACAAGAATTTTTTCTTGTTGGTTTAACCAAATGATTATTATTTATATTAAAAGAAGGTTGTGGTTGCAATATACAATAAATGAGTATAAAGCAAAATTAAAAGTTTAATATTAAGATTTTAAAAAGATTCAAAATTTCAAACAATTACCTACTATCTTAGTAGTTCTTGCGACATAACTATAAAGTCTACTAGTATTAAACCTAAAAGGTCAAACTAGTAATATAGCTACCTTACAATGCATAATAAGACTTGTACTTAGAAAAAGACATGTCCACTAAGGGCCTATTTTCGATGTAGACATGTCCACTAAGGGCCTATTTTCGATGTAGACATGTCCACTAAGGGCCTGTTTTCGATGTTTTCCTAAAAGATGAATTCCATCGCTACATTTTTATTTTCCATGTCTATGTATGCTTGTTGAACCATTTAATCATCCTTAATTGTTACTTTGACAAATCCATTAAAAATTTATGGAAGAAAAACCAAAGAATGTGATCCCATAGAAAGACCCAAAACTAATCTATAAAGCATGTTTAAATATACTTCCAATTTCTTTATTTGCTTGCTTTGATGATCCACTACTTCTCATAATTTAACATCCTTGGATATTTAAGATTCAGGTTGACTTGCCACATTGTTTCTATATTGAGAAAGGGCCACTTGTAAATCCTCAATTTGGTGAACTCTCCTTCTCTAGACTTGATGTAGGTCTAAAGTTTTACATGGTATATGACAATTAGAGTTCTATGGTGTTGGAGAGGTAAATCCCCTCTACGGATAGAGGCGATCCCTACTAGCCTAGAATGGGTCTAGCAACAATCAATCAATGCTACTGTGCAAGTTCCTAATTGCAATTAAAAGAGAGGCAAAGAACACCTACTTGGATTCCAACGCTATTGTTTGATGAAGAGATGCCGCTCTCGCTCCTTCGCTCTGGCCGGTCACGATCTTCCACGATCTCCGCGAATAGATACCTGCACATACGAAGAGACAGACAAACACAAGCGTGAAATCTAATAAAAGCAATTATACATCAGTCAGAAAGGATGTAATTCACATTAACCATCAGAAGACAAATGAGAATGGAACCATAACAGTAGTCATCTATTATTAAATCAATAACAGAGAAAGGTACAACCGATGTTCTGACGCCGAGTCCTTCTCTTGAGGGTCCAGCCAGCAAGTCTCTTAAGCATTCACCCTTGGAGGTAGATTCTCCCAACACAAAAGCTCTCTCTCACACAAGCAATACTCACAACCTTCCTTAAGCTTCCTCTAGCAAAACCACACTTGTCACACCAACTACCTACTAGCAGCAGCAATCCAAGCACTATGAATTCCACACTATCCAAAACTAGCTGCTCATGGTAATGGTGGAGGTTTAAGTAGAGAAGGAGTCTCCATGAATGGTGGGAGGACAAGCTTATCTTCAAGGAAGGTGGTTCCAAATGACGAACAGACATGCCATAGAAGGGAGGGCGATACTCACAAGGCTAACAACCAGGCCTGGAACCATCTGGAAGGCTGGCTGTTGGAACAAATTCGCCCAAACTGGATCAGTGCGGGTGTAACACTGGGCTGACGCGCTGACAGCGCATCACAATAACAGTGAAGACTGTGTCAGCGCAGCTGAATACTTTCATAGGATGCGCTGGCGCACAAAATTCGACCAGCGCGGGAAACCCGTGTGCTTCCGCGCTGGCAGCGCACCAGTAACACTATAAGCCGCCCGTCAGCGCGGTTATTTTAAGGACAGACGCGCTGATGCAATAAACTTTGGAAAAGTGGATCATTTGGCCAGTTTGGAGAGCATGAGCATGGTGCATTTGATTCCATGAGACATTAGGGAGACTGACAGGGAGACAGTGACAAATTACTGCGTAACAGATGCCCCCTAAAGCATGAGACCCGAGAGAGTGGGAGGGGTGAAATGCTTTACAAAACTGCTGAACTGGAACACCACCAGGAAGGACCTGCATGAATGTACAACTGATATCTCGATCACATGTAGTCTAGGCATGGGCGCAGCCATCCAAAAGACATACGAAGAAGGTCTGTGGTATGGACGCAGCCACCCAGCTGAAGAGACCATAAAGATAAGAGGGTATGGTCGCAGCCATCCCGGAGACTCAGGTATGGGCGCAGCCATCCATCAATGAGTCATGTAATAACAATCCACAAAATCGCAGCCTGGTTTGCAACAGACAAAAACCAGGGTCTTGCGCTCCATCCCAATCCGAACAAAGTACAAGTTCAAGCACGTGAATACATGAGTTGAAGTCGAACATGCATGAACATCGTCTGATTACTAGTCAATGATGAAAATTGTTAACAGACGCGAGAGGTACCACCAATAATGACAATGGTCCTCAAGGTACTTATAGGTACAATCCGCGGCGTGTGAATCAATGAGCTGGTGTCGAACACCCGCAGAATCATCCGATCGGAGGCCAATGATGAAAACCTCACGTCGAACATGAAGAACCTGCTATTGAGGCATGCAGGCTCTAAGGCACCTGAAGGGAGTCTCTAGGTCACTTTCCTGGATAATGAGCTGAAGTCGACAGGAAGTAACCTTGATCGAAGGTGGGCCATGATGTTTCCCACATCATCGACACGAGACAGAGAAGGATAAAGGATTTTGTGTGAGACATCAGTGGGAGGTGGTAATCTTGCAGAGGTCAACTTCTCTTGAACATATCGGCGGCACAATAGCGGATTTGGCAGTATCTGACATCAAAGGAGCAGAGGTCATGGTGACAATGGCAATGAACAGATGAGAGGTCAAATAGGATAGCCTAAGCCCACGGAGGCTAGTGTAAAACAAGATGAGAAGTCCCCACCCAGACACGAATGCAGATGAGTGCCATGTTCAAGAGCGACATACTGCCGACACGACCATTATTACAGTTTCATTTTCCCCACCATTTTTGGCAGGTACCCCGGTTATTTTTGGATGACAAGCTTTACGGGGATAACATATGCTTGGAGAGGCGTCATGTTGACAATATCCGATGTCATCGATTTTTAACGAGCCTGACAAAGGAGGAGCTCGGCGTCTTTTCCTGTTTAGAGAGTCTGAAAAGACGGCGGAAAAGGAAACTCCAGGGGGGTCCTTTTTCGTAAAGTTGTGTCTCTCAAGCCCGAAAAAGTATAAAACAATACTCGAAAGAACCGCCCGACCATTACGATCGAGGAGTACTTTTCGTGAATAGTAGCTTCGACCCGAAAAAGTAAAAAAGCGGTCGGAAGTATGTCGTTTTAGAGCCGATAATGAGTGTGAAACGACAAACACCCGGCAATTTTTTTAAGTTAAACGGTCGGAAAAAGAGCTTAAAACGACCGCCTCTCGTTCCCTTTAACGAGCCGAAAGGAAGCTCGGCCATCTTTTCTTGATTTATGTCGGAAAAGAGCTTAAAGACGACATTTTTTGGGACCAACGATGATATATCCATGCCCCCCGGCCGAACGAGGGTTACAAGACGTATAATCGATGCCCCATTTGGCAAATGGACCTACGGTAACAACAGGGTGCAGTGGTGCAGGAGGTGCACGCATTTTCCGGTGGTAAACCTGACATTCATGACATGCACGTACGGCAAGGATGCAATCCTTGAAAATAGAAGGCCAGAAATAACCAGCACGGAGAATTTTCTGGGCGGTGGCATATCCGGACATATGGCCGCCACAAGCACCGGAGTGGCAGTCATTCAATACCCGCTCAGCCTCCTCGAGAGTCAAGCATCGACGGAGAACAAAATCAACGCCGAGGCGGTACAGGGTATCGCCAATAATGCGATAGGGTTGAGATTGGTGACGAATCCTTCGTCGAGCGTCTTTCGATACATCAGGACGGAAGGAAGACGTCTGCAAATATACTATGATGTCCCCATACCAAGGGTCGAGGGTGCTGATTAGAAACAATGTTTCATCCGGGATATGCTCTTCCGAACGGGATGGTACAGAAGGGGATGGCAAAGAACAGAGCAGTTCTGCAAAGACCAGAGATTTCTTAGACTTGGCAGCAGTAAATTCCAAGTCAAACTCTTGTAGGATGACAATCCATTTCGAGTACTTGCCCCCCAGCAGCTGACGCAACAAGATGTAGGTCATAGGGTTGCAGTCGGAAATCACGGTCGTAGTGCGCAACAGGATATAGTGTCGGAATCGTTGGACAGCGCAAACAGCGGCTAATGCCAACTTCTCGACATACGCGTAGTGAGTTTCTGTATCCAAGAGATTGCGACTAAGGTAATAGATAACGTGCTCGTTGCCATCATCATCATCCTGCACCAGAACCATGCCGATGGTGGTGTCAGCGGCAGCTAGATAGAGGGAATAATCACGGTGATAGTTCGGAGGTCTTAAGAGTGGAGCCGAGACAAGGAGGTCCTTGAGTCGCTTGAAAGACTCCTGGGCGATGGCATCCCAACGAAAGGGTGTGTCTCGCTTTAATAATCGTGTGAAACCCTTAGCTACCTCGGCATAATTTGGAATGAATCGTCTAAGGAAATTCGCTTTGCCCTGCAGGCTCTGCAATTGCTGCAAAGAGGCAGGGGGAGGAAGATTCAGGATGGCCTCAACTTTGAGGGGATCCAAACGGATGCCTTCTCGGGAGACGATAAACCCGAGCAGTCGGCCAGATTCTACGCAGAAGACACACTTATGAGGGTTAAGCCTTATGCGGTAGTGTCGACAGCAGAGAAAAATCTCGCGGAGATGAGAAGGATGGTCCTGACGCTTAGCTGAATGAGCCGGAAGGTCATCCAGGTAAGGTTGTACAATGTGACGTATATCATGAAAGGCATAAGACATTGCACGTTGAAATGTAGCGTCGGCATTCTTTAGACCGAAAGGAAGCTTCTTATAGGCGAAGGTGCCCCAAGGACAAATAAAAGTTGTCTTATGCTGGTCTGTGGGTGCAATGTTGATCTGGTTATAGCCAGAGAAGCCGTCCATAAACGAGTAAATCTCACTTCCTGCGCACTCATCAATAAGCTGATCGATGAAGGGCGTAGGGAAGTTATCCTTCGGACAGGCACGGTTGATATCACGATAGTCAACACAGACCCGGATAGTACCCTGCTTTTTATTCACAGGGACTATATTTGACACCCAATCCGTAAGGGGAATGGGGTAAATAAAGCCAGCTTTAAGAAGCTTTTCGACTTCGGCCTTGATGGCTGCAGCCTTTCGGGGGTGCACAGGGCGTAAGCGCTGACGAACAGGCTTAGCACCTGGGTACGTAGGTATTTCGTGCACCACTATATTAGGATCGATGCCGGGCATTTCCTCGTAGGACCATGCGAAGACATCACGAAATTCGCGAAATAGAGCAGTATAGAGCTGAACTTCCTCAGGAGTGCAAGTGACTCCGATATGAATGTGCTCGACGATCCCTGGTTTAACAGAGATGTCGATTGGTTGGGTTTGCGTGATATTTCCCATATTTCCCTCTGACACTTGATATAGTTGAATGGGTGTTTGGAGGGGCGGGGATGGGACACAAGAAGCAAACCGCTCGAGACATGCGGTCATTTCCAGATGGGGAGGGAGAAACGAAGAGCGATGGTGGTGATCTGACCAAGGGAGCTCTTCGAGAGACATGGTCTCTATGATGGCTTCGTCGGAAGGAAATATTTCCTTCAATGGATCCGACGTAGCCTCATCTCCTAGCCAAGGGAAATGATCGTATGAATCGGGAACACTGCTCGGAAGAGCAGGTTCATCAGGGGGAGCCGATGCAGTGACGATCTCGATGTAGTTGAGTTCGGCAGGACTCAACGGCATCATATCATCCCAAGAGTCTTCCTGATTAGCAGGAGGAAGAATCCACGGATCTGAGCCTACAGAGATCATGTTGATAGGGGCGAGATTAGGAGGTGGGTGGGGAAAGACTCCCATTAAGGTGGGATCTTTAAAGAGTCCAGCACCCACGTTCACGAGTGACTTTGAGGTATGCTCCACGAATGGCACATTACCTTCAGAAGAAGAGGCGAAGAAAGAGAGCTGGTCCACCGTGACAATCTTCCCCTGGTGAGGGAAACGAATGACACAGAACAAGGAGGAAGCCACGACTTGCATGGCGTATGTCCAGCTCCGTCCGAGGAGGAGGTTGTAAGTCAAATTGGCGTCGACAACTTCGACCTCCACTTCTACGGTCTTTCCTTCCAAAGAGATGGGTAAGCGTTGGAGGATACCGTAAGGACAAGATTCTCTTCCATCGAAAGCTTCTAACGTCGTAGGGGACTGACTCAAAGCAGGGGAAACAATCGCCTTCCAGCAAGCAACAGACATGATGCAGGTTGAGGCACCTTCGTCAATAACCGTACGATGAATCGTCCTACTATTGATGATGACCTGTATAAGGAAAGCGACTTGGTGAGGCAGTCTCTGTGTAAAACCTTCGAGATCGAAAGAAATCAAATCTGAATCTGTCGGGTCGATGCCACCAATAGCTGATAGCAAGGACTTCCTCTGGGAGGGGCAGCTCTGGAGGACTTCTAGAGCGGACATAGCAGACGGAGCCTGAGCGAAGTCCTCGACAATGCTATAGTGTTGGGCAGCACGAGCATTAGGGTTGTAAGATGACTTCCTGAGTACACCTTTTTGAGGGGGTCGGGGGATCGTCTCAGTGCTGGGCCTTTCGATGTGGAGAGGACCAGAACTAGACGGAGGAGCGCTGGAGGGAACCTCCGGCTCTTTCCCGGCACGAGATGGATAATCTTTCGCTCGAGTTGAAACATGGATGGGGATCGTGCCAGCCATGAACACTTGAGAACCGAACGAGGAAGAGGATTGAGACGGGTCTGCCACCATTTGAGTCTGCTGGGAAGGGAAAGGCTCTTTAAGCACGGCAGGGGTCCCAGGAGCACCTTTCAATAACCGACTAACTTCGGACCGCCTTGGGCAGTCCTTAGTGTAGTGATCCTCATCACATATGAGACAAGGATACTTAGGTTTTCGTTTAGCTCCTTCCTCGGGTGGAGGTTTAGGGGCATCCTGCTTGGGCTGACCAGATTTATCTTTAGCTTTTCCCTTCTTTTTCCCTTTTGAGGATTTATCCGCCGCGGTGGACTGGACGGCGTTTACCTCAGAGGTACTTCCAGGATTAGATTGGCCCTGAGGAGCATTTTCATTAGAAGCGTTCTGTTTTTGCTTCCCAGGGTTCGCGGTCGATTTCTTTGATGACGAGTTAACAGAGCCAATGACTCCATCGACAGATGGTTTGGGCGGAGCCTTGGTCTGTCCAGGCCTCGGGGCGTCTGGCAAATAATCATATAGAGTACCCGACTGAGAGTATACTAAGTCTAGGTACTGAGCTCGCGCGATCGCTTGCTCTTCAGTTACACAAGCTCCCATGGCAATGTCTTTCACAATTTTAGGGACAAAGGAAGTTGTGAACCAATCGGTCAGGAGTTGATCAGGAATCCAGAATTTGATCAATCGACGACGCCTTCTCCATTCATGTATGTGATCAGATATGTGCGTAGCCGTATCCTGTTTAAGAGACGTGAGGAGATTCGTCCCTGTCTCGTACCGAATGGGTAACTGAAAATGAGTTAAAAATGCCATAGCCAGCGAGTTAAAATCTTGAAACATGCCGCGATTCAGCTCAATATACCATTTAGCGGCTGAGCCGGTGAGAGTTCTCTGAAAGAGACGAAGTCGGATAGAGTCATCAAGCCATGAGTTCGATGAACACCAAAGGTGATAGGTCATAACATGTGCTTGAGGATCCTCACCCGCTTTGCCATCAAATTTTGGACAATCACCGGGTATTTTAGTCCGAACTGGCGGCCAATATGCATTATTCAGAATGGGATCATTCATTAATTTGGACACGTCCGGAAGTTCCAACGTCGCTAAGAATGGCAACTGAGGGTTAAAGGACATTTGTGGCTGTGGATTCGAGGCAGTATTAGGGTTCCAACCAGGTGGTGGTTGCCCCCACGAACTTTGTCCAGATGGACCGGGCCCAAAAGGGCCTGGCGCATAGGAATTTTGTCCGTAGGGGTTCTGCCCATATGTATTCTATCCATATGCAGACAGTTGACCCTGGGTCTGCCCCCCAGCACCCCACGTATTAGCAACTTGACCCGCAGGTGCAGCATACTGATAATTCTGGTAAGGAGTGACCTGCATCTGTTGATAATTTTGGTAAGGGGTAAACTGAGTTTGCCCCTGGGGTTGCTGGTAGCCATACGTTTGCTGGGCTCCATACTGAGCCTGGTAAGCAGGCTGCGCTTGGTAGGAAGGCTGGGGCTGTGGCCCGCCTTGCATTTGATAACCCATTTGAGTTTGAGGCCCAGAATAATGTCCTTGAACCGGCTGGGCTTGGATCATCTGGCCGGAAGGTTGGCCTGGTTGAATCTGGGATGGACCTGCTTGCCCAGAAGGACGTACTTGCTGGGTGCCAGGTTGTCCTTGAGCAACCACGGGTTGTCCTTGCGGAACAGATGGTCGAGCTGGCTGGATGGCTGGTTGACCTTGTGGTTGGCTAGCCTGTCCAGCTGGATGAGTAGGACGGACAGTGGGTTGGCCTTGTTGCACAGAGGGCTGGCCCGTTTGTCCGGAGGGTTGTACTGGCTGAGCAGTGGGTTGGCCCTGCTGTACGTAGGGTTGCCCCCCTTGCCCAGAAGGTTGCACGGGCTGAGCAGTGGGTTGGCCCTGCTGTACGTAGGGTTGCCCCCCTTGCCCAGAAAGATGACTAGACTGGACAGTGGGTTGGCCCTGCTGCACGTAGGGTTGCCCCCCTGCCCAGAAGGATACCCTTGTTGGACTGCTGGTTGACCTTGAGGGGTGTAATTTTGCCCAGCTTGTCCAGTGGGATACCCTTGCTGGAAACCAGGTTGGCCTTGTTGGATGTAAGGCTGCCCTGGCTGACCAGACGGATAACCTTGCTGGGTACCAGGTTGCCCTGGGTAACCAGAAGGTTGACTCTGATAGGAAAAAGATGGACCTCCCATGGCCGAAGGTTGTCCCGGGTAGGGTTGTCCTTGTGGGCCCCCAGATTGTCCTGGGTAAGACTGGCCATAAAGTGGTTGCCCTTGGGGGGCTTGCACATAAGGTGGCTGGCCTAGATTAGGCGGTCCTTGAGGCTGTCCAGGAATTGCCCGGCGCCCACGAAAAGTATGAGTAATGGGATCATAAGTAATGTCTAATGGCGTCGAGACTTCAACAAAATGTTGAAGAGGCGCGGATTGAACATGCTCGAGGTACTGACCGTTAGCATCATAATAAAAGAGTGGACCTTGGTAATTCGGGTCCACGATGGGTTGCCCATGGGCATCATATGGCCCCCCTCCTGGAACAAGACCAGAAGAGGGCTGAGCACTTTGTGCAGGATCGATGACTCCAGACGAAACCCCTGGTTGGCCACTGCTCACTTGACTGTGAGAGGGACCAGCCCCAGGGTTTGTAGATGAAGACGTTGTCACAGCACTGACGACTGGAGTTGAGTACGCTACACAAACAGTTGGATTTGTGGGAACTGAGGTAACAGGCGTATTAGGGGGTTGCGAAAGAAAGGGTTCCGTGGTGGCAATGACACTGGGATCCCATATAGTTGTAGAAGGCATTCTGGCAGCTATTCTATCCCTCATTGATTGATATCGTGGAGGAAGTGGAGAAGTAGCTGGAATGGGAGTTTCAATACTTGACACCACGGGTGTCTCACTTGTGCTGGGAGATGTCTCATCCATTTGGGAAGTTGACATCGGAGACGACATACCGGGAGGGGTAACAGGAATATCGTCTTCGTCAGGCTCCCAGATAGGGTTCCAATCTTCTTCGTAATCCGGGTCGCCCGAGGCACGTATGTTGATAGGATGGATACTCGGGATGACCGGAAGAGTATCGCTTACAATTGGTACCTCAGGAGCAACAGAAGATGGAGAACCGTGATCACTTGGACTGGGAGTTGACAGGTCAGCCAGGGTGACAAACCCCACACAAAACCCTAAAGGAAACTAACGACAAAGACCCTACTCAAACTAACGCATACAAAATCTAACCAGGTAATGTTATCGTGGCCGAATAAATTTTTAAGACACAGGAACTGAACTTGACCTTTTCATGTTTCAAGAGTCGAGAAAAGGACGAAAAGATGACTCTAGTCTCCTTCGAATGTTTAATGAGCACGAAGTGACAAGAAGCTCACTGGCACCTTTTCGTTTAGGGAGTCCGAAAACGATCAAAAGTGACTGCTCTGGAGATTCTAGGCAAAGGGTTTACCAAGCAATCCGTAAAACTGCTTATACACCTTGGCAATCGTATGAGAACCTAGGACTTTCCGTACTACAGTCAATCTTCCTGAATGCTGTGTTCGGTGCGTTACGGTTCGCAGGGCGGCAGACTCGACTTCCTATGGATCAAGGTCGATAACCTAGTGGGGTCTCCCCTATATACGCGACGATACGTGGGAGCTCAAATCCGTGCTAGACCACTATCGAGTCACAAGAGGAGGAATCACCCAACCGCAATGTGAAACAACAGTGACTAGGTTTAACGACGCCGGAGCACGTCTCTAGCCTAGACCTCTACAATATGAGCGTTAAGTTCCAATGCGTTTTTAGATTTATTCGGTTTATTTTATGGTTGATGTTGAATTAAGTTTCGGTTTCAGGCCTTATCGTATTATCTCTCACAATTACCTAGATGCAAACTACATGCCAAAGAATACCATTTTGTTCGATGAATTCTAACTATGAGAAGGTTAAGAGCTTTCAATCAAACAAAATGAACTCAAACAATCAAACAATCTAATGCAGCTAATGACAAAGAAATGAAATTTTCTTTTAAGAACACAAATCAATAAAATGCTCTTCTTTTCATTAACTATTGGATGCAAAAGATGCTAGTTTGATTTTCTCTTTCAATGGCACTATGCACTTTAAAATGAATTTTGAGAGACAGCAACACTGAGCAAAAAGAATTAAAATCACTCAATGAAAAGCACAACAAGCGTGAAAAGAGCCGATTGAACCCTAGCAACTGTGATCTGTGCCTGGGTAGTGAAACAATCGAAGGATCGGTTCAACAACAATCACCTCAAGCAAACAAGCAAAGAAAGCAAAAAGAGGAAGGTTTCCACGATAGCAAAGGCAAGCAGCAACGAACTTTTGCGAACAAGTGAACAAGCGGACAAAACAAGGTCAGTCCAGTGGAAACTGGATGATGGCACTAGGTCACGGGACGCAAAAATGAAATCCGTCCAGCAAGAGCTCGCAAGCAAGTGTGTAACAGTTCAAACAATAAATATCAAGTCATAAACCAAGTAGAAAAAGCTGGAGATAGTCAAACCAACAGGCTCAGGAGGCAAAATTGAAACAAATTCAATTTTACAAGATCAACGCGGGTAGCGGTCAGCAACTGTGTGCTGACAAGAGGTCACGCGTAGCAACTTGGCACTGTCAGCGCGGAAGGACACGACTTAAGCGCGCTGGTTCAATTTCAGAACCGTCGCGACTGTTTTACGTACAAGCACGATGACAACAGGTTTAAAGAAACAGCTATGCGCTGTCAGCGCAACTGTTTTGATATAAACCGCGCTGAGGTTAAAAAAGAGGCAAAATCAAGCCAAAAACTCCCAAACCAAGGCCAGAACTCTTTAAACAATTAAGACACTTCCCAGATTGAACCAGGAGGGCTAAAAGCAGAGAACTAATCCCCAATTTCAAAAAGAGAGAAAAATCAAACTCAAACACAAAGATGGACAAAAAAGACAAAAGGCCAGCTCCCCAGCGGAGTCGCCAAATTGTTGGAGAGGTAAATCCCCTCTACGGATAGAGGCGATCCCTACTAGCCTAGAATGGGTCTAGCAACAATCAATCAATGCTACTGTGCAAGTTCCTAATTGCAATTAAAAGAGAGGCAAAGAACACCTACTTGGATTCCAACGCTATTGTTTGATGAAGAGATGCCGCTCTCGCTCCTTCGCTCTGGCCGGTCACGATCTTCCACGATCTCCGCGAATAGATACCTGCACACACGAAGAGACAGACAAACACAAGCGTGAAATCTAATAAAAGCAATTATACATCAGTCAGAAAGGATGTAATTCACATTAACCATCAGAAGACAAATGAGAATGGAACCATAACAGTAGTCATCTATTATTAAATCAATAACAGAGAAAGGTACAACCGATGTTCTGACGCCGAGTCCTTCTCTCGAGGGTCCAGCCAGCAAGTCTCTTAAGCATTCACCCTTGGAGGTAGATTCTCCCAACACAAAAGCTCTCTCTCACACAAGCAATACTCACAACCTTCCTTAAGCTTCCTCTAGCAAAACCACACTTGTCACACCAACTACCTACTAGCAGCAGCAATCCAAGCACTATGAATTCCACACTATCCAAAACTAGCTGCTCATGGTAATGGTGGAGGTTTAAGTAGAGAGGGAGTCTCCATGAATGGTGAGAGGACAAGCTTATCTTCAAGGAAGGTGGTTCCAAATGACGAACAGACATGCCATAGAAGGGAGGGCGATACTCACAAGGCTAACAACCAGGCCTGGAACCATCTGGAAGGCTGGCTGTTGGAACAAATTCGCCCAAACTGGATCAGCGCGGGTGTAACATTGGGCTGACGCGCTGACAACGCATCACAATAACAGTGAAGACTGTGTCAGCGCGGCTGAATACTTTCATAGGATGCGCTGGCGCACAAAATTCGACCAGCGCGGGAAACCCGTGTGCTTCCGCGCTGGCAGCACACCAGTAACACTATAAGCCGCCCGTCAGTGCGGTTATTTTAAGGACAGACGCGCTGATGCAATAAACTTTGGAAAAGTGGATCATTTGGCCAGTTTGGAGAGCATGAGCATGGTGCATTTGATTCCATGAGACATTAGGGAGACTGACAGGGAGACAGTGACAAATTACTGCGTAACATATGGCCCTCCATTATTTTAGAAGCCTTAAATTTGGAGCAAATCCTAGTGCCAAGAAGAATACTAGTTAACTCCTAAATCAAAGATGACCAAAAGGAGAGCACACCATAAAGCCAAAACCCAAGAACAAAGGCCAAATTCACTTAGAAAAGTAGACTAAGACCAAACTCACCAGGCTTGAGATAACGTGAACAAAATTGGATATTTGAACCAAATTGAGTTAACATTCCTTAAACAATTGTAAGTACCAAAGACCAAATGAGAGAAAATCCCACATTTGTAGCACATAGCCATCCTTTCCTAATTAAATACTATCAAGTGTTGAAGATATTCAATAATTTGGGTGATATCAAAGAAAAAGGGTGGTGGCATTAAATCTTGGAATGTTGATTGTAATTGGGGTGTCCCTATCATTGCTTACCTCTCATGATATTAAGTTTATCAAAGTCCCTTGTTCTTAGATCAAGTGGTGAGGAAAATTGTTTGTGATACCACTCAATCAAGTTCAATCGCTAGGACATGTTAGCCCTTTGTGACAAGGCTTAAAGAGTAGGACACCCCTGGGATAGATCTTCCTCCCTTATGGTGGGGCTCATGATGTCTTGGCTCTTTCTAAGTCATAAATTATTGGTATACATAGCTTGCAAGTTGTTGAATATACTCTTGGTGTTGTAGTGAAAACCAAAAGGTTTAATCTTGGGTCTCACCTAAATTACTCCAATGTGTTACCAATTCACCATGGTTTATAAAAAAGGTTTACCAAATTTAGGATATGCATGACAATTGGAGGCTGTACAAGTAGCACATTAACTATATTTTGATGAGATGGATATTAACTTCAAGATGTTTCTACTTTGTACTGAGAGGCACTCTCCAACCTAGTATATCTATTTATAATGATAAATAAATATAAAATGCAATTTAAAAAGACATAAAATTAATAATTGTATTTCTAATAAGCCTAGATCCATCTTAACTCTGAATCTACCAAGTGCTGAGAGGGATCAAATCATCTCAAGCAATTTGATCCCTCTCGGCACTTGGTAGATTCAAAGTTAAGATGGATCTAGGCTGGTTTAATTCCCCCTTTAAATAAGCTATATCCCACATGAATACCACGGGTTCTCAATACCATAGATCAATTTTATTTTTATAGGGTTATTTTTATTTTTATTTTAATTGAGTTAAAATGTTCATATTACATTACATTATGTTACGACATCAACACCATACTAGGCTTATTATTACTAACTTTTTAAAAACAAACTGTTAGAGGTTTTATATTAACAAAGGTTGAACTATGGGCCAAAACCCTTACAATTTTTTTTTGAGATTAAAATATGGAAATATTCCTCTGCCCATAAAATAAAAAAACTAGTCCTGGCACTATAGCTCTTTCTTATACAAAAAGGGTGACACTAATAACTCAACAAAAAGAACCAAGGATTAAATAGTACTTGTAGGGAAATATAAGACAATTTAAGGTAACGAGAGAACCAACAAAAGGAAAACATTGGTGATGCCAACCATCCACTATGATCATTGCTACAAGGATAAACTCCCCACAGACAATGAGCTTTTTCCTTTTCCTAAGCAGTATTGGAGCCAATACCACCCGAACCAAATTGAGCATTTCCAGTGACATTATTTTCCATTGATGAAACCTAAGCATTGAGGGAAGAGATCTCCTCATGTAACCCAATCAAAGAGAGTTCCATGTTGTTGAGGTGCCGAAGCAATTTCGATTCTAGAAGGAGTTAAAAAGACTGGCGTTGCTTCTTGCAATATTATCTTGTCTTTTCCTAACATCCAAGAAAGCTTTTGCCGAGTCCAGAATTTTGTCGAGCAATAGACCATCGTTATCAGGCTCCGAGGGCTTGGAAGAGTCCACAATGACTAAAGAGAACCAATGAGAGCAGATAATTAACACAATGAACAAGATGAACCAATCTTCAGGGCTAGAAAGAAACAATGTCCCGTAAAATCCCAAGGGAGCTCAAATTATCATTAAATAAGCCACACAAGAATGTTGACATGAGCTGAATTGAGACATAGAATCCATATCTAAACCCAAATCCTCGAAAGGGCAATGAGAAGAATGTTGATGGGAGATATAGGGTGACGATATTAGCTCTAACTCTCTGCTCAATGAATGCATTGCCTTGCCGATGGTAATTCCCACCAAATGATAAGTAGCCTATTTGGGATTGAATAGGTCGATGGTTGTGGGAATTGCTTGGAGGCCTAAATGTGGGCCCAAGTTTAAATGGCTTTAGGAGTTCAGTGTTCGGGGCCTTGGGGTGTAAGTTCATTGTGTTCCTATTGAGGGCCTGAAGTCCCGAATAAATTAACAAAACATATTTTTATTCACAAAACACTTTGTGGTGCAAGCCGATGGGGCCCATGTGGATATTTGACATGGCCAATGCCACGTTGGCTTAGCAGATGACGTGGTGATGACAGCTACATGGAGCGTAAGAGAGATGACATGTGGCAGGCACCAAAGGTCATTTGGAGGGATAGTGGATTGAATTTGTGTGACATGTCGCATCCTTAGAGCAGGCCACATGGTGGGTATGATGTCACCTCAGGTTGATGTCATCTCGATACCTCAGAAGAAAAAAGGGAATTAACACAAGGAGTAGGTTGAGGTTGACGAGGTCGAGATTTATGGGAGACTTCTCCGACAATTGATGGGGATTTTGGCGTCTCGGGACCTAGGGGTTTTAGACCTCAAGAGGATTTTTGTTATGCACAATAGGCCGAGGACGAAAGAAGGGTGAGATGATGTAGTGGGGTTTAGGAAGACATGGCTTGCTACGTAGGATTGCCATGCTAATGGCACAAGCCATGTGGCCCACCCATTGAGCACCATGTGGCAACCATGATGACATGGCAAGGTTTAAAAAGGGTCAAGTTTCAAATTACCATAACTTTTGGTCCGTAAGTCAAATTGAGGAAAAAATTATATCACCAGAAAGGTCTCGACGAGCCTGACATGATGATTGCATTAGTTTTTAGATTTAATAAATTTGAAATTGAGGAATTGTTTGACCCTATTTGCATGACAGGACTATGGATGTTGGGTTAAATGAAAGTAGCACCTCTCACTCATCTTGGAAGCTCCAAGAGAGTGGGTGGGAGTGTTACAATGATGATTCTAGAACTATTAGGAAGGTAGTTTCAAAGGATGGAAAAATCTAAAAAAGGCCCATAGTTGAAGAAATTGTAGTCTTGGACGAAAATGAGGCTTGGGCTCTAGTGTCGATTGGAAGAAATCCCATAGGAAACAAATGGGTGTTTAAAAAGAAACTGAATGCAAACGACAAAGTGGAGAAATACAAAGCTCGGTTAGTCGCAAAATGTTATCACTAGGTAGAGAGAATTGACTTTGGTGAGATTTTTTCTCTTATCATGAAGTCAACTTCTATTAGATTTATTTTATCTATTGTTTCTACTTTTGATTTTGAAGTAGAAAAGATGGACGTGAACACAACATTTCTATACGAGGATTTGGAAGAATAAATCTACAAGAAGCAACTAGTAGGATTTGCAGTGAAGGAAGAGAAAGAACTTGTATGCATGATTAAAAAGTCGCTATATGGGTTAAAGAAATCATCAAGGTAATGGTATGAAAATTTTGATACTTATATATTGGGACTTGGCTTCACAAGGAGCAAAGCGGATCATTGTGTGTATTTCAAATTAATTGGTAATCATCTTATTTATTTGGTTTTGTGTGTGGATGATATGTTATTGAATGGAAATTATGGGGAAATCATCCAGGGAGTGAAAACTCAATTGCCCTTTAAATTTGACATGAAGGATCTTGGTATTGTAAATTTAATCTTGGCCATGGAAATTAAAGGAGATCGGGAAAACGTGAAACTCTAGTTAAAGTAGAGGATCCATGTTGAGATAATATTGTAGAGGTTTAATATATAAGAATGTAAGTCGATAAAGTTGCTTATTCCTTTAGGTGTAAAGTTATCTATAGATCATTGACCCAAGACACAAGAAGAGGAAGAGGAGATGTCTCATGTTCCATATGCTAGTGTGGTTGGAAGTTTGCTTTATATAACAATTTTTATTAGATCGGACATTAAACATGTACTGGGAGCATTGAGCGAATATATGTCAAAACCAAGGAAGGAGCATTAGACAACATTAAAAAGGGTTTTGAGGTATTTGTGTGACAATACTGGTTATGGATTATGCTATCAAGGAAGACTAGGATTGGACAAAGTGTTGGACATATATTCCTTTGTTGATGTAGACAAGGCTCGAGATCTAGATTGCAGAGGATCTACAAGTGAGTATGCATTTAATCTGTTTGGAGGAGCAATAAATTGGATGAGCAAGAGACAATCTGTAGTGACACTCGTAACTACAAAAGTTGAATACATGGTAGCCACTCCAACCCAACTTATCATTCTAAGATGAATCATATTTACGTTCAATATCACTTAGTTGGAGATATGATTGAAGACAAGAAGATGCTATTGGAAAATATGGGCATTTTGAAGAATATTGCAAATTCATCGACAAAATATGTGAGCACTCAGAATTTCTCTTGGTGTAAAGAAACCATGGGCATTGTTGCCCTATATTATTGATCATGTATTCTTGTGGTCCCTTGTATGCAAATAAAATAATGAGTGGGTGATGTTGGGTATCTATTATATTATTTACATGACTACCTCTACATGCTAAACATTACATTGGGTGCAATGGGGAGGTCACGGGTCAGCTTCTGCCCCCATACAAGGGGGTTTAGGGGCAACGCCCTCGAATTTGTTTTGGGCATTATTTTGCATCTATTTTTTGTGGTTTTTAGCAAACAATCTCTTTTAGCAATTTTGTGGGGCATGGTGATGGGCTCCCACAATTTCATAATCATGGTTAAGGAACTATGATTGTATTCTGATCCATGGTAAATGGACTAGTAGTTTTTGGATGTTGTGGGATATACATATTGTATTGAAATAAGATGAAGGAGAATATACTAAAAAATCTTTTCGATTTTCCTAGTTTGAGTTTCTAGGGTAAAATCTCTATGTTAATGTGTGTGCACATCATTGCATCTTTTTCCTTTTTTTTATTAATCTATTTGCAAAAGTTAACTTTATATGATTAAAACCTACAAAATTCAATAAAATTTTGTTTTGCATTGATGAAATTATAAATATCAAATGCTCATATTGCACAATCCAACTACTCAAAATATTTAAGTTTTCCAAATCCGTTTTGACATTAAAACAACAAGTTCAATAGTAAAAAAATACAATTTTAACAATAATAACTTAATCAAACAATTTTAACAATAATCACTTAATCGAACAACTTTAAAAATAATCACTTAATCAAATTCTAGTGATGGAAAATCATAAAAAACAACTTCATAAAACATCTACCTTTCCTTTCTTTCAATATATATAAACGTGAAGTTCATTATAAATATATAATTTATAAGATTTTTTTGTTGTTGGTTTAACCAAAAGATTATTATTTGTATTAAAATAAGGTTGTGGTTGCACTATACAACAAATTAGTATAAAGCAAAATTAAAAGTTTAATATTAAGATTTTAAAAAGATTCAAAATTACAAACCATTACCTACTATCTTAATAGTTCTTGCAACATAACTATAAAGTCTACTAGCATTAAACCTAAAAGGCCAAGCTAATAATATAGCTACCTTACAATGCATAATAAGACTTGTACTTAGAAAAAGACATGTCCACTAAGGGCCTATGTTCAATGTAGACATGTCCAATAAGGGCTTATGTTCTATGTTTTCCTAAAAGATGAATTCCATCGCTACATTTTCATTTACCATGTCTATGTGCACTTGTTGAACCATTTAATCATCCTTAATTGTTACTTTGATAAATCCAATGAAAATTTATGGAAGAAAAACCAAAGAATGGGATCCCCTAGAAAGACCCAAAACTAATCTATAAAGCATGTTGAAATATACTTCCAACTTCTTTATTTGCTTGCTTTGATGATCCACTACTTCTCATAATTTAACATCCTTGGATATTTAAGATTCAGGCTGACTTGCTACCTTGTTTCTATATTGAGAAAGGGCCACTTGTAAGTCCTCAATTTACTGAATGCTCCTTCTCTTGATTTGATGTAGGTCTAAAGTTTTGCACGGTATATGGCAACTAGAGTTCTATGGCCCTCCATTATTTTTAAAGCCTTAAATTTGGAGCAAATCCTTGTGCCAAGAATAATTCCAGTTAACTCCTAAATCAAAGATGACCAAAAGGAGAGCACACCATAGAGCCAAAACCCAAGAACAAAGGCCCAATTCACTTAGAAAAGTAGTGTAACAACCCCGAAATTAAAACATGCAACTAATTCGATTAATCATGCGATTTATAATTAACACACAATTTATCAACTATTTAACATTGAATTTCCGAAATATGAGCAGAGACAACTTACCTGTGGCGATGATATTCCTTACTTGTGATTTCGAAGTTGAACGCTATTTGAATCCTGCTAACCGCAACAAAGTTTTGGGGACAACTCTCCACCCAACCGTAGGCTTAGTTGCAGAGAATCTTGCTACAACTAGCCACCCCCAAGCCCTCAATCAACGTACTACTACTAGGGAATCCCCTCTCTCACAACACTTTTCTCCCAAGAGAATGGATGATGGAATCATGGAATGATCTCTCATCTTCTTCACTGTTTATTAAATAGAACAAACATTGGAAGGGGAACCGCATGCACACATTCCATGTGTCAACATGCAACTTTTATTTCTTTATTTTAAGTTTAACTTAATTTAGTAATTCTCTTAATATGATTCTTTCTTATTTTATTCATTTTTACTTTTTGATATCTTTACTTATTTTTACTATTTTTATAGCTCTCTTAGTTTAACTCTTCCTTATTTTATTTTACTTTTTGTTAACTTTACTTATTTTTACTAATTTTTATAGTTTATTTATATTTATATTTATATTTATTTAGAACTCTAGTATTGTTATTTACTATTTTATTTATTATTATTATATTTTCTTCATTATTTATTATTTATTTACTATTATTATATTTTATTTATTGTTTATAATTTATTTTCTTATATTTTAATATTATATTATATTATTTATTATTTTTATTATTATTAGGGGACATTACATACTCCCCCTCTTTAAGGAACTTCGTCCCGAAGTTAAGTTGAATTATTTAACATTTTATTTATTTAGTTATTTATTACTTCATGTTTGCCCTACACCTTCTGCTGAACTAGTATAACTAGCAGGCATCGAAAGTTTTCACAACACCCGAGAAATCTCAAGGAAACTCTTTCCTTTTTCCCACTTTCAGAACCAGGCATAAGCCCCCCCAGTCTGAATCCTAGTCCAAGGCTAGCCCGAAGGCTCACGCCTGACTCAGACCTCATCTGCCCCAAGGCAGGCATCCGGTATGGTACTCAATTACTCCGGGCATCTCGCAAGGCTGGCCCACTCCCTCCACAACTACTAAGGCGCACAGCCCCAGGCATCGAAATCCTTACACCCCCACCAAACTTCGGCATCCCAATCGAATAACAGGCACCTAGCCTACAACATCAGGCATTTGGCCTCCTCAAGATGGTCCCATACCCCCTCAAGAGCTATCCATCAAGAGCTATACAAGACAAAGGAACCACCGACATATGTAGTGTTGATTGAGTTTGTCCCCAGCCCATATGGTGTTACATATTCTCCCTCGTAAGTATGGGCTCCCACGAGATCATCAAATAAACAGGCCCTCTCGGCCCATTTGTGGAGTTCCTGTTAGTCACCACATCTCAACATGCAACCACTGCATTAGTTCTTTATCTGGGCGAGATGGTGGCTTTGCTACTGCTTCTGGAATTGAATCTACTTTAGTTGTGCCTGTGGATTCAAAGGTACAAGGAGAGGTACACCATTTGCTGCCCAGACTGCAACAGAAAATGCTATTCGTGTACCCGATATCGGGAGGTTTTCCCTGAGTAGATTAGGGATTTATACACTCATAATGAGTACCATAATCAATAGCTAGGTATGGATAGGGAGGCATCGAATACATGTGATGAGCTGAGCAGTTCTCAGATATTAAATGAACTTCTCTAGATGGTAGTAGCCAGAGGAATAGAAAGCAAAAGCGATTCCCGTAGTAGCGGCGAGCGAAATGGGAGCAGCCTAAACCGTGAAAACGGGGTTGTGGGAGAGCACAATATAAGCTCTATGCTGCTAAGCAAAGCGGTTAATCATAATATCATAGAAAATAATCTACATGCCAACTTCTACATGTCATCATGATAACATAACATCATTGTTAATCACCACATTCTCATGTTATAAAATCTTCTTGCAATTACCACATGCTTCACATCATAATATCCTCATAAGTTACAACATCAACATATGAACATCAAAGATATATCATGACATCATATAATAAATGAACCACATGTCAATATACATCATGATCTTTATGCATATCATATCCATCATGAGCATTCAACATCATTATCATAACAAATAAATAAATAACCACCACATATACATCATTAACCTCTTCATCAAAACTATATCCATTTACCACATACAATCACATCATGAAACATCATTAATATGGTAATAATCTCAATACTTATCCAATATAGAACAACATTACGCTTTAAGAATTCTTATCATGAACTAATTTCATTTACTTATAAACAATGATTACTAACTATGAATTAAGATTATTCAACATCCCTCTAGGATCTATGTTATTTCACCGGTACTATTAAGGTCACGGTTTCATCAAGATACCAACTACTTAATAATCATTCCATTTCATTCAATTAGGAAGTTTACTATTTACATGGTAGGTACAGTTATTTAAGTACATTGTTAAATTTCAATGCCTCGTCATGTCAAACCTTAATCTCCAGTCATGCATTCTTCCTTCCCTAAAGAAATTTAATGAAATTCATCATTAATATATTGTTGGTTGTATAATCATTCCATAAAACATCAATATCAAAACTAAAGTTCCATGATCACTATACATGATTTTCTTATCCCTTCTAGTTCCATTCTTCTCAATTGGACATAAACATTAGGTCATCATTGTTTAACTCTTTTTGTCATGCTCACTTGCACAAGGGATGGTGGATCCTTGTTGATTTATCCTTCACTTAGTCATATTGTTGTTCACTTATCCCATCAATATTCTATCTCAAAGACACTTGATCCCCTTAGATGCACCCTTCTTCAAGTTTGGTTAGGAATTCTCCCTCTTAACTTTTGACTTGTCAAATATCGTATTTAATTTAAAATTTGAAACGTTTGGAGCCACTACTACCATTATCATCCATCATATTGGTTTTACAGGCTTGGTGTGCTTTTACAATAACTTCTTTTAGTACTAATGGCACAATTGAATAAGTTGTTCTATATGAAGGCTCATTATATCATCAATCATTTAATAAGTGCATATTCATCAAACACTTATATAATTTCTACCAACATTCCTCCTTACACTTCATACTAGGTGATTTCTCATAGTCTATTTCCTTTGCAAAAAGGTAGACAATTACTCATCCTTTATTATTTAAATCTTTGAAATTTTATTTTGGTCTATGCCTAACCTATTGCGAGTGTTGCCATCTCTATGACCCTCATCAATCATGTTGCTCAATTCATTCATCAATATCCCTAAGAGAACTTGCCACTTGAGAGAGAGACCCCTTAGTATTATCACATAAATTGGCCCTAGATATTATCATGCTTTCATAGTTTTCTTCACCCTTCAATTTTATATTCCTTAAAGGAATCATATAGGCTTTTATTAGCTGCACCAATCCTAAATTTGACCCTTTTTTTTTCAACTATCAATAATCTGGGAACTACCATGAAAATACTATCTTTAGGCTAAGGCATTTTCCCCCTTTTCGCTAGTGAAGTATTCCTAATTTCTATTTTTATCTTATTTGTTCTAATGGTCTTATCACCTTTGTAATTTATTGCAACCATACTTCCTACAATTTCTTAAAAAGTCCATCATCAATATGATTATAAATCTTCATTAACAATATTTTCTTCCTAATATGCATCGTCCTTATTTAAACTCGATGGTGATCATTATTATGTTCTTATTATTGAAATACTACTATGATTCCAAATCCATTTATCATAGGGTTCTTCATTCACAATATACCTATAAAGTGCTAAGTTATTCCAATATCTTCCATCATGTTCTAGGATATGCTATTACTCTTTTCTTTCTTTTTACACTCTTTTGTGAAGCTTGCACTCTCTCCCCTTAATACTTATATTGTACTCTTCCCTGTTCTTCTCATCATTCCAAGTTAGTCATAATTATTAGGGCCACCCTTTATTATCACCATTAGATAGTCAATAAGTTGATTTTGCTTCTTGTCTATCAGTTTATTTTAGTGTCTACAAGTTTACTCATGTCTTCATTTGTTTCATGCTTATCTTCTAAGGGCACCTGTTTCTTCAATCATGCACTCCATGTCTTATGTTAAGTTTTGGAATTTCTTGGTCCACCCTATAAGTAATAGAGATTCATAAATACAATAATTATTCTTAAAACAACAACTTCTTTACCTTACTTAATTCCTTGTGAAGATAGATAAATATTAGTGCATAAACAAAATAATCATTAACTCTATGCACATTTATGAATTTGGTATTCCCCTTCAATCATTTATTACTTTTTTTATTCTTCCCCTCTTCAAGAGATGATTTACTTGGAACAAGGCCAACAATATTCCTTCAAAATTTTATTTATGACCCTATTTCCATCAATAGTTTTCCTTGAATTTACCTAATATTGTAAGTTAAATCCACTTTTGCAAGATGTCCTAAACTACAATTACCTCTTTAACTCATGTAAATATATCGTTTCTCATTATAAAATTAAATTTATTTAAAAAATCTTTCTAATCCTCAAAATAAATCACCACTACTCTTTTTATTGCAACTAATTAAAAAGATATTAACTCCAATAAAAAATATATCTTAATTACTAATAATATTACTATTAAAATATTAATCTACCTCAAACTTAAAAATAAATATATTATTATTAATATTACAAAAATTTAACAACATGATGTTGTTGTTTTTTTTTTCTCCTCATTTCAAATCCAACTTTTTTGCTATTTATTCATTTTTCACGCATCATATAATATATTTTGTTTTAACTTATTCATTATTCCTCTTTTGCTTTAACCTATACATTCTTCCTTTTTGATCGGTTTGAAATATACCTTTAACTAACATTTATTTTTCCATACTCTTAATTAATATTTACCTTTAATATATAAATGAGTGATATATAAAGTTTTGGTATGCCTTTATGGACATATAGTAGAGAAAATTGAATTTTTTATGGCCACATAATAGAATTTAACATTGACATAAATTAAAGTCTTCTGCCTTTAAATCTCCGGCCACAAAACCCATGTAAAAAAAAAAGTGTCATATTTATTTGGACTTGGGCAGAAAAAAAACCGAGTTGCATATATGCAAGTTGTATGGCTTGTAGCGTGGGCCAATACGAGGTAGCAAAACAACAAGTGGGCAAGATCGACGGTTAGATAGGCACACGTGGACTTGTGAGCTAAGGGCTCAGATTTGTGTGTTTTGTTTGCAATCTAAGAGAATAGAGTCGCAATGGTTTAATTTAATTTAGTAATTCTCTTAATATAATTCTTTCTTATTTTATTCATTTTTATTTTTTGATAACTTCTACTTATTTTTACTATTTTTATTGTTCTCTTAGTTTAATTCTTTCTTATTTTATTTTACTTTTTTGTTAACTTTACTTATTTTTATTAATTTTTATAATTTATTTTGATTTATATTTATTTAGAACTCTAGTATTGTTTTTTTTCCCATGGAAAAATCGTAATCTTTCATTAGTTTTGAAAAATTACATATAGTATATGCTTGACAGCATATGCATCACTTGTCTTTTGTCATATATGTCATAAATACCAACAAAACTCCATTCCTGTGAATGACTGTAACAAACAAAAATTCACCACGTAGGGTGATAGCCAGATTGTGTCTATTTATATATGTTCATAAACTGTGTTCTAAAATATATACACCACGCAGGGTGATCTCATAAATAAAACTATGATACATACAACATCATATATAACCGGAAAAAACATCAAAAATTAAGTTCCATCAACCCGATGATATATCTGATCTATGTATGCTCTGTGATAATATTGGTACTATGTAGTACCCCTCTGCTCGTGAATTATCCACTGTCCTCTGGGAAGTAGTGTGGCCTCCTTGGAAAGACAGTCAGCATTGTTGTTGTGTTCCTTGTAAATATGATGACAAATAATGGAATTAAATTGTGATTTGAAAATATTCACTTCATCCAGAATGTTTGTAAGTGTGTGTGCATGGCATCTTGTGATATTTTTGAACCAATTTATAATAGTTTTGGAATCTCCAAAGATCTTAATATTTCTACAATCATGGATAAGAGAAAAATGTAATAGATGGCGAAGGGTAATTAATTCAACAAAATTATTCTTTCCTTCATCCAGTCCCAGTTTGACTCTATAGTAATGATGATCAGCGAGGTAAAGAAGGAAGCCACCCCCACACCCATGTTGTTGGGCTGCCCCATCGAAGAAAGTCCATGGAGTGGAATGGTCAATCGGATCGGGAGCTAGAGGTCTGCGAGGTCGAGGCGTTGTATATTCGGGTAGCTCGTGATATGAGGAAACAATTTTTGTTGTAATGTACTGCCACCTGATAGCAATGTCTTCAAAGAGCATTTTTTTTCGTGCCAGCCAAATAGCCCAGCAGATAATCAAGGGGAGGCAGAGTAAGTTTGATCTCGCATGCGTGTTGTGCCAAGATTTCCATGCTAACATGATGTTATCCCCTTCCCATCTGCCAGAAAAACGGGTCTCAGCTGCTACAGTTCTCCAAAGATTTTTTGTTATTTCGCAATTAAGAAAAAGGTGCTTAGTCGATTTGGAGGCATGCTTGCACAAGATACACCAGTGTGGTCCATGAAAGGATCTGTGGGTAAGGGAGTACCCTGTGGGAACTTTGTTGCTGAGAATACACTAGAAGAAAAGTCTGGTTCTGGGAGGGGATTTTAGTTTCCAGATGATCTACCACCAGCTTTGCAAGTGCTCTGGTTTTTTGTTTTGTAGCAGACTCAGGTAACCATCCTTGGGTGAGTAGGATCTGTTTTCTGCCATGCACCACATGAGTTCATCCGAACCCTCCTTAATTCGGATATGAGACTCAATCAATGCAGAAGTATAATTGTTCCATGAATGATGCCAGTGAGGTGGAATGTTGAGCTGAAATGCTGATTTCCATGCTTATGTGAAGATAGTGGTATTTCCATGATTTGCTATTTGAGCAATCACCCTTATGTCACTCTGATTTAAGTGGAGGATGAACTCTCTTGGAAGTTGATATCAACCACCTCCCCCTGTCAAGGGGTCCAGACCGATGCGCACATTTGTGCCATCATTTATCCTCCATGCCAGATGATTTTGAATGAGAGGGAGGGAGTGGAGCAGTGCTTTCCAGACCGATGATATGCCTATCCTTGTCCATTGAGGCAACCTTATCCAATCCATGATTTGGAGGGGCCAAACATATTTATGATAAGAGATAGTTGTCCATAGATTATGTTTGATGAGGAGGGTCCAACCCATTTTTGTAGCCAAGGCTTGTGCAAAAAGGGTTAAGTCTTTGAGTCCCCATCCTCCCCATTTCTTGGGCAATGAGATCTTGTTCCAACTAACCCATGCGAATGTTCTCTTGTATTAACAGCCATTCCACAGATATCTGCTGCAAATCTGTTAGAGACGAGCTAGTGTTCTTCTGGGAATCCATGCTAATGCCATCCAAAATACAGGGGTAGCCTCTAAGACAGATTTGATAAGCACAAGTCTTCCAACTTTGGACAAGAAGCGATGGCACCAATTTGTTAGCCTTTTCTCTAATTTGATTACCAACCAAATCCAATCTGCAATCTTTTGGCTCAGGGGCTTGATCCAGAAGCCTAAATATTTGAAACCCTGATCAAGAGGACGAGTACAGTAAGGGAAATGTTGTAGTGCAAATTTGGATTCGTGGATGGATGTATGTGCCAGAGTGATGGTAGATTTTGCATGATTTGCCAACATACCAGTGGCCCTAGAGAAGATGGATAGAATCTTGTCAAAGGTTATTGAGTCTCGAATGCTACCGTCCAGAAATATCAGAACATCATCCACGAAAAGGAGATGTGTGAGATAGCACTAATCATTAATTTTCAAGCAGAACATTCTGCCACTTCGCTTTTCATGATTTATTAATCGACTGAGTCCTTCCATGATAATGAGGAAGAGGAGAGGGGATAGTGGACATCCTTGTCTGAGTCCTCTTCGAGCATGGAAGAATGGTGAGGCAGAGCCATTTATAAGGACACTGAAGGATGGAGTGGAGATGCATGACATGATCCAGGTGGTGAATAGGTGCAGGAATCCCAGGTGGATGAGAAGCATTTTGATATAAAGCCAGCTAACCTGATCAAAGGCTTTTGCCAGATCAATCTTAAGAATGATGCCATTTAACTTTCTAGATATGATTGAGTGAATAGCTTCTTGTGCAGTGCCTATGGCCTCATGGATATGACGGTCTTCAAGAAAGGAAAACTGTTAAGGTAAGATGTGATGAGAGAGAATGGGTCTCATTCGATTTGCTATGATCTTGGATATAATTTTGTAGAGGCAGTTACAGAGGGAGATGGGACGGAAGTCATTGAAAGATGATGGGGAATCTGTCTTGGGGATGAGGGCAATGAAAGTGGAATTAATGGCATTGTACAGTTTTCCTGTAGTCCTACACTCCTCCACAACTTGGAGTAGGTCATGTCCCAAAAGATCGTAGAAATCCAGATAGAACTCAATAGACCACCCATCCAGTTCTGGACTTTTGTCTTTTTTGAACCACTTAAGAGTCCCCTCAAGTTCAGCATGCATTACAGGTGAATTGAGATCTTTCGCTTCCTCCTCCCCTACATATCTAGAGAAATAGCTATCCACTTGAATGATATCAGCTAGGTTGGTCTCTTGAGGAGTTTTGTATAGATTCTGGAAGTGTGAGGTGCCTAAAAGAGATAGCTTTTTAAAAGTGTCAGCCATACCGCCTTCTGGAAGAGGCATTTTCCAGATTGTATTAGCTATCTTTCTTCCTTTTGCATAGTTCTGAAAAAATTTGTGTTATCATCGCCAGCTTATAGCCAGATTGCCCTGCTCTTCAGCGTCCATGTTTCTTCTCTTTCCTTCAGAATCTTATCTCTCTATTTTTCGAGTTCAATAAGATGTGATTTATCATTTACAGATGCAAATCCCTTGTTGTTGTCATCCAGAAGCCCATACAATTCAGATTCAATAGCTGATAGTGTCTAGTCATCCCTCAATTTTTTCTCCTTTGCCCAGGTGATGGATTAATGTTTAAGCTGAGTCAAGTTGTGGCAGAAGCCTTCAACCGATGTTCTGTGACTCGATATGGGATGAGATTTCCAATAGTCCGAGACCAACTTGATATATCCCGGATCTTGAAGCCATACATGATTGAATTTGAAAGGAGACTTTGGTTTGGCTTCAGGTCCAAGGATATCCAAATAAATAGGCGAGTGGTATGATATACTTCTAGTCCCGACCCATTATCTATATCTATTAAGCTGCTAAAGCAAAGGCACCTTAATCAGGAAACGATAAAGCCTTCTAGCTAGAGCTGCATCTCCAACTCTTCGGTTCCTCCATGTGGGCAAGGGCTTGATCATGGGGACATCAGTGAGATTGTGCAGATCCAGTGTGTCCCTGAAGAAATCAGACAGGGGGTCTACTTGAGCTTGGGATCCCCAGGATTCCCCAAAACCTAAGGAGAAGTTTAGATCACCCCCAATGATCATCTGTTCAACAACAGTGATTTCAAGATTAAGGAAACGCTGCCAGAATTCTTCTCTCCTCTGACAAGGTCCATACACATTGATGACTCTGATGTTCATGCCCGAGTCGGCAGAAAAAATGTCCATTCTAATGAATCCCAATCCTCCCCAAGATGCTGATACTTTTATGGAGCGGGGGTCATATCCAATGGCTAGTCCCCCTGATCTACCCACATCATCAAGAGAGAAGAAATGCCAACCAAGTTTTATTGCTTGTAGGGTTCGATTGATGGACTCGGCATTCCATAAGGTTTCTTGCAGCATGATAATATCCACAAGCTCGATATCAAATAACCTACACAGGGCTAGTTTTTTGGAGGCACTAGCCATGCCTCTGCAATTGAAAGAGAGGAATTTCATGGTGGAACCCTCCCTGGGGTATTCATAGCTCTAAGAACCCCTTCAAGAGTGGATTGTTTGCTAGTGACTACTTCTGCCCCAACCTTCTGAATGGATTTTGATAGGTTAGATTTACAGCCCCGAGTCGATTGTATGACCGAACAAGGGAAGGTGAGACCTAACCCAGTGGGATTGAGGGTTTCCGGGATGAAATGGGATCGAAGGTTGTATGAATGGGGCATAGCAACTCGATCCATGATCGATGACAAGGGGGAGGGAGGAGGGCAAGGAAAAGATGGAGAGGTGGTGGAGATGCTGGGAGGAGGCGAGGAGATTGCACAGGGAATGGAGGGAGACATGACCAAAGTGGATGAAGTATCAAATGATGTACTGCAAGCAAAAGAGATTGTAGATACATTTGAGATAGGGAGGGAATAGAGAGTAGTACCCGCTTTTCTTGCCGCCTCAGTAGTAGCAGATCTGGCACGGGTCATTGGAGGCGATGGAGTTCTGTGGTGCTCATCTGCTGCTTTGGAGGACTCCCCCCCGATCATGTGCTTTGTGGGTTGATACCAGAGTGCTGGCCTAATTTGCTGTTGTTTTTCCATTCTAAGTAGAAGGTGTGCTCAAGGGATCAGTTAATTTCATGAGCAAAGGACATTCCTTGTAGATATTCCCTACCTTGTGGCATCTCCTGTAGCGAAAAGGAACCCCCTCATAGTCCAGGATCTGGACTCTAGTGTAATGCCGCCATTTTAGTGTAATTTTCTCTTCTAGGCCCTCCCGCGTATCCAAATATACCAGGATTCGAGCTAAGGATCTATTCTTGGACTGCACATAGGTCCTATTGTAGTCTAAGTATGTGCCAAGGGTGTTCCCAATCCTTACAAAAACTGCTTCAGACCAATATTGTAGAGGTAGACCTGGTAATCGAACCCAAATGGGTCCGGCTCCGATTTGCTCCCTTTTAGGGTCGAATAATGGACTCCAACGCTTGAGGAGGACCGACGCCATCTCAATGTGCCAGTATTTCGCAAGTACTAGCTATGTGTATTCCACCTTAGAGAAATGCAGCGCAAACCATCCCCTTGGCAGATTCTAGACCTCTGACAACTCTTTGAGTGTACTGCCCCAGATTTCCTTGACCCAGTTTGTTAATCTTTTTGCTGTGTAAGCCCTTCCTCTGACATGCCCGACCAAAACCGTGTTGGCCTTATTTGCAACCTCTCCCATCAGAATGTCCTCTCCAAATATGATCATGAGATCCTTTGAGGTGGTTTTCACACACTTTACCTTTTGCTTTCCTGTCCGCAGAGCAGATGGATGTCCTTGCAGCGGATTTGTGGATAATTCGCCCTCTTGACGCTATTGAGCTGCTACTTTGACCGTAATCACAGGGGTTTCAAAGCTTCCTAAGGGAAGGGAGCTAGGGTTTGGTGGATTTTGGGTGTCTGGACAAGATGGGTGCGGTTGAATGCTCGGAGGGCACAGATCAAAGGATGCGACGAAGGTGTAATGACAGTGAGAAAATGCAGGGTTTTGGGTGAAAGCGGAGGGCAGTTAAGGCCCGGGGAATCAATAGAGAGCGAGTCCAATTGTAAGGTGGATGTAGTATGGCCAGGCCAAGAGATAACCGAAGCGAAGCAAGGGTAAACTCAAACCGAGGGCGGGAGCGATACAGAGCTAGAAGGGTTAGGGTTAGGGCTTCGGAAAATAGACTGCCCTTGATACGGATCCTAGGAGTAATCTACCACATCGAAATCCATGTTATCCATGTTGATGCCGGGAACCACCACCGAGACCGCCGGAGAGAGTTGACTGAGACACAGGGGGCCATATGGCGACTGTTGTCGGGAGGTTATGAAATCTGTTAGCTGCAGTAAAACCTTGGTTACCCGAAATCTTTGCTAGAAAGACAGTGCGCACGCCTCTTTCCCTCTTGCGGCCACGTTAGAGCCATCTCTTATCAGAACTCTAGTATTGTTATTTACTATTTTATTTATTATTATTATATTTTCTTCATTATTTATTATTTATTTACTATTATTATATTTTATTTATTGTTTATCATTTATTTTCTTATATTTTAATATTATATTATTTATTATTTTTATTATTATTAGGGGACATTACAAGTAGACTAAAACTAAACTCACCAAGCTTGAGATAACGTGAACAAAATTGAACATTTGAACTAAATTGATCTGACATTCCTTAAACAATTGTAAGTACCAAAGAACAAAAGAGAGAAAATCCCACCTTTGTAGCACATAGCCATCCTTTCCTAATTAAATACTATCAAGTATTGAAGATATTCAATAATTTGGGTGATATCAAAGAAAAAAGGTGGTGGCATTAAATCTTGGAATGTTGAGTGCAAATGGGGGGTCCCTATCATTGCTACCTCTCATGATATTAAGTTTATCAAAGTCCCTTGGGCTTAGATCAAGTGGCGAGGAAAATTGTTTGTGACACTCCTCAATCAGGTTCAATCATTGGGACATGTTGGCCCATTGTGACAAGGCTTAAAGAGTAGGACACCCTTGGGATAGATCTTCCTCCCTTATGGTGGGGCTCATGATGTCTTGGCTCTTTCTAAGTCATAAATTATTGGTATACATAGCTTGCAAGTTGTTGAACATACTCTTGGTGTTGTAGTGAAAACCAAAAGGTTTAATCCTCGGTCTCACCCAAATTACTTCAACGTGTTACCAATTCACCATGGTTTATAAAAAAGTTTATCAAATTTTAGGATATGCATGAAAATTGGAGGCTATACAAGTAGCACATTAACTTTATTTTGATGAGATGGACATTAACTTCAAGATGTTTGTACTTGTCGTGCTGAGAGGTACTCTCCAACCCAGTATAGTAGAGATGTTGTAATGTCATTTTTAACATTTTGACTCGGTCAAAATAAAATAAAAATTTAAAAATAAATAAATATAAAATGCAATTTAAAAAGACCTAAAATTAATAATTATATTTCTAATAAGCCTAGATCCATCTTAACTTCGAATCTACTAAGTGTTGAGAGGGATAAAATCATCTCAAGCAATTTGATCCTTCTTGGCACTTGGTAGATTCAGAGTTTAGATGGATCTAGGTTGGTTTAATTCCCCCCTTTAAATAAGCTATATCCCACATGAATACCATGGGTTCTCTTTTTTTGCTGAAGCAAGAGTAGGACCTTCTTTACCATTAATAATATACAAACTTTACAAAAAGCCACTCTGAAAAGTGGCGAAGGAGATCAGCCTCCCAAAGGAACCGAGAACAGGCCTAGGTAGAAGACTTCGGCACAAAAAACTTACCTTTCAACACATCAAAGCTAAGCCAAAAATGAACCTAAGTAGTGGATGGACCAGAGCGAAAGAAAAAAGGGCCCCACCGGCCTTCCAAGACCTGGAGAGAATCGAGCCCCACAGAAACCATACAACAAAGAGGGGCCCACGCTAAACCTGCCGAAAAACAAATCTTTCATTAGAATCTGCAGTGAAGAACCGTCGGGCCCTATCCAACGGCTCCAAACAAAATTGCAAAGGAGAGAAGCACGCCGCTTAACTGGCATCACCTCCAACCTGCTCGACCTATCGCCGTCGTTGATTTGTAAAATTGGATCCGACGGTCAAGGGACATATCGCACCCACCAAGAATGCTGGACATTAGCGTGCGATGGGGCCCCACCAAACTGCTCGTTCGATCCCGAGCGTTGATTTCCCTCGCTCCATCGGACGGCTGAGCTGAAAATTGTGCGCCCGAAGTCATCGCCCTTTAGGGAGCGGGGAGAGTGGTTTTTGGATCGAGCCCTCCACCACGTGTCCTGCTCTCTATGGCATCGCTGCCAAAAAATTAAAACCACTTTTGACATAAAAGCGGTGCGATTGCTACGAAACCGCTCCCTGGGCGGTATTGACATTAGCCAATGAAAAAATTGGGTGATCCGGAAGTTTAGATGTTGCTTTCTTCGGTCAGGGAAACTCTGTCACCAGTTGTGGAGAATATTCCTGATCATGGTCAACAATGTCGCCAACTTTGTCTTACCTCCCATTGTGTACCTTTCAGTCCAACCTTGTGAAGCCCTCTGACTGCTGTCCAAAACTAGTTGGATTCTATATTTTTGCTTCTATACTCTTCTTTGTCCTCCTCTGCCTGGTTATGACAGAGTTTTTTCAGATTGCTCTGCGCCATTGTGCTCCACCTCCTTAAAATTGTGTTGTCCTTGCAGCTGACACCTTGATTGGCTAGAATGTCTGCCAATTTATTGGCCTTTCTCCTCACATGAATAAATCTGAGAGTACGAAGTTCCTGTAGATGTACTTGAATCCTATGTAGAACCTGAGTTAACCTCCAGTGTTTTGTGACCTTTTCCAGCCCTGTTCCATTACTGATTCTCTTGGCTGCATTTATGACTAACTCTGAATCCGCTTCTATTATGACATTTTGACAATTGTTCTGTATCAAAAATTCTAAGCATTGTTCCAAGGCCATTAGTTCTGCCATGTTGTTAGTGGATTTTCCTAAGTGTCCATGGAAGAGGGAGATTATGCTACCTGTATCATCCCTTAGAACTCCCCCAAAGCCAGCCACCCCCGGGTTGCCTTTGGAAGCTCCATCAATGTTGTACTTTAAAAAACCTTCAGGGGGAGGATGCCAGAATTCCTCCACCTTATCTCTCATGCTTGCTTTCCTGTCTAGACCTTGAGGAATAAGCCCCTACATGTCTAACAGCTGGAGGATTCTTAACTCTTCTACTGAGGGAGGATTTTTGGGGAGATTCCTAACCGTGGTGCCAACTGTCTCCTTAAGTTGTTTTACGATCAGCTTCACCAGGCTAAGTGAGTCAGTCTTTACCTCTTTGAATATTCTTTTGTTCCTTTCTTTCCACACATTCCAAATAATGAAGCTCGGCAAGAGATCCCAAGCTGTATTGAGAACTTCATTATCAGAAAAATTATTCCTCCAATTGTTAAGAGTGTTAGCAATACTTTCTTTGTCTCTATCAGACTGTTTGAAGATGTTGGTAAAAAAATCCCATATCCTGTCGGTGAAGATACAACTGTTGAGAAGATGCTCGATAGTCTCCTCATGGGTCTCACAGAGATGACATCTGGAGGGTCCCAGCATGCCCCTTTTTTTAAGGTTGTCCCAGGTTAAAATTTTCTTGTGGTGAACTAACCACATGAAGAGTTTGATTTACATCCAGCCTTTGTGTCTCCAAAGCTTCTGCCAAGTTTTATTTGGAGCTTGGGGTTCCTGATCAAGGAGAAAACCTTTAGCTTCCTTAATATTAAAATTTCCCTCTTTGTTGTTACCCCATCTCAGTTGGTCCTGCCCTTCCGTTACTAAAATTATTCTCTGATCCAGCATTCTCTTAAGGGACTCTGCTTTACTGTTGAGGGTCCTATCCTCTCTACCCTCTATTTTTTTCCAAATTCTCCATTTTCCAACATTATGTGGATTCTCCCAAAAGTATTTCACCTTTACTAAACCTTGATTGTCAGTCTCATGCTTGAGGCCTAAAAATTATTCCTTCAGTAGATTAGGTTCTTGTTGCCATTTGTCCTCCCAGAAAAGTGCCAGATCTCCCTCTCTGATTTCCCAGAAACTATTTTTTTGAACCACTTCTCTATTCTCCCAGGCCTTGTTCCATATGGGGGAGCCTTTCACTGTTCCAGTCATATGTATGATTTCAGAAGCCGGCCAGGCATTGGCATATTTTTCCTTCCAGATGCTTTCCCATTGAGCTTTAGGATCCTTAACCCACCTCCACCAAAGTTTGGCTCCAAGAGCCTTGTTGAGAATCTCAGGATTGTCCAAACCCAGGCCTCCTTGGTTCTTGGGTTTGCAGATCTTTTCCCATGAGACTAAAGCCCATTTTTTCCTTGTTTCCTCTTTTCCCTAAAGAAAATCTCGTTGAATATTCCAAAATTGTTGTAAGACTCCTATTGGAGCTGGGAGGGCTGATAGCATAAAGATTGGGATCGCTTGGAGAACTGCTTTAGTAAGAACCAATCTACCAACTAAATTTAAAGATCTATTTGTCCATTTCCTGACATTGTCTTGCATTTTAGTTACTAAAGGATCGCATATACTCTTGTGTCGGGGTTTAGTTGTAAGAGGAACTCCCAAATACTTAGAGGGAAGGGATTCTCTTTGAAAGCCTAAAATTCTGGAGACATTTCTCTGGATGGCAATATGAGTGTTAAAGAAAAAGACTTTTGATTTGGAAAGGTTTACTTCCATACTTGTAGCCTTCGCGAAGTCATTCAAAATTTGTTTGTAAGCAAGTGCTTCTTTAACTGTGGGAATTCCTTGTAACATGGTATCATCTACAAACTGTTGATGAGTCAGAACTTGCCCATTCTCCGAAAGTTGGAGTCCTTGAATTTTTCCCATTACTCTTGCATGCTTGATGGACCACCCCAACCCTTCCATCATGAGGATGAAGAGAAAAGGAGAAAGCGGATCTCCCTGTCTGAGACCCCTGGAAGGGAGAAAAAGTTCAGAAGGAGAGCCATTCACTAAAATTGAAAAGCTGGAAGAAGTCACAAGGGCCATGACCCATCTGACCCAATTATGATCGAAACCAAATGCTGTGAGCACTTTTTTGATGTACATCCAATTTACTTTGTCATATGCTTTGGCTATGTCCAGTTGCATGATCATGCCCGCTCTCTTGTTGCAAGTTAACGAGTGAACCACCTCGTGAGCTTGAATTATGTTGTCCAGAATTTGTCTTCCTTCTACGTACCCTGTTTGTTCCCCGGAGATGAGCGTGGGCAGCAGGGGTTTGAGTCTGTTAGCCACAACCTTGGAAATTATCTTGTAGACAACATTGCATAAGGCGATGGGCCTGTATCTCTCTGGTGTTTGAGCATTATCCTGTTTTGGAATAAGGGCAATAAAGGAGGTATTGAGAGCTTTCAAAATGGTCTTGTTCCGCCTGGAGTCTTCGACAATCTCGACAATATCCCTTTTAACAATATTCCAGTAGGCTTTGAAGAAATCCACATTAAATCCATCTAGACCTGGTGCCTTGCCATTTTGCATTTCCTTGAGGACCTCACTAATCTCCTGTTCAGTCACAGGTCTGTTGAGATTACAATTATCCTCTCTGGATACCAGTTTAGGTATATGTTTAATTAAGTTCTTAATGAAAGGTTCTCTTCCTGAAAAGTTTTCCTTGGCAATGTCCCGAAAATGCTTTACTAACACTGCATCTATCTCCTCATGGGATTGAAGAATTTGGCCATTCTCGTCCTTGATCGAAGAGATTCTGTTGTGAGTTCTGTTCGCAATGGTAGATTTGTGGAAAAATTTAGTATTTTGTTCTCCTTCTTTTAGCCATAGAACCCTGGATTTTTGTTTCCAAAAAATTTCTTCTTGTTTACACAGCATTTCCCATTCTTGGTGATATTTCTCTGCTTGATCATTTTTGTCTTTATCAAAGCCATTCTTGATCAGAGCTTGGTTGAGCTCTAGGATTTTGTTTTCCACAATTTTTTTACTTGTGAAAATATTGCCAAATTCCTTCTGGTTCCATTCCTTTAGCTTTTGCTTGATGTGTTTTAATCTCTTATGTAGTAGGAACATGGATGATCCCTGAATCTGCAGGTCTTCAGCCCACCATTTTCCAATGTTGCTGATGAAATCCGGGTGTGAAAGCCAAATATTTTCAAACCTAAACGGTTTGTTTCTTGGGGTGCCAATGCCCTTGATCTCCATTTGAATCGGCCAGTGATCTGAGCCTCCAAAAGGAAGAATATTTGCTATTATTTCCTTGTCTAGAAGCATGAGCTCTTCAGAGATCATGAATCTGTCTAGCTTGGAAGCTACCTGGGAATCCCCTCCTCTTTTATTGTTCCAAGTGCAAAGACCATTATTTGTCTCAATGTCTACCAGCTTCATGGTTTCTGAAAAACATTGGAAAGCTGAGGAATCTTTGTTTAGTGCTCTTGTGCCCCCTTTTTTCTTTGAGAGAGATCTAATCATGTTGAAATCTCCTCCTATAACCCATGGTAGCCCTGCAAATCTGTTTCGAAGGTCCACTAAGGACTCAATAAACTTGATTTTGTCATCTAACCTTTGAGGGCCATAAACATTTGTTACAAGATAAGTGTCCCTGTCTCCTACTGGTTGTATAACAACTGATAAATAATTCCTTGATGCCTCCGCATCAATAATACCTATTTTTTGGGGATTCCAAAGGATGAGGATACCCCCTGCTGTATTTTCTGCTTTGACTTCTATAAACTCATATCTGTTGAGCCACTTACTATGGATTTGTCTTATCTTTTGAACAGAGCATTTCATTTCTTGGACAAAAATTATATCCGGGGCTACCTGTTTCATTCTATTATTCAGCATTCTCTGTTTTCTTTTGCTTCCTAGACCTCTAATGTTCCAAGTTGTAAACTTCATAATTACTGATTGGTAAAGGAGTAACTGGTTAGGTCTTTCATCTTACCTGAGTCTATCATGAGCTTTCCACATTCCATTAATAGCTCGTTCTGCTTTTTTCTGCCCCTTTTTTTCCCCGGGTTTCTTGGAGCCAATTCTAGAGTTGATTTTACCGCTTTCAATCCCTGCTTGCCCTGTCTTCTAATGTTGTTATCTTCTACCAAGCCCTTTGTCTGAGTTTTCCATAAGAATAACTGCTTTATTCGATTGCATTCCTCTTGTGGTAGAGATTCTACTCCACCTGTTGTTCCCTTACTCAAGAACCCTTCTAGATCTAGGTTTTCTCTGTCAAGAATCTCTTGTAACTCATTGTCTTCCATTTCCATCTCACTCTGGGTCATTTCCTGATCCATATCCATCTCTGATTCACTCATCATGATCCCTTTCTGTTTTTCCTTTACCTGTTCCTGATCTTGTTCTTCTTCCTTTTCCTGCTTATCATCTCCATCCTTCATAACTTGATTTTCAACTGCTGCATCTTCCTCCTCTTCAAGAACATGGAACTGATTTGGCCTCATTTTTTGGTCTCCACTTTGGTGATGTTTTGGCCCTTTTTTGCTGTTTTTACCTTTGTGAGCTACTTTGTGAAAGCCATCTGTTTCTTTCATTGTGTTAGGTTTGCTTTTGTTCTCTGCCTTACTGAGAGGACAATCTCTAAGAAGGTGCCCGTGTTCATGACATTTTCGACATCTAAATGGAATATGCTCGTAGTCAACCGTCTGCACCCATTCCTCATCATAAACCTCCAATATGACCTCGTCCGAAACTGCTCCAAATAGGTCCATCTCTACACAAATCCTGACAAAGGAGGTATATTTTCCCCTTCTTGTGGCTTCAGAAGTTTTGACATACCTCCCTAATTTATTTCCTATGGCTGTTAGTGATTCTATTTGCCAATAATCCAGAGGTAGCGAATAGAGTCTTACCCAAACCAGGACTGAGGTAAAGGTTTCCCGCTCCGGCACGAAGTTCATCATCCACGGCCGCATGTAGAGCCCTGCTGCTGCATAGAAGTAGGGCCCACCTTCAAACACTCTGTCTTTGTCCTCAATGTTCGCAAACACCACAGTGAAAAAACCCTTGGATCCTAGATGAAGATCAATGCTTCCTTTAGGCTTCCAGTGGTATCTGATCCATGTTTGTAAAGCCTTTTCGGTGGGCCATAGTCCCATGAATTTGCATATGATTGCATAAGTCTGCATGTGCTCCCTGTGGGCCTGCAGCTCAGGGTTATTTAAGATTACTCTGGGAGTGACTTCAGCTTTGGGCTTGCACGGTCCCTATTGTTTCCTGTCTTTTGTTCCCTGTTTTTTGTCATTTTCCTCTTTGTCCTTTGTGCCATCCTTCTCCTTCTCCTTGTTACTTTCTGTTTCCTCTTCCCAATTTTTTCCTCCTTCCATCGTGTTACCTCTGCCTGAATCTGGAGGTGTCTTGCTCTTGTTAACCACTACCTCACTGTAGGAGGGAGTGGAGCTCCCTCCTCTGCACCCGTCCATGGAGAAAATCCCGCGCAGAAACCCTCAACCCTGGTTTTCCGCTCTTCCGCTCTCTTCCCGCCTTCATCCCCTCATGCCGAATACCATGGGTTCTCAATACCATAGGTCAATTTTATTTTTATAGGGTTATTTTTATTTTTATTTTAACCGAGTTAAAATGTTTATATTACATTACATTACGTTACGACATCTCTAGCATACTAGGCTTATTTTTATTAACTTTTTAAAAAGAAACGATTAGGGGTTTTATATTAACAAAGGTTGGATTATGGGCCAAAACACTTACAAAAGCTTTTTGAGATTTGAATATGGAAATATTCCTCTACCCATACAATAAAAAAACCATTCCTGGCACTATATTTCTTGCTTATAAAATAAAAGTTGACATTAATAACTCAAAAAAAAGAACCAGGGATTAAATAGTACTTGTAGGGAAACATAAGATGATTTAAGGTAACGAGAGAACCAACAAAAGGAAAACATTGGTGATGCCTATCCATTGCGATCAATGCTAGAAAGTTAAACTCCCTATAAACAATGAGCTTTTTTCTTTTCTTAAGCAGTATTGGAGCCAATACCACCCAGACCAAATTGAACATTTCCAGTGATGTTATTTTCCATTGATGAAACCTAAGCATTGAGGGAAGAGATCTCCTCATGTAACCCAATCAAAGAGAGTTCCATGTTGTTGAGGTGCCGAAGCAATTTCACTTCTAGAAGGAGTTGGAAAGACTGGTGTTGCTTCTTGCAATATTATCTTGTCTTTTCCTAACATCCAAGAAGGCTTTAGCCAAGTCCAGAATTTTGTTGAGCAATAGACCATCGTTATCAGGCTTTGAGGGTTTCGAAGAGTCCACCATGACTAGAGAGAACCAATGGGAGCAAATAATTGACACAATGAACATGGTGAACCAATCTTCAGGGCTAGAAAGAAACAACGTCCCGTAAAATCCCAAGGGAGCTCAAATTATCATTAAATAAGCCACACAAGAATGTTGGCATGAGCCGAATAGAGACATAGAATCCATATCTGAACCCAAATCCCCAAAAGGGAAATGAGAACATTGTTGATGGGAGATATAGGGTGACGATATTAGCTCTAACCCTCTGCTCAATGAATGCATCGCCTTGCCCATGGTAATTCCCACCAACTCCAACAAAAGACAAATAAATACAAGTACCTCTTCAAACAGAAGATACATATGAATTAATGCCACATGTTGCAAGGAAGACGCCACTAGGAAGAGAATTTGAAAAATCATGGCCGGAATTTAAACTGCTGCCGACACATAATGTTCATTAACCTTAATAGTTGTGCCAATAACTGACCACAATGCTTGGCGGGAAAGCACAACCCAAGGAGGATTTATACTCTGATGCCAACCAACATTGAATGTCATTCATATATCTTGGAAAATTGAGCATGTTTAAGGAATAAGGTCGTAATTTATTAATCAATGATTTTTTTCTATTCCGCCTTGCCTGAGGGAGGAACCTCTTTTTGCCAAAACATCAACCACTGAGTTTAAATGTCTGTACGCATTGAAAAACTCTAGGCAGTCAAATTGAGAGGTAATTAAGGAAATCCTTTGGAGAATGGGAAGGTGCTCTAGACATGTCACTTCCTTATATTTGACGGCTTATCAGATGACAATCATTAAGTCGCCAAAAACCAATAATTTATAGATTTTATTGGATAGGGCTAATTCCAGACGTTTCCATAGTGCTAAGAATTCAACTTTATTATTGGTCATAGGGTCAAGACCCCAAGCAAATTGCAATACAATTTTCCCACCAAGGCCGAGCAACGTCCCTTCTATTCCTGCCTCCCCCTATTTTTAATTTTCATTTTGACCAAGTTAAAATGTTTACTTTTGATTACATTACATTACGTTACAACATCTCTACCATACTGGGTTGGAGAGCACCTCTCAACGCAATTATAATTATAGTTAATAATTGAACAAGCCTAGATCCATCTTAACTCCGAATCTACCAAACACCAAGAGGGATCAAATCTCTTTTCACTCTAAAAGAAGTTTGCATCTCCACACATAAATAAGTTTGCATCTTAACATATTTGATCCCTCTCAGCACTTTAAGATGGCTCTAGGTTGGTCTATTGCCTCCAATTGACATGCATATCCTAAAATTTGATAAACTTAATATCATAAGAAATAAGTGATGATAAGGATCCCCATTTACACTCAACATTCTAACTTTTAATGCCATTGCCTTTTTGCTTTGTCGTAATCTAATGATGCCACATTTTCGCTAAAAAAATAATGGAAATTTCGACACAATTTTGAGAAAATCCTGCGGAAGTTTTTGGAAATTTGGGTTATAACTGTCAAACTTTAGGATTATGGGTGCCCTAGGGGTTATTGATAATGCTAAATCCATTTCCACCATCAAAAAAATGATCCAAACACTCCCAAGATTGGATTTCTTGAAAAAAATTCGGTAGATTCCAATGAGAATTTCATCGTCGAAACAGAATTGTGGCCTCATTAGACAACAACTTTTGCTTTAATATCACCCAGATTATTAAATATCTTTAACACTTGATAGTGTTTAAGTGTTTAATAAACTAGAAACCCCTTAAATTTTATAAATTAATCTTTGCTTGAATTTTGAGAAATCGATTAATTTTGCATTTAGTAAATTATGATAAAAAATCTCAAATTATGATTAACTCTTCCCTTTGATTTAAAAATGTTTAAATTCTTTAATATCAAACACTTTTACTTAATTCGCAGGGGATTCCCCTAACCCACAACAAAAACTTATTTTACAATTTTTTGCAAATCCAAAAACAAATCTCCACACTTATTGACCTTTTAATAATAAATTACAAAATATTAAAATCTATCAAATTTCAAATTTAAAATATAAATTGTGTAACACATGTCCCAAAATTTAAGGGCCCGTAGTATGCTTTAAAATTGCTTCTGCTTGGTTAAGAGCTCGTCTTCCTTGGACGTAAAGAAATAGGTTAACGACCCAAAACCCAAAGGCATCTGGCAGGAGTGAAAGCCTGCCCCCTTATAGATCACTAGTGGGTTATTCCAGGTGGCGTGATTTTCCTTAATAACGTCAACCTGCATTGCGATTAGTAGCCACAAATGGCTGTCCTCACTGCTAGTTTGACAACTAAGTTAAGGTAAATTTTCTCACTGTAAAAAAAAATGTCCCAAAATTTTGGGATAAATATTAAATTTGATAATTTTGATTGAGCTGAGAGACCTATTCTATAGCCAAGTATGATGTATAACCCTATTCATCTGTCATCAAAGTTGAAATTTTGTTTCGCCAAGAGACTCATTTTACAACCCAATATGATTTGTTGAGTCGAGAGGCTATAAAATAAGCCTTTTGGCTCAATAATGTTGAGTCATAAAAAAATTTTCACTGAAAAAAAATTAGATCTTTTCAACTCATATTAGATTTGTATTTAAAATATTACCTAAAACATCCTTTCCTCATTACAAAATCCAGCACTTTCCCCCTAAAATAAAATAAAATTTTATTTATTTAGTTTAAACCGTACACATCCCTATGAATGTACATGTCATGTCCATATTAGCAAACACCACCGGATTGTCACCGGCTAACAGCCGTTGCCCCTTCAATCTCGGGCTCGCGGTCCACCGCCTTTGGCTGGTCTGGCTCCGACACGTGTCAGAGCCACCAGCCAGTCGTCCGGTTTCAAAACGCGGTGTCCAACCACTAACCATCAGCAGCGACGACCGGCTTCACGGGCTTCAACTGTTCCTGGCGGTCGCCCGGCCCTTGCGAGGCTTTCACGAAGAATCCAGAAAAGGTGAGAAGAAGATAAACGAGCGAAAGTGTTAGGAGGTGGAGAGATAATAAAAAAGAAAGAAGGCAACTTCAGCATTTCCGCGACCACAGGGGAATATGAAAAGCTAAAGGAAAACCTCGCTCCCTGGGACTCGAACACGGAATCTCCAACAGCAGGATTCTTTTTGACGCTAGCTCTCAGGATTGGCGGGTGAACTTCTTTATAGCGTTATTTATCAGGCTGTTTTGGGATGCGGGATGGCGGGTTCCAAAAGCAATCTCTGGTTTTAGTCTCATGTCTTTTTAATACTGGTGAGTTGGAATCAATTTGTTCTTCGATTTTGTTGTTTCTGTGAACTGGTGGATTATCACAGGTCGGTGGTTTCGGTACAATTCTATTTCCCATCTTTTGCTTTTATTTTTGGTTAAGTTTTGGTGTTAAGGCCGTGAGGGTTTCGTTGCATAGGGTTTTGTTTGAGAAAAACATGAAATTTTATTTTCTTGGACTCCGTATCAACCCCCAATTCATTCATTTACTATCCAACAACTAATGGATGAAACCCATTTGTGTTTACGTGTTCGGATTGATGGGGTTTGCGAGTTTCGACACAAAATGATTTTGGTGTTGGGTTTTATTTTGTGATCGTAGTTCGATTCCCATGGAATGCTCCATGAAACCTTGTTGTGAATTCTGCTGATGGCTGGATTTTACATGTTATGGACGCCCTGGACCATTTTGTAGGGTTGCATTTGAGTTTGCCTGATGCTATGGAGCTCAATTTCTGGATATAATTTAGATTTGGGTTATTTTAAGCTCTTACATATCTTACCATGATGGAGATCAGGTTTTGGATGTACAGAATGTGAACTGGAATCATTTACGTGTTCCAACTATTGGCATTGCTTTGATTTCCTTAAATTATCTTCGAAACACCTGCAAAGGTTTCGGTTCAACCTCTACATCTTGAATTATTTTATAGACCTTGTTTTAGCCAGAACACACAAAAGTCCATATCAGACCCCTCTGTAATTCGTCAGCGGCTAGCGTGGACCTCCCATGGCCATGGTGAGAACGTGGGGTCCTAATCAAGCATGGAGCTCGTTTTGACACCTGGGCTTTGCTAGCATAAAATGAAAAAAATAATTCTCTGAATGTTTGTATGATAAATGATTTGTTAGATTGAGGGTGCATTATACCAAGAACTTGGACATTGAAATTGTGCAATTATCTCCATATTTTGGCCTGGTAAATGGTGTCTATTACGATGTATTACTGATTTGAGTGTTTGACCACGTGATCTATAATACCTTGTTCTACGATGTATGCTATTTGTTTTTAAGTAAAGTCAATATATTGGCCAGTTACGTGGAAAAGTTTAAAAATGATTGTCTAATAAGAATGGAATTATGTTACATCCCTGAGCTTTGCTAGCTCAAATCAAAGAAATCAATCTTTGTTTTTTGTGCAATAAATGAATTCCTGGATCGGGGGTGCATTACGATAAGATATATTATCACGCAATAAACTATACAATCAACTCCATGTTTTTACCAAATGAATGGTGCCTTTTTGGATTTAGCAATTTGAGAGTTTGGGTTGTTTTTCTAAAATGCGATGGCTATTTTATATTGCCAAAGAAAATGGTGCGGCCATAACCCAACAGCACTCCTTTACAAAACAAAAGGGATTATTTCTGGACCAGATGTGATGGGGATGATACAAATTTTTATTGCTTTCTGAAAGAGATGATCCTTTTACTTTGATTAACAGAGTAGATCCTGACAGATTGACCACAAAATAACACACAAAAAGTACATTCAAAATAAATGCCATTCCTTCTGGGATCTGGTCATGTATTCAGTAGAAGCTTTAGGGGTGTCTTTTGGACTTTCTGCTGATTGCATGAATCCTCCCCTCTGGATTTATAGAATGGAGTTCTAGTCCTTGCTTGCTTTAACTCCCATTGGGGTAACTTTATATGTCATTGGGTTCGATAGAATTTAGAACCTGTTTCTAGTTTTGGAGTGTCTTCATCCCTTCGATTTCTAAGTTCTGCTGGGACGATAGGATTGAGGATATCTGCTATTTCCTCCTCATCACCCAAACAATGTTTCTGGAGCTTGCTAGTTTGCTGTGAGGATAATATCTGCTGCTGTTTCACTATCTGTTCAATTCCTTGGCTTCTTCTCCTGCCCTACCAATCGATGTCATTCTATCTTGAGCGATTCGTGTCTCCCCTAGTGGTGGTGCAGGGATTTTCTTCATAGACAGCTGGTCTGCCTCATCTGCTGATCACTTTCATATCTGGTGGCCGTTCTTCTCTAGTAGATGTGATTTTCTTTTGCACCTTTCCACCAAATGGGTATTTTGGCTTCCTTTTTAAAGGTTGAAGGATCCCACACCTTGCTGAGCTCAGGGTATTGTAACCAGGGCCATGATTGACAGGGATGACACAGCTAGAGCAAAACTGTAGCTGCATGGAAGGGTGCGCCTTTCTTCTCTTTATTTCTGCCAAATAAATATGTTCATGACAACATTGTTATGTTGCAACAATTACGTGAGCTTTGGGAGTTTGGCCTGTGATCTTTAATACCTTGCTTAATAACATAGGCCAATTTGGTTTTAGGCAAAGGTAAATAGTAAATACACTGGCCATTATTGTGGTGAAGGTTGAGTGTGGTTGCCTAATAATAATCTTGGACTTATGTCTGAGCCGTGTGCTTTGCCAGCTTAAGATCAAAAGAATCAATTTGAAATGATTGCAACAATTCAATTATAGGGGTGTGTATAATTGCACTGAGATAGTTTTGGTGCTCTACAGCCCAGTATGGGAGAGATGTTTGAATCAAGAGTAGCAAGGTGCTCCACAGCGCAGTTTGGGAGAGATGTTGTCATGAACCAACATAAAGTGTTACATAGATCCATCTTAAACCCAGATCTAATCAAGCACTATGAGGGATCAACTTCTTAATGTGCTTGTCACTGTTGAACACCATGCATGTTGATTTGCTATTCATGGAGAATTTTTTTAAGTATGATTAAATTCACTTGTTTGATATCATCTTAAACCCAGGTCTAATCAAGTACCATGAGGGATCAACTTTCTTAATGTGCTTGTCACTGTTGAACACCAGGCATGTTGATTTGCTATTCATGGAGTATTGTTTTTAAGTAAAATTAAATTCACTTGTTTGATATCCTCCACTGTTGGAGTTGAAATATGTTATTCCACCATCCCCTTTAGTTTAATTTTTGATATATGTTAATTTGTTATTAGGTAAATTTAATGCACTGCCCAGTGTTAGAAAAACTCAGATTTTCGTTATGCCTGTTGGGACTAGAACTCTTTATAAGTTACAAACCATAATAAATTGAACAATGTCATGGAGAAGTCCGTCTGTAGGGAGGAGAAGAAATGTTCTCTTAATTAATTGATCACTCACACTGTTGGAGTTGAATAATGTTATTCCACCATCCCCTTTAGTTTAATTTTTGATATATGTTAATTTGTTATTAGGTAAATTTAGTGCACTGCCCAGTGTTAGAAAAACTCAGATTTTCATTATGCCTGTTGTGACTAGAACTCTTTGTAAGCTACAAACCATAATAGATTGATCAATGTCATGGACAAGTCCGTCTGTGACTCTGTAGGGAGGAGGAGAAATGTTCTCTTAATGAATTGATCACTCAAACACCTTGATCTGATTATTGATCTGATTTAATTGTTTGCACAGGTTCTGGTTTAATATTGTTGGGTTTCTGAAGTGAATTATGGAGATTAATACCATCAAGGATGCTTTTGACCGAGTTTCCAAGAGACAGAAGACATCATACACAAAGACTCAGGACATAGTTGATTCAGTTGGAAAAGAAATTGAGCTTGCTTTGAATAAAATTCTGAGTGCTTCAGAAGGCTCTGGTGTTGATCAGAATGCTGTTATTGCAGAGTTAAATGCAAAGTTGAATGAAATAGGGCCAACCAATCAGCTGGGAGGATCACAAAAAGAACTGAATGTTGCTTTGAGTAAATATGGGAAAATAGTCGACAAACAATTTTACCCTGATATGGCTAAGGCATACAGAGAAGTGGAATTTGATAGGCATATTATAAACATGATAATTGCATTACACTTTTATAGGCAAGGATTGTTTGAACTTGGAGATTGCTTCATTAGTGAGGCTAATGAACCTGGGGCAGCTTCTTTGAAAGCCCCCTTCGTAGAAATGTATGAGATGCTAGAACAAATGAAGGCAAGGAATCTTCAGCCGGCTCTTGCATGGGCCAGTGCTCACAGTGATGAACTTCTACGGAAGGGATCTTCTCTGGAATTTAAGTTGCATGCATTACAATACATGCAAATTCTAGAAAGAGGTATCCAAAAGGATGCTCTAACTTTTGCAAGGAGTTCTTTTGCACCCTTTGCACCCCTTCACATGGAGGAAATACAAAAGCTTATGGGTTGTCTATTATGGACAGGCCGTCTTGAGAACTCTCCTTATTCAGAATTGCTTTCATCTTCACACTGGGATGCCCTTTCTTTAGAATTAACACAAGAATGTTGCAGTCTTTTGGGTCAATCTTACAAGAGCCCACTTCATGTAACTATCTCAGCGGGTTGTCAGGCCCTCCCTACATTACTGAAATTGTCCAATGTTATGGCCAACAAAAAGCATGAGTGGCAGACTATGAGACAGTTGCCTGTGGAAATTGAGTTGGATAGGGAATTTCAATTCCATTCTATATTTGCGTGTCCAGTATCACGGGATCAAAGCACTGAAGAAAATCCTCCAATGTTGATGCCATGTGGTCATGTGCTTTGCAAGCAGTCTATAGTAAAACTTTCAAAAGGAAACACTCGAACATTCAAGTGCCCTTATTGCCCTGCCGAATCAACTGTAGCACAGTGCAGACAGCTTTATTTCTGAAAATTGTATGTACTCAGAGTTAACACAAGCCAGAAACTGAATTCTGTTGGCTGATACATGCAGGTGACTTTCCTATCAAGAACAGGTGTTACAGGTTTGCAGGACTCATTTATTTTGTATTTCATTGGAATTAACCATATTGCTGGAGAAGAGGTTTAAGAGTCCTGTAGATATTTCTTCTTTCCTCAAGCCAGCTTTAATATCTGGTTATATTGGTCATTTCAAAAAACACGATCAATCTCATGGAGCCTCTCTCTGATTGGGAAAACCTGTGAATATTAATTGTCCAAGAGAATCCTCGATTGCAACATCAGTGTTTTGGTTCAAATTTGATGGAAATATTGTTACTAACTTGGTGGAAGGAAAATGGATTGTCTCATTTATGTATACCTATCTATTCAACTTTCTACATTTGTGACACTGGTAAATGGCTTTCTTCATGCTACATATTGTAGATCTGATGTTTATTTTTAAGTATCTGAAATATGATGCATGTGGATTCCTTCCTTGTAAAACCTTTTTATTGCTTCATAAGCAACAGAACGCTTGCATTTTTTCCGCCCTACTTGCGTAATTTCTGACAGTAATTAATGGAATCGGGATTTCTTTCTAAATTAAATTTTGAAAATCCCACTATGACTAAAACTATTGTTGCCCATTTTTCAATTCTAAGAAAGGCCTGTCCATCTTTTTGCAATGCCTTCTTCCTGTCTTGTCTTGTTCTTGACATTTGTTGGCTTTCTTTTGTGATATTTGTTATGTTTAGAGTGAATTATAGTTTGTGACATTTATTTGTTGCAGGCAAAATATAGATATCAGACATGAGTGAGCAGGCTATTCCATTCTGTTTGGTTGGAAAGAATAATTACATAACCTGTTTACGGAAAATCCAATTTTCAGTAAATTTCTGTCACTTATTTATTTAGAGACTGTATTTCGTTCATCATGCTATAGTCTCTTAGTACGCTAGTAGAGAATTTTTGTGGACCATGTTTGTCAGGGAAACGGCATGTGCATACTTGAGCCCGAGTTTATCCACAAGTATTATTTTTTGTGCAGTGCAAGAAGATTGAAAGAAATACGATTGGCAAGGGATTTTGTGAATTTCTTTGTCATTTTCTTGGTTGTTTTGTTACAGCATCAGGATTTGATAGGATATATCAGACAGCTCGTTGATTGTGTTATCTCAAGTAAAGGTACCAAAAGGATGGGTGTATAATGGCCCAACCTGGATCTGTTGGAAGCTATAATTATGATTGACGATAACTATTTTTTGATTGCAAATTCTGTGACAAACATGACAATTTCGATGGCATGTGAAAGCAAAATCGTCATTTTACAGCTCTACTTGCTAATTTACAGCTTTGATTACTAATAATGTCCCTAGATTCGCAAATCTCCTCTTTTCCTTGCTTGGGGTTCTGATTTTTGCAGTCTGCCTCTGCTTATGTAGCATCTCTGAAAGTCCAAGAGGCAGTGTAGACGGTGTTCTAGGAATTTGCATATCATGGAACTTTGCAACTTTTTTAATGTTACACAGTGATTTTGATGTTTTCCTTGGGAAGAATAAAGTAAATGTTATGGATAAGACAAATCTATTCCCTTATTGTTTGCATACATACAATCCTTTTAATTTTGCAACTGTGTACGAATTTACATAAAAGTTCGGACTTTGTTAACCCTGCTGATGTGAAGTGTTTGTGAAACCTCGCTGATGTGTTCCTTGTTTTATTCCTTTCTAAGCGGTTGAATATATTTGTTAATGTTAATTTTCCAATTAAATGCGTTTAATTAATAATCTTCATAGGGCCATGAAAATTTTGTTCTCCACGGTATCTCATCCCTTGAACACCTAACCTTGTTGGTAACCTGGACCCTTTTAGCATCTTCATTTTCTCCTCTAAAATCTTATTCCCAATTTTTAGAAATGTGACCCATAATTACTACGACATATCCGGGTTTCTCGATCGTTTTGTTGAGATTAATTTTCATTTTTCCCATATTGAAATATTCTCTTTAGATTATTTTGATTTTATATCAACAATTCCAAGTGTTTCTACATTTATCTCCCTTTCATCTTGCCAAAGCCACTCAAGGCTGGGTTAAATCGTTTCTTCCCATATCATATACCTCCCACATGATTGTATGTATTCTGGATGCTACAAAAGCTACGACAGGTATGATGTAGCCTATATAACTGGTTTTTTTTTCTTCTCGCAAAATCCAGATTTCATCGTCTTCTTATAACCCGTCTTCCTTTGTCCTTTTACGTGGAGTCAAACTAAGGGGTGACTGTGTGCTGAGGGGTGGTGAGCTATCCCTCTTAATCAATTCAGATGGGTTTTACAGCTCTCATAATCCATTGACCTCTTTATTTTGAGCTCAAGTAATGTATTTGTAATGATTGCAGATATATCCTTGACCGTACTATATGGTATCATTCACTTTAATCACCCCTCACATTATTATCCTATATGGTATCGTTCACTTTAAAGTACTCTCTCATGATTACCCTATATGGTATCATTCACTTTAAAGTACCTTCACATGATTACCCTGTGATGGGTGGGTTTTGCAGTTTTCATATTTTATTGACCACCTATTTTAAATTCAAGTTCTATATTTATAATGAATGCAAATATTTTTTGTTGTTGTTGCATGTATCATTTATTATAAGTAACCTCACATAATTATATATTTTTTTTCCCGGTTTGAACTAGGCTGAGCCTAGGCGGGGACCAGCTCCATTGTATATTGTTTTCCTTGTTTGAACTAGGCGGAGCCTATGTGGGCCCCATTGTATATTTTTTTTTCTTGTTTGAACTAGGCTGAGCCTAGGTGGGGGCCAGCTCCATTGTTGGATGAAAGAATGATTTAGCTATCAGTCGGATGCTATTATCAGGATTATTATCACGATTATGTGAAGTTTGGTCAAGCTTGGATGCCCCTTTGGATATAATTTAATTCTCTCAATGGTGGCTCTCATCTTCAACCTCTCCCATGAGATTTGAACCTATAACTTGGTGGGGGCTAAGCTCCACACAAACCAATTGGTTTATATTTCATGAGTATTGCCCCAGTAATGTGAACGTAAATTATTCAAACTATCATTAAACTTTAAAGCAAATTCTTAACATGAAAATAAGTAAATTAGTAAATTTTTTTCTTAACTGTTACGTTGCTAAATTATCAAACCTAAGAATCTCTAGAAACCATCCAATTCATAACATTCAACATTTTGCCAAATTATCAAATCTCCATAAACCAGCCAATTCATAACATCTAACATTTTGCTAAAGTCAAGAACAAAATATTCCTTAAAAAATGATTCAAAGTTTTGTTAGTATAATTGATTTTTAATAACCTGTTATCCATATTCATTAAAAAAAATGATTCAAAGTTTTGTTAGTATAATTGATTTTTAATAACCTGTTATCCATATTCATTAAAAAATGATTCAAAGTTTTGTTAGTATAATTGATTTTTAATGATTCAAAGTTTTGTTCGTATAATTGATTTTTAATAACCTATAATCCTGGATAACCTATTTTCCTTGAAATACTATTCTCATTAGTAAGACATTAACTCTCTACATTATTATTGTGTCCAAAGTTTTTAATAATTGATTTTTAGCAACCTATAATTTTGGATAACCTATCCATTAGTAAGACACTAACTCTTTCGACATTATTATTGTAGTGCAGAAAGTTTAAAAAGTAATATACAGTTTTTGATTCAGTATCTTTAAATAAGCCTCAGTGTACAAAGTTTAAAAAGTAATATACAGTTTTTGATTCAGTATTATATTTTGATTCAGTATTATATTTTGATTCAGTATCTTTAAATAAGCCTCAGTGTACAAAGTTCTTTAAATAAGCCTTAGTGTACAAAGTTTAAAAAGTAATATACAGTTTTTTGATTCAGTATCCTTAAATAAGCCTTTGGTCAGTCTAATCAAAATTAAATATCGCCAACCTTTTATAGGCAGTATACATATTTCTCTTATGAAAAGTACACGTTAATTTTAAATTTCTTCTTAACCATAGAAATGAGTCATTTTTAAATATTAAGACTAAATAGGTTCTTCATATAAGTCGTCCGATCAAAGCTAAATTTTGCCAACGTTTTATAGGGAGTCCATGTTAAATTTAAATTTCTTCATTGTTTACTTGTGATTGTTTTGATTCTACACAACAGTTTTCCTTAATTTGTTTTTGAAATGACTATTTTGTTTCTTTTTAATTACATGTTTTTGGATAAGCCATATCTTAAAGATCGCCCATACAATTTTATTTATATAATTTAAGCCAGAGTATTATGAATTGAATTATATTTGGTTGATTGAGAGTTGTGATTACAAATAGTTAGAATGGATTCAATTATTTTCATGAACTGAAAACAAAGAAATGAAAAAGGTATATATTTGGAAGAATGTTTAGAAAGTGTTTAATTTTTAAAACAATAACAGTAAGAAGGCATATTTTTAATGATAGTTTTTAATGATTTATTTTGAGAAGTTATTGCTCCATTATTTGGAAATATGGTTGATGGACAGGATTTAAATATTTTGTGTGGATTATAATAATTAAATTTTAGCTTGTATGAATAATATTTTTATAACCAATTTAGATCCATTTTAACCTTGGATTTATCCAGCGCTGAGTGAGAATGATCAAATCTTTTAAGGTGTAAATTTTTTATTCAAGTTTTGCACTGAAAAAAACGGGAGTTGTCTTTAAGTGCATTTTTTTGGAGTTTCTGGTGGATTTCTGGCTGGAATTCGACAGAAAAAATTGTGGTGAAATTTTGATATGTGTTGTTTAAATTATTTTTTTATTGCATATTTGAATTCAACAATGTGAAAAAAATCCCAGGGGCATTTTGATTGTGTAGAGTTGACCCATCAAACTTGTGATTTCAATGAATCCTTGCTAGATTTTAGACAAATTAGATCAGAAAATAAGTTGGAAAACTTTTCAAGAAGTCACTTAAAAAGAACTTGAAAAAAGAGGTTTTCACCTCAAGAAATTTGATCTCTCTTGGTTGGGGGTTTAAGATGGATTTAAAAATACAAAATAAAAAATCAAAAATAAAAATATGTTTTAAATAAAAAAATAATGTCAGGCTATAATAATAAAAAAACCATTTTAATTTGGATGTACATGTTATGTAAAATATTTTAATATCAATTATGTATATATTATATATCATTTAGGGAAAAATATGTATATATCATGAAAAAATTAAGTTTTAATGATTAAAACGTTTATTGGGTTTTATATATGTTTTATTTAGCATTTAAAAATACAATTTAAACAATGAAAAATAACATTGTAGTTTGCACTCAAGTTTGCACACGAAGAAATTTGATCCCTCTTGGCTCATGTTAGATCTGTACTTGAGATGGATCTATGTTGGGATACACATACCATATCTAGGCTAGATTCATCTCTACCTCTCTCTCGTTCTCTCTCTTTTCCTTTTCGCTCTACTCTTCCTCACTCTTTATCCATCTCTCTCTTGTCACCCTCCTCTCTCTCCACATTTCTCTTTTTATGTATTTCTTCTTCCCTCCCTCACTCTCTTCCTTCCTTTATCCTTCTCTCTCTTGCAAGTCCTCTCTTTTTTCTTCCTCTCTTTCTTTTTCTCTTACCCATCACACACACTCTCTCTCTACCCTCCAACTATGTCACTATGTCCCTCCCTATCTCCTTCTCTCTCTCTCTCTTCCTCTCCTCCCTCCGTCTCCATGTCTCTCTCTCTCCCTTCCCCCCCTCTTAGGCTCATCTCCTCTCTTACATGTTCTCTCTCTAACTGTCCCTTTTGATTGCCTCCCTCTCTCATTTTTTCTCTCAATTCCTCGCTCTCTTTCTTCATCTCTCTCCCTTTCTCTCCCACCTTCCTTTGACTCCTCCCATGTCTCTCTCTCTCTCTACACTCCAACTTTGTCACTATCTTCCTCCCTCTCTCCTCTCTCTCCCCCCTCCATCTCTATGTCTCCCTCTCTCCCCTTGCTTTCTCTCCATCTTTCTCCTTTATCTTCCCTCCTCTCCTCTCACCCTCCATCTCTCCCTTGTCATTACCTCTCTATCTCTACCCTTTATGTTTTTGTTCTTCTTGCTCTCTCTCCCTCTCACTATTTCCTTGCTCTCTTTCAATCTCTATCACTATTTCCCCCTCACCTCATTTCCCCTCTCGCGGCCCCCACTCTCTCTCTCTCTCACACATCTTGATCCATATGATCTAGAATTATTACTCTATGTTATCAATGGTATATGTAATTAATTTTTTATTGTGAAATGAACTATAGTTTTTGGGCATATGGTATTGATATGCTATGATATTGACCCACAATATTGTAACAAACCCTATTTACAAGTTAATAATATCCATGGTAAAGTGGGGTGGATATCCATGGTTAAGAAACTTGTTATATTGTAATTTTCTTTTAAGTATTAAGTTTTTATGTGCTTGTTAATTGAATTTAAAATGGTTATAGGGTATTTACAAGTTAATAATATCCATGGTAAAGTAAGGGTGGATATCCATGGTTAAGGAACTTGTTATATTGTAATTTTATTTTAAGTATTAAGTTTTTATGTGCTTGTTAATTGAATTTAAAATGGTTATATGAATTTAAAATGATTATTGGGACTCTAACAATCGATTTGTCTATTGATCACTATTATTTTAGCATTGGCCAATGCAAATTATAATGCTAACTTTGAAAAATAAATATCTATGTTTCAATATCATTTAAAAAAAGTTAATTTTCAAACATTTGAGTGGACCATAATTAGGTCTTATTGCACCCTTTGTACAATATAAATTCCATGTGGATAACTTTTTGTTTATTGATCACTATTATTTTAGCATTGACCAATGCAAATTATAATGTTAACGTTCAAAAATAAATATCTATGTTTCAATATAATTAAAAAAATTTAAATTTCAAACATTCGATTGGACCATAACTAGGTTGTATTGCACCCTTTGTACAATAAAAATGCCATGTGGATAACTTCCTTACATATTTTATGCCATAATTTATAGATATGCTTGCAATATTCATGCATGATTTTTTGTGTAATGATTTTTTATTACTTCCCACCATTATTTATGTTTTCTTCAGCACATATGGAAGAGTAAAACTCTAAATGTATAGACTTACTAGTGGTTACTACCCACCAAAATTTATGCAAGTTTTTTCGCTTGAGCAAACAATTTACTTATCCACTTCACATCTCAACTTATTAGTTCCTGACAAGGCAAGACCATAGGATGATTTGTCTATCAACCATTATTAATTTATCATTGACCAATCTGCCTATAATTATTTATGCAATTTTTCTCAAAGCATAATTTTTAACCAAAGTTGGATTTTATTAGTTCCTACCAAGGCAAGGCAATAGAATGATTTGTCTATCAACCATTATTAATATATCATTGACCAATCTACTTATAAGTATTTATGCAATTTTTCCCAAAGCATAATTTCTAACCAAAGTTGGAGGAATATTTTGCCCATGCAAAACAAAATTACAATACAACAAATTGAATTTTATTATTTTTTTATTTGCAGTTTTTTATTATTTTTTAATTGAGCAATGTTAAATGTTTATGTTAAATATTAAACATTTACACCTACACATATTATTAAAGAAAAAATTTATAAAATATTTTCATTGTGAAATGAAAGATGGTTTTTGGACATGTGGTACTGATAAGCCATGTTATTGTAACAAACACTATTCATAACTTAATAATATCCATGGTAAAACGAGGGTGAATATCCATGATTAAAAATCTTGTTATATTGTAAGTATTAAGTTTTTATAGGTGTCGCCTAACTTATAGAAGAATTTTAGAGAGATTTTTAAAAACTTGAGATTAAGTTGTTTAATTTGTAGAATTTGAGTGGCCCAGGGGTTTTTCAAGGTGTTGAATCCATTGCATTCAAAAATGTATTTTAAACATCAAAAATCACAATTTTGCTTATGATTTTATCACCAAATTGTGGTGAAAAGGCCATTTCATCTATAATTAAGACTACACCATTTTTATATGCTTATTAATGAAATTTAAATATGGTTACAAAATTATTATTTTAAGTTATACGGTAAAATGAATCTTAATTTATTTCCTCTATAAGTAAGGTTGCACCCTTTTTATATGCTTATTAATGAAATTTAAATACAGTTACAAAATTATTATTTCAACTTATATGGTAAAATGAATCTTAATTTATGACTATTATTTATATCTTATATATTTTAATATGATAGGGGTTTAGATTTAATTAAAAAATGTTATAAAATTAAATTCAAATAAAATATTTATAAAATATTTTGAGTGCGAAATGATAGATGTTTTTTAGGCCTCTTGTATTGATGAGCCATAATATTGTAGCAAAACCTATTTACAAGCTAATAATATCTCTATGGTAAAATGGGCATGAATACTATCATTAAAAATATTTTTTATGTTGTAAGCTTATTGTAAGTATTAATGTTTTGATGCACTTATTCATTAAATTTAAATATGGTTATGGAATCATTATTTTAATTTAGAAGGTGAAATCGATCTTAACTTTTAACAAATTGAATTTTATTATGTTTATTATTTAACTTTTTACGTACACTATTACTTAACTTTTTACGGACACTACAACATCTCTCTATAATTGACTTTATATTACTTTTTATTATTATTTAATTGAGTTGACATGTAAATGTTTACAAATCTTTTACGTTTTATAAATTAAAATATTTAAAAATGTTTACTTTCTTACATTACACTTACACATTTCCCAGTAGTTGTAGTTTCCGCAATTATATATTATAGTTTGACTTTTTTATTATTATGTTATTTTAGATTAATATTTGAGATTTGATTGGTTGCATAGGTCGATTTGATGATGGGGTGCTTGAGGTGTCAATGGGATGATGTTAGGTAGATTGTGTAATGTCATGCATCATGCTTAAAGGTTGTGTTATTGCGCTTAATGATAATGTTAGGGGGTGTTAAATTTTTGCACTACAACAATGAATGTGTATGCATTTATGGTTTGATAGTAGCTCCCATTGTAGGTTCATTTATGGTTTCAACTAGGTGGAGGAGTTGGAAATCCAATATTGTATCAATGTTTCTTTCTTGATTTATAGTGAATGACACCTATGTTTGCGTTGATCAAGACCATTGATCTTAATCCTTATATCTAGAACCCATGACATAACCTTTTATTCACATGGAGTGATAATTGGCCTTGTTTCTCTCTATTTATTATCTTACTATCACTAGACTGAGGCATATATGGTTTTCACTGCCCTTAAAGGTTTTTCCATAGCTATGTTTATAAAATGGTGACATCTTAGGCTAGTCCACGGAGAGACAATATTTAAGTATGTTAGGAGTTTTGTACACCTGAACATTTGGATAATGCAAGATTGGCCATTCAACCTCCTTTTCATAGTGGGTTTTGATTCCATCCCTAAAAATATGGAATTATTTTTTGAAATGCACTAATGTTATGTTTTTATATGGAAGTTTGAGTTTAAATGATTTGTTTACATTAGTGATGGTTAGAAGTCCAATGCATTAGTAATTCAAATGAAACATTTTGAGTGTAGTGTTCAACATTGGAAATAAATCATGAAATTGCTAAAGAATTATCCTTTTTGGATAGTTTATTAATAGAGGGCCATTCAGTTGAGGTAAGGCCAACATTTCAACTAACATTTCAACTAACTTTACTTAATGGGATTTGATTCTAGAAATGGTTTGTATGTAACAATAGAGATGAAATTTTAATTATATATGTGTTTTCTTACAATATTTGTTGTTTGAAGTTCATGTTGGTGGTTTTAAAGTCCCTTAGTAATTTGAATAAAACAATTTCTCTGTGGAGTTTGATGCTTGAAAAAGCCATGCTTGATTCTTGATTCATGGTTTTGTTAAATTGCTTTATTACTTGTTTGGTGGAATTTTTGTTTAGCCATGATTTTATTAGATGATGTGTAGCATAAATTTTATAAAATCAAAGAAATATTGTCCTTTCACACAAAATATTTATTATTGTTTTAAGTTAAATTATTTATAGTATCAAGTCACTAAACATTTTCAAGATCTAATTTTAATTCTTTTTTCTTTTAAGCTATATGGAAATATTTATATTACGAGATATTGTTTTTACATTGATAACATTTATGTCCCAAAAAACTTTATGGGATCTTATAAACTGATAGATTGACCATAAATTGTTCCCATGATCCTAAATTTCGCGAAAAAAGAAGACAAGATACACTTAGTAACATACTAACTAATTCGCCCATTAAGAGTTCCATAAATTGGAGTTGTTGGGATGACGAAAGAAAACCGTGTGCACATATAGTCTTGTAAGCCATATTGATATCCATGGCAACATAGTAGAAGTAAACATAACATTGACCAAAAAGAAACCAGGCGCCATGCAATATTGCTAGTCTAAGACAATGACTGTAGAAATAACATTAGAGTTGCCTTGAGGTACTTTATCTGTTGGTGCGTTGATGGTAGTTGGAGTGCGAGGCTGTGAACCAGAATTAGAATCAGAATCAGACACCATGAAGCGTTCAACCCGAGTTAATCTGGAGACTATGTTATCTAGGTTGTATCTCTTGTCCTGCAAATAACTGATAATGATCGACTTTCTTATCACAATTGACCATGTGAAGCAGAAAGGTACCTAATTTCCAGTGCAGAGTCACTGAGCAATGAAAGTGTATTCTCCTTTTGCGAAATTTTCTTGGGTCCAGAGTCCATCTAAAGGTGGTGCCACTAATTTCAGATTCAGAGTAATAAACCCGGTCGCCAAATTCCTTAGCTTCCAAGTGAAGAATATTGTTCCTAACTTCAAGAGGGACAAAATCAAAATGGTATGCCACAAAATGCCAACCAAAAAGACGTCAACGTTGAGAAGAAGAAGCTCCTGCAGCGCCACCCCGACGATTAGGTTGGCGAAGTCGAGGTGCCACAAGGACAATTTTTTGTGGCAGACTTGGATGGGTTAGGCATAACACAGTGAACCCAGTAGGATGGACAAACACAATGTGAGTAGAAACTAACCCCAATTGTGACAATGTTGGAAGGATATCGACTCAGAAGTGTAGAAACTAGTGAGGTAATGAGAACAATATTGTATAAAGACGTCATCAAGGATGAACTGGACATAAAAATGAACATACCCTAGGAAAACAACATTTGTTTGACAATTTTTAGACGAAAAGTGACAGGTAAGAATACCGCAGAATGACTTTGGGGTGGTGTTACTAGACAACTATCAAAACCAAATTGAAAACGTTCTCGAGTACCAAAGACCACAAACAAGGACTGGGCAACTGAATGATATGCCTGCAGAGTCAGTGATTTGAGAGGATGCCGTATGAAACACGACAACCAGTTTAAAGGAAGGAACCGTCGTTGTATTGTGGATAAATAGGACGAAAAACATGGGCACTTACAGTAACCAGCCATAATGCCAAACCAAAACCAAACAAGATAGCCAAAGAAGTGACAAGAGAAGGGTGACCAGGACGGGTGTAAATCGATTGAAGAACCTGTCTCAAATTTGTAGAGCACCAATGGATATAGGCCGTATTCAAGAGTGACGAGAAGCTGGTGTGTGAATATGGAAACAATCCTGAAAATTCACCACCTTGAGTTGATTTCCATGCATTTATAAAAAACCCTCATAGCCTGTGAATTTAACGGACCAAAAAAACTGTCTTAAGGAGTAACCACGGAGGAGAGATAAGTGGGTGTTACAACACAAATATTAACACCTACATTAAACACTCCAAACATGTGCACACTTCCTTGAAATTCCTCCATTGTCAAATTCATTTGCCAAAAACTATGAACCAGAGGAATGTCAGAAAAGAGCTCGTCTCCCTCCACTTGCCTATTTTTAAAGTGATTTGACAAAAGTCTTGGAGGTTGATCATATATGCGGTGGGGAGGCCACGCGTAAACCCATTGTAGACAGATGGTGACATTGGCTCGTCTTCCCAAGCTTACCTCCCTCTCATGCACTATAATCTTGCACATGTCAATCATGCGAACTGGAGCCCTTCCTAGCCATAAATGCACCCCCATCGGGGAGTGGTCCAAACCCCTTCCACCTCAAACTCCAATTGTGATCGGAGAGGTGTTCGTCTGCGTGCACCGGTCCTATTGAAGACATCTTTGGACTTGAGGGATTACCTTGATAGGTGCCTCATTGGACCATGGTTTGTCATATTGGAGCCCTTGTGAGCAGCTGCCCCAGTTACTTAACACATCTGCCACCCTATTACCTTCACACTTTGTGTGATGTGGGATAATGTATTGGAAGGACGAAATAAAGTTTTTAATACTCTTATTTACCTCATTTTGTCACCCGCTATGGCCTACCCGTTCCTTCGAATGACATGCAGTATTTTTCGAAGACATTGTATGGCAATATTGGAATTACCATGTGCCTTTAATAACTTATATCCCTCATGAAATGCTATTTTCAAACCTTTCTCTAGGCTGAGGAATTCTGCTATGTTGTTTGTTGTGGTACCACAATAACAAGCATAAACATGTAGAGGCTGAGAGAGCTCATCTCGAAAGATGCCTCTGTATCATGCTGATCTCGAATTCCCCTTCGATGCTCCATCAAAACTCAATATTTTGAAATGTTATGGAGGAGTGAACATATTGATATCGTTATGCCTGAAACTGAGTGACTGAGGGGGAGTAGGGTTAAATATTTTTGTATGTAAATCCAAAATTTTAAAAGTATACTCCTCTATCCATGTAGTTGACCACTCTTCTTGTGCAAAAGAATATGCAGCTAGTGTCTCATGTATATTCTTAATTGTAATATCTTGTAAACTAGCAACATTCCGCTTGTATGAAATACTTCGAGGTTCCTTTCTTTCTAAAGGTTCCATAGGACAAAGCCATAGGCCAATCTCTAAGCATGTGAGGCTATCGGATTGTTAAACCTGTTTTCAAAACATTGCGTTCTAGATCTATGATTATGCAAGGTTGAGGCGTGGGGTATCCAGAGATATTCAATATAATATCCCAAATATTGTGTGCAAAGGTGTAGATCACAAAAATATGTTGTGCTGCCTACTCTTCTTGAAAGCATAGTGGACAAACCAATGGTCCTTCCTACCATTTTCTCCTTAAGCAATCCGATGTAAGGGTTCTCCCATGTGCCAACAACCAAAGGAAGATAACCAATTTCTTCCAACACTTATTATCCCACAATTTCCTCCACAATGTTGTATTGTCATCTGTATGAATGCCTGCTAGTATTTCACATGCTTCTTTTAACGTAATGTACCTGTTGATTGATGTGCCCATCTTAAAATATCCTAATGTTGTGAGGCTCTGATGGGTCTATTATCCAATGATTTTTGAAACTCCTTCCAAGGATAACTATCATTATGACCTAACCAATATTCTCTTTCCTTCCACACTCTCCATTCTTGATTCTTCGCATGGGGTTTCCAGAAGTCAGCTAATGAGTGTGCCCGGAGACTTTTCAAAAGGTTTTGTATTGGTTGAAATTGCCGAAGCTTGCTTAAGTGTGGGTACTGTTGCCAAGAGTATTCCCAAAATGTCACTTTCTTCCTATCTTTGATATCCCAAAATGCATGGCGATGAATGAGGTCTTTTCCTTTGATAGCCCAGTTCCATATGGGTGATCCCTTAATGATGCCATTAAATTTGAGTCTCTCCTTCTAAGTTGGAAGAGGTTGGTATTTTCTTTGCCATATGTGTTTCCAGAGTTGTGGACCTCCCTGAACCTAGAGCCACCATAATTTCATGGCATACGCCTAACTGATCAGCTGGGGATCTATGAGTCCCAATCCTCCCATGGGATTCACTACAACCAATTTGTCCCAACCGACCAAGGCCCACTTGGTTCTTTGGCAACACCCCTCCACAAAAAGTTAGTCTATAGTGATCTAAATCAAGAAGCTACTGCTACTAAGATTGGCATGATTGGTAGTTGATAATTTGGTATGGCTTGTAACACTGCTTTCAACAGTGTCAAACGATCCAGAGGATTCAATGTCCTGACAGTCCAATTAGTTATCTTATGTTGAGTCTTCTCTAAAAGATTTTTCCAAAAAGCAACTTTGTTTAAGTGATTGACTAGCGATACTCCCAAGTACTTGGAAGGAATATGTCCCTCTTTAAAGCCAAATACTCAAATTAACTGTGTCAATTTTAATTCATACCATATAAATTTATTTAGTTTAAGATATTTAAAACCTTAAAATACAGATTTAATGACACACATAATTTGGCCGAATTTTCAATTTATATTATAATTATAACATGAATCTTCAATGTCCATAGAATCCTATGGTATCTCTGCACCATGAATAAAACAATGTGAGAGAAAAATGATAGGCCAATGTTTTGGTGGTGTGCAAATAACTTAGAAGCCTTTCGAGATTTTAGGCAAAAATGGTATTTTTTATCTCAAGAGTTCTAAGATGCCATCTATGTTATTTAAATAAAATATAAAGTGTTTTAACTCATCACGTTGCAAGTATTTTATTTATTTTATTGTTTATGAGAAAATTCTTCGGCGTAAATCACATGATATTACATTTGTCGATCGGTTTTGAATAAACCAGTGTGGTTCATCGCCAGGGCAAGTTGAAGAATCAGATCTAGGCTGCATGTCAAATAGTTAGAGCAGGACCTCCAATGACTATATTTGACCAGGCAACGGCTAAATTGACCAGCTAACGGCTATATTTGACTTGGAAACGGCGAGTAGGACAAGACCAAGGGAAAGGAGAGCAATTTAATTAAAAATTAAAATAAGTTAAAGTTATAGAATTTAAATAATTATTAAATCAATAGTTAGTTATACTAGTATTAAAATTAACTATTTCAAATTTGTTTTAATTTTAGAGGTTAATAAAAAGAAAATCCTATTGTTAAATTGCTATAAATAAATTTAAGTTTAATATAATAAGAATTTATAATTTAATTTAATTTAATTGTTTATTTATTTATTAATTTGTTAAAAAAAATCTTATTGTTAGAATTGTTATTTTAAAGTTTAATTTAATAAGAATTTATATTTTAATTTTATTTAGTTGTTTATTTAAAAAAAAATTCTATTGTTAGAATTGTTATTTTAAAGTTTAATATGATAAGAATTTATATTTTAATTTTATTTAATTGTTTATTAATTAAAAAAAAGGCTTAAACTAAAGGCTATTTGAATATATTATATTATATAAAAAAACCCTCAAAGAGGAACAAAGAACTATGGTAAAAGAGAGTAGGTTAAAGGATAACAAGAGGAAAGTAACAAATAAGAAAACCAAAAACAAGCTATAAAAGACGGGAGGGGAGGAAGGGAAGAACACGACTAGGAAGCAAGGGCTGGGATCCAGTAGCCACTAATCTTCCAGCTGTCGTCTCTATTAAGATTGCTCGGCCTTTTTTCAATTAAATCAATAGTTAGTTATACTAGTATTAAAATTAACTATTTCAAATTTATTTTAATTTTAGAGGTTAATAAAAAGAAAATCCTATTGTTATAATTGCTATAAATAAATTTAAGTTTAATATAATAAGAATTTATAATTTAATTGTTTATTTATTTATTAATTTGTTAAAAAAAATTCCTCTTGTTAGAATTGTTATTTTAAAGTTTAATATAATAAGAATTTATATTTTAATTTTATTTAATTGTTTATTAATTAAAAAAAAAGGCTTAAACTAAAGGCTATTTGAATATATTATATTATATAAACAAACCCTCAAAGAGGAACAAAGAACTATGGTAAAAGAGAGTAGGTTAAAGGATAACAAGGGGAAACTAACAAATAAGAAAACCAAAAACAAGCTATAAAAGACGGGAGGGGAGGAAGGGAAGAACACCACTAGGAAGCAAGGGCTGGGATCCAGTAGCTACTAATCTTCCAGCTGTCCTCTCTATTAAGATTTCTCGGCCTTTTTTCAATTTCAAGGGCTTCCCTAAATTTTCTGCAAGTGCGGAAGACTTGCTTCTCCTATGTTTAATGTTAGCCACGTGCTCACTAATCCTCTGATTAATAGAGCACCCAGTTTCACCAATATAGGGGGTCCCACAGGAACAAAGAATAATATAGACCCCCTTCATGTCCTTGGGGTCGATAGGATCCTTCACTAATCGGAGGGAATTACGAATGGTGTTAAGGGGTCTTAAGGTCGAGGGAACATTATGTTTCCTAAAAATCCTCGCTATCTTATCAGTGATCCCTTGCACAAATGGTAGGTGGACCCCTGGGACCCGTTATTTAGGATTTTATTTAGTTAACGAATTTTTGGCAGCTTTGAGGAAAGCCTTCTGACCCAGGTATCTACTATAACCATTCTCAACAAAGACATTAAGGAGATGGGATTTCTCTTTCTCAAATCTCTTTTCATCAGAGATCCTTAGTCGAGAAATTCTCTACAACTTAGTATTAGGATGATGTGTAGGCATTAGGTGTAATGTAAGAAAGGTTGATGTCAACAATTATTTAAATATTTTAGTTAAATTTAATTTTATAACACTTTTTAAATTAAATCTAAAAGTAAAAAAGTATCGGGGAAATGTAATGGTGTAAAAAATGATTCCGTAGCCATATTTAATTTTAATTAATAAGCACATAAAAACTTAATTCTTACAATAAAATTACAATATAACAAGTTTCTTAACCATGTATATTCACCCTCATTTTACCATGGATATTATTAATTTGCAAATAGGTTTTTTTACAATACCATGGATAAATACCATGGCTTATTAATACCACATGCGCAAAAACCATAACTCATTTCAAAATCAAAATATTTTTATATATTTTATTTTATTTTTATCCTATATCTTCTAAATTAAATCAAAGAAAACATGTAGAATTCCCATAAACATCTTGACTCGATGGAAATAAAATAAAATAAAAATTAAAATGAAATAAAAAAATAAAATAAAATAAAATAATTAATAATTATAATTATCAATACAACATTTTGATTTAGTCAAATTTCACAAAAACCAAAAATAAAAATAAAATAAAAAAGATTAACCAATATAGAAGAGATGTTATAATGTAATGTTTAACATTTTGACTAAGTTAAATTACAAAAAAATAAAAATAAAATTAATTAAAAAATTAATATAATGTAATGTAAACATTTTAACTAGGTCAAAATAAAATAAAAAATAAAATAAAAATAAAAATGGCCCATGGTATTGACCTATAGTATTGAGAACCTATGGTATTGACCCATGGTATTCATGTGGAATATAACTTATTTAAAAGGGGGAAATTAAACCAACCTAGATCTATCTTAATCCTTGATCTACCAAGCGCTTAGAGAGATCAAATATCTTGATATACAAACCTCTTTTAGAGTGAAAAAAGATTTGATCCCTTTGGACGCAGTAAGTCTAAAGTTAAGATATATCTAGGATAGTTTAAATTCAAAAAAATATTTCAACTCATGCTGAAAGCATTCCATTATTCTATTGTTGTCACTTTTATTGAACTTGCATTTATTGTCACTTTTATTGAACTTGCATTCCATTATTTTATTGTTGTCACTTTTATTGAACATGATTTGATGCCCAATATTTATCTCCATTCATCATAAGTTGGCTTCATATTGTTTGGGCATTTGAATTATGTTTTATGCATCTTAATCTTACTTTGAAATGCTTCATTTTTTCCCTTCATCATACTTTATTGGATTGTATTCAACTAACCATGAATAAATGTTAATGTTTTTGTTGTATGCAAATGAGTTGTTTTTAGTAAGATTTTTTGGAAATTTTTTCGGTCTAATTTCTCTAAAATCTTGTAAGAATCTATAAACAATTCTGCATACAAATGGTTCAAAAACCTCTTTAGATTTTAAGGCAAGCATGGTATCCTTTCTCCTTTTGAAGTTTTAGTGCAAGCATGGTATCCTTTCTCTCAAAGTTTTAAAGATGGTTCATGTTTATATGATTGTTGTCCATGCATATAGATATTTAAGAATGGAAACTTCAAAAGATGACTTCCACCTTTCAATGATGGTTTTAAAGTTTGTGATGTTCAACGTTAAGTTTATTTTATCGGTTTTAAGATTTTTATAGTTTTCTATTTTAAATTTTTATAATGCAAAGTGCATAAAGCACACTTTAATAGTAGAAGAAATTTAAATGAACACGAAACAAAAATTTACTTAAATGCATGAATAATTAATAACATTTTATTTATATGATCATATCCCCAATATATTGAAAAACATCATAATTTTATTTTTTTTTATAAAAATTGTGTGTTATATATATAAAATAAGAATGAGAAACTTATATTTATATGCAAGTTTGCACTTGGGTCGTATAAAAATTGTGTGTTATATATATAAAATAAGAATGAGAAACTTATATTTATAGGTAAGTTTGCACTTGGGTCGTAGTAAATATATCTGGTAGTATATATTGATATTTTTAAAAAATATTCTTAAGTTTTTTTATCTAACAAAATTATAAATTTTTTGAGAGGGTCTCCAAATTGGAAGTCAAGAAAATAAGGTTTTGTAGGTATATATCTTATAAAATTGACCTACTAAAAAGAAAAAATTACATGTCATACTAAATTGTAACAACCATTTTTGCTACCCTTTTATTATGTACATTAATTCATGTAAATCATATGGAAATACAAATAATCACTGACTAGAGGAGTGGAAACAGATTCAAAGATTTAAGAGGAGTTGCTTGGGAAGCGACTAACCGAGGCTACTTCATTTATTCATGTTACCTGTTTCCTCATTGAATTAAATGGTCTGCACAACAAACAAGGAGGTGGAGTATGGGTTACGTGGGAAAAAGGATGAACCCCATACCACCTTTGGTACCAGGAGATGTGTTGGTGAGGTCAAGAGAATGGTTGGAAGAAAAAGAGACTGATAGACATGGAAAGACACAAAAAGAGGATGTGAGAGAGATTGCAGGAGCCAAGCACAAAGAACAAAAAAATAAAGGATCTCATGGAGAAGCGTGAAGAGAAGAGAAGATGGGATAGTGGTGCGTGTGTATTTTCTGGTGTATGACTAGTGCGATGTATCAGTTTTGTGATGGGCCACTGAAGACTCAGTGGAGAAAATGACTCACTAGTGCTAGCTGTTTCAACTAATAAACCTCTAAGTGCTTGCCTTGGGGTTGATAAATCACTTAGAGCTTGCTGAAGGGTGATTAAACCACCAGGGTGCTTATTGGAAGGCTGATAAACCACTTATAAGGTGGAGACACTATGGTTCTTATGACTAGAGGCAGTTGATAAACTACCTTGACATTGTGCTTTGGGTTCATGTAGTGATTGCCTTGAAAATTTAGCTATTAAACCACCTTTACAGCGAGATCATACTCCTAGACTAAAAAACCCTTCACTGTGCCTAGGGTGAATCCTTTCGATCTATCTATGAGAGGCAGTAGAGTAACTGTGGTGCTTACTGTAGGAGGCAGTTGATAAATCACCTAGATAGTGCACTCTTTCTCTCATATGGTTCACTTTAATTGATGTGAAATTCCCTTGAGCACGTAAATCCTTAGACTCTTAATCTAGCTCAAGGGTGGTTAGCTGGAAGACAGGTTGCAATATAACTCACTTATGGTTGGATGGAGAGTTTAAGCTAATATGAGGTCAATATTAGCTTATGGTGGTCAATGCACACATAAGCTAGCTTCCATAGCCTTAAGCCTTAAATGCGGAAGCCACCTCTCGGGGATGGAAACTGCCTAAAAAATCCTTCATGCCGGTTATTTCTGGCCCATCCTCTTCCACGATTGCATACAAGTAGTCAAACGATGTGAGCATTGCGAACGATATGCTCATAAGGCACGAGCAACACCTGCCCCCTTACATCTAGTCATAGTGGTCGACCCCTTCTGTAAGTGGGGCATCGACTTCATGACCTATAACCCCCCATCATCTGGCAACCACAAATACATTGTGGTCGTTGTGGACTATTTCACCAAATGGGCAAAAGCAATGCCCACATATAATAACACCGCCGAAACCACTGCATGATTTTTCTTCAACCATGTCATAACATGGTTCGATTTTCCCAAGGAGTTGGTTTCAGACCATGGTAAACATTTCGAAAATGAAATCTTTTAAGAGCTATCCCAACACCTTGGTTTCTCTCACGAATTTGCATCACCATACTACCCACATTCCAATGGAAAAGTAGAAGTCATTAAAAGGGTCCTCAAAACCATGTTATAATGCATGATGAACACTCATAAACCAGTTGGCACCATATAGTGTTCTCTGCCATGTGGACGTACTGCGCAACGATCAAGGAATCCACAGGGTTTACACCCTTCCAACTAGTATATGGTGTAGAAGCAGTACTTCCCATTGAGTGTGAGATCCCCAACTTACACTCGACCATCAAGATTTTAAGAGACACTAAACCTTTGAACAAAGGTTGGTACTGTTAGCCCTGAGGTGCAGTGCTGAATTTGTGAAGGTCAAATAAGGATTCAGGATGTTTTGCCGTTCTTAAAGGGGTCCCACACGGACCATTATTCCCCTTCTTCTCTTACCTTGCTCACACTTTACCCTTTCCGTTTCCTAAATTAACCTTCAAATCCTGACAAAACCCCCCATAAAACCTTACCCCTCCGCCATGCACGCCCATAGCACGATTCTCGAAGACATCTCGTACCTTCACCGCATCCTCTTCGTTGATCTTTCCCCGCCAATCCAACGGTCCACGTCCCATCTGATACACCAACTTGCCCGACAATCCTCTGCCGTTAGATCACCCCCATCAGATCTAACAGTCAGCACCCATATCGCGTGGACAACAAGCGCGTCAGGTACTCGCCTGATGACGATGGTTTTTCTTTTTCCCCACCGCTACGTGTCATCCAGTGAATGGCATCAGGCGAGTTCTGACACTTACCTCTTACCGCCGATGCTTGCTCGATAAAAACCATAACCACTCAAATCAAACCACCCTGCGCATTATCGCTCGCACATTTCCGCCGCCCGATAACCGTCTGATCTGCCTGCCTGAAGATCCAACGGCCTGGACGTGTTCCGCTCCCACCATGACCGCTAGCCTCCAAAATACGATCTCCACCACACACCTCCCTTGATCCGATGGCCACCATTCGCGATCATTCACGACCGTTCATCTGCCCATGCACTCCATACCCCACATCCTGTCTGCTACGCGAAGAAGAAGATGGCCGACTCTATCAGTCTGGCGACAGTCTGACCATGAAGCCAAATTAAAAGAAGAGCATGGCTAGGGGAGAAAAGGACACAACACGACTCAACAACTGAATTAAACAGTCATGGCACTCCACTAGACCCTGATTACATTTGCAAGTTTCTTTACTAGTTGCAGCTGGCCATCATACATTCTGTATGCATCTTCTGGTGTGGTTAGTGTTCTTCGTCTATTCACCTAATTCCCAAATTTTTGAGCATTGGTGGTCTAAAGCCTTGTATTCTGAGGGTGTTCATGCATGTCTGAGTGAAAACATAGTAGAAGTGGTTATCTGGCTTGAACCAAACCATCACCCATCCCAACAAGTTCCTAGAACCATATTGAAGATTATATGTTACTATGCATCTCTGAGCTACAACCTAGGAGAGTTTCCTAGAGAGCTAACATAATTGGCGCCGTTGTCGGGGAGAGGAGATTGAAGCTCAGCTTCCCTGGGAGAACGACACAGATCCAGCTTTGATGATAGACAAAGTCTAGACACATTTTTGGTTGTAATCATCTATCTGGCGACTCTACTGGAGGCCAAAACTCTTGGCGACTCCACATCGCAGTTCTGGCTCAGTTTGTGAGGCACACTCGGAGAAATCCTTAGAAATCACCAGCTGACCCAGTACCTGACCTTGAGAAGATTATCAAGGAAAGAAAAACATCATAAAAGGGAGCATCAGTATCAGGTAAACCTAAACAATCTTATGCATCTTTGCAAGAAATGCTTGAGGATATAGCCTTTAGCACTAGCAGTGAAGAAAATTTTTCAGAGATTCATAAAGCTCCTTATTCTTTATGTCCTCCTTTGGATTTCAGCCCAAAGGAAACCTCCTCTCCTGTCCATCACATTCCTTTAGCCCTGTCAGTCATTTCTCAACTCCCTACCTTTCAGATAGCCATCACTCTTTCATCTACCCCAGTCATGGTAGGCCCACAAGCACCCACCAAAATGGAAAGAATCATAGCTGCTAGGCATGGGCCCTTGGTATTGCCTACTCCTTTGAATGCCATGCCTGTAGGAGAATATCAGAAGTACATGCCTAAGTTCACTGGGACAGAGGGAGTCACAATAGAAGAACATCTTGAGTCATTCTATAGCTATGCTGATAACCTAGATATCATTGAAGATGATGTTTAGATGAGAGTATTCGTCCAAAGCCTAGATGGAGAGGCTAGAAAATGGTTCAGAGAATTAACCCCTAGGTCTATAATAGACATTGAGGCCTTAGATGATGTGTTCCTAAAGCATTGGGGGGATAAGAAAGATCTGCTCTATTATCATACTGAGTTTGGCAACCTTAAAAGGGAAAACGGGGAGTCATTGTCTGATTTCAATAAAAGGTTTAACCGAATGTACAACAAGATACCAGTTGAAGTGAAACCTACTCCCACCTCTGCCAAGCTCACCTATGCCAATGCCTTTGATTCTGACTTCTGCCTGCTATTAAGAGAAAGAAGATGTGCTTCTCTGGCTGAGATGCAGGATGCAGCCTTGGAAGTAGAATCCAACATCATGGCTGCAGAAAAACTCAAAAGACATGCTAATCGAAGGAGACAGAGGGGTGAATCTTCTTCATCTTCAGACCCCAAGATAAACAAAATGGCCAAGATGATAGAGTCATTAGCCTCTGAAGTTTCCAAATTAAAGGTTGAGCAGCATTCTGGGAAAGGAAGGGGACCTAATACATTTGCTCCTAGAAATCCAAATCTGTATAGGAGAGAAAATGAACAATTGCAGATCATGCAAAGGGGCAAAAATGCCAATGAAGACCAAAGAGTGAAGCCCCCTTTCCAGAATGTAGTCATGGAAGAAGAGCAGTTTGAAGAAGATGATGAGATCCATTGCATGGAAGACAAAGGCAGTGCTCCCTTTTTAACCAAAGCTGCCTATGAGGAGTCATTACTCAAGGACCAGCTCAACCAAGAGTGGGACAAAGAAGTTGTTCTGCAAACTGAAGATCAACAGATATATAATCTGAGGTCAAAAATGAATAATGTCAAGGAAACCCTTGTTCATAAAGATGCTGTCCCTGTAGAACAACAGGCTAATAAGCAGAAGAAACTCGCAGTTACTCCTATCATCCTCAAAGCTCCAGTCATAAAGGTAAGAGGCCTTGACAAGCCCCCTTTTTCTTTCAGATTTCAATCAGAAATCAAGAAGCCAAGAATACCTATGTCCCTGATTGAACCAGTGAAGAATGAGTCCTTCAAGAAATCTACCCTTGAGGATATTGAGCCTAAAACCATCCAAGCTTCCAATGACTTTGTGAATTTGCAAAATGACCAACCAACTATTATTATTAGCCTAGTAATCGAAAATTGTGAAGACAATCCCCCATCATTCTATGTTTCTTTGCCTATTCATGATGAAATCATTCACAATTGCCCTCTAGACACTGGAGCCAGCCATAATTCAATGCCCAAGGCTGTCATGGATAAGCTCGGTCTTGACATCACCAAGCCTTATCAGCTGGCCTCTATGCAACTTAAAAGAACAGTTTTCCAGATCACAGAGGAAGAAGACCCACAGATTTGGGACATGTTCTTTGATGGGGCTTGCTCTAAAGAAGCTGCAAAAACAGGTGAAGTCCTTATGTCCCCCACACAAAAATGCATTGATTCATCTTTCATATTAACTTTTCAGGTCACCAATGACATAGCAGAGTGTGAAGTAGACCTTATCATCCAGCAGGTGTGCAAAACCTTCCAAGCAAAACATCCAAGGCTGAAAGCATACAAAGATGAGGTGAAATATAGACCATCTCTGCCTGATAATGTCAAATGCTGGAAAGTTTTCAAAGTAGAGGATCAAATCAATAGGCTTTTGCAAGTCTTTGATGAATTGGTAGATATGCACATTGACCAAGAGAAAGAAACCTTTCATAGAAAGGTAAAAAGAGTCAACTTTCAGTTTGGTGACTGTTTTCTCAAGAAGAATGCATTAAAGGAAGGAGGAGATGTTTTTGATGGCCCATCCAATGGGCTGTTCTTCGAACTTTATTTCAGTTAAGGCTGTCAAGCCTTGGTATTGTAAATATGTTGTTTTCAAGTTCTTATTTCATGCTAAATAGACTCCATACCCAATGGAATACTAGGTAATATTTCTGATCTTGTAAAAGGCAGTGGTCTATGGTTCTTGAAACCTCATAGGGAGGATTTCATCCCCAGAAGGAGCCAGTGTTAGCCCTGAGGTGCAGTGCTGACTTTGTGAAGGTCAAATAAGGATTCAGGCTGTTTTGCTGTTCTTAAAGGGGTCCCACACGGGCCATTATTCCCCTTCTTCTCTCACCCCGCTCACACTTTACCCTTTCTGTTTCCTAAATTAACCTTCAAATCCTGACAAAACCCCCCATAAAACCTTACCCCTCCGCCATGCGCGCCCGTAGCACGATTCCCAAAGACATCTCGTACCTTCACCGCATCCTCGCCGTTGATCTTTCCCCGCCAATCCAACGGTCCACGTCCCATCCGATACACCAACTTGCTCGACACTCCTTCGCCGTTAGATCACCCCCATCAGATCTAACGGTCAGCGCCCATATCACGCGGACAACAAGCGCGACAGGTACTCACCCGATGAGGGCGGTTTTTCTTTTTCCCCGCCACTACGTGTCATCCACTGAATGGCATTGGGCGAGTTCTGACACTTACCACTTACCGCCCGATGCCCGCCTGATAAAAACCATAACCACTCAAATCAAACCACCTCGTGCGTTATCGCCTGCACATCTCCGCTGCTCGATAACCATCCAATCTGCCTGCCTGAAGATCCAACGGCCCGGACGTGTTCCGCTCCCACCATGACTGCTAGCCTCCAAAAGACAATCTCCACCACACACCTCCCTTGATCCGACGGCCACCATTCGCGATCATTCACGACCGTTCATCTGCCCATGCACTCCATACCCCACGTCCTGTCTGCTATGCGAAGAAGAAGATGGCCAACTTTGTTAGTCTGACGACAGTCTGACCATGAAGCCGAATTAAAAGAAGAGCATGGCCAGGGGAGAAAAGGACACAACACGACTCAACAACTGAATTAAACAGTCATGGCACTCCACTGGCACAATTAATCCGATCACCTGGAGGACAGAACAGTACTAGAACTGATCAGGTTTTCGTAGTGAAGAAACCAATTGCGTTCAAAGACACTATCAGACAGTTAATGGTAGTTGGTGGTCAATTATGATCCCTCCATCCCTAAACGGCTAAGAGCCATTGTAATGATAGATTATAAATAGCCAGAAGAAAGATGTAATCAGGGTTGGCAATTGTGTTTCGGTTCAACTTCTGGAGACTGTAGATATTCTGTAACTTGCAGCGTCTCATCTTCATTTTCAGCAATGCAAGCTTCTTTTGCTGTTAATTTCTCAATGCCCATTTCTTCTCTATTCTAAGCTTGTGCCTGATGTATTGTATTCATGATTTCTTCTATGTTTAATGCTAGATAACTGTCATCTTATCTCTGGATTAGACAATTGAATGTATCAGTGAGTAAGCCACTCATGTTTCTTCTATATCCAATGCAAGATAACTGTCATCTTATCTTTGCATTGGTAGATTAGATTTGCAAGTTTCTTTACTAGTTGTAGCTGGCCATCATACATTCTGTATGCATCTGCTGGTGTGGTTAGTGTTCTTCGTCTATTCACCTAATTCCCAAATTGTTGAGCATTGGTGGTCTAAAGCCTTGTAGTTTGAGGGTGTTCATGCATGTCTGGAGTGAAAACAGAGTAGAAGTGGTTATCTGGCTTGAACCAAACCATCACCCATCCCAATAAGTTCCTAGAACCATATTGAAGATTATATGTTATCAGGCATCTCCGAGCTACAACCTAGGAGAGTTTCCTGGAGTGCTAACAGGTACAATTGGAGCTTGTCGATGAACGTCAATGAGAATCCCTCCAGAATAATGAAGCACACAAGAAGAGGGTCAAAGCCTCATTTAATTGCAACATTACCCCTCAGATATTTACCGAGGGGGAGTTAGTCCTCCGCTACGATGTTTCCCAAGAAATGGTAGGAACTGGGAAGTTCAAAACCCTGTGGAAGGTCCCATACATCATCAAACATTGCCTCCTCAAGGGGGCATACATATTTTTAAAGCCCGATGGGAGTTGCCTAAAAAATCCCATCAATTGTTTCTACCTCAAAAAATTTCACCCCATAAAATGCTAGAACAAACATGTATGTACCATGAATTATTTTTTAAGATGATAAACTCATCATGGATTCACTCTAAACATCATTCTCTCATCATGTGTCGATAGATGGATCATCAGTTAGATTATCATCACGGGTTCACTGATGGCGCATCTCAATGATCACAAAACCTCGCTGCTGTAGCCTGGGCCATATACGCTCCTGATTAGACACCTCGTCTCTCTAATGGAATTTGTATCGGGTCATCCACCAATAATCAAGATGAATACGATGCCATCATAGGCCTACTGGGCGATGCCCACCACCTAGGTATCCATCACCTGCATGTATTCCTCGATTCCCAACTGGTTGTATCACAGTTGAACAAGACCTTTCAAGTTCGTGATACATGGCTTTTTTGGAAGTATCTGAATGCACAAAGGTTAGATCGACATTTTGATCATATCACATTTACACATATACCAAGGGATCAAAATCACACAGCTGATCACATAGCTAATCAAATCCTAGACTGGTATGCATCACATATATATAACCATCAAGATACATAAACCATGAGCATAAGATACATCTCAAATAAAATGTAGAAATACATCAAAAAGTATAGACACATATGACATATCATGAGAGTTGCCAAAAAATAATCTCATATATACATATCAAAAAATATATACGAGTACAAAAATATCCACATAGTCCACTGGCTCATGACCATGATAAATAAGTAAAAATAAATAAATAGGGGAGCATCCTCATAATGGGTGTTTGCCCTGGTACATACATAATCTCATCCAAAAATGAGACCATTAATTCTATCTAACGATTTCGTGGTCCAATCTCTGCATTAGGAGCCAAAATCAAACCATCTGTAGCCATCGCCATAGCTATATGACACAAAATTTGTTGGTGCGCTCGCTCCAGTGACATTGTCGTCTCCGCGATGACATTTGCCAGACCTACCCAACCATCAACTGACAAACCTTTAGTCAGGGCCTCTGCTCTGCCCCAGGTGTCCCAGTATCTATGCAGTTTAGCCTCTACAACTGCCAAAAACGCCTCTACTTGCCTCTACAACCTCGGCATGCTCACGCCACTTCTCTACATCCCTGCCTGCTGCTGCAATGCTACCCTCACTAGAGGGTCCAACAATATCTAGCTAGCACGGCTGCGCCAGTCTCTCAGGCCCAACAGGTGGCCTCACAACCCTCGGTCTTTGTGGTACAGGTGCATCCCCTGCTACACCCATATGTATAGGATCGTGGCCTACCAAATAAGCCAGTGGTCACCCCCGCGGCTCTGCATCTGCAAGTAAACAAACATGGTATCAATGTCATCATAAATAAAACATTATACCTATACATGAAGATAAATATAAGTATCCAAATACAAAAAACAAAATATACCTGTTGGTCCCCAGGCATCACCCGGAGGAAGCCCCATTTCTAGATCTCCCTGGAAGTCCAGGCCATGATAGAGATACTCCAGAATCAACTGAGGATTGGAGTTAAACCAATCCTCTACGGTGATGTTCCAATAATGCCTCGCTGCACCACCCACAAATCTCATCATCGTAGGTGCCCAACGGCATATACGAATGTCCCTGGTAGGCCCCATTGGAACTACTAGGATGAAACACAACATAACCACCCTCTCATATATAATTATGTAGAGGACACTGGCATAAAAAAAATCTGGAGTGCACCATGCCGCACTTGCATCAATTGAGACAACATCCCCCTATGCAATAACAGAGCCCAATAAAAAAAGTGGCTCGCTTGCAATTTCTAGAGGATCACTATATGTAGCCTTGATGCTCTGTTGGGGGATGTTGACCCCACCAAACTCGCAATCATCGCCAATGCCGCTCGCTCAGCGAGATCCAAAACAATCGTAATATTGATGCAGTCCTCCTCATACGGGTTATGCTCACAGTGAGCCTCACCCTCAGCCTCTGCCCATCGATGGATATCCACATGCCCAGTTGGTAGTGGATAGGGAAAATCCTCCCCACAAGGTATCATACCAGTAACAAAATAAATATCGGTACGAAAAGATATTGTCAGATCCGTCAAACGAATAACCATCAAATGCTGGTCCACATCCCAACATTGAATAAAAAAATACAGGAACCTATCCTGTGACATCAAAATGGGGTTCTGAAGAAACTTCAGAAGCCCCCACAATGCCAGTGATTAGCTAACAGCTGGATCCCCCACCACATCCGCACAAAGGCTCTCCCATTTTCTCTCCCTCCAAATCATCCTGTCATTCAAGATACCATGCATCAAATTTATAGCTCCCTAGACTATCAAAAATAAAAATAAAAAAAAGAGAGAATTTTTTTTCTTTCTCATAGTCGTGTGCTTATGAGCCTGACAGACGTAATGGTGTGTGCCTGTTTCCCTAAGAGACGCATGGATGCGCATTTGTCATGCCCTAAAGCCGTGATGTCCAAAATGCCATTGCGCAGTCTTCCGACCAAGCCATGATGACCCCTAAAGGGTTTTGCCGCAGTATATATCACCTCAGACATACAGAACGTGCATCTGAGGTTGAGTTATGTGCGGATTCCCCGTGGAAAACCCTTAGTTTTGCGCATTGACCATGCGACTCCATAGGAGTTTGACGCAGCCAAACTACGCAGCCGAACTGCATCTTTTCAAATGTCCACGTGTAGCCTATGAGCTAAGGCCCACATTTGCATCGAAAGCGCTATTATAAGCATAATTCACATAACATTATAACTAATCCAAAACTCGGAATACAAAGGAATACACAGAAAACCCGCTCAACACACATAAGCCGGACTTCAAATACATTAAAACCGCATATACAAATCTCTTGGGTCCGCTAATACCAAGCCTTTCCACATTATTCCTCCGATCTCCGCATTACACAGAAACACATGGAAACCCGTTTCAAAAGCTTAAGGCTGGAACTCAAATGGAATTAAATCCACCTCTATAAACTTTCGGTCCCTTTTGCTGCGCTGCTCCTTTACATTCCCTGATCTCCGATCAGCAATTCATCGCTATTGGCATATCGACCTTCCACCACACCGTCCGCCGTCACTTAACCTTTCCGAAGTGCGATCAACGATTAAATCTCCACTGTTGATCCTTTTCCCGATCCAATGATTTACACTTCACCCGATCTGACCAAACAGTTCGCTCGATCTCGACCGTTCAATCAACCCCGCTTGATCTAACGGTTGACATCAATATCGGGTGGATAACTTGCATGATGGTTAACCGCCCGATAAAGCAGTTTTTCCTCTCTCCTCCGCTGCTACGTGTCGATTGATGAATGGTATCGGGTGACCAGCCCTAAATACCACTTACCACTTTTCGGCCGCCCGATATTCCGCTTACCGCATATGGAAACTGCCTTCCACCGATTAACGCTTGCGCTCCTTCTTCAAGTGATTTAATCCGGTCCGTTGATCCATGAGATCCAACGGATCCTGTGTATTGATCCTTATAGTCTTTATTCCGTCTCTTCACTTGATCTCGTTCCTTTTGTGATGAACTTTGCACTTTAACACGGTTCCTCTGTGATACTTTGTTTTCACAACCACAACTCCATATATAACAATCTATGATACCTTTGGATCAACGACTGGGATTAATACGGCTCAAACACTGCTATTAACACTAAGGACCCCAATTATGCTTTGAACGCTGCGATTTATAACTTCAGGCATAAAAACAGAGAAGAATGCTTAATTTGATCCACAGGCAAATATACAGAGACAAGCGAAGGGTTTCAAGAGAAATAACACATTCATGCACACAGAATTATTTATTCAATACAATACAGTTACAGGGTCTTGCCCTCTGGCTCGATTACAACAATAAAAGACCCTGTTTCAATCTTGAAATCCTTGCTTCCTCTTACTCGAATCTAACCTCCAGCTAACCCCTAAATTATACAAAAGATCATAATTTATACAAAAGTGGATTCATGAACCAATTCTGGTTCAAATCCAGAAATCTCTCACTCTCTCCTAGAGAATCTCTTCAACTCCACTCTTTTCTAAACAAATGCTAAATCAAGCTTTCAAATCCCTCATATCCTATTCAAACCAAATAAATCTAACTATTTGGCCTGATCTCCACACAGGGAGGATCAATCAGCCACTATACCCTTTTTCTCATATTTTACAATAAATAAACACTCTCATACATTTAAATAAATAAAATTAACTAAACTATTGTCTTCCAACCCTTTGTTAGTCACAACATGTGATCATGCCATCACATTGCTGACTAGGCCTAAATGCTCCTGCATCAGACTCCCAAAGTTGAAAGTTTTCATGACCTCCTGGTCATGTGTTTCTTCTGCTGATCATCCAGTATCCCAAACTTTACTTTGTAACTGGTCATCACTTTCATCATGCTGCTGATTCAATTCTTCTGCCACTGTCACTTTTGTTCTTCCAGATTTCCAAATCTTATTTTGCTGCTGTCCTCTTTCCTTACTGATACAAATTCCTTTTGTTAATTTCTCTTCTTTGCTGTCCCTCTTTTTAACTGTCTTCATCTTCCACAATTTCTCAACTTCCTCTTTACAATTTGTTCTCAACTGAACTCCACTGACATCTGCCTGCTGTACATTTCTCCTCACCATAGAAATTATGAAATTTCTGTCCAATTCTTCTTCGCCTCTGCCATTTACAAACTGTTGTTTGTACTCTACAACTTCCCTTTCATTATCATTAAAGATAATCCTTTCCTCTATGTTATCAGGTTCATCTAATATCTTTTCCAACAAAATACAGATTCCTTCATATTCAATAAGCATGTCAATTACATATGACTCCTCCTTCCTGTATAAAACAGAATTTCCATCACAATTGTCAGACTCAAAATAACTATGGTTTTCAATCTTCATAGATAATTCTGCCATCAAATCTTTATACTGTCCTTCTACAAAAGTTATGAAACTGTCATCAATTCTCATTCCAATACTTTCCTCTGCATTACATAATGTTCCTTGTTCCGGCACAAGACTATCATTCAACAGTTCAATAGCTAGAATTTCTTGGACCATATCATCGTGAAGTATCCTTTCATCTTCTATACTTATACTATTGCAACAAAATGATGTTGTTTCATCTTCTCCTACATCAGAAACAAAATTTTGGTTTTCTAAAGCTTCTTCATGGTTTATAGATTCATAAAAATAATCCACTTTAAAATCACAGAATTCCTGAACTTCTGCATCTGTCAACATCATCCTATATTCCCTCATAGTTTCCATAGTACTTTCATTTTGATTCTCAACTGAAAATACTTCATTCTGGTTATCATCACAAACTTTCATTTTCTTATCTTCAGCTTCTTTAATCATGACAATTTCCCTGTCAATACCATCATTCTCAAAATTGTTTAATACATGCTCAAAATATCTTTCTGTTTTAGCCATTTCTTCCAGTAATCTCACTTCATCAACATGCATAAGCACATTGTCCAATTTCCATTCATCACCTGTCAAACCTGAAAACATACACAACATGTCAGTTTCAAAAATACAAGGCTCTTCATTTGAAGCCTCAGTGATCAACTCCTCATGCTTCTCTGAACTATTCTGATAGTTCACTAAGTTATTAAGAAATTCTTCCTCAACATGTCTGATTACTTCCTCATTAAAGAAAACTTTTGGGACTGCAACTTCTTGACTATGCTTGGCAACTTCATCATAAGTTTGTAGAATACCTTTCTGTTCTACACAACTTCCTCCAACACTCAGTTTATCCAAATAAGACAACAATGTCTCTTCCTCTTCTCTGATAAGACTTTGATCTTTCAAAGATTTCCTTGACTTAACTTCTTCAACTCAGTTCTCTATGTCAACATTCCTTTTCTTCACTTCACATATCTGCAATGCATTTGTTTCCTTTCCTATTTCCATTTCCCATTGGTCTTCTATCCATGCTAAAATTCCTTCTAACATGATCCAATAAGTTTTCACTAAGAAAAGACACAACCATTTAGCAATACCTTTTAATTTACTCCACCAATTGAAGTCTTAAAAGTCTTTATGCATCTCCTTTTGTGTTTGTCTTGCCTTTGCCTCTTTCACCTTTTCATACACAGGTTCAAATTCATTAGGCTGCATACCTGCAATTTTACATTCACAGAAATAATTAGTCCTAAAAATATGAGATCCTCTTGTCTGTGAAGATGTTACCAACACATTCCTCTCATTTTGATCTGCATAGATCAATTCTTCATCACTGTCATCACTGTCTCCTTCCCCAAGGAGAGATCCCTTCTTTGGTTCACAGATGTATTCTACTCCTTCATCCTCAACTATTCAGAGTATTAATTTCTCAGCAAACAACTCTCTGACAGGCCATTTAACTCTTTTTACCACATAAAATCCTTGTTTCCATTTTTCACTAATTCTTTTCAATACCAGCTTCTTCAAGAGACTGAGTTCTTCCTTCATCTCAACCAACTCTATGTTCCTTCCTTCTTTACTCATTCCTTTGAGTCCAACTGCTTCAACACTCTTTTTCCTCTACTTCTGTCTGTTGAGTGATAAAAGGTTCCTTTTTAACTCCTAATTATCTTCACATTAATTATCAATCATGGCAAGTCTATCTATTTCAAGAGTGTACATAGTATGTGGTGGCTATTTAACTCAGAGAGTAGTGCTTCTAAATTTCAATATAGTTCTTTCAAATATAAGAGTAAATGGACGCAACAAGTAAATTCTAATTGCAATTAAAAGAAAACTCAATCTTCTAATGAAACTAAATCAGACATTCATCAAAGTAACAATAATCATCAATCGAGAATACATTAGTAATAACTCATTCCTCTTTTAACTGATTTATTCTCAATCAAACACAATTATTAATATAAGCAATAGATGATCTCAATATGAGAGCTTCGACAACAGTAGTCAATACTCTTTACAGTAGATGATCTCAAAACGGAATGCTTAACTAAATAACTGGATCTGAAATAACAATAAACTAAATCAACAATATCAAAATATATGAACATAACAATTCCGTTGAGATTGGAAAATAGGAAATAACAAAGCGATACAATTGCAGAAAGTAGAAATTCAATCAAACCATCACATTGCAAGAATCATAAATGCATGATACAGGAACAACAAGTGAATCCACCAGGGCCGGGCCCTTAGCCGCCAGTGAACACCGCCGGATTACTTCAGGAGATGCGAAGGAACAACAACTGTTTTATATATTAATCATTGCATAAGCATTATAGTAAGTTCGTGCTCTGCTCAATAGCGAGAGACAGTGATAAAAGTTACAATTTCTTAATAGTAATTCTCTCTTTTTTTCTTCTGCTTACAATCGTTGCCTTTTATAATGGGAAAGAGGTAAAAAGATAAATAGTAAAAGCGATCCCTCAGGATCTGATTCGCGCAATTTTCCAACTTTAGTCATTTTTCCTTCTCGCTCTGATCCCTATGATTCATTTTGTCCTTATCTGTAACTGTTGCGCTCCTTCCTTGGCTTGCTGCTTTTTCGCTGTTCCTTGGTTAGGGAACAACAATTGTCCCTTTTCATATTTTTCCTGCATAAAGAAGGATAACGATTAGCTAAATTGTAATTACAGATAATTTCCTAATTCTTACCATAATCCTTTGATATATTAACATTTTAGGATATAAAAGGGATATAACTAAAGGAAAAGGATGATGAAATAAATAACATATGCATACCTTTTCCATGACTCAACATACTCCCCTGCTTACCCTTTTTCATGTCCTCATGAAACCATGTAGTTCGTGTGCAAAGCGGTCAAGGAATAAGTTGGAGAGGGAATGTCATAAAGAGGTCTGAAACCATGATTTTTGGCCAAGAGCTCAAGGATGGGCCCTGTCTGCCCTTCAGGTAATTCATATATAGCTTTATAACCTTCGGCAGGGTACCAAACAATAGGGCTACGGAACCGACAACCCAACTAATAAGGACCTTCCCTTAAGATGAGGTTGCTGTAAGTAACAAAGCGTTCTACAACAAGCTTAAAGTTTTTATAATTGAATGGCTCCCTGTTTTGTACATTACTATTAGAAACTGTCCACCTAAACTTGGCTGCAGCCAAGGAGCTTTCCTAAATAGAGAGGAAGTATTCTACTCCCTTCTGGACAATCTCTTTGTGAATGGGCCCCAAGATTTTGATTACTCCTTCCCTCTTCATCAAACTTTTGTAACTGGCCAGCATTTGTAATGGGTGCTTTGGTTCACCTCTGACCCACAGGTCTAGTCCATTTTCCTACCTCTGGAAAGTGTTATGAGCCTTGAACCATTTCAATTGATTAACAATGAATGAAATGAAAGCCTGGAACTACACATCCCCCACAAAAGGACTAGGGTTCTTTTCAATTTCTTCCTCTAATACAAAATTATGTAAGTAAAACTCACACAACAATCTCTGAACTTTTATCCCATGATGTTTACAACAGTTTAAGAAATCCTCAATTGTTTTCAACTCTATTGGTTTTCCAGCTTTGATAGCTTTGATCTTCAATTGTAAGTATCTTTCCAGCAAGAATAGGGCATAATTATTGGCAGGAGATCTACATGCCAATACGTCAGTGTATAATGAGAAAATAGTATCCATTTGACTCATGACCTTCTCCAATCTGATTTTCAATTTCTCAATTCTTTCCTCCATGCTTCGATATTTATCGAAGGTCTCACTTTATGACGCATTCATATCTCGTAGTTGCCTCTGTAATTTCTGGTATCTCTGTTGGAGGACAATTTCTACCTCAAGTCATTCTATGGTAAGTCGAGCCTGTGCCAGATTTTCTTGAAGATTTGCTATACTAGGGTCGCTGCTTGTCATAATATCTTTGGCTTGAATATCTATCTGTGTATTCTTGCTATGAGAGTGGATTTTTATTGTCTGTGTGTTCTTATTATGGGACTGAATGCTTATAGTCTGTGTACTTTTATTATGGACCGTCGGTCTTTTTGTCTGGGTGGCCGTGCTGTCGGAGGGTACCACCTCCGTTTGAACAACTACGTTACGAAAATGTACACTCTTTGTTTGGGCAGCTGCTTCTGCAACAGTTGCATGCTGTTCCTTAACAATTTGAGTGAATATGGGCTCAGTTTGAGTCCTAGTAACCTTTGTATCATGAAATTCGGTTTGAATGGCTGCGTTCATTATTTCCGGGGTTCTGCCTGAAACTTTCCCCCTTGTTAATGTCCTTATCTTTTGCCTGAGTCTTTTTACTAATTTTTGCAGCCTCTGCTGTTCCTTTCTAAGCCTTTTAATTTTGTTTTTCTTCTTTTCAGAAGGAACAACTGTTCCACTAATCATTTCTGCTCTTAGCGAGCTCGGTTGCTCATCTGGGTTTTGTTCTACAAGAGCTGTGTCCTTACCCTGACTTGTTCCTATTTCTCCTGTTTGTCCCACATCCTGTGTATTTAAACCAACCTGACTGGGTTCTCCTGGAGGTGTATTACTAGTTTGGTCCGCCTCTTCTTGAGTGACTTCTGCCCCTGTTTCTTCTCCACCGATTACATTTTTTGATATGCTCCTATTGTGGGCAGAGTTTTCTTCCGATTGTGTTGCTTCAACATTAAAGTTGAGCGGGCTTTCGGGTTGTATAAATTCATTCATATTGGCCAAAATCTGGGCCAATTCAATATCAAATAAGTCTCGCGAGGGACTTGTGTTGGGTGTTAAGGGGATTTCTATTTCATTCCTCTCCTCTTCACTAGAGTGCTCTATTTCCTCCTCAAGTTCTGACTCCCGGTCATCTCGTCCTTCCAGCTGTAAATATTGCTCATTTTCTGGACTAGATAGTTCTATGGGTTGGCTGCTACTACCTTGGGGATTTTCAGCTGTTCCCAAGCTTGTCTTTAATCTGATAGAGTGTCTACGTTTTTGTGGAATGTTTGCTGTGTTGGTAGTCCTCTTCCTTTTTGGAACAGGGTTAGGAGCAGGTAAAGCTAACCCCCCTTCTATGGTAAATACTAATTCTTCCCAACTTGTTTGTTGTTGGGCAAGGTTGTAGCTTACTATTAGTCTAATTAAGCAATGATGACTCACGATAGTCTCTATATGCCGGGATTTTTTATACTTTGAGCAGTGTCACGCAATAAGAAATTCAAATACGCAGGCAAGTTTACAGAACATTTTTGTTTCAGAACTGCTAATAATTTAAGGTGACGTGGCCTTACCACATCTTTTCTTTCGTCGCATGTGATATAGCTCTGAATGAATTTGGCCAGTTCTGTCCATGGTTCTCCAAGGGATGAAGGTTGAACTCCTTTGCCTTTGACAATCAGGTCCTGTCCCTCATCCCGAAAGACTGCAATAGCGTCCTGCAACCTCAATTTTTTATGAGTCCATATGGGTTCGACTGTTGGTAATCTAGACACTTCAACTATTACTGCGTCTGCCATTGTAATTTGTCTTCCTCTTATCGTAGAATTTTCATTCTGTAAATTCTGTAAGAATTCGATAGCAATGGCTTCATTGGGTTGCTGCAGTCGTGTGAAGTATGCAACCCATCCGGCTCGGACTAGAATTTCTCTAGCGGCATCGAAAACAGCTAGTATCAGCGGCTCCCTGCGCACTGTTCTTCCTCCCATTTTGCCTGAATTCTGCACACTGTTAGCTTAACATATGTAACACATCAATAGACAAAGCCAACGATGGAACAACAAGTTGTTAATATCGGATGATACTTTTTCAGCATAGATACCGTTAAAGACTTGCTATTATGGAATGTCATATAGTCTGGTATAACCAAATAAAGGATTGACATGCATGCATAAGTGCTTTGGGAGTCACCCTCGCCCCCCTTAAAATGATAGGTCACCTTCGACTGGTTAAATGAAGGAATGATGTACTGGTGGCGACGTACAAAAGTGGTAAAAATGGCAAGGTATACATATTTATGATAGGATCACAAAAAATATCGAGGTACTGAAATCGATGCATAGAACGAGAATTATGAATAAATGTGGAGATGCCGTGGAGTGATTTGAAAAGGGAGAAAGGACATCTTACATGGGCAAGATGCTTTGCGGTCATTATTCTACTTAAACCACTATGATTGACTTTTTAAAAATATATCTCATGCATAAAGGTTCAAAAAATAAATTAGGAACATAATCTCTCTGTAGTAAAGATAAAGAATAAGAAAAGGGAGTTATAATCACTATTGATGTTGAAAATATGACTCCAATACCATCAACAGAGCTTCTCTTGCCCACAGGTGTTTATAACCTTGACATAATTTCTTTTTCACCCTTTGGAACCATGATCCTTTATGTATAATTAGGAAAGTGCCTTATGATTTCAGAATGGAGGCCATTGTGCTGGCTTGGTGACCAAATGAATCCCAATGCCATTCACTGGGGAGGAGCGAAAAGTGGGCAGGCTGACTCGTGATGAGACCTCCTGTTCCAAGGACTTTATTTTTCTGATGCATCCATTGGATCATATCCCTGGTGTGGTGGCCATAGTGGGAATGCCACTTCGTTGCTTCCTTATGATCATGGTAGGATGGCTCATGATGAGACCCCCTATCCTCCATCTGACAAATCATAGAATTGTTACTAAACATATGTCTATTTGTTTCTTTCCTTCCCCTCTTTTTTTTTTTTTTTAATTTTTTTTTTTTTTTAGATAGCACTTCCTATTTATATATAGAGGGTGGCTCAACACTCCTTAAGAGTAGGGATGGTGGAAGAAGTGTGAACATACCAATAGAAAAAATATATGCCCTTACTCTTATTCAATGATAGTGAGCAGAGAGAATTATAGGGGTTATGGAAGAACCAACATGGTACAAATAATCAATCAATTTGATTTATAGTGAAGATAATGACAACAAAGTGATATAGATGGTTGTGTCCTTCCCTTTTTTAATCAATACAAAGCAATCTCATTAAAGATGATAATATTCGATTTGCTTGTTCCAGTAACCTTCAAATTTTGTATCCTTACATATATGTTTATTCTTGCCCTATAGAGGATCATAGAGAGTGAAATAATATTCATAAGGTGCTTATTTTCTAAAGAAAACCTCTCACAAAGAGTGCTGTTCCTTAAAGGGAACCGCAGTTGTTCCTTAGGAGGAACATCAAAAAGAAACAAAACTGCACACTGAAACTCCTGTTCCTTAGAGGGAAAAGCAACTGTTTCTTAGAAGGAACAACAACTATTCCTTATAAGAAACAACGAAAAGAAAGAAAAATAATTGGACGCGAAATTGTTGTTCCTTAGATGGAACAGCGGAAAAACAGATGCAAATGAAACTACTGTTCCTTAGAGGGAACAACATTAAAACAAACCCAAACGAAACTGTTGTTCCTTAGAGGGAACATCAGTTGTTCCTTAGAGGGAACACCAAAAAGAAGATACAAACGAAACTACTATTCCTTAGAGGGAATGACAGCTGTTCCTTAGAGGGAAGAGTAACTATTCCTTAAAGGGGACAACAAAAAGAAAATGCACACAAAACTGCTGTTCCTTAGAGGGAACATCAACTGTTCCTTAAAGGGAACATCAAAAAGCAAATGCATATGACACTACTGTTCCTTAGAGGGAACAACTACTGTTCCTTAGAGGGAACATCAACTGTTCCTTAAAGGGAACAACAAAAAGAAAACACACACAAAACTGCTGTTCCTTAGAGGGAACGACAACTGTTCCTTAGAGGGAACAACAACTGTTCCTTAAATGGAACAACACGAAAATTGAATATACAGGGAACTGCTGTTCCTTAGATGGAACGACAGCTGTTCCTTAGAGGGAACAACAAAAACAAGTACACACGGAACTGTTGTTCCTTAAAGGGAATGGCAACTGTTCCTTAGAGGGAACAACAACTGTTCCTTAAAGGGAACAACATGAAAATAAAATAGACAGGAGAGTACTGTTCCTTAAATGGAACGACAACTGTTCCTTAGAGGGAACAACAACTATTCCTTAAATGGAACAACAAAAGCAAGTACACACGGATCTGTTGTTCCTTAAAGGGAACGACAGCTGTTCCTCAGAGGGAACACCAACTGTTCCTTAAAGGGAATGGCATGAAAATCAAATATATAGGAGACTGCTGCTTCTTAAATGGAACGACAGCTGTTCCTTAGAGGGACAATAGTTGTTCCTTAAATGGAACAACACGAAAATCAAATATGCAGGAGACTGCTGTTCCTTAGAGGGAACGACAACTATTCCTTAGAGGGAACAACAACTGTTCTTTAAAGGGAACAACACGAAAATCTGTACACAAAATTGCTGTTCCTTAGAGGGAATGACAGTTGTTCTTTAGAGGGAACAACAGCTGTTCCTCAGAGGGAAAATAAAAAATAAAATCCAAGCAACCATTGTTGTTCTTTAGAAGGGACAACAATTGTTCCTTAGAGGGAACAACAACTATTTCTTAGAGGAAACAACAAAGGAAAAAAAAGAGAGTTTATTTACAGTTTATACAAGCAAATTCAATCAAAATAGAAAGAAAAATTTATGTACAAAATTCAAAAACAAATGAATTATTCACTGGGTCAATGCTGAGGATGGGTTGCCCTCCTTAGTGAGAATTTGTATGGTGGAATCTTCCCATAACTGGTGGAAAAAGGACTCCCTGGTAAGCGGTTTGTGATAAAGTCGTACTCGATGTCCATTCACTTTAAAAGAATAGCCAGACCCATCAATTGTGGCTGATGTGATGGTGCCATTATCATGCATCTTTTGTATCTCATAAGGTCCTAACCATCTAGTCTGGAGTTTTTCGGGGAAATCCTGGAACCTAGAATCATACAGGAGTGCCCAATCTCCTTCGTGGAAGATCTTCTTTTTAATAAGGGCATCATGCCATTTTTCTCTTTGCTATTGGATCAGTGCAGTGTGCTGAAGAGTTGATAGTCAGATTTCATCCAATTCATTGATTTGATGTAGCCTATTAATCTGTGCTTCGTTTATGTCCAAGCCTACCTCCTGAGCTATCCTCAATGTCTGGATTTCAAATTCAATTGGGAAGATAGGTTCTTTTCTAAACACTAATTGGTATGGGGAATATCCCGTGGTATTTCTCCATGTCGTACGGTATGCCCACAGGGCTTTTGGCAATCGGGTAGCCCAGTCACGTTTATGTGATGCAACTGTCTTTGTGAGTATTGCCTCGATCACTTTATTGGTGCTTTCTACTTGGCCATTTGCCTGTGGGTGGTATGGAGTCGTGATTTTGTGCATGATATGATAATTCTTTAATGTTGCAGCAATCTTATGGCCTATGAATTGTGGCCCTCCATCCGTAATTACCTCTCTAGGCAAGCCATATCACACGAATAGTTGGAAAAGAAAGTGGATTACCGAATCCTCTGTTGCCCTTGGTAGTGCCTCTGCCTCCACCCATTTAGTCACATACTCTATTGCAACTAATATATATGTCTTTTGATTAGAGGATGGGTTTATTGGACCGATGAAGTCTAACACCCATCGCTCAAAAGGTTCAATGACTATCTGCGGGTGTAGGGGCATCTCATCAGACTGCCCGGGGCGTCCCATTCTTTGGCAACTGTCACATGCCTAGACAAACTTCTTGGCATCTTTAAAAATGGTGGGCCAATAATAGCCCATCTGTAAAACTTTGTGACCAGTCCTGCGATCTGCAAAATGTCCGCCGCATGGCCCATCATGGCACGCTTTTAGAATGTCAAAAACTTCATCTTCCCTGACGCATCTTCTAATGTGCATATCATCTCCTGTATGAAATAAATAGCCCCCGATCCAAGAGAATCGCATGCTGCGCTGTACTATTTGTTTTCTTTCATTAGGCGTCAGGTGCTTGGGTAATTTGCCCACTGCCAAATAATTTGCGACATCCGCGTACCATGGTGTTTTCACTGTTACAACAAATAAATGTTCATCTGGAAACTGGTCTTCTACTGCTGCCGAGTCATCTGTCTTTGGCATTCGTGAAAGGAAGTCTGCTATTGGATTTTCTTTCCTGGTCGATCTTTAATTGTTATATCAAATTCCTACAAAAGAATCAACCATCTTGTCACTCTTCCATTTGTAAATGGTTTATTGGCTAGATATTTAATAGCAGAGTGATCAGTGTATAAAACCACAAGGTATCCTGTTATATAATGTCTGAATTTATTGATAGCATAGATTATAGCGAAAAATTCTTTTTTAGCAACAGTATAATTTAATTCAGCAGGAGATATATTTTTGCTAATATAGTATATTGCATATGACTTTTTATTTTCTTTCTGGCCGAGCACTGCTCCTATGGCTGTGTCTGAAGCATCGGATGAAATTTGGAATGTCAAATCCCAGTTTGGGCCCCTTAATACTGGGGCTGTTGATACAAGCCGTTTTAAATCTTCAAAAGCATTGTCACATTTATCTGTCCAAATGAAATCAATATTTCTTGTTAGTGCATATAACGGTGCAACAATCTGCGAAAAATTCTTTATAAACCTTCTATAATAACCAAAAAATCCCAAAAAACTGCGTACCTCTATTTGTGTCAAAGGGGTAGGTATTAAAAGAATTATCTGAATTTTTGCTAGATCTACCTGGATTCCAGCAGCTGAGATATAGTGACCCAAGATGAGGCCCTCGGTCATCATCATGTGGAATTTTTCATTGCTTAAACAGAGTCTAGTGGCAATGCATCTTTGCAGAACTTTCTCTAATGTTTATAATGCTAGCTCGAAGTAATTTCTGTAAGGTGTAAAGTCATCCATGTACACCTTGAGCCCTTCATTTATCAGATTTGAAAAAATGCTGAGTATAACCCTCTGAAATGTGGTAGGTGCATTGCATAGCCCAAAAGGTAGGACCCTGTAAGCGAATGTTCCCCAAGGGCAGGTAAAGGTAGTCTTATCCTGATCTTCAGGGGCAATCTGAATTTGATTGCATCCATTGAAGCCATCTAGGAAGGAAAAGAATTGTTTTCTGCCAATGTGTCCAAGACCTGATCAATGAACGGAAGGGGAAAATGGTCTTTTTGTGTTGCTTTATTAAGCTCTCTATAGCCAACACATATACGCCACTTTCCATTCTTTTTCGGCACCACTACTAATGGAGAGACCCATTTTCTGCCAGATATTGGGTAGATAAAGTTTACATCTAGCAATTTTTGTAGTTTAGCTTTAACAATATCTTTAAGATGAGGATTTAACCTCCGTTGAGGTTGTTGAATGGTCCTGATATCCTTCTCTGTATAAATGTGGTGCATGCATAATTGGGGATCAATCCATTTCATGTCCGGGTAATCCCATGCGAAGGCCTCTTTATATTTTCTTAGGAGTTGAACAAGCTTCTACTCCTGGTCAACAATCAGGTTTTTGTTAATATTCAAAGGTTTTCCGGGCTCAATTTCTTTGGTTTTGCTGTTATAAATGGAGGTCGTTGGTATTAATTGATCGTTAATATCTTTTAAGGGATCTTCTTCTATTTCGCTATCGAATGCTGTTTCAATAATGTGACATTTTAGATGGGATTTGACATCTGGTTGGTTAATGTAGGTGTTAATGATGTCATCTTCTGTTTGATCCTTAAATTCGAGAGCATATTCTATGGTTAGCGATGATCTAATGTTTTTAGTTAGATATGATACAAGTTGTTTTCTGTTTTTGATTATTGTTAAACTTGGCTAAGATGGAGGATATAAGGCTAAATTCTTTACATTGATTCCTCTTGCTATAGTCATGTGCCTGTTCGACAGCTTACGTAAGCATCCGCAGTTGCTAGCTAAGGTCTACCTATAATTAAGGGATGTCCATCGAGTCGGTTTCTAGGATTGATGATCAGAAAGTTTGCAGGGTATTCCCAAGAGTCTACAGACACCATTACATCCTGTAATGTGCCTTCTAGTTTGACTACCGATCGGTCAGCCAATTCCAACAAGGTCGTGGTTGGGTCCAAGGATGTAATGCCAAGCTTTTGACAAGTTGTGGTTGTAAGAATATTGATTGCTGCTCCTAAATCGACTAAGGCATTGGGGAAGGAGCATCCATTTATTTGCACCGTGACTATAGGATTTCCTGGGTCCTCATATTTTACAGGTGTTTCTCTTCCTGATAGTAAATTAGATAAGGTACCGACTACATGGATAGTTGGATTTGTTTGTATATTCCTCTTTGGATTTTTCATACGTAATTCCTTAATAGTTTTTGCATAAATTGGGATGTCTTGAATAGCCTGGAGGAGTGGTATTTTTATACACAATATTTTCAATTCTCCTAGAAGATCGAAACTAGGATGTTCAATTGAGCGAGGTATGATTAATATTTCTGGGAATGGTATTTAAGAGGTGGTTGCTTGATCATGAGTTTTCTATCTAACCATGTTCTCTTCTTGTGGTGCTTGTTCTACAGGTAACAAATCTTCAATTTGAACATTTTTATCCCCCTCTGATTCTATTATCCGCCCAGATCTTAATTGAAGGTCATTGCACTCCCTTAACTCGGTTTCTGGCTCTGGTCCTTCAATAATTTGCACAGATTGAACCGGTCTGTTGTTGGGGTTCGGGTTGGGTTGGGCTGGGAGTTGTGGTCGTAAGTTGGTCTGAGGGTTTTGTTGCAATGTGTAGGGTGCTGGCAGTGTGGGTTGAGGTAGGGGGATTGTTCCTGCTAGCTGATTTGTAGGTCTCTGCCAGCTTGACTGCCAGTTCTGGTTCTATGAAGTTGAGGGTGGCCATTGGGATTGATATGCATTATTTTGCCAAAACGGTGGGAAGTAAGAGGAATTTGGCCAATTGTTATTTTGATTTGATTGGTTGGGCCAAGGTGGCATAGGGAATGGCTGTTGTGACCAATTGGAAAAAGATGGCTGGTTCTGCCACATGGTTCCTGGGTATTGTTGTGAATTATATTGCGACGTTTGAAAGAAAGAGGATGGATCAGTTGGCATACCTATTTGTCATGGTTGCCATTGGCGACACTGATTTAGCAGGTAGACTGGTTCTGTATCTTCTTCTGCCTCCTTATAGACTGCTTTTAGCCCTGGGAGTGATGGGCAGCTTTCTGTAGCGTGATCTTTCATACATATGGCGCAGGTTTGCACCATATCCAGCGGGCACTCTTTGTGACTATGCTTCTTTCTGCATCTAGGACAGAATATCACCAAGTTTTGTTCTGCTTCTGCCTGCTTTTGTTTGGCTTGCATAATGTCCAATTGCGTTTTCAGAGTCCCTAAAATATTAGTTTTGAAATCCTCTAGTAGGTTGCCAATTTCTACGTGAGTTATACCTCCACCAGAGATTTTGTTGTCCCTTGTGGTCATGTCGCGTTCCGCTGGCTTCAATCTCATGCTGCCTCTTGAACACTTGATACAAAAATTAATGATGTCAGCATAATTCTCCTGATATATATCACCTTTACCCATAATATTTAATGTTTCTATCCATTGTTCTTTCATCCCTTTAATTAGTGTAGTTTTCAGCACATTATTAGGTAAAGGTAGAGTTGCATAGGGAGACCGCTGGAGGTTATATTGAAATCGTTCCACATATTCTTCTAATGTTTCACTTGGTCTTGCTACCATCTGGAATATTTCATCTTTCAATTCCCTAGATCTGCAATAGTCCTGATACTTTTTTAGGAAAGTGGTTTTCATTTGTTCCCAATCGTTTATTGTGCCTCCACCTAATCCCATAAACCATCGCAAGGCTGCTCCTTTCAATGTAGAGGGAAACAACTTTAGTTTTTGGGGGTCGGTGGTATAATCATACCCCCGACACAATACATCAAACTCAAACAGGAATGCGTCTGGATCCTCTGATGTCAGCCCATGAAAGGTAGGAATATTTTGGAGAGGGATGGCTTTCATAGGTGCATTGACCGCTGTGTCAACGATGGGATACTGCAAGGTGGAGGTCTGAGGTGTTTGTGGGTTGTTGGCCATTTGATCAAATATGTGCCAATACCCTTCTGGGATCTCTAGAGAGTTATTCCTAGGATGACTAGAAGGGGTGGGAATGAGCTTAACAACACTCCCCTGGTCTGGGATAATGAGTGTTCCTTGCTGACTCCCCTGGTCTGGGATAATGAGTGTTCCTTGCTGAATTACTACCTGGGGGTATCTTGGCTCCTCTGTTTTCCCTGCTTCTTCTTGAATGAACTTAATAACAATCCCTCTATCTGGGATGCTGAGTGTTCCTAGTTGAATTATTACTTAAGGGGATCTTGGCTCCTATGTTTCCCCTATTTCTCCTCCTCCTTCACGAAGATTACTAGAATTCCCTTCTTGTAAAGAAATTGGGCGAGAATTTTCAATTTCTTAAAAATTCTGCTTAGTCTCTTCTGTTTTGTTGTGGACCTCAGCGAAGGCTACAGATGGTGAGCCTGTGGCCTGAAGGGATCCAGTAGGTTGTCTGGAAGAAAATTTTCTAGGACCTACTAATGGCTTAGATTCAACTTTCTTTATCATGTCGTCTATGAAAGTTGATCGTCCAAGGGTCACCAGTTCCTTAGCTTTGTCGGGTTTGGGTAGTGGAATTGGATTGTTTTCAGGTTTTTTTTTCTTCTTAGTCATACACACAATTCAAATATTTACCTCTACCATAAGTTCTTAACAATTCTGCTGGAAAGTGGGTGGGGGAGCAGGCATTTTACGTGCTCCATACGCAGGTTCTTACCTTTCGTTTTTAATACCCAATTCTCTCCCAACAGACAAGCAACAAATACCTATTTCAGATTTCTGTAATTGTGCTGAAAAGCGGGCGGGGGAGCAAGCACTTTACTTGCTCGTTACGTAGGTTCTTACCTTCTGTTTTCAAAACCCAATTCTTCTTCAACAACAATCATCAGATGTACACTACTCCTCAGAAATGGCTACACTCTCTGTTATAGACATTTTTGTGCCTTACAGCATAGAGCATGAAATGTCAATAATCTGAGGGATCCAAAGTCCCTAAACATGTTGTTCCTACCCCTAGAGGAACAAGGTCAGCAAACCACAGCACTTCAGATCAGTTCTCCACTGAAAAACACTAAAAAACAGGTCAATTTTGGATCAAAGCAACTGCTCCACTGAGCATCTGCGCTGAATGTCAACTGCTCCATGGTGTACCTGCGCTGAATGTCAACTTCATCAGAGGCTACCTGCGCTGAGCGAGTTTGGACATGTGGAGGAATCTTTCCTCAATGTGTCAGTGCCCAGGAAGCTTCCAAAATGACACTTGGATCAAAAGATTCGCGTAAGTGAAGAGTAAGAGGTTCTAAAACTCCGAGTGGAAGGTAGAATCTCCAAGTGGACTCAAGGACTGAAGAACAACTGGGGTTGAAGAGGACAACAGTCACACATCAAGCTGACTTATCTTCACTCCAAAACTCTATATAAGGATCTCATCCCATGGGATCTGGAGGAGGCCGGAATTTTGTGCAAAGAATTGCTGTTGGTTTACAGTTGAGAGTATTGGGTGATTGCTTGAGGGAGGTGAAGAGGAGATTTCTTTCCGTCGGGAAGGTGATGCTGGATTGGGCCTCTTATGGTTGTATCACCGCCTGAACCTTACTTTCTTCTATTAATAAAGCATTTGAGGTTCTTCTATTCGCATGTGTTTCAATGATGTATTGTCTTACTTGCGTATTTGATTTATGCTAATCCTTGAATCAATTATGAATGCATGCTTCTTGTAGTTTCCCTTTCTCGTCTTGTTTGCAGGATCTTGTGTAGCTGGGCCCGTGAGAAGACAAGGAGCTGGGAGCAAGCAGCAAAGAGAGAAGATTGGATCGACCATTTGCGCAAGACATCGGTAAGTGGATCTCTTCCTTTCCTCTGTTGCATGTCATAAAGAAGTAATCTTAGATAGCTTTGCTTTGACTGTTGCTAAGGAACTATCACCCTTAGAGTGGGATAGGGTCATTCCGTGTTGGATACTTTTCCCCACAACAGACTGGCGACTCCGCTGGGGATCGTGTCTTGTTGGTAGCTTGTGTTTCTTGCTATTCATTTCCTAAACAAAGGGAGTACCGAATCGAACTGCATTCGAATCCTTCGAAGGCAAAGTAGAGGGCAGCTACTCTAGCTCAGTTCTGGGCGTGTTTAGGATTTGAAGAGCTGATCTACAAGGACTCTTATTAGCTCTTTGTGATAGTGTTCATCTTCCTTTAATCATCCTCTAGTGTATACCTGGTTGATAGCCTCTGATTTGGCCTAAAACAGTTGATTTTTGAGCAATCTGTGACCCGGAACCAAAGAGAGACGAGAGTTTTCTCTTCAGTGTAGCTGCAGTGAAGGCTACCTGCGCTGCAACGCAGGTCCCGAAGGGGCTACCTGCGCTGAATGTCAAACTGACAGTGTCTTACCTGCGCTGAACCAGTTTTGCATTGTGCAACTGGGGTTCCCTGCCTTCTGTTGCCCAATTTTCAGTATTGTTTTTGCAGCCTGTTGTCAACCTGTATACCCATCTGAAACTATCTTTCTTTGCCATCATTCCGCCTCAGTTGTGTGAAGAAACTGTGATTGTTCTTATTGTATTTCTTACTTTCATTCACAGTTTCCCGTAGCGAAAGTGAACTAGTCTTGCTGTGGCCTCTTGGATCTAGACCTGTGATAAAGTGTCGTTGTGATTCTAAGAGCTAGTTTATTGCTGTTCATAGCTGCTTGAGCATTTGCTTTCGTTATATGGTTCGGATTTCAGTATTTCTTGTGTTGAAACGAGTGAATCTTAAGGTGTTCTTTTGATTATTGGACAAAAACTTGTTTGCTTTCGCTTGAAATTGAATTCGAAATCATACAACAGCTTTCTTTTTGTAATACATCAACATTAAGGAAGAAGAAAAGGCATACTTGCATTGTGCATGTGCATTTTGACAGTTTGCATGTCGATTTAGGAAAGTGCATCAGTGTGTGCTCTATGATCTGTTTGAAAAGATGATGTCTTTCTTTTCTCTCAGTAGTTAAGATTTTCATAAGTTGAAAGAATTGAAAAAGCTTGCTTATAATTCTTAGACTGCATTTAGGAGTTGTATCATACATCACGTGGTGATCCATAAAGGCAAATTGCTAAGCAAGATCAACCTAAAACGAACTGAATTTACATAACAACACTTTGAAACATAACGAAACACAGTAGAGGTCTAGGTAGAGACGTGTTCCGGCGTCGTTAAACATAGTGACTGTCGATCTCTACGAAGGTGGGTGATTCCTCCTGAGGGACGATAGCACTAATACGGACTTGTGCTCCCGCGTACCGTCGCGTATATTGGGAGACCCCTATAGGAACAAAGCCTTTATCCATAGGAAGCCGTGTCGACCGCCCTACTGATCGCGATGCAGTGAACATAGCATTCACGAAGATCGACCACTCGTACCGTAAAACGTATTCTGTGGTTTCGCGAAAGGTTTGGCACACCCTCTGCCTAGAACTCCAGAGTAGTTTCTTTTGGCCTTTTTCAAACTCTATAACTGAAAAAGTCCATCCGAGCATTTGTCACTTCGGGCTCGTTAATACATCGAAGGAGACTAGAGTCATCTTTAGCTTTTTCTCGACTCTTAAAAAGTGAAAAAGCAAGTTGTGTCTAAAGCGTCGTCATATAAAATTCATTTTAAACGGAACATAACCACCCCTTATTCTTGCGTTGATCTTGAGGTTGAGAACATGGAACACACCAACCAAGGGATTCCACATGATGGGAACCCTAGCCCTTTCTCCTCTTGGGGAGAAGTTGGTGCACCCTACATGGCCACGTTGTCGCTTCCAGGGCTGACAATTGGCCTGCCAGTTTGGCTATTCTCAACCACTGAAGTTCAGAACACCACGGTTCCTGAACAGTCGAATCAACAGTTAGACTAGTCTAGAGCTGCCCTCCAACCTTCCACTTCTTTTAAGTCTTCCTCCGATCCTTCCCCTTCGAAAGGTAGAGCCGCCGAGAGCAGAGCTCCCGCGGAGAAGAAGGAGACCGATCTTCCCTCTTCGAAAGGTAGAGCCGCCAAAAGCAGAGCTCCCGCGGAGAAGAAGGAGACCGATCTTCCCTCTTCGAAAGGTAGAGCCGCCGAAAGCAGAGCTCCCGTGGAGAAGAAGAAGGAGAAGAAGAAGAAGGAAAAGAAGCAGAAGGAGCCAAAGGCGGCTGGGGGCAAGCAAAAGACATCTAACCAAAATCCACACACAGCACAGACCGGGCCTAAGTCGCCATGTGTCATATGTGAAGGAGACCACTTCCACCGTGATTGTCCCAGTATTCCCCGAATACTAAGGGACTGGTCCCCTCGTTTGCACAGCTCGGAAGCATCAACCTCTGACAGCCAGGTTGAATGCTTACCATCGACCAGCGAAAGTGAAGGTTCTAGACAACGAAGGGGAATGAGATTCCCCTGCGAACTGTGTGAAGGCAATCACACCCTCCGCCATTGTCCCTTTTTAGACGAAGCAAAGAGAGTTTTGGAAGATCAACCGGTTGCACCGTCGCTACTTCCTCCTGGATGCCAAAAACTCGCGCCAAGTCCTTCGTTGGTTGAAAATACAGCTGCCCCGCTCGTGAGGCCAGCTGAAACGTCAGTCACTGAAAATGAACCTACTGAATCCGGACCGGACGAAAGTCCAAAGGTCGAAACGGCAGTTGACCCGGTTCTCCCTTCAGAAGTTTCGTCTTCAAATGACACCGTCACTGAAGATTCATCTTCGGCTGACACCCTCACCGAAGAGAGTAAGGATGACACCATCCAGATTCTTTTCATCAACACCGATATTGATGAACATCAGGGCAATGCGCCCACTCCTTTATCGCAGGAAGGAGCATCGTCAGGATCATATCCGGCCGTATATTCGGTCCCACCACCAAGCAACCTGGTTGTGTCCTTTGATTGGAACCAACTAGGCAGACCTCGGTTACCAGCCAGTATACCATTCAGGATTATAGTCCAAATATACAAAATGGTGATGGCTGGAACTATCATTGATGAAGGGGCATCTGTGAGTATCCTATCCTCTACTGCTTGGAAAGCACTGGGTTGCCCGACGCTTTTGCCTGAGATAAGGAATCTCTCGGGTTTCGATAAGGGAACCAGTCGACCATTAGGGATTCTACCTAATGTGCCTATTACCTTGAAAGGGAAGGCTGTCAAGATGAACTTGATGGTCGTCCAAGGACCCTTGGATTATAACCTACTCCTTGGACGAGACTACATATATTGCATGGAAGCAATAGTCTCCTCACTCTTTCGAATAATGTGTTTTCCACACGAAGGAAGAATGGTCAAGCTCGTAGACCAACTTTCATTTCTGGGATCACGCATCGCAAATAGTCACATACCTATCCTGAATGGTCTATTCAATCAAGAAAGGTCTCCACCTCCGGTTCTTCTTCCTGATGAGCACGAGTGATTCGGGAAAGTAAGGTTGGAACCCAGGGGGCATGCATCCTGGTCTGCTTCAGGCAGAGAAAACCTTGGGAATAAAGTAGAATTTCCGCGGGAGAATATGACTAGTCCGTACCCCGTCCCCTCCTTCATCTTTGTGAATCTTCCTCTGATCCTTCCTCTTCGAAAGGTAGAAGCCGCTAAAAGCAGAGCTCCCGTGAAGAAAAAGAAGAAAGAAAGAGCCGGCAAGAAAGTCCGGCTCTCATGAAGAAGTAAGGGGCAGTTAGGAAGTGGGGTTGTTCTGGAAAAAGATTCTTTTGTTAAAGTTAAGTGTTTGGCGGAGCATCGTCATTCACCGTTGTCTAGGTCGATAGGCATCGCCGAAGAAAGATTTCTGTTTGGAAGGACTAACAGAACAATCTTTGGGTAACCTGAAAGAGGTAGGCCTCACCCGTTAAAAACAGGGTTTTTGACGGATAAGTAGGGGCGGCCTTGAAATTAGACTTTATACCTGGGGGCATGCAAACCTCTTGGAATGCAAGCACGGGCGGCTTTTTAGTTTTTAGGTCCGTAGGTCTAACCCCTCTAACTCGTAGGATTGGTCGATACCCAGCTTGCATAAAGGGAGGATATGGAGCAAAGCGTAGTGAGATGAAGCTCCTTAAAAAATAGCGAGCTCTAGGAGACCTTCCTACTTTATGACTGGAAAAAACGAGCAGTTTTGGCAAAGTTCATGCTCGTTAAAAAATAAACGCAAAACCGAGCAGTTTTAACGCGGAATTCATGCTCGTTAAAAAATAAACATAAGCATGTGAGCAAGCTTCCTCCAGAGTTCGAGCTCATCCAGAAAAAATGAACCGGTAAATAACCATTTGAGACCGTAAATTCATCAGCCATAAAAAGCCTTGGTCGTGTTTGCACCGTCACCTCCACTTTTCATTTGGCCGATCATTCACATCCCCTTGATTGTTTACCTATTTTGAGGAACAGCTGCGAAGAGTGATTTCACCTAGCCATCCTTGTGACACTGCCATGATTGGAAAATTCCAACCTGTACCTGGAATCTGCTGCTATCCCTGTTTATCACTCGTTCCTCAAAATATGAGTCTTCTTTGAGCTCTTTTCACTGACTCGTAAAAAATGAAAAGTTTGCCGAGTTTTGGCCTTCCAGCTCGTTAAAGGGACCGGAAAAGCTATCCCTCCTCTAGATTTTAATCTTTTTGGACCTGAGGGATTATTGCACAAAAAGATCGAGCGCTTGTCTAGTTCAGCTCGATAAAGCTATCGAACATTCATCTCTTTTGTATTGTTTTATACTTTTTCGGACTTAAGGGATTAGATGACGAAAAAGGACCTTTGGAGTTAACTTTATGTACCCTTTTTAGACTCTCTAAAAATGAAAAGGACCGAGTTGTCTTTGTCGCTAGGCTCGTTAAAAATACTGAATAGCGACAAACTTGTCTTTAGACGAGAACGAGTTTCCCTATCGCTAGGCTCGTTAAAATATAGCGATGGGCTTGCCCGAAGGGCAGGTTATAGAACAAGCATATGTTATCCTCCTCAAGCTTGACAAAAATAAAGAGGTACTGGTCAGAAATGACTGGGGAAAAATTGGGAGAACCTCAAAGCTTAATGGTAGCAAGTCGCTCTTGAACATGACACTTTTGCCTCCGTAAAAACATCGGGTTGGGTTGTTTTCATTCACCGGTCCCTTCACCATGGTCTCGCCATAACATCCACATTTGGGGTAATGCTACCGATCCATCACATCCGTGTCGTTATATGTTCAAGAGATGTCATTTAGAGAGTGTCAACCAGGTCCCATCCACTGCCATACATCATCTTTCATCCTTTCATGACCGCCACCCTGAATCATATTTCACAGATCGTTTTCACCATCATCACAATTACTAGCTCCGTTCCGTGTCACTGATGTGGGATTCATTAAGGCCCTCCTTTGACAGATCGCTTCTTGTCGACATCAGCTCATTATCCAAGAAGTTGATCTAGGAACACCCCCTCAGTACTTTGAAGCTTGCATGCCTCAATGGCAAGTTTCTCACTTCTGGCGACAGGTATACATTAATGACCTTCGACCGGGAGACTTTGCGTGGTGTTCGACGCCAAATCCTATATTCATGCCACGTGAATTGTGCTGCAGTACCTTGAGGGTCATCATCATTATCGGTGATTCCTCTCGCGCTTGTTAACAATTTACATCATTGACTGGTAATCAAGCGATGTCTTTCCATGTTCGACTCCAAGAAATTCTCACATGGATCGACCTGTACTTAGAGTGAAGATCGGACAAGTTTGAAGACCCCAGATCTAGTTTCATCAATCCGGGCTGCGACATATATTCAGGAGATAAAGACATAGACATGTGCAACAGATGATCATCCTACTAAAAGGATGATAATTTAAGCAGAGAATTATCAGTCTACTATCAGACGATCGTCTGTTTATGTACAGAAAATGTATTTATAAAGCTGAGCATGGGAAATACCCGCATCAGCTAGATCATGAAAGCAGTATGAAAAATAATGTATTGTATTGTATTTTGTTACAGGTCACCTCCCGACGATTGAATGAACTTCAGATCCTCCTAATAAAGCATTTCACCCGATAAACGACCTCATACTTTAGGGGGCAACTGTTATAGACATTTTTGTGCCTTACAGCATAGGGCATGAAATGTCAGTAATCTGAGGGATCCAAAGTCCCTAAACATGTTGTTCCTACCCCTAGAGGAACAAGGTCAGCAAACCACAGCACTTCAGATCAGTTCTCCACTGAAAAACACTAAAAAACAGGTCAATTTTGGATCAAAGCAACTGCTCCACTGAGCATCTGCGCTGAATGTCAACTGCTCCATGGTGTACCTGCGCTGAATGTCAACTTCATCAAAGGCTACCTGCGCTGAGCGAGTTTGGACATGTGGAGGAATCTTTCCTCAATGTGTCAGTGCCCAGGAAGCTTCCAAAATGACACTTGGATCAAAAGATTCGCCTAAGTGAAGAGTAAGAGGTTCTAAAACTCCGAGTGGAAGGTAGAATCTCCAAGTGGACTCAAGGACTGAAGAACAACTGGGGTTGAAGAGGACAACAGTCACACATCAAGCTGACTTATCTTCACTCCAAAACTCTATATAAGGATCTCATCCCATGGGATCTGGAGGAGGCCGGAATTTTGTGCAAAGAATTGCTGTTGGTTTACAGTTGAGAGTATTGGGTGATTGCTTGAGGGAGGTGAAGAGGAGATTTCTTTCCGTCGGGAAGGTGATGCTGGATTGGGCCTCTTATGGTTGTATCACCGCCTGAACCTTACTTTCTTCTATTAATAAAGCATTTGAGGTTCTTCTATTCGCATGTGTTTCAATGATGTATTGTCTTACTTGCGTATTTGATTTATGCTAATCCTTGAATCAATTATGAATGCATGCTTCTTGTAGTTTCCCTTTCTCGTCTTGTTTGCAGGATCTTGTGTAGCTGGGCCCGTGAGAAGACAAGGAGCTGGGAGCAAGCAGCAAAGAGAGAAGATTGGATCGACCATTTGCGCAAGACATCGGTAAGTGGATCTCTTCCTTTCCTCTGTTGCATGTCATAAAGAAGTAATCTTAGATAGCTTTGCTTTGACTGTTGCTAAGGAACTATCACCCTTAGAGTGGGATAGGGTCATTCCGTGTTGGATACTTTTCCCCACAACACTCTCCCCGGCAACGGCACCAAAATGTTGAGTGATAAAAGGTTCCTTTTTAACTCCTAATTATCTTCACATTAATTATCAATCTCGGCAAGTATTTCTATTTTAAGAGTGTACACAGTATGTGGCGGCTATTTAACTTAGAGAGTAGTTCTTCTAAATTGCAGTATAGTTCTTTCAAATACAAGAGTAAATGGACGCAACAAGTAAATTCTAATTGCAATTTAAAGAAAACTCAATCCTCTAATGAAACTAAATCAGACATTCATCAAAATAACAACAATCATCAGTCGAGAATACAGTAGTAATAACTCATTCCTCTTTTAACTGATTTATTCTCAATCAAACACAATTCTTAAGATAAGAAACAGATGATCTCAATCTGAGAGCTTCGACAAAAGTAGTCAATACTCTTTATAGTAGTTGATCTCAAAATAGAATGCTTAACTAAATAACTACATCTGAAATAACAATAAACTGAATCAACGATATCAAAATATATAAATAGAACAATTCCGTTGAGATTGGAAAATAGGAAATAGCAAAGTGATATAATTGCAGAAAGTAGAAATTCAATCAAACCATCACACTGCAAGAATCATAAATGCATGATACAGGAACAACAAGTGAATCCACCAAGGCCGGGCCCTTAGCCGCCAGTGAACACCGCCAGATTACTTCAGGAGATGCGAAGGAACAACAACTGTTTTATATATTAATCATTGCATAAGTGTTACAGTAAGTTCGTGCTCTGCTCAATAGCGAGAGTCAGTGATAAAAGTTACAATTTCTCAATAGTAATTCTCTCTTTTTTTCTTCTGCTTACAATCGTTGCCTTTTATAATGGGAAAGAGGTAAAAAGATAAATAGTAAAAGCGATCCCTCAGGATCAAGAGATCCTGAGGGATTCACGCAATTTTCCAACTTCAGTCATCTTTCCCTTCTCGTGCTGATCCTTGTGATTCATTTTGTCCTTATCTGTAACTGCTGCGCTCCTTCCTTGGCTTGCTGCTTTTTGCTGTTCCTTGGTTAGGGAACAACAGTTGTCCCTTTTCGTATTTTTCCTGCATAAAGAAGGATAATGATCAACTAAATTGTAATTACAGATAATTTCCTCATTCTTACCATAATCCTTTGATATATTAACATTTTAGGATATAAAAGGGATATAACTAAAGGAAAAGGATGATGAAATAAATAACATATGCATACCTTTTCCATGACTCAACATTGTCTTTCCTTTGTACCCCTGTCATGACTATCAATAGTCAATTCCATTTCTTCCTCTGGGAACTTTCCTTGTTCACTAGTGAGCTGCAACTAGCCTTTTCTCATTTCATCTGTAACAAGTCTCCTTCATGCCTCACCAAACTTTCCTGAGTTCAGCCTTTCGGCACCTATTGGTTCTTTCCTCTAACCTTTCACTAACTAACAATTCTACCCAACACTCCTCTTGTTGGAATTGTTATCTTTAAAACAACTCTACCCACAATCACAATTGTGGAGCTGCCTCAACAATTTCTACCCAACCACAGTTGGAAATTGTTCTCATCTCCTCTTGAACACTCCTTAATATAGGCTCTGCATCTTCAATTGCTCACTTCCCTCTTTCATTCATAATTTCATTTACTGTTGGGTACTGTAACCTTTACTCATCTGAGAGTTCTTCTTTCTCTATCTTCTTTAACATAGCTCATATGCTATGATGCTGGTACAATTCATTTTATCTTTCAGCAATTCCACTGACCTGCACAATCTTATCTCAAGATACATCAAAGTACCTTTCAAAACTGCAATATTTCCTTCAAAGATGTCTTAAAACTAATTCCCATTCCCTCAATTAAATCTTTGCCAAATGATTCATTTGTTCACTATTTCATTTACAATTTCCATTCAAAAGGCTTCATACAGTCAACAACTATTTTTCCTCTTACTTTTCATAATGGACTTTTCAGCTTTCAAGATCAATTAAGATTAGATCTGAATTTCAATTATTTTACCAATTCATGACAGACACTATCAATTCCTTCTGATAACCTGTTTATAAGAAAATCCTGTCTTTCTTCTATAAATTCCAAAATTCATTCCTTGTAGTGGTTCTTCTTTCAGTCCTATTAAACCCAATCTCTGTTTCTTCAATCATCAATATCATTGCCTTCAACAATACTTTAAGTAATCCTCAATCATTCTCATTTTTCACAAAATTCTTCAAATAATTTAAATGACTTTAGTGCCATAGCAAATCACTCTTCTATTTAACTTTAATTTCAAAACCTTTCAGTTCAATTTAAATTTTACATCAAACCAATCCTTACAAAGCGTTGAGCTAGCTCTGATACCAAAATGACACAACCAAACTGCGTTTTTTCAAATGTCCACGTGTAGCCTATGAGCTAAGGCCCACATTTGCATCGGAAGTGCTATTATAAGCATAATTCACATAACACCGTAACCAATCCAAAACTCGGAATACAAAGGAATACACGGAAAACCTGCTCAACACACAAGTTGGAATTCAAATACATTAAAACCACATATACAAATCTCTCGGGTCCGCTAATACCAAGCCTTTCCACATTATTCCTTCGATCTTCGCATTACACAAAATCACATGGAAACCCATTTTGAAAGCTTAAGGCCGGAACTCAAATGGAATTAAATCTGCCTCTATAAACTTTCTGTCCCTTCCATTGCGCTGCTCCTTTACATTCCCCGATCTTTGATCGGTGATTCATCGCTATCGGCATATTGGCCCATCGCATATCGGCTTTCCACCACACCGTCTGCCATCACTTAACCTTTCCGAACTGTGATCAACAATTAAATCTCCATCGTCGATCCTTTTCTTGATCCAATGATTTACACTTCACCCAATTTGACCAAATAGTTCACTCGATCTCGACCGTTCAATCAACCCCGCTTGATCTAACGGTTGACACCAATATTGGGTGGATAACTTGCACGATGGTTAACTGCTCGATAAAGCGGTTTTTCCTCTCTCCTCCGCTGCTACGTGTGACCAACCCTAAATACCACTTACAACTTTTTGGCTGCCTGATATTCCGCTTACCACTTATGGAAACCGTCTTCTACCGATTAACTCTTACACTCCTTCTTCAAGTAATTTAATCCAGTCCGTTGATCCATGATATCCAACAGATCCTTGCGTATTGATGCTTATACTCTTTATTCCGTCTCTTCACTTGATCTCGTTCCTTGTGCGATGAACTTTGCGCTTTAACACGGTTCCTCTGTGATACGTTGTTTTCACAACCCCAACTCCATATATAACAATCTATGATACCTTTGGATCAACGACTGGGATTAATACGACTCAAACACTGATATTAACACTAAGGACCCCAATTATGCTTTGAACGCTGTGATTTATAACTTCAGGCATAAAAACAGATAAGAATGCTTAATTTGGTTTGCAGGCAAATATACAGAGACAAGCGAAGGGTTTCAAGAGAAATAACACATTCATGCACACAGAATTATTTATTCAATATAATACAGTTATAGGGTCTCGCCCTTTGGCTCGATTACAACAATAAAAGACACTGTTTCAATCTTGAAATCCTCGCTTCCTCTTACTCGACTCTAACCTCCAGTTAACCCCTAGATTATACAAAAAGATCGTAATTTATACAAAAGTGGATTCATGAACCAATTATGGTTCAGATCTAGAAATCTCTCACTCTCTCCTAGAGAATCTCTTCAACTCCACTCTTTTCTAAACAAATGCTAAATCAAGCTTTCAAATCCCTCATATCCTATTCAAACCAAATAAATCTAACTATTTGGCCTGATCTCCACACAAGGAGGATCATTATGCCACTATACCTTTTTCTCATATTTTACAATAAATAAACACTCTCATACATTTAAATAAATAAAATTAACTAAACTATTGTCTTCCAACCCTTTGTTAGTCACAACATGTGATCATGCCATCACATTGCTGACTAGGCCTGAATGCTCCCGCATCAGAGTCGCCCGTGCGACCAAGAAAAATCAACCTTAAAAGGTCGTACAAGGGACTCCTGTACGACCTGTCTACCCTAAGTCTACCAAAATGAAAAAGCATAGGGTATAAGCCCTTACCTAGCTCTCTTCGTGTGCATCCCTGGTGCTCTAGATGACCGCAACGAGAAGAAACACTCCAAAACCTTGCTGTGACCTCTACAACTCAGCAATGCAAATGAAGTGATATTTGGCCCCCTTAGCCCTATCTATCGCTCTTTTTGCCATTTTTTGGAGTCCATTGCAGAAGTCTGGGACATTCGTTGAAAAAATCTAAAGAGACACAAGGATTAGTATCACACCATCTTCATCATGGAACTCTCCATTGTAATAAATGGCAAAACTCATTTTTGGGCCTGTCGCACAATCAGAAATTCATGTCAGGTACTCTTCTAGTTCTTTAATTCAAAACACTCAATCAATTACATATTATATCTATGTTTTAAACAGATTATTTCACTTGGGGTATTGGTCGTGTATATTGCAAGCACATTACCTATGATCAGCTTCGACTAACAACCTGATAGACAAATAACATAACATGTATCATTCTCCACTTAGCATGATAAGCTTCCTCCTAAGCTTTGCATATCCTAACATCATTTCTCCAAAATGAACCATAGGGTCCCTCATCTCGACCATGTTTATCACCATCTCACCTTGGCATATGATAAACATCCGCGTTGGTCAATAGAGCCCTCCCACTCATGGCTCGCTTCATGTTTGTAGACCCCTCTTCACTATCAGGAGCCATGACCACTTACTCCGGCCTGGGAACCACTCCACTTACATGCCTTGAAGTTCAACCTCATTATGTTACACTCATCACACATGAACCCCATTTCCTAGGCCATCCCTGGTAATTTATGGAATATCAAGATGGATGCACCTCCGCATCCTACATTTGGCCTATCATTCACCCATATTGCATAACTCATCTGTGTCACTTCATTCACCTCACTAACCCAACACGGAGACCAACCAATAGGGCCCTCGCCCTCAACAAAAATCACCATACCTCCATACAAGTCACCATTATTATGGGGCTCCCATCTTTGTGTCTGTACATCCAAATCACCCTCATATTCTTTTGGCAAGTGTACAATTTTATTTTTAGGAAAAAGACTCCCACCCACATTTTTGTTATTCATGTCTTTTACCTGACGACAGTTTCTAGTCACCCTTGGTCGGAGCTTGCACATCACCCATAGTCATTTACCATCTTCACGCTAGTCAGAACATACTCACACCCACCCTAGAAATTCTACTGACTCTAGGGCCATCCCTATCAGTAAACATGTTTTGACTACCACTATTTGCACAAAAGCTCTGACCTCGAGCCAGTTATCCATATCCCCTTATATTGTCAAATTTCACTATCATGCCTTATCTGACCCACACTATTACAGTCTGTTCAACATCGGATGGTTAAAACCCATTTCCTTTTGACTTCAACATTCGTATTCCAGGATAGGGGTAGTGCCTTGGATACTCCCCCCTTGAAGGGATATCCTCGGGTGACACCAACACTAGCTTTCATGTCAAGATGGTGCCATACTTAGCTACCGTTGTAGTTATTTCATTTAGTCGAAGACCCCCACATCACTAAGCACCTCATTCAACAATGCTTACACCATGATACAGAGGAGGTACCCGCAGTCTAAGACCCATGCATATTGCAACACCTCTTTCAAGAGTGCTTCATGTCTGTTATGTATGGGGGAACCACATTCAGTCTATTTGATCAGGAATCACCCTTGAGGGCGCCAACAATTATCATCATCAACCATCAACATGTCAAAAACCATAGCTTTGACTGGACAAGACCATTCTTTCTCTGATTGTAATAATTTAAGATTAGTCATCATAACGAGAATGGGACATGCCCGCCTCGTATAGACACATTTTTTTCACTCCTTAAGTTTTCACTAGAGCATGGTTACCATTTATACTTAGTTAAGGGGTTTCTCTACTCATCTCCATAGCAAGTTGTCCTCTCTCTCGAAAAGTTGATCAGACTCTCCATCAGAAAAGAAAACATGATGTACTTCGGCTATACGTTCGCTCATAACCTCATACATTAGGGGGTGACCATTAACACCAGAAAATCGTACACATGTTTGCATAATCCAGAAGACACTAAAAGGTGTCCAACAGAATTCACAGGTAAATAATTTCTAGTTGAATACACCATGAAGTTTAAAAATTAAATTTCTCCTAAGGTCCAAAGTTTCACGCGAAAAGGTTTCCGGTAGCCCTAGATACGTCATTTTTAAGATCTGGAGGTATACAATGTTTATTTGCAGTTTACAGTTATTTTCTCTTTGTTTATTTCGGTTTATTTAGCTTTTTGTTTTTTTCTATTATCGGATCTATACCTTTCATTTCTGTGTATGCTCTTTTCCCTGCGACTCTGTGCGATCTGGGCAAATCAAAAACAGAAAGGAAGGATTTTTCTCATGCGTATGCTCTTTTCCGCTGCGCCTTAGTGTGATCTCGGAAAATAAAAAACATTGAGGAAAATATTTAATTTTCGGGTGAAGCTAACTTCGAGCTGTAAGGTTCGTTTTTTTTTGTATGTCTGTGTTGGGTTTTGTGTTTTTTGTTTTGTAGGGAAAAAGAGCTTTCTCAAAGTAAGCACGCAGCCCAAAGCTTCAGCGACTCAAAAAAAAAAAAAAAAAAAAAAAAATTCCTCTTTTCCAAAAATTACTAAACTTTTAGTTTAGCTCACTTGGTCCAAAGCTACTTTATGAGAGTAGAGGTCTTGAGCTAATTATATTAAGTTTGGAAAGGGGGCTGATTTTTTTTATAACATTATCATTCATTTCCGCACATTCCCGCACTTTGTCGGCATCTTCATCAAATTTTCTTCAAAAAGCCATAACTTCTTCATCCAAAAGCCGTTTTCAGAGCCGTTTTTTTTGAAAGAGCCTAATTTTTCGAGATATTTCCATTGGAACACTTAGTTTTAGCATCTATAGCTTCAGTTTCTATTAAAATGGAAAGTCCATGCCAAGTTATTCTTGACAGCACCAACTACTTCCAATGGTGGTCCTACATTGTGGATTTACTTAGAAGTAAAGGTCTCTACAGAATAGCCTCAGGCCAAGAAACCAAACCGAAAGATTAAGATAAGGCAGCTAAATGGGAAAATAGGCAAGATCAAGCACGAGAGTTGATAGGGATGTCTATGTCTCCAGATCTTAGATTCCATATTGCAGAACTTGATACTCCTGAGGAAGCAATGAAACAGATCACTAAAATTTTTGGAATTAAAAATGAACTTAAAGCCCATCAACTCAAAAATAAGTTGCTTACATTGGACCCCAATAATTTTTCTTGCATTGAAGATTTTTTGTCCAAGTTCAAGACCCTCAGACTTCTCTTGGAAGGTGTTAAGGTTAAGAAAGAAGATAGTAACCTTATCTATTCCATTCTTACTAAGTTGGGACCAACCTATTCTGTGTTTGTTTCCACCTTCCATTCTACAAGAGAAGCCTTCATTTCTCAAGGACAAGCCTACAAATCCCCTTCCTTTGATTCCTTTTGTGATTCTTTAATAAGAGAACAAGAAAAACTCTTACACCTTGGTCTTCTTCATCTTGGAAACTCTTCTAAGAAAGCGTTAGCCGCCCAGCAGCAACCAAATTCAAAGAATCCTAAGAAGTTGTATCCTAAAAGGAATGGTCCTAAACCAAACAAGGGTCCTGAGCAATTTCAACCTCAAAATGAAAAATCATTTCAACAAAATGATAAGACAAATAAAAACAAAGGGAAGAAGACTGATAGACATTGCAACTTTTGTAATCGAGATGGCCACTTAGAATCCAAATGCTTTAAGAAGATGGAAGCCTTGGAAGCAGCAATGAAGAAGCATAACATCCATTTGGAGCACTCTTCAACTTCAACTTCATCTTTAGGAATAGCACTTTCTGCATGTGGTTTTCAAGCATCTCGGTCTGGCTATGCACTAAATGTATCTTCTTCTTCTCATTCTCATGAGTGGCTCATTGATTCTGGAGCTTCTTATCACATGGCCAAAAACAAAGCCATGTTTTCTTCTTTAAATGATTGTAACACCAAAAATATATATGTTGGTGATGATAGATCTCTTAGTGTTGTAGGGACTGGAACTGTTCATATAGACAATGGTCAATTTAATGATTTATTATGTGTTCCAACCTTATCCTGCAACCTTCTATCTGTATATCAGATAACTCATTCAGGTGAAGGTAAAATCGTTGAATTTTCACCTCACGATGTTGTAATTAAGGACCTAAAAGATCCTAGACAGATTTTAGCTACTGGCATTGCTGATGATTCTACAAGGTTGTATAAGTTTCACAACTTTGGGTCATCAAATCTTCCCTCGGTATTTGTTGCTCATAACGATGAAGTGAGCAAACTTTGGCATGAGCGATTTGGTCACTTAAACTATCGCTCCCTTCAGAATCTATGTAAAGAAAATATGGTGACAGGTCTTCCAATGGTATCTTGCAGAGATGGTGTTTGTTCCGGATGTGTACTCAGAAAACATCATCGGGATAGTTTTGAAAAACGTGCCTCTTGGCACGCCTCAGCCCCTTTACAGCTTGTGCATAGTGATTTATGTGGTCCACTTCCAATTGTTTCATTCTCTGGCTACAAGTATTTCTTAACTTTCATTGATGATTTCTCCAGACGCACTTGGGTATACTTCTTAAAACTCAAGAGTGAAGTATTTAACATGTTCTTGGCCTTTAAGGCCTTTGTTGAAAAACAATCTGGACATCAAATTCTTAAGCTAAGATCTGATAATGACGGAGAATATGTTAACAACAAATTCATCAACTTTTGCACTGAGAATGGAATTCAAATGCAACATACTGTTCCATATACTCCACAACAAAATGGTGTAGCTGAAAGGAAGAATCGCACCTTAAAGGAAATGGCTAATTATATGCTTCAATCTAAAGGACTTGGTCTTAATTTTTGGGCAGAAGCAATTAACTGTGAAAATTACATAATAAATTGCACTCCTACTAGGGTTTTAAAGAATATCACTCCAGAAGAAGCATGGAGCTCAATTAAACCAGATGTAAGTCACTTTCGTGTTTTTGGAAGTGAAGCATGGGCCTATATTCCAGATGAGAAACATAAAGCTTTAGAACCTAAGAGTGAAAAATGTATTTTTGTTGGATATTCTGAAGATGTCAAAGGATATAGACTTATTCCACTTAAGTCCATGAATGTTATCATTAGAAGAGATGTAAAGTTTGTTGAAAATATATCGGCCTACGAGCCTAGTTCGGCGAATGTGCCACCTCTCCCTATCTCTTCTACTTTTGAAAATATTTCTTCTTCAGATGATGAAAGCGAGGATGAAAATCCTCCCCCACCTTCTCAGGATCCTCCTTCAGCTCCTCAGCTTCCAAAATGGGTCTGTGCTACTCGGGATGCAGCAGGTGATCTTGCCGGTGATCCTACAGATTAGCGACGTACACGTTCTCAGTTTGATAGAGCCTCTTCTTTAATGGCTCAAGCTTCAGTGAATTATGATCCTGACACCTTTGATGAAGCTTCAGGCCATCCAGATTGGGAAGTAGCTATGAATGAAGAATATCATTCATTATTGGCAAATGATACATGGGATCTTGTTCCTCTACCAAAGGGACGAAAACTTGTTAGATGCAAATGGGTTTACAGAACCAGGTATGGATCAGATGGGAAAGTTGATAAACATAAAGCTCGTCTTGTTGCTAAGGGTTTTTCACAAGTTGAAGGCATTGACTACACTGAAACCTTCTCCCCTATTGCCAAAATGAATTCTATCCGCCTTGTTCTTTCCCTTGCTGCCTCTTTCAAATGGGAAGTCCATCAGATGGATGTTAAATCTGCCTTCTTGCATGGGGACTTGCATGAAGAAATCTATATGAAACAACCTATTGGCTTTATACAAACAGACTCCAGCCTTGTATGTCGGCTTAAGAAATCCCTTTATGGTCTCAAGCAAGCTCCTCGAGCTTGGTATGCCAAAATGGATAACTTTCTTTTAGAAAATGGCTTTTCTAGGTGTCATTCTGACAATACTATCTACACTAAGAAAGTGGGCAAGTCTCTTATCATTCTTGTTCTTTATGTTGATGATCTTATCCTAACTGGTAGTGATCCCAACCTTATAAACCATGTGAAGTCTAGCCTTAAAAGGAATTTTGAAATGACAGGCTTAGGACACTTACATTATTTTCTTGGTCTTCAAGTCTTGCAATCCAAGGAAGGTATTTCCCTTTCCCAGTCCAAGTATGCCTATGATATTCTACGCCATTTTCACATGGAAGACTGTAAGCCAGCCCCTTCTCCCTTTCAGTCTGGATTCAAACTTTCAGTCACTTATACTTCTCCTGAAGTTGATGCCACCTTATACCGTCAACTTGTAGGAAAACTTTTGTATCTAACCCATACTCGTCCTGACCTTTCCTTTGCCGTTGGCCTTGTTGCTCGGTTTATGCAAAACCCGCATGAAAGTCATTGGAAAGCAGATAAAAGAATAATTCGTTATGTTCGAGGTATAGTTCAGTTTGGGATTCATTACAGTGCCGAAGCAACTCCTCTATTGGTTGGTTTCACTGATTCCGATTGGGTTGGTGACCCTGATGATCAGAAGTCTACTGCAGGTTATGTGTTCACTCTTGGTTCAGGACCTATTACATGGGCTTGCAAGAAATAAGGTGCCATTTCTCTTTCTTCAGCAGAAACAGAGTATCGTGTTGCCGTAGAAGCTAGTAAGGAAGCCTTGTGGCCTCGTCAGATCCTGTCAGAGTTTGGTTTTCAAAAGCAGCATCCGACTACACTTTGGTGTGATAATCAAAGTGCCATTCAACTACGCAAAGATCCAGTCCAACATTAGCGTAGCAAACACATTGAAATGCACATGCACTTCATCAGAAAGCTCATTCACAACCATGTTTTTGAAGTGCAATATTGTTCAGCCGATGATCAAGTTGCAGACATCTTCACAAAGGCCCTCATAGAGGCGAAGTTTACTAAAATTCGATTTATGGTTGGAGTTCAGGAAGTTGTCACTAAGGGGGGATAGGCTCTAGTGCCTCCTTCCTTCTCCTATTGTGTCATATTTGTAAATCCTTCAATCCTATCCCAAGTTGTTCTTAAGGGGGGATGTTAGGATATTCCGACACATAGGAAATAGTTAAGTATAACTTGGTCTAGTGTAGAGTTAGGTAAAGTGTGTTTCTTTACTATGTACTTTTTGTAACTTACAATCTGACGGTCATGATATGTAGTGATCCGACGGTTCATTCTCTCCTCGGTATTACCGACACTTGATCCATGGCTTAACACCCGATTGGTCCATGATCTCTATTTAAAGAGCATGGAGGGTCATTTGTAGGTTAACTGTTCATGAGAGAAGCTTATGTAAAATTTTCATTCTTTTATAAATAAATTGCCTGAAGTGGCCGTGTTGGCTCAGGCCGTGGACTGTTTCCCTCTTTGAGGGTTTTAACCACGTCAAAATACTGGTGTATTGATTTGTGATCTATTTGTGAGCGGTGTCCTTTGGTGTTCTGTCTGAGGAACTTACCCTGTAAATTCCTACAGAAAACAAAGCTGCTACAGGAAGAACGTAACTGCTACATGGAGAACAAATTTTCTACAAGAAGGACAAATTTTCTATTGGAAGGAACAAAGCTGCTACAAGAGGTAGACATATTTCTACAAGAAGTTAAAAGAGGGATACAAGAGAAAAATTTGCTACTAGGATGTTGGATAATGATTAGTTAATTTCTACAAGGTACAAAGAAACACAACAGAGCGGCAAAGGATTTGCTACAGACATGGTAAGTTCTCCAAGGGTGATGGGTATCAGAGTCACGAATTTGATCATCACATCATCCCTTTCTTTTGCTTCAATTTATTGACCATAATTTCTCCCTTTGTAAGAAGAAAAAGATCTCGGTTAAGTGTTTTCTATTCCATAATTTAATGAGAAAAGAGAATTTAGATTGCTAATCAAGGGAATTCATATGAACAAAATATCATGAAATTATTGACAAATTATGGAGCTTCACTGATTGAGAAAATGGATGGATGTGTTCCCTGTCATTTAATGCAGATTCCTAGAGTTGGGAGCCAGCTCCACTATTTGAGGGATTTTGGAGGGGAAATATTCTTGCTTTCAAGGATAATTATTCCTCATCACTTTTTACAATTACCAATTCGAATTGGCCTCCAGGTGCATATATTTCTTAGTCTTCTTGTGGATAAAGCTTGTATTTTTGCAGCCCCACTTTCATTTCTAGTAGGGATGTACTTGGATTGATTCAAATAATGAAGTTTGGAGCCATTTTTAGCTTACAAAGCTTGGTATACTTCATATTAATATGAGTATCCTTTGGATTGGCCATCCCAGGAGCCTCAAAGCCCTTTTTTATAATTTTTCTTTCTTCTTTTCACTTCTTATTCACATGCATCTCTTATTCTTGTTTTTCCTATTTCTGCATTTAGTATTGATGCTTCTTTTGCTGTAGGATTGGGTTAAATGATTGAAGTGAGTTTTTTTGAAGGTTATTTATAGAGTCACAATCATGATTCATCCTTATAATAACTTTTAAAATTCATATTCATCATTGAGCTACTTGGATTGGTTTACTAGTTCACAAATCTAGAATTTATGGAAGTTCCTTGTAGCAAAAAATAGTAATTTTATTCTATATTTTAGAACATGTTAATGAGCTTCAATTGAGTTGATTATAGTTGGATTAGGTCATAAAAAAATTCAAGTTAATAAAAAAATTTACGCAATTTCATTTTCACTGATTAGGTTAGGCATTTGATAGGTTAACTAGCTCACTAGTTCTTGAATGTCTAGTTTTTAGAGTAATTTAATTTTCTGCTATTTTTTAGCACGTCTTAACAAGGGTATTTTCGAGTGATTTCATTTGGAATGGATTCCTAAGACATAATAATTAATAAAAATTTTTTCCCCATCCCATTTTAATTTTATTTTCTTGGTCATTCTGTGAATTATCTCCTCCTGTAGCAATTTTGTTTCGCATGTAGCAACCTCCTGTAGCACGTGTAAAGTTGACCAGATTTGCTCCAAAAGATTGGGTTTTGTCTATTAGGCTTGAATCATAACCCTTAGACCCTAAATCCATGATTAAGGAATAATAAACACCAATTAGGAAATGCCTTTCTACAAAGTAGATTAGGCCTATTTATTTGAATTGTGCTCTTAGGTTTTCAATTACAAATTGTTGTTCTTGGATTAATTTATTTTCAAAGTAACATTTTCATTTATGAAATAGTTTAGGATTTGATTTCATGAAATTTAATCCATTACATAAGATAAATGAAATAAGGACATATTGTATTCTTCACATATAATGTCGACACCTCTTAAGTTTGTACGAACCCCGGGTTGATAATTTAAGTTGGTAGCCTTGGGAGTTGTAGCATTTTTGTTGCAACACCGGGGCTAATCATTGATTGCATGAGACATAATGCCCCTCGAGATAACATGATGAGGGGGAATCACAACCAAAGAGGCCCTGCTGAAAAAGAAAGGGCTTTGAAGATATGCATGGATCATTTGAAGGAGACATGCATGTTGTGGGTGCTGCGAGCGATTGAAACTAAACCCATCAAATCTGCAGAATTGCATATAAGGCGTGATCAAATTCTAATAACATCCAAGAATGTGTGGGGGAACCTAAATTAAAACCCCCTCATGATTTCTAGAACATCTCACACATACCCAGGAAAGGCTTGTACAATCTCCTGGATCACCAAATCATCAACTGTATGATTCTCGATTGTGAGATAATGAGTTGGAGTCCAGCACGTGAGAAATAACCAAGTCAAAGGGAAATGATGAATCCATTTGCTTGATATGAGGCACTGAAAAATGATGAAATCTTGAACCAAAGTACACCACCCTCTAGACCACTCGCTTGGAATAAATGTGTTGAGTCGACAGAAGAGGGCCCGCCAAAGGTGAGGAAATGAGGATTCCTCAATAAAGGCACGAGGGTCATGAAAATGTGACTAATGGAATGACACTAGGGATGATGATGGAAGGATACAAAATAAGAGGCAAATTGATGACTTCCCTTATCAGAGCATGATATACATGGTTGACCTGGCAACAACTAACTCGATTCTAGAGGGGATGGTTAATTACTCAGTCGGGGGGCTTTTCAAAGAAGAAGCAACATATAAGTTGGAGGCTAAATATGAGCATGATGGGATGAATGCGACACAAATATGTATGGAAAAATATAACTGGACTCAAGAGGACTCGGAACAGACGCCATGGATACAAGGGTGACTCATCTATGATGCTTTGAACAAGGGTGACTCGATGATGTTGCCACATGGGGGGGAAGTCCAAAGGGGACCATAAAAACATGAGTGAAAATGGTTACTCATGGCGAAAATTAACACATGGGCCGACCAGTGCAAAGGTAAAGTGGTACCATAGTACAAGTGGCTCATATGAAAAAATTTGCTTTGAATAGGTGACAAAGTGTGATCTCATGGAAAAAACGGCTTCCTAGTGAAGTGCCAAATTACCAAAAACAAAGAGAGACCCATTAGAGAACTCGGTGAGAGCTTTCCAACGGTTCTGATAGTTTTTCAAGTCGAGCTATGGTTTTGTCGCAATGGGCGACATAATAACTAGGCTTTTTCCTATAAAAGGGCTTCTTGCCCCCAAATCCAATTCATTTTCATAGTGAGTTGTTGGATAATTTGGAGAGGAGGATAAGGGCCTAAATCGTGAGGAGTTCGTAGTGGACAAGCCGATCTTCGGAATTCGAGTCTGCGAATTTTAGGTAGGTGGCCTTACTTATCTAAAAATGGACTTAATGCTTCTTGGAAGAATGGTTCCTGATGAAGGATTAAGGTAATAAAGGAATACAAGAATGAAATTACTAGAAAACTTCTAGGATCATCCCTACCCACCAAGTCAATCATGGGGAATGACTGGTAAATGTGGCATCACATAGAGTATAATATTTGAATATATGGTATAATGTATCTACGATATGCGATGTGCATTTGGATCGCCGAAGAGATCAGTAGGACAAACTATCCAAGAAATGAAAGGATACTCAACCATACCTACATCGTTGGGGTCTAGGCTAAGACTTATTTGAATCAAGTATGAAGGTGGCAAGGGGTCATCATGCCATCAAGCATGAGATACTACCCCCCAAGATGTGATGGAGGGGACTGATCGGGTATGCAAAGGTGGGAATGATGCCCCCTAGATAGATGTGTTTGTGGAGCGCCATTGTGTTCCAAGTGCTCAAATAATGGATTCAAGCATTCAACCCTACTGGCACAAGATACTGCAGAGGATCACGAGGAGATATAGGGGCATATGTGCCTCCCAATTTTATATGGATGGATGTAGCATGATAGGGAAATGCCGAATGTATTTAAAATAGTGGACTCTAAACACATTTTGATGATGTGGTTCGCCGTTTGTTTATGTTATGGATGTCTTCTTGTGGGAAGAACGAATAAAGGATGCAGTAAGAGAAAGGAAATGGTGGATTACCAATCTTGTTTAGCATTACATATATGAATCAAATGGACTAAATTTATTGGTTCGCATACATGGTGTCACTATAGTAAAGAGTGGCTTCAGATATAATGAAATGATTCTCACCGAAACGACATGATGGTTGAACAACAACAATGTCTAAGGGATTGGGTTGTGGATGTAAAATGGAGGAATGATTAAGTGGATCATCCATAGAATGATATGATGTGATATGAGACTCTAGAAGTTCTTCTAAATGGGGGAGAATAATGGTACTAGAGTGGACACTACCAAATTCACTAGGAGGGTTGGGGAGAATTTCTTCTCTTGGACTCTCAAAAGTGGATAACCCTTACCCAAACATTGAGTGGAAATGTAATGGCCACAAGGTGGATGTGGGTCAAATTCTTGGGTTTTAAGTAAGGGTTTTTGAACCAATCAACCTCACCATCGATGGAGTCCTTGGACTCCACAACATATTGATCATGGGTTTGCTGCAGAAGGAAATACGCACAATGGTGCATATCATCCCAAAGATAATAAGGGGTGGTCATGGCTTCCATGATGTCTTCATCAAAATGAAAGATAGAAGGATGGGAGGAAGAGAGACTGCATGATGAAGAGGAGTTACATGAGGTATCTTCATGAGAGACAAGGTTCACATGCACATCATCAAGAAGGGGGGACAGATGACTAATATATGTAACATCTACTGATTTGAGACCAAAGTGTTCTTTGAAGAAGGTTCAAAAAAATCATAATAGGAAACATCAAGAGATTCCCAATAGATCAATCCCATGGACGACGAAAGGTAGAGAATAGGGGCTGAACTATCCTTCATCTCAACATTAGGAGGGGAAATCACAATGGTGGGTTGGGAAACTGCCTGTTGTGGCGTAACAGTGGGGCCAAAACCCACAGGTAGAGGAGAAGTGGAATCACTATGAGTGACATCTTAGTCACGAAGTACTTGATGTGTATCATGAAAGTCTTTGAGATGAGGACAATGATGGGAATACTGGACATAGTTATCACAAAAAACACAAGGGTGATTCTTGCGTAAGGATTTGTTCTTCTTATCTTACTCAGGTAAGGTGACATGGACCTCAGGAATGTTAGAGTCAGGAAAGGTATTAGAAACCACATTATTGATATGAGAGAGATCAAGACAATTATTGGTGGCATGCCCAACATAAAAAAAACGCATGGAAGAGTAGGATTTGGTGGTTTAGGAGGAGTTGGAGTTTTTTGGGGTGCCTTGTCATTGGGTCCCATTTTCTGGGCTTTCCCCCCTCACCAGATGCTTCTGCAACAGGATTGGCTTCATGTTGAGGTTGTTGTGGAACTGAAGAAAAGGAAGGGGTAGGAACAAAAATTTGGACCATGGTCAAAGCTGTGTAAGGTTTGAGTTGATTAGGAGGAGTGTTTGCGGGAGGATCGATTTGCCAAACTGGGATCCCCAAGGTAATGTTAAGTAAATTCAACGTATCCATGACAGGGGTAGAATAAATTCTAGGAGGTAATAATAAGAAAGGTATCTAACCAGAAGGGAAATGGCTTTGGGGAACTACTTCGAGATGGTTAAGGCCTAGGGAAATGGTTCCGGGCTGAAAAGGAGCGGGAGAGATACTAGTAGAAGGAAATGGGTCGAGAGAAATTGTACTTGAAGGATGGGTTGAGTTAAGAGAAAGAGGTTGTGGAGGAGCTGGTTACTGTGAAGGCATACTATACCGCTTATGGGCAGCCCATGATGTCTAAAGCATGCAAAAACTAGACGAGCTAGGCTCAAAAGGAGTAGGTGGTGGGCCATAATAAACCCCAAGTAGCATGGAATATTTATAGACTCCAAGAGACACATATGTAAGGGAAGTTTGTGATTCGTCGATGAGATAGTGGTATGAGGAGATGTCTGAGATTGAGGGTCATAATAAATCAACTGATCGATAGTGACGATCTTTTCATTATGAGGAAATCACATCTTGCGAAAGACAACAAATGTGACAACGGACATGGAGTAGGTGTAAATACGACCCACCAAGATATTATAATCTAATGGGGCATCAATGACTTTGATATCAATTAAGACAGTCTTACCGAAAATGGTGATAAGAAAATTGCGATACAAACTTAGGGGCTATGAGGGATGATTGTCCCAAGCATGAAGAGTGATTGTGGATGGGGAAAAGTCAGGGGAACCGAGTTTCTTCCAAGCAATAGCGGCCATTACACATGTGGAGGCACCTTCATCTATGATACACCATTGGATTGTGGCGTTCTTTATGGAGATTGGTATTTGAAAAGAAACTGAGGAAGGAAGGGGGGATGTTCCACTTTTTCAACATCAAAGATAATTAGATGATCGTCAGAAGGATCGATAACAATTAAAGCAGAGAGTAGAGATTTCCATTGGGATGGGCACGTCTACAGGACTTCCAGTGTTGACATGGCAGTAGGAGATTCTATGGCTTGGATGGCATTAAATTTGGATACTACCCATGATGGCCCTTTTTTAAAAGATTCTCCATTCAATGCGAGATGATGATAGTAGGAGCACCTTCCTAGAGTCCCCTCAATTTATGAGTGTGTTCGTTTTGCTTAAAGCTCATATATAATTGCTGATAGGGCATAGTGTGTGGAGCCATTCGGTACTAAGGAAAATGTCGCAACCACCCATTTCAATGGAAAACATGTCAGTTTTGAGGTGAAAATCCTCCATCTAAAGCTTAATATTTTCATAAGGTCCTTCACGTTTCATGGTCCCCCCATCATTGATAAGGAATTGGAAATTAGATACCGCCCGTACAAAACAATGAACAACTTCTGATACTCTCTTATGGACAAATTTATGAGCGTTGTTGCTATCAATCAACACCACTATTGGCCGATGTTTAATAAAACCTCATTTTTTGAGAGTCTCAGGCAAAGAAATTCCAGCCAAGGCATGTAGTGATATAAACAACTCATTTTGCATAGCTGTGAGATCATTGTCTAGGTCAGTTTGGGGTTCACTTGCTTCTTCCTCTTGCACTTCAGTGGATGGAGCTTCATCGACTGAGTTATTTTCAATAGCATCAATTTGAAAGAATTTTGGTTCCTTGCATTTATGTCCTAGGGAGTACTTGTTTCCTTCTTTCGTACATTTCTGCCAGCGACACCTTTTGAGCCTTAAGTGTTTGGGTGGGGCCCATAGCTTGGGTGGGATGTGCCTTTGCGATGAAATTTGGATGATTGGACTGGGCATTTAAGGTGACTTCTACATCTAAGGCCTTGTGGCATGTGTCCAACCAAGTAGTTGGGTGATGCATTCGGACATGGGCTAGGATGGCTTCCTTTAGGCCACTAATGAAACATTCCAACTAAAATGCATCTCTTAGTCCTTAAGTTCTGATGGCCAATTGTTCAAAATTTGAAATGTAATCCCTTACTGTACTTGTTTTCCCGAGCTTAGTGAGATGACCCAAAAAGTGATATTCCCAATCAAAGAGGTCACAAATGGCTTTTGAGAACATGTTACAAGTTGGCCTCCCTGTATAACATTTCTGATGCCATTTCCTCCACTTCCATCTCTCTTGGTCCAAGTAAAGGGCTCCCACATGTAGCTTAGTTCCATTCTCCCGATATTATTAAGGAGGAAATATTGTTCCATTTGTGCCACCCATACTATGGGGTTAGCGCCACCAAATTTGTACATTTCCATCTTGGGTTTCTGGTGGCTAAAAGATTGGTGATCTCCATGGAAATGAATGTGATGGTTAGATTCTCCTTCTATGTGTGCATCAAAACTAAGTTCTTCCCTCATGGGTTCGCAAGGCATGTTTATAGATTCTAATACTTGTTGGAGCTGGGAGGTCATGGACACCTCAAAGTCATTGAATTTTTTCTCGAGGTTGTCAACCTTCTCGGCAACCCTTTCTGCAACCATAACTTGAGACCTGGTACCGAGCATACACTAGCCCTAGTCAAATTTTGAGCTTAGTTAATACTGGTATGATTGGACAGAGGGAAAGCTTAGGAGTCTAGTGACATGGGTCACTTGAAGCTGCGTCGGGAAAAATTTGGGACTGCCTAAAAATTAGGGGCTTACAAGTTAATGGTACTACTACAACCAACTCGTCATCCTAGATCTTATGGGCTAGGTATCTTTCAAGCGTCCCAATAAAGCCCTAGACTTTTATTTTATTTTATTTTTTTTTTACTCTAAAAGGACTTTTACTCCCAACCAATCAATACTATAGTAGCCGAATTCCAGAAAGCTTGATACTGCCAAATATCCTACAAAAATTGGTGCCTGGACTGTGGTAACAGAATCCCCAAGGTATTGGTATTGGAGAATGTGTTTCGACAATATGATATGGACTATGGTGGCCAAAACCCTCACTTTACAATGATTCTGATCTGCACTGTGGAAACCGAACTGCTGAATTTGACCTGTACGATGCCGACATAATCCAAACTGCTAGATCTGATATGGACAACAACAGTCGAATCCCAACAACTAGATCTGATCTAGATGAAAAGGTAGGGGGTGATTTGTAGATATCTGAGGGAACTATGGTCTCAAAGGGGTGCCAGGTGCTACAGGTCACAATATACAAAGGGGTCTAACAATAGTACTCAACTCAATCTTTCCGGGTGATAAATAAGGAGGATCGACCGTACCCTTAGTTGTACTACCCACCTACCATATTGTACGTGCAAGTAATATCCATGAATTTTGTTCTCAGTGTACTATAGCCACAAAATGGCCAACAACTTATCTAAGGTTAGGTTTCACGTTAACCTAGGGGGGATTCTGATATACTCAAGGGTATGTGGAAGTGCAATCCATGTAGAGTTCTGCCTAATGCGCTACTACTCGAAGGGGTACCCACAAGGGGTTTCAAGGGAGTCCAACAAGCATGGCCACCTCTTATAGTTATTGTGTGCATGCCTCCTCAAATCTATAGGTTTATGTGCTCAATGACATATCGCATGGTTTAAAGACGCCGAAACATCTCTCTAGCCCAATTTTGTTTGCTCAAATTTGATGTACAGTTGGCTCTGGAAAGTGTTATGATACCACTTGTTATGCATTTGACATGTGAGAAAACCAGAATACTAGAAATACAAAACAATATGGCCCAAAACACAGAAATATGACATGAAATGAGACAAGTTGCAAAGATATTTTATTATTCAGAAGCAGAATACAATGTTCACCTTACCTCTTTGAGGGGGCAACCTCCAACAGAGCAGAGCTCAATTACAATAAGACCCGTTACTTCTTCCCTTGCTATTTAACACTATTTATAACTTTATGACATCCAAAACGCTAACTACCAGTGGTCCCTTGCATAACGCAGGTTAACCACTTTATTTATTAACTATGGCCCATTTATAACTAATTGTGGTCCCTTTTCTATAATGCGGGTCAATCACTTACACTTATTATTAATACAGATATTAGCTTACGAGATTTATTGACTCAAATAAATAACTATGACTCTGACGGGGCTTATTACATGAATAAGGGAGTTAGGGTTGGACCCTAACACAAACCCTGTCGACCCAGTCTGTTTAAAAAAGAATAGATATATGTTCTGCGGTGTGCCTTGTGTAATATAATGCGCCGGTGCGCCATGTGTAATACAACACACTGGTATATTATAACATTGTCGTCTCTGTCCAGTATGTTCATTGTTTCTCCCATTTTAATATAATGCACTGATGCGCCTCTTCCAAATAGCACCGTTAAATCATTTCGGTGTGTTTAGCGTTATAAATCGCACCGTAATAATTTAAATTTATTAAAAAAAAAATTGTCCTTGACAATGCCAAACAATTAAATGCCCAGTGCATTTAATGGGATAAATGCACCACTGCATTTATTCAGACAAACACACACTGGTTACCAAAGCTCTTTTTGTATGAAAATTATTTGATTTATTTATAAATATATTTAATGCCTTCTATATTGAATGGTACAAGTTGTATATTGATTAAAAATGTCTGATAAGGTGTCAAGTAACAAAAATATTAATTGACACAATGATAACACATTGAAAAAAAGGAGAAGACAAGTTCTTTGTAAATTCTTTACAAAATTAATATGTTTGAACTATATGTAAGTTTAACTACTATGTATTGGTTAGTGTGTATCATGAAAATATTCAAAATGAAGAAGGTCGATAAGATTATTTCTAATCTAAGTGTAGAAGAGCATAAAATCCTGATAGAAAAATTGCAGAATGATGAATTAGGTGAATGAAAAAATACTATTCAATATGAGTTTTTTTTTGAATTTTCATTAATAATATATTAAAAATATTAGATAGCATGTTTCAAATAATCTATTAATTCATATATGTTTAATGTTCTACAAGAAGCAATAACAAAGTAAAATATCAATGTCTTTCTAAGAAAATAAAATTATATAACATCTAAATAACGATGAATTAGTCCTTAGCTCACCTAGAGTGGTGCTGAAGGTTAATGAAAGGGGGATTTTTTTTTACAAAAATACGAGGTATCTAGTAGAACGAATATATAAACATAATTTCCACTTACAATACAAAAATAAATCTAATGATTCTAAGAACCAAATTATATCAAACTACAGGAAGCGTTTCTAGAGCAATGGTCAATGAGACATGTCAGACTTATAATAGAAAAAATATACAAAAAAAAAATCATTCAAAAGGTAATATTCCCAATAATTTTTTTTTCTAGAATTATAGGTATATATTAATGCAAACCATTCATTTATTAATATTAATTTTGTTATATTTAGTTTTCATATATCAATATAAAAATAGTTTATTACTTTTTTCAAGAAGATTATGAAAATTCCAAATGACCAACGAGCTAATGCGAAACATGCCAGTAGGAATACCCAAAAAAGTATACAAGGAGATGGTCAAAGAAATGGATATAATTGCATCACAGGAGGAGCCATCTCAACAACAACGTGCTTCAAATGTATGTAAGCATGATTGACTTTGTAAATAAAAAAATAATAATTTAGCATTATATATTAATTTTCAAGTATTTTCTTGCAGAAAAGAAAACAAAATGGAACTCATTCAACACATAAAACAGAATGACAATGAAGAAAAAGGTCGATTTCAAAGTTTGTGTGTAATTCTTAATATTTCCTTATAATATCTCAAGGTTTCGTTTTTGTATATTTTAAATTGTTTCACAACAACCATTCTTGAATGTTTTCAAATAAGTGTTAACATACAAAGAAGAGCCATCAGAAGAATTGATTAAGATTGGGTTAAATATGGGTTATGAGTATATGTTGGCATATCAAATATTAATTGTGGAATTTGTAAGTATCCATGTTATTTTACTTTGAGTTTATAATTAATAGAACAAAATAATACTTTATATTAAATCTATGATTTATAATGGGGTTTCAAAAATGCAGGAAACAAAGTATGGAATTATGCCAACAAAATGTTGTTGCAACAAGGCATGAGACTTGGTTTTGAAACCATGTGCACAGTTTATGAGTCACTTCTTGCTATGGAACATTGCTATTTGATTTACATTGATATATATTATTTATTTGAATTTTCATTATTCTCACCAATGTAGATACACTCATTACACTTTATTTTTACGTTTGTAGACGGAACAAGATCAAGAAGACAAAAACAATAGATGCAATCAACAAAACATTCTCCAAATAAACCAAGTCATGGAAGTAGCTTGAGAACTGACAACAGTTCTAACGAAGATGATGATCTATTTGGATACCAATGCAACTTACTGTATTTTTTGAAATAATTGTTTATGAAAATAATACATTTTATTTAATGTAATGAACATAGTGTCCCAATTGAAAGACAAGGGGTGATCCAAGGGATCAATTAAGTTCTCAAAATTCAATTGTTCAAAAGTGTTCGAAACCAGTACCAAAGAGTAGAGGACACTGACCTGAATCCAATGCAACTTGAATCACTTAAAACCTACATCGTATACTCTCGATATCGTGTTTTGATAATTTTCCCAAACATGTAAAATTTTTGCAGATTGGGTGCAGGACTGTTGACTGGGAAATCTGTATGATGACTGGGCAGGCTGGTTAGACAAGCTGACTGTACCTTGGGGCAATGCAAGGCTTCCAAGTGGCCTCACGTGGTTGGTTGAACTTTGGGCACATTTGATTGGTTCTGGCGCATTTTATTTGGACCAATGATGGGTTGCCATGTGGCCAGTCATGGGCTACCACGTGGCAGGTCGGGGTCAACTAAAATTTTGGTATGGGTCGGCTGGAGGCCCAACTAGATTCAAACGCAAGACCTCAAGCTTTGCATAAAAAGGGATTACCAATAGATTGTAGGGTGGTACTTAATAGTCATAGCATCACACATCTATTTAAACCTTCAATGCATAAGTGTTCGAGGAAGTGGTCGAGGCTAAGCCCTAGCCCCCAGTCATTACACAACCCACGAGACCGCGTGAAGAGCGACCAAGGGCTTGGGGCTTAGCCCTAGCCCATGGTCTTACCATGTGTTATGTAACCAAATGCAGATTAGAAGACAAAGCTTGGCAGATAGGTGCGAATATTTGGCGGCTAGCCCCGGGTTGTATGGACCGGCAGAACCATGGCCCGAAGTTTTGGGGGTTATCTCGACTAGGGCGGGCGGTTAGCCCCATCCCCAGGCGCATGACACTAGTTTACTGCTAGAAGGCGTCATTGGGCATTTAAACAACCCAACAAATCACACCCAAACCAGTGGGAATCTCATCGACGTTAGGAGAAAATGGAACTCGGTGGTCCCTGAAATTGCAAAATTTGTAGAACAATTAGCAGAGTAGTCCAATTTATAGAGCAGTTAGTAGAAAAACTTATCTAGAGCATAACTTCTTCAGTTTTTGGCCAAATTGAGGCCAACAAGAACCCAACTTTGGGTTTTTGACTGTTTTGGATCCATTGGAGACATAAATTTTATATTATGAGCACTGTAAATCCATGTAAACACAAATTTCAGCACTTAATGAAAGAGGCCCAACATTGGAAGTTGGACCAGGAGATGTAGCCCAAGAGGAACTCCTTTATCATTTTGTTGTCTTGTGTTACTGTATATGGTATATTTGTCTTTGTTTTTATGTTGTTAACTGAGTTTTAATACCATTATTTTATGTGATTTTTCAAAGTGATCCATTGCCTAAAATACATAAAAATTTACTTGCAAATTTTCCTATCACCTTCAAGTTTGTATAACATATCAAGGGGTTACCAATAACAAATCCATTTTTTTTATGACAAAGAGCCTTTTATTGATATATATTAAAATACATTTTAATTTATTCTATTATGTTATCCAATGTTATTATGAAATGTTACACCAATGATTAAATATATGGATGATGAAATATTATAATGAAGAGATGCAAAATATGATAATATAACAAATTAATCCAAACATCATATAAAGATTCACTAATCAAATTTTAATTTATATGAATACCCTTACAAGGTATACGTAAATTTTTGAATGAATAAAAGATTTAATAAATTACAATTATTACACTGTCACAAGACTATGTTTCCAAAAAAGAGAAAATCTCATACAAAAAACTGGTGTGTTCAAAACATAAAAATGCACTGTGTGTTATGTTATATAAAAGCATCATGATAACACATTTTTGCATGATCGGTGTCTTTTCGGAAAATGACAACATCAGGGGATTTATTTTTTCAAGCACTAATATTGTTTGCAATTAACGCCCTGATGCATTGTAATTCTTATCGCACCAGTGCTTTCATAAAACTAACACCCTGGTCCTACAAAATATTACTTCTAGCCCTGGTGCATTATTAAAATTAAAAGCATCTGCCCTTTTATATTCCTAATGCACTGATGCGTTTATAAAATAATACGCATCGACGCTCTGAGTTTAAACAAAAGCACCGAGACTGCGTGCCTCGGTGTCGTTCCTTAAAAGAATGCCCCGAGGCATTTTTTGATAGATAAGCATCGAGGTGGTATACATTTCAGGGTACAACGTTATTTTCATTCAACGCCTCAGTGGTTTTAGTTATGTATGTAGCCCAATGCTTTTATATAAGTAGTGCAACCACACTACAAAAAACATATGCCCTAAAACCTCTGGCTGCCCAGGTTTTTTTAGTTGTGACGAAGTTCCATTATAATCTCTACTAAAACATCTTCCATCACAAACAAATGTTTTAGAGGATATTTTTTTGACTTTTTTTTTGCCAATTTTATACCACTAAAAGCCTCCATTATAACCATCGCTAAAAGGTATTTTCCTTGTAGTGGACCATACAAATCCTTCTTAAGTCTACAAACATAATATAGTCTCTCTGTCAGTTGAAACCCTCTGGCTGTTCTATGTAGACTTCCTCATGTAGCTATCCATTGAGAAAATAATATTTGACATCCATTTGATAGATTTTGAATTTTTTAAAGCAAGAAAATTCCAAAAACATTCTTATTTATTCTAATCTAGCAATAAGAGAAAAAGTTTCATAAAAATCCAAACCTTCTATTTGAGCATAGCCTTTGAATAACAACATATCCTTGTTTCTTACCACTTCTCCATGATCATTTAATTTATTCTTGAAAACCCACTTTGTGCCAATGACATTATTTTTAGTAGGCCTTGGAACAAGTTCCCAAGTCTATTTTTTCTCTATTTTATACAAATCTTCATTCATTTCCTTTAACCAATGTTGATATTGACTGGCTTGAACAAATTATTTTCGTTCCTTCATGGACAACGGGGCAACATGTGCCTATGCGAGGAAATCTAGCATCTTCCTCCTTGCCTGCACACCAATATTTAATTCACCAATGATATGATCAGTTGGTTGGTGTTTCTATACATACATTAGGGGATATTTAGCTTGAGGAATAAAGGGTTCTTCGTCATTTTCTTCTGCAGGTGACTCATCATGCTCCCTACTAATGCTCACTAGTTCATTAGCACTAGTTTTTACGGGATGTCTCTCTTCTTGATCCATGTGCTCATCCACCTTTACATCGATACAATCGACAATCCTCTTGGTGACTTTATTATATCATTTGTATCCTTTTTTATTGTGTGAGTATCCTAGAAAAATGCCTTCATCTGCTCTGGCATCGAACTTGCTAAGTTTTTCATCATTTGTCTTGATGTAGCATCTACTACCAAAAACTCTGAAGTGTTTGAATGTTGCAAGTCTACCATACCACAACTCATAGGGAGTTTTGTCACTATTCGATCTAAAATGAGCTTTGTTGAGGATAACTATTGTTGTATGAATAAATTCTACCCAAAACCTCTGTTGAACATTCCTTTTGGTCATCATTTCTCTAGTTAATTGTTGCACTAATTTGTTTTCTCTTTCTGCTACGCCATTTTGCTAGGGAGTATATGCCATTGTAAACTTCCTTTTGATGCTATTCTTTTTACAGAATTAATCAAATTCTTTTAAAGTGAACTCACCTCCATTGTCAGACCTTATGCTTTTGATTTTGTAATCACTTTCATTCTCAACCATAGATTTTAGCTCTTTAAATTTATCAAAAGCTTCATATTTCTCTTTGAGGAAGGTAACCCATATCATCCTATTGAAATCATCAATTATTAGCATAAAACATAATTTACCTATGGACTACTGAGTTCAGATGATCCACATAGATCCATGTGTACTAGATGCAATGGCTTTGATGATGAGTTCTCCTTTGCCTTGAATTGAACTCAATCTTTTGTTCCAAGTTGGAAATATTTACAAATCGTATTCTCTAGTTTTGGGTGCTTGGGAAAGTCCTTGAAAATGTTATTCTTACTTAGCTTGACTATATGATCAAAGTTTAGATGTACAAGCCTTTTGTGCCATAAAAAACTCTCATCCAACTTTGATAAGCAACACCTTTCTGTCTTCTTTTGAGCACATAGACATTATCATGTGTTCTCATAACCTCAACAACTATCTCACCTGTACCTGTGGAATTGATTTGACAAGTTTTGACTTTAAAAATCACATCATAGCCTTGATCACACATCTGAGATACACTAAGTAGGTTATGCTTCAACTTATCAACATATAAAACATTTTTGGCTTTACCTTTTCCATTTGATAGATTAACCACTCCTTTTGCAATTATTTTGCTAAGAGCATTATTTCCAAAAGTCACATTACCTTTGTCAACTATTTTCCATGTCAAAAACTTGCTTCTATCTCCTGACATATGCCTGGAAAATCCATTGTCCACATACCAATGGCTCCCACCATTATGAGCATACAAAGAAATATCACATTGCTCTAATTTCTCCTTTTCTTTCCAGACTTTGGGATTTTGTTCAATTTGCTCAATTATTGACCCTGTATTCTTTTCCTTAAGCCTATAATTGACTGCTATATGCACAAAATTTTGACACTTAAAATATTGTACATGATAATTTAGAGGAGAAAAATAATTATTTTACCTAGGTTTGTTTTTCCTTTGTTGAAACCTTCTTATGAATATGAGCTTCCTATACGATAGATTATCTCTGCAATTTGCTGCTTTGTGGCCATAGTTAGTGCATGTGAAACAATATCCCGGGAAAATATCTGTTGAAAATAGCAACAAGAAATGCTAAATATAGAAGTGCTAAATTTAGCACTGCTATAAAATAACATTTCGGGATACCTTCCTATTTTAGTTAGTCCCTGAACTAAAATAGAGAAGTAAAATTCGAATTTGATCTTAGCAGCTGTTTGTAAAATAATTAATTAATTCATCTTGAGTTAATTAGTTGTAGAAAATCAAACATGAAGTCTATGTGGGGACATGCAACAGTTTCTCCATTAATTGAGGAATTTATCCTTCAGTTAAAGAGATAAGGATGAGTTGTAATTAGTTGGCTTAGTTAACTGAGTCAAGTCCAGTTAGATTAGTTCAAACGGTTTGTTGAATTAATTTTGAGTTCAGTTAGTTAAGGCATGCATGCAACTGCTGCACTTCAGATAACTAAATATTCTCTCATAAATAACTCATGCATGTCAGTTCAAACAGAGACCCAATTGAGATCAAATGGAGGGACAGTGTACTATTAGTTGTAGGAATATTCCATTGTGAATATCTCTTGCATGCAGAAGGAATTCATTCCTTGGAGATTGCACAATTACTTCTTTAGTTTAGTGAGTGTGTGATGAGGCCAATCACATAGGTGGCATCATTGGACCCCAAGAAAAACTACGCAAGGAAATAGGAGGCTTGGAGGGCTGAGGGAAGGCATATCTTGTGTCTACTCAGTCTATGAGCTGTATTGTTTGATTGTAGAGAGAGCAGGATAGCTTGTGAGCTGATTCTTTTTGTAACTTAAACATATTTCCACTTGTATGATAATACAGAGATTGGGGTTTTAGGCTGAGGCTTTCCCCGGGTTATTCTTCTGTGTTCATGTGTGATTGATTTCTCATTCTCAGTTATATGTGTTCTAATTGATCTTGCTCATATTCGATTAAGCTTACGCAAAGTTTGTTGTAGAAGTAGATCTTGTATTTTGCTTTAGTATATTGCATAATGTGTTGATCTACAGTGGGAATTTCTACATGTTATCGAAGCAAAGGTGATCAAAGCAAAGAAAAATATATAATAAGGGAGAAGTTTGAAGTTTGAGGTTCTTGAATATAGAAATCGAGTTCTTATCACATCTCAATTTCACCAATGGCGTTCAACAGTTTAAGACTTGAGTATGCCCTTGATGGCAGCTCAAATTATATAGCCTGGAAGGATCGCATGGAAGCAGTATTAGAGGATAATGGTCTAAAGGACTTCATTGATCAAGAAGTCCCCAAGCCGACAGCATCTGATGCTACATAATTGGCGGAATGGAAGAAATGTGTGGCTAGAGCAAGGAGAATACTCTTGGAGGGAGTTCTAGACCACATTGTCTCGAGCCTCCATGGGAAGGAGACACCATTTTCCATGTGGAAAACATTGAAAGATCTATATCAGAATACAAACGATCAGAGGAAGCTGGCACTGAAAGACAAGCTTCGGAAAATCAAGTGTGAAAAGGGCGACACGATCTCTACATATTGAACAAGCTCACCACCTGCAGGGATGAGCTTGGAAGTGTAGGGATAACGACAGCTAATGATGACATGGTGAGTCTTGCACTCCTCGGTCTTCCTAAGAGCTAGCATAGCTACCAAGACTCGGTTAATGGAAGAGAAAAACTGCCAAATTGGGAATGACTTTGGTCGGATCTGATGCAGGAGGAGATAAGAAGAAGCACTAGAGATGGATCCTCATTAAAGCAAGATGATGAGGAAAATCTAACCTTAGCGAGTAAGGTGAGGAAAGGGAAAGGGAAGGCATCCCATCCCAAATCCAGTTCTTCCCATGGTGGGAACAATTTTGACAAATCGAAAGTGCGATGCTTTCATTGTCATGAAGTGGGCCATTATGCTACGAAGGGATCTGCTGGTGAGGCACTAGCCTCACAGTTTGAGTTGGATTTCTCTCTTATCGCATGCATGGTTTTATTCATGGTGGGATGTGTGTGGTACCTGGACAGTGGAGCTTCATTCCACATGTCAGGTTTTTTCCAGGAAAACTAGTGTCTATTCGATCTGCTAGTCCCACTAAGACGGGTAGCTATCTTAGAAACAAACAATCAAAGCAATTCGAGATTTCCTTTAAGTGTAATAGATAAGAGGGAAGAAAAGAGGACCAACCTGGATCTTCCACTTGGATCCTTGCTTGATTTCTCCTTCCCTTGATAGAATTTGCCACTCCTCTCCTACTTGTCCCGCTTTAAAGAGTACCTATAGATTCAAAGTAACAGAAAACCGTCAAAGCATTTCTATCTAAAACATCATAAACAATGCAGAATCAGAAACACATTGACCATACAATTGCATTCATAAACAATAAGATTCACAAACACACGATTATATGGAGGAAAACTCAAAGAACTTTATTAATAGTAGAAGAGAGGATTACAACCCACCTGTCTAATCCAGCATCATCCTCCCAGCATAGAAGCCTTCTTCACCGCATGAAAAGCAAGATCACCCAACAATACAATGTCTCTTCTCACAGATAAACCAACAACACTTCCTTACAAATTACAAAATTCCAGCCCCCAGATCTCTCAGATGAGGGATCCATTTATAGATGTCTTGCAAGGGTATGAGTCAGCTCTAGGTTTTTTATTAGTGTCATTCCACTGATAGTTCTTGGTTCCACTTGGAGATTTCATTGATCTCTTACTCATCTCTGGGCGAATTCAGAGAGGCAAGTGTCATATGAGAAGTTTATGGAAGATTCCATGATCATCCACTTAGCAAATTGTCTCTGCCATTTGTCTATTCTCGCTCATCGCACCCCACAGAAGGCTCTTTCAGTATGCATCACACCTAGCTAGTGTGGCAGCCAGTATGCATCACACCTTGACCATGGAGCAGTCAGTATGGTCCAATTTTGGCCAGTTCTGAGTGGTTTTTCAGGTGGAACTTCTGGGAAATGATGTAATCAGTTGACCATGATCCTTTAGTGTATGAAACAACACTTTTAGGGGTTAAAGAGCCCTTGGTTTATGGACATATGAGTTTGGGGTTGCAGTGCCCAAATATGTCTATAACAGTTGCCCCCTAAAGCATGAGGTCATAAATCTTTTGATGTCGGGTGAAATGCTTTATCATGAGGATCCGAGGTATTCGAACTGGAAGGTGACCTATATAAGATACAATACAATACATCATCATCATATTATTTTCATGATCTGGCTAAGGTGGGCATTCCCATGCTCAGCTTTGTAAATTCATTTTCATGTACATAGGACAGAGTGATTCTTCATATGAAGAGTCATCTTCTTTTGCTTAGATGACTATCTGTATAGATTTTGTGTACATTTGATGTCTTTATATTCCTGAATATATCGCAGCCCAGATGGATGAAACTAGATCCGGGGTCTTCAAACTCATTCAATCTTTGTCCGATGTACAAGTCGATCCATGTGAAAAGATGTTCTGAAGTTGAACATGGAAATATATCGCCTGATTACCAGCTAATAAGGTAAGATGTTAACATGCGCGAGAGGAATCACCGATAATGATAATGACCCTCAAGGTACTACAGTACAATTCATGTGGTGTGAATATATGATTTGATGTTGAACACCACGCAAAATCTTTCGGTCGAAGGCCATTGATGTAAACCTGTCGCCGGAAGTGAGAAACTTGCCATTGAGGCATGCAAGCTTCAAAGTACTGAAAGGGTTGTTTCTAAGTCAACTTCTTGGATAATGAGCTGATGTCAACAAGAAGTGACTCGTCATAGGAGGGCCTTAATGTATCCCACATCTACGACACGAAACGGAACAAAAAGATCTTCTGGAGGTGAAAACGATCTGGTGATATAAGGTTCAGGAATGGCAGTCATGAAAAATGAAGGGTGAAGGTATTGCAGTGGATGAGGCGTTTGCTGGATGGTGAATTCTCTGAATGACTTCTCTTGAACATGTCGGCGAAACTGAGATGGATTGGTAGCATTAACCCCAAAATATGGATGGTACGAAGGACCAATGGTGATATGACCAGTGAATGGAATAACCCAACCCGACTCAATCATGGTGATGGAGTGAAAGTGTCATGTTCAAGAGCGACCTGCTACCAATAAAATTCTTCAAGTTTTCTTCCCTTTTTCCCCAGTCATTGCTGACTAGTACCTCTTTATTTTTTTCAAGCTTGAGGAGGATAACATATGCTTGGTCTATAATTTTCCCTTCAGGCAAACCTGTTGCTATGTTTTAGCGATCCTAGAGACAATGAAACTCGTTCTTGTCTAGGTGGACAAGTTTTTCGCTATTGTTTTAACGAGTTTAACGACAAAGATAACTTGGTCATTTTCATGTTTAGAGAGTTTGAAAAGGGATGAAAATGAAACTCCAACAATCCTTTTTCGTAGCATAATCCCTTAAGTCCGAAAAAGTATAAAATAATACGAAAGGGATGACTTTTCGATTGCTTTAACGAGCCGAAAAAGACAAGCGCTCGATCTTTTTGTTTGATAATCCCTCAGGTCCAAAAATATTAAAATATATAGGAGGGATGGCGCTTCCCCTTACTTTAACGAGCTGGAAAGGCCAATAGCTCGACAATCTTTTTATATTTAACGAGTCTAAAAAGAGTTTAAAAGAGACTCGTTTTTTGAGGAACGAGTGGTATTTTCGGGTAGCAACTGGTTCCAGGTAAGTTTGGAACTTCTCAAAACATGGCAGTGTGAAGAGGGTGGCAATCAGAATCACTCGTCGTAGCTGTTCCTCAAAAGGGTAAACAATCAAGTGGAAGCGTATGATCGGCCAAAAGAATGGAGGTGATGGTAAGAACATAACCAAGGCTCAAAAGGCTGATAGCAGGGCAATCACAAAGGTTATTTACCAAGGGTGGACTCATTTTTTAATGAGCTTGAATTGGAAGAAACTATGCTCAGTGGCGGGTTTATTTTTTAACGAGCTTGAACCTTGCAGAAACATTGCTCATACCAGTCATTTGAAGATGTCTCTTATTGGTAGGTTTATTTTTTAATGAGCTTGAACTCTACTATAACATGTGCTCATTGCCTTTTTATGTAAGCTAGAAACGACCAAACTACAAAGCTAACTACACTAAAGCTAAGAAACTACTGAGGTTAGGTAGGATGGTTTTGTCCTCTACCAAGGCAAAAACTTCCTTTGGTCTGTTTGGTATGCAGACGTCTTGGACCAATTGCCTAACCTAAGAAGTTGACACTAAAAAGCTAAAAAGCTAAAAAACGCTAAAAAGCTAAGAAATGAAAATGGTCATTTTTCACTTGCATATAAAGGTTTGCATGCCCCCAGGTATTTAAGAAAAGGAGAGTTCCTAGGTCACCATATGGAAGTCCCTGTGGTTAGGCAGAACTTCCTTGGTTTTGTCCATTGAAAATAGACAAAGGTGAATGGTTTGAGCTTCCAATCACATAACTTACAAGGAAATAACTGTTTCAGACCGATCACATAACCTACAAGGAAATGGTTTTTTAGTCCAATCATATAACCTTCAAGGAAATCTCTCTTTTCATCTGGGTTTGCCTGCCGAAGCAGACCAGGGTGCATGCCCCCTAAACTTTGTTACATTCACCGAACTACTCGCGGTAATTAGGTGGATGGAATGAAGGTTGAAGAGACATTGTTGACGCAAAGAGACCATTTAGGGATGATGGTTGATTCGTAGCTATGTTTGAACCTAGAAATGAAAGCTGGTCGACAAATTGCACCAGTTTGCCTTCATGTGGAAAACACATCACTCGAAAGAGTGTGGAAACAATAGCTTCCATGCTATATATATAGTCACGTCCAAGGAGTAGATTGTAATCTAGTGGCCCTTGGACTACCATCACGTTCAAGTGAATGATTTTCCTTTTCAAAGTTATCGGCAACTTCAGAAGGATCCCTAACAGTCGACTGGTTCCTTTGTTGAAGCTTGACAAATTTTGTGTTTCAGGCAGAAGCGATGGTGAACCAAGCGCTTTCCAAGCAGTTGAGGAAAGGATACTCACTGAAGCCCCTTCATCTATGATAGTGCCAGACACGATCATTTTGTAAACTTGTACTATGATCTGGAATGGTACACTAGATGGAAGGCGGGGTCTTGCTAGTTGATTCCAATCAAAGAAAATGACTAGACTGCTTGGAGGAGGTACCGGATAAACGGCCGGATAAACCTCATGAACTGGGGAGATTTTCTCCTGTTGTAAAGGAACGGGTGGATTTCCCCCAGGTTCACCAAAATCTGTATCGACAAAAAGAATTTGAACGGTGCTGTTCTCATTCTCTTTGGAAATTGTATCATTTGAAGGTGGACCTTCTGAAGGCAAGACTGGGTCGATTGCCATCTCAACTTGTTGAATTTGGTCCGGTATGGACTCAGAAGGTTCACTTTTAATGATAGGCATTTTGACCGACAATTGAGTTACGTCAGTCAGGTTTTCAACTAGCAATGGACTTGAAAAGAGTTTCTTGTATCCAGGCGGAAGTCGCTGTAGTGAAGCAGGGCGATTATGCAAGATTCTCTTGGCCTCATCTAGAAAAGGACAACAGGGAAGGTCATGGTCTCCCTCACATAGTAGACATGGAGGTTTGACCTTTCTTTCCTATCCAGGACTTTCATTTTCACTAGTTGACGGTGTGTTATCAATTTGATTGTCAGAGGTTGATGACATCAAGTGGTGCAAACGGGGAGACCATTCTCTCAAGATTCGTGGAATGCAAGGACAATCTCGATGAAAATGGTTTTCTTTGAAAATTAGACAAGGATATCTAGGAGATTTAATGTGTGAATTTTCACTAGATGATTCATTGTTACCCCCTTACTTAACTGGCTTCTTCTTCTTCTTCTCCTTCCCTTTCTTCTTCTTCTCAGCTACTTGGTTTTTATTATCACTAGTTTCACCAAGCAAAGAGGAAGAAGGGGAGGGAGAAACAAGTGAAGTAGAAGGTGAAGGGACTACTTCAGTATCATCTGGTTGCTGATTTGATTGCTGAGGAATTACGGTGTTTTGAACCGTAGAGGTTGAGAATAGCCATACTGGCAGGTCGATTGTGATTCCTGGAAGGGACAATGTAGCCATATACGGAGCACCAATATCTCCCCAAGAGGAGAAAGGACTAGGATTCCCTCCAAGAGGGATTCCTTGATTGGTGGACTCCATTATCTCAACCTAAGATCAACGAAGTAACGGGGATGTTATTCTGATTTAAATAAATTTTAAGACACTTTGATGCAACTTTGCTTTTTCAATTTTTAAGAGTCAAGAAAAAGCTAAAGGTGACTCTAGTCGCCTTCGATTTTTAATGAGCCTGTAGTGACAAGTGCTCAGATAGGCCTTTTCTTTTAAGGAGTTGAAAAGGAACGAAAGTGACTACTCTAGAAATCTAGACAGAGGGATTACCAAACCAATCACAAAACTGCAATATACACCTTGGTGGTAAATTAAAGAGAAATTACCAAGGACTTTACGTACGACAGTCAATCTTCCTGAATGCTGTGTTTAGTGCATTGCGATTGATAGGGAGGCAGACACGACTTCCTAAGGATAAAGGATATCAGCCTATTATGGTCTCCCAATATATACTCGACGGTACGGGGAGCACAAGTCCGTACTGGCACTTGTCGTATCAAAGAGGAGGAATCACCCAACCTTTGATGAAAATGATAGTTACTGTTAGAAAATTATATATTATGGAGCAATGGAACACATAAAATATTGCAGAAATATAAACACAGAAAATGCATAAAACAAGAGAGACACAGATATACACGGTTCACCTAGTTTGGGCCACGTCCACGGAGAAACAACCAGTCCTTCCTTTTATATTATCCAGCAAACTGAAGAGATACATCCTACAACAGATCCACTGTAACACCCTCTTCACTCTCAATATCCTCTCTCTTTCTCACTCAGAATACATATCTACATAGACACAATACAATTCCCTCATATATAGTGAGGGGTTGCCTTCTAGGGCAAAAAACCCTAAATTAAACATAACTTCTATCGTCAGATCTCCGCCTAATGAATGGCCCATATTGACTAGAAATTACTATACTTTTACAAGGCAATTTTACATCTATTCTTAGCTTCGGGGGTGCTTCCCCCGAAACACCCCGCCAGGGGGGGGGGGCTCCTTAAAGGTCGCAGCTGCCCCCCTTGGACCCCCCTTGCAGCGAATATTTTTCGGGTGGCGTTGCCGCCCCCATTGCGAACTGGGGTCCAATGTGGTGATACCTTTGAATACAGAAGATAATCAGGCTCCACACCCAACAATCTCCCACTTGGACACTGATTATAGCAACTCCACCGTTGCTTCATTTGTTGGACAATGACTCTTCTTTGGACTTGGCTGTTTCTCATCTTCTTCATCATACTTGAAGACCAATTGAAACTGAGCATATTCTCAGTTTCTCCCTGGTTACAACTTTTGTTAGAATATCTGCAGGATTCTGGCTAGTGTGTATCTTTTCCAGCTTCAACTCTCCATCTTCCAACACTGATCGTATGGAATGGTACTTGAGTTGTATGTGTTTAGTCCTAGAATGAAATGCCGAGTTCTTTTCAAGATGAATGGCACTTTGGCTATCATTGTATAATGTGCCCATATCATGCTCCTTACCCAATTCACCCATAAACCTTTGTAACCAAATCATTTCTTTACTAGCCTCTGTAGCAGCAACATACTCTGCTTCTGTTGTTGAAAGTGCAACAACACTTTCGATTTCTGAAACCCAACTGACAGTTGTTCCACCTATAGTAAATACATATCCTATAGTGCTCCTCATGTTATCTCTGTCACCTGCCATATCTGCATCAACATATCCCTGTAGAGAAATGTTTGAACCACCAAAGCATAATGCTTGATTTGTGGTACCTTTCAAATATCTGAGAATCCATTTCACTGCCATCCAATGTTCCTTTCCTGGATTGTTCATGTACTTGCTTATAACTCCCACTGCATGTGCAATATTAGGCCTTGTGTAGACCATTGCATACATTAAGCTTCCAACTGCTGATGCATATGGAACTTTAGATATATAATCCATGTCTTCTTGGGTCTTTGGGCACATTTCCTTACTAAGTTTAAAATGGCTAGCAAAAGGTGTACTAACTGGTTTTGCATTGTGCATATTAAATCTTTTCAACATCTTTTGTATGTACTCATTCCGAGACAATGTTAGCTTGCGATTTTTCCTGTCTCTAGTTATTCTCATACCAAGAATTTGTTTTGCAGCTCCCAAATCCTTCATTGCAAATGAATTTTCCAATTTTCTTTTGAGCACATTTATTTCCTGCATGTTAGACCCTGCAACAAGCATGTCATCCACATACAATAACAATATAATATAGCTACCATCATTTTGCTTTTTCAGATAGACACAATGATCAAAGTGACATCTAGTATAACCTTGTTCAAACATAAACTTGTCAAATTTTAGATACCACTACCTTGGAGCCTGTTTTAAGACATACAAGCTCTTCTTCAACCTGCACACTAGTTTCTCCTTCTTTTTTACCTCATATCCTTGTGGCGGTTGCATATATATCTCTTCCTCCAAATCCCCATGGAGAAAGGCTGTCTTTACATCTAACTACTCAAGATGCAAATCTTCAGGTGCTAACTTAGAATAGTTCTGATTGAAATCATTTTAACAACAGGAGAAAATATTTCATCAAAATCAATACCTTTCTTCTGTGCCAACCCCTTCACCACAAGTCTAGCTTTGTACCTCTGTTTTCCTCCATCTTCTTCCTTCAGCCTGTAAACCCATTTATTCTGCAATGTAGTTTTACCTGCAGGCAACCTTACTAAGTCCCAAGTCTGGCTATGCATTAAGGAGTCCATCTCTTCTTCCATGGCTAGCTCCCACTTCTTCCTGATTTCAATCTGCATTGCTTCTTCATAAAATTCGGGTTCACCAGAATCAGTCAACAATAAATAATATAATGAAGGAGAGTATCGTTCAGGGGGTCTACTTACCCTGGTAGATCTTCTAACACCACTTTCAGGTGTTTGGGGTGCCTGTTGCTGTTGTGGTGGTTGCTGCTGTTGTGGTTGTTGATTATTATTATTTTCAGGCACCTTTACTTTTTCAGTGATCTCATCAAGAACTGTGTATTCCTTGTTTTCTTTTTCCTGTTTCTTTTCCTGCAACTGATTCTTATACAAGACCTTTTCATTGAATATTACATCTCTGCTCCTAATGATTTTGTGATTTTCATAATCATATAAGCAATAACCAAAATCATTAACACCATATCCAATAAAGGTACATTTCTTTGATTTTGCCTCAAGCTTTGTTCTATTTTCTTTATTAATATGGACAAAGGCCTCACAACCAAAAGGCTTTAAAAAAGAGTAGTTTACCTTTTTACATGTCCATGCTTCCTCTGGAACACCACCATCCAGGGAACTTGAAGGCCATCTGTTTATTAGATAAACAACAGTATCTACAACATCTGCCCAAAATTGTAAAGGCAATCCTGCATGCAATCTCATGCACCTTGCACGCTCCATGATTGTTCTGTTCATCCTTTCTGACACACCATTTTCTTGTGGTGTTCTTGGAACTGTCTTCTCTTTGCGAATTCCATGCTCTGAACAATACTTATCAAACTCGTTGCAGCAATATTCACCTCCATTGTCTGATCTGAGACACTTCAATTTCTTTCCTGTCTCAATCTCAACCAAAGATTTCCATTTCTTGAAAGTATCAAATACATCACATTTATTTTTAATACAATAAATCCAAGTTTTTCTAGTTGCATCATCAATAAAAGTAACTCAATAACGAGAGCCACCGAGAGATGATACCTGAGCAAGTCCCCATACATCTATATGCACTAGCTCTAATTTTTCGCTCTTCTTTTCTTTCCCAACTCTGAGAAATTTGACTCTCTTTTGTTTTCCATAAATGCAGTTCTCACAGAAGTCCAAATCAACATTCTTCAAACCTGGAAACAAATTCCTTGAGTGAAGGATCTTCATCCCCTTTTCACTCATGTGTCCGAGCCTATGATGCCATAATGCTGCATCTGCTCCTTTGGAAGTTAAAGCATTAACGAGTTATAAATACCATTGCATAAATACAATGTACCAACCTTTTTGCCTTTTGCTATTACCAGGGCTCCTTTGGTGACCTTCCAAGCTTTATTTTTGAAAGTTGTCACACAACCTTCACTGCCTAACTGCCCTGTTTAAATCAGATTTTTCTTCAGATCTGGAACATGCCTTACCTCCTTTAGTAGCCATTGGTTTCCATTCTGCTGTTTTACAAGAACCTTACCCATTCCAACAATTTTATAGGGTTTATCATCAACCAAACGGACTTGTCCAAAATCTCCTTGAACATAGTCATGAATGTATTTGTTATCAGGTGTGGCATGGAATGAGGCCCCTGAATCTACCACCCAGGAATCAGTAATATTTTCAAAAGAAAGAATCAAAGCATCTTGTAACACCTCACCTGTCACATTTGCTTCATGATTGTTTTCTTGCTGTGCATCTCCTTCTTTTACCTTACGAGATCTATAGTCTTTCTTTAGGTGTTCTTTCTTTCCGCATTTCCAGCAGACTATCCTAGATCTGGACTTGGATTTGCCTTTCCTTGATTTACTGCGATATCCTGAGCTCTTTCCTCTTTCTATTTTTCTTCCCCTAGACTCTGCACTGAAAGCATTACTCGATGTCTCACCGGAGCTTTTCTGTCGCATTTCCTCACTAAGGATAGCACCAACAACATCATCAAACTTTAAAGTACTAGATCCAGAAACAGAGTTACTAATGGCCATTACTAAACCATTCCAACTTTTTGGAAATGAGCACAAGAATAACAGAGCTCTAACTTCATCATCAAACTTTACCCCTACAGAACTTAATTGACTTGTAACAGTATTAAAATCATTTAAATGGTCTGCAACAGATCCATCTTCCGACATCTTCATATTAAATAAACGTTTCATAAGAAATACCTTGTTTGAGGCCGAGGGTTTTTCATATAGTTTCGCCAACTCCTTAATCAAACCCTCCGTCATTGTTTCCTTCGAAATGTTGAAGGTGACCCACGCTGTGAGGCACAACTGTACTGTTCCGAGTGCCTTTCCATCGAGAAGGTTCCGTTCTTCATCTGTCATACCCGTTGGCATCTTTGTTTTTTCGACCAATGGTAGGTACAAATATTTATGATACAGATAATCTTCCATCTGCATCTTCCACAGAAAGAAGTTTTGGCCGTTAAATTTCTCGACCCTAAATTTACCATCTTCTGCCATTGCTCCCACTCGAACCAGGAATCCTTCTCTCCTACGAGTTTGTCAGCCAAAAAAAGACCTTCGGCTCTGATACCAATTATTATAAAATTATATATTACGGAGAAATGGAACACATAAAATATTGCAGAAATATAAACACAAAAAACACATAAAACAAGAGAGACACAAATATACGTGGTTCACCTAGTTTGGGCTACGTCCACGGAGAAACAACCAGTCATTCCTTTTATATTATCCAGCAAAATGAAAAGATACAACCTACAACAGATCCGCTGTAACACCCTCTTCACTCTCAATCTCCTCTCTCTTTCTCACTTAGAATACAGATCTACATAGACGCAATACAATTCCCTCATATATAGTGAGGGGTTGCCTTCTAGGGCAAAAAGCCCTAAATTAAACATAACTTATATCGTCATATCTCCACCTAATGAATGGCCCAGATTGACTAGAAATTACTAGACTTTTACAAGGCAATTTTACGTCTATTCTTAGCTTCGGGGGTGCTGCCCCCGAAACCCCCATCAGGGGGGGGGGGCTCCTCATAGGTCGCAGCCGTCCCCACCTGGACCTCCCTTGCAGCAAATATTTTTCGGGCGGCGTTGCTGCCCCCATTATGAACTGGGGTCCAATGTGGCGATACCTTTGAATACAGAAGATAATCAGGCTCCACACCCAACAGTTACAAGGTTTTACGACGCCGGAACATGTCTCTAGCCTAGACTTCTAGATGTGTTGTGTTAGGTTCCAAAGCATTTTTATGTTCATTGAGATTTATTTTAGAGTTGATCTTGCTTAGAAGTTTTTCTTTCAAGGTTCATTGTGTGATGTAGATGTAAAATTCCTAAATATGCAATCTAAAATGATAAACAGTCGTTTATTTTGTTTTAGCAATGAAAATCCTAGCTACTAAGGAAAGAGGAATACAATTCTTTCAACATAGAGCAAAGAGCACACACTAAATGCACTTTTCCTCAATCATCTTTCACACACAGTCTAAATGCAAATGCAAATGCATATATTTTTTTCTCGCTTCCTTAATGTGAGAATGCTCAAAAGGAAAACTAAGTATAGATCTGAACTATTTTCTTCAAAGCGACATTTCGACAATTTCTTTTCAAAACGAAAGGAAGACTAAAATGACACTTTCGATTTCGAATGGAAAACTGCTCTCGACACTTCAAATATTAAAAATCCAAATCAAATACAATGACAAAGGTACAATCAACTATCTAGAGGAGGAATACTTTACGACACTCTTCTTTTTGACTCAAAATGACAGTTATGACACTTTTTTGCATAAAAAACGACAGTTCGATTAAGCTACTTTCGACAAAGGAGGACAGTAAATGATGGAAAAATACATAAAAAACATTTACAAATCCTAATCAGTGGAGGCTGAATAATGTAAAGGAAGGAGGCTTTAGCAATGATATATTGATCATGAACAACAAAACTACTGAATAAAGCTGAAAATTAAGAGGAAAAACCAACTTTCAAAGAGAAAAAATAGTGTCACTCAATCATCGCACCTGTCCTTAAGGGAAACAGGGATGCATCTCACCTGCAACACATGGGAGGTGCGATGAATACAGGCTGCCAGTTACAGATAGTGCGACGGACAAGGGAGCGAAACTGAGTTTGGTTTTTGCTCAAAATTTGCAGCTAAGTTCAGTGATTTTACGCTGAGTTATGTGGATAGTAAAAAACAAAGTATAGGGGTATGATCTTATGAGGTTATGAGCTACCACAAGGGTGCTTAGAATGCTTGTAATTCAGATGTTCAGTTCATAAACCAACCCGGAGATTGATTGAAGCAGCATTCATCTACTTCACAATTGCATAGCAAAGGCGGTTCAAAGGCTAGCTGGCTAACTTCAAGCTCCGTCTGTAGTTTATAAAGCAAACAATAATAACAAACAAACAAACTATTCGTTCCCCAGTGGAGTCGCCATTTTGTTTCTAGGAAAACTAGTGTCTATTCGATCTGCTAGTCCCACTAAGACGGGTAGCTATCTTAGAAACAAACAATCAAAGCAATTCGAGATTTCCTTTAAGTGTAATAGATAAGATGGAAGAAAAGAGGACCAACTTGGATCTTCCGCTTGGATCCTTGCTTGATTTCTCCTTCCATTGATAGAATTTGCCACTCCTCTCCTACTTGTCCTGCTTTAAAGAGTACCTATAGAGTCAAAGTAACAGAAAACCATCAAAGCATCTCTATCTAAAACATCATAAACAATGCAGAATCAGAAACACATTGACCATACAATTGCATTCATAAACAATAAGATTCACAAACACACGATTATATGGAGGAAAACTCAAAGAACTTTATTAATAGTAGAAGAGAGGATTACAACCCAGCTATCTGATCTAGCATCATCCTCCCAGCATAGAAGCCCTCTTCACCTCATGAAAAGCAAGATCACCCAACAATAAAATGTCTCTTCTCATAGATAAACCAACAACACTTCCTTACCAATTACAAAATTCCAGCCCCCAAATCTCTTAGATGAGGGATCCATTTATAGATGTCTTGCAAGGGTATGAGTTAGCTTTGGGTTTTTGATTAGTGTCATTCCACTGATAGTTCCTGGTTCCACTTGGAGATTTCATTGATCTCTTACTCATCCCTGGGCAAATTCAGAGAGGCAAGTGTCATATGAGAAGTTTCTGGAAGATTCCATGATCATCCACTTAGAAAATTATCTCTGCCATTTGTATATTCTCACTCATCGCACCCCACAGAAGGCTCTTTCAGTATGCATTGCACCTGGCCAGTGTGGCAGCCAGTATGCATCGCACCTTGACCATGGAGCAGTGAGTATGGTCCAATTTTGGCTAGTTCTGAGTGGTTTTTCAGGTGGAAATTCTGGGAAATGATGTAATCAGTTGACCATGATCCTTTAGGGTATGAAACAACACTTTCAGGGGTTAAAGAGCCCTTGGTTTATGGACATATGAGTTTGGGTTGCAGTGCCCAAATATGTCTATAACACAGGTGACAATAATATTTTCAGTACCTTGGAGGAGAAGGATCTCTAGATGCGGATCGAGATGGGCGATGATGGAAAGTATCGTGTTTCAAGTGAAGGTACGGTTGTGTTTTAGAGGAAGCATGGAGCTCCCCTCACCCTGACTGATGTAAAGTATGTACCACGTCTGAAGATGAATTTTGTGTCCATTGCTATGCTAGAAGATAAATGCTATGATGTAGTCTTTAGTAAAGGAAAATTATTCCTGAGGCATATTGGTACTAGACAGACCAAGCGAATCGGGATTCGAGTAAAGAATCTCTACAAGATGGAGGTAGACGACTGTGTTGCAGTGAGTTGCAAAGTTGAGATGGTGCAAAGCCAAGATGTTGGCAAGCTATGGCATAAAAGACTGGGCCACTTGCACCATGGAGCCCTGAAGATCATGCAACAGATTTCTACTGGACTTCCCAAGGGAAAATTGGAGCAGACAAATACATGCAAAGGTTGTACCTTGGGTAAGTATGTGAAATCTTCCTTTCCGGATCGAGATAGTAAAGCTAGAGCAATCCTGGAGCAAGTTCACTCAGATGTTTGTGGACCATTCTCTACATCCTCCACCGCTAAACAAAGGTACTATGTTATTTTTATTGATGATTTTCCTCGTAGATGCTGGATCTACTTTATGCAAAAGAAGGATCAGACCTTCTTGAGGTTTTGTGAGTTTAAAGCCTTGGTAGAGAAAGAATCTGGAAAGAAAATAAAAGCCTTGTGTAGCGACAATGGTGGAGAGTATGTCTCCCAATAGTTTAAGGACTTCTGCATTGCAGAAAGAATTAAATAGGAGTTGACGACACCCCCTAACCCACAACAGAATGGGGTGGCTGAAAGGAAGAATAGATTGATTGTGGGAGTAGCTCGAGCGATGTTGCATGACCAAAGCCTACCACTGCATTTGTGGGTTGAGGCATGCAATACAACAATATACTTACAGAACAGAAGCCCGCACCGTATACTGGGAATGAAGACACCTATGGAGGCCTTTTTCGGGAAGCAACCAGATGTGAGTCACTTCCGAATCTTTGGATCATCAGTTTACTGTCATGTGACCAAAGATGCCCGGAAGAAGCTAGATCCAACAACTGAGTTGGGAATACTTGTGGGGTACACGGATACACCCCACAAATATCGGGTGTACCTGCCTACTAGTCAGAGGACAGTGGTACGCAGGGATCTAAAGTTCAACGAGTAGAAAGCCATGTGAGTATCACTTGAGAGGGAGCTCAAGTTGCATGCAGAGGAGGAACTTTTAGTTCCTAAGGAGGAGGAGCCTCAGATTGATGTGGAGCAGCCGCATGCAGAGGATCCGGGAGTGGAGACATCCACTCATGTTGAGACTTCCAGAGATGGGTGGAAACGCTCAAGGGAAGTTGACAGGTTGATGCTGGATGCATGGGAGAATGTGGGACAACCATCTTCTCAGCGTAGACAGAGGAGGTCGCTCGAGCAGTACACTGGGTACATGGCCCTGGTTGGGGAGTGTGTAGAGTCCGAACCTTCTTCATTCGAGGAGGCAGTGCAACAACCAGTTTGGGTTGATGCAATGGTAGAGGAGTACGACTCTATCATTCGGAACAGTGTGTGGGATGTTGTCCCAAGATCTCAAGGCAAGTCAGTGGTGAGTTCCAGATGGCTTTACAAGGTAAAGCAGGTAGCTGATGGCAGTTTTGAGAAACATAAGGCAAGGTTTGTTGCCTGTGGTTTCTCACAGGTCGAGGGGATCGAATACGATGACACCTTTTCTCCTGTAGCAAAGTACTCATCTATTAGATCGATGTTGGCACTATCAGCTCAGATGGGTTGGAAGATCCATCAGATGGACGTGAAGACAACATTCCTCAATGGGAAGATTGAGGAGGAGGTGTACATTGAGCAGCCAGAGGGTTTCGAGACCTTCGATCATGAGTTGCATGTGTGCCGACTCAAGAGGGCTTTGTATGGGCTGAAGCAAGCACCCCGTGCTTGGTACACCATGATCAACAGCTATTTCATTGGGTTGGGCTTCACCAAGAGTGAAGCAGATGCGAACCTTTACCACATCATGGTAGAAGGTAAGCCATTGATCATTGTTCTTTATGTCGATGAACTGATTTTGAAAGGTGATGATCAGATGATCCAGTCCTGCAAGGAGGACCTTGCAAGAGAGTTTGAAATGAAAGACATGGGTCTTATGCACTACTTTCTAGGCATGGAGGTGTGGCAAAAAGATGGTGAAGTATTTGTGTCTCAAGGCAAGTATGCCAATGAGATATTCAGGTGCTTTCACATGGAGAAGTACAAGCCCATGCAGACTCCTCTAGCTGGGAACTAGAGGAAGGAGGATGCTACTTCAGGTGAGGTAGTAGCTACTACTGTTTATCAACAGTTGGTGGGTTCACTTATGTATCTGGTGAACACATGACCCGACTTATGCTTTGCAGTGAACCAACTAAGTCAAGCTATGGTTCAACCTACCAAGCTATTTTGGAAGGCAGCGAAGCATGTGCTGAGATACCTCAAAGGCACATCTCAGTTTGGATTGTGGTACAGATGGACAGAGGGAGTGAAGCTTCAAGGCTTCACAGATGCGGATTGGGCAGGGAGTCCATTAGATTAGAAGAGCACTTCTGGAGGAATCTTCAACCTTGGTTCAGCTGCAGTTTCCTGGTACAACAGGAAACAGAGGTCAGTTGCACTTAGCTCAGCAGAGGCTGAATACATGGCTGCTAGTCAGGCTGCATGTGAGGCCATTTGGATGTGGAAGATTCTAGTGGGATTGTTTGGTCAGAGGATGGATCCAACTGTGATCTACTGCGATAATCAGAGTTGTATCAAACTCTCTGAGAATCTAGTTTTTCATGACAGGTCCAAGCACATTGATATCCGGTATCACCATCTTCGAGACTGTGTGGTCAAGAGGATCATGTTGTTGTTGTATGTTTCGACTGAGGAATAGGATGCAAATATTTTGACAAAGGCATTGTCAAAATGCAAGTTCGAGTTCCACAAAGACCGGATTGGGGTTACTGATAATCCCTTTCTTGTTGAGAGCGAGTGTTGAAAATAGCAACAAGAAATGCTAAATATAGAAGTGCTAAATTTAGCACTGCTATAAATAGCATTTCGGGATACCTTCCTATTTTAGTTAGTCCTTGAACTAAAATAGAGAAGTAAAATTCGAATTTGATCTTAGCAGTTGTTTGTAAAATAATTAATTAATTCATCTTGAGTTAATTAGTTGTAGAAAATCAAACATGAAGTCTATGTGGGGACATGCAACAGTTTCTCCACTGATTGAGGAATTTACCCATCAGTTAAAGAGATAAGGATGAGTTGTAATATTGAGTTGTAATTAGTTGGCTCAGTTAACTGAGTCAAGTCCAGTTAGATTAGTTCAAACAGTTTGTTGAATTAATTTTGAGTTCAGTTAGTTAATGCATGCATGCATGTAACTGCTGCACTTCAGATAACTGAATATTCTCTCATAAATAAATCATGCATGTCAATTCAGACAGAAACCCAATTGAGATCAGATGGAGGGACGTGTACTATCAGTTGCAGGAATATTCCATTGTGAATATCTCTTGCATGCAGAAGGAATTCATTCCTTGGAGATTGCGCAGTTACTTCTTCAGTTTAGTGAGTGTGTGATGAGGCCAATCACACAGGTGGCATCATTGGACCCCAAGAAAAACTACGCAAGGAAATAGGAGGCTTGGAGGGCTGAGGGAAGGCATATCTCATGTCTACTTAGTTTGTGAGCTGTATTGTTTGATTGCAGAGAGAGCAGGATAGCTTGTGAGCTGATTCTTTTTGTAACTTGAACATATTTCCACTTGTATGATAATACAGAGATTGGGGTTTTAGGCTGAGGCTTTCCCCAGGTTATTCTTCTGTGTTCATGTGTGATTGATTTCTCATTCTCAGTTATATGTGTTCTAATTGATCTTGCTCATATTCGATTAAGCTTCCGCAAAGTTTGTTGTAGAAGTAGATCTTGTATTTTGCTTTAGTATATTGCATAATCTGTTGATCTATAGTGGAAATTTATACAATATCATTGTACCTAAGATATTGTTTTCCGTGTTAGACTAAATTCTAGGCACTTCTATTTGCTTGGCCATCATTCTTCTTTTTCGGTTGTTGATTTTTATGGACCTGATTCTTAGGCTACATGTCTCCCTTTTTCTGCTACGCAAGCCCTTCTTTAGATTCTGGAACAAAGGTAATTTCGTTTCTACCTTTTATTTCATATGCTGTGATGGACTCAAATTCAAAGCCAAGACCACTGTGATATTTAGAGACATGTTGAGCCTCCAATATCTCAATTAAAAAATTAGTTACTTTACTGAATTTTTGTTTAAAACTGAGCTGTGTTTTAGCCTTCTCCAAATCCATCCTCAACAACATGACTTCTCCTTCCGTCTTCTCACATGCTTGAACCTTTTCATTTAGTTATTGGTTCAGAGATTCTTTTTGTGTGAAGGTTCAGTGGGACTTTATATTAATAGAATACAGTAGAATACATAATGCAGAGTGGGAGTCGAGGGGACCTCCCTGTGTCTGCCGTTATACAGCTGAGCGGGTCTAGTCTCTGTTTTTTTTTTGATAGAGCACTTACATCCTGTAGAATTATCAATATAGATGCATACATAGAAGAATCAAAGGAAACTGTGACCGTCATGCTCGATGGTCCACATTGTTTATGGTATTGCACTTCGCTTTGAGTTCCCCCTCCTCCAGGTCTTGCCAAAGGATGTGATAATCTTCATGATTGGATTGAACTCCAGCATTGGCCATGGCGTCGGCCAACTTATTTGTTGTTCTTCGAACCACTTGAAAGGTGACACCTTGAATGTTGCTAAGGTGGCCTTGTAGATCCTTCAGGATTGTCGAGAGTCTCCAGCTGGGTGTTAGCTTGTCCACCTGAGTGCCATTTTGGAGTTTTCTCATCATCTTGATGACAATCTTTGAATCTCCTTCCACCACTAGAGGTAGAAATTTGTAGCGATTTGCCAGGGTGATGCCTTTGATTAGAGCGATTAGCTCTGCAACATTATTGGTATTCATGCCAAGATTTCCATGGTAGATAAGCTTGATGTGCCCGACGTGATCCCTGATTGCTCCACCGTAACCGAATTTTCCCGGGTTTTGCTTTGACGCCCCGTCGAAATTCAGTTTGAATGTTTGAAATGGAGGCAGACACCATTTATCCTACATCACTGCAGCTGAGGCCTGGTTCCTTCCTGTGGGAGTGGTCTTGGCTTTGAGATTTAGGATCTGGATTATCCTTTGGTCATTCGGAGATGTGTTTCCCTCTTGCTGCATTATATCCATGGCATGGATCGATTCTGTAATTAGCTGTCGCGTCTTTCCTGTTAACATTTCCGCTGTCATCGCCGAATTCTTGAAGATTCTTGCATTACGCTCTTTCCACATGATCCAAGCTATGGCTCCTGGAATGAGATTCCATGCTCTGTTGACCAGATTGTTAGAGGATATGGAGGATCTCCAGTTGCTCAATGTATGACAGATAGAGTTCCTATTTCTGTCGGATTGTCTGAAGACGATGGCCATGTCATCCCAAAGAGAGCAAGCAGTGGGGCAGGTGTTGAGAATATGATTGAGAGTTTCATGATCATTCTCACAGAGGATGCAGCGGGAAGGCCTGATGAAACCCTGTCTCTGAAGATTGTCCCAAGTGAGTGCTCTGTTATGCAAGACCAGCCAGGAGAATAGGGTGATTTTGGGCCAGGTTCCTCTATTCCATAGAGCATGCCATTTGGTTTCCGGTTGCAAGTCCAGAGAAACTACCATGATTTTGTAGGCTTCTTTGAGGCTAAAAGTTCCTTTAGGATTATTTCCCCACCAAAGGATATCCTCTCTATTCGATGTGAGGATTCTGCGCTGGTCTAGTTCTTGTAAGAGAGGGTCTATATGCTCATTGTGGTCTTGGGTTAGCCATTGCTCTTTAGATAGCCATTTTTGCCATGTAGTAGCCAATGTTCTAGGTTGCCAGTAGTCTGCTACCTTCATCAACCCTGCTTCTTGCATGTCCCTTTTAAGAGTAGTCCAATCTGGGTGGTCCAAGGGGGGGGAGTTGCTGCCAGGCATCTGCCCAAAAGAGGGAGATGTTGCCTTGGTGCACTTCCCAGAACCTATGCTTTTGAACAATATGTCAATTTTCCCATACTTTGTTCCAGAGGGGCGATCCTTGAGTGTTACCAGTGATCCTGATAAGGTCTTTGTCCTGAACTTGATTCGTGTACTTTGCTTTCGACAAGGTGCCCCATAGGGAATTAGGATTTTCGACCCATCTCCACCATATTTTCACTGCTACAGCCTTGCTTAGGATTTCAGGATCTCTTAAGCCCAGTCCTCCCGCCAATTTTGGTTTACAGATATCTGACCACTTGAGGAGGGCCCATTTAGGTTTCTTAGAATCTCAGGACCGTTGGATGTTGCAAATGGATTTATAAACTGCTTTAGGAGCCGCTAGGGCTGAGAGCATGTAGGCCGGCATTGTTTGAAGAACTGATTTGACCAACGCCAGTCTGCTGGCCATGTTTAGGGCTCTGTGAGTCCAGCTGCTTAATCTAGCCTTCATTTTGTTAAGGAGGTCTTCCTAGTTCGCAGATTTGGGGGCATATTCCAAGAGTGGAATGCCAAGGTATTTGGTTGGAAGGGAGTTCTTCTGAATATTGAGAATTTTGCTAAGATTTCTCTGCACAGGAATGGAAGTATTGAAGAAAAACAGTTTGGATTTTGTGAGATTGATTTCCATACCTGAGGCCTCCGTGAAGGTCCTTAGCACCTTGCTGAAGGTTCAAGCTTCCTTCACTGTGGGGGATCCCATGAGCATTGTATCATCTACAAATTGCTGATGTGTTACTGTGGGGCCTTGATGTGCAGCTTTGATGCCTTTGAGCTGATTCTTCTGGTTTGCTTGGGATAGAGATCTTCCCAGACCCTCTGCCATGATAACAAAGAGAAAAGGCAATAGGGGATCTCCTTGTCTTATACCTCTGGATGGAAGGAAGGGTTGTAGGGGCCCTCCGTTCAGCATGATTGAAAAGAATGCTCCTGAGACCATTTCCATTATCCAATTTATCCAAATCTGATTGAAGCTGAAAGCCTGGAGGATTGCTCTGATGTAGATCCAGCTAATTTTATCAAAGGCCTTTGAGAGGTCAAGCTGAATGAGCATACCTGGAATCCGTTGTGTTTTGATAGAATGCAGAACTTCCTGAGTGAGAATTATGCTGTCGGTTATCTGTCTGCCTTCAACATATCCTGATTGTTCTGGAGATATGATTGAGGGGAGGATGGGTTTAAGTCTGTTAGCCATCAATTTGGAAAGGATTTTATAAAGGAAATTGCATAAGGCTATGGGCCGGAACTTGTCGGGAGAGTCAGCATGGTCAGATTTCGGAATTAGGGTGAGGAAGGTGTTGGAAATAATACTGACAGGGGGGGGGTGAATCAATATTATCAAATCAATAAAACTTTTCCATTTCCATATTAAGATTCATATACACTACTTCAGTTAATGTAACCCGCGTGTATAGCAACTGTGTCTAATGAAACTAGCGTATATCCAGAATACTTATGATTCAGTTAATCCATTAAATGTTGATCTTTAGTTAGTGCATCAGAACTTCATTATCCATATGAACAGTAAGCAAGTGCAGTGAAACAGAATAGATCATCACACACAAGAAGCACACATGAACACCATGATATAAGGTGGAAACCCAATGTGGGTGAAAACCACTTGCTGCAATATGTCTCTATCTTCTTTCAATTAGAAACTTCTTTTACAATGATTCTGTACTGGTGCAGTCCTTTACCAGTACGCAGGCTACAACTTGCAGAAGGATACAACCTTCTCTCGTTCTCCAGACTCTCCTGGAAGGGAGCTACAACCCCCTGAGCTCTTGTACTAGCCGATCCATTTACTAGTATGTAGGTGCCGGCCTACTGAAATGCTCCAACCTTTACTCGTTGTCCAGCTACTACTGGAAGGGAGCTACCACCCCCTTAGCTCTTGTACTAGCTAATGTACTAGTACGTAGGTGCCAACCTACAGAAGGCTACAACCTTCTCTTTCATCCTCCAGGTACCACGTTTCATAAATTTTCAGACTGGATACTCCTGAAGCTCAACACAATAATCTGAAGGCCACGTTTCATCCAATTTTCATACTGGACCGATCAATATCATTGAAGCACAAAATCAATCAATACTAGGATCATCAATCTCTGAATCACTGAAACACTGAAACCCTGTCAACAACACAGTCACCAGAACACAGAGCAGACAACAAAACTCTGCAATAACAATCAGACCCAACTGCAACTTCAAATGTCATACTTCATAATGTATACGCTACTACGATGAACAAAACCCGCATACATACGCGCTTTCACCAAAGCCAACCCACGTACAGATCTATAAATATTCAATCATGACTTGCAGCTATTTCAAACTTAAGTTATACCCAGTTCAGAACATTACATGCATCAGTATACAGATCTAGAATAAGCATAATCAACCATATAGGGATAGTTCATTTCAAACCATTTTATCCTGATCTATCCTTAGATCTTGTTCTCCATCAACCAGTGAGATCCTTCCTTAGCTCAGATTAAGCAATGCCTCATAACCCATATCATGCATACTGGATCTCATACTTCATCAGATATTCAAGACTTTCTCCATCCATTTGCCTAATGATCTTCTTCTCCTTTTATAGTCTTAGGCCTTACTCAATACCATGGTCCAAAACCATAACAAATCAATACCATGGACCCAATACTTGGGATCAACACTTCTGACGAGATACCATGGTCCAAAACCATAGGTCCAAATACCAAGGACTTAATACCATGGACCAAAACCCAATGTACGCACCTTCCCTTGCATGAAAGTGCGTGTATACGCATACACGCCTTTTGATCAATGATCCCGCGTGTATACACGACTTTGATAAGAGGAACCTGCGTATACCTTATTTTCTTCATTCTTTGTAGTCTGATCATCAACTCTTTGCTACTGACCTGCTGCACTATGATCTGTCATCTGTGTGATTTTCCATCAAGGACAACACTTGTCTCATAATGCCAACAGAAGGTGGCATTGATGGCTGGCAACACTCTCTTGGTTCTGTGAAAGTTCTTAATAAGATTGAAGGGGTTGGCTTTGATAATGGGCCAACAAGCTTTAAAGAATTCAATTGTAAAGTCGTCTGGTCTGAGGGCTTTGTCAGTGGCCATGGTAAAGATGACTTCTTCAATCTCCTGCTCAGTGAAAGCTCTTAAGAGAAGGGATTTTTGCTCCTCCGTGACTAAGGGGGGAATAGCACCGATGATTTTATTGATGGCTTGGGTTCTATCATGATTGGGATCTATGAGAAGTGAATTGAAGTATGAGTTAAGTTCAGATCCTATTTGCTCCCTGGTGTAAATTTTAGCGCCATCAGCTTTTGTGAGGGATAGAATACGATTGTTGGCTCTATGCTGAATGGTTGACTTATGGAAGAAGCTTGTATTGCGTTCTCCATGTTTTAACCATTGCACCCTTGATTTTTGTTTCCAGAGCAGCTCTTCTTGTCTTAGCCTTTCTTCCCATTGCTTTTGAAGGTGTGATTCCTGAGCCAACCTTTCCTCATTGGGCCCTTCCTTGATCATTGTTTGTTGGAGGCCCGCCATTTTTTCCTCGAGCTCTCTTTTGGCTTGAAAAATGTTGCCAAAGGTGTTCTTGTTCTAACGTTTGAGATTGGATTTGATGATTTTGAGCTTTTGCTGGAAGATGTACATGATATTATCGCTTTCTATTGTGGTTTGAGTCCACCAACTCTGTATATTTTGCATGAAGGTTGGATGATCTATCCAAAAACCTTTGAATCTGAAAGGTTTGTTTTGAGGCTTGTCCATATTGGTGGAGTGCATCTACACTGGCCAGTGATCAGATCCCCCAATAGGTAGAATGTTGGCCTCCATCTCTAGATTTTGGAGCATGATGGATTCTAAGATAAGGAACCTGTTGAGCCTCGATGCTACTTTCCTGTTTCCCCCTTGCTTATTGTTCCAAGTATATAGACCATTGACTGTGGGAACATCAATGAGTTTAGATGCAGCTATGAAGGTGTTGAATGCTTCCTCATCTTTATCCAGTCTTCTTAAGCCTCCTTTCTTTTCCTCTAGGGTGGTGATCATGTTGAAATCACCACCTAAGATCCAGTGGTTGGCCCCATGGTGTTGTCGGATCTCGTCCAGGTCTTCCAGCATCTTGAATTTTTCCTGGATTCACTGAGGTCCATACACATTGGTGATGCATATCGTGTGCTTTGATTCTGGCATGTTGAAGATGACTGATAATGAATGCTTAGTGGATAGAGCATTCTGCATAAAGAACTTGTTTTTATTCCAAAACATGAGAAGCCCTCCTACTTGCCCAATGGCTTCTGTGCTTATGCAATGATAACCTTTTGCAAAAAGTTTCTTAAGTGTCTCGATTCCGTTGGAGGAGCATTTGGATTCTTGAAGAAGAATAAGGTCTGGTGATTGCAAGAAAAGACAGTTTTTGAGGATTCGTCTTTTGGAGGTTCCATTTAGCCCTCTGATGTTCCAAGTTGTGATCTTCATTGGGTGACCTTTGGAGTGGATAGGACAAAAGCCCTAATTTTTCCTTCATTGATTAGATGCCTGGCGAGTTCTTGTATTTTTTGTTTTGTAGATTTTCTTCCCCTCTTTCTTCCCGGACCTTTCGGCTTGTATTGGTCCAGCTCCAGGTTGGCGTGAATGCTTATTTGGCTGCTATTTCCCCATTGCTTTTTGGTTGCATTTTGATTGAGATATTCTAACTGCAAGTATGCCATTTTGATTTTCTCCAAATGTTCCTGTGGAATGGCATCCACTCCCAATTTGTACCATTGCTCATTGACCTTTTGGAGATCTAGGTCACCTAGGATCTCTTCCAGGGGATTGGTAGGGGTGGTTGAGGGTGGCTGGTCTGAGAGAGTTTCTATGCAAGGGGGGGGGGTTGCATTGAGACAGGGCTTGTGTCACTCTGGATGGGATTGGGCTATGGATTTTGTTGCTGTGGCTAGGCTTGGTGTGAGTCAGGGTTTAGGATGGATGTGTTTGATGGGTTTGATGGCTGAGCATGCATGGGTAGGTCTTGAGCAATGGGGGCGGGGGATTCCAGGGGATTCTCGATTGGATCAAGGTTGCCCAGTGCTTCAAAGCTATTCTGCTGGGTGGGGGTTGGGTTGGTGGAGGGTTTCAGAGGATTTTTTCCCTTCTACCTTTTGTTCTTCCTTGATACAGGGATGAAATCCGGGGGTGGGTTATCCACCTTGTCTGCTTGGGTTTGTGGTGATTCAGGGGGCATCCATGACTAAGATGTCTGTGACGTCGGCATTTCCGGCATTGGAATGGGATGTTTTCATAGTTGATGGATTTCTTCCAATGAATTCCTTTGTGGATCAGATCAATATGACCTGGGAGGGGTCCTGAAACATCCGTGTAAATGCAGATTCTAGCATAGGCAGTGTATTTACCTTGAGATGTGAGATCTGAGGTTTTGACGAAGACGCCCAGCTGATTCCTGATGGCTTCCAAGATGCGCTTATTCCAGTAGTCCACAGGCAGGGAGTAGAGTCTGAGCCAGACTGGAACTTTTTTGAAATCTTCCTATTCTGGAGCAAAGTTGGGTCTCTAGTACGTCATGTAGAGTCCTGCCGAGTTGTAAAAGTATGGGCCTCCTTCGAAAATGCGGTCTCTGTCATCCCTGTGAGCGAAGATGACGGTGAAAAAACTTCTTGACCCCAGCTGAAGTTCATAGGTCCCTTTGGGCTTCCATTTCTGGTTTATCCACCAGCAGAGAGCCTTTTCATTGAGTCGAACTCCCATGAAACGACATATTAGGGCATGATTGCTCATATGATCTCTGTATTTTTCGATCCAAGGTGTTGGAAATAATACTGAGAGGGGGGGTGAATCAGTATTATCTAATCAATAAAACTTTTTCATTTTCATACTTCAGAATCATATACACTACTTCAGTTAAGTATACCCGCGTATATACGCGACTGTGTCTATTGCAACTAGCGTGTAACCATTAAACTCATGATTCAGTTATGTGATCTTCAATGGATGCATCATAACATTATTAGCCATATTAACAGTCAATAGTAGCAGTAAAACAGATAGATAAACACACATAAGCAACACACATGAACACCATGATATAAGGTGGAAACCCAATGTGGGTGAAAACCACCTGCTGCAATTCGTTTCTATCTTCCTTTATTAAGAAACTTATTTTACAATGTACTGGTGCAGTCCTTTACCAGCACGTAGGCTACAACCTGCAGAAGGCTACAACCTTCTCTCGTTCTCCAGATTCTCCTGGAAGGGAGCTCCAACCCCCTTTGCTCTTGTACTAGCTAAGATACTAGTACATAGGCACCGACCTACAATCTTTTCTCCTCCGGGTACCACGTTTCATACATTTTCAGACTGGATACTCCTGAAGCACAACACTATAATCTGAAGGCCACGTTTCATCAAATTTTCATACTGGACCCATAAATATCATTGAAGCACAAAACAATCAATACTAGCATCATCAATCTCTGAATCACTGAAACACTGAAACCCTGTCAACAACACAGTCACCAGAACACAGAGCAGAACTCTGCAATAACAATCAGAACCAACTGTACCATCAAAATCATGCACCAGAATACATACGCTACTTGGAAATTCTGAACCTGCGTGTATATGCAACTTCATCAAGATGAACCAACGTATATGTCATTAATCACTTATTCATAACTTTGCTGCACTTCCTGACTTCAGACATAACCAGATCATGACATATACAAGGATAATATATGTGTTAGCACCCATATCTAGTCCATCAGATCTCATAAATATGAGTCATTATGATCCTGATCCAATATTAGTTCTCATCCATCAATACTGAAGCTAAACACAATCAACCAAACAAGATATGCAGAATACTAACACCTTTAAACTATCATCAGAACCCTTCAACAACCAGAACCACCTGCAACTTCAAATATCATAGCTCAAAAGGTATACGCTACTACAATGAACTCAACCTGCATACATACGCGCTTACACCAAAGCCAACCCGCGTACAGATCTATAAATATTCAATCATGACTTGCAGTGATTTCAAACTTAAGTTATACCCAGTTCAGATTATTACAAGCGTCAGTATACAGATCTAGAATAAACATAATCAATCATATAGAGATAGTTCATATCAAACCATTTGATCCTGATCTATCCTTAGATCTTGTTCTCCATCCACTAGTGAGATCCCTCCTTAGCTCAGATTAAGCAATGCATCATCAACCCATAACCTGCATACTGGATCTCATAATTCTTCAGATATTCAAGACTTTTTCGATACCTTTTCCTAATGATCTTCCTCTCCTTTTATAGTCTTAGGCCTTGCTCAATACCACGGACCAAAACCATAATAAAACAATACCATCGACCCAATACTTGGGATCAAAACTTATGGGTGCAATACCATGGACCAAAACCATAAGTCTAAATACCACAGACCCAAAAATAAGCTCTCCGACATGTATGCGCATTTCCGTGCACGAAACTGCGTGTATACCCTACTTGGTATATAGCGAACCTGCGTATACGCGACTTGGTATATAGTGAACCTACGTATATACCCTACTTGGTATATAGTGAAATCTGCGTATATACTCTTCTTTCTTCATTCTTTGTAGTCTGATCATCAATTCTTTGCTACTGACCTGCTGCACTCTAATCTGTCATCTGTGTGATTTGCCATCAAGGACAACACTTGTCTCATAATGCCAACAATCTCCCCCTTTGGACTTGATGGCAAAGCTAACTTTTCACACTTAGAACTATCATTTGATTCCTTTGAGCTGTCCTCCATCAGTCACATCTGATATCTCTTCTGAAGATTCATCCAGTTATAAATAAGTGAGATGTTCTTCTATGAGAGGGTTGCCATCAAGTACAACACATGCATCATAATGCCAACAATCTCCCCCTTTGGACTTGATGGCAACAACACCAAATCACTCTCCCCCTTTGACATCAAGGGCAAAGGGCGAACCAAGATATTCTCTTTCCAAGATAAGCATTCCGCTGTTCATACTCCCCCTGAGTACCTGCTGAACTCTCTGAATGAGCTCCCCCTTTGTATATGCCAAGGTGTACCAATCTGTCCATGCTCCCCTTGAGTACATGCTGAAGTCTCTACTCTGCTGAAGTGTGCTGATCATGCTCTCCCTGACTGTAAGCAAGGTCTGCAAAAAGATGTTCTACAAGAAAGAACATGACTCTATACATCATTAGTGACCTTCCTAGCACCAAAGACTTATACATACATCCATCTCCCAACCAAGTGGGGATATACCAAAATTTTACACATGATAATACAAGAGTATAACATCATTCATCCCAGGCATAGTGGGGAAACCAACATAGGCCGTTACATGACCTTGATAAAAATACATGACTGAAATATTTCAATATTCATCATATGACCAGATAGAGACACTCAATTACATCATGAGTCATGAGACCAGACATCTAAATAAGACCACGATAGTCATCAGCAGCTATACACAATGTATGATCTGTTCCATAAGCATCTAGACCAGCAATTATATTCTCTTTCTGTTCTCCCTCTGCATGAGAACTTGAACCAAAAGCTTCTAAGGTAATGCCAACACTGCATCATTAGAAGATTATCTGCTCCCCTGAACCTGTGCCAGATGGTCTCTGTCAGACCCATATCAGACTATCTTCAATCAGAGTCTGCCCCTACTGATATCCTTCAAAACTCCATATACGCGACTATATCTGAATAAACAGGCGTATATACGTGGATACTACTCATAGAACTCACGTACAACCACTTCCAGATCAGCAACCTGTAAATGTCTTGTAGAGTATAATTCATCAATCTATAACACAGTATGTCTGCATCAATTCATCCCTTTGAACAGAATTCAGAGTCATTCACATTATATCATGTGTGAAACCACCATAGCCATTTCATCGACATCAAGATCTACATGATCCAAGTATCATTACTTGGGAACATCTGCATCAATCATCAAATGTAAGAATCAACCTATCATCATATAGGTAAGAACTCATCATCATCATGTCACCAACAATGCAACTTTGAATAATTATCCATGTATCCAGCACTATGTATCTTGAGCTCAAGATCATTTGTCAAGGCTTCTTTATATCATCAACATCAACAATCCTCATCCACATGAGCACCAAGAACTATAGGAATCCTGCATCATAACTGTAATATATGATCTTTATGCATATGACGACAACAACATATGAGTGACTCATCATCAAGTAAAGAAGATGTGAATTCAAGCTTTGTACTTCTCCTTATCCTTATGAAGATCACCATGTAAGCATCATATATGCACCATCTAAGAATCAATCCACAAATATGATCTGAACATCAACTATGTAACCCCAAGAATCATATGAGATTTTATCATGGACAACTCATAACCACATCATAGCAAGATATATCATTTAGCCATATAAGCATCATTACCAAGGACTATTAACCATAATGCCAACAATGAATTATTAAAGGCATATGCTCCCCCTCAACTTGTGCCATCTGTTAGATCTGATCATGCATATATCAGCAATAAGCATCAAGACATCATCATCATCAAGTTAGGATCAAAACACTTCTAAACATCTTACAAGTATCAAAAACATTTTCACACATCCTCAGCAGACTGTGACTATTAACCAATAGAGCAAATGATGGACTGAACCATATCAGATCCTTTTTCTGAGCCTGTCCCCACTGCTTTTCCTCAGACTGACATATACGCGACTTTGCAGTGTCTAACTCGCGTATATACGCGACTTCCCTTTATGGAACTTGCGTATGAGATTCAGGATACTGAAGTTTTATACTTTCATCTCCCTCTGAGTCTGTTATGTCTGTGCTGTGCTGTATCTAAGTACATTGTGCTGTGCCACATATTTCTGACTGTACTTCCTTCTTCTTCCATATCTTCAAGTGTGATGATGTTTTCTCCTTTTGGTGTGATGTCCGTCCTTTGTTCCTGCATTCCTTTGCTATATGTCCAAGCTTGTTACATGCATAACATCTTACATGTTTCATATTCCTCCTGTAACAATCAGCAGCTTTGTGACCAAACATATTGCAAGAAAAACAATATCCATTAAAGTACCTGGAATGTGATGATCTTGAACCATTCTTCTTCTACATCTAGTTGCAACATGTCCAATATTATGACATTCATAACATTCAATATTATTCATCTGAGTAAATGGCCGACTATTACTTCCATAGATAGGAGTAAAATATTTTCTTTGAAGAATCTCTTTCCTTGATTGTTGACCTCTCATCTCTCTTATCTCCTTGTTGATCATTTTAGATTTCTCTTTAGAGTTCCTTGCCTCACCTTGTGAACTAGATTCACCTTCAACAGATTCATGAAAACCAAGACCAGTCTTGATAGCAAGAGATCTTTGACTACTAAGAATATCATCCAAGGCTTTAGTACTATCTTGAAATCGTAATAGTTTATCCTTTTCTTCTAATTTACCTCTCAAGATATTTACCTCAACTTGAAGTTGTTCTTCCTTTTCCAGACATTGTTTCTTCATGTTTTCTTCAGCATTTCTTTCCTCTTCCATTTGTTGTCTTAGTTTGAGAATCTCCTTTTCTTGTTCTTCATTCACATCGCGCTGCATTTGACGAATTCTGAAGGCACATTCCAGCTGAGATTTTAAGCTGATAACTTCGTTTTCCTATTTTTCAATAGCTTGGAGTAGATCTTTATTCTGCTTCTTTGTTTCTTCAAGTTCTTCCTTTAGCAAGAGGGTCGTAGCTTCAAGACTTTCATAATAATTGGATCGATCTCTGAGCTCCTTGATTGTTGTGTTCTTTTCAATGACTTCATTTCTTAGGGATGTTACTTCATCCTGCAACTTTTGATATTTGTCCTTGAATAGCTCTAGTTGAGTCTTTAGTCTAGTAGCAGCTTCTTTGAAGGCACCATCCTTTATGTTCAAAAGTTCTTCTTGAGTTCTAATTTTGTTTGTCAGACTTTTAACTTCTGCCTCTATTTGATATCTTTCTTGTTCACCCATAAGAGCAAATTCAGTTGTTTCGCTATCACTTTCATCTTTTCCAAATGGATAGATAGCTGGAACATCAGAAGATAGCAAATTCATACCTGATAGTTCATCTTCATTCTGAAATGATTCTAAATCTGAAGAGCTTCTTATGCCTAATCCCCAATCGATTCTCCCACTGTCATAGTTCTTCTGAGATGTCTTCTTCCACTTATGTGCTTTCTTCTTAAGCTTCTTTCCCATTGTTCCACGGATCTCCTTTAAGCGATCAAGCCTCTACCAAAGGACCTGCTCTGATACCAATTGTTGGAAATAATACTGAGAGGGGGGTGAATCAGTATTATCTAATCAATAAAACTTTTTCATTTTCATACTTCAGAATCATATACGCTACTTCAGTTAAGTATACCCGCGTATATATGTGACTGTGTCTTATAACCATTAAACTCATGATTCAGTTATGTGATCTTCAATGGATGCATCAGAACATTATTAGCCATATTAACAGTCAATAGTAGCAGTAAAATAGATAGATCAACACACATAAGCAACACACATGAACACCATGATATAAGGTGGAAACCCAATGTGGGTGAAAACCACCTGTTGCAATTCGTTTCTATATTCCTTTATTAAGAAAATTCTTTTACAATGTACTGGTGCAGTCCTTTACCAGCACGTAGGCTACAACCTTCTCTCGTTCTCCAGATTCTCCTGGAAGGGAGCTCCAACCCCCTTTGCTCTTGTACTAGCTAAGATACTAATACGTAGGCACTGGCCTACAATCTTTTCTCCTCCGGGTACCACGTTTCATACATTTTCAGACTGGATACTCCTGAAGCACAACACTATAATCTGAAGGCCATGTTTCATCAAATTTTCATACTGGACCCATAAATATCATTGAAGCACAAAACAATCAATACTAGCATCATCAATCTCTGAATCACTGAAACACTGAAACCCTGTCAACAACACAGTCACCAGAACACAGAGCAGAACTCTGCAATAACAATCAGAACCAACTGTACCATCAAAATCATGCATCAGACTGCATACGCTACTTGGAAATTCCGAACCTGCGTGTATACGCAACTTCATCAAGATGAACCAACGTATATGTCATTAATCACTTATTCATAACTTTGCTGCACTTCCTGACTTCAGACATAACCAGATCATGACATATACAAGGATAATATATGTGTTAGCACCCAGATCTAGTCCATCAGATCTCATAAATATGAGTCATTATGATCCTGATCCAATATTAGTTCTCATCCATCAATACTGAAGCTAAACACAATCAGCCAAACAAGATATGCAGAATACTGACACCTTTAAACTGTCATCAGAACCCTTCAACAACCAGAACCACCTGTAACTTCAAATATCATAGCTCAAAAGGTATACGCTACTACAATGAACTCAACTTGCGTACATACGCGCTTACACCAAAGCCAACCCGCGTACAGATCTATAAATATTCTATCATGACTTGTAGCGATTTCAAACTTAAGTTATAGCTAGTTCAGATTATTACAAGCGTCAGTATATAGATCTAGAATAAACATAATCAATCATATAGAGATAGTTCATATCAAACCATTTGATCCTGATCTATCCTTAGATCTTGTTCTCCATCCACTAGTGAGATCCCTCCTTAGCTCAGATTAAGCAATGCATCATCAACCCATAACCTGCATACTGGATCTCATACTTCTTCAGGTATTCAAGACTTTTTCGATACCTTTTCCTAATGATCTTCCTCTCCTTTTATAGTCTTAGGCCTTGCTCAATACCATGGACCAAAACCATAATAAAACAATACCATCGACCCAATACTTAGGATCAACACTTATGGGTGCAATACCACAAACCAAAACCATAAGTCTAAATACCACGGACCCAAAAATAAGCTCTCCGACATGTACGCGCTTTTCCGTGCATGAAACTGCATGTATACCCTACTTGGTATATAGCGAACCTGCGTATACGCGGCTTGGTATATAGTGAACCTGCGTATATACCCTACTTGGTATATAGTGAAATCTGCGTATATACTCTTCTTTCTTCATTCTTTGTAGTCTGATCATCAATTCTTTGCTACTGACCTGTTGCACTCTAATCTGTCATCTGTGTGATTTTTACATCAAGGAAAACACTTGTCTCATAATGCCAACACAAGGATCTTCAATGATGAATGATGGAGTTTCCTCCGATAGCGGTTTGCAAGGGGACGGGCCTGCCATCCTGTTCTGGCTGGGAATGTTCCCCACTGCCGCAGATCCATTGGCTCTTGGATTATGGTTTGTAGACGAAGCTTTGCCCTTTTCCTTGGATTGGGAGCTTGATGGGATGTTGGATGGCGAAGAGGGAAAACTACCGAAGACAAAGGGGCCGAAGGCCAGGGGGGTCGAACCCCCCCCAAAGGTGGTCATGGAGTGATGCGGGTAGGGTTTGTTCTCAGGGTTTGGGAGTGCTTCAGAGCTTAGGCCAATCGACGCCCTGGTTTAGAGATTCTTGAATCTTCGTACCTTCTTTTATTTTCAAGAGTAATGACTCCACATCCTAAACTTTTTCTTTTGTCAAAGAGTCCTTCAAGAATTTATTTTTCCTCAACCTTTCTATTTCATCAAGAGTACTTACCAATTCTAATTCAAGGTCTACTTCTCCTTCTTCATCATCAGAATTATTAGCCTTGACTTGCAAAATTTCTGTCCATTAGCATAAATTATTTGGGGCTCTCATAATATTTGTCCTCGTCTAAGGATTGGATAATATCACTTTCTAAGGAGCTCTTTTCTTGAACATAAAAACCTCTCTTCTTGGCCTTCTTACTAATATTTTTAACTTTCTTGAAATTTTCTTTAGGATCGTAATATTTCTTCTTCTTTTTAGGACACTTTGATGCATAATGACCAACTTTGCCACAATTAAAACATTTAAAAGGTATCTTACCTTTACCTGGTCCTCACTTGAGTTTCCTGACAAAGTTGGCTTCTTCTTCATCTGATTCACAACATGAGTCATCATGCTCATCCTTGCACTTCTTTTCTACTTTGAAGGTTGATTCTTTGGCTACAAACTTGCCTTTATAAATTCTCATCTCATAGGTAGTGAGTATTCCAAGAAGTTGATCTAAAGTGAGAGTGCTTAGATTGGTCATTTCTTCAATGGCTAATACCTTGGGATTAAACCTCTCAGGAAGATATCTTAACACCTTTTGAACTACCATAGATTCATCTAGCTGCTCATCAAGCCCTCTTATGGTGTTCACAACTTCATCAACTCTCAAAAAATACTTTGCAATATATTCATCATCATGCATGCTTAGAGATTCAAATTGCATCATGTAACTTTAGAGTTTAGATTTATTTACCTTGCTATCTCCCTCATAGAAGCTGCTCATCTTGTCTTAGATAGCTTTGGAAGATGTACAATCCATTACATTGACAAGATCTAATTCAGGTAGACCAACAAGCAGAGAAAAATTTTCCTTAGCATTGCATTTAAACTCCAACTTTTGATCTTTGGTAACCAATGACGGAAGCCTTTGATATGCTTCTTCCACAACATCCCATACATCAGCTTAAAGTGATTGAATGTAGGTCATCATCCTTACTTTCTAAAACACATAGTTTGTTGCATTAAACATTGGCGCCTTGTAGGTAAAACCTCCTTCCAAGTTTTCCACGTTACTTGGTCTTTCTTCTAGCTATTGAAATAATTTGAAGTAATTGGTTTTGATACCAATTGTTGGAAACCAGGACAATTCTGGGGGGTGGGGTGAATCAATATTGTCATAATTTTTACCAAATTAAACTTTCTTTTACTTTGTGCAAGAATATTGGGACACCATTAAATACTTTAGCAATTAATTTAACTGAGCATAACAGGAATCAACAGTCTCAATGGAAAAAAAATAGAACAAGTAAATTTTAAAAACTACTCTTCAATTCATTCATAGGGAAAGCTACAACCTATTGTTACAAATCTATGGCTACAACCAATAGGAAACTGTAGCTCCATGATTTATCAGCTACAAATGCATGGAGCTACAACCCCAACTATTTGCCAACAACCACTGTAAGGAGCACCAACCCCTAATTTGCAAGCTACAACTTGCTAGACAATCAATGGTTCATCTTTTATCCATTTTCATACTAGAGCCATGAATGCCTCTGCTTTGAAAAATAATTTTACCTCAATCACCACTCAAAAATAACCTACATCAACATCACCATACCAACACCTTGCTATGCCAGAAGCACTGTCTCAAAAAATTGTCTATCTATTCTGCTTGTTCATGAATTTTCCTTTTATTAATTTTGGCTTCTTGTTATTTTCTTGAATTTCTGCATGAAAAATTATTTTTGCCTTTTTCTTGTTCAAGTTAGTCCTCTAAATGTGGTCATCAAGTTTTCAATCTTTGATTTGCAGTTTTGGGCTCAATCTCTGAGTCAAGCTGTTGTTTTCTTGCTTATTTTATCATTTTGGATTTTAACAGAATTTAGCTAAGGTTTACTAATTTTAGCGATCCTCCAAACTTGGCCAAAACTGCTAAAAATACCTCTTAACAGGTAGTTCCAACAATTTTTTACTAAATTGGTTATCAATCCATCCATGCTGATATCAGACTTAATCCTGCTAAAAATAGTTGCCAACTCATTTATGCACTTTGGTATGTTGCTGTTATATTTGGCTTAGTTGGCAAACAAGTGCCACTTAAACTATCACTTTTAAATTTGTTGACTCATAATATGCACAAGCCCAAAGGCTCTGCCAAAAATGGTTGTTGATTTCTTTAACATGCCATTGTCAAATTGCTACTACCAAACTTGGCTTTACTGCTAAACAGAACTCCACAGGCTTCTTTTATTTTATTAAACAAAATGTTGCCAAATCTACCTATTTTAGTCCTTAGCCACTTTTTGTTAAAGTTTGGGGGTTTTCCTCATGTGACCGGGTGTTGTGACCAACGATTGAGCACTTAGGTGCTAATCCATTCGGGGTCTTATCAGGGATCTATTTCCTTGTGTAAAAGATCTATGCCCTTGGTTCTCCAAACACTAACTCTAATGCCCAAAGCTCCTTATCCGGACACATTTCTAAATTGAATTCTTAAAAAGTTATGGGATCTGGGCATGGACCACCTTTACTCCTTCGCTATGACGTGTGCTTTCCCAAGCCTTCTTCAATTTGTTGTCGCTTCACAGTTGTCCATGTCGACATGTGTCGCTCCTTTGAGAAACCTGCTTGTGGTTTCCGCCACCCTTGGGTCCACCCTTGTTGGTTTCTAAAATCAAGGAGAGTGCCCCTGAAATAATTGAGCCGTAGATCTCAATTTCTGAAACCATCTTCCAGGACCTCCCTATTTGTTAATGTTTGAAAACCTTCATTTCTTCGCTCACCACTTGATACGTTGGAGTTGATCTGTGTCATTGCTTGAGAGTTGATACAAGCCATTGATTGTGATTGATTGTCATGCTTATGTCATCCATGCCATGTGTCGACCTATGATAAGTCCATGTGTCACTCATATATGGGCCTTTTGGGTACCCGAAAACACCAAAACTATTTTCCACGTGTCCACCTGCTAATGGGCGGTCACTGACATCACCTATGACCAATAATATGTTTCCACCTGTCCTATCAAAGAAGAGAGAAAGGGTTCCCTTGATCCTTGGTTTTGCAGGCAATTTCCTTTGTAAATGGTTCTATGCGCAATGTGACATGTTGCCTCTTCTAATGCCCAAAGCCCTCAATCCCGACGCTTTTAAATAATTTCAATTTTAAAAATGTTATGAGATTGTGGGTTTCTGGGAATAGATCACCATGCTATACTTCTCCACTATGTGTTGGAAAAATATCTGTTATGAGTTTTGTCAGTTGACATCCCCTTCTAGCCCACTACCCCATCGCCCCTTATGAATTAATAAACAATTATGCGGTTCCGGGCTTCCGGGCTTGCTACTCTGTCTTATTGTTGTTCTAGGATTCCGAGGTTCCAGGGTAGGTCCAATGCCAATTAGCCGCTCCTGTGCATCGATAATATCGCTGCCTTCCTCACCCACTCCACCTGACTCCTTCCATTATTGGCTCCTCACCTTCCGGGTATGGCTCGCGTAATAGTTTCTTTATTGAGATGGAACCCATATGCCACTAGTACAAAATGACTAATTAGTTACTAAAAATGACTAAAATTTGCACATAAATGACCATTTTTCATTCGGTGACCAATAATGGCTAATTTACAGTATGTTATAATGCGATCAACTTTTAGTCGTATTTAGCTTAGTCATTAATTGGTTGTTTCAATTTATATTTTAGGAATATATTTAGTAATTAATTATCATAATCATTAGGGGAATTTTGAGGTCTAAAATGGGCCTCCTAAAGAAATTATAAAATAAGATAAGATTACATAATCAAATTTTGGAGGGAAAAAAGAAAAAACTATTTTTTCAACTTATCTCCCGATGGGTTTACTCAAATTTTGAGTGGAAACATTCATTGGATGAAAACTTTGATTCCTCATCCAAAGAGTACCCATGTTGCATACTTTCGATAGAACCCACTACACGAAAAATGAGAAATACATGAAAAATGTGATTGCAATCAAGTTTTTCATGTATTTCTCATTTTTCATGTAGCGGGGTCCATTGAAAGTATGTAACATGGATAGTACTCCCACTCGAAATTTGAGTAAAAATTTAGGGAGATGAATTGAAAATGCGAGTTGAAAAAGTAGTTTTATTATTTTATTAATCTTTCTTTTTTTTACTCCAAAAATGGTGAATCATCCCCAATGGTTGATATTATCATTTTGAATCCTATTGGTTTTTATAAAGTTTATTTTAGTTGTACATTTTTCTTAGGAGGTCTATTTTAGACCTCAAAATTCCCCTAATGTAATGACCAAATACACAACAAAATATACTATTACATAATCAACCGAGAAAACCAATTAATGACCAAAGAAATATGACCAAAATGTTGGTTGTGTTATAACATACTATAAATTAGCTACTAATAGTCATATATATGCAAATTTTAATCATGGTTTGGAACTAATCAATAACCAAAGAAATATGACTAAATTTCAGTCATGTTATAAGGCACTGTAAATTAGCTACTAATAGTCATATATGTGCAAAATTTAGTCATCATTTGTAATCACAAATTTATCATTTACAGTAGTCATTTATCGTTTTTTGACAATTTCATATTCATTATATAAATGACTGATTTAGTAGTTTATATTCTTTCATTTAGTTTCATTAATAATCATTATATGCCACTAATTTAGTCATCATTTACTCATTTTGTTAGTGTTCATCATTAATCAATATAAACTGCTAATTTATTAGTTTTAGATTGATTTTATGTGTTCATTATTAATCAACATAAATTAATTAGTATGATTTTGCGACTAAACTAAAAAAATGTCATACAATGTGCATGCTCATCTAATTTGAAAACACAAAGTTACATATGTTAATTACAATACTAAATAATATCAAGTACAAATGTAAATAATTTCAATCATTTAAATTATATTATATGAAATGTCAAGTATTACAATATGAGTTTCCAACTTAATATTGGTTGCACTACAATTTACATATGAAATATTGTTTCATCACTTCAAAACATTATTATTGTGTTGCCAAGGCATTGCAGGTGAATTCACCAACTCTAAAGGTTTGACCATCTGTCTATATCTGTGTCTCATGCAAGATATTGGCTTTAAGGGTATCACTAGATTTGTTCTCTTCTCTCTCTCTCTCTCTCCTTTCATTTGTTGTTCCAATGTTATTGTTCCTCTTTTTCAACAATTCTTGCTTCTTGCCATCAATACTGAGTTCCTCTTCTGAAAATAAAAGAGGATACAATACATAACATAAGACATGAAAGACAATGAACATTAGAATATAAACTAAAGTAGACTATAAATCATTTGAATGACATATACCTCAACATTAGTAATGTCAATGCCATTTTCCCCATAAAAGCAAGAAACTCGAACAAGTTTTCTTTAGTTGGGTGCTAGTGGCCACTATGTGGCCCGATGACCTATATAAACAAAACAAATAAAATGTCATTATAGAAGAGAACACCTTAGGAACTTAGTATTCAACCTTCGAAAAAATCTTAGGCACATTCATGTCAACTAAGTTATATGATATAAAGCTCAGGCTGTAGACAACTTGTGAAAACAAATGGAAAGAAAACGACAATATATAATAAACAATGTATGACAACTCCCCTTTAAAAAGCGAATTCTTTGCAATGACGAGGTTGATATATAATTGATTCTTATTATAGCATGCATTTACACATGACCACAAAACTTTTATTTATTTGTGTCAAACTGAAGAGAAATATATTTATTTATCTTCTAAACACCAATTACTATTTCCTAATGTGATTACTTGTACGTAATATGTCCCTATTGTGTTGGACTGCATCAACTTTACCTCAACAAAATTATGTATGTTGTCCACAACACTCTCATGATTCAAAAGGATGACCTAAAAACACACAAGTTAAATTTGAAATGTATTATACGATTAAATTTTTAAAAGGACACAATACATGCATTGGAAAATAGTTCAAATATTTTGTATTTGTTGCAACATGTAACAAACAAATTCTTTTTCAAGAATCATATGAAGCTAAAAATGTAATCAAGTTATTAATGTGAAAAAAAAACAATAACATAGTTCATTCTTTAGTGTGAAAATACAATTTGTGATTTGTTGTATAGCATAACGACATGAAACCAACAAATATATGCAAACAAAAATCTCAAGAGAAGTGCAACTAAAGACTCTTGGTATATACAACAACAATACCTCCCTTTTTGTAGGATTAACATTCACATCCACATGTTCAAGTGGCAACAATATACACATATAGATAAAATGTTTCGATGCCTTTGGTAAGATGGTAGAGTAAACAACTTCAATTTCTCTTTTTAATGTAGTGCACTCAACCAACATATTTGCAATCATTAATAAGGATTTCACATTATTAACAATATTCTTAAAGGTAACAACAAGCATGCTACCTTCACCTACTAGTTCATGAGTGAAAAAGTATTACTATAGTCATAACAAGCCCTGATCATAATACATTTAAAAATTTGACACTAAATTTTAAGATATTCAGAATAAAAAGTTGGAAAATTGGTATGAATTATTTGGACTCTGGAGATTATTGGTCTAATGACCAAATGAGTTCAACACAAAATATGGAAGCTTGGAAATATTTGTGATGTTTCATCCTCGATAATGGTCCAAAAACTATGTTGCATGGCTTTCCAAAATGGGGGGGCATGGAATGTGAGGATAAGTGTATGGAATAGTTGCAAACTCACCCCAAGCTTTCAAGTTTCAAGGAATAACAAAAAATATATTAAGTTTTTGAAAAATATAAAATTATCCAACGAAATAAACAAACATACCTAGGAATTTTAAATTAATAGAAGGATGATACATACATGATAGGGTTAAGAAGGAAACAAGTGTGGAGTGTCTTAGAGTAGGGTTTAAACTTTAAATATAGATATAAGGCAAAATAACTATTTTTTCTTGAATTTTATTGTTTATTTACTTCTTTTAACGAAAGTTATATTATTTTCAAAGGAATTTGCACATACACCTCAATGAAAAATTCAATTCCACTCCTAGTAAGTGAAAAAAATCTACACTTGTCATTGTTTGCCAAGGCACCATGGTGAACTATAGATATGAAATAAATTCCTCCTTTATTTGAACAAAATATTTGATTTAAAATAAACTTCCACAAATACAATAATACCTAAAATAATTGGAGAAATCATAATAATAATTCGAATACTAATGACATATATTACATTGATGAAATTTAAAGGGAAATATGCATTATGCAAAGAAAAGTATGTGGTAGTCACTCCTTTACAAGCATATCAATTGATATTTTGATTCAGTTTGCGAAGAACACACAAATTTCACACTTCACCCGCATGCCAATATTAGCATACATGCAAGTCCCATTTTGTGGCTTGATTACTTTACTAATTCTTGACTCAACTAGTAATTTGATCATCATTGGAATGGGATTTTTTTATGGCCTTTCAACAAGCAAAGGAATCTATAGACAACATCATGGATCTCTTCTTCAACTTCATGGGTGACCCACATATTTGGATAAGCAAAGGAAGATAAATATCACAGTTAGATCCCCGGATCGGGTGATCAAAGGAAATGTGGGAGATATGGCTGGCTCATCACCCTTGGTCACATTCCATCACTAAAATCTCCTCCAACATGCAAACTTTGAGCAAGTCTAAGTCGACATTGATCTCTTAGCTCCAACAAAATCCTATCCCCGACATCCTGTACCAGTGGCACTGATGCTTAGAACAAGTCGTAGCCATTATGGAAGCATGTGGGTTTTATGCGGAATCAATTTCACTACATGGGTTATAACTCATTGGGTGTATGTGTTAGTTTTGACATTCTTGTCTCTCACTTTGTTAGCTTATCCTCTACTTCTCCAGTTATCCTCTCTACTAGCTCGTCCCTTTCCTTGTTGTCATAGTTCTTTCTGCTTCGCATCCCTGTGCACTCCAATGGTACCTCGCTCATGCCATCAGGGCAAACTGGCATTGTAGTGAACATGTGCCAAATCTGCCACTCTTGGCAGTGCCGACTCCTTCCATTGCAAGACCTCCCCAAGCTATCACAAATGTTTAAGATTATTGGAGGATGATGGCCAAAAGGAAAGTGCTCTACTATGCTTCGAGGATATCAAAACTCCAATGGATAACTTCATCCCAGATTTGGGTTCTAGTCACACTTGTGTCACAATTTTTCAAAAATGTTGGAATTATATGTGCATACAAATTCCTTTGTAGCTCACACATTATTAGGACGGGAGGAGGAACATATGGAGCTCCAAGGTCATCTAGATAGACTTGAAAAGCAGGGCAAGTTCCTTACTCTATTTTTGGTTAGAAAAAAAGCACAGTAATGTTCTGGCCCCAGTGGTATTAGTTGGCTCATAGGACCACCCCATTAATCTCTCAACAGATGATTCAACCAAGCTGGTTCCTCTAGGTTTCTAGTTACAATGTTTCAACTCCTCACCCTTTAGGCTTGAGAAATCACTTTATGTCTCTAAGTATTATTGCATAATAATTCTAGAAGTTTATGCATATTTATAGTTCCATTTTGACTCTATTATTCTTGAATTTTTGTATAAGTCGAGACTTGATAGTAATAAACCCTTATCAACCTAGTTTCCATCGGGAAACACTTGTAATTTACTTAGGTTTTTAGCCACTAATCTGACAAATTTAAAACTCATATTTCTAGATTCGGAGGAATAGAGTTTCCTTTACAATTCCACTAACTTATATGCAAATGCTTGAGTTTTTTTTAATAGAGTAGATAGACATATTACCAGCAACAAATAAAAATAATACTCAAGAATTAGGGCATAAATAGTGTTCTGAATAGAAGAGGCTGCAATGGTCACCTTTTCCTGTCCCTTTTATGTGGGAATGCCCCTTGAAAAATGGGAGGATCTTGATGAAGTTTCAAAATTGGCCCAGATCTGAATGGAACATCAAGAACATTTGCAATGGAATTCTTGCCAAATCCAAGATGTTTCACTCCTACACCCAAGTTCCCTAAAACAGGATAATCGTGGGTACACATTCCCTATGAGTCGGCAACAATTCCTCTGCTACATTACTTAACAAAAATAGAAGGAACATCAAAGCAATTCCTACTTTAAAATTTCAATATAGATTAAAAATGTATAAACTCATCCTCAACAATATAATGGAACAAGTCGTATCTAACATGAAATAATTCATTTTTTCCTAACCTTTAAACACAAAATTTAAAATTGTAGGAAGGACCCTTTTGAAAAGAAATAGAGGTAGAAACATGGTTGAAAACTTGAAGTGTTATCACTTGAACTAGGAGTCAAATGGCCATTAGTACCAATGTCACATACAATTGTCTCTCTCACTTCAAGCCAATTCTTGCTAGCCTCAATGGGTCAATAGTGATTTAGAGAAAAAAATATTTAATTACCTTTTGCAAAGGGCTTCAAACCTACAAAATATGCTCACTAAAATATCAGAAAGTTGTCATATTGCTGCCATTAAATGCATGAAAACAACAAGTAAATCAAAGCTTAGCTTTCATAAATATGTTATAATCTACTTCAAATTTGCAACAAAAAGTTGCATATATGCAAGTAAAACATTCAAAATATGCAAAATAAAAGGTTCCTTTATGTATTTTATAAATATATGGCTTAAGTCCAATGAGTTTGGAAAGAAAGAAATAAATGAAAAGTTAATTAGGTAGAAAATATATCTGAGGCTAATCAACTAAGAAAACTATAAACCACTTTAAAAATTCAATTATACTAGTAAAATTGGCTAACAAGAAATAATCATGTGGGTTACAAAGCCAGGAAGATGCTGATCACATAGGTTGAGGTACACTCCTATATTGACTTTGCATAGAGGAAAAATCATAAGTGTTTGATAGTTAAGGGGAACTTGGTCTGTGGTAGTCCAAAATCAGGGGTTGGCCAAGGAGGTGGTCAATCGGAAGCAAGGACCAAGCAGATACTACTTGTTAGGCTCAATAAAGAAATACCAAACTAAGTGGATCCAAAACATCCAAGTAGAATATTTTGAGGCTAATCTCCAAAGCTTGTTAAAATGAAGATAACTTTTATAATATCAGAGATGATGTTATCTCATATTTCAACATATGATTATGGAATTCCACGAACCTTTTTCCTTGCTAGCTTTGGATGAATTTTAAAAAGGGGAGCGGTAAGTTCTAAAAGTTTTAATTTGTTCCCTTAAGGAAACCATGCTAAAATAGATTGCAACAACATGACAAAATAACATATTGAATGCATAGGTTGTCCTAATAATTTCTGGAATATCACTCGCTACAACATATAATTCAACAAGTGTCTAGAGTATGTAATTTGTTTCAGTTGGATACTCTGCTCGATAATGCTCTCCCAAACATTTTTGCATTACAACTACTAATATGAAGCAAGAGACTGGATCATAACACCAATAATAGTTGTCAATAAAAGTACCTAAAGTTATGGATATTTATAGAGTACACTTGGTTGGAGGTAACTTTCTAAATTCCAAGGGTCCATATAGGAAATTGTGACCAAATTCACATTTCTAAACAAGGAAGGTCACCTTTATGGAATCTTATTTATGCCTATATATTCCTCTAAGACATTAGTTTAATAATAACATATACAATTATGATGAATTTTTATGTTGAATTTGTAGCTGGACATATTGTCAGAGCTTATTTCAATTTATGTTTCAACGTTTCTAATAAAAAAAAATGTTTAACCCCACAACTATGTAAATTCATTTTTACATTGCACTTGACCACTGGCATGCTAAATAAATCAATTGAGAAAAGTTGCAATAACAAATTCCTATGTAGATAAAAAAGGTTCAACATGTATGTTTGAAATCAACCTATGTAATAATTCAATGGACAAATCAATAGTCAACTTACTTCAAATGGAAGCACCAAAGGGAAATGGGTATGATGCTGGTTAAGTCATTGGGATTGAGTTGTCAAACAAGATAACATTAGGTACAAAGTATTTTTTCTCCATATATTTAGAGCCTCAAAATTACTCATTCATTTATGCACAAGCCAAAGATCAAATATCATCAAGGGTATACAGAGATAAGGACAATGACCTACAAGAACTTCTACTTATCTAATTTCTAAACATAAAGTGACTATAAAACAAAATATGGACACATGATATATGATATGGTAGGTTTGTTGGCTATTGAAGGAGAATTGAAACAATGTTTATTGTAAAATTAGAAGGTGTTGTGGTGAAATCACAACACCCCCATTTTTAACTTATTATTTCATAATAATAATGAGGACACTTTTCATAAATTTTGGCTAAATCACCTTTTTGTAGAAATTTTGAATAATTTAACACATATTCACAGAGATTATCCTGATCATACAATTATAAGCGGAACATGTATAATACATAATCTCCTCTACGTTGATCATCAATTTACAGAAGCAGAAACATTCACAGGCGCACATAGAAGCATCAATCAAACTCATTAACACAATATGTATCCTGGGGAAAGCATCTCGCTAAAAACCCCACACTATCTGTATATTATATTGATTGAATCATGTAACATTACAAAGTACAATGTTTATCACAAGCAATCCAGTACCAACTCCACTTGTTACACACAATACAACTCAGATCTGATCTCCAAATCTATTCCGTTGCTTGCCTGCCTCTACAGCTCAATACCTGCTCAAGAACTGATGAGAATGGATTACCAAACTCGTATTTGACCTGCAAATAATAACTCACACTCTGTTGGACGTGAGAACAGACTACAATTCTTGATATTGGCCAATTCATTGGCATACTCAATTCCTCTGATTGTGCAAATCATCATGCACAGCTATAGTCACAACTGATAGCAATCTGATCCTCTAACACCTGTCCCTGCTGAACTGAACATGCACTGACATGAAACTGAGTTAACTGATGTATTCTATAGTTGCATTATGAGTTAATAACTTGTGAATTAATTAATAACTAATTCACCCAACTCATCTCTAGTCTATTGATCAGTTAGACTAAATACAACTAGTTTAACAAAGCTAAACTGAACACAACTCCATTAACTGCACCTCCAGTCCACTAAACTCAACTCACTTGAGTTCTAACTGAAGTCCTGCATACAAATATTAGTCATCCCATAGGTAACCACGTATTTCCCTCTGGGATCTGCATGTACCACATCCGTAGCTCATCCTGAAGTGCTCCAAGAGAATAAGATCAAGTTTATAGTCCAAATATTATTATGAGACAATAATATATGACTTTTCTATTTTTGACAGCCAGTCTAAAAATAGACTTTGATCACTCACACTGTGATCACTCACACTGTGGTCACCCGCACTGTGATCACCCACACTATGATCAAAAATAGAACTTGCGCCATAATTTTCCTGCGGGCCCACTTAGTGAAGGCGACTCTTTTCACTAAGCTCCATCACCTTGTTGCATTCTCAACAAGCATTTCTTGTTGCACACTTTTCAACACTCCCTCTCAACAAGAAAGGCTTCCTCTCAAACCTGATCCTAAAACTCTGGAATGTTCTCCATGCAACACATCTGGCTGGTCCACTTGCTCTGTCATCAAAGTCTCTGACTGCTATTGCCTCTGTCGACTGAAACTCTGCATTTCTGTGCTCTTCAGTATCTGACTGCTCTAGCCTCTATCACTTTGATCTCTGACTGCATCCGTGCTGCTGCTGGTTCTATCTCTCAGCATTCCATCCGCACTGCACCTCCCAACTGACCTCCCTGTTGGGCTAGAAACACCCTAAGATGCTGAAGCTCTACCTGCTGCCGACAAGTGCTCCCTCTCTGACATCTGCGCTACTGCAACATCTCCATGCATCTCGCACCATTGCACACCTCTCTGTGCCACCCAGCACTGTGCAAAATACTTGTGCCTCTCGCATTGCTGCAGCCTGCTAGCTATGCGTTGTCCTGGGATTCCCTGCACTGTCGCTCTCTCTGCCGCTCCATCTGCTTCTGTCTCTACCTAATCAGTCAGTTCCTGCTACTACACATTTGGGGCTCCGATAGCAAGGTCTCATCCAAGAGGTTGGGTACCTCAAGGATCCTGCCACTCCTCCTTGGGACAATCAATCCACATCACCCCACCTCCTACCTGGAGGTATGGCTGCATGTGATCCCTCAGCCCACTTGGCTCGAAGTTTCCCCCTACTAGAGGTCTCTGGATGAGTAGATGTCTCTACTCGATCTCCTCTCAGCTTCCCTTGTTGTGGCTCCTCCACAACCTACTGAAGCTGCTGCACCAATCGTGGCTCCTCCACAATCGTCTGAGACTTCTTTTGGCTCTGCATGTTGAGAGGTAATGTATGCTCCCTCTCAACCACCAAGTCTCCATCATGACAACGAAAGCATCACACTTTCGATTTGTCAACCTTCTTCCCATCATTAGAAGAACAAGATTCGGAAAGAGAAACCTTCTCCTTCCCCTTCTTCACCTTACTCGCTAAGGCACAGTTCTCCTCATCCTGCATGGATGAAGAACCATCTCTGGTGCTCCATCTAATCTCCTCCTGCACAAGATCCGACCAAAGTCTCTCCCATCCTGGCAGTTTCTCCCTTCCATTCACCGAGTCCTGGTAGCTATGCCAACTCTTAGGAAGGTCAAGGAGTGCTAGACTCACCATCCTCATCCGATAGTCACCCCCACACTTCCCAGATCATCCCGGCATTGGGTGAACTTCGTGAGATACTGGAGCATACTGTCTCCATTCTCACACTGAATGTTTCTGAGTTTTATCTCTTGCTTTGGAATTAAATTCGAATTCCACTAGCACAAAACTCAGCCGCTTCCGATCTAGAATTCGTGAGAACAAAGTATTTCTTGTATAGAGATCGACTGTATGGGAATTCACCGGATATCTCACCTTCCAAAAGAAGGATGAATCCAGAGGCTACCTGGCTCGATTACAGACTCTGCCTAAAGAAATAAAATGTAAACACTTTCTGAATAATAGATCCGATGATCAATCCTCGCTTGATATCCTGTAAAAATCTCTTCTACAAATCAAGCAGCTCTGATACCATGTAGAAATTTTGAATAATTTAACACATATTCACAGAGATTATCCTGATCATACAATTATAAGCGGAACATGTATAATACATAATCTCCTCTACGTTGATCATCAATTTATAGAAGCAGAAACATTCACAGGCGCACATAGAAGCATCAATCAAACTCATTAACACAGTATGTATCCCGGGGAAAGCATCTCGCTAAAAACCCCACACTATCTGTATATTATATTGATTGAATCATGTAACATTACAAAGTACAATGCTTATCACAAGCAATCCAGTATCAGCTCCACCTGTTACACACAATACAACTCAGATCTGATCTCCAAATCTATTCCACTGCTTGCCTGCCTCTCCAGCTCAATACCTGCTCAAGAACTGATGAGAATGGCTTACCAAACTCGTATTTGACCTGCAAATAATCACTCACACTCTGTTGGACGTGAGCACAGGCTATAATTCTTGATATTGGCCAATTCATTGGCATACTCAATCCCTCTGATTGGGCAAATCATCATGCACAACTATAGTCACAACTGATAGCAATCTGATCCTCTAACACCTGTCCCTGCTGAACTGAACATGCACTGACATGCAACTGAGTTAACTGATGTATTCTATAGTTGCATTATGAGTTAATAACTTGTGAATTAATTAATAACTAATTCACCCAACTCATCTCTAGTCTATTGATCAGTTAGACTAAATACAACTAGTTTAACAAAGCTAAACTGAACACAACTCCATTAACTGCACCTCCAGCCACTAAACTCAACTCACTTGAGTTCTAACTGAAGTCCTGCATGCAAATATTAGTCATCCCATAGGTAACCACGTATTTCCCTCTGGGATCTGCATGTACCACATCCGTAGCTCATCCTGAAGTGCTCCAAGAGAATAAGATCAAGTTTATAGTCCAAATATTATTATGAGACAATAATATTTGACTTTTCTATTTTTGACAGCCAGTCTAAAAATAGACTTTGATCACTCACACTGTGATCACTCACACTGTGGTCATCGACACTGTGATCACCCACACTGTGATAAAAAATAGAACTTGCGCCATAATTTGCCCGCGGGCCCACTTAGTGAAGGCGACTCTTTTCACTAAGCTCCATCATCTTGTTGCATTCTCAGCAAGCATTTCTTGTTGCACACTTTTCAACACTTTTAATATTTTCTTTTGGTTAAGCGTCTGACAATTTGGCTGAGTTTTTTGTTTTCTTCATATTTCTATTATTATTGCTTCATTGCATTCAAATTTTCACTAGCTTTTCATTGGTACTCATTTCATCTCATTTGGGCTCATGGTTTGTAAATTGTGCTTATCCGAAGTTCAATTATTTTTACCGCCAGGGCTAAAAAATGTACAAAATGTATATTATTTTAATTTTTGTAAATTAAATGTAAATATTATTTTTTATTAATTATTATCTTATTCACGAACGTTCCTACAAAATCACCGCACCCAAATTGTAGAATAAGTAAAATTATGTGTTTTCAGATCTCAGAGGTCTATTTCAAATTCGAATTTTAAAATTACGAGATCTAAAATCCTAAAATTATTAGTGGCTGTTGTTTTTTAACGTCGAGACTTATTTTGTAAAGTGGTTGTAGTTTATACAAAGGAGGGAAGGTCCCACTCCAAGTGGACCTCCTCTCCTCCATCCTTCATTTCCTCAGCTCACCACCCTCTTCCTATTTCGCAACTCAATGCATTTCACAACACTTATTTTGAATACCTTTCGAAATCCCCCTCCCGATACTTCATTCCTCCTTATCACTGCCCTTCTCACCATCTCTTCGGGACCTCAGAACTTATTTGTTTTTTTTAGAAATTTCTGGAGGAGAATTGTGTAATGGATTTATAATCCGTCCAACATTTCAAATGATTACTCCATCCATCATCAGGGATCAAAGAGCTTCATGAGTGAACGAGGGCTGCAATTTTTTTTATTATAAGAGAAAATAAATATTAGCCGTTAGGGATAGGGTCAAAGTTAAATAAAACCAATGAGAAATAATAATTGAATTTTGACCAAATATATCGAATAATTAAGTAATTTAATATATGAAATGAGCAATTGGTAAAAAATTGATATATAAAATTAATAAATAATTACTTAAGAGTTGAAATATTGAGAATGGGTGAAACATATGAGTTAAAAATTAAGAATTATTTGAAAACTAATAATTAGTGATAATTAATATAGTCAAACAAAGAATATTAGTTAAATCTTAGATAAAAATTCAAATTAAAATTCAAATTTTCAAAATTAAGAATTAAGAATTAAAAATGATTTGAAAACAAAACTAAAATAGTGATAAATCAAGATTGGAAAATTTTGAATATTACTGATGATTGTTTTCAAATAATTCTTCATTTTTAATTTTTAATTTGAGTTTGAATTTTTATCTAATCTTTAACTAATATTATTTGTTTAATTCCGTTATTAATTATTACTAATTATTGGTTTTCAAATAATTCTTAATCTTTAACTCTTATTTTTCACCCATTCTCAATATTTCAATTCTTAAGTAATTATTTATTAGTTTTATATATCAATTTTCCACCAATTACTTATTTCATATATTAAATTACTTAATTCTTCAATAGATTTGGTCGAAATTCAATTATATTTAACTTTGACCCTGTCCCTAATGGCTAATATTTACCTTCTCCAATAAAAAGGCCTTCCAGTCCTCATTCACTTATGAAGCTCTTTTGTCCCTCATAATGGATGGAGTAACCATCTGAAATGTTGGATGACTTATAAACCCATTACACAATTCTCCTCCAGAAATTTCTAACAATATGAATAACTGTGAAAATCTCATATCTCTTACTTATTTATTTTTCAAAATTTCTAGTTTTGAAGCCCTCTGAAACATCCCATTTCCAAACTTATCGATTTTGTAGTACCAATTTTAATGGTCCCCGAAATTCTTCTCCTAAAACTCTTAAATTACTCTCCTTATGCCACCCCATTTCGGAGTTGGTAATTTTAATGACATTTTCTTTTTGAAGCTCTGAAACCATTCATCCGAAATCATCACTCCTCTCTGCATCAGACCCTGATTTTTCCATAACTTCTTTTTAAACGAAGTCCTGAAATTTCCCTCTGAAATCCTTCATTCTCCTTATAACTCCCCTCCGCTTCATATGTATAAAGCCTCTTTATATCTCCCTTTATGTTTCACTATGGCCCATTATAATTTATAGTTATAATATAGCTAGCTTTAATTAATTAATTGTTGTAATTAAATGGTATATATTTAATTAATGAAATAATTGTAATTAATTAATAGTTAATTAGAATTTTTAATTTAATTCTAGATTAAAGTTTTTAATTAAATTTTCCTAATTTTGTTCTAGGTATACATTTATCGAGAATTCTAATAATTTTGACATTTCAACGTTGGAGGCTCATAAGTTGAGTTTTACTTGGCCAAATGAGGCCCAAGATGGCTCATTAGAAATATAAAATCATGGAGAATATTTATGAAGTGGTTGCATGACCATATTTAGCCATTAACTAAGCCTAAAAATTAGAATAAAATTAAGCTCTGAATTTGCAGTCAAAATTAATTTTTTGAGTTTAGTTTTTTGCATTTTCATTTGTCCAAAGCTTTTGGTGATTGAAGATCCATTTGGTTCTGTCCTCTTTGACCAACAATATCTTTACAGGGATCAATAGAAAGTTGTGATTTCGTTTTATTTATTTATTTAAATGAATTTTGATTGGAGATGTTTGTTTTCCCAGATTTGGTAATTATGATTTTGATTTGCAATTTAATTTATTTTTGATTGGATTTTGGAAGGATAGTAGTTGAGGAGATGAAGCAAAGAAGATATAGAGAAATGAGAAGGGACCAACAAGGAAAAATATGCATGATTGACAACAACTACTTCAACAATTCTCCATTTTTTAGTTTTCATTTTTGTAATTAAATAACAATGTTGAGAAGCAGAGCATAGGGGGTTCTAGATATGAAACTTGGGAGAAAATTCTCTACAAAGAAAGGGATTTTTGCACTACTGCAGGGAGTACATTTTTTGTAGAGAATTAACTAGTTTGGACCAGATTTATGGAGATTAAAAGAAATGTATTTCAGCTCTAAAAAATTCCTTCTATCATGAAATTTTTCTGAAAATTTCATGTACTCAAAGGTTTTGATCAGATCTTTAATTTTTGTACACTATTATCGGAGATAGAGGTTGATTGATGGCCTGGATTTAATAAAATTTGATGCAATTATTGATCCAGATAAGTATGTGTTTTTGAAGTTTTTTCACTATTGTAAATTCATTTAATATATGCTTTGTTTAAATAATTTAAAAGCTATCTTTTAATGATGGATCTAATTGCAATCACGTTAAATAACGAATTCGAATAGATATACACAACATACTTGCTAACTATTTATCAAGGTCATGTCAAGTTATTCTTAGTTTTAATAACGATTGATTTATGAGAACTATTTCCTTAATGCAGTCATCTATGTTTTTAGTTTAAATTCATTTTATTTTAATTTGGAGATATGTGTACCAAATATCTTATGACTATTCATCAGATAGCTAAATACATATATTTGCTTGAACTAGTAATAAGTCTTGGAACTATTTCATTGGCTTATTGACTTCATATTTATTTCAAATTCAAAGCTAGTCCAAATCTCCTTTTACCTTGCTCTTGGTTGAGAAGGGGACTAATCCTTCTTTCAATCGAGAGAGATTTATGATTTATTTTCTATTACTTGCATATTAGAGTAGATCTGCATTTAGTTTTAATTATTGCAGTTTAGAAGTCCTCTTACGTCACAGGGGCAGACTTTAGAGTGGCTTGGTTGAGCCATTAATTCAGCTTAACAATCACTTTCTTTCAAGAACTCTACAAGAGGGTAGCTCTGATGTCTCTATTTCTATTGGCAAGTAATAGACATATTATAAGTCAACAGAGAAGGAGAAAGGGTAACTGGACCCAACTGAACCAGTTGGAACTACCACATAAAACATATAAGAGATTAGTTTGGGGCTCTGACTAAGTGGTCTCCCTTACATGTTGATGATGTCATTTTTGACCATCAACATATTTGGCACTAGGAGGGCCACAATAAATTGTTTCTTTGAAGATTTTGTGCTTTAAGATTTTATCTTATTACTATGGTTCCACTTAAAAGACCTCCTTGGAGTTGTTTTATTGGACCTCAACCAACTTCTACTCCGATAAAGGCAGTCCAGGCCCTATCTAAGGTAAATTATAATGGTATGTCATATGCTTTTAATTATCTCCTTCAATTTATTTTAAGTTGCAATAAATTCAAAATTGATGAAGATACTATTTGCAGAATAATCTCTCTTACTTTGAAAAGTAAAGCCAAAGACTAGTGCTTATCTCTTACAGTGGCCTCTGTATATAGTTGAGATGAATTTTTGAAGATTTTCCTTCATGATTTTAAGGAATATGATTACAAAAAGGTGTGTGATCAATTAGAATAATTGCGTAGGATGGAAGGTGAGCCTTTAAATGTTTTTTACATTATATTTAAATTAAATTTAATGCAATTTCATTCCAAAATGCCTCCTCAATTCCAATTAATTGGATGGTTACGACATTTAGTGTCTTTTTCTTGTGATAATTATGAAGAACCAAAAAGCATATCCATTGTTGATAAAGAATCAATTGCTCAAAATGACAATGTCGATCCTCCACAAATTGAAATTGCAAATACTGCTCATCAATCTCAATCAGAAATTGTTGTTGTTACTCAATTAAATGATGTTGATTTTAGATCTATTTTGAATTTAAATAATGCTACTATATCTGATGAATTGGAAAATCAACAAGATGCACAATTCACTAACAACAATTGACATCAAGTAATTCAACAACAATTAAATCAACAACAAGCAGATTAGCTAAAGAATGCCAACAACTTACAAATTTCTGCAATTAATTTAGAATCTTCTTCTGCTGGTAATAAATCCCAAACTTCAGAACAACCTACCAATAATTTGCAGATCAATCAAACATATGGTAAATCTGATTTTTTTCAAGACATTGATCAACAATTCAAATTCTGCAATGGAACAAATGTGGAAGAGTCTATTTTGGAAAATGAGCAATCATTTGTACATAGAGAAAATTTCAAGTATATATCTTCAACTTCTTATTTTTGTCTCTATCTCGATATTTTTAGCAACAATAATATAATTCATAATCAATCAACAGTCCCTTTGAACACAAATTTAATTTTAGAAAACAGAGGAACTATCATTAATGATGAATTATTGTTTACTTCTGATATTGGTAGAGAAAATTTAACCAACAATATTTTCAATTATCCTGGAAATTCTCTCGATTTGACATATGACCTTATTCCTGGTTTTGATTTATTCCATTCAAAGGAAAATAACACTAATGAAGTCATTTATAATGAAGAATTAAAGACTGAAAATGTTGAGCCTCTTTTCTCTTCAGAAATGGTTTTGTTTGATTCCCATATTCCTAATTCCTTAAGCAAATCTATTTTTGAAGATGAAAATAACACTAATCAAGAAATTATTTCGGTCCATTCTCAATCATTCAATCATCATAGTGATTTCAGTAGTCATGAATCCATTCCAATTTATGATTCATACAATGATGAGATAGCCTTTTTGAATCATAATATTGAAATTATATCATTCCCGCAAGTCAATGCAAACAATAATTTTAACTTCATAATTTCTGTTGGCACTTGTGGAAAGAAATTTTTTGCAAATGAATCCCAATCGTGTTGTACCATTATTTGTAACATTAATGTAAATTTTAATTTGCTTCGTTTTCATTTCCCCAATTTGAGTTTATTTTACTTTCAAATTTCATTTTTAAATTTCTAAGCACATTGTATTGGCACTTTGATGATTCAAACTCTAGACATACATCAAGTGCATTAATAATCTTGTATGAAAATCAATTCCAGAATTTGAAGCATGAACATCGTCTACTTATTTTGAAATTTTATTTGTTCATGTTTGGCCAATTCATGTATTATTTTCAAATAAGTTTATCACAAATTCAAGCACTTGAGAGTGCATCATTACATTATGGCCAGCAATGTAACACTTTTAGAAATCTTCTAAATCCCCATCCATAATTTGTTGATCCATGTGGAAAATGTCTGGAAGTTTTAGTCTTGGAGAAGATTTATGACTTTCTCAGTTTTCAGTAGGCTTCAATATTTGAAAATATATAATTCAAGCCTGGCCCAATGTTTTCTCTTCCTTTGAACATCTTCCAATCATTCATTGAAATACATCTTGATTTTTACGATCCTGTAGGCATATGGTTGGAATAATTTCAAGGTATGATTTTTGTAAATAAATTTATTTTTCCAAATTTTGATGTAAATAGTAGGTTGAGTTTTCCTTTTAATAATTTAGTTGTAGTTTTATTTTGCTGATTTTTTATGTTTTCATTAGTGAAGAAATAAAACTGAGAGAGTGGCTTCACTGGAAGTATGAGTATACTTAGTCATATGCTTTCTCAGTCAATTAGATTAGGAATAGAATTAATTTAATTGTATTTTTCTTTCCTATTTTTATTTATTTCAATGTTGCTGATTTCTAATAAACATGTAATAAAGCACTATACATTTATCTTAATATTCACTTTATTTTTGATAAAGAGTGGTTCAAAGCATATTTACCATATAGTATTTTCAGATCATATTCATGCTTGTAGTGCACTTGTTTATCTTTCTCCTTTACCACTATGCACTTTTGAAATAATAATTTCTCAAGCATGACTAAGTGATCCCATGCACCACTCTTGTGCTTCAATATGAAGTGGATATAAATCAATGGCTTGTTACTTAGTATTTAATTTAGATTAAATAAGTAAATGATGTTTGAACATATGCAGAATTCAAGATAATACATGGGAAAATGTCGAGATTTATAAGGTAAACTTACAATCAGAGTCTTCCAAATATGCATAGACATGTTCATCTTGAGTATGTTGTTAATTTCACTTTTTCATAGTTTATTTCTTATTTTTGTTTTGCTTCTTTTTGCAAGTCTTCATTGGCTTGATTTTTATTAGCCAATTTAATTATCCTTAGAAATAAGCGAGCAATCATCCCCTTCCAGACCATTAACATGTTTAGGGAAGTATTTTCTATATCATCATAATTTTTGTACTTTGTATTGGTGCTTCTTCTCATATCTCATTTCTTTGCAAATTTTGTAAAATGAGTCAATAATCATATTTTTCGTCTTATTTATGCAACTAAAATACATTTTTTGGCTCTTTCTTTCTTAGATTTGCTATGGGTCTATTGTCTCTCGCATTTTAAATGTTTAATTAAAGAATGCCCATAAGTAAAGGAAAATCACACAAAAAATCTTACAGAAGTTATAAAGTATTCCTATTCATGATTTTACCTATGCCCATCCCAAAATATTACATTTTTTGTGTTGATTTGAGCCTTTGCACTGCTTTCGCTCATATTGCATTCACTTTAGTCATGTTTTTCCCTCCCAAGATTATTTGGAGCCTCTATCTTGTAAATCTCAAGAATCTCAATCCTCTACTTTTTGTTTCATTTTTAAAAGGATAACTTTTCTGAGATCCTTTCTTCGTGACTTCAAACTTGTATATTTTTTGGACTCTCGGGTTCGTACGATATCAAAGCTATTTTATAAAATATTTCAAAATTGGTTATCTCCGAAATTTGAATACCTGATGTATCGAAAATGTAATATTCCCATGTGATACATTAAAAGCATTCACTATCAGAGGTTTTTGATATCGTAGGTTTTAAGTTATCTCAAGGCCCTACTTCTTAATGCTTTCCCTATATATCGAGACTTCCGACATCGTAAGTGAAATTAAATAAGACCTCCAAAATAATATTCTTGAGGTTATCGTAACCTTTCTATATTGACACCTTTTGAGCAAATGCTCCAAAATGACAATTCTGAAATGGAAACACTCGATATCCTTTTATGTATAAAGTATTCTATTTTCGGGTGATTTGATTTCAGAAATGCTATTCATTAATCCTTCTAAAATAAAAACTTCTGAAAAAACCTCTATATTTAATATATTTTATATCAAGAATATTCATTTCGAGACTCTTATTATCAAGTCCTTTAGTATTTCAGAGCTTCTCATTTCGGAGAATTGTGATATCATAAGTTTAATTCAAATTGTTCTCTGACATTCCATGCCCAAAATCCTACATGGAATCTTTGACATGATTTGCCGTGGTTTCACTTTAAATGTAATTTTATGGGCTTGAAAGCATAAATGATTCACATTTAATTTTCTTTGATTATCTCGAAACCTCAAAATCTAGGAACATTTTTACAAACCTTATTTTAATTCCTTCCAAGAACCCGACTTCCAAGTGACGTCATTTTCACCTGGTTCATATTTATGGGATTTCGGCTCCACTCGTTTCCTTCCGCCTAGATTCCTGATTTCTTGGCTAATGTGAATTATCATATTTTTATCGCTGCTTACTGCTTGTCAAGTTTAACTACATAATTTTCTTTTTAAAACATTCGACACGACAAATTAGTAAGAAAACAAGAGACATACAGAGGTAATGGGTCATTGGTCAATTTTGATTTTCTAATTTGATTTATTAATACATCGCTTCACTTCAACGATATGCATCAATTTGAGTCCTCTTAATATGTATATTTACAAACCATTTTTACATTGTTTAGGAGTTTGAAATGATTTCTTGGGATTGTATGAATACTGGGGCTGATATAAAATCAGAAGTAATGAAAGAGAATAATCGCTGCTACAATTCAAAAGAATCACATCTTAATTTTCATTTCTGATGGACTTTATTTTCTTCCATTTCCTTGTACATAAATCATTAATTTTGTTATATTTACTGCTCGTTTTAGTTAGATTTAATAAGTTATGATTTTGGGACAATGCTATTTATTAAGAGTACAACTTCTTCATGCTTTTAATTCCAATCACAAGAAGAGGTTATCTTTTGTTGGAGAAAAATGACAGCTTTCAGGTAAAATTAAAATGAGTTTTTTTTTTCAAATGGTAAGTTTTTGATCCAGGTGGCTCCATAAACGCTCAAAATTCAGAAGTGACTTTGGAAAAAATAAAAAATAAAAAGTCTTTATGTAGAAATTTTGAATAATTTAACACATATTCAACAGAGATGATCCTGATCATGTACTATTGCGGAATACATACACAATACATAAGCTCCTCTATGTTGATCATCAATATAGTAGCATCAATAACAATAAAACATCAAGAGCATTCACACATTAACACAGTATGTAACCCGGGGAAAGCATCTCGCTAAAAACCCCACACTATCTGTATATTAATGATTGAGACCATGTAACATTACAAAGTACAATGCTTATCACAAGCAATCTAGTACCAGCTCCACCTGTTACACACAATACAGCTAAGATCTGATCTCGAAATCTATTCCACTGCTTGCCTGCCTCCACTGCTCAATACCTACTCAAGAATGAATGAGAATGGTCTACCAAACTCGTATTTCACCTCCAAAGAATCACTCACAATGTGTAAGACGTGAGCAGAAGCTACAAACTGGGCAAATACATGAGCAAACTCATTGGCATACTCAATCCCTTGATTGTGCAAGATCTGATGCACAACTATAGTCACAACTGATAGCAATCTGATTCTCTAACACCTGTCCCTGCTGAACTGAACATGCACTGACATGCAACTGAGTTAACTGATGTATTCTATAGTTGTATTATGAGTTAATAATTAGTTTAACAACTCATCATTAGTCTATTTGCAGTTCGACTAACTACAACTAGTTTAACCAAGTCAAACTAAACACAACTCCATCAACTCCACAATCAACTCCACCAAATTCAACTGATTGAGTTCTAACTGAAGTCATGCATGCAACAACTCAACTGACTCATAAGAAAAGCGTACTTCCTTCTGACAGCTACATGGGCCACATCTGTAGCTCAAAATGAAGTGCTCCAAGAGAATAAGATCAAGTTTATAGTCCAAATATTATTATGAGACAATAATATTTGACTTTTCTATTTTTGACAGCCAGTCTAAAATTAGACTTTGATCACCCACACTGTGGTCACCCACACTTTGGTCACCCACATTGTGATCACTCACACTTTGGTCACCCACATTGTGATCATCCACACTGTGATCAAAAATAGAACTTGCGCCATATTTTGCCTGCGGGCCCACTTAGTGAAGGCGACTCTTTTCACTAAGCTCCATCATCTTGTTGCAATCTCAACACTCCCTCTCGACAAGATATGGATTATCAACAACCCCTATCCTGCCTCGGTGGTACTCGAATTTGCTCTTGGTGAGAGCCTTCGTCAGAATATCAACATCCTGATCCTCCGTTGGAATGTATGAAAGCAACATGATCCTCCGCTGCACACAATCTCTGATATGATGGTACCTGATGTCAATATGCTTAGATCTATCATGAAATACAGGATTAGCCGAGAGTTTAATGCAACTCTGGTTATCACAGTAAATCACAGTAGGATCCAAATGAGAACTGAACAAACCAACCAGGATCTTCCTCATCCATATAGCCTCGCATGCAGCCAAACTTGCTGCCATATACTCGGCCTCCGCTGAATTGAGTGCCACGGATCTCTGCTTCCTGCTGTACCAAGAAACTGCTGTCGATCCAATACTGAAGACCCCTCCTGATGTGCTCTTTCTGTCCGTTGGGCTCCCTGCCCAATCTGCATCCGTGAAGCCACATAGCTTCACCTCATCCTCCTGTCTGTACCACAAACCATATCCTGATGTGCCTCTCAAGTAGCGCAATACATGCTTGCTCGCCTTCCAGAAGAGCTTGGTAGGCTTAACCATAGCTTGTGAAAGCTGGTTAACTGCATAGCATATATCAGGTCGTGTATTGACCAAATACATCAGCGACCCCACCAACTGTCGATAAATAGTGGCATCCACTTCTTCTCCCGAAGTGGCATCCTCCTTCCTCCAACCTCCAGGAAGAGGAGTATCAACAGGCTTGCCGCCATGCATGTTGAACTTCTCCAGTATCTCCCGAGTATACTTGCCCTGAGAAACAAACAGTCCACCACTGCGCTGCCATATTTCCAATCCTAGGAAATAGTGAAGGAGGCCCAAGTCCTTCATCTCAAACTCTGTAGCAAGATCCTTCTTGCATGACAGTATCAACGGCTCATCACCCGTTAGAATCAAATCATCAACATACAATACAATGATAAGCAACTTACCCTCCACCACAATCTGGTATAGGTTAGGATCCGCCTCGCTCTTGGAGAATCCAAGTCTTGTGAAATAACTGTCTATTCGTGTGTACCAAGCACGTGGTGCTTGCTTCAACCCATACAGCGCTCTCTTGAGCCTACACACATGCGACTCGCTGCTGAAGACCTCAAAGCCTTCGGGCTGCTCAATGTATGCCTCCTCCTCAATGACTCCATTGAGGAACGCAGTCTTCACATCCATCTGATGAATGTGCCATCCCATCTGCGCTGAGAGAGCAAGAATCGTCCGTATGGAAGAATACCTTGCGACAGGTGCAAAGGTCTCCTCATAATCGATCCCCTCTATCTGTGAAAAGCCTCGGGCAACAAATCTTGCCTTGTACTTCTCCACTCTCCCGTCAGCTGCCTGCTTAACTTTGTAGATCCATCTCGAACCCACCACTGATTTCCCTTCCGGTCTAGGAACAATCTCCCATGCACTGTTTCTGACAATAGAATCATACTCTTCCACCATGGCGTCTACCCATGCGGGATCCTCCACAGCTTCCTCGAAAGAGGATGGCTCAGTCACAACACACTTGCTCATCAGAGCCATGTATCCAGTGTACCGATCAGGTGACTGTATCTGCCTGTGTTGGGCTGTAGGTGGTCCTACAACTTTCTCTGCATCTTGAGCCAATCGCTAAGCTTCTGTCAAGCGCTTTCGCCCTCTGATGGTTGGCGCTGCATGAGTGGTCTCTTCCACTCCATGAACCTCGTCCTGTGGCTGATCCACGTCCTGAAGCTCATCCTTAGGAACTAATAGCTCCTCATCTGCATGCAAGTGTAGCTCCCTCTCAAGCGAACACTTCATGGCTTTCTCCTCCTGAAATTTTATATCCCGTCACACAACAGTTTTACCACTGTCTGGCAAATACACACGATAGTTGTGGGGCGTATCAGTGTACCTCACAAATATCCCAACCTTTGCGGTTGGCTCCAACTTCTTCCTGGCATCCTTCGTCACATGCATGTAAACGTTAGCACCAAAAATACTCAAATGAGAAAGATCAGGCTTCTTACCAGAATAAGTCTCCTCAGGTGTACTCATGCCAAGTATCCTATGAGGACAACGGTTCTGCACATAAACTACTGTATTGCATGCTTTCACCCACAAGTGAAGGGGTAGGCCCTGATCATGCAACATTGCCCGTGCAACACCCACAATCATTCTGTTCTTCCGCTCAGCTACCCCGTTCTGCTGTGGGTTATGGGGAGCTATGAGCTCTCTACGAATCCCTTTTGCCTTGCAGAAATCCTTGAACTCGTCCGAGATGTATTCACCACCATTATCGCTCCTAAGAGCCTTCACCTTCTTCCCCGACTCCTTCTCGACCAGTGCTTTGAATTCATAGAACTTTGAATATGTCTCGCTCTTCTTCTGCATGAAGAAGATCCAACACTTACGAGAGAAATCATAAAAAAAAATCACATAATACCTGTGTTTTGCTGTCGAAGCAACTGAGAAAGGTCCACACACGTCTGTGTGAATTCTCTCAAGGATCGTCGTGGCGCGACTATCCTTCTCGTGAAAGGTGGCTTTCACAAACTTCCCCAAAGTACACCCCTTGCACTGATCTGACTGCACAAGTGTGCCTTTAGGAAGCCCTATAGTGATCTGATGCAGTATCTTCAAGGCTCCATGGTGAAGGTGACCCAATCTCCTGTGCCACAACTCGCCATCATCCGAGCTCACCAATCCTTCTGCCTTGCCCGCCATTGCTGCGCATCCATCTACATGCAACTGATAAAGGTTCCTCACTCGAACCCCTATCTTCCGGGTCTCACCAGTTGTCTTGCTGCGCAGGAAAGCCTTTCCCTCGCTGAAAACAACATCATACCCCTTGTCTTCTAACATCGCCACTGAGATGAGATTCTTCGTCAATCCTGGAACATGCATGACTTCCTTCAATACGAAGGGTTTACCAGACTCCCTCTCAAAGGAAATGGTACCGATACCGGTCACACTGTATCTACCATCATCGCCCATCTCGATGTGCACTCCAAGATCTTTGTCCTCCAGATCAGAGAACAAATCTCTATCTCCCGTCATGTGAAAAGACGCACCATTGTCCAAGAACCACACTGATCCCATCACACTTGAAACCAAGCATGCGATCAATGAAAAATCAAGCTCAAACTGTGAGGCTAGAGCCTCTCCTGCTGAAGATCCAGCAGCCTGCTTGTTCTTCTTCTTCTGCGGACAATTAGTGGCATAGTGTCCGTGCTGGTGACAGTGAAAACACTTCACCTTGGACATATCTTGCTTCTTGCCTTTCGCACCAGACTGAGAAGCTTTCTTGCTCTTCCCTTTCTTTGCTTTGGCAGCCAAAGCGCAATTCTCTTCATCAGATACCTTTGATGAAGATCCATTCTCACCTTTATTGTTTCTGAGTTTATCCTTGAGTGCTAGGTCGCTCTTGCTTTGGAATAACATTTGCAATCCGTTGAAAGACATTTCAACAACACTGCTGCAAATTCAATTTCCACCAGCAACCAACTCAACTGCTTCCGATCTAGAATTCGTGAGAACACAATATTTCTCGTACAGAGATTGACTGTATGGGCATTCACCGGATATCTCACCTTCCAAAGGAAGGATGAATCCAGAGGCTACCTGGCCCGATTACAGACTCTGCCTGAAGAAATAGAATGTAAACACTTCCTGAATAGTAGATCTGATGATCAACAGCTCCGATACCATGTAGAAATTTTGAATAATTTAACACATATTCAACAGAGATTATCCTGATCATGTAATATTGCGGAATACATACACAATACATAAGCTCCTCTACATTGATCATCAATATAGCAGCATCAATAACAATAAAACATCAAGAGCATTCACACATTAACACAGTATGTAACCCGGGGAAAGCATCTCGCTAAAAATACCACACTATATGTATATTAATGATTGAGACCATGTAACATTACAAAGTACAATGCTTATCACAAGCAATCCAGTACCAGCTCCACCTGTTACACACAATACAGCTAAGATCTGATCTCGAAATCTATTCCACTGCTTGCCTGCCTCCACTGCTCAATACCTGCTCAAGAATGAATGAGAATGGTCTACCAAACTTATATTTCACCTCCAAAGAATCACTCACAATGTGTAAGACGTGAGCAGAAGCTACAAACTGGGCAAATACATGAGCAAACTCATTGGCATACTCAATCCCTTGATTGTGCAAGATCTGATGCACAACTATAGTCACAACTGATAGCAATCTGATTCTCTAACACCTGTCCCTGCTGAACTGAACATGCACTGACATGCAACTGAGTTAACTGATGTATTCTATAGTTGTATTATGAGTTAATTAGTTTAACAACTCATCATTAGTCTATTTGTAGTTAGACTAACTACAACTAGTTTAACCAAGTCAAACTGAACACAACTCCATCAACTCCACAATCAACTCCACCAAACTCAACTGATTGAGTTCTAACTGAAGTCATGCATGCAACAGCTCAACTGACTCATAAGAAAAGCGTACTTCCTTCTGACAGCTGCATGGGCCACATCTGTAGCTCAAACTGAAGTGCTCCAAGAGAATAAGACCAAGTTTATAGTCCAAATATTATTATGAGACAATAATATTTGACTTTTCTATTTTTGACAGCCAGTCTAAAAATAGACTTTGATCACCCACACTGTGGTCACCCACACTTTGGTCACCCACATTGTGATCACTCACACTTTGGTCACCCACATTGTGATCATCCACACTGTGATCAAAAATAGAACTTGCGCCATAATTTGCCTGTGGGTCCACTTAGTGAAGGCGACTCTTTTCACTAAGCTCCATCATCTTGTTGCAATCTCAACACTTTAAAATGTAGTGAAACGAGGACCAAGTCATAGAGCTTGGCTAGAGATTTTCGACGATTCAAACGACGCCTCAATCTGATTCCATATGATCAACTTATTGCAGTTTAAAGTTTAACAAGACAGGGAAAAAGAAGGGGGCCACAATGTGGCACATGACATCCTAGTTAGCAGGTAGGACGCACAAGGCATATGTGGCAGCTAACTAACCAATCAGGCATTGGCACTTGGCACCCAGACATTGGCTCTTTATTCCTGCAAAGAGACAAAGAAACATTATTATAATACCAATAAAACAAAAAAATATTATAAAATATATAAATGCATCATTATATTATATTGTGTTTAAATGGTGGCGGATAGTCAAACCCCACCACCACATGATAGCCTGAAGGCTCAACCACATAACATATATGTTAATCGTTACAAACTGTGTAGGTTTTAACCCCGTATAGAAATTACCTACATACGTGTTATAGACATTTTTGGGCACTGCAACCCCAATCATATATGTCCATAAACCAAGGGCTTCTGAGTCCCTAAAAGTGTTGTTTGATGCCCTAAAGGAACAAGGTCAGTTGATTACATCATCTCCAGAAGTTCTCCACAGAAAACTGCTCAGGACTGGTCAAAATTGGACCATACAGGTTGCCCAGTGCTAAGGGTGCGATGCATCTCACCTGCCCAGTGTAAAAGGTGCGATGCATACAGGAAAGCCCTTCTGTAGGGTGCGATGGGCGAGAATGGACAAATGGTAGAGACAGTTTGCAAGGTGGATGATCATGGAATTTTCCAGAAACTTCTCCTCTAACACTTGCCTCTTTGAATTCGCCCAGGGATGAGTAAGAGATCATCAATCTCCAAGTGGAATCAAGAACTATAAGGGAGAAAAAACTAATCAAAATCCCAGAAGCTGACTCACCTCCCTGCAATCATCTATATATGGATCCCTCATCCCAGAGACCCAGAGGCTAGAATTTTGTATCTTGTAAGGAAGTGCTGTTGGTTTCCTGGTGGAATATCATAGTGTTGGGTGATCTAAGCTTTTCATGAGGTGAAGAAGGGCTTTCATGCTAGGAGGATGACGCTGGGTCAGATCAATGGATTGTAATCCTCTCTTCTAATCTTTACATCAATAAAGCTATTCAAGTTTTCCTCCACATTCTCGTATGTCTGATAGTATATGCATTTGTGTGGTCAATATATATCTGGTCCTATATTGCTTATGATTGTAGATCTCTGCACTTTGAAGGTATTGTGCTGCTTTGACTTTACAGGTACTCTTTGAAGCGGAGTGGTCAAGGGAGAAGCGGCAAAGACCTGTCGGTGAGGAGAAGGAACAAGCAAAGAACCGAGCAAAAGATCGAGGTTGGTATTCTTTGATCCTCTCCTATCTACTTCTCATAAAGGAAAACGAAAGTAACTTTAATCTGTTTGTTTCTAAGATAGCTACCCGTCTTAGTGGGACTAGAAGCTCTGCATAGACACTAGATTTCCCGATAACAAAATGACGACTCCACTGGGGAGCGAATAACTTGTTTTCTTGTTTATAATTGTTTGCTTTATAAACTTACAGACGGAGCTTGAAGTTAAGCCAACTAGCCTTCGAACTGCATTTTCTATGCAAGTGAAAAGTAGATCAATGCCGCTTCAGTCTATCTCCGGGTTTTGTTTATAAACTGAACAATCGATTTGCAAACATCCTAATTTCCCTAGTGGTGGCTCTAGTAACCTCATTAGATCAACCCCTATGATTTCTATTTACTGACTATCATTAGCTCAGCCTAAATCCCTGAACTAAGTTGAAAACTGTGACCAAGAACCAAGTTGAAGTCTCGTCCCTGGACCATCGCACTTTCTTCTCTTGGGAATCTGGATGCATCGCAACTCTCGTGTGCAGTAGGTGCACCGCATTGCACTTTCCCTATGTTGCAGGTGCGCTGATCAGATAAAACGTCTTCTGCTTCCAGATTTTGGTTTCTTTGTTCACTCTCTTTAGCTTTATTCAGGAGTTTTGCTGTCTGTGATCAGTATACCACTGTGGAAACTCCCTTCCTTTGCATGATTCCACCCCCATAGAATTGTGAATGTTTTTATGTATTGTGCACCATTTATAGTTCTCTTTTACAAAAAGTACTGTAATCAAACTGTCATCTTTTGATTTGGAAGTGTCGCAAGTGTCGTTTTCAGTCAAAGAAAAGAATCCTATCATTATTGATGGTCGATTATACAGTTACTTTTGTATTTGATTTGAATTAGTAGTTTTTCAAGTGTCGGAAGCAGTTTTCAATTCAAAGTCGCAAAGTGTCGTCATTATCTTTCTTTCGTTTTTGAAGAGAAATTTGTTAGTACTGTCGCTTTGAAAAGATAATTCAGATTTGTACTCAGCATTCTTTATGTCATTCACACATTAGGAAAGTAGAAAACAAATACATGCATGTGCATTTACATTTAGACTACTTGTTGGTTTGATTTAGGACAATGCATCTAGTGTGTGCTCTCTGCTCTATGTTGAAAGAATATCATCTCTCTTTCTTTAGTAGCTAGGATTTTCATTGAAAAAAGAAGATTAAACGATTGTTTATCATCTTAGATTGCATTTTAGGAATTATATATCTACATCACGCGGTGAACCTGAAAAGCAAATTTCTTAAGAAAGATCAACTGTAAAATAAATTCAATGAACATAAAAATGCTTTGGAACCTAATGCACAACATTTAGAAGTCTAGGCTAGAGACGTATTCTAGCATCGTAAAGCCTGGTAACTATCGCTTTCATTGTTGGTTGGGTGATTCCTCCTCTTTGAGACGACAAGTGCCAGTATGGACTGGTGCTCCCACGTACCGTCGAGTATATATTGGGAGACCACAATAGGCTATATCTTTATCCATAGGAAGCCGTGTCTGCTGCCCTATCGATCAAAATGCACTGAACACAACATTTGGGAAGATTGACTGCCGTACTGTAAAAAGTATTCTGCAGTTTTGCGATTGGTTTGGTAATCCCTCTATCTAGATTTCTAGAGTAGTCTCTTTTGTTCCTTTTCAGACTTCTTAAAGGAAAAGGTCCATCTGAGCACTTATCACTTCAGGCTCATTAAAAATCGAAGGCGACTAGAGTCATCTTTTGTTTTTTCTCGACTCTTAAAAATTGAAAAAGCAGGTTGTGTCAAAGCGTCTAAAATTTATTTTAATCGGAATAACGTCACTGTTCCCTCGTTGGTCTTAGGTTGAGAAAATGGAGTCCACCAACCAAGGATTTCCCCTTGGAGGAAATCTGGTCCTTTCTCCTCTTGGGGAGATGTTGGTGCACCTCATATGGCCACATTGTCACTTCTAGGATTGACGATTGGCTTGCCAATATGGCTCTTCTCGACCTCCGTCGTTTAGAATACCGTGATTCCTGAAAAATCAAGTCAGCAACTGGATGATACTAGAGTTACCCCCCAACCTTCTACTTCATCTGTTTCTCCCTCTCCTCCTTCCTCTTCGCTTGATGAAGCTGGTAAAGCAAAAAATCAAGTAAATAAGAAGGAGAAGAAGGGGAAGGAGAAGAAGGAAAGGAAGAAGAAGGAGCCAAAGGCAAAAAGGGGTAACCATGCATCATCTAGCGAAAATCCATACACGGCACCGTCCAGATCTAAATCTCCATGTGTCATTTGCAAAGGGGACCACTATCATCAAGATTGTTATTATATCCCCCAGATCTTAAGGGATTGGTCTCCTCATTTGCTCAATTCGGTGTCAGCAACCTCTGATGATCATGTTGAAAGCACACCATCAACTAGTGAAATCGAAGTCTCTGGACAGAAAGGAAGATGTAAATTTCCTTGCAAACTGTACGAAGGCAATCATGCCATCCACCATTGTCCCTTCCTGGATGAAGCTAAAAAAGTCTTGGATAACCGCCTCGCTTCACCGCTGTGGCTTCCTCCTGGATATAAGAAACTCTTGCCGAGTCCATCGCTAGTTGAAAATCTGACCGAAAAAACTTTGTGGTCGATCGAAGCACCTATCATTGAAGATAAACCCACTGAATCCATACCAGACGAAAGTCAAAAGGTTTAGGCGGCAGTCGACCCGGTCTTGTCTTCGGAAGGTCCATCTTCAGATGATACAATCACTGAAGAGAATGAGAACAACACCATTCAAATTCTTTTCGTAAACACAGACTCCGATGAACATGGGGGCAATCTACCCATTCCTTTACCGTAGGAAGGAAGTTCGTCAGAGTCATACTCGGCCGTTTATTCGGTCCCACCTCCGAGCAACCTAGTCATTTCCTTCGATTGGAATTTACTAGGCAGACCCTGTTTACCGGCTAGTGTACCATTCCGAATCATTGTTCAAACCTACAGAATGGTCATGGTCGGTACCATCATAGATGAGGGGGCTTCTGTGAGTATCCTTTCCTCAACTGCTTGGAAAGTGCTTGGTTCGCCATCGCTTCTACTTGAGATGTGGAATCTAACAGGCTTTGATAAAGGAACCAGTCGACCATTAGGGATCCTTCCAAGTTTTCCTATAACCTTGAGAAGGAAAATCATGTATCTGAATGTAATGGTAGTCCAAGGACCTTTAGATTATAATTTGCTCCTTGGACGTGACTATATTTATAGCATGGGAGCCATTGTCTCCTCACTCTTTCGAGTAATGTGTTTTCAGCATGAAGGCCGAGTGGTCCAGCTTGTAGACCAGCTTTTGTTCCCCGGCTCACACATAGCTAATAGTCAAATTCCATCCCTAAATGGTATTTTTACGCAAGGAATGTCTCATCAATATCCAGTTTGTCCACCTGAATAACGCGAGTAATTCGGGGGTCAGGACTGAAACCCAGGGGGCATGCACCCTGGTCTGCTTCGGTAGGAAAACTCTGGGTATAGAGTAGGTTTCCGCGGAGGATATGTGACTGGTCCAATGCCCATCCATATAGGAAGAGGGTATTAGATTGGAATAAGATACCTCTATCAGAAGGTAGGCCTTTCCTGATAGAACAAATGTTTTGTCTGCAAATTGAAGGGTAACCTGGAAACTCTACTTCACTATACCTGGGGGCATGCAAACCTTTTTGCATGCAAGTGAAGAACGACCATTTATTTTCTTAGTTTGTAGATTCTCAAACCCTTTAAACTCATAGGATTGGTCATTCCTAACTTGCATAATGAAAGGATACGGAGCAAAGCTTCGAAAGGTGCAAGCTCCATAAAAATGGAATCTACCGATGAGATGTCCTTATCATACAACTGGCACGAATAGTTTTTATGTGAAGTTCAAGCTCGTTAAAAATTAAACCTAAGCAATGAGAAAATGTTCCCCCCAGAGTTTAAGCTCATTAAAAAATGAACCCATCTCCGGTAAATAACCATTGTGAATGCATTATCATCAGCTTTTGAGCCTTGGTCGTGTTCTCATCATCACCTCCACTCTGTTTTAGCTGATCATACGCCTCCATTGGATTTTTTACCCTTTTGAGGAACAATTGCGACGAGTTATTCTGTTAGCCATCCTTGTGACACTGCCGTGATTGGAAATTCCAAACCTTACCTGGAATCAGCTGCTACTTGAAATTATCACTCATTCCTCAAAAAACGAGTCTCCTTTAAGCTCTTTTCATTTGACTCGTAAAATATGAAAAGATTGCCAAGCAGTTGGCCTCTCCAGCTTGTTAAAGCTACCGGGAGTGCTATCCCTCCTCTAGATTTTAATCTTTTTGGACCTGAGGGATTATTACACAAAAAGATTGAGCACTTGTCTTGTTTGGCTCGTTAAAACTATCGAAAATTCATCCCTTTCACATTATTTTATACTTTTTCGGACTTAAGGGATTACATGACGAAAAAGGATCACTGTAGTTTCCTTTCCGTCCCTTTTCAGACTCTCTAAAATTGAAAAAGTACCGAGTTATCTTTGTCTTTAAACTCGTTAAAACCAATAGTGACAAACTTGTCCATGCAGACAAGAACGAGTTTCACTGTTGCTAGGCTCGTTAAAACATAGCGACGGGTTTGCCCGAAGGGAAAATTATAGAATAAGAATATGTTATCCTCCTCAAGCTTGATAAAAATAAAGAGGTACTGGTCAACAATGACTGGTGAAAAATTGGGAAGAAAACTTGAAGAAACTTTATTGGTAGCGAGTCACTCTTGAACATGACACTTTCACTCCGTCACCATGATTGAGTCAGGTTGGGTTATTCCGTTCACCAGTCATATTACCATTAGTCCATCGTACCATCCATCTTTGGGGTTAACGCTACCAATCCATTTCAGTGTCGCCGATATGTTCAAAAGAAGTCGATCAGAGAATTCACCAACCCATCTTGTGTCTCATCCGTTGCAATACCTTTAAGCTTCGTTCTTTCATGACCACCACCCTGAACCCTGTATCATCAGATCATTTTCACCTCCAAAAGTCATTTGCTCCATTCTATGTCGTAGATGTGGGATTCATTAAGGCCCTCCTATGACGGGTCACTTCTTGTCGACATCAACTCATTATCCAAGAAGTCGACCTAGGAACAACCCTTTCAGTACTTTGAAGCTTGCATGCCTTAATGGCAAGTTTCTCACTTTCGGCGACAAGTTTACATCAATGGCCTTCGACCGAGAGATTTTGCGTGGTGTTCGACGCCAAGTCCCATTTTCACACCACGTGAATTGTACTGTCATACCTTAAGGGTCATCATCATTATTGGTGATTCCTCTCATGCCTGTTAACAACTTACATCATTGGCTGGTAATCAGGCGATGTCTTTCCATGTTCGACTCCAGAACATTTTTCACATGGATCGACTTGTACTTCAGGCGAAGATTGGACAAGTTTGAAGACCCCGGAATGGGAATGCCCGCCTCAGCTAGATCATGAAAATGTTATGAAGATAATGTATTGTATTGTATCTTATTACAGGTCGCCTTCCAGTTCAAAAAAACTCAGATCCTGATGATAAAGCATTTCACCCGACATCAAAAGATTAACGACCTCATGCTTTAGGGGGCAACTGTTATAGACATTTTTGGGTACTACAACCCCAATTATATATGTCCATAAACCAAGGACTTATGACTCCCTAAAAGTGTTGTTTCATGCCCTAAAGGAACAAGGTTAGCTGATTACATCATCTCCCAGAAGTTCTCCACAGAAAACTGCTCAGGACTGGTCAAAACTGGACCATACAGGTTGCCCAGTGCTAAGGGTGCGATGCATCTCACCTGCCCAGTGTAAATGGTGCGATGCATACTAGAAAGCCCTTCTGTAGGGTGCGATGGGTGAGAACGGACAAATGACAGAGACAGTTTGCAAGGTGGATGATCATGGAATCTTCCAGAAACTTCTCCTATGACACTTGCCTCTCTGAATTTGCCTAGGGATGAGTAAGAGATCATCAATCTCCAAGTGGAATCAAGAACTATCAGAGAGAAGACACTAATCAAAATCCCAGAAGCTGACTCACCTCCCTGCAATCATCTATATATGGATCCCTCATCCCAGAGATCCGGAGGCTGGAATTTTGTATCTTGTAAGGAAGTGTTGTTGGTTTCCTAGTGGAATATCATAGTGTTGGGTGATCTAAGCTTTTCATGAGGTGAAGAAGGGCTTTCATGCTGGGAGGATGACGCTGGGTTAGATCAATGGGTTGTAATCCTCTCTTCTAATCTTTACATCAATAAAGCTATTCAAGTTTTCCTCCACATTCTTGTATGTCTGATAGTATATGCATTTGTGTGGTCAATATATATCTGGTCCTATATTGCTTATGATTGTAGATCTCTGCACTTTGAAGGTATTGTGCTGCTTTGACTTTACAGGTACTCTTTGAAGCGGAGTGGTCAAGGGAGAAGCGGCAAAGCCTGTTGGTGAGGAGAAGGAACAAGCAAAGAACTGAGCTAAAGATCGAGGTTGGTATTCTTTGATCCTCTCCTATCTACTTCTCATAAAGGAAAACGAAAGTAACTTTAATCTGTTTGTTTCTAGGATAGCTACCCATCTTAGTGGGACTAGCAGCTCTGCATAGACACTAGATTTCCCGATAACAATACGAATTCTAAAACATAAAATAAACAATGCGAGAGCATAACACATAAAACACATATAAACAGATATTTTCCCTTAGATCCCAAAACCGGGACTACCAAATTGATTTTTCATTATGTTCCTTTCAATGTTACAATACATATATATACATGCTGAAGCATCCAATACCATGGACCGAAAACCATCACCCCCAAAACCATGTGCGAAAACCATGCACAAAACCATAGGTAGGTTTGCCTCGCCTAATATAGAGTCCAAAAAAATTTCCCTCAGGGCACTGCCCCGGACCCCGTAGAGGGGGGCTAACTACCCCGTCAAACCCCCTGTGACCCCTACGCTGTGAAATCAGCACAACAAGGGGGGGGCTCTGCCCCCCCTATAACCCCTCGTTTCATAGCATAGGTTGGCTAGTCGTGGAAATAATATAACACAACCCAACAAAACTTCATTTCATATGACGACAGAAAAAAAACCACAACCACCGAATGATAAAACCATGTGATATATTGTAATGGGATTTCACCCACATCATGCCAAGTGTTAAGAGTTTATGGGACCAACGGGGTTCAAACCTGCCCGACCCACATGGGTCGGCCCACGAACGAGCGGTCCCGCATAAAGTTCCAACAAATGTTAAACAATGTTCCAACTGCATTCCAAAAACATTCTAACACATACACCATAACCGTTGCTACCGAAGTTACAATGAATGTGCCAAGTTTAAACAAAAATCGTCACCAGTTTGTAACCAGAGCATGCCAATAAAAAAATTGTTAAACTATGTTCCAATTTAGGCTAGGGTTGGGTTTTGAACCCGTAACCTCTACCCGCTAATCACAACGACTTGCCAACCTGCCAGCCCATGGGGCTTTGAAACCTCCACCCGCCATAACCTCTCATTTTTCCATTCAAATGAGAGCCGAGCGGTGGAGGAGCGACGAATGCAGGAGTGCCCTACGCAGTGGAACCATGAGCAAGGGTATCCTGGAGATGCAAAAAAGATTTCCTTAGAAGGCCAGAGGTGTTAGTGTCATAATTTGACAAGATTATAGTAATTTTGCACGTTTTCTCATCAGGAGTCCAAATATGTAATTTGTTTCCCAATATGAGCAGCAGAAGTTCAGTTGTCCAATAGAAATGAATCTTTGGAGAATTTTGTGGAATCTAAAAGATTCCCTTGGAGGTTGATTTTTGACTAAGGCATAATGATGCCAACTGTATAGTCATTTTTCACAGAAATTCATAGGGAGCGCAGTGGTGTGATGAAAATATTCATGAGTGTAGTGGCTTTTTTAGCCATCTTTAGGAAGGAATCTTTGGGGGAAGCTTTGAGATGCCCGAGCATCCAGAATTTGATAGTGTTAAAAAGGGGAAAATTTTATAGTCGTTTGACATGATTTCATGCTACGATTTTAGCGGTGATGTTCATTTCATTAGTTGAGATTTGTATTTTTCGGCCATCCCCGAAAGTGGAGGTATATGATGTAGTTATCTCATATTTTTCTCCTAATTTGTTGAGATGATGTTTTTTGTTGTTGAGATCCCTGATTATCATTATGTTGAAGGATACTTGTATGCCACATCATGTGAGATTTTATTAGCTTGTCATGTTGAAGGAAGACCCATTTGAGTGAGAGTTCCTATAGGGAGAACGTCTCTTGGAGAGACATGCCACTCTAGTTGAGGGTATTCATCCTTGCAATGACACATAATGTACTATGTAATCATCATCATATTGCAACATTTAATGAATTCGCCTCCCCACTCTTGAAACTAGGGCCCGAAGACGTAACCCACACTAGGTGAACTCTGTTATCAATGTGTTTGTGTCTTGTGCTCTAATGGTTGTCTTTATTCTTCATCTTCTTTATGGTATGTGCATGTGGATTTTAATAATCTTTCATATGCAATTCTGATAACATCACAGAAGTAAAATATCTTGGTTAATTCCGATAGCTAAGGAGATCCAGATCAAGTTTGCTATTAGAACGGTCTTCTTGCTGATGTGAATTGCGAGTGTGAAGGATTGAACGTGCAACAAGAAGGAAAATGGAGAATAATAGAGATATCTACAAATACCTCCTCATGATGGCACACATGGTGGACATAATGTATGCAAATTATGAGGAGAAGATGGCAAGAGAGGAATGGGAGAAAGAAAGAGAAGAGGACAATGCTCCCTCTACACTCTCGAGTGTACATTCATATTCTTCATCATATTTTCATCATTTAGATGAGGAGATCAATAAGAGCCTTCAAGCAAAGAATGTTGAATTGAGGAGACTACTACGAGAAGAAAAAGAGTAGAAGAAGAGACTACAACTTTAGTTACGAGCCACAGAAGAGGCCTTGGAAAAGTTGAAGTGCAACGAAGGCTTAGCAAATCCATCATCACCTGTTTAAGAATCAACAACTGAGGTAAACAATGTTGATCATTCTTTAGTTTTATTTTCACATGAAACTATTTCTGTAGGAAACATGGGGGTACCCATTTCAGGAACTGGCATGAGACTCCTTACCAAGATGGGGTATAAAGTAGGAGAACATGGTGTTAATGGCTAAGGAATGACTCAGCCATTGGAGGTTATACAGATACCTCATTTTTCAGGTTTGGGATACACTGAAGGGGAGTGATCCAAGATATTAGAAGCTTCCAAGACATTGTCGAAGCCATCAGAGAAAGAGGATGATGGGAACACATCACCATCCTCCCATGATAGTTCACATCGCAAAGGGAGAGATAAGGAAAGCTCTCATCGCCAAAATTGCACCAAAGACAACCAAGAGAGGTATAAATAGTCTCAATATTCTAGAGTTCATTTTGATTACAAGCATGTTGATGATGAGCACAAATCATGGAGTAGAAAACCATGTAGTTTTTGTGGTTTGCATAGCCATGTGGTTGCTGAGTGTTGGAAGAGAATGACATCAAGAAAGAGGATGAGGCGTGAAAGACCTTATCCACATCAGGGAAAGAAGAAGGTTAAGCAGATTTGGACGAATAAGACTTTTTGTAGTCATTGCAATAGAGGTTGACATCAAAGAGCCATGTGTTGGAGGCTCCATCCAAAGCAACGTCTCAAGGATAAAGTGCCCATGCAAAAACTAGTTGGAAAATTTGTTCAACAAGCGAATCTGCCATAGGGAGATGATGACCCATTCACTTTCATGAGTGAGAGATGGTTTTTCTAGATATGGTAGCTTGTCATGGCCGCATTTTGTAAATCATGTGTTGCAATTTAAATTGTAAAAGTGATGATGTGTTTTCCATCACTTATTAAAGCAACAATGATGTTTTGGCCTTTATTGACATTCGAAGTATTTATTTCTATTCTAGTGTAAATTTGACCAAAGAGTGTGTCTATAAAATCTTGGAAGGTATGAGGATGCTTAGGTCATGGTTGGTCATGTAATTTGAAAATATTGTAATACAGGTTTGTAGAGGATGCAAGTGTCGGTTCATCACTTATGGCTTTGAAGAACAAGGGTGAAGGAAAAGGAAGTGTGACTTGTCAAGACACTTGTTGTGCTGACAATGTAACACAATAGTTGCAGATTATGTTCATGTTTTTGGAAGACCAAAAGCTCCTTAGTGGGGAGGAATAATCTAGGTGGCTTCAGAAACGCTCAGAATTCAAAAGTGCCTTTGGAAAAAAAAAAAAAGGTCTTCAAAATGTAGTGAAACTAGGAACACATCATAGAGCTCGACGAGAGATTTCCGACGATGCAAACGACACCTCAATTTGAGTCTATATGATCAAATTATTGTAGTTTAAAGTTTGAAAAGATAAGGAAAAAAAAGGGCCCATAGTGTGCTACATGACATCCCAGTCAGCAGGTGGGACCCACAAGGAATACGTGGTAGTTGAATGACCAATCAGTCATTGACACTTGGCACCCACAGATTGGCTCCTTATTCCTGCAAAGAGACAAAAGAAATATTATTAAAATACCAAATAAAACAAAAAAATATTATAAGATATATAAATACAAAAAAAACATATAAAACAAAAATAATTTTTAAAATATAAAAATAAAATGGTTATTATTTACTATTATGGCTATAATAACCATATAAATCCATGTACAATAACCACATTAAAAAAAAATCAGACAACGAAAAATGACAGATTTGTTATGATAAAAACAAAAAAAATTAAAATAAGGGTGGCAGGCTGCCACTCCCGCCACCCATGACATCATTATATTATATTGTATTTAAATGGCGGTGAATGGTCAAACCCTGCCACCACATGACAGCTCGAAGGCCCAACCACATAACATATATGTTAATCGTTACAAACTGCATATCATACAACAACCAAAACAAAACCACGACCACCGAATGATAAAACCATGTGATATATTGTAACGGGATTCCACCCACACCATTCCAAGTGTTAAGAGTTTATGGGACCGACGAATTTCAAAATTTCTTGGCCCACGTGGGTTGACCCACCAACAGGCAATCTTGCATAACGTTCCAACAAACGTTAAACAATGTTCCAACCACATTCCAAAAACATTATAATACATACACCATAATCGTTATCGCGAGAGTTACAACGAATGTGCAAAGTTTAAACAAAAACAGTCACCGGTTTGTAACCAAAATGTGCCAATAAAAAAATATGTTAAAATGTGTTCCAATTCAGGCCATGGGTTGTGTTTTGAATGTGGAACCTCCGCTTGTCAATCACAACAACTTGCCAACTTGCCAACCCATGGGGCTTTGAAACCTCTGCCTGCCATACTCTGTTTAACCTCTACTTTTCTGTTCGAACAGGAGCTGGGTGGTGGAGGAGCGGCAAAACTAGGAGCGACTTGCACAATGGAATCATGAGCAAGGATATCTTAGAGATGCTAAAAATATTCCCTTAGAAGGCCAAAGCTTATAATCATTTTTGCATGTTTTCTCATCAAGAGTCCAACCGTGTAGAATGTTTCCCAATCTCAGCAGGTGAAATTCAGTTGTCCAGTAGCAAGGAATCTTCAGAGAATCTTGTGGAATCTAAAAGATTCCCTTGGATGTTGTTTTTTGACTGAGGCAAAATGATGCCAATTGTATAGTCATTTTTCGTAGAAATTTGCAGGGAGCAGTGGTGTGTTGAAAGTCTTCATCAACGCTGAATTTTTTGGCCATCTTCAGGAAGGAATATTTGCGGGAATCTTCGAGATGCCCGAGGGTCCATAATTTAACGGTGTTAGAAAGGGGAAAATTTTATAGTTGTTTGACATGATTTCAACGGTGATGTCTATTTCAGCAACTAATATTTGCATTTTTAGCCATCCCCGAAAGTGGAGATATATGATGCAGTCGTGTCATGCTTTTATTCTGATTTGCTGAGATGATGTTTTTATTGTTGAGATCCCTGATTACCATTATGTTGAGGAATACTTGTATGCTACATCATGTGAGATTTTATTGGCTTGTCATGCTGAAGGAAGGCCCATTTGAGTGAAAGTTCCTGTTCGGAGAATGTCTCATGGAGAGACATGCCACTCTGGTTGAGGGTATTCATCCTTGTAATGACAAATAATATAGTATGTGCTCATCATCATCTTGCAACATTTAATTAAGCAACCTCCCCACTCTTAACATTGTAGCTTTTAACCCTGTACAAAAATTACCCGTAAACGAATTCTTAAAAATAGAAAATATACAATGGAGAGATCATAAAACATATACACAAAGATTTTCCCCTGGATCACAAAACCAAGACTACCAGATTGATTTTTAATTATATTCCTTTAAATGTTACAATACATATATATACATGCCGAAGCATTCATAAACCTCAATATATTAACCCTGGATTAGAACATAACCATAGTTTCCTTGACCGGATCTACAAAATACCATGGGAAAAAAACCATCATGCCCAAACCATGTGAAAAACTCATGCACAAAACCATAGGTAGGTCCATGTTATAGACATTTTTGGGCACTGCAACCCCAATCATATATGTCCATAAACTAAGGGCTTCTGAGTCCCTAAAAGTGTTGTTTCATACCCTAAAGGAACAAGGTCAGCTGATTACATCATCTCCCAGAAGTTCTCCACAGAAAACTGCTAAGAACTTGTCAAAACTGGACCATACTAAGGGTGCGATGCATCTCACCTGCCCAGTGTAAAAGGTGCAATGCATATTGGAAAGCCCTCTGTAGGGTGCGATGGGCGAGAATGGACAAATGGTAGAGATAGTTTGCGAGGCGGATGATCATGGAATCTTCCAGAAACTTCTCCTATGACACTTGCCTCTCTGAATTCGCCCAGGGATGAGTAAGAGATCATCAATCTCCAAGTGGAATCAAGAACTATCAGAGAGAAGACACTAATCAAAATCCTACAAGTTGACTCACCTCCCTGCAATCATCTATATATGGATCCCTCATCCCAGAGATCCAGAGGCTGGAATTTTGTATCTTATAAGGAAGTGCTGTTGGTTTCCTGGTGGAATATCATAGTGTTGGGTGATCTAAGATTTTCATGAGGTGAAGAAGGGCTTTCATGCTAGGAGGATGACGCTGGGTCAGATCAATGGGTTGTAATCCTCTCTTCTAATCTTTATATCAATAAAGTTATTCAAGTTTTCCTCCACATTCTTGTATGTTTGATAGTATATTGATTTGTGTGGTCAATATATATCTGGTCCTATATTGCTTATGATTGTAGATCTCTGCACTTTGAAGGTGTTATGCTGCTTTGACCTTACAGGTACTCTTTGAAGCGGAGTGGTTAAGGGAGGAGTGGCAAAGACCTGTCAGTGAGGAGAAGGAACAAGCAAAGAACTGAGTGAAAGATCGAGGTTGGTATTCTTTGATCCTCTCCTATCTACTTCTCATAAAGGAAAACGAAAGTAACCTTAATTTGTTTGTTTCTAAGATAGCTACCCATCTTAGTGGGACTAGCAGCTGTGCATAGACACTAGATTTCCCGATAACAAAATGGCGACTCCACTGGGGAGCGAATATATTTTTTGCTTGTCTATATTTGTTTGTTTTATAAACTTACAAACGGAGCCTGAAGTCAAGCCAGCTAGCCTTCGAACTGCATTTTCTATGCAAGTGCAAAGTAGATCAATGCTGCTTCAGTCTATCTCCGGGTTTTGTTTATAAACTGAACAATCGACTTGAAAACATCCTAATTGCCCTAGTGGTGGCTCTAGTAACCTCATTAGATCAACCCCTGTGATTTCTATTTACTAACTATCATTAGCTCGGCCTAAATCCCTGAACTAAGCTGCAAATTATGACCAAGAACCAAGTTAAAGTCACGTCCCTGGACCATCACACTTTCTCCTCTTGGGAATCTGGATGCATCGCACCTCCCGTGTGCAGTAGGTGCACTGCATCCCACTTTCCCTGTGTTGCTGGGGCGCTGATCAGATAAGACCTCTTTTGCTTCCAGATTTTGGTTTCTTTGTTCACTCTCTTCAACTTTATTCAGGAGTTTTGCTGTCTGTGATCAATATACCACTGTGGAAACTCCCTTCCTTTGCATGATTCCGCCTCCATAGTACAAAGAATTGTCAATGTTTTTATGTATTGTGCACCATTTACAGTTCTCTTTTACAAAAAGTAGCATAATCAAGCTGTCTTCTTTTGATTTGGAAGTGTCGCAAGTGTCGTTTTCAGTCAAAGAAAAGAATCCTATCATTCTTGATAGTCGATTATACAGTTACTCTTGTATTTGATTTGAATTAGTAGTTTTTCAAGTGTCGAAAGCAGTTTTCAATTCAAAGTCGCAAAGTGTCGTCATTATCTTTCTTTTGTTTTTGAAGAGAAATTTGTTAGTACTGTCGCTTTGAATAGATAACTCAGATTTGTACTCAGCATTCTTTATGTCATTCACACATTAAGAAAGCGGAAAACAAATACATGCATGTGCATTTGCATTTAGACTGCTTGTTGGTTTGATTTAGGACAGTGCATCTAGTGTGTGCTCTCTGCTCTATGTTGAAAGAATACCATCTCTCTTTCTTTAGTAGCTAGGATTTTCATTGCAAAAAGAAGATTAAACGATTGTTTATCATCTTAGATTGCATTTTAGGAATTGTGTATCTACATCACGTGATGAACCTGAAAGGAAAATTTCTTAAGAAAGATCAACTGTAAAATAAATTCAATGAACATAAAAACGCTTTGGAACCTAATGCATAACATCTAGAAGTCTAGGCTAGAGACGTATTCCGACGTCGTAAAGCCTGGTAACTATCACTTTCATCATAGGTTGGGTGATTCCTCCTCTTTGAGACGACAAGTGCCAGTGCGGACTTGTGCTCCCACGTACCATCGAGTATATATTAGGAGACCACAATAGGCTATATCCTTTATCCATAGGAAGCCGTGTCTGCCACCCTATCGATCGCAATGCACTGAACACAACATTCGGGAAGATTGACTGCCGTACCGTAAAAAGCATTCTGCAGTTTTGTGATTGGTTTGGTAATCCCTCTGTCTAGATTTCCAGAGTAGTCTCTTTTGTTCCTTTTCAGACTCCTTAAAGGAAAAGGTCCATCTGAGCACTTGTCACTTCAGGCTCATTAAAAATCGAAGGCGACTAAAGTCATCTTTTGTTTTTTCTCGACTCTTAAAAATTGAAAAATCAAGTTGTGTCAAAGCATCTAAAATTCATTTAATTTGGAATCATTTTCCCCTTTATTTTTAGTTGATCGAGTAATCCGCAATCGTGGAGGAAAGTCAATCGAAACCCCGTCATTCACAGAGACTTACGAGTCAATTGTCTTTGTCTCCGGAAACAAAATTGTTCTGGATAAAGCGAACTCGTTTAACTGGATCAAAGTCCCTTGGTTTGGTTGGAACAAGTGTTCCGACACCCTCAGAGACTCTGGTTACTCCAAACATTTTTGGTATCCCTGCCTCTACAGAAGAAGTTCCACAACCACAAGAGGATAGTAGAACTGATCCTAGTGTGACGGTAAACACTTTTATTCCTGAACCGGCTCCAACCATAGTTGATTCGGAAGGTGTTATTCCCCAAACATCTGTTGCTGCAAAATATATACCTTCTTCGGCACCGGAAATATTTTATGGACCTGACGGTCTCCCTCTTCCACCTGGATTGATTGCTATAGAAGAGATTGTGGAGGATCCTCCATCTAGTACTCCATCGCATTTTGGAGTTGGGATCACCCTGTATCCTTCTTCGTCAGAAATTAGTCTCCCATCATCGGAAGTTCCTATAGAATCGCTAGGAAATCTTTTGGATAGACTAGATATGTCTGAACAACCGTCGACATCTAGGACTGTGTCATCTGACACAGCAGTGATAGAACTTCCTGCTGTTATTCCAACAATGTTCGCCGGCGTACCATCTGTCCCAACTAGCAGCTGTTTCGACAGTATGGTCTGTTCCCATTTGTTCATCCGGAATAATATCTGGAATCTCTTATGTTGAGTCTCAGCAAATTGATCCTTCGCAGTGTCAATTTGGGCAGTTCGGTCCTCAAAGGCAAATCATTCCTTTGAGCACTGGATTACCGCCATATGGGGGGCAATATACCCTTTCATTGTCTCCTTCGGGAGAAAAAACATACGAGAGTTCACAACAGAATTCAGGTTATGCTGGAATTACATCCAATGGTTGGGTGCCAATACTGCCTCAACAACCAAGACTTGTATACTCAATGTAACAAAGTTTGCCTATGTCAAATATCCCCACTACACTGGCTATTGTGATGGTGTCGCAAGTACAAGCGTTACCTGTTGTATGCCAACCTCAAGTCTCTCAGGTCGCAATTCAACAGCCTCTTGTCTCTACAATGCCACCACAATCATTGATTAGTGGCTCCTTAACTAGAGTGACCCAGGCTCAAATGGGTACCATCACCCCTCATCTTGGTCAAACAGCTAGTATTGGACAACAACAAATGGTTTCACAACCATGGCTGGTGAAATTATCAACAACCGCAATTCCAACAAGTTTAACAAGGATCTGAGCACCAAATCTTTGCAAGTAATGGGCAGCCGTATATTCAAAACGGTCAACATCAACCATTTCATAGTGGTTATGCCCATCAAACTTACCAAAGTTATCAGCATCAAATGCAATATGCTAGTATGCAAAGACCCACTGCTTAGGCAGTCCCATCTTTTCCTGGGTATGCTTCGCTGAACCTGAATCAACAGTTGCCCTTCGTGGCAATTTTAGAGTTACCAAATTTAAATCGGCTGAAAAACAATCCAATTGCTGACACCCCTTGGTGGCCAGTGATTCCACATAAACTTCTATCGGATATTCCTAAATTTAATGGAAATCCGGGTGAAGACCCGTCGAATCATGTGATGACCTTTCATCTGTGGTGTTCATCTAACACTCTAAACGATGATTCGATTAGGCTTCACCTTTTTCAGCGAACGTTAACTGGTCTGGCAGCAAAATGGTATATCAAATTGCCTAGAGCTTCATTTGATAACTTCAACACCCTAGCCATAACCTTTTTAACCCATTTTCAGTTACCCATAAGGTACGAAACAGGAACAGAGCTTCTTACCAATTTCAAACAGACAACGGCCACTCACATATCTGATCATATTCATGAGTGGCGACGTTGTTGTAGAATGGTAAAAACATATGTTCCTGATCAGCTGCTAGCTGAATGGTTTATTAAGTCATTATTACCTTCTATTACGGAAGATGTGGCAAAGGGAGGAGTCGTCACTGAAGAGCAAGTCATTGCTCGTGTGCAATATCTAGACTTGATATATACTCAGTCTGGCACGCTCTACAATAAAATTCCTGATGCTCCTAGACCGGAATTCTCCGTTCCTCCCCCTCCTAAATCAAGCAAAGACTCTCATGCCGGCGATGGCGTGATAGGTGCGACTAGCACAAAAACCGTAAAAGCTACATCAAAGAAGGCTCGTACGGTTTCAAGTCAAAATGAAAATGAGGAGCTTCTCGCCTCAGAGGTAAATGCCGTGTCGACTGACAAAGGCAAAGAACCAAAGCAACCAGGGGGCAAGAAGAAATAGAAAGGGAAGAAGAAAAAAAGGAGGAGTCATCCCCTGAAAAATCTTCTGCAAACCCTTCTAGAGATAGGAAACCAAGTCATCCATGCTTCATATGTGATGAGGATCATTGGATGAAAGATTGTCCACATAAAGCCGAGCTTAGAAAATTCTTTAAGAATTCAAAAACCTTGGCGGTATTGACTGATCTGTTTCTGAATCCAAGAACAAATCTGGTTGCTAGTGACAATGCTTCCCTGTCCCAAGTGATAATGTTGTCTGTTTCGAAGCAACAAAATGATGCTTTAATATCGACAAGGAATAAATATTACGGGAATCCACAGCTGTCAGAAAACAAGGCTAATGATCAACCTAGTAATTCGACAACAACTTCGACCAAAGTTGTGCCACCCACCATTCTTGAACTAACGATAAAGCCGCCCAAGGGAGTAGTACACAAATCGACATTTAATCCTCATGCCAGAGCAGCATAGCATTATAATATAGTGGAGGATCTGGCCCAATCGCCGTCCGCTATGTCGACACTTGAGGTACTGCAAAATTTCCCCTCCCAAAAGCAGGCTTTATTATCAGCAATAGGTGGGATTGACCCAACGGATTCCAATCTTGTGGCCTTTAATCATAAAGGATATGACCCTCAGTTACCAACTCAACTAGCTTTCCTTATTCAAGTGAAAGCCCTCAACAAAACTGTTCATCGGACAATTATTGATGAGGGGGCATCTACATGTGTTATGTTGATGAGTTGTTGGAAAACTTTAGGATCTCCACCCTTGTCGCGATCTTCGACAACATTAAAAGCATTTGATGGACGAACATACACCCCATATGGGATTTTAAGTAACTTGCAAGTCGAACTGGGGGGCAAAATAATAGAAATTGATGTTGAAGTGATCGATAGAAACCTCGATTACAACATCCTACTGCGAAGGCCCTGGATATATGCTATGGTTGCCATTGTGTCGACCTACTTCAGGAATATTGCATTTCCCTTCCAAGGAGGTATTACAATTGTTGACCAGCAAAAATTTCTCCCCAACAGTTCACAAGTTACGAGAAGCGTTCCGATGATCCATGGAAGCCCTCATTCGCTTCAAAATATCGGAGTAGGCCTACTAAAAGACCCTATATTAATGGGGACTTTTTCCCTACCACCTCCAATCAATCTGGCGGAAGAGGCAACGGTGGGAACCTGCAATATGATATCTTCTATTCAAAATATGTCCGAAAATGATATTAGCATGGATCATTTGCAGGTATTGCCTCCAAGCCCAATAGAAATATTGTAGCAATCAATGTTTTCGGCATGGGAGGCAAACCCAAATCAACGCTCATCAAGCGTTTGGATAGATAGGTCTAAGGAATATGGCACCCCTTCAGATCCTTGGTTGGAAGTACATTCTACAGACGAAGGAATTGTTCAGTCAATGATGATTGACGGGGCACCATGGGAAGATTACCACCATCGTTCCCATATTCTGGATTACAAGGAAGATAGTTCCAGTGAACTTCATCATCCCTCAGTTTTTGATTTTTTATCAAATACTATAAACACGGTGGATTTTGAACGAAACTTGTCCAATATTGAAGAGACTATCGCCATAAATATCTCGACCAAAATAGATGTTGTAGAGAATATTCATGTCGGCAAATCTTGTTCTTCTTCAGAACTGGAAATATATTACGCTCTTTTTCGTGAGTTCAGAGATGTCTTTGCTTGGTCATATGATGAAATGCCAGGCATTGACTTGAGCATAGTTGAACACGAAATTAAGATGTATCCAGATGTCAAACCGGTACAACAATGGCTACGATAGGTGCACCCCAAGAAAGCCGCTGCCATCAAGGCAGAAGTTGAAAAACTTCTCCATGCTGGTTTTATTTACCCAGTTCCTCTAACCGATTGGGTATCGAATATTGTTCCTGTAATGAAAAAACAAGGAACGATTAGAGTGTGCGTCGATTATAGGGATGTAAATCAAGCTTGTCCAAAAGACAACTACCCTACACCCTTCATTGACCAGATAATTGATGAATGCGCCGGATGTGAAATCTTTTCATTTATGGATGGATTTTCCGGGTATAATCAAATTAACATCTGCCCACAGGACCAATCAAAGACTGCATTTATTTGTCTGTGGGGCACATTCGCATATCGCAAGCTACCCTTTGGTTTAAAGAACGCAGGGGCAACATTTCAGAGGGCAATGAATTATGCCTTCCATGACATAAAGAACATCGTTCAACCATATCTCGACGATCTTCCGGCTCATTCGCGAAAGCGGACCGATCATTCGCAGCATTTGACAACGATATTTCTATGTTGCCGACACTACAAGATACGACTCAATCCACACAAATGTGTGTTTTGTGTTAGTTCTGGTCATTTACTTGGCTTTGTGGTCTCAAAGGACGAGATTCTTTTGGACCCATGTAAGGTTCAGGCAATCATTGATTTGCCTCCACCTTCAAATTTGCTTCAGATTCAGAAACTCCAAGGGAAAGCAAACTTTCTGAGGAGGTTCATTCCAAATTATGCCAAACTTGCTAAAGGTTATACTCGTCTATTGAAAAAAGAAGTACCCTTCATCTGGGATCAGGTCGCGCAAGCTTCCTTTGATGCTTTAAAGGAATCCCTAATAAGAGCATCATTAATGTATGCTTTTGATTATCAAAAATACTTTAACCTGTATCTGGCTGCAGCAGATACAACCATCGCAATGGTTTTAGTTCAAGAAGACAATGGAATTGAGCATCCTATATATTATCTCAGTAGAAACTTAAATGATACGGAAAGCAAATACTCCTACGTTGAAAAGCTAGCTCTTGCAGTTGTTCAAGCGATTAAGAGATTTCAACACTATGTCCTCTTTCGAAAAACTACCATTTTGTCAAATTGCAACCCCATGACTTATATATTGTCGTGATAGTTGTTGGGGGGCAAATATTCAAAATGGATAGTAATTTTACAAGATTTTGATCTGGAATTCATAAAATCCAAATCGAAGAAAGCCCTGGTTTTCGCGGAGTTACTATGCGATCTCCCGTCATCGTCCAATGATGCAACATCAGAAGAAGTGATTATGGACGAATCTTTGTTTATGATATCTTCAAGCAATCTATGGTATGGAGACATAATAATCTATCTCCAAACCCAAACATATAGGTCTAATACCTCCCGCTTGGAACAAGGACACATTCGATACCAAGCAAAAGGCTACATGATCATCGGTGATACGCTTTATCGTCATGGTATCGATACAGTTCTGCGGAGGTGCCTCACCCACGAGGAGGCCGATAAAGTCCTGAATGATTGCCATTCAGGCGCATATGGGGGGCATAAATCTGGTTATGCTACGACGCAAAAGATTTTACGAGCAGGATACTTCTGGCCAATAATATTCAAAGATTGCATAACCGTAGTCAAAAGTTGCCATGCCTGTCAAATATTCGATCGCAAAACCAGAATACCACCCGCACCTCTGCAACCAGTAGTTGCTGTTGGGCCATTCGCCAAATGGGGCATAGATTTCATGACACGTAACCCCACCTTGGCTGAGGGGCATGGGTATATCATAGTCGCAGTAGACTATTTTACCAAATGGGCCGAGGCGATGCCTTCATTAAACAACAGCGACGAAATGACTGCCCTCGTCTTTTTCAATCATGTAGTCTCCAGATTCGGCGTTCCACAGGCCATAGTTACAAATCATGGATCGCATTTTCGCAATCACATGATGATTGAGTTGGTTGCCAAATTAGGACTGTCCCACGATAGCTCTACTCTGTATTATCCATAAGCTAACGGACAAGTTGAGGCAATCAACAAGGTCCTGAAGCGCATGCTGCAAAGGATGATCGGAGTCCATAAACGGAGTTGGCACCTGATCCTGTACTCGGCCTTGTGGGCATACCAGACGTCGGTGAGGAATGCAACTGGGTTTACACCCTTTCAACTGGTGTATGGCTTGGAAGCGATCTTACCAGTTCAGTGCAAAATCTCGTCCCTCAAGCTCGCAGTCGACCTTCTCCCCGGAACTTCAGAAGAGGAGGCTCGTTTCTTGGAACTAATCCAATTGGATGAAACCCGTCGTGATGCTGCTTTGGCTAACGAAGCCCATAAGAAATGAGTCAAGGCGCAGTTTGACAAGAATGTCAAACCCCGTGTCTTCTTAAAAGGTGACCTGGTCTTACTTTATGACCAGGAGTCTGATAAATTGGGAGCAGGTAAGTTCAAGTCTTTATGGATGGGCCCCTATATTGTTAAGCGTGTACTAGCAAAAGGAGCCTACGAGTTAGTGGATTATGATGGGATTCCACTGGTGCAACCCCGCAATGAGTTGTACCTTAAGCATTACTATGCTTGACTCAAGATAATAACCCCTATGCTTTTGTTACATTTTTGTTTTCACTAAGGGTAATTCTTTTTGTTAGGTGATCCACTTTTGCATTTATTGCAGATGTCGAACCTATTGGAATCATTTGTTGGATATGCTAATGGAGCAATTCGTAGTTCGTGGAACCTATATTCTGCGGCCTGGGCCATCTTCGATCCAAGCGGCGAGTGAGCGAGTTTCAGAGGGGTGTGTATTGGTCAGTCAACGAACAACATTGCTGAATAAGACGCGTTGATAGAACTCCTCTCTGATGCCATCACACATGGCATACGCTGACTTTTCGTCAGGCTAGACTCACAACTCGTCATTCTACAGCTCACCGGTATCTATTCCGTACAGAATCCAACTATCTATCACATGTTCCTAAGGGTCAAGATTTTGGAAAGGCAGTTTGATTATATTCAATATTAGCATATTTCCAGAAACTTAAACACATTAACAGACTCATTGGCAAATTATGTGTTAGACATTTGCAACATTTATAAAAGAAGCATTTCATCAATATTTGCATCCAGATCATGTAACTTAACCACAATAAAACTACGAAAATAATAAAAATATATATAACTGTTTATGGTTTATGCATAATGTTCTGTAACCAAGACAAAATTAGTCAAACGACCCAAAACTAAAAATAATAGGGGGCACCGTAGTCTAATGATGCTGGTGATAACAAGTCACCGCTTGTGCAATCATGCATAGAAGCCTAGTCCATCGACTCAACACGCCAGTAGTATGTCGCTGCAACCACGGAGGCAGCTCATCGGTCTTCACGTCTGGAATACCAAAAGTGAGACCCTCAACCTGATCCTGCAATGCTAAAAGAGTCTCGGCCACATCAAGGTCGCGAAGGATAGCCCTCCCCACAGCCTCTCCTGCTGGAATGACAACTGGTGCTCTCAGACGTACTGCTGGTTGAACTGGTCCAATATCTGCATGAGCACATGAGTTTTGATTAGTCTTGATAGAAGAAAGCACGAGAGCATTATAAAAAAACAATAAACAAAGATATGGTCAGAGATTTTACCTATAGCACCCCACTGCTCACCAGCCGGCAGCACCAAATCCGGGTCACCCCGGAAATCCATACCAGCATATGGACACTCGGCAAAAACCATCTCCTGATGGTTGAACCACTCGAAGAAGGTATCAGAGAAAGAAACCTGGGACTGACCAGCATGTCGGGCCATGAGGTCAACCCATCTCTGCATCCGTGGCTCAGTCGGTGGAGGTAAACCAAGTGAAATGTACTGCGGCTGCATCAATGGGATCTTTTCCAAGGCGAAAGCAGTCAAAATAGAACCATAGCCGAAATTCTTGGATCTTCCGCTTTTTACCTTGGTCAGTTGTTCTTTCATCATAGGGAGTACTGCGTCACACTAGTTGAACACCTTTGGTTCGAGGCATTCCAAGGCATACTGCATATAGGACTTGTTAGCCGCATGAAGAGCCGCACTACCAGCTAGTCTAGAAAAAGTGAACAGAATGGTCCTCAAGGACCAGTCAGTGACATCTTGGATGTTGATCTTGCCGTCCCTACTCGGCTGAGATCCCTCTCTGTAGTACCGGCGAATATAATCTCTCACGGATTCGCCCCCACGGGCGGAACCTAATAATGAGAGAGGGGCACCATGCCTCGATAAACCGATCAAAAAATAGATGTCCACGACGGTCAAGGGGATGGATTTGCCTCTGATCTGGAACACCTGGTTGGTAGGATCCCATGCATCGAGGAAATATTGCAACAAGTTGATTTGTTGCCTCATGCTAGAGATGCGGAAAAACTTGAGTAGGCCACAGTTCCGCAATGCAGTTACCGTACCCGGATCATGTAAAGCAACCATGTCCTCTTCTTCATGCTCACGTTCTCGCCATGTAACAACCATTTTGCTCTGATGAATCTCTGCAAAACAAACAAGAGAAGAGTCAGGATCCTGATTTGGCGAAAAACAGGCAAAAATTCCATGAGAAAATAGTGCAAAAGTTTCCTTTCTTGCGCCCATCGCACCCCAGCAGTGTACTGGGTGAGATGCATACTGACTAGCCAATGGCTAGGCCAGTATGCATCGCACCTTTCGATATAGGAAGGGTGCGATGGAGCCAGGGTGAATTTTTCAAACCCCAGGGGCTCAGAAAAATAGGGAAACATGCTCAGAATTCAAAAAGGAAGGAATGCAACTGAAGAGCTCAGGTTTAGCTCTTACCTGGTCCAGACGGCGCCGAGAATCGTCCACAGAATCTCCCGGAATCAGCTAGTGAAAATCAAGGGGGGAAGGCACCTCCAAAGCTCCAACAAACCAAAGTTCAAATGAAATGGTAAAATGAGGGGTAAAAACCACTTTTAAATTACTTTTCATGTAATTCGAGTAAGGTATTAGTGTTTTAACTCATTTTTCAAGCATGTATTGTTCATTTCTAATCGGTTTGATGAAGTAATTGAACAGGCAATACGACCGTCGAAAGAACAAAATGTTAGCGGTGAAATCAAATAATCGATGACCATTATCACGAGCAGTTTTTATGTGAAGTTCAAGCTCGTTAAAAATTAAACCTAAGCAATGAGCAAATGTTTCCCCCCAGAGTTTAAGTTCATTAAAAAATGAACCAATTTCCAGTAAATGACCATTGTGAATACATTATCATCAGCTCTTGAGCCTTGGTCATGTTCTCATCATCACCTCCACTCTGTTTTAGCCGATCATTCACCTCCATTTGATTGTTTACCCCTTTTGAGGAACAACTACGAAGAGTGATTTTGTTAGCCATCCTTGTGACACTATCGTGATTGGAAAATTCCAAACCTTACCTCGAATCAGCTGCTACTTGAAATTTCACTCGTCCCTCAAAAAACAAGTCTCCTTTAAGCTCTTTTCGTTTGACTCGTAAAATATGAAAAGATTGCCGAGCAGTTGGCCTCTCCAGCTCGTTAAAGCTACTGGGAGTGCTATCCCTCCTCTAGATTTTAATCTTTTTGGACCTGAGGGATTATTACACAAAAAGATCGAGCGCTTGTCTTGTTCGGCTTGTTAAAACTATCGAAAATTCATCCCTTTCGTATTATTTTATACTTTTTCGGACTTAAGGGATTACATGACGAAAAAGGATCACTGGAGTTTCCTTTCCATCCCTTTTCAGACTCTCTAAAATTGAAAAAGGATCGAGTTGTCTTTGTTGTTAAACTCATTAAAACCAATAGCGACAAACTTGTCCATGCAGACAAGAACAAGTTTCACTGTCGCTAGGCTCGTTAAAACATAGCGATGGGTTTGCCCGAAGGGAAAATTATAGAACAAGCATATGTTATCCTCCTCAAGCTTGATAAAAATAAAGAGGTACTGGTCAGCAATGACTGGGGAAAAATTGGGAAGAAAACTTGAAGAAACTTTATTGGTAGCGAGTCGCTCTTGAACATGACACTTTCACTCCATCACCATGATTGAGTCGGGTTGGGTTATTCCGTTCACCGGTCATATTACCATTGGTCCTCCGTACCATCCATCTTTGGGGTTAACGCTACCGATCCATTTCAGTGTCACCGATGTGTTCAAGAGAAGTCGATCAAAGAATTCACCAACCCATCTTGTGTCTCATCCGCTGCAATACCTTTACGCTTCATTCTTTCATGACCGCCACCCTAAACCCTGTATCATCAGATCATTTTCACCTCCAAAAGTCATTTTCTCCATTCTGTGTCATAGATATGGGATTCATTAAGGCCCTCCTACGACGGGTCACTTCTTGTCGACATCAACTCATAATCCAAGAAGTTGACCTAGGAACAACCCTTTCAGTACTTTGAAGCTTGCATGCCTCAATGGCAAGTTTCTCACTTTCGGCGACAGATTTACGTCAATGGGCTTCGACCGAGACATTTTGTGTGGTGTTCGACGCCAAGTCCCATTTTCACACCACGCGAATTGTACTGATGTACCTTGAGGGCCATCATCATTATCAGTGATTCCTCTCACGCCTGTTAACAGCTTACATCATTGGCTGGTAATCAGACAATGTCTTTCCATGTTCGACTTTAGAAAATTTTTCACATGGATCGACTTGTACTTCGGGCGAAGATTGGACGAGTTTGAAGACCCCGGATCTAGTTTCATCCATCCGGGCTATGATATATTCAGGAAAATAAAGACATCAAATGTACATCATTGCTGCACAGATGATCATCTGAATCAAAGGATGATGGCTCTATCAGAATCATCAGTATGCCACACAGATGGTTGTCTATCCTATGTACATGAAAATGAATTTATAAAGCTGAGCATGGGAATGCCTACCTCAGCTAGATCATGAAAATATTATGAATATAATGTATTGTATTATATCTTATTACAGGTCACCTTCCAGTTCGAAAAACCTTGGATCCTCATGATAAAGCATTTCACCTGACATCAAAAGATTAACGACCTCACGCTTTAGGGGGCAACTGTTATAGAAATTTTTGGGCACTGCAACCCCAATCATATATGTCCATAAACCAAGGGCTTCTGAGTCCCTAAAAGTGTTGTTTCAGACCCTAAAGGAATAAGGTCAGCTGATTACATCATCTCCCAGAAGTTCTCCATAGAAAACTGCTCAGAACTGGTCAAAACTGGACCATACAGGTTGCTCAGTACTAAGGGTGCGATGCATCTCACCTGCCCAGTGTAAAAGGTGCGATGCATACTAGAAAGCCCTTCTGTAGGGTGCGATGGGCGAGAATGGACAAATGGCAGAGATAGTTTGCGAGGTGGATGATCATGGAATCTTCCAGAAACTTCTCCTATGACACTTGCCTCTTTGAATTCGCCCAGGGATGAGTAAGAGATCATCAATCTCGAAGTGGAATCAAGAACTATCAGAGAGAAGACACTAATTAAAATCCCAGAAGCTAACTCACCTCCCTGCAATCATCTATATATGGATCCCTCACCCCAGGGATCCAAAGGCTGGAATTTTGTATCTTATAAGGAAGTGCTATTGGTTTCCTGGTGGAATATCATAGTGTTGGGTGATCTAAGCTTTTCATGAGGTGAAGAAGGGCTTTCATGCTGGGAGGATGACGCTGGGTCAGATCAATGGGTTGTAATCCTCTCTTCTAATCTTTATATCAATAAAGCTATTCAAGTTTTCCTCCACATTCTTGTATGTCTGATAGTATATGCATTTGTGTGGTCAATATATATCTGGTCCTATATTGCTTATGATTGTAGATCTCTGCACTTTGAAGGTGTTATGCTGCTTTGACCTTACAGGTACTCTTTGAAGCAGAGTGGTCAAGGGAGAAGTAGTAAAGACCTATTGGTGAGGAGAAGGAACAAGAAAAGAACCGAGTGAAAGATCAAGGTTGGTATTCTTTGATCCTCTCCTATCTACTTCTCATAAAGGAAAATGAAAGTAACTTTAATATGTTTGTTTCTAAGATAGCTACCCATCTTAGTGGGCCTAGCAGCTCTGCATAGACACTAGATTTCCCGATAACAGTCCACCCACCCAATATAGAGTGAATTTTTTTTTTCCTGAAGTGCTTCCCCAGACCTTGTGCAAAGGGGTTACCGCCCCCTTGAAAACCCCATGTGATTCCCCTACTGTGCCCAACGCAATGAACAGGGGGGAATGTCGCCCCCCTATGACCCCCCTACACGTGCAAGTAATCGTGGAAAGAATATAACACACACACATCATTATCCCACTTCTTGTTTTATTTTCCTCATAGGGGCTCACAGGAGATCTTAGTCATTGTCCCAACCCTGGAATGCCCATTGTTTCTCTACACCAAGAAAACTTCTCAATGTTAAAAAACTTCGTCAATGCATCTGCAACATTCTTCAAAGTGTCCACCTTTACCAGCAACACCTTTTTGTCCTCAACCATATCCCTCACAAAAGTGATACTAAACATCAATGTGCTTTGTATTTGAATGATAAGCAAGGTTCTTTGTCAAGAAAATTTCACTTTGGATGTCACAGTCTATCCTTATAGCTCATTTTACTAACCCCATACTTGAACACAATCTCTGCAACCAAACTACTTCCTTACTTGCATAAGTGGCTTCCATGTATTTTGTCTTTGTAGTTGAAAGTGTCACTACAAATTGTCTCTTGCTCATCCAACTGATTGCTCCTCCAAATAGGTTAAACATACCGACTTGTAGATCTTCTTTGATCTAGATCTTCAGCCCAGTATGCATCAACAAAGCCATGGATGTCCAAAACTCTATCCAATCCTGGTCTTCATTAGTAGCACATACCATACTCACTAGTGCCATGCAAATACCTGAAAATTCGCTTCACTGTTGTCCAATCCTCCTTCCCTGGTTTTGACATAATCTTGCGTAATACTCCTAATGCATGTGCAATGAATGGTCTAGTACGTACCATTTAATACATCAGGCTACCGACTACACTTGCATATGGAACATAGGACATGTCATCTTCCTCTTCTTGTGTCTTGGGACACTATTCAACAGATAAATTTACACCTACAGGAATAGGAATCTTCACTGGTTTACTATCTTTCATATTAAATTAAACCTCTGCAATATTTCCTCAACATACTTCCTCTGATTTAACCAAAGCTTCCTCTTTTCCCGATCTCATTTAATTTCCATGCCCAAAATATAATTTGCAGCACCAAGATACTTCATGTTGAATTTGGAGGACAATTTGGTCTTCAAATGCTGGATAATTTCTTTGTTATTTCTAATCAACAACAATCATCCACATACAAAACCAAATAAATAACATGGTCACCAATTAATTTAAAATACACATAGTAATCTTCTTTGCTTTTGGTGAAGCCAAGTCCCCGTATATATGTATCAAATTTTTGATACCACATCCTTGGTGACTATTTTAACCCATATAGAGACTTTTTTAATATGCATGCAAGTTCTTTCTTACCCTTCACCGCAAAGCCTTCAATTTGCTTCATGTAGATCTATTCTTCTAGATCCCCGTGAAGAAATGTTGTCTTCAAATCTATCTGTTCTACCTCAAAATCAAAAGTAGTAGAAACAGATAAAAGTAATATAATAGAAGCTACCTTGGCAACAAGAGAAAAAATATCACCAAAATCAATTCCTCGCACCTAGGAATAACCTTTTACTACCAACCGAGCTTTGTATTTCTCCACCTTTCCTTATGCATTAATCTTCTTCTTAAACACCCATTTACTTCCAATGGGTTTCCTTCCAGCTGGAAACTCCACCAGATCCCAAGCCTCATTTTTTTCCAAAGATGCCATTTCATCAACCATGGCCTCTTTCCAGAGTTTTCCATCCTTTGAATCTATTTCCTCCCTAGCAGTTCTAGGATCATCATCAGTAATATATAAAGCAAAATTTGAACAAAAAGGAGATGGACTATATCTTTCTGGCTACCTTCTTTCTTGAACTAATCTCACAACTGGAGTTTGTGGCTCTTCATCATCTGATTCTTGTTCTGCTGTAGAGTCTGATTCTTCCTCCTTTAGCTCAAACTCTATCTTCTCAGGTTCCTTTGGTAGGACTTCATGTTTAATAAAATCTTTCACCTCTCTAAACGCCACATCTCAGTTGTACACGAGCTTCTTGTTTATTGGTTCTAAAGATTATATCATTTTAAACCATCCTTATACCCAATAAGATGCACCTTTCAGATATACTATCCAACTTGGTTCTTTTCTCCTTTGGAACATGTACATATGCATCACAACCAAATACCCTCAGATGTGAAAGAGAGGGTTTCTTACCAGTCCATACCTCATGTGGAGTCTTATTCTCCAATGTTGTGTTAGTTTTTGTAGCATCAGATGTGTTCTAGCCACAAAATTTTATGGAGAGGCTAGAATACATGAGATATCCAAAACCCATAAATCGTTTATGGAAATTCTACTTAGAAATGACTTAATTAGATTATTATTCATTTTTAAAATATTTCCTAAGTTTAAACTTAGGGAATATGACTAATTAATCATAATTAATTAAGTTATGGTGTGAATGTTATAGAAACTCACACAGATCGAATTCAAGTTAATCCTTGCCATTGATTAAGATCTAATCTTGGTAATTGAAGTCTCAACAGAGGATTATAAGAAGAATTTGATGGGGCTTGGAGAAATAACTTGTGCACTTCGATTTCATGAGCATATCGATTTCCTAAGTAGTCGGATTTAGTTTCCAGAGAGAGCCAGAGAAATCGAAGCAGTGAGAGAGGGGTAGGGACAATGAAGCTGGAGGAAGGATTTCAATTCCAGTGAGTGCATTTGCAGACAGGCAGAGAAGCCACACTGAGGCTGATGCAATAGCCTCTAGAGGCAAAGCCAATTTGCTAAGGAGAAGAAAAATTCCAGTGCTAGAAGCTAGGCAGAGGTTCCAGAGGCCATGAGAGATGTTTCTCCAGACAACAGTTGGTCATACGACTTTAGGAAAATGTTATAGCTCCAAACCTCACTCTTGATGTTTGTGATGCTGCACTCATGGCCTAGGGCAACCCCTCCTTCCAGACCTAGTCCAAAATTTAAAAAATAGTGTTTTATTCCCTATATGCGACATTTCCCTGAGCTAAACGCGTGTGTACGTGGGTCTGTGATACCCAACCCGCATATATGTCTTAAAACACTTAAAAAAAAATAAATCTCCTTAATTTCGGGTGGAGATCACGAGTTTCACCTGTTGATTACCTATTAGTGCCCGTGGCCCAACTGTTCCCAATGAATTCCCAACTAAAAAACTACTTTGGGAGAAGTATAAAAATGCTTCAATGGGAAGGCCTAAGGGAGGAGAGAATAGAGAGAAAGATCACTCTGTTGAGATTTTCCCTGACCAGGTTTGAAGATCCTAGTGCCTCCTATACTTCCCCCATTTACAAGAAACCCTTGCTTCCTTGTGCGATGATGTCTATCCACTACTTGAGATATCATGGAGTAAGTCATGGAAGGAGTTTCTTAAAGGCTTGAGACTGGACGAATCCAAAGGACAGTTCCGCTTGGAGCCTGCGAAAGGACGAATAAGGTGAAATTATTCCTTTCTGTACTTTATTTGTCTATAATAAAAGAAACACTTATCTTTGTTCCTGATATAAATCTTCTTCATGTTTATGATATCCATGTTATGATTCATATATGAATGTTTGTTTAATTTCATAACTAACTACCTTTCAATATATTATGAAGATGATTTATTTATGATGTGTAGTCCATCTACTGCTGTTTTTTCTTGAATTGATTGTTTTGCAGGTTGAAAGAGCAAAAGGAACTCCAAGAGGGTTTGGACCCTGGCAGGATCTTCTCAAACGAAGGACCCCCAGGTACGCCCCTTATATTATAGTTGGCTTATATTAGCATTATGGCTGTATGGAATGTGTGTTTCTCTGTATAGACAACCTCTGATCTGCTAGGGTTTCAACCCAAGACCCTAGGGGAATTTATCCCTTAACAAAATTGGCGACTCCACTGGGGACAATAGTATTGTTGTTCCTAGTTTGGGTTTATTCAAGCCAATCAGGGCTCAGCTATCTGTTTGTTTGCTGTTACTGTGTAGTCTGTTCCTGTAGGAACCTGAATTGTAAGTTTGATCAGTTTCTTCAGACTGTTTCTTATTTTTTCTTGAAATATTTTATATACGTTGTTTTTCCTGTTTACAGAAGCGTATATACGCATGTTTCCTTAAGTTAACTCGTGTATACACAGGTTTCCTTAGGCTCAGTCGTGTATGCACACAGCTGTACATCAATACAGTCACATATATCTTGTAATTTTCAAGTTTTTTAAAATCTTTTTGTTTCTGAAGGTCTGTCTACTGGTTTAGTTCAGCCCTGAACAGTTACTTTTCTGTGTCAGTTTTTAGTTTTACAGCAAGTATCTGATTTCAAATTCTCTTTGATTTTGGAAAGTGTTGGTCTTATTGGTTTTATTGCAAGCATCATCATTTTTGTTAAGCACACAAGATTTCTTGTTAGGAGTCTTGGCTGCTCTGTTTTGTCAGGGCAGAAAGGTTGATCTCAGTCTTTGTGTCAAATCTTGTTTTGGTGGCTTTTTTGGTTTGCATGTCAAAACTATATCTTTATGACCATCTGCTTTTCTTGCTTTCCGAAAGTTGTTGGTTTACACTTTCTTGAAAGTTGTCTTTTCAATCTTTTGGTCTTTATTTCCAAGCTCTTGTTGCTGCTTTTTTATCGTTAAGAGCATTTTGAAACACATTTTTGTTGAGTTCTCACTTGTTTTGTGTTGCAAACTCGCAAAGTGTTTCATTGCCTATTCTTCGATCATAAAGTTTTAGTCTTGTTTAGAGCACTTTTGAAAAGTCATTTTTTGTTTTGCTTTTGAAGAAAACTTCTTGAAACTTGGTTTTTCTTTCTTGAACTTGGTTTTGATTTAGTTCCTTTTAGTGAATGAAAGTGCATTTTTGTTTGTCTTGAAACTTGCTTTTAGTGTAGAGACGAAAATGAGCATTAGCAACTCATATTCCATCTAAACATTTTAAGTGGCAAATTAAAAATTGATAAACAAGTAACTTTCATTTCTTCATTTAAGAGTAGTTTTGAGTTTTGCATCAACATGTACTTGTTGCATTAGGATAAATTTGTGCATCTTCTTAGGCATCCATAGTTTTGTTAATTTTTGTGAATGTGAAGCTTGAGTAAAAGAAAAGAAAACAAAAATTTGTTGCTTTCTTTGAAGTTCCTCTGAACCCAGTAGAAATTTATTTCATCGAAGAACAAAACGAGTGCATTTGCATATAGTTTGGTTTTTATTAATTTATTTTGCGTCAAAACACCACAAGTTTCATTTCCGCTTATCCCTTGACTTAAGAACAACCCATTTAAAAACAAGCGCTAATTAAAATATATTATAACTTTTTATAATTGTCAAGTTAGACACACCAACAAGTTAAGGATATTTTAGGGCCTTGGATTAGGCGAGTGGAGAGATAACTCTCCAAGGCCATTTAAACTGTCAAACATAGGAGTCTGAATAGTGAGTGAAAATCCAATAGCGTTAGGGAGACCAGAAAAGCTCCGGATCTGGGAGTTAAGCACAAGGTTTTTTGAAGATAAGGAAGAGAGATACCCCCTCTCCTACTTGTCGGATCTAACCTCAAGACTGTTCTACCTGGCTTCTAATACGAGTTGGTAACCTTAATTGCTACTCCTAGGGATCTACATAGGTGGCTGCAGAGGGGAATCCCGTGGCACCTGAGGTCGACGTTGTATCACTCTCAATGGTACTACTGGAGGGCACCCTTGCTAAGCTTGGGCGCTTGCACCAGCGCACGCTGTTGTTAGGAGGTCAGCATAACTTCCTCTGTTACCTTCGCTAGTAGGACTGGGCCGTCATTATCTTAGGCTATATTCGAAAGGCCCCTTACTTCACTTTCTTGTATTTTGGTGTCCGGTCCTAATCACCCGGAGCAGAAATACTTGGAAGTTGTTTGATTGGCTGGCTTATTTTAGGGACTTTTTAGTGAGTGCTCTTTGCTCCTTGTATATAGTTGGCTTTAGGTATTTTTGTCTAGTCACTTTTTGGACTTTGTATCTTGGGTGACTGACTTGCCACTCCATCGATCTTGAAAGGCATTTGGTCGTTCTTTCGAAAGGTGTGGAGTTGCCTCCTCAAGGGCAAAGGTTTTGATTGCGTATCTATCTTCCTTGAAAGGAAATTTCTACATTCCCATAAAGGAAGGGTCTGCAAATCAATTTGATATGGCCAATATTCCGGTAGAAACCAACCAAGGTACCCTTCTAAAAGGGGATCCTTGTGCTTTTCCTTTCTTTGGAAACGTTGGTACTCCCTTGATGGCCACTTTGAATATTCCTAGATTGAATGTTGGACTACCTGTTTGGCTGTGGTCCACTCCGAATATTCCTAATGCTCTTGAAGCTTCTCAGTTGAATGCTTTATTTCAGGGGCATCACATGGGTGCTAATTGTTCATCTTCTTTCAAAGAGAAATCTGGGATTCCTTTTTCTTCTCCTTCTTGTAATAAGAAATCTAAAAAGAGGAGAAAGAGAAAGTCAAAGAAGAAGAATAATTCTAGCACTTCATCTTCAACCTCTGCTAGTCATGTTGGAGATGAGCCTTCAGCCACTGCTAGTCATGCTGGGGGCACAAGTCTAGTCACTGCAAGTCATACTAGCACTTCATCTTCAACCTCTGCTAGTCATGTTGGAGATGAGCCTTCAGCCACTACGAGTCATGCTGGGGGCACAAGTCTAGTCACTGCACGTCATACTAGCACTTCATCATCAACCTCTGCTAGTCATGTTGAAGATGAACCTTTAGCCACTGCGAGTCATGCTGGGGGCACGAGTCTAGTCACTGCAAGTCATACTAGCAAAGAGTTACCGACCTCTGCAAGTCATGTTCAGGACTCTCCGCAAACCACTGCTAATCATGTTGGCGGAATGGAGGTTGATAAGAAACTTGGACATAGAAGTTTTAAACCTAAGTTCCCTTGTAAGATATGCAAGGGAGACCATCTTACTCATTTATGCCCTGGTATTCCAGAGGTTCAAAGGATATGGTCCGAGTCTAAAAGTACTTCTACTCCTAGATCTGATATGGTTTCTCATCAATCCCATCAACCATTAGTTGATAATGTGGTTGAGCCAGTGCAATCGCTGGTCGATTACACTCCTCTTTTGGGGGGTGAAGTGCCTAACAAAAGAGTCTGTTTGATTTCTAGTACAGAGTCTTCTGGTATAGGGGACATTCCAGTTTCTTCGAATGTCCCCCCTCCAAGTTCTAGGAGTGTTTCCTTTGATTGGGATAATCTTGTCGAGCCTTGTCTTCCTTCCGCTACACCTTTTCAAATAAAGGTCAGAGTTAATTCCACAAATGTCTATTGATGTATGGTGGATGAAGGATCCTCTGCAAGTATTATATCCTCTTTGACTTGGAAAGCTTTGGGTTCCCCAAAGTTGTTGACAACTCAGAGTCAGTTGTTAGCCTATGATAGAAGACCTGGTGAATCTAAGGGTGTTCTTCCTCAATTGCCTATCACTTTAGGTGGGAAGACTGTCTTAATTGATATGATGGTGGTTGATAGCCCTTTAGACTTTAATATGCTACTTGGGCGTGATTATGTCTATGCTATGAATGCTGTGGTGTCTTCAGTCTTTTGAGTAATGTGCTTTCCTCATAATGGGAATATTGTCACTATTGATAAGCTTGCATCTGATAATTACCACCCTAATTCGACTTTACTGCAGAATACCCCTTGGTTTGTTCCAAGTGTTCAAGTAGACTCTACCCCGTCACGGGTGAATTATGTGTCATTGAATCCTCAATGTTCAATCACTTCTAAGAAGGATCCTTTGACTTATTATTCTCCTTCTTGGGACTTGGTCCTGGCCGTTGACCGAGAGATTCTTCCTATAGGGACATGGGACCCTTTAATTCCCTCTTTTGATCCTTGTAGTTCTCATGGTTTTCTAGAACTTGATTTGCCTTCACAGGAGGAACTCTTTGAAGCCATGAGTTTTGACTACCAAAGGAGTCCTTGGCCTGAGCCCTGCAAGGGGTTTGTTCAGAAGAACCATTATGCATAAGCCGCAAGGTTACGTGGTTCCCTGTACCATATTGTATATATGAGGTACGCATTTTCAAGTTTTGTATTCTATAACACAAGATTTTATATGAAGTTTATATGTGGGATGTATTAACTTCTTGTCTAGTGTTCCTATTTATGTATACAGAACTTGGAAGATTTCTCCTTTGGAAATTTTTTATGGATTGGTCCGTTCTGACAGGTATTGGTTCTCGAAACTGGCATATAGGTTAGGTTTTTCCACATGCATTGTGAACTTATCAGTTTCCTTTCCCATTTTAGCCTTAGGATCGACCCCACCAAGTTATGGTGCGGAACCTTCTCATTGTTTAGAAGTATCATGACTTGTGTGGTAGAGCCTACCTTATCATGGGTGCCCTAGTTAGTACCTTGTTGTCACTTGGCACTCATGCAGATTTTTGTCCCTAGGCTTAGGAGTCCTCTTTAGTCCCGCCATGACTTATGCGATAAAGACTCATTCCTATTTTCTTCTTCGCTTCGTTCTGGCCTTATACCCTAGAGGCTCCTTTGTGTTGAGTTGTACTACTGCATTGCATTTTGACCATTTGCACCTTTTGGCCTTGAGCCGGCTTCACTTGGACTCATGTTTAAGCCAACTTTTGACCATGACGACTGCAAAATCAAACTTGCATACCTTTAACTTCTACAACTTGACACACCTTGACCCGTGGAAGGAACACACCTTTGAGTGTCTTTGACCAGTTTTCACCTCCCTGCATTGAGCATAGGAATGTTCCAATCCCAGGAACTAGATCATTTGCTTCACCGACACTCGTTCTTTCCACTGTACTATAGCATTATTTTATTCTTTTTCCAGCTTAAACAGAAAAAGACAAAAAAATTATATATTCCAAAAAAAGAGCGGGAACAGGACAATATTTCCACTTATTGTTGGCAGCTAGAGTCAGTCGTGTTGCCCTTGAACAAAGCACTCAAAGCAAAGTCTCCTCCGTTTGGGCGAGATTTAGTTTGACTTAGGTACGCCTTAACCTTGTTATTGAGTCAGTTCTCTCCCGATTGGTTATCTCTTCCAATCATATGGAGGGTTCGTTCGTGCCTCCTGCATGACGAACTTATACAGAGTCATCATATGCTGCCACATAGTCACATTGAATCGTGCTTTTGTTCAAGGGAAGTTAGCCTGAGTCGGCCTCTCTGTGGTGTCTCTTGACTCATTTTTCAGTCGGCCATCCCTGTTTGTCAGTATCATGTCTATCATCACATCAGCTATATTGGTCCTTTACTCGTGCCTATTTGAGAAGGTCTCCATTGACTTCTTGCTGGCGGGTCTTGTCCTTATTGACGATGACACCTTGCTCTGAGGACACGCCTAGAGCTGCACCCTGGCCCTATTTTCATTATTAATAGGTCACCTTGTGCTCAACATCGATCAGTATCATGGGTATTTGATTGAGTGGTTTCCCTTGTGTTCGACATCAACTTACATTATCACACATTGGGATTCGTGCAGTACCTTGGTTTCCATTTGACCCTATTGGTGGATACCTCGCCTTTGTGTCAGCTTTCATTATTGGTTGGTTCAGAGGGTTTCTGTCGTGCGCTAGCCACATCTTGTGTACGCCAGAAACGTACTTCAGTCAGATTACTACATCTTTTTTGTCTGATTCCTTCAACATTATTGGCCTACGGGTTACACTCGCGCTAGATTGATGAAGGATGCCTTAATGCCTTCCTTCTAGTGGATCTTTCCCTATCGACTTCGACTCATTTCTCTAGGGCAAAGATCTAGAGTCCATTTGGCAGTACCTTGGGGTTTACAGTCATTAGTGGCAGATCCTTTGCTATCGACAGTGGGAAACCATCATTGTCTCCTGATTGATAGATTCTTACAGCTGTTCGACTCCAGCTCATCTATTCACACTTGTTAGATTGTACTGGGTACCTTGGAACTCATTATCATTATTGGTGAGTAGTCTCGCATTTGTTAATGGTACACATCAATGACCAGTAATCAAACGATTTCTCACATGGTCGACTTCAGATCATTTATTCCCATGGTGTAGAAATGTACCATAGCGGTCGGTGAAGACCTCAGGTTGTATCAGCATTCATTGGTTCACTTGACAGTTGCTCCTGTTGCTGCTAGTTAATACCGTTCCACCTTATATGTTGCAGTCAGTCATGGCGACATTCTATATGATGGCATGTGAGTTTGCAGTGTAGTACCATCCTATTCCATCATGTTCATTTGGTACGTTTTGTGATTAGTCTTTGATATCAGTGATCCAGTTCATTCTTCAGCATCATTGACATTCTTATATGTGATATTCAGACATGTACTTGTTCGATCATGATCAGATGATCCATTATGTATTTTCCAGTTCTGTATACTTGTATACTTAGTGGATCCGCTTGTACTTGATATGCGGACATGCTTTACTTTCTCTGAGCATGGGTATGCCCGCCTCAGACAGTGTTTCTTTCTGATATCCTTTTGTGGCTTGGCAGGCTGAACTCTGGTGAAGTCCTTCTCAGTTTTTGACAGATTTCCTTTCCATGAACTTGCTTAATACATTTCGGCCATCATGTACCCCTTCTGACCTCATATATTAGGGGGCATTTGTTATAGCTCCAAACCTCACTCTTGATGTTTGTGATGCTGCACTCATGGCCTAGGGCAACCCCTCCTTCCAGACCTGGTCCAAAATTTAAAAAACAGTGTTTTATTCCCTATATGCGACATTTCCCTGAGCTAAATGCGTGTGTACGCGGTCTGTGTATACCCAACCCACATATATGTCTTAAAACACTTAAAAAAAATAAATCTCCTTAATTTTGGGCAGAGATCACGGGTTTCACCTGTTGATTACCTATTAGTGCCCGTGGCCCAACTGTTCTCAACAAATTCCCAACTAAAAAACTGCTTTGGGAGAAGTATAAAAGGGCTTCAATGGGAAGGCCTAAGGGAGGGGAGAATAGAGAGAAAGATCATTCTGCTGAGATTTTCCCTGACCAGGTCTGAAGATCCTAGTGCCTCCTGCACTTCCCCCATTTACAAGAAACCCTTGTTTCCTTGTGTGATGATGTCTATCTACTACTTGAGATATCATGGAGTAAGTCATGGAAGGAGTTTGTTAAAGGCTTGAGACTGGACGAATCTGGAGGACGGTTCCGCTTGGAGCCTGCGAAAGGATGAATCAGGTGAAATTATTCCTTTCTGTACTTTATTTGTCTATAATAAAAGAAACACTTGTCTTTGTTCCTGATATAAATCTTCTTCATGTTTATGATATCCATGTTATGATTCATATATGAATGGTTGTTTAATTGCATAACTAACTACCTTTCAATATATTATGAAGATGATTTCTTTATGATGTTTAGTCCATATACTGTTGTACTTTCTTGAATTGATTGTTTTGCAGGTTGAAAGAGCAAAAGGAACTCCAAGAGGGTTTGGACCCTGGCATGATCTTCTCAAATGAAGGACCCCTAGGTACGCCCCTTTTCGTATAGTTTTCTTATATTAGCATTATGGCTGTATGGAATGTGTGTTTCTATGTATAGACAACCTCTGATCTGCTAGGGTTTCAACCCAAGACCTTAGGGGAATTTATCCCTTAACAGAAAAGTTGTTCCAAGTTGAGAGAAGCAATGACTGTGCTAGGGTGATGCAGTGACTGTGCAGAGGCAGTTTGGACGACTCAATTTGAGATGAGGTTAGTGCCAAGATTTTCCTATGGAGTGATGAGCCTCATCATTGGGTAATTATATGGGCTTTAATTCACCTTCTAGCTTAGCCAAACCAACTATTCTCATAACTTATTGCATGCTTTTGATTATATTTTGTTTATGAGGTGAGTTAGAGTTGGATATTTTGTTTTGTGGTCTAATGTGCATTCAATGCAGGATTAAAGTAGAAAATCAAGGAAATTTGGCAAAGACCAAGGTCAAAACTCGAATAGGACAAGGGAGAGGGATTATAGGAGGTAAATCCTCCTCATTTACTACCCGTCCATTCGAATATTCCTCCATCAGCTCAGAGTGAAAACAACCAAATCATGAGCACTAGAAGGCAGCCGAGCAAGTGAGAGACAAAGCACCAGTTTATCTCGAGTTTGGGAGCCGAACCTCTCTAATTTGAAGAAATTCGTTGGAGATTTCAGATGTATAAGTATAGAGGCCTAGAACCTCAGTAGGATTCAAATTTTTGATTGTAAAACTCTACTCTATTTTTGAGCTGCAAGACTTGTAACAGTTCTTCATGTAATTTGTTGTTTGGTAATAAGAATGAGTTTTGTTTTGAATCAACACTGAGTTAACTCAGAGGGCTAAAGCTCTTGGCAAAGGGCCCAACCCTAGCAGCCAAGGCTCCTCTTGATTGTACATGTATGTTTAGTGTAGATTCATAGCTTAATTGTTAATTTTCTTATTAGATGCATTTCCATTACAGGTACCGTAGATTAGATTGGTTGTGTGATAGTTTGCTTCCATTTGTGCCTTAATTTCAAGTAGCAGGTTAGCAAGGAGAAAATGGATCAGCACGAGGTTGTTAGCAGGTGTCTCGACCTCACTTCCTCCCTCTAGGACCATGACTTGAGGAAGGGACCCTTAAGCAGCCCCAAAAACATAGATTTCTAGTTCTTTTATGAGCTTTGGAGTTTGATGTCTTTAACTTAGTATTTGGTTAATGTTGCAAGGTAGATTTCATTGTCATCTTTTCCATCTCCACTTCTGCAGTAGATCTCACTCATGCTTTCATTCCCTTCAACAACTTTCTTCATGCATAATAAAGGCAATTGATTCATTAGTTCTGCTTTTCTAGTTTATGAAAATGTATCTTGTTGCATGACTTTTTGGAAGACACACATGTTTTATGTAGAGCAGGTGCTTCAGGAGGAGACCAAGACTTCAGAGCCAGCAACCACCTTCCACTTCATCCACCTTAGCCATCCCTTGTCTCCACCATCACCCTCACTAGTTTTTCATCATTTTTCATTGAAATTCTCCTAAACACATTGAGTGAATCTAGCCATCTCTTATCTTGGATATTGACTCCTAAGTGCTCCTAGACCTTCTAACACTCCATTCCACCCATCACACACCTTTCTTAAGCCTCCCAACACCTCCAACACCTCACAATCAGCTCTTGGTTGTATCCTGTAGGTTTCCTATAATTCCTACAAGAACATCTTGTAGGTTTCTAGTACATCTTGTAGGTTTTCCTAAAACAGTCTGTTTTGAGGCAAAATTGATGGAAAACCTCTAGGAAGTCACAAAAAGCCTCCTAGGACCCATCCACACCATCCAACCACTTCATAAGAATTCTAGCCATCCTCAAACACCTTTGATCCACCTATCACACCCACAAGAATAATTAGTTTGCATACTTGATTTTTCCTAAAAAGACCAACAAAGTGAAAATAGATTTAGTTTAGTTTCTTTACTTGCACATGAGTATTGTTTAATGCTATTTACTTTTGCAACTTAGATGGTATCATTTGTTTATTGTTGATTTAGCATTTATGCTTAACATAGCTTCTTAAATGGTTAATTAGGGTATGGTGTGGTTTAGCATTACATGTTGGCTTTCTCTATTACTGTAGTAGAGTTACTCCCTTAGAGTAGATTTTCCTTTCTTCCATCAAAGAATCAAGCTTCTTCTGTCCTTATAGAAGTCTGGCTTGGAACCCCAGTGGTCTCTCGCCAACTGAACAATGACAACAGGCAGAACCATCACTTTTACTTGTGCATACAACACTGTCACCTTCAAGTTTGTACGAACACCGGGTTGATAAGTAAAGCTGGTAACCGAGGTGTTGCAGCATCCTTGCTGCAATACTGGCGCTCATCACTTTTTGGCGCCGTTGCCAGGGAGGTGTCAAAGTAGAACATGATTACTACTTTCCTTTCTTCTGTTTCTTGTCTTCAATATTCTGCCATTAGTTTATTTCTACAAAAGTAATCTAGTTGTTTCCTTTCATTCATTTTGCATTATCTTCTTTCCTTTCCATTCTGCAAGTAGGATTTCAATTCAACAAGTAGCTTTTTCATTCTGTCAGTAATTTTCATTCAATCAACAACTTCAATTCTGCAAGAACTTTCCAAGTTTTAAAAAGAATACAAAACCAACCCAAAAATATTTCCTTTCATGCCTCGTAGGAATTGGGACAACTTAGGGAAATTTTTGCCAAATACCCCCACTCCATCCAACAACCAACCTTCTCTCTTCTTTGGTCGCTGTGAACTGGAGGAACCCTTAGGTGAGAAACCTGACATATTTGAAGAACCTACAGGGAAAGAAGAAGAAGAGGAACCCATTCATAATGAACCAATGGCTAAAAAATGAAATGACAGAGGAAATAGAGAGAGAGTTGAGGGTGCTTTCCCCATCAGGGAAACCAATGGGGACATTAAGATGAAAAATATAAGCCCCTCTACCCTACCTCATTTCCATGGCCTGACCACAGAGGACCCTGACACTTTCTTGTTTGAGTTTTCTGTTAAATGCCAAACCTATGACTATACAGATGATGAGAAAAAGTTAAAACTATTTCCATTTACCCTCAAGGATGCAGCATTGCGCTGGTTCATGGGTTTACCTAGAGATAGTATCACAACTTGGGCTCAGATGCAGCAGGCCTTTAACAAAAAATATCGGGACTACTGTCGATCAAAGGATACTAAAGAAGAAATTTTCAGGATGACCATAGGCCATGATGAATCCTTAGAAAAATACGAAGAAAGATTCCAGCTTAGTTACAAAGGGGTTAGGTGCACACTTGATCTTGAGTCACTAAAGCTGGTCCTGCTTAGGGGAGTAAGAGGATATTCTGGATACCTTAAATTTTTTAGCAAGAGGAGATATCTACCAATTACCATATGAGGATATCAATACTGTCTTTAGAAACCATTCGAGGGCAACCATGAAAAAATGTAGGGGTATTCAACCTATGGCTAGTACATCATCTTCCAACTCATCCATCAAGGGTGAAAGTGGAAACATGCTGGAAGATTTCAAAAGTAAGATGTTGCAAATCCTTGCCTTGCAAATGGACACCATGAACATTAAAAGGAAGCAGGAGGAAGCAGAGAGAGCCTTGGTAATATTTTGTCCTAAATGCACCAAGAGGTATCTTAGGAATGAATGTCCATTGAACTCTATTGAAATTTTTGTTGAGAATGCAACAAGATGATGGATCTTAGTGGAAAGGAGTCGCCTTCACTAAGTGGGCCCGTAGGCAAATTATGGCGCAAAGTCTATTTTTGGATCACAGCAGGAGTGATCAGAGTCTATTTTTAGACTGCTAGTCAAAAATAGAAAAGTCAAATATTATTGTCTCATAATAATATTTAGACTATAAACTTTATCTTATTCTCTTGGAGCACTTCAGTTTGAGCTACAGATATGGCACATGCAGCTGTCAGAAGGAAATACGCTTTCTTTGTGGGTCAGTTGAGTTGTTGCATGCATGACTTCAGTTAGAACTCAAGAAATTGAGTTTGGTGGAGTTGATTGTGGAGTTGATGGAGTTGTGTTCAGTTTGACTTGGTTAAACTAGTTGTAATTAGTCTAACTGCAAACAGACTAATGATGAGCTATTAAACTAATTATTAACTCATAAAGCAACTAAAGAATACATCAATTAAGTTAGTTGCATGTCAGTGCATGTACAGTTCAACAGGGACAGGTGTTAGAGGATGAGATTGCTATCAGTTGTGACTATAGTTGTCAATGAGGATTTGCAAAAGAAATGTATTTAGTATGCCAATGAGTATCACGTTGATTTGCCCAGTAGAATAGCCCGTGCTCACGTGATTTTCAGTGTGAGTGATTCTCAGCAGGTTTATGCAATAGAGGCAGGAAAAGCAGTGGAGCAGATTTGAACTTGTGACCTGTTTGAGTCTGAGCTGGTTTGTGTGTAACAGGTGGAGATAGTGCTGGATACTTGTGAGAAGTATTGACTATGTAATGTGACATGTTCTCAATCATTAATATACAGATAGTGTGGGTTTTTCAGCTGTAAGCTTTCCCCGGGTTACATATTGTGTTAATGTGTGCATGATATTGATGTTTTATTGTTATTGATGTTGCTAAATTGATGATCAACATAGAGGAGCTTATGTATTGTATATGTATTCCGCAATAGTACATGATCAGGATAATCTCCATTGAATATGTGTTTATTATTCAAAATTTCTACATGGTATCAGAGCTGTTGATCATCAGATCTACTATTCAGGTAGTGTTTACATTCTATTTCTTCAGGCAGAGTCTGTAATCGGGCTAGGTATCCTCTGGATTCATCCTTCCTTTGGAAGGTGAGATATTCGGTGAATGCCCATACAGTCAATCTCTATACGAGAAATACTTTGTTCTCACGAATCTTACATCCGAGGCGGTTGAGTTTGGAGCTGGTGGAATTCGAATTTGTAGCAGTGTTTTCTTGGTGTCAACGAAGCAATGTCTTTCAACGGATTACGATTGGAGTATGCTCTTGAGGGCAGCTCAAACTATATTGCATGGAAGGACAGGATGGAGGAAGTATTGGATGATAACGGGCTAAAGGAGTTCATAGAGACTGATGTCCCAAAGCCCACTGATGCTACTCAAGCTGATTCTTGGCAAATGAAGACAGCAAAGTGTCGAAGGATTCTATTGGAGGGCGTGAAGGATCACATTGTGTCCAGCCTGCATGGAACGACTTCTCCATACTTGATGTGAAAGGCTTTAACAGATCTATTCCAAAGAAAGAGTGATCAGAGGAAGCTGGTGCTCAAAGATAAACTCAGAAACATCAAATGCGAGAAGGGTGACAGTATACCCAAGTATCTCACGAAGTTCACTCAGTGTCGAGATGAGCTGGGAAGTGTGGGGGTTACTGTTGATGATGAGGACTTGGTGAGATTGGCTCTCCTTGGTCTTCCGAAGGGTTGGCATTCTTATCAGGACTCTGTTAATGGTCGGGAGAAATTTCCAGGATGGGAAAGACTGTGGTCAGATCTTGTGCAGGAGGAGATCAAGCAGAGTACCAGGGATGGATCTTCATCAAAGGGAGCTGATGAAGAAAATTGCTCTTTGGCTGCCAAAGCAAAGAAGGGGAATAGCAAGAAAGCTTCTTAGTCTGGTGCAAAAGGCAAGAAGCAGGACATGTCCAAGGTGAAGTGTTTTCACTGTCATCAGCACGGACACTATGCCACTAATTGTCTGCAGAAGAAGAAGAACAAGCAAGCTGCTGGATCTGCAGCAGGAGAGGCTCTAGCCTCGCAGTTTGAGCTTGATTTTTCATTGATCGCATGCTTGGTTTCAACTGTGATGGGATCGGTGTGGTTCTTGGACAGTGATGCATCTTTTCACATGATGGGAGATTGAGATTTGTTTTCTGATCTGGAGGACAAAGATCTTGGAGTGCACATCGAGATGGGCGATGATGGTAGATACAGTGCGACTGGTATTGGTACCATTTCCTTTGAGAGGGAGTCTGGTAAACCTTCATATTGAAGGAAGTCATGCATGTTCCAGGATTGAAGAAGAATCTTATCTCTGTGGCGATGTTAGAAGACAAGGGGTATGATGTTGTTTTTAGCGAAGGAAAGGCTTTCCTGCGCAGCAAGACAACTGGTGAAACCCTGAAGATAGGGGTTCGAGTGAGGAACCTTTATCAGTTGCATGTAGATGGATGCGCAGAAATGGCATGCAAGGCAGAAGGATTGGTGAGCCGGGATGATGGCGAGTTGTGGCACAGGAGATTGTGTCACCTTCACCATGGAGCCTTGAAGATACTGCAGCAGATCACTACAGGACTTCCTAAAGGAACTCTTGCGCAGTCAGATCAGTGCAAGTGGTGTACTTTGGGGAAGTTTTTGAAAGCCACCTTTCACGAGAAGGATAGTCGCGCCACGACGATCCTTGAGAGAATTCACACAGATGTGTGTGGACCTTTCTTAGTTGCTTCGACAGCAAAACATAGGTATTATGTGATTTTTGTTGATAATTTCTCTCGTAAGTGCTGGATCTTCTTCATGCAGGATAAGAGAGAGACATATTCAAAGTTTTGTGAATTCAAAGCACTGGTCGAGAAGGAGCCGGGGAAGAAGGTGAAGGCTCTTAGGAGCGATAATGGTGGTGAATACATCTTTGACGAGTTCAAGGATTTCTGCAAGGCAGAAGGGATTTGAAGAGAGCTCATAGCTCCCCATAACCCATAGAAGAACAGGGTTGCTAAGCGGAAGAACAGAACGATCGTGGGTGCTGCACGGGCAATGTTGCATGATCAGGGCCTACCCCTTCACTTGTGGGGTGAAGCATGCAATACAACAGTTTATGTGCCGAACCGTTGTCCTCACAGGATACTTGGCATGAGTACAACCGAGGAGGCTTATTCTAGTACGAAGCCTGATCTTTCTCATTTGAGGATTTTTGGTGCTAACATTTACATGCATGTGACGAAGGATGCCAGGAAGAAGTTGGAGCTGACCACAGAGGTTGGTATATTTGTGGGGTACACTGATACGCCCCACAACTATCGTGTGTATTTGCCAGACAGTGGTAAAACTGTTGTGCGACGGGATATAAAATTTCAGGAGGAGAAAGCCATGAAGTGTTCGCTTGAGAGGGAGCTACACTTGCATGCAGATGAGGAGCTATTAGTTCCTAAGGATGAGCTTCAGGACGTGGATCAGCCACAGGACGAGGTTCATGGAGAGGAAGAGACCACTCATGTAGCGCCAACCATCAGAGGGCGAAAGCGCTTGATAGAAGCTGAGCGACTGGCTCAAGATGCAGTGAAAGTTGTAGGACCACCTACAACCCAACGCAGGCAGAGACAGGCACTTGATCGGTACCCTGGATACATGGGTCTTATGAGCAAGTGTGTTGTGACTGAGCCATCCTCTTTCGAGGAAGTTGTGGAGGATCCCGCATGGGTAGATGCCATGGTGGAAGAGTAGGATTCTATTGTTAGAAACAGTGCATGGGATATTGTTCCTACACCGGAAGGGAAATCAGTGGTGGGTTCGAGATGGATCTACAAAGTTAAGCAGGTAGCTGACGGGAGTGTGGAGAAGTACAAGGCAGGATTTGTTACCCGAGGCTTTTCACAGAAAGAGGGGATCGATTATGAGGAGACCTTTGCACCTGTCGTAAGGTATTCTTCCATACGGACCATTCTTGCTCTCTCAGCGCAAATGGGATGGCACATTCATCAGATGGATGTGAAGACTGCATTCCTTAATGGAGTCATTGAGGAGGAGGTGTACATTGAGCAGCCCGAAGGTTTTGAGATCTTCAGCAGCGAGTCGCATGTGTGCAGGCTCAAGAGAGTGCTGTATGGGTTGAAACAAGCACCACGTGCTTGGTACACATGGATAGACAACTATTTCACCGGACTTGGATTCTCCAAGAGTGAGGCGGATCCTAACCTATACCAAATTGTGGTGGAGGGTAAGTTGCTTATCATTGTACTGTATGTAGATGATTTGATTCTAATGGGTGATGAGCTGTTGATACTTTCATGCAAGGATGATCTTGCTAAGGAGTTTGAGATGAAGGACTTGGGCCTCCTTCATTATTTCCTGGGATTGGAGATTTGGCGGTGCAGTGGTGGACTGTTTGTTTCTCAAGGTAAGTATGCTCGGGAGATACTGGAGAAGTTCAACATGCATGGTTGCAAGCCTATTGATACTCCTCTTCCTGGAGGTTGGAGGAAGGAGGATGCCACTTCGGCAGAAGAAGTGGATGCCACTGTTTATCAACAGTTGGTGGGGTCGCTTATGTATCTGGTCAATACACGACCCGATATATGCTATGCAGTTAACCAGCTTTCACAAGCTATGGTTAAGCCTACCAAGCTCTTCTGGAAGGCGGGCAAGCATGTATTGCGTTATTTGAGAGGCACATCGGGATATGGATTGTGGTACAGACAGGAGGATGAGGTGAAGCTATGTGGCTTCACAGATGCAGATTGGGCAGGGAGCCAAATGGATAGAAAGAGCACATCAGGAGGGGTCTTCAGTATCGGGTCGACAACATTTTCTTGGTACAGCAGGAAGCAGAGATCCGTGGCACTCAGTTTAGCAGAGGCTGAGTATATGGCAACAAGTTTGGCTGCATGCGAGGCTATATGGATGAGGAAGATCCTGGTCAGTTTGTTCGGTTCTCATTTGGATCCTACTATGATTTACTGTGATAACTAGAGTTGCATTAAACTCTCGGCTAATCCTGAATTTCATGATAGATCTAAGCATATTGACATCAGGTACCATCATATCAGAGATTGTGTGCAACGGAAAATCATGTTACTTTCATACATTCCAATGGAGGATCAGGACGCTAATATTTTGACGAAGGAGCTCACCAGGAGCAAATTCAAATACCACCGAGGCAGGATAGGGGTTGCTGATAATCCATATCTTGTTGAGAGGGAGTGTTGAGAATGCAACAAGATGATGGAGCTTAGTGTAAAGGAGTCAGCTTCACTAAGTGGGCCCGTAGGCAAATTATGGTGCAAAGTCTATTTTTGGATCACAACAAGAGTGATCACAGCAGGAGTGATCAGAGTCTATTTTTAGACTACTAGTCAAAAATAGAAAAGTCAAATATTATTGTCTCATAATAATATTTAGACTATAAAATTTATCTTATTCTCTTGGAGCACTTCAATTTGAGCTACAGATGTGGCACATGTAGCTGTCAGAAGGAAATACGCTTTCTTTGTGGGTCAGTTGAGTTGTTGCATGCATGACTTCAGTTAGAACTCAAGCAATTGAGTTTGGTGGAGTTGATTGTGGAGTTGATGGAGTTGTGTTCAATTTGACTTGGTTAAACTAGTTGTAATTAGTCTAACTACAAATAGAATAACGATGAGCTTTTAAACTAATTATTAACTCATAAAGCAACTAAAGAATACATCAGTTAACTCAGTTGCATGTCAGTGCATGTACAGTTCAATAGGGACAAGTGTTAGAGGATGAGATTGCTATCAGTTGTGACTATAGTTGTGCATGAGGATTTGCACAAGCAATGTATTGAGTATTCCAATGAGTATTGCGTTGATTTGCCTAGTAGAATAGCCTATTCTCACGTGATTTCCAGTGTGAGTGATTCTCAGCAGGTTTATGCAATAGAGGCAGGCAAAGCAGTGGAGCAGATTCGAACTTGTGACCTATTTGAGTCTGAGCTGGTTTGTGTGTAACAGGTGGAGATTGTGCTGGATACTTGTGAGAAGTATTGACTATGTAATGTTACATGTTCTCAATCATTAATATATAGATAGTGTGGGGTTTTTAGCTGTAAGCTTTCCCCGGGTTACATACTATGTTAATGTGTGCATGATATTGATGTTTTATTGTTATTGATGCTGCTAAATTGATGATCAACGTAGAGGAGCTTATGTATTGTGTATGTATTCCGCAATAGTACATGATCAGGATAATCTCTATTGAATATGTGTTTATTATTCAAAATTTCTACATGGTATCAGAGTTGTTGATCATCAGATCTACTATTCAGGAAGTGTTTACATTCTATTTCTTCAGGCAGAGTCTGTAATCGGGCCAGGTAGCCTGGATTCATCCTTCCTTTGGAAGGTGAGATATCCGGTGAATGCCCATACAGTCAATCTCTATACGAGAAATACTTTTTTCTCATGAATCTTAGATCCGAGGCGGTTGAGTTTGGAGCTGGTGGAATTTGAATTTGCAGCAGTGTTTTCTTGGTGTCAACGAAGCAATGTCTTTCAACGGATTGCGATTGGAGTATGCTCTTGAGGGCAGCTCAAACTATATTGCATGGAAGGACAGGATGGAGGCAGTATTGGATGATAACGGGCTGAAGGAGTTCATAGAGACTGATGTCCCAAAGCCCACTGATGCTACTCAAGCTGATGCTTGGCAAAAGAAGACAGCAAAGTGTCGAAGGATTCTGTTGGAGGGCGTGAAGGATCACATTGTGTCCAGCCTGCATGGAAAGACTTCTCCATACTTGATGTGGAAGGCTTTAATAGATCTATTCCAAAGCAAGAGTGATCAGAGGAAGCTGGCGCTCAAAGATAAACTCAGAAACATCAAATGCGAGAAGGGTGACAGTATGCCCAAGTATCTCACGAAGTTCACTCAGTGTCGAGATGAGTTGGGAAGTGTGGGGGTTACTGTTGATGATGAGGACTTGGTGAGCTTGGCTCTCCTTGGTCTTCCGAAGAGTTGGCATTCCTATCAGGACTCTATCAATGGTTGGGAGAAATTGCTAGGATGGGAAAGACTGTGGTCAGATCTTGTGCAGGAGGAGATCAGGCGGAGTACCAGGGACGGATCTTCATCAAAGGGAGCTGATGAAGAAAATTGCGCTTTGGCTGCCAAAGCAAAGAAGGGGAAGAGCAAGAAAGCTTCTCAGTCTGGTGCGAAAGGCAAGAAGCAGGACATGTCCAAGGTGAAGTGTTTTCACTGTCATCAACACAGACACTATGCCACTAATTGTCCGCAGAAGAAGAAGAACAAGAAAGCTCCTGGATCTGCAGCAAGATAGGCTCTAGCCTCGCAGTTTGAGCTTGATTTTTCATTGATCACATGCTTGGTTTCAAGTGTGATGGGATCGGTGTGGTTCTTGGATAGTGATGCATCTTTTCACATGACAGGAGATCGAGATTTGTTTTCTGATCTGGAGGACAAAGATCTTGGAGTGCACATCGAGATGGGCAATGATGGTAGATACAGTGCGACTAGTATCGATACCATTTCCTTTGAGAGGGAGTCTGGTAAACCCTTCGTATTGAAGGAAGTCATGCATGTTCCAGGATTGAAGAAGAATCTTATCTCTGTGGTGATGTTAGAAGATAAGGGGTATGATGTTGTTTTCAGCGAAGGAAAGGCTTTCCTGCACAGCAAGACAACTGGTGAAACCCGAAAGATAGGGGTTCGAGTGAGGAACCTTTATTAGTTGCATGTAGATGGATGCGCAGCAATGGCATGCAAGGTAGAAGGATTGGTGAGCCAGGATGATGGCGAGTTGTGGCACAGGAGATTGGGTCACCTTCACCATGGAGCCTTGAAGATACTGCAGCAGATCACTACAGGACTTCCTAAAGGCACTCTTGCGCAGTCAGATCAGTGCAAGAGGTGTACTTTGGAGAAGTTTGTGAAAGCCACCTTTCACGAGAAGGATAGTCGCGCCACGACGATCCTTGAGAGAATTCACATAGATGTGTGTGGACCTTTCTTAGTTGCTTCGACAGCAAAACACAGGTATTATGTGATTTTTGTTGATGATTTCTCTCGTAAGTGTTGGATCTTCTTCATGCAGAAGAAGAGCGAGACATATTCAAAGTTCTGTGAATTCAAAGCACTGGTTGAGAAGGAGTCAGGGAAGAAGGTGAAGGATCTTAGAAGTGATAATGGTGGTGAATACATGTCTGACGAGTTCAAGGATTTCTGCAAGGCAGAAGGGATTCGAAGAGAGTTCATAGCTCCCCATAACCCACAGCAGAACGGGGTTGCTGAGTGGAAGAACAGAACGATCGTGGGTGCTGCACAAGCGATGTTGCATGATTAGGGCCTACCCCTTCACTTGTGGGCCGAAGCATGCAATACAACATTTTATGTGCAGAACCGTTGTCCTCACAGGATACTTGGCATGAGTACACCCGAGGAGGCTTATTCTGGTAAGAAGCCTGATCTTTCTCATTTGAGGATTTTTGGTGCTAACGTTTACATGCATGTGATGAAGGATGCCAGGAAGAAGTTGGAGCCGACCGCAGAGGTTGGGATATTTGTGGGGTACATTGATACGCCCCACAACTATCGTGTGTATTTGCCAGACAGTGGTAAAACTGTTGTGCAACGGGATATAAAATTTTAGGAGGAGAAAGCCATGAAGTGTTCGCTTGAGAGGGAGCTATACTTGCATGCAGATGAGGAGCTATTAGTTCCTAAGGATGAGCTTTGGGTTGTGGATCAGCCACAGGACGAGGTTCATGGAGTGGAAGAGACCACTCATGCAACGCCAACCATCAAAGGGTGAAAGCGCTTGACAGAAGATGAGCAACTGGCTCAAGATGCAGAGAAAGTTGTAGGACCACCTATAGCCCAACGTAGGCACAGACAGTCACCTGATCGGTACACTGGATACATGGCTCTTATGAGTAAGTGTGTTGTGACTAAGCCATCCTCTTTCGAGGAAGCTGTGGAGGATCCTGCATGGGTAGACGCCATGGTGGAAGAGTATGATTCTATTGTCAGAAACAGTGCATGGGAGATTGTTCCTACACTGGAAGGGAAATTAGTGGTGGGTTCAAGATGGATCTATAAAGTTAAGCAGGCAACTGAGGGGAGTGTGGAGAAGTACAAGGCAAGATTTGTTGCCTGAGGCTTTTCACAGATAGAGGGGATTGATTATGAGGAGACCTTTGCACCTGTCGCAAGGTATTCTTCCATATGGACCATTCTTGCTCTCTCAGCGCAGATGGGATGGCAGATTCATCAGATGGATGTGAAGACTGCATTCCTCAACGGAGTCATTGAGGAGGAGGTGTACATTGAGCAGCCCGAAGGTTTTGAGATCTTCAGCAACGAGTCACATGTGTGCAGGCTCAAGAGAGCGCTGTATGGGTTGAAACAAGCACCACGTGCTTGGTACACATGGATAGACAACTATTTCACCGGACTTGGATTCTCCAAGAGTGAGGCAGATCCTAACCTATACCAAATTGTGGTGGAGGGTAAGTTGCTTATCATTGTACTGTACGTAGATGATTTGATTCTAACGGGTGATGAGCTGTTGATACTTTCATGCAAGGATGATCTTGCTAAGGAATTTGAGATGAAGGACTTGGGCCTCCTTCATTATTTCCTGGGATTGGAGATTTGGCAGCGCAGTGGTGGACTGTTTGTTTCTCAGGGTAAGTATGCTCGGGAGATACTGGAGAAGTTCAACATGCATGGCTGCAAGCCTGTTGATACTCCTCTTCCTGGAGGTTGGAGGAAGGAGGATGCCACTTCGGTAGAAGAAGTGGATGCCACTGTTTATTGATAGTTGGTGGGGTCGCTTATGTATCTGGTCAATACACGACCCGATATATGCTATGCAGTTAACCAGCTTTCACAAGCTATGGTTAAGCCTACCAAGCTCTTCTGGAAGGCTGGAAAGCATGTATTGCGTTATTTGAGAGGCACATCAAGATATGGATTGTGGTACAGACAGGAGGATGAGGTGAAGTTATGTGGCTTCACAGATGCAGATTGGGCAGGAGCCCAACAGATAGAAAGAGCAAATTAGGAGGGGTCTTCAGTATCGCGTCGACAGCAGTTTCTTGGTACAACAGGAAGCAAAGATCCGCGGCACTCAGTTCAACAGAGGCTGAGTATATGGAAACAAGTTTGGCTACATGCAAGGCTATATGGATGAGGAAGATCCTGGTCGGTTTGTTCGGTTCTCATTTGGATCCTACTGTGATTTACTGTGATAACTAGAGTTGCATTGAACTCTCGGCTAATCCTGTATTTCATGATATATCTAAGCATATTGACATCAAGTACCATCATATCAGAGATTGTGTGCAGTGGAGAATCATGTTACTTTCATACATTCCAATGGAGGATCAGGATGCTGATATTTTGACGAAGGCGCACACCAGGAGCAAATTCGAATACCACCGAGGCAGGATAGGGGTCGTTGATAATACATATCTTGTTGAGAGGGAGTGTTGAGAATGCAACAAGATGATGGAGCTTAGTGGAAAGGAGTCGCCTTCACTAAGTGGGCCCGCAGGAAAATTATGGCGCAAAGTCTATTTTTGGATCACAGCAGGAGTGATCAGAGTCTATTTTTAGACTGCTAGTCAAAATAGAAAAGTCAAATATTATTGTCTCATAATAATATTTAGACTATAAACTTTATCTTATTCTCTTGGAGCGCTTCAGTTTGAGCTACAGATGTGGCACATGTAGCTATCAGATGGAAATACACTTTCTTTGTGGGTCAGTTGAGTTGTTGCATGCATGACTTCAGTTAGAACTCAAGCAGTTGAGTTTGGTGGAGTTGATGGAGTTGTGTTTAGTTTGACTTGGTTAAACTAGTTGTAATTATTCTAACTGCAAATAGACTAATTATGAGTTGTTAAACTAATTATTAACTCATAAAGCAACTAAAGAATACATCAGTTAACTCAGTTGCATGTCAGTGCATGTACATTTCAACAGGGACAGGTGTTAGAGGATGAGATTGCTATCAGTTGTGACTATAGTTGTGCATGAGGATTTGCACAAGCAATGTATTGAGTATGCCAATAAGTATTGCATTTATTTTCCTAGTAGAATAGTCTATGCTCACGTGATTTCCAGTGTGAGTGATTCTCAACAGGTTTATGCAATAGAGGCAGGCAAAGCAGTGGAGCAGATTTGAACATGTGACCTGTTTGAGTCTGAGCTGGTTTATGTGTAACAGGTGGAGATTGTGCTGGATACTTGTGAGAAGTATTGACTATGTAATGTTACATGTTCTCAATCATTAATATACAGATAGTGTGGGGTTTTTAGCTGTAAGCTTTCCCCGGGTTACATACTGTGTTAATGTGTGCATGATATTGATGTTTTATTGTTATTGATGCTGCTAAATTGATGATCAACATAGAGGAGCTTATGTATTGTGTATGTATTCCGCAATAGTACATGATCAGGATAATCTCCATTGAATATGTGTTTATTATTCAAAATTTCTACAATTTTCTCGGTCTGGGAAGAAAACCACACCACAGACCAGTGCCCTTATTTACCCAGACTCAAAGCTGTATATCAAGGAGCTGAAGGGGTCACTGAGTAGCTTTGCTACATTACCAAAGGAGACCTCATGGGCCTAGACCATACTAGCAGGGCATGCAAGGGTCATCCCATGCATATTATAACCCCAACCAAACCACAAATATACCTTCTTGGGGACCCCCTGCTCATCCTTCCTTGTCTACACCCCTTCCTTGGTCCTATGCATCTCAGTTTCACTCCCAGCCAGCCAGCTAGTGATTTAAACCTTATGCTCTGCCACAACCTCAGTGGAATACACCATTCCAAGGGTGGAGGCCCAAATACAACAATGCTCTAGCTCTGTTTCCTCCACCTTCCCAACCACAGCTCCTACACTCTGCTCCACCCAAGTAACCCCAAATGTCTGCCCAGCCAAATTTGAACCTGAACAACAGGAAAGCTCAGCAAGTATACAATGGGGAGACATCATATCCAACTTATGCTGTGGAAATCCATGAGATTAACCTGAGATCTGGGAGAGTCCTCTCGGATAACCAACCCCCACCTCCACCTAGAGAGGTTGAGGAAGAAAGAGAGGAAATCAACCGTAAAGTAAATCGACCCTTTCCTGAGAGATTAGCCCAACCACTCCAGCCTACCCCAGAAGAGACTAAACTTCTGGGAGAATTGAAAAATCTGTGTAAAGATCCCCCTTCTCCAGGAAATAAAAGATGTTCCCATTTACAATAAGTTGATTAAGGAGAAGTGCTTCAAGTATCTAGGGAGGTGAAAGAGGAATGCCCCTACCATTAATTTCATTGGGCAACTGTCCAACTTGATGCTGGGGCAGGTAATTTGTCCAAAATATTTGGACCCTGGAAGCCCTGTAGTAGATGTGCACATCAATGGCACCATTGTCCCACACACTCTAATAGATCTTGGGGTTGCCATTAATGTGATGACCAAGGAAACCATGCTCAAGATCAACCCCTACGGTTCATTGAGGAAGACCACAATAGTTCTGTAACTTGCAGATCATTCCATAGTAACCCCTGAGGGAATCATGGAGGATGTGATGGTCTCCATTGACTCTTGGGAGTACCCTGCAGATTTCCTAGTTCTCCAGCGTAAGTCTAAGCTTACTGGTTACCCTCTCATCCTTGGGAGGCCACGGTTGGCCACTACCGATGCTTAAATTAGTTGCAGAGCTGGGAATATGACCATCAAGAATGGGCATATGTCCAAGCAGTTAGTCCTATACCCTTCTTCTCAACCTTCTCTAGTGTTACACTAAAAAATGTCACCATGACTATTCACAGTTAGTATGGCTCCATCAACAGTCATGCTATCCTCATGGGCAAGTCTTATGCCTCTGCTCTCCATGTCAAACTCCAAAAAAGAGAGAAAGTCTTTGTAAATGTGTTTATCTCTGGGTACGCAAATTCTCTTGGCCTTACCTGCGTATACGCACCTAATGTTCACAAAAACTGCGTACTTGTACGCTCTGTATGTAAAGGAGCAGGTGCGTACCCCTGTAAAGGTCAAAAGGCGCGAGTTTCATCTTTAAAAAGTTACTTGTGGTCATTTCTAGAGCATTCTAGAAGGTTGTTTGATGAGTATTGAGCGCCTCCAGATGGTTCATGTACCCCTATGAAAGAGGAACTTATCCCATCAAGAGAGGAGCTATCCCATCCAAAGAGGGGATTATCCCATTGATGGTGGACCTGATTAACTTCCTCTTGAGCACTATAAATACAGGCATTGGGCCAGAAGGAGGGGGAGGTTGAAAGCTAAACATTTCTAAGGGTAGATGCTGCTGGAATTAGGACTCCCATTTAGAAGCTTGTGAGGAGAGATTGTTGTTGTGGGGAAAAGTATCCGACTCGGAATGACCCTATCCCTACTCTAAGGGTGATAGTTCCTTAGCAACAACTGAAAGTAAAGCTTTGATATTTTTCCTTTATGAAAGTACAGAGAAGGAAGAAAAGATCGACCAACCGATGTCTTTCGCTTTTGTCGATCCCGTCTTCTCTCTTTGCCTCTTGCTCCCAGCTCCTTGCTCTCTTGCCGACCTAGCTACACACAGATCCTGCAAAAACGAGAGAAGGAAACTACAAGAAACATGTACTCATAACTGATGCATGGATTAGGATGAATCAAATATACAGATGAAAACAATACATCATTGCAATACAAGTATATAGGAGAACATCAAAAGCTTTATTGATAGAAGAAAAAGGTTCTGAGAAGGTTACAACCATAAATGGCTCCAATCCAGCAGCACCTCCCCAACAGCAAGAAATCTCCTCTTCTCCTCTATAAAAGCAATCACCCAATAGCTCTAACTGTAAACCAACAGCACTTCCTTGCTTTGCACAAAATTCCAGCCTCCCTAGACCTCATAGAAGAGCTCTATATATAGGAGATTTGGAGAAAGGATGAGTCAGCTTGAGACTGACCTAAAGCTGCCTTGTGTCCTCTCCCTCTTCAGTTAAACTTCAGTTCTTGAGTCCACTTGGAGATCCTTGCTTCCACATGGAGATCAAGTACCTCTTACTCATCATAGGGCGAATTCCTTGAACCAAGTGTCAGTTTGGAAGCTTCCTGGGCAGTTGACACCTTGCAGAATGACTGTGCCACTTGGCCAATCTCGCCCAGCGCAGGTAGCCTTCATTGGTTTTGACTTTCAGCGCAGGTACAAGGAGGAGCAGTTGACATTCAGCGCAGATGCTCAGTGGAGCAGCTGACATGATCCAAAAATAGCCTGTTTTTGAGTGTTTTCAGGTGGAGAACTGATAGGAAGTGCTGTGGTTTGCTGACCTTGTTCCTCTAGGGGTAAGAACAACATGTTTAGGGACTGAGGATCCCTGTAATTATTGACATTTCATGCTCCATGCTGCGAGGCACAAAAATGTCTATAACAGTTGCCCCCTAAAGTATGAGGCCGTTTATCGGGTGAAATGCTTTATCCAGAGGGTCCAAAGTTCATTCAAGTGCTGAGAGGTGCCCTGTAATACAATACAATACAATACATTATTTTTCATTCTGTTTTCATGATCTAGCTGAGGCGGGCATTCCCATGCTCAGCTTTATAAATACATTTTGGTACATAGAACAGACGATCGTCTGATGGTAGACTGATAATTCTCTGCTGAAATTATCATCCTTTGAGTAGGATGATCATCTGCTGCAATGATGTACATGACAAATGCTTTTATATTTCCTGAATATGTATCGCAACCCGGATGGATGAAACTAGATCCGGGGTCTTCAAACTCGTTCGATCTTCACTCTAAGTACAAGTCGATCCATGTGAGAATTTCGCTGAAGTCGAACATGGAAAGACATCGCTTGATTACCGGTCAATGATGAAAACCGTTAACAAGCGCGAGAGGAATCACCGATAATGATAATGACCCTCAAGGTACTGCAGTACAATTCACGTGGCGTGAATAAGGGACTTGGCGTCGAACGCCACGCAAAATCTTCTGGTTGAAGGTCATTGATGTATACCTGTCGCCGGAAGTGAGAAACTTGCCATTGAGGCATGCAAGCTTCAAAGTACTGATGGGGTTGTTCCTAGATCAACTTCTTGGATAATGAGCTGAAGTCGACAAGAAGCGATCCGTCAAAGGAGGGCCTTAATGAATCCCACATCAATGACACGGAACGGAGCTAATGATTTTAGTGGAGGTGAAAACAAACCGTGACATATGATTCAGGGTGGCGATCATGAATGGATGAAGGATAATGTATGGCAGTGGATGGGACACGATTGACACTTTCAGAATGACCTCTCTTGAACATATAACGACATTGATGCGATGGATCAGTAGCATTACCCCAAAATGTGGATGGTTTGGCAAAGACCATGGTGATGAGACCGGTGAATGAAACAACCCAACCCGATGTGGTACGGAAGAAAAGTGTCATGTTCAAGAGCGACTTGCTACCATTAAGCTTTGATGTTCTCCCAATTTTTTCCCCAGTCATTTCTGACCAGTACCTCTTTATTTTTGTCAAGCTTGAGGAGGATAACATATGCTTGTTCTATAACCTGCCCTTCGGGCAAGCCCATCGCTATGATTTAACGAGCTTAGCGATAGGGAAACTCGTTCTCGTCTAAAGACAAGTTTGTCGCTATTTAATCATTTTAACGAGTCTAACGACAAGGAAAACTCGGTCCTTTTCATTTTTAGAGAGTCTGAAAAGGTACAGAAAGTTAACTCCATAATTCCTTTTTCGTCATCTAATCCCTTAAGTCCGAAAAAGTATAAAACAATACAGAAGGGATGGGTGTTCGGTACTTTTAACGAGCCGAACAAGACAAGCGCTCGATCTTTTTGTGTAATAATCCCTCAGGTCCAAAAAGATTAAAGTCTAAAAGAGGGATAGCTCTTCCGGTCCCTTTAACGAGCTGGAAGGCCAGAACTCAGCAAACTTTTCATATTTTACAAGTCAGAAAAGAGCTCAAAGATGACTCGTCTTTTGAGGAACGAGTGATAAACAGGGATAGCAACTGATTCCAGGTACAAGTTGGAATTTTCCAATCACGGCAGTGTCACAAGGATGGCTAGGTGAAATCACTCTTCGCAGATGTTTCTCAAAATGGGTAAACACACAAATGGAAGTGAATGATCGGCCAAATGACGGTGGAAGTGACGGTGCACAAACACGACCAAGGCTTTTATGGCTGATGAATTTACGATCTCAGAAGGTTATTTACCGGGATAGGTTCTTTTTTTAGATAAAAATGAGCTTAAACTCTGGAGGGAACATTGCTCACTGCTTTTATTTATTTTTTAACGAGCATGAAGACCGCGTTAAAACTGCTCGGATCTTGCGTTTATTTTTTAACGAGCATGAACCATGTGCTAAAACTGCTCGATATACCAGTCATAAGATAAGAATGCCTCCTCTAAGGATCCATTTTTTATAGATATTGCGCCTTACCACAGCTATGCTCCAACTCATCCTCCCTTTATGTAAGTTCCGAAAACGGTTAATCTTAAAACCAGATAAATAACCGCCCCTAGCTTGCACTCCAAAAGGTTTGCATGCTCCCAGGTATAGGGTAGGATTTCGAGGCTGCCCCTCCTCTCCCCCACCTCTGCTTTTCTTTGGGTGTTCACAGCTACTTGTCATCTTGCCAATCTAATGTTAACGATACTAGTCTTCTCGTTATTTTAAGGGGTCTTACGCGATACTTGTCTTCCCGTCGGCCCAACTTTTAACGAACAGTTATTCGTGACAAGAGAAGAACACTACTCAAAGACAAAACATTGGTATTATTGAGGGAGGCTTGCCTCTTTCTTATTATCCGAAGAGGGTTCTATTTGCTGCCGCAAATCAATCTCTTTCTTCGGCGATGTCTATCATTAGGTTACTCAAAGATGGTTACCCTATGTCACAACAATAGAATCTCTTTCTTTGGAGGCTGCCCCTACTTATCCTTCAAAGCATTTGTTTTAATGGGTGAGGCTTGCTTTTCCCCAAAGATGGTTACTGCTTGTTGCAATAAGGGAATTCCTACTTGGGCATTGCCCACTTCTTTAGAAAAAGGTGAATGACTCTTTTGCCAAACACATAACTTTAACAAAAGAATATTATTCCAGAACAACCCCTCTTCCATCCACGGACGGGGTACGGACTAGTCATATTCTTCTGCGGAAATTCTACCTTATACCCAGGGTTTCTTCTGCCCGAAGCAGACCAGGGTGCATGCCCCCTGGGTTCCAGTCCCTCTCTCCGAATCACTCGCATTCATCGGGAAGGAGGACTGGGGGTGGAGGCATATCTTGAGTGAACAGACCATTTAGGATTGGTATTTGACTATTTGCGATGCGAGATCCCGGAAATGAAAGTTGGTCTACGAGCTTGACCACCCTCCCTTCGTGTGGAAAACACATTACTCTAAAGAGTGAGGAGACTATCGCTCCCATGCAATAAATATAGTCACGTCCAAGGAGTAGGTTATAATCCAAGGGTCCTTGGACAACCATCACGTTCAAATTAACGGTCTTCCCTTTCAATGTAACAGGCACATTGGGGAGGATTCCTAATGGTCGACTGGTTCCTTTATCAAAACCTGAGAGATTTCTTAACTCAGGTAAAAGCGCCGGGGAACCCAGTGCTTTCCAAGCAACAGAGGAAAGGATACTCACAGACGCCCCTTCATCAATGATAGTACCAGCCATAATCATTCTATAGATCTGGACAATGATTCTGAATGGTATACTGGCTGGTAACCGGGGTCTGCCTAGTTGATTCCAATCAAAGGATACAACCAGGTTGCTTGGTGGTGGGACCGAATATACGGCCGGGTATGACCCTGATGATGTTCCTTCCTGCGATAAAGGAATGGGCGCATTGCCCTGACGCTCATCAGAGTCGGTGCTAATGAAAAGAACCTGGATGGTGTCATCCTTATTCTCTTCAGTGAGGGTGTCGCATGAAGATGACTCTTCGGTGACGGTGTCATTTGAAGATGAAACTTCTGAAGGTAGAACCGGGTCAACTGCCGTATCGACCTTTGGACTTTCATCCGGCCTGGATTCAGTAGGTTCATTTTCAGTGACTGACGCTTCAGCCGACCACTTGAGCGGGCCAGTTGTATTTTCAACCAACGAAGGACTTGGCACGAGTTTTTTGTATCCAGGAGGAAGTTTTACCGGTGAAACCGGACGATCTTCCAAAACTCTCTTCGCTTCGTCTAAGAAGGGACAACGGTGGATGGCATGACTGCCTTCACACAACTTACAGGGGAATCTTACTCCCCCTTTTTGTCTTGATCCTTCACTTTCGCTGGTTGACGGAAAGCAATCAACCTGATTGTCAGAGGTTGATGCCCCCGAATTGTGCAGACGAGGGGACCAGTCCCTTAGTATCCGGGGAATACAGGGACAATCTCTGTGGAAATGGTCTCCTCTACATATGACACATGGTGATTTAGGCCCGGTCTGTGCAGTGGGTGGGTTTTTGTCAGATGTCTTTTGCTTGCCCCCAGTCGCCTTAGGCTCCTTCTTCTTCTTTTCTTTCTTCTTCTTTTCCTTCTTCTCCTTGGGAGGCTGACTTTTGCCGGCTCTACCTTGCGAAGACGAAGGATCGGAGGAAGAACTTTTGGAAGTAGAAGTCTGGTGGGCAGCTCTAGACTGATCTAACTGTTGACTCGATTGATCAGGAACCATGGTGGCCTGAACTACATTGGTTGAGAACAGCCAAACTGGCAGGCCTATTGTCAGTCCTGGAAGCGACAATGTGGCCATATGGGGCGCACCAACTTCTCCCCAAGAGGAGAAAGGACTAGGACTTCCATCTTGTGGACTTCCTTGGTTGGGGCGTTCCATGTTATCAACTTACAGATCAACGCGGGAATAAGAGGTGATTATGTTCCGTTTAAAATGAATTTTATAACGACGCTTTATTAGACACAACTTTGCTTTTTCATGTTTTAAGAGTCGAGAAAAAGCTAAAGATGACTCTAGTCGCCTTCGATGTATTAACGAGCCCGAAGTGACAAATGCTCGGTTGGACTTTTTCAGTTATAGAGTTTGAAAAAGGCCAAAAGAAACTGCTCTGGAGATCTAGGCAGAGGGTGTGCCAAACCTTTCGCGAAACCACAGAATACGTTTTACGGTACGGGTGGTCAATCTTCGTGAATGCTGTGTTCACTGCATCGCGATCAGTAGGGCGGCCGACACGGCTTCCTAAGGATAAAGGCTTTATTCCTATAGGGGTCTCCCAATATACTCGACGGTACGCGGGAGCACAAGTCCTTATTGATACTTATCACTTCACCGTGGAGGAATCACCCAACCACTCAACGCTAAGATATCACGTTTAACGACGCTGGAACACGTCTCTAGCTTAGACCTCTATGTGTTTGCGTTATGTTTCAATGCGTTGTTATGTAAATTCAATTCATTTTAATGTTGATCTTGCTTAGCAGTTTGCCTTTAAGGATCACCACGAGATGTATATATACAACTTCCTAAATGCAATCTAAGATGAGAAGCAAAACTTTTCAATCTTTCAACTTTGAAAACCTTAATCTACTGAGGGAAAAGAAAGACATCAACTTTTCACACAGATCATAGAACACACACTAAATGCACTTTTTCCTAAATCAACATGCAAACTGTCAATAATGCATATGCACAATGCAGATATTTCTTTTCTTTATCCTTAATGTTGATGTAAGACAAAAAGGAAACTGTTGTATAACTTTGAATCTAATTTCAAGCGAAAGTAAACAAGCTTGTCCAAAATCAAAAGACACCTTAAGATCGACTTGTTTAGACACTGGAAATGTATAGATTCAAACCACAAAATGAAAAACAAACAAACTCAAACAGCCATGAACAGTAATAAAACTAGCTCTTAAGATCACAAAGACACTTTTACAGTTCAGGATCTAAGAGGCCACAGCTATACTGGTTTGCTTTTCACAATGGGAAACTGTAACTGAAACAAGAAATACTGAAAGAACAATCATAGTTTCATCACACAACTGAGGCGGAATAATGTCAAGGAAAGTTGGTTTACAGCAAGTACAAATGACAAGCAATCAGCAGCAAAATAACAGTGAAAACAGGGCCAAGACTCAGTGGGAAACCTCAGGAAGACATAGCCTAACTGGTTCAGCACAGGATCTGGTCTGTCAAACTGACTCTCAGCGCAGTTCCCGAAGGGAGTACCTGCGCTGAAATGCAGACTGCCTTTGGACAGCCTGCACTGAGACACGAGAGTTGCGTTTACAAGGGTTTCCGGGTCATAAAAAAGCTCAAAAATTCACTGTTTTTGCTGAAATAAAAAGCTATAGGTCAAATACAAGCTAAGGGATGATCAAGAGGATGAAAAGCTATCACAAAGAGCACAAGAGTCCTTGTGGATCAGCTCTTCAAATCATAAACTTGCTCAGAAACTGAGCCAGAGCAGCTGCCCTCTACTTTGCAATTGAAGGACTCAATTGCAGTTCGATTTGGTGCTCTCCTTGTTTATGAGATGAATAGCAAGAAACACAATAAACCAACAAGATACTAGGTCCCCAGTGGAGTCGCCAGTTTGTTGTGGGGAAAAGTATCCGACTCGGAATGACCCTATCCCTACTCTAAGGGTGATAGTTCCTTAGCAACAACTGAAAGTAAAGCTTTGATATTTTTCCTTTATGAAAGTACAGAGAAGGAAGAAAAGATCGACCAACCGATGTCTTTCGCTTTTGTCGATCCCGTCTTCTCTCTTTGCCTCTTGCTCCCAGCTCCTTGCTCTCTTGCCGGCCCAGCTACACACAGATCCTGCAAAAACGAGAGAAGGAAACTACAAGAAACATGTACTCATAACTGATGCATGGATTAGGATGAATCAAATATACAGATGAAAACAATACATCATTGCAATACAAGTATATAGGAGAACATCAAAAGCTTTATTGATAGAAGAAAAAGGTTCTGAGAAGGTTACAACCATAAATGGCTCCAATCCAGCAGCACCTCCCCAGCAGCAAGAAATCTCCTCTTCTCCTCTATAAAAGCAATCACCCAATAGCTCTAACTGTAAACCAACAGCACTTCCTTGCTTTGCACAAAATTCCAGCCTCCCTAGACCTCATAGAAGAGCTCTATATATAGGAGATTTGGAGAAAGGATGAGTCAGCTTGAGACTGACCTAAAGCTGCCTTGTGTCCTCTCCCTCTTCAGTTAAACTTCAGTTCTTGAGTCCACTTGGAGATCCTTGCTTCCACATGGAGATCAAGTACCTCTTACTCATCATAGGGCGAATTCCTTGAACCAAGTGTCAGTTTGGAAGCTTCCTGGGCAGTTGACACCTTGCAGAATGACTGTGCCACTTGGCCAATCTCGCCCAGCGCAGGTAGCCTTCATTGGTTTTGACTTTCAGCGCAGGTACAAGGAGGAGCAGTTGACATTCAGCGCAGATGCTCAGTGGAGCAGCTGACATGATCCAAAAATAGCCTGTTTTTGAGTGTTTTCAGGTGGAGAACTGATAGAAAGTGCTGTGGTTTGCTGACCTTGTTCCTCTAGGGGTAAGAACAACATGTTTAGGGACTGAGGATCCCTGTAATTATTGACATTTCATGCTCCATGCTGCGAGGCACAAAAATGTCTATAACAATTGTCATCTTTGCTTGTTCTATTTTGGAAGTGGGTGAGCTTTGTCAAAGTAAAGGAGAACTCTTGATGGACCCTGGGAGGGACTTGCACAACACCAAGGCTCAGGTTGTAATTGTTCCTTTTGTTTCCTATTAATGCAAATGAGTCCATTCTTCTCAATAACTTGTTATTTATGAGTTGTTTCATGTACTCCTTGGTCTATATGTTAAATATGTTTTATTTTATGAGATTATCAAGTGCTATTTAATCATTTGATTGTTAGTGAATGCAGGTTTCGAAGTGAAGGAGGAGCTCATCCGGATCAGCGAGACTGGACTACTACAACAGCGTTGGACTACAGGTAGGATCTAAACACTTGATTTCTTGTATGGTAAATGCATGTTTAGAGAAGGATTGCTCTTGTTTGTCTTGTTTGTCACTAGAGAGTCTTAGACTCCTAGGGAGGTTGGTTGTGTCTGCACTATCGACTTTTTTCGCCTGACAAAATGGCGACTTCGCTGGGGAATCCATTGATGTGAAAGTTTTTTCCTTTGTATGCAACTTTGATCTGAGAAAAGTTATTTATTTTCTGGTTTTTGGCTATGTGACTTTGTATTTGGGTGGGCTAGCTTAGGGTTAAATTAGATTTAGTTTTTCTTGGTTTTTCCAGTAGTACGCACCCTCTGAGTATTGCACAGTGCGTACTTATACGCACTGTTTCTGTGTGCACAGAGCGGGCCCGCACCTGGCTTAACAGGTTGCCTGCGTACCCTGCTAAAAATCAAGAAATTTCCTTTTTTTACATTTTTCCTCTTAGGTTTTGCTTTTTCTTAGTTTTTACTGCCCAGATCCATTAGTCCCCTGTCAAAGATCTTCACCTGAACTTGTTTCGATAGCATTGAGTGTTTTAGTGGATTTCATAGAAGTTTAAGCCCTAGGGTTTGATTTTTGAGTAGGTCCTGTAGTGACTTTGGCGGTAGAAGTTGTCAAGCCTTAGATCTCTCTGGTTTTGTCAGCCTTCTTAGGAGTCGGACCTGTCATAAAAGTCTACCTGTGAGAGCGACTTACCTTTGAGTTGTCTCTTTGGCGAATTTCGAAGTGCTTGTTGATTGAGTATTGAATTCCATTTTACAAAAAGAGCAAAAAGATTTGAGTTTTGTTTTGACTGGTTTTTTGATTCTGCATTAGCTGGTCCTTGGCTTAATTGTGGTCAAGTAAAACAACCTAGAATCATCCTTGTAGGCTTTTGCCTCGTTAGGTTTGCTTTAGAGTAAATTTTCTTTTGATTTGCTTGTGAGTCAATTTGTCATAGATTTTATAGATTTTGAGATTGTTTTTTGTTAAAATAGATTTATATGCTTTATTAAATAAGGAAAATACAAAAACATCTCCTTTGAAAAGTTTTGTTTCAAGTAGCTTTTGGAGTATTTTGAAAGAGAAAGAATTTTTCGTGCACGTAATGAGTGGTCATGTTTGTATGCTTGGAAAGATAAAGAGTTTTATTTCTCTGATTTTCGTTGCCAAGAGAGTTGTTTGTATATAAATTTGCATTCTCTAAACTTTCTTAGCTAAGAATTTCATTGAAAAAGAAAAGTAGTGTAAATCATCCTAAGTGCATCTTTGTAGTGGTTTGAGTCGAGTCTACACACCATTGGTTTCATTTCCGCTACCCTTTGTCTTAAGGAAACCATAAAATTAACGCTTAAAGTAAAATCAACGTAGTAATTTTTATTTACTAGGGCTCTGAAACACCAATATAGATCAGGCTAGTGTCTTGGAGTAGGTGAGTAATTAACTCTCCAAGACAGCAAAACCAAACAAGTAGCTTATCTTGTGGTAGGATAAATCCAACTGTTGCATTTATACTCTGGGAAAGCTCCTCTTAAAGGAGAAGCACGAGCTCGTGTCCGAACCAGTGAGGGGATCAATCTTCCCTCGTTGGGAACGACGCCAGACACGCACGTATTACAAACGGTAAACCTCGGATTAACCATTGTCGAGGAGCCAAGGGTCACTTATCGATAAACCTTGGATTGTTGTCAAGGAGCCGGTAAGGGGATTGAGCTTGATACTCTGCCCTTGCGTGCTGTCGGAGTTTAGACTGTTCCCCCAGGTGTATTTGCCGCTGTTGGTAACCTTAGTGGCCATAATCTTAGGATTCTACCCAAGGTGACGGTGGAGGGAAGATCCCACTGTACCTGGAGCAGACGTCGGCTAGACTCACTTGGATTTTCCGGGGGGTTCACTTCACTCGAGACGGTTAAAGTGGAGGAACTTGTGCCGGTCTATTCATTAAGCAGGTTGCCGGGGTAACTGTTCCACCCTCCACTTCTGTACTGAATTCGGCGATGTTGGGTTTCATCTCCAACTAGTGTTTTCGGTCCGGAAGGCTACTGTTTGTGCATGCTTTGACGCCCTAGATTATTTAGGCGTGTGATTCAAATTTGTTTGGTTCTTTAGCGACTTTAGGTGGTTTGATTTGAGATTTTACTTTGTTTTCGTGTGTAGTAGTTAAAAGTTTTTAGCTGTGGCGGAATTACCGAGACAGTCCCGTAGACTTCGGGGCAAGTCACCTGAGATTGTTACCGGAACTGATTTATTGAGGAAACTCCGTATATCGCGGGGTGGACCTCCTGAAGACGTCCCGGGGCAGTACGAAGGATTGAAGGTCCTTGTAACTCCTCCTAGTGGTAGTAGAGTTGGATCACCTGAAGAAGGAGAGTCTTCCTTGGTAGTCCATCCAGATTACCAAAGTCTAGAGACAGGTTATAATCCCGAAGCTGTTACAGTTTCCGAGCTTGCTGGTAGTTTTTCATCTACTAGTGATTTAGGTGAGGAACCTGAAATATCTGAGCCTGTTACTCCAACTTCTAGTGTTCCAGATTCACCAAGAGTAGAACGAGTTATCACCGAAAATCTTCCTACTGGTTTGATTGCCATTGAAGAACTTGCTCCAGAGGAAGAAATGGGCGTCTCTAACCTTGAAGATCAACTTACTATTGATCTAAGGGAGCGTGAATCTATCTTTTACAGTCCTCCTAGAAGTACTACTTGGTACCTTTCGTTAACTAACTATTTAGACAACTCAGGGTTAAGTTTTTCTCCACCTCGTACTTCTTTTCCACCTGGAGGTATCTATACTCCTGTAAATATGTCTGGTCAGTCGTCCGTGTTCACTCAATCTTCTGAATCTTTCTTACACGACGGTCCTTCTGTTCCCACCGGGTATCAGTCACTTTCTGGTACCTTTGCGGGGGCATCTCCTCAACCCGTTGATCATGGGTTATTAGCTGGAAACAATGGTAATAGACCGTTGGGTGTAGGGGACATTTACATGATGTCAGGATCAGTTCCCGTTTCTCAACCTCAAGGTGGCCAATTACCGCCTGGGGGGCAACTTCAATTAACGCCTGGGGGGCAACCTCAAGGTACACAAATTGTGTCTGGGGGGCAACCTCAAGGTCAGTATGTACCTATGGTACAATACATGCCTCAAGGTCAACCCCAGCCTCAATATGTACCCCAGGGTCAACCTCAGTATCAATATTTACCTCAAGGGTATCAACCTCAAGGGTATCACCCTCAAGGTCAAGGTCAACCCCAGTATCAATATTTACCCCAAGGTTATCAACCTCAAGGTCAATACTCGAGTCAAGGTTATCAACCACCTCAGGGTCAGTCTTATGTTCAAGGTCCGGGAAATGTACCTTTCAATTATCAACCCTACCCTCAACCTGGTTACAGATCTCAGTATCCTCAACCTGTTACGGGTCAATACCCCGGAATGATAGTGTGTGATCCATCACAAGGTCAACAGGTGTTGCAGCCAAGTATACAGTCGTTACCTCAAACTGGACAACCTGTAGTTTCTGGTCCACCCCAGCAACAGCAACCTGTCCAGTTAAATGTTCAAACTTCTGTAACTTCGGTAGTTACTCAGCCGCCAATCGCACCTAGTACTCCATCTCAAATGGCTGCTACAACTACCGCAACATCTACCACACTTACTTCTGGAGTATCGACAGCTCCGGTTTCTACTGTCTCTGCAACCACCCCTCAGACATCTATACCGTTGTCCGGATCTACGATTCAAACCACGGTCCAGATGCCTGTAGGGCAGCCTGGTTTAAGTACTGTTGTAACAAGTCAACCACAATTTACTTATCAACAGCACTAGGGACAGTACCAATACGGGCCTGCTGTCCAACAACCGGTTTACCAATATCAACCGTATCCTGGGTATACTTATCAACAACCTCAACAACCCCAGTACGGTCCGGTTAATCTTGGTTTTCCAGGAGGATATAATATCCCGAATGCGATTCCTGTTCCAAGTTATCCTGGATATCCTCCTCCTGGAGCTGGTCTTGTGACCCAAAGTTTTAGAGATCCTAACCGGCAATTGCCATTTATCGCAACTTTGGATTTACCCGACTTGACGCGCCTAACGAACGATCCAATAAATTATCTTCCGTTCTGGCCGCCAATGCCAAATAAGTTGCCCAGCGATATACCCAAGTTCGAAGGTAAGTCTGGAGAGGATCCATCAAATAATGTGATGACTTACCACCTCTGGTGTGCTTCAAATTCTATCTTGGATGATTCGATCCGCTTACGTCTTTTCTAGCGTACACTCATTGGTCTCGCGGCCAAGTGGTACATTGAGTTACCACGGGCCTCTTTTTACAATTTTACCCAGTTAGCTACCTTGTTCCTAACTCATTTTCAGTTGCCGGTCAGATACGATAACGGTGCTGAGTTATTAACTTCATTAAAACAATCGACGTCCACTTATATTTCTGATCATATCCATGAATGGAGACGTCGAAGACGTTTAGTGAAAGTTTTTATCCCGGACCAGATCTTAGCTGAATGGTTTGTCAAATCATTATTACCGAAGATTACTGAAGATGTAGCTAAGGCCGGAGTAGTTACTGAGGAGCAAGTCATTGCTCAAGCCCAGTATCTTGACTTAGTTTACACTTAGTCGGGTACGTTACACGAGAAGATCCCAGATCTTCCAAAGTCAAACCAAATCGTTGCTGCTCCTTCGGGATCTCATGCCACTGATGGTATGATTGGTACAGTGAACACAAAGAGTAAGAAAAAGTCTTCCAAGAATTCTACTACTCCTATAATCACCTTGCCTGATTCCCCGACAGGAGAGTCTTCTCCTGAACTTTCTGCCGATATTCATGCTGTAGAGTCATCTACGGCCAAATCAAAAAACGGTGGAAAGAAGAAAGGAAAGAAGAAGACTAAAGCTGACAAGGCTCCGAAGGAGAAAACAGAAAAGTCGGAAACCAATGACGAAAAGCGCAAACCTCGATATCCTTGTCTTATTTGTGAAGAAGATCATTTTACAAGAGATTGCCCTCATCGGGCCGAGGTTGTGAAAATAGTCAAAGGTTCTCCCACTCCTGCTGTGTTGAAAGATCCTTTTCCAAAGCAGGAGAGTAAGATGATAGGTTCTTCCTCGACTGCCAGTGAAGAACCCATTTTGATGATGTCTCATGTGAGGATTGCGACTCGGTCGCAAGATTATGGTAGTAAGAATCCTGTTGATGGTAAAGAAGCAGAATCTTCTCATTCTAATCCATCAACCTCAGCTCCTGGTTCCGATCCACTACAGATCGAAAAACCTAACCCGGACTTAGTAATCAAACCGCCCGCCAAGGGTGTACTTCGGATGTCTACTTTCAATCCACATGCGAGAGCGGCCCAGAATTACAACATTGTTGAGGACTTAGCTGTTTCACCCTCAGCAATGTCGGCTTTAGAAGTGCTGCAATCATGCCCAGCACAACGAAAATTACTTTTGTCGGCTATAGGAGCTGTTGATATTCAGGACCCGAACCTGATAATCTTCGATCTAGAAAATAGTACACCGCGCCTACCCCATCAAATGGCTTTCCAGATTCCAGTGATAGTAAAAAACAGACCTATCCATCGGACTGTAATTGATGAGGGAGCTTCCACGTGTATTATGTCGATTCAGTGTTGGAGATCGCTTGGTTCTCCTTCGCTGAACCAATCCCCGACCATCCTTAAGGCCTTTGATGGCCGTGGGTTCCGTCCGTTTGGTATTCTACAGGAATTGCCTATAGGGGTAGAAGGTAAAACCGTTAGTCTGGATGTGGAGGTGGTTGATGCCCCTCTAGACTACAACCTTCTTTTGGGTCGAAGTTGGTCATATGCTATGACAGCGGTCGTTTCATCGGTCTTCAGAGTAATAAAGTTTCCACATAACGGCAAGATCGTGACAATTGATCAGTTGACATACTTTTCATTCGACCCAGCCTCTTCAGAGAGTATTCAGCATGTCGGTAAGACGACAATCCCTTATAGGGACGTTGGCGTAGGTTTAGTTAAAGATTCCGGTTTACTGGGAACTTTTCCTTTCCCTCCAATCAACGCAGACCCTTCATTTCAATCAATTCATATGATTACATCAGACACCATTATTTACGACGATCCTTGGATTGTCCCATCTGAATCTGAGATAGACTCATTCGGTGATGCTATGCCTTTGAGTCCATATGAAATTGCTTATGAAGCCGTCGTGTCTTTTACCGACTCGCGTTCAACCCAAATTGACCAAATGAATGTGGTCAGTGAGGAATCACTTTTCACACCAACCTCAGAACGGATAGCGTTTCCCGAAGTCGTGTCATCTGACGAACAACTTCGCGAAATCCTAAGTGTAGACGATCTACCATGGGAAGATCTCCATCATAGATCTTCGTTTTTACTTGAGGGTGATGCTTTTGAAAACGATTTTTCATCTATTTTTACCGCTGAATATGTCAAAGACGCTCAGAATCCAACGAAACATCCTGATTCAGAGTTGAATTTAGGGAATATTTCTCGCACTATTCCCATTGACATTTCAGTGAAGCCCGGAATTGAGGAGAACATTCATATAGGTGCCTCGTGTACAGATGATGAAATTCAAAGTTACAAGGCCCTATTCCAAGAATTCCGTGACGTGTTTGCCTAGTCCTACGAGGAAATGCCAGGAATCGATCCCGCTATTGTTGTCCATGAAATCAAGACCTACCCGGATGCTAAACCTGTCCGGCAATGGTTGCATCAGATTCACCCTCGAAAAGCAGCTGCCATTAAAGCAGAAGTCGAAAAGCTGTTGAAAGCAGGTTTCATTTATCCGATCCTGTTAACGGATTGGGTATCGAATATTGTTCCAGTTAACAAGAAACAAGGAACAATAAGAATCTGTATCGACTATAGGGATATCAATCGAGCTTCTCCAAAAGACAACTATCCTACGCCCTATATCGATCAAATAATTGATGATTGTGCCGGAAGTGAAATGTTTTCCTTTATGGATGGTTTTTCGGGCTATAATCAAATCAATATTCTACCTGCCGATCAACCAAAAACGACATTCATTTGTCCATGGGGGACATTTGCTTACTGCAAATTACCTTTTGGGCTTAAGAATGCCGGAGCCACTTTTCAACGGGCGATGTCTTATGCATTTCATGACATCAAGCACATTGTGCAACCGTACCTCGATGATTTGCCAGCTCATTCTTTACATCGAGCTGATCACCTTGTCCACTTACGAGCAATCTTTATGAGGTGTCGGCATTATCGTATTCGGTTGAATCCGCACAAGTGTGTTTTCTGTATAGAAGCGGGTCGATTGCTGGGATTTGTTGTTTCAAAAGCCGGCATTCGCGTCGATCCCTCGAAGGTCGAAGCCATCATCAAATTGCCTCCTCCTTCGAGTTTGCGCCAACTCCAAAGTTTGCAAGGGAAAGCAAACTTTTTACGCCGATTCATTCCAAACTACGCCGAGGTCACTAAGGGTTTTACACGGTTGTTGAAACAGAACGCTCAATTCTTTTGGGACGAGATTTCCCAACAATCTTTTGATGCACTTAAGCACGCGTTGACCCATGCATCGTTGCTGCATCCTCCCAATTACAACCAGGACTACTTCTTATACCTCGCAGCTTCGCATTCCACTATTGGAATGGTGTTAGTCCAAGAAGATGAATTCGGAGCGGAACATGTGATATATTATCTTAGTAGGACATTAAACCCCACTGAGCTAAAATATTCGCATGTGGAGAAATTGGCCCTGGAAGCCGTTCAAGCTGTCCAGCGTTTTCGTCACTACATTCTTCTCCGTAAAACTACAGTTATTTCGGATTGCAACCCTATGATTTATATTTTGACAAAAAAACTGCTAGGGGGCAAGTACTCTAAATGGATCGTTATCCTACAAGAGTTCGACTTGGAGTTTGAGAAGTCCAAGTCTAAGAAATCCTTAGTTTTTGCGGAATTGATGTGTGATTTCCCGCATGCTGACACAGAAACTGTGGCAGAGGAGTCCATTGCGGACGAATCTTTGTTTCTTATAAGTAATTTAGATCCGTGGTACGGGGATATAATCATCTATCTCCAAACCCAAACCTTTCGGCCTGAAGCTTCAAAGTCGGAACGTCGAAAAATTCGGTTTCAATCCCAGCAGTACAAAATTATTGGAGATACACTTTATCGCCGGGGGGCAGACTTAGTTTTTCGACGTTGTTTAACTCACGAAGAGGCTGAGAGGGTTTTGAATGATTGTCACTTTGGAGCATGTGGCGGTCATATGTCTGGGTATGCCACAGCTCAGAAGGTGTTGCACGCTGGCTATTTCTGGCCGTCCATGTTTCAAAGATTGTATCATTGCGGTCCGAAAGTGCCACAACTGTCAAGTGTTTGATCGCAAGATGCGCTCACCACCTACTCCTCTCCATCCTATAATTGCCGTTGGTCCATTCGCCAAATGGGGTATCGATTTTATTACTTGTAACCCTCACTCGGCCGGGGGGCATGCGTATATCATCCTCGCGGTTGATTATTTTACTAAATGGGCCGGGGCGATGCCTACATTCGACGCAAGCGGCAAAACAGCTGCAGTTTTCGTATTCAATCACATTATAACTAGGTTTGGTGTCCCGCAAGCGATCATCACTGACCATGGGAGCCATTTTCGAAACATCATGATGACTGAGCTTACAAGCCAGCTTGGTTTGCGCCACGATAGCTCTACTCCTTATTATCCGCAAGCCAACGGTTTGGTTGAGTCTATCAACAAAGTTCTGGTTATCATGATCCGACGAATCATTGGCATTCATCGGTCGAATTGGCACAACATGTTATTTTCAGCGCTATGGGCATACTGAACTTCAGTGAAAACTTCAACAGGGTTCACTCCTTTCCAGCTAGTTTATGGCTTGGAAGCTGTGTTACCCATTGAATGCGAAATCCCATCACTTCAAATGGCTGTCGAATTACTCCCAGCTACTTCCGAAGAGGAGAAACGTTTATTATACTTAGCTCAATTGGATGAGACTCGTCGTGACGCTGCATTGGCAATCGAGACTCACGCGAAGCGAATGAAAGCTCAGTATGATAGAAATGTGACCCCTCGAAGTTTTTCGGAGGGAGACCTAGTGCTATTATATGATCAAGCTAACGATAAGCTAGGTGCTGGAAAATTCGTTCCTATGTGGCATGGACCCTACATTGTAAAGCGAAAGCTAGCAAAAGGGGCCTATGAGCTGGTAGATTTTGATGGGGACTCTTTGGGTAAACCCAGAAATGGACTTTACCTCAAGAGGTATTATGCTTAAATGATGGGTATGGAGAATTTTTAGTTAGGTTAGGTTTTCTTTCTAGCTAGTATGTTTGTTAGTTTAGATAGTGTGCTTAGCTTAGAAAGTGTGTTTTTTCGTCGTTATTTCTGGCTTATCTTGGTTTTACTCTTGATATTGCAGATGTCGACCTCTCCAAACGTACATTGGATTTGCCGATGGTGCTTGTCGTAGTACACGGAATATCTCTTCCGCAGCTTGGGTTATCTATTCGCCCTCTGACGAGTTAGTTTCTATGCATGGGGTGAGCCTCGGTCAAACAACGAACAACATTGCAGAATACAGTGCAGTGGTTGAATTATTGTCTGAATCTATTTCATTTGGAATTCGATGTTTGATAGTGAGGTTAGATTCTGAACTCGTTGTATTACAGCTTAATAGAGTATATGCCATTAGAAATCCTGTGTTATTAAGGTTGTTTTTGAGAGTGCGTCTCTTGGAACGTGAATTTGATTACATTGAATATCAGCATATTCCAAGGTCTTTAAATACATTAGCAGATGCAATTGCTTCTCGAATGTTGGATAGACATTTGCGATAATCATGCAAGTAAATTTAAAAACATTTCATCACATATGTTAAACAAGATAAGCCGGTAATAATAATATATAGATAGGAGTGTGTCAAAAATATACATCGTCTTTGATCATAGGTTGAAAAACACCTTATGATCGGCAAAAATGATAAGTACAAAAAACCAAAAATGTCATATGTGTCTACAAAAGTGATTAGTCAATCACTGGTGATGATCTCTATACGACACCACTGCACGGGCTACTCTACACAAAAAACTCCTAAAGGGTCCCGGGACTGCAACTACATAGCGCTGCAATCTGATAGGAATGTCATCTATGGTCGTCTCCGGTATACCCGCCGTCAGACGCTCTAGATCTTGCTCTAACTCAGCCAGTGTCTCTGCAGCTACATCCTGTGGGGCCGGTGCCGGTGCAACTGGTTGTCTCCTCTCAAAATCCCGGAGATTGGCCGGACACCGTGGACCTACATCTGCATTTTGAAACATTTTACTATCAGTTTGAGACGATATATATAAAAAACAAAAAAAAATAGATAATTTAAAAACTTGTGAAAAATGAAAGTACCTCTGTCATCCCATTGTTCTCCCTGTGGAAGAACCATGTCCGGATCATTCCGAAAATCCATTCCGGCATAAGGAAAGTCCTGAATAGCAAAGACCTGGTTTTCCAACCAGTGAAAGTAACCATCAGGAAATCGAACAACTGCTGTTCCCTCATCAGGATGCCGGGCCATTACCGCAACCCATCTCGTCAACTTAGGCTCCCGAGGAGCCCCAACTGGGACAGTAAGATGCTGGGGGATCAGCATTGGAACTCTCTCTAGGGCAAAGCTCACAACCAAAGGCCCATATCCAAAGGTCTTCAATCGTCCGGTCTTTGCCCTAGTCAGTTGGCCCTTCATATTGGCCAACACAGCATCGCACCAGTTGAAAATGGTGCCTTGGAAGCAATCTATCGCCATCCGCATTTGGGACCCGGTGGCATTGTGCAAGGCGGCTGCGCCGCAAAGTCTGGTAACAGTAAAGGCTATCACCATAAGTTCAAGTCGGGATATGTATTTGATTTCTATCCCGTTCTCCTGGTTTTGATTGTTGCACCACTCTAGCCGGAGGCTAGCAAGGGATTGGCCACCCGGCCTAGTCCCGGACAGAGTCAGTTGCTCGCCCCTATTAGGCAAGCCAGTGAGAAAATATATGTCGGAGGACTCTATCTCGAGCTGGTTCTCTCCGATGTAGAAACATTGATCCTGAATATTCCACCTTTCAACCAGCCACTCAAGGAATGCTACCTGGCCCCTCATGCCAGGTATGGCCCAGTATTTATACAGACCGCATGCTTTTAACGCATCAATAGAAGGTTGATGATTTATTGCGGCCAAATCAACGTCCTCGTGTTCTCTTTCTCTCCAATCTAGCATGGTGACTGCCCTACACACCAAGAAACAATAGTTAGAATTCATAATTTTAAATTTGGTTGGTTGATTTGGGAGATTGGGGTTTCAAAACATATGTTTCGCGGGGTACGCACCCCGCGTTTAGCACACAGAGCGGCGGTACGCAGCTGGGCTGAAGGCGGGCTGCGTACCCCGACCTTTTTCCTATGTAGAAAAAAGGTCGGGGCCCGCGGGTCACCCATAGGGCACCTGCGTACCCCGAGAAACATACCTCAAAACCCTAAACCCCCTAAAAAATAAAATGAAAACTGGAAATGAAATTCTAAATGGATGAAATTGAAGAGGAGGATGTTGTGGAATACCTGAAAGAGACGGCGTTCGATTCTGACGGTCGGATTCTCCGCAATGTCCACGGGAAATTTCTTGCCAAAAGCCCTTTTCTCAACCTCAACAGTAAAATGGTAAAAAATGACATGGTAAAAAATCTTTTTATAGGTTTTTTGGATGAATGAATGCTAAGTTTGTTTATTTTTCACCATGAAAGGATATTTTTCAATGTATTTTTGCCTATCTTAAACAGGTATGAGTAATGAGTTGTTTTTGTGCAGGACAAAAGGATTTAGAGGGAAAATTGTCATTTTTTACGAACCAAAACATCAGAGTCATCTTTTAAGCCCTTTTCTGACTCCTAAAATATGAAAAGATCGCCGAGCATTTCTTTTACACTCGTTAAAACGGAATTAAAAGACAGTCCCCTTATAGCCCTTTTCTAACCGTAAAAACAGGGAAAGATTGCCGGGTTTTTGTCGTTTCAAACTCGATACTGGAAATAAAACGACGTGTCTTTGATCCCTTTTTACTTTTCAGGTCAGTGGCACTAATCATGAAAGTACTCCTTGGTCGCAAGATCAAGCGGTTCTCTCAGGTATTATTTTATACTTTTTCGGGCTTGAGAGACACAAATTTACGAAAAAGTTCACCTTGGAGTCTTCTTAAGTTTTTCAGACTCTCTAAAATTGAAAAACACCGAGTTTCTCCTATACTGGGCTCGTTAAAATTTCACAGTAAAGGGCCTGTTCAATTACAAACATGAACGGACCACTCCTTCTTAGGGTCCGGATCTAAACTAAGTTGGACTCATTCGAAGGATGAGCTTATAATCAAGCATATGTTATCCTCCTCAAGCTTGTTAAAAATAAAGAGGTACTTGCCAGAAATGGTGGGGGAAAAGAGAGAAGAATGAGCCTATTTGTTATCTTTTGTCTCAGAAGAAACCTTATTACCACTCTTGAACACGACACTTTTCATTCACCTGGGTTGGGAAGTCCTTTGCTTCACAGTTGATCAAACCACATTGAAAGTCTTCAGCTGGGTTTCAGGGATTAACTTTGAGTCATTTGTTACCAAACCATCTGTTGTGTCGTTATGTGTTCAAGAGGTCTGCAAATAAAACTTTCATCTGCAAAATACTTGTCATCCATTTTGACCATCCCTGAGTCAGTCCTTACAGCAATATTTCTTCAGCTTGAACTATGATTTCGTGTTGCAGGCTTGCCTGCAACGGGTCGCTTTCTATCGACATCAGCACATTATCTAGAAAGATGACTTAGAGATCGTCAGTACCTTGAAGTCTGCATGCATCAATGGCAGGTTTCTCGCCTTTGACGTCAGTTTACATCATTGACTTTCGATCGAAGGATTCCGTGAAATGTTCGACATCAACTCATTCATTCACATCTCATGGATTGTACTGGGTACTTTGAGAACCATTGACATTACTGGTGGTCTCTCTCACACTTGTTAACAGTTTACATCATCGACTGGTAATCAAGTGGTTTCTACCATGTTCGACATCAACTCATTTATTCACATGGCTAGAATCGTACCAATTCGGGAAGTAGAAATGAAGACCCTGGATCTAGTTTCCACCATCCAGGCTGCGAGGAGTTTTGTATTCATTATCTAGTAGACTAATCATAAACAGATGGCTGCGTCCATACTGTAGACACAGAAGTCTATGATTATGATGTACTGCAAGATCATTCCTGTATCAGAATAGTTAGTCTGTTAGTTAAAATTTTGATCTGAGTATGGGAATGCCTACCTCAGCGATGATATAATCTTATACATGTATTTTGTGTTGAAAATTGTAGGTTCTGACCAGGCTCTCCACGAGATAATTCTTGAAATGATAAAGCGCTTCACCCTTCCTAGATAATACAAAACCCTAATCTACTACAGGCTTCACACTTTAGGGGGCAATCTGTTACACTAAAAAATGTCACCATGACTATTCACAGTTAGTATGGCTCTATCAATAGTCATGCTATCCTCCTGGGCAAGTCTTATGCCTCTGCTCTCCATGTCAAACTCCAAAAAAGAGAGAAAGTCTTTGTAAATGTGTTTATCTTTGGGTACGCAGATTCTCTTGGCCTTACCTGCGTATACGCACCTAATGTTCACAAAAACTGTGTACTTGTACGCTCTGTATGTAAAGGAGCAGGTGCGTACCCCTGTAAAGGTCAAAAGGCGCGCGTTTCATCTTTAAAAAGTTACTTGTGGTCATTTCTAGAGCATTCTAGAAGGTTGTTTGATGAGTATTGAGCGCCTCCAGATGGTTCATGTACCCCTATGAAAGAGGAACTTATCCCATCAAGAGAGGAGCTATCCCATCCAAAGAGGGGATTATCCCATTGATGGTGGACCTGATTAACTTCCTCTTGAGCACTATAAATACAGGCATTGGGCCAGAAGGAGGGGGAGGTTGAAAGCTAAACATTTCTAAGGGTAGATGCTGCTGGAATTAGGACTCCCATTTAGAAGCTTGTGAGGAGAGATTGTCATCTTTGCTTGTTCTATTTTGGAAGTGGGTGAGCTTTGTCAAAGTAAAGGAGAACTCTTGATGGACCCTGGGAGGGACTTGCACAACACCAAGGCTCAGGTTGTAATTGTTCCTTTTGTTTCCTATTAATGCAAATGAGTCCATTCTTCTCAATAACTTGTTATTTATGAGTTGTTTCATGTACTCCTTGGTCTATATGTTAAATATGTTTTATTTTATGAGATTATCAAGTGCTATTTAATCGTTTGATTGTTAGTGAATGCAGGTTTCGAAGTGAAGGAGGAGCTCATCCGGATCAGCGAGACTGGACTACTACAACAGCGTTGGACTACAGGTAGGATCTAAACACTTGATTTCTTGTATGGTAAATGCATGTTTAGAGAAGGATTGCTCTTGTTTGTCTTGTTTGTCACTAGAGAGTCTTAGACTCCTAGGGAGGTTGGTTGTGTCCGCACTATCGACTCTTTCCGCCTGACATCTAGAGCATGAATTACCTTTATGGTTGGAGGAGGAGGAATAAGATGAAGTTTATTCTACCCAACTTTATGCTTTGGAAGCAACCATGGGAGGATGACAACAAGATGAGGATGACTTGATTGAACACCTACTCCAAAGTCCATCTCCTGGTTCATTACCTTTAGAAGAAGCAGTAAAAGAAACTCAAAACAATCATCCAATTGTCTTATGCTTGGCTGATTCCAACCCACTCCAAGTCAAAACCATAGAATTTGGCCCAGAGAGAACCTTGAAAATCAATCCATCTCTTTCCGCTCTCGAAGAGAAGAAGCTATGCAACATGTTAAAGGAAAATATAGAAGCCTTTGCTTGGAGTTACAAGGAAATGAAGGGAGTACACCCCTTAGTGTGTACTCACTGTTAGTGTCGGTCTTGAGCCCTCCATCAGTGATCAATAACTCTTTGCATATGCATTTATAGGTGTCTCATCAGTGTCAGTTTTGCATCCCGCTAGGCATGCCATAACACTGAATGGAGGAGCTGGTCTTTGTCTTCTTGGCTTTTCTGGATCAGGTCATACAACAATATAATTGAGTCAGGCTTGTTCTTGTTTTTGTCTTAAAGTCCCATGGTCTTAGGTTTAGGGTTTTGAGTCAAAATCATTTTAAGGTCATGAGTCATGGTCAGTAAGTGCCCAGCAAGCCGGAAGGAGTTTTGTACATATGTTTCATTGTCATCTTCTTCAGCTACAGCTCATTTTATGCCTTGGATTTAAAAACACTGTTTTTAATTACAAGGTCATGTGGATTTTGAAAAAATAAAGAAATTCTCAAAAATTTGTAAAAGTGCCGGCAATAACCCTGGTTCCTTCACTACAGTCCCTCAGGCGGTCAACCTGCAAAAAGAAAGGAGTTAAACGCATCAAAAAGCTCATTCCAGGACAAAAAGACTCTAAAATAGTGTTAAAGAGAATACAAAGGTTTAAACATTATAAAGTGGGTTTTTAAAGTCAATTTTTTTTTAAATATGAGCCTATAAAAGCAAATTCCCTCTTGAAAGGTCTTCATTGTGCATTTGGAGCAAGAAATTACAAGCAAAAGGCGATTAGAGGGCGGAATTGGGCAAATTGCAGAAGTTTCAGTCTTTTGGAGGCTGCGCGACCAAACGGAGGGGCGCGACCAAAAACAGGCCAACGCGCTGTGTTAAATTACACAGGCGCGACCAAACGGAGGGGTGAGACCAAACTGGCAGCTTGCGCGACCAAAAAGTCTGCCCGCCCTAAAAACTCTCCCAAACGCTCAAATTCACTCAAATTCACTCCAATTTTTAAAGGTATGCCTCCTCCACGTTTTGTGTAATGGTGTTGGGGTTGCAAAAGAAGATTATGGTCATGATTTTATGCAAGGAAATCCATAGAAAATAGGTTAAAATGACTTGATGTTTTTGCATGCTAATGTTAGGTAGTATGTTTGTTTTTGAAGGCAATTTTTTCCTTAGTCCCTCCATTCATTTTCCCAATATAAAATCACAGGTGTTAGGATGTCATTTTTATTAATCTCATTTGCAAAGAAAATACTCAAAACCTACCCCAAATTCCATGAAACCCTAACCCCTCCTGAACCCTATTCCAAACCCTGTTTCTACCATGTATCATGCTCTAACCCTAAGCACTACTACACACAGCAATTCATGTATAAAAACACAGCAAAATGAAAAAGAAACATTACACAAAAAAAAAAAAAAACAAATAAAAAGTGATGACAAGGCATGCACATAAGAAATTGTAAAAACAGTGAAAATGTCATTTGCATAGCCTTATAAAAAATAAAGAAAAGTGTCATCTTGCTGTGTATATGTCAAAGATTCAAAGTTGTGTTAAAGTCATCACAAAATTCATCAAAAATACAGCTGCATAGTTATCAAAAGAAGCAGTCTTGCTGTGTTAGGGTTTTGTATTAGCATGGTTTTCATCCCCTTTCTCAAAACTCTGTTTTTCCCTACCTATTTCCCTATGTAAACCCCAATTCAATTGCTTGTCCCTTCAGTTAAACTCCCTAGGCAATTGAATGTCCCTCCCTATGATCAAAGCACACAGTCAAACCCTAATTCCCCATGGTAAAAGCATGATGAAGCTGCCACTGTCCTAAATGAATTGCTGTTACAAAAATTAGTTGGCAGTGATTATTAAAAGGGTTTCACTGTCCCCCCAAACCTAATTCCTAATATCCTCTCTTTTCCCTAATTCCCAAGTTATCAATTCCCTCTCCCTTCCATTGTAACATGATCACAGCAATCCCCTTCCCTTCTTCTTACAATCTAATACCCAAAATCCCTGTTTCATATTAGCATCAAATGGTCATTTCAAAATGTGGAAAAAACAGAGTATGCTCATGAAAGATATTTGAAGACAAAATATAAAAGCAGCAGCCTGTTAAATGTTTATGATTGATGCTACTCTATTCCCTTATACTTTCATTCCCTCCATGATGAAAATCTATATTGTCCTTTCCCTTGGTGATCATAAAACATATTTCCCTAATACAGTATTCATTTGCAAATGATGAAAGATGGAATGACATGTTTAGCATTATGTGATGTTTTCCTTCAGAATTCCCTGCTTATATATATATTTTTTCCCTTTCCTATATGTAAATTCCCTCCCCTAACATATCCCTCATGATGTTTCCCCTTGAAAACAGCATACTTCACAGCATTTTGCAGGCAGGGCAGCGGTCATTTTGACTTATTTATTCCACCTTGCTCAATAACACCATGTCAACCACTGAGACTAATGAGCAAGGTGATGACCGATCATCATCTACTGAGATTGAGATACAGCAGAGGCCTCGTAGGGGAGGCAAGGGTGGTCATCACAGGAGGGAAGAGCCCACATCATTGACAGAGTTGCAGGCTTGCCCATTGGCAGTGTCTTGTTTTCAGCATATGGCTTGTTTTCAGTTTTGTGAGAGGCTGTCACACATCCAGCATCACAGAGACTTGGCCCGGTTGTTTGTCCTCCATCTCCATGACAGGCAGGTCACCCTTGCAGGGGTGAATTTTGTGTTTTCTCCAGAGGCTATCACAGATGCTACCGGGATACCCAATGTGGGTGAGGTGTGGCCGAAGCGCAAGTGGGTGGACCTGGTATACTATGAGCCATATGTTAGGCCTGCCCATGTGCATCACTTGACAAGGAACTTTCCTATCAAGTTCCTCCGAGCAGAGTATATAGACACCATGAGACTCATTATGCACTACTTCACATGCGAGGGGAGATTCTCACGAGTATTTTCTTGTCATATCCGCATGATGATGCACTTCACCAGAGTGAGGATGATGAACATTTCGGCATTCTTATTTCATGACATTCAGAGGATAGCCACTACCTTTCGGAGACAGACTCCAGTACAGCAGCTCCGGAGCCTATGCCATCATGGTCTTATTCAGCTAGTAGTTTCGCATCAGCTGAGCCAGCAGGGCATCCCTTGGGCGGATTTCATCTCCCGAGATGTTTTCACACAGCCACATTCAGGGCCTGAGGCAGTTCATGAGGAGGGAGGGCCATCACATCAGCCCGAGACCAGCATCCCGAGACACATGGCTTCTTCTCCTCGGGTCACATATCAGAGAGGTCACAGGACCTTATTTGCAGCAGCCCGACGAGTACTTTCTCTACAGCCAGTGGAAGGGGTCTCGTCTTCATCATCAGAGCAGCGAGTGTTATCTCCACATCAGGTGGAAGGGGCCTCGCTTTCTTCATCGGCACAGGCAGTACGAGAGGGCAAGCAGCCCATGGTTGAGGATGAGGCAGTTGGCGAGGCACATGATGATTTCACTGGTCGTGATGCTCATTCTCCTCCTTCTTCAGATTTCTATGAGCTCAAGGAAGAGAACCTTGTGTTGCAGCGGAAGCTTGAGATGGCTCAGTGGACTATCACTTATTTAGAGCAGCGGACCAAACAGCTGGAGACCGAGAAGGAGTTGGATGAGTTATGGAGGATGCGATTTGACCGAGTCATCAATCGCAGGAGGCCTGGGGACCCACTGCCCATGGATAGAGAGTTATTGCTCATCCGAGCAAATTGGCGCTTGGAGGGACTGTTAGACAAGGCAAACCGTGACAACAAGCTGCTCCGGAACATGAAGACACACTACTGGGCAAGATTACATGTTTGCAAGGCGAGAATAAAAATTCTCCAAAGAGAGCTGTCAGAGGCCCGGAAGAAGAAGAAAAGGACAAATCCACTCCGCATCTTGGCTGAGGCATCCCTCACTCATCATGGTACTGATCAGCCTTGATCTAGCATCAAAATCTGAAAATTTTGAGAATTTTGGAGCATTTTGCAAATTTTTGGTAAAATTACAGGTTTTGCCCACGGTTTGGTCTCACCCCGGGTGAGACCATTTTGAAGGGCTGCTCGGAATTTTGCAAACTTGGCATTTTTGGAAAGGGCATGCAAAAAGAAAAATTACCAGTACTTGGGGGCAGCCTAATTTTGAGTTTTGAGCCTCCAAAAGCTCAAAATACACCTTAAAAATGACTTTCTGCCCACTTTTTGAGTTGCAGAAAGTGACCTTGGGAGAAATGGTTTTTGAGGGGTCAAATCAACACCAAATCCAGAAATTCCACTTGGGATGGAAAGTAGACAGGCTAAGCTTTCCAATGAGCCATCTTGCACCTGATTTGGATCAGTGAAACCCACTCAAAAGTAGCTGCAAAGGGGCGCGACCAGAACTTCCAGGGGCGCGACCAAAACCTCCAGATTTGCCAATTTTTGACTAGTTCGGCCAGAAAAGCACTATTTTCACTTTGGTTGACTATTTGGGCATGTAAATGATGGATTATTGTGTAAATTTCATGGCATTAGATACTTTTACTCTTCTTTACCACTTCTAGAAGCTTCTTTAATGTAAATAGTGAATATTTAATGCATAGATAAGCTTCCTAAGTTTTAGAGGTAAGTTGTTGAGCTGGCCTATTATCTAGTGACTGATTTAGAATTAGTTGCAACAGCTCCTAGGAAGCTGAGCTCGACCCCTAGAGGTGGGGAAAGAGGTTTGACCTTCTATATTATGCCTTCTCTTTCTCATTTTGATGGTTGGACTCTAGAGGGAGAAGTGCTATTGTATTTTTGACTTGTATTTTCTGCAATTTGAGGAAAAGGAAGGCCAGGGTTTTGCAGACTTCATTGTGGATTCTTGTGGATTATTATGTTGATGGTGTGTCTCCTACTGTTATTGTAAGTGTGTTTATGTGTTCCATTTCTTGATCTCTTGCTGCTATTTAAACAAAAGAAGTGATAAAGTTTGAATTCATGCATGCCATGCTCAGCTTTCAATTTTGTTTAAAATTTATGTTTTCCACTGTCTAGAGAGGATTCGAATTCATTGTTTGCCCTCTTTAGCCTCTTTTCTTTCTTCCCTGATCATCTCTTTCAGTTAAAGGCATCAGCATAGACTCCTACCTTGCCCCAAAGACCCACCTGCAAAAACTGAGCTCAATCCCCGCACCCTAAATTGCACTCCCTCCAATTGCCACCAAAAACCCAAAAAATCTTTAAATCAACCCCCCTTATCAATTTACTAGCCTAATATCTTTGATCCTAATTGGTCAGCTTATTATATTATAAGATCTATCAAATCTGACCCGAGAGAGCCTTCTCATACCTCGTAGGGCTAGCTACGAGGTGAAATGGTTTGATGTAGCCTTGAAGGTTTACCTTTTCAGCCTAGGTGAAATCTCAAGCGCTAACATATTGGCGACCATACTGGGGAAGAACATCTAAATCTTTGCTCATTGAGGTGTGTGTTTCATAAGTCTTAGACGGAGCCTGAAGTTACGCCAGAAGCCTTTGAAAACGCTCTTGTTTTACATCAGCGTTAGTAGATAAACGCTGCTTCAGTCTATCTCCGTGGGATTTGTGAACATAGCGCTTCACTGACATCTTTATCCCAGTATCATTATGGACTCTAAGCTTCAGATGATAAGTTAAGAGTTTCCATTTGGCTGAGTGGTTTTTCCTTTCCTCGTTTATTTGTATTTACAAGCTGGCTTCTGATTCAAAATTGATTGTTAGATCTAATTCATCGCCTGCTGTAATAAAATATTTTGAAGATCTTGATTTCGACGAGGATTTTGAATTGTCATTGTTTAAATCTAAATCTGAAAGTGCACTCGATACTTTGGTTCTTGATCCTGACTTTGCAGCTGTGATTGACCTCGAAAGGCATAACAAAGTGGTTGAATCTTATATTTTGCGGCATCTTCAAAGTAGTATACATGCTTCAACTCTTGTTGATTTTATTGAAAACATATCTGATCATATTGGGTCTACTATTGATCAAGCTGAAAATCTTCAAACTTCCCTCACGGCTCATCGAGCTTCTTTCCCTCCTTTCATCTCTATTTCACCTGTTTCGCCTATAGTTACACTTCCCGATACCCCTGTTGGTTCACCTCCATCTACACCTCAAACTCCATCATCACCTTTATCTCCGCCAACATCCCTTCCCCTTATCACAACCCCTGTTATTATACTTCCACCTCCTCCTCATCATACTCCTTCTACTCCTCCACCTCCCCCGCCTAGAGCCATGGCTGCCCGATTTGCTCCCCTTGTTCTCCCTGCAAACCTTCATGACATGCCAGCTGACTACCAGAGCAAGATACCAATGTTTGATGGCACTCCACAGAGTGTCTCAGCTCAGCAGCATGTTGACCGGATGACTACCTTTTTTGATCTGTATGAATTGGATGAGGAAGATGTTACCATGAGGTTGTTCGTTCAGACTTTTGGAGGAGAGGTCCGGAAATGGTTCAGAGGGTTGAGAGCAAATAGTATTGTTTCTTTGGAAGCACTTCAAACACAATTCTTGGACAGATGGGAAATCAGAAAGGATCCGCTGCAAATCAATGCCGAATATAACAACCTTAAGAGAAATCCGGGTGAGTCCGTTCAAGACTACATCATAAGATTTAATGCAGTGTATAATGCTATACCAGATGATCTTAAGCCTTCTCGAAAATCTGCCTTGCTCAAGTTCCCGGATGGTTTCGATCCGGAGATGGCCTACTCACTGCGGGACCGAGATCCTCCTACTTTGGAGGAAATGCAGAAAATTGCAGTCAGTGTGGAGGCTAATTTGAATGACAAAAGGGCAAGAATGAAGGCGGAAAAGAAGGTCACAATCAAAGAGGAGGTAGCATCCACTTCTCAAGTTATTCGGAAAATGGAAGAGATGTCAAAGGCACTCCAAAATCTCAGTCTTGGCAAACCGGAACCACAAGTTCGAAATCCGAACTTTAGAGGCCAACAACAGCAGCCCCAATATAGGATAAAACAGCGGGAGCCACGAGGACAAGAGGCAGCAGTACAGCAACCGATCCAACCCCCATTTCAGCAAAACTATGTCACTCAAGAATCTGAAGATGAGGGTGAAGGTCCCGGTGAAGAAAATCATTTTTTCACTCCCGATGACATGCCCACTTACATCACAGAAGAAGACGAGCTGGTAAGTAATGCTTATGCACCTCAAGATGAGCATTACATTCTATCTAATGATGTGGCACTTCAAGATGAGTCTGAGGAATATCAAAGAGGTTATCTAAATGCCTTATCAGCTCAACAAGGCAAAGAGAGACAGCTGAGAAACCGAACAGTACCTATACATCCACTTCAAAAGAAGGCAGAAAATGCGGCAAAGAATGGTGCTGCTGTTCCACAAAGAAAAGGTAAAGAAATCATGGATTCTTCATCAGCCCCAACAGCTCCAGCAAACAAGATGGATCAGCCATCAAATGTACCTAAAGATAGAGCAGAAAAAAGAGATAATCCGGCCAAAGAAAGTGAAAGAAGTCAAGCGTTCAGCATTGAGAATGAAGTCTCAAAATTGAAATTGTCCATTCCACTTACTGAAGTCATGAAGAACACTACTTACAGAGCACAAATTTCTAAAATGTTCAATACTGATCCAATGTTAGATGCGGTTAATGTGGAGGATGATCAGCCGGAATTGATCTTTGGGCCAGCTCTCAATGGTGAGTCACCGGAAAGCGATGTCCCGCCATTCTATATCAGCTTGAGAATTCATGATTATGTGCTTCATAATGCTATGTTCGATTCGGGAGCATCACACAATTTAATGCCCAAGGCAATAATGGAGAAGTTGGGACTTGATATAACTCGTAACTACCATGATCTATACTCATTTGATTCCAGCCGAGTTAGATGCATCGGTCTGATTAAAGATTTAGTTGTTAGCTTGGATCAAATTCCCGCAAAGAATCTCTTGATGGATGTGGTAGTAGCGGACATTCCGCCAAGGTTTGGCATGCTTCTTTCAAGGTCATGGGGATCAAAACTCAAAGGCACTTTACAGCTGGACTTTTCATATGCCACTATTCCGGTGTTTGGACAAATGAGGAAAGTCTATCGAGAGCAAAAGATGAAGTATATGATTACAAGCAAGGAAAAACCGGTAAATCATCCTGTAAACTATGTACAGACAGATCTAGAGTCCTATGTTTTATTTGCTGATAGTTTTAATGAAGTAAATAGTCAATTAGTTCAGATAGAAGATATCCCAGGCATTGCTGAAGATGTTAGAGAAGTATTGAGAACGGAAAGCAAAGAAAAGGCTGCTGTCATAAAGTCAATTGCTGAGATAAATGGACAGCAAGTCATGACTGAAACAACATCACAAGTACAGCCCTTGGATGATGATGAAGATGGTCTTTGGACCATGGATTTCGACGGGGCAGTGGGCAGCGATGGAGCAGGCATTGGCGTATGGATCCGCAGCCCATTTTCAGTCTCTAAACAAGTCCCAATTAAGGTACAAGTTTGCTCTTATAAATTGGCTTTTGATTGTTCAAATAATGAAGCTGAATATGAGGCCCTTATAGCTGGTTTGAAAATCCTCCGGAAATTAAAAGCAAAGAAGATAGCAATTTATGGCGACTCCGAGTTAGTGATCAAACAAGTAAAGGGGGAATTTCAAGCTAAACATCCTCGTATGCGGGCTTATCGCAATGCTGTTCTAGATATTTTGAAGCGGTTTTCAGAGCATACTTTAACATGCATACCCCGGATACAAAATGGAGTTGCCGATGCTTTGGCTAAGGCAGCAAGCAATTTAAAGATACCAATGAATTCGAGTAACAAGTTTGAAATCTATGTAAAACACCGCCCCACAATCCCGGACAACCAAAGGAATTGGCAAGTCTTTCAGGATGATGAAGAAATCAAAGACTTCTTGCATGGAGAAGGAAAGTTTGAAGAAATCTCAATTGACATGGAGCCTGAAGGAATAAATCAAATGGATGTTTTGCAGCTGAAAGACAATCATATTCCAAAGGGACTGATTCCTTTAGAAGAGCTTTTTGATCAAGACGATGTGGCTCGCAAGCCAACTTTGATGCCAACCGAAGAAGGTGTGGAAGATGTCAACCTTGGGACAGTGGAACATCCAAAGATGGTGAAATTATCGAAGGCCCTGCCACCCAAGGTAAGGAATCAATACATTAGATTGCTGTCATCATTTACTAATGTATTCGCTTGGGATTATTCAGATCTAAAGACTTATGATACAAGCATAATTCAACACACTATTCCAATCAAACAAAATCAGAAACCTTTTCGGCAGAAGTTGCGGAGGATCAATCCCAAGTTGCTGCCCTTGATTGAAAAAGAGGTAAATAGACTTTATCAATCCGGAATTATAGTTCCCGTTCGCTTTTCAGATTGGATTTCTAATCTAGTGCCAGTGAGGAAGAAAACCGGTGAGATTCGGTTATGCATAGATTTTAGAAATTTGAACAAGGTATCTCTCAAAGATAACTATCCGCTGCCAAAGATGGATCACATATTGCAGCGAGTAGTAGGTGCCTCCAAGATGTCATTGTTGGATGGATACTCCGGCTACAATCAGATCCTGGTCCATGAGGATGACCGTGATAAGACAGCCTTCACTACACCTTGGGGAACATTTCATTATGCTAAAATGCCTTTTGGTTTAAAGAATGCAGGTGCAACATTTCAGCGAGCTATGGACATGGCTTTTGCCAATGAAAAGGACATATTTTTAGTTGTTTATCTTGATGACTTAACGGTATTTTCTAAATCCGATGAGGAGCATCTTTTTCATTTGACGAAAGTTTTTCAAAAATGCAGAAAATATGGCATCTCTTTAAATCCAAAAAAGAGTCTCTTCGCCATGAGTGAAGGTAAATTGTTGGGACATATCATTTCCAAAGATGGTATACGTATTGATCCCGCAAGAGTGGAGGCAATTCAGCAGCTAGAACAGCCCCGAAACAAGAAGGAGATACAATCTTTTAATGGTAAATTGAATTTTCTGCGTCGCTTCATTCCTAATCTTGCAGAGCACTTAAGAGAAATGACTAACATGCTTCGGAAGGACAGCGAGATCAAATGGACTGAGGAGGCAGTCAAATCCTTCAACTTAATCAAGGTAATCTTGTCTTCAGCCCCGACCTTAATCAGCCCTGATTATACTCAGGATTTCATATTGTTTTCTTTCGCTTCCGAGCATACACTAGCAGCAGTTTTGATGCAAAAAAGAGAGGGTGTTGAAAGGCCAATTGCATTTTTCAGCCGGATCATTAGAGATGGGGCATTAAACTATAACATCATTGAGAAACAAGCGCTGGCCCTGATTAAAGCATTGAAAGATTTCCGGGTTTATATTCTTCATTCTCATGTCTTAGCTTATGTTCCTAGTGCAGCGGTAAAGGATGTCTTGGTACAAACAGAGCCGGAAGGTAGGAGAGGCAAGTGGATTGCTGCTCTCTTGGAGTATGATGTTGAAATCAAGCCAACCAAGCTGGTTAAAGGACAAGGACTTGCTAAACTAATGGCTGAAACAAACCTACATGCGCTTGACATCAACTTGATTGCAGCCTTGTCCGATGGTGAAGGAGAAAATTCAGCGGTTCAGGTATCAGACATTTTCATTAATTCTCCTTGGTATACTGATATAGTATATGTACTTCAGAATGTGTCCGCGCCTCCTGGAATGTCAAAGAACAAAGCAAGGACTTTGAAATTGAAGGCCGCTAAATTTTGCATCATGAAATCAGCATTGTATTGGAAAGATCCCGGAGGCATCCTACTGAATTGTTTGGTTGAAGAAGAAGCGAAAACAACGGTAGAAGACTTCCATAAAGGTGATTGTGGAGGTCATTTATTTTGGAAAACTACAGCCAACAAGATTTTGAGAGCTGGTTTCTATTGGCCATCCCTTTTTTCTGATGTATACAAAGCGGTGAAGAGCTGCCATGAGTGCCAAATATTTCAAGGGAAACAAAGATTGCAGCCATTGCCACTCAAGCCGGTGGAAATTAGTGCGCCTTTTCAGCAGTGGGGCCTTGATTTCATTGGTGAAATACACCCAGCTTCATCCGGGCAGCATAGATGGATTTTGACTGCTACCGACTACTTCACCAAGTGGATAGAAGCAGTTCCTACTCGACAGGCCACAGACTCGGTAATTATCTCCTTTCTTGAAACTAATATCTTGTCCCGTTTTGGCTGTCCATTCAAATTGATCACGGATAATGCAGCTGCTTTCAAGTCAAATAAGATGGTGGATTTTTGTTATAAGTACAATATCAGTTTGGGTCACTCCACCGCTTATCATCCGCAAGGTAATGGGCTGGCCGAATCATCAAATAAATCACTAGTAAACATTATCAAAAAGATGCTGGAGATCAACAAGAAAAGTTGGCACAAGAAGTTGGTCAATGCACTGTGGGCTGATCGGGTGAGCCAAAAGAGATCAATAGGAATGTCGCCATTTGAGATTGTTTACGGGGTTGATGCAGTTTTTCCTACATCACTTAGTGTACCAGTCGCAAAGTTAATCCAAGAAACGGGAGAAGACATGGATCCAATGCAACGGAGAATCAGTCAAATGGTCCACCTACAGCAGACAAGGGAAGAAGTCCTCCAAAACTCTTTGAAGCTGCAAGAACGTATCAAGAAGATTTATGATAAGAAGGCAAAATCAGAAAATTTTCAACTAGAAGATGTTGTTTTGAGATGGGATGCTCGAAACGAGGACAAAGGTAAACACGGTAAGTTTGATAATCTGTGGAAAGGTCCTTTTAAGATTGCTGCATATCGTGGTCCTAATGCTTTCCTTCTTAAGGAGTTGAATGGAGATGAATGTCCCGGTGGGTCGGTGAATGGCCGGCTTCTCAAGAGATATCATGTTTGAACAATGCTGCTCTAAATCATCTTCATTGTACATATCATTTTACTTTACTACAGCAAGCGTGAACTGATCTTTCATTCTTGGTTTGGGGCCCGAAGTGAAGGCTATAATTCCAAGCATGAAGATTGGTTGGTGTGGGATTTCAGTTTGTTTATTTTCTGCAAAAAGTCAGTTTGTTTGAGTCATAGTCCTTTCAAAGTTTTCAGTTTATAGTCAAGTCAAATAAAGTCTTTTTGAGTTGGTTATTTTTTCTATTAGTTGACTCCATTGCCCAATGAATAAAGCACTGGTCTGCTCTCCCAAGAGGTCTGAGGTTCTTGGCACCTCCAAGGAGCTACCATCCCCATTGGAGCCAATGTTAGTGTCGGTCTTGAGCCCTCCATCAGTGATCAATAACTCTTTGCATATGCATTTATAGGTGTCTCATCAGTGTCAGTTTTGCATCCCGCTAGGCATGCCATAACACTGAATGGAGGAGCTGGTCTTTGTCTTCTTGGCTTTGCTGGATCAGGTCATACAACAATATAATTGAGTCAGGCTTGTTCTTGTTTTTGTCTTAAAGTCCCATGGTCTTAGGTTTAGGGTTTTGAGTCAAAATCATTTTAAGGTCATGAGTCATGGTCAGTAAGTGCCCAGCAAGCCGGAAGGAGTTTTGTACATATGTTTCATTGTCATCTTCTTCAGCTACAGCTCATTTTATGCCTTGGATTTAAAAACACTGTTTTTAATTACAAGGTCATGTGGATTTTGAAAAAATAAAGAAATTCTCAAAAATTTGTAAAAGTGCCGGCAATAACCCTGGTTCCTTCACTACAGTCCCTCAGGCGGTCAACCTGCAAAAAGAAAGGAGTTAAACGCATCAAAAAGCTCATTCCAGGACAAAAAGACTCTAAAATAGTGTTAAAGAGAATACAAAGGTTTAAACATTATAAAGTGGGTTTTTAAAGTCAATTTTTTTTTAAATATGAGCCTATAAAAGCAAATTCCCTCTTGAAAGGTCTTCATTGTGCATTTGGAGCAAGAAATTACAAGCAAAAGGCGATTAAAGGGCGGAATTGGGCAAATTGCAGAAGTTTCAGTCTTTTGGAGGCTGCGCGACCAAACGGAGGGGCGCGACCAAAAACAGGCCAACGCGCTGTGTTAAATTACACAGGCGCGACCAAACGGAGGGGTGAGACCAAACTGGCAGCTTGCGCGACCAAAAAGTCTGCCCGCCCTAAAAACTCTCCCAAACGCTCAAATTCACTCAAATTCACTCCAATTTTTAAAGGTATGCCTCCTCCACGTTTTGTGTAATGGTGTTGGGGTTGCAAAAGAAGATTATGGTCATGATTTTATGCAAGGAAATCCATAGAAAATAGGTTAAAATGACTTGATGTTTTTGCATGCTAATGTTAGGTAGTATGTTTGTTTTTCAAGGCAATTTTTTCCTTAGTCCCTCCATTCATTTTCCCAATATAAAATCACAGGTGTTAGGATGTCATTTTTATTAATCTCATTTGCAAAGAAAATACTCAAAACCTACCCCAAATTCCATGAAACCCTAACCCCTCCTGAACCCTATTCCAAACCCTGTTTCTACCATGTATCATGCTCTAACCCTAAGCACTACTACACACAGCAATTCATGTATAAAAACACAGCAAAATGAAAAAGAAACATTACACAAAAAAAAAAAAAAAAAAAAAAAAAAAAAAAAAAAAAAAAAAAAATAAAAAGTGATGACAAGGCATGCACATAAGAAATTGTAAAAACAGTGAAAATGTCATTTGCATAGCCTTATAAAAAATAAAGAAAAGTGTCATCTTGCTGTGTATATGTCAAAGATTCAAAGCTGTGTTAAAGTCATCACAAAATTCATCAAAAATACAGCTGCATAGTTATCAAAAGAAGCAGTCTTGCTGTGTTAGGGTTTTGTATTAGCATGGTTTTCATCCCCTTTCTCAAAACTCTGTTTTTCCCTACCTATTTCCCTATGTAAACCCCAATTCAATTGCTTGTCCCTTCAGTTAAACTCCCTAGGCAATTGAATGTCCCTCCCTATGATCAAAGCACACAGTCAAACCCTAATTCCCCATGGTAAAAGCATGATGAAGCTGCCACTGTCCTAAATGAATTGCTGTTACAAAAATTAGTTGGCAGTGATTATTAAAAGGGTTTCACTGTCCCCCCAAACCTAATTCCTAATATCCTCTCTTTTCCCTAATTCCCAAGTTATCAATTCCCTCTCCCTTCCATTGTAACATGATCACAGCAATCCCCTTCCCTTCTTCTTACAATCTAATACCCAAAATCCCTGTTTCATATTAGCATCAAATGGTCATTTCAAAATGTGGAAAAAACAGAGTATGCTCATGAAAGATATTTGAAGACAAAATATAAAAGCAGCAGCCTGTTAAATGTTTATGATTGATGCTACTCTATTCCCTTATACTTTCATTCCCTCCATGATGAAAATCTATATTGTCCTTTCCCTTGGTGATCATAAAACATATTTCCCTAATACAGTATTCATTTGCAAATGATGAAAGATGGAATGACATGTTTAGCATTATGTGATGTTTTCCTTCAGAATTCCCTGCTTATATATATATTTTTTCCCTTTCCTATATGTAAATTCCCTCCCCTAACATATCCCTCATGATGTTTCCCCTTGAAAACAGCATACTTCACAGCATTTTGCAGGCAGGGCAGCGGTCATTTTGACTTATTTATTCCACCTTGCTCAATAACACCATGTCAACCACTGAGACTAATGAGCAAGGTGATGACCGATCATCATCTACTGAGATTGAGATACAGCAGAGGCCTCGTAGGGGAGGCAAGGGTGGTCATCACAGGAGGGAAGAGCCCACATCATTGACAGAGTTGCAGGCTTGCCCATTGGCAGTGTCTTGTTTTCAGCATATGGCTTGTTTTCAGTTTTGTGAGAGGCTGTCACACATCCAGCATCACAGAGACTTGGCCCGGTTGTTTGTCCTCCATCTCCATGACAGGCAGGTCACCCTTGCAGGGGTGAATTTTGTGTTTTCTCCAGAGGCTATCACAGATGCTACCGGGATACCCAATGTGGGTGAGGTGTGGCCGAAGCGCAAGTGGGTGGACCTGGTATACTATGAGCCATATGTTAGGCCTGCCCATGTGCATCACTTGACAAGGAACTTTCCTATCAAGTTCCTCCGAGCAGAGTATATAGACACCATGAGACTCATTATGCACTACTTCACATGCGAGGGGAGATTCTCACGAGTATTTTCTTGTCATATCCGCATGATGATGCACTTCACCAGAGTGAGGATGATGAACATTTCGGCATTCTTATTTCATGACATTCAGAGGATAGCCACTACCTTTCGGAGACAGACTCCAGTACAGCAGCTCCGGAGCCTATGCCATCATGGTCTTATTCAGCTAGTAGTTTCGCATCAGCTGAGCCAACAGGGCATCCCTTGGGCGGATTTCATCTCCCGAGATGTTTTCACACAGCCACATTCAGGGCCTGAGGCAGTTCATGAGGAGGGAGGGCCATCACATCAGCCCGAGACCAGCATCCCGAGACACATGGCTTCTTCTCCTCGGGTCACATATCAGAGAGGTCACAGGACCTTATTTGCAGCAGCCCGACGAGTACTTTCTCTACAGCCAGTGGAAGGGGTCTCGTCTTCATCATCAGAGCAGCGAGTGTTATCTCCACATCAGGTGGAAGGGGCCTCGCTTTCTTCATCGGCACAGGCAGTACGAGAGGGCAAGCAGCCCATGGTTGAGGATGAGGCAGTTGGCGAGGCACATGATGATTTCACTGGTCGTGATGCTCATTCTCCTCCTTCTTCAGATTTCTATGAGCTCAAGGAAGAGAACCTTGTGTTGCAGCGGAAGCTTGAGATGGCTCAGTGGACTATCACTTATTTAGAGCAGCGGACCAAACAGCTGGAGACCGAGAAGTAGTTGGATGAGTTATGGAGGATGCGATTTGACCGAGTCATCAATCGCAGGAGGCCTGGGGACCCACTGCCCATGGATAGAGAGTTATTGCTCATCCGAGCAAATTGGCGCTTGGAGGGACTGTTAGACAAGGCAAACTGTGACAACAAGCTGCTCCGGAACATGAAGACACACTACTGGGCAAGATTACATGTTTGCAAGGCGAGAATAAAAATTCTCCAAAGAGAGCTGTCAGAGGCCCGGAAGAAGAAGAAAAGGACAAATCCACTCCGCATCTTGGCTGAGGCATCCCTCACTCATCATGGTACTGATCAGCCTTGATCTAGCATCAAAATCTGAAAATTTTGAGAATTTTGGAGCATTTTGCAAATTTTTGGTAAAATTACAGGTTTTGCCCACGGTTTGGTCTCACCCCGGGTGAGACCATTTTGAAGGGCTGCTCGGAATTTTGCAAACTTGGCATTTTTGGAAAGGGCATGCAAAAAGAAAAATTACCAGTACTTGGGGGCAGCCTAATTTTGAGTTTTGAGCCTCCAAAAGCTCAAAATACACCTTAAAAATGACTTTCTGCCCACTTTTTGAGTTGCAGAAAGTGACCTTGGGAGAAATGGTTTTTGAGGGGTCAAATCAACACCAAATCCAGAAATTCCACTTGGGATGGAAAGTAGACAGGCTAAGCTTTCCAATGAGCCATCTTGCACCTGATTTGGATCAGTGAAACCCACTCAAAAGTAGCTGCAAAGGGGCGCGACCAGAACTTCCAGGGGCGCGACCAAAACCTCCAGATTTGCCAATTTTTGACTAGTTCGGCCAGAAAAGCACTATTTTCACTTTGGTTGACTATTTGGGCATGTAAATGATGGATTATTGTGTAAATTACATGGCATTAGATACTTTTACTCTTCTTTACCACTTCTAGAAGCTTCTTTAATGTAAATAGTGAATATTTAATGCATAGATAAGCTTCCTAAGTTTTAGAGGTAAGTTGTTGAGCTGGCCTATTATCTAGTGACTGATTTAGAATTAGTTGCAACAGCTCCTAGGAAGCTGAGCTCGACCCCTAGAGGTGGGGAAAGAGGTTTGACCTTCTATATTATGCCTTCTCTTTCTCATTTTGATGGTTGGACTCTAGAGGGAGAAGTGCTATTGTATTTTTGACTTGTATTTTCTGCAATTTGAGGAAAAGGAAGGCCAGGGTTTTGCAGACTTCATTGAGGATTCTTGTGGATTATTATGTTGATGGTGTGTCTCCTACTGTTATTGTAAGTGTGTTTATGTGTTCCATTTCTTGATCTCTTGCTGCTATTTAAACAAAAGAAGTGATAAAGTTTGAATTCATGCATGCCATGCTCAGCTTTCAATTTTGTTTAAAATTTATGTTTTCCACTGTCTAGAGAGGATTCGAATTCATTGTTTGCCCTCTTTAGCCTCTTTTCTTTCTTCCCTGATCATCTCTTTCAGTTAAAGGCATCAGCATAGACTCCTACCTTGCCCCAAAGACCCACCTGCAAAAACTGAGCTCAATCCCCGCACCCTAAATTGCACTCCCTCCAATTGCCACCAAAAACCCAAAAAATCTTTAAATCAACCCCCCTTATCAATTTACTAGCCTAATATCTTTGATCCTAATTGGTCAGCTTATTATATTATAAGATCTATCAAATCTGACCCGAGAGAGCCTTCTCATACCTCGTAGGGCTAGCTACGAGGTGAAATGGTTTGATGTAGCCTTGAAGGTTTACCTTTTCAGCCTGAGGTGAAATCTCAAGCGCTAACACTCACCACATATACATCAAAGAAGGTTGCAAGCCGGTCCAGCAACCACAAAGGAGGATGAATCCAACTCTTAAAGATATAGTCAAATAAGAATTGCAAAAAATACTAGCTGCAGGATTCATTTACCCTATCTCTGACATTGAGTGGGTCTCTCCTTTGGTGTTAGTTACCAAGAGAAATGGTAAGTGGAGGATTTGTGTCGATTACAGGGAGTTGAACAAAGCCACAAAGAAGGATAATTTTCCTCCACCCTTCATTGACCAAGTGCTAGATGGCCTGGCAGGGAAAAGGTTTTTCTCTTTCCTAGATGGATTCAATGGGTACAACCAAATCTAGATCTGCCCAGAAAACCATGATAAGACCACATTCACCTTTCCTTGGGGTAATTTTTCCTATAGGGTCCTTCCTTTTGGCCTATGCAATTCTCCTACCACTTTCCAAAGAGCAGTCTTGAGTATTTTCGCCGAATTATTCCATGATGCGGTGGAGATTTATATGGATGATTTTACACCTTATGGCTCTTATTTTCAAGAAGCCCTGTCTAACCTAAGCAAAGTATTGCACAAATGAATTGAAATGAACCTGTCTCTTAGTCCTGAAAAATGTGAATTCTTAATGACTGCAGGGACCATGCTAGGTCATTCAATATCTCAGCAAGGACTGCAGGTGGACCCAAACAAAATAGCTATCATCCAAAGGGTCCCACCTCCTCAAAAGTAGAGAGATGTCAAAAGTTTCCTAGGGTTAGCTGGATACTACCGAAGGTTCATAAAGGACTTCAACAAGTTGGCCTCTCCTTTATTTGGTTTGTTGGCCAAAGATTCTGAGTTTATATGGTCAAAAAGCTGTTAAGAGGACTTAGACATCCTAAAGGATAAGTTAACCACTGCACCAATTCTCCGAGGCCCAAATTGGGCCCTCCCCTTTCATATTCATGCTGATGCCTCACATAAGGCCATAGGATAAGCCCTAGGCCAGATAGATGAAAAACTGCCTTATGCTATCTATTTTATCAGTAAGAACTTATCAAAGGCTGAACTAAATTATACAGTGACCGAAAAGGAACTCCTGGCTGTTGTGCATTCATTAAACAAATTCAAGCATTATATTACAAGATATCAAACATTTGTGCATACTGACCATGTTGCAATCAAATATTTAATGAACAAACCAGATGTGAATGCTCAAATTATAATATGGTTAATTTTATTACAACAGTTTGATCTAACCATTGTTAATAAGCCTGGTAAGGAAAATGTTGTTGCAGACTTTTTGTCTAGGGTAAATTTTCCTACAGGTGAAGAAGGAATGGTGGATGACCAGTTACTGGACGAGCACTTATTTGCTATTTCAGTTCTCTCTCCATGGTTTGCTGATATAGCAAACTATTTGGTATCAGCACAGTTCCCACCAAACTTGTCCTCCAAAGAAAAGAGCAAGATAGTCAGGAAAAGCGCCCCCTTCACTTGGATTGGGGGCAATATTTTCAAACTTGGCCCAGATCAAATCTTGAGAAGGTGTGTCAGGGAGGAGGAAGTCTTTGACATCCTTTTGACCTGTCATGATGGGCCTTGTGGAGGTCACTTTGTAGCAAAGAGGACAACATTCAAAGTGTTACAAGCAGGCTATTATTGGCCCACTCTTCATCAGGATGTGAAAAAATACACTAGTCAGTGTGATCGGTGCTAGAGGATGGGAAGGCCTACTCCAAGAGATGAAATGCCTCTGTAGCCTCAAGTGACTTTCGAGCCATTTGACAAGTGGGGCATGGACTTCATTGGCCTATCGACCCTCCTTCAAAGCAAAAACAATACATTATTGTGTGCACTAATTATTTGACTAAGTGGGCTGAAACTAAGGCAATTAAGGCAACAACAGAAGAAAAGGTGGTTGAGTTCCTAAGGGAGAATGTATTCTACAAATTTGGGTACCCTAGAGAGCTAGTCACAGACCAAGGTAGCCAGTTTACCTCCAACATGATTGAAGACTTGCTCAGCCATCACAAGATCAAGCATAGGACCTCCACTCCCTATCATCCACAAGCTAATGGGAAAGTGGAGGTGACCAACAGAGCACTGGAGGGCATCTTAACCAAGGTGGTAAGAAGCAGTAGGAAGGATTGGGTAGAAAGACTAGTTTAGGCCACCTGGGCCTATAATACCACATCGAAGACCACCACTGGATTTAGACCCTACGAGCTGGTCTATGAGAAAAAGGCCTTGCTGTCCATTGAATTTGATTATAACAGATTAAGGATGGCAGCCCAACTAGATCTAGATCTCAGCAGTGCATAGAAAGAGAGATTGTTCCAATTGAACAGTTTAGATGAATTCAGAATGTAGGCCCTCCTACATAGAAAGGTAGTTCAACTTCAGAGGAAGATCTGGCATGATAAAAATATCAAGGAGAAGCAATTTCAGGAAGGCGATTGGGCATTGTTATATGATTCTAGGTATAAAGACTTCAAGGGCAAGTTAAGGACAAGATGGCTTAGACCTTATGTTGTGTAAAGATTCCATGATAATGGTTCAGTGCAAATCAGAACCATAGATGAAGAAGCCATTTCTTTATCAAAACAAGAGTTTGTTGATGATATCAACAAAAAAGTGATGATAGTGGAGCAAGCTCCAGCTCCTCCCTCATCAAATCATTGAGAAAAAGAAAAAAGAATAAGGACTCAGGTGAAAACCTCCATGAGGTTACTGATTCCCATATTTAGGTTGATAACCTCTTGAGGCGGCTTAATGATGACAGAAAAAAAAAAAAGGAGAAAAAAAACAAAAAGAAAAAGAGAATAAGAAGATCCCTGGGTGAAAACCTTTCTTGAGGCACCCAGGGCAAACAGCTAGGGTGAAAACCTCTCTGAGGTAGCCTAGTTGTTTTTCAAAAAATAAATAAATAAATAAATAATTTTAATCATGAAATTTCCATTTGCAGGTGGGCGAGAAGGACAGTTAAGGAGCAAAAGAGGATCCCAAGGAGACCCCTGCCACTCACATATTTATTTTTTTCACTCATTCCCATGCATCCCTCCATCATTTTTGTCATTTTTCCACTCCATTGCTTCAGTTTATACAAAGACTGTGTTTTCTACAGGATCCCCTGAAAACCTACAGGATGATCCTATAGGAATTACAGTGACCTAGAAATCCTAATGGAAGCAATCCGAAGGCAAATGATGGAATTTTTAGGTCCCTAAAATTCACCCTCTTCATGATCTAGCACCTCACTTTGTCCACCATCATCATCCCTGCACTCACCATTAAAAAAAAAAATCAGTTTCAAGAGTTTTTATCTAGTCTTCAAAAAAAAAAGAAAAAAAAAAGAGGAAACAGAGAGGAGTAAAGAGCACCACCTGAGTATTCTTTGCTTTCCACACTCCCACTCCTTTCCATCCATGTCACCATCCTCACAACCCCAACAAGCAAAATGATTAAAGAGTTCTGAGGGAGAAGCAAATACAAGACATCCTGTAGGAAATCCTATAGCAGCCTATCCCACAAAATACCAATCACAGTAGCATCAGATCTTCAACCACAGGTACCTGCAAAAACAAAGAAGCCATTAGCAGACAACAAGAGGAGGAAGAAGAATGGCATGCAACAAATATACACAACAACACCTCTAGTCTTCGACAACTGCAGCATAGCATTAAAACCACAGGTAAGTATCCCACTCGCTCTCTCATATGCATAATGTAGTAAAAAATTGTAAGGGTTAAGAGATAGTTGGTTTATAAGTGAAAAGGTGGCTAGTTAACTTGGACACCTTCGTTCAGTTAGCACATGCACAATTGGGTGTCCTCTCACACGTGGCTGCAGTCAACTCAAAGACAAAGAAGGAGTAGGACAAAAAGTTGTTAAACTACGAATCTACAAGGTGGGAGATGATTACGAGGAGTGGGAAATGATGAGGTGGTAGTGGGGACCAACAGTCAAAAAATGGAAACGTACCTTTGCTTCCAGCACACCACCTCACCCCAAATCACCATAAGAGGAAATAAAACATTGTTCCCATGCATTCATGCATTTCACCTCCTCAAAACTCCCTCACTCAAGTCGCTTTCATACCCAAGCAACCCACCGGAAGCAAAGATCCATCGATTTAATGCACAATAATTCCTACATGATACACGAAGACTGTCTACAGGATACATAGAGTTTGTCTACAGGATTCGCAGAGAAGAGTTTAGAAGGGATATCACAAGAGTTGGCCACTGCAAACAGTCTAAAGAGGTAGGCTCTGAAATTACATTCCCCTTTGCAAGTAAATGAACTGAGACTACTCTAAATTTGAGTGAATTTAGCAACTATGTGAAGGGAATTAAATACACAGTCATCTCTGTTTTGCTCCTGCATTTGAAAAATTGTTTCAACCCTCTCATTTTCTCCTCAAGCTTCACTAGCAAGATGACAGGAGGGTTTAATAGGAGAGAGCCCACAAACACTGTGAGAATCCAACAACACCCCCAAGTGCTTGAAATCTTCACAAGACATAATTGGATGGGGTTTTTCAAAAAATTTAGAGGGTATGATGATGAGGTGGCTCAAGAATTTTCTCTCTCCCTCACTCCACACACCAGAATCCATGCCACTGTTGTAATAAGGGGCCTCACTATAGTTATCACCCTTAAGTTCATCAGCAGAGTCACCACACTTCCCCTAGGAATACCATGGAGGAAAGAAGACAAAGGAGATAGCTAGGTTGCCAAGAGAAAATTCTTTTTTATAAGGTGAGGAACCCACTGAGGACAAAAATGGAGTAAGGAGGGAAAGTCTGTCATATCCACGGAACGAGGTAGGCTACCAATTGATCAAATACATCTCAGTGAGGCTAGGTACAGTGTTGTCTATGGCTATCATTTGAGGATCCTTGAAGAATTAAGATTTGGAGCAGAAACACCCCCTCACAAAAGGCTCAACATACCATACTCCTTGCTTCAATCACTCATAGACTCAAGCATCAAAGTGAAGGACGAAAATTCCCAACAATTAGCTCACCATGGGTTGATTAGGATCCTCATAAAAGATGTCCTCCAAAACCTCAGAACTCCTATAACATGGTCAATTTTCAAAGACATGCTAGCATAGGATGACATCAAAGCTCTCACTTATGATATTAGTCCTACTGTCAGTGAAGAGGAAGTAAAACAGGAAGAGGAATATACAGAAGGAGATGAGGATGAGATGGATGAATAAGGAGCTGACACAGAGGAACACGATGAAGATGAAGAAGAAGAGGGAAAAGAGAAGGAGGATGATGAAGAAATAGAGGAGGAAATTAAGGAGGAAACCGATAGAGATGATGAAGATCTACAAGAAGAAGAAGTAAAAAAAGACAGAGAGGAAGAAGGCAATGGAACAGAGAGGACAAAAAACAAGGAGTCACCTAGGGTGTCTCTAGAGGCCACCGAGAGAGAGGCAGCAACTGCTCTCACTACTCTTAGCACCCCAATCAAGCAAAAATGAAAAAGGTAGAGGCAGAGCCCACTATATTTCATAACAATAAAGAGCACAAGAATAAGACAGGGGAAACCACAAACATCAACCAAAATTCCTATTGTGATTGAAGATTCCCCTACACAAAAAGAAAAAATGCGTTCCCCTAAGTCCCCTATCACTTATGTGAGGAGGCCTACTACTATATCAACTTCCTCAAAGGGTAAGGCAATCCTACAGGATCCACAGAAAAATCTACAGGAGCAAAAAAAGTCCTACAGGATACTCTGCGAAATCTACAGGAGGCACAAAAATTGGAAAGGAAGGTAGGGGAGTAGTAAGAAGCTAAAGAGGAGGACCCAAAGACAAAATAATCCATCCCCCAACCTAACCTAGACTCATATTACCAGTTTATTGAAGGAGGCAGGGTCATACCTCAAAAATTTTCCATCCCACTGTTCTTCGAGCTTGAGAAGGAGAGGGCCAGAACTCACCGATGGATGCAGATCGCCAAATCAAAGGAGGTGGAAGACATTGGGCACATGGAAGAGAAACTCAAGGAAATGGGCAGAGAGGTAAGTGTCTTGAGGGATAGAGAAGCTATAACGAGAAAACAACTAGAAACAGAAAATGCATGGCTGAGGGGACATCTGCAGGAAAGAGAGAACCAATTGGCATGTATGAACAACCTCTCCTTGGAGGCAATCCAATGTAGGATGCCAGCTAAATCCTATGCTCTCTACCTCAAAGAACAATGGCTATAGTTTCAGATTAAGGCCCTAGCACAGAGGGGAACCGTGCCATTTTCAGGACTACAGGTAGTTTATTGATCTTTGTGATCAAAGTACACTAGAGGATAGGGCCAAAATGGTTGAGTTTTATTTGCACAACATGGACCTCACAGACATGAATGTATGGGACCCTAATGCTAAGCTAGGAGATCTACAATTAATGGCTTTGGCATCATGGATGAACCATGAGGAGTCAAGAGCTATAGAGATGAAAATGATATTGGCAAGAGAGAAAATTGAACCTCTTTTGATCAGAGTTGAACATTAAAATCCCATGGCCTTCATCAGTACCCATAATTTGATTGCAAATGATCCTCAACTGGCACTTAGATATCTTGCTGCCCAAGAGCAAGCAATTTCACATTTTGAGGACATGTTTAGGCTGCAAGGAGAGGATAGTATACATGCTTTCTTGAGGAGATGGAACACCCTGCCATACAACTTAAAGATAAGAGAATATTACTCCCATCAAAGGTTTAGAGAGGCACTCAACATGACACCTATGTATAAGCAATCTATGCAAAGGTTGAAGTTCAATTGGATAGGCCTAAAACTCAGTCCACTACTACTCTTAGGCATGCTAGAAGGGAGAAAAGAAGAAGAAGAAAAGAGGCAACAGGAAGAGGTAGAAAATAAAGTAGGCTTCTATGAACAAGAAGAGGAGACCACAACAGAGGCATGGGATGTGAGAGAGGCTACTAGAGCTATGAAGGATATGGATATTGAATAAGTTGCTTAGAGGATGAGCAACACTTTCAGTAGGAGGGTGATGATGAGCCTCATAATTGGGTAATTATATGGGCTTTAATTCACATCCTAGCTTAGTCAAACCAACTATTCTCATAACTTATTGCATGCTTTTGATTATATTTTGTTTATGAGGTGAGTTAGAGTTGGATATTTTTCTTTGTGGTCTAATGTGCATTCAGTGTAGGATTAAAGGAGAAAATCAAGGAATTTTGGCAAAGACCAAGGTCAAAACTCGAATAGGTCAAAACTTCGGCGATCCTCTAATTCCTCGGATATTATCAGTAGACTGGATCTCTAATTCCTCGGATATTATCAAGACCGAAGGTTTTTCTTGTATTGTGTTTAATTCTTCGGTGATCCTTGTCTGCGGCTGAGTGAAGTCGCCTGCGGCTTCGGCGATCCTTCTGCAGCTTCGGTGATCCTGCGGCAGTTATAGACAGATCTTTCTGCGGCTTCGGTGATCCTGCGGCAGTTATATCCTTCTACAGCTTCGGTGATCCTTCTGCAGCTTGCATAAAAACAAAGGCTTGCATTTAAACTTTTTAGTGATCCTTCTGCGGCTTCTTCGGTGATCCTTCTGCGCAAAAGGCAAAGGGCGAGCTTAGATACTGAGTAACCGAACCATCAATTGTGAAGCGGCGGCAGAGCGTTCCAATCTGTCCGCTGAGGTGCGATGATCCGGAGGTTCTTAATTCTGATCCGCATTCGCTGTTTAGGTGAGATTTGGTTAGTCACCGGCATCTGAAATTCTGAGTGAATAAGTTTGTTTGCACATTTTGGGTTCTAGATCTAATCTTCTGCAGCTAGATCTAGGCAACTAGGTTCTAGATCTAATCTTCTACCGCTAGATCTAGATCTAATTTTATCTTCTGCCTTATTTTTCTGCGGCTGGGGTTTACGAGCAAGTAAAATATGGCTCTCAGCTTCGCGAAAATAGCTGCTGGCTCATCCGCTTCTGGAGGGCAAGCTCCTCTCCATATTGTCAGTGAAGCCCCATCTCCAACTGTCGAGGTGGTACAAGCCTCACTCGATGAGGCTTTGAAGTTTTCCGAAAGTGCCCTAATCTACCGGTTCAATGGTTTTTGGCCACGGCTGACAACTCTCCACAATTGGATCTCAGAGGTATGGAAGCCTGTCATTTCTGATGAAATTAATATCTACCCTTGTGCTAGGGGTTTCTTTATAGTAGATTTTGAAAATCCTGAAAGCAGACAATGTATTCTAGATTCCGGCCCTTGGTTTTGGGAAAAATCAGGCCTATTCATGAAGCCATGGAACCCATCATTCGATCCCTCTACAACAGTCATAACCTCAGCACCAGTTTGGGTGAGATTGCCAAGCCTACCCTTGCATCTCTGGAATCTCTCCTCACTAAAAGCCATTGGAAATGCAATTGAGAAATTTTACTGCAGGTGCCCAAAAACAGAGGAATATGCCAAAACCACCTATGCACGCATTTGTGTGGAAATGGACTTCAGCGCTGGATTTCCAGCTGAAATAAACCTAACAAGTAAAGACTATGTATGGAACCAGAAACTCGATTATGAAAGTGTCCTCTTCAGATGTCGATCCTGCTTTGAGACAGGCCATCTAGCCAAAAATTGCCCAAAAGCTTCTGAGAAAAATTCTGCTAGAAAAAACCACCACAGATCTACATGGTGGGAAGGAGCACAAAAAGAACACTACACTGTCATTAAAGAAGAATACTCTAGAGAAAACTCTGAATCACAAGAGATCGGGGAAGAAAGAAACAACTCTCAAGACAAGCAAGGAGAAAGCCCCGCCCAATAGATCAACAGCTATGAGGATTTGAATACCGCACAAGATAAATCTTCATTTAACAACAAAGCATATCTCCTAGACAAAATTTCTTCTCCGACTATCTTCAAAAAGGCGAACACAATAGATTACGAAGTTAAGACACCAATTTCCCAAGAACCAGTAGAGATGAAAGAGATGCAAGATAAAGGAAGTTGGAAGAAGGTAGAGAAAAAAAAGAAAGCTATAGCACCAATCTCGCCAAGAAAGACGAGGAGCCAGATAATTAAAAACTAAGAAAATTGTAGGTCCGATAGACCAATTTGGTCTCAGTGGACGTTAACCATCATCATCATCATCATCAGGAAAAGGGAGAAGGATTATAGGAGGTGAATCCTCCTCATTTACTACCCCTCCATTCAAATCTTCCTGCATCAGCTCTGAGTGCAAACAACAGAATCATGAGGACTAGAAGGTAGCCGAGCAAGTGAGAGACAAAGCACCAGTTTATCTCAAGTTTGGGAGCTGAGCCTCCCTAATTTTAAGGAAGTCGTTGGAGACTTCAGATGTATAAGTAGAGAGGCCTAGGACCTCAGTAGGATTCAGATTTTTGATTGTAAAACTCTACTCTATTTTCGAGCTACAAGACTTGTGACATTTCTTTTGATGTAATTTGCTGTTTGGTAATAGGAATGAGTTTTGTTTTGAGTCAACACTGAATTAACTCAGAGGGATGAATCTCTTGGGTTAGGGCCCAACCCTAGAAGCCAAGGCTCCTCTTGATTGTACATGTATGTTTAATGTAGATTCATAGCTTAATTGTTAATTTTTTTATTAGATGCATTTCCATTACAACTAGTGTAGATTAGATTAATTGTGTGATAATTTGCTTCAATTTGTGCCTTTATTTCAAGTAATAGGTTAGCAAGGAGAAAAAGGATCACCAAAAGGTTGTTAGTAGGTGTCTCGGCCTCACTTCCTCCCTCTGGGACCATGACTTGAGGAAGGGACTCTTAAGCAGCCCCAAAAACACAGATTTCTAGTTCTTTTATGAGCTTTGGAGTTTGATGTCTTTAACTTAGTATTTGGTTAATGTTGCAAGGTAGATTTCATTGTCATATTTTCCATCTCCACTTCTACAGTAGATCTCACTCATGCTTTCATTCCCTTTAGCAACTTTCTTCATGCATAATAAAGGCAGTTGATTCATTAGTTCTGCTTTTCTAGTTGATGAAAATGTATCTTGTTGCATGAATTTTTGGAAGACACACATGTTTTATGTAGAAAAGGTGCTTCAGGAGGAGACCAAGACTTCAAAGCCAACAACCACCTTCCACTTCATCCACCTTATCCATCCCTTTTCTCCACCATCACCCTCACTAGTTTTTCATCATTTTTCATTGAAATTCTCCTAAACACATTGAGGGAATCTAGCCATCTCGTATCTTGGATATTGACTCCTGAGTGCTCCTAGACCTTCTAACACTCCATTCCACTCATCACACACCTTTCATAAGCCTCCCAACACCTCCAACACCTCACAATCAGCTCTCGGTTGTATCTTGTAGGTTTCGTGTAATTCCTATAGGATCATCCTGTAGGTTTCTAGTACATCCTGTAGGTTTTCCTGAAATGGCCTGTTTTGAGGCCGAATTGATGGGAAACCTTTAGGAAGTCACAAAAATCCTCCTAGTACCCCTCCACACTATCCAACCACTTCATAAACCTTCTATCCATCCTCAAACACCTTCGATCCACCTGTCACATCCACGAGAACAATTAGTTTGCATACTTGATTTTGCCTAAAAAGACCAAAAAAGTGAAAACAGATTTAGTTTAGTTTCTTTACTTGCACATTAGTATTTTTTGATGCTTTTTACTTCTGCAACTTAGATGGTAGCATTTGTTTATTGTTGATTTAGCATTTCTGCTTAGCATAGCTTCTTAAATGGTTAATTAGGGTATGGTGTGGTTTAGCATTACATGTTGGCTTTCTCCATTACTATAGTAGAATAAATCTCTTAGAGTAGATTTTCCTTTCTTCCATCAAAGAATAAAGCTTCTTCTGACTCTATAGAAGTCTGGCTTGGAACCCCAGTGGTCTCTCGCCAGCTGAACAGTGACAATAGGCAAAACCATCACTTTTACTTGTGCATACATCACTGTCACCTCCAAGTTTGTACGAACACTTGGTTGATAAGTGAAGCTGGTAGCATAGGAGTTATGCTGCAATACTGGCGCTCATCATGGAGTGGGGAATATCTCCTCACTAGATTTTCTTGCCAATATTTCTCTGTAGGATTTCCAATTTTGGCATCCAATTGTACTCATATTATTTCACTATTGCATAATAATAAAACCCTCAGTTGTTGCACCGATTTTTCCGAGTTGGGTTTTTACAGGGACATTGCTCCAAAAATAACTGTGTTATTTTATGTGTGTGCTAGTATCTCTTCCAGTGTTTCTTTGTGTAGGTTTCAGTGTGATTGATTAAGTATTTGCAGTAGTAAATAGTAAATAAATGGTTAAGAATTAATTTAACAATTAGGATAATTATTTCCAATTGTTGCAATAAGGTTCGGGTTTCCGAATTTTCACATGGTATTAGAGCACAAATGATCAGCCAGAGAGCTCATTAGCGAAGAGGGAGTTTCATTGTTGAGAGAGGGGAAACAGTTCGAAACCCCAGAGACAGTGCAATCACCTTGGCCAAGAGGTTGAATTCTCGAGTATAATCAGTTTTTTTGAGAGGAACAAAAAAATTCGATCTCTCCAAATCGAGGGTTTCCAGATGTAGAGGGAGCAACCAATATTTTTTGGTAGAGAAGATCTCTAGCTGGACACAACAGTTTTGTCGCAATTTGCTAGAGCAGAACTAACATCGAGAGGAAGAAGAGCGCACACTGAGGGAAAATTTCCTCAAGAAACTTCTAGTCTCAAGAAGTTCGAATTCCCTTGCAGATCGACAACCGCAGTGAGCAGTTTTGTTTCTCACTCCAGAAGGGAGTGCAAATAGATGAACAACAATTGAGCGATGATTGAGTAGAAGTAGCTAAGAAGAAAGGGAAGAGGATATTTTCGACATCATCTGAGATGACCACTACCGGACCACGAGATTAGGACAGGTTGGATATTGCTTCCAACTATGTCATCTGGAACACAAGGATGTCCTTCCTTCTGGATGAATATGTCGTGAAGCCATATATTGATGTAGTGGTAGCTATTCCCTAGGATGCAGATCAACTGAAGGAATATAGAAAGGAGATGGCAAGGGAAAGAGGTTGATTCTCGATGTGTTCGAGATCACATTGTATCACACATAACGGGACAAGGAACAACTAAGGAGATGTGGGATACACTTTCCACGTTGTACCAGGGGACTTTCAAGCAACGTAAGATGTATTTGGAGGAGAAGCTGAGATGTACCAAGATGTAGAAAGGGGACCAATTCCTCAACAGGATTCAAGAGATACTGTATGAGTTGTCAGTTGTTGGGGCAGTGCCTCAAGCCACATAGTTAGTGCGATTGGCACTCAATAGTGTCTTCGAGGGGTGGCAAGTATTCGTCCAAAGAATTTTGGGTAGAGAAACGTTGCTAAGGTGGGACATGATGTGATATGATTTGCAACAGGAGGAGTTGAGGAGAGACTTAGTGAAGAGATCCATCAATAGAAACAACAATAGATCAAAGCAGGTGAAGGAGGAGGAGAATGTGGCCCTCACATCAAAGGGTTCCAGTCAGGGACAAGGGAAACATCCAAAGAAGAAGAATGACTTGTCAAAGGTCGAGTGCTTCAAATGTGGCGAGCTTGGTCACTATAGTACCTAGTGTCCTCTCAGGAAGAAGGGAAAGGAAGAAAAGTAGGATCAATATGCAAAATCAACATATATCGATAGACTTCACCATTTTTGCTTACATACCCGTAGGAGTGAAATGGGGTGACTTGGTTTAGTAGCTCCAAAGTGCTACAGATGGGCAGGACTCTTTAGGAGGTCCAGCTCTTGAATCAGTACCTTGCTATAGGAGGCCACAATATTTTAGTAGCATAATGGATTAGTGGTAGTAGATGCAGTCAGATGCCATAGTGACAGATGCAAAGTCTAATTGTAGTCAGAAACTGGGCAGCATAGTGCAGAGTGGCACAATGGAAAGTCAGAAGTAGTGCAAATGCCCCAATGATAACGCATATACTAGCAACAGTCAGAGACTTAGTGACAGATGCATCATATTGATCACAGTTGATTCAGTATTGAGGATGATTTTGAGTTGCATATGTTGCAGTTGCAACAACAACAGATAGAAAGGAACTTGCAGTGTAGATGGAGTGTCGGTAGCAGTTCAAGAGAGTCAACAACAATAAAGATGCAATAGATATCAGAGTTGCACAGTGGTTGGTGGGTAGTAGCAGGCAAACATCAACAACGTGACAAGAGATGATATAGATAAATGGTTTTGCTACAGGGGGAAACAACATTAGAACATATTCTTAGCTAAGAGGGAGTGTTATTTTTTGTATCATCGGATGTGTTGTAGCCACAAAATTTTGTGGAGAGGCTAGAATACATTAGATCTTCAAAACCTAGAAATAGTTTATGGAGATTCCGCCTAGAAATGACTTAATTATATTATTAGTCATTTTTAAAATATTTCCTACGTCTAACCTTAGGAAATATGACTAATTAAACAGAATAAATTAAGTTCTCATGTGAATGTTCTAGAAAATCACACAGTTCGACTTCAAGTTAATCTTAGTCATTTATTAATATCTAATCTTGGTCATTGAAGTCTTAACAGAGGATTATTAGAAGAAGTTGATGGGGCTTGGAGAAATAACTTGTGCAGTTCGATTTCATGAGAAAATTGATTTCCTGAGTAGCATCATTTAGTTGCCGGAGAGAGAGCCAGAGAAATCGAAGAAGTGAGAGAGGGGCAGGGATAGTGAAGCTGTAGGAAGGATTCCAATTTTGGTGAGTGCATTTGCAGAGAGGCACAGAAGCTAGAGTGAGGCTGATGTAGAGCAGTGCAATATCCTCTAGAGGCAAAGTCAAATTGCTGAGGAGAAGCAAAATTTTAGTGCCAGAAACTGGGCAGAGGTTCCAAAGGCTAGGAGAGATGTTTCTCCAGACAATAGTTGGTCATACAACTTGAGGAGAAGTTGTTCCAATCTTAGCAACAACAACTGCACTAGGGTGACACAATGACTGCGAAAATGCAGTTTGGACGACTCAATTTGAGCTGAGGTCAGCGTCAGGATTTGCTTGTGGAGTGAGGAATTTTTCCTCACTATATTTTCTTGCTAGTATTTCTCTATAGGATTTCCAATTTCAGCATCCAATTGTACTCAGATTATTTCACTGCTGCATAATAATAAAACCCTCAGTTGTTGCACGGGATTTTCCAAGTTGGGCTTTTCCAGGGACATTGGTCCAAAAATAACTGTGTTTTTAATGTGTGTGTGCTACTATTTCTTCCAGTGTTTATTTATTCCACAATTTATCTTTGTAGGTTGCAGTGTGATTGATTTAGTATTTTCCGTAGTAAATAGTAAAAATATTGTTAAGAAATAATTTAACAATTAGGAGAATTACTACCAGTTGCTGCAATAGGATTCGGGTTTCTGAATTTTCACACGCTGATGAAGGTGATCTATTAATCAGGTAACATGTAGTCTTTGCCTCCTCTGCCCAAAATTCTTGTCCTAACTCGGCACCACTGAGCATGTTTCTTGCCTTTTCCATCAACGTCCTGTTCATTCTTTTTGGAACTTTTGGCACAAATGAGTCATCAGGGGAAAAGACCCTAGGTTCAAGCATGGAGAGCCAATAATGGATCATTGTAATCTAGGAAAAAGTTGACATTTTCACCTTACCAAAGGGGTAAGGAGTCTCACCCAAGGCGTGCTGTGACCAGAACTAAGAAGGGTTCGTCATGGAATCAAGGATGCACCAACCGATAATAGATAAACAACATCACATACATAATCAAGATAACAACATACCATCCAATACTAAGAAAATATTACATGCATGAATCTGACAGGACATTTAAAATTTTAAGTGGGTCACCACATCATAAACAACCATACGCATCATGCTAAGCAACCAATTTGGACTTTACTTCATATTAATTCAATAGTAAACCATTACATGACATATTGGCATTCGCCACAGATGATTACAATGAATACTCATTTACAAACTCACAGGATCATTCTCTAGCTCAAGGTTCCTGCTTGACCATGTCCCTGCATTTTGGCTCTGTCCTGCCGCAACCAACTATCCCATCCGCAATGCCAATAGCAACACTAATCAACCCACCAACCAACCCCTTTTCCTTATCGGCCTCCTCCTTTTATATTTCCCCTACCGCTTGGACTGCCAGTTACTGCTCGGCTGTTCTTTCCCTCGGCTACCACTCCTCTTTCCTGTCCGCTCGGCTACTTCTATCCTCCGCTGACAGTTTTCCGCAACCCCTTCGCAATTGCTTGTTCCTATTTTACTGTCCAACTGTCCTCCCCGCAACCTAACCGTTGTTGCCACGACCCGTTTCCTCCTTGTTCTTTGGCAAGCCAAAATAATAAAAACCTTTCCAAAATCAAAACGAATGCCCCAACAGGCCCCAACCACAATTATTTGACTTGTCTCCGAGTCAATTCATTTCGATCTCAGCCGGCTCAGCTGGTATCTCCATGGGTGCTCTGGTTGGTGGCTACAATGTCGGTTGCGCTGGTTTTACTGACTGCTGGGCTAGTGCTTCCTTTGTTTCGGACAACACTTGCAGGGTAGCATATGCTCCCATTGCACTTTTCTCCTTCTGATGCTCCCTCGTTTCAAATGATGGCTCCAACTCCGAAACAATTGTTGTGGTTTGCTGCCTGAATTATCTGTATTTATGAAGGGCAACTTCCCATCTGGCGAGAATTGTGTCGGCTCATTGAGTGAAGTCCTCGACCATATTAGACATTAACTTAGTTGGCCGTTGGATTTGTAGATTGTCCCATTGTTCTCCACTTGTGTCGCAAACTTCCTTTAGAGTCAGAACCTGTGTACGGACCAGTGGGTGCAAGTCTCTAATCACCTTCTTAGTTTTTGCTGACTCATCCTCTATCTGATCGACCTGTGCCTGGATTGCGTTGATCTATTCATTAATCTGCTATAGGTGGATAGAATCCGTGCAGTCCTTGGTGCTGGCGAATAATTCCTGTATCCGCTCTCTCATGGGGTATACCATATGATTTTTCAATGCCAGGCTTCCTGGCCAATCGTGGACTCTGTTCATCAGGGCGTAGCTGTCCGCAAGAGCATCAACTAGTGCTTGCCTTTTTGCTTCAACTTCGGTGATTTTTCCTTCGATTGTCCTCACGTATATCTCAACTAGGTCCGGTAGTGCTGATCTTACCGTCTCTAGTTTCTTTTTCATATCAGCATTTGTGGCTACTAGATTCGAGCATGCCGCTTGGATATGGTTGTAACAACTTACTAGTGTGCAGGCTATGATATCCACTGGGGCTTCCATGTTTGCATCAATGATTGTTGGCCATAACGATTAGAATCTCTGCATGACTTGGTCAATCTGGGCTTGTAAATCTGTGTTTTCCCATCTCAGGTGATCTCTCTCTTCTGTCACCTCCTGCAGTTGCTGTGTCTGCTGCTCATGCTCTTTGGCCAAATCATCATGGATCTTTTCGGCCCTATGTGCTGCTTGTTGTATGAATGAAAATAGTTGCGCCGATGACCAATGCTGTAGTGTGTCGGCTTGCATTGTGCTGGGCTCTAGAAAATGCTACTGTATGGGTAGGCCGCTGGCTATGGATTTTTCGGAGTGGGATGCAGGTGAATGAACGTGATATGATTGTGGAGTGAACAGAGGAGTAGAGGGAACAATGTTAGGGTTCAGAACCATTGGGAGATTTATAGGAAAAAGTGGCTGGTACAGTTCAACCCTTTCCCTATGCGGAGTAGTTGTGCTTGGGATTTTCCTTGTGGTGGGTCCGACCTAACAAGTAGTGATGCTAGTGATGCTTTTTGGGTACCGCTGGCAGAGGTGGTGCCCTTATCCTACTCCGCTAACTCAACTTCCATTTCCACAGTTGTTCGTCATTGGCCGAACATGAGGGTTTCTGTCAATGTCGCAAAAGTGGAGGTTGTGTGTGGGGAAGATTCCCGCGACTGATGTAAGGTGGTGGAGGTGGTGGGAGGAATTTCTTCAACTATTGGGGATGCAGAAACTGAGTGTTCGACCTCATTAGTAAGGTTGACAATTGGAGTTGGTGCAATAGTTCTTGGCCTTTTAACTGCAGGACTGCGAACGACTCTTTTCTTCTTCGGCTTGGGGACTGTTGGCTGGGATGGAGTGTGAGCGACTCCAATGGGGAGTTTCATAGCCAACAGAGTTGTGATGATGGGTGAAAACATAGTGGAACCTTGAAATTGCAAGGGTTGGTTACTCTCACCTGATTGGCCTTCGAAACTTGCAATTATTTGCCTCAGCATAGACATTTTCTCCTCCATTTGTAGCACCATTGGGTGGAGTACATCTTCAGCTGGTCTCTTTCTGCTACATATCCCCCTTGTTCCTATGGCTTTAAGGCACCGAATAGATATTTGTACTTCCCATTAGTAATCTCGTAGGCCACCCCCCGCCATGATCCCAACTCAGTATGTAGTGCCGCTTCATCCATAATAACTTTTTGTGGCCTCATCTTGAATGTTTCCGGATGGATGCACCGTGGTCTAAGGTAGGTGTGCCCATGTGAGGCTCCGAACTAGACTTCTTCAGAAAACTCATCTAGCAGAGTTCTGGGTATCCTCTACATCGACCTTACTGTAGTTAGTATCATTTCATCCCAGTCTCTGAAATCTGTTTCATTTACCTCCTTTGTGCTCAGATCTCCTGACGCTCTCCATGGTTCATACCGAAGTTCTAACTATTGTCCTTCGACAATAGGCATTGTTTCCCTGTCTCTCGGCGACCTCCATTTCCACATGGTCAAAGACATTAGAATGTACCTGTTAGTGTCGGTATCTTCATCCCTCCGCTAGTGATCAAATTCTCTTCTTGCATTGCATGTTAGGTGTCTCACTCAATCAGTTGCATTCCATTAGGGTCATGGATCATTTGACGGTAGTGGCTTATTATATATTTTCCCTCATGTGCTGGCCTATTTTCATTCATCTAGATCATCTGCAGTCAATTTTTGTCTTTAAATAAGTAAAAGTCATTTTTAGGGTTTTAGGTCTCATTAGGTCTAGGGTTTTCGTCAATAAGGTCTCAAAATGCTCAGTGATGGTCAACAGGCACATGGGGAGGTCAAATAAAGTTCCAGCAACAATAATTTTCATGACCACTCACTCAGTGATTGATTTTTCCTCAAAACCCTGTTTTGAGGAAAAACATAGTATTTTATGTTTTTATGTATATATTTGATGTAATTTCAATTTTTTCATATGTAAACAACTTTAGTGGCAACCCTGGTCACCTTGCCAAGCTTCAGCAACTCCATCCCCTGCAAGGCAAACAAAAAATCAAATCATTCAGTTCATCAAAGGCAAAAATGAAGTAAACTACCCAAAAACAGAGTTTAAAAAGTAAGTCACAATGCAAACATTATAAAAGTGGGTTTTATGAGTGAAAAATCAAAATCTCTTGTATATAACTCATTGGTCATGTTCAAAGAGCTCATTTGCATTCAAAGGAGAAAGATTGAGCAAGAGAAGGCCGTGTTGGAGAAAGGGAGCAAGATTGCAGCAAAAACTGTGCAAGTTCAGGGGTGCGGCGCATTGGGTTGTGGGCGCGGCACATAGAGCTGGCGCGGCACATTGGGCCGCCCTCCACAGTGTAAAAAATACACTAGCGTGACGCATATAGAAGGCGTGGTGCGTTGGGTTTGTGGCGCGGCGCATAGAGCTGCAAGCCCGATTTCACCCATAAACTCTCTCAAATTTCCAAATTTGCTCAATCCTATGGTGTGCAAGTAAGTCAAGCTTTCTTCCCTTGCTAGTGAAAGAGTTTTTCTTAAAATTTATGGTGGTTTAGTGAGATAAAACTCAAACCCTACCTCTTTGCAATTTTTGCTCAAAAACAATTGCCTAGGGTTTGCATTTGTGTTTTTGCTACCAAGTCCACTCCATCACTCCCTCACTCTTTGACTCCTCCATTAAGTTTCCAGTTTCATCCACTCATTCCCTAATCCCAATATTCCTAAAATTCACTAAACCCATATCCCAAACTCCCACTATCCCAAACCCTAGTTACAAATTCCTAAACCCTAATTTTTGTCCCTAAGCCTACATATTATTCCCTAAAATCCCCTATTTCCCAAAAAACTTGTCAATAAAATTCCCAAAACCCCTCATACCCTCTCCCTCCACAATCCCTCATACATTTGCATCCTTGGTAGCAAAAAACTAAAAAAACCATAAATCTCTTCATAGTCATCAAGAAAACTCACACATTAGCAAACATGGAGTCTGATCCTTCCTATGACCGAGATGAGGAGACACACAGTGATTCTCCTAGAGAAATGCATGCAGCAAGAAGACCTCACAAGGGTGGAAAACAAATACGAGAGGAGCCTACATCACTTGCCGAGGCTTCCTTGGCCTAGCATAGCACTTAATGGAGGACACTCAGCCCAAATTTCAAAAAATTTGGGACACTTTTTGTGATTTTTGAATTTTTGCCTTAAAAAACAGACTTTTCTGCCCAATGCGCAACGCAACCTGGCGCTCACTTTTGATGGAGACATCCTTTTGAGGAGAACTCAGCATATTTGGATTTTTCATGAAAAAATATGCATGCTCACAAATGGCCAATAAATTTTGATAGGTTTTGGGCTTCCAAAAAGGTCAAAAACACCCCAAAAGTGACCTTTCTGCCCCTTTTTTGACACACAGGAAGCAGTCTTAGGAGAACTCAATTTTGGAGGGGCAAATGGAGGCCAAATTAAAAAATTCCACTTGTGCTGGAAATTAGATAGGCAGAAGGCCTCCAAAATTAGTTGCAAAAAGGCGCTACGCATAGGGAAATCAGCTCGGCGCATTGGAGGAATTTTGCTCATTTTTGGTCAAAAACTCTGTTTTTCGCCTAGTTTTTTCATAGTTTGACTTTTTTCCTTCTAATTTTCAGCCTCATGATGTAATTTAATGTGACATGATGGATTTTGATGTAATTATGCTAAATTTTCACTCATAGAGGTAGATTCATCCATCAAAGGGTAGTTTGCAACTGAATGAATCAGTGTCCTAGTTTTTAGAGGCAAGCTGTTCCACTGCCTACTTTTTAGTTCTCAGTTTAGATTTTATTGGAACAACTCCTCATATTATAAGCTCGACCCCTAGAGGCTAGGATGAGTTGTTGGTTGCCTATATCTTGTAATTTTTCAGTCATTAGCATGGTTGGACTTTTGGGAAAGCTTGGAGCTTATTGTATACTTTTTTCAGCAGTTTGGCTAAGGAATAAACGAGTGGTTTGCAACACTTTATGAGATTCATGTGGCATCTTGCTTTTTCATTGTGTTTCCTTCTGTAATTGTAAGTCTACATGTGTTTTATGTATGCCATTATCTCTCTTTATTTCATCTTAACTAAATCAAACAAGGATAAAGGTAGAATACATTGAAAGTGTAGTGCTCTACCTAGGGTTTGCTTAGTTATCTATGTTTTCAGCTGTTTGAAAAGGATCCCTGAGTTTTTCATGCCCTTTTCAACTCCTCATCTGTCTAAAACCTCTCCATATCACTCAATTTGAAGTACCAAATCACTTTCCTACCTTGCCCCATAGAGATATCTGCAAAAATGAGCCTCATTTCCCAGGCCCAAATCTGCCTTTCACATTTGAGCCAACAAAACATCATCAAATTCAATCAAACACCTCTGTACACATACCTAGCCTAAAATCAGTCATTACATCAGTCATCTCAAGCTTTAATTGGCCATCTTTTCTGAGATTGACAAGGAGAGAGCCCTCTCTCGACTTGATAGGACTAGCTACCAGGTTAAGCGTGGTTTGATGTTACCCTAGATCCTACCTTTCTTAGCCTGAGGTAGATTTAGGCCCTAACAGTACCCAAATAGTAAATTGGTACTCACCTATAAACATATTCGCATGCTTCAACAAGTTCGTTGAGAACAAAAGCAGACCAATTGAGTATCTCCCCTTTGTAGCAATGCTCCGCAACTGAAATTGCATCCAATGTGCATTCATTTCTCGAGAAGTATCTCATGGTTTTTCCTGCTATGATGTAGTAAGAAAATCTGATGTCGACTTTGTTTATCATATCAATCTTTGCTCCTCTTCCACCCCATTCAGTTTCATATCTTGCATAGTAGTTATCTTCGCTCTGCTTCTTGGCCCTTTTAGCACCTGCCTGGAACGTTGTGGTTACTGCGTTCCCTCTGGCTAACAACCCTGTTAGACGATGAATATCATCTACGTGAATGGGGTACTCTTTTTCAAGCCACAATGATCCCCCATGCATTCTGCTGGCCAGTAGTTTAGTACATTGCATGGCGGCGAATTAAGTGCCAAAAACAGGTAGGCTTCTCAAATTGAGTAATGTCGACCTCTATAATCCTTTGAAATCCTCCTTGACTCTGGAGGTCTTGGTGTCGTCATCCTTCTGGATGTCTTCTGTGTAGACCTCTCTCTTCAGAGTTGGGAACTGGAAGCAATCCGTAAGGTCGTTGTCGATTAGAATCACCTTATTGTATTTCCCATACAGATTGTCAACCAGCTCAATTTGTTCATCTAACTGATCTTGTGGAACTGAGATAATTCCCTTCGTCATCTCCCTGCATCTCTGGTAAACAATTGTCACTTGAGGTTTCACACTTCTGCATCTCTGCAACTATTCTTCAAAGCGGGCCTGGATTTCTTCTTCTATATGTAATTGAAACTCTGTAGGTTCCTTCATTATCTTGCAAGTTAAGTAGCCGAGCTTGACATGGCGTTTCTTGACTGGACTTTTAGCAACTAATTACTTTGACAACTTTCCCCATGTGTTCTAACCATGCTTTGCCGCAATCCGCTGATCTGGCCCTGACAATCGTGACGTGGACTGGGGAAGGACAGAGTGGGCAACACGGCATATTAATTTTTCTGTGATGGGGTTATTTATTAACTAAACTTGTTCTTAACAGGAAAATATTTTACGGCTCCTACTTGACAGTTGCATTATTGGTTACTTATTATGGAAATGACTACTGGTACGATGGAAAGGACGGTTACAACGTGTGACCATAAAGACTGAAAAAGCATCTGCCTATGTGTATCTTGTGGACTATGACTGCATATGTGACTTATAACTCTACTCCCCCCGACCATAAATGGGTTGCAGAGAGATGATACTGTTGCCACAACCTTATTGACGTTTTTTGCTTATTTCTATGAAAAGGATAAAAAGTCATGACTCTAAATAACTACTTAACATGATCGACTAACTGTTATTACCACCTACCTACATGCGGGCTCCGTTCTGATACCCTCTTTATCTTGAATTTGTGTTTGATGACTTGTGGAAGGGTTTTAGGCTTGCGCCATTTACCCATCCTTGCAACATGATTCTGTCTAGTTGCGCCAATATTATTGCTCCCGAATATTTGATTTCCGCAACTATGAACGGGCCCAACTAGTGCACCTGCAGTTTTCCTGGAAATTTCTGGAACTTGTTGTCATAAAATAATACATGATCTCTGTTAGTGTCGGTATCTTCATCCCTCCGTCAGAGATCAAATCCTCTTGTTGCATTGCATATTAGGTGTCCCTCCCAGTCAGCTGCATTCCATTAGGCGCATGGATCATCTGACGGTAGTGGCTTCTCCTACAATTTCCCTCATGTCATTTACCTGCTGGCTCATGTTTACTCATCAATATCATTTACTTTTTGTCTTTACAGTTTGAAAAAGTATTTTCTAGGGTTTCATTGTCATTAGGTCTAGGGTTTCATAAAAAAGGTTTCAAAATGTCCAATAACAGTCAGTGGGCACATGAGGAGGTTCCAGTACCAATAAATTTTATAACCAATTGTTCAGAGATGTATTTTTCCTCAAAACTCTGTTTCGAGGAAAAACAGAGTATTTTAGCTTTTATTGTACAAATTCATGTAATTTCATTTCCTTCATATGTAAAACAATTTAATGTCAACCCTGGTCACTTTCCCTAGCCTCAGTAGCTCCAAACCCCTGCAAAGCAAACAGAAAACAATTCATTCAGTTCATCACAAGCTCAAATAAAGTGAAAAAGCTCAAAAAACATAGTTTAAAGGTCAAGTCATGCTCCAAACATTGTAAAAGTGGGTTTTTATGAATCAAATATTTAAAGCTCCTTGTATATAAATTATGTTTTCAATTCTAAAGCTCATTTGCATTCAAAAGACAAAGTTTGAGCAAAGCAAAGCTGTGTTTGTGAGCAAGCAAGAGAAATTGGGAAGAAATTTCCTGAATTTAGAGGCGCGACACATTGGGTGAGTGGCGCGGCGCACATAGCAGGCGCGGCGCATAGGGCCGCGATTTCTAGTACAATATTGCACAGGTGTGACGCACATATAGGGCACGACGCACAGAGCTGCCAAGCCCGTTTTGCTCCAAAACTTCATCAAATCGCCCAAAACGCTCAACACTTCCATTGTGCAAGTAAGTTAAGCTCACATCACTGTTAGTAAAGGAGTTTTCCATTCAATTTATGGTGGTTGTTTAATAGGAAGATCAAACCCTACCCTTTTGCCATTTCTCAAGAAACTGTTGCCTAGGGTTTGCTGTGGTTATTTTGCTGCCAAGTTCATTTTGTCATTTCATCATCCTTTCACTCCTTCACTCATTTTCTCACCTTATTCCCCCTATTCCCTAATTCCCATATTCCCAAAATCATCTACCCCTTTTCCCAATTCCCATTTCCTAAATCCTAAATATAAATTCCCAAACCCTAGCTGTTATCCCTAAAACTCCTATATCACTCCCTAATCCCCTGTTTCCCTAAATAAACCCTATCCTAACAGCCCTAAAATCCCTCATTTTTCCCTCCCTCTACAGTCCCTCATATCACTTTTCCCTTGGTGGCAGAAAATCAAGAAACACCATAAATTCTTACTTCTCATCAAGAAAACACACCCACTAGCAGAGATGGAGTCTGATCCCTCATATGATCGTGAAGAGGAGACCCACAGTGATTCTCCTACAGAGGTACATGCACCCAGGAGACCTCATAGAGGTGGCAAACACATTCGAGAAGAACCTACCACTCTTGCTGAATTACAGGCCTGCCCTCTCGCCATCACTTGTTTCCAACACTAGTCCTGCTATGAATTTTGTGAGATGGTTGCTAGAATCCAATTTCATCATGAGTTGGCCTGTTTGTTTGTGCTTCATTTACATGATGGTCAAGCCACTCTAGCTGGAGTCACATTCACTTTAACACCAGAATCTATTTCACTAGCAACTGTTATTCCTAACATTGGAGAGCAATGGAACAAGAGGCAACAAATTGACAGGCAACATTATGAACCATACATCAAGCCTGGTTATTTGAGACAACTCAGCAGAGTGTTTCCTTTTCGGTACCTCAAAGATTCATATGCTCCTTTAATGAAACTGATAATGAAGTATTTCAGCTGTGAGGGCCAATTTTCCCATTTATATGCCTATCATATCAGGCTGTTGATGCATTTTACCAGGGTGAGGATGATGAACCTCCCCTACTTCATGTGCCGAAATATTGAGAAAATGACCACTCTAGTACAACACAAGACTCCTCAGCAGTAGTTCAACAGTATTTACCATTTTTCTCTTATTAAGATTGTGGTCATCCATCAGCTTGGCTTGCAGGGCATCACTTGGGGGGACTTCATTTCTTGTGAGTTTTTCATAGCTCCTCAGGGACCTCCCGAGGTTTTGCATGAGACAGGTGAATCTTCATATCAGCATGAGGGTCATGAGACACAGACCGCTAGTATGCCGGTGTTTATCACTTATCAGAAGGGCACTAGACAGTTCTTCGCAACAACTAAGCAAGTATTATCTCCACCCAGGGTGGAAGGGGTCTCGCTTCCGTCATCAGCACAACAGGTTCAGGACAAAGGAAAGAGGCCATTACAGGATGAAGGACCATCAGGTGAGTAGGAGACTGATTTCATTCTCATTGAGGGTGATGATACCGATGTGGGCCCGCAAAGCACAAATCTCAAAGAAATCATTCAAGAGTAGCAAGCGGACATCAATGCCTTGTCCCTCAACTTGGAGAGGGCTAAATGGAAAATAAAGTACCTGGAGCAAAGAAATAAGCAGCTTGAAGATCAACAAGCGATTATGGAGTTGCAAAACATTCGGGAGAATCGCCAAGTTGCCCAAAGGAGGAGGGTGGAGCTCACTTCACTTGAGCAAGAGATCAATGCTGATCGGGAGTCATGGCTTGAAAGAGCCAATATCCACTTAGAGAGGTTGTTGGAGAAGGCCAACAAGGAGAAGACATTGTTGAGACATATGGCATATCATTACATGGTGAGAAACAAAGTCTGCAAGGCGAGAATCAGGAACTTAAAGGCAAAATTGAAAAGGGAATCAAAGAGGCGAAAGGAGCATGATAGACTTCAGATATTGGCTGAGGCTTCCTTGGCCCAACACAATTCTTGATGGAGAAGACTTAGCTCAAATTTCAAAAAAATTGGGGCACTTTTTGCATTTTTTGAATTTTTGGCACAAAAAAACAGGATTTTCTGCTCTATGCGTCGCGCCACCTGGCGCTCGCTTTTGATAGGAGCCTATAAATGAAAAAAACTCAGCATTTTTGGATTTGGCATGGAAAAATATGCTTTCCTACCAATGGCAAAAAAATTTGGACAGGTTTTGAGCCCTCAAAAAGGTCAAAAACACTCAAAAGATGACCTTACTGCCCCTATTTTGACACACAGGAAGCAGTGTTTGGATAACTGACTTTTGGAGGGGAAAATGGAGGCCAAATTGGAAAATTGCACTTGGGTTGGAAAGTAGACAGATAGAACTTTCCAACAAGCACACTTGGAGTGAATTTGGACACTAGGAATCCCTTCAAAAGTGGCTCCAAACAGGCGCTATGCATAGAGAATCAGGCGCAACGCATAGAGGAAATTTTGCTCAGTTTGACCAAGTATACTCTGTTTTTCGCCTAGCTTTTGCCAGTTTGACTTTTTCACCTTCTTAATGTCAAATTTGTGATGTCATTGAATGTACATTGATGGATGATGATGTAAATATGTCAATTTTCACTTATGGAGGTAGATTCATTTGTTAAAAAGTTGTTTGAAACTGAATGAATCAATTCCCTTGTTTCTAGAGGCATGTTGTTCCACTGCCCAATTTCTAGTTCTTAGTTTAGAATTAGTTGGAACAGCTCCTAAACATGTGAGCTCGACCCCTAGAGGCTAGGATGAGCTATGGTTTGTCTATATTATGTGGTTTTTCAGTCATTATCATGGTTGGACTCTTGAGAAAGTAAGGAGCTTCATTGTACACTCATATCAACATTTTGGCTAAGGAATTGAGACCAGGGTTTGCAGCACTCTTTGGGATCCCTGTGGAATTTTGTTTTGGTGTAGTGCTTTTATTTGTAATTGTGAATTTACTTATGTGTTATGTGTGACATTATCTATCTTGTTTCTTCCTAACTAAATCAAACAAGAGTGAAAGTAGAATCCATTGAAATTGTAGTGCTCTACTTGAGGTTTGCTTTAGTTTCTTGATGTTTTCATCTATTTGGAGAGGATCCATGGCTCCTCTTGCCCTCTTCAACTCCTAATCTGTCTAATCTCTCCATCTCATTCGATTTTAAGTGCCAAAATCAGTTTCCTACCCTGCCACATTGAGATCTCTGCAAGACTGGGCCTCATTCCCCACACCCAAAATCTACTTTTCCATTTGAGCCAACAAAAACATCATTTTATTCAATCAAACTCTTTTGCACATATACCTAGCCTAAGATAAGTAGTTATATCAGTCATCTCAAGCCTTTAGAGATTATATTTTGCTGAGATTGACCAGGAGAGAGCCCTCTCCCGACCTGGTAAGGCTAGCTACCAGGTTAAGCGTGGTTTGATGTTGGCCCTAGATCCTACCTTTCTCAACCTGAGGTAGATTTAGGCACTAACGATCCCCAACTTTGAATGTCTTCTTCCTGATATGCCTGTTGTGCCAAGATTTCTACCTTCTCTGCTCCATTGACTGGTGAAACTCGGCCAAGAACTTGGATTCATCAAGTTCCATTAGTTGACTTAGTCTTTCTCTCAATGCCATATTGTCTGTCATTCTTGTTGCTTCAGATATGAACATGCTTGGTATTATGAACTCTGCTGGCACCACTGCTTCCTTTCCGTATACTAGCTGAAACAGTGTTTGTTTATGAAGTCTCTTCACTGTTGTTCTGTACGCCCATAGAGTTGTTGATATTCTCTCATCCCAATCATCCATGTTGGCTGATATAATATTTGTCAGACCTTTCTCCAAGATATTTTTGAATTCTTCAATAGTTCCGTTAGCCCGTGGGTGATATGGACTACTTTTATGATGCTGAATCATGAAATTCTTCAGAAGAGCCTTAATAGTTTAATTTATAAAATGTGTTCCTTGGTCACTTATGAGACTCTTTGGGCATCCAAATCACAAGATTATGTTCTTGAAAATAAACCTTGCGGCGGTGTCAGCAGTAAAGTCTCTAACGGGTGCTGCTTCTTCCCACCTGGTGAGGTATTTAGTAGCGGTAATTATGTATCTTGCGCGTGAATGCCTTGCTGGTGGTGTAATGGGTCCAATGAAATCTATTGCCCATTTCTCGAAGATTTGCACTGTGCAAACGAGATTTAAAGGCAGTTCATCCCGTCGGGAAGGCTTCCCAACTCTATGACAGACATCACACCCCTTAGCATTTTCCTTAGAATATTTATGAAGGGTTGGCTGCCATAGTCCCGCCTGGAGTATCTTCCTTGCGACTCCTACATGAAATTACCATAATACACCTTCTCTTTCATGATGGAGTATGTAGCATCTCAGCACTTGATCTAAGCCCATTTTGTAGAGGTGTCCTACGATCAGTTGGTAGTCTGCTACCCTTACTATTAAGTAGCGCTTTTGTGTTGTTGTATATCCTTCTGGGCAATGGCCTGTTGTCAATAATGTAGCGATCACTTCTAGGTGATTCGAGACTGCCTCTATTCTGAATAAGTCGGCATCGGGAAACCGATCATCCAATGCTCATTCGATCTTTCTAGTCTCTAGTCATGAAAAATGGTCTGGCCCCAGATTCAGTCTGCTTGGTTTTATGACCACCTCGAAAGTAAATTCTTGGAATAGTAATAACCATCGGCATATCCTACCCTCTAGTACTAGTTTGTTTACTTTGTACTTCAGTGTTGAATGGTTTGTGAAAAACTTGAATGGCGCCCCCAATAAGTAATGCCTGAAATTTTGCACAAAATACACCATGGCCAAGGCCTCCCTCTAGGTTTTCGTATAATTCCTTTCTGCCGTTGAAAGTTTTCTGCTGGCGTAATACACTGGGTGATCCATATTTCTTTCCCTTAGTTGTGTGAAGACTGCTCCTAGCGCTATCCCTGAAGCATCAATATGCACATGAAACATTTTGTTCCAATCAGGAAAGAAGTGTCCTCAGTCCAAACGGACACTTTATCCTTTTCAATAATTTCTCCATTGGGGCTTTTATTGATGCATAATTCCTGATGAAGCACCGGTAATACCCCATATGGCCTAGTGTGGACCTCAGCTGCTTCACGTTGTGCGGCGACTCCATGTTGACAATTGTTGTAACCTTCGCTTGGTCTATGCATATGATCCAGATTTAAGCAAGAACGCAAAAAATTACAATTATAACCATAAACACATAGATGCAGCGGAAATAATACTTCATTTCATTAATGTAAAATACTGAAATATGCTTACAAATAAAAATGGAAATAAACTAGTTAGGGTGATGGTAGCTTATCTCTGAGAAGAGATGTGGCGGCTACATGCCTCTCAACTATGTTACAATGAGGCTCGAAGGCCTCTTTATTGTTTAGAAACAATGGAAAACCCTAAACATTCAAAAACCTAACCGTAGGAGATGAAACGCCACAATATGGGCCCCGTTTTGAGTAAATTGGCACATCAACTTCCCGGGGTCGTAACTTTGACATATGATCTCCGTTTGACGTGCACCATAGCTCGTTAGAAATATCTATCCGAGTAATACAACTTTAGGAAGAGACAAATCAGTCCACAAACCCATGTTGCTCCCAGATTTACCAGAAAACGTCGTTTAGGGCCTCAAAACGGCACCGGAAGTTCAGGACCCAAAAAACTGCTAAAAATAGTAAATTGTGCTACAATTATGGAAACTGAAAAATTGAAAGAGACAGTTGTGGGGGTCTAAGTGGGATAGGTAGGTGGCCACCAACATCCACCTAGATCATTCCTCCCCCCTTAGGAAGCAATGGTCCCCATTGCGTTGATTTCCTCCATCTGCTGAACTTGGTCCCTGGTGAGCTGTTCTGCAATCTCGGATGTGTCCAATAATGGTGGGAAGCATGGTCGAGGGCAGTACACATTGAACATTTGGTGTAGGTGAAAGAATGAGGGAATGTTGTGCTGCAAAGCATTGTTTCCCACAACCTTGATAATGGTGTAAGGACCATGTCGGAGTGCTTTGAGCTTTTGATGGGTTCTGGTAAGGCGTTCTTTCTACCGATGCAACCAGAGTTTGTTTCCCACCTTGAACTTGTGTGGTACCCCTGTGGGTGAGGAGAAGTTGTTCCTGTGTTCTTTCATGAACATATCCCTCTGTTACTGCTGCTGCTGCGTGGAGGAGCCCTTTGCAAGGGTCATGGATGTGGCGATGATCTTCCCCTTACTTTGGGAGCGAACTAGACAGAAAATGAATTTCCTAGTCTGGGATATGAGCTCGTTGCATTTCTTAGCAGTGATCACAGAAGGGGCGGCAGGTGGGGCAACCTTCAGTATCCTATATAATGAATTACCCAAAGAAATAATAACAGCTCGGGGCCTTGACTCATACACAGCAATCGCATCCACAAGTATGGTTGGCCTAATAATACATCAAAAACATCCAGAGGTGCAACATCACACAATACCTCGTCTATGAAGGGCTTGATGTTGTAGGGAAGGTGAAACTGCTGGCGAACTCAGAGATCTTGTCCTTGGTGAGGCCACCTGATACTATATGATTGCGGGTGTGGTGTAGTCGGTAGGCCCAACCGCTTCATGACCTCTGCTGAAATGATGTTATTTTGGCTGCCACTGTTGAAAATGAATTGCAGCGGTGAACCCTTCACCCACATCTATGAGTGGAAAAGACGCTCCCCCTCCTCTGGATATTCATGCTCATTATTCTGGATCTTGGCAATGGAAATAGTGGCGCTGGGCTCCACATCAATGATTTGCTTCCCTTTGTCATTCTCCTTTTTAGGTTCTGACTCAGGGTCGGAACATGCATTTGATTTGGAAGCCTTCAACTTGGCCACCAACGATTGCTTGGTCCGACACTCACTTGTGTTGTGAATGGGGCTCTTATGGAACTCAAACCACTTTCTTATGTCTTTATTTGAATTTGTAGTGTTGTTCTTTTCTTGCGGCTTCGACGGGTTGTATTGGGTCACCCCGCCTTGGCTTTGTCCTTTGTTCTTCAGATTTGCAGATTCAAACTCTCGCTTCTTTTTTTTAAACTTCTGTTCGATTTTGACAGTGTATCGGTACACCATGCCGAGCGAGGAGATGTTCAAGAACTCCATCTCATCTTGGATGTATCTATTTAGGCAGCCACGGTATTTGAGTACCAAATGCAGCTCAGAATCCTTGATACCCAACTATGTGCGAAGGGTACGAAAAATGTTTGTGAACTCCGACACATCTTGGTCCCTTCCCTGCCGCATCGTGGTCCACTTTATGTATTTGTCCTCATAGCTTTTGATAGGGTAATACTGCTCCTTGATGGCGTCCCAGAATGGATTCCAAGTGGGAGCGGCTGAAAACAGTGAGTTTGTACTTTCATCCTTCTGCTCGCAGTAGGTTTCCCACCAGTCCTTGACGTGGGGGGCTGCTTTGAGAAGTGCGAAAGTGATCATTTGCTGGCTAGAAAAATCATGAACAGAAAATACCCTTCTAGCATATTTAACCATTTATCTACAACATCTGCATCTATCTGACCCTCAAATATGGGGATTTCAAAGTTAACTTGTACCTTAAAGGGTGTGGCGTTTCCAGAGTAACTGTTGGAAGCTGATGCGTCGCCTCTGTGTGGCCGCTGAAGGATTTGGGAAAGGTTGTCCATCATCGTGTTCCTTTGCTGCTCAAAGGCTTCTTCAAGCAATATTTTGATAGGATCCCCTGCCCCTTCGTCTTTCTTTTCATCTGCCATGGGAGGCCGTCAGGATTTGCGAGGCTAGTCTTGCAAAGGTTCGACCAGTTCAAGCCCTAACTCCTTATATCCCAACCTTGTTGGGGACATGAAAAGAAAAACAAAGAAAGAGAAGACCCGCTCTGATACCACTGATTCGGATTTAAGCAAGAATGCAAAAAATTACAGATATAACCATAAACATAGAGATGTAGCGGAAATAATACTTCATTTCATTAATGTAAAATACTGAAATATGCTTACAAACAGAAATGGAAATAAACTAGCTAGGGCGATTGTAGCTTATCTCTGAGAAGAGATGTCGCAGCTACATGCCTCTCAACTGTGTTACAATGAGGCTCGAAGGCCTATTTATTATTGAGAAACAATGGAAAACCCTAAACATCCAAAAACCTAACCCTAGGAGATGAAACTCCACAATATGGGCCCTGTTTTGGGTAAATTGGTACATCAAATTCCTGGGGTTGTAACTTTGGCATACGATCTCCGTTTGATGGGCACCATAGCTCGTTAGAAATATCTATCTGAGTAATACAACTGGGAAGAGAAAAATCGGTCCACAAACCCATGTTGCTCCCAGATTTACCAGAAAACATCGTTTAGGGCCTCAAAACGGCTCCGGAAGTTCAGGACCCGAAAAACTGCTAAAAAGAGTAAATTGTGCTACAATTACGGAAACTGAAAAACTGAAAGAGAGAGTTGTGCGGGTCCAAGTGGGATAGGTGGGTGGCCACCAACATCCATGAACACGAATCCCTTGTTCCCTGGCTATTGGAATCCTTGCAATCCCAAGTTAATAATACCACTGGTTCCTTTGTTAGTTCTGGTATTAAAATTGGCCTTATATTTCTTGTGCACATTGTGTACCCATATTGCCTTGGCTAATTTAATAACAAATTTCTCTGGATTATAGTAAGGTACCAATGGAAGGTCGGAAGGAATACTACCTATACCTTTGGGGTATTGCTGCTGACTCCTAGTGGATGCTTCTCCTTTGAAAAATAATCTTCTCATGACGCTGCCCATGTCCTCTTCTCTCTCCTCTTCATACCTACTCGATATTTGTTCCTACACTATCCCTCCCGCAACCTGTAAGGAAGGATCCTCTTCATCATCCTGGCTCCTATCCCACTTGTTGCCAATCTTGCTCTGTTCTGCATCCTTTTTTCCTCCCCCTTCCTCTTGGGATTTTCCCGACACCGCTCCTACTTGGTGGGGTCCCATCTTTCTCTTCTTCAGAGTCTGAATCACTCTCGCTTTCCACTTGTCAGCTAGCAACGCTCTCCTCTATGCTCTAACATCTCTAGCTTTCTTCAAACCTTCTACATCCATCCCTTCAGCAACATCTCTATTCCCCAACTGGTAGCATTCTCCCCTTAGGTCCTTCCCCTGGTACTGGGGTTTTACGCTACCATCTCCGCAGTAGGTGAGGGCAGTAGTCCTTCTTCTACCATAAACATTTTAATCCACAACAGTACTTCCCTCATCAACCTTCCTCTTAATCCGAATCCAAAGACTGCTTCTGCCTTTGAGAAGGATTGATAGCTTTCGGCGGCAAACTCGACTATATACCCTTACACCGTAGTCTTTACCCAAAAATCAACTGCTCTGGTCAGATCACTATTTAACTGCTAGAGTGATATGAGATCTGAGGAAGTCTAGTTGTGGCGCGCTGACATCAATCCCCCTAACCGATTCTGTACTTTCAGTCTTCTTAACCAATTATACAAGTATTCTAGGAACTTTCACCAGAAGATCTCATATTAGTCATTGGCACCCTCAGCATATAAAATCCCTTCACTCACCTTGTCGATCGAATGATTCTTGTGGATAGCTTGCTCTGCTATAAACTAATCTATTCTATGATTCCACCAATCCCTAATCTCTTTCTTGAATATCCTCGACACCATGTTTCGAACCAATTCTTGTAACTTCTGGTCCCGGTAATGGAACCATTTGTTCGCACAAAAGAGTAATTAGGGGAAAAAACCCTGGGCTCAAGCACAGAGAGCCAACAATGGATCAGTGTAGTCTATGACAACGCTGACATTTTAACCTTACCCAAGGGGTAAGGAGTCTCACCCGAGATGTGCCGTGACTAGAACTAAGAAGGGTTTGTCATGGAATCAAGGATGCACCAACCGATAATAGATAACAACATCACATACATAATCAAGATGACAACATACCATCCAATACTAAGAAACTACTACATGCATGAATCTAATAGGACATTTAAAATTTTAAGTGGGTCACCACATCATAAACAACCATACACATCATGCTAAGCAACCAGTCTAGACTTTACTTCATATTAATTCAACAATAAACCATTACATGACATATTGGCATTCGCCACAGATGATTACAAGGAATACCAGTTTACAAACTCAAAGGCTCGTTCTCTAGCTCAAGGTTCCTATTCGACCATGTCCCTGCATTCTGGCTATGTCATTCCACAACCAACTATCCCATCCGCAATGCCAACAACAACACTAATCAACCCACCAACCAACCCTTTTTCCTTAAGGGCCTCCTCCTTTTATATTTCTCTTGCCGCCTAGACTGCCAGTTCCCGCTCGGATGTTCTTTCCCTCGGCTGCCACTCCTCCTTCTAGTCTGCTCAACTGCCTCTGTCTTCCGCTGACACTTTGTTGCAACCCCTCCGCAACTGCTTGTTCATGCTTTACTGTCCAACCGTCCTCCTCGCAACCTAACCATTGCTTCCACCACCCGTTTCCTCCTTGTTCTTTGGCAAGCCAAAATAACCAAAACCTTTCCAAAATCAAAACGAAGGCCCCAACAACAACTCCATTTTGCTAAGGTGTGTATGGAGTAGTCTTATGTCATGCTATACCACACTTTTTACAAAACTCTCCAAATTCCTTCTTGCAGAACTCTCCACCATTATTTGTCCTCAACACCTTTATCTTCTTCTTTGCCTAGTTTTCTACCAGAGCCTTAAATTCTTTAAATCTGTCAAAGAATTCAGATTTCTTCCTGAAGAAATATATCCATGTATTCCTTGAGAAGTTATCTATAAATGATACATAGTACACAAACTTACCCAGTGATGGAATCGACACAGGTCCAAACATTTCATTGTGCACAAGCTCTAATATCTCTTTCGCCCTCTTAGCACCAGAGCAGAAAATCACCCGATTCTACTTCCGATATACACAATGTTCAAAGAAATCGAAATCTAGAGAGAAATTAGACATTCCTTCTACCATACCATTAAGATGAAGTATTTGAAGGCCCTTCGCTCCAATATGTCCAAGCCTTTGATGCCATAGCATGGTATTTCTCCAGAGACCACTAGATTTTTTGCTCCACTTTCAGGAACCACAAAAGTATTGCTCCCATTAATAGCAGTGGTACCGAAGAGCTTCTGCAGAGTTCCAATTCGAACTACCGACATCAATACCAATGCTCCCCGAACCATCTTGCAGGTATATTTCTTGAACACTGTTTTTACACCTGCATCATCCATCTTGCTTACATAAATTAGATTTCTTGCCAATGTAGGAATATGCAGAACACCTGGAAGTGTTCTAATCCTTCCACCTTGCAACTTTAGCTTGACTTTTCCGTGTCCAACGATTATAGCCTTCCTTTCATCCCCTAAGAAGACATCACCACCATCATATTTATCATACTTGGAGAACCAATCCCTATGGGGAGTGAAGTGAAAGGATTCACTTGATTCAATCAACCATGCCTCATGATCTACATGTGTACTTGAAGAAGAATCCAAGTACACATCCCCACCTTCATCTAAGGTGGTTTTCACCTCTGCAAAAGGAGCATTATTAGATCCATTTCTTTTCTTAGGAGCTTTATATCTACAGTCATTTTTGAAGTGCCCTTCCTTTCTGAATTCCTTCCTTTCCGCATTTCCAACACACCTTTATAAGTTTTCCAAGAGATTTAGATCTCCCTCTAGATTTAAATCTCCGACTATATGACTTAACTTTGTTTATATTCTGGGACCGTCCCCATACAGACAAGACATCTCCATTCCGGCCCTCCATATTTATTCGTCTCATATCCTCTGATAGCAAGGATGAGACTATTTCATCAAACTTTAAGGTAATTGTATTGCTACCTATTGCAACAACCAGACTATCCCACAAATTTGGTAGAGAACACAAAAAAGTGATGCATTTATCTTCATCTAAAATTTTAATATCAATAGATAACAACTAGCTTACCACAATATTAAAGGCGTTAATATGCTCTGTCACCGAGTCTCCATCCTTCATCCACAAGTTATACAACTTTTTCCATAGGAATAATTTGTTCACCAGAGACTTAGATTGGTACAAATTCCCTAACTTGTCCCATAAATACTTCATTGTAGCTTCCACTGATACATTCAACAATCCTGAATCTAAAATACATGACCGTATTGTGCTCTTTGCTTTCCGATCCAACTTTGCCTAGTCTTCATCTGACATTGTCGTTGGTTTAATCCCTGGATCCACCATGATCCATTGATATTTATCCACCAAAAATTCCTCCATCTTGAGTTTCCACAACTCAAAAATTTGACCATTAAATTTATTGATCTCTATATTTCCATTGATCACCATCTTCTTTCACTACAAGAATTGATCTCGTAGATCTCCTACTGAACAAGGTCTATCACAAGCCTGAGCAAAACCCCTCAGCAGCAAATGTGTCCCCTTGAAGCCGAAACAACTTTGATACTAAATGTAGGTTTTAACTCTGTACATAAATTACCTGTAAACAAATTCTTAAAAACAAAATATATACAATGGAGAGAACATAAAACATATACACAGAGATTTTCCCCTAGATCCAAAAATCAGGACTACTAGATTGATTTTTCATTATATTCATTTCAATGTTACAATACATATATATACCTTCTGAAGCATTCATAAACCATAATCCATTAACCCTAGATTAGAACATAACCGTAGTTTCCTTCACTGGATCTACAAAATATGATGGGTAGAAAACCATCATGCCCAAAACCATGTGCAAAACACATGCGCAAAACCATAGGTAGGTCTGCCCACCTAATATAGGCTCCAAAAAAAAATTCCCGGGGCGCTGCACCCAACGCAACAAATAGGAAGGGCTATCGCCCCCTCGCACATGCGACTGGTTGTGGAAAGAATATAACATACACCCAACAGACACAAGGGCCCAAAGATGTAACCTACACTGGGTGAATTCCATTATCAATGTGTTTGTGTCATGTGATCTGATAGTTTCCTTTATGTTCCATCTTCTTTACAGTATCAACTTGCCTTTTCATACTCTTTCATATGCAATTATGATAACATCACTGAAGTAAAATATCTTGGTTAATTCTGGTAGCTGAAGAGATACAGAACAATTTCATATGCCCATTTTCATCCTTTTCTATTTCTTCGCATTTTTTTTCAACTTTGTTTTAGTTTTTGCTGATATAAAACTTTGTTTTGCAAGGCTTCACGAATCATTTTCACACCTCTACCAACTCAGATTTGGAATTCATTCTCCTTGTTATTTTATTTCGAGTTTTTGAAGAGTAGTTACAATGTTTATTGAATAAGTTGACTTGGGGAGTCCATGAAATTTTTAGTTTGTTTCTCAAGCATTGATTTTATTAGAAAATTTGTTAAGATGTTTTTATGCAGGCTTTGATTTGAAACCATAGAATTTGTGATAGGAAGAAACTTCTCATTTGGCTTCATTTTGCCTCATGACTTCTATTCACTTTACGGTTTGAGAGCCTCATTGCTTATAACCTTGAAAGATAAAATTTATTATAATCTTAACATAAGATGAACACACATGCTTGTCGTATTTTTACTCTTTTGTTGAAACATTTTATAATTAGTCTTGTTGGGGTTTGTCTTTTAAATTTGGGATTTTCTTTCAACTTTTCCTTTCCTCATTTTTGACATTTTTGGAGTTTGTTCATTTCTTCTTTCGCTTCGGTGTGTAGTTTTTTTCTTTTTTTGTGTTATTGGTTATGGTTTGATTTTGGTGATTCTTCCAAGATTTATTTGGAGTGATTTTTTCCATACCTAACGTTGGTTGGCATACATGGGAAAACAAATTTACTCTGTCAATTTAATGGGTTTCATTTACCTTAAAGGTATATTTTTATGGAAACCTAAAACCTTTTTACTTAAAATATTTTCCATGGAGAAACATGCATCCTTTCTATTTAATATAGTTCACCTTTTCAAGGAAAGAACTCACCTGAGTTTAACTCGATCAATCCCTCCCATCCCTCCACTTTATAAAAACCTTTGAATAAATAGTCGCGGGGAAAGATTTGGAGTCAACATTATGGAAGTGTTATATCCATTTGCTTAAGTCTCTTTTACCATCCCACTTCTTTCACTCAGGTACATCATAAACTAAGCTCACAAATGTGCTTATCAAAAGAGTGATAAAAAAGGGAAGCATGATAAATACAAGTAAATCCATCGGGGCTATGGATGCTTGCGGGAAGTGAGGCCATGCTTATATGACATTAAAGACAACTTCGTCAGGGTACTGATCAGGCTCACTGGCAGCAAAGCAATGTCAGAGACCATTCATATCAATGGATATATGCTTTATATTAAAAAAAAACTCATATTTGTACCTTTTTCTATCACTCATATGAGGTAATCTTAAATATTGTATATTTCCCAAAATTCAAATTCATGATTTTAGACTCAGTTTGCTTTGAATACTTATATTTTTTGAACTTATATTTCTTTAATCATTAACATGGGACCCATGCGAAATTTTTTACTGTCTGATGACTTAATAAAATTCCTCACTTTTAACCTTTGGGTAAACTAAATTTCATCATTTTTTAACCAGAGATAATTGGTTATTCCCCGTGTGTCGCCATTGTTGTGGTGAAATCACAACCCCATTTTTAACTTATTATTTCATAATAATAATGAGGACCCTTTTCATAAATGTTGACTAAATCACCTTTTAATATTTTCTTTTGGTTAAGTGTTTGACAATTTGAAGATCTTTTCATTTTCTTCATATTTCCATTATGATTGCTTCATTGTGTTCTATTTTTCACTAGATTTCCATTGATACTAGTTTCATCTCATTTGGACTCACGATTTGTAAATGGTTATTGTCCGAGGTTCGGTGATTTTCACTGCCAAGGCTAAAAAATATACAAAATGTATATTATTTTAATTTTTGTAAATTAAAAGTGAATATTAATTTTTAATTAACTTCTATTAATTATTATCTTATTCACTAAGGATCCTACAAAATCACCGCATCCAAATTGTAGAACAAGTAAAATTATGTGTTTTCAGATCTAGAAGGTCCATTTCAAATCCCAATTTTAAAATTATGAGATCTGAGATCCTGAAATTATTAGTGGCTCTATTTTTTTTTACACCAAAACTTATTCTATAAAGTAGTTGTAATTTATACCCAAAAAAAAGAGAAAGTCTCACTCCAAGTGACCCTTTCTTCAACTGACCACCCCCTTCTTATTTCAGAATTCATGCATTTCTTTAACACTTATTAGTCCTTGCCTTCGGCATAGCAGGGACTATAGCGTTTGCATCGGCGTTGACTCCCTATTAATTTGAGTTGACCAAAGCATTTAACTGATGTTTTTTGCTTTTATCCAAAGTTTTATTTTCGAGCTTTGATGTTTTTTTGCTTTTATCCAAAGTTTTATATTGGAGGTCTTATTGCCGGGTTGTTGAATATCCAGATCCAAAAAAAAGTTTTAACCAAAGTCTGGATTTACTTGCTATTTAGCTTTGTGAATTTTAAGCAAAGTTTGGATGGCTCGTGGTAGAGCGCATGGGAATAAAGTATGGATTTACACAAATGTTAATATAATGCTAACTTTTAATGTTTTTCGTTTCCACCCACCGCAGAACATATCCATGTAGTACATATCCCATATCACATGCAGTCCATAGCTTCGTGGCATGCTGCATGTCATCACCTCCCTCGTGTTGGACACAATACTACCTTTCTGTGGCCAGATTGTGGCCAAATTGCAGACGAATAACCTATTTACTTATGAACAAGAATAACCTATTTACGTCTGAACAAAAGCTCAAATTCTTACTAAGTCGTCGTCTGAGTATATTAATCTCCCTTTGTGAAGTACTCATCTCCCTTTGTGAAGCTGGTCGTACACAGAGCTAAGTACTGATCTCCCTTCATGAAGCTGGTCGTACACAAAGCTAATGTCATTCGAGGCAAGCAAGCGAACTAGTAGATGAATAAAGCGAACTAGTAGCGAATATTCATGTTCTCTGTCTGAGGGAAACAAAAAACCATAGCCACAAACTGAAACTTGAAACTTGAGGAAGATCACCGAGCCTCTCTTATAGTTTATGGCAAAGAAATTTACTTTACTCTGAAGGGAAGCATGCATAGTAAGTTAGATTCTACTCTGCTTTAACCAAAATAATTGCAAAAATACAGTTAATAGTTCATTAAAATGTTTCTCTCAAGCTTGTATAGTGTATGCTTACTCTTTCTCGACAGCTCCAGCTTCATCTGCGAGTCTATATATGCATTGGCACCATCACGAGATCCCGATTGAGTATGAAGCCCTTGTTTCAGAAGCACGCAACGACCTGAGAATCGACAAGAAATTGAAACTCCCTGATGCACTTCCATTGTTGGGCCAACATCAGCTTGAGAATCGACAAGAAATTGTGTATTTGGGGCTCCACAATTAGCAAAATCTCATTCATAACCTTGTCCAGATGGTTAATAATGTCTTCTTCCAGTTGCTTCCCAAAGCACATACAAAACAAGATGCTAGAAATTGTGAACCACACATTGGAAAACACATGCACAGTCCCTTGGTTTTTCCCTGCCTCGACGTGCAACCTATGAATGAGACGAATGATGAATCCAGCTTAAGTATGTGATGAGTGAGAGGGTGAGTATTTCAGAGACCATATTTCGGCGTAGGGTGCGCAACACAGAGCCATACTTAGCTAAAGTTATAGATAATTTAGCTGAATTTATAGATAATTTGTTCTCGTTGAAGAACATCTTTGTCGGAGAATAAGGCGGTTATGAATACAAATATTCCATTTTTACTACAGGTTGCTTTAGCGCATGAACCACATCCATTTAATCTCTACCCTGTTACTTAAATGTGCCGTAGTCCAGGCCCTTGATCTAGCATACCACTTGGAGATGAAGATGGTGATGGCCCTCCAGCGGGCAATTACACAGGTTGACGTGCCTAAACCTTGCCCCCTGCCATGCCTGTACAAGTGCCTAAACCTTGCCCCCTGCCATGCTTGTACGAGCAACCTGGTAAAATGAGTTGCATGCAACTTTCCAACTGTCAAAATAGAAAGATGAATGGCATGGCATTCAAGGAAACCAACTGTTATTTTTACACTCTTCAACACCGGATGTTATGACATAGGATATGATATGCAATTACCTTTGAGAAGATGCGTGGTGGCGTTCCATCGTACTTACCTCTTCTCAAGTTTTAGCGTGTTTGAATGTTATTTTTTATATGTGGGGTCTCCACAATTTATGTCTTTGGTAATTGTGTTTTTGTTTTATTTTAGTTTTCAAAGATTTTATATAATTAATATATTAATTTTAGATAGTTCTGGACATTGACTAATAAACATTGAGTTATGTTCGCGATAGCTCAACAACGTTTGATATTAGTTATATAGATTTTATTAAATATGTGACAATATTCAAAATTGTTTTATTTATAAATCATATTTTGAAACATTGAAACCTCTCATTAAGAATGATTTTACACCCTTTGTGGCCATTCTCTCATAGGTTTTTCATCCTTGTATTTTGTTATTACTGTATAAGATACATTGTAAACATTGAATCGTACAAAAGTTTGATATTTTTTTATTAGGTCCAGAAAATACAATGCAAATCAGGAATTAAGTTCAGCTGTATTGAAGAGTTTTCATTCTGGATCTTCTTAGACTGCTACATTTAGGTTATTTTCCTATACATTTCCCGTTAATGTGGTCATATTAATTTTGTTTCGTTTCAGGTTGTTTTCTTATAGATTTGTGGTCATGATTGACCTTATCCTTTGTCCTTTGAAAAAGGTTTGATTTTGGCTTTGCAAATCCCAACTTTTACTACAGCACTAGGTTGTTTGTCTGTAATCTATTTCATGATTAAAGAAAACCGTGAGTGCTCATTTGTCCAAAGAAAAAACAAAATGATGTAGATGCATTATTGTTGATGGGGAGATGAGCTGCCAGAAAAGATCGGAGCTGGAAAAGATAGATGTCATTTAATATGAATATTTTCCAAGGGTTTCCATTGGACAATTTTTATTAAAAATAAAAAAATCTGAGGTTATTCTAACTTGGTGTTTCATTTTATAGACAAAAAATAAATTTTTAGTTAAGTCACAGGTTTTGAACCTCTTTTCTCTCCTAGGCTGAAAATATTTGAAGGCTTATAACCATGTATTTTACTATTTTCCAATAGCCAGGTTATTTTGAAATTATTTGAAATTTCTTGAGCCTTTCTCTTTGCTAACCAAGATCTCAAAAGGAATTTTGCCTTGGACGTCCTGCAAAAAATTTGACGGTTTCAAGCCCTTGCCGTGAGCTATTGAGGGTTGTTTTTTTTCTTAAGGTTGTGGGCATAAGGAGGGTTTCCTTTCTTCTAAGGCCATCTTCATTTCCTGAAGTTAAAATTAATTTTGTTGAATCCATATCATTTTCTCCTCCTTGTATGATTTTTCTTGCACATCTGTTAAATTGAATAAAAATCTTCCTTCAGATGGACGTCTGGTAGCTTGAATGAATTTTTAAAGGGTTATTGAAGTCGATTTCTGAAGAATTGCCCTGTTTGGAAATTGCCCTTAATATCTGAGTCGTCCAACAACCTAAGTGAAAACCCATGCAAGAAAAGTTGAGCATATTGATTGCTTTTCGTGTCAAAGAATTTCTTGGGCTTACACAATCTTGCGGTTTAACATTGTTTAGGATTTCTCTGCACCATTTTCGCACCATTAACCTCTGTACCTTCAAATGTATATGCATTTCACTTTTGCATATATAGACTGCTTAGTATCTGCTAAAAAATGTTAATATATAAAACAATAGTTAAGCCCACTGTATCCTGCTCACCTCACCGAACTCATAGATCTCTAACTATATCCTGCTCACTCACCGAACTCATAGATCTCTCACTATATCCTGCTCACCTCTAGGCACTGTTCATGTATCCTGCTCACCTCACCGAATTCATAGATCTCTCACTGTATCCTGCTTACCTCCAGGTACTGTTCATGCTTCTAGCACCCTGGCAGGGACTACCACTACAACAGTCGCTCCCTTGTTTTCAATACCTTTCGAAATCCTCTTTCCAAAAATTCACTCCTCCTTATCACGACCCTTCTCACCATCTCTTCGGGACCTCGACACTTATTTATTTTTCAGAGTTTCTAATTTTGAAACCCTTCGAAACATCCCATTTCAGAGCTTATCAATTTCGTAATATCAATTTTAATGGTCACCAAAATTCTTCTCCTGAAACTCCAAAACTACCCTCCTCATGCCTCCCTGTTTCAGAGTTAATTTTTTTCGTAACATTTCATTTTTGAAACTTTGAAACCATTCCTCCGAAATCATCACTCCTCTCCACACCAGGCCCCGAGGTTTCCGTAACTTCTTTTTAAATGAAATCTTGAAATTTCCTTCTCTGAAATCCTTCATTCTCCTTATAACTCCCCTCCACTCTATACGTATAAAGCCTCCTTATATCTCCCTTTGTGTTTCACAATGGCCCATTGTAATGGAGCCAATAACCACCGTAACATTGACACGTTTCACCATGGTGTTTGTAATATTGAGTTAATTTATTTTAATTTAAAATTAATTAATTTTTTTTAATTATTTTAATTTTTATAATTTGTAATTATAATATAATTATAATTAATTGATTGAATAATATTATATATTTAATTAATGAAATAATTTCAATTATAATAATTAATTATAATTTTTTAATTTAATTTTAGATTAAGGTTTTTAATTAAATTTTCTTAATTTTAGCCAGATTTTTCCCGAATTTTGATAATTTTGATACTTCAAATTTGGAGGCTCATAAGTTTAGTTTTACTTGGCCAAATGAGGCTCGTTGGAAAGATAAAATCATGGAGGATATTTCTGAAATAGTTGCATGACTAGACTTAGTCATTAAGTAAGCCTAAAAATTAGAAGGAAATTAAGCTCCAAATTTGCAATCAAAATTAATTTTCTGAGTTTAGCTTTTTTCATTTTCATTTGTCTGAGGCTTCCAGTGGTTGGAGATCCATTCGATTTTGTCCTCTTTGACCGACAATATCTTTACATGGATCAATGGGAAGCTTTGATTTCTTTTTATTTAATTAATTAATTGAATTTGTTTGTTTTCCCAGAGTTGGTAATTATGATTTTGATTTGCAATTTAATTTATTTTTCACTAGTTTTGGGCAGGAGAGCAATTGAGGAGATGAAGCAAAGAAGGTATATAGGAATTAGAAGGGACCAACAAGGAAGAAGATTTAGGATTGGCAACAACAACTTCAACAATTCTCCATTTTTAGTTTTCATTTTTGTAATTAAATAACAATGTTGAGAAGCATAACAAAAGGGGTTCTAGATCTGAAACTTGGGGAGGAAATTCTCTACAAAGAGTGATTTTTAAACTACTATAAGGAATAATTTTTTTGAATATAATTAGCTAGTTTGGACCATATTTATGGAGATTAAAAGAGATGTATTTTAGCTCTAAAAATTTCATTCTATCATGAAAGTTTTTCTGAGAATTTCATGTACTCAAAGGTTTTGACCATATCTTCAATTATTGTACACTATTGTTCAAGATAGAGGTTGATTGATGACCTGCATTTAATAAAATTTGATGCAATTCTTGATCCAGATAAGTATGCATTTTTTGAAGTTTTGCACCATTGTAAATTCATTTAATATATGCTTGTTTAAATCATTTTAAAGTTATTTTTTAATGATGGATCTAATTGAAATCAAGTTAAATAACGAATTCGAATAGATATACACAACATACTTGTTAACTATTTAGAAAATTCCTCTCAAGTTTATCTTGATTTTAATAATGTTTGTTTTATGAGAACTATTTTCTTAATGTAGTCATATATGTTTTAGTTTGAATTCATTTTATTTGAATTTGGATGTATGTGTGCTAGAGATCTGATGATTATTCATCAGATAACTGAATACATATACTTGTTTGAACTAGTAATAAGTCTTGGAACTATTTCCTTGGCTTATTGACTTCATATTTATTCCAAATTCAAAGTTGGTCCAAATTGATTTCATATTTATTCCAAATTCAAAGTTGGTCCAAATCCCCTTTTACCTTGCTCTTGGTTGAGAGAGGGGGCTAATCCTTCTTTCAATCGAGATAGATTTATGATTTATTTTCTATTACTTGCATATTAGAGTAGATCTGCACTTAGTTTTAATTATTGCATTTTAGAAGTCCTCTTACACATGGGCAAACTTTAGAGTGGTTTCGCTGAGCCATTAATTCAGCTTAGGGATCAATTTCTTGCAAGAGCTTTGCAAGAGGGTAGATCTAATGTCTCTTTTTCTATTAAAAAATAATAGACATACTATAAGCCAACAAAGAATGAGAGAGGGTAAGTGGACCCAATTGAACAATTTGGAACCACCACATCAAACATATAAGAGCTTAGTTTGGGGCTCTGACCGGGTGGTCTCCCTTGCATGTTGACGAGGTCATTTTTTACCATCAACAGGAGGTTGTATAGTGCAATAGAGATGAGGGCATAGGGGATATGCAATTTGCATCAATGGAACTGCCAAGAAATTCCCAGGTGCCATATCTGAAATAAGTTATTCCATTGCCACCCCTGTTCCTTCACGTGTAGACAATGAACTCTTCACTCTCATATATTAAACCTATGTCTCTGTAAAAGATTTATCATAACATAATGTCTACGAGTTTCATAAAATGAACTCAAAAGTTCTGAAATTAACTATCTTGCTTAGTGATATGATTATACTAAACATATTTAGCATTCAACATTTTTCTCAAAAATGACATTGAATGAACTTCTCTTCAATTGTCATCTATTATTATCTGCTATTCTCTGGAGCCCTAACACACAATTGTTAAATGGATTGTGTAGTTCCATGAAAAAACAAAAGGAGGAACAAGAAGTAGCCCTAAAAGGTATCAGAGACATTAATGAAATAATGGATGACGCAAAGGCATTAAAGAGAAAAAATTCTCTGATGGAAGAACTAAGAGAGATGCCTTTGTCATGTAGATCTTGTGTGTAAAATGAATATGATTATCTTTTCTATATATAATAATTCTCACATGTGGGCAGAGATAAGGGCTGCCATACCATTTCTTTGTTATGTTAGGTACACTTTCCTTCAACTATGAACCCATGTCATAAACACTATCAATTGCTTCTTGTTTGGATTCAATGGCTTGCATTAAGCCTCATCTAGATGCTACTAGCGCTATCCTGATGCCTGCTAATGTAATTTCCTTTAGAAGAGGGAATAATTCTATTTCATTTTGGAAGAAAGAGGCCTTTTTTGGATGTAGTAAGTTTTTGTCTTTATCTTTGTTAAAAAGACAGTGCAGTAGAAGAAATGTTGCCATATTTTCCCCAAGGGATATTGTTGTGAAGGAGAAAGAAGTGAAAACAACATCCCCTGACATGGAAGAGGGAGGTAATGGAAAGAAAGTAATGGTTGTAGGATGGGATGGTTATTATGGATGGGTGAGAGATTTTCATATCCCAAACAGAGGATACTAAGTTGCCATTGTTGATAGCCTTGTCCGTAGGTTGTTTGACTCGTATCTTGGGATCGATCTCTAACAGTCATTATATCGATTCAGAAGAGAATAAAGAGATGGAAGCAATTCTCTAGCAAACATCTTGACCTCTTTGAGGGAGATGTTTCTAATTTTGATTTCCTTATAGAAGCTTTCAAGTCCTTTGAACCTGAGGTAGTCATACACTTTGGAGAACAAAGGTCTTCTCCTTATTCCATGACAGACAGAGGAAGAGAAGTATATACTTAGAATAATAATGTGTTTGGAACCATGAATATGCTTTTTGATATTAAAGAATTCAACCCAGAATTCCATTTGGTTAAACTAGGTACAATGGGAGAACATGGAACTCCTAACATTGAAATTAAGGAAGGGTACATTACTATTAATCATAACAGCAGTACCAACACGCTGTCATATCTAAAGCAACTAAGTTCCTTTTATCATCTTAGAAAAGTGCACGATTTGCACAACAAGGCGTTTACTTGCAAGGCTTGGGGACTAAGGGCTACAAACCTCAATTAAATGGTGGTTTATGGTGTCATATCTCCAGAAACTACAAAATACAAAGAACTCATTAATAGGCTGGACTATGAGTTTTTGGTAAATAATTGGGCTAGAACTTATGTAAAGTTTTTCAAAAGCCAGATTCACAAATAAACAACAATGATTCATAAGGGTTTAAAAAACTATCAAATTATGAGCCTATTTTTGTCTCAAAAAATTTTGACAGTATGGGCATTGACAACATATTTACTTCATTGCTTTCCATAAAGCGTCCACTATTGATCTGTTTTTTAAAGGAAAAATACTTTCTTACAAAGTTTTTATTGCTTGTAGGGTTTGTTTTCATATATTTGGATGTATTTATCCTTGTAGAGTTCATTAATAATTTCACTCGAACCATGACTAAACCTAACTACCCAAAATTATCTTTGTAACTTTGATTCCATAGAACTTGTGATGTAGTTTACAACATATAAGTTGTGATAGGAAGAAAATGGAAAATATTGGATCTAGAACAAGTTTGTTAAGAATTATGGGATAATAGCAGCACTTCTAACAACATTACTAAAGAAAGATACATTTTCTTGGACTTTGAAGCAACTAAGACCTTTGAACATCTTAAAGAGGTAATTTTCCAAGCACTTGTCTTAGCTACATCATACTTCACAAATTTTTTTATTGTGGAATGCTATGCTTCAGGAAATGGAATTGACATTGTTTTACTGCAAGAAGGAAGACCCATTTCTTTTAAAAGTTGTCCAATCAAAGGAAAGCATTTACACAAACCTATTTATGAGAAGAAAATGTTGGCAATACTATATGCACTAAAGAAATGATGACATTACCTAATGGGAAGACACTTCAGGGTAAAAATAGATCATGATAGTCCTAAATAATTTTTGGAACAAAGATTATCTTCTAAAGAGAAGAAAAAATGGGTCACAAAGATGTTGGGTTATGACTTTGAAATCATCTACCAAAAGGGAAGCAAAATGTTGTTGCAGATGCACTCTCAAGAAAGGATGAGGATGTGGAAGCATTTTGTTGTTCCATTTCTATTATCCAACCTGATTGGATAACCGAAGTAAGGGATGAATGGAAGAATGACGAATATGTGTGGACACTCATTGAAAATTTACAGAGAAATACCAATATATCTAATAAATTTAGTTGGAAAAATGATTTAGTATGGTACAAAGATCGCTTATATCTTTGTAAGAATTACCAATTCAAATAAAAAATTCTTTTGGAATTGCACACTTCCCCTTAGGAGGGCACTTAGGATTTTTAAAAACTTATCACAGGGTCAAGAAGGATTTTTTTTGGGATGGACTTCAATATAATATTCAAAAGTTTGTGGAAGAATGTTGGTTTACCAAAAAAATAAAGTTGAGACAATTAAGACCTTGGGTTTGTTACAACCTTTAACCATTCCAAGTCAGCATTGGGAGGAGGTCTCAATAGATATTATCATAGGTTTACCCAAGTTTGAAGGAAAGAGTTTCATCATGGTGGTAGCCAATAGACTTACCAAGTATGCACACTTTTGTGCATTATATCATCCTTTTAAAGCGAGTACAGTTGCTACTTCTTTTATGGAAACAATTCAAAAACTACATGGAAACCCAAAGATTATTGTAAGTGACAGAGATCCCATTTTCACTGGAAATTTTTGGATGAAATTATTTTCTTGTCTTAGTACTCAATTAGCTCATAGACCATCTTATCATCCTCAATTTTACGAGAAAACTTAGATAGTGAACAAATGTTTGGAAGTATATTTTCGTTGCTTTGTATCTAATAAAGAAACACAATGGGTCAAGTCGTTACCTCTAGTTGAATGGTGGTATAACACTTCCTTCCATACTGTAGTAGAAATGACCCCATTTATGACACTTTATAGATATCATCCACCCTCCATCACATCATGTTTAAGAGAAAATTCTATGGTTCAGAGAGTGGAAGATCACATCGAGCATCAACAACATTCTCCAACTCTTAAAGGATAACCCCACTTCAAATTAGAATTGAATGAAACAACAAGAAAATCAACATCGCAGTGAAATAAGTTTTGATGTAGGTGACTGGGTATTTTTATGGCAACAACATACAAACAAATGTCACTCAAGCAAGATAAGAATGATAATAAATTGATACCCAAGTACCATGGTCCTTACAAGGTGTTGCAAAATATTGGTACTATAGCATACAAATTGGAGTTGCCTGCATCTTCATAAGTACACCAAGTTTTCCATGTTTCGTGCTTAAATAAGGTTATTAGTGACAAGCTCCTAGTTCAAATAGTGTTTCCATAACTTGATGAAGAAGGAAAAATCATATTTGATCCTGAAGCAGTCACGAAAATAAGAACTCAACAACTACAGAATTGACTAATTTCAAAGTATCTCATTAAGTGGAAGAAATTACCCGTTGAAGATTCCACATGAGAGGATGAGAACTTTATACAAAAGCATCTAGAACTACTCAAACATTGAGGACAACACTTTTGTGAACGAGAGGGGCATGTTAGGGCCCTATAATACTAGTGGTTCCCCCTTATTGTTATTGTTAGTGTAGCCCCCTATTGTTATTGTTGTGCCCCATAGAAGCCCACTATTGTTATTGTTGTGCCCTTACATTATTATTGTTATATAGGATCTTATTATATTATGACCCTTCACACTCTTATCTATACCAAGGATGTCTTATCATTTGTATCATCCAAGAATTGTTCATTTATGTAATGTAATGGAGGTTCCCTCCTCAAAGAGGATAATTTTTAAGTAGTTGATCTATCTTTTCTTCTATTTTGTGAGTTGGTTGCATAACAGAGAGGATATCATCCAATATGGTAACACAAAGTGAAGACAATGTTGTCCAAAATATAAATAGACAAAAAAAGATAAATGAAGCAAGGGTCATTGCTATTGAGGAGGAGATACGGTCACATTGATACAAGAGATGCCTAACAATTGTTGTTGGCCAGAATACCACTGTCTGGAAGCTAAAAGAAAATCGTACGTAAAAGGAAAAAACAACTCATTGAAGGCAAATATTCATAAAGAAATCTGAAGGTAAGTTAAATATTTGAAAAAATTGGCACCAAAAAAGACCCAAAAAATGGCCACAAAGGTCAAACAAATATACTGTCAAAAGAGAAAGGGATTGGGACATTGGCAAAGAAAAATGCATAATATCTACACAAGGTTGATACCCACTGCAACTTCAAATTTCAATCATTGTTATGCTATCCTCCATAAGAAAAAGAATTTGAAGGTCAAAGCTACCATCATACACCAGGAAAAATATTATAAGGTTTATATAAGACCTCAAATGGGACAAACATGCTTTATTTGAGAAACTAGTGATATAGTTTGAAGATGGTAGAAGATAATCAAGCGACACATAACCTTACTAAGATCAAAGATATTATTTTGAAAGGAAATGAAAAATGGTATTATTTTCATATGTATGATGTAGAGAAGTCTAAGGAAGCTTGGCACACAATGAATGCATATTATGATACCTCAAATGATATACACATCCTTTCCATGAGGAACTGGTCATATACTCTAAATATGATAGAAGGTGATCTAGTAATAGATCACCTTAGGGCTTACCAAGATTCGGGGTATCATAGAACAACCAATTGTTGTTGGTGACGAGTTGAGAATGGGGACCCTATCTTTATTGCTCTTAAAAATCTATTCCATTCATTTAGGGTCCTTTTACAAGTCTTAATTTTCATATCCACGAATCACCTATTGAGTTTTAATGATCTAGGAGGATTTTTATTGGAGAAAGAGTGAGAAATTAAACTCCACAATGAAGAGATATACTCCAAACAAGCCTTTACAAACAATAAAAAAAGAAACATAAGAAAAATTATTAATAAAATAAGTAACCAAAAGCAAGGCAACACCAAGGAAGGTGAATCCCAAAAGTGTGACTCCAACAAGAATTCAAAACAAGCGTTATTACCACAATAATATTAGTCATTCTAAAAGGATTTCAAAGTTGTGAAGAAAGGATTCCAAGAGTACCACTTGTATAAATCTTGTTTAAATAATGCAACATCAAAGCTTTTTTATGATAATATGGATCTTTCACCATATAAACCTCTCACATAGAAAAAATCCTAGCAGATAATGTCTCTCCTAAAGGTTGCACAAAAACACAAATGGATTGTTCATGAAATTCATGTGGCTACTTAAACACTAAATGTTGCTAAGGAGTTAGTAACATATTCAAAAGATGCTAATGAAACCTTCTTAAAATATCATCTCAAGATAGACTTTATAGCTTGTTTGAATCATGTCATCAAGGAGACAAATTGCTTGACCCATAATCAACTAACAAATAGCATAAAGCATATAGGGAAAAAAGGATGAGATGAAGAATAACCAAGATGACAAGGAATCTATAGGTCACACATTAGAGAACTTTTGAGGTCTAAAATGGGCCTCCTAAGAAAAATGTACAACCAAAATAAACTTTATAAGAACCAATAGGATTTAATATGATGATGTCAACCATGGGGGATGATTCACCATTTTTGGGGTAAAAAGATAAAAATAATAAAAAATAATAAAATAATAAAACTACGTTTTCAACTTGTATTTTCAACTTAGCTCTCTAAGGTTTTACTCAAATTTCAAATGGGAGTAGTCGTTGGATGTAAAATTTAATTCCTCATCCAATGAGTACCCATGTTGCATACTTTCGATGGACCATACTATACGAAAAATGAAAAATACATGAAAAATCGTGATTGCAATCACATTTTTCATGTATTTCTCAATTTTCGTGTGGCAAGGTCAATCGAAAGTATGTAACGTGGGTACTCTTTGGATGAGGAATCAAATTTTGCGTCCAACGAGTGTTCCCACCCAAATTTTGAGTAAACCCATAGGAAGATAAGCTGAAAATATGAGTTGAAAAAACAATTTTTCCTTTTTTTCCCTCTAAAATTTGATGATGTAATCTAATCTTATTTTATTATTTCTACTATTATTTTATAAATTCCTTAGGAGGCCCATTCTAGACCTCAAAATTCCCCTAATGAAGGAGAAAAATGTTAGAGTCAACAACCATATTCAAAGCACTTATGGTCCAAAATCAATACTTAAGAATTCTTTAACTATGTTATCCTTAGTATCTGCTAAGAGTGGTTGGGAAAAGAGGATTCTAAACTAGTAAGATTGAAGGCAAAGCATGCATGTAACATAAGTGCAAAAAATGTTGCAAATCTAGATAATCCATAATAATTTAATGAAATGTAGAACCTAATAAAGTTCTTTCAACATTGGAATTATCTGCTTCTGTGTGTAAACCTAATTCTATATCTTTTCAAGATAAGAAGAATTCATTAGACTCTGTAGAATCAATGAAGGTTTAATTTAAAAATCATGCTCCCACTTCTAAAGGGTATCATGTACAAAATGCATATGAATAAGAAGATGTAAGTTGTAGTGATGATGAATAGGTTGCTATAAAAATATTAGAATCAGAAGATGTCATATTCAATCATTGCAAGAAAATCTATATACTGAGGCATAATAGAAAAAACCTCTGTGTGCAGAGTGCAACAACATGTTAAAGTATTAAACAACTATGTGAGGCAATCTAGGTGATGAGTCTTAAGATAGGTCTAGGGAAAACAATGTAGGCATCTAGATTTTTTAAACGACATATTTAATTGTTTCTTGAGCATGTATTGATTGTAGTGACCATTACACATTCTATAAATTAGATGAAAGAGTTATCCAATATTACCCATGCCTGGAAGCTAAAAGATTTGAATTCCATGTCATTAAAAATGTCTAGTTTAACACATGATGTCCACAAATTATCAAACATTTCAAGAAGGAAGTTAAAAGAAGAATTAGTGAAACAACTAACAAAGTCCAAGAAATCCCACTTCGAAATATTACCCAATTCATCTAAATCTCTTGAAGGACGAATGTCACTTCGCATTGAGTGTTATTGCAAAGTGACTATACATTTGTAGGACCAAGGAGAAACAAGATTACTAAGAGACCTACATAATTTTGAAATGATTGCCTCCTTCAATCTTGGAAGTAAGTAATCTATATAGTTAATCTCACCATGTCTGATCAGTTGCAAGTTATTAGAGAAACTCCATTTTTGGTTTTCCGTGAGCAAAAGGAAAGCATCTTTCTTACCCCAATAATATTTAGATCTTATTCATTTGACCCTAGAAGATGAAAGTGAAATTGATGATATCCCCATGTTTTCCATTTGATACCCAAATCAAAACATTACCTTGGCTCTAAAACACAAATTGGCCATAGTGGCATCATTTGGGTGACAGTGGATGGATTTAACCATTTATTACTAAAATCAAGTCATTCATAAGCCAAAAACTACAAAAGCTACTAATGCATAAAAAAAATTGCATGCTCTAACCTATCAAAACCTTTTCCATGCTTGCTATTTAATAACCAAGTGCGCATCACCAGACTCCTCTCTTAAGAAATGTTAGGAGAACTTCAACTACCCATCCTGGAACTCCTCCTAAGATCACCTATCCAAGCCATCCCTAGAGAAATTTATCAGGCGTTGCATTGGTACTTTCACAATGATTAATAAGGTGCATTTTACCGTCTAAGATCGGCCTTTCTTATGATCTTATCTTTAATTTTCACTTATATATCTTTAGCTTATAGGTTTCTAGAGTTTCTTTTTCACTCCCACATTATGTTTGTGATTTACTGCATTTTCTAGTCCCATTGACCTATTTTTTTTATCACTTCTACACATTAATAAATTATCCTATAGTAATAATAAAGACCATGGCTACAAATTGTCCATCATTCACAAATTTGTTGCTTACTTTTTTTCCTAAACAATATGATTCCATAAAATAACAAATGAAATTGTATTGATGTCCAAAAATTACCAAATTAGGTCATTGGGACTATACAAATACTACAAGCTACAATAGCGTTGTAGGAGTGATGAAAGGGTCTCCAAAGAATGTAGAATATATATTAATTAAAATATTAAAATGAAACAACAATAAAATGGAGTAAACTAGAGACTAGCCATAGATAATTAAGTAAAGATAGATCCTACATGAGAAAAAGAAAAGAAGAAGCACTAATGTAGTAGAGAGAATTGGCTGGATCATTAGTAGAACACCAAAAATTGTGAGAGAATGGAGTGTCCACAGAGGAAATGGTCGTCCTCTTAAAATAATGGTTGATTGGTTGTAGCTAGATAGATGAATATGTGAGTTTTCTCAACCTCCCCCTCCTATGTGGGATGTGTTATGCAGATATGGGTGTTGGATTTAAGGTTGGGCTGACCTAGGTTCGATCCTTTACTGCGCACCAAAAAACCCTCAATCACTAGCCCTTTTGACGACCTGCAAGAAGACCGCAATCTCACCCGAAGTGACTATGGGAGGATGCAAAACTAGGTTTTTGCAGCCCTAAAGGATGACGCGATGGGTATTTTTATATTTTCTAATACTTAACATGCATATATTACTTCATAGTCATACATTACTTCGCCACATTACATTTATCACTTAGAACATTTCATATAAACCATTAATCATTATTGTGTTGTAATAAAGTGTAGTTGTAATAAAACTGATGTGCTACAATAGATAATAAGCAAAGATACACATGAAGACACATTTTACCGTGGTTCATCCCAATGTGGGACTATGTCCACAAGAACTATTGTTTATAATAGAGAATTTGTACAACAAATAGTTCTTAGCCTGCGCACTCAGTTGCAGGCACTCCACGCACTCAAATACGGACTTAGGCCTCTTCGAAATCAATTGCAGAGCCTCGCCTTCCTTCCAAAGTACAAATAAAAGATATACAACCATAACATAGATCTGAATCATAAGATGATATAAGATGATATATATATTGACCCTATTATATATTATTACATCGAGGGTCCATCCTTACAATACCATGGTCCACATACCATGGTCTCCGCAAAACAAGTAGATAAAACCATTACATTTTACAAAATAGTATTCTTTTACAAAAAGGGAGGGGCTTCGACCTGCTCCGAAGCCCATATATCGAGCGGTATATCTACTGCGTGGTCCACTTTGGCGCTCTATTGCTCTACGGCTTGGTCCACTTCGTGCTCCATTGCATCCTTTACTTCACACTCTGCCCTAAAAAATGTGGAATCTTCATCAAAATCTAGGCCAAGTTGGACTGCACCCAACAGGCCTCCAACACTCACACGTGACTCATCTTGAGTCACTTAGCTACTTTAATTTTGATTTTTGCTGCAATATTGTTGTAGGCCTGATTGGATTGCTGGAATTTTTTTGTCACCTACTTGCCCTTGCAACATGATTCTTCCAATAGTGCCTTTGTTACATGTTCTGTAGCTTTCTACACCAACATTGTTTCCCTTTGTCGAAGCTCCTGAAGCTTCTCATCCACTGCCTATGATAACTTGAGGGCCTCATCCTGCCAAGGTTGATTCCTCTCTATCAAAATCTGTTCCTTCTTCTTTAGTTCCTCAATATTCTTCTAGAGGGCCTTACTCTCATTTATTTTTACAAGCCTCTGCGAGATTGGTAAGGTCTTTGTAGATGCCCAGATCTCTTCTAATTGTTGTTGCTTCTGCTGCATTTCTTCAAACAGTTTCTATACATTTGGATCTTCTTGTAGCGAAGTCCAAATTTGAAAACTTTCATCTAACAAATTCCCATAGTCTGCCATTGCTGCGAAGATTTTGGCCATTACAATCTTTAGGTCAATCTCCCCTTGATCCCTTACTTCCTGTGGAATAGTGGGTTACAACTTTATTTGTAGTTCACTAATCTACATTTCATACTTGAATTTCACTTTAGAAATTTTGTCCTTGTACTCCTTCACTACAAGGCCAAGCTTCACAACCTGTTCTTCTACTAGCTCTTCCTCTCAGACATCAAGGTCTGGAATCTCTTTACATGTGGCTTCAACTACCTCCTTGATCTTCTGGCGTTCCTCTACCATTTTCTCATTTTCTTGAATCACCTGCTCGAGCTTTTGCCACAACACAATGTGCTCTTTTTCTACTTGTATATTCAGTTGTGATGTATGTTGTTCTCGCAACTTCAGTTCTTCAATTATCTCCATGTGCATCTTGTGTAGTCTTGGAAACGACACTGTTGCGATGTTCATTTTGATGTGCTTCCATTCTTTAGCCTATTGTTGCAGTTCAATAGATTCAAATTGTAAGGATCCTGCAGCTATTTATGAAGCTTCGCTGCAAGTGTAGGATCTATTTTCCTTTCTGCTCCAACCCTTTCCTCTATCTGTGTGAGTTTCCTGACCGTCTACGCCAATATCTTCAATTCTGTGATGTGCTCTGCAACACTGGTTAGAAGTGCGTCGTAGAAATATTCGACTATGTTCCAGGACTCTGTTGTTGCTTCCTGTATCTTGCCCCTGATTTGATCTAAGTCCTATTCAGTTAGGACCATGAGATCCTTCATCTTATCAACCTTTTCCTTCTTCTTTTTCTTTGAGGCAGCTTCGCCCTCTGCCTTCCTCTTTTCCACGATAGTTTTTTTTATTTCTTCCTTTTCTATCTCCTTGGTCTTCTCGTCTCCCTCGGTAGGATGTTGTTAACCCTCATCATGTTGTTCTTCCTCCTCTTACTCATGTTCATCCTACTCCTTATCTTTTCCACTGGCTTCATCATGCTTCGAAGTGTCCACCTCTTCTCCTTTTATCTCATTGTCTCCTGTTACCTCCAACAGAGTCATCCATTCTTCAGGCCATTCCTATATCTGTGCTGCAAGATCATCTTCAGTCACCATATATGGCAAGGCATGCCATTCATTCTTTGTATCCTTGTGCACCTATATGTACACCTTGTTAAAATCTTCTTTGAACTTCGCCACAAATCTATATTGCTCGTATAATATCGGCAAGAGTCGGGGGGTGATGGTTCAATAACATATGTAAATCCATGTGGTACAATACAAAAAATATTTCGTTTTCTTATGTGCACGACGAGTTGGTGGTAAACCACAACGAAGCATACCTCATGGCTTCACAAGTATCTGTAGGCACCTGAGGGAACTGCGACTCCTCTGGTTCTCTCCACGCCAACATAGAAATAATTAAGATCAACCAAGCATAGTGGAAAGTTGTACCCTTTTCCTAGACCTCGGGTAGTCATCCAGGAAATCCTTGCATAGGTATCCGGCCCAGTTATATTGAATCCTGTTGGCACACTGCGTGGCTAATGACACCACTTACGCATGAACTTCATTTGTGCGGAATTTACTCATGATCTTTTCAGCCAATATGTGTGCTGTGAATTGAACTACTTGGTACTGATCGAATTTAAGTCATAGCCCCTCCTCCCTTTGACCATCCCGAACTTTTTCTTCATACTTTCTGCTAGAGTACGGTCCTGATCCTTTCCAACAAACTCCTTTGTGAGGTTTTGTCCTTGGTATGGAAATCTTGTGATCCTCCTTGAGATTCCCTCGACTTGGTCTCAACAGTCATGACAGATCATTGGCTAGCCTCGAAATAAAGTAGACTAGGTCGTGAGGTCGCACTACAAACAATAACACAACTGGCCTCTCAGCCCTCCTCCCAATCCACCAAATGATAGATTTTGTGTGATGGCATTGGGAAATCATGGGCACAAGGAAGCCTCTAGAATAGGAGAATGATGAATATGAAATTAATTAACGTGAACCCAAGCCTACAATTCAGTGAAAGAAAGAGTTGCCAAACAATGAGAATGGTGATCCTTTGGCTTTTAGACCGATCTGGCAGCATAATGAATTTTATGTTGTTTTGAATTCGATGATTATGGTTACCTATGCACCCGATAGTCTTAAATTTCTTGACATTTGGATTGGATTTGAATATGGTAATGGATGTATCCTTAATGAGGAATTTAATATCCTCCCGCTAGTGTTGGTAATGGCTGCTGATGTAGATCGAGTTTTTTTACTAAAAAACCACATGTATTGGAACTTGTGTCGTATCAACTGAAATTTTGAAAGCATTTTGTAGAAAATACTTTTAGTTATTTACAATGTTCCTATATGCCAAATAACTTTGGTTACTTCTTTGATCCCACAAACACCCCATCCCTACCTCGCATCCTCCCAGTCCTCTCCAACCAAGGGAACCACAATATAATCTCAGAGAAATCCTTCCATAAAACATATTCAATACCTAATGTTTATAGATTCCTATTGTCTACTTACCTAGTGGATGACATATGGACTTCCAAATAAAAAATAAAAAACCATTCAAGACACAAAAATATAACCCATTTCTCAAATCAAATATACAAAACCCCACATTGTCGATCTAATCCAATCATATGTATCTCAACAATAAATTGAATTATACCAATCACGAACTATCCACGATATCCATTGCATTGTACACATGGATGGTTTAATACAAAATGAAAATAACCAAACCCTAAGAAATTTAATATATTTGTACTTACATGTTGATGGCCAATGAATGTGCTCTCGATTACACCAAGTGCTCCCTCTTTTACAATCACTTTGCGTTTTTTCCTTGGAATGCATTATAACTGTTGAATGAGACGAGTTACTGGGTTTTCCAATTTTGCTTCAATGGTCATGTGGTGGTATTTTTTTAAATAAATTTTTAAATCGATCTTCATTATGCCACATTTAGTTTCATATATTTTTGGAGTCAAACTAATTTGTTCAACGATTGCAACCAACGATGACAACATTGAGAAATTTTAATGGATGGATACATTTTAGGTTTTCAATGTTTGATAGATTTGTAGGATCCTCAAAGGTAGGAAGGGGGATATTTCATAAGTGTAAAAGTTATTGTAAGAAAATATGAGAATATTTTCACACATTTATATATTTTTATAGAGTACATAAAATTCATTTATTAAAATCAATTTATTTATTTAATTTACATGAGGTGTTTGTTATATGTGTTTCAAAAGTTTCTATTGCATAATTGATAAGGTAAGTGAGATATATAATTGATATAGTAAGTAAAATAAAGTTGAGAGTTAGTTTTAAAGAAGTTATACAAGGTAGAGGATGTCATGAGATCTATAGAAGAGTGATATTTAGTTAAAAATATTATTCCTAGGTAAGAGGTAAAATTGTAACTAGTATTAGGGTATTCATTTCATGTATAGAATCAAGTTAAGTTAGTTCTTGATATCATATGACCCTTTATCTAATAGTTTCATTAACAATTAGATAAGGATATTGATTGTCTTAGGGATACTAATAGAGGCTAAAATCACCCTTTTTCCTTCTAGTGATATGAGGTTAAATTGTTTAACTAATTTACTACAACCAAAATTTCCATGGGTCATAAGACATATGCCTAAAAATGATGTCTATGGCAATATGGTAGGAGTGGAATATTGCATAAAACTATTATAGTTTTAGCATTATAGATAGATTCATAGACCCCTTTAAGGAGGTCGTTGAATCCATATACCTAAGTTTTAACATTGTAGACGGATTTAAAGTTTTAACATTACAGATAGATTTAGAGACCCCTTTCTCTAAGTTTTAACATGCAAATGGAGTCAGAGACCTAGTGTTAAAATTTAGAGGCAAAGGGGTCTCTAAATTCATTTGTAGTGTTAAAATTTAGTGAAATGTAACAGTTCAGTGTCAAAATTTCAATTTTCCATGTCTAGAGTGACACAATTAAAAATGACTATCATAAATGACTAGTTCATATACTTGTTGTACTTATTAGCTGGTCATATTTTAATTCTTGGACTATAGTAGCCATTTATGTTAATCAATTTTTATTTCAACACTTATTATCTAGTCATATATTTTAGTCCTAGACTAAATTAGTCATTTAAGTTAGTCACTTTAAGTTGGGTCACTTATTATGTAGTTGTATATTTTATCCTTAGACTAAATTAGTCATTTAAATTAGTTGTTTTTAGTTGGGTCACTTAAAATTGCTCAAATTTAGTAGTAATTCACTTCAAATAATTGTGGTGAATAATTTTATTAGTGGTGTAATCACTAATCTCTCATTTTGTACTAGTGTGCCCTGGTGCTTAGAGCTTTTGGGAATTCATTTTCTAAAGAGTTATGGGATTCCAACATTCCGGAGTTCTTGGATTTTGACTTTTGTAGGCCCAACTTTGACTGCTTCTATCTCTCGATCCAAGTACCCATTTGTAGACTTCTATATAGAGTTGGAAATCTCTTTCAGAACACTTTCTAGCTGAGTGGGTCCAATGTGACCTTTAAGCTTATCTGTTTCCTGAAAAATGGCTTCAAAATACCTGCATCATTTTGCATCTTGACCTTCTTCTTGTGCCTGGAACCATCTCCATGAGACATCTTTTTGGCACCTGTGCCACCTGATGTTGTCTATTGACATCAATGACAACATATTTCCAACACAAAGCTCAAGAAAGGTTGATAGAGAAGCTTACATTGGACAAAAAATATCTAAAGAAAATTCTTCAGATTCTTGAACAGAGAGTTTGTTTTCAAGGAAGAAAACTCTAATATGAAAAATCAGTTGGAGAAGGAAAGGAAGACTGAAGAGTAAAATTAAGGATCCAATCAACCATTTTAATAAATTAGAAGCGAAAAAAGAGGAAAGAAGATCAAGCCAAAAAGGAGCAAATGAGGTAAGAATCGAAGAACCCAAAGCAGAAACTCCCAGCAGAAATGAAGGAAATTGACATCAGAATCAAGAGCCAAAGAATGTGCCAAAGAAAAATATAAGATGCTTTAGTTGTCAAAACCTTGGGAATATTGCTGCAAATTGCATAAGAGTGCAACAAAATAACAAATCAAATAGAAGGGCACATAATGCAAGCTCATCTTTGACCAGGTATAAAAATTCATTTTATGGCTACTGCTTTTCATGTAATGATTTTGGGAATAAATCTGTTGATCATAGGGTTTATGGCACAAAGAGTAGAAAGAAAATAAATAGATGTTTGATCCATTTCCTATATTTCTTGGATATATTGGATGTTATTTTTGTGATAATTTAGGCCATAAGGCCAAAGGCTGTAAGTTTCCTCTTGCTATCCTGGACTCTATATGAAAGAAAAAGAGTTTTGGTGCAAATATTTCCAACATGGATCAAAGAAACCTTCAAGTGAGCTCCAAAGGAATCTGGAGAAGGAAGTAGCAGCCAAAAGAAAGAGATCAGACTATTGAAGTCTAGAAAAGAAATAAGCAAAATGAAAACTGAGGCCATCCTAGTCTCAAGGGGAGCATGAAGCAGAAAGCACATAAATTCATGAGGAGATCCTCAAATGAAAGAAGGTCTCATCAACAAATGGAGTAAGTATCATTTTCCATGTTATGTGTGAGTGTTTCGAAAGGCATTAATTTTGAATGTATGAGCTAAGATCGACCACATAGCTCCACGATTTCCGTGAAAAAACAATCTTTGAATCTCATGGTTTGTACCTGCAAACAATAAAAATTACAGTTAAAATATGAAAGAATTGATCCTATTGGGTATCTACACAAGGAGATCTATGGTTAGAATTTTTTAAAAATTTCACTCAAATGAGCATCACAAAAAATTGAAGCAAAAAGGTTGATGCATGTTTAACTGTAGAATTTGATTTAAAAGGTGAGGAGGAAATATGATTTTCATTTCTTTTAAACTATGGTGACAGTTTGGTACTAAGGGAGTGTGCATAACTACAAATAGGGATAAATGTATGCATACAAATTGTTTTGATTCTATAGGATTCGATGGGTCATTGCAATTATTTGTGTTTTGTATCCCATTGTGTGTATTTTCAAAAACTAATAGTGATCATGTGCTCATGAAATTGGTTTTTCAAACATTGTGAATGCTTTGATGGTGCGGTAGTGGTTTGCATGAATAAATATTCAAAGGCAAGTGTACATGTTAAATTGGTAATGATGTAGTTGGTTCCTTGATATAGTTGTGAATAACAGTGGAATGAATTATTTTTAACCTGTGTTGTTTTAGTTTTGGAGTTATCTCATTGTATTGCTAGTTCAAGTCGATGAGCGTTGATTTGGTTTCAATTGATTAATTGATTTTGTCCAAGCACTAAGAGCTATTGAATACATTAAAATATATTAATTTGATCTCCAAAGTGATGTATAAATGTATTAAATGCATATTCTTGTTGATTTGGTTACTGATCTAGATATCGATGGTTTGAACGCATTGTTGTAACGAGGTTAGTGGCTTTGGTTGATTTGACCTGCTACACATTGATTTGGTCTTCCCAAATATAATGGAACCAAATAACTATGTATGATGTGGTCGACCATAAGTTCTTTGAATTGTTCCAAAAGTATGATATGTTCATTCAAGCATTGCATGCACACCTATAAATTAAATTTGGAGTAATAGTGATCAATGCTTGGTGTGTGGAGAAAATGCAGTGTGCTCCTGAGCGGTGTATGGGTTGAGATTTGATGGTTTAATCAAGCATTCATGTGAAGGTTTTTTACTTTTGTACGATAATGCTATGAAGGTTGTAGATCTTGTTTGAAGTTTAAAAATCATATGCAAAAAAAATGTACCCTGGTGCAATGAATAAATAACGACACATTTTCTTGATTTTGTATCGATCAAGAACAATTAGAGGGCACATTGTTATTTGTGGTTCAATCAACATAATGTTTTTAATTTTGACCTGGAACATATATGGTGAAATGGGTGTAAGAGGAAAAAAATGATCTTTTGATTTAAATATTTATTTTGGAAATGAGCGAGTCTCTTTCAACTTGCGTTTACCCATGATCTGGTGCAGACGCAGTTCATGAAGAACTTGAGGTACAAAGGAAATTACAACAACGCATTGAGGCATGGGGAAAGTATTTTCAGAAGATCTTAAAAGAACAACAAATACTTGGACATGTTTTGAAAGACTCTACTAATTCAGTAAAATGTGTCGCAATTATTTCTAGGAAGCAATGTAAAGGATTCACTAGTAGTTTTTGTCAAAAATTCTAAGCTGGACAAAGTTACTCAACAAAATTATTGTTTATGGCTCATGAAGACTATATTTCAGATAACGAATTTGTCCCTGATACCGTGCAACATATCGGTTATTCCATTAGTGTAGCAAAGGAAATTGGTGTCATGTAATAATATTGAGAATGATTGCATCTTCAATTGATATGATTTCCTTTCTAATAAGATTTACTTTTATGACAATGATTTCTCAAGCAGTAGATATCAAAGATGATGCCGCAAGTGGTGAAGTTCAATCAATAGCTAAGTTTATGAAGTTGTTGCATGAAAACATGAGATCAAAGACCATGGGGAATAAGGAAATAATGGAGTGCACGTGAATAGAAAAACTGTTAAAATTGGCAACTAGGGCCAAACTCCATGTGGGTCATCTTATTAATGGAACCTGATATTTTTCCTGGATCCCTCTCATCGAGAGGTGTAGGATTGATCTAAAGATCATCCGATTCCGATAAATATTCATGGAGATGTGAATTTATTTGTGTTATGGGACAATTTGTCAAGGTTAGCCAGCGACCAAATAAACCCCACTTGTGCTCAATGTTTTAGTATAAATAGAGGTGGCCTTGAAGTCATTTGGGATCTGTTCCTCTATACTTGTCTTTGGGTTTTAGTAGGAGGAGAGATCCTAAGGGATAACTCTACCCTAATATAGAGGGAAGAAGTCGAAACTGTCGGGAAAGCTGATGCAGAGGGCAGAAGCCGGAACTGTCGGGAACAACTGAAACTGCCGGAATAGCGGGAAAGCTGATGCAGAGGGCAGAAGCCGGAACTGCTGGAACTGCCGAGAAAGCTGACGCAGAGGGCAAAAGTCGGAACTGCTGAGAACAGCCGCAACTTCTGGAACAACTGGGAAGCTAACACAGAGGACAAAAGCCAAAACTATAGGGAACAGCCAAAACTGTCGGGAATTGTCGGAACAACCGGGAAAGTTAACGCAGAGGGAAGAAGCTGGAACTGCTGGGAACAACCAGAACTGCCGGGAAAGCTGACGCAAAGGCAGAAGCAGGAATTACCGGGAATAGCTAGAACTGACAGGAACTACGAGAGTGTTTATCCAGGGTTTCAGTCGGAGCATCTATCTCCAAAGGAGAGCAGCATGCAATGGAAAATCATGTATTGGTACAACTAGCATGCAAGGGACAGCTAGCATGCAACAACAAGGATGCTAAGGATAACAAGCATGCTAGGGACAAAAAGCATGCTAAGGACAACAAGCATGCTAGGGACAACAAGCAAGTAAGGTGCAGCCAATGCACAGGTCAGTATGGAAGCATGGTGCAACAATGGCACATAATGCTGTACAGTGATGGGTACAGTCATGATTAATGAATCATGATGAGATGCAACATAGTGATGATAGGTGCAACATGGTGCAGCACAATGAGGTGCATTATGATGATGAAATGCAACACAACGATAGGTGAAGGAGTCACCTTGGAGAATCAGTTGAAGCAGCATACCTTCAACTGATCTCATGTGTCATCTTCTTAGAGATGATCTATGCTATTATCTAGATAAGTCAAAGTGTTGACTTCTGTTGTAAACGTACTATCTCTCTCTCTCTCTACTGAACTATTGAAGAACATATAAGAAGAATTATCAAGGGTGTCCCCACATTGGGATTTGTCCCTGGCTAGCACCACATCTTGTGTCCTCTTGTCTTAACTTGTCTTCTGCGATTTATATTTATGTTCTATCTGCAATTTACTTTAATGTTGATGTGATTGTTAATCTGGAAAAGATATTGAGCTAACTTTGAAAATTGAAATAAATTGCTCTAACATAGAACATACCTAAACTAACATGGTATCAGATATGAGATGAAGACAAAGCCCAAGCAAGAGTGAAAGAGAAACCACCGAAAACAGTTGGGAAAGGACAAAGGATCAATGGATTCCTCATCTCTCTTCAAATTCATCAAGGGTGAAGTCGAAGCAGAGTATATTATCAGAATGGCACAGCGAAAGCTTCTGACGGCCTACCTAAAGATCACTTCATTAGGAAGTCTGGATCTGTTGAAGCCCCGAAAATCAGGTCTAAAAGGGGGATACTCACCCGGTCCGGACCTTGGTTAGCAGCGCCTTTTCCGTTTGGTATAGTGGGTCCGACTGGGGATATGGGACCAATTTCCCAATTTATGTGTGTGTGTGTGAAGAATTGATATTTCCTTTCTAAAAGTTCCTAAGTGAGATGCTCTAATTCTAACTCTAATCTAATAACATGCAAATTGTATTCTAATAAGCAGAAATATCTAAGTCTACACTAACCCGGGGTGTAATCCTTCTGTTATGCGATCTAAAATGATTTCAGATAACAATCGATAATAAAGATAATTCAACTGTTATGAGAAAAGAATTCAATACAGATAAACCACTTCGTATAAAAAATTAGACGAAGCAATTGTGAAAGGCATATCGCATAATAAGCTACTCATACATTAAGCATAAATAAATAGCTATCATCATACAAAAATTCCAAATGATAACTCAGACATTCACGCATCAATATATAAACAACTGAACATGAATATCACTTTTAACACAAAGGCGGAAATAGTTAAGAGATAGAAGTACCATTTATAACTAGTTCTACTCATGAGCTTCAAGCGATAATGATTTATCTCTTCTTAATCCAACATCCACTAAGAGTACAGAAGTGCAACATCAGTAGCAGATATTAAATACAGATATCAATAAATCTTGTTCCATTCATTCATCAAAACCTCCTCGGAGGGTGCAAAAGTGCATGTTCTGAGGACAAGTTTTTGATAAATTTCAAGACCCTTCTCTAAATGCATGAGAAGGGTTTAAATACTAATAACTAAATCTAAAAATAACTTATTACAAAAATGTAGGATACGGTTTAAATGACCGTCCTTTTTTCAGGCAAAAATAAAGCAAAATTAATACTAATATTGAATCTAAAACTAACAACTAACTATTTATGTATCTGATCCTTGAAATTGCAAGCATTCAGCATTTGCTTGAGAAGAGTCGGCTGATCGACTTCAGACTTTAACTGTCCTGAAAAAACGGAATCAGCGAGAGATGGTGCCATCTTCTCGGCAGAATTGATGATGCATTTGAGAGTCATACACTGGCTGTGTGGCTTTACCAAATACGCCCAGTAAGAATCCCAATTCAACTTAGTTAATCTTTTGATTGATTCTGCCTTTTCTTGAGCCTTCTGTCTCTAGCCTGTTTGTAGTTGTTGTACTTTCAGTAGATACCCTGGAGTGGTTTCTGAGATCAGATTTTCTCTATGCAAATTTTCATTTATACAGTCAATAACGTTGTTTGCTGCCATGGCTGCTTCTTCTGCCGCTTGTTCTGCTTTTCTAATTTGCGCATCCCATTTGTTAAAGAGCATTTCTTTGTGATTGTCATTGATTATTGGTGTGCCTGCTCTTTTTCCCTCCTCTGTTTCTTGCCAAGCCAAATATTCAGTAACTCGTTTATCAATTAAATCATAATCATGTCGTAAATCCACGACTTCATTAGTGATTTTATCACTTATTTCGCAATATGAGTTCCACTGTGATATTCTTTGGCTCAATGATTCCTGTTGCTGTAGTAGTTGTTCATTCAAGGAAATGGATTCTGTGATGAATTCTGTAAGTTTAGGATCATCCTTATGCATCTCCTGCATATCCTGTAACTTTTTTTTCTCTCTCAGCCAAACTGTTCTGGTAGCCTATCTGCATTCGTTGGAAGTCTTGTTGTAGCCTTTCAAGCTGTTTCTATGCTTCGTTGTTGGCGTTGGCTTGTTGCAACTGTTGTTGCAAAACTTGTATCTAGTCTTCCTTTTCTTTTAGCAGTTGTTGTACCTCATATGCTTTATCAATAGTCGCTGAGGCATATGCTCCTGCAATTTGAGATAATTTGGTGAGATTCTCAGTGGGATAGGTAGTAGGATTTTGCCATAGGACGTCTAATTGCTTTGCATCATGAGAGAGCACGTTTTCCAATTTTCTTTTCTTCCTTTTTCTTCTCACTACTGCCTTATGTTGTGGACTATAAAATATATCAAGAGGAGGAATCTCTTCTATCTTGAGTAGAAGTTCAAAGGATGGGGTAGTAGGAATATGTTCCATATTTGAGACATTGCTAATTGTTCCTGTGACTATATCTTTTGTTGTCTGTACATTGCTCACAGGTGTCTTTGTGCTTTGTCCTTCAAGATTGATCAAATCATTGAAGGTCTCCCATTCTTTATCTAGCTCTGTTCTGACTAATGGTGGCTGAACGATGAGAGGGGGAGGATATATTTGTGGGGAGGTAAAAGCCTGTTGCTATGGGAGCTCTTTTGATTGGGCAGTATCCTTTACTGACCCCTTCCTTTTATCATGGTCACTTTCTGATCTCTTGGAATGCTCAGATGTTTCTTTCCTGGACTTAGATTTAGATCTATTTGTGCCTGAACTTCCACTAAGACTAATACTTGGATTTGGTTCCCTTACGGGTTCTAAGCGTAGTTTTTCCAAAGGGATACTAGCTAACCTCCTCTCCCTATATATCTTGAACTGCTAAAATGTTGCTGGAGGGAATCGCATTTGAGGTGAATGCAGAACTTCTTCAAGCATACTTTTCTGTTGGAACATGTCATCAAAAATATTTTCTTTTTTAGAAAACACCTTTATTTTCACTACGACAGTGAAATTCTTAGCAATATCATGAGGGTCGAACGGTCTTCCTGGAAACTTGAATAATTGTAAACATGTTATGTTGTTTACTTCCTTGAATGCATGGCCTACATCAAATAGTGAAAAGGCCCCACAGGCTGCAGGAAATTTTGGCCAAATAGCCTTCTTTTTGTCCTTCAAATCTTTAGTCAAACCTCCTTCTCCGCAGGTTTGATAAGCAATTTCTCGTGCCATGAGTTTATCAGGGACATACAAAGGTAAGATGTGACGGGAAGCGGCACTTCCAAATACCCTGACATATGTAAACAGTTCTTCTCTGAACCATCTCGTGACAGGGAGTATGTCTACCTCTGCTTCAGGAGAACATCTTGGAGCATCTTTATCATACAACATTTTGTACAGGGGCAACATGATTCCATGACAAATCTTGTAGAAGAATGGAGTGAACTTAGAATCCCACAATTCTTTATGATAAACATGAATGGGTAAGGGGTCTTGAGTCATCCATTTCCATCCCATCAAAGGAAACTTGGAAAAATAGAAAATTGCATCCATTACATATGCTGATAAGTAGAAAGGGGGATAAATTCTCTGGGAAGCAGTTCTTTTAGACCAATAATTTAAAATAGCAATAGCTAAATTGTCAAACAATATTTTAGCCCAATCTATGACAGTAGCATTAATGGCAGCATCTAATAATGGTAGCCATTCATATGAGAATTTGTTAATGTCTGGCTTCCCAAAAAGTCTACAAAGCATAGCAGCAGCAAAGCAATATGGGGAAGTGAAAGAACTAGTACTATACATACCATGTTTATCTCTTTTCAGCTATTCGTCTCTCCTTGACCAATCTTTGGTGGATTCTGTCAAGTCTTCATTCTCTTTGGAAAATTTCTCTATGAACTGTTTGTTATAAGTTGCCTGTGGCTCTGGTAAATGATACATCAGCTTCAAATCTTGTGAAGTGAATGAGCCGATAAGTCCTTGACCCTAACTTTTAAATTGTCTGTTTTTGATGTTAACGCTATCCAGTACCCATTTAACCATGTCAGTGTATGGGAGAATTTTGGGCCTCGCCGCTATCTGGTGCAAAAACGAACTAGCTAAATCTGCAACTGATGCCTAAAAAGACCCTTGTGAACCTGCAGTAGCCGTAACCTCCATCACCTTGGGATTCTCTTCTTCAAGTAGATTATACATGCCTTCCCAAGTAGTAATACCAGCGTCTCTGTTACAGGCAGTGTCTGTATATAGGGGCGTCATTTCTTTGTTGTCAGAGCTCGGAGCTTTGCCTTTCTTCCCCATAATATCCTGTATACTGCTTTGTATAATTCTTTGTTCTTCGTTCCTGCAGTTTACAAGTAAGGTGAGAGTAATGATAAGGAAAGGTGATGGGAAAGCTTTAAATGTTGAAGACATATAAAATATACCACCTTACGTGAACTGGCTTTTCGATAAGCACAAAACCATATTTCATTAACAACTAGCAACTAACTCATTAATTAGCATTAACGCGCATAACCAGGTCTTGGTTTATGGAAATAGTTTTCTCGAATAATGAGCCCTAAAGATTTGCAACGAAGTGATTTTGCGATTTGCTTCGCAATATCGCAGATCGCTGTGTCGCAATATCGCAATATCGTTCTATCACTTTACCCGTAATATCGCTTTGCCGCTCTATCGCAATATCGCAGGAGCGTGGCATATGACAATTTTCTGTTAAAGTGTTTTCTACGAAATGCGATTTTGCGATATATGCCATCGCATATCGGTGATTTAAGATTTTTCAGCGTAAGCGGTCTTTGATGCATGCAATGCGATATATGCTTTTTTTTTTAATATGTAGTCTCGCATCGTGATCTTGCAATCTTAGAATTCGGCTTGCAAGGAGGTATCCTGTTATCCTTTTTGCGATGCTATTTTTCTTAAGGAAAGATTTTGTCTTACCTTATCATGAAACTTAAACTTTTTAGATTTTTCAAGGGTATTTTCCTAAGTTTATGGTGGTAAGTTTTATTAAAAAAGAAATACAAGCACTAATTAACTTTTAAAGTTTTTACTAAGGGTCCCCACTTATTTAGTATTAGTAATAACACCAAATAAGAAGGGAGGTTGTTGCTGGCCACAACAAGATCTAAGGGAGTTAGGAAAGAAATATGCCTTGGTCGCAATAAGTTCGGTCATTATGCGAAGTAGTGTCCGAATGGCAGGGACACATCATTTGATGATGATAACAATCATTCCAAGGACATCTTCAATGATCAGAGGAATGACAGGTAATGCAGGTCATCAAGGAAACGACCGACTCTTCAGAGAAAGCAAAGATCTCCAGGTATGAAGAATCAAATGTTGTTTCTAATAAGATAAAGAAGCATTATCTTGCATTGGCCCTCTCCTTTAGATTCTTTGGGAATCTTGCTTATTGATTGTAGTGCATCAAGGCACTCCATAGGATAGAAGGGTGCTCTCTCTAATTTAGCAGTAATGGAAACAGTCATGGGATTATACTTGGAGCCGATGCCACCTATCCTAGAAAGGGTGTAGAAAATGTTACTCATCAATTGAATGTGGGTAATTCGATTCATTTATGAGAATCTCTTTTATGTACTTGATCGCAAGAAGAACCTGGTGTCCATTTCGGCAATGGAAGTCAAAAGGTTTCAAGGTGGCATTCATTGATGGAAAGGTACGTGTTTGAAAATAGAATTTTCAAAAGATGTTTTTTCTCATAGGTTTAGGGTTGGCAATTTGTACCAAGTTGCAGGATGCTCCATTGGGAATCATGTTAATTGACATATCTCATCTATAACACCTAAGGTCTACTTATGGGGCCCTACTCGATGTGAGTCAGATGATGACAGGGATGCCTAAATTCAAAAAGAGCATGAAGGTACCTATCTGAGATGTACCGAAGGAAAATCCTACAAGGGGACCATTCCCCTCATGTAGCAAGTCCACAGGTTTGGAACAACCCGAGGAGTTTGAGATTCATGATTAGGAATCTCATATATACAGGTGGAAGAAATCCCTCTGTGGCTTGAAGCGAAACACCCTGGGCATAGTATGAGAGGATTGATAGTTGTCATATGAAGATGAGATTCACTAAGAGTGAAGTCGATCCAAACCATTGTTTGAAGGTTGTGGATGATAGACCTCTCATACCAGCACCTTCTTAGGATGACCTATTTCAAACAGGTGCAGACCCTCTCACTTGCAGAAGTAAGAGGGATTTGTATTCTGGATGTGGAATGGTAAACTGCAAGCGTGTGACTACCTCGAGGATCTTAACTTTCAGAAGTTATATGGTGATGATGCTGGACCAGATTTGGGAAATGCCTCTGAGTTTCATAAATTCATTTGCATTGATGTTCTTGGTGAACTCCCGTCCAGATATATGTTTTGCAGTTTGCATGGTGAGCACATATTTGGTTGAGCCTCACTAGATTGGTGCCAAGAAACTTCTGAGATTCTTCGGGGCACAATCTCTCATGGATTGAGATACACTACCGGAAATATGAAACTGCATGATTATTCGAATGCTGACTGGGCAGGCAGTGTGGAGGATCACTAGAGCACTTCTCAATGTTGGTTCTCTTTGGATTCTACTTCGATATCATGGATGAGTAGGAAGCCGAAGTCAGTTGCTATAAGCACTGCTGAGACCAAATACATAGCTACAAGTATGATCTCGTGTGAAGCTGCCTGGTTGTGGAAGCTCTTCAATGAGCTGTTTGTACACATGATGAATACCATTGTGATTCTCTGTGACAACCAGAGGGTAATTCGATTATTGAGGAATGTTGTATTCATTGATTGCTCCAGCAGATAGACATAAGCTACTACCTTATCTGGGATATGATAAGTCGATGAGCGAGGAGGCTCCATCGCATTGAGACTGATGTACAGATCGCCGACATTTTGTCAAAGCCACGGGGAAAGGTCAAATTCTTGACTTTCCAAGAACAACTTGGTGTCGTTTAAAGACCCTCTTATGAGGGTCATTTATGATGGACACATTGAGCTCCGGGAGCTCTAAGGGGGTGCAGGGTACTTCTTGGAGCAACATACAACCACAAGGCGATTCACCCTCCCCTGGTGGTGCGCTATGTACAGGGTGACAGGTTCAACCTTCCCCTATGATACCCCGTGGTAACTATGGAATAGGATGATTAGTTCTCCTGTGGGTCGGGATGATTAGTTCTCCCATGGAAACTCTAGAACAGGATGATTAGTTCTCCTGTGGGCTGAGATGATTAGTTCTCCCGTGGAAACTGTGGGACAGGATGATTCGTTCTCTTGTGGATAGGATGATTAGTTCTCTTGTCGAGGCATCTTACCCATGCAGTCTAGGACTCATGGGAAGTACCTCTCATGTGATCAATGAGCAGGGAAATGGGGTTAGGGACCATAGTAGTACTATCGATGGACGCATCGTTGTATCTATCATACTCCCTATGCTAGGATGACCTCCATTGATCTGAGATCAATGAAACTGATCTGGGATCAGTATGAGTGGTTTGAGACACTCTCTTGTGATATCGATCTGAGATCAATAAAATTGAATTCAGGGCAGTCAGAGTGATATGACACACTCTCTTTAGATGAAACTGACTTCGGGTCAGTAGAGAATGGTATGAGACATTCTCGATCAATTCTTCTTCTTCATGGTTCAGCAAAGCTCAGCAGAGCAAAGAAAAGCAGAGTTCAACAGAGCAGAGCCCAGCAGAGCAGAGTAGAGCAGTACATGGCACTGATGGCAGAGATAGTATAGTCAGACATATGGATCGACGAATGGAGTTCTCCCTAGTTGAGAGGGAGTGTTAAAAGTGGAAACTAGGGCCAAAATCCATGTGGGTCATCCTATTAATGGAAGCTGATATTTTTCTTGGATCCCTCTCATCGAGAGGTGTAGGATTGATCTAAATATAATCTAATTCCGATAAGTATTCATGGAGATATGAATTTATTTTTGTTATGGGACAATTCGTCAAGGTCGGCCAACAACCAAATAAACCCCACTTGTGCTCAACGTTTTAGTATAAATAGAGGTGGCCTTCAAGTCATTTCAACACACTTGGGATCTCTTCCTCTCTACTTATCTTTGGGTTTTAGTAGGGGGAGATATCCTAAGGGATAACGCTACACTAATCTAGAAGGAAGAAGCCGAAACTGCCTGGAAAGCTGACACAAAGGGTAGAAGCCGGAACTGCCGGGAACAACCAAAACTGTTGGAACAGTCAGGAAAACTGACGCAGAGGGAAAAAGCCAGAATTTTCAAAACTGCCAGAACTACTGGGAAAGCTGACGCAGAGGGCAGAAATCGAAACTGTCGAGAACAGATGGAACTGCTGGGAACTTCCGAAACATCCGGGACGCTGACATAGAGGGCAGAAGCCGAAACTACTAGGAACAGTGGAAACTATCGGGAACTGCCAAAAAAGCTGGGAAAGATGACGCAGAGGGCAGAAGCCAGAACTGTCGAGAATAACCGGAACTATCGGGGAAGTTGACGTAGAGGGAAGAAGTCGGAACTGTTGGGAATAGTCAGAACTGCCAAGAATTACCAGAGTGTTTATCCGGGGTTTCAACCGGAGCATCTATCTCCGAAGGAGAGCAACATGCAAGGAACAAGCATGTATTGGTACAACTAGCATGCAAAGGACAACTAGCATGCAACAACAAGCATGATAAGGAAAACACGCATGCTAGGGACAACAAACAAGCAAGGTGCAGCCAACACATAGGTCAATATGGAATCATGGTGCAACAATGGCACATAATGCAGTACAGTGATGGGTACAATCATGATTAATGAAGCATGATGAAATGCAACATAGTGATGATGGGTGCAACATGGTGCAGCATAGTGAAGTGCAGCATGATGACGAAATGCAACACAACGATAGATGGAGTCACCTTGGAGAACCAGTTGAAGTAGCATGTCTTCAACTGATCTCACGTATCATCTTCTTAGAGATGATCTATGCTCTTGTTTAGATAAGTCAAAGTGTTGACTTCTGTTGTAAACGTACTATCTCTCTCTCTCTCTCTGCTGAGCTATTGAAGAAGATATAAGAAGATTTGATCAAGGGTTTCCCCACATTGGGGTTTGTCCCTGGCTAGCACCACATCTTGTGTCCTCTTGTCTTGGCTTGTCTTCTCCAATTTATATTTATGTTTTATCTTCAGTTTAGTTTAATGCTGATGTGATTGCTAATCTGGAAAAGATATTGAGCTAACTGTGAAAATTGAAATAAATTGCTCTAGCATAGAACATACCTAAACTAACAAAAACATAAATCTACAGTTGTCCCTCTTATGTCAGATTCCAAGTTGGTAATCAATTGTCCTGTATGCATTAATTTTTTTTTTTTTTTTACCACGATGTTGAATGCCTGAGAGATGTCTACACTATAGATTTTTTTCACGTGATTAACATCCAAATGGAGAGTAACAGTGCTAATTAACATCCAATAAAGTTACCAAGGGGATTAACATTTGAATTATTGCCCTAAAGGTGCCCTAGCCAAATGAACACGGTCATGAAATTTTGTTGTTACTTAATAGTCTTACGCTTTCTATAGAAATGAAAAAATGTGGAGATATGAGAGTGATGGAATTCGATTGTAGTGGTACATTGAACCAGATTCAGTGTTACTTGCTATATTGTGTACATATGTTGTTGTAGTAGAATCTAAGTAGAGTAGAGATTGTTGATTCAAAATAAAAAGAGTTAATTATTTTCAGAAATTGTTTATAATGAATTTCGCTCGCCTGAATATTGAGTAGTCCGGCAAAGGAGTCTTGTCTCCTTCTGGACTCTCTATATATTGCCTGGAAGAATATTTGAACCACTATGTGATCTATACACTAGCAAGAAGGAAGCATAGTCTTGGAGAATTGTTTCATGAACTTGGGCATGATCTCTAAGTTTGTTAAGTACATACAAGCTCAGTTTTTCTGGCCATATTTTAAACTGACAAACAACACCAAAAATCATAGAATTTCAAAGTTTTGTCTGTATAACAAACTCATAATTGGATTATTAGCTAGTTGTGCACCTAGATATTGAGGAGACCTTGTGGAATGTGTTTGGAGATAGTACAAATGTGATTTGATGCATCATGATTTTTCTCCATGGGGATTGCTAAACTCAATGTGCATAGTAAGGCAGAGTGCTTTGATCAGAGTCTCTAGCAAAGCATACAGTTGGAAGTTTATTGCCTCTATATTTTTATGGCTAACATAATGTTTTGCAGGGAAGGTTATGTCCTATATAGGATCTATGCTACTATCACAAATGTATTGATGTCAAAGCATTTTAATAGTGTATGTGATGTTTTTAAGTCTAAACATGAGAGAGAGGGTTGAGTGGTTGTAATAAGCATGCATATAAGAGCTTTGATGCAACTTTGTATGCGCTTGGATGTCATTGTAATAATCCAATATTTCATAATGATGCCCTATAAAAGTGATTTTGTCATATTCAACCATGTATCTCATTTATAAGGCCCTATAACAAATGTACAAAACATTATGGTTATGTTGCGTAAAGTCATTGGTTGAATAGGTTGCCTCCATAGGGTTATTAATGTCAGCCATATATGAGATGATGTATGCCCTATGTATCAGTCATGTTGTATGGAGTCAACCCTTTGGTTCATGCGGTGTATCCTTCAGCAAAAAGCAATTTTTCGCAGGATGATGATGATGCTCATGGGAGTATGCCTAGTATTTTGTTACTACTTAGATGTTGTTTCTTGATGGATATGGATGATAATGATTGCTGCTTTGTATGCTATTGGTAATGGTTATATGTATGTTGTTGGTTCTTTGGATGAAAATGATGTTGATGTGGATGGAGTTGCTGGTTATTTTTGTTGTTTTTTCCTTAGGATACTGAGAGATTATTTTGTTGTTCATGATGATCATTTTATGCAAGACCAATACAATTATGCCACCATTGATGATTTTTTTTTAGCCATTTTCCATTGATGCCAAATGGGGAGTGCATGAGGAGATTAGTTTCAAAGGCCAGTATCAATTGGATGTTTCAGTTGGGGTTGGCATTGTCTGGCTTAGAAGACCTACATGCAAACATAAGAACTTCTCTGCCTTTTGATTTTGTTGCACTTTAGGAGAGGTTAGTGTTTGATGTTATTGATGAGGCATTTGATGGTTAATGTTGCATTTTTGTATTTGTTAATGATTCTAGTTTTTCTGAACAAAAATTCCATAGGGCTATAGAGGAGACTTGACACTGGAGTTTGGAAGATTACATAGGGATGATTTTTTCTGCACTGTTTTCTCTTGATCAGATTGAGAAGGAGAAGATTGTTGCAAAAGTGAACATGATTGTTCCATTAGGGGAATTTTGAGATCTAAAATGGACCTCCCAAGGAAATTATAAAATAATAGTGGAAATAATAAAATAAGATTAGATTACATCATCAAAGTTTAAAGGGAAAAAAGGAAAAACTAATTTTTTAACTCATATTTTCAACTTAACTCCCTATGGGTTTACTCAAATTTCGAGTGGAAACACTCGTTGGATGTATAATTTGATTCCTCATCCAAGGAGTACCCATGTTGTATACTTTATATGGGCCATGCTACACAAAAATGAGAAATACATGAAAAACGTGATTGCAATCATGTATTCGTGTATTTATCATTTTTTTGTGTAGTAGAGTTATCAAAAGTATGCAATAGTAGTACTCCTTGGATGAGGAATTAAATTTTGCATCCAACGAGTACTCCTGTTCAAAATTTGAGTAAAACTTTAGGGAGATAAGTTGAAAATACGAGTTGAAAAGTAGTTTTATTATTTTTTTTTAATTTTTACTTTTTTACTCCAAAAATGATGAATCATCCCTCATGGTTGACATCATCATCTTAAATCCTATTGGTTCTTATAAAGTTTATTTTTGTTGTACATTTTTCTTAAGAGGCCCATTTTAGGCCTTAAAATTCCCCTAATGTTCTTGTTCTGCTTCAAGCTTTAGTATTTTCAAATGGGCCATATTTTTCTGCTTCAGTTGAGGATTGTATGAAACATTAGTCCAAGAACAATAGCTTAGGTATACACACATTGTAGATAATATCGATAAATAAATAAATAAATCTTCAATCACAATATTCCATGATTCATATGTAAGAATTACGAAGTATATTATATTTCTCTATTGTTTCCATTTAAAAAGGTATTTTCTTTTCCAAGGAAAACCTCAGAGAGAAACCCAAGGGATGCTTCCCCACATTCACAGATGGCATCCCTATTAAACCCATTGGTGTAGACAAGTGCTCCTCGTCTAAGGGAATTCAAACCAGGCACTTGATCGCACAAAACTAGCCAGATTCCAAGCAACATTGGCAACAACTGATTGAGCTAACCCCTTGGGTTGGTTTAAAAAGTTATTTGCACAGTGAAAATAGTTCATTTATTTATTTGCAAAACACAATGTTATACTATTCAAATAAATTAGTAACATGATTGCAAATTATTGTTCTTTATCCCTCAAGATGACCTGATTAACCCTATCATATCCAATTTGCAACAATTTAGTTAGTATCCAATCACCTTAATATGCATATTCCATCTTGTTGAAGAGACCTGCCATAGAGCCCTTCAGGATTTTTCCCTAGATTTAGAAGACAAGGGCTATGTTTGTTGTATGTATTCCCATAATTTTCAAATTTTTCTGCGATTCCATCAATCCAGACATTTAATTTTGAAAGAGAGTAAAAGTTGGAGTAGTGATAACAGTCATGTATAAACTATATTGTACTTAGCCAAGACATCACCCAAGAAAAATGAATTTTCCTAGATATATATTGTATAAAGAACATTGATCATGCCAACCTAGATCTTGTGAGGAAGATGACTTGGACTCTACTTCATCATCACCAAGTATTTTCATATTCAATTCCTCTTTCCATGATTACGATGTAGCGAGTATTGTTGGCTTCTGAATAAAACAAACACAGAAAAAGGGCACTCTAAGATTACATAAGAAATACAAATATAACGAAACATACACGAAATTACTTTTAAGAGTTTTATATTACATCACTAGATTTTGTGAGCTCCCAACTCTAGTTTTGAGCATTGAAACCACATGATCACCACCTTGGCGCAAAAAAGTGTTAGTTCTTCGTCTCTCTTGATTATTGCACTATTTTCCAAATATTTTTCACATGTAAACACATTGTAACAACCATTGGGATGTTTTGCTCCCAAATGAAAAATAATTAATCCATCTAAAGGGTGTTCATCCTCTCCACAATTGTACACAACAAGAGAAAAACCCTTATAATATCCATTTCCAAAAACAGAGATAAGCTAAGACTAGAGATTCAAACATTATAATAGACAGATTTATGGACCTACCCTCATAAATGGCTATGTCTGAGTCAGCTAGAACAACACTGTGAGAAAAACTACCTTGGGGTTGTTTCCCACCAACATCAAGTTGATTCCATGAACATCAAGTTGAGTCAACCTCAAAAACAAGGCTTCTGCAACACTCTTATGTGGAGAAACCATCAGGTCAATGCTTTTGGCCTGCAACTTGACCAGGCCCTCCAAGGCTTAATGTGACTCCACCATGAATATTTGGATGTGTTCCATTTGTTGTTTGTGGTCCAATTTGCACAGAGTTCACCAAAATAGAAAGACACCAGCATTTATATTCAAACATCTAAAATACAAAATTATCAATCTAGCATTACAGGTAAACAGTGTCAGTACTAACAATACTGCTTACAGAAAGCATTCATTGAATACCTTACAAATTTCATTACATGTAGCAACCAAACTAAATTACTTGATAAGAAGAAAATGAGATAATTTATTCAAATATGGCACCATTAGGATATGCATGCGGGAATTACAATAAAAGTTATTCAACATTTTGCACCACATACAATCATCAGAAGAAAATCACTAGAATTATCATATTCATACACTGCAACAAGGAAATGCAACCACATTGTTAGTGTGAAATTTCTTGGAAGGTGTACCAAAAACACTTCACTTAAGTCATTAGATGACAAGTGACCCTAACAACAATTTGTGGTTGCTTATGATTCAGATCTGTAATAAAAAGTGAAAAGCATGCAACGAAACATATACGATCGAGAATAGAAAACAATAGTAAATATATCCAATGAAATAACCCAAATAGAAATACTTTAATTGAATAAATTCATTATTTATAACACCTAGTAAAGGAGATATACAAAAGGGCCTGCAAATCCCCCTACGTGGGATGGGTCCTTTGATGCTTTAGTTATCAATCTTCTCTCTCAATATGTGAAAAACCCAAAAAATGTGGAGAACTTGAATGGGAACTAAAAAAAAGAGAGATGATAATGGTGACAATGATAATGATCATGGTGAAAAATGAATGAAAAACCATTCTATTTATAACAAACTATTGAGTTAATCTCGAAATGGAGAAAATAAAATAATATTGACCAAATCAAGATCTAATTGTTAAGAATACTTTATTATATTTAATGGAGAGGGAAAAGATATTTAAAATGATCAAATATCTTTATTTATAAATAATTAACAAATAAAATGATTTATCAATTATTTCGCGAGAATTAAGAATGGTGTGAAATAGAAATAGTTATTAAATAGTGATTTAACAATTATTTTAATAATGGAAATAAGGAATAATAAATAAATAGTCATTTATTTAATTATTCGTAGGAGGTTTAGTCAAATGTGACAAAGAATAACTAGTTAAACAATGATTTAATAATTATTCCTAGAGAAAATTAAATAAATAATGATTTATTCAATTATTCTCGTGGGTTTTTTTTTTTCAAATCAAAAAATAATTTAATAAAAATGGTTTACTAAATTATTCTCCATGGTGAAAGTGATTTTACTATGGTAAAATCAATCCTACATGGTGTATTTCGATCCACCTAATTAGAAATGTCTAGGTGATCATTTTTTGGTGATAACAGATTGCCCCCCAACGTATGAGTGTTAGGAGAAAATCATATGACCGAAATACATTGTAGGTTATAGTTCCATGAGACACCAAAGGGGAGTCAGAGAGAGAGAGAGAGCAAGGAAGGACAAAAATGGAGGGGGCGAGACCTACCAAACTAATAGAATTCTCTTTTTATGTGGGAGTACATGATCTCGAACGAGGCGGGGGAGGCATACACATACCCTCCGAGATAACAACGTACAAATAATAATGGCGAGCCCAACAATGTGGGATTGAGCTACAAAATAGATTATACATGATATGCTGGCATCAATGTGCTAGAAAGTAATACAATGGATCCCATATACATAATTCACCTGGAAAGACATATGCTAGAACTGAATACAATAGCATTTGAGTACAAGAGACATAATGCACCTGGAAAGACATAGGCCAGGACTGAATCCAATAAAATTTGAGTACATGAGACATAATTCCCCTCAAGTTGTCATGGTGGGAAGGGGGGGATCGCAACCAAAGAAGCCTTGCTGAACAGGAAAGGACTCTAAAGATCTGAATGATCATCTGAAGGAGACATTCATGTTGTGGGTGTTGCAAGTGGCGGAAACAGAACCCATCACATCCGCAGAACTGCATCTAAGGCTGGATCAACATATACGGACATATAGGCATGTGGGGGGCTACCTGAAGGGCCACCCCCTCATGAGTTCTTAAACATCTCACGCACACCCATGAATCACTGGGAAAATTGTCTGGATCACTGAACCATCAAGTGTACGATTCTCAATCGTACAATAAGGAGTTGGTGTCAAGCACATGAGAAACAACCAATTCAAAGGGCAATGATGATTCCCTTTGCTTGATCCGGAGCACCGAAAAAAATTAAATATGGAACCAAGGTACACCGTCCTCTAAACCACTGTTCTCGAATAAATGTCTTGAGGTTGACAGAAGATGGCCTGCCAGAGTTAAGGCAATAAGGAATCCTTTACAAAGGCACGAGGAATCATAGTAGAGTGATTGATGGACTGACACCAGGGATGATGATGGAAGGAAACAAAATGAGTGGTTCACTGACGACTTCCCTTATCATAGCATAATAAGTATGGTTAACCTGGAAATCACTGATTCGATTCCAGAGGGAATGGTTAATGACTCAAACAGGGGTTTGACAAAGATGGAGCAGTAGAGATGTAGGAAAAATATGAATATAATGGGATGGATGTGACACGACGATGTATGGAATATTGTAACTAGACTCAAGGGGACTCAAAATAGACTCCATAGATACAAGGGTGACTCATATCAGATGCTCTTGAACAAGGGTGACTCAATGATGTTGCCACGGGGGGGAGGCTAGGAGGGGACCATGAAAACATGAGTAGATGATGGTTTCATGACAAAAATTGACAGGTGAGTCAACGAGTGCAAAGTTAGAGTGGTACCAGAGGACAGGTGGCTCAAATGAAGAAATTCGATTTTGAATAGGCGGCAAAGTGGGACCTCATGGAAAAAATGGCTTCCCAGTGAAGTGTTAAATTACCAAAAACGAAGGGAGACCCATTATAGAACTCGATGAGAGATTTCCAATGGTTATAACAGTATGTTAAACAAAGCTACAGTTTGGTCGCATTCTGCGACGGAAAAACTAGGGTTTTTCTTATAAAAGGGATTTTTGCCTCCAAATCCAATTCATTTTCATAGTGAATTGTGGAGAATTTGGAGAGGAGGAGAAGGCCCTAAATCTTGTGGAGATCATAGCAGAAAAACTGACCAATGGAGTCTGGATTTGAGAATTTTAGATACGTGGCCTTACTTGTCTAAAAATGGCCTTAATGCTTCTAGGAATAATAGTTCCTGGTGAAGAATTAAGGAAACAAAGGAAAGAAGAGAATACATGAATGAACTAATAGATAAGGTCTAGTATCATCCCTGCCCACTAAGTCAAACATGGGGACCATATGGTAAGTGTAGCATCACATAGAGTAGAATATTTGAAGATATGGTATCAATCATCTACAATATGCGATGTGTATATGGCTCACCAAAGAGGCCGATAGGAAAAACTATCCGATAAGTTGAACGATAGTCAACCATACCTAGATCGTTTGGGTCCAGGCCGAGACTTATGTTGATCAAGTGAGAATGTGGCTAAGGGGGAAACCATCATGCCCCCAAGCATGGGATACTGCCCCCCAGCATAGGTGATGGATGGGACTAATCTGGTATGCAAAGGTGGGAATGATGCCCCCTAGAAAAAGGACTTTGTGGAGCGCCATTGTGTTCCAAGTGCTCGAATAAGGGATTCAAGCATCTTGACCTAGCTGGAATGAGATCCTCCAAAGGATCATGAATAGATGTAGGGGCATATGTGCCCCCTAGGTTTGCATGTATGGTTGTAGCATTCTATGGGCATACCAAATGTATTTAAAGTAGTGGACTCCAAACACATTTTGATGATGGGGTTCACCATTTGTTTATGTTATGGTTGCCTTCTTATGGGAAGAATGGATAAAGGATGCAATAAGAGAAAGGAAATGGTGGATTACCAATCTCGTTTGGTACTACATATATGAATCAAATTGACAGAATTTATGGGTTCGCATACATGGTGTCACTATACCAAAGAGAGACTTTGGATATAATGAATTGATGCTCACCTAGAAAACATGGTGGTTGAACAAAAAAAATGTCTAAGGGACTGGGTTGTTGAGGTAAGATGGAGGGATGAGTAAGTGGATCATCCCAAGAGTGATATGAAGTGATATGAGACTCTAGAGGTTCTTCTAAATGGGGAATAATAATGGTACTAGATTCGACACTACCAGATGCATTAGGAGGGTTGGGGAGAATTTCTTCTCTTGGACTCTAAAAAATGGATTCCCCCTTACCCAAACATTGTGTGGCAATGTAATGGCCACAAGGTGGATGTGGTTCGAATTCATGGGTTCGAAGTAAGGGGTTATTGAACCAATCAACCTCACCATGGATGAAGTCTTTGGACTCCACAACATATTGATCATGGGTTTTCTGCGAAAGGAAGTATGCACGATGGTGCATGTAATCCCAAGGATAATTAGGGGTGGTCATGGCTTCCATGATATCTTCATGAGAATGGAAGACGGGAGGACTGGAGGAAGAGAGACCCTTCAAAAGGTGGGAAACTTTTATATAAATTATCAATCATTACAACAATTCAAAATTCAAAAATCCTTGCTATCTAGATAGATAGATAGCTACATCTTGTTGAAAGAAATCATTATGTACAAAAATGGTTTTGCAATGATCTAAACTTATCAAAAGGAGGGAGCTTCCTATCATCTAGTGGTCCCCACTATAGTGACCATGGAACAATGCTCAATGCAACATGTCAGTTTTACATAGGAATATGGAACCAGAGACCCAAAACATTTCAGGAATAGGTCTAATCTTGGTCCCTATCTGCAATAAATAGTTGATGCTCAGTGAATACCTTTCCTCCATGATTACTTTGGTTTTGATTTAATTGTCCCTATGGTAAGATAAACATTATCAATAAGATGCCTTGGGAAATAATCAAGAGGTAGAAGAAAATATAATGATATCTTACTGTGTAAAACAAAACTCATCAAAACAATTATATACATTTTTACAAATGGAGTAATTCTCTCCAGGGTTTTACCCACAGGTAATAGATACTACAAAAAATTTGATATTTTGCAGTGAAGTTGATATCTTACAGTCAAATATTGCTACCTCCTCATTGCCATTGAATCTTCTCTGTACTAGGTTTCAAAAATAACCCTATACAAATCGTTACTAACATCTTGAAATATGTCATGGGAAAAAATTGCAAAGGATTTCAATTTAATTGCACAAAAATGGATAACATGATATACCAGACCAATATTTCTAAGGCAGAGAACTCAACATTAGACAAAAAATGTATATATTTTATTAATAAAATTGAATGATGATTCATAGTGCGGGAAGCCCTGGGTTAAATACAATCGTGGGTGCCTCTTGGTGAATGGGCATGATCAAAGATCATGCCCTTTGCCTAATTAACTAATAGTTATAGATTAAATTTTACATAACATTGTCTCCCTCTTGAAAATATGCCTTGTCCTCAAAGCATACGTAACAACGTGTGTTGTTGATGAAACACTTTTGTCTCCCAAGAATCTTCTTCTTCTAGTAAGTCCTTCCACTTGATTAGGTATTCTTTGATTACTCGTGATCACATCTTGTTTTCCATGCTAAATATGATACCTTCTGACTCTAGAATAACACTTCCTTTGTCATCTAAAGTTGGAAGTGTTGTTTGCGCTGATTTATGTTCACCAAGTGCCCTTTTAAGGCAGGGTACATGGAAAACATTGTGAACATGACTTTTATTGGGAAGGCTTAAATTGTATGCTACTTGGATGATCTTTTTGTTGATCTGGTAGGGTCCATAAAACCTTGGTGCCAAAAAAAATTCCCCTTTTCTTTAAGGACAACTACTTGTAAGGCTGGAGTTTAACAAATACCCAATCTCCAACTTCAAATTATCTCTCAGCTCTATTTCGGTCAACTTACTACTTCATACGATTCCTTGAATTATTTAGATTTTCTTTTAGAGTTTGGACAAATTTTTGGGTTTCTTCTAACTTGTTTTTAACAGCTGGAAGCTTCGTCTTGATGATAGAAAAGTCTTTCCATTTCAGAGGTTCGTAACCATACATATCTTGAAATGGATTCATTTTCACTGACATGTGGTAAGTGGAATTGTACCACCATTCACCAAGATGTAACCATTGAACCCACTTATTTTGTTTGTCTATGGCATAACAACGTAAATAGGCTTCTAAACATTTATCGAAAACCTTTGTTTTTCCATCTGTTTGAGGATCGTAAGCTGAACTCATGTTGAGCTAGTTTCCTATATGTTTGAATAATTCCTTTCAAAAATTACCCTTAAGTTTGGCATCTATATCGCTCACAATGACCTTGGGAAATCCATGTAATTTGTAAACAATTTTGCAAAATATCTCAATGATTTATTTTGCTGAGTTTGATTTCCTAATTGCAATAAACTGAGCATACTTTGTGAGTCTATCGACCACTACAAGAACTTTATCCTTACCATCAAACGCAGATAAAGCTTCAATAAAGTCCATTGATATTTCCTCCCATTTCTGATTCGGGATGTTTAAGGGATGAAGTAGTTCAGGTGTCATAATATTATCATTTTTATTCCTTTGGCATTTATTGCATTCTGCTACATATTTTTGGATATCATTACTTATTCCCTTCCAAAAAAATATTGGCATGCATTATAATAGGTTTTAAAGAATCCTACATGTCCAACTGACAGTGAATCATGTGATAAATTTGGAATTTGAATTCAGATAAATTCTTCCCTTATACCAAAGAATATCATTCTTCCATTCAAATTTTGAATTCTCAGGCAAGTTATTTATTACAACACTTATTTCCGGATTTTTTTCATATTCACTTTGAATCTCTTTATGCCATTCAGGAACAACAACCGAAAATGCAAGTAATGATGATTCTTCGTCTTTCCTCGACAAGGCATCAACTACTACGTTATATTTCCCTTTCTTATGTAATATATCCATGTCGAAGGTGGTGATTTTTTCTATCCATTTTTGTTGTTCTGTAGATAGTGTTTTATGTTGGAGGAGATGTTGAAGACTATTATGATATGTTCATATTAAGAACTTACTTCCCAAGAGATATTGTCTCAATTTTGATAATGCGTGCATAATAGCAAGCATTTCCTTGTTGTATGTAGACTTGAGATGCTCTTACTTATTCAGCTTCCTGCTTTCAAACATGATTGGGTGACCATCATGCATTAGTAATTCTCCTATGCCAAAATCCGAAGCATCACATTCAATTACAAATGGTTTTGAGAAGTTCGGAGTTGCCAATACAGGGGCATTAGACATAACTTCCTTCAAGTCTTCAAAACACTTTTTTTTTCATCATTCCATCAAAATGAGTTCTTCTTTAGCAGGTTTGATAGGGGTGCGGTTATATGGGCATAGTTTTTAATAAATCTTTGATAATACCCGATCAACCTTAAGAATCCTCTTAGCTTGGAGATATTAACTAGTTTGGGCCATTCCCTTATAACCTTGGTATTAGTAGGATCTACTTTTATTCCTTCCTTGGATATTATATGTCCAAGATATTCTACTTCTTCCTTCCCAAAAGTGCATTTGGAATTCTTGGCATAGAACTGATGCTCTTCCAACACGGTAAGAACTTTCTCCAAATGTTGTAGGTCCTCCTTCCAAGTTTTATTGTAAATTAAAATGTCATCAAAGAATACTAACACAAACTTCCTTAGATATGGATGGAATAACTCGTTCATAGTGACTTGGAATGTTTTCGGTGCATTGGTTAACCCAAAAGGCATTACTTTGAATTCGTAATGACCTTCATGTGTTCGAAACACAGTTTTTGCTATGTCTTCCAACCTTATTCTGATTTGGTAATACCCTGACCTTAAGTCCAATTTTGAGAAGTATTTAGCTCCATGTAGTTCATCCAACATTTCATCGATAAAAGGAATTGGAAACTTGTTTTTAATTGTTAGTTTATTTAGTCCTCGATAATCGACGCATAATCTGAACAATCCATCCTTCTTTTGAACTAATAAAACAAGAGCAGCATATAGACTTTTACTTTTTGTGATGATGCCACACTTTTAAATATCTTGGAATAATCTCTCAATTTCAGTTTTTTGATGATGTGGATATTGATATGGTTTGATGTTTATGGTATTTGATCCCACTTTGACTTCTATTGTATGCTCGATTTCTCTTTTAGGAGGCATCTTCATCGGAAGGCCTTGGAACACTTTTTCGTGATTTTGAATTAGCTCTTGGACTTCTGGTGCTTCTTCATTGACCATACTTGAAGTTGACATTTCTAATTGATGGCACTATACTACATACACTGGTGCTCCCTTCCGAATCATTTTCATCATCTAAGATGATGTTACAATTTGTTTCTTAGCTGGTTGGAAGCCATATAATTTGTATTTCTACCCTTCCCATTTAAATTTTATAAATTGATTTTTATGGTTGGCAAACTAAGTATCGAGGGTTTGTAGCCATTGGATACCTAAGACCACATCCACTCCTCATAATGGTACAATGTGGAACATAGATTCTAAATTAAAGTCTTGAATCTACGATTTGACTTTATGGCATTTCCCTACCTTTTCAATTTTCTTACCGTCAGCTACCATAACCTTCATGTTGGGCATGGGAAATGTGAAAATGTTGATTCTCTTCACCATGGTTGAGTCCAAAAAATTGTGGGTGCTACAAGTATTAATCAGAACCATTACATTGTTCTTCTTGATATGTCCTTTTAATTTTAATGTCTGGGGCTGTGATATACCTTTCATAGCCGATAATGATACTTACGGAATTCTCTCGTCATCTAGTTATAGAGAGAATTCTGGGGAATCTTCGATTTCTTCTACGTCTGATTCATCACTGTTTGAATCATTAGTTGCTTCACATTTATACAGGTTCTTGGTCTCTTTTCCTTTAGCACACCTATGTTTAGGGTCCCATTTTTCACCACAACGTTTGCACTTGACCTCTTTCATTCTTTGCATTTCCAAATTAGTTTTTTCTCCTTCACGAAGATGTGGTGGAACATATTTTGTGTTATTTGTGTTCGCAGCTTGGGAAAATCTTCGTCTTGAATATACTCTTTCAACCTTCAGCCACTGCATTTTTTCGTGCTTCTTTTTAGCAGCTTTTTCCTTATGTATGGCTACCTCTATAGAAGTGATGTCATGAAGCTCAAGCTCAGCCTGGATATAGGGTTTAAGTCTCATGACGTATGACTAAATCAGACGAGTTTCTAATAATCCAGGTACTTATGTGGCCAAAGTTTCCCATTCTCAAGTGTATTCATCCAATTCTTCTTTTTGTTGCAATCTCGTGAGTGTTGAGAAGAAAAATTCTTCCTTGACACCTTGGAACCTTTTAAAGAACGCATTTTTTTAATTTCCTCTAATTGATAGAAAGTGTCATCTTTTTCCACCACATATACCAATTATATGCTTCGCCTTCCATTTGCATGGAAGCATGCTTAATATCTTCGTCATCATTGTCAATACCGTAAATCTCGAAATATTCTTCTGCTTTATTGAACCAAGCAATTTTGTAATTTTCATTACCGTCAAATTTGGATAGCTCAAATTTTTCTCTTCATTGATATGTAGCTATCGACGGGGCGAAGAAAGGGTGTTTATTTGAAAATGGCATATTGGTGTATGTATTCCAAAGTTGCCTATTTTGGACATTCTTGTTACTGTTTTCTTGATTAAGCATCGAATATGTCTTTGGAGACTCGGGTTTCTCATGTGAGTCTGATGATTTTGATGAATCTGGAGAATTGTGATGTTGAGTAGCCTCATTATTCTGGGGTATTTGATCGGGAATAATCTTCATATTGTCACAAATACAAGTCAACATCATCATTTCTTGATCCACCTTCACTGAAAGGTTTGCCTGATCCTTTTTAAATTCATTCTTGTTCTGCTCGAGATGACTCTTTATTATCTTTTTTGTGTCTTGGAGTGCTTCAATTTTTTCGCCATGTCCGGTCACCTTAGCCTCAAGATCTATCAATTTTTTACTAAAATAGGTAATTGTCATAGACGACAACATTGAACGCGTCTACGACAATGTATATTTATCCAATTTTTACTTTTCTTAATTCGACCCTAATTTTTTATTTATTTATTTTTCTTTAATTTTTTTTAAATAATAAATTTATTAAATATACTATACAATATATAACTATATAATATATTGAAATATATCAAAAGACCTATGATACCACAACGTGCAGGCGTTTAACTTGGAACAATGCGTGATTAGTGGGGAATTAAAACACGGTCAGAAGGGAATAGTGGACATGTAGTGAAGGTACACAAGGATTGGCAGCGTGACACTGGTGCAGAAGAATGGGACAATGGAACGATGAGGAAAACAATGCTGGAAAAACCGAGAATCGACGGATAGACTTGGACGGACTGTCGAAAGGTAGCGGAACCAGTGACAAGGTAGCGTCGGATGTAGATGAGGATTTGATAGGTAGTGGAACTGGTGGAAGTCAACGATTCTAGTGGAGGCGAGGACGACCAGAAGACAACGAAAAAACATCGTGGGACACGAGAATGGTAGATGGGATACGACAGGGAGGCAACAGTCGAGTAACGCAAGCGGGGGTACAGATGGGAGTCGAGGTTGTCGACGGAAGACAACTCGGGAAAACAAAATGGAATGAACAAAATGATATGCATGGTAAGAAACAATGATGCAGGAGGAATGGCGTCAGAGCAGAGAAAACCGGGCTCTAATACCAGAAGAGGCAAAGAACTCAACATTACACAGAAAATGTATATATTTTAATAATAAATTTGAATGATGATTTACAGTGTGGTAGGCCCTGGTTTAAATACGACCATGGGTGCCTCTTGGTGAATGGGATCATGCCCTTTACCTGATTAACTAATAGTTATATATTAACTTTTACATAAAAAATTCAGCCTTGCCTTAGATTCAATATCTGGTCCCGAGGAAAGGATTACAGTCCAAAAAAATCAGAGGAATTTTTATCCATACATTTTTGAATTGGCTTCTAGTGCTTTCCAAAGGCTCTTATTATCATCCCTATACTTTTCTACAAATAACAAGTACTCTACATAAATAACTAGAAGAACCAAAAAACACGTAATGCAATAACTAAGTTTTTCATTGAATACCTTACAAATTTCATTATATGTAGCAACCAATCTAAATTATTTCACAAGAAACAAATGAGATAATTTATTCAAAGATGGCAACATTAGGATATGCATGCGGGAATTACAATAAAAGTTGTTCAAAATTTTGTACCACATATAATCATCGGAAGAAAATCACTAGAATTATCAAATTCAGACACTGCAACAAGGAAATGCAACCACCTTCCAACCCTTCAAAAGGTTGGAAAATTTTATATAAATTATCAATCATTACAATGGTTCAAAATCCAAAAATCCATGTTGTTTGGATAGATAGATAGCTACATCTTGTTGAAATAAATCGTTCTATACAAAAATGGTTTTGTAATGATCTAAACGGATCAAAAGGAATGAGCTTCCTATCATCTAGTGGTCCCCACTATAATGACCATGGAACAATGCTCAATGCAACATGTGAGTTTTACATTGGAAGATATAACTAGAGACCCAAAACATTTCGGGAATAGGTCTATTCTTGGTCCCTATTGGTAATAAATAGTTTATGCTCAGTGAATACCTTTCCTCCATGATTACTTTGGTTTCCATTTAATTTTCCCTATGGTAATATCAACACTATCAATAAGATGGCCTGGGAAATAATCAAGAGGTAGAAGAAAATACAATTATATCTTACTATGTTAAACATGACTCATAAAAAAAATTGTACATTTTTACAAATGGAATATTTCTATCCATGGTTTTACCCATGGGTAATAGATACTACAAAAAATTGGATATTGTGTGGTGAAGTTGATATCTTACAGTCACATATTGCTACCTCCTCATTGCCATTGAATGTTCTCCCTACTAGGTTTGCAACAATAACCCTATACATATCATTACTAACAACTTGAGAATATGTTGTGGGAAAAAATTGCCAAGGCTTTCAATTTAATTGCACAAAAATGGACAACATGATATACTAGACCAAGATTTCCTCCTTGCCTTAGAAATAAACTTTGTTCAATATCTGGTCTCGAGGAAAGGATTGCAGTCCAAAAAAATTAGAGGAAATTTTAGCCATACACTTTTGAATTGGCTTCTAGTGCTTTCCAAAGGCTCTTATTATCATCCCTGTACTTTTCTACAAAGAACAAGTACTCTGCATAAATAATTGGAGGAACCAAAAAAGAACGCAATGCAAACTAAGTTGTTCAAAGTGTTTAAAACCTTCCCAAATAGAAGATCAAATCCAGTAAATCAACAACATTGTGAAATAGCAACACTTCCATTTTGATCCCAAGATCAAGAATTAGTAATCTATAACACACATTGCAATGGATTCATGCTGCTAAATTAAAAAACTCCATACCTCAATTTCTCCAGTCTTTTCTTTTTTTGGGCTTCCACATTTGATACAAGTTGTGCAAATTTTCGTTTCCCCTCCTTCAATTCAGTCTCCAACTTTGTAATCTAATCAAGAAAAGGGTTACACATTTAAGAAACAAAGAACACAGATAGGTTAACTCTCTAAGTGTGCTCATGGTAATATCACTATGATCAGTCAATATTTTGATCAAATATTCCCTCCTCTGGAATTCAAACATCTTCAATGAAAACATCAAGAGCATAAAAATTGTCAAGTTTCAAATGACTCTGCCTCACCATCTAGTTTAACTCCAATTGTCTGTGACGATATTTCTCACACCTAATCCAAACCATCAATTAAAATGTCAGCAGATGTCTCAATTAGGAAGCCATATGTTTTTGACAAGTATTCTTTTATGGGAACCTAAGACATACATAGGACTATGAATAGAACTTCACAAAAAAAAAAAAAAATGCAAGGAACCAGCTTTATCATAAATCTTGATAAGAGAATAAAATATTGGATACATGTTATAAGATTGATCAAATGAAAAATAGTGATGGATAAACAAGATCCATCATCCAAATGGTGCAAGGAGAGTCCCCATACATAGACATAGAGAAGAATAATTGACCACATAGGAATGTTGTGAGTAACAAGGGCTGCAAATATTTTTAACAACTAAATATTAATTGTAGAAGGGGCTAATTGAAATGTAGCTAGTGTCAGTCTTCATAATTATGATATCATGACTTGATGTAATCATTGTACTTGTTAAAATAAAGAAAAGAAAAATATTCATTTTTGTAAAAGAAAAATTATTTATGGGTTTCTTGCCCATGGTCCTAGGTTGTGAACCCATTGAGTGCTCTAGGGAGTCAATATCAAATTCATAATGTAAAACCCCTTAAAGGGCTCTTGTATCAATGTAAAGAAAAATAGTTTATGTCATGGAAATGTTTAGATATTGCCCAAGAGATCAGGTCATCTAGCCCTAAAGGTTGGCCTAGAAGATGCTTGAGGACCCACTCAAATGACTATGTATTGGAGAGGAATTCATCTTCCAAATACATACTTGTGCATTCGACTTTCTCAAGGAGATACGAGGCAGTACAGAAGTGCGAAAAAGAGGAAGAAGGACAATGAATCTGGAGGAGTGTTTTGGTCTTGGATTTTTGGTTTATCTTTCTCATTGGCAACCAAATTCTCTGTGGAAGGATATGTTGCCTCAAATATGAAATTGCATGTGGAAGGATAGATTGCCTCAGCCTTGGTCTTGGAAGTCTTCATTAAAAAATATATAAGTAGTTCTCTAGGTTTTCCCCTTTTGGAGGGGTTTTTCCCTGACTTGTAGTTTGATTCTTGTGTCTCTCTTTGTTTGCATTGTGATCTTCTTGTTGGCATTTGTCTTGATGATGAACATAACTAAATAATAATGCTAATGCTATAATATAATATAACTCACAAGAAAATTGGCAAGAATTACAGAGAAATCAATATAATAATCACCCAAACTGACTGCCCTATATTTCTCAACACAAATATCACAAGCTGAGACTAGACTATTTTAAGATGGTTTACATCCAGTCGGTAATCGTATTATGATAATGCAATCCTGAAAAATAAATAGACTAAGTGTTACACAATATTTTGTCACCGACCCCACATTTCCTGATACTGGATAAAGTCGGTCTCTGAGTGATATATGCTCTTTGTCATATACCAAAATATGTGTCCAAATCTTCCATATTACTCAAGAAGATTGCCTAAGATCATTAATCCTGAAGTTGACCCTTTTTACCTATGTTTCAAGATCGTCACAAAACATCAGTATCCTGTCTGCGATGATGGACCACAGTGAACAAGAACCTCGCAACATCATCGCAAGAGTACATTTGTTCTCAGCGACGGTCAGATTTTAGGGATCGTCGCAGGTCATCGCTATCCTGCTTGCGACGATAGCTCTGAATGCACTAACGCCTTGTGACGTCGTCTCTGAGTCTCAGTGTTTGACCTGCAACGACCCAAATATGGCTAATTAGTTCAAACACAATGCTTCTGGGTGGTTCTAGAGCTGGTTTTTGGGTCAAAGAAGTTCACCTTTCCTCATTTGAGATGGTGGTTCCGCCTTTTGAGTAACCTCCCATTAAGAATAGCTTCCTATCCCCTCAGTTATGGAGGCTCCTCCTCTTATAAAAGCATCCTCCATGGCTATGATTAGCTAGTTCGGAGTTCTTAGAGTGCGAGTTGAGCTTTTGGTGTGCTAGTTCTTAGCTTGTTGGATTGATAGCTTACAGTTTGGATTGCCTTTCATGTTGTGGATTGAGAGTGTAAAATGGTTTTATAAGAAGGAAGCCTTGTTGTAATTGCCTTAGTTTCATACTTGTGCTTTTGGGTGAGAGAGAGAGTCATGAATCTTTTTGGGAGACCTTTGAGAGTGAATTCTTATGGAGACATACTGATTGGACCCTTCAAGGAAGCTTGCGACGTCAAGGCATGGTTGTAAGCTTTACTGTTGTTTACATTAAAACAATCAATGGTTATTTCCTATATCATGTATGAAATGTATGTTGATAGCTTATGGTTCCTTGAATCTTTAAGTAGATAGTTCGTTGTTGTGCTCTATTATGTTTTTTTTCGTTTTCATATGTTGTTTCAAGTGAATCATTCATTAAGGAGAAGATAGCGATAGCTGAAGCGATGTGACGAAGACTTCATCAAACACCAGTATAAGGTAAGCCTCTTCAACGATAACTATTTAAGGAATTAGCTATTGTCTTTGTCTTGCTGTGACTAGGCTAGAGGGGTTGTCTCTGTCCGAAGAGGGAACTTACTTGCATCACAAGTTGGCGACTCCACTGGGGAGATCCTTGTGTGTTGTCTCTTGTTTTTGCTCTTGATTTGTTTTTTATTGAATTACATAGTGTCTTTGTTTGGGACTGAACCATCAGTGTTTTGGATCACTTGAGTAGATCCGGTAGTCCACCTCACTGTCTAAGTGATAACCATGGTGTCTTTCAGCTATTTTTGTCGTGTTTTCTTTCTCCGTTGAGATCGTCACTGTTTAATTCCTATCAGCTGCGATGAATCACTCATGTCCTCTTTACCCAAGCTATACGTCACGGATATCCCATCATACAGCTACGATGATTCCTGAAATCGGACTGTCGCTGAGAACAGGTGTACCCTTGTGACAACGTCGCTCAGTTTCCTGTGTAGTGCCTGCGACGATTTGGCGATCGTCTCATGTTGTGAGTCTTACCCCTGCAACAACTCATGTAGGATTGTTTTTTACAGCCCTGCCTCCTAAATAGGCCAGTATAGCTTGTTCTTTGCTGTCTCTTACATCTTATTAAGCTTGTTTTGACTGTGTTTGCTAAAGCATATCCTTCTTAGTTCCGTTTGTATGAGTTTTGGTTTTTGGGCTGTGTGACCTAAGTCTTTTAGGGTTTCATCAAGAATTCACTTGTTTTGAGTTACTTGTCCTTCCAAGATTCTGCACTACATCCACAACAGTCTTGTTGATTTGTTTGAAGCTGTTCTCTTACTACTTTCCCATCTTCTTGGTTGATCCATAGTAATTGGTCATCAAACAAGCTTGTTGTGTTGATTTGATTTCCATTCACTATTGAAGCATAGATTACATTTTCCTTTTGATCAGTCAAGTTGTGCATTAGCTTGTTTGTTATTTATTCCAAAAATAAAAAAACAATTGCACTCATATAGTATACGAAAATGAAAGCATGTTTGCATTAGTAGATTATTTATGATTAACAATTGAAAAGCGAAATTCAAATCTTTCATTTTTTCGTCATAGTATTTGTGAGATAAGCGGAAATCGATGCATTGTGTTTCCTATTGATTGGATTACTTGCTTGCACTACTGTTCTTGCATTTTCTTGTTTGGAAATGAACTCCTTACCCTCATTTAGGTAATCATTCATCGAAAAGAATGGTTTTTTTCTCATCTAGTTACATTCTACGAGTGTTAAAGATACATTCTATAAGGCCTTGAAATCAAAACTTAATTCAAGATTAATTGTTAAAATCTATTGAATGAACTTAAAAATGCATTAGAACCTAACACTCACATATTTATAAGTCTAGGCTAGAGACGTGTTCCGGCTTCATTAAACCTAGTTCCTATTGTTCTCACTAAGGTTGGGTGATTCCTCCTTTTGTGATACAATAGATGCTAGTACGGATTTGTGCTCCCTGTACTGTCGCGTATATATTAGGAGACCCCACTAGGTTATCATCCTATTATCGATAGGAAGCTGAGTCTACCGCCTTACGAGTCGTAACGCACCGAACACAGCATTCGGGAAGATTGATTGCTGTACGGAAAGTCCTTGGTTATTTCTCTTTCATTTTATTACCAAGGTGTATATGTAGTTTTACGATTTGTCTGGTAAACCTCTTGCCTAGAATCCCAGAGCAGTCACTTTCGTTCCTTTTCGACTCTTCAAAAGTAAAAGGATCATCTAAGCACTTGTCCTTTCAGGCTCATTAAACTTCGAAAGCGAAAGAGTCACCTTTCGTCCTTTTCTCAACTCTTAAAATATGAAAAGGAAAAGTTTTGTTTCAATGTTGTAAAATTAACTGCCCACGAAATATTCCTAGTTAAAGTTAGCATTCCTTTCAAGGTCGATTCCAATGGCAACATTTCCAGAGTCTACCAATCAAGATCTCCCCCCGGATGGGAATCCTGGTCCTTTTCCTTCTTTTGGAAATGCTGGTGCTCCTTATATGGCAACGTTGTCCTTGCCTGGGTTAACCATTGGTTTACCTGTTTGGTTGTTTTCAACCTCGGTGGTCCCGAGCATCATGACTCCTGTTCCGCCGTCTCCTTCATTTGAATCACAACAAGATGATTCTAGGGTTGACCCTTTGCCTTCTTCCCCTATTTCTTCACCCTCCCCTTCTACTTCACCTGGTGAAAGTTCTAAATCCAGTAACCAAGAGGCTAAGAAGAATAAGTTAGATAAGCGAGAGGCCATCCATGCAACTATTACTCTGAGCACACCTCTGATAGAAAAACCTTCCGATCCTCCACGGAAGGTCAAATTTCCTTGTAAGTCGTGCAAGGGTGACCATTTCCTTCGAGATTGTCCTAGTATTGCTAGGATCTTAGAAGTATCGTCTCAAGATCTGACTCGTCACTCCTCATCGCCCTCAACTAGCAGTGGTAAGAAGAAAGGGAAGATTAGATTCCCCTATAGGTTATGTGAAGGCGAACATCTTCTTCACCTTTGTCCGCTCATGGATAAAGCTTCCACCGTTTTGGAAAATCTTACAACTCCTCAACCCCAACTTCCGATTGGTTATCAGAGGCTTTCTTCTGACCCTCTCTCAGTTGACAAAGAGATTGCCTCAGATTCATCTCTTGCTTGTCCTGCTCTCTCTGAGCGAGACTCTCTCATGACTATTCCCGACCAACCATTGGTCGCTAAGAATGTCGACTTGGTTTCACCAGTCGTTGTTCATTCTGTTCTGGATGAGCATTGTGATCATACTGCTCATGTTCTTCTCGTCTCGTCAGATTCTCCTGAATCAAAGAGTGACCCTCCTGTCTTGGCTAATCAAGAGATTCCTTCTTTGATTCTTGTCGAGCATGGGGGAAATCATACGATACCCCCACCAAGTAGTTTTGTTGTTTCCTTCAACTGGAATCACTTGACTGCATTCCGCCTTCCATCTTATGTGCCTTTCCAGATCACCGTGCATGCCTATAATATGGTGGTACCTGGCACTTTATTGGATGAGGGTGCGTCTGTTAGCCTCATGTCTTCCACTACTTGGCAAGCTTTGGGCTCCCCACAGCTTGTGCATGTCACCCAGAATCTGTTGGCTTTCGACGGAGGAACCAGTCAACCCTTAGGGATCCTTCCAAAGTTTCCTATTACTTTGGGGGGTAAAATCGTCTATATAGACGTGATGGTCATCCAAGGTGCGTTGGACTTCAGTCTTCTCCTTGGCCGTGACTATATTTATGTCATGGGGGCTCTTGTTTCTTCGCTTTTTCCATGTGGTTTGTTTTCCACATGACGGAAGAATTGTGACTATAGATAAATTGTCGTTCTTTGGTCACCAAGTACATCCTTTGCAACCATCATCCCCTACTGGCCCTTGTTTTCCAGCAGTACCTTCCCCGCCACAGGTTAATTATGTGGCTACCCATTCTGTCTCCGCATCTACTGATGATCACGCAGATGGTCTCGTACATCACGTACTGGGCGCATTAGAACCCGATTTGTTGTTGGTGCCCCATGACATATATTCCTTCTAGAGCATGGTTCTTCCATCCAGTGAAGACCTCTTAGGAGTCATGTTCTCATATGGTTTGTGAACAAAATGTCCCGAGGATAGTTCTTTTCTTGTGTTGACCTCGTTAAAAAATGAAACAAGGAGTCTCGAGGATTGTTCTTTTCTTGTGTCGACCACGTTAAAAAATGAAACAAGGAGTATGGAGCATAGTTCCTTGTCTTGTGTCAAGCTCGTTAAAAAATGAATCAAGGCGTCTTGAGGAGAGTTCTTGATCTTGTGTCAACCTCATTAAAATGAAACAAATGTTTTGAGGATAGTTCTTTCACTATGTCAACCTCGTTAAAATATGAAACAACTCCCTTTTCCACATCGAGTCTTTGATTAAGATCTCGTAAAATCCCCGTAGAGTCTTACCTGAATCTCGAGAGTGAACCTTCATTCCATCCACCCAGTTGAATGCAATGAAGCTTGGGGGGCATGTATCTCGAGTGGATCATTATGTTGGGGGCATGCGAACCTTATTCAAGCATAGTTTTTCATTTCAAGCTCATGTAAACATGAAACCAAATTCAAGCATAGTTCTCCATGGTTCGAGCTTGTGTAAAAATGAACCCATGTGCCGAAGTACCTTTTTTGGTTTGGTGTGTAAAGCGATTTCTTGCTTATTTTGTCTTTTGTTGTTTATGCAGATGTTAAATATATTGACTAGTGCATTAGTGAATTATGTGTTAGATAGACATTTGCGAAAATTATAAATCATAAACAAACATTTAGACATAATAAGCAGAGACAATAAAACATAGATAGATCTATATCATGAGTTGCGCACCATGGCACTCAAATATATATATATATATATATATATATATATATATATATATATATATATATATATATATATATATATATATATATATATATATACATACATGTGTCCAAAAAATATGTGTGTTTAGTTACATCGTGAGACACATGTCTCTCAAAAATCTACAGAAAAGAAACCTAGAAGTCTACTATGCATTATGCTCTTTATAGCAGACTACTACTCGGACCATGCATTGAAGCAACTGATGTATCCTGTTCGACACACCCACTGTGTGTCGTTGGCACTGCGTGGGAATCTCCTCGAATCCTCTGTAGTCTAGGATCCCCTCAGTCAAGCCCTCTAGGTTACAGGCTATCTCCTCCTCAGCATCTCCACCCAAAGGTGGTAAGTCAATCTCTCTGGGAGCCCTCCGGGTAGTAGGAGCGAGACCTACTGGTCTCTCAGGTCCAACATCTGCAAAGAATTGAACATAATAATTAGGGCATGTATATTTAAAATCCAAAAACAACAAAAAATTACAAAAGTTTGTCGGTCAAGCTGAGTCTTTTACCTCTCTTGTCCCACTGTTCGCCGGGTGGAAGCAACATGTTTGGATCGCCCGTGAAGTCCATCCTAGCGTACGACCAATCCTCGACTATGACTTGTTGGCGGTTCATCCACTCAACAAATTCCAAACCCCATGATGTAGACTGGCCATCGCCTCCTCATGGCATCACAAGTGCCCATCAAGTTATCCGTGTCTGTCATGGCCTTGGCCATCCCACCGTCACGTCCTATCTCTGGAGGACTGGTACTCGCTCCAGTATAACTGCCACTAGGATTGATCCCTAGCCGAACTGTTTCACCTCACCCCGATGGCACTTGGTCAGTTGTCTCTTCATATTGAGAGACACAGCCTCTGCCCAGTTAAACATAGTAGGGTTCAAGCAGTCTTGGGCTAACCGTAATTGAGTCTTGGTTGCCTCGTGCTGGGCTTGGGAGCCAGCTGCTATGGTTATGTTAAATAACAGTACCCGTAGTGACAAATCATTAACAGTGACAATTTGTAGCTTGCCACTTGTTGATGATTTCCGTGCTCCTGGCGGGCACAGTCTCGCGATAAGTGTGTCCATAGAGTCTCTGGTAACCCGAGTTCCCACCATGTGGGGCATCTCTCCTCTTCTTGACAACCCAGTCAAAAAATAGATGTCTGTGGCATCAAATTCAATTTCTTGCCCGCGGATTATGAATTTTCCTTCGTTTGGATTCCATGCTCGGATTAGGTACTCCAGGAGATCTATTTGTGCTCTTAGCAATGGTGTCAGGAAGAACTTTAGTAACCCACAGTTCCGCAAGATGTTCAGACACTGAGGATCCGCCATTCCCATCTCATCATCATGGTCATGGGTACGTTCTTGCCATACGAACGCCATTGTTTATCCCTGCATGCATAAACATCCCTTTGTTAAAAGCCATCCAACCATTTTCACCATTTAAAACTGATTATAAATGAAGATTTTTGGGTTCCGATGCTCATTGCAGATGTTCTTAAAACAACTGCGACAAGCCAATTTGCATAGTTCACAAATTCACGAGTCGTCGCAAGTGTACATCACTTTCCTGCGACAATCCCATTTTTGCCCTGTGCAAATTTCTCGGTCGTCGCAACCCCGAGGGGGAAACTTGCGACGACCGAGGCAGAATTTTTGTCCAAAAAATTCCTTTAAACCCCGGTCTAAAACATGAAATTGCATCTAATTTTGGTGAAAAAACAAAGGTAAGGATAGGGTATTTACCTGGAAAAAGCGCAGAAGAAAATGGACCACTGAGTCTCCTGGAAATCGATCACCAAGCTTCACGAGGTACGCGATGTTTGAATTTTTTACCATAGTCACAAACACAAGTAAATTAGTTTTTTTTACCATAGTGCCTCTTTTATGACCTTTTTTTCAAAAATTTAGGGTTTCCTTTAGGGTTTGAAATTAGGGTTTTGGTCTATATGCATGTCTTTGCTAGACGATCTTATGCTTGCGTTTTCTTGTGTAGCGATAGGTGTTTCGAGCACTGGCGATGATCGATGCATAAATTATATACTCAATGAATACCAAAAAAAATCCTTTCCGAGTCAACTTTAAGCTCTTTTCTGACTCTTGAAACGTGAAAAGATTACCGATCCCTTGTCGTTTCAAGCTCGTTAATGGTTACGAAATGTCATGTCCCCAGTAAGTTTTTTACTTTTTCGGGTTGGAGGCACTATTTATGAAAATTACTCCTTGACTAGAATGGTCAAGCGATTCTTTCAAGTATCGTTTTCTACCTTTTCGGGCTTGAGAGACACAAACATACGAAAAGGGTCCCTTTGGAGTTCTCTTTTCCATGTTTTTTTCAAACTCTCTAAACATGAAAAACACTTTGAGTTTTATTTATGTCGGACTCATTAAACCCTGATGACATTGGACTCGTTGCCATGATGAGCCCGAGCTTCTCCTCCCTAGGGATCGTTAAAATTTCACTAGGTTGGATTTGTCTGAAGGACAAACTTATATTACAATCATATGCTATCCCCTTCAAGCTTGTGTTTCAAAAATAATTGGGGTACTCGCTAGCAATGGTGGGGGAAAAATTTGGAAATATTCTATTGATTACCTATGGTAGCTTGTCGTTCTTGAACATCGACAACTTTGTTGCTTCTCACTGAGTTTGGGATATCCTCACTTTGTCATTGGACTTCTGGGATTTGGGTTCTTCATTTTGCCTCATTCCATTCGATCCCTACTGTCTTCACATGACCTTTGATCCCTTGGTACAAAAATGCTGCCACATTTCGGAGTCGTGTCGCCAATATGTTCAAGAGCTTAATCCTTCTGCAGTTTGCACCCTTACATCCTCCTCTGGTTCTCTGTTTCATCCATCTACATCTTGTTCCTTTGTCTCGCGTCGTTGATGTGGGAAACAATATGGCTCTCCTGCAATGGATCGTTTCCTATGGACATCAACTCATTATCTAGGAAGTTGATGTAGAGACTCCTTTCGGGTACGTTGGAGCTTGTATGCCTCAATGGAAAGTTTTTCGCATTCGACGACAAGCTTGCATCATTGGCCTTCGATCAGGTGATTTCACAAGTGTTAGACTCCAGATCATTCTTCACACTTTGTGGATTGTACTAGCAGTACCTTGAGAACCATTGATATTATTGGTGGTCTCTCTCGCACTTGTTAACGGTTCACATCATTGGTCGGTAATCAAGTGATTTTCTAGTATGTTCGACTTCAACACATTTATTCACATATTAGAAATTGTACGATGGACAGGTCGGGATTCAAGACCCTAGGCTCAGATTACACAAGTCCAGGTTGCGTGGATTATTTATACATGACTCTTTTGATTGGATGGTTGCGACCATACCTGAGTCTTTCTCAATGGCTGTGTCCATACCTGCGTTTTCATATGGTCTTTTCGACTAGATGGCTATGTCCATACCACAGACCAGTTCTATTTGTCTTTTGGATGGTTGCGCCCATACCTTGACTACATGTATTTCTTTCATTATCAGAGGTATCAGTTGTACTTGCATCTACAGGTTCTCCGCGATGGTGTTTCGATTCAGTTATGGTTTCATAAAGCATTTGACCCCTCCCACTCTCTCGGCCTTCATGCTTTAGGGGGCATCTGTTACACAGTGTTTTGTCACCAGCCCCACATCCCTTGATACTGGATAAATTCGGTCTCTGAGTGATATATGCTCTTTTCCATATCCCAAAATATGTGTCCAAATCTTCCATATTACTCAAGAAGATTGCCTAAGCTCATTAATCCTGAAGTTGACCCTTTTTACCTATGTTTCAAGATCGTCACAGGACATCAGTATCCTGTTTGCGACGATGGACCAGAGTGAATGAGAACCTCGCGACACCGTCACAAGAGTACATCTGTTCTCAGTGACAGTCGGATTTTAGGGATCATCGCAGGTCATCGGTATCCTGGACAATAGCTCTGAATGCATTAACGCCTTATGACGTCGTCTCTGAGTCTCAGTGTTTGACCTGCAACGACCCAGATATGGCTAATTAGTTCAAACATAATGCTTCTAGGTGGTTCTGGAGCTAGTTGTTGGGTCAAAGAAGTTCACCATTCCTCATTTGAGATGGTGGTTCTACCTTTTGAGTAACCTCCCATGAAGATAAGCTTCCTCTCCCCTCATTTATGGAGGCTCCTCCTCTTATAAATGCATCCTCCATGGCTATGATTAGCTAGTTCAGAGTTATTAGAGTGCCAGTTGAGCTTTTGGTGTGCTAGTTCTTAGCTTGTTGGATTGATAGCTTACATTTTGGATTGCCTTTCATGTTGTGGATTGAGAGTGTAACATGGTTTTGTAAAAAGGAAGCCTTGTTGTGATTACCTTAGTTTCATACTTGTGCTTTTGGGTGAGAGAGAGAGTCATCGGTCTTTCTGGGAGGCCTTTGAGAGTGAATGCTTATGGAGACATACTAATCAGACCCTTCAAGAAAGCTTGTGACGTCAAGGCGTGGTTGTACGCTTTACTGTTGTTTACATTAATACAATCAATGGTTATTTCCTATATCACGTATGAAATGTATGTTGATAGCTTATGGTTCCTTAACTCTGTAAGTAGATAGTTCATTGTTGTGCTCTATTATGTTTTTTCTTGTTTTCATATGTTGTTTCAGGTGAATCATTCATTAAGGAGAAGATAGTGATAGCTGAAGCGACATGACGAAGACTTCATCAAACACCGGTATAAGGTAGGCCTCTTCAACGATAACTATTTAAGGAATTAGCTATTGTCTTTGTCTTGCTGTGAGTAGACCCACTCCAGGGCTAGAGGGGTTGTCTCTGTCCGTAGAGGGAACTTACCTGCATCACACTAAGTGAACTATAAAATGCATCCAAACATGGGCCAATAATTGAAAAATTACTCTCATAAAAAGGCAACAAATGGCAAAAATCTAAGCAATTTTAAGTGGTTTTATTGCTACCTATCAAACTAACCATGGCCAAAGAAAAAGGAAAAATCGTAAATGCAACTGTTTGCAACATCATAGAGCCCAAAACCAAGGAAACTACAATACTTAAAATATTACAAGCTCCGTGGAAGGATAGATTGCCTCAGATCCGAAAGTCTCTGTGGAAGGATAGATTGCCTCAGTCTTGGTCTTGGAAGTCTTCATTGACAAATCTATAAGGAGTTCTCTGGGTTTTTCCCTTTTGGAGGGGTTTTGAATTGGCTTGGAGTCTAATTATTGTGTCTCTCTTTATTTGCATTGTGATCTTCTTGTTGGAATTTGTCTTGATGATGAACATAACTAAATAATAATGCTAATTCTATAATATAAATCACAAGAAAATGTTAAGAATTACAGATAAATCAATTTAATAATCACCCAAACTGACTGCCCTATATTTCTCAACACTAATATCACAAGCTGAGACTAGAATATTTTAAAATGGTTTACATCCAGTTGGTAATTGTATTATGATAATGCAATCTTGAATAAGAAAGAGACTAAGTGAACTATAAAATGCATCCAAACATGGGCCAATAATTATAAATTTACTCTCATAAAAAGGCAACAAATGGCAAAAATCTAAGCAATTTTAAGTGGTTTGATTGCTACCTATCAAACTAATCATGGCCAAAGAAAAAGGAAAAATCATAAATGCAACTGTTTGCAACATCATAGAGCCTAAAACCAATTAACTACAATACTGAAAATATTACAAGCTCTGAAAGGTCTCGATGGCTATCATTCAAAACAAAGACAAGTTAGCAGTATTGGTGAGTTGTCCAGCAAACATACACTTACTATGGAGGGTCATTCATGCATTATCAAGCACATAATTTCCCTGTAAAAGGAATGCACTCTTTCACAGAGAGCTTCATAGTTGCAGCAATAACAATGTATCTAATGCAAATACTAAGAACAAAGCATCTGGTATTGACATTAACTAATGGAAAAACATGAATTTTATAAAAACAAACATAAATTTTACTCCATGTCATGATCCTCCATAAATTGTTCTTTAGAACCTTAAAGTTGCTTTAGGATGTTCAAAAGGAAAATAATGTAGATGAAAAATGAGTTCCTTAAGCATGTTAATCAACTGGGAGTAGTTGGTATCAAAAGCATTATGCCAAGTAGAGATTTAACAATTCAGATCTCAATGCAACCCTAAAATCCTGAAACTAGCCCCTATATCCCAAGTCATCTTTAGAATTCCCAAGAAAACATTTCTCAATAAATATGGGAAAGATATGTAGGTTAGGTAGTCAGAAGTTGAATAAGTAGATAAAAATAGATGCATTAACTCTAAAAAAGCATAGTTGACACAAACAATAATTTTGAAAAGGGATAAGATTTCATGAATAAGTTCACCTTTAAATACCTCATGAATAGTTGTATATTCTCCTCACAGATGTTATTAACCAATTTGTTTAATGTACCATGAACAAATTGTAGTTCCTTCCCTCTAGTGACAGCTTGTAGTTAAAAAAACCTGTTAGACAAACCTGCAGGTCAGAAAGTAGATTTTTCCAAATTCATAATTCGTTTTCAATTAATTATCTTGCATGGATTATTTGTTTCCAGACCGGTAATAGGAAGTTGCAAGTCACGAAGCCAGTTGTTTCAATTTAGTGCTAAAGGTTCACATATTTGCATATAAATTAGTCTTTACCTTTTAGCAAAGTAGTTCAACTATGAATGTATCAAGTATATCATATAGGTATTTGGTATCTATTGACATAAAATGTGGGAAAGTGGGATTCTATAATATAAATCAAGACAGCCTAATAATTTATGGGAGAAAACTTGGTGAGTGTAAAACTACCAATGATTCATTAATGATGTTAAGATACTTTAAGATTTTACAATTTTCTTGATGAATTATGCTAGTATGTTCATTCAAAGAAATAGGATTGAAGTTTGTAAAAATTATCTCAATCAACAAAGAAAAAATATTTCCATAAATTCAAACAAAATATCCTAGAACCTTTCTTAAAACAATTGATAACTGTGACAAAGACTAACATTGTGAAGATACAAATTTTACTATCCAGCTAAAGAGATTCCCAATCCTAGCATAAGAGTAGTTGTGTTGAAGACTTAAGTTGAGCTTACTCTGTGGGGGATTAACACATGCCCTGTTGATACAAGCATTGACTTTTCAATGCAAAGGTCTGAAGCTAAAATCTCCTGAAGTCCACCCTTGTGTTCAAGTGGGTTATTGTACATTGTTAATGTGGAGTTGGGGTTCAAATCTTCCCACATATCAAACAAAAGGGATTACTTATCAAAATGGAAAAAGAAAAATGTTGAACTTACTATGGACCAAGTTAAGGTATCAAGATACAAACTATCAACTTTGCTTAAGTAATGGTCTCCATAATATCCATCGTACACCATAAGCTTTTTTTCAACGGGAATTGCAGTATGGCTATCCCTGGGAGTAAGAAGATCCTCCTTCACATAAGGGGAAATCCATTTCATTTGCTTCAGGTCCAAAATATGAACACCATTCAAATAATTCCCTTCCCTTTCCGTACTAACCCCAAAAATAACCAATTTACTATCACCAACAAGAGTTACAATGTGGCTATCTCGTGGGAATGGTGAGATTCGAAAGAGAAGTGACTTTGGTAAACAACAGATTCTCTCTCAACCACTAGAGTTTCACCTTTTCCTCCTCTTCTTCATTTTTTCAACAACAAGTCACCATTTTCATCTAGCTTGAGGTCATCAAGGTTCTCTTCTAGCGATTTATCATGGCTCTTGTCTTCTAAACTTGCGAAATCAAAGAGCCTTTTGGTGAAAGATCCCACTAACTTGTTGGTAATCGAACTCGCGGCTGGTTTGGGGAAGTAATTTGCAGACTCTCCTTTGGAAATGGAGATACTGACCAAAAGAAACCCTTTAGTGGTAATCTGACTCGCCATTAGTATGTGGAAGTAATTTGCAGACTCGCCTTTGGAAATGGAGAAACTAACCAAAAGAAACCCACCTGCATGATCAAAAGAAACCCACATGCATGAAACCCTATTCTTCATCCCGCCTGTTTTTTGCCTCCATCTAAACAATACCTTAATAATACGCATGTCGCTAGGAAACATATAAAAACTCTTTACCCTCTCAATATAATATTCCATTTTTCCATTTTGTTATGCCTCAATGTGCATTGTCTATGAAGCCCCCATGTCATAGACCCCTTTAAGGGGTGGTTAAATCCATCTACCTATATCTTAACATTGCATATGAATTTAGAGACCCCTCTAAATTTTAACACTGCAAATGGATTCAGAGACCCTTGCAGTGTTAAAATTTAGTGAAATGTAAAACTTCAGTATCAAAAAATCAATTTTCCTTTTCCGGAGTGACACAATTAAAAATGACTAGCATAAATGACTAATTCATATACTTGTTGTACTTGTTAGTTGGTCATATTTTTATTCTTGGACTATAGAAGTAATTTATGTTAATCATTTTTAAACTTTTCACTTATTATCTAGTCATATATTTTAGTCCTTGACTAAACTAGTCATTTTTAGTTGGGTTACTTATTATCTAGTCGTATATTTTATCCCCATACTAAATTAGTCATTTTTACTTGGTTCACTAAAATTGCTCTAATTGAGCAGTAATTCAGATGAAATAATTGTGGTGACTAACTTTTTTAGTCGTGTTGTCACTAATCTCTCATTTTTTACTAGTGTTATATTCATGCTAAAAAGCGCAGACATGGTGCAAGATGTCACGGGCTTGGGACTCTTCTCGACCTTGACTCTGACCTTCTAAATGAATTTCAAAGATCCTTGAACTATTTTTTCATTAGGAAGAAGATCAGAGCGAGTGACATATTTAGGGCTCCAACTCCAAATATCTACGGATTACGCTCAATGTTTTCATTCTGTCGGTTGTCATACCATTATCTTTCCTCCACTCTAGCACTTGATCCTCACATATCCTCTAAGGCCACTCGACTTTTTCCAAGATCTCGTCCTCTGCAATTTGATCACACCATCTACACTGAAATATGCGGCAATGGTAAGTTGTTGTCGGGGACCGAAGCCCAACGAATCTTCCACTTAGATCCACATTTGGGTAACTCATTACGTCGACGACACTCAGGATTGCACCAAACTTTTTTTTTGGTCACAGGCCCAAATATTTTCTCCACCATGGCATCAGGCTTCAGTGCCTCTATCTAGGGCGTCCATGGAGACTCTACCAAACTCAACCACTAGTCACACACAATCTAAAAGCCACCACCATAGTTAATCCATTGGTGCTTTCATGGCCACCACCTCATTCACGGCCTCTTAAACGCTTGGATTGCAGAGTGTTTACGCAAATCTAGGCCAATATGCACTCTAGTCTTCGAACATTCTTTGTGTCAATATCTCCATCCATGAGGGAAACGCTTATTTCTTAGCATTAGTACAACACACTGAATTCACTTCATACCAATTCTACAACTTCAACCTCAAGGCCATTATCAACCTACTCTCGTTAAAGAGTCCAAGTTAACCTTGACCACAAAGGCGCCCCTATGAAGCCAAAACCTAGACCAAGGATCTAATACCAATTGATAAAAAATTATTAGAGAACATAAAATAATTACTGCAAGAAACAAATAAACAAGCAACAACCATAAAACATAAAAATAATTTACACCATGTTTACCCTGGGAAAAACCCAACCTAATGAAATTTCATTAACCTCGGCCAAAACCCTGGCCAACCTGGCCAAGTAAACCTTCACCGCTCACCTCCCTAACTTGCCTTACAAGGAAGTCCTCCCGGCCTTTTAAAGGCTACATTACATGAAATACCATGGGTACATAATACCTCGTGCCCAAAAACCACTACCGTTAGACTTGGTCAATTTTGACTCTATTCTCGAGTCAATTTTACCTAACACATAATACACACAAGATATCACACATATATTATTTAAAACTTTTCTTCAATCTCTTCATAAGGAAAGCTACGACTTGCTATTACAAAGTTCTCTGACTACAACCAGTAGGAAGCAACTACTCACTGATTTATTAGCTACAACTAAAAGGAGATACAACCCCTAAGTTTATCAGCTACCACTAAAAGGAGCATTAACCCCTAAGTTTATCAACTACTATTGAAAGGAGCTTCAACCCCTAAGTATTTACCAACAACTACTGGAAGGAGATACAAACCCTTATTTGTAAGCTACTACTTGCATGACCTCAATGATTCATCTTTCATACAATTTTCATACTCAAATCATGAAGGCCACCTCCATACATAAAAATAAATAAATAAATTGACTCCTCAATCACTCACCAAAACCACCATACAAACACATTCAACAATATTTGACTACTGAAAAATCCACTCTCATCCACCAGCGACACCAATCCATAACCAAAAAACCAACACAATTGCACACACTTGCAAATTTGATTATGCTTATAAAGGAATTTGCACTGATATTTTTAACCATTTAACATTAGTCATCTTGTGCTTTGAGATTTGCATGAATCTCTCATTTTTTCCTTTAGCGTGCTCAAAATATATCTTTTGAATTTGCTATCGAAGTCGTATGCTTCTTGTTAGTTGTTACTATAATTAATTATAAGTTTAACGGCTTAAATCTGTTGTTCTAGAATTTTTTATAGAAAGTTAGCAGTGCTTCTTCTATTTTTGGTGAATCTCCAAACCCAGTGTTTTGGCCAAATTTTCCTCCAAACATGTCCATGCTGCCAAAAACTACCACTAAATCGTTCATTCTTACCTTAAAGCTTTTGCTCTCCTCCATTATATATGTCATAAGGGCAGAATCAAGTTACCAAATCATTCATCCAAATATGGTGTATAACACCAAAATTCATGTTGTCAACCTCTTCATAATTTAACCTTCAATATAAGAAAAAACACTTTTAGAAAAACACAGTGCTAAACATAACTCCACTGGGCTTGAGAAGTTTTATATAAAAACACTACATGTAATCTTCCATAGGCCTATTGCGCTTTAAGCCCCAAGGGATTATTTTACTTGGAAATATACCATGGTATTTACGCCACCACAAGACCTTGACCTGGCCCTTGGATTTTAGCCCCGAATTAATATCCTTCTGGGATCACATGTCTAGTGGGTCTACCTACCTACACATGTGCTTTGTTCTCATTGGTCATGCACTACCCGACTATATTATCGTCATGTCCCAGAGCTTCGTCAACTCGGAGAAATCTTTGTCACACTCCCTTGAATCCTTCCGGGGTTCGGGGATTGGGATGAGGTGCCCTATTGGATGCCACCATCTGTGATCGTGGACCAATAAAGGACAAACCAAGGTGACTCTTTGACAACTCCCACATCTTCTCGACACATAGTAAGCTTGAATCTCTTTACTCTGCGCTATTTAGAAATATTTTAGGGTCTGGGGATCGAGATGACATCATGCTTACATCATCACGTGAAAATAAAAGACCAAAACATATCTGGTAGTGAGGAGAGAGAAAGGGTCTCGAGCCTTTGTGTTTTGCATCGATTTTCTTTAATAAAATTTATAAGGGTCCCAACCTTTTTACCGTTGTTATGCCACTCCTTGCGCTACATTCTCCAACCATATTTCATCATGGGATTAAATCTCTGCACTCACCTTTGTTTCTTCTGGGGAATCCTTCTTGGCCTGACATGTCCTGTGAGGACCTCCTACTGATACTATGCACCAATCACTACATGATGACACCTACGAGTTCCTCTCGGTCGGATGCCATCCCAGGAGTTTCCCCTTTACAAGTTGTTTGAACCGTCCAAGGCACTGTCATGTTGACACTGTGATCAACACCCTCCAAAGTTTTTCTCACACTCGAATTTCGGAGCCTACTAAGAATCTTATGGTTTTTCATCCTATGGTTACTCCATGGTCGATTGATTTTTTGCAAAAAGTTTAAGTCTTCTTCTCAAATTTCTAACTATAAATTCACTTGCACACGCATGCTCAGTCTTCAATTAGTTCATGAGAGCACTTCCTTTATGCAAACTTGAACAGGCATAACACCATCCATCAAGACAATTCATGTGAAATGTTTAACTCATGTCTATAGTCCATTGTGCACTTTTATTGACAATCCCCCTCACTTTGTTGTGTTTGTGAGTTTTCTCAATTGTCATTTTTTGTGCATTTTCGCTTTCACAAGTGTCATTTTCACATTTGTGGACGTTGTTTTGACTTGATTTTACTTTACTAAGTGTCGTTTTCATGTTATCTTCACTCTAACATGTGTCTCTTTTAAGGTCATTCACATTTTTCAAGTGTCATCTTATGTTTTCCTCCTATTGCAAGTGTCGCTTTTGTGCTTTCACTCTTGCATCTATCACACCTTTGTGTATCACCGAAGTTAGTTATCGTGCACTCTTTTTCATTAAATGGTCTTAAATGTCATTGGAATATGTGCTAGACACATTTCTACAACTTAGTGCACCTCTAGGTCATAGTCATCATTTATGTTGTAACTTGTGTTCTAAGTGTTCTAATGTGTCATTTCAACTGTCGCACTTATAAATAGGTGTCACTTTGCTATTGTTTTAAGGTGTGACTATTGTTCATGAGTCCTATGCATTCTATTGGCTTGTATTGATGGCATTTGTGTGTGTGGTCCATGTTTGAGTTGTGTTAATATGCATTTATTTATCCTACTCTGTTGGTCCCACACTTAGCCATTTTGTGAGCCCTTCTTTGTCATTTAGCCTAGTACAAGTTCTAAAGGCATTGACCCTCTTACTGGGTGACGATCGTAACTTATTCATGATCCTCATTGACATATCTTCCTCCCATACTTGTGCACTAACTCTTTTCTAAGGGTTCCTCCCTCTCACAGTGCATTAGTACTTCCTAAGGATAAGTCACCTAACATTGTGCTTCCTCCCTCAGTGAAAAGTGCATTTCAGATGAACAAGTAGCCACTTTCAGAGAGAACTGCACCCTCCCAAGCCTGAGCGCACTTCGAAATGATGAAGTGCACTTTGGAAAAACAAAGAATCCTCTCTTTAAAAGTGCATGACACACTCACGAAGCACCAATCCTTAAGGCACATGGCGCACTCACGAAGCATGAAGTCTTCATATTTCCCTTTGAGCACATGGCACATTCTTGAATCGCGGAGCCTTAAGGCACATTGCGCACTCACGAAGCATGAAGCCTTAAGGCGCATGGCACACTCGTGAAGCATGAATCCTTCATCCTTCGCTTTGAGTGCATGACGCACTCTTGAAGCACGAAGCATTCATCCTTCTCTTGAAGAGCGCATGGCGCAATCATGAAGCATGAATTCATCATTTGAGTTCACTCCTTCAACTCGAAGAACAGCACCCTCCTAGTTCCTCTTAAGCGCACAAGCACACTGAGAAGGCTTAAAGCTTGACCCCTTCGTCCCTTCGGTGTGCGTCTTGCACCCTCCTTTGTTCCTTGAGCACATGAGCGCACCCTGAATCAACGAATGTTTTCTCCTTCATGCTACGATTATGTGCCCTACACCCTCCTTGTTCCTCTTGAGCACATGAGCGCACTTGGAAGGCTTGAATCTTGACCCCTTCATCCCTTCAGTGTGTGCCCTCCTTAGCCTCCTTGAGCACATGAATGCATCTTGAACCAACGAATGATTCTCCTTCGTGCTTTGGCCCTGCGCCCTGCACTCTTTATTTCTCTCTCTTGCTTGAGTGCACAAGCACACCTTGAAGGTCTCTTGTGAGCCTTTACGAGTTTGACTGCACCCTCCTAATCAAGCCTTCTTCTTTTAACCCTCTCGCAGGCCTATCATTAGCTAATCATTTCGTGAGTTAGGTAATGATAGAATAGATCTTTTTAAGACTAATTTTACTTTGTCATGGATTATTTTCATTGGTAGGAGTACCTTCATAGCATGATGTGGTAATGCTAAAAGAAAATAAAAAGGAGGAAGCATAAAGAAACACTTGCAGAGAAGAAGAATAAAGAGACTTATCATGGAGACATGAAGCAGATCATGGATCGAAATAGAAAGAAGACATTTCATGATGGCTCAAAGGATTCCAAATTTGATCCAAGGCCCTGTGGAGGGTGAGGATAAGTAACAAAGTGGATCCTTCATGAAGATGAAGCATAGATCATATATATCATCAAGAATACAAGATGAAGCAGCAAGGAACACAACTTGGCATTTCCACCTAATCATGAAGTCTGTGTCATCATTATCAAGTTGTAACTTTACAAGTGTCATCATAATAGTCAATGTGTGCCCATGTGTCATTCCACATCATCATGTGGAACGTAATGATGTATTCACAAGGAAAGGACAAAATGTAATGTGTGGAAGTCCAAGAGTCATATGTGGAATATGAAAACTCACATAGCCATATATGGACAAGAGTTTTATAGAAATATAAAAGTCATATAGAGAAGTCCAAAAGTCATTTAGAAGTTCAAGGTTGTTTAGAAGTCCAAAGGACATGTTAGAAGTCCAAGAGTCAAGGGGGGAGGAAAGGTCACTCCTCTTGTTATAAAGGCAACCTCATAACTCAAGAAAAAGGATTTTGGAGGCTTAATATTTGGAGCATTAGTCTTGGATTATCTACTAGGCATAGGAGAGAAAACTACTCTTTGGAGAGGCAATGACTTAATGTTCCACTACTGGAACTAGTGTCTCACCATTGTAACCGTGTACTTGGATATTTCGTCTTATAATTGAAGCTCGATGAGACAACACATTTTCATGCATGTATTGTGGATGTCTTAGGACTATTATTTAAATGTTTTCTATATATGTTTCATTCATATGTACTAAGGAAATTGAAATATTTCGATGGCCTCAGTACTTATCTTGTTGAAGGTGTGTTGTATGTGGTTTAATGATCGTTGTGTCTAAGTGAAATATTTCGCTAGATAGCTAACAAGTCTTTATTTGCTAGTGCATCTCTCTTAGTTTAGTACTATTACTTCCTTCTAGAGGCTCACTTTTGTCTCCTCCCCTCGTGAAAGTTCCCTTTTATACATTACAATCAGTGTTTCACAATGTCAACTTATATGCTTGTTCAAGGGTTATGTATATAATCTCTTACGTTATTCATTGAAACCAAGGTGAGCCTTACAATTATGGTGGTCGGGATGATACTCTAAATGAAGCTTCCACTCCAAATGGTGTGAGGTCTGATTGGGACTTCACATCTCGTTGACCCCTTGTATGTTGGTGGTATCCAGCACCATCAACATTTTGCTGCTAGAAGGAGGGCCAAATGACAAGTTGTGCCCATTGTGTTTGTTTTGAATCTCTTATCTTAAATGGCTCTTTCCCAAGATGTTTTTCTAAGGAGCTTGATCTTACCATCCCTGCGAAAATCATTCATGACTTGTCTCAATTCAAGTTCGATGACGAGAGTGAACTAATTGTCCTTGCACATTTATTTCAAGTTATGCATTTTTGTCTCTCCAACATTGTAAATATCTCATGGCTAGGTTGTTCACTCTCACATTTGAAGATCAAGTTCAGAAGTGGTGTCATATGTTACCTGCTACTTCTATCCGTTCCCTCGAGCAACTTGTTAAGGAGCTCTATGAAGCCTTTGAAACTATGATTATTAAGATGTATGTGATAGAATTGATTTTTTTAGAATGGAACCTAGTGAATTTGCAAAGGAATTTCTTAATCGCTTCCTTCACCTTTATTGTAAATTTCCTGAGGGAGTTATTAATTCAGATTTCATTATGGAAAAATTTCAGAATTTGATTCTACTCTCTTTGAGATCTTTTGAATCTAAACCCCTAGATGATTCTCTCTCCCCAACTTCTTTTAACCATGGGATACCTCAATCTTCCGAGGAGGAACCTATTATTCCTTGTCCTCCTCCTTTTCTAGTACTAATTTGGGTACCCCCTGGTGATGATGTTAAAGTTGGGAAATCTGAAAATCAAATTGTTGATTTGTCCATTCAACCTCCATCCAATTATTATGATCATGTTGACGGTGCTCAACCTGCCAACATTCAGGGGATCTCCCTGATATGAAGTCCCAAATAGACCTCACACCGTTTGGTGTAGGAGTCCCATCCAGTATGATGGCTCGGTTTCTATGTTGAGGCAAATTAATTACCTATCATTTAATTGTCAATCGGAAGTTTCATAAAATTTGCAAAGCGTGCGTGCACTCTATATGCTAGAAATTATCTTTCAATTTAGATCAATCTAACTACGAAACCAAATAAAGACAAGCCAAATTCACCTATTCTAATTCAACAATCAATTCATGTGAAATTATAGTACATCGTGCAAAATTGAAATCTTAATCGATCACACTTGCAGGAATTGAAATTTCATGAAATGAAATCTACTCTAAGGGATCATGTGTGCATTATCAAATCAGGGTCCTATGAAATGAATAATCAAAACCACATGATATGAAATAAAAGCAAAAACAATCATTCTTAACCTCTAAATATGAAAGCAAATAAAAACAATCACTCTTAACCTCTCACACAGGAAAATATATGAAAAAAATAAATCTTAATCTATGAAAAACAATAAATCTTACTCTATGAAAAATAATAAATCTCACACATTATAGGTGGCCAATCCAAAAGTATGAGAGATGGAAAGTTGAACATCACTCATGAGCATGGTGCTATATCTAAATTCCATTCATAAGTAATCTTAACTTGGACACCCGAGTATCTCCAACTTTACACATGCCTTTGGAAGGAGAAGGCTTCCTATTTATACAAGAACATAAGAAGCTACCTCATTAATGAAGGTCCATTATTCTCTCCCTAGATCCCTAGAAAATCTCATAGAGTTACAACTCAAATAGGTAATGATGAGACACATATCCTCTTTGACCTTTATCTAAATTTTCTTCCATATCTTGAAGGGAATTCGAATTTGAACATTTGAGGCCACATACGAGTGCCTTGGAAACTTCCAAATGACCAACACATGTCATGAAACTCAAACCACTTTTAAGTATTAGCAAGTATATGTCATTTTTCTAAGTTTTAACCATTTAATTCACTTATAATATTAGAAATCATTAACTTTTGGAAAACACAAATGGAACCCATATAATTATGAAAATGGAGGCTATTGAAAAGTTATATGTCATGGAGTTGCGACATGTGAGTGAAATGGTGGCAATAAAGGTGAAAGTGGATGACATTTTGAATACATTTTGGAGGCTCTACATACCCCCCAACTAATGTTATTGCATGTCCTCATGCAATCTACTGCATTGTTTAATCATGATTTGCTTTTGAATGAGCTTGTCTTATATCATATGTCCTTAAACTTTGCATTTAACAATTTCATTTCTTTTTGCAAAGTATTCCTCATCATACATTGAATTGCAACATGTTTGGTTGGTTCTTGTGTGACAACTAAATTTTAATTGGTATTGGTTCTTGTGTTTCAATACCTTGTTTCTTTTTGTTGAAACAAAATTCATTGAACATATTTAAGAATGCATCTTTAAATCAACCATATAATATGCTCATCATTTAGGCTTTATCTGCAAATCACATAACTTTTGAACCATAATGCAATCATAATGATTAGGAAAAGTATCTTAGGATAAACTGAAGTGATATAAAGAGTGATCATAAATGGATGTCCCTTCCCCCCAAACTAAAGGTGTTTACGATTTTTTTTTTCAAATGAGAAAGGAAATATGGTGAAGTATTTTCCAAAAATTATAATTTCAGTATTCAAGGAATTTTATGATTAAAATCTATAAAATAACATACCTTTACTTACCTAGGAAGTGGACAAACTGTGTATATGTAGAGAAGTTGTAACTGTTGCTGGATTATGGAATAGAATGTAGAATTTCATCTTCTTCTTGGTTGCATAAATGGTGGATGGGGTGGTGTAAGTGGATTCTTTATTGTTGTTGCTAAATCTGCTGCAAAACGCTGAAATGATATAGTCTTCACCTGCTACAAAACTCGATGGTACAATTCTAGTCATGCGAATGAATGTGTTGCTATTGAGCATGAAGAGAAGTCATTAGATTATCGACCATTAATGAATGTCGTTAACCAATGCGAGGAAAACTCACCATTAATGTCAACGAGTGCCAAGGTACCTAAGTACATCTTGCAAAGTGCGAATAGATGAGATGATGTCGAGCCACTTGCAAGATCTAACGATCAAGGGACATTGATGTATTCCCATGATTGTCAGCGAGAGAACTTGTCATTGATGCATACAAGCCTCAAGGTACTAATAAGGACTCTAGCCCTGAACCTAGATAATGTGTTGATGTTGATAGGCCAAGACTTGTTAGAAGAGAGGCCTTAATGAATCCTCCATCATCTAACACGAATATGAAATGATGATTTTGGAAAGACTATGAATGAAATTTTTTGCATTGGATCAAGGTTTATTTAATGGAAAGTAAAATGACAAGAGGGTAAACAAGCGAACGAAAAGCAAAAGGACAAATTAACATGTAAGCGAGTTTAATGTCCCTATGAATGGAAATTACGAAAAATGTGAATGGAAAATGTGAAGGAAACATGCGACCCTTTGCAAGGAAAATGGTGATGACGATGTTTAGCGAAAAATGCTTGAATAGCTTGGAGAGAAAAATGATGGCATTTATGAATGACAGAAATGGATTCAATTGTTCATATCTTTTGAAATTGATCATAGAAAACCAATCATGCATAATTGGCTTCCTTCAATTCTCTGATTGCCCTAGAACCTGAAAATAAACATGGCACTAACATTGCAATAAAACGTAAGTGTGTTGAAAGAGAAGTGATCAATTTCTTTTTGCTACATACGAAAAATTTGCATAATTAACAAATTCATGACGTGTCTTCGTTTCAATGGTTAGTCCAATTTTACAATTGCGATAATAAATTCAATTTCTAAAAAAACAATTTCCTCAATTTATGTTTGAATCATAGCATTTCATAAAGATAAGAAATATTATTTGTGAATGCTTGATGATTCCTGCAAAACAATCTTCGATCAAAAAGTCATCAATCGATCCTGCAGATAAAGCGTCTTCATAGTTCTTCTTCTTTCCTGCACCATGCTTGAAAACATAATTATTAGACAAATCCAATAAATTTTGATCATGATTTTCTGATTAGAATGCATTGTTGACAAATAGATCATTGAGTTAAATACAGAGCTGCAGAATTGTTGGTCAGTTGCAAAATTGCGCAGTTTCTGTAGCTAAAATCCTGAACAGACAGTTAAGTACATACAGTTATGCATTTTTGTTATGAACAAATAACTAGTCCAATCTTCAAATTGATTAATACCTCTTCAGAAAAATTAGCAAATAGAACAATTATTTATTTATTTATGATTATTTTATTATTATTATTATTTCTTGCTTCGATAGGTGTGTAAGTGAATCATCTCAAAAGTTCCTTCTTCTTTTTTTTACTTTGCTCCAACCATGAATTGAATTTCACATTAAAAAATAATAATAATAATTTACAATTTTTCTCATGGAAATTTTCTTGAAAAAAATAATAAAACATACAATCTAAAAATTAATGAAATGTTTACAAAACTAAAAAGTAAAATAGATATACATAAAGAAAAATATATGTACAAACTAAAATATATGTACAAACAAACTTATAAAAAAAAAAATCCTATAACATAAATGTACAAATAAAAACATAAGCATAACATTAAAACATAACATTAAAATATATACTATAAAAAAAAAACATAACATTATGCATAAAACATTAAAACACAAAAAAAAAAATTAAAAAAATTAAAAAAAAAAAAATTGTAACATATAACATAAATATTAAAAACAAAACAAAACATATAACATTGAAAAAAAAACACAACGTAGCAAAAAATAAAATATAACAAAAAACAATGTAATAAAAAAAAAAACGAAACTGCCATGTATAAAATGTTTTCATGTGTGAAATCTTGAAGTGAAAACCGTTTCATAATCTGCCATGAGGAGTGTGAATTTTGGTGAAAAAAGTCACAAAGCATTTTCAATTGCCACAGACCTTGATGGAAATATGGCTATGTTATCAGAAGTTAAACACTCTGTAAATCTATTAGCGAGAATGATCTTGGAGATGCAAAGCTTCTCTTCCATTTACCTTGAGGCGATAGTGGAGGTAGGTGTGCATCATTTTTGTCCTTCTCTGAACTGTCCCCTGACTTGCTCATGGCAACAGCAAGGGCCAAGGTGCTTTTACTAGTATGCATTGCTTTCTTAAATATCCCAGCGCTGCCATTTCTTGGGGGATGAAAACGATTCCTTTCCTAACTATTGCCATATACCAGCAAGTTCATTCACCTCTTGTTATAAGGATTCTCTGGTTTTTGCAAGGTCTTTTATAGAAACAACATCTGACAAACATGTAAAAGATTTTGGTCATGGAATGTAATGATATGTGGGTATAACCAATTGGAATAGATGACCCCAGTACTGCTCTACCATCATCAGAACTCTAAACTAAATGTCGACATTGCTGGGGTGGCTTTAACTCAGAAACGCTGGGTATGAATGCGTGAGGATTTGTACGAGTTGAAACTGCCATAAATTACAGCAACCAGATTTGTTTTTTTAGCTAAGATTTTTTTTCCATCATTGTTGGGATTCGAATTTGTGGCCAAAACAAACTTCACGTTCAAACCTCTGAGTGATATCTTAGTGGATCTACCTCCTGTAGATCAATTAAACCGAATCTTATCCTTTCAGTATGGCTGCAACTGAAGCAATTATCTATTTGTGCATTAAATTGAAAACCGTTTTTCTCATGCAATCTTGCAAATAAGGCTCCAGAGAACCCTAAAAATCTCTCAAATGGTAACGAATTTGAGACAATTGCTTTTCAGTAATATAATTAACCCCGTTCTGAGAAAAACCCATGTTTTATTTTTTTGAAATTCGTTTTCATTTGGCCAGAAAACGTTTTTAAAAATGACGTGTCAAAAAATGATACGCATTTCTCACAAATGCTCAAGTAAAAAAAAACACTTGCTGGATCTTTCATGTCCACCGCCAAGCATGGATAAGGAGCGCATTAATTTAGAATCTATATGAGGTAGTGTTTCTGAATGTGTTAGCAAGGCAATTATCGAACTATTATGTGCTTCACAACCTCTAAGCATCACCCCATGATGTACTTGCATGGTCTATTAGAGTGCTCACTGCAATTTGGATGCACTGACCCAGCGCGTTGTTTGTTTGAGTCGGAATAACTTCTGGGCCACCTGCCTGTGGCGGAGGTTGTTTTACTTTAACTGAATCAATAAAATCAGCTGTAGTGAGTCCACTCGATTCAGTCAATTGGATATGCGACTGGATAATATGAAACTGGGACTTAAACTGGAATTGGCTGAGACGCTCTTGCATGTTCGATCAATCAAATCAATCAATTCGGTTGTGGGATAAGATGTAAATAGCTCAAAAAGGAATTCGATCCAACGGCAGAAAAAACACCCCCGGTTTTCATACCAATCCTTCAGCTTTGCGAGAAAACCAAGGTAGGCTGCAGAAATGAACTGTTTCTGCAACTCCACAAAAAAAAGAATGGATATGCATCAATTTGAAACAAGATATATATATATATATTATGACGAATATTTTTGAATTTGGATTTTGATTTTTAAGCTAACGTAATTGATTTTCTTCAATTTATCAATTCTTTTGGGAATGAAAAAGAGAGAAGAGAATTGATTTCAGAATTATCATTTTCTTTATTCAAAAACATGAATTTTTTTTTTTGAAAAATAAAAATAATAAATTATTATATTTTTTTTAAATAAAAATCTAACATGATTTTTTTTATTATTTAAAATCAAAACATGATTTTTTATTGAAAATATTTTTGAAAATGATAAAAATATGCAAGAAAATAAAAATATAAAGATTTTAAAGTCTAAGAACTTAAAAAAAAAAATGCAATCAAGCTTGATTTTATTTTTCTTAATTTATCTACTTGAAAGAATTTTTTATTTATTTATTTTTAAGTATATAAATGTTTCCAATGGAGCCATTTACGGATTAAACTTTCTAAAATGTTCATATCCAAATTTGCGAAATGTACCTGATTGTGTATGAGGACATGAGAAATCGTTTTAACCTTTCGATTTTCCGCAAAGATCTCTTGAAGAACATATGAATGTCATGGCGCAATCGCGTTTCGATACCATTCCTCAATGTAGTCTTTGTGCTCCAAAGAATATTTGATTTGCATTCTAGATCCTTTGTCCATAAATGGTTAATATCGAGTATTTTTTTTTTTTTTTTTTAAATGATATGCAGCTAAATGATTCATGAATCTATATGCTTTAATCATGCATCTAGAAAAAAAACTGAAAAATGAACTCTAGCCTAAAAGCTAGTTCCTATGCACACTTCCCCGACAACGGAGCCAAAATGTTGAGGCAAATTAATTACCTTTCATTTAACTGTCAACCCGAGGGTTTCGTAAAACTTGCGAAACGTGCGTGCACTCTATATGCTAGAAATTATCTTTCAATATAGATCAATCTAACTACGAAACCAAATAAAGACACACTAAATTCACCTATTCTAATTCAACAATCAATTCAAAAGAAATTATAGTACATCGCGCAAAATTGAAATCTTAATCGATCACACTTGCATGAATTGAAATTTCATGAAATGAAATCTACTCTAATGGATCATATGTGCATTATAAAATCAGGATCTTATGAAATGAATAATCAAAACCACATGATATGAAATGAAAACAAAAACAATCATTCTTAACCTCTTGATATGAAAGCAAATAAAAACAATCACTCTTAACCTCTCACACAACAAAAGATATGAAATAAATAAATCTTAATCTATCAAAAACAATAAATCTCACACATTATAGGTGACCAATCCAAAAGTATGAGAGATGGCAAGTTGATAAGCTCTCAATGCAAGCATTACTAGAAAGAGGTGAACATCACTCATGAGCATGGTGTTAAATCTAAATTCCATTCATAAGTAATCTTAACTTGGACACCCAAGTATCTCCAACTTTACACATGCCTTTGAAAGGAGAAGGCTCTCCTATTTATACAAGAACATAAGAAGCTACCTCATTAATGGAGGTCCATTATTCTCTCCCTAGATCCCTAGAAAATCTCATAGAGTTACAACTCAAATAGGTAATGATGAGACACATATCCTCTTTGACCTTTATCCAAATCTTCTTCCATACCTTGAAGGGAATTCGAATTTGAGCATTGGAGGCCACATAAGGGTGCCTTAGAAGCTTCCAAATGACTTACACATGTCATGAAACTTAAGCCACTTTTAAGTATTAGCAAGTATATGTCATTTTTCTAAGTTTTAATCATTTAATTCACTTATAATACTAGAAATCATTAACTTTTGCAAAACACAAATTGAACCCATATAATTATGAAAATGGAGGCTAATGAAAGGTTATATGTCATGGAGTTGCGACATGTGAGTGAAATGGTGGCGATAAAGGTGAAATTGGATGATATTTTGAATACATTTTGGAGGCTCTACATGCCATTATCTTAAAGATTTTCCTTAGCTCTTGCTTGTCAGCACATGAGAGTGGTTTGTTTATTCTTCGAACAACAAGGTTTATGTGCCTAGTGAGTGCTTAGTGTTACTTGTGTCAAGGTTCCTTCACTACAGAGGCAGAGGGTGAGAGCGAGTCTCAAGTCGAAAGGGAATAGTTCAAACTATGTTAGAGACACAACCAAACATGACATGTGCATCTTCTGGCGGAGTAGTCTACTCGGATGTCGCAGTCACAAACACAGTGCAAGGATAGCAAGTACAACACCTAGCAAAATAGTCCACACAAGTGCGACGGTCGTTATACCAAGTTTATAAGAACGGTTCTATCGAGTGTCTGGCGGAATAGTCCACACGAGTACGATGGTCCTTATACCAAGTTTATAAGAATGGTTCTATCGAGTGTCTGACGGAATAATCCACACGGGCAGGACAATGTTAAAAACTGATACAACACATTTTCGAAAGCATGTGTACTGCAACAACGGAAATAGTTCAACTATCTTAATACAGGTTAATGCAACATGCATTACAAGTGTCCAAAGTATAGTCTTACAAACGAATACAATACATGTGTGAAAACATGTTGGCTTGTTATCATGCTTTTGAATTAAGCAAAAGTTCCAAGACACATCGGTACACCATATATCACTAACCCCGATAGCAGGGTGTTGGAGCCATTGCTCGCTCCTCAAAGAAAATACTACAGACTCTCAAGGCTATGTGGAAGGAGCCAAGGTGAATAGTATTTTTTATGTACAATTGAGGGGTATATATAGCCAAGGGTGAAACTAACCTTTGTGACTACTTGAATTCCCTCATACCTGTTTGACTTACATGAACCTTCAACTTTACATGACTCTTCAACTTTACATGTGGATCTCTTGGACTTCCACATTACATTACATTGATTACAACAATATGGCCCACAGTAGTGATGTGGTCGAGATGACTCTTGGACTTCCATGTTACATTACATTGATTACAATGATATGGCCCACAGTAATGATGTGGCCAAGATGACTCATGACATGACTCGACATGACAGAGCTGGTATGTTCATATAGTTGGTGGTGTCCATGTCGAGCTACAATGTTGCTGAGTGATGAATGTGTTCTTGGTGTATCATAGCTTCACCTCCGCATGGCAAGGTGTGCAGAGTATTCAATGGTCTTGGTGTTCGCTTGATGTTTCACGTACATGACTTTCCTTCGCTTGTACTTGGAATGCTTCATGTGTTCATCCGTTCGCGAACAAGTATCCTAGCATGCGCTCCTTGTTCATCCCATTCGTCGTCACGCCATGTCGCATCTATGTACCTGTATCTGTAATCACTCATGACGAAATGAAATCAAATCCAGAAATCTCCTAGTCTACCATGATGCATCATCTTTCATTTTCCGGTGCAGGTGATTGGGAGAGAGGACAAGGCACTAAAACTTTGCATGGCACATTTCAAGGAAGGACGCGGGCTCTGGGCACTGTTAAAGAAAATTACGTAGAAGTCACTAGGAGGCTGAGATGGGCAGTCTGGATCAATAGTGACCATCTGCATGATCTGGCTCGGTTGAAGGGTAGATTTGCGCAAATTTTCTAGGGAGACAGTGCAGGCAACAGAGAGGACACTGGCAGTGAAAATTGCACATATTCTTTGAGGTGGTTGGAAGTGAGTTGTGGAAGCCTGCTGGCCAAAACTGCGCAAAAGTGGGAGGCTGGCCTGTAGGACATCTCTACGTAGTGTCTGCGCTGAGCGGGTGTCGAATAGCTAGAGGACAACCCATGAAAACTGCGCAGTTTTCAAGAGGAGCAGTAGGTAGGTTTATAGGGTGACTGGCTGACAAAACTGCGTAAATTTCGAGGATAGTGTAGTGACAGGCAACGGGTGCCTGTCCTTCATGTCTGTGCAATTTTTTCAGTCAGTGGAGGCGGGCATGCTAGCAACTTCTGCGCAATTTTTTGGAGAAGTGAAGCTCGAGGTCACTGCCCGATCAAACTCTCTAGTTGACCAACTGGAGGCTTGATAGATTTGCTTGCGGGCAGCACAGATTGAGATGGCTTGCTGAGCAAATTTTGCGTTGTTCTAGGTGACAGTCAGTTGGGTCGACCCCAAGATTGAGGAGTGCAGACTGCCTCGGAGGCAACCTCAAGATCTGTGCAATTATGGGAAGCAGTACATGATCACTGAGGGTTGAGACTGCGCAGTGCATCTCACCGAAGGTTCCACTGTTGGGGGTGGTCTAGTCGATAGAGTTTTAGAAAAATGATTAAGTGTGTGAGCGAGTGCACTCGTGCATACATGACCTTGTGAACGCACACTCGACATGACTCAACGACAAGACACCTCGAACCAACAAGACAACACGTTCAGTGTGACTGACCAACGGGTGCATGCGATAAACGTGAGACTTGTGATAAATCATTGAATGACCATAATGACACTTGCGCGACATTGCGTACAACTTCGTGTGCGAGTGAAAAATATGCTTACATAGCAAATACAACTTGTACACACAAAGACGAACGTGAACATTTCTAGTACATGACTGCAAGTGTGATATTGTGATTAACATGCTAAGAGATGTTCGGTGAATGGTCAAGACAGGAGGGCACAAAGACTCAACACGAGCTCATGGGATGAGCTCGAGTGCTTGCAAACATCAAGGAAAAACCCAAGGAAGGCTCCAAAATTGGATGCAGGCCAAAATTGTGTAGGGTTTTGCAGCCGCTACAACACTTGGCAACACAGTGGTACAATACCAGCGTCTTTGTTTTGGTCCATTGACAACACATGGCCTTGGTCTATCAGGGAGTATTGAATCGATGTGTAGGTTACTTTGGCTTCCCCACTTACCCCATGGAAAAACATGGTTCACCTTTCGCCAACTTAGTAAAACACAACAATAAGTTTAAGCTTGATCATAGTGTTTCAAAATCAGGAAGGGTAGTTTTGCTCGCAAGTTAAAAAAATTCAGAGTATAAGTTTTCATCTTTGATGTTGATCTGCTGCCAGCACGTTTGGACAGTACCCCGACGGAGTCACGCAGGAACACACGCATTACTCCACTGCTAGTGAGCCTCGTCAGTACCACGGTAGAGTCAATACCACGATAGAGTTGCATGCTTCACCTCTCTGCGCAGGAAGCCTTTCTCTTCTTTCGCCTTTGTATTTTTAAAAGAGGATTATGAATAGGAACTTATTTATTTTTGGGGCGGAAGAGGGATCACGACTTATTGAGAGAAGGGGTTGTTACTTCAGAGAAGCATGTAAAACCTCTAACATAGGTTTTCTCGTTTAGATTTTCTCCTTCTTAGTTTCTACTAGTTGGATGAGCTTGAACACACAGAGCAGAAGACTGAGTACAAGCATGGAGTTTCCCAGTGTGGACACAGGTTCATGGTTGGACCCAAGCTTCCCTTGCAGACGACTCGTATTTTCCGTCAAGACTTCATCGGTCGTAGGTTATAACCAAGCACAAAGAAGACGAACGAAGGACTGGCCAAGTGCTACAGTGTCACAAGACTCTCTGGATCTCAACAACATACTCATTCAAAAGCCAAAACTTACTAGAGGGAAGCACTTATTAACAAAACCAAAAATAGCTCGAAAGTAACCAAACAAAAATAGTAAGCAAAGCGAAAAAAAACAAGCAGTAAACAGACTATGTACATAGCGTGGGGCACAGCCCCAGCTTACTGAAAATAGTGTTTGAGATCTTGGTCGTTGACAGAAAGGTTGTCAATCCTCTCATCAAGTGACTGCAGATGGTACGTGTGAGGGCCAAGCTTCTCATGAACAATGTATGAACCAATCCACAAGGACTGGAACTTTGTATGTTTGTCTTTGTCTTCATGGAATTTGTCCCATTTCAAGACTAAGTCACCCACATCGAAGTTAACATTCCCTACAAACTTCTTGTCAAACCATCTCTTGATACGGTTCTGGTGGAGTGTGAATTTTTCTTTTGCTTTCATCCTTTCTTCCTGTAGCTTGTGAAGTGTATCCATCCTACACTGAATTAGCAGACAAGGCTTGCCTTGGAATTCTTGGTACAATTGGAGCGCAAGAAAGTAGATGTTTGGCAAAAGGATGGCTTCTTTCCCATAAAACAAGAAGTATGACGAAGTGTTCAGAGAGGGTTTGGATGTTACGCGGTCAACCTATAAGGCATTCATCAAAGAGAAGTGTCAGTTACGATGTTCAGAGTAAATGGTCTTCTTGATGATGCGGATAAGATTTTTATTTCTGGATTCTGCAAGACCATTTCCCTATGGGTAGTAGTTAGATGAGTGTTTCAGCACAATACCATATTGCAATACAAAATCATAAAGTTTTAAAGATGAAAAATAAGTTGCATTGTCAAACACAAGTGATACTAGAATGCAAAGCGTGAGATGATGTTTTGTTGGAAGAAGTTTTTGACTACCTGGTCATTCACTTGCTTAAGCGGCACTGCTTCTATACACCACGTGAAGTAATCAGTAGTTGTCAATATGTAGCGGTGTTGTTTTGACGAATGCGGGAAAATTTCCCCAATAATGTCCATGCCCCATTGTTAGAATGATTCAGTCAATGCAACAGGGTGTGGTAGGGCTGCTGACCTTCGTGTTCTACCAGCGCATCGCTAACAGACCAGGCACTTGCAGGTGTAAGTGCGTGCATCCTTGAACAATGTGGGCTAGTAAAATTGGCTCACATAACTTTGTGCGCAGTGGTATTTCCCGCGAAGTGCCCCCCGACTGATCCGTTATGCAGATCATGCAATACCTTCTCTGAATCATGTGCCTCCAGGCACCTGAGCGAGATTCTTTTACTGTGCTTTCTGTAAAGCACTCTGTGCACCAACTAATAGGATAAAGCTTTGAGGCGAAGTTCCCTCTTCTGTCTCATGGAGAAGTGAGAGGGTATGGTGCCTTGCTCAAGGTACCGACGCACATCTTTATACCAAGAGTTTATGCATGCAGTGGGTGGTGCTCGCTCTACATCATACATCTTGATTTCTTGCTCCCAACCAGCGAGCTCTTCTTCTTCCTCCTGTGCGTGGGCCACTTCAGCTACGAGTCTACAAAGACCATGACCCTTGATAGGGTGAACTGGCTTGATGTCAAGATCATACTCTTGCAAGCCTATCATCTAGTTCGCACGTCGTTCACCCAACTCTTGATGTACAAGCAGTGAGTGGACTGTTGGGTGAAGCACATAGACTATGAAATGGTTCTTAAACAAGTAGTTTATGAAGTGTTTCACTGCCTTGTATATTGCGTATACTTATTTGTTAATGGTGGGGTAGTTGAGTTCAGGTCCCTGCATGCTTGCGCTCATGAAGGAGATGGGACGTTCGTCGTTCAACTCATTTTTCTGATTGAGAACTACAGCAAGCGAGTTGTCGGAGGCGAAGGTGTATAGCAAAAAATATTTGTTAAATAATGGGTTGTAAAGTGCAGGCATATCTATTATAGCCTGCTTGATATGGGTGAATGCATTCTTTTCCCTATTGCCCCAACTGTAGATTGCATCATTCTTGATCATGTATTACATCAGTTTCACTATCTGCGCATCGTCTAAAATGAACTTCAAGAGGAATTTTACCTTTCCCAAGAAGGACTGCATTGCTTTCTTGTTGGATGGGTGAGGGATCTGTGTAATGATCCAAACTTGGTTCAGATTAACATTGATCCCACTTCTGGCAATGATATGACCAAGGAGGTTCCCCTCACACACTGCAAATACACTCTTTTTTAGATTCAAGGAAATTTCGTATTTCCAGCATCGCTCAAATATCTTCTTCAGATGGCATATGTGGTCTGACCGTTTTCTTGAAAAGATAGTCACATCATCAAGGTACACCAGTACACTTTGCCTAATGAGTCCACGGAAGGCGATGTCCATAGCGCGCTGAAAGGTTGCACCTGCATTCACGAGTTCAAATGGTATTCTTTTGTATGCGAACGTATTGTTGGGTTGTGTTATATTCTTTCCACATAGTTAACAGGGGGTTTGAAGGGCACCCGTAACCTCACTTTATGGAGTCCAGGGCAGCACCCTAGAAAATTTTGGTTCTGGACCCTATGTTAGATTAGGCGGACCCACCTATGGTTTTGTGCATGATTTTCACACGTTTTTTTTGGATGCGATGGTTTTTTGGTCCATGGTATTGGACGCGATGGTTTTTGGTCTGTGGTATTCGACGCGATCGTTTTCATTCCATGGTATTGGATGCTTCAGCATGTATAAATATGTATTGTAACATTCAAAGGAACATAATGAAAAATCAAGCTGGTAGTCCCAGTTTTGGAATCAAGGGAAAAATCTTTGTGTATATGTATTTTATGTTTTATTCTCTCGCATTGTTTATTTTCTGTGTTTTAGAATTCGTATGCAGGTAATTTATGTATGGGGTTAAAACCTACATTTGGTATCAAAGAAGATTTGTCTTCAAGGGGACGCCTTTGTTGGTAAGGGGTTTCGCTCGGCCCTATGGCAGACCCTGTTCAATGGGAGATCTGCGAGATCGATTCTGGTGGTGAAAGAAGATGGCGAGTAGTGGAAAAATAGAGATCGAGAAATACAATGGTCAGAGTTTTGAATTGTGGAAACTCAAAATGGAGGATCTGTTGGTGGATAAAGATCAGTGGATCGTGGTAGATCTGGGTACTAAAACAATGGTAGTGTCTGATGAAAAATGGAAGAAGTTGGATTGGAAGGCAAAGAGCACAATACGATTGTGTGTCTCAGATTCAGTATTGCTGAATGTATTAGGGGAAGCTACGACGAAGGCTTTGTGGGACAAGTTAGGGACTTTGTACCAATCTAAGTCTCTGGTGAATAAACTGTTCCTAAGGGAAAAAGTTGTATATCCTGAGGATGAAATATGGAGACTTGGTAACAGAGCATCTGAACGCATTTAATACTGTGGTAAGTGCATCAGATGAAGATAAGTGCATCAGTTTGTTGTGTTCTCTACCAGATTTGTGGGATAATCTGGTTATTGCAATAGGTAGCAATGCAACTATCTTGCAGTTTGATGAAATAGTCTCATCTTTGCTGACAGAAGAGATGAGACGGAAAAATATGGAGAGCCAAAATGGTGATGCCTTGTCTGTATGAGGACGGTCCCAGAACAAAAACAAAAATAAGTCATCGAGTGGAAGATCTAAATCTAGAGGGAGATCTAAATCTCCGAAAAAAGTTGTAAAAGTGGTGTGCTGGAAATGCGAAAAAGAAGGCCACTTCAAAAGGGACTGTAAATCTAAAGCTCCTGACAAAAGAAAGGGATCTGATGAGGCTCCTTCTGCAGAGGCGAAAACTACCTCAGATGAAAGTGGGGATGTGTACTTGGCTTCTTCAAGTACACATGTAGATCATGAGGCATGGTTGATTGACTCAGGTGCATCCTTTCACTTCACTCCCCATAGAGAGTGGTTCTGTGAGTATGAGAAATATGATGGTGTTGATGTCTTCTTGGGGGATGACAGGGACGCTAGAATCATTGGTCGTGGAAAAGTAAAGTTGAAGATGCAAGGTGGAAGGGTTAGAACACTTTTGGGTGTTCTGCATATTCTTGCATTAACCAGAAATCTTATTCATGTTAGTAAGTTGGATGATGCAAGTGTAAAAACAGTGTTCGAGAAGGATACCTGCAAGATGGTTCGAAGAGCACTGGTATTGATGCGGGGAGTTCAAATTAGAACTTTGTACAAGCTGCAAGGTAGCACTATTGTTGATGGGTGCAAAAGTTCCATGGTTCCAGAAAGTGGAGCAGAAAATCTAGTGGTCTCTGGAGAAAAGACCATGTTGTGGCATCAAAGACTTGGACATATTGGAGAGAAGGGCCTTCAAATACTTCATGGTAAAGGTATGGTAGAAGTTATGAGTAATAGCTCTCAGGATTTTGATTTCTGTGAAAATTGTGTATACGGAAGCAAAATCTGGTGAGTTTCCCCTCTAGTGGTAAGAGGGTGAAACATATATTAGAGCTTGTGCATAGTGATGTGTTTGGACTTGTGAAGGTTTCATCACTGGGTAAGTCTGTGTACTATGTATCATTTATAGATGACTTCTCAAGGAATACATGGAGATATTTCCTTAAGAAGAAATCTGAAGTCTTTGATAGGTTTAAAGAATTTAAGGCTCTAGTGGAAAACCAGACAGAGAAGAAGATAAAGGTGCTGAGGACAGATAATGGTGGAGAGTTTTGCAGTAAGGAATTTGAAGAATTCTGCAAGAAGTGTGGTATATCACGGCGGAAGACTACTCCATATACACCTTAGCAAAATGGAGTTGTAGAAAGAATGAACAAGACATTGATGGAAAGGGCAAGAAGCATGCTCAGTGGTGCCGGGTTAGGATAGGAATTCTGGGTAGAGGCGGTAGATACTGCATGTTACCTGGTCAACAGGTCACCTTCATCAGCGTTGGAGGATAAGACTCCACAAGTGGTATGGACTAGTAAGAAACCCTCTCTTTCACATCTAAGGGTATTTGGATGTGATGCATATGTACATGTTCCAAAGGGGAAAAGAACCAAGTTGGATAGTAAATCTGAAAAGTGCATCTTTATTGGGTATAAGGATAGTTTAAAAGGTTATAAGCTTTGGAACCCAGTAACAAGGAAGGTTATGTACAACGAGATGTGGTGTTCAGAGAGGTGAAAGATGTTATTAAACATGAAATCCAACCAAAGGAAACTAAGAAGATAGAGTTTGAGCTAAAGGAGGAAGAATCAAACTCTACAGCAGAGAAGGAATCAGAAGATGAAGAGCCACAAACTCCAACTGTGAGAAGATCAGTTCGAGAAAGAAGGCAGCCAGAAAGGTATAGTCCATCTGCTTTCTGTTCAAATTTTGTTTTGTCTGTTACTGATGATGATCCCAGAACTATGAAGGAAGCAGTGGATTCAGAGGATGGAAAACTCTGGAAAGAGGCCATGGTTGATGAAATGGCATCCTCACACAAAAATGAGGCTTGGGATCTGGTGGAGTTGTCGGCTAGAAGGAAACCCATTGGCAGCAAATGGGTGTTCAAAAAGAATACAAATGCAGAAAGAAAAGTGGAGAAATACAAAGCTCGGTTGGTAGCAAAAGGTTATTCCCAGGTGCCAGGAATTGATTTTGGCGATATTTTTTCTCTTGTTGCCAAGGTAGCTTCTATTAGATTACTTTTCTCTGTTGCTGCTGCTTTTGATTTTGAGGTAGAACAGATGGATGTAAAGACATAATTTTTTCACGTGGATCTGGAAGAGGAAATCTACATGAAGCAACCTGAAGGCTTTGCGGTGAAGGGTAAGAAAGAACTGGTATGCAAGTTAAAGAAGTCTCTATATGGGTTAAAACAGTCACCGAGGATGTGGTATCAGAAATTTGATACATTTATATGGGGACTTGGCTTCACCAGAAGCAAAGAAGATCACTGTGTGTATTTTAAATTAATTGGTGACCGTGTTATTTATCTGGTCTTGTATGTGGATGATATGTTGCTGGTTGGAAATGACAAAGAAATTATCCTGGATTTGAAGACCCAATTGTCCTCCAAATTCGATATGAAAGATCTTGGTGCTGCAAACTATATTTTGGGCATGGAAATTAAAAGAGATCGGGCAAAGAGGAAGCTCTGGTTAAACCAGAGGAAGTATGTCGAGACAATACTGTAGAGGTTTAATATGCAGGATAGTAAACCGGTGAAGGTTCCTATTCCTGTAGGTGTGAGGTTATCTGCTGAACAATGTCCCAAGACACAAGAAGAGGAAGAGGACATGTATCATGTTCCATATGCAAGTGCAGTCGGTAGCCTGATGTATGCAATGGTATGTACTATACCAAACATTGCACATGCAGTGGAGTATTGAGCAGGTTTAAGTCAAAACCAGGAAAGGAGCATTGAACAGCAATGAAGCGAGTTTTCGGGTATTTGCGTGGCACTAGTGATTATGGTCTGTGCTACCAAGGAAGACCAAGATTGGACAGAGTGTTGGATATTCATGTCTTTGTTGATGCAGAGTGGGTTGGAGATCTGGATCAGAGAAGATCTACAAGTGGGTATGTGTTTAACCTATTTGGAGGTGCAGTCAGTTGGATGAGTAAGAAACAATCTGTAGTGGCACTATCAACTACAGAGGCAGAATACATGGCAGCCATTCATGCAAGCAAAGAAGCAGTTTGGTTGCAGAGATTGTGTTCAAGTATGGGGTTAATACAGGAAGCTATAAGAATAGACTGTGACAACGAAAGTGCAATTTTCTTGGCAAAGAACCCTGCATATCATTCAAAGACAAAGCACATTGATGTTCAGTATCACTTTGTGAGGGATATGATAGAAGACAAAAAGGTGTTGTTGGTAAAGGTGGACACTTTGAAGAATACTGCAGATGCATTGAAAAAATCTGTGAGCTCTAAGAAGTTCTCTTGGTGTAGAGAGACAATGGGCATTTCAGGGCTAGGAAAATGACTAAGCTCTCTTGTGGCCCCCTGTGGAAAGAAAACAATAAGTGGGAGAATGTTGGGTTGTGTTATATTCTTTCCACGTAGTTAACAGGGGGTTTAAAGGGCACCTGTAACCCCACTTTATGGGGTCCACGGCAGCGCCCCGGAAAATTTTGGTTTTTGGACCCTATGTTAGGTTGGGCGGACCCACCTATGGTTTTGTGCATGATTTTCGCACATGTTTTTTTTTGACGCGATGGTTTTTCTGTCCATGGTATTGGATGCTTCAGCATGTATAAATATGTATTGTAACATTGAAATGAACATAATGAAAAATCAAGCTGGTAGTCCCGGTTTTGGGATCCAGGGGAAAATCTATGTGTATATGTGTTTTATGTGTTATGCTCTCGCATTGTTTATTTTCTGTGTTTTAGAATTCGTATGCAGGTAATTTCTATACGGGGTTAAAACCTACACATACCCCACTTGGTACATAAGGTAGTTTTTAGTCGATCATTTTTCGCTACCAAAACCTGGTTATATCCTGAAAACCCGTCAAGTAAGGAAAACATCTCTGCCCCAAATATCGTCTGTAAAATATGCTCCATAGACAGCACGGGGTAATTGTCTTTGTTTGAGGGGCGGTTCAAATTTCAGAAATCAACGCACAAGCGAATCTCCCTGAACTTCTTACATACAAGAAAAAGATTGGAAACCCACGTGGAATGACAAACTCTATATATGATATGTGCATCTAACAGATTGGTCAGCTCTTTCTGTATGAGGGTTTCAATTGATGGATGTACTTTTCTCAACTTCTGCTGAAATGGATTGACCCCTTCTTTGATGAATCACATGTTGGATTATTCACATGTCGTATGTTTTCAGATCATCATATTTCCACACAAACACATCCCAGTATTGTTTGAACAAGTGGGAAAAGGCTAGTCACTCTGTTGTGTTCAACATGTACCAAGAGTGACGAACTTCAACTTTGGATCTTGTTTTGTTCCCAAGTTTATCTGTTTGTGCATCATGGTGGAGTTGTGGGTTTTACTGTTCCTTGGCCCCTGAAAGCAGATTTGCAAGTCATAGAGATTTTCCAAAGATATGACACCCTTTGGAATGAGGTTTCCTTTCTTGTCATCAGCCCCATCTTGCAGAGATTGCTCATGCTCGTCTTTGTCAATTGTTGTGTCCTTGAAGACATTAGCGTTGGCCATGAAGTGAAGTATCTGTTGATCATTGTCAAAAACATGTAGATTAGCTATGTTATTAGGGATAGAACGCTTGTACAAAATTGCAACAGTAAATCTATCCCTAAGTGGTGACATCCTAGAAGTTGCGTTTGCTAAGGCATTGACCGCTGCATTACGAGTTCTTGGCATAATAATGATATTGAATGCTTGGAAGTTAGAGATTAGCCGCCATAACTCTTGTTGGTGACTTTTGAGATGAGGAGATAGATAGTGTATGGTGTTATGTACCTGTCGTACCACGATTTATGAATCACCTACCACTTTGAGCGCAACAACGTTGAGGCTAATGGCCTTGTGCAAGCCCAACATGAGTGCTTTGTATTCAACAATGTTGTTTGTGAACTCGAACAACAAGCGGCTCAAGATCAAATGTTTCTTGTGCTTTGGGTCAATCAAGACACACCCGGCTCCAGAGCCATCATGTGCCTTAGATCCGTCAAAATACATGATCCACAACTCATCTGTATACGAATCGTTTGACGCGCTTGTACTACTTCTACTGCTACTACTACTACTAGTGTTACAGTGTATTGTACAAGTTTAATTTCCATCAGTTGGGTAAGGGAGGAGACCCAATTGTGTGTCTAGTGGGGTTGGAGCTGGCTGTGCGAGATACCCCAACATTGATTCCAAGAGGAAATTGTTGAACATGAGCTCTGCGAAAGCCAACATTCGTTCTCACCATTGATGGCAGTGATATTATGTCTCATGTATCTCTCGAATAACACCCAAATCTAATTACTTTTTCCCTGGTACTGAAGCCACAAGTGTGACCAGTGTAGCAAATTACCCATTCAACTTGCTGGACCAGTCTCTACTGAGTAATAAGCCATATGCTTCCGATATGTCCACAACGATAATGTTGATGCACTCGTGATCTCGACCGTCATGAGATAATCGGATGATCACATCCTGAAGTTCACCAATGGTTCGTACGCATGTCCAATCGACTTGGATGATCTGTGCAGATGTTTTGCTCCATTTCACATTGATCTTCTTGGCAGTGGAGAGTGGCATGACGTTGGCTGATGCGCCAGAATCAACCAAACAGTTGTGAACATTACAGTTAAATATTTTGAATGAAATCAAGAATGGAGAGCAAAAAACGTTTTCTTCTTCCATTCGGAGTGCGTTGAGCACATTGTAAGTGAACCGGGAGATGTGCTTACTCCCTTTCTAGTAGAGGTTGTGTTGTCTGTAGATGTTTGCCGCTAGTGCGCGCAACAGAATATCCTGCTTACTTTGAATCTTAGCTAACTCAAACAAACAGATGTTTGCGTTAGTTTTCTTCATGTCTTCCACAATGTTGTAGTCAAGAGTGGGTAGACTCATTAAGATGTCCAAGGTTAGACTCGTGTTTGTATTGTCCGAAGGATTGTTATGCAGTTCACTTCTCATGGACGTACTCTTGTTCGTTGTTGTCTTCCCGGGCTTGTTTTGTGCTTTCTGCTTTTGGACGGCTGGTGGATCTACCTTACTCAACATTTCAAGCTTTTCTCGCATTCCCCAAACGTGGGGGGTCCCCTTGACTTCTGAGATTGTATCGACCATTTTGTTTTTGGGGCTGCCTCTCAGTGTTCATTTTTTGTGATGCTGGCACTGTGCATTGTTGACTACGTTTAGTGCATATTGAGTCCGCAACTTGTTTCCATTCTGAACAAGTCCCTTCCAGGTGATCGCCTTCATGGAATGAGCAAAAATCACAATTTGCGCAAAGTTCCGTATGGAACACTGAGTTGGAGCTCTGCGCAATTTTAGTCGGGAAGTGGTTGCTCCCTAATGACATGCTTCCTTTCTGTTGTCTAGGAGGCCGGCTGCTCGCAAATGTTTTGATCATTTGTTGTTTCAACTCAGGCACCTTTGTTGTCAAGTTCTTGACAAGACAAGTAAGTGTTTCAATGTCACTTGCTTCCTTGTCTTTACCTTTCTTGTCGTAGCCTAGGGCTTCCTGCTCGCATCTTTGGAGTCCTTAGCTGGTTCATAATCCTTGATGACTCCAATTGCGCGCAAGTCTTTTTCCACAATGATCGCCTCTTCACAATTTTCTAGTAATGTTGGTTTCGCAACTCGCTTGACGAACTACGGAACACTGGTTGGCAGTAAAGACGTATAGTAGTCGACAGTGATGGATTCATGAGGTTTCATATCTGCTGCAAACTTGTTCAATATGCGCAACAACCTCTCATTGAAATCTTTTACCTTTTCTTTCAACTCCATCTTCAAACTGCCCAACTCTTTGAGCAACATGGCCAGGGTCTTGTCATCAACAAATTTTGCAAAAACATCTGTTTGAACATACCCTAGTTATGAATGGAGTTGATAGGAAGGTTGTGATACCATACCGTTGCGCGACCATCCAAGGTACACAGAAAAAATCTGCATGCAACGTTGTCGCACCGTACCTCGATTGTTTGCAGCTATAGGTAGAAGTTGTCCAAGTGATATTTTGTCTTCACTATTCTGTCAGGGTCATACTTTGTGAGCATTCTCTCCGAACGTTTTGGCATCCTGTGCAAAGCTCCCAGGAGAACCAGTGGTCCCTAAATCATCCATTCCAAGTTTTGGTCAACAAGGTCTTCTTCTTCTTTGTCCTCCTCCTCTTCTTCAGAATTTGACAGTTCCGACTTTGAGTCTGTTGGTTCTTCTCTGCCTCCACCTCCTCCGCTACCTTCCCCTCTCCTCCTGTACCTGAGTCTGAGCCCAAGATCACAAGAGTGTCATGTTCTCCCTCTCGGAACACTGTAAGTTCCTCTCCATTCTCAACAACTTTTGCTAGACCTTTGAGCATGGCAAGAACTTCTTCTTCCACCGATGATACAACAACTCATGTGGGAGTGGTATTTAGCTTCTTTTATGCATATGGAATATATTTTATTCCTGGGATCAGTTCCACTGCTTTGGAAAATTGACGGGTGATGGGATGGACAAAGCGAAGGTGCTGATACGAAATTTTGTGTTCACCTCTGGGAGGTGAGGAGTAACCAACTTCAAAGTTGCGTGTAGGTGAGAGGGAATGCGAGTTACTGCCTTGAATAGATGATTGATGAGTGGGGGTGAGAGGAAATTCAACCATAAACAACTAACGACCCTCCTTCTAGTGCCAAAAATTTTGACGATGCTGGACCCGCCAACATTCAGGGGATCTCCCTTTTATGAATTTCCAACTAGACCTCACACTATTTGGTGTAGGAGTCCCATCCGGTATGATGGCTCGGTTGCCATTATCTTAAAGATTTTTCCTAGCTCTTACTTGTCAGCACATGACATTGGTTTTCTTTGTCTTTGAACAACGAGGTTTGCGTGCCTGGTGAGTGCTTAGTGTTACTTGTGTCAAGGTTCATTGCAGAGGGAGAGTGTGAGAGCGAGTCTCAAGTTGAAAGGGAATAGTCCCAACTCTATTAGAGACACAAAACATAACAGGACATGTGTAGCTTCCGACGGAGTAGTCCACTCGGATGCGGCAGTGACAAACACAGAGTGCAAGGATAGCACATATAACAACCAGCAGAATAGTCCACACGAGTGCGACGGTCGTTATAACAAGTTTATGAGAATGGTTTTGTCGAGTGTCTGGCGAAATATTCCACATGGGCGGGATTGTGTTAACAACTGATGCAACACATTTTCGAAAGCATATGTACTAGAACAACCGAAATAGTTCAACTATCTTAATACAAGGTAAAGCAACATGCATTACAAGCATTCAAAGAATAGTATTACAAACGAATACAATACATGTGTGAAAATGTGATGGCTTGTTATCAGAGTTCTGAATTAAGTGAAAGTTCCAAGACACATCAATACACCATACATCACTAACCCCAATAGTGGGGCTTTGGAGCCACTGCTCGCTCCTCAAAGAAAAAACTACAGACTCTCAAGGCTATGTGGGAGGAGCCAAGGTGAAAAGTATTTTGCATGTAAAAATGCGGGGTATATATAGCCAAGGGTGAAACTGACCCTTGTGACTGTTCGACTTCCCTCATGACTATTTGACTTACATGACCCTTCAACTTTACATGTGGGTATGTTGGACTTCCACATTACATTACATTGATTACAATAGTATGAACCACAGTAGTGATGTGGCCGAGATGACTCATGACTTGACTCGACATGACAGAGCAGGTATGGTCATGTTGTTGCTGGTGTCCATGTCGAGCTGCAGTGTTGCTGAGTGATGAATGTGTTCTTGGTGTATCATAGCTTCACCTCCGCATGGAAAGGTGTGCAGAGTCTTCGATGGTCTTGGTCTTCTCTTGATGTTACACGTGCATGTCTCTCTTTCGCTTGTACTTGGCATGCTTCATGTGTTTATCCGTTCGCGAAAAAGTCTCCTAGCATGTGATCCTTGTTCATCCCATTCGTTGTTGTTCCATGTCTCTTCCATGTAACTATATTTGCAATCACTCATGACAATATAACATCAAATATAGAAATCTCCTAGTCTACCATGATGCATAATCTTCTGTTTTCCGGTGCAAGTGACCATGAGAGAGGAGAAGGCTTTGACACTACACAGAGCACATTCTAGGTCAGAATGCGGACTTCGACCACTGTCAAGGAAAATTGCATAGAGGTCATTGGGAGGCTCAGATGGGAAATCTGGATCAACAGTGAATATCTGCGGGATCTGGCTCAGTTGAAGAACAGATCTGAGCAAATTTTCTAGGGAGGTAGTGCAGCCAGCAGGGAGGACATTGACATTGAAACTGCGCAGATTCTCTGAGGAGACTGGCAGTGTGCTGCAGGTACTTGCTGGCCAAAAATGCGCAGAAGTGGGAGGCCGACCTGCAGGACATCTCTGCACAGTTTCTAGGATGAGCAGGGTGTCAGATGGCTAGAGGACAACCCATGAAAACTGCGCAGTTTTCAGGAGAAGCAACACGCTGGCTAACAGGGTGAATGGCTAACAGAACTGCGCAAATTTCAAGGACAATGCAGTGATAGGAAACAGGTGCCTATCCTTCATGTCTGTGCAATTTCTTCAGTCAGCGAAGGCGGGCACGCTGGCAGATTTTGCGCAATTTTTGAGGGTCACTGCCTGGTCAAACTCTCTAGTTGACCAGCTGGAGGCTTGATAAATTTGCTTACGGAAAGCGCAGATTGAGATGGCTTGTTGAGAAACTTCTGCGTTGTTCTGGGTGACAGTCAGTCCAGTCAACTCGAGGATTGCATAGTGCAGACTGCCTAGGAGGCAGCTTCAAGCTCTGCACAATTCTAGGCAGCAATACATGATCATTGAGGGTTGAGATTGCACAGTTCAGCTCAACGAAGGTCCGGTTATTGGGGGATGGTTTGGGCGACAAACTTTCAGCAAAATGACTACGTGTGTCAACGAATGAACTTATGCATACATGACCTTGCGAACACACACTCGACATGACTCGACGACAAGACACATCGAACCAACAAGACAACATGCTCAGTGTGATTAACCAATAGGTGCGGGTGACAAGCACGAGACTTGTGATAGATTGTTGAATGACCGCAACGACACTTGCACGACATTACATACAACTTTGTGTGTGAGTGCAATAGATGCTTACATAGCGAATACAACTTGTACACACGAAGACAGACATGAACATAGCCAGAACATGACTACAAGCATGACATTGTGACTAACATGCTAAAATATGTCTAGTGAACGGTCAAGCAAGGAGGTTGCACAGACTCAACACAAGCTTATGGGATGAGCCCGTGTGCTTGCAAACATCAAGGAAAAACCCAAGGAAGGCTTTGAAATTGGATGCAGGCCAAACTTTTGGAGGGTGTTACAGCGGCTACAATAGATCCACATCCTACTAAGGAAAACTTGGAATGGTTCAATAATTGCATGGAGCCCAAAGTGAAAGTTGATCCCTTGGGTTTTCAAGATCATATTAATGTACATAAGTCCAATCTTGAATATGATCCAAATGAAAACTTGATTGTCTCTAGGGATACTCTAAAACCTCTACCACCTATGTTTCATGATTCCTTATTTCATGATCCACTTGTTTCACCTAATTCAATCTTTAATGATGTTCAGCCTATCGTTTCAGGCAGTAATCAATAACAAGGTAGTTGTATTTCACATTTAGAGGAGCAAAATCTTGAAGATATGTCTTATCTTTCCTCCCTATTTCAAAATGATAATCTTGCCTTTCTGGCTGATCTTTGATCTTCAAACCTTGATAACCTGTCAAATGACTCTGAACCTCGCATCCGAGTTGAGACTTTGGATAACCATCACTATGACATCCATGTTTCCATTAAAACATATGGTGGTGAACATTCAAGTATATCAGATGATATCTTCTCTTCTTCTGAGGGATTGAATTTGCAAAGTATCAATTCAGAATATGTTTCTCAGTTTACAATCTTCATTTGTGAGTTGGGATGATATTTTAATTCTGAATGATCTTGAATATTCTTTAATTCATACATCCTTGGATGGAAAATCTGAAGTGTTAAGTTGTTAGGTTCTTGAATCTTTGAAATATCCTGGTCAATCTGAGTGTCATATTGGTATGCCTATAGTTGACCATTACACTGATGAGAATGTTGTTATTTCAAGTTCAATATGATTTATGTACAACTGGAATCTCACATCCTAAGTCTTTTCATCTCCCCTCATCTTTAGAACATTATTCATTATACACAAATATGTTTAATAAATTTGTCACACCAACAACCCCCCTAAATCCTTTGGATCTTTATCTGACAGATCGTAGTTGCAATCCAGTACATGATGGTTTGATACTACAATCAGAGGATGAAAAGTTTGAAAATATTATTCATGATTTATTCAACTATAAATCTTTCGTAAGTCAAGAGGAAGATGTTCCAACCTTGAATGATCAGGGGATTTTTCCAATTGATGTATTTCAATTTCATATCCATCAAGAATATTATGTGTTTAATCTTAAATTTGATCAAAACGATGGCATTGATAGTGTTTTCATTGATTCATTTGTTGATAGTGGTGCAAGTCTACCTATTGATTTTTCCAAGCCACCCAGATTTGATGATCCACCATCGGAAAGTTCTATGATCCACTGGTATAGTATGCGTACAATAATGGGTATCAAGATTCTTTGAGGATGAGTTCGTTTGAGGAACTTTATAAGCAGATTTGTAATATTCCCATCACTTGGATTGATCTAGTGATCAGGGTATTGATTAGATCGGGCATGTTAGCAGAGATGGAACAAGAAATGTAGGTTATCAAGAAGAATATAAAAGCAGCATAGGAAAGGTAGAAGAGCTATGCAAATCAACATAAGGCATCTAAGGAGTTTCTAGTTGGGGAGCATGTGTACTTTCACATCAATCCCAAGAAGAGCTCCTTAAGGATTGGATCATGTGACAAGTTAGCACCTCGGTATTGCGGACCTTTCGAGATCTTTAAGAGAATTGGACCAGTGGCCTACAGACTTGCACTACCTCCGACAATGAACGTCCATGATGCTTTCCATGTTTCTTACTTAAGATATATGTGAAGGATGTTGATCATGTCATTGACTGGTTTGTATTGCAGGGGGATCCAGAAGGATAATTCTAGCCGGAACCTCGGTGCATATTGCAATGGAAACAACTTATGCTCTGAAACAGAGCAATCAAGCAAGTCAAAGAGAAATGGAAGCACTTTGGGCACGATAAAGCTACATAGAAGATGGTTGATCAGATGCGGGCTATGCATTTTTCATTATTTGCTAGGTCAAGCAAATGAGTTTTGATATATGTATATGTATATATGTATATGGTTGTAAATACCAAAATGAGTTGTGTTATAAAGCTCCAAAAAGCGGTATGATTGTCATGTTTGTCATGTTGGTCATGGTTTTCAGCAATTTTTTATTGCAATATTGCATCGAGCTAAGTTATAAAGCTCCATGGGCGATAGGTTTTGGTTTTCAGCTATTTTATTGGTCATAGGTGTCATAGAACACCGAGGATGGTGTTCCCCTAAGAAGAAGGGGTTTTTTATAGCCCCAGGTTAAAAGTTCATATAATAAAGGCAAAAGAGTAAGACCAATGTCATGGGACACGTATTCCAAGCTAAATGTTGGAAAAAAAACATCCTAGTGGGTGTCACTTCAGTTTATTTATGGCTAAGGAAATTGGCAAAGACAAAGAGACATTAGTTGGCATTTATTTATGAAAATAAAGGAAAATAGGAGAAAAGGGAGATGAAGGGTCACATATTTGCATGAGAGGAAAATGAAGAAAATAGAGGCATCATTGATAAAAAGGCTTCTGAAGATCAATTCACAGATTTTCTCAGTTTGGTTTTGAAGTTTGCTTCAGAGAGAGAGAGAGAAGAGCACCAAAAGGAGAAAGCAAAAAAGCAAGAAAATGAAGGAAAATTACAAGCAAAGAAGGTTGGATCAAGCAACTTCAACAAGAGGATTTTGCAGGTAACATGTTACATGTTTGATTTCCTAGATGAGGTGTGAATGCATGGCATATGCATTTGTTTATTTGGTTCATTTGTTGTCATTGGCATGGGTTTTGCCTAGTTTGACAGTGGTTTCAGCCTTGTCATTTCCTGGATAGCCATGGTGTGATGGAATTATTTTCTTGGTTGAGCTTTGGATTGTTGGAAGGTTTTGGAACCGGGTGAGGTGGTCATAGGAAAATTCCCAAGGTTTTTGGGTGGAGATGGTTTAATCTCTAAGAAGCCCTCGACAGGTGGGTGGAGACAGGAAAATTCCTCAAGGTAATGGTGAAGAAACTCTGAAGCATATAAGCTTGCTTTGGCTTTGTGATCTCTTCACTAGTTTTGGCGAGGTCGTGGTAGCCTAAGGGTGGAGGTGGTTTAATCTCCAGGAATCCTTGGTTGCTTATGTCATGAGATCCCACATTCATGTTTGGAATATGGCACGGGGGTGATTGGCTGAAAGAAAGATTTGGTTCAAACCAATCTATGGTTGAGTGGTACGTGGATGTCCCTGACTTGATTGGCTTTTGCATAAGTTAATAAGCACTAATTTCCTATTGTAATCTATGAGAACTTGTACTTTTTATTATGGTGATTTGATGGTTATTTTGTCATGGTTAATAATCTAGTTGTATGTTGGTTAAAAGCATGGATTTGTAATGTGCTCTAGCTATGACTTGTTCAAGATTTGTGAAGTATTTGTTGGTTAATGAATTCATGGGCTAACAAGTGTTATTGCAGCTTTTATGAGAGGGCATTAGACCTTCTTGGTGATTCTTAGATAAGTTTAAGAATCCTATGATAATATATGCATTCATGACCTATAACTCACATGTTCACTATATGTTTGGTGAAATGATTATCATGGTTAGGGCTAGTTAGGTCAATTTCTTGTTCAAGTTTTGTATGAATAGCATTGTCATTATGTCCTTTTATCACTCTGAGAAGTTACATGCAGTTATGGGCAATGGTATAGAGCATGGCCTAGAAAAGTGGCTCAGATCTCAAGATCGTACCCTCTGAATTGGCAATTTTGGGGTATAACCACAGGGAAGGAAGCTTGTGTGTGTGGTTGGAGGGTCATAATTGCACCCTTGTAGGCTTGTGTATGTGGTTGTGAGCTCAAGTCAGATAAAAAGCTATCCACCTCAGAGTTTGGTCACTTGGGGTGGCTCTTTGGCCCCTGAGTGTCCTATAAGCCTTGAGGAATGTCTATAGGTTGTCAGTTTTCGGCCCCACTTCCATGATAGAAACTTGGAGGTCAGCTCATGTCAAGTAACTCTTCATCTCATGTTTACCCTACCAGGCCATTGAACTTGGGTAAATGTGTGAGGGGGTGGTTACAGTCACACCCCTTCATGGAGGGGTTGACTTGGCCAACTTGGGAGGCTGTTTTGCATGTAGGAATACCTCTCGATGCTACACAAAAATCAACACTCCCTCTTAGCAAGGGAGGTATTATTTGCAAAAAATATCTCTTGCTAAAATTCCTTCCTTAAGAAGAGTTCATGAATTTGTTGATGCATGTCTATGACTCCATCCTAGAGTTGGAAATGTAGCTCTTGATATATCCAGGTTTGGCCAAAGTCCTTTATGTCTCCTTAGGCAAATTGTATCAGTCTCCGCTAGTCATGACCTAGCCTAGTGATCCGGGAGGATCTTCAAAAATACCAGTGGCATGGTACAAGGCCCAAAAATTCAAAGTGGCAGAATCTCTATAAACTTAGTGTCAAATTGAAGTGCTCGTCGCCCTGATTCCAATGGTGTGAATGACACTCGAATCTGAGCTTGTATGTAGAAGTTAGAGCAAGTCAAAGTTCAAGTTTGACTTGGATAGGTGGAAAAGGAAATGACGTGGGAAAACTCTTCAGCGAATGGGGAAGTGCCAAGTGGCAGGGTGCCATTGGCCCCACAGTTCGCTGATCGCACAAGGCAGAGGTCTGCGGGTTTGGCCTCGAGTAGAGGCGGAGTGTGATGCGATCGCACATCGCAAGAAACCGTGGATAAGAATTGGCCCTCGAGCAAGCATGGAGTGCGATGTGATATCGCACATCGTAGGCGGCAAGGGACAATGTTTTAAGAATCGGCCCCAAGCAAAGCCGAGTTGCGATTGCAATATCGCCAGATCGCATATCGCAATGCGCTAAGTCCCGTAGTATAAGAATCACCTCTGGCCAACTGATTGCGATATACTGTAAAAATGTCGGACGCGATACCATTTCAGAGTTGTAGCCTATAACCCGTCGAGCCCATTGGTTCGCAGATTGCAGTTCACACTGCGTAGCGGCCCATATGGAGAATCACCCCCCCCCCCAGCTTTGCTAATTGAGATTTGCAAAGTCTTTCCTCAGATCCGAAAATTTATGTGTTCGGTTAATAATTCCATCGGGTCCACCTTTATCATAGATCGCTCATCGCTTAATGTAAAGGCACAAGGTCTCTCCGCTAGTTTAAATCTGTTAATACATCGGTTTCCGTGTTAAAGCCGCCATTTGAAGTGTTAAATGTGTAGTTAAGGAAGCAAGAGAGAAATACTCTGTGGGAACTGTTTTCTGGTGGTTTGTACTATTCAGGGGCTAAGGTTCTCGATTGTTGAAACCAACAATGTAAACTTATCATTTCAACTAAACTTGTTAGTCTGTAAAACTACCCGAATAAGTTATATATTGGGAATTTGCACAACAAGAAGAGGGAGAGCAACTGCAGGATTTCTCAGAATACCATTGCAGAGCAGCGACACCTACTCCTAGCAAGGGGCCAAAACCTTGCCTAAAGTATCTAAAGGTTCCAAGACGTGCATGAAGCCCTTTTATCAGAATTGGGCGTTCGGACAGGCATTTCTGCACAAGTTTTCGCCAGGATTTCAATGATGCTGTCTGTTTCTAGAGCTGGGCTCTCCATTTGTCAGCTATCTTCCATATTGGAGGTATAAATTTGTTTATGTAAAATATACTTGTACTTCTTCTCTTTTCATGCCACTTAATAAATGAAGGCCTCCCCATTGTTGAGCCGGGCCCAGAGACGTAGTCCAAATTGGACGAACTCCGTAATCAAATCTCTATGTCTTGATCTCATGCATGATTATGTTTTTACTCTTCGTTTATAAGCTTATGTTTCATGGTTTTTAATAAGCTCAGTTACATGTAATTCTGATGCATCTATAAGAAAAAAATTCTGGATCAAGTGGTATCAGAGCAGGTCTTAGTTGATGCGAGTTGCATGAGTATGCTAACCAGAAACAAGCTTCAAAGGATGTGCGCTACAAAGAGGAGATATGGCAGATGTTGAAGCGCGTTGGGATGAGATGTCTTTTGCTGATAGGAAATTGTGTGTGTAAATGACTGAATGTGCAGCGATGGATGATGATAAAGAAATGCACAAATCCTTCCTGAGGATGTCCCGAATTGTGGACATCATGTATGGCGCATATGAGAAAATAAGAGAGGAGGAGAAAGGAAGATTCGAAAGCGATGCTTCATCCACATCTTCCAATGCTTATGCATCTTATTCACCGCCTTCCTCGTCTTCTCGTCATTCAAATAAGGAGATTAATCAGAAAGTTCAAGAAGAGAAAAGAAGAGAGGAGGAGAAAGGAAGATCAAAGAGTGATGCTTCATCCACATCTTCTGATGCTTATGCATCTTATTCACCGCCTTCCTCGTCTTCTCATCCCTCAAATGAGGAGATTAACCAGAGGCTTCAAGAAGAGAATGTTGAATTAAAGAGGCTACTACGGGAAGAGAAAGAGGAGAAACAGAGGTTGCTACGCCAGCTGCAAGCTAAGGATGAGGCTTTGGAAAAGCTATAGCATAACTCCTGTGAGGTAAAGAGAAATTCTTTGACTCCGTGTATTTTTCCTGATAATGATTTTACCACTTTTGAAGAACATACCATAGGTATCGGCTCCAAACTATTAAAGAGAATGGGGTATGAGGGGAAATGCCTCGACATTAATGGCCAGGGCATCATAAACCCCATCAAAGTAGTGGAATTACCCCGACATACAGGACTTGGGTATGTCAGGAAGGAGATTAGGGAATGCGCTAAAACAACCAATGAACCATCAACAACAGATGATGAGAAGCCCTCACCAATTCTTTCCAAATAGACTGTGGAGGTAAAAGATGTTGATTTATCTTCAATTTCATCTTCACATGATATATTTTTTGTTAGAAATGTGGTGATACCCATTACAAGGACAAGCATGAGACTCCTTACCAAGATGAAGTACAAAGGAGAAGGACTTGGTGTTAATGGCCAAGGCATAACTCAACCATTGGAGGTTGAGAAAAAACCTCGATTTGCAAGATTGGGGTACAATGAAGGACAATGCTCAAAGGTGTCATAAGCTTCCACAACATTGTTGAATCTGTTAAGGAAAGAGGAAGATGGGAATACATCACCATCAACCTATGGCAGTATGCGTTGCAGAAAAAAAGTTGAGGCAAGCTCTCGTTCCCATGATCATACCATAGACCAACATGAAAGGTATAACAAGTCTCGGTATTCTAATGTTGATTTTGATTGCAACCATATTGATAATAATGAACGAAAATCATGGCATAGAAGAACTTGCAGTTTTGGCAGATTGCATAACCATGTTGCAGTGATGATGTGTTTTCCATCACTTGTTGAAGAAGCAATGGTGTTTGGCCTTATTTTGTAAATCATGTGTTGCAGTGATGATGTGTTTTCCATCACTTGTTGAAGCAACCATGATGTTTGGCCTTGTATTGATAACTGGGGTATTGTTTCCATTTTATGTAAACTTGACCATAGAGTATGTGTTATAAACTCGTGGCAAGTATGGGATGCTTGGTTCATTATTGGTCATAGAGTTAAGCATGTAATTTGCAAGAGTATTGTACTACAGGTTTGCAGGGGATGCAAGTGTTGGCTCATCGCTTATGGCTCCGAAGGACAAAGGTGAAGGAGAAGGAAGGATAGACCTGTTAGGACACTTGTGGTGCAGACAATGTACACAACAACTGCAGATTATTTTAATGCTTTTGGAGGACCAAAAGCTTCTCAATGAGGAGGTTTGATCTAGGAGGATCTTGAAAAGTACCAATGGCATGGTGCAAAGGCTCAAAAATTCAAAGTGGCAGAATCTCTACAAACTTAGCGTCAAATCGAAGTGCTCGTTGCCCTAATTCCAACGGTGCAAACGACACTCGAATCTAAGCTTGTATGCAGAAGTTGGAGCAAGTCAAAGTTCAAGTTTGACTTGGACAGGTGGTAGAGGAAATGACGTGGCATAACTCTTCAGCAAATGGGGAAGTTCCAAGTGGCAGGGTTCCATTGGCCCCGCAGTTCGCTGATCGCACAAGGCAAAGGTCTGCGGGTTTGGCCCCAAGCAGAGGCAAAGTGCAATGCAATCGCACATCACAAGGAACAGTGGATAAGAATTGGCCCCCGAGCAAGCACAGAGTGCGATGCGATATCGCATATCGCAGGCAGCAAGGGACAACATTTTAAGAATCAGCCCCAGGTAAAGCCGTGTTGCAATTGTGATATCACTAGATTTCATATCGCAATGCGCTAAGTCCCGTAGTATAAGAATCACCCCTTGCCAACGAATTGCGATACACTGTAAAAATGTCAGACATGATACCATTTCAGAGTTGTAGCCTATAACTTATTGGGTTCGTCAGTTTGCATATCACAATTCGCACTATGTAGCGACCCGTATGGAGAATCACTCCCCCCCTGACTCCTCCAATTGCGATTTGCAAAGTCTTTCCTCGGATTCGAAAATTTATGTGTTCAGTTAATAATTTCGTCGGGTCCACCTTTATCGCAGATCGCTCATCACTTAATGTAAAGGCACAAGGTCTGTCTACCGGTTTAAATCTGTTAATATGTCAGTTTCCATGTTAAAGCCACCGTTTGAAGTGTTAAATGCGCAGTTAAGGAATCAAGCGGGAAATAGACTGTGGGAACTATTTTCCGGTGGTTTTTACTATGTTTAAACAGGTTGTTACCTACGCACTATTCAGGGACTAAGGTTCTCGGTTGTTGAAACCAACAACCTAAATTTATCATTTCAGCTAAACTTGTTATTCTGTAAAAATGCCCGAATAAGTTATATATTGGGCATCTGCACAATGAGAAGAGGGAGAGAAACTACGGGATTTCTCAGAATACCATTGCAAATCAATGGTACCTGCTCCTGGAAGGTGGCCGGAACCTTGCCTCAAGTATCTAAAGGTTCCGAGAGGTGCAGGAAGCCTTTTTATCAGAATTGGGCATTCGGATAAGCATTTCTGCACGATTTTTCGAAAGGATTTCAGTGATGTTCTCTGTTTCTAGAGCTGGACTTTCCATTTGTCATCTATCTTCCATATTGGAGGTGTAACGGTGTTTATGTAAAATCTACTTGTACTTCTTCTCTTTTCATGCCACTTAATAAACGAAGGCCTCTCCACTGTTGAGCCGGGCCCGGAGACGTAGTCCAAATTGGACGAACTCCATAATCAAATCTTTGTGTCTTGATATCATGCATGATTATGTCTTTACTCTTCATTTATAAGCTTACGTTTCATGGTTTTTAATAAGCTCAATTACATGTAATTCCGATGCATTTATAAGAAAAAAATCTTGGATCACCTAGGCATCTAAATTTTTATTTGGAGAGAATTTTCCTTTGAACCATTCACATTTTGGGTCAAAGTCTTTTATGACTTAGTTAAGTCCTTCTAGCTTCAAAAGGTGAAATACATCTATCTCCTTCCGTCGGCATAGCCAACTTGTCTATCTAGCTTCTAAGGAGAAGATTTGTCTAATACCATAATTTCCCTGGAACAATCACCTTTGGTCAACCTAGCCAAATCCTTTTAGCTTCAAAGGTTAATGTATTATCCCTCATTAGTTCCTTCTAAAGAGGGATACGATTAGCATCAAACTAAGCTCATATCTTGTCCACAATCTACTTATTTGTGGATATGTATTGGAGCTCTATTGCTCCTCATGTCTCGAATGAAGTGGCTCGGTCATGTCCTTCTAGTTTATGAAGCCTCATTTCCTCATAACATGTGATATTCCTGGTGTTATCTAGGTATATCATGAATTCAATCAACTACATGTACATCATGGGTTTCACCAAATTTCAATCTCCAATCCCAAGAAATAGTGTATCTACCAAAGCTTTTCATTTCAATCTCCAAGGCCAAACTCCCTCTGTCACGAAAGCAAATCCTCCCGACATTGTTGCTCCCTCTATCATGCAAGCAACTCCTACTATAGTTGTTCCCTCTTACCGGGAGAACCCTCTTGTCACAAACTTTACTTTGTTCTTCCTAATGTTGCTAGAATCATTTCCTTGGTAGCCTTCACACTGTATCTGCAAACCCTATTAAGGAGGCCATGGAAGAAACAATTATAGCCAAGCAAAAAACATAAAAACAAGAGGTTGCCCAAGAAAATAACAATAATCAAGGGAAAAAATATATGAAGTACTTATATTTTGATTAATAAGGAAACTATTGATGTTTATATGGAATTGGAAACTCCTTCTTGATCCTTGCTTCATTGTAGAAATCAATGAAGTCCATCTGCAATCTTATCAAGCTTAGATTCCTTGTCTCCCTCTGAGACGTATTCTCATCCTCATACTCAATCTTCAAATTTTTAATTACATTAATGCTTCAAACCCTCCTATTCGTTTGAAGTCACTTAACTTAGTGAATTCATTTCTTATGAAATGGACAAAATCTTGTCGTAACATAGTATTGTTGGTCCAAGATTGTGTTGTGCATTGCATTTAACAATGAGTTGCCCCTATCAGTGCTACACAAACCCTTAGTAGTCAACCACAAATATAAACCATTTGCATCTTGAATCAATATTCAATTCCTCTTATTATAACCTTGTCTTGAACTTTCTTATGTTGCTACCTATGTAGTAGCAAATTTTTTTGCAATAATCTTGATTATTCATGAACCTCACTTAGGGGTTTAAAAAAAGGTTCATAATAAGGCCATACAAAAATGAATAAGATAAGAGGTTGACTAAAAAATGCTTATATCTAATTTGTAAAAGAAAAACAAGTTGAAAATTGAGGGGATTTGTAAATTTCTTGATAGTTTTAAAGGAAAAAGATATTTTCACTGTTTTAGAGGTGGTTGTTCATCATCATCATTTTCAACATTGGTTGTTGATGCATGCTCTCTTTACTTCCTTTTTCTTTTAGGGAAATTGAATGCATAATGTCCAAAATTTTGACAAGTGAAACACTTCACTTTTGACATGTCATTCTTTTTCTTATATTGAGTGTGAGCAGGTCTTCTACCTAGATTCTTCTTAATGAATTTTCCAGAGTCCTTTTTGTCAAAATTTCAAATTTTGTTCTTACCATTATTTTTCTAGTGTGAGATACAAGTGCTCGTGTTTCTTCATTCTGAGGAGTTTGTGAGTTATTTCTGGATGATAATCTTGACTCTTCTTGAACACAATCAATCCATAGCTCATCAAATGTGGGTAGTTTTGATCATGCATAGATTCCTTGAATAAATGGTTCCCATGAGGATGGAAATCCATTTAGAGTAATTGAAACAAGTAATGGATATTCAATATTGACTCCAATGGCTACAAGCTCATCTCTGACTTGTGAGATATTCATAAAATATGAGACAACATAGTCTGATTTAGTCATTGTGATATTACAAAGACGATTTTCAAGGCTAATTTTCTATTGGTATCGTTGCTTGCATATAATTTCACCAGAGTATCATATATTGTCTTGGTAGTCTTAAATCCAACTACAAGAGGAATCAAGTGATCTTTGATGGAATCTACCAAAATTCTTTTGGCCTTAGCTTCATTCTTCTTATATTTAGTTTTTTCTTTAGCTCCCTCTGGTTCCGGAATGACTCTTTCCACATGTTCTTGAAGTTTATTCTCTTCTAAAATGAATAATACTATGGTATTCCAAAATCTAAAATTGAAGGCACCATTCAACTTCTCTTCAACTCTAAGAGTCGGTGTCATTTTTTAGACGAGAGATCCAAACACCAATTAGGTTTTTGATCTTATCTTTAAAGTGACTTGTGAGGTATTCATAAAATATGAGACAACATAGTCTGATTTAGTCATTATGATAGTACAAAGACGATTTTCAAGGCTAATTTTTTGTTGGTATCGTTGCTTGCATATAATTTCACCAGAGCATCATATATTGTCTTGGTAGTCTTAAATCCAACTACAAGAGGAATCAAGTGATCTTTGATGGAATCTACCAAAATTCTTTTGGCCTTAGCTTCATTCTTCTTATACTCAGTTTTCTCTTTAGCTCCCTCTAGTTTTGGAATGACTTTTTTCCACATGTTCTTGAAGTTTATTCTCTTCTAAAATGAGTAATACTATGGTATCCAAAATCTGAAATTGAAGGCACCATCCAACTAGTCTTCAACTCTAAGATTTGGTGCCATTTTTTAGACGAGAGACTCAACCACCAATTAGGTTTTTGATCTTATCATTAAAGTTGACTTCCTAATTAAGTTGTTTGAATACTTGTCTCTTTAGTGGGTTGCCTTTTAGACAAGGCTTTAATACCATGTTGAATTTTCTACAATAATGCAAAGTAGAAACCGATCTTATGATCTTAATAATTACTTTCAAAGGATTTCCAATTCAATTATCTTATATCACATATATCATTAAGCAATTACACATAGAAAATCTCAAGAGTAACATAATGAAAATAGTAGGATCAGAAAGAGACAACCAAGCACAATAGAGACACCAAAATCACCCTAGGAAAACCCAACCTTGGGAAAAACTTGACAACTCTTCTTCGAAGGAGAATTTTTTCTTCAACAATATTTACAAATCCAAGAATTCTAGAAATTTGTGCCACACATTCAAGGCCAAGATACCGGTCAAACCTAGTCAAACCAACTTAGTCAATAATGGTCAAACCTCCAAATATAAAAGAATTTAATGTTGGTCAACGTTAGTCAACAACGTGAAATTCAACCTTGTGTCTGCTCGGTTCTACAGTCAATTGTGATCAACTGTGGTTGACTACAACCCAAATCTGCAATCAAAGTCTCCTTTCTTTTGTAGTCAAACTTAGCCCATTTCAGTGGTCAAAATCAGTCAAACTTTCAATCAAACTCAACAAAATCTTGATCAAACAGAGTAGGTCAAAGTTGGTCAAATGGTAGCTTCTTTATTTCAGTCAAGCTTTCATTTCTTCCTCTTTGACTTCGCACATGTGGATCACAAAATAAGACAATTGTGTTGGTCAAATTGGTCCAAATGTGGATGTCATCTTGTATTTTCATATTAGTCAAATGGGTGACCTTTTGACCAAAAGTCACACCCATTCATGGTGGGGCCAACTTAGCCATTTGGGGCCTATCTGAAGCTCAAAAATACAAATTTTAATTTTTCATTTTCATAATTTTCCTTGGACGACTTAGGAGGTCTTTTGGCATGTGGGAATACCTATCAATGCTACACAAAAATCAACACTTGGTGGGTTGGCAAGGGTTCCACCCTAGAACCCCAACGCCATAAAAACTCAGATAATAAATATTTCACCTTCAAAATTTACCTTGTATAATGTATAAAATTAGGGATTCAACTATATATATATGTGAAACACATGCTTAGAACACCACACACACATATCATTTTATTTATGAACCTTTCAACTTCATACCATTTTTACCCATAATTGACCTTGTAAATATTGGGGTTCTCTTGCCAATTTTCCATATCATGTATGTATGTGAAGGTTATAACATTGTTTTTTTATTTTCCCTATAATAACATTCCAGAGATAAAACAACCCACTACAAGTCAAGTATTTAAATTAAAAATATGCTTGGTCCCACAATAGACATTGTCGTAGATTGTTTTATGTTAGCCCTAATTTAGCTGAGATTTATTTTTATTCCCTTAATGCAAGTATATTTAAAAAAATATAATTTTGACCAAAATTTACTTCATCAAATTCCAACCAAAAGCTCTAAAAAATAAAACAGTTAGAAAACGCCTTTAATGTCTATCAAAACCTTACAAGTGCTTTTGTACAATGGCATTGATGTTTTTTAAGATAATTAATAATATGTATATTTTGTAATAAGGGAAGATGCCTCTACTTTGGGTAGTATGAAAACAATTGCCACATGTACTTCATATTAGGTAACATTGGAATTGTCCTCTTTTTTCATGTGTGCAGAAGGAAGTTTATATTCATTGTTACACACACCCTTTCAAAGAAACAAAGAGTATGTGTGTGGGAATGGATGTTCGAAGCAAGGAACATAAACTTCCTTCCGCACAGGTGAAATTATGAGCATATGAGATTTTTTTTAATTAAGGAAAAATAGATGGACTTTATAAAGTTAGATAAATGACATAAATAATTAAAATGAATGGGTAAAAGTTTAAAAAGAAATAAGACGTAAAAATTACTTCATCAAATTCCAACGAAAAGCTCTAAAAAATATAACAATTAGACAACACCTTTAATGCCTATCAAACCTTACGAGTGCTTTTGTACAATGGCATTGATATTTTTTAAGATAATTAATAATATGTAGATTTTGTAATAAGGTAAAATGCCTCTATATTGGGCACCGTGATAACAATTGCCACATGTGCTTCATATTAGGTAATATTGGAATTGTCCTCTATTTTCATGTGAGTGGAAGGAAGTTTATATTCTTTGCTCCCCAAACCCATTCCCCACACACCCTTTTAAATAAACAAACCATATGTGTGGAAGAAAGAGTGTGCGAAGCAAGGAACATAAACTTCCCCTTCCACGCACGTGAAATTATGAGCATATGGTATTTTTTTTAATGAAAGAAAAAAGAGATGGACTTTATAACGTTAGATAAATGAGACAAAAAGTTAAAATGAATGTGTAAAAGTTTAAAATGAAATAATATAACCCAGGGATGCCCCACACCACCCTTTGCTTATGTAAAGGACTCAGTCAGAGAACTCTCTGTGTTAGGCTAATAGTGTCAGTGTCAAGTTAACAATGTCAGTGTCATTGACAGAACACTCATCGACGGAATATCCATCTAGAAAATTAGTCATTTTTTTAAAATGATTTGTCAAGCACTGACAAATATTGAAAATAAAGGAATTATGTCACGTCAAGACTCGCTCAACCAATGAAAAATTAGAAATATGTTTTCCATAAATTAGAAAATAATTTTTGAATTTACGAAAAAATAGAAATATTTAGTATTTTCCTAAAACTTTGGTTAAAGTTACAAAAACTCAGCAAGATAATACACAGTCAACGAACTTTGACTGTGAAGCAATTGCTATAGTCTCTAGTAGAGGAAGGGACTAATAATATATATATATATATATATATATATATATATATATATATATATGAATTAAAATATAAAAAAATAAAAATCCATAACATAAAAAAATAGAAAATAATGCAAGAAATTTATATAAACACATATGCTTTAATTCAAATTCATTTTAACTCTAAATATTTTGAATATTTAAGATTGGGGAGCGAGATGGAGCGATCTACTAGTGTTACATTCTGCAACAACAAGAATCTTGGCCCTGTAGCCACACATGAACCTGCTCTTGTTGCTCTCGTGATCATAGGGCATGCTTCACCCATGCTAGCCACAAGGGATATGGACGTGAATGGTATTTCCTAGTGGAGAAATTGTTGTTGTCCCAAAGTGGGAGATCAATGGTTGGTGAAGCCAGAGGAGGGCTATACCTAGTGGAAGCTTCCATTGTTGGGGCTCTGTCGTGGACTAATATATGGCTCAAAATCACTTCTAGGAGTCTCGATGTCTGCGATGAAAGTGGTCTTTTACTTACTACTTGGGTGAGAGGCAATCATAAGATAGGTACCATGGCATTTTTTCCCTCTTACTTTGTTTTTGCTCCATTCTACAGATTATATTCATGGAAATACACTATGGTTTTGGCCCATGAGGCTTTAAGGCATGCGCTGGTGCAGAGATCGAGTCTCCCTTGTACTTCACCCTCATTAGTTGTATCTACCTCTTTTCAGACAAAGCAGACACAGGAAGCTTATTTTCAGGTCTTCATCAGAAATATCAAGGGGGGGGGGGGGGGGAATCTATTGTTTGATGGTTAAAAAGTTCAAACTTGACTTCTTCTCTTAAGAAGTCTATTGAAAAAAGTTGGGGAATACCCAGAAAGTTCCAATCCCTGTAATATGAATGGAAGGTCCTCCATGACTCCTCTGTGCTCAAAGATTACAATATAACGAGAAATTCATATATAATTTTGAACTCTAGGCTATATGGGGGTGCTCCTAGGGCCAACACATCAAATGGAACTATGGTTTCCTTCAAGGAAGCATTTCAAGGGAGGGCTTATGCTCCTGCATAACAAAGCCAAAATATTTCAGTCCCCTATATAGTAGACCAAATGGAGCAAGCCCAAACTATGGTGGTCAATAATCCATAGGTATCTACTTTTTTTTTTTTTTTTGCTCTTCAAAAAAAAGAAATCATTTGTAGATTCAATGGCTTTTGGCAAAAACCTGAAGCACTGTTTTAGTGGGTTTTCACTTCATGCACACCAAATTGTGACATATACTTCTGCTCCAAAGAATTCCTCATAGTCCAATTTGACACACAAAAGGAATTGGACTTTGTTCTCCAGGAAGGGCCATGGTTCTGGGGAAATGTCGAGTTATTCATCACTCCATAGTTCACGAAGTTTGATGCCACAACAATGGTGGTCTCAACCATGTCCATCTCCCCCTTCCATTCTGGCACCATAAAGTTCTTGAAGACATTGGAAATGCTTTAGGTAAATTCAAAAAAAATGGACATAAAAAGAATAGAAAAAGGCATATTCACTTTTGCCAAAATATGTGTGGAGATAGACCTCAACAAGGGACTTCTAGATCTCATAAATTTGAAGCACAATAATTTACAATGGTCTCAAGTATTAGATTATGAGAATATGGCATTCCAATGTCGTGAACGATTTCAAACATGACATCTACTGTTAGGGTCCAACCCTAACCCCTTATTTATGTAATAAGCCCAAGGGACCTAGCCAAACTCATAGTTAGTTAATTGAGCCAATAAAGCCCATAAGCAGTTATCTACATTAATAATAATTGTAAGTGGTTGACCCACGTTATAGAAATTGGGCCACAATTAGTTATAAACAGTTCATAGTTAATAAATAAGGTGGTTACCCCGTGTTACGCAAGGGACCACTAGTAGTTAGGGTTTTGGATGTCATTAAGCTATAAATTAGTCTTAGATAGTAAGGAAAGAATCATCGAGCCTTATTGTAATTGAGCTCTGCTCTGTTGGAGGTTGGCCCCTCGAAGAGGTAAGTGAACATTTGTATTCTATTATTGAATAATAAACTATCTTTGCAACTTGTCTCATTTCATGTGATATTTTTGTGTTTTAGGCTATATTGTTTTGTATTTCTGGTATTCTGGTTTTCTCGCAGGTCAAGTGCATAACAAGTGGCATCATAGCACTTTCTAGGGCCAGTTGTACCTCCAATTTTCGCAAATTTTTTTTAGGCTAGAGACGTGTTTCGACATCTTTAACCATGGGATCTGTCATTGAACACATAAACCTGCGGATTTGAGGAGGCATGCACATAATAACTACAAGAGGTAGTCACGTTTGTTGGACTCCCTTGTAACCCCTGTGGGTACCCCTTCGAGTAGTAGTGCATTAAACAAAACCACGCACATACTGCACTTCCATGTACCCTTAGGTATATCAGAAGCCCCCCTAGGATAACCTAAATCCTAACCTTAGCTAAGTTGTCGATCGTATTGATGCTAAAGGACATTGAGAACAACACTCGACGAGATTACTCGCACGTATAATAGGGTAGTCGGGTAGTATGACTAAGGGTATGGTCGATCCTCCTTAGTTAGAGCCCTAAAAGATTAGGCTGAATCCTATTGTTAGACCCCTGCGTATTTTGTGATCTGTAGCACCTGACACTCCCTTGAGAGCATAGTTCCCTCCGCTATCTGAAGATCGCCCCCTACCTTTTCTTCCATATCAGATCCAGTTGTTGGGGTTCGACTGTCATTTTCCAAATCATATCCAACAATTGGGGTTTTGTTGTCGTTGTACAGATCAAATTTAGCGGTTTGGGTTTTCACAACGCAGATTAGACTCTTTATGTAGTGAGGGTTTTGGCTACCATAATCCAAATCAGATTGTTGCAGCACATTATGTCGTACCAAGACCTTGGGGTTTCTGTTACTACAACCTAGACCTGATTTTAGCAGGATATTTGGCAATATCAAGCTTTTTGGAATTCGATCAATGCATTATTGATCATTTGGGAGTAAAACTCCTTTCGAAGTAAAAAAAAAATAGGGCCATCTTGGGTTGCTTGCAAGATACCTAGCCCATAATATTCAAGATGACCAGCTGGTCGTTGTGGTAGCATTCACTTGTAAGCCCCCATTTTTCAGGCGGTACCAAATTTTTCCAGATGCATCTTCAAGTGACCCACATCATTAAACACTTGAGCTTGCCCTCTTTCCAAGCATACTACTCTTAAGTAAGCTCAAAATTTCACTGAGGCTAGTGTATAATCGTACCAGTTCTCAAGTTATGGTTGTAGAAAGCGCTGCTGAGAAGGTCGACAACCTTGAGAAAAAATTCAATGACTTCCAGGTGACCATTACCTCCCACCTCACAAAAGTATTGGTCCTTATAACAATGCCTCGTGAACCCATGAGGGAAGAACATAGTGTCGATGCACACATAGAAGAAGAATCCAACCATCACATCCATTTCCATGGATATCACCAATCTTCGAACCACCGAACACCCAAGTTGGACATGTACAAATTTGATGGTTCTAACCCCACAGAATGGGTGGCACAAATGGAACAATGCTTCATCCTTAATAATATCTATGAGGAGGTAACTAAACTACATGTGGGAGCCCTTTACTTGGATCAAGAGAGATGACAGTGGTGGCCATGGCATCAAAAATGTTATCCAAGGAAGCCAACTTGGAACATGTTCTCAAAATCCATATGTGACTGCTTTGATCGGGAATCTCACTTTTTGGGTCGTCTCACTAAGCTCAGGCAAACAGGTACAGTAAGGGACTACATTGCAGCTTTTGAACAATTGGCCATCAGAACTGACGGACTAGGAGATGAATTTTACTTGGAATGTTTCATCAATGGCCTAAAGGAAGCCATCCAAGCCCATGTCTGAATGCATCACCCAGCTACTTGGTTGGATGCATGCCACAAGGCCTTAGATGTATAAGTCGCCTTAAATGCCCAGTCCAATCATCCAAATTTTGTCGCAAAGGCACATCCCACCCAAGCTACGAGCCCCACCCAAACACTTAAGGTTCAAAAGGTGTTGCTGGAAGAAATGGTCGAAAGAAGGAAACAAGGACTCTACTACTACTGTGATGACAAGTACTCCCTAGGACATAAATGCAAGGAACCAAAATTCTTTCAAATTGATGCTATTGAAAACAACTCAAATAATGGAGCTCCATCCACTAAAGTGCTTGAGGAAGAAGCGGGTGAAACCCAAACCGACCCAAACAATGATCTCACAGTGACGCCAAATGAGTCAGTTATATCACTACATGCCTTGATGGAATTTCTTCGCCCCAGACTCTCAAAATCTAAGGTTTTATTAAGCATCGACCAATAGTGGTGTTGATTGATAGTGGCAACACTCATAAATTTGCCCATAAGAGAGTAGCAGAAGTTGTTCATTGCTTTGTACGGGAAATATCTAATTTCCAAGTCCTTATCACTGATGGGGGGGCCATGAAATGTGAAGGACGTTATGAAAATTTTAAGCTTCAAATGGGGTGTTATCACCTTGAAACCCACATGTTTACCATTGAAATGGGTGGTTGTGACATTGTCCTTGTTGCTAAATGGCTCAACACACCAGGCCCTATCATAATAGATATCTAGGAGTTATTTATGAGCTTTACACAGAACGACCACACTCATACATTGAGGGGACTCCAGGTAAGTGCTCCTATTATCATCAACTTGCATCGAATGGAGAAGCTTTTTAAAAAGGGTCATCATGGGGTAGTAGCCCAATTTAATGCTATGCAGGCCATTGAATCCACTCCTCCTCATATTCATCCTAATATGCAACAGGTATTAGATCACCACTAGCAAGTCTTTGACAAACCTAAGGAGCTCCTACCCTCTAGGGGTGAACGTGATCATAGCATCCCTTTAGTCCCAGATGCCCAACCGCCAAATGTCCGCCCATATCGATATCCTTTTGCACAAAAGAATGAAATTGAAAAAATCAACAAGAAACTCCTCGAAGCCGGTGTTATTCGTCCCAACTACAACCCTTATCCATCTCCGTTAGTCATGGTTCTAAACAAAGATGGAGAATGGTGCATGCATCCCGACTTTAGGGCCCTTAACAAGCTCACTATCAAGGACAAATTTCCTATTCCAATAGTTCATGATCTTCTTGATGAACTGCAAGGTGCTAAATTTTTTACCAAGCTAGACATCTGCTCAGGCTATCACCAAATATGCATGAAGGAAGTCGACATTCCCAAGACAACTTTCCAAACTCATGAACGCTATTATGAACTCCTGGTCATGCCATTTTGTCTCTGTAATGCTCCATCCACTTTTCAGAGCCTCATGAACCACCTTCTGAAACCATATCTCAGAAAAATTGTCCTGGTATTTTTCAATGACATTCTCATCTACAACATAACATGGGACAAACTTCTTCAACATGTTGAACAAATATTGCAATTGCTCCAAGATCACAAATTATTGGTTAAATTATCCAAGTGCTCCTTTGGCATGGAAGAAATAGACTATTTGGGACACATTGTGGGTCATGACAGAGTGAGGGTTGATCCGAAAAGATTCAGGTAATGCAAGATTAGCCCCAACCAAAAACCTTGAAGAGGTTGCGGGGATTCTTGGGTCTCACGGACTACTATCGCAAATTTGTCCACAGTTATGGACACATTGCCAGACTCCTCACTAATCTTCTAAAGAAAAATTCATTTCTCTGGACTGACACAACTCAACAGGTCTTCTTAGCTCTCAAACAGGCCATGTGATCCACTCAAGTATTGGCCTTACCAGACCACCAAATCTTTTGTGATTGAACGCAGGAAGTTACAGGCATTGGTGCAATATTAATGTAGGAAGGTAGACCATTGGATTTCACCAGTCAACAACTCAGTGACAAACATCTAGGTCAATCTACATATGAGAAATAAATTATAGCCATCTTACATGCAATAGACACTTGGCAACCATACTTATTGGGGCGACATTTCAAAATCCGCATTGATCACCATAGCCTAAAATATTTTCTAGAGCAACGTCTATTGTCGCCGCAACAAAATAAATGGCTTGCATAAATGTTGGGATGTGATTATGAGATAATTTACAAGGGGTGTGACAATGTAGTGGTTGATGTCTTATCGCACCAATTTGAGGATAAGCGCACCCTTTTATCACTCTCTTTACCCATACCAGATTGGATTAAAGAGGCCCGCCATGAATAGTTCTCCCACCCCTCTCTGTCCCGGCTCATTAATAACTTAAGAACAGATCCTAATGCCTCAAAAAACTACTCTTGGAAGAATGAGGTTCTTCGCTACAAGGATCAGGTAGTGTTATCCCCGACCTCCACCCTCAAAAACCACATCTTCGAAGAGTTGCACTCCTCTCCGATTGTAGGACATTCAGGATTTCAGAAGACTTATGCATGGGCACGCTGCATGAAGAACGACATTCTTACTTTTGTAACTGAATGCGATGTATGCCATGCAACAAAGGGGAAACGATCAAGCTACCGGGAACCTTACAACCATTGTCACTCCCTGTTTTCGTATGGACGAATGTTTCCATGGATTTCATTACAAGTCTCCCAAAGTCCAACAACAAATCAATCATCATGGTGGTTGTTGACAAACTTTCCAAATATGCTCATTTTTGCGTTCCACCACACCCATTTACCCCAACATTGGTGGCTCAAGTTTTCATGGACCAAATCTTCAAACTACATGGCATGTCGATTTCCATTATGTCTGATCAAGACCCCACTTTCACCAAAAAATTTGGAAGGAAAATTTCAAGCTCCAAGGCACACAACTCCAATTAAGTACAACTTATCAACCCCAAACAGATGGTCAAACAAAAGCAGTCAACAAATGTTTGGAGACCTATCTATAGTGCTTCACTTTAGACAAGCAACATCAATGGGTACAATGGCTACCTTTAGCTAAATGGTGGTATAATACTAACTATCATGAAGCCACCAAGATGACCCCATATGAGGCAATGTATGGATAACTTCCACCTTCACCAGCTTCTTATATCCTTGGATGTTCCAAAGTACAGGTAGTTGATCAGCTCCTACAGAACTGTGTCACCATGATCGCTCATCTCAAAGATAATCTACATCAAGCTCATAATATAATGAAGCAACAGGTCTACCAACATCGTTTTGAGCGGTCATTTCAAGTAGGTGACCAAGTGTTCCTACGACTCCAACTGTATAAGCAAACCTCTCTCAAAAAAAAGGGCTGCCAGAAACTAGCACCAAAATTCTATGGGCCTTATCAGGTACTTCAGCGTATAGGAGTAGTCGCTTACAAACTGGCCTTGCCAACTACTTCAAAAATCCACCCAATCTTCCATGTATCGTGCCTCAAGAAAGTTGTGGGGAACAATTGCAGGGTTCAAACAAGTCTGCCAGAATTGGATGAGGAAAGCTCACTTTGGCTCCGCCAAAACAAGTCCTCAATACTCACGAAAGACATCTCTGCAATCGAACGATCAATGAAGTCCCCATCAAGTGGAAATACACCTCTCCAGAAGATGTGACATGGGAACCAACCACTATTCTTCAGCAGTTTCTGAAGCTTCACCCGTAAGGACAACCTTGATTTTGATGGGGGAGGGCATGTTAGGGTCCAACCCTAACCTCTTATTTATGTAATAAGCCCAAGGGGCCTAGTCAGAGTCATAGTTACTTAGTTGAGTCAATAAAGCCCATAAGCAGTTATCCGCATTAATAATAATTGTAAGTGGTTGACCTGCATTATAGAAAAGGGACCATAATTAGTTATAAACAGACCATAGTTAATCAATAAAGTGGTTAACCCATGTTATGCAAGGGACCGCTAGTAGTTAGAGTTTTGGATGTCATTAAGCTATAAATAGTCTTAGATAGTAAGGGAATAATCATCGAGTCTTATCATAATTGAGCTCTACTATGTTGGAGGTTGCCCCCTCGAAGAGGCAAGTGAACATTGTATTATGATTCTGAATAATAAACTATCTTTGCAGCTTGTTTCATGTGATATTTCTGGGTTTTAGGCTATATTGTTTTGTATTTCTAGTATTATGGTTCTCTCGCAGGTCAAGTGCATGACACCTACAGAATACTTGTCCACAACCTAAGAAGAACCCAAAAAGAAAAAAGAGGCAACCAAATCAACCAAAAGGATGGCATATTTTCGGGCTTCCCCCTCAAAAGACAGAGAAAAAGGCCCCAAAGATAATAACCAAGTCCAACTTGATGTAGAGATTAAGGCTCAACCTAGATATCAACCGATAAGGTACACCCTGAGACAAACACGAATGATCATACAAATTCAACAGGGTTCTAACCCTGTCGACTAGTAAATATCGGATGGGCTTGGGGGCACAAAACAAACCCATGTTTTTGAGAGTTCAGACTCTAACAAAGAAGCTCCCCATTTGGAAGAAGGTAGAGAATTGGCAATGGTTCCTATTGAACCAACTTTTGATGGTTGGCACAAGGTGCACAAAGGGTAAAAAGAATGGCTAAGCGGAAAATGTAAAACTAATCTTTGCTTTCTTCTTATTGTATGTGCATCAGTGGTTATGTTTCTTTTTGTTAACTCAATGCCAAAAGGTGCTTTTTAAAGGAATGCTTAATAGCATATGCACAATGTAATCTTATTTTTCCTTACAAATGAATAAAATTACACGTCCTTTTCTATGAAAAAAACTTTTAAATATATATATATAATATTTAAAATCAAAAGAATAATACATAAAATTGGTAATCATTTGAATTTATAAATAAAAATAATAATAAAATCCTTAATTTATGTTTATATATATATATATATATATTCACAGGTGGGAAAACCTATCATAACTGAGTTGTCAAACCATTAGCAAGGAAAGTCATCTCTAGTTGCTAACCACGGATGCAAGCTGACTAAGGGGGCGGGCTTTCACTCCTACTAGATGTCTCTAGGTCTTGGGTCATTAACTTGTTTCCTTAGGTCCAAGGAAAACAAGATCCTAGCCAAGCAGAAGCGCTTTTAAAGCATACTTCTAGCTCGTAAAATATAAATATATAATTAAGTTTTATAAGAGAAATATTTCCTAATATAATTGTTAATCTTATATGTTGCGAATATAGTTAATAAATTCTCTTTTCTCTTTATTTCAAAAGATAAATATATCCCTGCATTATGTCATACTATCGTTTTTACATATTTTTTTGAAAAAATATATTTTATAAAATTTACTACACTTAATATCATTTTCTAATTATTTTTATAATAAATATCTTTATAATATTTCACATTAATTACACTTTCTCATTCGTTTTGAAATTGTTTATATACCACCATCATCATCATCATCGTTATTATCATCATCATCATCATTATTATTATTATATAATACTTTATATAAAACAAACAATAAATATATCTTTATAAAATACTCAAATTAATTACTATGTACGATTCATTTTGAAATTGTTTTATACCATAATACTTCGTACAAAACGTATTAGTGCACATTAATTCAGAAATAATATGCTGCACCACAACATATAAATTAAATTCTTATATAACATGATGCTTATATTGATAAGAAAGTTGGCATGAAAGTGAAAAGTGATATGATACATTTATTAATTCATATTAATTTACTTATTTTTAAATTTTATTTCTTATAACATTAATACTTATACAGTAAATTAGTTGGCCAATACTTAATCATAATCACAAGGGAATAAATTATAACCCTACCACCGAAATTATAAACAATATCATTGTTTTCAAAAAGTCAAAAGGGTTGGCTTTTCAACATTGTGAAAACGCTCATGGCTACTAACAATTATTTTAATTTGATATAATGGCTGTTAGCATTATGCAACAGCGTTTCAATATTGATATCACATACCATGCTTCAGCATCCCTACGTCAAAAAGCTATAATATACATTAATTATTAATTACTGAACTGTTGATATTTTATCGCGCATTTCGATATTAGTTTGAGGTTAGTGGTGCCAGCAGGATACACCATAATCATACTCATGAAACTTAGAACTTAAAGTTGTATGTGTAACCTTTTTTACACCACTAAGGTTGGAACCCACCACTTCAAATCACGAAATATTTAGGGATCCTTAGTGGTCCTACCGTTAGTTGTGGAATTGCACAAGATGGTAATATTTGGCAAGTTAGGGCCCAATTGCCTATACTCTCATCATGAAATTGTAAAAATAAATGGAGAAGGGAAGGAAGGAAAAGGAATTTTTTTTTAGAAACGATGCAATAAAGACGACGTCACTTTGGGAAGCTGATTTGGTTTCCTTACTTGTATGTGCATTAACGGTTGAGCTAAGTTCACAGAGTCAAACCCTTAGAAAAAGCACAGAGATCGAGGAAAAAACGAGATTCTGTAAGATTACGAAACGTAATCACTCATTATGACATGGATTCTCGTAAGATTATGAATGGTGACTGATTGATTGATGTAATCCAACCTACTCATTTTCTAAGATTCTTGGTTTGCGAAGGTTTTTATTGTTTGTTCTGGTAGTGGTTTAAAGTTAAAATTTCTCCTGTAAAGGAACCCTGTAGGCCTAAAAATGGTTGGTTGTCAGAGAAAGTTTGGATTTCATTCCGTATCCGAACTTCTAATGATATATTCCCCTCCTTACATTACCTTGTAACTTTATAACATAAGACGAAACTGGGGCTTATATGTGACTCAGATATCATCAAAAGAGGTTGTCATAACATGTTGTATACAGATAAAGCATGAGCGTACTCAAATTTAAGTGAAGTTCATGTGACCATCATTGCCCAGCAATATTTAATTTAATTTTGATTCATTATATAATCCAAAGAAAACATGAATATCATTAATTTCCAGGTCTTGAGAACAAATTTTCTGCTCATTTTTATTTTCCTTAAATATAATGCCTCTTCAATCATTTTGATCCCACGAATCAAACCCCGGAAACACTCCAAAGCTATGAAAACATAACAGGCTTAGAATAAAATTATAAGCCTTCAATAAAGTTGGATCACAATTTGAGATATGTGTATCTCCCACAATCACTTTAAACCTACAATGATCTTGTTATGCCTTGCTTTTAGTAGTTTAATCTATCTATTAATCTGGTTTTCTTGTTATTCCCTGCTATGTGAGATAATGTGTATCTACCACAATCACTTTAAGCCTACAATGATCTTGTTATGCCTCTTTTAGTAGTTTAATCCATCTATTAATCTGGTTTTCTTGTTATGCCCTGCTTTTAGTAGTTCAATCTATCTATTAATCTGATGTAGAGATATGGTTAAAAATATTTCAATAATCGTCCTCCTTCAAACCGGAGGACATTGGCAGCAACCGGAGTCCCGCCAGTGTATGCCAAAGGGGCAATAGGAAGATGGAAAGGGGTCGGACGGAAAGGAGTAGGGAGACAAGATGCCAGGTTGGTTTCGTGAGCTTAGCCGGTATGTTTGGCTAGCATCCATCATGAACTACATTTATCCTCGAACCTTTCTAACAAATTGCCCAGACTTTGCACTATTTTGGCTACCCTCTTCCCTTAAATTTTAACATTGATAATTAAAAAAGTAATAAATAAACCATAGATTGCTGAAGTTAATTCACGTTATCTCATTCTAATTAAAAAGATTAAATTAATAAACTATGACTCCACTTTATGCCATTCTATCCCAGATTGGCCGTATAAGGCACTTGGATTAAGAACTCCCAAACTGGTTGAAGCAAATTAAACTTCTTCCGGATCGAACACAATCAGGACTAGGATAAGAACTCCCAGTTTGTTGGACTGGTCGGAACAACCTAGATTATTTTCTTGGACTGGTCGGAACTTTTTCTCCAGATGGAACCAAGATTCGGAAATATTATTCTTATTTTACTGAAAGTGATCTCTGGCTAAATGTCCCTATTAAGCTACACCAATCATGTCCAGTGGGATTGTGCTAATTTTTACTTCTGCATATAAGCAATAAACATTAAGAAGCCTTTGCAGGAAATTTATCTAGCAGGGACATACCAATGCGTTAGAGGAAAAATATTTTGAAGTGTTGCAGAAATAAGAAAATAGAGCTAAAGATGACGTGGATTCGTGACTCTTTGCGCTCGTTCCTGATCACAAAGTGAATGGATCTGGCCATAAGTAACATAAAGCGCGCGTCTGTGTTCACTGGTTCTATTCTCCCAAAAACAATTTCAAATCCAAATCTAAACAAATAAAATCGACACTTCAAGTTTCCATCAGTAACTAACTTGTAACAAAATAACAGGAAGCTTCAATTTTAAAGATATTCACCACTGTGTTCAATAAATCTAGGGGAAAAGGGCAACAGCGGCGGGGGTGCGGTAAATATAGGTACTTTTAACTTACATTTTCCTGAATTCAGAATTCAGAGTCGATTGTTCAAGACAGCACCTCCCTCAGACTGAATTGAATATAAAATAGTACCGAAAATGCATAAGAAAATATTAACAGGTAGAACTTTGTGCGTCGGCCTTGATCTGATTTGTTTGGGGTGATGGAGCAAATCCATGGGGAGAGGGCCATGCGATAAACTTCGGTATCTTGTCTCCGGGCATCAGAACGGGCAGGCTTCGACACTGTGATTAAAAAAAAGGCATTTCAATTTTCTTTTTCTTTCAGATATTGTCGAAAACAATTTGGATAGACAGGGTGTATCGGGTGCTAATTGGTAGCCAAAAAACAGGGAAACAGAAGCATCACCTGCTTAATAGCGTCCTTCGATGACGAAGAATCGGCGTCGATGTGCAATGGCAAAGCTTGAACCGGAGAAACGGATGGATCGGGAAAACCGGTGCCCGTGTATCGGCTGTGCAGAGTCCTGAATTTCTCCCAATGGTAACAGCATGAAAACAATGCACTGACGCCGAAAACTATCAACAGAACCAGGGCTGTTCCTAAAGGAAACCCCATGGTGGGCCTCGTGGTGTCTACGCGTCTATGCCCTCCCGCCGTTATGTCATCCAGTAATCGCCGGTGAGCCTGCCAAACTACTGTTAAGTGTTCCATCGCAATTCCCCCGAGACATTCAATGGAAGAAGCCGAATCCTGATTGCAATTTCAGACTGCAATTTTGCGCCCAATTTGCCGGTTTCGCCAGATTAACAGACGAGATAGCACAGCTGCACAGTTTGGACATCCAGCTGAAGTTTAGTAGTTTTAGACAAAATTTGAGCTGGATGGAAGGGTCAGGGCTCTGGCAAAGTACCAGTAAAGTAGACGCCCTCGGCCGTGCAGGATGACGAGGCGCCGGGATAAGTGAATTTATGTGAAAAAGGTAAATCCTAATCGTTTACGTATGATAATGGTGCCATGAGCGAATGTTCGCGTGTGGAGTTGTTGAAAGCTATACGAGCGTTTTCTACAGCAGCTTAAAGGCGGAGCAGATAGGTCGATGAATGAAAGCGAAAGGCCAGGACAATGCTTCCGTGGAAATCAGGCATGAATGACCACAGGGTCCACGCTGCCGGAGGACACTGTTCACTCCGGTCCACTCCACTCGAGTGTATTCACAAAACCGCGATATAAGAACACCGGAATCACAGCTATAAAACTAGTGGTTCAAAACAGAGTAGTCTAGTGAACAATCATGAGTTCTAGCGGTAAACGTGCTCTTATGGTAAATTCTTGTTAAGTCCCTATATTTTGTAAAATATGTCATCTGTGGCTAGTAAAATTCTGGGGACAAACTAGGCAATGCTATTAAATTCACCCTCCAAGCAAATTCTTGGACTAGACTGGGGTAAGTCTCTGAACTTCTGAACAATCCGTCAAGGCTTTGGCTAAATTGATTCCATTTTGTCAAAGGCAATCCACCTAATTTTGTAAATTTCAATATAAATGTTGCCTAGACCGCTAATTGGAGCACCACACGCAATTTCTAGCAAGAAACGAACGCAATATCTCAACTTTGACCGATTCTTGAAAGCTTCTTGGAACAAACTCTTGCAGACCCTGAACTTTAGAACGATCCATCAAAGTTTTCGCTAAATGGACTCCATCTTGTCAAGGCAATCAACCTAATTTTGTAAATTTCAAAAGCAAATGTGGTCTAGACTGCTAAAGTGACTGCCACACGCAAATTCTAGCAACAAAAGAAGGCAATGTCTTAGCTTTGAACGATTCTTTAAAGATTCTTCTAATGACTTCCATTTCTTACAGGACTCCCTGATTATGTCTGATGCGACCGCCGAAAGGTACAACACGAGCTGCCGAGTCAAGGATTCCCCTAAGGATTTAGAATAAGCAACCAATCCAAAATTACCTTACAGCGTTACAGCTCACGAATTAGAATACAATTCTGGACAGATTGGTGATCTTCCCGCACTGAAGTAAGACGGCTCTGCTAATTTGACTGTTCAATGTACGATCCTCTAACTTCTTGGCCGTTCTCCTTGTTGTGTCTGCGAAAATTAAGCCGAGTTCAGAGTGTTGTATCATTCGGCCTTTTTCAATTTTGAAGAATGCTCTGCCGATTCCTCAGCTGAGGTGCCAGCGCGATATTCCACTATTTTGTTTGAGGATATGGCAAAATCTCATGTAAATATTATAATGCCATACATATTCTGATCGCCAAACCCTCGACCCTGCGGCTGGCCGGCTCACAGGTCATTTGCAAACTTATCCTTATCCACCGAACTTGGACCGTTTCACTTTTTCAAGCTAAAATATTCTACTTTTTTGAGCCACACACGCAAGATTTGATAATTCTTTTCAAAATTCCAAAGATTTCAAATAAAATTACGCCATATTCTTCCTGTAACACTTTACATTTACATTTTGACAGCATCTTTAAAATTTACACAAAATTTGATGGAAATTTCGACAACTATAACCGACAGACTACATATTTCCACTACAAAATTGAATGTGTCTCAGCATCCACATAAAATCATTCGAACAGAATAAAACTAATCAGCAAATTTCAACGTCAGATATAAATTCCTGACATTATTGGAAAGGAACAGGAACATTTTAAAATTTCACATAACTTCATTTTCAGCCACGTGATGCACAGTCACGACAAATTAACCTGCAACACGGCATTCGCATATAGATAATGTATGAATTTTGAGATTTATGACCTTATTTCTCTCTCTTTGAAAATATCTAGAAAATCACTTTCACGGAAAAGCTGCAAAGAAATTCCATAAATTTATTCAAAGAAAAGCTGCAAAGAAATTCCATAAATTTATTCAAGGAAAAGCTGCAAAGAAATTCCGTAAATTTCTCTGCACTGGGAAATTCATGCGGCCAAATCAAGCTACGTCTCCGTTTTATTTTAAAATTCACAAATATGACTTTCTAATATCCGCTTTGCAGACAAAATCCGTACCTTATTCCAGTTGTACTGTGACCGTAGTCGTCCCGATTCAGAGAAGGACACCATGCGTCGCCATAGCCAGAGCAGCAAACAGTTCAATCACGAAAAAAAGTAATCTACGAAAAACTTTAAGGTAAAATCCCGAGAAAATTTGTACAGGTCCTGGGATCTGGTTTTGCAGATTATCACGGGGAGCCAAATTTTGCGGGTCCCGCGGTTGGTGTTAGCTGGTGTGCACTCGAAGTTTGAAGCATTACAGTTGGTGGAAATTTCAGACTTCAAATAAAAGATGTAAGATTAAGAGTAAGATTAGAAGATAAAAGGAGCAAGGATTGAAAACTATATACGATCGTTTTTCAAAAGGAAAAAATGAGAGCGTTTGAATTCAAAAGAGAAGCATACTCCACAAAACAGCTGTGCACATAAAGCCAAGTCCACTTACTCAAAAACTTTCAAGTCTTACAAATTGGTTTAATTGAAATATCAATCGACCAATTTAAAGAAAATGATAGCATTGAGCACTATGGGTCATATAATTGGTGTCTTTTTAAATATCCCTTTTTATGTTTAGGAAGGCTAGGGTAGTAGGGAGCAAGATTTGAGGAGGAAAGTTAATATTATTAGAGATGTGAATCAACATATATAGGATAGAGAAGATGTTGAGTTTCAAATATTTTATAGAGGTAGGCTAAGATTCTAGCTCTCAATTTTATAGGATTAACACTTTTAAATCATGAACTTTTCTCACCTTGAGTTTTAATGATATCCTTGTCATATTACTTACAGCGTCGCTTAAAATCATGAACTTTTCTCATTGTGTAACAATAACAATGAGCCGTGGGCAAGGTCTTTGCTTGAGAAGTTCCAACTAGTTCACCAATATCAAGACACAAACAATGTCAAGAGCAAGGTTCAAAGAGAGGAGTACAAATGGTTGAGCCATTCCCAACAATTTTCCATGTACTTATCACCAACAATTCTTCTTAAGCATGAAATGATTTAGATTTACTTCAAGGATACTCACTTTAAAGACTCCCACATGAGAATTCAATGAGGATATTTACTTGCTATGCATCTCACATGAAGTGTGAAGTTATGAAGGGGAGGGGCCACAAGAGGAGAGGATTTAATCCCTCTCCTCTAAGAATATTATGTTATGACAAGTGAGAGGGTGATAAAGCCACTCCCCAACAAATTTTAATTTTGAGATTAATTAATAAATAAATGGTTCATACTAGATGCTTATTGAACCTACTCAACCAATTATGATCTCTAAGGATAACTCATGTCCTCAAGAGTATCCTCGACATTTTCCATAATTTCTACTTTAATCTCAAGTGAATACTTTACTTGGAAGACGAAGCTATTTTGGAATCTATAGATTAGGATAACTTCTCAGTGGACAATTCTTGTCAGCCTTGGCATGGCAGGGTTTTTCAAATGCATCAAATGCCTTAACAAAGATTAGAAGTCAATAATGATAGTGCCTCTTTAATAGTGTGTTCACTCAACAACATGAAATTGGTAATACATCATTGAATACGAGTTTTTTTCTCTAGGGAATAGGATCTGTTGCTTCCTTATTAGTAATGGTATCTATTATAACTATATGAAGAGCAAGAATGGACATTGAAGGGAGAGCATATCTAAGATAGGGTTCTACTCCTATGGTGTTCTATATCTTATATCCCATTGCAATAATATGAGGGGGGGTCAACTAAGGCTTCCCCTCCTACTCCTCTATATATTTTGCATCCTGTGCAGTTTTCACCACAAATATTTTAAGAAGAGTTAAGAAACCCTAAGCAATAAGCCATTACTTTGTGAAGAAACTAGATGAAATCCCTTCTATGATGGTCCCTTTAGATTTTTCACATAAGAAGGTAATCATAATCTTAGACCAAGCCCTCATAGGCAAGTTTACAAACCTATAACCTTCACCTAAATCAAGAAAGACTTGGCTATAATGAAACTAGAAATGCTAATCAAAGGTTATTTGTAGATTTCCCTTTGTGGAAGAGGTCTTATGCATTTTGTTTGAGCTTAAGGAGGATAGGATTATGATTTTTCATAAAAGACCATCTTTCATGGGTTCTAGAGGTACATACTTCATTTAATGGTCTCTGGACTTTTATTTAAATGAAAATGTCCCCACATCTGCTTAAATCTAGATTTGGTTGCCACATCTTCTCCTATTCTTTTAGGATGAATAATCCCTATTATGAATAGGTATTTAATGAGAGATGTAGTTAATAAAGCTATCCCTAAAGTAAACCAATATGCATGCACTAGGATTTTTGTGGAGGTTGAGTAAGAGAAGGGCATGTTTGAAGCAATATACTCAAACTAAATGGCTAGACCAACATATAGGAACTTTATTATGATCAAACCCTCTTGAAATGCAGTAATTGCAGCATATGAGATTAGAACTTGGGTATTCACATGTGCCTACCCGTTGAGAGATGCCTTGTGTGGTCCACTTGTGTTTTGTATTCATAGATCATTGCCCCACCCATTGTTGCTACAACACCTTGTAAGTATGGATATATTGTAATGGATGACCTTCTTAGAGTTTCTTTATGTTAGGGCCCTACCCTAACCTCCCTAATTTAGGGTCCTTAAGAGTTAGTCAATTAATATAAGAGGTCATCTTCTTTGAACTCAACCTATTAGGTAGTTAGTGGGTAGTCACTAATTGTAAAGGGGTCACCTATACTAAATAAACCCACTAGGTGGTTGGCGCTCATTAATGATGAGACCATAAATTGTTAGGGTTTTTATAGTGAGAAATGATTTATAGAGGTAAGAGGATATGTAATCATTTTTTCCAATTATTGTTATTGTATTAAATGTCTATTCAATTGGAGGTTGCTCAAAGAGGCATGTGAAAATTATTCTCTTTATCGAATGATCAATACAAGAGTTTATATTTTGCAGATTTTGTATCACTAAATCTCCTATTTTACCCTTTGCAAATTATATTTCTTTGGATATTGCTCATAATTTACTATTTTTGCTAATTAAGTACACTACACGTGGTATCAAATTTTTTGTTGTGCCTATATGCACCCAAATTTTAGAGAATTTTGATAGTCTAGAGAAATGTTCCAACGTCTTTAAACACAATGATATTTTGTTCAATGGGTAAAATTACAAGAAGGAAGCATACATGTAAAGAATACAAGTGGAATCACTTGGTTGGACACCCTTCTACACCTTTGTTAGTATCTAATGAGTAATAAAACATTAGAAAGAATATGTAATGAATTTGATATTCCATGTACCTTTAGGACCTAGTTATATAAAAATCCCCTAAGACACACTTAAAATCATCCTTACATAAGATTAATAGTCATTTTGTTGATCTGGAACATTAAGAATAACACTCTAGGAGATTTTTTATAGCTCATAAATCCACCCCTACAATCCAATAGAAGGCAATAACCCTTGCCAAGTAGAAGTGTCAAAATGTGATTAGTGGAAGACTCCAAACAAGTGGTTTTTTAGGCTTCAATGTTTTTTTGTTATTATGGGAGAGCAACAATAGGCCTAGTAACACGCTTTGTTATTGTAATTGGAGCAACAGAGGCCAACAATGCCCTTTTATCACTAGAATGGATAAAATGAGCTAATATTTTGCATGGATAAGGTTGATTTGGTCATGTTTGATCATGTCATGATTGATTTGGTCATGTTTAATCAAAATCCCTGAAATAGTCAAGAATATGTCTAGGTTCGATGTGGCCAATCATAAGAGAAATTTATATAAACAAAGCTCTCCACAAGTCATAAGGAAGGAGAAAGTGTCATATGCCAAAAATTTTTCAAAATACTTATGTGATAAACTTGTACGAGCAGGTCCAAATACCAACGAGTGCAGGTTAGGAGGTGGCTAAGGCAGAAGTTGCAATTAGACTCCTCTATGCACTTCAACCTAATATTAATGCAAAGTAAAATACTTTGCCTGTTTCATTTCATGTCTTCTATTATTATGTACATGTTTCAATTTGATATTATATGCATACCTTTGCTAATATTGACTGGCAGGGAAAATAATAGTTGTTTGCCCATTTGTGTGTAGGACACAAGAAGGGAGTGGGAGTTGAGATATTTAGGAGATCTTCCCTCAAGTTGGCATCACCAAATAGATAAATTTTGTATCAATATAAATGGTAAATTCTTCTACCTTCCTTGTGAATTTGTACTTGTGTGCTTACGATTGTAGTCTTTGTGTTATACACATTATACACACACCCTCCTTTTGGGGATAGGTCTCATGGGCTTAAAGTATCCTACTACTATAGGTGAAATTTTCCATTAAATAGAATTGGAAACTCCACTAGGGAAACCCTAGTGAGAGGATTTTCTTAGCCTTTGTCTTTTCCTTTTTCAGTGGATTTCTTTTTTCCTATAAGTTTTATAGTAGACATAAGTATTATCATTAACTTACAGATTTAAAATTGAGTTTTTCCCTTCTGTTCTTTGCCCTTAGTTATAACCAGGTTGTTTAAGGCCCATCTAGTTTGCATGTAACTTTGGAATGGAGCATTGTTAGCTTTATGTTGCTAAGTGTGTTCATAGACAAAGGGTTGAAGCCTTCTTCCGGATATCTTTTAGGGGTTTCACTCATAATTTTTTTTTCAGTTTTTTTGCATCACTATAAGCCCACTTAGAGTCTATATTTGGATTTGTAGATTTTGAGCTTGATTATTGTGTGATTTTCTAGATTTGCATGCAATTTTTTGAATTTGGTTTTGTTAGGTCCCTGTAATGCTAGTGTATTCCCTTATTATTATTGTCATTGTAGCCCCTTATTGTTATTATTGTGCCCCATAGAAGCCAACTATTGTTATTGTTGTGCCCTTACATTATTATTGTTATGTCGGCTCTGATTATTTTGTGACCCCTTAGACTCCTATATATAGAAAGGAGGTCTTGTCATTTGTATCATCCAAGAATTGTTCATTTGTGTAATGTAAAGGAGGTTGGCCCCTTGAAGAGGTTGATTTTGAAGTTATCTATCTATCTTTTCTCATATTCTTTGAGTTGGTTGCATAACAGGTTTTTTGGTTAGGGTTTAAGGTCTCTCTTGGGTTTGATTCCCATCAAGACATTGGTGTCTAGATACCTCTATGGCATCATTGTCTTGATAGATCATATTTGTTTGCCTACTTGTAAGCGTATTGCTTTATTAATTTTTTCACATATTAGTGCATACGTGCTTGTAGAATTAGGGTTTTGGTTTTCTGAGTAGATTTTTGTTTGTTTCTTTTGTTTTGTTGGTTGTACGTTTGCAACTGATTTCTAATTTTTTTATGGATCTGAGTGTTTAACGAGAGAGAGAAAGGATTGTTTGCATATTGGCATTTGAAAGAAAAAAATCCTCACCTTTCTTTAGATAGACTTCATCAAAATCAAAACTTACATGTTTATGATCTTGCATGGTTTCTTTGAATAAGATGAGTCATAACATGATATAGTATCATCCATAATTCCCTTGATTTAATCAACATACTTAAAATTAACACATTAATTAAAATCAACTTGAGATTTTTATTTTTCTCTAGTAGCAAACACACATTAACATAGGCTAGGATCCTGGAACATGGGTGAAAGGTTAAATTTCCAAAATCATAAAACACACCTAGCATCTTGTGATAGGGAGAATAAATCCACTCTCAATGGCACGCATCTGGGAAGCCCTTCTCACACAAGGGTCAAGCACTAGGCTACATTGGGATTGGTAAGGGGTGAGCCCAAATAGAGGAGCAAGCCATCATGCATGCCCATCAACTTGACTTGATATATTCTCAAGAAAGTACTTTATATGAAATTATTCCTAATGTTCCTAAATCATCGACTGATCCTTTGAATCATAAAACTAGAACCCATGATGATGGAGTCATGGGCTCTGTATCTTTTGGAAACATATGCCAGGTAGTTTCTCATATGGGTCAAATGAACATCTCTTCTAGTGCCCTTGATGGCAAGCCTTCTGCTCAAACTCCTAATGTCAATGTTCCCACCTCTTAGGTCAATTCCATTCAATCCACATCGACCAAGAACCCTCAACAATCAGGAGGTCAGAATAAAAACAAAAAGTATAAATATTCAAACGAGGAACAAGTGGCATATCAAGCCTAAGAGAACACGGGGAGTGGCACCAATGAGAGGAAAAAGAAAAATCATTTTCCTTGCAATATCTATGGGGAAGACCATCTTACTCACAAGTTCCCCCAAATGGATGTGATTCACTGATACTTCTTGCATTAGCCTACTGCTTGTCAGCCAACTGTCTTGACAAAACCTTTTCTTTCCCAACAACAACATATGGTTGCTAACCCTCCACCACCTCAGCAAGGGGGCAGTGGGGTCAACACTTCTTCTAATGCCTTGTCTTATATGCACTAATATATCTTTATGGCTAATTCAACTATCAATGTCATGACCAAAGCACATAATTATGAGAATCCTAAGAGTGGAACTTCAACCTCAGAATCTATAACCCAACCTCCACCTGATGACCTTCTTCATTAAGGCATCTCTAAACGTTGTGTCACACTCACCTAAGGGTGCACTTCGAAAGACTACACATAATCTCATTGTGAGGGCTACTCACAACTACAATATTGTTGAGGATTTGGCCCATGCTCCAACTAATATATTCACGCTAGAAGTTTTGCAAAGTTTTTTAGATGCAACAAAAGGCACTCTTATATGCTATTGGTGGGGTGCACCCCTTGGATTCATATCATGACCTTTGATCCTTCTTTATGGAAACCTTGTCTTGCACATCATCTGACATTCCATATTATGGTATAATTTTTTGGACAATGTGTTCAGAGGACAATTTTGGATGGGGGGGCATCCACCTACATTATGTCATCGAAGTGTTGGAAGGCTCTTGGTTCCCCATATTTCTCTACACCTAGATCAACTTTGAAGGCTTTTTATGCACATACCTTGCAGCCTCAAGGGGTACTTTCTGCTTTACCTATTGAGCTAGGGGGAAACTATCTCTATTCAGGTCGAGGTCATCGATGCACCACTTAATTATAACCTCTTTCTCAAGAGAAGTTGGTTTTAAGATATTACCGTTTTCATCTCTTTAGTCTTTAGATTTGTGATGTTCCCTCATCAGTCTAAGATAGTCACCATTGACCAGTTAGAATTTTGAAAGCCTGATATTTGATTTCACAATATTTAGTCAACCCCCTTTGTAGGTGATTCCACCACCCTTGCTGAAAGCATTAGAGAAAGGATGTTTAAAGACTCCTCATTCATGGGCACATTCCCTTTACTTCTTCCTGGATTGCCATAATTAGCTAACTCCATTAACATGGTCACATCTCTCCCATATGGTGCCAAGTGGTTCCCTAATCCTTGGATAATTCCTTCTCTATATAACATTAGCATATTTGGTGATCAAATGCCTTTGAGCCCTGTCAAGTTGGCTTATCAAGCTATCTAAATGGTGAATATTGATCCCGAGTGAAGTTCTTCTAATGATTTCAAACTTGACACTTATTCCTAGCCTGCATGGACTAGTGTTGATCATTCTTGTTCCCATGAATTATTTGATACTATGGTGCCATTTGATGAAGCCATCTTGAAATCCATGATGATCTTTGATCCACCTTGGGATGACTCTCATCATCATTCATCTTTTCGTCGTGGGTCGAAACTCTTGAATTGAGACTTACATAACCTCGTTTCTTTGCAAAATGTTAATTGTGTGTGAGATATAAATACCACCCATGATGTGTTCTTTGAAGGGAATGCTGCAAATATCTCTCCTATCATTCCCATCACCATTTCTGAGAAACCGAGGGTCGTGGAAAACATCATGATATGACCGTATTACACTCCTGATGAGATTTCCACTTATACTTCTCTTTTCAAAGAATTCCACACCGTTTTCACTTGGTCCTACGAAGAAATGCCTGAGATAGATCCTCAGATTATAAAGCATGAAATCAAAACTTACAAGGGTGCCAAGCCTATTCGAAAAACACTCTAGCTAGTCCATCGTCACAAAGTTGCAACTATCAAGGCGAAAGTTGAAAAATTGCTCAAAGCTAAGTTTATTTAACTAGTTATTTTGACTGAATGGGTTTCTAACATCGTTCCTGTCACCAAAAGACAATGTTATGTTTGTGTCTATGTTGATTATAGAGATATCAATTGGGCATGTACAAAAGATAACTACCCAACCCCATTAATTGATTAGGCGATTGATGAATGCACTAACAGTGAGATCTTTCCTTCATGGATGGTTTCTTTGGCTATAATGAGATCGGATAAAAAAGAAATATCAATGCAAAATGACTTTCATTTTTCCTTGGGGTACCTTCACATATAGGAAACTATGTTGTATTAAAAATTTTGGAGTCACATTCCAATGCACCATCTCTTATGATATTCATGACATTAAGTGAATTGTGAAGGCATATTTAGATAACCTCACTTCTCACTCTGCTCGACGAATCAATGATCCTGCACATCTACACACCATCATTATGTGTTGTCACTACTATAGTACTCATTTGAATTGACACAAAAACATCTTTTTTGTTATCTTTAGATGATTTCTAGGATTAATCGTGTCCAAGTATGGGATCATAGTTGAGGCTATTGTCAATTTGCCTCCACGTATTATTAGTCAACTTCAGAGTTTGCAAGGAAAAGTGAACTTCCTGCGTTGATTCATTTCCAAGTATGCTCATATCATTGAGGGTTTTATGCACCTTCTTAAAAAGGATACATTGTTTATACATGATGACCAAGCACAACGATCTTTTGATGCTTTGAAAAATGCCTTGATGTCAGCCCTGCTACTAAGCCCTCCTAATTATAGTAAGGACTTCATCCTATATCTCGTTGCCTCTGCTTCAACCCTCAAATTTTTTCTTATACAAGAGGATGAGGACTGTCACGAGCACATAATCTACTATCTCAGTTATGCATTAGTAGGGGCAGAACTTTGCTATCTGTATATTCAAAATTTAGCTCTCGCTGCCATATTTTTTCTCAAAAGGCTTAGAAATTACATTCTCTTTCATAATACCATTGTCATCATTGATTCCAACCCCATGCACCATTTGCTTAATTGACAAGTGAATGGGGGGAAGTATTCCAAATAGATAGTCATCTTGCACGAATTTGACTTGGAATTTGTTGCTATGAAATCAAATAAATATTTTCTCTTCGCAAAATTGTTATCTGAACTTGCCAAGCATCTGATGGGACAGTGGTTAATGATTCTTGTCCTATCTGATCCTTGCCATGGATATATATTTTTGTATCTCTAGACTGAAAAGTTTTGGCCTGAGTTTTCCTGTGATGACCATCGTCACAGATTCCACAACTCCAAACATTACATCACCTTTGATGATATTCTTTATCATTATGGATTTGATATGGTGTTATGCCACTATCTAACTCATGAAGAGGTTGAACAAGTTCTGAATTTTGTGATGCAGGAGCATGTGGTGATCATCTCTGTGGGTTGGCCAGTGCTTAGAAATTTTTTTGCACTACGTACTTTTGGCCATCTATCTTCAAAGATTGTATATATTTGGTCTAGAAGTGTCATCCCTGTCAGATATTTCCTCCTACAATGCATGCTCATCCTATTCCCTTACATCCTTTGGTCATTATCACTCTCTTTTCCAAATGGGGTATTGATTTCATGCAATGCAAACATCCATCATTCATCAATCATAATTATGTCATTGTGCATGTAGATTAATTTACCAAATGGGCTAAGGCTATGGCTTCCTATTTCGTCGATGGCACCATTGTAGCAACCACAGGTCAAAAGTTCATGTAATAAAGTTAATAAAGGAAAAATAAGACCAAGGTCATGGGACACTTATTCGAAGCTGAATGTTGGGAAAAAAATCCTAGCGAGTGTTTGTTTGGTTTATTATGGCTAAGAGGAAATTAGCAAAGGAAATGGAAAAGGATTTGGAAAGGAAAAGAGGCATTAATTGGCATTTTATTTATGAAAATAAAGGAAATCAAAAGAAAAGGAAGGTGAAAGGTCACAGGTTGCATGTGAGGAGTAAATTGACGGAAAATAATGGAAATTGAAGAAAATGGAGGCCTCATTAATAAAAAGTTTATGAGAATCAGTTCACAGGTTTTGTCAGTTTAACCTTTTTTTAGTTTAGTTTTGGAGCTCTCTCTTTATTCTCTCTACTCTCTCATACTCTTGCACACTTATAGCATTCTTGGAGCACTCTAGAATTGGGAAAGGAAGGAAAATGAAGTACAAGAAGGAAAAGGGAAGCAAAGATCAAGAAAGGAAGAGTTGGATCAAGAAGCTACAACATGATTACTTGCAGGTATCAAGTTGCATGTATGATTTCCTTGCTAGTTTTGGCATGTATGGTACATGCATGTGTGTATTTGGTTCCCTTGTTTTCATGGGAATGGTTTTTTCCAGGTGTGATAGTGGTTTCAAACTTGCCTTCCCATTTCCAGATAGCCATGGTGTGATGGGTTTCTTACATTTAGTTGAGTTGGATTGTCGGATGGTTTCAAAACTAAGTGAAGTGGTCTCAAGGAAATTCCCATTGGCCTAGGAATCTCTTAACCAGTAATGACAAGATACATGGTAAAGCTTGAGGGTGGAGATGAGAAAATTCCTCATGGTTTAGGTGGAGAGATTCAGAGGCATCCATGCTTATTTAATGCCTAGTGATCCCTTGACCGGTATTGGAGGGATTATGCTAAAGCCTGTATTGTATGTTTCTTTAATTGAGCCTAAGAATCCCTTGACTAGTAATGGTGTGATACACAGTAAATCCTGGTAGTATAGATGAGGGTTTCGGGCCTAGGAATCTCTTGACCAGTAATGGAAGGATACACGATTAAGCCTGAGAAGCCGTAGTTGGTTTTGTTGTGAGCCCCACATTCATGCTTGGAATATGGCACAAGGGTGATTAGTTGAAAGAAATATTTACTTCAACCCAATCTATGGTTGGATGGTATGTGGAAGTCCTTGACTTGGTTGGATTTGTATATGTTAATAAGAGATCTTTCCTCTTATGTTATATGTGTAAATGTACTTGTTATTGTGGCTTTGATGGTTGTTCTATCATTGTTATTTTGCTAGTTATATGTTGGTTATAAGCATGGTTTTATGACAAACTTTAGTTATGGTTCTCATCATGTTTTGATTAGTAAATGAAATTTAAATGAATGAATTACCTAATAGATGATACTACAACTATCGTGAGAGGTCACCAGACCTTCTTGACGAATATCAGATAAGTATGAGGCCCCTATGTTCAAATGTGTTTTTATGACATGTACATTACATGTTCATGATGTGTTTGACGAAATGTCTATCATGGTTAGGATGAGTTAGGTTAGGTCCTTGTTCAAGTTTTGCATTAGAGTCCTTGTCTTCTTTTTATTTATCATTTCTGATAATTTCATCAAGTTTTGGGTAGAGGCTTGAGTCCTACCCCTGAAAAGTGGCTTAGATTTTAGGGTCGTTGGCACAAAACTTCCTAAAAAATACTGCAATCACATGGAGGCCTTGTTGTGGGAGTGACTAGAGGGTGTTTGTTGCATGGAGGGCTTGTTATGGGAGTGACTTAGGTCTAGTTCAGTTAAAAAGAAATTTAACTCATGGATTGGGCACCTAGAGTGGTTGGTTAGCCCTTGGGGGTCCTGTAGCTCCCGAGGAAGGTCAGTTTGGTTTTTGGTGCGTCGATTCCACTTCCTTAACTATACATGGGGAGTTTAATCATATCATAATAACTCTTCGTCACATGTTTACCTCGGTGGACCGATTAGCTTGGGTAAATGTGGGAGGATGGTGTTACAAAGTGGTATTAGAGCATGGTTCACCCCTTGGACTGGATGGGTAGAATGTGGTTGTCAGACATGCATGAAGGTTGTATTTGTGCTTGTTATGTATGCATGGTGGTGTTCGTTGTTGCAGTTGTGTTGCCATTGAAGATGTTGTTGTTGGGATGCGTTTGTCGTGAATGCATGTCGGTGGTATATGTGTTCGTTATACATGTCAGTGTCTATATGTTGTTATGCATGCATTGTGTCTAGTTGGTGTTATAGTTGTGGTATCATGCATGGTAACTGGGATGATGATTGAGATGATGTCTATATACTATTATGATTATGATTATACATGTATTATGCTAATCTGGTTGATCTTGCAAATGAGATATCCTCCCCTGAACTATATTGAGGTATGTTGGTTATGTTTATATTTTGGTTTAGCTGACATGATATACTTGCAGGAAGAAGAAGATCAAAGATGACTAGCAAGATGGTAGACTACATTTCACGAGATTCTCCCTATAGATTAGATGAGCAACATGGTGATGAGTACTCCCCTCACATAGCAGACACTTTGAGAAGTTTAAAGGCATAAATAAGAAGTTGCAAAGTAGATAATGACAGAATGATTCAGTCATAAGAGAGACTTTCTAGGGCACAGGAGAAACAATCATAGGTCAATGCAGTGATTCTTCAGATTTTGTCAAACTTGCAGAGACAGGGACCACTTAGGATCATTCATGGACAAGAGGACATGACTAATGGATCCTATGGTAACATATCTCATGATGAGTGTAGATCGAACATGGATGAAACTGTTATGGATGGTATATTATTGGATACACCTAATAGGAGAGGCAGTGGACATGGACATTATTCTAGTTCTGGTTTAGACAGGTACCATGGTCATCATCACTATCTTCTTACAGGAGGAGTGACATGGGATATTTTCTAGATGAGTTCAATAAAGAAAAGCCACCTACATTTGATGGAGAGATGAAGAAGTCATAGGATGCAAAAGCTTGTTTTCTTGGGATGAATAATTTCTTCCGATTGCATGATTACTCAGAGAACATGAAGGCCAAAATAGCTACATTCAATCTTAAAGGTAAAGCAGACATTTGGTGGGAAGAAGTGAAGAATTTCAGAGGCATTCAGGAAGAAGAGTTGACTTGGAGGGAGTTTGAAATACTTTTCAGGAATAAGTATCAATCAAAGAGATACTATGATGATAGGGCGAAGGAGTTCTATGAGCTAAAGAGGGGATATATGACAGATGAGGAGTATACTAGCATATTCTAGGAGTTGTTGAGGTATGTGCCTTATCTTAAGGAGGATAAAGAAAAGATTCAAAGATTCATCAGTGGATTGGCAATAGAATTCAAAGACATGATCGAGTTTGATGAGCCTAGATCATTGGAGGAAGCCATCAGAAAGTTGAAACACTGTTATGAGCAATCAAAGTGTAAGACAAAGTCTCAACAAGGTTGGAAAGGGAAAGACAAAGCTAAGGGAAAGTGGCCACCAAAGCGAACGAGACCTCAGGCTCAAGGTAAGAAAGAGAATGTTGTTCCTTACAAGACGTTTAATGCAATTGATAAGGACATGGGTCACAACCTGGAGGGAATCAGAATAAAGGTGATGGTAAGGGACAATTGCAGTGTTGGATATGTGGCAAGGAACATCTCAAGAAGGATTTTCCATCGTATCAAGGTGGTAGGCCTCAGATATACAATGCATAAGAAGTGAAGACAATTGGGGATGTTGGATAGAGCATTCCTCAAATCTATGTTACATTGGATAACAAGCCGATGGATCACCAAGCATCTATTATTGAGATGGAAGGTAAAATTTGTGATCAAGTTGTTTCTATTTTGATTAACCCTGAATCTAATTATAGTTATGTTAATCCCGACATGGTGGATAAGTGTCGTTTGAATAAATAAGTGCACGCATAATCTTGGTTAGTGCACTTTGCTACAGGTACAAAGAAAAGAGTTCATCACTGGGTAAGAGCTTTCACATTTGAATTGAATGGTATGCCTACATCAACACATTTGAATGTGATTCCGTTGGGATCATACAGTATGTTGTTGGGTATGGATTGGATGTATCTTCATAGGACCAAAGTAGACTGTTATGACAAGGCTATTAAGTGCATGGATGACAATGGAGAACAAAGAATATTACATGGTAAGAAGAAGGCAACATCAATTATAATGGTTACAACTATGCAAGAAAAGCGCAGTCGTATAAAAGGGTGTGTGTTATTTGTAATACATATTTCCAGTAATAAAGGTAAGGATGTTGAGGATGCGGAGGTATTGAGGAGGTACCTAATGTTACGACAGTTTTGGGATGTATTCCCAATAGAGATTTCAGATTTGCTACCTCATAGGGAAGTGGAATTTCTATTGAGTTGGTACTAGGAGCAACACCAACATCAAAGGCACTGTACAAGATGAGCACTCCAGGGTTAGTGGAATTGAAATTGTAGTTGAAGGAAATATTTGACAAGGGATACATCAGGAAAAGTGTGTCGCCTTAGGGTGCACCATTGTTGTTTGTGAAGAAGAAGGATGGTAATCTTAGATTGTGCATTTACTACAGGCAGCAGAACAAGGTGACCATCAAGAACATATATTCATTGTTAAGGATTGATGACTTGTTTGACTAGTTGAAAGGAGAAGCGGTGTTCTCAAAGATTGTTTTGAGATTAGGATGCCATCAAGTATGCATTAAATAAGAGGAAATCTACAAGACTAATTTCCAGACCAAGTATGGGCATTATGAGTTTGTTGTAGTTCCATTTGGTTTGACTAATTCTCCAACTAATTCTAAGAATGAGGAAGAGCATGTCGAACAGTTGGAAGTAGTACTGAGATTGCTAAGAGGGCATCGGTTTTATGCCAAGCTTAGCAAATGCATTTTCTTTTAGATAGAGGTGCATTACTTGGGACACGTTGTTTCGAAGGAAGGAATAGTAGTGGATCCATAAAAGATAAGAGCTATCATGGAAAGGGAAACTCCTAGGAATTTGGATGAGGCAAGATCATTCATGGGGTTAGCAAGTTACTATAGAAGGTTCATTAGGAACTTCTCATGGATTTCCTATCCTATCACATCATTGTAGCGAAAAGGGAAGAAATTTGAATGGAAAGAGGAATGTGTAGCACGTTTTGAGTGGTTGAAATGACTTTTGAAAATGCTCCTATTCTAAAGATTGAAAACATAGATAAAGAGTTTGTAGTGTGTACATATGCCTACAAGAGAGGACTTGGTGGCGCCTTGATGTAGGAGGGACAGATGGTGTGTTATGAATCAAGGAAATTGAATGAGCACGAGAAGAGCCATGTGACACATGATATTGAGTTGGCAGTGATCGTCCATGTATTGAAGATGTGGAGGAACTATCTTCTTGGTAGGATATTTGTACTGATAAGTGATCACAGTGGATGGAGATACTTGTTTAACTAACTGAATCTGAATGGAAAACAAACTAGATGGTTGGTAACGATCAATGAGTTTGATTTCAAGATTAGGTACATTAAAAGAAAGGAGAATAGGGTTGCAGATGCTCTTAGCATATGGATACAAGTAAATCATATAACATCTATGAATTTTTATGGGGTAGATTTATAGGATCAGATCTTATAGGCAGGACAACAAGATGACATATATAGGGAGCTTAGGAACATGTTGTACAACAAGGTGCATGTGATCAAGATGTGGACTATCGTCTCACAACTGATGGTTGGGTCTGATTTAGGGACATGATATGTGTGCCAGACAACAATGAGCTCAAGAAGATTGTCTTGAGAGAATTTAATTCTAAGCCATATTCAGGTGACCCAGGATACCAAAAGACATTGACAACGATGAAAAAGTTCTACTATTGGTAGAATCTGAAGAAGGAAGTGGCAGATTTTTGGCTAGATTTTTGGGTTGTCAACAAGTAAAATAAAAGTGTAAGCATCCAGGTGGTCTACTACAACCGATTTTGATTCCAGAGTGGAAATGGGAGGTCATTTCCATGGATTTCAATACAGGTTTTCTGATGACATCTAGACAACATGATCCTATTATGGTTGTGGTGGACAGGTTGACAAAGGTAGCACACTTCATTCCAGTGAAGTCTACTTATTCAGCTAGTGATGTAGCACATGTATTCATCAGAGAGATAGTGAGGTTGCATGGTGTTTCGAAGAATATTGTGTCAGACAAGGATTCTAAGTTCACTTCTAGGTTTTGGAAGGAATTATTTGCAAGTTTGGGTACAGAGTTGGCCTTCAGTGCAACTTATCATCCACAGATAGATGGATAGACAAAGAGGGTCAATGAGATTTTGGAGGACATGTTGAGAAGGTATGTTATGCACCAACAACGAAGTGGGAAGAGTATCTATCACTGGTTGAGTTTGCTTACAACAATGGGTATCAGGAGTCATTGAGGATGAGTCCGTTTGAGGCACTTGATGGGAGGAATTGTAATACTCCTATCATTTGGAGTGATCCAGTGAACAAGGTGTTGATAGGACAAAATATGTTGGCAGAGATGGAATAGGAAACACAATTTATCAAGAAGAATATAAAGGCAACACAGGAAAAACAAAAGAGTTAAGCATATCATCATAGGGAATTTAAGTAATTGGAAGTTGGGTAGCATGTGCACCTGTGCATCAAGCCCAAGAAGAGCTCCTTGAGGATCAAGTAATGTGCAACGCTGGGACCTCGTTGTTGCAAGCCTTTCGAGATCCTTGAGAGGATTGGACTAGTGGCTTACATACTTGCATTGCCTTTGATAGTGAAAGTCCATGATGTTTTCCATGTTTCATTACTTAAAATATATGTAAATTATGTTGATCATGTTATTGATTGGTCTGTATTACAGGTGGAGCCAGAAGGAGAATTCTAGTCAAAACCTTCGTGTAATTTGCATAGAAATATTATCATGCTCCAGAACCAAGCAATCGCGCAGGTTAAAGTGCAGTGGAAGCACTTTGGGCTCGATGAAGCTACATAGGAGATGGATGATCAAATGGGGGCTATGTATCCTTCATTATTTTCCAATGAAGGCAAATTATTTTTGGTATATGTACATATTTATGTATGGTTGTTATTGTAAATAATGCAATGAGATGTGTTATAAAGCTCTAATAAGTGGTATGGGTGTCATGTTGTTATGTTTGTCATGTTGGTTTTCTTTTTAGCGGTTGTTCATTGTAGATACTACAACGCGCTAAGTTATAAAGCTCCATGGGCAATATGGTTTTCTTTTCAATGGTCTTGCTGGTTGTAGGTGTCATTGAACATCGAGGAAGGTGTTCCCCTAAGGGGTAGGGGTTTGTAACAACCTCGGGTCAAAATTTCATGTAATAAAGTTAATCAAGGAAAAATAAGACCAAGGTCATGGGACACTTATTCAAAGTTGAATGTTGGGAAAAACATCCTAGTGGGTGTTGATTTGGTTTATTATGGCTAAGGGTAAATTGGCAAAGGTAATGACAAAGGAGTTGGAAAGGAAAAGAGGAATTAATTAAAATTTTATTTTTGAAAATAAAGGAAATTAGGAGAAAAGGAAGGTGAAAGGTCACAACTTGCATGTGAGGAGGAAATTGAAGGAAAATAAAGGAAATTGAATAAATGGAGGCCTCATTAATAAAAAGGCTTATGATGATCAATTCACAACTTTTGTCAATTTAACCTTTTGTCAGTTCAGTTTTGGATCTCTCTCTCCATTCTCTCTACTCTCTCATACTCTTGCACATTTATAGAATTCTTGGAGCACTCTAGCATTGGGGAAGGAAGGCAAAGGAATGACAAGAATGCAAAGGGAAGCAAATAACAAATAAGGAAGAGTTGGATCAACCGACTACAACGAGATTACTTGCAGTTATCGAGTTGCATGTATGATTTCCTTACTAGTTTTGGCATTCACGGTACATGCATGTGTGTATTTGGTTCCCTTGCTGTCATGGGCATGGGTTTTGCCAGGTGTGATAGTGGTTTCATCCTTGCCTTATGTTGTAGCGGCTGCAACACCCTCCAAAATTTTGGCTTACATCCAAATTTTGGAGCCTTCCTTGGTTTTTCCTTTGATGGTTGCAAACACTTGAGCTCGCCCCATGAGCTCTTGTTAAGTATTTTTCACCCTTTTTCTTGTTTGACCAGGGGTCATCTTTTGGCATATTGATTTCTTTTTCATGCTTGCGATCTTGTTATGTGCTTGGGTTGTCTTCACTATGTGAATAACCGTCGTACTCGCACACAAAGTTGTAAGCACTGTTGTGTAAGTGTCGTCATGGTCGTCCGAAGGTTTATCTCAAGTGTCGCACTTGTTGGTCTCAGCTCTAAGACAGTCTCATTGAGGGAATGCTTTGTCTTGTTGTACTGGTAGCCTATGTTGTCTCGTCGTCGAAGTATTCTAAATGTGTGATCACAATGCCAAGTTTGAGAAGTTCACTTGCTTTCAACACTTAGCCATTTTCCTGAAAATCTGTTCGACTATACAACCCTCTTCCAATGGAACCCGACTGAGCTGCACTATGCAGTCTCATCCCTTAGTGGCCTTGCTCTGCTGCCCAAAACTGCACAGTGCTTGAGGTTGTCCTCCAGGTCAGCTACACTATCCCGGAGGTGAGTAGCTTGTCTACCTCCCAAAATTACATAGAAACTGCCTCCATGTCAAACTGAACTATGCATTTCTCAAGCAAAGTCATCAACCCTCCTTCTTGCCTGCCGGAAGCTTGCACTGCTATGAGATCTGGGTCTGCACTGCTCCCCAAAACTGCACAGACATGCCCAATTGGTCCTTTGTTGCCTTTCTCTGCACTGTTCTCAGAAATTGTGTAGAATTTCCTAGCTCACCCATGATGTCTTGCTTTGCGCTGCCTATAAAAATTGCGCAAACATATCTACCAGTTCCCCTGCTGCATGTCCTGCGCGGTTCCCAGAAATTACGCAGTCTTTCTCAACAGGTCCCTATGTATCCCGGCTCTATCTTCCCTCCAGAAATTAAACAACCATGACCAACAGTCCCTCTACATCCCTACTTTGTCTTCCCTCTGGAAATTGTGCATAACTGCCCAACAGTCCTCTGTAGCCCCACTCTATCCTCCCTCTGGAAACTGTGCAGAAACTGCCCCCCTCAGGGTCCCACCTTGCAGCTAACACTGGTGACTTTCACTGTGCAATCCTGCCTCCCAGTGATCACTGTACATTTTTTCTCGACAGTGCAGGTTGTCCTCCCAGAATTCCTCATTCCAGCTTGAGCTACGCTCTGCACTATCTCAGAAATTTTTCCTCCCTCTGTCACCCAGAACACGAGAACAATGCATCATGGTAGACTAGGAGGTTTTGGATTTGATGTCTTCCCGTCATGAGTGAATTGTAGGAATAGGTACACTGATAGATCATGGTGAGACGATGAATGGGATGAAGAAGGAGCGCACATTCTAGAAGACTTGATTGCAGCTGGACGGACGTACCAAGCATATCAAGCAACAATCAAAAGGAACACATGCATTGAACCATCAAGCAATACCAAGACCATCGAAGACCCCGCAACACTATGCCATGTGGAGGAGAAGGAAAAACACACTATGATTACATCCATCACTCAGTAGCGCAGCAACTTGACATGGACACGACAGTCAGCTAGTACATGTTAGCAGTGTCATGTCAAGTTGTGTCATGAGATGTCTCGGCCACATCACCATTATGGGCCATAACCATTGTAATTGAATGTAATGTAAAGTGAAGTCCAATGGGCACACACAGAAGTCGAAGAGTCATGTCAGTTGAAACGTCATGGTAAGTTGGGCAGTCACGAGGGTAGTCCAAGAGTCACAAGGGTCAAGCATCACCCTTGGCTATATATACCCCTCCCATTGTATGAGCAAGGACTTTTCACCTTGGCTCCTCCCACATAGCCTTGAGAGTCTGTAGTATGTTCTTTGAGGAGCAAGGAGTGGCTCCAATGTCCCACTATTGGGACTAGTGATATATGGTGTACAAATGTGTCTTGGGAATTTTTCTTAATTCAAAAGCTTGTTAAGGCCACCATGTTTTCACGCATGTTTTGTAGATATTTGTAAGATTACTCTTTAAAAATTTGTAATGCATGTTTTCTTAACCTATATTAATATAGTTGAACTACTTTGGTTATTTTAGTACTTACACTGTTGAAGATGTGTTGTATTGTTTATCGCCACTGTCTCATCCTTATGGACTAGTCCGCAGGACATTAGACAGACCATTATTGTTTATTGGTTATAATGACCGTCACCTCCGTGTGGACTACTCTACTGGATGGTGTACGTGTTTTCCCTTGCACTTTGGTTTTAACGATTTCCGCATCTACTGTGGACTACTCTGCTGGATGCTGGATAGACCCTTTTTGGTTCACTTGTGTCTCTCCCTGGGTGGTACTATTACCTCTCATCTAGAGGATCACTTTACTCTCCCCCTTTACTGTAAGACAACTTGAATATGAGTTACATTACACACTCACCATACATACTCACCTCAATTTTTCAAGATACAAGCATAACAATCTCATGAGCTGAACAACATGAGTTAAGGAAAATCTTAAAGATAATGGCAACCAGGCCATCATACTGGATGGGACTCCTACACCAAACGGTGTGAGGTCTAGTTGGGACTTCATACCGGGGAGATCCCCTGAATGTTCGTAGGTCCAATATCGTCAACATTCTAGCGCTAGAAGGAGGGCTAAATGACAGGTTATGTTCGTAGAGTCTGGTTTGAATCTCTTATTTAAAATGGCTCTGCCTGACATCATAATCCCGGGATGTCTTTCTAAAAAGTTCGAATATACCATCCCTGCGGAAGTTATCCATGACCTATCCAAGTTGAAGTTCAGTGGTGAGGGTGAACCATCTTTTCGTGCGCATGTGCGCCAAGTTTTAAACTTTTTGCTACATCACAAGATAGAGCACGAAGATGTCGAGATTGTATTACTCACTCTCACATTTGAAGGTCATGCTCAATGCTGGTGTTACACATTACCCTTTGCCTCTATTGATTCATTTGGTTAGCTTACCGAAATGATGATTAAAACGTTCTATGAGTATAGCCACCTAGATTTCCATGAAAAAATCTACCATTTAAGTATGGAGCCTGAAGAATCAGTTGAGGACTTTGTTGATCGCTTCGTGCACCTCTGTTATGAAATTCCTGAACAACTTGTGAACTTTGACTTCTTGGGAGAAGATTTTAAACGCTTGGTTCATAGTTCTCAAAACAATGAACCTCTCGATTTCCCTTCTTCCCCAACTATTGAAAACCATGAGGCACCTTAGATTGTAGAGGAGGAGCCTAATACTCCGTTTTTTCCTTGTTCTCCTCCTTTTTCGGTCCTGACGTGGGTACCCCCTTGCGGTGATTGCAAAGCTGAGAAATTTGCGTAACATGTCCCGAGCCCATCTTCTCATCAACCTCCAGCTTCTATAGAGGAAGTGCCAGAATGGCTTAGGAAGCCTATAACGAAGACTCACTCTTGCATTTTGTAAGATGATGTCACCGTTCATAACTCAAGTCTCGAATATGATCTACATCTCTGCCATCCTCCATCATCTACAAGCCATGACTCCTTGTACCATGACTCGCTTGATCAATCCACTTCACCAGCCAGTTGTTCGTATTCTCTTGATTCTCCAGCTGCTAGCTCAAATTGCAATTAGGCGCAAGGCAGTCACATTACACAGGAAGAGGAGCAGAAAGGTGAGGACACTATCAATCTTCCCTCTCTGTTTCAAAATTGTGCGCATCAAAACAATGAGCTTCCATTCTTGAATGATTATCAATCTGCTAATCTTGGTGGAACATCTTGTACAATTAATTCTTTCAATCAACCCCCAGTCTTGGGAAGTCATCACTCCCATGCTTCCATATGTTGTGACGAACGCCCAAGCACATCATGTGATCTTCTATTTTCTCATGAAGACTCTAACTTAGATCTAAAATGTGGTCTTATCAAATAAGAAATTCACATCAAAACTTCCTCTTCACCTCACTTGCCCATGTGTCCTACCATTCACAACGCATCCACATGCATCGAAGATACTCCACGTTCTCCTGTTTCTTCATCTGATGATTTATCTCCTTAATTGACACAAGGCAGTGAGGTTGTCCATGACGAAATTGAAAATAGTCTAATCATAAAGCGTAATTCACATTCCCTGTCAATTCTTCTCTTGCATGAAGACAAATCTTCAAGTCAGCTTGTTGAAGTTGAAAAATTTGGTGCAACCTGTGACAGAGATGACTGCCATCCTGAGAGTAGTTTTTAAATCAGAAGTAATAACCATCCTAAATCCATGCATGATCTGGTTCAAGCTTCAAAATATGATTATGCAATTATGGAAATTTCCGAGACGTGCCAGGGAGTTGTGGCACTTCAACGTCCGTTGATGGTTATGTCAGGACCTTGCGACTCTAGTAAGCCCCCCGAACCCACTCAGATCTATTTTCTCATGCACAATCCATCTATTTGCATGGTCTCAATCGATGTGGACTCCCACATAAAAAAAATTTGGTATTCCGGGTGTGATCTTTCATATTTTCAAATTTTCACTTATGACCAAATCCATGAATCTGTTACATCGCACTCGTCTTCATGCACATATCTTACATCAAACTCGGGTTGGGAGTTTCCATCTCTCATGAAGTCATGGAATTGTGAAGTTGATCATCTCAAAGACTCTCTTGGCCCACAATCATACTTATCGAATTTCCCTCTTCATGACCAACTCCTTGGTCTTCTTGCAATCCTTGTACTACAAATTTGTCTGCTCATCACACCAGAAATATCTCTGGGTGATGATGAACACACAAGCTATCACACGAATCAAGTTCCTCTTCATTCGCCATGCCCCAGCTGGTTTCATGCATTCACAATGTTGACATCCTTTTTACATTCTTGCGATGACCATGGTGCATGTGCAATTTTTCACCAGTTGCAGGAAAGTGGTCTGTCATGTCTAGCTCACAACGAACTTGGTTCCATTCTTCAAAGTGTTTTCAAGATTGTTCAAATGAATTTGTCTTTGTTCATTTCAAAATGGGAATATGCTATTTCAACCAGATCATCTGATCATTCCTCTATCTTGGGTGACTATCATTCATCTTATCATTTTCCCAACAACACATCCAGTGACAGTTGCTTTGCGCTATTTGATATTCACTATTCGACATCTCTGTCTTCAGATTTCCATCAAGCAGATGAGGCACTTTAGCCTGCGTTGATGGTTATGGTAGGTCCTCACTGTCTTGGCATGATTGTTGAGAATGATCAGACATATTTTTCCTTACAATATTCCCATCGTGATCCCATCTGTCAAATCAAAAATTCACCCTTTCACAGATCACGAGGTTGTCCAAACAACCATCATGAATTTTATGATCCAATTGCTCAATGGCTGGAACAATCTTACTTGGCAAGCCATGTTGCAGGTAACAAGCTTTAATCCTTCCTCACGCTTGCTACGAAGATTGGTGCAGACGAAGACACACTCGCAAGAGGCTTCCGAGGTTTGTTCGATAATGATATCCATCATAAAGGTAAGCATATGTATTGGGTGGTTGTGACACATCTTTCTGCCCAGAGGCAAGACCTTCCTTTCTGTGTGCATCTTGTTCAAGTTTTTGTATTTTCTGTTGCACACTAGTGTTTATTTGTTTTAACCGTTTGTATCCTTGTAGATGCAGGTTAGGAACGATTACGATGGCTTCACTGTAAATTTCATTTCACATAACCTTGACTGTTTAGCTGTTGGGATGGGAGTAGGATTAGCTACATATTAGTTTTCCCTTCATCACACTCATCTTGCATTTGTAGTCTGTCATGTTTTCCTTATTCTGGTTTTACATCATGTTTGCCTTCGTATTTTTCCTTTCTTGTCTTCTAGTTTTGTTTGCTTGTTGTGTACTCCTTTCCTCTCATCTTGTTTTTCCCTTTCATGTTGAGTTTTCCTTTTGTTCACCGCACGAATGAGTGTTGTGCTTGGACCAGTGTTCTTTCTTCTCAATGGGTATATGATTGAAGTTCAAAGAGTCTTGTGAAACTATAGCGCTTGGATAGTCCTATGTTTATCTTCTTTGTGCTTGGTTGTAACTTTTAGCCGATGAAGTCGTGATGGAAAATACAATCCATTTGTAAGGAAAGATTTGGTCGAACCATGAACCCTTATACACTCTGGGAAACCTCATGCATGTACTCAGTTTTCTGCTTTGTGTGTTCAAGCTCATCCAACTAGTAGAACGAAGAAGGGGAAATATAAATGAGAAAACCTAAATCATAGGTCTTACATGCTTCTTTGAAGGAAAAACCTCTCCTACTCTTAATAAGTCAGGATCCCTCTTCCGCCCCAAAATAAATAAGTGCCTATGCAAAGTTCTCTTTCAAAAAATAACAAAGGTGAAAAAAGAGAAAGGCTTCCTGCGTAGAGAGGTGAAGCAACAACTCCATCGGGGTACTGTTTAGGCTTGTTGGTAGTTGAGAAATGCTTGCTTGTGTTCCTGCGTGACCCCGTCGGGGTACTGTCCAGGCCTGATGGCAGCAGAGCAACACCAGAGATGAAAAACTATACCCTGAAAATATTAAGCTTGTGAGCCAAATTACCCTTCCTGATTTGAAACACTGTGGTCTGGCTTAATTTTGTGTTGTGTTCAACTGAGTTGGTACAAGGTGAATCGTGTCTGTCCATGGGGTAAGTGGGGAAGCCAAAGTGATTCGCATAATGAATCAATAATCCCCGAAAGGCCAAGGCCCTACAAAATAAACAAACCAAAACATAGAAGCCGATATTCAACTAGTGTGTCGCCAAGTGTTGTAGCGGCTGTAACACCCTCTAAAATTTTGGCTTACATCCAAATTTCGGAACCTTCCTTAGCGTTTCCTTTGATGGTTTCAAACACTCGAGCTCACCCCATGAGCTCTTGTGATGATCCAGATTTAAACAGGAACACAACAAATTACAGAGATAACCATAAACACAGATATGCAGCGGAAATAATACTTCATTTCATTACTGTAAAATACTGAAATATGCTTACAACCAGAAATGGAAATAAACCAGCTAGGGCGATGGTAGCTTATCTCTGAGAAGAGATGTGGTGGCTACATGCCTCTGAACTGTGTTACAATGAGGCTCGAAGGCCTATTTATTGTTGAGAAACAATGTAAAACCTTTCACATCCCGAAACCTAACCCTAGAAGATGAAACGCCAAATTGTGGGCCTCGTTTGGGTAAATTGGTACATCAATTTCTTGGGGTCGTAACTTTGGCATACGATCTCCGTTTGACGCGTACAATAGCTCATTAGAAAGATCTATCCGAGCACTACCACTTTGGGAGGCAACATCAATTCATAGACCCAGATTTCCCAAAAAACATCGTTTAGGGCCTCAAAACGGCTCCGGAAGTTCAGGACCCGAAAAACTGCTAAAAATAGTAAACTGTGCTACAATTTAGGAAACTGAAAAAGCTAAAAGAGACAGTTGTGGGGGTCCAAATGGGATAGGTGGGTGGCCACCAACATCCACCTGGATCATTCCTCCCCCCTTAGGAAGCAATGGTCCCCATTGCGTTGAGTTCATCCCTGAGATGAGGAAGCTTCTGTTGATCTGGGTCTCTATTGAGCTGTTCTGCAATCTCTGATGTGTCCAAAAATGGTGGGAAGCATGGTCGACAATGGTCCATATTGAACACTCGATGCAAGCAAAGGAATGGGGGAATGCTGTGCTTCAAAGCATTGTTGCCAATAGCCTTGGTATTGGTATAAGGACCATGTCGGAGTGGTCTGAGTTTCTGATGGGTTCTGGTAAGGCATTCTTTCTGCAGATGCATCCAAACTTTTTCGCCCACCTGAAACTTGTGTGGTACCCCTGTGGGTGAGGAGAAGTTGTTCCTGTGTTCTGTCATGACCGTATCCCTTTGCTGCTGCTACTGCGTGGAGGAACCCTTTGCAGGGGTCATGGATGTAGCAACGATCTTCCCCTTACTTTGGGAGCGAACCAGAAAGAAAATAGATTTCCTAGTTTATGAGATGAGCTTGCTGCCTTTCTTAGTAGTGATCAAAGAGGTGGCGGTAGGTGGGGCTACCTCCGGTATCCTGTATAATGAATTAACCAAAGAAATAATGACAGCGCGAGGCCTTGACTCATACACAGCATGTCGCCTCCACAAGTATGGCCGGCCTAATAGTACATCGCAAACATCCAGAGGTGTAACATCACACAATACCTCGTCTATGAAGGGCTTGATGCTGTAGGGAAGGCGACACTGTTGGCGAACTTTGAGATCTCGTCCTTCGTGAAGCCACTCGATACTGTACGGCTGCGGGTGTGGTGTAGTCGGTAGGCCCAACCGCTTCACGACCTCTGCTGAAATGAGGTTCTTTTGGCTGCCACTATCGACAATGAATTGCAGCGGCAAACCCTTCACCCACATCTGTGAGTGGAAAAGACGTTCCCCCTCCTCTGGATCTTCAGGCTCATTTTTCTAGATCTTGGTGGTGGCAACAGTGGCACTGGGATCCGCATCAATGATTTGCTTCCCTTTTCCATTCCCCTTATCGGGTTCTGGCTTAGGGCCGGAACATGCATCTGATTTAGAAGCCTTCAACTCGGCCACCAGCGACTGCTTGGTCCGACACTCACTTGTGTTATGAGTGGGACTCTTGTGGAACTCACACCACTTTCCTGTGTCCTTCTTCAGCTTCGTGGTGTTTTTCTTTTCTTGCGGCTTCAACAGGTTGTCTTGGGTCACCCTGCCTTGGCTTTGTCCTTTGGGCTTCGGATTTGCAGATCCAAAGTCTCGCTTCTTCTGTTTAAACTTTTGTTCGATTTTGATAGCGTATTGGTATGCTGTGCCAAGTGAGGAGATGTTCAAGAACTCCATCTCTTCCTGGATGTATCTGTGTAGGCAGCCGCGGTATTTGAGTACCAGATGTATCTTAGAATACCCAACTGTGTGCGAAGGGTATAAAAAATGTTTGTGAACTTCAGCACATCTTGGTCTCGTCCCTGCTGCAGTGTGGTCCATTTGATGTATTTGTCCTCATAGCTTTTGATAGGGTAGTACTGCTCCTTGATGGCATCCCGGAAGTCATTCCAAGTGGGTGCGACTGAAAATAGTGAGCCTGTACTTTCATCCTTCTGCTCGCAGTAGGTTTCCCACCAGTCCTTGACGTGGGGAGCTGCTTTGAGAAGAGCGAAAACAATCTTTTCCCAACTCGAAAATTCATGAACAGAAAAATAACCCTATAGCAGATTTAACCATTTATCTACGGTATCTTCGTCTATCTGACCCTCGAATATGGGGATTTCAAAATTAACTTGTACCTTAAAGGGCGTGGTGTTTCCAGAGTAGCTGCTGGAAGGCGATGCGTCGCTTCTGGGTAGCCGCTGAAGGATCTGGGCAAAGTTGTCCATCATCGCGTTCCGTTGTCGCTTGAGGGCTTCTTCGAGCAAGATTTTGATAGGAACTCCTGCCCCCTCGTCTTTCTTCTCATCCGCCATGGGAGGCCGTCGGGATTTGTGACGCTGGTCTTGCAAAGGTTCGACCAGTTCAAGCCCTAACTCCTTATATCCCGACCTCGTTGGGGACATGCAAAGAAAAACAGAGAAAAAGCAGATCGCTCTGATACCACTGATCCGGATTTAAACAGGAACGCAACAAATTACAGAGATAACCATAAACACAGATATGCAACGGAAATAATACTTCATTTCATTACTGTAAAATACTGAAATATGCTTACAACCAAAAATGGAAATAAACCAGCTAGGGCGATGGTAGCTTATCTCTGAGAAGAGATGTGGTGGCTACATGCCTCTGAACTGTGTTACAATGAGGCTCGAAGGCCTATTTATTGTTTAGAAACAATGGAAAACCTTTCACATCCCGAAACCTAACCCTAGAAGATGAAACGCCAAATTGTGGGCCTCGTTTGGGTAAATTGGTACATCAATTTCCTGGGGTCATAACTTTGGCATACGATCTCCGTTTGACACGTACAATAGCTCATTAGAAAGATCTATCCGAGCACTACCACTTTGGGAGGCAACATTAGTCCATGGACCCCGATTTCCCAAAAAACGTCGTTTAGGGCCTCAAAACAGATCCGGAAGTTCAGGACCCAAAAAATTGCTAAAAATAGTAAACTGTGCTACAATTTAGGAAACTAAAAAAGCTGAAAGAGACAGTTGTGGGGGTCCAAATGGGATAGGTGGGTGGCCACCAACATCCACTTGGATCATGTGAAGTCTTTTTCACCCTTTTTCTTATTTGTCCAACAATCGTCTTTTGGCATATTGATTGCTTTGTCATGCTTGTGATCTTGTTCTGGTGAGTTTGAAGGTTTGTCTTTGTGTGCTTGGGTTGTCATTGCTATGTAAACATATGTCATACTCACACACAAAGTTGTAAGCACTGTCGCGAAAGTGTCGTCACGGTCGTTCGAAGGTTTATCTCAAGTGTCACGCTTCTCACTCTTAGCTCTAAGACAATCTCACCGAGGGCATGTTTTGTCTTGTTGTATTGGTGGCTTGTATTGTCTCGTCGTCGAAGTATGCTAAGTGTGTGATCACAATGTCAAGTTTTCAAAGTTCACTTGCTTTCAACACTTAGCCATTTTCCTGAAAATCTGTCCGACCGGACAACCCTCTTCCACCAGACCCTGACTGAGTTGCACTACACAATCTCAACCCTCAGTGGCCCTGATCTACTGCCCAGAACTGTGCACTGATTTAGGTTGTCCTCTACGTTAGTTGCACTATCATAGAGGTGAGAAACTTGTCTACCTACCAGAATTGCGCAGAAACTACCTCCATGTCCAACTAAACTGCGCATTTCTCAAGCACAGTTATCAATCCTCCTTCTCTCCTGCCAGAAGCTTGCACTACTACAAGATCTGAGTCTGCACTTCTCCCCAAAATTGTGTAGACATACCCAGTTTGTCCTCTGCTATCTTGCTCTGCATTGTTCTCAGAAGTTGCGCAGAACTGCTGCGCTGACCCCTGTTGCCTTGCTCTGAACTGCCTCCATAAATTGCACATACATGTAGCAGTTCCCCCGCTGCCTGTCCTACATTGTTCCCAAAAATTGTGCAGTCATGCTCAACAGGGCCCTTTGCAGCCCTGCTTTGTCCCCCCTATGGAAATTGCACACTCATGACCAACAATGCCTCTACAACCCTGCTCTATCTTCCATCTGGAAACTGTGCATAACTACCCAGTAGGCCCTCTACAACCCCACTTTGTCCTCCCTCTTGTAACTACGCAGAAACTTCCCCCCCCAGGGTCCCACATTGTAGCTGACATTGGTTACTTACACTGCGCAATCCTGCCTCCCAGTGATCAATGCATAAATTTTTCCCGATAATGTAGGTTGTCCTCCCAAAATTCCTCATTCTAGCCCGAGCTGCGCTTTATACTGTCTCAGAGAGTTTTCCTCCCTCCATGTCACCTAGAACATGAGAACAATGCATCATGCTAGACTAGGAGGTTTTGGATTTGATGTCATCCCGTCATGAGTGAATTGCAGGAACAGGTACACTGATAGATCATGGCGAGACGATGAACATGATGAAGAAGGAGTACACATGCTAGAAGACTTGCTTGCAGCTGGACGGATGTACCAAGCATATCAAGCAACAATCAAAAGGAACACATGCATTGAACCATCAAGTAAGACCAAGACCATTGATACCTCACACCACTATGCCATGTGGAGGATGTTATCACTCCAATATTTCTCTAGAGTTGATTAGAAAAAAATGATTAGAGGTAACCACAAACCTACTTTGGAGATTAGGTTTTAGCCTTCCTAATGCTCAGAGAGGGATCTCTATTTATTTTTTAACTTTGTTTAGTTAATTGACTTTAGACTAGCTATAATTGTACTTGGGCTTTGATTTGGATTTGGTGGTGGGATCACTTACTTAGATGAAAAGAGGGGTGTATTTTACCATTGGGCTTCTGGGGTCAAATATCAAGCAAACATGACTGGGTCACGTTCTAAAAATAATGTTTACAGGGAAAGATAGCAGAGTTACTTCAGATCTCAAGGTTGGATGGTGAAATGGTTTTCAATCAGATCCAAGGAGCAATTAAGGGTTCCTTAGGTCGGATTATGAAGAAAGTGAAAGTGGTCAATCAGGACGAGAGAGCAATTAAGGATTCTCAGATCCAGATATCAGAAGAAAACATGGAAATGATCAACTGTTCAAAACAGAGTGTACTTAAACAAATTCTGAGATAAATTTCCAGTTAATTCATTCAACTTTAGATAACATTCAAGTTTGCGAAAAACATAAGAAAATAACAAATTTGATAAAGAAAATACTTCACTGTAATAACTCAACACATGAATCCTGTAATGCAATCTCTTTATTACTTGGTCCAGTCTGCTGACTTGAAAAATTGGTACAATAACCCTTAGGCTTATGATCAAAATAACTCTACAAATGTATAGCAATCCACACCTCAATACTTCAAATTATGAAGTATTTATATAAAAATAATTTACAAAATATCCCAAACTGTCTTGGGAATTAATCTAGGAGAAAGAAATATCTTCATGCAAGAAGATGATGAAAATGCAACAAGATGATGGAGCTTAGTGGAAAGGAGTCGCCTTCACTAAGTGGGCCCGCAGGCTATTTTCGGCGCAAAGTCTATTTTTAGACATATGGATCATGGTCTATGAGTTGCAGTATGTTATTTGTGGATGATTGGTCATGTTGGTAAAAATATATGGACTTCTATTTTTAGACATATGGGCAGGTTTCTATTTTTAGATTGCCAGGCTAAAAATAGAACAGTCAAATATTATTGTCTCATAATAATATTTGGACTATAAACATTATCTTATCCTCTTGGAGCACTTCAGTTTGAGCTATAGATGTGGCACATGCAGCTGTCAGAAGGAAATATGCTTTCTTTATGGGTCAGTTGAGCTATTGCATGCAGGACTTCAGTTAGAACTCATGTGGTTGAGTTTGGTGGAGTTGGATGTGGAGTTGATGGAGTTGTGTTCAGTTTGACTTAGTTGAACTAGTTGTATTTAGTCTAACTAAAGAACACACTAGTGATGAGTTGTGTGAATTGATTGTTAATTAATTCACTAATTATTAACTCATAAAGAAACTAAAGAATACATCAGTTAACTCAGTGCATGGACAGTTCAACATAGACAGGTGTTAGAGGTAAGTGAAAGGGTGAGTTGTGACTATCAGTTGTGCATGAGATTTGCACATGCATGGATTGAGTAATGCCAATGAGGATTGCGCAGTGTGGGCCAATATGAAGGCAATTGTAGCTTGTGCTCACATGATTCTCTTGTAGGATTGTGCAATAGAGGCAGGCAAAGCAGCGGAGGAGATTTGAACCTGTGACTTATTCGGATCTGAGCTAGTTTTGTGTGTAACAGGTGGAGATAGTACTGAGTACTTGTGAGGATTATTGTTACATGTTCTCAATCATTATAATATACAGATAGTGTGGGGTTTTTAGCTGTATGCTTTCCCCGGGTTACATATTGTGTTAATGTGTGCATGCGATTGATGTTTCATTGTTTTTAATGCTGCTAAATTGATGATCAACGTAGAGGAGGTTATGTATTATGCATGTATTCCGCAATAGTGTATAATCAGGATAATCTCTGTGAATAAGTGTCATATTATTCAAAATTTCTACAGAAGATAGAGACAAATGTTCAACTGATGTATGCTATCCCTGTTTATTACATAGTGCTATCTTTATGCTATGATATTTTCAATTTTTTTCTCTGCTTTGATGTTGGTCTTCACGCTGAATTCTCTTTTTACTCTGATATTTCAACTGATACACTTTTACCTGATACTCTTTCATTTGGCTGGCCTGTCATTATCCTTTTACTGTGCTTTTTCACCCTTACTGTACATTTTTACATTGTGTATTTCTACAGTAAGTCATTCAATTTCTCCCATGTTTCTGCATCTGGTAATTGGATATTCATCATCTTCCTATAAATTTCATCTGCCTCCGTGTACTTGGAAAAAGTGGGCTTATTCACAAAAAGGTGTTTTACCTCATGCTAGAGGTAAAACAAGTTCTCAAAAGTCTGGTATAGGACCTTGCCAGTAGGCATCCCCTTCATAGATGAAGTATTTACCTGATCTCTGGCCACTTCTCTAATTCTTCTGTTGTAGTCCTCCTGTGGCATTAATTTATCATTTATTACTAAGGGATTTGGCAGACCCTTTTGCCTCAAAACTTCAAATTTAACCATGAATCTGTCTATAGCCAGTTGCATGGTTTGGCACTTATCTTCCAAGTTTAGCATTAAATTTCTCTTGGTGAGGACCCTTTTTACTTCTAGTATTGTACCTGTCCTGTTAGGTATCTCTAGCTCCTGTAATTCATACTTGTTTTTGGAGTTGAGGAAGTGAATGATCCTAGTGGCCTCCTCTGGCATGTCTCCCAGTTCTGTTTTCACTCTTTGTATGGCTTTTGTAGCCTGCTTCACTAAGTCAATTTGATAAAAAATTACTTGGATGGATGGAAAAGTATCATTGATAGAGTCAATGGTATTGGCCCATAATTGTTCCTTAGCCTGGCCAAGGGGTTCTTTCAAATTCAATTCCTTCTCCAAGCTTTTTATTCTCTCATTCATCCTGGTTTCTTTCTGCACTTATTCTTTGTGCATAATTTGCGCAAACTTATAGCCATTCTCTAGACTGGTTACCTTTTCCTTGAGCTTGTTCATTTCAGTGGTTTGAATGGACATGTCTTCCATTTCCTTGACCAATCTACTAGCCTCATCACCTGGCTGAGCTGCTGTTGTTGACCCTGTTGCTAATGTAGACGTTGTAGAAGCTGGCAGTGTTGTAGCCATTGGAGCTGTAGGAGCTAAGGATGCTGCCAAAGTGGAAGGTACTATTGTAGTAACTGTTGGGATAACAGTGGCAGGGGAAGTCTCTAGACTAGCTTGTTTTAAGCGTATCAAGATATCTAACTCTTTTCCATCTCCTTTAGTTGATCATTCAATTATAGAACTAGGTCCATCATCTCCTCTTGATGTGTTTGGCTCTCCAGGACCTCTTTTGTTTGTGGGTGCTCTGAATGAGGAAGTTTCAGTTGTTTTTTGAGAGCTTCAATGTCCTCATTCTTCTTCTTGATAAATTTCTTAGCAAGCTTGATGTCATTGGGATCATGTACCAACTTAATTACCAAGTCCTCCAATGACTTTATCCCGTTGTCCTTGGCCTGTGAGGAGGCATTTTCCAATTTGTATTGAGCTATAATGTTATCTAATGAATTCTGCAGCTTATGTGCAGCCATGGCCTTTCCTATTAAGGTGGAGTAGATCATCTCTCCTACCTACTTGTGGAATTCAATCTGGGCAATGGGATGAACATCCCTGACCAACACCTCAAAGTCTATTTTTCTATAGTCAGCTGATGTCTTTGGCTGCTGGACAGTTGGATGCATGAACGCCACCTGCATTTTTCCTGTTTTGATGTCAAAACCTGCTTTGATTTGCTGGTGTGTGCTTGAAGTATTGAGCATATGTTTCAGCCTTCAACTTCTCATTTCTCAACTTGATCTCCTTGTATCTGTCCTTGATATCCTTTTCTTTATCTACTGGCTTGGTGAAAGAAGAAACCTCAACATTGAGCTATCTCTCAATAAGCTGAGTGTTTGATGTTGAAGGTTGCTGTGTTTCTCTTGAAGCTGTTGTACCTTTGCTTCTTTCCACCACTGTATTAGTGTCAGTTCTTTCCACTGATTCAATGGTGTACTCCTATTCAGTTACAGGATTAAGCTTGGGCCTCTTCCTGTAACTGATCTTGAACTGCTCATCTGTGGTTTCCATAGCAGAACTAGAACCCTCCTCCCTATTTCTCTTTGGGTTTCTCTCCTCATTTGTAGGAGTCTGTAAAATAGGAGGAATATTCATTGGTTCTCCTAGTTCTAGAACCTGCAGGAAAGAACATTCATCAATCTGTCTTTCTACCTTAATCAATGTATTTTCTAAATCCACTATTGCACTGTCCATGTCAATTAGAGTGTTTTCCAACCATTCTGATTGGTTGGCAAACCTCTCAATGTCTGGTCTGGGATGATGGATGAAAGGTCCCAACTTGACCTTGATCCTCAGTTTATTTATGACTCCATGAGGGTCATATTTCCACATAAAGCTGTTTTTGAACTTCGTTTGTTATAGAATCTTATTTGCCTCTGGTCCAGCTTCCCTGGTGTTACAAATGAAGGGGCCCAACTAATTTTTCATTTTGAATTGGGTTTTCTTCCTAGCTGCTAGGAAGTCGAATTCATCAGAATTGATAATTTGCCTAAAATATTCTAGTGCAAATATCCTCATGGCAAGGTATTTGGGCAGTTTGTAAGGGGCAAGTTGGCATCCATAAATTCTTATCTCTGTGTGGTTCTGGTACAGATACCAGTCTCCCACCTTACTGTTATTGGCCAACTGTAACACCCTTTTGATATCTTGGTTGATTCTAGGCTGAGGGCTACTGGTTAGCGTATTCATGACTGGATGGACAAATGAATCAATGAAGTCCTTATAAGTGAATGTAGTGGAATACCTTTGGATCAAGGATGTCCAATAAATAACTGATCTTTGGTTTCCCTTGGTATCCAACTTTTGGATGCTGACAGGGAATTTATCTGATTGATAATACAAGAACATATGAAATAATACAGAAGAGTACTTGAAGACTCTTTCAGTAGGTAATCTAGTGCACTGTTCATGCATCCTGTCTGCAATGAACTGAGCATAGTTGTAAATAACAATAGGAGGCTTGCCTGGGCTAAAGATGGAAAGGAAGGCCAGGACAAACTCATCCACATGCTCATTTGTGGTATATCCTAAAATGCAAGAGAGCATGGTAATAATCGATCGGCCTCTCTCAGAAAAAATGGTGGCAGCATAAGGGGGACTATCTGTGGGAGTATGACATTCCTCAATGATGAAAGTTTGGAAAATTTGGGCTATTCTCGGTAGGTATAACTTGGTATAAAGGTCCAACGATTCTCCAATAGATAGTGGGGTCTCATTAGGGCCTGGTTGGACTTGCAGCATTTGGTTAATGGATTCTGCAGTGATAGTAAACAATACTTGTTGGTTAGGGGTGACAATGGCTCTTTGGCTAAGAATGTAGCAAGCATGACTAAAGTGGATAATGTCTCAGAATGGATGTACTTCTGGAACCAAATATTTGGGCAAATTAGATTCCCAAAGGTGGATGTCATCATTCTGGTTTAAGAATCTGTCCTTACTCAAGCAGGGAGCTTTAGAAAGTAGGTAGGGGAGGTTGTGTCCTTTATTTGGAAATCTCTATTTGCTAATGCAAGGTGGTCGATGTCCAAGTGAGGGGTTTGCAGAGGTCTCACGTCCAAAGAGGTTTGGGAAGCCATAATTGGGTGTAGAGATATGCATTATGCTTGTAGTGGTTCTAGAAGTAAGTTTAGCAGCTATGGTATAGTGGGAAAGTAGTTACAGTCTGCAAAAGAAGGGTTTTGGGGTATAAATAGGTTTCTTTTCAATTCAGGGAATTTTCTTTAATTAATTCGATTAATTAAGCTTCCAATTAGACTGTATGTTTTCAAATTGAAGGGTCGTTCTGGTTTTCCCAAGAATACCTAGAAATCAATGGTTTGATGCGCACACTGGGTTCAATGGTGAATGCATAGGGTACAGTGGCTTCCACTGTGAATTGGTTGCTTCAATTAGGTGTCTGGAGCTTCTTCAGGTGGCAAACAATGGTCAATTTGGTCGTAGAGGTCTCAAGGTGTTGCAATGGCTAAGCAACAGTTGCAGTGAAAAATGAGCGAAAAGAGTGAATTGAGGCTTTTCTGGCCTTTTAATGGGTAACGGTCACATTTTGGTGCGGAAATTATGAATGAACAGTGGGCAGTTTTTAGCTCTGGCGGGGAGGTGTTTTTTTGGGCCACCGCACCACTTTTGGAGGGCGAGCGGTATTTTTTGCGAGCACACAATCTCACCTAGTGTTGCTACATAGCAGAACAATGCCTAGGCAAAACTATGAATCTCACGTGCTCTTGGGCTGTTATCGGGCAGATAATGAACCCGCGTGATATGGATGCGCATCGTTGGATCTAGGGGAAGGAGATCGGACGACTGTCACGTGGTTAATATGCATGAAGGGAATTGGGAAAGGGATTTGCGGGGCCCGAGGTTTAATTACACAGAAATGTAATTAATTAACTAATAAGGTTGGGATTTTTAACATAACCAACAAGTTAATAAAGTGGGACCATGGGTTATGTCGCGGGGTTTTTAACCGCACCAAGGATTGGTGGGTTAACAGAGTTTTGTTGGTGAAATATGAAATGGGGGGTTTAATTAGATAAATAGGGGGGATAAAATTTTAGGATAAAGGGGTTTTTGTGGGTTTTGAAGGGAAACAGGGAAATTAATAAGGGAGAAAGGTAACATTTGCAATGGGGAATGGGTTTCACACTAGAGAAAAGGGGTTTTGGGTAGGGGGATATTTTTTTAAAGGTAATTACTAGGGAAATGTGTGAAACCAAGGGGTAAGGGTCAAAATGTGGGGAAAAAGGGGATTTATAAGTGATGAAGGGATAATGGGGAAATTAGAAAATAAGCATGTGGGGTATAGTGAAATGAGGGGAAGTTATTTAAACCAGCTTGTGAATATCTTTTCTTTCTTACAAGTCATCCTGCACATGAAACATAGGATTAAGCATGATAAATGTGCTTTTGACTCAGCAACCTTGCGCATTTGCAACCTTTCTTCTACCTACCCTTTATTTATCCTAACATTTTTTCTTCATTTTATTAGATGCATTTGAGCTTGCTAACCCTTTATTTCCTTTTCTTTTGACAAACAAACTATCTAATTCTAACCTTATAACTTCCAATGGCTTAGATTAAACTGACGAGCTCATTTTTATTCTCTACCTAACTACTGATCTTCCAAGGTTAAACAGTTTGGCTAGATGCTTATTCTCTATTTATCAACATAAAATTTAAAGCATGAATAAGTCAAGATTAAGCTATTTGACCATCATGGATTGTGGCATTTCTGACAAGCTGCACACAAATTTATTTTACAAAGTAAAGTAAAAAGTAGTGGCATTTGAATTTGCACACTTTCATGATCTGTTTTATTTGTTTTTGGGGTTCATATTTTTCACTTTTTTTTTTATCTTTTCTGTTTCTTTTTGTCCTTTGATTATTCTTTTAGGACATACCCTCTTTACATTTTTTAATTTTTAATATGGAAAACATTTTGCAGAAAGAAAAAGTATGTACAATATTACAAGACTAACCATAGCCAATTCAAAATTATGAATCCTATTATTATAGGACCCTAACAGTGGCTCCACATGGGGATGGAATTTCCTGGTGAAATTTCAAGAACTTTAAGATCAGTAGCCTTTGAAATTGTGACTATAATTAGCTTGCAAAATTCTCTTCTGTGATTCTGCTTTATTCATACTTATGATGGTGAACCCTTCAAAGCTCAGGGCCTTCTCTCCGGGCTTCAACTTCAAAATATTACCATCCAATCCAATCTAAACTCTGCAATGTTATATACAATGAGTAAAGTAAAGTGAACTACTGTTAATCTGTGGATAAGTAATGCTTCAACATTCTACCATTGACAGGTCCTCCTGGTAGATCTATTCCATCTAACTCTCTCAAGAAAAATGCATTGTTACCTCTGTAACCATAAATGATATAAGGGCCTTGCCATAGGAAATCAAATTTGCCATGTTTTCCCTTATCTTCTCTTCTAGAATCCCATTTAAGTACTCTTTCACTTATGTAAAAATCATCAACTTTGGTCTTTTTGTAAAAAATATTTTTGATTTTATCCTGGATTACTTGTGATTTAACATAGACTTGTTCTCTAGTTTGCTGCAAGTGTATTGTCTGATTTATCCTCCTTTGGATATCATTTGGTTCTACTTGCAACTCTTGGATGATCTTCATCACTGGTACTCCTAAAGAGGATGGAAAAACAACATCCATACCATATACTAACTGATAAGGAGATGTACCAATGGAATTTTTGGTAGTTAGTCTGTCTGCCCATAAGGCATTGACCAACTTTTTGTTCCATGTCTTCTTGTTGTCTTCCAGTAGTTTCTTAATGATATTGACAAGGATTTTGTTTGAGGATTCTACAAGTCCATTACCTTGAGGGTAATAGGCAGTGGAATGGCCAAGGGTAATGTGATATTTGTTACAAAAGTCTACCATTTTCTTGGATTTAAAAGCAGTTTCATTATTAGTAATGAGCTTCTGGGGGCATCCAAATCTTGACAGTATATTGTTTTCAAGGAATGAGATAATGACAGAGTCTGTTGCTTATCTATAAAAGATGGCTTCTATCCATTTGGTGAAGTAATCAGTGGCTGTCAAAATCCATTTATGCTGGGCTGAGGAGGCTGGGTGAATTTCTCCAATGAAGTCTAAACCCCATTGTTGAAATGGCACTTCTGTGGATATGGGTTTGAGAGGTAAAGGTAAGAGCTTCCTTTTACCCTCAAATATTTGGCACTTATGACAGGAGGTCACATGTTTCTTGACATCTGCAAAAAGAGTGGGCTAGTAAAAACCAACCCTTAGAATTTTGTCAGTAGTTGTTTTCCAATACAAGTGTCCTCCACAATCTCCTGCATGAAATTCTTGCATAATTTTATCAACTTCATCTTTCAGTAAACAATTTAATAGAATACCACCATTATCTTTCCAAAATAAAGCATTATCTATGATACAATATCTCATTGATTTCATTTTTAAAAATCTAGCTTTAGTTCTAGATAAACCAGGAAGAGATTGTAAGTTTAGTAAGACAAATATGATATCTGCATACCAAGGTGAATCTATAAAAGGTTCACTGATTTGTGGAGTCGCCATCTCTTCCTGATCATCTAGGGCACCAATGAAATTTATATCTAAGGCCCGACAGTTCGATTCAGCCATGAGTTTGGCTAAACCTTGGCCTTCGATAAGTTTTGTAGGCTTTATTTCTATGTCATATTTCAAAATAGTGGCAATCCATTTGCCTCTCTTTCCTTCGGGCCCATTTTGTGTCAAAATGTCCTTTACTACTAAATTTGGAACATAAGCAATGATGTGTGAATACAAGATGTACACTCTAAAATATTTAATAGCTTTCACTAAAGCTAGTGCTTTTCTTTCCATTATGTTTGTACTTTAGTGTTTCATCTCTTAAAGATTTACTGAAAAATGCAATGGGCTGTTAATATCCTTGATCATTCTTTTGCAACAAGACTGATGCAATAGTATGTTTTGAAGCAAAATAAAAAAAATATAAAATCTTTTTGGAAGTCAGGACTTATGAGGACTAAAGTTTTGGTAAGGGCTTGTTTGATGGCCTCAAAAGATTGTTTAGCCTCCACTATCCATTTAAGTGCTGAATCTTTTCTTAACATGTTATTTAGTTCTCTAATTAATTCAGCTAAATTTGAAATGAATCTTCTAAGAAAATTTATTTTGCCTAAAAATGACTGTAATTCTTTGATGTTTCTAGGATGTGTGATGGCCAGGATTGCCTTTATTCTAGCAGGATCTATTCTAATTCCATCTTTGGATATTATATGTCCAAAGAGTTTACCTTCTTCTGGATGAAAGAGTGTCTTTATGGGATTTAATGAAATACCAAAATTTCTACATTTAATGAAAACTCTTCTCAGGTGATCTAGATGTTCATTATTAGATTTAGAAAAGACTGTGATGTTGTTAGGCCCCTATAATACTAGTGATTCCCCCTTACTATTGTCATTGTATCCCTCATTGTTATTATTGTGCCCCTATTGTCCCCATATTGTTATTAGTATGCCCCATAGAAACCCACTATTGTTATTTTTGTCCCGTTATGTTATTACTGTTATGTCGGCTTGATTATATTATGACCCCTTAGACTCCTATATATAGAAGGGAGGTTTAGTCATTTGTATCATCTAAGAATTGTTCATTTGTGTAATGTAAATGAGGTTTCCTCCTCAAAGAGGCTGGATTATAAGGCGTTGATCTATCTTTTCTATCTTTTGGTGAGCTAGTTTCCTAACATTTGGTATCAGAGCTTTGGCTTCTAGGGTTTCGCTGCTCCAAACAGGTCATCGTGGAATTCTCACTATAACTTTTTTGTTCTACGAAGTTTTAGAAGCTACAAAAAAACCCATTTGAGCCGAAAGAATTCTCGACTTCGGGTCTAAATTTCAGAGCTTGTTTCACTATATTTATAGAGATATGATCTGCAGAAGTTAGGGCTTTGTAGACTCTCAAATTACATTCCAAATAGGTGACCTAGGGAAAATCATCATAACTTTTGTTTTGAGCATCAGATTGAAATTTCATAAGTTTCAGAAATAGGATGGCCTGTAGTTTTCTTTGTATCAGTTTTAGGTACTACGGTTGAAATAGTGACACGTGGCACATCGTACAAGTTCGCTCTATTGAACTAGATTATAATCAGGTCACCGTGGGAGATTTGGCATAACTCTTCCTTGGAGAATCCAATATTGATAAAACTTGTGGGGTTAGAAAGAGGACTCAGGGGCTACTGTAGGACGTGATTTTAGATATTTGAGATCCTCAGTTACAAAGATACAACATATTCAATATCGAGCTCTTACAAAGTGAAAAAAAAGGTGTGTAGTTTTTTTTTTAAATTTTGCATAAGATTGGTTTGAAAAATTAGTTTGAAGGAATTCAAAGGGAATAGTGAAGAATTATTAGCATTAATTAATGCCCTGAAAAAAGAAAATGGAAACACCTAGTAAGCAACCTGAAAGCTCTAGAATGACTCATGAAGAAGAGGAAGAAAGGCAACATGATATATCAAAATTACAAGACCAAGTACAACACATTTCATTCTCACTAAAGGTAAATGAAACCAAGATGAATGGCGTGGAAGCTAACATGAATGGTATGCAAGTTAAGATGGAAGCTAAGATGGATGGCATGGAAGATAAGATGAATGGCATGGACGATAAGATGGAAGAATTGAAGATAAACTTGAATAAGTTGCTATAAGAAATGGTCACTAATGGTGAAGGGGTAGTAAAGGAAACTCATGATGAGAACAAAAGAAATGTTAATCATGATTTCATAGACTCTAATGTTGGATTGAAGACCCACCATGTTCCAAAAATTTATATGAGGAAGTTTGATGGCAAGGATCCCAAAACATGGATACTACAGATGGAGCAAAATTTTTCAATCTCCATAATGTGCAAAACACACAAAAGGTGCGTATTGCAACTTTATATTTGGAACCAAATCAGTTTGTATGGTATCGATGGCTTTGCTTTCGCAAACAAATTGTCACTTGGGAAATTTTTATGGAAGAAATGATAGCACATTATGAGGATACAAAAAGCAACACCTTTTTTAGCCAATTGATAAATCTCAAACAAAAGGGTTCAATGATGGAGCACATTGAGGACTTCCAAAAATTGAACATAAGGGTAAAAGATATTCCAGAGGAGCATAGGATTGATGTGTTCATAGGGACTTTAAAGGATAATATCCAACATGAGGTTCACCTTTGGGAACCTAATTCATTGGAGAAGGCATTCAGGTTAGCAAGAAAAATGGAAAGCAAAATTATGGCAACTAGGAAGCCTACCACTCACAACTATAAAGATGGAAGTGTTGTTGCCCCTAGCCTTCCACAACCTACAAGGTTGAAACCACAACAATTGGAAGAAAAAAGAGCAAAAGGGCTTTGTTACAGTTGTGATAGCAAATACACTAAAGGTCATAAGTGTGCTGAGAAGAAATTATTCTACATAGATTGTGAAGAGGAGGAAGAAAAGGAACAATAAATGTCAAAAGAAGAGGATATACTGTGGGAACAAACCCTAGATAAAGAAGAAATGAATCCAACCATATCTTGTAATGCATTGGCTGGAATTACCACTCCTCAAACTATCAAGATAGAAGGACATATCAAGAAGAAAAAGGTAATAGTGTTGATTGATTCAGGAAGTACCCATAATTTTATTCATTGTAAGATAGCAAAGGAATTGAATTGATTCTTATATCTAGCACCAGAGTGTCAAGTGATGGTTGCAAGTGGAGGAACCATAAATTGCTCTAGAAAGTGCCATAATATCAAGCTATCCATGGGAGAATATGTATTGAATAGCCCAATGCTTTCCATTCCAATGGGTGGTGCTGATGTTGTACTAGGAGTCCAATGGCTACAATAACTTTTAATTTTCAAGAACTTTTCATGAAATTTTTTGCAGAAGGAAAGGTATTTGAATTAAGGGGTATTATAGGGGAACCGGGAAAGATAATCATCTCTAACGGTATGACAAAGCTTCTAAAGAAGGAACAACTAGGTGTAATTTCACAATTATGTTCGCTAGAGGTTCCCATATCAAAATCATCTATTTCTCCAGATCTCCAAAAAGTCTCTTGGACAATAATACCAAGGTATTTGAGACTCCCAAAGGTCTCCCACCTATTCGTGACCATGATCATGCTATTCATTTGATTCCAGGAAGTGTTCCTCCAAACATCAGGCTGTACAAATATCCCTATGCCCAAAAGAGTGAAATTGAACGTATGGTTGCAGAAATGCTAGAGGCTGGTATAATTCAACCTAGTCAAAGTTCTTTCTCTGCTCCAGTAGTATTGGTGCACAAGAAGGATGGATCATGGCACATGTGTCCCGATTATAGGGAGCTCAACAAGCTCACTATTAAAGACAAATTTCCCATTCCTGTCATTGATGAATTATTGGATGAATTGCATGGATCAATTTACTTCACCAAGTTGGATCTTCATTCAGGATATCATCAAATCAGAATAAATACTGAAGACATTCTGAAAATAGCATTTAGAACTCATGAGGGTCATTATGAATTTTTGGTCATGCCTTTTGGCCTTACCAATGCACCTTCTACATTTCAAGTTTTGATGAATTTCATTTTCAAACCCTTCCTTAGAAATTTTGTGTTAGTATTTTTTGATGATATACTAATCTATAGCAAGTCTTGGAAGGATCATATTGAACATGTTGACAGGGTGCTCAAACTATTGGAGGAGAAATAATTATATGCAAAAAGCTCCAAATGTTTCTTTGGAGTACAAGAGGTGGAATATCTGGGTCATATTGTATCTCATGAAGGTGTTAAGGTAGACCCTAGAAAAATTAAAGCCATTAAGGAATGGAAAATCCCCACATCCATAAAGCATCTGCGAGGATTTCTCGAGTTGACAGGATATTTTTTTTTTCCCCTGGGAAAATCAGTAACTTTCATTAATATTTGAAAATTACATAAGCAGATGCCGCGGCATTACTTTCATAGTTCATACAAATTCACCTTTATCAGGTAGTTCTCGGAGTCATAACAAAAAGTTCTAGTTACATCCATGTTCTGTGTTATACAGCCTATTTACTATTACAAAAAGATTCTGGACATGAATATATCAGCATTCATATTGTTCTCTGTTCTCTATTTAGCTGTTGGGTATGTTGCCCCGCTGCATCCTCTGATCTATATATGGCCTGTGGTAAAACTGGTGTTCCTCCGACCCATTCTGCTCCACTATTTGTCCATTGCCTCGGGGAAATGACGAGGCCTCTTTGGATAGCTTGTCAGCCTCGCTATTATGTTCTCTGTAAATATGCACACATGTAAAATGTTCAAATGCTGCTTTGAGAGTAAGGGTATTTTGAAATAAATTGCTGAGCATGTGAACATGACAATTTGTCACATTATTAATCCAATTTACAACCACCATTGAGTCCCCGAATATGTTGAGCTGTGTAATGTGATGAGATAAAGCAAAATGAAGTAGATTATATAATGCAGAGAGCTCAGCAAAATTGTTCGTTCCAATACCAAAACCCAATTTTGCTAGATATCTATGATTTTCGTTTATGTGCAAGACAAATCCACCGCCACACCCTGTTTGGTTCGATGCACCATCGAAAAAGGCCCAAGGAATGGATCTGTCTATCTCAGGCATAGGCTGTAATACACGAATTCTGGTTGGGGTCGGTTCTGGTAGCTCCTGGTATGCTGCTATGACAGCGATTTCAATAAGGCTTCCCGAGATAGGTTTATCATCAAATATGGCTCTGTTTCGAGCAAGCCATGCATACCAAATGGCCACAGGAGGGAGGTTTAATAGTTTGGATTCCGGGTGGCTACGGGCCCATGAGCACCAAGCCTCCTGTAGGTCAGCGCCTCTCCAAGCTCCCGAAATGCCCAACTGTTGACAGATATTCCTCCAAATGCTTTGAAACGTCGGGCAAAACAAGAATATGTGGTCTGTATATTCAGATGCATTTTTGCAGAATATGCACCATGAGGGTCCCTGGATGGCTCTGTGGGTTAGCTGTTCACCGGTAGGAACGATACCATGAAGCGCACACCAGAAGAAAAGCTTTGTTCTAGGGGTGGCCTTTAACTTCCAAATGGAGTGCCACCAGGGTTGAACCTGATCCGGAGATCTGTGAGCAATGAGGGCACAATAGCCTTGTTTTGGGACATATGTACCATGGTCGGCAGGGCACCAGATAAATTCATCAGGCCCTTGCTTAATACGAATATGGGATTCAGATAGAGCCATGATGTATTGATCCCATTCCTGGTGCCAATGGTCAGGTAGATCCAAAGAGTAGGCAGTTTTCCACGCCTGTGTAAAAATATCAGTGTGAAGTGGATCAACGATTTGTGCAAAATGTTGAATCCCCCGTCCTTGTAAATAAACAATAATCTCCTGGTTTAATAAATGTCTGCCTCCACTGTTGCTCCAAGGGTCCAGACCAATCCTGCCAGTCATTCCATCATTGATGCGCCATGCCAAGTTGTCCCGAATGAGAGGGAGGGAGTCAATCAAGGCCTTCCATACAGATGAGCCCCCCTTCGCAGACCAGGATGGATGACGAGCCCAATCCATCAAATTTTGAGGCCAAATGTATTTGTGGTATGTAACATGAGTCCACAGATTTTGTCTAGTGAGCAAGATCCATCCCATCTTGGCAGCAAGTGCTTTGGCAAAGTCAGGGAGCTCCTTGAGGCCCCATCCACCCCACTTCTTAGGTAATGATATTTTCTTCCAGCTGATCCAAGCAAAAGTGCGTTTCTCCTGATTCCCATTCCAAAGATAACGATTGCAAAGCTGCTGTATCCTCCCCAGGATAGTCCTAGGAATCCATGCTAGTGCCATCCAGAAGACTGGGGTAGCTTCTAGCACTGATTTTATGAGCACCAGTCTGCCAGCTCTAGAAAGATATCTGTGGCTCCATCCCAGTAGCCTCTTTTCAAGTTTGGCAATCAACCAGGCCCAATCAGCAATCCTTTGGCATGTGGGTTTCAGATTGAAACCAAGGTATTTAAGTCCTCTATCCAAAGAGTGCACCGAGAAAGAAAAAGCCTGAAGTGCAATCCTGGTCTCCTGGACCGAGGTGCGAGCACATGTGATGGTGGATTTCGTTTGGTTAGGTATCATACCTGTGGCCGCAGAAAATCTTTGCAAGATTTTCAAGAAGTTCCGGGAGTCTCTGATACTTCCATCAAGAAGAATAAGAACATCATCTACAAATAGTAGATGTGTAAGAGAGCACAAATCAGATATCCCAAGCCCACCAATATCCCCATTCCTCTTAGCAGCTTCCATGAGACGACTGAGACCTTCCATAACTAAGAGAAATAGCAGTGGTGATAGAGGGCATCCCTGTCGCAGACCTCTCTCAGAGTGAAAAAAAGAGGATGCCGAGCCATTGATGAGAACACTGAAAGAGGGAGAAGTGATACAAGCCATAATCCATGTAATATAGGAGTGTGGGAACCCCAGATGGATCAGAATCATCTTAAGATAGAGCCAGCTGACCCGATCGAAGGCTTTGGAGAGGTCAATTTTGAGAAGGATGGCTTTCAGATTTTTGGACCAAATGGAATGAATGGCCTCTTGGGCGAGTCCAATGGCCTCATGTATCTGACGAGAGTCAAGGAACGCAAATTGCTGGGGAGCAATAGCCCTGGAGAGGATAGGTCTGAGTCGATTTGCTATGGTCTTGGAGATGATTTTATACAAACAGTTGCAAAGCGATATGGGGTGGTAATCATCAAAGGATTCAGGGGAATCAGATTTGGGGATGAGGGCGATGAATGTAGAGTTAATAGCATCATAAATAGTTCCAGATGTGCGACTCTCCTCCACCACCTTCAGCAGATCCTGTCCCAGCACTTCGTAGAAAGCAAGATAGAACTCAATGGTCCATCCATCTGGGCCGGGACTTTTGTCTTTCTTGAACCACTTCATAACCCCTTCAAGTTCATCAGCTGTTACAGGCCCAGTGAGATCCGCCACATCATCATCCTCCACGAATCTAGGGAAGTGGTTAGCTACATGGATGATGTCCAGGAGTCCGACTTCCCTTGGACTCTTGTATAAATTCCTGAAGTGCGTGGTGCCGAGGTGTGCAAGCTTTTGAAAGTTGTCTGCAGACTCACCATTTGGGAGGGGAAGTTTCCATATAGTATTAGACACCTTCCTGCTCTTAGCATAGCTATGGAAAAACTTTGTGTTGTCATCCCCCGCTTGAATCCATAGAGCTCTGCTTCTCAGCCGGATAGACTCCTCCCTCTCTTTGAGGATCCTGACTTTTTGTCCTTCCAGGTTAATAAGTCTGCTCTTTTCAGCCAATGAGGTGAAACCCAAGCCTCGGTCGTCTGTAAGGTTACAAATATCAGCTTCTATTTGGGTAAGCTGAGAAATTTCCCTTGCGAGCTTATCCTTGGCCCACAGGATGGAGAGATGCTTTAGCTCTGCAAGATTTCTGCAAAAACTCCTAGCAAAAGATTCATTATCATTGATAGGGTGGGCTGTCCAGTAATCCTGCACCAGCTTGATATACGTAGGATCCTTCAGCCAGGTGTGATTGAATTTGAAAGGAGCTTTGGGCTTCTTAGTAGGCCCCTGAATCTCAAGATAAATTGGGTTATGATCCGATTGCCCCCCCGATCCAACCCATTGACGATACAGATGGACACGCTGGATGAGAGACCCTTTAAGAAGGAATCTGTCAAGTCTACGAGCCACAGCAGCTTCCCCTATTCTTCTATTCCTCCAGGTGGGGAGAGAACGCTGCATTGGGACATCAATATAATTGGATTGCTCAAGCAGGTTGAGCATGAAATCTGTAATGGGGTCAATATGGCCATCCGACCCCCATGATTCCCTGAAGCCTAATGAGAAGTTTAGGTCACCTCCCAATATGATATGGTCTTCTCTCAGCATGGGGAGATGTAGAAGGTTCTGCCAGAAAGCTTCTCGCTGGGAACACGGAGCATAAATATTGACAATTCTAAGGTCCAAGCCAAGGTCGGCCGAGAAGATGTCCAGTCCGATAAAACCAGCCCCCCCCCAGCTAGCAGATACCTTAATGGATCGGGGGTTAATGCCAATGGCTATTCCCCCAGATCGACCAATGGCATCATTAGCGAAGATAATCCATCCAGGGATCAGAGACAACAGAATATGGGAACATTGATCAGCTGAACAGAGCGTTTCTTGAAGCATGATAATGTCACAGGGCTCAGATTCAATGAGCCTCTTCAAGGCTAGTTTCTTGGAGGAACTAGCCAGTCCTCTACAATTAAAGGAGAGACACTTCATGGGGGAACACCTCTCGGGGTGTGCCCTGCTCTAAGGACCCCAACTATAGTCGATTGTCTGCCAGAGACTACTTCGGCCCCCGCAATCTTAATGGCTTTAGAAAGGTGAGATTTCCTTCCCCTGGTGCACGATCCCCCCCCTGCTGAAGCAACAATGCCCAACCCGGATAGCTTAACAGGGAGATCCTTGGCAGGTTGCCGGGAACGAAGGAAGTATGGGTGCGGAGGGGAGGATGGGAGCGGGGTAGGGCAATCCGAGAGGGGGAGAGAGGTGATGATAGGATCCACAGAGATAGAGGGAGCATTTCTGAGGGGGCATTGAATCATTGATACAGGAGATGAGGGTTCAATCACATCAATCGATGAAAGATTATGAGAAACAGAGATCTCGGAGGACTTACCCGCTTCAGCCGCCGAACGTGCACGAGTGATAGGGGGCGAAGATCGCCCGATACCAGAAGCTTCCATGAATGCTGAAGTCGTGGGGGAGGGACCAGCAGAAGGAGGCCTCGAAGATGTTGGAGATGCCATTCTGGATGAGGTTGGGGTGTGCCTCGGGGTGTCGTCCGCTTTCTTGTTGAGGGGACATTCTTTGGCAAGATGTCCAACTTTATGACATCTTCTGCAGCGAAAGGGGACTCCTTCGTAGTCCAAGAGCTGAACCCTGATGCATCGGCCCCATTGCAGCGTAACTTGCTCCTCAAGACCTTCTCGGGTATCTAGATGAACCAAAATCCGGGCCAGTGTTCGGCTACCAGATTCCACAAATGTGCGATCATAGTCTAAATAAGTCCCGAGGGCATTGCCGACCTGTATAAACACTTCTTCAGCCCAGAAGGGGAGGGGGAGACCCGGAAGGCGAACCCAGATCGGCCCCGCACCTAGCTGTTCCTTTTCTGGTTCGAAAAGAGGGTTCCAGCGCTTAAGAAGAACAGGGGCCATTTCAATATGCCAATAGCGCCCCAGAACCATATCAGTCTGACTCTCCTTGGAAAATTTTAGGGAGAACCAGCCTCTGGGGAGGACATGGACCTCAGGAAGATCAAACAATACACCGCCCCAAATCTCCTTGACCCACGATATGAGCCTCTGCCGCGAATACATTCTGCCCCTGACGTGCCCTACCAGAACCGTGTTCGCAATGTCCATATATTCTCCCAGCGGCTTCGATTCGTCAAATTTAAATGATAAATCTCGAGAAATCGCCCGCACACAGTGAACCTTCCTCTTACCAGATCGAGGGGCCGATGGATGATCAACCAGGGGGTTGGTAATGCCTTCTCTCACAGGGGGCGGAGCAGGTCGCGTAGAGACCGCGGGGGTTTCAAAACATCCTGAACGACGCGACCCAGATGCAGATGGGAAAGGAGAAGGGTTGGTAGACGGCGGGGGGATAGGAGCCGAAGACAGTGGCGGAGCTGATGGGTCGAAAGAGGGAGATGGAGGAGTATGAGAGGCCAAAAACTGTAAGGACCCAGGCGAGAGTGGCGGGACCTCAAAGGGCAGAGAACCAGACGAAAAAACACCAGCGGAGGTAGGGCTGTTCCGGTAAACAATGGGCACTTCAGATGAGGGGTGAGTATGGAACCCGGGACCAACCGACGAAGAAGATGGAAAAAACTGCGAACGGGGGCCAAAACAGGGCTGACCAAATATAACCTTATCCGGCGATGGATCCGCCGAATAATCCACCGCATCCAGCTCAGGGGCATCCATAACTGACACGATAACCGCACCGACAGAGACAGACAAGGTAGCTACGGGATTGCTGCAGCAGGTTCCAGCCTAGTGACCGCGACGGAGAGTAGGCAATCCAGGCAGGTATCGAGCCCTAGGTCGATGGTACACCGGTAACCTAGCCCAAACCCTTGCGCGTACGGTCCATCATTCTTCAGAAGACCCGTTTCGAAACTATATGACTTTTTTAGTTAGTGGCAAGAAGTTAAAATGAATAAGAAAATTACAAGAACTGATATTTATATTTAATGATGTAATTTTGAGTTGACAGGATATTATCACAAGTTTGTTAAGAATTATGGGAGAATAGCAGCGCCTCTAACAACATTATTGAAGAAAGATTCATTTTCATGGACTCCAGAAGCAACAAAGGCCTTCGAACATCTTAAAGAGGCAATGTGCCAGCATCGGTCTTAGCTACGCCGGACTTCACAAAAACGTTTATTGTGGAATGTGATGCTTTAGGAAATGGAATTGGTGTTGTTTTAATGTAAGATGAAAGATCCATTGCTTTCGAAATTCATCCAATCAAGGGAAAGTATTTACAAAAAGCTATTTATGAGAAGGAAATGTTGGCAATAAGACATGCACATAAGAAATGATGACCCTACCTAATGGGAAGACACTTCAAGGTAAAAACGGATCATGATAGTCTTAAATACTTTTTAGAACAAAGTTTATCCTTTGAAGAGCAACAACAATGGGTCACAAAGATGTTGGGTTATGACTTTGAAATCATCTACAAAAAAGGGAAACAAAATGTTGAGGCTAATGCACTCTCAAGAAACGATGAGGATGTGGAAGCATTGTTGTGCGCCATTTCTATTATCCAACCAGACTGGATAAACGAAGCAAGGGAGGAATTAAAGAATGACGAAGAAGTGTGGGCACTCATTCGAAAGTTACAACAAGATCCCAGTACATCTGATACATTTAGCTAGAAAAATGATTCGTTATGGTACAAAGATCACTTATACCTATGTAAGAATTCCCAACTCAAACAAAAGATTCTTATGGAATTACACACTTCTCCCTTAGGAGGGCATAGGGTTAAGAAGGAATTTTTTTTGATGGACTTAAATCAGATATTCAAAAGTTTGTGATGGAATGTTTGGCTTGCCAACAAAATAAAGTTGAAACAATTAAGACCCCAGGTTTATTACAACCTTTATCCATTCCAAGCCAATGTTGGGAAGGGGTTTCAATGGATTTTATCACAGGTTTACCCAAGTCCGAGGGAAAGAGTGTCATCATGGTGGTAGTTGACAGACTTACCAAGTATGCACACTTTTGTGCATTATCACATCCATTTAAAGCCAATATTGTTTCTACTGCATTTATGGAAACAATTCAAAAGCTACATGGAAACCCAAAGATTATTGTAAGCGACAGAGATCCCATTTTCACTGGAAATTTTTGGACATAATTGTTTTCTTGTCTCGGTACTCAGTTAGCTCATAGATCATCTTATCATCCTCAATCTGATGGGAAAACTGAGATAGTAAACAAATGTTTGGAAGGATATCTTCGTTGCTTTGCATCTGATAAGCAGACAGGATGGGTCAAATGGTTGCCTTTGGCTGAATGGTGGTATAACACTTCCTTCCATACTACAACAAAAATGACCCCATTTATGGCACTTTATGGATATCATCCACCATCCATCACATCATATTTAAGAGAAAATTCTAGTGTTCAAGCAGTGGAACATCACATCGAGAATCAACAACAAGTTCTCCAACTCTTAAAGGATAACCTCATGTTGGCGCAGAATAGAATGAAACAACAGGCGGATCAACATCGCAGTGAAAGAAGTTTTGATGTAGGTGACTGGGTATTCCTACGGCTACAACCATATGAACAAATGTCCCTCAAGCAAGCTAAGAAGGATAATCAAATATCATCAAAGTATTATGGTCTGTACAAGGTGTTACAAAAGATTGTTACTATGGCATACAAATTGGAGCTTCCTGCAGCTTCCCAAGTGCACCCAGTTTTCCATGTTTCATGTCTAAAGAAGGTTATAGGTGACAAGGTCCCAGTTCAAACAATATTGCCAGAACTTGACGAGGAAGGAAAAATCATATTGGAACTAGAAGCAGTCACAAAAACAAGAACTCAACAGCTATGAAATCGAGCAATTTCAGAGTATCACATCAAGTGGAAGAACTTATCTGCTGAAGATTCCACATGGAAGGATGAGAATTTTATACATAAGCATCCAGAACTACTCAAGCATTGAGGACAACATTTTTCAGAAGGAGAGGGGCATGTTAGGCCCCTATAATACTAGTGATTCCCCCATTACTATTGTCATTGTATCCCTTATTGTTATTGTTGTGCCCCTATTGTCCCCATATTGTTATTAGTATGCCCCATAGAAACCCACTATTGTTGTTGTTGTGCCCTTATGTTATTACTGTTATGTCGACTTGATTATATTATGACCCCCTAGACTCCTATATATAGAAGGGAGGTTTATTCATTTGTATCATCTAATAATTGTTCATTTGTGTAATGTAAAGGAGGTTTCCCCCTCGAAGAGGATGAATTCTAAGGCGTTGATCTATCTTTTCTATCTTTTGATGAGTTGGTTTCCTAACAGATGTCATCTTGGTAAACAACTAGGAAGTCATGGATTTCTTTGGCAAAAGCTATATCCATAGCTCTTTGAAATGTTGCTCCTGCATTCATTAATCCAAAAGGCATTTTCAAATACATGAAAGTACCCCAAGGAGTAGTAAATGCAGTCTTTGCTTGGTCCTCTGGTTGAACTAAGATTTGGTTGTATCTAGAAAATCCATCAAGCAATGAAATTCTGGATGAACCTACTACCCTCTGAAGAATATGGTCCATTTTTGGGAGAGGATAGTTGTCTTTTAATAAGACTTTGTTTAGATTTCTGAAATCAACACAAAATCTGATTTCTCCTGTTTTCTTCCTAGTAGTGACTAAGTTTGAGACCCAATCTGAATACCTAATGGGAGCTATGATTTGGGCATCATACATCCTTTTGACTTCCTTTTCAATTGATGGCATAAGAACTGGATTAATTCTCCTAAGCATCTATTTAAAAGGTTTATGATATTCTTTGATGGGTATTTTGTGTTGAATTATGCTGGTGTCATAAGACTTTAGGTCTTCATAACTACATGCAAAGACATCTTGAAACTCTTTGAACAAATTTATATATTTAACCTTTTCATTTGGAGGTAAGGATTTTGATATTTTAATGAGCTTAGATTTTTCTTCAGTTCCTATGTTACATTCTTCTATATCTGCTCTTAGAGGCTCCATTTTTGGTTTCCTAGCTACATCATTTGAATCAAACAAATCTTCTAATGGGACTAATCCCTTAGGAAAAAAAATATTTTTAAGGTTTAGAATTTTAGGATCATCATTCTTTATTTCTTCTATTCTACATTTTCTAAGTTACCTATTTCTACTTTAGTGAAATTAGTGGGTTTACCTATATCTAAAATATTTACAACTATCCCACTATCTATGTCATTGTCTACTGTACAATTTGTATCTATATTACAATTTTGAAACTCACCTTCAGCATTCATGAAATCATAAATTTGAGAAACTTGTGAGAAAATATGCTAATATTTCAAATTGTCAGGTATGATAGGCCTATGTCTCACTTCTGCAGTGTACTGGTGGTTGGGTTGAAAAGGCAATTTGCAGGTACTAGCAAAAGAGGCCAGACTATGGGCTTGCATATTTTGTTTCCTGGGAATGGCAACAAAGTCAGTTTCCAGAATGTCCTTGATCAAATCTAGGACAATCTCTCTATATTGGCTAAGTTTGGGATTATTTATAAAGTATTCACCTTTGATTTGTTTAATAATCAATTCTAAGTCTCCCATTATAGAAACTCTCGTGGCTCCAAGTTTTCTAACCATTTGTAGTCCTAAGATTAGAGCTTCATATTCTGCCATGTTATTTGTGCACTTAAAGTTTAATCTAAATGCATGACCTTCAAAATGATTATTTTCCATGTTATGAATCCAAACTCCTGCACCTGCTCCTAATCTATTCATAGATCCATCAAAATCCAAATGCCATAGAGACTCATGAAAAATGTTTTCACTATCAGGTGTTTTGTATTTTTCTTCTACAGTTGTGATTTCCTTTTTGTCATGTTCTGAATTGTACAAGATAAAAGAGTCCATATCAGAATGCATGGAGTATATAGGGAAATTCTGTGGTTTTTCTGCACTACTCACCATGTATTTCATCAAGGTCTCTCTATAAAGTTTTCTTTGTTGACCAAAAACAGAGATGGTGGCATATGACATATCTAATTGTAAAGATCCCTGCAATTTTGCTCCCCATGAGCTCGATAACAATGTTCCATATTTGCGTGGGATGTCAACAACTACTATGTCCATGGCAATACTCTTTTCCAGGCACTAGACTAGAGTTACACACAACTCCTTGATCAAGCCGAGGCATTTAACTTGGCTAGAGTCAAAGGAAAAGAGGTCCTTGTATGGTCTGGTGATATCTAAGTTTAGTCTCTCCATGATTGCTTTTGGCATTAAGTTATGGGATGCCCCTGAGTCTAGCATAGCATTATGTAATATTTTATCATGAATGTTCAGGCTAATGTAGAAAGGAGGGATACCCCCTTGCCGATGTGTACCATTTACTTCAGGGCCAAACAATAACTCAGAATGATCATCATTCAAATTCACAACATCCTCTCCTTCACCTATATTCAATGTTTCAGTGATCTATAGGATTCATTTTTCACTAGCTCGGTCAAAGGAACTGATATTTTCAATTTTTCTATTTTAGTCTTAATGTTGAGTGGCAATTGAGTTTTGTTTGACTGAATGAAATCTTGCTTAGCAAATGTGGTTTGTGTGTTTTTATCTTCTTTTTCTGTACTTGGTACTTCAGCCTGTGTTTCAGTAGTTTTGTTTTGAATTCTCTTTTTTGGAACGATTTGAGTAACAATTTCAGTATGAGTTTTATATGAAGTTATATCTACGATTTTTGGGCTGGAAGTCTCCTGAGTTCCCCTAGGGAGGATTTGTAGGATTTGGGTCACAGGAGCTTCTGTTATCTTTTTGGTTTGGTTTTGGATTGATCTCTTAGTGGGAATTTCATTATTCTTTTTACTTCTTAGGCTATACTGTTTGTGAACCTCATATATGGCAGATTCATAGCCCTGTTTAAAGTCGAAGGACTCTCCAGATTCTAATTGCAATTGTTGCAGCATGTACAATTCCTGTTCTTCTTTAGAAATAAAAACAACATCTTCATTTTTAATCCCTAATAAATTTATCTGGGTATCATCCTCTCCCTCATGGTTTTGTGAACCTTTAGCATAGTTTTCTTGGAAGGGTGGTCTAATTTTCTGATCTGGTATAACATTCTTTCTAGTGTTAGGATTCTTCCTAAAGTTGGGGTTTCTTATTGGGGGTGGTTGTTGGTTCTCCCACTGAGTTTTTCTTTCCATGTTTTCTAATCTATCCATTATTCTTTCAACACTCTTTGCTAAGCTATCTATTTTACCATCAGAAGTTGAAGTTTCCTCTTTAATAACAACTTTTTTTTCATTTCTCATTCCTAGCTTTCCTAGCTAATAGATTAGCTTCTACACTAACAACATTACTTTGCATTTGTTCCAATGTTTCAGGGTTTATTTCCCTTAATTGGTATGACATGTCAGTGTCAAAACCATCAGGGAATTTGATCAATGCTAGGTCTGGTGGAGGCTTAATATTAGTAGGGATTGCATTGTAGATGCTATTGAACCTAGTACAATAATCCTGAACTGACTCATTAGGAGCTCTTCTAATGTTGTCATATTCAGAAAGTATTTGCAGAGCGTTTTTCTTTCTCTCCCATCTATCATTGAATAATCTATGAAAAGCAGCTAAATCTGCAATATGATTAGCTGGTAAACCTTTGAACCATTTCTTAACATTCCCAGTTAATTTTTGGGCAAACAACCTCATTTGGACATCAGATTCATCAATCTAATGCAACTTAAAATAGTCAGTCATTTTGTTCACATGTTGTTGGGCGGTATTGTTACAGGGAAAAGTGTCTATATAGAACTGCTCTATCCCACTAAGGTGTGACAGCTGCCTTAGAAACAAACAGAGAAAAGCTATTTTCGTTTTTCCTTTATGAATTATAGATAGAGAGGAACAGAAAGACCAACCTCTGTCTTGCGCTAATCTCTTTATTTGATTCCTCTCTTCTTTGATAGTCTTTAGCTACTTGCTCCCTTGCACGCGTAGCTTCACAAAGTATCTGTAAGGTCACAGTAGCATAGCACTATACAAAGACATGGATCTATAATCATAAACAATCTAGGATCAGATGTAAATTGACCATACAAATGTAGCAAGCATCAATGACACAAGAGCATGGAGGAAAACTTGAATAGCTTTTATTGATAAACAAGAAAGAGCCAAGAGGAGTTACAACCAGTTGTTCTAACCCAGCATCAACCTCCCAGCTAAGAAGCCCCTCTTCACCTCAAACAAAGCTTAGATCACCCAACAATCTAATGTTTGTCTCAAGAAACCAACAACAATTCCTTACAATATGCGAAATTCCAGCCTCTGGATCTCTGGGATGAGGGATCCATATATAGATATCTGTAAGGGGGATGAGTTAGCTTGTGATTTGATTAGTGTCTTCTCTCTGATAGTTCTTGCTTCCACTTGGAGATTGATGATCTCTTACTCATCCTTGGTCGAATTCAGTGAGGCAAGTGTCACAGGAGAAGTTTCTGGAAGCTTCCATTGCCTCTCCACCTCGCGGAATGACACTGCCATTTGTCATTTCTCGCCCATCGCACCCCATAGAAGGGCTTTTTGAAATGCAACGCACCCACACAGTGTATTTAGGTGAGATGCAATGCACCTGGCCAGTGGAGCAACTGAAATGATCCTGTTTTGACCAATTCTGAGCAGTTTTTCATGGAGAACTTCTGGGAGAAGCTGTAATCTGTTGACCTTGTTCTTTTAGGGGTTAGAACAACACTTTTAGGGACTTAGGAGCCCTTGGTTTATGGACATTTCATGCTTGGGGTTGTAGTGCCCAAAAATGTCTATAACAGTTGCCCCCTAAAGCATGAGGTCGTTAATCTTTTGATGTTGGGTGAAATGCTTTATTATGAGGATCCAAAGTTCTTTCAAGCTGGGAGGAGACCTGTAATAAGATACAATACAATACATTATCTTCATAATATTTTCATGATCTAGCTGAGGCGGGCATTCCCATGCTCAACTCTATAAATTCATTTTCATGTACATAGGACAGACAATCGTCTGAGTGTAGACTGATGATTGTGATAGAGCCATCATTCTTTTGATTGGATGATTATCTGTGCGGCAATGATGTACATTTGATGTCTTTATTTCCCTGAATATATATCGCAGCCCGGATGGATGAAACTAGATCCGGGGTCTTCAATCTCGTTCGATCTTCACTCGAAGTACAAGTCGATCCATGTAAGAAATGTTCTGAAGGTGAACGTGGAAAGACATCGCTTGATTACCAGCCAATGATGTAAACTGTTAACAAGCGCGAGAGGAATCACTGATAATGATAATGACCCTCAAGGTACTGCAGTACAATTCATGTGGTGTCAATAAAGGACTTGGCGTCGAACACCACGCAAAATATTTCGGTTGAAGGCCATTGATGTAAACCTGTCGCCGGAAGTGAGAAACTTGCCATTGAGGCATGCAAGCTTCAAAGTACTGAATGGGGTGTTCCTAGATCAAATTCTTGGATAATGAGCTAATGTCGACAAGAAGCGATCCGTCACAGGAGGGCCTTAATGAATCCCACATCAATGACACAGAACGGAGCAAATGATTTTAATGGAGGTGAAAACGATCTGGTGATATAAGGTTCAGGGTGGCGGTCATGAAAGAATGGAGTATAAATGTATGGTAGTGGGTGAGACACAGGTGAATTCTCTGAATGACTTCTCTTGAACATATCGACGACACTGATGTGATGGATTGGTAGCATTAACCCCAAATGTGGATGGTATGGTGGGACCATGGTGATGTGACTGGTGAATGAAACAACCCAACCCGACTCGGACGTAGAGTGGAAGTGTCATGTTCAAGAGCGACTTGCTACCAACAAAGTTTCTTCAAGTTTTCTTCCCAATTTTCCGCAGTCATTGTTAACCAGTAGCTCTTTAGTTTTGTCAAGCTTGAGGAGGATAACATATGCTTGTTCTATAATTTGCCCTTCGGGCAAACCCATCGCTATGTTTTAACGAGCCTAGCGATAGTGAAACTCGTTCTCGTCTATAGACAAGTTTGTCGCTATTTAAACTTTTAACGAGTTTAACGACAAAGATAACTCGGTCCTTTTCAATTTTAGAGAGTCTGAAAAGGAACGTAAAGGTAACTCCAAAATTCCTTTTTCGTCATCTAATCCCTTAAGTCCGCAAAAGTATAAAACAATACAGAAGGGATGAATTTTCGATACTTTTAATGAGCCGAACAAAACAAGCGCTCGATCTTTTTGTGTAATAATCCCTCAGGTCCAAAAATATTAAAATTTAGAGGAGGGATAGCACTTCCTGTCCCTTTAATGAGCTGGAGAGGCCAATGGCTCGGCAATCTTTTCATATTTTACGAGTCAGTTGAAAAGAGCTTAAAGGAGACTCGTCTTTTGAGGAACAAGTGATAAAATGGGTAGCAACTGATTCCAGGTACGGTTTGGAATTTTCCAATCATGGTAGTGTTACAAGGATGGCTAGTGAGATCACTCTTCGCAGCTGTTCCTCAAAATGGGTAAACAATCAAATGGAGGTGAATGATTGGCCAATGCAAAAGTGGAGGTGACGGTGCAAACACGACCAAGGCTTTAATGGCTGAAGTACTACATTCACGATGGTTATTTACCGGGGAATAGTTCATTTTTTAACGAGCTTAAACGCGGGGGGAAACATTTGCTCATGGCTTATGTTTATTTTTTAACGAGCCTGAACTATGTGCTAAAACTGCTCGATTAATCTAGTCGTGTGATAAGAATGTCTCATATAAAAACGACAATTTTTAGAGTTTTGCCCCACATCCTTTCTTTATGCAAGTTAGGAAACGACCAATCCTATGAGTTTAAAGGGTTAGAGGACCTACAAATTTAAAAAAATAAATAGTCGCTCTTCGCTTGCACGCCAAAAGGCTTGCATGCCCCCAGGTATAAAACAGAATTTCAAGGTTACCCCTTCTTTATTCCGTTAAAACATTTGTTTTACCGGGAGAGGCCTACCTCTTACAGGTTACCCAAAGATTGTTTTATTCACAGCGCAAACAAAACACTTCTTCGGCGATGTTTACCAAAATAGACAAAGGTGAGTGAAGGAGGCTACTCCACTCACGTAACTTTGACAAGAGAATCTTGTTCTAGAATAACCCCCTCTTCCAATCACGGACGGGAGTACAGACTAGTCATATTCTCTCGCAGAAACCTACCCTATACCCGAAGTTTTCCTGCTGAAGCAGACCAGGGTGCATGCCCCCTGGGTTTCAGTCATGTCCCCCGAATCACTCGCGCTCATCGGGTGGGCGGACTGGGGATTGAGACATTTCTTGCGTGAAAAGACCATTTAGGGATGGTATATGACTATTTGCTATGCGTGAACCGGGGAATGAAAGCTGGTCTATGAGCTTGACCACTCTTCCTTCATGCGGAAAACACATTACTCTAAAGAGTGAGGAGACAATTGCTCCCATGCAATAAATATAGTCTCGTCCAAGGAGTAGATTGTAATCCAGGGGTCCTTGAACTACCATCACGTTCATGTGAACGGTTTTCCCTCTCAATGTTATGGGCACATTGGGAAGGATCCCTAACGGTCGACTGGTTCCTTTATCAAAGCCTGTTAGATTTCTCATCTCAGGCAAAAGCGATGGCGAACCAAGCGCTTTCCAAGCAGTTGAGGAAAGGATACTCACAGAAGCCCCTTCATCTATGATGGTACCGGCCATAATCATTCTATATATTTGAACAATGATTCGGAATGGTATATTAGCTGGTAAACGGGGTCTGCCTAGTTGATTCCAGTCGAAGGAGACAACTAGGTTGCTTGGAGGTGGGACTGAGTAGATGGCCGGGTATGACTCTGACGAACTTCCTTCCTGCGGTAAAGGAACGGGTAAATTTCCCCCATGTTCGTTGGAGTCTGTGCTTATGAAAAGAATTTGGACGGTGTCATCCTTGTTCTCTTCGGTGATTATATCATCTGAAGATGGAACCTCTGAAGGCAAGACCGGGTCAACTGCCGCCTCGACCTTTTGACTTTTGTCTGGTATGGGTTCAGATGGTTTGTCTTCAATGATAGATGCTTTAGCCGACCACTTGAGCGGGCCAGCCAGATTTTCAACTAGTGACGGACTCGGCAAGAGTTTTTAATATCCAGGAGGAAGTCGTAATGGTGAAACCGGACGATCGTCCAAAACTCTTTTAGCTTCGTCTAAGAAGGGACAACGGTGGACGGCATGATTACCTTCGCACATTTTACAAGGAAATCTATATTTTCATTTTTGTCCTGGGGCTTCACTTTCACTAGTCGACGGTGTGTTTTCAACATGATCATCAGAGGTTGACGACACCGGGTTGTGCAAATGAGGAGACCAGTCCTTTAAGATCCGAGGGATGCAAGGACAATCTCTGTGATAGTGGTCTCCTTTGCAAATGGCACATGGCGATTTAGGCCTGGTTGGTGCAGTGTGTGGATTTTCGCTAGACGACGCTCGTTTGCCCCCATTCGCTTTTGGCTCCTTCTTGTTCTTCTCTTTCTTCTTCTTTTCCTTCTTCTTCTCGGGTACTTGACTTTTGGCTTTACCAGCCTCGTCAAGCAAAGAGCAAGGAGGAGAGGAAGAATTAGAGGATGTAGAAGGTTGGTGGGTAACTCTGGACTCGTCTAGTTGCTGATTCGATTGTTCAGGAATTGCGGTGTTCTGAATGACAGAGGTTGAGAAGAGCCATACAGGCAAGCCAATTGTCAGTCCTAGAAGCGACAATGTGGCCATATGGGGTGCACCAACATCTCCCCAAGAGGAGAAGGGACTAGGATTTCCTCCAAGGGGAATTCCTTGGTTGGTGGACTCCATTTTCTCAACCCAAGATCAACGTAGGAAAGGGTAATGAATATTCCGTTTAAAATAAATTTTAGACGCTTTGACACAACTTGTTTTTTCAGTTTTTAAGAGTTGAGAAAAAACAAAAGATGACTCTAGTCTCCTTCGATTTTTAATGAGCCTGAAGTGACAAGTGCTCAGATGGACCTTTTCTGTTAAGGATTCTGAAAAGGAACGAAAGGGATTGCTCTGGAAATCTAGGTAGAGGGATTACCAAACCAATCACAAAACTGCAGAATACTTTTTATGGTACGGCAGTCAATCTTCTCGAATGCTGTGTTCAGTGCATTGCGATCGATAGGGCGGCAGACACAACTTCCTATGGATAAAGGATTAAGCCTATTGGGGTCTCCCAAAATATACTCGACGGTACGTGGGAGCACAAGTCCGTACTGGCACTTATTGCCTCAAAGTGGAGGAATCACCCAACCATCAATGAGAACAACAGTTACCAAGCTTTACGACGCTGGAATACGTCTCTGGCCTAGACTTCTCAATGTTGTGCGTTAAGTTCCAAAGTGTTCTTAGATTCATTGAATTTATTTTAAGTTGATCTTGTTTATGAAGTTTGCCTTTCAGGTTCACCGCGAGATGTAGATGTAATTCCTAAAATGCAATCTAAGATGATAAACAAACTTTTTATCTTCTTTGTGCAATGAAAATCCTAGCTACTAAGGAAAGAAAGACAAAATCTTTTCACAAAGAGCAAAGAGCACACTCTAAATGCACTTTCCTAAATCAAGCCAATCAGACTGTCTATATGCAAATGCACATGCATGTATTTGTTTTCGACTTTCTTAGTATATGAATGCTAAAAAGAAAGTTGATGCACAAATCTGAATTTCTTTTCAAGCGACAAATATCAACAAGTTTCTTTTCGAAATCAAAAATGGAGACGATCACAACACCTTACGATTTTGAAATGAATACTTGTTCTTGACACTAGAAAATTACAAATTCAGACCAAAAACAATAGTAACAGGATAATCGACCATCAACAGCAATCAAACTCTTTCCTATGATCGAAATCGACACTTGCGACAGTTTCAAATCAAAGGACGACAGTACGATTACGCTACTTTTGCAAAGGAGAACTGAAAATGACTCAACAAACACACAAAAACATTTACAGTTCTTTTGTACAAAGGAGGCGGAATAACAACAAGGAAAAGGGGTTTCAAACAGACATTTACTGATCACAGGCAACAAAATTCAGGAATAGAATTGGAAAGAATGAATCACAGAAACCAAAACTGCATAGAGCCTAGTCTGATCAACGCACCTGTAACACAGAGAATTTGAAATGCAACGCACCTTGTCCACTCGGGAAGTGCGCTGAAGTTCAGATTCTCTGAACAGTACCTGTGCTGGACCAGGAACGAGATTCTATTTGGGTTCCGGGTCACAGTTTGCAGTTCAGTTCTTGGGTTTTGGCCGAGCAAAAAAGCAATCAGTAATGCAACAATCAGGGGTAGATCTAAAGAGGATCTAAGAGCTATCACAAGGGCAATCAGATAGTTTGTGAATCAGTTGTTTAAATCATAAACATATCTAGTAGATGGATTGAAGTAGCATTTATCTACTTTGCATTTGTTATGGCAAATGCAGTTCGAATGCTACTTGTAAGTTTATGAAATAGACAACAAGGAATGATAAACAAACAAACTAATTCCTCCCCAGCGGAGTCGCCATTTTGTTACAGGGAAAAGTGTTTATATAGAACTGCTCTATCCCACTAAGGTGTGACAGCTGCCTTAGAAACAAACAGAGAAAAGCTATTTTCATTTTTCCTTTATGAATTATAGATAGAGAGGAACAGAAAGACCAACCTCTGTCTTGCGCTAATCTCCTGATTTGATTCCTCTCTTCTTTGATAGTCTTTAGCTACCTGCTCCCTTGCACGCCCAGCTTCACAAAGTACCTGTAAGGTCACAGTAGCATAGCACTATACAAAGACATGGATCTATAATCATAAACAATCTAGGATCAGATGTAAATTGACCATACAAATGTAGCAAGCATCAATGACACAAGAGCATGGAGGAAAACTTGAATAGCTTTTATTGATAAACAAGAAAGAGCCAAGAGGAGTTACAACCAGTTGTTTTGACCCAGCATCAACCTTCCAGCTAAGAAGCCCCTCTTCACCTCAAACAAAGCTTAGATCACCTAACAATCTGATGTTTGTCTTAAGAAACCAACAACAATTCCTCACAATATGCGAAATTCCAGCCTCTGGATCTCTGGGATGAGGGATCCATATATAGATATCTGTAAGGGGGATGAGTCAGCTTGTGATTTTATTAGTGTCTTCTCTTTGATAGTTCTTGCTTCCACTTGGAGATTGATGATCTCTTACTCATCCTTGGTCGAATTCAGTGAGGCAAGTGTCACATGAGAAGTTTCTGGAAGCTTCCATTGCCTCTCCACCTCGCGGAATGACACTGCCATTTGTCATTTCTCGCCCATCGCACCCCATAGAAGGGATTTTTGAAATGCAACGCACCCACACAGTGTATTTAGGTGAGATGCAACGAACCTGGCCAGTCAAGCAGCTGAAATGATCCTGTTTTGACCAATTTTGAGCAGTTTGTCATGGAGAACTTCTGGGAGAAGCTGTAATCTGTTGACCTTGTTCTTTTAGGGGTTAGAACAACACTTTTAGGGACTTAGGAGCCCTTGGTTTATGGACATTTCATGCTTGGGGTTGTAGTGCCCAAAAATGTCTATAACAGGTATACTGACCAGTAGCATCAAACAAAAAGATTTTGCTTTCGTAATCTTGGGGCATGGCATGGAGCTGAGGTGGTAATACCAAAGGTGCATATTTGTCTGCCATGGCTGAGATTTTGGCTTGACTAGGAGGAAAAGTGCTGGTGCTTGAGGAAGGGCTTGAAATGGATGGGGATGAACTAGATGAGGTTGATGAGTTTGGTGGGATTGGAAGCTGATGAACAATTGGTTTAGGGGAATAAACTGTGGTGGATATTATAGGTGAGGTGATAGTAAATGAAGGTGTATTTACCGTATTTGAAGATTGTGCAGAAATTTCAGAGGTAGCAACAGTGCGGGCAGGTAGTTCAACTGATTGTTGAAGGTAGGCATCATCTATATGGATTATCAATGTAGAGGTTAAAGCTTCTAGTTTGTCAAAAGTATCCAACACAAGTTTATCCAAATCTGGATGTATAGGCACATTTTTTGACTCAATGAATTGAATAAAATTAGGGTCTAAAACAGTTTCATGAATTGCATTTTCTGATTTATTTCTAAACAATGAGAGGTCAAATGAAAAATCAAATGGAATTTCTTCTAAAGTTGATAATTCCTTGGGGAGTGAATTTGCTTTAACTAACTAGCTACTACTTGCTTGAGTTTCTACCTTTTTTGGCTTTCTTAAAATTCTGTGAGGGTCATCAACTATTGTAGTAGGGTTTAGATCTGGATTTTCCATGGTATAGTAAGTCTTTTTGGGAGCCAAAATTTTACTTTTTTAACCGTTTTTTGAAACTTTTTAACATTAACTCTTTAAAATGACCTTAAGGGGAAAAAGATGAAATTTAAGGTTTCCTTAAAGTTTTATTACACTGAGGATCGAAGTTCCCCAGTATGGTCACCAATATATATCACTCCAATATTTCTCTAGAGTTGATTAGAAAGAAATGATTAGAGGTAACCACAAACCTACTTTGGAGATTAGGATCTGGCCTTCCTAATGCTTAGAGAGAGCTCTCTCTTTATGTTTTAACTTTTTTTAGTTAATTGATTTTAGGCTAGCTATGATTGTACTTGGTGTTGGAAATAATATTGAGAGGGGGGTGAATCAGTATTATTAGATCAATAATTTAATTTACCAAACAAATTTATATACGCTACTTCAGCTAAGTGAACTAGCCTGTACACGTGACTGTACTTAAAGCAACCAGCGTATATGCAAAGAACTTCTGATTTAGACAGTTTATCATGTATTGAACTTTAACCAGTATAATAGAGATTTATTAGGCAGTGCAGTAAAAGTAGAATAAAGCATCACACATAAGCAACACACATGAACACCAAGATATAAGGTGGAAACCCAATGTTGGTAAAAACCACCTGCTGATGTCGTCTCTGTCTTCTTTTAATAATAAGAAAATCTATTTACAATCTTGTACTGGTGCAGACTCATACTAGTATGCAGGCACCCACCTGTAGAAGGCTACAACATTCTCTCATTCTCCAACTACTACTGGAAGGGAGCTACAACCCCCTAGCTCTTGTACTAGCCAATATGTTTACTAGTACGTAGGTGCCAGCCTACAGAAAACTCCACTCTTCTACCAGGGACCACGTTTCATGAATTTTCACACTGGATACTCGTGGAATACAACACCACAATCTGAAGGCCACGTTTCATTCAATTTTCATACTGGACCCATCAACAACATCATAATTGCAATACAATCATCAAGTACATCTGCATCAACCAATCACTGAAACTCAATCACCATAACCTGAATCTAATCATTTAGAACACTGTCACTAGAATACAGTCACCAGAACCCAAAACAGAACCCAGAACTCTGCAACAGCAAATAGAAACAACTGAAACATACTTCATAAGGTATACGCTACTTCCATGTGTCGAACCAACGTGTATACGTGCTTTTATCAAAGCCAACCAACGTACACATATGTAAATATTAATTCATAATTTTGCAGTTATCCCGGACTTCAGTTATACCGAGATCATAACATTTACAGAATAACACATGTGTCAGTATTCAGATCTAGACTATACATGATCAAACCACATAATGATAATTCATTTCAAGTCTTAAGATCCCGATCCATCATTAGATCTTATCCCTCATCAACCGCTAAGGTTCATCCTTGGTTTAGATCAAGCAAAGCACCATAAGCCAATAACCTGCATACTAGATCTCACACTTCATCAGATATTTGATACTTGCACACCTTTTTCCTAATGATCTTCTCCTCCTTATATAGTTTTAGTCCTTTCTCAATACCATGTGTCAAAACCACTTAGGACCAATACCTTGGACCAAATACCTAGGCTCAATACCTCGGACCAATACCATGGATCAAAATACCTTGGACCAAATACCTCGGACCAATACCATGGATCAAAATACCTTGGACCAAATACCTCGGACCAAATACCTCGGACCAAAAACTTAGTTTTCTAACATATACACGCTTTTCCTTATGTGAAAGTGCGTGTGTACATATACGCTACTTGTGTTTAGTGAACCTGTGTGTATACGTAGCTTGGTCAAGGTGAACTTGGGTATACCTCTCTTTCTTCATTCTCTGTAGTCTGATCTGTAATTATTTGTTGTTGACATGCTGCACCGTGATCTTTCATCTGAGTGAGTTGCCATCGAGGAAAACACTTGTATCATAATGCCAACACTTGGGTTTTGATTTGGATTTTGTGTTGGGATCACTTACTTAGATGAAAAGAGGGGTGTCTTTTACCATTGGGCTTATGGGGTCAAATATCAAGCAAACAGGACTGGATCAAGTTCTAAAAATAGTGTTTACAGGGCAAGATAGCAGAGTTACTTCAGATCTCAAGGCTAGATGGTGAAATGGTTTTCAATCAGATCCAAGGAGCAATTAAGGGTTCCTTAGGCCAGATTATGAAGAAAGTGAAAGAGGTCAACCAGGATGGGAGAGAAATTAAGGATTCTCAGATCTAAATATCAGAAGAAAACATGGAAATGATCAACTGTTCAAAATAGAGTGTACTTAAACAAATTGTCAGATAAATTTCCAATTAATTCATTCAACTTTAGATAACATTCAAGTTTGCGAAAAGATAAGAAAATAACAAATTTGACAAAGAAAATACTCCACTGTAATAGCTCAACACATGAATCCTGTAATGCAATCTCTTTATTACTTGGTCCAGTCTGTTGACTTGAAAAATTGGTACACTAACCCCTAGGTTTATGATAAAAATAACTCTACAAATTTATAACAATCCACACCTCAATACTTTGAATTATGAAGTATTTATACAAAAATAATTTACAAAATATCCCAAACTGTCTTGTGAATTAATCTAGGAGAAAGAAATATCTTCATGCAAGAAGATAGAGACAAATGTTCAACTGATGTATGCTGTCCCTATTTATTAGGTTGTGTTGTCTTTATGCTCTAATATTTTCCCTTTTATTCTCTACTTTGCTGTTGGTCTTCACGCTGAATTCTCTTTTTACTTTTATTTTTCAACTGATACACTTTTACATGATACTCTTTCATCTGGCTGCCCTGTCATTATCCTTTTACTGTGCTTTTTCACCCTTACTATAAATTCTTACATTGTGTATTTCTAGAGTAAGTCATTCAATTTCCCCCATGTCTCTGCATATGGTAATTGGATATTCATCATCTTCCTATAAATTTCATCTGCCTTCGTGTACTTGGAAAAAGTGGGCTTATTCACAAAAAGGTGTTTTACCTCATGCTGGAGGTAAAACAAGTTCTGAAAAGTCTCGTATAGGACCTTGCCAGTAGGCATCCCCTTCATAGATGAAGTATTCACCTTATATTTGGTCACTTCTCTAATTCTTCTGTTGTAGTCCTCATGTGGCATTAATTTATCATTTATTACTAAGGGATTTGGCAGACCCTTTTGCCTCAAAACTTCAAATTTAACCATGAATCTTTCTATAGCCATTTGCATGGTTTGGCACTTATCTTCCAGGTTTAGCATTAAATTCTCTTGGTGAGGACCCTTTTTACTTCCAGTATTGTACCTATCTTGTCAGGTATCTCCAGTTCTTGTAATTCATACTTGTTTTTGGAGTTGAGGAAGTGAATGATCCTAGTGGCCTCCTCTAGCATGTCTCCCAGTTCTGTTTTCACTCTTTGTATGGCTTCTGTAGCCTGCTTCACTAAGTCAATTTGCTAAAAAATTACTTGGATGGATGGAAAATATCATTGATAGAGTCAATGATATTGGCCCATAATTGTTCCTTAGCCTGGCCAAGGGGTTCTTTCAAAGTCAATTCCTTCTCCAAGCTTTTTATTCTCTCATTCATCCTGGTTGCTTTCTGCACTTCTTCTTTGTGCATAATCTTTGCAAGCTTATAGTCAGTCTCTAGGCTAGTTACCTTTTCCTTGAGCTTGTTCATTTCAGTGGTCTGAATGGACATGTCTTCCATTGCCTTGACCAATCTACTAGCCTCATCACCTAGTTGAGCTGCTGCTGTTAACCCTGTTGTTGATGTAGACTTTATAGAAGGTGGCAGTGTTGTAGCCATTGGAGCTGTAGGAGCTAAGGATGATGCCAAAATGCAAGGTACTGGTATAGTAACTGTTGGGATAACAATGGCAGGGGTAGTATCTAGATTAGCTTGTTTTAATTGTATCAAGCTATCTAACTCTTTTTCCATCTCCTTCAGTTAATCATTCAATTGTAGAACTAGGTCCATCATCTCCTCCTGATGTGTTTGGCTCTCCATGACCTATTTTGTTTGTGGGTGCTTTGAATGAGGAAGTTTCAGTTGTTTTTTGAGAGTTGCAATGTCCTCATTCTTCTTCTTGATCAATTTCTTAGTAGCCTTGATGTCATTGGGATCATGTCCCAGCTCAATTACCAAGTCCTCTAATGACTTGATCCTATTTTCCTTGGCCTGTGAGGAGGACTTTTCCAATTTGTATTGTGCTATAATGTTATCTAATGAATTCTGTAGCTTATGTGCAGCCATGGCCTTTCTTGTCAAGGTGGAGTAGATCATCTCTCCTGTCGGCTTGTGGAATTCAATCTGGTCAATGGGATGAACTTCCTTGGCCAACACCTCAAAGTCTATTTTTTTGTAGTCAGCTGATGTCTTTGGCTGCTGGACAGTTGGCTGCATGAAGGACACCTACATTTTTCCTGTTTTGATGTCAAAAGCTGACATCAACTAGCTTTGATTTGATGGTGTGTGCTTGAAGTATTGATCATATGTTTCAGCCTTCAACTTCTCATTTCTCAACTTGATCTCCTTTTATCTGTCCTTGATATCCTTTTCTTTATCTGCTGGCCTGGTGAAATAAGAAACCTCAACAATGAGTTGTCTCTCAATAAGCTGGGTGTTTGATGTTGAAGGCTGCTGTGTTTCTCCTGAAGCTACTGTACCTTTGCTTCTTTCCACCATCGTATCAGTGTCAGTTATTTCCACTGATTGAATGGTGTCCTCATGTTCAGTTACAAGATTCAGCTTGGGCCTCTTCCTGTAACTGAACTCGAACCGATCATCTGTGGTTTCCATAGCAGAACTGGAACCCTCCTCCCTATTTCTCTTTAGGTTTCTCTCCTCATTTACAAGAGTTTGTAAGACATGAGGAATATCCATTGGTTCTCCTAGTTCTGGAACCTACAGGAAAGAAATTTCATCAATTTGTCTTTCTACCTTAATCAATGTATTTTCTACATCCACTACTGTACTGTCCATGTCAATTAGAGTGTTTTCCAACCATTCTGATTGGTTGGAAAACCTCTCAATGCCTAGTCTGGGGTGATGGATGAAAGGTCCCAACTTGACCTTAATCCTCAGTTTATTTATGACTCCAAGAGGGTCATATTACTACATAAAGCTATTTTTGAACTTTATTTGTTGTAGAATCTTATCTGCCTCTGGTCTAGCTTCCTTGGTGTTACAAATGAAGGGGCCCAACTGATTTTTCCTTTTGAATTGGGTTTTCTTCCTAGTTGGTAGGAAGTTGACTTCATAAGAATTGATAATCTGCCTAAAATATTCTAGTGCAAATATCCTCATGGGGAGGTATTTGGGCAGTTTGTAAGGGGCAAGTTGGCATCCATAAATTCTTATCTCTATGTGGTTCTAGTACAGATACGAGTCTCCCGCCTTACTGTTCTTGGCCAACTGTAACAACCTTTTGATCTCTTGGTTGATTCTAGGCTGAGGGTTACTGGTTAGCATATTCATGACTAGATGGGCAAATGAATCAATGAAGTCCTTATAAGTGAATGTAGTGGAATACTTTTGGATCAAGGGTGTCCAATAAGTAACTAATCTTTGATTTCCCTTGGTATCCAACTTCTGGATGCTGACAGGGAATTTATCCAATTGATAATACAAGAACATATGAAATAATACAGAAGAGTACTTGAAGACTCTTTCAGTAGGTAATCTGGTGAACTGTTCATGCATCCTGTCTGCAATGAACTGAGCATAGTTGTAAATAACAACAGGAGGCTTGCCTGGGCTAAAGATGGAAAGGAAGGCTAGGACAACCTCATCCACATGCTCATTTGTGGTATATCCTAAAATGCAAGAGAGCATGGTAATAATCTGTCTGCCTCTCTCAGAAAAAATGGTGGTAGCATAAGGGGGACTATCTGTGGGAGTATGACATTCCTCAATGATGAAAGTTTGGAAAATTTGGGCTATTCTAGGCAGGTCTAACTTGGTATAAAGGTCCAACAATTCTCCAATAGACAGTGGGGTCTCATTAGGGCTTGGTTGGACCTGCAAAATTTGGTTAATGGATTCTGTAGTGATGGTAAACAATACTTGTTGGTTAGGGGTGACAATGGCTCTTTGGCTAGGAATGTAGCAAGCATGACAGAAGTGGATAATGTCTCGGAATGGATGTACTTCTGGAAACAAATATTTGGGCAAATTAGATTCCCAAAGGTGGATGTCATTGTTCTGGTTTAAGAATCTGTCCTTACTCAAGTAGCGGAGCTTTAGAAAGTAGGTAGGGGAGGCTGTGTCCTTTATTTGGAAATCTTTGTCTGCTAATGCAAGTTGGTTGATGTCCAGGTGAGGGGTTTACAGAGGTCTCACGTCCAAAGAGGTTTGGAAGCCATAATTGGGTGTAGAGATATGAATTAGGCTTGTAGTGGTTCTAGAAGTGAGTTTAGCAGCTCTTGTAGAGTGGGAAAGTACTTACAGTCTACAAAAGAAGGGTTTTGGGGTATAAAAAGGTTTCTTTTCAATTTAGGGAATTTATTTAATTAATTTAATTAATTAAGCTTCCAATTAGACTGTACGTTTTCAAATTGAAGGGTCGTTATGGTTTTCCCAAGAATACCTGGAAAACGATGGTTTGATGCGCACACTAGGTTCAATGGTGAATGCAGAGGGTACGATGGCTTCAACTGTGAATTGGTTGCTTCAATTAGGTGTCTGAAGCTTCTTCAGGCGGAAAATGATGGTCAATTTGGTTGCAGAGGTCTCAGGGTGTTGCAATGGCTAAGAGTGAATTGGGCCTTTTCCGACCTTTTAACGGGTAACAGTCACATTTTGGCGTGAAAATTATGAATGAATAGTGGGCAGTTTTTGGCTTTGGTGGGGAGGTGGTTTTCTGGGCCATCACGCCGCTTTTGGAGGGTGGGCGGTATTTTTTGTGAGCACGCGGTTTCACCTGGTGCCACCACGTAGCAGAACAGTGCCAAGGCAAAACTGCAAATCTCCCGTGCTCTCGGGCTGTTATCGAGCAGATAATGAACCCACGTGATATGGATGCACACCGTCGGATCTTGGGGCAAGAGATTGGACGACTGTCACGTGGTTAAGATGCATAGAGGGAATTGGGAAAGGGATTTGTGGGGCCCAGGGTTTAATTACACAGAAATGTAATTAATTAACTAATAAGGTCGAGATTTTTAACATAAGCAACGGGTTAATAAAGTGGGACCATGGTTATGTGGTGGGGTTTTTAACTGCACCAAGGGTTGGTGGGTTAAAAGAGGTTTGTCAGGGAAATATGAAATGAGGGGTTTAATTAGATAAAGCGGGGGGGTAAAAACTTAGTATAAAGGGGTTTTGTGGGTTTTGAAGGGAAATAGGGAAATTAATAAGGGGGAAGGGTAACATTTGCAATGGGGAATGGGTTTCACACTAGGGAAAAGGGGTTTTGGGTAGGGGGATAATTTTTGAAAGGTAATTACTAGCGAAATGTGTGAAACCAAGGGTAAGGTTCAAAATGTGGGGAAAAAGGGGATTTATAAGTGATGAAGGGATAATGGGTAAATTAGCAAATAAGCATGTGGGGTATAGTGAAATGAGGGGAAGTTAGTTAAACCAGCTTGTGAATATCTTTTATTTCTTACAAATCATCCTACACATGAAACATAGGATGAAGCATGATAAATGTGCTTTTGACTCATCAACCTTGCGCATTTGCAACCTTTCTTCTACCTACCCTTTATTTATCCTAACATTTTTTCTTCACTTTATTGGATGCATTTGAGCTTGCCGACCCTTTATTTCCTTTTCTTTTGACAAGAAAACAATCTAATTCTAACCTTATAACTTCCAATGGCTCAAATTAAACTGATGAGCTCATTTTTATTCTCTACCTAACTATTGATCTGCCAAGGTTAAACAGTTTGGCTAGATGCTTATTCTCTATTTATCAACATAAAATTTAAAGCATGAATAAGTCAAGATTAAGCTATTTGACCATCATGGATTGTGGCATTTCTACAAGCTGCACACAAATTTATTTTACAAAGTAAAGTAAAAAGTAGTGGCATTTGAATTTTCACATTTTCATTATCTATTTTATTTGTTTTTGGGGTTCATATTTTTCACTTTTTTGATCTTTTATGTTTCTTTTTGTCCTTTGATTATTCTTTTAGGACATACCCTCTTTACATTTTTTAATTTTCAATATGAAAAACATTTTGTAGAAAGCAAATTATGTACAATATTACAAGACTAACCATAGCCAACTCAAAATTATGAATCCTATTATTATAGGACCCTAACAGTGGCTCCAGATGGGGATGGCATTTCCTAGTGAAATGTCAAGAACTTTAAGATCAGTAGCCTTTAAAATTGTGACTGTAATTAGCTTGCAAACTTCTCTTCTATGATTCTGCTTTATTCATACTTATCATCGCGAACCCTTCAAAGCTCAGGGCCTTCTCTCCGGGCTTCAACTTCAAAAGATTACCATCCAATCCAATCTAAACTCCGCAATGTTATATACAACGAGTAAAGTAAAGTGAACTACTGTTAATCTGTGGATAAGTAATGCTTCAACATTCTACCATTGATTGGTCTTCCTGGTAGATCTATTCCATCTAACCCTCTCAAGAAAAATGCAGTGTTACCTCTGTAACCATAAATGATGTAAGGGCCTTGCCATAAGAAATCAAATTTGCCATGTTTGCCCTTATCTTCTCTTCTAGAATCCCATTTAAGTACTTTGTCACTTATGTAAAAATCATCAGCTTTGGTCTTTTTGTCAAAAATATTTTTGATTTTATCCTAGATTACTTGTGATATAACATAGACTTGTTCTTTGGTTTGCTGCAGGTGTATTGCCTGATTTATCCTCCTTTGGATATCATTTGGTTCTACCTGCAACTCCTGGATGATCTTCATCACTGGTACTCCTAAAGAGGATGGAAAAACAACATCCATACCATATACTAACTGATAAGGATATGTACCAATGGAGTTTTTGGTAGTTAATCTATCTGCCCATAAAGCATTGACCAACTTTTTGTTCCATGTCTTCTTGTTGTCTTCCAGTAGTTTCTTAATGATATTGACAAGGCTTTTGTTTGAGGATTCTACAAGTCCATTACCTTGAGGGTAATAGGCAGTGGAATGGCCAAGGGTAATGTGATATTTGTTACAAAAGTCTACCATTTTCTTGGATTTAAAAGCAGCTACATTATCAGTAATGAGCTTTTGGGGGCATCGAAATCTTGACAGGATATTGTTTTCAAGGAATGGGATAATGACAAAGTCTGTTGCTTGTCTAAAAGGGATGGCTTCTATCCATTTGGTGAAGTAATCAATGGTTGTCCATATTCATTTATGCTGGGCTGAGGAGGCTGGGTGAATTTCTCCAATGAAGTCTAAACCCCATTGTTGAAATGGCACTTCTGTGGATATGGGTTTGAGAGGTAAAGGTAAGAGCTTCCTTTTACCCTCAAATATTTGGAACTTATGATAGGTGGTCACATGTTTCTTGACATCTGCAAAAAGAGTGGGCCAGTAAAAACCAGCCCTTAGAATTTTGTCAGTAGTTGTTTTCCAATACAAGTGTCCTGCACAATCTCTTGCATGAAATTCTTGCATAATTTTATTAGCTTCATCTTTTAGTAAACAATTTAATAGAATGCCACCATTATATTTCCAAAATAAAGCATTATTTATGTTACAATATCTCATTGATTTCATTTTTAAAAATCTAGCTTTAGTTCTAGATAAACGAGGAGGAGCTTGTAAGTTTAGTAAGACAAATATGATATCTGCATACCAAGGTGAATCTGTAAAAGGTTCATTGATCTGTGGAGTCGCCATCTCTTCCTGATCATCTAGGGCACTAATGAAATTTATATTTAAGGCTTGACAATTCGATTCAGCCATGAGTTTGGCTAAACCTTGGCCTTTGATAAGTTTTGTAGGCTTTATTTCTATGTCATATTCCAAAATAGTGGCAATCCATTTGCCTGTCTTTCCTTCGGGCCCATTTTGTGTCAAAATGTCCTTTACCACTGAATTTGGAACATAAGCAATGATGTGTGAATACAAGATGTACACTTTAAAATCATTAATAGCTTTCACTAAAGCTAGTGCTTGTTTTTCCATTATGTTGTACTTTAGTGTTGCATATCTTAAAGATTTACTGAAAAATGCAATGGGCTGTTCATATCCTTGATCATTCTTTTGCAACAAGACTGCTGTAATAGTATCTTGTGAAGCAAAAGAAAAAAATTATAAAATCTTTTTGGAAGTCAAGACTTATAAGGACTGGAGTTTTGGTAAGGGCTTGTTTGATGGCCTCAAAAGAATGTTTAGCCTCCACTGTCCATTTAAGTGCTGAATCTTTTCTTAACATGTTATTTAGTTCTCTAATTAATTCAGCTAAATTTGAAATGAATCTCCTAAGAAAATTTATTGTGCCTAAAAATGACTGTAATTCTTTGATGTTTCTAGGATGGGTGATGGTCAGGATTGCCTTTATTCTAGAAGGATCTATTCTAATTCCATCTTTGGATATTAAATGTCCCATGAGTTTACCTTCTTCTAGACCAAAGAGTGTCCTTTTGGGATTTAATGAAATACCAAATTTTCTGCATTTAATGAAAACTCTTCTCAGGTGATCTAGATGTTCATTATTAGATTTAGAAAACACTGTGATGTCATCTTGGTAAACAACTAGGAAGTCATGGATTTCTTTGGCAAAAACTATATCCATAGCTCTTTTAAATGTTGCTCCTGCATTCATTAATCCAAAAGGCATTTTCAAATACATGAAAGTACCCCAAGGAGTAGTAATGGTAGTATTTGCTTGGTCCTCTGGTTGAACTAAGCTTTGGTTGTATCCAGAAAATCGTTCAAGCAATGAAATTCTGGATGAACCTACTACCCTCTGAAGAATATGGTCCATTTTTGGGAGAGGATAGTTGTCTTTTAATGAGACTTTGTTCATATTTCTGAAATAAATGCAGAGTCTGATTTCTCCTGTTTTCTTCCTAGTAGCGACTAAGTTTGAGACCCAATCTGAATACCTAATGGGAGCTATGATTTGGGAATCATACATCCTTTTGACTTCCTTTTCAATTGATGACATAAGAACTGGATTAATTCTCCTACGATTTTGTTTAAAAGGTTTATGATCTTCTTTGATGGGTATTTTTTGTTGAATTATGCTAGTATCATAAGAATTTAGGTCTTCATAACTCCATGCAAAGACATCTTTAAACTATTTGAACAAATTTATATATTTAACCTTTTCATCTAGAGGTAAGGCTTTTGATATTTTAATGAGCTTAGGTTTTTCTTCAGTTCCTATGTTACATTCTTCTATATCTGCTCTTAAAGGCTCCATTTTTGGTTTCCTAGCTACATCATTTGAATCAAACAAATCTTCTAATGGGACTAATCCCTTAGGAAAAAAAATATTTTTAAGGTTTAGAATTTTAGGATCATCATTCTTTATTTCTTCTATTTCTACATTTTCTAAGTTACCTATTTCTACTTTAGTGAAATTAGTGGGTTTACCTATATCTAAAATATTTACATCTATCCCACTATCTATGTCATTGTCTACTGTACAATTTGTATCTATATTACAATTTTGAAACTCACCTTCAGCATTCATGAAATCATAAATTTGAGAATCTTGTGAGAAAATATGCCAATATTTCAAATTGTCAGGTATGACAGGCCTATGTCTCACTTCTACAGTGTACTGGTGGTTGGGTTGAAAAGGCAATTTGCAGGTACTAGCAAAAGTGGCCAGACTATGGGCTTGCATATTTTGTTTCCTAGGAATGGCAACAAAGTCAGTTTCCAGAAGGTCCTTGATCAAATCTAGGACAATCTCTCTATATTGGCTAAGTTTGGGATTATTTATAAAGTATTCACCTTTGATTTGTTTAATAATCAATTCTGAGTCTCCCATTATAGAAACTCTCATGGCTCCAAGTTTTCTGACCATTTGTAGTCCTAAGATTAGAGCTTCATATTCTGCCATGTTATTTGTGCACTTAAAGTTTAATCTAAATGCATGACCTTCAAAATGATTATTTTCCATGTTATGAATCCAAACTCCGGCACCTGCTCCTAATCTATTCATAGATCCATCAAAATCAAAATGCTATAGAGACTCATGAAAATGTTTTCACTATTAGGTGTTTTGTAGTTTTCTTCTACAGTTGTGATTTCCTTTTTGTCATGTTTTGAATTGTACAAGATAAAAGAGTCCATATCAGAATGCATGGAGTATATAGGGAAATTCTGTGGTTTTTCTGCAGTACTCACCATGTATTTCATCAAGGTCTCTCTATAAAGTTTTCTTTGTTGACCAAAAATAGAGATGGTGTCATATGCCAGATCTAATTATAAAGATCCCTGCAATTTTTCTCCCCATGAGCGAGATAACAACATTCCATATTTGGGTGGGATGTCAATAACTACTATGTCCATGACAATACTCTTTGCTGGGCATTGGAGTAGAGTTACACACAACTCCTTGATCAAGCCGAGGCATTTAGCTTGACATGGACACCACAGTTAGCCAATACATGTCGGTAGTGTCATGTTGAGTTGTGTCATGAGCTATCTTTGCCACATCACCATTATGGGCCATATCCATTGTAACTGAATGTATTCTAAAGTGAAGTCCAATTGGTGCACATAGAAGTCGAAGAGTCATGTCAATTGAAAATTTATGGGAATTTGAATAGTCACAAGGGTAGTCCAAGAGTCACAAGGGTCAAGCATCTCCCTTGGCTATATATATCCCTCCTATTGTATGAGGAAGGATTTTCCACCTTTGCTCCTCCCACATAGCCTTGAGAGTTTGTAGTCTGTTCTTTGAGGAGCGAGGAGTGGCTCCAATGTCCCACTACTGGGACTAGTGATGTATGGTGTACAAATGTATCTTGGGACTTTTTCTTAATTCATAAGCTTGTTAAGGTCAACACGTTTTCACACACGTTTTGTAGATGTCTGTAAGACTACTCTTTAAACATTTGTAATGCATGTTTTCTTAACTTGTACTAATATAGTTGAACTAGTTTGTTTATTTTAGTACTTGCACTGTTGAAGATGTGTTGTATTGTTTATCACCTATGTATCATTCTTGTGGACTACTCCGCAAGTCATTAGACATACCATTCTTGTTTACTGGTTATAACGATCATCACCTTCGTGTGGACTACTCTGTTGGATGATGTACGTGTTTTCCCTTGCACTTTGGTTTTAACGACTGTCACATCCGTTGTGTACTACTCTGTTGGATGCTGGACATACCCTTGTTGGCTTGTGTGTGTCTCTCCCTGGGTTGTACTATTACCTCTCATCTAGAGTCTCACTTTACTCTCCCCTTTTACAGTAAGAGAACTTGGACATGAGTTACATTACACACTCACTAGGCATACTCACCTTGATTTTTGAAGATACAAGCATAACACTCTCATGAGCAGAAAAACAAGAGCTAAGGAAAATCTTTAAGATAATGGCAACTGGGCCATCGTACTGGATGGGACTCCTACACCTAATGGTGTGAGGTCTAGTTGGGAATTCATATCAGGGAGATATCCTTTGTTGGCGGGTCGAGCACTGTCAACACCTTGCCAATTATGGATAGCCATGGTGTGATGGGGTTCTTGAATTTTCTTGAGCTGGATTGCTGGATGGTTTCGAAACTGAGTTGGGTGGTCTTAGGAAAATTCTCAAAGGCCTAGGAATCCCTTGACCAGTAATGGTAGGATACACGGTAAAGCTTGAGGGTAGAGATGAGAAAATTCCTCATGGTTTAGGTGGAGATATCTAGAGGCATCCATTCTTTTTTAGGGCCTACTGATCCCTTGACTGGTATATGGCGAGATTATGGTAAAGGCTGTAGTGTATGTTTCTTTGTTTGGGCATAGGAATCCCTTGACTAGTAATGGACATGGTAAAGACTGGTGGTATAGATGAGGGTTTCAGGCATAGGAATCCCTTGATTGGTAATGGTGGGACACATGGTAAAACCTGAGAAGCCCTAGTTGGTTTTGTTGTGAGCCCCACATTCATGCTTAGAATATAGCACTGGGGTGATTAGCTAATAGAAAGATTTGGTTCAACCCAATCTATGGTCGAGTGGTACGTGGAAGTCCCTGAATTGGTTGGATTTGCATATGTTAATAAGATATATTTCCTCTTATGTTCTATGTGTAAATGTACTTTCTATTATGTGGCTTTGATGGTTGTTTTACCATTGTGATTCTGCTAGTTATAAGCATGGTTTTATGAAAAATTTAGTTATGGCTCTCATTATGTTTTGATTAGTAGATGAAATGTAAATAAATGTATGACCTAATATATGATAATGCAACTATTGTGAGAGGGCACCAGACCTTCTTGACGAATCTCAGATAAGTATGAGGCCACTATGTTTAGATGTGTTTTTATGACCTGTACATTACATGTTCATGATGTGTTTGACGAAATTAATGTCATGGTTAGGATGAGTTAGGTCAGGTCCTTGTTCAAGTTTTAAAATAGAGGCCTTGTCTTCTTGCAATTGATCATTTATCGTTATTTTATGAAGTTATGGGCAGAGGCTTGAGTCTTGGCCCTGAAAAAGCGGCTTAGATTGCATGGTCACTGGCATAGAACTGCCTGAAAAATACTGCAGTAGCATGGAGTCCTTTCTGTGGGAGCGACTGAAGGGTTTTAGTTGCATGGAGGGCTTGTCATGGGAGTGACTGGGGGTCTAGTTTAGTTAAAAATCAAGTTAACTAAGGGGTTCGACACCTAGAGTGGTTGGTTAGCCCCTGGAGTCTTGTAGTTCCTGAGGAAGGTCAATTTGGTTTTTGGTGTGTTGATTCCACTTCCTTAACCATACATGGGGAGTTGAATCATATCATAGTAACTATTCACACATGTTTACCTCGGTGGACCAGTTAGCTTGGGTAAATGTGGGAGGAGGTTGTTACAACCATTGCATCTCTTTTCTTCTTCAATCACATCATCACTAGGTTTGATGTTCCTAAAGAGATTGTGACTTATCACAACTCTCACTTTCGCAATCACATAATGACTGAAGTAGAAACCATGTTGGGGTTCTGCCATGAGAACTTTACTCCCTACTATCTTCAACCTAATGGACAAGTTGAGGCCATCAATCACACTCCAAAAACTATGACCTAAAGTATGGTAGGGATCCACAAACATAATTGGCACTTAATGCTATTTTTAGCTATTTGGGCTTATTAAACCTTGACCAATGCCTCTATGGGATTTACTCATTTCCAACTTGTTTATGGCATGGAAGCGATGTCTCCTATTGAATGTGATATTCCCTCATTGAAACTTTTCATTGAATTTCTCCCAAACACTTAATCCAAGGAAGAACACCTCCTTTAATTAGCTTGATTCGATGAACAATGTCGTGATGCTCTTCTAGCCAATGAAGCTCACCCAAAAAGTGTCAAAATTTAGTATGAAAACTTTGTTGGACATCATATTTTTCTCTAAAGGTAATTTAGTTCTAGTCTATGATCGACGACACAATCAACTTGGTTCAGGAAATTTATAACCCTTTCAGATTGGTCCTTACATTGTTAAACATGTGCTAAATAAGGGGGCATACATGCTCATCTATTATGATGGGAACACTTTCGTCGAGACCCACAATGATATTTATATTAAAAATTACTATGCCTAGACCTCTCTACATAGTGCTTTGTATATATGTATATATCCATTCCGCCCCAAAAAAACCAAATCATCACCTTTTTCATCTTGCCTTAAGTTATATCGCTGAAACTAGCATATGAGATTAGGATTCACCAATATTGTCACTACATTATTGGCATTTTATTTCATTGTTTCACTTTGTGTTATGGCTCACCCTGCTAGGTTATGACATTTACCATGTCCTTTTTACACGTTGTAACTTGTGTGGTAGAGCCCACCCTTCATGGTCGCCCTAAAATAACACCCGATTGCCAATTTGGTGCCCATGCTGTGATCATTCATAGGTTCGAGGATCCTCTTTAATAGCTGCCATGAAATTAAAATTGATCCTCATGCCTCTCATTCTCTATTATTTTTGGCCATCATTTCCTATGAATGGTCCCCACTGATCTTTTCACTTGTTCTTTTTATTTTCCTATCCTTACGGTCCTCAATTTCTTGCTAGATGATGTCATAATGATGTTTTCCTTCATTCCACTCACCAATGTTGCAGGCATTCTTGACCTATTTCCTTTTCATCAGGCTTAACTCCATCTCACAACCAATCATCACCTTTCAGAGATGTCACTGTGATGAATGGATTTCCATTGCCAAACATTTTCCACTGCTTCCCACTTTACTTAGGTCAGTTCTATTAGCCTTAGAACAAGATGCATTCTGTTATACAACTTGTCTCTTTGGAATGAGCTTCCTTTTGGCCTTCTTTTCATACTCATTAAAAACTAAAAACCCCAAGTTGCTTTTGCTATCTTTTCGTGCTCATTAAACTTACATTAAAATGTCGAGTTCCTTTTTGTCTTGTTTTCATACTTGTTAAACCATGAAAATATCAAGCTTCTTTTGCTATATTTTCATGCTCGTAAAACCTAAATGAAAATGTTGAGTTCTTTTTGTCCTTTCCTACTTGTTAGTCAAGATAAAAGTCGGCGAGTGATCTCTTTTCCATTCTCACTCTCGTTAAACGCTGAGAAGGACACAAGTATACTTTTATCTCTTTTTTGGCCTCGCTATAGAACTTATGAAAAAGGAACCTATCGAGCTCACTCGCTTTCTCTTTCGTGCTCTCTAAACTATGAAGGGATACATTATACAAAAAATGGCGGGGGGGAGTCCTTTTCATCTTTCACATTTCTATCATGGCAATTATATGTCGCCCTTGAACATGGCACTTGTTTGAGTCATACTCTTACAGTTGATCTTTTCTCGGCTTTAGAACCACAACATCAACTCTATTTGATTCACTTTGTTATTGAGTTAGTATCTCACCCAATTGGTTATGCTTCCACTTGATGGTTTTTGGTGATGCCTCCCATGTCACGATTAACAGAGTTACCAACTTAACGAGAACTGTAATCACAAAATGATAACTCTAGCCAAAAAACCCATATTTGTGTGCAAAAAAAATGAAAAACACCCTAAAAACGAAAAGAGTTGATGTTTCATCAATATTATAATTTTTTTTTTCGACATTTTTTAGCAATGGCAATAAAAACCAATTTTTTGTGTGCAAAAAACATGGAAAAACACCATGTAAATGAGAAGGGTTGATGTTGCATCAACACTTTTTTTTTTCAAGTTAAAATTCCAATATTGTTTAGTAATGGTTTTAAAGATAAAATATCATGTCTCATAAAAACCCTAAAATTCCAACAATTTTCAACCATGGTGTTAAAGATAAAATAACATGTCTCCAAAAAAATCTTAAAATTCCATCAATTTTCAGCCATGGTGTTAAATATAAAATATCATGACTCTAAAAACCCCTAAATTTCTAATTGTTTTCAACCATAAAATTAAAGATAAAATATCATGCCTACGTAAAACTTTAAATTTTTGAGATTTTCAACTATGGAATTAAAACCAAATATCATGGCTATAAAAAACTTAGTTTTCAACATATTTCAACCATGGCATTATGGACAAATTTTATGACTAAAAAAAACTTTAAAAATGAGCACCTAAATGAAATAGTCATTATACCAAGAATATGTTTTACTTTAAAAGCTAAAAGTATAGCTCTTTTGAAATATTAGCCTAAGACAACTTGCCCCATTGCAACAAAAACTTAAAAATCAACCATCAAAACAAAGTATCCCTTTTAATGGGGCATTAAAATTGCAATATTTTTTTAAACTATGGTATATCAAATGATAACAATAAATAATATCATGACAATATCACTGTATAATTTAAAAATTCAACATTAATTCCTAATATTTTTTTACTTTTAATCAAAATATCAATATTGTAGATTGAATGAAACATAAATTATTTCTCAAAGTTATTGTTGCATTGTGGATATTCTAAACAAATGAATTCTTCATAATTAAAACATATAATCCAACAAACATAGAAATGACTCATAACTTCATGTAAGATCATATAAAAATTAAAGTATTTATTTCAAGTTACCATGCAAACATAATTTACATAAAATGTCTTAGATAGGTTTTAGCACATCATCATAATCTACAACATATTCAGATGAATGATTTGATGTAGATGAAGATGACTCATTTTCTTCTCTTTCATTAACTAGTGCCCGATTTGAGTCAACATGTATGCCCACCATTTTAGATTTCAAAAGTCTTCTAAATCTATGACTAGGTTCAACAAACTCCCATCTTAACATGTTTCTTGTGGTAGCAACCTCTTCATAATCTATATAGTCTTGAAGTAAAGAGTTCCTCTCTTTGTTAAACTAAATTCATATACATGTGTGTCAACATATTCCAATTTTAAGAGGTCTGTGCGACAACGATTTATATTTATACCCTTTATTTTTGTCTTTCTAACGATTTGTTTATCAGCTACCATCTCTGACTTGTACACACCATTAAATGGGTTGTATTTATGGCATACCAATATACTTCAACTCCTATAACATTTTCATTTTCTTTAATGACCTTTATAACCTTGGCAACCTAGAATGAATAACCATGTGGATCTCCATCCACTAACACCGTGATCATGCAACCCTCCTTAACATTCTGTGTTGAACCCTTGTAAAGGTCTTCTATGGCTTCACGTTATACACATATTCTTCTACAACCAATATGCATTGATTTTTCCTCTACCTATGAAGAATTAATAATACCCTGAGATTTTTGCTATTCAAAAATATTTTTTGCCTCATGTTCATTTAGCATATTTCATGGCCAAATAAATGGAGTCTTCAAAAGAATATCTTCACTTCTTGATCTTAAAATGATATCACTTTGATTATTGAAAAAATACTCCCGCCAAACTAAATCAACAACACCAAAGTACTCATATGTATCTCTAATAGAGTTTTTAATTTCTTCCAAGCATTCATAATAATATATATATATCTCTTGTGGCTTCGTGCATTATGGAACTCAACAATTGATTGTAATAAAAATATATTTGATGCAAATATTGGACGATTTGGAATGAACTTCAAAAATGCTAAACTTGATGACAACCCCCATTCTACAGTAGTTGAATAATTCTTGGCCCATGTAAATTTTTTCCCATCAATTCTTTTGATATGAAATTGATGTTGGAAGCTAATCTCATTAAGTTGTTCAATACATTTCTCTTTGCCATGCAATCCTAGAATAAACCTTCAAATGCCAATAGTTTCTTCCAACATGTGAAAATTAGGCTCTGAAATGTATGATTTCTTAATATATTCAATTAATGATAGTAGACTCCCAACATCCTTCCTCCTCATTGAGAAGACATTCTATGAGAGACTTTCACATTTAAATGATTATTTTTCTTTCTTTTTTGACAATTTAAAGAGGATTTTGGGTAAAATATGTTGTTTCATTGTATTTATGCTGAAGGAATAAACTTTTTTTTTTACTAAATTTTTTTTTTTCAAAGTTTTTTATTTTTATTTTTTAAATATCATATTTCAGGGAGAAAACTACAAAAAAAGTTTCATTTTTAAAAGATTGTTTTAGGAAAAATACCAAAAAAACCCATATTTATAGGATTTTGAGGGGAAAAAAAGAAGAAAAATCATATTTTTTAGGGATTTGAAATGGTAAAACCAAATTATATATATATTTTTAAATTGATTTTTTTATAATTTTTTTTATTCTTTTGAAAAAAAAAGTCTTAAAGATGGAAATTAAAAAAAAAAATAGAAAAAAAAATTTAAAATTAGAGTAGAAATTTAAAAAATAATAAAATAAAAAATAAAAAATAAAAAATATATAATTAAAAAAATTAAAATTTAATTTTAATCTGAGGAACAGAATGGTAGGTTTTGCTGCTCAATTGGTTGTGTCGTGGCCCTCTTGAACTTGTCTGACCAAGGGTTGATTATGGGAATCAACCCTCGGTCGGCCAGTTGCCAGAGGGCTGCAACATGACTAATAAAGTAGCATGTTTTGCCACTCTATTCATTATTCTATGGCATTTGGTGCCTAACTAGTCGTGGGTTGATTCGTAGAGTCAACTTTTGGCTGACTGAGTGGCATTGGGCCGCAACATGACCAACGGAGCGGCATAACCTGTCGCTTTGTTGGGCATGTCGTGACCCTTTGGAATCCAACCGACTGAGGGTTGATTCGTGGAATCAAACTGTTGTAGCGACTACAACCACCCTCCAAAAGTTTGCCTTAGCTTCATTTTGGAGCCTCCCTACCAACCTTTCACAACACCTTGTCTTGATTCGTCAAGTACATAAGCTTCAGTGTTTTTCTTGCACAAAGACAACCTGTCGATCAAAGCTTGATGCATTCCCCTCACAGGTTGATCACCCAGACTTGGTCTAGCTGCAGGCTGAGCAGCTTCCCCAAGAAATTGCACAATTCTGGAGGGCAACTTACCTTCCCTCCAGAAATTGCACAATTCTGTCTGGTAGCTTGTTGGGCTCCAAAATTGCGCAATCCTGCGAGTCAGGCTTGACCCAGAAAACTGCACAATTCTTCCCAACACGCGTGCTCAGCCTAGGAATTGCACAATCCTAGGCAACAGTCAGCTGCTCTGCCCAAAAATTGTGAAAATCTGCTGGACAGCCAGCCTATCTCCTAGCTAGAAATGTGTATTTCCTCCTAGCAGTTGAGCAGACTCATGTATGAGCAGTTGGTTGACTAGTTCCACCCGGGACCAAGGAAACTTGGCTTGCATGCATGACTTGCTTTTTCCCGAATAGAAAAAGGCAACATGCAAAAGCATACCATGATTCAAGGAGCTATTTTTAGCAGTTGGAGGTTACATGCAAAGTTTGTTTTAGAAACTTTTCTCCAAGTGTTGCTTTTTCCTAGATTTGTGGTATGCGCGTCATGAGCTCAAACTTATTTATTCGGTGCATCATAACTCATTCTTTCACATCGATCTTGGAGATCTGACATCCCACATCATATCTAGGACTCTTCGACACATCCAGCTCAACTGTTCATGGGTAATTGGTCTCAACTTGTCTTTTTCAGCATTTTTGTCGCTTTTTTTGTTTTTTCTTGTGTGAGTGTAGTTTGATAGATTTTTGTGAATGCTTGCTGTCGTTTACATGTATACTAGCTTGTACTAGCACCGTTTCAGTTTTTGTTTCTATCTGACTGATTTTGCATGCATGAAACTTTTTTGCACGAACGGTTGCTAAGTTGATGACTCTTTTCACGCACATGCATGTTGATCTTTTCACTGAATCTTTCATTCAATGTTTGCATGCACAACCAATCACTTTTGCTTTCACTTAGTGTCACCATGCATTCACTTTCAGATTTTCTTTCAGTTGCCCATCGGCAGGCCTCGACAGCCTTGGCCTAGACTCTGCCTCACCCATACAACATTGCGTAATCTGGAGAAGGAAGGCTCTGTCTTCCTCTCCAGAAATGCGTATTCCTGCCCTGACACTATCCTCTAGGACTATTTTGTGCATTTCTGAGAGACAGTGACTGCTGGCCTAGAAAATTACGCAATGTAGTCCCTGAGCCTACAGTCATTGCCAACTGAAATTGGTAATCCTAACAGTCAGTAATCATCCTGGATTGCGCATTGCGTAAATCCAGTAGCCAGTCTTGCCTCCCAGACAGCCCAGACTGCCTTTTGCGCAGTTCTGGTAGCCAGTCACCTAGCCTCCCAAAGAAAATTATGCAATATTTGCCTATCATTCCCCAGGTATGTGTTAAGTCATTCCCCGAATTTTCTTTGGTTTTCACTGACAGATTTCTTGCCATGCATGTTGCTTTGTCTCCAGATCTTTCAGGTGTTCATATGCCTCTTAGAAGTATAGGATCAATGGCCTCCAAGAGAGAAGGATCAAAGGACACTAACGGAAGTGCAACTGGAGCAACAGTTGAGCAGGTGTCCGCATGTCTACTGATCTATGAAGATACCAAACTATTTCTAGACAAGGACATCAAGCTGAAATGGCAAGAGGTCAATGAAGCATTTGCAGGCACTTTTGGGGAAGACCTCGAAGACCGTCAGGTGTATGTGAACATTCACAAGTCCGGCTTGTACCAGATTGCATGCAGATACCCTGCGTTCCCATGCGCAGACATGATACACTAGATCATCTCGCACACTAATCCCGAGACGATGACTCTGAGCAGTGTCAATGGGATGAAGCTTGCCACCTTCTGGGCACAGGATTATGATGAGATGTATAAGATGTCGAAGCTTGTGACTATCATGGAGACTCCTTTCTGCTTACCTAATAGCAGTGCCAACTCTAGAGACATTCTAAAGAACTGGGTAAAGGAGTCGGCTAGATTTAGGATGAAACCCAACCAGATCTACAAGATGAAGATACTGCAGAAGGCGTATCAATACTTGGTCATATTTGCATGTCAGATATGTGGCCAAGAAAGCACAGAAACCTTCCCACAAAGTTAGGTGATTGCGCTGGACCAACTGACCAGAGAGGGTAAACCATGTAACTGGTCTGGCATGTTGGCTCATCAGCTAAAGGAAGAGGTAACAAAGGATTGATAGTCACCCAGAGGTATGCAAGTGGAGATCTACATGTCCACCTACATCTTAGATGCAATCTGTGCCCGACAGGAGTTCGCGGTCTTGGAGTGGGCCTGGTCACCAGCGAAGACTGTTGTGAACACATATTGTAATTTGTTGTCTGAATGTAGATTCAGAGGAGTAATCACATGACTGTTTGATCATTTTGTCACCCCACTCTACAAGATGATATTCGAACAGGATCCACCCTACATGTCGAAGGAAGCAATGGATGCACTTATAGAAATTGCTGATTGGTATGCCTCACCGTCTGGCACCTTCATATGAATGTTTAGCATGGAGAAGCCTCTGCATGTTCTACCGAAGTTTTCCTTGGACATATTCGTCATGCAGGAAGTAGTATATCACATCTCGGCAAGATTGATAGCTAGACTGCACCGGAATAAGAAGGCACATTGGCCTTCTCTTCTGTTATGGATTGGGTTATATGATATCCAGAGTATCAAGCAAGTGGATGTCGAAGCATAACTGATGAAGAAGTATCCATTCGACCTCCGAAGCTACAATCCGTATGACCGACATTGTATTGTGAAAGATCACTGCACGAGAGTATAATTCAACCGGATCATGGGGAATTTCATTGGGTCGAGGAGGACCCATGGAGATATTTCTACAGTTTCTTCAAACCCAATGAATATGTCAGCTTCGCTGTGGAGTGGTTAGTGAAGCAACGTGAAGCAACATCCTGGATAGCACCAACACCAATAGCAGTAACAATAGAGGCAAGCATACCAGTGCACGACAAGGGTAAGAAGAAGATTGTTGATCGCATGGAGGAAGAGAAAAGCTGCAAGTTCCGAGCAGATCCACTCATGGAGAAAGAAGCTATGGCTATAGAGGAAAATATGCAACATTGCGACAAGCGAATCACACAAAGGTAGAGGGATAAGAGAAGAATGGAAGAAGTAGATAAGGAGTTGCATGAGTTGAAGGAGAAACTCTAGAAAGAACAAGAGCTGTGCAAACATGAGAGGGAAGCGCAGTAGCAACAGGCACAACAGGGGGCACAACATGTGCAAACAGATGAAACAACACCCATACTAGTAGTGGATTCATCATAACAGTTGGCATTAGGTAAACAGGGTGAACCATCGCAGGAGCAGGACTTCGCTCATGAGATAGAACATTCACTTCAATAGTTTGATATAGATATGGAGCAACGGGAATTGGAACATGATATCGACCTTATGCTCATCACCAAGAGGTCGACTTACCTGCTTCACCGCATCCAGATGATGAGCAAGTCTCAAGCGACCGAGGAGGCACTGAGATCCTTGAAGATCAGCCAGAAGATGAGATGTACAACATCTCATTCGACGAGTCTCAACATAGAGTTGTGCAGTCTCGTAGAGTGTCGACTCTAGATGATCATACATCTCCTGTGCAAGTTGAGGAACAAGTGATCGTGTTTGATGTGCGCAAACATCCAACAGCCTTGGCCGATGCAACTAGAGTGTATGTCGAAGCCACTAGCTCAAGTGTTCACTTTTTGATATCTGAGAATGAGCGAGTGGCTAAGGAACTACAGAGGGCCAAGCAAGGAGGAGATTTGGTGACAATGTCTTCCTGAGTTGAACTGAAGAAGGCAATACTAGATGAAGTATTGTCCCTTGACATAATTATGCGAGCATTGTACTCCAAGTTTGGCACTGTGCATAAGGTAATCGTCCATCTCAATGGATGGCAGCAGCGATGTGCTAGAAGAGCACATATCTTAATGAACTTGCATGCTTCTATTGATTACATGCAAGCATGGATGATGAGGTACAAAGGAGCCCTGCTTCACTTTCCTAAGATGATGAAGGCTAGTGTGGTTGAGCTGAAGGCATGTCTCTAGAGTCAGATCTGGAACTAGTATACAAGCTTCCCGTGCCCGTCTGTTCAAGAGTATGGATGTTGTGGTGTGTGCACATGCGATCCCATCTATTGGGACTCTCACCCAGCCGAAGACAAAGGCACACGTCTGACTAGAGCTTGACTCGTACTTCGAAGAGTTGATCACATTGCTACCAACCCAGACTTGCCCATTAGTGCAGACATCATGCACAAGTATGTTGCTAGTCCAGCCACATTGAAGAAAATGATGCACATGCTTACAGACGAGTTGGATAGAGGAGCCCGAGTAGTGTACCCGGATGCTATGGAGGCAAGAGTCAGGTTCTAGAAAGATGTCACCTTAGAGTACACAGACACCCTCAAGGACTACTGATCTTGGCATCACTATGTTACTTCTGATTAGCGCGAGGATGTTGAGGAGTTGGAATTCAATGTTTGTCAAAGTCAGAGTGATGTCTAACATGGTTTGCTCAAGCCATTTTGTCTCACATGGGTACATGTGCATTGTAATGTAATGTCATGTCAAGTGTAAGTCAAATGTCGATAGTCATAGAGTAGATGAAAAGTCATGAGGGTAGTTGAACTGTCACAAAGGGGAATGTCAAGGGTCACCCCACCCTTTGCTATAAATAGTCCCTCATAACTCATTGTATAGGATTTTTGGTCAGCCAAGCTTCCGATAAGACTATCTTGGAGAGAGCTTGGATAATATTGTAATGAGCCTTGGCTTCTCCACTGCCCAAAGCTATTACATCTCTTTGGAGGAGCAGGTGGTTGTGGCTGTAACATTTCGCTATCAGAACTAGTATTTGGACATGGATGTATTATTTGACTGGAACTTACACTTCTTAATATAACAGGAGCCAACATGTTTCATGCATATGTTTTATTGTATTCTATGCTATCTGGTTTACTCTAAATGATATATGTATTGGTTTGCTTACGCATGCATGTATAACTATTTGTGTATGTATGTATGAATCTTTTTGAAATGTATTGTTGGTTTAACCATCACATTGGATTGCTTGCTAACTTTCCTTCCATGTTTTGATGTATCTTTGCTTGTATGTTCCCTTCTTAAGTGTGTGATATCACAGGTTTCCAAGGGGTGCAATCATCTCAACCCTAGTGTGTTAGAACCTCTCATGCAACTTCCTAGGCTCACTGCAACTATGACACCCTTGCTACCAACAGAGTTATCTTACTTACCTCTGTGTGAAATCGCGGTCAAGGCATTACCATATGAACCACTCCTGGGACTCCTACACCAAATGGTCTGAGGTCTAATTGGGACTTCTTACCGGGGAAGATCCCCTGACATGTTGGCAGGTCCAACACCGTTAACATTTTTGGTGCTAGAAGGAGGGAAAAATGACAAGCCGTGTCCTCTCATCCTATTTTGAACCTTTGCATATCTGTCATGGATTATTGCACTCTTCTCCCTCCATGTTTTTTGAATCATGAAGATGTCACCATCACGAGAGAGTTCTTTGATCTCATGTCCACTTACACGTATGATGGTGAAGGCGAAGTGGCCTGGCCTAAGTTCTTACATGACTTTCTTTCCATGCTTCATGAGGAAGATAGGTGTTCTGACGAACAGGCCAGTTTGGTGCTTGCATCCACACTTCGTGAATCTCCACTTCGATGGTTGTGCAGCGTACCAGCTGACAACGTGCACTCACTTGAGCACTTATGTGATCTCATTGAAGACACTTTCTATCATTTTGATATATACCATCTTGACCAAAAACTGTTACAAGAATGGAAAGCTCCGCATGAATTGATCTTGGATTTTTGGCAGTGCTTCCATGACTTGCAGTTTCAAGCTCCGAAGAGGCAGATGAAATTTTTATATCTTTGGGACCGGTTCGAGTATTGTGTCAAGAAATATTCTTGTGCAAAGAAGAAGTTTGAAATCAAGCCTCGCTCAACATTCTTCAGTGATGGAGCTACGCAATCTCAGACGGATGCAGTCACTGTCACAGTTCCACCACTACAGAGTGATGTTGAGGATCATGCTCACACAACTGTTCTACTGTCACATCCTCCCAACATCACTTCGCTTAATTTCCTCACATATTTGGTTGTGAGTCTATCGAGTTGTCATATGCCTTTTGTTCCACAAGTTTCGTCTTTGCACTCAGCCATTCCTCCAGATGATACTGTCTTGTGTTCTTCCATTCCAGACTCTACACTTGTTGTGAACGAGGAACAAGCCACTAACGGAGTTGGTGTTGCACAACCAACATGCGCTATCATTCATGAAGAGTATGAGTGGGAGCTTGAGCATCAACACTCAATGAAGGATGACTCCCTTCTATCCGAGCCTCCTCTGTTCTTTCCTGAAAACTTTGGTGAACCTGCCAAACAAGATTTCGCATGTGTATCTTCATCCACAGATGCACCCATTGTTGATCACTCACAGGACACACCGAATGTCAGTCCGTCATCCAACAATGGAGAGGATAAGTCTTTCATTGAAAATCCACTTGACCTTTCATCTGCCTTTTCTAGAAACATAGAGGATGAATTTGTTCGCTTCTCATCTACCCGTCTGTTTGATTACTCAGATCATGGGGATGTTGATGAAATCATTGATTTTTATGATCGCGGTTGTCGTGATCCATTCACTCCTATGTTCGATCACGATCATGTTTCTATTGCAGTTGATTTTTCGAAGCCACAGTCTATGATGATCTATCTGATGATGAAGTTGAAACACCAAAGACTATCGAGGCACTTCAATCCGAGCTGTTGGTTATGTCAGACCCTCACTCTCTTGGGGTTAGTCTCACTTCTGATTAGGAAACTGTTCAATCACTTTAGGCTCCTCATCACTCATCTATATGCATTGAAGATCAATCTCACACACAGATCATGCTTCCTCCACTCGAACTGCATGATCCTATTGCTCATGCATTGGAGAAATCTTACGTTGCAAGCATGTGTACACGATGCAAGTTGTCTTTGTTTCTTTCGTTTGCTTGCATGTCACAACAAAGAGTGTGCTTATGCTTCAAAGCTGCACGCAGTGTCGCACATCATCGTGGTAAGTCCACGGACTACTCTTCATGCGCTTACACTCACTTATGTTCCATGGGCACTTTGAAACACGAAGTGTGGTTGCCTTCATTGTTATATCTTTCTTACTTTTTGGTCTGCATAACTGGGTTTCTCACAGACCAAGCCTTCACCAACATGGGTCAACCAATGCGTTGGTGGCTGCATTGGAAATATCACTTCACGTGATTAGGCCCATGCACCGTTAGTTTAGGAGTGGGAGTAGTGTTTGCTTTCAGTTGGTTTGCTTGCATGCTCATTTGCTTATTTTGTTTGTTTGTTTGTTTGTTTGGTTGCTTGCTTGTTTTCTTACTAGCTTTGCTTTCACTTTTTCTTATGCTCTTTCTTTGATTTTTTGTTTGTTTGTTTGTTTGTTTTGTTCGTAGGTTAGTTTCGCATGAAACCATGTTGAAACAAGCTGGGTAGAGTACAAGAGGCCTTGTACAATTATCACTACTTGGTTATATGTCATCTCAATGCCTCTTTATGAAGATCTTGTTACTTTTAGTCCATGATACGCCGAAGGAAAATACGTATTGTTCAAAGTGAACCTTGGTGAAAACACAACACTTGCGCGCTAACTAGTGTCACCTACTCGAGTCGGTTGTTTTTGGGTTAACCCTTGTTAGCTCAGTCAAGCAGAGTAAGGTGAGGAGGAAAACCTTAACAGGCACATCAAAGGTATAATAAACTACTTCTCCACTGGAACAATCTCTTCTGCTCTCAATAAGTCAGGATCCCTCTTCTGCCTCTGAAATGAATAAGTACTATGCGCAATTGAAAATATGAAAATGAAAAAATAAAAAAGTGAAAAAAGTTCGAAAAAAATGAAAAATGAATAAGGTGAAAGAAGAGAAAGGCTTCCTGCGCAGAGAGGTGATGCAAGTAACTCCGCCGGGGTAGTGACCAGGATCGCTGGCAATGAAGCCATGATTGTGTTCCTATGTGACTCTGTCAGGGTACTGTCCAGGCCTACTAACAGCGGAGCAACACTAGAGATGAAAATAAGACTCTGATGACTAATATTGCTTATGCACCAATATACCCCTCAACCCCAATCGAAACAACTGCGTTGCCTTGGCTTGGAATGTGTGTCAACCGACCAAGAGCTTGGTAGATGCTACATCTTATAATCAGGCTAGTGTGAAACCAATACAAGCTGAGAACTGAACAATACTTTCGGAGGTGTTAGACTTGATTTTCACGAACGAGGTCCATTAAGAGAGTTGGAGTTCTACCAGTGTGTCGCCAAGTGTTGTAGTGGCTACAACCACCCTCCAAAATTTTGCCTTAATTTTTTTTTGGAGCCTCCCTACCAACCTTTCACAACACCTTGTCTTGATTCACCAAGTACACAAGCTTCCGTGTTTTTCTTGCACAAATAGCCTGTTAATAAAATTTTGATGCATTCCCTTCACAAGTTGATCACCCAGACTTGGTCCAGCTGCAGGATGAGAAGCTTCCCCAAGAAATTACACAATTCTGGAGGGCAATGAGCCTTCCCTCCAGAAATTGCGCAATCTTGACTGGTAGCCTACTGGGCTCCAGAATTGCGCAATCCTGCCAGTTAGGCTTGACCCAAAAAATGTGCAATTCTTCCCAGCAGGCCTGCTTAGCCCAGGAATTGTGCAATCCTAAGTAGCAGTCAGCTTCTTTACCCAGAAATTGCGTAAATCTCCTGGGCTGCCAGTGCATCTCCCAGCCAGGAATGCGCATTTCCTCCTAGCAGTTGAGCAACCTCATGCATGAGAAGTTTGGTTGACCAGTTCCACCCAGGACCAAGGAAACTTGAATTGCATGCATGACTTGCTTTTTCCTGGAATATCAAACGGAAACATTCAAAAGCATCCCATGATTCAGGGAGCTATTTTTAGCAGCCAAAGGTTACATGCAAAGTTTGTTTTAGAAACTTTCCTTCAAGTGTCGCTTTTTCCTAGATTTGTGGCATGCACTTCATGAGCTCAAACTTATTTATTTAACACATTATATCTCATTCTTTCACATCGATCTTGGAGCTCTGACATCCCACAACACATCCAAGACTCTTCTACACATCTGGCTTAGCTATTCATAGGTAAGTGGTCTCAACTTGTCTTTTTCAAAATTTCTGTCACTTTTTGTGTTTTCTCTTGTGTGAATTTTGTTTTCTTGATTTTTGTGAACGCTTGCTGTCGTTTACATGTATACTAGCTTGTACTAGCACCGTTTCAGTTTTCGTTGCTATCTCACTGTTGTCGCATGCATGAAACTATTTTGCACGAACGATCACCGACTTAGTGACTCACTTCATTCACATGCATGTTGATATGTTCACTGAATCTTTCATTCGATGTTTGCATGCACAATCAATCACTTATACTTTCACTTAGTTTCACCATGCATTCACTTTTAGATTTGCTTTCAGTTGCCCGTCGGCAGGTCTGGGTAGCCTTGGTCCAAAATTTGCCTCTCCAAGACAACATTGCACAATCTGGAGAAGGAACACTCTGTCTTCCTCTCTAGAAATGCGCATTTCTTCCTAGACATTGTCCTCTAGGATTGTTTTGCGCATTTCTGAGGGACACTGACTGTTGGCCCAGAAAATTGTGCAATGCAGACTCTAAGCCTGCAGTCATTTCTAGCTGGAATTGCGCATTACGCAATCCAAGTAGTCAACAGTCAACCTGGATTGCGCATTTCACAAATCCAACAGCCAGTCTTGCCTCCCAGACAGCCTAGATTTCCTTTTTCACAGTTCTAGGAGCCAGTCACCTAGTGACCCATAGAAAATTGTGCAATCTTTGCCTATCATTCCCTAAATTTGCTTTGGTTTTCGCTAACAGATTTCTTTCCATGCATGTTGCTTTGTCTCTAGATCTTTCAGGTGTTCATCTGCCTCTTAGCAGTACAGGATCAATGGCCTCCAAGAGAGAAAGATCAAAGGACACTGACGGAAGTGCAACTGGAGCAGCAGTTGAGCAGGTGTCCGCATGTCTACTGATCTATGAAGATACCAAATTCTTTCTAGACAAGGACATCAAGCTGAAACGGCAAGAGGTCAATGAAACATTTGCAGGCACTTTTCTGGAAGACCTCGAGGACCTTCAAGTGTATTTGAACATTCACAAGTTCAGCTTGTACCGGATTTCATTCAGATACCCCATGTTCCCATGCGCGGACATGATACACTGGATTGTCTTGCACACTTATCCAGAGACGATGACTCTGAGCAGTGTCAGCGGGACAAAGCTTTCCACCTTCTGGTCACAAGAGTATGATGATATGTATCAGATGTCAAACCCCGTGACTATCATGGAGACTCCTTTCATCTTACCCAGTAGTAGTGCCAACTCCAGAGACATTCTAAAGAACTGGGTAAAGGAGCCGACTAGATTTAGGATGACACCCAACCAGATCTGCAAGATGAAGATACTACAGAAGGTGTATCAATACTTGGTCATATTTGCTTGTCGACTATGTGGCCAAGAAAGCACATAAACCTTCCCACAAAGTTGGGTGATTGTGTTGGATCAATTGGCCAGAGAGGGTAAACCATGTAACTGGTTTGGCATGTTGGCTCATTAGCTGAAGGAACATGTAACGAAGGCTCGACAGTCACCCCGAGGTATGTAAGCAGATATCTACATGTCCGCCTATATCTTAGATGCAATCTATGCCTGACAAGAGTTTAAGGGCTTGGAGTGGGAATGGTCATCGGTGGAGACTGCTGTGAACACATATTGTAAGTTGTTGTCCGAATGCAACTTCAGAGGAGTAATCACATGATTGTCTAATCACTTTGTCACCCCAGTCTACAAGATGATATTCGTACAGGATCCATCCTGAATGTCGAAGGAAGCAATGGAGGCACTAATAGACATTGCTAATTGGTATGCCTCACTGTACGACACCTTCATATGAATGTTCAGCGTGGAGAAGCCTCCGCATGTTCTACCGAAGTTTGCCTTGGACATATTCATCATGCAGGAAGTAGCATATCACATCTCGGTAGGATTGATAGCTAGAATGCACCGGAAGAAGAAGGCACCTTGGCCCGCTCTTTCGTTATGGATTCGGTTATGTGAGATCCAGAGTATCAATCAAGAGGATGTCAAAGCAGAACTGATGAAGAAGTATCCATTCGACCTTCAAAGCTACAATCCATATGACCCACATTGTATTGTGAAATATCATTGCACGAGAGTACAATTCAACTGGATCCATGGGGCATTTCATTGGGCCAAGGAGGACCCATGGAGATATTGCTACAGTTTCTCCAGACCTAATGAACAGGTCAGCTTCATTGTGGAGTGGTTAGCGAAGCAATGTGAAGCAACATCTCGGAGATCACCAACAATAGCAGCAGTAACAACAGAGGCAAGCATACCAGTATGCGATAAGGGAAAGAGGAAGATTGTTGATCGCATGGAGGAAGAGAAAATATGCAAGTTCTGAGCATATCCACTCATGGAGAAAGAAGCTATGGATATAGAGGCAAAGAGGCAACATCGTGACAAGTGAATCGCGCAAAGGCAGAGGGATAAGAGAAGAATGGAAGAAGCAAAGAAGGAGTTGCATGAGTTGAAGCAGAAACTCTAGAAGGAACAAGAGCTGCGCAAACAAGAGAGGGAAGCGCAATAAAAACATGTACAACAAAGGGCACAACATGTGAAAATAGATGAAACAATGCCTATACTAGTAGTGGATTGATCAGGTCAACTGGCATCATGTAAACAAGATGAACCATCGCATGAGCAAGACTTTGCTCATGAGATAGAATACGTACTTCAACAGTTGGATACGCATATGGAGCAATGGGAATTGGCACAGGATATTGACCTTATGCATGATCACCAAGAGGTCGACTTACCTGCTTCACCACATCCAGATGATGAGCAAGTCTCAAGAAACTGAGGAGGCACTGAGATCCTTGGAGATCAGTCGGAAGACGATATGCACAACATCTCATTCGACGAGTCTCAACATAAAGTTGTGCAATATCGTAGAGTGTTGACTCCGGATGATCATACATATCCTGTGCAAGTTTAGGAATGAGTGATCGCGTCTGACATGTGAAAACATCCAACAGCCTTGGACGATGCAACTAGAGTGTATGCCAAAGTAGCTAGCTCAAGTGTTCACTTTCTGATAGCTGAGAATGAGCGAATGGCTAAGGAACTGCAGATGACCAAGAAAGGAGGAGAGTTGGTGACAGCGTCCACCCAAGCTGAAATGAAGAAGGAAATACTAGATGAAGTATTGTCCCTTGACATAGTTATGTGAGTGTTGTACTCCAAGTTAGGCACTGTGCATAAGGCGGTCCTCCATCTCAACAGATGGCAGCAACAATGTGCTAGAAGAGTAGGTATCTTAATGAACTTGCATGCTGTTGTTGATTTTATGCAAGCATGGATGATGAGGTACAACGAAGCCTCGCTTGACTTGCGTAAGATGATGAAGGCCAGTTTGGTTGAGATGAAGGCATGTATCCGGAATCAAATCCAGAACTATGAAGAGCTCTCGCAGCTCAATCACTAGTATACATAATTACCATGCACGTGTTTTCAAGAGTATGGATGTTGTGGTGCGTGCACATGCGATCCCATCTATTGGGACTCTCACCCAAGCGAAGACAAATGAATAGGTCCAATTAGAGCTTGACTCGTACTTCGACAAGTTGATGTGCATTGCTACCAGCCCAGACTTTCCCATCAGTGTAGACATCATGCACAAGTATGTTGCTGGTCTAGCCATGTTGAGGACAATGATTCACGTGTTTACAAACGAGTTGGACAGAGGAGCCTGAGTAGTGTACCCGTATGCTATGGAGGAAAGAGTTAGGTTCCAGAAAGATGTCACCTTGGAGCACACGGACCCCATCAAGGACTACCAATCTTGGCATCAGTATGTTATTGCTGATCAACACGAGGATGTTGAGGAGTTGGACTTCCATGGTTGTCTAAGTTAGAGTGATGTCTAGCATGGCTTGTTCAAGCCATTTTGTCTCACATGGTTACATGTGAATTGTAATGTAACATCATGTCAAGTGTAATTCAAGTGTCGATAGTCATAGAGTAGGTAAAGAGTCATGAGGGTAGTTGAACTGTCACAAAGGGAAATGTCAAGGGTCACCCCACCCTTTGCTATAAATAGTCCCTCATAACTCATTGTATAGGCTTTTTGGACAGCCAAGCTTCTGATAGGATTATCTTGGAGAGAGCATGGAAAATATTGTAATGAGCCTTGGCTTCTCCACTTTGTAGAGCTAGTACATATATTTGGAGGAGTAGGTGGTTGTGGCTGTAACGTTCTGCTATCGGAATGAGTGGTTGGACATGGATGTATTGTATGACTAGAACTTACACTTCTTAATATAACAAGAGACAACACATTTCATGCATATGTTTTATTGTATTCTATGCTATTTGGTTTACTCTAAATGATATATGCATTGGTTTGCATACGCATGCATGTATAGCTATCTGTGTATGTGCGTATGAATATTTCTGAAATGTGCTGTTGGCTTAACCATCACTTTGGATTGCTTGCTAACTTTCCTTCCATGTTGTGATGTATCTTTGCTCGTGTGTTCCCTTCTTAACTGTGTGTTATCATAGATTTCCAAGGGGTGCACTCATCTCAACTCCCGTGTGTTAAAACCTATCATGCAACTTCCTTAGCTCACTGCAGCTCTCATACCCTTGCTACCAACATAGTTATCTTACTTGCCTCTGTGCGAAATTGCGGTCAAGGCATTACCATATGACCCACTGCTGGGACTCCTACACCAAACGACTAGAGGTCTAATTGGGACTTCTCACCAGGGATATCCCCTGACATGTTGGTGGGTCTAGCTCTATCAACAGAACCCTCTGCCCGCAAGTCACGACCAACAATGTTGTAATTTGTTGGCTATGTTGTGTCCATTTAGCACTCAGTCGAACGAGGGTTGATTTCAGGAATCAACCCTCGGCTGACTAGACACCAGAGGGTGATGTCACGACTAGTAGAGCAGCCAAAACCGTCGCTTTGCTGGTTGTGTTGCAATCATTTAATGATCGATTGACCGAGGTTTGATTATGGGAATCAAGCCTCAATCGACTGAGCACCAAAGATCTGTGACACAACCAACTGGTAGATGTGCCAAGAACCTTGATGACTAACTAGCCAAGAGGATTTATTATTATTATTTTTTAGTTAACATATTTAGATTTTTAAAATTTTGTTATTTAAGTTTTTTATATTTATATTTTATTATTTTATTTAAAATTTTTTTTTAAATTATTATATATATATATATATATATATATATATATATATATATATATATATATATATATATATATAGATATATTTTTTTTTTTCCTTTTCCTTTTCATTTTTTTTGGGTTAAATTTATATTTTTGTTTTTTAAATTAAGTTTGTTAGTTTTAATTTTTTAATTTTTAATTATTTTTCAATATTTGTATTTTTAACATTTTTTATTAATTTTTATTTGTTTAATTTGTATATGTTAATTTTGTTTTGTTTTGTTTTTTTTTCAAATTTTTAAATGTTGTTTTAAAACAACTTTATTATTATTTTAATGTTATTTTTATTTTTAATGTTGTTTTAGTTTTATGTTAAATTTTTTCATTTAAACTGGTGGTTTTTTTAAAATTATATTTTTATGTTTTTGTAACTAAATTTTTTGTTTTAGTTTTAATTTAATTTATTTTTTTTACTGTATTTAGTTTTCAATTACATTTTTATAATTTTTTTTCTTGGATATTATAATTTTTTTGTTAACTTTATTTTAATATATATATATATTTAAATTTATAGTGAAGAATTTTTATTTATTTTTTAATATAACAACAAACAAATTTCCTATGATAATAAAATATAAACTTATATTTTTTATTTATTTTTAATTAGGAAAATGGAAACAAAGAAGAGATCTGTGAATTTTTTGGATCAAGGGTAGCAATTACAACATCTAAAGTTGCAGTTGGTTCCTCTATGAGTACTACTGAATAAAACCGCACCGAGACACATGGTAAAAGTTATATGATATTGTTAACTAAATTTAAGTTATGCGAAAAAGTCAAGCTCAATTTTGAGAACTATTCATTAGTTATACTTGTAATGTTTTGACTTTGAGATTTATGACAAGAATAAGTATTCAAATATTATTGTTATATGTTTAATATTTTTATTATTTGATTTTCACTTTAATTTTTATGTGAATCATTATTTTTTGAAAAAAAAACTTTGAATATTATTATTCTTTGACAAAATTTATAAAAAAAAGTTTTTTTTTTTCAAAATTTCTCATAAAAATCATTTATTTGACATGTCATTTTTACCAAAAAAAAGTCCTAAAATGTGTATTTTTTATTATTATATCTATATTCAAAATGTGTATTTTTTTGTCAAATGTTTAAAATTATTGTTTTTTTGGTGACAATGATTTGATGGACATTGAAATATTAATTAATGATACATATGTATATAGAACATCATAACTTTAAAATATTGACTTTTTTTTCTTAATTATGCAAAAAAGTGAAGATTTCATTACAAAACAAATTGAAAGGAAAAACAAAAAAACATAAACCTGAAAAGCACCCAAAAACAAACATCTCAGGGAAGAAGAAGAAGGAGAAGAAGAAGACTACTTCAAAAATTGTTAAATAACCAACATTTAAAAAGTAATTATCCATACTAAATATAAAAAAAAAAAAAAAAAATTAAGTGTAAAAAATAAGCCCCTCCAAAAAAATGAGTTGATGTTGCATCAACACTTTTCAAAATCGACATGAAAATCACTGACATTTAAAAAAAATGTTCATACTTAATATATAAGAAAATTTAAAGTGTCAAAAATATGCTCCAAAAAAAAGGTTGATGTTGCATCAAAAATTTCAAAATCAGATATTTTTTGCAACCTCTAAAATAATGAGAACTCAGTACGGTTCTTGTTAAGTTGCTAACTTTGTTCATTGTGTTTGTTGGTATTCTTCAGTCTATGCTTCCAACTTCACTATTGTGTTTTTCCATTACATGTTCAAGGGAAGTCTCAGTTAGCATCGGTCATTTGCAAGTATCATTACACCTTTTGTGTCAGTCATTCTTATGTCAGTTGTGCATTAGTTCTTCAACTCTTATCATGAAAGACCTTATCTTAGTGTTAGTTTCATGTCAATGATAGGGGATACATTAAGGAACTACTTTGATGGATCTCTTCCCATTAATTTCAACACCTTATCTGGGATGTGGATCTAGAAACGGTCTAGTACCTTGGAGCTTGCAGTCATTAGTTGTAGGTTTCCTCGTGATTGGTACTGGATTTTTCATCATTAGCCCCGGTTGACCAATTCTATGGGGTGCTCGACATCAACTCATTCATTCACAAATTGTAGACTATGCTGGGTACCTTGGAACCATTTTCATTATTGGTGTCTCCCTCGCATTTGTTAACACGATACCTCAATTCTTGGTAATCGGACGATCTCCCTACATGCTTGACATCATCTCATTCATTCGCATGTTGAGTAATCATACCATTGGGACATGTCAAAGACCTTGGGGTATAGGGATACCTAACTCATGACCACTGCCTCCCCTAAGTTATGTTGGAGAATCTATTATGTACTTTGATGGTGATAATTAGGGGTGCTTATATCAGTGTCTAGCCCTATTGATAGCTATTGTGCTAGAGATCTATTTTGTATCATGAATAGTCCTCGACAACATGAGTCCACAATATATTATGTGGGTGTCATGCTCTATTCTCTCAATACCAAGTGTGGTTTTTCCTACCTCAGGGATGCACTTCTTTATGTATCCAACTTAACTTTTGAGCCTTTATAGGTCTTCTGTTCATGCTCTCTCTCTGCACCTCGCCCACTAGTCTACTTATTGTAATGTATTTTTTCCATTAGCTTCTCTTATAACCTCATACATTAGGGGGCATATATTATAGCTCCAAAATCCATCCCCTAGGGTCCAATAAAGGGGAACAACCCTTGCCAAGTCAAAGGGGAAAAATGTGATTAGTGGAAGACTCCAAAAAAGAGACCTCGAAGCTTTTCTGTTGTTCTATGAGAGCAACAATAGGCCTGGTAACGCCCTTTGTAAGTGTAACTAGAGAAACAAAAGCCAACAATGCCCTTTTTCCATTGGAATGGAGAAACATAATGAATCTTTTGTATAGATAAGGTTTATTTGGTCATGTTTAATCAAAACCTTGGAAATGGTCAAGAATATGTCTAGGTTCGATGTGGACCATATCGCATAGCCTTGATTTTCTTAGCAGAACCCTATAGCCTCTCCTTGTTCAATAATAACCATACTCTATCTCCCACCTTGAACGACTTCTCATTTATGTGCTAGTCATACCTGAACTTATATTTTTCATGAGACTTCTATAGTTTCTCCTATACCTATATATGGATATGCCTAATATTTTCAAGAAATTTTCCAGCCCTTAAGGCATCCCCTATAAGATCCTCCCTCACTACTCCTTTCTACCCATATGCAATATCCAAAGGTGAAGGTGGTAGATAACCAAAACAAGTTTCAAATGGGGAATTACTAGTAGAAGTGTGGATTTCTTTATTGTAAGGTTGTTGTATATATACCAGATTTCCATTTCAGGCCTTTAGATGCTTATGATTGTGACCCTTCAAAATTTACACCAAATTCTTGTTGACTACTTATGTTTTCCCATCTGTCTATGGATGGAATGTTGTAGAACTATTTAACTGTGTGTCCATATTATCCCACAATGTAGTCCATAATGTACTTAGGAATCTTGTGTCCTTGTCTGAAATGATGCTCCTCGGTATCTCAAAGTGCACCAAACCTGTCCAAAAACCAAGTGCATTTCTTCTTTCTCATTGATAACCTTTTTACAAGGTATCATAATGTGCATCTTACTAAGCCTGTCAACTACCACAAACATGTAGTGATTTCCCTTCCTATATGTTGGTAAACCTCCCACAAATTCCATGGAAAATATTTCCCAAGGATCAGTGGGTATAGGTAAGGGATGATGTAGACCCTCTTTCCTATTAATAAGCTTGTTGGTACAACAAAGCATGCATCCTCTTATGAACCTACCTACATGTTCTTGCATATTGGGCCAATACACATATATCTGCAAGTCTTTCCTCCCTAAACCAAAGTTTCCTACAACCTTGGATGTTTGAGCCTCTCTATTGAGCTACAATTAATCACCTTTAAGAACACTTAACTTATAAATCCTATAGAGTAACTTGTCCTAGTGATGGTAGTCAACGATATTGTCACCATCATACACATGACTCTGGCTTTAAAACTAATGAAACACATCCTTGAGGTCCTCATCCTTTGAATATGACTCTTTCTATGCATCATGGGTGAATGGATCCACGTGCATCAAAGTTCCCTAATTTGTGATATTTGATGTGGGTGGCCTTGAAAGCATGTTGACTAACTTCTTTGTGTTTCCCTTCTTATAATTGATCAATAAATGAAACTATTGTAGAAACCCCATCCACTTGTAATGCTTGGTTTGTTGTAGCTTACTCTGGATCTAGATGTACTGTAGTGACTGGTCATCTATGTGGATTATTGTCTCCTTCCCCATCAGATAGTGCTCCACTTGTTCATATCTTTCTCCTGGGCATACAGATCCTTGATGTAGGTGGGGTAGTTAAGAACTAGCCTATGAAATACTTCAGAATGGTAGTGTACATTCATTCCTCCCCACATCAAGATTGCTCCCACAGAATAACCACTCACATCTGTCTCCAATTCGAAGGGATGGTACAAATTTGGTAATTTTATAACTAGTGCTTGACTGATCTTCTTCTTTAACTCCTTAAAGGCTCTCTGCTGACCCTTTCTCCACTAGAAACTCTTATCATTTACTATTATGGCATGGAGTGGTGTTGCCATTATTGAAAATGAGGCTATGAATTTACTTAGGTATTGTGCTTCCCCAATGAAACTCCTAACCTCAGAACCATTAATAGCATGATGGCCCCCATGTTGGCAAGATTAAACTTCAACTCTCATAAACCTATCACATACCCTAAATACACCAAAAACTATTATGCAAACTCACACTTCTCTAGGTTTACTAGTAGTAGGTGCTTTGTAACACCCTCCTCCCATATTTACCAAAGCTAACCGGTTTGTCGAGGTAAACATGTGACAAAGAGTTACTATGATATGATTAAATTCCCCATGTACAGTCAAGGAAGCGGAATTGACACACCCAAAACCAAACTGACCTTCCTTAGGAGTTAGAGGACCCCCCGGGGCAACCAACAACTCCAGGTTCCAAACCCCTGAGTTAACTTACCTTTTAACTGAGCTAGACCCCAACTCACTCCCATGACAAGCCCTCCAAGCAACTGAAACCCTCTAATCGCTCCCACAACAAGTCCTCCATGCGACTATAGTCTTTTTAAGGCAATTATATGCAAGCAACCAAATAATCTGAGCCACTTTTCAAGGCTAGGACTCAGGCCTCTACCCAGAAGTTGATGAAATTCTCAGAAGTGATAAATAAAAATAAGAGAAGCCCTCTAATGCAAAACTTGACAAGGACTTGACCTAACTCATCGTGACCATGATAGGCATTTTGTCAAACACATCATGAACATGTAATGTATAGGTCATAAAAGCACATATGAACATTGGGGACTCGTGATTATTTGAGATTCGTCAAGAAGGTCTCGTGCCCTCTCACGATAGCTGCATTATCATATATTAGGTCATACATTCATTTACATTTCATTTACTAATAAAAACATGATGATAGACATAAGTAAATTATAGCATAAAACAATGCTTATAACCAACATATAACCAATACAATAATAATGATAGGACAACCATTAAAGCCACATAATAGAAAGTAAATTTACTCATGAAATACAAGGGAAAAGAGATCTTATTAACATATGCAATATCCAACCAAGTCAGGGACTTCCATGTACCACCTGACCATATATTAGGATGAACCAAATATTTTTTTTAGCCAATCAACCCTGTGCCATATTCCAAGAATGAATGTGGGACTCATAAAAAAACCAACCAGGGCCTCTCAATATTTTCCATGTATCTCGCCATTATCAGTCAAGGGATTCCTAGGCCCAAAAACCTTATCTATACAACTAAGTTTTACCGTGTATCTCACCATCAATGGTCAAGGGATTTGAAAACACAAACAAAGAAACATACACTACAAGATTTACCATAATACTGCCATATAATGGTCAAGGGATAACAAGGCCCTAAACAAGCATAGATGAATCCAGATATCTCCACCTAAACCGTGAGGAATTTTCTCATCTCCACCCTTAGTCTTTGTTGTGTATCCTGCCATTACTAGTCAAGGTATTCCTAGGAATTTGGGAATTTTCGTGAGACCACCCCACTCAGTTTTGAAACCATTTGGCAATCCAACTCAACCAAATGAAATAACCCCATCACACCATGGCTATTCGTAAATGGAAACGTAAGGTTGAAATAACTATCATACCTAGAAAAACCCTTGCCCATGATAGTAAGGGAACCAAATACACACATGCATGTACCATGCATTTTAAGAATAACAAGGAAATCATACATGCAACTTGATACCCACAAGCAATCCCGAGGTAGTCACTTGATCCAACTCTTCCTTGCTTGATCTTTGCTTCCCTTTTCCTTCTTCTCCTTTCTTTTCCTTCCTTTCCCAATGCTAGAGTGCTTTAAGAATTATTTAAGTGTGTAAGAGTATGAGAGAGAGAATAGCGAGAGCTCCAAGGTAAGACTAACAAAAGGTTGTGAAGTGATCCTTAGAAGCATTTTTATCAATGAGGCCTTTATTTTCTTCAATTTCCATTATTGTCCCTTCATTTTCCTCCTCACATGCAACCTGTGACCTTTCACCTCCCCTTTCTCCCAGTTTCCTTTATTTTCATAAATAAAATACTAATTAATTCCTCTTTTCCTTTCCAAATCCTTTACCATTTCCTTTGCCAATTTACCCTTATCTTTTACCTATTCACAATTAAAACATCTAGCTGCAAACTATACCACTTCCTTCTTTATATTCAGCCAATAATAGAACTTCTTCACCGTTGTCAATGTGTTATGCTCCTATACCAATAGGTGTCATATTTCATGATTGACTTGATGAGGTGTGAATATGTTCATACCTTTCCTTGTTGCAAAGGTTTTCCATATCGTTAAAAAATCAAAAAATTTAAAAAATGTAAAGAGGGTATACCCTAAAAGAAAAATCAAAGGGTGAAAAGAATGAAATAGTCAAAAAAGTGAAAGAAAATGAACCCCACCAAAAGAAATACCAAGGAAAGGTGAAAGTCTAAATGCCACTACTTTTTACTCTTATGTAATAAACAAATTGTGTGCAACTTGTAACTTATGCCGCAATTGGTGAACAGTAAAACAATTTAAACTTGACTAGTTCATATTTTTAATTTTATGTTTTAGAAATAGAGAATAAAATCTGACCAAACTGTTTAATCTTGGCAGATAAGTAGATAGGTAGAGTGAATAAAAGGAGCTCAACATTTTAATCTGAGCCCTTGGATGTAATAAGGCTAGACTTAGATATATTTCTACATGTAAAAGAAAAAGTGTGTTAAGGGTTTTTAGTCCAAGTGCACCCTAATAAAGAAGAAAAAATGTCAGGCTAAAGTAGGTAGGGTAGGTAGATGATGTTGCAGAAATACTTGTGATGGATAATGTCTCTAAATGTGTTAATTTTCTCTTTTTATCACAAGTGAAAGGCAGACATTACACTTGATGTAGTTCAAGCAAGACAAGGTAAAATAATTAACTTCCCTTCACATTTTTCCCTAAAGATTTCACTAATTCCCCCTAAAGTATTAAGGTCTTTGAAAATTAAAGAGGCTCAGAGCATTTCTCTGACTTCTGGAGGGACCAGACCCTCGACCCAATAATCTAAAAGCCTAAGTACTTGAAATTATCAGTCATTCATTTCCATAAGTCTTTTCCTAAGTAAAATCCTATTTTACTTAGGAAAATACACAATATTATATGAAATCCCCTTTTCACTTAAGCCTAAGTTAAATATTCATTCTAAATGTTTTACTTAGCGCTTATTTACATTTTATGTCATATTAACTTCTAAACCTATATTATATAAATCCCGCCCTATTTTACCCTTTCCCGTATTATTTAATTATATATTAAAATCCCCAAATTATTATATACCCCACCCCGGTTAATTATAACCATAATCATAGTTAAAAAGGAACTAATGGATTAATTTGAGATTCATTAATAACCTAATCTTCCTGCTCCACAAAATGGGATTAATTAACCCTCCTGGTTAATTAAGAACCTCCCCGCCATTCACAATCACCTCGATATGATTTATTAACTTGTTAATTAAATCGGGCCCACCCCAGTTAAAGTTCCTTCGTACCCCACTTCTCGTCCACCGTTTGATCTCGTCCCCATCATCCAATGGTCATTATCAATATCATGCCCCCCTTGGTTACTGCGTGTTAACACACGATCACCACGCGGTTTTCCTCACGTATCTTCGCCACGCGTCATGCAACTAGTGGAATCGCTGTCCCCCAATCGAATACCGCCCGATCCCAAAAGCGGTGTGATCAATTACCGCTTACCGCCTTCCACATATGAAAAAGTGTCATGTCGTGCTGACGTCATCCCCTGAATAACAATAAACCCTCGCCAACCTTGATTTTGTGAATAAAACCAACGAAATGTTGTTTTCATTATTTCATACGAAAAATTGTGTTTCCATGAAAAGCAACGTCCAAGTCAACCGTTGAAGCTTTTCAACTGCTACCTTGTCAGAAAATTGGCAGCGACGTCATCGGCAACCTGTTATCCATCCTGCCATTGCACTGTTCACTTCCCCAATACAGGTATTTACCCATTTCCATCGAAACCTTGCAAGTTTTGGTTTCACGCTGAATATTCCACAGAAAAAGACCAATTTCACTATAAATATAGTCTTTGTTTCATTATATAGGTTCCCAAACTTGCTGTTTTGACTATTTTTCACAGAAAACCCAAATTCCATTCATGAATCCACAAGAACCAGAGATGGAAACTCTTATAGCTCTGAATGTCGTACCCATGAATGCTCCTCACAAATATTTAGATTATCTGCCTTTGGCCGATAAATATTTTCAGATAAAAGACTTATCCGGTAATGAAAACCACCTTAAGATCTTTTTCCAAGCTAGAGATAGTTATCTGAATGGCTTTGACATCTTAGGATTGTGGGAATCTAACCTTCCCATGTACTTCCTCCCTTTAGTCCATGTGTTCTTAGATATAATTCATCATTGCTGTGCCAATTATGACCCTAACCAAAGAGCAATCATGTCCCCAAGTCAAACATTCCTTTCTCCCATAACTGCTTAGTCCATCAATGAAATGCTGCAATTCCACTCCAGTCACCTCACTCCCCTTTCCATGGGATACTTATTTGAGAAATCTCCCCAATTGTCTCTATCAGAATTGACTTGCATCTGTCAGATGTTCATGGACCCTAAACATCAGCCTAAAGGCCCACCTCCTTATCTGCAGGCTTTCTTTATGGATACATGAAAACTTATTATTGATATGATAGCCTCAATCATGGGATTCAACTCTGGAGAGTATGTTTATGAGGTGACCTTAGTATTATTGTCAATTTTTACTCCTGGACAGCCCCCTGCTGTTAAATATGATTATGCCTCCTATATTGCCAATAAAATTCATGACCAATTCCTAAGATTGGACAATGAAGGAGTTTTCAAATACACTACTTTCATCTATCATCTTATGTTGTATTACCAGTTAGACAACTTCCCTTTCCCTGTCAAGAAACTTGACACCAGAGGCAATCCAAGGTATATCATCTTTTGGAGTCCCATCTTCCATAATTCCATTGAGACCCCTTACACCTACAATGAGTTCATTGACCTATTTTTCCATCCAGAAACCACTTTATTGATAGGAGTTTCCCCTCCTAGGATCAATGGTGATATGAAGAAAATCCTCCAGTTCTCCAAGCAGTACAAGATAGGTGACTGGTACCTATATGAGAATCACACGGAAATCAGGATTTATGGGTGTGAACTCTGCCCTTTTAAGCTACCAAAGTATGTTCCAATGAGACTCTTTGCATTGGAATATTTCAGGCAAATGATAAATGCAGACCTAGTCCATTTTTGTAATGCCAAGAAGAAAGCTCAACTTAGAATCAAGAACCAGCTAGGCCCTTTTGTCTGCAACACTAGGGAAGCATGGAAAGAAGCAGAATTTTTTTTAGAAGAGCATCTTAAGTTACAAAAGAGTTTTGGGTGGAAACCATATGACCCTAACAGCTTTATATGTGATAGAAGAATGAAGAACAAGTTGTCCCCATATATTCACTATAGGATTCCAGAAATTGAACAATATCCAAATATGGATGAATGGAGGGAAGGAACCCTAGTAGAGCATGATAGTGAATAGGTAAATTTTGAGAAAGTTATGAGAAATCGTGAGAAAACACTTGACTTGGATTCTTTTGGGCAGGTACCATTTAAGTTATCTCAAAGATCAGCAATTGGTGCCTCCAGTGCTGGAACCTCTCAACAACCTTCACAGGAAACAAGTACACCAGCTACAGGGTCATCCAAGGGCAAGGAATTAAAAACCAGCTTTCAACACAATGAACAACATACAATGTCCAAGTAGCCTGAAACTTCTAGAGAACAGGCTCAAATACAGACTCCTCCCCCTTAGATCAATATGGGAGAGCCTCCAGTTCTGCAAACTTCTCTAAATGAGGAACAGAAACAAAAAGAGAGACAGGGAAATAACTACCCCTGCCAGTGAACCATCAGGACAGCCTGGAACAAAGAGATAGACATTAAATTCCCTTTCAGAGGAGGAATTTGCTGAAGAAAATACAGATAGTCGGAGGGAAGAAAGAATGGAAAGCCAACAAACTTTCCCAACATGAGGAACATCCCTTAGCTCTTAGAGGCAGGAGCTAGAAAGGCAACAAAGTATAGAGATATCTTCTTTCAGTCCACCAGGGATTGATGCCTCAGATATTAAGAAAACATTCACAGAAATAAAAGCCAGGAATGATCCATTGAGGCTCTAGGTTTATAGCCAATATTTAAAGATGGCTCCTACAAATCAATAGAGATTGATGTTAGCCTATGAAATCAAAAAAGGCAAGATGATAATGAGCTATTTTAAGCCAAAGGTGCAGCAGCCTAGATTAGCAGCAGATTATCTCAGAACAAATTTTGAAGTCATGGCATATTCATACTTTGGATCAAATTGAGTTGCATAAGCAAACGAAAGAAATGATTTACTCAACCTTGACTGGCAAGGCAATGATGGCCCATAGATTACAAAATTATTTGGATAATACTACTGGTCAACTACACTTGGAAAAGGACTCCTCTCAGGCCAAAGATAATAGAATAAAAACCTTAGAAGAAATAATTATTGGATTGGGCCATGATCCCAAAGATGCAAAGGCTACAGAAGCCTTGATCAAAAAGAAATATGAAGATATTGCTGCGCTAAGGAAGCAACTAAAACTGCCACCTTCAAGGCATCCACAGACTGATGAGGTTATAAAGCAAAAATCTGAAGAAGAGCTGATGGATTTACTCTCAAAGCTCAATGAACGATTAAATGATACTGAACAAGCACTTGAAAAAGCATTGAAGGACAATCAGGGAGAGTCGACCTCCCAGCCTCCCAATGTGATACCAGTAGTATCAACAACAATCCCATCAACTCTAGGAGTAGCATTGGCACCAAATATTCCTGCATTCACAACAGAGGCAGTTACGGGTACAACAAAAACAGGAACAGCAGGAGTAGCACAGGGCAGTACTGCTAATTTGAGCACAGAAGAGCTAATAAAATCAATGGAGGACCTGAAACTACAACTTTCAGAAATAAATAAGGTAAAGGAGCAATATGCCAAAATGGAACGAAGCTATGATCTCTCAAAAATAAATGTTGCAGAAAAGACAAGAGAGATTAAAGTGTTAGAAAATAAAGTGAAATCATTAGAGAAAGATCTTACTTTTGACAAGCCTCTGCCAGAAATCAAGAAAATTCTTTGGGCCAACATCACTCAATCCATAAATGATGTTTGGCCATCCATCTAAGTGATTTTTGAGCAGATTGATCTTGTGAAGGCAGCCCAAGAAGAAGTCCAAAGAACAAAGGCAAAATTAGGAAAAATGCCTGAGGAAGCCAACAAGCTCATACATTTTTTGAATACTAGAAATAAAGAACAGCTGGAAGAATTAGGCATTAATGACAGAACAAAAACCATTTTGGAAATCAAAAGGGTATTAACCAAGAAAACTTTGATGCAGAATTTAGAAAGAAGATGTCATGACATGCAGGCAGAGATTAATGCTTTTATGGAGAAGTTTGATATTTTGCAGGGTAAAGGGCTACCTAGTCCTTTAGTGATTAATGACAGATTAATGAGGCATAAAGATTATGTGGAGAAATTGAATAAGTATGTAGGCAACCAAGCAGGTTCATCAACAAGTGCATCAGGAATAAAAGCATTGCCTATAGTCAAAGTTCTCTATGACAACCTAGAGAACTTATTCTATGTCGAGCATGAACTAAAGCACTTGTTCCCAATTCAACCTACATTTTTAGGTATACAGAAACATAAGAAACCCTCAGAAAGCTTCAGAAAACCAGAATACCACAGCCAAAATGGTGGGAAGAAATGCTTGAAATTTTTTAATTCATTCTAGGTAAAAGGTAAATTTTAATTTTTACTACAGTCAATGAAGGTAAAGAGGATGAAAAGAGATCAACAGGTAAAGAGTATCAGATGCAGGTAAAGTGTATCAGTAGGGAGGTCAAAACAGAGCAACTGGCACATAATTACACCAAGGACAACAAGAGGCCAAATCATAGGGCCTAACTCCAACACATTCTCAAGAATAGGGATAGCAAATCATTCGGTTGCCTTATCTGTCATCTACGAGGTCTTCTGGCCCTATTTTCTTGAAAGATATGATTAGTCACCCTAGTTTATATCTCACTTTGTTATGAGATATTTCATTGTAAATTTTTTTGTATAAATACTCCCTCAATTGGAGTATTGAGGGTGGATTCTTAGACATTGCTGTAATACTGATTATTTTGGAATAAAGTGCTGTTGGACCAACTTTTGTATGGCTTTCTGGACAAAGAATTGATGCAAATAACTTTCCACAGATTTCTTGAATCAAACACCGGATCAATAAGTCCTCTATACCTTATGTTTTAAAGTTTTCCTTGTTTATTATATCATCTATGTTTCATATTTGAATGACAAACGAAAAAGAGTAATTCGGAATATGCTTGATTGCACTATGTTTTTAATCGTTATTATTCTCTATGTTTTCTTCTGAATTAGGATAAATAGTGAAATCTTAATTTCTCTTGTTTTCTAGTTCATCCATTTTGATTATTTAGTAAAGAATACTCAACTGCTCTTTATTAGTAATCATTCAAGTTCCCTCTTTAAATAGGCTGAAGGATTCTTAGTTGCCCTTCACCCATTTTAAACCCATTTCATCTATTCCAAGTTGTTATTCGTTCCCTGTTTGACCATCTTGCTCTGTGAAACCATATTTTGTTAAGAAACCAAATACAGTTAAGCCATATTCTTTGACTCCATTGGCCCAATGGCCTAAACTATTCAGTCTTACCCCTCTGCTATTGATTCTCACTACCCAAACTCAAACAAAACTCCTAAACTTCACAACTAGCCTAATATCTTTCAAAACCAAGCTAAATCATAAAGAGAGAGCCCTCTCTGGGTACAGATTGGCTAGATTTTGTACCTAAAATTTGGTTTGTGGTTACCTCAGACCCCTTTCCTCTTCCCAACAACTTCAAGGAAAATCTGAGTGATAACATAGTGGCGACTCCACTGGGGACCTTAATAATTTGTTTGAACTACTATTGTTTACTTTATAAGCTACAGACGGAGCCTAAAGTTAGCCAGGTAGCCTTTGAACTGCTCTTGCTTTGCAATTGCATAAGTAAATGAGTGCTGCTTCAGTCTATCTCCAGTCTAGTTTATGGATTAAACATCTGGTTTCAAATACTTGATCAGTTCCTCTTGTCAAATAAGTCTTTGAGAAAGTTCAAATCCCATACCTAAAGTCTCTTAAAGAAACTGTTGAAGTTGTATTGTCCAACCCATTTAGAGAAAAAACAAAAACATACCTAGAAACCTGGCTTCAGAAATGACTCATTACACTAGAGCTAACCCTGACCCAAACCCACCACCTGTGTTTGAAAACCCTAATATGATCCCTAGGATTCTTAGGAGACAAGAAAGCCAAGAGAGTTTTGCTAGTTCTCGGCCTCTATATAGATCAAGATCCTATCTTGTGAAGTGGATTTACCTTGAGGACGAATCCTTTGATGAGTATTTTGAGACCTTTTTATTTGTAACCTTTTCTGATTCTGGGTTAGCCCACACAGTTCATGACCCATTATTTATTGAATATTTACAACTTGAGGTTGTCACTTCACATCTTGACAGACATTTGTAGAATTCCATACAATATGAGCTTACCTCTGAAGGAACACCAAACCTTTCTGTGATTACTAAAACCTCTCCAAGTTCATCAAAAACACCTCAAACATCTCAACCTCAAACCACCCCTTCCACCCCTCCACCCACCACTCCAAGACCGACCTCAGCTATTGTTTCAACCTTATCTACTATAATGGCAAACAGATATACTCCTCTGGTATTACCTGCCAATCTAGGGGCTATGCCCCAAGACTATCAAAGTAAAATCACCCCTTTCGATGGTTCTGGCACTTACACTACACAACAACATACCAAAAAGATGACAGACTACTTTGAGATATATGAGATAGATATAGATGATGTCAGAATGAGAATATTTGTTCAAAGTCTGACTGGAGACGTTAGAACCTGGTTTAGAGCCCTCCCTGCAAATAGTATCAATGACCTACAAGCTCTTTATACAAAATTCTTGAACAGATGGGAAAAGAAGAAAGATCCTCTCAAGATCTTATCAGAATATGAAAACCTGAAGAGAGGAACACAAGAAACTATGCAAGATTACTGCATTAGGTTCAATAACGTTTACAATGCTATCCCTCAAAACCTCAGACCTCCTCCAGATTTGGCATTGATCAAATTCCCTGATGGATTTGATTCTGATATGGCATACCAACTTATGGAAAGAGATCCTTGAACTTTAGAAGATATGCAAAGTATAGCTGTCAGTGTTGAAGCCAACCTGATATCCAAACGAGCTAAAGCCAGAAGTGAAAGGAGGATACCGTTGAAAGAAGAACCTTCAGCCTTTGAACAGAAACTGGATGCTATTATTAAAGGAATGGATAGGCTAGGAGATAGAGTAGAAACAATTGAAAGGAAATCCCCTTGGAATGGTCAACCAAGCAATACTGGGAGAAATCCATCCTCCCTCTTCTGGCCAACATAAATGGATTGCTACTATATTGGAGTATTATATTGAAATAAAACCTACAAAGCTTATAAAAGGACAGGGATTGGCCAAGCTCATGACTGAAACAAATTGTCAAGCCCTAGACATTAATGAACTGGATAATGAACAGGAGATGCCGACTCCACAAATCAGCCAGGCCTTCTTAGATTCGCCTTGGTATGCTGATATAATTTATGTAATATTAAACCTGCGGGATCGTCTAGGGTTATCCAGAACAAAGAAAAGGTTTTTAAAGATGAAAGCTTCAAAGTCTTGTATTTTAGATAATGCTCTTTTTTGGAAAAATAATGAAGGTATTCTATTGAATTGTTTATTAAAAGAAGAAGTGGACAAGGTTCTCCAAGAATTTCATGCAGGAGACTGTGGTGGACACCTTTACTGGAAATCAACTACAGACAAAATCCTAAGGGCTGGATTTTATTGGCCAACCTTGTTCACTGATGTAAAGAAATTTGTCACTGCTTGCCATAAATGTCAATTTTTTGAAGGCAAGAGAAAACTATTACCTTTACCCCTGAGACCATTTTCCACTGAAAAACACTTCCAACAATGGGGCCTGGACTTCATAGGAGGAATCCATCCTCCCTCTTCTGGCCAACATAGATGGATTCTCACTGCCACAGATTATTTCACCAAATGGATAGAAGCCATGCTTTCTAGACAATCCAATGACACAATGATTATATGATTCATAGACACCAACATATTGTCTAGATGTGGCTGTGCTGAGAAGATCATAACTGATAATGCTGCTGCCTTCAAATCCAAGAAAATGATAAGTTTCTGTAATAAGTATCATATTACCTTAGGCCATTCCACAGCCTATTACCCTCAAGGTAATGGTCTAGCTGAATCTTCCAACAAAAGCCTAATTAATATTATTAAGAAATTATTGGAAGAGAACAAGAAAAATTGGCACAAGAAACTTACTAATGCACTATGGGCAGACAGACTCACCACCAAGAAATCTATTGGAACTAGTCCTTATGAATTAGTCTATGGCATGGAGGCTGTATTTCCTTCATCTTTAGGAGTTCATGTAATGAAATTACTTCAAGAAGTTCAAGTGGAACCCAATGATATTCAAAGGAGGATAAATTAGACCATCCATTTGCAACAGACCAGAGAGGAAGTGTATCAGAGATCCCAAGTGTTACAAGAGAAGCTTAAGAAAATATTTGATAAAAGAACCAAGGCAGAAGATTTCTACCTTGGAGACAAAGTTTTAAGATGGGATTCCAGGAGAGAAGACAAGGGAAAAGATGGGAAGTTTGACTTCCTATGGAAAGGACCTTTTATTATCCATGCCTTACAAGGGAACAATACTTACTATCTCAAAAACTTGGATGGCATAGAAATAGAAGAAGGGCCAGTTAATGGTTGGATGTTGAAACATTACTATGATCCTACTTTTTAATGTATTCTGATTTTAACATGTATATACTATATCCTTAGTAATGTCACAGTTTGGATTGGATAGTAGCTTGCTAGAGTTGAAGCCCGAAGAGAAGGCCCTAAGCTTCAAAAGTGTTACTGTCATACATACAATAAAGCAACAAGCAGAAGAAGATTCCATAGTTCAGCCAAAATCATTCGGAGGCCATCTGACCTGCTGTTCTTGACTTTCCACCAGGAAAAGCCATCCCCAAGTGGAGCTAGTGTTATGCTCCTATACCAATAGATGTCATATTTCATGATTGACTTGATGAGCTGTGAATATGTTCATGCCTTTCCTTGTTGCAAAGGTTTTCCATATTGTTAAAAAATCAAAAAATTTAAAAAATGTAAAGAGGGTATAGCCTAAAAGAAGAATCAAAGGGTGAAAAGAATGAAATGGTCAAAAAAGTGAAAGAAAATGAATTCCACCAAAAGAAAGACCAAGGAAAGTGTGCAAGTCTAAATGCCACTACTTTTTACTCTTATGTAATAAACAAATTGTGTGCAACTTGTAACTTATTCCACAATTGGTGAAAAGTCAAATAGTTTAAACTTGACTAGTTCATATTTTCAATTTTATGTTTTAGAAATAGAGAATAGAATCTAACCAAATTGTTTAATCTTGGCAAATAAGTAGATAGGTAGAGTGAATAAAAGGAGCTCAATAGTTTAATCTGAGCCCTTGGATGTAATAAGGTTAGACTTAGATAGTTTTCTACATGTAAAAGAAAAAGTGTGTTAAGGGTTTTCCAGTCCAAGTGCACCCTAATAAAGAAGAAAAAATGTCAGGCTAAAGTAGGTAGGGTAGGTAGATGATGTTGCAGAAATACCTGCGATGGATAATGTCTCTAAATGTGTTAATTTTCTCTTTTTATCACAAGTGCAAGGCGACATTACACTTGATGCAGTTCAAGCAAAACAAGGTCAAATAATTAACTTACCTTCACATTTTTCCCTAAAGATTTCACTAATTCCCCCTAAAGTATTAAGGTCTTTGAAAATTAAAGGGGTTCAGAGCATTTCTCTGACTTCTAGAGGGACCAGACCCTTGGCCCAATAATCTAAAAGCCTAAGGACTTGAAATTATCAGTCATTCATTTCCATAAGTCTTTTCCTAAGTAAAATCATATTTTACTTAGGAAAATACACAATATTATATGAAATACCCTTTTCACTTAAGCCTAAGTTAAATATTCATTCTAAATGTTTTACTTAGCGCTTATTTACATTTTATGTCATATTAACTTCTAAACCTATATTATATAAATCCCGCCCTATTTTACCCTTTCCCGTATTATTTAATTATATATTAAAATCGCAAAATTATTATATACCCTGCTCTGGTTAATTATAACCATAAACACAGTTAAAAAGGGATTAATGTATTAATCTGAGATTCGTTAATAACCTAATCTCCCCGCTTCGCAAAATGGGATTAATTAACCATCCTGGTTAATTAAGAACCTTCCCGCCATTCACAATCACCCTGATATGATTTATTAACTTGTTAATTAAATCGGGCCCGCCGTAGTTAAAGTTCTGCCGTACCTCGCTTCCTGTCCCCATCATCCGATGGTCGTTATCAATATCGCGCCCCTTTGGTGACCGCGTGATCACCAGGTGGTTTTCCTCCCGTACATCCGCCATGCGTCATGCAACTAGTGGAATCGCTGTCCCCCGATCGAATACTTCCCGATCCCAAAAGCTATGCGATCACTTACTGCTTACCTCCTTCCACATACGACAAAGTGTCATGTCGTGCTGACGTCATCCCCCGAATAACAATAAACCCCCGCCAACCTTGATTTTGCGAATAAAACCAACGAAATTTCCTTTTCATTGTTTCATACGACAAACTGTGTTCCCATGAAAAGCAACGTCCAAGTCAACCGTTGAAGCTTTTCAACCACCACCTGGTCAGAAAATTGGCAGCGACATTGTCCGGAACCTGTTATCCATCATGCCATTGCACTGTTCACTTCCCCAATACAGGTATTTACCCATTTCCATGGAAACCCTGCAAGTTTTGGTTTCACCCTGAATATTCCACAGAAAAAGACCAATTTCACTATAAATACAATCTTTGTTTCATTATATAGGTTCCCAAACCTGTTGTTTTGACTATTTTTCATAGAAAACCAAAATTCCATTCCCGAATCCACAAGAACCAGAGATGGAAACTCTTATAGCTCTGAATGTCGTACCCATGAACTCTCCTCACAAAGATTTAGATTATTTGCCTTTGGCCGATAAAGATTTTAAGATAAAAGACTTATCTGGTAATGAAAACCACCTTAAGATCTTTTTCCAGGCCAGAGATAGTTATCTGAATGGCTCTGAAATCTTAGGATTGTGGGAATCTAACCTTTCCATGTACTTCCTCCCTTTAGTCCATGTGTTCCCAGATATAATTCATCACTACTGTGCCAATTATGACCCTAACCAAAGAGAAGTCATGTCCCCAAGTCAAACAATCCTTTTTCCCATAACTGCTCAGTCCATCAATGAAATGCTGCAATTCCACTCCAGTCACGCTCTCACTCCCCTTTCCATGGGATACTTACTTGAGAAGTCTCCCCAATTGTCTCAATCAGAACTGACTCGTATCTGTCAGATGTTCATGGACCCTAAACATCAGCCTAAAGGCCCACCTCCTTATATGCAGTCTTTCTTTACAGATACATGAAAACTCATTATTGATATGATAGGCTCAATCATGGGATTAAACTCCAAAGAGTATGTTGATGAGGTGACCTTAGTATTAATGTCAATTTTTACTCCTGGACAGCCCCCTACTGTTAAATATGATTATGCCTCCTATATTGCCAATAAAATTCATGACCAACTCCTAAGACTGGACAATGAAGGAGTCTTCAAATACACTACTTTCATCTATCATATTATGTTGTATTATCAGTTAGACAACTTCCCTTTCCCTATCAAGAAACTTGACACCAGAGGCAATCCAAGGTCTGTCATCTTTTGGAGTCCCATCTTCCATAATTCCATTGAGACCCCTTACACCTACAATGAGTTCATTGACCTATTTGTCCATCCATTTACCAATTTATTGATAGTAGTTTCCCCTCCTAGGATCAGTGGTGATATGAAGAAAATCCTCCAGCTCTCCAAGCAGTACAGGATAGGTGACTGGTACCTATATAATAATCACACAGAAATAAGGATTTATGGGTGTGATCTCTGCCCTTTTAAGCTACCAAAGTATGTTCCAATGAGACTTTTTGAATTGGAATATTTCAGGCAAATGATAAATGCAGACCTGGTCCATTTTTGTAATGCCAAGAAGAAAGCTCATCTTAGAATGAAGAACCAGCTAAGCCCTTTTGTCTACAACACTAGGGAAGAATGGAAAGAAGCAGAAATTTTTTTAGAAGAGCATCTTAAGTTACAAAAGAGTTTTGGGTGGAAACCATATGACCCTAACAACTTTATATGTGATAGAAGAATGAAGAACAGGTTGTCCCCATATATTCACTATAGGATTCCAGAAACTGAACAATATGCTAATATGGATGAATAGAGGGAAGGAACCCTAGTAGAGCATGATAGTGAACAGGTCAATTTTGAGAAAGTTATCTCAAAGATCAGGAGTTGGTGCCTCCAGTGCTGGAACCTCTCAGCAACCTTCATAGGAAACAAGTACACCAACTACAGGGTCATCCAAGGGCAAGGAATTAAAGACCAGCTTTCAACACAATGAACAACATACAATGTCCAAGCAGCCTGAAACTTCTAGAGAATAGGCTCAAATACAGACTCCTCCCACTCAGATCAATATGGGAGAGCCTCCAGTTCTGCAAACTCCTCTAAATGAGGAAAGAAACAAAAAGAGAGACATGGAAATAACTACCCTTGCCAGTGAACCATCAGGACAACCTGGAACAAAGAAACAGAGATTAAATTCCCTTTCAGAGGAGGAATTTGCTAAAGAAAATATAGATAGTCAGAGGGGAGAAAGAATGGAAAGCCAACAAATTTTCCCAACAGGAGGAACATCCCCTAGCTCTCAGAGGCAGGAGCTAGAAAAGCAGAAAAGTGAAGAGATATCTTCTTTCAGGGCACCAGGGACTGATGCCTAAGATATTAAGAAAACACTCACAGAAATAAAAGCCAGGAATGATCCATTGAGGCTGTAGGTTTATAACCAATATTTAAAGATGGCTCCTACAAATCAACAGAGATTGATGTCAGCTTATGACATCAAAGAAGGCAAGATGATAATGAGCTATTTTAAGCCAAAGGTGTAGCAGCCTAGATCAGCAGCAGATTATCTCAGAACAAATTTTGAAGTCATGGCAAAGGATATTCATCCTTTGGATCAAATTGAGTTGCATAAGCAAACGGGAGAAATGATTTACTCAACCTTGACTAGCAAGGCAATGATAGCCCACAGATTACAAAATAGTTTGGATAATACTACTGCTCAACTACACTTGGAAAAGGCCTCCTCTCAGGCCAAAGATAATAGAATAAAAACCTTAGAAGAAATAATTATTGGATTGGGCCATGATCCCAAAGATGCAAAGGCTACAGAAGCCTTGATCAAAAAGAAAGATGAAGATATTGCTGCCCTAAGGAAGCAACTAAAAATGCCACCTTCAAGGCATCCACAGACTGATGAGGTTATAAAGAAAAAATTTGAAGAAGAGATGATGGATTTACTCTCAAAGATGAATGAACGACTAAATGATACTGAACAAGCACTTGAAAAAGCATTGAAGGACAAGCAGGGAGAGTTGACCTCCTAGCCTCCCAACGTGATACCAGTAGTATCAACAGCAGTCCCATCAACTCTAGGAGAAGCATTGGCACCAAATATTCCTACATTCACAGCAGAGGCAGTTACAAGTACAACAACAATAGGAACAACAGGAGTAGCACAGGGAAGTACTGCTAATTTGAGCACAGAAGAGCTAATAAAATCAATGGAGGACTTGAAACTACAAGTTTCAGAACTAAATAAGCTAAAGGAGCAATATGCCAAAATGGAACGAAGTTATGATCTCTCAAAAATAAATGTTGCAAAAAAGACAAGAGAGATTAAAGTGTTATAAAATAAAGTGAAATCATTGGAGAAAGATCTTACTTTTGACAAGCCTCTGTCAGAAATCAAGAATATTCTTTGGGTCAACATCACTCAATCCATAAATGATGTTTGGCCATCCATCCAAGTGATTTTTGAGTAGATTGATCTTATGAAGTCAGCCCAAGAAGAATTCCAAAGAACAAAGGCGGAATTAGAAAAAATGCCTGAGGAAGCCAACAGGCTCATACATTTTTTGAACACTAGAAATAAAGAACAGGTGGAAGAATTAGGCATTAATGATAGAACAAAAACCATTTTGGAAATCAAAATCGTATTAACCAAGAAAAATTTGATGCAGAATTTAGAAAGAAGATGTCATGACATGCAGGCATAGATTAATGCTTTTATGGAGAAGTTTGATATTTTGCAGGGTAAAGGGCTACCCATTCCTTTAGTGATTAATGACAGATTAATGAGGCATAAAGATTATGTGGAGAAATTGAATAATTATGTAGGCAACCAAGCAAGTTCATCAACAAGTGCATCAAGAATAAAAGCATTGCCTATAGGCAGAGTTATCTATGACAACCTAGAGAACTTATTCTATATCGAGCATGAACTAAAGCACTTGTTCCCAATTTAGCCTACATTTTTTAGGTATACAGAAATAGATGAAACCCTCAGAAAGCTTCAAAAACCAGAATACCACAGCCAAAATGGTGGGAAGAAATGCTTGAAATTTTGTAATTTATTCTAGGTAAAAGGTAAATTTTGATTTTTACTACAGTCAATGAAGGTAAAGAGGATGAAAAGAGATCAACAGGTAAAGAGTATCATATGCAGGTAAAGCGTATCAGTAGGGAGGTCAAAACAGAGCAACCAACACATAATTACACCAAGGACAGCAAGAGGCCAAATCATAGGGCCTAACTCCAGCACATTATGAATAATAGGGACAACAAATCTTTCGGTTGCCTTATCTGTCATCTACGAGGTCTTTTGGCCCTATTTTCTTGAAAGATATGATTAGTCACCCTAGTTTATATCTCACTTTGTTATGAGATATTTCATTGTAAATTTTTTTGTATAAATACTCCCTCAATTGGAGTATTGAGGGTGGATTCTTAGACATTTCTGTAATACTAATTATTTTGGAATAAAGTGTTGTTGGACCAACTTTTGTATAGCTTGCTGGATAAAGAATTGATGCAAAGGACTTTCCACAGATTTCTTGAATCAAACACTGGATCAATAAGTCCTCTATACCTTATGTTTTAAAGTTTTTCTTTTTTATTATATCATCTATGTTTCATATCTTAATGATAAACGAAAAAGATTAATTCGAAATATGCTTGATTGCACTATGTTTTCAATCATTATTATTCTCTATGTTTTCTTCTGAATTAGGATAAATAGTGAAATCTTAATTTCTCTTGTTTTCTAGTTTGTTCATTTTGATTATTTAGTAAAGAATACTCAACTGCTCTTTATTAGTAACCATTCAAGTTCCCTCTTTAAATAGGTTGAAGGATTCTTAGCTGCCCTTCACCCATTTTAAACCCATTTCATATATTCCAAGTTGTTATTCGTTTCGTGTTTGACCATCTTGCTCTGTGAAACCATATTTTGTTAAGAAACCAAATCCAGTTAATCCATCTTCTTTGACTCCATTAGCCCAATGGCCTAAACTACTCAGTCTAATCCCTCTACTATTGAATCTCACCACCCAAACTCAAACAAAACTCCTAAACTTCACAACTAGATATCTTTCAAAACCAAGCTAAATCATAAAGAGAGATCCCTCTCTGGGTACAAATTGGTTAGATTCTGTACCTAAAAGTTGGTTTGTGGTTACCTTGGACCCCTTTCCTCTTCCCAACAACTTCAAGGAAAATCTGAGTGATAACACAATGCATGGACAATCGCTGCCAACTCAAGATCACGTGTCACATAATTTTGCTAGTGCTCATTCATTTTCCTTAATTCATATTCCTTACACTCTGCTTTTACATGTTGAAAATCCAAACATCTAGCCACAAACTCTGCCACTTCCTTCTTCAGAGTGAACCCATAGTAGAACTTCTTCACCGTTGTGAATGTCTTCTAGTATCTCGAGTGACCTGAATGGGACTTAGCATGAAATTCTCTCAGGATAGGATTCTTGAGCTCATTTTTGTCTGGCACATAGATCTTGCCCCTAAATATGACCAAACCATCCGCTGTGAGATGATAGTCCACGTCCTAATCACCTATACCTTGCTACTATAACCATTGCCTAAGATCCTATTGTAGTGGCTACAACCACCCTCCAAAATTTTGCCTTTGCTTCATTTTGGAGCCTACCTCCTCGAAATCATATAAAATATAATGTACTAATTATGTACTTGTGTTTATTTGATTTTATCTGTCGCTTGACAGCTTGTGTTCAATAACTTGTCTCGTCGGTAAACCACAAGCTGACCTAGCACTTGGTTCACATCTGGTCTTTGGAATGTCGGGGAAAAATGCACAATCCTGGAGGGAAGTCTCTCTTCCCCTCATGAATTGTGTAGAGCAGCCCAACAACTACCTTGCACTGAAAATTTGCACAGAGAAGGCCTTCCATCCTTGCTCTAGAAAATGTGCAGAGCAGGCCAACCGACACTGCTCTCCAAAAATGTGTAGAGCAGGCCAGTTGGCACTGCTCTTCAGAAATGATCAGAGCTGGCCAGCCAACACTACTCTCCAAAAATGTTAAGAGCAGGCTAGAAACATTACTCTGGAAAATCACGCAGAGCTAGCGAGCCAACCAGGGCCACTCAACCCAGAAACAATGCAGAAACTTTCCCTCTGTGATTGTATATTGCATGTGCCGGTAGGTTTCCCAATTCCCTCCAGACCTACGCAATCCTTCCTTGCATGCCAGGCAACTTTTCCCCAAAAAAGAAAAAAGTGAAAAAACATCCATATATTTTAGGGATCTAATTTTAGCAGCGAGAGTTACATGCAAAGTCAATTTTAGAAACTCCCTGCCAAGTGTTGCTTTTTCCTCGATTTGTGGCATGTGCATCATAAACCCTATGTTCACCAAATCTATTTAAACGACGCGTTAGAGGTCATACTTCACATTCGATCTTGGAGCTTTGGCATTCCCAAAGCATCTAGAAACCTTTAGCACAGTCGACACAACTTTTTCGGTAAGTGTTGCTTATCACATCTTTTTCCGCTTTTTATTTCCTGGCTTGTATGAGTGTTATTTTCTGTGTTTTATTGAATGATTGCTGTTGTTTTAATGTGTTTTAACTTGTAGAAGTGTTGTTTCGAGTTTTTCATTACCTTTCCTTAGTATCATATGCATAACACTGTTTCTGCAATAACAATCACCGTTGTGAAGAATCTCTTGATGATCTCCATGGTTTCTCCATTTGACTAATTTCTACGCTTGCTTGAATTGCATGCATGTCTATTCAATTAGATCTGCACTATCTTTGCATGCACATTCATTCCTTCACATTTTCAGGTTTCCATTGGGTAGATCCAGGCTGTCTTAGCCTAGATCTTGTTTCTCAAAGCATGCTCTGCACATTCCTGGTAGTCAAGGCTCTTCCTTGCCTCCAGGAATTGCATAGAGGCTACCCACACTAACTCCCAGCTATTCTCTACGTAATCCTGGGAGGCAGTACCCCAGTCCTACCCACTGGAAGTGCGCATAGTGCAGTTCTAGCCAAAAACCCAGCTTGACTGATCTGCACATTGCGTAGTTTCAATCAACAATGAGCCTCACTAGACTGTGCATTTCATAGTTGCAGTGAGTAGTGAGCATCACTAGTAGATGAGAATTCACAATGCATAGTTCCAACTGACATTCTCCCAGCCTCCCAGAGTCAATGTTGTGCGATCTTGCCCAACTGTCACTAGTTTGTTTCCCGATTGATTCTCGAGTTGCTTTATCTTTTTAACTGACATTGTCTTGCCATGAATGTCTTCTCTGTCTCCAGGCACCACAGGTTTTTGAGCAGCTTCTCAACAATACAAGTATCATGGCCTCCAAGAGAGTTGCATCAAAAGGCACAGTTGAAAGAAGTAGTGGAGATGTGGTTGAGCAGGGGTCTATGAGCTTGCCCGTGTAGACTGACACACACCTGTTCATTGAGAAAGACATCAAGATCACATGGCAAGACATCAACACTATTTTCGTAGGCAGCTTTGAGGAGAATCTAGAGGACTGACAGGTCTATGTCAACATTCATAAATCAGGATTATACAAGGTTGCATGCAGGTATCCCACCTTCTTGTGCACATATGTGATCCACTGGATTGTCTCATACACTGATCTTGAGACGATGATACTGAACAATGTTAGTGGAGTAGAGATTGCTTCCTTTAGGATGGAAGATTATCGGTAGATATACCATTTTCCATAGCTGGTGAACAGGATGGATGCATTGTTCTACACTCCCCAAAACATCATGAATACAAGAGACATCTTGGAGCATTGAATAAGGGAGCCATCAAAGTTCAAGATGTCCCCCAACTAGATCTAAGGGACAAATACACTCAGGAAGGCTTATCAATTCTTGGTCATCTTTGCATGCCACTTGTATGGCCAAGGGAGTACAGAGACCTTCCCACAGAGTTGGGTTGTTATGTTGGATCAGCTGGAAAGCGAAGGCAAACCTTTCAACTGGTCTGACATGTTGGCTCTCCAACTCAAAGTGCATGTATCCAACACCCGGAGTCCACCCAAGGATCAAAAAGTAATATTCCTCATGTCTACTTGCTCAATGCAATCTGTACCCTCAACAATTTCTTGGCATGGGTTGGGCATGGACACCTTTAGAGAATGTTGTGAATGTATATTGCAATTTCCTTCCAGAATGCAGCTACTGAGGAGTCATGGCTAGAATATCTGACCACTTCATTTCCTCTCTATACACAATGATCTTTGAACAAGATTTGCCTTGCATGTCCCAGGCAGCAATGGACGCATTGCTAACCATTGTAGATTGGTATGCCTTGCCCGATGGAACCTTCATTAGGATGTACAATGTAGAGAAAGCTCCACATGTGTTTCCGAGGTTTGCCACCGACAAGATGGTTATGCAGGAGGTTGCATACCACATCTTGACAAGTTTATCAACTAGGTTGCATAGGAAGAAGAAGGCACCATGGCCTATGCTTCCTTTTGCGAATTGGGTTGTACACTATCCGAAGTTTTAAAGAAGCAGATGCTGAGGTCAAGGAATTCAAGAAGTTTAAGTTCGACACCAAAGTTTCAATCCATATGATCCACATGGCTTATGCAGGGAGCACTATGTGAGAGTGTACTATTCTTGGATCCACGGGGCATTTCATTGGCTAGAGGAAGATCCATGGAGATATTTTTATAAATTTTCTAGGCTCAATGAACCAGCCAGCATGGTAGTAGAGCAGCTAACAACACTCAAGGCAACAACACCATAGGTAGGAACAAAAACAACAAGAAGAAGCAACAAACCTATGCAAGACAAAGGTAAGAGGAATATTGCCAAAAGCACAAAGACAGAGCAAAGATACAAGTTTAAGGAAGACCCACTTGTGGAAAGAGTAGCTTTGGAGATAGATGCAAAGAGGCGACAACATGACACCCCGTATGAGCATGCATCACCTGCACACTATGAAGAATGGGTGATCATGTTAGATGTATGAAGACATCTGGCTATGTTGGCCGATGGCAAAAATGCTTATGCTAAAGCCACGAGCTCGAGTGTGAAGTCCTTGATAGCAGAAAACGATGCCATGGCTAAGGAGTTGCAAGCAACTAGGAAGAGAGAGGAACAATCAATAGGATCCATCAGAGAGGAGATGAAGAAAGTGATACCTGCTGAAGTACCAACTCTTGAGACAATCACACGAAGACTGTATGACAAGTTCATCAAAATGCACAAGGCAATTGTCCATCTACATGGTCATTAGAAATGTTGCACCAAGATAGTGTGAACACACATAGTTATACATGTCGTTGTTGATCATGTACATACATGGACAATGAGGTATAAGGGAGCCCTGCTTCACTTACATAAGGTGATGAAGCCGTAGGTAGAGTTGGACAAAGAACACATCTGGAGTCTGATATGGAAATATGAGAAAATCCCACCGCTCATCACTAGTGTTGAGGCTCCATACACGGTTTTTTAGGAGTTTGGATGTCGTGGTGAGAAATTATGGCACCTCATCAATTGGTATGCTCATCGAGGCCAAAGAGAAAAACCAAGTCAAACTGGAGCTCGACACATACTTTGATTAGTTGATATTCATGGCCACTAACGCAGATTTGCAAGTCAGCACAGATAACATGTAGATGTACATCGCTAGTCCGACCTTGCTCAGGACTAAGCTTAGCATGTTACAGGATGAGTTGGACAGAGGTTCCAAATCAATATACCTGGAAGCAACAGAGGAAAAGAGTTCATTTCCAGGAAGACATCATCAAAGAGTATGCAGACACCATTTCACACTATCAACCATGACATCAATTCGTCACCAAGGATCACAGAGAGGATGTTGATGAGCTGGTCTTTCTACAGCCGTCCAAGTCTTAGTGTTGTCTTGTCTAGCTGACTCAAGCCTATTTTTGTCCCACATGGGTATATGTGGAAAATGTATTATTGTTGTAAACATGATGTAAAGTGAAATTCCAAGTGTCATTAGTGGAATGCAAATAATCATATTTAATGTAAAGAGTTATGTAATGAAGTTGAAGAGTCATGAGGGTAGTCCAAGAGTCAAAAAGGGGACTGTCAAGGGTCACCCCACCCTTTGTTATAAATAGAACCTCATAACTCACAGAATAGGCTTTTGAGAGCCAAGATTTTTCTAGGCATTCCTTAGAGAGGGCTTGGAGAGTATTGTGATGAGCCTTGGCTTCTCCATAGTGCAAAGTAAGTACATCTCATTGGTGGAGTGGGCAGTGTTAACTGTAACGTTCCACTATTAGGGCTAGTGGTTGTCATGGTTGTATGTATGGATGAAAATTTCACTTTATATAATATAACAGAACCAACACATATTCATGCATATGTTGTTATTGTAGTTTGACTATTCTGGTTATTTTAGAAATGTATGTTGTTTAATTTACGCATTTGTATATGAACTATTTCGTATACGATTGTATGGATCTTGTTGAAGTCGTGTTGTTGGTTTAACCCATTGCTATGGATTGTTGACTATTCTACTTTCTAGCTTGTGATTTCATTCATCTCGTGTGTTCCTTTCAGGTTGCGTACTATTACAGGCTTCTAAGGAATACACTCCTTTTTTCCCTTCCTGTGTTAGAACCTCCCCTTACATCTCTCTTGACTCGTTACAAGGTCACACATGTGCTTCCGACAAATATATCTTGCTTACCTCTGCGCGCTATCACAGTCAAGGCATAGCTTTACTACCTACTGTTGGGACTCCTACTCCAAATGGTCTGAGGTCTAGTTGGGACTTCTTACCGAGGATATCCCCTGACATGTTGGCGCGTCCAACACCATTGAAGGAGGGCCAGATTCAAAATCTATTTTGAATCCTTGCACATCTATCATGAATTATGTTATAGTTCACCCTACGAGATGTATGCCTTATGGAAATGTGTTTGAAGTCTCGAGAGAGTTCTGGGATTTTTTGTCACAATACACATATGAAGGTGAATACGAAATAACTTGGTCTAGGCATAGAGCTATTTTCGAAGCTCTGTATGATACCTTGGAAGACACTGAGGATTATGTGGTTTGCTCGCTGTTTGCATTCATGCTTCAAGGGCACCCATTGCAATGGTGTGTCACATTGCCCGATAAATCTATTCACTCTCTTCATTAATTCGTTGAAGAGATAGACCATGCTTTCCATCATTATGACCATAATGCACTCAAAAAGAAAATGTTGCAATTACAGAAAGCACCTGAATCCCTTGTACAATTTTGGGATCGCTTTTGTAATCTCACCTTTCAAATCCCAGAGGATGAAATTGATTGGAAATTTCTTCATGAAATATTTCAATACCTTCTTCACATATTTGAAAATCCACAAGTGTTAGAATCATTAAAATCCCACCCAACATACCTCGGTGTTAGAGCTGCTAAATCCAAGGTGGACAAGGTGGACAAGGTTGTCACTAGTGACTGTCCGTCCTCATCTCATCAAACAACTCTAGCCCTGCAGTGCGAGGTGGGAGAAGGTGCACGTCCATCTGTTGAACTGTCTCATCCTCCCACCCCACCTGCTCTTGAATTTTACGTATATTTGGCTTGCGAGGCTCTTTTTTTTCACGTGGAATTGTTTCCTCAGCCTATGTTCCCGTGTTCTGTTGATCATCCAGATTGTACTGTGTTGTGTTCTCCTGTTCTGGACTCCACACTTGTTGTTCATGAGGATCAAGTTGTTGACCGAGTTGGTGTTGAGCAGCCAAATTGGGCTATAATTTATGATGAGTATGTGTGGGAATATGAAGAAGAACCCGCAGTAAAGGATGACCTCCTTCTGTCCACACCTCATCCGCTTTTTCTTGAAATCTTTGGTGATTTGGCCATAGTTAATTTTCCGTGTGAGAATTCATTCCCGGATGCATCTACTTTCGATCATTCACAGAGTACATCAGATGTGAGTCTATCATTGCATAGCGGAGAGGACACATCTTTGTTTTCAAATCCACTCAATATTTAATCTATCATTTCTGGAAATGCAGAGGGTGAACATTCTTGTTTCTCATCAACCCCTCTACATGATTCATCAGATCATGAGGATGCCTATGAACATATCGATTTTATTTTATTTTATTTATTTATTTTATCATGGCTATCATGATCTGTTTACTCCTTCATTCGATCATGATGATGATTCATTCTTTGTTGACCTTTCTAAGCCACCCGTCTTTGATGATCTACTTGCTGATGAAGTCGAAAACCCTCAAGCTATCGAGGCACTTCAGCCTGAGATGATGGTTATGTCAAGCCCTCACTATCTTGAGGTTGATTCCACTCCAGTTCAGAAATTTGATGAAACACCCAAGAATCCTCATCACTCTCCTATTTACATTGAATATCAATCTAGTTTAGAGATTCCACATCATCAACCTGAATCACATGATCCCATTGCTCATGCATTGGAGGAATCATACATAGGGAGCACTCTTGATAAATTTAAGTTGTCTTTCTTTCTCATGTTTTCCCGTTTTTCATGGTTAAAAGAGTGCATATTTATCGTCTGCGCACAATGTGATGAATAACCATGATACATCCGTAGAATTATTATTTTGCACTTTTATTCTTTTCTTTTTGTGGACATTTTAAAACTCGGAGCATGTTGGTATTCACTGTTATATTTTTATTGTTTGCTGGTTTAAACGCTTACCTTTCTCGTAAACCATGCCTTCACCAACATGGGTCAACCAATGCACTGATGGCTGCATTGGAAATATCACTTTATGTGAATAGGCCCATGCATTATTTAGTTTAGGAGTAGGAGTAGTGTTTTATTTCTTGTTTTGCTTTGTTTGCATGCTTGCTTTGTTTACTTTGTTTGCATTGCTTGTTTTCTTTCTTTGCTTTCATTGACTTCTATCCTTTGCTTTCTTGTTTGTTTGCTTGTTTTTCACCCATAGTTTTAGTTTCGCATGAAACTGCATGTGGCTCTTGAGACAAGCAAGGTAAAGTAAAAGAGGACTTGTATAGATATTAATACTTGGTTATCTGTTGTCCTCTCTCTTTATGAAGAGCTTGTTTTCTTTAGTTGATGATACCCTAATGGAAAATATGTTCTGTTCAGAGTGAATCTGGGTGAAAACACAACACTTGCACTTTTAACTAGTACGATCTACTCTAATCGGTTCCTTTGGGTTAATCCTTGTTAGCTCAGTCAAGTAGAGTAAGGTGAGGGGGAAAACCTTAACAAGTATTGTCAGAGGTATGTATAAAATACTTCTCTGAAGGGACAACCTCTTCTTCTCTCAATAAGTCAGGATACATCTTCTGCCTATGAATTAAATAATTTCCTATGCACAGTTATTTGAAAAATGAAAAAAATAAATAAGGTGAAAGAAGAGAAAGGCTTACTGCGCAGAGAGGTGATGCAAGTAACTCCGTTGGGGTACTGACTAGGCTCACTGGGAGTGGAGCGATTCTTGTGTTCCTGTGTGACTCCGCCGGTGTACTGTCCAGGCCTGCTGGCAACAGAGCAACACCAGAGATGAAACTAAGACTCTGACATTTATATTACTTGTGCACCAATATACCCCTCATCCCAATCAAAACACCTCAGCTGACTTGGTTTGGTATGTGTGTTGAATGACCAAGAGAATGGCAGGGACTATATCTTTAATGCAAGCTTAGTGTTGAAACCATGATGAGTAAAGGATCGAACAATAATTCCAAAGGAGTTAGACTCACTTTTCATGAACAAGGTCCATACAGAGAGTTGGAGTTCTACCAGTGTGTCACCAATGTTGTAGCGGCTACAAACACCCTCCAAAATTTTGCTTTCACTTCATTTTGGATCTCCCTCCTCAAAATCATAGCAACTATCTTGCACTAATAAGGTACATGTGTTTATTTGATTTTATTTGTCACCTAATAGATTGTGTTCACTCACTTGTCTTGTCAGTCAACCACGAGATGAAGGAGCACTTGGTTGACATCCAATCTTTGGGTTGTCAGGGAAAACTACGCAATCCTGGAGGGCAATCTGTCTTCCCCTCAAGAATTGCGCAGAGCATCCCAACAGCTGCCCTGCACTCAAAATTTGCGCAGAGAAGGCCAACCATCCTTGCTTTGGAAAATGTGTGAAGTAGTCTCTCTAACACTTCTCTTCAGAAATGTGTAAAGCAGGTTAGTCGACACTACTCTCCAGAAATGCGCAGAGCAGGCTAGATGTCGCTACTCTCCATAAATGCACAGAGTAGGCCAACAACATTGTGCTAGAAAATTGCGGAGAGTTGGCTGACTAGCCAGGGCCACTCAACCTAGAAACAACACATAAGCTTTCCCCCAGTGACTGTCCATTGCATGTGCTGGCAGGTTGCCCGGTTACCTCAAAAACTGTGCAATCCTTCCTTGCATGTCGGACAAATTTTCACCAAAAAAGAAAAAATAAAAAAAGTGAAAAGGCATCCCTAGATTTTAGGGATCTAGTTTTAGTAGCAGGAGTTACATGCAAAGTCGATTTTAGAAACTCCTTGCCAAGCGTTGCTTTTTCCTAGATTTGTGGCATGCGCATCATATACCCTAAGTTCGCCAAATCTATTTAAATGACACGCTAGAGCTCATTCTTCACATTCGATCTTGGAACTCTTTCATTCCCAAGGAATCTAGGAACCTTTGGCATAGTCGGCACACATTTTCTGGGTAAGCTTTTCTTTTCATGTCTTTTGCCGCTTTTCTATCGCTTTTTATTTCCCAACTTGTATGAGTGTCATTTTGCGTGTTTTATTGAACGACCACTGGATTTTTAATGTGTTTTAACTTGTAGAAGTTTTGTTTCAAGTTTTACATTGCCTTTCCTTAGTGTTGGATGCATAACACTACTTTTGCACTAACAGTCATCGTTGCGACGACTTTCTTCATGATCTTCATGGTTTTGTCATTTGACTAATTTTTGCACTTGCTTGAATTTCATGCATGTATATTCGCTCAGATCTGCACCATATTTGCACACACATTCAGTCCTTTACGTTTTTAGGGTCCCATTGGGCAAATCCGATCTATCTTGGCCCAGATCTTGTTTCTCACACCATGCTCTACGCATTCCTGATAGTCAAGGATCTGCCTTGCCTCTAGGTATTATGCAGAGGCTGCCCACACTGACTCCCAGCTGTGCTTTGCACAATCCTGGGAGGTAGTGCCCCAGTCCTTCCCACTGGAACTGCACATAGCGTAGTTCCAACCAGCAACCCAACTTGACTAATCTATGCATTGCACAGTTTCAGTCAGTAGTGAGCCTCACTGGACTGCGCATTGCATAGTTCTAGTCAGTAGTGAGCCTCACTGGTAGCTGAGACTGTTCAACGCGTAGTTCCTGCTGACAGTCTCCTAGCCTCCCAGAGTCAATGCTACACAATCTTGCCCAACAGCCACCAATTTGTTGCCCGATTGATTCTTGAGTTGCTTTATGTTTTTAGTTGACATTGCCTTGCTATGAGTGTCTTCTCTGTCTCTAGGTACCACAGGTTTTTAAGCAACTTCTTAGCAGTACAGGTATCATGGCCTCCAAGAGAGCTGAATCAAAAGAGAGAGTTGAAAGTAGTATTGGAGATGTGGTTGAGCAGGGGTCTAAGAGCTTTCCTGTGTACACAGACACACACCTGTTCATTGAGAAAGACATCAAGATCACATGGTAATACATCAACACTATTTTCGTAAGCAGCTTTGAGGAGAATCTAGAGGATCGATAGATCTATGTCAACATTCATAAGTCAAGATTGTACAAGGTTGCATGTAGGTATCCCACCTTCTCGTGCGCAGATGTGATCCACTGGATTGTCTCACACACTGATCTTGAGACGATGATACTGAGCAATCAGTGAGTAGAGCTTGCTTCCTTCAGGATGGAAGATTATCAACAGATGTACCATTTTCCATAGTCGGTGAACAAGATGGATGCACCATTATACACGCCCAACAACAACATGAATACAAGAAACCTCTTGAAGCGTTGGGTAAGGGAGCCTTCAAAGTTCAGGATGACACCCAACTAGATCTACAAGACGAAGAAACTCATGAAGGCTTATAAATTCTTGGTCATCTTTGCATGCCTCTTGTATGGCTAAAGGAGTATGGAGACCTTCCCACAGAGTTGGGTTGTTATGTTGGATCAAATGGCAAGCAAAGGCAAACCTTTCAACTGGTCTGACATGTTGGATCTCTAGCTGAAAGTGCATGTATCCAATGCCCATAGTCTGCCCAAGGATCATAAAGAAAGATTCTTCATGTCCTCCTACCTGCTCAATGAAATCTGTGCTTGTCAACATTTTCTCGGCATGGGTTGGGCATGTACACCTTCAAATAATGTTGTGAACATATATTCCAAGTTGCTCTCAGAATGTAGCTACTGAGGATTCATGGCTAGACTATCTGACCACTTTATTTCCCCTCTATACACGATGATCTTTGAACAAGATCCGCCTTGCATGTCTCAGGCATCAATGGAGGCATTGCTAAACATTGTAGATTGGTACACCTCACCCTAAGGCACCTTCATCAGGATGTACAATGCGGGGAAAGCTCCGCATGTGTTGCCGAGGTTTGCCACGGACAGGATGGTCATGCAGGAGGTTGCATGCCACATCTCGATAAGGTTATCAGCTAGATTGCACAGGAAGAAGAAGGCACCATGACATATGCTTCCTTTGCGAATTGGGTTGTATGCGATCCAAAGTTTGAAAGAAGTGGATGCCGAGGTCAAGGACTTCAAGAAGTTTAATTTCGACACCAAGAGTTTCAATCCATACGATCCACATGGCTTATGCAGGGACCACTGTGCGAGAGTGTACTATTCTTGGATCCACGGGGCATGTCATTGGCCAGAGGAAGACCCATGGAGATATTGTTATAACTCCTCCAGGCTCAATGAAACGGTAAGCATGGTAGTAGAGTGGTTAGCAGCACTCAAGGCAGTGACACCACAGGGAGTACCAACAACAACAATAGAAAGTAGCAAACCTATGCAAGACAAAGGTAAGAGGAATATTTCTGAAAGCATAGAGACAGAGCAAAGCTACAAGTTTGAGGAAGAACCACTTGTGGAAAGAGTATTTTTGGAAATATATGGAAAGAGGTGATGATAGGACAAATAGCGCAAAGAAAGAGGGAGAAACAAAGAGTGGAAGAAGCATAGAGGAAGTTGCAGGAAGTAGAGAAGAAGCTCAAAGAAGAACAAGAGCTACATAAAAGAGAGAAGGAAGCGCAACATGAACAAGAAAAGGAATAGGAACAGGATGAAGTGCAAGACGAAAAGACAACGCAAACCGTGCCGATACAGGTTGAATACTCTTAACCAATTGCAGATGAGGAATAGGGTGAGCAGCCGGAGGTACAAAAACTTTCTCCTCAGGATGAACCAATAGTAGAATAGATGGAGATGGAGATGGAGAAGCTAGAACAGGATCAGGACATCGACCTCATGCCAAAAGAAACCGAGGTCACTGTACAAGCTTCAGCAACTACAACAGTAGAGCAAGTCACAAGTGAACAAGGGGATACCATTCTCCTTGAGGGTAATATGGGAACATATGTGTACAACATAGCCTTTGAGGAGTCACAACATAGAGTTGTACAAGCACGTAGAGCGCACACTTGAGATGAGCATGCATCACATGCGCAATATGAAGAATGGGTGATTGTGTTAGATGTACAAAGACATCTAGCTGCCTTGGCCGATGCCACAAAGGCTTATGCTGAATCCATGAGATTGAGTGTAAAGTCCTTGATAGTAGAAAATGAGCGCATGACTAAGGAGTTGCAAGCATCTAGACAGAGAGAGGAAAAATCAACAAGATCCACGAGAGCAGAGGTGAAGAAAGTGATACTTGCTGAAGTATCGGTTCTTGAGATAGTCACACGAAGATTGTATGACAGGTTCATCACCGTGCATAAGGAAGTTGTCCCTCTACGTGATCATTAACAACGCTGCAACAAGATAGCACGAACACTCACAAAAATACATGCCACTATTGATGATGTACAAACATGGACAATGAGGTATAAGGGAGTCTCGCTTCACTTGCACAAGATGATGAAGCTACATGTATAGTTGGACAAAGCACGCATCCAGAGTCTGATCCAGAACTATGAGGAACTCTCGCCGCTCATCACCAGTGTTGAGGCTTCTTACGCATGGTTGTTCAGGAGTTTAGATGTCGTGGTGAGAAAGTATCACACCCCATCAATTGGTACACTCACCGAGGCCAAAGATAAAAACCAAGTCAGATTGGAGCTCGACATGTAATTTTATCAGTTGATTCTCATGGACATTAACGCAGATTTGCAAGTCAGCGTAGATAACATGCACATGTACATCACCGGTCTGGCCTTGCTTAGGACTAAGATGCATATGTTATAGGACGAGTTGGATAGAGGTTCCAAATCAATATACCCAGAAGCAATGGATGCAAGAGTTCATTTCCAGGGAGACATCATTAAAGAGTATGCGGACACCATTGTGCACTATCAAGCATGGCATCAGTTTGTCACTGAGGATCACAAAGATGATGTTGATGAGATGGTCTTTCTACAACTGTCCAAGTCTTAGTGTTGTCTTTTCTGGATGGCTAAAGCCTATTTTTGTCCCACATGGGTATATGTGGAAAATATATTATTATTGTAAACATGATGTAAAGTGAAATTCCAAGTGTCATTAGTGGAATGCAAATAGTCATATGTAATGTAAAGAGTTATGTAATGAAGTTGAAGAGTCATGAGGGTAGTCCAAGAGTCACAAAGGGGAATGTCAAGGGTCACCCCACCCTTTGTTATAAATAGAACCTCATAACTCATAGAAGAGGCTTTTGGGAGCCAATCTTTTGCTAGGCATTGCTTAGAGAGGGCTTGGAGAGTATTGTGACGAGCCTTGGCTTCTCCACAGCACAGAGTGAGTACATCTTTTTGGAGGATCAGGCGGTGATGACTGTAACATTCCACTATTGGGGTTAGTGGCTGTCATGGTTGTATGTATGTATGGAACTTTCACTTTATATAATATAACAGATCCAACACATCTTCATGCATATGTTGTTATTGTAGTTCGACTATTCTGGTTACTTTAGCAATGTATGTTGTTTAACTTACACATTTGTGTATGAACTATTTCGTATACGATTGTATGAATCTTGTTGAAGTCATGTTGTTGGTTTAACCCATCACTTTGGATTGTCGACTATTCTACTTTCCAGCTTGTGATGTCATTCAGCTCGTGTGTTCCTTTCAGGCTACGTACTATTACAGGCTTCTAATGGATACACTCCTTTTTTCCCTTTGTGTGTTAGAACCTCCCCATGCATCTCTCTTGACTCGATGCAAGGTCACACACTTTCTTCTGACAAAGATATCTTGCTTACCTCTGCGCGTTATCACAGTCAAGGCATTGCTTTACTACCCATTGCTGGGACTCCTACTCCAAACAGTCTGAGGTCTAGTTGGGACTTATTACCCTGGAGATCCCATGACAAGTTGGCGGGTCCAAGACCGACAACAAATCCCTATACTTTTCATCATGTTGTCCTACCTCTAAGATATGATCCTGTAAATCTATCCCATAAGAACTCATAGATGCCATATGATTTACCTATATATGCCTTGTAAGAGAATATGCAACCCTGTTCTCCCTACCCTTAATGTACCTGATCTCAAAATCAAACTCATTGATCATCGCCAACTATGTAGATTGCCTAGAATTCACATTCGTTTGGTCAAGCAAGTATTTCAATCCACTGTGATCACTCATCAGTACAAATCTCCTGCCATGAAGATAGTACCTCCACATCTTCAATTCATGGATGATCAGTTCCAACTCAAGATCACACGTCACATAATTCTATTCATGCTCATTCAATTTTATTGATTCATAACATACCATCTATCCCTCCCGCATCAAGACTCCATCAAGTCCTCTCTTGCAGGCAGCTGTACACACTACAAACTCTTTATCTGGGTCTGCAATATTTAAAATTGGATATGCAATCCACAATGATTTTCTAATGAACCTTCTGTAGTAACCTTCTAACCCCAAGAATGATCTTACCTCATCCACATTCCTAGGATATTCCCATTCCATAATAGCTTTTATCTTTTCCGTGTCCATTACTATGCCCTCCTTGGAAACCACATGTCCCACGTAATGTACCTTTGTCTGAAAGAAACTTCATTTTCTAAGCTTGGCATACAACTGATGATCTCTCAGTAATATCAATACTACTACTAGGTGTTCAACATGTTCTTCCTCATTCTTAGAATATATCAATATATCATCAATGAATACAATAACAAACTTATCCAGATAAGGATGCAACACATTATTCATCAAGCACATAAATGTAGCTGTAGCATTAGTCAAACCAAATGGAACTACAACAAACTCTTAATTCCCATACTTGGTCTAGAAAGCAGTCTTGTAGATGTACTCTTCTTTAATGCGTACCTGATGATATCCTAATTTGAGATCAATCTTCAAGAACATTGTTTCTCCCTTCAACTGGTAAAACAAGTCATCAATCCTTGGAAACGAATAACTATTATTAATAGTCACCTTGTTCAACTGCCTATAATCAATGCACAATCTAAGAGTACCATCCTTATTCTTCACAAACAATAATGGTGCACCCCAAGGCAACACACTTGGCCTAATGTATCCCTTTTCAATAATTTCCTTCAACTGTAATTTCAATTCCACTAACTCTAGTGTGTTTAACCTGTCTAATACCTCTGATGATGGTGCTGCCCCTGGTATCAACTCAATAGAAAAGTCCACTTCCTTGTGAGGCAAAAAATCTAAAATCTTTGTGGAAAATACATCCTGAAACTGTTGTAGAACTAGATACCTCTTCAAGACTTTTGCATCCTCAACATCCTTACCTTTATCACTAGAAATATGTACTGCAAATAACACACATCTTTTCTCGTGAAAATGCTTTTCCTACATAGCTGTAACCATTATGACTGATGTTGCCTTCTTCTTACCCTACAATATTATTTGTTCTCCATGGTCATCCAAGCACTCAATATCCTTGTCATAGAAATCTACCTTGGTCTTGTGAAGGTCTAGCCAATCCATCCACCACAACATATTGTATGATCCCAAGGTAAGAACATTTAAATGCTCTAATGTAAGCATATAATTCAACTCAAATGCACAAGCTCTTACCCAATGATGAACTCTTTTCTTTGTACATGTAGGCAACTGCACTAACCAAGATTCTACATGCACTTGTTTATTCAAACCACACTTATCCACTAGATCATTATTAACATAACTATAATTAGATCCAGGGCCAATCAAAATAGAAACAACTTGATCACAAAGCTTACCATCCATATCGATAATAGATGCCTGGTGATCTGCCTGCCTATTCTCAAATGATGCATAGATTCGAGGAATGCTCTATTCATCATCCCCAACTGTTTGTGCTCCTGTGCACTGTAAACATGATTTCTACCACCCTAATTCTACAGATAATCCTTCTTGAGATTCTCCTTACCACACGTTCAACACTGCAACTGTCTCCTACCATCACCTCTATTATGTTGTTCTCCAAGCTAAGGTCCATTAAACTTCTTGTAAGGTTCAAAGTTCTCTTTCTCATCTGCATCCTGAGGTCTTGTTCGCTTTGGTGGCCACTTTCCCTGAGCTTTGTATTTCCCACTCAGTCAAAGATCCATGATACTGATCGATGCTGAGCACAAGGTGACCTATCAATAATGAAAATAGGGCAAGGGTTCGGCTCTAGGCTTGTCCTCAGAGCAAGATGTCGTCGTCGATAAGGACAAGACCCGCCAGCAAGAAGTCAATGGAGAACTTCTCAAACTGGCACGGGTAAAGGACCAATATAATTGATGTGATGATAGACAAGACACTAACGGCCAGGGATGGCCGACTGAAAAATGAGTCAAGAGACACCGCAGAGAGGCTGACTCAGGCTAACTTCCCTTGAACAAAAGCATGACTCAATGTGACTATGTGGCAGCATATGATGACTCTGTATAAGTTCTTCATGTAGGAGGCACGAACAAACTCTCCATATGATTGGAAGAGATAACCAATCAGGGGAGAACTGATTCAATAACAAGGTTAAGGCGTACCTAATTCAAACTAAATCCCGCCCAGATGGAGGAGACTTTGTTTTGAGTGCTTTGTTCAAGGGTGACACGACTAACTCTAGCTGCCAACAATAAGTGGAAATATTGTCTCGTTCCCGCTCTTTTTGGAATATATAATTTTTTTGTATTTTTCTTTAAGCTGGACAAAGAATAAAAGAATGCTATAGTACAGTGGAAAGAACGAGTGCCAGTGAAGTAGATGATCTAGTTCCTGGGATTGGAACAATCCTATGCTCAATGCAGGGAGGTAAAAACTGGTCAAAGCCACTCAAAGGTATGTTCCTTCCACGGGTCATAGGGTGTCAAGTTACAGAAGCTAAGGGATTGCAAGTTTGATTTTGTAGATGACTTGGTCAAAAGTTGTCTTAAACACGAGTCCAAGTGAAGCTGGCCCAAGGCCAAAAGGTGCAAATGGTCAAAATGCAATGCAGTAGTACAACTCAACAAAAGGATCCTCTAGAGTATAAGGCCAGAACGAAGTGAGGAAGCAAAGAGGAATGAGTCTTCAACACATAAGTCATTGCAGGACTACAAAGGACTCCCAAGCCTAGGAACAAAAAATCAGGATGGGCGCCAAGTGACAACAAGGTACTATCTAGGGCACCCATGATAAGGTAGGCTCTATCACACAAATCATGATACTTCTAAGCAATGAGAAGGTTCTGCACCATAGCTTGGTGGGGTCGATCCTAAGGCCAAAATGGGAAAGGAAACTGATAAGTGCACAATGCAGGCAGAAAAACCTAACTTATATGCCAGTTTCAAGAACCAATACCTGTCAGAACGAACCAACCATAAAAATTCCAAAGGAGAAATCTTCCGAGTTCTGTATACACAAATAGGAACACTATACAAGAAGTCAATACATCCCACATATAAACTTCATATAAAATCTTGTGTTATAGAATACAAAACTTGAAAATGCGTACCTTATATATACAATATGGTACAAGGAACCATGCAACCTTGCAGCTTATGCATAATAGTTCTTCTGGACAAACCACTTGCAGGGCTCAGGACAAGGACTGCTTTCGTAGTCAAAACTCATGGCTTCAAAGAGTTCCTCTTGTGAAGGAAAATCAAGTTCTGAGAAATCATGAGGACTACAAGGATCAAAAGAGGGAATTAAGGGGTCCCATGTCCCTATAGGAAGAATCTCTCGGTCAACTGTCAGGACCAAGTCCCAAGAAGGATAATAATAATTCAAAGGATCCTTCTCAGAAGCGATTGAACATTGAGGATTCAATGCCACATACTTCACCCGAGGCGGGGTAGAGTCTACATGAACACTTGGAACAAACCAAGGGGTATTCTGCAATAAATTCGAATTAGGGTGGTAATTATCAAATGCAACCTGATTAATAGTAACAATATTCCCTTTATGAGAAAAGCACATTACTCGAAAGAGTGAAGACACCACAGCATTCATAGCATAGAAATAATCACACCCAAGTAGCATATTAAAGTCTAAAGGGCTATCAACCACCATCATATCGATTAAGACAGTCTTCCCACCTAAAGTAATAGGCAATTGAGGAAGAACACCCATAGATTCACCAGGTCTTCTATCATAGGCTAACAACTGACTCTGAGTTGTCAACAACTTTGGGGAACGCAAAGCTTTCCAAGTCAAAGAGGATATAATACTTGCAGAGGATCCTTCATCCACCATGCATCGATAGACATTTATGGAATTAAACCTGACCTTTATTTGGAAAGGTGCAACGGAAGGAAGACGAGGCTCGACAAGACTATCCCAATCAAAGGAGACACTCTGAGAACTTGGAGGGGGAACATTCGAAGCAACCGGAATGCCCCCTATACTAGAAGACTCTATACTAGAAATCAAATAGACTCTTTTGTTAGGCACTTCACCCCCCAAAAGAGGAGTGTAATCAGTCATAGATTGCACTGGCTCTACCACATTATCAACCAATGGTTGATGGGATTGATGAGAAACCATATCAGATCCAGGAGTAGAAGAACTTTCAGACTCGGACCATATCCTTTGTACCTCTGGAATACCAGGGCATAAATGAGTAAGATGGTCTCCCTTACATATCTTACAAGGGAACTTAGGTTTAAAACTTCTATGTCCAGGTTTCTTATCAACCTCCATTTCGCCAACACGACTAGCAGTGGTTTGCGGAGAGTCCTGAACATGACTTGTAGAGGTCGGTGACTCTTTTCTAGTATGACTTGCAGTGACTATACTTATGCCCCCAGCATGACTAGCAGTGGCTAAAGGTTCATCTCCAACATGACTGGCAGAGGTTGATGATGAATTGCTAGTACGACTTGCAGTGACTAGACTTATGCCCCCAACATGACTAGCAGCAACTGATGGTTCATCTCCAACATGACAAGCAGAGGTTGATGATGAATTGCTAGTATGACTTGCAGTGACTAGATTTATGCCCCCAGCATGACTAGCAGCGGCTGAAGGCTCATCTCCAACATGACTAGCAAAGGTTGAAGATGAATTGATAGAATTATTCTTCTTCTTTGACTTCCTCTTTCTCCTCTTTTTAGATTTATTATTACAAGAAGGAGGAGAAAAAGGAATCCCAGATTTCTCTTTGAAAGAAGATGAATAATTAGCACCCATGTGATGCCCCTGAAATAAAGCATTCATCTGAGAAGCTTCAAGAACATCAGGAATATTCAGAGTGGACCACAACCAAATGGGTAGTCCAACATTCAATCCAGGAATATTCAAAGTGGCCATCAAGGGAGTACCAACGTTTCCAAAGAAAGGAAAAGCACAAGGATCCCCTTTTGGGAGGGTACCTTGGTTGGTTTCCACAGGAATATGGGCCATATCTAACTGATTCGTAGACCCTTCCCTTCCGGGAATGTACAAATGACTTTTCAAGGAAGATAGACACACAATCAAAACCTTTTCCCTTGAGGATGAAACTCCACAAATTTCGAAAGAATGACCAAAAGACTTTCAAGATTGGCGGAGTGGCAAGTCAGTCACTCAAAGTCCAAAAGTGACTAGACAAAAACACCTAAAGCCAACTATATACAAGGAACAAAGAGCACTTGTTAGGCCCCTATACTACTAGTGTAACCCCTTATTGTTATTAGTACAACCCACTTATTATATTGATGTACCCATGTAGTGCCCATATTGTTACTATTGTGCCCCATAGAAGCCCACTATTGTTATTATTGTGCCCTTACATTATTATTGTTATGTTGGCTCTGATTATGTTATGACCCCTTAGACTCCTATATATAGAAAGGAGGTCTTTTCATTTGTATCATCCAAGAATTGTTTATTTATGTAATGTAAAGGAGGTTGCCCCCTCGAAGAGGCTGAATTCTAAGGTGTTGATCTATCTTTTCTATCTTTTCTTGAGCTGGTTTCATAACATTTGGTATCAGAGCTTTGGATTCTAGGGTTTCACTGCTCCAAACAGGTCATCGTGGAATTTTCGCTATAACGTTTTTTTCTGTGACGTTTCAGAAGTTGCAAAAAAAATCCATTTGAGAAGAAATCGTGCTGAACCTTGGGTCTGAATTTCAGAGCTTTTCGTGCGATATTTGCGGAGATATGATCTGAGGAAGTTGGTCTTTTTGCAGACTCCTGAATTACATTCAAAACAGGTGACCTGGGGAAAATCGTCATAACTTTCTTTCTGAGCATCGGATTGAAATTTCGAAAGAAGGTACAGAAAGAGGACGGACTGTAGTTTTTTTTTATATATTTTTCAGAGTCAAATCTTGAAACAGTGATACGTGAAACTTCATACAAGTTCGCTCTACTGAACTAGTCTACAATCAGGTCACTGTAGGAGATTGTGCATAACTCTTTCTTGGAGAATCCAATTTGGATCAGACTAGTGGCATTGGAAAGAGGACACATAAGGCTACTACAGGTTGCAATTTCAAAACTTAAAGATCGAAAAGTACAGAGTTACAGTCATTTCAAGGTCGAGCTCCTAAAATCAAGAAAAAGCAAGATGAGGAAGTTTGATGGCAAGGATCCAGTAAATTGGATACTTCAGATGGAGCAATATTTTGATCTACATGGTGTACAAATGTTACAAATGGTATGTATTGCATCTTCATATTTAGAACCTGATCAATTTTTATGGTACAAAGGGCTTTGTTCTCGTAAACAACTTGTTACGTGGTCAATTTTCACAGAGGAAATGATAGCACATTATGAGGATACAAAGAGCAACAACTTCTTTAGAGAAACACCACAACAATTGGAAAGAGTAAAAGGGATTTGTGACATAGTGGAAAGCAAAATTATGGAAACCAGGAAGCGTACCCCTCACAACTATAAAGATGGAAGTGTTGTTTCTCCTAGCCTTCCACAACCTACAAGGGTAACACCACAAGAATTGGAAGAAAAAAGAGAAAAAGGGCTTTGTTACAATTGTGATAGCAAATGCACTAAAGGTCATAAGTGTGCTGAGAAGAAATTATTTTACATAGAATATGAAGAGGAGGAAGAAAAGGATCAAGAAACATCAAAAGAAGAAGATATACGCCAGGACCCCACCCCAGAGAAAGAAGAAACGAATCAGACCATATCTTGTAAAGCATTGGCAAGAATTACCACTCCTCACTCTCAAGATAGAAGGACATATCAAGAACAAAAAGGTGCAAGAAGTGAAATATCACATCGAGAAAGAAGAAATGAATCCAACCATATCTTGTAATTCATTGTTCGAAATTACCACTCCTCAAGCTATCAAGATAGAAGGACATATCAAGAAGAAAAAGGTTCAAGGAGTGAAAGATCACATCGAGCGTCAAGAAATGAATCCGACCATATCTTATAAAGGATTGGAAGAAATTACCACTCCTCAACCTCTAGAGACAGAAGGACATATCAAGAAGAAAAAGGTTCAAGCAGTGAAAGATCACATCGAGCATCAACAACAAGTTCTCCAACTTTTAAAGGATAACGCCACTTCGGTGCAAAATCAAACGAAACAACAGGTAGATCAACATCGTAGTGAAAAATGTTTTGATGTAGGTGATTGGTTATTTTTACTGCTACATCTCAAGCAAGCTATTTATGAGAAGGAAATGTTGGCAATACTACATGCACTTAAAAAATGGCAACCTTACCGAATGGGAAGACTCTTCAAGGATGAGGATGTGGAAGCATTGTTTTGTGCTATTTCTATTATCCAACCAGATTGGATAAACAAAGCAAGGGATGAATGGAAGAAGGACGAAGAAGTATGGCCACTTATTCAAAAGTTGCTAAAGATCCCAATTCAAACAATATTGCCAGAAATTGAAGAGGAACGGAAAATCATATTGGAACCTAGAGCAGTCATAGAAACAAGAACCCGACAGCGATGAAATTGATCAATTTCAGAGTATCTCATCAAGTGGAAGAACTTACCCGCTGAAGATTCCACATGGGAGGACAAGAATTTTATACAGAAGCATCAAGAACTACTCAAGCGTTGAGGACAACACTTTTTGAAGGAGAGGGGCATGTTAGGCCCCTATACTACTAGTGTAACCCCTTATTGTTATTAGTACAACACACTTATTATATTGATGTACCCATGTAGTGCCCATATTGTTACTATTGTGCCCCATAGAAGCCCACTATTGTTATTATTGTGCCCTTACATTATTATTGTTATGTCGGCTCTGATTATGTTATGACCCCTTAGACTCCTATATATAGAAAGGAGGTCTTTTCATTTGTATCATCCAAGAATTGTTCATTTATGTAATGTAAAGGAGGTTTCCCCCTCGAAGAGGCTGAATTCTAAGGCGTTGATCTATCTTTTCTATCTTTTCTTGAGCTGGTTTCATAACAGCACTCAACTATGAAGTCCCTAAAGATACAACCAATCAAGCAAATTCCAAGTATTTCCGCTCTGGGTGATGAGGACCAGACACCAAAATACAAGAAAGTGAAGTAGGGGCCTTCCGAAGATAGTCTGGGATAATGACAGCCCAGGCCTACCAGCGAGGGTATCATAGGAAGTTACGCTGACCTCCAAACAACAGCTTGTGCTGGTGCAAGCCCCTGAGCTTCGCAAGGGTGCCCCCCAGAAGTACTTCTGAGAGTGATACAACATTGACCTCAGGTGCCATAGGATTCCCCTCCGCAGCCACCTGTGTAGATCCCTAGGATAAGCAACTAAGGTTACCAACTCATGTCAGAAGCTAGGCGGAACAGTCTTGAGGTAAGATCTAACAAGTAGGAGAGGGGGTATCTCTCTTCCTTATCTTCAAAAACCCTCGTGCTTAACTCCCAGATCCAGAGCTTTACTGGTCTCCCTAACGCTATCGGATTTGCACTCTTTATTTAAACTTCTATGTTTGATAGTTTAAAGTGGCCTTTGATATTTTTATCTCCACTTGCCTAATCCAAGGCCCTAAATATCCTAAAACTTGTTGGTGTGCCTAAATCGACAATATAAAAAGTTCTAGTATATTTTAATTAACGCTTGATTTTAAAGGCTGTTCTTTTAAGTCAAGGGTATGGGAGTGAAACTAATGATGTGTGTATGACTCAACAAAAATCAAAGAAAAAGTAACTACATGAATGCAATCATTTTTCTTTTGATGAAAAGCAACTTCTACTGGGGTTCTAAGAAACACCTAGAAAGCAAAAAACTTTTTCCTTTTCTTTTCTTGCAACATACTTCACACATGCAAAAACTAAAATGCTTTAACTATGTAAAATTGTCCTAATGCAAGGTGTAATGAAGATGCAAGAAACTTAAGATTATTCTAAAGCAAAGAATGAAAGAAAATTGTTTATCGCTTCTAATTAGCCACCTTAGATGTTCAGATAGAATATAATTTCCTAATGCAAATTTTCATCCAAACACTAAAAGCAAATCTTAAGACAAACAAAATTCACTCTCACTCGCAAAAAGTAACCAAATCAAAACAAGGCAAAAGAAAGAAAAAACCAAGTTTTTAAGAAGTTTTCTTTAAAAGCAAAAGCAAAAACAACTTTTCAAAAATTCTCTAAATACTATTGAAAACTTTGAGACCGAAAAATAGGCAACAAAAACACTTTTCAAGTTATCAACTCGAAATGGGCGAAAACTCAACAAAATAGGTGCTTCAAGATGCTCTTAACGACCAAAAAGCAGCAAAAAGAGCTTGGTGACAATGATCAAAAGACCAAGAAAGACAACTTTCAAAATCGTCACTCAACAAATTTCAAAAAGAGAGAAAAGCAAATGGCCACAAGATGTAGTTTTGACACAAAGCAAGAAGATCACAAAGATAAAGTTTGTCACAAAGATTGAAACCAATCTTTCTGCTCTGGAAGACCAGAATAGCCAAGATTCCTAGAAAGAAATCTCGTGTGCTCAAACACAATTGATGATACGTGCAACAAAACAAAACAAGACCAAAACTTTCCACAATAAGAGAGAATTCAAAACCGGAAACTTGCTGCAAAACCAAAGACTGACAACAAAAATTCACTGCTCAGGAAACCCTCATACCAGCAAATAAATTTTCTGAACAAGAAAGATTTGCAAAAATCTTGGAAAATTAGGGTATATGCGACTATGTCAATGCACAGATGCGTGTATACGTGATTCAGCCCAAAGAAACCTACGTATATGCGGCTTCATATGGGGAAACTTGCATACATATGCTTCTGTAACCTGGCAAAACTGTGTATATAAAAATTCACAAGAAAAAGCAAAAAAGGGGTCTGAAGAAACTTCTCAGACTTAAATTCTGAGTTCCTATAGGAACACACAACTCATTTATAGCAAGAACATCAAAGGTTGAGCCTCAATTGGCTTAAATTAACCCAAACTAGGAACAACAATATTGTTGTCCCTAGTCTAGTCGCCAATTTTGTTGAGGAACAAAGTCCCCTAGGGTTTTGGGTCAATACCCTAGCAGAGCGGGGGTTATCTACAGTAAAAAAACAAGCATTCCACACAACCATGATACTAATACAAGCAAACTACATGAAGAGAGGTCGACTTGGGGTCCTTCGTTTGGGTAGATCTAGCCAGGGTCCAAACCCTCTTGGAGTTCCTTTCAGTCTTAAAACCTGCAAAACAATCAATTCAAAGAAGCATAGCAGTATATGGACCAAGCATCATATAGAAATCAACTTCATAGCATATTGAAAGGTAGTTAGTTATACAATTGAAACAACTATTCATATGCAAACCATAACAACAACATCATAAGCATGAAGAAGATTGATTTTGGGAACAAGACAAATGTTTCTTTATTGTAGATAACTAAAACAAAGTAAGGAATGATATCACCTGAATCTTCCTCTTGTTGGCTCCAAGCGGAACTGTCCTCCGGATTCGTGTAATCCCAAGTCTTCAAAAGGCTCCTTCCATGACTCACACAAGGATATCTCAACTAGTGAAAAGACATCATAACTCAAGGAAACAAGGGTTTCCTATAATGGGGGAAGTGCTGGAAGCACAAGGATCTTCAGACCTGATCAGGGATAATCTCAGCATAGTGATTTTCTCTCTATTCTCTCCTCCTTTAGGGCTTTCCTTTGAAGCCTTTTTATACTTCTCCCAAAGTAGTTTTTTAGTTGGGAATTTGTTGGGAACATTTGGGCCATGGGCACTAATAGGTAATCAACAGGTAAAACCCGTGATCTGTGCCCGAAATTAAGGAGATTTCATTTTTTTAAGTGTTTTAAGACATATATGCTGGATGGGTATACACAAACCCGCGTACACACGCGTTTGGCTCAATGCAATATTGCGTATAGGGAGTAAAACACTGTTTTTTAAGTATTTGGACCAGGTTTGGAAGGAGGGGTTGCCCTAGGCCATGAGTGCAGCATCACAAACATCAAGAGTGAGATTTGGAGCTATAACAATCATTTGGTTACCATATAGTTTATATATGTCATATTTGTTGAAATAATAAACCAATTTTAAAATGTTGTTCTAATAAAGGGTCATAACCCCTACAGGTTCGACCCTGGGGTGCGAAACTTGTATTCTATATATCATAAAACAAAGTACCAATGCACCATACAATTGGTATTTGTAGAAAGGCCAAGCATTTGCAATTTTGTAGCACAATTATCATTGTTTTTGTGATATCTTGTAAAGTTTTTTAACGTTTGGATAAATTAGAGAGGAGAGTTTTCTGAAGGATTTTTAGAGTGTTTTAAGAAGCTGCAGAAATAAAGAGGAAAATTTGGTATTGGGGATTTGATGTAATTTTAGTCATTTTGCATCTTAATTAAAGAGGCCACTCCCTTGGAAGCAGACTCAGAGACATAACCCACACTGAATGAACTTCGTTATCAATCTCGTTTGTGTTATTTTGTGTTATCTGCAGTTTTTGTTTATGTTATTATATTTTATTAATATTTTGTCAAGATTTGGTATTTCACATTTCAATATTTAAGCTCAATAAATTATAGGCTCACCATAAAAGATCTTAATCAAGTTTGGTATTAGAGTAAAGTGAGCTAACTTGATTTTGTTTTTGAGTGTTAATGATTACTAGGTCTAAGTTTAAGAAGGGAGAAGGTGAACTTGAAGCTTACAATACTTAAATCGGTATGAGCAGCTTCACTCAAAGAGGAGAGATGTCTTCACCAAGATGAGAGAGTTATTTTAAAAATGAGGTAGATTTTCTTGAAGTGTTTTCTATGTCGTAGTCAAAGGTGTAAGAGCTATATAAAGAGAAAGAGCTTTGGAAAGGAGAAGGTACCTCCTCTTCCTTCTTCTCTACCTCTATCTCCTCATCATTCATCACCTCCTTCTTCTCGATCACCATCGCCATCTCCTCATAAGAAAATTTCTCCGAAGAATCCATTGTTGAAGTTGGATGTTAAGTTTGACTTATCACTAGATAATGGTGAGCTAATGTAGAACAATTAAATAATTGGATTCGACAGATAGAAGTTTATTGTCGTATTCACCTGATTGATGAAGAATAGGTAAAGATATAGTTGGCCTCTCTTCGACTTGAAGGTACAACGTTGGTATGGTGGGAAACCAAACTTTGAGAAGGTAGAAAAATTAATGGTAAGCTTCTTTCTTCATGGTCGAAATTCATTAATGCATTAAATAAGCAATTTTATCCATTAGCTTATACTCATAAATAAATAATGGAAATACCAAATGTAAGACAAGGAAGAGGACAAAACATGCAAATTTTTTTAGCATGGATATTTCCATAGTCAACAAATTGTTGTTGATAAGGACTTCTCGAGAACTGTGCATTACACTCGTTATTGTGCCCAATGTTTCAGGTGAACCCTTCACCCATATTCAGGGACTAGAAGCTTACTGATGATGTGAAGAGTGTTGGACCTCTAAAAATAGAGGATGGTGATGGAATATATATGTTAGAAGAAAAATAACAGTTATAGGAGGAAAATAATAGCAAATAGGAATATATTTGATTAAAACAATAGAATTAGATAAATAAATATTTGAATAAAATTAAAATAGTTGATAAGGTAGAAATTTTAATATTTTATTGTTAATTAAAATAATCTTATTATTAATCAACAAAATTTTAACTACTAAAATTTGGTTAAAAGAAAAATGGGACAAAAACAAATTAATGATTTTTTTATATTATATATATTTAGGAATACATTATTATAATAATAAGGAGAATAAGATTGGTAAATTTTGATTGAAAATGAATTAAAAGAATTGATTTTTGGTCAAAATAATTATTGTGACAAATCATTATAAAGGAAAACAAATAATTAATTAAAGATTGTTAAAAATTTAAAGGAAAAATTTGATCAAAGGGAATTAATGAAGCTTTGAAAAATATTTAGGAATAATGGATTAAAACAAGGCCGCATAGCTAGCGTTCCCTGCCGCTTAGTTTAGATATAGTTAAATTAAAGTAAATAAATGAAAAAATAGCCAAGAAAACCAAATTCATTTGATTCACTTTTTGCATGAAACCATTAAAAAAATGAAAAAAAAAATTGTCAGAATCTTTCGGATGTGAATTGTGTAAAAAGATTTTGACAATATGAATAACTATGCAAATCTCCACTCATAAATAAATAATGTTTTTAAATAAATCTTGACAACTAAAAAATAAATTGTTATTTTTATTGGATTATACATATATATATATATATATATATATATATATATATATATATATATAGTAAATTTTAATTGTAGTTAATTTTTTTATTGTATTGAATTTGAAAAAAATTCATTTAAAAAAAGAGTTGAAAATATAATTTAAATTTAAATTTTGGATTTTTCCACATACATTTTTAATTAATTTTATTTAAAATTTGGTTAAAAAATGATTAAAATTGTAAATTTGTTGTTGAGTGTTTATTTGTTGTGTTTTTTAGTCAACCCCATCTCAAGGAGAGCCTTGGTGTGCATCACTTATCAATTTAGAGAATTGAGGAAATATAGAAAGATTATATGCAACATGGTATATTTAGAAAGCCAATTTAAATTTATTTTTAAATTGAAATAAACATTGTGTTGCAACATTTTTTTAATATTTCTAAATAACTCCTACCTTTAACAAAAGATGTCATTTGTATTACCAAAGTTGTAAAGTTTCTAAATTGAAAAAATACTTTTTTCTTTTTTCTTTTTGCATGTGGTTCACGAGCACCCTGGTCAGTGAGTGATCGCTACGTCCACGGAAAAATCTGGGCGATTAATCTGGGTTAATCGCCCCTCAGCCTACTGCAAGACTTGACCCCAAGGGCTTCGGGTGGATTCGACCCTGTGACCTCCCGATGACGAGGCACGATTTTTGACCAATTGAGCTAACCCTTGGGGCTAAATTGAAAAAATACTTTTATACCTATTTAATTCATTTTTTTTAATTTATAACTATAATAAACTTTTATATCAAAATTATGTTAAATAATAAATATTAAAAAAAATTATACTGGGCTTATTTTGCCTAACTAAGATAAACTATAAGCAGATATAAAAATATAAATCCATTCCTAATTCACATATAAAATTGTATATTTCTATTATTATTTAACTTATACTTATCATTAAAATCAAATTTATTTTATATGAAATTGCATTATTTAAACTTGTATTACTAAATTACTAGCAACATGTACACCGAAGACATTATGAAAAAGTTAAAACATTATTAGAATTGGTTATATTAAGTTTGACAATCTTTTATTTAAGAATAATGAAAATATTATATCAAGTAAAAGATAAAAATTTATGTCCTAGTATTATGTTCTTACTAAAAACAATTCAAAAGAATATCTACCAAGATTCCCTTTGGTTTTTGGAATAACAAGGGCCCATGTATATATACAATTGCCCACTATTTTTATTTAATTTTATGGTTTTATTAAAAAGATCTATCCAAGTTTTTTTAACCACTATTAATAATATTAAGTAATACAATTGTGTTTGATAATGTGACCTATGGTTCTTATCGGTTGACACTAAATCATGTTGCGCCTACTTATATTCCTCTAGGCTAGTTAATAGTAATTTACACCTACTTCTCCTCACTTACGCCATAAGAAGAGTTATTGATTGAGGGAAAACCAGGAGCGTTAATAGCAACCCTAGACAGAGGAACCCTTAATAGATAGAGTAGTTACAATGAAAGTAACTTACACTTTGTTAAGGATTAAAGTTGTGAGGTGTTACTGAAAATTCCATTCACGAAGATACACAAGCAGGCCATAAGGACTAGTAATAATAGCCTAAGCAGCCTCCGTGCATGGGTCTTATCAATTTTTAATTTTATTTTTGATTAGTATTAAAATAAAATAATATTCAAATAATATTAAATAAAAAAACAAGTGCATAAAAAATAATATTTTTTAAATAATGGAGGGTACATTATAATAATTATAGTACACATGTCATGTCATTAGAGTACATATTGATATAATGAGAGTTGTATAAATTGTACACATGTCATTTTTACATATTTTTTTCAAATTTATATTTTTTAAATTATTTTTTGTTTGACAATTAAAAAATAAAACCCATAAAAATTGTTTATTCAATACTTTAATGAGAAAATGGAATTTTTGAATTTAATTACAAACCATTTGTGTTTATGGTACATAGTAATTAATATATAATGTTAATTTTCAAATTATCTATATTTATTGTACATAGTAATTAGTGATATAGTATATAGTAATTAATGATAGAGTACACAAAATTCAATTCTTTTCATCATTACACAATAAGAGGGGAGACATTTTAACCAATTATATTTGAAATAAATAGATATAAATTTTATTTAAAAATAATAAATTTAATTTCATAATGTTAAATTTAGGATAGATTTTAAATTTTTTTAGTCAAAGAAAAACTAATAGCAAGTGAATGAAAAATTGAATACGTAATAAGCATTGAAAATGTAATAATCAATAAATTAAGATTGGTTAAATTAGATTTATAAATGAATTAAAAGATTTGATTTTAGGTCAAAAGAATTTTATTATATTGTAAGTTTTTAAAAACTAATAAGGGAAGGAAATTACAAAGATAATTGAATTAGATAATATTAATGATTAAAACTAAAATTAAAAGGAAAAACAAGTATTTTCCTTTTTTTCTTTATTAATTAAAAATTAAAATTAAATAATTAAAACTAAAAAATAAAATTAAAATGAAATAAGAGAACCAAAGGGTTAAGAGGGGTTAGAACTTGAAATAAAAGAACAAGGTTTAGAGGAAAATAAATGAATCATGGACTTCCAGGATTGGCTTAAATGATACCCATGATCCCGATTAAAGTTGGTAGGGCGTTTTTCAATTTCAAGGGCTTCCCTAATGATTCGGCTGGTATGGAAGGGCGCAGAGGATAATATTTTGGTTTAATGAAAAGTAATAAGATGCTTGGTATTATGGGAGTGCTTGGGTGCAAAGTTTTACTAAAGAATTTAGGAATACAACATTGGCTTTGAATATTCTATTAGATTATCTAGAGACACTTTTGAAATATGTTGGTGCATTGCATAATTATCTTCACCATACTCTTTTGATGTTTAATCCCACTAATTTGGATGAAGTATGTGTCCAAGCTACTCATCTTGAGTCCAGGGTAAAGAGTGTGCAAAAAATGATTTCACGAAGAAGAAACCATCCAAGTTTGTTGAAGGAAAATATAAAGGAAAGAAGATAAGCAAGAAAACTGTGACAATGAATAAAGAAGAGGCAAAAGAAACATGCTTTCATTGTAAGAACGAAGGGCATGATGATGTGTTGAAAAATGTAGCAAGAAAGTATTAATTTGATTTTTCCTTGGTCAAATTGTGAAAATTCAAATTTCCACATCAACAAACAACTTGGGCCCAATTAAATCGTGTGACATGGCCTGTGTCACTTAGTTTACTCAGTAAATTGGAGTTAGAGGGATTCGAGTTCAGTTAAGCATGTGTGATTGCTAATTTGTAGCAATCAAGGTCAATATTTCAAGTTGTTTTCAGCTACACTAGTTCTAACTGTTGGAGGAACTAGTGGAAGGTCAGTTGTGCAGTGAGACTTTATTATAACTCAATGATAATCTAATTAACTAATCAATCAACCCAAAATAGCTAGTGCATGTAAAGAATTTGAGTTTCCCAGTTGTGGTGGAGATTCCAAGGCAGTTTAACATCAGTTGTAGACTAGTCTTGAGTGTACAGGTGTTTCATGCAGTCATATGATCAACCTTGGGAATTGCACAATCATTTTGGAGGAATTTCCTAAATAATAGGGGCCTAATTTTCTTAGGAATTGCGTAAGGAAATAGGGGCTCAAGCAGAGGAATAAATTGACTAAGTATGGGTTAGAACTTCTAAGTGAGTAGAGAGATAGGTTATTCACTTGCAGGTTGATCTCAGATTGAGCTAGCAATTGTAATACATCTCTATTCATCATATTAATGAAAGCATACATAAGGGTTTTTTAGCAAATGGATTTCCCTTGGAAAAAATACTATGTGCATGTGTGTTATTTTTGATTGCATACTTGTGATTGATGTTCTAAGTTGTGAATTGAATTCCATAGAGCAATAGAGTAGGTTTGTGTCTTGTGATTTTGATTAAAATTTCATGAGCAATTACAAATCTGCACCATAAATTCTACATGGTATTAGAGCAAGATTCACATTAGAATAATAATTTTGAATTTTTTTTCAGGAGGCTCTAATTCGCAGTTCAGTGTGGCAGGATCTCTTTAGAGTTGCGAATATGACCTTTAATGGGCTGAGACTAGAGTATGCCTTAGAAGGCAACTCTAATTTCATTCCATGGAATGATCACATGGAGGCAGTGTTGGATGACAATGCATTGTTAGAATACATCAAGAAAGTTGTTGCAAAACCATAGACATTTAATGCACAAAACCTAGCCCAATGGGAGAAAAATGTAGCCCAAGTGAGGAGAATAATCTTGGAGGGAGAGCGAGACCACATTGTCACAATGTGGAAAGAACTGACAAAATTGTTCGAGAATAGAAACGACGATAGGAAATTGACGCTCAAGGATAAAATTCAAAATATCAAGATGCAAAAGAATGACACTATCCCACAGCATCCGAGCAGATTTAGACAAGTTCATGATGAACTTGGTGGGATTGGTGTTAATGTTGCAGAAGATGACTTGGTAAGCCTAGCCCTTCTAGGACTTCCCAAGAGCTAACATAGCTACCAAGATTCGGTGAATGAGAGGGAGAAAAATCCAAATTGGGAACTCTTAAGGTCCGATTTGGTAATGGAGGAAATCAGGTAGAATACTAGAGATGGGACTTCATCCAGGGGCGAGGATGAAGAAAAATTTACATTGGTTGGAAAGGGAAATAATGGAAAAGGGAAGAAATCTCAAACCAAACCAAAATCCAGCTAAGGGGGAAAGAAGAAATATTTGTCAAAAATTAAATGCTTCAATTTTCATGAATTTAGGAACTATGCCATGAACTTTCCACACAAAAGTTTGAGCAATAATGACTCAGGAGGAGCAGCAGGTGAAGCCTTGGTCTCATAGTTCGAGCTTGAATTCACCCTTATTGCATGCATGCCCATCATAGTGATGGGGAGTGTGTGATACTTGGAATCAGGTGCATCGTTACACATGACAAGGTGTAGAGCGTTTTTTAGTGACCTAAAGGAGAAAGATCTCTAGATGTACATTGGTTTGGGGGACGACGGAAGGTACAACATGACCGGGATTGGTATAGTCACCTAATATAGGGATTCAAGCTCCCCTCTGAGACTCAAGGATGACATGTTCGTTCTAGGCCTAAAAAAAAATCTCATCTCTATTGTAGTTTTGGAAAACCGTGGTTATGATGTGATCTTCAACAAAGGAGAAGAATTCTTGAGACACATAGACATGAGATAGGTAAGCAGATTGGGGTTCGTGTGAAGAACCTGTACAAGCTATATGTGGAAGATTGTGTTGCATTAAGCAGTAAGGTAGAGAAAGTGTGGAGCCATGATGTTAGTGAACTTTTGCACAAAAAAATTTGGCATTTTCATCATGGTGCATTGGAGATTATGTAGCAAATAACCAATGGCCTCCCTAAAGGAGCACTTGAGAAGTAGAATGTATGCAAAGAATGTACCTTGTGGAAGTATGAATAGTCCATATTCCATGATCAGGACAACAAAACACATGCAGTCTTGGAAAGGATCCACTTTGATGTCTATGGACCTTTCTCAACAACGTCCATTACCAAACACAAATGTTTTGTCATTTTTATTGATGAATTCTCAAGGAAATGCTAGATCTTCTTCACGTAGAAGAAAGATGAGACATTCTACAATTTCGTAGAATTCAAGGCACTAGTTGAGAAAGAAACAGAAAAAAAGTTGAAGCCTCTCAGGAGTGATAATGGAGGTGAGTATGTTTCAAATGAATTTAAAAATTTCTATGTGAAAGAATTAATTCAAATAGAGCTAACAACAGCTCACAACCCACAATAGAATGGGGTAGCTGAGATGAAGAACCAGAGCATTGTGGGAACAGTGAGAGCTATGTTACATGACCAAGGCCTATCTCTGCATTTGTGGGCTAAGGCATGCAACACAACAATCTATTTGCAGAACTGAAGTCCTCATCAGATTCTTGGTATGATTACACCAGTAGAGGCCTTCTCAAGGAGAAATCCATATGTTTCGCACTTCAGTATTTTTGGAGCCTTTGTTTAATGCAATGTGTCCAAAGAATTAGGGAAGAAACTTGAGTCGACAACATAGTTGGGGATACTTTTGGGTTACACAGAAACTCCTCACAACTACTTTGTGTACTTACCTTCCCCTAGAATGACATCTGTGTGAAGGGATGTAAATTTTGATGAGGAAAAAGTGACATGGTGCTCTCTTGAGAGGGAGCTTCAAATCTTACGAAAAGGGGAGAGTTTGGATCCAAAGGAGGAACCTATGGAAGTTGTGGAGAAATCACAAATAGAGGATATGAGAGTGGAGACATCCACTCAAGAAGAAACATCTAGAGAAGGTAGAAAAAAATCAGGGAAGCTGATAGACTTGTGCAGGATGCGTGGGAGAAAGTGGGAGCTCCTTCAAATTTGTGAGAGCAGAGGAGGTCACTTGATTGGTACACTGACTACATGGCTATAATGACTAATCTTGTAGAGATTGAGCCATCCTATTTCGAGGAAGTAGTGGAGAAACATGTATGGGTTGATGCAATGGTGGAGGAATACAAATCCATTGTAAAGATTAGAGTTTGGAAAGTGGTCCAAAGACTTAAAGATAAATCAATTGTGGGTTCAAGATGGATCTTCAAGGTTAATCATGTAGCATATAGAAGCATAAAGAAGTATAAGTCTAGGTTTGTGACCAAGGGGTACTCTCAAGTTGAGGGAATTGAATATGAGGAGACCCTTACTCCTGTAGCAAGGTACTCAGCCATTAGATCAATTATTGCACTGACTACATAGATGGGGTAGAAGATCCACCAGATGGATGTAAAAATAACATTTCTCAATGGAATCATTGAGGAGGAGGTGTACATTGAGCAACCAGAAAGTTTTGAGACATTTGATTGGGAGTATCATGTGTGCAAACTCAATCAAGCATTGTATTCTCTCAAACAAGCACCCCATTATTGGTACACCAGGATCGACAACTATCTCACTCCTTTGAACTTCACCAAAATTGAAGCAGATGCAAACCTATATAACATCTTGTTAGAAGGTAAATTTCTTATTATTGTCTTAAATGTTGATGATTTGATTTTAACTAGTGATGAGTAGATGATCAGATCTTGCAAGGAGGACCTTGCAAGGGAATTTGAAATGAAGGACATGGGTTTGATGCACTACTTCCTTGGATTGGAAGTATGACAGGGAAATGTGGATCTGTTTGTGTCTCAAGGAAAGTATGAAAATGAGATACTGCAAAGATTCCACATGGAAAGTTGTAAACCCATGGAAACACCTCTGGCAACCAACTGGAGGAAGGAGGATGCCACTTCAGGTGAAGAAGTGGATGTTACCATTTATTGGTAGCTAGTGGGTTCACTGATGTATCTTGTGAACACATGAATAAATATGTGCTATGCAGTCAACTAATTGAGCCAAGCTATGGTTAGGATAGCCAAATTGTTTTGGAAGGTGGCTAAGCATGTTTTACGGTACCTCAGAGGCACTACCTAGTTTGGACTATGGTATAAACGGACAGAGGGAGTGAAGTTGTGTGGCTTCATAGATGCATATTAGGCGAGGAATCCATCAGACCTAAAGAGTACATCAGGTGGAATTTTCAATGTTGGATCTGCAACTGTTTCCTGGTACAACAAGAAGCAAATATCCGTGGTGCTCAAATCGACAAAAGAAGAATACATGGCTACAAGTCAAGCAACATGTGAGGTGATCTCAATGAGAAAGATACTTGTTTGACTATTTGGTCAGGTGATGGATCCAACTGTGATCTATTATGATAATCAAAGTTTCATTAAGCTCTATGAGAATCATGTATTTCATGATCGATCCAAGCATATAGATATCTGATATCACCATTTAAGAGGATGCATGCAGAGGTAGATAATGTTGCTACAATACATTCAGATAGAGGAATAAGATGTTGGAATTTTGACAAAGGCCTTGTCAAGAGGGAAGTTAAAGTGGTGTAGGATAGGGTGGTTGATAATCCATTTATTGCTGAAAGGGAGTCTTGAAAAATGTATCAAGGAAGTCTCAATTTGATTTTTCCTTTGTCAAATTGAGAAAATTTGAATTTCCACATTAGTAGACAACTTGGATGCAGTTAACTTATGTGACATGGCTTGTTTCGCTATGTTTACTCAGTAAATTCGAGTTAGAGGGCTTGGAGTTTAGTTAAGCATCTGTGATTACTAATTTGTAGCAATCAAGGTCAATTATTTCAAGTTGTTTTTAGTTAAACTAGTACTAACTATTGGAGGAACTAGTAGAAGGACAATTGTGTAGTGAGACTTCAATCTAACTCAGTGATAATCCAGCTAACTTATAAATAACCCAAAAATAGCTAGTGAATGTAGAGAATTCAAGTTTCCCTTATGTGGTGGACATTCCAAGGCAGTATAACATCAATATTAGACTAGTCTTGAGTTTATAGGTGTTGCATGCAGTCAGATGATCAACCTTGGGAATTGCACAATCATTTTGGAGGAAATTCCTAATAACAGGGGCCTATTTTCCTTAGGAATTGCGCAAGGAAACAGGGGCTCAAGTAGAGGCATAAATTGACTAATTCTAGGTTAGAGCTTCTCAGTGAGTAGAGAGATATGTTATTCACTTGCAATTTGAGCTCAGTTTGAGCTAGCAATTGTAATACATCTTTATTCATCATATTAATGCAAGTAGACATAGGGCTTTTTTAGCATATTTCTTTCTCCTAGAAAAATATTGTGTGCATGAATGCTATTTCTCATTGCATGTTTGTGATTGATGTTCTAATCTGTGAATTGAATTCCACAATGTAGTAGAGTAGGTTTGTGCCTTTTTATTTTGACTAAAATTTCATGAGGAGTTGCAAATCTACACCATAATTTCTACATGATGTTCACTACTGGAAGTTGCATCCTAATCAAATACCTAAGAGGTTTTGAGGTAAGGGAAAATAAAACATTGTTTCAACAATGCAACAAGATTTGGTATCTGATTCAGGTGATGAAACTCAAGTCACAATTATTGGAGTATAAGGTAAAGCATTTGCTCATGCTAGTTCTAGTTCTTCTATTTTGTCTCTTAGTGATGAAAGTAAAAGAAGTTATATTTTTCATGTAAGGGTGATTATTAAGCATACAAAAGTAGATACTATTTTTGATACCTGTTCCCAAGTGAATTTGATTTATGAGGTAATTCTCAAGAAGTTGCGATTAGAAACGATACATAAAAAAAAACCCTATCCTTTTGGTTGAGTTTGCAATAATGCAAAGTTGTAAGTGACGAAATAGAGTAAACTGAGATTTTCTATCACTTCAAAATTTATTGATGAGGTTTAGTTAGATGTGGTTCCTCTTGATATCTATAGAATTGTTTTGGAAAGCCCTTATTTGTATGATAGGAAAGTTTATTCTTTAGACAAGAGAACAAATATCACCTCACTAAAGATGGGGTTGAGTATATTGTAAGAGAGCACAACTTGAAAACTAATTTATCACTTTTTAGTGCAGGGAAAATGAAGAAACTCATTAATGCTAACAAGAATTTTGTACTTCTAGTTGTGAAAGTAAAGGATATTGGGAAATTTGATTCTTTCAAGGGTTGTTATCCATCTCATAAGGATGAATTGGTTAAAATAGTTTAAACTACGATGAGACTTTTTAGGAACCTAAAGGATTGCCTCCTAAAAGGGAGATCCAACATGAAGTTCAGTTGCAGGAAGGTGCCCCTCTTCCTAATATCGGAATGTACAAGATGTCTGTGATTAAAAGTAAATAGATTAAGAAGTAGGTTCAAGAGTTGCTTCAGAAGGGAGTTTTCAGAACGAGTACCTCTCCATGTGGATCATTTATTGTGATGGTACCAAAGAAGGATGATACGTGGAGAATGTGTGTTGAATTTCAAGTGCTAAATAAGATCACAATAAAGAATTGATACCATCTTCCTCATATTGATGATTTTTTAGATCAGTTGAAATATGCAATTTACTTTACTAAGATAGATGTAGATTTTAACACTCTACAGAAATTACCTGTAGATGAATTCTAAAAATAGAAAAATAAAGAATGATGAGAATATAAAACAAATACATAGAGATTTCTCTTAGATCCCAAATCCGGGACTACTAGATAAATTTTTAATTATGTTCCTTTCAATGTTACATATATATATATATATATATATATATATATATATATATATATATATGTATATATATATATGTATATATATATATATATATATATATATATATGTATATATATATATATATATATATATATATATATATATATATATATATATATATGTATGTATATATATATATATATATATATATATATATATACATGCCGAACCATTCATAAACCCCAATCCATTAACCTTGGATTAAAACATATGTAGTTCGCTTGACCAAATATACAAAATACCATGGGTAGAAAACCATCATGCCCAAAACAATGTGCAAAACCCATGCACAAAACCATAGTTAGGTCCGTCCACCTAATATAGGGTCCATTTTTTTTCCAATGTGCTGCCCTGGACCCCATATAGTGGGGATATCGCCTCCCTGAAACCCCCCGACAGGGGGGCTTGTGCCCCCCGTGACCCCCTTGTTATGCTTGACACAACGAACAGGGGCTGCTTTCGCCCCCCATGACCCCTTGACTTGTGCGACTAGTCGTGGAAAGAATATAACACACAAACAACATTCTCCCACTTGTTATTTTCTTTTCCACACAGGGGGTCACATGAGAGCTTAGTCATTGGTCCAACCCTGTAACTCCCATTGTTTCTCTACACCAAGAAAAATTCACGGTGCTCACAAACTTCATCAATGCATCTGCAACATTCTTCAAAGTGTCTACCTTTACTAGCAACACCTTTTTATCCTCAACCATATCCCTCACAAAGTGATACTGAACATCAATGTGCTTTGTCTTTGAATGAAAAGTAGGGTTATTTGCCAAGAAAATTGCATTTTGGCTATTGGAGTCTATCCTTATAGCTCGTTGTACTAACCCCATACTTGAACACAATCTCTATAACCAAACTGCTTCCTTGCTTGCATGAGTGGCTGCCATGTATTCTGCCTTTTTCGTTGAAAGTGCCACTATAGACTGTCTCTTGCTCATCCAAATGATTGCACATCTAAATAGGTTAAAAACATACCCACTTGTGGATCTTCTCTGATCTAGATCTCCATCCCAGTCTTCATCAATAAAGCCAAGAATGTATAAAACTTTGTCCAATCCTGGTCTTCCTTGGTAGCACAAACCATAATCACTAGTGCCACGCAAATAAATGAAAATGTGCTTCATTGTTGTCCAATGCTCCTTCCCTTGTTTTGACATAAAATTGCTCAATACTCCCATTTCATGTGCAGTGTCTGGTATAGTACAAACCCTTGCATACTTCAGGCTACCGACTGCACTTGTGTATGGAACATGGGACATGTCCTCTTCCTCTTCTTGTGTCTTGGGACACTATTTAGTAGATAAATTTACACCTACAAGAATAGGAACCTTCACTGGTTTACTATCCTGCATATTAAACCTCTATAGTATTGTCTCAACATATTTCCTCTAGTTTAACGAGAGCTTCCTCTTTGCCCGATCTCATTTAATTTCCATGCCCAAAATATAGTTTGCAGCACCAAGATCCTTCATGTCAAATTTGGAGGATAATTGGGTCTTCAAATCCTCAATAATTTCTTTGTTATTTCCAATCACCAGCATATCATCCACATAGAAGACCAAATAAATAACATGGTCACCAATTAATTTAAAATACACACATTGATATGGTTTGCTTATGGTGAAGCCAAGTCCCCGTATATATGTATCAAATTTATGATACCGCATCCTTGGTGTTTGTTTTAACCCATACAAATACCTTTTTAACCTACATACCAGTTTTTTCTTACCATTCACCGCAAATCCTTTAGGTTGCTTCAAGCAAATCTCTTCTTCTAGATCCTTGTGAAGAAATGTTATCTTCACTTCTATGTGTTCTACCTCAAAACCAAAATCAGCAACAACGGATAAAAGTAATATCATAGAAGCTACCTTGGTAATAGGAGAAAAAATATCACCAAAATCAATTCTCGACACCTGGGAATAACCTTTTTCTACCAACTGAGCTTTGTATTTCTCCACCTTGATTTCTGCATTTATCTTATTCTTGAAAACCCATTTAATTCCAATGGGTTTCCTTCCATCCGACAACTCCACCAGATCCCAAGCCTCATTTTTGTCCAAAGATGCAATTTCATCAACCATGACCTCTTTTGAAAGTTTTCCATCCTTTGAATCTACTGCCTCCCTGAAATTTCTGGGATCATCATCAGTAATAGATAAAGAAAAATTTGAACAGAAATCATATGGACTATACCTTTTTAGATGCTTTCTTTCTCGAATTAATCTTCTCACAACTGGAGTTTGTGGCTCTTCATCTTCTGATTCATGTTTTGTTGTAGAGTCTGATTCTTCCTCCTCTAGCTCAAACTATATCTTCTCATGTTCCTTTGGTAGGAATTCATGTTTAATAACATCTTTCACCTCTCTAAACACCACATATCGACTGTACACTGTTGGTGCACTAAGATGTCTTTTTACAGGAAATCTTAATTCCTACATTAATTGTCAACCCAAGCAAGTCTTTTTATTTCAAGAGTGTCAACACTATATATGCAGTGAATTTAGAGGCTAACTAATAATAAATCGTTTCAATTGCTAATGACTATCTCTTCAAACTCAATCCAATAATTCTAAGACAAGTAACTCTGAAAGAAATTCATAACATACTTTGCAATTATACTTAACCTATTATGAAAGCAAATGAATCTGAATATAACTATAAAGAATCACACTTGGCAATCTTAAATGGAATTGAAACTAACTCACTCAATTATTAAAGAGAACTGCAACAATTGAACAACAAATGATAATTGAACAACAAATCCTAATTGAACAACAACTGATAATCAATTGATATCTGAACAACAAATGAGCATATTACGGAAAGTGATTAATTATATCTCTGAAATCTATGATAACATTACTTGGAATGAATCAGGGATCTAATGCTGGAACTAACATAACCAATTCAATCAAAATCATTACTCATATATTACACATGGCTGAATCTGAATCTCGAATGAACAACGAATGTAAATAGGAATCGACAATCCTCACAGTAATCAAAATGATATTAACTTAACATTAACAAATAGTAAAGAATAAATAGAAAATATTATAGCACAGGTGAAGCAGTAGATCTTCTCTTGACTAGGCCCAAAGTTGCCAGAAGTCTCTGGTATGAAATACTCAGAATAGGATTATGAATTAAATGCACTATTCTTCATTAAAATAAGTAACAGAGTTACAACATCACCAAGATAACAGTATTATATGTCAAAAGAATAATTACAATCTGTGAATTTCTGAATAAGTCGTGCAGTTTGCCTTTCAGCCTTATATATAACAATTAGAAAAGTAAATAGATAAAAGTGAATCCTCAGGATCAGGGGATCCTGAGGATTTCGCAATACTCGATCTGATTTTGTCATAAAATAACATCGGTCTGCCTAATCTTCCACTGTCCTGCTTTGCCTCTGACACTATCTTTTTCCTTTATGAGATGCTACTGTTTTGTCGATTGAACAACCATCGCCCAATTCATGTCTTCTTCACATAAAAATAGTAAAAGTTAGTTTTTCCTGCTTAGATTCATCTAATTTGTTACTGATTACTTTTACCCAACTTTAGCTGTTATTTTCTCTACTTTTATCCATAAACAAATATAATCATGTGAGGATGAGTGCTAAATAAAGCTATTTACAAGGAGAAAACATACCTTTCTCTTGACCCAACATACAAAACCTTCCTTGCTTCTGGGTTCCAAAGCTTATAACTTTTTAAACCATCCTTATACCCAATAAATATGCTCCTTTCAGATTTACTATCCGACTTGGTTCTTTTCTCCTTTGGAACATGTACATATGCATCACAGCCAAATACCCTCAGATGTAAAAGACATGGTTTCTTACCAGTCCATACCTCATGTGGAGTCATATCCTCCAACGCTAATGAAGGTGATCTATTAACCAGGTAACATGCAGTCTCAATTGCCTCTACCCATAATTCATGTCCTAACCCGACACCACTGAGCATGCTTCTTTCCTTTTCCATCAATGTCCCATTCATTCTTTCCACAACTTTATTTTGCTGAGGTGTGTATGGAGTAGTCTTCTGCCGTGCTATACCACACATCTTATAGAACTCTTCAAATTCCTTCTTTCAGAACTCTCCACTATTATCACTCCTCAACACCTTGATCTTCTTCTCTGTTTGATTTTCCACCTGAGAATTAAATTGTTTAAACACATCACTGTGCACAAACTCTAATATCCCTTTTTCCCTCTTAGCACAAGAGGGGTAACTAACCTGATTCTGCTTCCCATATACACAATGTCATAGAAATCAAAATACAGAGAGAAATTAGACACACCTTCTACCATACCATTACCATGAAGTATTCAAAGTCCCTTCTGTCTAATATGTCCAAGCCTTTGATGCCAGAACATGGTCTTTTCTCCAAAGACCACTATATTTTCTTCTCCCCTTTTAGGAACCACATAATTGTTGCACCCATCAATAACAGTACTATCCAGAAGCTTGCACATAGTTCCAATTCAAACTCTCAACAACAATACTAGTGCTCCCCAAACAATATTGTAGGTATCTTTCTCGAACACTGTTTTTACATCTGCATCATCCATCTTGCTTACAGAAATCAGATTTCTAGCCAATGCCAGAATATGAAGAATACCTGGAAGTGTTCTAATCCTTTTACCTTGAAACTTCATCTTGAATTTTCCACTCCAACGATTCTAGCCTTCCTATCATCCCCTAAGAAGACATCACCACGATCATATTTCTCATACTCGCAGAACCACTCCCTATGGGGAGTGAAGTGAAGTGATGCATCTGCATCAATCAACCATGCCTCATGATCTACATGTGTACTTGAAGAACAAGCCAAGTACACATCACCACCTTCATCTGAGGTGGTTTTCACCTCTATAGAAGGAGCATCATCAGATCCCTTTCCTTTCTTAGGACCTTTAGATCTACAATCCTTTTTGAAGTGCCATTCCTTTCGCATTTCCAGCACAACTTTACAGGTTTTCCTGGAGATTTATATCTCCACTCGAGGACTTATTTTTGTTTTTGTTCTGGGACTATCCTCATATAGACAAGGCATATCCATTCTAGCCTCCATATTTTTCCATATAGACAACCGTATTGTGCTCTTTGCTTTACGATCCAACTTTTCTGAGTCTTCATTTGACACTGTCGTTGGTTTAGTACTTGGATCTCCCAAGGTCCACTGATCTTTATCCACTAACATATCCTCCATCTTGAGTTTCCACAACTCAAAAATCTGACCATTAAATGTATCGTTCTCTATCTTTCTACTGCTTGCCATCTTCTTTCACTGCAAGAATGGATCCCGTAGATCTCCCACTGAACAAGGTTTACCACAGGCCCGAGCAGAACCCCATTGTAGCAAAAGCATCCTCTTGAAGCTAAAACAACTCTGATACCAAATGTAGGTTTTAACCATGTATAGAAATTGTCTGTAGATGAATTCTTAAAATAGAAAATAAACAATGGTGAGAATATAAAACAAATACACAGAGATTTCCCCTAGATCCCAAAATCGAGACTACTAGATTGATTTTTCATTATGTTCCTTTTAAGGTTACAATACATATATATATACATGCCGAAGCATTCATAAACGCCAATCCATTAACCCCGGATTAAAACATAACCATATTTACCTTGACCGGATCTACAAAATACCATGGGCAAAAAACCATCATGCCCAAAACCATGTGCGAAAACCATGCACAAAACCATAGGTAGGTCCGACCACCTAGTATAGGGTCCAATTTTGTTTTGTTTTTTGTTTTTTGTTTTTGTTTTTTTTTTTTTTCGTTTTGTTTTTGCTTTTGTTTTTTTTATTTTTGTTTTTTGTGTTTGTTTGTTTGTTTTTGTTTTTGTTTTTGTTTTTGTTTTTGTTTTTTTTTTTTTTTTTTTGTTTTTGTTTTTGTTTTTGTTTTTGTTTTTGTTTTGTTTTGTTTATTTTTTGTTTTGTTTGTTTGTTTGTTTTCATTTCGTTTTGTTTTATTTTGTTTTGTTTTTTTTGTTTGTTTGTTTTGTTTTGTTTTGTTTTTGTTTTTGTTTTTGTTTTTGTTTTGTTTTGTTTTTTTTTTTTTTGTTTTGTTTGTTTTTTTGTTTTTGTTTGTTTGTTTTGTTTTTGTTTTTGTTTTGTTTTGTTTTGTTTTGTTTTTTTTTGTTTTGTTTTGTTTTGGTTTTGTTTTGTTTTGTTTTGTTTGTTTGTTTTGTTTTGTTTGTTTGTTTTGTTTTTTTTGTTTTTTGTATTTTTTTTTGTTTTGTTTTGTTTTTGTTTTTTGTTTTTGTTTTTGTTTTTGTTTTTTGTTTTTTGTTTTTGTTTTTTTTTTTTGTGTTTTTGTTTTTGTTTTTGTTTTTGTTTTTGTTTTTGTTTTTTGTTTTGTTTTTGTTTTGTGTTGTGTGTGTGTGTGTGTGTTGTTTGTGTTGTTTTTGTTGTTTTGTTTTGTTTTTTTTTTTTTTTTTTTTTTTTTCAGGGTGTTGCTCGGGAACCCATATAGGCGCACTACCATCCCCTTGAAACCCCTCGACAGGGGGAGCTACACCTCCCCTACTACACCCGACGCAATGAACAAGGATGACTTTTGCTCCCCTAGTCGTGCCCAAAACCATGCACAAAAGCATAGGTAGGTTTGCCCACCTAATATAGGGTCCAATTTTGTTTTGTTTTATTTCGGGGTGTTGCTCCAGAACCCATACAGGGGGACTACCACCCCCTTGAAACCCCTCGACAAGGGGAGCTGTGCCTGCCCTGTGACCCCCCTACTGCACCAGATGCAACAAACAAGGACGACTTTCACCCCCCGAGTGACGCTCCTGCATGTGTGACATGGAAATAATATAACACACACCCAATAATAGATGTGTGAAGTGGTTATCATCAAATTCAGGTTGCAAAGGGTGATGTTTGGAAAATTGCTTCCAAAGCTAAGCAAGGTTCATTTGAATGGTTAGTGATAACTTGTGGGATTTGTAACACCCCGATAACTTTTACTTGTGTGATGAATGATGTTTTTTGGTTGTTCATTGATGACTTTGTGATTGTATATCTAGATGATATTCTAGTGTTTAGTAAAAATTGGGATGAACATGTCGAGCATGTCAAGAAATTATTTGATACCTTGAAAAAGGAGAAGTTGTATGTGGAATTGTCAAAATGTGATTTTGGAAAGACATCATTAGTAGTACTTGGGTTATGTCATAGGGGGTGGTGAATTGAAAATTGATCCCTCAAAGGTTGAAGTGATTGTGAATTGGCCCAAGTATACAACAACAATGAAAGTTAGAAGTTTCCTAGGAGCAGTCCAATATTGGAGGAAATTTATTTCTCTCTTTTCATATATTGCATCTCCTTTGCATGCGTTGACTAGTGTGAATCAAGTCTCTCAGTGGGGAGGACAGCAACAAAAAGCCTTTGATACATTGAAAGAAAATATCAGTACCACACTAGTATTAGCATTGCCAACTTTGCTGCAGCAATTTGTGATTGAGACAGATGCAAGTGCGTATGCCATTGGATCATTTTTGATGCAGAAACGTAAGCCAATATGTTATCAGTCTGAGACCTTTTCTAAAGATGTTATTAATTATCCTACTTATGATAAAGAGTTGTATGCTTTAGTATAAAGTGTTAAGAAATGGAAACATTACTTAATGGGAAAGGATATAATAATACATACAGATCATCAACCGTTACAATATTTGTAGTCACAAACAAAGCTACAACAATCAAGAAATTTTAGGTAGATGGGATTTTTACAACAGTTTCATTTGGTCATCAAGTATAAGAAGGGTGTAAGTAACTAAGTATCTGATATGCTATCTAGACCTCCAATCAATGCAATTATTCTCTTGTATAATGACTCTTTAGCACTTGACAATTATGTTGAACAATATTCTGGGGATGCAGACTTCAAGGATGTGTACTAGAGGTTAAATCATGGTTCCTAAGACAAGAATTACCTTTTGCAAGGAAGTTTATGTTAGGCCCCTATACTACTAGTGTAACCCCTTATTGTTATTAGTATAACCCGCTTATTATATTGAAGTACCCATGTAGTGCCCATATTGTTACTATTGTGCCCCATAGAAGCCCACTATTGTTATTATTGTGCCCTTACATTATTATTGTTATGTCGGCTCTGATTATGTTATGACCCCTTAGACTCCTATATATAGAAAGGAGGTCTTTTCATTTGTATCATCCAAGAATTGTTCATTTATGTAATGTAAAGGAGGTTGCCCCCTCGAAGAGGCTGAATTCTAAGGCGTTGATCTATATTTTCTATCCTTTCTTGAGCTGGTTTCATAACATTTGGTATCAGAGCTTTGGATTCTAGGGTTTCGCCGCTCCAAACAGGTCATCTTGGAATTTTCGCTATAACTTTTTTTCTGTGACGTTTCAGAAGTCGCAAAAAAACCCATTTGAGAAGAAATCGCACTGAACATTGGGTCCGAATTTCAGAGCTTTTCGCGTGATATTTGCAGAGATATGATCTAAGGAAGTTGGTCTTTTTGCAGACTCCTGAATCACATTCAAAACAGGTGACCTGGGGAAAATCGTCATAACTTTCTCTTTGGGGATCGGATTGAAATTTTGTAAGAAGGTACAGAAAGAGGACGGATTGTAGTTTTTTGTATATCTTTCGTAGATCCAAAGGTCGAAACACTGACACGTGGAACTTCATACAAGTTCGTTCTTCTGGAAAGGTCTATAATCAGGTCATCTTGGGAGATTGTGCATAACTTTTTCTTAGAGAATCCAATTTGAATCAGACTAGTGGCATTGGAAAGAGGACACAGAGGGCTACTATAGGTTGCAATTTCAGAACTTAAAGATCCGAAAGTATAGAGTTACAGTCGTTTCAAAGTCGAGCTCCCAGAATCAAGAAAAAGCAAGATGAGGAAGTTTGATGGCAAGGATCCGGTAAATTGGATACTTCAGATGGAGCAATATTTTGATCTACATGGTGTACAACTGTTACAAAAGGTATGTATTACATCTTCATATTTAGAACCAGATCAATTTTTATGGTACGAAGGGCTTTGTTCTCGTAAACAACTTGTTACGTGGTCAATTTTCACGGAGGAAATGATAGCACATTATGAGGATACAAAGAGCAACACCTTCTTTAGAGCAACACCACAACAATTGGAAAGAGTAAAAGGGATTTGTGACATAGTGGAAAGCAAAATTATGGAAACCAGGAAGCGTACCCCTCACAACTATAAAGATGGAAGTGTTGTTTCTCCTAGCCATCCACAACCTACAAGGGTTACACCACAACAATTGGAAGAAAAAAGAGAAAAAGGGCTTTGTTACAATTGTGATAGCAAATGCACTAAAGGTCATAAGTGTGCTGAGAAGAAATTATTTTACATAGAATATGAAGAGGAGGAAGAAAAGGATCAAGAAACATCAAAAGAAGAAGATATACGCCAGGACCCCACCCCAGAGAAAGAAGAAATGAATCAGACCATATCTTGTAAAGCATTGGCAAGAATTACCACTCCTCAAACTCTCAAGATAGAAGGACATATCAAGAAGAAAAAGATGCAAGAAGTGAAAGATCACATCGAGAAAGAAGAAATGAATCCAACCATATATTGTAATTCATTGTTCGAAATTACCACTCCTCAAACTATCAAGATAGAAGGACATATCAAGAAGAAAAATGTTCAAGAAGTGAAAGATCACATCGAGCATCAAGAAATGAATCTGACCATATCTTGTAAAGGATTGGAAGAAATTACCACTCCTCAAACTCTAGAGATAGAAGGACATATCAAGAAGAAAAAGGTTCAAGCAGTGAAAGATCACATCGAGCATCAACAACAAGTTCTCCAACTTTTAAAGGATAACGCCACTTCGGTGCAAAATCAAATGAAACAATAGGTAGATCAACATTGTAGTGAAAAATGTTTTGATGTAGGTGATTGGGTATTTTTACTGCTACATCTCAAGCAAGCTATTTATGAGAAGGAAATGTTGGCAATACTACATGCACTTAAAAAATGGCGACCTTACCGAATGGGAAGACTCTTCAAGGATGAGGATGTGGAAGCATTGTTTTGTGCTATTTATATTATCTAACCAGATTGGATAAATGAAGCAAGGGATGAATGGAAGAGGGACGATGAAGTATGCCCACTTATTCAAAAGTTGCTAAAGATCCCAATTTAAACAATATTGCCAGAAATTGAAAAGGAAGGAAAAATCATATTAGAACCTGGAGCAGTCACAGAAACAAGAACCCGACAACTATGAAATCGGTCAATTTCAGAGTATCTCATCAAGTGGAAGAACTTACCCACTGAAGATTCCACATGGGAGGACAAGAATTTTATACAGAAGCATCAAGAACTACTCAAGCGTTGAGGACAACGCTTTTTGAAGGAGAGGGGCATGTTAGGCCCCTATACTACTAGTGTAACCCCTTATTGTTATTAGTATAACCCGCTTATTATATTGAAGTACCCATGTAGTGCCCATATTGTTACTATTGTGCCCCATAGAAGCCCACTATTGTTATTATTGTGCCCTTACATTATTATTGTTATGTCGACTCTGATTATGTTATGACCCCTTAGACTCCTATATATAGAAAGGAGGTCTTTTCATTTGTATCATCCAAGAATTGTTCATTTATGTAATGTAAAGGAGGTTGCCCCCTCGAAGAGGCTGAATTCTAAGGCGTTGATCTATCTTTTCTATCTTTTCTTGAGCTGGTTTCATAACAGTTTACTCTATCATGTTAATATTCCTGAAGATGAAAGAATGCATGTGATTAGAGAAACCCATACTCCTCGTATATCGGGTCATTTTGGTATAGGGAAGAATGTAGATCATTTGTAGAGATTTTGTTATTGGCCTCGAATGAGAGAAACAATATCTAGATATGTTAAAGGGGGCATATTATGTGCCACTAGTAAATCCATTGACAAGAATTTGGGTTTGTATACCCTTTTCCATTTCCTTCTCATCCATGGGAATGTATATATATGGATTTCATAGGAGGTTTTCCTATGTCTAAAATAGGTCATGATTACTTGTATGTAGTTGTGGATAGGTTCAACAAGATGTGTATTTTGATGCCTTGCAAGAAGCAGGTGATAACTGAATATACCATGTAGTTATTTTTCCAACATGTTTGGGTTCACTTTGGATTTCCCACTTCTATTATATCAGATCAGTATTTTCGCTTTATATGAGAGTTTTTGTCAAGATTATGGAGAATGATGGACACCAAGCTGAAGAGGAGTACTCAATTTCATCCATATACCGATGGACAAACGTAAGTGGTAAACAAGACCATGGTACATTTTCTCTAAGGATACTGCAACAAGAATCCTAAGATTTGGGATGAATAGTTGCATTATGTTCAACATGCCTAGAACCAAGCATTGCACTCGTCAACTCAAAGATCTCCATTTGAATTTTTTTTGGGTACCTTCCAAAGTCTCCATTGGATTTGGTTTTCGGGAAAAACATTGATTCTGATGAACAAAGAGATGAAAATAAGGCCCAAAAATTCATACAGAAGATCCAAATGGTGCATCAAGTAGTGCAGGAACAATTGGAGAAGAGCCAAGCCCAGTATAAGGCTAGGCATGATAAACACAAGATGGATCATCATTTCCAAGTTGGTGATCGAGTTTGGTTACACATCAACAAGGATAGGTTAATAGGGGAAGGTAAGAAGCTCAACCAATCCGATATGGCCCATTTACTATTTTGGAGAAGATTGGCAGTAATGCTTTCCGGTTAGATCTACCACTGTATATGTAGATTTATTTAGTTGTGAATGTGGAGAATTTGAAATTGTATGAGCCACCGATGATCATGGATCAAGATGAGAGTGTTCAAGTTCCTTCCATTGATGTTTTTTCTCCTGAGTATCTGGATAAGTTGCAGGAATATGTCATTCTAGATATGAAGACGAAGACTTCACATCATGGAGATGTAGAATATCTTTGAGTAGGCCTTAAGGGAATGAATTTGATCAAGGCATGGTGGATTGAGATCAGGAAAGTGAGGGAGAAATACCCTCACATATTTGCTTATTAGTTTACCTTTTGGTGGTCCAAAAGCTTCCTAGTGGGGAGGATTGATCTCAGAGGATCTAGGATGGCCCAAAATTCAAAGTCTCCAAATTTTAACAGAAATAGATTCAATTCAAAGAGCTTTAAGAGACAATTCCATCTCAATTTAAATCATCTCAAACTGACTCTGTATGAGTAAGTTATTGCAGCTTGAAGTTTTGCGACCATTAGTAAAAGTCCCCCTGTTATGACACGTTGCAACCTCTCAGAGTGACACATGGTAGGACATAAAAAATAACACATGGAAATGATTTAAGGTCGACACATTCCACTGTTTGCCTGGGTGATTTGGAAAAATTGGCAATAAAGTGGACCAATCTTGTGATGACACTTGGCCCAATTGGAGGGCGCCATGTGGCACCACCAAATGGAAAAATTTAACTAAGTTTGATAGATTGGCATTGGCAAGTTTTGAGATCATAACATGAAATAAAATATTACAACATTATACCAATGGGCCACAAGACCATTTGTTGAAATTTTTGGTGGTTGTATTATATTTAAAGTCATATTATGTTGCATTGCCAAAAAGGAGAGTGGTTGGCAGAGCCTGCTAAGATTGCTAGGCCACCAACCACATCACATTTGTAGCTTACATAAATACCATCGACAAACATGATATCACATGTATTATATACATTTGGTGGATTATATAGTATGGTTTATTCCATTATGTTATATGTTATATTTAACATATAGTTAATACAAATCCCATGGGTCGTTGGGTTATGATACAATAACATACCATAAACAACAAGAATGTCGACAAAAAAGAAGACACGTGGGCCACGGATTTTGATAAGATTTCGTTATGAGCCATATGTGGAATGTACTGGTTATAAGTATAATGCATCAATTTTCTACATACATCATTTGGTTACCATATAGTTTATATATGGAATATTTGTTAAAACAATATACAAATTTTAAAATTTTGTTATAACAAAGGGTCGTAACCCCTGTAGGTTCGACCCTAGGGTGCAAAACCTCAAATATATATATTTTAAAACAAAGTACCAATGCGCCATACAATTGGTATTTATAGAAAGGCCAATCCTTTTCAATATTGTAGCACAGTTATCACTATTTTTGTGATATCTTGCTGAGTTTTTTCCCTTTTGGAGAAATTCGAGAGGAGAGTTTTGTGAAGAGTTTTTAGAGTCTTTTAGAAGTTGCAGAAGTAAAGATCCAATTTTGGATATTGGGTATTTTATGTAATTTGAGTCATTTTTCATCTTATTGAAGAGGCCATTCCATTAGAAGTGGACCTAGAGACGTAGCCCACATTGGGTGAACTCTACTGTCAATATCATTTGTGTTATATGTAGTTGTTGTTTATGTTATTATATTTTATTAAGATTTTTTCAAGATTTTTTATTTCACATTTCAATCTTTAAGCTTGATAAATCATAGGCTCACGATAAAATATCCTGATCAACACAAGACTCGTCCATTAATCTGGGCTTGAATAAGATCACTTGTTTCTGTAGATGGTTGTGTAGAACACCAAAATACTTGAGGAGTACAACTATGTTCTTTTGGGAGATACAAAACATTATGGACATCTTTCTAAATTACGTGGTGTACTCTTATACACTTTTCCCTGCTTCTACTTGAGGTAATGCCACCAGAGCCACTGGTCCTCTACATACTTGATAACGTCAAATTGTGACTTTATGAGGGTTTTAAATTCCTCCCACTTATTCATTAGAGGATATCCTTCCAACCTCAAGGTCTTCGTGTGGATTTCCCACTAGGTTAGAGCATGGACTTCTATTTTTAGTCACACAAATGAAACCTTATGGTCTTCCTCTATATGATGAACATTGAGATAAAATATAATTGCCACAACTAGTGGTTTAGCTTCAGGGCTTCAATCTAGCCTTGATACAACTTTATATTGACCTTCACTTCCATTTTGAACAAGGATTATGAATGACTCATGACACTTGAACTGGGTTGAGCCTTTTTGGTCTTTTTCTTCGACTCCTTAATTTTTTCCCGATCTCCTGATCTCCCCTTTGATCATACCTTTGCATTAGAACCCCCATCCTCTCTAAATATCCCTATATTATTGGTTTTGGATACCATGAGGAGGCTCGCATTATTGTTTATTTTTGTTACTTATGCTTCTAGATGGAAAAAACTCTCCTTTGTGGGATTAAGACTGATTTTCTAGCCATGACTAGGGTTTTGTGATGTTTGGATTAAACCGATATGGATCCCCTATAATTACCCAAAAAATACCTAATCAATCCTAGTCCAATACTATAGTGAAGTGAAATTCTAAGTGCGGACATAAACAATTCCTCTAGCCCAATAGCAGGTCTAACCACATACAAGACATTCTATGGAAGATTTACTTAGGCTAGAACCAATTAAGAGGGCCTACCTCTTAGTACGCTTATCCCATTTGGTGATGGCCTTGCTTGCTTGCTCCAACTATCTCTCGTTTCCTTCTTTGAACACCTGAAACAAGTAAACAACAGCAAACAACAACCGTGATAATAGACAAATTGTAATTCAACCTACTTAACAAGTCAAGAATAATTAAGCCATAAACATGTGAGATGACAAATTATGTAGGAAATCAGTCGATAGTTGCATATATATTAAATCAAGAAGAGATTACAACCATTGTCTTGACGTTGCTGTTCTCCTCCGACAAAACCAGGTTCCCACACACTTTTGTTAGCATTTAATGATGGCCTTAACAATGATAGTTTTAAGGCTCTTCCCTTTAGTTTTCACACCAAACCAAATTCACACTTCTCCCTCACACACAACTAGAGAGCTACAACTATGGATAACTTGCTGATCACTCCAAACTTAATTAGCACTAGCACATCAACATTAACACTAGCTTCTTCTTGGGAAAAAGGGATGTTTATATAGAATGAATGGATGGGAGATGGTTCCTCTTCTCACGGGAGAAGGTCTTATCTCTTGAGGTAGTTCCATCCTAATAGGGGAAAGGAGCCCAAAATGACATCCTTGACTCCATCTGGCCTAACCATTTACCAGACTTTCGTTACGAAGCTTCTAGAGCTGAAAGCTTCGGCTCCTTATTTAAAAAACCTTCCAAAAGAGGATCGATGTGACTGGAACAAGGCTTAGTCGCTCTGGTCGGTGCTAGGGACAGTTATAATCCATGCATATCAGTGCAAGGAGAACAAGGGTCATTAACGTCGGTCTTGTAAACTAGGAAAAACAAAAGCTTTTTAGGAAATGATGCAGAAGGGAATTGTTCTGCTTATGAAGAGGGACACAATGGGAGTTTCTTCATGAAAGGAGAGCATGTAGGGTTCACTATAGAGCTCCTCCAGGATCATGGAATGGGGAGTATAGGGAAAGTGACAAAATTCTGTGTAACAAATGCACCCTAAAGCGTGAAGGCTGAACTAGAGTGGAGTGAAATGCTTTATGAATTAGTGCGGGGAACTAGAGTCTATCTTCGGAAAAACTGCAAGAAAGTACATATACATATATATATAACTGAAAACTCTATCAAATGACACATGAATCATGGCATGGATGCAACCATCCAGAGAATGATCATGTAAATGGATCGAGGCATGGGCGCAACCAACCGATAAAGAGGATCATATCGAAACTAAGGTATGGTCACAACCATCCAATAATGAGAAGGATCACATATGAAAACTCATGGTATGGTCGCAACCATCCATCTGAGAGAGACATGTATATCAACATGATCATGTCACACTACCTTGCAACCTAGACTTTGGTAGTCTGAGCCCAGAGTCTTGTGCTCCAACACGACCTTATCAAAGTAGAAATTATAACATGTGAATAGATGAGTTGGCATCGAACATGCTGAAAAATCGCTTGATTACCAGCTGATGATGTAAACGTTTAACAAGCTCGAGAGAAACCACCAATAATGACAATGGTCTTCAAGGTACTATCAACACAATTCACGGAATGTGAATAAAGGAACTTAGTCAAACACTCGTGAAATCACTCGATCGAAAGCCAATGATGTGAACTTGTCATCAAGTGCGAAGAACTTGCCATTAGGGCATGCAAGCTCTGAGGTACTGGAAGGGAGTCTCTCAGACGACTTCCTGGATAATGAACTGAAGTTGACAAGAAGCGAATGTGCCAAAGGAGGGCCATGATGTATCCCACATCATTGACATGAGACAAAGGGTTGCAAAATGATTGTGGATGATACAAAGAATCAGGGGTAAGCGTAACTGCAGAAGGACAACTCTTGAACATATTGGCGACACGACTAGAGGTTTGGAAGCTTTTAGATCCATAGGATCAGTGGTCATGATGATGTGGTAGAGATCAAATGGAAGGAAAAAATGAATGACCCAACCCAGGAAGGTCAATGATAAAAAGGAGGATATCCCATCTTAACATAAAGCATAAAGTGTCATGTTCAAGAGTGAGTTATCGACACAACTCATTGGATTTCCAAATTTTCCCCCACCATTCCTGGTAGGTACCCCAATTATTTTTAATCAAAAGCTTGAAGGGGATAATATATGCTTTCATTGTAAGTTCATCCTTCGGACAAATCTGACCTAGTAAGTTTAAGGAGCCCTAGGAAGGAGAAGCTCATGTTCATCATGGTGACGAAATCCGATGTCGTTTAATATTTTAATGAGTTCGAAAAAGGTGTAACTCGATATATTTAGAGAGTTTGGAAAAGACATGGAAAAGAAAACTCCACATGGTCCCTTTTCGTACATTTGTGTCTCTCGAGCCCGAAAAGGTAGAAAATGATACTTGAGAGAACCGCTTGACCATTTCAGTCAAGGAGTACCTTTTTTGTAAATAGTGCATCCTATCTCGAAAAGGGGTAAACCTATACTGGGCACACGAAGTTTCACATCTGTTAACGAGTTTGAAATGACAAGGTCTCGACTATATTTTCGTGTTTAAAGGGTCGGAAAAGAGCTTGAAAGCGGACCCCCCATTTTATTCTCTTTCACGAGTCAAAAGGGAAGAAACTCGACAATATTTTCGTTTGAGTTTTACGAGTCAAAAAAAGAGCTAAAACATGACTGGACACCATCGTCGAATACCCATCACCTGTTGCTGCACAAAAAGGTAAAGTGCATTATCCAATTCTCGAGGAAAAATAGGTCAAAATACTTAGCAACCCTAATATTTCATGAAAAACTGAATAAAAGGAGGGAAAAGTAAATATTTTTTACCATTTACCATTTTACCTTGCTGTGAAAAACTTTTTACCCTCTTTTGCCCTAATTTTTTGGGAGCATATTGCGGGAGATCCACGAGGTCAATCGCTGAGCTGCCAATTGCAGGTAAGAGCCAAGTCCCTATGCTCCATTTCCATACTGTTTATTCCTATTTTCATCCATTTTTTGGATTTTTAGGGAGGTTTTGGCAAAAAAAATTCGCCCTCGGTTGGCGCGATTTTTAGGCACAGAATCGCGTCGCCCGATGGTAGTTAAAACACCCAACTTCACCATCTGTGCAACTGTTTTTAAAACAGACGCGCTGACACCATGAACAAGGAAAAACCATTTTCCTCTCAAATCCACCATTTGAATCCAAATTTTACTTGCCAAAAATGACTATTGACTTGAATACATGGTTTTTTCAAGAAAGAATCATCGAAAATGGTAGATGGGAAAGAACGTGAGCATGAAGATGTGGACACCCGGGCAATGAATGATCCAAATTGCCTGAATGCCTTGATGAAATGTGGGCTTCTCAATGTTGGCTTGTTGGGGCCTGACCCAGGTTCAAAGTTAATTATCCAAACAAATCCCTATACTACTGGCCCTTTCGACAACAGTCTGCGGTGCGCGGACTGAGGTCTCACCCGAAGTAGTATGGGGGGGTTTTGGAACCAGGTTTCCGTACCCTGGAGATGTTTGAGGGAATGATTTGGTCCAACTGCTAGTCCCTGCAAGTAGGTTGCTTCGTGCACTTCACTGGCCTTCGATCCCTGATAGATTTGCCTTTGAGTAGCCCTAACCAGGGGTTGTGGGGCTTCTGCGCTGCTGGAGCAGCATTCTACACTATTCCCCTAAATCACACCTGAGATCTTACTTACCTTCATACACTAGTTAGTTATCTTTGCGTAAATAGATGCCTTGTGTTAAATTTATTTATACAACACATTCATATAAGTTCGTGCAGCAAGTAAATAGTAAACTTGCAAATTATACCCTATAATACATAAAGCAGGAAAAGATACATAGAAATATGGTAAAACTTCTCTTTAATAATTCTTCCCACGGTTACAGACTCGACCTGCCCTCCACACTCAGTTGCAGGGGTCCGACACTCAGCTGCGGACTACTAGGCCTCTACGCACTCAGCTGCAGAGCCTTCTCCTACTCTACGACCCAAGGACACACTTTACACTTCGACGCAATCTCTTAGACTCATCATGCTTCTCTTCTATTCATTGATTGATTGATCTCATTCACACTTAGAGCCTTGCTCTATTTATACAATCTGATGGTTTGCAGACCATGGGTAGATCTTTCAAGCTGACATTACATTACAAAAATAAGGGTGGACAACCTTGTGACTCTATTATGACTTCACGCTCCACGCCCACAAATCACGGAGTCTTTACAAAGGACTTAGTCAAAACTTGGGCTTTAAGCCCCAAAACATGCCTTGGGGGGATTCCATGCCCAACAACCCCCAACACAAACATCATGACTCACCCTTGAGTCACTCTGTCGATGTAGAGATCTTCATGTGGAGTCCCTCCAACTTTGGTGCAAGGTCGGCAACGCACTGAGCGGCTACCTACTAAATCTCCTGTACCCGTTTTTCCAAGACTGCGGTGTCGGAACTACTTCCCTACATCTATTCCTACATCCCCTGCCTCTGTTTATAACCCCGTGCCTTCGTCTGGCTACTTGGAGCACGAAGACTATGCTTCTGCCAGCTAGCCAGAGAGCCAAGCCACCCGTGTAGGGCTTTAATCGACTGCCATTTACTTTGCCTGGGAAAGGTTCTCCATTTAGCTTTACCATCTGTACCGCGCCTTCATCTGTGACATTCTTAACAACGTATGGTCCCAGCCAATGCATTCTAAACTTTCCCAATAATTTATCAAACTTATTGTCATACAGTAACACTAAATCATTTACCTTGAAGGTGCACAACTTAATATGGCGATCGTGCCAGGCCTTCTCACACTACTTTTGTACCTACTGATGGAAGCTAGCTAAGAACCGTTCCTCTTCAAGTTCTTCTAGTTGTAGGAGCCTCTCTTCCAAGGCTTCGCATTCTGTCATACCTGTGAGTGCTACTTTGTGCAGACTAGGCACAATATACTCCATTGACATGACAATAAACCAAAAACCAAACCATAAACCAAACGGAAAGGTGTCTATCCCGTTAGTTTCTTGCACGTTGTCCTATAAGCCCATAGTACTGCAGGTACACACAGGTCCCAATCACTCCGCTACACATTGCATACTTTGGTCAGCGCAGTCTCCATATTTTGTTGAATACTTCTACTATCCCATTAGCTTGTGGGTGATACAATGTGCTTTTCTAATGATACACCTGAAACTCTTCTAGTAGCGCGCTGATTGTTTCATTCAGGAAATGTGTACCATGATCACTCAACAAGATTTTCGGACATCCAAATCGAGTCAATACGCGTTCAAACAAAAACTTCACAGCCGTGGCAGCCCTGTAGTCTTTGACTAGTTGCACTTGGGCCGAACGAGTCAGGTACTCTGTCACGGTGATAATGTATCTCACGCTCATCTTTCATTGAGGTTTGATAGGTCCTACAGAGTCGATTTCCCACTTTTCAAAGGGTTGTAGTGTCATTTGTGGATTCAAAGGCATCTTGTCCCTCTGTGATGGTTTACTTATTCTTTGACATATATCACAGGCCTTACAGTGTGCTTTTGAATCTTGATGAAGGTTGGCCACCAAAACTCTGTGTGGAGAATATTTTGTGTGGTCGCTCACCCTTCATAGTGTCCTCTTACAGTGCCCCTGTGCGCTTCCACGAGGATTTGACTTCGTTCAAATTCAGGCACATACCTTCGCAACATCTTGTCATTGTCCATCTTATATAGGTGCCTCACGATGACAGAAAAGTCAGCCACGCGCATCACCAGTTCCTTCTTCTGCTGGACGGAGTATTATTTTTGCGCAGTCCCCGTTGTCAGGAAGTGGATTATATCTTCAAAGTGTCTGTCTTCTATGCACACAGCAAAGAGCTGTGCGTCAAGTAATCCTTGCTCCAAACTAGTAGGTTCCTCTCCCATCTCAATTCACGACAAGTGATCCGGTCCCGCGTTTAGGTGTCCAGGTTTCACAATGACCACAAAATCATATTATTGGAACAATAAGAGCCCCCTGCATATGCGTCCCCCCAACACAGGCTTATTGACCAAGTATTTTAGCGTGGAATGGTCTATATACATCTTGAAGAGTCCTGCTAGCAAATAGTGCCGGTATTTTTGGAGCGCGTACACCATAGCCAACCCCTCGCATTCAGTTGTTGAATAGTTCTTTTCTACTTTAGACAACCTATGACTTGCGAATGCGATAGGGTGATCCAAGCCTTCTCCACCCTCCTATGTTAGTACTGCTCCCAGTGCTATACACGACACGTCGACATGGACGTGAAACTCCACATCCCATTTTGGGAAGACCAGGATTGGTGTGGAGGCCAATTTCTCTTTGAGTACATCCAGGCTCTTCATGCAATCATCATTCCAGCAGAACGTGACATAATTTTTCAACAGTTTCTCCATTGCCGCGGTAATATAGGCATAGCTTTTGATGAACTTCCTGCAGTACCCCGTATGTCCTAGGGTAGCACGCAACTGTTTGACACTTCGCGGTGCTTCCAAATTCAAAATTACTGTAATCTTTGTGGGGTCTACCATCAATTCCTATTTGCAGACCACATGTCCCAATAGGTTTCCAAAGGGAATGAGAAATGTACACTTCTTGAGGTTCAGTGTGATTTGGTGTTATCGGCAAGTATCCAGCATCAAGTGTAAGCTCGCTACATGGTGCTTAACCAATCCAAATATAGTCCAAAAATCCAGATTGAACTCCAAGAATTTGTGGATATATTCTTTGAATGCTACAACAACTATGTGTGAAAAGATGACCAACGCGTTCTTCAACCCAAACGACATAACGTTGTATTAAAAGGAGCCCCACTCAGTCGCGAATGTGGTCTTGCTCCTATCTTTCGGTGCAATTTTGATCTGGTGGTACCTTGAGAACCCATCAGTAAAAGAATATGCTTCTTGCCCACTGAAATTTTCCAATACTTCATCTGTGAACGAAGTTGGGAATGGGTTGTGCACACATGCATCATTCAATTTCCTGAGGTCCACGCATATTCTTATCTCGCCCTTCTACTTCTTTTCTTGTACTACCATAGGGCTTACCTAGTCAGATTCTTCCACTGGCTCAATGATTCCAGCTACGAGCATTTTGTCTAGTTCTACGCGGACCTTTTCCTTGTACTTCGGATTCAAGCAGTAAGGCCTCTGCTTAATTGGCTTCGCGTCGGGTTTTAAGGTGATCTTCATCATCCCTAAATCATGAACGATTTGCTTTAAGTCCATGATCTTGGTCGAGAATATGTCCTGGTACTCGCGGAGTAACTCAACGACCTTATCCACCGTTGCATCATCTTGGTAGTCGCTGAGCGTTTCATACTTAGGTTCGGCCTCCGTACCAATGTTTACCTGTTTTGTCTTTACCCACGTGGTTATGTTAGGGTCTTCAACCAATGGCCCTTAAACCTCGCGATAGCCTTCAGTTTTTGGAATGTTAACTTTTCGCGGATCTTCGTCGTCTTCTTTAGTATTCACGTTGTAACACTCCATCGCGCAGCTCAGCTGGGTCGCCCATTCAGGATAAATCACTTCTATTGGCTCCTGGGGTATTTTAAAGACAACTTCTTTTACTGCTTGTAGCGCATCATCAACAGTATCCCAACAACGATCCTCAAATGTGAAGGTTAACAAGAATCCTTCGCGCAAGATATCCCATTCACTCGTTCCATGGTGGAGCTCCGTCTCTATATACTAGTTCACGGGTATAATATCTAGGGTATGACAGAACAGGTGCACCCACTTAGGTTAAGGCTCTTTCCCATAGACCTTTGTTCATTTGGCGAGGTGCGTGCGTGGATCATCTCGTCTGTCATACTTGTCTTTTAATCGAATATGAGGCTTCCCAAACTGCATGTGCATCATCCTCCTGCATTCGTGCCAGTCCTCAAAGCTTCTTTGGTGCATATCCCACCACCTCACGGGTGTAGCGCTTAGTACCCATTTCAAAACTTCGAAACGTTGTTGTTCTAGTACCTCTCTTTCAATGTTGTTCAGGAAGTCATCCACCTCACTTAACCCATCATACGTAGGCAGATCCCTTACCTCCGTGGATATGCAATGCAGCGATCTCGTCATCATGTTACGGTTCAGTGTGGTTACCTCGTGTAACTGGTTCTGCCATCATTCTATCTCCTTGTCAGAATCCGATGTGCAGGAGCTTTCACGCTCCCATGAGATCCATCCATCCGAGGTTGGATTTACCTACTCTTGTTCTCGCGTGGTAATCTTGTAGGTGTAATCCAAATCGTCTTCGCTGTCATAGTTGTGCACTGGCTCCGTGTAGTGCTATCCTTTTGCAGGGTCCAAAGGTAAAACTATGCACAAATACTTTTTCTCAAAGATCATCTTGCACTTCTTTAGATTTATCACCCCATTCATGTCAGTGGCCCAATATATTCCTAATAGCGCGGGGTAGGGATTGCTGTCATCAACAATCTCTATCACTTTGAAGTCTGCTAGCGCGCTTGCTCCTTCGATATCCACTGTGATTCCCTGCAATCTTCCCATAGGTACGATCTTTTGCTGGTTCGTCATTCACAGTTGGATATGAGACCATTGTAGCGTAGGCCTTCCCATGTGCTCCCATTTTTGCTTTGGCAGAATGTTCGCGTCTGATCCTAGGTCCAGAATCACTTGGTCCATCTCATATTCCCCAATCTACGTGGTCAATCTCATTTCCCTTCCCATTCATGTTGTGTGCTTTCTGAGCTTCTGAACTATGTGTGGTTCTCCTGGAGCGGTCCCAACGCATCTATTTATGAGTTCCTGCAGCCCCTTTATAGCCTTGATGTCACACAACAACTTCATCCATGTTTCTAGGAATGTTGTGAGCATCGAGGGGTCTATTTTCGGCTCCGGTCCGTCTTTTCTTCCTGAAGTGGAGGAATTAGCGAAGCTCTTCTTGGCTTCCATGAAGGTTTCCTTAGTGCACTCCAAATCAAACTCTGGTTCTTTCGTCAGAGCCTTGCGAACCCATACTCTCTTTAGGTTGCTCGCCTTTGTCATCCCTTGTTGTAATTCCACTTCGGAGCACAATATTCACATTAGGATCTTCCTCGCGCGTTTCAAAGCTCATCATTTGTAGGTTCTGAGTTAGGGGAGGTTGGAGTGCTCCTTTATTGCGCAACCTTTCTATCAGTGTGGGACAATCCTCCGTCTCATGATTGAACAATGTACAATACAAGCATGATGTCCACGTTGGATTCGTACAATCGCAAGCATAATGTCCCGGCCCTCCACAATTGTAACATATTAGTTGTTCGTGACCTCTTCCAGGTCCTCCTCCACCTCAGCCTCGTCCACACCCCTGAAATCTAGTTTGCGCCATCCTTGCATTTTTGTCAAGAGGCCACGTTTTGGCTTGAACACTTTAGGTAGGATTCTGATCCATCATCAGCTCATAACTTCTATAGGTGCGCTCATCATGTCCTACTTATCTACAGAAATTACAGAACAACTACTGTGAATTCTGCGTGTATTTCTGCAATAAATGGCAGTTATCTGTAGCATGCTTTCCTCCTATTTGACAAATCGTGCACCAGAACGCAGGTGCTGCACTAGGTCATGCTTGTGCCTCCAGTCTCAATGGAATTGGTCCTCCTCCTGCGAGGTAATTCACGAACATGAGGCAGTGGTCCTTGTCATGTCCCTGACCCTTGCACTTTAGGCATCATACCTCGTCATGCACTTCTGGGCGAGTTGTCCTATCTAGTTTCAAACTTTGCATCTCAATGCACAAGTTTTTCATCTGCACGTGAATCTGCTGAAATTCCAGGTTGGGATCCTGTATCAGGGTCTCATGCAGTCTCATCATGATCTCCAAGGCCTTGCCTTGGGTTGTTAGCCTCTGTTGTGACAATGCGTTCCTTAAATGCGGCGTTAACGATGCTACAAACCATTCGCGGTGTTTTCTATCCATCAGGGTCATGTTAGCTTTGCGATTTGTGCACTTCAACCTCTGATCCAACTCCCAAGGGGTCTCACCTGGTAGCATTGTGATTTCCTTGAACCCAATGATCAACAGCGCCTCTGACTTCGGCCTGCTAAATTCTTTGTTTAGCGCAGTTTGGATATATGCGATCCACGCGTTCAGATTGTCATTGGAATGCTTAATGTACCAGGTCAACGCGTGATCCTGAAGAGCACTGACCAACGTTGCCTTCTTTATATTGTCATACGTGACTCCGTGTGCTTCCCATATAGCCTTTATCACGAACCAAAACTAGTCCGGATCTTCACTTCCTACTCCCTTGAATACTAGCAACTTTATCGCGCTTGCCATATTGACTCGCGGTGGTGGCGGAGGTGGTATGGGCGAAGATGGGGGTGAAGACGGTGAAATTGGCGGTGATATGGGTGGGGGTAGTATGCACGGAATCCTCTGCCTTATCAAATTGATCGCACTTCTTGGTGAGACCTTCACGAGCTCTTCCCTGTCCCCTCGTGGAGGTGAAATGAAGGGGCTAGTTTCTAGTTCTGCACTACCTTCATTTCTATAGATTCTCCTACTTTGCATAGCCCCAAATATCAATTTATTCGCATAACCCACTTTTCACATAGTAACATTTTAATCCAAGTGTTCAAAGACTTAACATGCTTACCTCGTGGTCCTTTGAGTAAGTGTCGCTCTGCCTCGCTGTAGCTGACTGAAGCATCTATCGCAAAGTCAATAATGAATCCTCCTATAATTCGATCGAGCCAGTGATCAACAACACACACGATCTTATCCTCTGATGCTTCCAATCTGCGCACCAATTCTGGAGTCCACACAATAGGTCTGTCGAGCTTACACCTTCCTTGGCTATTTGCTAGCTTCGTGATCCACTCGTATAGCTCAGTAGGGAAAGATGTGAAGAAACTTTCATGGATCTCTGTGTATAAGTAGCAGTCTAGCCACTCTTCCTTTGATAGTCGCGGATTCCTATTTTCCTGCACTGCAAACTCGTGAATCTTCCTATCCAACCAATATTCAATTTCTTTCTTTTTTGGATTCCAGTGATACGACATCAGACATCTCTATGCAGATCCTGGTCTTGGCAATGGAACCATTTGTTGGCTTGTTGGGGCTTGACCAGGTTCAGAGTTAATTAGCCAAACAAATCCCTATACTACTGGCCCTTTCGGCAACAGTTCGCATAGCACGGACTGAGGTATCACCCGAAAGGGGGGGTGTTGGAACCAAGTTTCTGCACCCTATAGATGTCTGAGGGGTTGATTTGGTCCAACTGCTAGTCCCTATGCATAGGTTGCTTCGTGCACTTCCCTGGCCTTCGTGCAGCCCTAACCAGGGGCTGTGGGACTTCCGCGCTGCTGGAGCAACGTTTTGCACTATTCCCCTAAATCACACCTGAGATCTTACTTACCTTCTTACACCAGTTAGTTATCTTCACGTAAATAGATGCCTTGTGTTAAATTTATTTATAAAACACATTCATATAAGTTCACACAACAAATAAATAGTAAACTTGCAAATTATACCCAATAATACATAAAGCAGGAAAAGATACACAAAAATGCGGTAAAACTGCTCTTTATTAATTTTTCCCACAGTTACAGACCCGACCTACCTTGCACACTCACTGCAGGGGTTTGCTCACTCAGCTGTAGAGCCTTCTCCTACTCTACGAGCCAAAGACACACTTTACACTTCGACTCAATCTCTTAGACTCATCATGCTTCTCTTCTATTGATTGATTGATTGATATCTTTTACACTTAGAGCCTCGCTCTATTTATACAATCTGATAGTCCACGAACCATGGGTAGATCTTTCAAGTCAACATTACATTACAAAACAAGGGTGGACAACCCTGTGGCTCTATTATGACTTTGCGCTCCACACCCAAAATCGCAGAGTCTCTACAAAGGACTTGGTCAAAACTTGGGCTTTAAGCCACAGAACAGTCCTTGGGGGGATTCCATGCCCAACACTCAAGTTATTTCTCACACCAGGGATGCGGGCTCAACCTAAGCTACTTCGATACATGATTAGTCTCTGGGACGTAAATCGAGAAATAATCATCATTGGTGACCAGGAGCTAGAGTTGGAAACTCTAGACATCTAATTCATCACAGGACTGTCTCGGAGAGGGGAACTAGTTAACCTATATGGGTCACGATCGATTGGGGCAAGCATATCCATGTTGCTTGTCGAACATTGCCTAGAAGCCCTCAAATCCAAGAGCAACAAGATTGAGATTTACACTGTGTGAGATCTGACACTAAGAGTGCTACTGTTGACTATCAACAGAGTGACGGGGTCCCAAGCAAAGCACGAGATTAACAAGTTGAAATTTCTATATGTTATCAATTGTACAACATCGATGATCTTCAATTGGGTGGAAGCCATGAAGATCAACATGAAATGCCAGCTGACAAAAGCTAAGGTGGGGAATCTGAAGCAATTTTGCTTCGGATCTGTACTAGTGACCTTTTTCTTGGAATGGGTGCCGCTGTTCTAGTACCAGTTGACTGAGGTAGATCCGCTAATGCCACGAGACCCATGGATGGTCCATTGGTGTCATCTAATGCCTAGGATCACTGGGGGCCAACATATGTTTTACATGCTCACCTTCATTTCATGGCTACGACGACAACTGATCGTAGTGGAGGATTGGCCATATAGCGGCACCGACTTCCGTGGAGATATGGACATGTCGCTGCCAAATGGGGAGGATTTCGATGATGAAGGTAAAAAATCAATTTTTTTATTTTTTGACTTTTTAATTGTTTTTTATATATATGTGTTTATAACATTTTTTTATGAATGCAAATGTTGGACCAGAGCATCCTGCCAGGATTTCCCCAATAGCGAGATGTGTCGCTCTCCAGATTGATGTTGCTCCTTATCACGAGGGGTGTGACAACGAGGAGGGGATAGTAAGGAACCTTGAGGGGTTGAATTGTGGTATCCCAGAGTACGCCCGGGTGGGAGACATCCAGCGCCAGTACCAGAGGCATACGGTGGGAGTATTGGACCGGATCCACTGATTGTTGACTCGTGTTGCACGAGCAGTTTCATGTTACCATGATCACCATGCTGATTAGTTCCTAGGTCCAGCATTTACATTTTTGAGGCCTGCGTGCCATGGATATATGAGGCCTGCGAGCCACCGATGTTATTTGAACACACATATTATTTTTTGGGGTTTTGATGTATCAAACATTATCACCATATATATATATATATATATGTATATATGTGTTGTATTTTCTTGCTTACTATGGTACACATGATTTTCTTTGGATTTTCACATGTTTCATAAATGTCTATCCAACAGATAATTCGCTAATGCATCTGTCAATGTATTCATGCATCTAGGAATATGATGATATGTAATGTAATCAAAATTTCTTTCCAGTAGATGAATACATAGATACATTCTCAATATCTTAGGGTTTCTGACGGAATATTTCCCGTTGAGTTGAAGGAAAACAAGTTGTGAATCAGGGTTGACAAACAATTCTCGAATGTCAAGAGTGATGGCTTCTGACAACAATTCGATGATTGCACTGTATTCAACAACGTTATTAGTAGTGCGACCTAAAAAAATACCTTGAAGATCAATCAAGTCACCATGAGGGTCATAAATGGCCCATGCCACAGAGGATAGATTTCGGGTACTACGACAAGCACCATCAACGAAATTGATGTGAGGAGTCATAAACATCTGCAAAGCAGGGAAAAATATAGTCAATAGGAAAGCTGTTTGAAAGCTAACACACCAAACCACACTGCACAAAAATGAATGACACACTAATGTACACAAGTAACCATGAAAGATGGCCTAAGCATAGTACTTTTTGATAGAGTCCATGCGTGGACTCGGGTAATCAATCAACACATATGAACACCAGAGTTTTACCATTGACATGATGAGTAAGCATCGACTCGGCCAAATAAGAGATTAAAACTCATATAAGGCTTTGCCCCCATGCCCCCTGGGCGAGGGAGAGTTATGAGTTAAATGACAACCCCAGTGCAATAATGGGAAATAGGTAAAAACTCGGGGAGGGAGAAAAATCTTGAATCCGTGAAGGGATAAAGGTGCCCCTAGTTGAAAGATCTTGACCATGTCAGGATAAACTGACACATCAATAAGCAGTGGAGAAGAGAACCTCTCAAGACACATAGGCATGACCACCAGGCGAAGCGAGAACGAGGAACGATAATGAGTATCATTCCAAGGTGGTTCCTCTAGAGACATTACTTCCATGATACTCTCATCAGCAAGAAAAGTCTTGGCTAAGGGATTAGGAGATTCTGAAGCACCAAGCCATGAGGATTGAGAATACATATCGAGAGAAGTCCTCGAAACAGGAAAATAAGAGGATACGAAACTTGAGGCTGAAACAATTTCCACGTAATTGATTTTGGCAGGACTAAGTGGCATAACCTCGCCCCAGGTATCAACAAGATTTGGTGAAGGTATGACCCAAGGATCAGATTTGATTGGGATCATGTTGACAGAGGCAACACAAGGAGGTGGGAGCGGAAAAATTCCCATTAAGGCAGAATCTTTAAAAATACCTGCCCCCACACTCTCATAAGGAGCACCAGTGTGCTTGACATACAGAACATTGCCATCTAAGAGGAAGAGGCAAAGAAGGACAATTGGTCGGCTATGACGATCTTCCCTTGATGGGGAAAACAAATCATGCGGAATAGGGAGGAGGCTATAGCATGCATGGCATGGGTCTAGCTTCGTCCGAGTAGAAGATTATAATTGAGATTAGCGTCAACAATCTCTACCTAGACGTGTACTGTCTTATCCTCCAAAGTAATGACAAGGTTAGGTAAGACACCGAAGGGTCGCGAATCACACCCGTCAAAAGCTTCCAAAGTGTTAGGGGATTGGTTCAAAGTATGAGAACTAATTGCCTTCCAGCAAGCGACTGACATGATGTAGGTTGAAGCACCTTCATCAATGATGGTCCTATGAATGGTTTTCTCATTGATGATTACCTAAAAGAGAAAGGAAATCTGATGAGGCAGTCATGGAATGTGGTTCTCTAGATCAAAAAATATCAAATTGGACTCGGTAGGATTAATACCCCCAATAGCCGACAACAAGGATATCTGCTGAGATGGACAACTTTGGAGTACCTTGAGAGCAGACATAGCGGATGGTGCCTGAGCCAAATCCTCAACAATATTATAATGCTGAAAGGCTCAGCATTGGGATTGTACGAGGATTTCCTTGGCAAACCTCGAGAGGGTGGTCAAATGGCGGAATTAGGGTTAGGGCACTCGATATGAAGAGGGCCAAAACTTGAGGCAGAAGAAGAAAGGGTGGCCTCTTTCTCTTTCCTGAATGTTGGAGCAGGAGTTTGATAATATTTTGACCTAGTAGCACATTAATAGGCATACTCATCATGAAAACTTGAGATCCTGAGGAAGTAGATGATTGAGGTTGGTCTACCATTTGAGTCTGCTGAGAGGAAACAACTCTTTCAGGATAATTGGGGTCCCTTTGAGAAAACAACTAACTTCAGACCATCAGGGACAATGCTTGGTGTAGTGATACTCCTTGCAAATGAGGCACGGATACTTAGGCTTCTATTGTGAAGAATCACCAGCAGATGACTTAGGAGGACCTTGTTTTGGGGCATCATCTTTACCCTTTCCTTTGCCTTTCTTCTTACCTTTCGAGGATTTGTCTGCTGTGGTAGACTGGAAAGCGTGGCCCTCTAGGTTTTACCAGAGCTAGGTGGATTCTGGAAGGAACTATTGGAAGCAGTGTTGGAGACTGACTTTTGTTTGGAAGAATACTTTGGAGGGGTTTGGGACACTAAACCAATTACTCCATCAACAGGAGGTGTAGCCTGTGACTTTGATGTCGTTGGATCAGATGCTGGCAGATCATGTAATAAATCATACAAAGTGCCAGACTGAGAATAAATGAGATCTAAGTACTGGGCACAAGAAATGGCTTGTTCTTTGGTAACACATCCACCCATAGCTATATCGCGAGAAATTGGAGCGATGAATGACTTGGTAAACCATTCAGTGAGCAACTGATCAACAATCTTGAATTTGATCAGGAGACGTCTACATCTCCATTCATGGATGTGATCAAAGATGTGTGTCACAGTATATTTCTTGAGCAATGTAAGCAAATGACTGATAGTTTCATAGTGAAACGACAAATGGAAATGCGTGAGGAAAGCCATGGCTAAAGAGTTGAAGTCATGGTAAGTACTTCGAGGGAGCTCGATGTACAACACCTGTGAGGGTTCTTTGGAAAAGATGGAGACAAATAGAATCATCAACGTAAGAATTTGAAGAGTACCAGAGGTGATATGTCGTCACATGGGCCTAAGGATATTCTTTTTCTTCTCCATCAAACTTGGGACAATCACTCAGGATCTTTGACGGAACCGAAGGCCAGTATGGCGAATGAAGAATTGGATCATTCGTGAGTCGAGACACATCTGACAACTCTAGTGTGTCCAAGAATGACAATTGAGTATTGAAAGTCATTGGAGGTTGATAAGCAGGTCCAAATGTAGGAGCCCATCCCCGCTGGTAAGGATTTTGGCCCAATAGTGGAGGGTTTTGGCCATATGGCATTTGATTCTACCGCCACTGTACGTTACCTTGGGTGTAGGGAGGATTTTGACCTTGAACACCTTGGAATTGTTCAGTCATAGGTTGCTAATAAGTAACATATGGGTTAAGAGGCTGTTGAGGCTGTTGACCTTGGACATATGGATATTGCACCTATTGTCCCTGAACATATGGGTTTTGAACCTGTTTCCCTGAACAAGAGGATTTTGGACCTACCGTCCTTGGACATAAGGATTGTGCACTTACTACCCTTGGACATAGGGATTCTGGACCTGATGCACTTGGATAAAAGGATTTTGTACCTGTTGCCCTAGGACATTAGGATTTTGGGCCTGCTGCTGCAGGACTTGACCCTGGCCTTGTCCTAGCAAGGGTTGACCTTGTTATTATGTATATAAGTGTTTCTACTACCCGGGTTGGCTTTGCTGCTGCAAGGGTTGACCTTGCGGCTGCAAAGGCTATCCCTACAGCTGTAAAGGTTGGCTTTGCAAAGACATAGGCTAGGAGGTTTGTGGAGCATACTGTATCTGCTGCTGCATGGTTTGCTGTAACTGTTGCGAGGGTTGCCCTTGCAGTTGTTGCAGTTGTCCTTGCCATGGTATCATCTTCCCCTACTGTTGTGCGGACGACCCTTGCTGCAACAAAGGTTTCCCTTTTTGCTGCAAAGGCTGTCCTTGCTGCTGCAAATGCATTTGAATAGTTCCTGGGTAATTTCCGAACTGTATCTGGCCATGCCACCCTAAAAAGTGGATGGGTCAGGTTGAACATACTGCCCAGACTGAAGGACGTAAGGCATATTGACCATTCCTTGAGAACCATATGGAACATAAGGAGCTTGGTATTGAAACTAAGCCTCATAAGGATGCTGATACTGGAAATTGCTTGACCCAGATGGACCAACAGGATTTTGGACCTATTGGTTATAGACATTGTTTGATCCAACAGGACCAGTCGGGTTTTGGATAACACCAGAAGAAGGCTAGTTCATCCCAACCATGTGAGCCTGTGAGCTACTCACATTTGTCATGCCTGAAATCATAGAAACACTCAGATTCCCCCCCCCAGGCGGTGGCACAACTTGTCCACTTACTGGAGGGATCGAAGAACTGACAGTGACATTCTTCGGGACCGTCAGCTAAACTGGACGGGTGACTAGGACGGACGAGATTCAGAATGGTGGGTTGCACCAGGATTGAGGTAACAACCTGTTGGGAGGTCAGGTTCACAATGTATGGACCCATAGTAGGCATGACAGCAGACGCCCAAATAGGATTGTGATAAAGTGATGAGGCACTAGGTGTACCTGAGACTAATTGTGCTAAAGTCATAGGTGGAAAATCTCGATAACACTGATGGGAATGCTCCCATATAGGGGAAACCTTAAGGAGGAAATTGATGTTCCTCATCTTTGACAGCGTGTGGAGTAGAAACTTCTGATTGATCCAGGGAGGTAACTGGAGTGTCGCCTTCGGGTTCCATAGTTGGGAACAAATGATGACGAACGACCGAATATGTACGAGGGGATAATTCCAAAGGAACACTCATTGATCGTACAGACTATACGAACACTGCGGTGATATCACAACAGTGTCGAACAAAGGATTAAGAGGATATATAACCAGTATAGGCTGACCGTTAGTAGTCGATGAACTCTCAGGAGTCTGGATGGGATTGTTCAGAGATTCCAGGCCAATATCAGTAGGTGACCCAGTATCTGAAGTAGGCGGAGATGAGATGATAAAGGTTGAATGCTCGGAATGATTCCGAGTTCAACACCTTGGTCCTCAAGTGACTCTGGTAATTCAGGAAAAGGCTCCTTAGACAATCTTTCAGACAGAGGAGAGGATGAGGAACTAGGTGAACCAGATGGTTCAACCACGATGACCTTGTCTTAGTTAATAGGAAAAGAGAGATAAATTTGAAGGCTTTAAAATTTCCTTTAGGGAAAAATCACGATTTCCTCTAGAAAAGACTATCATGACATTATAAGATCACGGACAATCAATTTTTTTAATACGCATAAATATATTGGTGCTCTTTCATGTTTTAAGAGTTGATAAAGAAACAAAGATGACTCTATCACTTTCGATTGGAAGCGATCTCTAAAGGACAAGTGCTCAAATGATCTTTTACGTTTAATGAGTCAAAAAGATCAAATGACTACGCCGGATGATCTAGGTAAACAGGATTTCCAGGCAACCGTGAACTGCAGGAGACCTCCCGGTGGATCGAGAAATACGGGTAGGTGGTGAGCTCTAGTATTGCAACAACGATGTTGCAACTCCTGGGGCTCCCTACTTTCTTTTTATCAACCCGGTAGTTCGTAACAAACTTGGAAGTGACGGTGCTATATGCACAAGTACTAGCTCTTACTGCAGGCTGTCACTTGATTAAGTGGCACAAGTTCGCTAGGAGCTTAAGCCAACTTCTATGAGTTCTCAGAAGAAGCTTTTAACTGTGATGGAAGAAATCTAACTCAAAAGAGGCTATTCTATTTGCAGAAAGATAATGAAAGCTGAAAGGAAACACAAACCCTAGCAAACCCTAGTTCTACCCACTAACCCTACTTTTGCAAGAAAAGAGATGGAAACTACTGAAATGGATACCATTGACTATTGAAAACGTGAAATTCATGTATTCAAGCTACTTCTAAAGGTAAATGAGAAGAAATCATCTTTTTGTATTTTTGAACAATTTTATGCAAAATTATTGTGCTTGTGTTTTAACTATTTGTGACTGTGTAGAGGTTTGGTGGCGAAGGGAGATGGAGTTGGAATTTGCAGGAGGTGTGGAAGGTGTGGAGAGGACCTAAGAAGTCCTTAGTACCCTTTTGGAGACTTCCATTGCGATCAGACTTAGAAGAATCACTCGCATGAACTTCTACAGGAGGTTGCAGGGGATTTATAGGAGGTTCTACAGGAGGAGGTTGAAAGTGGTTTTTTCGAGGTTTGAAGGTGGAAAAACAATGGGAAAAGGGAAATGAAGGCTGGATGGAGGTTTCAAAGGGTCTAGGACTCTGTTAATGAAGATCAAAAATGAAAGAGATGGTTGGATTTGTTCAAAGGTCAAGAAAGCAATTTTTCACAAAAATGCAGAAATTAGGGCAGTTTAGGAAAGGATGGCGAATGAGTGGGGGAATCTTGGGAGATGAACTAGAGCAGGTTGTGTGATGGAAGAATGATAAGATGGAGTGTTCTACAAGTGAGTTGCACATTTACTTTTCAAAACTGACCCAAGCAAGAACTAAAAAAACAGAGTTTTACCTATTTTAACCTAATTCTAACCTAAAAACCAGAAAAGTGCTAAACAGAACTTTATGGATAGGAAGCTATGCAAGAAATCCATGGAAACTAAACAAGAACAGATCTAAGCATGCAAATACAACTAATATTAGCTTCTCCAACTCGAAATTTCACACTAGCAATTGCATTGGAAAGCAAAAATAGTGTTTTGGTGGCAGCAAGAGTGCCTTGATCTTCAAATCATGGTCCCAAGGAGGGAGAAAGGAGATCAAGGCCTGCTTGGTAACCTTTTTGGATCTTTTTCTGTTATTGCAGCAATCTATCTAATCAACCTGAAGCAAGAACAATTATTCTAACCATCAAAAGCAACCTAATTAACAAAGCAAGATTTAACCTACACAATAGAAATTATATCTTGAATGCAAGAAAAAAACATATAAATACACAAAAGAGGTGCTGGGCACTTGGGTTGGGCCTAAACCTAAGAGTTGCATCCCTCTAGGAAAGATCAGTGCTGGTCCAAAGCTAGATTCATCTTCATTGATAAAAAAAATAATAGTTACATCACCAAACTGTCTGCAAAAAGAGCTCGAAAATGAGCTGAGTACAAGGCTGCACTAAAGTGCGAAAATAGACTATCAAATGGCTAACCTACTGAGGCTTGAAGCCTTCTTATTTATACAATTGAGGACTTCCAATAGTCCTCCTAAACTTTAGGAACTCGTTTGCCTAAAACTGCAGATAACAACAACTTCACTAGACTTGCTCGGCTGCTCCTTGGAATCATCATTTGTGGGCTATTGTACTCTGAGCTGTTGGTGGAGAACTCGAGGAAGGGGTCATTTAATGCAGGAGACACCCCCCATAAGTCCTCAGCCCCGTTTCTTCGAGTTTGGCTGCCAATCTGCTCATAAATGCCTGGTCTTTGTCCAAAAATGTTTAAAAATCTGCAATAATCACTCATTAAACTATGTGGCAAAGTGACTATCCCCATTCACTCTATTGACATAAATATATTTAAAAAAAATGCACAAAACTATGGAGAATGGTGGATTAAATGAAAATAATAGGAAGAATGAGCCCATATAGTCACCCATTTGTGGGCCTCATCATCACCCCCCTGCTGAATGTGTTGTTCATCCTCTGAGCAACTAATCCAGTTCTTCATCTTTGATAGCTTTAACAACTTCCTGACATCCCAGGCCTCTGAGGTGATGTCCTCTTCTCTGTCATGAAAACCTGCTTTTCTGTCCACTTCCTCCCATTGCTTTTGTTCTTCCTCCTCCTTAATTCCTTCCAACAGTCCTAGCAACAGTGGAGGACTGTATTTTAGACCAATCCAGTTGGCTTTCAAGTTTTGCATTGATTGTTTATATAAGGGCACTCTCCTCATAGCTTCCCTCATTCTAGTTGGGGAGTGATACTCCCTGATCTTTAGGCTATGGGACAAGGTATTCCATCTTCTTGTGCAAGCATGAAGGCAGTTATCACCAAACAATCTCTCCATATCTTCAAAGTGAGCAATAGTCTATGCTTGCCATTCAACATAGTTATGGGCAACTTGAGGATTGTTTGCAAGGTGCTAGTGGGCATATATGAGAGTTGAGGGATCTTCTGGTTCTACCCTTATCATGAGGGGCTCACTTAGCTCCCTGGCCATAATCCTCTGAATTTATACTGCTCCCTTTTCCTCATGGCTCAACCAAGAAGCCATAGCCATGAGCTGTAGATCTCCCAATGTAGTATTTGGATCCCATAAATTCATATCAAGGAGTGCCCTATTGTGTAGGTAGAATTCTACTAATTTGGCTTTATCCTCTGCTGAACTACTATCACATAAATGCATAAACTGGTTATAATTTTGGAATGGGATTGTGCCCCTTTGGGCCAATGTTTTAATTTGGAATTGGAGCCATTGGTCTTTAAGATACAATGCATAGGATCTAGCTAGTTGTCTGCATTGCAAGGCCTCCATTGCCCAGCTGGCCAGGCCAACTGGGCTTCCTTTTCCTGCAACTGCTGTTTCAAAATCTGCACTTCAGTTGCTCCCTGAGACTCTTTTTCTTACAGCTATTTCATTAGCATTTCAACATCAGTCTGTGGCTTTCCCTCTTGTTGTTGTTTCTCTGCTGCTTCATTGTCTACCAGGGGACCTTTTTGTTGTTGCTTCCCTTCCAAGATTGACAACCTGTCTCCCTTTTGAATTTCCCGTTGTTGTAACTACTGTTTCAACAGTTCATTTTCTTCCTGTAGTTGGGCTCTTCTACTGCTCTCTATGTGCCTTACCATGGCCAACTCCCCTCTCAACTCTTTCAGCTTGTCTTCCATGTGCCCTATATCTTCAACTCCTTTAGATTTAGTAATTTGCATCCAAGTGTGGGTTCTAACCCTTTCTTTTTCTAATTCAAAAAAGAGGCACAACGAATTTTTATGGGATGATCTTCCCACCTTCTAGCAGATTGTAATAGGAGCCTAAATTAGGCTGAGGGCTTGGTTCAAGTAATTCTTTGGCTTTGCCTTCCCCTTGTGACTATTCTGCTACCTTCTCTTCTAATTTTTCAGTTTCTTTCAGCTTGGCTAGTGTTTCCTGTAGAGATGTTTCAGCTTCCTGTAGGACTGCTTTGGAGTCCATCAACTTGATTCTTTCCTTCCAGGTGGATGTTTTGGGACTCCCTCTCTCATAGGTGATAGAGAACTTAGAGAGAGATTCCTCCTTCTTCTCGGTAGGTGCATCTTCAATGACAATTGGTTCTTTTGATGGTGGCTGGGGCTTGCCCACCTTAATCCTGTTGCTCCTTCTGGCTTTGAAATACATAGAGGGTTTCCTTTTTCTTTTTCCCTTTTGTCTTGCCGGAATGCTTAATGTAGCAAGCACAACTGCTGCTTCCCTTGCCAATGTTTCAAGGGATGTTTCTTCTGCTGTTCTTTTCTTTCATCTCCTGCAGTCTTTCTTGTGTCTGCTGTTTTTGCTTGTGTCTCTGCTGTCTTTGGTGGTGTCTTCTCTTTTTCTTGTTGGGCCCCTGCCTTGCCTGTGGCAATCTTCTTTTGGGCTTTCTTGGGCTTTTTATTCTCAGCCTTTGTCCTTTTCCTCTTCTCTGTTTTTGAGGCTATCTTCTTTTTTGCCTTAGGCTCAACAACGATGTTGTGAAATTTCTCCTCTTCTTTCTATTTCTCCTCTGTTTTTCCTTCTGTTTGATTTTCTTATGTTTCCTCATTACTGTTCTTCTCAAGTTCCTTGGTTTGCTCCTCCTCTTCACTGTTGGATGGGCTAATGTCCTTAGTCAAAGTTTTGATGTCATCTTCTCTGGACATATTCTTGAAAATTTCCCAAGCTATGGGGATGGTATATGTGTGTAGGGCATCTTCTACCAACCGTTTGATGAGCCCATGATGGGCCAGCTGGTTTGGGAACCTTGCATTTAGCTTAGTGCCACATTCTATTAAATATTGGAGGAGGAAATATGGGAGACTGAGTTTTCTAGCTGGAGGTAGGTCCATCCCATATCTCAATTCATGCAACAACCTAAAGTGATAACCATAAATTATGCTGAACCTCCCTTCCTAAGTGATATATTTCATTATCTGCTAGTTGACTTCACTCCATGGAGGAGGTAAGATTGTCCTTCTGACCCTATTTTTATCATCTACAGGATGCTCTTCAGGCTGAAAAAATGTCTTCTTACCAACCTGTCCCAATGTTTTTTTCTCCTTGCTCCAAGGGAGTCCAAGTGGAAGACCTATGAGTTTGCTGATGAAATTAGGTGTAAGCTCTAGGGTCAGACCCCTAAAACTGACTGTAGCATGTGTTTTCGAATGGGGTCTTAGGGACATCAAAAATTCTTCAGTCACCTCCTCATCATATCCATGAATTCTTTCAAAGAAGGGCATCCAGTTTGCCCTGGTGAAGAGGGCCACCACCTCAAGGTGCTCATACAATTTGCTGGAGTTCAAAGGTTCTTTTCTCATGAAACCTCCTGGCATGGTGTTGAGTGATTTCTAAAAATGCTCAGGTGAGAAAGCAGGCAAAACTGAAAACAGAGGGATAGCTGAATTTTGTCTTTTTCTGAAACCAGATAGGGAATTTTCCGTGTGCTTTCTCCTTACAACATCAAATTGCAATATTTCCCCTATTTCAAACTGCTTTTATCCTGAATTTGATTCTTTATTTTTGGAAAGAAATTTTTTTTGACAGAACAGAGGATAAATAACACAGGGTTTTTTTCAGTGAGTAGATAGACATGCAAATTCGGTTTTTTTCTTTACAGGCTGGTCTCTACTGTTGCATGTGTTTTCTTTTATAGTAGAATGCGAGAAAGAAGAAGACAGACTTTGAATGCAGAGAAGAAAACAAAGAACTGTGTAGAACTCAGAGAAAATATGCAGGCAAACTTTTAAGCTTCACTTTCCTTTATTTCAACCCAATGCTGTGTTTTTATTCCACCACCTTATACAAATAGGTCATATACATAGAGGTTTCCCGAGCCTACCTCATTTCAAGCTCGAATTTTGACAAAAATCTTAGGTTTTCCTTCTGCAGAGTTGTTCTCTGCCCTTCCTATAGAAATCTTCCGGCTCCTGTAGAATGCAGTAGTGCTCCTGTAGAGCCCAATAGGCGGGAGGGTTTTGAAAAACTGGCGGAAGATGACTGGTTTGCTATTCTAAAGGTGGTAGGTGAGTACTACAGTCGAAAACATCGTAAATGAAGAATGAAATAAAGGGTGGCGGAGGCTTAGACCGCACTGTCCTTTAACTGTTGGCGTAATCCGTGGTGAGGAGGTGAGGTGGCCGGATGGGTACGTTATCCCCATCCAGACCGTTGGTCCTATGTCACGGTCATAATGGTTCTGCATGCTGCCTGACCACCATCACCTCCCTTACTCCCATTATACGCCAACACCATTACCAGTCTCGAATGTTTTCTCCCTGAGTTGACATACCACACGTGCTAGCTGCGTATCTGATTGGTAGTTTGAATTTGATGGGGCTCATTTGAATTCCACGAGGGTGTGTAACTGAATGAGGGTGGCCAGTTAGCTGGCCACTGATTCTATTTAATCGTGACCATTCCCATAGTTCATGCAGTTTTGAAATAATATTCATGCAATCGAGGAATAGGTTTAGGCACTTACCTGCTCAGTCGCTGCTGTGTTATGCATGCTTCAGACTTTGGCACTTCATTTCCTCATTGCTGTTGCTACTGGTGCTCTGCATGCTCGGCCTTGGGCTTATGCTGATGATCTCTCGTTCAAACATTGCTCCTTGCATGCTTCATACGTCCTGCTGCGCTGACCCTATCTCTAGAGTATGTTTTTCAAAGGGATCAGCTGCTACAGGAATCCTGTAGGATTTCCTGTAGCTGCTTCTCCTTCTGAAATTCAAGCTAATATTTGAGTAGGGCTAAAACTGCTGAAGAAGGTCTTGACTAAAAAGAAATAACAGCTGGAAGGTATCAGGTAGGAATGAGTAAAAATGTTGTTGCTTTTATTTGTCATCATTTTTTTTTGGGTTTTCAGAATGAAAGAAACATAATTTCTGTATGTGGCTGTGCAGGGACACAAAAAAACGAGTGGAAATGTGGGTGTACAGGGATGGAATGGTGAAATAGGAAGATGGATGGTGGTAGGGAGGTTCACAGGCCTCATAGACAAATTTCCAACCCTCGGGTCCTTCTCTGAGATTGATTTTGACCTTTCTGTAGTTTCTACAGGATCCTCCTGTAGAATACACAGAGTTTCCTGTAGGATGCAAAAGTTTCAGAAAAAATGAGACCAGGACTTGGGAAAGGATAACGGTGATGGAGGGATGGACTGTGAAGGGTGTATGTAGCCTGGCCATGTCTTTTCCTCTTGTGTGACGCTCCTGCAACCTGCAATAACTTTCCTGCAACCTGCATTTTATTCAAAAGAAGTTAGGTTTTTTTCTTTTTTTCTCTCATTTTCTCTTTTTTTTTGAGGTAGCTGGGGCACCTCTAGGAGGTTTTCACCCTCACTGCCTGCCCTGGGCGCCTCCAAGAGGTTTTCACCTAGGGATCTTTTATTCCATTTTTTTTTCATTTGTTTTTTTTTTTGCTCAGGGTGTGAGTGGAGTGGAGGCAGGGGCATGCTCCATTACCAACACTGATTTACCCAAATTCTCAATGAACTCCTGCTTGGAAAGCGGCTTCCTGTAGATCTTCAATCGATGCCCATTGACGAGCATGGGGATGGCTTCTTCATCAATGGTATGGATAAGGACTGAACCATTGTTATTGAATTTTTCTACTGCATATGGTCCCAGCCATCTTGTCCTCAGCTTGCCCTTGAAATCCTTGTATCTCAAATCATACAGCAGCGCACAATCTCCTTATTGGAATTGTTTTTCTTTGAGGTGTCGGTTATGCCATATTTTCCTTTGAAGTTGGACTACCTTTGAGTGGAGAAGGGCCTACATTCTCTGTTCATCTAATCCATTTAGCTGAAGCAATATTTCCTTTTGTGCATGGCTGAGATCTAGGTCTAGCTGAGCTGCCATCCTTAGTGTGTTATATTCAAATTCTATGGACAACAAAGCCTTCTTCCCATAGACCAGCTCATAGGGTGTGAAACCTGTGGTGGTTATCCAAGTAGTGTTATAGGCCCAGGTGCCCTCAACCAATCGGTCTGCCCAATCTTTTCTGTTGCTACTCACTACCTTAGTCAAAATCCCTTCCAAAGCTCTTAGTGACTTCCATCTGTCCATTTGCTTGCGGATGATAAGGCGTGGAATTTATGTGCTTAATCTTGTGATGTGTGAGCAAGTCTTCAATCAGATTGGAGGTACACTGACTTCCTTGATCTATGACTAATTCCCTTGGATAGCAAAACTTGTAGAAGATATTTTGCCTCAAGAACTCAGCTACCTTTTCTTCTGTCGCTGCTTTGATTGCCTTTGTTTCTACCCACTTTGTCAGGTAATCTGTGCACACAATGATGTAAGACTTCTGTTTTGAAGGAGGGTTGATAGGACCCACAAAGTCCATGCCCCGCTTCTCAAATGGCTTGAAAGTCACTTGAGGTTGCAGGGGCATCTCATCATTTGGAGTAGGTTTCCCCATCCTTTGACATTGGTCACATTGGTTGGTGTATTTCCTGACATCTTGATGAAGAGTGGGACAATAGTAACCTGCCTGTAGAATTTTGAAGGCAGTTCTATTTGCTGCAAAGTGGGCCCCACAAGGCCCATATTGATAGGTTAGGATGATGTCAAAAACTTCCTCCTCCCTGATACATCGCCTCAAAATCTGATTTGGGCCAAGTTTAAAAATATTGCCCCCAATCTAAGTGAATGGGGAACTTTTCCTCACGACCTTGCTCTTCTCTTTTGAGGACAGGTGTGGGAGAAACTGTGCTAAAACCAAATAATTTGCTATATCAGCAAACCATGGAGAGAGTACTGAAATAGAAAATAGGTGTTCATCTGGCATTTGATCATCCACCATTCCTTCTTCACCTACGGGCAGATCTAGTCTAGACAAAAAATTAGAAACAACACTTTCCTTACCTGGCTTATCAACAATGGTCAAATCAAATTGCTGCAATAAAAGTAACCATCTAATTATACGATCATTTACATCCGATTTATTCATCAAATACCTAATTGCAGCATGATCAGTGTGTATGAATGTTTAATAGCCAGTGATGTAGTGTTTGAACTTGTTTAGGGAATGGACTACAGCCAGGAGCTCCTTTTCGGTTACAGTGTAGTTTAACTCCACCTTGGACAAGTTGTTACTGACAAAATATATAGCATACGATAGCTTCTCTTCAACTTTTCCTAAGGCTGCTCCTATAGCTTTGTTCGAGGCGTCTGTGTGAATGTGGAAAATTAGGGCCCAGTTTGGACCTCTCAAGATTGGGGCAGTTATCAGCTTATCTTTCAAGGCATCCAGAGCCTCTTGACAGTTGTCAGTCCATATGAACTCAACGTGTTTTCCCAAAAGACAAAACAATGGAGAGGCTAGCTTACTAAAATCCTTAATGAATCTTCTATAATACCCTGCTAAGCCTAGAAAACTCTGAACATCTCTTACTTTTGAGGAGGTGGGACCCTTTGGATGACAACAATCTTGTTGGGATCCACCTGTAATCCTCGCTGAGAAATTGTATGACCTAGCACGGTCCCTTCAGTCATTACGAATTCACATTTATCAGTACTGAGGGATAGGTTCATTTCAATACACGGCTAAAACTTTCCTCAGGTTAGTCAAAGCTTCCTGGCAGTTAGAACCATAAGGGGTAAAGTCATCCATATAGATTTCCACTGAATCATGAACCAATTCAGCAAATATGCTCAGTACTGCTCTTTGGAAAGTGGCAAGATCATTGCACAACCCAAAGGGAAGGACACGGTAGGAAAAGGTATCCCATGGACAAGTGAAAGTGGTCTTATCTTGGTCTTCCAGGCTGATTTGGATTTGGTTGTACCCGCTAAACCCATCTAGGAAGGAAAATAACTTCTTCCTTGCCAGGCCATCTAACACTTGATCTATGAAAGGCAAAGGGAAATGGTCCTTCTTGGTAGCCTTGTTGAGTTCTCGATAATCTACAAAAATTCTCCACTTCCCGTTTTTCTTTGGTACTAGCACCAAAGGAGAAACCCATTCGCTATCAGAGATGGGGTAGATGAATCCTGCATCCAGTAACTTTTGCAGTTTTTCTTTGACAATGTCCTTAAGGGCTGGATTCATCCTCCTTTAAGGCTGCCTGACTGGTTTACAATCTTCTTTAATGTAAATGTGATGAGTACAGACTAAAGGGTGGACTCCCTTCATCTCCTTATAGCTCCATGCAAAAGCATCCAAATGGTTGTTCAATAAGCTACACAGTTCTTTCTCCTAAGAGGTGGATAGGGATGAGTTGATCTTCAAGGTTCTTTCTGGGCCAAATTCCATATTATTAACTTGGAGAGAGGTCGGATCAGCCACAAAGAGATCAACTAAAGCATCGGCTTGGGTTTCTTCCACCAACTCTTGTAATGGCAACACACTGGGGGGTGGATTTTGAATCAAATTCTCAATAAGATCATCCTCAGTTTGACGACCCCCCTTGGTAGCTTCCACTATGCACAATGGTGCATAGTAGACTTCATCCTCATCTTCCTCCTCCAACCAGAGAGGTAAGTCATGTTCTAGTAGAGGTTGGGCAAGAGGATATAGGACTAGCTGTTTGGACATATGCCAATTCTTGATGGTCATGCTCCCAGCTCGAAAATTGATGTAAGCATCTGCAGTAGCTAACCAAGGTCTTCCTAGGATGAGAGGATACCCAGTGAGCTTTGCCTTTGGCTGAAGAACCTAGAAGTCAGCAGGGTACTCCCAGGAATCAATGGAGACCATGGCATCTTCCACAATCCCTCAGGGGTCACGGTGGAGCGCTTTGCCAATTGCAGTACTGTTGAGGTCTTTCTTAGGGAACCCTGAAGGTTGAGTTTGAGCATAGTGCCCCTGGTCATTACATTAATGGCAGCCCCTAGATCAATCAAGGTGTGGGGGTTATGGTGCCATTGATGTGGACATCAACTACAGGACTCCCAGGGTCCAGATATTTTGGACAGATTACCTACCCCAACATCAGGTCGGACAATTGTCCTATGACATTGATAGTTGGGGCATCTCTCTTGCACCTGCCTGGGTGCCTGAAGCACTTCTCTTTGATCAACTTGTTGTAGATTGGTACATCTTTTATAGCTTGGAGAAGTGGTATTTTTACACATAACTGTTTTAGTTCTCCGAGAAGTTTAGTTTCTTCTAGGGTTAGTTGAGTGGTTCCAGTTAGCTCTTAGGAAAGGGTGGAATGATTTTTGGTTCACTTTCATGTTTCTCTTCCTCATCCTCCTTAGGAGGAGGTTGGTTATCTGGGAGAACCTTCCCAGATCGTAGGCTAATCTCTTGAATCTCCACAGCATAGGTAGGGCATGTTGTTTCTCTAGTATATACCTGCTAGGCCTATTTGCTATTGGGGTTCAGGTTCGGTTGAGCAGGCATTTGAGGTTGCCTTGGAGGAGTAGGAGGTAATGGTTGTGGTTGAACAAGTGGTGGAGGCAAAAGAGTGGGAGGAGAGTTGTATTGGGGCCTCCACCCCTGATGAGGTGCATTCCACTGAGGTTGTGGTTGAGCATAAGAGTGAAACGAATGAGTAGTTGGTTGAGGATGGTATTGATATGGATACGACCAAGGAGGGGGTATGGACTAGGAAGGATAAGCAGGGGGACCCCATGAAAGCATGGAAGTGGCTTGATTGGGGTTGTAATGAGTCTGGGATGTCCCTTGCATTCCCTGCTGGTAAGGTCTGGGTCCATGTGGCCTCCTTTGGTTCATGAGGTAGAGTGGTTTAGTGGCTCCTTTAGCCCCTTGGTACATAGCATTAAATCCGAGTAAGGAAGGGCACTAATTTGTAGGATGGTCTTCTTCACAGACAAAACAAACTTCTACGGAGTGCAATGGACATTCGTTCCTAGGATGCTTTCTAGTGCACTTGGGACAAAATATGGCCAAAGCCGTCTCGGCTTCCTCTTGCTTCTTTTGGTATCCATTTGCGTGGAAATAGTTTGTCTCATCTCGCTTTTGAAATCTTCCATCTGATTTGCAAATTCGTTTTTAAGGAATGAACTGGATAAGGGGGTACTGGCTAAAGGTTGACTTCCCCTACCTCTTTTTCTAGATGCCCTAGAATGGTTTCTAAACACAGTATTTATGTCATCATAAGGTAGCTGGTAGATGTCTCCCCTAGCCAACAAATGGAGGGTATCTAGAAGGTCTTCAGGGACTCCTCTGAGTAGAACCAACTTCAGAGATTTGGGGTCAAGTGTGCACCTGGCCCTTTTATAACTGAGTTGAAACCTCTCTTCATAGTCTTCTAAAGATTCATCACTTCCCATGGTCATTCAGAAGATTTCCTCTTTTGTATCCTTTGACCTACAGTAGTCTTGGTATTTGTTGTTAAAGGCTTTCTGCATTTGAGCCCAAGTTGTGATAATGTTTCCAGGTAACGCCATGAACCAGCGTAATGTGACATCCTTGAGGGTAGAGGGAAAGAGTTTCAACTTTTGCTCGTCTTCTACATAGTCATAGGTTCGACAAAGGACAACAAACTCAAACAACAAGGTATCAGGGTATTTAGTGGTTAATCCATGGAAGTGAGGTAAGGCTGAGGGACTTATGTTTTTCATATTTGTGTCCCCATTGGTCTCTCAGATGGGAAAGGCACCTTCTATTCTTTCCCCATTTCCTCTAACATTTCTGTTTCAGCCATGGTCTTAGGAGGAATGGTTTCTTTCTCTTCTTCTGTTATAGGATCTTTGTATATCTCTGGAGGTTCACCTATAGGTTCTTCTGGATCACTGCCACCAAAGAAGAGAGAAGGGTGACTTAGTGATGTGGTGGGGGTGTTGGGTAGGAATTTTCCTGAATTGTCTCTGTTCCTACGAGGCATGAAAGGAAATCTCTTTTTTGGGTAATTTTTTGTGTTTTTCTTCCTGTACCTGAAAAAACTAAAATGGATTGAACAACAAATTGCAACTAACTAAAATAAACCTTGCTAAAATGAAAATTGCAGAATTGAAATGAAAGCAAGAAATGACTAATCTATTTTGCTGAAATGAAATTGCAGTATTGAAATGAAAGCAGGAAATGTCTACTCTACGCTTGCTAAAATGAAATTGTAGAATTGAAATGAAAGCAGGAAATGCTAATCTACGCTTGCTGAAATGAAATCACAGAATTGAAATTGCAGAATTGAAATAAAAGTAGGAAGTGCTAATCTACGCTTGTTGAAATAAAACAACTACTCTACTCTTACTAAAATAAACTACTTAGCAGAAGGTTGCAGTAGAAAATAGAAGAAAAGCAGTAATCACAAAATACTCTGACGCATCCCCAGTAATGGCGCCAAAAAAATGGTGAGCTCCAGTATTGCAACAATGATGTTGCAACTCGTAGGGCTCCCCACTTTACTTTTATCAACCCAGTAGTTCTTAACAAACTTGGAAGCGACGGTGCTATATGCACAAGTACTAGCTATTACTGTAGACTATCACTTGATCAACTGGCACAAGTTCGCTAGGAGCTTAAGCCAACTTCTATGAGTTCTCAGAAGAAGCTTTTAACTGTGATGGAAGAAAGCTAACTCAAAAGAGGCTATTCTATTTGCAGAAAGATAATGAAAGCTGAAAGGAAACACAAACCCTAGCAAACCCTAGTTTTACCCACTAACCCTACTTTTGCAAGAAAAGAGATGGAAACTACTGAAATGGATGCCATTGACTATTGAAAAGGTGAAATGCATGTATTCAAGCTACTTCTGAAGGAAAATGAGAAGAAATCATATTTTTGTATTTTTGAGCAATTTCATGCAGAATTATCATGCTTGTGTTTTAACTGTTTGTGACTATGCAAAGGTTTGGTGGCGAAGGGAGATGGAGTTGGTGTTTGAAGGAGGTGTGGAGAGGACCTAAGAAGTCCTTAGTACCCTTCTGGAGACTTCCATTGCGATAAACATTGTAAAATCGTTGGAATGGGTAAGTTTTTTATAAAGCAATAGAATGGCAAGCAATGGCTATTGAAGGAGGTAAGACATGTTCCATATCTAAAGAAAAATATAATTTCAATAGGGAAGTTTGGAGGTGAAGGTTGTGTAACTGCTTTTAGAGAGAAAACCTGGAAGGTCACTGAAGGAGCCCTGGTAATAGCAAAAGGAGAAAAGATTGGTAAATATTATTTATGCAATAGTATTTCCATTTATGTTAGTGATTTAACCTCTACAGGAGTAGATACGAAACTCTAGCATCATAGGCTGAGGAACATGAGTGAGAAGGGGATGCAGATTCTTCACTCAAGAAATTGTTTCCAGGTTTGAAGCATGTTGATTTGGATTTATGTGAAAATTATGTTTATGGAAAAAAAGAGAGTCAAATTTATTAGAGTTGGGAAGGAAAAGAAGAGTGAAAAATTAGAGCTTGTGCATATAGATGTATGGGGACCTGTTGAGGTACCATCTCTCGGTGGAGCTCACTATTATGTTACATTTATTGATGATGCACCTAGGAAGACTTGGATTTAATGTATTCGAAATAAATCTGATGTATTTGATACTTTAAAGAAATGGAAAGATTTGGTTGAGAATGAGACAGGAAGTAAGTTGAAGTGTCTCAGATCATAAAATGGAGGTAAATACTACAACAAAGAGTTTGATAACTACTGTTCAGAGCATGGAATTTGTAGAAAAAAGACAGTTCTAGGAACACCACAGGGAAATGGTGTGTCAGAAAGGATGATTAGGACAATCATGGAGCGTGCAAGATGCATGAGATTTCATGCAGGACTGCCCTTACAATTTTCGGTAGATGCTATAGATACTTCTGTTTATAATAAACAAAGAGCCTTCAAGTTCATTTGATGGTGGTATTCATGAGGAGGCATGGATGGGTAAAAAGGTAAACTAGTCATTTTTAAGGACTTTCTGTTGTGAAGCTTTTGTCCACATTAAAAAATAAAATAGAAATCTTGAAGAAAAATCAAAGAAATGTACCTTTATTGGATATGGTGTAAATGATTTTGGTTATAAAATATATGAACATGAAAATCACAAAATCATTAGGAGTCGAGATGTCATATTCAATGAAAAGGTCTTGTGTGAGGATCAAATGTAGGGAAAGAAATAGGGAAAAGAAAACAAAGAATAAGAAGTGCTTGATGAGATCATAGAAAAAGTAAAGGTGCTTGAAAATCATAATGATCAATAACCACAACAACAACAACAATAGGCACCTCAAACAGATGAAATTTGTGTTAGAATATCTACTAGGATAAGTAGACCCCATGAATGACACTCTTATTCATTATATTATGTATTGTTGAATGATTTTGGTGAATTGGAAATATATGAAGAAGCAATGTAGGTAGAAACTAGGAAGAAGTGTGAGCAAGCCATGGAAGAAGAGATGGAATCCTTGATGCATAACCAGACTTGGGACTTAGTCAAGTTTCCTGTAGGTAAAACATCATTGCAAATTAAATGGGTATAAGGATAGACTTGTGGTGAAGGGGTTTGCACAAAAGAAAGGTATAGAATTTGATGAAATTTTTTCTCCTGTTGTTAAAATGAATTCAATCAAAACTATTTTAAGTCTAGTGGCAGTAGAAGATTGACATCTTGAGCAGTTATATTTAAAGAACACCTTTATCCATGGGGATTTGGAGGAAGAAATATATATGCAACAATGAAAACCCATAAGGTTATGAGGTCAAAGGAAAGGAGAAATTAGTTTGCAGGTTGAAGAAGAGCTTGTATGGCCTAAAACAGGCTCCAAGGCAATGTTATTGAAAATTTGACAGGTTTATGTTTGAACAAGGTTATACTAGATGTCACTCTGATCACTGTGTTTATCTTAAGAAACAAAATGATGGAAAATATATTATATTTCTACTGTATGTAGATGGCATGCTTGTTGCAGGGTATAACATGCATGAAATAAATGTACCCAAAGGAAAATTGGCAAATTCATTTGCAATGAAGGATTTCGGTGCTGTAAAATAAATCCTTGGTATGAGAATAATTAGAGATAGGAAAAATCACAAATTAACATTGTCTCAGAGTGAGTACATAGAAAAGGTATTGGAAAGATTTAATATGAAGAATACAAAATGAGTTAGTACACCTTTGGCTAGCCATTTCAAACTAAGTAAGGAGATGTATCCCAAGACTCTGGAAGACATGGATTATATATGTAAAGTTCCATATGCTTTAGCAGTTGGAAGCTTAATGTATGCAATGGTCTGCACAAGGTATGATATTGCACATGCATTGAGAGTTGTAAGAAGGTATATGAATAATCGAGGAAAATAGCATTGGATGGAAGTGAAGTGGATTCTTAGGTATTTGAGAGTTACTACAAATCAAGCATTATTCTTTGGTTGTTCAAAAATTGCTCTACAGGGATATGTTAATGCAAATATGGTAGGTGATAAAGATAACAGGAGGAGCCCCACAAGGTATGTGTTTACAGTAGGTGGTACAATTGTTAGTTGGGCTTCAAAATTGTAAAACATTGTTGCACTTTCAACAACAAAATCATAGTATGTTGATGCTACAGAGGCTAGCAAATAAATGATTTGGTTACAAAGGTTTATGGATGAGTTGGCCAAGAACCAAGAGATGGGAATGTTATACAGTGACATGAAAATTTCTATTCATTTTGCAAAGAACTCAACATTTCACTCCAAGGTTAAACATATATAGCTCAAGTATCATTTCATATAGTCAGTGTTGGAAGATGGAAAATTGAATCTGGAAAAGATACACACTAGCCAAAATCCTACAGATATGTTAACAAAAGTTGTAACTAGGGAGAAATTGAGATTCTTCTCAGTCTCAATTGGTCTTTAAGTATGATGGTGAATATGGGAAACATATAGGTCCAAGTGGAGTCATTGTCCAACAAGTGAAGCAATGATGGATTTTATATAATCAGTCTTGAAGTGGGAGATTGTTGGGTGTGGAACCTGATTATCTTCCTGATTATTTAGATTTTTTTTTGTTTTTTTTTTTTCAGCCACGTTGGATCCTTTTTCCTAACAGGGCATCAATTCCACTTGTTTAATTGCTATAATGGGGGTCCGGGGGGGTGACAGTGACTTTTATGAGCCACCCCTGAAGCTAAAAATAGATGAAAAATTTCCTTGTAAAATATTGTAATTTCATAGTCAATCTGGGTCATTCATTAGGTAGATGATCTAATGGTAAAATTTATGTTAATTTAGGGTTTTTTTCCCTAGAAGGAAACCCTCTATTTATATGAGGGAATTTTATTATGGATGTGTATTATTATTCTAAGTGAGAGAGAGAAGAGGTTGTGTGAGAGCGAAGAGCAAATTACAACGAATCTGTTGTAGGTTGTATATCTTCATTTTGCTGGATAATAGAAAAGGAAGGAATGACTGTTTCTTCATGGACATAGCTCAAATTAGGATTAACCACATGTCTCTCTTGTTTTATGAATTTCTGTATTTGTGTTTTTGAAATATTTTATGTATTTCATTGCTACTTTCATTAATTTATAACACTCCTAAAATGTTTTAGACCAAAATTTTCCAAACCATGTCCTACTAGTAAAAATGGTCCTGTGAGCTGATTCCTCCACATTTCCCACTCTGAAAGAATTCAGAAGGATTTCCAAAAATATAATGGTCCAATTAAATCAAGAACCAACACACCCTAGTCTCTGTAACATAAATAATGAAAGAAACAAATCTTTTAAAATGTTAGGAATTTGATAATTACATTAGCATGGTATACTCAAACAAAAATAATACTCCAATAATAGAAAAATTATTCAATGGACATGATAGATACCATTGTGGGTGACCTAGCTCTTTGATAAAAAATTTCCTGAACCTAACCCTACTATTATATGAGGCATATCTCAAAATATTCCTTATTTGAGTTGATCATGTTGGTATAATTTTATGGTGACTCTTTTCGTGGACATAAGGGCCCCATGACATCAACCATAAACACAACCATGGAGAAAAAAAGCACCCAAATGGAAAGCAAGATCTCTCAAATCACATCTCAAGTGTCATATACCAATCACTTGAATGCACAAGTTATTAAGATCAAAACCCCCAAAATAAGGGTTTATCCATTCACCAACTTGAGAGTGAAAATATAATATTTTAGTCATCATCATGATTGAAGAGGAACATTCATAAGAATTGAAAGAGTATGTGGCTTGCGGTGAACTAACAACAAGATAACAGAATCATGTCAAAACATATTTTATAAATAATCAAAATAGTAAGTGGCACAGATTTCTTAAAGTTGAGATGAAATATTTTTATGGTCCAACCTAATAGGATGGGTTAATTAGATGGACTACTACTTGATGGAACTCAAATATATTTATTATACATGGATCGGGAGTATTGGAGATGGTGGCAATTGCGTGAGAAGTCTTATGGGGGGGTATGTTGCTTAGAGCTAGTCTATAAAGGCTATCTATGTTCACTTTGAAACATACACACATTATGTGGGAAATTACCAAACTTGCACCAAACAAGCATAGTCCATGGGCTTGGAACAACATGTGATCCATGTATAGAGTGTGATCAATTATTTTTTTACTATCAATAGTCCAAAGTAGGACATTATATCATAAGTATCAATGGCTCACCCAACTACTTCATTGGATGCCTCTTAGTCAGTTATAGAATTATAGGTAGTGGTAATAGCATAGAAAAAACAACCCACATTTGTGATCCACCCACATCCCCCTTACATACCCACACTTAGTTCCCTAACTTCCCATCCCTTAAGGTTTCACAAGTTGACGCTAAGAAAATCAACCAGACATTAATGTCTTATACTTTGTTATCACTATGATGAATAATGAGTGAAAGGGAATAGATGTAAGGAATGTAGATTATTTCTCATAGATATTACCTAGCATGGCACATCCTAGGAATATTAAAAGGAAGTCATGCCAAATGTGGATCTAGTAGATATTGTAGTTCCTTTTCCTAAAGGAATCATCCCATAGAACCCTTATGAGGAGCACAAATTTCCCACTATGCCTTATAAATAATTTCGATTCTTCATACTTGGAAGTTGGCTGGCTATACCAATCATAGAAAGCTCATTGTCTTGGTCAATATTGACAACAACCACACTTTTATTCATGATAGAGTTTTCAAAGAAACACATTCTTATTTTCATGCAATGCACAAGCTTCAAAACATGATAGCCAATAATAGTTTGACGAAATGTGGCGGTAAGCGTGAGAATGTGAAACTCCAAATGGGGGACTATTGTCTTGAATCAAACATGTTTACTATTCAAATGGGAGGTTGGGATGTAATTATTATAGAAGAATGGTTATGAACATTGGGTCCAGTTAAAATAGATTTCAAGGAGCTATACATGAGCTTCAATAAGCAGGGAAATGAAAATACCCTCAAAGGTATCCAATTTGTCTCCCTTGAAATTATTATCTCTCACCATATGGAAAATATCTTAAAGAAAATACACGTTCACATCATTATCCAATTCAATTCCATCGATGCCATGGACAACTTACCACTAAAAATTACACTAATTTGCAACTAGTTTTGAATATGCATCAACAAATAATTAACACATGCCATGGATTTTCTCCTTCATCAAGTGAGCATGATAATGGTATCCTAGTTAAGGAGGTCATTTGTTGATTTGTATCTTTATTGACTTATTTTTCCACAAAATAATGAAACTAAAAATATCATTCATGAACTGTTGGAGGCTAGCATATCATGTCTTGGTAATAATGTAACACCCCATTTTTAAACCATGGATTAGAAAATATTATTGTATATGTTATGAATGGTTGAGAGGCCAACAATGTAATATGCAAACAACATATATTAAAAAGAATAAAATAAAATGCATCATTGGTTGTATGGTCATGGATAGAGTTATATGAGGCTATGATTGCACAAGAGAGGGGGATAAAAAGGGGTCTAAGGGAAAAATACCATATTCTGAGAATCCCAAGTCATTTTCCTAAACTAATTATCATTACCATATAATCCATATTAACTTATTAAATAAAAATAATTGAATGCATGGGTGATGTTAGTAGAAGATTCATCTCAACTAATTATTATCAAATCATGGGGTTAAGTAAACTGATCTAAAAGTTTGTTGGAAAAGTCATCTCACTTAGTTATGATGGCATGGGCTAAGTACAATAATCTTTAGTAAGAGTGAGAGTGTTGGTTTTAACCTTGTATAGTTAATTACTACAAACAAATTCTTAATAAAAACTAGAAAATAGGTAATGGCACAAACACATGTTTAACACAAAGATTTTATCTTGGAAACTATTGTAGCTACTACAAAAGCACCCAAAATTTTAGCCTAACACCAAATTTTGGGTTCCCCCACCTCTTTTCAAGGTTTCAAAGGCTATGTCTATGTCTTCAATTGGTCAAACCATTCAATGACCCATCTTCCATCTCATCCCATGTTTTCACATGCTTTCACAATGCATATTGTACATATTTTCCTTGATTCATCTTGGATATCTATCTTATTGATGCATTAGGTTTGCATTTTCAAGCTCTAAACTCTCCATGGCATGCTATGAAAACTATAGGCATGAATATTGTGGCTGAATTTTCATTTTGGTTCTCTCTCTCATTTGCATATTCAAAGCTTGAACCTTCATGAGCATTTCATGGCGTTTTCAGTCATATTAATTGCATCGTCATGTTGGGTGATTTCATTCCATCTCAATTCGATGTTCCATCATTAATTTAGTCTATATGCCTGAAGGTTAAATTGGCATAAGGTGAAAGGTGTTTTATGCATCCAAGATTGAAACCTCGACATGCACATATTGCATTGCATATCATTCTTTCAAGAAATCCATTTGAAGCATCCTTGTTATATGTATTTGCAAAATATATGAAAGGTCTCTTTAGTAGTTTTAAAAATGAATTTAGTTCAACATTCAAGTTGTAAAATTGATGGTTGTATTGTTCATATGAGGCCTTTTCTTTTCGCCAAATATTTGGTTACAAGGATGCAATGTAAGAATGTGTTAGGAAGACATATGACAATGCATGCTATGGAAATGATTTTGGAGACTGCTGGTACAAAAGGCTTGCATTTTGTGCTTGCAGCAAGGGATTAATTTCGAGAAACTTCATAAGTCCCTTACCTATTAAAATATTCCTTACAATCTGCATTAGCAAATAACAGTCGCATTATTCAGGCTTAGCACACTTTTGAAACTTAGCGCACTTTAATGGGCTAATGCAGTCACAACTTCTAGTTGCAGTCATGTTTTTGAGGCTTATCACATGCTCCTATGCTTAATCGCATCCGAAATATTTTCCTTTATAGATATACCTTCAGATCCTTGTGGAATGTGACTGCGCAGCACATCCAACTCAGGGAAGCCTCATTCTCTCACATTTGAGTTTTGTGATAGACATCTTATCGTTTGAGTTCTGTAGGTTTGTATTCACGTGCCTATTTAAATTCTATAACTCTTCGTATTCCTATGAATGGTCAAATGCATATATATGTATGTGTGTGTTTTCATTTTAAATGATTTAGTTGCACTCTCTAAAGTCCTATTCTCTCCATACATAGCCAAATCTTGGTATTTTCGATCCATTGTACCAACGCATATCTATATTCTAACATTTGTTCTCTATTCTCTGTGAATTCTTCTAGTACCCAGCACGTCTCGAAATCCTCATGTATCATATTGGAACATGGCAAAGCTAACCCTACTTCCTTGTCACTATGAGGTGTGAATGCACCATAATTAGGAGTGTTCCATTAATTCAATGTGCCCATGAAATGTAAGCACATCGTCATGAGGGTTCATCTCTATAAATCCTGACTGTGCTAAGCCTTGATCCTCACCCTCTTATATTGTGCTTGTGCATCAAGCTCCCCTAGCATATACCTCTTACATATGCAAATCCTGATTACGAGTAGTACGTTGTTTTCTACCTTTGTTAGCGTATTGTGCATCTCTAGATCTAGTGTGGACCCCTTAGTCGATATAACATTTGATTACACTAATGTCTCAAGCTTATATCCTCCTTTTTCACATGAATACACCATAGCGACATGGCTTAGAACCATTTGTATCTGTGAAATCCACATGTGATTTATTCATGCTCTTAGCCTTAATTAGCATGCTAGTGTATCTTAGACTCCTAGCCTAGATTCCTCCAACACTGTTATCTCTGATTGTGCTAAGCCTAAACCTTGGCTCTGTCAAGCGCGACTACTCCCAAGTGCATAGTGTTTTTACAGTGATGATATATGAACATAGTAGGAGTATAGAAGCGAGATTAGTAAGGAAAACAAACAACGAGAAAATCTGAGAATATTACTATGACAAATGACAAAGGAAGATCAAGCCAATCATAAATTGATAGGATGGTGGTGGAAGATTATATTGAAGCATAAGCAAAGAATGAAACTGATGGATAAGCTTTGGTACCAAGATGAAATCAACATTTCATGGCTATGAACTCTTACTCACTTCTCAACATTGATTATATGGATCAATTCTTATTTGTGATAATTATTTATTATTATATTAAATTGTGTTCATTTTGTATCCTAATTATTGGTTGTCATTTCCAGTATTGAAGTGCTTAACGTGTTTCTGGTCATTGCATGGATGCATGGTATTAATTGGTGGAAACTGTTGGAAAATAAGCCTAGCACTAAGGTAACCTTAGGGGGTGACAAAGACACCAAAAATATTCTCAAAGTCTGATATCTTTATTACAACATGATACGATGAAGATCGTTGCATTTACTCTTATTGTAAATATATTATTTTTTATCATAAGTGACAAATATTAAATAATGTGAAAAATTCAATAAGAATATCAAAGTTCATGAGGAAGTTGAATGACTCCTAGGGAAGATGAATAGTCAAGTGGAAGCTGAAAGGTCATGAGGGAATTCCAAGAGTCATGGGAGAATGTGAAAGGTCACCCTCCTCATTTCTATAAATGTAACCTCATGCCTCATTCAAGGGGAATTTTAGCACTTAATATAGACTAGTATTAGGATTGAGGTATTATGCTTGAGGAGCTGAAAGCATTTGCTCTTGGTAGCTTATAGGTGGAGGGATTGAGGCTAGTGTTATGTTTTTGTAACAACCCTGGTGAAAAGTTCATGTAATAAAAGTTAATAAAGGAAAAATAAGGCCACGGTTAATGGACACTTATTCCAAGTGGAATGTTGGGAAAATATATCCTAGTGGGAATCACTATATGTGTGTGTTGGCTAAGGAAAATTGGGAAAGGCTAAGGCAGAGGCATTAAAGGGAAAAAAGACATTTTTGGCACATTTATTTATGAAAATAAAGGAAATTAGAAGGAAATGAAGGTAAAAGGTCACAGGTTTCATGTGAGGAGGAAACTGAAGTAAAAGAATGGAAAATGAAGACATTATAGGCTTGATGCATAAAAAGGCTTATGAGGATTAGTTCATGGATTTTGTGAGTTCAAATTTTGTCAAGTTCAAGTTTGGAGCTCTCTCATTATTCTCTCTCTCTCTCACTCACTTGGTCACTTAGAGTTTTCTTGGAGCACTTTAGTTTGGAGGAAAGGGAAGGAAAGGAAAAGCAAGCAAGGAACAAGGAAAGAAAAGTAGGATCAAGCAACTTTATTAGGAATACTTGTAGGTAACCTTTTGCATGTGTGATTTCCTAGCTGATTTGGATATGCATGGCTTTGCATGTTGGTGTATGGTTCTCTTGTCGTCGGTGGCATGGTCTTGTCGGGTTATGAAAGTGGTTTTTAACATAGCCTAGCCTTTTTCTGGATGCCATGGTGTGTTGGGATGTTTATTTCGGTTTTGGAACTTTGGAATTGTAGGATGGATTTCAGAATCCGGGGTAGAGGTGGTCTCAAGATTCATTCCCAAATGCCTAGGAATACCTTGACCAGTTTTGGCAGGATACACGTAAAGCCTGAGAGAGCAGTCTCAGTTTAGGGCCTAGTGATCTGGGTTTGGATTGCCGTAAAGGCTAAGATACAAGGAGATGGAAAATTCCTCAAGAATAGTGATGGATTCCAGATGGCAATCCAAGTTCTGTTCGGTTGTGATTGGAGAACTGGTTTTGATGTGATCGTGGTTGGATGAGAGTGGAGGTGGTTTAACCTCTAGATTCACTTCATTGTTCTTGGATTGGTTTTCCTATGAGATCCCACATTGTAGTGGCCAATCTAGGGTGCTAGATTAGACTAGATTTATTATCAACCAGGGGCAGTAAACTTCGAGGCATGTGTCTACAGTCTATAGACATAAAGGATTCCTAACTAAGTGTTTATTGTGATAGGTTACAATACTTCTTTACAGAAGGTTAAGATATGTTTCCTCTCACCTTAACACTTAGATCACCTAACTTATCTAACTGTCCTAAAGATACATCGTATTGCTAGACTGAGATTTTAATCCTCTTACAAGGATGCTATGCATAAAAGCTTTGTCTAGTTAACACTTAAGCATTCATGAAAAATCAAAAGCACACTAAAGTTTAAATGCATGAAAACAGAGTCTATGGAGATTCTTTAAAATATAACGATGGATCAAATCTCTTACAAGATATGGTTCAATGATCTAACGATAAAATCTTCACGCTATCACCATAAATACCATTTGTGAGAATTTCTAATCAAATCGACAAAGTCATAAACATGGAAATAACACTAAACACTATGTGTTCTATTCAAATTCAAAAATTACTAAGGAAATGAATTAACAGTATACCAATCCATGCAGGGCCCGTCGACGTTTCAATGGTACACTGAAGTAAACTCAAGCAACGAGAGTATTAATGCATAAACACTGCTGGAGTAAAACCGTGACTATATTTAAGTGCTGAAGATTGCAATCACATACAAGAGTTCTGTTCTTAAACGATGTACAGAGATAATAATCGTAACTTTTCTTGAAAACAAAATAATACGTAGTCTTTATTTGCCTGTCCCTATATGAATCGAATGTACATTCATTAAGCAGATGTTTCTGCTTTTACAATGGAATGATTTTTGGTAATTTCTAATCTAAATCGATTTCCAAAAAGAAAACAAAACAAAACTGGTTTGGGAAACCATGGCTTTTACTGCCTTTGTAACCAAAAGGCTGGGGTTTGACCAGCGTGGACCGCATAACCAGGAGCTTTTGATTTGCTGTAGAATCGATTTTTCACCATGCTTGTACATTCCAAGTTTCGTTCCCATCCATTACTTTGGCTTGCCTATCATGCCACGTGTCAGATGATAAACCATTTACAGGATGTTATGACTTCCTGTAATATTTTTATTAAAAATTCCTAATTTCTAACATAAAAATTCATAAATTAACTTTAATGCAAACTAACAACTATAATGCTATTAATTAATCAATTTCAAGGGATATAAGGGGTCTATGGAGGAAAAAAGTAGACAAATGATGGTGTTTCTAGAAGAAAAAGATGGTAATGAATGGTACCAACATCTCCCCCAAGCTTAATGACTTAGCATGTCCTAATGCTAATCCTGATGTGCTGCCTCTATACTCTGTTCCTGCCTGTACCTCTACTGCTTTTAACAATGCATCTATGCTCTTCTTAGCTTGGGCATCTTTATGAATGTGGAGCTCATGTTTCAAACTCTTGTATTTCTCTTTGAGGGCTTTCTTTTGGGTATACCATTTGGTTGCCCACTTGCAAATGTTGGTTTGTTCAGCCTCGAGTTCTTTGATTTTCTCCTTCAACTTTTCATTTTTCTGCTGAGTATCCTTACTCTGTGCTCTCAGCATTTCATTCTCTTTCTTGATGACTTTCTCTAGCATGTAGGCCTCCATCAGTTCTTCTTTTAACCTTTCAATTTGCTTTTCCAGCCTCCTTTGTTTCTTAATTGCAGGTGGTGACTCTTTTCCTTGCCTATTGTTGCTCTCAACCTCCATTTCAGCTTCTGGTCCAGGCTGTGAGTGAGCACTGCTCTCGATGTCCATCGGTGCATGTGCATTTGATTCTGGTTGATCTTCTTGTGGCTGGGTCTTTTGTGCTCTCCTGGATCTTCTTGTATATGTAGTGAAAATTTTATCTTGCTCCATTTTTTGGGCAGCCTCTTGTCTCATCTTTCTCGTCCTCACACTGCTACTGGGTGGAGGGACATTGCTTGATTTGTGCACAGGGATCTCTTCATCAATGTCAATCATAAATCCTGAGTGCTCTTGTTGTTCTTGCTCATCCTCTCCATCTTTAATTTGATTGGCAGCCAGAAATTCCTTCCATGTTTTTCCCCTTCTTTGTAATTCAAATTCATTTAGAATTTTAATTAATCCAAAATGACATAAACTTTTATCTTCATTACCCTTTTTCTTTTGGATAGTTTTTGACATCTTGGTCAAGCTCTGCAAGAGGAAATATGGTAAACTAATGGTGCACTGCCCTTTTAAATGTAACAGGAGTTTGATGTGGTATAAAAAGACTATGCTGTAACGACCCTCACACGTAACAAATTTTTGAATGATATACACCATTTCGTCCCATGGATGCATCAACCAGCTCCTAGGGACACCCTTCTTCCAGTTAACAGATGAAACCCTCAACCTGGACATGAATTGGGTCCATGATTTTTCTTTGAATTGTTTTGTTTTGGAGTATTTTTCTCCTTCTGGGCTGATCCCCAAGGATTGTGCTATGGTGTCTTCTGAGATCCTAAATGAGAAATTTCCTATCAATGCTTTCTCCCCATTAAATGTAAAGGCAAACTATTTAGTTACTTCCTCATTGCTCCTGTCACACGGAATAAGTCGATCTTGCGGACAAGAAAGACCTTCCTAGAATCTAAAGAAGACCTAATGACAAGCAAACCAATCAGACACTATCTTTCTCTAAATATGCTTTTATAAACAAAGGCAAACAAGTGTTTTTAGGCCTACCTTAGGTCCAACGCAAGTTTGTGGAAGCCTCGCTCCTTCGATCCAAATGAGCTCCTTTGTCGCGAATTTGCAAACACAAACAAGCAAACAAATTAAATAGCACCTGAAAAGCCAATATCATAAAACATATTTAACATGAAAGTCAAGGAATTCATGAAACAAATAACATGAGACACTTGTTGAGAAAAATGAGTTTGATTGTATTAATTCAAAAGAAGAAGAACTTTACAACCTGTGCCTTGACGCTGTACAAGCTCCTCCCAGGGTCCAGCAAGAAGTCTCCTCTACTTTGACAAGTTTCACTCTCTTCCCAATGAAGCCCAAAAGGTATGTGATCTCTCCTCTTAAGCTCAACTAGGAAGTCTTAATTTCACCAGCATTTACCCTCAAAAGTGTTCAACTTCTAAGCTCCCTAGCAACCAGCCCAATGCCTGAATTTATAGTGCAATGGAGGGAAGTTACTAGGTCCTCTTTCAAAGGGATAAAGCCCTCCTTCAAAGGGATAGCTCCTCTCATCAAGGGATTAGCTCCTTCTCTTTTGGGATGCATGAACCACCTAAGAGCCGCCAATCCACATCAAAATTCCTTCTAGAATCATCTAGAATTAACCCAAAGTGAGTTTTTTAGAATAAACTTATGCCTTTTTGACTTTCACAGTGGTCCACACCCACACCTTTAGGGACAGAGCGGGCAGGTCCGCAGTTTTTGTAAACAGAAGGTGCGGGACCACAGGCAATAGTGAGAGAAAGTGCGGAACCCGAGTTTTATTGATTTTCAATGTCTTTCCCTCAATTTAAAAGCTTGAATTGAAGAGCTGAGGCCTGAGACTTGCCTAGGAGGACAGTACAAGTGATGATAGACCCATACTGACTGCAAATAATCATGGTGACGATATTTTTGTGTAACAGATTGCCCCCTAAAGTGCGAAGTCTGTAGTAGATGAGGATTTCATTTATCATTTAGGAAGAGTGAAGTACTTTATCATTTCGAGGATCATCTTGTGGAGAGCCCGGTTGGAACCTGTAAAAACATTCAATGCAAGATATATATATGAGCTCATATCATCGCTGAGGTAGGCATTCCCATACTCAGATCAAAACTGACTTAGAAAACTAACTACTGCTCTAATACAAGAATGATCTTGTAAAACATCACAAGTATAGACTCATGTGGACACAGTATGGGCGCAACCATCTGTTTATGAATAGTCCATTATATAATGAATACAAAATTCCTCGCAGCCTGGATTGTGGAAACTAGATCCAGGGTCTTCATTTCTACTTCCCGAAACAGTACGATTCTATCCATGCGAATGAATGTGTTGATGTCGAACATGGTAGAAACCACTTGATTACCAGTCAATGATGTAAACTGTTAACAAGTGTGAGAGAAACCACCAGTGATGTCAATGGCTCTCAAAGTACCCAGTACAATCCATGAGATGTGAATAAATGTGTTGATGTCGAACATGTCACGGAATCCTTTGATCGAAGGTCAATGATGCAACCTGTCGTCAAAGGCGAGAAACCTGCCATTGAGGCATGCAGATCCCAAGGTACTGACGATTTCTAGATCATCTTTCTAGATAATGAGTTGAAGTCGATAGAAAACGATCCGTCGCTGGCAAGCTCACAACACGAAATCATAGATCAAGTTGAAGAAATTTAGTTGCAAGGACTGACTCAGGGATGGTCAAGATGGATGACAGATATTTTGCAGAAGAATGGCTTATTGGCAGTGACCTCTTGAACACATAACGACACAACAGATGGTTTGGTGACAATTGACCCAAAGTTAATACCCAGAAACCGGCTGAAGACTTTCAATGTGGTTTGATCAACTGTTAGGCAAAGGATTTCCCAACCCAGGTGAATAAAAGTGTCGTGTTCAAGAGTGGTTACAAAGTATGACAAATAGGCTCATTTTTCTCTCTTTTCCCCCACCATTTCTGGCAAGTACCTCTTTATTTTTGACAAGCTTGAGGAGGATAACATTTGCTTGATTATAAGCTCATCCTTCGGATGAGTCCAACTTAGTTTAAATTCGAACCCTAAGAAGGAGTGGTTCGTTCCTGTTTGTAATTGAACAGGTCCTTTACTGTGAAATTTTAACGAGTCCAGTATAGGAGAAACTCGGTGTTTTTCAATTTTAGAGAGTCTGAAAAAACTTAAGAAAACTCCAGGGTTGACCTTTTTTGTAAATTTGTGTCTCCCAAGCCCGAAAAAGTATAAAATAATACTTGAGAGAACCGCTTGATCTTTACGACCAAGGAGTACTTTTCATAATTAGTGCCCTTGATCCGAAAAAGTAAAAAAGCGATCAACGACACGTCGTTTTGTAACCAATATCGAATTTGAAACGACAAAAATCCGGCAATCTTTTCATGTTTTTACGGTCAGAAAAGAGCTATAAGTGGACCGTCTTTTAATTTCGTTTTAACGAGTTTAAAAGAAAAACTCGGCGATCTTTTCATGTTTTAGGAGTCAGAAAAGAGCTTAAAGGTGACTCTAAATATTTTTTCGTCGAAAATGATATATTTTGCCTGAAAAATCCGTTATCCTGAACAAAAACGTAAACATTACTCATACCTGTTTGAAATGGATAAAAATGTTGCAAAAATACCTTTCCAAAGTGAAACATAAACAAATTTGCAATTTATTTACTCAAAAAACTTATAAAAAGGGCCTTCGTCAATTCATTTTTACCGTTTGAGTTTTGGGTGAGAAAATAGTGCTTTTGTTCAGAAAACTTCCCGTGAAGATTGCGAAAAATCCAACCGTCAGAATCGAACGCTGTCTTCTCCAGGTAATCCACATCATCCTACTCTTCATTTTTAACCATTTCATTTCTTGTTTTAGGCTTTCATTTCATTTTTTGGAGGATTTTTAGGCTTAAAACCTGCGCGCGGGGGCCCGCAGGTGTACCACTGCTGGCCTGCGGACCCGACTTTTTCTCCATTGGGAAAATGTCAGGGGTCCACACCTTCCATGTAGACAAGGTGCGGACCCACGCACTGTGTCTAACCCGGAGGGTGCGGTCCCTGCCGCAAGGGTTTTTAACCCAAAATTTCTCAAAATTGGCCCAAACAAAATAATTTCTAGCATCCTAATTTATCTTTTTACTTGATGCAGAGAGTGCATCATGCTAGATTGGCGTGAACGAGAGCATGAGGACGTGGATGCTGCCGCATGGAATCATCAACCTTCGCTTGATGCTTTGAAGGCGTGCGGCTTGTACAAATTCTGGGCCATTCCTGGCATGAGGGCTCAGGTGGATTTCTTAGAGTGGCTGGTTGACAGATGGAGCATACAGGACCAGTGCTTCTTCATTGGTGGCCACTAGCTCGAAATCGAGCCGACAGACATATATTTCTTGACTGGTTTGCCTAAGAGAGGCGAAGACTTGACTCTATTCGGGGCTAGGCCAGGTGGCCAGTCTGTCGATAGCCTCTGGCTAGAGTTCTGCAATAGCTAGGCTAGAGACAAAGGGATAGACATAAAAACCATATCCCTTCCTGAACTCATGGTGATCGCATTTATTGTCACCAGACTTTGCGGGAGTGCCGCATTACATATTGCCACCAGATCCCAGATGTGTATGGCAGTTGATTGCTTTCGAGGCACCATCTTCAACTAGTGCGATGTTGTGTTGGCCAATGTGAAAGGCCAACTGACCAGAGCCAAGAACGCACAACTAAAGACCTTTGGTTATGGGGCTTTGGTTGTGAGTTTTGGTCTGGAGAGGGTTCCCATGTTGATCCCGCAGCACCTTACTGTTGGAGCTTGGCTTCCTTGAGAGCCCAAACTGATGCGATGGGTTGCAGTTATAGCCCGTCATCCGGACGAGAGGACAGAGGTTGCTCGATTCAAACCTGAGTATTTCCAATGGTTGGAAAACCAGGTTTTTTCTATTCAGGACTTCCCTTACGCTGGGGTAGATTTTCGTGGTGACCCAGACATGGCTCTTCCACTAGGAGAGCAGTGGGATGACTCAGGTAAAATTATTTTCAACATTTTTCCTATTTAAATTTTTTTATTATTTTTCCATCGTCCCAAAACTAATAGCAAAAGTTTCAAATGCAGACGTGGGTCCAAAGCGACCAGCCGCTCTTCGGCCTTACGAGAGGAAACAACCAGTTGCAGCCGCACCAGCCCCACATGATGAATCAGCAGAGGTTTTGGCCGAGTTGGAGGGTCATCTCGAGCGCTTGACAGGAGATATTCCGGAGACCACTATAGATGACATTCCTCGTCGACTTCAGCGCTATGTGATTGGGGTCCCAGGACCTTTTAGGAGGTTCCTTTGCAAGGTGGCCCATGCAGTGGTTTCTTATCGAGATCATCACCAGTGATAGGATGATCGCCTATTGTGGGCACATATGACATTTTTGTTTTTTGTACTTATCATTTTTGCCGATCATAAGGTGTTTTTCAACCTATGATTGAGGACGATGTATTTTTTGACACACTCCTATATATATATATCACTATTACCGGCTTATCTTGTAAATCATGTTATGGAATGGTTTTAAATTTACATGTATGATTATTGCAAATGTCTACTTAACATTTGAGAAGAAATTGCATCTGCTAATGTATTTAAAGATCTTGGAATATGCTGATATTCAATATAATCAAATTCACGTTCCAAGAGATGCACTCTCAAAAATAATCTTAATAACACTGGATTTCTAATGGCATATACTCTATTAAGCTGTAATACAACGAGTTTAGAATCTAACCTCACTATAAAACTTCGAATCCCAAATGAAATAGATTCAGATAATAACTCAATCACTGCACTATACTCGGCAATGTTGTTCGTTGTTTGACCGAGGCTTACCCCATGCATAGATACTCACTTGTTAGAGGGTGAATAGATAACCCAAGCTGTGGAAGAAATGTTCCGTGTATTACGACAAGCACCATCAGCGAAACCAATGTATGTTTGGAGAGGCATCGACATCTGCAATATCAAGAGTAAAACCAAGATAAGCAGGAATAATGATGAAAAAACACTCTCTAGCTAAGCACACTATTTAAACTAAAACACACCAGCTAGAAAGAAAAGTTATCCTAACTAAAAATCTCCATACCCATTCTTTAAGCATAATACCTCTTCAAGTAAAGACCATTTTTGGGTTTAGCTAAAGAGTTCCCGTCAAAGTCTACCAATTCATAGGCCCCTTTTGCTAGCTTTCGCTTGACAACATAAGGACCATGCCACATAGGAACAAATTTTCCAGCGCTTAATTTATCATTAGCTTGATCGTAAACTAAGACTAGATCTCCTTCCGAAAAATTTCGAGGGGTCACATTTCGATCATACTGACCTTTCATACGTTTTGCGTGAGTCTCGATCGCCAATGCAGCATCACGTCGATTCTCATCTAATTGCGCCAAGTATAACAAACGTTTTTCCTCTTTGGAAGTGGCTGGGAGTAACTCAATGGCCATTTGCAGTGATGGGATTTCGCATTCAATGGGTAACACAGCTTCCAGACCATAGACTAGTTGGAAAGGAGTGAACCCTGTTGATGTTTTTACTGAAGTTCGGTACGCCCAAAGCGCTGAAAATAGCATGTTATGCCAATTCGACCGATGAATCCCAATGATTCGTCGGATCATGATGACTAAAACTTTGTTGATGGATTCAACCAGACCATTAGCTTGTGGATAATAAGGAGTTGAACTATCATGACGCAAACCAAGCAGACCTCTAAGTTCGGTCATCATAACGTTTCGAAAATGACGCCCATGATCAGTGATTATCGCTTGTGGGACACCAAACCTAGCAATTATATGATTGAACATGAAAATTGCAGCTGTCTTGCCGTCTGCCTCAAATGTAGGCATCGCCTCGGCCCACTTGGTAAAATAATCTACCGCAAGGATGATATATGCATGCCCCCCGGCCGAGTGAGGGTTACATGTAATAAAATCGATACCCCATTTGGCAAAAGGACCAATGGCAATTATAGGGTGGAGAGGAGCAGGTGGAGTGCGCATCTTTCGATCAAAAATTTGGCAGTTGTGGCATTTTCGGACTGCAGTAATACAATCTTTAAACAAAGACGGCCAGAAGTAGCCAGCGTGCAATATTTTTTGGGCTGTGGCATACCCAGACATATGACCACCACACGCTCCAGAGTGACAATCATTTAGAACCCTTTCAGCTTCCTCGTGAGTTAAACAACGTCAAAAAACAGAGTTCGCCCCACGGCGATAAAGAGTATCTCCAATAATCCTGTATTGTTGGGACTGGAATCGAATTTTCCGACGTTCTGACCTTGAAATTTCTGGCCGAAAGGATTGGGTTTGGAGATAAAAAATGATATCCCCATACCATGAATCTAAAATGCTGATTAGAAACAAGGATTCGTCCGCAATGGGCTCCTCCGCCACAGTCTTCGTGTCAGCACGCGGGAAGTCACACATTAACTCCGCAAAAACTAAAGATTTCTTAGACTTAGATTTTTCAAATTCCAAGTCGAACTCCTGCAGGATAACAATCCATTTAGAGTACTTTCCCCCTAGCAATTGCTTGGTCAAAATGTAGATCATAGGGTTGCAATCAGAAATTACTGTAGTTTTACGTAGTAAAATGTAGTGACGAAAACGTTGGACAGCTTGAACAGCTGCCAATGCCAATTTATCCACATGTGAGTATTTTAGCTCAGTTGGATTTAAAGTTCGACTAAGGTAATATATCACATGTTCAGTACCGAATTCATCTTCATGAACTAAGACCATTCCAATGGTGGAATGAGAGGCGGCGAGATACAAGAAGTAATCCTGGTTGTAGTTGGGAGGATGCAATAACGGTGCATGGGTCAACGTGTGTTTGAGTGCATCAAAAGATTTCTAAGCTATCTCATCCCAATAGAATGGAGTATTCTGTTTCAACAACCGGGTAAAACCCTTTGTAACCTCGGCGTAGTTAGGAATGAATTGTCGTAAAAAGTTTGCTTTTCCTTGCAAACTTTGGAGTTGGCGAAGACTTGAAGGAGGAGGCAATTTGACGATAGGTTCGACCTTCGAGGGATCGACGCGAATGCCGGCTTTCGAAACTACAAACCCCAGCAATCGACCCGTTTCTATACAGAAGACACATTTGTGTGGGTTTAACCGAATCCGATAATGCCTACACCTCATAAAGATTGCTCGTAAATGGACAAGGTGATCAGCTCGATGTAATGAATGAGCAAGAAAATCATCGAGATAGGGTTGCACAATGTGCTTGATGTCATGAAACGCATAAGACATGGCCCTTTGGAAAGTTGCTCCGGCATTCTTGAGCCCAAAAGGTAGTTTGCAATAAGAAAATGTTCGCCATGGACAAATGAAAGCCGTTTTTGGTTGATTGGCAGGTAGAATATTGATTTGATTGTATCCGGAAAAACCGTCCATGAAGGAGAATATTTCGCTGTCGGCACAATCATCAATGATTTGATCGATATAGGGAGTTGGGTAATTGTCCTTTGGACAGGCTCGATTAATGTCCCTATAATCGATGCATATTCTTATTGTTCCTTGCTTTTTGTTAACCGGAACAATATTCGATACCCAATCCGTTAACGGGATCAGATAAATGAAACCTGCTTTGAGTAATTTTTCAACTTCTGCTTTAATTGTAGCAGCTTTTCTTGGGTGAATCTGACGCAAACGTTGCCGGACGGGTTTAGCGTCCGGGTAAGTCTTGATCTCATGAACAACAATCGCGGGATCAATTCCTGGCATTTCCTCATAGGACCAGGCAAACATGTTGCGGAATTCTTGAAATAGGGCCTTATATATTTGAATTTCGTCATTTGTACACGAGGCACCTATATGAATGTTCTCAACAATTCCAAGCTTAACCGAAATGTCAATAGGAATAGTTTGAGAGATGTTTCCTAAATTTAACTCTGAATCAGGATGTTTCATTGGATTCTGAGGTTCCTTGACATATTCAGTCGTAAAGATTGATGAAAAATCATTTTCAAAACGATCATTCTCGGGTGAAGATCTGTGATGGAGATCTTCCCATGGTAAATCATCTACACATAGGATTTCACGAATTTGTTCATCAGAGTGAACAAGTTCAGAAAACGTGATTGAATCCGAGCTTGATGTGAAAAGTGATTCTTCACGGACCACATTCATTGGGTCAATTTTGGTTGAAAATGGGTCGGTAAACGATTGCACGGCCTCATACACAATTTCATATGGACTCAAAGGCATGACATTACCAAATGAGTCTATCTCAGATTCAGAAGGAATGATCCAAGGATCATCATAAACAATGGTGTCTGATGTAATCATATGAATGGTTGCAAATGAAGATGATGCGTTGATCAGAGGAAAAGGCAAAGTTCCCAGTAAACCGACATCTTTAACTAGTCCTACTCCAACATCCTTATATGGGATAGTTGTTTTACCGACATGCTGAATACTTTCAGAAGAGGCTGGCTCGGATGAAAAGTAAGCCAGCTGGTCTATTGTTACGATATTTCCATTATGAGGAAATTTTATAACCCGAAAGACCAATGAAACGATCACTGTCATAGCGTAAGACCAACTTCGACCCAAGAGAAGGTTGTAATCTAGAGGGGCATCAACCACCTCCACATCTAGATTAACGGTTTTTCCTTCAACCCCTATAGGAAAATCCTGTAGAATGCCAAAAGGATGAAACCCACGACCATCAAAGGCCTTTAGAATCGTCGGGGATTGATTTAGCGAAGGAGAACCAAGCGATCTCCAACACTGTATCGACATAATACACGTTGAGGCTCCCTCATCAATCACAGTCCGATGAATAGGCCTGTTTTTGACTATCACTGGAATCTGGAAAGCCATTTGATGAGGTAAGCGTGGTGTACTATTTTCTAGATCGAAGATTATTAGGTTCGAGTCCTGAACATCAACAGCTCCTATAGCTGACAAAAGTAATTTACACTGTGTTGGACATGATTGCAGCACCTCCAAAGTCGACATTGATGAGGGTGAAACAACTAAATCCTCAACAATGTTATAGTTCTGAGCCGCTCTCGCATGTGGATTGAAAGTTGACTTTCGAAGTATACCCTTGGCGGGCGGTTTGATTACCAAGTCTGGATTAGGTTTCTCGATCTATAGTGGATCGGAACCGGGAGCTGAGGTTGATGGATTAGAATGAGAAGATTCTGCTTCTTTACCATCAACAGGACTTTTACTACCATAATCATGCGATCGAGTCGCAATCCTAACATGGGACATCATCAGTATGGGTTCTTCATTGGCACTTGAGGAAGAACCTATCATCTTACTATCTTGAGCTGGAAAAGGATCCTTCAAAACAACAGGCGTTTGGGAATCTTTGACAATCTTCGCAACCTCTGCACGATGAGGGCAGTCTCTTGTAAAATGTTCATCGTCACAAATGAGACAAGGATAACGAGGTTTGCGTTTTTCATCATTGGATTCTGATTTTTCAGGTTTCTCCTTTGAATTTTTGTCTGTTTTATTCTTCTTCTTTCCTTTCTTCTTTCCACCGGATTTTGATTTGGCTGGAGATGACTCTACAACGTGAATATCGGCGAAAATCTCTGCAGAAGAATCTCCTGTTGGGGAATCAGGCAAGGTTATGATAGGAGAAGAATTCTTGGAAGACTTCTTCTTACTTTTAGTGTTAACCGCAACAATCATACCATCGGCGGCATGAGGTCCCGAAGGAGCTGCAGCGATTTGATTTTGCTTGGGAAGATCGGGGATTTTCTCGTGTAACGTACCTGACTGAGTATAGACCAAGTCAAGGTACTGAGCTTGAGCAATTACTTGCTCCTCAGTAACAACTCCGGATTTAGCTACATCTTCAGTGATCTTTGGCAACAAAGACTTTACAAACCACTCAGCCAAAATTTGATCCGGAATAAAAACCTTCACTAAACGCCGTCGATGTCTCCACTCATGAATATGATCTGAAATGTAAGTGGACGTCGATTGCTTTAACGAAGTTAACAATTCCGTGCCATTGTCATATCGGACTGGCAACTGAAAATGAGTTAAAAATGAGGTAGCTAACTGACTAAAATGATAAAAAGTGCCTCGTGGTAACTCAATGTACCACTTGGCCGCGAGACCAATTAGAGTGTTGAAAAAGTCTTAGACGGATTGAATCATTTGAAATGGAGTTAGACGCACACCAGAGGTGATAAGTCATCACATGGTTCGACGGGTCCTCTCTTGATTTACCTTCGAACTTAGGAATATCACTAGGCAACTTATTCGGCATTGGCGGCCAAAACGGAAGATAATTAATGGGATCGTTCGTTAGGCGCGACAAGTTAGGCAAGTCCAAAGTTGCGTTAAATGGTAACTGATGATTAGGGTCCCTAAAACTCTGGGTCATGAGACCAGCCCCAGGAGGAGGATATCTAGGATAACTAGGAATAGGAATTGCATTTGGGATATTGTATCCTCCTGGAAAACCAGGATTAACCGGACCATACTGGGGTTGTTGAGGTTGTTGATAAGTGTAACTAGGGTACGGTTGATACTGATAGACTGGTTGTTGCACATCAGGACCGAATTGGTACTGTCCCTAGTACGGTTGATAAGTAAACTGTGGTTGACTTGTGACAACCGTACTTGAACCAGGTTGTCCTACAGGCATCTGAACCGAAGTTTGAATCGTGGATCCAGACGGTGGTAAAGATGTCTGAGGAGTAGATACAGGAACAGTAAAAACCGAAGCTGTCGATACTCCAGAAGTAGGTGGGGTAGATTGAACAAATGTTGTGGCAGTTGCAGCAGTGGTTTGAGGTGGAGTATGAGGCGTACTAGGCCCAGGCTGAGAAACTACCGAAGGTACAGAAGTTTGAATATTAGACTGGACTAGTTGCTGGGGTGTACCAAAACCCATAATAGGTTGAGAATATTGAGGACCATAATCGGGTTGAGGGTAAGGTTGATAATTCAAAGGTACATTTCCCGTTCCTTGAACATATGATTGACCGGAGGGTGGTTGGAAACCTTGGTTCGAGTACTGACCTTGGGATTGATACCCTTGAGGCACGTACTAATACTGGGGTTGACCTTAGGGTACATATTGAGTCTGGGGTTGACCTTGAGGAACGTACTGTCCCGTAGGTATGTACTGTCCTTGAGGTTGCCCCCCAGGCGATAATTGAGGTTGCCCCCCAGGTGGTAACTGGCCACCTTGAGGTTGAGGATTGGGAATAGAACCTGACATCATGAGAATATCTTCTACGCTCAACGGCTTAGTACCATTGCTTCCAGTTAATAAGCCTTGCTCAATGGGTTGAGGAGATGCTCCCGAAAAAGTACCAGAAAGTGACTGATACCCAGAGGGAACAGAAGGACCGCCGTACAAAAAGGATTCGGGTGATTGAGTAAACATGGACGACTATCTTGACATATTTAACGGAGGATAATAACCTCTGGGTGTTGGGTGATAAGGAACACGAGGTGGTGAAAACCTTAACCCTGGGTTTTCTAAGAAATTAGTCAAAGAAAGGTACCAAGTACTGCTCCTAGGTGGACTGTAAAAAATTGATTCACGCTCCCTTAGCTCAATAACAGGTTGATTTTCAGGGATAGGGATGCCTACTTCTTCTTCCGAAGTAGCAAGTTCTTCAATAGCTATAAGTCCAGAAGGAAGATCCTGGGTGATTACTCTTTCTACCCTAGGTGAACCAGGACCACTAGAAGCTGGAGAAGCAAACCCCGATGTCGGAGTAGCAGCAAATTCACTTTCAGGTTCGGATATTTCAGGTTCCTCACCTATATCACTAGTAGATGAAAAGGTACCAGTAACTTTGGAAACAGACACTGACTGCGGATTATAATCTGCTACTAACGCTTGAAAATTAGGATGTACCACCAAGGAAGACTCTCCTTCTTCAGGTGACCCAACTCTACTTTCTCTAGGAGTTACGAGGACTTTCAAGCCTTCAAGCTGGCTCGGTGAAAACTCAGGAGGTTGGCCCCGAAGTCTACGGGACTTCCTCGGTAATTCAGCCATGGTTAAAAACTTTTAACTACTTCACATGCAAACAAAGTAAAATCTCAATGAAAACCACCTAAAGCCTCTAAAGAACCAAGCAAATTTGAATCACATGCCTAAATAATCTAGGAGATCAAACACACACAAACAGTAACTTTTCGTACTGAAAACACTAGTTGGTGATGAAATCCAATGTCGCAGAGTTCAATACAGAAATGGCGGTTGGAACAGTTACCCCGGAAACCTGCTTAATGAATAGACTGGCACAAGTTCCTCCACTTAACCGTCTCGAGTGAAGAGAACCCCCCAGAAAATCCAAGTGAGTCTAGCCGACGTCTGCTCCAGGTACAGTGGGATATTCCCACCACTATCACCTTAGGAAGAATCCTAAAGAATATGGCCTCTAATGCTACCAACCAAAACAAATATACTTGGGGGAACAGTCTACGATCCGATACGCACACAAGGGCAGAGTAGCAAGCTCAATCCCTTTGAAGGCTCCCTGACATAATCCAAGGTTTACCAACAAGTGACCCCAGGCTCCTCGACAATGGTTAATCCGAGGTTTACCGTTTTTAATACGTAAATATCTAGCGTCGTTCCCAATGAGGAAGGATTGATTCCCACATTGGTTCGGACACGATCTCGTGCTTCTCCTTTAATAGGAGCTTTCCCAGAGCATAAATGCAACAATTGGATTTCTTCCCTACCACAAGATACAGCTACTTGTTTGTTTTTACTGTCTTGGAGAGTTAATTACTCTCCTACTCCAAGACGCTAGCCTAAGCTAAGTTGGTGTATCAGAGCCCTAGAAATAAAAAATGTTACTAGATGAATTTTACTTTAAGCGCTATTTTTAATGGTTTTTATTTAAGTCAAAAGGTGCGGAGATGAAACTCGTGGTATGAAGACTCGACTCAAAATCACTAAAAATGCACCTAAGATGATTTAAACAATCTTTTCTCTTCGATGAACTTCTAGCTAGGAAAGAGTTTGAGAATGCAAAATACTTTGTAAACACAAATCTTTCTTAACGCACAAATTAAAAGAAGAGCTTTTGTCCTTAATGCACTCAAAATGAGACAACTAGTTATTTCACAAAAATTTCCCTTTTCTTTTCAAAGCACTCAACCACTACAAAAAACAAACTTTTTTTTTCAAAAGAGATTTTTTATTTTTTATAAAACATTCAAAACTATGCAAAGAACTAACTTTGAGGTCTATAAACTATAAAAACCTATTTGAAGTCAAAGCCTACAAGATGTCTTTTTTAAGGATGTTTTACTTAGCTAGATGTAAGCTAAGGACCAATTTATGCAGAATCACAAATTAGTAAAAAACAACCAATTTTGTTTTCTCTTTTAAAAATGAAAATCAAAACTTTTAAACACAAGCTTTTCGAAGTTTTGTAAAGAGAAAACACAAAGCGGATTCCTCAACAAGGGTAGATTTCATTAATGGTCAGACTCATAAGAAGGTTGGCAGAAACCAATGTGATCTGAGGTCCCTACAGCTTCTAAACTCAGAGCTACTACAAGACCAAAACGAAAAACAAGCCCAACAAGCAAAACTCCTAGGAATTTCACCTAAAACCCTAACACTAGTGAAATCAACCTAAGGAAAGCTTCTGACAGGTTATATGCAGGTCTGGGCAGTGGATAATAACTTTTAAACAAAAACTAAGCTGACTAACAGAGGAAATCTTAGGTTTTTCAAAATTTTGACAGGGTCCGCAGGTCCACAGTTAACACAGGTGCAGTACTGCTCTGTGCTAAAAGCAAAAGTGTGGATAAGTACGCACTGTGTCAAAAGGCTAGGGTGCGGTCCTCTCCCAAAGCTATGAAAAACGAAAAACAACCCTGGATCTACAATCTCTACCCAATTTTACACACAACAAGCCAAAAACAGAAACAAAAACACAGTTTCTCAGGTCAAAGTAAAAACAAGGAAAAAAATCAAGTCCCCAGCTGAGTCGCCATTTTGTCACATGGAATAAGTCGATCTTGCGGACAAGATAGACCTTCCTAGAATCTAAAGAAGACCTAATGAAAAGCAAACCAATCAGACACTATCTTTCTCTAAATATGCTTTTATAAACAAAGGCAAACAAGTGTTTTTAGGCCTACCTTAGGTCCAACGCAAGTTTGTGGAAGCCTTGCTCCTTCGATCCAAATGAGCTCCTTTGTCACGAATCTGCAAACACAGACAAGCAAACAAATTAAATAGCACCTGAAAAGCCAATATCATAAAACATATTTAACATGAAAGTCAAGGAATTCATGAAACAAATAACATGAGACACTTGTTGAGAAAAATGAGTTTGATTGTATTAATTCAAAAGAAGAACTTTACAACCTGTGCCTTGACGCTGTACAAGCTCCTCCCAGGGTCCAGCAAGAAGTCTCCTCTACTTTGACAAGTTTCACTCTCTTCCCAATGAAGCCCAAAAGGTATGTGATCTCTCCTCTTAAGCTCAACTAGGAAGTCTTAATTTCACCAGCATTTACCCTAAAAAATGTTCAACTTCTAACCTCCCTAGCAACCAGCCCAATGCCTGAATTTATAGTGCAATGGAGGGAAGTTACTAGGTCCTCTTTCAATGGGATAAAGCCCTCCTTCAAAGGGATAGCTCCTCTCATCAAGGGATTAGCTCCTTCTCTTTTGGGATGCATGAACCACCTAATAGCGGCCAATCCACGTCAAAATTCCTTCTAGAATAATCTAGAATTAACCCAAAGTGAGTTTTTTAGAATAAACTTGCGCCTTTTTGACTTTCACAGGGGTCCGCACCCACACCTTTAAGGACAGAGCGGGCAGGTCCGCAGTTTTTGTAAACAGAAGGTGCGGGACCGCAGGCAATAGTGAGAGAAAGTGCGGAACCAGAGTTTTATTGATTTTCAATGTCTTTCCCTCAATTTCAAAGCTTGACTTGAAGAGCTGAGGCCTGAGACTTGCTTAGGAGGACAGTACAAGTGATGATAGACCCATACTGACTGCAAATAATCATGGTGACGATATTTTTGTGTAACAGCTCCCATTAAACTTCTTCAAGAAGGGTAGCCATTGTTTTTCTCTTAAAATTGCAATACAGTCATCGTGGTACTGAGAACTATCAAATGTCTTTGGATCTACTCTATTAGTCATTTTGATAGAGAAACTCCTGCTCTAACCCTCTTCGTTTATGCTTACTAATTTAACAAGGGTATTTTGGTTTGTTACCTCTGCTTTTCACTCCACACAACTGACCTGGTGGCGCTCTCTGTTCTTCGAGATCAGCTCCTTCAATGGCTTAAGCAGTGATTAGATGACTGTCCTTGAATTATGGCGGAGGTGGAAACTTGTGAGCCCAATTACTGTGCTTTCCTTTCGTAGCACTTGCTGTTCTCAGCCTTTTTTTTTGAAATCACAGCACTTGAATTGATAGTATGGAACGTCTTTTTTACAACTAAAAATGAAATGAAATTTTAACAACCGACTTGACCCAATTCACTATAATAATAACAAAGCGTATTCATATTTCAATGACAGAGGAGTAGCCGTACTGGTTTGTATGAGTACCATCATGAGAACGCCGTAAGCATGTATGGAGTACTGGAGTATAATAACGGATAGTTGTTTGCATGAGTCAACTTGGTCAAACAATCATGTTATAACTTAGCCGATTCAAAAAAAATGAATGAAGCTGTGTAACATTTGGCTTTCCAATAGTTCACCACCTATCCCTTGCTCATTGGTACTTGGCCAAATAGGGAGATGTTGAACCGATAGTAAAGTTTGATGGCCGATAAGGAGTTAATATCAAGGCTGGGAGGGTGGTATAATAGAGGATTTAAAAATCGTAGGAGGAGTATGGGGATAGGCTAGAGTGTTGGAAAATGATAGGAATTAGGAATATGACAAGGGTGATGGACATGTGGGTGTTTTTGAAATTGATCACAAGAAGTCATAGTCATCACATTTAACACTAAAATAATCTAAGAATTTAAATGTTAAAAATAAGAATAAGAACAATACATTACACTTTTATTGGTTGATCAAGAGTTGAGTTGGCATGCATAGGTAGGACTGGTCTTTCTTGTTCAGATATGACTAATCTTTGCTGTCCATAACAGGTCCCTCTGAGATGAATTTGGATACAACAGGTCCCTCTGAGATCTGGAGAATGTTTGTGCAGCTTCTTTGAAATCTGGAAAAGAACTATATGTGTGCAGCTTCCTTGATCTTTGGTGTTTGATGGAGCCTCAGTGATGAGCAACCTTTGAATCTCTATTGAAACTTTGTTGAAGCTTTGCTGAAGTAACTTGAGATAGCAGTCTCTAACAGGTCCCTTTTATGTTTGTTGAACAGGTCCCTCTAATGTTGGTGCTGGTAACATGGTCTTCTGAACAGAACAGGTCCCACTACATAGTGCTTTAAACAGGTCCCTCTAATTAGAACAAAGACAAAAACAACTTCTTTATTGAAATACTGAAGTGTTGAAACAAACTCTTTGAGAATTTACAATGAGGAGATGAGATAAAAACAAAAATGCTGATGCTTCTCCCCCACTAAAGCTTTGACTTGTCCTCAAGTCATTATTGAATCGATGTATCAAACGGGAAACAAAAAGAAAAGGAATTCTTAATAGCCATTGAATTGGTTTTCAAGTAAGAATTCTAGGTTAGAGTGTGCCAGAGTCTGGTTTTCACATCTAAACCATTATTATTTTTTTAATTTTTTTTTTAACTTTTTTTTTTTAATTATTATTATTATTATTTTTTTTTTTTTTTTTTAATTTCTAAATTGAAATGAAATGAACTAAGGTAGAGATACTACAGCTGAAGGCTGCAATATCTCAACCTCCCTTGGCTGAGATACAGTTTGAAGAAAATCTTTCTTATTGATGGGCTTATGGTAAAGTTTCAACCGATGGCCATTGACAAGAAAGGGGTGGCCTTCTCCATCAATGGTAATAAGCTTGACTGATCCATTGTCATAAACTTGAACTATTTTGTATGGGCCCATCCAATGTGTGGTGAATTTGGCTTTATGATCTCTGAATTTAGAGTCAAAGAGTAAAGCCCAGTCTCCTTCTTTAAACTGTTTCTTCTTGATGTGTGCATCATGCCACTGCTTCCTTTGTTTCTGCATGAGGAGTGTTGTCTCCTCTGCTTGCTGCCTCATTTCATCCAGCTGGTTCAACTGCTGAATTCTTTCTTGTTGTGCTTCATTAAGATCAATTCCCAAATCTGCAGCCATCTTAAAAGTATGTATTTGAAACTCAATAGGAAGAATTACCTCTTTGCCATACACCAACTGATATGGTGTAAATCCTGTAGTATTATTCCACGTGATTCTATAAGCCCAGAGTGCATCTTTGAGCTTCTCTTCCCAATTCTTTCTGTTCATTGCTATGGTCTTAGTGATAATTCCTTCCAAAGTTTTATTTGTGGATTCCACTTGGCCATTGGCCTGTGGATGGTAAGGTGTACTTCTTCTGTGCTTGATTTGATATTTTTCTGTGATGTCCTTAACTAACTTTGAAGTAAACTGAGTACCTTGATCAGTCACTATCTCCCTTGGTACTCCATACCTTACAAAAATCTCTTCAAAAAGGAAGTTTATCACTGTTCGTTCAGTTGCCCAGACTAGTGCTTTGGCTTCAGCCCATTTTGTTACGTAATCAGTACATACTAGGATTTACTTCTTACCATTGGAAGTTGGATTAATGGGTCCTATGAAATCTAGAGCCCATTTTTCAAATGGCTCTATGTGTACTTGAGGCTGAAGTGGCATCTCATTTGTAGCTGTTGGCCTACCCATTCTTTGACAGCTATCACAACTCTTCACGTACTTCTTGGTATCCTTAAAAATAGATGGCCAGTAGTATCCAAGACTAAGAATCTTGAATGCTGTTCGTTTAGCTGCAAAATTCCCACCACACGGTTCATCATGGAAAGATTTTAAAATATCAATTATTTCATCATTTCGTACACATCGTCTAATAATCATATCATAACCAGTGTAAAATAAATTTCCATTAACCCATGAGTATCGAGCACTTTGTTTGACTAGCCTCTTCTTTTCCTTTGGAGTAAAGTATGGAGGTGTTCTTCCTGTGGACAAATAATTGGGCAAGTCAGCATACCAAGGATTCACTATTGAAATTACAAATAAATTTTCATCTGGAAAAGAATCTTCAACCGGAACAACCTCACCTTGATTTTTTAGTCTAGAAAGAAAATCTGCCACCTGATTCTCCTTACCTGGTCTATCTAACATTGTGATGTTAAATTCCTGTAACAATAACAACCATCTGGTAACTCCGCCACTAGTTACTGGTTTATTCATTAAATGCTTAATGGCAGAATGGTCAATATGTACAAAAACCTCATAACCAGTTATATAATGTCGGAATTTATTCACAACATGTATGATGGCAAGCATTTCTTTTTCTATGACTGTGTAGTTTAATTCTGCAGGTGTTAGATTTTTGCTAATGAAATAGATGGCATAATGACAAGACTCATCTTTTTGGCCTAATGAGGCACCTACTGCAATATCAGATGCATCTGTAAAGATGTGAAATGGTAGGTTCCAGTTAGGTCCTTTTAAGACTGGTGTGGTTGATAACTTTTCTTTGAGTGTTTCAAATGCTTGCTGACAATTCTCATTCCAGTTGAAAAGTGTATCTTTCGCTAGAATTTTAAACAGTGGTGAATCTATTTTACTAAAATGTTCAATAAACCTTCTGTAATAGCTTGCATACCCAAGGAAAATTCTTACCTCTTTTTGAGTCTTCGGAATTGGAAAATTGACAATGATCTGGATTTTTGATGGATCAACTTTGATGCCTTGAAAAGAAATATAGTGGCCTAATACTATCCCCTCATTTAACATCATAAAACACTTTTCATTGCTTAGGGACAGATTAGCTTCAATACATCTCTTCAAAACTTTTTCAAGATTCTCTAATGCATGCTCAAATGAATCACCATACACTGAAAAATCATCCATGTAAACTTCAACACAATCATGAACTAAATCACCAAAAATAGCTAATACAGCTCTCTGAAATGTAGCTAGAGCATTGCAAAGTCCAAATGGCAAAACATTATAAGAATAAGTGCCCCAGGGACAAGTAAAAGTGGTTTTGTCCTGGTCCTCTAAGGCTATCCTGATCTGGTTGTAGCCACCGAAACCATCAAGAAAAGAGAATGATGATTTCCCAGCTAATGTGTCTAGCACTTGGTCAATAAATGGTAGTGGGAAATAATCTTTGAGGGTTGCTTTGTTCAATTGTCTGTAATCAACACAAATCCGCCACTTACCATTTTTCTTGGGCACTGCTACCAATGGGATACCCACTGACTGTCAGAGATAGGATAGATAAAATTGACTTTCAATAGTTTTTGTAATTCCTCTCTAACAATATCCTGAAGCATGGGATTCATTCGTCTCTGCGGTTGCCTCACTGGTTTGATATTACTATCCGTATAAATATGGTGAGTGCATGTTTCAGGGTGAATTCCGTGCATATCGGTGTAGTCCCAAGCAAATTCTTTCTGGTATTTTCTCAATAATTGAATCAATTTTTCCTCCTGAGATGAGTCTAGGTGAGTGCCAATATTCAAAGTTTTTCCTGGACTAATCTCTATGGTCTTACTCTGTGTGTTTGTGATGGATTGGATAGGAAAAATGTTGTGAAATGTTGTTTGCAAAGATTGAATGGTGCATGTTTCCTGAAAATTTTGTTCTAAAAGTTCATCTGTAGCATGGTATTGGTCATTTCTCAAATTTTTGGAAACATCAGGTTGAGAAAGGAACAACTCTACCAAATCATCATTATTATGTTCTTGAAAATCATAGATTTGGTTGATGCTAAAAACAGATTGAACTTCTTCCTTGTCATTGTATTTATCGTCAAGCCATAAATTGTGTGCTATTGCTGGTGATTGTGCTGATGGGTAAAGAGTGAGTTGTTTTCTTTTAGTTCCTCGTGAAATGATCATATTACCCGATCGACATCCTATGAATGCATCAACAATTGCTAACCATGGTCTACCAAGGATGATAGGGTGTCCTCCTAAATTGGATTTTGGCTGAAGAACTAAAAAGTCCACTGGATACTCCCAAGAGTCCAGTGAAACAATTATGTCCTCCAAAATCCCTTCAGGAATCACTTTAGACCTATCAGTGAGTTCTAGAACAATTTTTGTGTGCTGCAAGTTTGTGAGCTGTAGTGTTTTCATGGTTTCAAGAGTCATCACATTTATTGCGGCCCCAAGATCTGTTAAGGTGTTTGGAATATGTATGTTGTTAATGATTGTAGTGACTCTGGGAATACCAGGATCAACATACTTTTCCATTGAGATGGTGTTTGTCATAAGGCCAGCCAAATGTCCAATAACATGAATGGTTTGTGGATCAACTCTTTTCCTAGTAGGATTTTTAAGGCACAGTTCTTTGATGGATTTAGTATATATGGGAATGTCTTTTATGGCTTGTAGTAGTGGAATTTTTATAGACATTCTTTAGCTCATCTAGAACATCAAACTATGGTATAGACATGGGAAGTTTTGTTTGGACCAATCGGTCTGGAAAAGGTGGTGGATGCAACAGTTGCATTTGTTTATTTTTGATGTCATCATTTTGTTTCCTTTGAATTGGAGTTACATTTTCATTTTCTTCGTTTTCTTCTTGTTTATCAGCTGTTGGAGATTCTTTGTGAAGTACCTTACCAGACCTCAAATTGATATTTTTCAAGGGTAATGTGGGATATGATGGTCCCTCATCTACATTGTAGGCTGGTCTCTCTGCTCTGTTGTTTGGATTTGGTACAGGTTGAGCAGGGATTTGAGTAGGTCTAGGAGGTTGTGGGTTAGATGGAAGTTGTAATTGTGGTGGATTTGTTGGTGGAGGAGCAGGCAATGCTTGTTGAGTGGATTGAGGTTGATGTGGGTAAACAACTTGCTGCTGAGGATATTGTTGATATGATTGAGGATATGGCGAGTATAGCTGATGATATTGTTGATATGGCTGCGAATATGGTTGGTATGGTTGAGGATATGATTGATATTGTTGATAGTATTGCTGAGATGGTCTCCATTGTTATTGTGGATAATTTTGGTGCTGCCATGGCATGGGTACATTCCACGAATTCTGAGCATACATCTGATCATGTACAGGAAATTGCAAATTCTGGTTTGGGAACATACCTTGAGGTGCTGGTTTTGGCTGCCATGGTCTCTTTGTGCCCATGTAATACACATTTTCCATATCTGTGTTATCTGCCACATTACAATTCTACAAAAACTTGACTTTAGAGCAATGAAATATATCATGATTTTTAGTACAAAAGGCACAAACTTGAATGTTTTCTAATGGGCAGTCTTTTAAGGCATGTTTCTTCCGACATTTTGGGCAAAAGATAACCATCATTTGATCTTCCTCTTCTTGTCTTTTCTTAGCTTTGAGAGTGTCAATTTGAGTTCCCAAGGTACTTAATAGATCTATTTTGAATTCTTCTAACAGGTTCCCTATTTCAACCCTTGTGACACTTGTTGAAGCAGATTTTGTGGCTTTGGATGATATGGTTCTCTTTCCAATTTTGGCTTTGCTCCTAGAATACGTTTCACATAACTCAACATTTCTTCAAAAGGTAAAGTGGAAATATCACCTTTTCCCATCAAATTAAGATCATCTAAGTATTCCTCTCGAATGCCCTTCAAAAATATTGTTCGAATCAGATCAAGAGGCATGGTTCTGTGTTTTGATTTTTGTAAATTGTAAACAAATCGCTCTAAGTACTCCTCTAAATTTTCATCCTCTTGTTGGTTCATCCTAAAGATATCATCTTTGGAATATTTCGATCTACAATAAGGTTGGTATTTCTTTAAGAATATTCTTCTCATGCCATCCCAATCAGTTATTGCATGTTCACCAAGCCCCATGAACCATCTTAATGTTGATGCTTTTAATGTTGCTGGGAAGAGTCTAAGCCTATGGGCATCATCTGTGTAACCATATGTTCGACATACAATGTCAAACTCAAACAAGAATGAATCTGGGTCTTCTGAAGCCATGCCATAAAAGTTTGGTAGCACAGATGGGGGTATGTTTTTCATTTTTATTTCGTCATCCTCTTCTGGTTCTTGGATAGGAAATTTAAAGGTTGAATCTTCCTCTTGACCTTGATTTGGTGGTCCTCTTTCTGATCCATGTCCTTCTTCAACCATTTTGATAGGTTCCTCTGTTGATTTAATTTCTTGTTCAGTGTCACTTGTTTCAAAGAGAAGTTCAAGGAAAGATTGTTGAGTTACTGTGCTACTTTCTCCTTTTATAGAGGATTCAGGGAAATGTTTCTTCTGTGATTTGTGTGCTAATATAATTTGCCTCTCGATGAGTGTGAGTCTTTGCCCTGATTTCTGTTTATCCTCTAATGTTTGTATGGTGACTTCCTCAGCTGATGTTGTGTGTTCAATGTTTCCTAAAGGGTCTGCTCCTGATGGTAGGTTAGTTTTTGGATGGGGGGTTTTTATGAATCTACCTTTATTATCTCTAGACTTAGGCATAAGTAAACATGACTTCTAAAATGATGAATTAAGATTAAATCTATTTTTTTGCTTGCTTTTGTTTATTTAATTTTTATTTTTATTTTTTTATTTTGATTTTTTTTTTTGAAATCCTCTAACTACGCCTCCCCGGCAACGGTGCCAAAATGTAGCGGCCAATATAGGGTGCTAGATTAGACTAGATTTATTATCAACCAGGGGCAGTAAACTTCGAGGCATGTGTCTACAATCTATAGACATAAAGGATTCCTAACTAAGTGTTTATTGTGATAGGTTACAGTACTTCTTTACAGAAGGTTAAGATATGTTTTCTCTCACCTTAACACTCAGATCACCTAACTTATTTAACTGTCCTAAAGATACAGTGTATTTCCAGACTGAGATTTTAATCCTCTTACAAGGATGCTGTGCTCAAAAGCTTTGTCTAGTTAACACTTAAGCATTCATGAAAAATCAAAAGCACACTAAAGTTTAAATGCATGAAAACAGAGTCTATGGAGATGCTTTAAAATATAACGATGGATCAAATCTCTTACAAGATATGGTTTAATGATCTATCGATAAAATCTTCAAGCTATCACCATAAATACCATTTGTGAGAATTTCTAATCAAATCGACAAAGTCATAAACATGGAAATAACACTAAACACTATGCGTTCTATTCAAATTCAAAAACTTCTAAGGAAATGAAATTAACAGTGTACCAATCCACGCAGGGCCCGTCCACGTTTCAATGGTACACTGAAGTAAACTCAAGCAATGAGAGTATTAACGCATAAACACTGTTGGAGTAAAACCGTGACTATATTTAAGTGCTGAAGATTGCAATCACATATAAGAGTTCTGTTTTCAAATGATGTACAAAGATAATAATCGTAACTGTTCTTGAAAACAAAATAATACACAGTCTTTATCTGCTTGTCCCTATCTGAATCGAATGTACATTCATTAAGCAGATGTTTCTGCTTTTACAATGGAATGATTTTTGGTCATTTCTAATCTAAACCGATTTCCAAAAAGAAAACAAAACGAAACCGGTTTGGGAAACCATGGCTTTTACTGCCTTTGTAACCAAAAGGCTGGGGTTTGACCAGCGTGGACCGCATAACCAGGAGCTTTTGATTTGCTGTAGAATCGATTTTTCACCATGCTTGTACATTCCAGGTTTCGTTCCCATCCATTGCTTTGGCTTGCCTATCATGCCATGTGTCAGATGATAAACCATTTACAGGATGTTATGACTTCCTGTAATCTTTTTATTGAAAATTCCTAATTTCTAACTTAAAAATTCATAAATTAACTTTAATGCAAACTAACAACTATAATGCTATTAATTAATCAATTTTGAGGGATATAAGGGGTCTATGGAGGAAAAAGGTAGACAAATGATGGTGTTTCTAGAAGAAAAAGATGGTAATGGAATGGTACCAACACACATTCCTTCTTGGAATATGGCATGGGGGTGACTAGCTGAAAGAGAGATTTGGTTCAACCATGTCTATGGTAGGGTGGTATGTGGAAGTCCCAGACTTGGTCGGATTTTCCTATGATTAATAAAACCTAAGTTCTATTACTTTTACACTTATTTATATGTGGATTTAATGGCTGTCATATCTCTGATATTTATATGCTTTTATGCTGGTTATAGGCATGGATGGATGACTAGTTCATGTCATAGTTATTTCATATATTTACTTGTAATTGTTAAATGGATGGATGCAAGACCTAATTGATGATGTAGTAGTTCAATGGAGAAGGAGGTGATCCTTCTGGTTATGTTTCATAAGTTGTTTCAGTCATTTATGCTTTGTCTTGTATCTTAGACCTGTAGGTTGCATTGATGCCAAGTGTTTGATATAATGCCAGTGCCGGTTGGGGATGCTCATGCCTAGTCCTAAGGGTGATTTTTGATTGATCCACATGGTTATCATGTTTTTAATTATTTCTGAAAGTTACAATAAGTTATGGCAGAGGCCAGGATTTTGGGCTAGAAAGTGGCTCAAATCCCAGGGTTGCTGGGACAAAATTGGCAATTTTGGACCACAGTCGCTTGCAGGCAAGCCTGTGAGAGCAACTTTAGGCTATTGGTCACTCCCTTTCCCATAGCATGAGAGCGACTGAGGCCTAAGAGCTCCAAAATAGTAGCGGGGTCCAGGGACATGATGTCTGAGTGGCTGACTGTTGGTTTGAGGGGGCTTGGACCCAGGTTCGAAGTTCGCTGCAATAACCAACAAAACCGTACACTAACGGCCCTTTCAACAACAACCTGTGTAGTGCAGGCTACAATCTCTCCCGAGGCAGTATTAGGGGATGCTAGAACTAGGTTTCTGCATCCAGATGGCTATGTGATGCATTTTCTATAGATCTAAGGCTTATCTCGACCTTCACGAACTGTAACCCTTGGAACTCGAAACTTACAGTAAACGACAATAAATAGACTTAAGTCCTTCATTGTTTGCGCTAAACATGCATAACATCATAAAAATAAACAAATCTATGTCTTAGCGAATCTATTAAGTACTTTTCCTGATTAATTGCATTCAATAGATCATAAATAGAGTAGGTTCTGAAATAAAATAGTAATACATAAATGCACAGATAGTTATTCAAAATAGGTCTTTGTTATTCTTCATATCTTCAATTACAACTCTTCCCAACCTTGCATTCACAGCTGCAGCGGCCTGCGCACTCAGCTACAGACTTACAAAGGTCTCCACACACATAGTAGCAGGAGCCTTCCCCTTTGCCCAAGTATATAATAGATAAAATCAGACTTGAATCATGCACTATTCTTACTTTGCTTTGTTTAGCTATCTTATGAATCTTCTATGGCTCCCTTTTATATTCTTCTTCATTATAATACCATGGTCAGCGAACCATGGGCAGGTCTCAAAACAACTTGACTCTAACAAACTAAGGGGCTTTCACCTTCCTAGAGCCCCTTTGACTCCTATCGACCTATGCTACTCATGCTCCAGTCCTAAAAATGTGGAGAATTTACAATATTTAACAAAAGTTAACAAAATTTGACCTAGGGGACCCCATCCCAATAGGTCCCCAACAAAAAGTCATGATTCATCCTGAGTCACTCTACTGGTGTTGCCTCAATATTTTCTTGTAGGCCATTGAATTCTAATTTCAACACGTGAAGATTTGATGTTCCTTGTGCGATAGCCTGGAGAACTTATTCAACCAATTTCTACATTGTTGGATCTTCAACTGCAAGGCCCATTGTTCTCTATGTTTGCTAAAGAGATTTTAGCTTGCTCTTAACGCTCTATGACAGTTGACTTGCCTTGTCGGCCCATGGTTGCATCCTTGAAGAAATAATAGTGGCCTTCTGACGCATCTCATCAATCTGGGTCTGAATGAATTTCCCTGTTTGAAGCTTAGTGAACCTCTGCATAGGGGCTAAGGCCCGCGCTGTCGTCCTAATCTCATCAAATTGCAGTTTCTTTTCGTGAATGTCAGCTTTGATCATCTATAAGTGTGGATCCTCTTGTAGCAAGGTTCACATCTCCATTGTCTGCTCAAACAATTGGCTGTAGTCCTTGACTGCAGCAGCACCCAAAGTGGTCATGTCTGCTTTAATAGCAGCCTCGCGTTCCTCTCTAACTTCTAGAGGAGTGGTTAGCTACAACTTCAGTTGAAGCTCTGAAATCTACTACTACATCTCAAACCGAACCTTTCCAATTTCATCCTTGGATGCCTTCACTGCAATAGCTAACTTGTGAATTTTCTCTGTTGAGGCCACCTCTGGTGGAATTTGGAGCTCAGGGAGCTCACTACACATTGGGTAAGGGATGTCTCTAGCTGCTTATTTCGCTGCATCACCTTGTCACGGGCTTGCAAGGTTTGCAATTTCTCCGCAAAAATCTGTTGATTATTAGTTCTTACCTCTTCGATAATAAACAAGGCTCTTTTTTCCCGGGCACAGAGCTCATCGGAAACTCCTTGGTGCAAGCTCGTGCAAGGTCTGAATAGGTAGTGCTGCAAGGTTGATATATATTTTTAGTATTGCATGTGCTCCTGGTCTTTGGCTAGCTCAAAATGGATAGAGCCCCTTGGTAGTTGCATTGATTGGAGCTTAGGTGTGATTTCTGTAGTGGAACCAAATTTCGGGATGCTCGCTTGATCCACACTCACTTGCACCACACTCACCTGAATCACTCCTGTCTGGACATGCAATTCCTTGAGGCCCTGTTGTACTTTTTCCAATAGTGGTACTAGTCCTTGTTGTGTCCAAATATATTTTCAGTCGCAGAGTGAACAACTTCACCTATCTCATCAAGGTCCCCCTCCATGAGGACCAATAGTGTTATACTCGCAAACTTATCGGACTTCTACTTCTTGCAAGCTCCCATCGAACTTCGCTCCTACCTCTTTCTGATCTTGAAGGGGGACTCTAAGTCCTTCGATTTGAGATAGGGGTCTACGCCCCTTTCCTCTTCATCTTCAGTTTCACCCTCAACATCAGTGCGCTCTATCTCAGGTTCTTCGAGGTCAATGGTGACCTACGATGTTGCTGCTTGCACAACTTTTCCCTTCTACGCTTCCTTCTCTTTTTTAGAAGCCTTTTCCTTCTGCACTTCCTTCTCCTTTGTAGAAACCTTATGTGCTTCTTTCTCTTTGTCTTTCTTGGCCACTGTTGTAGCTGTTGTTTTCCCCGTTTCTCCTTTTGCCGCCTTACTTGTTCCTGCAACTTCGCCAGATGGGGCGAGCCAATTGCTCGACCATTTGCTAATGACTCCTATAATATCGTCCTCTGTGACTAAATATGGAAACTTATGCCATGCTCCTATGACGTCCTTCTTCACACGCATGGATAGATTGTGAAAATCTTCCTTGAAGTATACTATATTTTTATACTATGATGTAGGCTGGGTGACAACCGTGGTCGTTGGTTGATCACCATCCACAACTCTGACTCGGATAAGACCCATAACATATTTGTATCAATGATACGGTTAGGATGGTTTGTCGCCCACAGCCAGGTGAATTTTGCAGCCTCTCACAAGTCTGGATCCTTCGTTGGGTACTGGTTGTCCTCACGTGTCCTCCATGCTACCAGTGCAATCAATAACAGTAACCACACGAAATGGAACACTTTTTATCCTCCTAGGCTTTGTGGAAATCCTCCATGAATTCATTTTAGAGCTAATTTTCCCGATTGAATTGGACCCCTTGGCTACACTGCATAGTTAAATATACCACTAGTGTCGACACTTCATAAGTGCGACACTTCCGCATTATTTTTCCTGCCAAAATCTATGCAACAAATAGCATAGCTCCAATTGAGATAGAGCTAATGGCGTAGCCTCGTGACTTGTTCACCAACTCGAAGTTTCTCTTCATCTGATTTGTGAGCTTCTTCTCTTGTAACTTCCCCACAAAAGCGTTTACGGGGTTCGTGCCCTGATACGGTAACAAGGTGATTCTTTGGACCAACATATCGTCAATTAGAATGGGCCCTCCCAGCCAGAGGCACCCATCATGAACCAAAACCAACAATTGACGCACATAGATAGCATTAATTATGCTGCGGCTAAAGTGTGGGACATACAACAAATTGAGCAATCATGCACATTCAATTTTGGTCGCCCACTTCATTGGCTCAAGCCTTGTGACACCCGCCTCCTTGTAGTAGACCGATTTCAAGTATTTGCTGGGTTCTAACTATGGAAACTTTGCATGGTCACCCAAATCCCAATCCTCCATCTTTAGAAATGGTACTCGGCCCAACAAGTCACCCTCAATAGGTACTTCCTCCAGATGTAATGGCATGAATACCTTGTATTTCAATGAGTCTGGGTCCTTAGTCACTTTAGCAATGGATTTCCTAGGGGTTACATATGGCGGTAGCTGAGTAATTGGATTCGCATCCTCCATGTTGATGTCTTCAAACCCCATAGTCAGCTCTTCTTCATCCAGATCCAGGGGTTCCGTCGGCTTCTTATCAATTGGTAGGGACTAATGGTGTTGCAGTCATCTTATCAAGTCTCTCCCAGAATAGTTTCTTCACCCACTCAGGAAAATCTACCTTAAACCAAACCCCTTCTGTGAAAACTCATGCTCTATTTCTTTCCAATCTCGCCCAAACATATAACAATCATCTATGCTCACACTTAGGTGAAAAATCTCAAGACAATCTCTCTTGAAGAAAAGTGTGCGAATGGGGACCGTGATGTTGTATTTACACCCCATTTTGAATTTAAATCCATTAATTCCCTTGAGATATCCCTCATTAATTCTCTTTTAGTGGCTGATTTCCAAAGATATGCTCCTTAAATTCTCTTCCCCCGCTGCCTTTAACGGAAAAATAACCATCCAATAACCTATAGTGTTTTCAACGGTCACTTTCTGGCTAGGTTGTGTGGGACCCACCTTGCTAGCATACCTCCATCGTCACAACTCCCACCTGAGCCTTTCTCCTAACTGCCGTGCAACCCAATAATTTTGCTAAACTATTCTTCTGGTAGAGTGGTTTATAGTCCCGTACTTCCAACTACTTGACATACTAACATTGTCTTGCATCCATATAGTCATCGTGCAAGGGTGGGATCACACCTATAAAACTTCAACCAACTTCCATTGATTCTCCCAGGAAATAGCCCATCCATAATCCCCTTGATGATGTATGGTCCCAGCTAATGCATCTGAAACTTTATTGGGAACTTAGTAAACTTGGTATCATATAACAATGTTGAGTCTTCATTTTTGAATGTTTGCTGCTTAATGTGGTGATCATCCCATGCTTTTTCTCTAGCCTTCCACACTTGCTGATGGAAACCTGCCAAGAATCGATCTTCTTCTAACTTGAGTATCTGCGCAATGCATTATTCCATTCTATCCCAATCTTCCACCTCCGTGACTGTAGTAATACTCAGATTAGGCACTACGTATTCCATTGGCATCACCGCTTCTTGTCCATAATCTAATCGAATTGGTGTTTGTTCGGTCAACTTATAACAGTTAGTTCTATATGCCCAAAGAACAACTGGTATGCGCACAACATTCCTATTCACGTTACAAATCTTCGTCAAAGCATACTCCAGGATCTCATTGAAGTCTTCAACTGTTCCATTTGCTTGAGGATGGTATGTTGTGATTTTCTTATGATACATATGGAATTCCTCTATCAAAGAAGCAATCGTATCATTAAGGAAATGCGAACTCCTGTCGCTCATCAAAATCTTAGGACAACCAAACCTAGACACAATTCACTCAAATATAAACTTCACAACTGTAGCTGCACTACAATCCTTTACTGGCTATCCCTCATCTCACCTGGTCAAGTATTTTTTCTTCGTGATGATGTAGCATCCACCTGTCTTTTTTCTTGGTGGCTGAATAGATCCGAAAAAATCTATTTCCCATTTTTTGAATGCCTGTAAGAGGTCCTGTGGGTTCAGAGGCATTTCATCACTTCGTGACAACTTCCTAGTTCTCTAATAAGCATCACATGCCCTACAATATTCCTTGGAATCTTCATGCATAATTGGCCATCATAGCCCAGCTCGTAGGATCTTCTGCACAATCTCTCTTCCAGCATAATGTCCTCCAACAACTCGTCCATGCACTTCAGCAAGGATACTTTATCTTTCATAATCAGGTACATACTTGCGTAGAACTTCATCCGATCCCATTTTATACAAGTGCCCTGCCATTACGGACAAATCTGCAGCCCTAACCACCAATTCCCTCTTCTGTTGTGTCATATATCCTTCAAGAGATACACCTATAGACAGGAACTGGATTATATCTGAAATGTTCGTGTGCAACGCGCACAATGATGAGCTGTGCGTTAGGCAATCCTTCATCAAGGCTTGTAGGTTCTTTGCCATCCTCAATCCATGAAAGGTGATCGAGTCCAACATTTAATCTTCCTGGTTTCACAATTACTTCAAAGTCGTACTCGTGAAATAACAGTAACCACCTAAAAATCCCTCCCTAACACAGGTTTGTTGACCAGGTACTTCAAAACTGAATGGTCAGTATACATTTTGAATGCGCACCCAACAGATAATGTCTGAACTTTTGAAGTGCATATACCATGGCTAACCCTTCGTGTTATACAACCATCTCCAAAAATAGAAGAATGAGATAGATCAACGACTTCAAAAGTAACCTCTTCGAGGGGGAAACCTCCTTTACATTACACAAATGAACAATTCTTGGATGATACAAATGACAAGACCTCCTTTCTATATATAGGACTCTAAGGGGTCACAATATAATCTGAGTCGACATAACAATAATAATGTAAGGTACAACAATAACAATAGTGGGCTTCTATGGGGCACAATAATAACAATATGGGGACAACATGGGCACACCAATAACAATAAGGGGCTATAATGAAAATACTAATAAGGGAATACACTAGTACTATAGGGACCTAACATACCCCTCTCCTTCAAAAAAGTGTTTTCCTCAATGATTGAGTAATTCTAGATGCTTCTGTATAAAATTCTCATCCTCCCATGTGGAATATTCAGTTGGTAAGTTCTTCCACTTGATTAGATACTCTGAAATTGATCGATTCCGTAGCTATCGAGTTCTTGTTTCAGTGACTGCTTTAGGTTCCAATATGATTTTTCCTTCCTAATCAAATTCTGGTAATATTATTTGAACTGGGAGCTTGTCACCTATAACCTTCTTTAAGCATGAAACATGGAAAACTGGGTGCACTTAGGAAGATGCAGGAAGTTACAATTTGTATGCCATAGTACCAATATTTTGCAACACCTTGTACAAACCGTACTACTTTGGTGATAAATTATTATCCTTCTTAGCTTTCTTAATGGGAATTTGGTTGTATGGTTGTAGTCGTAGAAATACCCAGTCACCTACATCAAAACTTCTTTCATTGCGATGTTGATATGCCTGTTGTTTCATTCTATTTTGTGCCAAAGTCAGGTTATCCTTTAAGAGTTGGAGAAATTTTTATGGATGCTCGATGTGATCTTCCACTACTTGAACCTTATAATTTTCTCTTTAATATGATGTGATGGACTGTGGATGATATCTATAAAGTGCCATAAATGGTGTCATTTTTGCTGCAGCATGGAAGGAATTGTTATACCACCATTTAGCCAGAGGCAACCATTTAAGCCATTGTGTCTGTTTATCAGATACAAAGGAATGAAGATATCCTTCCAAACATTTGTTCACTATCTCAGTTTTCCCTTCAGATTGAGGATGATAAGATCAATTGCGAGCTAACGGGGGACCCAGACAAGAAAATAATTATGTCCAAAAAATTTCCAGTGAAAATAGGGTTGTTGTCGCTTACAATAATCTTTGGGTTTCGATGTAGCTTTTGAATTTTTTCCATAAATGCAGTAGCAACTGTACTAGCTTTAAATGGATGATATATTGCACAAAAGTGTGCATACGTGGTAAGTCTATCAACTACTACCATGATGACACTATTTCCTTCGGACTTGGGTAAACCTGTGATAAAATCCATTGAAACCTTCTCCTAACATTAACTTGGAATGGATAAGGGTTGTAATAGACCTAGGGTCTTAATTGTCTCAACTTTATTTTGTTGGAAAACCAAACATTCCACCACAAACTTTTGAATATCAGATTTAAGGCCATCCCAAAAAAAATCATTCTTAACCCTTTTGAGCTCCCTATAATCTGGACACATGCGCCATGATCCATCCTTCTTGTGCACCAATACTATTGGAGTAGAGAAAGAACTTTGACTAGGTTCAATTACACCAGCCTCTAGCATTTCTACAACCATACATTCAATTTCACTCTTTTGGGAATAGGGATATCTGTAAGGCCTAATGTTTGTAGGAACACTTCTTGGAATCAAAATGAATAGCATGATCATGATCATGAATAGATGGGAGGCCTTTGGGATTCTAAAATAACTTGGAATAATTTTTTTGGAGATATGGAGAAATAGATGGTTTCGATGTGGGAACCTCTAGATAACATAATTGTGCAATTATAACATGTTGTTCTTTCTTTAGAAGCTTTATCATTATGTTAGAGCTAATTATCTTTCCCAGTTTCCCTGTGATACACCTTAATTCAACTTCCTTTCCTTCTGAAAAAAATTTCAAGAAAAGTTTTTGAAAATTAAAAGCTATCATACCCAAAGATTGTAGCCAATGGACTCCTAGTACAACATCAACACCACCCATTGGAATTGAAAGCATTGGACTATTCAACACATATTCTCCCATGGATAGCTTGATATTATGGCACTTTCCAGAGAAATTTATGGTTCCTCTATTTGCAACCATCAGTTGATACTCTGGTGCTGGAGAGAGGAAAAAATTCAATTCCTTCGCTATCTTACAATGAATAAAATTATGGGTATTGCCTGAATCAATAAACACTATTACCTTTTTATTCTTGATATGTCGTTCTATCCTGATAGTTTAAGTGGTAATTCTAGCCAATGAATTGCAGGATATGGTCAGATTCATTTCTTCTTTCTCTAGGGTTTTTTCCTGGTGCGTATCTTCTTCTTTTGATGTTTCTTGTTCCTCTTCACAATCTATGTAAAATAATTTCTTCTTAGCACACTTATGAGCTTTAGTGTATTTTCTATCACAACTGTAACAAAGCCCTTTTGCTCTTTTTTCTTCCAATTGTTGTGGTGTCAACCTTGTAGGTTGTGGAAGGCTAGGGGCAACAACACTTCCATCTTTATAGTTGTGATCAGTAGGCTTCCTTGTTGCCATAATTTTGCTTTCATTTTTTCTTGCCAACCTAAATGCCTTCTCCAATGAATAAGGTTCCCAAAGGAAAACCTCATGTTGGATGTTATCCTTTAAAGTCACCATGAACACATCAATATTATGCTCCTATGGAATATATTTTACCCTTATATTCAATTTTTGGAAGTCCTCAATGTGCTTCACCATTGAACCCTTTTGTTTGAGATTTATCAATTGGCTGAAAAAGTTGTTTATTTTTGTATCCTCATATTGTGTCATCATTTATTCTGTAAAAATTTCCCAAGTGAAAAGTTGTTTACGAGAGCAAATCCATTGATACCATACAAACTTATTGGGTTCCAAATATAATGTCGCAATGCGTACCTTTTGTGTGTTTTGCACATTATGAAGATCAAAATATTGCTCCATCTGTAATATCCATGTTTCAGGATCCTTTCCATCAAAATTCCTCATATCGATCTTTGGAACATGGTGGGTCTTCAATTACCCATTAGATTTTATGAAACCATGACTGACATTTCTTTTTTTCTCGTCACAAGTTTCCTCTACTACCTTTTTGCCATTAGGAAGAATTTCTTGTAGCAACTTTGCCAAACCTCATTTCAAACATTCCATGTATTTATTATTGAATTGAGGCTTCTGTGATCCATAATAGTTGTAAGAAGAACTTCGACGTAAATCACATGAGGAAAGACCTTTGTTGACGCGTTTCGAACCAACTAGTGTGGTTCATCGTCAGGACAAGTTGAAGAAACAGATCCAGCTATGCAAGTTAAATAGTATGAGCAGAGACCCCCAACGGCTATCTTGTCCAACGACTAATTTTGACTATGGGACCAGAGTTAAAAAGTCAAATTAATAATATAGTTATATTCGATGACCATTCTTTTAAAATATATAAGATTTTTATATAAATAAAATAATTTAATAGGTGTTAATGTTACTAGTTAGTTAAAAGGTTTAATAAAAATATAAGTTATAAGAAATATTATAATACAATATACATAGGGTATAGGATAATAGTTAGTTAGAATGAGAAACGAGAAAAATAAATAAAAGAAGGAAAAAAATAATAAAAAATAAACGAACAAAGCTAGTAAGGGTAAAAGTTAGTTGAAAAGACAAAATTAATCATAAATCAAAATAAAAGAGGAAAAACAAATAAATAAAAATAAAAATAAAAATAAAATAAAAATATATAAAACTAAAATAAAGCTAATAAAGGTACAAGTTAGTTTAAAAAATTAAAAAATAAATAAATAAATACATAAATAAAACTAAAACTTAGGAAAAAACTAAGAAGGTGGTTAGTAAAGGTTAGTTTAAAAAAAAAAAAAAAAAAAAACATAAAAATAAATAAATAAAAATAAAATAAAAATAATAATAATAATAAAAGAATAAAAATAAAAATACAAATAAAATAATATTTTGTATTTTCAACTAACTTTTACCCTTACTAGCTTTGTTCATTTATTTTTTATTATTTTTTTCTTTCTTTTATTTATTTTTCTTGTTTCTCATTCTAACTAACTATTATCCTATACCCTATGTATATTGTATTATAATATTTCTTATAACTTATATTTTTATTAAACCTTTTAACTAACTAGTAACATTAACACCTATTAAATTATTTTATTTATATAAAAATCTTATATATTTTAAAAGAATGGTCAACGAATATAACTATATTATTAATTTGACTTTTTAACTCTGGTCCCATAGTCAAAATTAGCCGTTGGACAAGATAGCCATTGGGGGTCTCTGCTCATACTATTTAACTTGCATAGCTGGATCTGTTTCTTCAACTTGTCCTGACGATGAACCACACTAGTTGGTTCGAAACGCGTCGACAAAGGTCTTTCCTCATGTGATTTACGCCGAAGTTCTTCTTATAATTCCATGTATTTATTCAAATATTCAATGTTTACTTATAAACCATCCAGCTTAGCTTCGACACCATCTATATTAGCTTCCACACCTTTATTGAAACCATCCATCTTAGCTTTTGTTACTTTTTGTGAGAGTGAAATTTGTTGCACTTGGTCTCGTAATTTTGATATATCATGTTGCATTTCTTCCTCTTCTTCATGAGTCATGCTAGATATTTCAGGTTTCTTACTACGTGTTTCGATTTTCTTTATTTGGGGCATCAATTAATCATAAATATGCTTCACTGGGCCCTTTGAATCTCTTCAAACAATTTTTTCAAACCAAACTTATGAATTTTTTTAAAAAAGACTACACATTGTTTTTTCTCTTTGTAAGAGCTTGATATTGAATCTATTGTATATCTGTAATTGTGGATCTACAGGGTTTGAACTTTCATCCTGTGATAACCATCTGCGTCCTCTTTCCAACCCCACAAGTCTGATTCCGATTGGAGTCTCCAAGAAAGCGTTATGTCAAATATCCCACGATGACCTGATTATAGACTGGTTCAGTAGAGCGAACTTGTACAAAATGCCACGTGTCACTATTTTGACCTTTGGACCTGAAAATGATACAAATAAAGCTACAATCCATCCAATTTCTGTAACTATTTACGAAATTTCAATCTGATGCTCAGAGAAAAAGTCACAACGATGTTCCCAATATGACTTGTTTGAGATCAAATTCAGTAGCTTGCAAAAAGCCTAACTTCTTTAGTTTATATCTCTGACAATATAGAGAGACAAGATTTGAAATTTAGTCACGAGGTTCATCATGATTTCAGGTCAAATGGGTTTTGATTTCAACTTCTACAGTTTCATAGAACAAAATTTATAGTGAAAATTCCACGATGACCTATTTGAATCAACGAAACCCTAGAATCCAAAGCTCTGATACCAATTGTTATGCAACCAGCTCACAAAATAGAAGAATGAGATAGATAAACAACTTCAAAAGTAGCCTTTTCAAGGGGGTAACGTCCTTTACATTACACTAATGAAAAATTCTTGGATGATACAAATGACAGGACCTCGTTTCTATATATAGGAGTCTAAGGGGTCACAATATAATCAGAAACTCATAACCATAATAATGTAAGGGCACAACAATAACAATAGTGGGCTTCTATGGGGAACAATAATAACAATATGGCAACAACATGAAGGGGCTACAATGACAATAATAATAAGGGAATACACTAGTATTATAGCGACCTAACACTTTGCGCTCCATGGTTGAATAATTCTTCTCCGCCTTACACAATTTTTTGATCACAAATGCAATCAGATCTTCGATATCTCCTGCGCCTAGGTGGGTTAATACTACTCTTAATGCTAGGACGGACACATCCACATGTACATGTAATTATTTATTCTAATTGAGGAATAATAGAATAAGTGTTGTAACCATCTTTTCCTTCAAAACGTCTAAGCTTTTATGGCAATCATCATCCCAACAAAATTTCACATCTTTCTTCAATAATTTCTCCATGGGCATAGTGATTTGCACGTATGCCTTAATAAGTTTTTTATAGTACCGTGTATGGCCAAATATTTCACGCAACTATTTTACATTACTTGGGGGCTCCAAATTGATAATCACCACAATTTTAGTAGGGTCCACCATAAATCCTTGCTTACAAACAACGTGGCCCAAAAGTATCTCACATGGTACAAAAAAGATACACTTCTTTAGATTTAGGGAGATATGATACTTCCTACGAGTATAGAAGATTAGGTGAAGACCTACAACATGCTTTTTAACTAACTCAAAAACCATCCAGTCATCAAAGTAGAACTCCAAAAACTTGTGAATAAATTCCTTAAACGCGATGACTACCACCCTAGAAAAGATCACAGGGGCATTCTTAAGTCAAAGGGCATAACTGTATACTAAAAATAGCCCCATTCTATGGTGAAGGTAGTCTTACTTCGATCTTCTGACGTGATGTTGATCTGGTGATAGCCTGAGAATCCATCTATAAAAGAATAAGCTTCTTGACCACCAATATTTTCCAAGACTTCATCTATGAATGACGTAGGGAATGGATCACGTACACAGGCATCATTCAAATTCCTTAGATATATGTAGATCCTGATTTCACCCTTTGTCTTCTTCTCTTGAGCTACCATAGGACTAACCCAATCCGATTCTTCTACAAGCTCAATCATCCCTGCTGCAAGCATCTTATCTAGCTCTTCAAACACATTTTATTTATACTTAGGATTCAATCGGTATGCTCACTGTTTGACCAGCTTTTGATTGGCTTCAGATTGATATTCATAACACCCACATCACCTACTATCCCTTTTAAATCAGAGAATTTTTTTGGAAACAAGTCCTGATATTCTCGTAACAATTCTTCGACCTTGTCAACTGTGTCCTCATCCCAATAATCACCTATATTCGCGAACTTCGGATGGGCTTCCGACCCAATATTCACTTGCTTGGCCTTTAATGGTTTTGAAATATCACGCACTGCGACCTTAGGTCCATCGACTTCACGCTGTCCCTCTGACTCATGGATACTGATATTCTTGGGATCTTCTTTTGTGGTAACATTATATATTTCCAAAGCATGGCACAACTTCGTACTCTAGTCAGGTAGTACCCATGTGATAGGCTCTACAAGGGTCCCGAATATTGCAGCCTTGATTTCATGTAATGTTTCATCAATACATTCAAATCCCTCCTCAAAATTGAATGTTAACAGGAAGATTTCCTTCCGAACATCCCATTCCGTGGTTCCATGTCGCAACTCTGTTTCTAAATACCAATTCATCAGAATAGTATCCAAAGAATGGCATAATATATGTACGCATTCAGTTTGCAGTTCCTTGCCCCATGCTTTCATCCAATGAGCTAGATGCTTGCGCAGATCATCCTTCCCTCTATATTTTTTAGAAATACAGGTATTTTCATATCCAAACTGTAGCTTCATCATCCTTTAGTACTCCTTCCAGTCTGTAAAATTGTTCTTATGCTTACCCCACCATTTGGTAGGCATAGCTCTCAGTGCGATGTCCAATTCCTAGAGCCGATGCTCCTCTGGTACATCCCTTTCAAATTGATCAAGAAACAAATTTACATCTTCTAAGCCATCATAATAGGGTAAATTGTGTACCTCAGTAGATATACACCGGAGTGATTTAGTAAGTATGTTGCATCACAACGTTGACACTTCATGCAATCTATTCTGCCAATGCTCAAGCTCCTCATCTAAAAATGAGTTGCAGGAGCTGTATTTTTCCCAGGTAATTCTTCCATCCATCATAGGGTTGATCCAATCCTCATTCCACTTAGTAAGCTTATAGATATGCTCAATATCATCCTCCTCATATTAATCCCAGACTGGTTCAGTATATCGCGCACCCTCGATCGGATCCAAAGGAACAATCACTCTTAGTTCCTTCTTCTCAACAATCATGCTGCAATTCTTCAAGATGATGACTACAATCATATCAAATTCCAAATCAATTCCAAGCAGCGCTGGGTAGGGATTACTATCATGCACTATTTCGATTACCTCAAAATCATCTATAGCGTGTGCCCCTTCAATGTCTACAGTTACTCCATGTAGGCATCCCATAGGAATAACCTTCTATTGGTTCACCATTCGCAGCTAAATTGGGGACCACTGTAGCGTCAAATTTCCCATTCTTTCCCAGGTTTGTTTAGGAAAAAAATTTGCATTAGATCCCAAATATAGGATCCCCTAGTCCATTTCAAATTCTTCGATTTGTGCAGTCAATGTCATCTCTCAAACCGTCCTTTTCTTACTTTTGTCTACTTTATGCACTGCGCGTTGTTCAGGCAAAAACTTACTCTTGCCATTATAATGATCTATTAACTCCTGTAGTCCCTCCGTTTATTTTTGAGCCCTTAAGAGCTTCATGCAGGTCTGTAAGAAGGATGTCAATATTGAAGGATCTTTTTCCTGTGCAAAAATGACCTCTTCAGGCTTCTCTGTTCATGCACTATGATTCTTTGATGTGGAAGCTACAGATTCCACAAAGCTTTTTTTCACCTCCATAAATGTCTTCTTCACCTTATGCAAATAAAATTCAGTATCCTTGTCAGCAGCCTTGCGCACCTATGTATTCTCTTCTGGTTGTTTTCCTGTGGCTTTTTCTTCCCCGGTAGCTATACCGCTTCGTGTAACTATATTAACGTTGGGACCATCTTCGTGTGGATTTGACCTCATCATCTAGATGTTTTGAGTGGGCTGCTGGTTCTTCTTTTCTTTCATCTTTGCGATGAGTATGGGACAATATTCTATCACGTGGTCAAATTGTCTGCAATACTGACAAGAGGGGTGTGTCAGGATTTGACAATCTTGCGCAAAGTGGGCTAGTTCCCCACAATTGTAACAAATAATTTGTCCGTGACTTCTTTCGGCTCCTCCCCCTCATCCTCTTCCTCGTCCCTATAATCCTCTGCACACTATAGGTTCGCCTTAATCCTACTGTGGACGTGTCTCAGCTTGTATTCTATATGTCGGATTTTTTTCCATCATTAACTCATAGCTTTGGAAATTGCACTCATCATGGCCTATAGACTTACATAAATTGTAGAATAGTTGTTGGGGAGTCTGTATGAACTTTTGCAACATTTGACAATTGTCTCTTGAGTGTTTTCCTGTTATTTGGTAGATAACGCACCATGGCACTACATCGTTACTCGATCCAGCGATATTTTTTGGCTTCAGGGGGATATGACCTCCCCCATTTAGATAGTTCTGATATATCGGGCAATGATCCTTCTCATGACAATTTCCTTTGCATTTTTAGCACCATACTTTGGAATGGGTTTCATTTTGGACCTATTTCCCCTTTTTGAGATCCTGTAACTCCATATGAAAGGTAGCCAACTGCAACTGAATCTGTTGCACTCCCAGATTGGAATTTTGAATAGGCGAAGCCTCTAACTTCATAGCAATTTCCAGTGCTTCAGCCTACGATCCCAGCTTCTGCTGTGACAATGGTAATCTCAAATGAGGTAATAACGAAGAAATACACCAATCCTTATGTTGCTCTTCTGAGATCTGTAGATTAACCTCTTGTAGAAAACATTTCAACCTTTGATCAATATCCCATGCAAATTCATTCAGCTTCTACTTAATTTTTTTAACCTCAGTAACATACGCTTGAGACTTAGGCTTTCTGAATTCATTATTCATCGCATCTTTTGTGTTTTTCAATGATGCAGCTGGATGAGTTTTACTGTACTTAATATAACAACTCAACGCCCTATCTTACAATGTTGTGACCAGCTACGCTTTCTTCAGATCATCACTCGTTATCTGATGTGACTTCCACACAACATCTAATACGAACCAGAATTTGTCAGGGTATTCTGTCCCCAGACCTTTGAATATAAGCATCTTCATAGTGTTTGCCATACAGACTAGTAGAGGTGGAGGTGGATGTGGCTGCGTAGGTGTGTGAAGGAGAGGTGATGGTGGAGGTGGAGTGGATGGATGTGGTATTCCCACAGTGCCCTGATCTACCAAATGCAGTGCACCTCAGGGTGTCTTTGGACTATTACTTTCTTCTTCACTGTTAGATTCTCCCAAGAGAGGATTGTACTCAAAAATTGTATCTAGACCTTTTTTGAACTGTTTCCCACTTCACATAGCTCCTACCGACTCTCTCCTAAACATCAATTTAGCGACATAACTTGTTTCTCGCACAATAGCATTTTAATCTAAGTTTTGAGAGATTTGAGATACTTACCTCTTGGTCCTTTGAAAAACTGGCATTTAGCTGTGATATAACTGGAAGGCGTATCAATCGCGAACTTAGTGATAAATCCACCCAAAATACTATCGATCCAATAATAGACAACCTTCACAACCTTGTTTTATGATCCTTCCAAGCACTTCACTAACTCTGGAGTCCACACAATAGGGTTATCCAACTTCTAGGTAGTTTGACCTTCCACCAATTCAGCCAACCATTCATATAATTCCCATAGAAAAGAGCAAAAGAAAACTTCGTGTTCCTCTATATATAGATATCTCCACAACCACTCTTGTTTTGATAGGTGCGGATTCCTATTTTCTTGCAGTGTAAACTCATGCAGCTTCTGATCTATCCACTTTTCAATCTCCTTTTTAGTCGGTATCCACTTATGCCACATCACACGTCCCTCAGATAGATCTCAATCCTAACAATGGAACCATTTGTTGGCTTGAGGGGGCTTGGACCCAGGTTTGGAGTTAGCTACACTAACCAAAAAAACCCTACACTACCGGCCCTTTCAGAAACAATCTGCATAGCGCAGACTATAGTCTCACCTGAGGTAGTAATGGGGGATGCTAGAACTAGGTTTCTGCATCTAGAGGGCTATGTGATGTGTTTTCTACAGATTTAGGGCTTATCTTGACCTTCACGAACCCTAACCCTTGGAACCCGAAACTTACAGTAAACGACAGTAACTAGACTTAAGTCCTTCGCCGTTTGCACTAAACATGCATAACATCATATAAATAAATAGATCTATGTGTTCGCAAATCTATTAAGTACTTTTCCTAATTAATTGCATTCAACAGATCATAAATACACTAAGTTCAGAAATAAAATAGTAATACATACTTGCACAGATAGTTCTTCAAAGTAGGTCTTTCTTATGCTTCAGATCTTAAATTATAGCTCTTCCCAACCCTACGCACACAGCTCCAGTGGTGCATGTACTCAACTGCATACTTACCAAGGTATCTGTGCACACAGAGGCAGGAGCCTTCCCCTTCGCCGAAGTATGAAGTACAAAATAGATAAAATCAGACTTGACTCATGCACTATTCTTACTTCGATTAGCTTAGCTATCTTATGAATATTCTATGGCTCCTTTTTATATTCTTCTTCATTACAATACCATGGTCCACGAACCATGGGCAGGTCTCAAAATAGCTTGACTCTAACAAACTAAGGGGATTTGACCTTCCTATAGCCCCTTTGACTCCTATCAATTTGCGCTACTCACACTTCACTCCTCAAAATGTGAAGACTTTATAATATTTAACAAAACTTAAAAAAATTTGACCCAATGGACCCCGACCCAACACTGACTTGTCTCCTAAGGGTTCTGTTGATGATGTTGGATGACTGTATGTGATGTTCCATTGATTCCACTTCCTTAAGGTGACATAGGAGGTTGAATATGATTGTAGTAGCATTTCTCCTCGTGTTTACCCCAGTTGGCATGGTTACTTTGGGTATACCTAGGAGGGGGTTGTACAATTTTGAAGATGATAGGAACTACTCTTGTGCCACTATTGGGTTTTAACGAGCTTGTTGCACATGTATTTGAATGGGTGGAAATATTAAAAGACAAGATTTTCAATTCATGCATTAATTCTTGTGCATTCCTCTATTGTTATATTAGCTATCTAGTATTCCAATTATGTGTGCATGTGGGTTACATACTGGTTACATGTTTATGAACTAATTTGTTGCATGTAACTTGTATGCTGGATTTGAATCTATGCTCTCCATTCAATGTTAATGTTAGTAATTTATTTTCAACTAATTTGCAGTTGATTTCTAGAACTTTCTTGTTGTGTATGTCTGAGTTAGTCTGAACTATTTGATTCTTCCTTAAGGCATGCTCTTGCTCATTATGTTTTTGTTGTATTCTTATATCATGTTTCATAAGCTATCAATGGAGAGATGATCTCATCCTCATTCTTCTAACATATTACATTTGGTCTCACATTCAACTCTCTGCATTTGATATCCAATAGAAAAACATACACATGATGGCAATCGAGCTGTTATCTCGAATGGGGCTTTATCCCAAACATTGTGAAACCTAGTAGTGTTGGCGGATTATCCAACGTCGTAAAAAATTTTTGGTGCTAGAAGGAGGGCTAGATGACAAGTTGAGCCAGTGGAGTCTAGTTTTCAATATTTCATCTTAAATGGTCCATCCCCAAATATTAATCCTAGGATGTTTCTCCAAAATATTACATCTTACAATCCTATAGAAATAATTCATCACTTGTTGGAGAATAAGTTTAATGGCGAGGGTGGAACATATATAGTAGAAAATACACTATTTTTTCTTACGTTTTTTCATTCTAATGAACTACATTGGGAAAATGTCGCTTGCAGATTGTTCACCCTCATGCTTGAAGGTTGCATTAAATAATAGTGCAATAAATTACCAGCCACTTCTATCCACTCTTTCAAGTAGCTCATTAAGGAGCTTTGTGAAGCTTTTGATAGGTACAATTATTATTTTTGTATAAGACGATCATTAAGATTAGGGTGAAACCAGATGAATCATTAGAATATTTTGCTGATAAATTATTCATATTTGCTATGAATTTTCTGAAAGAGATGTGGATTGGGATTTATTAGATGAAAAAATTCGACAATTGGTTCAAATATTTCTGAAACAATTTGAATCTAAATCCCATATTGACAATTAGTCCTTCAATGTTTCTGAAAATCTTCACATTCCAAATCAATCAGATCTTATCCTGAATTTTGTTTTTCAAACCTTTCTCAATCATAAGGTGCCTCAACCCTTGGAGGATGAATCTGCTACCCCTAATATCTCCCATCCTCTTCCTTTTTCATTACCAAGTGAATTGGTCCCTTGAGCCGCCATTGAAATTCCTATTATTAATAATTTATGAGATGAAGAGATCTTGGATAAGAGGGAACAAGATTGCCTTGTAGTGCGATCCATTATAACTTCCTTCGAGGTAGGGAAAATTCAAAGATCAAATCGGTGAACCATCTTCCCCTATCATTGAGACTCAACTTTATTCCATTGAAAATATTCATGAATCCACTCATGAATTTCTTCATCATATGCCCCCACCTTCATCCGCTTTCAATGATTAAGAACTTATCTATAATAACTCTGAATGTTTGAATAATTTAGTGGAGCATAATGTGAATACTGATATGCCAATTTTTCGAAATGACATCATTAGGAGTGGTATAAATCTTGAATCAGATTTGATTGCAAGTATTGTATCTTCAAGGGATTCCTTTTATCCTTTTTCACTCACACCTCATAACTCCTTTTATCCTTTTTCACTCACACCTCATAACTCCTTGTGCCTTGAATCACTCGATCAATTTGTTTTAATAACAATTGCTTCAGTTTCTGTTTTTTCTCAATCTGCTAGGAGAAATAGTGATAAAGTGCAAGGTAATAACATATCACGTATAGAGGAGTAAAAGGATGAAGACACATCTTATCTCTCTTCCATCTTCCAAAATCCATTATGTCAAGGCGATGCTTTCGTTTCTTAAACTTCTCAAGGTAACACCTCGGTTAATGTTTCTACGTTGATGGTCAATGCATAGTCTAGTGTTCTCGATAACCAATCGGGTGAAATCAAAGAATTTAATGAAAACAAATCTTAGGAAACCATCATCATGTTGAAGATGACCTCACTAATATATGTGATGATGAATATCATTGTGTATCTTTTGATTCCTTGACTGCTCAAGAAGATATGGACTCACAAAATTTACATCTAGAATATAATTTGATCATAGAAGAATTTGTTACGAGAATATCTTCCTTAGGTCACCGCCCCTTGTTTCCTGACATGTATAATGAATCAATTGATGTTGAAAATAGCTAAATCCTCCAAATTGTCAATCTGGAAAACTACATTTTCAGCCAAAACAAGACAATAAGGGTTCATCTATGGTAGAGGAAAACAATGTAATTATTGAGAAACCTCTTTATAGCTTTCCTTTATCATCATTGGAGGGAGTTAACTCTTTAGTTGATGTTGTTCATGAAATCTATCCGATCTATACATCTTTAGATATAAAAACACAAGAATCTGATGACTTGAGTAATTTGTTTGTTAATGTTCAAACATCTTATCGAATCAATGAATTCAATAGTATCTATAAATATAATAAGGATTTGGTTGATGTAAATAATGTTGATTTGATGGATCCCTTAAATTTTTGTCATCTAACATTTGAAGGTGGAGGGATTGGTCAGGAAGTTGAGGAATTTTATCCCTCGATGACGGTTATGTCAGGTTCTCGCAATCCTGATAGGTTCCCTGAACTAGGCCAGGTTAGGATTTTCTCGCAAGGTTATTTTCTCATCATTGTCTCACTTGATGTAAGCTTGTTCTTGAAAGACTTTCAAAATTTCCAGGTTAGTTCTCTTAATTCTCAAGATAGAGTTTCTTATCGGTTAGGAGATTCTTGTTTGGTTAATTCCTATTCCTACTAACAACCGTTCATCACCTTGTTTTGAATTTCGGGTTTGAACACATATATTTGACATATGCCCATAGTTTCAAGGTTTTTCATGTTGATCATAAAGATAGAAGTGCTTTTTAGCTAGAAGATCCCATCCTATTAAAATCTTCTATGAATAGTCAACTTCTCATATTTCGTGCACATGTTGTGAAACTAATTATTTTTATTTTGGAACAAGGAATTTTCTTGAGCATCAGTGGATATTCAAAACATGGTCGGGAAAAATTATATGCTGACAGAAAAAATCCTTGAGATGATATGAACATGAAGTCTGATTTGATGAATGGATAATATTTTAATCTTTTCTCAACTTTTTCTGATTATCCCTTGTATCCTGAATGGTTTTCCGGACCTAATATATCGATAACCATTTTGAATTCCCTATATTTGCATGTTGCTAGTATAGTTTGTAACCAGGTAAACATTGATGATCTGTTACATTCCGAGGAAGAAATTGATGCACTATTATCTTATCTTTCCACTCATTTCCAATCATTAACATGTGAAAAGGATGATTTTACCATCCAAATTGTATGTGAAATCTTTCAAATCAAATCGTTTCTAGATTTGAAAAAGGGAGAATATTATGTGTTAATTGATCAATTTGATCAACATATGGGCTTTAACAATTGTCATCCAACTAATCATCACCCCACTAATATATTTGATGATAGTTTTTTGCTTACATCTATTGATTTCAGCAAACCAACAAAGTTTGACAATTTTTGATGTAAAGGTCCAGATACTTGTCAAAAAGTTTAGGCACTTTAGCTTTCACTAATGGTTATGTTAGGTTCTCACGATCTTGACAAGGTCTCTGAATAAAATTATATTAAGTTTTCCTTGCGACATTCTGTCCATAGCTTACTTGTGCTAAATTAATACTCATATTTACAAGTTTTTCACGGTTTTTGAGCTAATCATTTTGAATATCATGATCGAATTTTTGATTAGTTGGAGGAATCTTATTTAGATAGCTTTATTGATAATAAGAAGTTTCACCCTCATATTGTGCTTTCTAAGAATGAAAACATGGACGAATGTACATTTGCAAGACTCTTTCAGCGTATTCATATCCATGATTATGTCGATCAAGGTAGAATTGCAGATTAGTTAGAGCAACCCTTTTTGGCACATTTTTGTCCCAGTCAAGAGTGACTCAAATGGCTTCACTGGAAATCAAATTTCACATGATCCTGATCTATTTTCTTCATATATATTAGGTTTTATATGTAGTTCATTTGTTTATTAGAGTATTTGTGTGTTTTCGCATTGTCTACACAAGTGTAGCACATATTCTAGTTGAATTACATTACAATGTTTCCTTATTGCATTTGGCAACATTTTCCCTTCATTTGATTGCATCATTATAGTGCATGACATCTTTCATTTTCATGCAACATTCATTTCCTTGCATTGTGCATCTCACTTCTCATTAGAGCCTTATTCTATGCATGTTCTTTGCAAGATTTGCATACATGATCCCTTAAGAGCTTCCATCATCTTCCTCACCTACCTTGGCATTAATGTGGAAATGCCATTCATGGTTATGCTTGGTTGTTTTGGTCACTCCAAGAGGCATCCTCCTGTAGGTACTAGTATTGAAATCTTGTCCCTTATATTTATAACATGAGTCTGGTTTACTAACAAGGAAAATATTATTGGATACTAGTGGAGAAATATAGTAAGTTCATAAAGCCTATATATTTAACCTAAAGTTTGTTTTCGATCTTGCTCTGACAGTTAATATTGTGTATTCATTATCCACTTATCGACTGGAGACATGTTGTAGAAATATGGCATGAGGACACACCTATCTTAAAGTATCTTTCGTTTTTTGTCAAATAATAAACAACGCCTCTCGCCCATAAAATAAGTTAGGATCCCTATTCCCACTTCACATAATGAATGACTTAATAAATTGTGCCAAAGTGCATGTGAAAGAGAAAATTAAATAAATGGTAAAGGAAGAGAAATGTTTCCTGCACAAAGAGGTGAAGCAAGTAACCTTGTCAGGGTACTGAACGAGCCTGATGGTAGTGGAGAAACGCTACAAACTCACTCTAAAATTCTGAGTATAATAATCCCTCTATCATGATATTTGTATCATTGTCAAAGAGTTACATGTGTGAGCTCTTAATGTGGTGTTCAATTGTAACTGTCTCCTCCCACATTTACCCACTTTCACCAGTTTTCCCAGGGTAAACATGAGTTGATCATCATTATGATAAGAATCAACCTCCTATATGACCTTAAGGAAATGGATTCGACAACTTAAGACCTTATTAACTTCCATCATGTGCTACAGGACCTCCAGGAGCAACCCAACTCCTCCAAGTGTCCAACCCCTAAGATAACTCTCTTTTTCATTGACCTAGTGCCTCAATTCCTCCCTTTCCAAGGCACGCAAGTGAATCTAGCCCTACAGTCACACTAATAAGCCTGCATCCATGTGACTATGGACTTTTCCAGCTAGCTCTATGCCAGTGACCCTGAATTCTGAGCCACTTTTTTCAAGGCTAGGACTCAGGCCTCTGCTCAGAACTCAGTGAAACTTCCAAAAATGATAAATGGCATTAAAAAAAGCTTATAAACCAAAACTTGATCCAAGACTTGACCTGACCCCTCCCAACCGGGACTGACATTCTGTTAAACACATGGTGAACATGCAACCTATAGGTTAGGAATGCATATATGCACATAAGGATCTGAAAACGTATCTAAGATTTAAGAAGGAGGGTGTATGCCTTCTCACAATAGCTATCATAAAACTAGTTAGGTCATAAATTCATTAACTAAACATTTATTGAGTGAAATGTGATAAGAGCCATACTTAGATCTGTTAATTAACCATGCTTATAACCAACATATAACTAGGTAAATAACAATGATAAAACAACCATTTAAGCCACATAATGACAAGTAAATTTACTCATCAAAACAAGAGGAACTTAGATCTTATTAACCATATGCAAAATCCAAACAAGTTAGGGACTTCCACCTACCAACTGACCATATATTGAGCTGAACCAAATATTTCTTTCATCCAATCACCCTCGTGCCATATTTCAAGCATGAATGTGGGATATTATGGGATTAAACCATTTGTAAACAACCAAGGGAATCTAGAGGTTAAACCACTTCCACCCTCACCATATGATCTCACCTAAACCGATCCTGAGATCAAAAAACCAAACTGAGCTTGGATGCCTTAGAATTCCTTCACCATCCCTTGAGGAATTTTCCTGTCTCCACCCACCTATTGAGGGCTTCCCATAGAAAACCATCTCCACCAAAAACCCTTGGGACTTTCCTGAGATCACCTCACCTAGATCCAAAACCATCTAGAAATCCATTGCTTAACTAAGAAAGAATCCCATCACATCATGGCTATCCAGAAATGGAAAGGAAAGGTTGAAACCACTGTTGAAACCCGACAAAGTCCATGCCACTGACAACAAAGAAATAAACATACCCACATGCATATGCCATGCATGCAGAAACTAGTTAGGAAACCCTACATGCAATCTATTACCTGCAAGTGTTCTTGCTGAAGCTTCCTGATCAAACCTTTCCTTGATCCTTGCCTCCTTTGCTTGTCCTTCCTTTGCTTGCTTGATTTCCTTCTCCTCTTGGTGCTCTTCTCCTGTCTGAGACTAACTCCAAAACTGAACTAACAAAAAGATACCTACTGATGCTCTGATGTCTTTTTATTATTGATGCCTCTAATTTCTTCATTTTCCCATTATTTTCCTTCAATTTCCTCCCCACATGCAACATGTGACCTTTCACCTCCTTTTCTCCTAATTTCCATTATTTTCCTAAAAAAATTCCAATTAATGCCTCTTTTCCTTTTCAAATCCTTTGCTAATTTTGCTTCATCCATAAACACACAAAGTGATGCCCACTAGAATGTTTTTCCCAACATTCAACTTGGAATAATTGTCCCTTGACCTTGGTCTTATTTTTCCTTTAATAAATTTTATTACATGAAATTTTAACCCGGGGTTGTTACATACCCCTCTCCCTTAGGGGAACACTATCCTTAGTGTTCTATGACACCTACAACTAGAAAAATCAATGAAAAGATAAACATACTGCCTATGGAGCTTTATAACCCAACTCGTTGTAGTTTTTACAATGAACAACCTACTCAAAAATCAAAACCATCATGACAAACATGACAACCATACCGCTTATTGGAGCTTTATAACACAAATCATTGTGGTACTTACAATAACAACCATACATGAATATGTACATATACCAAAACTGAGTTGCCTCAATCGACAAACAATGAAGGATACATAGCCTAAATTTGATCAACCATCTCCCATGTAGCTTCATCGGGCCCAAAGTGCTTCCACTGCACTTTAACTTTCTCGAATGCTTTGTTCCAGAGCATGAGCTATTTCTACTACAATATGCACTAAGGTTCAAACTGTAATTCTCCTTCTTGTTCCACCTGCAATATAAACCAATCAATAACATGATAAACATCTGTTACATATATTTTAAGCAATGAAACATGGAGAAAATCATGGACTTTCACTATCGGAGGTAGTGCAAGTCTGTAGGCCACTGGTCCAATCCTCTGAAGGATCTTGAAAGGCCCAAAGTACTGTGCTGCCAACTTGGCACATGATCCAATACTCAAGGAGATCTTATTGGGCTTGATGAAAAAATACAGATTCTCTCCAATATGAAACTCATTAACTACCCTGTGTTGGTCTGCATAACTCTTCTGCCTATCTTGTGCTACCTTTAGATTCTTCTTTATAACCTGCATTGCATATTCCATGTATTATAACATGTCCAGTCCTATCACTACCGTATTCACTAGATCACTCCAGCTAATTACAAATCTGACCATACAGTGCCTCAAATAGACGCATCCTCAATGACTCCTAATAATCATTGTTGTAAGAAAACTCTATCAATGGAAAGTACTCCTCCCATATCCTCTGCTGATGCATCACATACATCCTCAACATATCCTCCAGAATCCTTTTGACCCCCTTTGTTTGTCCATTTGTCTATGGATGATAAGTTGTACTGAAGGCCACTCATGTTCCCAAACCTACAAACAACTCCTTCCAAAACTTGGAAGTGAACTTAACATCCCTGTCCAACACAATGTTCTTTGGAACACCATGCAATCTCATGATTCCCCCAATGAAAACCTGTGCCGCCTCACTAGCTGAATAAGTAGTCTTTACTGGAATGAAGTGATCTACCATACTCAACTTATTCACCATAACCATGATAGAATCATGCTGCCTTGATTTCCTTGAAATACCTGTAATGAAATCCATGGAAATGACCTCCAATTTCCATTCTTGAATCAGAATAGGTTGAAGCAATCCACTTGGATGCTTATACTATTCTTTCACCTGCTAACAGTCAAAATATCTAGCCACAAACTCTGCCACTTCCTTCTTTAGATTCAGCCAGTAGTGGAACTTCTTCACTAATCTCAACATCTTCTGGTATCCTGGGTGTCCTGAATAAGGCTTGACATGGAACTCCCTCAAGATAAGCCTCTTGAGCCCACTTTCATCCGACACATAAATCCCATCACTAAATATCACCAAACCATCTGCTGTGAGATGATAATCCACATCCTCATCACCTGTACCTTGCCATTATATCGTGCTCCCAAGTTCCTTGTACTTGTCATATTGCTGTCCTACCTCTATGATCTGATCATGTAAATCTCTCCTCTAAGAGCTCACTCTTTCCACGTGGTTCATCTGCACTCTCCTATTGAGAGTGTCTGCAACCCTATTCTCCTTACCCTTGATGTATTCGATCTCAAAGTCAAACTCACTAAGGGTGGCCAACCATCTATCTTGCATGGAATTTAGATTCGGTTGGTAAAATAGGTACCTCAATCCACTGTGGTCGCTCAACAATAAGAACCTATTGATGGTACTAGACCCACCAACAAAGGGGATCTCCCCAATGTGAAGTCCCAACTAGACCTCACACCGTTTGGTGTAGGAGTCCCATCCGATATGCAGGATCGGTTTCCATATAATTAGAGATATTCATTGGCTCTAGTTGTTAGCACATGAGGGTGTTACGCTGGTATCTTCAAACATCAAGGTACATGTGCCTAGTGAGTTTGTAATGTAACTGTGTTGAGCTTCTCTTACTACAAAGGGGGAGACTAAAGTGAGCCTCTAAATGAGAGGTAGTCGTACCACCCAAGAAGAGACACACACGAACTAGAAAGGTATGTCCAACACCCAAAGGATGCGGCAGTCATTAAAACCAAGGTGAAGGGGACAACACGTACACCACCCAACGGACTAGTCCACATAGATGTAATAGTCGTTATAACTAGAAAAAAATATGGTTTGTCGAGTATCCCACGGAGTAGTCCACAAGGATGTGGTAGCGATGATAGCCAATATACAAAGGTGGTCTGTCTAGTATCCCACGGTAGTTGACGAGGATGAGACAACAGTGATAAGCAATACAACACATCTTCAACAATGTGAGTACTAAAATAACCAAAGTAGTTCAACTATCTTAGTACAAGTTAAGAAAACATGCATTACAAATGTTTAAAGAGTAGTCTTACAAACATCTACAAAACATGTGTGAAAACATGCTAGCCTTAATAGGCTTCTGAATTAAGCAAAAGTCCCAAGACACATCTGTACACCATACATCACTAGTCCCAATAGTGGGACATTGGAGCCACTCCTTGCTCCTCAAAGAGAAAAATACAAACTCTCAAGGCTATGTGGGAGGATCCAAGGTGGAAAGTCATTTCTCATACAATGGGAAGGCTATATATAGCCAAGGGTGATGCTTGACCCTTGTGACTCTTGGACTACCCTCATGACTGTTCAACTTCCAATGACGTTTCAACTCACATGGCTGTTCAACTTCTTGTGTGTGTCCATTGGACTTCACTTTACATTACATTGAGTTACAACGGATATGGCCCATAGTGGTGATGTGTCCAAGATAACTCATGACACAACTTGACATGACATTGTTGACATGTAGTAGCTGATTGTGGTGTCCATGTCAAGTTGCTGCGCTACTGAGTGATGGATGTACTCTTGGTGTGCTTTGTCTTCGCCTTCGTGTGACATAATGTTGCGGGGTCTTAAATGGTCTTGGTCTTGCATGATGGTTCAATGCATATGTTCCTTTTGCTTGTTGCTTGGCGTGCTTGGTACGCCCATCTAGCTGCAAGTAAGTCTTCTAGCATGTGCACTCCTTATCCATCCCGTTCGTCATCTTGCTATGATCTATCTGTGTACTTTTTCCTAGAATTCACTCATGACGGAATGCCATCAAACCCAAAACCTCCTAGTCTAGCATGATGCATTATTATCATGTTCCGGGTGATAGGGAGGGAGGACAACTCACTGAGACAACACATAATACATCTTAGGCTAGAATGAGGAACTCCAGGAGGTTAACTTGCACTGTCAAGAAAAACTACGCAGTGACCATTGGGAGCTAGAGTTGCGCAATGAAGGACACTAGTGGTAGTTGCAAGGTGGGGCCCTGAGGGGCACTTCTGTGTAGTTCTTGGAGGGAAGGAAAGACAAGGCTATAGGGGACCTACTAGGTGGTTATGCACATTTTTCAAGAGAAATTCATGATAGGGATGCAAGGGACATGGTGAGCATGATTGCGCAGTTTTGGAGAACAATGCAGGACATGCAATAAAGCGAATGCTAGACATGTTAGTGCAATTTCTGAAGGAAGTGCAAAGCAAGGCAATAGATGACCAACATGACATGTCTATGTAGGTTTGTAGACCAGTGTAGACCTCGATCTTGGTGCAGTGCAGTTTTTTGACAGATGAGAAGGAGGCTTAATGACTGTGCTTGAGAAATGCATAGTTCAGTTTGGACATGGAGGCAGTTTCTACGCAGTTCTGGGAGGTAGACATGCCGCTCACCTCCAGAATTGTGCATCACAACTGACTTGGAGGACAACCTTAAGCACTACATAGTTCGGGAAGCAGAGCAAGGTCATGGAGGGTTGAGATTACGTAGTGTAGCTCAATCGGGATTTGGTGGAAGAGGGTTGTCCAGTCAGATATATTTTCAGGAAAATGGCTAAGTGTTGAAAGAAAGTGAACTTGTGCAAACTTGACATCATGATCATACACTTAGCATACTTTGACGATGAGACAACACATACTACCAATACAACAAGACAAAACATGTCCTCGGTGAGACCATCTTAGAGATAAAAGCAACAAGCGCGACACTTGAGATAGACCTTTGGACGACCATGATGACACTTGCATGATAGTGCTTACAAATTTGTGTGTGACTATGATGGATATTTACTTAGTGAAGACAACCAAAACACACAAAGACAAAACTTCAAACTCACCATAACAAGATCGCAAGCATGATAAAGAAAACAATATTCCAAAAGATGACCACTGGTCAAACAACAAAAAGGGTGAAAAGACTTCACAAGAGCTTATGGGGTGAGCTCGAGTGTTTGCAACCATCAAAGGAAAAACCAAGGAAGGCTTCGAAATTTGGATGTAAGCCAAAATTTTTGAGGGTGTTGTAGCCGCTACAAAAAAGCCTCATGTCAAGAATATAGTGTGTCCACATCTTCAATGCATGGATAATAATTGCCAACTCAAGATCATGAGTCACATAGTTCTGCTCGTGCTCATTCAGTTTCCTGGACTTAAAGCACACCACCTATCCCTCCTACATCAAGACTCCATGAAGTCCTATTTTTCAAGCATCTATACACATCACAAACTCTTTATCTAAATGTGCAATCTTAAGAACTAGAGCATTTATCAACAACTAATTCAACTGCTCAAACTTGGTTCCACATTCCTCTGTCCATTCAAATTTCTTTCCTTTTCTCTACAAAGATGTAATGGGATAGGAAATCTGATAGAGGTTCCTGATGAACCTCCTATAATAACATGCTAACCCCATGAATGATCTTACCTCATCCACATTTCTAGGAGTTTCCCATTGCGTGATAGGTCTTATGTTTTCTAGATCTATTGCAATGCCTTCCTTGGAAACAAAATGTCCCAAGTAATGCACCTTTGTATAAATAAACTGCACTTGCTAATATTCACATACAATTGATGCTCTCTTAGAAATCTCAACAATGATGCTAAATGCTCAACATGCTCTTCCTCATTGTTAGAATATATCAAGATGTCATCAATGAATACAATATTTTATTTTTCCAGATAAGGACTGAACACACTATTCATCAAGCACATAAAAGTAGTTGGATTATTAATCAAACCAAATGGAACTACAACAAAATCATAATTCCGATACTTGTTCCTAAAATCAGTCTTGTAGATTTCCTCTTATTTGATGTGTACCTGATGATATCCTAATCTCAGATAAAGCTTCAAGAACATTGTTGCTCCCTTCAATTAATCAAACAAGTCATCGATCCTTGGAAATGGGTACCTGTTCTTAATCATCACCTTGTTCAACTGCCTAAAATCAAAGCACAACATGAGAGTACCATCCTTTTTCTTCACAAACAATATTGGTGCACCCCAAGATGATACACTTGGCCTAATTTATCCCTTATCAAGCATTTTATTCAACTGCAACTTCAACTCTACTAACTCTAGTGTGCTCATCCTGTAAGGTGCCTTTGATGCTGGGGCTGTCCCTGGTACCAAATCAATAGAAAAGTCCACTTCGCTATGGGGAAACACATCTTGAAACTATTGTAATACAAGGTACCTCTTGAATATTTTTGCATCCTCAACATCCTTACCCTTGTCATTAGAGACATGGATTGCAAACATCACAAATCCTTTCTTACAACTGGGCTTAGCTTGCATAGTGGTCACCATCCTCAATAATGTAGGTTTCTTCTTTCCTTGCATAATTATCTTTTCCCCATTTTCATCCAGACACTCAATATCCTTTTCATAAAAATCTACTTTGGTCCTGTGAAGGTACAACCAATCCATACCCAAAAGCATACTATATGATCCGAGTGGTAGTACATTTAGATGTGTTGTTGTAGGCATATTGTTTAGATCAAATGCACAAGATCTTACCCAATGATGAACTCTCTTCTTAGTACACTACACAAACAAAGAATCTAAATGCACTTATTTTCTCAAGCCACACTTATCCACCAATTCAAGATTAACATAACTATAATTATATCTAGGATCAATCAAAATAGAAACAACTTGACCACATAGCTTACCTTCCATTTCAATAATGGATGTCTGTTGATCTGCCTGCTTGTTGTCCATGACTACATAAATATGAGGAATGTTATGCCTAACATCTCCAACTGTCTATTCCTCCTTAGCACTATATATATGAGGCCTACCACCTTGGTACAATGGAAAATATTTCTTGCGATGATCTTTACCACATATCGAACACTGTAATAGTACCCTACCATCACCTATAGTCCGCTGCTCTCTAGCCCGAGACCCATGTCCCTTCTCAACTGCATTAAACTTCTTGTAAGGAACCACATTTTATTTCTCACTTGCATCCTGAGGTATTCCCCACTTTGGTGGCCACTTTCCTTTAACTTTATCATTTCCCCTCAAATCACGCTTAGGCTGAGCTTTGCACTTTGACTGCTCATAACAACACTTCAACTTCCTGATGGATTTCTCCAATGATCTAGGCTCATCAAACTCAATCAGGGCTCTACACCCCGCTAGAAGCCCACTGATGAATCTTTGAATCTTAGCCTTCTCATCCTTGAGGTAAGGAACCTACTTCAACAGCTCCAGAAACCTGCTAGTGTACTCATCATCTGTCATAGAACCCATTTGCAACTCATAAAATTCTTTAGCTGTATCATCACAGTACCTCTTAGAAAATTACTTCTTCTTGAAGAGTCTCTCAAACTCATCCCAAATCAACTCTTCTCCCTGAATTCTCTTGACATTCTTCACATCTTCCCACCAAATATTTGCTTTCCCTTTACGACAATAGGTGGATATCTTGGATTTCATGATCTCTAAATATCTTTGCAATCTGAAGAATTTATTCATCCCAAGCAACCATGCCTTTGAATATTATGAATTCTTCATCTCTCCATCGAATGTAGGAAGATTGACTCTCTTAAATTCCTTAGGAAAGTACTCACCCCTCCTATAAGGATGATGATGGTGATGATCATGATGATATCTCCTAGATGAGGAACTAGAATGGTTCCCATACATACTAGTTCTCCTGTCAGGTGTATCCATTGATCTGCCACCTCTAACTATATCCCATTTATCCAACTTGTATCCGAATTGAGACCTGCTACCAGAGGCTCCATTAGTTTTCTCTTCCTACTCTTGACTGAACCTCAACTATCCCTGTCTCTACAACTCTGATAAGCTCAGAAGAATCGCTACGTTTACCTCTAATGACTTCTCCTGAGGCCTTGCAAGTATTTCTTGAGCCTCAACCAACCTGTCATTATCTTCTTTGCAACTTTTGATCTCTTCCCTCAAACTTCTCAATGTGGCTGCTATACCATGAGAATTCTCTCCTCCTTGATTCCAAAATGATGTATAGGGAGAGTCACGAGAACTGTAGTCTACCATTTTTCTCATCATATCTTATTCTCTTCTTCCTGCAAGTAGGCCATGTCAGATAAATGAAAGAGATACAAAAATACAAACCATACCTTATTGATATTCAAGGGAGGTTTATCTCATCTGTAAGATCAGACCACATTAGTGTGATACATGTATAATTATAATCATATAAATATAACAACATCATGCATGACCATACCAAATGTACACCATGACCCCATGCATGACAACCATAATCATGACAACATTAGAATTTACCTCAAAGAGAGCGTACCCTGGCTCTGATACGACCCTATAACCACCTCCTCCCACATTTACCCAATTTCACCAGTTTTCCTAGGTAAACATGAGATGAGGGTCACTATGATAAGACTCAACCTCCTATATCACCTTAAGGAAATGGAGTCGATGACTTAAGACCTTACTGACTTCCCTTAGGTGGTACAGGACCTCTAGGAGCAATCCAACCCCTCCAGGTGTCAAACCTTGAGATAACTCTCTTTTTCACTATCCTAGTGCCTCATCCACTCCCTTTCCAAGGAATGTAAGCAATTGTATCCCTCCAGTCACACTGATAAACCTACCTCCATGCAACTGTGGACTTTTCCAGTCATTTCTATGCTAACGACCCTGAATTCTGAGCCATTTTTTCAGGGTCGAGACTCAGGCCTTTGCCCAGAACCCAGTGAAACTTCCAGAAATGATAAATGACATAAAAAAAAACTTATAAACAAAACTTAAACCAAGGCTTGACTTGACACCTCCCAACCGGGACTAACATTCGATCAAACACATGGTGAACATGCAACCTACAGGTCATGAATGCATATATTAACATAAGGATTTGAAAACTTGTCTGAGATTTAACAAGAAGGGTTTATGAATTCTCACAATAGTTCTCATAACACCAGTTAGGTCATACATTCATTAAGTAGACATTCATTGAGTGAAATATGATGAGATCCATACTTAGATATATCAATTAACGATGCTTATAACTAGCATATAACTAGATACATAACAATGATAGAAAAACCACTTAAGACAAATAATAACAAGTACAATTTCTCATCAAAACAAGAGAAAATTAGCTCTTATTAACCATAAACAAAAGCCAACCAAGTGAGGGACTTCCACGCACCATCCGACCATAGATTGGGCTAAACCAAATATTTCTTTCAACCAATTATCCCCATTCCATATTCCAAGAATTAATGTGGGATCTCATTGGATAAAACCATCCATAAACAACCAAGGGAATCCATAGGTTAAACCACATCCTCCCTCACCATACCATAATCTCACCTATACGAGTCCTGAGATGATAAAACCAAACCGAGCTTGGATGCCTTAAAATTCCTTCTCCATCCCTTGAGTAATTTTGTTGTCTCCACCCACCTGTTGAGGGATTCCCGGAGAAAACCATATCCACCCCCAACCCTTGGGATTTTCCTAAGACCACCTTACCCAGATCCAAAACCTTCCAATAGTCCATATCTCAACCGAGAAAGAATACCATCACACCATGGTTATCCGGAAATGACAAGGCAAGGAAAGGCTGAAACCATTGTCAAAACCCGAAAAAATCTATACCACTGACAACAAAGAAACCACAATACACACATGCATATGCAATGCATGCCAAACCCAACTAGGAAACTAGACATGTTATCTGCTACATACAAGTATTCCTACTAAAGCTGTGTGATCCAACCTTTCCTTGCTTGATCCTTGCTTCCTTGTCATTCCTTTGTTTGCTTTCCTTCCTTCTCCTCTTGATGCTCTTCTCCTCTCTGAGACTAACTCCAAAAATGAAATGAAAAAAAGGTACCAATTGATGCTCTAAGGTCTTTTTATTAATTATGCCTCTAATTTCTTCAATTTTCGATTATTTTCCTTTAATTTCCTCCTCACATTCAACTTGTGACCTTTCGCCTCCATTTTCTCCTAATTTCCATTATTTTCATAAATAAATTCCAATTAATGTCTCTTTGCCTTTTCAATGCCTTTTCCATTGCATTTTCCAATTTCCCTTTAGCCATAAACACACCAAGTGATGAACTTGGAATAAGTGTCCCTTGACCTTGGTCTTATTTTTCCTTTATTAACTTTTATTACATGAACTTTTAACTTGGGGCTATTACATCAATGACCAACAAAACCTATGGAGATAAATGAATGGAATATGTATAAATGGGCAAGAAACTCAAGTCGTACCCACAATATAATCTTCAATACTCCCTTGTGTCATTAATAAGACTCAGTCTATTGAAGGGACTGACGTAGAGATGCTGGAATCTACTAATGGTTTTCCATTTATTGTAGTTGCTAATGACAACACACAAAATTTTAGCCTAGTATCAAATTTTTGGCCCCCCTCTTCTTTTCAAGTTTTCAATGACTTTGTCTATGTCTTCAATTGGTCAAACCTTTCAATGACCTATCTACCATCGAATCCCATGGTTCATCATGCTTGCACAATACATATTGTACATATTTTCCTTGTTTCATCTTGGATCTATATCTTATTGATGCATTAGGTTTTATGAGTTTTTTGTTTTTATGATGCATGTTTCAAGCTTGATACTCTCCACAACATGCTATTTAAACTATACACATACATATTTTGACTGGCCATATCTCACTCTAGTTCTCTTTCTCTAATTTTCATCTTCAAAGTTTGAATATTCATGAACATTTCATGGCCTTTTCAGTCATATTAATTGCAACGTCATGTTGGGTGATTACATTCCATATCAATGCCATGTTCCATCATTAAGTTAGTCTATATGATTGAAGGTTAAATTGGCTTGAGGTGAAAGGTCTTTTATGCATCCATTATTGAACCCTCAACATGCATGTATTGCATTACATATCATTGTTTCAAGAAATCCATTTGAAATATCCTTGTCATGTGTATTTGCAGAATATCTCAATGGTCTCTTTAATAGTTTTATGAATGAATTTAGTTCAAATTCAAGTTGTAAATCTTATGGTTTTATTGTTCATATGAGGTATTTTCTTTTGGCCAAAGCTTTGGTTACAAGGATGCAATGTAATAATGCATTAGGAAGACATATGGAAACACATGTTTTGAAGATGATTTTGGAGATTGTTGGTGTTAAAGGCTTGCTTTTTTCTTGCACAAAGGGATGAATTTCCTGAAACTTCATAAGTTTCCTCACCTATTAAATGTCTCCTTATAATCTATATTAGAAAATTGTAGTTACATTGTTCAGTCTTAGCACACTTTTGAAACTTAGTGCAAGTTGATTGGCTAGTGGAGTTGCAACTTTTATTTGTAGTCATGTATTTGAGGCTTATCACATTCTCTTGCACTTAATTATATCCACACTTTTTTCCTCTATAGATCTACCTTCCCATCCTTGTGGAATATGACTATGCAACACATCCAACTTAGGGAAGCCTCATTCTCTCATGCTTGAGTTTTGCAATGGATCTCTTGTCATTTGAGTTCTACATGTTTTTCTTCATGTGTCTCTTTAACTTTCACAACTCTTCGTATTCCTATGAATGGTCAAATTCATATATATGTGTGTGATAGTTTTTCATTTTAAATTATTCACTTGTGCTCTCTGAAGCCTTATTCTCTTCCATACTTAGCCAAATATTGGAATTTTTGACCCATCGCACCAATGTAGATCCACACCCTAACATTTCTTGCCTATCCTCTTTGAATTATACTAGTGCCCAACACTTCTCCAAACTTTCATGTATCGCGTCAGTGCATGACAAATCTAACCCTACTTCCCATTACTATGAGGTGTGAATGCATCATAATTAGAACCATTGCATCAATTCATTGCACTCGTGTAATGTAAGCACATAATCACGAGGGTTCATCTATATCAATACTGACTCTACTAAGCCTTGAGCCCCACCCTCTTCTATCACCCTCGTGCATCAAGTTCCTATAGCCTAGACCTCTTACATCTACAAATCCTGATTGTGACTATGTTTCTCTCTATCGTTTCTAGCATGTTGCGCATCCTTAGATCATAGTGTAGACTCCATACTCACTATAATATTTGATTGTGCTAATGTCTCTACTTCTATTGTCCTTTGTCGTGCTAGCGCACCATAGTGACATAGCGTAGAACCCTTTGTATCTGTGAAATCTGCATGTGATTTATTCATTCTCTTTGCCTTGGTTCGCATGCTAGTGCATATCAAACTCCTAGCCTAGATTCCTCCATCACTGTTATTCCTGACTGTGCTATAACTAAACCTTTCCTCTGTCAAGTGAAACTGCACCCAAGTGCACATTATTTTTATAGTGATGATAAATGAACATAATAGGAGTACATAAGAGAGATTAGTAAGGACAAAAGAATGATGAGAAAACCTAAGAAGATTACCATGACAAATGAAAAAGAAATATTGACCCAAGAAAAAATTGATAGGATGGTGGCGAAAGATTAAATTGAAGCATAAGATAATAATTCAATTGATGGATAAGATTTGGTACTAAGATGCAATCAACATTTCATTTACCCACTTCTCAACATTGATTATATGGACCAATTCTTATTTGTGATATTTATTTGTTATTCTATTAAACAATGTTAATTTTGTATCCTAATTACTGGTTGTGTGTTTCTAGGATTGAAGTTGTGGGGCATGTTGCTGGTCATTGCATGGATGCATGATCTTAATCAGTGGAAACCGTTGGATAGTAAGCCTAGAACTAAGGCAAAACTAGGGGGTGATGAAGACATCAACAAGGTTCTTAAAGTCTAATATCTTTCCTACAAGATGTTGTGACAAAGTTCCTTGCATTTCCTCTTATTGTAGATATGATTATTTTTTGTCATAATAAAAAATATTGAATAATGTAAAAAAGTCAATAAGAATATCAAAGGTCATAAGGAAGTTGAATGCCTCCTAAGGAATATGAGAGTCATTTGGAAGCTAAAAGGTCATGAGGGAAGTCCAAGAGTCATAGGAGAAGGTGAAAGGTCACCCTCCTCATTTCTATAAATGTAACCTCATGCTTCATTCAAGGGGACTTTTAACACTTAAGCTAGGCTAGTAATAGGATTGTTATTTTGTGCTTGAGGAGCTGAAAGCATTCACTCTTGGTATCTTATAGGTGGAGGGATTATGAGGCTAGTGCTATGTTTTGAAGATGATATGAAATTCTCTCGTCCCACAATTGGGTTTTGACAAGCCTATTGTACATGTATTTGAATGGGTGATAATATTAATGAGAAATTTTTCAATTCATGCATTGAATCTTGTGAATTCCTCTTTTTTTATTTGTTATCTGATATTTCAATTATGTATCCATGTGCATAACATACTGGTTACATTTTTATGAAATAATTTGTTGCATGGAACTTGTATGTTGTCTTTGAATATATACTCTTTGTTCAACGTTAATGTTTGTAATTGACTGTGAACTAATTTGCAGTTGATTTCTAGCACTTTCCCGTTGTGTATGTCTGAGTTTGTATCAACTATCTGATTCTTCCTTAAGGTATTCTATTGCTAATTATGTTGTTGTAGTATTCTTATATCATGTTTCATAAACTATCAATGGAGAGCTGATCTCATCCTCATTTTTCTAACATATTACATTTGGTCTCACATTCAAATATTTGTATTCGATATTTAAGCGAAAAACATACACATGATGGAAACTAGGCCAGTGTCCCAGATGGGGCTCCTATCACAAACGGTGTGAGATCTAATCGGGAATTCATACCAAGGAGACCCAGTCAACAAAAACCCAAAACTAGGAAAACTAGAATTTTTTAAGTATTTTATATCTTTACAATATTACAATACAATTTGTATATCTTGTGACATCCATAAACACCCAATCCAATAACCCCTGATTAGAATACAATCGTAGTTCTTTAATTATAATTACAAAACCCTGATTTGAACCACCACGCGCCTTAAAATCACTAAAATAAAAATCCATGTGCCAAAAACTGCTAAAAATGGATGCAAAAAACACCACATATATATATATATATATATATATATATATGTATATATATATATATATATATATATATATATATATATATATATATATATATATATATATCTCTATAAGGGGCTCCCCCCTTCCCTATTGTGTCCAATGCATGTAAATAAACTGTGGAGATATTTGTGCAAATAATTTAAAATATATACAACATTATCCCATTTATTGTTTTCTTTGCATACATGGGGCATAGGAGTACATAATGAACTATTAAGGGCACCAATTCCCGTTGTTTCTCTACATCAAGAAAAATTCTTAGTGCTCATATAATTTTTAGTGATTGTGAAACATTGTTCAAGGTGTCCACCTTCACCAATAACACCTTTTGTCTTCAATCATGTCTCTCACAAAGTGATATTGGACAACAATATGCTTTGTATTAGAATGATAATTTGGCCTATTTGCTAGGAATATTGTACTATAACTATTTCAATCATCCTTATAGCTTGTTGTACCAATACAATACCTAAACACAATCTTTGTAACCATATTATCAACTGTTGCAAATGACTATCTAGGAAAACTACAACACTTCACATTTAACTATCAATCTAGGGGTTGTTTGCTATTACAAGGCTATGATGATCCCAAATATTACAACAATAATGTTGCAAATACCAAGGCTACAAACTTTAATTATCAATCCACAGTTCCTACAAACTTAAAAGGTGCCGACACTATGTATGCAGTATGAAAGTCGTCCTTATTTCGTTGATATGATGCAATGAAGTGAATTGGGATGTGTAGAGACCTTTTTGTGAAATTTAAAAGAAGAAAAACTACTGAACCTAACTTTGCAAGGAATGATAAAATTTAAGAATTACTTGTCCCATTGCATAAAGGAAACATTTTTTTATTTGCATGAATAGAAAGGTTGGAAAAGAAATCCTAATCTATTTTGTAGAAATCAAATGACATGAATGTAAATCTAAACAAGCTGCATGAAATTAAGTGTAAGAAAGAAAGGCTACACTACTGCATTCAAAGTAAACTCTAGTCTATTTGCATAAACTATCAAATTCTCAAAAGTAATTAATGCAAATTATTTCTATGCTCTCTAAATGATGATTAAAATAGTAAACCATAATTGTAGATTTAAAGCTATGGTAATGAAAGGATGTTGTGCAAAGGGTCTCTAGGCTTCTCAAGTTGGATACCAAGGCTCAAGGGATGTTGTCAAGTGATGAAAAGTAAGAATTAAGCTTAAGAAGCAATTCTAGTTGAGTCCTAATCAATTTTTTGAAGTTCTACAAGATTTCTATAGGTTTTCTATAGGATCCTATTCTATCTTCTGAACTAATAAATCTCACTCGCATGCAGTGATTATTCAACTAGAAAAGACATCATGACTAAAAGACCACTAAAATACTAATTGCAGAAAACTAACATGCATAGGAAAGGATGAGTTGAATTTAAACCAAGATCTAATTATTGCATAAATGAAAGACTATATTTATGTGTTTTTCCACACAGGGCACACATCTAGGCTTCTCAAGAGATCTTAGTTATCAACCTGTAGAGACAGTGCTTTTCTTATAAGCCAAATTTGTAGAACAATGAACTAGTAAGCCAATCTAAGCACCCAAATGGCTTGGCTAATAAAGTGAAAATGTTATGGGGTGTTTTTATTTATTAATTGGGATGTTTTTAGACTTAAATCCAAGTGGAATCAACTCAAAATAAGCTTAATAACAATTGTTGCAATTTAGAAGAAATTTATTACTAAAACTAGAAATTCCATAATTGTGAACTAGTAAACCAATCCAAGTAACTCAATGATGGATATGAATTTGCAGAGATGTCCTAAGGATGCATCATACTTGTGACTCTACAAATGACCTAAAAAAAACTCACTTCAATCATTTAACCAATATAACTTACAACAAATGAAACATGAATACTAAATGCATAAATAGGAAATGCAAGAATAAGAGATGTAAGTTAACAAGAAATGCAAAGAAGACAAAGAAATTGCACAATAGGGTTTTGAGGCTCCTGGAATGGAAAATATCAAGGATACTCATAGTCCTATGAAGGAAAATAAGTCTTAGAAACTGAAATTGAAACCAAACTTCATTATTAAAATCAATTCAAATACATCTCTGCTGGAAATGAAAGTAGAGATACTAAATAACAAATTTTCTTCACACGAACAATAAAAACTCCATTCCCCTAGAGGCTAATTTGAATTGGTACTTATACAAATTTATGGGGAAGAATCCTCCTTGAAAGGAGGTATATTTTCCCTCCAAAATCCCTCAAAAAGTGGATCTCGTTCCCAACAACAGTAATCTTCATTAAATACTTAGTTCTAGATTCTCCTGTAATAGGGAACACATCCCTAGATTTTCTCAAATAGTGGAGCTCAAAATTTGTCAATAATTTCATGATATCATATTCATTTATTGCTCCATACTATAACATCATGTGGTAGGGATCAAGTCCTTAAATTTTCTCATTCTGCTGATCTTTAGAATTTACTCTGTGTCCTACAAAATAAATAATATTAGGCACATAATATGAAATTATCTCTAAACCTTCCTAAGAAATTATTAAAGCTAAGAAAAAATTATTAAGTGAAAAATGAGAGATTTAATATTTCCTTTATGTGCATAGGAAAGGTTAGATGGGCCTTAATTTGTTTCTAATTTGGAGACCCATCACGCTACACATAAAGTATATGCAGGCTTGAAGTCCCTCTCTAATGTTGGTGGTTCTAATGGTTCTGTGGCTAGAAAACTCACATTTTCCGATCAAATCACATTTAAATAATCAAGGATAGGAACTCAATGCGATTCATCTCACTCCTTAAATTAGAGCCAAAGCTTCAATCATTCACAAATTCTATTGGAAGTAAAGTAGACATCCATTCTATAAAAGAGTCCTCGGAAACAAAAAAAATATGAAACAAAGGCATATCTTAATAAAAAACCATTCTTAGCAAGAAACCTCAACTAAGAAACTTCTGCAAAATTAATACTCAAACCAATATACGAATTAAGCTATGCTACAAGTAAAAATAAATAAATAAATAAATAGCTTCAATCAGATCACACTCCAGGTAACAAGAAATGAATAGTTCTACAAGAAGTAAGAAGTAAACCAATCTCTGAACAAAAGTGCTCAGGTCACTGCTATAGGGATTAATGCACGGGTGGTTCTGGATGACATAACTTCTTAGATATTCCTAGGATCCAAGGCAGAGTGTTTAATATTAGCTGCAACTGTCACAAAGAAACATACATATATTCATATTAATGCATGATTGAAAAAAAAGCGATAGGAGAAGGATTACCTTAGTCCTTGGTGTAGCTCTGCTGGAGAACTCAATGTGGCAAAGTTGAAGACCTCTTTGCCAGATCCTAGATCAGAAAATACACATAGCAAGAAAAAGCGTAATCATACAACATATAAACCTTGATAATCAAAACATCAATATACGAGAATATATGTTAGCATGTATCTAAGCGACTTATTAATGATGGAATCAAATGAACATGTAAAGGAATACAATATCGACACCATCAAGTAGACAACATAGAAACATATCTATATTATTAGATAAAAGAAGAATGATTACAACCATCTTGGCTGGATCAAGCCTCCTATAGTCCTTCAAATCCTCTCTCTCTCTCTCGCTCTCTCTATACTTCTTAGTAGCATAACAATACTAAATCACTTGTAAATATTCAACAACCATTCAACCCTTTCACAATGACCAAGCCTCCAATATATAGATGTTGAGAGGCTCATACTTTCCAATTATTTCATGAGTTCCATTGAGGCAAAAGCTTGGATGTTTCCTCACTTTATTGCTCTTTCCCTTCCCATGAGACTCAGTTAGGAATAAAAATGTCCTTAGCTAGGCCGGAGGTGGATTTTTCCTTCTCTTCGAGCTGACATTCGAGCGAAAATTGCAGTGTCAGTTAGTCAACTTACGCTTTTACCTCCGGAATCTCAAAAATATCTAGTAATTCTTCCCTTTAGGAAAAAAAAGTGTTAACCTAGGGACTAACGCCTTTGGCTGAGATATGGAAAGAGTTATAACTCTCCTTGTATATTTTTGGGGTGAATTACCTTAGAAAATAGGTCTGTGATTTAGGTCTTGTCTTCAACCAATGTATATTTCTCCTCCGAGCTGATGAAGAGGTCATTTTCCTATGTAACAAATGCCCCCTAAAGTGTGAGTTAGAGATGATGATAATGACTGGAATAATTTATAGATATTGTAATAAAAGAGAGAGAGGGTTGGAGCTTCAGGACTGTGGGAGACTTGAAACAATCCACATATGTCAAAAAATATAAGATCATGTCCTAAGTTAGGAATTCCCATGCTCAGTAGCTGTGTCAGGGTGATTTCCTAGAAAGAGATATGACAATCATGTCCACCGATAAGCACAATGTGGAACTATGTCATAATATGATCAACCTGACGAGCTGTCTTCGAAAAAAATATACACAGCTTGGGAGAGGGAACAAGGCTAAGTGATGTAAGGCTCTACCCAAGATCTTGGTCATCGCTTATCTGAAAAACATATTTCTGCACATGTGAATAAAGGAGTTGAATTCGAACATGTGAGAAATCGTCTAATTACTAGTCAATGATGAAAAATGTTAACATACGCGAGGATGACCACTCATAAGGATGAAGGTATCCATGATGCAAATTACAATCTAGCGAGTGTGATAGGGATGTTATCGTCAAACACTAATAGAATCATTCAACTGGAAGTCAATGATGAAAACCTCCAATCAAACACAAGGTAACCTACCACTGAGGACTGCAAGTTCCACGGTACTGATATGTTTCTAGATTTGCTTCCTAGATAGAGTGTTGAAGTCAATAGGAAGAGATATTTCAAAATGAGGTGTCTTACATTAGTCAACAAGAAATGGGACAAGAATGATTGTTTTGGAGATAAATTTTGAGCAATGGGTCAAATAGACAGAGGGAATTTTTGAAGTATACGATGGATGGTCGATACGGGAAGTATAGGATAGATGGGTCCTTTGAACAATAGAAGGCATGGCAAAAGGTTTTACTAGGTGTTGGGTACTAAGTTATTTGTAAGGAATCAACCTAATCCTTTATTTATTAATTTATCAACCTAGGGTTTGTATTTTTATTACAAGGGTGTTGGCACATGTTGGGAACAGGTCCCCTAGGGTCGATTTTGGGGTTAAAAGCCCAAGTTTTGGGGCCAAAGGTGCAAGTTTTGTATAAAGATTGTAAAGTCTTTGCATTTTGTGGTCACGGAGCACGAAGATGTAAATAGTCAAAAAAGGTTTCTGCCCTTAGTTTAGATAGCTTGTGTCGGATTGATGAGATTCACCCTTGGTCTGCGTACCATGGGAATGTATAAAAAGGAGTCTTAGAAGTGTTACATAATAATTTATCATTGTCTTCATCCCAGTGTTCCTACTGTGTCATGTGTCCAAGTCATACATGTTCATATTAGACAAATGCTCTCTGATGTTTCCAAATGACCCACTTTTCCAAAGGTTTCTGCCTCATCGCGTTCATTGGCTAAATAAACACGCTGAAGGGCGCTCTAAAATAGCCCAAAAGCGCTGCCATCGCGGAAGTACACCTGATTCCTGCGATGGTCTGATTTTATGTGCCAGTGCGACTGTCTCTTGTAATCTTCCATGATTACTTGACTAGCTATGTTATTCAATAGTGATGTCAGCGAAAAAGGCTAGTTATGTTCCCGTGATGATCCAGATTGGGCGAATTTGTTCCAACAGTTGGCCTTCCAGATGACTCCAGACCTGGTTATGAGCCTAGTTTATGTCGCCCTCCTTTCTCTGGTGTGGTTGTTCCGTCATTTGTGCTACCCTCCTTGGAGATAAGCTCATTCTTCCACCTTTCATGGAGACTCCTTCTCCTATTTAAACTCTCACCATTGCTATGTGCTACTAATTCTTAGTTTTTGGGAATGGTTGCTGATAGTGCTGTTAGTGTTTGTGAGTTTGCTAGACAGCTGGTGTGAGTGTGACAAGTGTGGGATTTTTGATAGCTTGTGGAAGGTTGTGAAGTGCCCTTAATCTTGTGTAAAACTTGTGAGTGAGGGAGACTTGTATGTTGGGAGATCCATCTTCAAAGAGTGAATGCTTGAGGAATATGCTGGCTGGATCCCTCTGAGAAGGCTTGTGATGTCAAGACTTTGATTGTAAGCTTACTCTTATTTTATTATTATGCAATCAATGATGTTTTCCTATGTCCTATATGTAATGTACTTAATAGCTCATGACTTCTTGACTTTGTGAGTAAATATATCATTGTTGTTCCGGTACATGCTTTTTTGTATTTCCTTTGCATTATTTCAGGTTGATTACTCATTAGGAGAAGGAAACGGAAGCTGGAGCAGCGCAACGGAACTCCATCCACTGCCGGTTGAGGTAGGCCTCCAACTATGACTGTTTAAGGAAAGCTATTGTTGATTTGTCCTTGTTTGTGACTAGACCCACTCTAGGGCTAGAGGGGTTGCCTTTGTCTGCAGAGGGAACACCTTCCTGCATCACAAATTGGCGACCTCGCTGGGGAGCTTTGGCCTTTGTTCTTTTCTTGTTTACTGTTGTCTTGAGTTGTGTTTTGGTCTCTTTTGAAGTTTGGGGATTAAGTATCAGTATTTTGAGTTTCCTGGGTTGATCTGGGAAATACGTATATTTGATTGAAGGGTTGACTGGTTTTGGTTCGGGAGTTTTTGTTCATTTGTCATTTTTTTTGCATCATCGCGGAAAAAAGCCTAACAGTCACGATGTCATCGCCACTTTGTAGCTTTTTACCCACGATGATCTTGGGTTGGTAGCTTAATTCCCACGATGACTCTTGAAATCGCATCATCGCAGAAAATAGGTGTTTTTCCGCGATCATCTTGGGTTGTTCGTGTAAAATTTGTGCTGACATCTCTAGTTGTCTGTCTATCACTAGCGATGGTATCTAAACTAGCGATGACATCTCTAGTTGTCAGTGTACAACTTGCGATGATTCCTGTAAAGTTGTTTTTATGACTTTACCTCCTGAATTCATCAATCTTGTTTATCCCCTGTTGTTTCTTGTCTCTCATTAGCTTGTTTTAAATGCTTTTGGTTAGGGTACTATCTCTTTGATTTCATTTGAGTGAGTCTTGTGGTTTTTAGACCATGTGACCTAGCCCTTTAGAATTTTCATCTAGAAACCATTTGCTTGGGTTACTTGTCTGTTCAAGGTTCATCCACAACTGTCTTATTGATTTGCTTGAGGCTTTTTCACTACTTGTTTTCTTTCTAGTTGATTTTTAGTGTCGATTATTGAACCGATTTTTTATGTTGATTTGATTTCTTTGCTACAAAGCATAGATCACAATTGTTTGGATCAATCAGTTCACACTTGCTTGTTTGTCTCTTTAAATTCACAAAAAAAATGAGGAAAATTAAAGTTTGCATTCATTTAGCATACGAAAGTGAAAGTACATTTGCTTTACGAATTTTCATGTTTGAGAAATTGGAAAGCAAATTTTAAATATTTCATTAGTAGTATCGATGCATTGTGAGATTAGTGTATTGATGCATTGTGTTTATTAGTGTTTGCATTCACTTGTCTTGGTTTGGGAATGATCTCTCTACCCTCCCATAGGTAGGTGTTCATCGAAAAAAGGATATTTCATTCATTCTAGCTACATCGTAGGATTTGTTATATACATATGGTAAGGCCTAAAAAATGAAACATAATCCAAGATCAACTCTAAAATGAACTGAATAAACCTAACAACGAATTGGAACATAACGCACACCATTTAGAGGTCTAGGCTAGAGACGTGCTCCGGCATCGTTAAACCTAGTCACTTTTGTTTCCACTCGAGGTTGGGTGATTCCTCCTTTTGTGACTCAATAGTGGTCTAGCACGGAATTGTGCTCCCATGTACCATCGAGTATATGCTGGGAGACCCCACTAGGTTATCATCCTTTATCCATAGGAAGCCATGTCTACTGCCTTACAAGCCGTAACGCACTGAACACATCATTCAGGAAGATTGACTGCCATATGGAAAGTCCTTGGTTTTCATGCGACTGCCAAGGTGTATATGTAGTTTTACGGGTTGTCTGGTAAACCTTTTGCCTAGTTCTCCAGAGTAGTCACTTTCGTTCCTTTTCAGACTCCTTAAAAGAAAAGGTCCATCTGAGCACTTGTCGCTTCAGGCTCATTAAATATTTGAAGGCGACTAGAGTCATCTTTTTGTCCTTTTGTCAACTCTTTAAAGATGAAAAGGTCAAGTTTTGTTCCTATGTCTTAAATTTATTCGGCCATGCTTCACATTTACCCTTTTAGATCTTGTTTGCGTTAGCTTGAGTAGGGCTCTTTCTCGTTCTCGATGGCAACATTCCCCGAGTCTACCGGCCAAGGTTTTCCCCCAGATGGCAATCCTGGTCCGTTTCCCTCATTTGGAAATGTCGATGCTCCATATATGGCAACATTGTCTTTGCTTGGGTTAACCATCGATTTGCCCGTATGGTTGTTTTCAACCTCAGTGGTCTCGAGCATCATGACTCTTGTTCCACCGTCTCCTTCGTTTGAACCACGACATGTTGATTCTAAGGTTGAGCCTACGCCTTCTTCTCATGTTTCTTCCTCCTCCTCTCCTCCTTCGCCTGGTGAAAGCTCCATATCTAGTAACCAGGAGACTAAGAAGAAGAAGAAGAAGTCTGATAAATGCAAGGCCACCTATGAAGTTATTGCTCCGGATACATCTCAGGTCAAACAACCTTCTGCTCCTCCGCAAAAGGTTAAGTTTCCTTGTAAATTGTGCAAGGGTGACCGTCTTCTTCATGATTGTCCTGGTATTCCTAGGATCTTAGAAGTATGGTCTCACGATCTAGCTCCTCCCTCATCATCCTCTGAAGCTCATGACGATGCTACCCTATTAACTAGCAACGGTAATAAGAAAGGGAATATTCAATTCCCCTGTAGACTGTGTGAAGGCAACCATCCCCTTCACCTTTGTCCACTCATGGATAAAGCTTCCACCATTTTGGAAAGTCTTACAGCTTCTTCACCCCAGCTTCCCATTGGTTATCAGAGGCTCTCTTCAGACCCTCTCCCCATCAACCAAGAGATTGACTTAGATTCTCCTCTTGTCCATCCTCCTCTTTCCGAACCTGGTTGTGCTAAGCCTATTCCAGACCAACCATTGGTCGGAGAGAGTGTCGACTTGGGTTCACCACCTATTGATCACTCTGTTTCAGAAGAGCATCATGCTCATTTTCTTCTTGTCTCATCAGATTCTCCTGAGTCTGAGAACAACCCTCCTATCCCTGCTGATCACGAGAGTCCTTCTTCAGTTTCTGTAGAGCAGGGGGGTAATCATATGATTCCCCCACCAAGTAGTTCAGTCGTTTCCTTCGACTGGAGTCATTTGACTACATTCCCCCTTCCATCCCATGTGCCTTTCCAGATTACAGTACATGCCTATGATAAGGTAGTACCTGGCACTGTCTTGGATGAGGGTGTATTTGTCAGTCTTATGCCTTCCACTACTTGGCAAGCTTTGGGCTCCCCACAGCTTGTGCCAGTCACACAGAATTGATTGGCATTTGATGGAGGAACTAGTCAACCTTTAGGGATCCTCCCGCAGCTTTCGGTTACTTTGGGAGGTAAAACCGTCTATATAGACGTTATGGTTGTCCAAGGTGCTTTAGATTTCAGTCTTCTCCTTGGTCGTGACTATGTCTATGCCATGGGGGCCCTCGTCTCTTCACTTTTCTGTGTGGTTTGTTTTCCACACAAGGGAAGAATAGTGACTATAGATCAATTATCATTATTTAGTCCCCCAATGCCTCCTACGCAGCAGTCATCCCCTATCGGTTCCTGCTCACAAGCAGTGCCTTCCTTGCCACAGGTCAATTATGTGGCTACCCATTCCATCTCCGCCTCTACTAGTGATCATGCAGATGGTGTGGTACATAATGTACTGGGGGCATTGGAACCTGATCTGTCATTGGTGCACCATGACATGTATTCCTGCCAGCATGCATTTCTTCCATCCCGTGAAGACCTCTTGGGAGCCATGTTCTCGTATGGCCCATGAACAGGCGTTCCGAGGATAGTTTGATCTTGTGTCAACCTCGTTAAAAAATGAAACAAGGGGGTGTGGAGCATAGTTCCTGATCTTGTGTCAAGCTCGTTAAAACAAGAAACAAGGAGTGCTGAGGATAGTTTTGATCTTGTGTCAACCTCGTTTAAAAATGAAAGGAGTCTCGAGGATAGTTCTTTTCTTGTGTCGACGTCGGTAAAAAATGAAACAAGGTGCCCGAGAATAGTTTCTTAATCTTATGTCAACCTCGTTAAAAAATGAAACAAGGGTTATGAGGATAGTTCTTTTACTCTGTCAACCTCATTAAAAAAATGAAACAACTCCCTTTCCAAATCGAGTCTTTGATTAAGATCTCGTAAAATCCAAGTCGAGTCTTTCCAAGATCTCAAAAGTGAACCTTCATTCCATCCACCTCGTTGAATGCAATGAAGCTTGGGGGGCATGTACCTCAATTTGCATCATTATGCTGGGGGCATGCGAACTTATAACAAGCATAGTTTTTCGTTTCAAGCTTGTGTAAACATGAAACCAAATCCAAGTAGAGTTCTCCATGGTTCAAGCTTGTGTAAAATTGAACCCATACCTGATTTACATCTCGTGATTGTCATTTATCCGCTAAATTTTGCTAGATAAGCCTTGGTTGTTTCATTCCATCACCACCATCTCTTTGGCCAATCATACGCTTTCACTTGATTGTTTATCCTCTCCTGAGGAACTGCAGCGATGAGTGGTTTTATTAGCCAGCCTCTTGACCATTACACGTTTTGAGCAGTTCGACCATTTCTGGAACCAGTTGCCACCCTTTATACCACTCGTTCCCCTAGGACGAGTCTCCTTTAAGCTCTTTTCTGACTCGTAAAAGATGAAAAGATTACCGAGTAATTTTCCCTTTTTGACTCGTTAAAGAAAATAAAAATGGAGGTCTACTTTTAGCTCTTTTCCGACCATTTAAAGACGAAAAGATTGCCGAGTTTTCCCTCTTGACTCGTTAAAAGAAACAAGAGGCGGTCGCCTTTAAAGCTCTTTTATGACCATTTAATCACAAAAAGGTTGCGGCCTTTGTCGTTTGAAGCTCGTTATCGATCACGAACAATGTGCTTCCAACCGCTTTTCTACTTTTTCAGGTCGAAGTCACTAGTTACGAAAAGTACTCCTCGACCGCAATGGTCGAACGGTTCTTTCAAGTATCATTTTATACTTTTTCGGGTTCGAGAGACACAAATTTATGAAAAAGGACCCCCCTGTAGTTTTCTTTTCCGTGTCTTTTTTGAACTCTCTAAACATGAAAAAGACTCCAAGTTTTACCTATGTCGGACTCATTAAACCCTGACGACATTGGACTCGTCACCATGACGAGACTCGAGCTTTTCCTTCTAGGGCTCATTAAACTATTACTAGGTTGGATTTAACAGTAGGTTTATCATTGATTGTCTATGGCAGCTAGTCACTCTTGAACATCGACACTTTTGCTTCTTGTCGGGTTGGGACATCCATACATCGTCATTTGGCCTTCCGCAGGTTTGGGTTATCATTCTAGCGTCATTCCATCTGATTCATGCCGTCTCCTTAGAGCCTCTGATCCTCATTCCTTGATTCATAACCTAAAGTCTGCTCCAAACCTCTTATGACTTTTCTCTATATCTATCTAGATAGATATAGAATAGGTAGATATCTGTTAGCGGGTAGCGGGAATCGAACCCGCATCGTTAGCTATGCAACTTTTTTAATTGCCTCTACATCAGGTAAATTTGGTTAATTCTTCTTCATCAATTTCTCTGTGGGGTATTGTCATTGATACAATGAGGTGCCTGGATGCTGCCCCCCCCTGAAGTCGTGTCGTCAACATGTTCAAGAGTATAATCCTTCTGCAGTTTACACCCTCGCCTTCTCTTCTGATACTCTGTTTCACCATCTACCACTTGTTCCTCATCTTGTGTCTTTGATGGGGGAAACATTATGGCCCTCCTGCGACGGGTCATCTCCTGTTGACATCAGCTCATTATCCAGGAAATTGATCTAGAGATCCCCTTTGGTACCTTAGAGCTTGCATGCCTCAATGGCAAGTTCTTCGCACCTAACGGACGACTTTCATCATTGGTCATCGATTGGGTGATTCGACGAGTGTTCGACTTCAGCCCCTTCTTCACACTTCATGGATTGTGCTAGACAGTACCTTGAGAACCATTGGCATTATTGGTGGTTTCTCTCGTGCTTGTTAACGATTTCCATCATTGACCGGTAATCAGGCGATGTTCTATCATGCTCGACCTCCGCACATCTATTCGCATGTTAGGATTTTTACTATGATCGGATGGGTTCAAGACCCTGAACTTAGATTACACATGTTCGGGCTGTGTGGATTGGTTTATGATTACATGAATCATTGATGGATGGCTGCGACCATACCTGAGTCTTCATGGATGGCTGTGACCATACCTTTATCATCCTCCTGGTCTCATTAGCTGGATGGCTGCGTCCATACCACAGACCTATTTCACATGTCTTTTGGATGGTTGCGGCCATGCCTAGACTACATGTACTTCATTATTAGAGATATCAGTTGTACTTGCGTGTAGGTTCTTCCAGATGGTGTTCCAGCTCAGCCAGTTTCGTAAAGAATTTCACCCCTCCCACTCTCTTGGGCTTCATACTTTAGGGGGCATCTGTTACACAATAATTTGTCACTGTCTTCATCCCAGTCTTCCTACTATGTCATGTGTCCAATTCATACATGTTCATATTAGAAAAATGCTCTCTGATGTTGCCAAATGACCCACTTTTCCAAAGGTTTCTGCTGCATCACGTCTGTTGGCTAAATAAACGTGCTAAAGGGTGCTTCAAAATAGCCCAGAAGCACTGCCATCGCGGAAGTACACCTGATTCCCACGATGGTCTGATTTTATGTGCCAGTGCGACTGTCGCTTGTAATCTTTCGCAATTACCTGACTAGCTATGTTATTCAATAGCGATGTCAGCGCGGAAGGCCAGTTATGTTCTTGCGATGATCTAGATTGGGTGAATTTGTTCCAACAACGGCCTTCCAGATGACTCCAGACCTGGTTTTTGGCCTAGTTTATGTCGCCCTCCTTTATCTGGCGTGGTTGTTCCATCATTTGTGCTACCCTCCTTGGAGATAAGCTCATTCTTCCACCTTTCATGGAGACTCCTTCTCCTATTTAAACTCTCACCATTGCTATGTGCTGCTAGTTCTTAGTTTTTGGGAATGGTTGCTGATAGTGCTGTTAGTGTTTGTGAGTTTTCTAGACAGTTGGTGTGAGTGTGACAAGTGTGGGATTGTTGATAGCTTGTGGAAGGTTGTGAAATGCCCTTAATCTTGTGTAAAACTTGTGAGTGAGAGAGACTTGTATGTTGGGAGATCCATCTTCAATGAGTGAATGCTTGAGGAACATTCTGGCTGGATCCCTCTGAGAAGGTTTGTGATGTCAAGACTTTGGTTGTAAGCTTACTCTTATTTTATTAATGCAATCAATGATGTTTTCCTATGTCTTGTATGTAATGTACTTGATAGCTCATGACTTCTTGACTTTGTGAGTAAATAGATCATTCTTCTTCTGGTTACATGCTTTGTTGTATTTCCTTTGCAATGTTTCGGGTTGATTACTCATTAGGAGAAGGAAAGGGAAGCTGGAGCAGCGCAACAGAACTCCATCGACCGTCAGTTGAGGTAGGCCTCCAACTATGACTGTTTAAGGAGAGCTATTGTTGATCTGTCCTTGTTTGTGACTAGACCCACTCTAGGGCTAGAGGGGTTGCCTTTGTCCGCAGAGGGAACACTTTCCTACATCACAAGAAGAGTCTAAGGAAGTTCAATTATTAGAAAGTTTTTGGGCAATTGATCAATGTAATGGGTCTGTGAGAACTAAGAGTGAAGAGTCTTAGCATAGGAAGAGTCTTTGCAGCTGAGTGTGCAGAGGCCTAGGGTAGAAGTTCATAGCTGAGTGCGCGGACCCCTACAGTTGTGTGTGTAGGGAAGTTAGAGTCTGTACTGGAGATTTGAACCATCAATAAAGAGAATTATTCTGGAGATATATGTGTATGAGCTATTTTACTTATGGTATGAATATATGTGGTTATGCTATGTTGAATACTAGGTTTATGATTTAATGCTGTATTAATGCACGAATCGATGTGTTTTACTTTGTCATATGAATGCACGTAAGAATATTTGTTTACACAAAAATAATCATAACGCATGTTGAAGTTAAATAATACTTAAGCTGATATGGGTAGACACATAAGTAGGAGGAATTACAGGGGCGTGTAAGCGTTTGAATTGCCTATTTAGTGTCCGTGAAGGATGATCGCAGACCTTCATGAAGGTTGCAAAGCCAAATAGGTGAAGTACATTGATAATCCCTAGAGGGCTTATCGGTCTACGCGAAGGAAGGGTTAGGGTATAAAATGACATCACAACTATCTTAAGGTGTGGAAAATTGGTTCCAAAATCCCCCCATACTACTTCGGGTGAGACTTCAGTCTACACGCCGTGGATTGATGCCGAAAGGGCTAGTAGTGTAGGTATTTACTTGGCTAATTAACGCTGAACCTGGGTTAGGGCCCATCAAGCCAAAAAATGGTTACATTGGCAGGATTGGGATCTGCATAACGAGATGTGTGATGTCGCATCACTGGAATCCAACTAAGAAGGAAATCGAAGACTAGTTGGATAGAAAGATCCACCAATTCATGGCGCAAGAGAACAAGAATCCACGATTGGCGAAATAACAATGGTTGAATAGATACCTGTACATAGAGATACACGAGATCTTCTTCTGTTCCTTCCCATTCGAGTTGTATGAGTGGATTGTAAAATTGGGAAATGACCAAGGAAGGTGGAGGCTTGATGGTCCAATAGTCTGGATCTAGGAGTTAGTACGGATATTAGAAGCCTCTGAAGATAAGATCACACACGCTTTTGATCATTGGCTTGATAGTATCATAGAACATTTCATGACAGAGTTCGTGGTTGATACCTTGGTTAATCACAGTGAAGCAGAGTGCCGCTTCTTCAAGGGGCCACGAGGTAAGTATTTAAAATCATTAAATACCTAGATTAAGATGCTCTTGTGTGAAAAGCGGGTTATGCAACTACCTTGATGTTTGGGGCTACGTGAAGTGGAAAGACATTCAGGAACAAGGGGAAAATAGGTCTTGAACATAGCCCGCTAATTGAACCTCCTTTGAGTGATGACGAGGAAGCAGCCAGGCATCTCCACAGAGTGTTGTTTAGTTGATAAAGCAAGGGTTCTTGCGCATACCCCATCCACCCACACCACCTCCATCTTCACCTCCACTGCATACACCTTCACCTACACCACCGCCAACTCTACCACCATTCAATATGGCGAACTTAGTAAAGCTACATGTGTTCAAGGGCATGGGAAATGAAGATTCGGACCAGTTTTGGTTTGTCGCGAAGGCTGTATGGGAATCTCAGGGTATCACAAATGATCAAATGAAGAAAGAAACATTGGTTAGTGCTTTGCAGGATCGCTTGCTGACATGGTACATTAAGTATTGCACTGATAATCCAATGTCTGCATTGGAAGATATCCAGACTGCGCTGAATAAGGAATTCAGTAGACCTAAGTCTGAAGCAAAATCAATTGTGGGATTCAAGGAGATCATGATGAAGCCTGGTGAGACACCCTAGGATCTGGATCAGAGATTTAAGTGTACAATCCATGAAGCTAACATGAATCTGACTGATGGGAATTACTATGAATGGTTTGTGGCTTCGCTCCTACCTGATCTAAGGGTTGCGCTATCACAACAAAAGATTGGGACCCAGGCGGAAGCTGTGGAAATTGCAATGAGATTTCATGAGACATCGATGCAAGATGCTAATCTAGGAGTTCAGCAGATTTTTGTGCAGTTGTAGAACCTTTTCCTAGAAATTCAGAGTCTGAAGAAATATAGAACAGATCGACCCGAGGTGCGTTAAGAAGTTTGGTGCCTGAAGTGAAAAATCTAGGGGCATGAAAAAGACCACTGTCCAGTTTTCATAAATTATGTTGCAGCAAGGGGACTAATGCCTCTGAGGCCGAAAGCTCTAGCAAGGCCAAGTGCTAGGTTCCCGCTATGGTGTGCTATCTGTCAGGTAGCTGGGAAACATGCGACAGACAATTACCATTTGCTGTAGAAATTCATATAGACTTTGCAACAACTCTTTTGCAACTTTCGTAAATCTTTGGGTCATGATGAGCGCAACTGTCGTAGTTACAAATTAATAATGGATAGAATGCCTGCATATAGGGTGCAGGCAGAAACTTGGTCTCCGGACCAAGGCGCTGGGGGAGCATGAGGCGAGTATCAGGGATGCGGATGAGGCCGAGGTTTAGGAGGACCTAGTAGAGGTCAAGGGTAGGTTATTTGTTACAATTGTGGGGGACTAGGACACTATGTTCTAGACTGCTCGAATCCAACGTGAATGTCATGCCACTATTGTACTCAGTTTGACCATGTGATGGAGGATTGCCCTATATTGTTAGCAAAGATACACAAAAATGGGGCACAGCCTCAGCAGCAGACTCAGAACCTGCAGATGATGAAGTTTGAGCCTCGCGAGGAAGATTCTAAGGTAAATATTGTGCTGCGGAGTGGAGCGACGTCTGGTGAAGATAAGGGGAAGAAACCTGAAGAAGGTGAATGGGTCCACAAAGCACTAGAAAAAGAGATGGGTTTGATCTAGAATGTGTAAAAGAAACTTTTATTGAAGTGAAGAAAAGCTTTGCTGAGGCCTATACCTCAAGAAGTCAGGAGAAGTCATTTGAAGAAATGGACCTGTCCATGTTAATACTTTCTTAGAAACCTGCATGAAACTGTTGAGTGATAGAAATTCTGTGAAGGGACTGCAGGAGCTGATCAATAGGTGCATTGGGAAGGAAAATGCTACTGATAGACCACGCATAGTTAGAAATATTGGCAGGAATAAGACGAGAACGGGGCGCGAGATGAGGCTTATTGCACAAATAGGAGAATATGACATGGATCAAGTTATTTAAGATTTGGGGTCAGACGTGAATGTTTTGCTGAAACATATGTTAGTGCCTAGATTTACCTTAGGCTGAGGAAGGTAGGATCCAGGGCCAACATCAAACCACGCTTAACCTGGTAGCTAGCCCTACCAGGTTGGGAGAGGGCTCTCTCCAGGTCAATGTCAGCAAATAATGATTGATGAGGGCTTGAGATGACTGATAGAAATACTGATCTTAGGCTAGGTATAACTGCAAGAAAGTTTGATTTAATAAAAAGATGATTTGTTGGCTCAGAGGGAAAGGCACATTTTGGGGTGCGGGGATTGAGGCTCAGTTTTGCAGAGATCTCAATGGGGCAAGGTAGGCAATCTTTTTGGCACTTAAATTTGAGTGAGATGGAAGGAATAGATAGGTGAGGTGTTGAAGAGGGCAAGAGAAATCATGAATCCTCCCTAAACAGTTAAAAACATCAAATAACTAAAGCAAACTTCAAGTAGAGCACTGCACTTTCAATGGATTCTACTTACACTCTTGTTTGTTTAGTTCAAAAGAAATAAGATAATGGCATGAAATCACATAAAAAAATTCACACTTACAAAGAGAAACATTGTACCAAGACAAATTGCCACATGAATCCCAAAGAGTGCTGCAAATCCTGGTCTCAATTCCTTAGCCAAAATGAAAATATGATTGTACAATGAAGCTCAATGCTTTCTCAAGAGTCCAACCTTCTACTAAAATCTAGCCCCTACACTATGAAACTCATAAAATATATACATTTTCTCATCTTTGTACTAAGGGATTGAGCTCAACCATTTTCTTCAAAATAGAATCAGTTACATTAAACTTGGGCCGAATTTCTGAAAATAGGTGTTGAAGATGAACTCGTATATCCTAAACCATAGCACCTGTTACAAAACTGAAAGAGGTTTTTGTAGATAAGGTCATTTTGGAGAAAAATGTCTCTCAAATTTGGTAAATTCATTTCCAGTTGCTCGCAATATGTTCCACAAAATCATCTCTAAAATAGAAAATCATTAAAAATTTAAATCTGTGAAAATGAGCTGTAAATATCCAGTGACATATCCCAATCCATGACACCTGTGAATAAAATGAAAGAGGTTTTTGTTATATAGCTCGTTCTTAACAAAATTATTTTTTGGTTTCTCAAAATTACTTTCCATATGTTGTAAAATGGCCTTGCACTAAAATGACTAAAACAGTAAAAAATATGAAAAATTTGCTTTTTTTAAATGTAGGCTCCAAATATCACTGTATATCTCCCACATAGCAGCACCTATGCATAAATGGAAGGAGGTTTTTGTTACTTGATATGTGATGAACAAAAACCTCTTTCACTTTTGAAAAATTCCTTACCATTATTTCAGAAACTGATTTTTTACTAAACTTTTCATTGTGTGCAACAACTGACCTCAAAACATGCATAACCAAGAATAACTCATTCATTTTGATCATATCTTCTAATCTAGAAACCGGTTATGGGAGTGTGATATACCATTGGAAATATTTTTATGAGATTATTCTGATGGACACACTTGTGAAATTTTTTGTGGTGAACATCAAGTGCAAAACATCTAACAAAACCAGATATAGTAAGCGCTCATGTTGATCCTTGGTGACAGGCTGTGAAGACTGGAACTAACAACAGACATGGGAGAGAATGGGAAGACCTACACTACAGTGATCTCTGATTCAGTTAAAGATGGTGAATCAGCAGAAAATCATCCCCATGGGAAGGTTTCACAGAGTTAAAGTTGATATTTAGGGCGTGAGTGCACTAGCTGATTTTGAAGTAATAGAGATTGTGGATGACAACAATCCCTACCCCGCGTTCCTTGGGATCGATTGGGCCACTGACATGAATGGAGTAATCAATATGAAGAAGTAGAAGATGATATCTGAGAAGGAATTTCTATATGTAATGGTGCCCGTGGACCCTGCAGAAGGACCGTGCTACACTGAACCGGTCCGCGATTATGAAAGTGATGACGATTTGGACTAGATTTACAAGATAACGATGTGAGATCAAGATTGGGTGGATCCGATAGCAAATGGGCGTATTGCATGGGACCAAAAAAGTTCCTACACATCAGATTCAGACGAAGAGTTGGAGCATTGGCAGAATCAACTACATGAAGTATCTACACTGTGTTGTAACCTGATGACCAAGTCGTTGCACTGTGTGTCATCAAAGGTAAGAAATTTGCCTTACTATGATGGTTTAACTGATGTTGATAGCTTCTTGGATGAATTTTAAAGGGCAATGTCAGAGAATCATCACCTCCAGGCCTTAGACTAGGCACTGCATGCTATGCCTGCTAGATGGTGGGGCACGCACAAGGACAATTTTGATGATTGGTGCGCATATAGAAAAATGATGACAGCGCGGTTTGGTCACCCACAAGTGGAACTGATAGAAAAATATGATGGGAGGAATGACCTGCGCGACCATTTGGCCAAATGGACTAGAGTGTATGGAGCGGAGCCTCAACAGGAGTGGGTACATCTATTTTGTCATACCTTGGATGTTATACCGATGAATTGGTACTTAGAGATAGAGCTTTGCCGTGGCACTAAAGAATGGGATTTTTTGCGCCAAGGATTTTTGATGACGTTCAAATTTGAGGATGGGTTTGAATGCATTGATGAAGCATTGTAGGAGGTCAAGGCAGTGATCTTTAGGATACTACAGGATCCTCTAGATTTGATTCAACCTGATTGGACTACCCAGCTAAGCCATGCGCTGGAGTGCTACAACGTGACAACGGAAGAAGAAGAAGACTCGAGGAAGATTAATATTCTAGAGCTTGAAGGTCACCACGAGGTTGAAGGACCGTAACTAGAGATTCCAGACATCATCAAGCCGCTCAAAACTAGACAGGTGAACATTGGCACTGAGGCAAAGCCAAAGTTTGAAAAGATTAGGGACTATTGGGATGACGCGGCGGTAGATAAGGTAGCCAAATTTCTCCATGAATATCAGGATCCGTTCCCTATGAAGTTTTCAGATTTGAAAGGGATAATAGGGCACTTGGGTGTCATGAAGATCACTCTAAAATTGGATGCGAAGCCAGTTAAGCAAAGACCTTACCACCTCAATCCGAAGTATAAATAAAGGGTCCACTTGGAATTGGATAAAATGCTTGCAGTAGGCATCATTGAACCAGTAGAAGAGTTTGATTGGGTAAGCCCAATGGTAGTTCAGGACAAGAAACAGAAGGATGAGATACAGATATGCATAGATCTCAGGAAGTTGAATGACGCTTGTGTGCATGATCCTTTCCCAACTTCGTTCACCGATGAGGTGCTGGATAATGTTGGCAGCCAAGAAGCGTATTCGTTTACTGATGGGTTCTTAGGGTACCATCAAATCAAGATCGCGCTGGAGGATAGAAGTAAGATGACCTTCGCGACTGAATGGGGATGCTTCCAATATATTATGATGCCTTTTGGGCTAAAGAACGCGCCGATGATCTTCTCGCGCATAGTCATCACAACATTCAAATATTTCATTCACAAATTTCTGGAGGTATACTTTGACGATTGGACAGTGTTTGGACTGGTAAAGCGCCATGTAGCAAGTCTGCGCTTGATGCTAGATACATGCCGAAGGTACCAGATCACACTCAATATGAAGAAATGTTTGTTTTGTGTCCCTTTTGGGATCTTGCTGGGTCATGTGGTATGCAAACAAGGGTTGATTGTAGACCCTGCCAAGATCGGGGTTATAATCAATTCAGAGGCACCAAGGAGTGTGAAACAATTGTGCGCAACGTTGGGGCATATAGGGTACTATAGAAAGTTCATCAAAAGATATGCCCAGATCACCGCGTCGATGGAGAAACTGTTTAAAAAGGATGCTACATTCTGCTGGAATGAAGAATGTCAGAAGAGCTTGGATATACTAAAAGAAAAAATTGTCACTACGCCGATCCTTGTCTTCTCGAATTGGAAGAAGGAATTTCATGTGCATGTGGATGCGTGCTATATTGCACTAGGAGCAGTACTGGCACAGGCCAATGAGGGAGAATCGGATCATCCTATAGCATTCATAAGTAGGAAATGATCTAAAGCTGAGAATAATTATTCAAGTATAGAGTGTGAGGGTCTGGCTATTGTATACGTGCTCCAAAAGTTTAGGCACGACTTGTTAGGTGGACACTTTAAGATGTATACAGACCATTCTATATTGAAGTACTTGGTGAAAAAGCCTATGTTGGGGGGGAAATATGTAGATGGTTGTTGCTATTTCAAGAATATAATTTTGAAGTTATTTTGAAACCAGGACTATTGAATGCAGACTGGATCATCTGTCACACATTGAAATAGGAGAGGAGCCTACTAATTTGGAGGAAGGACTACCTGACATGTAGCTCTTTGTGGTGTGTGTCATGGATAGTCACTTTGAAGATATTATACACTTCCTAACAATGGGAAGGGCTCTAGAAGGATATACTAGCCAACAAAAGAAGGAATTGGTGGTGCGCATGGCATACTTTTCTATCATTATAGGGCACTTGTATAAAATGGGATCAGATGAAATACTATGAAGCTATGTGCTAGAATTTGAACGAAACAACATCCTCACTAAGGCTCATGGAGGAGTCACGGGAGGACATTATGCAGGAAAAGCAACAACGTAGAAGATTCTACATGTTAGGTTCTGGTGGCTGACACTGCATAAAGATTCAAAAACATATTGTAGGGCATGCGATGCATGCCAAAGGACTGATAGACCATCGCGGAGGGATTAGCTGCCTCTGAATATATAAATATCTTTACAACCCTTCAAAAAGTGGGAGATTGACTTTGTGGGACTGATTCAGCCTCCAGGAAAGAAGACGGGTGCGCGGTACATCATCAATGCGAATAAGTATTTAACTAGATGGGTGGAGGCACAGCTTGTGAAGGACTATACGAGCACGACAGTAGAAAAAATCATCTTTGAGTACATGTTGACGAGGTTCGGTTGTTCGATATCTTAATGAGCGATCGTGGTACACATTTTCTTAATGAAACGATCAACGCGTTGACAGAGGAATTTCAGGTTTACCATCAAAAAAGTATGCTATATCTTAGGGATGCTAATGGAACGATAGAAGTGTTTAATAAGATACTGGAGAGCGCTATGACGAAGGTTTTCTATGCACAAAGAAATGACTGGGATGTGTGCGTACTCGCGGTGCTATGGGCTTATAGAACAACTTGTAAGAAGCTGACTGGACAAACTCCTTTGAGGCTGGTCTATGGCATTGAAGCTATGATGCCAATGGAATACATTGTACCTAGTCTGTGCATAGCGGTATTGATAGGAATGGCAGATCGCGGAGCCATGGAAGAAAGGATCGCATAGCTAAAAAGACTAGAAGAGGATAGGTTTTTGGCTGGATTCCATCAACAAGTTCAAAAGGAACGTGAAAAGGCATGGCATGATCAGAACATCAAACTACTCACCTTCAAGGTAAATGATTTAGTGTTATTATATGACAACAAGTTTAATAAATTTCTAGGAAAATTTCGGATGCATTGGCTAGGGCCCTATTTCATCAAGGAGATTACAGATGGTGGAGCAGTTCAGTTGGTGAAGTTGAATGGAGAGTCATTCCTAGGGAAGGTGAATGGTTGCTAATTGAAGCCATACACCGGGGATTCGGCCAGATGACTATATGGTGGAAGCACAATCTTAGCACTCTAGGCAGTTGAAAGGAGGCACGAGACTATAAACTACACTGCCCAGGTTGTAGAGATGCACGATTAGGGTATTGTGCGGAATGGGGGATTTTCATAGTATCAACATAAGCACGAGGGGAGCTACGCTATTGAAGGAGAGACTGTGTAGGGTAGCTAGAAGGTGACGTTATTGTCACTGTTCATGACTTGACATTGGGAAAATGGCTAAATGGAGTGGGGGGGCGACAATTAAGTCAGAATTTAAGAGCAAGATATTTAAAAATCTACCGCCACTAGACTAGCATTTATGAGGCAATTTTGGGGGGAACGATCAGATTCAAATTTGAAATTGCCTATAAATTACAGATGGTTGACCAACGAAAAACACTTATCATTTTTAGAATTGAGGTATTGAGCTATTAGGCACACATGAACCTTGACTATTTCGAGGGTTTGGCAGTGAGTTCAGTGTTTGAGAAATTGTCGAAGGAAACTCAGGAGCTCTTAATTGGCATCATGTTGGCACCCGTGGAGACTGCAAGTATTGGAGAAGCGATGGTAGCTGAGGGAGCTACCCCATAGGTAGCGAGTGTAGAGGTCCCTGCAGAAGTACCCAAATCGTCGAGGTCACCTATGCTGCCCAAAGAGGGTCCTAAGACAAAGAAGGATAAGTAGAAAGCAACACAGCCGGTGTGTGAGTCACCAAGGAAACACAAAAATAAAGAAAAGCCTACTGCATAGGAGAAGGGCAAGGTAGTAGACCTGGAACCTGACGAAGACATTGAAATGGGGGCATAAGACATTGACGTTGAGGGGGTAGACCTTATCTCCAAGCTGCCAGCATATGTCCCTCCGTGCCGAGGCAAGGTGAAGGTACCAAAGGACATTGATGAGAGCAAAACCACACTTTTGATACCATTGCTGCCAGACAAAATCACATTTGAAGGTCCACGCCTAGCGCGCATTCCCCATTTGAAGCTAGAAGATTGGGATTTGGCTGATATAGAGCATTTTCCACACTTGGCGACTGATACATTCATGCACCGCATATTCTATAAAGACTCTGGTGTGACCACGCTAGAGCTGAGACAATGGATAAAAGGGGTAGACAAGGCAAGACTATTGAACCTGCTATGGGTGCCGCATTACAACCGCGCACCCATAACTTTGATAGTGATCAAGCAGTTGTTATGCTTGGTGCACGATGGGTGCCTATGGTTAGGAGACCCGATATCAATCAATGACATGCTGATCCACAAGATCACTGTGCTCCCACATTTAGGCTTGAATCCAGCCATGGCATTTGGTGGAAAAATGGGTAAGCACGACCTCACCAAATGAATGAAGGACAAGTTCAAGCTTACTAAGAAGCCACGCGGCTACTCTATCTCCAGCATAATCAACCTTCGGGTTAAAGTAGCCACCTAGAACTTAGTAGGGAAAATCATGAGGAAGTGTCGTGCCGATGAAGTGTCGGCACCGGTGGTATCTTTAGCGGCCCAATGCACAGAGGGTGTACAATTTAACTGGGCATGCTACCTCTGTAGTGAGTTCCTCACGAATTGCAGAGAAGCGCAAGACCAAAGCAAGGCCTTCTACTATGCATGGCTGCTGTTGTTGAATGTACTGGTTGCATGGGACATATCGAAGGACAATCAGTTTCCTCCAATTGCACCGAAGCTTCCAGAAGCAGCGAAGTTCACTTTGCTCTGGGCCACAAAGGACCCCTAAAGGGTTAAGGAGAGAAAGATATTCTAGATTCTCATGGAAGCAAGCATCTACATGGCAATCAACCGCAAGCCGTGACTCTCATCGATTTTCTTTGAGTAGTTATATGAATATCTGGAGTTCAAGGTGAACTTCCACTACGTTTCCATCAGAGCATGGAAGGACCCCACACAAAAATTGTATGATCTTCCATACCTGGCGATGGATGATCCAATCACCTCGGCTCTGGAGAGTTGACCAGAAGAGTGGCACATGACCTCAGACTTATCAGCAGGTTCTAGTAAGTTTGTCACAAAGCAAAAGAAGGAAGAGGGCAGGTTAAAGATGGAGCAGTTGGCTGAAAGACAGAGGAAGGAAGCCGAGGACAAAGCCAAAGCAGATTGAGTGACCAAAAAGTAGGCAAAAGGGGAGGAGGAAGAGGACAACCATGACTCTGATAGGAGTCATAAGTCGCCTTCTCCATAGACAGATGAGGAGGAGCAATGCTCAGACCAGGGAGGAGTAGACCCAAAGACTACCCCATTCCGGGTTAAGCACGCAAGGGAGCAGGAGAAACTACGGTTGCAGAAGAAGTCCAAGGCTAGAAAATCATCCCTTGACCCAATCACCTTCATAGAGGGTGATTTGAATGATATTAGTGATACAGTGAGGGATGCGACCGCGGAACTCCTGTAGTAGTTCGAGCAGCATTAGTCATTGGTCGCCATTCAAATAGGTCTGCGTGAGATGCAGATTCAGGCTACTCAAGTGTAGACCATTGTAGGGTGGGGTAGTGCGACGTCAAGAATTTTGGTGCCTGGAAGCTCAGATGCAGTAGAGATGGTCTGTTCAATGGATCCCTAGGATATCGCACTATCGGATGGCGCATTGACTGCAGAAATAGAGTCTAACAGGGCCACCATCAGTGCCATCAAGAAATTTGGGTTAAAATTGGTTGTGCTTCCAAGTGAAGCCCTTCACACCCTGATGGATGGTGAGATAGTGGAAATACAGGCTCAGGAACAACACGCCTTGAAAGTTATTAGCGAGCAGAAGGTGAACAATGCACAGATGTTCGTCAAAAATTTTCTGTGATTGATCTTCTTAAGAAGGTCACAAAAAAGAATGAGTGCACAACAGCTATGGTGGCTGAGGCATGCTAGACTGTTCCAGAGATGAACATCCCAGAAGATGCGCCAGTCGACGCAAGAATCTGGAAGCTCGTTGCAGGTGTGTGCGAGGCATGAACAGAGCTGGCTAAGGTTTAGTTTGAACTGAACCTTAAGATCACAGAACTTGAGTTGAGGGCCCAGCCTTCGACTCCACTAGAAGTCAGAGAGCAGTGTGAGACCGCTGTCAAAGATGTCATGTTAGTTGTTGATACTACAGTGAAGGATTTCACTGTGCTCTTCGAACAGGCACTCGAAGTAGTTACCAGTATGCAAGAAGATCCCAACTTGCAAAGGCTAGAAACTGAGGAATGGGAGCTGCAACAGAGGTACAACAAAGTCAAAGCAATGACATGCACCATCGCCATCATGCAGAGGTTGGAGAATCTGTAAGAAGCAAAGGCATTAAAGGAACAGGTTGTTGTAGCTCAACGTAAGGAGGTGGTACTGGAGGTCAGATTAGGGCTTTGGTTGGAGGAAGTGCATGTGCTGATGACCTCCATTGAAGGAAAATTGGCGAATCTGTAGGCGACACAACAAAAAATACAGGCAGATAGAGTAGGGCTAGTAACGGAGCAGCTAGCCGAGCAAGCTAAGCAGGCGACAATGTAGTGTACGTCAAGGTTGCAGCGGTAAAGGTGGAGCTGGGAGGTCTTCATGACAGGATCTCCGCACCGACTGAGTGACTTGGGACGAGTCACTAGATTTGTGTTGGGGGCCTATTGGGAATGGGTCCGCTATGGTCAATTTTGGGGTTAAAAGCCCAAGTTTTGGGGCCAAAAGCCCAAGTTTTGGGGCCAAAAGCCCAAGTTTTGTATAAAGAATGTAAAGTCTCCGCATTTTGTGGTTGCAAAGTGCAAATCTGTAAATAGTGAAAAAGGGTTTCCACCCTTAATTTAGATAGCTTGTATTGGCTTGATGAGATTCACCCTTGGTCCGCGGACCATGGGAATGTATAAAAAGGAGTCTTAGAAGAGTCTAAGGTAGTTTAGTTCTTAGGAAGTTTTTGGGCAATTGATCAATGTAATGGGTCTGTGAGAACTAAGAGTGAAGAGTCTTAGCATAGGAAGAGGCTTTGCAACTGAGTGTGCAGAGGCCTAGGGTAGAAGTTCACAGCTCAGTGTGCAAACCCTTACAACTATGTGCACAGGGAAGTTAGAGTCTGTACTGGAGATCTGAACCATCAATAAAGAGAATTATTCTGGAGATATTTGTGTATGAACTATTTTATTTCTGTTATTAATATATGTGGTTATGCTATGTTGAATACTGGGTTTATTATTTAATGTTGTATTAATGCATGAATCTGTGTTTTACTTTGTCATATGAATGCACGTAAGAATATCTGTTTACGCGAAGATAATCATGATGCATGTTGAAGTTAACCAATACTTAAGCTGATCTGGGTAGACACAGAAGTAGGAGGAATTATAGGGGTGTGTAAGCATCTGAATTTCCTATTTAGGGTCTGTGAAGGACGATCACAAACCTTCGTGATGGTTGCAAAGCCAAATAAGTGAAGTACATTGATAAGCCCTAAAGGACTTATCGGTCTGCGTGAAGGAAGGGTTAGTGTATAAAAGGACATCACAACTATCTCAGGGTGCAAAAACTTGGTTCCAACATCCCCCCATACTACTTCGGGTGAGACTTCAGTCTGCGCTCCACGGATTGATACCAAAAGGGCCAGTAGTGTAGGGATTTTCTTGGCTAATTACCGTTGAACCTGGGTCAGGGCCCATCAAGCCAACAACACAGTCTATGCAAGGATAGTGCTTTAAATTACAGGGGCATATGTCAGACTAACATAAAGAAAAAGCTATGAAGAAATGCTTTCAAAAGATACTAAATATTATCAAGAGGTAAACATAAATGAATCACTCTATAGAAATCATGGAACCATTTAACTATCTTGGAAACATATATTAAATTCCACCAAACCAATTATCATTATTACGATGCGAAACTTCAGAATTTATAACTCTCTTTGAAAGGAATTTACTCTCATTCACTAATTACAAATTCTCTCTGTCATAAAGTAATTATGGAAATTCACACAACTAAATAATTACATATGAAAACTCCTTGAATCCAAATGGAAGATCTAAACATTAATGTAACTGAAATGTGAGTCTAACGATTCACACAACCAAATAATAGATTTTAAGAATTCACACAATATAAATTGTAAATCTAAGGATCCACACAACTAAATTGTAAATTTAAGAGTTCACACTAGAAACAACTATTATTCATATGAAAAGAAACGAAAGGTAATAGTACAAGAAATAAAACAATATTTCCAGTGACTAGGCCCATGGTATCTGGAAGTAACTACCTTAAGTAAATTTCAAGATAATATATTAAAGTTGAATCATTCAAACTTTTATTGATATCAAAGTAAATTACAAAACGGTTTGTGAAACTTCAAAGAAGTTTTGTTGTTCACTTTTTACAGTCGCTGAGAATGATAAAAAATCATAATAATTATTTCTTACTGAAGTTTAATATATATTACAATGTATTTCCAATGCTGGAATGATAAAGCTATCCTAAGAATCAGAAGATTCTTAGGATCACTTATTTAAACTATAAAATCTTGAGATAATAGATCATATCTCCTCCTTGACTGTTCCATGCAAATAGATGTGAATCCTCAACCAATATGCCAAGATTAGCCCAACGGTCTTTAAAACTTGGTTATTCTCCAGCGTTTCGAGGGAACAACAATCGTTCATCAGATTTCTCCTGTACATAAATTAACTCAAATTGTAACTTTATGATATCTAAAGCACTCAAATTAACTCATTAACAAGATGAAATACTAAGATATTATTAACTACTTTTCTAGAGCTTCTATCTCTCAAATTGTTATAAACTATACTTAAAGGTCTTGCAAAATGAATATTTAACTGAAGAAACAAGGGGAAGAAACATACCAATTCCATGGCCCAACATCACTCCCCAGATTACCTTTTTGCATGTCCTCATGCAAAGAGATGATTAACATGTAGAAGTGTTAAGGAATAAGCTGGGTAAGGTTTTTCACCATAATACTGAAACCCATTTCTCTTTTGGATTTCCTTGAAGGCCATAGTCTTATCTTTTTCAGAGAGATCATACTCAGGCTTGTAAACATCTGGAGGGTACCAGATGATAGGGCATCTATACCTGCAACCAATCCATTTAGGTCCTTCAGACAGGACCAAATGAGCATACTCTCGCACTCTACTAGTTGCTCCCTGAAAATTTCAGTAATTGAATGGTTCCCTGTTTTTCACCTCACTGGAGGACATCTTCCATATTTGTTTGGATGCATGGAGGGTTTTTGTTTTGATTTCCTCAAATAATTCCAAACCAACCCGAAGAACATCATTATGCACAGGTGCAAGAGCAGGAACAACACCTGACTATTCCATAAACGTTTTGTGCTTAATAAGTGCGTGCAAAGGGTTTTTTGGTTCCCCTTTTACCTAGAGGTCGAGGCCATTTTCCCTTTTTTGGTATATTTCATGAGCTTTTGACCACTGAATTTGATTTTTAGCAAAAGAGATAAAGGCCTGGAATTGCACATCACCAATAAAAGGTCTAGGATTTTCATTCCTCTGATCCTCTAAGAAAAAATTATGCATGTATAGTTCGCACAAAAAGTATTTTACATGCTCAGCTTGCTGTTGAAAAGATTTAATGGAATCAAAGACAGTGTTAAATTGAGAGGGTTGTCCGGACTTGTCCGGATTGAACAACTTTAGTTTTAAGCAATATATATCATTCAAGTAAGAACATAGCATAATTCTTTGTTGGGCACCCACTAGAAAAAGCATCAGAGTAAATGGAACAAACCTCCTTGATTTGTTATAAAGCTTTCTGAAGTTGGTCATGCACCATTTCTATCTTCTTCTTTGTTGCCCTAAGCTTAGCATAGGTCTTATCCTCAATGATGGACAATGCTTTAAACTCCTGTAATACATCTTGGTGTTCCTTTCAGGGTACCACTTCTCCTTGGTACCAACTCAAAATCTGTTGCTATTCCTCCAGTCTTTTATTCAACACCTGGATAGTAACATCCATGATCAATGGGGTGTATGGAGGTATAGTTTATGTCTGAGTGACCCTATTAATAGAAACCAATAATTCTGTTTGACTGGATGCCATGGTTGTTATCACATTAGAACCCAAATCAGTCTAGATTTCTGCAGAAATAATGGGGTCCCCTCTGTCTAGGTTTCAATGGAGGTGATTTTTTTTTTCTTCCTAGTTTGGACTTCAACTGTTTGATTTTCCTGCCTTCTCTTGTAATGTATTTTGTTGTTCCTTAGCCAACTTTTAAGTTGTTTCACCTTCCTTTTTAGCCTCTAATTTTCTTGCTTTAACAACCTTATTTCATAGTTGGTTTTCCTTTTTGGACTTTCAACACATTTTTCAGTTTGTACAATCGAGGTGGAAGGGATGGAAGTAGTATTTTGATGCTCCTTAATTGCGGTTTCTTCGATTGCAAGAAAAATTACAAGGCCTAAAGGCCCTTATCAAATTGAAGTGTATCAATAAGGTCACCACTCATTTTTTGGTGTTCAAATGATGGCATAACTGCTTCTTCAGAGGGGGATCCTAGTTCCATAACAATTTCAACAAATTCTCTTGACTGTTCCTGACAAGAAGGGTTCCTAAGGTCTTCTGGGGACTGCATCATCACAATAGCATTGGAATTAGGAGGAGAGGCCGAAAAATCAGGTGTTGGAGTTCGTTCAGATGGAAACTATACACAACCCATGTTTTCATCAATATTAAAAAATTTCCCCATGTTTTCCAACATTTGGGCTATCTCCTCCTCATGAATTTGAGGTGAATTGTCCTGATATGCTTCTTGAACTTTAGGAGACTTCTGGGATATATTTTCCTCTAGCAACTATTCGCTAGGGTCTGAGGGATTTCTTGCTTTAACTAATCTAATTGATATTCTATGTTTGACAGGTAAGGATACTAGAAGAGATGCTATCCTCTTCTCAACCCTAGTCAATTTCTATGAGACTAAGGTCTGAGCTTGTTCTTGCATGACGCTCTCAGTTTCTAGTTGCTCTGGTTTTGTAATATGTGTTTCAATTTGATATGACGACTCATTATTTCTGAAAAAAATATTCCAGGTCATCTGTGCTTGGTTTAATTCCCTAGTAACTATTAACTTTATGAGGCAATGAAGGCTGAATACTGAATTCTAATCGTTATCTTTGCCAATTTGAACAACTATCACCTGCAAAAGAGAATTTAAAAAGAAAGGTAAATTTATAGTTACCTTCTATTTCAATACCGCTAATAGCTTTAATGTCGTGGTCTCACTACATCATACCGAGCATCATAGAAAATGTATCTATGTACTATATTTGCTAACTCTTTCCATGGTTCCAGAAAAGGAAGGCAAGTGATAAACTTTTCCTTTTTGAACCAGTGCTTGTTGGGATGGGGACCTTGTTAGGTCCCTATACTGCTAGTGTAGCCCCTTATTGTTATTAGTGCAACCCCCCTTATTGTATTGTTGTGTCCATGTATCCCCCATATTGTTATTATTGTGCGCGACAGAAGCCCACTATTGTTATTTTTGTGCCCTTACATTATTATTGTTATGTCGGCTCTAATTATATTGTGACCCCTTAGACTCCTATATATAGAAAGGAGGTCTTGTCATTTGTATCATCCAAGAATTTTTCATTTGTGTAATGTAAAGAAGGATTCCCCCTAGAAGAGGCTGATTTTAAAGTCATTGATCTATCTTTTATTATATTTTGTAAGATGGTTGCATAACATTTGGTATCAAAGCTTTAGATTCTAGGGTTTCACTGCTTCAAATAGGTAATCGTGGAATTTTCTCTATAACATTTTTTCTACAAAGTTTCAGAAGCTGAAACTAAAACCCATTTGATTTGAAATCTTGCAGGATCTTGAATTCCATTTCAAACAGGTCATCATAAAATTTTCTCTATAACATTTCTTCTACGAAGATTCATAAGCTAAAATTAAAACTCACTTAAGCTGAAATTGTGGTGAACCTCATGACCGAATTTCAGATCTTGTCTTGCTATATTGTCGGAGATATGAATTGAGGAATTTACGAATTTGCAAGCTCCCGAATTCCATCTCAAACAAGTGACCTTGGGAAAATCATCATAACTATATATGTGAGTATCATATTCAAATTAGTAAAAAGTGACAGAAATAGGACAGACTATAGTTTGTTGGGTATCGTTTTTAGGGTCGAAAATTGAAACAGTGACACATGGCATATTGTACAATTTTTCTCTACTAAACTCGTCTATAATCAGGTCATCATGAGAGATTGGGCATAAATCTTTATTAGAGAATCCAATATTGATCAGACTTGTGGGGTTGCAAAGAGGACTCAGAGGGCTACCAAAACCTAAAATTTTAGAACTTGGAGATCCGAAATTACAGAGTTATACTTCCTTAAATATTGAGCTCCTAAAAGAAAGAAAAAGAATGATTAGAATCAAGAAAATAGAAACACCTAGTAAGCAAAATTGGATGGATGATTTGAAGAATGCGATCGAAGCTATGATAAATAGTTTTGTCTATGCCATGGAAGATAATATCGATGGCATGGAAGGATATTTAAAGAAAGGCATGGAAGATTTGAAGAAAGACATGGAAGTTTTGAAGGAAGGTGGGACAAAGCTGCTACAAGAAAGGCCTCCTAACAAGGAAAAGGCAGTAGAGGAAACTCATGTTGAGAAAAAAAGAAATGTTAATCATGATTTCATAGAATCTAACGTTGGATTGAAGACCCACCATATTTCAAAGATCGATATGAGGAATTTTTATGGCTAGGATCCCGTAGCATGCATACTACAGATGGAGAAATATTTTGATCTCCATCATGTGCAAAAAACACAAAAGGTACGTATTGTAACGTTATATTTAGAACCCAGTCAGTTTTCATGGTATCGATCGATTTTCTCTAGTAAAAAAATGGTCACTTGGTCCATTTTGATTGAGGAAATGATAACACATTATGAGGATACAAAGAGCAACACATTCTTTATCCAATTGATAAATCTCAAACAAAAGGGTTGAATGGCAGAGCACATTGAGGACTTCCAAAAATCGAATATATGGGTAAATGATATTCCAGAGAAGTAGAATATTGATGTCTTCATAGGGAATTTAAAGGATAACATTCAACATGAGGTTCGTTTTTGGGAACCTGATTCACTAGAGAAGGGATTCATGTTGGCAAGAAAAATTGAAAGTAAAATATTAGAAACAAGGAATCCTACCTCTCTCAACTATAAATATGGAAGTGTTGTTGCTCCTATCCTTCCAAAACCTATAAGGTTGACATCAAAAAAATTGGAAGAAAAAAGAGAAAAAAGGCTTTGTTACAGTTGTGATAGCAAATACTCTAAAGGTCATAAGTGTGTTGAGAATAAACTATTTTACATAGGTTGTGAAGAGGAGGAATAAAAGGATCAAGAAACATCAAACGAAGAGGATATACACTAGGAACCAACCCCAGAGAAAGAAGAAATGAATCCGACCATATCTGGTAGTGCATTGGTAGGAATTACCACTCCTCAAACTCTCAATATAGATGGACAAACAGAGATAGTGAACAAATGTTTGGAAGGATATCTTTGTTGCTTTGTATCTGATAAATAAACATAATGGGTCAAGTGGTTACGTCTGGTTGAATGGTGGTATAATGCTTAAGCAAAAATGACCATATTTATGGCACTTTATAGATATCATACACAATACATCACATCATATTTAAGAGAAAATTCAAAGGTTCAAGAAATGGAAGATCACATCAAGCATCAACAACAAGTTCTCCAATACTTAAAGGATAAACTCACTTTGGCATAGAATCAAATGAAACAATAGGCAGATCAACATTGCAACGAAAGAATTTTTGATGTAGGTGACTGGGTATTTTTACGGTTAGGACCATACAAAAAAATGTCCCTCAAGCAAGCTAAGAAGGATAATAAATTATCACCAAAATACTATGGTCCTTACAAGGTCTTGCAAAATATTGGCACTATGGCATACAAATTGGAGCATCCTGCATATTCCCTAGTGCACCTAGTTTTCGATGTTTCATGCTTAAAGAAGGTTATAGATTACAAGCTCCTAGTTCAAACAATATTTCCGGAAATTGAAGGGGAAGGAAAAATCATAGTGGAACCTGAAGAAATCACGAAAATAAGAACCCAACAGCTACAAAACTAATCAATTTCAGAGTATCTCATAAAGTGGAAGAACTTACCCACTGAAGATTTCACATGGGAGGTTGAGAATTTTATGCAGAAGCATCTAGAACTACTCAAGCATTGAGGACAACACCTTTTGAAGGAGAGGGGTATGTTAGGTCCCTATAATTCTAGTGTTTTTAGGTAAACTTGACTTAGGATAGAGTCAAAGTTGACCAGGTTAAAGAGTGATGGTTTTGGGGCACATGTTATTGTGCACCAATGGTTTTTTACCTCTAATATTTCATGTAATGGAGCCTATAAAAGGCTAGGAATACTTCATTGTAAGAGAGGCCTAGAGGTGAGTGGTCAAGGCTCACTTGGCCACATTAGCAAGGATTTTGGCCAAGGATAATGAGATCTCATTGGGTTGGGTTTTTCCCATTATATCTTATGTGTATTGTTTATGTGAATACTTGTTGCTGGTTATTTTTATTTTTCCTCTCGGTAATTATTCATTATCTTTGTAGTAATTGTTAACAAGTGTAGCCCCTTATTGTTATTAGTGAAACCCCCCTTATTGTATTGTTGTGCCATGTAGTCCCCATAAAGTTATTATTGTGCCCCACAGAATCCCATAGTAGTAAGATACATTACCTGTAAGTACCTGAGATCGTTAAAAACTTTGATTAAAATGTTGTTGTGTGAAAATCATGTTATGGATTTGAATTGATGTTTAAAAGAGGCCGGACCAGATCTACGTGAAGCAGAAAGAGATTCAGCTCCAATTGGGACAAATACACTGAAGGTACGTACAGTCCCTTGTTGGGTGAATCAGACTGCGAAGAAGAAAGGACCATCCCTAACACACCTGGAGGTGTGCTGCAGACAAAAGGTCAGGGCACTTTTGGGAAACCTCATCCATCCACCCCATCTCCACCTTCATCACAACCTCATACACCTATGCCTCCACCTGCACCTCCACGTCTACCTTCATTCTTCAATATGGAAAATATAGTGAAAATGCCTATATTCAAGGGTTAGGGATCAAAGGATCCTAATCAGTTTTGGTTCATAGTCGAAGCTATGTGGAAGGCGAAATAGATCAATGGTAATGACATGAAGAAAGCATAACTAGTTACAATGCTACAGGATAGAGTTCTTGCATGGTATATCAAATATATTACAACCAACCCAAACACTACGTTGGCCGATACAAAGACTGCAATGAACGCATAATTTAGAAAGTCGAAATCAGAAGCTCAGTGTGTCGCTGAAATAAATGAGATCAAGTAGACAGCTAATGCATCCACGTGGGATATGAATTAGAGGTTGAAGTGCTTACTAATACAAGCTAATATTTAGATTTCAAACAAACAATGACATGGGCGGTGGTAATTCAGCGCGCCAGGTTACTGAACATGTTGAGTGTGCCTCATTTTGGGTGCAACAACATTAATACCATATGTGTGTGCTAGTTGCTGACCTTGGTACATGACGAAGCTTTATGGCTAGGGGAGAGGATCCTAATTGATGTTATAATGATTAGAGGGATCACCACATTGCCATGTGTAGGAGTAGAACCTGCCAACACTTTTGTTGGCAAGTCTCAGGAGAAGAAGCTTGCAGATCATGTGAAGAATGAGTTTCATGTTGTCAAGAAGTCGTGAGGCTACACTGTTAGCTCAATTTCTAATCAGGTTGTCACCTTTGCTGCTTCTATTCTGGCCGGTAAAATTATGAGGAAGTATAAGGATGACGAGGTGCCAAACCCAATCATTTAGTTGGTTGCACAGTGCACTCAAGGGTTATAGTTTAATTGGGCTGACTATCTCTTCCATGAGTTTTTGGATGATTCTCGTGAGGCCCAAGAAGAGGGGAAATTGTTCCACTATGCATGGATGCTGCTATTAATTTCTTTAATAGCTTGGTGAATCCCTGATGAATCACAGTTCCCTGATGTAGACCCATACTTTTGTGAAGCTGGAAAGTACACTTTTCTGTGGGCGTCCAAGGATCCAAGTCGGGTGGTAAAAAACAAACAATTTTGGGTGCATTTTGAGATGAATCTATGCACTGTGGTCAGCCATAATCCACAAATATCACCAGCGTTATTTTCTCAATATCGTAGAGTTTCAAACTTCGAAGCAGATTTCCACAATGTACATCTACATGCAAAGAAAGATGCCGAGGGCATATGGTATGAGTTTCCCTACTTGATAATAGAGAAGGAAATTTTTTTTGTAGTCTCTAACTCGTCAAGTGTGTGGCTGGACCCTAGCAAGGAATCTGAAGGAGACCAGGAAGGGACCAACAAAACCATAGGAACACCGAAGGAAGACCTCAAGAAGATACCTGAGAAGGTCAATGTGGACCTTGGGAAGAATAGCACGCAGGAGCTAGAGCGCATAGATGATGTAGAGCTGGACACGGAGGAACCGAAGGAGGGTGGAGCAAACCATTTGGAGGAGACAAAAGACATTAAGTCTCCCTTCATAATTAAGAAGAGGAAGAAATCCACCATGGGAGGTGCACGCAAGAAGCAGAAGTCTGACAATACTTCTAGTATTGAATTGATGGTACTCACTATGGGGGACATCGATGAGATTGGGGAGACTTTGCACAACGTCACCAAGGATATGTGGGGACAAATCGAGGATGAGTATAAGTTAGTATTGTCTCAAGTCCAATAGGGCGTCAAAGAGCTACAAGTGCAAGCAAGCGCGATCCAAGCGACCGTGGTTGAGGCAAGCGAGAATTAAGCGAGCGTTGCAACGACAAGTGTGACACCAGAATTGCCTCCAATATAGGTGGTCACCAGAAAGATCCACACAGTGCCTCTTCCAAGAGGGTTGTTACATTGTCCTACTGCGCTAGATCAGGCAGCAACGCCATATGGAAGGAACTCAGACCTAAAATTAGTGGCGCTTCCCATTCAGGCATTGCTTGAACTCCACCAAGGAGTATCAGCTGAATTGAAAATCCGAGAAGAGCAGGCACTCTTCGTGATTAAGGAAATCAAGAGCCATAATGAGTAGTTAACTGAGGAAGCTGCCAAAGTGATGCAGGATAAATATGTAGCCAATGTGCACAGGCAAGAGCTAGGGGACGCCATCACTGAGACTTGGATTGAGCTACCAATGCTCCTCATACAGACTGAAGCAGCTTCCGAAGAGAAGCTCAAAAAGATGGTAGCCGTAGTGAAGGAGTCCAAAGAAGAGGTTGAATGAGTCAAATTTGAAATGTAGATGTAGGTCGTAGAGCTGTAGATGAAGCTACAACCAACAACACCTCCAAAAGTTCAAAAGTAGTGCGAGTCTACTATCAAGGCTAATATGGAAATCCTAGAAGTTGCAATTAAGGATTGCAGCTAGATTTTTGAAAACGCCATGGATATGTGGGCCGCACTGTAGGAGGACCCACATGTAAAAAATATTGAAACAAACATCCGGGAAAAATAGTTGTAGTTTGATGAGATTAGAGCAACAACGCGGACCTTAGCACCTATGCAACGGTTCACCAGACTCTAGGAAGGGAAGGCCCTTCAGGTTCAGATAGATGAGCTATGATGAAAAGACTCAATCATCTCAACAAGAATGCAACCTTGGGCCAACGAAGCTAGTCAACTCTCTCAATATGTTGAGATTAAACTCAAAGGAATGAAAAGATGTGGTGGACCATTGGATTGGCAGTCGAGGGGCCAAATACTCAGAAGTTAGTCGAAGAGGTTCGATAGGCTACTGCGTAGTGCACAACAAAGCTTCAAGCATTGAAGGTGTTAGGGTCCTATAATAAGAGGATTCATAATTTTGAACTAGATATGATTAGTCTTGTAATATTGTACATACTTTTGCTTTCTGCAAAATGCTTTCCAATATTAAAAATAAAAAATGTAAAGAGGGTGAGTCCTAAAAGAAAAATCAAAGGACTAAAAGAAAAGGATCAAAAAAGAAAATAAAATATGAACCCCACCAAAAATAGATAAAAAAATAGATTTTGAAAATGATGCAAATTCAAATGCACTACTTTTTACTTTGCCTTTGCAAAATAAGATTGTGTGAAGCTTGTCAAAAATTCCATAGTCCATGAAGGTCAAATAGTTTAATCTTGATTCATTCATGCATTAAATTTCATGTTAATAGATAGAGAATAAATATGTAGCCAAATTGTTTAATCTTGGCAGATCAGTAGTTAGGTAGAGAATAATAATGAGCTCATCAGTTTAATCTGAGCCATTGGAAGTCATAAGATTAGAATTATATAGTTTGCTTATCAAAGAAAAAGAAATAAAGGGTCAGCAAGCTCAAATGCACCCAATAAATGAAGAGAAAATGCTAGGATAAATAAAGGGTAGGTAAAAGAGGTTTTGGAGTGCACAATCTTGTAAGCTCAAATGCACCTTCATTATTCTTAATCCTATGTTTCATGTGCAGGAGGAATTATCAAATAAAGAGGACATTCAAGCTCATTCACTAATTTCCTCTCATTTCACTAAACCCCTTACATGTATAAATTATTAATTTCCCTTCATTACCCCTTCATTACTTTTCATTCCCTAATGTTTTTCCCCTTCTTGGTTCCAAAGGACCCTTCCCTCTTCATTTCCCCTTGTAAAAATATCCCTACCCCTTCATTTTACTTTCCCCCTATTTCATCTCATTTTCCCTTGTAAACCCACTAAAACCCCCTTATCCTAAGTTTAAAAGGTATAAATGTATCGGGCCTCATTGAAAACCCTCTCCGATACCCTTTTAACTCAACCCTTATATTTTTTTAACCTATAGTCCCACTTCATATATTTAACCCATCGCACCACGTATAACCCATGGTACCCACCTTTTATTAACCCATCGCATATATTAAATCCTGTAATTATTTTTTAATTAATTACATTTCATTGTAATTAAACGTGAACCCACTCAGCCCTCTCAACTCTGCCGTGTGATGGTCTTGCAATCACCCACTTCCAGATCCAATGACCCATACCCATTTCACGCACTCCCATCGTTCAACTGTTAAGATCTCAAAAGCACGTGAGATTCACGGTTTTGCCTGATCACAATTTTTCTACATGGTGGCCCCACGTTATATCACGTGCTGTAGAAAAATACCACCCTATACTCAAAAGTGGTGTGATAAGCCATGATATCACCTCCTCACATAAAAGGAAACCACCCATTGTTCATTCATTAATCCTGCGCCCAAAACTTAACCGCTGTTGGTTAAAAGCCAAAAAGATGCCCTTTTACCCTTTTCACTATTATTTTGTTGCCAACAACCTTTGCTGACCAACTCTAAACCCCGAAGCTCTATTCAACTGTTTTGACCCCACTTACAACGAAAAGACACTGCAGATTCCAATTTGAAGCAGCACAAAGACAATTGAAGCCTCAGAAAGCGTTCGCTACTCCCACAGAACCTTAACTGCACACCAAATCTTCGTTTTCTAGGTATTCTTGAAAGAATTAGAAAGTCCCTCTACTTAAACTCTACATAGTGTTTATAAATGGTCAATTAATTGAAGTAATTAAAAAATCCTACCAAACTAAAGAAACCCACCATGCATCCAAAAGCCCTATCCTACATACTGTATTCACTTTTTGCACTATTCCAGAAGTCCTAAGCTTACTCGTTAAGCCAGATAAAGATTAATTCAATAGAATAAACCAAATTATGGCTTCCCAAAGCATTCTGAATGAAAAACCCCTGCAAATCCCTTAGCTGGACATTGACCACCTCCCATTGGTTGACATAGATTTCCAAATCAAAGACACAGTTTCCCCTAACTATCTATTGAAAATCCACTGCTAGAGTAAAGACAAATTCCTCAACCACAGCGATGATGTTCAGTTATGGGAATCAAATTTGCCCAAATAATTGTTCCCACAGGTATACTAGTTCCTTGAAATCATCCACCTATGCCAACTTTGTTATATCCCAAGCCAAAGAGCCATAGTCTCCCCTATCCAACAGATTTTATTTATAATCACTGCAAAGTCAATAAACCAATTGTCATAGGTTCAACCAAAGCCAAATGAAACCCCATTTTCCATTTAAAACCTACTTGAACTGTGCTTGAAGCTGGACCTTCCCAAGAGGTCTCAATTTTTTCAAACTTTCATCCTAGAAGAGGCTCATATTCGTAAAGACACTCCTCCATACTCTTCCACCATTTTCTCTGAGAGGGCCACACAAATTGTAACCATGCTCTCTTGTATTCTAGGATATACCATTGATGAGCATGTAGATGAGCCTATACTTTCTTTTCTCTCTATTTTTTGCCGAGGCAAGCCTCCAACTACAGTTTTCAATTTTTCCTAGTTATTAGAAGACAGAATCCATGATCAATTGATCATATTGCCAAATGAAAGAGTATTTAAATACTCTTCAGTATTGTTCCACATGTTCTTATATTTACAATCAGACAGTTTTTCAGTCAACATCCAAAAGTTGGACATTAAGGGCCATCCTAGATCTGTGATATTTTGGACACCCTTAATCCAAAAATATTCTATTGTTTTCAGCTACAAGGAGTTCATTGATTCCTTTATTCACCTAGTTATCAATATGCTAAGTAGTAGCAATCAACCCAAGATCAGTGAGGAGATAAAGAAAGTTTTGTAGCTGTCTAAAAATAGTAGAATAGGAGACTGGTATTTATACCTGGACCACACTGAAATTAGGATATATGGATGCCATCTCACTCCCTATAGGTTGCCCAAATATCTCCCAATGAGGATATTTGCATTATAGTATAACAGGTAGGTTATAAATTCAGATGATGTGAATTTTCTATCAGCTAGGAAGAAAACACAGTTCAAAATAAAAAACTAGCTTGTTCCTTTTATCTATAATAATAGGGAGGCTAGAGAAGAAGCAATTTTTTTTTACAGGAAATGAAGTTCAGTAGTGGTTTCAAATGGTAGTATGACCCTTTAGGAGTAAAAAACAAACTAAGACTCAAATTTAAATCGTGCCCCTTGATGCATGACTCTAGGCCAGACATTGAAAAATATGCCAACCAATCAGAGTGGTTGGAAAATAGCTTAATAGACATGGAGAAGAAGATGGATACTAGTTCCATTCTGCATACTCCAGCCCTACTGGACAGAAATGTAAAAAGGACCAGGGAAGAAGGCTCTTGCTCAAGCATAGATACAACACATGATATATTTGATATTATGTATAGGAAGAAGCCCAAGCTAAATCCTGTAAATGAGAAAGAAGAGATACTTGAGACAGTTGAGACACTTCAAATCATTGATACAGGTACAATGCTCAGAGGAAACTCATCAACCTTCCACCTCTAATACTCAGAGTATTCAGAAGCAGCTTAGTATTAAAGTTTCTTCATCCAGCAAACCAGTGGATAAGGAAAAATATATAAAAGAGAAGTATAAGGAAATTAAGTTGAGAAATGAGGCATTGAAAGCTGAAACCTATGCCCAGTATTTCAAACAGACTCCTACTAATCATAATATATTGTTTTTAGTTTTTGACATTAAGACAGGGAAAATGCAAATGACCTTTTTGCAGCCTACAATACAACAACCTAAGTCATCAGCAGATTACAGAAAGGAAAAATTTGATGTTTTGGCCAGGGATGTTCATCCCATAGATCAGATTGAATTTCATAAGCAAGCAGGAGAAATGATATACTCAACGATGACCAACAAGGCTATGAGTGTACAAAAACTTCAAAATTCTCTAGACAATATCACAGCATAGTTTAAGCTAGAGAAAGCATCCTCACAAGCAAAGGATAACAGAATCAAATCATTAGAAGAAATAATGATTGAGATAGGCTATAATCCAAGTGACATCAAGGAATTAGAAAAGCTCCTAAAGAAGAAAAATGAAGACATTTCTACATTGAAGAAGCAACTAAAATTGCCTCCTTTTGAACATCCAGAGACCAAGGAAGTTCTAGAGAGCCAAAGCCAAAAAGATGAGATGATGGACCTCATTCTGCAGTTAAATGCTCAGTTAAAAGAAATGGAGAATGAAATGGATAAGTTAGTGTAGGAGAAATAGGCTAGCATGGAAACAACTACTGTCATTGATATTCCTACAGTTACTACAACAATTCCTTCTACTTCGGCAGCTTCATTGGCCCCACCAGCTCCACTAGCTACAACACTTCCAACTGCATCAACAACTACATCAGCAGCAGGTTCAACAACAGTAGCAACTCATCCTAGTGATGAAGCAAGTAAACTAGTCAAAGCCATGGAGGATATGTCCATCCAAACCAATGAAATAAATAGACTTAAGGAAAAAATAAAAAGTCTAGAGGATGAAAAGAATTTGGCTCAAATCATGCATAAGAATGAAACATAGAAATCAAATAGGTCGAATGAAAGGTTATAGAAATTAGAGAAGGAATTGATACTCAAAGAGCCACTAGCCCAAGAAAAACAACTTTTATGGGCTATTTGGTCATATATGCAGGTGATATTTGAACAAAACGATTTGGTCAAAGAGGTTAGTGAGGCAATTCAAAGGGTTAGAGATGAACTTGGAAATATAACAGAAGAAGCCTCAAGGATAATCTAGTTCCTTAACTCAAAGAACAAGTATGAACTGCAAGAGCTTGGAATAGCTGACAGAATTGGGACCATACTAGAGGTAAAAAAGGTAATCACCAAAAGGAACCTAATGACACAACTTGAGTATAAATGCCAAACAATGGAGCTAGCAATAACCATGTTTATGGTAAAATTTGATGCTTTGAGGCAAAAAGGTCTACCTAAACCATTGGTGATTAATGACAGGTTGATGCCACATGAAGGCTATGAAAAGAAAATCAGTGAAGTGGCAAAGGAACAATCCAAAAATTCCTCTACGAAAGGGATGCCTACAGGAAAAGTCCTTTACTAGACTTTTGAGAACCTCTTTTACCTCCAGCATGAGGTAAAACATCTTTTTGTAAACAAGCCCACTTTTTCAAAATACACGGAAACTGATAAAGTCCACAGAAGAATGGTAAATATCAAATTACCAAATGCAGAAACTTGGGAAAAGTTGAATGATTTACTGTAAAAGTGCAAGGTAAACAGTGAACACAGAGCAATGAAAGCGAAACAATAGATCTACTAAGTCAAAGAGTATCAGATGAAAAATAGAGTTTAAATATGAAAGAATATCAATCAAAGGCAGAGTAAAAGGACAACCAGCAGAGAGCAACAACGAAAGAGAGAAAGCAGTAAAAGATCAAAACAACAAACAATAAAAGAGGGACAACTTGCATTAGTTACATATCTATCTCTATCTTCTTGCATGAAGATATTTCTTTTTCGTAGAATAATTCCTAAAACAGTTTAGGATATTTTGTAATAATTTTTTGTATAAATACTTCATAATTCAAAGTATAGGGGGTGGATTGCTGAACATTTCTATAGTTATTATTGATCTGAAAACCCGAGGGTTTATTGTAACATTTTCAAGTCAGCAGACTGGATTGAGTAATAAAGGCATTGCATTACAAGATTCATGTGTTGGGCCACTTCATTGAAGTATCTTTCATTTGTTAAATTGTTATTTTCTTAAGTATTTCACATACATACATGTTTTCCAATTTGAATGAAATAACTAGAATTTTATTACAAAATTTGTTTAAGTACACTATGTCTTGAACAGTTATTCATTTTTATGTTTTATTCTTATATCCAGACTAGGGAATTCTTCATTTCTCCTTAGTTTCAATTGACCTCTTTCATTTCCCTCATTATCTGGTTTGAGGAATCCTTAACTACTCCTTGACCCTGATCGAAAAACCACTTCACCATCTGGCCTAAAAGATCTGAATTTACTCAGCTACCTTGCCCTGTGAACACTATCTTTAGAACTTGATTCAGTCATGTTTTCTTGACATTTGGACTACATGGCCCAATGCTAAAAAGACACTTATCTATCCATCTAAATTAGTGATTCCACCATCAAATCAAATAAAAAACCAACCAAGATTAAATAACTAGCCTAAAATCAATTAACTCAACAAAGTTAAACAATTAAGAAAGAGCCCTCTCTGAGCACCAGGAAGGTTAGATCCTGATCTCAAAAGTAGGTTTGTGGTTACCTCTATCATTTCTTTGAACACAACATGACAACCCTAGGGAAATTTTAGAGTGATAACAGAAGGAAACATTCAGGTGGAATCAATGCACATGTCAAGGATGTACCGACAGAGTGACTCGGGATGAGTCTATGTTGGGGGCCTGTTGGGATGGGGACCCCCAACTCCAACTTGTTCTAAGTTTTGGATTTTATATTATTGTAAAGTCTCCACAATTTGAGGAGTGGAGCACATGGAACGTTAAGAGTCAAAAGCAGCTTTTAGGAAGGTCAAAGCCCCTTATATTGTAAAAGGATGAGATGTTTTGATGACACAATGAACTCCACCATGGTTCATGGACCATGGTAATGTAATGTAAAAGATATAAAAGGGATTCATCTAGAGAGAGGTCTTAGTTAATGAATAGGATTTTGAGTCTATTTTGTCTATAATTCTGTATTCTGGCTCAGGGGAAGGCTCTTGCAGCTGAGTGCGTGAAGACCTTGGTAAGTCTGCAACTCAATGCATGAGCTCCCTGGAAATGTGTGCGCAGGGTGAGAAGAAGTGTATGTATTGAAGATCTGAAGTAATAAAGTGTATTTGAAGAAATTTTGTGTGTTCTCTATATATTTATCTATTCTATGGTTATGCTTAGCTATAATTCGACTCTCTGTGATATTGTCATAATTGCATCGCGAAGGTCCACATCTAATTTTATGTGGTAACTTATGCATGTTAGAATAATTAGGTGAAGCTCGTACATCTAATTAAGTAGAAATTGATTTGAGTTGTTGGTTCTGAGGATAAGGGTTTGCAAAGGTCAAATCAAGTCCTAGATTAAGGAAACACATCGCTGCTACATCACATAGCCTTTTGGATGTAGAAACCTAGTTCTAGCATCCCCTAATACTGCCTTAAGTGAGGCTACAGTCTGTGCTAAGCGGAATATTTCTGAAAGGGCCGATAATATTGGGTTTTTTGGTTAGCGTAGCTAACTCTGAACCTAGGTCCAAGCCCCCTCAACCCAAAAGTGCTTCACTAGGATCGATGAACATCAACATAGCACCTTGCAACCTGGTATGCCTATCTATCCACTTTTCTCCTTTTGTTGAGAAGCCTGTGACTTATGCTAAGACTGTCTTATTCACCAATATCTGTCTACCTTTAACTGTTGTTACTCCATTGTTCAGGTTTTGTAGAAATTCCAAGGTGACTGAATTGTCAAATCCTTGTAGCCTAGAGAAATACTCAGTCCAACCTACTTGTTCCAAATTTCTCCGCATCTGTTCAAAGGCCCGAAGTTGAGCTGGTTCACTCTAGATTGATCTACCACCCATACTTGTTTTTTCTCAAGAAAATATTCAGAAGTTGCATATAGAGTTTTAGCCAACAACTTGCTGAAAAATAACAATATGCAACTATGATCTCAATATAACATATGCAAATAGAATTACTATAATGATTATTCATCCTTGTTAATTGTGCCAATATCATGTCATGCATGTGATTTTTCACTTCCTCCAATGACAAGAAAGGTCGACTGTGACCATTGGTGATATGGAAAATTGGCGATATATTAATGCATTTAGTTACCATAATGGGGAATGGTCAAATCAAGAAAGTTCACTCGGTGTAGTGATGAGGCATATTTAATGCCGAGATAGGTTGACGCATGAATATCTTTACAACGTTCGAAGTGTAAAAGAAATATAGATCATGGGTAAAAGCAATGTGCACCATAAGATTACCCTTTGAAGAGAGAATAAATAGATTTAGCAAGGTCCCTTTATAAAAATAAATATGCATTCCCGATATCTAAAGATAAAGATTTGTTCACATAGGCTTTAAATTACCACCTTAGTTATTATAATAGATTTCCAAATTAGTTTTGGTGATTCCTCCTTTATTTACTAAATAGGGAAGTAAAAATCACAAAGTATTGATATAGTGATTCCAATTATACTTCAATACCACAGGCAGAGCCTCTATTGCCAGTAGGTGTCCATAGCCTCGACAAGGTTTCCTTTTAACCCCTTGATATGCCAGTATCCCATTCACTAAAAATTCATGACTTTTTTTTTTAAATTTTCTCCAAAGACCATTGTTCTAGCGTGGTGACCAGTTGGTAACAATGCCATTCACCATATCTTAACAAAGTGAACAAGCCGGCTCATGATGAGACCTCTTGTCCTTTGAATAAAATGTCAAAGGCCATTACCTTGGCTTGGTGACCATAATGGTAATTTCATTGTGTTAAGTCTTATGATCATGGTAGGTCGGCTCGTGATGAGACCTCCTATTCTTTTGAGAAAAAATATATATTCTTAATTTTATAATTTTTTATTCTTTTTTTTTTTTGTATGAAAAATTGGTGAACAGGGTGGCTCATCAACTCCTTAAGAGTTAGGGATGGCGTAAGAAGAATTGTGACAAATTTTCCATTTTAAGTTGTGATTTTCTTTCCCACAAATTTATGTTTGAAGGAGATCACTAGTCTATATGGAGAAGAGAAAAAAAACTACTTTGGTGGTAATTGAGATAATATATCATGAACAATTTATGTTACTTACAATATCAAGATTGCTAGAATTTTTATTTTGATAGGGTTTTCCAAATCAAATAAGATATTCTTCATAAGGTAATTTTTGGAGTAATATAATATTTATCACCATGATAATAAAATAATGCTTCGAAACCATAAAGAAAATCGCATAGTTATAAGGGAACAATAGTTGTAGACAAAGGAACAATGACCGTGTCCAAAGGGAATGGAAACCACTATGAAAGGTAATAGTGGTTGTGACAAAGGGAAACAACAACTGTGATAAAAAGGAGCAGCGACCGTTATAAAAGGAAATAACGTTGTTAGAATGACAATTTGTGTGACAATGGAACAACAATAATGACCAAAGGAATGACCTCTGTACCCAAAGGAATAATAGCTGTGATAAAGGAAACGATGACCGTGCTTAAGGGAACGACAACTGTGATCAAGGGAATGACAACTATAATGAAGAGGCATTGGTAACGGGACAACAAGCTATGTTGCAAGGGAACAACAACCATGACCAAAGGAATGACAAATATGATAAAGGAAACAATAATTGTATCCTAATGGAACAACAAGCTGTGTGAAAGAGAATGGTAGATGTAACCAAAGAAACAACGATCGTGATAGAATCAACAAGTTGTAGTAGAATCAAAAATCCCTTTTCCCTTAGTTTATTATCATCAAATGTAAAAGAAAAAAAACTAAGCAGATTCCAAACAAAAATATATATTATGTACAATATGCAAAGGTTTTTTTGAAATTTCAAGGAGATGTAGTTGCCGGGTTACCTCTCGAGTAAGATAACATCTAAAAATTAGAATCATTAATTATCTGATGGTAAAAAGACTCCCTTTTGAGTAGTTGGTGATAAAGATGTAACCGATGTCCGTTTGAAAGAAAAGACGAACTAGACCCATCAATGGAGGTCAGGGTCACTATACCATTATTGTGAACTTTGGTGATTTCATAAGGTCCAAGCCATCTCGTCTGAAGTTTTCCTGGAAAGTTGAAATATGGAATCATACAGCAATGCCCAGTCACCTTTATAAAATGTCTTCTTTTTAATGAGATGATCATGCCAATTGGTCCTGTACTATTGAATAATAGTTGTGCATTGCAATGCCAATAGGCGTGCCTCGTCCAATTCATTACGCTGATGCAATTACTGCTTTTGCGCTTTTGTGAAGTCCACTTTGAATTATTTTGCAGTTTTAAGAGTCTTTATTTAAAGCTCAATCGGAAATATAGGTTCCTTGCGAAAAAAAAATGATATGTTGAGTGGCCAGTAGTGTTATGCCATGTCGTCTAGTAAGCCCATAAGGCTTCTAAAAGTTTAGTTTCCCAATTCGGACGATTCGTCAATACTTTTTTTGTTAGAATTTCTGCCAAGACTTTATTAGTGCTTTCCAGTTGTCCATTTAGTACCCGTGGGTGGTACCAAGAAGTAATTATGTGCTTGATATGATAATTATGAAGGGTGGTTGAAATATTATGAGTGGTAAGTTTTGATCCCCCATCTGTTATTACTTCTATTGGTAATTTGTATCACACGAAAAGTTCAAATAGGAAGTTAATAATTGCTTATTCGATGGCTTTTGGAAGGGTTACTTTCTTCCACCCACTTAATCACATAGTTTGTACAAAATAAGATGTACACTTTTTGGTTTGACATTGGATTAAAAGGACCCATGAAATCTATGCCCATCTCTCAAAGGGATCTATTACCAGTTACAGCTGCAGAGGCATTTCATCAGCTTTGCTAGGACGAACCATTATTTGGTAGTTGTCACAGCCTTGGAGATACTTTTTGGCATCTTTAAATATCATGGGCTAGTAATAAACCATCTGGAGTACTTTGTGTCCAATTATACAATCAACGAAATTCCCATTATAGGGTTCATCATGGCAAGCTTGCAAAATATCATAAATTTCATCCTCCCTGATGCATCTGCAATTTGAAAACTGGAGCCCATGTGGAAGAGATATCCGCCTATCTAGGAAAATCGAGCACTACACTAAACAATTAATTTCCTTTCCCGTGGTGACAAATGTGATGCCAGTTTTCCTGCTGCCAGGTAATTCGCCACATTAGCATACGAAGGTGTCTTTACTGTTACGACAAACAAATGTTTTTCTAGGAATTGATCATCCACTAGTGATGGGTCAATTATCTTAGGTACTCGGGACAAGAAATATGCAACGATATTTTCTTTTCTTGAGCGATATTTGATAATAATATCAAACTCATGTAATAACAACAACAATCTAGTCACCTGACCATTAGTAATAGGTTTTTTTGGTAAATATCTAATATCAAAATGATGAGTGTACACAAAAATTGGATATATAGTTATATAATGACGAAATTTATTAATAGCATATACAACAACTAAAATTTCCTTCTCTGTCACTGTATAATTTAATTCGGCCAGTGTAACATTTTTGTTGATACAGTAAATGGTGTACAGTTTCTTGTCTTCTTCCTGTCAAAGGACAATGCCTATTGCTGTGTCTGATGCGTCAGATGAGATATGGAAGTGAAAATTCCAATTTAGTCGTCTTAGTACTGGGCTTGTTGAAACCAACTTTTTAAGATTTGCAAAAGTGACATCACATTTTTCAGTCCATTCAAACTCGACGTTATCTGTTAAAACATATAATGGTGCAAATATTTTTGAGAAATGTTATATAAATCTACGATAATATCTGGCATATCCAAGGAAACGACGTACCTCTATTGGTGTACAAGGTGTGGGTAACTTAAAGAATTACCTCAATCTTTTCCGGATCTACTTGAATACCTGTAGTAGAAATATAATGTCCTAAAACTACGCCTTCGGTCATCATCATATGACATTTTTCATGGCTAAGGCATAATCTAGTAGCAATACATCGTTCAAGAACTTTTTCCAAATTCTTCAAGGCTTGATAAAATTCATCACCATACGAGGTAAATTCGTCCATATACAACTCAATTCCTTCGTTAATCAAATCAGAGAAAATACTCAAGATCACCCTTTGAAAAGTGGCTAGAGCATTACACAACCCAAAAGGTAAAACTCTATATGCAAATGTTCCCCATGGGCAGGTAAATGTGGTCTTATCTTGATCTTCAGGAGCGATCTAGATTTGGTTATAATTGCTGAAACCATCTAAGAAGGAGAAAAACTTCTTCCCAGCGAGAGTGTCAAGGACTTGGTCTACAAATGGAAGGGGAAAATGGTATTTCTGGGTAGCCTTATTAAGTTCTCTATAATCCACAAAAATTCTCCACTTCCCATTTTTCTCAGGGGTGAAAACTAATGGAGAAACCCACTGGGTGTTTGAAATAGGTTATATAAAATTAACATCCAACAGTTTTTGTAAATTGTGTTTTAGTATATCCCTGAGATGTGGATTTAATCTTCTCTGGGGTTGCTGAATAGCATGAGCATATTTCTCTATGTAAATGTGATGAGTACATAATTGTGGGTTGATGCCCTTCATATATGAATATTCCCAGGCAAACGCTTGTTTATATTTGGGAATAATCTAGATTATTTATTTTTGTTGCTAGTTATCAAGATTAACATTAATGTTAAGGGTTTTACCTAGTTCAATTTCAATTGGTATGCTATTATGAATGACAGTCGTGGGTATATGATCATTATTTTGAATTTCTAATGGATCTTCCTGGGCTTCATTATCAAGTATAACTTTCAACATTTGACACGTTGGATTCCCTATGGTAGATGATCTATTAATGAAGCTGTTAATTATATCATCTTCTGTCTGATTTTTAATTTTGAGGGCTTCATCTAATGTAAGAGGGGAGAAAATGTTTTCTTCCTGGTATCTACACGAGTATGTATGATAATTTTCAATAAGCGAGCTGGGTTTAGCAGGTGGATATATGATGGGGTTTTTGCTAGCATTTCCCTTGGTAATTGTCATGTTGCCTATTTGGCATCCAATATAATTGATGAGCCCTAGTATTGCAGCAAGGATGCTACAACTCCTAGGGTGACCAACTTTACTTTATCGACCCAAGGTTCATACAAACTTGGAGGTGATAGTGTTATATGCACAGCAGATGCACCAATCTACTCTTGTCACTTCTCAACTAGGGCGATAGAACACTAGGGTTTCTCAAACCTGTCTTCTATTAAATAGAAGGAGGGTGAATCCTGATAGTGAATGTAAAGATATCTTTAATGCAGAAAGTAAATGCTTGCCTATTTTAAGGAAATGAAAGTGTTGAATAAAAAGTGCTATGAAATGACATGAAATTACCTAACTAAGAATTAACACACATTACTTGCAGAAAAGACCTAATTTAACCTTGCATTCTATCATCTAGCTATCTAGACTAAGTAGGCATGGAAATTATCCTAACATTTCTATGATTGATGTATGCATGCACTAGCTAAATATTGCAGAAAAGAGTCTTTTGGTTTTCAATTTAGAAATGTAAATGCTAAGCTGATAATCCGATCTTTTGCAGAGGAGGAAGGTAAGAGAAAGCTGGTACAAAATGGCATTGAGGGTATGGAAGTCAAGTTGAAGGCCTATCCTAAGATTTGATCATCATTTCTTCCCAGAACAGTCTAAAACAGGCTACTGCAGGGTTTCCTATAGTTTCGATAGGGTTTCCAGTAGTTACTACAGGATGTCCTAATTTACTACAGGAAACTTAGCTAAAAGTTGTGGGAAGGTAAGGAAGGTGAAAGGAAGTGTATGGAGAAGTTTCACACTACCCAAGGATCAATGCAACTCTTTAGGATGGTTGGATTTTCTCAAGGTGGCTACCCACAGTGGCTACAAAACAAAAATCTGAATTAGTGGTTCGTAGGATTGGGCGAGAGGTGGAGAAGACTTAGAAGAGGATGGTGGAATGAGGTCCTCCCTGCATATCAGCAACTCCTGCAAAAACACATATACATTTCTTCATTTATGCACATATTTATGTAAATGTGGAAAATATGAGTTGAATTTGAGAAACTGATTTATTGATGGCTAATGGCTTAAATCTATGGAGTGGAATGCTCCCTAGTCTATAGAGAACTTAAGAAACTAAAATGACAATTGCAGGTGCTTCTAAGAAATCTTAAACAATGATCTACTCAACAAGAAATCCTAAGCTATGTAATAACCAAACAATAAATTTGCTTTTGGGGCTGTGAGAGTGGGGCCCTCAAACCATGATCCCATGAGTGAGATGAGTAAGAGGCCACTGTCACAAGTTTTAATGAAGTATTTTATTTCACTACTGTAACATTGATCTAGTTTTCCAAGTAATGGAAACAAAACTAATGATTCATTCAAAGAATTGTAAATTAAATAAAACATAGATAACTTCAACAACTAATCTATGGTTCTAATCTAAGAATACATGTACAAAAAGAGGAACATACACTGCTAGGGTTGGGAACTAACCCAAGAGCTTCAGCCCTGTGAATCAAATCAGTGCTAGATCAAAGAAACCATTTTCATTATCATCCAAATGTCAAAAATAACATGAGAATAAGAGTTGCTGGCTTGAGGGGGCTTGGATCCAGGTTCAGAGTTAGTTGTGTTAACCAACAAAACCCTACGCTACCGTCCGTTTTAGTAACAACCCACTTAGCGTAGGCTGCAGTGTCACCCGAGGAAGTATTGGTGGATGTTAGAACCAGGTTTTTGCATCTAGCAAGCTATGTGATGTGGGGGTAAGGTGTTTGTTCAGTTTAAGGCTTGATCTAACCTTCACAAACCCTTATCCTCAAAATCCCCAAACTTAAAGAAATTTCCAATTAAACAGAGTCATGATCTTCTCTTAAGGGTTTAATCACGCATAAAATAACATATGACAGTAGATCCAAATCTTCGTAGTGTAATTAAGACAATAATATAGATAAATGGAATTCAACTGAGCATAAATATAGAAAACACATAAGTATATAGTTTTGACTTAGAATTGCTTCAAATAATCTTTATTATTCCAGATCTTCAATACATATACTTCCAGACCCTACGCACACAGCTGCAGGGGCCCACGCACTCATCTACGGACTTACCAATATCTTCGCGCACACATCATTAGGAACCTTACCCTTTGCCTGAATATAGAAATATCTCACAATTACAGATTCAAAAACATATCATCATCAATTGATTTCCTTAGACTTGCTAAGACATCCCTTTATATATCCTTTACCCTTACAACACCATGGTCCGTGAACCATGGGTGGAGCTTAATACAACTTATCCATTTATAAAATACGGGGCTTTGAATTTCCTAAAAGCCCCTTTGACTCTTAACAAACTGCACTACTTGCACTCCGCTCCTCAAAATGTGGATCCTTTATAATATCTTATCAAAATTTAACTTTAGAATTAGCAAAAAATAACCCTGGGGGACCCCATCCCAATAGGCCCCCAACACAAAGAAGTGACTTGCCCCAAGTGACTCTACTAATATGTCCTTGATGCATACTTTGAGGCAGATGAATTCTGACTTTAAGGCTTGAAGTTCTGATGTACATTGTGCGGTAGCCTGCTGAACCTCGTTAACCAACTTCTCTATAGTTGGCCCTGCGACTGTTAAGCCCATCGTCCTATGTGACTGCTAAAGGGATTTCAATTTTCTCTGGACATTCTGCGACAATTGGCTACTTCATCGGCCCATGGATGCATCCTTACTGAAATGATAGAGGCCTTTCGATGTAGCTCATCAATTTGAGTCTGTATCAATTTCCCTTTATGGAGTCTGGTGAACCTATGCATAGGTGCTAAGGTCCATGCTGTCACCCTGATCTCATCAAACTGCAGTTGCTTCTCGTAGATGCCATCTTCAAGTTTTTACAGATGCAGGTCCTCTTACAGCGAGGCCCACATTTCCATCGTACTTTAAAAAATTTGGTTGCAGTCATTAACTCTAGTGGCAAGAACTTCCATATAAGCTTTGATAGCAGCCTCATGTTGCTCTCAGACTTCAAGAGGGGTGGTAGGCTACAACTTCATCTAAATCTCTAAATTTTACAACTGTAGCTCAAACCAGACATTTCCCACCTCGGCCTTAAATTCTTTCACCGTGGCTTCCAACTTCTGTAATTTCTTAGCTGAAGTTGCCTCTGCTAGAATCTAGAGCTCAGGATGCTCACTGCATACCTACATGAATTCTTCTGCAGCTGCTGACTACATGCAACGACCTCTTCTCATTCCTTTAGCACTTGCGCCTTTTCCACTAACATTTGTTGGTTATTAGTCTTGACTTCACTGATAAATAGTAACGCTTGTTATTCCCGGACCCTGAGCTCATCTGATACTCCTTGATGCAACTCATGCAATGACTGAATGGGGAGCATCGCAAGGTTAAGGCTCAAGCTCTTCATATGAAATGGGTGCACCTTGTCCTCTAAAGTCTCAACATGCAATGATCCCTATGGAAACTGCACTGCATGGGGGTCTGTGGTAAGCTCTGTTGTGGAGGCTGTCACGCTTGCTTGCTTCAGGCTCGCTTGACCCAAGATCGCTTGTATAATGCATCTATGTACTTACAATTCCTTAAGGCCTTGTTGGACCTTTGTCAATACGGATTGGTATTGCTCATTAATGTGTCCCTGGATATGTTCCGTTGTGTATCTGACAATATCCCCAATTTCGTCAAGGTCCCCCTTCGTGAGGGTTTGCGGCTTGATGTTGGTGGACTTGTCTGATTTCTGTTTCTTCCACGCATCACTAGCGCTCCGCTTTTGACACTTCTTGATAATGAATGGAGACTTGAAGTCATCTGTGCCCAAAAAAGGGTCTGCACCACCCTCTTCATCCTCGGTAGTTTCTATATTGACTGTGCGCCCTGTCTCCGACACAGTGGGTTCCTCCAGGTCAATTGTGACCTTCTTTCGATCTTTCTTGGTGTCTTTATTTGGATCTTTCTTCTTAGCCTGCATCTTTGCAGCAGTATTGCTTGTGCTGGTTACTATCATTGTGTCCGTCGGGGTGTGCTAATCGCTCGACCACTTACTAATAGTAGCCAAAATATGTTCTTCCTCTACTAGATATGGGGGTGCATGCCAATCGTATGTCGAATCCTTCTTGGAACATATATATACATTGTGAAAATTGGCCTTGAACTTTGCAACATCACAGTATTGAGAAAATAGTGTAGGTTATAATCATGGTTGTTGTCTCATCACCATGCATAGGTGTATTTCAAACATAACCCAAAACATATTATTCTCCATGGCCCTTGTAGGGTCTTTGGATGCCTACAATGAGGCATATCGTGCAAGTTCACAGGTATCTGGGTCCATCATGGGGAACTACGATTCCTTTGGTGCTGTCCAAGCTATTAAAGCAATCAAAAGTAACAACCATTCATAATGAAATGACTTTCCTTCCTCTTTTGGTTCAAAATAATCATCTAGGAATTCATGACACAGGTACCTTTCCCAATTGAACTAGACCCCCTGGTTGCACTACACAGCCAAGGAGACAATAGGGGTTGGCACTTCATCTGCGCAACGCTTTCTCATAATCTTCCCAACCAAAATAGAGACAGAAAACTATACAACCTCATCATTAAGATAGAGCTAATGGCATATCCCCGAGACTTCTTGATCAATCCAAAGTCACTCTTCATTTGATCTGTGAGTTTCTTCTCCTGTGACTTTCCTATAAAAGTATCATCTAGATTCACTCCCTCACAAGTTAGCACAATAATCCATTTGATTAAAATCTCATCAATAAGGATAAGTGTCCCGAGCCAAAGACACCCATCATGCACCAAAGCCTATAATTAGTGCACACATATAGTATTTATATTACTACGCCCAAAATGAGGAACATACAACATGTTCAACGATCTCGCATGCTAAATTCCAATAGCCCACACCATTGGTTCCACTCATGTGACACCTGCTTCTTCATAATGTACAGATCTTAGGTACTGGTTGGGCTCAAACTATGGGAATTTACTTTGGTCATTGAAGTCCCAATCTTCCATTTTCAGATATGGTAATCGGGCCAATAATTTTCCCTCAATAGGTATGTATTTAAGTAATTACGAAGTTAAAACCTTATATTTAATAGCATCCGGATCCTTCATGACCTTGGATGTTGGCTTCAGCAGTGACATATACGGAGGCAACCTAGAAATGGATTTGACTTCTTCGGCATTGATTTCTTCAAAGCCACCAGCGAATTCCTCTGCATCCAAGTCCTGCGTTCCATTGGCTGCTTGTTTTTATCCATTTTTCCCTTTTGTCTCTGCTTGGTTGGAACTTTCGTCTGTGATTTCTATATTGGGGTCTCCTATAGCTTTTTCTACTTCTTAGCTATTGTTGTTGAGGCAATAGGCTACTTTCTAGGGGACCTCGACGTCGTAGTATGGGAAGGTGGTGTAGAAGTCATGATATATCAAAATCCTCTTTGCAAGAATTCCTTCTCCAATTCTACCCAATTCCACTTAGACAACCAACAATTCTCTCTAATCACGTAGGCGCAAAATAAAAAAAATAAGATCTTTGAATGAAAAGTGTCTAAATGTGGAGCGAGGTGCCATATTTATAGCCTTTTTTGAATTCAAACCACTTGATTTCCTCTAGACCTCCCTCATTAATTCATTTTTGGCAGCATATTGCCATAGATATTCTCCTTAAATGCATTTCCTCCACTCCTTTTAATGGCAAAATAGCTGTCAGATCAACTGTTGCTGTTCCAATGGTCACTTTCTGGGTAGGCTACGTGGGACCCCTCGTTATGAGCAGCTATCTTGTCGCAGCTTCCACCTTTGCCGTCTTCCTAAACATCGCATAGCCCTCCTTCTTCGATAGAATTTTTCCCTGACAGATTAGTTTATAGTCTTGCACTCTCTTTGAACTTCCAGAAGCACTAAGACTTTCCTGCTGTTATGTAGTCATTGCACAGGGGCAGGATCATCCTTGTAGACTTTCAATCTACTCCCATTAATCCTGCCAAGAAACAATTCCCCATTCAGCTTCGCGAGCCGAACTATGCCACCATCTGAAATCTCCTTAATCAGATACGATCCTAGTCAATGCATCTGAAACTTCCCCAAAAATTTGGTAAAATTGCTGTCATACATTAGGACCTAATCTCCATTCTCAAAAGTATGCTTCTTAATGTGTCAATCATGCCATGCATTTTCTCTAGCTTTCTTCACCTGCTAATGGAAGCCAGCCAAAAAGTGGTCTTCCTCTAATGTAAGAAGCTGCACTAAGTGTTCCTCCATTACATTGCAATCTGCCATCTCAGTTACTGCTATGATCCTGAAGCTGGGCATTATATATATTCTATCAGCATCATTGCTTCTTGTCCATAAACTAGTCGAAATGGCGTTTGTCCAGTCAATTTTTTACAAGTCATCCTATATGGCCATAGCACTATTGGTATGCACACATGCCAATCATTCCTATTAACATCGCAGACCTTTTTTAGGGAATTTTCCAAGATCTTGTTGAAATCTTCAACAGTTCCATTCGCCTGGGGATGATACGGTGTAATCTTCTGATGGTAGATATGAAATTCTTATGTTAAAGTCGCAATTGTATCATTTAGGAAGTTTGAACCTCCATCACTCATCAGAATCTTCGGGCATCCAAACCTTGACAGAATAAATTCAAATATAAACTTCACAGCAGTTGTCACATTGTAATCCTTCACAGGTTGTGCCTCAGCCCACCTAGCTAAGTATTTTTCACAGTGATAATATAACGTGCTCCCATCTTCTTCCTTGGCGGCTGAGTAGGTCAAACGAAGTCACTTACCCATTTATCAAATGCTTGTAGTATGACTTTTGGATTTAGTGGAAGTTCATCCCTTTGTTATGGCCTCCCAGTCCTTTGACACATATCGCATGAATCTTCTGTGCAGTTTCCCTGTCCGCATAGTGTCCTCCAGGGACACCACCACGTGCTTCAACTAGGATATTGTGTCTTTCATATTTAGGCACATATCGTTGTAAAACTTCATCCAATCCCATCTTATATAATCTTCTTGCAATCATGGAAAAATCTGCAGCCCTGACAACTAATTCCTTCTTTTGCTACGTCGTATAAAATTAAAGAGCTATGCCAGTAGATAAAAAATGAATAATGTCTGCAAAATTTTCACCCGCAACTTTGATAGTAAAGAGCTATGCATCAGGTAACCTTCATCAATATTAGTGGTCTCTTTGCCATTCTTGATCTGAGAGAGGTGATCAGGTCAAACATTTAATCTCTTGGGCTTAACTATCACTTCAAAATCATACTCCTAAAAAAGAAGCAACCATCTACAAATCCCCCCCCAACACAGGCTTATCGAGCAGATACTTCAAAGAAGAATGCTCCATGTACATTTTAAAGTGTGTACCTAATAGATAATGGATGAATTTTTGTAGTGCATAAACCATGGCCAACACTTCACACTCAATAGTAGGAAAAAATTTATCTGCCTTCGACAATTTTTGACTGGAAAATGCAATTGGGTAATCAATATCTCCTACCCCTGGTTGAGATAAGATAGCTCCCAATGCTATACAATACGCATCCACATGCACATGAAATTCCTTCTTCCAATCCTTGAATACTAGGATTGGTGTTGTAACCATCTTTTCCTTCAGAATATCCAATCTCTTCTGATAGTTGTCGTCCCAGCAGAACGTAGCATCCTTCTTTAACAACTTCTCCATGGGCGCAATGATCAGCGCGTACACCTTAATAAAATTCCTGTAGTACATAGTATGACCCAAAGTCGTGCGTAGCTACTTTACTTTCCTAAGGGGCTCTAAATTTATAATTACATCAATCTTAGTAGGGTCTACAATCAATCCTTGCTTGCAAACAACATGTCCCAAAAGTATTCCATAAGGTACACAAAAAATCCATTTCTTCAAATTCAAGGAAATCTAATACTTTCTACAGCTATCCAACATTAGGCGTAGACTAGAGACATGATTCTTGACTAGCCCAAACAATATCCAGTCATTGAAGTAGACTTCCAAAAATTTATGAATGAATTCCTTGAACACAACAACTACCATCCTTGAGAATATCACAGGAGCATTTTTTAGTCCGAAAGGCATGACTGTATATTGTAAAGATCTCCATTCTATAGTGAAGGTAGTCTTTCTTCTAGCCTACAGCCCAATCTTAATTTGTTGATATCCTAAGAATACATCTATGAATGAATAAGCTTCCTATCCACCAACATTTTCTAGAACTTCACCTGTAAAAGTCGTAGGAAATGGATCATGTACACATGCATCATTTAACTTTTGCAGATCAATGCAGATCCTAATATCACCATTCATTTTCTTCTCCTAGACCACCATAGGAACGACGCATTATGATTCTTCTATGTGCTCAATTATTGTTGCCGTGAGCATCTTATTAATTTCCTGTCTTACCTTTTCCTTGTATTTTTGATTAAACAGATATGGGCACTGCTTAACTGATTTCACATTTCATTTTAGATTGATCTTCATTGTACCCAAATCTCCTACTATCCCCTTCAAGTCAAAGAACTTAGTTGGAAATAAATCCTGATATTCATGTAATAATTCAGAGACCATATCCGTTGTGTCTTCATCCCCATAGTCACCAAATGTTCGCGAATTTCTGTTCTGCTTCTGAGCCAATACTTACCTATTTTGTGTGCACTGGTTATGAGATATCATGGATCTTTACATTAGGTCCAACAACTTTGCGCAGTCCCTCTGACTGAGGAATATTAATATTCCGTGGATCCCCATCGCCTTCTTCCATAGTAACATTGTAACATTCCAAAGAATGTTGTAGCTGTGTACTCTATTCAGGCTGTATCCAAGTGATAGGCTCTACGGGTGTTTAGAAGATTGATGATTTAATCTCCTGAAGTGCTTCAAGAGTGCATGAAAACCCATCTTCGAAACTGAATGTCAGCAAGAAACTCTCCTTCATTTCATCCCAATCAACAGTCCATGTCGTAGCTCCATATTTAAACACCAGTTCCTTGGGATAACATCCAAGGTATGAATAAAGATATGCACCCATTCTGGTTGAGGTACCTCACCCCACGCCTTAGTCCATCGAGCCAGATTTTCATGTAGATCATCCTTTCTTGTGTACTTTTCAGTGATCAGGTGTTTGCATAACCAAATCGTAAGCACATCATTCTACGATATTCCTTTGAGTCAACAAAATTATCCTTGTACTGATCCAAAATGGATTCAGTTTTACCTCCGGATTAAAGTCTTCAAATGCAGACTAACGGTGCGAACAGTGCGTAAATCTAAGTTCGGACATAGAAGCTAAGAGGACTGTTACACAGTGAGAATGTAGCAGTGAAGCACAGTCATTGGATCAGTTAGATCAATGAACGAGAGTCAGGGAGATAGATGGCTAGGATTAAGTTGCGCAAAATAAAGTTAAGAAATGACAAGATCATATTAAGTTTTGTATTGAGAATGTGGGTAGTATTTGGAAAGTGGGAAATGATTTCTCGTGCGTCCTAAAGGCTCAAAATGGTATTTCTAAAATTCACGCGATTAACCTTAGCGTGCAACACGTAGCACGAGAAAACCACTTTTCTCGTGCGCTCTCGATCTGATATCGATTGAGCAAGATTTCATGCGAGATTGCACGACAGCCGTTCGATTGGATGGGTCACATCGACAGTAGAGATCGTCCAGGCTAGTTGGTGAGTGTACTATAGGATAGCCGTTGGACCACGCGGGATTGATCAACGGTGGAGATTGACCAGGATGGTTGGTGAACGGGTGACGCGATAGCCATTGGATCAGACTTGGTAATGGATATGATAAACTTGTATTTATTATGGTGTTAAGATCACCACTGGAAAAAGGCTAGATGGTTGGGGTCAAACACACGACCATCGATCCTTTTGATTTTATGTTATCGTATTATCCCACATTCACTGCAGATTGCAACTACAAATGGTATAAAATACCATATCACCGAAACATAACCAATAGGTCAATAGTTCGAGCTTGAAACAAAGCCAAACTAATTTTTAATAAAACCATTGCAGGTGCCAAACGCGCCCTACCACCAGTGCACAGTCCGAGGTGGTTTTATGTAGGCAGAATGTCGTTTTTTTCCAAACATAGGGTGGTTTTACAGGGACAAAGGTGGTTTTGGACCATTCTAGGGGATCTGGAGGTCACAGTGGCCAAATATGGTCAAGTTTATACTTGTTTGACTCGAAATCTCAAGTTGAACGCAGTGGTGATGCCTATTTTCTTATTTAAGGCTATATTTTCGAGCTCATACATGTAACAACAATTTGAAGACAAAATAAAGAGGTCAACACTGGAAGCGCAAGGACCAAGAGACGTAGCTAGAAAGTCTGCTGAACTCCTTTATTGAATTTGGTTGTGTTGATGTGTTTGAATGTGTTTTCAAGTTGTTTATGTGTTTATGTTATTCACAATATTTTTGATCCGTTGCACTAAGTAACTTAAGAAAATTCACACATAGTCTATAATACCTTTTTCATTAATGGATCAAGTGGTATTAGAGCTCAAGGTTTTTAAGGTTTGACAAGTTTGTGTGGAGATTTGAATGCTTACTAGGTTGAGGTTCGGACGAGGTGAAGGTGAACTTGTTGAGGTGAATCCAGAGATAGGAAGGTTCTTTTGACAAAGAAGGATGGTAGATGAAACTCCACTTGGATCAGAATCTCAATTCTTGGATAGTTTCATGACAATACGTGCAATGGTGGAAGAGATGTATCGTGGATTTAAGAGTAGCAAAGATGAAGGCACTTCATCACCTAAAGATCAAGAAGATAAGGGAAAGGGAGTAATGCTTCCTCCACCATCTCCTCCATCATCACCATAATCGTCATCATCCTCTTCTTCTCATAATTCTAGTCCTTCTAACAAGAAGAAGAAGAAATCCTCTTTGATCAAATTAGATGTAAAATTTGATTTGCCAATTTATGATGGAGAACTTAATGCTGAAAAGATTGATTATTGGATAAGACAAATTGAAGTATATTGAAGGGTACAAAAAGTTGTTTCAGAAAGAAAGAAGATCCAGCTTGCTAGCCTTCGACTTGGAGGAACCACACTTGTATGGTGGGAAGGCAAGACACAAGCAAATCTCCAAAAGCATGGTAAAATCATTTCAACTTGGAATGAATTTGTTTCTGCTATTAAAAATAAATTTTATCCTTTGGCTTATTCAACAAGAAATGATGAGTTGGCAAACACTACATCAATTAAAAGGTCAAAGTGTTCAAAGTTATACTCAAGAATTCCGTAAAAGAGCTTTAACACTAGGCATATCATTAGACTCACCAAAGACATTATTGAAATACATAGGTGGTCTTCATAGTTATTTGAGGCATACCATACTTATGTTTAATCCGACGAGCTTAGATGATGTATCGGTTCAAGCAACTCATCTAGAAGCTAGAGGCACAAATGTAACCTAAGAAGTTGTGAAATCATCCAAACCTATTGAAAGCAAGAATAAAGGAAAAAAGAAACTTAAATGGAAGGAGAAGAAAACAAACACTGTGAAGAAGGATAAACCTTCATGCACTCATTGTAAGAAGGAAGGACACAATGAGGTAGATTGTTGGTCATTACATCCAGAATTGAAGCCTAAGAAGTTTGGGAGTAAGGAGCGAAAGAATGCTGCTTCTATTCAAAAGGACTTGGGATCAGATTCAGGTGACAAGACAACAGTTATAGCTACAGGTATAATAGGTAAAGATTCTAAAGCATCTACAAGTACTTCTTCGCATTCTATTGATAATGATAATGGTGAGAGGAAAAGAAATGAGCTATTTCATATTAGAGTAATTTCCAAGTTCCAAGCATACTAAAATTGATACATTATTTGATAGTGGGTGACAAGTTAATTTGATTTCTGAAGCAATTGTAAAGAAGTTGGGTCTAGAAACAAAACCTCATAAAAAGCCATATCTATTAGGTTGGGTGTGTGATAAAACTAAGCTACAAGTTACGAAACAATGTAAACTTTGTTTTGCTATTGGGTCAAAGTTTGTAGATGAGGTTGAGTTAGACATAGTCCCATTGGACATATGTGGAATTATATTAGGAAGTCCATACTTCTACAATAGAAATGCTATCTTCTATCGAACTGAAAATAAGTATCAACTCACTAAGGATGGAACTGAATATATTGTAAGGGCTCATAAACTCAAAGATAATTTCTCTCTCATAAATTCAGGACAGATGAAAAGAATTGTAAATTCAAGTAAACAATTTTTACTTATGATTGTAAAAGCAAAGGATATTGATAAATTTGATGCATTCCAAGGCTATAATCCTAAACAGAAAGTAGATCTAGTTAAATTTGTTTCCGATTATGATATTCTGTTTCAAGAGCCTAAAGGGCTTCTACCCAAGCGAGAGATAGAACATGAGATTTATTTGCAGCAAGATGCTCCACTACCTAACATTAGAATGTACAGGTTATCAGCTCTAGAGAATGCAGAGATAAAGAAGCAGCTATAGGAGTTGCTCAATCAAGGGTTTATTCGACCAAGCACATCACCGTGTGGATCACCTATTGTGTTAGTGCGAAATAAATACGGTTCATGGAGAATGTGCATTGATTTTAGAGCATTAAATAAAATCACAATAAAGAATCGTTATACTCTTCCTCATATTGATGATTTGTTAGATCAGTTAAAAGATGCAGTTTACTTTCTAAATTGGACTTATGAAGCGGCTACGATCAAATCAGAGTCGTAGAACAAGATGTATGGAAGAATGCTTTCAAAACGAAGCAAGGAATCTATGAATGGATGGTTATGCCTTTTGGCTTAGCTAACACTCCAGCTACATTCATGCGAGTCATGAATGATGTATTTAGACCATTCATTGATGATTTTGTAATAGTATATTTAGATGATATTCTTGTTTGCAGTAGAACATGGGATGAACATGTAAAGCATGTAAACCAGATTTTAGATGTTTTGAAAAGAGAAAATCTCTATGTAAAACTGTCAAAATGTGAATTTGGCAGAACATCTTTGAATTATTTGGGTTATATTGTAGGGGGTGGTGAATTGAAGATAGGTCCCTCTAAGGTTGAAGTCATTGTAAATTGGCCTATGCGCAATACTGCTACAGAAGTTAGAAGTTTCTTAGGGGCAGCTCAATATTGGAGAAAGTTTATTGCTAACTTTTCTTTGATTGAAACTCCTTTACATGCTTTGACAAGTGTGAAACAGGTGTTTCAGTGGGGAGGCAAACAACAGAAAGCCTTCGACACATTGAAAGAAAGGATCAGTACAACGCTAGTACTAGCACTGCTAGATCTTTAGCATCCATTTGAGATCGAGACAGATGCAAGTGAATATGCCATGGGGGCAGTGTTGATGCAGCACAAAAAGCCTATATGCTTTCATTCTAAGACATTCACATCAGTAGTAGTTAACTATCCTACATATGATAAGGAATTATATGCATTAGTTCAGAGTGTTAAAAAGTGGAAACATTACATAATGGGTAAAGAAACAATCATACACACAGATCATCAACCACTTCAATATTTACACTCACAAACTAAATTTTAACAATCAAGACACTATTGGTGGATGGGTTTTCTACAACAATTTCATCTTGTTATTAGATATAAGAAGGGCATACATAATAAGGTTGCAGACATGTTATCAAGACCAATTATAAATGCATCCACAATACTTAAGCATAATTCGGTTATTCATGAAAGTTACATTGAACAATATGCTCAAGTCATAGATTTTAAGGATGTATATGAAACTTTAAGTCATGGCAAGCAGGTAGAAGAATTGGATTATTACATAAAGGAAAAACTCTTATATCATTTGGGAAAGTTATGCATTCCACAAACTCAAAAAGTTAACATAATTCGAGAAACACATACTTCTCTCATATCAGGTCATTTTGGTGTAAGTAAAACAGTTTCACAATTACAAAGATTCTTCTATTGGCCACGAATGAATGAGACAGTTTCTAGATATATTAAAGGATGTACTATGTGTGCTACAAGCAAGCCAAGTAATAGAAAATCGGGCTTGTATACTCCCCTTCCAATTCCTTCTCGTCATTGGGAAAGTGTTTCCATGGATTTTGTTGGGGGATTCCAAAGTCTAGAAAGAGTCATGATTATTTGTATGTAGTTGTGGATAGGTTCAGTAAGATGTGTCTTTTGACACCATGTAATAAACAAGTCATAGCTGAACAAACTACAAAGTCGTTCTTTCAAAATGTATGGGTTCATTTTGGGTTACCCACTTCTATTGTATTTGATCGAGATTCTTGATTTGTCAGGAAATTTTGGTCAAGTCTATGGGAGTTAATAGACACAAAGTTAAAGAAGAGCATGATATTTCATCTGCAAAGAGATGGTCAGACAGAAGTGGTCAATAGGATAGTGATACAATTGCTTCGAGGATATTGGAACAAACATCCCAAACTTTTGGATGAGCATTTGTGTTATGTGCAACATGCTTACAACCATACAAAACATTCTTCTACTCAAAGATCTCCTTTTGAGAATTGTTTTGGTTTTATACTAAAGTCTCCCTTGACTTTTGTCTTTGGTAAAGACATAGCAATTGATGGACAGAGTGATGTGGACAAAGCAATCAAGTTCATTGAACAAATCTAGGAAATTCACGAGGCAGTACAGGAATAGCTGGAAAGAAGCCAAGCAAAGTATAAGGTGTGACATGACAAGTATCGAGTTGAGCATAGTTTTCAAGTTGCTAATCAAGTCTGGTTGTACATCAACAAAGAAAGACTACAAGGGGAAGGTAAGAAGTTGAAACCAATTAGATATGGTCCTTTCAAAATACTTGACAAAATTGGTGAAAATTACTTTTGCCTAGATCTACCAGCTTATATGCAAAATTGTTTCGTTGTAAATGTTGAAAACTTGAGATTATATGAGCCTTCATTGATTGAAGATCCCGAAGAGCAAGGTCAACTACCTTCCATTGAAGATCCTTTCCTGGAGTATCTCAATTAGCTATAAGAGGACACAGTTCTTGACAGGAGGATAAGGACTTCACGATGGGGAAATGTTGAGTATCTTTGAGTTGGACTCCAATGTAAAAATTTGAGTAAAGGACAATGGATAGAGATTGGAAAAGTGAGGGAATTTTATCCTCACTTACTTGACAGCTAAAACCAACTTTTGGTGGACCAAAAGCTTCTAGTGGGGAGGAGTGATCCAAAATGGATTTAGTTTTACCTCCAGAGAAAAGACTTCAAATGCAGACCAACAGTGCGAATGACTCATAAATCCGAGTCTGGGCAAAGAAGCCGAGAGGACTGTTACACAATGAGAATGTAGCAGTGAAGCATAGTCATTGGATTAGTTAGATCAATGAACAAGAGTCAAGGAGATAGACGACTAGGATTAAGTAGTGCAAAATAAAGTTAAGAAATTACAAGATCAGATTAAGTTCCGTATTGAGCACGTAGGTAGTATTCAGAAAGTGGGAAATGGTTTCTTGCATGGCCTAAAGGCTGGAAATGGTATTTCTATAATTCACATGTTTTACCTTAGCATGCGACACGTAGCACAAGAAAACCACTTTTCTCGCACACTCTCGATCTAATATCAATCGAGCAAGATTTCACGTGAGATTGTGTGATAGCCGTTCAATTGGACGGGTCACGTCAATGGTGGAGATCTTCCAGGCTAGTTGGTGAGCGGACAACGCGATAGTCATTGGATCATGCGGGATTGATTGATGGTGGAGATCGGCCAAGATGGTTGGCGAAGGGGTGACGTGATAACTGTTGGTTTAGACTTGGTAATGGATATGATACTTGTATTTATTATGGTGTCGGGTTCACCATTGGAAAAAAGTTGGACGGTCGGGGTCAACCCCACGACCGCCGATCCTTTGATTTTATGTTATTGCATTATTCCACGTTCACCACAAATTGCAACTACATATGGTATATAATACCATATCACCAAAACAAAACCAATAGGTCAGCAGTTCAGGCTTCAAACAAAGCCAAACTAATTTTTAATAAAACCATTGCAGGTCTCGAACCCACTCTACCACCAGCGCACAGTCTGAGGTGGTTTTATGTAGGCAGAAGGTGATTTTTGACAAACAGAGAGTGGTTTTGCAGGGATAGAGGTGGTTTTGGACCATTCCAGGGGGTCTAGAGGTCAAAGTGGCCAAATATGGTCGAGTTTATACTCATTTGACTCAAAATCTCGAGTTGAACGTAGTGGTGATGCCCATTTTTGTATTTGAGACTCTGTTTTCCAGCGCATACCTGTAACAACAATTTTAAGACAAAATAAAGAGGTCATCACTGGAAGCGGAAGGACCAGGAGACGTAGCAAGAAAGTTTGTTGAACTCATTTATTAAATTTGGTTGTGTTGATGTGTTTGAATGTGTTTTAAAGTTGTTTATGTGTTTATGTTATTCGAAATATTTTTGATCCATTGCACTAAGTAACATAAGAAAATTCACACATAGTCTATAATACTTTTTTCATTAACAGATCATGTGCGTACCCCACTATCTTGTTGCAAAGGTTTTCCATATTTGAAAAAAATCAAAAAATTTAAAAAATGTAAAGAGGTTATACACTAAAAGAAAAACCAAAGAGTAAAAAGAATAAAAGATGGTCAAAAAAATGAAATAAAATGAACCCCAACAAAAAGAAAGACTAAGGAAAGTGTGCAAGTCTAAATGCCACTACTTTTTCACTTTGTATAATAAACAAATGTGTGCAGCTTGTCACTTATGCCACAATTCATGAATAGTCAAATAGTTTAAACTTGGCTAATTCATATTTCAATTTCATGTTTTAGAAATAGAGAATAAAAATCTGACCAAACAGTATAATCTTGGCAGATAAGTAGATAGGTAGAATGAAAAAAGGAGCTCAACAGTTTAGTCTGAGCCCTTGGATATAATAAGTGTAGACTTAGATAGGCATTACCATGTAAAAGGAAAGAAAGTTTGATAAGGGTTTGCCAGTCTAAGCGCACCCTAATAAAGATGTGAAAATGCTAGGTTAAGTAGGTAGGGTAAGTAGATGATGGTTGCAGAATAACATGTGGTGAATGAGGAGTTCAAATGTGTAAACCTTTTACTTTCATCACAAGGCAATGGCATGTAGCACATGAAAGACATATCAAGCAAGCAAAGTCAAAATAATTAACTCCCCTACTCATTTCCCTAAAGTTTCACTAATTTCCCCTAAGTGCCAAGGTATTTATTTAATTTGAGGGGCTCAGAGAATTTCTTTGACTTCTGGAGGGACTGGACCATCGACCCAATAATTTATAATGCCTAAGTACTTGAGACCATTCATTAATCATCTCACCTCTTCATAAATCATTCATTCCCTTGATAAGTTTTCCTAAGTAAAATCCTATTTTACTTAGGGAAATTAGAATATTTTACATAAAAAATCCTCATTTCTCACTTAGCCTAAGTTTAAATACACAATCTAAATGTTTTATACTTAGCGCTTTATCCCATTCATTGTCATATTAACTAATAACTTAGTAATATAAGTAAATCCCCTACGAAAATCTACCCATTCCCATACTACTATAACTATATAAAAACCCCAAAATATTATATCCCGCCCCTTTGGTTAAAATATAACCATAATATGTTTTAAATAGGGATTAATTGGTTAATCAATAACTAATTAACATCCCTGACCCCCCACCATATTAAAAAGGGATTAATTAACTCTCATGCTTAATTAATAGCCTGCCTGACCAATCCTGTCGCTCCTAATACGATTAAATAATCATTAATTATATCGTGCCCGCCTTCATTAAATTCCCATCACCTTCGCATCCCCGATAGCCATCCTATCACACCTCCCATATCCAACGGTTGTTTTTCATATCGCACAACCCTTTGTGACTGCACGTTAGTGCGTGATCGCAAAGTGGTTTTATGTATAGTGCCTCCGCCACGCGTCAATCATTCTATGGAATCACTGGCTCAAGCTCAAATACCGCCTCCCGTCCATAAGCGGTGTGATATAAACCACTTCGCCCCCAACTAAACTACAAAACATCATGTCGTTTACTCGCTGACGTCATGCATCCAAATACCAAAACTCGCCAATTCTTGACTTTGTATATAAAACAAAATAAATCATTTTCGTCGTTTATTCTGTGAACCTATACATCCATGCAAACTTAAACAACAAAGTCAACCACCTTGTACTTCTAGCCACCAACCAGCTTCAACCTTTGCAACCAATGTCGTCTAGAGCCATCTAGTCACACCCAGTGCCTGTGTTCCATTGCCTTCCCCAAGAATAGGTATTTATCAATTTCTCGACAAGAAAACCCTACAAATACTTGTTTTCCACTGCAAATCGATTAAAAAGCCAAAATCCACCATAATTTTGTTACTGCTTTTGTAATTCAAGTCCCCCCAGGCCCTTGGTTTCACCAATTTTACAAAGAAAACCTCAGTTTCCTTTCTGAATCCACAAGAACCAGAATGGAAACCTCAGTAGCCCTAAACATTGCTCCCATTACCACCCCTCACCATGATTTAGACTATCTACCTCTGGCAAACAAGGATTTTCAAATAAAAGACCTAATCACTGATAAAGACCACCTCAAAGTCTTTTTCCAATGTCGAGATAACCACTTGAATGGCTATGATGCCATAGGATTGTGGGAATCCAATCTCCCAATGTATTTTCTCCCTTCAGTGCATGTTTTCCCTGTCATAATTCATCAATGCCATGCAAATTATGACCCCAACCGTAGAATCGTGATGTCTCCCAATCAGACAGTCCTCTTCACAATAACCGCTGAATCAATCAGTGAGATGCTACAATTTCATCCTAATCAAGCCCTCACCCCCATTTCCCTTGGAAATTTTCTTGAGAAATCAACCAAATTATCCCATGCTGAGATCACTCGCCTCTGCCAAACTTTCATGGTAAAAGACCATCAACCTAAAGATCCCCCTCCTTACCTGTCAGTTTTCTTCACTGAGATAGGTAAAATTATAGTTGAAATGATAGCTACAGTCATGGGATTCAACGCTAGTGAATATGTAGATGAATTGAACCTAGTGTTGATGTCTATCTTTACCCTTGGTCAGCCCCCTACTGTCAAGTATGATTATGCTTCTTTTATAGCTGACAAGATCCATGACCAATTCATGAGACTAAAGAATGAGAAGGTCTTCAAGTATTCCACCTTCATATATCACCTCATCCTCTACCATCAGTCTGATAAGTTTCCATTTTCTATCAAGAAGCTTGATACAAAGGGTAATCCTAGGTCTGTCATCTTTTGATCTTCCATTTTCCATGAATCTTTTGCTTGCCCTTATTCATATAATGAGTTCATTGACCAGTTTGTCAACCTAGCAACTGCCTTGCTGACAGGAAGTCCTCCCCCAAGGATCAATGATGAAATCAAAAGGATCCTACAACTATCCAAACAGTGCAAAGTAGGTGACTGGTACTTGTACCATAATCACAAAAAAATCAGAGTATATGGGTGTGAGTTTTCCCCATTCAAGCTACCCAAATATGTTCCAATGAAACTGTTTGTATTGGAGTATTATAGACAGATGATACACTCAGATTTGATACATTTTTCTAAGGCCAAGAAGAAAGCACAACTCAAAATCAAAGATCATATAGGCCCATTTGTCTGCAAAAATAGGGAAGCATGGAGGGAAGTAGAAAGAATCTTAGAAGACCACATGAAATTAAACAAAAGTTTTAGTTGGACTCCATATGACCCTCATAGTTTCATCTGTGATAGAAGGATGAAAAATAGACTATCACCATGCTTTCATCATAGGATTCCAGAGATTGAACAATTTGCTAATATGGATGAATGGAGGGAAGGAACCCTAGTAGAAATAGATAGTGAGCAGGTCAACATAGAAAATGTAATGAAGGATCTTGAAAAAACACTTGACCTAGATTCTTTTGGACATGTACATTTTGATACTTCTCAAAATTCAGCATTAGGGATTAGTGCCTCAACAGCTGATACCTCTCAAAATCACTCACAAGAGACTAGTGCACCACTTGCAGAGACATCACAGGGAAGAGAAAAAGAGACTAGTACTCAGGCAACAGAACAATCAATCATGTTTAAGCAGCCTGAAACTTCTCAGAAGCAAGCTCAAACACAGGCCCACCCCACTCAATTCAACATTGGAGAGCCCCCAATTTTACAGACTCCTCTGAATGAGGAAAGGAACAAAAAGTGAGACAGGGAAGTAGATACCCCTGCCAGTGGCCCATTAGAACAGCCTGGTGCTAAGAGGCATAGGTTAAATCCTCATTCATAAGAGGAATTTTTTGAAGAAACTACAGAGAGTCAAAGAAAAGAAGGTGTAGACAGCCAACATACTTTCCCAACAGGTGGGACACCTTCTAGCTCACAGAGACAGGAACTAGAAAGGCAACAAAGTGTTGAAGTGTCATCCTTCAGGCCTCTAGGAAATGCAGAACCTAGAAAGAAAATTCCAGAACATGCAAGAGGACATTGATGATTTTGTGGAAAAGTTTGGCATTTTACAAAGTAAAGGACTTCCCAGTCCTTTAGTTATTAATGATAAATTAATGAGGCACAAAGACTATGTTTAAAAATTAGCTCAGTATGCAAACAATCAAGCTAGTTCATCAGCTAGTGCATCTGTACCAAAGGCACTACCTATAGGCAGAGTTCTCTATGATAGTCTAGAGAACCTTTTCTATGTTGAACATGAGTTAAAACATTTATTTCCAGTTCAGCCTAATTTTGTTAAATACACAGAGGCTGATGAAATTTTCAAGAAGCTTCAAAGGACCAGAATACCAAAGGAAGATTGGTGGACATCTATGATAGACATTTTGTAATTTACCTTGGTAAAAAAAAAGTAAAATTTTCAGTATTTACCATAGTTAATTTTGGTAAAGAAGGTGAATAAGGATCAAATAGGTAAAAAGTATCAGAACAGGTCAAAGAGTATCAGTAAGAATATGAAAAGGAGAATAGCCAGCACAGAATTACAAAGAAGAAAACAAGATGCTCAATTATAGGGCCTACCTCTAGCTCATTCACAAAAACAGGGACAGGAAGCCATCAGTTTACTTTATCTTCTATCTTCGAGACCATCTGTCTCCACTTTCATGTAAAATATAGTCAGTCATCCTAGAATATCTCTCTCTTTGTTATGAGATATTTTATTGTAAACTTTTGTATAAATACTCCCTCATTCGGAGTAATGTGGGTGGATTCTTAGACATTTCTATAGACTCATTATTTTGGAAAAGAAAATTTGTTGATCAACTATTGTATGGATGGCTAGATGACGAAATAAAGCAAGGGACTTTTTATAGGATTCATGTGTCAAACATTGGACAAATAAGTATTCGATATCTCTTGTGTTATTGTTTTCTGGTTTAATATTTCACTTGTGTTCATGTCTAAATATTAAAACGAAAAAGTATATTTCAGAAAGTGCTTAATTGAAATCTATCTTTAAAATCGTTTTTATTCTAAATGTTTTCCTCTAAACTATCATAGTCAAGGAATTCTTAATTTCTCTTTGCTTATTATTTTAACCATTATGATCATTTAATAAGAAATTCTTAATTGCTTTTTATTAGTGATCATTCATTTTCCCTCCTTTTGAAACTTGTTGAAGGATTCTTAGTTGCCCTTCATCCCCTTCAAAGCCATTCCATTCTTTCAAATTACCATTTGTTCCTTGTTTAGCTATCTTGCCCTGTGAAGCCCTCCTTTGTGGAATCTTCCAAATCTAGTTTAGCCATTTGCAATTGACTCCATAGCCCAATGGCCCAATCTACTCTATTCTATCCATTTTCTCTTGAATTCCACCACCAAACACAATCAAAACCCCCAAGCTTTCATCACTAGCCTAACATCTTACAAACAATGCTAAATCTTAAAGAGAGAGCTCTCTCTAAGTACAGATTGGATAGATTCTGTACTTAAAAGTTGGTTTGTGGTTACCTCAGACCCCTTTTCCTCTTCTTACAACTTTAGGGAAAATCTCAGTGATAACACAGTGGTAACTCCACTGGGGAACCAATTCCTCAGTCAAATAAATCTTTAAGAAAGTTTAAATCTTAAATCTAAAGCATCTAAAAGAAATCATAGAAGTTGTTTGTTGATATCAATTAAGAAAAAACAAAAACAAAACCTAAAATCCTGGCTTGAGAAAGGACTCATTACACTAGAGCTAATCCTCATCCCAGTCCACCACAAGTATTTGGGAACCCCAATTTGATCCCCAGAATTCTTAGGAGACAAGAAAGTCAAGAAAGTTCTACCAGTTCTCGGCCCACCTACAGATCAAGATCATGTCCTGTTAGGTGGATTTATCTTGAAGACCAACCCTTTTACGAATACTTTGAGATCTATTTGTTTAGGACTTCATCTGATTCTGAGTTAATTGACTTAGTCCCAGACCTAGTGTTCATTGAAGACTTACAGCTTGAAGCTATCAATTTATCAATTGATAGACATTTGCATAACTCACTACAATCTGATCTTACCACTGAAGGAACACCCAATCCCTCTGTAATCACTACTACCTCTGCAAGCTCATCACCATTTCCTCATACATCTCAACCTCAAACCACTCCACATCAGACCACTCCTTTTACTCCTCCATCCACAACTCAGACACCCATTTTTGTCCCAACCCCCATTGTTGTTTCCTCATTACCTACAGCAATGGAAAACAAATATGCCCCTCTGGTACTACCAGCAAACCTGGGTGCCATGCCCCAGGACTACCAAAGTAAAATCACTCAATTTGATGGTACTAGTACCTATACATCCCAACAACACACCAAAAAGATGACTGATTATTTTGAAATATATGAAATAGATGCTGATGATGTGCGAATGAGAATATTTATTCAGAGTTTAACTGGGGAAGTCAGAACCTGGTTTAGAGCTTTACCAACAAACAATATAGACAACCTAGAAACTCTCTATAGACAATTCCTGAACTGATGGGAGAAAAAGAAATATCCCCTTCAAATTCTATCTGAGTATGAAAAACTAAAGAGAGGAACACAAGAAACTGTGCAGGATTACTACACTAGATTCAACAATGTCTATAATGCCATCCCTCAAAACCTTAGACCCCCTCCTGATTTAGCCTTAATCAAATTACCTGATGGATTTGATTCTAACATGGCCTTCTAGCTAAGAGAACGAGATCCTCGCACTTTGGAAGATATGCAAAGCATAGTTGTCAGTGTTGAAGCCAACCTGATGTCTAAAAGAGCTAAGGTTAGGAGTGAAAGGAGAATACCATTGAAAGAATAATCCTAACCCTTTGAACATAAAATAGATGCCATAATTAAAGGGATGGATAGGCTAGGAGATAGAGTGTAAAAAATTGAAAGGAAAGCTCCCTGGGATGGTCAGCCAACCAACACAGGGAGAAATCCTAATTACAGAAAAAATCAAAACCAGAATGCTGGGAAGACTAGTCTAGACCAAAACATTAGCCCCCCTTTCTACCAGAATTATGCAGAAGGCTCAAACTCTGAAGAACCTGAAGAGGACACTCAAATAAATCTAATGGGACTCAGCAATGAAAGAGAAGTTTCTTGATACAAGAGGATCAAGAGGCCCACATTCTTAAACAATTTCAAACTTAGTCAAGTGAATCATTTGACTTTAGGGAGGGATATGACACAAACATCTATGGGGTGCATAAGAAATACAACCTAAGGGGTAGGAGAATTGATGTTCCTGAAGCAAACAAGAAAAAGGCTCCAAAACAACCTATAAAAGGTAAGCAATCACTACTCCTGTACATATTCTTTCTAGATCAGACCCTAATCCTTCTAACCCAATAATTGAAGATGTCTCTGATAATCGACCACACTATAAACATCCCCCCACTTCTCTTCGTTCCAAGGGAAATGTGGAAGAACCTCCAAAAGTTGATTCAAGATAGCTTGCTAATTTTAATTCCACTCCTGAAAAGGAGAAAAACACAGAGAACCCAGAAAACAGAGAGAATACTACTGTTCGAAACCCAAGATTCCAAATAGAAAAACCCTTTAATCTAGAAACCAAAGTAGGTAATCTAAAAATTGTTGTTCCTTTATGAATTAGCTAAACATGATGCCTATCGAAGTCAAATCAATAGATCACTGAAGATTACTGGAACAAAAGACTCAATTAATGTTTTTGATTACTAGCCTGAATTAATCTTTGGCCCAGAAGTGAATGGAAAACCATTAGAAGGAGGAATTCATCCCTTCTATGTGAGCCTAAATATACATGATAAAATCCTTCACAATGCCATGTTTGATTCTGGGGCATCTCATAACCCTATGCCCAAGTCTGTAATGAAAAAACTAGACCTAGACATCACTAGACCATATAAAGATCTCTTTTCTTTTGATTCTAGTTAGGTGAGATGTTTAGGATTGATAAAGGACTTGTGTGTCTCATTGGTTCAATGCCCTGCAAAAATGATTTTAATGGATATAGTGGTAACAGATATACCACCAAAATATGGTATGTTATTGTCGAGATCCTAGGGTGCTAAGCTTTAGGGATCTCTTCAATTGGACATGTCATATGCTACTATCTCAGTTTTTGGCTAGCCCAAGAAGCTATACAGAGAAACATTGATGAAATATGTAGTAAGTAGTTAGGAAAAACCACAAAATTTCCCCATCTACTCAGTACACTCTGATATGGACTCATTCATTCTTTACAATGCAGAAACCAATCCTTCCAATACCTTAGAAGTTTTAGTAGCAGAACCAAAAGAAATTAAAAAAGAAAAGTCAAGTGTTCAGCTCCAGGAAATATCAGATACCAAAGAAAAACCAGATCGCACTGTTAAACAAATTTCTACCACCCTAGACACCAATTATGAGCATGAAATTCTTTGGCATTTAGAATTTGATGGCTCAGTCAATAAATTAGGGGCAGGAGAAGGAGTTTGGGTGTACAATTTAGAAAACGATCGTGCTAAAGGCCATGCCTACAGAGTAAATTTTAAATGCACCAACAATATGGCAGAGTATGAGGCTCTCTTGCTAAGTCTAAAACTTGTTAAAAAATTAGGGGCAATTAGAGTATCTGTCATAGGAGATTCTGAATTAATCATTAAACAGATCAAAGGGATATATTTGACTAGGGATCCTAGATTAGGATATTATAGGGGAATAGTTATAGAGATTCTCAATACTTTTCTAGAAACTTAGCTTGCTACAATCCCTAGAAAACATAACTTGCAAGCCCACAACTTGGCCATGTTTGCCAGCACCTACAGATTACCTTTCGAACCTAATCATCAGTTCACTGTTGAGATTATACATAGACCAGCCATACCTGATAATCTAAAGAACTGGCAGGTGTTTGATAGTGATGAGCAGATTAATAACCTTTTGCCTTTAGATGAAGAATTTTCTAATAGTTACATAGATGCCGATATAGTAGCTAACTCAAATCAAATAGATGAGGTAGAAACAAACATTTTGTAAGAAAGTTCACTAAACATGCTTCATCCCACAAAATTCACACAAAAAGAAGTTCAAGACCTTAAACAAATGGACGTTCATGAGATAATTGAAGAAGAAACAAAGGTTATTAATTTAAAAGACAATCATCTGCCTAAAGGGTTAACTCCTCTAGAAGATCTATTTGATTTCAATGACATGCCCAAGAAACCTAAAAGGGAACCACTAAAAGCAGATATTGATGAATACAATTTAGGAAAAATGGACAATCCAAAACTAATAAAACTATCAAAGTCCTTACCTCCTGATCAGAAGTTAAAATATGTTGAACTTATGAGAGAATTCCAGGATGTCTTTGCCTAGAGTTATGAGGATTTGTAATCATATGACACCTCTATAATTCAACATACAATACCTCTGAAAGAAAATCAGAAGTCCTTTAAACAAAAACTCAAAAGAATCAACCCTGTATTATTACCATTGATTGAAAAACAAATTAAATGTATGTATGAAGCAGGGATTATTGCCCCTATTAGATTTTTAGAGTGGGTGTCTAATTTGGTACCTACTAGGAAGAAAACGAGGGAAATAAGGTTGTGTGTTGATCTGAGAAATGTGAATAAGGTTTCTCTAAAAGATAACTACCCTTTACCTAAGATGGATCATATTTTGCAAAGGGTAGTGGGGTCTTCTAGAGTTTCACTTTTAAATGATTTTTCAGGATATAACCAGATCCTGGTTCATCTTGATGATCAAGAGAAAACTACTTTTACAACACCATGGGGCACTTTTATGTATATCAAAATGCCATTTGGACTAAAAAACACAGAAGCAACTTTCCAAAGGGCAATGGACATTGCATTTGCTAAATAAATTCATGATTTTTTTGTTATATATCTAGATGATGTAACTATTTTTTCTAAATCAGATCAACAACACTTGGATGATCTCAGACAAGTATTTTTAAAATGAAAAAAATATGGCATTTCTTTGAATCCAAAGAAGTCCTTGTTTGTCTGGAGGAAGGTAACATTTTGGGTCACATCATCTCTAAGGATGGCATTCAAATTGACCATGCCATAATAGAATTTATTCTACAGATACCTCATCTAAGAAGTATCAAAGAACTTCAAGCTTTCCTAGGAAAGATAAATTTTTTGAGAAGATTCATTTCTAACATAGAAAAACTCATTAGATTACTAAATAGCATGCTTAAAAAGGATTCAAGTATAAAATGGATAGTAGAGGCCAAACAATCATTTGAAGAAATCAAAATGGCCTTAACCAGAACACCGGTCCTCACTAGTCCTCAATTTGATAGAGACTTCATAATTTTTTCTTTTGCATCATAACACACCATAATAGCAGTTTTATTACAAAATGATGATCATGGATGTGAAAAACCAATTTTATTACAAAAGGATGATCATGGATGTGAAAAACCTATAGCATTTTTTAGTAAAGCACTTAGAGATGCATCACTAAAATACAAAATAATGGAGAAACAAGCTTTTGCACTAGTAAAAGCCATTAAAGACTTCAGAGTCTATATATTATATTCTCATGCGATAGCCTATGTACCTAATGCAGTTGTCAAAGACATCTTGACTCAGGATGGAATTGAGGGCAAAAGAGGTAAATGGATTGATACCATCTTAGAGTATGTTATAGAGATAAAACCTACAAAACTGATAAAAGGACAGGGATTGGCCAAACTTATGGCAAAAACTAATTGTCAAGCCCTGGACATAAATGAACTGGATGACGAACAGGAGATGGCGACTCCACAAATCAGCGAGGCCTTTTCAGACTCATCTTGGTTTGCTAATGTAATTGATGTTTTACAAAACCTGCAGGCTCCTCCAGGGTTATCCATAACAAAGAATAGGTTTTTAAAAATGAAAGCTTCAAAGTTTTGTATCTTAGATAATACTCTTTTTTGGAAAAATCATGAAGGAATTTTATTAAATTGTTTATTAAAGATAAAGTTGTCAAGGCTCTCCAAGAATTTCATGCAAGAGTGTGTGGTGGAAACCTCTATTGGAAGTCAACTGCAGATAAGATCCTAAGGGCTGGATTCTATTGGTCAACCTTGTTTGTAGATGTGAAGAAATTTGTAACTTCTTGCCATAAATATCAAATCTTTGAGGGCAAGAGAAAGTTGTTACCTTTACCCCTTAAACCCATTTCCACCAAGAAACCTTTTCAACAATGGGGTCTTGACTTCATTGGAGAAATCCATCCACCCTCTTCAGTCCAAAACAAATGGATACTCACTGCCACTGACTATTTTACCAAATGGATAGAGGCCATCCCCTCTGGACAGGCCAATGACATAGTAATCATAGGTTTCTTAGAGACCAATATATTATCTAGGTTCAGTCGCCCTACTAATATCATTACTGATAATGCTACAACTTTCAAATCAAAGAAAATGATCAGTTTCTGTAACAAGTATCATATCACATTGGGCCATTCCATAGCCTATTACCCTCAGGGAAATGGACTAGCTGAATCTTCCAACAAGAGTCTCATTAATATCATCAAAAAACTGTTGGAAGAAAACAAGAAGACATGGCATAAGAAATTTATAAATGCATTATGGGCAGACAAGCTTACAACCAAAAAATCAATTAGAACCAGTCCATATGAGTTAGTATATGACATGGAGGTAGTTTTTCCCTCATCACTAGGAGTTCCTGTTATGAAAATACTCCAAGAAGCTCAAGTGGAACCTAATGATATTAAAAGAAGGATAAACCAGACCATCAATCTACAGCAGACCAGAGAGGAGGTGTATCAAAGATCCCAAGTGTTGTAGGAGAAGCTCAAGAAGATATTTGATAAAAGAACTAAGGCAAAAGATTTCTACCTTGGAGATAGAGTGTTGGGATGGGATTCCATAAGAGAGGATAAGGGGAAACATGGGAAGTTTGACTTCCTATGGAAGGGACCATACTTCATCTATGCTTTCCAAGGAAACAATGCATATTCTCAAAAACTTAGATGGTAAAAAGTTGAAGAAGGACTAGCCAATGGTCGGATGTTAAAACATTACTTTGATCCTACTTACTAATGCTATAATATTCTTAACATGTATATACTATATCCTTTGTACTGTCACAGTTTTGATTCGACAGTAAGTTTTTGAAGTTGAAGCCCAAAGAGAAGGCCCTAAGCTTTAGAAGCTTCACTGTCATACATACAATGAAGCAGCAAGCACAAGAAGATTGCAGAGCATAGTCAAAGTCATTCAGAATGCCTCTAATCTATTGTTCTTGACTTTTCACTAGGAAAAGCCATCCCCAAGTGGAGCCACTGTTATGCCCCTATACCAATAGGTGTCATATATCATGATTGACTTGATGAGCTATGTAATATGTTCACACCTTTACTTGTTGCAAAGGTTTTCCATATTTGGAAAAAATAAAAAAATTTAAAAAATGTAAAGAGGGTATACCCTAAAAGAAAAATCAAAGGGTAAAAATAATAAAAGATGGTCAAAAAAATGAAAGAAAATGAACCCCAACAAAAAGAAAGACCAAGGAAAGTGTGCAAGTCTAAATGCCACTACTTTTTCACTTTGTATAATAAACAATTGTGTGCAGCTTGTCACCTATGCCACAATTCATGAGTAGTCAAATAGTTTAAACTTGGCTAATTCATATTTCAATTTCATGTTTTAGAAATAGAGAATAAAGATCTGACCAAACAGTATAATCTTGGCAGATAAGTAGATAGGTAGAATGAAAAAAGGAGCTCAACCATTTAATTTGAGCCCTTGGATGTAATAAGTGTAGACTTAGATAGGCATTACCATGTAAAAAGAAAAGAAAGTTTGATAAGGGTTTTCCAATCTAAGTGCACCCTAATAAATAAGTGAAAATGCTAGGTTAAGTAGGTAGGGTAAGTAGATGATGGTTGCAGAATAACATGTGGTGAATGAGGAGTTCAAATGTGTAAATATTTTACATTCATCACAAGGCAATGACATGTAGCACATGAAAGACATATCAAGCAAACAAAGTCAAAATAATTAACTCCCCTACTCATTACCCTAAAATTTCACTAATTTCCCCTAAGTGCCAAGGTATTTATTAAATTTGAGGGGCTCAAAGAATTTCTCTGACTTTTGGAGGGACCGGACCCTCGGCCCAATAATTTATAATGCCTAAGTACTTAAGAACATTCATTAATCATCTCACCTCTTCATAAATCATTCATTCCCTTGATAATTTTTCCTAAGTAAAATCCTATTTTACTTAGGGAAATTACAATATTTTACATAAAAAATCCTCATTTCTCACTTAGCCTAAGTTTAAATACACACACAAATTTTTTATACTTAGCGCTTTTTCCCATTCATTGTCATATTAACTACTAACATAGTAATATACGTAAATCCTTTTGAAAATCTACCAATTCCCGTACTACTATAACTATATAAAAAGCCTGAAATATTATATATCCTACCCCTTTGGTTAAAATATAACCATAATACATTTTAAATAGGGATTAATTGGTTAATTAGTAACTAATTAACAGCCCTGACCCCCTGCCATATTAAAAAGGGATTAATTAACCCTCATAGTTAATTAATAGCCCACCTGACCAATCCTGTTGCTCCCGATATGATTAAATAATCGTTAATTATATCAGGCCCGCCTTCATTAAATTCCCATCACCTTCGCATCCCTGATAGCCGTCCGATCACACCTCCCAGATCCAACGGCTGTCGTGCATATTGCATGACCCTTTGCAACCACATGTTAGCATGTGATCCCAAAGTGGTTTAATGTACAGTGCCTCTGCCACGCGTCAATCATTTTATAGAATTGTTGGCTCAAGCGCAAATACCGCCTCCCCTCCATAAGCAGTGCGATATAAACCACTTACCGCCCCCCACTAAATGACAAAACATCATGTCGTTTACTCACTGACGTCACCCATCCAAATCCCGAAACCCGCCAATTCTTGACTTCATATATAAAACAAAATAAATCATTTTTGTCGTTTATTCTGCAAACCTGTACATCTATGAAAACTTAAACAACAAATTCAACCACCTTGTACTTCCAGCCGCCAACTAGCTTCAACCTTTGCAACCGACATTGTCCAGAGCCATCTAGTCACACCCAGTACCTGCATTCCATTGCCTGCCCCCAATAATAGGTATTTATAAATTTCTCGATAAGAAAACCCTGCAAATACTTGTTTTCCACTGCAAATCGATTAAAAATCCAAAATCCACCATAATTTTGTTACTACTTTTGTAATTCAAGTCCACTAGGACCTTGGTTTCCCCCTGCTGTCAAGTATGATTATGCCTCATTTATAGCTGACAAGATCCATGACCAGTTCATGAGATTAGAGAATGAGAAGGTCTTCAAGTATTCCACCTTCATATATCACCTCATCGTCTACCATCAATTTGATAAGTTCCCATTTTCTGTTAAGAAGCTTGATACAAAGGGTAATCTTAGGCCTGTCATCTTTTGGTCTTCCATTTTCCATGAATCTTTTGTTTGCCCTTATTCATATAATGATTTCATTGACTAGTTTGTCCACCCAACAACTACCTTGCTGACAGGAAGTGCTCCCCCAAGTATCAATGATGAAATCAAAAGGATCCTACAACTATCCAAACAGTACAAATTAGGTGACTGGTACTTGTACCAGAATCACACGAAAATCAGAGTATATGGGTGTGAGATTTCCCCATTCAAGCTACCTAAATATGTTCCAATGAGATTGTTTGCATTGGAGTATTATAGATAGATGATAGACTCAGATTTGATACATTTTGCTAAGGCCAAGAAGAAAGCACAACTCAAAATCAAATATCATCTAGGCCCATTTGTCTGCAACAATAGGGAAGCATGGAGAGAAGTAGACCGAATCTTAGAAGACCACATGAAATTAAAAAAAAAAATTTAGTTGGACTCCATATGACCCTCATAGTTTCATTTGTGATAGAAGGATGAAAAGTAGACTATCACCATACTTTCATCACAGGATTCCAGAGAACAATTTGCTAATATGGATGAATGGAGGGAAGGAACCCTAGTAGAAACAGATAGTGAGTGGGTCAACATAGAAAATGTAATGAAGTATATTGAAAAAACACTTGACCTAGATTCTTTTAGACAGGTACATTTTGATACTTCTTAAAAGTCAACATCAAGGATTAGTGCCTCAACAACTGACACCTCTCAAAAGCACTCACAAGAGACTAGTGCACCACTTACAGAGACATCAAAGGGAAGAGAAAAAGAGACCAGCACTCAGGCAACAAAACAATCAATCATGTCTAAGCAGCTTGAAACTTCTCAGAGGTAGGCTCAAACACAGGCCCACCCAACTCAATTCAACATTGGAGAGCCCCCAATTTTACATACTCCTCTGAATGAGGAAAGGAATGAAAAGAGAGACAGGGAAGTAGCTACCCCTGCCAATGGCCCATTAGAACAGCCTGGTGCTAAGAGGCATAGGCTAAATCCTCATTCAAAAGAGGAATTTTTTGAAGAAACTACAAAGAGTCAAAAAAAAGAAGGTGCAGACAACCAACATACTTTCCTAGTAGGTGGGACACCTTCTAGCTCACAAATATAGTGACTAGAAAGGAAACAAAGTGCTGAAGTGTCATCCTTCAGGTCTCCAGGAAATGCAAAACCTAGAAAGAAAATGCCAGAACATGCAAGAGGACATTGATGATTTTATGGAAAAGTTCAGCATTTTACAAAGCACAGGACTTCCCAGTGCTTTAGTTATTAATGATAAATTAATGAGGCATAAAGACTATGTTGACAAATTAGCTCAATATACAAACAATCAAACTAGTTCATCAGCTAGTGCATCTGTACCAAAGGCACTACCTATAGGCAGAGTTCTTTATGACAGTCTAGAGAACCTTTTCTATGTTGAACATGAGTTAAAACATTTATTTCCAGTTTAGCCTAATTGTGTTAAATATACAGAGGCTGATGAAATCTTTAGGAAGCTTAAAAGGACCAGAATACCAAAGGAAGATTGGTGGACATCTATGACAGACATTTTGTAATTTACCTTGGTAAAAAAAAAGTAAAATTTTCAGTATTTATCATAGTCAATTTTGGTAAAGAAGGTGAATAAGGATCAAACAGGTAAAGAGTATCAGAACAGGTCAAAGAGTATCAGCAAGAAGATGAAAAGGAGAACAGCCAACACAGAATTACAAAGAAGACAACAAGATGCTCAATTATAGGGCCTACCTCTAGCTCATTCATAAAAACAGGGACAACAAGCCATCAGTTTACTTTATCTTCTATCTTCGAGACCATCTGTCTCTACTTTCATGTAAAATATATTTAGTCATCCTAGAATATATCTCTCTTTGTTATGAGATATTTTATTGTAAAATTTTGTATAAATATTCCCTCATTCGGAGTAATGTGGGTGGATTCTTAGACATTTCTATAGACTCATTATTTTGGAAAAGAAAAGTTGTCGATCAACTATTGTATGGCTGGCTAGATGAAGAAATAAAGCAAGGGACTTTTTACAGGATTCCTATGTCAAACATTGGACAAATAAGTATTCTATATCTCATGTGTTTTTGTTTTCTGGTTTAATATTTCACTTGTGTTCATGTCTGAATATTAAAATGAAAAAGTATATTTCAGAAAGTTCTTATTTGCAATCTGTCTTTAAAATCGTTTTTATTCTAAATATTTTTCTCTAAACTATCATAGGCAAGGAATTCTTAACTACTCTTTGCTTCTTAGTTTAACCATTATGATCATTTAATAAGAAATCCTTAATTGTTTTTTATTAGTGATCATTCATTTTCTCTCCTTTTAAAACTTGTTGAAGGATTCTTAGTTGCCCTTCATCCCCTTTAAAGCCATTCCATTCTTTCAAATTACCATTTGTTCCTTGTTTAGCTATATTGCCCTATGAAGCCCTCCTTTTTGGAATCATCCAAATCCAGTTTAGCCATCTGTAGTTGACTCCATAGCCTAATGACCTAATCTACTCTGTTCTATCCATTTTCTCTTGAATTCTACCACCAAACACAATCAAAACCCCCAAGCTTTCATAACTAGCCTAACATCTTACAAACAAAGCTAAATCTTGTAGAGAGAGCCCTCTCTGAGTACTTAAAAGTTGGTTTGTGGTTACCTCGGACCCTCTTCCCTCTTCTTACAACTTTAGGGAAAATATGAGTGATAACACCTAGAACCAATGCTTCTCTGGTATGTCCCTTTCAAAATGGTCAAGGAATAGATTGACATCATCTAAGCCATCATAATAAGGCAACTTACGTACCTCAGTAGATATACAATGTAGCAACTTTGTAAGCTGATTACATCAGAGAGTAGAGACCTCATGCAATCGATTCTACCTATTTTCTAACTCTTCATTTGAATCTGATTGGCATGAACTCTCCTTCTCTGAGTTGATCCTTCCATCTACAATGGGATTGATCCAATATTCATTTCGTGCAGTTAGCTTATATATGTGCTCAATGTCTTCATCTTCATAATAATCACGGACTGGTTCTATGTATCGTGCACCTTCTGCTAGATCCAATGGAACAATCACTCGAAGATCCTTCTTTTCAAATACCATGTTTTGCTTCTTTAAATTAATGATTGCATTCATGTTTAAGGCCCAATCAATCCCAAGCAATGCTGGGTGTGGATTACTGTTATCTACGATTTCAATAAGTTTAAAATTTTCTACTACACTCACGCCTTCAATATCTACAGTTACTCCATGCAGGCGACCCATTGGAATTATCTTTTTCTGGTTCGCCATGTGTAGCTGAATCAACGACCATTATAACTTAGGCTTCCCCATTCATTCCCAACTTTTCTCTGGAAGTACGTTAGCATCATAACCTAAGTCTAGGATTACCTGGTCCATTTCGAAATCACTAATCTGCACTGTTAACCACATCTCCTCATCAGTTATCTTCTTACTTCAGTTCACCTTATTCACTACACATTGTTCTGGTAACGAGTAATCCTTATTGGTGCAGTTATCTATTAGCTCTTGCAGTCCTTCAACTTACTTCTGATCCCATAATAACTTCATGCAGTTCTGTAGAAATGGTTTTAACGCCGTGGGATCTAAATCCTGCGTTGCACTAACTTCTTCATGTTTGTCCTTTTGTGGGACTAGCAACATCTGATTCTTACACATAGAAGCACCTGGATGCATAGAAATTTTTCTTTCCTCCATGAACATCTCTTTTTCTTTATGTAAATCAAACCCAACATTCTTCTCACCGGCTCTTTGCAACCCTACATCCAATATTGGTTTTTTGCCTTCAACCTTATCTTCACTAGTGGATATACCACTATGTGTGACTATGTTGATACTGGGATCATCTTCGCGCGGCTCAGATCTCATCATATGAATATTCTGTGTCATCTATTGGTTCTTTTTCTCCTGCATCTTCGCTATTAAGATCGGGAAATCTTCTATAACATGATCAAATTGCCGACAATATTGACAAGAAGGGTGAGTCGGATTTTGACTGTCGTGCGCAAAGTGTCATGTTTCTCCATAGTTGTAGCAAACGATCTGGCCCTGACATCTTCCAGCTCCTCCTCCTCATGCTCTTCCTTGTCCTTGGAATCCTCTACGAGCTACAGGTGAGCCTTGATTGTTCTACGCATGGCTTTTAGCCTGGATTCTATACATCGGAGTCTTGTCCATCATCAATTCATAGCTTCAACAATTCCTTTCATCATGACCAACAAATTTACAAAAGTTACAAAAGAGTTTCTTCAGAGACTGTACAAACTTATTTAATAGAGAACAATTATATGTCGAATGTTGTCCTGGCACTTGGAAAATTCTACACCAGGCAATTGCACCAGTGTTTGATTTAGTGGAAGATTCTAGCTTCAGCAGGTTGGGACCCCCCGCAACTATATATTCCTGGAATACAGGGCACTAATATTTGGGATGACCTTCAGTCTTGTACTTTGTGCACCAAACTTCGAAATGTGTTTCTGATTTAACCTCCTTCCCCTTGTTGAGATCCTACAATTCCATGTGTAGGCTTGCTAACTGTGACTGGATCTATTGAACTCATATATTCATGTCTTGGGTCGGCGAATCTTCTAGCTTCATCGCAATCTACAATGTGTCAGCCTAAGACCCAATCTTCCACTGAGATAATGAAAATCTTAAGTGAGGTAATAGCGTATATGTGTATCAGACTCTATGTTGTTCATCTAAAATCTACAGATTAGCTTGGCTCAGTAAACACTTCAGTCATTGATATATATCCCACGTAGAGTCGTTAACCCTCTGCTTTATCTCATTTATCTCGGTCACACACTAAGCTTGCAACTTTGACTTCCTAAATTCTGGATTCAACGCATCCTTCATGTAACCTAACAGAGCAACTGGATGAGTCATACTATATCTGATGTACCACGTAAGTGCTCTGTCCTCTAGTGCTATAACCAGTTGTTTTTTCTTCATGTCATCATCCTTGACCTACTATGCCTTCCACATAGCTTTTGTGATGAAGCAAAACTTATAGGTATCCTCTGATCCCTGACCCATGAATATAGGCATTTTCATTGTATTCTCCATACTGAATAATGGAGGTGAAGGTGAAGGTGGAGTGGATGGATGTGGAATTCTAGAAGTATCCTGATCTAATGACTGCATCACACCTCTAGGCTTACTAGGGCTACTTCTTTCTTCTTCACTTCCAGACTCTCCAATAAAGGACTCTATTCACCCCCGACAAATTTGTCTAGATCTACTCTGAATCACTTTCCACTTCTTGTAGATCTAGTCTCACTTCTCTTAAACAATATTAATGTAAAGGCATAACCCCTTTTTCACACAACAACATTTTAATCTAGTTTTTTAGCAATTTTAGGTACTTACCTCTTGGACCTTTAAAGAATCAACGTTCAACTTCACTATAAGAAACAGATGTATCGATTGCAAATTTAGTAATGAATCCACCCAATATACTATCAATCCAATAATCAATAGCCCTTGCAACCTTATAATCAGATCCCTCAAGATGTTTGACTAATTCTAGAGTCCACACAATAGGATCGTCGTGCTTCCAAGTAGGTTTGCTATCTGCTAATTTGGAAACCCACTCGTATAATTCGCAAGGGAACATTGAAAATAAAACTTCGTGCACTTCTGTGTAGAGATATCTCTGTAACCACTTTTTTTTTTACAAACGTGGATTCAAATTATCTTGAGCTGCAAACTCGTGCAACTTCCAATCTATCCATTTCTCGATTTCTTTCTTATTTGGTATCCACAGATGCCACATCACATATCCCTCAGATAGATCCTAGTGTTGGCAATAAAACCATTTGTTGGCTTGAGGGGGCTTAGACCCAGGTTCATAGTTAGTTGTGTTAACCAACAAAACCCTACACTATTGGCCCTTTTGACAACGACTCGCTTAGTGCAGGCTCCAATCTCACCCGAGGCAGTATTGGGGGATGCTAGAACCAAGTTTCTACATCGATAAGGCTACGTGATGTGGGGGTAAGGCATTTCTTCAGTGTAAGGCTTGATCTGACCTTTGAAAACCCTTATCCTCAAAATCCCCAAACTTAAATAAATTTCCAATTAAAGAGAGTTATGAGCTTCTTCTAAGGGTCTAATCATTTATAAAATAACATATAACAGTAGATCCATATCTTCGCGGTGTAATTAAGACAATAATACAAATAAATGGCATTCAACTGAGCATAAATACAAAAAACACATAATTATATAGTTCAGACACAAAATTTCTTCAAATACTCTTTATTATTCTAGATCTTCAATACATATACTTCCAGACTCTGTGCACACAGCTGCAGGGGCCCATGCACACAACAACAAGAGTCTTCCCCTTCGCCAGAATACAGAAAGATCTCACAATTACAAAATCAAAAACATATCATGATCAATTGATTGCCTTAGACTTTCTAAGACATCCCTTTCTATATCCTTTACCCTTATAATACCATGGTTCGCGAACCATGGGTAGAGCTTAATACAACTTATACCTTTACAAAATAAGGGGCTTTGACTTGCCTAATATCCCCCTTTACTCTTAACAAGCTGTGCTACTTGCACTCCGCTCCTTAAAATGCAGAGCCTTTGCAAAATCTTATCAAAATTTAACTTAAGACTTAGAAAAAATTGACAATGGGGAACCCCGTGCCAACAACATCATAATATATTAGCTTGAAATGGCCACATGACATAACATCTCATCTTTACCATTCTTAGTAAGAAAAATATAATAAAATATGTAAGGAAATGTGAGAAAAGTTGATTTTAATAAGCTAGAGAGCGGCATTAAGGCCCATATGATTTACCTATTGATGAGCCTCATCATCACCCCCCTACTAAAAGTGTTGTTAATCCTGTGAGTAACTTAGTCCATGTCCATATCTTTCATAGCTCTTGTGGCCTCTTTGACATCCCATGCCTTTGTTGATGGAGTTTCTTCCTGTGGATAAAACCCAACATGTTTCTGTATTTCCTCCCACTACTTTCTTTCCTTTTCCTCCTTTCTACCTTCTAGCATACCCAACAACAAGGGTGGGCTGAGTTTTAAACTAACCTATTTGATTTTTAGTCTCTGCATTCCATTATTATATATTGGGGTCCTTTCTAATGCATATCTCATCCTCTCCGGGGAATGATACTCTCTGATCCTTAGGCTATATGGTAGGGTGCTCCATCTCCTTTGGCATGCTTGCTGGATTTCATTTCTTAGCAATATCAAGGTGTTATCAAAATGTGTGATTTCTTGTTCTTGTGTAGCTAGGTATCTTGGTGGAAGATGGGTATCATTTGAGATGATGTTGTGGGTGCTAATGACAACCATTGAATTCATATATTCTGCTATGATGTAAAGGGGCTCCCTTTCTTCTCTTTCCAACACCCTCTTCACCTATTTAGCTCTGGCCTCTTCACGACTTATCCATGATGCAAGGGCCATTAGTTGTAAGTCCCCCGAATTTGCATTGGGTCCCACACATTCAAGTCTATTAAGGCCAAGTTGTGCAAGTAGAATTCAAATATATTAGCCTTATTTTCTAGCGTGATCTTGTCACATAGTTCGATGAACTGTCTAGAGTCTTGGAAAGGCACAGTCCTTTGTTGTGCTAGTGTCTTGATCTGAAATTGCAACCATTCATCTTTGAGGTATAAGCCATATGATTTTGGTGGCATCCTGCAATCGATTCCCTCCATGGAGAGGCTTGTCATGGTGGCCAATTGGCTCTCCTTTTCCTGTAAATGACTCCTTAGGCATGTGTTTTTTGCCTCTAGTTGAGATCTCATAATTTGTTCCTTGCCTCTCATTTTACTCAACTCCTACTCATATCTAGGAGATTCTCTTCCATATGGCCCACATCCTCTACTTTCTTTAATTTGGAAATTTTGATCCAGCGATGTGTCCTTCCTCTCTCTTTCTCAAGCTCAAGAAAAGAGGGATGGAAAATTTATATGGTATTACTCTACCTCCCTTAATGAATTTGTAATAAGAGCTTATATTGGGCTATGGGCTACGCTCCTGCAGCTCTTGGAACTCTCCCTCAGATGTCTTTGGAGAAGCTGCCCCCTCCTACACTTGTGTTGCTACTTCCTTGCCTTTCCTTTGTCCCTACTGTCCTTCCTGTAGCTTTTTCTGTGTTTCCTGTAGTGCTGACAAAGTTTCCTATAGGACTGTTTGAGGATCCTATAGAAGGATTTTTCTTGTCTAAATGGAGTCAAAGGTGCCTTTTTTTGCTTTGATGATTCTGACCTGGTGAGAGGCCTCCTAACATAGGTGATGGGAGACTTTGGGGAAGCTTGTTTTGTTGTGCCCTCTTCACCTTTTATTTTTAGGGAAACTGGATTTTCTTGATCTTTTGGTGAGTCCTCAACTATGATTGGATTGTTGGTGGGTGTTTGTGGTTTTCTTTGTTAGATTTTGGTGCTCCTCCTTGATTTGAAATATAGGGGAGTCTGCCTATTTCTTTTCCCTTTTGAATTTACAAGTGTGCTTAGGGAAGTCAAGGCAGCAACTGCCTCCTTCTCAGTGGGTTCGGGGGACAATCTTGGAGATTCCTCCCCTTCCTTGGTATGTTCCTCTGGGCTTGATTCTTCCTTTTGTTCTTCTTGCTCACTTTTCTCTTCTCCTTCTTCTTCTTTCGTTTCTTATTCCTCTGTTTTATTAGTTTCTGCCTCCTCTTCTTCCTCTGGTTCTTCTTCTTCTTCTTCTTCTCCAGGTTTTTCTTCATCTTCTTCTACTCCCTCCTCACTACTAGAGGTATTGTACCTATCATATTCAAGGGCTTGTATTTCAATCACAGCCTCTCTGTCCATGTCTCTAAATGTGGAACATTGAATAGGGATTCTTAGCTGGCTCAGGGCATCCTCTAGTATTAGTTTAATAAGTCCATGGTGTGCCAATTGTTGATGTTTTCCCTCTTGTACCTTTAGGCTCATGTCTATTATTGATTGTAGCAAGAATTATGGCACATTGAGTCTTGTGTCAATGGGTATTTCCTCTCCAAATATCAACTCATGGAGGAGTCTAAATTGGTAGCCATAGGTTATACTGGGTCTCCCTTCACAAGAAATATATTTGAGAATATGATAGCTAACCTCATTCCAAGGATAGGGAAGGATTTCCCTTCTTATCCCATTTTTGTCCTCAATTGGCTCTTCATCCCTTAAGAAGAAGTTTTTCTTAGAAAAATTTCTTGTAGCCTTATCCTCCTTTCTCCATTGCATCCCTTGAGGAAGTGTAGTTTTTATGCTAATTACCTTTGGAGTAATTGTGATTGATAGTCCTCTTACCATAGTAGTAGCATTGGTTCTAGCTTGAGGGTTGAGTGCCATGGAAAATTCTTGAGCTACATCATCATAATATCCTCTGAGAAGCTCAAAGAATCCAAACCAGTTATGCCTTCTAAATATTTCTACCACAGGGGGATGGAGGTGTATCCTGGATGTCTATGTGGGCTCCCATCTATTAAATCCTCCTGTCATGTCTCTTCTCTGGTTAGTTGATTGTAGGGAGGTTGGTAGGCTAGCCTTATTTTTTTTTGGGGTTCCTGAGGGTTTAGAATATTGGTGGATGGATGCAATTTCTTTCCATATCCATACAAATTTTAAACTTCATACAATTCTGTCTAAAACCCCAGGCCCACTGTAATCACTAAAAAAATTCAGATTTTTCCTTTCCTAGCTATCAATTCAAAACACAGGAGACATGGACCACCTACCTTTCACTATGATGTTTTGGATGAGAAGAATTGTTGAACAATCGGACCTTAGCACCCCCTTGGAGAGTTCTCTGTGAATTTCCAATGCTTCCTGTAGCTCTCTGTGTTTCCTGTAGTTGTTCCTCTAGTTATGTTTCGTGTAGGGTGGCTAAAACAAGTTTTATTCCTCGATGGATTTCCAAGGTGGTCCCATCTTGTCTAATCTCGAAAAGAACAAATGGTGCATGAGAGTTTGGAATTTTTTCATTTTATGGTTGATTCCTTGAAGCACTGCATTGGTTGGCAGTGTACGAGATTTTCTCTTTGGGACTGTTGGCCCATCGTTTGTTATCATTCAGCCTCCCCTCATAATCATCGCCCACTCTCACAAAATTTAACTCGACCACCTTTTTGACTCATTCTCCTTGATGTGACATTGCAACGCGGCAGGATGACTAGGAGTTCACTTTTTTGTTTTCGAGCTGAGGGTGGCCAAGTTAACTGGCTACCTCTAGCTTATAAAATCAAACTTTTTAATACTCCTACAATTTTATCACATCATACTTAGGGAAGAATTTGGGTGAGGTGCCATACCTATTCCTTCCTTCACTTGGTGGATGCATGCTAGAGGGTGACTTTGCTGTGCTTCTTTTTTATTCAGGTAAGTGCTTTTCCTTGGTCCCTTTTCTGTTGATTCTTCGAGCTGATGTAGTTGTCTTGTTTGTTGTTGTGTGTAGGTGCTTGGTCCCTATTGTTGTCACTAAGATTTGGATAGATTTCATATGTATGCCTGGGTGATGGAGATATTTACTTGCATGGATGGTGAAGCATAATGCATGGAGAAACTGCTGCTGTGATAACAAAGGCTACTACAGGGTTTCCTGTAGTTATTGCAAAATATCCTGTAGCTTCCTTTTTCTTCCTTTTTGTTTTTTTTCACTTGGAGGAGGGATGGGTGGTGATGTAGGAGTGGAAGGATGGCAATGGAGGAGATGGAGTAGTAGGTGAGCAAGTCCAATGATGGAATATCCCTTGGACCTTCTTTTTCTTTGTTTTTTTCATTTTTCTCAGGGGTTTTTGATGGACACAGAGGTTGGTATGGTCATGAGTTGGTGTTGGGTGAGAGGTGGTGAGGTGTATGGTCCCTTCTTTCAACCTAGAACATGTTTGCATCTTCATTTTCCAATCGATACTTAATTCCTGTAGTGTTTCAATACATCCTGTAGTACTATAGGAAACTCTTGTAGTAACTACAAGAAAACCTATAGAAATCAGAAAACTACATAAAAAATGGTTTCTGATGCTTGGAAGTGAGGATGAATGATAGAGACATAGTGGGCATGGGAGATATGAAGTGAATGTAGGAAGAATCGGGTGATGCTAGCTTGCTATACCTTGAACTTTGAGTCATTTTTTCTTTAAAACATTAAAAAAAATCACATAATTTTATTAGCTGGTAGGTTTGAGGTCCCTGCCATGGAATTTTGTTTTTTTTTCTTTTCTCTCTTTTTTTTTGAAAGACACATAGGTTGCCTCAAAGGAGGTTTTCAACCTGTTTTCCTTCCCTGAGCACCTTAAGGGAGGTTTTCACCCAGGGATATTTTTATTTTCTTTCTCCACTCTTGGGCTGCCTCAAGGAGGGTATCAACCCAAAATTTGGCCTCAAAGTGCCTCAAATAGGTTTTCACCTAGGTCGCTTATTGCTTTTTTCTTTTTCTTTTTTCATTTTTTCGAAAATAAAAACAATCTTCAAGAATTTGGTGAGCTGGAAGTTGAGACACTTCCAATCACATTCACTTCCTTACTGATGGTACTGATGAACCCTTCCCTTGAAAAAGGTCTTTTATAGGCTTTCAATTTGTATCTATTGATAGGAAAGGGGATACCTTCTTCATCAATGGCACTTATTTTCACAACCCCATTGTCATGGCACTTTTCTGTCAGATATGGGCCCAACCACTTGATCATAAATTTTCCCTTGAAGTCCTTGAACCTGGAGTCATAGAGAAGAGCCCAATCTCCTTCTTCAAAAATTTTGTCTTTGATATTTTTGTCATGCTAAACATTTCTTTGTACTTGAACAACTTCTGTGTGTAGGAGGGCCTGCATCTTGAATTCATCTAAACCATTGAGCTGGAGCAACCTCTCTTTTTGTGCCTTTGTAACATCCAAATCCAACTATGCTACTATTCACAAAGTCTTGTACTCAAACTCAATGGAGAGCAGAGCTTTCTTTCCATAGACCAAGTCATAAGGGGTGAAGCCAGTGGTTGTCTTCTAGGTTGTATTATAGGTCCAAGTGGCCCAATATTTTGTTCTGCTAGTCACAACCTTGGTGAGAATGCCTTCCAATGCTTTGTTAGTGACTTCTGCTTGTCCATTGGACTGAGGATGATAAGAAGTTGACTTGCTAGGTTTGATCTTATGCTGCCTCAACAAATTTTCAATAAGGTGTGATGTGAATTGAGCTCCCTGATAAGCGACTAGCTCTCTAGGGTACCCAAACTTGTAAAATACATTATCCCTTAAGAACTTAGCCACTTTCTCTTCTATTGCTACCTTGACAGCCTTGGTTTCAGCCCACTTTGTTAAATAATCAGTGCATACAAGTATCTACTTATTCTTGCCTAATGGTGGGTCAATGGTCCCAATGAAATTCAGGTCCCACGGGTCAAATGGATCAAGAGTCACTTGAGGTTGCAAAGGAATTTAATCCCTAAGATTAGGTTTCCCCATTATTTTCCACTGGTCACATCGATTGGTGTATCTTCTTGCATCTTGGTGGAGAGTGGGCCAATAGTAGCCAGCTTACAGTACCTTGAAGGCTGTCCTCTTGGTTGCAAAGTGACCTCCATAAGGCCTATCATGATAGGCCAAAAGGATGTCAAAAACTTCCTCCTCCATGATATATCTCCTCAAAATTTTATATGGGTCAACTTGAATAGTTTGCCCCCAATCCAAGTGAATGGGGCACTCTTTCTTATAATTTTGATTTTTTCTTTGGAGGATAGATTTGGAGGGAACTGTGCAGCCACCAAGTATTTGGCTATGTCAGAAAACCATGGAGAGAGAACTGAAATAGAAAATAGATTCTCATCTGGTAGCTGATCATCAACCATTCCTTCCTCACCTGTAGGCAAAGCAAGTCTAGATAAAAAATCTGCAACTACATTTTCTCTACCAGGCTTATCAAAGCGAGTTAGATCAAAATGTGGTAATAAAAGCAACCATCTAATAATTATGGAATTCACATCAAGATTGCTCATTAAATATTTAATATCAGCATGATTAGTATGTACAAAGGTCTGGTAACTAGTGATGTAGTGTCTAAATTTATTCAGGGAATGGACAACAACTAGGAGCACTTTTTAAGTCACAGTATAGTTCAATTCTGACTTCGATTTTTTTTCTAATAAAGTAAATGGAATAAGAAAACTTGTCATATATTTGGGTTGGAGTTGATCCTATATCTTTGTTAGAGGCATCGGCATGGATGTGGAATATAGAAACCCAATTTGGGCCTCAGAGTATGGGTGAAGTAGTCAACTTGTCCTTTAAGGTTTTTAGGGCCTCTTCATAGCTTTCTAACTAGCAAAACTCAGAGTCCTTGGCCAATAGTCCAAAAAAAGTTGAGGCTACTTTGCTGAAGTCCTTTATGAATATCCTATAGTATCCATTTAAGCCCAAGAAACTTATGACATCCCTTTGCTTTTGAGGAGTAGGTATCCTCTTTATGATAGCAATTCTATTTGGGTCCACCAGTAGTCCTTCATGGGATATTGAGTGACCTAGAATAGTCCCCACATTAGTCAAGAACTCACACATCTTAGGACTAAGGGATAGGTTCACCTCAATGCACTTGTTTAACACTTTCCCCAAGTTAGAGAGAGTCTCCAAGAAATTACACCCATAGGGAGTGAAATCATCCATATATATTTCTACAAAGTCATGGATTAGCTCTGCAAAGATGCTCAGAACTGCCCTCTGAAAAGTGGTAGGGGCCTTACATAATCCAAAAGGAAGGACCCTATAAGAAAAGGCACCCCAATACAAGTGAATGTGGTTATATATTGGTCCTTTGGGCCGATTTAGATCTGATTGTAACCACTGAATCCATCCAGGAAAGAGAAGAACTTCTTTCCTACAAGACCATCCAAGACTTGATCAATGAAAGGTAGAGGGAAATGGTATTTTTTGATGGTTTTGTTTAACCCTTTGTAGTCCACATAGATCCTGCATTTTCATTCTTCTTTGGGACCAGAGCTGGAGGAGATAACCACTCACTATCTCATATGGGGTAAATGAACCCTACATACAACAACTCCTGCAGTTCTTCTTTAACTATGTCTTTGAGGGATGGGTTCATTCTCCTCTAAGGTTAGTGCATTGGCTTGCAACCTTCCTTGATGTAAATGTGGTGAGTACACACCAAAGGGTCAACTCCCTTAATTTCCTTATAACCCCAGGCAAAGGAATCCAGATGCTCTCTTAGCATGTTTCATAACTCCTTTTATTGATGTGCAGAGAGAGAGAGGGGTTGATTTTCAATGTTTTAGCTGGACCAAATTCTATCATCTTGACATGAGTAGGACTTGAGTTAGCTAGGCACAAATAATTCCAAGGATTATCTTAGGCCTTCTTTACTAACTCATCAAGAGACATGGTGTTGGGGTGTTGATTCTAGAGAATTTGATCAATTAGGTTGTCTTCATCAGGTTGCCCCCTTCCTATAGTAGCATCTAGGGTACATATTGGGTAATATGTGGCATAGTGGAATTCATATTCCTCCTACTCTTCCAACCATAAGGGTAAGTTATGATCTAGAGATGGTTGATTAGGAGGGTACAAGAACAATTGTTTGGGAAAATGCCCATTTTTAATGGTCATATTCCCAGCCCTGCAACTTATGTAAGCATCAGCAATGACTAGCCATGGCCTTCTAAGGATGAGAGGATAACCATTGAGTTTGGCCTTAGGTTGGAGAACTAAGAAGTCAACAGGGTATTCCCACAAATCAATGGAGACCATCACATCCTCAACAAATCCCTTAGGAGCTAATGTGGATATGTCTGCAAGCTGTAAGACTGTTGTGGTCTTCCTTAATGATTCTTGGAGATTCATTTCAAGCATGGTCTCCTTAGTCATCACATTGATGGAAGCCCCAAGATCAATCAAGGTATGGGGTACAATGATACCATCAATATGAACATCTACCACAGGACTTCTAGGGTCCAGATACTTTAGGCAATCACTCTCCCCAACATTAAGTCAGACAACTGTTTAATGACATTAATAGTAGGGGTGTATTTCTTTCTCCTCCCAGGATGTTTGAAGAATTTATACTTGATTAACTTGTTGTGGATGGGGACATCCTTGATAGCTTGGAGGAGTGGGATTTTAACATATAAATTTTCCAATTCACCCAAAAGTTCAGTCTCTTCTGGGGTGTGCTGGCTAGGATTGATTAGTCTCTCAAGAAAAGGAGGTGGATTGGCTTGGGGAAAAATCTATTCCTTTTCCTCTTCAAGCTCCTCAGGTGGAGATGGAAGTTGGTTATCTGAGAGCACTCTTCTAGAACTGAGGTTGATTTCTTGAATTTCCCCAACATAGGCAGGGTAGGATGTATCTCCACTATAGACCTATTGTGCCTGCTTGTTATTCGGGTTCATATTTGGATGAGAAGATATCTGAAGTTTCTTAGGTGGAGAAGGGTGAAGGAGATGTGGTTGAGATGGAGGTGGAGGCAGTAAGGATGGATATTGGTTGTATGGGGGCCTCCACCCCTATGATGGTGTATTCCACTAAGGTTGTGGGGGAGCATATGGCTGAAATGATTGAATGGTAGGTTGGGAATGGTATTGAGGTGCATAATACCGGGGAGAAGGTGTGTACCATAAAGGATGAGCAGGAGGACACCAAGGGGGAATGGATGCATTCTGGTTGGGGTTGTAATATGAATAGGATGCCCCTTGCATGCCTTGCTGGTATGGTCAACATCCTTGAGGCCTCCTTTGGTTGATATAGCAAAGTTGTTCAGTCAAACCTTCAGTTCCTTGATACACATTTTTCAATCCAGGCAAAGAGTGGCACTTGTCGGTGGAGTGGTTTTCCTCACAAATCGAGAAGATTGTTATAAGATTCAAAGGAAATTCATTTATAGGGTGCCTCTTAGTGCATCTAGGGCAAGAGATAGTTAAGTCTCTTTATGCTTCCTCCTGCTTCCTCTTGATCTACATGGTGTCCATTTGTAGATCAAGGGTATGTAGCATTTCACTCTTAAAGTCTTCCAACATGTTCCCAATTTCACTTTTGATGGATGTGTTGGAGGAGGATGAACTGGCCAAATATTGACTAGCCCTACCCTTCTTTTTGGCTACCCTAGAATGATTTTTGAAAACTATCTTGATATCATCATAAGACAAATGGTAGATGTCCCCTCCCAACAACATGTTTAGGGCTTCTAGGACATCTTCCTTGATCCATCTAAGAAGGAATAACTTGAGTGATTAAGGATCAAGGGTGAATCTGATCCTTTTTTAGCTGAGTTGGAACCTTTCCTCATAATCTTCCAAGGATTCATCATATCTCAAGGTCATTCTAAAGATTTCCTCTTTGGTGTATTTGGACCTACAATAATCCATGTACTTGTTGTTGAAGGTTTGTTGCATTTGAGCCTAGGTAGTGATATTGTTGTCCCAAGGTAAACCCATTAACTAGCACAAGGCTTCATCCTTGAGGGTGGATGGGAACAATTTCATCTTTTGGTCATCATAGGTATAATCATAGGTTTTGCAGATGACAACAAACTCAAACAAAATGGTATCAGGGTCCTCTAAGGTTAATCCATGGAAGTGAGGAAGGGCAGAGGCTCTTATGTTTTTCATCATAGCATCTCCATTAGTTTCTCTAATGGAAAAAGTACCCTCAATTCTTTTCAGCTCCATTTTTGTTCTCAATCCCATTTCTATTTTTTGCCATGGTGTAGGTTTGTGGAATGGGTTCTTATTCTTCTTCCCTAATAGGCTCTTCAAATATCTCAGGTTGTTCTTCTAACGGATCATCAAGCTCAAAACCACTGAAGAAGAGGGAAGGTTGGCTGTTTGATGGTGTGGGGGTATTTGGGAAAAAATTCCTAAGTTGTCTCTACTCCTACAAGGCATGAAAGAAATTTGTTTTTTCTTTTAGGGTTTTTTAGAACTACTTGCAGAATGGAAAGAAAGCAGAAATTGCAACTTTTTTCTAAATGAAACTACTCGCAAAATGGAAGGAAAGTAGAAATTACAACTATCTATTGAATGCAAAACAAAAGGAAAGAAGAAATTACATCTACCTAGACACCTCCCTAGCAATGGCAAAAAAAGGTGATGAGCCCCAGTATTACAGCAAGGATGTTGCAACTCCTAGGGTGACCAACTTTACTTTATCAACCTAGGGTTCGTACAAACTTGGAGGTGACATTGCTATATGCACAACATATGCAACAATCTACTCTTGTTAGTTCTCAACTGGGGTGATAGACCACTAGGGTTTCTCAAACAAGTCTTCTATTTAATAGAAGGAGGTTGACTACTGATAGTGAATGCAAAGCTATCTTTAATGCAGAAAGTAAATGCTTGCCTATTTTAAGGAAATGAAAGTGCTGAATAAAAAGTGCTATGAAATGACATGAAATTACCTACCTAAGAATTAACACACATTACTTGCAGAAAATAACTAACTTAACCTTGCATTATATCATCTAGCTATCTAGAATAAGTAGGCATGGAAATTATCCTAACATTGCTATGGCTGATGTATGCATGCATTAGCTAAATATTGCAGAAATGAGTCTCATGGTTTTCAATTTAGAAATGTAAATGCTAAGCTGATAATCCAATCTTTTGCAAAGGAGGAAGGTATGAGAAAGCTGGTCCAAGATGGCATTGAGGGGTATGGAAGTCAAGTTGAAGGCCTACCCTAGTCTCTGAACATCATTTCTAGCCAAAACAATCTAAAACATGTTTCTATAGGGTTTCCTGTAGGTCCTACAATTTCTACAGGGTTTCCTATAGTTACTATAGGATGTCTCGACTTACTATAGGAAACTTAGTTGAAAGCTATGGGAAGGTAGGGAAGGTGAAAGGAAGTGCTCAGAAGATGTATGATGGTGGAATAAGGTATGGGGAAGGTGCACACTACCCAAGGATCAGCCCAACTCTTTAGGATGGTTGGATTTTCTCAAGGTGGTTGTCCACGGTGGCTACAAAACAGAAATTTGAATTAGTGGTTGGTAGGATTTGGTGAGAGGTGGAGAAGACTTAGATGAGTTTGGTGGAATGAGTTCCTCCCTACAGATCAAAAACTCCTACACAACACATATTAATTTCTTCATTATGCACAACTTTATGTAAATGTGGAAAATATGAGCTGAATTTGAGAAACTTATTTATTGATGGCTAATGGCTTAAATCTATGGATTGGAATGCTCTGTAATCTACAACAAACTCAAGAAACCAAAATGAAAATTGCAGGTGCTTATAAGAAATCATAAATAATTATCTACTCAATAAGAAATCCTAAGCTATGTAGTAACCAAACGATAAATCTATTTTTGGGGCTATGAGAGTGGGGTCCTCAAACCATGATCCCATGAGGGAGATGAGGAAGATGCCATTGTCGCAAGCTTTTTTAAAATATTTTATTTCACTACTGTAACACTGATCTAGTTTTCCAACTAATGGAAGCAAAACTAACCAATCATTCAAAGACATGTAAATTAAACAAAGCAGAGATAACTTCAGCAGCTAATCTATGATTCTAATCTAAGAATACATGTACAAAAAGAGTAACCTCTACTACAAGGGTTAGGCCCTAACCTAAGAGCTTCATCCCTCTAAATAAACTCAGCCCTGGATCAAAGAAACCATTTTCATTATCATAAAAATGTCAAAAATAACATGAGAATAACAGTGACGATATCTTAGCTCGAAACTACTCCAAAATATGCAATTAATGCACATTAGGCCATATGACATAACATCTCACCTTTACCATTTTCACTAAGAAAAATATAATAAAATATGTAAAGAAATGTGACAAAAGTTGATTTTAATAAGCTGGAGAGTGACATTAAAGCTCATATGATTTACCTATTGATGAGCGTCATCAATATGTGCCCATTGTTGCCAACCATGGCCTGCCTAATATCAGAGGATGCCTGTTAGCTCTGCGATACAATGACGATTTTCTAAGGTCAGAGGCAGTCTTGGTCTGCTCGATGGTGCACAGAGAGATTCCACATCGGTTACCTTTTCCCTTTTTCCCCGTGTCCCGCTTGTCCTTCTTCTGTTCCATCTCCTCTGTATTTCCTCTAAGCCCTACGAAATGGCCCTTCCAACCTTAAGCCCCCGAAGAACCATGTTCATACAACCCTGTACTTCTGCAGCCAATCATCATTCTTCGTTTGCAGCCGTCGATCGCCCCGATCCAACAGTCCCTGTCACCACAGCCTTTTTTCCCCCGCACGTTAAACCCTGTTTATTTCCTCCACCGTCCGATCGTTTGCCTTGCAATCCAATGACGTTCGCTCTTCTCCAGCCCGTGAACTGCTTGTTATAGACATTTTTGTGAACTGCAACCCCAATCATAAATGTCCATAAACTAAGGGCTCCTAAGTCCCTAAAGGTGTTGTTCCAACCCCTAAAAGAACAAGGTCAACTAATTACATCATCTCGCAGAAGTTCTCCATGAAAAACTACTCAGAACTGGTCAAACCTGGATCATTTCACTTGCTCCATGGCTAGGGTGTGATGCATCGCACCTTGTACACACGGGAAGTGCATTGCATTTCAAAAAGCCCTTCTATGGGGTGCGATGGACGAGAAAAGACAAGTGGCAGAGACAGTTTGCGAGGTGGATGATCATGGAATCTTCCAGAAACTTCTCCTGTGACACTTGCCTCTCAGAATCACCCAAGGATGAGTAAGAGATCAATGAGATCTCCAAGTGGAAGCAAGAACTATCAGAGAGAAGACACTAATCAAAAACCCAGAGTTGACTCACACCTCTGAAAATATCTATATATAGATCTCTCATCCTAGAGATCCAAGAGGTTAGAGGCTGGAATTTTGCATCTTGTAAGGAATTGCTATTGGTTTCTTGAGACAACATCATAGTGTTGGGTGATCTAAGCTTTGTATGAGGTGAAGAAGGGCTTACTTGCTGAGAGGATGATGCTGGGTCAGAACAACTAGTTGTAACTCCCTTGGCTCTTTCTTGATTATCAATAAAATCTATTCAAGTTTTCCTCCATACTCTTGTGTCATTTATGTTTTATGCATTTGTATGGTCAATTTACATCTGATCCTAGATTATTTATGATTATAGATCCATGTTCTTGTATAGTGTTATGCTACTGTGATCCTACAGGTACTCTGTGAAGCTGGGCGTACAAGGGAGCAAGTAGCGAAAGACTATCAAGAGAGAGAGGAATCGAACTAGGAGATAAGCGCAAGACAGAGGTTAGTCTTCTTTGTTCTTCTCTCATCTATATTTCATAAAGGAAAAACGAAAGTAGCTTTACTTTGTTTGTTTCTAAGGTAGCTACCACACCTTAGTGGGATAAGCAGTTATGTGTAGACACTTTTCCCTGTAACAAAATGGCGACTCCGCTGGGGAGCGACTAGGTTGTTTGTTTATCTTCTTTGTTGTTTATTTTATAAACTTACAAATGGAGCCTGAAGTCGAGCCAGGTAGCTTTCGAACTGCATTTGCTATGCAAATGCAAAGTAGATAAATGCCGCTTCAGTCAATCTCCAGGATTTGTTTATGAATTAAACAACTGATTCACAAACTCTCTAATTGCCCTCATGGTAGCTCTTGGAACCTCCTTAGATCTACCCTTGATTGTTGATTTACTGATTACCATTTGCTCGGCCAAAACCCCTGAACTGAATAGCAAACTGTGACCCGGAACCCAAGCAAAGTCTCGTCTCTGGCCCAGCATAGGCTCTGTTCTGTGAATCTGAAATTCAGTGCACTTCTCGAGTGTAGTAGGTGCGCTGCATTTCAAATTCCCTGTGTTACAGGTGCGCTGATCAGACTAGGCATTGTTCCTCAGTTTTCGTTTCTGTGTTCATTCTTTTCAGTTCTATTCATGAGTTTTGTTGTTTGTAATCAGTATATCTTTGTTTGAAACCCCTTTCCTTGTTGATATTCCGCCTCTATTGTGCAAAAAAACTGTAAATGTTTTTGTGTATTTGTTGAGTCATTTTCAGTTCTCCTTTGCAAAAAGTAACATAATTGTACTGTCGTTCCTTGATTTGAAAGTGTCGCAAGTGTTGTTTTCAGTCATAGGAGAGAGTTTGGTTGCTCTTGATAGTCGATTACCCTGTTGCTATTGTATTTGGTCTGAATTTGTAGTTTTTCTAGTGTCGAAAGCAAGTATTCATTTCCAAATCGTAAAGTGTTGTGATTGTCTCCATTTTTTATTTTGAAAAGAAACTTGTTAGTAATTGTCGCTTGAAAATTAATTCAGATTTGTGCATTAGCTTTCTTTTTACCATTCACATACTAAGAAAGCCGAAAACAAATACATGCATGTGCATTTGCATTTAGGCTGTTTGATTGGTTTGATTTAGCACAGTGCATTTAGTGTGTGCTCTTTGCTCTTTGTGAAAGAATACTGTCTCTCTTTCCTTAGTAGATAGGATTTTCATTGCACAAAGAAGATAAAAGACTGTTTATCATCTTAGATTGCATTTTAGGAATTGTACATTTACATCTCGCGGTGAACCTGAAATGAAAATTTCTTAAGCAAGATCAACTATAAAATAAATTTAATGAATCTAACAATGCTTTGGAACCCAACGCACAACATCTAGAAGTCTAGGCTGGAGACATATTCCGGCGTTGTAAAGCATGGTAACTGTTGTTCTCACTGATGGTTGGGTGATTCCTCCACTTTGAGACGATAAGTGCCAGTACGGACTTGTGCTCCCATGTACCGTCGAGTATATTTTGGGAGACCACAATAGGCTTAATCCTTTATCCATAGGAAGCCGTGTCTATCGCCCTATCGATCGCAATGCACTAAACACAGCATTCGGGAAGATTGACTGCCGTACTGTAAAAAGTATTCTGCAGTTTTTTGATTGGTTTGGTAATCCCTCTACCTAGATTTCCAGAGCAGTCCCTTTCGTTCCTTTTCAGACTCCTTAATGGAAAAGGTCCATCTGAGCACTTGTCACTTCAGGCTCATTAAAAATCGAAGGCGACTAGAGTCATCTTTGGTTTTTTCTCGACTCTTAAAAATTGAAAAAGCAAGTTGTGTCAAAGCATCTAAAATTCATCTAATTCGGAAACATACTTCCCCTTGATTTTTAGTTGATCGAGTAATCCACAATCACGGAAGAAAGTCAATTGAAACCCCGTCGTTCGCAGAGGCTTACGAGTCAACTGTCTTTGTCTCCGAAATCGAAGCTATTACGGACAAAGCGAACTCGTTTAACCGGTTCCAAATCTCCTGGTAAAGTTAGAATAAGTGTTCTAACAACATCAGAGACTCCGGTTACTCCAAACATTTCTGGTATCCCTGCCTTTACAGAAGAAGTTCAGCAGCCACCGAAGGACAGTAGTACTGATCCTAGTCTGAGGGTAAACACTTGTATCACTGAACCAGTTCCATCTACAACCAGTTCGGAGAGTGTTGTTCCCCAAACATCTATCGCTGCAGATTCTATACCTTCTTCCACACCAGAAATATTCTACGGACCTGACGGTCTACCCCTTCCACCTGGTCTGATTGCTATAGAATAGATTGTGGAGGATTCTCCATCTAGTACTCCATCGCAATTTGGAGTCGGGATCACTTTGTATCCTTCTTCATCAGAAATTAGTCTACTGCCAGCGGAAGCTCCTGTAGAATCGCTAGGTAATCTTTTGGATAGACTAGAAATGTCTGAACAACCGTCAACATCTAGGACTGTTTTGTCTGACACAGCGATGGCAGAACTTCTTGCTATCACTCCAACAATGTTCGCCGGTATACCATCTGTCCCAACTAGCTCTCAATCGCTAGAAGGAGCCCACTCAGGGGCTATTTCGACGGTATGGTCCATTCTTGTTTGTTCATCCGGAATAATATCTGGAAACTCTTATGTTGAGTCTCAACAAATTGGTCCATTTGGAGGTCAATTTGGGCAGTCTGGTCCTCAAGGGCAAACCATTCCCTTAAGTACCGGATTACCGCCATATGGGGGGCAGTATACCCTTTCATTGTCCCCTTCGGGAGGACAGCCATATGGGAGTTCACAACAAAATTCGGGTTATGATGGAATTACGTCAAGCGGTTGGGTACTGATACTACCTCAACAACCAAGAGTTGTATATTCGATGCAACAATGTTTACCTATGTCAAGTATACCAACTACGCCAGCTATTGTGACGGTGTCGCAAGTTCAAGCGCTACCTGTTGTATGCCAACCTCAGGTTTCTCAGGTTGTAATGCAACAGCCTCTTGACCCTGCAACTCAACCACAATCGCCGACTAGTGGAATGACACAGGTTCAAACGGGTACAATTACCCCTCATCTTGGTCAAACAGTTAGTATCGGGCAACAGCACATGGCTTCACAACCATGGCTAGTGCAATACCAACAACCGCAGTTCCAACAAGTATACCAAGGTTCTGAGCAACAAATCTTTGCAAATAGTGGGTAGCCGTATATTCAAAACGGTCAAAATCAACCATTCTACAATGGTCATGCCCACCAACCTTACCAAAGTTACCAGCATCAAATGCATTATGCTGGTATGCAAAGACCAACTGCTCAGGCAATCCCATCTTATCCTTGGTATGCTTCACCTAACCTGAATCAACAGTTACCCTTCGTGGCGACTTTAGAGTTACCTGATTTAAATCAGTTAACAAACGATCCAATCGCTTACGCCCCTTGGTGGCCAGCGATTCCGCATAAACTTCCATCAGATATTCCTAAATTTAATGGAAATCCGGGAGAAGATCCGTCGAATCATGTGATGACCTTTCATCTGTGGTGTTCATCAAACACCCTAAACGATGATTCGATTAGGCTTCACCTTTTTCAGAGGACGTTAACTGGTCCGGCAGCAAAATGGTATATCGAGTTACCCAGAGCTTCGTTTGACAACTTCAATACCCTAGCCACAACCTTTTAAACCCATTTCCAATTACCAATAAGGTACGAAACAGAAACAGAGCTTCTTACCAATTTCAAATAGATAACGGCCACTCACATATCTAATCATATTCATGAGTGGCAACGTTGTCGCAGAATGGTAAAAACATATGTTCCTGATCAACTGCTAGCTGAATGGTTTATTAAGTCATTATTACCTTCTATCACAGAAGATGTGGCAAAGGGAGGAGTCGTCACTGAAGAGCAAGTTATTGCTCGTGCACAATATCTAGACTTGATCTATACTCAGTCTGGCATGCTCTACGATAAAATACCTGATGCTCCTAGACCGGAATTTTCCATTCCTCCCCCTCCTAAATCAAACAAAGACTCTCATGCCAGCGATGGTGTGATAGGTACGACAAAAACGAAATCGACAAAGGCTACATCTAAAAAGGCCCGTAAGATTTCCAGTCAAAATGCAAAAGAGGAACTTCTCGCCTCGGAGGTAAATGCCGTGTCGACCGACAAGGGCAAACAACTTAAGCAACCAGGGGGCAAGAAGAAAAAGAAAGGGAGAAAAAAGAAGCAAGATGAGTCATCTCCTAGAAAACCTTCAACAAACCCTTCTGGGCAAAGGAAACTTCCTGCAGGGTGTTATATATGCGATAAGGATCATCGGACGAGAGATTGTCCACATAAAGCTGAAGTTAAGAAACTCTTTGAGTTCAAAAAGCTCAGCAGTATTGACTGATCTGTTTCCAAACCCGGGAACCAAACTGGTTGCTAATCAAAATGCTTCCCAATCCCAAGTTCTTATGTTGTCTATCTCAGAGCAGCAAAATAATGCTTTGACAAGGAATAAATATTATGGGAATCCACAGCTATCGAATAACAAGGCTAATGAACAACCTAGTAGTTCGACAACAACTTTGACCGAAGTTGTGCCACCCATCATTTCTGAACGAATGATAAAGCCACCAGAGGGAGTAGTACACAAAATCGACATTTAGTGCTCGTGCCAAAATAGCACAGAATTATAATATAGTAGAGGACTCGGCCAAATCACCGTCCGCTATGTCGACACTTGAGGTACCGCAAAGTTGCCCCTCCCAAAAGCAGGCTCTATTATCAGTAATAGGTGGGATTGACCCAACGGATTCCAATCTTGTATCCTTTAATCACAAAGGATATGACCCTGAGTTACCAGCTCAACTAGCTTTCCTTATTCAAGTGAAAGCCCTCAACAAAATTGTTCATCGAACAATTATTGATGAGGGGGCATCTACATGTATTATGTCGATGAGTTGCTGGAAAAATTTAGGTTCACCACCCTTGTTGCGATCATCAGCAATGTTAAAATCATTTGATGGACAATCATACACTCCATAAGGGATTTTAAGTAACTTGCAAGTTTAACTAGGGGGCAAAACAGTAAAAATTGATGTTGAAGTAATCGATGGAAACCTCGATTACAACATCCTACTGGGAAGGCCCTGGATATATGCCGTGGCCGAAGTTGTGTCGACCTACTTCAGGAAGATTTCATTTCCCTTTCAAGGAGGAATTACAATCATCGACCAACAAACATTTCTCCCCAACAGTTCACAAGTTACAGGAAGCATCCCAATGATCCATGGAAGAAATCATTCGCTTCAAAATATCGGAGTAGGTCTCCTAAAAGACCCTGCCTTAATGGGTACTTTTGCCCTACTGCTTCCGAGTAATCTAGCGGAAGTGGCCACAGTGGAAACCTGCAATATGAAATCTTCTATATCTAATGGATTCGGAAGATTCCTAAACATTTTGTCAGCATGGATCATCGCCATTTTAGAAATATTGTAGCAATCAATTTTCTTGGCTTGGGGGGCAAACCCAAATCAACGCTCATCGAGTGTTTGGATAGATAGGTCTAAGGAATATGGCACCCCTTCAGATCCTTGGTCACATGTACATTCTACAGATGAAGGAATCATTCAATCAATGATGATAGGAGAGGCACCATGGGAAGATTAGCACCATCTCTCCCATCTTTCAGATTACCACGAAGATTATTCCAGCAACCATAATCATCCATCAGTTTTTGATTTTCTATCAAATACTATAAATACGGTGGATTTCGAGGATGGTTCTTATCTCGTGTTGACCTCGTTAAAAAATGAAACAAGAAGTCATGAGGATAGTTCTTTTACTGTGTCAACCTCATTAAAAAATGAAACAAATCCCCTTTCCAAATCTCAAAGGTAAACCTTCATTCCAATCACCGAGTTGAATGCAATGAAGCTTGGGGGCATGCACCTCGATTTGCGTTATTATGCTGGGGGCATGCAAACTTATCACGAGTAGTGTTACTGCAGGGTTCAAGCTCGTTAAAAAATAAACCCACCACAAGCAGTGTTACTGCAGGGTTCAAGCTCGTTAAAAAATAAACCTGCCACGAGCAGTGTTACCGCACCATTCAAGCTCGTTAAAAAATAAACCCGCCTCGAGCAGTTTTAACGCGGACTTCATGCTCGTTAAAAAATAAACATAAGCAACGAGAAAATGTTTCCCCCAGCGTTTAAGCTCAATAAAAAATGAACCAATTCCTGGTAAATAACCATCGTGAATGTAGTACTTCAGCCTTTAAAGCCTTGGTCGTGTTCTCATCATCACCTCCACTCTGTATTGGCTGATCATTCACCTCCATTTGATTGTTTTCCCCTTTTGAGGAACAGTTGTGAAGAGTGATCCCGCTAGCCATCCTTGTAACACTGCCGTGATTGGAAAATTCCAAACCTTACCTGGAATCAACTGCTACCCAATTTTATCACTCGTTCCTCAAAAAATGAGTCTCCTTTAAGCTCTTTTCAACTGACTCGTAAAATATGAAAAGATTGCCGAGCCATTGGCCTCTCCAGCTCGTTAAAGGGACCGGAAGTGCTATCCCTCCTTTAAATTTTAATCTTTTTGGACCTGAGGGATTATTACGCAAAAAGATCGAGCACTTGTTTTGTTCGACTTGTTAAAAGTATCGAAAATTCATCCCTTCTGTATTGTTTTATACTTTTTCGGACTTAAGGGATTAGATGATGAAAAAGGAATTTTGGAGTTTCTTTTACGTCCCTTTTCAGACTCTATAAAATTGAAAAGGACCGAGTTATCTTTGTCATTAAACTCGTTAAAACCTAATAGCGACAAACTTGTCCATAGCAGACAAGAACGCGTTTCACTATCGCTAGGCTCGTTAAAACATAGCGATGGGTTTGTCCGAAGGGAAAATTATAGAACAAGCATATGTTATCCTCCTCAAGCTTGACAAAAATAAAGAGGTACTGGTCAGCAATGACTGGGGAAAAATTGGGAAGAAAACTTGAAGAAACTTTGTTGGTAGCAAGTTGCTCTTGAACATGACACTTTCACTCCGCATCCAAGTCGGGTTGGGTTGTTTCATTCACCGGTCACATCACCATGGTCCCATCACACCATCCACATTTGGGGTTAATGCTACCAATCCATCACGTCAGTGTCGCCGATATGTTCAAGAGAAGTCATTCAGAGAATTCACCTGTGTCTCACCCGCTGTAATACATTTATGCTCCATTCTTTCATGACCGCCACCCTGAACCTTATATCACCAGATCGTTTTCACCTCCATTAAAATCATTTGCTCCGCTCCGTGTCATTGATGTGGGATTCATTAAGGCCCTCCTATGACGGATCGCTTCTTGTCAACATCAGCTCATTATCCAAGAAGTCGATCTAGGAACACCCCGTTCAGTACTTTGAAGCTTGCATGCCTCAATGGCAAGTTTCTCACTTCTGGCGACAGGTTTGCATCAATGGCCTTCGACCGAAAGATTTTGCGTGGTGTTCGACACCAAGTCCTTTATTCACACCACGTGAATTGTACTGCAGTACCTTGAGGGTCATTATCATTATCGGTGATTCCTCTCGCGCCTGTTAACAACTTACATCATTGGCTGGTAATCAGGTGATGTCTTTCCATGTTCGACTCCAGAACACCTCTCACATGGATCGACTTGTACTTTGAGTGAATATCGAATGAGATTGAAGACCCCAGATCTAGTTTCATCCATCCGGGCTGCGATATATATTCAGGAAAATAAAGACATCAAATGTACATCATTGCTGCACAGATAATCATCCAATCAAAGGGATGATGGCTCTACCAGAATCATCAGTCTACACTCAGACGATTGTCTGTCTTATGTACATGAAAATGAATTTATAAAGTTGAGCATGGGAATGCCCGCCTCAGCTAGATCATGAAAATATTATGAAGATAATGTATTGTATTGTATCTTATTACAGGTCTCCTCCCAGCTTGAAAGAACTCCAGATCCTCATGATAAAGCATTTCACCCGACATCAAAAAAAATATTAACGACCTCATGCTTTAGGGGGCAACTGTTATAGACATTTTTGGGCACTGCAACCCCAATCATAAATGTCCATAAACTAAGGGCTCCTAAGTCCCTAAAGGTGTTGTTCCAACCCCTAAAAGAACAAGGTCAACTAATTACATCATCTCGCAGAAGTTCTCCATGAAAAACTACTCAGAACTGGTCAAAACTGGATCATTTCACTTGCTCCATGGCCAGGGTGTGATGCATCGCACCTTGTACACACGGGAAGTGCGTTGAATTTCAAAAATCCATTCTATGGGGTGCGATGGACGAGAAAAGACAAGTGGCGGAGACAGTTTGCGAGGTGTATAATCATGGAATCTTCCAGAAACTTCTCTTGTGACACTAGCCTCTCAGAATCGCCCAAGGATGAGTAAGAGATCAATGAGATCTCCAAGTGGAAGCAAGAACTATCAGAGAGAAGACACTAATCAAAAACCCAGAGCTGACTCACACCTCTGAAAATATCTATATATAGATCTCTCATCCTAAAGATCCAAGAGGTTAGAGGCTGGAATTTTTCATCTTGTAAGGAATTGTTGTTGGTTTCTTGAGACAACATCATAGGGCTTACTTGCTGAGAGGATGATGCTGGGTCAGAACAACTGGTTGTAACTCCCTTGGCTCTTTCTTGATTATCAATAAAAGCTATTCAAGTTTTCCTCCATACTCTTGTGTCATTTATGTTTTATGCATTTGTATGGTCAATTTACATCTGATCCTAGATTCTTTATGATTATAGATCCATGTTCTTGTATAGTGTTATGCTACTGTGATTCTACAGGTACTCTGTGAAGCTGGGCGTACAAGGGAGCAAGTAGCGAAAGACTATCAAGAGAGAGAGGAATCGAACTAGGAGATAAGCACAAGACAGAGGTTGGTCTTCTTTGTTCTTCTCTCATCTATATTTCATAAAGGAAAAACGAAAGTAGCTTTACTTTGTTTGTTTCTAAGGTAGCTACCACACCTTAGTGGGATAAGCAGTTCTGTGTAGAAACTTTTCCTTGTAACACTACCCACGTATTAACTCATGGGGAAAGTGGTTTTCCCCCTGTCCCATCTGCCACACGTCGTACAATAACTCGTATCGCGAGCCCGCGTACGATTACTGCCATCCTTCGAAAGTGGTGCGAGGAATACCACTTACCACTCGTCCACCTGTCCCCACCGGTTAACCTCCACACATATTTTCTCCCCGATCACTATTGGATCTGTCTGCCCGAGATTCGTCGGCTCACAACTGTCTGCCTCCTGGTACTCCTCGCCAAGCGCTCTCCGCCGTCCATCTGCGCGATCCGACAGCTGATATATGTTCCCATCAGACTCATGCCTCCGCCATTCTGTCCATGCCCATAGCCTGTCCTATGCATCCAAAGGACGAAGTTAACATGTTCGCCTGTACCTAGCGCATTTCATCTCCAACAACCGCATTCAAGAAACAAAGTGGCTGAGAAGAAAAGGACTAGCCTTGAGCAGTTAAATGCATTTATCAGTTATGGAACTTCTTCCATATTACACTCCACCTGCTCGAGGAGTAAAACAGAGCATCAGAGAATGTCAAATTCATTCATTGAAGTAGCAAGTCGTAGCAGAGGCCCATTTTAGATAGTTAAAGTGGTTGGTGGCCAATTATGACCCTCCACGCATAGAATAGCAGAGCATTTTTTGTAATCAACCTCTATATATATCCAGAACATAGATGTAATTAGGGTTGATGGTTGTAGTTTTGATGTAAGGTTCAACTTCTGGAGACCGTAACTACTTTGATACTTGCAGCGTCTGGTCTTCATTTTCAGCTAATACAAGCTTCTTTTGTTGTTAATTGCTCACTTTTCTATTTCTACTCTGTTCTAGGCTGTGCCCATTATGCATTTGTTCATGTGCTCTTGATATTTAGCATTAGAGGGGCTGTCATCCCACCTCTGTGTTGAAGTCTAGTATGTATCATTGAATGTGTTATGAAGGCTTCTGTTCACTTAGTGCTAGAGAGCTATCATACTGTCTGTGCATTAGGAAATAGATTTGCAGACCTCTTTACTAGTTGCAGCCGGCCATCACATGGTCTTGTGCATCTGCTGGTGTGGTCAGTATTCTCCATGTTCACTTAATCCTCAAACTGTGAGTAATTGGTGGTCTAAAGCCTTGTAGTCTGGGGGTGTTCACCCATGTCTAGAGTTAAGCATAGTAGAAGTGGTTATCTAGCATGTACAAGCATCATACCTTCCATTCATCCATTTCCAACATTTTGTTGAGTTTGTAATGTTCCCAAGCATCTCTGAAATACAACCTAGGAGAGTTTCTTGGGGTGATAATAGTGCTTGTTCAATCTATTCCTTGGATTGATAATAAAAAAGTCTACTGGGTATTCCCAGGAATCCATAAAGACAATAATGTGTTCTAGAGTGCCTTCAGGCTTGACTACTGATCTTTCAGCTAACTCTAATAAAGTTGAGGTTAGCTTCAAGGCTGTGATACCCAAAATACTACAGGTCTCATAAGTTAAAATATTGATGGTTGCTCCTAAATCTACTAGAGTATTTGAAATGGTGCAACCTGAAATTTGGACAGTTACTATTGGATTTCCTCGGTCATCGTATTGACAGGTACCTATCTTCCTAAAATGAGATCAGATAATGTTTCTACAACGTGAACTCTTCGTGGGTTTTTGGGTTTCCTTCCAAGATTTTTACCACATAATACTTTGATTGTTTTAGCATAGATTGGAATGTCTCATATACCTTGAAGGAGCGGAAATTTTATACATAAATTCTTTAATTCCCTTATAAGATCAAAATCAAGACAAATAGTTGGTTTAATTACGGTAAATATTTCGGAGAATGGAGGAGAAACAACAATAATTCTATCAAAACCATGTTGATTGATTGCAACATTGGCTGGTTTTGTTTCAGAAATAATTACAGTTGGAGGTTTCGCTATAGGCTTCTCCTCCGTACATGTTTCATTGTCTTCTAGTTGTTGATTAGATCTGTCACCTTTGGGGAAGACAACTCACCCAGATATCAGTCGTAGTTCATTGCATTCAAGAGGATTTACTTCATAATCCGAACTTTCAATAATTTGTACATATTGGATAGGTTTGTTATTTAGATTAGGATTCAACTAAGCTAGAAATTGTGGTGGTATCAAGGGTTAGGGGTTAGAGGGTAATTGAAATGGAGCTTGTAACGATGGTTGAGACTAGGGAAGGGTCCCAGTAGGCAGATTGATTGGTCCTACAGGGCGCTACCAGTTTTGAGGCCACATTGAATTTTGCACAGATGAATTATTCCATTATGAAGGATAGGGTTTATTGGCTATGTTCTGCCAAGATGGGGTGGAATATTGTTGATTTGGACATACAATTTCAACAAATGGTTGCTTTGGATAAGGCGTTGTGGCATACGGTTAGGGTTTCTAGGTGGAGTTAAAAGATGGCTATCCCTGCCATGTAGATCAAGGAATTTGTTGTTGAACATATTGTCCTGAATACAATAGAGATGGATCTTGCATCATATCTAAAGGATGGGCCTACCATTGTCATCATTGTGCCATAACATATGCTGGTTATGCATCTTGCTAAAATTCTTTGAACACAACCTTTAATCATGGTAGTGATGAACATTGGTCTGTTGAATGATCTTTAGTGCATATAGCACATGTTTCAACTGTATCTAGTGGACATGGTTTCTTTGGTTAAGGCATGCCTAAAAGAAGTGCAACTATGTAGTTAATGTGCCCAAAATGTCAATCTTAAAATCTTCTAAAAGATTACCAATCTCTGCTCCAGTTATGCCTCCACCCAGAACTTTTTTGGTTCAAGTAAGAGAATCCCTAATTCCAGATATGGTCCACATACTTCCTTGTGAGAACTCAATACACATTTTAGCAATATCGACATATTCTTCTTGGGAAATATCACCTTTCCCCATCAAATTATGTGTTTCCATCCATTCATCTTTCATGCCTTTAATTAAAGCAATTTTTAGCACTTCCTTTTCTAAAGTGGTATAAGATGATTTGTGTAGGTTGTATTGAAATCTCTCAATGCATTCCTCTAAGGTTTCACCATCCTTTATAGTCATTTTAAAAATTTCATCTTTTAATTCCTTAGATCGACAATAATCCCGATATTTGGTGAGAAAATAAATTTTCATTGCATCTTAGGAATCTATAGTAGCTCCTCCTAACCCCATGAACCTATTATGGCCTAAATCTACCTTAGGTTGAGAAAGGTAGGTCTAGGGTAACATCAAACCATGCTTAACCTGGTAGCTAGCCCTACCAGGTCGGGAGAGGGCTCTCTCCCTGTCAATCTCAGGAAAATATGGAAAATAACGCTAGAGATTACTGATTTAAAGACTAATTTTAGGCTAGGTATATGCTCAGAGGAGTTTGATTGAGTTTTATGATGGTTTGCTGGATCAGATGTGAAACAGTTTTGGGTCTAGGGAATGAGCTTAGTTTTGCAGAGGTTTCTATGGGGTGAGGTAGGCAAGTGCTTTAGTACTTTGAATTGAGTGAGATGGAGAGTCTTAAGACTAATGAGGAGTTGGAGAGGGCATGAAAGTATCAGGAATCCTCTTCAAATAGTTGAAAACATGTAAAGCTAAACAAACCCTAGGTAGAGGACTGCAACATCAATGATTTCTACCTTTATCCTTGATTCATTTAGTTAAGCTGAAAAAAGAGAGATGACAGCATACATAAACACATGAAAACTTGAATCATAGAAGGAAAAACAATACTAAATCACCTTTCCACAAGAATCCCACAAAATGCTACAAACCCTGGTCTATTTCCTTGCCAAACTGTAGAGATGAATGTACAATAATGCTCAAAGCATTCACAAGAGCCCAACCTTTACAAATGACTGAAAAAGTACTAGATATAGGCAACAAACAACTAATGCTAGGCTTTACTAGTCGAATTCATGAGTTTAGGAGCTGTTTCAACAAGATCTAAAATAAGAACTAAAAAGTAGGCAGTGGAACAACTTGCCTCTAAAACCTAGGAAACTGATTCATTCAGTTCAAAACTACCTTTTCATGATGTATCTAGCTCCATGAGTGAATTTTCAGAATTTTTACATCAAATTCCATCAATTTACATCAAATTTGATCTATTTACATTAAATTAAATCATGAGTTTGACCATGAGAGAAAGAAAAGTCAAACTCAGAAAAAACTAGGTGAAAAACAAAGTTTTTTTTGTCAAAAATGACAATTTTCCATCTTGTGTGCCGCGCCACTGTCCCTGTGCGTAGCACCGTTTTGCAGCTAATCTTGGAGGCCTTCCCGTGCACAAAATTTGCTCCACGTGGGCTTGTTGGAAAGGTCTATCTGTCTACTTTCCAGAATAGGTGGAATTTCTAAATTTTGTGTCCATTTTCCTATCCAAAAGTGGGTTCTCCCAACACTGCTTCCTGTGTGGCCAAAAAGGGGCAGAAAGGGCATTTTTGAGGTGTTTTTGACCCATTTGGAAGCTCAAAACCTGACAAAAATTTCTAGTAATTTTTGGGTATTCATAATTTTGCATGAGGAATCAAAAAATGTATATTTTGCCTCTAGAGGAGGTCCCTAGCAAAAGCGAGCGCCGGGTGGCACTATGCACTAAGCAGAAAACTCTGTTTTTTCCTCCAAAAATTCAAAATTTTCAAAAAGTGTGCCAAATTTCTTGAAATTTTGGTTGAGTTACCTCCATCAAGTACTATATTGGGCCAAGGAAGCCTCAACCAAAATCTTGAGCTTATCATTCTCTTTCTTCCTCCTCAAAGTTTTCCTCAACTTGGCCATCAAGGTCCTTATTGTCATGCGGAAAGAGTCAATTTTGCGGACAAAACCGACCTCCCTAGAAGCTAAGGCTTTCTAGTGACAAACAAGACAATTAAACACTATCTTTCCCTAAATATGCATTTAGAATACAAGTAATCAGGTGTTTAAAACATACCTTTAGTCCCACGCTGTTTGTAGCAGTCCAGCCTCTCCGATCCGGATGAGCTCCTCCTTCTCTTCGAAACCTGCATTCACTAACAAGCAAACGATTACATAGCACCTGAATAACTCATAAAATAAAACGTATTCATCACAAAGACCAAGGAGTATATGAAACAAATTATATATAACAACTTGTTGAGAAAAATGAACTTAATTGTATTAATTGGAAACAAAAGAAACCATTACAACCAGTGCCTTGGTGTTGTGCAGGTCCCTCCCAGGGTCCAGCAAGAGTTCTCCTTTACTTTGATCAGCTCACCCACTTCCAAATGAAGCTAAGAAAGGATGGGAATCTCTCCTCTCAAGCTTTATAAGGGAGTCCTAATTTCAGCAGCATCTACCCTTAGGAATGTTCAGCTTTCAACCTCCCCTCCTTCTGGCCCAATGCTTGTATTTATAATTCTTTAGAGGAAGTTAATCAGGTCCACCATCAATGGGATAAGCCCCTCTTTGAATGGGATAGCTCCCCTCTTGATGGGATAAGTTCCTCTTTCATAGGGATACATGAACCATCTGGAGGCGCTCAATACACGTCAAACAAACTTCTAGAATGCTCTAGAATCGACCACAAGTAACTTTTTTGAAGTAAAACTCGCGCCTTTTGACCTTTACAGGAGTACGCACCCACCCCTTTACAGATAGAGTGTACAAGTATGCAGGTATTGTGAACTTGAGGTGCGTACACGCAGGTAAGGCTAAGAGAAACTGCGTACCCAGAGTTATATAGATTTTTAAAGACTTTCTCTCTTTCTTGGAGTTTGACATGAGTAGCAGAGGTATAAGACTTGCCAAGGAGGATAGTATGACAGTTGATGGAGCCATACTAACTGAAAATAGTCATGGTGACAAATTTTAGTGTAACACTTATTCTCTTTTTGCAAATCTTGTTTCTTGCCAAATAGTGATAGGCCATGTGCCTCAACATCTTTTTCTCTTTGTTGGCCTTCTCTAGTAGCTTCTCCAAGTGCATGTTTGACCTTTCAAGTCAAGATTCCCGGTTAGCTTCGATGTCTTGCTCAAGTGGTGTCAATTTGATTTTCCTTCTCTTGGCTGCTTGTCTATTTTCTCTTATGTTTTGCATCTCCATGATTGTCTGCTGGTCCTCCAACTATTTTTTCATTTTCTCAAGATAGTTTATAATCCACTTAAATCTTTCCATGTTAAGAGATAAGTCATGAATGTCAGCTTCTTGTTCCTTGATGATTTCCTTGAGCTTTGAGCTTTGGGAGCCCAAATTAGAGTCATCATCCTGAATGAGAATGAGATCTCTCTCTTGACCTTCAGAAGGCCCTTCATCATGCATTGGTTGTTTACCTTTCTCTTGTACGTACTTTTTTGTTGAAGGAAACGAGACACCTTCCACCCTGGGTGGAGATAGTACTCGTTTGGCTGCTGCAAATAACCTCCTTGTGCCCTTTTGATAAGTGACAAATACTGGAATTCTGGTGGTTTAAGTCTCTTGCACCTCTTGCTGATGTGAAGGCTCTCCTGCCTCATGAAAAACTGATGGGGTCACTTGAGGACTTGTGAAAACCTCATGTGTAATGAAATCATCCCATGAAACATTCAGCAAACTCAATTAATGCAAAACCACAATCTTGATCAATGAAAAATGATAAATGCTATTGTAATGTTGATGAGGAGGTTTCCTTTGCACCAATGTGGTCATTTTCTCAATATTCTGGCACATAAAATAGGGGATGTTCATCATCCTCACTCTAGTGAAATGCATCAATAATCTGACATGATAGGTGTATAAATGAGAAAATCTGCCTTCGCAGCTGAAGTATTTAATTATGAGCTTCATCAGTGGGGCATATGTATCCTGTAGGTATTTGAAAGGGAATACCCTACTGATCTGCTTCTGATAGCCAGCCTTGATATAAGGCTCATAATGCTCTTTGTCCACCAGCTATCCCTTGTTCCACTGTTCACCCACATTCAGAATACCTGTTGCTTCAGCTATAGTTTCAGGTGTCAAAGTGAATGTCACACCTGCCAAATTGACCTGGTCATTGTGAAGATGGAGCACAAATAATCTAGCAAGCTCATGGTGGTATTTGACTCTTTCCACCATCTCACAAAACTGGTATCATGACTGATGTTTGAAACAAGCTACTGCAAGAGGGCAAGCCAATAGCTCTGTAAGTGTAGTGGGCTCCTCTCGGATGTGTTTTCCTCCCTTGTGTGGTTTTCTTGGTGCATGAATTTCTTGGGAGGAATCACTTACTATTTCTTCTTCTCTGTCATAAGGTGAATCTGTTTCCATATTTGCCACTGCTTGATGTTCTACGATGAGTATGAAGAGATTTTAAATGAAGAATAGTTGTTTGTTGTTTAATGAAAGGGATTGATGAGTGGGACTATGAATGTGGGATTTTTCTGCTGACTGTAGGGTTTTTTGGGAAGTAATGGGGTTTGGGGATGTAATTTAGGGTTTAGGAATAGTGGGAATTTTATAGGGTTTATGGTTTTGGGGATAGGGGGGAGGGATGAGTGTGAATGAGAGAGGGGAAGGGGATTGAAATTAGGGGAGTGTAGTGAAGAGGAAAATGAAAATGGTGCAGGGAAAAACAACAAAAATTACAACTTTTGAAACCCTAGACAATTTTTGAATACACTCTGTAGCAAACTAGGGTTTGTCTTTTCACCTATTTTCACACCATCAAAGATGACTAAAACCCTTGTAATGGCACTATGGAATGCTTCACTTACTTGTTGAATGAAGATTGCACAAATTTGGAGCTTGGCAAAGTCGATTTGGTGAAATTCGGGCTTGGAAGGTAGGTGCACCGCACCCACCTAGTGCATCGCGCCTGTTGAAGTTTCTTTGTGATTTTTGAGCTTCTGTGTGCCACACCGACCAGGTGCACTGTACCAGGAACTTTCACAGCTTTTGCTGCAAATTCTCTCCTTCAGCCTCAAATGCAATTTGGCTTTGTTCTCTTCCACTCTTTGGCACAAATGAAAACTATAACATGAAAAACACTTTATATACAAATGACTTTGATTTTTCATTTAAAAGAAACCCACTTTTCTAATGTTTGCTTTTCACTTGTTCTTTAAAACTCAGTTTTGGCAGTTTGACTTGCTTTTTGCCTTTGATGGACTAATGCTTTGAATTTTTGACTCTTTTGCAAGAGTTGGAGTGTAGGAGCTTGGCAAGGTGATAAGGGCTGCATCTCGAACTTATTACATATAGGAAACATGAAATTACATGAAATTTTTATACATAAAACAATAAAAATCTGTTTTTCCTAAAAACAGGGTTGGATAAATCAATCACTGAGCATGTGATTATTGAAATTTTTGATCTTGAAACTTTATTTGACCTCCTCATGTGCCTGCTGACCATTATTGAACTTTTACAAGACTTTGATGACAAACCCTAGACCTAATGAGACCTAAAACCCTAAAATTCACTTTTGCAAATGTAAAGACAGCAAATGAATGTAAATGACCCGAATTCATGAAAGTAGGCCAGCAGGTAAAGACCATGAGGGAAAATTGATAATATGCCACTACCATCAGATGATCCATGATCCTAATGGAATGCAGATGATCGGATGAGACACCTAAAATGCAATGCAACAAGAGAATTTTGATCACTGATGGAGGGATGAAGATACCGACACTAACATTGGCTCCAATGGGGATGGTAGCTCCTTGGAGGTGCCAAGAACTACAGATCTCTGGAAAGCAGACAGTGCCTTCTTCCATTGGGCTATGGAGTCAATAACTTCAACAAACCAAAACCAATATCTTGACTCAAAACCGACTCAATTTCAGGACTGAAATCTGACTCAAAACTGACTCAATTTCAAGACTGAAATCCGATTGAAAACTGACTCAATCAATCCATACCAGAATTGAAATCACGCCTTCATTTTTATAGCCTTCACTTCGGGCCCCAAACTAAATTAATGATGACAGTACACACTTGCAATGAAGGAAATAAAATGGTATGTACAATGATACATATGACAACAGAAAACATTTCAAAGATAATACTGCTTCAATAGCCGGCCATTGACTGGTCCACCTAGACAATCTTCTCCATTCATTTCTTTCAGTAGGAAAGCATTTTGACCCCAATATGCAACAATTCTAAATGGTCCTTTCCACAGGTTCTCGAACTTGCCATGCTTGCCTTTATCTTCATTTCTAGCATCGCATTTCAGCACTATGTCTTCAATTTGAAACTTTTCTTCCTTTGCCTTCCGATCATATATTTTCTTGATTCTCTCTTACAGCCTGAAGGTATTCTGAAAAAATTCCTCTCTCATCTGCTGTAAATGGATCATTTGGTTGATTCTTCATTGTAAATGATATTCTTCGCTGCCAGCTTCCTGTAGAAGTTTAACAATCGGGACTGTGAGAGGTGTAGGGAACACCGTGTTAACACCATACACGATCTTGAAAGGGGACATGCCTATTGATTTTTTCTGACTTACTCTATCTGCCCATAGTGCATTGACCAATTTCTTATGCTAGCTTTTCTTGTTTGTTTCCAGCAGCTTTTTGATAATGTTGAACAATGATTTATTCGAAGATTTCGCTAATCTGTTACCTTGTGGATAGTATGCAGTAGAATGCCCCAAGGTAATTTGATATTTATTACAAAAATAAATCATATTTTTAGATTTGAAAGATGTTGCATTATCTATAATCAACTTGTTAGGACAGCCAAAACGTGACAAAATATTATTTTCAAGAAACTGAATTATTACCGAATAAATGGCCTGCCAAGTGGGAATCACCTCAATCCATTTTGTAAAATAGTCTGTCACTCTGAGGATCCACTTGTGCTGAGCTGAATAAGTAGGATGAATCTCGTTAATGAAATCTAAACCCCACTGCTGAAATGGAGCACTCACTTCAACCGGCTTGAGAGGTAAACGTTGCAATTATCTCCTTCCTTGAAAAATCTGGCACTCGTGGCAACTTGTAACCGTTTTATACACATTAGCAAAGAGGGTAGGCCAATAATATCCCGCTCTCAAAATCTTATTGGTTGTTGTCTTCCAAAATAGATGACCTCCACAATCTCCCTTGTGAAAATCATCCATGACCTATTTTGCTTCATCCTCAACCAAACAATTCAGCAAGACACCGCCGAGATCTTTCCAATATAGTGCATTATTCATAATACAAAACTTGGCAGCCTTAAATTTCAGAGTTCTACTTTTATTCCTAGCCATCCTAGGTGGCAGTGAAAGATGGTGGAGCACATATATAATATCCGAATACCAAGGAGAAAGAAGAAACATTTCAGATACCTGAACAAGTGAACTTTCTTCATCTTCTTCGGACATAACAACAATTAGATTTATGTCCAAGGCATGCAAATTAGACTCCGCCATCAGTTTTTCTAGCCCCTGACCCTTGATGATCTTTGTTGGCTTAATCTCCACATCATATTATAACAAAGCTACGATCCATTTGCCTCGTCTCCCTTCCGAATTTGTTTGCACTAAAACATCTTTAACGACAGCGTTAGGGACATAAGCAAGGATATGAGAATGCAGAATATATACCCGAAAATCTTTCAATGCTTTTACCAAGGCAAGAGCTTGCTTTTCAATAATGTTGTACTTTAAGGTTGCATCTCTTATTGTTCTGCTGAAAAAAGCAGTTGGCTTCTCAAGTTGCTCTCTTTTCCGCATTAAGACCGCTGCCATAGTATGATCCGAAGCAAATAAAAACAAAATGAGATCTTGAGAGTAATCTGGGCTGATCAAAATTGGAGCTGAAGAAAGAGCCAACTTTACCAAATTGAAATACTTCATGGCTTCCTCGGTCCACTTCACTACACTATCTTTCTTTAACATGTTTGTGACTTCCCTCAAATGTTCTGCTAGATTTGGCACAAAATGACTTAAGAAATTCATCTTATCGTTGAATTCTTGGATCTCCTTTTTTACTTCATGGAAAATCAATCTTCTGAATGGCTTCCACTTGAGCTAGATCAATGTGGATGCCCTCCTTGGATATGATGTGACTGAGAAGTTTGCCTTCATCCATGGCAAACAAGCTCTTCTTTGGATTGAGAGATATGCCATACTTTCTACACCGCTGAAATACAATCTTCAAATGATAAAGGTGCTCTTCATTTGAATTAGAAAAAACTGTCAAATCATCAAGATAAAAAACTAAAAATACATCTTTCTCATTTGTAAATGCGATATCCATTGCCCGCTGAAAAGTTGCACCAACATTCCTTAATCTGAATGGCATCTTGGCATAATGGAAAGTTCCCCATGGAGAGGTGAATGTTGTTTTGTCCCTGTCATCCTCATGGACCAGAATTTGATTATAGCCAGAATACCCATCGAGTAGTGACATACAAGATGCTCCAACTACTCTTTGAAGTATGTGGTCCATTTTAGGCAATGGATAGTTATCTTTCAAAGACACCTTATTCAGATTTTTGAAATCAATACATAATCTAATCTCACCTGTTTTCTTGCGCATGGGCACCAAATTGGAAATCCAATCTGAAAATCTTATTGGAATGATTATACCAGCCTTGTACAATTGATTCACCTCCTTCTCTATTGAGGGTAGCAACTTTGGATTTATCCTTCTTAGCTTCTATTGAAATGGCTTTTGGTTTGGCTTGATTGGAATGATGTGCTGAATTATACTTTTATCATATGCCTTCAAATCTGAATATTCCCATGCAAATACATCAGTAAATGAAGACAATAAACTAATGTATTTTGCCTTTACCTGTGGAGGCAATGCTTTTGATAATTTCCCCATTTTTGGATTTTCTGTTGATCTAATGTTCACATCCTCAACTCCCTTCTCGGTTGGTACCAAGCTCGGTTTCTAGGCTACATCATATTTATCAAACAACTCTTATAAAGGTATTAGAACTTTAGGAATGGCATTTTCCTTCAGTTGCAAAACTTCCATCTGATTTACTTCTATGTCTGCTTCGCCATCATCTTTCTCTCCATCGATAGAAGTGTCTTTGTACTTGCCTTCATTTTGCAGAAATTCTTCAATTTCTTTATCATCTTGAAACACCTACCAATATCTTTGATTATCAGGGACAGTTGGGCGATGTTTCACATGAATTTCAAACTTATTGTTTGAATTCATCGGGATTTTCAAATTACTTGCAGTTGTTTCAAGGGAATCTGCAATAACATTCTGTACACGAGGGACACATGTCAAAGTGTAATCTGGAAACAACCTCAAAATATCTAATACTGCATTACGGTAAGCCCGCATATGAGGATGCTTAGCTTGGTATTCACCCTTCACTTGCTTGATTACTAACTCGGAGTCGCCATATACTGAACATTTTTTAGCATTTAACTTCTTGAGGATTTTTAAACTAGCAATTAAAGCCTCATATTTAGCTTCATTATTTGAATAATCAAAAGCAAATTTATATGAACAAACTCTTACATTACTTCGAACTTTGTTTGGTAGAAATGTAGGGCTGCGTATCCAAATACCAATTCCAGCACCTTCCTTGCCTACTGCACCATCAAAATCCATGCTCCACAAACCGGCTTCGTCCTCCAAATGCTGAAATTCTGTTTACTCTTCTACCTTTGTTTGTTGTCCATCATTTTTCTACTGTTGTTGGAAAGCTGATTGTTCAGCGGTACTATCAAGCCTTTGTATTTCTTGATCTAGTACAGCTCTGAAATTTTCATTGATCTCTGGAATATCTTCTACTTCAACTAATTGACTATTTACATCATTAAAACTATCAGAATATAGAACAAAATATTCTAGATTAGTATGTACATAATTGATTGGATGATTTAGAGGTTTCTCCTTTCTAGTGATCATGTACTTCATCTTTTTCTCCTGGTATAATTTCCTCAACTGACCAAACATGGGAATAGTAGTATAGGAGAAATCAAGCTGCAATGTCCCTTTGAGTTTTGCTCTCCAAGATAGGGAAAGAAGCATGCAAAATCTAGGAGGAATATCAGCCACAACCACATCCATAAGAACATTCTTTGCCGGAATCTGATCTAAAGTGATAACCAAATCTTTAATAAGACCAATGCATCTGACTCTATCAGAATCAAAGGAATAAACATCATGGTACTTGCGAGTGATATCTAAACCCAATTTTTTCATAATTTCTTTTGGCACCAGATTATGAGAGGCTCCTAAATCAAACATGGCGTTGTGCAATACATAATCATGCAATCTAAGACTGATGTAAAAAGGAGCTACATCACTATCCTTAGATTGACCTTCTAATGCCGAACCAAAGATAAGCTCAGGCTGGTTATCCTCCACATTAACCATATCAGATAACGGATCTAAATTCAAAATCTTTGACACATGACCTTTATAGCTGCTATTCTTCATTAATTCAGTCAAAGGTATTGACACTTTTAACTTAGAAATTTCATTTTCTAAGCTAAAGGCTGTGTTTTTCTCTACCTCTTTGAATGGAGCATCCTTCTTTTTAGTCTTCTCCTTTGATACAATTGGCTGATTTGACCTTTCATTTGCTGATTGTGTTTTGCTGGTGGTAGGATTAGCTGTCTCCTTTCCCTTTTTCTGCACAGTTGGAGAATTGTTCTTCGGTGGTGTCGCTTCCTTCCTCTTTTGAATTGGATTGATGGGAACTTCTCTACTCCTGAGTGAATATTGTCACTGCTGGCTGTCAAAGCATTGATGTATCCCCTCTGATATTCATCAAATTCTTCTTCTATAATTGTTTCATTTGCCAAGATAAAATCTTCATCCTTTTGTACAGTTAGACTTTCTGAATACTCTTCATCCTCAGTGATATATATTGGCAAATAATCAAGTGTAAAGAAATTATTCTCCTCTCCAATTATGTTCTCATCATCATCTGATTCCAGACCATGTACAAAGTTCTGCTGTAAGGGTGTCTTCGCTTGTTGCTGTGTTGCTTGGTCTTGTGCTCTTTGCTCTCGTTGTTTGATTCTGAACTATGGTTGTTGCTGACCACGAAAGTTTGGATTTCTAACTTGTGCTTCAGGCTTATCTACAATAGTGAGTCTATCAAACATCGTCTCGATCTTGTGAAGAAAATGATATGAGGAAGAAGCTTCCTCCTTTATGGTTACCTTCTTCTTGGCCTTTGCTCTAGCTCTCTTGGCAAGCAGATTTGCCTCTACGCTGACTGCAATTTTCTGCATGTCCTCCAATGTGGCATGATCTCTTTCTCTTAATTGATATGCCATGTTAGGATCGAAGCCATCAGGAAATTTAATAAAAGCCGGCCCCATAGGTGGCTTTATATCAACGAGAATTGCGTTGTAAAGAGTATTGAACCTAACACAATAATCTTGGACACTCTCACCAACATTCCTCTTTATGTTTTCATATTCAGAAAGAATTTGAAGAGAATTTTTCTTTACCTCCTAGTGATCCAAGAATTGTCTCTAAGGAATAGCCAATGTAGTGATAGTCGCAGCCGAAAAAGCTCTGAACCACTTCGGTACTTCACCTCCAAAAGTTTGTACAAATAGTCTCATAGTCACATTTTCTTCATCAATCTCATGAAGGTCAAAGAAATTGGTCATCTTATCCACATGCTGCTGCACTGTGATTCCTTGGGTGCCATGAAACGATGGAATTTTGCTTTGATAATCAATAGGCATAGCATCCAAGTTTTGTGGAAAAACAAGAGGTGCATATCGGGCAACCATTGCTCTAGGTGGATTTGAAACTGGCCTTGGGGATGTAGGAAAAGGAGGAGAAGAAATATGATATGTTTGAGGTGTTGAAGGGGTTGATGGGGGAGAAGAGATAGGAGGTATTTGATTAGATATGGTGGGCTGCACGAGAATGGTGGGAATGAAAGGAGTTTCAGTAGGAATTTTTGAACCAGGTGCAATAGCAGATGAACCAAGAGTTGTAGATGCGGATTCTAAGAACTCGAGAATGTTTGTAGCCACAATGGAAGTTTGTAGATTCAATATGTAATCGTCAATTGATCTATTAGCCTTTTCAGTTTCAAGATCTTTGACAAACTCCATATTTCAGATAGTAGAACCAAAAACACTTTCAGACTTAGTTTCAAACAATGATAGATCAAAATGTTCATCAAACTCAAGATCTTTAAGATATTCAAAAACAAATAGACATGAATGAGATCTAAACACGGGAATCACAGAACTTTCTTGTCAGAGAATTCTTGGGATGAGATTTGGGTTTTCATACACAGGGGGAGGATTAGGATAAGGATTGGCCTTGGTGTATGTTTGGAAGCCAGTGTGTTGAATTATTCCCAAAAATCAAATGGACATTATCAGTTTGTTCAGCCTATCAAATTCTAAACTCATCATCCAAAGTCTAGAATTGCTTTAAGATATTGGGGTAATCGTTTAGATTAAATGTTCACTTTATAAACTAAACCAGAGATTGACTGAAGCAACATTCATCTACTTTTGCAATTGCAAAGCAAGAGCATTTCGAAGGCTACCTAGCTAACTTCAGGCTCCGTCTGTAGTCTACAAAGCAAAACAAGGATAATAAACTTTTCTTCCCCAGTATGGTCACCAATATGTTTTGTCCTAAATCTACCTTAGGCTGAGAAAGGTAGGTCTAGGGTAACATCAAACCACACTTACCCTGGTAGCTAGCCCTACTAGGTCGAGAGAGGGCTCTCTCCTTGTCAATCTGTTATCGGGAAAAGTGTCTATTTAGAACTGCTCTATCCCACTAAGGTGTGACAGCTACCTTAGAAACAAACAGAGAAAACTACTTTTGTATTCTTCTTTATGAACTATAAACAAAGAGGAATAGGATGAACCAACTTATGTCTTGCGCTAGTCCTTTGATCCAATCTCTCTCCTCTTTGACAGCTTCCAGCTACCTACTCCCTCATTTGCCCAGCTTCACCAAGTACCTGTAAGATCACAGAAGAAGGAAACTATACAAAGACATGGGTTTATACTCATAAATAACTTAGGATCAGATTTAAGTTAACCATACAAATGTAACAAGCATCAATGAAACACAAGCATGGAGAAGAAACTCAAATAGTTTTATTGATATACAAGAAGATCCAGGAGGAGTTACAACCAATGATTCCTGACCCAGCATCAACCTCCCAGCAAAGAAGTCCCTTCTTCAACCCCAACAAAGCATAGATCACCCAATTCTCTGATATGTATCTCAAAACCAACAACAATTCCTTACAATGTGCAAAATTCCAGCCTCTGGATCTCTGGGATGAGGGATCCATATATAGATGTATGCAAGGAGGATGAGTCAGCTCATGAATTGATTAGTGGCTTCTCTCTGTCAGTTCTTGCTTCCACTTGGAGACTGAAAGCCTCTTACTCATCCTTGGTCGAATTCAGTGAGGCAAGTGTCATTGGAGAAGATTCTGGAAGCTTCCATTGTCTCTCCACCTCGCAGAATGACACTTCCATTTGTCATTTCCCGCTCAACGCACCCTGGTAGTGCATTTAGGTGCGTTGCAACGCACCTAGCTAGTGGACTTAGGTGCTATGCAACGCACTTGGCTAGTGGAGCAGCTGAAATGATCCTGATTTGACTTATTCTGAGCAGTTTCTGGTGGAGAACTTCTGGGAGAAGCTGTAATTTGTTGGCCTTGTTCCTTTAGGGGGTGGAACAACACTTTTAGGGACTTAGGAGCCCTTGGTTTATGGACATTTCATGCTTAGAGCTGTAAGGCACAAAAATGTCTATAACACAATCTCAGGAAAATATGAAAAATAATGTTAGAGATGACTGATGTAAAGACTAATTTTAGGCTAGGTATATGCTCAAAGGAGTTTGATTGAGTTTTATGATGGTTTGCTGGATCAGATGTGAAAGGCAGTTTTGTAGAGGTTTCTGTGGGGTGAGGTAGGCAAGTGCTTTAGTACTTTGAATTGAGTGAGATGGAGAGTCTTAAGACTGATGAGGAGTTGGAGAGGTCATGAAAGTATTAGGAATCCTCTTCAAACAATTGAAAACATGTAAAGCTAAACAAACCCTAGGTAGAGCACTGCAACATCAATGATTTCTACCTTTATCCTTGATTCATTTAGTTAAGCTAAAAAGAGAGAGATGATGGAATACATAAACACATGTAAACTTGAATCCCAGAAGGAAAGACAATACTAAATCACCTTGCCACAAGAATCCCACAAAATGCTGCAAACCTTGGTCTATTTCCTTTCCAAACTGTAGAGATGAATGTACAATAATGCTCAAAGCATTCACAAGAGTCCAACCTTTACAAATGACTGAAAAAGTACTAGATATAGGCAACAAACAACTCATGCTAGGATTTAGGGGTCGAATTCATGAGTTTAGGAGCTGTTTCAATAAGATCTAAACTAAGAACTGAAAAGCAGGCAGTGGAACAACTTGCCTCTAAAACCTAGGAAACTGACTCATTCAGTTCAAAACTACCTTTTCATGATGTATCTAGCTCCATGAGTGAATTTTCAAAATTTTTACATCAAATTTGATCCATTTACAAAAAATTACATCATGAGTTTGACCATGAGAGAAAGAAAAGTCAAACTGAGAAAAAATTAGGTGAAAAATAGAGTTTTATGTTAAAAATGACAATTTTCCATCCTATGCGCCGCGCCACTGTCCCTGCGCATAACACCTTTTTACAGCTGATTTTGGAGGCCTTCCTATGCACCAAATTTTCTCCAAGTGGGCTTTTTGGAAAGGTCTATTTGTCTAATTTTAAAAACAGGTGGAATTTCTAAATTTGGTGTCCATTTGCCCCTCAAAAAGTGAGTTCTCCCAACACTATTTCCTGTGTGGCCAAAAAAGGGTGGAAAGGGAATTTCTGAGGTGTTTTTGACCCTTTTGGAAGCTCAAAACTTGACAAAACTCTCTAGTAATTTCTGGGTATTAATAATTTTTCATGATGAATCCAAAATTTAGAGTCTTCCTCCAGAGGAGGTCCCTAGCAAAAGCGAGCACTGGGTGGCACTACGCACCACACAGAAAAATCTGTTTTTTCCTCCAAAAATTCAAAATTGTCAAAAAGTGTGTGAAATTTATTGAAATTTGGGCTGAATGACCTACATCAAGTACTATGTTGGGCCAAGGAAGCCTCAACCAAAATCTTGAGCTTATCTTGCTCTTTCTTCCTCCTCAAAGTTTTCCTCAACTTAGCCTTCAAGGTCCTTATTCTCGCATTGCAAATCTTGTTTCTTGCCAAATAGTGATAGGCCATGTGCCTCAACATCTTTTTCTCTTTATTGGCCTTCTCCAGCAGCTTATCCAAGTGCATTTTTGACCTTTCAAGCCAAGATTCCCGGTCAGCTTCGATCTCTTACTCAAGTGGTGTCAATTTGATTTTCCTTCTCTTGGCTGCTTGTCTATTTTCTCTTATGTTTTGCAGCTCCATGATTGTCTGCTATTCCTCCAACTATTTGTTCCTTTGCTCAAGATAGTTTATAATCCACTTAGCTCTTTCTAGGTTAAGAGATAAGTCATGAATGTCAGCTTCTTGTTCCTTGATGATTTCCTTGAGCTTTGAGCTTTGGGAGCCCAAATCAGAGTCATCATCCTGAATGAGAATAAAATCTCTCTCTTGACCTTCAAAAGGCCCTTCATCATGCATTGGTTGTTTACCTTTCTCCTATACCTGCTTTTCTTTTGAAGGAAATGAGACCCCTTCCACCCCGGGTGGAGATAGTACTCGTTTAGCTACTGCAAATAACCTCCTTGTGCCCTTTTGATAAGTGACAAATACTGGCATACTAGTGGTTTGAGTCTCATGCACCTATTGCTGATGTGAAGGCCCTCCCGCCTCATGAAAAACTGATGGGGTCACTTTAGGACTTGTGAAAACCTCATGTGAAATGAAATCATCCCATGAAACATTCAACAAACTCAGCTGATGCAAAACCACAATCTTGATTAATGCAAAATGATAAATGCTATTGTACTACTGATGAGGAGGTTTCTTTTGCACCAATGTGGTCATTTTCTCAATATTCCAGCACATGAAATAGGGGATGTTCATCATCCTCACTCTAGTGAAATGTGTCAATAATCTAACATAATAGGTGTATAAATGAAAAAATATGCCTTCACAGCTGAAGTATTTGATTATGAGCTTCATAAGTGGGGCATATGTATCCTGTAGGTATTTGAAAGGGAAGACCCTACTGATCTGCTTCTGATAGCCAGCCTTGATATAAGGCTCATAATTCTCTTTGTCCACCAGCTGTCCCTTGTTCCACTGTTCACCCACATTTAGAATACATGTTGCTTTAGCTATAGTTTTAGGCGTCAAAGTGAATGTCACACCCGCCAAATTTACCTAGCCATTATGAAGATGGAGCACAAATAATCTAGCAAGCTCAAGGTGGTATTTGACTCTTTCCACCATCTCACAAAACTGGTAGCATGTGTTGGGTGTGGAGCGTGATTATCTTCTGTATTCAAAGGTTTTAGTCAGATGTATTTCCCAGGAAAACTATACACCCTCCATGCATGGGGGCTAATCCCCCTCGGTTGGGGGGTCCAGGGGCCAATGCTCCCCTAGCGGGGGTTCGGGGGCAACGCCCCCGAAGCTAAAAATAGATGTAAAATTGCCTTGTAAAAGTCTAGTAATTTCTAGTCAATTTGGGCCGTTCATTAGGTGGATGATCTGACGGTAGAATTTATGTTTAATTTAGTGTTTTTCACCCTAGAAGGCAACCCCTCACTATATATGAGGGAATTGTATTGCGTCTATGTATATCTGGATTCTGAGTGAGGAAGAGAGAGGAGATTGAGAGTGAAGAGGGTGTTATAGCAGATCTGCTATAGGTTGTATCTCCTCAGTTTGCTAGATAATATAAAAGGAAGGACTGGTTGTTTCTCTGTGGACGTAGCCCAAACTGGGTGAACCATGTATATCTGTGTCTCTCTTGTTTTATGCATTTTCTGTGTTTATATTTTGGCAATATTTTATGTGTTCCATTGCTCTATAATATATACTTTTCTAACAACTGGTATCAAAGCCGAAGGTCTATTTGGCTGATAAACTCGTAGGAGAGAAGGGTTCTTGGTTCGAGTGGGAGCAATGGCGGAAGAAGGTAGGTTTAGGGTCAAAACATTCAACGGCCAAAACTACCAGCTATGGAAGATGTAGATGGAAGATTATCTGTATCAGAGAGATCTATACCTACCATTAAGCAGAAAGACAAAGAAGCCGACGAGTATGACAGACACAGAATGGGATATTCTGGACAGAAAGGCACTTGGAACAATACGGCTGTGCCTAGCGGCATCGGTAGCATTTAATATTTCAAAGGAAACGACAACATAGGGTTTAATGTCGGCATTGGCCAAACTGTATGAAAAACCCTCGGCCTCAAATAAGGTATTTCTTATGAAGCGTTTATTTAATATGAAGATGTCAAAAGGTGGAACTGTTGCAAATCATTTAAATGATTTTAATACAGTTACAAGTTAGTTAAGTTCTATAGGGGTAAATTTTGATGATGAAGTTAGGGATTTGTTATATTTGTGCTCATTGCCAAAAGGTTGGAATGGTTTAGTTATGGATGTTAGTAACTTTGTCTCTGGATCTAGTACTTTAAAGTTTGATGATGTTGTTGGTGCAATCCTTAGTGAGGAAATGCAACGGAAAAGCTCTGGTGAGACATCAGGTAATGCTTTGACTACAGAGACTATGGGAAGAAAAATGGAAAGAGGAAAGAGCCCAGGATATCGCAGTAAGTCAAAAAAAGGCAGATCGAAGTCTAGATCAGGGATAGTGTGTTGGAAATGCAGGAAGAAAGGACACCTGAAGAAAGACTGCGAGTCCCAAAAGGGAAAAGAAGGAGATGCGCAACAAGAAACTAATCATGAAGCGAATGTAACAGGTGATGTGTTGCAAGATGCTTTGATTCTTTCATTAGAAAATATTATTGATGCCCAGGTGATAGATTCAGGGTCCTCATTCCATGCCACACCTGATAATAAACATTTTCATGATTATGTTCAAGGAGATTTTGGACAAGTTAGATTGGGTGATGATAAACCCTGTAAAATTGTTGGAATGGGTACAGTTTTCATAAAACAACAAAATAAAAATCAGTGGCTATTGAAGAAGGTAAGGCATGTTCCAGATCTAAAGAAAAATCTGATTTCAACAGGGCAGTTGGGAGGTGAAGGTTGCATAACTACTCTCACAGATAAAACCTGGAAGGTCACTAAAGGATCCCTAGTAATAGCGAAAGAAGAAAAGGTTGGTACATTGTATTTATGCAATGGTATTTCTAATTCTGTTAATGCTTTAACCTCTACAGGAGAAGATACGACATTGTGGCATCATAGGCTTGGGCACATGAGTGAGAAGGGGATGTAGATTCTTCACTCAAGAAATTTGTTTTAGATAGAGAGGAGGAATGACCTGTTACAGAGTTTTGTGAACCCAACGTTTCGGATTGCCAAGTGAGTCCATCATCAGGGGATGCGACAATAGATATTCTTCAACATTAATGATGAATCCAAGAGCTATGTTAGGGTATATATATATGTTATTAAGGAATTTGTTACCAAGTTTGAAGCATGTTGATGTAAAATTCTGTGAGAATTGTGTTTATGGAAAACAGAAGAGAGTCAGATTCCTTAGAGTTGGGAAAGAAAAGAAGAGCGAAAAATTAGAGCTTGTGCATACAGATGTATGGGGACTTTCTCAGGTATAACCTCTTGGTGGCTCTCGTTATTATGTTAATTTTATTGATGATGCAACTAGAAAAACTTGGATTTATTGTATTCGAAATAAATCTGATGTATTTGATACTTTTAAGAAATGGAAAGCTTTGGTTGAAAATGAGACAGGGAAAAGGTTGAAGTGTCTTAGATCAGATAATGGAGGAGAATATTGCAGCAAAGAGTTTGATAGTTACTGTTCAGAGAATGGAATTCGCAGAGAGAAGATAGTTCCAGGAACACCACAAGAAAATGGTGTGTCAGAAAGGATGAACATGAAAATTATGGAGTGTGCAAGGTGCATGAGATTGCATGCATGATTACCTTTACAATTTTGGGCAAATGCTATAGATACTACTGTTTATCTAATAAACAGAGGGCCTTCAAGTTCCTTGGATGGTCATATTCCAGAGGAGGCATGGACAGGTAAAAAGGTAAACTACTCATTTTTAAAGACTTTTGGTTGTGAAACTTTTGTCCACATTAACAAAGAAACTAGAACAAAGCTTGAGGAAAAATCAAAGAAATGTACCTTTATTGGATATGGTGTTAATGATTTTGGTTATCGCTTATATGATTATGAAAATCACAAAATGATTAGGAGCAGAGATGTAATATTCAATGAAAAGGTCTTGTATAAGAATCAGTTGCAGGAAAAGAAACAAGAAAAAGAAAACAAAGAATACACAGTGCTTGACGATATCACAGGAAAAGTGATGGTGCCTGAAAATCATAATGATCAACAGCCAGAACAACAACCACAATAGCAACAAGCACTTCAAACACCTAAAAGTGGTGTTAGAAGATCTACCAGGATAAGTAGACCCCCTAAACGATACTCTCCTTCATTATATTATGTATTGTTGACTGATTATGGTGAACCAGAATGTTATGAAGAAGTAGTGCAGGTAGAAACTAGGAAGAAGTGGGAGCAAGCCATGAAAGAAGATATGGATTCCTTAGCACATAACTAGACTTGGGACTTAGTCAGGTTGCTTGTAGGTAAAACAACATTGTAGAATAAATGGGTTTATAGGTTGAAGGAAGAAGATGGAGGAAAACAGAGGTACAAAGCTAGACTTGTGGTGAAGGGGTTTGCACAAAAGAAAGGTATTGATTTTGATGAAATATTTTCTCCTGTTGTTAAAATGACTTCAATTAGAACTATTTTAAGTCTAGTAGCAACTGAAGATTTTCATCTTGAGCACTTATATGTAAAGACAACCTTTCTCCATGGGGATTTGGAGGAAGAGATATATATGCAGCAACCACAAGGATATGGCGTAAAAGGGAAGGATAAACTAGTGTGCAGGTTGAAGAAGAGCTTGTATGGCTTAAAACAGGCTCCAAGGCAGTGGTATATAAAATTTTATAGGTTTATGTTTGAACAAGGTTATACTAGATGTCACTTTGATCATTGTGTTTATCTCAAAAGGAAAAATGATGGAAGCTATATTATATTGTTATTTTATGTAGATGACATTCTTGTTCTAGGTTCTAACATGCAGGAAATAATTATGCTCAAAAAGAAATTGGCAAACTCATTTCCAATGAAGGATTTGGGTGCTGCAAAACAAATCCTTGGTATGAGAATAACTAGAGATAGGAAGAATCGCAAATTAACATTGTCTCAAAGTGAGTACATAGAAAAGGTGTTGAAAAGGTTTAATATGCAGAATGGAAAACTAGTTAGTATACCTTTGGCTAGCCATTTCAAATTAAGTAAGGAGGCATGTCCCAAGACTCAGGAAGAAATGACTCATATGTCTAAAGTTCCATATGCATAAACAGTTGGAAGCTTAATGTATGCAATGGTCTGCACAAGGCCTGATATTGCACATGCAGTGGGAGTTGTAAGCAGGTACATGAAAAATCCAGGAAAAGAACATTGGATGGCAGTGAAGTGGATTCTCAAGTATTTCAGAGGTACCACAAATCAAGCGTTATGATTTGGTGGTTCAAACATTGTTCTACAGGGATATGTTGATGCAGATATGGCAGGTGATAGAGATAACAGGAGGAGCACAATAGGGTATGTGTTTACTGTAGGTGGAACAGCTGTCAGTTGGGTTTCAAAAATCCAAAGTGTTGTTGCACTTTCAACAACAGAAGTAGAGTATGTTGTTGCTACAGAGGCTAGTAAAGAAATGATTTGGTTACAAAGGTTTCTGGATGAATTGGGTAAGAAGGAGGAGTTGGGCAAGTTATACAGTGACAGCCAGAGTGCCATACATCTTGCAAAGAACTCTGCATTTCATTCCAAGACTAAACATATACAGCTCAAGTACCATTTCATACAGTCAACATTGGAAGATGATAGTTGAAGCTGGAAAAGATACACACTAGCCAGAATCCTGCAGATATGTTAACAAAAGTTGTAACCAGGGAGAAACTGAGAATCTGCTCAGTTTCAATTGGTCTTCAAGTATGATGAAGAAGATGAGAAACGACCAGGTCCAAAGTGGAGTTATTAGCTAGAAAATGAAGCAGCAGTGGAGTTTCTATAATTAGTCTCCAAGTGGGAGATTGTTGGGTTTGGAGCCTGATTATCTTCTATATTCAAAGGTTTCAGTCAGATGTATACCCCAGGAAGATTGTACATCCCTCCATGTGGGGCAGTGCAGTAGGGGGGGGACTTGTTCCCCCCGCAGGGGTCTGGGGGGGCTAATCCCCCCCGGATGGGGTGTCTCGGGGCCAGAGGTCCCCCGGCGGGGGTTCGGGGGCAACGTCCCTAAAGCTAAAAATAGATGTAAAATTGCCTTGTAAAAGTCTAGTAATTTCTAGTCAATCTGGGTCGTTCATTAGGCGGATGATCTGACAGTAGAAGTTATGTTTAATTTAGGGTTTTTTTTCCCTAGAAGGCAACCCCTCACTATATATGAGGGAATTGTATTTTGTCTATGTATATCTGGATTCTGAGTGAGGAAGACAGAGGAGATTGAGAGTGAAGAGGGTGTTACAGCGGATCTATTGTAGGTTGTATCTCTTCAGTTTGCTAGATAATATAAAAGGAAGGACTGGTTGTTTCTCCATGGACGTAGCCCAAACTGGGTGAACCACGTATATCTGCGTCTCTCTTGTTTTATGTGTTTTTTGTGTTTATATTTATATAATATTTTATGTGTTCCATTGCTTCGTAATATATAATTTTGTAATAGCATGACTGATGTTTGAAACAAGCTACTGCAAGAGGGCAAGCCAATAGATCTGTAAGTGTAGTGGGCTCCTCCCGGATTTGTTTTCATCCCTTGTGTGGTTTTCTTGGTGCATGAATTTCTTGGGAGGAATCACTCACTGTTTCTTCTTCTCTATCATAAGGTGAATTTGTTTCCATATTTGCCACTGTTTGATGTTCTATGATGAGTATGAAGATATTTTAAATGAAGAATAGTTGTTTGTTGTTTAATGAAATGGATTTATGAGTGGGACTGTGAATGTGGGATTTTTCTACTGAATGTAGGGTTTTTGGGAAGTAATAGGGTTTGGGGATGTAAATTAGGGTTTAGGAATAGTGGGAATTTGATAGGGTTTAGGGTTTTGGGATAGGTGGGAGGGATGAGTGTGAATGAGAGAGGGGAAGAGGAATGAAATTAAGGGAGTGTAGTGAAGAGGAAAATGAAAATGGTGCAGGGAACAATAGCAAAAATTACAACTTTTGAAACCCTGGATAATTTTTGAATACACTGTGCAGCAAACTAGGGTTTGTCTTTTCACCTATTTTCACACCATCAAAGATGACTAAAACCCTTGCAATGGCACTATGGAATGCTTCACTTACTTGTTGGATGAATATTGCACAAATTTGGAGCTTGGCAAAGTCGATTTGGTGAAATTCGAGCTTGGAAGGTAGGTGTGTAGTGCCCACTACAGGTGCGCCGCGCCCAACTCGTGTGTCATTCCCGTTGAAGTTTCTTTGTGATTTCTAAGCTTTTGTGCGTTGCGCTGACCAGGTGCACCGTGCCAGGAACTTTCACAGTTTTTGCTGCAAATTCTCTCCTTCGGCCTCAAATGCAATTTGGCCTTGTTCTCTTCCACTCTTTGGCACAAATGAAGACTTTAACATGAAAAACACTTTATATACAAATGAATTTGATTTTTCATTTAAAAGAAACCCACTTTTCTAATGATTTCTTTTCACTTGTTCTTTAAAACTCAGTTTTGGCAGTTTGACTTGCTTTTTGCCTTTGATGGACTAATGCTTTGAATTTTTTACTCTTTTGCAGGAGCTGGAGTGCAGGAGCTTGGCAAGATGACCAGGACTACATCTTGGACTTATTACATATAGGAAAAATGAAATCACATGAAATTTTTATACATAAAACAATAAAACTTTGTTTTTCCTCAAAATAGGGTTTTGAGGAAAAATCAATCACTGAGCATGTGATTATTGAAATTTTTTATCCTGAAACCTTATTTGACCTCCTCATGTGCCTGCTGACCATTATTGAACTTGTACAAGACTTTGATGACAAACGCTAGACCTAATGAAATCTAAAACCCTAAAAATGGCTTTTGCAAGTGTAAAGACAACAAATGACTGTAAATGACCTAAATTCATGAAAATAGGCTAGCAGGTAAAGACCATGAGGGAAAATTGATAATATGCCACTGCCATCAGATGATCCATGATCCTAATGGAATGCAGATGATCATATGAGACACCTAAAATGCAATGCAACAAGAGAATTTTGATCACTGATGGAGGGATGAAGATATCAACACTAACAGAACCAACGTAAAGTTTCCCCCTTCAAGGTAGAAGGAAACAATTTCAACTTCTTGGGATCAATGGTGTAATCATACCCTCTATACAGAACATCGAACTCGAATAAGAATGCATCAAGATCTTTTGAAGTCATCCCGTGAAAAGTTGGGATACTTTGTAATGGGATGGCTTTAATCAAGGCATTGTCTAATGGATTGACTATAGGATATTATATGGTTGAGGTATGAGCTTGTGGCATCTGGTTTTCTATTTGGTCGAAAATTCGCCAATAACTTTCACGTATTTTGTGATCAGGAGGTATTGTTAAACACACACATGGAAGCAACAAAATTTGAATGATAAGCAAGAGACTACCCTTATTATTTGACAATGATATACATTTATAGTAAATTCATGTGATTGTTGGGTTCCACATCCCAAGGTCTCTTGGAATTCCTTAGTCTATTCGACCTCCACACCAACCCTTAGAGGATTAGGTGTCCAACATTCCCCCCTTAATCCGAAGGGTTATGTATGAGTCCAAGAAGAGAGCTGTAATACAAAATGTGCAAAAATGCATGGAAACACTAGGCTGAATGTGCTCTCTGAAATGTTGGTATAAGGGTGGTGGTTTAAAGATGACAACCAACACTGGAATGCTTAGTGGAGTTCCTAGAACTCTTCCAAGTCTAGCATGAAATTCAAGTCTTCTGCTAGAGGAAGTGCTCCTGATGTTTTGAAGAGGGAAACCTTGAACCATGAAAGGGAGGTCTCACCCTGTATAAAAGGAAGAACTTCAACCTGAAAAGGGAAGTCTCAACCTGTGATGGTTTAACGATGACCAACAACTCTAGAATGCTTAATGAAATTCCTGGAACTCTTCCAAAACTGGCAAGAAGTTGAAGTCTTCTGCTAGAGGAAGTGTCTCCAATTCTTTGAAAAGGTATCACCAACTTAAGGCATGCTCAGGGGAATATTTGTCTCTGGCTACAACTCTGAATTTGGTATGGCAGGTTGTGGCTCAGGCTCGCTTGATGTGGCTTTGTAGCTTGTAGATGACCATCATTTCCCCCCTTGTTAGATACAAGGTGAGATGATGGAGAAAACTCAACTGCAAGACTGTTCAATACTCTAGAACATGTTCTAACATGTGACTGAAATATCTTCTTGGCTGTTGATGCCCATTGCCAAGAAGCGATCCATCCAAGAAGAATCTTTGTTCTTGTAGTAGGCTTGTTTCTGAAGCATCTATGTGAAGAATGGGTGGTTTTATGACAGTTCTCACCTGGATGAAGATCAAAACAGTGATCTTTCATATGGCCAATTCAGTCATAGTGTTGGAATTTCACAATCTGTTGTTGTTGCTGTGGAAGAGGAGCAGAATCTGGAATAGCTGAAGATGAACTGTCATGAAGGAATCTAGAATTCTGAAATTGGATTGGTTTGGAGTAGTCCAGAATATGAAAGGACACTTCCTTGTCATATCCAAGACCAGTTCTATGGTTGTTGCTGACAAGCTCTTCCCAAGTTCTGATGACCGACTTGGGAAGTGCAGAATGAATTTTTGTGTCTTCATGTACAAGTGCTGCTTCATTGGGTACTAAATTTGAATAAACTGTAACATTATTGACTTGTTGTTGATGGGTTGCTGTCTCAATGTTCTGAACAAAAACAGGTTCAGAATGACGACTCCATTGTTGTAATTCTTCTTGCTGTAGTTGAGATTCAAGCTGCAAAAAGTCAATTTTCTCTTGTGCATTTTGTAGACAAACCAGAATGTCTGTGAGAGAAACTTTGCTGACTTTTAAGGTATCATGAGTAGTAGACAATATTAGATTTTTGAGGAACTCTAATACTTCATTGATTCTAGCAATTTTCTCCAATGTCAAACTTACACTTTAAAATTTGTTCACAACTATGAACCAATGTCACTACAAGGTATTCTCAAAATTTGTTCTCCCAGAAAACTACAACCATCAAGTGATATTCTTCCTTGAGGAATGAACCAAAAATAAGATTTTAACTCTACAATTATTCTCCAAATCCACACACAACGATGGTTGGCTGTATTCATATGCAAGGAAAAGTATATTATGCATTCCCAATCGTTGAGACTCAAAACAAGAAATAGGTCAGTATCAAATCTGGTTACATAGACCTCGGTCCAGCATCATGGTGGGGATAAAAAATCTTGTGCAAAATCATTATAGCCCTACTTTCTCCTCAGGGCATATTGTGGCATTCAAGTAGTTGAATATTATAAAATAAACATCTTCTCATACCTTTTTTAACTTCTTATGGAATTGACTTGCTCCATATGACTAATGGAATGGAAAGGGTGTAATGCATTCAGGAGTTGAACTCATTGCAACACGTTTCGTGGCCCTCAAAAAATTGTTCAACACAAAGGAGTGGATAAAGACTAGCTCTTCATGAAACATTCCCTGGCACATTACTCGATGTCAGTCAGATAGTGTAATTAACAAGAATGCACACCAACGTCATTCGAAGGGTCACTGCCTCCATTCACTACAAAAGATTGCAGGTGGCTACTATACAAACTTTAAAAATAAAAAGGCCCAAACCTAATGAAATTAAAAATGGAAAAGTAGCTCCGGAATGTGTTTCCAGTTTTATGGAGGAAATTTGCAGTTTATTTTCTCAATGCACTAAAGCCATCAGGAAAAGTGGCTTGATGAGATTTGGACCTCAAACCTCAATTTCAGCTATGAAAGATGATAAAACTGAGGAAGAGCTTAAAATGCTACGAGATGCATTCAAAAGGACGCTTGGCCAAAGATTTTTCAACAAATTCTTCAAAACAACATTATGTTGACAGGTCACAAAACGTTGAAATTTAATCGGAATATTAGGTAAAATAAGATCAAAGTTTACCAGAATGGGAAAGATAATATATGTACGTTGTATACCCAATAATCTTCCCGACGGTCTACCACATGCAAGCTATCAGCATCTGTGAAGCAATCTTTTGCAGCCTTTTCTGTGTCCAAGAAGGAACATGCATAGCACGACAAGTCAATAGATGAACTCCACATGTCTTTGCCATGTTTCGAACTAGCGACCGACCCCTCCCTATAGACCCAAAGATGTAGGGTTCATTTATCTATTGGAATTCGCGCATCATAACCACGCTGGAGAGCATAACGGAATATTCAGAAAACCGCCGAGCGGTTCAATAACATGTTGAAGATGTACAGGAACAGGGGCGTTATCTTTGTGGTCTCCATTCCTCTTCTTCTCATTTCAATGGGTTACCATATGAAATAAATGCACAAACAAATATTATAGTCGTCTTGCTCAGCGCATGCACCACTTGGCCTCTCATGTCCATGACACATAAAAATGGAACCAACGCAACAACAAATTACAACAGCGCAAACTAACTAAAACTCCACATTACTGAGCGGGAAATGAAGAACACATTACTATGATAAGAGAATACAGAGGCAAGGTTGAGTCTGAGCTCAGTAATATTTGTTATGGCATTCTACGTCTTCTGGATACACATCTTATCCCGTCATCCACATCTGGTGAGTCCAAGGTATTTTATCTTAAGATGAAGGGTGATTACCATCGATATCTTGCAGAATTTAAAACTGGTGCTGAGAGGAAGGAAGCTGCTGAAAGCATGTTGCTTGCATACAAGGCAGCTAGGACATTGCGATTGCAGAGTTGGCTCCAACTCACCCTATCAGATTGGGACTGGCCCTTAACTTTTCTGTATTCTATTATGAGATTTTGAATTCACCAGATCATGCCTATACACTTGGATTTCATCATGGGACCGAGCAGAGACAACAATAGCTAGCAGATCATGGATTGGTTATTATAGAGAAACAGTTGAGTGAAACAACTGAGCACATTTAGAATGTCAGGACAGAAATGGCACAAATAACGGTAAGTGAAGGAGCGTTTCTCTGTGTAGCAATGAAATAGGAGAATATATGGACTAGAAGGTCAGAACTGATCGGCAGTGTGGCAGAGAAGGCATAGATATGTTATGCAAAGGATTGTCAAACACATATGAGAAATCGAGATCATAGGAAACTCAAACCTGCAGACTTGACTCTCAACCAAACTCATACACACATATTCAATGCATGAAGCCTTGTACAACAATTTTGGAATCCATTTAACACCAATATAGCTCCAAGTCAGCACACAAATGAATTAATGAGCCATACAAAAAACTGATTTCTTTGTATACAATAGAGCCTTAATCTTCAGCACATACAATGCACATATTAAGAGCAACAACCATCACAAAAAGGAAGGACCCTTCCAACCAACGCTTAGGTCTGACAAAAAGACATAGAAAGACCACAAAAATTAGTGGCTCAAATACGAGCAGGGCAGGATATCGTCTTCTCTGATACCATGTTAAACACACACATGGTAGCAACATAATTTGAATGATAAGCAGGAGAGTACCCTTATTATTTGACAATGATATACATTTATAGTATATTCATGTGACCGTTGGGTTCCACATCCCAAGGTCTCTTAGACTTCTTTAGTCTATTCGGCTTCCACACCAACCCTTAAAGGATTAGGTGTCCGACAGATATTATTTGAGAAGGGGGATTTTGTTGATGTTCAACCCTCGAGGGGGCTTCACATCACTTCTTAGATTAGGAATTTCAGATGCTTTTCTCTCAACAGGTGTCACAAGGGGTCGAAGTCCAAGAATTTGTGGATCTATCTCAATAGATTGTAATTCTATTCCACTCATTTCTCCCTCCCCTTCTTTTAAGTTACAAGAATGCCCCTCATATCGATTAGAAGGACTGAAGTGCCTGATAGGTGTATCTTGAAATCTTTGTTCAAATCCTTCAGTTTTGCTATGAATCTTAGCATGAGATGTAGTTGATGAATCTACTACTCGAGGGGAAATAGTAGATCCCTTCCCAGATATTGTTTGGGGGCCTACTGATGCTTGAGATTTAGATTTTTGAATGATTTCGTCTATGAAGGTCGATCTCCTAAGGCTCACCCTACCTTGGGTTTTTGTGGCTTTTGATAGAGACTTTTGTTCTATAGCTACATTATTTCTATATTTCTTCTTAGTCATACACACCTACATAATTTAAATCTATCATCCAAAGGTGGATGCTAGCACAAGATATTTACTTGGTGCATCTGTAGGTTCCTACCTTCCGTATTCAATACTTGGCTCTTCTGAGACACATCTATCACTCTTTTGACAACCTCCTAGCAACGACATCAAAATGTTGGGTACTAAGTTGTTCCTGTGGAATCAACCTAATCCTTTGTTCATTAATTTATCAATCAGGGGTTCGTATTTTTATTACAAGGTTGTCGACACAGTCTATGCAGGGATAATGCTTAAAATTACAGGGGCATATGTCAGACTAACATAAAGAAAAAACTATGAAGAAATTATTTCAAAAGGTACTAAATCTTATCAAACTGTAAACAAAAATGAATCACTTTGCAGAAATCATGGAATTGTTTAACTATCTCAGAAACATATATTAAATTCCACCAAACCAATTATCCTTATTACGATGCGAAACTTCAGAATGTATAATGCTCTTCAAAAGTAATTTACTTTCAATTAGTAATTACTTAAATCACTCTTAAATGCTAACAATAAAGTATGAAAATGGAAATTCACTCTGTCACAAAGTAATTCTGGAAATGCACACATCTAAATAATTACATCTGAAAACTCATTCAATGCAAATGGTAGATCTACACATTCATGTAAATAAAATGTGAGTCTAAAGATTCACACAATCAAATAATAGATTTTAAGAATTCACACAACAGAAATTGTAAATCTAAGGATCCACACAAGAAAGACAACAATATTTCGAGTGATTGGGCCTACAGTCTCTAGAAGTAACTGCCTTAAGGAAAATTCAAGATAATAGATTAAAGATGAACCATTCAAACTTTCATTGATATCAAAGTAAATTACAAAATAGTTTGTGAAACTTCAAAGCAATTCTACTGTTCACTTTTTACAGTCGCCGAGAATGATAAAAAATCATTATAATTCTTTCTTACTGAAGTTTAATATGTATTATAGAGTATTTCTAATGTTGGAATGATAAAGATATCCTGAAAATCAGAAGATTCTCAAGATCGCTTATTTAAAATATAAAATGCTGAGATAATAGATCATATGTACTCCTTGATTGTTTCGTGCAAATAGATGCGAATCCTCAACCAATATGCCAAGATTAGCCCAACGGTCTTTAAAACCTGGTTATTCTCCAGTGTTTCGAGGGAACATTAATAGTGTTGGCATTATGATACATATGTTGTACTTGATGGCAACCCACTCATCTCAAATGATAAATTATAGTGCAGCAAAGTTCACACACTTTCATGAAGATAAAAGTTTCTTTCATGTAGAGAAAAGTTCACTCACTTTCATGAAAATAAAAGTTTCTTTCATGTAGAGAAAATTTCACGCACTTTCATAAAGATAAAAGGTTCTTTCATGTAAAGAAAAGTTCACACACTTTCATGTAGAGAAAAGTTTCTTTCATGTAGAGAAAAGTTCACACACTTTCATGCAAAGAAAAGTTTCTTTCATATAGAGAAAAGTTCCTTTCATGAAGAGAAAAGTTCACGCACTTTCATGGTTGGCTCATGGTATTAGTCCGACAGGCTTTGATCCTATGGTTTTGGTCCATGGTATTGCATCCAAAAGTGTTGACCCCAAGTATTGGGTTCATGGTATTGTGTTATTATGGTTTTGGACTGTGGTATTGTGAAAGGCCTAAGACTATAAAAGAGGAAGGAGATCATTTGGCAAGGTAATCAATATGAATGAATTGAATATCTAATAAGTGCTAGATCTGAAATATTTGTGATTGGGGTTATGGTGCAGATTTGGATCTGAATGAAGGAGGAACCTTAGCACATAAAGAAGGATAAGTTCTATTTATGGGTCATAATCTTTAAGCTTGAATAATAGTATCTTTGTATGATTTTGATTTGTTATATGAGGCGCATGCTTGATCTATAAATCTGACAATCTGGGTTAAGTAGTGTCTGAATATTTGAAAGAATGAATTATCCTTTATAGATCTGTATGCAGGTTCAGTGAAGTGAAAGAGCGTATACACGCTGGTTCAGTGAATGAAAACGGCGTATACGCAGGTTGGTCCAAACACAGGAGCATATGCATGCAGGTTTCAGGTTGTTGAAGTAGCGTATATCTTTTAGATTATGATCTAGCTGCCTCTGTTTATTGCTGCAGTATTTTGGGTTCAGAATTTGGTGTGTGGTTACTGTTACTATGTTCTGGGTACAGCTGTCAGAGAAGTGTTTACTTGATTCAGTGCTAATTGGGGAAAAGGAGATTGTTTGATGCAGATATACTTGATGATTGATTGATGTTCATGGATCCAGTCTGAAAATTTATGAAACGAGGTCCCTGGAAGAAAGAGAAGGTTGTAGCCTTTAGTAGGCCAGCACCTACGTACTAGTATCTTGGCTAGTACAAGAGCTAAGGGGGTTGTAGCTCCCTTCCAGGAGAAGCTGGAGAATGAGAGAGGGTTGTAGCTCTCTGCAAGTTGCAGCCTGTGTACTGGTAAAGGACTGCACTAGTACATTGTAAAAAGAAGTTTCTAATTAAAATAAGATAGAGACGAATTGCAGCAGGTGGTTTTCACCCACATTGGGTTTCCACCTTATATCTTGTGTTCTTGTGTGTGTGATAGTCTTCAGATCTATTTTACTGTCTCTGGTTACTGGTTATTTGATTCTGATACACAGTTTAATAATCAACTTCTCGAAGATAAAGTAAGTTATAAGTTTGCATTGTATACGCGGGTTTCCTTCTACATAGTTGCGTATATACGCGGTTTTAATTAACTGAAGTAGCGTATATTATTTGGATTTGAAAAAGGGAATATTTGACTTGATAATACTGATTCACCCCCCTCTCAGTATTATTTCCAACAAATAGTTCATCAGATTTCTCCTGTACATAAATTAACTCAAATTGTAACTTTACAATATCTAAAGTACTCAAATTAAATCATTAACAAGATGAAATACTAAGATATTATTAACTACTTTTATAGAGCTTCTATTCTCAAATGTTTATAAAATATACTTAAAGTTCTTACGAAATGAATATTTATGTTTGGCAAGGCCCAACTTGGTCCAATTTTTGGGTAAAATACCCCACGAAAGAAGGAGCGGACCGCACGTACTTGGTGAATATATATTCATCGAGTGGACTTTTAGGGCTTTTGAGATGGTATAATGCCCTAATTTTGTAATGGGTATTGGGTAGTAGTCATTGTTTTATGGATTCATGGTATGTGGACCATGGTTTTCGTATAGATGAATTGTATAAAAGGGTATGTAATACCTTAGAGAAAGAGAATTATATATAGAAGGAAAGTAATGAAATATAATTGAATCGTTGTTTTCGCATCTGTAGTCTATAGTTTTGGGAGAAGGCTCTGCAATTGAGTGCGTGGAGATCTTGAAGAGTCTGCAACTGAGTGCACAGACCATCTGTAGCTGGGTGTGGAGGTTAGAAAAGGGAATGTAATTGAAGATCTATTTAATAAGAATAATTTTTGGCAAAGTATTGTATCTCTGTACATGTTAATTGTTTATTGTTATGCATCTGATTATGTATTCTTTTAATAAGTTATGAGAAGATCCGTAATATATATTGTTAGGTGTTAGAGTTTATGAATTTCTATAAACTAATCATCTGCGCAATGTTCTTGCACATGCGAAGTTATAATATTGATATACATTAGAAGTAAATACATGATGCCACTTCATGGATATCCCTTTGGTTGCCGAAACCTAGTTCTGCAACCTCCCATAATTGCTTTGGGTGAGATTGCAACTTGCTTGCGCATCGTTACCGCAACGACCAGTAGTTGAGGGTTTTATTGGTGCACAACACACTCTAAAACCTGGTCAAGCCCACTCAAACCAATAATGGTTTCATTGTCAAGACTATGATCTATTTAAAGTTACATGATTTGGTGTTCGTCAAAGAAATAACTCTAGGAGTGGGTCGAATAGAAAGAAAGAGAATTTGTAGAAAAAGAGAACTGAAACCCACGTTTATCTACTGAAGCTTGGTTGTAGAGATATATCTTTGAAGATCAATATGAGATTTTCTTTGGTTCATTCCACATTGAATTGCTTGAGTGGATATCTAAGTTAGCTGAGAATAAGAACTATTTCAAAGGCGATAAACCTAAGAAGTGGAACCTTGATTTGATACAGCAGCTCAAGAGAATTGATAACAGTATCTCAAGGGCTGTTGATTTCTGGATTGATAGCATTTTGGGAGGATTTATCACTGAGTTCATGATCGACCAAATCATGTCCTATAGTGAAGCTGAATGAAGATTCTTCAAAGGACCACAAGGTAAGTTTTTAAATTCTCTGAAGCTCTGGATTAAAATGTTATTATGTGAAAAAGGGATTCTGCGAATGCAGTCAGATTAATGTTTGGGAAAAGAAGAAATAAGTTGGAACTAGGAGCTACATGAAGTGGAAAATGATACAGAATAGATCCAAATAATTTTATTGAGGCTGACTATATCCCTCTGTTGGGATCTGAGAATGAAGAAGAAATAAGTAACCCTACAACCTCGCGATATTCCCCCACCCATCTTTAAGGCACGTCGAAGTCAGGGACTTAAAATAACTAGGGTGTCTTTGAGATTCCTAGTCCATCCACCACCCTCACACCCCATTCCCCTCCCCATACTTCCCCTACACCTCCAGCTCCAGCTCCACCACCTCCTCCCTCTCCACCTAACCCCCCAAGAAGAAGAATAATGGTTGATGACATTAAGCTACATGTCTTTAGAGGACTGGGAATAGAGGAACCTCACTAGTTCTAGTTTGTAGCTAATGCAATATGGATGGAAAGGAAAATTGATAATGATGATGTAAAGAAGGGACAAATGGTCACATTGTTCAGGGAAAGAGCACTGACATGGTATATGAAGTACTCTACGAGTAAGATGAATGCTACATTTGATGAAATTAAGAAGGCCTTGGTATCAGAGTTCAAGAAGCCAAAATTAGAATCATAGTGTATCACAGAGCTGAAAGAGATCAAGCAAGAACCTACTAAATTCGTGTGGGAATTGGACCAACGATTCTAGGTTTTGATGGGTCAATTGAGCTTTAAGATACCCCCATGGAAACATAAGGAATGGTTCATAGTCATGCTATTATAACATATTAGGTTACCATTGACACAGCTGAAGATTGAGACGTAAGGTGAAGCACTGGAGATTGTGATGAAGTTGGAAACCTCGTCGGTTGGAGATACTCATGCAGTAGTACAACAAATATAGAGTCAGCAAGCTACGTTGACCCTGGAATTATAGGATGCGAAGAAAGGTAAAGAATTCAAACTAGAAAGATCAGAATTTTGGTGTATGAAGTGCAAAGTGTAAGGTCACTACAAGGATCAATGCCCATCAAAGATTATATTGCAAGTGGAGCGCCTAATCCAGTAAATCTAGGTTTGTGGTATGAAATTTGTACGACGCAAGGCCATCATCACTCTAAAGACTAATATCTATTACAAAAATATATATAGACCCCAAAATAGTGGTGTTGTAACTTCTATAGATCAATAGGCCATGATCACAAAAAATTGCCAAATTTATGACTTAATGATGGAGCACATTGCTGATAGTTATAGACTGCAAGTTTAAGGACATGCACATGAAGATTAAGGCCAACATGTTGGATGAGGAGGATTTCAAAGAGGAGGAGGAGGAGCTGGTTGAGGATGAGGCCAAATTATTTGCTATAACTATGGACAGGCAGGACACTTCACAAGAGACTGTCAAAACCCAACAAAAACCTATAATTTCTGTAAGGATTTTGATCATGTCAAAGAAGAATGTCTCATCTTCATTGCAAAAATGCATGAAAAAATAAACCAACAGCCTGCAGCGAATGTCAAAATGATGATCACTAAACAAATATATTATCAACCACGCATCGACATTATAACAAGAAGTGGGACCGCAACTGGGAATGACAAGACCGATGGAAAAAAGGAAGCTGAAGCCACATGGATAAGGAAAACCACTGAAAAGGCTCTTGTATTTGATATCTTGAAGGAAAGACAAGAATTCATGGAGGTGAGGTGAAGCTTTATGGATGATGGGGCCTCGACCTCTACCGCAACACTGACTCAGAAAGATAAATGTAAAATAGTACCAGTTTTGACCCAAGAGGTGTATCCAAATGTTTTGAAGTATTTTATATAGACTTTCAGGAAGCTGTCATGGAATCAAAATGTTTTGGAGGGATTACAAAAGCTGATAAACTATCATACTTCAAGGGAGATACCACAGAGCCAGATGCGTGCAGTGAATAAGCTGCATAGACATAAGAAGAGAACATGGAAAAAAATGTGGCTTACATCGTAGGTTGAGAATATGACATGAATCAAGTTATCTTAGATCTAGGATCTAATGCCAATGTCTTTCCAAGGTAGATTTGGGAATCGATGGGTAATCTGAAGCTACATTGGTCTACTATTCAGCTAAAGATGGAAAATCAATAGAAAATCTTACCCCTAGGAAGGTTGTCTAATGTCACAATGGACATCGATGGAGTGTGCACTACCATTGACTTCAAAGTGATTGAGATAGTAGATGATAGTAATCCTTACCCTGTGTTGCATGGATTGGACTTGGTGTTTGACAACATGCATATAATTAATCGCAAGAAAAGGAAAATTTTATTCGAAAGCAATAATATGAGGGTTATTGTTCCATTAGATCCATCAGAAGGGGCGAGGTATACAAATCTAGTCAAAGAGGAATATAACACGAATGACGTTGATAATATCTATCAAATCACAAAAAAGGAAGAAGAATGGATCAATCCCATTGTAGATAAAAAGCTGACTTGGGAGAAAGTTAGTTCTTGTACCTTGAATTCAGAAGAAGAATTATAGAACTGGTAGAACAGATTGCATGGTGTGTCTATAAGGAGATGTGCAAGCATCACCAAAGTAGGGTCTTGCATGATAGATGAGGTACGTGATTTACCTTTATATGATAGTGTGGGTTATGTAATAATTTCTTTAAAGACTATGAAAGGAAAGTACCAAAATACCAGATTGGCAGCGTTGGATCAAGCACTGGGGGCTATGCTTACTAGATGGCGGGGTACACATAAGAAGAATATAGGAGATTGGAAGAAATGTAGATGGTTGATGTGGGTAAGTTTTGGATAAGTAGAAAAGAAATGGCGAAAATGATCCTAGATACTATATAGAACTCTGTATGGCAGCTTGGAGAGAAATTATGTGAGAAGAATGGGTACATGGTTTTATCCATGCCCTGGAAATGATCCGTCCGATGTGGTATTTGGAAACTAAACTTTGGCATGACACTGCTAGCTGGGTAGAAATGGTGGATTGATTTGGGATGACATTCATATTTGAAGATGACTGCCCATATATAGATGCAGCACTGAACATAGTTAAGAAGAATATTTTTGAAAATGAATTTCCAGTTATCTGGCACTCTGATTGGGTTGCGCAAGTCCGAAATGTGATGAAATGCTAAAACCTGACTACAGAAGAGGAAGAAGATCCTCACAACATTGATATCAAAGAGTCAGAAGGACATCGCGAAGTGAATGGACTTGAGATAGATATGCTAGATATAACGTAGCCACTAAAAACAAAGAAAGTAAATATAGGGATAGAAGTTGAACCGAAGTATGCGACCATAGGAGATTACTAGGAAGAAGACACTATCAATAAGATAATATATTTGTTGCATGAATACTAGGAGTTGTTTCCCTCTAAATTTTCAGATATGAAAGGCATCTTAGGGGATTTCGGAGTTATGAGCATTCCTCTAAAGCTTGATGCAAAGCCTATTAAGTAGAGGCATTATAGATTGAACCCAAAATATCAGGAAAAGGTAAAAGAAAAAGAAAAAATGGAAAAATGTTAGCCGCTAGGATAATTAAACCTGTCGAAGAGTTTGAATGGATAAGTCCCATGGTAGTTTAGGAAAAGAAGACGAAAGGGGAAATTAGAATCTATCTAGACTTGAGGAAGTTAAATTATGCATGTCTGCATGATGCCTTTCGTACCCCATTTACAGATGAAGTGTTGGATAATGTAGGAGGACAAGATTCTTACTGTTTTACAGATGGTGGTGTTGTTTAGCTTGTGAATTTAAATGGTCAGATGATTCTAAGGTCAAGCCCCCTCAAAACAACAATTTAACTGAAGAAACAAGGGGAAGAAACATACCAATTCCATGGCCCAACACCAAGAAACTTAGAATCATGAACACCAAAGAGTGTTAGGATATAGGGATGCAGGATCATTGGAGTATGAAGGCTAAACTCATAGGATGGTAAGGTTTAGTGAGAGGTTGGCAAAAGAGGTTTGATGAGGGAATGCCATGTTCAATGAGTAGAATACTTTCAAACAATGCCTCCAAAGAAAGATATTGAGTCACTGTGTTATCAAATTTTCCACACCTAATTAAGTTTAACAAGTCTAGATGGGTAAACTCGGTGGTATTTTCATATTTATAGAGTCTAAAAATATCTCAAAGAGAAACTCTAGGGGGGTCCCTTTGACATGGTTGATAACCAAGTGTGACAAAGGTTTAAGAGTATACCCAGTGGAGTTCCTTTTCCGTAAGTTAGTCTACTGAGTCTGATAAAGTGATAAGCTTATGCTTAATAGATGTCTACCTCATTTTGTTATGAGTACAAGGGGATAGAGTAAAATTGATATTCTTTGTGAAATTTTAATGAGTCAGATGAACAAAAACTTAATAGATCTTCATAAAATTTTAACAAGTCAGATGAAAAAAATTCGATATGTCTTTTTTCAGTTTAGGGAGCGAGAAAAAAGAGATAAAAGAACTACTCAGTTCTTGTTTGTAGGAGTTTTACGAGCCCGAAGAAGATAACTTGGGGATTTTTTTAGTTTAAGAGAGAGAAAAGGTCCCAAAATGAAAGTGCCCATATCTTCTTCGTAGGATTTTTACAAACCCGAAGGAGGTAACTTGAGGATTTTTTAGTTTAAGAGTGAGAAAGAAGTCCCAAAAAATAAAGTTCTCATCCAGAGTCGGACTTGGTCAATTTTGCATAAAGACACCAAAATACCATTAGAGCATAAGTAAGATTTAACAACATATCAATATGGCACATGTTTAAAAAATATAGGAATGAAAAAATTCAATTTTGATGACTAGCTAGAGTGATTCATACCTCCAGAGTGACTATAATAAGGGTTACAGGCCCTCATTTTCATTGTTGTGAGTTATGTGAGAGTTCTTTAGAGAGAAAAAGGAGCAGAACTTTCTCGAGTGATTGCGAGCAATCTAGGATTCCATTGGACATGTTATCAGTTCCAAGTAGATTACCTCATCCCCATATTGCATTTAAATATCTGTTTCACTCTTTTTTCAGGGTAATTTTTTAGTTTTGGGCAAGCCCCAGGTGGCTTGGCTGGCTAACGCGCTCGCCCAGGCTAGGGGATGCATTAAATGCCCTGATCATGAAATGGAGGGGCATTAGTACACCCTATGGGCTCTAGAGGGTCGTGTTAGCTGGACAAGTGCAAGGAAAAATTAATTTTCTTGATTCCCTAGGGGTTCTAGCCAACTAAATACTGATTCAAGGGTGCTTTTTTGCAGGAATTAAGCTTACAAAATGATTCTATGGAGAGAAAGAGTCCATTATGTCGAGGAGCTACAAATTCTAAATGATCCAGTTTGCTTGACAGCTTTGCGAAGATGTGGGTTGCTAAAATATGCTAGACTAGACTTGATGAAGAGTCAGGAGGATCTTCTTAGCTGGTTCATACAACGGTAGGATGAAAAACAAGGTGTGTTCAGGATTGGGGATCATGAGCTCTCAATTGAAAGGGACGATATATATTTCCTCATTTTTTTATTGTGTAGAGGTGCACGATTAAACGTGACAAGTGGGAGAGAAAATCTGAGGATCACCTTGTAATTGGTCCAAACACACTATAGACTGGGCAGTGGGCTAGTAAGAAATAAGGTTCCCATCGAGTGGATCAAAACTAGACCGATGAGAGCTATTCTATGGATGATCATACGCTTAGCAGGGTCTAAGAGCCAACATGTGGCTACAAAGTCCCAGTTGCTACTAGCAATAAACTACTTACATCCATAACAAATTCAACTTGTGTGAGGTAGTCCTCCGCTAGGTGAAAGCAGAGTTGACAACTTGTAAGACCTAGGCACAAAGAGAGTTTTTGTATGATACTTTGATCATGTCTTTTATACTTGAGAGAGTTCCTGTGATGAGGCTGCGCATGAGTCTGGGTATAGATGGTCCCAGGGAGCTGTTGTGCTTATCAACAACCCCACATGTATTAGTGTTAGTAATAACATTAATAAATGGGGACCCTTCCAAAAAATTCAATCCTAGTATATAGTCATGCTTTTATTTTTAGAATAAAATAAGATATCAAAGCGAAACTTTCTAAATCATCGAAAATTCACCTTTTCATACTCTAAGTGTTTAAAACATCATAAACGACGAATTCCTCAAATAAACGCCATATGATCAAAAAGCTGAAGAATAACTTTATACTTGGAAAGTATTGAATATTAAAATAAACCTTGAAAAAGACCCACTTTTAAGACTATTCTCGCATTGCAAAAATGATTGCGACGGACCTTCCTTATAAAACTTATCTCATATCCGCGAAATGCAAAATCTTAAAAGACTCTTACGATCTTCTCACATCGCAGTTTCAATCATGTGTTGCTAATTGTTAAAACATATGTAGACATTGCGAAATGCGATGGCATCTCACATATCGCATATCACATCAACTCCTATGGTGGTAAGTCTTAACGAAAACAAGTTTTTGCGATATAGCGATCTGCAATATTGCGAAAGCAAATCACAAAATCGCTTTTATCGCAACTCAAAGGGCTCATAGTTCTAGGAAAGTACTTCCCGACTTTCAATGTGAAGTTATGAACATTAATTCAAAGAGTAATGGTTCATTAGTGAACATTTATTAAAACGATTATGATTAGTTGTGAAAGGCCATTGATGCATGTTGATATCTTTTAAAGTGATTTAGAATTAAAGATCCTCTGTCATGTTATTTTCATCCTTCTATTGCTTATTTTTGCATTCACTAGCATTTTTATCCTATTCTGTTTTCTGCTTGCAACTTTCAGGAAAAACACACAGAGCAGAACATTTGAAGAAATGGTGAAGAAAGGAAAGGCACCCGCTTCTGAGAAGACAGAAATGACACCCCTGTTTACAGACACCACTTGTAATCGAGATGCCGGGACATCTACATGGGAAACCATGTATCACCTGTTAGAGGAAGAACAAATGAGAATTATGGAAGTAACAATTACAGTTGATGGACGTGGTTCTTCTGATGCTTCTCTAACTGAACTTGCATGCTCATTCTTGCACCGCATTGCTACAAGACCAAAGATATTCCCTTACATTGACATGGTTAAGTGGATTATAGATGATGCAGACATATCAGACAGAATTCAAGACAACAAACGAAGAATTCATAGGGTCATTTACTCCAGACAACCTGAGACTCATGTACCATCTGCCAAATCCGCAGGTTGTCTACAACAGACAGTTTGTCGAGAAGTTCGCCAAGGAAAATGAGGACTTGGCAGAATGCACAAAAAATTGGTCAAACAATGAAGAAAGAATCAAGAAAGATAAAAATGGTATGTACGCCACCGGTTCTCTTAGTTCCCCTTTCTATTATGCTGCCGCTATGTTATGTCGACTGTTTAGTAAACCAAACATCAACAAATTTTTGTCAGAATGGTTACCCCTAGTAGATGCAGTTGTCAATGCTACAATAATGAATTGGGCTCGAATCTTGTTAGATAGCTTAGCCACTGCAATTTTAGAATACAGAAGAAAAAGGAGTATTGCTTCAAGGGTTTACCCTCCATTTTTCATGAGTGCTTATGTTATGGACACTATTTATTTTGGTTTCAAGTTACCTATTGTGGGATGGAAGTGGACTTCTCAAAATCCGCTTCCCATTCAAATATATCACAAATTCATGTGGGAATCAAATTTTGTTCCACATTTTTTCAAAATTTGTCACGGAATTATGCTCCTGATCCACAAGAAAATTTACAACCGAGATGCCCCAAGGTTTTCACAAGAGGTCAAGGTAGATATTCTCCTCGTAGCCAGATGGTTCAGGGAAGAATTATTCACATATATCAGAGTATTTGGCAGTATTTCCTCGCCCCATGTTCTACCTTTTTATGTCCCAGAAAAACTGATGGCTAGAGAGATAGCTTATCAGACATGCAGTGAAGGAGGGATAAGCAAGATTTTGAAAGACTCCAAGAAGGGCATTTGGCCCCAATTTCCTATGACATGTGGAGTATTTTCATTGCATGACTTAGGACATTCTTTTAGAGAAGTTGATAATGCATTATCTTTGCAATTTCCCAAGTTCCCAGGAAGGCAATACTATCCCTTCAGTATTGTAAAGGATTTTACCACAATGGTTAAAATAAGGGTATTTACCCATGAAAAAGATCCCTTTGATGATGTTTTTCTATAGAAAAATACCTTCAAAGAAGTGCAGCACATGGCACAAATGCTTTTTGACCAAGAAGGTCTCCAAACTTTTGATAGCTATAGAAGAGAGAGGTTATCTAAGGTCCCATTGGACCAATTACTCATTGAGCCAGAAAGAGAGCCTACGCCCAGTGTAAGCATAAGTGGAGATTCAAAAGAAAAATCCAAAACAAGTTCTGAAAAGGAATCCACAGAAAAATCTGGTGATAAATCTAAAAGAAAATCAGAAAATGAACCCAGCAAGATCAAAGAATCAATAAAATATATAGCCCAGTCGCTAGCAAAGTTTGATCAATAGACTGCATTTGTAAAGCAAGTCGAATTTTCAACTCCCCTTACAGAGCAAGCAAAGCTACCTGTAATTGATTTAGAGGAAGAATGGGAAAGTTTCAATAAAATACTCAATACAGAAGAAAAAAATGTAGAGCCACCAAAAAATCCATAGGAGATGACCATATAAATAGTAATAGAAAGAGCTGTTAATACCCAGGAAACAGAGCATATTCCTATTGCCCCCACATCTAAGATTGTGTTAAGAATAAAGTAAATTCCTCCTCTAGATGTATTTTACAGCCCTCAACACAAAGTCTTCATTAGAAGATAAAGAAATAAAAGAAAGTTGGATTCTGTGCTCGCTCCTAAGGATGAACCTCTAGATGTTCTTTGGAAAGACCCATCTATAGATCCATCAGCAAATCTCACTAGACTCTCGCAGGTCGTAGGCGCGTATGCTTCAGCAACCATTGATAAAGCAACAGAAGTACAACTGCTGCTGAAATAAAAAGAAGATATGATTTTGTTATTAGAACAACAGTTACAACAAGTCAGCATCAACCAATAAGCAGAAATGCAGTTGGCTCAACTTCAACAAGAATTTCAGCAGATGTAGTTGGCACATCAGAGCAGTCTAGCTAATAAATAAGCACAGTTACAGAACATAACAGAACTACATAAAGATGATCCCAAAATTGAACAATTTGTCACAGAAGCACTTGGGCTCAATTCCTAGCTTTTACACCAAAAGGAATTATTATGCCAGAAGATTTCGCAATGGAATTCTCAATGTGAAATAAGTGATAACATAACAAATCAAGTTGTAGAATTATGACTTGAATATGATTCAATTTTTAAGAAGGTTTCAGACTTCTTAAACTGGCAGAAATCTGAGGATGGGAAAAGAGCAGATATGCCTAAAATAGATGAATCGCACAAAGAAATTTTATTTGCGAAATGGGATTCTAGGATCAGAGAAGCAGAATAGGCAATGGAGGATGCGGTAGCAGCAGCAAACAGTGTCATTGAATCTATAAATGAAAATCTACACAATTCTAATTTAGTGGTAGAAACCACCCCTGGCTTTCTTCCAAAAGCACAACAACTTCAAGCAGTATGGAAACAGGCAGTGGAAGAAAGGGCAAAGGCAATTAGACAAGCAAACAGGTTAAATTGGGAAGCATACCGGCAATACCTAGTAAAACCACACAGCTAATGGATGACTCTGAAATGCCTAATGATTGTCACCGAGATAATAGTGCCAGCACTCACCAATGCTGTCTTCATAGGACAACTGAAAGCTGAAGTCGGCCAACCGACTGTTTTAAAATCGATGTTGGATATTTGCGATCTTAAGGACCAAATGCAGGATTAGTCATATTTTATTTTTGTTTTTGTTTATTTTCGCTAAAATGAGGCAGGTCGTTTAAACCTCCTCATCTATTTTTGTAATTTCTATTTTTAAGTTCCATAGATTAGTATTTAAACCCCTCTCATGCATTTATAGAGGGGTCCAGAAATTTTATCAAAAACATTTCTTCAGAACGTGCATTTCTGCCCCCCACTGAGGAGGTTTTGGTAAAATTAATGGAACAAGACTTATTTTCTACTTGAGCTTAGCATCTGCTACTGAAATTGCAATTTTGCACTCTTAGTTGATGTTAAGTGATTTGAAGGTAGATCTATATTGCTAGAGCACATGAGTAGGACGTTTTACAAATGGTATTTCTATCTCTAAGTTCTTTTTACTTATGTATTAGGAAATAAATCATTTTCAGTTATTTATGTATGAAAGCTTAAATTCCTAGTTATCATTATTGCACTTTTGTATGATGATGATTTATTCTTTATGCTAAATATATGAATGATTCTTTATTCGATAGATTTCTCATATTATTTCGGCTAAATTTTTATACGAAATGATCATTATTGAATGAATTCTTTTCTTATCGTGATTGAATGATCTTCATTATCAATTACTTTTAGAAATCATTTTAGATCGCGTATATAAATGTTACTCTCGGGATAGTTTTAAAGTTAGATGTTTTGTTTGATTATATTAGATTGCATATGATAGTTAGAAGATAGATTAAGTTTAGAGTAAGTATTCACCCCATAAAACCAGAAAAGAAAAACATCACCCCGTTAGCACAAACATCATAAATAGATTGGGAAATTGGTCCCATCATCCCCAGTCGAAGCCACTATTCCAAACAGAAAAGGAGTTGTTCTAAGGTCCGGACCGGGTGGTTATCCTCTTGTTGGAACCCTGATTTTTTGAGCTTTCAATAGGAACCTAGATAGGAGGGTTGGGCTTCCCTAACACCTTGTATTGGAGGAGGACCGATTAGACACTTTTTCGAGGATGACTTCTTCGAGTGGCTCAGTGGCCAGATCATAATGATTGAGGATTGTCCTTATGTAGTCATGGACTACAAAGGGGATCTGCAACTGATATTTCCACTCGGCATTTAGTGAGGGCCACAAGGTAAGAGGATAGATCAAAGTACCATTTTTTTTTTTTAACTTTTGAAGTTTATGCAATTTTTTAGTTATGGGTGAAAAAGGTTTGACATGAAGCATTTGCTTGAAACATATGTGGCATCGGTACATCCTGCGGGTATGCCTCGCCATGCTAGGTGGGGTGATCAACTACGTGGGGCTAGAGCAGGAGAAGGTGCGGAAACCAATGAAGAGGGAGATGATACAAAGAGTCTCTGTGAGGTTGCTAGGAACCTCAAAGGATTGAGCATGGGTGTGTCGCCTCTTCCCATGAGAGAGATACTAACTCATATGTAGCAGCACATAGTGGGTGTGCCAGAGTAGTTTCTGGTGCCTCTTAGGAGATTAGCTAGAGCAATTGTTTGTTACCATGAGCAGTAGGCTCAGTAGGAGTAGGGTATGGCCAACAGGTGTCATTGTGAGGCTTAGCAGAGTCATTTTGTACTTAAAACACCCAATTTTTGGGAATTTTTGATGTAAAAAGGTTGGAATCATATATATATATATATATATATATATATATATATATATATATATATATATATATTGGTGATTCATGGTGTATGTGTTTTGCTTTGATTTTTTGTAAATTTTTAACTATGAAATTTTTTCATTCATACATGTAACTATAAAGAATGGCACAGATGCCAATCCAATACATAATTTTCCAACGAGTGAGTTAATGCATTAGATTCTCTAGGAATGTCTTCATATGAAACAAAATCAAATTAACATTCCAAAAGTCGCACCCTTAAAAAATAACATAACAATATTGGATTGTAAATGTGATAGTGATTAGTCATTTGCATAACGCATAGCTCAGAGTCGAACTTGACCACCCAATTGGAAATGTCTTGAGATGAGGCTTCAATAAAGAGATTGATCATGGACATGTACTCAACAATATTGTTGGTGGCAGCACCAAGAAAGGCTCCTCCAAAACTAAAAAGTTCCAACTCAGGTGTATAAAGGACCCACGTAGCTGATGTAATGTGCTATGTGTGATGACTGGCACCATCCACATATTCAAAGTATGGTAAGGGTGATGAATACATCTGTGCAATGAGAGACGTGTACCATTAAGCACCTTTTGAAAGGACCTTAGTAACGACATATGGACCGAACCATAATGGTTGAAGCATTCCTCCCCCCAAGAGATCATGCTTTTGATCGTATAGTAGAATGAGGTCACCCTCTTGGTAAGATCGAGGCTTGACAATTTTTTTCATATTTGGCTTTGACTCAATGCTTGTGGGCTTCGGGAGCCAATGTGACATATCGACGAGTCTCATCTAGCTGATTGAGTGATATCAAGCACTCTTCTTCAGCTTTGGTTTCAGGTAGGAGATCAACAACTAATTTTAGGGAGGGAATCTGGCACTCGATAGGAAGAATTGCTTCCAGGATGTAATAAAGTTGAAATGGTGTAAATCACATAGAAGTTTTGACCAAAGTTCTGTATGCCCAAAGAGCAGGATATAACATGAGGTGCTGACGGGTTTTATGTTTACCTACTAATTGGTGGATCATGGTTTTTAGGATGCCATTGATGGCTTCCACTTGGCCATTAGCCTGTGGGTAGTAGGAGGAAGAATGTTCTTGCCTAAACCCTAGCAATGATGTTAAGTCAGACATCATATGGTTATGAAAGTGAGAACCATGGTCTATAACGATCATGTGGGGCATGATGAAATGACATATTACCTGATTGAATAGGAACAACATAGAGGTTTCTCCATAAGATGGAAAATTTGGAATGGCTTCGACGCATTTCATAAAGTAGTCCACAACGATAATAATGAAGTTGTGTCCATCAGAGGAAATGGGGTTACAGGTGATGAAGTTGATTCCCCATTTAACAAAGGGGCCAATGGAGATAATAGGGTGAAGAGGGTTAGGTGGTGTGCGCATTTTCTTGGTAAATATTTAACAAGGATGACATTGCTTGACTGCAGTAATATAATCTTTAAATGAGGTTGGCTAGTAGGATCCTGCGCACAAAATTTTATGGGTGGTAGCCATGCCAGAGAGATGTCCACCACATGCCCCAAAATGGTAGTCATTTAGAATGTGGTCCGCTTCGGCAAGGGTGAGACAACTTTGAAGAACTAAGTCAGTGCCACGATGATATAGTGTATAATTCAACACTAAGTAGTGGTTGGCTTGGTGGCGACTGCGATGATGGTCTTCTGATAAGAGATCTAGGTGGAACCATTGTGTTTGGAGGTAGAAAAGAATGTCTCCATACCAAGGATTATTTGAGTCGACTAGATAGATAGATTCATCTGGTAGAGGATCATGGGCAAGCTCATCTTGTTCGACTATGGGAAGGTTTGACAATAATTCAACGAAGACTAGGGATTTTTTAGCCTTGGCAGTGGCGAAAACTAGATCAAATTGTTGGAGGATTACAATCCATTTGGAATATTTTACTCTAATGACTTGATGAGATAGAATGTGTCTCATGGAATTCTATAGGGAAATAACAATAGTCTGTTGCAATAGTATGTAATGTCAGAAGCGATTGACAACAAAGACAACTGCCAAGGATAGTTTTTCCACATATGAATATTGGATTTTAGGCCCAGCCAGGTTTTTCAAGAGATAATAAATCACATGCTCCCTGATATCATCATGAGTTTGGACCAACACCATACTAATGGAGGATGGAGAGGCTGCCAGGTATAAGAGAAACACAAATAGTGAGGAGGACTAAGAAGTGGAGCAGATATGAGTGCCTCTTTTAAGGAATAAAATGATCGTTGGTCTGGATCATCCCACAAGTACGATACTCCTTTCTTTAGTAGGTGCATAAAGCCTTTCGTTAGTTCAGCGTAATTCATGATGAATCTTCATAAGATGTTTGCCTTCCCTTGCAAACTTTGGAGTTGTAAGATGGATTGTGGTGCAGGAAATTGAGTAATTTCATTGAACTTGTGAGGATTATCCCTTATCCCATGTTTGGAGAAAATGAAACCAAGTAGGCATCTAGACTCAATAAATAATACGCACTTATGCACATTCAGATAGATCTTATAGAACCTACACCTAAGAAAGATTGCTTGAATAACGTGTCTGATATCATGGAATTTATAGTCCATGGCCCTTTAAAAGTTTTCACCTACATTATTCAGATTGAATGGGAGCTCCTGATACGCAAATATGCCCCAAGGACAAATTAAGGTGGTTTTGTGCTGGTTAGCAGGTTTTATAGAAATTTGGTTATAGCTTGAGAAGCTACCCATGAAGGAGAAGGATTTGCAACCGACACAATCGTCGATTATCTGGTCAATGGAAAAAGTCGGATAATTGTCTTTTGGACATGCAGCGTTCAAATCACGGTAGTCTAAATAGACATGTATGGTACCTTGTTTTTTGTCTACAGGAATTAGATTGGAGTCCCATTCCATCAAGGGAATGAGGTAGATAAAACCATCGCGTAATATTTTTTCCACCTCGGTCTTGATAGTTGCAGTTTTGCGGGGATGGACTGGTTGAAGCCTTTTGTGGACAGGCCTGGCATTTCCATAGACCTTGATATCATGCTCAACAATAGAAGGATCTATCCCATGATTTCCTCATAAGTCCAAGCAAATAAATCGCGTAATTCCTTGAAAAGCAAAGTGAAGCTTGCAATTTCCTCATGATTGCAGTCGGCTCCAATTTGAATGTTTTCCACGATACCTATTTTGATTGAGATATCGATGAGAATAATATTTGAAATATTTCCCAAGTTCCCTTCCGAATCTAGAGTTTGGATAGTTGTATAAATTGAGGGAACAACCTCAGGTGGTTCAAAAGGCAGGATTTTACAAATGTCATGTCTGAATCAAATATCGAAGCATGATGGTGAGAGGTTTCCCAAGGTCGCTCCTCTAAAGACGTGATTTATTGAATAGATTTGTCCAAAGGTATGAATTCATTGAGGAGATCGTTAGAAGGAGATGTGATGGGAGAGGACGTGGTACCGTTGGTTGTAACCAAAGCAGCAGAAGAATCATATGTATATTGAATGGCTTGATAAGCCAATTTGGCTAGTGAAAGAAACCTTTGTTCTCCATATGAGTCAATGTTTGAAGGGGTCAGGAGGATCCAAGGATTGTTTGGGTCATGAGGAATGGTGGAGAACATAGAAACCATATGTGGAACCTCGAGTAGTAGGAGAGGAAAGAAACCCAAAAGGGAGGATCCCTTCAAAAGACTAGTACCAACACTAATGTAAGAGTCATGTATGCGACCCACTAAGGGCATGGTGCTGCTAATAAATGGGGAATAATATTGGGTACAAAAGGGAAACTGGTCCACTGTGACTATTCTCCCATCCAATGGAAAGAGGATGAGGCAAAAGACCGAAGAAACAATGGTAATCATGGCATAAGTCCAACTACGACCCAAGAAAGTTATAGTCGAGATGACGATCTACAACTTCAGTTTCCACCATTACCATTTTCCCACTTAGATTGATGAGGTAGCTAGAAAGGTATCCTTTTGGGATGAATGTATGGCCATCGAATTAGACATGATGTAGGTCAAAGATCCTTCATCAATGACCGTTCTATGGATAGATCTGCGTTCCAAAATAACATGAACCTGGAATGAAAGTTGGTGGGAAAGGCGAGGGATACATTTCTCCGTGTCAAAAATTGGTAGCATGGAATCCTGAGGGTCAACTCCACCAATGGCCAAAAGCAAAGATTTCTGTTGTGCACGACAGGTTTGCAATACTTCGAGTGCAAACATGGCTAATGGTGCTTGCACCAAATCTTCTACAATATTGTAGTTCTAGGAAGCACGTGCAAAGCTATTGTGTGTTATGCGAAAAGGTGCCCCTTTAGGGGGGTGGATCACAAGATCAACAATAGGCCTTTCAATAGGAGATCGTTAAGCAGCGGTGGATTTGAACTCAAGGCAGTGTCCGAAGCATTAGTGACTCAAGTTCCATAGCTTGCATTTGAAGATCAACCATTTCAAAGGTGTAAACGATTGATGATCCTTCACCAGAGGAAGGATGGTCTATACCACCCTCACCCCCTTGTAGGATTTGTGGTGGGTTAGAAATAAGATGTTGTTGCGGTAGAGCAGGGAAATGGTTGTGTAGTAATGCAAGGGTCTAGCCAGTGTCATTTTGAGCAAGAATATCCATGCATTCTTGAAGATGAGGACATTTATATTTCATGTGGTCCTCCACATAGATTTTTCAAGGGAACTTGATGGATTTTTCCTTTCCATTGTCAGATTTTGCAGCAAATTTCTATTTGCGTTTGGGTTGTGTAGTGGGCTTCTCTTTAGAAGGAGAGGTCTTTTTCTTATTCTTTTTGTTCTTGCCGCTCAGTTTTTTTGTGGACTACATAGAGTTGTTCCCAAAGGTTGGAAGAGAAGCTGATTGGGTAGAAGTAGTGGTATCGACAGAAAATTAGGCAATGTGCCCACTAAGTTGTTTTACAACAACCCCAGAGGTAGCACCAATGAGACTGTCAACATGTGCACTAGGTTTTTGAGTAGCAGGAGCATTGGAAGTTCAAGGGGAATGGGGAATCACATCGTATAACATGCCATACTGAGAATAAATAAGATCTAAATGCTGGGCATGATGAATGGATTGGTCTTCTGTGACCTCACCACCTAAGACAACATACTTGGAAATTTGGGGAAGAAGTGATTTGCAGAACCAATATGCTAATAAGTAATCCAGAATGGGGGCCTTGACAAGCCTCTACCTATGTCTCCAATCATGTATGTGATTAGAGATGTGGATGGAGGTGTCGTGGCGCAAGGTAGTAAGAAGTTTAGTTCCAGTTTCATAGCCGATAGGAAGCTAAAAGATATTTAAAAATTCCATTGTCAGGGCACCAAAAGGTATTGACTAACACACATGGTAACTCAATGTACCACTTGGCAACATTTCTAGTAAGGGTGTTGGGGAAGATATGCAGCCGGATATTGTCATCCACCATGGAGTTCAATATGCACCATAGATGGTAGGTGGTGACATGTGTACCTGGATCATCCCCTTGTTTCCCTTCAAACTTCAAGATGTCAGCAGGTATTTTGTGCGGGATTGGGGGACAATGCAAGTTAGGGTAGATGGGGTCATTAGCTAGTTTATATAGATTGGGGATATCGAGTGTTGCCAAAAAAGGCAAAGTGTTTGGTGTCCCCAAGTTTGACCAGGGTGATGAAGAATGACTTGAAGGACCTTGGGGTCCTCACATCATGTTGTTTCCAACAAGATACATATGATTCATTGGATAATAGCATCCTTGATGTGGTGGAAAAATCATATATGGTTGCGGTCCATAAGGGATATTAGACTAGGGGGAAAATGTTGGTTTCCCCCAGGATAAAAAGTGCCCCCTTGACTCAATTGAGGTTGAGGAGGGGCTGCCCAAATAGATGGAGCAGGACTGGGTTGAGGGATTCTGCTAGCCATATAGTTTGTTGTAGGTACATGAATGACACTAGAATAGTGTCCACTTGGAGGAGGTAAGTCAATCAATGATGGTCCTAGTTGTCCTATAGGCAGAGGGGGAATAATGATGCCCCCGATTGTTATGTGCATGTTGGGAACATTTCCCCCAAGCATCTTAGCCTAGGGGTTTGAACTTTTCAAAGGGTTCCAACCAAGAGGATTACTAAAGGTATCTATGCTAAATGCGCTATTAGAAGCGATAACAAAGGTCTAGGAGTAGACACAAAAGGGGTAGAAACCAATATGTATTGGGTTCCACTCATAGTAGGTGTAACTAGGTTGCTTAGACTAGGCATAGTCTGGATAGGAGGGTAACCAATCAACTGTGTGTTACTGACTATTGGCGAGGGAAGTGATGTTGGACCAAAGTTGTCCACAAAAGACCATGACCCATTAGTCATCGAAGGGATGTTGGATGTGGGTACTATCGAAGAAATGTTAGGTATAGGTGATATTTGAATCAACACTGGTCTTAGAGGATCGGTGAGGGGAGGATTATAAGGAAGTACAACTCTTTCATTGAAAAAGTCCTTGGCAGTATAGTTTCCTAGGAGTTGTTATGTTATTTAGAATTAGACATTGGATACTGGTTTCCCGAGGAGGGAGAATCCGAGTCCCCAAGGCTTGACTGATCCTTTAGAGTCAGCAGAGGAAGACCTTGGTGTCACCCATATTGATGATGAGGATCGTATGTAGCTACGGTGGCCGATATATTTTATAAAAAAAATGAAAGTGATATTTATTATATTCTCAGTGATAACAAACCAACACCTAAAAATAAAAAATACTCTAAAATTGAATCAACAAGCAGTTAGGGGATATGACTCTATCTGATAACCACTGTTTGATAGAGATGAAACCTAGTATCACAATGGCTAAAAGACAGCTAGCCAAATTTATAGTTACGATTACTCTTGAGCTTCGCCCGAACCTTAGATTAAGGGGCCAAGTACTCTCGTGAAGACGAGAACCCTCCCAAAAACCCAAGACAAAGTAGGTTCGTCTATTTAGGTACAAGGGCAGCCTACCCTAGTCACCTTATGTTCATCCCTAAAAAATTCTGGCCACTAAGGTTACCTCAAATAATAGAGACCACCAGGGGGGACATGGTCGTAGAGAGTACACTCTGTGGGAAGGATACGTGAGTCCCCGACTCACCTCTAATATTCCCGAGGGGATCCCAAATAAATAAAATACCTAATGGAGATGCAATTGAAGGTAGGCTACCTTCTCCCACATTCCAATGTTGTCTCACATTTAACTCCCTTCTAAGGGGAGTCGTCCTGGATGATATGAGTGCAGTAGGATTTTACTCTCTTTAATGACATTAGTCTCAATTTTGCAACCTTGGGCAGTTTACTCACGACTACCTAGCCCAAGATCCTAGCTTAGACTAATTTGTGTGTATGCTAAAAAAGAGTTGTTGATTGTTTTTATTACGATATTGATTTTAAAGGTACTTCATTAATGTCTTCAGAAGGGGTGCTGACGTATGGAGTTTTATGAGACTTTGGCTCAAACCATGCAGAAAATATTCTTTTCATTTTCAGTTCAATGAAGAAGTTATTCTATAAGGAGAGAGTTATCTATACATTAATTCAGTACCATGCATCCAGTGAAGTAAACACATGCACAACTTGCAAACATGTAATTCTCTCTAACAACTAACCCAATATACATATGCAAAATCAAACCAACTAAAACAAAAATTTTAACAATTTTTTTTAATTTTATTTTCCTAAAAAACAAATCCACTTCAGTTATTTTCATAAAAAGAAAAATGATCATAAAAGTAGGAAACAAACACAATGCACAGTTGAGAATCCCTAAAACATACTACAAGCAGCCTCCCAACCAAGGATTTCATGGTGAAAATCAAGATAATGGTGGACTAATGCTTCTCAGAAGAGGATACAGAGCATTAATAGCAGGACTAACACTTTGTCCAAAATCCCGAGGAGCATTATAACTCACTAGAATACACAACTAAGGTGTGTTACAAAGGCAAAGGCTTCAAAAAGAGTCACTTAGGGTTTGATCAAAGGCTATGCACCACAGAGGAGGTTGTGAAGCAGCCTGAGCGATCAGAATGGGAACCAAGAAGAAAAGGAAGGCCTGGAAAGAAAGAGAGATCTAGTAACTTGGAAGATCGAAATCGGGAACTAAGCATTAGTCCCCAGTGGAGTCAACATTTCTGCTATAGGGATTAATGCATGGGTGGTTGTATATGAAATATTCTCTCGGATATTCCTGGGATCCAAGGTAGACTATTTAAGATTAGCTGCAACTGTCACAAAGAAACATACATATATTCATATTAATGCATGATTGACAAAGCGAAAGGAGAAGGATTACCTCAGTCCTTGGTGTAGCCCTGCTAGAGAACTCAATGTGGCAAAGTGGAATACCTCTCCACCAGCTCCTAGATCAGAACCTGCACATAGATAAGACAAAGCATAATCCTACAACATATAAACCTTGATAATCGAAACATCAATATATAAAAATATAAGCTATCATGTATCTAATCTACTTATTAATCATGGAATCAAATCAACATGTAAAGGAATAAAATATCGACACCATCAAGTAGACAACACAGAAACATATCTATATTATTAGATAGAAGAAGAATGATTACAACCATCTTGGCTGGATCAAGCCTCCTCTAGTCCTTTAGCTCTCTCTCTCTCTCTCTCTCTCTCTCTCTCTCAACTTCTTGGCAGCATAACAATACTAACGCTTTTGAAAAGTTTCGACAACCATTCAACCGCTTTCACAATGCCCAAGCATCCAATATATAGATGTTGAAAGGCTCATCCTTGCCAATTATTTCATGAGTTCCATTGACGCAAAAGCTTGGATGCTTGAATGTTAGTGTCAGTGTCTTCACACTGCCATTAGTGATCAAAGTTTACTCCTTTGCATTCATATTAGCAGTCCCATTCTGATGAGTTGCATTCCATTAGGCCATGGATCAACTGATGGTAGGGTTCATTTTAGTTTTTTCCCTCATGACATATATCTACTGACCTCCTTTCATACTTTTCAGTCCATGATTCATGCTTATTTTCAATTCATTTCATCAATTTAGTCTTAGGTCTTAGGGGTTTTAGTCTCATTAGGTATTAGGGTTTTACCATGGTCAAATTTTCAGTAACTATTGATTAATAATGGTCAATAGACACATGAGGATGACAATAATCATCAAAAAAGTTATAATCTCATAATTTGTAAGCTTAATAAATTTTTCACCTCAAAACTGAAAATAGAGCATTGGTATACCATTTGTAAATTTCATGTAATTTTATTATTTCTCATATGTAATTAATAGTTTCATGTTGCTCCTGGTTACCTGCTGATATTTCCAAGTACATGCCACTGCAAAAGTCAAAGAAATCAAGCATCAATTCACCTATTCAAGCAAAAGATCAAGCATCCAAAAAACAGAGTTATTTGAAAAGCAAATAGACATTACAAAGTGGGTTTTGAAAATTAAAAAATCAAAGTTGAGGAGATATATAAAGATCATCCCTCTCTTAAATCATTTCAGTGTTTGAGTTGAAGTCCATGAGCTAAAAACGTGATTTTGAAGTGTTGTTGAGCAAAGGGGTGCATTCACTATGTTTTTGGAGAAGTCTGACTGACGTTACGCACCAAAGGCTGGCGCTATGCACCTGGGTAATTTATTTCAGTGTAAAAATGAACGGGCGCTACGCACTTGGGTGAGTACGCTACGCACCTCGCAAGTTAAGCTCTAGATCATTCCAAATCACCTTAATTCACCTCAAAACTTCCAAATTTCATCTTTGCAAGTTAGTAACACCATCATTCTTGTTGAAAAGGGTTGTTGCAATCAGTCTTTGGTGATTTTACCCCGCAAGAAGTCAAACCCTAGTTTTCACCAAATAGTCTCATAAACTACAAATCTCACTCCTTCACTGTTGTCCTAATCTCATCTATTTGTTGTTCCCTAAACCACATTCCCTCCTACACTATTCCCAAACCCTACACTATTCCCATCCCCTACTCACTCACTAAATCCCATTCACACTCTTCTTCACTCTCACATATTTACCTATAAAATCTCTTCATACTCATCTTATATTCATTTACCCTATCTCTTCATTCATCACAAGAGAAACAACTATAAAACAATGGAGAGGGACAATGAGTATGAATTGGAAGAAGAAACCCTTAGTGACAGTTCCAAGGAGAGAGAAACACAGGGTAGGAAGCCTCATAAAGGAGGAAAGCATATCAGAGAGGAGCCTACCAGTTTGAGGGAGCTGCAAGCCTGCCCATTTGCCATTTCTTGTTTTAAACACCTGTCATGTTTTTGTTTCTATGAAATGGTGGAAAGGGTTAAATTTCATCATGAATTAGCAAGGTTGTTTGTGACATATTTGAACAACAATGAGGTAAGCCTTGCTGGAGTTACATTCACTTTGTCACCAGCTGTCATTTCAGAGGCTACAGGTATTCCACATGTGGGTGAAAAGTGGAACAAAGGTCAGGACATTGACAGGGAGTACTATGAGCCTTACATCAAGGCTAGATACCATAACAAACTCAAGAGAGTATTGCCCTTTAAATTCTTGGAGGACAGGTTTGCTCCATTGATGAAGATCATCATCAAGTACTTTACTTGTGAAGGTAGGTTCTCCCGATTGTGTTCCTACCACATTAGATTGCTGATGCATTTCACTAAGGTGAGAATGAATAATATCCCCTACTTCATGTTCAAAAACATTAAGAAGATGGCACTCATGTAAAGAATAAATCATACCCCCAGCAGTTAACTAGCATTTACCACTACTCTTTGATTAAAATCATTGTTTTACATCAGCTGAACGTTCTCAACATGCCATGGGAGACTTTCATTTCTCATGAAATGTTCAAAGGCCCTCAAGTCTTTTCATCAGTGCCTCACGAAGAAGGTGGACCTCCAGGACATGAAAAGGTCCAAGAGACTGAAACTGTTAGAGTGCCAGTATTTGTGACATATGAGAGAGGCACTAGGAAACTTTTTGCAGCTGCTAGGCGAGTATTATATCCACAAGGTGTGGAAGGGGTCTCGCCTTCATCTTCAGGCCACATGCAAATGCTATCTCCACAAGGAGTGGAAGGGGCTTTGCCTTCTTCTTTAGCTAAATAGGTACAGGTTGAGCAGCAACACAAGGGAAAAGGTAAAGGCAAGAAAAGATGCATAAGAAGGATCTTGGAGAAGAGCAAGAAAGAGATTTTGATCTTGTTGATCATGAGGAGACACAAGGAGTTGATGTCATTGACTTAGAAACTCAAGATCCAAAAAGTGCCAAAGACATGATCATTAAAGAGAAAGAGGCTGAGATACAAGTTTTGTCTGACAACTTAGAGAGGGCTAAGTGGGTCATCAAATATCTAGAGCAAGAAAACAAACAATTGAGTGACAAGCAAGTCCTCATGGAGCTGCAAATGATCAAGGAGAACAGGCAAAAGGCTAAGAAGGCAAAGGTCAAGTTGACTTCCATTGAACAAGAGATCAAGAATGACCAAGAAACTTGGCTTGCGAGGGTAAATATTCACCTTGAGGGGCTGATTGAGAAGGCCAATAGTGACAAGAAGATGCTTCACCACATGGCCTACCACTACATGACCCGCAACAAAATCTACAACATAAAAATGAGGAAGCTTAAGGCTAGGTTGATGAAGGCCTTAAGGAGCAAAAAGGAGCAAGATAAGTTAAAAATCTTTGCTTAAGCCTCACTAGCCCATCAAAGCAATTAATGATAGTGCCTTGTGCCAAATCTGGGCAAGTTTTGACAAATTTTGGCCATTTTCAATTTTTGAAATTTTGTAACATAGAAATTTGCCCTAGGTGCATAGAGCCACCGTCACTATGCTTTTCATTGGAAGAAATTTTGAAGAAATGGTTTACATATCTAGATTTAGCATGATGAGAACATCAAACTCAGAAAATCTCAACAATTTTGGAGCAAAACTTGGTCACCAAAAGGTCAAAAAACCATCAAAAAATGACCTCTCTACCTCTTTTTGGACACACAAAAGAAGCCTTCGGAGATTTAACTTTTTAGGGGGCAAATGACATCCAAATGAAAAAATTGAAGATGTTACAGAAGCTATACAGGAATACCTTTCCAATGAGCTATCTTGGCCTCAATTGTGCTAAGGGAAAGGCCTCCAAAAGTGGTTTTGAAGCGGCATTACACACCTGGCCAGTGGCGCTATGCATAGAGCCACTTTGCTCAAAAATCCAGTTTTCACCTAGTTTTTCTACAAGTTGACTTTTTCTCTCATCATGGATGAATTTATGATTGTAAATGATGATATGCTATGTAAATGTAATTGTAAAATGATCTTAGAGTGTAGATTCATCATTTTGAGGTGGTTTGGGGGTCAATGAATCAGTTTCCATGCTTATAGAGGCAAGTTGTTCCATTGCCTATATTCCTGTTCCTTGTTGGGAAATGGTTGTAATAGTCCCTTATCTTTTGGATTCGACCTCTGATAGCTAGCATAGGTGATTTTGATGTCTATATTATGTATTTTTTCAGTCATTAGCAAAGGTTGGACTCTCTTGGATGCTCTGAGCTACATTGTACATCTTTACAGTAGTTTGGCAAGGAAATAAACCAGGATTTGCAGCTATTTTTGTGGGATACTTGTGGTAAAGTGTTTTTGCATAGTTTCTTCTTCTTTTATTAGTTTTTATCATGTGTTATGAGTGCCACAATCTTATTCATTCTTTTAACTAAATGAAATCAAGATAGATAGGTAGAATACATTGGTTACAGTGCTCTGCCTTGGGAATCCATTTAGTTTTTGATGTTTTCTACTATTTGAAGAGGACTCATGATCTTTGCATGCCCTCCTCAGCTCCTCACCAGTCTTAGACCTACCATCTCACTCAATTTCAAGTGCTAAAACACCTACCTACCTCGCCCCATAGAATACCCTGCATTCCTGACTTGCTTTCCCGGACCCAAAGCTGCCTGCTCCATTTGATCTAGCAAAAAAACCATCAAAATCAATCAAAAACCCAAGAGCTACTATACCTAGCCTAAAATCCAAATTTGGTCCAGTCATATCGACTGAGATTGAAAAGGAGAGAGCCTTCTCCTGACCTGGTAGGGCTAGCTACCAGGTTAAGCTTGGTTTGTGGTTATCCTAGATTGCCTCCCTTCAGCCTGAGGTCAATCTAGGCTCTAACATAGTGGCCGCCATACTGGGGACATAGTTTTATGTTCCTTAGTAAAATGTATCAATTTTAGATCTGATTGTTGATGGTGGACAACAATCAGACATCGAAAGGCTGAAATCATTCACTTGGTGACTCTAAATCATTTTCGAGATCAGATCCAAGGACTCCACTGGAGGATGAACCTGAACAGCAAAAACATGAAAGGACCATATGGAAAGATTAGGAATTCAAGTTAGAATTTCATCCAAGATATTATGTTCTTTGTTATAAATTATTTCTTCTCTTTTCCCGAGAATGTCAAGAAGGATTTACAAAGTATATTGTATTTGAGAAAAGATCCTAGACCTACATTTGATTCTACCCTTTGAATATTGTGAATACCAAATATTCGCATGCCTTTGATCTTGATCAAGACCATTCTTCCAAATCTGATGATGACTGTCTTCAAACTGATGAGCCTCAAGAGACCAAGATTGATTCTACACCTTCTGTACATATTCCTACGCCTTGTAAAATTCTGGATAGATACAAGCCTCTGATTTTACCTCCTATCTCCCATGCTTTCCCTAAAAATAATTACCTATATCTACCAAGATTTGATGGCGAATGTGACAACATCACTGCTCAGAGACATGTACTAAATTTTGAGTATTTTCTTGACCTTTTTGAAGTTGATGAACAAGATGTTAGTGTTAGGCTTTTTTCTCTTTCTTTGCAAGGCAAAGTCAAGAGTTGGTTCAAAACACTGCCTGATGCGAGCATCCCAGATTTCCAGCAGTTCGTCAAAGTTTTCCTCGACAAGTGGGTGTTCAAGAAAAACCCTTTCTTGATTCTAGAAGACTATAACTAGCTAAAAAGACAGTCAGGAGAGACAATACAACAATTTTCTGCCAGATTTAACCAAGTTTATTATTCGATGCTTGTTAATATGGGACCTCCTCCTGGATCCGCTCTCTTACACTACTTGGAAGCCTTTGATCTGGAAATGGAGTTTCAGTTGAGAGAAAGGAACCTTGCAACACTTGAAGAGATGCAAAATAGTGCAGTAGATGTAGAGGCTAATTTTCTGATCAGAAGGGCAAAGTTAAAGGAAGAAGAGATGAAGAGCATAGATCCAGAGGAATCGACATCTTTAGAGGTAAAGCTCGACATTTTGGTAAGTGCAGTGGAAGAGATGATGCAAAATATCACCACAAAGAATGAATATGATGTCCAAGACCATGGCTCACTGATTGAAGAAGAACAAGTGGCTGATCCAAAATATTTTCTTTCTTATCCCAGTTGTCATAGATCCAATAATGATTGTTTTATAGATCATCTTGGAGAAGAGAGATCTATTGATATGACATGTATGCTTGACGATGTGTTTTATACTGATGATTTGTCTCAGTTTGATCAGTATGATGATGATTATGTTCTCCAAATAGAAGCTAATCTTGTCGACAAAACAACAGCTAGTTTGTGTAAGGAGGAAATTCACTTTTAGTAGCTCGAATACAATGATCAACCGATGCATATCAGCTATGGAAGTGAGGAGGAAAGTGCATCAAATTTTGAAGTAAGTGAAGGATCTGCACCTTTTTGTTTTACTTCATTTCAGTTCATCAAAGACAACTTTTGTGCAATTAGAAATCAACCATTGATAAGTTTCAACCTGGACCATCTAGAGGGCAATGAAATCCTTGTTCAAGACTTCTCATATCTAGATTTACAGCCTCCGAATGCCAATGAATGTCAGGTTGTAGATGAAGACTTGGAAGATGGAACATATGATCAAATGATGCAAGATGATTTCGTACCATTCTATTTTGAATCATTTCAGTTTTTGAAGGGAAATTTACATAGTATATCTTCAATAAAGGATGAGCAGCTTGTAGAAAACTATGCAATCTCATTGGAACCAATAGAAAATGGGTTGTAACTTTTCAAGTTTTTCACAATCCAATAGCTGATGTGTTGGATGATGTCTACAGATAAAGTCCTTCTCCATTAGCTAAATATGAGCTTGAAATAAGTGTTGATACAAACTTGATCCAACAACCATTTTCTTTGTCATTTTCAGCAAGAGTCTCGTCACAAAGCTCAGATGAAAGTTTGCATTCATGGTACGAAGAGAAGAAAAGTAATTCATTGGATGAGTTAATTCCTAGTGCACATGAATTTTAAGATCCTTATGCAGTATTTTTGTAGTTGAATAGAAAATCCACTTTATTCAACAGATCTGTTTACAAGTTTTCATGGGAGTTGTCTTTCAGTAGTTCTCTCTTATTGTTCATAAGAAAGAACTTGCGGAGAATTCAAACAACAACCAGAATGATTGCTTGGTTGCATTGGTTGTTTCATTTCACTTGATCAGGTGATGAATGGAACAATTAGAGTAGGTTTTGTTGAATAAGCTCCACTTCGAGCCTCTTTTCCAGTTTGTTAGCTGTGTTTTAGTATTGAGTTAGTTTCAAGTTAGTTTGTGTCTTTGAGTCATTGGTATTTAGTCATGCATTTCAGTTTGATTCTTTTTCGATTCTGTTGCCCAATGGATGAGGCACTAATCTACATGTTCCCATAGATCTATGGTTCTTGGCACCTCCAAGGAGCTACCATTCCCACTGGAGCCAATGTTAGTGTCAGTGTTTTCACACTGCCATCAGTGATCAAAATTTACTCTTTTGCATTCATATTAGGAGTCCCATTCTGATGAGTTGCATTCCATTAGGTCATGGATCAACTGATGGTAGGGTTCATTTTAGTTTTTTCCATCATGACATATATATTTTGACCTCCTTTCATACTTTTTAGTCCATGATTCATGTTTATTTTCAATTCATTTCATCAATTTGCTCTTAGGTCTTAGGGTTTCAGTCTCATTAGGTATTAGGGTTTTACCATGGTCAAATTCTCATTAACTATTGATTAATAATGGTCAGTAGACACATGAGGATGACAATAATCATCAAAAAAGTTATAATCTCATAATTTGTAAGCTTAATAAATTTTTCACCTCAAAACCAATTTTGAGGTGAAAACAGAGCATTGGTATATTATTTGTAAATTTCATGTAATTTTATTATTTCTCATATGTAATTAATAGTTTCATGCTGCTCCTGGTTACCTGCTGATATTTCCAAGTACATGCCACTGCAAAAGTCAAAGAAATCAAGCATCAGTTCACCTATTCAAGCAAAAGATCAAGCATCCAAAAAACAGAGTTATTTGAAAAGCAAATAGACATTACAAAGTGGGTTTTGAAAATTAAAAAATCAAAGTTGAGGAGCTATATAAAGATCATCCCTCTCTTAAATCATTTCATTGTTTGAGTTGAATTCCATGAGCTAAAAAAGCGATTTTGAAGTGTTGTTGAGAAAAGGGGTGCATTCACTGTGTTTTTAGAGAAATCTGACTGGCGCTGCGCACCAAAGGCCGGTGCTATGCATAGAGCTGGAGCTACGCACCTGGGTAATTTCTTTAGTGTAAAAATGAATGGGTGCTATGCACCAAACTGGCGCTACGCACCTGGGTGAGTGCACTATGCACCTGGCAGTTAAGCTCCAAATCATTCCAAATTTCATCTTTGCAAGTAAGTAACACAATCATTCTTGTTGAAAAGGGTTGTTGCAATCATTATTTGGTGATTTTACCCCTCAAGAAGTCAAACCCTAGTTTTCACCAAACAGTCTCATAAATTACAAAGCTCACTCATTCACTGTTGTCTTAATCTTATCTATTTGTTGTTCCCTAAACCCATTCCCTCCTACACTATTCCCAAAACCCTACACTATTCCCAAACCCTACACTATTCCCAACTGCTACTCACTCACTAAATCCCATTCACACTCTTCTTCACTCTCACCTATTTACCTATAAAATCTCTTCATACTCATCTTACATTCATTTACCCTATCTCTTCATTCATCATAAGAGAAACAAATATAAAACAATGGAGAGGGACAATGAGTATGAACTGGAAGAAGAAACCCTTAGTGATAGTTCCAGGGAGAGATACACACAGGGTAGGAAGCCTCATAAAGGAGGAAAACATATCAGAGAAGAGCCTAATAGTTTGAGGGAGCTGCAAGCTTGCCCATTTTCCATTTCTTGTTTTAAACACCAGTCATGTTTTGGTTTATGTGAAATGGTGGAAAGGATTAAATTTCATCATGAATTAGCAAGGTTGTTTATGAAACATTTGGACAACAATGAGGTAAACCTTGCTAGAGTTACATTCACTGTGTCACCAGCTATCATTTCAGAGGCTACAGGTATTCCAAATGTGGGTGAAAAGTGGAACAAAGGTCAGGACATTGACATGGAATACTATGAGCCTTACATCAAGGCTATATACCATAACAAAATCAAGAGAGTATTCCCCTTTAAATTCATGGAGGACAGGTTTGCTCCATTGATGAAGATCATCATCAAGTACTTTACTTGTGAAGGTAGGTTCTCCCGATTGTATGCCTACCACATTAGACTATTGATGCATTTCACTAAGGTGAGAATGATGAATATCCCCTACCTCATATTCAGAAACATTGAGAAGATAGCACTCATTGTAAAGAAGAAATCATACCCCCAGCAGTTAACTAGCATTTACCACTACTCTTTAATTAAAATCATTGTTTTACATCAGCTAAACCTTCTCAACATGCCATGGGAGACTTTCATTTCTCATGAAATGGTCAAAGGCCCTCAAGTCTTTTAATCAATGCCTCATGAAGAAGGTGGACCTTCAGGACATGAAAAGGTCCAAGAGACTGAAACTGTTAGAGTGACAGTATTTGTGACATATGAGAGAGGCACTAGGAAACTTTTTGTAGCTGCCAAGTGAGTATTATCTCCACAAGGTGTGGAAGGGGTCTCACCTTCATCTTCAAGCCACAGGCAAATGCTATCTCCACAAGGAGTGGAAGGGGCTTTGCCTTCTTCTTCAACTAAATAGGTACAAGTTGAGCAAAACCACAAGGGTAAAGGTAAAGGCAAGAAAAGATGCATAAGAAGGATCTTGGAGAAGAGCAAGAAAGAGATTTTGATCTTGTTGATCATGAGGAGACACAAGGAGTTGATGTCATTGACTTAGAAGCTCAATGTCCAAAAAGTGCCAAAGACATGATAATTAAAGAGCAAGAGGCTGAGATACAAACTTTGTCTGAAAACTTAGAGACGACTAAGTGGGTCATCAAATATCTAGAGAAAGAAAACAAACAATTGAGCGACAAGCAAGTCTTGATGGAGCTGCAAATGATCAAAGAGAACAGATAAAAGGCTAAGAAGGAAAAGGTCAAGTTGACTTCCATTGAACAAAAGATCGAGAATGACTGAGAAACTTGGCTTGAGAGGGTAAATATTCACCTTGAGGGGCTGATTGAGAAGGCCAACAGAGACAATAAGATGCTTCGTTACATAGCCTACCACTACATGACTCGGAACAAAATCTACAACATAAGAATGAGGAAGCTTAAGGCTAGGTTGAGGAAGGCCTTAAGGAGCAAAAAGGAGCAAGACAAGTTAAAAATCTTGGCTGAAGCCTCACTAGCCGATCAAAGAAATTAATGATAGTGCCTTGTGCCAAATTTGGGCAAGTTTTGAAAAATTTTGGTCATTTTCAATTTTTGATATTTTGTAACACAAAATTTTTCCCTAGGTGCGTAGCGCCACCAATGCTACTCTTTTCACTAGAGGACTTTTTGAAGAAATGGTTTACATATCTGGATTCTGCATGATGAGAACATCAAACCTAGAAAATATCAACAATTTTGGAGCAAAACTTGGTCACCAAAAGGTCAAAAAACCATCAAAAAATGACCTCTTTGCCTCTTTTTAGACACACAGAAGCAGCCTTGGGAGATTTCACTTTTGAGGGGGAAAATTATATCCAAATTTATAAATTCAAGATTTTCCAGAAACTAGATAGGAATACCATTCTAATGAGCTATCTTGGGCTCAATTTGGCTAAGGGGAAGGCCTCCAAAAGTGGATATGAAGCGGCGATATGCACCTGGCCAGTGGTGCTACACATAGAGCCAGTTTGCTCAAAAATCCAGTTTTCGCCTAGTTTTCTACAAATTGACTTTTTCTCCCATCATGGATGAATTTATGATTGTAAATGATGCTATTCTATGTAAATTTAATTGTAAAATGATCTTAGAGGGTAGATTCATCATTTTGAGGTGGTTTGGGTGTCAATGAATCAGTTTCCATGCTTATAGAGGCAAGCTGTTCCACTACCTATATTCTTGTTCCTTACTGGGAAACGGTTGTAGCAATCCCTTATATCTTGGATTCAACCCCTGATGGCTAGCATAGGTGGTTTTGATGTCTATATTATGTATCTTTTAATTCATTATCAAAGGTTGGACTCTCTTGGATGCTCTGAGCCACATCGTACATCTTTACAGCAGTTTGGCAAGGAAATAAACCAGGATTTGCAGCTATTTTTGTGGGATACTTGTGGTAAAATGTTTTTTCATAGTTTCTTCTTATGTCATTAGTTTTTCTCATGTGTTATGTGTGCCACAATCTTATTCATTCTTCTAACTAAATGAAATCAAGATAGATAGGTAGAATACATTGGTTACAGTGCTCTACCTTGGGAATCCATTTAGTTTTTGATGTTTTCTACTATTTGAAGAGGACTCATGATCTTTGCATGCCCTCCTTAGCTCCTCACCAGTCTTAGACCTACCATCTCACTCAATTCAAGTGTTAAAACACCTACCTACCTCGCCCCATAGAACACCCTGCATTCCTGACTTGCTTTCCCGGACCCAAAGCTGCTTGATCCATTTGATCTAGCAACAAAACCATCAAAATCAATGAAAAACCCAAGAGCTACTATACCTATTCTAAAATCCAAATTTTTCCAGTCATCTCGACTAAGATTGACAAGGAGAGAGCCCTCTCCTGACCTAGTAGGGCTAGCTACTAGGTTAAGCTTGGTTTGTGGTTATCCTAGGATTGCCTCCCTTCAGCCTGAGGTCAATCTAGGCTCTAACACAACCATCTTGGCTGGATCAAGCCTCCTCTATTCCTTCAGTTCCTCACTCTCTCTCTCTCAAGTTCTTGGCAGCATAACAATACTAACTCTCTTGGAAAGTTTCGACAACCATTCAACCACTTTCACAATGACCAAGCATCCAATATATAGATGTTGAGAGGCTCATCCTTGCCAATTATTTCATGAGTTCCATTGATGCAAAAGCTTGGATGTTGCTGTGCTTTATTGCTCTTTCCCTTCCCATGCGACTCAATTAGGAATAACAATGTCCTTAGCTAGGTCGGAGGAAGATCTTTCCAACTTTTCGAGCTGAAATTTGAGTGAAAAGCAGAGTGTCAGTCATTCAAATCACACTTTGACCTTTGGAATCTCACAAATATCTAATAATGCTTCCCTTTAGGAAAAGCAAAGCGCTAACCTAGGGACTAACACCTTTGGCTGAGAGATGGAAAGCGTTATAACTCTCCTTGTGTATTTCTAGGGTGCGTTACACTAGAAAATAGGCATGTGATTTAGGTCTTGTCTTCAACCAATGTGTCTTTCTCCTTTGAGATGATGAGGAGGTCATTTTCCTATATAACCGTCACCCTACAATTAACAACATTTAAATCATTATACCATTAACAATGAACAAATCACGCATCAATGCAACATAATTCCAATTCTAACAAATTGACCTCCTCACGATAACAACTGCAAATACCAACTGCTAATAATCAACAACTACTCACATAATCAAATCATAGAGAAATTATGAAATTCCTATAATAAATCTAATTAACAAATAAAATTGTAGTTCTTGACCAGTGAAGGGGGCCCTCCTTCAATTAGGGTTTCAAAAGGTTACTCATAAATTAATACTTTAGATGAGAGAAAATTTTGCATGTTATATTATATAGAAGGGTAATACAACAATTATCTCGTTGTGCTATGTTCCCTAATACAATCCCTATTTCTTACTAATTATTCAACAATAGGGAAACCCCAAAGTTCCCTTAATTTATACAATTCAGATGGGTTGTGACCCAATAGAATGTCAAAATTAAATAATACATATTAATGAAAAAATATGTTGTTTATATCTATGATGTTAATCAATGGTTCAAAATCAGATAACTCGTTATATTACTTTCGAAATTATCATAACAAATTCAGGCTCTATTTGTTATCGAGATGGCTCTTTTCACTACTTTCCTTCTTGAGCATTGGTCAAGATGCTCAAGTGCCAACAAAATTGTAGGATGATATATCATTGCTTTGAAATTAACGACACTGGTAGTAACCAACACATAGAAATATATCATGTGATGATATATATCCCTTAATCATATGCAACCAATCAATTCCACTTTTCCAATACATCACATAAGTAATCTAAAGCTAGGTCGAAACTACTTAACGATCCTATATTATCAATCGAATAATATGATTTGTAGATGATGTTGTTCTTTAGTCAAAAGTATGGATTATAAACAAAAAATTGCTAGTAAAAGGATAACATATGAAAATTAGGATAGTTTTAAGACAAGGTAAGTGGATAACAAAATGTGCAATTGATGGGCTCAACATGTATTGCTTTCTTGCTTACATGAGTGGTTACCGTATATTCAAATTTTCTAGTTGAGAGTGTCGTAATAAACTATATCTTGCTCATTCAACTAATGTTTCCTCCAAAGAGGTTAAGCACATACCCACTTGTAGATATTTTCCAATCCATATCTCTAACCCAGACTGCATCAACAAATCCATGTATATCCAATACTCTATCCAATCCTAGTCTTCCTTGATGGCACAATCCATAACTAGTAGTCCACACAAATACCTAAAAACACTCTTTTATTTCTACCCAACGCTCCTTCCCTCATTTGGACATATACCTACTCAATACTCCAACAACATGTGCAATGTCTAGTCTATTACATACCATTGTATACATCAAACTAGAAACTAGACTATCATATAGAACATAAGACATGCGCTTCATCTTTCTATGTCTTGGGATACTAATCTACAAATATCTTTACACCTATAGGAATAAATTCCTTTATTAATTATATTATTTCATATTAAACCCATGCAACATTATCTCAACATACTTCCTTTGATTTAACCAAAGCTTCTTGTTTTCTTGATCTCATTTAATTTCCCCGCCCAATATGACATTTGTAGCACTAAAATCCTTCATGTCAATTTTAGAGGACAACTAAGTTTTCACATCCCAGATGATTTCCATGTCATTTCCAATTAACAACATATCATCCACATACAAGACAAAATAAATAACATGGTCACTGATTAATTTGAAGTAAACACAATGATCTATTTTGCTCCTTGTGAAGCCAAGTCCCAATATATAAGTATCAAATTTTTTATACCACTTCCTTGGTGATTGCTTTATCCCATACAAGGAAATTTTCATCCTACATACTAGTTATTTCTTTCCCTTCACTACACATCCTTCTAGTTTCTCATGTAGGTTTCATCTTCCCAATCCCCACATAGGAATGTTGTCTTCACCTCCATCTCTTATACTTCAAAATCAAAATTAGAAACAACAGATAAAATAAATCTAATAGAAGTTAATTTGCAAATATGAGAAACACATCACCAAAGTCAATTCCCTCTACTTGGGAATAAACTTTTGCTACTAACCCAACTTTATGTTCTCCACTTTACTTTCTACATTCAACTTCTTCTTAAATGTTGATTTGTTTCTAATGAGCTTTCTTCCATTCAAAAACTACACTATATCCCAAGCCTCATTCTTGTCCAAGTCTGCCATTTCTTCAACCATGGCTTTTTTCTAGAGTTTGACATCCTATGAATCCACTACTTCCTTCTTATTTATAGGATCATAATCAGTAATAAACAAAGAAAAATTAGAATAGAAATAAGGTGGAGTATACCTTTCTAGTTTCCTTCTTTCCTTAATAGATTTCCTTAGTACTAAAGTTTGTGGTTGATGGGCCTTTCAATTAACCTTCTAATTGTTCAAAAAGACAACCAAAAGAATATACATTTAAATGTAAATATGAGGTTCCTATGGAACTTGTGAATTTCCATGCATTGTCTGTGCTAATATAATTTGTAGTTGTAGTATTCTAAGTGCATGTCATATGGAAAGATATTGAGATGCTTTCACAAATCACTTGGAGAAACTCACCACACTTGCAATCAAATCCACACTTTACAATAATGTAAAGAGCACACTTGTAGGAAAGTAAATGTCACATTTGCAAGAAAGTAAATTTCAAACTTGTAGGAAATAAATCACACATGCATGTAAGGTGACTACTTAAGTTGATAAAAAAGAAGAAGAAGATCACACTGCAATCAAGATTTGAGAAAGAGTAGGAGAATAAAGAAACCAAGACCAAGATGAAAGAATAACGATTGAAAGATCGAATGCAAGATTTCATGGAAGAAAATATTATACTCCAACCACAAGTTTCACATTTAAGTAGAAAATATTTACTCATTTAAAAGGGTTAGGTTTGAGAGTCCACTAAACTTGAGAGCAATTTAATGGAGGTTGAGGATGAAATTGGAGAATTAAGACAATTCTTGGAAGAATCATTCCAACAAAAAAATGAAGTAGAGGATCATTCTACCCATACAAAAACATAAACAATACTAACGAAAATCTTATTCATGATAAAGGGAGGGATACTTACTATCATATTTTATATCTTGTTACATCGAAATATTTTTATCTGGTATCATAGTTATTGGATGTGTGCTTGCAGGACTAGAGATGAGATGGTTGTTGGTTATATGAACTTACAAGCCGTTTCCTCAAAGTACTTTTCATCCATGTTATCATATTGTAATATTTTTTGTCATAAATGATGATAAGGGACATCTGAGAGACATTTAGAGTTCGAAAAGTTTTTAGAGTCGAATGGGAAATGGGAGAATCCAAAAAGTCATGGGACAATTGAAAGGTCACTCACCCACTTGCATAAAGAGGCCCTCATGTCTTATTCATAATGGCTTTTGGCACTTGAATCTTGTAGAATATATGTAGTATTCAAAGATTAGGGTGCTCCTACACTTGGGAGTTTATAGGTTGAGTGATTGTGAGGCTAGGGATATTGTTTGGAGATGATATGAACTGCCCTCATTCCACTATTGGATTTGATGGGATTTTAATGCATGCATTTGGATTTATCAACATATTAACGAGAATATTTTTCACTCTTTTCGTTGATTCCTACGCAGTTTCATGGCATTTGTAATGACTATCCAATACGTTTACCGCAGATGTGTGTGTGTTTCCATATTGGTTATATGTTAGTGAAATAATTTTGTGTAAAACTCATATGGTTGCTTTTGGATCTTTTCTCCCTTTTATTATGTAGATGCTAGTAACTAACTATGAAATAATTGGGAGTTTACTCCTAGTATCTTAAGATAATATTAGAAGACTGGTTTCTATTGAGGCATACTATTCTTATTATTTTGTTGTTATGTTCTTATACATGGTTTTCTAGTTTCTCAATTGTGGGTTCATTTCTCCCTCATTGTCTAGGCATTTCACATTTTATTTCACTCCAACATCTTTTCATTTGATAAGCAGAAGTAAAACTATCATGGTGGTAGTTGGGCCCACATGTCATATGGGGCTCTTATCTCAAGCAGTGTGAGGTCTGATTGGGACTTCACACTAGGGGACCCCCTTAACAATTGGTGGTACATTTTGGCCTGCCAACATAGAGACTAAAAACTTCTTAGGTATTGGTAATTTCTATTGAAGATTTGAGTTGGGGTTCTCTTATATTTCTTGCACTTAAATCAAGTTACCAAGGGTAGAGCAAAAACAATTTTTTTTTTTTTTTGGTTCAATTCACAATAGAAGAAATTCAATGAATGAAAACACCACCTTTTCTCTGCACCATTCCTCACCCTTCTATACTTAAAACATTCATTTGATATTGAGATAAATGTGTCTGACTATACTATTGGTGAAATCCTCATTGAAAAAGGACATCTAGTGGCCTATCACAGTGAGACACTCTTTGATATTGTTTGAAGATACCCCACCTATGATAAGGATATCTATTCCATCATGCAGTCTTGGTGGAAATGAAAACATTATATTCTAGGTAAGGATATGATCATCCACATGGATCATGTTAGAAAATTATATATTACAAAGCAATGGAACACATAAAATATATTGCAGAAATATAAACACAGAAAACACATAAAACAAGAGAGACATAGATATACGTGGTTCACCCAATTTGGGCTACGTCCACAGGAAACAGCCAGTCCTTCCTTTTATATTATCCAGCAAACTAAAAAGATACAACCTACAACATATCCGCTGTAATTCCCTCTTCTCTCTCACTCAATCTCCTCTCTCTTAATCACTGAGAATACATATCTACATAGACGCAATACAATTCCCTCATATATAGTGAGGGGTTTCCTTCTAGGGTAAAAAAAACCCTAAATTAAACATGACTTCTACTATCGGATATCCACCTAATGAACGACCCAGATTGACTACAAAATTACAACATTTTACAAGGCACTTTACATCTATTTTTAGTTTCGGGGGCGTTGCCCTCGATCCCCCCCTGGGAGGGGGGGTCCTAAAGATCGCTGTCTTCCCCCCCCCTCTCGAACCCCCCTTGCAGTGAAAATATTACGGGCAACGTTGCCACCACATTATGAACTAGGGTCCAATGTGGTGATAGCTCTGAATAAAGAAGATAATCAGGCTGCACACCCAATGGATCATAGGCCTCTTCAATTTATGTAGAAATAAGGGAAGTTATAGAAATACTGCCATAACAAATGGTCCACATATTTACAACAATTCCATTTGAACATTAAATACAAGAATGGTAGAACTAATCACGTCACAAATTGCCTAGGTCAGCCCTCATTTGGGCCATTTACCACTATTCTCAACTCTTGTGGGAACAAGACCTTTGGATGACCACATCTATACAACAATGACTTAGAATTCGTTTCCACATACTAGATATTGATGGTAGGAAAACAAGTCCCATACTTCCACCTCTAGGATACACTATTTTGGTACCTGGGAAACCTTTGTTTTCCTTCAAGTGAGTGTGCCAAGTTGATCTAGGAGGTGTATTACAGTCAAGTAGTAGGGAAGTTTGGTGCGTATAAGACAATGGAAATAGTGCAAAGGTATTTTTATTGGCTGAAACTTTGATAGGATGTTTTCAAGTATATCAGGTCGTACACTACCTATGCCATTGTCAAACCAATAATTAAGAAGAAAGGTATGAAAATACCTATTCTTGCTCCTAACCAACCTTGGGAATCCATTTTGATGGGCTATATGTCTGGCCTCCCTTCTACTAAGCATGGTAATGACTATGTTGTTGTTGTTGATATATTTTCTAAGATGACCATCTTGACTGCCTGCAAAAAGAGTATTGTAATAGAAGCCACTTCCAAGCTCTTCTTTGAATGGATGTGGGTACACTTTGGGATCCCATAGATAGGGATAGAAAGTTTCTAAGAACATTCCAATGGAGCCTCTGATCATTATTGGACACCAAGCTCATAAATCAACTACCTTCCACCCACAAACTGAATGCTAGATAGAGGTTGTCAATAGTATGATCGTGCAAATTTATTGTATGTACAAATCCAAGCATCCATGCACATGGGATGAGAGTATCCCCACTGTTCAATATAGCTACAAATATTCTCTCCATATATTAACTGGCCATATCCCTTTTCAGGTGGGCCTAGGATTTCAACTATTAGGTCCCATTGATGTCACACTACCCTTTGCAACTACATAGGTAGAATCTGCACATGTTCAATTTGAAGCTGACAGACCTACCGATTTTATTGAATGAATTCAACACATTCACTAAGAGGTCCATGATATCTTACAAAATGCAATACTAAGTATAAATAATTCCATGATCGCCATCGAGTCCCACACAGGTTTTAATTGGGAGACAAAGTTTGGTTGCATCCTCTATGGACCTTAAACCATCACCAAGGGTATGGGTGAAAATGCCTTTGAGCTAAGTATCCTTCCCTTCCTTGGCATGTACCCAATGTTCAATGTGGACAAACTTTGGCCATACTTTCCACCATTGTTAGACGCATAAGAAATGATAGAGTAGCTGACACTGATAGAGCTTATCCCAACTTTCATTGAAAATTCCACAAATTATTAGATCATAGAAACACATATTGAGAGAAATCACCAACATAGGGTCCAATTATATCAGATTGTCAAAGCAGGTCAACTCCCATACCAAGGCATGTGGCTCAGTAAAAGCGAAGTTTAACAAAAGTTTCCCATCTCATGGGGGCACTCAATGAAATGGATACCATTGTTTCCTAAGGAGGGAGGACTGATACAAGTGGATATTAGTGGCCACCCACATATTCCACTCGCTGACAATGCAATTTCCCTATTTTAGCAAATTTTCTATTTGTAGTAGTTTTTAGTTCCTAAACTTCCAAAACCATTTTGAGGCCCTAAACAAAGTTTTTTTGTGAAACCAACCAAAAAAATTCCTAAATTGTCATCAACCATTGAAAATTACACTTATTGGATACGCCTTTCTAATGGTCTATCGTGCATGCCAAGCAAAGATTGTATGCCAAAGTTACGACCCCAGGAAGATGATGTTCCAGCATACCCCACTGTTGATCCAGGTGGATGTTGGTGGCCACCCACCTATCTCAATTGGACCCCCACGACTGTCTTTACCAATTTTTCAGTTTCCTTATTTGTAGCACAATTTACTATTTTTAGCAGTTTTTCGAGTCCTGAACTTCGGGAGCCGTTTTGAGAACCTAAACGATTTTTCTTTGGAAAATTGGGAACAACATGGGTCTAGGGATTGATATTTCTCTTCCCATAGTTATAGTCCTTAGATAGATCTTTCTAATGAGCTATGGTGCGCGTCAAATGGAGATCGTATGCCAAAGTTACGACCCCAGGAAGTTGATGTACCAATTTACCCAAACGGAGCCCATAGTTTGGCATTTCATCTCCTAGGGCTAGGTTTTTGGATGTTTAGGGTTTTCCATTGTTTTTCAACAACAAATAGGCCTTCGAGCCTCATTGTAACATAGTTCAATGGCATGTAGTTGCGACATCTCTTCTCAGAGATAGAGCTACCATCACCCTAACTGGTTTATTTCCATTACTGTTTGTAAGCATATTTAAGTATTTTACATTAATGAAATGAAGTATTATTTCCACTGCATCTCTGCATTTATGGTTATTTCTGTAATTTGTTACATTCTTGTTTAAATCCAGATAAGTGGTATCATAGTGGTCTGATTTTTCTCTGTTTTTCTTTGCATGTCCCCAACGAGGTTGGGATATAAGGAGTTAGGGCTTGAATTGGTTGAACCTTTGCAAGACCAGCCTCGCAAATCCTGATGACCTCCCATGGGGGATGAAAATAAAGATGAGGGGGTAGGAGATCCTATCAAAATCTTGCTTGAAGAAGCCCTCGAGTGACAAAGGAACGTGATGATGGACAGCTTTGCCCAAATCCTTCAGTGGCTACCCAAAGGCGATGCATCGGCTTCCAACAACTACTCTAGAAACGCTACACCCTTTAAGGTACAAGTTAATTTTGAAATCCCCATATTCAAGGGTAAAATAGACATAGATGCTATAGATAAATGGTTAAATTTGCTAGAAGGGTATTTTTCTGTTCATGATTCTTCCAGTCGGGAAAATATTATTTTCGCTCTTCTGAAAGTAGTCCCCCATGTCAAGGATCGGTGGGAAATCTACTGCGAGCAAAAGGATGAAAGTAAAGGTTCACAATTTTTAGTCCCACCCACTTGGAATTCATTCCGGGATTCCATCAAGGAGAAATACTACCCTGTCAAAAGCTATGAGGACAAATACATAAAGTGGCTGACCACGTTGTGGCAGGGAAGGGACCAAGATGTGTCGGAGTTCACAAACATTTTTCATACCCTTCACACACATTAGGGTATCAAGGATTATGAGCTGCACTTGGTACTCAAATACCACAGCTACCTACACAAGTACATCTAGGATGAGATGGAATTCCTGAACATCTCTTCGCTTGGCACGGCGTACCAATACACTGTCAAAATCGAGCAGAAATTTAAACAAAAGAAGCGAGACTTTGGATCTGCAAATTCGAACGACAAAGAACAAAGCCAAGGCGGGGTGACCCAAGACAACCCGTTGAAGCCACAAGAAAAAAAAAACACCACGAAGTCAAAGAAGGATGCAGGAAAGTGGTGTGAGTTCCACAAGAGCCCCACTCATAACACAAGTGAGTGTCAGACCAAGCAGTCGCTGGTGGCCGAGTTGAAGGCTTCAGAATCAGATGCATGTTCCGACCCTGAGTCAGAACTTGATAAGGAGAATGGAAAATGGAAGCAGATCATTGACATGGAACCTAGTGCCACTATTACCATCGCTAAGATCCATAAGAATGAGCCCGAAGATCCAAAGGAGGGGGAGAGTCTTTTCCACTCACAGAAGCAGGTGAAGGGTTCGTCGCTGCAATTCATTGTCGACATTGGTAGCCAAAAGAACCTCATTTCAGTAGAGGTCATGAAGCGGTTGAGCCTATTGATTACACCACACCCGCAGCCGTACAATATCGGGTGGCTTCACCAAGGATGAGATCTTCGAGTTTGCTAGCAATGCCACCTTCCCTAAAACATCAAGTCCTTCACAGATGAGGTATTGTGTGATGTTGCACCTCTTAATGTTTGTGATGTATTATTAGGCCATCCATACTTGTGGAGGCGACATGCTGTGTATGAGTCAAGGCTTCGCGCTGTTATTATTTCTTTGGTTAATTCATTATACAGGATACTGGAGGTAGCCCCACCTACCGCCACTTCTTTGATCTTTGTTAAGAAATGCAGCAAGATCATCTCCCAGACTAGGAAATTCATTTTCTGTTTGGTTCACTCCCAAAGTAAGGGGAAGATCATTACCACATCCATGACCCCCGCGAAGGGTTCCTCCACACAACAGCAGCAACATAGGGATACAGTCATGAAAGAACACAGGAACAACTTCTCCTCACCCACAGGAGTACCATACAGGTTTCAAGTGGGCGACAAAGTTTGGTTGCATTTGCAAAAAGAACGCCTTATAAGAGTCCAACAGAAGCTCAAACCACTTTGACATGGTCCTTACACCATTACCAAGGTTGTGGGAAACAATGCTTTGGAGCACAACATTGCCCCATTCCTTTGCTTACACCGAGTGTTTAATGTGGACTGCCCTCAACCTTGTTTCCCACCATTACTGGACACATCAGAGATTGCCAAACAGCTCACTAGGGACCAAGTTCAGCAGATGGAGGAACTTAATGCAATGGGGACCATTTCTTCCTAAGGGGGGAGGAATGATCCAGGTGGATGTTGGTGGCCACCCACCTATCCCACTTGGACCCCCACAACTGTCTCTCCCAATTTTTTAGTTTCCTTATTTGTAGCACAATTTACTATTTTTAGCAGCTTTTCGGGTCCTGAATTTTCGGAGTTGTTTTGGGCCCCTAAATGACGTTTTTGGGAAAACTTGGAGCAACATGGGTCCATGGACTGTTGTTGCTCTTCCCAAAGTCATAGTCCTCATATATATCTTTTTAACGAGCTATGGTGTGTGTCAAATGGAGATCGTATGCCAAATTTACGACCCCGGGAAGTTGATGTACGAATTTACCCAAACGGGGCCCACAGTTTGGCATTTCATCTCCTAGGGTTAGGTTTTTGGATGTTTAGGGTTTTCCATTGTTTCTCAACAATAAATATGCCTTAAAGCCTCATTGTAACACAGTTCAAAGGCATGTAGCCACCACATATCTTCTTAGAGATAAAGCTACCATCGCCCTAAGTGGTTTATTTCCATTTTTGTTTGTAAGCATATTTCAGTGTTTTACATTAATGAAATGAAGTATTATTTCCATTGCATCTCTGTATTTATGGTTATTTATATAATTTGTTGTGTTCCTGTTTAAATCCGGATCAACTGTGGCCCATAAAATTTTTGCGCTTCATCGGCTAGGGTTAGGTTTTTGGATGTTGAACATCTCTCATTGCTTCTTGATGATAAAAACACCTCTGATATTTATTGTAACAATGTTCAGGAAGGAATGTAGCCATCAAATCTCTTCCCAAAGATAATCTACTACCATTTAATCTAGTTTTCTTTCATTTTGTATGTATACAATTTCAACATTTTCCATTTATTAATTGAAATCAAGTTTCACTGTATCTCTATGTTTTGGTTATAAATATGTATTGCATTTTGTTCCTTCATAAATTCAGATCACCTCGAAATATGTAAATATTGTAAATCAAAGGAATCCCCATAATTATGAGAATGGAATAGTTGATTTATGAGGATGAAGCTTTTCCCAAATTATAATTTCTTCATATTTACTAGCGCCTATATGTAATTAAGCTACAAAAATATATCACTTAACATCAAATTTTCCCTCACCTAATATGTATTATAACTCTTTTTGGTTTTAGTCATGCATGATTTACCATTTAACAATCACTTAAAGAATGAGAGCCAATACTTCTAATTATGATTTATATTTGTTGTTGAAAGAGATTGACTCCAAAACAACATTGATTCCATATTTATAAGGAGATTCTCCAATCTTATATTTTTCCTTGAATGGACTTGCATCCCTTTCCAGGATCGGTTGGCCTAATTCCTGGTACCTAGTTATATAATTATCATTAGATGTAGCCTTAATAATTCACCTTTTCATAAAATTTGAATTTTCCTTTTGTAGAAAGGATTTCATATATAATATGCATGAGATAGTTGTAGCGAAGGAAAACGACTCTTGTTAGTCCCTACGAGATAGTTGTAGTGAAGGAAAATGACTCTTGTTAGTCCCTACTAGTAGGAACAAAATCAATTTTGCCATGAGAAAATTTCATAGAGTTTGGTAAAATGTTTGGTTATTTATTTTTTAAATTAAAAAAAAATATTAGACCATCTTCTACAAAAAAATCCAATAAAAACATCATACGAGATCATAATGCAAATGTCATGTTAGGAATATTTCAGAGCCTCGTGTATTAAGTCTAGATTTCCAGTTTTCACTTTCTAAATTTGCAAACAAAGTGGCAACATATCGCATAAATCCTTTAATACTATTTTTAATTTTTTTTTAATTGGTTAACAAAATATCAGATATAAAATTATTGCTTTTTATGTAACTTCTCTTTATTTTTTTCTTAGAAAAGATATGTTAATCTTCATTATATATATATATATATATATATATAAATATAAAGAAAATACATTCTATAGATGCATTATAAACCATGCATTCAAGTGGGACTCAGAGTCGATCAGTCTATACTTGGATAATATTGACAAAATACATTGGATATTTTGTGAAACAAGTATAAAAAAATAGACATCAGGTACATGCAAATATTGCAAACAAAGAACAACAAATTATATTTTTCCACGTCAAACAAAATGGTTTCTAATGCAACATAATACTACACACATACACACAGACATATATAGAAAAAAACTAAGTAAAAAGCCCCACATAAAAGGGGAAAGGATGGTACTGCATCTGATCCATGCCATGGAAATCTGTCACCAACTAGAGACCCTAATCCAAGAGGAGGCCTTCTTTAGAAAGGCGTTCAATAGTCTCATTTTGATCCTTGTAAACATGGAAACATGTGAAAGAAGAAAAGTGAGAAATGATGCACTGAGTGTCTTCCACAATATCAACAAGATATAAATTTCTTCACATTTGATTCATGTTAAGTTAATTCACCAAAAGCATAGAATCCCCGAAGCACTGAAGATGAGAAACCCCCCCTTTATAATAAAGGTAATAAGAGCATGACAAGCATTAATCTCGGCCTAGTTATTGGATTCTTGACCCAAACCCATTTGGACATCAAATAATGATGAAAATTGATGTAAAAAAAACACAACCACAAATAAGGTAGGTTTTAACCCCGTACAGAAATTAACTGCATACGAATTCTAAAGCACGGAAAATAAACAATGCAAGAGCATAACACATAAAACACATATACATAGAGATTTTCCTCTGGATCCTAAAACAAGGACTACCAGCTTGGTTTTTCATTATGTTCCTTTCAATGTTACAATACATATTTATACATGCCGAAGCATCCAATACCATGGACCGAAAACCATCGCATCCAAAACCATGTGCGAAAATCATGCACAAAACCATAGGTAGGTTCGCCCACCCTAACATAGGGTCCAAAACCAAAATTTTCCGTGGCGCTGCCCTGGACCCCATAGAGTGGAGTTACCTGCACCCCTCAGACCCCCTGTGACCCCCCTACTACGCAATCGGCACAACGAAAGGGGGGCTCCGCACCCCCTCTAACCCCCTGGTTAACTACGTGGGCTAGTCGTGGAAAGAATATAACACAACCCAACATTCTCCCACTTGTTGTTTTCTTTCCATAGGGGGCCACAAGAGAGCTTAGTCATTTATCCAGTCCTGCAATGCCCATTGTTTATCTACACCACGTGAAATTCTCAGAGCTCACAGATTTTGTCAATGCATCTGTAGTATTCTTCAAAGTGTCCACCTTTACCAGCAACACCTTTTTGTGTTCTATCATATCCCTCACAAAGTGATATTGAATATCAATGTGCTTTGTATTTGAATGGTAAGCAGGGTTCTTTGCCAACAAAATTGCACTTTGGCTATCATAGTCTATCCTTATAGCTCCCTATACTAACCCCATACTTGAACAAAATCTCTGCAACCAAACTACGTCCTTGCTTGCATGAGTGGCTGCCATGTATTCTGCCTCTGTAGTTGATAGTGCCACTACAAATTGTTTTTTACTCATCCAACTGACTGCACCTCCAAATAGTTTAAACACATACCCACTTGTAGATCTTCTCTGATCAAGATCTCCAGCCTAGTCTGCATCAACAAAGCCATGAATATCCAACACTCTGTCCAATCCTGGTCTTCCTTGGTAGCACAAACCATAATCACTAGTGCCACGCAAATGCCTGAAAACTCGCTTCACTACTGTCCAATGATCCTTTCTTGGCTTTGACATAAAATTTCTCAATACTCCCACTGCATGTGCAATGTCTGTTCTAGTACAAACCATTGCATACATTAGGCTACCGACTACACTTGCATATGGGACATTGGACATGTCCTCTTCCTCTTCTTGTGTCTTGGGACACTATTCAACAGATAACTTTACACCTATAGGAATAGGAACCTTCATCGGTTTACTATCCTACATATTAAATCTCTGCAATATTGTCTCGACATACTTCCTCTAGTTTAACCAGAGCTTCCTCTTTACCCAATCTCTTTTAATTTCCATGCCCAAAATATAGTTTGCAGCACCAAGATCTTTCATGTCGAATTTGGAGGACAATTGGGTCTTCAAATCCTGGATAATTTCTTTGTCATTTCCAACCAGCAACATATCATCCACATACAAGACCAAATAAATAACATGGTCACCAATTAATTTAAAATACACACAGTGATATACTTTGCTTCTGGTGAAGCCAAGTCCCCGTATAAATGTGTCAAATGTCTGATACCACATCCTTCGTGACTATTTTAACCCATACAAAGACTTCTTTAACTTGCATACCATTTCTTTCTTAACCTTCACCGCAAAGCCTTTAGGTTGCTTCATGTAGATTTCCTCTTCCAGATCCTCGTGAAGAATTGTTGTCTTCACATCCATCTATTCTACCTCAAAATCAAAAGTAGCAGCAACATATAAAAGTAATCTAATAGAAGTTACCTTGGCAATAGGAGAAAAAAATATCACCAAAATCAATTCCCGGCACCTAGGAATAAGCTTTTGCTAAAAACCGAGCTTTGTATTTCTCCACCTTTCCTTCTGCATTTGTCTTCTTTTTGAAACCCATTTGCTGCCAATGGGTTTCCTTCCAACCGGCAACTCCACCAGATCCCAAGCCTCATTTTTGTGCAAAGATGCCATTTCATCAACCATGGCCTCTTTCCAGAGTTTTCCATCCTCTGGATCTACTTCTTCCTTCACAGTTCTGGGATCATCATCAGTAATAGATAAAGCAAAATTTGAATAGAAAGTAGATGGACTATACCTTTTTGGCTGCCTTCTTTCTCGAACTGATCTTTTCACACCCAGAGTTTGTGGCTCTTCATCTTTTGACTCCTCCTCTGTTGTAGAGTCTGATTCTTTCTCCTTTAGCTCAAACTCTATCTTCTTAGGTTCCTTTGGTTGGACTTCATGTTTAATAACATCTTTCACCTCTATGAACACCACATCTCGGTTGTACAAAACCTTCCTTCTTACTGGTTTCCAAAGCTTATAACCCTTTAAACCATCTTTATACCCAATAAAGATGCACTTTCCAGATTTACTATCCAACTTGGTTCGTTTCTCCTTTGGAACATGTACATATGCATCACATCCAAATACCCTCAGATGTAAAAGAGAGGGTTTCTTACCAGTCCATAACTCTTGTGGAGTTTTATCCTCCAACGCTGATGAAGGTGATCTATTGACTAGGTAACATGTTGTCTCCACCGCCTCTGCGCAGAATTCCTATCCTAACCCGGCACCATTGAGCATGCTTCTTGCCCTTTCCATCAACATCTTGTTCATTCTTTCTGCAACTCCATTTTTCTGAAGTGTATATGGAGTATTCTTCTGTCGTGCTATACCACACTTCTTAAAACATTCTTCAAATTCCTTACTGCAAAACTCTCCATCGTTATCTGTCCTCAACACCTTTATCTTCTTCTCTGTCTGGTTTTCCACCAGAGCCTGAAATTCTTTAAACTTGTCAAAGATTTCAAATTTCTTCTTAAGGAAATATATCCATGTATTCCTTGAGAAGTCATCTAGAAATGATACATAGTACATAGCCTTACCCAGTGATGGAACCTTCACAGGTCCAAACACATCACTATGCACAAGCGCTAATATATGTTTCGCCCTCTTACCACTAGAGGGGAAACTCACCCGATTATGCTTCCTAAATACACAATTTTCACAGAAATCAAAATCCAGAGAGCTATTACTCATACCTTCTACCATACCTTTACCATGAAGTATTCGAAGGCCCTTCTCTCCACTATGTCCAAGCCTTTGATGCCATAGCATGGTCTTCTCTCCAGATACCACTAGATTTTCTACTCCACTTTCAGGAACCACAGAACTGTTGTACCCATCAAAAATCGTGCTACCTTGCAGCTTGTACAGAGTTCCAATCCTAACTCCATGCATCAATACCAGTGCTCCCCGAACCATCTTGCAAGTATCCTTATCAAACACTGTTTTTACACCTGCATCATCCAACTTGCTTACAGAAATCAGATTTCTGGCCAATGTCAGAATATGTAGAACACCTGAAAGTGTTCTAACCCTTCCACCTTGCAACTTCAACTTTACTTTTCCGTGACCAACGATTCTAGCCTTCCTATCATCCCCTAAGAAGACATCACCATCATCGTATTTATCGTACTCGCAGAACCGCTCTCTATGGGGAGTGAAGTGAAAGGTTGCACCTGAGTCAATCAACCATGCCTCATGATCTACATATGTACTTACAGAAGCCAAGTACACATCCCCACCTTAATTTGAGGTGGTTTTCGCCTCTGCATAAGAAGCATCATCAGATCCCTTTCCTTTGTTAGGAGTTTTAGATTTACAGTCCCTTTTGTAGTGCCCTTCCTTTTTTTAGTTCCAGCACACCACCTTTACAGGTTTTCTTGGAGATTTAGATATCCCTCTAGATTTAGATCTCCCACTCAATGACTTATTTTTGTTTATGTTCTGGGACCGTCCTTGTACAAACAAGGCATCACCATTCTGGCTCTCCATATTTTTCTGTCTCATATCCTCCATCAACAAGGATGAGACTATTTCATCAAACTGCAAGGTAGTTGCATTGCTACCTATTTCAATAACCAGACTATCCCATGAATCTGGTAGAGAACACAACAAACTGATGCAGTTATCTTCATCTAAAATTTTAATATCAACAGATAATAACTGAAGTACCACAATATTAAATGCGTTCAGACGCTTTGTCACCAAGTCTCCATCTTTCATCCTCAAGTTATACAGCTTTTTCTATAGGAATAGTTTATTCACCAGAGACTTAGATTGGCACAAAGTCCCTAACTTGTCCCACAAAGCCTTCGCCATAGCTTCCCCTGATACATTCAACAATACTGAATCTGAGACACACAATTGTATTGTGCTCTTTGCCTTCCAATCCAACTTCTTCCATTCTTCATCAAATACTCCCATTGGTTTAGTACCTGGATCTACCACAATCCACTGATCTTTATCCACCAAGAGATCCTCCATCTTGAGTTTCCACAACTCAAAACTCTGACCATTAAATTTCTTGATCTTTATCTTTCCACTGCTCACCATCATTTTTCACCACCAGAATCGATCCCGCTGATCTCCCACTGAACAGGGTCTACCACAGGCCTGAGTGAAACCCCTCAGCAACAAAGGCATCCCCTTGAAGCCAAAACAACTTTAATACCAAATGTAGGTTTTAACCCCATACAAGAATTACCTGCATATGAATTCTAAAGCACAAAAAATAAACAATGCGAGAGCATAACACATAAAACACATATACACAGAGATTTTCCCCTGGATCCCAAATCGGGACTACCATCTCGATTTTTCATTATGTTCCTTTCAATGTTACAATCCATATTTATACATGCTAAAGCATCCAATACCATGGACCAAAAACCATCGCGTCCAAAACCATGTGCGAAAATCATGCACAAAACCATAGGTAAGTCCGCCCAACCTAACATAGGGTCAAAAACAAAAATTTCCCAAGGTGCTACCCCAGACCCCATAGAGTGGGGTTACCTGCACCCGTCAAACCCCTTGTGACCCCATCGCCACACAATCAGTGCGACGAAGGGGGGGCTCCGCCCCCCGCCCTCCTCCCTCTAACTCCCCGGTTAACTACGTGGGCTAGTATTGGAAATATTATAACACAACCCGACAATAGGGTCATCTCCTTGAGATGCCCCATCAAAAACCCATCAGGGATGAGATAGATTTGGCTCAATATGAGTCACATTCCTGGAATGGGGTAGTGACACCCCCTTGGCAAAATGGGCAAGAATTGTTAATCCCTTGACATCAACATGATCCAAAATAGTCTAAGCATCCAAGAATATAGCCTTGTTTTTGGAAATCCAAATGCCCCAAAGAAGAATTAGTGGTAAAGTACATATTCCTTTTCTATGACAATCCATAGACCATTCCTTCCAAGTAGCTAGAAAAGAGGGTGCATCCTAGTGACACGAGGGACCCAAATATATCATATAGGAGTCCCAAAACATCTGAGTGAAAGAACAATGGATGAATAAATGATCATTGGTTTAACCAATTTCTTTGCATAAAGAGCACCACCTAGCACTATGAGAGAAATGTCGTTGCAAAACCTCCCACGTTGGCACCCTACCCTCCATTATAGCCCACACTAGCAACTTTTATTTTTCTAGGAATTTGGCTTTCCATAATAAACCGCACCACAAATCAAGTGCTTGTGGAATAGAAGCTATATTGAGGTAGATATAACCAAATTTTGGTGTATAGCTACCTTGCAGATAAAATTCCCAAGCCATCTCGTCATCACACCTATAGAGCTGGATATGAGCGTAGTTTAATGTTCCAATGTAATAATGCCATTCCTCTTGAAGGAAGTGGGGGATAAAGAGATCCTATGAGTTTTTATGGCTTTTCCTCCATAAATTGGTATGCTCAGGGGTAGTAACATTAGCCAACCAGTTGTAGCGGCTATAACCACCCTCCAAAATTTTGCCTTAGCTTTTTTTTGGAGGCTCCCTACTGACTATCCTCAATAGCATGTCTTGCACTGTCAAGCATGTCAGCTTTAACTATTTCATAGAGTCTTGTCAGCCTGTGCATGCAAGTTTGTTCCACCCCCTTCATAGGCTCCTTTCTAGATTTAGTGTCAGTTGCTGGTTGAGCAGATCCCTCTAGGAATTGTGCAATTCTGGAGGGGAACCAGCCTTTCCTCCATAAATTGCGCAAACCCAGCTGGACACCCAGTTGGGCTCCATAATTGCACAATTCTTCCTGACAGTCTTCCTCTTAGATATTGTGCAATTCATCCCAGGAAAGCTACTTAGCCCAAAAATTGTGCAATTCTTGGTAGTAGTCACCTGTTGTTCCTAGAAATTGCATAATCCCTTTGGGACATCCAGCCCAGCAGCTAGTAGAAATTGCGCAAACCAGCCAGGAAGCCTGATGGGCTCAGAAATTGCACAATATAGTTAGACAAGCTTCCTTGAGAAAATTGTGTAGTCTGACCTAGGACAGTTTCTCAGCCCAGAAATTGTGCAATCCTGGGAGACAGTCACCTATTCCTCCCAAAAATAGTGCAATCCCTCTGGGACATCCATCTCTGCTCATCCGAGAAACTGCACAGATTTTCATCCTAGGCTTGTAGACCGATGCATGTGCCTTCACATTGACCGGTTCCCTCTAGGACCGAGAAAAACTGATTTACATGCATGGATTGCTTTTCCCAAGGCATCATGCAAAGGCATCCCTTGATTCAAGGATATATTTTTAGCAGCTAGAGGTTACATGTAAGGATTATTTCAGAAACCTCTCGCTAAGTGTTGCTTTTCCTAGATTTGTGGCATGCGTGTTACAACCTCGATTTTATCAAAACTCATCAACTAGACACTACAGAGCTCATTCCTCAAATTGACCTTGCAGTTATGACATCCCACATTCCATCTAGGAGTCATTTTCACATTCATCTTAGTTGTTTCCAGGTAAGCACTCTTTTCATGTCTTACGCGGAATTTCTATCACTTTTTGTGTTTCGCTTTGTGTGAGTGTTGTCTGCCTGATTTTAGTGAGCGCTTGCTATCAGTTTGATGTATGTTAGCTTGTATAAGAACCACTTCAGTTTTCATTCACATCTCATTGTTGTTGCAAGCATGACACTATTTTTGCATAGACGGTCGTCGTTGTGGCGACTAGATTCACACACATGCATGCTTCCCCATTTTCTGAATCCTGCACTTGTTTTTTGCATGTATGATCATTCACTGTTGTTTGCACTCACCTCATCGTGCATAGATAGTTAAAGAGTCATATGAGGATTTGTGACAGAATTCACGGTCGATACTTCAGTTAGCTACAGTAAAGTAGAGCGTCGCTTTTTCAAAGGACCACGAGGTAAGTATTTGAAATATTTGAATACTTGGATTAAAATGAACTTGTGTGTAAAGATGGTTATGCCACTGCCTTGATGTTTGGATATACACGAAGTGGATGAATCTTTAGAAATGAGAATAGAGAAGGTCCTAAATATAGCCCATTGATAGAACCTCCTTCGAGTGACGACGAGGGAGTGGTACAGGCCTCACCACGAAACAATGTACAATTGATACAACAGGGTTTTCTGCGAATACATCATCCGCCCACACCACCTCCACCTTCACCTCCACAACATACACCTTCACCCACACCACCACTGTCGCTACCACCGTTCAATATGTCCAATACCATGAAGTTGCCCATTTTCAAGGGCTTGGGAAGTGAGGACCCAGATTAGTTTTGGTTTTTTGCAAAGGCTGTATGGATAGCACAGAATATTATAGATGATCATATAAATAAGGCGTAGTTGGTTACTACTCTACAAGATTGTGCGTTGACAAAGTACACTAAGTACTGCACCAATAACCCATTGGCATCATTAGTGGATACTCAGAATGCAATGAATAAAGAATTCGGTAGGCCCAAGTCTAAATCGCAATCAGTTGTTGGATTCAAGGAAATCATGATGAGGCCTGGTGAAACACCCTGGGAGCTAGATCAAAGACTAAAGTGCCAGATTCGTGAGGCTCACATGAACATCATGGACAGTCAACACCGTGAATGGTTTGTAGCCTTGCTCTTGCCCCACCCAAGGGTTGCTTTAACGCAAAAAAAAGATAGGGAATCATGTGGAAGCACTGGAGATCACAATGAGATTACATGAAACTTCTATCTAGGACACTTCTTTGGGATTTCATCAGATTCATGCGGAGTTGCAGAGCTTGAAAAAGGAAAAAGTCACTTGACCGGAGGTGCACAAAGAGGTTTGGTGCCTAAATTGTAAAAGACAGGGGCATCATAAAGATCATTGCCCTATTTTTGTGAATTATATTACAAGGGGAGGGCCAAGGCCCCTGAGACAGGAGGTTGCCACAAGACCAAGTGCAGGGCCCGTGCTATGGTGCGCTATCTATCAGATAGCTGGAAAACATGTGACAAAAAATTGTCACTTGCTGCAAAAATTTGTACAGATGCTGCAGCAGTTATTCTACAATTTTTGTAAATCAGTGGGCCACAATGAGTGTAACTTCCGTAGCTATTAAGTGATGATGGAAAGAACGTCCACGTATCGAATGCAAACAGAAAATTGGCCTCTAGATCAAGGCGGTGGGGGAGCATGCAGAGGCTATTAGAGGCACAGACAAGGCCGAGTAGGAGGAGGACCTGGTAGAGGTCGAGGACAAGTTATTTTCTATAATTGCGGAGTGCCAAGACACTACGCATGGGAGTGTATGAGCCAGAAGTAACCATCGTGATAGTACTATACTCAGTTTGACCATGCGATAGAAGAATGCCCTATACTGATAGCCAAGATGCAGGAGAAGAAGGCACAAACTCAACAACCTACCTAGAATCTACAGATGATGAAAGCCAAGCCCCACGAAGAGGATCCCAATGTGAATATTGTGCTATGAAGCAGAATGATGACTAGTGATGATAAAGGAAAGCAACATGAAGAAAGTGAGTGGGTTCGCAAGGCTCTACAAAAGGAGGTTGGGTTTGATCTAGAGCGCGTGAAGGAAATGTTCATGGAAGCAAATAAAAGCTTCGCTGAGACCTCTACCTTAGGAAATCGGGACAAGCTATCTAAAGAAGTTGACCGTTCCATGCTTACCACTTTCTTGGAGACTTGTATGAAGCTATTGCGTGACAACAAGGTGGTGAAAGGGCTTCAAGAACTGATAAATAAGTGTGATGGGAAGGAAGTTGCTCTTGAAGAACACCGCGCAGTCAGAAAGATAGGCAAACAAAAAATGAGAACGGGCCATGAGATGAGGCTTACTGCGCAAATAGGAGAGTATGAGATGGATCAAGTTATTTTGGATCTGGGGTTGGATGCAAATGTTTTTCCTAAATAGACATGGGAAAGAATGGGGATACTTGCACTACAGTGGTCTCCGATTCAATTGAGAATGGAAAATCAATAGAATATTATCCCTACAGGGAGATTGCATGGAGTGACCATAGATATAGAAGGTGTGAATGCATTGGATAATTTTGAAGTGATAGAGATTGTTGATAACAACAATCCATACTTTACGCTCCTAGGAATTGATTGGGCTATCGACATGAATGGGGTAATCAATTTAAAGAAGCAAATGTTTGAAAGGAAATCACTTCGTGTAGTAGTACCATTGGCCCCACAGAAGGACCACGCTAGACTGAACCGGTCCGTGATTATGAGGAAAGCGATGATGACCTAGATTAGATCTATAAAATAACAACACAAGACCAAGATTGGGTTAATCCAACAGCTGATGTATGAATCGCATGGGATTGCGAAAGTTCCTATACATCAGATTCAAATGAGGAATTGGAACACTGACATAATAGGTTGCACGAAGTATCTACGCTGCTCTATAATATGATGACTAAATCATTGCATTGTGTATCGTCCAAGGTAAGAAGTTTGCCTTATTAAGATGGTCTAACTGATGTAGATAAATTTCTGGATGCATTTGAAAGGGAAGTTCCTGAGAAGCATCGCTTCTAAGCACTAGAGTTGGCGTTGCATGCTACGCCTGCATGGTGGTGGGGCACGCATAAAGACAGTTTTGATGAATGGTGCGAGTACAGAAGAATTATGTGATTACAGTTTGGTCACCTGAAGGTTCGGCTAACTAAAAAATACAATGGGAGAAATGATCCACATGATCATTTAGCAAAATGGACTAAGGTTTATGGAACGAAGCTGCAACCAGAGTGGGTACATATCTTCTGTCACACTTTGGACATCATCCCTATGAATTGGTACCTGGAAACAAAGCTCCACCATGGTACCGCGGAGTGGGACATATTAAGAGAAGTATTTTGGATGACCTTCAACTTTGAGGATAGGTTCGAAAGCATCGACGAAGTGCTACAAGAGGTTAAGGCAACAATCTTCAGAATACTGCAGGATCCTTTAGAATTGATTCAAGCGGATTAGAGCACCCAGCTACGCCATGTGCTGGAATGTTATAATGTGACCACTAAAGAAGATGATGAGGATCCAAGGAATATTAACATCCCAGAGGTAGAATGCCACCGCAAAGTTGAGGGACCATAGATAGAAAATCTAGACATCACCGCACCATTCAAGACTAGACAAGTGAACATTGGAATGGAGGTGGAGTCGAAGTTTGCAAAAGTTGGAGATTACTGGGATGATTCTACAGTAGATAAAGTTGTTGAGTTTATCTGCGAATATCAGGACTTATTTCCTACGAAATTTTCAAACTCAAAAGGCATCATAGGTGATTTGGGAGTGATGAAAATTACTTTGAAATTAGACGCGAAGCCCGTTAAGCAAAGGCCATATTGCCTTAATCCAAAATACAAGGAAAAGGTCTGCTTGGAGTTGGACAAGATGCTTGTAGCGGGTATTATTGAACCAATAGAGGAATATGATTGGGTGAGTTCAATGGTAGTTCGAGAAAATAAGCAGAAGGATGAAATAAGGATTTGTGTAGATTTCATGAAGCTTAACGATGCTTGCGTTCATGATCCTTTTCGAACTCTATTCATAGATGAAGTACTGGATAATGTTGGAGGTCAGGAGGCCTATTCATTCACTGATGGGTTCTCTGGATACCATTAGATAAAGATCGCACCAGAAGACAAGAGTAAGGCCACCTTCGCAATAGACTGGGGATTTTTCTAGTATACAGTGATGCCTTTTGGACTTAAGAATGCGCCGATGATCTTCTCGCGTGTAGTCATCATGGCGTTCAAAGAATTCATTCAAAAATCCTTGGAAGTATATTTCGATGATTGGACAGTGTTTGGGCTTGTAAAATTCCATGCAGCTAGTTTGCGCTTGATGTTGGATACATGTCGAAGGTATTAGATTGCGCTAAACCTGAAGAAATGCTTGTTCTACGTTCCTTTAGGAATCTTGCTAGGTCATGTGGTATGCAGGGAAGGAATTATGGTGGATCCTACAAAGATCTTGATAATAATTAATTTGGAGGCACCAAGAAGTGTTAAACAGTTGCGTGCAACGCCGGGCCACACTAGGTATTATTGGAAGTTCATCAAAAGTTATGCTCAGGTTACTGCACCTATGGAAAAGCTACTAATGAAGGACGCTACATTCTATTGGGATGAAGAATGTAAGCACAGCCTAGATGTATTGAAGGAGAAAATGGTCACCGTGCTAATCCTAGTCTTCTCAAATTGGAAGAAGGAATTCCATGTGCATGTGGATGCCTCGTGTATTGCATTGGGGGCAGTGCTGACACAGGCTGGCGAAGGAGAACTGGATCATCCTATAGCATTTGCGAGCAGGAAGTTGTCTAAGGCTGAAAATAATTATTCGACGACAGAGCGTGAAGGCTTGGCTATGGTGTATGCACTCCAGAAGTTTAGACATTACCTATTAGGTGGACATTTCAAGATGTACACAGACCATTCTACATTAAAATATCTAGTTAATAAGCCTGTGTTGGGGGGAAAATATGCAGATGGTTGCTATTGTTTCAAGAATATGATTTTGAGGTAATTGTGAAGCTAGGGAAATTGAATGCATGGCCACACCATCTGTCACGCATTGAAATAGGAGAGGAGCCTACTAATTTGGAGGAAGGATTTCCTGACACGTAGCTCTTCACGGTGCACGTAGCGGATAATCACTTCGTGGATATTGTCCATTTCTTGACCACAGGAATGGCTCGAGAAGGTGGTGTGCGCAACAAATTTCTCTGTGATCGCAGGCCATTTGTATAAGATGGGATTAGATGAGATACTTCAATGTTATGTGCCTAATTTTGAATGGAATAGTGTCCTCCCTGAAGCTCATGGAGGAGCTGCGAGAGGGCATTATGCTAGAAAAGAAACAACCCTTAATATTTTGCACTCTGGGTTGTGGTGGCCGACGCTACATAAGGATTCTAAAGCCTATTGTAGGGCATGTGATGCATGTCAGAGAATAGGCAGGCCATCACGAAGGGATGAGCTACCTTTGAATCAGCAGGTGTCATTGCAACCATTTGAGAAGTGGGAAATTGACTTTGTAGGACCGATTCATCCTCTAGTCAAGAAGATGGGTGCATGGTATATCATCACTACGACCGAATATTTGACCACATGGGTGGAGGCACAACCTGTGAAGGACTGTATAGGGGAAACAACAAAAAAATTTCTATTCGAATATGTGTTAACCAAGTTTGGTTTCCCAAATTTACTGATGAGTGATTGCGGTACACATTTTATCAATGAAACGATCAGCGCATTGATAGATGAGTTCTAGGTTTACCATTAGAAGAGTACATCATATCATCCTTAGGCCATTGGAACAATTAAAGCTTTTAATAAGATATTGGATAATAAGTTGATGAAGGTTTTCAAATGCAGTGGAATGATTGGGAGTTGCACGTACCAACAATGTTATGGGCTTACAAAAGTACTTGTAAAAAGCTTACTGGTCATACACCTTTTAGGTTGGTCTATAGCATGGAAGATGTCATTCCTATGGAGTATATCGTTCCTAGTCTACGCATCATAGATTTCAAAGGAATGGAGGAACGTGAAGCCTTAGAAGAAAGGCTCGTGGAACTAATGGAGCTCGAGGAAGATATATTTTTGGTTGGATTCCATCAGTAGGTTCAGAAGGAACGTGAAAAAGCTTGGCATGATCGACACTGTTGTAACATTCTTGTTTTTGATAAGTTAGCTATTAGATAAAAAATCAAAATACCATACAAAAAATGATAAGTTAGGATATGGACCAAAAAACAAGATGGAAAATAAAATGTTAGGAGTAATTATTATTGTAGGACCATATCAAATAAAATGATAGGGTAGTTTCTCTAAAAAGGAAGGAAAAATGAAATGATAGATAAGCAAGAAAAGAAAAATATTTGCTTTAGAAAATAAATTAAGGTTGCTAGCTCAAATGCACCTGTGAAAAATTTCATTTTGATTAATCATGCTTAATTTAATTAATTATGATTTAATTGTTGTAATAAAGTTTGATGACTTTATAAAATAAGTGACAAATGACATTTTTGTCGTATTGGTAGAAACGACAAAACAACACATCGGGCGCTGATAACCAACACGTACTTTTCAACGAAGATCCTTCACTCCACCCGGATCAACGGTAGAGGAAGCCTTTTTTCCCCCCTTGGACATTTCCCATTAACATGAGGAGGGGGGGGGTTTGAAAAGTAGTTTTCATGGCTGCCAAATTTTGCAACGTGGTGCATCCAAAATGTTTTGGACCCCCAAGGCCTGAAACCACAAACCATTATGACCCCCACCCCCGAAATCCGCTTCCGGTTTTTCTTCCATCCAACTATTGAATTTTCTTGCGCATTGTGCATCTGTTATCCTCTGTCCAATAACAAACCTCCATGTCATCCATCCATTTTCACTTATCCATTCACCTCGCGCCACGTTATAATACTGTTGCCCATACGCTCCAAAGTTGTTTCTGTGCCTGATTATCCATTTAAACATCTGTTAAGCATTAATTCGTATTTCCCCTGCAAATTGAATGCCAATCACTAGATTTAAAAAATCACTTAAGCACAATTAAACCTATAAATCCTTCATGGCTCCAAGCTTTGCCACTTTTCACTTCTATCCATAAACCAAAAGCACCATTTTTCGCTCTGCGTATTTTTGCCACTGTCATCAATTCTAGGTTAAAAGCAGCTTCTGAATTTCCCTTGCAATAGTGATGGCTCCTAAAGCAAAGATATAGAATATTTCCAAAGAAGGGAATCCCTCCACAGTCTCCCTTGATTGGCATCATATGCCACTTGTAGACTCCCTTTTCAAGATCGATGACTGTGAATGTGAATTTGATTTCTATGAATTACATTCATGGTTAAAACTGAAATATACCGATAAGGAGGATTCCATTTGCTTCTGGGAGACTCTTTTGCCATTATTTTCTTTTCCTAAGACCCATCAATTCCCTGGTCTAATCTCTTGGTGTCAAGCCAGGTATGACCATGTGCAAAGAACAGTAATGACTCAAGATGTAAAAATCTTGATTACCATCACTTCTTAGAGCATAAGCTAGATGCTAATGATACCTCCATCTGATTCCCTTAGCCATTTCTCACCCGCAGCTCTCATGGACCTCTACAATAAACTCACCTTCCCACAGAGAGCTCTTATATTTGAACATTTCCTACCAGAAGATGCCGAATTACCTAAGAGATATCCTCCATATTCATCTTCCATGTTCCCTGAAGCTACTAGACACATTATCTCTTTGTTATCATACCTCCTAGGTTATGAAAATTACCAAGCTATTGATGAATCCATGCTTGGATTCTTTTCCATACTTAGCAAAGAATATCAACCTGCCTTCATATATAATTATAGCCACTTTCTAGCTGATAATATACATGAATAGGTTATGAATTTGACCACACAAGGAGTATTCAGATACAGTTCAGTTATAATTCATCTAATTTTGTTTCAACAAGGAGATCTATTGCTTATTCAGTTGAACAAACAAGACGAGCAGGGAGTGAATCAATTAGTGATTCACTTAACATAGCTAATAAGGGAAGGATCATTAAATTTTACATTCTCCCAGTTCATTGATTCCTTCATATATCTAGTTTTGCAATTACACAACAGCGAGGCAGAGCCTAGAATTGGAGAAGAAATTAAAAAGACACTGCACCTATTATAGCAAACCAAGACTGGTGACTAGTACCTATACCAGAATTACACTGAGATTAGGATCTATTGCCATGAGTTGGCTCCATACAAACTGTCTAAGTATGTACCAATGAGAATATTCTCACTGGAATACATCAAGAAAATGATAAATATGTATGAAGTCAATTTTGTCTCAGGCAAGAAGAAATCACAGTTTAAACTCAAAGACAAAGTAGGGAGTTTCATCTGTAACACTAGGTCTGCAGGTACAGAAGCAGACAGATTGCTAAAGAACATGAACCTCCGGCCAAGATTCACTTGGTCTTATTATCCTTTTGGGATTATTTCACCTCTCAGAGTGCAATTGAAGGCAACACCTTACAAACATACTCCTAGGCCAGAATTGGAGAAGTTCATGAACTAGGAGCAATGGTCTGAAGGTACTCTCACAGAAGCTGATGAATAGATTATATCAACTCCTCAGACAAAGACTCCGCCTACATAGAGTACTCAACATAAAAGAGCTAGAGAGGAAACTCAGTCAGCTACAGAGCCATGTAAAGAGTATTATATCCTACAAAAGAAGTTAAAAATTGGGTTGTCAATGTCATTAGGAAGCAAGCCACCAGAGATAACTGATCTTGGAGAATTGGAAGGTGTTTCATCAGTAGGGACCACTGATCCCAAGCCTCCCTCTACTTATTCAACTCCTTCTTCAATTGAACCTATGGCGATTATCCAATCAACTGAGACTAGCTCAGTAGGAGATATTAATATCTTATCAACATTTTTGGAAATCAAGCAAAAGAATGAAAGTCTTAAATCTCAAGTTTAAAGTCAATTTTGGAAACAGACATCTACTTCTCAGCATAGACTTCTCTCTGCCTTCGAAAGTGAAAGAGGAAGGATGCAAATGTCATTTCTGCAGGCTCAAATTCCATTTCCTAATTCCACAATAGACTACAAGAAGACCATCTTCTCATTTGATGTGAACCAGATACATCCCATTGATCAAATGGATTTTCATAGGAAATCAGGTGAGATGTTATTTTCAACAATGACTACAACTGCCATGTCTCTTTCCAAGCTCAGAACTACTTTGTCCAATGTATAGTCACAACTTAAGATTGAAAAGTTGTCATACTTGTCTAAAGATAACAAATTAAAATATTTAGAAGATATCATTATCAAGATTGGATATGATCCTCAGGACTGTAAAGAAATTGAAGAAATACTACAAAAGAAGAATGTTGAGATTACAGCCTTGAAGAAACAGTTGAAGCTACGTTCAACTGAGGATCCACAAACCAAAGAAATGATAGAAAATGAACAGCACAGGGAGGAGATGTTAAAGCTCATTATTGAGAAAAACATATAGAGCAAGAAAATGGAGGAATATATAGAACACTTTCTCAAGGAAAAAGAGACAGCATAGCTTGTTGTGGCCTTAGTAACAACAATTCCAATGAAAGGTACAAATTTAATCTCATCTCCTACTGACGTTGCTTCGTCTTCAACAATAGGTGAAACAACAAGGTTATCACAAGAGCTACAAACACATAAACAACAAAATGAGAAGTTACTCTAGAAGTTCCAAGCCCTGAAGTCACAAAAGGTGAAAAATGATACCTTGTATGTAGAAGAAATGAAAAAGTCACATGGGTTAGAGCTCAAGGTTAAAAAGTTAGAAAGAAAGACTCTAATGGTAGACACTTTGGCCCAAGCCAAAGAAGATATCTGGTTAGATATTAGCCACTCTATAACAGAAGTATGGCCATCCATACAAATCATTTTTGAGCAGTAAGAACTGATTGCTAAATGTAGGGTAGAGATAGAGACCCAAAAGGCAGCATTAGGCAAAAAACCCAAAGAAGCATCAGGAATGATTAGGGTACTGAATTCTAAGACTAGGCAACAGTTACAAGAGATGAACATCCCAGATAGGACAACTACTATTTTGGAAATTAAGAAATTCCTAGTGAATAAGAATCTATTAACTCAGCTCAAAACAAAGTGTGATGCTTTGAACACTACAATAAGGAGGTTTCACTCTAAATTCAACATATTACATAAGAAAGGTTTACTAGAGATAGTATCATCAAATGATTAGCTAGTAAAATTGGAGGTATACTGTGAAAGGCTTTATACCATTGAAAAAGACAACAGTCAATTTGCAAGGATAAAAAGGAAAATTACTGGAAAGGAGATTTTCGAAGCTTTAAGCTGAGACGTCTTCATTAAATATGAAAGTAGTCATCCTTTTCTCACCAAACCCAATTTTGAGAGATATACTGAAGTTGATGAGATACTTAGAAGGATGGTAAATCTTGAGATACCTAGCGAGAAAAGGTGGGATCAATTGTGTGAAACAATTAATTAAGTTTTCATTCCAGAAAGAAGACAACAACAACAAGTTTTGAAGCAATTGTCATCAACAACTTCCTATCTAACAGGGACACATCATGTAGTAGTTTTTCTTTTCCTGTCTTCTTTCAAGCTATCTTGTAATCAGTTTAGGATATTTTGTTTAGAACTTGTATAAATAACTCTCTTCTATGAGTTATTAAAGGTGGTACCTTTCCATAAGAAATTTTGTAAAAGCATTGATGTACAAGCTGTTTCTAGATCACTGATAATAAAGCAAAGGATTCTGAATTTGGTCTCATATAGTTTCATTTTCTTCTGTAATTTTTTCATGTGTTTCATTCATTATGTTTATTCTGCATATGTTTAAGTTTTACAAAGATATCAGATGACAATAAATGTGTTACGGTTATTCTTAAAATTCCTTTTTGAAGTTATTATCATAAAGAGATTGGGATATTGGATTGTTTGTCTAAAAAGCTCCATCTAAATCATAAAATTGTCAGCATCTTATGTAATATTAAGCATAGTTTGTTAAAATTTTGAACATTGGACAAAGGTTTTCCCACTTATGGTAATTTATCTTTCTGTCTGAAATCTAAATTAATCATACCTCCTTACTATTCTTTCTAAACACCTTATAAATTCAATTCAATGTGTGAAGTCAAATAGCAGCCCTTTGATTATCTAGTAGTACAATCTAAAAGAGTTAATACATCATTCTTATAGTTTGTTCTATGTATTGGTCCTCCATAAAAACCAAAACCAAAACCCCTAAAACAAATATCTTAGATGCTTTGGCATGATCAATTGACCATTATCATCTCAGAGGAACAACATCAATTTGGTGCCATTGACAGGGATCGAATTTGATTAGTTTTCTTGGGCCAACGACATAAATTCTATTCCTTTAAGGTGACTAAAGATCTAGATAGGTCAAAATCCTTCACCTAGCGACTCCACTGTATCAAACTAGGACCTTTTAAGCACACTCGATCCCATTCTGAATCTGTCACAATTAGTCCTCTGTCAGATCCAGAAAGACTTGTGAGAAAGATCAGTTCTAGAAGGAGACATCAACCATCTTCTTCTACTTTAGCCTTGTAGTTTGAAGATATACTACAATTTGATCCCTATAGGATTGGACTCATTTATCAACTAGGGTTGCTGAACTTTTAGATAGGGGAGTTGATTTTAAATCAACTTTCCTTATTCATTCACTTGAATCTCATCCAGAATCCCTACTTCCACCACAATCACCTAAATTTGAGTCTGACCTAGGTGTTCATTTACCTAAATACAAACCTACAAATTTCATATCCCCCACTACATATTCATTGCCTTTCACTTCTGAACGCCTTGAATCTTCTCCTTCTAAACAACCTGAAGGGACATTTGCTATATATTCAAATCCACTCTTTGAAGCAAAAGAGGATATTCATTCTCAGGTCCACAAGTTAGTTATTAAGACCCCTTTAAAATCTTTTAGGACCTCTCTTCCTTCTTTATCCCCTCCTTCTTCACCTCCACATAGTCATTCACCCTCTCTATCACCATCTTCCTCTTTTTCTTCTTCAACATCTACAAGAACATCTCACACACCATCTTCAACTATGGCATCCCAACCCATTGTACCGACAAGATATGCAACTTTAGTTTTACCTCCAAACCTTGATGCTTTCCCTCCTAGATATTTAAAGCACCTTCCTAGGTATAATGGAGAAACTAGTCCCTCAGTTGAAGACCATCTTCAAGCATTTCTAGACTTTGTAGATAACATGAACATAGAACAAGAAAATGTTTACATGAGGTTGTTTGTTCAGTCTCTTGAGGGAAATGTGAGAACTTGGTTTAGGCAGTTACCTGCAAATTCCATTAGAAATTGGGAAGAGTTAACAAATATATTCAAAAATCAATGGGGAGTGAAGAAATATGCTCTTTACTTTTTGACTGAGTTTGAAGAACTTAAAAGAAACTTTGGTGAACCTATCTATGATTTTATCAAAAGGTTCAACAAACTTTATCATAAGATGCCTCCTGATTGCAAACCCCCTGTAGCAGCATCCAAATTTAGGATCTCAAAAGCCTTTGAAGACGATTTTGTTGTAATGTTAAGAGAAAGAAATTCAAGAACTCTTGAAGACATCAAAACTAATGCTATAGAGGTGGAAGCAAATAGGGCAGCCTCAACCACTTTAAAATCTAAAGAGGAAAAGGCCCAACCAAAGCTTAAATCTAGTCAAGAGGCCTTTACTTCTTCGAAGACTAAAACTGAAGAGTCTAAAATTGGTGAGATCACAACACTTCTTAGAAATCTGTCCAACAGAATTTCCAAGATTGAGACTCAACCTAGAACAATTCAACAAACAATAACTCGACCTCAAAATCAAAATCAAGGTCAATACAAGAGAAATCCACAATTACAAATTCTTCAAAGACCTAGTAATGATTAGCAGGTTCCAACTCCTTTATTGATAGATGATCAATAGCCTGATGACAATACCATGACAATCACCAAAGAATTTAACAATATGGATAGCTCTTCTCGTCAGACCGTTATTATTCCTCTTTCACAAAATAAGAAAATCCAAGAAGATCAAGAATCCTCACAGGTTTCCAAATGCCATTCCTTCTCTGAATTTCTAATTGCATTGCTCAACAAAAGATATGATCTTAGACCTAGACCTGGCCCTAGAAGACCTCCTAAGGAACCTCCAACAATTGAACCTCATACCAAAATTGTTGACACTCAGACAACTATTATTCAACCATTAAATCAATCAATTGATAGAACTCAAATTGAAAAAATTGTCTTAACTACATTTAATGTTGAAAAGGAGTTAGAAAGATTTAAAATCCCTATACCACTTTCGAAACTTTCCAAAAACCCTAAATATAAAAATCAAGTTTCCAAATGGATACAAAACACCTTTGTTGATGTTGAAGTGATGTTATTAGTCTTCAAGATGAAAAACCAGCAATTGTATTTGGTCCTAGCTCAGTTATGATAGATGAAATAGTACCCCCTTTCTATGTAACACTAAAAACAAATGACTCCATGCTATATAACTATATGCTTGATTCTAGAGCATCACACAATCTCATGCCAAAAACCATCATGGATCATTTAAATCTTGACATAACTAGATCCTATCATGATTTGTACACCTTTGATTCCAAAAGAGTACCTTGTATAGGATTGATTAAGGATTTAGTAGTCACTGTTGCCCAAATCCCAGTAAAGAGCATAGTGTTAGATATTGTTGTCATTGACATCCCTCCCAAATTTGGAATTCTCCTTTCAAGGTCTTGCTGTGCCAAATTAGGGGGAACTCTTCAGATGGACATGTCTTATGCCACTATTACAATTTATGGGGGAGAACAACTTAGGTTGTATAGAGAGGTTAGATTTGTCCACATGGTATGAAAAATAGATCAACCAAAGAACTGCCCCATTTATGCAATTGATCAAGATTTTGGTTGTTTTCAACTCTCTTCAAATCAAATACATGAATCTGAAGTAAAAATTGAAGATGTAGTTGAAAACCCTGTATCAAAATCAAACTGATGTATGGAGGTTGTTCTTTGATGATTCTTATACAAAGGATGGAGCATGGGCTGGGGTAGTGTTAATCTCACCAAAAAAGGAAAACATAACACAATCATGCAAACTTGATTTTGAAGTCACCAAAAATGTAGCAGAATATGAGGCTTTCCTTCTAGGACTATAGTTATCCAAGAGTTTAAAAGTACATAACCTGAGTGTTTTCACTGACTCAGAGCTCATTGTAAGACAAGTTAGAAATCTTTGCCAAACAAAGCATCCTAGGCTTAGGTCTTATATAAATGAGGTTTGGGATTCCATTGAAAATTTCTTTGATGCCTTCAACATAACTTATGTCCCTAGAAACGAAAACATACATGCAGATTCTTTGGCTGTTTCTGTAAGCTCATTTAAGATTCCTGATCAAACACAACTATTATACCAAATCCAGGTTAAATACAAGCCATCTATACCTGATAACCAAAAGCATTGGCAGGTGTTTGAGGATGATGAACAACTAAAATCTTTCCTTCAACTTGTAGGTGAATTTTCTCTTTTGCAAATTGATGAAGACAATCTTGATATGGTCAATCCTCAAGCTGCTGATGATCCAGAATTAAATTCCAATATTGCTGATCATGACATCATACAATTATAATAAAAAAATTCATTCCTAAGGGGTTAATTCCTTTAGAGAAATTATTCAAATAATGATGTCCCCTGAAACCCTCCATCCATTTCTCTTCAAGATGACATAAAAGAAATCAATATTGGATCCCAAGAACAAGTGCAAAATATAAAAATCTCTACATCTTTATCCCCAGAAGTTAAAGATGAATATCTTAAGTTACTTAAAAATTATAAAGATGTTTTTTCTTGGTCTTATGCTGATCTTAAAACTTATGATACATCCCTTATTGAACATAACAACGTAAACTTGAAACGGGAACTGATACTGTTACCCATTTCGTAGAGATAGCAAAAAATTGACCCGATTTTGAAAAGGGGCAATGTAGAACACACATATTATTTTAGAGCATAGTTTTTGGCACTTTAAATAACTGATACGATTACCCGTTTCATAGGGGTAGTAAAAGCGTGACCTGATTTTCAAAAGTGGTAATGCAAAATACACTTCTTTTTTTTGGGAGTACATTTTTGACACTTTAAATTTTTTTATGTATCAAATATAAATACTTGTTTTCAAATGTTAGTGATTTTCATGCTGATTTTGAAATGTGTTGATGCAACATACCTTTTATTTTAGAGGACTTATTTTTCACACTTTAAAATCTATTATGTCCATTTTTTTTTTTTAATGTTGATTACTTAAAAAAACAAATATATATATATATATATATATATATATATATATATATATATATATATATATATATATATATATATATATATATATATATATCATAAACCATAAAAGAATTTGGAAAAAAAAAAAAATTAAGCAAGTAAAAATAGAAAAACTAAAAAAACATTAACAAAAGCTAGGAAAAAAATAAATTAAAAACAAACTAGATTTAAAAAAAAAATAAATAGAAAATTAAAAAAATAAATAAATAAAAAACTAGTAAAATTAATATTAAAAACATTTAAAAAAAACAAAAATAAACTCAAATTATAAAAGAAAACCAAAAAATATGAAATTTTTTAAAATATGTCTCTTCAAATTAAAAAAAAAATTAAAAACATTTAAAGTTTATAAAGAAATATGTATTTTTGATTTAAAAAAAAAAAAATTTTATTAAGCTTACATTTTTTATTTAAAAACAAAAAAAATTTAAAATTTAAAAATTTTAATTTCTTTTTAAATTTTTTTGTTTTTGTTTGTTTCTTTTTGTTTTTGTTTGTTTGTTTGTTTGTTTTTTTTTTTTTTTTTTTTTAAAAAAAAAAAATTAAACAATGTTTTTTTTAAATATAAAAAAAAATTGATTTTTTTTTAAATAAATAAATAAATAAATAAATATATATATATATATATATATATATATATATATATATATATATATATATATATATATATATATATATACCTCGCCACCCGTGGTGGTGCGACCCTTGGCGGAAGGGCGATTCTGGGAATCGCCCCTCCACCCAACCGGCCGCCCGTGGTGGCGTGACCCTGGGCGGAGGGTCTACATGCAGGCCCTCTGTCCGCCCGACCTCCCGTGGTGGCACAGCCCTAGAGCCAACAATTACTTCAACATGTTTCTAGAGCCAACAGACTTTCTATGTTAGATGGTTTTTCTGGTTATAATAAGATTATGGTGGACAAAGAGGATAGGGAAAAGACTTCCTTCACAACACCTTGGGGTACTTTCATGTATGCAAGGATGCCTTTTGGTTTGAAAAATACATGAGCTACATTCCAGAGAGCTGTGGATATAGCTTTTATAGGCCAGGTAAACAAATTTCGTGTTATTTATCTTGATGACCTTACAGTTTTCTCAAATTATGATAAAAAACATCTAAAGCACTTGATGAAGGTTTTTGAAAGATGCAGGAAATTTGGGATATCATTGAATCCAAAGAAGTCTCTATTTTCTATCTCAGAAGGGAAATCTCTCAGCCATATAATTTCTAAATATGGAGTAGTTATCAATCCAAACAGAGTATCAACCATTCAGACATTAACATTACCATGAAATAAAAAACAATTTCAGGCTTTTCTTGGTAAAATCAACTTTCTAAGAAGGTTCATAACCAATTATGCTGAAATTGTCAAAGATATTACTGATATGCTTAAAAGGGTCATGAAGTTAAATGGACTGTCTCTTCTAGACATCCATTTAATTAAATCAAGAAAGCTATCTCTGAAGCTCCAACCCTAGCCAACCCTGATTATACCAAACCATTCAGTATCTTTTCCTTTGCCTCTGAAACAACCCTTGCTATTGTTTTGCTACAAAAGAATGAATATTCCCATGACCAACCTATAGCATTTTTTAGCGAAGTCATGAGATATGCCGAGCTTAAGTATGACATGATTGAGAAGTAAGCCTATGCCCTTATACAAGCCTTCAAATCATTCAGGATGTATGTCCTACATTCAACCATTACTACTTATGTTCCTAACAGTGTTGTAAAAATTGTTTTAACCCAACCAGACACTAATGGAAAGGGTAGATGGATCACTCAGATACTGGAGTTTGATCTAACTATCAAAACCACAAAGCTAGTAAAGGGTCAAGGATTAGCTAAGCTTCTAGCTTAATATAACTATAAAGTGTTGGGAATCCACTCAGTTTTGGAAATACAAGCGAAGAATCCACAAGAACCTTCCCAAAATGTAGATAGGAAGAATCTACAGGAACCTTCCCAAAATGCAGATAGGAAGAATCCACAAGAACCTTTTGTCTATGCAAAAGGGGAGAACCCACAAGAACCTTCCCAAAATTTGAATGAGGAGAATCCACAAGAACCTTTACCTTTAGATCAGACCATCATTTTACACATCGATGAGAAATTTCTTTTATCAGATTGGTATCAAGATATTGTAAATTTCTTAATTCATTTTGAGTGTCCTAAATCATTTTCCAAAAGTCAATGTAAGACTCTCAAATTGAAAGTAGTTAAGTATTGTATCATAAATGAAAATCTATATTGGAAGGACCCACTCAATATCTTGCCATTATGTTTAATAGAATCATAGACTGAAGGGATCATTGATCAGTTTCACATTGGATTTTGTGGAGGACATTATGCTTGGATAGCAACATCATATAAGATATTAAGGGCAGGATTCTATTGGCCAACATTGTTCTTACAAGTAGGAGAAAAGGTCAGAAGTTGTGTCCCTTGTCAGATGTTTGCTGGTAAGAAAAAATTAGCAGCTCTTCCACTAATCCTGACAATAGTTTCAACACATTTTCTTCAATGGGGATTAGATTTTATTGGAGATATTCATCCTACTTCAAGAAATCAGTATAGATGGATCCTCACTGCAACATATTACTTTACTAAATGGGTGGAAGCAATTCCAGTAAGAAATGCTATTGACTCAGTAGTAATCAAATTCATTGAAGAAAACATTTTATCTAGGTTTGGTTGCCCAACCCAGATTCTTACTGACAATTCCACAACATTTTCTAGTGTTAAAATGATTGAGTTTTGCTAGAAATATCAGATTCTGCTACATCATTCAACTCCATATGATCCTTAGGGTAATGGTCTTGTAGAATCATCCAATAAAATTCTGGTAAAGGTTATCAGAAAAACTTTAGCAGTTCATAAAAAGAGCTGGGACACTCATCTAATTTATGAAGTCTGGGCAAATAGGATTACTCCAAAGAGATCTACTAGAAAATCTCCTTTTCAGTTAGTTTGTGGGGAAGATGCAATTTTCCCTACCAATTTGGCCTTCCCTGTTTTAAAAGTTTCTGCAAGATTCAACTAATGAACCTGGTGATTTTTCAAGGAGGATAAATCAAATCATTGAACTAAATGAGAACAGAGATGAAGTTCAATACAAATTGAAAAAGTATCAGAATAAGATGAAGAGCCTGATTGACAGAAAAGCCAGGGAAAGGGACTTCAAGGAGGGTGATCTAGTTGTAAGAAGGTATTCCAGAAGAGAAGACAAAGAAAAACATGGAAAGTTTGACAACTTATGGTTTGGAACTCTAAATATTACTGAAGTAAAGGGAAACAACACTTTTGTGCTACAAAATCTTGAGGGACTATATTCCACTTATCTAATTAATGGATGGTTTCTCAAACATTACATTCAGTACTGAGAAGTTGAAGTAGATTTCATGACTATCATTGTAAAAAATTTGGTTTATTTTACTTTTCAAACTGTCAGTGTGAGTTTTTCACATCAAAGACTCCATAGCCCGAGGAGAAGGCACATGGTTATGCAGGTTCTCTGCATTCTACAAGAGAAATCAGTCCCCAGTTGGAGCCGATGTTGTAACATTCTTGTTTTTGATAAGTTAGCTATTAGATAAAAAATCAAAATACCATAGAAAAAATGATAAGTTAGGATATGGACCAAAAAACAAGATGGAAAATAAAATGTTAGGAGTAATTATTATTGCAGGTCCATATCAAATTAAATGATAGGGTAGTTGCTCTAAAAAAGGAAGGAAAAATGAAATGATAGATAAGCAACAAAAGAAAAATATTTTCTTTAGAAAATAAATTAAGGTTGATAGGACAAATCCACCTTTGAAAAATGTCCTTTTGATGAATCATGCTTAAGTTAATTAATTATGATTTAATTGTTGTAATAAAGTTTGATAACTGTAAAATAAGTGACAAATGACATTTTTGTCGTATTAGCGGAAACAATAAAACAACACATCGGGCACCGATAACCAACGTGCACTTTTCAATGAAGATCCTTGACTCCGCCCGGATCAACGACGGAGGAAGCCTTTTAGTCCCCCCTTGGCCGTTTCCCGTTAACACGGGGGGGTGGAGTGGGGTCCAAAAAGCACTTTTCATGGTAGCTGCTTTCTGCAACTTGACGCCTCCAAAATGTTTTGGACCCTGAGGCCTGAAACCAAAAACCATTATGACCCTCCTGGAAATCTGCTTTCAGGTTTTCTTCCATCCAACTGTTGACTTCTCCTGCTCCTTGTGCATCCATTATCCTCTGTCCAATAACGAACCTCCATGTCATCCATCCATTTTCACTTATCCATTCAACTCTCGCCATGTTATAATATCGTTGCCCATGCGCTCCAAAGCCGTTGTTGTGCCTAATTATCTATTTAAATGTCAGTTAAGCATTAATTCACATTTCCCCTACAAATTGAATTCCTACAGCTAGATCTAAATAGTCACTTGAGCCTAATTGAACCTATAACTCCTTCATGGCTCCAATCTTTGCCACTTTTCGCTTCCATCCATAAACCAAAAGCACCATTTGTTGCTCAGCATATTTTTGCCACTGCCATCAATTTTAGGCTAAAAGTAGCTTCTAAATTTCCCTTGCAGTAGTGATGGCTCCTAAAGCAAAGATACAAAATACTGCTGAAGAAGGGAATCCCTCCACAGTTTCCCTTGATTTGGATCATATGCCACTTGTAGACTCCCTTTTCAAGATCAATGACTGTGAATGTGAATTTTATTTCTATGAATTACATTCATGGTTAAAACTAAAATATACCAATAAGGAGGATTCCATTCGCTTCTAGGAGACTCTTCTGCCATTATTTTCTTTTCCTAAGACCCATCAATTCATTGATTTAATCTCTTGGTGTCAAGCAAGGTATGACCTTGTGCAAAGAATAGTAATGACTCAGGATGGAAAAGCCCTGATTATCATCACTGCTCAGAATATAAACCAGATGCTAATGATACCTCCATATGATTCCCTTAGCCATTTCTCACCTACAGCTCTCATGGATCTCTACAATAAACTCACCTTCCCACAGAGAGCTCTTATCTTTGAACTTTTCCTACCAGAAGATGCCAAATTACCTAAGAGAAATCCTCCATATTCATCTTCCATGTTCCCTGAAGCTACTAGACACATTATCTCTTTTTTATCATGCCTCCTAGGTTATTAAAATGACCAAGTTGTTGATGAATCCATCCTTGGATTCTTTTCCATCTTTAGCAAAGAATATCAACCTACCTTCATGTATAATTATATCCACTTTCTGGTTGATAATATACATCAACAATTTATGAATTTCACCACACAAGGAGTATTCAGATACAATTCAATTATAATTCATCTAATTTTGTTTCAACAAGGAGATCTATTGCCTATTTATCTTAACAGACAAGATGAGCAGGGAGTGAATCAATCAGTGATTCACTGGATAGAGCTAGTAAAAGTAGGATCATTAAATTTTACATTCTCCCAGTTCATTGATTCCTTCATACATCTAGTTCTCCAATTACTCAATAGCTAGGCAGAGCCCAAAATTGGAGAAGAAATTAAAAAGACACTGCACCTATTAGAGCAAACCAAGACTGGTGACTGGTACCTATACCAGAATTACATTGAGATTAGGATCTATGGTAGTGAGTTGGCTCCATACAAACTGTCTAAGTATGTACCAATGAGAATATTCTCATTGGAATACATTAGACAAATGATAAATATGGATGAAGTCCATTTTGTATCAGGCAAGAAGAAATCACAGTTTAAACTCAAAGCCAAAGTAGGGAGTTTCATCTATAACACTAGGTCTACAGGTACAGAAGTAGACAGATTGCTAAAGAACATAAGCCTCCAACCAAGCTTCACTTGGTCGTATGATCCTTTTGGGATTATTTAAGTTCTCAGAGTGCAGTTGAAGGCAACACCTTACAACCATACTCCCATGCCAGAATTGGATAAGTTCATGAACCAGGAGCAATGGTCTGAAGGTACTGTTATAGCTCCAAATCTCACTCTTATGGTTTGTTATGCTGTACTCATGGCTTAAGGCAACCCCTCCTTCTAGACCTGGTCCTAAAATTTAAAAAACAGTGTTTTATGCCTTATACGCAACATTGCCCTGAGTTAAACGCGTGTATACGTGGGTCTGTGTATGCCCAACCCGCGTATATGTATTAAAACACTTAAAAAAATATAAAATTCCTTATTTTCGGGCGGAGATCGTGGGTTTTACCTGCTGATCACCTGTTAGTGCCCGTGGCCCAACTGTTCCCAACCAACTCCCAACTAAAAAACTACTTTGGGAGAGGTATAAAAAGACCTCAAAGGGAAAGCCTAAAGGAGGAGAGAAGAGAGAGAAAGGTTATTATGCTGAGATTTTTCCCCTGACCAGGTCTGAAGTCCCTTGTGTCTTTTGCACTTCCCCCATTTGTACAGGAAACTCTTGTTTCCTTGTGTGTTGATGTTCATCCATTACTTGTGACATCATGGAGAGAGTCATGGAAGGAGTTTGTTCGAGGCTTGAGGCTGGAACGGATCTAGAAGGAAGCTTTTCTTGGAGCCTGCTGAAGGTGACTCAGGTGAAAATATTCCTTTTTATGTACTTTATTTGTCTATAATAAAAGAAACACATGTCTTGGTTCCCGAAATGAATCCTCTTTATGTTAATGATATTCATGTTTAGAATTCATATGTAAATGGTTGTTTGGATTTCATAACTAACTGCCTTTATTTATAACATGAAGATGGTTTCTTTATAAGGTTTTGTCCATATACTGCTGTGTTCTTTGGAATTGGTTGTTTTGCAGGACAAAAGAAAAGAAGGGAACTCCAAGAAGGGTTTGGACCCTAAGGCCATTCTCGAACGTAGGACCTAAGGTACGTACCCTTTACAATAGAATTTTCTTATAATAGCATAATGGTTGTGTGAATGTGTGCTTCTTTGAATAGACAACTTTCAGTATGCTAGGGTTTCAACCCAAAAAGCCCTAGGGGAACATTTCCCTCCAACAGAATTGGCAATTCCGCTGGGGACAACACTCTTGTTGTTCCTAGTTTGGGTGTTTTTCAAGCCAATCAGGGCTCAGCTGCCTGTTTGTTTGCTGTTGCTGTCTGGTCTATTTTTGAACTTTAAGTTTTGCCAGTTTCTTCAGTTTGTTTTTTATTTTTCTTGAAACCTTTTATATACGCTATTTTTCTTAGTTACAGAAGCGTATGTATGCATGTTGCTTTAAGTGAACCCGCGTATACGCAGGTTTCCTTAATTACAGTAGCGTATACACGCATTCTGTACATAAGTACAGTCATGTATATCTTGCAATTTTCAAGATTTGTAAATCTTTTTTTCTCTGAAGGTCTGTCTGGTAGTTTGAGTCAGTCTGAAACAGTCATTTTCCAGTATCAGTTATTTGTTTTACAGCGAGCATCTTGTTCCGAATTCTCTCTGAGTATGAGAAGTATTGGTCTTGTTTTTTGTTGATTGCAAGCGTCATCGTTTTTTGCTAAAGCATGCAAGATTTCTTGCTAGGAATCTTGGCTGCTCTGACTCATCAAGGTAGTAAGATTGATCTCAATCTTTGTGTTAACCTTGCTTTTGGTGACTTTTTGTTTGCTTGACAAAAACCGCTTTTTGTGACCATCCACTTCTTTGTTTCATGAAAGTTGTTGATTGACACTTTCTTGGAATTTGTCTTTTTGATCTTTTTGGTTTTCATTGCCAAAGCTTTCATTGTTGCTTTTGATTGTTAAGAGCACTTTTAAACACATTTATTTTTGTTGAGTTTTCATCCGTTGTGTGGTGTCAACTTGCAAAAGTGTTTGATTGCCTATTCTTCAATCACAAGTTTTAGTGTTGTTGAGAGCATTTTTGAAAAGACTCTTTGGTTGTTACTTTTGAAGAAAATCTTTTTGAAAAACTCAGTTTTGCTTTCCTGAACTTGGTTTTCATTCGGTTTCCTTTTAGTGAGTGAAAGTGCTTTATGTTTGTCTTAGAACTTGTTTTTAGTGTTTAGACAAAATGAATAGTAGCATCTCATATTCCATCTAGACATTTTAAGTGGCAAGATAAAGATTGATAAGCAAGCAACTTTAATTTTTTGTTTTTAGAGTAGTTTTGAATCTTGCATTAGGATAGATTTGCATCCCCTTTTAGGCATACATAGAGTTGTTAACTTTTTTGAGTGTGAAGCGTGAATTAACGGAAAGAAAAGAAAATTTTGTTTTATTAGAAGTTCCTCTGAACCCTATAGAGATTGCTCTTCATCGAAAAACGAAAAAAGTGCATGTTCATGTAGTTAAGTTTTTATTAATTTCTTTTGCGTCAAAAAACACCACTAGTTTCACTTCCATTACCTTGTGACTTAAAGAACAGCCTATGTTAAAATCAAGCGCTAACTAAAATTCACTAGAAATTTTTGTTTTAGTCAATTACACCAACAAGTTTAGGATTTTAGGGCCATGGATTAGGCGAGTGGAGAGTTAACTCTCCAAGGCCATATAAACGTCAAACATAGGAGTTTGAATAACGAGAGAAAATCCAATAGCGTTAGGAAGACCAGGAAAGCTCCGGATCTGGGAGTTAAGCATGAGGGTCTGTGAAGACAGGGAAGAGAGATACCCCCTCTCCTACTTGTCCGAACTTACCTCAAGACCGTTCCGCCTGGCTTTTGCGACGATTTGGTATCCATAGTTGCTACTCCTAGGGATCTACACAGGTGGCTGTGGAGGGGAATCCCATGGCACCTGAGGTCGACGTTGCATCACTCTCGATAGTACTACTGGAGGGCACCCTTGCAAAGCTTGGGGGCTTGCACTGACGTAGGCTGTTGTTAGGAGGTCAGCGTAACTTCCTCTGATACCTTCGCTGATAGGACTGGGCCCTCATCATCCCAGACTATCTTCGGAAGGCCCCTTATTTCACTTTCTTGTATTTTGGTGTCCGGTCCTAATCACCCGGAGCGGAAATACTTGGAAGTTGTTTGACTGGTTGTTATCTTTAGGGACTTTATAGTGTGTGCTCTGTGCTCTTAGTTGGACTAGCTTTCAATTTTTTGAGTATTTAGTTAGATCATAACAAAAATTCAAAGTGGTTGACCGATCTCCCAGACGGTCTCGAAGACTTCGTGGTCTTTCACCACCAAGTTTAGAGCCTTCTCCTAGAAGGCGCAGAGGTAATACTACCGGTGGGTTCCGTCCCACGCCGGTTGACGCATCGGGGATTGATCCTCCTCTCGGGGGCATTAGTGTTCAAGCAAGGCCTGGAACTTTTGAACAAGAGAGGGACACTCTAGTCCTTTCTCGAGTTCTCTTTCAAGCGGAGAACAACATAGAGGTAGAAGAACTCTCAGAGTCATTAGCGGCTCCGAATTCTCCACTACCATCTAGTCATTCAGACGTATTACAATATGTTGGGACTCCGACGCATAGACCGTCAAGTCCAGGTTACGCTACGCGCTTACCATCGATGACCACTACTGGAAGCATGGCTTCTACAAGTGCTACGACTATGCAAACTCCAACATCAGTGCAAGGGGGAGGAACGATTTCCATCTCCTCTGCTTCCTTGTTTGGATCTTTTGCTAGCACATCTTTAGTTGGGTCTACCTCCATTCCGTCCACGAGTGGAAATGCCCAAACCAATGCTTTTGGTACTAGATTCTTTCCATTTGGCACCCACTCACAGGGTATTCCATTGGTTCCATTTAGTGTCGCTACGTCCATGATGGGCGGATCGACTTCATTCCAGGGTTTTCCTTTCGGAAGTGGTCATATACCACATTCCAACCCGACGATAGGATCCATGCCTTTTTCTTCTGTAGGACAAAGCAGTAATCCTTTCCAAGGTTGGACTAACCTTGGGGTTAGTGGCGCAGGAACTAGGAATCCGTTTATCGGCCAACATGGGAATACGCCGTACTCCACGGTTAGTTCATTTCAAAGTATTCCTCCCCTAGCTTCGGCTTGGAATCCTTATCAGGGGTTATCAACTCCTTACAATCCTTTAGGAGGAAACTTTGCTGGTTATGGAGGTTTTGCGGCCGGAGTTGGTCAAACTCCGAATTTTGCTGGATCAAAAGGCTTGCCTTTTGGTTCAGTCGGTTCTATGGGTTACTTCGGGCAACCTGGTGCCTCCCAAAATCCAGGACAATCTTTTCAGAACTTCGGGAGTTTTGCCCAGTCTGGGTGGAATCCCCAAGGTCCTCCTAGGCTTCCATTTCTGGAAACGTTGAACTTGCCAGATCTCACTAAGTTAACAAATGACCCAATCAAGTACAATTCGGCCTAGCCTCTGGTCCCAACCAAACTCCCTTCAGACATTCCAAAATTCGAAGGGAAGAGCGCTGAAGACCCAGGCAACCATGTAACCACATTCCATTTGTGGTGCTCATCTAACTCCCTTATCGATGACTTGATTAGGTTAAATGGTATATAGAGTTGCTAGGGGGCAATTTTATGTCTTTCGTTGACTTAGCCAATATTTTCTTAAATCATTTCCATTTTCCTATCCGCTATGATGCTGGAACTGAACTTCTGGCTACTTTTTGTCAGGATAAGGCAACTCACATTTCTGACCATATTCAGGAATGGAGATGGAGAAAGAGGCTCATTAAAGCCAAAATCCACCCAGAGTACCGTCTCGAGTGGTTTTTGAAATCTTTACAACCCAAGATCTCCAAGGATGTCTCCATGTCTGGGGTCTATTCTGAGGAGCAAGCCATTTTTAGGGCCCAACAATTAGAATTGATCTACTCTCAGTCTGGGATCCTACAAAAATACTTGCCAGATGCTCCTGGGTCTAAGGTTGACGTAGCTAAGTTGAAGCTAGGTCTGCACGCCGATGGTATCGTTGGGTCAGTAGACACAACTACCGTGAACTTGTTGAACCAATTGCAGCAGTTGTCCTTACAAACTGCTTCTAACAACCAAGTCACATCGTCTAATCCCTGGCTTCCCAAACTTCTTCAATTAATGCTGTCCAATCTGATAACCCCAAAGGAAATCAAAATTCCAATGGGAAAAAGAAAGGACGAGGTAAGAAAAAGAACTAGGATGGGAAGCCTGATGCAAATAAGTCTGGCAACAACGCTAGTGGTGGTAGAAATGAGTCTAGAAAGAAAGTTAAGTTTCCATGCAAGTTGTGCAGGGGAGACCATTTAACTCATCTCTGCCCTAAGATTGAAGACGCTCAGCGCTTGTTAGGACAGCAAGGGACTTCTAGTTCTCAGGCTCTGTTAACTAACCCTTTTCCCCAAGGGAAACAACTTCTTGCTGGCGCAAGTTCAAATCCTAGTACCTCCGCAGGGGGCAACCAGGAAGGGGAAAAATCATCGAATGTTTTCATGATGGGTTCTAACGTCCATGTGACTACTCGGTCATGTGATTATGGTGAAGCCGAAACTTCCAAGGACAAGATTGTTCCCGGAAATACTGACCTTCACATTGAGCGACCCCCTGTTGAGACTATACCATGGATACCGAAAGGTTCCGCTAAACGCACGACTATTAATCCTAATGCCAGGGCCGCCCAGAATTACTCCATTGTGGAGGATCTGGCTCAGAGTCCATGCACCATGTCCGCTTTAGAGGTTCTTAAGTCGTGTCCAGCTTAGTGAAGTGCTTTACTTTCCACAATTGGAGCAGTCGATCCAGCTAATTCTTTAGTGCTCACTTTTGACATGTTAAATGTCAAAAAGTGACTCCCTCATCATATGGCTTTCCAAATAAAGTCTACATACCAGAAAATCAACATTTTTCGTACCGTTATTGATGAAGGAGCTTCCACATGCGTCATGTCGATGTCATTCTGGAAGGCTATTGGATCACCATCAGCTGTTCCTTCACCCACCGTCTTGAATGCATTTGATAGTCATTCTCATAAGCGCATGGGATTATCCCGGCCTTTCCTATATGTGTTGGGGGGAAGGTCGTCAATATTGAAGTAGAAGTCATAGATGCTAACCTAGACTATAATCTCCTATTAGGAAGGAACTAGGTATACGAAATGGACGCCGTTGTTTCGACTCTATTTTGTGTCATTTGCTTTCCTCATGAGGGGAAAATCGTTAAGGTTGATCAAATGGATTATTGTCGAGTCGATCCTCAAGCAAGCTCTGACTCTACTATTCCTTTAGTGGATAACCCTTGCCCGCCTACTGAGAATTTAGGAGTAGGAATGTATTCCTCATTGATGGGTACCTTTGATATTCCCTCTCCTTTCGCTAAAATCAATGCCATTTCATCATCTAAGGAGTCCCCTCAAGAAGAGTTCTTTCGAACTCGTTATTTTTCAGACCCTTAGACCTTGCCTTCACCTATAACCACATTAGTTGAAGGACAAGTAAATGGAATGGCATTCCCTATATCTGTAGCTGAGCTTAGATATCAGTCTATCGTAGACTCTGCATACAACCACTCTGCTCCTTTTTCCGAAGAGGAGTTAGATGATGATGTGGCCCCGGCTTGAAGCCTTGATTCTACCTCTGCCCTGGACTGCTTAGATTCAGTTTTACCTTCTGAAGAAGCAATCCTCGAAGCAATGATGGGTATAGATCAACCTTGGGAAGACTTACACCATCATTCATACCTTCTTCCTCCATTGCAGGAAGTAGAGTCTAGATTCTCCGAGCTCTTTACTAGTGATGTTTGTACGGTGTCAAATCCTTTGGCTCCAGCACACATTCATGCTGAAGGTAATGTGTCAGTAATTTCAAAAACAATACCTATAAACATCTCTAGGGACCCTAACGTCATTGAGAATCTCTTCATCGGAATTGAGTGTTCCCCTGAAGAAATTCAAATTTACACCGACCTATTTAAGGAATTTCGAGATGTATTTGCTTGGTCTTATGAGGAAATGCCTAGCATTGATCCTTCTATAGTTCAACATGAGATCAAGACGTATGAGAACACCAAACCAGTTCGTCAAAGGCTTTGGCCAGTTAACCCTAGGAAAGCGGCAGCTATCAAAGATGAGGTTGAGAAGCTGCTAAAGGCGGGTTTCATATACCCTGTTCCTCTTACTGATTGGGTTTCTAATCCAGTCCCTGTAGATAAAAAGCAAGGAACAATCCGAGTATGCATAGATTTTAGGGATTTAAACAAGTCCTGTCCGAAAGATAATTACCCCACGCCATTCATTGATCAGATTATTGACGAGTGTGCGGGTAATGAGATTTTTTCCTTCATGGATGGTTTTTCGGGTTATAATCAAATTTCTATCCGTCCTGAAGATCAACATAAGATAGCCTTTATATGTCCCTAGGGTACCTTTGCATATAGAAAGATGCCTTTTGGTCTTAAAAATTCTGGAGCCACTTTTCAGTGGGCCATGTCATATGCTTTCCACGACATCAAACATGTCATCGAGGCTTACTTGGATGATCTCGCTGCTCGTTCTCGGAAGAGAACTGATCACCCTAGTCATCTTCAATTGGTTTTCGAACGATGTCGTTTTTATAAAATCTGGTTGAATCCCAACAAGTGCGTTTTCACGGTTACGTCCAGTCAGTTGTTAGGGTTCATCGTGTCCAATGAAGGGATTTGGGTTGATCCCTTCAAGGTTGAGGCAATAGTTCAGTTGCCTCCCTCGTCCTCGATTCGACAACTTCAAAGTCTTCAAGGGAAGGCTAATTTCTTAAGACAGTTTATAGCAAACTATGCCGAGATCACTAAAGAGTTCATGCATTTGCTATGGAAAGGAGTTTCGTTTGTGTGGGACGACTTTGCGCAGCGGTCGTTTGATGCTTTGAAAAAGGCATTAGTCTCTGCCCCGCTTTTGAGTCCATCAGATTATGGTAGAGACTTCCTTTTATATCTTGCTGTAGTAGAATCAACCATTGGTATGGTTCTCATTCAGGAGGATGATGCTCTCATCGAGCATGTGATTTATTATTTGAGCCGAGGCTTAATAGGTCCTGAACTTCACTATTCTCCGGTTGAGAAGTTGGCCTTGGCAGCTGTCCATGCTGTCCAGCAGCTCCGTCATTATATCTTGCTACGCAAAACTTTTGTCTTAGCGGCAGTCAACCCATTTCAATTTGTCCTCAGTAGGCGAGTGATTGGGGGCAAATATAATCGATGGATAGTCATTTTTCAAGAATTCGATCTTGAGTTCTTGTCTGCCAAGTCTAAGAAATCCATGGTTTTCACGGAGCTAATTTCTGAGCTACCTTGTGGAGAGGATACTATTTATGAGGAAAGTTTTCCCGACGAACATTTATTCCTCATCTCTTCACTCGACCCTTGGTATGGAGATATCATTGTCTATCTCCAGACTTCGAAGTTTCCCTCTACTTTCTCCAAGGATTAACGTCGAAAATTACGTCATCTGGCTAAAAACTATGTTATCATTGGTGACACATTATACCATCGAAGGGTTGATTCAATCCTTCGGTGTTGTTTAACATCAGAGGAAGCAGAGTCAGTGCTCAATGACTGCCACAGTGGAGCTTGTGGTGGTCAATTATCAGGGCTTGCTACAGCCCAGCGCATCTTACGTGCCGGCTATTTCTGGCCTTCACTCTTTAAAGACTGTGTGGAAGCGGTCAAACGCTGTCACCCATGTCAAATTTTTACTCGGAAGATGCGCGTGCATCCAGCTCCTCTTTTTCCCGTTGTCACCGTCGGTCCCTTTACTAAGTGGGGTATTGATTTTACGCCTTGTAATCCGCCTTCAGCGGCGAATCATAGGTACATTATCGTGGTTGTAGACTACTTTACGAAGTGGGATGAGGCCGCGCCTACTTATAAGAATGATAGTGACACGACAACATTGTTTCTTTTCAATCAGGTTATCTCAAGATTTGGTATCCCGAGAGAGATTGTCACTGATCATGGCAGTCATTTCCAGAATCAACTGATGTCTGAATTGGCTCTCAAATTAGGTTTCCGGTAGGAGCATTCATCTCCTTATTACCCTCAGGCCAATGGACAGGTCGAGGCAGTCAATAAAACTCTTAAGACGATACTCCAACGGACAATTGATAAAAATCGGTCCAATTGGCACGTTATGTTGTATTTGGCTCTTTGGGCATACTGAACCTCCGTTAAGACGGCTACTGGTTTTACACCTTTTCAGTTGGTTTATGGGATGGAATCTATCTTTCCATTTGAATGTGAAATTCCATCTCTTAAATTGGTTGTTGAGCTCCTTCCAGAGACTTCGAGTCTCGAAGAGTGCCTACTTCACTTGGAACATCTCGATGAGAAGCGTCGAGATGCCGCCATGGTGAATGAGGCTCATAAGAAAAGGGTTAAAACACAGTATGATAAACCCGTCCGTCCTCGTGTCTTTTCTAAAGGTGACCTTGTCTTGGTCTATGACCAAGATAAAGACACCTTGGGGGCAGGCAAATTTAAGCCTATGTGGTACGGTCCTTTCATTATTAAACGAGTTTTATAAAAAGGGTCGTATGAGTTAATCGATTTTGAGGGAAACTAGCTGATGGAGCCAAAGGGTTGTATGAGTTAAAATCCTTATTTTCAAGCGGAGATCACGGGTTTTACCTGCTGATCACGTGTTAGTGCCTGTGGCACAACTGTTCCCAACCAACTCCCAACTAAAAAACTACTTTGGGAGAGGTATAAAAAGACCTCAAAGGGAAGGCCTAAAGGAGGAGAGAAGAGAGAGAAAGGTTATTATGCTGAGATTTTTCCCCTGATCAAGTCTGAAGTCCCTTGTGCCTTCTGCACTTCCCCCATTTGTACAGGAAACTCTTGTTTCCTTGTGTGTTGATGTTCATCCATTACTTGTGACATCATGGAGAGAGTCATGGAAGGAGTTTGTTAGAGGCTTGAGGCTGGAACGGATCCGGAAGGAAGCTTTGCTTGGAGCCTACTGAAGGTGACTCAGGTGAAAATATTCCTTTTTATGTACTTTATTTGTCTATAATAAAAGAAACACATGTCTTGGTTCCCGAAATGAATCCTCTTTATGTTAATGATATTCATGTTTAGAATTCATATGTAAATGGTTGTTTGGATTTCATAACTAACTACCTTTATTTATAACATGAAGATGGTTTCTTTATAAGGTTTTGTCCATATACTATTGTGTTCTTTGGAATTGGTTGTTTTGCAGGACAAAAGAAAAGAAGGGAACTCCAAGAAGGGTTTGGACCCTAAGGGCCTTCTCGAACGTAGGACCTAAGGTATGTACCCTTTAGAATATAATTTGCTTATAAAGCATAATGGCTGTGTGAATGTGTGCTTCTTTGAATAGACAACTTTCAGTCTGCTAGGGTTTCAACCCAAAAATCCCTAGGGGAACATTTCCCTCCAACAGGTACTCTAACAGAAGCTGATGAACAGGTTATATCAACTCCTTAGACAAAGACTCCAGCTACACAGAGTACTCAGCATAAAAGAGCCAGAGAGGAAACTCAGTCAGCTACAGAACCATGTAAAGAGTACTATATCCTACAAAAGAAGTTGAAAACTAGGTTGTCAATGTCATCAGGAAGTAAGCCACCAGACATATTTGATCTTGGAGAATTGGAAGATGTTTCATCAGCAGGGACCATTGATATCAAGCCTCCCTCTACTTCTTCAACTCCTTCTTCAACTAAACATATGGAGATTATCCAATCAACTGAGACCAGCTCAACAGGAGATACTAATATCTTCTCAACATTTTTGGAAATCAAAAAAAAGAATGAAAGTCTTAAATCTCACATTTACAGTCAATTTTGGAAACAGACATCCACTTCTAAGCATAGAATTCTCTCTACCTTCGATATTGAAAGAGGAAGGATGCAAATGGAATTTTTGCAGGCTCAGATTCCATTTCCTAAATCCACAACAAACTACAAGATGACCATCTTCTCATTTGATGTGAACCAAATACATCCCATTGATCAAATGGATTTGCATAGGCAATCAAGTGAGATGTTATTTTCAACAATGACTACAACTACCATGTCTCTTTCCAAGCTCAGATTGGCTTTGCCCAATGTACAGTCACAACTTAAGATTGAAAAGCTGACATCGTTGTCTAAAGATAACAAATTAAAATCTTTAGAAGATATCATTATCAAGATTGGATATGATCCCCAGGACTGTAAAGCAATTGAAGAAATACTATAAAAGAAGAATGTTGAGATTACAGCCTTGAAGAAATAGTTGAAGCTACCTTCAACTGAGGATCCACAGACCAAAGAAATGGAAAAAAATGAATAGCATGGGGAGGAGATGTTAAAGCTCATTATTGAGAAAAACATAAAGATTAAGAAAATGGAGGAGCAAATAGAAAAAATTCTCAAGGAAAAAGAGACAACACAACTTGTTGTGGCCTCAGTAACAACAATTCCAATGACGAGTACAGATTTAAGCTCATCTCCTACTGGCATTGCTTCGTCTTCAACAATAGGTGAAACAACAAGGTTATCACAGGAGCTACAAGCACAAAAACAACAAAATGAGAAGTTATTATAGAAGTTCCAAGCTCTAGAGTCACAAAAGGTGAAAAATGATACTTTGTATGTAGAAGAAATGAAAAAGTCACATAGGTTAGAGCTCAAGGTTAAATAATTAGAAAGCAAGACTCTAATGGCAGACACTTTGGCCCAAGCCAAAGAAGATATCTGGTTAGATATTAGGCACTCTATAATAGAAGTATGGCCATCCATACAAATCATTTTTGAGCAACAAGAACTGATTGCTAAACGCAGGGCAGAGATAGAGACCCAAAAGGCATCATTGGGCAAAAAACCCAAAGAAGCATCAGGAATGATCAGGGTACTCAATTCTAAGACTACGTGGAAGTTACAAGAGATGAACATTCCAGATAAGACAACTACTATTTTGGAAATTAAGAAATTCTTAGTGAAGAAGAATTTGTTAACTCAACTAAAAAAAAAGTGTGATGCTTTGAACACTACAGTAAGGAGGTTTCACTCTAAATTCATTATATTACATAAGAAAGGTTTACCAGAGATAGTATCATCATATGATCAACTAGTAAAATTCGAGGAATACTGTGAAAGGCTTTATACCATTGCAACAGACAATAGTCAATTTGCAGGGATAAAAAGGAAGTTACTAGAAAGGAGTTTTTGGAAGCTTTAAGCTTAGACCTCTCCCTTAAATATGAAATTGGTCATCTTTTTCTCACCAAACGCAATTTTGAGAGATATATCGAAGTTGATGAGATACTTAGAAGGATGGTAAATCTCAAGATACCTAGTGAGAAAAGGTGGGATCAATTGTGTGAAACAATTGATTAGAATTTCATTCCAACAAGAAGACAACAACAACAGATTTTGAAGGAAGAGTCATCAACAACTTCCTATCTAATAGGGACACATCATGTAGCAGTTTTTATTTTCCTATCTTCTTTCAAGCTATCTTGTAATCAGTTTGGGATATTTTGTTTAGAACTTGTATAAACAACTCTCTTCTATGAGTTATTGAAGGTCGTACCTTTCCATAAGAAATTTTGTAAAAGCATTTATGTACAAGCTGTTTCTAGATCACTGATAATAAAGCAAAGTATTCTGAATTTGGTCTCATACAGTTTCATTTTCTTCTGTAAGTTTTTCATGTGTTTCGTTCATTATGTTTATTCTGCATATGTTTAAGTTTTATAGAGATATCAGGTGAGAATAAATGTGTTACAGTTATTCGTAAAATTCCTTTATGAATTTATTATCATAAAGAGACTAAGATATTGGACTATTTGTCTAAAAAGCTCCCTCTAAATCATAAAATTGTCAGCATATTATGTAATCTTAAGCAGATTTTGTCAACCTTTGAACATTGGACAAAGGTTTTCCCACTTATGATAATTTATCTTTCTGTCTGAAATCTAAATTAATCACACCTCCTTACTATTCTTTCTAAAAACCTTATAAATTCAAATCACTATGTGAAGTCAAATAGCAGCTCTTTGATTATCTATTAGTACAATCTAAAAGAGTTAATACATCATTCTTACAGTTTGTTCTATGTATTGTTCCTCCATAAAAACCAAAACCAAAACCCCTAAAACAAATATCTTAGATGCTCTGACATGATCAATTGACCATTATCATCTTAGAGGAACAACAGGCACATCAAACTGCACACCTTCAAGGTAAATGATTTGGTTTTATTATATGACAGTAAGTTTGATAAGATCCAGGAAAACTTTAGATGCTATGGGTGGGCCATATGTTATCAAAGAGATTATAGATGGTGGAGTAGTTTAGCTTGTGAATTTGAATGGAGATCCATTTCCGGGAAGGGTAAATGGAAGCCGATTGAAGCCATACACTGGGGATCCAACCCAATGACTACATGATGGTAGAAAAATATTAGTGCTCCAAGCAGTTGCAAGGAGGTGTGGGACTATAAACTACACTGCCCTATTTGTAGAGCTATGTGACAGTGGGGCTGCGCGAAAACGAATGATGTCACAGTACCAGAAGAAGCATGAAGGGAGATGTGCTATAAGGGAAGAGACCGCGCAACACAGCCAAAAATTGATCGTTATAGTCACCGTTCATGATTTGATAGTGAGGAGATGGTTAAGAGGAGCAGGGGGGCGAAATTTAAGGCATTTAAGGTTGAAATATTAGGATATATGTCGCTAAATCAGCATTTATGGACGGATTTTGGGGGGAATGGTCGAATTTGAATTTGAATTCGCCTATAAATTACGCGTGGTTGTCCAACAAAAAACACTTTGAATCCTTAGAATTTTTGTGTTGAGTTGTTGATTGTTTATGAATCTTCAAGTTTCCGTTGATTTAGTCACTAGTTCTATATTTTATAAGTTACAGAGGATACCCAGCAGTTTATTCTCAGCACGATGTTCGGACCAGGAGAGATTGTTAGTACTGGAGGGGTTTTCAGCTCTGAGGGAGCTACTCCAGAGGTAATGAGTAGGGAGGCTCCAACTGTTGTGCCTATGGTACCAAGGTCACCTAGGCCGAAGCCTACACCAGTGAGAGAAGTGCCCAAACCTAAGAAGGACAAGCAGAAGAATCCCATGCCAGTACGTGAGTCACTGAGGAAGCATGCTACTACAAAGGCCCAGAAGAAACAAAAACCGAGTGCTAAGGATAAGGGGAAAGTGGTGGATTTGGAGGCCAAAGAGGGCGCAGAGGACATAGACACTGAGGGGGTGGATCTTATATCCAATTTGCCAGATTATATCCTTTTGTACAAGGGAAAAGTGAAGGTCCTTAAGGACCCAGATGTAGGACAATTCCTCCTCAATACACTCCTATTATTGGAGAACCTCACTTTTGAAGGTCCACGCTTGGCATAGATTCCCCATCTCAAGCTAGAATACTGGGATCTGGCGGACCATGAGAGGTTCCCCCACTTGGAAACAAAGAACTATATGAAGAGGGTCTTTTACAAGGAATCATGGTTTACTGCGTTGGAGCCTGTGAAGTGGATTCGCGGAGTGAACCAGTGGGGGTTGCTAAACCTATTATGGGTGCCCCACTACCACTGCTCCAACATCAACTTGATAGTTATCAAACAGTTGTTGACCCTGGTGCATGATGGTTGTTTGTGGCTAAGCGTGTTGATCCCTATTACTGATATGCTGATCCATCAGATCACGCTGATGTTGCACTCAGGGTTGAATCCGGCCAAGGATTTTGGCGAAAGAATGAGCGAGGCCGACCTTGCTGAAAAGATGAAGGATAAGTTCAAACTTGTGAAAAAGCCACGCAGGTACTAGATCACCTATATCCCTGACCCCACAGTGAATATTGCCTCACAGATCCTTGCGGGAAAAGTCATGAGGAAATTCTGCATGGATGAGGTTTTGATGCCAGTGATTTCTTTGGCTGCCTAGTGCGTAGAGGTCATACAGTTCAATTGGTCACACTACCTTTATAGCGAGTTCCTTGTGAACTGTCAGGGGGCGCAGGACGAGAGTAAAACATTCCACTATTCGTGGTTGTTTCTCTCCATTGTGCTCGTCACTTGGGATCTACTGGAGGACAGTCAGTTTCCTCCCGTGGATAAGGATTTGCCAGAGGTTGCACAGTTTTCATCCCTCTGAGCAATAAAGGACGTCGCACCCATCACAGAAACCAAAGTTTTTTGGGTGCTAATGGAGGCGAGCATTTGCATGGCCATCAACTAGAAGCCATTGTTGTCACCAACCATGTAGAAGCTTTCATAGTATGCAGAGTTTAAGGCTGAATTCCATCACGTATACATCTAGGTGCAGAAGGATCCACAACAAAAATGGTTTGACCTACCTTACCTCGCTACAGAAGATTCTATTCAGGTGGTCATCAAGCATTGGCCAATAGATTAGTACACTTCGTTTGATTTGGTTGCAGGCACCAACAAACCCATAGAAAATAAGAAGAAGGAAGCAGCAAAACAAAAGGTCCAGCAGTTGGCTGAGAAGTAGAGAAAAGAGGTCGAGGATAAGGCTTGGGTGGAAGCGGAGCGCACCGCGAAGCAGCAGGCCAAAAAATAATGAGCCTAGTGGTAAGTCTCCTTCACCCCAAATAGAAGAGGCAGAGGAATCAGAGCAGGGTGGCGGTGGTTAGGAGGAGTAGAGAACTCCCTTTCAAATCAAAAGGTACAGGGAACAAGGAAGGGAAGGGTCATGGAAGAAATCAAAAGAGACAAAGCTGTTGTTGGATCCTATTACTCTGACAAATGACGACCTGGATGAAATAGGTGACAAGATGCTTGATACCACATCAGAACTGTTCCAGTAGTTTGAATAGAAACACCAATAGGAGCTAAGTAGCATCCCGAAGGAACTGCGCAAGCTGTAGATTCAGACAAGTATGATCTGGGTAAGCGCAGGGTAGAGTAGCATTGCATTAACAAGTTTGGCACCGAGGACCACTTAGGTAACAAATATGGTTCAGTCACTGGATCTCTTGGTAGTCGTGTTGCTAGAGGGATCCTTGAGTGTGAAGGTGGCTGATGGCAAGGTCATCATAAGTTCTTTGAAGAATATTGGCCTCAACCTGGCTGTGCTCCCCAATGAGTACCTTCGCATGTTGCAGGCAGGTGTGACAATAGAATTTAGAGCTCGGGAGAAGCACGCACTCAGCCTCATTAGTGAGTATCAGGTGAACAATGAATTGATGTTCACTGATAAGATAGAGGTGTTGAAGGCCAAGGATACAATCCAAGTGCAGAGCACCTAGTTGGCAGCCACAGTGGCAGAAGCATGTAGAACGGTACCGAAACTGTATATCCCAGAGGACACACCTTAGGAGGCAAAGATCAGAAAACTTGCTACGGGCGTGCTCGACGTTAAGGTAGAGGTGGATAGAGTCGAGTTTGAGATGAACCTAAAGATAACAGAACTGGAGCTCAAGTCACAGCCTTCAACCCCACTAGAAGTAAGGGAACAATGTGAAGCCACTATAAAAGATGGAGTCGCGACAGTGGATATCGCAGTGGTGGACTGCACTGTGCTGTTTGAGCAAGCTATGGAGGTAGTCATAAACTTGCGGTAAGATCCCACTCTGCAGGTATTAACTACAAAAGCTCGCAATCTCCAACAACAATATGATGAAGTGAGGGCGATGACGTGCACTGTTGCTACAACACAACACCTTGCCAAGCTGCAGGAGGCAAAGTAGCTCCTTACGTAGGTGGAAGTAGTGCAGGAGAAAGAGGTTGTTCTTAAGGCCAGATTGGGGCCCTAGTTGGATGAGGCCTACATTGTCTCCGCCAATATTCAAGAGAAATTGGAGAACTTGCAGAGTACACAATAGAAAATCAAGCAGGACAGTGTAGGAATAGCCATAGAGTAGCTGGTGGAACAAATCAAGCAGGAAGCCACACAGAGCATGACTGAGGTAGCAGTTGCACAAGTGGAGCTGGGGGATCTTTGCAGTAAGATCTCCATGCCCATCGAGTCACGATCTTTGTGTTGGGGGCCTATTGGGATGGGTCCCCTAGGGTCAATTTTGGGGCAAAAACCCGAGTTTTGGGGAAAAAGCCCAAGTTTTGTTGTATAAAGATGAAAATTGTCCGCAAATTGTGGTTGTGGAGCACGTAGATAGTTAAAGAGTCATAAAGGATTTTTCCCTTCTTTATGTAAGTTGAGTTGGATTTTTGAGAATCTACCTATGGTCCACGAACCATGGGATTGTATAAATAGGTGTGTCTTAGGATGTCTAAGGTAAGTAATGAAGTTTGTATATGGAAGAAGTCTAGGGAGTTAGTGGAAAAGATTAGGAGGAAAGGCTCCAGAGTTGTGTGTGCAAAGGCCTAGAGTAGAGCCTGCAACTAAGTGCGCAGACCCCTGCAGCTGAGTGCATAGGGAACTTTGAGTCTGTAAGTTGAACTAAATATTAATAAGGAATATTGTTGCAGAAATACCTGTGTTTATCTCTTTACTTATGTTTTATATGAATGTGCTTTATGTTATGATGGCTTTATGAACTAATGATATTTTGATGCACGACTTTACATGATTTATACTATTATGAACGCATTGATGTTAACTAATTATGTGAAGATTATCTTGTTGTATATTGAAGTTATCAAACACTTAAACCGATCTGAGTAACTACTGGGTTAAGAGTAATATTTGAGGCGTGTAAATAGCAAATTAGCCAGTGCAAGGTCTGCGAAAGATAATCATAGACCTTCAGGGAGGTCTAGAGGCTGATTAAAGGGAGTTATATCGATAATACATAAAGGCTTATCAATCTATGTGAAGGCTTATTTAGGGCCTAAAACGACATCAAACCGATCTCTGGGTGCAGAAACTTGGTTCCAACATCACCCCATACTGCTTCGAGTGAGACTTCAGTCCACGCTCCATGGATTTATTCCAAAAGGGCTAGTAGTGTAGGGATTTGTTTCACGCAATTAACTCTGAACCTTGGTTAGGACTCGCTAAGCCAACAAAAATTCTTGGAGGTAGTGTCCTGCTGGCCCCACAAACTACGCAATATAGTTTCCTGGTTCCATGTCACTTCTAACTGAAATTGTGCATTGTGCAGTTTCAGTCCTCAACATGCTAGGTTGGATTGTGCATTGCACAGTTCCAGTGGTCAGTCATCCTCCTGACAACCCGGACTGTGCCTTATGCAATTTTGGCAGTCAGTCTCCAGACCTCCTGGCGGAAATTGCACAACCTTCACGATCAATCACACAGGTATATTGCAAGTCAGTCATCAAGTTTGTTTTGGTTTTTAACTGAGAGATTTCTTTCCACAAGTGTTGCTATGTTTCCAGGCATCATAGGTGTTCGTCTATCTCTCAGAAGCACAAGTACAATGGCCTTTAGGAGAGTAGAGTCAAAGGACACCGCTGAGAGCACAATAGGGGTTGCAACCAAGCAAGTGTATATGAACTTGCCTACCTATGAAGACATCAAGTCGTTCGTAGACAAGGACATCAAGATAATATGGTAGCAGTAGAAGGCAACACACCTACACACAATGAATGCAAGAGGAAGGTAGTTGACAACATAGAGGCAGAAAAAAGTTGCAAGGTTAAACAAATCCACTTGTGATGAAAACAACTTTAGAGACTGAGGCTATGAGGTGACGGCACGACATGAAGATCGTGCGAAGGTAGAGAGAGAAATAAAGAAGGAGTTGCATGTGCTGAAGTAGAAACTCAAGGAAGAACAGGAGTTGCACATATGAGAGAATGAGTTGCAGCAGGAACATGACAACAAAGGGCGTAACATGCATAGATGGATGAAACTGCACCCACACAAGTTATAGATCCATCTCAGCAGCTGGCACGAAGCAGACAAGGTGAGCAGTGTTGTTGATCGCATGCAAGGGAATTCAGTAGCATGCATGTCATTGTGCGCACACATGCGATCCCACCCATTCGGCACACTCACCGAGGCAAAGACAAGAAGCAAGTTCAATTGGAGCTGAACATGTACTTAAACAAGTTGATGCGCATGGTTACCAACACACACTTGGAGATCAAGATAGACACAATGCATCAGTATGTTGTTGGTCTAGCCACACTCATAGATGATGTGTATGCTATAAAACGAGTTGGACATAGGGGACATATCAGTGTATCTGGATGAAATGGAGGCAAGAATTCGCTTTTAGCAAGATGTCACCATTGAGCCCGCGGACACCATCACAGATGACCAAGCTTGGCATCAATTCACCACCATCGACCATTAGAAGGATGTCAAAGAGTTGGTCTGACCATAACAGTCCAAGTGTTAGTGATGTCTTGCATGGCTTTCTCAAGCCATTTTGTCTCACATGGGCACATGTGCAGATTGTATGTAACGTCTTGTCAAGTGGAAATTCAAGTGTCGATAGTTGAATGTAATAGTCATAGAGTAGCTGAAGAGTCATGAGGATAGATGAATGGTCACAAAGGGGAAGGTCATGGGTCACCCCACCCTTTGCTATAAATAGAACCTCATAACTCATTGTAAAGGATTTTGGTCAGCCAAGCTTCTAATAGGAGTATCTTAGAGAAATCTTGGACAGTATTGTAATGAGTCTTGTCTTTTCCACTATGCAAAACTAGTATATCTCCTTGGAGGAGCAAACAGCAGTGACTGTAACATTTCGCTATTGGAACTAGTGGTTGCTCATGGTTGTATTGCATGACTGGAACTTACACTTCTTAATATAATAAAGCCATCACATTTCATGCATATGTCGTATTGTATATCAACTATCTTGTTTACTCTAAATGATATATGTATCTGTTTGCTTACACATGCATGTGTAGCTATTTTCTATTTATGTATGTATGAATCTTACCAAAATGTGATGTTGATTTAACCATCACCTTGAATTTCTAGCTTACTTACCTTCCTTGTTGTGATGCATCTTTTCTTATGTGTTACCTCCTTACATACATTCTTTCACAGGTTTCCAAGGGACGCAATCACCTCACCCTCCACATGTTAGAAATACTCATGCAACTTCCTTGACTTGCTACATATGTCACACCCTTGCTACCAACAAGGATGTGTTACTTTCCTCTGTGAAAAATTGTGGTCAAGATGATACCGTACGACCCATTATTGGGACTCCTACACCAAACGATCTGAGGTCTAGTTGGGAATTCTTATTGGGGAGATCCCTTGACATGTTGGTAGGTCCAACACTATCAAAATTTATGGCGGAAGGAGGGACATATATAAATTTGTGTCCTCTCATCTTGTTTTGAACCTTTTCACATCTATCATGGATTCTGTTACACTCACTGTTGGGAGCATGATCCCCCAAGGGTAGTTTTGGGGCTAAAATCCCATGTTTTTGTAATATTATTGTAAGACTCTACATTTTGTGGTCGTGGAGCACAAAGGTATTATGTGTCACAAAGGGTAGTCCGCCCTTATTTTTGTAAAGTAAAGTTAGCTGTAAGAGACCTACCCATGGTCTGCGGACCATGGGATTGTATAAAAAGAGCTAATCTCTAAGTAGATAGAGGGATAAACGAAGAAGAGAGTCATAGCTTTAAAGCGAGAAGTCTAAGTCTTGGGTTGTAGTGTAGGTAGAGGCTCTGTAGCTGAGTGTGTAAAGGCCTAAGTTAGAAGTCTACAGCTGAGTGCATGGACCCCTGCAACTGTGTGCGTAGGGTGAACAGAGTCTATAATACTTGGAAGATATTAATAAAAGGAGTTATTCTGCAATTTTTGTGTAATTGTTCTGTTGACGGGTTTGGATATTTTGTATGAATTTCCTTTATTATGCTTATATGATGCGCGAATGAATGCAATTATATTGAAAAATTGAACGCAATCATGACTACCTGCTTACATGGTGATAATTTTAAGTATTTCACAAGATAAGCAAATTACTTAGGATAATTGGGGGGTTTGCACAGCACACTGCTATAGCAGTGCGAAAGCACCTGTGCTATAGGTTCGAGTTACGTGAAGGTCGATCGTGTACTTTTGTGAAGGTATTGAAAGCCGTAACATAGGGTTTGTCTTACAAGACCTAGAGTGGGATCACCTGCGCGAAGGTATTGAAAGCCGGAATAGAGGGTTTGTCTTACAAGCCCTAGAGTGGGATCACCTGCGTGAAGGCAGGGATAGAAGAGATCAAGCAACATCATAACCATATCAAGGGTGCAGAAAGTTGGTTCCAGCATGTCCCCATACTGCTTTCATGCTCCACGGCCTTATTCGAAAAGGGCCAATAGTGTAGGGATTTGTTTGGCTAATTAATGCTGAACCTGGGTTAGGCCCCATTAAGCCAACAAATGGTCCCATTTCCAAGATCGAAATCTGAATAAGAGATGTGTGATGCCGTATGACTTGAATCAAACTAAGAAGGATATTGGAGACTTGTTGGATAGAAATATCCTCGAATTCACGGCACAGGAGAACAGAAACCCGCGAATGTTAAAAGAATAGTGGTTGGACCGATACTTGTATACAGTGATCCACGAAATCTTTTTCTGCTCTTTCCCTATTGATCTATACGAGTGGATCGCGAAGCTAGCAGATAGCCAAGGAAGGTGGAAACTTGACGGTCCTATTGTGTGGACCCCAGAGCTAGTGTGAAGGTTGGAAGCATTAGAGGATAAGATTACCTGTGTTGTTGATCATTGGATCGATCGCGTCGTAGAAGGATTTCTGAGTGAATTCACGGTTGACATGTCAGTCAGCTATAGCGAGGCAGAGCAATGTTTTTTCAAAGGACCATGAGGTAAGTACGTAAAATCTTTGAATACTTGGATTAAAATGTTGTTGTGCGAAAAATGGGTTATGCAGCTACCTTGATGTTTGAGACTATGCGAAGCGGAAAAATTTATAGAAACAAAGGAAATAAGGGTCCGAAGTATAGCCCCTTGATTTCACCTCCACGAAGAGATGAGGAAGGGATAGCGGAGGTCACTCTATGAAGTGTTATATAGTTAATAAGACAAGGATTCCTGCGAATACCACCTCCACCCACACCACTTCCAACTTCACCCGTACCACCTCCACCTCCACCGTGGTTCAGTATGGCAAACACAGTGAAGTTGCCTTTGTTCAAAGGCTTGGGAAATGAGGACCCAGACCAATTTTGGTTCATTGTGAGGGTTGTATGGGAAGCTCAAGGTGTTATAGATGATCATATAAAGAAGGCGACATTGGTTAGTCATCTATAGGATTGTGAGCTAACCTGGTATATTAAGTACTCTAACGATAACCCGAATGCTAGAGTAGTGGACATCTAGGTGGCACTAAATAGGGAATTTAGTAGGCCTAAATCTAAGGCATAGTCGATTGTGGGATTCAAAGAGATCATGATGCAACCAGGTGAGATGCCTTGGGAACTAGATCAGAGGCTGAAATGTACAATCCACGAAGCCAACATGAATTTGACAGATGGATAGCATTGCGAGTGGTTTGTGGCTTCGCTACTACCACACTTAAGAAGTTCGCTTTCACAACAGAAGATAACAACTCAGGCAGAGGCCTTGGAGATTGCCATGAGACTACATGAAACTCGAATGCAATTTCCTAATCTAGGAGTTCAGCAGATCCATGCACAACTGAAGAACTTGTGCCTTGAGATGCAAAGTCTGAAGCAGGACAATACAGTTCAGCTAGAGGTACACGAGGAGGTATGGTGCTTGAAATGAAAGAGTCAGGGTCATGATAAAGACCATTGCCCAGTCTTTGCATATTACCTTGAAGGAGGAGGACCAATGCCATTAAGGCCAGAAGCTCAAGCAGGACCTAGCACGGGGCCTGCCTTATGGTGCACTATCTGTCAGGTAGCTGGAAACATGCCATGGATAACTGTCACTTGCTACGGAAGTATGTACAAGCACCGCAATAGCTATTCTACAAATTTTGTAGGTCGGTATGACATGATGAGCATACTTGCAGGAGCTATGAATTGATGATGGATAGAACTCCCACCTATAGGGTTCAAGCTGAAACATGCCCCCTTGACCAGAATGCAGGGCTGGCGTGGACAGGATCTCAGGGGCATGGACGAGGCCGAGGTGGAGGAGGACCTAGAAGGGGTTTAGGATCGATTATTTGCTACAATTGCGTAGGACTAGGACACTATCCCGCGATTGCACTAATCCAATGCATCTGTGGTGCAGGTATTGCACACTGTTTGATCATGAAACAAAAGATTGTCCTACGCTAATAGCTACGATACATGACAAAGAAGCACTACCACCTTTGCCGACTTAAAACCTATAGATGATGAGATCTGAGCTGCGCAAGGAAGATCTAAACGTAAATATAGTACTTAGAACTGGAATTGTGACAGGAGATGACAAGGGGAAACATCCAGAAGACAGTACATGGGTTCGCAAAGCCCCAGTGAAAGACGCTGAGTTCGATTTGGAGCGCGCTCGTGAAACCTTCATGGAAGCTAAGAAGAGCTTCGCTAAGGCCTCCACCTCAGGAAGCAAGGATAATCCTGGGCCAAAGATGGATCCCTATATGCTCACAACTTTCCTAGAAACTTGTATGAAGTTACTGGGTAGTGAAAGGGTTACAAGAAATTATCAATAGATGCGTTGGGACCACACCAAGTGAGCCACGCATAGTATAAAAGATTGGCAAGCATAAAACGAGGATGAGACTGACTACATAGATAGGAGAGTATGAAATGGATCAAGTTATTTTGGACCTGGGGTTAGATGCGAATGTCCTACCAAAGCCGACTTGGGAGTGAATGGAGAGACCTGCACTGCAATGGTCTTAGACTCGGCTAAGGATGGTGAATCAACAGAAAATCATCCCCATGGGGTGGCTATAGGGGGTGACCATGGATATTGAGGGAGCAAGCACACTGGCCAATTTTGAAGTAATAGAGATAGTGGATGACAACAATCCCTACCCTGCACTCCTGGGAATTGACTAGGCTACTACTATGAATAGGGTAATCAATCTGAAGAAACAAAAGATGATCTTTGAGAAGAAATATTTGTGCGTAATAATACCCCTCGATCATCCTGAAGGATCACATGATACATAACCAGTCCGCGACTATGAGAGTGATGACAACTTGGACTGTATTTATAAAATAACAGTGTAGAACCAAGATTGGGTGAATCCCACCGTGGATGGACGGATTACAAGGGACCACGATAATTCCTATACTTCAGACTCTGATGAAGAAGTAGAACGCTGGAAAAATCAGTTACATGAAGTAACTACACTAAGTTGCAACATGATGACATAGTCGCTGCGCTATGTGTCATCAGAGGTAAGAAATCTACCTACTTATGATGGTATAAATGAGGTAGATATATTTTTGGATGCATTTGAAAGGGAGGTACCAGAAAAGTAGCGATTCCAGGCCTTGGGCTGGGCACTGCGCGCTATGCTCGCAAGATGGTTGGGTATGCATAAGGGAAGATTTGATGATTGGAGAGAATGTAGGAGGATGATGAGAACATGATTTGGGAAGCCTAAGATGCGACTGATAGACAAATACGATGGGCAGAATGATCCTCACGCGCATTTAGCCAAATGGACGCAGGCTTATGGAGAAAAGCCCCAACTTGAGTGGGTGCACCTGTTTTGTCATACCCTAGATGTTATCCCAATCAATTGGTATATAGAAATAGAGCTCTGCCATGGGATAGGTGAATGGGATATCCTGCATGAAGGATTCATGATGACATTCAGTTTTGAGGATGGCTTTGACAGTATTGATGAAGTGCTCCAAGAGGTGAAAGCAGCCATCTTTAGGATACTGCAGGATCCTTTAGACCTTCTTCAACCTGAATGGGCTACTCAGCTGAGTCACACGCTTGAATGCTATAATATAACTACTAAAGTAGAGGACAAGGATCCACAGAAGATTAAAATTCCAGAACAAAAGGACACTGCGAGGTTCAAGGATCGCAGATTGAGAACCCTGATATAACCGCGCCAGTGAAAACAAAACAAGTGAACATCGGTACGGAGGTAGAACCTAAATTCACGAAGATTGGAGACTACTGGGACAATGTGACGGTGGATAAGGTCACTAAATTTCTCCGCGAATACTAGGGCTTATTCCCTACCAAGTTTACGGATCTGAAAGGAATAATCGGGGACCTAGGAGTGATGAAGATTACGTTAAAGCATGACGCGAAGCCAATTAAGTAGAGGCCTTACTGAGTCAATCCGAAATACAAGGAGCAGGTTCACTTAGAGCTAGACAAAATGCTAGCAGTAGGCATCATTGAGCCTATGGAAGAATCTGATTGGGTAAGCCCAATGGTGGTACAAGAGAAGAAGCAGAAGCATGAGATAAGGATCTATGTGGATCTCAGAAATTTGAATGACGCTTGTGTGCATGACCCTTTCCCGACTTCATTCATGGATGAAGTGTTGGACAATGTAGGAGGCCAGGAAGCATATTCCTTCACTAATGGGTTCTCTGGGTATCACCAAATCAAAATCACACTGGAGGATAGGAGCAAGACAACCTTCACAACTGAGTGGGGTTGTTTTCAATACACTGTAATGTCGTTTGGATTGAAGAATGTGCGTGCAATCTTTTCACGCGTGGTTGTTGCGGCATTCAAGGAATTTATTCATAAGTTCCTGGAGGTATATTTTGATGATTGGAATGTATTTGGGTTGGTTAAGTGCCACATAGCAAGCTTGCGCTTGATTCTGGATACCTGTCAAAGATACCAAATCACACTCAATCTCAAGAAGTGTCTGTGTTTTGTGTTCCTTTTGGGAACCTATTGGGGCATGTGGTTTGCAGATAAGGACTGATGGGAGATCCCATGAAGATTGCGGTGATACTGAACTTGGAAGTGCTGAAGAGTGTGAAACATCTGCGCGCTACTCTGGGACATATGGGATATTATATAAAGTTTATCAAAAGCTATGCCCAAATCATCGTGCCGATGGAAAAATTGTTGAAGAAGGATGTCACGTTCTCCTGGAATGATGACTGTAAGAAAAACTTGGATATATTGAAAGAAAATATGGTTACCGCGTTGATTCTAGTCTTCTCGGACAGGAAGAAAGAGTTTTTCATGTATATGTCAACACATTATGTACAGCGTTGGGGGCAGTACTAACATAGGATGGCGGAGAGTGCTTGGAGCATCCTATCACATTCACAAGCCACAGATTATCCAAAGCAGAGAAGAACTATTCTACCACTAAACGTGAAGGGCTAGCTATGGTGTATGCGCTCAAGAAGTACCAGCACTACTTGCTAGGAGGCCATTTTAATATCTGTACAGATCACTCCACATTGAAGTACCTAGTCAATAAGCCTGTGTTGGGGGGGCGAATCTACAGATGGCTCTTATTGTTCCAAGAGTACAATTTTGAAGTTTTTGTAAAGCTTGGAAGATTGAACATGGGACCAAACCATCTGTTGCGCATCAAAACAGGGGAGGAACCTACTAACTTGGAAGAACGATTGCCTAACGTGCAACTATTTTTAGTGTGTGTCGTAGATGGTCATTTCAAGGATATAATACACTTCCTAACAACAGGAATTGCACTAGAAGGATACTCTATCCAGAAAAAGAAGTAATTAGTGGTGCGCGCAACAGATTTCTCTATCATTGTTGGGCATCTATACAAGATGGGGACTGATGAGATATTTCGATGGTATGTACCTGAGTTTGAATGAAGCAGCATCCTCGTGGATGCTCATGGGGGTGCCACGGGAGGACACTATGCGGGGAGAGCAACAATATAGAAGATTCTATGTGTAGGGTTGTGGTGGCCAACCCTTCATCAGGATTCAAAAGCATATTGCAAGGCATGTGATGTATGTCAAAGAACAGGCAAGCCATCACGAAGGGATGAAATGCCTTTGAATCCACAAATGATGTTGCAACCCTTCGAAAAGTGGGCAATAGATTTTGTAGGACCCATTCAACCACAAGGGAAGAAAGAAGTGAGGTACATTATCATTGCGACGGAGTATTTGACTTGTTGGGTAGAAGCACAGTCGGTGAAGGAATGCATGGGCGCAATGGCTGCGAAGTTCTTATTTGAGCAAGTACTGACGTGATTTGGATGCCCAAGGATCTTGATGAGCGATCGTGGTATGCACTTCCTAAATGAGATGATCAACACACTAACAGAGGAAATTCAGGTATATCACTAGAAGACAACACCTTATCACCCATAGGCTAACGGGACAGTGGAGGCATTCAACAAAGTTCTTTAAAACGTGCTGACCAAGGTTTGCACTGCTCAACGAAGTGATTGGGACCTATGCATACTTGTAGTATTGTGGTCTTATCGAATGACATGCAAGAAGTTGACGAGACAAACCACTTTTAGGCTTGTCTATGGTGTGGAAGCCGTAAAGCCTATGGAATACATCGTGCCTAGTTTGTGCATAGCAGTTCTCACAAGTATGATGGATTGCGGAGCCCTAGAAGAGAGGCTTGCGTAGCTAGATGAGCTCGAAGAAGAAAGATTTTTAGCTGGATTTCACCAGCAGGTCCAAAAGCAGAGTGAAAAGGCATGGCATGATCAACACATCAATATCACACATTTAAGGTAAATGATCTAGTTTTTTTATATGATAGTAAGTTTGATAAATTCCCTGGAAAATTCAGGATGCACTGGTTAGGGCCTTATGTTATTAAGGAGATTACCGATAGAGGAGCGATATAGCTAGTCAAGTTAAATAGAGAACCCTTCCTAGGAAAGGTGAATGGTAGTTGCTTGAAGCCATGCACCGATGGTCTGGCCAGGTGACTAAATGAAAGTAGCATAGTCTTAGTGCTCCAGGCAGCTGAAAGGAGGCACGGGACTATAAACTACACTACCCAAGTTAGGGAGTTGCGCGATTGGAAGATGGTGCGAAGCAAGGACATGTCACTGGGTCCACGACAATCGGGAGGGATCTGCACTACCTAGGGAGCAATCACGCAGGTCGGCTGTAAAGTGACCATTAAAGTCACTTTTCATGAAAAGATGGTAGAAGTGAGGTCAAATGGGGTGGGCGGCTGGCATTTAAGATGAAATTTATGGCTTATATCCTTGAAAACCTGCCACCAATATGACATTAATGAACCGATTTCAGGTGGAATGGTCAGATTTGACTTCAAATTTCCCTATAAATTACAAGTGGTTGTCTAGCAAGAAACACTTGGCATTTTTAGTATTCAACTGTTGAGCTCTCAGGCGCCTATGGACCATGAGTTTTTCACAGCTCTCAAACAAACCCCTGCATTTGCGAACTTTCCTGAGACATCACAAGTACTGATAGAGAGTGTTATGTCATCACCCCCAAAAGTTATCAATACACAGCAAGTGGTAGAAGAGTCAGCACTAGAGATGGAGAAACATGCCGAAGAAGCTACCCCAGAAGTAGCTGAAGTATTGGCGGAGGTCCTTAAATCTCCAAGAACGCCAAGACCGAAGCCAACCCCAACCAAGGAGACCATGAAAGATAAGAAGGGCAAGTAGCCTGCCATCCTGGTGTGCACGTCGGCGAGATGAAAACCAACCAAGCCCACTACCTAGGAGAAAGGCAAGGTTATAAACCTAGAGCTAGAAGAGGAGGATATCAAAGACATCCCCATGGACAATGAGGATGTGGGAGTGGAAATAGAGGAGGTTGAAGCCCATGGTGCAGACCCTATTACACAATTGCTGGAGTATGTCCCTCTTCACAAGCCTAAGTCCAAGGTCCCCAACAAAATTGATGAAAGTAAGACTCCCCTACAAACCCCATTGCTACTAGATGAGATCACTTTTGATGGTTCGTGTTTGGCACGTGTGCCAATTTTGAAGCTTGAAGACTGGGACTTGGCGAACCATGAGAAGTTCCTGAACCTCGCGACTGAACAGTTGATGCACCGCGTCATAGATAAATAGACAAGGATGACTGCACTAGAGCCAATAAAGTGGCATAGAGGAGTAGAGAAGGCAAGATTACTCAACCTGCTCTGAGTGTCGCACTATAACTGCATCCCCGTGACTGTTTTAGTCATCAAGCAGTTGCTGTGCTTGGTGCATGATGAGTGTCTGTGGCTGGAGGAGCTGATACCCATCACCGATATGTTGATCCACCGCATCACATGCCTACTATATATAGGCAAAAATCCAATGATGATTTTTGGTGGCAAAGGTGGCAAGCTAGCGCTCACAGAATCGATGAAAGAGAAATTTAAATTGGTGAAGAAGTTGCGTAGCTATGCAATCTCCAGCATCTGTGACCCCACTGTGAAGGTGGCAATGCAGATCCTTACAGGGAAGGTGATGCAGAAGTGTCATGCCGACAAGGTATCGACGACTGTCGTCATGCTTGCACATCTGTGTGCAGAAGGAGTCCAGTTTAACTGGTCGGACTACCTTCACAACGAGTTCCTAGCCAACTGCCACGAAGCGCAGGAGCAAAGCAAGATGTTCCACTACACATGGCTCTTGATCTTGATTGTGCTTGTAGTGTGGGAGCTAGAGGAAGAAAGCCAATTCCCCTCAGTTGTGCAGGACCTCCTTGAAGCAACAAAGTATGCTTTGCTATGGGAAACCAAGGATGCGGAGCGCATTCGCAAAAACAAAATATTCTGGATCCTTATGGAAATGAATATCAAGATGGCTATCAATAACAAGCCGTGATTGTGGCCCATGGTATATGCTAACCTAAAAATCTATGCCGAATTCAAAGTAGACTTCCATCGGATATCAATCAGGGCGTGGAAGGACCCTGCACAGAAGTGGTATGATTTTGTATACCTAGCCATGGATGATGCCATCGATGCAGCGTTGGATAAATGGCTGGCAGAGTGGCGCACCTCCATGGACTTGGCGATGGGTGGAAGCAAGTCGCCTACATAAAAGAAGAAGGATGAGGCCAATTTGAAGATGGCACAGCTGGTTAAGAAGAGGAAGAAGGAGGCCGCTGAGAAGGCCAAGGTAGAGTAGATAGCAAAGGAGGCAGGAAAACAAATAGGAGGCATAGATCAGGGCTCTGACAAAGGCGAACAGTTGCCTTCACCTAAAATTGAAGAAGAGGACACAGAGCAGCACGGCGTGGACCCTTAGGAGACGTCTAACTGTATTAAACACCCAAGAGAGCTGGAAAAGGGAGGGTCCAGAAAGAAGTCCAAGGTGACCAAGACCTCACTGGACCCCATCACACTAATGGAGGGAGACCTATATGAAATCGATGACACAATCAAAGATGTCATCGCGGAGGCCCTAAAGTAGTTTGAAAAGTAGTAGCAGATCATCCTAGGGGCCATATAGACAGGATTGCAAGAGTTTCAGGCTCGTGCGTTGCAAGTTGGTGTGGCGTCTACCAGCTCAGCTATCAGCACATTAGAGGTTGCCGATACACTACACATGAAGGCTTCCAGTGTGCTAGTGCTGCCGGATGGAGTACTGACAATAAAAAATGAGGCTAACAGGCTCACTATCAGTGCCATGAAGGGAGTAGGATTCAACCTAGCAGTGCTCCCGCATGAAGCACTCCACTCCTTGTAGGATGGAGTAATTGTCGAGCTAAGGGTCCATGAGCACCGCGCCCTCCAAGTGATCAGCGAGTAGAGAATAAACAATGAGAAGATGGCCTTACAAAGGAATGCTGCCATCACCACGGAGGCCAAGGCGAGCAACCAGTGACAGAAGATCATATAGGTTGTGGAGGAGGCCTGCAGAATGGTCCTGAAATCAGCCATTCCAGAGGAGGAGCTAGTCGAGGTCTGCATCCGTAAATTGGCCACTAGGGTGCATGAAACTCGGATGGAGATGGCACGGGTTCAGTTGGAGTTGAACTTACAGATTACAGAGCTCCAGTTGAGGGCTCAGCCTTTGACACCACCGAAGGTAAAGGAACAGTGAGTGGCTACTGTCACAAAAGTAGTCGAGGCAATGGAAAGTACAGTAGCAGACTATACACAGTTGTTTGAATAGTCGTTTGAGGTTCTGACTAGCTTGCAAGAGTACCCAAACATCCAAAGGCTCGAGATGGAAGCGCACGAACTCCAACAATGCTATGACGAAGTTAAGGGCACAACGCTAACCATCGCACTGATACAGAGGTTAGCCAAGCTATAGGAAGCCAAGCAGCTGAAGGAACAGGTGGAAGCAGCACTGCACAAGGAAGTAGTGCTGAAGGCATGGTTCAAGCCCTACCTGGAAGAAGCTTATGCGGTTACAGGAAATATTAAATGCAAGCTTACAACTCACAAGCAGCACAATAATAGCTTCAGGCCGACAATGCAAGGGTAGTAATTGAGAAAACAGTCAAAGATGTGAAGCAGGCAGCAGCTCAGTGCACAACTGAAGTTGCAGTCATCAGGGTCGAGTTGGACGAGCTTCGTGCAAAGATATTGCACCTACCGAGTGACTCGAGGGCGAGTCACGATGTTTGTTTTGGGGGCCTGTTGGGAGCAGGATCCCCCAAGGGTAGTTTTGGGGCTAAAAGCCCATGTTTTTGTAATATTATTATAAAGAATCTACATTTTTTGGTTGCGGAGCATGAAGGTATTATGTGTCACAAAGGGTAGTCTGCCCTTAGTTTTGTAAAGTAAGGTCAGCTGTAAGAGACCTACCCATGGTCGCGGACCATGGGATTGTATAAAAAGAGCTAAGCTCTAAGTAGATAGATGGATAACACGAAGAAGAGAGTCATAGATTTAGAGCGAGAAGTATAAGTCTTGGGTTGTAGTGTAGGTAGAGGCTCTGTAGCTAAGTGCGTAGACCCCTACAGTTGTGTGCGCAGGGTGAACAGAGTCTATAATACATGGAAGATATTAATAAAAGGAGTTATTCTACAATTTATTTGTAATAGTTCTGTTGACGGGTTTGGATATTTTTTATGAATTTCCTTTATTATGCTTATATGATGCATGAATGAATGCAATTACATTGAATAATTGAACGAAATCATGAATACTTGCTTACGTGGTGATAACTTTAAGTATTTGAAAAGATAAGAAAATTACTTAGGATAATTGGGAATTTGTACGGCACGCTGCTATAGCAGCGTGAAAGTACCTGAGCTACAGGTTAGAGCTGCGTGAAGGTTGATCGTGTACTTTCACGAATGTATTGAAAGCCAGAATAGAGGGTTTGTCTTACAAGCCCTAGAGCAGGATCACCTGTGCGAACGCAGGGATAGAAGAGATCAAACGACATCATAACCATATCAAGGGTGCGGAAACTTGGTTCCAACATCCCCCCATATTGCTTCAGGTGATACTTCAGTTCGCGCTCCGTGGGATGATGCTGAAAGGGCCAGTAGTGTAGGGATTTGTTTGGCTAATTAATGTTGAACCTGGGTCAGTCCCCATCAAGCCAACACTCACCCCTCCACGATGTTTTTTGCATGTCGAACCTCTCAACATCATGAGGGATTTTTTTGATCTCTTGTCTGAATTCACGTATGATGGTGAAGGTGAAGTGGCCTAGCCTAAGTACTTAGAATACTTCTATGCATTCCTTGAGAGTGTAGACAAGTTCTATGTAGAAGAGGTCAGTCTGCTGCTTGCATACACATTTTGCGCATGCCCACTACGGTGGTGCTGCAACCTACTGGTTGGCAGCGTGCACTCACTTGAACAGTTTTGCGATCTCATTGAATCTACTTTTCATCATTTTGATCCAGAACCTCTTGACAAAAAATTGTTAGAGAAACGTAAGGCTCCATAAGAATCACCTGATGATTTTTGGCAACGTTTCCTTGTTTTGCAGTTTCAAGCTCTGAAGAGCCAGATGAAATTATAGTATCTCATTGACAGATACGAATATTGTCTTATCAAATTTATCAATCCCAAGAAGAAGTTCAAGCTTAAGCCTCACTCATCATACTTCGGTGATTGAGCTGCGCAATCACAGATGGACACAGTCATTGTCACAAGTCACTATCTGTTGTCCCCTCATCAAACAACTCCACCACCGCAAAGTGATGTGGGACAACATGCACACACATTTGTTGAACCGACACATCCTCCCGACATCTCTCCTTCAAATATTTGCACAGACTTGGTTGGGAATACCATGGGTTATCACATGTATTTCGTACCTCAACCTCCGTCCTCGTATTCTGATCATCCTCTGGATTGCACTGTCTTGTGTTCTTCTGTTCCAGACTCTACACCTGTTTTGAATGAGGATCGATCTATCGATGAAGTTGGTGTTGCACAACCAATATGCACTGGAATTCATGAAGAGTATGACTGGGAGCTTGAACATCCACCGACAACAGAGGACCATACCTTTTTGTCCATACCTCCTCTGTTTTTTGGTGACCTCCTTGGTGATCCTGCCATCCCATATTTTGATGTGTATCTCCATCGACGGAAGCACCCATTGTTGATCATTCACATGACACAACGAATGTCAGTCCATCATCTGAAAATGGAAAGGACCAATCATTCTTTGAACATCCACTTGGTTTTTCATCTATATTTTTTGGAAATGCAGAGGATGAACATTCTTGCTTCTCATCTTTCCCTTTGTGTGATTCATCAAATCATGAGGATGCCGACCAACATCCTGAGTTTTCTAATCTTGGTTTTCATGATCTCTTTACCTCATCATCCAATCACAATGTTGATTCACTCATTTTTAATCCATATAAGCCACTGGTCTATGATAATCCATTTGACAACAAAGTTGAAACCCCCTAGACTGTCGAGGCACTTCAGCCCAAGCTGATGTTTATGTCAGGCCCTCGTTGTCCTGAGGTTGGTTTCACTTCTGATCAGGAAATTATTCAAGCACCCAAGGCTCCTCATTACTCATCTGTATGCATTGAATATCGATCTAACACTGATATTTCACTTCCTCCACTCAAACTACATGATCCCATCGCTCATGCATTGGATGAATCTTACACAACAAGCAAACTTGCACAACGTAAGTGGTCTACCTTTCTCATGTTTGCTTGCATGTAATGGTCAAGGGAATGCATAAACTCATCATCTCTACATAGTGTAGCACAACACTATGGAAAGTCCACAGAGTGCATGTCATGTGCTTTCACTCATTTTTATTCTATGGACGCTTGTAATCTCGAAGTGTGTCTGTCTTCATTATTGTATCTTTCGCATATGCTGGTTCACACAACTTTGTTGTTCGCGAACCATGCCTTCACCAACATGGGTCAACCAATGTGTCAGTGGCTTCATTGGGAGTATCACTTCACGTGAGATGACCCATGCACAGTTAGGTTAGGAGTAGGAGTAGTGTTCACTTTTTGAGTTGTTTGCTTGCATGCATGTTTGCTTCTTTCTTTGTGTGTTTGTTTGCTTGCTTGTTTCTCGGCTTACTTGCTTTGCTTATGCATTTGCTTCTTCTTCTTGCTTTTCTTTTTGTTTTGTTTGATTGTTTATGTCCGTAGGTTAGTTTCGCTGGATCGTGTGTGACTCTGGAAACAAGCTGGGTAAAGTACAAGAGGACTTATACAACTATCAACATTTGGTTATCTGTTGTCCACTCTCTTATGTAAGAAATTGTTGTCTTCATTCCATGACACATCAATTGAAAATATGTACTGTTTGAAGTAAACCTTGGTGAAAACAAAACTCTTGTGTGCCAACTAGTATCACCTACTCTAGTTAGTTGTTTTTCGGTTAATCCTTATCAGCTCATTCAAGTAGAGTAAGGTGAGGGGGAATACCTTAACAAGCACGTTAGAGTTATATGTATACTAATTATATGAAGGAAAAATTTCTTTTGCTCTCAATAAGTTGGGATCCCTCTTCTGCCTCTGAAATGAATAAGTGCCATGCACAATTATGAAAAATGAAAAAATGAAAATGTGGAAAAATTTGAAAAAATGAAAAATGAATAAGGCGAAAGAAGAGAAAGGCTTCCTGCATAGAGAGGTGATATAAGTAACTCTGCCAGGGTACTGACCAGGCTTGCTAGTAGCGGAGTGATGCTTGTGTTCCTACGTGACTCTATCGAGGTATTGTCCAGGCTTGCTGGAAGCAGAGCAACACCAGAGATGAAACTAAAAGTATGACGATATACTGCTTATGCACCAATATACCCCTAATCCCTAATCGATATAATTGTGTTGGATTAGCTTGGAATGTGTGTCGACCACCAAGGGCTTGGTAGATTCTACATCTTACAATCAAGCAAGTGTGGAAACCAGGATGACCAGAGAACTGAACAATACTTCCAGAGGTGTTAGACTTGATTTTCATGAACAAGGTCCATTCAGAGAGTTCGAGTTCTACCAGTGTGTCACCAAGTGTTGTAGCGGCTACAACCACCCTCCAAAATTTTTCCATAGCTTTGTTTTGGAGCCTCCCTACCAACCATCCTTAGCAACATTTCTTGCACTGTCAACCACATCAGATTCATCTGTTTCATAGAGTCCTGTCAGCCTATGCATGCAAGTTTTTTCCACCCCTTTCACAAGCTTCTTTCTGGACTTAGTGTCAATTGCTAGTTGAGCATCTCCCTCTGGGAATTGCAGAATTGTAGAGGGGAACCAACCTTCCCTCTAGAAATTTTGCAAACCCAACTAGACACCCAGCTAGGCTCCAAAATTGTATAATTCTTCCTGACAGTGTTCCTCTCAGAAATTACGCAATTCATCCCAGGACAACTACTCAGCCCAGAAATTGCGCAATTCTAGGAAGTAGTCACCTTCTGTTCCCAAAAATTGTGCAATCCCTTGGGGACATCTAGCCTGGTAGCTAGGGGAAATTGCGCAAACCATCTAGGTAGCCTGCTAGTCTTAGAAATTGTGTAATATAATTAGACAAACTTCATTGAGAAAATTGCACAGTCTGACCCAGAGAAACTGCTTAGCCCAGAAATTGCGCAACCCTGGGAGACAGTCACTTGTTCCTCCCAGAATTTGTACAATCCCTCTGGGACAACCATCTCTGCTCAGCCTAGAAACTGTGCATATTTTCATCTGAGGCTCGCAGACTCATGCATGTGCCTTTATGTTGACCGGTTCCCTCCGGGACTGAGAAAAAATAATTTGCATACATGGACTACTTTTCCCAAGGCATCCCTTGATTTAGGGATCTATTTTAAGTGGCTGAACGTTACCTGTAAGGATCATTTTAGAAACCTCCCACCAAGTTTCACTTTTTGTAGATTTGTGGCATGCGCGTCACAATATTGATTTTATCAAAACTCATCAACCGAACACTGCAGTGCTCATTCCTCACATTGACCTTGCAACTCTGATGTCCCAATTTACATCTAAGAGTCGTTGGCACATTCAGCTTAGTTGTTTCAAGGTGAGCCCGTTTTTCATGTATTGCACGATGTTTTCTGTCACTTTTTGTGTTTCACTTTGTGTGAGTGTTTTTTGATTGATTATAGTGAGCTCTTTCTATTGTTTTGATGTATGTTAGCTTGTATAAGAACCGCTTCAGTTTTCGTTCACATCTCACTGTTGTCACATGCATGGCACTATTTTTGCACGAATGATCATCATTGCAGTGACTCGCTTCACACACATGCATACTTTCTTGTTTTCTAAATCTTGCACTTTCTGTTTGCATGTATGATCATTCACTCTTGTTTGCACTCATCTCATCATGCATTAAGACTTCTCATGTTTCTAGTCACCCTTCGACAAGTTTGGACTGCCTTAGTCCAGACCGTGCCCTGCTCGGCTAGCACTGCGCATTTCCAAAAGTGAAGGCTCTGCCTTCCCTCCAAAAATTGTGCAAGCCTAGCCCAACACTAACCTCCAGGCTTGCATTGCTCAATTCTTGGAGATAGTGTCCTGCTAGCCCCAGAAACTACGTAATGCAGTTTGCTAGTTGCATGTCACTACTAACTGAAATTGCGCAGTTTCAGTCCTCAGCAGGCTAGGCTAGAAAATGCATTACGTAGTTCCAACAGTCAGTCATCCACCTGATAGCCCAGACTATGTCTTGTGCATTTTTGGCAGTTAGTCTCTCGACCTCTCAGCGGAAATTGCACAACCTTCACGATCAATCACACATGTATATTGCAACGAAGTCCTCAAGTTTGTTTTGGTTTTTGACTGATAGATTGCTTGCCATGAGTGTTGCTATGTCTCCAGGTGTCACAGGTGTTTATTCGTCTCTTAGTAGCACAAGTACAATGGCCTTCAGGAGAGCAAAGTCAAAGGACACTGTTGAGAGCACAACGAGGGTTGCAGCCAAGCAAGTGTCTATTAGCTTGCCTACCTATGAACACATCAAGTCATTCGTAGATAAGGACATCAAGATAATATGGTAGCAACATCACAACAAGAAGAATCATCAACAATAGTAGAAGGAAACACACCTACTAGCAAATGAAAGCAAGAGGAAGGTTGTTAACAACACAGAGGCAGAACAAAGTTGCAAGCTCAAGCAGATCCACTTGTGATGAAAGCAACTTTGGAGACTGAGCCTATGAGGTGACGGCATGACATGAATATCACACGAAGGTAGAGAGAGAAACAAAGAAGGATTTTCATGTGCTGAAGCGACATCTCATGGAAGAACAAGAGTTGCACAGATGAGAGAATGAGTTGCAGCAGGAATAGGTACAGTAGGGGGCGCAACATGCACAGATGGATGAAACTATGCCCAAACAAGTTATAGATCCATCCTAGCGGCTAGCATGGAGTAGACAAGGTGAGCAGTGTTGTTGATCACTTGCAAGGGAATTCAACACCATGCATGTTACTATGCGCGCGCATGCGATCCCACCCATTTGGCACACTCACTGAGGCAAAGACAAAAAGAAATTCTAATCGGCATTGAACATTTACTTCGACATGTTGATGTGTGTGGTCACCAACACACACTTGGAGATCAACATAGACACTATGCATCAGTATGTCACTAGTCCAGTCACACTCAAGACAATGATGCACATGCTATCAAGCGAGTTGGATAGAGGGGCCATATCACTGTATGTGGATGCAATGGAGGCAAGAGTTCGTTTTCTATAAGATATCACCATTGAGCACATGGACACCATCATGGATGATGAAGCTTGGCATTAGTTCACCACCATCGATCATCATAAGGATGTCAAAGAGTTGGTCTCACCATAACGGTTTGAGTGTTAATGATGTATTGCATGGCTTTCTCAAGCCATTTTGTCTCACATGAGTACATGTGTAGATTGTATGTTACATCTTGTCAAGTGGAAGTTCAAGTGTTGATGGTTGAATGTAACAATCATAGAGTAGTTGAAGAGTCATGAGGATAGATGAATGGTCACAAAGGGGAATGTCAAGGGTCACCCCACCCTTTTCTATAAATAAAAGCTCATAACTCGTTGTAAATTCTTTTGGTCAACCAAGCTTCCAATAGGAGTATCTTAGAGAAATCTTGGACAGTATTGTAACAATCCTTGACTTCTCCATTGTGTAGAGCTAGTATATCTCTTTGGAGGAGCAGGCGGTAGTGACTGTAATGTTCCACTGTTAGAACTAGTGGTTAGTCATGGTTGTATTGTAGGACTGGAACTTACACTTCTTAATATAACAGAGCCAACACATTTCATGCATATGTCGTATTGTATTTCATCTATATTGTTTACTTTAAATGATATATGTATCCACTTTCTTACATATGCATGTGTAGCTATTTTCTGTATATGTATGTATGAATCTTACTTAAATGTGTTGTTTTTTTAACCATAACTTTTGGTTGCTAGCTTACTTGCCTTCCATGTTGTGATGCACCTTTGCTTGTGTGTTCCCTCCTTAACTACGTGCTTTCACAGGTTTCCAAGGGGTGCACTCACCTCACCTTCTGTGTGTTAAAACTGCTTATGCACATTCCTTGACTTACTGCATATGTCACACCCTTGCTACCAACAAAGATGTCTTACTTTCCTCTGTGTGAAATTGCAGTCAAGGCGATACCGTACAACCCATTGTTGGGACTCCTATACCAAATGGTCTAAGGTTTATTTGGAACTTCTTATCGGGGAGATCCCATGACATGTTGACGGGTCCAACAACGTCAACACAACCGAATGAGATGCATCTTCTGAATATATGAAATAAGATGGGAATAAATCACATGGTCCTATGAACATCCAAGCCATGGATCATATCCAATACATAACCAAACCCATCGCAAATGCGCCAAACCAAACCAGATGCCACTAGATCATAGGAATGTAAGACAACCCACGATATCATAGAGATATTGAGCCTTGGCTTAATTGGGAACATAATTTGGTCCTCTAAAGACAATGGATCAATATATTTACAATAAATTACCTGTGTACATAAATTATGAGAAGATATAAGTATCCAAGCACATTTATCAGCCAAGGCCTTTGAAAAATGGGAAATTTTCTTTATACCCCAACCCCTGAGAAGATTTGGGATCACTAACAAGTTCTAGCAAACCCATAGGAGGACATACCGCTCCTTTGAACCAAACCATAAGAGTCAAAATCACAACAACCACATATTGTCTAGAATGCCACATCTTGTTTAGTATATTGGAATGGCCTCCAACAATGTCTTAATCAAAATCAAACAAATTGCCCTGGAAAGCCACCAAAAAATAGAAACACTTAGTCCCTTTTCCATCATACCCAATAACCAATGCCAAACTGCTTTTAAATATCTATTCGATTTTAAGTGGAAGCCCAATTACTTTAGCCCAAAATCCATAGGTGTGATCTAATATAGAAAAACCTCATGAATATGTGCGATTTATACGACCCCTAGATTTGTATAGCAATAGTAGAATTCCTAGCAATAACCACTATGTCAATCATTATGCCAAATAACCCAAGAATATCCACCAATTTATTAATGTCTCCACTAGAACCATTGCAAAAAATCAAGATGTCATAAAAAAATAATAAATGTGAGTTAGTGAATATCTGTGAGATACCTATCCCATGAAAAGATCTGGGTTGAACTGCATCTTTGATTATTAAACTGAGACTCTCTACCACAAGAATGAATAGTAAGGGGGATAAGGGATAACTCGAATGTAGGCCCCGCTAAGCATGAAAGAAAGGTGAGGATGCACCATTTATCGGAACAAAGAAAGAGGAAAAAGTTAGATACCCCATAATCCAATTTACAAAATGATAGTCAAAGCCCATCTGAGTAAGTAGCATATAGATAAAAGACCAGTCTACTCTATAATATGCCTTGTAGAGGTCAATTTTCAAGACTGCCCCCTTGAGCTTAAAATGTTTTAAACTATGAAGACCCTCTTTTGCAATCCCAGTGGCCTCATGAATTTGGCGTCCTTCCAAAAAGACAATTTTTTCTTGATAAATAACCCAAGAGAGGATGGGCTTAATTTGACATGCAATCACTTTTGGGATTAGTTTATAGACATAGTTTCACAAAGAGATAGGCTTGAAATATTCAAAAAGAAGTTGGTTGGTTGAACTTTGGAATAAGTGCAATGAAACTAGAGTTGAAGGATGGTAAAATCCTCCCATCACGAAAAGCTTCATTAACCACTTGTAGAAGGTCAGGACCTAGAAGATTATAAAATTCCAAAAAAAAAATCTATAACCCACCCATCAGGGTCTAGGATCTTATATTTTTTGAAAATAGAGAGAATATATTATAAATCAGAATCTGAAAGTTCCCCCATCAACTCCAAATTATCTTCATCACCCACAAGTTGGGGAAGGAATTGAGCCACATGAATGATCTCTGTAATATTAGTCCCTGGTCCTTTTTCAAATATGCCCTGAAAATGTTGAATTGCAAAAGCTACAATCCCTTCAAATCACGATACCTCATTATTCCCCTCATCCTGCATCCCCCAAATTGTGTTTTGAAATCTTCTGCCTTTAGCATAGGCATGAAAATATTTTTTATTTTTATCCTCGCTATCCATCCAGATTGCCCTGGTTTTAAGTCTCCAAGACTCATCCTAAATTTCCAACAAATATTTATGCCTGGAAATAAGTGTTTGATATTGATCCCTCAATTCCTCGGATTGGTAATCGACCTCATCCCCGAAAGAAGATAAATCCTTAACACCTTTTTTCAACCCCAAGTAAATTCTCAAACTCCTTATGATGTTTAGTCAAAGCCCAATCCTTAATATATTTTTTTTAAATCATTGAGGTTTTGTGAAGATTGACCTACAAGATAAATACCCACACTACCCACATAAGACTGCCAATTTTGTTTTACGAAGTCATGAAAGGAATCATCACCCAATGAGTGAGCATTCATTTCAAAAGGATTGGATGACTTGTGTCCAACCCCTTTGATCTCCAGAAAGATCGGACGATGGTCTGATATGGCTCCCGTATCTAGCCATTGGTGAATGTGAGTGAAAGAAAGAATGACAACTTCATGAAAAAGAAAATGGTAAATTCTCTTTGTAATTTGGTCTGCACAACCCTCCAATTGCTCCAGGTAGAATTCAAGGGAATAAGAGAAATATTCATCAAGTCATTTGAAAATAATTGATGAGAGAAGTAATATGGAATACCATTCCACCATGCATGGGCTTGGAAAGGTTCAATATCACCGATAGAAAGATTTAAAACCCCTCCCATAAGAAGGTGTTATGAAGACAGAAGGGAAAACCAGAGTAAAGATTCCCAGAAGGGAACCGAATTCTCATTAGGTCAATTAATGTTGAAAAATGTGAAATATTGATTTAGTTCCCATGAGAACCCCTCCATCCTCAAGCCCAGCTAGGGAATTCAAACATCATGAGAATGTATTTTCTGTTCATCCCATCCCAAAGAGAGGCCACCTGAATGACAACAAGTATCACTTGCAATAAAATGCCAAGAGGGCAACATGGATTCAAGAGAATGCACCACATGAACAATAGAGCCCAAAGTCTCTTGAAGATAAATGACTTCTGGTATTTCATTAAGGAATAAACACTTCAAAGCTAGTTTTTGGGGAAAGTGGCTAACCCAATACATTTTAAAGACATAATATTGGGTAACCCTCAGGAGGAATTTCACTGCTCCAAGTGCCCCATCCAATGATAATTGACACCTAGATTCCACTTCAAAAGAATACTTACCATTTTCTAAGGAGATATGATATCCATTTCCCAAAAGAATTCAGTATAGCAACAATCCCAAGACCCCCAATGGATAGCCCCGACCCTGACATGACCAATATTGATTGCAAGTTATGAATAATGTCACCCTCTCCCAACCCAATCAAACTACTCGAGAAGACTGAAGCACACAATGAAGAATAACCCAATGAACCCAAAGGTATAGATCATGGTGTACATTTTAAAGGGGGCATAATAGTAGCAATAGATATGGATTTAGAAATGGTACCCAAGCATGTATAAGGACCAGAGATAATAAGGTCTAAACAAGTGCTACATAGTAAATTATTAAAATAAAGGGTGTTTGAATTACCAGGTCCCAAACATATCGATTTCGAAAGACATCTAGGTTAGCCACCAAGTGAGGAGTTGGAATTGAGGCAAGACCTATGTTGGAGACCATCACTGAAGAATGAATGACAGAAACACTAGTCACCATGTCTTGAGCTCGACTGCTACCCATAGTAGTCTCATGTTAAAATAAATTCACCCCTGACACACCCATGCATTAATTCTTTGTAGTGCGACCTTCATGAGATAAACCCTTGAACGATAGACTACACAAGTAGACCAAATGACCAAAATTATGACAATGGCGACAATGAAATGGAAAACTCTCATAGCAAAAATCCTATAAATGGCAAGCCCCCTTCCCAATGTCTATAATAACATGTAGATTCTTATGAAGGTCAAGACACACCAACACCCGAGAGACGAATTATCTCAAGTTGTGGGAAAAAAGTAGTCGACATCCAAAAATTTACCTAGTGAATTCCCCAAATTTGTGAAACTCTAGGAATTCGACATCTTGGATGTGAGGCTAGGAAAGTGCACCCAAACTGGGACTTCATCCATCTATTCCTTACGAGCATAGAACAAGAGTGTCCAATATTTAAAAATCTTCAAGGTGGAATTAATGGACCAAACCTCTTTAGCCACCCTATTTGCATCCTCCTTTTATTTGAAAGACAAATGAAGTCAACCCATCGCCAACACGAAGACCTCAAAAGCCTTTGAAACCACATGCTTGATGAAATTTTCACACCAATCAATAATGGTGGCCAACGTAAATTTCCTACCTCGCACATGACCCACCAAAGAGAACTCTGCCAAAATTGCCACATCGACTATCTCCACCTTGTCACCCAAACATAAACTATATGGCATTGTAGAGATATCACCCTTAATAGCATGGAATTTCTTCTTAGAAATGTTTGGAACACTCGGAACCATATCCACCAGTAGATCAACATCAATAGAAGCGTGAGTATTAACCCCATCCTAGATTTAAGAGGAAGAACAACGGTTGGCACTGATTGATTGACAGATGTCTGTGTGATATCGGAAATCTAGTGTCTATGCAAGCTGCTAGTCCCACTAATATTGGTAGCTATCTTAGAAACAAACAAACTAAAACTACTTTCATTTTCCTTTATGAGAAGTAGATAAGAGGGGAACAAAGGAGACCAATCTCTATCTTGCGCTTGGTTCCTTGCTTGATTCCTCTCCCTTCTGATAGATATATGCCACTTGCTTCCTCGTCTACCTAGCTTCAAAGAGCACCTATGGAATCAAAGCAGCATAACACTATCCAGGAACAGAGATCTACTATCACAAACAATATAGGACCAGATATATATTGACCACACAAATGCATATATCATCAATCATATAAGAATGTGGAGGAAAACTTGAATAGCTTTGTTAATATCAAGAATAGCAAAGAGGATTACAACCAATTTTTCTGACCCAGCATCATCCTCTCAGCAAGAAAGCCCTTCTTCACCTCATGAAAAGCTTAGACCACCCAATACTATGATGTTACACCAAGAAACCAGCAACACTTCCTTACAAGATACAAAATTCCAGCCTCTGGATCTCTGGGATGAGGGATCCATATATAGATGATTGCAGGGAGGTGAGTCAGCTTCTGAGATTTGATTAGTGTCCTCTCTCTAATAGTTCTTGATTCCACTTGGAGATTGATGATTTGTTACTCATACCTGGGCGAATTTAGAGCGGCAAGTGTCATAGGAGAAGTTTCTATAAGATTCCATGTCGAACCACCTTGCAAACAGTCTCTACCATTTGTCCACTCTTGCTCATCGCACCCTATAGAAGAGCTATCCAGTATGCATCGCACCTTTTACTCTGGGCAGGTGGGATGCATCGCACCTTCCACACTGAGTAGTCTGTATGGTCCAGATTTGACCAGTTCTGAGCAGTTTTCTGTGGAGAACTTCTTGGAGATGATATAATCAGCTGACCTTGTTCCTTTAGGGTGTGAAACAACACTTTTAGGGACTTAGGAGCCCTTGGTTTATGGACATATATGATTGGGGTTGTAGTGCCCAAAAATGCCTATAACAGTTTCCCCCTAAAGCATGATGTCGTTAATCTTTTGATGTCAGGTGAAATGCTTTATCATGAGGATCCGAAGTTTTTTCGAGCTGGAAGGAGACCTGTAATAAGATACAATACAATACATTATCTTCTTAATATTTTCATAATCTAGCTGAGGTGAGCATTCCCATGCTCAGCTTTATAAATTCATTTTCATGTACATAAGACAGACAATCGTCTGTGTGAAGACTGATGATTCTGGTAGAGCCATCATCCCTTAGATTGGATGATTATCTGTGCAGCAATGATGTACATTTGATGTCTTTATTTTCCTGAATATATATCGCAGCCCGAATGAATGAAATTAGATCGGGGTCTTCAATCTCATTCGATCTTCACTCAAAGTACAAGTCGATCCATGTGAGAGATGTTCTGGAGTCGAACATGGAAAGACATCACCTAATTACCAGCCAGTGATGTAAGCTGTTAACAAGCCGAGAGGAATCACTGATAATGATGATGACCCTCAAGGTACGATAGTACAATTCACGTGGTGTGAAAAAGGGACTTGGTGTCAAACACCACCCAAAATCTTTCAGTCGAAGGCCATTGATGTAAACCTGTTGCCGGAAGTGAGAAACTTGCCATTGAGGCATGCAAGCTTCAAAGTACTGAAAGGGTTGTTCCTAGATCGACTTCCTGGATAATGAGCTGATGTCGACAAGAAGCGATCCGTCGTAGGAGGGCCTTAATGAATCCTACATTTACGACATGGAACGGAGCAAATGATTTTAATGGAGGTGAAAACGATCTGATGATATAAGGTTTAGGGTGGCGGTCATGAAAGAATGGAGCGTGAATATATTGTAGTGGATGAGACACACGTGAATTCTTTGAGCGACTTCTCTTGAACATATCGGCGACACTGACATGATGGATTGGTAGCATTAACCCCAAATGTGGATGGTGTGATGGACCAATGGTGATATGACCAGTGAATGGAACAACCCAACTCGACTCGGATGCGGAGTGAAAGTGTCATGTTCAAGAGCGACTTACTACCAATAAAGTTTCTTAAAGTTTTCTTCCCAATTTTTCCCCAGTCATTGTTGACCAGTACTTCTTTATTTTTGTCAAGCTTGAGGAGGATAACATATGCTTGTTCTATAATTTTCCCTTCAGGCAAACCCATCGCTATGTTTTAACGAGCCTAGCGATAGTGAAACTCGTTCTTGTCTGTATGGACAAGTTTGTCGCTATTTGGTTTTAACGAGTTTAACGACAAAGATAACTCAGTCCTTTTCAATTTTAGAGAGTCTGAAAGGGACGCAAAGGAAACTCCAACAATCCTTTTTCGTTATATAATCCCTTAAGTCTGAAAAAGTATAAAATAATACAAAAGGGATGAATTTTCGGTAATTTTAACGAGCCGAACCAAACAGGCCCTCGATCTTTTTGTGTAATAATCCCTCAGGTTCAAAAAGATTAAAATCTAAGGAGGGATAGCACTTCCGGTCACTTTAACGAGCTGGAGAGGCCAATTGCTATGCAATATTTTCATATTTTACGAGTCAGATGAAAAGAGCTTAAAGGAGACTCGTTTTTCGAGGAACAAGTGATAAATTCGGGTAGCAGCTGATTCCAGGTACGGTTTGGAATTTTCCAATCATGGCGGTGTCACAAGGATGGCTAACAGGATCACTCTTCACAGCTATTCCTCGAAAAGGGTAAACAATCAAATGGAGGTGAATGATCAGCCAATACAGAGTGGAGGTGATGATGAGAACACGACCAAGGCTTCAAAGGCTGATGATAATGCATTCACGATGGTTATTTACCGGAAATTGGTTCATTTTTTAATGAATGAGCTTAAACTCTAGGGGAAACATTTGCTCATTGCTTATGTTTAATTTTTAACGATCTTGAACTTCACATAAAAACTGCTTAATCCAGTCGTATAATAAGGATGTCTCATCTAAGATGCCATTTTTTATGGAGCTTGCACCTTACAAAGCTTTTCCCCACATCCTTTCTTTATGAAAGTTAGGAAATGACCAATCCTATGAGTTTAAAGGGTTAGAGGACCTACAAATTTAAAAAATAAATGGTCGCTCTTCACTTGCATGCTAAAAGGTTTGCATGCCCCCAGGTATAGCAAAAAATTTCCAGGTTAACAAAGATTGTTCCATCCGTATTGCAGAAAAAACACTTCCTCGGCGATGTCTACCGAAATAAACAAAGGTGAGCAGCGCAACTTGCCTCCACTCACATAACTTTGACGAAGGAATCTTATTCCAGTCTAATCTCATAAACCAGTCATATATCCTTTGCGGAAACCTACCCTATGCCCAAGGTTTTCCTGCCGAAACAGACCAGGGTGCATGCCCCCTGGGTTTTAGTCATGTCCTCCCGAATCACTCGTGCTCATCAGGTGGATGGACTGGGGATTGATGAGACATTCCTTGCATGAAAAGACCATTCAGGGATGGTATTTGACTATTTGCTATGTGTGATCCGGGGAATGAAAGCTGGTCTACGAGCTTGACCACTCTTCCTTCATGCGGAAAACACATTACTCTAAAGAGTGAGGAGACAATGGCTCCCATGCAATAAATATAGTTGCGTCCAAGGAGTAGATTATAATCTAGGGGTCCTTGGACTACCATTACGTTCATGTGAACGGTTTTCCTTCTCAATGTTATCGGCACATTGGGAAGGATCCTTAACGGTCGACTGTTTCCTTTGTCAAAGCCTGTTAGATTTCTCATCTCAGGCAAAAGTGATGGTGAACCAAGCGCTTTCCAAGTAGTTGAGGAAAGGATACTCACAGAAGCCCCTTCATCTATGATGGTACCAGCCATGACCATTCTGTATATTTGTGCAATGATTCAAAATGGTACACTAGCCGGTAAACGGGGTCTGCCTAGTAAATTCCAATCGAAGGAAACAACTAGGTTGCTTGGAGGTGGGACTAAATAGACAGCCAGATATGACTCTGACGAACTTCCTTCCTGTGGTAAAGGAATGGGTAGATTGCCCCCATGTTCATCGGAGTTTGTGTTTACGAAGAGAATTTGAATGGTGTCGTTCTTGTTCTCTCCAGTGAATGTATCATCTGAAGATGGACCTTCTGAAGGCAAGACCAGGTCAACTGCCACCTCGACCTTTTGACTTTCATCTGGTGTGAATTCAGATGGTTTATCTTTAATGATAAATGCTTCGACCGACCACAATGGCGTGTCAGTCATATTTTCAACTAGTGATGGACTTGGAAAGAGTTTCTTATATCCAGGAGGAAACCATAGCGGTAAAACCGGACGGTCGTCCAAAACTCTTTTAGCCTCATCTAGGAAGGGACAACGGTGGACGGCATGATCGCCTTCACATAGTTTACAAGGGAATTTACTTTTCCTTTTCTGTCCCGACACTTTGATTTCACTAGTTGACAGTGTACTTTCAACATGATCATTAGAGGTTGTTGACACCGGATTGTGCAAACGAGGAGACCAGTCCCTTAAGATCCGAGGGATGCAAGGACAATCTCGATGATAGTGATCTCCTTTGCAAATGACACATGGAGATTTAGGCTTTGACAGTGCAGTGTGTGGATTTTCACTAGATGATGCCTGGTTGCCCCTTTTCGCCTTTGGCTCCTTCTTCTTCTTCTCTTTCTTCTCCTTCCCCTTCTTCTCCTTCTTAGTTACTTGATTTTTGGCTTTACCAGCTTCATCAAGTGAAGAGGAAGGAGGAGAGGGAGAATTGGACGAAGTAGAAGGTTGGGGGGTAGCTTTGGTATCGTCTAGTTGCTTACTTGATTGCTCAGGAATCACAGTGTTCTGAACGACAGAGGTCGAGAAGAGCCATACGGGTAGGCCAATTGTCAATCCTGGAAGTGACAATGTAGCCATATGGGGTGCACCAACATCTCCCCAAGAGGAGAAAGGACTAGGATTTCCTCCAAGGGGAAATCCTTGATTGGTGGACTCCATTTTTCTCAACCTAAAACCAACGTAGGAAAGGTGATATTTATTCCAATTAAAATAAATTTTAGACGCTTTGACACAACTTGTTTTTTCAATTTTTAAGAGTCGAGAAAAAACGAAAGATGACTCTAGTCGCCTTCAATTTTTAATGAGCGTGAAGTGACAAGTGCTCAGATGGACCTTTTCCTTTAAGGAGTTTGAAAAAGAACAAAAGAGACTACTCTGGAAGTCTAGACAGAGGGATTACCAAACCAATTGCAAAACTACAGAATATTTTTTATGGTACGGCAGTCAATCTTCCCGAATGTTGTGTTCAGTGCATTGCGATCGATAGGGCGGCAGACACGGCTTCCTATGGATAAAGGATATAGCCTATTGTGTTCTCCCAATATATACTTGACAGTACGTGGGAGCACAAGTCCGTATTGGCACTTGTCATCTCAAAGTGGAGGAATCACCCAACCAGCAATGAAAACAACAGTTACCAGGCTTTATGACGCTGGAATACGTCTCTAGCCTAGACTTCTAAATGTTGTGCATTAGGTTCCAAAGTGTTTTTAGATTCATTAAATTTATTTTGCAGTTGATCTTGTTTAAGAAATTTGCCTTTCAGGTTCACCGCGTGATGTAGATATACAATTCCTAAAATGCAATCTAAGATTATAAACAATCGTTTAATCTTCTTTTTGCAATGAAAATCCTAGCTACTAAAGAAAGAGAGATGATATTCTTTCAACATAGAGCAGAGATCACACACTATATGCACTGTCCTAAATCAAACCAAGAAACAGTCTAAATGCAAATGCACATGCATGTATTTGTTTTCAGCCTTCTTAATGTGTGATGATAAAAAGAAAGCTAAGCTCAAATCTGAATTATTTTTCAAAGCGACATTACTAACAAGCTTCTTTTCAAGACAAAATGAAGACAATGACGACACTTTGCGATTTGGAATTGAAAACTTGCTTTCGACACTTGAAAAACTAATAATTCAAATCAAATACAAGAGTAACAGTGTAATTGACTATCAAGAACAATCGGATTCTCTTCTACGACTGAAAATGACACTTGTGACACTTCCAAATCAAGAAATGATAGTTCAATTACGCTACTTCTTTGTAAAAGAGAACTGAAAATGGCTCACAATACATAAAAATTTTTACATTTATTTGCACAATGGAGGTAGAATAATGGCAAGGAAGGGGGTTTCCACAGAGGTATACTGACTACAGACAGCAAAACTCCTGAATAGAGCTGAAAGGAGTGAAGAAAAACCAAAGTCTGGAGGCAAAATTAGCCTTCTCTGACCATCGCACCTGTTACACAGGGATTCCAGTATGCATCCCACCTACTACACACAGGAAGTATGATGCATACTGATATCCTTGAAGAGAGGGTGCGATGGTACAGTGAGAGACTTTTGATCCAATTCTTGATCACAGTTTGCAGCACAGTTCAAGGATTTAGGCCGAGCAAATGATAATCAGTAAATAAATCACAGGGGTAGATCTAAGGAGGTTACTAGAGCCACCACAAGGGCAATTAGGATGTTTACAAATCAATTGTTCAGTTTATAAACAAAACCTAGAGATAGACTGAAGCAACATTGATCTACTTTGCACTTGCATAGCAAATGTAGTTCAAAGGCTAGCTGGCTTGACTTCAAGCTCCGTCTGTAAGTTTACAAAACAAACAAGTATAGAAAAGCAAACAATCTATTCGCTCCCCAGTGGAGTCGCCATTTTGTTATCGGGAAATCTAGTGTCTATGCAAAGCTACTAGTCCCACTAAGACTGGTAGCTATCTTAGAAACAAACAAACTAAAACTACTTTTGTTTTCCTTTATGAGAAGTAGATAAGAGGGGAACAAAGGAGGCCAACCTCTGTCTTGCGCTTGGTTCCTTGCTTGATTCCTCTCCCTTCTGATAGATCTTTGCCACTCGCCTCCTCATCTACCCAGCTTCAAAGAGCACCTATGGAATCAAAGTAGCATAACACTATCCAGGAACAGAGATCTACTACCCCAAACAATATAGGACCAAATATATATTGACCACACAAATGCATATATCATCAATCATACAAGAATGTGGAGGAAAACTTGAATAGCTTTATTAATATCAAGAATAGCAAAGAGGATTACAACCAATTGTTCTGACCCAGTGTCATCCTCTCAGCAAGAAAGCCCTTCTTCAGCTCATGAAAAGCTTAGATCACCCAATACTATGATGTTACACCAAGAAACCAGCAGCACTTCCTTACAAGATACAAAATTCCAGCCTCTGGATCTCTAGGATGAGGGATCCATATATAGATGATTGCAGGGAGGTGAGTCATCTTCTGAGATTTGATTAGTGTCCTGTCTCTGATAGTTCTTGATTCCACTTGGAGATTGATGATCTCTTACTCATCCCTGGGCGAATTCAGAGAGGCAAGTGTCATAGGAGAAGTTTCTGTAAGATTCCATGTCGAACCACCTTGCAAACTGTCTCTACCATTTGTCCACTCTCGCTCATCGCACCCTGCAGAAGAGCTATCCAGTATGCATCACACCTTTTACTCTGGGCAGGTGGGATGCTTCGCACCTTCTACACTGGGCAGTCTATATGGTCCAGGTTTGACCAGTTCTGAGCAGTTTTCTATGGAGAACTTCTGGGAGATGATGTAATCAGCTGACCTTGTTCCTTTAGGGTGTGAAACAACACTTTTAGGGACTTAGGAGCCCTTGGTTTATGGACATATATGATTGGGGTTGCAGTGCCCAAAAATGTTTATAACACTATGGAACCCCAATGTCATGCAATAATTGACAATACACAAAAAATGGAGAAGAAACCATCTCCGAGCCCTGAACAGTTACGCCCTAAGGCAAATAAAAGGTGGAGGTACCCCCACTTGAACCGGGAAGAGTAAAAAATCCATCATTTAAACCCCTAGAGCAAGGACATTGCAGATCTAGGAAACCCTCACTAGAGAAAGCATGAGAAAAACCACTAATGGTAGGAGGAAAGTGATATACTATCGAATAAGAGAAACCAACAAATGTTGTATTAGGAACACTCATTGGGCACAAGGAGACCACATGGAAAGCCCCAGAGACTGGTAGATTTGGACACCCAAGGTCAGTGTTTGGACTGGATACCAAAAATTTCATTGTAGACTATGAAATCCAATAAGAAACCACAATATAATTTGAGGTAAAGATGGATCCCCTGATAGGTTTAACAATATCATAGTCATTCGCTCACAGATATTCCATCGAATCCCTAAGAAAATCCAAAAATGTCATGACAAACCAACATATTGACACATAAAATCATAGGTGGAAACAATATTCCCCCCAAGAAACCCTCATAGAAAATAGGAAACCTTACATGAATAGCTTATTATAAAAGTGGACCACAAACCCTAACACCAAGCTAAAAAAACCTCACTTTTATAACAAAAAAATGATAAAGGATAAAACTCATCACGTCAATGATAAAGTAAATGATAGCGGACTAAACCATCGGCTCAACCAACCATATGTTCAAAGAACCAATAAGTGGGTGAAAACCGTGGACCATCCATCCAACTTTGTTTTATTAATTAAATTTAAATTTAAAATAAATTTATGTTAATTAATATTAATGATATAAATATATCATTATAATATATATTAAATTATCATAATAATAATTTAATTTTAATATTATGGTTAATTTAGAAATCTAATTAGCGTATAAGGATTTTTTTTTTTTTTTTTTTGAGATAAGGGGCTACTCTTTGATAATGATTTCACTACAAAAGTTTATATAGGTATACATACTCTACCTGTCTAAATTTGAACATATAGGTTCTTCGAAAAAAACATATGTTCTTAACCATTAAACCTATTAAAACTATCCAAACACAACAAATTATATTTTATTATGCGTTAAATTTAAACAAGAATATTATAATATTCCAAACATAATACTCAAAATAATAAAATTAAGTGAGAGTTTTATAAAAATATCAAACTTGGAGAAATAAAAAATTATCAATATGTATATTATTTCTATTTTTCTTTCTTTTTCATATACACAATTAGATTATAAAAATTAAGTAGGAAGATATTAAGCAAAGAGAGACATGCAACACATGAGATAAAACAAAAAGAAAACACGAGTAGTGATATCCATCCAAAGCACTCCTTTTGTTAATCCACAAGCGTTATTATACTCATTGTTAGTCTTGTATTTATACTAAGCGCTAGGTAGTTACAACTATATAATTACCTCAACTACTTAAATAGTTGATCTGACATGGAATCATTGTTGAACTTGTAACTATGGCCGGTCTTCATAATATACTTTTTTTCACTTGATATAATTGTATTTATCATCATAAAGCATATTTATAAATGCTTGAGTCCAAGGAAAAACTATTTTGAGTCAAAGTCCCATCACTACTTTTAAAAGATGAAAATTTGAATTTTTGAAATGTAAATTTTGGCTGCAAAAGTGACAAGTCAGCTTCCCTGCAAGTTAAGTTGGCCTTGGACAAGAGACATGTCCATTCTTCCAAGACAAACTACTATATAAAGGCAACTCGACCTTCTCCATTAGCACATTCACATTCTCTCACACAAGACAATTGCTGGGAAAGTGAATGAAAGACAATAAGGAAAAAGGAGGAAAAAGAAGGTTGATTTTTCTCTCTTCTCTCTCTATCTCTCTAGAAATTTTCACATGTCTAGTGATATGTCTCTCTTTTGTTCACATTGTTTTGGGGAAAATTTTGCAATGGACCAAAATTTCTAGGTTACTGGGACCACTGTTGGAGGGCCAAAATTTTGGGGTAGTTGGCTATTGTAGGAGGGCCAAAATTATGGTAATGTGGGATCAAGAGTAAGGTGTAGGATAATATTGGGTGACTTGACTTGGAGGAGAGGACCAGGTTTTGACCATAGCTCTAGGTGTGTATCTCATTTAACAAGAAGAATATCTCTATTGAAAATTTTGTTGGGTTTTTACCCCTAGTGCATTTTCCGAGGGTAAATCTTGTGTGTTTTCATCTCTACTATTATACTATTCTTCATGGTTTAATTTTTGAATTATAATTCATTAATTATATATTGGAATAAGCTAAAAGAATATCTATGTCAAAAGTAATTATCAAAATTTTAGAAATATTGTGCTAACCCTAATTGCACTAAGAAAATCAACATGGTATCATAGCTTTGGTGAAGGAAGAAGGGAACATTGAGATCACCTTGAAAAAACCCTAGAGATAATTTTATTCAATTTCTTCTTTTATATTTGTTTCTATGCCTTCCTCTATGAAATCTAAAAACAATCTAGAGGGAGCATCTAATTTCAGAGTTTTGAAAGTTAGAGTAGATATTCTTCTTTCCATGAACAAGGTTTTGGACATTGTGAAAGGAAAGGTTGTTGAACCAAAATATGATGTAGGGAAAGAAAAGTTAAAGGAGTATGGAATATATTTTATAAGCATTATAATGGACTCCATTAGGGATCATTTGGTTCCCTACAATGTAAAACTTGATACCTCAAAGAACAAGTGAAAGAAGAAGTTTGGGCCTCAACACCAAAAGTTAGGAAAATGATATTCTTCCTCTAAGAAGAAGAGAGACTTAGAAAATATACAATGTTATGGTTATCAAGAATATGTACATTTCAAGAGAGATTGTCCTAATATGGATAATAAGAAAAGTAAAAAGGAAATAACATGCTTCCACAACAGAAGTTGAAGAAGATGAAAAACCAAAGAAGACCATTTAAGGTGAAAATGATTTCTTCTACTATTCTACTTTGATAGGTTCCTTTGCAAATGATGATGACACGTGGCTGGTAGATAGTGGTGCATCAAGGAACATGATTAGAGAGCATGGGAATCTTTCAAGCATGACAAAAAAATGGTTGTTTCGAGTGACAATAACAACTATATAGTCAAAGGAGTTGGAAAGGCTTCCATAGAGTTGGAATTTCGTAATAATGTACATCTCAACAATGTACCAAGTTTCAAAAACAATCTTGTCTTTGTTTCTTGTTTAAAAGATCAAGGATATAGAGTTGATTTTGTGGATGTAAAAGTACCCGTTTGGTCCAAGGGCTCTAGTATATATGATGTCAGGGTTATTATGATTCATGATGGAAGAGTGTATAAACTTGAAATTCAACCAGATCAAGCACTAGTACATGTTGAAATAAATCTGAGTGAGTTATGACACTGAAGGCATGGAAATCTTCATTTTAGAGCATTGCTTAAATTGATTCAAATAGTCGTAGGTGTTCATGAATTGGAAATTCAGAATGATGGTATATGCAAAGGTTGTGCTCTTGGGAATAAAATCAAGAAACCATTTCCAAATAATGACAACATATCTGAAAATGGAGGAGAATACACCTCAGAGGAGTTTTTTTCTTTCTAAAAGTAAGCAAGGATTAAGAAGGGGCTAATTATCGTCTATAATCCTCAACAAAATGGTGTAGCATAATGAAAGAATAGGTCAATTTAAGAATTTTCCAAGGACATGATGCATGACTTAGACTTGTCATTGTTCTTATGGGGGGAAGCATCATGGATATATGTCTACATTCAAAATCAAAGTGCTCATAGAGTTCTGGAAGGTAGGACCCCTGAATAAGCCTTCTCTAAAAGGAATCCAAAGGTCGAGCACATGAGAATATTTGGTTGTCCTATATATATTCATGTTTCTAAGTGTTGTAGTTAGAATTTTACTTATTATGATCATGTTTCACATTTAAATTCTCCTTGCCCCCCTTTTATTTTGATTATAAGGGAAATAAAGGTAAAATAATTGAATAAATGATTTGGTCCCCTTATACCTTTTAAAAAGAGGTTAATATTTTTAAAATGTTTATGTTTTAGGTGGATTTTTGCAACACTTTTAAAGCTTAGCTCACATTCCCAAAAGTAATCAGCGGACTGGAATACTCTCATTTGACGACCTTTGTTGATTCAGTGTTAAACTGTGCTTCTAATCCCAGAAGTATTTAATAGTTTCCCCTCTTTTGATCAGATGGATCATCACCTGTTCAGTTCTGGACATGCGCAAATGATAGTGGCGATTCAACACTCGAAGACAATATGCGTGAAATTTTGATTTTTCTTATCACCACATGAAAGTCATCATTATTCCTGCCTCGACACATTTACTAACTGTCATAACATTTGTGGTGTCATAGGTAGCGTATGCGCTTATTCAATTCATTGGTAAATTTAGTTAATAGAGCTTCCAAACACATAATTGTCATTTATTCCTAAATCATGCTATAAATGGTTTGCTCCAACCTCTCTGTAGAGCTGGGCGGAACTGAGCAGAAGCCAAGGAATCTAGGTAAGTACCTCGACCTAACACTTTATTTTTGCATTAATTTAACTTATCCTTTAGGACATTAGCTACCTCACAACTAAAAATTCAATTGAGGACTATTATCTCGACCCTTGGACTCAACTTAGGGATACCTTAGTCACTAATACCGATATCTATACCCTTAGAATGGAATTAGAAAGGAAGTTGGGCATGAAGCTAACCAACATTTGATTCAAATTGAAGTCCTATGGGGCGCTCTACCGGTGTTCCATTATGATCCGAACTCCATAATATTACTCATAAGTAGTGCATAACCAGAAACTAGGAGAACTATCTTTCTAGGAATTGAAGAACCTTTCTCTCAAAGTATCCCAAGCACCGCTAGCTAAAATGCTTTAGCTACCTACAATTGGTAAGGTCCTTTTTGATAAAGACTTAACCCTAAGGTTCAAAGGCTGGGATGATGAGGGAAAACTCACATTTTTTCAAAGTATGGTGAAAAACCCTCACGAGTGTACAATACTTTCTTTTCGTATTTCAACCCATTTATAAAAACCATTGTACCAAACCCTATCCTCACTCTTAGTTATCATTGAAGGTTATCCTGATGATCATAAATTAGATGAAGCTATGTTTATATTTATGAGAGAAGTGATGGAAAAACATAATGTGATTTCTATAAATTTTCCCACTTATTTGTCTATAACTATTTTCATTGACCTTAGTGTGACCTCTTAGTGGTTTATCTTAAGGCACTATACCTATTTGGTTCACTTAGTCTTATTCAATTACCCCTATTTTGTTTCTTCCACCAAGTTGATCAAGCATTACAAGGATAATTCAGGTAAAGAAAGGTTGATTGATTATTGGTCTCCAATGTTACACCCAAGTAGAGTGCTTGGAGGGTACTCAAATTTCATCTAACATTTTTATTTCTATTTCCAAATTAAGACCCTCCAAAGAGTCCCTCACAAGATTTCTATAGAATCTAGGAGGATTCTTCACCTTATAAAAAAGGCCAGTATATGACAATGGTTTATGATGCCTCAATTTACCATTATCCATGCATATGGCTTTGAGGGGGAACCTTATAGGTTACCAAAATATGTTCATAATTAGTTACTCACATTGAAATTATCCAGATAGAGGATACAACTGAATGATTTTCATTTTGTGTCAAAAAACAAGAAAACATTTATCATTACAATGTTTTCTATTGGTTAATTAATAATCAAACATAAAAATTCATTATCAATTATTGATAAGGAATTGTTGGCCATTAAATAAGAGAAGAAAGTGTCTTGTCATTTTGATACATTCCATATCATCTCATAAGTAGTTGTTAGCTTAGGGGATCCTGACCCAGGTTTGGAGTTAGCTGTGCCAACCAACAAATCCCTACACTACTGGCCCTTTTGGCAACAACCTGCATAACCCAGGCTGCAATCTCACCCGAAGCAGTATGGGTGGATGCAAGAACCAAGTTTCTGCATCCAGAGACTAGTGTGATTACTTTTAGCACCTTAGATCTACCTTTGTTCATATCAATAAAATCTTAGGGAAAGTTACTACAATTCTATTAAAAAAGCCTTCAGACCTTCGCGACAGCCTACGATCCATTCTTGCAGACCTTTACAATCAATCTATCCACTTACATGCATCACAAAACAACCCTAAATTAGTGCTCGCATAGATCTACTTAAGTTATTAATAAAAAACACATAATTCATCAGAGTCTTCATGAAAGTATTTACACATGCATTGCCTACATCATTAAAACTTATTCGAGAGAATTGCATGACATTTGATCAATATTCCATAACACACATTATTCATTGACAACATATAACATCAACAGAGATAAATAGAAATACGCAAGAATTCTTCAGAAACTGTATTTATTGATCTTTCATGCAAGGTTACAGACTCAAAACTACCCTACGCACACAGCTGCAGGGGTCCGTGCACTCAGCTGCAGACTCTACCTAGGCCTTTGCACACTCGGCTACAGAGCCTTTCTTCTATCTTACCCACTTCTCTTCGCTATCACTTTTCACCCATTCTACTCTTGATTGCCTTAGACTATCTAAGACACACCTATTTATAGCCTTTTTCATACAATGCCATGGTCCGCGGACCATGGGTGAGCTTAGGGGTCCTGATCCAGGTTTAGAGTTAGCTGCGCCAACCAACAAATCCCTATGCTACTGACCTTTTGGTAACAACCCACGTAGCGCAGGCTGCAATCTCAGCCAAAGTAGTATGGGGGAATGCAAGAACCAAGTTTCTGCATCTAGAGATTGGTGTTATGTATTTTAGCACCTCTGATCTACCTTTGCACAGATCGATAAAATCTTAGGGCATATTACTGCAATTTTGTTAAAATAGCCTTCAGACCTTCGTGATGGCCTACGATCTATTCTTTCGGACCTTTAACAATCAGTCTATCCACTTACGCACATATTAGAACAAACCTAAATTAGTGTTCATGCATATCTACTTAAGTTATTAGTAAACAACACATAATTCATTAGAGTCTTCGTGAAAGTATTTAAACATGCATTGCATACATCATTAAGACTTATTCAAGAGAATCACATGACATTTGATCAATATTCCATAAAAAAATTATTCATTAACAACATATAACATCAATAGAGATAAATATAAATACGTAAGAATTCTTTAGAAACTGTCTTTATTGATCTTTCATGCAAAGTTACATACTCAAAGCTACCCTGCACACACAGCTACAGGGGTCTGCGCACTCAACTGCAGACTCTACCTAGGCCCCTGTGCACTCATTTGTAGAGCCTTTCTTCCATCTTACCCACTTCTCTTTGCTATTATTTTTCACCATTCTACTCTTCATTGCCTTAGACTCTCTAAGACACACCTATTTATAGCCTTTTTTATATAATCCCATGGTCCACGGACCATGGGTTAATCTCAAAACCAACTCAAACTGTACATAGAATAAGGGGCTAAACCCCTTTGACTCCTAGCCATCTATGCACTCCGCATCCACAAATCATAGAGACTTTACATTATTTACACAAAATGTACCAAAACTTGGGTTATCTTAACCCCAAAACTTACCCACAGGATCCCATCCCAACAGTCCCCCAACATAGAGATTGTGACTCACCCTCAAGTCACTTTGGTGTTGCTACGATCTTACTGCGAACATCTCCTAGATCCACCCGGATCACTGCAACTTCGGCAACACTCTACGTTGCTTCCTACTTGACTTCCTCGACCAATTTTTCTATGGTTGGTCCTTTTATAGCCAACCTCATCGTTTTTTGTTTCTGTTGCATCCCTTTAACCTTATCCTAAATAGTAGTCATGACTTGATAAGCCTCCTCTAACCAAGGCTGCAACCTGGCCTTTAGTAAGGCCTCATTCTTCTTCACTTCCTCCACCAGTGCTAGGAGTTTCTTTCCTTCCTGTAACTTAGCAAGTTGTTGCATTGGTGCTATGGAGAGCGTAACTTGCTTGACTTCAACATATTGCCGTTGCAGCTCCCTTACCTCTGTGTTCAGTGTCTGCAGGTTCATATCCTCTTGTAGATTGGTCACTAGCTCCATAGCCTGTTCGAACAATGCTGCATAGTTAGTGAATATGGCATCCAAGGTTTTCATGCCTTCCTTTATCGCGTCTTCGACTACTCCCAGATCTTATGCAGAGTTGTGGGTTGAAACTTTAACTTCAGCTATGTAATCTTCATGTTGAGCTCAAACGTGACTTGACCAACCTCTGCTTTACCCTTGCACACACCAACAGCTAATTTTCTGATTTTGGCCTCTGGTTGTGCATCCTCTGGGATGAGAATTTCAGGCACTCTCTTTCATGCCTCTGCTACTGTTGACTCTAGGCTAGAACTATGCGTCTGGAGTGCCTCCTTTTCCTTCAAAGCCTACATCTTTTCAGCAAACATTTGCTCATTTTTCACTTTGTACTCGTCGATGAGGTTGAAGGTGCACTGCTCCCTGGCTCTCAATTCATTTACCACCCCTATATGCAGTGCGTGGAGGGTCTTGTTAGAGAGTGCCACTATATTTAGTCCAATGTTCTTGATTGTACTCAGGATAATATGATCATTGACGGACTCTACGTGAATAGACCCGTCTGGTAATGGTATAGTTATGAAGTCTAGGGTCCTCACTAGTTCTGCTGCTTGGCTTGTCTTGGGTGTCAGGCTCGCTTGCTCCATGCTCGTTTGTTTGGTGCCACCTTGTATTCTTCTTGATTGGATCTGCAGCTCACGCAGATCATTTTGGATTTACCATCGTCTTCATATATTTCTACTCAAACTGCTACAAAACTTCCATGGTGGTGTCCCGCATTTTATCCCAGATCTCATTGAGATCGCCCTTTGTTAGTACCATGGGATCACCATGTGACTTATTCAATTTTTGCTTCTTCCTTGTACCACCATACTGCTCCTTGCAACGTCTCTTCAAAATAGATGGGGTGCTCTACCCCTCATCCCCTCCGTCGCATTTTCCTAAAAGTTTTTCCTCCTCTGTCTCTGGCGAAGTTGACTTGTCACCTTTTTTTGACTCATGTTATTCTTTTTCTGCCTACTCCTTAGTAGCGTGTTCTTGTTCCACACGAGCCTTTTCTATGGCTTCCTTCTTTTTCTACTCTATGAGTGTATGCATAGCTTGCTTAGCTGCCTCCTTTCTCTTCTATGCAGTAGAACTTCCCACACCCATGCTTGTTCCAACATCTAAGTCACCAGCTTTAGAGACAATTGAACTGTTTCTTGTTGTGGAGATACTAGCACCACCCCTGCTCCTGCAGTCTCCTTGGTACATGCTACATCAAAGAACATCTCCTAGATCTAACCACGTGTATCATGCTCAGCCTGAGCTGTTGGTTTCTTGATCTGCAATGCAGCCTTCTCAGATTCTTCTATTTGGAGAATGCAAGCTCCAAAATCAGTGTCCACTGCATATATGGGATGGTTTGTAGGATTCTTCTCATCACTAATGATGTATGCCAGCTATGCTTCTCTATACAACCTCCTTCTTTCTCCTCCAAACACTGGAACAGTTGCATGAGATAAATCATTCTACAATGTCCCTCCTAACCTCTTAATCCACCCTCTAGACAACAACATACCAAACTTAGGAGGAACATCAGCCACCACTATATCCATCATCATACTTTTCATGGGCAGCTGGGTTAAGGTAATGGCTAGATCCTTAATTAATCCAAGGAATTTTACCTTCCTTGAATCAAAAGAGAACAAATCATGATAAGGTCTAGTGATATCAAGACCTAACTCTTCCATGACAGTTTTAGGCATTAGATTGTGGCTGGACCCTGTGTCTAGCAGGCAATTATGGAGGATTTTATCATGGATAGTTAATGAAACATAGAAAGATGGAGAACTATTATCAGCAGGTTCAATCATGGGACTAAGCACAATAGCAGGCTTGTCATCTTGCAAATTCACAGAGTCAATGGAGGTTTGTTTAGGCTCTAGTTCAAGGGCCTCAAGGATGGGTTTTCTAAGCAATTCACTCTTGACCAACTCAGCCAGAGGCACAACAAATTTCAATTTCTGAACTTCTGACTCAAAATTGAAAGAAGAGAATGATTTATCGGTAGTTTTTACCTCTTGAACTGGAGCTTTGAGGGTGACCGGATCAGCTACTGATCTTCTTAGCCTGGTATTCTGTGGAGTTGTTTGGGCAGCATCTTCTTGTGCAACACCCTCTTTGGCATTCTTTGCATTGGATCTTAGATTATATTTTCGCTGTTGCTCACCTGATTGCAGAACAGCACCATTGTCCCATCCTTGCTTGTTTTGCTCTTGCAGCAATGACTCTTCATATTCAGCCAATGTTAAAAATACAGCGCTGCCTTTGTCTTCCATGCAGTGAATTTCATCCTCCTCTTCTTCAAATTGCTCCCCTTCCATGACTACATTTTGAATAGGAGCTCTAACCTTATGATCTTATTTGGCTTGTTCACCTCTTTGCATGATTTGTAGCTGCTCATTTGCTTTTCTAAATGGGTTTGGATTTCTTGGAGAAAATGTGTTTTGCTGCCTTGTTTTGCCTGAAGTCTGCTTCACTTTTAGCTTAGAAATTTTAGCAGCAAATGACTCAATCATCTTAGTCATTTTGTCTAATTTAGGCTTTGAAGTTGATGCAGGGGAAGAAGAAGCCTCACCTCTCGGCCTTCTTCTATCAACTTGACTCTTTAACTTCTGTGCTACCAAAATATTGGATTCCACCTCCAGGGCTGCCTCTTGCATATCACCCAGAGTAGCACATCGTCTTTCTCTCAACAATAAGCAAAAATCAGAGTCAAAAGCATTAGCATATGTGAGTTTAGCAGTAGTGGGGGTAGGCTTTACCTCAGCTGGTATTTTACTATACATTCTATTAAATCTTTTATTGAAGTCAGGCAAAGACTCACCCTTTTCTCTTTTCAAGTTTCCAAACTCTATATGATAATACAGTAGGTCCTTCTTAGCTCCCCAATGCTTCAAAAATGCATCATCTAATGCTTCAATATCTATTATGGATCTTTGGGGTAATTCTCTGAACCACTTCCTAGCCTCACCATCAAGGCTTTGGACAAAAACTCTCATCCATACATCATTCTCACTAATATCTAAATTATTAGCATAACTGTAAAAGGCTTCAAGATGTTCTTCTGCTGTCACTCCCTCTGTTCCAGTAAACTTAGGCATATATTTTTTATATTCTCCCACAGGCATAGGATTTAGAGGTACAGGCAATACCAAAGGTCCATATCTAGCAATAACAATCCTCTCAATCCTAGTAGGTGCTTGCTGTCCTGCCATGTTTGGAATATGTGGAAGAACACTAGCAGATGGAGCAGTAAGAAATAATGTAATGGATGGCAGAGATATTGGGATGTTTTGGACAGTATGGGAAGCTTTCTTTGGACTGATATTCAAAGGGGAACTAAATGGACAAGGAGCTTTAATCTTTGCAGGTATTTCTTCATTAGCAATACTAGGCTCTAAATCTTCAAACTGTGTGTCCTCAACTAAAAACTTCTCATGCAGAGACAAATAAGATTTCTTGGGCTTACCTGATCCTGATGCTCCTTTCTGTGATGATTTCTTCGATTTAACAACTTTCTCAGGTTCAAGCAATGGTTCAGCTGGAGATTTCTGCAGATTTCTTCTAGTGTGCCTCACAAACTGAGCCAGAACTTCAAAGTGGAGTCACCAAAGGATGGTCTTCCACCAATGGAGTCGCCAGACAGAAGATTACAACCAATACTGTGTTCAAACCTTGTCTGTCATCAAAGCTTGAAACTATGCCGTTCTCCCAGGGAAGCTTGAGCTCCAATTCTCCTCTCCCCGGCAACGACGCCAATTAATGTTATCACCCCAAGAAACTCACCTAGGTTGTAAATCAGTGATGCTCAGGAACATTAAAAATTCAACAATTATGTTGGATAAGATGATGGATAAATGAAGATACGTTGCACATTTAAGCCAGATAACCACTCCTACTATGACTATCCCCGGACATGGGTGAAGACCCCCAAACTACAAGGCTTTCAACCACCAACTACTAACAGTTTAAGGTAAAGGTGATGATGGAGAAAACTAATTGCACCAGCAGATGCACAGGACCCTGTGATGGCCAGCTGCAACCAGTCAGAAGATCTGTAGAACTATCGTTTAATAGATAGACAGGATGACAGCTCCCTGATATTAAACAACAACGATCTGCAAGCAATTTCAATGAGCCACTAAATTATAATACAGAGGTGGGATGACAGCCCCTCTGATATCAAACATTCATAGCACATCAAATAAATGCAAGCAGGCACAACCTAGAACAAGAAAAAGAAGTGGAAAGTGAAGAGGTGACAGAAAAAGAAGCTTGTATTAGTTGAAAGTCAAGACCAGAAGCTGCAGGCCTCATAGTATTTACAATCTCCAGAAGTTAAAGGCAACAACAAAGCTTTCATTCATCAAACACTCATCAAACTGATTACAACTGTTTTTTCAGTATATATGGTGTCTCATTACACCATCTCTCTGTTAGCTATGCGTGGAGGAGCCCATAAATGGCCACCAACCACATTTACATTCAGAAATGGGGCTGTTGATACAAATCTGGTTGTGTTGTAAATGGATTTGACCCCTCTGTTGCTCTGCAGTCCTCCTTTGAGCAGGTGGCGTGAAATACCAAAGGAACCATAACCATTGAATGCACTGATCAGATAAATGATGTCCCGCTTCCTCCTCGGCCATACTTTTGATTAATGGTGGCTGCTGAATCATTAAGACGGCTCAATCATGACTGCTTGGCTTTAAAACAATGAAATGCTGCCACTCTGTTCATTCCCGCCCATCACTCTGTTACGCTGGTCAACCAAACTTTTACTCCACATGACATTTATTTGCTACAGGCCGGTTGCTGTCCGTCAACCGTTGATCTGCCCTCAAGAAATCGAACGGTTGAGGTGCATATCGGGAGCCCTTTCCTGACTATCCTTTATGTCCCGATAGAGAGGCTATTTTGGAACCATACAGAGGATGCGTGGCACTGTTCTATTGCATCGGGCTCGCTTGTACGAAAACCACTTTGCCGAGCAAAAGCGGGCCGATAAGGTTGGCGGTTTTCCTTATAATTGGAAACACATAACACTGCTGAAAACATGGGAAATTTTCTTTTGGCGGACCTGAATCATCTATATATTATGTTTTAGAACCCTTTCGGATCCGAAAACCCATCGCAATTGGCACCTGCCCAAGTCCTCCTTTGTATTTTCTTTATACAAATAAAATACACAAAAAAACATTGAAAATGCGATGGGCGTAGACTTGAAATAATATAAAATGTAGCGTTGTATGGCCGTCGGGTCCGGCCCATCGCCATTGCACCTACCCCTTTGACAATGTCGATAGCGATATGCCGATGCGATATCGGCGATCGCTCATCGGCGAGTATATCATGTCGCTGCCACTGCCATCCCCCGATCTGCGATATGCCGACGCGATCTGGACCGTTGATCGGCCAGATCCAACGGCTGAGATTAATGCTGATCCTCCAGCCTGCGCTTTTGAATTTTATATGGTTTTTTGGGTATTTCCGCCTCCTGATAGTGTAATTCTGCCCTCCAAAGGGCTTTTCTCTTGCAACTTCTTTGATCGGTGGGCAGCTTTTTGTCATAATTTGATGATTTGAACAGCAAACATGGATTTTGGGCATGATCATAAGCATTTTTGTAGCCTTTGAGAGCATTTTGAATCCTTTTTTTATCCTTTTGCATAGCAAAGCTAACAGAAACTATCTCAGAGGAAATATCGCTAGCACTCATAGCTTCATTAGGAATTGGTGCAAGAATTTTGTTAAGAATAAACTTCTAGTTTATCTCAGACAACTTAGCAAAGGCGGGGCTTGTGACTAAATCTTCCCAAGCCGATCGGTTCATAGGCAACAAACAACTAATTTCAATAACAATTTTGAGAGTGAAAAGTGTTCTATGTTGGACCGACATGCATAATTTATAGGGAGTTTTGAATTCAAACCCAACCGTTCCCCCAAATTTCTGATAATAAATGTTGTTTTGGCAGCAGATATTGAAAGATTTTTGCCTTAAATGCTGCCATCCCACTCCACTTAACCCTCTTCTAGATGTCAAGTCATGAACAGTGACTCCAACAGTCACTTTCTTGGTGTTTTGTGTAGTACCTTCATCCATGGCACAACTTCTTGCATGAAACTTTATGGGTTGTATCATCGTCCTTTTTCGCGCAACCTACTTGTTATGTTCTCCTCCAAACTTGACAGTGTAGTTTATAGTCCTGTGCTCCCTTGCAACTTCCTGGAGCACGACTATCCTTCTTTCATAGTGCAGGATTCCCTATATACAACACTAATATGCTCCCATTCACTCTTCCTGGGAAGGGTTCCCCATTTAGCTTCACGCACTGAACTGCCCTCCATCTGTAATTTCTTTGACAATATATGGCCCTAACCCATGGATCTGGAATTTACCCTAAAATTTAGTGAATTTACTATCATATACTAGGACAATATCATTTACCTTGAATGTGTGAAGCTTGATGTGGTGATCATACCATTCTTTTCACGTTCCTTCTACTCTTGTTGATGGAATCCTACCAAAAATCCATCTTCTTTGAGCTCCATCAGTTGTGTGAGATGTTCCTCCAAGGCCTCACGATCCGCCATATCCATCATGGCTACTATGCGCAAACTAGGTACAATGTACTCCATTGACATTACAACTTCAACCCCATATACTAATCTAGATTGGTTTTTCCCTGTCAACTTCTTACAAGTAGTCCTATAATCCCATAGTACTGTGGGTACGTGCACATCCCAGTCATTTCACTGCGTGTTGCAGATCTTCGTCAGTGCATTGGCCAAAATCTTATTGAAGGCTTCAACAGTTCCATTGGCCTAAGGGTGATATGGTGTACTCTTCTAATGGAATACCTGGAATTCTTTGGTCAATGCATTGATCATCTCGTTTAGAAAGTGCATACCCCTATCACTCATCAATACTTTCGGGCAGCCAAATCTAGTTAAGACATACTTGAATAAAAATTTTGCTATCATAACCCTTGTACAATCCTTAACCGGCTATGTTTCCACCCATCTGGTTAAATATTTCATTGCAGTGATAATATAGCGCACACCTGTTTTATTTCCCAGGGGCTGAATTGGCCCAACAAAATCAATCGGCCACTTCTCAAAGGGCTGCAAAGATACTTGAGGATGTAGTGGCAACTCATCTCTTCATGACGGTCTACCATTTCTTTGACATGCATCGCATGCCTTGCAATATGCCTTGGAATCCTTGTGCAAGGTAGGCCACCATAGGTCTGCGAACAAAATCTTCTACTCAGTTGCCTTGCCTACGTAATGACCTCCTACAACTCCCCCATGAGCTTCAGCGAGAATGCTATCCTACTCAAAATCCATCACATATCTTCACAATATTTCATTTTCACCCATCTTATACAAATGTCTTGCAATAACTGAAAAATATTCTGCGAGAACTACTGATTCCTTCTTTTGCTGACTTGTATATCCTTCTGGTGCCATCCCTGTACTGAAGAAGTGAATAATGTCTGCAAAATTCTTATCTACTACATGCACCGCATAAAACTCCGCATTTGGCAACCGTTCCTCCAGATTATTAGGCTCCTCTCCTATTCCGATCCACAACAAATGGTCAGGTCCTGCATTTAACCTTCCTAGCTTCAAAATGACTTCAAAGTCATACTCCTAAAATAATAGCAACCATATGTAGATCTTCCCTCCCAACACAGGCTTATTGACCAGGAATTTCAAAGCAGAATGATCTGTGTACACTTTGAAATTCCCTCCTAATAGATAATGCCTGAATTTATGTAGTGTGTTTACCATGGCTAATCCCTCACGCTTAGTCATTGAGTAATTCTTCTTGACCTTCGATAACTTCCTACTCACGAAGGCTATAGGATGGTCCCTTTATCCTTCACCAGCCTTCGTTAGCACTGCACCCAACAGAATGCAAGAGGCATCCACATGTACATGAAACTCCTTTTTCTAATCAGGGAATACCAAGATCAGTGCAGTGACCATATTTTCTTTGAATACATCTAAGTTGCACTGACATTCTTCATCCTAATAGAATTTTGCATCCTTCTTCGGGAATTTCTCCATGGGCGCAGTAATTTGAGCATAGGACTTGATAAATTTTCTATAATATCTCATATGTTCCAGCGTCGCACTCAACTTCTTGACATTCCTAGGGGCTTCCAAATTCACAATTACTGCAATTTTTGCAGGGTCCACCGTCAATCCTTTCTTGCACACCATGTGACCTAGCAAGATCCCAAAGGGAACACAGAATGTGTATTTCTTCAAATTTAGTGCGATCTAGTATCTCCAACACATATCCAACATCAGGCATAGACTTGACAGGGCACTTTACTAATCCAAACACCCTCCAGTCATCAAAGTATACTTCTAAGAACTTATGAATGAACTCCTTGAACGCTGCTATGACTACGTGAGAAAATTTCGCAGGCACATTCTTAAGCCCAAATGGCATCACAGTGTATTGAAAACATCCCCACTCTATCGCGAAGGTTGTTTTGCTCCTATCCTCTTGTGTGAACTTAATCTGATGATACCTAGAAAACCCATCAGTGAAGGAATACGCCTCCGGCCCTCCAACATTGTCTAACACTTCATCTGTAAATTACATTGGGAATGGGTTGTGAACACAAGCATCATTAAGCTTCCACAGGTTGATGTAAATCCTTATTTCACCTTTTTGTTTCTTCTCCTGAACCACCATCGGGCTCACCCAATCAGATTCTTCAATAGGTTCTATGATGCCTACTTCTAGCATCTTATCCAACTCCTGGCAAAATGTTTCCTTGTACTTAGGATTAAGGCGATACAGTCTCTATTTAATAGGCTTCAAGTCTGGCTTTAGAGTGATCTTCATAATGCCCAAATCGCCAATTATGCCCTTCAAATTCGAAAACTTAGTAGGGAAGAGATCTTGGTATTCGCAGAGTAACTCAAAAACTTTATCCACAGTAGCATCTTCCCAATAATCTCCAATTTTCGCAAACTTCAGTTTCGCTTTAGTGCCAATGTTCACTTGCTTTGTCTTCAATGGCGCAGTGATGTCCAGGTTGTCTATTTGTGGGCCTTCAACTTTGCTATACCCTTCTGCCTCTAGAATATTAATGTTTCCTGGATCTTCATCCTCCCCTTTAGCGGTCACATTATATCATTCCAGCGCATGGTGTAGCTGGGTGCTCCAATATGGTTGGACCGATTCCATAGGTTTCGTCAGAATTCTAAAGATAACTACCTTAATTTCTTGCAGCACTTCATTGATGCTTACAAAGCCATATTCAAAGCTGAAGGTCAATAAGAACCCTTCATTCAACACATCCCATTCCACCATGTCGTGGCAGAGCTTTGTTTCCAGCTACCAGTTCATAGGAATTGTATCCAAAGTATGGAAAAATATGTGTACCCATTCTGGCTGTGGCTCTGTTCCCTATTCTTTAGTCCATTTCGCTAGGTGATCACGTGGATCATCCATTCTGTTATATTTCTCAGTCAATCTAGTGTTAGGATGCCCAAACCGTAACCTCATCATTCTTTTGTAATCTCGCCATCCAGCAAAACTGTCCTTATGCTTACCCCACATCATGCAGGCGTAGCATGCAGTGCCAATTATAAAGCTTGGAAGTGGTGATCCTTAGGGACTTTGCTCAAATTCCTCCAAAAACAGATCAACATCAGTTAAACCATCATAATAGGGTAATTTCCTTACCTTCAATGAAACATAGCTCAACAACATCGTCATCATGTTGCATCGCAATGTAGACACTTCATGCAAGCGGTTCTGCCAATGCTCTAATTCCTCTTCTGAATTGGAGGTGCAGGAACTCTCCCGATCCCATGCAATCCTCCCTTTTGCTGTTGGATTGATCAAGTCCTGATCTCGCATTTTTATTTTGTAGATTTGATCCAATTCATCCTCACTTTCTTCATAATTGTGGACCGGTTCAATATAGTGTGCCCCTTCTGTAGGGTCCAACAGTACTACAACTCGAACTGATTTCCTTTCAAATGATATTTCCCTCTTCTTCAAATTGATGACCCCATTCATATCAATGGCCTAGTCAATTCCTAGGAGCACAAGGTATGGGTTACTATCATCAACGATCTCTATAACCTCAAAGTTGACCATCACTCTCGCACCTTCTATATCAACTGTTATTCAATATAATCATCTCATGGGGATGATTTTCTACTGGTTCACCATTATGAGCTGAATTAGAGACCACTGTAGCATAGGTATCCCCATCCTTTCCCATGTTTGTTTTGGAAAAACGTTCACATCGAACCCTAGATCCAAGATGACCTGGTCCATCTCATAATCACCTATCTGCACAGTGAGACTCATCTCATGCCTCGTTCTTGCCTTATGTTTACCAATCTTTCTGACCACTCGATGTCCATCGAGGACCTTCTATTTGTTGGTGCATTTGTTTATTAATTCCTACAGGCCTTCCACCACTTTGCTATAGCGCAACAGTTTTATTCAGGTCTCCAAAAATGTAGTAAGTACAGAGGGATCAACCTCTATAGGCACGCTAGTTTCTTGCAACTTATCCTAGCTTCCTGAGGTGGACGCCTCAGCAAAGCTTTTCTTGGCTTCCATAAAAGTATCCTTAGCGTGATTCGGATCAAAACCAAATTCTTGCTCTAGGGCCTTGCAGACCCATCCATCCTCTTTGGGTTGTTTACCCTTATCATCGCCCATCGTTATTCCACTTCTTAGCACTATATTCATGCTTTGATCTTCCTCGTGGGGCTCAACTCTCATCATCTGTAAGTTTTGCGTTAGTTGTTCAGGCTGTGCTTTCTTCTCTTGCATTTTAGCTATCAGTACCAAGCACTCTTCTATAGTATGGTCCTGCAGTATTGACATGACGGGCGTGTATGATTTTGGCATTGTTGCGCATAATGCCCTGGCTATCTGCAGTTGTAGAAAATAATCTGACTGTGACCTCTACCAGTTCCTCCTCCCCCTCGGCACCATCTGCATCCCTGATAACCTTTGCATGCCCCTCCATCACCAAAATCTGGAGGCCGATTTTATGCTTGCAACAGGTATGTAGGTGTTCTTTCCATGATCATCTCATAGCTTCAACAGTGGCGCTCATCGTGGCCCACCAATTTGTAGAAGCTACAGAACAACTGTTGGGGTGTCTGGATGAACTTTTACATTAAATGACAATTATCTGTCACATGTTGTCCAACAACCTGACAAATAGCACACCATAGCGCAGTCCCCGCACTCGGCCTGACTGGGGCTTCTAGTTTTAGGGGAATTGGTCCTCCCCCCATAATATAATTTGTATACACTCGACAGTGATCTTTATCGTTCCCCTAGCTCTTTCACTTCAAACACCAGACTTCCGCGTGCACTTTTGGGTTAGTCTCCTTGTATTTCTTCAAACTCTGCAACTCTAGGTGTAAGCTATGTAACTGAGAGTGGATTTTTTGTACCCCAAGGTCGAGTCCTGAATATGTGATGCATGAAATATCATCGTAATTTCCAAGGCTTTCACCTGGGTTCCTATCTTCTATTGTGATAGAGAAATTATCAGGTGTGGCATAAGTGAAGCTATAAACCATTCATGATTCTGACTATCTGTGAGCTACATGTTAGCTTCTCGAATATGACACTTCAACCTTTGATCTAATTCCCAAGGTGTCTCATCAACCCTCATCATGATTTCTTTGAATCTGATTACTGACTACAAGTCAGACTTAGGCTTACTAAACTCCTTCTTTAAAGTCACCTTAGTCTCTGCTAGCAATCCAAGAGGATTATCGGAACAATACTTGACATAGAAAGTTCATGTGCGATCCTGCAAATTGGTAATCAATTGTGCTTTATTTATATTTTCATCGATAATCTATTGCATAGTCCACACAACATTTGCAACAAACCAAAACTGCTCCATATCTTCACTCCCTATGCCTTTGAAAATCGGTAGCTTCATTGTGTTCACCATGTTGGATGGTGGTGGTGGAGGTGGAGGTGTGGGCAAAGGTGTATGCGATGGACGTGGAAGTGGTGGCGGAGTGGAAGGATGATTTACTTGAGGAATCCCTTAAGAGATTAGCTGAAAATGCTTTGTTGTGGAGTATGTTCTGCCCCTTCATCGTCACTTAAAGGATGTCCAATAAATGGACTGTACTCCGGTCTTGATCCTTCATGGTTTCTAAAGAGTCGTCCACTTCGCGTAGCTCCAAAGATCAAGGTAATAGCGTCAGCTGTTTTTCACATAACAACATTTTAATCCAAGTATTCAAAGATCTTAAATACTTACCTCACGATCCTTTGAAAAATCTTCGCTCTGCTTCGCTATAGCTGACTGAGGTATCAATTGAAAATTCTGTAACAAGCCCTCCTATAATTTGATCAAGCTAGTGATCGACAACCCGCACGATCTTTTTTTCTGAAGCTTCTAACCATCGCACTAATTTTGGAGTCCACACTATTGGATTATCAATCTTCCACCTTCCTTGGCTATCTGTCAATTTAGCCAACCATTCATACAGTTCAATGGGGAAGGTTCAGAAGAAGATCTCACATATATTTGTATACATATACCTGTTCAACCACTTTTCCTTTGATAGGCACGGATTCTTGTTTTCTTGAACCGCAAATTCGTGAACCTTTCGATCCAACAACTTTTCAATTTCTTTCTTGGTCGGATTCCAATGATGATACATCACACATATCTTCCATTTGTTGGCTTAGGGGGTCCTGACCTAGGTTCAGAATTAGCTGCACCAACCAACAAATCCCTATAGTACTAGCCCTTTCGACAACAACCTGCGCAACACAAGTTGCAGTCTAACCTGAAGCAGTATCGGGGGATGCAAGAACCAAGTTTCTACATGCAGTGAATGGTGTGATGTCTTTTAGCACCTTAGATTTGCTTTCATGCAAATCAATAAAATCTTTGGGAATGTTAATGTAATTATGTTAAAATAGACTTCAGACCTTTACCACAGCCTATGATCCATTCTTTTGGACCTTTAATAATCAGTCTATCCACTTATGTGCATCAAAGAACTGTTGGGTTGTGTTATATTCTTTCCATGACTAGCCTCCCTACTTAATCGAGGGGTTAGAGGGGAGTGGAGTCGCCCCTTCGTTGCACCGATTACGAAGTGGGGGGTGGCAACCCCCCCTATCCAGGGAGTTTAAGGGGGGCAAGTAGCCCTCCTCTATGGGGTCGAGGGTAGCACCACGGTGAAATTTTTTTTGGACCCTATATTAGTGGGGCGAACCTACCTATGGTTTTGTGCATGGTTTTCACACATGGTTTTGGGTGCGATGGTTTTCGGTCCATGGTATTAGATGCTTCGGCATGTATATATATGTATTGTGACATTGAAAAGAACATAATGAAAAATCAAGCTGGTAGTCCCAGTTTTGGGATCCATGGGGAAAATCTTTGTGTATATGTGTTTTATGTGTTATGCTCTCGCATTGTTTATTTTTTGTTTTTAGAATTTGTATGTAGGTAATTTTTGTATGGGGTTAAAACCTACATTTAGTATCATAGCTATTTTTGCTTCAAGGGGACACCTTTGTTGCTGAGGGGTTTCGCTCGGGCTGTGGTAGACGCTGTTCAATGGAGATCTATGGGATCGATTCTAGTGGTGAAAGAAGATGGTGAGTAGTGGAAAGATAGAGATCGAGAAATTTAATGGTCAAACTTTTGAATTATGGCAACTCAAGATGGAGGATCTGTTGGTGGACAAAGATCAGAGGATCGCAGTAGATCTAGGTACTAAACCAACAAGAGTGTCCGATGAAGAATGGAAGAAGTTGGATTGGAAGGAAAAGAGCACATGATTGTGTGTCTCAAATTCAGTATTGTTGAATGTATCAGGGGAAGCTACGAAAAGGGCTTTGTGGGACAAGTTGGGGATTTCATACCAATCTAAGTCTCTGGTGAATAAACTCTTCCTACGGAAAAGGTTGTATAACCTGAGGATGAAAGATGGAGACTCAGTGACAGAGCATCTAAATGCATTTAATACTGTGGTAAGTCAGTTATTATCTGTTGATATTAAAATTTCAGTTGAAGATAAGTGCATCAGTTTGTTTGCAATAGGTAGAAATGCAACTGCCTTGCAGTTTGATGAAATAGTCTCATCCTTGGTGATGAAGAAGGTGAGACGGAAAAATATGGAGAGCCAGAATGGTGATGCCTTGTCTATATGAGGACAGCCCCAGAATAGAAACAAAAATAAGTCATCGAGTGGGAGATCTAAATCTCCAGGAAAACCTATAAAGGTGGTGTGCTGGAAATGTGGAAAGGAAGGGCACTAAAAAAGGGACCGTAAATATAAAGCTCCTGACAAAGGAAAGGGATTTGATGATGCTTCTTCTATAGAGGCGAAAACCACCTCAGATGAAGGTGGAGATCTGTACTTGGCTTCTTCAAGTACACATGTAGATCATGAGGCATGGTTGATTGACTCGGGTGCATCCTTTCACTTCACTCCCCATAGAGAGTGGTTCTGCAAGTATGAGAAATATGATGGTGGTGATGTCTTCTTGGGGATGATAGGAAGGCTAGAATCATTGGTGGTGGAAAAGTAAAGTTGAAGTTGTAAGGTGGAAGGGTTAGAACACTTTCGGGTGTTCTACATATTTCTGCGTTGGCCAAAAATCTAATTTTTGTAAGCAAGCTGGATGATGCAGGTGTAAAAATAGTGTTCAAGAAAGATACCTGTAAGATGGTTCGGGAGCAATGGTATTGATGAAGGGAGTTCGGATTGGAACTCTATACAAGCTGCAACATAGCACTGTTATTGATGGTTGCAACAGTTTTTTGGTTCCTAAAAGAAGAGTACAAAATCTAGTGGAGTATGGAGAAAAGACCATGCTATGGCATCAAAGGCTTGGACATATTGGAGAGAAGGGCCTTCGAATACTTCATGGTAAAGGTATGGTAGAAGGTATGACTAATAGCTCTCTGGATTTTGATTTCTATGAAAATTGTGTATATGGGAAGTAGAATTGGGTGAGTTTCCCCTTTGGTGGTAAGAGGGCGAAACAGATATTATAGCTTGTGCACAGTGATGTGTTTAGACCTTTGAAGGTTCCATCACTAGGTAAGTTTGTGTACTATGTATCATTTATAGATGACTTCTCAAGGAATACAAGGATATATTTCCTCAATAAGAAATATGAAGTCTTTGACAAGTTTAAAGTATTTAAGGCTCTGGTGGAAAACCAGACAGAGAAAAAGATAAAGGTGCTGAGGACAGATAACGGTGGAGAATTTTGCAACAAGGAATTTGAAGAATTTTGTAAGAAGTGTGGTATAGCATGGCATAAGACTAATCCATACACACCTAAGAAAAATGGAGTTGCAGAAAGAATGAACAAGACGTTGATTGAAAGGGCAAGAAGCATGCTCAATGGTGCTGGGTTAGGATAGGAATTATGGGCAGAGGCGGTGGAGACAACATGTTACCTGGTAAATAGATCACCTTCATCAGTGTTGGAGGATAAGACTCCACAAGAGATATCGACTGGTAAGAAACCCTCTATTTCACATCTGAGGGTATTTGGATGTGATGCATATGTACATGTTCCAATGGAGAAAAGAACCAAGTTGGATAGTAAATCTGAAAAAGTGAATCTTTATTGGGTATAAGGAGATAAGATTTGGAACCCAGTAACAATGAGGGTTGTGTATAGCCGAGATATGGTGCTCAAGGAGGTGAAAGATGTTATTAAACATGAAGTCCAACAAACGGAACCTGAGAAGATAGAGTTTGAGCTTAAGGAGGAAGAATTAGACTCTACAACAGAAGAGGAATCAGAAGATGAAGAGCCACAAACTCCGGGTGTGGGAAGATCAGTTCGAGAAAGAAGGCAGCCAGAAATGTATAGTCCATCTGCTTTCTATTCAAATTTTTCTTTATCTGTTACTGATGATGATCCCAGAACTATGAAGGAAGCAGTGGATTCAGAGGATCACAAACTCTGGAAAGAGGCCATGATTGATGAAATGGCATCTTTGCATAAAAATGAGGCTTGGGATCCGGTGGAGTTGTCAGCTAGAAGGAAACCCATTGGCAAAAAATGGGTGTTCAAGAAGAAGACAAATGCAGAAGGAAAGGTGGAGAAATACAAAGTTCGGTTGGTAGCAAAAGGTTATTCCCAAGTACCGGGAATTGATTTTGGTGATATTTTTTCTCCCGTTGCCAAGGTAGCTTCTATTAGATTAGTTTTATCTGTTGTTGCTGCTTTTGATTTTGAGGTAGAACACATGGATGTGAAGACAACATTTCTTCATGGGGATTTGGAATAAGAAATATACATGAAGAAACCTGAAGGTTTTGCAGTGAAGGGTACAAAAAAACTGGAATGCAAGTTAATGAAGTCTTTGTATGGGTTAAAACAGTCACCAAGGATGTGGTATCAAAAATTTGATACATTTATACGACGAATTCGCTTCACCAGAAGAAAAGCAGATCACTGTGTGTATTTTAAATTAATTGGTGATCGTGTTATTTATCTGGTTTTGTATGTGGATGATACGTTGCTGGTTGGAAATGAAAAAGAAATTATCTAGGATTTGAAGACCCAATTGTCCTCCAAATTCGACATGAAAGATCTCGGTGCTACAAACTATATTTTGGGTATGGAAATTAAAAGAGATCGGGAAAAGAGGAAGCTTCTTATTCCTGTAGGTGTGAAGTTATCTATTGAGCAGTGTCCCAAGACACAAGAAGAGGAAGAGGACATGTCCCATGTTCCATATGCAAGCGCAATCAGTAGCCTGATGTATGCAATGGTCTGTACTAGACCAAACATTGCACATGCAGTGGGAGTATTGAGCAGGTTTATGTCAAAACCAGGGAGGGAGCACTGGAAAATAGTGAAATGGGTTTTCAAGTATTTGCGTGGCACTAGTGATTATGGTTTGTGATACCAAGGAAAACCAGGATTAGACAAAGTGTTGGATATTCATGGCTTTGTCGATGCAGACTGGGATGGAGATCTAGATCAGAGAATATCTACAAGTGCGTATGTGTTTAACCTATTTGGAGGTGCAGTTAGTTGGATGAGTAAGAAACAATTTGTAATGGCACTATCAACTACAGAATCAGAATACATGGAAGCCACTCATGCAAGCAAGGAAGCAGTTTGGTTCCAGAGATTATGTTCAAGTATGGGGTTAGTACAGGGAGCTATAAGGATAGGCTGTGACAACCAAAGTGCAATTTTCTTGACAAATAACCCTTCGTACCATTCAAAGACAAAGCACATTGATGTTCAGTATCAGTTTGTGAGGGATATGATAGAAGACCAAAAGGTGTTTCTAGTAAAGGTGGACACTTTGAAGAATACTGCAGATGCATTGACAAAATATGTGAGCTTTGAGAAGTTCTCTTGGTGTAGAGAAACAATGGGTGTTCTAGGGCTGGATAAATGACTAAGCTCTCTTGTGTCCCCTTGTGGAAATAAAACAACAAGTGGGAGAATGTTGGGTTGTGTTATATTCTTTCTATGACTAGCCCCCCTAATTAACCTGGGGGTTAGAGGGGGTGCGTAGCCACCCATTTGTTTTGCCGATTGTGTAACGGGGGGGTCAAAGGTGGGGGGGGGAACCCCCCCTGTCCATGGGGTTTGAGGGGGGCGGGTAGCCCCCTCTATGGTGTCCGAGGCAACACCTCGGGGAAAACCTACCTATTGTTTTGTGCATGGTTTTCGCACATGTTTTTGGGCACAATGGTTTTCAATCCATGGTATTGGATGCTTTGGCATGTATATATATGTATTGTAACCTTGAAAGGAACATAATGAAAAATCAAGCTAGTAGTCCCGGTTTTGGGATCCAGGGGAAATCTCTGTGTATATGTGTTTTATGTGTTATGCTCTCTCATTGTTTTTTTTTTTGTTCTTAGAATTCATATGCAGGTAATTTTTGTACGGGGTTAAAACCTACAAGAACAACCCTAAATTAGTGTTCACGCAAATCTACTTAAGTTATTAGTAAATAACACAGAAGTCATCATATTCATTGCGAAAGTATTTAAACATGCATTGCGTACATCATTGAGACTTATTCGAGAGAATCGCACGACATTTGATCAAAATTCCATAAAACACATTATTCATTGACAACGTATAACATCAACAGAGATAAATAGAAATATGAAAGAATTCTTCGGAAACTATCTTTATTGATCTTTCGTGCAAGGTTACAGACTCAAAAATACCATGCACACAAAGCTACAGGGGTTCGCACACTCAGCTAGGGACTCTACCTAGGCCTCTACACACACAACTACAGGGGTCCACTCAGTTGGGGACTCTACCTAGCCCTCTGTGCACTCGGATGCAGAGCCTTTCTTCTATCTTACCCACTTCTCGTTGCTATCACTTTTCATGCATTCTACTTTTCATTTCCTTATACTCTCTAAGATACACCTATTTATAGCCTTTTTCATACAATGCCATGGTCCGCAGACCATGGGTGAATCTAAAAACCGACTCAAACTTTACATAAAACAAGGGGCTAAACCCCTTTGACTCCTAGCCATCTACGCGCTCCACATACACAAATCATAGAGACTTTACATTATTTACAGAAAATGTACCAAAACTCGGGTTATGTTAACCCCAAAACTAACCCAGGGGAACCCATCCCAACAAGGAAATAAATAGGTTTACCTGCATATGATTATGTGATGAGACCTAAAATGGAACAAAATTATAATTCCAAATGTGCCACTGTAGAGAAGGGAAATCTTGATGTTATGAATATATTTGAGGAAATTATGATTCACCCTATTTCTATTGAGAAAGGGTCAAATGAACAACCTTCATCTACTATTTCTCAAGCTAACACAGACAATGCAATTTTCAACTTGCAATAGAAACAACTCAAGAGGAAAGTTTCATAGATTGATTTTGAAGAAGAGTCCCAAGATCTAAAATATATAAGGAGCATGAAGGAGAATGACAAAGAAGTTATCACTTTTCATGAAGAAAATGATCAAATGATAAAAAAAAATAGAGTAGACTCTAGAAGAGATGATAGTGAATGACTTATGGACGAGCCTCATAGAGGTGAATAATTGTGTAACAAAAAAAATATTGGTAAAGTATAGAGGAAAGGAGGTGATGGTATTAGCGGAAAAGGATGTCCATTAGATGGGCCTTATATTTTTATCAATAGTTGATTTTTAAAGAAATATGCTCAATATGATATTACTATGGCGAGGGTTTGATATGGGTACATAGGAACTTGGTTCAAGTTCTACTCCAATTAATATCAACTTGTCTAGACTAAACAATAATGGCATGATTGACTAGCATAAACAGACCGAAGGGGTGGTAGAAAGCAGACTGTTAGAATCATCAACTAAGAACAAGAAGTATCAAAAAATGACCATTAAAATGAAAATATAGTTGAATTATGTAAGAATATATGTAAGGAGCTATTTACAATGCTTCATACCACCAACATATATGGGGTCCACATATTTGAAGTACCAATTGGACCTCACACCATTTGGAGTAGGAACCCCATTCGGTGTATCGACCCGACCACCATAACTCTAAGGTTTTCTTGGGTTTCAATGGATAACATAAGATATTATACACATAACCTTTGAAAAAGCAAGTAAATTTACATTTTGATACACCAATTGCAATGTGTAAAATGAGGCCTTCACAAGAGGGGAGACAAGAGTGATTCCGTAGAAGGAAATAAATAGTACTATCCTAAGAGAGGCACACAAGGGAAAGGAAAGATTCATTAACTATCTAGAGAAATAGTTCGTATAGACACAATGATCATTAAAGAAAATAAAACACATTCAACAAGATAAGTACCAAAGCCACTAAAGTAGTTCAATTTCTTTAGTACATATGAACATAACATATACTACAAATATCTAACGAATAGTCTTACAACATTCATGATACATGCATGAAAATGTGGTGGATCATCGAGCTTCAATTATTAAGTGAAATATTCAAGTACATAGTTAGAATGGTGAGACACTAGCTCCAATAGTGGAACATTAAGTCACTTCTTGCTTCTCCAAAGAATTATATTCTCTCTTATGCCAAGTTAGAGAAGCCAAGGCTAGCTCTCCAAAACCTAAGCCTCCAAAAGCCCTTTGTTTGAGTTACGACGGTGTATTTATAACAAGAGGAATGGCCTTTCATATCCCCTATGACTCTTGAGCTCCCTCATTATCCTTGGACTCCTAAATGACCTTTCAACTTCTATAAGACTCTTTTTTCCACATGTGACTTTATATATTCCACATATGAATTTTCATATTCCACTTTTGACTCTTGGAAGTCCACATATTTACATTTTTGTCACTTTCCTTTTGATAATACATAATTACATTCCAAATCATGTGGCAAGACACCTTGAAACCATTGGACTATGTGATGACACGTGTATAGGCCATGACTTGGAATTGATGACATGGAACTTCATGATAATGTGGCAATTCCAAGTTGCTCTGCTTGTTTCATTGTATTTAATATTCATGAAATATTTTCTTTGTTCTTCATATTCACCCTCCAAAGGGTCTTGGATCAAATCTAGAACTTTATGAGGAAACATGAGGCATCATCACTTTGTCAAGGTTGATGATCTCTTCATGTCTTCATGGTGGTTCTTCTTTGTGATTTTTCTTTGCAAGTGGCTCTTTGCTTCTTCTCCTTAACATCTTCCTTGAGCATCACCTTGCCCTGTTGAGGAGGTACACTTACCAATGAGTATCACTCATGAAAAAGAAAAATTAGTCTTGAAATCATATATTCTATGCCTACTCTTCTCATGGAAGAAACTCCTTATGATAGGCCTGTGAAAGCACTAAGGATTCAAGGGCTTGATGAGGATGGTGCAATTGAGCTCAACAGTGGTTGAGTAAGGCACCACTACTCACAAGAATTGTGTCATGCACTATGAGGAGGGGCTCTTTAGGGTCCAACATAGTGGGAAAGTGCAAGAGACAATGTGATGAGCTTGCTGATAGAAATTGCGCAGTGCACAAGGATCAAGGGAGAGGAAGGAAGTGATAGCATAATTGAGATTCACAATGAATAAGGGAAGGCCTAATTGTGCACTAGAAATGTGACATGCACTAGGGAGGTGGGGCAGGACTCAGTGACTGTGTAGTGATGGAGTCTAGTGGAAAAGGATTGATGGCTTGCTCACTAAAACTGTGACATGCGCTTTAACTAAGAGACGAGCTTATGGGAGAACATGATTTTCTTCAGCAGTGATCTAAGAAATTCTCAACTATCCACTAGAACTATGACATGAAACAAAAAGGTAAGCAGAACAAGGCATGGTGTAGTGAGGGGTTCCAGTCAGTAGAGAAGGAAAGACCAGGCACTGAAATTGTGACATGTGTAGTGATTGAGGGAAGAGCTCCTTTGCTAGCACAATTTTCTTCTGCAATGGATGACTTCCCATGACCTATGCTCAGGAATTCATTGGAAGAAAATATTGCACAGTTGGATAAGGAAAGAAACAAAAGTCAAGTCACTTTACCAAGGGAGTGTTCAGTGCACTATGAAGGGAGGATGACATTTGCATGGCGTAGTTTTATTTTGCAAGGGGATGAAGAAATTCCTTGAAGTCAATTTGAAGTGCCCCATGTGATATGAAATTCATAAGTGATCAAGGATTAGTGCAGTGATTTAGTACAAGTAAAAAGGGTTAGTGATTATGCTCTATAATTTTAGAATGTGTAAGGATAGGAGATGACCTTGAAGAAGACTTAGTGCACAAGTCTAGGAGGGATATATCTCATTGATGAGGCTCGTGAGTAGACTTTTCTCATCACCTCATGAAAGATTGAAGCTTTCATAACTTGGATTAGGAAGGAGGACCAAGAATATCTCCAGAATGGCTAAGTGTGGGATGGGTGGAGTATGAGAGGAAAGGGACATCTAAACAATTCCAAAACATAGATCACACACATGAATGCCATCAATACAAGCTAGGGGAATGCACAAGACTCATGATCAACAATCACACTTCGAAATGATAGCAAAGTGACACTTATTTCTAAGTGAAATAGTTGAAATGACACATTGAAACACTTAGAGTACAAGTTGTGACAAAAGTGTCGACCGTGACTAGAAAGTGTGCTAAGGTGTATGAATGTGTCTAGCACATATTCTTATGATATGTAGGACCACCTAAGTCACAAGAGTGCATTGGAGCTACCTCTAGTAATGTGCAAGAGTGTCACACAAACATGAGTTAAAATTATTAGAGGTAACACTTGTGACTATAAGAAAAAGTGAAAATGACATATCCAAAATCTCAAGAAATTGAAAGAAACACATGATAGAGATAAGATAACATGAAAACACCACTTTTTAAAGTGAAACCAATACAAAATGATTGTTAGAAAAGTGAAAGTGACACTTATGAAAGAAAAAGGTGCGTAAAAGGGATAGTTGAGGAAGCTCACTGGAATAATGATGCAATTGTAACCAAGAGTTAGGGATTGTCAATGGAGAGTATGCATTGATTGTCAGCATAGGATGCAAAGTGAACTTTCCTTATGGATTGCATAGTCACTGTTAGCAAAGACTAAGAAAGCAGTGTAACTAAACATTGTGCATGCACTATCCTCAGAGGTTGTGCAAGCCTTATCTTCAAAAAATGTGTTATGTTTGTTCAAGCTTACTTGAAGGAAGTGCACTTATGAATTCATCAAGGAATGATCATGTGTGAGCAAGTGACATTGACACTTAGAGCTTGAGAAGAAGAATAAAACACTTCATAAAACATCAATCGACCATGAAGGGACTATGGAACAACATATCACAATATCCTCAGTAGCCTCTGAAAATTCAGGTGTAGGAAAATTTTTGGAGTGTATTGATTGTAGCGTCAACACTTGGTGACACATTAGAATAACTTTAGCTTCTATGTTTAGGTATTCCTTTAAGAAATAAATATTTATCCTTTTAGGACGTATTTGTTTTCCATATATATTTCCCCGACTTTTCCACTTATCCCGGTTAAAGATATAGTCTCTTCTTTCCCTTTATCAACTTGTTGTAGCCGCTACAACACCCTCCAAAATTTTGGCATGCATCCAATTTCAGAGACTTCCTAGGCTTTTTCCTTGATGTTTGCAAACTCTCGGGCTCAGCCCATTAGCTCGTGTCGAGTCTTTGCACCCTCCTCACTTGACCATTCATCGAACATCTTTTAGCATGTTGGCCACAATGTCATGCTTGCAGTCATGTTTTCGCTATGCTCAAGGTTTATCTTCTCATGTACAAATTGTATTCTCTATGTAAGCATATCCCACACTCACACATGAAGTTGTATGCAATGTTGTGTAAGTGTCTTCGTGGTTGTTCAACAATCTATCTCAAGTGTCGCACTTATCGCTCACACCTGATGGTTAGTCACATTGAGCAGATGTTGTCTTTGTTGGTTCAAGGCGTGTTGTCGTCAAGTAATGTTCGTAAGGAAATGTATTGTTGGCTTGATGGGCCCTGACCCAAGTTCAGCGTTAAGTAGCCAAGCAAATCCCTACACTACTCGCCCTTTCGGCATCAACCTGTGGAGCGTGGATTGAAGTCTCACCCAAAGCCGTATAGCGGCATGCAGGAACCAAGTTTCTACACCCTGAGATGGTAGCGATGTCGCTTTTAGACCTTCACTCCACCTTCACGCAGATCGATAAGCCCTTTAGGGCTTATGAATGTACTTCTCTTACTCATCCTTGAAACCTCTGTGAAAGTTTCCAATCACCCTTCGTGGGCCCTAAATAGCCAATTTAGATGCTTACAAACCTCTGTAATTATCCTTACTTCTGTGTCTACCCCGATTAGATTAAGTATTGGTTAACTTCAACATGCATTATGATTATTATGCGTAAACATATATTCATACTTGCGTTCATATGACAAAGTAAAGTACAGAGATTCATGCATCAGTATAGCATTAATTCATAAACCTAGTATTCAACATAAAATAATTGCAACATTCATAACAAAATTAAAATAACTCATACACAAATATCGCCAGAATAATTTTCTTTATTGATGGTGTGGATCTCCAGTATAGACTCTAACTTCTCGGTGCACATAGTTGCAGGGGTCTATGCACTCAGTTGCAGAGCCTCTTCCTACGCTAGGAATCTTTGCTCTTAGCTCTCACATACCCAAAAGCTTACTTTGAACTCTAACAAAACTTATCAATTGTCTTAGACTCTCTAAGACTCTCCTTTTTATACAATCCCATGGTTCGCAGACCAAGGGCGGATCTCATCAAGTCGACACAAACTATCTAAACTAAGGACATAAATCCTTTTTGATATTTACATCTTCATGCTCTGTGACCACAAAATCAAAGACTTTACATTCTTTACAGAAAACTTGGGCCTTTAGCCCCAAAACTGGGCTTTTAATCCCAAAATTGACGCAGGGGACCTATTCCCAACAGGTTCCCAACACCAATATGGTGATTCGCCCTCATGTCACTCTACTGATGTGGAGATCTTGTCACGAAGACCTCCCAGCTCTACCTGTACCACTGTGACTTTGGTGGTGCACAGTGTTGCCGCCTACTTCACCTACTCAACCATCTACTCCGTCGCTAGCCCCACGCTATCTGCCTGTATTTTCTGTTTTTTCGCCTACATATTGGTCAATTTCCCTCCAATGGAGGCAATGAGTACATAGGCTTCCTCTAGCCAAGGCCCCAATCTAGCCTTCAGTACTGCCTCCTTGCGTTGAGCTACATCCACTTGTTCTTTAAGCGCCTTTGCTTCCTGCAGATTCGCTAACCACAGTTCATATGCACCTAAGATCTCAACAATTAAATTCTCAAAATACCAAGTTTTTTCTCTGGGCAGCCACCTATAATTTATAGGCATTTTCAAATTCAAATCTGACCATTTCCCCCAATTCATTCATAAATGCTAGATTGGCAGTAGATTTTCAAAGATATTTCCCTTAAATTCTAACTTAAATGCCGCCCCCCCCCCCCCTTACCCCATTTAGACATTTTTTCATTGTCAAATCATGAACAATGACCATAACGGTCACTTTCCAGTTGTGTTACACTAAAATTTGTCACCATGACTATTTGCAGTTAGTATGGCTCCATCAACTATCATACTATCCTCCATGGCAAGTCTTATACCTCTACTCTTCACGTCAAACTCCAAGAAAAAGAGAAAGTCTTTAAAAATCTATATATCTCTGGGTACGCAGTTTCTCTTAGCCTTACCTGCATGTACGCACCTCAAGTTCACAATACCTGCGTACTTGTACGCTCTGTCTGTAAAAGGGTGGGTGCGTACTCCTGTAAAGGTCAAAAGGCGCAAGTTTCACTTCAAAAAAGTTACTTGTGGTCATTTCTAGAGCATTCTAGAAGCTTGTTTGACGTGTATTGAGCGCCTCCAGATGGTTCATGTATCCCTATGAAAGAGGAACTTATCCCATCAAGAGGGGAGCTATCCCATTCAAAGAGGGGCTTATCCCATTGATGGTGGACCTGATTAACTTCCTCTAGAGCACTATAAATACAGGCATTGGGCCAGAAGGAGGGGAGGTTGAAAGCTGAATATTTCTAAGGGTAGATGCTGCTGGAATTAGGACTCCCTTATAGAGCTTGAGAGGAGAGATTCCCATCCTTTCCTAGCCTTATTTGGAAGTGGGTGAGCTAATCAAAGTAAAAGAAAACTCTTGCTAGACCCTAGGAGGGACCTGCACAACACCAAGGCTCAGGTTGTAATGGTTTCTTTTGTTTTCACTTAATACAAATAAGCTCACTTTTCTCAACAGATTGTTATACATGATTTGTTTCATATAATCCTTGGTCTGTATGATGAATATGTGTTATTTTATAAGTTATTCAGGTGCTATTTAATCTTTTGGCTTGTTAGTGAATGCAGGTTTCGAAGAGAAGGAGGAGCTCATCCGGATCGGTGAGGCTGGACTACTACAAAGCGTTGGACTAAAGGTATGTTATGAACACCTGATTACTTGTATTCTAAATGCATATTTAGAGAAAGGTAGTGTTTACTTGTCTTGTTTGTCACTAGAAAGCCTTAGCTTCTAGGGAGGTCGGTTTTGTCCGCAAAATTGACTCTTTCCGCATGACAAAATGGCGACTCCACTCTATGGGATTATTTGAACCCGATGTTCTTATCCCTTTTGAGTCCCTTGACATGTGTTCCTTCCAGAGAACTATTCTTCCTTCTGATGAAGACCTCTTGGAAGCCATGATCAAGGTGTGTCCATTGACATGTCTTTCTTCCAGTTGGAAGCCATGATCAATGTTTCGAGGAAAGTTCCTGTTACTGAGTCAACCTCATTAAAAAATGAATTAGGTGCGAGGATAGTTTTTTCCTGTATCAACCTCGTTAAAAAATGAAACAGGCTGTCACGAGGAAAGTTCCTTTTACTGTGTCGACCTCGTTAAAAAATGAATTAGTGAGTGGAGGATAGTTTTTTCCTATATCAACCTCGTTAAAAAATGAACCAGGCTTATACGAGGATAGTTTTTTCCTGTATCAACCTCGTTAAAAAATGAAACAGGCTAGCATGAGGATAGTTTTTTTACTGAGTCAACCTCATTAAAAAATGAATCAGGTATGAGGATAGTTCTTTTCTTGTGTCAACCTCCTTAAAAATGAAACAACTCCCTTTTCAAGTTAAATATTGAAAGTAAACCTTCATTCCATCCATCTGGTTGAATGCAATGAAGCCTGGGGGGCATGTACCTCACTTTGCATCATTATACTGGGGGCATGTGAACTTTTTGAGCATAGTTCCTTGTCTTGTGTCAAGCTCGTTAAAAAATGAAACAAGGATAGGTTATTTAGGTAGATTGTAGAGAGTAGTCATGAGCATAGTTCCTTGTCTTGTGTCAAGCTCATTAAAAAATGAATCAAGGATTTTAGAGCATAGTTCCTTGTCTTGTGTCAAGCTCGTTAAAAAATGAAACAAGGAGTCTTGAGCATAGTTCCTTGTCTTGTGTCAAGCTCGTTAAAAAATGAAACAAGGATAGGTTATTTAGGTAGATTGTAGAGAGTAGTCATGAGCATAGTTCCTTGTCTTGTGTCAAGCTCATTCAAAAATGAATCAAGGATTTTAGAGCATAGTTCCTTGTCTTGTGTCAAGCTCGTTAAAAAATGAATCAAGGTTTTTAGAGTAAAGTTTTTTGTTAGGTAGATTGTAGAGAGTAGTTATGAGGATAGTTCTTTTCCTGTGTCAACGTCACTAAAAAATGAAACAACTCCCACAAGTCTTTCCAAGATCTTGAAAGTAAAGCTTCATTCCATCCACCTCATTGAATGTAATGAAGCTTGGGGGGCATGTACCTTGATTTGCATCATTATGCTGGGGTTATGCGAACTTATAACAAGCATAGTTTTTCATTTCAAGCTTGCGTAAACATGAAACTGAATCCGAGCATAGTTCTTTTCCTGTGTCAAGCTCGTTAAAAAATGAAACAAATCCTCCTCTAATTGAGTCGAGAGTTTGACTAGATCTCATAAATGTTAAGTTGTATATTTAGGTTAGTTATTTCAGTGTTTTGCATAATTTTCTTACAGTTTTAGGTCGAGTCTTTCAAACGATCTCGTACGTGAACCTTCATTCCATCCAGCTTGTATTTAGTTGAATGAAATGAAGCTGGGGGGCATGCGCTCTAGCAGTTACGCTTAGGGGGCATCAAGCACAGTTTTCTCTCTGTTTCAAGCTTGTGTAAAAATGAAACTACTTTGAAGCATAGTTTTTCTCTGTTTCAAGCTTTTGTAAAAATGAAACCTATCTCGAGTCAATTTCAGTTATTTTCAAGACTCGTTAAACTCATGAAAATACCGAGATTATTTTGCTATCTTTCATTCTCGTAAAACAAATGAAAATGCCGAGTTCTTTCCGTCTTTTCCTACTCGTAAATTAAATTGAAAGTCAGCCATGAGTACATTTTTATCATTTTTTCAAACTCGTTAAAACTTACGAAAAAGTGACACCTTGGAGTTCTCTTTTAAGCCCTTTTCAGACTCTCAAAATATGAAAAGATTGTCGAGTTTTTCTTTTTACACTCGTTAAAACGGAATTAAAAGGCAGTCCCCTTATAGCCCTTTTCTCACCGTAAAAACAGGAAAAGATTGCCGGATTTTTGTCGTTTCAAATTCGATACTGGAAATAAAACGACATGTCCTTGATCGCTTTTTACTTTTCAGGTCAAAGACACTAATCATGAAAGTACTCCTTGGTCGCAAGATCAAGCGGTTCTCTCAAGTATTATTTTATACTTTTTTCGGGCTTGGGAGACACAAATTTACGAAAAAGTTTAACCCTGGAGTCTTCTTAAGTTTTTTCAGACTCTCTAAAATTGAAAAACGCCGAGTTTCTCCTATACTGGACTCGTTAAAATTTCACAGTAAAGGACTTGTTCGATTACAAACAGGAACGGACCACTCCTTCTTAGGGTTCGAATCAAAACTAAGTTGGACTCATCCGAAGGATGAGCTTACAATCAAGCATATGTTATCCTCCTCAAGCTTGTAAAAAATAAAGAGGTACTTGCCAGAAATGGTGGGGGAAAAGAGAGAAAAATGAGCCTATTTGTTATCCTTTGTCTCAGAAGAAGCCTTATCACCACTCTTGAACATGACACTTTCCATTCACCTGGGTTGGGAAATCCCTTGCCTCACAAGTTGATCAAACCACATTGAAATTCCTCAGCCGGGTATTAACTTTGGGTCAATCGTCACCAAGCCATCTGTTGTGTCGTTATGTGTTCAAGAGGTCACTACAAATAAATCATTCATCTGCAAAATGCCTGTCATCCATCTCGACCATCCCTGATTCAGTCCTTACAACTACATTTCTTCAACTTGATCTATGATTTCGTGTTGTGGGCTTGCCTGCAGCAGGTCGCTTTCTATTGACATCAGCACATTATCTAGAAAGATGACCTAGAAATCGTCAGTACCTTGAAATCTGCATGCATCAATGGCAGGTTTCTCGCCTTTGACAACGGTTTACATCATTGACTTTCGATCGAAGGATTCCGTGAAATGTTCGACATCAACTCATTCATTCACATCTCATGGATTGTACTGGGTACTTTGAGAACCATTGACATCACTGGTGGTCTCTCTCACACTTGTTAACAGTTTACATCATTGACTGGTAATCAAGTGGTTTCTACCATGCTCGACATCAACTCATTTATTCGCATGGATAGAATCGTACTATTTCGGGAAGTAGAAATGAAGACCCTGGATCTAGTTTCCACCATCCAGGCTGCGAGGAGTTTTGTATTCATTGTATAGTAGACCAACTATAAATAGATGGCTGCGTCCATACTGTGTCTACACAAGTCTATGATTATGATGTACTGCAAAATCATTCCTGTATCAGAGCAGTAGTTAGTTTGTTAGTTAAAGTTTTTGATCTGAGTATGGGAATGCCTACCTCAGCGATGATATGATCTTATATATGTATTTTGTGTTGAATACTTGCAGGTTCCGACTGGGCTCTCCACAAGATAATCCTTGAAATGATAAAGTACTTCACCCTTCCTAGATGATATGAAACCCTAATCTACTACAGGCTTCGCACTTTAGGGGGCAATCTGTTACACTAAAATTTGTCACCATGACTATTTGCAGTTAGTATGGCTCCATCAACTGTCATACTATCCTCCTTGGCAAGTCTTATACCTCTGCTCTTCATGTCAAACTCCAAGAAAAAGAGAAAGTCTTTAAAAATCTATATATCTCTGGGTACGCAGTTTCTCTTAGCCTTACCTGTGTGTACGCACCTCAAGTTCACAATACCTGCGTACTTGTACGCTTTGTCTGTAAAAGGCTGGGTGCGTACTCTTGTAAAGGTCAAAAGGCGCAAGTTTCACTTCAAAAAAGTTACTTGTGGTCATTTCTAGAGCATTCTAGAAGCTTGTTTGACGTGTATTGAGCGCCTCCAGATGGTTCATGTATCCCTATGAAAGAGGAACTTATCCCATCAAGAGGGGAGCTATCCCATTCAAAGAGGGGCTTATCCCATTGATGGTGGACCTGATTAACTTCCTCTAGAGCACTATAAATACAGGCATTGGGCCAAAAGGAGGGGAGGTTGAAAGCTGAATATTCTTAAGGGTAGATGCTGCTGGAATTAGGACTCCCTTATAGAGCTTGAGAGGAGAGATTCCCATCCTTTCCTAGCCTTATTTGGAAGTGGGTGAGCTGATCAAAGTAGAGGAAAACTCTTGCTGGACCCTAGGAGGGACCTGCACAACACCAAGGCTCAGGTTGTAATGGTTTCTTTTGTTTCCACTTAATACAAATAAGCTCACTTTTCTCAACAGATTGTTATACATGATTTGTTTCATATACTCCTTGGTCTGTATGATGAATATGTGTTATTTTATAAGTTATTCAGATGCTATTTAATCTTTTGGCTTGTTAGTGAATGCAGGTTTCGAAGAGAAGGAGGAGCTCATCCAGATCGGTAAGGCTGGACTACTACAAAGCGTTGGACTAAAGGTATGTTATGAACACCTGATTACTTGTATTCTAAATGCATATTTAGAGAAAGGTAGTGTTTACTTGTCTTGTTTGTCACTAGAAAGCCTTAGCTTCTAGGGAGGTCGGTTTTGTCTGCAAAATTGACTCTTTCCGCATGAAAAGTTGCCCTGCACGGTCCCTTCTTCGATAGCGCAACTCCCTGTGCATTTTTGTTTACACTGTGACATTCCTTCGTTCCGCGCAGTTCCCCAATCACATAGCTCTTCAACCCGGGCAATGTAGTTTATAGTCTTGTGCCTCCTTTCAGCTGCCTGGAGCATTAAGACTATGCTTCCATTATGTAGTCATCTAGCTGTATCATCAGTGTATGGCTTCAATAGGCTACCATTCACCTTTCTTGGGAAGGGTTCCCCATTTAATATTACCAACTAAACTCTTCCATCATCGGTAATCTCCTTGATGACATATGGTCCCAACTAATGCATCCTAAATTTTCCTGGAAATTTATCAAACTTGTTATCATATAATAGAAATAAATCATTTACCTTGAAGGTGTGCAGTTTGATGTGCCGATCGTGCCATGCCTTTTCGTGCTCCTTTTGAACTTGTTGATGGAATCCAGCTAGAAATCTATCCTCTTCAAGCTCCGTTATCTGCACGAGCCTCTCCTTCAAGGCTTCGCAATCTGTCATTCCTGTGAATGCCATTGTGTGCAGACTAGGTACAATGTACTCCTTCAGCATCATAGTTTCTACGCCATAAACCAACCTGAACGACATTTTTCTAGTCAGTTTCTTGCAAGTCGTTCTATAAGCCCATAGCACCGTGGGTACGCGCACATCGCAATAATTTTTTTAAGCATTGCAAACCTTTCTTAGTGTGCTCTCCAATATTTTATTAAAATAATCTACCATCCCATTAGCCTGCAAGTGATATGGCATCCTCTTATGATGGTAAACCTGAAATTCCTATGTCATCCTGTTGATCATCTCATTAAGAAAATGCGTACCTCAATCACTCATCAAAATCTTCGAACACCCAAACCTTGTCAGCACGTACTCAAAGATGGATTTTGTTTTTTTCGTGCTTTTACAGCCCTTCATAGGTTGTGCCTCTACCCATCTAGTTAAGTACTCAGTCGCGGTGATGACGTACTATGCAACCGTCTTCTTTCCTAGATGCTGAATTGGTCCCACAAATTCAATCGCCTACTTCTCGAAGGGCTATAATGATATTCGCGGATTCAGCAATAGCTCATCCCTTCGCAAGGGTATGCTAGTATATTGAATATGCTTTTGAATCCTTATGCAAGGTCGGTCACCACAACCCAGCGCGTAGAATCTTCTGCGTTGTTGCTTTGCCCACATAATGTCCTCACGCAGCTCTATCATGAGCCTCAATGAGGATGTTGTTTCATTCAAACTCTGGCACATAATGTCACAATATTTCATCTGATCCCATTTTGTACACGTGCCTTGCAATGACATAAAATTATACCGTGTGCACCACCAGTGCCTTCTTCTGTTGACTTGTATATCATTCCAGAGTCGTTCTTGTTGTCAGGAAGTGTATAATATCTTCAAAGTGACTGTCTAGGACATACACTACAAAGAGCTGTGCATCAGGTAGTCCTTCCTCCAAATTAGTAGGCTCTTCTCTAGTTTCAATGTGCGACAAATGATCCGGTCCTGCATTCAATCGTCCTGGTTTCACAATGACTTCAAAATCATATTCTTGGAACAACAACAGCCACCTGCATATCTTCCTCCCCAACATAGGCTTATTGACCAGGTATTTTAATGTAGAATGGTCTGTATACATCTTAAAATGTCCGCCCAATAGATAATTCTTGAACTTTTGGAGCACGTACACCATAGCTAATCCTTCACGCTCTGTAGTGGAATAATTTTTCTTAGCTTTGGACAACTTCCTACTTGCGAACGCTATAGGATGATCCAAGTCCCCTTCATCAGCTTGTGTCAGTACTGCTCCCAGTGCAATACATGACACATCCACAGGCACATGAAATTCCTTCTTCCAATCCAGGAAGACAAGGATCGGCGCAGTGATCATTTTCACCTTTAGCACATCCAAGCTCTTCTGACATTCTTCATTCCAACAGAACGTAACATCCTTCTTTAATAGTTTTTCCATCAGTGCAGTGATCTGGGCATAGCTCTTGATGAATTTCCTATAGTATCCAGTATGCCCCAGTGTTGCATGTAGTTGTTTCACACTCCTTGGCACCTCCAAATTGATTATGACTGCGATCTTCACGGGGTCTACCATCAAACCTTGTTTACATGATAGGTGACCCAGCAAGATCACAAAAGGGACACAAAACAAACATTTCTTCAGATTGAGCATGATTTGGTACCTCCAACATGTATCTAGCATCAAGTGCAGACTTGCCACATGGCGCTTTGCCAATCCAAACACTATCTGATCGTTAGAGTATACCACCAGAAATTTGTGAATGAAATCCTTTAAAGTCGTGATGACTACACGCGAAAAGTTTACCAGTGCATTCTTCATCCCAAAAGGCATTATAGTGTAATGAAAGCATCCCCACTTGGTCATGAAGGTCGTCCTACTTCTATCCTCGAGTTGATTTTGATCTGATGTTACCTAGATAACCCATCAGTGAATGAATATGCTTCCTGGTCACCTACATTATCCAGTACCTCATCGGTGAACGGGGTTGGGAAGGGATCATGCACACAGGCATCATTCGACTTCCTAAGATTTACGCATATCCTTATTGCATCCTTTTGCTTCTTTTCCTGAACTAATATTGGGATCACCCAATAAGATTCTTACACTGGTTCAATAATACCTGCTATGAGCATCTTATCCAACTCCGAACATACCATTTCTTTATACTTCAGATTGAGGTAGTAAGGTTTTTGATTAACTAGATTTAGAGTGATCTTCATGACACCCAAGTCCCCTATTATCCCTTTTAGATCTGAAAACTTCATGGGGAACAGATCCTGATATTCGCGGAGTGGTTCGGCCTCCTTATCTTCTATCATGTCATTCCAGTAGTCCCCAATCATTGTAAACTTCGGCTCTGCCTCGGTGCCAATGTTCACTTGTCTAGTTTTGAGTGGCTCGGTTATGTCTAAGTTCTCTAGTTGTGATCCCTCAACTTTGTGATGAACTTAAGTCTCTGAAATATTAATCTTCCTCGGGTCTTTGTCTTCTTCTTCCGATGTTACATTGTAGCATTCCAACGTGTGGCTCAATTATGTAGTCCAATCAGGTTGAATCAGATCTAGAGGATCTTGTGGTATCCTAAAGATTGTTTCCTTAAGCTCCTGCAATGCTTCATTGATACACTCAAACCCATCCTCAAAGCTAAATGTCATCAAAAATCCTAGGTGCAAAACATTCCATTCTTCAGTGCCATGGCAGAGTTCTATCTCAAAGTACCAATTCATTGGTATAACATCCACAGTATGACAAAAAAGATGGACCCACTCCAGCTGAAGCTTTGCTCCATACACTTTAGTCAATTTGGCCAAATGGTCACGTGGATCATTTCTCCCATCATACTTTTCTGTTAGCCACACTTGTGGGTGACCAAACCACACTCTCATCATTCTTTTGTATACACACCAATCATCAAAACTATCCTTATGTGTGCCTTGCCATCTCGTAGGCGTAGCACAAAGTTCCCAGTCCAAAGCCTGGAAGCGATGCTTCTCTAGCACTTCTCTCTCAAATGCATCCAAAAAGTGATCAACATTAGTTAAACCATCATAGTAAGGCAGACTTATTACTTCTGAGGATACACAGTGCAACGACTTGGTCATCATATTACAACGCAGTGTAGATACTTCATGCAGTCAATTCTGCCAGTGCTCCAGTTCTTCATCTAACTCTAATGTGTAGGAACTTTTGCAATCCCATGCAATACGTCCATCTACTGTCAAGTTCATCCAATCCTGATCTCACGTCATTATCTTGTAAATCTGGTCCAAATTGTCATCACTTTCATAATCGCAGACCAATTCAGTATGGCACGATCCTTCTGCAAGGTCCAATGGTACCACTACACGGAGTGATTTCTTCTCAAATATCATCTTCCACTTCTTCAAATTGATGACCCCATAGTGGCCTAATCAATCCCAAGGAGTGCAGGGTAGGGATTGTTATCATCGACAATTTCTATCACTTCAAAATTAGCTAGTGCGCTCATGCCTTCAATATCAACTATTACCCCCTGCAACCTCCCCATTGGGATGATTTTCTGCTGATTTTCCATCCTTAACTAGATTGGAGACCACTATAGTGCAGGTCTCCCAATTATCTCCCATGTCTATTTTAGAAAAACATCCACATCCAACCCCAAATCTAAAATAACTTGATCCATCTCATATTCGCTTATCTGCACGGTGAGTCTCATCTCTCGTCTAGTTCTTGTCTTATGCCTGCCAAAATTTTTGACTACACGCGGTCCGTAAATAGTGTTTTCCTTCCCAGCGCACCTATTGATAAGCTCCTACAGTCCCTTCACAAGCTTGCTAATGCGTAGCAATTTCATGCAGGTCTCCATGAATGTGGTAATCATGGACGGGTCCATTTCTTCAGCCAGATTCTCCTAAATCACTAAGGTAGAGGCCCCAGCGAAGCTTTTCTTCACTTCCATAAATGTTTCTTTTCGCATGTTCTAGATCAAACCCAGTCTCTATTTCTGGTGCTTTGCGGACCCACTCACCTTCTTCTGGCTACTTCCCCTTATCTTCACCAGTCGTTTCCCCACTCTACAACACAATATTTACCTTAGGATCTTTCTCGCGAGGCTCAACCCTCATCTTCTACAGGTTATGAGTCGATTGTTGAGGTTGCGCCCCATTCTTGTGTATCTTAACTAACAATATAGGGAAATCTTCCATCGCATGGTCAAACTGAATACAATAGCGGCATGAAAACCACGTCGAATTTGGGTAGTCTCGCACGTAGTGACTTGGTCTCCCACAATTGTAACAAATGATCTGCCCTCGACCTTTACCAGGTCTTCCTCCACCTCAGCCTCATCCGCGCCCTTGATACTCGCCTTGCAGTCCTCCAATGCCTTGGTCCGGAGGCTACATTTCTACCTACACCCTGTATGTAGGTGTCTTTTCCATCATTAATTCATAACTCTGGTAATTGTGCTCATCATGACCCACTGATTGACAGAAGTTGCAGAAGAGTTGTTGCAGTGTTTGTACTAATTTCTGCAGCAAATGGCAATTGTTTGTCACATGTTTCCCAACTACCTGACAGAGAGCACACCATATCTTGGGCCCTATACTTGGTCCTACTGCAACTTCCGGCCTCAGAGGCATTAGTCCCACCTGCTACAATATAATTTGCAAAAATCAGAGAATGATATTTGCCATGCCCTTGGATTTTGCACTCCAAGCACAAAAATTCTTCGCGCACCTCCGGTCGAGCTATTCTATCTTTCTTCAGATTCTGCATTTCTAGGCAAAGGTTCTGCAACTACACATGAATCTGCTAAACCCCCATATTAGCATCTTGCATTAGTGTCTCATGCAATCTCATCGCGATTTCCAGAGCTTCCGCCTGGGTCCCAATCTTTTGTTGTGATAGTGTAACCCTTAGATGAGGCAGGAGCGAAGCCACAACCATTCGTGGTGCTTCCTATCAGTGAGATTCATGTTAGCCTTGCGGATCATACACTTCAATCTCTTATCCAAATTCTAGGGTGTCTCACTAGGCTTCATCATGATCTCTTTGAGTCCCACAATTGATTGTGCTTGAGACTTAGGTCTACTGAATTCCTTATTCAGTGCAGTTTGGATATCTCCCAACACAAACATCGGTTTGTTAGTGAAGTAATTAATGTACCACGTTAGTGCACATGGTCCTGTAAGGCACTAACCAGTGCTTCTTTCTTAATTTGATCATTCGTGATACCCTGAGCTTCCCATATAGCCTTCACAATGAACCAGAACTAGTCCGGATCTTTATTTCCCATGCCCTTGAACACAGGTAGTTTCACAGAGTTCGCCATATTGAACGGTGGTGGAGGTGATGGTGGTGTGGGCGAGGGTGTAAGTGGTGGAGGTGAAGATGGAGGTGGTGTGGGTGGATGAGGTATTCGTGGGAACCCCTATATTATTAACTGAACAACACTCTAAGAAGAAGCCTGTGTTGCTCTCTTGTCATCACTCAGAGGAGGTTCAATTATCGAGCTATATTCAAGGCTTTTTCTTCCTCTGTCCCTAAAAGTCCTTCCACTTTGCGTAGCCCCATACATCAAGGTAGATGCATAACTCGATTTTCACACAAGAGCATCTTAATCCAAGTATTTAAAAATTTTAAATACTTACCTCGTGGCCCCTTGAAGAAGCGGTGGTCTGCTTCGCTGTAATTGACCGAGGTATCGACCGCGAACTCTGTCACGAATGCTCCTATGATACAATCGAGCCAATGATCTGCAGTGCACATGATCTTATCTTCAAAGGCTTCCAATCTCCGCACTAAATCCGGGGTCTAAACAATCAGACAGTCAAGCCTCCACCTCCCTTCGTCATCTGCCAACTTCGCGATCCACTCATATAATTCAACTGGGAAGGACTAGAAGAAGATTCTGTGTATCTCTATGTACATATATCTGTCCAACCATTTTTCTTTCATCACTCGCGGATTCCTATTTTCCAAAGCCGCAAATTCTTGGATATTTCTATCCAACCAGTCTTCGATCTGTTTCTTAGTTGGATTCCAATGATGCGACATCACACATCTCTCATGAAGATCCCAGTCCCAATAACAGAACCATTTTTTGGCTTGATGGGCCCTAACCCAGGCTCAATGTTAAGTAGCCAATAAAATCCCTACACTACTGGCCCTTTCGGCATCAACCCGCAGAGCGTGGACTGAAGTCTCACTCGAAGCAGTATGGGGGGATGCAGGAACCAAGTTTCCACACCTTGAGATGGTAGCGATGTTGCTTTTAGACCTTCACTCTACCTTCGTGCAGATCAATAAGCCCTATAGGGCTTATCAATTCACTTCCCTTACTCATCCTTGAAGCCTCCATGAAAGTCTCTGATCACCCTTCGTAGACCCTAAATAGCTAATTCAGACGCTTACGCACCTCTGTAATTATCCTTACTTCTGTGTCTACCCTGATTAGCTTAAGTATTGGTTAACTTCAACATGCATTATGATTATCATGCGTAAATAGATAATCTTACTTGCATTCATATGACAAAATAAAGTACATAGATTCGCGCATCAGTATAGCATTAATTCATAAACCCAATATTCAACATAACATAATTCCAACATTCATAACAGAAGTAAAATAACTCATACACAGATATCTCCACAATAATTTTCTTTATTGACAGTTCAGATCTGTAGTACAGACTCTAACTTCCCTACGCACACAACTGTAGGGGTCCGCACACTTAGCTGCGGACTTCTACCCCAGGCCTCTGTGCACTCAGCTACAGAGCCTCTTCCTATGCTAAGACTCTTCGATCTTAGCTCTCACAGACCCAAAATACTACTTTGAACTCTACCAAAACTTATCAACTGCCTTAGACTCTCTAAAACACTCTTTTTTATACAATCCTATGGTCCGCAGACCAAGGGTGGATATCATTAAGCCGACACAAACTATCCAAACTAAGGGCGGAAACCCTTCTTGACTGTTTACATCATCACGCTCCGTGACCACAAAATGTGGAGACTTTACATTCTTTACACAAAAATTGGGCCTTTAGACCCAAAAATTAGGCTTTTAACCCCAAAATTGACCCTAGGGAACCCATTCCCAACATGTATACACAAGTAATCTATACACAAGTCCACTTACTCACACACTTAGTCATTTTTTAGAAAATTTGTCGACTATACCACCCTCCATCAGCCAGACCTCCCAGGAGCTACATTGTGTAGTCTTAGCCCTTAGTGAACAAGTACTGTTGCTGAAAATTGCGCTATGCTTGAGGTTGCCTCCAAGGTAGTCTGCACTGTGCAATCATAGCATTGACCTGGATGAATGTCACCCAGAACAATGCAAAATTTTCCCAAGAATCCATCTCAATCTATGCTACCCTCAAGCCAATCTATCAAGTCTCCCGCCAGTCAACCGGAGAGTTTGACCGAGCAGTGACATGAGGCTTTACTCCTCCAAAAAATTGCGCAAAAGATGTCAGTATGTCTGCCTCCGCTGAATGAAGAAATTGCGCAGACATGAGGGATATGCACACGCTTCCTACCACTGCGTTGTCTCTGAAAATTGTGTAATCCTATCAAACAGTCTTCTTGTTAGTCGACCTACTACTCCTCCTGAAAACAACATAGTTTTCTTGGACTGTCCTCAAGTTGCCTGACACCCTGCTTAGCCCGGAAACTGTGAAGACATGTCCTGCATGCCTACCTCCCAATTCTGCACAGGTTTGGCTAGCAAGATCCTACAACTCACTCCCTACCTCCCATGAAAATCTCCATAGTTTTCACTACCAGTGTCTTCCCTGCTGCCTGCACTGGCTCCTTGAAAAAATTGTGTAGTTCTACCTCCCAGCTGAGCTAGATTCCATAGAATGTCATTGCTATTCTGGACTTCTCATCCCAACCTCCTAGTGACGTTTGCATAATTTTCCTTGACAGTGCCCTAGAGCCCCACATCCCGGCCTAAAATGTGCTCGATGCAGTTTCAGAGCCTTGTCCTCTCTCCCAGTCACCTGCACCCGAAAATGAAAGATGATGCATCATGGTAGACTAGGAGATTTCTAGATTTGATGTCGTCTCATCATGAGTGATTGTAGATACAGGCACATGGATGAGACATGGCACGAAGATGAATGTGATGAACAAGGAGCACATGATAGGAGAGTTGTTCGTGAACGGATGAAAACATGAAGCATGCCAAGTGCCAGTGAAGGGGATACATCCATGTGCAACATCAAGCGAACACCAAGATCATCGAAGACTCCACACACCTTGCCATGTGGAGGTGAAGCTATGATACACCAAGAGCACACTCATCTCTCAACAACACTACAGCTTGACATGGACACCATCATTAGCATGAACATACCAGTACTGCTATGTTGAGTCATGTCATGAGCCATCTTGGCCACCTCACTACTGTGGGCCATACTATTGTAATTAATGTAATGTAACGTGGAAGTATAAGAGACCCACATACGAAAATTGAAAAGTCATGTACTAGTATGAGAAGTCGAAGATTCACAAGGGTCAAGTTCACACTTCGCTATATATATCCCTCATTTGTACATGCAAAATACTTTTCACCTTGGCTCCTCCCTCATAGCCTTGAGAGTCTGTAGTCTTTTCTTTGAGGAGTGAGTAATGGCTCCAATGCTCCGCTATTAAGGTTAGTGATGTAATGGTGTGTGAATGTGTCTTGGGACTTTGGCTTAATTCAGAAGCCTGCTAACAGGCTAGCACATTTTCACACATGTATTTTATTCGTTTGTAAGACTATTCTTTGGATGCTTGTAATGCATGTTTCTTTAACTTCTGTTAAGATAGTTGAACTATTTCGGCTGTTCTAGTACATATGTTGTTAGAAATGTGTTGTATCAGTTGTTAAATGTTGTCTCACCCATGTGGACTATTCCACCGGACACTCGACAGATTCAATCTCATAAACTTGTTATAAAGACTGTTGCACTCGTGTGGAATATTCTGGTGGGTGTTGTACGTGCTATCTATTCACCTTGTGTTTTGTGACTACCACATTCGTGTGGACTACTCCACCGAAAGCTGCACATGTCCTGCTATGTTGTGTGTCTCTAATGGAGTTGGGACTATTCCCTTTCGACTTGAGACTCACTCTCACCCTCTCCCTCCGCAGTGAAAGAACCTTGATACAAGCGATACTAAGCACTCACCAAGCACACGAACCTCGTTGTTTGAAGACAAAGTAAACCTCTCATGTGATGACAAGCAATAGATAAGGAAAATCCTTAAGACATTGGCAACCAAGTCATCATACTAGATGGGAATCCCACACCAAACGTTGTGAGGTCTAGTTGGGACTTCATACCGAGGAGATCACCTGAATGATGGCGGGTCCAGCACCATTGACATTTCTAGCACTATAAGGAGGGCCATCAGTTTTTTGTTGCTAAATTTCCTCTCATCCCCACCCATAAATCATTTGGTCAAGGTAGTAACTCACACTCCCTCTCACCTATGTGCAACTCTACAGTTGGTTACTCCTCACCTCCCAGACGTGAACATGAAATTTCGTATCATCACCTCTGCTTTGTCCATCCCATCATCCATCAGTTTGCCAAACCAATTGGACTAATCCAAGGAATACAAGATCTTCCATACACATCAAAGAAGCCAAATACTACTCCCACGGGAGTTGTTGTCTCATCAGTGGAAGAAGCAGTTCTTGCCATGCTCGAAGGTCTAGTAGAAGTTATTGATAATGGAGAGGAACCTCCAGTATCCCGATAGGGAGAACATGACACTCTCGTGATCTTGGGCTCAGAATCTAGTATAGGAGGCAGGTGGAAATGTAGCAGAGGAGGTGTAGGTGGAGACAAACCAATAGACTCAAATCCAGAACCATCTAATTCTGACTAAGAGGAGGAGGATGAAGAAGAAGAAGAAGACGTGGCTGACCAAAACTTGGAATGGATGACTCAGGGACCATTGCCTCTCCCGGGTTCTTTTCATAGGATTCCAAAGCATTCAAAGAGGATGTTGACAAAGTATGACCCTGGCAAAATAGTGAAGGTAGCATACCACTTGTACAACTTCTACCCACAACTACAGACACTTGAGGTATGACACAACGTCGTTACATGTAGATTGTTTCCATGTACCTTGGATGGCTGAGCAATGGTATGGTATCAAAAAATTCCTATTAATTCCATCCATAACTGCGGTATGTTCAAAAGAATGTTTTTGGAAAAAAATGCTGATGACAAGACCCCTGCCATGTTTCTCAAAGAGTTAGGTAGTCTAAAGATGGAGAGAAAGTGAAAGATTTTAATAAGATATTTTTACGCATATTGAACAAATTCAAAATAGACATGAAACCTCATGACTCCATCAATGTCGACTATTATACGTCTGCATTGCCAACCAGTATTGTGTAGTTCTTCAAGAGAGCTGTGAAACCAACGTTACTTGAGAATTGTGAAGAGGCAATCACTGTGCAAAAAATAATTGCGTGCGATTGGAATCATCAAGGATGATGAACCAACAAAAGACTCCAAATATGCGAGCAAGAAGCCCCAAGCCGCAGCAAGAAAGGGTAAAGACAAGGATGCAAGTGACATTGAAACCCTTACTCGTCTTGTTAAGAACTTGACAACAGAGGTGTCTGAGCTAAAGCAATGAATAATCGAGACATCTGTGAGCAGCCGACTTCACATACAATAGAAGGGGATCATCTCATCAAGCAGCAACCGCTTCCCAGCTAAAAGTACGTAGAGCTTCAACTCAGTGTTTTAGACGGAACTGTGTGCAAACTCAGATTTTTTCTCATTCCATCAAGATCATCAGCTGGAAGGAACTTGTCCAGGATGGAAACGAGTTGCGAAATCGGCATGCAACAATATGAAAAATGCGGTAAAAAATGTGTAGTGTTAGCCGGAAGATGAAGATGATGAGGAGGATACTACATCTGATGAGGCACCCTGCACTGGGAAGGTGATCAACACGTATCAATTCTCACAAGCAACACATAAAATGAACACCAAGAAGCATCCACCAAAGCAAATTGGTCGATACAATCTAAAAATTCAAGGGGCTCCCCCTACGATTGGGGAGATGAAAGAAAAGCTTGAACTGTTGAGGAAGGTTGATCCACCAGACATTCCAAAGCAAAAGCCACAAAGCAAACCTGGGAAGACAACTGCAAACAAGAGTACGTCCATGAGCAGTAAACTCCAAGACACTCTGCCAGAAAGTACGAACACAAGTCTAACCTCGAACATCTCAGTGAGTTTACCCGCTCTTTATTACAATATTGTGGAAGATATGAAGAAAACTCATGAAAACATCTCTTTGTTTGAGTTAGTTAACATCCAGGGTCAACAGGATATTCTTTTATGTGCATTAGGGCAAACAATCGCAGACAACACAACCTCTACTAGCAAGGGAGAAAGCACATCTCGCAATTCACTCACAACTATGCTCAAAACAATCCGAATGGAAGAAGAAAACTTTGTTTGCCCTCCATTCTTTCTTTCATTTGAAATTTTCAAATCCAATGTTCAATTTGTTTGGTTGATTCTGGCATATCGGTCAATGTCATGCCACTCTCCCTTGCCAAGCAGATAAATGTGTAATGGAGCAAGACATTTATGCAAATCATCTAACTATATCGAACGTGCATACTAGCCATTGGTGAACTTCGGGAAGTGATCATCTGATTATCTCATGATGACCAAGTTCACTAGTGCATCAACATTGTCATTGTGGACATACCAGAACCATATGTCTTACCGTTTAGCCAAGACTGGTCTAGCAAATTGAATGGATACTTTTCCACGATTTGGTCACACTTATGGCTTACATACCAGGGAAAAAGCAATCAGATCTGGGTGTTATCTGAGAGATACATGAAACACAATGTCACTTCCATCAATGGTGAGAAAGAACCATTGGATTTTGCGGAACTCATGTTTGGTAACTGCCTCTTGGAAACACAGCTGGGGTTTTACCTCTTACAACTAGCTCCAACCCCACCATACATGCATTTGGGTCTCCTTCCTTCCCCAACTAATGGAAATGAAACTTATATAGTACATTGTAATACTAGTAATAGTAGCAGTAGCAGTAGCAGCAATAGTGCTAGCGCATCAAGCGGTCTGTGTATAGACGAGTTGTGGGCCATGTATTTTGATGGATCAAAGATACAGGATGGCTTTGGAGCCGAGTGTTTCTTGATATACCTGAAGCACAGGAAACATTTGATCTCAAGCCACTTGGAGTTTGAGTGCACAAAAAACACTACAAAATATGAAGCACTCGTATTGGGCTTGCATAAAGCCATTAGCCTCAATATTGTTGTGCTCAAAGTGGTAGGTGATTCAGAAATCATGGTACGATAGGTACATAACACCATACACTATTTTCCACCTAATCTCAAAAGTTATCAGCAAGAGGTATGGCCACTGATCTCTAACTTCCAATCATTCAATATCATTTCTATGCCCAAAATGCATAATTCAACTATTGATGCCTTGGCAAACATAGTTGCTAGGATGTCACCACTTAGGGATAGGTTTACTATTGAAATTTTGTATAAAACTTCTATATGTGGTAACATAAATAACTTACCCATTTTTTACAACGATCAACAGATACTGCACTTCATGGCCAACATTGATGTATTCAAGGATGCTACAATTAACGAAGATGAGCACGAGTAGTCTCTGCAAGCTATAGCTGATGAAAATAAAGACAAACTCATCTCCAAGGGTGTGCTATCACTCGAAAATCTCTATGACTTGTGGAACTACTTTCAAGGGCCAAGGAAAAGAAAAACCCAGAGTTCCACAATGATGTATGAACAGATTAACTTTGGGATAGAACAAGATCTGAAGTTTGTCAATCTCAATACGCATTGCACACAGCAAGATCGGCAAGCCTTTGTCAGCTTGTTCAAAAAGTACTGATCTGTGTTTGCGTGGACATATGGTGATCTGAAAACATACAACATGCAAATAATCCAACATGTGATTCTGATTAAAGAAGGGGTCAAGCCATTTCAGTAGAAGATGAGAAAAGTACATCTATCACTTGAACCCCTCATACAGAAAGACCTGACTAAGCTATTGGATGCATGGCTAATTTATAGTGTTCATCATTCCACATGGGTTTCTAACTTAGTTCCTATACGAAAAATGTCTGGGGAGATCCGCTTGTGCATTGATTTATGAAACTTGAACCGCACCTCAGAAAAAGCAACTACCCTATGTTGTCAATGGAGCATATTTTACAGATAGTATCTGGGGCATAGACGTTTTCCTTTCTTGATGGTTTTTCAGGATATAACCGAGTTCTGGTAGCAGACCCTGAGAGACTAAAAACTACCTTTTGTACCAAGTGGGGTACGTTCGCATATGGGAGAATTGGATTTGGGCTCGTAAATGAAGGTGTTGCCTTTTAGCGTGCCATGGACTTCACCTTCCGTGGACTTATCGGACAAAGCATAGTGGTGTGTCTTGATTATGTGACTGTATTTTCCAGAAAATGGTCAGACTATATATGCCATCTGAAGAAGATATTCGAATGATGCCAAAAATACAGGATTTCCTTGAATCCCAAAAAGACCATATTTGTATTGTCTGAGGGGAACCTCCTTGGGCACATCATTGCCAGAAGCGGGATCAAGTTTGATCCGGACTAAGTTTGGACCATTACATAGATTCCTCACCCAACAAATAAGAAATCCATGTATTCCTTCTTGGGAAAGATAAACTTCCTCCAGAACTTCATCTCGGATTATGCGCAGATAGTGAAACCTATGCAAGACATGATCAAGAAGGATGCAGTCTACAGTTAGGGTAAGAAGGAAAATAATGCATTCACTTGTATCAAGTAGGCTATAGTAGATGCGCTTTCACTTTACAACCCATATTTTAATAAATATTTCTTCCTATACACCTTTGCCTCTGATAACTTGCTTGCCGAAGTACTCAGTCAAAAGGATGATTTGAACGATGAATGTCCCATATCCTTCATGAGTGCAAGCATGTAGGGACTGAAACTCATCTGCCCCGCCATTGACAAATAAACATATGTAGTATACAAGGAGGTGAAACACTTCAGACCCTACTTGATGAAGAACCATTGCATAGTCTTTGTGTGGACCCAACAGTCAGATCACTACTTGTACAACAAGAGTTGGGTGGAAGGCGTGCGAACTGGATAACAAGCTTGCAAGAGTATCATCTTGACATCAAACCAGTTCACACTATCAAGGGTCATGGTGTCTACAGAATCACAGTTGAAGAAGTCCATGCATAAGAGGAAGATTAAGAGATTGTTGGTTGGGAGAAAGAAATCGATATGTACGATGTAGATCGAGCATCACCACTTCATGCAGAAACTCTTGGAACAAAGATGTGCACCAGTACCTTGAGCATGGCACCATACCCTCTCACTTCTCCATGAAACAGAAAAGGGCACTTCACCTCAAAGCTTTACCTTATCAGTTGGTGCACAGAGTGCTTTACAGAAAGCACAGTAATGAAATCTTTCTTAGGGTCGTGGAGGCACATGATTTAGAGAAGGCCTTACATGATTTGCATGACGGACTAGTCGAGGGCCACTTCACGAGAAATACCATTGTGCACAAAGTTATGCAAGTTGGTTTATACTAGCCCAGATTATTCAAGGATGCACATTCTTACACCCGCAAGTGCCCGGTCTGTTAGTGATGCACTGACACAACACGAAGGTCAACAACCTTGTTGCACCCTATTGCATTGACTAAATAATTCCAAAAATGGGGCCTTGACATCATTGGGGAAATATTCCCACATTCATCGAAGCAAAACCACTACATCTTGACAACTACATATTACTTCACGCGGTGGAAAAAAGTAGTTCTGCTTAAGCAAGTGAATGACCAGGAAGTCATCGTCTTCATCCAACACAACATCATCTCATGATTTGGCGTTCCAGTATCACTTGTGTTTGAAAATGCAACTTACTTTTTGTCTTTAAAGCTTCATGATTTTTCATTGCAATATGGTATAGTTCTTAAACACTCATCTAACTACTACCCACAAGGAAATGGTCTTGTAGAATCTATAAACAAAAAAATTATCTGCATTATCAAGAAGACCATTTACTTTGAACAGCGTAATTGGCACTCTACTTTGACAAATGCTTTATGGGCTAACCGCATAACACCCAAACCCTCTCTGAACACTTCATCGTAATTCTTGGTTTATGGGAAAGAATCCATCCTTCCGCCAAAAATCTACTTGCCTGTGCTCTAATTGTCTTAAGGATCCCAAGGCAAGCCTTGTCTACTAGTTCAGCATAGGATGGATACACTTCATAAGTTGTAGGAAGAAAGGATGAAATCAAAAGAAAAATTCACACTCTACCAAAACTGTATCAAGAGATGGCTTGACAAGAAGTCTGCAGGGAATGTTAACTTCGATGTGGGTGACTCGGTCTTGAAGTGGAACAAACCCCATGAAGACAAAGGTAAGCATACGAATTTCTAGTCCCCAGTCCCTATGGATTGGTCTGTATGCTGTTAAGGAGAAGCTTGGCCCACACACATACCATCTGTAATCACTTGACAGGAGGATTGGCAACCTTCCTGTCAATGGCCAAGATATCAAGAACTACTTTCAATAAGTCGGGGTCGTGCTCCGTGCCATGTACATAGTCTGTTTACTGCTTTTTTTATTTTCGATTTGCTTTACTATTTTTGTTTCGTTTTGTTTTTTTTTCTTAGTATCAGACTATTTGTTTTTTCAATAAGTGCTACCCTCTACTGAGTTATGGATTTTGAATGATTATGTGGTTCGGATGCAAATATTCTTGTGACACTGCAGCACTTGGCCAGTCCTACATCTGTCTTCTCTTTGCTTGGTTATAACCTTTGGTCGATGAAGTCTTGACGGAAAATACGAGTCGTCTGTAAGGGAAACTTTGGTCCAACCATGAACCTGTATCCACACTGGTAAACCCCATGCATGTAATTAGTCTTTTAATATGTTTTTTCAAGCTCATCCAACTAGTAGAAACAGAGAAGGGGAATATCTAAATGAGAAAACCTATATCAATGGTCTTACATGCTTCTTTGAAGGAACAACCTCTTCTAAACTCAATAAGTTGGGATCCCTCTTTGTTAGAGAATTATATATTACATAGCAATGGAACACATAAAAATATTAAAGAAATATAAACACATAAAACTAGACAGACACAGATATATGTGGTTCACCCAATTTGGGCTATGTCAATGGAGAAACAACTATTCCTTCCTTTTATATTATATAGAAAAATAAAGAGATACAACCTACAACAGATCCGTTGTAATTCCATCTTCACTCTCACACAATCTCCTCTCTCTTTCTCTCTCAGAATACACATCTACATAGCCGCAATACAATTCCCTCATATATAGCTAGGGGTTGCCTTCTAGGGAAAAAAACACTAAATTAAACATAACTTCTATCATCATATTTCTGCCTAATGAATGGCCCAGATTGACTACGTAATTACAACAATTTACAAGGAAATTTTACATCTATTTTTATCTTCGGGGGTGTTGCCTCCGATCCCCTGCCAGGCATGGGCTCTAAAGAATCATTGTTTCCCCCCGTTGGACCCCCCTGGCAGCGCACAAAAATAGGCATTTTTGCTGCCACATTACGAGATGAGGTCCATTGTGGTGATACCTATGACTAAAGAAGATAATCAGGCTCCACACCCACCACTGTTCCACCCCAAAAAATAAATAAGTGCCTATCCATAGTCCCCTTTTAAAAATACAAAGGCGAAATAAGAGAAAGGTTTCCTGCACAGAGAGGTGAAGCATGCAACTCTACCAGGGTATTGACCAGGCTCGTTGGCAGTGGAGAAATGCATGTGCTCCTGCGTGACTCCACCAGGGTACTATCTAGGCCTACTGGCAGCAGAGTAACACCAAAGATGAAAACTTATACTTTGAAAATTTTAAACTCTCGAGCCAAACTACCCTTCTCGATTTTGAAACGTTGTGATAAAGATGGAACATGTTGTTGTGTTTGACTGAGTTGGAAAAAGGTGAACCATGTCTATGCATGGGGTAAGTGGGAAGCCAAAGTAACCCGCACAGTAATTCAATACTCCCTAATAGAACATGGCTCCGTGCTTTCAATGGAAAAAAACAGAGAAGATGGTATTCAGCTAGTGTGTTGCCAAGTGTTGTAGCGGCTGTAATACCCTCCAAAATTTGGCTTGCAGCCAATTTTGGAGCTTTCTTGGGTATTTTAATTGATGTTTGCAAACAATCTGGCTCATCTCATGAGCTCGTGTGGAGTCTTTACGCCCTCCTCGCTTGACCATTCATCGAACATCTTTTAGCATGTTGGTCACAATGTCATGCTTGCAGTCATGTTCTAGTTATGTTCAAGGTCTATATTCATGTGTACAAGTTGTATTCATTATTTATACATCTGTTGCACTCACACACAAAGTTGCATGCAATGTCACATAAGTGTCGTTACTTTCATTCAACGATCTATCTCAAGTGTTGCACTTGCTGCTCGCACCCATTGGTCAATCACACTGAGCATATGTTGTCTTACTGGTTCGAGGTGTCTTGTCATCAAGTCATATTGAGTGTGTGTTTGCGATTTCATGTATACACAAGTCCACTTTCCCACACACTTAGTCATTTTTCTGAAAATATGTCGACCAGAACACCCTCCATCAGTCAGACTTCCATTAAGCTAAACTGTGCAGTCTCAGCCCTCAGTGATCAAGTACTGTTGCCCAGAATTCAACAAAGCTTGAAGTTGACTCCGAGGCATTCTACACTGTGCAATCCTCACATTGACCTGGATGATTTTCACCCAGAATAGCACAAAATTTTCCCAAGAAGCCATCTCAATCTCTATTGCCTGCAAGCCAATCTATCAAGCCTCCCCCTAATAAACCAGAGAGTTTTATCGGGCAGTGACCCTGGGCTGCACTCCTCTAAAAAATTGCACAAAATCTGTTAGCATACCCACCTCCACTGAATGAAGAAATTACATAGACATGAGGGATAGGGACCCACTTCCTGTCACTATACTATCTTTGAAAATTGTGCAGTTTTGTCAACCAGTCCCCCTATCAGTCGGCCCGCTCCTCCTCCTGAAAAATGTGCAGTTTTCTTGGCCTATCCTCCAGCTGCCCGACATCCTGCTCAACCCCAAAACTATGTAGACATGCCCTACATGCCTGCCTCCTAGTTCTACATAGTTTTGGCTAGCAAGCTCCCACAGCCCACTCCTAGCCTCCCTGAAAAAATTGTGCAGTTCTGCCTCTGAGCTGAGCGAGATCCTGCAAAATGTCACTGCTATTTCAGATTGCTCATCCCAACTTTCTAGTGACCTCTACAAAATTTTCCTTGAAAATGCCCCAGAGCCCCGCATCCTGGCCTGAAATGTGCTCTACGTAATTTCAGAGCCTTATCCTCTCTCTCGGTCACCTACACCCAAAAATGAAAGATGGTGCATCATGGTAGACTAGGATATTTCTAGATTTGATGTTGTCTCATCATGATTGATTGCAGATACAGGTACATGATCGAGACATGGCGTGACGCCGAATGGTATGAACAAGTTGTTCATGCTAGGAGACTTGTTCGCAAGTGGATGAACACATGAAGCATGCCAAGTACCAATGAATGGGATACATGCATGTGCAACATCAAGTGAACACCAAGACCATCAAAGACTCTACACACCTTTCCATGTGGAGGTGAAGCTATGATACACCAAGAGCACACTTATCACTCATCAGCACTACAAATCGACATGGACACCATCATCAGCATGAACATACCAGCATTGTCATGTTGAGTCATGTCATGAGTCATCTCGACCATATCACTACTGTGGGCCATACTGTTTTAATCAATGTAATGTAACATGGAAGTCCAAGAGACCCACATACAAAGTTGAAGAGTCATGTTAGTTGAAGATTCATGTCAGTTGAAGAGTTATTTTAGTTGAAGAGTCATGTAAGTCAAACAGTCATGAGGGAAGTCAAAGAGTCACAAGGGTCAAGTTCACCCTGAGCTATATATACCCCTCATTTTTACATGCAAAATACTTTTCACCTTGGTTCCTCCCATATATCCTTAAGAGTCTGTAGTCGGTTCTTTGAGGAGAGAGAAGTGGCTCCAATGCGACGCACTCAGTGATGTAATGGTGTACAGATGTCTCTTGGAAGTTTTTCTTAATTCAGAAGCCTGTTAACAGGCCAATATGTTTTCACACATGTATTGTATTCATTTATAAGACTATTATTTGGATGCTTCTAATGCATGTTTCTTTAACCTGTATTAAGATAGTTGAACTGTTTCAGTTCTAGTACATATGATGTTGGAAATGTGTTGTATCAGTTGTTAAATGTTGTCTCACCCATGTGGATTCTTTCACCATACACTCGATAGATTCATTCTTGTAAACTTGTTATAACAACCATTGCACTCATGTGGACTATTCCGATGGGTGTTGTACATGATATATGTTCACCTTGTGTTTTGTGAATTCCGCATCCATGTGGACAACTCTACTAGAATTTTCGCATGTCCAATTGTGTTGTGTGTCTCTAACGGAGTTAGGACTATTCTTTTTCAACTTGAGACTCACTCTCACCTCTCCCTTCGCAGTGAAAGAACTTTGAAACAAGCGACACTAAGCACTCACAAGGCACGTGAACCTTGTTGTTTGAAGACAAAGTAAACCACTCGCATGTGCTGACAAGCAAGAGCTAAGGAAAATCTTTAAGATAATGGAAACCAGGCCATCATATCGGATGGGACTCCTACACCAAACATTGCGAACTCTAGTTGGGACTTCATACTGGGGAGATCCTCTGAATGTTGGTGGGTCCAACGTCGTCAACACAACTTCAAACACATTTACAAGACCAACCATGCCTCAACTGTTTTCATAGGGGGAAGGATAATAAGTACATTAATATTTTGATAATCAGAGTTAAGCACATTCCCCAGTGTTTCTCCACTATCAACAAGCCTATTTAGTACCTCGACAGAGTCACCTCAATGAAAAAAAAGCATTGTTTCACTACCAGCAAGGATTTTCAATACCCCGATGAAGTTTCTTGCTTCACCTCTCGACATAGGAAGCCTTTCTCTTATTGATCTCTTTATTTAGTTACTAATATAATGTGCAAAGGAACTTATTTATTTTGAAGGTGGAAGAATGATCCCATCTTATTTATTTTGCAAGAGAGGTTGTTCCTTCTCTAAGGGATTTGAATGATGACTAAATTTAATATGATCATTTTAAGCTTTCCTCATTTCCCTTCTCTACTCGATTGAGTTGATAGGTCAAAACACCATTTAATACAAGGATGATTCAGGAATGAAGATCCTAATAGAGATATGGGCTTTGTTGTTCAACCAAAGGATTTACGTCTGGAACGAATCATATTTTTCATTCTTTTATAATTGACTTTAAAAAATATGTAAACCCAAATAGAGAAGAGGTAATAGATTAGGCAAGCATTGTTCATCATCACAATTGCCTTTCAAATATTTTCCACACTATCCTTTGAGCCAAAAGGAGCATCTTTAATGTAGGGTCTTATTAAGCAAAACATAAAATAAAAGATAAGACAAAACAAGGAAACAAGACCAAAATGACAAAGCAAATGGAGAACTCAGCTAAAGTGAAACATGTGACACAAAAGTGAGAAAAAAAGGAAATAATAAAGAGAGAAAATTCAGTATGAATGTAAAAGGGAATAAAAATGTAGCTATACATACTCCTAATGTAACCATCTAGAAGGCAAGGGTTAAGTGTAATGAAATTTCCAATGTAGCCACCGTGTTCTAGACTTGCAAACACAAAGATTCAAGAAATTAAAACCGATATAAAACAATGCGCAAAAAAAATATAAGAACTTGAATAGATTGCACAAAAGAGTGAAGATCTTGGCTAATGCCTAAAAGATGTGCCATAACAACTAATTCTAACCATTTCTCTACTTTACCTTTTCACTCAAAACAACAAACAAGCAAACCTCGAAAGCTTGCTATGAATGTAACTGCATCTGTGATGTCCTGCTTAGTAAACATCACAAAAGATCGAATCTTATTATTAGCATAGGAGTTTGGTAAGTAATATTTCTCTAACCATTCAGTGATTGGATCTTGATATTCAAAAATAACCAATTCGAAAACCAATTTTAGTTAACACATTCAAATCACAAAGAGAATATCCAGTATTATGATCGAATTGGTTGATTAACATATAAATTTCTCGATTCTATACTAGTTCCCTTTGAATCCATTTACATGAAAAACAAACAATATGAAAGCTTGGGGCATTAAAAAAAATTGTTTACATCGTAAATCCAGGAAACCAATTAGGATACAAAGTTTCCAAAATATTGGAAACATGTGCTAAATCAAACCTAGTATTGTGTCAACACGAGGGCTTTGGTCCGCTGAATGATTCAATCATTTTCTATCATTCAAGGAGATAAATTGTGCCATGAATATGATTAAATTCATGAAATACACAAAAGGGATGATAAGGTGATTGATCACAGAAGAGTTTGATGGAGAGAAATCCTCCAACCCAAAATGACTTTTGTGTTGATAAACAAATTGCAAGCTTTGAAACTATAAGGATCTATTGATGGTGTTGGAAATCCATCAACCAAGGGGGTCTCACTGATGTCAACTCCCAATTAGAGCTAACACCATCTGGAATAGGAGCCCCACCCAGGATATTGTTCTGGTTTCCATGTATTGTTATAGGTTTTCCTTTGCTACAAATCTCAACACAAGAGAGTTATGCACAAGTAATCTAAGATCAGCAAGTGAGTATGCCTCATGAGTGTTTGGTTGTATGTGTGTAAATATTATTCTATTGTGTAGGGAAAGGAAAGTGAGCCTATATGAGAGAAGTAATAATACCACCCTAGTAGAGACACACAAACACAAAAAAAAAAAATATCCGTCTAACATCTAGCGGAATAGTCTATAAGGTGTGACAATCATTGCAACCATTATAAACAAGAAAGATCTGTCTAACATCCAATGTAATAGTCCACAAGTATGTGACAATCATAGAAATCATTACAACACATCCTCAATATGATAAGTACTGAAATAACCGAAATAGTTCAAATACTTTCCCGTAGATGAAAGAAAACATGAATTACAATCATCCACAGAATAGTCTTACAAATACTCATAATCCATGCAGGAAGAATTTGTTGGTCATGAGGCTTATGATATTAAGTAAAAGTCGCAAGACACATGTATACAACGAACACCACTAGCCCTAATAGTGGAGCATTGGAGCCACTCCTTGCTCCCTAAAAGAACTAGCTTGTCTCTCTAATGCCTTGCAAGAGGAGCCAAGGTGAAAAGTCCTTCACTCATACAATGAGGGTGTATATATAACCAATGGGATGATGCCTCACCTCAACTTTACATGACTCTTCATTTTTTTTACATGTCCTTTGGACTTCCACTTTACAATACATTTTGAATAGATAATTACATAATCCACCATAATGATGTGGCATATGACAACTCTTGACAAGACACAACATGACATTATTCACATGGACTAGATGATGACATGTCAATATCAAGCCATTCTTTACTACTCCTTTATCTTCATTAAGACGTGCAATTCTTCATATTCAAGAGAGATATGCTTCATTCTTCATATCCACCCTCCAAAGGGTTGTGAATCAGATGGAGTCTTCAAGCAGTCCTAATCTTTGATCTTCTGTTGTAATGTAGTGTTCCTTCATATTCTCACTTGATGATCATATTATCTCTCCATGTCCATATGTGTCTTCTAGCATGTCCTCCTTCTCCATCTCCTTCTTCATCATCTTTCCATAACATGATATAGTACCTGCATATAAAATCCACTAATGACAAGAAAAAATCAGTTCGGTAAACCCCTAGTATCAGATGATGCATGTTGATCCACTGACTAAGTCGGAACTAGGTTGTAAGATGAGGAAGAGACTCAGTGACTGCGTAATTACATAGTTCACGCAGTCAAGGGTTAAGCTTGAGCCTTCAGATCATGTAATGCACATTTCAGGATGAACTGGGCAAGAAGATTATGCACTTTTGGGACATAGTGATCTGGACTAAGGGGTTTTGCACTGTTTCATCCAACTACGCATTTCCAGAAGGTAGTGTAGACCTGTTGATTGCACAATGCGGGAGATCAAGATCTATGATTGAGCTCAGAGACTTCATAATGCGCAGTTGGGGCGAGGGTGAAGGGTTGAATTGTGTATTTTTGGAGGCCAAGGCCTGAGCTTGAGAACTGAAATTTTGAAATGTGTAGTATAGGAAGGAAAGGAGGCCAGGTGATTGTCTAGTTGCATTGTTCAGGAGCTCAAGACTGAGGCTTGAGGACTGAGACTATGTAATGCACAGTGCTAGGTCGGATGGAGAGAAATATTGCACAGTTTTGGGACTCAGGGGCTGGGCTTGAGCACTGAGGTTTGAAATGTATAGTTTTGGGAGGAAGATACTATGCATCGCGTAGTGCCAAGAGACAAGGTTGTTGCTTGAGGACTGAGATTGCGTAGTGCGCATTTCAGGAGGGATCTATGAAGCTGAGTAGCTCGGTCGAGATAATATTGACTAAGTGCTGGATAAGTGAGAGGAAGTTGAATGAAAGCAATAATTGAACACGATCACACACTTAGTTCACTTGATGACACAACATAGAAAACTAAGAGCACATGAGCAACATACTTTCCTCAATGCAACAACATTGCGACAACCCATTCCAAGTGTGACACTGAAGATATACTTTGTAATGAGAATGATGAAAATTGTGCAATAGTGTGGGAAACTTTGGAAATGAGTGAGGAACATGCTTACATGATAATAACACCTCATTATCACACATATTTCCCCTTGAAACAAATAAAAACTCCACTTTACTATAAGAGACAACTCCCATGCCAAAAGATGAAACTTGTTATATCAAAATAAAAGTGCGAACGATACTTGTGATATGAAAACAATGGTGAAAACAACACATGCTAGGGTGAAGAAGACATGAAAATGACATTAATTAGAGGGAAAGAAAGTAGAATCAATAGCCAAAAACATGAAAACAACCCTCGCGAAAACAAAGGTGTGTGAAGTGACAATTTGCAAAACTCACAAAAATGGAAGTATAAACACAGTTAGAAGTGAGAAATTGTTGATGTCAGTGTGCATTGATTGTCGACATGGATTGGGCATTCCATAGGAGTTGTTTTGATGTACCACGTTATGCATGTTCAATATTTCATAAAATAATGCACTCATCCATTTCTTACAGACTGAGCATGTATGAGAAAGTGACTTTAACACTTCCAATCCAAGAAGGGTGCTCAAAAGCATTAACTAACCAAGAAGTGAATAGAGAATGATTGATCACGAGATCCGAAATAGGCTCCAAAATTTGAGATTAGGAAAATTTTTGGAGGGTGTTTGTCGCAGTGACAATAGGATCCATGAAAGATGTGCTCTCCAACCCTTGGTTTAATACAATGGATTCACATGAAAAAAGACTAACCAAACAATAATCCTTTATCTGATCAGAGAGTCTATCTTGAGAATTAAGAAGATTAACATGGAAATACTAAAATTCCTTTAACAATGAACTCACACCTAGTGGATGAACGTTAAGGAAATAATTATGCATGAAAATCTAGATCCAATGTATTTCATATATCTCAATAGGATTGTGAAAAACTGACATAACCATTAGTAGGGGCTAAAGTTCCTCGACTTCCTCACAGGTCTCTGAACTTTTTGATGGTGGATTGTCGAATTTAGGTGGCTTGGAAAAATCGAGAGGTATACATGCACTACTATCATCAAATGTATCAATGAAAACATTGTTAGTGCCAATGGTTTGATCAAATTTAAGACTAAGCATGTTAGACTCTTCATGAATATAGAATTTAAATGCAGTGATCATAAAACTCCCTTGATCATATCAAGTTGGAACATCTTCCTCATGACTTATGAAACACTTATAGTTAAACAAATCATGAATAATGGATTCAAACTTTTCATCATTTGATTGTAGGATCACACCATCCCATACCTAATTGCAACCATGATCAACCAAATAAATATCTAAAGGATTTAGAGGGGCTACTAGTATAACAAACTTATCAAACATATATGGGTATAATGAGTAGTGTGCTAGAGGTGAGGAAGGATGAAAAGACTCAGACAAGGAGCACCAGTTGTAATTAAATTAGATTGAGCTTGTAATAACAACAGATCATTATCATTTCCATCAGTATAATGGTCAAAGACAATCATACCAATGTGATATTCATATTGACTAGGATATACCAAAGATTCAAAAAATTGACAACTTACCTCTTTAGAATTGATATCAGAAGATGTATGTATTAGATGAATTTCAGGATCATTCTAAATTGAAAGAGTATCCCAACCCATAAATGGATATTGTACACTATGAGAAGCAGGTTTTGAATCGATACCTTGCAAATCCAAGTCCTCTGAAGAAGGAAAGATATCATCTGATTTACTTGAGCACTCATCACCATATGGATTAGTGGAAACATGGATGTCAAGGTGATGGATGTCAAAAGTCTCAATGTGATTGTAGGGCTTAGAATCATTTGAAAAATTATCAAGACAAAAAGATCGATGATAAGCCAAAGATGGAAATTTATCATCGTGAAGAGGGAAGAAAGATAGGACATATCTCCAACACTTTTCTCCTCTACATGTGAAATACAACTACCCTGTTCTGTATTGTTGCTTGAAAAGACAAGCTAAACATCATTAAGAGATGAGCTAGGTTGATCGAGTAGACTAAGGAACAAGAAATCAGGAAAAAAATAAGAGAGAGGTTGAAGGGTATCCGTTGAGGAAATCATACTTTCGATCAAATAAAATTCATGGTTAAAGTTATGAGCATTAACAACACCTTGAAAATTCAAGGGATTAGTCTTCACCTTAGGATTCAATAACCACTCCAAACTTTCCTTCATCATATCTAGATCATGGGAAGTAGCTGAAGGTGGAGAAGATAGATCAACAATTTGATTTCTTGATTTCCCAACTTCAACATCATCACAAGGAGGAACCCAAATTGGTATTGGAAAAGGAGGAGGACAAGGAACAAAAGGAACAGTAGGTTCCTCCTCACAAGTTTGGAATGTTTCATGATCAACATAAGTTGGAAGAGAAAGATTATCTAGGGGTTTAGATCCAAAATATTTGATAGAGATAATAATCATGCTCTAAAACTTTTTGCTAATAAAATTATAGTGAAAATATTCTATAGGAAACTCATAACAAAGGTGAAGAAACCAATTAAGGAAATCCTCTAAAGACTCACCTAACTTTATTCTAAGTTGATCAATTCTATCACACACATATTGATAATCATACCTGTCAAAGGCTTCACAAAGCTCCTTAACAAGTTGCTCAAGTGAATAGATAGAAGCATATGGTAATGTATCACACTAGTTCTTGACTTGACCTTCAACTGTGGGGGTGAATAGTTTGGACATGACATCCTTATAATGTATTCCATTAGAAAGGAAAAAATGAGCAAATTGAAACATATTTTCGAGGACAGTTAGTCCACCCTCACCATCAAACTTAGGTTGAGACAAGTTATGAATAATTTTTTCGGGGATGGTAAGATAAATCTCCTCGGAAAAATATCTTAGCATTGTGATTTTGGAAAGAGCCATTTAAGATAAGATATTCAAAATAGAATCAACAGGCATAATTTCTCATCTCACCCTCCTTCTAGCACCATAATATTGACAGTGCTAGATACCACCAACATACAAGGGGTTTCCTCGATGTGAAGTCCCAATTAGACCTCACACCATTTGGAGTAGGATCCCCATCTGGAGTATTAGCTTGACCACCATAACTCTAAGGTTTTCCTTGGTTTCAATGGATAAGATAAGACATTATACACATAACCTTTGAAGAAGAAAGTAATTTGACATTGTGATACACCAATTGCAACGTGTTAAAGGAGGCCTTCATGAGAGGGAAGATAAGAGTGAGTTGCTAGAAGAAGAGTAATAGTACTATCCTAAGAGAGGAACATGAGAGAAAGGAAATATCTATTGAATATCCAATGAAATATTCACATACACGCAATGATCATTAAATAAAACACAACACACATTCAACAAGATAAGTACCAAAGCCAATGAAGTAGTTCAATTTTTTAGTACATATGAACATAAAATATATTGCAAACATCTAAAGAACATTCTTATAACATTCATGATACATGCATGAAAATGTGTTGGCTTATCGAGCTTCAGTTATTAAGTGAAATATCCAAGTACACAGTTACAATGGTGAGCCACTAGCTCTAGTAGTGGAACATTAAGTCACTTCTTCCTTCTCCAAATAATGATATTCTCTCCTAGGACAAGTGAGAGAAGCAGAGGCTAGCTCTCCAAAGCCTAAGCCTCCAAAAGCCCTTTGGTTGAGTTATGAGGGTGTATTTATAACAATAGAAATGAAATTTCATATACCCTATGACCCTTGACGTCCCTCATGATCCTTGGACTCCTAAATGACCTTTCAACTTCTATAAGACTATTTTTTCCACATGTAACTTTACATATTCTAGATATGACTTTTCATATTCAACATGTGACTCTTGGAATTCCACATCTTTACATTTTTTCATTTTCCTTTTGATAATACATAATTACCTTCCACATCATGTGGAAATACACCTTGAAACCATTGGACTATTTGATGACACTTGTACATGCCATGACTTTGCATTGATGACATGGAACTTCATGATAATGTGGCAATGCCAAGCTTCTCTTCTTGCTAATTTGTCTTCAATATTCATCAAAGATCTTATTTTTTCTTCATATTCACCCGCCAAAGGGTTTTGGATCAAAGATGGAACTTGTCGACAAAACATGAGGTGTTATCACTATGTCATGGTTCATGATCTCTTCATGTCTTCATGGTGGTTCTTCTTTTTGATTCTTCTCTGCAAGTGGCTCTTTTCATTTTCTCCTTGAAATCCTCCTTAAGCATCACCTTTCCCTATTGATGAGGTACACCTGCCAATGAAGATCACCCAGAACAAGGAAAAATTAGTCTTGAAATCATCTATTCTATCCCTACTCTACTCATGGAAAAAGATGCTTGTGATAGGCATGTGAAAGGACTAAGAAGGAAGAGCTCGATTAGGATGGCGTAGTTGAGCTCAGTAGTGGATGGAGAAGGCACCACCACTCACTAGAACTATGCCATGCTCTATGAGGAGGGGCTCTTCAAGGTCCACCACAGTGGGCAAGGGCAAGAGACAGTGCAATGAGCTTGCAAAAAAACACTATGTAGTGTGCAAGGCTGAAGGGAGAGTAAGGTAATGATAGAAAAATTGAGATTAATAGTGACTAAGGGAAGGCCTAATTGTATAGTAGAATTTTTACATGTGCTAGCGAGGTAGGGAAGGACTCAGTGACTGTACAGTGAGGGAAACTAGTAGATAAGGGTTGACGACTTTTTGATTAAAACTGTGACATGCACTATAACTAAGACGCAGGCTTAAGGAAGAGCTTAGTTTTTTTTAGTAGTGAACTAAGAAAGTCTCCACTATCCACTATAACTATGACATGCAAAAAAATGGAAAGTAGAACAAGGCGTTGCACATTGATGGGTTCCAGTAAGAAAAGAGGGAAAGACTAGGAACTATAACTGTGACATGCATAGTGCTTGAGGGGAGAGCTCCTATGCTAGAAAAATTGTCTTTTGCAATGGTTGATTTTCCACTATAAATGTGACCTACACTCAGGAAGGTTCTTTGGAAGAGGAAACTGCATAGTTGGCTAAGGCAAGTAACAAAAGTCAAGTCACTTTTCACAGGGAGTGTTCACTGCACTATGAAGGGAGGAGGACCTTTGCATGGTGGATTTTTCTTTTGGAAAGGGATTAAGAAGTTCCTTGCTGTCAACTAGAAGTGCCCCATGTTGTATGCAAAGAAGAAGTGGTCAAGGCTCCGTGCAATGAGTCAGTACAAACAAAAAGGGTTAGTGAATATTCTCTATAAGTTCACAATGTACAAGGATAGGAGTCGACCCTGAAGAATACTCTGTGCAGAAGTCTGGGAGGGACAACTATCATTAATGATGCTCATGAGTAGGATGTGCTCATTACCTAGTGAAGGATTGAAGCTTTCATAAGTTTCCTTGGGTAGGAGGACCAAGAAGAGCTCCAGAATGCATAAGTGTGGGATGAGTGGAGTATGAGAGGAAATGGTCATCCAAATAAGTCCAAAACACAAATCACACACATGAATGCCATCAATAAAATCTATAGGAATGAACAAGACTCGTGATCAAAAAACATACCTTGAAATGACAACAAAGCGACACTTATTTTTAAGTGCAACAATTGAAACAACACATTGCAACAATTAGAGTACAATTTTCAACAGAAGTGTTGACCATGACAAGAAAGTGCGCTAAGTTGTATGAATGTGTCTACAAAATATTATTATGATATGTAGGACCATCTAAGGTAGAAGAGTACACTAGAGCTACATCTAATAATATGCAAAGGTGTGACACAAGAAAGACTGAAAATTATTAGAAGCGACACTTGCGAACGTAAGAAAAATTGAAAATGGCACTTGCAAAAACTAAAGAAATTGAAACAAACACATGCCAGAGAAAAGATAAAATGAAAATGCCACTTGTTAAAGTGAAAGCAAGCAAGAATGATAGTTGGAAAAGTGAAAGAGATGCCTATGAAGGAAAAGGTGCGAAAAAGTGACAATTGAGGAAACTCATTGGAATAGTGATGTAGTTGTAACTAAGAGACAGGGATTATAAATGGAGTGGGTGTACTGACTGTCAGCATCTGCTATGTAGTGCACTCTCCTTATGAACTACGCAGTTACTGTTAGCAGCCACTACACAAGAACTATAACTAAATATTATGCAGGCACTATCCTCGAAATCTACATAAGCCTTATCTTAAAAAATTGTGTTATACCTATTCAAGATTGCATAAAGGAAGTTTGCTTATGAATTCATCAAGGATTGAGGATGTGTGCGCAAGTAACATTAACACCTAGAACCTGAGAAGAATACTAAAACACTTCGCAAAACATCAATAGACCATGAAGGGACTATGGAATGATAGATCGCAAGATCCTGAGTAGGCTCCAAAATTCAAGTGTAGGTAAAATTTTGAAGGCTGTTCATCACAACGTCAACATGACCAGAGTTAACCAAATGAAATAAATGAAGGAAAAAATAATCAAACAGTCAAGAATGCCTAATGATGGTACTATGATTAAAGAGTTGTTTCATTTAAATTATAAAGAGATAATAATTTGAAAAATCGTACCACACTTGAAAATTATTACATGACTAATGTAGTAGAAATGTTTTAGTAGAAGGAAATACAGGAAAATAAAATATGGGAGATAAAGAAGTCTATGGATTTTAGCCAAGCCCAATGCAAGGAATTATAAGAAAATCTTAATAGGGAAACTGAGGAACTCAGGAACAGGGAAGAACAACACTCTAGGGAGGTCAATAAATTTAGGAGTACCCTAGATGAGGCTTTACATAAAAATTTGTTAGGACATGCAAATTATATAAAAATGAAACTCCTTGAAGCTAAAGTGGAAAAATTGGAATGGAAAAGAAAGACTAAAAAAGCACAGCTTGAAATGTTTATTGAAACTAGAAATCAAAATATCAAAGACATGCAGGCCTTGATAGACTAGAAGCATGAAGAGGTTGAGTCCTTGCAAAAGTGTCTTACAAAGTCCACTTTGGGGAATGACACACTCCTAGAAGTGAAAGACAAAATATGGTTAATCATTAGTGAGAAAATCGCTCTACTAAATCCTTATTCTCGGATGTTGGCCAATTGTGAAAAGAGTATTGTTTACAATTTAAAAAGTAAAATTTAAAGGATGATGCCTTTAGTAGAAGAAATATTTAAAGATTTTGATTCTATCACTTATCTTTATGATTATCTAACTAACGAAGAATTGCAGTGTTTGAATTTTTTTGATAGGGAAGAAGGCATCACCACACTGACATCTGTTAGAGAGTACAAAAAGTTACTTCTAGAAACAAGCGATGAAGTTGCCGAGGGCATGAAAATTATTGAAGTGTTTAGGACTGAATGGAATTATATTTGAAGATTTGGTTTCCCATATTTATGGACCAATGAAGGGTGGATATTAGAGAAAATGTTTCACGAATCCTTGGACAAGTTAATATGTAATCTAAAAATTTCTCATATGAAAAAGAAAGAGATATTACAAGTCAAGTTGTACTTGACTCTTTCCTATGAGAATTCAACATTCTAACTTTTTGATGGTGTTGGAACCACCAACATTCAAGGGATCACCCTGGTATGAAGTCCCAACTAGACGTCACACCATTTGGTGTGGGAGTCCCATCTAGTGTGATGGCCTGATTGCCATTGTCTTAAGGATTTGCCTCAACTCTTTCTTGTCAGCAGAGAAGAGTGGTTTGCTTTGTCTTTGAGAAGTGAGGTTCACGTGCCTAGTGAGTGTAAGTGTACTTGTGTCAATTTTTCTTTCATTGTGAGGGGAAAAAGGTGAAGGTGAGTTCTAGGTTGAAAGAGATCAGTCCCAACTTGGCTAGGAATGCACAACACAAAGGACATACACAACTTCTGGTGGTGCAGTCCACTCAGATGCGGAAGTCACAACATTCAAGGTAAGATAACATGTACAATACTCACGCATCATTCCGAGACAAGTGCAACGGTTGTTACAGCAAGGTTCATGTGAAAGGTCTGTCTGATGTCCAGCAAAGCAGTTGACACAGACGGGACATCATTAACAGCATATACAACACATTTCCATTAATATATTATGCATTACAACAAATGAATCAGTTCAGATGTAGAACACATGGTTAAAGCAAGATTCATTACAAGTGTTAAAGATCAGTCTTACAACAAATACAATACATGTGAAAACGTGTTGGCCTGTTGACAGGCTTCTGAATTAAGCGGAAGTTCCAAGACACATCGTTATACCATACATCACTAACCCTGTCAGTGGGGCATTGGAGCCACTACTTACTCCTCAAAGAAAATATTACAGACTCTCTAGCTATGTGCGAGGAGCTGAGGGGAAAAGTCCTTTCATGACAAATGAGGGGGGTATTTATAGCCAAGGGTGAAACTAACCCTTGTGGTTGTTCGACTACCCTCATGACCGTTCAACTTCCATGACTTTCCGACGTACATGACTCTATGTTAAACAAGTGGGTCTCTTGGACTTCCACGTTACATCACATTGATTGACAACAAGTCCATAGTAGAGATGTGGGCAACATGACTCATGACTTGACTCAACATGACTTGACATGACAATGTTGATACATTCGTACTGCTATTGGAGTGCATGTCAAGCTACAATGTTGCTGAGTGATAGATGTCTTCATGGTGTATCATAGCTTCACCTCCACATGGCAAAGTGCACGGATTCTTCGATGGTCATTAGTTTGCTTGATGAATCTCTAGCATGTTGTTCCTTGCTTTCATGTTGGAAGGCTTGACAGGCTCACTTGTTTGTGAAGGTACATGTTCATCACATTCGTCTGCTTCGCATGCTTCGCTCATTTGTCTGTTAGTGAACCTATCCATCTGCATGTGCTACCTTCATTCATCCCATTCATTGTATTGACAAGTTTGTTGGTGTACTTGTACCTGCAGTCACTCGTGATGAGACGACATCAAATCCAAAGCCTCCTAGTCTACCATGACACATGATCATTCGAATGCAGGTGACTGGGAGAGGTAACAGTGTTGTAATACGGGATGATGGCTCTGGGAAACTGCTGATGAAAACTATGCAAGAGTCAATGATAGATGGAGACAAGTGATCTAAATCGATAGTGATTGTCTGCAAGGTCTAGGTTGGGTAGGAGGCAAAACTGTGCAAATTTTAGGAAGAACAGTTTGGGCTGATGAAAGTCAAAGAAGCCATGCTTTGCTCATTTTCCAGAATGAATAATCGATAGGGGCTAGACAACCAGATTTGTGAAACTTTCCAAACGAATGGGTCGGGCTGTAGGAAAGGTCTGTAGGTAAGGATTGTGCAGTTTTTCTGGGGAACTGTCTGGGAGACTAGCCCCCAGATCTGCACAATTCCCAGAGGGAACTTCTAGTTGGCTGCTGGGGTCATTGGCAACCAGATCTGTGCAATTCCCAAAGGTAACTTCCAGTTCACTGCTGGGGTCACTGGCAGCCATATCTGCATAATTCCCAAAGGGAACTACCAGTTGGCTTCTTAGTCACTAGCAGCAGAAACTGTGGAATTCCTGGAGCGGACAGGCAGTCTGTTGCTGGGAGCTGCTACCTAGAAAAATTGCATTAAGGCTGGGAGGCCAACCTCCTAATCATCTATGTGCAATTTCTTAGCTTAGCTGACTGATGGCCAGTGTGAGGCCTACTCATGAGCACTGCACAATTTTTTATATGAAAAGATGGTCAACTGTTCGAGTGGCCAGCATGACTGTTGATTGAATTGCTTGCAGGAAATATAGCTTGAAAGAGCTAGCTTGGTTCTTATGCATTGTTCTAGTTGACATTCGATCGAGGAAAAATTAGGGTGATAGTCCGACTGTCAGTGAGGAGTCTAGTCCTCAGAACTTTAGAAAAAATGACTAAGTTTTTGAAAAATCGAAATATTCATAGATGATCATACAGACACACACTCGCATGACTTGATGACGAAACGAAAAAACCATCCAGATACACATGTTCAAAATGACTGACCAATGATGCAAGCGACAAGCGTGACACTCATGATTGATCATTCATGATCGAGATCATGCTTGCGTGACAGTGAATGTGACTCCATGTGTGAGTGCGACAGATACTTTCATGGTGAACACATAAAACACATACGAAGCAAATAATTTGAGCATAACCAGAACACGGTAAGCATGACTTAGACATCAACATGCAGAGACTTGAGTGTAATGAACAAGCAAGGTGAATGTATAGACTCACATGGGCTCACAGAGTGAACCCAGGTGTGTGTAGTCATCAAGTGAAACTCTTCAAGGGAGGCTCCGAAATTGATTCAGGCAAAAATTTTGGAGGATGGTTGTAGCCGCTACAACATAACCTTATTAGAAAAAATGGTACAACAGATTCCTAAAACCAGATCATGATTAAATCAAAGCTGATATTTGTCAGGGCTATGTTGAAGTCATCCCATTGGTTGGCATAGTTCGAATGGGATAACTTCTTAAAATTAGAAAAGGGGCCTCAGAAGAAAAAATGTTTTGGCCTCGATTATGCAGGATACTACTTTAGTTCCTCCTCTAAAATAATCCATTCAATCAATTGAGCTGTTGGATGTTGATTACAAACCATTGTCTCTAATGCAACTAGAAGAATGTGCTCTTCCATAGATTTGGATTTTGGTCGTTGACCCACCAAAAAATATAAAGAAGGTAAAAAAAATCCAAAAGAAAGAAGAATGTTAGTTAGTCGCCCTTTTAATTTTGTTTACTTCAAATTTTATTAAATGTTGTTACAAGATATTTAAGACCAAACAATTATTAAATTTTCTATATAAGACCTTGTTTCTCACTTTGAGAGGCTCAATGACAAAAGGATTTTGATTTTTTCTTAATTAACAATCTGAATGTACATGCTACACAAATCCATTGCTTTAACTGAATGATTCTCTTATGTGATCTATAAATGAACTTTTAGCTTCTTCTTTGATGTTATATGTCGATATAGATAATGTGATGCTCTCAAATTATGAACTTGATTTATGCTTCAAATAGCTCCAGATTTACTTAATTTCCTTGTGTGTTTGATATTATATTATTCAAGAGATCTAATTATTTGATTTATGATTTTATGGATTACCTGACTCTCAAGCCTTATTCTAGTTGTTGACAAACTAATATTTATCTGTCATGTTATTACCTTTTGTTATAGTTTGTGTTGATTTTATATGCTTATGGTTCAATATCTTATGAGATTATGTTTAACTTGTACACCATCAACTTGTAACATTACTTTAGTGATATCTATGTTTGAATATTTATATTATTTATATATGTTTATCACCCAATATTTCCATTATTTATTGTAGAAGTAGTTACACTTGTTGTATCACTCCCTGCAACCATCCTCGGTTAAGGTTTCCTTTATTTGAATCTTAAGTACGCTTGCTGTGTATTTTTCTTCTTCTCTTTCTTGTTTGCTTTTCTTCCTTATTTAGTTATTATCTCTTTACTGGACACTTGTTTTGGTCACATAAATGGTTTCATTTGGTTAATGATATAGTTTATTTAAATACACTTTGATCCCTTCAATTTTTTACATTTTGTTATTATAACTTCTCAGATACTAGTCTTTTATCAATTTTCCTATTGAATATTTGTTATAAATTTTAAGTAGGGAATACCCCATATGGTGTGTGGGAGAACAACCCTAATCACCCAAAGTGGGAGGATTAAATCCTCAATGAATTTCTTCTTAAATAGTTATTTTCGTTGGGACATTTTAAGAACCAACATCCTTTTGGCACCGTTGTCGGGGACCGAAATTTCAGTTTTCTTTCATGACTATTAGTAATCTTGTGCAACGTCATATTCTTTTTGGTTTGGAAGATCAACGTCATATTCAAAATGACATATATAATTGGACTTTGCAGATATCACATACTTCCTACAAAATCCATAGAAACTGGGAAGCCCCGGCCCAAGAAGACAAGCATGCACAACAAAATATGAACACCTCACGATGACAATAAAGGTTGAGATCCTAATTTATTGATGAATGTGCACATTCTCAATATAGCTAGGTACTCTTATAAGCTACACCTCTATATATTTTGAATTAAATGATATGATATTTACAATATTTTGGTGACTCCAAGCTGGATACCCTAGAACACATCACTATGTGCACACATGACTTAAATTTCTCAGCCTTAGATGACTGAGAACTCCTAGGGATAATCACGAATTGAAGGAAACAAATTGAAGAATTTAGACAGACATGTGCCAAAACAACTAATCCCAGAAAAAGGAGAAATCTACAACCCTTAACCCCTACTCATGAGTCTGAATCCATTATTGGACCATCAACTCTTAAAAGTATCATGCAATTTATTGTAACAACCCTGGTTAAAAATCCATGTAAAATTATATAAGACCACGATCACGTGACACATATTCTAAGATGAATGGTGTGAAAAACATCCTAGTGGGTGTTCTTTCACTTTATTATCACTAAGGAAATTGGCAAAGGATTTGGAAAGGCATGAGGCATTTATTAGCATTTTATTTATGAAAATAAAGGAAATTAGGAGAAATGGAAGGTGAAATGTCACTGGTTGCATTTGAGGAGGAAAATGAGGGAAAATAATGGAAAATGAATAAAATAAAGGCCTCATTGATAAAAAGGCTTTTGAGGATCAATGGAAAAGCTTGGCCAGTTCAATTTTGGTGGAGGTCTCTTCTATTCTCTCTCTCTCATACTCTTGGACACTTGGATTTTTCTTGGAGCACTCTTGGAGAGTGTGGCATACTTGGAGTTTTGGAACAAGAAGGAAAAGGAATAGTAGGAAAGGGAAATAGAACATCGGGATCAACAACTACAATGGTTTTTTCTTGCACGTACCATGTTATGTGTATGTTTTCCTCACTAGTTTTGGCACGCATATCACATGCATGTGGTTTCTTAGTAATGATCTATCATTGGCATGGAGGATTTACTAAATTGAAAGTGGATCTTCCTAGCCTTGCCATTTCCTGGATAGTCATGGTGTTGTGGGTTTATTTCTTTATTTTTCTGGTTAGTTCTCATGTTTTCGTTAGCTTGGGTTGAGTTACTAGTTCCTCAAGCTAGATGGGTTATGTGTTGGTAATGCATTCACGTCAATTGAATATGTATTCCTTATGATTGTAGTCCATGTTCTTGTTATATTTGCATGGTGTTGATCATGGTTGTAGTGATGTCACCATGTGAAGGTTGATGGTGTTGTTGTTGGGGTGCAATAGCCATGAATGCATGTTAGTTGTATATGCATTCATTATGCATGTCAATGTCTATATGTTATTATGCATGCATTGTCATAGTTATAATTATGCATGTATAGTAGGTCAAAAAAGTATTTTGAGGTCATTGTATTCATTTTAGGTCATCATGATGTTGTTGGTTGTTATGATGTTGGCTTGTTGGTTGAGAAAGAGCAGGAGATGTCGACCATCAAAGTGAAGTTGTTGCATTGGAACTTGAGGCAAGAGCATGTCGTCATACAAGATTGTATGTTGGGCATGCATGTATGTAGATTAAAGATTGTTATATGCATTATGGCTATGTGTATAACTTTCATTCTATTGATTTTATGGTTACATACATGATAGATGCTAGTTGATTAGTGTAGTCATATGCATGTGTCAGATAGTCATGAATGATAGTATCCTATGGTTGTATGCATTGCTATTGTTGTTTTAGGTTAGATAATTTGATTATTATGTTATATGTTGTTGATGAGTATGTTATAGGTTAACTTGTTTTTGTATATGATAGTTAGCTTAATGTCAAATACTAAAATATGCTTACAGAAAAAAAGGAGATAAAACTATCTCACGCGATGGTAGCTTATCTCTGAGCAGAGATGTGGTAGCTACATGCCTCTGAACTATATGCCAGTGAGGCTTGAAGACCTATTTATTATTTAGAAACAATCTAAAACCCTAAACATCCAAAAACCTAACCCTAGGAGATGAAGCGCAAAAACTATGGGCCCCATTTGGGTAAATTGGTATATCAACTTCCCGAGGTCATAACTTTGTCATACGAACTTTGTTTCATGCACAAAACACCTCGTTAGAAAGATCTATCTGAGGAATACAACATTTGAATGGAAACAAGAGTTAGAGACCCATGTTTGCATGGTTTTTCCAAAAAAAAATGCCATTTAGGGCCTCAAAACAGCTCTAGAAGTTCAGGACCGAAAAAATTGCCAAAAATAGTAAATTGTGCTACAATTAAGGAAAACGAAAAACTGAAATAGATAGTGGTGGGGGTTGTTATCACCAAAAATTTGATCAACTAGCCTAATTCACTAGATGGATCGAAGTACATCATAAAACTCAGACTACTCACTCAGCTAAACTCCTCCAATAAAGGTGGAAGCGTACTAGAAGCCCCATGGGGATAAATTCCACTTAGACGAGTAAATCAGAGTAGATACAAGCCTAAGCAAGATGAGACAGAGTTCAAACAACCCAGCAAATAGCTCTCAACAAAACCCAGAAACAGATCTGATAAAAACCCTGAAACCCTAAAATTGTAGGTACTGTTTTCTGGTGGGATTGGACTTTTTGGGCTGAAAGGTGCGCTCTGGACTCCAAATAACATTTTTTGGGCTTAAAAATGTGATTTCTACTCCTTGATTCTCAGTTGGCAAATCTGGAAAAGAAATTGTCATCTTTGTCGCGGTTGGTTCCTGTGACCTGCGGAAAAGAACAAAAAACTTGCGGAAGTCGGAAATTTAATAGATCTAGGGTTAAAAGGCTAGTAAACAACATTAAGAGACTGCAAAAGGAAGAAACCCTAAGCTAAAAACTAAAGGTCAACCAGGTTTCTGGATCTGAAGTATAAAACCAATGGAGTCCCCAATTTTGTTGTAGTGTTTTCTTCTCAAAGATGTATGAAAAGAATCCACTTAAGATTGTGGAGGACAAACAATCTCAACAATATAAATGGATACTAAACATTGTAGATATGTAGCAACTAATAGAAATAAAACCTACCAAAGTCCTAATCTATGCCACAATCATAGTTAAACAGCAAAAAGAAACAGCAATAACTCCAATCATCCAATGGAAACTAGATATACAAAGAATAGATTTTATTATAACACCTATAAAGGGAACAAATAAATGTTACCAGTCCCCCTCTATGGGATGGGTTCTTGGCTATCCTCGAACATCTTCAACTTGTGTAGAGTCTCTCTCCTCTATAATGTGTAAACCCAACAAATAAAATGTTTTAGCTAAATGGGAACTTAAATGGAAGAAAATTGGTGGTGGACAATGAAAATAATCTGAGTTACAGTAGTGAGTGCAACAATGAAAATAAGCAAAAGTGAATAATGAACGGAAAACCCTTCTATTTATAACAAAATATTGTGTTATCCTCGAATAATGAGTAATAATAAAATATTATTAACCCCATTCTTGGAATAACCACTTGGAATATTTTATTATATTTGGTTAGGAGGGAAAAAATATTTAAAATTTTATTTAGAAATAATAAATAGATAAATCATTTATTTATCATCTCAAGGACTTGGTTAAGGAATAATAAATAAATAATGATTTATGTAATTATTTGATCCAGAACAGGAACGCAATAAAGCACAGAAATAACCATAAACACAGACATGCAATGGAAATAATACTTCATTTCATTAATGTAAAATATTGAAATATGCTTACAAACAGAAATGGAAATAAACCTCTGAGAAGAGATGTGGTGGCTACATGCCTCTGAATTGTGTTACAATGAGGCTCAAAGGCCTATTTATTGTTGAGAAACAATGGAAAAGCCTAAACATCCAAAAACCTAACCCTAGGAGATGAAATGCCAAACCATGGGCCCTATTTCGAGTAAATTGGTACATCAACTTCCCGGGGTCGTAACTTTGGCATACAATCTCTGCTTGACATGCACAGTAGCTTGTTAGAAAGACATATCCGAGGGATTACAACTTTGGGAAGAGAAACATCGATCCATGGACCCATGTTGCTCCCAAATTTCCCAAAAAAATTCGTTTAGGGCCTCAAAAAGGCTCCAGAAGTTCACGACCCGAAAACTGCTAAAAATAGTAAATTGTGCTACAATTAAGGAAACTAAAAAACTGAAAGAGACAGTTGTGGGGGTCCAAGTGGGATAGGTGGGTGGCCACCAACATCCAATGGATCATTAATCCTAAGGGATTTAGTCAGATTTGACAAAGAATAATAATTAATTAGTGGTTATTTAATTATTCTTAGAGAAAAATGAGATAATTAGTGCTTTATTTGTTTATTTTTCATAATTGGGTCAAATAAGACAAGGAATAATAATTCAAAAATGGTTTAATTAATTGTTCCTAGAAGAAAATCAAATAAATAGTGATTTATATAATTATTCTTCATGGGTTTGATTATAACTTACTTAACAAAGGTTGTTTATTAAGTAATTTCTCACAATGAAAGCAATTTTACTATGGTAAAATTGGCTTTACATGGTGTACTTCGATGCATCTGGTGAATTAGGCTAGATGATCAAATTTTTGGTGATAACAAGGGTCCAAGTGGAATAGGCAGGTTTCCACCAATATCCGCTTGGATTAATCCTCCCCCATTACATTGAGTGCCTCCATGAAATGGGGAAACTTTTGCTAAACTTGGTCCCTCATGAGCCACTTGCCTTAGTGCAAGAGCTGGCTAGCTTTGACAACCCGAAATAGTTGGATATTCTACTGGTGATTTTTCTTGATCATTGTATCCATGTTTTGATCAGTTGTGGCCTATTCCATGCAGTCCGGGTTTTGCTTTGTTGGTGTGAATTATTCTACAATGTTGGATGTTTCCAGCAATGGTGGAAAGTATGGGTGAATATGGTCTACATTGAACACTAGGTGCAAACCAAGGAAAGGTGGAATGTTGAGGTCGAAGGAATTGTCGCCTATAGCCTTAGTGATGGTGTATGACCCATATCAGAGTGGGAAAATCTTGTGGTGGGGTCCAGCCACATGCTCCTTCTACAAATGTAGCCAAACTTTGTCACCCACCTGGAACTTGTGTGGCACCCGATGCTGGCCATGGCGATGTTTGTACTTAGCATTAGCTTTGTACAATATATCATGGACCTACTAGAGAATGTGTTGAATATGCTCAATGAAGTTGTTACCCCTGTCAGCTTCAGACTAGATGTGAGCCGAATCTTCCTGAGTGGTTGCAAATGGTATGGAAACATTAATGGGACATAATGGCCGAAATCCCATCCTTGAAAGGGGCTAGGGCCTGTCGAGCTATGGAGATCTCCTTTGTAGTTATGTTGGACATAGTGTTACACTACATTTTTTCATTATCACTGTACTCCTCGTTCCTAGATCTTGGAGGACCTCTACAGTGACCCTCATGTGTTTTCCTATCATGAAGAACATGTCCTTACATCACTCTTCTTCTACAGAACATTTCCCCCTTACATCATTTCCCAAGAATAATCCTTCAAACTCAGTTTTCAAGACCGGCACTATCAATCAGTTTCTTCCCTGCATTGATTTGCAGAATTTGACACTGGGCCTAGCACCAAACAGCACTGGTAATCCATTCATGACCCACACCAACCCTCTTTTGGAAAGTTTTTAAAAATGAAGTCAAAGCTTCCAAGTCTAGAAGCTTTTTGAATGGAATTCTAGTAAATGGTTAGTCGAGATAGAGCTAAGAGAGATTGTTTGGGCTTCTTTCCCTTATTAAGATGGAACAAACCAAAAGGGATAAGGCCTCTCCCATCATAGGGGGATCCATTTCCCCTCTCTCAAGCTATATAAACTCCTCCTTTTCCAACCTCAGCTAGCTAATAAAAGGGGTGGAATAATCTGCAAAATCTTGATAGCCAAAACAACTCTTGAGAGCCTTAGCCTTCCAGATTGTGCTTGTAAAGTGAGAGTAAGCTTGTAATTTTTTTGGTTTCGAGAAAAGAGGAATAAGCCTTGAAATTCCATTTTTTGAGGTGAATCATGAGATGCTAATAATGGTGTTGGAAGCTAGACACGTCGATGGAAATCTGCAATGCTACGGTGAAGGTTGTACTTTCCTTTTTGTTATAATAATACAACTAATATTTTGTTTCCTATATCAATTGCATATGCTATTTGGTAGCTTAAGACTCCTTAGCCTCTTAAGTAGGTTGAATATATTGTATGCTATCATGTTTGCTTTGGCTGCTTGTCTATTTGTTTCAAGTTCTTGATTGACATTAAGGCGCTGATCGATGGAGCAAATACACAAGGAATTCATCAAAAAAGGATTAGTGATACAAGAGGTAGGATCTTATACATTCTCAATCTAAGGGAACTTATGTCATATTGTCTTTTTTGTGGCTATACCCTCTCCCTTGGGCTAGAGGGATTGTCTATGTCTGTAGAGAGAATCTTCCTACTCCACAAATTGGTGTCTCCGCTGGGGAGCCATCCCTCTCTTTGGATTTTTTTTCATTTCGTGATTTGTGACAACTTTCCTCGTTTCACTCTTTCTCTTTTGTAATTTGTACTTCACGTCATCTACTACTTTGATCCTTGAATTTAGAGTGACAGGTCTGGTTTTGGTTTGTGGAAATTTTTCTTTCTTCTTTGAATCCCTTGATCAACGCTGTTAATTTTCTAACATTAGAGCCGACCAGTGCAAATTCCTCTTGAACAGTCACACCACAACCCCTTCTCACGCTTGTTTCTATTTAGACAATCACGTTGACGTCTATAGGTTAAAATCATGGTTTCTCTTAAATCATTGTCAATGTTTCTTGTCCTCATAGATTATGTTTCTTGGCTTGTTTGCCTTTATTCTCCGTGGCTAGAATGCTTTGTTGGCTTGATTTGTTTGAGATTGCATCGCTTGATTTTGTGAGTTTTTGGATGGTTTGTGTCCTTAGGGCATCTAGGTCATTGTCCATTCATTTTATTATCTGTTCATCAAGTCAAGTTATTGATTTTTCTGCCTCATGCATTTCATTTTTTAGTCCTTGCATCTATATTGCTCTTTTTTCAATTGAACAAGTGCAAAAGTTCTGTTTTCTCTTCTCTTGTTGAATGTCTCTTTTCTGAGCATAGATTACATTGCTCGGTTTGTTCGATTGAGACTTGGCATAGTTTGAAAGGGGTTATTTTTATCGTGCTTTGCATTTGAATGATTTTTGGGTGTTTGGAAATGTTCATTGAAATGTTTATGTGAAAGATTATTTTTAGCATTACCTTGAAGAAAATACATCATTCTAGTTTGTTTAATTGATATGTTGCATTAAGTAGCATCATTGAAAGCTAGAATTTGAAATGAAATGAACTTCTTTTACTGTTAAAAGGACTATTTGAAGTGCATCTGATAGGAAGAGTAGGAAGTGGAAAGAATTTTCATTATTTTGTTTTCAAAAGTGAAGTGGTGAACAGTCATCTTACTTTCAGTTGCTTGTTTGCTACATTTATTTTTTTCTCTTCTCTCAATTAGTGTAAGAATTCATCTTATTGAAAGGGTTTTGTCTCATATAGCTGCACATAGGAGTTTTTTTGGTGACATCGATAGGGCCTAAAAACTGAGACTTAATTTCAAGATAAAACTTTAAAATATATTCAATTAACCTAAGGGGCATTTGAAACTAAACGCTCACATTTAGAGGTCTAGGCTAGAGACATGTTCTGGCATCTCTAAACCTAGTAGTTGTTGTTCGCTTCGGCATTAGACAACGCTAGTATGAACTTATGCTCCCCGTACTGTTTCATATATAAAGGGAGACCCCACTAGGTTTGCAATCCTTTATCCACATGAAGCTAATTCTGTCACCTTGTAAATGTGATACACAGAACACAACATTCAGGGACATTGCCTACTCTTACTTTTCGGTTCGGCGGGAGGTATTTTGCAGTTCAAGGTTACCTGGTAATCCTTTTTACCTAGATTATCCTGAGAAGTCATTTTGGTATTTTTGACTCTTTAAATTTAAAAGATCATTGAGCACTTGTCCTTTTGAGCTCGTTCAAACTGAAAGTGACTAGAGTCATATTTTCCTTTTGCTCGACTCTTAAAACATGAAAAGGCATCAGTCTGTTTCAGCATCTTAAATTTTTTTTCCCACAATCACACAACATTCCTGATAGTTTTGTTCTAGACCACATCGTGAGTATATCCATAATATATTTTAAAAGCCTTGAAATTAATATCTCTTCTCTTTTCTTTGAGACAAAGTCATCATGGTTGAACCATCGGGTTTGCCTCATTCTTATTCCTCTCCTCCATCTGGAAGGTCATCCGGAGAAACTTTCCCTGAACTTTCATAGTTGCTTGAGGATCAAGGTGTTGAACTTGGAATTTTTTTGAGTATTCAACCTTTTTCTTCTCGTCTGCCCCCGTTAGATACTGGGTCACCTTACGAATCTGGCTCAGAATCCCCTGATAATCCTATCCATACTCCTAAGAGCCCGTAGGATTTTGATAGTCTGCAAGGACTGGTTACATACCCTTTTGTGGTATCTCCACAGCATATTTATAGTCCATATGATCAACCTGGTGTTCCATTGGAGTTGTCTCCTCATTCATCTTTGGCTCGTTGCTGGTTGTTTTCTATGGAGTCAGAAGGCAAAATCCCAGTCTCCTCTCTGAGTTAGTCGGAAGTTTAAGCTACTCACACTCCTCAAGTAGGTGATCAGCAGGCATATGAGTTCCCTCCAGAAGGTTTCCCTTATACAGAAAGCATCCTATCTAGTGTTTATCGTGAGTTTAGTGAGCCCTTATTACCGCATGGTTATACCTCTCTAGCTCAGTTTGTTTTGGGCACTCCTAGTGCCTCGACATTGTATCAGAATCCTATCTAGTCTTTTGGAACCATGCTTACATCGGGTCTGTTCATTCACAACATGACTGCTTGACCAATTGTACAAAATGTAGTCACTTCAGTTTTGGTTCAACCTACCATTATGTCTCGACTTGTTTCGTCATTTCAACCGACTCTCCCAGTTCAATCGATGGTCTCAAGTTAGGTCTCGGTAAGTTCTTCTAGCCCTCCAGTGAGTAGACAGATTGTGCCACCACCTAGGGGGAAGATTTGAATATCCCTGTGATTTCAAGCTAAACCAATGTGAGTTGATCACAAACTCACATGGTTGGAATGAATCAACCATTTTACGACATTATTCCTAACCTTGTTGATCCATCCGGTTTAGGTAACATCTAATACTAGCAGTCATACATGGCTTAGGTTCTGTTCCAACCAGATTATGTTCCATATGGTTCACAAGCCTTGGTTACGCCTCCTTACATTCCTCAAGATGGACCTTATGTTTAGCCTGTCCAATCAACTGTGCCTAGTGGATATTGCCAGATTCGATTCGGGAACTATCCAACTACCTTTGCAGTAATAAGGGAAACCTTCACAGTAGCAAGGGAAAGCACTACAGCAGCAAGGACAACTACTACAACTACAAGGGAAACCTTTGCAATAGTCGCAACAACCTTTGCAGATACAAACATATTTTGTTCATAAATCCTCCCAACCTTCATCCTCGCAAGGCCAGCCTTTGCAGCAACAAGGGAAACCTTTGCAGCAACCACAAGGTCAACCTGTGCAGCAGCAAAGCCAACCTTTGCAGCAACCACAAGGTCAACGTTTGCAGTAGCAAAGCCAGCCTTTGTAGCAGTAGGCCTTATATTCATATTGGCAAGGTCAGCACGTTCAGGGGCAAGATCAACCTTTGCAAGGTCAAGGTCAACTCTTGCAGTAGCAGGTTCAAAATCCTTATGCTCAGGGGTAGCAGGTTCAATATTTGTATGTCCAAGGTTAGCAGTTTCAAAATCCTTACGTCCAAGGTCAACAGGGTCAGCAACCTTTTAATCCATATGCCTATCAATGGCCTATGGTAGGACATTATCAAGTCTACATGTTACACAACATTTTGTCACTGTCCCTATACTCCCCGTTCCTTGATCCTGGAGGACCTCTACAATAAACCCTGCATACTTTTCCTTCATGAAGAAACTCCCATTGTGTCCCTCCTCATGAGCAGATATATTCGCTTTTGCATCATTTCCCCTGAATTTTCTATTTTTCCTAGTTTACAAGACCGGATCTAATGACCTTTGTCTCCCCCACACTGATGTGCAGAGATTAGCACTATCTCTCGTGCCGACTAGAGCGACTAAGCTATGTTCCAATCATGTCGGTCCTGTTATGGAAAGTTTTTTAAATTATGAGCCGAAGCTTCCAGCTCTAGAAGCTTCGTAATGGAAGTCTGGTAAATGGTTTGGCCAGATGGGATCAAGGATGATAGTTTGGGCTCCTTTCCCCTATAATGATGGAACTACTTCAAGGGATAAGACCTTCTCCTATGAGAATAGGATCCATCTCCCATCCATTTTTCCTATATAAACCTCCCTTCTTCCCAAGCACAAGCTAGTGTTAGTTTTTTGGTTGAGTGTTGATGTTGGTGTGCTAATGTTATTTTGGTTTGGAGTAGACAGCAAGCTATTACTAGTTGTATCTATCTAGTTGTGTGAGGGAGAAGTGTGATTTGGTTTGGAGTGAATCCTAAAGGGAAGAGATTTAAAACTATTTTTGATTGAGGAAATCATGGAACATTAGCAGAAGTGTGTGGGAACCTGGTCTTGTCAGAGGAGGACCGCAATGTCAAGATGAATGGTTGTAATCTCTCTTTGATATTAATATATGCAAATATCAATTGATTTCCTATATGTTTTGTAATATTACATATTCATGGCTTAATGTTTCTTGACTTGTTAAGTAGGTTGAATTGAAATTTTTCTATTATCATGTTTGTTTTCTGTTGTTGTTTACTTGTGTCAGGTACTTGAAGAAGGAAATGAGAGATAGTTGTAGCAAGCAAGCAAGGACATCGTCAAGTGTGATAAGCAGACCAAGAGATAGGCCCTCTTGATTGATTCCAACCTAAGGAAATCTTCCATCGAATGTATTTGTTGTGGTTAGATTCATTATCGGGCTAGCGGATTTCGTTTGTGTCCGCACTTATAATTTTACTTCACCACAAATTGGCGACTCCACTAAGGAATCCCAATCCTTTTGTTTGTCTTGATTTCATGATTTTGTGAGAAATTTTCTAGTTCCACTTTTTCCCTTTAGTTCTGTTTCTTTTCTCTTGCTTACTGGTCTAAGTCTAAAATTCATAGTAGCAGATCTAGTCCCTGTTTCAAATTTTTTTATTTTTTTCCTTAGCTCCCTTGATCAGCACGCTTAATTTGTTGACAATCATGCCGATCAATGCGAGTTGCTGAGAAACAGTTGCGCCAACAAGCCTCTAGCGCTTGTTGTCAGTTAGGCAGTCGAGTTGATGCATGCAAGTGAAGATTAGGGTTTACTCCAAATCTTGGCCAGTGTGTTTTGCTCTCATGATTTTGACCTTGTAAGCTTTTTAGACCATCTTCTCCCTTACTAGAGAGCTTCATTTAGCTTGGTTTGTGTGCTTTATTTGTTTAGACCACCCTCTGATGTGTTAAGTTGGCCCTGTGTGAAGTTCCTTTTTATTTTTTCTTTGAATCCATCGATCAGGCTAGTTGTTAGTTAGGCAGTCGCACCAATCAGGCCATCGACGCTAGTTGTAGTACTAGTTAGTTGTGTCAGTCATGCCGATCAGTGCTACTTTTGGCCCAAAAGTCACTCTGGTCTCTGAGTTAAGAACAAAAACAGAATTTCTCCCATTCCAGTGCCAGTTTGTCTTGGCCCTCAGGCTCTCTTCTTCAGCCCAGAGGTGACTAGAATGCTTTGTATTCAATTGAATGAGTGAAAGAGTCTCGTTTGTTCTCTTATTTTGAGTGTCTCTTTTCTCTCTCCATGCATAGATTACATTTCTTGGTTTGTCAATTGAAGCATTTATGTGTTTGGTTTGTTCAATTCAGGGAAGAATTGCTTTTAGTTTCAATTATAATGCTTTGGATTTGATTAATGCTTGTTTGTTCGGAATTGTGAAAATTTTCATTAAAGTGCTTTATGTGAAAGATTCATTTTGCATTTTATGAAAAGAAGAACATCATTCTAGTTTACTTAAGTGAAAATATTGTATTAGTAGCGTTATTGAGAAACTAGAATTGCATCATCATAAGCATTGGAAATGAAATGAAAAGTCTTTTGTTGTTGAGGGAAGATTAAGTGCATTTAGGACATGTATTAGAGAAAGATTTCATTCTTTGATTGTTTCATTGATTTTGTGTTCCCTATCCCTCAATTAGTGTTAATGTTCATCGAAGACAAAGATCTCTTTTCTCATATAGCTGCATGTAGGAGTTTTGTCAGATGACAGCGGTAGGGCCTTGAAATTGAGACCTAATTCAAGATCAACTATTAAAATTTATTGAATTAATCTAAGGAATCATTGAAACTTAATCATCACATTTAGTGGTCTAGGCTAGAGACGTGTTTCGGCATCTTTAAACCTAGCAGTTGTCATTCACTTGGACACTAGACAGCGCTAGTACGGACTTATGCTCGACATACCATAGTGTATATGAAGGGAGACCCCACTAGGTTTGCAATCCTTTATCCATTGGAAGCCAATTCTACCGCCTTGTGAACGTGATACACCGAACACAGCATTCGGGGAGATTTCCTACCCATACTTCTCGGTTCGCCGGGAGGTATTCTACAGTTCATGGTTACTTGGTAATCCTTTTTTCTAGAGTTCCCTGAGTAGTCATTTTGATCTTTTTGACTCCCTAAATATAAAAGATCACCCAAGCACTTGTCCTTTCAAGCTCATTAACTTCGAAAGTGACTAGAGTCACCTTTTTCCCTTTTCTTGACTCTTAAAATATGAAAAGGCAAAGTTTTGTTTCAGTGTCTTAAAATTAATTGCCCACGAAATATTCCTGGTAAAAGTTATCTTCCTTAGTAATTCTTTAGGGTCAATTCCAATGGAAACATTTCCAGATTTCCACCAGTCAAGGATTCCCCTTGGATGGGAATCCTGGCCCTTTTCCTTCTTTTGGAAACATTGGTTCTCCTTATATGGCAACATTGTCCCTTCTTGGGTTAACCATTGGTTTACCTATCTGGTTATTTTTTACCTCGGTGGTCCTGAGTGTCCTAATTCCTACCCCACCGTCTCCTTCACTTTAATCACATCATGTTGATTCTAAGGTTGACCTCTCCCCTTATTCCCCTGTTTCTTCCTCTTCCTCTTCTACTTTGCCTAGTGAAAGCTTGAAATCCAATAACCAAGAGGCTAAGAAGAAGAAGATGATGATGATGAAGAAGAAGAATTCAATCAAGCGAGAGGCCAACCATGTAGCTGATACTCCAAATTCACCCCCCATTGACAAACCTTCTAACCCTTCATGGAAGGTAAAATTTCCTTGCAGGTTGTGTAAGGGTGACCATCTCCTTCAAGACTATCCTGGCATTTCCAGATTCTTAGAGTTATGGTCTCAAAACCTGAACTGACCATCCCCATCGACCTTTGGAGATCGTGTCGATGTTACGCCTCCAACTAATGATGCTAAGAAGAAGGGAAAGATTAGATTCCCTTGTAGGTTATGTGAAGGAGAACATCTTCTTCACCTTTGTCCTCTTATGGATAAAGCTTCCAAAGTTTTGGAAAAGCTTGTAGCTCCTCAACCCTAACTTCCTATTGGTTATCAAAGGCTTTCTTATGATCCTCTCTTGGTTGGTAAAGAGATTGACTTGAATCCATCTCTTTCCCATCATGTTCTTCCTAAGCATGACACTTTCGTGTCTATTCCTGACCAACCATTGGTTGAAAAGAGTGTCGACTTGGCTCTGCCTTCAGTTGTTCACTCTGTTCCCGAAGAGAGTAGTGATCATATTGCTCATGTTCTTCTCAACTCCTCATATTCTCATGAATCGAGGAGTGACACTCCCATCCTAGTTGTTCAAGAGAGTCCTACACCTATTCCTTTATAGCATGGGGGAAATCATATGATACCCCCATCAAGTAGTTCTATCGTTTCTTTCGATTAGGGTCCATTGACTGCCTTCCGCCTCCCATCTTATGTGTCTTTCTAGATCACAGTACAAGCCTATAATATGGTAGTACCTGGCACTATATTAGATGAAGGTGCATTTGTTAGCCTCATGTCATCTACTACTTGGCAAACTTTGGGTTCCCCACAGCTTGTGCCTGTTGCCCAAAATCTGTTGGCTTTTAACGGAGGAACCAGTCAGCCCTCAGGGATCCTTCTAAAGTTCCCTATTACTTTGGGAGGAAAGACTACCTATATAGGCGTGATGGTAGTCCAAGGACCCTTAGATTTCAATATTCTCCTTGGACGTGACTATATTTATGTCACGGGAGCTCTTGTTTCTTCACTTTTCCGTGTGGTTTGTTTTCCACAGGAAGGAAGAATAGTGACCATTGATCAATTGTCATTCATTGGTCACCAGGCACCTCCTTTGTAACCTTCGTCCCCTACTGGCTCTTGTTTGCAAGAAGTACCTTGCCCACCATAGGTCAATTATGTGGCTACCCATTCCATCTCCACATATGTTGATGATCACACAGATGGCATAATACATTACGTACTGGGGGCATTGGAACCTGATCTGTTTGTGATACCAAATGACATGCATTCCTCTCGGAGCGTGGTTCTTCCTTCTAGTGAAGACCTTTTGGGAGCCATGTTCTCGTATCGTTCATGAGCAGGGTCTGAGGATAGCTCTTTTTCTGTGTCAACCTCATTAAAAAAATGAAACAACATCCGAGGAAAGTTTATTCCTGTGTCAAACTCGTTAAAAAATGAAACAGATTGCCGAACATAGTTCCTGGTCTTGTGTCAACCTCGTTAAAAAATGAAACAAGGATTCATGAGGATAGTTCTTGGCCTTGTGTCAACCTCATTAAAAAATGAAACAAAGAGGTGAGCATAGTTCTTTGTCTTTTGTCAAGCTCGTTAAAAAATGAAACAAGGGTCTCGAGGATAGTTTTTTTACTGTGTCAACCTCATTAAAAAATGAAGCAACTCCCTTTTCCAAATCGATTCTTTGATTAAGATCTCATAAAATCCCAATCGAGTCTCTCCAAGATCTCGAAAGTGAACCTTCATGTTGTCCACCTAGTTGACTGAAATGAGGCTTGGGGGCATGTACCTTGATTGAGTCATTATGTTGGGGGCATGCAAACTTATAGCAAGCATAGTTTTTCATTTCAAGCTTTTGTAAACATGAAACCAAATCCAAGAAGAGTTGTCCATGGTTCAAGCTTGTGTAAAAATGAACCCATGCCCGATTTACATCTCGTGATTGCCATTTTATTAGCTAATTTCTGCTAGATGAGCCTTGTTTATTTCATTCCATCGCCACCATCTCCTTGGCCAATCATATGCTTTCACTTGGTTGTTGTTCCTTTCCTGAGGAACCACAGTGATGAGTGGTTTTATTAACCAACTTCTTGACCATTACATGTTTTGAGTAGTTCCTCCATTACCGGAATTGGTTGCTACGTTTAATATCACTCATTCCTCCAAGATGAGTCACGTTTCAGCTCTTTCTTGACTCGTAAAACTCATATGAAAAGATTGCCGAATGTTTTTCCCTTCTGACTCATGAAAGAGAATAAAATGGGGGGTCTTCTTTCAAGCTCTTTTCTGAACCTTTAAAAGTGAAAAGATAGTTCAGCCCTTGTCGTTTCGAACTCGTTAACGGGTGCGAACCATCGTGCGCCCAGTACGAGTTTACCACTTTTTCAGGCTGGGAGGCACTATTCACGAAAAATGTACTCCTTGACTGAAATGGTCAAGCGGTTCTCTCAAGTATTGTTTTCTACCTTTTCGGGCTCGAGAAACACAAATGTACTAAAAGGGACCATGTGGAGTTTTCTTTTGCATGTCTTTTTCAAAATCTCTAAACATGAAAAGGATACCTAGTTACACCTTTGTTAGACTCATTAAAATATTAAATGACATAGAATTCATCACCATGATGAACATGAGCTTATCCTTCCTAGGGCTCGTTAAACTTACTAGGTCTAATTCGTCCAAAGGATGAACTTACAGTGTAAGCACATGTTATCCCCTTCAAGCTTGCAATTAAAAAATAATTGGGGTACCTACCAGAAATGGTGGGGGGAAATTTGGAAATCTATCAGTTGTGTCGATAGCTCACTCTTGAACATGACACTCTTTGCTTCGTGTCGAGTTGGGACATCCTCCTTTGCATTATTGACCTTCCTGGGTTTGGGCCGTTTATTTTTTCCTTCCATTTGATCTCTACCATGCCTTCATGACCACCGATCCCATGGATGTAAAAGCTTCCAAACTTCCAGTTGTGTCACTAATATGTTCAAGAGTTTTCCTTCTGTAGTTACACTTACCTTTGATTCTCTATATCATCCAAAATCATTTTGCATCCTCTCTTCTCACGTCAATGATGTGGATTCATTATGGCCCTCCTTTGACACAATCACTTTCCGTCGACTTCGACTCATTATCTGGGAAGTTGACCAAGAGACTCCTTTCTTGTACTTTAGAGCTTGCATCCCCTAATGGCAAGTTCTTCACACTCGACGACAAGTTTACATCATTGGCTTTCGATCGAGTGATTTCACGGGTGTTCGACTTCAATTCCTCTATTCACATTCTGTGGATTGTTCTGATAGTACCTTGAGGACCATTGTCATTATTGGTGGTTTCTCTCACACTTGTTAATAGTTTACATCATTGAATGGTAAGCAAGCAGCTTTCTAGCATGTTCGACGTCAACACATCTATTCGCATGCTAGGATCTATACTTTGATCAGGTTGTGTTGGAGTGCAAGACCCTAGACTCAAATCACAAAAAGTCCAGGTTGCAAAGTGATATGACATGGTTATGATGATATGCATGTCTCTTTCAGATGGTTGGCTACGACCAGACCATGAGTTATCATATGTGATCCTTCTCATTATTGCATGGTTGCGACCATACCTTTGCTTCGTTATGATCCTCTTTGACGGATGGTTGTGCCCATACCTAAATCCCTTTACATCATCATTCTCTGGATGCTTGCATCCATGCCATGATTCATGTATGATTTGATAGAGATCTCAGTCTATGTATATGTATTTGTACTTGCTTGCAGGTTTTCCAACAGCAGACCGGTTCCCTGCACTTATTGATAAAGCATTTCATCCCTCACTCCATCTTGGCCTTCATGCTTTAGGGGGCGTATGTTACATAGGATTTTGTCACTGTCCCTGTACTCCCCATTCCTTGATCCTAGAGGATCTCTATAGTGAACCCCTCATGCTTTTCCTTCATGAAGAAACTCCCATTGTGTCCCTCCTCATGAGCAGATAAATTCCCTTTTGCACCATTTCCCCTGAAACTTCTGTTTTTCCCAGTTTAGAGACCGCATCTAATGACCTTTGTCTCCCCCGTGCTAATGTGCAGAGATTAGCACTATCCCTCGGACCGACTGGAGTGACTGAGCTGTGTTCCAATCACGCTAGTCTTGTTATGGAAAGTTTTTTAAATTAGGAGCTGAAGCTTCCAGCTCTAGAAGCTTCGTAACAAAAGTCTGGTAAATGGTTTGGCCAAATGGGGTCGAGGATGACAGTTTGGGATCCTTTCCCCTATAATGATGGAACTACTTCAAGGGATAAGACCTTCTCCCATGAGAAGAGGATCCATCTCCCATCCATTTTTCCTATATAAACCTCCCTTCTTCCCAAGCACAAGCTAGTGTTATTTCTTTGGCTGAGTGTTAATGTTGTTGTGCTTATGCTATTTTGGTTTGGAGTAGACAGCAAGCTATTACTAGTTGTAGCTATCCAGTTGTGTGAGGGAGAAGTGTGCTTTAGTTTGGAGTGAAGCCTAAAGGGAATATCTTTAAAACTATTGTTGATTGAGGCTATCATGGAATGCTATCAGAAGTGTGTGGGAAACTGGTCTTGTCAGAGAAGGACTGCAATGTCAAGACGAATGGTTGTAATCTCTCCTTGAGATTAATATATGCAACTATCGATTGATTTCCTTGTTGGGTGTGGAGCTGATTATCTTTTATATTCAAATGTCTCAGCCGGATGTATACCCCGGGAAGACTGTACACCCCTCCACGCGAGGGGGTGTGGGGGGGGGACTTGTGCCCCCTGTGGGGGTCCACGGGGGCTAATCCTCGCCAGTTGGGGGATCTAGTCAATTTGGGCCGTTCATTAGGAGGATGATCTGACGGTGGAAGTTATGTTTAATTTAGGGTCTTTTGCCCTAGAAGGCAACCCCTCACTATATATGAGGGAATTGTATTGTGTCTATGTACATTTGTATTCTGAGTGAGGAAGAGAGAGGAGATTGAGAGTGAAGAGGGTATTACAGTGGATTTGTTGTAGGTTGTATCACTTCAATTTGCTGGATAATATAATAAAGAAGGATTTTCTATTTCTCTGTGGATGTAGCCCAAACTAGGTGAACTACGTATATCTGTGTCTCTCTTGTTTTATGTGTTTTCTGTGTTTATATTTCTGTAATATTTTATGTGTTCCATTGCTCTGTAATATATAATTTTCTAACAGCTGGTATCAGAGCCGAAGGTCTATTTGGCTGATAAACTCACAGGAGACAAGGGTTCCTGATTCGAGAGGGAGAAATGGTGGAAGATGGTAGGTTTAGGGTCGAAAAATTCAACGGCCAAAACTACCAATTGTGGAAGATGCAGATGGAATATTATCTGTATCAGAGAGATCTGTACCTACCATTGAGCGAAAAGACAAAGAAGCCGATGAGTATGACAGGCACAGAATGGGATATTCACGACAGAAAGGCACTTGGAATAATACGACTGTGCCTAACGGTGTCGGTAGCGTTCAATATTTCAAACAATGTAAACTTTGAAACGGGAACTATAAACTCAAAACGGGAACTCTGTCAAAAAACCCCAAGAAAACATCAAAAACAGTGCTAAAAACGAAAAGTGTGTATACTGGAACGATGTTTTTATTTTTTAGGCGTCAATTTTGAACATGTTTTAAAAATGGCAGTGAATACGAAATTTACTATGAAATTTTTGTGCAAAATATAGCTTCTAAATGAAAGTAATGATACTGGAACAATGATTTTTTTTTTAGGGTCAATTTTCAATTTTTTTTAAAAATGCTAATAAAACCAAATTTTTATGTCTCAAACAAAGTTATTTATGAGGAAAAAACACATTAATGTTTTTGGTAGAATATCATTTTTCTTTCCCAAGTATAAATTTAACATGTTTTCAACCATAACATGCTAGATACAAAAGAAATTGAAAATTTTTCAGCTATAAAATTAAAAAACCATGACATTATGAAAAAATTACATCACTAAATGAATTCAAAAGTATTTATTTGTATACTGAATAAAACATACATTATATCTCTAATTTGATATTGCATTGTAGATATTTAAACAATAACATTTATCATACTTAAGACATATAATCCAACAACATAAAAATGATTCATAACTTCTCATTTAACACCATATGGAAAACATTAATTTTATTTGAAGATACAATGCATACATCAGTTATATAAACTGTCTTAAACAATTATTCAAAATCACTCATATTTTCTTGCACACCATCAGAATTCACATCTTCAGATGAGTGACTGGATGTTGACGAAGATGTTCCATATTCTTCTCTTTCATCAACTAGTGCCCCATCTGAGTCCACAAGCATGCCCAACATTCCAGGTTTCAAAATTCTTCTAGATCTATGACTGGTTTCAACAGACTCCCATGTCAACATTGTTCCTTCTGGTAACAACCTTTTCAGAATCTCTATCGTCTTGAAGTGAAGAGTTCCTCTCTTTGTTAAATTGAAGTCATAAACAAGTATGTCAACATCCTCCAATTGTAATATGTCTGTGCGGTGGCGATTTATATTTGTACCCTTTCTTTTTCTTTTTCCGACATTTTTTTTTGTCAACTACCATCTTTGGCTTATACACACCATTGAATGGGTGTGTATTTGTGGCATACCAATGTACTTCAACACCTGTAACATCCTCATTTTCTGTAAAGACCTTTATAACTTTAGCAACCGAAAATGGATAGCCATTGGGATCTCCATCTGTTAGCACTGCAATCATGCAACCCTCCTTAATATCTTGTACTGAACCCCTATAAAGGTCTTCCATGGCTTCACGTTGTGCACGAGATCTTCTGGAACCAATATACATCTCTCTTTCTGTTGCCTGTGAAGAATTAATAATACCTTGACTTTGTTGCTATTCAACAATGTTTACTTCCTCATGTTCATTCGACACATTTTGTGGCCAACTAAATGGATTTTTCAAAGGTATATCTTCATTTGTTGTTGTTGAAATGATATCACTTTGATTATTGAAAAATGACTCCCACCAAACTGAATCAGCAATGTCAAAGTACTCATATCTATATCTAATACATTTTTTAATTTCTTCCAGGCAATCAGAATAATTTATATGTCTATTCTGTCTGCATGCATTCTGAACTTCACCAACTGATTGTAATAACAATATTGTTGATGCAAATATTGGACGATCTGGAATGAACTTCAAAAATTACAAACCTGATGATGGTGCCCATTTTGTAGTAGTTGAAAACTTCTTGCCCCATATTAGTGTTTTCCCATCAATTTTTTTTATACGAAATTGATGTTGGAAGCTAATTTCATTAAGTTGTTCAATGCATTTCCCCTCACCATATGATCCCAGAATAAACCTTCGCATGTCAACAGTTTCTTCCAACACATCAAAAGTAGGCTCTGGCATGTATGATTTCTTAATACATTCAATTAGTGATGGCAAGCTCCCAACTTCCTTCCTCCTCAGTGTGACTGAAAAACGACTGAACATCTGATCAATATGGTCATGAGTGTGCCCAACAAGAAGGAAACCAACCTTTACCTTTTGAAAAATTCTCAATTCAACAAGCATGTTCAGATATCCAAAAACAACCTGATTTATGTTTTCACGGCAAGTGTTGTCCAATTGTAGATACAAAACTTCAGGAAGATTACCAGACCAGTGAGAAATCACATCATGAATTATGGTTATGGTCAGATTTGCATCATTATGAATATTTGGAGCTGTGAAGTACACCCTTGGCAACATTTTCCCATTGAAGACCATACGACCGACCAAGTGAAACTGAATACAATTTTCCTCTTGTAAATGTTTGGGTGTGCGAACAAAATGTGGTAAAAGTGTTTTCTTCTGGTCCATACCATCAATTATCAAACCCAAATATTTATTCGGATTATCATAACACTTCTTTCGATGCTTGTACAACTTCTTCCTTTCATTTGTTTGTTGTTCGTGATGCTCCTGAAGTTCTTTGACAATTAAATCTACACAACATAAAAGAAATTCATTAAGAAATATGTTTTCATAGTTGATGACTATACAATTTTAAAAGTTAGAGTTATGAACGCTTAGCTCTTTCTAAGCCTTCACATTTGTCCCTCTTTTATTTAAGAGAAGCACATGTACTTCAAATCCCCATCCTTGTCTTCTTAGGAATACGGACATTATTGAATTCTTTCTTCCATATCTTCACAAAATATTGATATGTAATAAATTTTCCATGTCCCTCAGCACCTTCTGCATATTCTTTGTATAAGTTGTAGATTTCTCGTCTTGAAAAATTATCTGGAATATGTATTGTCTCTCTATTTGGCATACAATCTCCATGCTTTTAAAAGAAATCTTTCATCCATGACATTGCAGTATTTGATAATGGCCCAAACTGTATTTTATGACGTACTTCAGAATAAAATGTGGGATCCTTTTCCAAATTTTCTTTAATTCTCGAGAGACGAAAATTCCCAATCGAATGAAACATTTTGAAAGCTTTTCTACACAATAATAAATTCCTAATATGATAATCATAACCTGACAATGTAGATTGCATGCATCCAACTAAATATGAATTTTGCATGCTTTTATTCATTGACAAATATCTCTTTCTGCTTTCTAATGCAAATGTGAAATCCATATGTTTCAAGCAATTTTTTTGGCAACATTCACTTGAAATGAGAGTGCTGATAGAACTTCTTCTCGTCAGATATTCTGCTCTACCCCTTGTATAACTAGAACAGCTTGCATTGATACAAAAAGGTCTGCTCCTACTCCTCGATACAATATTTCTTGGCAACATCTCCATCGTTGGATCATCATTTTTATAAGGATTTTCATCATCATTAAGAGGAATTTTATCCACACTATGATCAGCTCTGCTTTTCAAATATTGACTTAGAGGATACTCTTCATCTTACCCTTCTTCAGTGCTACTGTCATAGTCCTTAGAATTCAGACTGAATGGAAAATTTGACTTGATGTTTAATGGATATTCTTCCTCATGTGCATTGTCAGTGCTACTCTCATAGTCCATAGAATTAGGACTACGTTGAAAATGAGACTGTTTACTTATTGAAGATGCTACATCCTGTCCTTTGTCACTGCTACCTTTATACTCATTAGAATTAGGACTAACTGCATCATCCTGTCCTTCATCACTGCTGCTCTCATAGTCCTTAGAATTAGGACTAAGAGGACACTGTGACACTCCAATATTTTGAAATTCATCATCCCGCGCTTCATCACTGCTGCTCTCATAGTCCTTAGAATTAGGACTAACTAGACACCGTGACACACCATACTTTTGAAATTCATCATTGTGCTCTTCATCACTGCTGCTCTCATAGTCCTTAGAATTAGGACTAAGTGGACACTTTGACACTCCATACTTTTGAAATTCATCATCATGCTCTTCATCACTGCTACTCTCATAGTCCTTAGAATTAGGACTAAGTGGACACTTTGACACTCCATTCTTTTGAAATTCATCACCACGCTCTTCATCACTGCTGCTCTCATAGTCCTTAGAATTAGGACTAAGTGGACACTTTGACACTCCATTCTTTTGAAATTCATTACCACGCTCTTCATCACTGCTGCTCTCATAGTCCTTAGAATTAGGACTAAGTGGACACTTTGACACTCCATTCTTTTGAAATTCATTACCACAATCTTCATCACTGCTGCTCTCATAGTCCTTAGAATTAGGACTAAGTGGACGCTTTGACACTCCATTCTTTTGAATTTCATTGCCATACTCTTCATCACTGCTGCTCTCATAGTCCTTAGAATTAGGACTAAGTGGACACCGTGACACTCCATTCTTTTGAAATTCGCCATCATGTACTTCAAAACTGTTGCTCTCATAATCCTCAGAATTAGGACTAAGTGGACATCATGACACTCCATTCTTTTGAACTTCACCATCATGCTCTTCAAAACCGCTACTCTCATAGTCCTCAGAATTAGGACTAAGTGGACATCGTGACACTCCATTCTTTTGAACTTCACCATCATGCTCTTCATCACCGCTACTTTCATAGTCCTTAAAATTAGGACTAAGTGGAATCTGTGACTCTTTATTAATTTGAAATTCTCCATCCCCTCTTTCATCAGTGCTGCTCTCATAGTCTTTAGAATGGGGACTAAGTTGAAGAATTGAATTTCTATTCATAGTGGAATAATTCCCGCTATATTCATCAATATGAATAGAGTTGTTACGCGATGAAGATGTTGATGGTGTATAAATCGAAACTTCACTATCAGAACAATCCATCCCTTTCAAATAGGAGATGTTGAATGATACAAATGGAGTCTCCTAAGGATATTATATAGCTTAAAGAATGAAATATTCCCTCCAAAAAGTTTTGCGAAAATATTTCCCTCCAAAAATTTTCGCGAAATAATTTCCCTCCAAAAGTTTGTTAGATTTATTTATCTTCATTATTTTATTCTACAATTTATTGAAAAACGTAAACTAAATTTTTTTATGAAATAAATCACTAAAATTAAAATTGTAAACTACAACTTGTACATTAATTATTCTAATAGTTAAAGTATATAATATTTACTAAACAACTGATTTTTTTTTTTTTTTAATATATTCTAAAACAAATTAACCCCACATTCAATCTATTGTAAAACAATTCTACAATATTCGCTCTATAATATTTTAAAACAAATTATCTCACATTAATCGTATGGAAAAATATCTTCGTAATTTCACTTATATATTAAATTTCATTATCACTTTTACTCACGTCACATTCAGGTTTTTTGAGGTTCATTGAAAGACTCGTGAATTTTTGGAGCAGTTGTATTGTTATCAACAACATATTCAACAAAGAATTCTCGCAATTGAAAGGTAAGTTCAATTTTTTTCCTTCAAAATTTTCATATTAAATTAATTTAATGAAGAATATATTTTTTTTTAATTAATAATTTTTTTAAGCCAAAATAACAATTACGTCAATCGTGAAAATGGTGGGCCCGATCAAACTCAATCGCCCAATAACCGTGGGTGGGTCGTCGTCGTGCCCCCCATGTCCCATGCCACCCTCCCTCAACCCATGTGCCCTCCCCCCCCTCACCTCTCAGCCTCCCCCCAACCCATTACCGACCTCTCCCCCTCACCCATGCCCTCTTCACCCTCCTACCCAACCCATGTGCCTCTTCACCCGCCCCCCCACTACACCCCACACCCATGCGGTCCCGCCTACCCTTCCCATGCGCCCCCTCCCCACCCAACTCCCCTCCCCCCCCCAAGTCCCCTCCCCATCCCCACCACCCCCTAACTCCCACGCCCCCCCCCAACCCAAACCCGTACCCCACCCCTCTATACCCCCCACTACCCCACCTACACCCACCCCGCCCCCCCAAACACCCCTACTCCTCCTCCACCAATGCTCCCCCCCACCGCTCCCCTCACCCCCCCCTCTCCCCCACTCCCCTCCCCCTCTCCCCCAACCTCCTCTGCCCGCCTAGCTGACGACCTCCTATGCCCGCCCTCGGCCTGGCCACCCCCGCGGCCCTCTGCCTCGCCCGACAGGCGGGGGTCGATTCCGGGAGAGGGGGAGGGGAGGAGAGGGGAGCGGCGGGCGAGGGGGTTGAGAGGGGAGGGGGAGGGGGGGGGGGTGGGCGGGGCGGCTGAGAGGTGAGGGGGGGTTGGAGTGGGAGGGCCGCGGGGGTGGCTAGGCGCAGGCGGAGGAGGCCGGGGAGAGGGGGAGGGGAGGAGATGGGAGCGTCGGGGTGGGGACGGTCAGCGGGGGGGTGGGGGGTGAGGGGGCGGGTTGGAGTGGAGGGGCGAGAGGTGAGGGGGTGGGTTGGGGGGGCACGTGGGGGGGGTGCGTGTGGGGGGGGGGGGGGGGGGGGGGTGCGAGAGGTGAGGGGGTTGGGGGGGCGCGTGGGTGGGTCGTGGCATTAGGTTTGGGGGTAGGGGTGTGGGCATGGGTAGGGGGTTTTGGGGAGGGGGAGATGGGGGTGGACAGTTGGGAGGGGTGGAGAGATGGGGCGCATAGGTGGGGCATGGGTGGGCGGGCATGGGTTGCGGGGGTAGTGGGGGGGCATTGGTAAGGGGGTTGGAGGGGCGGCATGGGTAAGGGGGTTAAGGGGAGGGGGCACGAGTAAGGGGCTTGGGGGGTCGGTTGGGTAGAGGGGGGGGCATGTGTATGGGGGTTATGGGGGGTAGAGGGGGGTGGCATGGGTAGGGGGACAGGTCGGTTGGGTAGGGGGTTGTGGGGGGCGCATGGGTAGGGGGGTAGGGGGCTCGCCCTCACTTGCCCAGCTGTCCACTTAGCTTCATCATCCCTCACCCGAGCTCCCGCCCACCCATCGACTCGCCTGCCCGTTAGAGGTGGCTGGGCGATTTTGATTATACAAATAACAAATTTATGGTATATTTTCGTTGTTAATTTAAGTTAATATGTTTTTTTTATTTACTAATTTATGTGTTTTTATTTTTTAGGAAAATGGCATCAAGGAAAATTTCTGTGAATCTTTCTGGACCAAAGACTCTTAAAGGTGCATCTTCAAAAAACATTGGTGAACGAACTCCACCTGAGCTCATGGCTACAAATCTTTCAAGTGCCTTAAGTGATAAGAAGATAATTTCAGACTGGAAAACTTCAAAAGAGGTGAAATTTCCATCAAGAGCCTGGTATGTGAAAGAAAGAGAGAGCACAAATGTGAATATATATCTATATATTGATATACCCCATAATAATGAAAATTTGGAGGTGATGGGAAGAGTCATAGATATGTGTTCGGTACCGAACACTGAAGTTGTTTACGTACTTACAAAATCTCCCAAGTCACATGAAAGGATTAAATACCGACTATCATATTCATTATATGACACGAGAGAGGTATCTACAAAGTTGTAAATAAATCGTAAATGATATGACACAAAACATCGTAAGTATTGTTATTTGTATTTTTATTTTGCGTTCTTGAAAGTGTCTCGCTATATTTTTTTAATTTTGTTTTTATTGACATATGATATTTTGTTTGGCAGAATTTTGTTGAAAGTTGTTCGATTAGGTTGGGAGGCATTCATTTCATAGAGCATGATATCATGAAAGTTGTCAGCCATTTTTACTCAGTGTCAGAAGAAGATATGGAAAACATGGAAAATGTAGTAATTGATGATGCTACAAAACTACATCCAAAGAATCAGAAAAAAAGGCCTCTAGTGGATAAATCTTGCAAGGGTAAACAAGTTACTTTTGAGGACGATGAAGTTGAAATTGACAGTGAAGCATATGTTGCCATTACTAAAGATGACATTGGAACTGAGAAAAGTCGTAAAAGACCAAAAGTAACAATGCCCAAGAATAAATCTGTTGAGAATGTTATGATGAAGAAAAGTAGAGTTGAAGATCTTGAAGTAGTCATTACCAGCAGTCAAGAACCTAGTGAAACTTCAAAAGAAAGCAGAGAAATCATTACACCAGGAGCTGATTTAGATGATGGCATTATCAAAACAAAACAAAATGCCATTTGACAGAATTTGACAAAGAGAAACTTAATTGATGGTGGTCGTACATTTTAGCTAAATGTCAGACAAACCTATAAGGCAAGTTGTCACATGGAATAAGTCGATCTTGCAGACAAGATAGACCTTCCTAGAATCTAAAGAAGACCTAATGACAAGCAAACCAACCAGACACTATCTTTCTCTAAATATGCTTTGATTAACAATAGCAAACAAGTGTTTTTAGGGCCTACCTTAGGTCCAACACAAGCTTGTGGATGCCCTCGCTCCTTCGATCCAAATGAGCTCCTTTTTGCGAATCTGCAAACACAAACAAGGCAAACAAATTAAATAGCACCTGAAAAGCCAATTGCATAAAACATATTTAACATGAAAGTCAAGGAGTCCATGAAACAAATAACATGAGATACTTGTTGAGAAAAATGAGTTTGATTGTATTAATTCAAAAGAAGAAGAACTTTACAACCTTTGCCTTGACGCTGTACAAGCTCCTCCTAAGGTCCAGCAAGAAGTCTCCTCTACTTTGACAAGTTTCACTCACTCCCCAATGAAGCCAAAAAGATGTGTGATCTCTCCTCTTAAGCTCAACTAGGAAGTCTTGATTTCACCAGCATTTACCCTAAAAAATGTTCAGCTTCTAACCTCTCTAGCAACCAGCACAATGCCTGTATTTATAGTGCAATGGAGGGAGGTTACTAGGTCCTCATTCAAAGGGATAAAGCCCTCCTTCAAAGGGATAGCTCCTCTCATCAAGGGATTAGCTCCTTCTCTTTTGGGATGCATGAACCACCTCAGAGTGAACGATCCACGTCAAAATTCCTTCTAGAAACCTCTAGAATTAACCCAAAGTGAGTTTTTTAAGATAAAACTTGCGCCATTTGACTTTCACAGGGGTCCACACCTACACCGTTAGGGACAGAGCGGGCAGGTCCGCAGTTTTTGTACACAAAAGGTGCGGGACCATAGGTGACCATGAGAGAAAGTGCGGAACCAGAGTTACATTGATTTTTAATGTCTTTCTCTCATTTCCAAAGCTTGATTTGAAGAGCTGAGGTCTGATACTTGCTTAGGAGGACAGTGCAAGTGATGATAGACCCATACTGACTGCAAATAATCATGGTGACGATATTTTTGTGTAACAGATTGCCCCCTAAAGTGCGAAGTCTATAGTAGATGAGGATTTCTTATCATTTAGGAAGAGTGAAGTACTTTATCATTTCGAGAATCATCTTATGGAGAGCCCGGTTGGAACCTGTAAAAACATTCAATGCAAGACATATATATGAGATCATATCATCGCTGAGGTAGGCATTCCCATACTCAGATTAAAACTGACTAGAAAAACTAACTACTGCTCTGATATAGGAATGATCTTGTAAAACATCACAAGTAAAGACTCATGTGGACACAGTATGGACGCAGCCATCTGTTTATGAATAGTCCATTATATAATGAATACAAAATTCCTCGCAACCTGGATTGTGGAAACTAGATCCAGGGTCTTCATTTCTACTTCCCGAAACAGTACGATTCTATCCATGCGAATGAATGTGTTGATGTCGAACATGGTAGAAACCACTTGATTACCAGTCAATGATGTAAACTGTTAACAAGTGTGAGAGAAACCACCAGTGATGTCAATGGCTCTCAAAGTACCCAGTACAATCCATGAGATGCGAATAAATGTGTTGATGTCGAACATGTCACAGAATCCTTTGATCGAAAGTCAATGATGTAAACTATCGTCAAAGGTGAGAAACCTGCCATTGAGGCATGCAGATCTCAAGGTACTGTCGATTCCTAGATCATCTTTCTAGATAGAGCTGATGTCGATAGAAAGCGATCCGTCGTAGGCAAGCCCACAACACAAAATCATAGATCAAGTTGAAGAAATTTAGTTGCAAGGACTGACTCAAGATGGATGACAGATATTTTGCAGATGAATGGCTTATTGGCAGTGACCTCTTGAACACATAATGACATGACAGATGGCTTGGTGACAATTGACCCAAAGTTAATACCCAGAAACCGACTAAAGACTTTCAATGTGGTTTGATCAACTGTTAGACAAAGGATTTCCCAACCCAGGTGGATGAAAGTGTCGTGTTCAAGAGTGGTTACAAAGTATGACAAACAGGCTTATTTTTCTCTCTTTTCCCCCACCATTTCTGGTGAGTACCTCTTTATTTTTGACAAGCTTGAGAAGGATAACATTTGCTTGATTATAAGCTCATCCTTCGGATGAGTCCAACTTAGTTTAAATTCGAACCCTAAGAAGGAGTGGTTCGTTCCTGTTTGTAATTGAACAGGTCCTTTACTGTGAAATTTTAACGAGTCCAGTATAGGAGAAACTCGGCGATTTTCAATTTTAGAGAGTCTGAAAAAACTTAAGAAGACTCCAGGGTTGACCTTTTTCGTAAGTTTGTGTCTCCCAAGCCCGAAAAAGTATAAAATAATACTTGAGAGAATCTCTTGATCTTTTACGACCAAGAAGTACTTTTCATTATTAGTGCCTTTGACCTGAAAAAGTAAAAAAGTGATCAATGACACGTCGTTTTATGACCGATATCGAATTTGAAACGACAAAAATCCGGCAATCTTTTCATGTTTTTACGGTCGGAAAAGAGCTGTAAGTGGACCATCTTTTAATTCCATTTTAACGAGTTTAAAAGAAACACTCGGCAACCTTTTCATGTTTTAGGAGTCAGAAAAGAGCTTAAAGATGACTCTACATGTTTTTTTTGTCAAAAATGATAGATTTTGCCTGAATAATCCTTTATTCTGCACAAAAACACAAACATTACTCATACCTGTTTGAAATGGATAAAAATGTCACAAAATACCTTTTCAAAGTGAAACATAAACAAATTTGCAATTTATTTACTCAAAAAATTTATAAAAAGGGCCTTTGTCAATTCATTTTTACCTTTTGTGTTTGGGTGAGAAAATAGTGCTTTTGCTCAGAAAACTTCCCGTGAAGATTGCGGAAAATCCAACCATCGGAATCGAACGCCGTCTTCTCCAGGTAATCCACATCATCCCACTCTTCATTTTTAACCATTTAATTTTTTGTTTTAGTCCTTTATTTCATTTTTGGGAGGCTTTTTAGGCGCAAAACCCGCGCGCGGGGGCCCGCAGGTTTACCATTGCGAGCCTGCGGACCCCGACTTTTTCTCCATTGGGAAAAAACTCGGGGTCCACACCTTCCGTGTAGACAAAGTGCGGTCCCACGTACTGTGTCTAACCTGGAGGGTGTGGTCCCTGCCGCAAGGGTTTTTAACCCAAAAATTCTCAAAAATGGACCACACAAAATATTTTCTAGCATTTTAATTTGTCTTTATACTTGATGCAGAGAGTACATCATGCTAGATTGGCGTGAACGAGAGAATGAGGACGTGGATGCTGCCGCATGGAATCATCAGCCTTCACTTGATGCTTTGAGGGCGTGCAGATTGTACAAATTCTGGGCCATTCCTAGCATGAGGGCTCAGGTGGATTTCTTACAGTGGCTAGTTGACAGATGGAGCATACAGGACCAGTGCTTCTTCATTGGTAGCTACCAGCTCAAAATCGAGCTGGCAGACATATATTTCTTGACTGGTTTGCCTAAGAGAGGCGAAGACTTGACTCTGCATGGGACTAGGCCAGGTGGCTAGTCTGTCGATAGCCTCCGGTTAGAGTACTACAACAGCTAGGCTAGAGACAAAGGGATAGATATAAAGACGATATCCCGTCCTAAGCTCATGGTGATTGCCTTCACTGTCACCAGACTTTGCGGAGCTACTGCATTACATATTGCCACCGGATCCCAGATGTGTATGGTAGTTGATTGCTTTCGAGGCACCATCTTCAACTGGTGCGATGCTGTGTTGGCCAATGTGAAAGGCCAACTGACCAGGGCCAAGAACGGACGACTAAAGACCTTTGGTTATGGGGCTTTGGTCGTGAGTTTTGGCCTGGAGAGGGTTCCTATGCTGAACCCACAGCACCTTACTGTTGGAGCTAGGCTTCCTCGAGAGCCCAAACTGATGCGATGGGTCGCAGTCATGGCCCGTCACCCGGACGAGAGGACAGAGGTTGCTCAGTTCAAACCTGAGTATTTCCAATGGCTGGAAAACCAAGTCTTTTCTATTCAGGACTTCCCTTACGTTGGGATAGATTTTCGTGGTGACCCAGACATGGTTCTTCCACCAGGAGAGCAGTGGGACGAGTCAGGTAAAATCCTTTTCAATATTTTTTTTATTTAAATTTTTTGTTATTTTTTTATCGTCTCAAAACTGATAGTAAAAATTTCAAATGCAGATGTGGGTCCACAGCGACCAGCCGCTCTCTGGCCTTACGAGAGGAGGCAACCAGTTGCACCCATGCCAGCCCCACAGGACGAATCAGCAGAGGTTTTGGCCGAGTTGGAGGGTCATCTCGAGCGCTTGATAGGAGATATTCCTGAGACCACTATAGACGACATTCCTCGTTGACTTCAGCGCTATGTGATCGGGGTCCCGAGACCTTTTAGGAGGTTCCTTTGCAAGGTGGCCTGTGCAGTGGTTTCTTATAGAGATCATCACCAGTGATAGGATGATCGCCTTTTGTGGGCACATGTGACTTTTTTGTTTTTGTACTTATCATTTTTGCCGATCATAAGGTGTTTTTCAACCTATGATCGAGGACGATGTATTTTTTGACACACTCCTATATATATATATATATATATATCACTATTATCGGCTTATCTTGTAAAGCATGTTATGGAATGGTTTTAAATTTACATGTATGATTATTGCAAATGTCTATTTAACATTCGAGAAGCAATTGCATCTGCTAATGTATTTAAAGATCTTGGAATATGTTGATATTTAATGTAATCAAATTCACGTTCCAAGAGACGCACTCTCAAAAATAATCTTAATAACACTGGATTTCTAATGGCATACACTCTATTAAGCTGTAATACAACGATTTTAGAATCTAACCTCACTATCAAACTCCGAATCCCAAATGAAATAGATTCAGATAATAATTCAATCACTGCACTATACTCGGCAATGTTGTTCGTTGTTTGACCGAGGGTTACCCCATGCATAGATACTAACTCGTCAGAGGGCGAATAGATAACCCAAGCTGCGGAAGAGATGTTCCGTGTATTACGACAAGCACCATCAGCGAAACGAATGTATGTTTGGAGAGGCATCGACATCTGCAATATCAAGAGTAAAACCAAGATAAGCAGGAATAATGAAGAAAAACACTCTCTAAGCTAAGCACACTGTTTAAACTAAAACACACTAGCTAGAAAGAAAAACTATCCTAACTAAATCTCCATACCCATTCTTTTAAGCGTAATACCTCTTCAAGTAAAGGCCATTTCTGGGTTTACCCAAAGAGTCCCCATCAAAGTCTACCAATTCATAGGCCCCTTTGGCTAGCTTTCGCTTGACAACATAGGGACCATGCCACATAGGAACGAATTTTCCAACGCCTAATTTATCATTAGCTTGATCATAAACTAAGACTAGATCTCCTTCCGAAAAATTTCAAGGGGTCACATTTCGATCATACTGAGCTTTCATTCATTTTGCGGAGTCTCGATCGCCAATGCAGCATCACGTCGATTCTCATCTAATTGAGCCAAGTATAACAAACGCTTTTCCTCTTCGGAAGTGGCTGGAAGTAACTCGATGGCCATTTGCAGTGACAGGATTTCGCATTCAATGGGTAACACAGCTTCCAAGCCATAGACTAGTTGGAAAGGAGTGAACCCTGTTGATGTTTTTACTGAAGTTCGGTACGCCCAAAGCGCTGAAAATAGCATGTTGTGCCAATTTGACCGATGAATCCCAATGATGCGTCGGATCATGATAACTAAAACTTTGTTGATGGATTCAACCAGACCATTCGCTTGTGGATAATAAGGAGTTGAACTATCGTGACGTAAACCAAGCTGGCCTGTAAGTTCGGTCATCATAACGTTTCGAAAATGATGCCCATGATCAGTGATTATCGCTTGTGGGACACAAAACCTAGCAATTATATGATTAAACATGAAATTTGCAGCTATCTTTCCGTCTGCCTCAAATGTAGGCATCGCCTCGGCCCACTTAGTAAAATAATCTACCGCAAGGATGATATACGCATGCCCCCCAGCCGAGTGAGGGTTACATGTAATAAAATCGATACCCCATTTGGGAAAAGGACCAACGGCAATTATAGGGTGGAGAGGAGCAGGTGGAGCGCGCATCTTACGATCAAAAATCTGGCAGTTGTGGCATTTTCGGACCGCTGTAATACAATCTTTAAATAAAGATGGCCAGAAGTAGCCAGCGCACAATATCTTTTGGGCTATGGCAAACCCAGACATATGACCGCCACATGCTCCAGAGTGACAGTCATTTAGAACCCTTTCAGCTTCCTCGTGAGTTAAGCAACGTTGAAAAATAGAATCCGCCCCACGGCGATAAAGAGTATCTCCAATAATCCTGAATTGTTGGGACTGGAATCGAATTTTCCGACGTTCTGACCTTGAAATTTCTGGCCGAAAGGATTGGGTCTGGAGATAAACAATGATATCCCCATACCACGGATCTAAAGTGCTGATTAGAAACAAGGATTCGTCCGCAATGGGCTCCTCCACCACAGTTTTCGTATCAGCACGCGGGAAGTCACACATTAACTCCGCAAAAACTAAAGATTTCTTAGACTTAGATTTCTCAAATTCCAAGTCGAACTCCTACAGGATAACGATCCATTTAGAGTACTTACCCCCTAGCAATTGCTTGGTCAAAATGTAGATCATAGGGTTGCAATCCGAAATTACTGTAGTTTTACGTAGTAAAATGTAGTGACGAAAACATTGGACAGCTTGAACGGCTACCAATGCCAATTTCTCCACATGTGAGTATTTTAGCTCAGTTGAATTTAAAGTTCGACTAAGGTAATATATCACATGTTCAGTTCTTGATTCATCTTCCTGAACTAAGACCATTCCAATGGTGGAATGAGAGGCGGCGAGATACAAGAAGTAATCCTGGTTGTAGTTGGGAGGATGCAACAACGGTGCATGGGTCAATGCGTGTTTGAGTGCATCAAAAGATTTCTGAGCTATCTCATCCCAATAGAATGGTGTATTTTGTTTCAACAACTGGTTAAAACCCTTTGTAACCTCGGTGTAGTTAGGAATGAATCGTCGTAAAAAGTTTGCTTTCCCCTACAAACTTTGGAGTTGGCGAAGACTCGAAGGAGGAGGCAATTTGATGATAGCTTCGAACTTCGAGGGATCAATGCGAATGTCGGCTTTCGAAACTACAAATCCCAGTAATCGACCCGTTTCTATACAGAAGACACATTTGTGTGGGTTCAACCGGATCCGATAATGCCTACACCTCATAAAGATTGCTCGTAAATGGACGAGGTGATCAGCTCGATGTAATGAATGAGCAGGCAAGTCATCGAGATACAGTTGCACAATGTGTTTGATGTCATGAAACACATAAGACATCGCCCTTTGAAAAGATGCTCCGGAATTCTTAAGCCCAAAAGGTAATTTGCAGTAAGCAAATGTCCCCCATGGACAAATGAAAGCCGTTTTTGGTTGATCGGCAAGTAGAATATTGATTTGATTGTATCTGGAAAAACCATCCATAAAGGAAAATATTTCGCTGTCGGCACAATCATCAATGATTTGATCGATATAGGGAGTTGGGTAATTTTCCTTTGGACAGGCTCGATTAATGTCCCTATAGTCGATGCATATTCTTATTGTTCCCTGCTTTTTGTTAACCGAAACAATATTCGATACCCAATCCGTTAACGGGATCGGATAAATGAAACCTGCTTTCAATAATTTTTCAACTTCTGCTTTAATTGCAGCAGCTTTTCGTGGGTGAATCTGACGCAAATGTTGCCGGACGGGTTTAGCGTCCGGGTAAGTCTTGATTTCATGAACAACAATCGCGGGATCAATTCCTGGCATTTCCTCATAGGACTAGGCAAACACGTCGTAGAATTCTTGAAATAGGGCCTTATATAATTGAATTTCATCATCTGTACACGAGGCACCTATATGAATGTTCTCAACAATTCCAGGTTTAACCGAAATGTCAATAGGAATAGTTCGAGAGATGTTTCCCAAATTTAACTCTGAATCAGGATGTTTCATTGGGTTCTGAGGTTCCTTGACATATTCAGTTGTAAAAATTGATGAGAAATCATTTTCAAAACGATCATCCTCAGGTAAAAATGAAGATCTGTGATGGAGATCTTCCCATGGTAAATCATCTACACATAGGATTTCACGAATTTGCTCATCAGAGTGAACAAGTTCAGAAAACGTGATTAAATCGAGGTTGATGTGAAAAGTGATTCCTCACGGACCACATTCATTAAGTCATTTTCGGTTGAAAATGGGTCGGCAAACGACTGCACGGCTTCATAGGCAATTTCATATGGACTCAAAGGCATGGTATTACCAAAAGAGTCTATCTCAAATTCAGAAGGGACAATCCAAGGATCATCATAAATAATAGTGTCTGATGTAATCATATGAATAGTTGCAAATGAAGACGACGCGTTGATCGGAGGAAAAGGAAAAGTTCCCAGTAAACCGGCATCTTTAACTAGTCCTACTCCAACATCCTTATATGGGATAGTCGTTTTACCGACATGCTGAATACTCTCCGAAGAGGCTGGGTCGGATGAAAAGTAAGCCAGCTGGTCTATTGTTACGATCTTTCCATTGTGTGGAAACTTTATTACTCGAAAGACCGATGAAACGACCGCTGTCATAGCGTAAGACCAACTTTGACCCAAGAGAAGGTTGTAATCTAGAGGGGCATCAACCACCTCCACATCTAGACTAACGGTTTTTCCTTCAACCCCTATAGGCAAATCCTGTAGAATGCCAAAAGGATGAAACCCACGGCCATCAAAGGCCTTTAGAATCGTCGGGGATTGATTTAGCAAAGGAGAACCAAGCGATCTCCAGCACTGTATCGACATAATACACGTTGAGGCTCCCTCATCAATTACAGTCCGATGAATATGCCTGTTTTTGACTATCACTGGAATCTGGAAAGCCATTTGATGAGGCAAACGCGATGTACTATTTTCTAGATCGAAGATTATTAGGTTCGGGTCCTGAACATCAACAGCTCTTATAGCCGACAAAAGTAATTTACGTTGTGCTGGACATGATTGCAGCACTTCCAAAGCCGACATTGCTGAGGGTGAAACAGCTAAATCCTCAACAATGTTATAATTCTGAGCCGCTCTCGCATGTGGATTGAAAGCTGACTTTCGAAGTATACCCTTGGCGGGCGGTTTGATTACCAAGTCTGGATTAGGTTTCTCGATCTGTAGTGGATCGGAACCGAGAGCTGAGGTTGATGGATTAGAATGAGAATATTTTGCTTCTTTACCATCAACAGGACTTTTACTACCATAATCTTGCGATCGAGTCGCAATCCGAACATGGGACATCATCAGTATGGGTTCTTCATTGGCATTCGAGGATGAACCTATCATCTTACTGTCTTGAGCCGGAAAAGGATCCTTCAAAACAGCAGGAGTTTGGGAACCCTTGACAATATTCGCAACCTCTGCACAATGAGGGCAGTCTCTTGTAAAATGTTCATCGTCACAAATGAGACAAGGATAACGAGGTTTGCGCTTTTCATCATTGGATTCCGCCTTTTCAGGTTTCTCCTTTGAACTTTTGTCCGTTTTATTCTTCTTCTTTCCTTTCTTCTTCCCACCGGATTTTGATTTGGCTGTAGATGACTCTACAATGTGAATATCGGCATAAATCTCTGCAGAAGAATCTCCTGTTGGGGAATCAGGCAAGGTTATGATAGGGGAAGAATTCTTGGAAGACTTCTTCTTACTTTTAGTGTTAACCGTGCCAATCATACCATCGGCGGCATGAGATCCTGAAGGAGCTGCAATGATTTGATTTTGCTTGGGAAGATCGGGGATTTTTTCGTGTAACGTACCCGACTGAGTACAGACCAAGTCAAGGTACTGTGCTTGAGCAATGACTTGCTCCTCAGTAACAACTCCGGCTTTAGCAACATCTTCAGTGATCTTTGGCAACAAAGATTTTACAAACCACTCAGCCAAGATTTGATCCGGAATAAATACCTTCACTAAACATCGTCGACGTCTCCACTCATGAATATGGTCTGAAATGTAAGTGGATGTCGATTGTTTTAGTGAAGTTAACAATTCCGTGCCATTTTCATATCGGACTGGCAACTGAAAATGAGTCAAAAACTAGGTAGCTAACTGACTAAAATTATAAAAAGTGCCTCGCGGTAACTCAATGTACCACTTGGCCGCGAGACCAATTAGAGTGTGCTGGAAAAGTCTAAGACGGATTGAATCATCTGTGATGGAGTTAGACGCACACCAGAGGTGGTAAGTCATCACATGGTTCGACGGGTCCTCTCTTGATTTACCTTCGAACTTGGGAATGTCACTGGGCAACTTATTCGGCATTGGCGGCCAAAACGGAAGATAATTAATGGGATCGTTCGTTAGGCACGACAAGTCAGGTAAGTCCAAAGTTGCGATAAATGGTAACTGCCGATTAGGATCCCTAAAACTCTGGGTCATGAGACCAGCCCCAGGAGAAGGATATCCAGGATAACTAGGAATAGGAATGGCGTTCGGGATATTGTATCCTCTCGGAAAACCAGGATTAACCGGACCATACTGGGGTTGTTGAGATTGTTGATAAGTGTACCCAGGGTACGGTTGATACTGATAAACTGGCTGTTGCACAGCAGGACCGAATTGGTACTGTCCCTGGTACGGTTGATAGGTGAATTGTGGTTGACTTGTGACAATCGTACTTAAACCAGGTTGTCCTACAGGCATCTGAACCGAAGTTTGAATCGTAGATCCAGACGGTGGTAAAGATGTCTTAGGAGTAGATACAGGAACAGTAGAAACTGAAGTTGTCGATACTCCAGAAGTAGGTGGGGTAGATTGAACAGATGTTGCGGCAGTTGTAGCAATCGTTTGAGGTGGAGTACGAGGTGTACTAGGCCCAGGCTGAGAAACTACCGAAGGTACAGAAGTTTGAATGTTAGACTAGACTAGTTGCTGGGATGTACCAGAAACTAAGGGTTGTCCAGTTTGAGATGACAACTGTAGACTTGGCTGCAACACCTGTTGAGTTTGCGATGGATCCCACGCTATATTCATTTCGGGGTACTGACCCATAACAGGTTGAGAATACTGAGGACCATAACCGGGTTGAGGGTAGGATTGATAATTAAAAGGTACATTTCCCATTCCTTGAACATACGTTTGACCTTGAGGTGGTTGGAAACCTTGGTTTGAGTACTGACCTTGGGGTTGATACCCTTGAGGCACATACTGATACTGGGGTTGACCTTGAGGTATAAATTGATACTGGGGTTGACCTTGGGGTACCTATTGAGTCTGGGGTTGACCTTGAGGAACGTACTGTCCCATAGGTATGTACTGTCCTTGAGGTTGCCCCCCAGATGCAAATTGTGTACCTTGAGGTTGCCCCCCAGGCGTTAATTGAGGCTGCCCCCTAGGCGGTAACTGGCCACCTTGAGTTTGAGGATTGGGAATAGAACCTGACATCATAAGAATGTCTTCTATGCTCAACGGCTTAGTACCATTGTTTCCAGTTAATAACCCTTGCTCAATGGGTTGAGGAGATGCTCTCGAAAAAGTACCAGAAAGTGACTGATACCCGGAGGGAACAGAAGGACTGCCGTACAAAAAAGATTCGGGCGATTGAGTAAACATGGATGACTGTCCTGCCATATTGACGGGAGTATAAAAACCTCTAGGTGTTGGGTGATAAGGAGCACGAGGTGGTGAAAAACTTAACCCTGAGTTTTCTAGAAAATTAGTCAAAGAAAAATACCAAGAACTACTCCTAGGTGGACTGTAAAAAATTGATTCACGCTCCCTTAGCTCAATAACAGGTTGATTTTCAGGGATAGGGATGCCTACTTCTTCTTCCGGAGCAAGTTCTTCAATAGCAATAAGTCCAGAAGGAAGATCTTGGGTGATTATTCTTTCTACCCTAGGTGAACCAGGACCACTAGAAGTTGGAGAAACAAACCCCGATGTCGGAGTAGCAACAAATTCACTTTTAGGCTCAGATATTTCGGGTTCTTCACCTATATCACTAGTAGATGAAAAGCTACCAGCGATTTCGGAGACAGACACTGACTGTGGATTATACTCTGCTACTAACGGTTGAAAATCAGGATGTACTATCAAAGAAGATTCTCCTTCCTCAGGTGACCCAACTCTACTGTCTCTAGGAGTTACGAGGAGTTTCAAGCCTTCAAGCTGGCTCGGTACTTCCTCAAGAGGTTGGCCCCGAAGTCTACGAGACCTCCTCAGTAACTCAGCCACGTTTACTAACTCAAGAGACTGGCCCCGAAGTCTACGGGACTGCCTTGGTAATTCAGCCACAGTTAAAGGCTTTTAACTACTTCACACGCAAACAAAGTAAAATCTCAATGAAAAGCACCTAAAGTCTCTAAAGAACCAAACAAATTTGAATCACACACCTAAAGAATCTAGGAGATCAAACACACCCAAACAGTAACTTTCCGGACTGAAAACACTAGTTGGTGATGAAATCCAACATCGCAGAGTTCAATACAGAAATGGCGGTTGGAACAGTTACCCCGGCAACCTGCTTAATGAATAGACTGGCACAAGTTCCTCCACTTAACCGTCTCGAGTGAAGAGAACCCCCCAGAAAATCCAAGTGAGTCTAGCCGACGTCTGCTCCAGGTACAGTGGGATCTTCCCACCATTGTCACCTCAGGAAGAGTCCTAAAGAATATGGCCACTAAGGTTACCAACTGAGACAAATATACCTGGGGAACAGTCTACGATCCGATACGCATGCAAGGGCAGAGTAGCAAGCTCAATCCCCTTGAAGGCTCCTTGACATAATCCAAGGTTTACCAACAAGTGACCCCAGGCTCCTCGACAATGGTTAATCCGAGGTTTACCATTTTTAATACGTGAATATCTGGCGTCATTCCCAATGAGGAAGGATTGATTCCCACACTGGTTCGGACACGATCTCATGCTTCTCCTTTAAGAGGAGCTTTCCCAGAGCATAAATGCAACAATTGGATTTCTTCCCTACCACAAGATACAGCTACTTGTTTGTTTTTACTGTCTTGGAGAGTTAATTACTCTCCTACTCCAAGACACTAGCCTAAGCTAAGTTGGTGTATCAGAGCCCTAGAAATAAAAATGTTACTAGGTGAATTTTACTTTAAGCGTTAATTTTAGTGGTTTTTGTTTAAGTCCAAAGGTGCGGAGATGAAACTCGTGGTATGAAGACTCGACTCAAAATCACTAAAAAATGCACCTAAGATGATCTAAACAATCTTTTTCTCTTCGATGAACTTCTAAACTAAGAAAGAGTTTGAGAATGCAAATACTTTGTAAACACAAATCTTTCTCAATTAAACAAATTAAAAGAAGAGCTTTTCCTTTCCAAAGCACTCAAAAAACGAGACAACTAGTTATTTCACAAAAATTTCCTTTTTCATTTCAAAGCAGTCAATCACTACAAAAAAAACCTTTTCCAAAAAGAGATTTTTATATTTTTTTAATAAAACACTCAAAACTAATGCAAACGACTAACTTTGAGATCTACAAACTATAAAAACCTATTTGAAGTCAAAGCCTACTAAAAGTCTTTTTTAAGGATGTTTTACTTAGCTAGATACAAGCTAAGGACTAATTTATGCAGAATCACAAATCAGCCAAGAACAACCAATTTCATTTTCTTTTTAAAAATGAAAATCCAAACTCTTAAACACAAGCTTTTCGAAGTTTTGTAAAGAGAAAATTCAAAGTGGATTCCTCAAACAAGGGGAGATTTCATCAATGGTCAGACTCATAAGAAGGCTGGTAGACACTAAGGTGATCTGAAGTCCCTACAGCTTCTAAGCTCAGAGCCACTACACAACCACAATGAAAAAACAAACCCAACAAGCAAAACTCCTAGGAATTTCACCTAAAACCCTAACACTAACGAAATCAATCCAAGGAAAGCTTCTGACAAGTTATATGCAGGTCTGGGCAGTGGATAACAATTTCTAAACACAAACTAAGCTGAATAACAGAGGAAATCTTAGGGTTTTCAAAATTTTGACAGGGTCTGCGGGCCCACAGTTGGCACAGGTGCGGTCCAGCTCTGTGCTAAAAGCCAAGCTGCGGGTAGGTACGCACTGTGTCAAACGGCTAGGGTGCGGTCCTCTCCCAAAGCTATGAAAAATGAAAAATAACCCTGGATCTACAAACTCTACCCAATTTTACACACAACAAGCCAAAAACAAAAACAAAAAATAGAGTTTCTCAGGTCAAAGTAAAACAAGGAAAACAATCAAGTCCCCAATAGAGTCGCCATTTTGTCACACGAAATAAGTCGATCTTGCGGACAAGATAGACCTTCCTAGAATCTAAAGAAGACCTAATGACAAGCAAACCAACCAGACACTATCTTTCTCTAAATATGCTTTGATTAACAACAGCAAACAAGTGTTTTTAGGGCCTACCTTAGGTCCAACGCAAGCTTGTGGATGCCCTCGCTCCTTCGATCCAAATGAGCTCCTTTTTGCGAATTTGCAAACACAAACAAGGCAAACAAATTAAATAGCACCTGAAAAGCCAATTGCATAAAACATATTTAACATGAAAGTCAAGGAGTCCATGAAACAAATAACATGAGATACTTGTTGAGAAAAATGAGTTTGATTGTATTAATTCAAAAGAAGAAGAACTTTACAACCTTTGCCTTGACACTGTACAAGCTCCTCCCAGGGTCCAGCAAGAAGTCTCCTCTACTTTGACAAGTTTCACTCACTCCCCAATGAAGCCAAAAAGATGTGTGATCTCTCCTCTTAAGCTCAACTAGGAAGTCTTGATTTCACCAGCATTTACCCTAAAAAATGTTCAGCTTCTAACCTCTCTAGCAACCAGCCCAATGCCTGTATTTATAGTGCAACAGAGGGAGGTTACTAGGTCCTCCTTCAAAGGGATAAAGCCCTCCTTCAAAGGGATAGCTCCTCTCATCAAGGGATTAGCTCCTTCTCTTTTGGGATGCATGAACCACCTCAAAGCGAACAATCCATGTCAAAATTCCTTCTAGAAACCTCTAGAATTAACCCAAAGTGAGTTTTTTAAGATAAAACTTGCGCCTTTTGACTTTCACAGGGGTCCGCACCTACACCATTAGGGACAGAGCGGGCAGGTCCGCAGTTTTTGTACACAGAAGGTGCGGGACCGCAGGTGACCATGAGAGAAAGTGCAGAACCAGAGTTACGTTGATTTTTAATGTCTTTCTCTCATTTCCAAAGCTTGATTTGAAGAGCTGAGGTCTGAGACTTGCTTAGGAGGACAGTACAAGTGATGATAGACCCATACTGACTGCAAATAATCATGGTGACGATATTTTTGTGTAACACAAGTGAAGGACAATGCCAATATCAAGTCAGAAAGCCACATCATCTGCATGTTCACAACTTGAAGACATTGATGAGGTACAATCCATATGCTCATGTGGTTAGTTATGTGCTTCTTGTTGATCCACTTCAAGTTCCCAAAAAAGAAGCATTTGATAAGTCAAAATGTTTTGAATACAATTATTATGTGCTTGGGGGGAACCATTCTGTAGAAGCTCAAAGATAATTGATGGAGGAATATCCTAATAACCCACGTTTTGAAACAATGAAATGTATCATTTATGCTGGTTTAAATGAAATAGAAGCAAAGTTAGTGGCATGGGATCATAATTCAGATAATGAATATAGGATGTCTATGACTTTCATCCAAAGGGTTAGAGTTATTCATAGTGAATTTCAAGAAAAATGTGGTGGGGATAGGGTACATGTTAGTGCAGATTTCCAAAAGGAATGTTGTATGGAAACAGGCTATCAAATTGAAGAGAAAACCAATTCAAAAGGTGGAAAAGACAACAGAAATAGTGATTTATTCAGAGGTGTTGATAACATTTTCCAATTGGCATTTAGAACTGGAGATGTTTGGAAGTTGATTGATGAGATTTTTAGCATGTGGGAAGACATTGGCATTAAAAACCAGAGGGTCAAAAAGTCTAAGCCATTGATATGTAGCAACAATAAATCAGCGCCTGAACTGAAGCAACTTCGAGACGATATGACCATCACGCCTTGGAGGGTGATGCAAGGAGTGAAATATGAAAAAATTGTCAAAACAATATTATCTCGTGTGAGGTCAGGGGAATTATCATTGGAAGAAATGTCTGAAGAATTTCAAAAGTAAGTTTGCTGAATTATTTTTATTTATTTCTAGGATTATAGTTATCTTTTAAATAAAACATGTTGTTCTTGGTAGTATTTGTTATACATATCATTATATTAACTTTTTCTTACTTTATCTATGCAGTCACAAAGTTTACATGAAAATTCAGGAACAAATGGTTAGATTGTTGAATGAAGATAGTTGGGATGATGTTGTACGCAACTATCCAGATTCAAGTTCTACATCAACATTAAAAGCTTTTTATCTTGTATTTAAAAAGGTATCTTGATTTATACATTCAGTTTTATTCATCTATGTACTATTTTTAATTTAAAACTTACACATATATTTGTTTATTTGATAAAAGATGAGGAAGGAAGATAATGGAGCTCCAGACAGTTTCAAGACTTTTATTGAAAAAATAAAGATTGAAAGACTGAGTAAGCAACGTATTAAGAATGTTGAACTTGATCCAACTCTTAACCATTTCATTTGGAATGGGCTAAACACTATTCAATATCAAGTAATACAAGGCGACTGTGAAGACATTGCTAAACTCATACCAAAAAGAGATTATGCCCTAGTTATTGCAGATATTCCCCATGGTTTCAATATTCCAAACATTTACTATGATAGTGACCCTTATACTTATCAAGCTTTTAATAAAGTGGTTGCAGGATTTGTAGAAGTGACGTCATCACCATTATGGAGATTTGTGACATTTCATTCAGACACACAATTGGCAATGATATTGTCAAGCTTCAAGGGGAAAACAAATTCAAGGATGCATCTTACATGGTAAGACGTTTAAAAGGTATATTTGATTAATGTTGAAAAATTAATTTATGTACAAGTTAACTGAACTTCTACTATTTCATGTTACAGGCAAAAGTCAAATCTTCTTAACAATGAAGATCAACAATTTATAAATGACTGTGAGTTCATTCATATTGATAGTTGGGCAAAAGATGATAGCCATATGTCTATGATTTTTAATCGGGTGGATGGAAAGAGTCATAGCCAAATACTGACTTATGATGCTGTTGTGAGAAAACTAACATATAAAGACAAAGAAATGAAAGGAGAAATAGTTAACATTTATCAAAAACCATAATTATTGATTAACTATCTTATAGACATATGTTCAAATGAAGGAGATTGGGTTCTGGATTTATTTTCTGGCTCAGGTAGGTTTTGCTATATGGAATTGAATTTCAATATGTTCTTTTTTTAATTAATATGTCACTGTACTAATTTACTTCATTATTTTTTTTGTTCTTGATAATTAGGTACAACACTAGCATGCTGCCTTCAAAAAGGAAGAAATTGCATTGCAATTGAGAAAGATCCATTACAATGCAATTTCATTCAGCAAAGAATTAATGCTCTTCAATTTCTTCCAAATGCAATGCAAGAAATTGGGTTGAAGAAAGGGGACTTTAGTGAATCACGTGTGGCAAAAAAGGCAAAGGAACCCCAACCACCATTACATGGTATGTTTGGAAAGACATACATTGGGAGATTCGCAGACATCAAAGACCCATTAGAAGAGGAAAATGTGCAAAATGAAGCAGAAAATATTGTGGAAGAAGACAATGATGAAACTCTAGAGGACGAAGAGTTTGGATTACGTGACATTGTTGATTAAATTTAAGTTATTCTTGGAAATCAAGCTTTGCAATGTTTTGACTCTGACATTTTATGAAAAGAATAATCAATCAATTAAAGTTGTTATGTGTTCAATATTTGTAATTTGTGATTTTCGCATTGATTTTTAAGTTAATTATTATTTTTTGAAAAAAAGTGATTATTATTATTTTTTTGACATGAAATTCATAAAAAAAAACTATTATTTGACCATTTTTAGTTAAAATTTTTGTATAAAAATTGTGATTTTGACATGTTAATTCTAGCAAAAAATTATCAAAACGTGTAGTTTTTTTGTTATATTTAATGTTAAAAATGGTTATTTTTATGTCCATTCTTAAAAAATATTGTTTTTTAGAAACAATTATTTCATGTGGATTGAAAAATTAATTAAGGATGTATAAATATGTAGATTATCTCAAATTCAAACTATCGACTTAATGCAAAACAATAAAAACCCCACTACAAAAAAAATTAAAATTAAAATAGAAAACAAGAAAATATGAAGAAAACGACCACTTCAAAAACTATCAAATTTATAAAATAATTATTTACATTTCATACACTAGAAAATTTAAAGTCAAAAAATAGGTCTTTTAAAAAAAGGGTGTGATGCAGAATACTCACTTTTTTAAATCATCATGAAAATCACTACCATTCTAAAATGTAATGCACATGAAAAAAATAAAGTTCCAAAAACTATGCTCTAAAAAAAACATGTGTGTTCTGCATCACCCCTTTTCAATCAGGTCATTTTTTTGCTATCTCTACTAAACGGGTAACAGTATCAGTTCCCATTTCAAAGTTTACATTGTTTTCCAAGGAAACGACAACACAGGGTTTAATGTCGGCATTAGCCAAACTATATGAAAAACCCTTGGTGTCAAATAAGGTATTTCTTATGAAGCATTTATTTAATATGAAGTTGTCAAAGGGTGGATCTGTTGTTGATCATTTAAATGATTTTAATATAGTTACAAGTTAGTTAAGTTCTCTAGGGGTAAATTTTGATGATGAAGTTAGGGCTCTGTTATTTTTGTGCTCATTTCTAGAAATTTGGAATGGTTTAGTTATGGCCATTAGTAACTATGTCTCTGGATCTAGTACTTTAAAGTTTGATGATGTTGTCAGTGCAATCCTTAGCGAGGAAATGCGACGGAAAGGCTCCGGTGAGACATCAGGTAATGCTTTGCCTGTAGAGACTAGGGAAGAAAAATGGAAAGAGGAAAAAGCCCATGATATCGCAGTAAGTCAAGAAAAGGAAAATCCAAGTCCAGATCGGGGATAGTGTGCTGGAAATGTAGGAAGAAAGGACACTTGAAGAAAGACTGCAAGTCTCGGAAGGGTAAAGAAAGAGACGCGCAATGTGACAGGTGATGTGTTGCAAGATGCTTTGATTCTTTCATTAGAAAATATTATTGATGCCTGGGTGGTAGATTCAGGGGCCTCATTCCATGCCACACCTGATAGGAGACATTTTCATGATTATGTTCAAGGAGATTTTGGACAAGTTCGATTAGGTGATGATAAACCCTATAAAATCATTGGAATGGGTACAGTTTTCATAAAAAAACAAAATGGAAATCAATGGCTATTGAAGGAGGTAAGGCATGTTCCAAATCTGAAGAAAAATCTGATTTCAACAAGGCAGTTGGGAGGTGAAGGTTGCGTAAGTACTTTCATAGATAAAACCTGGAAGGTCACTAAAGGATCCTTGGTAATAGTGAAAGGAGGAAAGGTTGGTACATTGTATTTATGCAAAGGTATTTCTAATTCTGCTAATGCTTTAAGCTCTACAGGAGAAGATACGACATTGTGGCATCATAGGCTCGGGCAAATGAGTGAGAAGGGGATGCAGATTCTTCACTCAAGAAATTTGTTGCCAGGTTTGAAGCATGTTGATTTAAAATTCTGTGAGAATTGTGTTTATGGAAAACAGAAGAGAGTCAGATTCCTTAGAGTTGGGAAAGAAAAGAAGAGTGAAAAATTAGAGCTTGTGCATACTAATGTATGGGGACCTGCTCAGGTATCATCTCTTGGTGGCTCTTGTTATTATGTTACTTTTATTGATGATGCAACCAGAAAAACCTGGATTTATTGTGTTCGAAATAAATCTGATGTATTTGATACTTTCAAGAAATGGAAAGCTTTGGTTGAAAATGAGACAGGGAAAAGGTTGAAGTGTCTCAAATCAGATAATGGAGGTGAATGTTGTAGCAAAGAGTTTGATAGGTATTGTTCAGAGAATGGAATTCGCAGAGAGAAGACAGTTCCAGGAACACCACAAGAAAATGGTGTGTCAGAAAGGATGAACAGGACAATCATGGAGCGTGCAAGGTGCATGAGATTGCATACAAGATTGCCTTTACAATTTTGGGCAGATGTTGTAGATACTGCTATTTATCTAATAAACAAAGGGCCTTCAAGTTCCTTGGATGGTTGTATTCTAGAGGAGGCATGGATAGGTAAAAAGGTAAACTACTCATTTTTAAAGACTTTTGGTTGTGAAGCCTTTGTCCACATTAATAAAGAAAATAGAACAAAGCTTGAGGCAAAATCAAAGAAATGTACCTTTATTGGATATGGTGTTAATGAATTTGGTTATTTCTTATATGATTATGAAAATCACAAAATCATTAGGAGCGGAGATTTAATATTCAATGAAAAGGTCTTGTATAAGAATCAGTTGCAAGAAAAGAAACAAGAAAAAGAAAACAGAGAATACACAGTGCTTGATGATATCACAAGAAAAGTGATGGTGCCTAAAAATCATAATGATCAACAGCTAGAACAACAACCACAACAACAACAAGCACCTCAAACACCGGAAAGTGGTGTTAGAAGATCTACCAGGATAAGTAGACCCCCTGAACGATACTCTCCTTCATTATATTATGTATTGTTGACTAATTCTAATGAACCAAAATGTTATGAAGAAGCAGTGCAGGTAGGAACCAGGAAGAAGTGGGAGCAAGCCATGAAAGAAGAGATGGACTCCTTAGCACATAACCAGACTTGGGACTTAGTCAGGTTGCCTACAAGTAAAATAGCATTGTAGAATAAATGGGTTTACAAGCTAAAGGAAGAATATGGAGGAAAACAGAGTTACAAAGCTAGACTTGTGGTGAAGGGGTTTGCACAAAACAAAGGTATTGATTTTGATGAAATATTTTCTCCTATTGTTAAAATGACTTCAATCAGAACTATTTTAAGTCTAGTAGCAGTTGAATATTTTCATCTTGAGCAGTTAGATGTAAAGACAACCTTTCTCCATGGGGATTTGGAGGAAGAGATATATATACAGCAACCACAAGGATATGAGGTAAAAGGGAAGGAGAAACTAGTGTGAAGGTTGAAAAAGAGCTTGTATGGCCTAAAACAGGCTCCAAGGCAGTGGTATCTAAAATTTGACAGGTTTATGCCTGAACAAGCTTATACTAGATGTCACTCTGATCATTGTGTTTATCTCAAAAGGCAAAATGATGGTAGCTATATTATATTGTTATTGTATGTAGATGACATGCTTGTTGTAGGTTCTAGCATGCAGGAAATAAATGTGCTCAAAAGGAAATTGGTAAACACATTTGCAATGAAGGATTTGGGTGTTGCAAAACAAATCCTTGGTATGAGAATAACTAGAGACAGGAAGAATCGCAAATTAACATTGTCTCAAAGTGAGTACATAGAAAAGGTGTGGAAAAGGTTTAATATGCAGAATGCAAAACCAATTAGTATACCTTTGGCTAGTCATTTCAAATTAAGTAAGGAGGCGTGTCCCAAGACTCAGGAAGAAATGGCTCATATGTCTAAAGTTCCATATGCATTAGCAGTTGGAAGCTTAATGTATGCAATGGTCTGCACAAGGCTTGATATTGCACATGCAGTGGGAGTTGTAAGCAGGTACATGAACAATCCAGGAAAAGAACATTGGATGGTAGTGAAGTGGATTCTCAGGTATTTGGGAGGTACCACAAATCAAGCATTATGCTTCGGTGGTTCAAACATTGCTCTACAAGGATATGTTGATGTAGATATGGTAGGTGACAGAGATAATAGTAGCAGCACTACAGGATATGTATTTATTGTAGGTGGAACAACTGTCAGTTGGGTTTCAAAAATCCAAAGTGTTGTTGCACTTTCAACAATAGAAGCAGAGTATGTTGCTGCTATAGAGGCTAGTAAAGAAATGATTTGGTTTCAAAAGTTTCTAGATGAATTGGGTAAGAAGTAGGAGTTGGGTAGGTTATACAATGACAGCTAGAGTGCCATACATCTTGCAAAGAACTCTGCATTTCATTCCAAGACTAAACATATACATCTCAAGTACCATTTCATAAGGTCAGCATTGGAAGATGGACAGTTGAAGTTGGAAAAAATACACACTAGCCAGAATTCTGCAGATATGCTAACAAAAGTTGTAACCAGGGAGAAACTGAGAATCTTCTCAGTTTCAATTGGTCTTCAAGTATGATGAAGAAGATGAGAAATAGCTAGGTCCAAAGTGGAGTCATTGTCTAGCAAATGAAGCAGCAGTGGAGTTGCTATCATCAGTCTCCAAGTGGGAGATTGTTGGGTGTGGAGCCTGATTATCTTCTGTATTCAAATGTCTTAGCCAGATGTATACCCCAGGAAGACTGTACACCCCTCCATGCAGGGGGGACTTGTCCCCCCTGTGGGGGTCCATGGGCCAGCGGTCTCCCGGCGGGGGTTCGGGGGCAGCACCCCCGAAGCTAAATATAGATGTAAAATTGCCTTGTAAAAGTCTAGTAATTTCTACTCAATCTGGGCCATTCATTAGGCGTATGATCTGGCAGTAGAAGTTATGTTTAATTTAGGGTTTTTTGCCCTAGAAGGCAACCCCTCACTATATATGAGGGAATTCTATTGCGTCTATGTACATCTGTATTCTGAGTGAGGAAGAGAGAGGAGATTGAGAGCGAAGAGGGTATTACAACAGATCTACTGTAGGTTGTATCTCTTCAGTTTGTTAGATAATATAATAAAGAAGGACTATCTGTTTCTCCATGGATGTAGCCCAAATTGGGTGAACCACATATATCTGTGTCTCTCTTGTTTTATGTGTTTTTTGTGTCTATATTTTTGCAATATTTTATGTCTTTGATTGCTCTGTAATATATAATTTTCTAACATTCCTACATGTTTTGTAATATTACATATTCATGGCTTAATGTTTCTTGACTTGTTAAGTAGATTGAATTGTAATTTATCTATTATCATGTTTGTTTTCTGTTATTGTTTACTTGCTTCAGGTACTTGAAGAAAGAAGCGAGAGAAAGCTAGAGGGAGAAAGCAAGGTGGGTGTGTTATTGAGGAGAAAGCCATCACTTGTGCCCAGTATTTAGACATGGTCTACTCGTAGTCTGGCACATTGTATGAGATGCTACCCGATGCTCCAAGACCATCATCCGATCTGACAACATCAAAGTCTCTAGCTACACCACCTATTGATGGAGTGATTGGTTCAGTGTTTCAGACTCCCGTGAAATCTTCTTCAAAGAATAAATCAGTCTTGAACACTGGTTCCAATGATCCCTCTAGAAATTCACCTAGTCCTAGTAAAACCTCTGAGGTTCATGTTGTCCAGTCTACTGCAGCGAACAAAAACTATAAGGATAAAAAGAAGGGCAAAGGCAAGGCCAAACCTAATGCCCCGAAATAGGACCCTCCTAAAAATTCTGCTATTGGTTCTTCCCAAAGAAAGCCAAAGTAACCATGCCTCATCTATGAGGAGGATCATTACACTAAAGATTGTCTCTGACGATCTGAACTTATTCGCTTTCTAAAAGGGACCCTGGCTGTCTTAAAAGAACCCTTTCCATCCCAGCAGACCCAAGTGGTAGAGCAGCCTCAATCTTCAGCTTGATTTATTTATCCTATACCTCTTACATATTGGGTGTCCAACATCGTACCGGTGACTAAGAAACAAGGCACCATTCAGGTCAGTTTTGATTACCATGACATTAATTGTGCATGTCTGAAGGGCAATTATCCCACTCCTTTTATAAACCAGATTATAGATGAATGTGTTGGGAGTGAGATTTTCTCCTTTATGGATGGTTTTTCTGGTTATAACCAGATAAACATTGCACCCGCCAATGAACACAAGACCACTTTTATCTATTCGTGGGGGAATTTTGCATATAAAAAGCTTCCTTTTGGCCTTAAGAATGTTGGGGCTACTTTCCAACAAGCGATGTCTTATGCTTTTCATGACATTAAAAACATCGTTTAGCCTTATCTGGATGATCTTCCTGCTCATTCACGTAAGCGCCATGACCATCCCGATCACCTTTGACAAATATATCTTCGTTGTAGAGACTATAACATTCGGCTTAAACCACATAAGTGTGTCTTCTACATCGAGTCCGTCCGACTTCTCAGTTTTATTGTTTTGAAGGATGGTGTTCATCTTGATCCTCTCAAAGTCAAGGCTATTTTTAATCTAACCCCTCCTTCTTTGTTGCACCAATTATAGAGTCTGCAAGGGAAAGCAAATTTCCTTCGTCGCTTTGTGCCTAACTATGCTGAGCTAGCTTCAGGGTTCACCCGGTTGCCTAAGCAAGGAACTCCATTCCGTTGGGATGAGATTGCCCAAAAATATTTTGATGACTTGAAAGTTGTCCTCATTAATTCTCCTTTATTGCACCCTCCGAACTATCATCATGATTATTTCCTCTATCTAGTTGCAACTTCTAGCACTATTGCTATGGTCCCGGTGTAAGATGACGATGAGGTTCATGAACATGTCATTTATTACCTTAGCTGCAATCTCCTCAATACTGAGACCCATTATGCTCATGTCGAGAAACTGGCTTTGGCTACTGTTGAGGTTGTTCAATGCTTTCAGCATTATATCCTCCTCTGCACTACAACCGTGATTTCTAATTGCAACCCCATGACTTATATTCTGACTTGTCAGTTACTTGGGGGCAAATATTCCAAGTGGATTGTCATCCTCCAGGAATTTTATTTGGTGTTCACTACTGCCAAATCGAAGAAAATCACTTGTATTTGATGAGTTAATTTTCTCTTTTCCCTTTGCTTCTCTACCTACTAGTGTTGATGAGTAGCTACCCGCTGAACCTCTCTTTCTAATTAGCACTCTCAATCCTTAGTATGGTGATATCATCATGTATCACCAAATTTCTACCTTCCGGTCTGCATTGTCCAAGGATGATCAACGACGCATTCAACATCAATCCCAACCTTACTGCATCATTGGGGATAATTTATCCCACGTTGGTGTTGATTCGATTCTTCGCCGATGTTTAACTCTCGATGAGGCTGAAAGAGTCTTAAATGACTACCATTCTAGAGCCTGTGGTGGTCATTTGTCTATCTATGCCACTGCTCAAAAGATCCTTTGCACTGGCTATTTCTGGTCCTCCATCTTTAAGGATTGCATTCTTGTTGTTCGCAAATGCCACGAGTGCCAGATTTATCAACGGAAAATGTGCACCCCACCCACTCTCCTTCACCCTGTTATTACCATTGGTCCCTTTGCCAAATGGGGCATCGATTTTATGACATGTAACCCTTGTTCAGCCTGGGGGCATGGTTATATTATTGTTGTCATGGATTACTTCACCAAATGGGCCGAAGCATTGCCTACATATTCAACTGACAGTAAAATGGCGACGTAATTTCTCTTCAATCATGTTATTTCTAAGTTTGGAGTGCCTCAAGCTATTGTCACTGACCATGGCTCCCATTTTCACGATTATATGATGGCTAAGCTGACTTCTAAATTGGGCTTACATCACGACAGCTCAAATCCATATTACCATCAAGCCAACGGCCAAGTTGAAGATGTAAACAAAGTTTTAGCTACTATGCTTTAGCGCACCATTGGGATGCACAAATCCAATTGGCATCTCATGCTTTTTTCAAATTTGTGGGCCTACCGAACCTTGACTAAAGACACAACTAGATTCACCCCTTTTCAACTCGTCTATGGTCTGGAAGCTACCCTACCGATTGAATGTGAAATTCCCTCTCTCAAATTGGTTGTTGAATTACTCCCTAAGACCTCACCTCAAGAAGAGTGTCTCCTATATCTCAAACAACTAGATGAAACCCGTCGTCTTGCTGCTTTAGTCATTCAAGCAAAGAAAAGGCGAGTTAAATCCCATTTTGATCAGTCAGCCTCTGCTCATGATTTTTTTGAGGGAGATTTGGTCTTGCTATATGACCAAGCTAACGATAAGCTGGGGGTAGGAAAATTCGAGCCCATGTGGCATGTGCCCTATATTGTCAAGTGTGTATTACAAAAAGGGGCTTATGAGCTAATTGATTATGAGGGTAACCCTTTGAGCAAGCCCCGCAATGGGTTGTACCTCAAAAATTATTATGCGTGAGACATCTCATATGATTACTTATGTACATAAGTGTGTTATTAATTTTTTGTAGTTTGGTTTGGTGTGTTTTTCAAGCAGTTTTCCTGCTTATTATGTCTTCACCTGCTTTGCAGATGTCTGTGACTACTTATGTCGGTTTTGTTGATGGTGCTTTCCATAGTACCTGGAATTTATCATCCACAGAATGGGCTATCTATGACCCTCATGGTGAGTTGATTGATCTTCAAGGCATTTGTTTGGGTCAAAACACTAATAACATTGTTGAATATAGCGCAGTTCTCGAATTCTTGTCAGAAGACATTTCTCTTGACATTCTAGAAAAGGTTGTTAGCCTTGATTCGCAACTTGTTGTTCTTCAGCTCAATGGGCAATATTCTGTCAGAAACCCTCAAATATTGAGAATTTATTTGTGTATTCTCTCTTGGAAAGAAATTTTGATTATATCACATATCATCACATTCTTAGGCATATGAATACATTAACAAATGCATTGGCTAATTATGTTTTAGACAGACATTTATGCAATATGTGAAAAACATTGTATCATAGTAAACTAGAAATATAGCATATATATGTCAATAATGTTTGAGTGTAATACATCAAAATCCAAAAAATAATATGTGTTCCAAGTACATCTGTGGCTCATGGGCCTCAAAACTGTAAATGCTAAACTATGGACTACTCTACGTGATGCTCGTGATAACATGTTACTGCTTGCACTACACGAGTTAGTAATTGGCAAATCCAATCTGACACTCCCACTGTGTACCTCTAGTAATGATGAGGAATGTCCTAGATCCATGCATACTCTGGGATCCTTCTCGTCAGGCCCTCCAAATTTCGAGCAATCCCCTCTTCATTGTCCACTCCTTCTTGATAAGGAGTGACCTCGAACTGTCAAACCACGCATCTAGCTATAGGGGACATCCATGTTGGTCTCTCTAGTCGAACATTTACAGTTACAAATTCAAAGTGTCATGAATACATATATGCAAAAAACAATAAAAAACAAAAAAAAAAAAAAAATTTCTCACCTCCATCGTCAAAGTCTTCTCCCTCTGGGAATGGCATGTCAAGGTCAATGTAGAAGTCAGTGTCGTCGTATGCCCAATCCTCCATGATGATCAACTATCATCTGAGCCACACAAAGAAGGCGGGCCTATAGGACATCTGTTGGACCCCTCCAGATTTTGGCATCAGCTCACTCCATCGAACCATCCTTGATCTCGTGGTACTGGGGAGTTCACCCCCCCATCTGATAAATGAACAGTGGGATTCGTTCCAAGAAAAAGGTCACTAGAACAAAGCCATATCCAAATTGCCTCAAGTTCCCTGCTTTGCATTTGCATAGTTGTTGCTTCATTTTCACCTTCATTGCTTCCACGTAGTTGAAAACTGTGGGTGCCATGCAGTCCACAGCATATTGAAAATGGGATTTTTTGGACTCATGCAGTTCTTGAGCCCCAGCTACTTGGTTGATGGTTAAGAGTATTACCTTCAATAGAAGATCATTTATGATCATGAAATCGATCTTGCCACTTGTTGATTTAAGAGCTCCCGAGAAATGTTGGGAAAGAAGCATGTTTACACTCGCCCCAATGGGCCTGCCTCCATACAATTGGACTAGTTCCCCTCTACGAGATAATCCAGTAATGAAATAGATTTCTGAAGTCTCCAAATCTAGATCTTGGTCATGGATCAAAAATAACTCCCATCCAATATCCCATAAACTGATCAGGTATTGGAGTAGCTCAGGTTGAGCCTATAGGCCCGGGGTCAGAAAGAACTTGAGGAGCCCACAATTCCTCAATGCATCCAAATAGTTTGGATCCTCCAAGGCCATTTGATCTATTCTTCCATGTTCATGTTCTTTCCACTCAATCACCATATTTTTACTTTGATTTTCCTGTAAACATCCCACATTTAACTTAACATCAATTTTTGAAAGGGAAATTTCTGATTTAAAGCAATGAATTTGGGCAAAATTCACAAAAATTCGATTATCTACACCAGTGCGAATGTTTTTAAAACAGGTGTCCCAATGAAACGAGACCCCAATGTGCTAAAAGCTCACAATTGGCACGAACTTGTGCCCAGATCCCACATCGACCATGGGCGATTTTGTTTGCTAAAAATCCCTCAAATCCCTAGAAAGATAGTTAAATGCTTAAAAATAGGTATCAATGTGAAGATTAGGGCCTTGGATCTTACCTACAACAAATGGTTCAACGATCGAATTCCTGGATCCGCAGCAATCTACACCTAAAGATTTAGGGCACAAGTGGGTACAAATTGCTACGAATGAGGTAAATGAGGTAAATGGTAAAAAAAATTTACTTTTTTCCCTTTTTATAAGCTTTTCGCTATGTTTTAGGGTTTTAAAAAGTATTTTTCGCCATTTTTCCTAGAAATGGATAATGCATTTGATTATTGTGCAGCGACAGGTGATGGTTTATCGGCTATTTAAGTTGTTTTACCAACTCGTAAAAAATGAAATGAAAATATTACCGAGTATTTTTCCCTTTTTGACTCATTAAAGAAAATAAAAATAGGGAATCTGCTTTAAGCTCTTTTCTAACTCTCAAAACAAGAAAACGTTATCGAGTTCTTGTCGTTTTGACCTCGTAAATGATTTCAAAATGTCATTTACCCAGTATACATTTACCCCTTTTTCAGGATGGGATAAACTATTTACGAAAAAGGTACTCCTTGGCTAACATGTTCAAGAGGTTCTTTCGAGTATTGTTTTCTACCTTTTCAGAGTCAAGAGACAACTTTACGAAAAGGGACCTTTTGGAGTTTTCTTTTTCGTGTTTTTTTCAAACTCTCTAAACATGGAAAAGATACCAAGTTTTTCCTTTGTCGAACTCGTTAAAATTTAATGACATTGGATTTGTCACCATGATGGACATTGAGCTTCTCCTTCCTAGGGCTCGTTTTTTATGAAACCAACTCACAAAAAGATAGAAAAGATAGATCAATGCCTTATAATTCAGCCTCTTCGAGGGGGCAACCTCCTTTACATTACACAAATGAACAATTCTTGGATGATTCAAATGACAAGACCTCCTTTCTATATATAGGAGTCTAAGGGGTCATAATATAATCAGAGCTGCCATAACAATAATAATGTAAGGGCACAATAATAACAATAGTGGGCTTCTATGGGGCACAATAGTAACAATATGGGGTCTAACATGTCACTCTCCTTCAAAAAGTGTTATCCTCAATGCTTGAGTAGTTCTTGATGCTTCTGTATAAAATTCTTGTCCTCCCATGTGGAATCTTCAGTGGGTAAGTTCTTCCACTTGATGAGATAATCTGAAATTCATCGATTTCGTAGCTATTGGGTTCTTGTTTCTGTGACTGCTACAAGTTCCAATATGATTTTTCCTTCCTCTTCAAGTTCTGGAAATATTGTTTGAATTGGGATCTTCTGCAACTTTTGAATGAGTGGCCATACTTCTTTGTCCTTCTTCCATTCATCCCTTACTTCATTTATCCAATCTGGTTGGATAATAGAAATAGCACAAAATAATGCTTCCACATCCTCATCCTTTCTTGAGAGTGCATCCGCAACAAAATTTTCTTCCCTTTTCTATAGATGATGTCAAAGTCATAACCCAAAATATTTGTGACCCATTTTTCCTATTCTTCTAAAGATAATAGTTGTTCTAAAAATTATTTAAGAATATCATGATCGATTTTTACTTGAAGTGTCTTCCCATTCGGTAAGGTTTCCATTTCTTAAGTGCAAGTAGTATTGCCAACATTTCCTTATAAATAGCTTGCTTGAGATGTAGAAGTAAAAATACCCAATCACCTACATTAAAACATTTTTCACTACGATGTTGATCTACCTATTGTTTCATTCGATTTTGCACCAAATTGGTGTTATCCTTTAAAAGTTGGAGAACTTGTTGTTGATGATCTATGTGATCTTTCATTACTTGAACCTTTTTCTCCTTGATATGCCCTTCTATCTTGAGAGTTTAAGGAGTGGTAATTTCTTCCAATGCTTTACAAGATATGGTCGGATTCATTTCTTGACGCTCGATGTGATCTTTCACTTCTTGAACCTTTTTCTTCTTGATATGTCCTTCTATATTGAGAGTTTTAGGAGTGGTAATTCTTTCCAATGCTTTAGAAGATATAGTCAGATTCATTTCTTCTTTCTCTGGGTTGGTTCCTGGTGTATATACTCTTCTTTTGATGTTTCTTGATCCTTTTCATCCTCCTATCCACAATCAATGTAAAATAATTTCTTCTCTACACACTTATGACCTTTAATGTATTTTGTTATCACAATTGTAACAAAGCCCTTTTTCTCTTTTTTCTTCCAATTGTTGTGGTGTATCCCTTGTAGGTTGTGGAAGGCTAGGAGAAACAACACTTCCATATCTATAGTTGTGAGGGGTAGACTTCCTTGTTGCCATAATTTTTCTTTCCACTTTGTAACAAAGCCCTTTTTCTCTTTTTTCTTCCAATTGTTGTGGTGTTGCTCTAAAGAAGGTGTTGCTCTTTGTATCCTCATAATGTGCTATCATTTTCTCTGTGAAAATTGACCACGTAACAAGTTGTTTACAAGAATAAAGACCTTTATACCATAAAAATTGATCTAGTTCTAAATATGAAGATGTAATACATACCTTTTGTAACTCTGGTACACCATGTAGATCAAAATATTTCTCCATCTGTAATATCCAATTTATCGAATCCTTGCCATCAAACTTCCTCATCTCGCTTTTTCTTAATTTTAGGAGCTCAATCTTGAAACGATTGTAACTCTATAATTTCATATATTCTAGTTCTGCAGTCATGACCTGCAGTAGCCCTCTGTGTCCTATTTCCAATGCCACTAGTCTGATTGAAATTGGATTCTCCAAGAAAAAGTTATGCATAATCTCTCAAGATGAACTGATTATATACCTTTTCAGAAGAGCGAACTTGTATTAAGTGCCACATGTCATTGTTTTGGCCTTTGGATATAAAAAATATGCACAGGAAACTACAGTCCGTCGTCTTTCTACAACTTCTTATGAAATTTCAATCTAATGCTTAGAGAGACAATTATGACAATTTTCCCCAGGTCACCTTTTTAGAATGTAATTCTGGAGTCTGCAAAAAGGCCAACTTCCTTAGATCATATCTCTGCAAATATAATGCGAAAATCTCTGAAATTCTGACAGGAGGTTCAGAACTATTTCAACCCAAATGGGTTTATTTTTTGGCATCTGAAACATCGCAAAAAAAAAAAGTTATAGCGAAAATGCCACAATGACCTGTTTGGAGCAGCAAAACCCTAGAATCCAAAGCTCTCATACCAAATGTTATGAAACCAGCTTACAAAAAGATAGAAAATATAGATCAATACCTTATAATTTAGCCTCTTCGAGAGGGAAACCTCCTTTACATTACACAAATGAACAATTCTTGGATGATTCAAATGACAAGACCTCCTTTCTATATATTGGAGTCTAAGGGGTCATAATATAATCAGAGCCAACATAACAATAATAATGTAAGGGCACAATAATAAATATAGTGGGCTTCTATGGGGCACAATAGTAAGAATTGGGGACTACATGGGTACAACAATATAATAAGGGGGTTGTACTAATAACAATAAGGGGTTACACTAGTAGTATAGGGGCCTAACATTGTTAATCTTACTAATTCAGATCTATCTGAAGGATGGAATTATATTACAAACATATGCTATCCCCTTCAAGCTTGTGATAAAAAATAATTGCGGTACCTGCCAGAAATGGTGGGGGAAAATGGAAAATTTTTACCAGTTGTGTCAGCAACTTGTCACTCTTGAACATGGCACTCTTCTGCTTCGTGTCGGGTTGGGATATCCTCACTTTATCATTGACCTTCCTGGCTTTACATTATTCACTTTTTCCTTTCCATTTGATCTTTTCCATGTCACCATGACCTCCGATCCTATGGATCCAAAAAGCTGCCAAACTCCGGATTCATGTCACCGATATGTTCAAGAGTTAATCCTTTTGTAGTTTACACTCATTCCTGATTCTCTTTATCATTCATAATCATTGCATCCCCTTGTATTGCGTCAATGATGTGAGATACATCATGGCCCTCCTTCGACAAGGTCAACTCCTGTCGACTTCAGCTCATATCCGGGAAGTTGGTCGAAAGACTCCCTTCCAATACCTTAGAGCTTGCATGCCCTAATGGCAATTTCTTCACACTTGATGACAAGTTCTCATTATTGGCTTTCAATCAAGTGGCTTCACGTGTGTTTGACTTCAATTCCGTATTCACACTCCATGAATTTTGTTGTTGATACCTTGAGATCCATTATCATTATTCGTGGTTTCTCTCACGCTTGTTAATGGTTCACATCATTGACCAGTAATCAAGCGACTTTGTAGCACGTTCGAATTTGACACATCTATTCATATGCTAGAATATTGTACTTTGATCGGGTCATGTTGGAGCATAAGACCCTGCGCTCATATTACAAAAGCCGAGGTTGCAAGGCGATGTGACATGATCATGCTTACATACATGTCTCTTTCAGATGGATGGCTACGACCATACCATGAATTTGTTATATGTGATCCTTCTCATTATTGGATGGTTGTGACCATACCATGAATCTGTTATATGTGATCCTTCTCATTATTGTATGGTTGGGACCATACCTTGGGTTAGATATGATCCTTCTTACTAGATGGTTGTGCCCACACCTTGGATCTATTTACATGATCTTTTTCTAGATGGTTGTGTCCATACCTCGATTCATGTATCAGAGATTTTAGTGATGTATATGTATCTATGCTTGCTTGCTGGTTTTCTGACAACATTTTTCGGTTCCATGCATCTACTCGTAAAGCATTTCACCCCTCACTCTTCTTTGGCCTTCATGCTTTAGGGGGCATCTGTTACACAAAATTTTGTCACTATCCCTGTACTCCCTGTTCCTTGATCCTGGAGGACCTCTACAGTGACCCTCATGTGTTTTCCTTTCATGAAGAACATGTCCTTACATCACTCTTCATCTACAGAACATTTCCCTCTTACATCATTTCCCAAGAATATTCCTTCAAACTTAGTTTTCAAGATCGGCGCTATCACTCAGTTTCTTCCCTGCATTAATTTGCAGAGTCTAACACTGGGCCTAACACCAAACATCACTACTAATCCATTCATGACCTGCATCGACCCTCTTTTGGAAAGTTTTTAAAAATGGAGTTGAGGCTTCCATGTTTAGAAGCTTCGTGAACAGAAGTCTGGTAAATGGTTAGTCGAGATAGAGTCGAGAGAGATTGTTTAGGCCTCTTTCCCCTATTAAGATGGAACAAAACAAAAGGGATAAGGCCTATACCATCATAAGGGGATCCATTTACCCTCTCTCAAGCTATATAAACTCCTCCTTTTCCAACCCCATCTAGTTAATGAAAGGGCTGGAATAATTTGCAAAATCTTAATAGCCAAAACAACTCTTGAGAGCCTTAGCCTTCTAGTTTGTGCTTGTAAATGGAGAATAAGCTTGTAGTTTGTTTGGTTTGGAGAAAAGAGGAAGAATCCTTGAAATTTCATTATTTGAGGTTAATCATGAGCTGCTAATAGTGGTGTTGGAACCCGGACACGTCGAAGTAAACCTGCGACCCTTCACCCCGAATGCATTGGTGAAGGGTCGCAAGATGTCATTGATCAATCTCATGAATATTGCAGGGGAATTTGTCAACTCAAAAGGCATGACCAACCATTCAAAAAGGCCCTCCTTCAATTTGATGGCAATCTTCCACACATCAAAGGGTTCAATAGGCACCTGGTGATAACTGAACTTCAAATTGTTCTTGCTAAAATATTTGGCCCCCTTGAGCTGGTCTAGAAGGTCATAAATCCATGGGATTGGGTACTTATTTTGTACAGTGATCTTTTTCTATGACCGATAGTCAATACAAAGTCTTCAGGTCCCATCCTTCTTTTGTGCCAATACAATCAGGCTCCCACAAGGTGATGAGATTAGCTTAATGTGCCCTTTCTACAACAACTCTTGAATCTACTTCTTGATCTCATCGTTCTCCAAAACAAGGCATTGATAGATCGGTCCATTGGGTAGATATGTGTCGGGTGTCAAATCAATGGAGTGCGTGCTCTGACAGTGTAGAGGCACCCCCATAGGTGAGGAGAAAATGTCCTTGTATTCCTCCACGACCTTGTCCATTTGCTGTTGCTGTGTGGAGGAACCCTATCTGGAAATTATGGCCACAATCTTCTTCTTTCCCTGAGGGTGAATCATAAGGAAACCAAATTTCATGGTTTGGGAAATGATCTTACTACATTAATTTGCAGTTATCAAAGAGATGGTGGTAGGCGGGGCTACCTTCAGTATCATGTACAACTTATTTCCCAAAGTAATAATCACAGAGCAAGGTATAGACTCATATATAGCATGCCTCTTCCACAAGTATGCTTTTCCTAATAATACATCACAAACTTCAGGAGGGGAAAGATCACATAGTACTTCATCCATGAAGGGCTTGATACTATAGGGAAGGTGACACTATTAGCCGACATGGATATTTTGTCCTTGGTGAAGCCACTCGATGGTGTATGACTATGGTTGTGTTGTAGTTGGTAGGCTCAGTTGCTTCACATCCTCTGCTGAAATGAGGTTCTTTTAGCTCTTGTTGTCGACAATGAACTACAGTGGAGAACCCTTCACTCACATCTATGAGTGGAAGAAGCATTGCCTCTCCTCTGGATATTCAAGCTCATTATTCTGGATCTTAGTGGTGGCCATAATGGCACTGGGCTTCGTATAAATGACCTTCTTCCCTTTGTCATTCCCCTTGTTGGGTTCTGAATTAGAGTCATAACATTTTTCTCATTTGGAAGCCTTCAACTCAGCCAACAGTGACTACTTGGCTCAATACTCACTCATTTTGTGAGTGGAGCTCTTATGGAACTCACACCATTTTCCCATGTCCTTCTTTGTCTTCATGGTGTTTTTCTTTATTTGCGGCTTCGAAGGGTTGTCCTAGGTCACCTCGCCTTGGGTTTGTCCTTTTCTCTATGGTTTGGGGGCACATTTCCCTTGCTTCAAATTCATAGATCCAAAGCCTCACTTCTTCTGTTTAAATTTCTGCTCAATCTTCACATCTTATCGATACACCGAGGAGAGCAAGGAGATATCCAGGAACTCCATCTCTTCCTGGATGTACCTGTGTAGGCAGCCATGGTAATTGAGTACCAAATGTCACTCAAAATCCTTCATACCCAACTTCATTCAAACGGTATTAAAAATATTGGTAAACTTCGACATATCTTGGTCCCTTCCCTGCCGCAACATGGTACACTTTATGTATTTATCCTCATAGCAATTGACAGGGTAGTAGTACTCCCTGATGGAATCCTAGAATGAATTCCAAGTAGGTGTGGGTGAAAATAGTGAGGGTGTACTTTTGTCCTTCTTCTCAGAGTAGGTTTCACATCAGTCCTTGACATGGGGGTTGGATTTGAGAAGTGAAAAATTAATATTTTCCCAGCTAGAAAAATCATGAACATAAAAGTATCCTTATAGTAGATTTTTAACCTATTTATCTATTGTGCTTGCATATATTTGACCTTCAAATATGGGGATGACAAAGTTAACGTGTACCTTAAAGTGTGTGGCACTTCCATAGTAGCTATTGGAAGGAGATATGTCACCTTTGGGTAGCCATTGAAGGATCTAGGAAAACTTTTCCATCATCGCATTCCCTTGTCACTCAAGGGCTTCTTCGAGAAAGATTTTAAAAGGATCTCCTGCCCCCTCGTCTTTCTTCTCTTCCTCCATGGGAGGCCATTAGGATTTATGAGGATGGCCTTACAAAGGTTCTACCAGTTCGAGCCCTAAATCCTTATATCACGAGCTCATTGGGGAAATGAAAAGAGAAAGATAGAAATAGCATACCACTCTCATACCACTGATCTAAGATGCAATGGAAATAACACTTCATATCCATGTAAAATCCATATAAGGCTTGGTTAAAAATACATGTAAAAATATATAAGACCATTGTCATGGGACACGTATTCCATGTTGAATGGTGGGAAAAACATCCTAGGGGGTGTTCATTTGGTTTATTATAGCTAAGGAAATTAGAAAGGCAATGGAAAAGGCTTTGGAAAGGCATGCAAATTTATTGGCATTTTATTTATGAAAATAAAGGAAATTAGGAGAAAAGGAAGGTGAAAGGTCACTAGTTGCATGTGAGGAGGAAAATGAATCAAAATAATGTAAAGTGAATAAAATATATGCCTCATTGATAAAAAGGATTTTGAGGATCAATGGGAAAGCTTGGTCAGTTTAGTTTTGGTGGAGCTCTCTCTCATACTCTCGAACACTTAGAGTTTTCTTGGAGCACTCATGGAGAGTGTGACATACTTGGAGTTTTGGAACAAGAAGGAAAATGAAGAGTAGGAAAGTGCAAGAGGAAATCAGGATCAACAAATACAATGGGTTTTGCTTGCAGGTACTATTTCTGGGAAAATTAGTGTCTTGTTGAACGACTAACCGTCTAGGTTTGGTAGCTAACCTAGAAACAACAATTTAAGAAATTCAATATCTTTCCTATGAGTGACAGATAAGAAAGAGATTATTAAAGGCCAACCTGCAACTTTCGCTTGATCCTCACTTGATCTCCTTCTCCTTTGGTCGATCCCGTAACTCCTCCCCGTACTTAACACTCTTAGAGAGTACCTGCACAGCTATAGAAACAAAGACTTGTTAAAGCATAATGATCCATCATAGCATAAACATCATAGAATCAGAAATATGATAAACAAATGAATGCATTTACAATTAACACAATCAATTGGGAAAAATCTAGGAGAATTACAACCCATAAGAATTCTGATCCAGCACCATCCTCCCAGCTTCAAGCCTTCTTCACCTCATGAATCAGCAAGAACACACCAATAATGACACAATGCTCTCACCTCAATACTAAAACTAGCAGCACTTCCTTACAACTCAGAATAATTCAGCCTTCTAATCTCTTGGATGGGAGATCCTTTTATAGATGATTACAAGAGGGTGAGTCGTCAATGGGGATGATGAATTCCATTCCATTTGTTGAAATTATTTCCACAAGAGAGGGGAATTGGAGATGGTTTCCTAGTTCCCTTGGTCATCCTTGGGAGAATTGAGAGAGGCAAGTGGCATAGGAGAAGTTTCTAGAAGATTCCATGAGCAACCAACTTACAAACTGTCCCAGAATTTTGTCCAACCTCTCCCATCGCACTTATGAAAGGGCCAAACTGTGATGCATCTCACTTAGACAGTGTAGTAGGTGAGATGCATCTCACCCTAACACAGGGCTTTCAGATATGGTTTAGTTTAGGCACTTTCTGGATGATTTCTGAGATGGAACTTTTGGGGAATGAGGCATTCAGATGACTAAGCTTCTTTAGGGTATAAAAAAATCTTTTAGGGGTTGATAAGCCCTAATATCATCAGCATATGAGTTTGGGTTGATGTGCCAAAATATGTCTATAACAGGTACCGAGTTGCATGTATGTTTTCCTCACTAGTTTTAGAATGCATGGCACATGCATGTGGTTTCTTATTTATTATCTATCATTGGCATGGAGGATTGCCTAAATTATAGTGGATTTCCTATCCTTTCCATATCCTAAATATCCATGTTGTTGTGGGTTCATTTCTTTGTTTTTCTGGTTGGTTCTCATGTTTCCTTTAGCTTGGGTTGAGTTACTAGTTCCTAGAAGCCTTAGTTGGACAAACGCTCTAGAAGCCCTATAACAGATTGGGTTGAGTTACTAGTCCTATAAGCCTTGGTTAGAAAAACACTCTGGAAGCCCTTGGTTGTTTGAGTTACTATTCCTAGAAGCCCTGGTTGGAAAATTTCTCTGGAAGCCCAGTGGTAGCTATGGGTTGAGTGACTAGTCCTGGAAGCCTTGGTTGGAATAAATGCTCTGGAGCCCTGGAAGGCTTGGGAAGAGACAATTCTGAAGATGGTTTTGGGATGTCTGACCATGAGGTGGAATCATTGTTTGATGGGTGTATGGTGTCTTGGCCTCTGGAAGCCCTGGATGGTTTTGTATTTATGTGTTTTATGAGATCCCACATTCATGCTCGAAATATGGCATGAGGATGATTGGCTGAAAAGAGATCTGACTCAACCAATCTATGGTCGAGTGAAACATGGTAGTCCCATACTAAGTTGGTTTTTGTATCGTTAATATGAGGTTATTTCTCCTTGTTATTTCATGAGTATTATATTGATTTATATGTGGATTATATGGTGGTTGTTCCCTTGGTATTTCTGTTGTTTATGAAATGTTATGTACTAAGTGGTATCAGAGTGTGGTTCACCCCTCGGACCAGATGGGTTTTGTGTTGGTAATGTGTTTCGGGAATAAGTACCCTAGGGATTTGGGTTAGAACCCCAATAGAGCAGGAGCAAACTACAACAAGAAACACTCATACAACTTAGGAAAAATTCTTATGTAATCAAACTACGTAAGAGCGATCGTACCCAGATTTCCTTCATTCAAACATACATAGCAGTATAGAAGTAAAGCATATTCATGAAATTTGACTTTATATCATATAATCAAATGATTGATCATACATCAAAACAACATTCGTATATGAATTAAAACATAATTTGATGCATAAACAAAGTTAATTTCATAAACAAGATAGCATTTCTTTTATTGCAGTAAGCTATAAATAACATGGAGAGAATTCAATTGAGTCTTCTTCTTCCGGCTCCAAGTGGAACCGTCCTTCGGATTTGTCCTATCCCAGCCTTCGACAATCTTCTTCCATAACCAATGTCGTGATATCTCAAGCAAGAGGGAGAATATCTATAATCAAGGAAACAAGGGTTTCCTGAAGCTTGGGGAAGCGCATGAGGCACAGGTATTCATCAGACTCAGTCAGGCATAATCTCAGTATAATAACTCTATCTATTCTCCTCCTTTAAGCCTTCCCATAGAAGTCTATTTATACTTCTCCCAATTAGTTTTTTAGTTGGGAAACAGTTGGGCCACGGGCAATAGGAGGTAATCAACAGGTAAAACCCATGAACTCCGCCTATAATTAAGGAAATTTAATTTTTTAAGTGTTTTAAGACATATACACGGGTTGGGTATTGACTAACCCTTGTGTACACGCTTTTATCTCAGTGAAAAGTAGTGTACAGAGAATAAAACAATGTTTTTAATATATTTGGACCAAGTCTAGAAGGAGGGTTTCCCTAGGCCATAAACCAAGCATCACAAATACCAAGGGTGGTAAATGGTGCTATAACATAATGCATTCACATCTATTGCATATGTATTCCTTATGCTTGTAGTCCATTTGCTTGTTGCATTTGCATGGTGTTTATCATAGTTTTAGTGATGTTGCCATGTGAAGGTTGATGATGTCGTTGTTGGGGTGCAATAGTCATGAATTCATGTCAGTTGTATATGCATTTGTTATGCATGTCAGTGTCTATATGTTATTATGCATGCATTGTCATGGTTATCATTATACATGTATAGTAGGTCAAACATTCATTGTGAGGTAATTGTATGCATTTTAGATCATCATGATGTTGTTGGTTGTTATGATGCTGATGTGTTAGTTGAGAAAGAGAAGGAGGTGCCGACCATCAAAGTGAAGTTGCCACATTGGACCTCGAGGCAAGAGCATGTCGTCATACAAGTTTGTATGTTGGGCATGCAGGTATGTAGGTTAGGGGTTGTTATATGCATTATGGTTATGTGTATGCCTTTCATTATATTGATGTTATGGTTACATACATGATAGATGCTAGTTTATTAGTGTAGTCATATGAAAATGTGTTAGATAGTCATGAATGATAGTAACTTCTGGTTGTAAGCATTGATATTGTTGTTTTAGGTTAGATAACTTGATGATGATGTTATATGTTGTTGATGAGTATGTTATAGGTTAACTTGTTGTTGTATATGATAGTTACCTTGATGAGTATGTTATATGTTGTTGATGAGTATGTTATAGGATAACTTGTTGCTTTTTATATGATAGTTAGCTTTATGATTAGGTTATATGTTGTTGATGAGCATGACATATAACTTGTTGTTGTTATATGCTAGTAACTTGATGATTAGGGTTATTACATTGAAGATCTTGATGTTACATGTATCATGCTAACCTGGATTGGTCTACAAATATGGTTAGGGTTACGACATTCAGGTATGAGTTGAAATATTTGTGATACTGTGGTGTACTAATCTAGACTGGTTGTGCATATGTGATTGATATGCATGAATGACAATTTTTTATGAGCTTATGATGTGAACATGTTAGCTAGTTACTGTTATGGATATCAGGACCTTATTTATGTTTGTGTTGATATGTTGTGAAGTTATATCACGCTAATCTAGATTGATTGTGCAGACAAGATATCCTCTCCTAAGATACATTAAGGTATGAGTTTTCTTATGTCCTCTATTTTGTGTTTGAATGTTTGACTATGTCGTTTACATGTTGGAGTGTTTGGTGTCTATTATGTCATCTACATGTTGTCTGATTGTTTGATTAATTGAATGATATGAGTATGTGTCTATAAGATTTATTTCTTAAATGATCTTGTTTTAATATGATTACTAACACATATGTGATTGAGACAACTGATATGTACTTGAGTGTAAGTAGGTGATATTTTTAGCATTATGCATTACGACTGATGAATGTGAGTTGATTGTTGAAGTATGACATGTTTTTTAGACTTGGTAAAGGTTGGTTTCAAATTAATATAAATGATGTCTTGATCTTTGGAACATGAGACTAACATGTGTGAGCAATTGTAGGGCAACAAGCTTGGTATTAACTTGACAAGGTAATAGTCCATGTGTTTATATAACTAACAGTTGGGTGATGTGACAGTGCATAGTAAGACTCAATTACAACAAGGAAAAGGTAAAAGAAAGGAATTGGGTGAAAATTCCTTTGGCTATGTTTGGAAACCACAATTCCAAACAAATGAGTGCTTTGCATACAGGAAGTCTTCTTAACCTTGAATTTGTGTGATATTTTGAGGATACATGTTATATTCGTAAATATGTATTTGACAGATATAACAATTGGTTCTAGCTATGGCTAGTTTCATCAAAGCATTGGAGTTCCTTGAGAGATAGCGTGGTGTGTTAAGTTGCAAGCAAAACGTACTTGGCACAGTAAGGTAAGGTAACTAGTGTATTGTTATGTTTATTTATGCACTAATAGTTATGTGTTTATTGCAATATGATGCAGGGGATTGCATGGCAAGGAGACTACCATGAACTTTTGAAGAAGGCTCAAGTTGAGCTTTTCCGTGGAAGCACTGGGAACCATGGGGATTGAGTCATCGTGTCTATTGAGAGTCTTGTGATTTTGATTATTTTTTCTTTGTTTTTGCTTGATTTTTCTCTTTTTTGCTTCTTTTTATTTCCTTTTATGTTTTGATTCTTTGGAATTGGTTGGGAAAAAGGAAATTTAATGGAGCTCAGGGAGAGATGAATGAAACTTAGCAGGTAATGTAAGACTTGAATGAAGTTGTGTGCATGTATAAGGGAAACTAAAGGCAAGAGTAAGACAGTCGGTTGGATTGGTTTGGTCCATTGGTGTAAATGGATAGTGGTAGGAAAATCATGAGAAAGGTAATAGGAGAGGTGAATTAAATGGATCTAAGGTGTCATATGCCTTGGATATGTTGGAAACAATTGTTCTCAATGTTGCGCATGGTGTGCACAAATAAAGGGAGTTATCTTAACCTTGGCCTTATGCTATCTGGTAATTATGTTATGATCACAATTATGATGATGTTTACATACGTATGTATGTGTGTATGTATGTCGTTGTTTGACATGATCATGACTATTTTATGCTAATTTTTATGTATATGTATCTATGTATCTATGTCACTGTCCAATAGGGTTGTCAGGATCATTCTTGTGGAGGAATGATTTCTTATGAAAGTGAATAGCATGACGAGGTTCCTAGTCTTATGGGGAATCAAGTGGGGTTAGCAGTGATGACAAATATATGAGGTCAGTATCATGTGGATATGAATTGATATTGTATTCTTGTATTATACCTATGTTTATGTTATGAAATGAAAATTTGAGGGATACATCAATTGAATGAAAGCAGTGAGATCCAAGGCATGTTGGGACAAGCATGGATAAGACACTAGAAGCAAGGTTTCTTGGTAGAGACGATGTGGTTTTGGATGTGTGGTACTACTATTTTGCATATGTTATATATTTTATACATGTTGGATATGTGGTTCTCTGTACATGTTGTACTATGTGCATGATGGATATGTGGTGATGTATCCATATAGTACTATACACATGATGGATATGTAGTGTTGTGTGCAGGTGGTGTTGTGTACATGTCGTGCATATAGTATTGTGTACATGTGGTGTCATGTACATGTTGTGCATATAGTTTTGTGTATTTCTAGTGTTGTGTACATGTTGTAAAGGTGGTACGATGTACATGTGATGTTGTGTACATGTTGTGCAGGTGGTGTTGTGTATATGTGGTATTATGTGAATTTTGTACATGTTGTGTTGTGTACAAGTGGTACTATGTATGTGCAACATGTAGTCATGGTATCGTGACATTTGTAACATTTGTATTCATTGTGTTGTACTCTGTGTACATATTTGTGTTGTGTTGTACACCAGGTGCAGGTGTTTGTATTGTGTTGTGGTGTACCCTGGATGTAGGAGTATGTATTGTGTTGTGTTGTACACTGTGTGTAGGTGTATCTGTGGTATGTTAGGTGTAGGTACATGTATTGGGTGGTGTTTTACATTGGGTATAGATGTATTGTGTTGTGTTGTACGCCAGGTATAGGTACATGTATTGTGTGGCATTGTACATCAGATATAGATGTATGTGTTGTATTGTATATAAGGCATAGGTGTATGCATCATGTGGTGTCCTACATTTTATGTGGATGTATGTGTTGTAATGTACATTGTGTATGTGTACGTGATTGAAGAAAATAAAAAGGCATTGGGTGTTAGGTGGGTGTGGCAACCGATCTGATGTGCGTATAGAAAGAACAAAGGCTAATGTAAGGATCGATGAAAGATAAGTATCGGTATTTTATTTTAGTTTTATTATGCATGTTATCTATGATTCTGACTTGTCATGGTTACATGTGATTTATGATTTTGCTTTATGATGATTTCTTGCAATTCATGATTTTAATTTATGATGGTTGAGTTTGAGCTAACCGGATGTGATATGTTTATTCATGATGATTTGATCAAATGGTTAGTTTGACTTGTTGTGACAGGAAGCAAACAAGATCGCAAGTGTACCTTATTAACAAGCTACCAATGAGGTATGATGTGAATTTATTACAATTTAGTTTAAATCTAATCGAAGTTATGTTTTTGGTACAAGAAGCATGGAAATTCCTGATTGGGTGGTTGAAACTGACTACAAGAATTAGCGCGTCAACAGAAAAGAATTGGAATAGGCAACAATATTCCGATAAAGCACTTCATGTAGGTTTTAACCCCGTACATAAATTACCTTCATATGAATTCTAAAACACAGAAAATTAACAATGCGAGAGCATAACACATAAAACACATATACACAAAGATTTTCCCTTGGATCCCAAAATCGGGACTACCAACTTGATTTTTCATTATGTTCCTTTCAATTTTATAATACATATTTATACATGTCAAAGAATCTAATACCATGGACCAAAAACCATCGCGTCCAAAAACATGTTCGAAAATCATGCACAAAACCATAGGTGGGTTCGCCCAACCTAACATAGGTTCCAAAACCAAAATTTTCTGGGGTGCTGCCCCAAACCCCATAGAGTGGGGTTACCTGCACCCCTCAAACCCCCTATGACCCCCTCACTATGCAATCAGTGCAACGAAAGGGGGATCTTTGCCCCCCTTCTAACCCCCTGGTTAACTACGTGGGCTAGTCGTGGAAAGAATATAACACAACCCAACACTTCAGGAGCAAGGCCATTGTGGGACACTGGTACCCAATAGTTTCCATTGATTTCCTTGAGCATGGTATGACTGGTATGATGGTTTTAAGGTAGGGATATCATAATTACTATCAGACCACACGTTGAGAAAGAAGAGAGCTTAGTCCCACAATTTTTCATTAGCTTAAGAATTCATGATTGTAAAATTCACTACTGCATGTTGGACTCTAGGGCATCTCACAATTAATGCCCAAAGAAATCACAGATAAGTTAGGGCTAGACATTATATTGAATCCAGTAGAGTAAAGTGTTTGGGTATAATCAAAGACTTATTGTGGTACCAGCCTAGGTGCCAGTGAAAATTATTGTCATGGATGTGGTGGTGGAAGATATCTCGCCCAACTATGACATGCTTTTGTCTAGGAATTGGGGAGCCAAATTGGTGGTTCTATACAACTCGATACGTCCTACGCTACTATAGTTGTTTTTGGGGTGGTACACGTCATTTATAAAGAGAGTCTCGACTCACCTATACTATCAACCTAGAAAAATATCTCAATAATAATCTTGTTTATGCTTATGATGATAACTTAGGAAATTGTTTTTTGACTATATTCGATGGGGATAAAGATTTAATGCATGATAAATAACACATACAAAAAATGGAGACAAACACTAGCTCTGTCTAGAAATTTTTCTTTGACGGTGCGTAATCGAAATCCAGGTCATAAGAAGGAGTTGTTTAGATTCCACCAACTCAACAAAATGTAACCTACCCTTTCAAATTGAGTTTTGAAATCACAAATATGTCACTGAGTACAAATCTCTTATTTTTGGAATTGAAAATATAGCTCAAAAACTTAACATCCAAAACTTGGCCATATTTAATGATTCTAAATTGGTGATTAAGTAGGTGAAAAACAAATTTTAGACCAAGCATCTTCGATTAAGAACTCATCAAAATCAAGTTTTGGATTTAATTGATAACTTTTTCTCAACAATTAACTTCACCACTATTCCTAGGGATAGAAATCAATTAGTAAATGTTTTGGTTGTAATTGTAGCGGCCTTCGTCCCACCTAATGAAACAAAATTTAAAATATGAAATTGATGTCTTGTATCAACCCTCCATCCCTGACAATGTTAAGCATTGGCACATGTTCGATGATGGCCAAGAAATAAAAATATTTATTGAGGTTATGGGGGAATTTTCTGAACAATGCATCAATGAGGAGCTAGAAGATAGTCAAATAGATGTCAATGCCTCTCAGTTTAAAACGAGGATAGGGAAACATGATATCATTCAACTGAAAAACAATTATATTCTGAGAGGATTGATTTCCCTAGAAAATTCTTTGATCGCAATGATGTCAATTCATACCTAACCCTCAAGCCTTTAAACTTAGAAATTGAATAGGTTAACATCAGAACTAATATTCACAACAAATTAATTAACTTATCTTGAGATTTTTCCTAGGAGGTAAAAAAATGATATATAAATCTCCTTACTAAATATTATGGCATATTTTCCTTGAGCTATGACAATCTAAAATCATGCGAACAAGATATAAGTGAGTATAGAATACCTTTAAAGGAAGATGTCAAGCCTTTTAGGAATACTCTAAGGCATATTAATCCTCTCTTATTTCCACCTATTGAAAATGAAATTAAGGAGCTTCTAGATGCAAAAATAATTCTCCCACTAAGGTAGTCTAATTGGGTGGCTAACTTGGTCCTTGTTAAAAAAAAATCATAGTGAAATTATAATGTGTGTCAATTTTAGAAACATCAACCCAACCTGCTTGATGATAATTATGTTACCAAATATGGAATCCATTCTCCAAATGGTAGTGGGACCATGTCACATTTCTATGATGGACGACTTTCCTGGTTATAACCAGATTGCAGTTCGAAAGGAAGATATGTTTAAGATTTCTTTCACCACCCCTTGTTGTACCTTTATGTATCAAAATATGCCCTTTGGGCCAATGAATGTCGGGACCACTTTTCAAAGGGCCATGGATATTTCCTTCGTGGATGAGAAGGATCACTTCATTGTCATTTATTTAGATGGTATGATTTTTTTCTCCCAATCTAATGAGTTTTATCAAAAACATATGGAGGTTGTGTTTAAAAAATGTAGGAGATATAGTTTGTCTTTAAATCCCAAATTTTTTTCGCTATGACCCAAGACAAGCCTCTTGGCCATATTGTATCATAATAAGGAGTTAGGATAGATCCTAAAAGGTTTGAATCGATACAAACAATTCCTCTTCCATGAACTTAGAAGGAAATCCAGGACTTTCTAGGAAAGATTAGTTTTTTAGTAGATTTATTCCTAATTCGCAGAAATTGTTAAACATATAACATATATGCCTAAGAAGGGAAGAGAATTTATGTGGAATGAGGAAGCTAAAATTTCCTTTTCAAAAATTAAACAAGGTATTATGGAAGCCCCAAACCTTGTTAGCCCTAATTATACAAAGGATTCATTATTTTCCCATTCGCATCAGAACACACAATTGTTGTTGTCCTTTTGCAAAAGAAACAACAAGGTTATGAATAACCAGTTTCCTTTTTTAGCAAAGCTCTACAAGCCGCTGAAATGAAGTATAATATAATAAACAAGCAAGCTTATTCCCTAGTAAAAACCTTAAAGGCTTTTATGGAATACATTATGTAGTCTAAGTCTATCGTATATCTCCCTAATCCGGTTGTTAAATATATTCTGATTCAACATGTCCTAGAAGTGACACGTGAAAAATGGATTGTGAAGATACAGGAGTAAGATCTTGAATTAAATCCTATTAAAATAGTTAATGTACAAGGACTAGAAAATATCTTAACTGAGGTCATTCATGAGGCATTGGGGGTTAACCTATCGACTCTCATGGAATCCACTACACAACCTAGAGATGTAGTGCAGGATAAGCAGTTAAGGTTACTCCTACGTCAAGCTAATTCCACACTAGTTAGTCAAAGGTTTTTGTCCTCTGAGTGATATGGAGATATCATAACCTACCTCTAGAATTTATAGTTGTTAATTCATCTGAGCAAATCAATAAAGCATTCCTTGAAATAGAACCATGTAAGATATTGTATAATAGATGGTAATTTGCATTGGAAAAACCCATTATGTGTCTTGCTAAATTGTATTTTTCCATATCAAACCAACTATCTTATTTCCCAACACCACAACAGTGTGTGTGGTGGTTATTACACCTGGAAGGACACCACACATAAAATTGTAAGAAGTGGTTTGTATTGACCCACCTTGTTTGTATATGTAAAAAAAATAGTCTGAGCATGTCATCAGTGCCAAGTCTTTGTCGGGAGGAAAAAACTGGCTACATTACCTTTGAAATCCATTGTAGCTAAAGCACCTTTTCGATAATGGGGATTATATTTCATTGGTGAGATCCATCCCTCGTCCAATAGCCAACATTGTTGGATCATAAACGCGACATATTAATTTGACAAATGGGATGAAACCCTCCCTTTAAAGAAGATTAACAATACGACAGTAATGGACTTCTTCGTAGAGAACATATTTTCATGTTTTGCGTGCCCTAATAAGATTATTACTAAGAATGTTAAAAATAATTTCTCAAAGAATTTTCAATTTTTTTTCGATAACTATGAGGTTAGCTTGGGACATTAGACATCCTATTACCCCCAAGGGAATGGCTTAGCTAAGTCCACCAACAAAAATATCTTGAAAATTCTTAAGAAAACTTTAAATTCTAAAAATAAAAAATGGGATATGATGTCGAAATATGTTGTTTGGGCATATAGTCTTAGAACAAATAAATCTATAGGTACCTCTCCCTTTCAATTAATATATGGTTTAGACGTTTTCATTCCACTTTATCTTGGCAAAAAACTCACGAAAAGGTTACAGGAAATTAAGGAATAACCAAATGATTTGCAGCGTAAGATTAATCGGATGATCCATGTACACCGAGAAAGAAAACAAGTTTATGAAAAAATTGCTAAACATCAAGCTAAGGTAAAACAACTAATTGATAAACATGCTAGGGAGAGAATCTTTGTCCCTAGAGATTAGGTTTTGAAGTGGGACAAATGAAATGACGAACAGGTAAGCATGGTAAATTTGATAATCTTTATCTTGGACCATTTGTAATCGATATGATTGAAGGTGAAAATTCTTTTTATTTAAAAAAGTTTGAAGGGCAAGATGTAGGACCAGCCATAAATGAGCAGTTCCTTAAACAATATTTGACCTACTTGTTTTCCAAATTTATATATATATATCTATATATATATATATATATATATATATATATATATATATAATGCTATTTTAAAAAATAGTACGATATATATACGAAATCTTACAAGCTTACAACTATCAATGACACTATATAAAATTATTAATCTGATTTGTTTAGCAACCATTTTCCTTGATTCTATACCTTTTAAAATGCTTTGATTTATGGTAGTCAAGTCCTTATTTGGGTCGTGAGATCATCTTAAACTCCCCTTACGGAGCATATATTATGTACATCATTCACAAAATCATTAACTAGAGGTGTCTAAGAGGATATCCTTATCTCCCCTCTCTTCTAAAACCTCAATCTATTCTATATTGTTGCTTAACAAATGATTCGATTCTCCCCTAGGGTGGAGGATGTTGACATCTCCGTCGGGGCTATCAATGCTGGAAGCAGATCAAGGTCAGTGGTATTTGGTGCCTCGCCTAGTTCAGAAAACATCCCACCTTGTGTTTCATAGAGTTACCTCCTATGGGGGATGTTGACATCTCTGTTGGGGCTATGGACTCTCACTAGTAGTGGAGCAACGTCATTGGTATTGGGTGCCTCACCATGTGCATAACATCCCGCTTCTTTTTCATGTTATTATCTCTATGGGTAATGCTTACATCTCCACCAAGGCTATAGACAATTCCTAGAAGTGTGGCAAGGTAAATGGCATTGGATTCATTTACCTAGTGCACAAACATCCCATCACACTTTAGCTACTAGAGCATTTAAAGTATTTGAAAAATATATAAAAAGCAAAGATTAAATGTATATGCATCATGGAGAATGTGATTATCAATACAAATAGGTGATTATTTGTTTCATTTTTTCAAGAATAATTAATGACCCTACTATAAGGCAAAGCTACTGTTGTGTGAAATTTTATGAGTAGAACATCTTTAACAAGGCCCATTCTTACATATCCTACCTCTGGTATCTTTGATTAAAGGGTAAGAGTTATCATAACTTTAAAACCTCTTCAAGGGAATAAAACTTCTGTGTCTTCAGTCTATCAGGGATGTGATTATACATTAAATAATTGTTATTTATATAACAGAACTGTGGAAAAGCAATTTTCTGCTAAATTCTGTGATAATTTAATAATCTAAAGACATTATCACAAAATAATTCATAATATTAACGGACATACTTGTTTTGAGTTTTTTTTTTAGAAAAATATAATAATAAAAAAAACAGGAAGAAGAGATAGTGAAAGAGAACAAGGCAATAAAGCAACATTTTAAGCAAATCTCTCTAGAACACAGGCCTTAGGTCACCAACATTTGTACTATAATTTAAGAAGGTATATTAGATTAAACATTCTATGAATTAAGAGTTAAAAAAATTTCGAGTTATTACTCATTACATTAACTCCCAAAATTTAACTAATTACAACATCGACTCCAACTCAACCTATAACAATTTCCATAACTTTAGTCTAATATTTCTATTATATTGTTTCAGAATTCATTAGAGGTAACCTAACTAACTGCCCGAATTTCAGCTCCACGTGTCAAATTTTGTATAATTCCCATTAGCTCGGGTAGAATTGGTAAAATTTCTCTTATCTCTGTTCAATGCTCCCATAGCTCCCTAATTTATGCTCCTAACTTGTCCAGCTTAGTGTGAATCATTTCACCTCAAGAATACTTGGTTCTGGAAGTTCCCTTCATAGCTTTGGTTCATAGGCTCAACTCTCCAATTCCTAGGAACCTGCTTTGCTATTATTATTTCATAAATGACCATCATCGAGCGACCTTGTCAATATACCCCTTTCACACCCACACTAAAGCTAAACGTCGTTGTACAATTTCTTGACTCCATTTCCTAATTAATCAAGCACTTTGTCTATGTTCTTATCTCTTTTGGGTGAAGCGGTATTCCTAGTCAGATACATATGTTGTAGTTATAATTTCACTTATTATGATCATGTTGCACATTTAAATTCTATTTGCCCCCTTTTTCATTTGATTATAAGGGAAATAAAAGTAAAATAAATGATTCAAGCCCCTTATACCTTCTAGAAATGGGTTTAATCATTTTAAAAGGTTTATGTTTCAGATGGACTTGTGCACCACTTTCAACCTTAGCTCACACACCTAAAAGAAATCAATGGATTGGAATAATCTCATCTGACAACCTTTGTTGATTTGGGTGTGAGCTTATGCGCATGTTAAATTGTGCTTTCACTCTCAAAAGCATCTAACGACCCTCCCTCTTTTGATCTAATGGATCATCACTTGTTCGGGTCCAGACATGCGCAAATGATATTGAAGTTTCAACACCTAAAGACAATACTCATAAAATTTTGATTTGTATTATCACCACATGGAAGTCAACGTAATTCTTGCCCCCAACATATTTACTAATTTTCACAACATTTATGGTGTGGTAGGTAGTGTATGTTCTTATTCAATTCATTGGTAAACTTAGTTTTTAAAGCTTCCCAACACATAATTTTCATTTATTCTTGAATCATGATGCAACTGGTTCACTCTGACCTCTATGTAAACCTCAATGAAATTAAGCAGAAAACAGAGAATATAGGTAAGTACCATAGCCTAACACTTGATTTTCGCATGACTTTAGGTTATCCTTTAGGACATTAGCTACTGCATGGCTGAAAATTTGATTGAGGACTATTATCTTGACCCATTGTTACAGGAATAAGTACCCTAAGGCTTTGGGTTGGAACCCCAACAGAGCAAGAGCAAACTATAGTAAGAAACACTCATACAACTCAAGAAACATGCTTATATAAACAAACTATGTGATAGCGACCATACCTGAATGTCCTTTGTTTGGATAGTTCTAGTAGGGTTCAGACCCTCTGCAACTCCTGATGATCTTCAAATCTACAAATCAACCAATTCGAACATACATAGCAGCATATAGATAAAGAATTTTAATGAAACTAACTTTATATCATGTAAGAAAAATGATTAGTTATACATCAAAATAACATTCATACATGAATTACAACAGTATCTGATGCATAAACAAAGTTAATCTCAGGAACAAGACAACATTTTTTTTATTGTAGAAAGCTATTTGCTCGAGTCTTCTTCTTCTGGATCCAAGCAGAACTATCCTCTAGATCCGTCCTGTCCTAGTATTCAACAGCCTCCTTCCATAACCAATACCATGATATCTCAAGCAAGTAGGAGAATATCAACACTCAAGGAAACAAGGGTTTCCTGAAACTTGGGGAAGTGCTTGAAGCACATGGATACTTCAGACTCAGTCAGGGATAATCATAGTATAATAATTCTATCTCTTCTCCTCCTTAAGGCCTTCCCATACAAGTATATTTATACTTGTCCCAATTAGTTTTTTAGCTGGGAAATAGTTGGGCCACGGGTACTAGGAGGTAATCAACAGGTAAAACCTATGAACTCCGCCCATAATTAAGGAAATTTAATTTTTTTAAGTGTTTTAACACATATACACGGGTTGGGTATTGACTAACCCATGTGTACACACTTTTATCTCAAGGAAAAGTAGTGTACATGGAATAAAACATTGTTTTTAAAATATTTGGACCAAGTCTCGAAGGACGGGTTGCCCTAGGCCATAAACCAAGCATCACAAATACCAAGGGTGGTAAATGGAGATATAACATATGCCCCCTAATATATGAGGTCAGAAGGGGTACATGATGGCCAAAATGTATTAAGAATATGGAAACGAATCCTATCAAGACTGAGAAGGACTTCACTAGAATTCAGCCTGCCAAGCCATCAAAAAGAGATCAGAAAGAAATCGTTGTCTGAGGCAGGCATACCCATGCTCAAAGAAAGTAAAGCATGTCTACATATCAAATCCAAGAAAATCCACTATGTATACAAGTATAAGGTACTGAAAGTACGTAATGGATCATATGATCGTGATCAAAAAAGTACATGTCTGAATATCACATATAAGAAGATGATCAATAAAGATGATCACTGATGTCAAAACCTCATCCCAATAGTACCAAATGAACATGATGGAATAAAATGATACTATGTTGCAGATCGAAGGCCAGCATATAAGATGTTGCTATGAAGGACTACAACATATAGGGTGGATGGTGTCAACTAGAAGTAACAAGAGAAACTGACAAGTGAACCAAAACATGTTGATGTAACCCGAGGTCTTCACCGACCACCGTGGTACATTTCTACACAATGGGAATAAATGATTTTAATTCAACCATGTGAGAAATTCTTTGATTACTGATCATTGATGTATATCGTTAACAAATGAGAAACTACTCACCAATAATGATAATGAGAGTCAAGGTACCCAGTACAATCTAACAAGTGTGAATGAATGAGCTAAAGTCGAACACCTAGAAGAATCTATCAATTAGGGGACAATGATGGTTTCCCACTGTTGATAGTGAAGGAATCTGCCACTGAGGACTGCAAACCCCAAGGTATTGCCAAATGGACTCTAGATCTTTGTCCCAGAGTAATGAGTCGTATTCTATAGGAAAAGATCCACTAGAAGGAAGGCATTAAGGCATCCTTCATCAATCTAGCATGAGTGTAACCTGTAGGCCAATAATGTGGAAGGAATCAGACGAAAAAGATGTAGTAACCCAACTGAAGCATGTTTCCGGCGTACGCAAGATGTAGCTAGCGCATAATAGAAACCCTTTGAACCAACCAATAATGAATGCTAACGCAAAAGCAAGGAATCCACCAATAGGGTCAAATGGAAACCAAGGCACTACACAAATCCCAATGTATGATAATGAAAGCTGATGTCGAACACAAGGGAAACCACTTAGTCAAAGACCCATGATACTGATCAATGTTGAGCACAAGGTAACCTATCAATAATGAAAATAGGGCCACGGTGTGACTCTAGGCCTGCCCTCAAAGCAATATGTCATCGTCGATAAGGACAAGACCCGCCAGCAAGAAGTCAATGGAGACCTTCTCAAACTGGCATGAGCAAAGGACCAATATAACTGATGTGATGACAAACATGATACTGACAACCACGGATGGCCGACTAAAAAATAGGTCAGGAGACACTACAGAGAGGCCGACTTAGGCTTACTTCCCTTGTCAAACAAAAGCAAGACTCAATGATGACTATATGGTAGCATATGATAACTTTGTATAAGTTCGTCATGTAGGAGGCATGGATGAACTCTCCATATGATTGGAAGAGGTAACCAATCGGAGGAGAACTGACTCAATAACAAGGTTAAGGCATACCTAAGTCAAACTAAATCCCGCCCAAAATGGAGGAGAGACTTTATTTTGAGTGATTTTTTCAAGGGCAACACGATTGACTCTAGTTACCAACAATATATGGAAATGTTGTCCCATTCCCGCTCTTTTTGGAATATATAATTTATTTTTCTTTTTCTTTAATCTAGAAAAAGAATAAAAGAATGCTATAGTACAATGGAAAGAACGCGTGTCAGAGAAATAGATGATCTAGTTCCTGGGATGGAAACAATCCTATGCTTAATGCAGGGAGCGAAACTGGTCAAGGACACTCAAAGGGATGTTCCTTCCACAGGTCAAAGGATGTTCCAAGTTGCAGAAGCTAAGTGATTGCATGGTTGATTTTGCAGAAGACATGGTCAAATAAGTGGCTTAAACACAAGTCCAAGTGAAGCCGGCTCAAGGCCAAAAGATGCAAATAGTCAAAATGCAATGCAGTAGTACAACTCAACACAAAGGAGCCTCTAGGGTATAAGGCTAGAAATAAGCGTAGAAGCAAGGAGAATGTGTCTTCAATGCATAATTCATGGTGGGACTAAAGAGGACTCCTGAGCCTACTCAGTATAACAACATGGGAAACAAATTTCAGTGACGTTCTAACTAAGACGCCCATGAAAAGGATGGCTCTACCATCGCATCATGGTTTAAAAATTCGCGAGTGAACATGGTTTGCTAACCAAGATACGATGGGGTCGCCCCTATGGCAAATGTATCGCTGAATGGAGGCTAGTATGCAAGATGCAATGGAAAAAATGATTTTCCCTAACCTATATGCCAGTGAATGAACGATACCTACCTGATGGGTTAGCGGTCATAGGACCAAAATAAGATCTCGAAGAAGTGTCCAAAATATCCTGAAACAATAACCTGTTCTCGACAATCCAAGCCCATAAGTCAAAAAATTCATGAGATGAAAAATCAAGTTTTGAGAAAAAAAAATTGAAGCTGTATAATGACTTTTAGACTCACAATTTTTTCATTTCTATTTGGAAAAAGGTTGTGGATCAAAAAGGGAACAAACTTGCCTCTGAAGAATTCGACCATTAAAATCACACCAAAGTTACTAGGTAACCCTCAAATCATAATTGAAATGTTTTGTGATACTTTTTAGAAGTTTTTATTAAGATTTGACCATGGGAATTCATGTCAAAAAATCCAACTCTACCTACACGGGGGTTGGTTGTGACCAACCCACGTATACGACGGCCCTACATGTGACTATGTGTAAAGGGAACCCGCATGTACACGAGTTGAAGTCCAAAAATAAAATATAACGGTTGAAACTCATTTTTTTTAGGATGACCATCACATGGAGAGAAAGAGAGCATACCACAATTGACAATGAGGTAATGAACAACCAAAATGCACTAGATGCATTGAGAAGGTGTAGCTTGTTGAAATTCTTCAAAATGTCGAACATGAAGGCCAACACACGCCTGCTCGAATTACTAATCCACTACTGGAGTGTAGAGGATGGTGCCTTCATGATAGATCAGATACCTCTCAGGATTGAGGTGGAAGACATCTACCTTATTGCAGGTCTCTCCCGAAGAGGGGAGGTTGTGCATTCGACCGGCAAGACAAGGAGTAGTCTTTCAGTAGAAGACTATATACATATATATTGTCTTGGGCATCTAGAAAAGATTGGAAGTTAAATTCCAATCAAACATGTGGATAGTTTATCCCTGAGGATTCTGATGTTTACCATTGCGAGGGTAAATGGATCAACTTCACTGCATCAGGCCTCAAGAGTGTCCATGAGCCTGGCAGTGGAATGCCTAACCATGGTTTTCGATTGGTGCACACCTCTTCTAACCAACATGAAGAGCTAGCTGACCTCCATTCGGAAAGGCCAAACAAAGAACTTTGAATATGGGACTCTTTTATGCTCCTTCTTTGAGAAGGTATCTGGGCTATGACCCAAGGTATCTGTCTCCATCAGTAGCCCGCGAGATCCTTGGATGGGAATATGGGCTGACTTGATGAAATGCCTTGGAGGCGGGGACGTGCCTAGGATGACTTCCAATGATGAGTTTTTCGCCTGGTGGGACCAACATATCATCACAGTCAACGACTACCCGTATGCCGGCATGGATTTCTGAGGAGATCTAGACTTGGTGTTGCCACCAAATGTAGCATGGGGAGACATAGGTAACAATTTTTTTAAGTTTTTGTCAATTTTTAAGATTTTTTTATTTTTTAAATATGAAATGAACTTAGAAATATTTTTGATGGGACAAAATACTAACAAAATGGCCATGTTCCAGATGTGGGTCTAGTGAGACCAGATGGATTTCCAAGACACAGGCATCGTGGAAGAGGTGTCGAAGAGGCAGTGGCTGAGATAGAGAGAGTCCTATATGTAGTTCAAAGAAACTTGGTGAGATTGACTCACCAGGTACCGATGATAGCCATAGAGGATCTACCTGAGGATATGCAGCGTTGCGTGGTAGGAGTACCATGGGACTAGGTCCGCATACTTCGGTGTGTGGCCAATGCAGTAGTTAACTTCTTAGCTGCCCATCCTGAGCCAGGTTGATAGGCAGACTAGACATGATTATGGGCATTTAGTCCCAATTTTGTATATTATTTTTTGCACACTTTATGTATACACAGGTAGTTTTATGATATATATACAGATCCAAATTTTTGATGTTTGCTTAATTTGATGAATGATTGATATGCGAATCTAATGCTTGATTAGCGATAGAGTCCACTAATGAATTCTTAGATTGTGGAATGTGCACATATGTAATATAAACAAATGATCGTTGACACTACCAACTGTGAGTCAAGATAAACCACCAACGAATCAATTCCATAAGAAATTGCTTCGGATAGATGAGGAAACCTTTGAAAGGCCATCAAAAAAAATGGGAAGAAGAACAAACAAGGAAAGTAGGGAAGAAGAATCAGAACGACAGAAAACCCTAGGCAGTCAAACTACCATTGAAATGACCATCGGGAGAAATACAAGACCAAGGGCGCCCAAGGGAGGAGGCCCCACCCCATCAAGTGGTAAATGATGCAGATGGTCTTTTGGAACTGTAGGGGACTGGGTAATCCCAATAAGGCAAAGGCTATCAAAGACTTATTGAAGATGGAAACTGCGGACATCCTTATGCTCCAAGAGACCAAAATAGAAGGGGAAACCCTTCTAAACACTAGCATTATGAAATGGAAATACGATTCAGGAAAGGCTGTCAGTGCAAGGGGCTCGGCCGGAGGAATAGGCACATTTTGGTCAAAAAACTCCTTCTCATTAGAACGATTCTCTGAGACCCAACACTAGATCTTCACAGAACTGTGCCACACTGCAAAAAACCTCCCCCTTGCTCTGTTTAACTTGTACGTCCTTGTTCATTATGAAGAAAAGAGAGAGTGCTGGAGGACACTCTTGGATTATATAGAGCAGATCAACCCCACAAATATAGTCATAGGCGGTGATCTGAATATAATTCTAGATCCCAAAGAAAAAAGAGGAGGGATTTACTCTATGGATCCTTTCATCAATACAGTGGGAAATCTAATACTGTAGTGGGACTTAGTTGACTTCAAACCCGTGAAAGGCAAATACACCTGACTAACAATAAAACAGGAGAAAATCAAATCTCTGCTAGGCTGGATATATTTCTCATCAGCAGCTCTTTAATGATGGACAACAGAATAGTTTTTTCCAAGATTCTCCCAAAGCTCACATCGGACCATAAGCCAATCCTTTTATGCCTAAAAGAAGAAGAAGATCTAGGCCCCCTCCCATTTCATTTCAGTCCTCTCTGGGTAGGTAAAGAAGGGTTCTTTGAAACAGTCCAAACAGCATGGAGGATAGATGTATTTGGATCCCGAAGCTTTGTGTGGGAACAAAAAATGAAACACAAAAAAAGCTCTTAAAGATTGGATAAAGAAATCCATGAAAACCCCCACTAGGCAGAGGAAGGAGGCAGTTCTTCAGTTGGAAGGAATACAATTCGAAATGAAGGAGAAAGATCCTTCTCCCACAGACTTAGCCAATGAAAAATCTGCCCAAAGGAATGCATACTGTTCTTTTAGAAATGAAGAAGAACATTGGCGCTTAAAGTCTCGAAGTCTGTGGCTTAAATCTGGGGACAGAAATACCACATACTTCCATAGACAGTGCAGGGCTCGCCTCTCACGTAATCATATAGCAGAAATTACTGTCACACGGAATAAGTCGATCTTGCGAACAAGATAGACCTTCCTAGAATCTAAAGAAGACCTAATGACAAGCAAACCAACCAGACACTATCTTTCTCTAAATATGCTTCAATAAACAATAGCAAACAAGTGTTTTAGGGCCTACCTTAGGCCCAACGCAAGCTTGTGGATGCCCTCGCTCCTTTGATCCAAATGAGCTCCTTTTCGCGAATCTAGAAACACAAACAAGGCAAACAAATTAAATAGCACCTGAAAAGCCAATTGCATAAAACATATTTAACATGAAAGTCAAGGAGTCCATGAAACAAATAACATAAGATACTTGTTGAGAAAAATGAGTTTGATTGTATTAATTCAAAAGAAGAAGAACCTTACAACCTTTGCCTTGACGCTGTACAAGCTCCTCCCAGGGTCCAGCAAGAAGTCTCCTCTACTTTGACAAGTTTCACTCACTCCCCAATGAAGCCAAAAAGATGTGTGATCTCTCCTCTTAAGCTGAACTAGGAAGTCTTGATTTCACCAGCATTTACCCTAAAAAATGTTCAGCTTCTAACCCCCTTAGCAACCAGCCCAATGCCTGTATTTATAGTGCAATGGAGGGAGGTTACTAGGTCCTCCTTCAAAGGGATAAAGCCCTCCTTCAAAGGGATAGCTCCTCTCATCAAGGGATTAGCTCCTTCTCTTTTGGGATGCATGAACCACCTCAGAGCGAACAATCCACGTCAAAATTCCTTCTAGAAACCTCTAGAATTAACCCAAAGTGAGTTTTTTAAGATAAAACTTGCGCCTTTTGACTTTCACAGGGCTCCGCACCTACACCGTTAGGGACAGAGTGGGCAGATCTGCCGTTTTTGTACACAGAAGGTGCGGGACCGCAGGTGACCATGAGAGAAAGTGCGGAACCAGAGTTACATTGATTTTTAATGTCTTTCTCTCATTTCCAAAGCTTGATTTGAAGAGCTGAGGTCTGAGACTTGCTTAGGAGGATAGTACAAGTGATGATAGACCCATACTGACTGCAAATAATCATGGTGACGATATTTTTGTGTAACAGATTGCCCCCTAAAGTGCGAAGTCTGTAGTAGATGAGAATTCCTTATCATTTAGGAAGAGTGAAGTACTTTATCATTTCTAGGATTATCTTGTGGAGAACCCGGTTGGAACCTGTAAAAAAATTCAATGCAAGATATATATACGAGATCATATCATCACTGAGGTAGGCATTCCCATACTCAAATAAAAACTGACTAGAAACTAACTACTGCTCTGATACAGGAATGATCTTGTAAAACATCACAAGTATAGACTCATGTGGACACAGTATGGATGCAGCCATCTGTTTATGAATAGTCCATTATATAATGAATACAAAATTCCTCGCAGCCTGGATTATGGAAACTAGATCCAGGTTCTTCATTTCTACTTCCCGAAATAGTACGATTCTATCAATGCGAATGAATGTATTGATGTCGAACATTGTAGAAACCACTTGATTACCAGTCAATGATGTAAACTATTAACAAGTGTGAGAGAAACCACCAGTGATGTCAATGGCTTTCAAAGTACCCAGTACAATCCATGAGATGCGAATAAATGTGTTGATGTCGAGCATGTCACGGAATCCTTTGATCAAAAGTCAATGATGTAAACTGTCGTCAAAGGCGAGAAACCTGCCATTAATGCATGCAGATCTCAAGGTACTGACGATTCCTAGACCATCTTTCTAGATAATGAGATGATGTCGATAGAAAGCGATCTGTCGTAGGCAAGCCCACAACACAAAATCATAAATCAAGTTGAAGAAATTTAGTTGCAAGGACTGACTCAGGGATGGTCAAGATGGATGACCGATATTTTGCAAATGAATGGCTTATTGGCAGTGACCTCTTGAACACATAACGACACAACAGATGGCTTGGTGATGATTGACCCAAAGTTAATACCCAGAAACTGGCTGAAGACTTTCAATGTGGTTTGATCAACTGTTAGGCAAAGGATTTCCCAACCTAGGTGAATGAAAGTGTCGTGTTCAAGAGTGGTTACAAAGTATGACAAACAGGCTCATTTTTCTCTCTTTCCCCCACCATTTCTGGCAAGTACCTCTTTATTTTTGACAAGCTTGAGGAGGATAACATTTGCTTGATTATAAGCTCATCCTTCAGATGAGTCCAACTTAGTTTAAATTCGAACCCTAAGAAGGAGTGGTTCGTTCCTGTTTGTAATTGAACAAGTCCTTTACTTTGAAATTTTAACGAGTCCAGTATAGGAGAAACTCGGCGTTTTTCAATTTTAGAGAGTCTGAAAAAGCTTAAGAAGACTCCAGGGTTGACCTTTTTCGTAAATTTGTGTCTCCCAAGCCCGAAAAAAGTATAAAATAATACTTGAGAGAACCACTTGATCTTTTACGACCAAGGAGTACTTTTCGTCATTAGTGCCCTTGATCTGAAAAAGTAAAAAAGCGATCAATGACATGTCGTTTTATAACCGATATCGAATTTGAAACAACAAAAATCCGGCAATCTTTTCATGTTTTTATGGTCGGAAAAGAGTTGTAAGTGGACCGTCTTTTTAGTTCTGCTTTAATGAGTTTAAAAAGAAAAACTCGACGATCTTTTCATATTTTGAGAGTCTGAAAAGGGCTTAAAACAAAACTCCAAGGTTTCACTTTTTCGTAAGTTTTAACAAGTTCGAAAAAATGATAAAAATGTACTCATGGTTTTCACTTTTTCGTAAGTTTTAATGAGTTCGAAAAAATGATAAAAATGTACTCATATGGCCGACTTTCAATTTAATTTATGAGCAGGAAAAGACGGAAAGAACTCGGCATTTTCATTTGTTTTACGAGAATGAAAGATAGCAAAATAATCTTGGGATTTTCATGAGTTTAACGAGTCTTGAAAATAACTAAAATTGACTCGAGATAGGTTTCATTTTTACAAAAGCTTGAAACAGAGAAAAACTATGCTTCAAAGTAGTTTCATTTTTACACAAGCTTGAAACAAAGAAAAACTATGCTTCAAAGTAGTTTCATTTTTACACAAGCTTGAAACAGAGAGAAAACTGTGCTTGATGCCCCCTAAGTGTAACTGCTAGAGCGCATGCCCCCCCAGCTTCATTTCATTCAACTAAGTACACTGCTGGTAATTAATATCTGGATGGAATGAAGATTAATTTACGAGATCATTTGAAAGACTCGACCTAAAACTGTAAGAAAATTATGAAAAAACTGAAATAACTAACCTAAATATACAACTTAACATTTATTAGATCTAGTCAAACTCTCGACTCAATTAGAGGAGGATTTGTTTCATTTTTTAACGAGCTTGACACAGGAAAAGAACTATGCTCGGATCCGGTTTCATGTTTACGCAAGCTTGAAACGAAAAACTATGCTTGTTATAAGTTCGCATGCCCCCAGAATAATGACGCAAATCAAGGTACATGACCCCCAAGCTTTATTGCATTCAACCAGGTGGATGAAATGAAGGTTTACTTTCGAGATCTTGGAAAAACTCATGGGAGTTGTTTCATTTTTTAGTGAGGTTGACACAGGAAAAGAACTATCCTCAAAACCCTTGTTTCATTTTTTAAACGAGCTTGACACAAGATAAGGAACTATGCTCATAACTACTCTCTACAATCTACCTAACAAGGAACTATACTCTAAAAAACCTTGATTCATTTTTTAACGAGCTTGACACAAGACAAGGAACTATGCTCTAAAATCCTTGATTCATTTTTTAACGAGCTTGACACAAGACAAGGAACTATGCTCATAACTACTCTCTACAATCTACCTATATAACCTACCCTTGTTTCATTTTTTAAAGAGCTTGACACAAGACAAGGAACTATGCTCAAGACTCCTTGTTTCATTTTTTAACGAGCTTGACACAAGACAAGGAACTATGCTCTAGAAGTTCGCATGCCCCCAGCATAATGATGCAAAGCGAGGTACATGCCCCCCAAGCTTCATTGCATTCAACCAGGTGGATGGAATGAAGGTTTACTTTCAAGATTTAACTTGAAAAGGGAGTTGTTTCATTTTTTAAGGAGGTTGACACAAGAAAAGAACTATCCTCATACCTGATTCATTTTTTAACGAGGTTGACTCAGTAACAGGAACTTTCCTCTAACCAACTGATTCATTTTTTAACGAGGTTGACACAGGAAAAGAACCGTCCTTAGACTCACCGATTCATTTTTTAACGAGGTCGACACAGTAAAAGGAACTTTCCTCGATGCAGCCTGTTTCATTTTTTAACGAGGTTGATACAGGAAAAAACTATCCTCGCACACTGATCATGGCTTCCAACTGGAAGAAGGACATGTCAACGGACATACCTTGATCATCGCTTCCAAGAGGTCTTCATCAGAAGGAAGAATAGTTCTCTGGAAGGAACACATGTCAAGGGACTCAAAAGGGATAAGAACATCATGTTCAAGTAATCCCATAGAGTTTTCCATGTCAATTACTTGATCTAAATCAAAGGAAGATGAGAAAACAGTGAGAGGCTCACTTACATCGGTAACTGAAAACATGGGACCAGTTGCCACATAATTAACCCGTGGCGGGGTAGATACCACTTGAGAGTCAGGAACATTTAGGGCTGTCATATTATTGGTAGTTGAAACAAGACTAGGGAACGAAAGCTGGTCTACAGTCACAATATTTCCATTATGAGGGAAAGACATCACGCGAAAGAGTGTCGATACGACAGCTTTCATTGCATAAACATAGTCTCGCCCAAGGAGTAAATTGAAATCCAAGGGACCTCGAACTACCATAAGATCAATACAGACAGTCTTACTTTCCAAGGTAATAGAAAACTTAGGAAGGATCCCTAAAGGTTCACTAATGGTTCTACTAAAATCTTTCAGATTCTGCGTAATAGGCGCAAGCTGAGGGGAACCCAAAGCTTTCCAAGCAATTGAGGATAAAATACTAACAGAAGCACCTTCATCTACTTGTGTGCGATGCATGTCCCTACCACCAATCTTGACAATGATTTGGAAAGGGATGGAGGAAGGAAGACGAGGTTCTATCAATCTATTCCAATCAAAGGAAAAGACCTCATTACTTGGAGGGGGTTCTAAAGAAACAGGTGAAATGCCCCCCGGCGTAGAGGAATCTGATGTAACAAAAAGAACTTGAGTGGTATGAAGTTCTCTCTCTAAAGGGAAAGTGGGATCGATCGAATGTGAAATTGAATCGACCACTTGATCAACTAATGGATCATCAACCTAAGTGACATGAGTTTCACTCTCCAATGGAAGAGTGTGATCGACTGTACTTGAAATTAGATCAATCACTCCGTCAGTTGACGGTAGGTTGGGAGAAAGTTTATGGTAACCAGTTGGAAATTCTTGCTGTGGAACAGTAAGGTTTTCCAACAATTTTGAGGCTTCATCCATGTGAGGGAAAATGTGAGTTTGATGACTCCCTTTGCATAACTTACAAGGAAACCTAACTTTACCCTTTTTCCCAGGAACCTGACTATCAATGGTTGATAGATCAATGGAAAGTTGATGAGATTTTTCTGACCATACTTCCAAGACCTTTGGAATACTAGGACAATTGATAAGGAAGTGGTCACCCTTACAAAGCTTGCAAGGGTATTTGGGTTTACGATGCATGTCGGAGTTTTCTTCAACACAACTAACACTTACAGCCACGGTTGGTTGGTTGACTTCTTTCTTATCTTGCTTATTCTTCTTCTTCTTCTTCTTCCCTTTCTTCTTCTTCTTAGCCACCTGGTTACTAGCATCAAGGCTTTTACCAAGTGAAGAGGAAGAAATGGAGGAAGAAAAATTAGGCGAAGAAGGTAAAGGGTCAACAGAAGGTTGGTGATGTTGAGATGGTGAACTCTGTTGAGGTGAAGCATTCGGTTGAGGTGGAACAATTGGAGTATTAGGGGCCAACGAAGTTGAAAATAACCATATCGGTAATCCTATTGTAAATCCAGGTAATGACAAGGTATCCATATAAGGAGGACCAACATTTCCAAAGAAAGGAAAAGTACTAGGATCCTCGTTAAGAGGGGTTCCTTGGTTGGTAAATTCCGAAACAGTTGCCATTATATTCAACTTCAGTGAATTTTATTAACAATTTAAAACTAAAATTAACAATTTGAAATTCACACCTATGGTCTCTAAAAGTAAAAACAAACAAATTAACACGCACTATCAAATCTCGGAGTCAAACCACACACAAACAGTAACTTTCCGTACCGAAAACACTAGTTGGTGATGAAATCCAATGTCGCAGAATTCAATACAGAAATGGCGGTTGGAACAGTTACCCCGACAACCTGCTTAATGAATAGACTGGCACAAGTTCCTCCACTAAACCGTCTCGAGTGAAGAGAACCCCCCAGAAAATCCAAGTGAGTCTAGTCGACGTCTGCTCCAGGTACAGTGGGATCTTCCCTCCACCGTCACCTTAGGAAAGAATCCTATGGATTATGGCCACTAAGGTTACCAACAGAAACAAATATACCTGGGGGAACAGTCTACGATCCGATACACACGCAAGGGCAAAGTAACAAAGCTCAATCCCCTTGAAGGCTCCTTGACATAATCCAAGGTTTACCAACAAGTGACCCCAGGCTCCTCGACAATGGTTAATCCGAGGTTTACCATTTTTAATACGTGTATATCTGCTATCGTTCCCAATGAGGAAGGATTGATTACCTCACTGGTTCAGATATGATCTCATGCTTCTCCTTTAAGAGGAGCTTTCCCAGAGCATAGATGTAACAATTGGAATTTCTCCCTACCACAAGATCGATTACTTGTTTGTTTTATTGTCTTGGAGAGTTAACTAAAACCTATTCCAAGACACTAGCCTAAGCTAGATTGGTGGAAAGAGCCCTAAAAATGTAAACATTACTAGTTGAATTTTAATTAAGCGTTGTGTTATTTAGGCTGTTATTACTCAAAAGGATAAATGGATATGAAACCAATGGTGTTATGACCCGACCCAAAACTGAATGCAATCAAATATGATAATGTAATCTTTTCAATTCGATGAATCCTAACTAAAGTAAGGATAGAGTTTCCATTTACTTCCAACAATGCAAAAAATTGATCACTAAGAGAAATTATAACAAATTCTCTAATGCACTAATTTCATCAAGAAAAACTAATGCAAATCAATTCCAAAACAGTTTTTTTATTTTTATTTTTGTGTGTTGAAAACAAGCATAAAAATATGTAAATTCAAATCAAAGAAAACTGATCTAAATCTATGATTGATTTTTCAGAATGTAAACTATGCAATTGTAATCTATGCACAATTCATTTGAAAAGTATGCAAATGTAATCTATGCACATTTTTCATTCATATTCTGAAAAGGAGAATTCTAATTATGCAAATGTGATCTATGCAAGAGAATTCTCAAACACAAGATGATTCTAATGTAATCTAAGAACCAATCAAGTGCAAGTCAAGAAAATCAGGTGAGAGTTCCAAAGATCAAAAAATAAAAACACTCAAAGGCGATTAACACTCATACACAATTTAGCAAAATTGTGAAAAAGACTGAGACAAACCTCCAAGTAATGACCAAAGGAAATCAAATTAAGAATTTCTCAAAAAGAGACTCAAAACACCCAATTGATAAAATCTTAAAACAGGAATGCCAATGGAATTAACCTAAGAAAAGTTCCTGACAAGTCATGTGAAAATCTGGGCAGAGACTAAAAACATCTAAACAAAAAATAAGCTGACTGACAGAGGAAATTTTAGGGTTTTCAAAATTTTGACAGGGTTCGCAGGCCCACAGTTGGCACAGGTGTGGTCCCGCTCTGTGCTAAAAGCCAAGCTGCGGGTAAGTACGCACTGTGTCAAACGGCTAGGGTGCGGTCCTCTCCCAAAGCTATGAAAAACGAAAAATAACCCTGGATCTACAAACTCTACCCAATTTTACACACAACAAGCCAAAAACAGAAACAAAAATAGAGTTTCTCAGGTCAAAGTAAAAACAAGGAAAACAATCAATTCCCCAGCGGAGTCGCCATTTTGTCGCACGGAATAAGTCGATCTTGCAGACAAGATAGACCTTCCTAGAATCTAAAGAAGACCTAATGACAAGCAAACCAACCAGACACTATCTTTCTCTAAATATGCTTCAATAAACAATAGCAAACAAGTGTTTTTAGGGCTTACCTTAGGTCCAACACAAGCTTGTGGATGCCCTCGCTCCTTTGATCCAAATGAGCTCCTTTTCACGAATCTGCAAACACAAACAAGGCAAACAAATTAAATAGCACCTGAAAAGCCAATTGCATAAAACATATTTAACATGAAAGTCAAGGAGTCCATGAAACAAATAACATAAGATACTTGTTGAGAAAAATGAGTTTGATTGTATTAATTCAAAAGAAGAAGAACCTTACAACCTTTGCCTTGACGCTGTACAAGCTCCTCCCAGGGTCCAGCAAGAAGTCTCCTCTACTTTGACAAGTTTCACTCACTCCCCAATGAAGCCAAAAAGATGTGTGATCTCTCCTCTTAAGCTCAACTAGGAAGTCTTGATTTCACCAGCATTTACCCTCAAAAATGTTCAGCTTCTAACCCCCTTAGCAACCAGCCCAATGCCTGTATTCATAGTGCAATGGAGGGAGGTTACGAGGTCCTCCTTCAAAGGGATAAAGCCCTCCTTCAAAGGGATAGCTCCTCTCATCAAGGGATTAGCTCCTTCTCTTTTGGGATGCATGAACCACCTCAGAGCGAACAATCCACGTCAAAATTCCTTCTAGAAACCTCTAGAATTAACCCAAAGTGAGTTTTTTAAGATAAAACTTGTGCCTTTTGACTTTCACAGGGGTCCGCACCTACACCATTAGGGACATAGCTGGCAGGTCCGCAGTTTTTGTACACAGAAGGTGCAGGACCGCAGGTGACCATGAGAGAAAGTGCGGAACCAGAGTTACATTGATTTTTAATGTCTTTCTCTCATTTCCAAAGCTTGATTTGAAGAGCTGAGGTCTGAGACTTGCTTAGGAGGACAGTACAAGTGATGATAGACCCATACTGACTGCAAATAATCATGGTGACGATATTTTTGTGTAACAATTACCAACACTAGCGGTCAGGTGTATAAAGGATTTTCTCAAATCAAAGAAGCAGTTGTAAACCATTTTCAAGACCTCCTTAGTGCGGAAAGAAATGGGAATGAAGAGGATGCAGTAGCGTTTCTCACAACCATTCCAAAACTAGTCAGCGTGGAAGATAATGATTCTCTGATGAGACCAGTCACGGAAGAAGAGATAACTGATATAGTCTGGTCCATGGAACCAGATAAAGCTCCAGGACCTGACGGATTCTCGGTTCATTTTTATAGAATTTTTTGGGAGATAATAAAATCTGATCTCTTCAGAATGATAAGAGGAATCTTGAGGAAGGCAAAAGTGGGTGGAGGAATAAACTCCACCTTCCTCGCTTTAATCCCCAAGGAAACAAACCTAGGCTCCTTTGATAGATACAAGCCGATCTCACTCTGCAATTCATCCTACAAGATTGTGGCCAAACTACTGGCTAACGAAATTAAGCCCCTTCTCCAAAAGCTCATCTCTCCAGCCCAAGGAGGATTTGCGAAAGGCAGACAAATCCTGGACAATGTCATTCAAATCCAAGAAGCCCTCCACTCCAGTCAAACACGGAAAGAACAAGGTATTATTATCAAATTGGATATGTGTAATGCTTTTGATAGAGTTAATCGTTCTTTTCTATTCAGGGTTCTTGCAGCCTTTGGATTCAATCAGGAATTCATAAACCTCATCAAAGCTTGCATTGAAAACATCTGGATCGCCCCAATGGTGAATGGTAGACCAGCAGAGTTCTTTTTAGCAACCAGGGGACTGAGGTAGGGTTGCCCTCTTTCTCCCTTTCTCTACATTCTAATGGCTAATTCACTAAGCAGAAAGCTGACACAGGAGAAACAAATTGGTTCCATACCTGGTATAAGAATTGTGCAAGGCATAACCCCAGTGAATCACGCGCTCTTTGCTGATGATTCACTCCTGCTCGGGGGTGCTTCCATGAGAATTTCTAACTCCTTCAAGACCATTCTCCAAAAGTATTGCAGCATCTCCGGAGTGTTAATCAGTGAGAGGAAAAGTGTTGTTTATGGATGGAATACAGATCAATAAACAATTGAAAGGATTGCCAGCGAATTGGGGTTCAAAGGTTATGCAGCGTGGGACAAAATAAAGTATCTCGGTCTCCCTTTGACGATGGGATCAAACCGCAATCACTTGTGGGAGGAGGTGATTTCAAAGTTCAAAAAAAGATTGCAGCGTGGGGTAGCGTTTGGCTCACCACAGGCGGCAAGCTCACTCTTATTCGATCTATGCTTTCAGCTTTGCCTACATTCCAAGCCTCTCTGCTGATGGCTCCAAGACAAATCGCAGATCAAATCTCCTGTCTAATGCGGAATTTTCTGTGGAATGGTGGGAAGGGAAACAGAAATTGATTTCATCTAATTAATTGGGAAATAGTGAAGCGTCCCATTGTCGAAGGTGGAATCCAAATTCGTGACCCCCAGCAAGCAAATTTAGCCTTGGGCTGTAAACTTCTGTGGCACCTATTAACCGAGCCTACGCATCCTGTCAGCCAGCTCTTAAAACTCAAGTATCTCAAAAATCAGTCGATCACCTCCTTCAATCCAGCGCTTTCTCCTAGAGGAACGTAGGCTTGGAGGCTCTGCTATAAAGGGATTGATTTCTTTAGAACTCATTTGTATAAAATTCTAGGGAACGGCAAAAATATATTGCTGTGGAGAGATCGAATCATGGGTCACCCTCCACTTTCAGCTATTAATGAAATTGCAGATTTAAGAGCTTGGTTAAGTTCAAAAGGAATCCGGAAAATCGAGGATATAGCAGAGTGGGATAACAAAGGCAATTGGCAGTGCTGGACATTGCCTAACATTCCAGCGCATTTAAAAAATCAGTTAAATACTCTCACAGACGCAATTACAGACTTTACACCTGTGCATAAGGACGAGGAAGACTCATGGGGATGGGGAAAAACATGGGTGTACATAGCCAGACAAGGATACTTACAGATGCAAGGCAAAAAGGACACTTCACACCCGGAAACAGTGTGGAATCAGATCTGGGAAAACTTTAGCATCCCCAAGATCAATTTCTTCTTTTGGACTTTGTTCCACAACAAAATCCTGACTGGAGATAATCTGTGCAGAAGAAACATAACTGGTCCTCATTGATGTTTGTTCTGCAAAAATGCATTGGAAAACTCAGTCCACATGTTCATCGATTGTGAGTATGCATAGAAGGCCTAGACTAGCTTCTTGACAGGTTTGAATGTGAGACCCCCAACACATTGTTCGATCACAAACATGTTCTCGTCTTGGAAAGCTCGATACCCCTCCAACATTGCTGACAAATCTCTTTGGCATAAGGTGTGGATTGCAGCTCCAAAATATGTTTGCTAGAAGTTGTGGCTTGCCCGGAACGAAATTGTCTTCAACCAAAAAGAAATGACTGCAGATAATGCAACGGAGCAGGCCAAGAAACTTCTATTAGAAACTTTGAGACACTCCATTGTCAAAGATAGCTCCCTTCGAAATGAAGAAAGGGCATGGTTGGATGGATTCTCCCCCATGCCGAGACCTTCAGCAATCATTCGCCCAAATCATAAGGAAAATTGGCAGATTCGAGACACCTTGGATAGTTTCCAGAAGTGGTGGAAATCACAAGGAAAATGCACTATCTTCTTTGACGGAGCCTCGAAAGGCAATCTAGGCAGGTCAGGAGCAGGAGGGGCTATTTACTTCCCAAATGGGAGAAAAGAGGACTTCAGCTGGGGACTTGGGCTTAAAACCAACAATCAGGCCGAAGTTCTCAGTCTTTTAAAAGCTTGTCAACTGACCAGAAAAGGAAACCCAAGGGAAATCTTAGTCTTTGGAGACTCAGAATTGCTGATAAAATCTCTAATAAACAAGAAAGGGCTCAAGGATCCAGTGCTAAACAAACAGCTTACAAGAGTGAACAAACTTCTGAAGGACTCCTCCTCAGCTCAAATCTTCCATATCCTCAAAGAATTAAACACAGAAGCAGACAGACTGGCAAACACAGGATGTACTCTAGAAAAGAGCAAATCAACATAAATGCAGGAGCATCGAATATGGCAACTATTCCCTAAATGGGCAAGGCGTTCTTGTAAAAGCATAGAATTGTATTGTTTGAAACAGTGAATTGTAATGCTTGATCTGGCTTCGGCCATCCATCTCTATAAATAAAAATACCCGTTTCAGTTAAAAAAAAAAAAAAATTGCTTCGGATAGTAAATTAATAACAGTGGTATATTCGGAAATATTATTTGAAGCAGAACCAATACATACTCCCCTTGACACCATCAACTGACCAGATGGATAATAAATCACCCAAGTTGTGGAAGCAATATTACGAGTGTGTCGACTAGCACCATCAACGAATCTGAATTATATCAAGTCATCCATCAACACTTTCCAAAGCAGATCAAAAATGTCGATATCACAAAATTCCCGACAAATATGTACAAAAATAAAATATATACAAATAAGCAATTGCTCGGCTAGAACCTAAGCAAAATACTTCTTAAGGTAGAGCCCATCTGGGGGCTCCGCCAGCTTGTTCCTAGAGATGTTTATAGGTATAGTTCTTGAGATAACTGACATATTACCTTAGACAAATAATTGTGCTAGAGCCAAAGGTTTGAAACTATACAAACATCGCTAGTAAGCAGATGGGAGAACCTAGATTTGACTTCATGCAAAGGAGGATGAAAATATGAACGATGATGTAAATCTTTCCAAGGTCGATCTACACCCATCATCGCTTCTAAAATTGCTTCATCATATGGTAGAAGTGTATCTAAGAAATCCAGAGTAGAAGTGGAATCAAGGGTCTAAGCTACAGCCACATCACCATCTAACTCCTCCTCTGAAAAAGGAGTGGGATCGTTGTCTGTAGAGTTAACAATAGATTGATAGCTAAGTTCTTCTGCAGACATGGAAAATGCCATTCCACCAACCTGCCCTCCATCTAATGTGGTCGTAGATGAAGGTAAGGTCCAAGGGTCTGAAAAATAATGAGTTCGAAAGAACTCTTTGCATGAAGGCCCCTTGGAAGATGAAATTGCATCGATTCTAGCTGTAGGAGGGGGAAGGTCAAATACACCCATCAAGGAAGAGTACATCCCAACTCCTAAATTCTCTATAGGTTGACGGGGATTATCCACCAATGGAACGGTAGAATCCAAAGTTGCTCGAGAGTCACCCGGAGAATAATCTAACTAATCGGTTTTAACAGCTATCCCCTCATGAGGAAAACAGAAGATGCAAAATAGAGATGAAACTATGGAATCCATATCATAAATCTAATTCCTTCCTAATAGGAGGTTGTAATCCAGGTTGGCATCAATGATTTCTACCTCAATATTAATGACCTTTCCTCCAACACATATAGGAAAAGCCAGGATAATTCTGTGTGGCCTATGAGAATGACCATCAAATGTTGTTAAGAGAGTAGGTGAAGGAACAACTGAAGGTGATCCAATGGCCTTCCAACATGACATAGACATTACACATGTGGAAGCTACCTCATCTATAACTGTCTGAAAAATATTGGTTTTTAGGTAAGTAGACTTTATCTGGAAAGCCATATGGTGAGGAAGTATCTTTTTGACATTCAGCATATCAGAAGTGAGCAATAAAGAAATTTTTGGATCTACTACCCCAATCATCGAAAGCAAAGCACTTCTCTAAGCAGGACATGACTGGAGTACCTCCAATGTAGACATAGCGCAAGGACTTTGAGCCATATCTTCTACAATCGAGTAGTTCTAGGTTGCCCTAGCATTAGGGTTAATAGTCGAGGACTTTGTGGAACCTTTCGGTATCTGAGGTAGAGACTCAACAGAGGGTCGCTCAATATGAAGTGGGTCTACAGTTTCGAGAACAGATTTACCCTTAGATGTTTCCGTTTCACCATAATCGCGTGCTCGTGTGGCAACATCGACATGAGAGTTCATCATATACACATTTGAGGAATTTTCCCTTTCCTGGTTGCCCCCTACAAAGGTACCAGCATTCAAGTTCGCACCAGCAAGTAATTGTTGCCCTTGGGGAAAAGGGTTAGTTAGGACAGCTTGGGAGCTAGAGGACCCTTGCTGCACTAACAAGTGCTGGGAATCTTGAATCTTGGGGCAGAGGTGAGTTAAATGATCTCCATTGCATAACTTGCATGGAAATTTAACCTTCTTTTTGGACTCTTTTCTACCCTCACTGGCACCATTGTTGGGCTTGTTTGCATTACCCTTACCTTCCTGGTTCTTCTTCTTATCTCATCCCTTCTTCTTCCCATCGGATTGCTGATTTACTTTGGGATTAGAAGCCTGGATGACATTAATGGAGGTAGGTTGGGAGGGCAAAGATGTAGATGGTGCTGCCTGGTTAGAAGAAGTAGTTTGTAGAGACAACTACTACAATTGGTTCAAAAGGTTCACCGTATTTGTGTCAATTGATCCAACTATACCATCGGCGTGAGGGCTTGGCTTCAATTTCGCTAAATCAACCTTGGATCTAGGAGCATCAAGTAGGATTTTTTGAAGAGTCCTAGACTGAGAATATATCAGTTCTAATTGCTGGGCTCAAAAAATAGCCTGCTCTTCTGAATAAACACCGGAAAGAGAAACATCCTTGGAGATCTCAGGTTGTAAAGATTTGAGAAACCATTCGATATGGAACTCTAGTGGAATTTCGCATTTAATAAGCCTCTTTCTCCATCTCCATTCCTAGATATGATCCGAAATGTGCGTTGCCATGTCTTGATGAAAATTGGCTAGAAGCTCAGTTCTAGCTTCATAGTGGACAGGCAACTAAAAATGGTTCAAGAAAATATTAGCCAAATCAGCGAAAGAAGTAAAGGTGCCCCCTAGAAACTCTATATACCATTTGGTCGCATTCCCAGTTAGGGTGCATTGAAATAACCTCAACCTGATCGAATCATCTATCAGGGAGTTGGATGACCACCATAAGTGGGAAGTGGTCACATGGTCTCCTGGGTCTTCACCATTCTTCCCTTCGAATTTTGGAATATCTTATGGAAGTTGAGTTGGGACCGGAGGCCAAGATGGATTGTACCTAATTGGATCATTTATCAATTTATTCAACTCTGGCAAATTAAGCATGGCCAGAAAAGGAAGTCGTGGAGGACCTTGGGAATTCCATCCAGAAAGGGCGGGGTTCCCGTAGGTCTGAAAAGAATGACCTGGATTTTGAAAGGCACCAGGCTTCTCGAAGTAACTCGTAAAACCTACTGAACCAAAGGGTGATCCTTGTGGTCTAGCAAAATTTGGAGTTTGACCAACTCCTGCTGAAAATCCTCTGTAACTGGTGAAGTTATACCCTAAGAAAGTATTGAAAGGAGCTGACAAGCCCTGATAAGGGTTGCAAGCATTAGAAAAGGGTGAAAAATTTTGAAATGAATTAATCGAGGAATATGGCACATTCCCTTATTGGCCAAAAAACTGATTCCCAGCTCCTATCCCACTAACCGCAGGGTTTGTCCAACTTTGAAAGGGTTTACTACCTTGACTTGTAAAAGGAAAAGGCATAGACCATACTGTCGGATTGGAATGTGCTATATGACCACTTCCAAATGGGAAACCCTGAAAATAATTCCATCCACTCATCACGGATGTAGAGGCGGTTGATGGTATATTCAAAGGAACCGAAGGAATACCTTGAGAGGGCATTCCAAAAGGGAAAAATCCAAAATTGGATGCATTAGCTTGAGAATTTCCACTCATTGACAGAATGGAAGTAGACCCAAATATAGATGTGTTGGGAGTCTTAGAAGGGATGGAAATAGTTCCTCCCGCTTATACAGATATAGGAGTCTACATGCTCGCAACAGTCATCATGGATGCCATGCTTCCAGTAGTGGTCATCGAAGGGATAGATGTATATGGACCTAGGCTCGAAGGCCTATGAGTTAGAGTTCCAACATATAAAAAAACGTCTAGATGATCAGGAGGAAGAGGAGAATTCGGAGCCGCAACCGACTCTGAAAGCTCTTCTACTTCAATACTATCTTCTGACTGGAAGAGTACTCAAAAAAGAACTGGTGTGTTCCTCTCTAACTCTATGCTAGGACCAGGTCTATCTTGTGAACTAATACGCCCAAGCGGAGGATCAATCTTCGATGCGCCTGCTACCACTGGTTGAAAACCATTGGTAGAATAACTCCTACACCTTCTAAGAGAAGGCTCTGGACTCGTAGGTGAAAACCCACGAAGTCTCCAAGACCGTCGAGATGGTCGGTTGGCCATTTTGAATTATTTTTATAAAATCTACTTAAATACTCAAGAAAATTAAAAGCTAGGCTGACTAGGAGCACAGAACACTCACTAAATAATCCCTAAAGATATCAGCAATCAAACAACTTCCAAGTATTTCCGCTCTGGGTGATTAGGACTAGACACCAAAATACAAGAAATTTAATAATAAGGGCCTTCTAAAAATAGACTGGGGTAATTACGCCCCAGGCCTACTAGCGAAGGTATCAGAGACAGTTACGCTAACCTCCAGACAACAACATTTGCTGATGCAAGCCCCCAAGCTTCGCAAGGGTTCCCTCTAGAAGTATTGCTGAATGTGATACAACGTCAACCTCAGGTGCCACGGGATTCCCCTCCGTAGCCACCTGTGTAGATTCCTAGGATAGGCAACTACGGACACTAACTCATATCAGAAGCCGAGCAGAACAGTCGTGAGGTAGGATCCAACAAGTAAGAGAGGGGTATCTCTCATCCTTATCTTCACAAACCCTCATGCTTTACTCCCAGTCACGGAGCTTTGCCGATCTCCCTAACACTCTTGGATTTCTCTCTTTAATCAAACTTCTATGTTTTACAATTTAGAGCGGCCTTGGAGAGTTTACTCTCCTCTCGCCTAATCCAAGGCCCTAAATAAACCTAAACTTGTTGGTGTATTCTGATGACAATACAAAAATTTCTAGTTTATTTTATTAAGCGTTTGATTTTAAATAGTTGTTCTTTTAAGTCAAAGGGATAAATGGAAATGAAACCAATGGTGTTTGTATGATGCAAAAGAAATTAATGAAAAACTAACTTATATGTATGCAATCATTTGTTCTTCGTTGAAAAGAAATTTCTACTTGGGTTCTAGGAAACTTCTATAAAGCAAAAACTTTTCTTTTCTTTTCTTAAAGCACACTTCACACTCACAAAAACTAAAAAAACTATTGATGCTTTAATAATGAAAAACTACCCTAATGCAAGGTGTACATGAAGATGCAAGATCCTAGATTACTCTAAAAAGAATGAAAGCAATTAATTATAACTTATTAATAAGCGAACTTAAGTGTTTGAAAAGAATACAAAATATTCTCCAAACAAGAAGGACAAATCCAAAAGATCACAATTCACTTTCAAAAAAACAAAATAAACCAAAATCAAACTTGGAAAAAGAAGACAAAAACAATGTTTTTTAAGAACCTTTCTTTTTCAATAAGCAATGAAAACAACATTTCGAAAGCACTCTAAATGCCACCAAAGACTCAAAGACCGAAAGAAGAGCACAAGGAAACTTTGCAAGTCACAAATTTGACAATGAATGAAAACTTGAACAAAAAGGGCTTCAACTTGTACTAAACAACCCAAAAGGCAGCAAAGAGCTTTGACAAACTAACCAAGAAGTCAGGAAAGAAACACTTTCAAATTTGTCAAAAAAAAAATAAAAAAGCAAGAAAAGGTGTAAGGCCATGAAATGACGGAAAGCAAAGCAAGTAGACCAATAATCGAGCTTGACACTAAGATTGAAAACAATCTGTTGTTCTAGAGGACCAGAACAATCAAGAACCTCTATAAGAAGTCTTGTGTGTCAAAACACAAATCATAAAACTCACTCAAAAGAAAACCTAGGCCAAAACTTTTCAAAGCGGAAGAGAATTCAAAACAGTAAGCTCATTGAATAACAAAATTCTAAAGACAGAAATTGACCACTTAGAGACCAAACAGATCAAGAAACAAATCTTTTTGCGCATATTGATTTGAAAAAACAATGCAAAACATGGTATACGTGACTGTGTTCAAACACAAATCCATGTACATGTGCTTCTGATAAAGGAATCTCGTGTATACACGGGTTCACTTCACAAAACCAAGTGTGTGTATGCTACTGTAAATAGACGAAAGTGCGTATACAAAGCTTTGCAAGAAAAATAAAAAATAAAGCTAGATCAAAAAGATCAGACTTAAGGTCTAAGATTCTACTGGACCAAACAATATTATCACAGCAAGCAAATGAAGAACTAAGCCCTAATTGACACTAAACAACCCAAACTAGGAATAACAAGATTGTTATCCCAGTGGAGTCGCCAATTCTGTTACAGGAATAAGTGCCCTAGGGCTTTGGGTTGGAACCCCAACAGAGAAAGAGCAAACTACAGTAAGAAACACTCATACAACTCAGAAAACATGCTTATATAAACAAACTATGCGATAGCGACCATACCCGGATGTCCTTCGTTTGGGTAGTTCTAGTAGGGTTTAGACCCTCTACAACTCCTAATGATCTTCAAATCTGCAAATCAACCAATTTGAACATACATGGCAGCATATAGATAAATCATTTTAATGAAACTAACTTTATGTCATATAAGAAAAATTATTAGTTATACATCAAAATAACATTCATACATGAATTACAACAGTATTTGATGCATAAACAAAGTTAATCTCAAGAACAAGACAACATTTCTTTTTATTGTAGAAAGCTATAACTAACATGAAGAGAATTCACCTGAGTCTTCTTCTTCCAGCTCCAAGAGAAATTGTCCTCTAGATTTGTCCAGTCCCAGTCTTCAACAGCCTCCTTCCATAACCAATACCATGATATCTCAAGCAAGTGGGAGAATATCAACACTCAAGGAAACAAGGGTTTCCTGAAACTTGGGGAAGTGATTGAAGCACAGGGATACTTCAAACTCAGTCAGGGATAATCTCAATATAATAATTCTATCTCTTCTCGTCCTTAAGGCCTTCCCATAGAAGTCTATTTATACTTGTCCCAATTAGTTTTTTAGTTGGGAAACAGTTGGGCCACGGGCACTAGGAGGTAATCAACACTTAAAACCCATGAACTTCACCCATAATTAAGGAAATTTAATTTTTTTAAGTGTTTTAACACATATACGTGGGTTGGGTATTGACTAACCCACGTCTACATGCTTTTATCTCATGGAAAAGTAGTGTACGGGGAATAAAACATTGTTTTTAAAATATTTTGACCAAGGGTGGTAAATGGAGCTATAACACCCATGGACTCAAGTTAGGGATACATTAGTCACTAATACCAATATTTATACCCTCAAAAGGGATTTAGAAAGAAAATTTGGGCATGAAGTTGATCAATGTATGATTCAAATCAGAGTCCTACGGGCGGTTCTACCGGTGGTCCATTATGACCCCAACTCCATAATGTTACTCATAAGAAATGCACAACCTGAAATTGGGAGAATTCCCTTTTTAGGAACTGAGTAGCTTTTCCTTGAAGTATCCCAAGCATCACTAGCGAAAATTATCTAGTTACCTGCAACTAGCAAGGTCCTTTCTGACAGATACTTAACCTTGAGGTTTGAAGGCTAGGATGATGAGGGAAAACTTACCTTTTTCCAGAGTTTGATGGAGAACCTGCATGAGTTTACAAGCCTTTCTTTGTCTATTTTTATCCATTTATTAAAACCCTTGTACCAAACCTAGCCTTACTATTAGCTGTATTTCAAGGGTATCCTGATGGTAAGAAGTTAAATGAAGCTATGTTTATGTTTATGATAGAAGTGCTCAAAACCCATAATGATATTTCTATAAACTTTCCTTCTTATTTGTCTAGAACTATTTTCATTAACCTTAATGCGACGTCTCAGTGGTTTATCTTTAGGCACTGCATCTATTTGGTTCACTTAGTCTTATTCAATCACCCCAACATCTTTTCTTCCACCAAGCTGATCAAGCATTACAAGGATAATTCAGGTAAATAAAGGTTGATTGATTATTGGCTTGTAATGTTACACCTAGGTAGAGTTCCTGGAGGGTACTCAAAGTTCATCACACTTTCTTCCTTCTATCTCCAAATTAAGATGCTCTGGAGACTCCCTGATAGGATTTCTACAAAATCTAGGAGGATTATTCACCTTACAAAAGATGCTAGTATTGGACAATGGTTTATGATGCCTGAATTTACCATTTTCCATGCATATGGATTTGAGGGGCAGCCTTAGAGGTTACCAAAATATGTTCCCCATCAGTTATTCAAATTGGAATTATCCAGATAGAGGATACAACTGAATTATTTTCGTTTAGTGTCAAAAAACCAAAAATCATTTATTGTTACACCTTTTGCTATTGGTTATTTAATAATCAAACATAAAAATGCATTATCTATGGTTGAAAAGGAATTGTTGGCCTTTAAATTAGATAATCATGTATCTTGGAATTTTGATCCATTCTAGATCATCTCAAAAGCAAGGAAGTTAGCAATTTTACTTGCATATACTCATTTGTTGTGACCTAAAGTGTAAAAACTTACCAATGTTGAATGTGTTTTTGTAGAGAAGGAAATGTTGGGATGGGATCCCTAAGGTCAAATTTTGTCAATAAAGTCAAATTTTGGTAATAGTTTTGTGACAGAATGTAAAGTCTCCATGAAATGAGGAAGAGGAGTGCGAAGCTAAGTAAAGAGTGAAAGGGGCATTATTCCCTTGTATGGGTAGGTGATAGGTCAGTTTTGAGACACACCCATGGTCCGCAGGCCATGGTATTGTAATGAAAAGGCTATATATAGTTGAGTCTTATTGAGTCTTAGAGAATAACTTTTGATAGAGAATCATTGTAAGGGAAAGGTGCTAAGGAAGGAAAGGTTTGTTTCATGTACTTAGGCAAAAGGGGAAGGCTCCTGCAACTGAGTGTGCGGGCCCCTGCAACTGTGTGCATAGGGATAAGGAGTTTGTATCTGAATGATTACATCTTAATACATACTATTTGGAGCATTTGTGCATTTGTGCCTTGTTTATTTACTTCTGTTTAAATTTATGCATCGTCGCTTTGTAATCTATTCTATGTGAATTAAAGCTTTATTTCTACATGGAACGAATAGATCTATAACATTTCTCCATAATAAGTATAATCAGCCTCCTTCACGGAGCTCCGGAAATTGTTAAAAGAATCTGCTATAATTAACTGCTTGGAAGGGGTAGATCTACATGAAGGTAGATCTAGGTCATAAACGCTTCAGAATATATTGTTTATTGTGTGAAAGTAGTGAATCTATGTTTTTTTTTCCTGTTAAGCACAATCAAGTATCTTCACAAAGTTCTAAAGGTCATTTCAGAAAATTTGCAATAGTTGTCAGTCAGCAGGAATAAGTCTATGCGAAGGCAAATCTAAGCTATAAGAACCTTAGGAAACCCATCACATAGGCCTCTGGATGCAGAAACTTAGTTCTATCATCCCCAAATACTTCTTCAGGTGAGACTGCAGCCTCTGCTACACAGGTTGTTTCCGAAAGGGCTAGCAGTTAGGGTTTTGTTGGTTGATGTGAATAACTCTGAACCTGGGTTAGGCCCCCTTAAGCCAAAAAATGGTTCTATTGTTGGGACCGGGATCAATCGGAGGAATGTGTGATGTCGAATAAGTGGTTCCCTGCCAAGAAATAAATTGAGAAGTGGCTCGATCGAAAGGAACATGCATTTGCAGCTTAGGAGAACATAAATATGTGGTTATCCAAGGAGAAGTTGTTGAGTAGAAACCTATACTCAGACGAAACTGAAATTTTTTTATGTTTCTTCCCTTGCAAATTGCACAAGTGGTTTTCTAGATTGGTAGATAGTCAGGGTATGTGGAGACTTGACAACCCTATTGTGTAGACTCCACAGCTAGTGAGATGCTTGGAAGCTTTGGAGAACAACATCGCACGGGTCTTCGATCACTGGATTGATCGAACACTCGGAGCATTTGTAACTGAGTTTGTGATCGACACCATGAGGTAAGTACTTACGATCTTTGAAAACTTGGATTAAGATGTTGTTGTGTGAAAAATGGGTTATTCCATTACCTTAATGTTTAGGACTATGCGAAGTGGAAAACCCTTCAAGAGGAATGGAGAATCAGGCTCTAAATATATTCCGCTATTGAGATCCTCATCAAGTGATGATGAAGGAACAATTCTAAACACACCGTGAAGTGCGCTACAGTTGCTAAGTCAGGGTATTCTGTGGATACCTCATCCATCCACTCTGCCTCCACCTCCACCTCCACCTCCATCGCATATGCCTACACCTTCACCTCCACCTCCACCTCCACCCCCACCTTTCAAAATGGCGAATGCAATGAAGATTTCGATCTTCAAAGGGGTAGGAAGCAAGACCCCAAACAATTTTGGTTTGTTTCAAATGTTGTGTGGTCATCACAGTAGATCACTGATGATAATATAAAGAAAGCATAGATGATCATGGTGCTGCAAGATAGATCGTTGACCTGGTATATCAAGTACTGTCAAGATCACCCAGTCGCGACATTAGCAGATACTTAGCAAGCATGGAATCATGAGTTTAAGAAGACTAAATCTTACACACAGTCCGTTAGACAGATTAAGGATATAAAGCAAGTGGTGAATGAATCCTCGTGGGATTTAGATCAAAGGCCTAGAAATTATTGTTTTTGTGGAGTCTGTCATTTCTTAGAGAATTTGAGTGTGATACACCATTATGGTTGCAATTCTTGTTTCCATTGGTCAATGCAGATGTTTGCATAGTTTCTCTTGTTCATTGCACTACCTTTTGTTTCGATTATACATGATCACATCTTATGGACCAAAGGTCGAGAGTAACTTCTATTCCTGCATTGGAAGTTTCATTTCACATGACCAGACCATGCACTGTTTGGTTTAGGGTAGAGACTCAATTGTATACATTGCATGCATGTTTCGTGTTAGTCTTTTCATGTTTTGTGTTAGTATTTTCCTATTTTGATATTTTTTCTTTTATCTGGTCTTGAATAAAGCTGGTTCTAAGCTTCGAGATGATGTGGCTTAATTTTTGTGCAATTCAAGTTGTAGTACAATACAACCCTTAGCTTATCTGTTATCCTCTTCTTTTTTTGGTTTTATCACTTTCGAGTTAATGATTTTTTTAAGGAAAATACAATCCTTTAGCTGGGGAGTTATATGCAAACCATAATGCCCATATATATTTAGAATTATCATCCTTACACTTAATCCTATCTATGAATGGTGTGTTCTCACTTATTTATCCAAGTAGAGTAAGCTAAGGGTAATTCTTTTAGTGATCAAAGCAACAAAGGTATAAAACATGTCTCTGGAGGAACAACCTATTCTGCTCTCAATAATTTTGGATCCCTCTTCCTCCCATTGACAATAATAAGTTTCTATGCATAGTTCTGTTAAAAGAAAAAAAAGGGGGTGAAAGAAGAGAAAGGATTCCTACATAGGAAGGTGAAGCAAGCCACTTCACAGGGGTAATGTTTAGGCTCACGGGAAGAAAAGCAACATTTTTGTTCCTAAAGTGACTCCATTGGGGTATTGTCCAGGCATGCTAGCAGTGAAGCAATGCTAGATATGTAAAACTATTACTTGATTATTATTATTTCATCGTGCTATATTACCCTTACTTACATCGATAGGATAATGATATGGCTTGTTTTATGTTGTGTTGTGATGAGTGATGGAATAGAGAAGACTATATATTTATGTTGACTTGGTGGGGCCTAACTCAAGTTCAAAGTTATTTGTGCCAACCAACAAAACCTTAAACTGTTGGCCCTTTTGGCAACAACCCACATAGCATAGGCTACAGTCTCACTCGAAGCAATATTGGGGGATGACAAAACCAGGTTTTTGCATCCAAAGGCCTGTGTGATATGTTCCTTTGATTCCTAGGGCTTATTTCTATCCTCGCAAACCATAACCCTTTCGACACAGATAAATTCAATAATTCAGTTTAACATTATCTAGATCTTCGCGAAGGCTTTTAATTATTCATAACATGCATAAATAGTACTAATCTTCTAATTTCAGGCATAAGATAAGCATTTATTCATATAAATTATGATACAGAGAAAAAATATAGAAACTTGCAGAAGTAAGAAATAATACACAGATGCACAAGTATTGGATCAAAACGGCCTTTAGTAGATGTAATCGTTCAGATACATACTCCTTTTCCCTGCATAGTCAGCTGCAGGGGCCCGCACACTCAGCCTTTGGACTTACCAAGGTCTCTGTGCAGTCAGCTGTAGGAGCCCTCCCCTTCACCTAAGTATAGTAAACAAACCTATGGTGGTTAAGAAGTCATATGAAGCTATTTTTATGTTTGTGAGAGAAGTGCTCAAAACCCCTAATGAGATTTCCATAAACTTTCCTTCTTATTTGTCTAGAACTATTTTTATTGACCTTAACGCAATGTCTCAGTGGTTTATCTTTAGGCACTACATCTATTTGGTTCACTTAGTCTTATTCAATAACCCCAACTTCTTTTCTTCCACCAAGCTGATCAAACATTACAAGGATAATTCAGGTAAATAAAGGTTGATTTATTCTTGGTCTGTAATGTTATACCTAGGTAGAGTTCCTGGAGGTTACTCAAAGTTCATCAAACTTTTGTTCTTTCTATCTCCAAATTAAGATCCTATGGAGATTCCTTGATAGGATTTCTAGAAAATCTAGGAGGATTATTCACCTTGCAAAAGACGCTAGTATTGGACAATGGTTTATGATGCCTGAATTTGCCATTTTCCATGCATATGGATTTGAGGGGGAGCCTTAGAGGTTACCAAAATATGTTCCCCATCGGTTATTCAAATTAGAATTAGCCAGATAGAGGATACATCTGAATTATTTTCATTTAGTGTCAAAAACCAAAAATCATTTATTGTTACACCTTTTGCTATTGGTTATTTAATAATCAAACATAAAAATGCATATGGTTGAAAAGGAATTGTTGGCCTTTAAATTAGAAAGTCATGTATCTTGGAATTTTGATCCATTCTAGATAATCTCAGAAGCAAGGAAGTTAGCAGGTTTACTCGCATATACTCATGTGTTGTGACCTAAAGTGTAAAAACTTGCTAATGCTGAATGTGTTGTTGTAGAGAAGGAAATGTTGGGATGGGATCCCTAGGGTCAAATTTTGTCAGTAAAGTCAAACTTTGGTAATAGTTTTGTGAAAGAATGTAAAGTCTCCATGAAATGAGGAAGCGGAGCGTGAAGCTAAGTAAAGAGTAAATGGGGAATTAATCCCTTGTATGGGTAGGTGATAGGTTAGTTTTGAGACTCGTCCATGGTCCGCAGGCCATGGTATTGTAATGAAAAGGCTATATATAATTGAGTCTTATCGAGTCTTAGAGAATAAATTTTGATAGAGAATCATTGCAAGGGAAAGGTGCTAAGGAAGGAAAGGTTTGTTTCATGTACTTAGTCAAAAGGGGAAGGCTCTTGTAGCAAAGTGCAAGGGCCCCTGCAGCTGGGTGCACAGGGATAAGGAGTTTATATCTGAATGATTACATCTTAATAAATACTGTTTGGAGCCAAATCTGTGCATCTGTGCCTTTTTTATTTACTTCTATTTAATTTTATGCATCTTCGCTCTGTAATCTATTATATGTGAATTAAAGCTTTATTTCTGCATGGAACAAATAGATCTATAACATTCTGCATAATAAGTATAATCAGCCTCCTTCACGGAGCTCAGGAAGTTGTTAAATAAATTTGTTGTAATTAACTGCTCGGAAGGGGTAGATCGACGTGAACGAAAATCTAGGTCATAAACGCTTCAGAATATATTGTTTATTGTGCAAAAGTAGTGAATCTATGTCTTTTATGCCTGTTAAGCACAATCAAGTATCTCCGCGAAGGTCTGAAGGTCAATTTGGCAAAGTTGTAGTAGTTGTCAGTCAAACGGAATAAGTATGCATGAAGGCAAATCTAAGTTATAAGAACCTTAGGAAACCCATCACACAGGCCTTTGGATGCAGAAACTTAGTTCTAGCATCCCCAAATATTGCTTTTGGTGAGACTGTAGCCTGTACTACGCAGGTTGTTTCCGAAAGTGCTAGCAGTTAGGGTTTTGTTGGTTGACACGAATAACTTTGAACCTAGGTCAGGCCCCCTTAAGCCAACAAATGGTTCTGTTGTTGGGACCGGGATCAATTGGAGGAATGTGTGATGTCAAATAAGTGGTTCCCTGCCAAGAAATAAATTGATAAGTGGCTCGATCGAAAGGAACATGCATTTGCAGCTCAGCAGAACAAAAATATGCAGTTATCCAAGGAGCAGTGGTTTAGTAGATACCTATACTTAGACGAAACCAAAAACTTTTTATGTTTCTTCCCTTGCATATTACACAAGTGGTTGTCTATATTGGTAGATAGTCAGGGTATGCGGAGACTTGACAACCCTATTGTGTGGACTCCAGAGCTGGTGAGACACTTGGAAGCTTTGGAGAACAACATCATGTGGGTCTTCAATCACTAGATTGATCGAACATTCAAAGCATTTATAACTGAGATCGTGATCGAAACATGAGGTGAGTACTTACGATCTTTAAAAACTTGGATTAAGATGCTTTTGTGTGAAAAATGGGTTATTCCATTATCTTGATGTTTGGGACTACACGAAGTGGAAAACCCTTCAGAAGGAACGAAGAATCAGGGTCTGAATATATTCCACTATTTGGATCCTCATCGAGTGACAATGAAGCAACAATTCTGAACACACCGTGAAGTGCGCTATAGTTGGTAAGTAAGGGTATCCTATGGATACCTCATCCATCCACTCTGCATCCACCTCCACCTCCACCGCATACGACCTTCACCTCCACCTCCACCTCCACCCCCACCTTTCAACATGGTGAACGCAATGAAGATGTCGATCTTCAAAGGGGTGAGAAGCGAAGACCCCGAACAATTTTGGTTCATTGCAGATGTTGTGTGGTCATCACAGCAAATCACTGATGATAATCTAAAGAAAGCACAACTAGTTATGACATTGTAGGATAGAGCATTGACCTGGTATATCAAGTACTATCAAGATCACCCAGTCGTGACATTGGTAGATACTCAACAAGCATTGAATCATGAGTTTAAGAAGACTAAATATTAGGCGTAATCCATTACAAAGATTAAGGAGATAAAGAAAGTGGTGAATGAATCCTTGTGGGATTTCGATTAGAGACCTGGAAATTATTGTTTTCGTGGAGTCTGTCGTTTCTTAGATAATTTGAGTGTGATACACCATTATGGTTGCACTTCTTGTTTCCATTGGTCAATGCAGATGTTTGCACAGTTTCTCTTCTTCATTGTACTACTTTTGGTTTTGATTATACATGATCACATCTTATGGTCCAAAGGTCAAGAGCAGCTTCTATTCCTGCATTGGAAGTTTCATTTCACATGACCTGACCATGCACTGTTTGGTTTAGGGTAGACACTTAGTTATATACATTGCAAGCATGTTTTATGTTAGTCTTTTCCTGTTTTGATATTTTTTCTTTTATCTGGTCTTGAATAAAGATGGTTCTAAGCTTCGAGATAATGTGGCTTAATTTTTGTGCAATTCAAGTTGTAGTACAATACAACCCTTGGCTTATCTATTATCCTCTTCTTTGTTTTGGTTTTATCACTTTCGAGTTAATGATTTTTTGATGGAAAATACAATCCTTTAGATGGGGAGTTGTATGCAAACCATAATGCCCATATATATTTAGAATTATCATCCTTGCACTCAGTCCTATCTATGAATGGTGTGTTCTCACTTATTTATCCAAGTAGAGTAAGCTAAGGGTAATTCTTTTAATGATCAAAGCATCAGAGGTATAAAACCTATCTCTGAAGGAACAACCTATTTTTCTCTAAATAATTCAAGATCCCTCTTCTTCCCATTGACAATAATAAGTTTCTATGCATAGTTCTATTAAAAGAAAAAAGAAAAAAGGGGGTGAAAGAAGAGAAAGGTTTCCTGGATAGGAAGGTGAAGCAAGTGACTTCGTAGGGGTAATGTTTAGGATCACTGGAAGAAAAGAAACATTTGTGTTCCTGAAGTGACTCCATTGGGGTATTGTCCAGGCATGCTAGTAGCAAAGCAATGCCAAATATGTAAAACTCTTACTCTGTTTGTTTTTATTTCACCGTGCTATATTACCCTTACTTAGATCAACAGGATAATGATATGGCTTATTTTATGTCGTGTTATGATGAGTGATGGAATAGAGAATACTATATCTTTATGTTGGCTTGGTGAGGCCCGACTCAAGTTCAAAGTTATATGCGCCAACCAACAAAACCTTAAACTGTTGGCCCTTTCACCAACAACCTGTGCAGCATAGGATGCAGTCTCACTCGAAGTAGTATTGGGGGATGACCAAACCAGGTTTTTGCATCTAAAGGCCTATGTGATAGGTTCCTTTGATTCCTAGGGATTATTTCTATCTTTGCAAACCATAACCCTTTCGACACAAATAAATTCAATAATTTAGTTTAACAGTGTCTAGATATTCGCGAAGGATTTTAATTATTCATAACATGCATAAATAGTATAATCTACTACTTTCGCGCACAAGATAAGAATTTATTCATATAAAATATGATACAGAGAAAAAATATAAAAACTTGCAGAATTAAGAAATAATACACGAATGCACAAGTATTGGATCAAAACGACCTTTAGTAGATGTAATCGTTCAAATACAGGCTCCTTTTACCTATGTAGTCAACTGCAAGGGCCCGCGCAATTAGCCTTTGGACTTACCAAGGTCTCCATGCAATCAACTGAAGGGGCCCGCGCAATCAGCCTTTGGACTTACCAAAGTCTCTATGCAGTCAACTACAAGAGCCTTCCCCTTCACCTAAGTACAGGAAACAAACCTGTCCTACCTTATCTTTCTTTCCCTTACAAATATTTCTATATGAGTTTTTTACTAGACTCACTATGACTCCTCTTTTTATAGCCTTTTTCTTACAATACCATGGTACACGGACCATGGGTGGGTCTTAAAACCTTCCTATCGCCTACCCACTTAAGGGACCAAAGCCCCTTTGACTTTTACTATCTTCACGCTCTACTTCCACAAATCGCAGAGACTTTACATCTTTACAAAAAGAACTTATAAAATTTAACAAAATTTTCCCTAGGGACGTTATCCCAATAGGCCCCCAACATAATTAGGTGACTCGTCCTTGAGCTACTCAGCTGTCACTTCAATCTTGGCTTGGGGTTCACGTAACTCCAACTTCAGAACATGTAGATCAGTTGTTCCTTGCATTGTTGCCTGCTGCACTTCATGGACTAGCTTCTTTGTACTGGGGCCTTCCACCATGAGGCCCATTTTCCTTTGTTTCTGCTAGATTCCCTTTAGCTTGTTATGCAATGACAGAGTAACATGGCTAGCTTCCTCTATCCAAGGTTGGGTTCTAGCCCTAAGAATGGCCTGTTTCCAGTGCAGCTCTTCACTATCAATCTATAGTTGCTTGCCTTCCTATAATCGTGTGAACCATTGTATTGGTGCTAAAGTGCATTCAACCGACCTTATCTCATCAAATTACTGCTTCTTTTCCCTAAGGTCAGTGTCAATCTTCTATAGAGTGAGGTCCTCCTGCAGAGATGTCCAAAGCTCCATGGTTTTCTCAAATAATTTTGTGTTGTCCTTAACTGATGTGTCTAATGTGGCCATTCCCTCTTTGATGTCTTTCCCGAACTGCTCCCGAACCTTTGGAAGAATTTTTTACTGCAGCTTCAATTGCATCTCTAAAATCTACAACTGTAGCTCAAATCAGACTCTGCCAATTTCATCTTTTGACTCCTTGACCACCGCAACCAGTGTCTGTATCTTTTCTATTGATTCTACTTCTGCTGGAATTTTGAGTTCAGACAGTGCATTACACGCCCAGGTAATTGCTGCTTCTAAATGTTGGCTGCATGTGGCAATTTCTTCCTTCTCTTACAGCACTTGTGACTTTTCTTCAAATATCTGATGGTTATTTGTCTCAGCTTCATTGATCACCAAAAGTGTGCACTGCTCCCTAACCCTCAGTTCATCCGAGATGCCTTGGTACAATTCATGTAGAATTCTAGATAGGGAGTGTCGTGAGATTGATCCATAGATCCTTGATCTATGAAATTTGGGCACTGGCTTCTTCTGATTGGGCATGCAGAGCCCTGTCTGACAGCTTAATTTGTCAGAGATACAAAGACTGCTCTGTGTCTAGGACTGTCACGCTCGCTTACTTTAGGTTCGCTTGGATCCCACTCGACTGACATATGCTCTCTTACAGTCACCATGTCTGGATCTGCAGGTCGCGTAGATCCTTCTGCACATTTCCTAGCACCTGTTGGTACTGCTACTCAAATTGGGTCCATAGTTCTGTTTTTGTATCCCGGACCTTGTCTCCAATCTCGTCTAATTCCCCCTCAGTGAGGACTAGCAGATTTGTTATAACATTATTTGGTTTTGATAAGTTAGTATATTAGTCAAAAATAAATTCAAAATGTTAAGTTAGGATATGGATCGAAAAGAATGAAAGGTAAAAAAATGTTAGGACAATTTTATATTTTTAGGCATCCATATCAATAAAATGTTAGGAGTTAGTTTCCCTAAAGAAAGAAGGCAAAATAAAATAAAAATGTTAGGGAAGCAAAAAGAAATAAAGGCTTCAATTTCAAATAGAAAATAAATGCAAGGGTTGCTCATTTAAATGTGCCACATTAGAAAAATGTTAAATTTTGTTAATTAATGATTAATTTCCTTAATCGGGATTAATTTTTGGTTATAAACCTGTGACATTAAAATTTATGTTAGATAGTGCATATATATTGTTTGGGCCAAAGTCGCTAATGGAAAAAAGGTCTTGTCAGCTTTAAATAAAAAGAGTGCATCATTCAACAACCGATCTACTCCCCGCCCAGATCAATGGTGGGGAGAGACTTTGCACCCCCCTCGACCATTTCTCGTTAACGCGACGGGGGGGGGGGTCTGCAAAGCGGTTTCAATGGTGGATTCCCCAACCCTACGTGTCGCCACCATATTACTTCACAACCCCCCCCCCACGGGAAAATCACTCGTGGTTTCCTTCCACCAATGGTCTTTCATCTCTTGCCTCGACTATTATCCCCTAACCAATCCCAAGCTGCCACCTCACATACCTGTTTCCCACTCATATTATTCGTTTCCATCTCACGAGCTTGCTACACTGCTGTCATACCTATTTATATTCACCCGTTTTAGCTCTACTCCTATGCATTAAAAGCACTACAGTCATGAATAAAACCATTAGTCCTTCCCGGCATGTTATAAATAAACCCATACATACCTCTTTGTCACTTTATCTGACTCTTTTCTATTATTTGCAGGTAAACAATTTCTACATGACCTTTTTTCTATTCCATCGATCTATTACCAAAACTGCTCTTCCTCCTATCTGCCAGCATGGCCCCAAACGGGAAAGCTAAAAAGTCAACTACAAAGGAAAGCACTGCTACTCCAACCCATCTTGACCTTGACCATGTTCCTCTTGTAGACTCACTATTCAAAATTGCAAAAGCCAAGTGTGAGTTCGATTTCTATGAACTACACTTATGGCTCAAACAAAATTACCTAGACAAGCAAGACCCAATCATATTTTTGGAATCTCTATTACCTTTCTCTAGTTTCACAAAAACACATGAGTTCCTTAACCTCATTACCTAGTGTCAAGACAAATATCTCCCTGTAAAAAGAGCAGTGGTGGCTCAGAATGGAGACATTCTGATCACCATCTCTGTTGAAACCATAAAACAGATGCTCCTAATCCCTCAATTAGACTCTCTCAACCATTTTTCACTAGCAACACTTATGGATCTGTACCATAAGTTAACCTTTCCATCAAGAGCTCAAATTTTTGAAATATTTTTACCTGAGGATGCAAAATTACAAAAAATAAATCCTCCCTACTTATCTTCCATGTTTCCTAAAGCCTCCAGACATTGTATTTTTCTACTTTCCTAATTATTAGGATATCCAGATGACCAGTTTCTTGATGAGACTATCCTTGGTTTCATTTCTATCTTTAACAAATATCAAAAACCAACATTCATGTATAATTACAGCCAATTCTTGGCTGATAATATACATGAACAATTCATGAATTTTACTGTACAAGGAGTGTTCATTTATAGCTCTGTAATTGTCCACATGTTTTTTTTTCAGCAAGGTGATATTTTGCCTACCAAGCTCAAAAAGCACGATCAACAAGGATTGAATCAATCAATGATTCACTGGACAGAAATAGTCAGGACAACTTCTACCACCTCCTCATTTTCAGAATTTGTAGATACATTCATACATCCAATGGCACAAATTCTCAATAGTCAAACAGAGCTAAGGATTGGAGATGAAATTAAAAGGATTTTACACTTAAGTGAGTAGACTGATTGGTATTTATACCAAAATTACACAAAGATAAAGGTATATGGTTGTGAGCTTACACCATATAAGTTTCCCAAATATGTTCCTATGAGAACCTTTGCTCCGGAATATATTAGGAAGATGATCAACATGGATGACATACACTTTGTGTCAGGCAAAAGGAAATCTCAATTCAAGATTAAAGCACAGATTGGATCATTCATTTGCAACACTAGATCAGCTGGTGTTGAGGTAGATATATTGTTAAAGAAGATGAATTTCCATCCCAACTTCACCTGGTCCTATGATCCTTTTGGTATTATTTTATCCTTGAGAGTTGATTTTAAAATGACTCCTTATAATCATACTCCAAGACCATAAATAGAAAAATTCATGAATCAAGAGCAATGGGTTGATGGGACACTTCAAGAGGCAAATGAACAGGTCGTATCCACCCCCACTGAACAATCTCCAGTTGCTCAGAGAAAGCAACAAAAAAGGGTTAGAGAAGAGTCTTAATCAACTGAGGAGATTACGAAAGGCTTTATTTTTCAAGAGAAGAAGCCAAAGGTTATCTTGGTTACTTCAACAGAAGAAACTCAACTAGTTATAATTGATATAGGATATTCAAAAATTTCTACATCAACAGGAGTTAGTGTTTCAACCACTCCCCCCACAACCAGTGTTCCAAACACTCCTCCTACAACTTCACCTTCTAGAGTGCCTCTAGAAATCATTCAGTCCATAGGAACCAGTTCTTTAGATGATCAAAATATGTTTTCAAGGTTCCTTGAGATTAAACAGAAGAATGAGACTTTGAATTCCAATGTGTATAGCCAGTTCTGGAAATAAAATTCAACCCCCCCGCATAGGCTTCTTTCTACTTTTGACAGTGAGAAAGGCATAATACAAATGGCTTTCTTATAAGCCCAAATTCCATTTCCTAAGTCTCCTTCAGATTATAAAAAGACTGTCTTTTCATTTGATACTAGTCAAATGAATCCAATTGACCGAATGGATATGCATAGACAGACTAGTGAGATGTTATTTTCCACTATTACTACTACAACTATGTCACTTCCTAAATTTAGGACTGAGCTATCCAATGTTCAATCTCAGCTTAAGTTAGAAAATATTTCTTCCTTATCTAAAGATAATGGAATAAAATCATTGGAGGGTTTTGTAATTAAAGTGGGATATGATCCCAAAGATGTGAAATCTGCAGAGCTACTCCTCAAAAAGAAAGATGTAGACATTTATGCATTGAAGAAACAATTGAAGCTACCTTCTACAGAGGATCCTCTAACAAATGATATAGCATAGAATTAACAGAAAAAGGATGGCATGCTCAAGCTTATCATTGAGCAAAATATACAGCTAAAGAAAATGGAAGAACAAATTGAAGAGTTACTAAAGGAGAAGGAAGGAGCACAACTTGTTATGGTTCGAGTCACAACAGTCCCAATAGCAGTTGCAGGTACAAATCTTAGTTCATCATAAACAACCATTGAGTCTACATCAACAATAGCTGATCCAACAAGATTATCACAAGAATTGGCCATACAAAAACAGGAAAACGAGAAGTTACTGCAGAAATTCAAAAATTTAGAATTGCAGAAAGTAAAAAATGATACTTTGTATGTGCAGGAAATGCAAAAGTCCCATAGATTGGAACTCAAGATCCAGAAGTTGGAGAGTGAATCCCTAATGGCAGATACTTGGCCCATGCTAAGGAAAATATCCAAACAAAAATTAGCCAATCCATGACGGACGTATGGCCATCCATATAGATTATTTTTTAGCAGCAAGAACTCATCACTAGATGCAGAGCAGTGATAGAAGAATAGAAAGCAGCCTTGAAGACCAAGCCAGCAGAAGCCACATATATGATCAAAGTTTTAAATTCAAAAAGCAGAGAAGAATTAGAAGAAATAAAAATCTCTGACAGAACAACTACCATCTTAGAGATTAAGAAGGTATTACAAAAGAAGAATTTGATCAACCAATTAGAAACTAAATGTCAAACTTTGGATATTACTGTCAAAATATTTCATTCAAATTTTAATATCTTGAATCAGAAAGGACTACCAGGATTGGTAGGCCTGAATGATAAATTGATCAAATTAGAGGATTATTGCAAGGAATTGTATGCTATTGCAGTGGACAGAACTAAATTTGCAGGAGTCAAAGGACAGATAACAGGGAAGGCCTTTCTAGAAGCCTTGGAGTTTGATTTAACCATCATGCATGAAATTAAACATTTGTTTCTCACCAAGCCAAATTTTGAGAGATACACAGAAGTGGATGAAACATTTAGAAAGATGGTGAATGTGGAAATCCCAAGTGAAGAAAGATGGGATCAATTGTGTGAAACAATTTAGTAATTTCTGATTCTAACAGCATGACAACTCATCAGTATTTTTAGGCTAGATCATCAACAGATTCCCAAAGGATAGAGCCACCTCTTCAGTAGTTTCTTATTTCCTATAATATTGATCTATTTTTGTAATTTTGTACTATTTTGGTATGCTATTACAAACATATTTTATATGTTTAGCAAAATTTTGTATAAATAACTCCTCCTTTGAGTTATTATGGGTTGAACCCTTGAACAAGCTATCAAGCAGATTTGTACTAAGTTGGAGCATTTTTTTTGGAATAATAAAATATTTTGGATTTACCTCATATGGTCTGTTTCTCAGTGAGTTGTATTTCATCTTGTTTATTCATTATGTTTTCTTCATATAAATTAAATCTTTTCCAGTTATCCGATTCAAAATTTAACTAAGTTTCAGTGTCATTTTGAATCCTATGTGAAGTTGTGATTTTAAAAAAGAGAATAATTTATAGAACTATTTGTTATTGTAAGTTTCTCTTTAAATATAAATTACATCAGATCTCTGTAACAGTTTAATTATATTTTGTTGATTAAGTAAACACTATTTTCTTAATTTCTTCTTATAACTGGTTAAGTATTCAGTTTGAATATTAAATCAATTATACTTCTCCATGCTCTACTTTTCCACCCCATTAAAATCAAATTAACTATGTGTAGTTAAAGAACAACCTTTTATTTTACTTGGAAATCTATCTAAGTTTGAAACACCTGTTTATAAAATTGTTCATTGGTCATCCAATCATTTAAAACAACAAAACATTATAGATGCTTTGGCATAACTAATTGACCTAGAATTATCTCAAAGGACAACATCATATTGGCGCCATGGTCGGGGAGCGAAGGATTGAAAGTTTTATTTTCCCTGGGAAACGATTTTTCCTTTTTCCTTTAAGGTGAACAAAGGATTAGATATAGGTCAAAAAATTTCACCTGGCGATTACACTGTTTCAAGCTGGTTCCTTTTAGGCATACTAGATCACGCTTTGGTTTTGAAATTGTTAACCCTCTTCCAAATCCAAAGAGACTTATTAGGGGAGCCTCTTTACGGAGAATAATCAAAACTCTTCTTCTTCTTCAACATTACATTCTAAAGATATTTCATATGTAGATCCTTTTTCATTTGTTCCATCTAATATTTATAGGATTGAACTACCTCCTAGGGTCTCTGAGCTTCATTCAAAAGGAGTAGATTTTCCATCATCTTTTTAATCCAATCGCTTGATTCATATCAAGTGCCATCCATTCCTATAAAATCACCTTCATCTGAGGAAGAATTGGGTTTACATTTACCTGAATTCAAACCTACAGAATTCATCTCTCCAACCCCCTATTCTATTCCATCAACTTCTACTAATCTTGAAGAGACATTCTCTCTCTATTCAAATCCTTCGTTTGACAATAAAGAAGACTTTCCCTCAGGAGTTCAGAAGTTGGTTATTAGAACCCCTTTGAAATATTCAAGGAGGTCTCCTCCTTATTTCTCTCCTCCACATACTAATACCTACCGATTCTTCTTCTTCACCTTCATCTTCATCATCTTCCTCTTTCTCTTCATCATCCACTCTGTCACCCCAAACTCCACCTGCCATCATGGATTTTCAACCCATTGTATAGGCAAGATATGTTGCTTTAGTTCTTCCTCAAAACTTGGCAAATTTTCCTGATGGATATCTAAAGCATTTACCAAGATTCAATGGTGAAACTGGTCCTTCAGCAGAAGATCATGTAGCTGCTTTCCTAGATTTTTTTGATAATATGAACATAGAACATGAAAATGTTTATATGATATTATTTGTGCAATCCTTAGAAGGAAATGTTAGGATTTGGTTTAGGCAACTTAGACCTGAATCTATTAGAACATTGAATGAGATCGTAACTATATTTAAGAATCAATGGGGGGTAAAGAAGGATCTGTCTACTTTCTTACTAAATTTGAAGAATTGAAGAGAAACCCTGGTGAACCAGTGGTCGAACTTATCAAAATATTTAATAAACTCTATCATAAAATTCCTTCTGATTGTAAGCCACTGGTAGCAACTAAAGAAGTTAGATTTTCCAAATCATTTGAGGGTGACTTTGTAGTCATGTTAAGAGAAAGATTGTACAATACATTAGAAGATATGCAGACAAATGCCATAGAGGTTGAAGCTAATAGGTCTGCTTCTAGCAAACATAAAGCTAAAGCAGAAAAAGAAGAAATAAAATTAAAAGCTAAGATTGATGACTCATCTTCCACCAAATCCAAACTTGAAGATCATAAAATTGATGAAATTACATCTTTACTTAGAAACCTTTCTAAAAGGATTTCTAAAATTGAAGCAAAACCTAGAACCACTCAACAAACTAATGTTAGGCCACAATCTCAAATCCAATTTCGAAGAGCTCCTCAAATGCAGATCCTTCATATACCAAGTTTAGATCAAAACATCCAGCCACCATTGTTGATTAATGATCAACAATATCAAGATGTAGGTCCTTTAATTACTGAAGATATCAATAATATTGATTCTTCAACAATAAAAAGGGTAGTAGTACCTACATCTTCCTCTCAGTCTTTTGAACAAGAGCAAGGAGATACTCAACTTTCCAAATATCATGCATTTTCTGAATTTTTTATTGCAGAATTAAATAAGAGGTATGATCTAAGACCTAGATCAGTCCCAGGTAGACCTTCTAAATCTACAACTATAATTGAACCTGCAACAAAATATATTCAAACACAAACTCCAACACCTCAAACTACAAAGTCATCCACTGAAAATTTTTCATCTGATAAAACCATTTTGACAACTTTTAATAATGAGAAGGAATTGGAAAGTGTCAAGATGCATATCCCTTTAGCTAAACTTTCCAAGAACTCTGGCTATAAAAATTAAGTGTCTAAATCGATACAATCCTCTAGTGTAGATGTCGAGGGAGATATTATCAGACTACAACATGAAAAACCTTTAGTATTTTTTGGCCCTAGTTTTGATATGATTGATAGGATTTTTCCAGCCTTTTATGTAACTTTAAAGGTTCATGATTTTCTCTTTTATAACTACATGTTGGACTCTGGATCTTCTCATAACCTTAAGCCCAAGGTACTTATGGACCAGCTTCAGTTAGAAGTTACTCGTTCCTATCATGACCTCTACACATTTGATTCAAAGAAAGTACCATGCATAGGACTAATTAAAGACCTAGTCATGACCTTAGCCCAAGTACATGTTAAGAGTATAGTCTTAGACATAGTTGTCACTGATATTCCTGCCAAGTTTGACATGCTTCTATCTAGATCATGGTGTGCTAAACTTGGAGGATCACTTCAGATGGACATGTCTTTTTCTACTATTCCAGTCTATGGGGGTGAACATCTAAGGTTATATACGGAAGTCAGATTCCTCCATACTGTTTGCAGGTCTGATCAAGAAACAAATCACCCCATTTATGCAATAGATTAGGATTTTGGTTGCTTTTATTTATCATTGCAAAATTCATCAAATACTCAACTTTCCATTAAAAATACTATTTCCAAACCTAAAATTGTAAAATCAGACATCTAGAAACTTTATTTTGATGGCTCTTGCTCAAAGGAAGGAGCAGGAACAAGCATTGTTTTAATCTCACCAAATAAAGAAAATATTACTCAGTCATGTAAACTTGAATTTGAAGTCATCAATAATGTGGTTGAGTATGAAGCTTTTCTTCTTGGTCTTGAACTATCCATGAGTTTAAAGGTTCAAAACTTGAGTGTCTTTTCTGATTCTGAGCTAATAGTTAAGCAAGTTAGAAACCTATGTCAAACAAAGCACCCAAGACTTAGGTCCTATAGAAATGAGGTTTGGGATACAATTGAAAATTTCTTCCAAGGATTTAACATAACTGCTATACCCAGAGATGAGAATATGCATGTTGATTCACTTGTTGTTTTACCTAGCTCTTTCAAAATCCCTAAACCAGTATTGTTGGAATATCAGATTCAAGTCAAGTACAAACCATCAATTCCTGATAACCTTAAACACTGGCAGATTTTTGAGGATGATGAGCAATTAAAATATTTTCTTCAAGTCATTGATGAATTCTCAAATATGAAAATTGAAGAAGATCAAAAAGATGTCCAAGAATCAAATCAACAGACCCCAGAAACTTCATTCAGTCCTAAAATTCTTGATCATGATATCATTCAATTATCTAATAATTTTATTCCCAAAGGATTAGTTCCATTGGAAAATCTATTTGATAATAATGATGTCTCCAAAAACCCCTTGTCTAATTCACCTGAAGAAGAAATCGAAGAGTGCAATATTGGGACTTTAGATGAAGTGAAAAATGTTAAATTATCATCATCTTTTCCTTTGGATGTTAAAAACAAATACTTGAATCTTCTTTAAAATTACAAAGATGTCTTTTCCTAGTCTTATAATGAATTAAAAACTTATGATACATCTTTAATTGAGCAGAAGATTCCTTTGAAACCATAAGAAAAACCCTTCCAACAAAAATTAACAAGAATAAATCCAATACTTCTTCCAACTATTGAGAAAGAACTTAAAAAATTGTTGATGCTCATATCATAGTCCCTCTGAGGTATTCTGACTGGGTAGCTAACCTAGTTCTTGTTAGAAAGAAAAAAGGTGAAATTAGGCTATGTGTAGACTTCCGAAATTTGAAAAAATCATCTTTAAAGTATAAATACCCATTTCCCAAAATGTACCATCTACTTCAGAAAGTTTTAGGTGCAAATAGGATTTCTATGCTAGATGGATTTTTTGGTTACAACCAAATTATGGTGTGTCAATCTGACCAAGAAAAAATTGCTTTTACTACTCCCTGGGGTACATTCATGTATGCTAGGATACCATTTGGACTGACAAACTTTGGAGCCACTTTTCAGAGAGCCATGGATCTAGAATTTGTAGGTAAGACATCTGAATTTACTATCATTTATCTAGATGATTTAACTGTTTTCTCTGATTCTGATGAAAATCATTTAAAACACTTTAGTAAGGTTTTTGACAGGTGCAAAAAATATGGCATATCCATAAATCCAAAGAAGTCTTTATTTGTTGTAAAGGAAGGGAAATTACTAGGGCATATTATTTCCAAAGAGGAAGTTATGATTGTTCCAAAGAGAGTTTCAGCTATTCAAACTCTATCTCTGCTAGAAACAAGAAGGAGATACAAACCTTCCTTGGGAAAATTAATTTTCTCAGAAGGTTTATCCCTAATTATGCAGAGATAGTAAAATATATAACTGATATGTTAAAGAAGAATAATGAAGTGAAATGGATAGTTTCTGCCAGATATGCTTTTGATCAGATCAAAAAGGCTATATCTGAGGCCCCTACATTAGCCAGTCCTGATTACTCCTCTCCTTTTAGCATATTTTCTTTTGCATCAGAGACAACCTTAGCAGCTGTACTTTTACAGAAGAATATAAATGGTGATGACCAGCCCATAGCCTTCTTTTCTAAAGTCATGAGGGATGCTAAGCTTAGGTATGACATTATTGAAAAACAAGCTTATTCCTTAATCCAAGCCCTCAAAGCCTTTAGAACCTATGTCTTGCATTCATGTATTACAACCTATGTCCCTAACCATGTTTTCAAAACTGTTTTGAACCAACCTGATACTGATGGAAGAAGGGGAAGATGGATTGCCAAAATTCTTGAATTTAATCTTGAGATCAAGACCACAAAGTTGGTGAAGGGTAAAGGTTTGGCCAAATTGTTGGCTGAATCCAATTGCAAAGTATTGGGGATAAATTTCATTTCTGAACTGTCATCTGAGAAGAATCCACAAGAACCTTCTCAAAATTTAGAAGAGAATCCACAAGAACCTCCTTCTTCAGAACAAACCATCCTCATTCATATAGATCAGAAATATCTACTCTCTGATTTGTATTTCGATATTGTGCAGTTTCTTAGAGATTTTCAATGTCCAGTGTTATCACAAAACCAGTACTAGGGACTGCAACCAAGCAAGGTCTCATGTAACTGTTTCAGACCATACTTTAGATTAGGAATTAGCCTTCCTAATCAGAGAGGGCTCTCTCACAACTCTTGACAAAATCCTTCAAACACTAGATGGCTAACTCTTTATTAATCACAAACACCTGAATGGTTTCAAAGACTTAAGGTGTTCTTGTTATATAGGAGTAAAGTGGGGGATATGAGAATCTTTGTGTGCAGAGGAATAGACACAGAGTGCAAGAAAAAGCAATAAGAGCTATCAGGTCCTTCACATGAATTGCCCAAGCAACTTCATTGAATTGGTTGTAGACTTGCAGGTCTCTCCACATCATTATCATCATCTTTCACAATCACCCATGAGCCAGAATTCAGAGATAACTCCCTTAATGTATTTGATGGCAATCCTACAATAGCTGTATCATCATAAGGTGTCTCCTTGAACATACTGCCACTGCTCTTATCAACATTCCTGGAGGGAAGAAGAACTCTGTACAATAAGCATGCTAGAATTTGGACTTTCACTGAAAACTCAAACAAATCCCCAGTTTCGTAGCACGCTACGAAACCACGCAAACAGGTAGCGCTGCGAAACTGCTAAAAAGAATTCTGGCGCTGCGAAACTGCTCTGACTTTAAGCCAAGCTAAAAAAATTTTACTACAGCATTTTCAGTGATAACAGTGGCTCCACTAGGGATAGTGTGCCCCTGTGGTACACTAAGAACATGCAGCTCCAGTGCCTTACCCATTTGTAACAAACAGAAATTCGCTTGACAAGCCTGACTGTAGGAGAGAGAAACTAATGCTACTGAAAAATAAATGCTCAGCCAACCTTGAGCTTATTTGCAATTTACCTACCTACCTATCCTAACCATTTAAACTTTCCTCAGCTCAATCAATATGAAACTTCCAATGCAGCCAGTCATTTGCTTTATCTGACATTTGACTTCTTTGCCTGTCCCGAAGTTCAGCGCCAATGTGATAGTGAGATGACAGCTGCCACTGAAAATGTCTTTGACTGCATCGGATTTCAGAGCCAATGTGATAATGTAATGACCCCTGCCACTGAAACTGTCTCTGATCTTCGTAGGTAAGCTGAAACACTGGAGAATAAAACTCTTCCATGTAATCAGCTATAGGATCCCAGAACACATGATCAGCTTGTCCTTCCTTGAAACTTTCCAGCTGTGCAAACTGATCTTCAATCACAGTGTTCAGTTCCTCAATCATGAAAGAGAATGGAAGCAGCATAGTCTCCTTGCGCTCTGTCACAGGAAACTTTTGAGAATAATAATCATGATCATGAAAATTGTATGCCTGAATCTGTCCTTCTAAACCTTCAATTTCTTTCTCAATATCTTTGGCAATTTCATCAAAAAATTTCATTTTATCCTCTGACTTACAGTCAAAAGATTCCAGATATGAGGACAGGGACAAAGAAAAAGATTCATTTGCTTCTTCTTTATTATGATCATCATTCCACTGTTTAAAACCTTCAACTGAAGGAGATTTTACTTCCACCTCTGGCCTATCTATCCATTCCTCCAAGAACAAAAGCCAAAAGTCTGGCAATGACTTAATGGACTTGGCAGGCAAGCATTCAACCCACTGTTTGCATTTCCCTTGGAAAGAATCATAAAATAACCTTATGCAAACATCCTCATGTTTAATTCTAAGAAGCTGTGCAAAATGACAAAAATCTGAGATATGCTCCAACGTTAAACTCAAGTCTTCACCGTTAAATTTTGGACCATTCTTTAGAAAATAAACATCCTTGGGAAAATGGTTTGGGAAACCATGAAGTCCTGAGAAATCTATGCATGCATACCTTGAACAAAGAAGGGTAGCTTCTGGGTCTTTCATAACTCCAGTGGAATCACCATGAATATATAACTTTGAATTCTTCAACAATGGAGTCGCCAAGGTAGTTTTGCAGCCTTGAAAATCATTTGAACTCCTGCTACCTTCAGAAATTCAATCTTAAGCTCCCGGCAGACGCACCAAAATGTTATCACAAAACCAGTACTAGGGACTGCAACCAAGCAAGGTCTCATGTAACTGTTTCAGACCATACTTTAGATTAGGAATTAGCCTTCCTAATCAGAGAGGGCTCTCTCACAACTCTTGACAAAATCCTTCAAACACTAGATGGCTAACTCTTTATTAATCACAAACACCTGAATGGTTTCAAAGACTTAAGGTGTTCTTGTTATATAGGAGTAAAGTGGGGGATATGAGAATCTTTGTGTGCAGAGGAATAGACACAGAGTGCAAGAAAAAGCAATAAGAGCTATCAGGTCCTTCACATGAATTGCCCAAGCAACTTCATTGAATTGGTTGTAGACTTGCAGGTCTCTCCACATCATTATCATCATCTTTCACAATCACCCATGAGCCAGAATTCAGAGATAACTCCCTTAATGTATTTGATGGCAATCCTACAATAGCTGTATCATCATAAGGTGTCTCCTTGAACATACTGCCACTGCTCTTATCAACATTCCTGGAGGGAAGAAGAACTCTGTACAATAAGCATGCTAGAATTTGGACTTTCACTGAAAACTCAAACAAATCCACAGTTTCGTAGCACGCTACGAAACCACGCAAACAGGTAGCGCTGCGAAACTGCTAAAAAGAATTCTGGCGCTGCGAAACTGCTCTGACTTTAAGCCAAGCTAAAAAAATTTTACTACGGCATTTTCAGTGATAACATCCAGCTGAACTTGACTTGAAGCAGTGTAAAACCCTGAAGCTTAAAGTAGTGAAATATTGTATTATCAATCGTAATCTATACTCGAAGAATCCTCCAAATATCCTTCTTCTTTGTTTGATTGAAAATGAAACAGAGGAAACTATAGATCAGTTCCATGCAAGGCTTTGTGGTGGACACTATGCCTAGAGAGCGACAACTTACAAAATTTTAAAGGCAGGTTTCTACTAGCCCACACTATCTAAAGAAGTTGGAGCAAGAGTTAAAAGTTGCACACAATGTCAAATATTTGCAAGGAAACAGAGGTTGTTAGCACTCGCTCTTGTTCCAGTATTGTTTCAGGCACCTTTTCTACAATGGGGGTTGTATTTCATAAGAGAAATTCATCCACAATCAAGTAATCAACGTAGATTGATTCTAACTGCTACAGACTATTTTACCAAATGGGTAGAGGAAATACCTGTTAAAAATGCAAATGATAATGTTGTAATTAAATTCCTTGAGGAAAATATTTCATCAAGATTTGGATGTACTCAACAAATTGTTACAAACAATGCAGTATCTTTTAGCAGTTTTAAAATGATTGAGTTCTATCAAAAGTGTTCAATTTTGTTACATCATTCTACACCATACTATCCACAGGGTAATGGGCTAGTAGAATCCTCCAACAAAAGCTTAGTTAAGGTCATTAAGAAGACCCTTGAAGACCATAAAAATAGTTGGGGCAGTCATCTTATCCATGCAATTTGGGCAAACTGAGTTTCTCCTAAGAGATCCACAAGCAAGTCTCCTTTCCAATTAGTACATGGTAAGGAAGCAGTTTTTCCTACTCATTTGGCTTTACCAATTATGAGGTTCCTTCAAGAATCTTATGAATAAAAAGATTGTTTCTCAAGAAGGATTAATAAAATCATTGAGTTAAATGAGGATAGGGATGAAATTCAGTACAAGCTAAGGAAATATCAAAACAAGATGAAGGAATTGTTTGATAGAAAAGAAAGAGAAAGAAATTTTAAGAAATGAGACATGGTGCTTAGATGGGACCTCGTGTTTAGATGCGATACAAGGAGGGAGGATAAAGGCAAGCATGCAAAATTTGACAATCTCTGGTTTGGTCCATTTAATTGCAGAAGTCAAAGGGAATAATACATTCATCCTACAAAATTTGGGAGGAGAGTATTACTCATTTCCAGTCAATGGGAAATACTTGAAACATTATATCCTGTATTAGATTTTCATCCATCCATTCATCATCTGTAAATATCTGGAGAGTTCATTTAATTTTGATAAAATTGCAAGTGTGTAGTCGTTTCAGCAAAGACCCCATAGCCTGAGGAGAAGGCACTTGGATCTTCTTGCTCTTTGCATCCCACAAGGAGAAGCAATCCCCAGCTCGAGCCGATGTTGTAACATTATTTGGTTTTGATAAGTTAGTATATTAGTCAAAAATAAATTCAAAATGTTTAGTTAGGATATGGATGGAAAATAATGAAAGATAGAGAAATGTTAGGACAATTTTATATTTTTAGGCATCCATATCAATAAAATGTTAGGAGTTAGTTGCCCAAAAGAAAGAAGGCAAAAGAAAATAAAATTGTTAGGGAAGCAAAAAAGAAATAAAGGCTTCAATTTCAAATAGAAAATAAATGCAAGGGTTGCTCATTAAATGCGCCAAATTAGAAAAATGTTAAATTTTGTTAATTAATGATTAATTTCCTTAGTCAAGATTAATTTTTGGTTATAAACCTTTGGCATTGAAATTTATGTTATATAGTGCATATATATTATTTGGGCCAAAGTCGCTAATAGATAAAAGGTCTTGCCAGCTTTAAATAAAAAAAGCACATCATTCAATGGCCTATCTACTCCCCACCCGGATCAATGGCGGGGAGAGACTTTGCACCCCCCTCAACCATTTCTTGTTAACGTGACAGGGGGGTCTAGAAAGTGGTTTTTGTTAGGGCATAAATCTACCTCAAGCTGAGAAAGGTAGATCTAGGGTAACATCAAACCATGCTAAACCTGGTAGTTAGCCCTACCTGGTCGGGAGAGGGCTCTCTCCTTGTCAATCTCAGGAAAATTTAGCAAATGAGGCTTGAGATGACTGATGTAAAGACTAATTTTAGGCTAGGTATATGCTCATAGGAGTTTGATTGAGTTTTATGGTTGATTGCTGGATCAAAAGTGAAAGGCAGTTTTGGGTCCGTGGAATGAACTCAGTCTTGCAGAGGTTTCTGTGGGCGAGGTAGGCAAATGCTTTAGTACTTCAAATTAGGTGTAATGATGAGTCTTGAGACTGGTGAGGAGTTGGAGAGGGCATGAATGTGTCATGAGTCCTCTTCAAACAGTAGAAAACATGTAAAACTAATGAAACCCTAAGGTAGAGCACTGCAACATCAATGATTTCCACCTTTATACTTGATTCATTTAGTTAAGAAAAAAAGAGAGAGATAATGGCACACATAAACATATGATAACTTGAATCACAGAAGGAAAAACAATACTAAGTCACCTTGCCACAAGAATCCCACAAAATGCTACAAACCCTGGTCTATTTCCTTGCCAAACTGCAGAGATGATGTACAATAGTGTTCAAAGCATTCACAAGAGTCCAACCTTTACAAATGACTGAAAAAACACATGATATAGACCTCCAAACCACCTGTGCTATCCATCAGGGGTCGAATCCATGAGAAGAGGGGTGGTTTCAACCATATCTAAACTAGGAACACAAAAATAGGCAGTGGAACAGCTTGCCTCTAAAACCTAGGAAACTTATTCATTCAACTCTAAACCACCTACAACTAATGTATCTACCTTATCAAGTCAAATTTTATCATTTTTACATCATAGTAAATCAATCTAAATCATGTAACATCATGAATTTGACCATGAGAGAGAAAAAGTCAAACTGGAAGAAAACTAGGCGAAATTCTAAGCAAACAGGGAAAACTGGCACTTTTTCATCCTATGCATAGCGCCATTTTTCTGTGCATAGCAGTTTTTCCAAGCTACTTTTGGAAGGCTTCCTGGGGTCCAAATCAGGTGTAGGATAGCTCGTCGAAAAGCCCTATGAGTCTAATTTCTGGAAAAACTTGAATTTTTGGATTTTGAGTCCATTTTTCCCTTCAAAATTGCAATCTCCCAAGGCTGCTTCCTGTGTGGCCAAAAAGTGGCAGAGAGGGCATTTTTGAGGTGTTTTTGGCCCTTTAGGTGACCCAAAACTTGTCAAAATTTCCTAGTAATTTCTAGGCATGCATAACTTTTCATAAGGAATCCAAAAATTCCATTTTTTCTTCAAAAGGAGGTCCCTATCAAAAGCGAGCACCAAGTGGCGCTACGCACTTGTTGGAAAAGTCTATGTTAAAAATTTCAATCCGTGGCACCACTGATTCTGTGCGTAGCGCCATTTTTAAATAAATTTTTGGAGGCCTTTGTAGTTTCCAAGTTGGGTGTATGATAGCACGCTGGAAATATTATTGAGTCTAATTTCCAACCCAACTTGAATTTTTCAATTTGGAGTTCATTTGCCCTGTCAAAAGTCAAATCTCCCAAGACTGGTCAAAATGTGCAAAATGAGGCTGCCTAAAGGTAGAGTGTTGTTGCAGTCAACTTTTGAAGGTCTTCCTCAACTCCAAATTGAGCTCATGATAGCTCATTGGAAATCTATCTCTGTCTAGATATCATTTCACTCATCAAGCAAGTCATTTGGCCAACAATTCTAGGATAAAGCTTGATTTTTCCAAGGCCACTCCAGAGGTGCAGCAACCCTCCTAAGGCAACTTTATTTTTGACATTTCTCTACAACCATGACACCTGTGTAAAATGTGAAGGATTTTTTTCTTCCTCATCCTATTGTATACAAAAACCTCTCTCATGTTTTCCAAATTCATTTTTCCTTGCTCAAAAACAACATTTGAGTAAAACCTATCCCAATGTGTGGAACAGGGGATTTGTCGAAACGAAGTGAAATGAAAGGGAAAAGGGGATTCTAAATTATTGAGAAAAATTTTGGAAGTAGGGAGGGATGTTAGGAAGTAGGGGAAAGTGGAATTTCAAATATTGAATGAGGGGAAGAGGTCCAAAATGGAAAAACACAGGCCTAACCTAGAAAATTGCCAAATTGTACCAAGAAACTAGGGTTTGCGCAAAAATGAGGAATTTGAGGGATATCAGTGATGGGAAGTGTTTAATAAGGTACATTAAGGATAGGGGAAGGTGTATGAACATCAGGATACAATTTTTGTTGATGATTTGACCATCCAGGAGAAATTACCTTCAAAACCCTAGGAGAGGAAAATGAACCTTATCTAGGCACAACTGAAGCATGAACAAGGTGTAAAATGACCCAATGGAACCTGACATGATGATGAAAACCCTTTGAATGATGGTACACTCAGCTGAATGGTGACATGAACCTATTGGGAAGAATCACTGACAATTTCATCATCCCTCTCATATGCTGAATCTGTTTCCATGCTTGCAAATGTGGAGTGTGGAATGATGAGTATGAAGAGATTTTCTCAACAATATGTGACTGTTGTTTTCTTCTTGAGGATTTTATGGTTTGACTGATACTATAAGTGGAAAGGATGGTTTTGATGCTGGCTGTAGGGTTATTAGGGAATGATAGGGTTTGGGAAATGAAGATTAGGGTTTGGGGAATAGTGGGAATTAGGTGTAGGGTTTTAGGGTTTGGGAATAGGGGGTAAGATAAGTGTCAATGAGAGAGGGAAAGGGGAAGAAAATTAAGGATATTTAGTGAAGAGGGATGGGATATGGGCAAATTATGCAAAGGAGTAAAAAACAGCAAGAATGACAAAAACTGCAAAACCCTAGACAGTTTTGCAATACAACTGTGAAGCAATTTAGGGTTTGATTTTTTACCATGCAAAACACCATCAAGGATGAAAAAATCTCTTGTTATGGCAAATGGGAGGGTTTACTTACTTGAAGGGATGGTATTTGCAAATTTTGAAGCCTTAGAGAATCGATGGGATGAGTTTTTGGCTTGGCAGACTGGTGCGCCGCACCAACGCCCAGGTGCGTAGCGCCTGGCAGGTGCGCCGCGCCCGTTGAAAACTCTGTGTAAATCCTGCTCCTGGTGCGTAGCGCCTAGCAGGTGTGCCGCGCCAGTGCCCAGGTGTGCTGCGCCAAGAAAAAACTGGAACTTTGCTTCAATTTTGCCTTTTCTCTCCTCAAACGCGACTTTTTGCTCTTTCTTTCTTTCCTTTGCACAAAATGATGGCTTCAAACACAAATGATCTCTTTATAGACAAGTAACTTTAATTTTTCATTTAGGAAAGACCAACGTTCTAAAGTTTCCTTTTCACTTTGCTTTTTAAAAACTCTGTTTTGCCGTTTGGCTCTCTATTTGTCATTTTATGGACTGATGATTGGGTTTTCTTGTCTCTTTTGTAGGAGCTGGAGTGCAAGAGTTTGGCAAGGTGACCCAGGGCTACAGATGATACTTTATTACGTATGAAAACAATAAAATTACATGAAATTTTTACATGAAATGGAAAAACCTTGTTTTCACCTCAAAACAGAGTTTTGAGGTAAAAACCCTTTATGGAGCAAATCATGAGTAAAATTTGTGATTTTATGAACTTATTGAACATCCTCATGTGACTACTAGCCTGTTATTGAGCTTTTGAAGATCATGGTCATAAAGCCTAGACCTAATGAGACTTGAAAACCCTAAAATGACTTCTGCAAATGAAATGAAATAAAAATGACAGCAGATGACTTGTACATGTGAAAATAGGCCAACATATGAAAAGCATGAGGGAAATTGACAAAGAACCACTACCATTAAATGGTCCATGACCTAATGGAACGCAACTGATCGGATGAGACACCTAAAATTCATGCAAAAAGAGAACTTTGATCACTGATGGAGGGATGAAGATACTAAAACTAACAATTTCAATGGCGAATGCCCCAACCCTACGTGTCGCCACCATATTACTCCGCAACCCCCCCCCCTCGCCCTGCAAACCGCTCATGGTTTCCTTCCACCAAAGGTCTTTCATCTCGCGCTTCGACTGTTGTCCCCTAACCAATCCCATGTTTCCACGTCACATACCCATTTCCCACTCATCATATCTATTTCCATCTCACGAGCTCGCTGTCGTGCTGTCATACCCATTTATATTCACCCGTTGTAGCTTCGCTCCTATGCATTAAAATGCTACAGTCATGAATGAAACTATTAGCCTTTCCCGACATGTTATAAATAAACCCATACCCACATCTTTGTCACTTTCTCTGACTCTTTTTTTTTTATTTGTAGGTAAACAATTTCTGCATGACCTTTTTTTTATTCTGTCGATCTGTTACCAAAACCACTCTTCCTCCTGCCTACCAGCATGGCCCCAAAAAGGAAAGCTAAAAAGCAGATTTCAGACGAAAGCACTGCTACTCCAACCTAGCTTGACCTTGACCATGTTCCTCTTGCAAACTCACTATTCAAAATTGCAAAAGCCAAGTGTGAGTTCAATTTCTATGAACTGCACTTATGGCTCAAACTGAATTACCTAGACAAGCAAGACCTAATTAGATTTTGGGAATCTCTATTACCTTTCTTAAGTTTCCCAAAAACACATGAGTTTCATGACCTCATTACCTGGTGTCAAGCCAAATATGACCCTGTAAAAACAGCAGTGGTGGCTCAGAATGGAGACATTCTAATCACCATCTTTGTTGAAACCATAAACTAGATGCTCTTAATCCCTCAATTAGATTCTCTCAGCCATTTTTCACCAGAAACACTTATGGATCTGTACCATAAGTTAACCTTTCCACAGAGAGCCCAAAATTTTGAAATATTTTTACCCAAGGATGAAAAATTACCAAAAATAAATTCTCCCTACTCATTTTCCATGTTTCCTGAAGCCTCCAGACATTGTATTTCTCTGCTTTCCTACTTATCAGGATATCTAGATGACCATTCTGTTGATTATACTATCCTTGGTTTCCTTTCCATATTTAACAAATATCAGCAACCAGCATTCATGTATAATTACAACCAATTCTTGGATGATAATATACATGAGCAATTCATGAATTTTACTGTACAGGGAGTGTTTAGTTACAGCTCTGTAATTGTCGACATGTTTCTTTTTTAGCAGGGTGATCTTTTTCCTATCAAGATCAACAAGCGAGATCAACAAGGAGTGAATCAATCAGTGATGCACCGGACAAAAATAGTCAGGACAACTTCTACCACCTCCTCATTTTCAGAATTTGTAGATACATTCATACATCCAGTGGCACAGCTCCTCAATAGTCAGACAGAGCCAAGGATTAGGGATGAATTTAAAAGGATTTTACACTTAAGTGAGTAGACTAAAACTTATGACTAGTATTTATACGATAATTACATAGAGATAAGGGTATATGGTTGTGAGATTGCACCATATAAGTTGCCCAAATATGTTCCTATGAGAATATTTTCTCTGGAATATATTAGGTAGATGATCAACATGGATGACCTTCACTTTGTGTTAGGAAAAAGGAAATCCCAATTCAAGATTAAAGCACAGATTGGATCATTCATTTGCAACACTAGATTGGCTGGTGTTGAGGCGATATATTGTTAAAGAAGATGAATTTATAGTCCACCTTCACCTAGTCCTATGATACTTTTGGTACTATTTCTGCTTTCAGAGTTGATCTAAAAATGACTCCTTATAATCATACTCCAAGACCAGAAATAGAAAAATTCATGAATCAAGAGAAATGGGTTGATGGGATACTTCAAGAGGCAGATGAATAGGTTGTATCCACCCCCACTGAAAAAAATCCAATTGCTCAGATCAAGCAACAGAAAAGGGTGAAAGAAGAGTCTTCATCTACTGAGTAGATTATGAAAGGCTTTATTTTTCAACAAAGGAATCCAAAGGTTGGCTTGGTTACTTCAACAGAAGAAACTCAACGAGTTACAATTGACCTAGGAGATTCAGAAATTTCTACATCAACAGAGTTAGTGTTTCAACCACTCCTCCCACAACTAGTGTTCCAAACACACTTCCAACAACTTCACTTTCTAGAGAGCCTCTAGAAATCATTCAATCCATAAGAACTAGTTCTTTAGATGATGAGAATATATTTTCAAGGTTAATTTAGATTAAACAAAAGAATGAGGCTTTGAAGTCCAATGTGTACATCCAGATCTGGAAACAAACTTCAACCTCCCAGCATAGGCTTCTTTCTACTTTTGATAGTGAGAAAGGTAGAATGCAAATGGCTTTCTTACAAGCCCAAATTCCATTTCCTAAGTCTCCATCAGATTATAAAAAGACTATATTTTCATTTGATACCAATCAAATTCATCCAATTGACCAAATGGATATGCACAAACAAACTGGTGAGATGTTATTTTCCACTATGACTACTACAACTATGTCTCTTTATAAACTTAGGACTGCCCTATCTAATGTTCATTCTCAGCTTACATTAGGAAAGGTTTCTTCCTTAGCTAAATATAATAGAATAAAAGCATTGGAGGATTTTGTAATTAAAGTGGGATATGATCCCAAAGATGTGAAAGCTGCAAAGCTACTCCTCAAAAAGAAAGATGCAGACATTGCTTCATTGAAGAAACAGTTGAAGATACCTTCTACATAGGATCCTCTAACAAAAGATATAGAAGAGAATGAACAACAAAAGGAGGACATGCTCAAACTTATCATTGAGAAAAATATACAGCTGAAGAAAATGGAAGAACAGATTTAAGAGTTACTAAAGGAGAAGGAAGCAACACAACTTTCTATGGTTCTAGTCACAATAGTCCCAATAGTAGTTGTAGGTATAGAGCCTAGCTCATCATCAACAACCATTGGTTCTAAATCAACTGTAGCTGATCCAGCAAGATTATCACAAGAATTAGCCATACAAAAATAGGAAAATGAGAAGTTATTGCAGAAATTCCAAAATTTAGAATTGCAGAAATTAAAAAAAATGATACTTTGTATGTGTAGGAAATGCAGAATTCCCACAGAATGGAACTCAAGATCCAGAAGTTCGAGAGTGAATCCCTAATGGCAGATACTTTGGCCCATGCCAAGGAAAATATCTAGACATAAATTAGCGAATCCATGACAGATGTATGGCCATCCATACATATTATTTTTGAGCTAAAAGAACTCTTCACCAGATGCAGAGCAGTGATAGAAGAACATAAAGCAACCTTGAAGACCAAGCCAATAGAAGCCATAGATATGATCAAAGTTTTAAATTCAAAAAGAAGAGAAGAATTAGAAGAAATAAGCATCTCTGACATAATAGCTACCATCTTAGAGATTAAGGAGGTATTACAAAAGAAGAATTTGATCAACCATTTAGAAACTAAATGTCAAACTCTGGATACTATTGTAAAAATATTTCATTTAAAGTTTAATATCTTGAATCCGAAAGGACTACCAGGATTGGTAGGCCTGAATGATAAATTGATCAAATTAGAGGATTATTGCGAGGAATTGTATGCTATTACAATGGACAGAACTAAATTTCCAGGAGTCAAAGAACAGATAACAGGGAAGGCCTTTCTAGAAGCCTTGGAATTTCATTTAACCATCATGCATGAAATTAAACATTTGTTTCTCACCAAGCCAAATTTCAAGAGATACATAGAAGTGGATGAAACATTTATAAAGATGTTGAATGTGGAAATCCCAAGTGAAGAAAGATGGGATAAATTGTGTGAAACAATTTAGTAATTTCTAATTCTATTAGCATGACAACTCATCAGTATTTTCAGGCCTGATCATCAACAAATTCCCAAAGGACAGAGCCACCTCTTCAGCAATTTCTTGGTTCCTATTATATTGATCTATTTTTGTAATTTTGTACTATTTTGGTATGCTATTCCATAGATTGTAGATATTTTGCAAAATTTTGTATAAATAACTCCTCCTTTGAGTTATTATGGGTTGAACCCTTGAACAAGCTATCAAGCAGACTTTTACTAAGATGGAGCATTTTTTTTGGAATAATAAAAGATTCTAGATTCACCCCATATGCTTTGTTTCTCAGTGAGTTGTATTTCATCTTGTTTATTCATTAGGTTTTCTTCATATAAATTAATTCTTTTGTAGTTATCCGATTCAAAATTTAACTAAGCTTCAGTCTCATTTTGAATCCTATGTGAAGTTGTGATTTTAAATAAGAGAATAATTTACGTAACTATTTGTTATTGTAAGTTCCTCTTTAAATATAAATTACATCAGATCTCTGTAACATTTTAATTATATTTTGTTGATTAAGTAAACATTGTTTTCTTAATTTCTTCTTATAACTTGTTAAGTATTCAGTTTGAATATTAAATCAATTATACTTCTCCATGCTCTACTTTTCCGACCCATTGAAATCAAATTAACTATGTGTAGTTAAAGGATAACCTTTTATTTTACTTGGAAATCTATCTAAGTTTGAAACACCTATTTATAAAATTGTTCACTGGTCATCCAATCCTTTAAAACAACAAAACATTATAGATGCTTTGGCATAACTAATTGACCTAGAATTATCTCAAAGGAAAATAGGATCCACCTAAGAGAATCTGATGGACATCTTCTTCTTTTGCAGCCCCAAGGTTGTCTGCTTCAGTTGTTTCTTGACCATAAAGGGGTTTCCCTGCTCTACGCCCTTGCCTCCTTCAACATATGACTCCTCCTAGTCCTAAGTTTGCTGAGAGTCAGACTCCTCAACCTCTATGGTAGTTTCCTTGTCTACCTGCGGTTTGTGAGCAGTTGCCTTAGTAACATATTCCTTGGCAACTACTTGTTTAGCAGCAGCTTCCTTTTGCTGCACAACTTTCTCCTGAGCTACAACTTGTTGGGACCCCTTTTGTTTGTCTATTGCTGAAGTCTATGCGGTGGTACCTTTCATTGCCTTGCTCGATCCCAGGCATAGATCTGATGGAACAAGCCACTCCCCTAGTCATTTACCAATGATCTCTTAGACATCTGCCTTGCCAATAAGGTAAGGCAACTTATACCATACCTTCTTTGGATCCCGTCGTGTCTGAATAGATACATTATGGAAATCCACTTTGAACTCCCCGTAGGGATCAAGTTGTTCATATAAGGTAGGTGATAGCCTTGGCCTTTGGCTACTCACCGTGTGCAAATCCATATCCATGAGCACCCAAGACATATTGGTCTCTATGACCCACACTACATCTTTAGTTTCCTAGAGCGAAGCGAACTTTTCTGCCTTCAGAAGGTCTGGGTCTTGAGGAGGAAACTGATTGTCCTCCAGCATCCTCCGTGCTACTAAGATGATCAACAAGAATAGCCAAGCATAATGAAATTCTTGTCCTCATCCTGGGCCTTGTGACAATTCGCCAAAAATTATTTGCACATGCATTGAGCCCAGTTTTAGTGGACTCCTTTGGCACATTGCGTAGCTAAGGAAATTACTAGCGCTGAAACCTCATCCATGTGGCACTTCCACATGATCTTGCATGCAAAAATATGTGCGACGAACTGCACCACTTTGTCTGAAATAGAATGGATGGAATATCTGCGTGACTTCTTCACCAATCCAAACTCGATTTTCATATGATCTGCGAGTTGCTTCTCCTTGGTTTTCCCTCCAAATGCCTCTGCTAGATCCACACATTGATAGGGCAGCAAAGTGATCCTATGGATCAGCATGTCAGTAATAAGGATGGATTCTCCCAGCCAGAAACACCTATCGTGCACTATGGTGAGTAATTTTCTAACACACACGGTGTTGATGTTTTTCCGGCTGAAGTGCGGCACCCATAGCATGTTCAGAAGGCCCGCTTTCTCAACTCCTACGACCCACTTCATCAGTTCTAACCGTGTGACCCCAGTTTCCTCATAGTAGATTTTGGCCAAATATTTGTTTGGCACAAGCTGAGGGAAATTCTCATGATCTGCCAAGTCCCAATCCTCCATCTTGGGTGATGGAATGCAACCCAACAATTCACCCTCAAACACCACCTTCTCTAGAAATAGTGGTGTAGAGACCATGAATTTGGCAGTGTCCGGGTCTTTAGGCACCTTGGCTTTTCCCTTACATGGTGGGATGTACTTCGAGAGCCGAGTCATAGGCTCACCCTCTTCGGCATCCATCTCCTCAATGCCTCCATGAAGTTCTTCTTCATCTAAGTCAAGGGGCTCATGCGGCTGCTTCGTTTTGTCTATTTTCCCATTTTTTCGAATCTCTGTGGGAATTTTTTGCGATGATTGCCTCACCAGAACTTGTTGTAGCCTTTTCTTCTTTTTATCAGTGATAGAGGGCTTAGGTCTAGGAGACCTAGGCACTATAGTAGGAACTCTCGTCGGAACAGATGGCGGTGCTTCATTGTAGGGTGCAGCTTCAGAGGGCGTTGTTTCTATTTCAGGGGGAGTTACAGTCATTCTAGCTAGAAAATGCTCACGAATAAACTCAAGTACATCATCCAACCTTGGTCATGAAAAGAGCTCTTCCCAATCTGGGTCAAACATACAGTTCAGCTCTTGGTGCAACACAAGGTAGAAAAAACTTAAATTCAATTCTCAGGATGCAAAGTGTTCTAATGCAGGGCTGCATGCCATATTTATAGGTGAATTAAAATTTGAATCCAACCATTCCCTCCAAATATCTATCATTAATGCATCTTTGGCAGCATATTTCGAAAGATTTTCCCCATAAATGCACCTTCCACGCTCCTCCTAATGGAAAATTTTCCATCTAATCATCTATAGTGCATCCAATGACTACTTTTTGACCAGGCTGCACGGCACAAACCTCTGTGGCATAGCCTCCTTAGAACAGCTCCCCTCGACGCCCTTCTTTCTTCCACCACGTAGCCTTCTTACCGCATCTTTCCAATTTTCGGGTAGTATAGTTTATAATCTCATACTTCGTTGTAGCTACCTAGAGTACTAAGACTATCCCGCCATCATATAGTCATTGTGCAGGGGTGGGATAACCCTTGTACAATTTCAATCGACTACCATTGAGTTTGCCTAGAAACAATTCTCCATTAAGCTTCATGAGCTGAACTATGCCACCATCTGTAATTTATTTCACAACATAGGGCCCTAGCCAATGCATTTGAAATTTTCTGGGGAATTTTGTAAATTTTCTATCATATAATAAGAAAAAATTATTAACATTTAAGGTGCGCTGCTTTATATGTCGATTGTGCCATGCCTTTTCACGCTCCTTTTGCACCTATTGTTGTAATCCTACTAAAAATCAATCTTCTTTCAATTCCATCAATTGCGCGAGGTGCTCCTCAGTAGTCTCGCAATAAACCATATCGGTCAGTGCTGCAATCCGCAAACTTGGCACAATATATTCCATGGGCATCATAGCCTCCTACCCATAAACCAATATGGAAGGGGTTTGGCCTGTCAACTTCTTGCAAGTGGTTCTATATGCCCACAGGACTGCTAGTATGTGCACATCCCAATCATTCCGCTTCATGTTGCAAACCTTCGTTAGAACGCTCTCCAGAATTTTGTTGAAGGATTCAACTATGTCATTAGCTTGAGGGTGATAGGGCATAATTTTCTAATGATAGACTTGGAATTCTTCAAGCATCGTAGAAATCGTTTCGTTTAAGAAGTGCGTACCCCTATTTCTCATTAATATCTTAGGACAGCCAAAACGGGACATGATATACTCCAAGATAAACTTCGCAACGGTAGCTGCGCTACATTCCTTAACCAACTATGCTTCGCCCATCGTGTCAAGTATTCAGTTGTTGTAATAATATATTGCACTCCAATCTTCTTCCCTAGTGGCTAGATCAGACCCATAAAATCAATCGTCCACTTATCAAACGCCTCCAAATTTATCTATAGATTTAGGGGCAATTTGTCCCTCTGCGATGGTTCCCCCATTCTTTGGCAAGCATCGTATGCCCTAAAATATGTTTTTTCATACTTATGTACTATTGGCCACCAAAGTCCTACATGCAAGATCTTCTACGCAGTCATTCATCCTGCATAGTGGCCCCCTTCTACTCCTCCATGTGATTTTGAGAGGATGCTCGATCGGTCAAACTCTAGGACATATCGGTGTAGTATCTCATCGCAACCCATTTTATATAGGTGTCCAACAATCACAGAAAAATCATCCGCGTGAACCACCAATTCCTTCTTTTTCTACGTAGAATATCCTTCCTGAGTTGTGCTAGTTGTTAAAAACTAGATTATGTCAGCAAAGTGATCGTCTGTAATCTGAACAACAAAGAGATGTGCATTAGGAAACCCTTATCCCAAACTAGTAGGCTCATAACTAGTCTCAATCTGGGAGAGATGATCAGGACCAACATTCAATCAATCGGGCTTCACAATTACCTCAAAATCATACTCCTAAAAGAGAAATAGCCATCTGCAGATCTTTCCTCCCAACACATGATTATTGACCAGGTATTTCAAAGAAGAATGGTCTGTATACATCTTGAAGTACATGCCTAATAGATAGTGTCAAAATTTTTATAGCACGTACACCATAGCCAGTCCTTCGTGCTCTGTAGTTGAATATTTTTTCTACACCTTAGACAACTTCCTATTCGCAAATGCTACACGATGATCAATATCGCCTTCACCTGGTTGGGTCAGCATCGCACCTAGTGCAGTACAAGAAGAATCCACATGCACATGAAACTCCTTTTTCCAATCAAGGAATACCAAAATGGGCACAGTGACCATTTTGTTCTTCAAAATATCTAAATTGTTCTGACACTCTTCACCCCAAAAGAATGTCACTTCTTCCTTAATAGTTTCTCCATTGGCACAGTGATTTGCGCATAGGCCTTGATAAAGTTTCTATAATACCCCGTATGACCTAATGTTGCATGCAGCTGTTTTACATTCTTCAGGACCTCCAAATTGACAATAACTGCTATCTTTGCAGGATCTACCATCAATCCCTACTTGCAAACCACATGACCTAACAATACTCCATAAGGAACACAGAAGATGCATTTTTTCAAATTCAAGGTGATCTAATGTTCGCGACACGTATCCAACATGAGGTGCAGACTTGCAACATGGTGCTTTACCAACCCAAATATTGTCCAATCATCAAACTATACTTCTAGGAACTTGTGGATGAATTCCTTAAAAGCTGCAATTACTACCCGTGAGAACATCGCAGGTGCATTCTTCAATCTAAAAGGCATTACCATATATTGAAAACAACCTCATTCTGTCAGGAAGGTGATCTTGTTGTGATCCTCAAACGCGATCTTAATCTAATGGTACCCTGAGAACCCATCAATGAATGAATAGGCTTCCTTCCCTCCAACATTCTCCAGGACTTCATCTATAAATGGTGTTGGAAACGGGTCATGAACGCATGCATCATTGAGCTTCCTTAGATCTACGCATATCTGGATTTCATCTTGTTGCTTTTTCTCCTAAACTACCATAGGACTTACCCAGTCTGATTCCTCTACTAGCTCAATGATCCCAACTTCGAGCATCTTGTCCAACTCTTTGCACACCTTTTCCTTATATTTGGGATTCAAACAGTAGGGTCGTTGTTTTACAGGCTTCACATCTGGCTTCAAAGTAATCTTCATCATGCCCAGATCCCCTACTATCCCCTTTAGATCTGAGAACTTGATGGGAAACAAGTCTTGGTATTCGCGCAACAGTTCTATGACCTTATCAACTTTATCCTCATGCCAATAGTATCATATCTTTGCAAACTTTGGCTACTCATTTGATCCAATGTTTACCTATCTAGTCTTCAAAGGTTCTGTTATGTTAGGGATTGTTGTTTTGGGTCCTTCAATTTCGTGTTGTCCCTCAGACTTCATAATATTGATATTCCTAGGGTCATCTTATTATTCTTCTTCTTCTGTGGTTACATTATAGCATTCTAGTGCATGGCATAGCTACGTATTCCAATCTAGTTGAATCCATTCTACTGGGTCCTCAAGCATTCCAAAGATCGCAGCCTTAATTTCTTGGAGCTCTTCACCAATACATTCAAAGCCATCCTCAAAGTAGAAGGTTAACATGAAACTTTCCTTGAGGATATCCCACTCGATTGATCCATGGCGTAGCACCATTTCCAAGTACTAGTTCATCGAAATGGTATCCAAGTGACAAAAGATGTGCACCCAATTAGGTTGAGGACTCTCTCCCCATTCTTTAGTCCATTGTGCCAGATGCTCATGTGGATCATCTTTTCCAGTGTATTTTCCATCATATGGGTATTGGCATACCCAACCCTCAGCTTCAACATTCGCCTGTATTCTTTCCAATATGTGAAGTTGTCCTTATGCATAGGCCACCGACGGGCAGGCATAGCGCACTGCACTAGATCTAATGCCTAAAACCGATTTTCTTCTAGGACCTCCCTCTCAAGATTATCCAAAAACAAATTAACATCATCCAAACCATCATAATGAGGTAGATTTATTACCTCCGTGGAAACACAATAAAGAAATTTGGTCATCATGTTGCAGCACAACGAGGATACTTCATGTAATATGTTCCGCCAATTCTTAAGCTCTTCGTTAGAATTTGAGGTGTAGGAGCTATCTCTATTCCATGTAATTCATCCATCTGCTGTAGGATTGATCCAGTCCTCATCACACGCAGTGACCTTATATATTTGATCCAGATCGTCCTCTTCTTCATAATCACGGACTAGTTCCGTGTATTGCGCACCTTCAGTTGGATCTAGGGGAACAATTACTCGAAGCTCCTTCCTCTCAAATTTCATTCTGCGTTTCTTTAAATTAATGATCACATCCATATCGAAGGCCCAATAAATACCCAATAGTGCAAGGTAAGGATTACTATCGTCCACTATCTCGATCACTTTAAAATCAGCCAAAGCACTTGCTCCTTCAATATCCACCATTACCCCATACAAGCGCCCCATAGGAATGATTTTATGTTGATTGGCCATGTGAAGCTGGATAGGAGACCACTACAGCACAGGTCTCCGCATTCTTTCCCAAGTTTTTTTTGGCAGCACATTCACATCAAATCCTAGATCGAGAATTACCAACTCCATTTCGTATTCTCCATCTACATTGTTAGCCTCATTCCATGGCCTATTCATTTCTTTCTTTTTCCCATTTTACATACAACACGTTTTTCTAGAGGAGGCTTGAATTTACCTGTACAATTATCAATTAATTCTTGGAGGCCTTCGACCACCTTTTTATCTCGTAGAAGCTTCATACAAGTCCTTAGAAAGGTAGCTAATAGCGAAGGATCTATGTCCTGTGCTTCGTTTGTTCCATTAGATTTCTCCTAACTTCCTGAAGCAGAGACCTCAGCGAAGCTCATTTTAGATTGCATAAAGGTTTATTTAGCCTGGGTTATATCAAATCCAACTTCCTTCTCTGCATCCTTGCATTCCCATCCTTCAGTTTCCAATGATTTATTTATCTTCTGTAGTGGCAATACCACTCCATGTTACTATATTAACGCTAGGCTCTTCTTCGCGAGGTTTTGCCCTCATCATCTAAATATTCTACATAGGTGTTTGCATATTCTTCTCCTGCATCTTGGCAATCTTCTATTACATGATCAATTATAACAAATTATTTTTTTGCAACCCCTTCCAGCCCCTCCTCCTCATCCTCTTCCTCAGAGCTGGAATCGTCCACGCATTGCACCCTCGCCCTGATCCTGAGGCCGATTTTTTTTCTGCATTCTATACATAGGGGTCTGCTCCATCATCAGTTCGTATCTCTGGAAATTGCACTCATCATGCCCAACTAACTTACAGAAAGTACAAAATAACTGTTGTGGTGTCAGCAAAATCTTTTGTAGGAGATGATAATTTCCAATTGTGTTCTTCCCCACTATCTGACATATACGCACCATAAGGGTACTCCCGCACTAGGTCCAACGAAGTTTTCTGGTTTTATAGGAACATAACCTCCCCCAATGAGGTAGTTCTTATAAACAAGACAGTGGTCCTTGTCATTACCCTGACCTTTACACTTCAGAAACCAAACATCTTCGCGCACGTCAGGCTATGCTTCCTTTCCCTTCTTCAGGCTCTACAACTCCATGTTCAAGCTTGCCAGCTGCAATTGAATATACAATACCCCTATATTCGTATCTTGCATTGGTGAAGCTTCTAATCTCATGGTGATCTCCACTGCCTCTGCTTCTGTTCCTATTTTCTGCTATGATAATGATAATCTCAGATGTGGTAGAAGCGAAGCAATATACCAGTCTCTATGCTAAGTATATATAATAGTCATAGTAGCTTGTTGAATCAAGCATTTTAATATTTGACCAAAGTCCCATGCAAACTCATTTACCCTCTGTTGAATCTCCTCGAGCTCTATTACAGACTAAGCCTAAGATTTGGGCTTCTTGAATTCGAAGGAAAGAAACTTGCCATTAAGGCATGTAGGCTTCAAGGTACTTAATATTTCTAGATCAACTTCCTAGATATTGAGTTGAAGTCGATAGGAAGCGACCCGTCGTAGGAAAGCCTATAACACGAAACACAATGTCAAGTTTTGGAAAATAGTTTGCAAGGATTGACTCAGGGATGGACAACGCGTTTGAAGGCTAAAATATGCAAAGGAACATGAACTGAGGTTGAACTTCTCTTGAACACATAATGACACAACAATTGACTTGGAAGCATTTGACTTAATGATAATACCCAAAACCATGAAGACTTTCAGTGAGGTTTGATTGACTGTAAGACAAACAGATTTCCCAATTCAGACAAGAAATGTGGCAAAGTGTCGCATTCAAGAGTGACATGTTGCCTTTATAATAAAATGTAAAATGGAAACCTTTTCCCAATTTTCCCAACCATTACTGGCAAGTACCTCTTTATTTTTATTTTTTTTATAAGCTTGAGAAGGATAACATATGCTTGTACTGTAAGCTCATCCTTCGCTTCATTCCATCAAAGTATTTTTAACGAACCCTAAGAAGGAATGATTCGGTCTCATTATGCTTAATGAGTCCTATACTGATTAGTTTTTACAAGTCCAGTAAAGGAGTAACTCGATGTCATTTTCTTTTAAGAGTTTTAAAAATACATGAAAAGGAAACTCATTCAGTTCTTTTACCATAAAATTTTAACGAGGCTGGAGAAAGTAAAGCTTGGTGTTTTTCGTTTTTAGGGAGTCAGAAGAAAAAAATAAGTAAACTCCATCAAGTTCTTTTTTGTAAGTTTAGTCCCTCGAGTCCAAAAAAGGATAAAACAATACTAGAGAGAACTCTATTCACCATGTTTGATCAACATATACCTTTTTTATAAATAGTCCTGGCTCAGTCCATAAAAGGGGTAAAATTATACTGAGTGGACGGTTATTCATTTACTTTTATGAGTTCAACCAAACAAGTACTCGACAATATTTTAATTTTTTAAGAGTTTGAAAAAGGATTAAAAGAGGACTCTATGATTTTCTCTTTTCGTTTTTTTCAAGAGCATGAAAAGTGATAAAAGTCTGCTAATAGTCAAAATGATTTATTCTCGCTCTGTAACTTGTTCTACACATTTAAAGTCAATAAATTATTATAAATGCTCAAAAATATAAAATTTTCTCTCCTAAAAGGTTTTAATAATAAAAATAATATTTATTTTTAGCTCAAAACCCATATAAAGTGGAAAAAGTAAATTATTTCTCACAATTTGCATTTTTACCATTTGAGAGTAGAAAAAGGAGCTTTTTAACACCAGACTTTCAAGACTGATTCCGAGCTAATCAATGGAAAAAATTGCAAGACGCTTCCTCCAAGTTGAAGATCTCTTCCTAATTAACCTTTCCATCTGTTTAAATTTCAACTTTAAGATTTCAATCATTTTTTGGGGTAAAATTTTGTAAAAAATTCCACCCTTGGCCCTGCACTGATATTCTTTTATCGGTCCCACGTAGGCTGGTAAATTTTTACATGCAGAAAATCATGGCCTACATAGGCAACCTCTGGAAAATTTGTGTAGTTGTGCCCTGTTTGTAAACAACGGAAGCATAGGTGCCGAGGGTTTTAAAAAATAAAAAATAAAAAAATAAAAAAAAATTGAACCCAAAAAATTATGAGATTTACTTTAGAAAATATTCTAAACTCTTTTAAATGGTCATTTCAGGTTTATTGATTGGTCAAAATGGAATGAAGGGAAAGAGAACACAAAATCAATGATTTAGCAGCTTTGGCAGAACCAACTACCATGTAGGGTCTGAGATCTTGTGGCCTCCTGAAATAATGGATCATACTTGGGATGAAAGCTCAAGTAGATTTAATGGCATGGCTGGTAAGGACCTAGAATGTCCAGGAACAATGTTTTGGTGACTGGATATCATCGCGTTACCATTGACGCCGATGAAATATATTTCTTTACTAGGATTTCTCACCGAGGAGCTGATATTTCATTATTTGGACATAAGACAGGAGGAGATATTACAGATGGGTATCTACAACGTTTTTGTGGGGCTACACCACCCAAGGATGGCAGGATTGATATTCAGACCATTCGACTCTTGCTCCTAAGGACCATTTCTTTCACTATTAGCAAGTTGTGTAGCAGTGTTTCCCTTCATTTGGACACACGAGCATAGATGTATACTTCCATGGAATGTTGGGAATCCATAGTGTTCAATTGGTGTGAGGCAGTAGTTATAAACATGAAGGGACAACTGACTAGATGCAAGAATGGGAAACTGAAGAACTTCAGTTATGGCATCATTCTTATCACTTTTTCCTTAGAGAGGATTCCACTTCTCTAGCCACAACAAATCTTAATAGACGAGGGAGATCCCAAGGATCCACGTCTATTGATATGGGTTGCACTTATGGCACATCATGTAGGTGATGGACCAGTGGTGAGGTATACTCCTAAGTTTTTTGATTGGTTGGGCCAACATATCGTTTCGATCAAGGACTTCCCATATGAAGGGATGGATTACAGAGGAGACCCTAATATACCACTTCCATCCGGAGCTCAATGGGGTGACCAGGGTGAGAATTTCTCATTTCTACATGTTTTCAATTTTTATATTTTTTTGTATTTTTTTGTCTTCAAAGGCTAATTATCTTAAATGAATGTGTAGATGTGGGCCTAAACTAACCAGCAAGGATGAGGTATTTTGACAGACAAGGTGAAGAGCCTATAGCAGTTGTGGCAGCTAACCCAAATGCAATAGAGACTTTGAAAAAGATGGAACACAACCTAGAGAGGTTGACTTTGGATATCCCAGAGACTGGGAGGAATGACATCCCTCTCCAATATCAGAGACATGTGGTTGGGGTTCCAGTGCCACTTAGGAAATTACTGCGTTGAGTTTCCTGTGCTATAGTTTGCTATCACGAGCATAATCATGCTTAGTTGTTCTAGTTTCTAGGACCACATTTTGATTTTTGGCGTCAACATATTCAGAGAATAAAGGCCACTAGGTCTCAAGTCCTTGGATGACATATTTTTGTAGACATGGTTTTATAAAAACTTTAATAATAAAAAATACTACTTTCACTTTCAATTTATCTTGATCAATATTTGGATGAAAATTGTTTTAATTTACAAATGTCGCAAATGTCTATTTAAAAAATGGTTATCTAATGCATCTGTTAATGTGATTAAATTTATCGAAATGTTTTGATATTCGATATAATCAAATTTCCTTTCCAAGAGACGGACTCATAAAAACATTCTTAGCATTGAAGGACTTCTTACTATATAGACACTGTGTAAATGTAATACTACGAGCTGCGAATCTAACCTAACAATCAAATGTCGAATACCAAATGTGATGGAATCTGATAATATCTCAATGATTGCACTATATTCTGCTATATTGTTCATTATTTGACCAAGGCATATTCCATGAATATAGACTAGCTCATCACTGGGTGAATAGATAACCCAGGTTGCAGAAGATAAATTCTCACTACTATGACTAGCGCCATCGACAAAGCCAATGTAAGTTTGAGGGAACTCCGACATCTACAAATCTAGTGAAAAACAAGATAACCAGGAGTAGTAGGAAATGTAAAAAATATTAACTATCACACACACCTAAAAATGGTAAATAATGTACAAATATCCACGAAAAAATTATGCATAATATTTCTTTAGGTAAAGACCATTTATGGGCTTTCCTAAAGCAATACCATAATCAACCATCCCATAACCTCCTTTATCTAATACGCATTTTATGATGTAAGGGCTATGCCACATGGGCTCGAATTTTCCTGCACCTAATTTGTCATGAGCTTGATCATAAACCAAGACTAGATCACCTTCTATATATGAACAAGGATTCACAGTTTGATCAATTTGATATTTGACTCATCTTTTATGAGCCTCACTAGCTAGTGCTGTATCACGGCAAGTTTCATCTAAATGTTCTTGTTAGCTTGTTGGCATGTGGCCCAAAATGGATCCAAATATGCTCTCTAAGTCTTCAAAAGCTAGTAAAATCAAGCCAAAGATCAAAACAGTCGCAGGAGAAGGGCCCTTAGAATGGCGAAGAAACACTATCGGGAGGCCAAAAACACATAAAAATAGTGAAAAACAAAGTATCACAGGCAGAAAACAAGTGAATGCACAGTAGCCGTCAAATCTGGCCGATCAATGGTCTAGATCTGATCGGCGGCTCGCAATCGGTGGATTGAGGGCAGACCATATGAAGCTTGTGATGGCGACCGACGGAGTCAACGTGGATTGTCGATCAAGCACACAGATCGACGGCCCACGTTGCATCACAAAATCACAATCGACCAACACAACAGAGCGCTCATCATCGGCCTAGGGCACAAGCGATATGCAATTGTGATCAATCGCATTGCGGTATCGTAGTCAGGGAAAACATTATGGAGTGGGGCCTTTATACATGTATAAATGCGATCCAATGAACCGAACTCAACGGTTATGTAAATATTATTGCATAAGATTTGAGATCCGTCGAAAGGCATTTTCCTATGTATTTTCACGTATTTCGTTATTTAATGAAATATAAAGGGATAGCGTTGATGCGATAAAACCCGGACCTGAAGGGGTTCGAAATGAAAAGATATAATATTTCAGATCTTCCAAAGCCATTTTTTCAAGATTTTTAGTGTTCTTAACGTATTTCAAAATACGAAAGAAAACCTTGGAGCAAGGCCGAAGTGACTTGCGATAGTGATGAGGACAAACCCGATAGAGGAATAGACCATATTTAAGGACTTTTAAAGTCCAGAATGAACAAATCTTGGTGGGATTTCACAATGTTGCAGCGTTTCTCTGTATAAAACAGAAAATAGTCATTTTGGTATGCGAATGGATTTCAAAGGCCCAAAGACCCCTTCCGTTATAGGACAAAGATCGGGAGACAGAAGGTCGGAAGGGGAAAAGCAACAGTGCAACACAGCCAAACCAACAAATGGTCATGGAGCATCACTGGCACGAGCGAGCTCCCTGACAGCGCAACAAGATTACCAGAATTTGGTTAATATGTTGTTAGAGAAAGAGACCTCTGAGCTCATGCATGTCTAGTCATGGCATCAAGTCGTTAAAGATAGAGGGGATAGATTAAGACCTATCGAGCCTCAGAAGGCTCGAGAGCATTGTAAAAGGCCTATAAATATTTGAAAGTTCAAAACAACAGGGGTTCAACTTTTGGAGCTGTGGATACTCTGCTCCTCTAGCTTCTCATCTTCATTCTAGCGATATAAGCTTCTTTCATTGTTACATGTTCAATTCCCATTTTCTCTTATGTTCTAATCTTGCACTTGAATAGGTTATTCATGTTTTCTTCTGTGTCTAATGCTAGATAACTGTCATCTTATCTCTGCATTGATAAATTATATTTGCAAGCTTCATTTACTTCTTGTAGCTAGCCATTCATATGTGTTTATGTATGCATCTGCTGGTACAGTCAGTATTCTCCATCTTTCCATTAAATCTATAAACTATTGAGCATTAGTGGTCTAAATCCTTGTAAAGATGAGTGTGTTCATGCATGTCTTGAGTGAAAATAGAGTTGAAACAATCATCTGACTTGATCCAAACCATCATCCATTCCAATAGTTCAGAGAACAATATTGAAGATTTATATGTTACCAGGCATCTCTGAGCTACAACCTAGGAGAGGTTCCTGGAGTGCTAACATGATTGGCACTGTTTTCGGGGAGAGGAGACTAAAGCTCAGCTTCCCTGGGGGACGACACAGATCCAGCTTTGATGATAGACAAAGTTTGGGCACTTTTTTGGTTGTAATCATCTATCTGGAAACTCTACTGGAGGATGAACCTCTTGGTGACTCCACTTCATAGTTCTGGCTCAGTTTGTGAGGCATACTCGGAGAAATCCTCAAAATCCACAAGCTGACCCAGTATCTGACCCTGAAAAAATCATCAAAGAAAGAAAGGCATTGTAGAAAGGAGCATCAGGTTCAAGTAGCTCCAAACAATATTCTATATCTCTTCAACAAAATCCTGTAATAGAACCAATACATGTTGAGAGCATATCATCGAATACTAACAGTGAAGAAAAAATCTCAGAAATTCATAGAGCTCCTTATTCTTTAGGTTCTCCTTTTGTTGCAAGCCCAAAGGAAACCTCTCCTCCTATCCATCATACTCTTTAGTCCTATTAGTCACTCCTCAACTCTTTGTCATTCAGACTTCCAGTACCCTTATAGCCACCACAGCTATGGTGGGACCACAAGCACCTACCAAAATGGAAAGAATCATAGCTGCTAGGTATGGACCTCTAGTACTGCCCACTCCTTTAAATGCCATGCCTACTGGAGAATATCAGAAGTATAGGCCTAAGTTCACTGAGACTAAAGGTGATATAGCTGAGTAACATATTGCATCATTCTATAGCTATGTTGATAACCTGGACATTAGTGAAGATGATGTATGGATGAGAGTCTTTGTCCAAAGTCTAGATGGAGAGTTTAGAAAATGGTTCAGAGAACTATTCCCAAGGTCTATAGCAGATATTGAGGCTTTAGATGATGCATTCCTAAAGCATTGAGGGGATAAGAAGGATCTACTCTACTACCACACCGAATTTGGGAACTTAAAGAGGGAAAATGGTGAGTTGTTGTCTGATTTTAATAAGAGGTTTAACCGCATGTACAGCAAGATACCAGCTGAAGTAAAACCCACCACTACCTCTGCTAAACTCACATATGCCAGTGCCTTTGATTCTAACTTCTGTCTACTGTTAAGGGAGAGATGATGTGCTACCTTGGCTGATATGCAGGATGCAGCCTTGGAAGTGGAATCAAACATCATGGTTGCAAAGAAGCTCAAGGGAAATGTTGATAGAAGGAGACAGAGGGGCGAGTCTTCATCATCTTCAAATCCCAAGATAGATAAAATGACCAAGATGATAGAGTCATTAGCCTCTGAAATCTCCAAATTAAAGGTTGAGCAGCACCCTGGGAAAGGAAGAGTTCATAATACCTTTGCTCCTAAAAATCCAAATCCATATAGAAGAGCTAATGAGTAGTTGTATATTTTTCAAAGAAGCAAAGATACCAATGAAGACCAAAGGGTGAAGACCCCTTTCCAAAATGTAGTCATGAAAGAAGAGCAATTTGAAGAAGACGATGAGATTTATTGTCTGGAAGACAAAGGAAGTGCCTCCTTTTTGACCTCAGCTGCCTATGAAAAGTCATTATTCAATGACCAAATCAACCAAGAATGGGATGGTGAAGCTAATCTGCAAACTACTGATCAGCATAGATATAATATGAGGTTGAAGGTGAATAATGCCAAGGAAACTCTTGTTTAGAGAGTTTTTGTCCCTACAATACATCAAGCTAATAAGTAGAAGCAACCGACAGTTGATCCCATCATCCTCAAAGCTCCAGCTCACGAGGTAAGAGGCCATAACAAGCCTCCTTCTCCTTTCAGTTTTCAATCAGAAATTCAAAAGCTAAGAATACCTATACTTCTGATTGAACTAGTGAAGAATGAGTCCTTCAAGAGATCTATCCTCGAGGCCCTTGAGCCTAATGCCATCCAGGCCTCCATCAACTATGTAAATCTGCAAGATGAAAAACCAGTTGTTTTTCTCAACCCAATGATTGAAAATTATGATGACAACTCCCCATCATTCTATGTCTTTCTAACTATTCATGACAAAATCCTTCACAACTGCCTTCTGGACACTGGAGCCAACCATAATCTAATGCCCAAGGCTGTCATGGATGAGTTGGTTCTTGACATTACCAAGCCTTAACATGAACCGTTTTATTTTGACTCTAGAAAAGTGAAATGTTTGGGATTAATCAAGGACCTAGCTATCACTTTGTCTCAGCTGAGCATGAAGAGCATGATGATGGATATTATGGTAGCAGATGTACCCCCCAAGTTTGGCATGTTTCTTTCTAAAGGTTGGATCAAGAGATTAGGTGGAACATTACAAAATGATCTGTCCTACGCTGCCATCCCAGTTTTTGGAGGTGAGAGCAGGAGATTATACAGAAAATCTTAGTTGGATTATATCATCAGTGATGAAAGGAATCCCACTAATCATCCCATCTATGCTATCGACACTGATTTTGGAGCTTGTATTCTTCAGATTGAAGAATCCAGTTGGCCTCCACGTGGCTTAAGAAACCAATTTTCCAGATCGCAGAGGAAGAAGGCCCACAAATTTGGGACATGTTCTTTGATGGAGCTTACTCTAAGGAAGTTGTAGGGGCGGGTGTAGTCCTTGTATCCGCCACACAAGAATGCATTCACTTATCTTTCAAGCTAACTCTTCATGTCACAAATAACATAGCAGAATACGAAGCTTTGGTATTGGGCTTAAACATTGCTAAAGAAATGGGCATCAAAGGTCTAAAGGTGTTTGGAGATGCAAACCTCATCATTTAGTAGGTCAAAAAAAATTTCCAAGAAAAGCATCCAAGGCTGAAGGCATACAGAGATGAGATATGGAAGCTCAACTACTCTTTTAATATTTTCAACATTTCTTACATCCCGAGAATGAAGAATCAACTTGCTGATTCCCTTGCTGTGTCTGCTAGCACGTTTATTCCTCCTTTGCCTCCTAAATTGACTTATGAAGTTCAGGTGAAATATAGACCATCTCTCCTGACAATGTCAAATACTGGAAAGTTTTTGAAGATGACGACAAAATTAATATATTTTTACAAGTCATTGAGGAATTTTCTAAAATGCACATCGACCAAGAAAATGAAACCATGGAAGAATGCAACCAGTCCAAGCTAAAGGATGAGATTGGTTAGGACAGCATTGTTTAGTTGCCTAGTAACCATATACCCAAAGGATTGGTACCCCTAGAGAAGTTGTTTGATCATAATGATGTACCTTATAAGCCTGCCAAAAAAGAAAATGATTTTGTTGTTCATAAACATAATGTAGGGAGTCCAACCCATCCAAATTACATAAATCTATCCACTCACTTGTCTTCTGCCCATAGTTCTGAGTATTGCACCCTAATGAAACAATTTGCTGATATTTTTGCTTAGGAATATAGTGATCTTAAGACCTATGACACCAACATCATTCAACATAAGATTCCACTGGAGAAGAACACCATCCCTTTTAAGCAGAAAATAAGACCTATCAGCCCTCTCTTATTGCCTTTGATTGAGAAAAAATCAAGAAGTTGTTGGATGCCAAGATCATAGTTCCCTAAGGTATTCAAAGTGGATAGCTAACCTTGTGGTAGTAAGAAAGAAGAATGGAGAAATCAGGCTTTGTGTTGACTTTAGGAATCTGAACAAATGCTCTAAAAAAGACAACTACCCCCTACTGAAGATGGAACACTTGCTACAAAATGTTTTAGGGGCTAGAGTCATGTCTTTCTTAGATGGATTTTCAAGTTACAATCAGATTGTTATACATCCAGAAGATCAGGAAAATACCACCTTCACTACTCCTTGGGGCACTTTCATGTACTCTAAGATGCCTTTTGGACTGATGAATGCTGGGGCTACTTTTTAGAGGGCCATGGACATAGACTTTGTGGGAGAGAAAGACAAGTTTGTCCTTATTTACCTTGATGAAATAACAGTGTTTTCCAACACTCACAAGGACCATTTGCAGCATTTGGAGAAGGTGTTTCTAAAGTGCAGACAGTTTGGAATTTCTGTGAACCCAAAGAAGTCACAGTTTGCTCTAGAAGAAGGCAAACTACTAGGACATATTGTTTCTGCTGAAGGTGTGAAGATCGATCTAGCAAGAGTTCAAGCAATTCAGACATTGTCCATCCCAAGGTCAAAAAGGGACATTCAATCTTTCCTGGGTAAGATCAACTTTGTCAGGAGGTTTATTCCAAACTTTACAGAACTAGTGAAGCACATCACTTCCATGCTGAAGAAAGGATCATAAATAAAATGGAAAGATGCTGCAAGAAGCTCTTTTGAAGCCATCAAACAAGCTATCATGGAAGCTCCCACTCTAATCAGCCCAAATTACACCAAGGAGTTTTATATCTTCTCTTTTGCCTCTTATGATACACTTGCAGCAGTTCTGTTGCAGAAAAATGATGAAGGCATAGAGCACCTCGTGGTCTTTTTCAACAAAACTCCGAGGGATGCTAAACTAAGGTATGACCTTATTGAAAAACAAGCTTATGCCCTCATAAAATCTTTAAAGGCATTCAAAATTTATATTCTGCATTCCAAAGTGGTTGCATATGTACCTTCAGCCTTAGTAAAAGATGTCCTAACTCAGCTAGATATTGATGGAAAGAGAGCTAAATGGATTGCAAAATTCATAGAGTTTAACATAGAGGTGAAGCCCACTAAGCTTGTCAAAGGCCAGGGCTTGGCTAAACTTATGGCTGAGGAAAATTGCAGTTTGTTAGACATCAATTGCATGGGTTCAAATTCAGGTGATGAGCAGACAGAGGAAGCAGCAGAAGAGCAAGAGCAGAATCAACCTTTGGTTGAAAATTGAACCACCTGTGAATGGTATTCTAGTATAGTTCATTTTTTACAGAAGCTGGAAGTCCCTCCAGGGCTTAGCTCAAGTCAAGCCCAGGCCATTAAGTCTAGATTAGCCAAATTCTGCATTAATAAAAACCTGCTTTATTGGAAAGACCCATCAAGAATCCTCTTGAGATGTCTAGATAAAGGACAATCTGTGGAAGTTATGCACCAGTTCCATTCTAGCATCTGTGGAGGGCATCATTATTGGAAAACCACAGCCCACAAGATCCTGAGAGCTAGGTATTATTGGCCTACTCTGTTCTCTGATGTGTGTTCTTTTGTGAGGTCTTGTGACAAATGTCAGATGTTTGTAGGAAGACGACAACTAAAATCACTGCCCTTGAAGCCAGTACACGCCAATGGTCCCTTCCAGTAGTGGAGCTTAGACTTTATAGGTGAGATCAACCCACATTCTAGTGGCCAGCACAAATGGATCTTGGTAGCCACTGATTATTTCACCAAGTGGATTGAGGCTATACCCACTAAGAATGTTAATCATTAAGTTTTCATAAAGTTCCTAAATGAGAATATTTTCACTATATTTGGTTTCCCAACCAAACTAGTCACTGATAATGTAGTAGCTTTCAAGGCAAAAGAATTGGTGGACATGACTTAATCCATGGGCATTCAATTGGTGCATTCTACCTCATATTATCCTCAAGGCAATGACCTGGCAGAATCATCTAACAAGAGTCTTGTAAGGATAATTAAAAAATTGTTAGAGGACAACAAAAAGAGCTGGGATTCCAAGTTGAAATTTGCACTACGGGCTAACAGAGTTACTAACAAGAAGTCCATAGGAAATTCTCCATTTATGCTGGTTTATGGCGCTGATGTTGTTTTTCCTATCCAGCTGATTCTCCCTGTGGCCAAATTATTTCAAGAAGAACAGGATGAAACAAATGACATGGTAAGGAGAATGAATAACCTGGTTGAATTACAGCAGATCAGAGAGCAGCTGGTTGAGAAGTCAAAAGTTCATCAGAAGAAGATCAAAGAAACCTTTGACAGGAAGGAAAAAGTGGACAATTTCCAAGTTGGTGACTGGGTTCTCAAATGGGATGCATTGAAGGAAAAGAAAGGTAATCATGGTAAGTTTGACTCCTTATGGACAGGTCCATTTGTCATCGCTCAAATTCAGCAGAACAATACCTTTATTCTGCACAGTCTGGAAGGAGAAGATGTTTTTGGTGGCCCAGTCAATGGGCGGTTCTTGAAACTTTATTTCATTTAAGGCTTCAAAGCCTTGATATTTTAAATATGTTTTTCAATTTTTATTTTTTATGCAAAATAAACTCCATGCCCAATGGAACACTAGGAGATAGATTTGATTTTGGTTTTATAGGAAAGGCATTGGTATGTGGTTCTTGAAACCCCACAGGGAGGCTTTCATCCCTAGAAGGAGCCAGTGTTAGCCTTGTTGGCATGTGGCCCAAAATGGATCCAAATATGCTCTCTACTCTTCAAAAGCTAGTAAAATTAGGCCAAAGATCAAAAGAATCGCAGGAGAATGGCGGAGAAACACTATCGGAAGGTCAAAAACACATAAAAACAGTGAAAAACAAAGTATCAGAGGCATAAAACAAGTCAATGCACAATAGCCATTAGATCTGGCTGATCAACGGTCCAAATCTGATCGGTGGGTCACAATCGGCAAATTGAGGGCGGACCATATGAAGCTTGTGATGGCAATTGGTGGAGTCAACATGGACTGTAGATCAAGCATGCAGATCAACAGCCCACGTTGCATCGTAGAATTGCAATCGGCCAACACAACAAGTGCTCACCATCAGCCTGGGGCACAAGCGATAGGCGATTGCGATCAATCACATCACAGTATCGCAGTCAGGAAAACATTATGGAGTGGGGCCTTTATACATGTATATCTGCGATCCGATGAACTAGACCCAATGGTTATATAAATATTATTGCATAAGATTTGAGATCCACCGAAAGGCATTTTCCTATGTATTTTCACATATTTTGTTATTTAACGAAATACAAAGGGATAGCACCAATGCGATAAAACCCAGACCCGAAGGGGTTCAAGAATGAAAATATATAATATTTCAGATCCGCCAAAGCCATTTTTTCAGGATTTTTAGTGTTTTTAACGTATTTCAAAATACGAAAGGAAACCTTGGAGCAAGGCCGAAGCGACTTGCGATAGTGATGAGGATGGACTCGATAGAGGAATAGACCATATTTAAGGACTTTTTAAGTCCAGAATGAACAGAGCTTGGCGAGATTTCACAGTGTTGCAGCGTTTCTCTGTGTAAAACAAAAAACAGTCATTTTGGTATGCGAATGGATTTCAAAGGCCCAAATACCCCTTCCGTTACAGGACAGAGACCAGGAGACAGAAGCCCAGAAGGGAAAAAGCAACAGTGCAACACAGCCAAACCAATAAATTATCATGGAAAATCGCTGGCACGAGCGAGCTCCCTGATAGCACAACAAGGTTACCAGAATTTGGTTAACATGTTGTTAGAGAAAGAGACCTTTGAGCTCATGCATGTCTAGTCATGGCATCAAGTCGTTAAAGATAGAGGGGATAGATTAAGACCTCTCAAGCCTTAGAAGGCTCGAGAGAATTGTAAAAGACCTATAAACATTTGAAAGTTTAGAAGAACAGGGGTTCAACTTTTGGAGACTATGGATACTCTGCTCCTCTAGCTTCTCATCTTCATTCTAGCAATATAAGCTTCTTTTGCTATTATATGTTCAATTCCCATTTTATCTTCTGTTCTAAGCTTGCACTTGAATAGATTATTCATGTTTTCTTCTGTGTCTAATGCCAGATAATTGTCATCTTATCTTTGCGTTGATAAATTAAATTTGCAAGCTTCATTTACTTCATGAAGCTAGCCATTCATATGTGTTTATGTATGCATCTGCTAGTACAGTCAGTATTCTCCATCTATCCATTGAATCTATAAACTATTGAGCATTAGTGGTCTAAAGCCTTGTAAAGTTGAGTATGTTCATGCATGTCTTGAGTGAAAATAGAGTTGAAACAGTCATTTGACTTGATCCAAACCATCATCCATTCCAATAGTTTAGAGAACAATATTAAAGATTTATATGTTACCAGGAATCTCTGAGCTACAACCTAGGAGAGCTTCCTGGAGTGCTAATAGTTCTAATGTATAAAACACTCTTCATCTGCAGAGGTAGTGGGTAGTAATTCGATGGCTAGTTTCGGAGATGGGATTTCACATTCAATTGGAAATATTGCTTCCAAGCCATAAACAAGTTGGAAAGGAGTAAAACCTGTCGATGTTTTTGCAGTAGTACGATAAGCCCATAATGCTGAAAAAAACATGGTATGCTAGTTTCCTTTATGAATACCAACTATCCATTTAATCATATTTGTTAAAACCTTATTGACAGCTTCGACTTGACCATTAGCTTGTGGATAATAAGAAGTAGAGCTATCATGGCATACACTGAGCTATACTAATAGTTAAATCATTATAAAGTTACGAAAATGGCTACCATGGTCCACAACAATAGCTTGTGGGACACCGAACCGAGCAATCACATGATTGAAAATGAAAATTGTTGCAGTTTCGTCATCGTCTTTGTATGTAGGCATCGCCTTGGCCCATTCCGTAAAGTAATCGACTGTAAGGATAATATACCCATTCCCCCCAGCCGAGCGAGGGTTACAGGTAAATAAATCTATGCCCCATTTTGCAAAAGGACTGATAGCTATGATAGGGTGAAGAGGAGCTGGAGGTGCTTGCATTTTGCAATTGTAGATTTGGCAATTATGGCATTTTCGAATTGCAATAATGCAATCTTTAAACATTGAAGGCCAAAAATAACCAGCATGTAATATCTTTTGGGCAGTAGCATACCCAGACATATGACCGCCACATGCTCTAGAATGGAAATCATTTAATGCTTTTTTGGCCTCTTGGAGAGTCAAACAACGCCAAAAGATAGAATCAGTACCGCGACAGTAAAGAGTGTCACCAACAATATTATATTGTTGGGATTGGTATTGAATTCAACGACGATCAGTTCTAGATAACTCAGGCCTAAAAGTTTGGGTTTGAAGATATATAATGATATCTCCATACCATGGATCTGACGTACTAATAAGAAAGAGAGATTCATCAGCAAAGGAATCTTCTGCTACAGTTTCTGTATTAGTATGGGGAAAGTCACACAATAATTCGGCGAACACCAAAGATTTCTTTGATTTATATCTTTCGAATTCTAATCATATTCTTGCAATATAACTATCCACATGGAGTATTTTCCCCCTAGCAACTACTTGATAAGAATGTACATCAGCGGGTTTCAATCCAAAATGACAGGTGTTTTTTGCAAAAGTATATAGTGACGGAATCATTAAACATCTTGAATAGCTGCCAAAGCTAGCTTCTCCACATGTGCATATTTAATCTCAGTTTTAGTGAGATTTATACTTAAATAATAAATCACATGTTGGGCATGGAATCCCCCCCAAGGAATTTTTTGGGGCTAAAAGCCCAAGTTTTGACCCAATATTGTTGTAAAGACTCCACAAATTGTGAGTGGGGAGTGCGAAATGTATGATAGAGTCAGAGGGTTGTCCGCCCTAGTTTTGTAATGCAATGTCGACTGGATAGACCTACCCATGGTCTGTAGACCATGGGATTGTATAAATAGAGCGAGGTTCTAAGTGTAAAAGGATTTAGAAAAAGAAGAAGAGAGCAAGAGAGATAGGAAGAGTCTAAGTGACTAAGTGAAGTGTGTCTTTGGGTCGTAGGGTAGGAGAACGCTCTGCAGCTGAGTGTGAAAAGGCCTAGTAGTCCACAGCTGAGTGCGCAGGGCAGAGTTGAGTCTGTAACTAAGGAAGGAATTAATAAAGAAACGTTTGTTATCAATTTGTGTATTGTTCTTGGGTTGATGCATGTTTGATATAAATTGCAAATATACTATTTATTTACTGCGCGCACCTATATGAATGATTTATGTTGTTAAGTATAACCTAAAAGAATGCAAGTAGGCTAAAATAATCAACTAACATTGGAATACTAGTAAGGACTTGGGTAATAATGTAAAAGTGCAGCGTTTGGTCCCCGAATAGGGTTGTGCGAAGGCAATATATTAGGCTGCGAGGTACGGGAAAATGCACGTAGCAATGTGCACGCAGGGTCGAACCGCGGACCACTTGAACTCATCAGCCATCTCCATGGTGCGAAAACCTAGTTCTAGCACCCTCCCATACTACTTTGGGTGAGACCTTAGTCTATGCTCCGCAGACTGTTGCCAAAAGGGCCAGTAGTACCGGGATTTGTTTGGCTAACTTAACTCTAAACCTAGGTGAGGCCCCAATAAGCCAACAAATGGTTCTGTTGCCAAGACCAAGATCTACATGAGAGATGTTCGATGTCGTGTCACTAGAATCTGACAAAGAAAGAAATTGAAGAGTGGTTATACAAAAAGATTCACGAGTTCGCGGCGCAGAAAAACAGGAATCCACGGTTCTCAAAGGAAGCGTGGTTATATTGCTACTTGTATACGAAAATCCATGAAATTTTCTTTGCATCCTTCCTCTCTAAGTTGTACGAGTGGATCGTGAAGCTAGCAAACAATCAAGGAATGTATAGGTTCGACAAACCTATTGTGTGGACTCCAGAGTTGGTGCGCAGACTAGAAGCATCAAAAGATAAGATCACAAGCATTGTGGACCATTGGCTCGATCGAATTATAGGAGGGTTCATCACCGAGTTCACGGTAGATACTTCAGTCAGCTATAGTGAGGCGGAACGATGCTTCCTTAAAGGACCGCTAGGTAAGTACGTTAAACCTTTGAACACTTGGATTAAAATGCAACTGTGTGAAAAGCAGGTTATGCGAATAAATTGATGTTTGGGGCTACGCAGAGTGGGAGAATCTACATAAACTAAGGTAATGCAGAACTAGAGTCTAGCCCCTTGATTTCACCTCTGTGGGAAAGTGAAGAAGAGCTCGTGAAAATTTCACCAAGAAGTGCGATTAATCTGATAAAGTAGTGAATTCCGCGCATACCACACCCACCTACACCACCACCAGTTTCACCATATTCACCCCCATCTTCACCCACACCACCTACGCCACCACCACAATTCAATATGGAGAGCGCGATAAAGTTTCTGGTGTTCAAAGGAGTAGGGAACGAAGATCCAGACCAATTTTGATTCATGGTAAAGGCTGTATGTGAAGCATAGGGAGTCATAGATGACAATATAAAGAAAGCAACGTTGGTTGGTGCTTTACAGGATTGCGCACCGATGTGGTACATTAAGCATTCCAATGACAACCCAAACATAGGGATTGCGGATATCTAAGCTGTGCTAAAGAGGGAATTTAGCAAGCCAAAATCAGAGACACAATCAATTATTGGATTCAAGGAAATCACAATGCTTCTAGGTGAGACCCCCTGGGAGCTAGATCAAATACTGAAGTGTATGATTCGTGAAGCCAACATGACCTTGACAGATGGGCAACACCGCTCATGGTTTGTAGCATCATTAACGCCGCATCTAAGGAACACGTTGTCACAGCAGAAGCTATCCACTCAGGTCAAGGCCTTGGAGATTGCAATGAGACTGCATGAGACCCTAATATAAGATCTGAACCTGGGAGTCCAACAGATCCATGCGCAATTGAAAAACTTGTGCCTTGAAATGCAGAGTTTGAAATAAGACAGGATGGCTTGCCCAAAAGCATGCGAGGAAGTATGGTGCATAAAATTTAAAGGCTAGGGACATGACAAGGACCATTGTCCAGTATTCACAAACTACCTAGCAGCAGGAGGACCAATGCCACTGAGACCAGAGGCCCAAGCAGGACTGAGCGTGGCGCCTGCATTATGGTGCGTGATTTTTCAGATAGGAGGGAAGCATGCTACAAATAACTGCCATCTATTACAGAAGTATACGCAGAGTTCCCAGCAGTTGTTCTGTAATTTCTGTAGATCAGTAGGCCACGATGAGCACACTTGTAGAAGTTATGAACTGATGATGGATCAGACTCCTACCTACAGATTTCAGACCGAAACATGGGCCCTCGATCAAAATACATGGATGGCACGCATAGGATTTCAGTGGCGCGGATGCAGTTGAGGTAGAATGGGACCAGGAAGGGGTCACGAACAGCTCTTCTATTACAATTGCAGAGGGCCAGGGCATTATGCTCGCGATTGTACAAATGCGACTAGACTAACATGCTTATATTGTACCCAGTTTGATCATGACACGGAGGACTTTCCCATGCTAATAGCAAGGTTGTGTGATAAAGGAGCGCTCCAACCTCCCCCGACTCAAAACTTGCAAATGATAAGGTTTGAAACGCGTGAGGAAGACCTGAATGTAAATATCGTGCTCCGAAGTGGTATCACGACAGGGGATGACAAAGGAAAGCAACCCGAATAGAGTGCTTGGGTTCGCAAGGCTCCAACAAAGGAACCAGAATTTGATTTGGAGCGCGCTAAGGAGACATTCATGGAAGCTAAGAAGAGCTTCGTGGAGGCCTCCACTTTAGGTAGTAAAGACAAACTGGAACCAGAAATGGACCCATCAATGCTCACTACCTTTTTGGAGACATGCATGAAGCTGTTGCGCGATAGCAAAGCTATGAAGGGACTGCAAGAACTCATCACTAGATGTGCTGGGACTGCGCCAGGAGAACTGCGCATAGTCCGGAAGCTTGGGAAGCACACAATGCGAACAGGAAGAGAGATGAGATTGCATACAGATCGGGGAATATGAAATGGATCAAGTGATTTTGGATCTAGGATCGGACATGAATGTCCTGCCAAAGCAGACATGGGAGCACATGGGCAGGCCCATGTTGCAATGGTCTCCTATTCAATTGCAAATGGCGAACCAACAAAAGATCCTACCCATGGGAAGATTGTAGGGAATAATGGTGGATATCGAAGGTGCAAGCACACTTGTAGATTTCAAAGTGATAGAGATTGTTGATGACAGCAATCCCTATCTCGCGCTACTAGGAATAGATCAGGCCACTGACATGAATGGAGTGATAAATCTAAAGAAGCACAAGATGATTTTCGAGAAAAAGTCACTACGCATAGTGGTACCCTTAGACCCTGCGAAAGGATCGCACTACACATAGCTAGTGCGGGACTACGAGAGTGACGACGATCTAGATTGTATCTACAAGATAACCACGCGGGAACATGAATGGATGAATCCAATAGTAGATGGCAGGATTTCATGGGAGCACAAAAGCTCCTGTGCCTCAGATTCGGACAAGGAGATAGAACGATGGTAGAATTGGTTACACGAGGTAACCACACTCAACTACAACATGATGACAAGGTCGTTGCACTGCATGACAACAGAAGTAAGAGATATGCCTGTGTATGATGGATGACCGAGGTGGATGATTTGCTGAACCAATTTGAAACAGAAGTACCAAAACAACAGTGTTTTGATGCTCTAAAATGGGTATTGCGCACTACGCCCATAAGATGGTGGGGTACGCATCAAAGAAGTTTTGAGGATTGGCGTGAATGGATAAGGATGATGCACATGCGGTTTGGGACACCTCAGATGAGGCTAACAGACAAGTATGATGGACGGGATGATCCACGTGCACACCTCGCGAAATGGACCAAGGTCTACAAAGAGGAGCCACAACTTGAGTGGGTGCACCTATTCTGTCATACCCTGGATATCATACCCATGAATTGGTATACTGAGACAGAGCTCCACCATGGCACGAGCGAATGGGATATCTTGCGTGAAGGATTCCTGTTAACCTTCACGTTTGAGGATCATTGGTGGGATACTATTGATGATGCACTGCAAGCAGTAAAAGCAGCTATCTTCAAAATACCTTAGGAGCCAATGGAAGTGTTGTAGTCGGAATGGGCGACCTAGCTGAGCTGCATGCTGGAGTGTTACAATGTAAACATTGAGGAGGATGATGAAGATCCACAAAAAATCAACATTCTAGAAACTGAAGGCTATCGCGAGGTTCAAGGACCATTGATTGAAGATCCTGACATCACTGTGCCGGTAAAAACAAAGTAGGTAAACATTAAGATGGAGGCTGAACCGAAGTATGCAACGCTCGGTGACTATTGGGATGATGCCAGGGTGGATAAGGTCGCTAAGTTACTATGTGAATACCAAGACTTATTCCTGATCAAGATTACAGACTTAAAGGGGATCGTTGAAGATTTAGGGATGATGAAGATCACCCTAAAACTTGACATGAAGCCGGTTAAGCAGAGGCCTTACCGCTTGAATCTGAAGTACAAGGAAAAGGTCCAAGTAGAACTAGACAAAATTCTCACAGCGGGAATTATTGAGCTGATGGAAGAATCCGACTGGGTAAGCCCTATGGTAGTACAGGAAAAAAAGCATAAGGGTGAGATAAGAATATGTGTGGACCTCATGAAATTGAATGATGCCTGTGTGCACGACCCATTCCTGACCGTGTTCACATATGAAGTATTGGAAAATTTTGGTGGACAAGAAGCATACTCTTTCACGGATGGGTTCTCAGGGCACCACCAGATCAAAATCATGTCGGAAGACAGGAGCAGGACCACCTTCGCAACTGAATGGGGATACTTTCAATACATTGTTATGCTGTTTGGGTTGAAGAACATGCCAGCCATCCTTTCACACATAGTTGTTGCCGCATTCAAAGGATACATCCACAAGTTCCTGGAGGTCTATCTAGATGATTGGACTGTCTTTGGATTGGTTAAGCACCATGTAGCAAGCTTACGCTTGATGTTGGATACTTGTCGATGACACCATATTGCATTGAAACTTAAGAAGTGTACATTCCTCGTTCCCTTTGGGAACCTACTGGGGCATGTGGTCTGCAATAGGGACTAATGGTAGACCCCGTGAAGATTGCAGTAATTCTGAATTTGGAAGCATCGTGAAGTGTGAAACAGTTGCGCGCTACCTTGGGACACACAGGATACTTCAGGAAGTTCATCAAAAGCTATGCCCAGATCACCACACCAATGGAGAAACTATTGAAAAAGGATGTCACGTTCTACTGGAATGATGCTTGCATGAAGAGCCTAGATTTACTAAAAGAGAAATTGGCCTCCACGCCAATCCTGGTCTTCCCAAAATGGGATGTGGAGTTTCATGTCCATGTTGATGCATCATGTATAGTGTTGGGAGAGGTACTAACACAGGAGGGTGGAGAGGGCTTGGATCACCCTATCACGTTCGCGAGCCGTAGGTTGTCTAAAGTAGAAAAGAGCTATTCCACAACCGAACGCGGGGGGTTGGCTATGGTGTACGCGCTCCAAAAATACCGACACTATTTACTGGGAGGACATTTCAAGATGTATATAGACCCATTCCGCGCTAAAATACTTGGTCAATAAGCCTGTGTTTGGGGGGAGAATCTATAGGTGGCTCTTATTTTTCCAAGAATATGACTTTGAGGTCATGGTAAAGCCTGGATGCCTGAACGCAGGACCGGATCACTTGTCGCGTATTGAGACGGGCGAGGAACCTATGAGTTTGGAGGAAGGATTACCTGACGCACAACTCATTGTTGTGTGTGTCGTGGACAGACACTTCGAAGATATAACCCACTTTATAACAACAGGGAAGGTGCCAAAGGAATACTCCGTTCAACAAAAGAAGGAATTGGTGGTCCGCGCAGCATATTTTTCTATCATCGTGGGGCACCTATACAAAATGGGAAATGATGAGATATTGCGAAGATATGTACCTGAATTTGAACGAAGTCAGATACTCACAAAAGCACATGGGGGCACTGCAGGAGGACACTATGCAGGATGAGCAACCGCACAAAAGATTCTCCGTGCAGGGTTGTGGTGGCCAACCCTTCAGAGGATTCAAAGGGACATTGTAAGGCCTGTGATATATGTCAAAGGACCAGTAAACCATCGTGAAGGGAAGAAATGTCTTTAAATCCACAAATGATGATGTAGCCCTTTGAAAAAGTGGGCCATCGATTTGGTGGGAACTATCAAACCCCAGGTAAAAACGAGCGTGCGATACATCATTACTGCGACTTAGTACCTAACGCATTGGGTGGAAGCACAGCCAGTCAAAGACTGCACAGCCGCTACGGCTGCAAATGTTTTGTTTGAACATGTGTTGACCCGATTTGGTTGTCCAAAGATATTAATGAGTGATCACGGTACACATTTCCTGAATGAAACCATCAACATGCTTACAGAAGAGTTCCAGGTGTATCATCAAAAAAGCACACCGTATCACCCACAAGCCAATGGGACAGTAGAAGCATTCAACAAAATACTGGAGACTGCACTAACCAAAGTATGCAACGTACAGCGAAGCGATTGGGACCTGCATGTACCTGCAGTATTATGGGCTTATAGGACAACATGCAAGAAACTGACGGGACAAACACCTTTCTGGTTAGTTTATGGCATGGAAGTTGTCATGCCGATGGAGTATATTGTACCTAGTCTGTGCATAGCAACGCTCACAGGTATGATGGACCATGAAGCTCTGGAAGAAAGGCTCACACAATTAGAAGAACTTGAGGAGGAATGGTTCCTGGTTGGTTTTCATCAGCAGGTACAAAAGCAGCATGAAAAGGCCTGGCATGATCGCCATATTAAGTTGTGCACCTTCAAAGTAAATGATTTAGTGCTCCTATATGACAGTGAGTTTGAAAAATTCCCGGGAAAGTTTAGAATGCATTGGATGGGACCATACGTGATTAAGGAGGTCACAGATGGAGGCATAGTACAATTAGTCAAACTAAATGGAGAGCCTTTCCCATGCAAGGTGAATGGAATCCGTTGAAACCCTACACGGGTGACCTGGCTATCTGACTAACTGGTGGAAGCATAGTCTTCATGCTCTAAGGATCCAGACAAAGGCGGGGGACTATAAACATATGTAGTAGATACTGGTACAGATGTAGAGAAGCAGTTCAGACATAGAGGTCTCAAAACAACGCATGCAACAAATCCAGCAAGCAGCAGCTCAGTGCACTGCTGACCTCCACGTAGTTCGAGAATAGTTGGAGGGACTCTGCACAAAGATTGTCGTGCCGACAGAGTGACTCAAGAGCGAGTCACGATGTTTGTGTTGGGGGGCTGTTGGCATGGAATCCCCCCCAAGGCATGTTTTGGGGCTCAAAGCCCAAGTTTTGACCCAATATTATTGTAAAGACTCTGCGAATTGCGGGCGTGAAGGGCGAAATGTATGATAGATTCACAGGGTTGTCCACCCTAGTTTTGTAATTTAATGTCGGCTGGATAGACCTACCCATGGTCTGCGGACCATGGGATTGTATAAATAGAGTGAGGCTCTACGTGTAAAAGGAGATAGAAAAAGAAGAATAGAGCAAGAGAGATAGGAAGAGTCTAAGTTACTAAGTGATGTGTGTCTTTGGGTCGTAGGGTAGGAGAAGGCTCTGTAGCTGAGTGCGCAGAGGCCTAGTAGTCCGCAGCTAAGTGTGCAGAGGCCTAGTAGTCCGCAGTTGAGTGTGCAGACCCCTGCAGCTGAGTGCGCAGGGCGGAGTCGAGTCTGTAACCGAGGAAGGAATTAATAAAGAGAAGTTCGTTATCAATTTGTGTATTTGTTCTTGGGTTAATGCATGTTCGATATAAATTGAAAATATACTATTTATTTACTGCATGCACCTGTATGAATGATTTATGTTGTTAAGCATAACCTAAAAGCACGCAAGTAGGCTAAAATAATCAACTAACATTGGAATACTAGTAAGGACTTGGGTAATAATGAAAAAGCGTAATGTTCGGCCCCCAAGTAGGGTTGCGCGAAGGCAATATATCAGGTTGTAAGGTATGGGAAAGTGCGCATAGCAACGTGCATGCAAGGTCAAACCGCAGACCACTTGAACTCATCAGACATCTCCAGGGTGCGGAAACATGGTTCTAGCACCCTCTCATACTACTTCAGGTGAGACCTTAGTCCGCGCTCCGCGAACTATTAACGAAGGGCTAGTAGTACCAGGATTTGTTTGGCTAACTTAACTCTGAACCCAGGTCAGGCCCCAATAAGCGAACATCACATGTTCACTGCTAGAGTCATCTTCTTAGATTAACATCATGCCAATAGTGGCATCGGACATAGCTAGGTATAGAAGGGAATCTCTATGATAATCAGGTGGATGAAGTAAGGATGCATTAGTCAATGCATGTTTTAATGCATCAAAATATTTTTCAGCAAGCTCATCCTAGAAAAATGGAATTCTCTTTTTCCACAGTTGAGTAAAACCCTGGGTTAGTTCAACATAATTATGGATGAATCTATGCAAAAAAAAACCTTTCCCTTGCAAACTTTTGAGTTGTTGAAGACTAGAAGGAGCAGGCAAATTCAGAATTACCTCTACCTTAAGGGAGTCAACACGAATGCCTCCTTTTGAAATGATGAATCCTAGAAGCCACCTGATTGCACACAAAAAACACATTTGTGTGAATTGAAATGAACATTGTAATGCCTGCACCTAATAAAAATTGCTTTCAAGTGAAATGGGTGATCTTTCCTTCTCACGAAATGCTCGATGAAGATCCCTTGTTGTGACTCGATATAGTTCCTCAATGCTTGATAAGATCTACAACCATAAACAAGAAAAGGATCAAAGGCATATGTGATATAATTCTCCAAACAAACTTAACCTAATTATCAAGGAGATTAGGAATTGAATTTCCCTTAATAAACACTTTAAGCAATTATAAACCATTCATCTTTCCAATAAGACAATTCAATGGGGAAAAGTGTTCATTTGTATTAATTAAATATAAAGAAGAGCCTTACAACCTTCGCCTTTATGCTGTGAGGTTCCTCCCAAATGCCTTCAATCTCCTCCTTAGATGATAAGCTTTCCAATCTCAAACTAGCAACATAATTTTATCTTCTCTCAATTTTGACCTCCTTAATCCTTCTACCCTAATTTTATAGGCTAAGAGGAAGAAGTTTCAAATCCAAAATAGGAGGCTGAGATCCTCTAATTGAGGGATTAAGTTTCCTTGAGGAAAGGGATTAAGATGCATCATGTGAGGGTTATAGCTTGAATAGTCATCACCTAGAAGCTTTCAGTTGGGAAATATTCAACCAACTATGTTTCTAGAATGTACTTTTTTATTTTTACTTTCTTTGATTCACCTGCACAGTCTATAGTGGCAGACAGAGTGCAGTTTTGCACTATTATTATAGTTAATTCCAGTGAATGCATGGGAATATATAGGAAAATCAGCATAGATGATGCTTAACAAGGTGAAGCAAGGTGAAGCAACTATATTTCCCAAAATTCCCATCTCCTTCAAGATATTTTTGGTTATTGGACTTCTAAGGGAGTTCAATCAAACATGTTCATGGATTGTAAAAAGACCCATAAATTGATGAAGTGTCATGGTGACAAATTGATGCGTAACAAACTTTCTCTTATACTTGGCAACTTCACCATCCTCCATCATAATGGTTTTGGTTCAAACACACAATGATCACAATGAGAATGTGGTTTACTACCTCTCAAAAGGTCTTGTTGGGCCTGAATTAGGGTATTCACATGTGGAGAAATTATCCTTGGGAGTTGATTTTGTTGTCAATCACTTCCAAAAGTATATCCTGCTACGTCAGGCTACTGTCATTGCCCTGAATAATCATGTGAGACACATTATGTATCATCAAGTTATTCGAGGAAAAAATTCGAAATGGATTGTCATCCTCCAGCAATTTGACTTGGTTTTCACTACTTCCAAGGCCAAAAAATCCTTAATCTTTGCCGAATTATTGTCAGACCTTCCGAGAGTCGACCCAGATGAAGTAGCTCATGATCCTGTGCCAAATGAATCTTTCCATCTGGTTGAATCTATTGATCCTTGGTATGGATACATTCTTGTCTACCTCCAAACACAATGTTTATGCCTAGATCTATCATTAGATGACCATTGTCGCATCCACCACCAGGCTAAGCACTACTTAGTGCTCAACGATACTTTATATTGTCATGGTGTTGACTCAATTCTTCAACATTGTCATACTCTTTCTGAGGCGCAACACATTCTTAATGACTGCAATGCTAGGGCATGTGGTGAGCATCTTTTGGGCATGGCTACTGCCAAACAAAATTTGCGCGTAGGATACTACTGGCCAACTCTGTTCAAAGACTATATTACTTCAGTTCAATAGTGGCATCCTTGTCAAGTCTATACAAATAAAATGTGCGCTCCCTTCCCCTCTTCACTCAATTATCTCCGCTAGTCCCTTTTCTAAACAGGGCATTGACTTCACACTTGTAATCCCACTTCCTTTAATGGACATGACTACATTGTCATGGTTGTGGACTATTTCATGAAATGGGCGAAATACATTCCCACTTTTTGGGTTGATGGAGAAATAACTGCTTTATTCTTGTTCAATCAGGTCATCTATCATTTTGTTATACCCCGCATGATAATTATAGACCATGGCTCCCACTTTCAGAACCATACGATGTTTGATTTAATATTTATGCTTGGTTTTCACTAAGATCATACATCCTCCTACTACCAATAGGCTAATGGCCAGGTTGAAGTCATCAATGGCATCCTCAATACCATGATCCACTGGCTAGTAGGAAATCATTAAACCTGATGGCATATAATATTATATTTTGCACTTTGGGTATAATCAACATTAGTAAAAACTACTACCGGCTTCATGTCATTTCAGCTTTCTATGGCTTGGAAGAAGTTCTTCCTATCGAGTGCTAGATTCCCTCCCTTGAACTTATTGTTACTTCTACCCATTACGACTGTCGAAGATGAGTTCTTTCTCTCACTTAATCATTTGGATGAGACTCATCAGAATGACACACTAGTTCTTGAAGCACATAAAACAATGTAAACTTTGAAACATGAACTATAAACTCAAAACGAGAACTCTGCCCAAAAAACCCCGAAAAAACATGAAAAATAGTGCTAAAAACGAAAAGTGTGTATACTAGAATGATGGCTTTTTTTTTAGGGTCAATTTTGGACATGTTTTAAAAATGGCAGTGAGAACGAATTTTTTGTGCAAAATTTGTGCAAAAACCAGCCTAAAAATAAAAAGTGCTAATAATGGAACGATGGATTTTTTTTAGGGTTAAATTTAAACATTTAAAAAAATGCCAATAAAACCGAATTTTTATGCACAAAAATTGTGCAAAACACACCCTCAAAACAAAAAGTGTTGATGCTTGAATAACACCTTTTTTTTGGGGGGGGGTAAATTTTCAACATTTTGAAATAATGGTGTAAAAGATTTTGTTATGACTCCAAAAAACATTAAAATTTCAAAAAAATAATGAAAACATAAAATTAAAAATAAAAACAAAAATAAAAACAATAAAAAAAACACAAAAAAAAAGTTTAAAAAAAAATACCAAAACCTAAATAAAAATATATATTAAAAAAAAAAATCAATCATAAAAATGTAAAAAAAAAAAAAAAAACAAAACAAAAAACAAAATTAACCTATAAAATATAAGAATTAAAAAATTAAAAAAATTTAAAGAAATAAATAATAAGAAAAACATATTTTCAAAAAAATAACATTTTTTTTTAATATGGTAAACCATAAAAAAATTTGGAAAAATAAATTAAAAAAATATATATATAGAAATATATATATTTAAATAAAAATAGCAAATTTTTAAAAAGCATTAAGAAAAACTAAAAAAAAATAAATTAAATTAAAAACAAACTAGATTAAAGAAATTAGAAAAATAACAAACAAACAAAAAACGAAAAAAATAAATAAATTAATTAAAAATTAAAAAACTACAAAAATAAAGATGAAAAACATTTTCAAAAAACCCTAAAAAACAAAAATATGTTGAAATTAAAAATAAAGTAAAAACCCGAAAAACAATTAAAATTTTAAAAAAATACATATTTTCAAATTAAACATCATTTTCAAAAAACCATTAAAATTAACAAAAGCTAAATATATTTTACAAATATATATAAAATTAAAAAAAAAAACATTTAAAATATATATATATATATATATATATAATAAACATATTTAACAAAATTTATTTTTTTATTTAAAAAAAAAAAAAAATTATCGGCCATCGGCCAGGCAGTGGCTATTTGATTCCGAGAATCGAATAGCCACTTCCCGGCCACCCCCACGGGCAGTTGGGTGGTGGCTATCCGATTCTCGGAATCGGATAGCCACCACTAAGCCGCCTGTGGGGGTGGCCGGGTGGTGGTTATCTGATTCTCAAAATCGGATAGCCACGGGCGGCCGAGCGGTGGCTATCCAATTCTGAGAATCGGTGGGGGTGGTTATCCAATTCTGAGAATCGGATAGCTACCGCCTGACCGCCGGTGGGGGTGGTTATCTGATTCTCGGAATTGAATAGCCATCACTCGACCGCCTATGGGGTTGGCTATCTGATTCGCGGAATTGAATAGCCATCACCCGGATGCCCGTGGGGGTGGCTATCCAATTCTCAAAATCGAATAACCATCACCCGGTTGCCCATGGGGGTGGCTATCCGACCACCGATTTTCAGAATCGGATAGCCACCGCCCAGCCACCCGTGGGGGTGGCCGAGCGGTGGCTATTTGATTCTCAGAATCATATGGCCACTGCTCGGCCGCCCGTGGGCGTGGTCGGACAGTGGCTTTCCGATTCCGAGAATTGGATAGCCACCCCCATGGGCAGTCGAGCAGTGGTTATTCGATTCCGGTTACGGGAACTGATACTATTATGCGTTCAATATTTGTAATATGTGATTTTCGCATTAATTTTTAAGTTAATCGTTATTTTTTGGAAAAAAAAAAGTGATTATTATTTTTTTTGGCATGAAATTCATAAAAAAAAACTATTATTTAACCATTTTTAGTTAAAATTTTCGTATAAAAATTGTGATTTTGACATATCAATTCTAGCAAAAAATTATAAAAACGTGTAGTTTTTTAGTTATATTTATGTTAAAAATGGTTATTTTTATGTCCATTGTTAAAAAATATTGTTTTTTAGAAACAATTATTTCATCTGAATTGAAAAATTAATTAAGGATGTATAAATATGTAGAATATCGAAAATTCAAAATATCGACCTTCTATTTTAAAAATGCAAAAAAATAAAAACCTCACTACAAAAAAATTAAAATTAAAATAAAAACAAGAAAATATGAAGAAAACGACCATTTCAAAAATTATTAAATTTACAAAATAATTATTTACATTTCATACATTAGAAAATTTAAAGTCAAAAATATGTCTTTTTAAAAAGGGGTCTGATGCAAAAATACCACTTTTTTAAATCAGCATGAAAATCACTACCATTCTAAAACGAAATGTACATAAAAAAAATTAAAGTGCCAAAAACTATGTTTTAGAAAAAACATATGTGTTCTGCATCACCCCTTTTCAAAATCAGATCACTTTTAGCTATCTCTACGAGACGGGTAACAGTATCAGTTCCCGTTTCAAAGTTTACATTGTTATAAGCATCGATTCAAAGCTCAATACGAAAAACATTTCAAGCCTCGTTCTTACCAAGAGGATGACCTCGTCCTACTTTGTGATCAGAAATACGATCTCTTGGGGGAAGCAACACTTCAACCACTATGGGTTGGTCTATATGTCGTCACTACGGTTATTTCCAAAGAAGCCTACAAACTTTAGGACTATGATGGAATCCTGCTTGCAAAGCTTCGTAACAAGCTTTATTTGAAAAAGTATTTTACCTAGTGCTCTACTAGGCATTTGCTCTGTAATTTTATGTATATAATTTTTTCTTCTTTTGGTGTGTCTGGATATTTTTGGCTTTTAAAAGTGGTTATTTGTCTCATGCATGTCTCTTTTTTTGCATAGATGTCCACGTCACTGTTGGGTGAAAATACTATCATTTAATTCTGTTGTAGTATTTTCCCAACTATTTAATTTGTCAATCCGAGGTTCGTAGACTTACGAGACACATGCACTATATATGCAGGACTAAAGAGGAAATAATCTAATCTAATCTAAATTACTGAAATCAAATTAATCTAGAAAAGCATTGAAACACTAACTAGGAAAGCAGGAAATTGGAAAAGCAATACAACATGTGAAGAATTGAATGACAAACAACATATGTGAGCTCACAATTCTTTCCATTATTCATTATTATCAAAATGGAGAGAGAGCACTCTCTTATATACATGAGGAAGATAACCATCTCATAATTACATATCCAATATTTTCTCAAGCACTCTCAACTAATTTCCCATTATTACAAGATATGATCCCTTTGAATCCTCCACAAATCTCTCAAGCATTTTCAACTACTTTCCCATTATTATAAAATATGATCCCTTTGAATCCTCCACAAATCTCTCACATATCTTGGATAAGATATGCTAACCAAATCCTCCATGATTTTCTCCTTAGGAATAGGCTTGCATAATTATCTCCTTAATATGGTGGAGGAGATATGGATAAGATATGCCAACCAAATCCTCCATGATTTTCTCCTTAGGAATAGGCTTGCATAATTATCTCCTTAATATGGTGGAGGAGATATTTGAGAAGTCTCTTGGAATTAATTCTTCACATATTTCCTACACATCACAAAACTCACATATTCTTGAAATATATATAAAAATATGTATATTTTCTAATATTTAATCATAAATACACTTGTAATACAAAAATGAATAAAATGGAAAATAAGAAGGTGAAACCCAAATGTATTTATGAAAATGATATAATAAAAGGTTAATGGGATGATGAAATGTAAGGAATAGTGAAGAAAAAGGTGGATGAAAATATGACATTTCTGAGTCCCAACATCCTCCCCAACTGAACTTGTTGCATGTCCTCATGCAATCATGCATGGGTCTCTTTAAGAACATTTGGCATCTTGAACTTTGGCTTTACATGATGATGTCTTTTAATAATGAATGTTTCCAGAACATGTGAAAGACATGAGTAACAACTTACATTTTGTTATAGTTGGTTCTTGTGTGACAACCATGAATACAAAGAATGTTGGTTCTTGTGTTAACAACATTCATTTCGTTTTATGTTCTCTTTTCTTCAATAATAATGTAAACACTCACTGGAAATCATAATGTGCATAAGAAAGCCCTTTTGTAATATTAATGAAGCATGCCAATATTGTATATGAAGCAAAGTGCAACAAAGTATCGTTGGAAAATAAATGTTGGTGAATGGTAAATGAGAAAAAAAAATGGAGTGATAGTGAATATGGAATCATGGTAATGAATATGTAGTGAATATAGTTCTTCCCCCCCCAACTGAATTGGTTGCATGTCCTCATGCAACTTAACATGGCTCATGAAAGGAAATGTAGCATGGTGAGGGAATTTTCCAAAATATTCAAGTTAGCATATAAGGAATCGCATGATTAAAGATTAGAAAACAACATACCTCTACTTACCCAAGAATGATGAACTATGCAATAGGAATGTAGCTGCTGCTGCTATTGGATCAGGAAAATGTGACGGATGTTGTTGTAACTGGATCCTGGGAAATGAAGGAATCTGAACGGCTGATGCTGGATCATGGAAAATGTGACTGATGTTGTTGTAACTGGATCCTGGATCCTGGATCCTGGGAAATGAAGGAATCTGAACGGCTGATGCTGGATCATGGAAAATCTGACTGATGTTGTTGTAACTGGATCCTGGGAAATGAAGGAATCTGAACGGATGATGCTGGATCATGGAAAAGATAAACGTTGAAAGTGGAACTGTGGTACTCTCGTCGATCAGAACTCATGCTGCGGTAACTGCTAAGGGAGTCGTGAAAAATTGTATAGTCTTCGTTTGCTACAAAATTGATGGTACAATTATAATCATGCGAAAGAATGTGTTGGTGTCGAGCATGAAAAGAAATCATTGGATTACCGGCCATTGATGCATGCCGTTAACCAATGCGAGGCAACTCATCATTGATGTCAATGAGTGCCAAGGTACCCGAGTACATCTTGCAAAATGCGAATAGAGGGGTTGACGTCGAGCCATTTGCAAGATCTGACGATCAAGGGACATTGATGTATTCCCATGATCGTCAGCAAGAGAACTTGCCATTAAGGCATGCAAGCCTCTAGGTACTCAAAAGGAACTGTAGTCTATTTCCCAGATAAGGAGCTGATGTCGATGGGGCAAGACTTGTTGAAAGGTGGGCCTTAAGGAATCCCACATCAGTCAACACGAGTTTGTACAAAAAGATTTGGTAGGACTATAAATGGAAAGAACTCACGGACAAGCAGTGTGGATCAGCATGGCGAGGAAAACAAGGCAATGTAATCATGGAAAGGGAATGAGTTTTATTCAAAAGGAAAACTAGAAGGCAAAAATAAACTGAAAAGGATAAAGGAATGTATGCGATTCAGAAAAATAGGCGTGCATGAAGTCGTGAAAGATAAGGTAATGGAAGATGGCTGCAACATAGGGATGATTTAGGCGCTTGGAAGGAAAAAGGTGAGTAGTCATGACGCAAAAGGATCTTTGTGTAGTGGAAAATGTCATGATATGTGCAGTGAAGAATTAGTTCCTTCAAGCGTCCAATGATGCATGTTTCATTGTGATTTCGAAAAATCACTTTTGCATTAGATTGTCTTCAATTCTTAGCACCATTCCTGCATAAAAATTGTCACCTTTGTGTGCCATCTCCATCGATCATTCCTGTATGAAGTGACTCAAAAACAAATTAGCTCATTTTCAGGAATTTATGAAATGTCCATTTTTTAATTATTTTTCGAAGTTACACTAATTGTGGATGAAAAGGGTGTCGCATTGTAATGTTGAGCTTTCTGCATAAGCTTCTCGTTGACCTACACATAACACCAATCTCATTTCACTTGTTAGTATATGCATCCTAACTCTTGCCCACAAAAATAAATGATAAATTCCAACATACTTTTATTTCCCCCCAACTAGAAATATTACATGTCCTCATGCAATGTAATCATTGATTGTTCAATACTTTTTTAAAATGTTTTTATTGGTTTTTATTTTAATTTTTTATTTATTATTTTTTTTAAATTTATTATTATTATTATTATTATTATTATTATTATTATTTAACCAACAAATAAATCAAACCACTCATGAGTGTCAGCTTGGATCTGAGTGAGTAGTTCCAAGCTGACACTCATTATAAAACCATGTTGAAAGAGATTCTAAAAACAAAGTGCTAATAATTATCTGAGTTTTTCATCTTTTTACAAGGTTTTAGTTCACAAAAACTCTTCCAAATCAGCACACTAAAAATTGAATTAAAAACAAAAGGACCACAGAAATAATCTTGAATTCAATACTCAATTAAACCTCTTACAAGGACTGCTCATTAATTGAGTAATCGAATTCTTCAACTACAACCATGAACCATGAATTCATCAAACACTCTTCACAGTTGCGAAAATCAAACACACTTGCAGAAATTGAAATTCACACTTGCATAAGTGTAAACACACCCTACATGCCCTGATCCATAAGAGGTCAATCCCGTTACGGTATCTCGAATGCGATGCTTAGGCTATTCCCCACGTCTTACCACCTTAACACCTTGGAGTTAGGAACATGTCTAAACACACTTGCATGAAAAATCAAACTAAACTTCAATCCATCGTGCCTCCCCGGCAACAGCGCCAAAATGTTGGGTGAAAATATTATCGTTTAATTCTGTTGTAGTGTTTGTACAACTATTTAATTAGTCAATCTGAGGTTCGTAGACTTATGAGACACATGCACTATATATGCAGGACTGAAGTGGAACTAATCTAATCTAATCTAAATTACTGAAATCAAATTAATCTAGAAAAGAATTGAAACACTAATTAGGAAAGAAGGAAATTGGAAAAGCAATACAACATGTGAAGAATTGAATGACAAACAACATATGTGAGCTCACAATTCTTTCCATTATTCATTATTATCAAAATGAAGAGAGAGCACTCTCTTATATACATGAGGAAGATAACCATCTCATAATTACATAATTACATATCCAATATTCTCTCAAGCACTCTCAACTAATTTCCCATTATTACAAGATATGATCCCTTTGAATCCTCCACAAATCTCTCAAGCATTTTCAACTACTTTCCCATTATTACAAAATATGATCCCTTTGATTCCTCCACAAATCTCTCACATATCTTGGATAAGATATGCTAACCAAATCCTCCATGATTTTCTCCTTAGGAATCGGCTTGCATAATTATCTCCTTAATATGGTGGAGGAGATATGGATAAGATATGCCAACCAAATCCTCCATGATTTTCTCCTTAGGAATAGGCTTGCATAATTATCTCCTTAATATGGTGGAGGAGATATGGATAAGATATGCCAACCAAATCCCCCATGATTTTCTCCTTAGGAATAAGCTTGCATAATTATCTCCTTAATATGGTGGAGGAGATATTTGAGAAGTCTCTTGGAATTAATTTCACATATTTCCTACACATCACAAAACTCACATATTCTTGAGATATATATAAAAATATGTATATTTTCTAATATTTAATCATAAATTCACTTGTATTACAAAAATGAATAAAATGGAAAATAAGAAGGTGAAACCCAAATGTATTTATGAGAAAGATATGATAAAAGGTTAATGGGATGATGAAATGTAAGGAATAGTGAAGAAAAAGGTGGATGAAAATATGACATTTCTGAGTCCCAACAGTCACTCTTATCATATTTCATATACATATATGGTTTCAGTCATCACACATGACACATTGCATCGGTTTCTTGGGTTCTTTACATACCTGAGTTGGAACTTTTAGTTTCGGGGGGGTCTTCCTTGGTTATGCCACCAATAATTTTGTTGAGTATATGTCCATCATCAAACTCCTTACTGACATTGTATCTCTCGACATCTCCAATCTACTGGTCAAGTTAGACTCTAAGCTTGTTGTTATGCATTTGACTAATTATTATCACATTCACAATCCAATCTTGTTATGTTAGGATTTTGGAATGTCAATTCAAATATCTTACTTATGACCACATTCCAAGAGAATCTAATGCATTAACTGATTCGTTGGAAAATTATGTATTATATTGGCATATGTCACATTCCTTATAGTTACATGCATGAGTGTACAATTTTTCATTATAAAATTTACACAAAACACAAACACATATGTCACCACCAAAATCTCAAAAAAATTATATATATATATATATATATATATATATATATATATATATATATATATATATATATATATATATATATATATATATATATATATATATATTTCTTCCTGTATTTTTACATGAAAATTTCCCAAAACTTGGGTGTTTTATACAAAAATGGCTTTGCTAAGCCTCGCTCTGATACTCGATGGCCATAATCTACTCCTACTAATCCTACTGCTCATGGTAACATATTATTGCTCTAGCTAACCTCCTTATAGGCACAAAAAACCGCTCTGGTACACCTATTTTGTGTCGCTACATATGGATCAGTATCTCTCGCATGGGAAGAAGTGACACACCCATGCTCAATCCTTCGAGGTTCCTAGCAACCTCACATGGGCTTTATGTGCCATCTCCCTCATCGACAGCTGTCGTGACCTCTACTGCTACTTCAACCCCAGGTACCTGGTCACCCCATCTATCATGGTGGGGCATACCTGTAGGATGAAATGATGCCACATATGTGTCAATCCAAAGCGTCATGTCATATTTTTTCACCCATAACAAAAAAATTGCATAAACTTCAAAAGACAAAAAATACTTTTATCCCTAATCCACCCTCTTACCTAATGGCGCCCACTGTCAAGTGGCAATATCAGTTCTGGATCCCACGTATAGTTCATGCCGAAATATGGGTAGTCCTCAATTATGAGGATATGGCCTCTGAGCTACTAAAAGAAGTCATCCTCAAAGAAGTGTCTAATTATTCCACCTCCCATATGAGGTGCTAAGGTTGCCCACCGATCCTGTTTGGGCTCCTTGCAATCGGCTATACCTAGGCTCATCTGAGGCCTCATCACGAGAACTCTCTCTAGTATAAAGGACATGATCAGGGTACGATACCTAAACTCTACTTGGGCCTAATTCTTACATGCTTTCAACTCTGCTTTCACCTGTCAGAGGACTCCCTCACACCAGTTGAACACTTGTGGCTGCAAGAAATCCAAGGCCACTAGCAACTGGGCTTTTGTAGCCACATGCTGACTCTTAGCCTCTTCCAGGCACATGCTCATCCCTAGAATAGACCTCAATGGTCTCGATGTTATTCGCACTACTGGAATCATGTTACTCACTGGCTAAATTCCTATTATGCAATGTGTTCAGATCAGATCCACCGTGGTCCTAGCATCCACTCTCCCTCCTATCAAGTTTACATGTGCACCTTTGCACGATAAACTAGTGAGAAAATATATATAGCCCCACTCAATTGAGAGCTCATGGTCCCCAATCTTGAATAAACCTTGTTTTTCATTGCACCATTGGATGATCCAACTCAAACGAACCTCCTGACTTTTCATTAGGTCAAGTCTAGCATATTTCAACAACCCGCACTATCTCAGAGCTTCCAAACATGTTGTTTCATTTAGAATTTGTAGTTCCTCATGGTTGTGAACTCTTTCTCTCTAAAGAATCATCTTATTGACTTGATCCTTTCATCACAAAACCCCTTGATTAGTTTCTAGCTAGCAAAATCTCCTTGGGAATCAAGAAAATTAATCTTTTCTTACGCTTGGCCAGCTAATGTGGCCCTCCTTCCTCCAACGAGCGTGCTAAAGCACTCCTCATTTGTGGTAAGAGTGTTTAATGCACCCCATGGCATCGGTGACTTTGTTACCTAGCCAAACCACCTAGGGCTCGCTTAAAAACCCAAAATTGCCAGCAAAAAACATAACATAAGGAATGAAATGCAATCTAAGGATCAGTGCTCTTACCTGAATGAATGGTTGGCTGGCTTTTCACAATTGTTAGGGAAATTTTTTTTCCTTTTTCTCTCCAGAGCACTCTCACGAACTTGAAATGGTGAAAATGAGGGCATGCTTCCCTTCTTATAGTCACTCTAGAGGTATGAATCATCCCATCTAGTCTTATATTTCAGAGCAATTCATTCCTGCTTTGTTTAAACATGTACCAACTCACTATTCTGTCAAATTTTACATATGCTCTGATGATATTTTAGTGCTTTTATTCAAAATTGACCATCTTTGACTCCATATGATCACATTCATTTTTGGGAATTTTTCTGACTATTGATGAGCCCCAAAAATGGATAATTATATGGGCTCATTCAACCTCCTAATTCGACTTAATCCACCATTATCATTAGTTTATTGCATGTTTTTTATTATATTTATGCTAATAGAGTGAATTGGGTTAGTCATTATGCCAACAAGTCTAATGAGTGCTTTGTGCAGATTTTTAGTCAATTTTGAGACAAAATCAAAGGTTTTAATGAGCACTTGGCAGCCAAATTCGTGGGAGAACAAGGGAGAGGATTTCTAGGAAGGTGTCCCCTTCATTTATGGGCCCTTACCTCGAATTCTCCACCATCAGCTCGAAGTTCAAGGGCCACCAAATCGATTATCACAAGGGCAGCCAACCAAGTGCTAGTAAAAGTGTTGTTGACTACAAGTCTTGGCAGCCAAGTTCCTAAAGTTTAGGAGGGCTGTTGGGGTCCTCAATTTGTATAAATAAGAGGGCTTAGGGCCTCATTTCAGTTAGTCACTTTGTAGGAAGAATTTAGTTAGTTTGTAGTTTGATTTTAGTCAGTAGATTAGCTTTGCATTTCAGCACATTTTCAAGCTTTCCCTTGTGGACAGTTTTTGATGTAACTCTTCTTTTCTTGCTCAATAAGATGAATCCAGCTTTGCACCAGCTCTAAATCTCTCTTAGGAGGTTGTAGCTCTTGGGGTTGGGCCCATCTCAAGTTCCCAATACCTCCTTTGTTTACTTTCATGTGTCTTTACTGCATTCTTAGCATAAAATATGCTATTTAGATTTAAATCTTGCTTTGTTATTTAGATTGCTTTTGATGATTAAAATAGCTTTTCATGTTCAGATTTACTTGATAGGTTAATCACAGGGAAGATCTTCAGAAAAAGGCTACCAAGCACCTTGGATCTCACCTCCCCCTCAGTGGAATCATGAGCTGGGACCAAGGTGACCTTGCTGCCACCAAAAACACTGTCTTTGCTTCACCATGCAAGTATTAGTGTTGGATTCTTAGTTGTCAAACTTGATATCAGTTTTGATTGCATGCTTAGGGTTATGATTTCTTAGTTGCATAGTTATTTCATCTGATTTCATTGCACATAAACTTTTGTTCCATTTCTTTGCTGCTATCTAGGTTAGAATAGGCTAACGTAGATAGGTCTTTGATTTTCCAAGTCCTTGTTTGTGTCGTTTGAAAAGCAACTTGCAGAGCACCTGTTATACTTCGCTATCTACCCATACTCCATCAATCCCACCTGCTTCATCCTCTACTTAGAATCCTTGCCTTACATTTGCCACATCCACTCACTTCGCCCTAATTCTCATATTTTTGTGCAATCTTGCTCTATCCCTCCTTGAACAAATCCGACCATCCTCACCACTCCTCAACTCCATCCACCAAGCCCTGGACCTCCTTACACCCTTATCCAACCTCCATACCCACTCCTTCATCTTTCTTCCTCCATCCATCCTCCAAAATCCCATTTCTAAACATCTTGTAGAAAATTACAGAACATCCTGTAGAAATTCGAGAACATCCTGTAGAACCCCCGCAGACTTCCTGTAGAAGCTCACGAATGAGGTTTCTTGATAGCCAAACTCTGTGAAACTCTATGGAAGGGTGTTAGGGACCCCTTATGCCCTCTCTAAACCTTCCTGACCTCTTACAAGCATTTCCTCTCGCCAATCCACCTCTGCACAGTCAAAAACCAATTAAAAGCACATGCATGATAACTCTGACAACTTATTCAAAAATACAAAAATATGTTTTTTTCAGATGTTACTGTAGAAGTAGCTTTGACACATGCATTTTACCTTCCTAGAAGTCAATGGCATCTCTTTCAATAGCTTGCATCCTCTTTCTTGCATCAGTAGGACTAGCTGGTAAAATTAGGGTTTGTTAGGGTTTATGTTTCCTTTCAACTTTTCAATTTCTTTCTGCAAGTAGATTAGCCTCCTTTGAGTTAGCTTTCATCCATCAGTTAAAAAGCTTCTTCTAAGAGCTCATAGAAGTTGGCTTAAGCTCCTAGCGAACTTGTGCCAGCTGATCAAGTGACAACTGCGACAAGAGCTAGTACTTGTGCATACAGCATCGTCGCTTCCAAGTTTGTTACGAACTACCGGGTTGATAAAATTAAAGAAGGGAGTCCCAGAAGTTGCAGCATTATTGCAGCAATACTGGGGCTCACCACTCTTTTTCGCGTCGTTGCCGGGGAAGCATCAGAGTATTGGTGATTTCTGCTTTTCTTCTATTTTCCACTACAACCTTCTTCTAAGTAGTTTATTTCATTTCCATTATGCAATTTCATTTCCGCAAAAGTAGAGTAGATATTTCCTGATTTCATAGATTAGCATTTCAATTCCACAATTTCATTTCTGCAAGCGTAGATTAGCATTTCAATTCCGCAAGCATAGCCTAGCATTTCATTCCTGCAATTTCATTTGGGCATAATAGATTAGTCCTTTCTTGCTTTCATTTCAATTCCGCATTTTCCTTTCAACAAGATAGTTATTTGCAGTTCAATCTATTTTAGTTTTGCAGGTACAAGCAGAAAAAAACAAAAAATCAACCAAAAAGATTTCATTTCATGCCTGGTAGGAGTAGAAATAATTCAGAAAAATGATTGCACAACACCCCCACTGCTTCACACAGCCAACCTTCTCTCTTCTTCGATGGCTGTGATTAAAGAACCCTTAGGTGGACAGCAAGACATATTTGAAGAACCTTAAGGAAAGAAGAAGAAGAAAACATTCCTCTGGAGCAAATGGCTACAAGCAGAAATGTTGGGAGCAGTACCTTATCCAAAAATGAATTTGAAAATCATATGGAAGATTTCAAGAGTGATATGAGGCAGTTTCTTTCCATGCAACTAGATACCTTGCAGATCCAAAGGAAGCAAGAGGAAGCCAAGAGGGCTTTGGACATATTTTTTCCTAGGTGCACTAGAAAGCATCCTAGGGGTGAGTGTCCAATGCACTCCCTAGAAGTGTGTTTCGTCTGTGAAGAATACCATCCTACGAATCAGTGCCCTTCCTTGCCTAGACTTAAAGTTGCATATCAGAAAGCCAAAGGAGCCACTGAATCACTCTATTATATGAACCAAAGGAGGCCACATGGACCCATACCCTACCAGCAGGGAATGCAAGGGACATCCCAGACCTATTACGACCCCTATCGAGCCACTTCCATGCCTTCTTGGGGTCCCCCTACTCATCCTTCCTGGTCCACACCCCCTCCTTGGTCGTATCCTCCTCAATACCATGCTTCTCCAGTTTCTCATTCGTTTCACTCTTATGCTCTGCCACAGCCTCATTGGAATGCACCTCATCAGGGGTGGAGGCCCTAGTACAACTCTCATCCCACTCCTTTGCCTCCAACACCTGCTCAACCGCAACGATCGCCTCCTACTCCACCAAGGCAACCCCAAATGCCTAACCAACCACAACCCCATCCACATCCATCTCAAATATACACCCCCACTCAACTACCCATACCACCATTTCCAAACTCTCACATTGGAATAGCTCAACCCAATTACAAAGCTGAGGCACAACATGTCCAAATGACTCCTCTTGAGCTCAATGATCTTCACCATAGCTCAGGAAGAGTGTTGCAAAACAGAGATTATATTGACAACATTGAAGGACCAAAGGCAAAAGAAGATTCCAAAGAGGAGATCAAAGCACCATGGGCTGCACTTGATGAAGAGAAGACATCAGAAGCAGAGATCAAGAAAGCTCCCTCATGGTTACCATCAAATCTTCCATGTATTCAAGAGAAAGATCAGCAAAAAGAGGAAGATGAGAAAGTCATGGTAGAAGGTGACATGAAACATGATCCAGATCAGCAAAAGGACCAAGGATATCAGAGCTATATTGAGATATGGTTTCAGATCGTCACTAAGTTGCAGCGGTACTCTCTTCCTCAGTTATGTTTGATCCCTTCAAAGTCAGATCATTTGGTCTCTGAAATCCGGATAGCTGTCAAAGCATGCATTTCAAGCCTCCACATCATTTTGTCTCTAATCTCAATGTGCACATGGCTCCATTGGAAGTATTCTTACACTTGAAAATGATTTTGTTTTTCAAGTAGGGTAGGGTAGGAAAAAAAAAAAATGAAAATAAGAGAAAAATAAAAATCTAAGGTGAAAACCTCCTCGGAGGCGCCTCAGATTGGTTCCCTGATCGAAAACCTCCATGAGGCGGTCAATGGATTAGAAAAAAGAGAAAAGAAAAAGAGAATAAGATCCCTGGGTGAAAACCTCCCTTGGAGGTGCCCAAGGCAGGCAATTAGGGTGAAAACCTCCATGAGGCCATAGAAAATTTTAGGGGCGAATTTTGGCCCTTTGGCGAAATTAAGGGGTTTTAAATTTCCAGTGGGCGAATATTTTGTATCATAGTACATTTTTACAAATCACCTCAAATAGCCAACCTTATTTTAAGGGAGAGGGTAAAAAAGGTAAATTTAGCCCTTGAAATTAGGAGTTACAACCTTCCATTCGCCCATTTTCAAGAATAGGTTTTATTTAAGTGAATACATTCGCCCACTTTCAAGAATAGGTTTTATTTAAGTGAATCCTATGGGCCAAAGGCCCAAATACCATATTTATAAAAGAGGTATGGTAAATTAATAAAAATATAAATAAATGAGAGGTATGGTAAATAAATAAAACATTTTTTATATTTACTCCATAAGTCACCTTATATACATGCAAGGGTGTAAACAAATAAAAATATAAGTAAAGTGGAGGTATGGTAAATAAATAAAACATATTTTTATACTTACTCAAAAGGTATGGTAAATAAATAAAAATATAAATAAACTAGACGCATGGTAAATAAATAAAACCTCTTTTTATATTTAGTCCATAACCCTTGTTCTATTTATGAAGGCTTAAGAAAGAGGTTTTATTTTAGTGAATCCTATGGGCCAAATACCATATTTGTAAAAGAGGTAAGGTAAATTAATAAAAATATAAATAAACAAGAGGTATGATAAACAAATAAAACATTTTTTTATATTTACTCCATAAGTCACCTTATATTTACGAACACTCAAAAAATGCGTTATATTTAGGTGAAACCTATGGGAAAAAAATACTATGGGACAAATACCATGGACTAGATTGTTATTAATACCATGCAAAAAAACATTATTAACCCTAATATTAGTATTAATAAAAATAAAAATGGCACATGGTATTGACCCATGGTATTCACCACAATAGCACATGGTATTGACCCATGGTATTCACCTAGAATGTAGCCTATTTAAATGGGGGAATTAAACCAGCATAGATCCATCTTTACTCTGGATCTACTAACCCCCCAGAGGTATCAAATATCATGATATGCAAACTAGCATAGAGTGAAAAAATATTTGATCCGATCAAGAGTAAAAATGGATGTTGTAATTTAATGTATGTTAAACATTTGAGCTTGGTTAAAATAAAAATCAACTATTAATTTTTATAAATTACTAATAGTAATTTTTAAGCTCCAGGTTTATGATAACCCATGGTATTGACCCATGGTAATACCATGGTATTCATGTGAGCATAGACTATTTAAAGGGGAAATTCTATCATCTTAGATCCAAATAGATTTCATCCCCCTAAGAGTGGTAGATGTGGAGTTAAGATGGATATAGGTTGGTTTTTATGATAATGAATATATTAAATAGACTTAGGAAATTATATTGTAAAAACTGGTTAAAGCATAGACATTGGACAAGTATATTTGTATACTTCTGTTTTAAACTGAAAAAAAATCTAGGGCTAAAAGGAATGGATTGATTGCACTAGTCATCCTTCTATAACTTTCCAACATATGCTGGAGTAAACAGATTGTAATTTGGGTAATTTTTCTAATTGCAGACAGGAACATACTTGTGTATTGGCAGGGTGGTTACGAGGTCCCTAGAAGTGATGAATTTGAATTTTTCTTTGTTTTATATATAGTATTAGGTTTTTTCTCATGCTTTCTGTGAATGGCATGGGTGAATTTTATCCTACACCCACTAGGTTATCGATATGTAATTTCGGTAATTTTGATTTCAAAAGATATTTTAAATAAATGCAATGATTTCATTTGTGTATTCAATAAACACAAGATTTTATAATTGAGTAAAATATTTGCCATGTTTGGTGAGAGATTCGCCAAAAAATTATATATACGTATCATATTATTGATAAAATTGCCTTCCATTTTTCCTATATACCATGGAGATTCGCCCATTTATTATACGTGTAAATTTAGGGGGGTTCTTAAAATTTTCCCTGCATGAGGCGCCCTAGTTGTTTTCAAAAAAAAAAAAAAAAAGAGAAAAAAAAAGAAAAAGAGAGCAGGACTAATCTCTATGAAAAACTGCAGGTTGCAGTGAATACTTTGCAGGAAAAGAGGGGCGTGCAAAATGAGGAAAGAAGTCCATACCAGGCTCCAGGACATCCCTTCGTACACTCCCTCCATGGCCACTCACCTCTCCTAGGATTTGGTCACATTCAGGTTAAGATTACGCTTTCTATAGGAAGTTTTGGGCTTTCTACAGGAAGTTCCAGGCATTTCTACAGGAAGTTTTGAATTTCTACAGGAAACATCCTGTAGAACCTTCGGACGAGCCAAATTCAATTTTGAAAGGGAATCTAATGGTTGGGATCAGTTTGTTAGGCCTACAGCCACACCTTTATGCAATCCAACACCATGTGGCGCCCTGTTCCATCTCTTTCCACCTCCATTGCACCCACCTGGTTATGTGTTCCTGCACAGTCATACAAGAAACCCTGTTTGTCTCAGATTGACAGCAAGAATTCTTAAGTGACAAGTCAAGAAATGAAGTCTTGCATGCTCTACCTATCCAAGCTCCATCTAGACTCTGCATCAATGAATTCCAAGTCTGCATTATAGCCCGAGCTCATTTTTTTACCATGCAAAATCTTGCAGAATGCTTTGAAGAAAAAATACATAGAACAGAATTTTTTTTTTTCCCTAGCTTGAAAAACATGCATCCATTTGAAGAACCGTTTTACGGGGAGTTGTACAGGGATGATGGAAACATGCCCGAGCAGTTTCAGCCAATTCCGGTGCACGGTTTCCAGGAAATCAGCCTCCATCACCTTCAGCCATTTTTGCATTTTCTCCATATCCGTGCATATGTTTCAAAACCTGTTTCATGGGGAGATGCACATGGGTGATAGTAGCCTACCCAAGCAGTTTCAGCAGATTCTGATGCACGGTTTCCGAGAAATTGATCTCTGTAATCTTCAGCCATTTTCTGTTTTTCTCAAAATCTGTGCATCCATTGATTGCAATTTTGCTATGGGAGGTGCATCATGATGATAGGAACATGCTCAGCAAGTTTCAGATCGATCCAATCTATCGTTCGGGAGCAATGGAGAAAACAAGTTTCTGTCCTATGGAAAATCAACATCAGCAGCTTGAGGGTGCAGATCTGAACGTGGAAGCCAGCTCCTGCAATGTGGATCCGACTAGAGGATACCTGCACAAGAAAAAATAGCCATGAATCAGCAACCAAGCACCCATGCAACCACAGAAACCAGTGCATGCAGCAAATGAAAGGCCACAGCACCTCACAGCAACCATTCGACTTCCAGGTACGTGACTGAAACTCATTCCTCTAATTGCATGAATGTAATTTGGAAACTGCATGAGCAATGAGATGGTTGGGATTAAAGAAATCGGTGGCCAGCTAACTGGCCACCCTCATCCAGTCAACAGCACTCGGTGGGGTGAATGAGACACGTGCGCTCAACCATCTCCGAAGGGAATCGGGAAACAGGTAATGGTGATTGTTTGACCTTCAACGTAATTGATGGAGTGATCACAGGTAGGACACAAGATGTTTCGTGCCAGCACTGCCGTCTGCATGGGCCAGTGCACATTTTTGCCACCTCACCACAAATCACGCAGCAATTAACGAACGCTCGGCTGAAACTCACAAATTGTTGTTAACTTGCACTTGCAACATTTTCAACTGAAGTATGCATCCTCCGCTTCCACAAAATGATTAACCCGTCGTCCTCCATTGAGCTTTGCTGCCTGGTTCACAATTCTCCAGCGTATCATGCTCACTCAGAGGCGCAGGGGCGTTCTACAGGAAGCGCAGTTCCGTTCTACAGGAAGTCTTCTACAGGAAATGCAAAAAATAGCTCTACAGAAGGAAAACCCGAGATTTTTGTCAAAATTCGAGCTTGAAATGTGGTAGGCTTAGGGAAATCTATCTGCATATGACTTATTTGAATGATTAAACACACAGCAATGGATTGAAAAAAGAGTGAAGTTAAAAGTCTGCATGCATATTTTCCCTGAGTTCTACACAGTTCTCTGTTTTCTTCTCTGCACTCAATGTCTGTCTCCTTCTTTCTCAAATTCTACTGTAAAGAAAATACATGCAACCATAGAAACCAGCCTGTGTGAAAAAAAAAGGAAACGAATTTGCATATTTTCCTACTCTCTTGAAAGAACCTGTGCTATTTATCCACTGTTCTGTCAAAAAACAAAAGTTCTTTTTAAAAGCAGAGAGTCAAATTCGGGATAAAAGCAGTTTAAAACAAAGGGAAATATTGCAATTTGATGTTGTAAGGAGAGGCACATGGGAAATTCCTTATTTGGTTTCAAAAAAAGATGAAAATTCAGCTATCCCTCTGTTTTCAGTTCTACCTGCTTTCTCACCTGAGCATTTTGTTGGGAAAAAAAAAACTCGACACCACATGGAGGACAAGCTAAAGGAATTAAGAGGAAAGTTGGCCATGATGAGACACAGTGAAAGCATTAAAAAAAAAAAAAATCCCAGCTACAGGAGGAAAATGCACTACTGAAAAATTAGTCACAGCAACAGGAAACTCAAGGGGAGGACATAACATAGATTTCTGAAGAGCAGCAACTACGGGAAGGTCCCCTAGTAGGTCAGGAAACAGCAGAGGAGAAAGCCAAGGGTAAGGAAACCCAGGACAGACCACCACAGAAAAATCAAGAAGAGAAACAAGAGAAAGGCCAAGCTGTTGAGCCGAAAACTGTGGGTGGAATAAAGGCACACACGCCAAGGGAGAAACGGTTGCAAATCAGGGAAGAAAGGACTGAAAAAGTCCAAGCAAGTGAGGGCACATCCAAGGCAACCACATCAAAATTTAAGGAGAAGGCACCCCCAACCAAGCAGGCCAAAAAACCAAAAACCGTTTCTACAAAAGCCCGAAAATTGTTTCTACAGGAAGACAGAAAACAGTCAGCACAGGACTTTCTACAGGAAGTCTAGAAACAGAGGAACAAAAAGGGAAAATCACCTGATATTTTGGCCAGGGAGGCAGCAGCCATGCTTGCCACCATTAGCACACCTCCAAGACCAAAAAGGAAGAGAAAGAGGCAAACCTCCATGTACTTTAAAGTGAAAAAGGAGTACACGGATAAAAGTGGGCAGACCCAAACCACAGTCAAAGGAGAAAATTGTCCTTAAGGACACAAAAGCTAAACAAAAGGAGGAGCCTCCCTCAAAGGCATCCATCACCTATGAACGGGGAAGCCCGTAGACATCCACCTGGAGAGAAAGAATGAAAATCTTGGACACAAAGACCTCTCTACAAGATGCTGAGACAGTTCTACAGGAAGCTGAGAATTCTCTAGGAAAAGGAGCACAGGCAGTGGGAAGAAGCAGAGAGAAAAGCATGGTTTCATGACCGAGAAGAGGACATCACTTCAGAAGCTTGGCATGACAAGGAGGCCACCAAGGCCATCAAAGATGAGGAGATAGATTGGTTGCTCAGAGGATGAGCAACACTTTCAATAGGGGGGTGATGATGAGCCCCAAAAATGGATAATTATATGGGCTCATTCAACCTCCTAATTCGACTTAATCCACCATTATCATTAGTTTATTGCATGTTTTTTATTATATTTATGCTAATAGAGTGAATTGGGTTAGTCATTATGCCAACAAGTCTAATGGGTGCTTTGTGCAGATTTTTAGTCAATTTTGAGACAAAATCAAAGGTTTTAATGAGCACTTGGCAGCCAAATTCGTGGGAGAACAAGGGAGAGGATTTTTAGGAAGGTGTCCCCTTCATTTATGGGCCCTTACCTCGAATTCTCCACCATCAGCTCGGAGTTCAAGGGCCACCAAATTGATTATCACAAGGGCAGTCGAGCAAGTGCTAGTAAAAGTGTTGTTAACTACAAGTCTCGGTAGCCGAGTTCCTAAAGTTTAGGAGGACTGTTTGGGTCCTCAATTTGTATAAATAAGAGGGCTTAGGGCCTCATTTCAGTTAGTCACTTTGTAGGCAGAAGTTAGCTAGTTTGTAGTTCGATTTTAGTCAGTAGATTAGCTTTGCATTTCAGCACATTTTCAAGCTTTCCCTTGTGGACAGTTTTTGATGTAACTCTTCTTTTCTTGCTCAATAAAGATGAATCCAGCTTTGCACCAGCTCTAAATCTCTCTTAGGAGGCTGTAGCTCTTGGGGTTGGGCCCATCTCAAGTGCCCAGTACCTCCTTTGTTTACTTTCATGTGTCTTTGCTGCATTCTTAGCATAAAATATGCTATTTAGATTTAAATCTTTCTTTGTTATTTAGATTGATTTTGATGATTAAAATAGATTTTCATGTTCAGATTTACTTGATAGGTTAATCACAGGGAATCTCCACCTCCCCCTCAGTGGAATCATGAGCTGGGACCAAGGTGACCTTGCTGCCACCAAAAACACTGTCTTTGCTTCACCATGCAAGTATTAGTGTTGGATTCTTAGTTGTCAAACTTGATATCATTTTTGATTGCAAGCTTAGGTTTATGATTTCTTAGTTGCATAGTTATTTCATCTGATTTCATTTCAAATAAACTTTTGTTCCGTTTCTTTGCTGTTATCTAGGTTAGAATAGGCTAACGTAGATAGGTCTTTGATTTTCCAAGTCCTTGTTTGTGTCGTTTGAAAAACAACTTGCAGAGTGTTACACTAAAAAATGTCACCTTGACTACTTACAGTTAGTATGGCTCAAATCAACAGTCATGCTACCCTCTTAGGCAAGTCTCATGCCTCTGTTATCCATCTCAAACTCAAAGAAGAGAGAAAGTCTTGTAAAAATCATGTTTATCTCTGGGGTCGCAGGTTCTCTCTAGTCTTACCTGCGGGGACGCTGACCATGTTCACAAAATCTGCGTCCATGGACGCTCTGTATGTTAAGGGACAGGTGCGTCCCTCTGTAAAAGACAAAATGCGCGAGTTTTATCTTGAAAAAGTTACTTGTGGTTACTTCTAGAACATTCTAGAGGTCGGTTTGATGAAATGGATGCGCCTCCAGTTGGTTCATGTATCTCTATTAAGGGGAACTTATCCCATCAATAAGGGAGCTATCCCACCCATAGAGGGGGATGATCCCATTGATAGTGGACCTGAATAACCTCTTTACAGCACTATAAATAAAGGCATTGAGCCAGAAGGAGAGGAGGTTGGAGCTATACATTTTCTTTGGGTAAATGCTGCAGGATTTAGGTCTTCCATTAGAGCCTTTGTGAGGAGAGATTGTCTTCACTTGATTCTACTTGGGAGAGGGTGAGCTTTGTCAAAGTAGAGGAAAACCCTTGATGGACCCTGGGAGGAACTTGCACAACACCAAGGCCAGGTTGTAAGAGTTTCTTTGTTTCGTTATTAATACAAACTGGTTTATTTTTCTCAATAGCTTGTGTTAAGGAGCTATTTCATGTGTTCCTTGGTCTGCATGTTGAATATATGTTTTATTATATGAAATGCAAGTGCTTGGTAATTGTTTGATTGTTTGTGGTTGCAGGAATTGACTTGAAGGAGGAGCTCATCCGGATCGTCAAGAACGGACTTCAACAACAGCGTTTTGGAATAAGGTAAGCCTAAACACTTGTAGTTTTCATGTTGTAAAAGGTGTATTTAGAGAAAGATCACTCCATTTTGTCTTGTTTGTCATTAGAATGTCTTAGACTTCTAGGAAGGTCAGTCGTGTCCGCACCCTTGACCAATTCCGTGTGACAAATTGGCGACTCCGCTGGGGATTCCATTAATGAGAAAGTCTTTTCCTTTATGTGAACTTTGCTTTGAGAAAATTGGTTTATTTTTCTGGTTTTGGCTCTGTGATTCTGTCTCTGGGTGGGTTAGCTTAGGATTAGTTTTATTTTGGTTTTTCTTGAGTTTTTCAGACGGACGCACCCTTTGAGTGCTGCACAGTGCGTCCCTGGACGCACTTTTGCTGAGTGCACAGAGCGGGCCCGCACCTGTGCTAACGGGTTGCCTGCGTCCCCTGCCAAAATTTGAGAAAATTCCATTTTTTGCCTTTTTTGCTCTTAGATTTTGTTTTTTCTTAGTTTTTTCTACCCAGATTCATTAGTCCCTTGTCCGGAATCTTCACCTAAGCTTGTTCCTGCTCTTAGCTTTCATCAATTGGGTGTTTTGAGTCTCTTTTTGAGAAATTCTTGATTTGATTTCCATTGGTCATTACTTGGCGGTTTGTCTTGGGGGGGCTAAATTGTGTATGAGTGTTAATCGCCTTTGAGTGTTTTTATGTTTCGGTCTTTGGAACTCTCACCCAATTTTCTCGACTTGCACTTGATTGGTTCTTAGATTACACTAGAATCATCTTGTGTTTGAGAATTCTCTTGCATAGATCACATTTGCATAATTAGAGTTCTCAGTTTCAGAATATGAATGAAAAATGTGCATAGATTACATTTGCATACTTTTCATGTGAATTGTGCATAGATTACAATTGCATAGTTTACATTCTGAAAAATCAATCGTAGATTTAGATCAGCTTTCTTTGATTTGAATTTACACAAAAATAAAAATAAAAATTGGTTTGGAATTGATTTGCATTAATTTTTCTTGATGAAATTAGTGCATTAGAGAATTTGTTAAATTTTCTCTTAATGATCAATTTTTTGCATTGTTGGAAGTGAATGGAAACTCTCTCCTTACTCTAGTTAGGATTCATCGAATTGAAAGGATTGCATTATCATATTCGATTGCATTCAGTTGAGTCGGGTCATAACACCATTGGTTTCATCTCCATTTACCCATTTGAGTAATAACAGCCTTAATAACACAGTGCTTAATTAAAATTCATCTAGTAATTTTTACATTTCTAGGGCTCTGAAACACCAACATAGCTTAGGCTAGGGTCTTGGAGTAGGTGAGTACTTAACTCTCCAAGACTACAAAACCAAACAGATAGTTTATCTTGAGTAGAATAAATCCAATTGTTTCAATTGCACTCTGGGAAAGCTCCTCTTAAAGGAGAAGCACGAGCTCGTGTCCGAACCAGTGAGGGGATCATTCCCCCTCATTGGGAACGACGCCAGACAGTACGTATTACAAACGGTAAACCTCGGATTAACCATTGTCGAGGAGCCAGGGGTCACTTATCGGTAAACCTTGGATTGTTGTCAAGGAGCCGGTAAGGGGATTGAGCTTGCTACTCTGCCCTTGCGTGCTGTCGGAGTTTAGACTGTTCCCCCAGGTGTATTTGTTACTGTTGGTGACCTTAGTGACCATAATCTTTAGGGTTCTACCGAGGTGACGGTGGAGGGAAGGTCCCACTGTACCTGGAGCAGACGTCGGTTATACTCACTTGGATTTTCCGGGGGGTTCACTTCACTTCGAGACGGTTAAAGTGGAGGAACTTGGTCCGGTCTATTCATTAAGCAGGTTGTCGGGGTAACTGTTCCACCCACCACTTCTGTACTGAATTCGGCGATGTTGGGCTTCATCACCAACTAGTGTTTTCGGTCCGGAAGGCTACTGTTTGTGTATGGTTTGACTCCTAGATTTGATAGCGCGTGTTAATTTGTTTGTTTTTACTTTTAGAGACCATAGGTGTGAATTGTGAATTTTAGTTGTTAAGTGTGAATTGTGAATTGTTAATTTTAGTTTTAAATTGTTAATAAAATTCACTGAAGTTGAATATAATGGAAAATGTTCCGGAATTTATCAACCTAGGAACCCCTCCTAATGAGAATCCTAGTACTTTTCCTTACTTTGGAAATGTTGGTCCTCCTTATATGGCTACTTTGTCATTACCTGGATTTACAATAGGTTTACCGATATGGTTATTTTCAACTTCGTTGGCCCAAAATACTCCAATTGTTCCATCTCAACTGGATGCTTCACCTCAACAGAGTTCACCATCTCAACATCACCAACCTTCTATTGACCCTTTACCTTCTTCGCCTAATTTTTCTTCCTCCATTTCTTCCTCTTCGCCTGGTAAAAGCCTTGATGCTAGTAACCAGGAGGCTAAGAAGAAGAAGAAAGGGAAGAAGAAGAAGAAGAAGAAGAAGCAAGATAAGAAAGAAGTCAACCAACCAACCATGGCTGTAAGTGTTAGTTGTGTTGAGGAAAATTCCGACATGCACCGTAAACCCAAATACCCTTGCAGGCTTTGTAAGGGTGACCACTTCCTTGTCAATTGTCCTGGTATTCCAAAGGTCTTGGAAGTATGGTCAGAAAAATCTCATCAACTTTCTGTTGATCCATCAACCAGTGATAGTCAGGTTCCTGGGAAAAAGGGTAAAGTTAGGTTTCCTTGTAAGTTATGCAAAGGGAGTCATCAAACTCACATTTGCCCTCACATGGATGAAGCCTCAACATTGTTGGAAAACCTTACTGTTCCACAGCAAGAATTCCCAACTGGTTACCGTAAACTTTCTCCCAACCTACCGTCAACTGACGGAGTGATTGATCTAAATTCAAGTACAGTCGATCACACTCTCCCATTAGAGAGTGAAACTCATGTCACTCAGGTTGATGATCCATTAGTTGATCAAGTGGTCGATTCAATTTCACATTCGGTCGATCACACTCTCCTTTTCGAGAGTAAATTTCATACCGCTGATGTTCTTCTTGTTACATCGGATTCTTCTATGCCGGGGGGCATTTCACCTGTTTCTACAGAACCCCCTCCAAGTACTGAGGTCTTTTCCTTTGATTGGAATAGACTGACAGAACCTCGTCTTCCTTCCTCCATCCCTTTCCAAATCATTGTTAAGGCTGGTAGTAGGGACATACATCGTACTCAGGTAGATGAAGGTGCTTCTGTTAGTATTTTATCCTCAACTGTTTGGAAAACTTTGGGTTCCCCTCAGCTTGCGCCTATTACGCAGAATCTGAAAGCTTTTAACAGAACCATTAGTGACCCTTTAGGGATCCTTCCTAAGTTTTCCATTACCTTGGAAGGTAAAACTGTCAGTATTGATCTTATGGTAGTTCGAGGTCCCTTGGATTTCAATTTACTCCTTGGGCGAGACTATGTTTATGCAATGAAAGCTGTCGTATCGACACTCTTTCGCGTGATGTCTTTCCCTCACAATGGCAGTATTGTGACTGTAGACCAACTTTCGTTCCCTAGTCTTGTTTCAACTACCAATAATATGACACCCCTAAATGTTCCTGATTCTAAAGTGGTATCTACCCTGCCACGGGTTAATTATGTGGCAACTGGTCCCATGTTTTCAGTTACCGATGTAAGTGAGCCTCTCACTGTTGATTTAGATCTGGTAATTGACATGGAAAACTCTATGGGATTATTTGAACACGATGTTCTTATCCCTTTTGAGTCCCTTGGCGTGTGTTCCTTCCAAAAAACTATTCTTCCTTCGGATGAAGACCTTTTGGAAGCCATGATCAAGGTGTGTCCATTGACATGTCTTTCTTCCAGTTGGAAGCCATGATCAATGTTACGAGGATAGTTTTTTCCTGTATAAACCTCGTTAAAAAATGAAATAGGCTAGCACGAGGAAAGTTCCTTTTACTGTGTCAACCTCGTTAAAAAATGAATCAGTGAACATGAGGATAGTTCTTTTACTGAGTCAACCTCATTAAAAAATGAATCAGGTAGATTTTAGGATATGTAGGTAGATGGTAGAAAGTAGGATTATGAGGACAGTTCCTGTTACTGAGTCAACCTCGTTAAAAAATGAATCAGGTATGAGGATAGTTCTTTTCTTGTGTCAACCTCCTTAAAAATGAAACAACTCCCTTTTCAAGTTAAATATTGAAAGTAAACCTTCATTTCATCCAGCCGGTTGAATGCAATGAAGCCTGGGGGGCATGTACCTCGTTTTGCATCATTATACTGGGGGCATGCGAACTTTTTGAGCATAGTTCCTTGTCTTGTGTCAAGCTCGTTAAAAAATGAAACAAGGGTAGGTTAAGTAGGTAGATTGTAGAGAGTAGTTATGAGCAAAGTTCCTTGTCTTGTGTCAAGCTCGTTAAAAAATGAAACAACTCCCACAAGTCTTTCCAAGATCTTGAAAGTAAAGCTTCATTCCATCCACCTCATTGAATGCAATGAAGCTTGGGGGGCATGTACCTTGATTTGCATCATTATGCTGGGGGCATGTGAACTTATAACAAGCATAGTTTTTCGTTTCAAGCTTGCATAAACATGAAACTGAATCCGAGCATAGTTCTTTTCCTGTGTCAAGCTCGTTAAAAAATGAAACAAATCCTCCTCTAATTGAGTCGAGAGTTTGACTAGACCTCATAGATGTTAGGTTGTACGTTTAGGTTAGTTATTTCAGTTTTTGCATAATTTTCTTATAGTTTTAGGTCGAGTCTTTCAAATGATCTCGTTCTTGAACCTTCATTTCATCCACCTTAGTTGAATGAAATGAAGCTGGGGGGCATGCGCTCTAACAGTTATGCTTAGGGGGCATCAAGCACAGTTTTATCTCTGTTTCATGCTTGTGTAAAAATGAAACTAATTTGAAGCATAGTTTTTATCTGTTTCAAGCTTTTGTAAAAATGAAACCTATCTCGAGTCAATTTCAGTTATTTTCAAGACTCGTTAAACTCATGAAAATCCCGAGATTATTTTTCTATTTTTCATTCTCGTAAAACAAATGAAAATGCCGAGTTCTTTCCGTCTTTTCCTGCTCATAAATTAAATTGAAAGTCGGTCATATGAGTACATTTTTATCCCTTTTTCGAACTCATTAAAATTTACGAAAAAGTGAAAACCATGAGTACATTTTTATCCCTTTTTCGAACTCGTTAAAACTTAAGAAAAAGTGAAACCTTGGAGTTCTCTTTTAAGCCCTTTTCAGACTCCTAAAATATGAAAAGATTGCCGAGCTTTTCTTTTACACTCGTTAAAACGGAACTAAAAGACGGTCCCCTTTCAGCTCTTTTCTGACCGTAAAATCAGGAAAAGATTGCCGGGTTTTTGTCGTTTCGAACTTGATAAGGAAATAAAACGACGTGTCCTTGATCGCTTTTTACTTTTCAGGTCGACGACACTATTATGAAAGTACTCCTTGGTCGCAAGATCAAGCGGTTCCCCCAGGTATTATTTTATACTTTTTCGGGCTTGAGGGACACAAACTTACGAAAAAGTTCAACGTGGAGTTTCCTTAAGTTTTTCAGACTCTCTAAAAAAGAAAAACGCCGAGTTTCTCCTATACTGGGCTCGTTAAACTTTTACAGTAAAGGACCTGTTCAATTACAAACAGGAACGAACCACTCCTTCCTAGGGTTCGAATTTAAACTAGGTTGGACTCGTCCGAAGGATGAGCTTATAATCAAGCATATGTTATCCTCCTCAAGCTTGTTAAAAATAAAGAGGTACTTGCCAGAAATGGTGGGGGAAAAAAAGAGAAGAATGAACCTATTTGTCACCTTTTGTCTCAGAAGAAACTTTATTACCGCTCTTGAGCGCGACACTTTTTCATTTCACCTGGGTTGGGAAATCTTTTACCTCACAGTTGACCAAATCACTTTGAAAATCTTTAACCGGGTTCAGGGATCAACTTTGAGTTATTCGTCACCAAACCATCTGTTGTGTCGTTATGTGTTCAAGAGGTCTGCAAGCAAAACTTTCATCTGCAAAATACTTGTCATCCATTTGACCATCCCTGAGTCAGTCCTTACAGCAACATTTCTTCAACTTGAACAATGATTTCGTGTTGCGGGCTTGCCTGCAACGGGTCGCTTTCTATCGACATCGACACATTATCTAGAAAGATGACTTAGGAATCGACAGTACCTTGAAGTCTGCATGCATCAATGGCAGGTTTCTCGCCTTTGACGTCAGTTTACATCATTGACTTTCGATCAGAGGACTCCGTGAAGTGTTCGACATCAAAACATCTATTCACATTTCACGGGTTGTGCTTGGTACTTTGAGGACCATTGACATTACTGGTGGTTTCTCTCACGCTTGTTAACAGTTTACATCATTGACTGGTAAGCAAGTGGTTTCTACCATGTTCGACATCGAATCATTTAATCACATGGCTAGAATCGTACCAATTCGGGAAGTAGAAGTGAAGACCCTGGATCTAGTTTCTACCATCCAGGCTGCGAGGAGTTTTGTATTCATTGTCTATGTAGACTTATCATAAACAGATGGCTGCATCCATACTGTGTCTACAAAAGTCTATAAAAATAATGTACTGCAAGATCATTCCTGTATCAGAATAGTTAGTCCATTAGTTAAAGTTTTGAATCTGAGTATGGGAATGCCTACCTCAGTGATGATATAATCTTATCCATGTATTTTGTGTTGAAAATTGCAGGTTCCAACCAGGCCATCCACAAGGCAATCCTTGAAATGATAAAGCGCTTCACCCTTCCTAGAATTACAAAACCCTATTCTATTCCAGGCTTCGCACTTTAGGGGGCAATCTGTTACACTAAAAAATGTCACCTTGACTACTTACAGTTAGTATGGCTCAAATCAACAGTCATGCTACCCTCTTAGGCAAGTCTCATGCCTCTGTTATCCATCTCAAACTCAAAGAAGAGAGAAAGTCTTGTAAAAATCATGTTTATCTCTGGGGTCGCAGGTTCTCTCTAGTCTTACCTGTGGGGACGCTGACCATGTTCACAAAATCTGTGTCCATGGACGCTCTGTATGTTAAGGGACAGGTGCGTCCCTCTGTAAAAGACAAAATGCGCGAGTTTTATCTTGAAAAAGTTACTTGTGGTTACTTCTAGAACATTCTAGAGGTCGGTTTGATGAAATGGATGCGCCTCCAGTTGGTTCATGTATCTCTATTAAGGGGGAACTTATCCCATCAATAAGGGAGCTATCCCACCCATAGAGGGGGATGATCCCATTGATAGTGGACCTGAATAACCTCTTTACAGCACTATAAATAAAGGCATTGAGCCAGAAGGAGAGGAGGTTGGAGCTATACATTTTCTTTGGGTAAATGCTGCAGGATTTAGGTCTTCCATTAGAGCCTTTGTGAGGAGAGATTGTCTTCACTTGATTCTACTTGGGAGAGGGTGAGCTTTGTCAAAGTAGAGGAAAACCCTTGATGGACCCTGGGAGGAACTTGCACAACACCAAGGCCAGGTTGTAAGAGTTTCTTTGTTTCGTTATTAATACAAACTGGTTTATTTTTCTCAATAGCTTGTGTTAAGGAGCTATTTCATGTGTTCCTTGGTCTGCATGTTGAATATATGTTTTATTATATGAAATGCAAGTGCTTGGTAATTGTTTGATTGTTTGTGGTTGCAGGAATTGACTTGAAGGAGGAGCTCATCCGGATCGTCAAGAACGGACTTCAACAACAGCGTTTTGGAATAAGGTAAGCCTAAACACTTGTAGTTTTCATGTTGTAAAAGGTGTATTTAGAGAAAGATCACTCCATTTTGTCTTGTTTGTCATTAGAATGTCTTAGACTTCTAGGAAGGTCAGTCGTGTCCGCACCCTTGACCAATTCCGTGTGACACAGAGCACCTGTTATACTTCGCTATCTACACCATACTCCATCAATCCCATCTGCTTCATCCTCTACTTAGAATCCTTGCCTTACATATGCCACATCCGCTCACTTCGCCCTAATTCTCATATTTTTGTGCATTCTTGCTCTATCCCTCCTTGAACAAATCTGACCATCCTCACCACTCCTCAACTCCATCCACCAAGCCCTGGACCTCCTCACACCCTTATCCAACCTCCATACCCACTCCTTCATCTTTCTTCCTCCATCCATCCTCCAAAATCCCATTTCTGAACATCCTGTAGAAATTACAGAACATCCTGTAGAAATTCCAGAACATCCTGTAGAACCCCTGCAGACTTCCTGTAGAAGCTCATGAATGAGGTTTCTTGATAGAAAAACTCTGTGAAACTCTCTGGAAAGGTGTTAGGGACCCCTTAGGCCCTCTATGAACCTTCCCGACCTCCTACAAGCATTTCCTCTCGCCAATCCACCTCTGCACAGTCAAAAACCAGTTAAAAGCACATGCATGATAACTTTGACAACTTATTCAAAAATACAAAAAGATGTTTTTTTCAAATGTTACTGTAGAAGTAGCTTAGACACATGCATTTTACCTTCCTAGAAGTCAATGGCATCTCTTTCAGTAGCTTGCATCCTCTTTCTTGCATCAGTAGGACTAGCTGGTAAAATTAGGGTTTGCTAGGGTTTACGTTTCCTTTCAACTTTTCAGTTTCTTTCTGCAAGTAGATTAGCCTCCTTTGAGTTAGATTTCATCCATCAGTTAAAAAGCTTCTTCTAAGAGCCCATAGAAGTTGGCTTAAGCTCCTAGCAGACTTTTTCCAGCTGATCAAGTGACAGCTGCGACAAGAGCTAGTACTTGTGCATACAGCACCGTCGCTTCCAAGTTTGTTACGAACTACCAGGTTGATAAAATTAAAGAAGGGAGTCCCAGAAGTTGCAGCATTATTTTTACAATACTGTGGCTCACCAACTATTAACTGAAAAACCCTCGAGTTACTTTCTTCGGGCTCGTAAAACTCCTACGAAGAAGATTTGAAAAATTCTTTTTATCTCTTTTTCTCGCTCCCTAAAACTTAAAAAGACATATCGAGTTTCCTTCATCTGAGTCGTTAAAATTTCATGAAGAATATCAAGTTTATTTCATCTGACTCATTAAAATTTCATGAAGAATATTGAGTTTGCTTTGTCTCCTTGTACTCGTAACAAAATGAGGAAGATGTATATTGAGCATAGGTTTATCAATTTATCTGGACTCAACGGACTAACTTATAGAAAAGGAATTGTGTTAGGTATGCTATTAACCCTTTGTCGCACCCAATTATCAACCATGACAACGTTACCCCTTAGAGTTGTCTTTACAATCTTTTTAGACTCTCTAAAAATGAAAGTACCACTAAACTTACCACTCCGGACTCGTTAAACTTAATCATATGGGAAAAAATTGGACAGAATAGTGGCTCAATATCTATATTCCAAAGGATATTTTTGCAGCAGTATTCTTGTTACTCCCTTGAACATGGCACCCCCTCAGTAACTTCATTTTTTTTAGCTTATCGTTGAAACTTGCCATTCTATGAGTTTAGCCTTGATACCATGATGAATATTGTACCCTTGCATCCTAACACTCTTTGGTGTTCTTGAGTCTAAGCTGCCTAGTAGCCTTGATGTCGTGCCTTCTATTGTTGAAGGAAATTGCCTACTCTCTGCTTCCTGTAACAACCATACAATCATATGCCTATAATGGCCTCAATCTATTTTCCTCATTGCTCTAATCTACTTCCAAAATAATCATTCTTGTATTTTTTCACATCGACTGATGTAGGACACCTTATTACCTACCTTTGAAATATGTCTTCCTATCAACTTCAATATCTTATCTAGGAAGCAAATCCATAAACATATAAGTACCCTAGAACTTGCAGTCCTCAATTCTATGTTACCTTGTATTTCATTGGGGGTTTTCACTAATGGCTCCTGTTAAACAAATCTACGAGTGTTCGATGCCAACAAATTTTATTCACACTCACTAGATTGTATTGTGCATATTAGAGACCATCATCCTTATCAGTGGCCATCCTCATGTGTGTTAATAGTTTTCATCATTAACTGGTAATCAGACGATTTCTCACATGTTCGACTTCAAATCCCTTATTCACATGTGCATAAATATGTTGTTCGTAGTAGCAACGACCAAGACCTTCAGTGGAGGCTTACATCACTCATCCTTTTTCCCTCTCCCAAATTGTGTATATTGTTTCAAAGACATCTCATCATATCGATCATATTATGACAAAGATTCCACATTATGCCTATTAGTGGACAAGGTAGTCATACCTCTCTTAAGAATCACTCTAATCTAGCTACTGAGCATGGGAATTCTTGACTCAATACATGTTCTTATATTTCTGACATATGTTGTTATTTTCAGGTCTCCCCTAGTTCCACAACTCCAATCGTCTCTCTCTTCAGCTACAATTTATAAATTATTTCGACCATCGTCTTCTTCTCTGACCTCACACTTTAGGGGGCATCTGTTATACATAAAATGACCTCCTCATCAACTCAAAGGAAAAGGACACTTCTCCTAGAAGAAAACCCTAATTTACATACCCATTTTCTAGGGTAACGTGCCCCATAAACATAAAACAATCTTTCAAACATTATCTATGACCTAGCAAGGGGCGTTAATCCCTAGGTTAACACTATGTTTTGCCTAAAGGGAAGTGTTATTAGATTTTTATGAGATTCCAAAGATATAGGTGTGAGTTTACTGACTGAAACTCCACTTTTCACACAAATGTCAGCTCAAAAAGCCAAAAACATCTGCCCCAATCCTATCTAAGGAAATTACTAATACTAACAAGAACATAGAAAGTAGGAAAGAGTAATAGAGAGAGGAAACATCTAGATTTTGCCTCAATGGAACTTATGAATAAATTGGCAAGGAATGAGCCTCTCCTCATCTATAAATTAGAGGCTAGGCCATTGTAACAGGGATCATAATTTGAGCGTTTTTATATTGTCAAGAAGTTGATCAAGAGAGAGAGAGAGAAAGAGGAGTTAAGGAGTTAAGGGAAGAGTTGACTCAACAACCATGTTTGTAATCATTCTTCTCTCTTCTGATAATATAGGTCTTCTCCTTTTTTGTCTACTTGATGATGTTGACAAATTCTTTCTTTATATGTTGGTTGAATGGAAAGACTGCAAATTATCTAAAATGTGTGCTACTTTTATATACTACTACATGTTGATGTTTTGAATCGCTAAAGTTCCATATGTTGTGAAGGTTACTTTGTGTATTTTCTAGGTGAAGGTCGTGATCTGATAGCTGGAAAAGGATCTTTCCCTTGTCACACTAAGAACTCCAGCAGATCTACACCAAGGATTGGAAGGTAATCCTTCTCTTTTATTTTGTTGATTCCTAGATTAACATGATTATTTGCATGTATCTTTGAATAGTTGTATGTCATCTCATTCCATCTGACTTAAGTCCTAGGAGACTTGAGAGGGTTTTCTATCCACAACCACCCATGCATTAATCCCTACAACAAAAACTTCTAATAATATCAGCCATGGAGAACAAAGGGTACAAGGTTTTTCTTCTAAGATGGGAAAATGTGTATTACATTAATATCTTATGGTTGAAGAGTAGGTAGGATGATTGGGAGAAGAGAATGAAAATTTCACATGTTAAAGAGTCATGATGTATGAGCCCTAATACATGAAAATGATTGTTTCTGCAAGCTATGGCACAGGAGGATGATTCATTTGTACCACAAAGCCTTACTTATATTGAGAGATATGGTCACTAGTCTTCTATAGTTCAATGTAGAGTAGCATGTTGTGTGTAGGAGTTGTCCACTTGGAAAGTATACCAAGACGACCATTCCTAGTAGTGGCATCAGTTCCAAGGGCATATTAGGTCTAGTACATTTAGAATTTTGTGGTCCCATGTCAGTTTCATCTTAAAGTGAGTACAATTGTTATTTAACATTCTTTGATTATTTCTCTAGGAATACTTGGATATACTACATGAAGGCAAAAGATGAGGTCTTTATTTAATTTCAAGAGTTTAAATCTCTTTTGGAGAAGCATAAAAAGAGGAAGGTCATATTTCTAAGGTCGAGAAATGGGGGTGATTATACCTATAATGATCTTAAGAATTCATGCAAGGAGGAATGAATTAAGAAGGAGTTAAAAATTCCTTACAACCCTCAATAGAATTGGGTTGCAAAGAGGAAGAATAGAGACATCATTGGAGACGCCAAAAAATGATCCATGATTATGATCTTCCCATGTTTCTTTGGGATAAGTTTGCAACAGGGTAGTGTACATTAAGAAAAAGATTCCTCATAAGGTATTGGAGGATAAGGATCCTAAGGAGGAACTCACAAGGGTGATATTGGATTTTGGGAATTTTCTTATCTTTAGTTGTCTGTATATATTGATGTAGCTTCAGAAGATGGTGAAGTTGGATCTCTCAACATAGAAGGGTTTTTTGTGGGGTACAATGAGACTTCAAAGACATATAAGGTGTACATTTCATTGTAGGGGAATAATGTGGTGAAAAGGTATGTTATATTTGAGGAGAGTTGAGCCTTAGGAAGTCATATGAACCCTTTCCAAAAGTGGCAAAGGATAAGGAGTGAGAGGCTTTGAAGGTTGAGGAGTTTCTAGTAGCACCAACAAAAAGGAATTAACATTTAAATGAGGAGTAGGAGTTGGAGGATCCTCCTACTTGTATCAAGATAAAGACGAAATGCCTTGAGTAAGCACTAAGTTATTCTTAGGAGTTTGTGGAGCCTCCTAGGAGTACTTTCAAGGAGAGAAAATTGCAAAGACATTCTTCTAGTTACATGGAATTCATAAGTGAAATCATTGACTCTAAGACTAGTAGTTATGAGGAGTCAGACAAATAATAGGTTTGGAGGGATGCCATGGTGGAAGTGTTACACCATATATCATCCCCATGTTAACCTTAAAACTCCTTATTAATCCCTACATATTGAGTTATTACATTTCTATTATTATATTGTTATGTAGGCTAGAACCGCTCATGGTCCCATTTTATTATAATTGTACCCCTTGTCATATATATATACACTAAGGAGACCAAGTCTTATGGTCATCAAATATTTTCTTCTACATTGTATTCATTTTAAAAGGAGATTCCCCCCTCGAAGAGGACTATAATTACTAGTTTCTTATAACTTCTTAGGCACAAGGATCATAACGCTTTCTGTCATAACTAATTATCCTATGATTTTGCTGCTTCAAACAGGTCATCATGGAATTTTTTCTATAACCTTTTCTACTTGGAGGTTTAAAACATTTAAACTTGGATAATATTGATTAGACATCTCTAGCAATATCTAGTTGAAATTTCACATTTTCGTTCACCATATTTTCGATGATATGCTCCAAGAATGTTAGGGTTTATGAAGGTTGTTGAAATCAATCTTAAATAGGTCAATTCAACTTTTTTGCTATTTTTTTTTCCCTTTGATGATTTAGATAGTGAAACTTGGACCATAATGAAGTGAAAATTTTGTGAAATTTTGGTTCACTATAATTTCAGACATATGCTTCAAGTAATTCCAAGTTCCTAAATGATCTTGAAATTAGTTGCAAATAGGCTAATTTAGCATTTTTGACATAATTTTTTTGTGAAATTTTAGATAGTGAAACTTGGACTATATTAAAGATAAATATGGATGAAAATTTCATTTAATTTTGAGAATTTGGTTCACTACACATTCAAACTACAACTTGTGGAAGTTAGGGTTTGTGAATGGTCATGAAATATATTTTAAATAGGTCAACTTGGTATTTTTTCTATATCTTCTTGTATGAAACTTGTTAAATTGTGAAAGATTTAAGGATTCTAGGATAAATACAAAAGTACATTATGTAAAAATTTCATAGTTTTATTTGAATAATTGAACACATGGCATGCTATACAATTTTTCTCATGTGAAGAGGTAAAATTAGCAAGTTTTGGCAAAAATACCACAAATTTCACATGGCATGTCAAATTCAATTTGCACCTATGGAATTGTAGAAAATACATATCATGGTATTGCAGCACAAATTTTCATATTAAAAAAGGCTCAAATCTTAGAGATATATCAATAAAAGTTCATCTATTCTGATATTCTCCAATTAAGGTATGTAACTTACTAGTTACTTAACTATTTATTAGAAGATCCTTTTTTGTGACTGAAAGTTCTGATAAAGAGGATTACTATTATTATTTTCTAATATGCTTCCAAAGAAATCCATTGCACCAATTAAAACTACTGAAGTCTCATCCTTGACTCATGAAGAAACTGAAGACTTAGAATTTAGGTTATCTCAATTAAATAAAAAATTTAATGAAATAGATGGTAGTATGATGAAAAAGTTAGATTTTTCAGGTTCTCAAGAAAATCTTAAAAGAGAAATAAAAAAATAATATTATTGAAGATAAGGAAGAAGTAGAAAACATTATGAATGAAAATAATGAAAAAATACATCTGGGAAGAAATAATAGAATTACAAACCATTCTATTAAAATGTCTCCCAAAGAGGGATGTGGAGATCTAAGGAAAACATGAGCATAAGGAGAAGCATGGGGTTGAAAATAAATCTCATATCAGTGGTATTCTATCACAATTAGAGATAACAAATATTGAATGGAAGAAACATAATCATGAATTTTCAATCTAAGATCCACATGATCATGGCTTCAAGTCAACACCAAGGAACTATTACATTCTTAAGATCGATATGAGTAAGTTTGATGGTAACGATCTTGTAACATGGATGTTTCAAATGGAGAAAGACTTTGATATACACCAAGTGGAAGCCTTTCAAAAGTTAAATATTGCATCTATGTTCTTAGAAAAATACCAACATGTTTGAAATCAATGGCTTTATGAACAGAAAAAATATTTTATTATATCTTCATCAAATTTTATAGAGGAATTGATGGTGCAATATGGGGATATTAAGAGTAATACATTCTTCAGAAAATTGGTAAATCTTAGACAAAAATGATCCAAATCTTGGGGGGATGCCTCGAAGATCTAAAAAATTGCAACGCCAGAAAGAAAAGGAGAGAACACACAGTAAATAAAACCACAAATAAACTTTTTTTATTAAAATAGATAATAACTATAAAGGCTACATTATGGTGGATAATTTGTCCTTTTACAAAATGTGACTTGTTACTTATAGCCTTTTTTGGTTACAATACCATAGGTAAATTCCATGGGTGGGTAAATACCATGGGTGAATGAATACCTTGGGTTGATGTCACTTACAATACCATGGGTAAATGAATACCGTGGGTGGATGCCACTTACAATACCCTCGGTTAATCACATGGGTGGATAAATACCATGGGTTGATGAATACCATGGGTTGATGATACCACTCATAATATGATCCGAATCGGATCCGAAAAAGACTGTCAAGAACCTTGGCTGTATCGAGTTGAACAAATCCTTGGAAATTCCAAAATAGCGATCGAAAACACCCTGAACCAGTGGCCATGGCAGCGGCGTGGAACGACGAGGACCTCGGTCAAAGCGCACTGACTGAGGCCCATGGAGACTGCGTGGGATGCCAAAATAGCCCCTGGGAGCCCCAGATTGGGAAAAGGAGCTGATTTTCAATGCACGAATCGTCATCGCTGGCGAACAGGGCCAAAATGGGAGAGCCTTAAGCACTCTGTTGCGTTGGGAGCTGGAGAACCGCAGGCGGAGAAATAAAAAGTGCTAAAGGACAAAAGTGGGACCCGCGCTATGGAAAACCGGCGGTTTTGATCGGGGCGCCCTTGAATGGTAAGAGGTTTTGGACATGAGTGGAGCGATCCCACTCAGTGATCGATGCGTGGCAATGGAGGTGAGAGAAAAACCGTTGTGATCACGCGCTATCGGTCAAGCAAGTCAACCGCGCTTGACATGCATATGACGTTGGATCTTGAGGAGCCCAGATCAGACGACTGAGATTGCGCCCGATAGAAAGAAGCGGAATCGACAGGGAATTAAGCTGCGATTTAAGGTGATTTGGAATCCATTTGACTGCCACGATGGAGAAAGAACATATCCACAACATAACCGAAGAAATGAATCGACGAGTAGGCTGGCGCTGTTCCGATGGGGACATGTGGCTACTTCCTGAGTGTTCATGCTGACGCCAAACAAGGAACTCCAAGCACGTAGGTGGAAGGCGAATCGACGTAGGCGAGAGAGGAACCGAATAGGCATAGGGATCGAATGACCAAAGCCATGAACAGAGACAGTCAAATTTAGATTCAGAGAGGAGGAATAGAGAGGAGTCCAAGCGACAAAGAGAGACAGTGAATAGTGAACCCTGAGAGGAGGACTGAACATAGAGAATAGTAAAGCCAAGTAGAGGAGACAGAGGGCCGAGCTGACCACAGGCAGCGTCGAGCACTAGAGAGCTTGAAGATTCAAGCCTTTTCCTAGAGGAATCTGTCCAGACTGAGCATCACATTTGGCTCTTTCCACTGTAGACCAAGGGTCACAGAGTTGGTAGGAAGAAAATGAGTCTGTGAACTCTGAGTGGCTTGGGGAATCCAAGAACCACCCTACCAAGCAAAATCTGCTTCAGGAGAACTCACATTGAGTCCCTGTATTGTAATTTCTCTGCTGTAAGACACAATAAAACAAGGCCGCCACTGAAGCTGGACCGGAGACATAGCCCCGGAGAATAGGGTGAACTCCTTATTAAAAATTGTTTGTGCCTTTGTGTTGCTTACTGTATTTCTTTGCTGTATTTCCACTTATTTTCTATGTATTGGCAATCTGATCGATTCGTTGCTTAAATAACACAGAACACACACCATCACATGAGTCTGTAATACCTTTCGTTTAATAAATCTTTAACTGAGGTCACTCATAGGGTGATTATTAGATCAAGTGGTATTAGAGCTCTAGGCTGTAAGGTTAGACAAGCTTGTGTTGGTTTAGCTATGAATGCTCACTAGATCAAAGCTCAAATTAGGAGAAGGAGAGTTGGTGGAAACTAATCCTGAAATTGGGAGAGTCTATTCTCGGAAGACAATGTCAGAGGAAGGTTCTATAGGGCCAGACCCTCAATTCATAGAAATTTTCCTAGCTATAAAGTCTATGGTAGAAGAAATGTATAGGGACTTTAGAAAGCATAAGGATGAAGATTCATCAGGCTCTAAGCAAGATAAAGAAGAAGATGAATCTCATTCCCATGACCACTCCAAAGGAAAGGGGAAAGAGGAAAGCTTTCTCACACCTCCTAATAGCCCTGTGCATAATAAGAAAGCATCTTTGATTAAGTTAGATGTTAAATTTGATTTGCCTATATATGATGGAGAGCTAAATGCTGAAAAGTTGGACAATTGGATAAGACAAATTGATGTGTATTGCAGAGTACAAAATATAGACTCAGACAAGAGTAAGATTCAGCTGGCAAGCCTATGCCTAGGAGGAACTGCCTTGGTTTCAGTGGGGAGGAAAACAACAGAAAGCCTTCGACACCTTGAAAGACAAGATTAGTACAGCACCTGTACTAGCACTGCCAGATCTACAAAGACCATTTGAGATCCAAACTGATGCCAATGAATATGCCATGGGAGCAGTGTTGACACAGCACGGTAAACCCATATGTTATCATTCTGAGACTTTTAATCCTGCAGTAGTTAACTATCCGACATATGATAAATAATTGTATGCATTAGTTCAGAGTGTGAAAAAGTGGAAACATTACTTAATGGGAAAAGAAACAGTAATACATACTGATCATCAGCCACTTCAATATCTACACTCCCAAACTAAGTTGCAACAATCAAGACATTACATATGGATGGGTTTTCTACAATAGTTTCATTTAGTCATCAGATATAGAAAGGGCATACATAACAAGGTTGTAGACATGTTATCCAGACCCATTATAAATGCATCTACCATACTTAAGCATAATTTTGTGCTGCATGAAAGCTACATAGAACAGTATGCTTAGGATATGGACTTTAAGGATGTATATGCAACTTTGAGTCAAGGCAAAAGAGTAGAAGAATTGGACTATCATGTGAAGGACCGACTCTTATATCATTGTGGGAAACTCTGCATTCCACAAACTGAGAGAGTAAAGATAATTAGGGAAGCACATACTTCTTTGATATCAGGTCACTTTGGGGTAAGTAAAACAGTTGCACAGCTGCAAAGGTTCTGCTATTGGCCGAAAATGAATGAGACAGTTTCTAGATATGTAAAGGGATGTGCTATGTGTGCTAAAAGCAAGCCCAACAACAGAAAACTAGGCTTATACACTCCATTACCAGTTCCTTCTCACCCTTGGGAAAGCATTTCCATGGATTTTGTTGGAGGACTGCCCAAATCTAGGAAAGGTCATGATTATCTGTATGTTGTTGTGGATAGGTTCAGCAAAATGTGTATTTTGATACCCTGTAGTAAACAGATTATAGCTGAACAAACTGCAAAATTATTCTTTGAACATGTATGGGTTCATTTCGGATTTCCCACTTCTATTGTATCTGATCGAGACACTCGATTTGTGGGAAAGTTTTGGTCCAGTCTATGGGAACTAATGGACACCAAGTTAAATAAAAGCACAGCTTTTCATCCACAAACAGATGGCCAGACAGAAGTAGTTAACAAGACAGTGATCCAGTTACTGAGAGGATATTGTAGCAAACACCCTAAGCTTTGGGATGAACACTTGTGTTATGTGCAGCATGCTTACAATAGAGCCAAACACTTTTCTACACAGAGATCTCCTTTTGAGACCTATTTGGTTTCATACCAAGGTCTCCTTTGGATTTTGTCTTTGGTAAAGATACCATGGTTGATAGACACAGTGATGTGGACAAGGAAACTAGGTTAATTGAACAGATCCAGGAGATCCATCAAACAGTACAGGAACAGCTGGAAAAGAGCCAGGCCAAGTACAAGGCTAGGCATGATAAGCATCGGATGGAGCATAGTTTTCAAGTTGGAGACCAAGTCTGGCTATATATCAGCAAGGACACGATGCAAGGTGAAGGTAAAAAGCTAAAACCTATCAGGTATGGACCCTTCAGGATACTTGAGAGGATTGGTGAAAATGCTTTTCACCTTGATCTACTAGCTTACATGCACATCTACTCAGTCGTGAATGCAGATTGCTTAAGGTTGTTTGAACGTTCAATGATTGAGGACCCTGAAGAGCAGAGTCAATTACCTTCTATTGATGACCTGCTACCTGAATATCTTAATGAGTTACAGGAAGATATAGTGCTGGATAGGAAGGTAAGGACGACGCGCAGTGCACAAGTGGAATACCTCAGGATTGGGCTTAAAGGTTCAAAGCCAAGCAATGCGAAGTGGATTGAGATTGGACAAGTGAGACAACAGTTTCCTCACTTAGTCGATGCTTGAAGAAAACCAACTTTTGGTGGTCCAAAAGCTTTTTCAGTAGGGAGGTTGTGATCCGAATCGGATCCACAAAAGACTGTCAAGAACCTTGACTGTATCGAGTTGAACAAATCCTTGGAAATTCCAAAACAGCAATCGAAAACACCCTAAACCAATGGCCATGGCAGCCGACGTGGAACGACGAGGACCTCGGTCAAAGCGCGCTGACCGAGGCCCATGGAGACTGCGCGGGATGCCAAAATAGCCCCTGGGAGCCTCAGATCGGGAAAAGGAGCTGATTTTCGATGCATGATCCTGCTTTTGTCCTTTAGCGCTTTTTATTTCTCCGCCCGCGTTTCTCCAGCTAATCGCGCATCGCTGGGCGAACAGGGCCAAAATGGGAGAGCCTTAAGCACTCAGTCATGTTGGGAGCCATAGAACTGCGGGCGGAGAAATAAAAAGCGCTAAAGGACAAAAGTGGGACCCGCGCTCTGGAAAACCGGTGATTTTGATCGGGGCGCCCTTGAACGGTAAGAGGTTTTGGACAAGAGCGGAGTGATCCCACTCAGTGATCGACGCGTGGCAGCGGAGGTGAGAGAAAAACCACCGTGATCACGCGCTATCAGTCGAACAAGTCAACTGCGCTCGATGTGCGTATGACATCAGATCTTGAGGAGCCCAGATCAGACGGCTGAGATTGCACCCGATAGAAAGAAGCGTAATCGATAGGGAATTAAGCCGCGATTTAAGGGGATTTGGAATTCATTTGACTGCCACGATGGAGAAAGAATGTATCCACAAGATAACCGAAGAAACGAATTGATGAGCAGGCTGGCGTTGTTCCGATGGGGACGCGTGGCTACTTCCCGAGCGTTCATGCTGACGTCGAACAGGGAACTCCAAGCACGCAGGCGGTAGGTGAATCGGCGTAGGTGGGAGAGGAACCGAACAGGCATAGGGATCAAATGACTAAAGCCATGAACAGAGACAGTCGAATTCAAATTCAGAGAGGAGGAATAGAGAGGAGTCCAAGCGACCAAGAGAGACAGTGAACAGTGAACCCTGAGAGGAGGACTGAACACAGAGAATAGTAAAGCCAAGCAGAGGAGACAGAGGGCCGAGCTGACCACAGGCAGCGTCGAGCACTAGAGAGCTTGAAGATTCAAGCCTTTCCCTAGAGGAATCTATCCGGACTGAGCATCACATTTGGCTCTTTCCGCTGTAGACCAAGGGTCACAGAGCTGGTAGGAAGAAAAAGAGTTTATGAACTCCAAGTGGTTTGGGGAATCCAAGAACTACCCTACCAAGCAAAATCTGCTTCAGGAGAACTCACATTGAGTCCCTGTATTGTAATTTCTCTGTTGTAAGACTCAATAAAACAAGGCCACCACTGAAGCTGGACCGGAGACGTAGCCCTAGAGAATAGGGTGAACTCCTTATTAAAAACTATTTGTGTCTTTGTGTTGCTTACTGTATTTCTCTGATGTCTTTCCACTTATTTTCTATGTATTGGCAATCTAATTGATCCGTTGCTTAAATAACACAAAACACACACCATCACATGAGTCTGTAATACCTTTTGTTTAATAAATCATTAACTGAGGTCACTCATAAGGTGATTATCAGATCATAATACCATGTGTAAATTCCATGGGTGGATGAATACCATGGGTGAATGATAATTTTCCATTCGGATCATTCCTTCCTCCTTAAGAATAAATTCTCTCCTTTGCGTGAAGTTCCCTCCTGAGAAGCCTTTGCTAAATATGAAGAGTCACCAATGAGAATGTGTTTCGTGTGGTTAACCCATAACCGTGATGAACCAAGATCCAATGATAGAGATACCATGTAATGCTTATGACCAACTGTTACTAACAATGTGCGTCCTAGCAAATTTACTTCGATAAAGTGTGGGTTTGTGGATGACCCATAACCATGACAAATGAAGATATCAGGATAGAGATACATTGTAATGCTTGTGACCAACTATGATACTAACAATGTGCGGCCTAGCAAATGGACTTCGATTACAAAGATTTTGTGAGGTTGACCCATAACCGTGATGTTGACTGTTAATGAAGTAGTAGGTGCCTTCATAACTTGGGGTGGGAGGGAACATATCTAAAGAACCCAAGATGGATGTTGCTATGCTAAAATTGATGAATGTGAAGTAGGTTCCTACTAAAGTGAGGTGGGAGGGCACGTCTCCAAAGGGAACCCTCTCTGAATGTTGCTCCAAATTTAAAATGGACATAACTTAGTCAATATAACTCAAAATATTTATTATAACCTCTTTTTAGAAATAGAATGACCATTCTGCATCTCCTTATGTGTTTGAAATCCTTATCTGGACACTCTAGACACTCTGATTCGCGTTACAACTGTTCCGTCATAACAAAAGTTCTATATATATATATATATATATATATATATATATATATATATATATATATAGCTGATTTTAAACCAATGATATCTCCCTCATTCGAACTCTGTTTCAACCAATTATTTCTTTGAAATTGGGTGATTTTTCAAGAGGATCTCAAATCTACAACATTTTTTCTTAAATTCTGCACAAAAATTGAAAAATATGATAGGAGAACCACCATCCACTAATTGTCATCAAAAAAATGTCTGCAACATAGCTAATTTTAAATCAGCGATATCTCCCTCATCTGGACTCCGATTCAGCCGATTGTTTTTTGGAATTTGGGTATTTTTTTGCCAAGGAATCCAGATATATATATATATATTTTAAATTTTTCACCAAAATTTTCATATATGATCTGAAAAATCTCCGCCCAAAAAAAAATATTGCAAAAAAAATGAAAAAAGAAAAATTCTTCCCGCTTGGCCCAAGAAAGTGCTCTGTGGAGGTCATGTGACGCGCCTAAAGTTTGTTGAATATTTCTACAAAAATTTGAAATTGAAATATGCATCAAACCCTCATTCCCATGGAATCATAACCTAGCTCTGATACCACTAATCTAGATTTTGGGTGGAGGCCCCCAAGATCTGAAAAATTACAATGCCAGAAAGAAAATGAGAGAATACATGGTAAATAAAACCACACAAAAAAAATATTAAAACAAATAATAACTGTAAAGGTTACATTGTGGTAGACAAACTGTCCTTTTACAAAATGTGACTTGTTACTTATAGCCTTTTTTTGTTACAATACCACAGGTAAATTCCATGGGTGGGTAAATACCATGGGTGAATGAATACCATGAGTTGATGTCACTTACAATACCATGGGTAAATGAATACCATGGTGGATGCCACTTACAATACCATTGGTTAATTCCATGGGTGGATAAATACCATGGGTTGATGAATACCATGGGTGGATGCCACTTACAATACCATGGGTAAATTCCATGGGTGGGTGAATACCATGGGTGAATGTCATTTTCCATTCGGATCAAAAAGGTTCTAGTTATAGAGAACATTCAACAATTTGAAATTTTGAGTCTCAGAGTAAATAATATTTCATAGGATGATTTGTTAGACCTATTTATGGGAAATTTAAATGAAAGAATCCAACGTGAGGTGTGTCTCTTCAAACCTAAATATCTATAACATGCTTTTAGTTTGGAAACTAAATTTGAAACTAAAAATCTGATCACTAGAAAATTGATCACTAATAACTATAGAGGAAATCATGCTCCCTCTCGTAAATGAACAAGGTTGACTCCTCAACAAATAGATGAAATAAGAGTAAATAGACTATTTTTCAATTATGATAGAAGGTATAGTAAGGGGCATAAATGCAGTGAGAAGAAATTATCCTACATAAACTGTGAAGATAACAATATCAAGAAGTGGAAACTTTATAAGATATAGAACATGAAGAGACTACTCCAACAATTTCTTGTCAGGCATTGGCTGGCACCAGTACTCCATATACCATCAAGATAGAAGGATCTATAAAAAATCAAAAGGTAACAATGTTGATTGATTTACATAATACATGTAACTTCATCAATTACAAATGAGAAGAACTTCTTACTTTCTTTTTATATCCTACACCATAATTTCAAGTGATAATTGTAGATGGATGTACCTTAAATTGTTCATGGGAGTTCCATAATATTAAGCTACATATGGGGGAGTATTTGCTAGTTAGTCCCATGATTGCAATCCAAATGGGTGGTGTTGATGTTGTATTAGGGGTCCAATGTTTACAATAATTCAAAACAATGGTGTTTAATTTTCAATATCTTTTCATAAGATTTTTCTTAGAAGGAAAGAAATTTGAGCTTAGAGGTATCCAAGGAAAACTCAATAGTGATGAGATCTAATAGCATGAAAAAATTGCTAAAAAAGGGACACCAAGGTGTAATTACACAATTATTTTCATTAGATGCTCAAATATTTATATCCTCTACTCCAATGCATCTCCAAAAAAATATCAACATTCATTCTAATGTCGGAAATAATACTGAGGGGGGGGGGGTGAATCAGTATTATCACATCAATAAAACTTTTTCATTTCCATATTCAGATTCATATATACGACTTCCACAACTTCTTATGATTCAGTTAGTTGATCCTTAATGAGTGCATTAGAACATTATCAACCATATTAACAGTAAACAGGTGCAGTAAAATAGAACATATCATCACACATAAGCCACACACATGAACACCATGATATAAGGTGGAAACCCAATGTGGGAGAAAACCACCTGCTGCAATTCATCTCTATCTTTCTTTAATTAGAAACTTCCTTTTACAATGTACTGGTGCAGTCCTTTACCAGTACGCTGGCTACAACCTGCAGAGAGCTACAACCCTCTCTCGTTTTCTAGCTTCTCCTGGAAGGGAGCTACAACCCCCTTAGCTCTTGTACTAGCCAAGATACTAGTACGTAGGTGCTGGCCTACTGAAGGCTACAACCTTCTCTTTCTTCCAGGGACCATGTTTCATAAATTTTCAGACTGGATACTCCTGAAGCACAACACATAATCTGAAAGGCCACGTTTCATCCAATTTTCATACTGGACCCATTAATATCATTGAAGCACATAATCAATCAATCTTTTGAATCACCCAAACACCATATCAATACATATACAAGGATAATATATGTGTTAGCACCCAGATCTAGTCCATCAGATCACATAAATATGAGTCATTATGATCCTGATCCAATATTAGTTCTCATCCATCAATACTGAAGCTAAACACAATCAACCAAATAGGATATGCAGAATACTGACACCTTTAAACTGTCATCAGAACCCATCAACAACCAGAACCACCTGTGACTTCAAATATCATAGCTCAAATTGTATACGCTACTACAATGAACCAAACCTGCATACATACACGCTTACACCAAAGCCAACCCGCGTACAGATCTATAAATATTCAAACATGACTTGCAGCGATTTCAAACTTAAGTTATACCCAGTTCAGATCATTACAAGCGTCAGTATACAGATCTAGAATAAGCATAATCAAATATATAGAGATAGTTCATTTCAAACCATTTGATCCCGATCTATCCTTAGATCTTGTTCTCCATCAACCGGTGAGATCCCTCTTTAGCTCAGATCTAGATCTGCACCATAACCCAATCACAGTATTCCAGATCTAGCACTTTTTCAGATATTCAATAATTCAGAAGATGCTTTGCCAAATGATCTCCTTCCTCTTTTATAGCCTTAGTCTTTTCTCAATACCACGGTCCAAAACCATAGGATCAAAAGACTGTTGGACTAATACCATGAACCAACCATGAAAGTGCGTGAGATCAACACTTTTGGATGCAATACCACAGACCAAAACCATAGGATCAAAAACTGTCAGACTAATACCATGAACCAACCATGAAAGTGCGTGAGATCAACACTTTTGGATGCAATACCACGGACCAAAACCATAGGATCAAAAACTGTTGGACTAATACCATGAACCAACCATGAAAGTGTGTGAACTTTTCTCTTGCATGAAGGGAACTTTTCTCTGCATGAAAGTGCGTAAAATTTTCTCTACATGAAATAAACTTTTCTCTGCATAAAAGTGCGTGAACATTTCTCTACATGAAATAAACTCTTCTCTGCATAAAAGTGCGTGAACTTTTATCTACATGAAATAAAATTTTCTCTACATAAAAGTGCGTGAACTTTTCTCTACATGGAGTAAACTTTTCTCTGCATAAAAGTGCATGAACTTTTCTCTACATGAAATAAACTTTTCTCTGCATAAAAGTGCGTGAACTTTTCTCTACATGGAGTAAACTTTTCTCTGCATAAAAGTGCGTGAACTTTTCTCTACATGGAATAAACTTTTTCTCTGCATAAAAGTGCGTGAACTTTTCTCTACATGGAATAAACTTTTCTCTGCATAAAAGTGCGTGAACGTTTCTCTACATGAAGGAAACTTTGTTGCCCTATAATTTATCAAATAAATTTGCTGCACTATAATTTATCATTTGTGTGATTTGCCATCAAGGACAACACTTGTCTCATAATGCCAACAATCTCCCCCTTTGGACTTGTCATACTGAGAATTGTCATCTGATATCTCTTTCGTAGATTCATCTAGATATAAATAAGAGAGATGTTCTTTTATGAGTGGGTTGCCATCAAGTACAACACATGCATCATAATGCCAACAATCTCCCCCTTTGGACTTGATGGCAACAACACCAAATCACTCTCCCCCTTTGACATCAAGGGCAAAGGGCGGACCAAGATATTCTCTTCCTTTGCTGAACATTCCGCTGTCCATACTCCCCTGAGTGCCTGCTGAAATTTCTGAATGAGCTCCCCCTTTGTATATGCCAAGGTGTACCTATCTGTCCATGCTCCCCCTGAGTACATGCTGAGTCTCTGCTCTGCTGAAGTGTGTTGTTCATGCTCCCCCTGTCTATAAGCAAGGTCTACAAAAAGATGTTTTACAAGAAGAACATGACTCTATCATAAATGACCTTCATATCACCAAAGACTCATACATACATCCATTTCCCAACCAAGTGGGGATATACTAGAATTGACTCATCCACCCAACCAAGTGGGGATACATCAAAAGATAAAACAAGAACATTACATCTTCATCCCAGGCATAGTGGGGAAACCAATATAGGCCGTTACATGACCTTGACACCATAAAAGAGATACATGACATAGAGACAAAATATCTAGATCAAGACTTTATGAAAGTCACCAATAACTGATAGGAGCAGCATCTGTCAAACACTTTTCAGATCAGCAACCATGATCTCCTTCTGTTCTCCTTTTGCACCTGTTTTAACCAAAACAGCTTGTGTATACGAACCAAGAGCTTCTAAGGTAATGCCAACAATGCATTATTAGAAGTTAATCTACTCCCCCTGAACATGTGCCAGATGGTCTCTCTCAGACCCATATCAGACTCTTCACACCCAGAGTCTGGCCTACTGATTTTATTCAAACCAACATATACGCGACTGTATCCACAGAAACTTGCGTATATACGCGGATACTCCTTATGAAACTCGCGTACAGCCAATTCCAGATCACCAACCTGTAAATGTCCTGTAAGTCATCAACCTATAACAAGGTATGTCTGCATCAATTCATCCCTTTGAACAGAATTCTATCATCATATAGGTAAGAACTCATCATCATCATGTCTCCAACAATGCAACTTTGAATAATCATCCATGTATCCAGCCAACAATCCTCATCCATATATGTGCCAAGAACAATAGGAATCCTGCATCATAACTGTAATATATGACGGCAACGGCATATGAGTGACTCATCATCAAGTAAAGAAGATGTGAATTCAAGCTTTGTACTTCTGAAGATCACCATGTAAGCATCATATATGCACCATCTAAGAATCAATTCACAAATACAATCTGAACATCAACTATGTAACCCCAAGAATCATATGAGATTTTATCATGGACAACTCATAACCACACCATAGCAAGATATATCATTTAGCCATATAAACATCATCATCAAGGACTATTAACCATAATGCCAACAATGCATTATTAAAGGCATATGCTCCCCCTCAACCTGTGCCATCTGTTCACTGTTAGATCTGAACATGCATATATCAACATCAAGACATCATCATCATCAAGTTAGGATCCTTCTAAACATCTTTACAAGTATCAAGACATTTCCACACATCCTCAGCAGACTGTAAACATTATCAAACAGAGAAAATAATGGACCGAAACATAACAAATCCTTTTCCTGAACCTGTCCCTACTGCATTTCCTCAGATAATCATATACGCTACTGTGCAGTATCCAACTCGCGTATATACGCGACTTCCCTTTATGGAACCTGCGTATAAGATTCAGGACACTGAAGTTTTATGCTTTCAGCTCCCTCTGAGTCTGTTATGTCTGTGTTGTGCTGTGTCTAAGTACATTGTGTTGTGCCACATCTTTCTGACTGTACTTCCTTCTTCTTCCATATCTTCAAGTGTGATGTTGTTTTCTCCTTTTGGTGTGATGTCCGTGCTTTGTTCCTGCATTCCTTTGCTATATGTCCAAGCTTGTTACATGCATAACATCTTACATGTTTCATATTTCTCCTATAGCAATCAGCAGCTTTGTGACCAAACATATTGCAAGCAAAGCAATATCCATTAAAGTACCTTGAATGTGATGATGTTTCTGCATGATGGTCTTGAACCCTTCTTCTTCCACATCTAGCTGCAACATGTCCAAGATTATGACATACATAACATTCAACATTATTCATAGGAGGAGTAAAAGATTTTCTTTGAGGAGTCTCTTTCCTTGATTGTTGATCGGGTTGACCTTTCATCTCCTTGTTGATTATTTTAGATTTCTCTTTAGAGTTCCTTGCCTCACCTTGTGAACTAGATTCACCTTCAACAGATTCATGAAAACCAAGACCAGTCTTGATAGCAGGAGACCTTTGACTACTAAGAATATCATCCAAGGCTTTAGTACTATCTTGAAATTTCAACAGTTTATCCTTTTCTTCTAATTTACCTTTCAAGATATTTACCTCAACTTGAAGTTGTTCCTCCTTTTCTAGACATTGCTTCTTCATGTCTTCTTCAGCTTTCCTTCCTTCTTCCAACTGATGCCTTAGTTTGAGAATCTCCTTTTCTTGTTCTTCATTCAGATCCTGCTGCATTTGATGAATTCTGAAGGCACATTCCAGTTGAGATTTTAAGCTGATAACTTCGTTTACCTGTTTTTCAATAGCTTGGAGTAGATCTTTATTCTGCTTCTTTGATTCTTCAAGATCTCCCTTTAGCGAGCGGATCGTGGCTTCAAGACTTTCATAGTAACTGGATCTATCTCTGATTTTCTTGATGGTTGTGCTTCTTTCATTGACTTCATCTCTTAATGATGTCACTTCACCCTGCAACTTTTGACATTGATTTTCCTTGTCCTTGAGTAACTTTCTTACCTTGTTTCCTTCCTCTGATTGAGATTTTAGTTTGGTAACTTCTTCTTTGAAAGCACATTCCCTTTTGTTCAATAGATCTTGTTGATCTTTAATTTTGTCTGTAAGCCTTCTAAATACTGTCTCTATTTGATATCCTTCTTCCTCACCCATAAGAGCACATTCAGTTGTTTCGTTATCACTTCCATCCTTTCCAAATGGATAGATAGCTGGAACATCAGAGGATAGCAAATTCGTACCTGATAGTTCATCTTCATTCTGAAATGATTCTGAATCTGATTCTGAATCTGAAGAGCTTCTTATACCTAATCCCCAATCAATTCTCCCACTGTCATAGTTCTTCTGAAATGTCTTCTTCTTCTTAGGTGCTTTCTTCTTAAGCTTCTTTCCCATAGTTCCACGGATCTCCTTCAAGCGATCAAGCTTCTACCAAAGCACCTGGCTCTGATACCAATTGTCGGAAATAATACTGAGAGGGGGGGGTGAATCAGTATTATCACATCAATAAAACTTTTTCATTTCCATATTCAGATTCATATATGCGACTTCCACAACTTCTTATGATTCAGTTAGTTGATCCTTAATGAGTGCATTAGAACATTATCAACCATATTAACAGTAAACAGGTGCAGTAAAATAGAACAGATCATCACACATAAGCCACACACATGAACACCATGATATAAGGTGGAAACCCAATGTGGGAGAAAACCACCTGCTGCAATTCGTCTCTATCTTTCTTTAATTAGAAACTTCCTTTTACAATGTACTGGTGCAGTCCTTTACCAGTACGCAGGCTACAACCTGCAGAGAGCTACAACCCTCTCTCGTTTTCCAGCTTCTCCTGGAAGGGAGCTACAACCCCCTTAGCGAAGATACTAGTACGTAGGTGCTGGCCTACTGAAGGCTACAACCTTCTCTTTCTTCCAGGGACCACATTTCATAAATTTTCAGACTGGATACTCCTGAAGCATAACACATAATCTGAAAGGCCACGTTTCATCCAATTTTCATACTGGACCCATTAATATCATTGAAGCACATAATCAATTAATCTTCTGAATCACCCAAACACCATATCAATACATATACAAGGATAATATATGTGTTAGCACCCAGATCTAGTCCATCAGATCACATAAATATGAGTCATTATGATCCTGATCCAATATTAGTTCTCATCCATCAATACTGAAGCTAAACACAATCAACCAAATAGGATATGCAGAATACTGACACCTTTAAACTGTCATCAGAACCCATCAACAACCAGAACCACCTGTGACTTCAAATATCATAGCTCAAATTGTATACGCTACTACAATGAACCAAACCTGCATACATACATGCTTACACCAAAGCCAACCCGCGTACAGATCTATAAATATTCAAACATGACTTGCAGCGATTTCAAACTTAAGTTATACCCAGTTCAGATCATTACAAGCGTCAGTATACAGATCTAGAATAAGCATAATCAAATATATAGAGATAGTTCATTTCAAACCATTTGATCCCGATATATCCTTAGATCTTGTTCTCCATCAACCGGTGAGATCCCTCTTTAGCTCAGATCCAGATCTGCACCATAACCCAATCACAGTATTCCAGATCTAGCACTTTTTCAGATATTCAATAATTCAGAAGATGCTTTGCCAAATGATCTCCTTCCTCTTTTATAGCCTTAGTCTTTTCTCAATACCACGGTCCAAAACCATAGGATCAAAAAACTGTTGGACTAATACCATGAACCAACCATGAAAGTGCGTGAGATCAACACTTTTGGATGCAATACCACGGACCAAAACCATAGGATCAGAAACTGTCAGACTAATACCATGAACCAACCATGAAAGTGCGTGAGATCAACACTTTTGGATGCAATACCACGGACCAAATCCATAGGATCAAAAACTGTCGGACTAATACCATGAACCAACCATGAAAGTGTGTGAACTTTTATCTTGCATGAAGGGAACTTTTCTCTGCATGAAAGTGCGTAAACTTTTCTCTACATGAAATAAACTTTTCTCTGCATAAAAGTGCGTGAACATTTCTCTACATGAAATAAACTCTTCTCTGCATAAAAGTGCGTGAACTTTTATCTACATGAAATAAACTTTTCTCTACATAAAAGTGCGTGAACTTTTCTCTACATGGAGTAAACTTTTCTCTGCATAAAAGTGCGTGAACGTTTCTCTACATGAAATAAACTTTTCTCTACATAAAAGTGCGTGAACTTTTCTCTCCATGGAGTAAACTTTTCTCTGCATAAAAGTGCGTGAACTTTTCTCTACATGGAATAAACTTTTTCTCTGCATAAAAGTGCGTGAACTTTTCTCTACATGGAACAAACTTTTCTCTGCATAAAAGTGCGTGAACTTTTCTCTACATGAAGGAAACTTTGTTGCACTATAATTTATCAAATAAATTTGCTGCACTATAATTTATCATTTGTGTGATTTGCCATCAAGGACAACACTTGTCTCATAATGCCAACAATCTCCCCCTTTGGACTTGTCATACTGAGAATTGTCATATGATATCTCTTCCGTAGATTCATCTAGATATAAATAAGAGAGATGTTCTTTTATGAGTGGGTTGCCATCAAGTACAACACATGCATCATAATGCCAACATCTAAGATATTTGGAGAAATTTGTAAGGGTCTTCCACCTCCCTAAGATCATGTCCATGTTATTCATTTGTAACCTACAATTGTAGTGCCTAACATTAGGCCTTACAAGTATCGACATCCACAGAAGAGTGAGATTGAGTAAATGGTTCAAGAAACGTTAAAGGTGAGCATCATTCACCCTAGCCAAAGTGCTTTCTCTTCCCAATGGTGATGGATATAAAAAAATATGGTTCATAGTGTATGTTGTTGGGTTATGTTATATTCTTTCCACGTAGTTAACAGGGGGTTTGAAGGGCACCTGTAACCCCACTTTATGGGGTCCGGGGCAGCGCCTCGGAAAATTTTGGTTTTGGACCCTTTGTTAGGTTGGGCTGACCCACCTATGGTTTTGTACATGATTTTCACACATGTTTTTTGGACACGATGGTTTTTCAGTCCATGATATTGGACGCGATGGTTTTCAGTCCATGGTATTGGATGCGATGGTTTTCGGTCCATGGTATTAGATGCTTCAGCATGTATAAATATGTATTGTAACATTGAAAGGAACAATAATGAAAAATCAAGCTGGTAATCCCGGTTTTGGGATCCAGTGGGAAAATCTCTATGTATATGTGTTTTATGTGTTATGCTCTCGCATTGTTTATTTTTCTGTGTTTTAGAATTCGTATGCAGGTAATTTTTTTACGGGGTTAAAACCTACACTAGGTATCAGAGTAGTTTTGGCTTCAAGGGGATGCCTTTATTGCTGAGGCGTTTCACTCAAGCCTATGGTAGACCCTGTTCAGTGGGAGATCTACGAGATCGATTCTGGTGGTGAAAGAAGATGGTGAGTAGTGGAAAGATAGAGATCGAGAAATTTAATGGTCAGAGTTTTGAGTTGTGGAAACTCAAGATGGAGGATCTATGGTGGATAAAAACCAGTGGATCGCGGTAGATCTGGGTACTAAATCAATGGGAGTGTCTGATGAAGAATGGAAGAAATTGGATCGGAAGGCAAAGAGTACAATACGATTGTGTGTCTCAGATTCAGTATTGTTGAATGCATCAGGGGAAGCTAGGGTGAAGGCTTTGTGGGACAAGTTAGGGACTTTGTACCAATCTAATTCTCTGGTGAATAAACTGTTCCTACAGAAAAAGTTGTATAACTCAAGGATGAAAGATGGAGACTCAGTGACAGAGCATTTGAATCATTTAATAATGTGGTAAGTCAGTTAGCATCGGTTGATATTAAAATTTCAAATGAAGATAAGTGCATCAGTTTGTTGTGTTCTCTACCAGATTCGTGGGATAGTCTGGTTATTGCAATAGGTAGTAATGCAACCGCCTTACATTTTGATGAAATAGTCTCATCCTTGCTGACAGAGGAGATGAGACGGAAAAATATGGAGAGCCAAAATGGTGATGCCTTGTCTGTATGGGGGTGGACCCAGAACAGAAACAAAAATAAGTCATAAAGTGGGAGATTTAAATCTAAAGGGAGATCTAAATCCCCAGGAAATCCTGTAAAGGTGATGTGCTGGAAATGTGGAAAGGAAGGGCACTACAAAAGGGACTGTAAATCTAAATCTCCTGACAAAGGAAAGGGATCTGATGAGGCTCCTTCTGCAGAGGCGAAAAACACCGCAAATGAAGGTGGGATGTGTACTTGGATTCTTCAAGTACACATGTAGATCAAGAGGCATGGTTGATTGACTCAGGTGCATCCTTTCACTATACTCCCCATAGAGAGTGGTTTTGCGAGTATGAGAAATATGATGGTGGTGATGTCTTCTTAGGGGATGATAGGAAGGCTAGAAACATTGGTGGTGGAAAAGTAAAGTTGAAGTTGTAAGGTGGAAGGGTTAGAACACTTTCGGGTGTTCTACATATTTCTGCATTGGCCAAAAATCTAATTTTTGTAAGCAAGCTGGATGATGCAGGTGTAAAAACAGTGTTCGAGAAGGATACCTGCAAGATGGTTCGGGAAGCACTGGTATTGATGCGGTGAGTTTGGATTGGAACTTTGTACAAGCTTCAAGGTAACGTTGTTATTGATGAGTGCAATAGTTATGTGGTTCCTGAAAGTGGAGCAAAAAATCTAGTGGTCTCTGGAGAGAAGACCATGTTGTGGCATCAAAGGCATGGACATATTGGAGAAAAGGGCCTTCGGATACTTCATGGAAAAGGTATGGTAGAAGGTATGAGTAATAGCTCTATGGATTTTGATTTTTGTGAAAATTGTGTATATGGGAAGAAGAATCAGGTGAGTTTCCCCTTTGGTAGTAAGAGGGTGAAATAGATATTAGAACTTGTGCACAGTGATGTGTTTGGACCTGTGAAGGTTCCATCACTAGGTAAGTCTATGTACTATGTATCATTTATAGATGACTTATCAAGGAATACATGGATATATTTCCTTAAGAAGAAATCTGAAGTCTTTGACAAGTTTAAAGAATTTAAGGCTCTGGTGGAAAACCAAACAGAGAATAAGATAAAGGTGTTGAGGACAGATAACGGTGGAGAGTTTTGCAGTAAAGAATTTGAAGAATTCTGTAAGAAGTGTGGTATAGCACGGCAGAAGACTACTCCATATACACCTCAGCAAAATGGAGTTGTAGAAAGAATGAATAAGATGTTGATGGAAAGGGCAAGAAGCATGGTCAGTGGTGCCGGGTTAGGACAGGAATTCTGGGCAAAGGCGGTGGATACTGCATGTTACCTGGTCAACAGGTCACCTTCATCAGTGTTGGAGGATAAGACTCCACAAGAGGTATGGACTGGTAAGAAACCCTCTATTTCACATCTTAGGGTATTTGGATGTGATGCATATGTACATGTTCCAAAGGAGAAACGAACCAAGTTGGATAGTAAATCTGAAAAGAACATCTTTATTGGGTATAAGGATGGTTTAAAGGGTTATAAGCTTTGGAACCCAGTCACACGGAAGGTTGTGTACAGACGAGATGTGGTGTTCAGAGAGGTGAAAGATGTTATTAAACATGAATTCCAACGAAAGGAACCTGAGAAGATAGAGTTTGAGCTAAAGGAGGAAGAATCAGACTCTATAGTAGAGGAGGAATCAGAAGATGAAGAGCCACAAACTATGACTGTGAGAAGATCAGTTCGAGAAAGAAGGTAGCCTGAAAGGTATAGTCCATCTGCTTTTTGTTCAAATTTTGCTTTATCTATTACTGACGATGATCCTAGAACTGTGAAGGAGGCAGTAGATTTAGAGGATGGAAAACTTTGGAAAGAGGCCATGGTTGATGAAATGGCATCTTTGCACAAAAATGAGGCTTGGGATCTGGTGGAGTTGCCAGCTGGAAGGAAACCCATTGGTAGCAAATGGGTGTTCAAAAAGAAGACAAATGCAGAAGGAAAAGTGGAGAAATACAAAGCTCAGTTGGTAGCAAAAGGTTATTCCCAGGTGTCGGGAATTGATTTTGGTGATATTTTTTCTCCTATTGCCAAGGTAACTTCTATTAGATTACTTTTATCTGTTGATGCTGCTTTTGATTTGAGGTAGAATAGATGGATGTGAAGACAACATTTCTTCATGGGGATCTGGAAGAGGAAATCTACATGAAGCAACCTGAAGGCTTTGTAGTGAAGGGTAAGAAAGACCTGGTATGCAAGTTAAAGAAGTCTCTGTATGGGTTAAAACAGTCACCAAGGATGTGGTATCAAAAATTTTATACATTTATATGGGAACTTGGCTTCACTAGAAGCAAAGCAGATCACTGTGTGTATTTTAAATTAATTGGTGACCGTGTTATTTATCTGGTCTTGTATGTGGATGATATGTTGCTGGTTGGAAATGACAAAGAAATTATCCAGGATATGAAGACCCAATTGTCCTCCAAATTCGACATGAAAGATCTTGGTGCTGCAAACTATATTGTGGGCATGGAAATTAAAAGAGATCGAGCAAAGAGGAAGCTCTGGTTAAACCAGAGGAAGTATGTCGAGACAATACTGCAGAGGTTTAATATGCAGGATGGTAAACCGGTGAAGGTTACTATTCCTGTAGGTGTGAGGTTATCTGTTGAACAATGTCCCAAGACATAAGAAGAGGAAGAGGACATGTCCCGTGTTCCATATGCAAGTGTAGTCGATAGCCTGATGTATGGAATGGTCAGTACTAAACCAGACATTGCACATGCAGTGGGAGTATTGAGCAGGTTTATGTCAAAACCAGGAAAGGAGCATTGGATCGCAGCGAAGTGGGTTTTCAGGTATTTGTGTGGCACTAGTGATTATGGTCTGTGCTACCAAGGAAGATCAGGATTGGACAAAGTGTTGGATATTCGTGGCTTTGTTGATGGAGACTGAGCTGGAGATTTGGATCAGAGAATATCTACAAGTGGGTATGTGTTTAACCTATTTGGAGGTGCAGTCAGTTGGATGAGTAAGAAACAATCTGTAGTGGCACTATCAACTACAAAGGAAGAATGCATGGCAGCAACTCATGTAAGCAAGGAAGCAGTTTGGTTGCAGAGATTGTGTTCAAGTATGGGGTTAGTACAGGAAGCTATAAGGATAGACTGTGACATCCAAAGTGCAAATTTCTTGGCAAAGAACCCTGCATATCATTCAAAGACAAAGCACATTGATGTTTAGTATCACTTTGTGAGGGATATGATAGAAGACAAAAAGGTGTTGCTGGTAAAGGTGGACACTTTGAAGAATATTGCAGATGCATTGACAAAATCTATGAGCTCTGAGAAGTTCTCTTGGTGTAGAGAGACAATGGGCATTTCAGGGCTGGGAAAATGACTAAGTTCTCTTGTGGCCCCCTATGGAAAGAAAACAACAAGTGGGAGAATGTTGGGTTGTGTTATATTCTTTCCACATAGTTAATAGGGGGTTTGAATGGCACCCGTAACCCCACTTTATGGGGTCCAGGGCAGCGCCCCAGAAAATTTTGGTTTTGGACCCTATGTTAGGTTGGGCGGACCCACCTATGGTTTTGTGCATGATGTTGGCACATGTTTTTTGGACACGATGGTTTTTCGGTCCATGGTATTGGACGCAATGGTTTTCAGTCCATGGTACTAGACGCGATGGTTTCGGTCCATGGTATTGGATGCTTCGACATGTATAAATATGTATTGTAACATTGAAAGGAAGAATAATGAAAAATTAAGCTGGTAGTCCCAGTTTTGGGATCCAGTGGGAAAATCTCTGTGTATATGTGTTTTATGTGTTATGCTCTCGCATTGTTTATTTTTCTGTGTTTTAGAATTCGTATGCAGGTAATTTCTGTACGGGGTTAAAACCTACATATGTGTCCACATTACGGACAACTCAACAAAATGACAAGAAAATACAAGTTTCCTTTTCTTATCATTGATGTATTATTAGATGAATTACATGGAGAAATTTGCTTCACTAAGTTGGAACTTCATTCTACATATCATCAAATCAGAATGAGGCAAGAAGACATTCCCAAAACAATCTTTATAACACATGAAAGTCAAGGTTTTAATAAAATTAAAATATGAATATTTTTATATGTAGAAATGTGAAATATATATGAATATAAATAATAGTATTAAGAACCAGTTTAGATCTATCTTCATTTTGTATCTACCAAGTGCTATCATGAATCGAATCTCTCGAAGTGTAGGCCTTTCCTAAAGTTTTTCACTCAAAAAGGGGTTTTCATTTTGAGAAATATGCTCCCTCTCAGTGTTTGGTAGATTCAATGTTAAGATGAATCTATGCTAGTATCTAATTTTATACTTAAAAAAATAGCATGAAATAATGTATGTATTGACCAACTAATTCAGGTACAAATATCCATATTTCAAAACACCTTAATCAATATTGAAAGCAACAATAGGTATGCACACAAAATGGAGAAATAATTAATTAATAAAACAAAATAATTACAGGAGAAATGGCCCAATGATTGGCCTCTCATTCCACACACTTTCTCACACACTTCTACACTTACATGCCTCACAAGCTCACCTCAATTTATACAAATGGATCTGAACCAAAATAGGTTCTAGAGCCCTAAACTAACTTCCACAATATTTCTCTTGATCCCTAACATCTCTCATCTAATCACTTATCCCTAGATAAGAGATAACTAATCCATAATATTCTCAAACCTTCCACAATACTCTCTAATCTTCTCATACTTACAATAATATTCATTCTCTCTTAAAAACTATAGGAAAAATATAATAATTAATTAAATCCTCACTTTACAAACTAACTCCTCTAGTAAATAATTGACTTAGGTTAGATGCACCTGCATCACCAATCTAGATCCATTTTAACTCCAGATCTATCAAGCGCTGAGAGGGATCAAATATCTCATGGTGCAAACCTCTTTTTTGAGTGTAAAACTTTGGGAAAGGTTTGCACCTCGAGATATTTGATCCCTCTAGGTGCTTGATAAATCTAGAGTTAAAATGGATCTAGTTTGGATTAATATATATAAGATAGGTAGTAAAGGAAGTCTACTTGAAGCTCAATTATTAGATGGTAAAACCCAATAATCTTCTTTGTTATATTGCAAAACCCAATAAGAATATATACCTTTGTCTTTATAGGACAAAAATATTAGCTATCCTTGGCTTAATTTTATTTTTTAATGTCATCATTTCGTCTCCTAAATAAAACTCAATAATAATCGTATCTAAACTAAGTTGTTATGAACATCTCATAGACATATTCTAGTGAATTTTAATGTGGAGGTTAAAACCAAAACCAATGGTTGATACATTCTAAACTGACCAACTCCAATAAACTTTAATGTGGAAAAAAATACAGAAGAAATGTTTGACTACATGCACAATCAAATTCCTCTTCACACTCAAGACTAAAATTTCAAACATATAAAATAAAATGAATGACATACAAAACAACATGGAAAAATATAATCTTTGAAGGCTACATAACAAAGTGAGAAGAATTGTCTTTCCCAAGTTTTATATGGATGACATGCATCAGTAAAGCTATAAAGTCTTTGTGTAGTGTGCCTTTATTGAGTGGTTTTCTTTGCCAAATGGGATATGAAATTTTCTGAATGTTGTGGTGGAAGTTAGGATTTAATTTGATCTAGCTAAAAGTTTTTTCTAAAATGAATGTCTCATATTAGCGAAGAATGCCTTTAAATAGGATACATTAGCAAAGAATACCATGGGAAAATATGTGGGTTATGAAAGAATGGAGCCCCAAAAACCTCCATCCGCAAATATACTATTTTATCTCAATTTTATTTTAATTATTAATTATTAATTTTTTTGTTTTATTTTATTTTTTAAGTTTTATTTTATTTTTTATGTAATTTTACCATTAGATAAAAATACCATGGGAAAAACCATGGGTTGTTAATGAGCCCAAAAACCTCCATCCATAAATTTACTATTTTATCTTAATTTTATTTTAAGTATTAATTATTATTTATTTCCCCCAATGGGGGTGTTTCCCAAGACAATCGGTCGGCCATGTGACATTCTCTCCCTTCACTCGACACATGCTATTCTCAACCTAGAGTAAATATTCCTTGGGAGCATATCCAAAGAAGTTTCTCGATGTAGGCAAGAGAGTATTAAGCAAGGTAAAGGAAGCATTGGGGATTTTATTACACTTTGATATGCGCTTTAACATTCGATTTGTTGACAATCCTACTGATGTTTATTCCCTCGACTCCTTATCATCCCTATAGTGGCACTGCAAACATGGGAACCTAGCTTTGTTTGTTGTTTGGGTAATTATATTGCTCAACCTTTGGAGTGGGATGTTTTTTGGGACCCTGTTTCTGAGTTGGGAGTATCTTCGACAATGGGGGAAAAGGAATAGAACCATATAGGTGTTGGGGATGAAACAACTATCATCCTCACCTCTGGACAGACCCCTTCACAAGTAACTCTTGGTTCATTTGTACCTGTTCAAGTAATTCCTTTCGTTGGTAGTGTGGTGAAGAATTCGACACTAGGTAGGGTGTTCCATAGCCTCACATGGCAAGGGACTAGTAGTAGTTGCGTCCAATGCTTTTGGTGGCGGAGAAACATGAATTCACGGGACCTCAAGCAAGAAGTTAAAGGAAATGGGAGTGAGCCTTGATTTATTTCCACAGTGATAAGTAAGTTTGTTTACTGCAATCGAGTTCTGGTTATTCCCATCTTGGTAGACGACACAATAGACGGTTCCAAAAACCTCTTGTCTTCTGACAGTCTGGTAGGAAGATCGGGGTGTGTCAAGCAGTTTGTAGAAGGAAGATTGGGAATTAAAAAGTTTCAGACCAAGTTAGAGAAGATTCAAGGTGTCTACCAACCTCTCCCAATGCAAAGGCAAAGAGGTTGTCTGCAATGGGGAGGAGGTAACCAGGATAGAGAAGATCAGGAAGGAGACAGTGAGCAAGTGCCTCCCATGCGAAATTCACTTAGCAGGGTGGACTTACCAACTCCTCTCGGCTTCCTTGAGTCTCAAATCTGATTGTTGCAACACACAATAGAACAATTAAATCAAGCTCAGAATGAGAACAATGCCGAGCTGGTAGGTACCTTGGTTTTATTTGTAGGAATCAACGCTGCATCATGGACAGACATGCCACACTGAGGAGGAACCAGAGGCATCTTCGAGATTGCATGGACAACATTGAGACCCATATGGCTCACGTGGAATCTCACATCGACGAGGCCTTCCACCATCCTGAAAATGTTGGGCAAGCTGCTGAGGTCCACCCCTCCCCTCCACCTTAGATGATCGAATGATATCCGATTGTATGTGCTTTTTGGTCAAATTTTTCGCATGGAGGGCTATGTATGTGAAAAAGTCATGATTTGTTAAGTTTTTGTCCTTTTGGTTCTGTTTGTATTTGAAAGCCAACAAATACGGTCAGATTGAGGCTAATTTTGCATTTTCTTAGAGCTCCAGACGATGTAATTTCTCCATAATATAATAGAAAAAATGTCGACTTACAAAAAAAGTTATTATATATATATATATATATATATATATATATATATATATATATATATATATATATATATATATATATATATATATATAAAATATGTAATTTGACCATTAAAAACAATACTATGGGAAAACCCATGGGTTGTGAAAACTTGGAGCCCAAAAACCTCTATCAATAAATTTACTATTTTATCTCAATTTTATTTTGATTATTAATTTTAATTTTTTATTATTCATTTTTTTATGTAATTTGATCATCATAGAAGAATACTATGGGTTGTGAAAATATAAAGTATACTATGGGTTGTGAAAATCTAGAGCCAAAAACCTCAATCTGTAAATGTACTATTTTATCTCAATTTTATTTGAAGTATTAATTATTAATTTTTTATTAATTTTATTTCATTTCATTTATTTTATGTAATTTGTCATGTTTACATAACATATGTGTACTTATGAGCCCACATATCTCCCCCCATACTAGCATCCGCAATAATGGTTTTAATATTTTTAATTCAATATTTCTTATAAATTTTAATGCGTCTTTTAAAATAAATAATTTTCATTCAGTTTTAATTTGAATATTATATTTTATCCAAAAAAATACTTAATGTAGAATCAAATATAACCTTTTTGTAATATTTAATATATATTATGATGTTAGATCGAAGACTTTTGTGATCCACATTGTAAATAGATGTGTTTCTTATAAATTTTAATGTGTCTTAACAAAAAAAAACATTTAATTTTAATTGTAATATTATATTTTATCCAAAAAACTTAATGTAGAATCAAATATGACTTTATTTCAATATTTAATATATATTATGATGTTAAATCAAAGACTTTTGTGATTCATATTGTAAATAGATGTCTTTAGTAGTAATCACATCATTAGGATTTGGTTGGTCGACGTTTCAAACTAGCCCAATTATATAAATTAAATGGTTAGTAAACACTTAGTTCATTATACATCTCACGTTCCTAAAATTAAATTAAATTAAATTAAAAACTAACAAAGTTATAACCTTATTATTATTATAAAAGAATTATTATATGTAAGTTTTAAATAAATAAATAAAAACATGGAATAGGAGAATTATCCCCACTTTATCATGAAGATTCTCAATATGTAAATAAGTTTTGTTATTAATTTTTGTAAATAAGTTTTTGTTACAATACCATCAATATCACATGCCCAAAAACCATAATTCACTTACTTCACTTTATATGATACTTGTCCATATGCCATTTTTTTTAATTAATCAATGTCATTAAAAGGGAAAAACAAACATAACTACTTTGGAAATAAATCTCAGCCTTTGATTTGTGTATACTATTATGAATATTCTAAAATATTCCACCAAAGATAAATCTCTACCATACAAATTAAATTAAAATTTTGGAAGCCCTATTCCAAAAAAAAAACACCTATTGCATAACTACTATAGTCATATATGTGTCAATCCATAATAAACATTAAAACACTTATTTCATTATATATTTCACGTTGTTAATTAAAAAAAATCATTAAAAAATCATAAAAACTAAGTAAATTATAACTTTATTATTATGATTATTATTATTATAAAATAAATTGATACATAAGTTAAATATGTATACACTTAAAAAAACATAGAACAGGATTCTTGACTATGGAGATTTACCTCCACTTTATCATGGAGATTCTTAATATGTAAATAGATTTTGTTACAATACCATGGGCTAATACCATGCCTTACTTCACATGACACTTATTTAAGTGACAAGTTTTTAATTATTCAATTTAATTAAAAAGGAAAAAAGAAAATAACTACTTTGAGATAATCCCAACCTTTGATTCGTGTATACTATTATGAATATTCTAAAACTACCATCCACTTATAAACATATTTATAGAGGAAATAAATCAACATAAATTCATTTTAATTATGAATTTATTTAACAAAATTATAAAAAAATCAAAACTTTTATTTGATATTTTATTTACAAATTAAAAAAATTACAATCAAGAATTTAAACAAAAAAAAAAAAAACATTGGCATATAAAAGATCAAATTATTTAAGTTGAATAAAAGAAGAAAAGATTATGTACGTAATTGCGCTAGAGCACAATATGTCAGAGATGTTATATTGAACATGAATGAATGTAACCTTTAAATATGGGGGAGATATTGTAGTGTTCTTAAATGAAGAATTAAAACAAAAATAATAATAATCAAAGGCACATAGTTTAATTTATAGATATAATGACTTATTTCACGACATTTTTTCTGGTTAATTTTAACATAGATTTTTAAAAAATTGAGTTTAAGTTGTTTGATATGTAGAATTCTAGTGCCCTAGGGGTTTTTAGAAATGTATTATTTGATTGGCGAAAAAGATATTTCTTCTATAAGTAATAAAAAGTAAAAATAAAAAATCAATTAATTCAACTTATTGTATTCTAATTTATTTTTATTAGTAAAATTACAAATAAATTTTTCTATGAAAAAATTATAATCTTATATCACAATTAAATAAACTTGAATATTAATTATTCATATTAATAATTATTATATTCTGGATTTAAGACATCTGTAGTATATATCTTTAGACATAGTTACGAGAGAATCCACAGTAAAAACCATTTTTCGTCAATGTTTCAAATCCCAACTGGGATCCATTATCAGGGCTTTCTTGAATCTTGGTACAAGAAGAGCTTAAATAAAATAATAAAAAATTAATAAATTAATAAATAAATATTTCTCTTCAAATCTAAAATTCTTAAAACAAAGCCGACATTCATCTCATCCTACAATCCACTTTCCTTACAACTATTTATTTACCTCAATTAAGCTCTTCTTCTACCAGCATTCAAGAAAGTCCTAATGATGGATCCCAGTTGAGATTTGAAATGTTGACGAAAAATAGTTTTTACTGTGGATTCTCAATAACTATGTCTAACAATTATTATATTTAAAATATATAATTAATAAACATCTAAAAACTTAATCAATGTATTTAATAAATTTATAATTAAAAATAAAAATATTTCTCAATATGTAAATGTGAAATATATATAAAATATAAATAATAGCTATAAATTAAAATTTATTTGATGTTATAAATTAAAATAATAATGTATATTTATAATTGTCATATTTCAAAACTTCATATTTAAATTTAATTAGTAAGTATATAAAAAAATAATATTTACAATAATATCTATCTATCTATATATATATCTATATATCTATATATATATATATATATATATATATAAGTAACTAAGTAATTATATGCATTATTAGATTTTTAGTTAAATTAAAAATAAGAATATTTCTATAGATAAAGCTGTGAAATTTATATAAATAATATTATTAAGAATCATCATAGATTTATTTTAATTTTGGATCTACGGAGCACAAAGAAGGATAAAATCTAACTTGGTGCAAACCTTCCTCAAATTTTATAGTAAAAAAGAAATTTATGTTTTAAGAGATTTGCTCTTTCTCAACACTTATAAGATGTAAAATTAAAATAGATCTATAGATTCCTCAAATTTTGTAGTAAAAAAGAAATTTATATTTGAAGAGATTTAATCCTTCTTGACACTTATAAGATCTAAAATTAAAATAAATCTATAGATATCTCTTATAACTATATAGAAAATTTAATTTTTTATATATTAAATTATAAAAGATTGGAAAAACAAAATATTATAAATGTTAATAATGTTTTTAATTTTTAAAATTTAATATTTATTTTATATATATATATATATATATATATATATATATATATATATATTTTGAATGCTATGTTTATAATATTATATTTTTTTATAGTAAAAAAATATGAAGAAAATATAATTTTATGGTATTGGTATAATTTTGAGTAAATTTAATAGTGAAAATTGTGGGGCTTTTTACTAAAAATTATATTCTAAAATTCATGGACTTCGTAAATATTTTTAAACTTGAGTAATGAGATTGTTATTCGAAAATGGTTTCGCATTTTACAAACAAAAATATAAAATATTTCATATTAATTTAATGTTCGCCTTAATCTTCACATTAACCTTTAAATTATTATTAAAAATATTTTATAAATATTATAATAACAGATTTATATATTAATATTAGCATAATCTATTTTAAATACAAATTTAATTAATATGTGACAAACTATAACTCTAACCTCTGATATTTTGTTCAACAATTTAAAAAAGATTCCCCTATGGGGTCGCTTTCTTGACAAATTTGGAAAGTGAAAAACTTGGAGTCCAAACTAAAACACTAGGGTCTGAAATATTCTTGATGTGTTTATTGGATGTTTGGATTTTATCTCATGTTTTATTGGATTTGTTTTGGGTAGAGGAAGGTTAAATAAAAAAATTAATATAAAAATAAATAAAATATTTATTTTATATATTTTTTTTAATTTATAAATGAAATGGTTTATTTATTTGAATTTAAGGATATAATTTCAAGTAAAATTGTAATTTTTTATTATTTAAAATACAATTTTAAATGTATAAATAAATTTAATAATTTTTAGCCACTCAAATTCTACATATTAAATTATTTAAACATAAAATTTATCAGAAAATGAAAAATGTCATTTTTTAAGTTAGACTATGTCAATATATAGCAATATGCAATAAGATTTTTAACCATGGAGATTCTTCATTTGTAAATAGGTTTTGTTACAATATCGTGGACCATTATCATTAACTTATTAATATTATATGCTCAAAAACTTATAACTAATAAATGCTCATATCACATTTTTTTAATTAATCAATTTAATTAAAAGGGTAAAATCGATCAATCTCAACCTTTTAATTTGTGACAACTATTAAAAATATTAAATAGAAGTGAAATCCCTATCATCTACTTGATAATTAGGGATAATTAAATTAAAATTCAAGAAGAGAATTCCAAAATAAATAGGCCTATAGAGAATTTCCCAAAGGGGGGTTGGCACACCCTTGTCACTTCATTGACATGTCATATGTTAGTACTTTATTGGGCACACTCTTGTCACTTCATCAATCATGTCATATGTTAGTACTATACTTGGCACACTCTTGTCACTTCATCGATCATGTCATATGTTAGTACTATAATTGGCACACTCTTGTCGCGTCATCGATCATGTCATATGTTAGTATCTTATAGTCATAGTAGTTAGAAATAACTTTTGTCTTTCAAATTATTTGACAAATGTATAAAGGTTTGACTATGATCTTTAGAAGATTAAGTTATGAGCCTCAGTTTAGAATAAAAATTTTATTATTCAATGTAATTATGTCAAAGTGTGTGAAAAGTAATGAAAATAGTCATTGATGTCCTGAGAGGTTGAGTTAAGTGGGTCTAGGTTCAAGTTTCATCAAAATATTATAAGCAAGGTCATGTTGTCATGTCTAGTCATCATGGGCACAAATTTGTACGATGTCTTGAGTGAGTTAGAGTGTCAAATCTTGATCAGTCATGACATCATCATTGGTACAACAGTTAGGAGGACAATGTTGTGCTTCTAACAAAGTGTTGTGTTTTCATCATTTCAATTCAAAATTGTAATGATTACCGATCCAACTCACATTTGACCACCTTGGGAGTTCCAATGCATGATTAATCTTCAAAGATGCCTCAAAGATTTCATTTTTTCCATCGAAAGTTGGCTATATGGTGTTTGGAGGTTGTTGCGCAAAGGAGGCAAGGGAATTGTTGCACTTGCAGACAGGTGTTGCGGTTACACACAGGCGCTGCATTTTTTCAAACTAATGGCCAAAATCATTTACCCAGGTGCAAATTCTTGTCTTTTTCGAAGCCTTGGTTTTGTATGACTTTCAAATTGCATGCATGTGCTCATAAAATACCTAGGAACCCTACAAATTCCTAAATGTTACATTCGCTGCATTTTCTGCAATTTCATTGCACTTTGCCTGTGCACCGCGTTTTCATGTTTTTATCCTTGCTAAACACCCAAATTCTTGTCTGCAACCTTGATATCAAATTTTACCATGTCATTCAAGTAAATTAAAGCCTCTTACCTACTCTTTAATTTCCTCAAAGATCAAAAATTATGTTTCTTCCATGTGTTGCGCTTCTGATGTTGCACCTGTTTTTTTTTTAAATTCTGCCACTATGACTAAGCAGACAATAGTTGTTTTTTGGGGTTCTTGAGAGGTGATTTGTGTTGATTGATCTATTTCATAGGGTTTTCCATTCTCAATTGTTACACAACCCTACTTTGGAGCTCCTTTTCATCATTACCATCCTACTTGCTGCACAAAATAAACCTACACTGAGATTGCATTTTAGAAGCCCTAGAGTATACCTTTGTTGTAAAAAATCATGTCAACCCCAGAGGGAAGGAGACATAAGGGAGGTGCCATTGTCAGGTTTGAACCCCAAGACCTCACATTCATCAATTCAGACCCAACAATTAGAGTTGCCTTTGAGCAAGTTGGATGTATCAGATTTTGTGAAAAAATTCAAGGGTACAATGTACAACTCACTAAGGAGTTTGCTATGAATTTTAATGGGTTGGAGGTTAAGATTGGAGAGCTCACCTTTCCAGTTTCAGATGTCACAATATCAACTGCAACAAAGATTCCCCTTCAGGGAGAGCAGTGGTTCAAGGGCATGCCTCTTGATATTGCTAATTATAAAGATTTTTTGAAGCCTGAGTATAGAGATAAAGGGTATGGATCCATTGTCCCTAAGGAGTATTTACTTGAACACCACAACAAGCTTTTGCAAGCAATTCAGAGATATTTTACCTGTGAGGGTAGGTTTGGGAGGATATACCAGTACCATTTTAGACTTTTGATGCATTTTACAGGGAAGAGCCCCTTGAATCTACCCTTCTATCTATTCAGGAGTCTCAGCAAGATGGTAGATAAAGTGCAGGGAAAACAAATCCAAGTGGAACCTAGCCTTTTCCACTTCTCCTTAACTAAATTGTTGGTGTTGGAGGAACTAAATAAGAGAAATCAGTCATGATAGTCATTTGTAGATTCTTCAAACCTGGTAGTTAACTTACCGATTAGTTCCTTGAGCAAGAAGGAGGCACCATCATTAGTGGTTAAAAATATACAGTCACCATCTGGAAGTTCTGTGAAAACGCCCTCAGTTGCAGTTCATTTATCAGAGAGGAAGAAAGGCAAGAAGTTGCATTTTTCTCCCAAAGTAGTGGATGTCCCCAAAAATCCTCTCATTGGATCTACTGCAAAAAAGTTGCACTTCGAGCAGACATTTGAAGCCTTGGAAACTATACAAGAAGATGATGTTCTTGATTACAAAGACAAGGAAATTGCACGGTTACAAGAACAACTAAAGAAGGCCAATATGGTTATTTCACAGTTGCAGTAGGATAACAGAGAATTGAAGAAGGTAGCTTTAGAAAGGACAACTAAGTTTAATGAGGAAGAACTAGTGACAAAGGCTACACCATCTATCACTAAATCCAAAGGCAAGGAGAACATAGTGGGAGAGGACATTCAAGAGGTACAAGCTCCATCGGCTAGAATCACTAGATTTTCAGTTAGGAAATTGTAAATTCAGTAAGAGAAGGCGTTACAAAAATAAAAGAAGACAACCATGAATGAGGGCCAGCATACATTCAACAAGTTGAAGATGCAATTGAAGGAGGCTCACAGTGAGATTGTTAAGCTCAAGCAACAAGTTGAGATGGCTAGGAAAAAGATGAGTGACCTTTTGGACATTTATCAACCAGCCATGGACAATGACAAATATATGTTGAAGATGTCCCTCCCACTCCATACGTAGCTGAGAAACATATGCAGGAAAAATCTTACTATGAGGAGGGAGTGTTTGCTTGAGGGGGCATGACCCAGGATTGGAGTTATTTAGCCAAACAAATCCCTATACTACTGGCCCTTTCAGCAACAACCCATGGAGTGCGCACTGAGGTCTCACTCGAAGTAGTATGGGGGGATGCCGGAAACAGGTTTCTGCACCCTTGATATGTTTGAGGGGTCGATTTAGTCCAACTGTGAATACCTTCGCGCAGGTTACTACGCACACTTTCTTGACCTGCGAGGCCTTCGTGCCCTATTGTATTTATCTTCGCACGGCCTTAACCAGGGGCTATGGAGCTTTCGTGCTGCTAGAGCAACGATCTGCACTCTTTCCCTAAGTTACACTACGGATCTTACTTATCTTCTTATAATAGTTAGTTATCTTCGCGTAAACATATGCTTTATCTTATATTCACTTATTCAATATATTCATATAAGTTCACACAGCAAATAAACAGTAACCTTACAATGCATGCCCAATATACTTCAAAGCATAAAACAGGAAACAATACACAAAAATAATGTAAAACTTCTCTTTATTATTGCTTCAATCGGTTACAGACTCAACCTTCCCTGTGCACTCAGCTGCAGGGGTCCACGCACTTAACTGCAGACTACTAGGCCTCTGCGCACTCAGCTGCAGAGCCTTCTCCTACTCTACGACCCGACGACTCACCCTATACTTAGATCAAACTCGATTCATTATCATTCATCTATTTCATTCTTTCTTGTCTTCCTTTACAACTTAGATCCTTGCTCTATTCATACAATCCCATGGTCCACGGACCATGGGTATATCTCTCAAGCCAGCATTATATTACAAAGATGAGGGTGGACAACCCTCTGACTCATTTATAATATTCGCACTCCGCGCCCACACATCGTGGAGTCTTTACATCAAACTTAGTCAAAACTTGGGATCTAAGCCCCAAAACTTGTCATGGGGGATCCCATGCCCAATAGGCCCCCAACACAAACATCAATACTCACCCTCGCGTCACTCTGTCGATGCAGAGATATTTACGCAAAGACCTCCCAACTTTGCTTGGACCGCTACCAGGTCAGCAGTGCACTGAGCGGCTACCTATTGTATCTCCGTTGGCTAGTCAGATGGCGGGGAAACCTGTGTAAGGCTTCAACCAACTACCGTTTACTTTTTTGAGGAAGAGTTCGCCATTTAGTTTCACCAGATGCACCGCACCACCCTCTGTGACTTCCTTAATAACATATGGTCCCATCCAATGCATTTGGAGTTTCCCCGGGAATTTATCAAACTTGCTATCGTATAATAGCACCAAACTATTCACCTTAAATGTGCGCAACTTAATATGTCGATCATGCCATGCCTTTTCGCGCTACTTTTGTACCTACTGATGAAACCCTGCCAAAAACCATTCTTCTTCAATTTCTTCCAGCTATGTGAGCCTCTCCTCCAAGGCTCCGCAATCCGTCATGCCTGTGAGTGCCGCTATGCGTAAACTAGGCACAATATATTCTATCATCATTACGGCTTCCACTCCATAGACCAATCTAAAGGGTGTTTGTCCTGTGAGTTTCTTGCATGTTTTCCTGTAAGCCCATAGTATTGCGGGGATGTGCAGGTCTCAATCGCTTCACTGTGCATTGCATACTTTTGTCAGCATGGTCTCCAATACTTTGTTAAATGCTTCTATGGTCCTGTTAGCCTGTGGGTGATATGGCATTCTTTTTTGATAATACACCTGAAACTCTTCTATCAGGATGCTGATCGTCTCATTCAGGAAACATGTACCACGATCTCTCATCAAGATATTTGGACACTCAAATCATGTTAGTATGTGTTCAAACATAAACTTTGCAGCCGTCATAGTTGTGCAATATTTTATTGGCTGCACTTCTGCCCAACACTTCAGGTATTCAGTCGCAGTAATAATATATCTCACGCCGGTCTTTCCTTGTGGTTTGATGGGTCCTACAAAATCGACCGCCCATTTTTCAAAGGGCTACAATGTCATTTGTGGATTCAAAGGCATCTCGTCCCTTCACAATGACTTGCCTATTCTTTGACATACATCACATGCCTTACAATGTGCTTTTGAATCCTGATGAAGGGTTGGCCACCACAACCCTGCACGGAGAATCTTCTGCGTAGTTGCTCTTCTTACATAATGACCTCCCGCTGGGCCCCTGTGAGCGTTCACAAGGATACTGCTTCGTTCAAACTCTGGTACATAACTTTGCAGTATCTCATCATTCCCCATCTTATATAGATGACGTGCGATGATAGAAAAGTCTGCCGCGCACACTACTAGCTCATTTTTCTATTGGGCAGAGTACCCTTGCGGTGTAGTTCCAGTTGTTAGAAAGTGGACTATATCGTCAAAGTGTCCATCCACTACGCGCATAGAAAAAAGCTGCGCGTAGGGTAGTCCTTCCTCCAAACTAGTCGGTTCCTCCCATGTCTCAATGCGCAACAAGTGATCTAGGCCCGCGCTTAACCGTGTAGGCTTCACAACAACTTCGAAATCATATTCTTGGAACAATAAGAGCCACCTGCATATGCGCCCCCCCAACACAAGCTTATTGACCAAGTATTTTAGCACGGAATGATCTGTGTACATCTTGAAGTGTCCCCCTAGCAAATAGTGCCGATATTTCTGGAGCGCGTACACCATAGCCAGTCCCTCGCGTTCAATGGTGGAGTAGTTCTTTTCCGCTTTAGATAATCTACGGCTCGCGAATGCGATAGGGTGATCCAATCCTTCTTCGCCCTCTTGTGTAAGTACGGCCCCCAACTCTATACACGATGCATCAACATGAACATGAAATTCTTTCTTCCAGTTTGGGAAGACAAGAATTGGTGTAGTAACCATCTTCTGCTTCAATATATCCAAGATTTTCTTACAGTCATCATCCCAGCAAAACGTGACATCCTTCTTCAGTAGTTTTTCCATCGGCATGGTGATCTGAGCATAACTCTTGATAAACTTTCTATAGTACCCAATGTGCCCCAAAGTAGCACGCAGTTGTTTCACACTGTGCAACACTTCTAAATTTAGAATTACTGCAATTTTCACAGGGTCTACCATCAACCCCTATTTACAAACCACATGTCCCAACAGGTTCCCAAAAGGAACAAGAAACGTACATTTCTTGAGGTTGAGCGCGATTTGGTATCTTTGGGATGTATCCAACATTAAGCGTAGATTCGTTACATGGTTCCTAACCAAACCAAAGACAGTCCAATCATTAAAATAGACCTCCAAGAACTTATGAATATACTCCCTGAACGTTGCAACGACTACGCACGAGAAGATAGCTCAAGCATTCTTCAATCCAAACGGCATGAAAGTGTACTGAAAGCAACCCCACTCCGTCACGAAGGTTGTCTTGCTCCTATCTTCTGGCACGATCCTGATCTGGGGGTATCTTGAGAACCCATCGGTGAAAGAGTATGTCTCCTAACTACCTACATTATCCAATACTTCATCTATAAATGGGGTTGGGAATGGATCATGGACGCACTCGTCGTTCAATTTTTTGAGATCTATGGATATTCGTATTTCGTCCTTCTATTTCTTTTCCTGTACCATCATCGAGCTTACCCAATTGGATTCTTCGACAGGCTCAATAATGCCTGCCGCAAGCATCTTATCTAACTCTACGCGAACCTTCTCCTTGTACTTTGGGTTTAAGCAATACGATCTCTGCTTCACTGGCTTCGCGTCGGGTTTTAACGTGATCCTCATTACTCCTAAGTTTCTGAGTATTCCCTTTAAGTCTGTGAACTTGGTCGGGAATAAGTCCTGATACTCGCAGAGTAATTCAGTGACCTTATCTACCATCGCAACGTCCTAGTAGTCCCCAATCTTCACAAATTTAGGCTCCGCCTCTGTACCAATGTTTACCTACTTAGTCTTTACTAGCGCAGTTATGTTAGGGTTCTCGATTTGTGGTCCTTGAACCTTGTGTTGTCCTTCTATCTTTGGAATATCAAGGTTCCTCAGATCTTCATCCTCTTCCTCAGCAGTTACATTATAACACTCTAGTGCGCAAGTTAACTAGGTAGCCCAGTCAGGCTGAGTCAATGCTACCTGCTCCTGTGGCATTCTAAAGATGGCTGCCTTTACTTCTTGTAGCACTTCATTAATACTCTCCCATCCATCATCAAAGTTAAAGGTCATCACAAATCCTTCGCGCAGAACATCCCATTCATTCGTCCCATGGCGAAGCTTGGTTTCTATATACCAGTTCATCGGTATAATGTCCAGAGTGTGATAGAATAGGTGCACCCACTCTGGTTGTGGCTTTTCCCCATAGGCCTACGTCCACTTAGCCAAATGCATGTGCGGATCATCCTGCCCATCATATTTATCTATGAATCGTACTCGAGGCTTTCCAAACCGTGTGCACATCATCCTTCTACATGTGCACCAGTCATTAAAGTTTCCTTTGTGCATACCCCACCATCTCACGGGCGTAGCACGTAGTACCCAATTCAAGGCTTCAAAATGTTGTTTCTCTAGAACCTCTCTCTCAAATCTGTCCAAGAAAGCATCTACCTCACCTAATCCATCATAAGTAGGTAAATCTCTCATTTCCGTTGAAACGAAACACAACGATCTTGTCATCATGTTACAGTTCAACGTGGTTACCTCATGTAAACGGTTATGCCATCACTCTATTTCTTCCTCTGAATCCGACGTACAGGAGATTTTGCACTCCCATGAGATTCGTCCATCTATTTTGGGATTTACCCAGTCTTGCTCTCGTGTGGTTATCTTGTAGATGCAGTCTAAGTCATAGTCGCGCACTAGCTCAGTGTAGCACGATCCCTCAGCAGGGTCCAAAGGTACCACTATGCGCAGCGACTTCTTCTCAAAAATCATCTTGCGCTTTTTCAAGTTAATCACCCCATTCATGTCAGTGGCTCAATCGATTCCTAAGAGCGCAGGGTAGGGATTGTTATCATCGACAATCTCTATCACCTCAAAATCAGCTAACGCGCTTGCTCCTTCAATATCTACTGTGATTCCCTGCAATCACCCCAGGGGTATTATCCTTTGTTGATTCGCCATGCACAGTTGAATAGGAGACCACTGCAGCATAGGCCTCCCCATGTGCTCCCATGTCTGCTTTGGCAGAGCGTTCGCGTCTGATCCTAGATCTAGAATTACTTGGTCCATCTCATATTCACCAATCTATGCAATTAGCCTCATATCTATTCCTGTTTTTGCCTTTTGTTTTCCAATCTTCCAGACCACTCGCAGTTCTCTTGGCGTGGTCCCAACACATCTGTTAATGAGTTCCTGTAGCCCCTTTATCGTGATACTGTTAAACAGTAACTTTGTACATGTTTCTAGGAACATCGTAAGCATAGATGGGTCCATTTCTGGCTCCGATCTATCTTTGCTTCCTGAATTGGGGGCATCAACAAAGCTCTTCCTAGCTTCCATGAAGGTTTCCTTAACGCACTCCAAATCAAACTCTGGTTCTTTTGTCGGAGCCTTGCGAAACCAAGTACTATCTTCAGGTTGTTTTCCTTTATCCTCTCCTGTCGTAATCCCACTTCAGAGCACAATGTTTACATTTGGATCTTCCTCGCGTGGCTCAGACCTCATCATTTGCAGGTTCTGAGTCGGGGGAGGTTGGAGCGCTCCCTTATCGCGCAACCTAGCTATCAGTGTGGGACAATCCTTTGTCTCATGATCAAACAAGGTACAATATAGACATGATGGACGCGTTGGATTCATGCAATCATGGGCATAATGTCCTGGCTCTCCACAATTGTAGCATATCAACTGTCCGCGACCTCTCCCAGGTCCTCCTCCACTTCGGCCTCATCCATGCCCCTGGAATCCGGCCGGTGCCATCCCTGCGCCCTGGTCTAGGGGTCGTGTTTCAGCCTGAACCCTATAGGTAGGAGTTCTATCCATCATTAGCTCATCACTTCTACAGGTGCGCTCATCATGTCCCATTGATCTACAGAAATTATAGAACAACTGTTGCAAATTCTGCGTGTACTTTTGCAACAAATGATAGTTGTACATAACATGCTTTCCTCCTATTTGACAAATCACGCACCACAAAGCAGGCGTCGCGCTCTATCCTACTTGCGCTTCTGGCCTTACCAACATTGGTCCTCCTCTTGCGAGATAATTCGCGAATATTGAGAAGTGGTCCTTATCATATCCTTGAGCCTTACATTTTATGCACCACACTTCTTCGCGCACTTCTGGTCGAACTGTCACATTGTGCTATTTCAGACTCTGCATCTCAAGGCGTAGGTTCTTCAACTGTGCGTGGATCTACTGAACTCCCAGGTTAGGATCATGTATGGGGGTCTCATGCAATCTCATCGCGGCCTCTAAGGCTTCAGCCTGAGTTGTCAACCTTTGCTGCGACAACGCGTTCCTCAAATGCGGCGATAGTGATGCTACAAACCATTCGCGGTGCTATCCATCTGTCAGGGTCATATTAGCTTCGTGAATCATGCACTTCAGCCTTTGATCCAACTCCCAAGGAGTCTCACCTGGTAGCATTGTAATTTCTTTGAACCTAATGATTGACTGCGCTTCTGAATTCGGTCTGCTAAACTCCCTAGTTAGCACAGCTTGGATAGCCGCAATTCCCGCATTCGGGTGATCACTAGAGTGCTTAATGTACCAGGTCAGCGCGATCCTACAAAGCGCTAACCAACATTTCTTTCTTGATATTATCATCCGTCACTCCCTGCGCTTCCCATACAACTTTTACCACAAACAAAAAATGGTATGGATCTTCATTTCCCACTCCTTTGAACATAGGCAACTTTATCGAGCTCGCCATATTAAAACGCAAGGGTGGCAGAGGTGGTACGAGCAAAGATGGGGTTGAAAGCAGTGAAGCTGGTGGTGGTGTGGGTGGGGGTGGTATGTGCGGTATCCTCTGCCTTATCAAATTGATTGCACTTCTTAGTGAGACCTTTACAAGCTATTCCTCGTCTCCTCGTGGAGGTGAAATCAAGGGGCTAGTTTCTAGTTCTGTACTACCTTCGTTTCTATAAATTCTCCCACTTCACGTAGCCCCAAACATTAATGTATTCACATAAGCCACTTTTCACATAGTATAATTTTAATCCAAGTGTTTAGAGACTTAACATACTTACTTGGTGATCCTTTGAGAAAGCGTCGCTCAGCCTTGTTGTAGCTTACCGTAGTGTCTACTGTGAACTCAGTAATGAATCCTTCGCTAATCTGATTGAGCCAGTGATCAACAGCGTGCGCGATCTTATCCTACGATGCTTCCAATCTACGCACCAACTCTGGAGTCCACACAATAGGACTGTCGAGCTTGCACCTTCCTTGGTTATCTGCTAGCTTTGCGACCCACTCGTACAGCTCAGTAGGGAAGGATGCGAAGAAAATTTCATGGGTCTCTGTGTACAAGTAGCAGTCTAACCACTCTTCTTTTGTTAGTCACGGATTCCTGTTCTCCTGCGCCGCGAACTCGTGGATTCTCCTATCCAACCAACCTTCAATTTCCTTCTTAGTTGGATTCCAATGATACAACATTAGACATCTCTATTCAGATTCTAGTCCTGACAATGGAACCATTTGTTGGCTTGAGGGGGCTTGACCTAGGTTCAGAGTTATTTAGCCAAACAAATCCCTATACTACAGGCCCTTTCAGCAATAGCCCACGAAGCGTGAACTGAGGTCTCACCCGAAGTAGTATGGGGGGACGCTGGAACCAAGTTTCTGTACCCTTGAGATGTCTGAGGGGTCGATTTAGTCCAACTATGAATACCTTCATGCAGGTTATTCCGCGCACTTTCCTAACCTGTGAGGCCTTCGTGCCCTATTGTATTCGCTTTCACATAGCCCTAACCGGGGGTTGTGGAGCTTTCACACTGCTAGAGCAACGATCTGAACTCTTTCGCCGAGTTACACTGCGGATCTTACTTATCTTCTTATAATAGTTAGTTATCTTCGCGTAAATAGATGCTTTATCTTATATTCACTTATTCAATATATTCATATAAGTTCACGCAACAAATAAACAGTAGCTTTACGATGCATGCCCAATATACTTCAAAGCATAAAACAAGAAACGATACATAGAAATAAAGCAAAACTTCTCTTTATTATTGCTTCAATCGGTTACAGACTCAACCTGCCTTGCGCACTCAGCTGCAGGGGTCCACGCACTTAGTTGCGGACTATTAGGCCTCTGCGCACTCAACTGCAGAGCCTTCTCCTGCTCTATGACCCAACGACTCACCCTATACTTAGATCAGACTCGATTCATTGTCATTCATCTATTTCATACTTTCTTGTCTTCCTTTACAACTTAGAGCCTTGCTCTATTTATACAATCCCATAGTCTGCGAACCATGGGTAGATCTCTCAAGCTGACATTATATTACAAAGATGAGGGCGGACAACCCTCTGTCTCATTTACAATCTTTGCGCTCTGTGCCCACACATCGCTCAGTGTTTTACATTAAACTTAGTCAAAACTTGGGCTCTAAACCCCAAAATGTGCCTTGGGGGATCCTGTGCCCAACAGGGAGTTGAGGGCTACCAAGCAGTAGTTGAAGGAGCTTTAGTAGAAAGATAGAGGTAAATTGGACATATTAGTTGAAGCCACCAAAGTTTGAATGCTAGAACAGGTAAGACAAATTAGTTTTGTATCCTAGCCAAGCATCACGGTTAGGGTTTTAATGTAAGGAGGAAATTTTGTCATTTTGGTAAAAGGGGATTGAAAGGGGTGTGCAACATGATCAAAATTGTGTCAACATCATCATCAACATGTGCATATTGTTCAGAGACCTCACTGTTTCTCAAAACCATGAAGAACAAATGGCGTTGCACTTTCTCACTAGCACTGTGTTTTTGCTATGGATGAAATGTAGAGAGTTGGGAGCTTTGTGTGTTGAAAGAAAAATTCTAAAGAGGAAGTTGACGATGCCCAAACCTTTTCACACGTGCTAAAGTCAACGAACATCTCAGGGAATGAATGGAACTATTTCAAGCATGGAGTGCTATGCTTTCCTACTATGTTTTTGTTTTTTGCTAAATTAGGTGGTTGCGTAGTACTGACGCTACATTTCCACACAACCATCATTTTGATCAAGTTATTCAGCTCAAAACCTATTGTAATTTTTTTTTATGATTATGGTAAATATTATGAGGCATCCTAGGACTCATAGGCTCGATTTGGACTGAGAATTTAATGTAAATATGCTTGGAAAAGATTTAGTCAAACAATCCCTAGTTTTCAGAAAACAGTTCTATTTTCATTGCATTAACTAGAAACAAAAAAGCCTATTGAGGAATTCGGTCCCTAGAGGTGGGAACTGATTTTTTTTAATCTATTTATGATGTAATTGTAATTGAGCAAAGGGTTGGTCAGGTTTGAGAAGGAAGAACACTGTGTGCATTGTATTTTCTTGATTTTCCAGTGAATGAAAGGACAGAGGCTGAATTTTACAGGGATTCTTGTGTTAGTTGCTTTGGATATGTGTTTCTTGGTTTTGTAAGTTCCTTATGTTATCAATCATGCTTTGAAATGTGTCTTCTTGTTTAGTTAAACAAAGATATTGACTCAGAATTCACTTTAAATGGTGCTCTGTTTCAGTTTGCTAAACATATATGTTTTCTGCTAAAATGATATTTAGAATTCATCTTGTTGTCTAATTCTCTATATGTCATTTTCCATTTATCTTCCACTCACCATTCTACAAGTTTTTGACTAAAAAACTCCAAAAAGACTAGCTACCTTGCCCCTGTAGAAGATCCCTCTTTCTCTTCATCTTCTCACTGGAAATCATCAAATGTTATCACTGTATTGCCCAATGGATCTATCTTTTTCCTTTCCAACAAACCTATAAAATTTATACCCACTAAGCACCATACCCAGCCTAATATCCAAGTGATTGAATATCTCAGACAAAGAGAGCCATCTCTAAAGTTGGAAGGGCTAGATTCCAACTTCTAAGTGGTTTATGATTACCTTTGAGTTTCTCTTTTAGTCCTAGGGAAATTACGGAAAGCTATCATCATGAACACAAGGTTAAAAGTAATTTGAATATTGCACGTGGCGTAGGGAGGTACAGGAGAATTCAACAACAGGATTCTATAGAAAAATTCTATTGGATTGGGAGGAATAATTTGACAATTTTGACCACAAGTTGACCATTCTAGCAAGGAGATCAACCAACATCTCCTTCTAAGATGAGGGTAATCTCAGCGCAGTGATTTGACTACTAAATCTAGCAAGACATACATTCTCTACCCCTATAATTTTGAAAATATGACCTCTTAAGAAGAAACAAGCTCATAACTATCACACTCACTCAAACTATATACAAAATACTTAAATAATAATAAAATTAGAAAAATTATTATATATTCTCATCCTTAATCCAACGGTGTTGATTAAATTTCCTCAATCAATCATGGGGGTTCGATGAATTGAAAACGTAATCCTTTTCCACGTTTGTTTCCCCAGAGGAAATCCATGAGTCCGAGGAAAATGTTTCAGTATTGTTTAATTTCCACAAGTCCGAGGAAAAAGTTTCAGTTTTGTTTGATTTCTTTTGATTGTGTGCAGAGCAACTATCTGAGAAAGGAGACGTCGTTTTTTGGCCAAAAGCAACAATATGACGTTTTGGGAACATAAATATGAGAATCACGGCTCTTTATCTGACAATTATTTCTCAGTTTCCCTGCGGCTTAGAGACAATGTGGTTCTTCTGGGTGCATTGGATTGTGCCAAAGAAAACACTCACTCGAATGAGGCAGAATACAGTTTGAATATCATCGAGGATGGATTGCCGGGTAGTACAAGAAGTTGAGCAGTGAGAAAAAACAAAAGCAATTATTTTAAATTGATTTCTGTCTGTACATATATTTTATGTGGTTATGATGCAAGCTCATGCTTGCAGTTTAGAGACCTACACATTTAACATATGGTTGCCACTTTAAATTCAAATTTGAATGGATGTTATAAAAATTTGAATGAAAAAAATTCAATTGAAAAAAAAATTGATAATAGAACCCTAAAATTTATGGTTGTTTCATTTTTTTGGTTTATTTTGAATATTGAATAATCTAAATAATATAAACAATTTTATTAGTATGTGGATGTTATCTTAGGTGGTTGGGACGGTTTATTCGAATCCCAATTTATACATGATGTGTTCCCGTCTGTTGACGCAATGATGTTGTAATGATAATATAATGATGATGTAATATATGTGTGTTGCCGCAATGATGTTATAATGATGATGTAATATATGTGTTTCTTCCCTTCCCATCCCACCCCTTTTAAAATAAACAATTTTACTAATAAAATTTATTACAAAAAGAAATGTTACTAGTCATCCTTTCCTTTTTTTTTTTTTCACAACTTGGATTTAATATATTTCTTTAAGTGGAAGTCTAACTATGCCATAACTTTGTCAGGAAAATAATGGAAATTTAGCTAGGATTTTGAAAAAAACAGGCAGAAATTTTTGGAAATCTGGTTACAACTGTTAAATTTCAAAATTTTAGGTGCCACAAGATTCTTGATGGCGCTGAATCCATTTCTATCATCAAAAAAATGATTCAAACATTCTCACTATTAAATTTTTTGAAAAAAAAAATCACCAAAGTCAAACTAAAATTTGAGACAAAATTATGACCATTGTAGCCACAATCAACTTTTGTATGTAAAGATACACATTTATAAAATTTCTGTTCAAAACTGGTATATATAATCCCCCTCCTAAAAAACACTCGCTAATAAAATTAAGCCATTTTAGCAGTTTCTCTTTTCCTCTTTTTGGGTTTAGAAAAAAAAAATTACTTTTATTTTCCATTCTCTTTCATTCTTCCCCTTTATCTATTTCTGTTAATTTTCCAATTCCACTTTTACTTTCCATTTTTTTTCATCCTTAAGTTCCGGCCTTAATTTCTGTTCAAAGGACATCCAATATTTGGAAATGAACATTTTGTGATTTGTGTGACTATGATAATTCATATGATCCACTACATTAATATCGGGCATCCTATTCCAAATAATTAACCATCCCTATTGGTAAACTAGATTAACCTCACTGGATTAACCCCTTAAGCTATGAACTGATTTCTTCTAATTTCTTAGCAGTCGAACAGAATTGGCAAATTTCCATAATGATTTTTTTTGGCCCCAATTCAAGCTATTTTGGTAATTATGCTTAAACCTATGTAGATTGCAAATTCTTGAAAATCCAATTAACATAACTAAAATTAACTAATTTTGATTGTCTGAATGTGCAATTGCCATAAAAAAAATAAAAATTAAAAACTTTGCTCCCAAATTGAAAGGCGGAGGGGATTTGTCTAAATGAACATTTGCAATCTTAACAACAGGGTTTGGAGCAGTTTGTTCCTCTTTTTCAGTGTTTGGATTCTTTTTAATTGGATTTTCCAATATAATTTTTGGAGATTGTTCCACTATTTCCTTAAGGGGAACTAAAGTGGAAGGTGGCTCATTAGACAGTTGTTCATTGCTTACATCTTCAATGGTGGGATTGGGAGGGTTCTGATTTGATCTAGAAAGGATTTGTAGAGTTTTTATAACTGAAGGATTTTGATTTGCAGCTTTTACTTTCTTAGGCTGATTAGGTGCTACTTTCTTGTTTTGGTCTGGAACATCAGTGTTCTTTTTGCTCCTCAAATTGTATTGTTTATGCACTTCGAAAATAGCAGAGTCATACCCTTGCTTATAGTCGAAAGATTCACCAATTTGGGTCTGTCACTGCTGAAGCATGTATAATTCCTGATCATCCTGAGTCAGAAAGACAGTTTCTTCATCATCTAATCCCATTAAGTTGATTTGGGTGTCTAAATCAGGGTCTTCTTGATGGGAAGTTTCACCATAATTCTCTTGGAAAGGAGGTCTAATGTTCTGATCAGGCCCATTTTTACTAGTGTTTTGATTCCGGTTCTTCCTAAAATTTGGATTCCTTATTGGAGGTGCCTGTTGGTTATCCCAGTGAGGTTTCCTTTCTATGATTTCTATCATGTCCATCAATTTTTCCGTTCCTTTAGCTAAAGAATCCATTTTTTGATCAAAGGGTGAAGTTGCATCTTTCAGAGGTGTTCTTCTTTCGTTTCTAACCCTAGCTCTTTTGGATAACAGATTAGCTTCTACACTAACTGCAACACTTTGCATATCTTCTAGTGTATGGGGGTTCCTTTCTCTAAGTTGAAAAGCCATATCTGTATCAAATCCGTCTGGAAAATTAATCAGGGCTAAGCTAGGTGGAAGTCTAAGGTCAAGTGGTATTGCATTATATACATTGTTAAACCTAGTGCAGTAGTCCTGAACAGTTTCATTTGGTCCCCTCTTGAGGTTTCATATTCAGAAAGAATTTGAAGAGGGTTTTTTTTCTTCTCCCACCTATGTAAGAATTGTTGGTAAAAAACTTCTAAACTATCTATATTGTTAGGAGGCAGAGCCCTAAACCATGTTCTCACCTCTCCAGCTAAAGTTTGGGCAAAAATTCTCATTTGGACATCTCCTATGTCAATTTCATGCAATTCAAAATAATCTGTCATTTTCTTTATGTGTTGTTGTGCTGTGTAAGATCTAGTGCCATCAAATAAGACAATTTTACTCTGATAATCTGCTGGTAAGACTCCTTGAGGAGCAAGCATCATAAGAGGGGCATATCTGAGTGCCATAGCTCTAAGTTGGACAGGATTGAGAACAAGAGTTGGGGTAACAAGAGGATTTGTGACAACAGGGGGATTTGGAGTAATAGGGGTAATGGGTATTTGAAGGGTAGTGATAGGCTGATGGGGAAGTGAAGGTATGAACAGAGATGAGCAATGAACTTTAGAAGTATGGGGAAATGATGGTGAGCTAAACGAAGTTGAAGCTGTTTCAGAAAGTTCAGGGATTCTATCAGTGGTAAGGGATGACTGAGGGGAGTTCAGAAGGTACTGATCAATTGACAAGTTAGCTCGTTGGACTTCAAGTTCTGCTGTAAATTCTGGATCTAGAACTGTGTCCTCAAGTTCACTCTCAGACTTGGTTCTAAATAGGGAATTGTCAAAATACTCGTCAAAAGGGAGGTCTTCTAGGAACAACCACTCAACAGGGCATGAATTGGATCTGAATAAAGGTCTTGGGCTTACTGAACTTTCTTGTCTTCTAATTATTCTCAGAATAAGGTTGGGATTGTCAAATACAGGGGAAGGATTTGGATCAAGGTTGGCCCTGGTATAGTGAGTTCTCCCTGAAGCCAGATTTCGAGCTTTTTCTAATTATTTTCTTCTTATGGATTTTTGAAATAACTTCTCATAAACCTTTTAAGATGCTTAAAAAAAAAATGAATTTCTCAAAGGTTTATTAAGACTAGAGGTTTGAATCCCCAGTATGGTTTCCACTATGTTATCACTCAGATGTTTTCCCTAGAAGTTATCAAATAAGGAATAGTCCAAGGTAACCACAAGCCTAATCTTTTAGACTCAGGTTCTAGCCAACCTATGTCTAGAGAGGGCTCTCACTTTATAATTTAAGTTTGTTTTAGGTAGATTTTAGGCTATTTATTAGTGCTCATAATGTTTTGTTTTGATTGGGTGGTGGAACTAAGAAAACAGATGGGCAGAGTAAGTATTCGGGCCATTGGGCTATGGAGTCAATTAAGATTGGCTTAACTGGATTTGATCAATCATTAAGGTAAGAGTTCACAAGGCAGGCTAGCACAGCAAAAGCAAATCTGCAGGTGCAAATGGATGAAGTAGTCCTAACCAGGGCAAAGGGCAATGAAGAATCCTTTACTATGGACCAAAGGGGGGGTAAACTATGGAAGTAAGGGAGCAATTAACAATTCCCAGACCAAGATAGTTTAGTAGAAAACATATAGAAAGTAAACAGTTAAAACAGAGAGCATTTAAGCTAGTTCTAAGATATCATTCCTTGTTTACTTTACAGATTTCGTAAGAGACACATATGAATATTTATAACATGAAGAGAAAACAATCTTTAAACATGAAGAGATAATACTTATTTTTTCCAACTGTGCACAAGAATCTAGTGAAATGTCCTTAGCTTTATTTAATATTTAGCAAAACCAGTCCAGTTTTGAAATACAATAGCTCCTTGGCTCAATATAAAATGTCTACAGAAATGTATTTTAATCCACCCTAATTACTTCATTTTGTGAAGTATTTATACAAAAATTGTTACAAAATATCTCATAACAATATGAAAATTATTCTAGGAAACTGAAAATATCTTCAAGCACGAAGATAGAGACAGATGGAGAACTATCCTCTTGTTGTCCCTTTTATTATGACTGTGTTGGTTGTTATAATTCGGATTTGTCTCTTTCAGTTGCTTGATACTTATGTGATGGATTCACTCTATGTCTTTTACCTAGTGATACTCTTTACTTGTTCTACTTTTACTCTGTCTTACCTATTTTACCTGGCAGCCATGTTTTACCATGTAGATTTACTGCAGTACTTTTATAGTAAATCTGTATGTTTCATCCACCATTCACTGTCAGGTAATTTTATCTTTATTTAGCATAAGGTTTCTCTTGGTGAGAACCTTCTTGATTTCTATGATTGTTCCTATTTTGTCTTCTATTTCCAGTTCGTCAAGCTGGTACCTGTTTCTGATATTCATGAATGTTATCAATTGGTTGGCTTCTTCAGGCTTATCTCCTAATTCTTCCATTGTCTTGCGGATTGCTTCTTTGGCCACTTTGACTAGTTCAATCTGTTCAAAAATAACTTGAATAGATGGCCAAACATCATTGATGGAATCAATGATGTTGGCCCAAAGAATTTCTTTCATGTCTCCAAGTGGTTGTTGTAATGTCAAGTCCTTTTCAAGGACTTTTATTCTTTCTCCCATTCTTTGATTCTTTTGAGCTTCTTCTTTCTGTTGTATCTATGCAAGTTTACAATTAGTTTCCAAACTTGATACTTGTTCTCTAAGTTTCTTGAGCTCAGTAGCCTAGATGGTCATCTCCTCCATGGCTTTTACCAATTTAGTTGTCTTTTCTGTGGATGTCCCTGTGCTTGTTGATGTACCTGTAACTGGCAGAGTAGTAGCTAGTGGAACTGTTGTTGCTAAAGAAGTAGCCAATGTGGAGGGTACTACTGTAGAAACTGTAGGAATTATAGTCTGAGGAGTGGTGGCCAACTCACTCTATTTAGATTGTATCAAATTATCCAGTTATTTCTCTATTTCTTTTAACTGTTCATTCAACTTAAGGACTAAGTCCATAAGCTCTTCCTCCTTCTGAGTTTCCAACACTTCAGTTGTCTGAGGATGATGCAGGGGAGGAATCTTGAGCTGCTTTTTCAGTGCAGCTATGTCATCATTTTTCTTCTTAATAAGATTTTCTGCAGCTTTCACATCTTTGGGATCATGGCCCAGTTCTATAACTAAGTCCTCTACGGACTATATTCTAGTATCTTTGGCTTGTGAAGAGGCCTTCTCTAATTGGAATTGCGCTGATATATTATTCAGTGAATTTTGAAGTTGGTGAGCTGCAATTGCCTTACTGGTTAAAGTGGAGTAGACCATTTCCCCAGTTTGCTTATGTAATTCTATTTGGTCAATAGGATGGATATCCTTTGCCAATACTTCAAAGTCTGTTTTCAAATAATCTGCAATTGACCTGGGTTGCTGTGTAGTTGGCTTCATAAAATTCATCTACATTTTTCCTTCTTTCACATCAAAGGCTGACATTAGCCTTGTCTGATTAGTTGGAGCCATCTTTAGGTAAAGTGCATATATTTGGGCCTTCAATCTCTCATTCCTGGCCTTTATTTCTTTATATTTCTCTCTGATGTCTTGGCTCTAGCCAGTAGGAGCCCTAAAGGAGGATACTTCCACGCTTTGTTTCCTTTCTAGCATTTGAGCCTGTGAGGTGGAAGGTTCTTGTGTACCTCCCGAGGGAGTGGTATGTCTGTTTTCTGCTCTTTCTGCACCTGTAGTTCCTGCTATTTCTTCAGTAAACTCTTGTTCTGAAAATGGATTCAACCTTTGTCTCTTGACATATGTTTGGGCAATAGGTCTACTAGAAGGAGTGGCCTCCTCTCTATCTCTTTTAGGATTCCTCTCCTCATTTAGAGGAGTCTGTAAAATAGGAGGATTGCTCATGATATGTTCTGGTTGAGCAAGTTCTTCTGAAATCTCTGGTTGTTCTGTTTCCTCTGGCTGCTCTGATGGTTGCTGCTCTTAAGGTCCTTCTTCTATTGTTTGCCCACTGTGTCCCTGTGATTCTCTTTGAGATTGGGACTCTCCTAGCACCTATACAAATGAATCTTCATCAAGCCTTCTTTCTAAATCAATCATTACATTATCGACAACAACTTTTGTGCTATCTCTGTCTACCAAAGTGTTTTCCACCCATTCTAGCTAATTTGCATACTATTCAATTTCAGGAATTCTATGGTGGATGTAAGGAGATAATTTGTTCTTTTGTCTCCTATTGCAAATGAAGTCTAAAGGGTCATAATTCCAGATAAAACTTTGTTTCAGTTTCAACCTTTGGAGGATTTCCTCTGCTTCCTTTCCTTCTTCCCTACTATTACATATAAATGGGCCAAGCTGATATTTTATCCTAAGTTGAGCTTTCTTCTTGGCCTTTACAAAATGCACCTCATCTGAATTGATCATTTGCCTATAGTACTCCAGAGCAAACAATCTCATAGGGAGGTATCTGGGCAGTTTGTAGGGAGCCAACTCACATCCATATATTCTAATTTCAGTATGGTTTTGGTATAAGTACCAATCCCCCACTCTATATTGTTTGGACAACTGTAGGACCCTCCTGATATCTGCACTAACTCTGGGGGGAGGGCTTCCTAATAGCATAGTTGCCACTAGGTGTACAAAGAGATCTATGAAATCAGTGTAAGAATATTGAGAGTCATTTGGGTGGAGTAATGAAGTCCAAAAGACCATAGATCTAGGGTTGCCTTTGGTATCAAGCTTCTGGAGTGTGATTGGGAATTTGTTAGCTTAATAATACAGGAAAAGATGATATAAAACTGAAGAATATTTGAACACTCTTTCATTATCCAACCTCATGAATTGATCATGCATTTTATCAGCAATGAACTTAGCATAGTCAAACATGATGGTTGGGGGTTGCCTAGGAGAGTAGATGGACATAAAGGCTATAATGATTTCATCAACAAATTCACTTGTAGTCTGGCCTAACACACTGGATATCATGTCTATGATGTCTCGGCCAAGGTCAGAGAATATGGTATATATGTATGGTGGAGAATCCTTTGGAATGTATTGTTCTTCCCTGATGAAGGTTTGGTATAACCGAGCAAGTTTGATTGAGGTGAGTGTAGGGTATCTGTTCAGCAAATCTCCAACAGAAAGAGGAGTTAGGTTTTGGTTTGGTTGTAATTGTAGCATTTCGTTAATGGACTCAACAGTGATGGTAAATAATACAGAATGATTCATATGGCAGTAATGGATAATCTCAGGGAAAATATGAACTCTGGGGAATCGGTACTTGGGTAAACCTGATTCCCAAAGCTTTATATAGTTTGCATGGTTCAGGTACTGATCTCTATACCTACAGTATTGTTTCAAAGGGGATTCTTGGACAGAGGTATCTTTAATCTGAAAATCTTTATCTGCCAATTGGAGATGGTCTAAATCTCTGTGAGGAGCAGAAATGGGCATGACATTTAATGCAACTAGGGCATCCATCCTTGGTTCTTGTGGATTCAAGGATGGGGGCGAAGGGTTTTCAGTGAAATTGGGGAAAACTGGTTTACTTCAAAGTATTATGGAGTCACTGGGAAACTATTTCACTGAATTACTTAGTAATTGGAAGCAATTTAGTCCAGGTTTTGGAATAAAACAGGGTTTCTCAACGAATTTGGGTAAATACCTGGTTTTCAGCTTTGAACGAAGTAATGGCGACTGTGCACTATTTGCAGGAAGCACAAGTGACTGAGAGGTGGTCTGGAGTTTTGGCAATTTCAACAAGTTGGTAGTTGGACGTAGGTTGACAGTTTCACGTACTCTGGTGCTTGCATGGAGGTCTGAGCGGTCTTTTACACGAGAAAACAAAAAACAATGAGTTTTTTAGTTTTATTCATAAAGTCAATGATTTTGGTGGGTACACTGGGAAAAGGACACTTGGCGTTGAGCGGGGGATGTGACATTTTGTCATTTAGCGGGAGGCGGTAAGTGGGATCATATCGCACCGCTTTTGGGATAAAGTGGTTTTGGGGGGAGGCCACCCGATACCATTCATCGGGCACCACGTAGCGGCGGGGTGAATGGTGAAACCACACATATCGAGTGGGTAAAGGTCAACCTTCGGAGGCCGCCCGATATGAGCACTGACCATTGGATCAACAGGGGTCAAATCGCACGGTGATAGGGGCAACGATTTGATGTGAGGTTTAATGGAGGGGCCCAGCGGGGTTTTCAATGCGCGGAGGGATTAATTAATTGCATATTATGGAGGTTTAATAATGTCGAGAATGATTTCATTGGCAGGGACAGATTATTAATTAATCACTGGTAGATTAATTAACCTCTTTTATTCGGCGGCAGGTCATGGTTATTAATTAGTTGTTGATCGACTTAATTAACCCATTAATCAGTTTATTAATAAAGTTTATATTTCAAACTTTGGGGCGGGATATTAACATATGGGCTTTTAATAAAATATATGGGAAAGGGATTTTTTTTGGATTTAATAAATATAATCAAAATTAGAAGTTAATATGAATGAAAGCAGACAAATGAATTTGCGCTAAGTATAATATGTTTTTGTAATTCATTTACTTTTCACATAAAACATTATAACTTAGGCTAAATGTGCATTTGTGGGTTTTTGTGGAAAAAGGGTTTGCTTGGGGGTGATTACTTTCCCTAAGCAAATGGTTCTTTTACCTTAGGAAAAGGGATTTTCTAGGGGAAATGAGTGAATTATGGAGGGCGTGAATGTTTATGAGGGAACTTTAGTACTTAGACCCTATAAGTTATTGGGCTGAGGGTCTGGTCCCTCCAAAAGTCAAAGAAATGCTTTGAGCCCCTTTAACTTAAGGTTTTAGGTACTTTAGACTTTTCTTAAGGGAAATTAGTAAAATTAAAGGTGAATTGAATGGGGAAATTAATCACTTGACTTTGTGTAAATGCTCAATTATCATCCATACTTTTGCAATTTGATGATGAAAGTAAATGATATGATTTTATCTAATCAATCATCATAATTCTGCAACCATGCAACTACTTACCCATCTACTCATCCTACCATTTTTCTACTCTTTATTAGGGTGCACTTAAGCTGGCAAACCCTTATCAAAACTTTTCTTTTCTTTTATAATAGAAATCTATCTAAGTCTATCCTTATTACATCCAAGGGCTCAGATTAAACAGTTGAGCTCCTTTTATTTTCTCTACCTATCTACTTATCTGCCAAGATTAAACAGTTTGGTCAAATTTTATTCTCTATCTACAGTCATGAAATTCAAAACATGAAATAACCAAGATTAAAATGTTTGATTACCATGGATTGTGGCATGAATAACAAGCTACACACAATCATTATTATGCATAAAAGTAAATAGTAGTGGCATTTGGACTTGCACACTTTCATGGTCTTTTTTGTTTTTGGGGTTCATATTTTCATCTTTTTTTACATTTTTCTTTATTCTTTTTGTCCTTTGATTTTTCTTTTAGGACATACCCTTTTTACATTTTTTTAATTTTTTTGGATTTTGATTGTTTTAATATGGAAAAAATTTGCAGAAAGCAAAGGTATGTACATATTACAGTTTTGATCTCAGCCATTCAAAAATTATGACACCTATTGGTATAGAAACATAACAGATCCAACTCCCAAGGAGTCTCACCTGGTAGCATTGTAATTTCTTTGAACCCAATGATTGACTGCACTTCTGACTTCGGTCTGCTAAACTCCCTAGTTAGAATAGCTTGGATAGTTGCGATTCTCACATTCGGGTGATCACTAGAATGCTTAATGTACCAGGTCATCTCGCTATCCTGCAGAGTGCTAACTAACGTTGCTTTCTTGATATTATCATCCGTCACTCCCTGCGCTTCCCATACATCTTTTACCACGAACCAAAACTGGTCTGGATCTTCATTTCCCACTCCTTTGAACACAGGCAACTTTATCGAGCTCGCCATATTAAAACGTGAGGGTGGCGGAGGTGGTACAGGTGAAGATGGGGTTGAAGGCAGTGAAGCTGGTGGTGGTGTGGGTGGGGGTGGTATGTGTAGGATCCTCTGCCTTATCAAATTGACTACACTTCTTTGTGAGACCTTCGCAAGCTCTTCCTCATCTCCTCGCGGAGGTGAAATCAAGGGGTTAGTTTCTAATTCAGTACTACCTTCGTTTCTGTAAATTCTCCCACTTCGCGTAGCCCTGAACATTAATGTATTCGCATAAGTCACAGTAGCATTTTAATCTAAGTGTTCAGAGACTTAACGTACTTACTTCGTATTCCTTTGAGAAAGCATCGCTTGGCCTCACTGTAGCTTACCGTAGTGTCTACTGCGAACTCAGTAATGAATCCTCCGATAATCTGATCGAGCCAGTGATCAACAACGCGTGTGATCTTATCCTCTGATGCTTCCAATCTACGCACCAACTCTGCGGTCCACAAAATAGGATTGTCAATCTTGCACCTTCCTTGGCTATCTGCTAGCTTCACAATCCACTCATACAGCTCAGTAGGGAAGGATGTGAAGAAAATTTGTGGGTCTCTATGTACATGTAGCAGTCTAATCACTCTTCTTTTGTTAGTCACGGATTCCTGTTCTCATGTGCTACAAACTCGTGGTTTCTCCTATCCAACAAACCTTCAATTTCCTTCTTAGTTAGATTCCAATGATACGACATCAGACATTTCTATGCAGATTCTGGTCCCGACAATGGAACCATTTGTTGGCTTTAGGGGGCCTAACCCAAGTTCGGAGTTATTTAGCCAAATAAATCCCTGTACTACTGGCCCTTTCAGCAATAACCCACGGAGCGCGGACTGAGGTCTCACCCGAAGTAGTATGGGGGGATGTTGGAACCAAATTTCCACACCCTTGAGATGTCTAAGGGGTCGATTTAGTCCAACTGTGAATATCTTCGCGCAGATTTCTCCGCACACTTTCCTAACCTGCGAGGCCTTCGCGCCCTGTTGTATTCGCCTTCACAAAGCCCTAACTGGGGGCTGTGGAGCTCTCGCGCTGCTAGAGCAGCGATCGGCACTCTTTCCCCAAGTTACACTGCGGATCTTACTTATCTTCTTATAATAGTTAGTTATCTTCGCATAAACATATGCTTTATCTTATATTCACTTATTCAATATATTCATATAAGTTCACGCAGCAAATAAACAGTAACTTCACAATTCATGCCCCATATACTTCAAAGCATAAAACAAGAAATGATACACAAAAATAATGTAAGACTTCTCTTTATTATTTCTTCAATCGGTGATAGACTCAACCTGCCCTGTGCACTCAGCTGCAGGGGTCCGCACACTCAGCTACGGACTACTAGGCCTCTGCGCACTCAGCTACAGAGCCTTCTCCTACTCTACGACCCAATGACTCACCCTATACATAGATCAGACTCGATTCATTGTCATTCATCTATTTCATTCTTTCTTGTCTTCCTTTACAACTTAGAGCCTTGCTCTATTTATACAATCTCATGCTTTGTGGACCATGGGTAGATCTCTCAAGTCGACATTATATTACAAAGATGAGGGCAGACAACCCTCTGACTCATTTACAATCTTCGCGCTCCGCGCCCACACATCGCTGAGTCTTTACATTAAACTTAGTCAAAACTTGGGCTCTAAGCCCCGAAACTTGCCTTGGGGGATCCCATGCCCAACAGGGAGTTGAGGGTTGCCAAGCAATAGTTGAAGGAGCTTTAGGAGAAAGATAGAGGTAAGTTGGACATGTTGGTTGAAGCCACCAAAGTTTGAATGCTAGAACAGGTAAGACAAATCAATTTTGTATCCTAGCCAAGCATCAGGGTTAGGGTTTTATATGTAAGGAGGAAATTTGTCATTTTGGTAAAAGGGGATTGAAAGGGGTGTGCAACATGATCAAAATTGTGTCAACATCATCATCAACATGTGCATCTTATTTAGATACCTCACTGTTGCTCAAAACCATGAAGAACAAATGGCGTTGCACTTTCTCACTAGCACTGTGTTTTTGTTGTGGATGAAATGTAGAGAGTTAGGAGCTTTATGTGTTGAAAGAGAAATTCTAAGGAGGAAGTTGACGATGCCCAGACCTTTTTACATGTGCTAAAGTCAACGAACATCTCAAGGAATGAATGGAACTATTTCAACCATGGTGCGCTACGCTTTCCTACTGTGTTTTTGTTTTCTGCTTAATTAGGTGGTTGCACAGTGCCGACGCTGCATTTCCACACAACCATCATTTTGACCGAGTTATTCAACTCAAAACCTATTGTAATTTGTTTTTATGATTATGGTAAATATTATGAGGCATCCTAGGACTCATAGGCTCGATTTGGACTGAGAGTTTAACGTAAATATGCTTGGGAAAGATTTGGTCAAACAATCCCTAGTTTTTAGAAAACAGTTCTATTTTCATTGCATTGACTAGAAACAAAAAAGCCTATTGAGAAATTTGGTCCCCAGAGGTGGGAAGTGATATTTTTTAGGCTATTTATGATGTAATTGCAATTGAGCAAAAGGTTGGTCAGGTTTGAGAAAGAAGAACATTGTGTGCATTGTATTTTCTTGATTTTCCAATGAATGAAAGGACAGAGGTTGAATTTTACAGAGATTCTTGTGTTAGTTGCTTTGGAGATGTGCTTCTTGGTTTTATAAGTTCCTTATGTTATCAATCATGCTTTGAAATGTGTCTTTTTGTTTAGTCGAACAATGATATTGACTCAAAATTCACTTTAAATGGTGCTATGTTTCAATGTACTAAACATATATGTTTTATGCTAAAATGATATTTAGAATTTATCTTGTTATCTAATGCTCTATATGTCATTTTCCATTTATCTTTCACTCACCATTCTACAACGATTTTGACTAAAAAACTCCAAAAAGGCTAACTACCTTGCGCTTGTAGAATATCCCTCTTTCTCTTCATCTTCTCATTGGAAATCATTAACTTTTATCACTATATTTCCCAATGGATCTATCTTCTTTCCTGCCAGTAAACCTTTAAAACTTATACCCACTGAGCACCATACCTAGCCTAATCTCCAAGTGATTGAATATTTCAGACACAGAGAGCCCTCTCAAGTTGGAAGGGCTAGATTCCAACTTCTAAGTGGTTTGTGGTTACCTCTGAGTTTCTCTTTTCATGAACACAAGGTTAAAAGTAATTTGAATATTGCAAGTAGCACGGGGAGGTACAAGAGAATTCAACAACAAAATTCTATGGAAAAGTTCTATAGGATTGGGAGGAAAATTTTGACAATTTGACTACAAGTTAACCATTCTAGCAAGGAGATCAACAAACATCTTCTTCTAGGATGAGGGTAGTGACGGGGATGTTCGACCCAATAGTAATTATGACTCATTGGTTTTGTTCTTGAAACACTAATAGTCTTTTTTATTTTCTCATGTCCACATATGTCAAAGTTTGTTACAACCAACTTGTTTTTAGAAGTTTCTATAACAATCTCCAGACTAATTTGGTTTCAGTTTGAACATAATAATAGCATAAAATTTTTAGTTTGCATAATCCTCATTTAATTTAATGCAAAATATTTGAATAATAATAAAGTTTATTAGTATTATCCAATTTTAAGGTCACTACCAAGTGTGACACCATATTGGTGTATGAGACCCCCTCACGGCTAAGTCTACGAAGGCATACATTCTCTAAAAGTCCTTCATTCTCTAACAGTTTGGTTTTGAACGAGTGGCTTCTTAGAAAGAAACACATGCTCTTAATCATTAGCTCACTCAAACTATATACAAAATACTTATATAATAATAAAGTTAGAAAAAATATTATATGTTCTCATGCTTAATCCAACGGTGTTTGATTAAATTTCCAAAATCAATCATTGAGGTTCGATGAAATGAAAACGTAATCCTTTCCCACGTTTGTTTCCCCAGAAGAAATCCGTGAATCCGAGGAAAATGTTTCAGTATTGTTTAATTTCCACCAGACCGAGGAAAAAGTTTCAGTTTTGTTTAATTTCTTTTGATTGTGCGCAGAGCAATTATCTGAGAAAGGAGACGTCGTTTTTTGGCCAGAAGCAACAATATGACGTTTTGGGAACATAAATATGAGAATCACGGCTCTTTATCTGACAATTATTTCGCAGTTTCCCTGCGGCTCAGAGACAATGTGGTTCTTCTGGGTGCATTGGATTGTGCCAAAGAAAACACTCACTCGAATGAGGCAGAATACAGTTTGAATATCATTGAAGATGGATTGCCGGGTAGTACAAGAAGTTGAGCAGTGAGAAAAAACAAAAGCAATTATTTTAAATTGATTTCTGTCTGTACATATATTGTATGTGGTTATGATGCAAGCCCATGCTTGCAGTTTAGAGACCTGCACATTTAACATATGGTTACCAGTTTAAATTCAAATTTGAATGGGTATTATAAAGATTTGAATGAAAAAAAAATCAATTGAAAAAAAGTTTGATAATAGAACCCTAAAATTTATGCATTTGTCTCATTTTTATTTATTTATTTTGAATATTGAATAATCTAATTAATATAAACAATTTTATTAGTATGTGGACGTGATCTCAGGTGGTTGGGACGGTTCACTAATGATCTCCCTATCCCGGTTCGAATCCTGATTTATACATGATGTGTTCCGTCTGTTGACGCAATGATGTTGTAATGATAATCTAATGATGATGTAAGCAATGATGTTGTAATGATAATATAATGATGATGTAATATATGTGTTTCTTCCTGTCGCATCCCTTTTAAAATAAACAATTTTACTAATAAAATTTATTACAAAAAGAAATGTTACTAGTCATCCTTTCCTTCTAATTTTTTTATTTTTTTATTTTTCACAACTTGGATCTAATATATTTCTTTGAGTGGAAGTCTAACTATGCCATAACTTTGTTAGGAAAATAATGGAAATTTAGCCAGGATTTAAAAAAAAAACAGGCAGAAATTTTTGGAAATCTGGGTTACAGCTGCTTAATTTCAAAATTTTAGGTGCCACAGGATTCTTGATGGTGCTTAATCCATTTCTATCATCAAAAAAATATTCAAACATTCTCACTATTAAATTTCTTGAAAAAAAAATCACCAAAGTCAAACTAAAATTTGAAACAAAATTATGACCATTGTAGCCACAATCAACTTTTATGTGTATAAATACACATTTATAAAATTTATGTTCAAAACTAGTATATATAATCCCCTCCAAAAAAACACTCATTTTGGATTTTAAAAAATATATATATACACTTTTATTTTCCATTTTCTTTCATTCTTCCTCTTTATCTATTTCTGTTAATTTTCCAATTCCACTTTTACTTTCCATTTTTTTTCATCCTTAAGTTGCGGCCTTCATCTATTTCTGTTCAAAGGACATCCGGTATTTGGAAATGAACAATTTGTGATTTGTGTGACTATGACAGTTCATATGATCCACTACATTAATATCGAGCATCCTATTCCAGAGAATTAACCATCCTTGTTGGTAAACTAGATTAACCCCTTAATCTATGAACTGATTTCTTCTAATTGCTTAGCAGTCGAACAGAATTGGCAAATTTCCATAATGGTTTTTTTTCCAATTCAAGCTATTTTGGTAATTATGCGGATTGCAGATTCGTGAAAATCCAATTAACATAACTAAAATTAACTAATTTTGATTGTCTGAATCTGCAATTGCCCAAAAAAAAAAAAAAACAAAAAAAAAACCATAATAAAGTTTTGGGCGAATGAGCTACAAGCTTAAGAATATTGTAAATAAATTCCAAACCCTTAAATAGAGAGTCTATCCTAAATAAATTCCAAACCCTTAAATAGAGAGTCTATCCTAAATAAATTCCAAACCCTTAAATAGAGAGTTAGACAGGGAGTTGTTTTTAGTGAGACTTTTTTGATTTTTTGTGTTCGGCCATTAAAAAAATTGAGCTCAAATCTTGATTTGTGTTATTTAAACTGGTTTTTTCACTATATGGATTCAGCACCCTGAAAAACCTCTAAGACACTTCTATTGTACAAGAGTTACCCATCAAATTTATGATTTCAAAAAATTCTTAACGAATTTTAGAGAAATTACAGGTAAAAACTCACTAGAAAAACTTTCAAAAGATAACTCCTGGCAACTCTGGTCAAACCAGCATTTTATAACTTTTAAATGCAAAACCAACCGTGCGGTCTAGAATAGGGAAGGGTGAAAGCTACAAGCAGCTGCTTCCTTCTCAAGGCTACTGCAATGAAGAACGGTCCAAGTGCTCAGTTGGAGAAACTCCGGCCTTTCAGAAATTGGAAGAGTTATCGTAAAAGCATGCTGCGAGGTCACTCTCGATGTTGTCAAGAAACAATGACTTTTCAGCAGGTCTGCCTGATTCCTGACATTATATCAAAGTACGAGCTCAATAATGTCCGCCCTTGAATGATCAGATAACTTCTCCGCAGGCCCGTCGCATCACTTCATCGAAGTACGAGTAAAGGAAAAATTATTATCGCCTCTTTTCGATATGTTTGTAAGCAATACCGGGATGGAATCACCATGATTTTGATAGAGAAATAAGCAGTAACAGGAATGGAACCATAATTCAGCAGGTGTCCATTGAGTCCTTTTTCAAAGTAGACAACTCAACTTGTTCTGGAAAATAAGATCTAGGTTTTGTTCCCTCGGCATGTACGGAAAGAAAGTGTCATTTCATATTTCAAATAAATATAAAATTATTAATATTAACTATTTTGGATGATAATATTTTATAAATAATTGCTGTGAAATTTTTATCATAATTTATTTTTCAAATAAAAATGAGAAAAACCATTATTTTTTATTATCGATAAATATAGTTAGTGGTCTGTAAAGGAGCAAGATTTCACTCTTACTAGATGCTTCTAGGTCTTGCACTATTACCGTGTTTCCTGAATAAGAAGAAAACGAGTTCTTAGCTAAAACAGAAACAAAAACAGTGTTAACATATATTCAAGGTTCAAATACTATTTTATAAGTGGATATAATGTTTTCTATTTAATAAAAACATTACTTTAATTTTAATTTAATTTAATTTATAAAAGAAATACTAATAATTGAGATCAATATAAAAACTTTAAAAAGTAAGAGTATAGCCCATAAATAAACATAATAAACATCAAATCAATTTATTTAGTATTAAATGTTTCATATTTTTCCCTATATATTCTTAATAAATATCAAAACACTTAATATATAATACATTTGACATTGCTAAACTAAAAAAATTCATAAAAGGTAACTAAATTATAACTTTATTTTAAAGTGTTATTATTGTTATTAATTATAAAAAAATTAATATTGAACTTAAACATATATATATATATATATAAATATGGAATAATATTTTTAATCATGAAAATTTGTGAATAGGTTTTGATACAATACCATGGTTTATCAATACCACATGATAAATATCAATTTTTAACTTATATATATTATTGAAAATATTATAAAATATTCCTTTCAGATTAAATCTATACCATCCACATAATAACTAGTGCAACCATATAAATGAAGGCTAGTAAATGTTGCTAGACAAATATATATAACAAGCCCTGCATGACAAGGTAGTCTCTGCCACTTATTAAGTTGATGTTATGTTTTTATAAAAATTGCAAATTGATACAATAAGGATTTGCATAAATTTTTGGTAGGTATTAACCACTACTAACTTTGCACATTTATACTTGCATAAACTTTTGGTGGGTAGTAACCACTACTAACTTTGCACATTTACACTTTTACTCCTACATGTTAAAGCTTTGAAGAAAACATAAATAATGGTAGGCCCTCCACATAGGTATATTTATTTCCATCTTGTTCTTATTCATTTTTTATGCAAATACTTGCTTAAATAAGTTATTTACATGAGTATGAGTTATTTTCAAGGATTTTAATTTTATGTGGTTTTCTTATGAAGCTTATCAACTAAAAATCATTGCACCAATATTTAAAAATAATGGCAATAAGATGATATCAATTAGCGATTACTAGGACTTGGAGATGAGAAAGTAAATACAAATATGAATCATAGTCATCTCCAAGCTGCAATTCGACAGAAGACGTGAACCATTGTCTACCCTATTGTTTCCCATGAATGGACTGACAACTTAGTGAGACAAAAGTTAATGTTCTTATGGGCACTAAAATAGGAAAACATATATTTAAGGTAAAATTCAGAAAATGTACATATGGAAATGAATAATAGTCGTGGTTTTTACTAATGTTTTATTTTGATTTAGGAATATTTTTGCACATCATGCTTTTTAAAGTGTGATTATTGTGTTTAAATCCAATTCCCTAGTTCATTTCATGAATATATATCTCTCAAGGATGTTTCAGTTGACTTCATGGTTGTGCAGCTTGAGTTTTCATGCAAAATAAATTGCTTTCATGTTATTCACCTTGGTAGTTCTCTATTTTAAAAGAAAAAGTTGTTTCAACTAGGGCTTTCAATTTGGTCTTGTATTATTCTATAAAAAACATATTGCATTGGGTTTGAACCAACCTTGAGACACATAAAGTGTAAAAACACATAGTAGCCATACTCTTCTGTATTCAACTCACCAAGTAAAAAGAAAGATTCAAAATTTACTCTTGTAAAAGCTCAAGTATTCATGACATCAATTAATTTGGATTGAAACATATTGAGATGGAAAAGAAAATTCTTATAAATACCCATGGCATCTGTTGACACCTAATCTTCATGATTGGGGGAATTTTGTGTAAATAATTAAATTAGAATGTGAACAGTCATCGGGAGATCAATTGAGCAATCACTCCTATTGTATATAACAATGACCTACCTATGGAATAAAAATGAATCAGTTGTTTGTTTTGTGGAGTTACTGCCTGGCCTGACATGGTATCAGAGCCAGCTCTTTTTAGCCTTTGTGTCCCTTGTAACTCCCTGTCTGCTCTCCATATAGCTGAGCAGGTTCTTCATAAAATTAGCTGCCCCACTGTCTGACTGTTCAGCTCTCTGTTTGATTCATAAACGTTTCTGACATGGTAGTTGCGCCTGACATGGTATCATTGCATACTATGACTGTGCGGATGACTGATTCATAAACGTTTCTGCCATGGATGCAGGCTTTGCCAGAGAATTGCAGTCTACGAGCCCTTTCTAGATTCCAATCTCTGCGTAGTCTATTCGTCTCTCTCATTCTGCTGTTTGATATGATTATGAGGCTTTGAAGTCTATCGCATACAAACGAACTGTTGTCTTCTTCCCGATTCAGATTACAAAAGTTCTGAGTTTCCATATTTTCGTTTCTCCTTTGAAAATCCTCTGAGAGCGAGACTGTAACAGAATTATTAAACGCAGGAATTTTTAAAGTGTTTGAGTTCGTATTTCTCTGGACTGACATGGTATACGAGTGGTATACGTTTGCATAACGTTTGGTAACGCTGTCCATAACGTTTGGTATTGAACCGCTTGTCCATAACGTTTGGTATCGTTGTATATGCCGTGTTGTTGTTTGACACAGCGTTTGAGTTTTGAATATTGAATGCGTTTGAATTATTGGACGCTGTTTGAATATTAACGCTGTCCCATTGAACTGTGTTGAATGGTTCTAACGCTGTCCAGTTTTCCTGTTTTAACGCTATATGGTATTGAACTGTGCGGTTGAAATGGTATTTGAAACCCTGACATGGTATTTGAACTGCGGCTTTATTGAGTGATATACACCGCTTATGAACTGCATTTGAATCCGTTGAATGGTCCAGCGAATGGTCTAGCGTATATATATTGAATGGTATATATATTGAATGGTTTCCATTTGAATCCTTTGTTGACTTTATATGTGCGTGGAGCTCTTGTTTAAAAGAAAAAAAGGGAGGTGATATGGAAATATTATATGAGGATGTTTTTATAAACATTGGAGGGATTTGAAGAAAACATAGTGCATAAAGTATTTGAAATCTTTTTGCCCTTTTGAGTACAATTTCACTGTATATCAGCAGAAGTATTTTTTCTATCAGCAGAAGTATTTTTTTTTACAGAATGCATTCAATCATCTCTATGGTAGGAATAGTTCTCACTGGCAAGGAGAACTATCCTGAATGGTCCCGGATGATAAAACACACCCTCATCTTCAATGAGTTGTGGAAAGGAGTGTGTGTCGGAGAAGGAGACAATGACCCTGTACAGCCTACCTCAGACAAAGAGCTCGTCATTTGGGAAAACAAGAACAACAAAGCCTATGCATTAATCGCAACATCTGTAAATGAAGAGGTGAGTTGTCATATTTCATCATATTCAACTGCCTTTGAAGCCTTACAAAAGCTGAAAGAACTCTATGACTCACATTCTGCACTTGAAGTTGTTCAGCTCATGATTAAACTCTTCACTCTTGAACTGAAAAATAATGATCCTCTTGCTCTTGCATCTGAAGTAAAGTCTATAATGCATGATATCAAATCCACTAAGGTTGAGCTGGATATCCCTCTTATTGCTTTTCTCAAGGCACTCTATCCTACTTACTCCAATTATCTTGAGTCTTTACAAGCAAATGGAAATCTTAAAGATATAACCTTTGACTCTCTTGTGAAAAAGTTTGCTGAAGAGAGAAAGCCTTTGGAAAGAAGACAACCCCTGAATCTTCTGAAGAGACTGTGCCTTGCTCATAAAGAAAAGCATCCTGCTCAAGATTCTACAAGAGGAAGAGGTGGATGAAGAGGAAGAGGAAGATATTTCAGAGGCAGGGGGGCAGACATTCTCAAGGAGAAAAGGCAAACTTACACTGCATTCACTGCAAAAGAAATGGATCACATGATGCCTCTACATGCAAGCTACCATGGGACAAAATTGAGCAGAAAAGAAACCAACAGAAAGGTAAAACTGATGATACAGACAAAGGTAAAGCACCTGAATCCACTCACTATATTGAGGCACAATGTAACATTGGAGTAAATGAAGATTTGTTTAATGCTTCACTTGCTTCTTCGAAAAATGATTGGTTGCTTGATTCAGGAGCAACCTGTCACATGACTCATAGAAAAGATTTTTTTGAAGATTTCACTGATAATGTTGATGGAGCAGTATACTTTGCAGATCAGTCAAAAATCAAGCCATCAGCGCTTGGCACAATCAGGCTTAAACTGCCTGGTCTTCCAAACTTTCTTCTGGATCATGTTCTATATCTCCCATAGCTCAAAAGAAACTTGTTGTCCTTGGTCCACATCTGCCAGCAAGGTCACTCCATTCATATGTTTGAAGGCAAGCTTGAGGTAAGAAAAGCATCTAACCACTCACTTGTCATGAGGGGAATAGAAGAAGAAAGGCTTCTCAAACTACAAGGAACCTCTGCTCATGCACAACATTTCTCATATATTTCTCATCATGAAGAAGGTACACTTCCATCAATTTTATTATGGCATGCTAGATTTGGACATTTAAACTATGACAGTCTCCTCTTATTGAAGAAAAATGGTGTTTCTGGTTTGCCTACAATTCCTAGAAAACTTAAGCAATGTGATGCTTGCATTCTAGGAAAGCATAGCAAACAGTCTTTTCATGATTCACATTCAAGAGCACATAGGAAGCTTGGACTTATTCATTCAGATTTATGTGGTCCAATGCCTGTTCCTTCTGCAAATGGAAATAAATATATCATGACATTTATTGATGACTACACCAGAATGTGTTGGGGTTATTTATTGAAGAACAAATCTGATGCTTTCCAAACATTCAAGAATTTTCATAAATGGATTGAAAATGATGCACAATCTCATATTGGGTCTATTCACACTGATAATGGAAAAGAATATACATCAAATGAATTTGAAAACTATCTTCACCAACATGGGATCAAACATCAAACAACTGTGCCTTACAATCCCCAACAGAATGGTGTAGCTGAAAGAATGAATAGAACAATCTTGAATATGGTACGATCCATGCTTTTCTTCAAAAATTTAAAGATAATGTTTTGGGCTGATGCTGTTCTATGTGCTACATATATAAAGAATAGATGTCCATCTAATGCTATAAGAAACAAGACTCCTTATGAATTGTGGTATGGACATGTTCCTTCGGTAAAACATCTCAGGGTCTTTGGTTCCACCTATTATGCTTTGATACCAAAGGTACATAGAAACAAACTTGGTGCTAGAAATCGTAAGTGTATCTTCCTGGGGTATTCAAACACCTCCAAAGCATACCGCCTTTATGATGAAGTAAATAAAAAGTTTGTTGTATCTAGAGATGTAATTTTTCTTGAATCATCCAAATCTGACAATGTTGTTGAGCGACAACTTGATCGCTTGGATAGATTCGCAAAAACAAAATCATTTCAAGAATTTGATAATCAGATTCCACATCTTGAAGGGGGGATTCCTATACTAGATCAACATGTGGAATCTTCTTTTGAAGAACACTCTCCCCCGCATGAAATTCCAACAACGGATGATGCTTTAATTGATGTAATTGATAGAATTGGGAGCCTCAATCTTGATTCAGTCCCAACTCAATCAACAGAGCAGCCTGGACCATCTCAGAAAGGTCCCCCAAAGTGGCTGACAAAGACACTTGAAAGTGTTCATCCCGATGAAATTGGAAAAACAGGAACCAGAAATTCAAACCGACAAAATGGAGGTGATGTAGATGACTCTAATTCACCTGTTGATATGGATGTTTCTTATGATTGCGAATTGAACTTGTCTACATATTTTGAACCAACTTCCTTTAAAGAAGCTGCTTCTCATGATGAATGGCAAGAAGCGATGCAAAAGGAGTATGATGCCCTCATAAAGAACGGCACTTGGAAGCTGGTTGATCCTCCATTTGGAACCAAACCAATTGGCTGCAAGTGGGTCTACAAGAACAAGTACAAAGCTGATGGCTCACTTGACAAGCACAAAGCTAGGCTTGTGGCAAAAGGTTTTGCATAGAAGGAAGGGGTCAACTATGAGGAAACTTTTGCCCCCATAGCAAAATGGGCCACCATCCGGACACTCTTTGCACTAGCAGCTCATAACGGTTGGAAAGTCCATCAAATGGATGTAAAAACTGCCTTCTTGAATGGAGATCTAAAAGAGAATGTTTTTATGTCCCAGCCTGAAGGATTTGCTATGAAAGGACATGAACATAAAGTATGAAAACTTGTGAAGTCCTTGTATGGCCTCAAACAAGCACCACGAGCCTGGTATGAAAAACTAACTGAGCATCTTCTGAAACTCAACTTCAATCATTTTGATCTTGATGATGCAACTTTATTTGTCAAGAAAGTTGGCAAAACAGTTGTATATCTTGTGGTATATGTAGATGATCTTTTAATGACAGGGAACAATGAAAGCTACATTGCATCCATAAAGAAGGAATTGGGGAAAAGTTTTGAAATGACTGATTTGGGCTATGTTCATTACTATCTTGGCATTGAAGTAACCCAACATCCAAAGTCCATATTTCTTTCTCAAAAGAAATACATTGGAGATTTGTTGAACAGGTTTGGCATGACAGAGTGCAATCCTCTTACTACTCCAATGGAACAAAACTTAAAGCTCACATCTATTGAAGGAAAGGAATTTGAGGATGCAACAAAGTATAGACAGCTTGTAGGAAGTCTCATCTACCTCACTACTACCAGACCAGACATTTCATTTGATGTTGGAATCCTCTCCAGGTTTATGCAAAAGCCTTGTGAGGGACATTGGTCTGCTGCAAAAAAAGTTCTAAGGTACTTGAACGGAACTCAAGACATTGGAATCAAGTATACACAGGTGGACGACTTCAGCTTGATTGGATACTCTGATTCAGATTTCGATGGAGACAAAGAAACTGGGGTATCTACTTCAGGATATGCTATGAGTCTTGGATCAGGAGCTGTCTCCTAGAGATCACGCAAACAATCAGTTCCAGCAGATTCCACAACAGAAGCAGAATACGTGGCAGCAGCTGAAGCAACGAAAGAAATTATGTGGCTCAGGAAAATTCTTGAAAATTTGCAGGTAAAACAAGTACAATCAACTCCACTCATGATTGACAACACCTCTGCAATAAAGTTGGCCAAGAACCCAAAGTTCCATGATCGAACAAAGCATATCAATACTAAATATCATCTGATTCGACATCATGTTGAGGCCAAAACAATCCATCTCCATCATTGTTCCACAAATGAGCAAATTGCATACATCTTCACCAAAGCACTTGGAAGGGAAAAGCTTGAACGATTCAGAATGATGCTTGGACTCACCAACATCCCTTCAGATTAAGGGGGGGAATGTTGACACCTAATCTTCATGATTGGGGGAATTTTGTGTAAATAAATAAATTAGGAATGTGAACAGTCATCGGGAGATGAACTGAACAATCACTCCTATTGTATATAACAATGACCTACCTATGGAATAAAAATGAATCAGTTGTTTATTTTGTGGAGTTACTTCCTGGCCTGACAGCATCAAATCATTTGGAACATAATATTTAATAGTTGTATTAAATGTTTGCTAAAAAAGTTAAGAAAAATATTTTTAAATCGATTAGATATGTCACAGATATAAAGATGAAAAATTGGGGTACCAATTCACCTCAGATGACATGTTCTTTGCATAAACATTACAACCTGAGAAAATGAAAAGTATTTTCCTTCTAATAAAAAGTTATGTTCATAACCCCAAGGGTTAACTCAATTGGTTGAGTTCTCGTTGCTAAGTACCTTGCCATTAGGAGGTCATGGGGTGAATTCTCCTCAATAGCCTCGGGTTTAGGCTCTCCTAGTTTGGCCAGCAGGATGTGTTCCCTTTGGGTTGATCTGACTAGATCTTCCTCGAAAAAAAGCACTTCAAATTGTTTACAAGAAATTAGATTACAACATCTCTACCATCCTGCTCCCTTCAGGTTGATCTGACTGGATTTTCCTTGAAAAAAACACTTCAAATTGTTTACAAGAAATTAGATTACAACATCTCTACCATATTAGATTGGAGAGCGCCTCTCAGTACAACTACCCCTCCATATTCTGACATATAACCTAAGAAGAAACACATGCTTTAACTATATGGCCTATTCAATTCATATGTTTGTATATATATGTGTGTGTGCCAAGTCTCATGAGCACAACTGGTTGAGGATGTGTCTCGTTAGTAAGACAACCCAAGATTGAACTTCACAGAGGTTATTGTGCCCGTGCTAGGGGGAGAAGACATGCTAAATTCCAATTAGCGTAGGGTTGGTGTGGGCTAGGCCGAGTGCGATCCCCGAGTGATTTTGAAGGCTTATATGCCCATAGTTCGCGGTTTCTGAAGCCATAGGTCAAGCTCGGATAAACACAAACCACTTGACAAACAAAAATAAAAATGAAAGTTATGCTCATGTTGTCGACATAATGATATATGCATAAAGAAATATCAAACCGTAAATTCTTCTATCGTATACTAGACTAGCCAAAACACCAAATCAACAACTAAATGCCTATCAAAATTCTTTTGTAGAGAATTGATAGCAATATTCCAGGTCTCTTGAAGTCACAAACACCATAAGATTGCAATTCACAAATCACCTAGATGCTTATAGAAAGCAAAATTATGATAAAATGTTTTTTTGCTGTTAAAAATATATTGTTGTGATACAAAAAAAGATTGACAAATTAAAACAACACAAAAAATAATATAAAACACTATGCAGATATATTTCACGATGAATGAAAGAACCCAAGATGTTTATAAGACATTTTCAACTGAAAACTCAAAAACCCATGATGACATACTCATATCAATAGTTACTATGAATGAAGAAACTCGTTTTTTGTTGTGATAATCACATTAACTTCAATTCAATAATCGAAAACTGAAGGACAAAAAAAATTGCATCCAAAAGGTTAGAAAAAATTGCATCCAAAAGGTTAGTGCAATTATTTACACTCTGAAATTGTAAAGCGATGGTTGTTGGATATCTCTGCCTCAATGAGCCATGTAGTATAAGTGTTGAATTTATTTGTTTGGAGAAAGCTTCTTTTGTTTGCCTTGTTGTTTTAAATATATAAACACATTATTACTATTTTTTATATTCTTAAAAACATTATATAAAACAAACAAAATTGTTTATGTTAGAACATGAAAATGCTTCATCTTTTAAATGCATACTAACGGATAATGACTTGCATAAATTTTTGGCGGGTAGTAACCACTACTAAGTTAATGGTAGGCAGTAACTCTTGGTAGGTATATTTATTTCCATCTTGTTCCTATTCATTTTTTATGCAAATAGGTTATTTATGTGAGTAAGTGATGGTAAATAGGTTATTTATGTGAGTATGAGCTATTTTCAAGGATTTAAATTTTAGATGGTTTTCATATGAAGCTTAGCAATGAAAAATTATTACACAAATATTTAAAAATCATGGCATAAATATTGCAACTAATCCAAAAATTATGGCCAAAAAATTTGATGCTACACTAAGACCTTCAAAATTATGGTTGAATCAAATGTTTGAAAACTATTTTTTTTCAATAATATTGAAAAATAAATATTTGTTTTTCAAAGTTTAACATTATAATTTGCATTGGCCAAGTGGTCAACATACAAAATATTGATAGAGACCTACCTTGGTAGGGACTAATATAATCATTGAAACATTTTCTTCATCATACATATGGAATTGCTAAAATTTAAAAAAATAATAAATATTAACCAAATTATAAATTAAAAAAAAAAACATGTAACAAGATTCTTAACCATGGAAATTCATCCTGACTTTACTATGGAGATTCTTAATTTGTAAATATAGTTTGTTACAATACCATGTGCCAATATCATTGCTTATCAATTACCATATGCTCTAAAAAACCTCATAACTCATTTCATATGACAATTTTTTTTAATTGATGAATTTAAATAAAATGGCAAAAATATCTTCCCGCGATTCAACTCCCCAGTAGTGACATGATGAGCTATAAGGGTGAAATCCTAAAGATGGGTTACACTTTATAAGCATTGTGAAGTTTGATAAGACAATATGTGGAGAATAATGTTGTTTTCCTAATGATATTTTTTGCAAAAAAAATTAGTGTCATATAATCTCTCAGTTTTCTACTAATTGCAATATATGTCCTTCCAATTTTTCACAAAACTTAAGAGGTATGTGTGTGTTCATGTAGCATAAATTAGTCTAATATATATATATATATATATATATATATATATATATATATATGAACATGATTTACACGAAGATAACTAAGTTTTACAAATTAAATTTTTTTGTATGCAAAATTATATTTTTATTATTTTTTGAAGTTCGCGAAGTAATATTTCAATTGTAGACTTAAGATTTTCAACTCTTTAAATAAATTGAAAAACCAGTACCCTTTTGAATAAACAAAGATACTGGAATTTTTTTTTTTTAAATCGTGATGTATATTTTATATTATTGTTTTTTATTCAACCCCTTTGAAACTGTCCAAAAAAATTCCAAACTTTATGTTTAAAATAAATTAGATGAAAAATATCATATGAATTCGAAATGTCAAACTGATATGCCATTGGATAGAGGATTCCTTTATGAATCCAACATGATCAACTCCTTCACCTAAGGACAATTTTTCCCCTAAATCCGCTAGGGTACGAAATTGTGTTGTAGGAAATTTTACAGAAGGGGTGTTGAAATTATGGATTTTAGGACTTCAAAGGCTCGATCGAGTTTTTAAATTTCAAATTCAAATAGCTTGAGCCATTTATGTGGTTAAATAAAGGCTCTATCGAGCGTTTAAATTTCAAATTCAAATAGTTTGAGCCATTTATGTGGTTAAATAAAGGCTTGATCTAGCCTATAGCTAGATCTAGCCTATAACTAATTCTAGATTTAAGGCTCAATCAAGTGTTTTTTTTTTAATTCCATAAGCGTTTTTTTTAAATTCCATGCCTAGGTTGTATTGGCATGAAATTTAAAAAACATAGCTTGATTGAGCCACTAACTCTATCGAGCTCTTAGTTAACCACTATCTTCTAGCCCCTACGGTTAGCTTATTTGGTTGAGTCCCTATAGTTAAAACACCTTTGCTATTGATACATTTATAAATATTATTATTAAATTTTAAATAATTGTAAATTCAACCCTCTCCATAATTAATACAGAAAGCATTTAATAAATTATAACTTAGGATTTATCCTTAAAGTTAATATAATTTTCCAAAACATTTACTAATTAAATGAAATTTTAACCGATCTTCGAAAGGAAACCGGGAAAGGGCGGGTCTCGGTAGGAGACAAGGCTAGATCAATAAATTAAATTTGATAGAGATTTATTGAGAGGAAATCACAGATGGATTAGATTTTACATAACAATTGAAATTGAGTTCAGTGAATGTTGAAGGGGACATTTAACTAACAATACATTACATTGTAATTAAAAAGCTTAATTGCCATTTAAAAAACACAATGGATAAAAGTTAGATTATCGCAATCCGAAAAAAAAGGAAAAAAAAAAAAAACAACTTGTGAGAGGATTACTCAAAAGTTTTGGAGCATGGATCGAGTGAAAAATTATTATTATTATTATTATTAATATATTTTTATAATAAATTACATTATTTTTATAATGTTTTTGTCGTAAATTTTACACCATAAATTTTGAATATATAAACAATTTTGACGGTAAATATCGTTCTCAAGTGACAATCACTCCAGACAACATTAGTAGAGGGGGGTAGGGATGGCAGAGGCCGTCATGTATAGCAGGCAGGTCTCGCTTTTATGAGGACACACCGACGACCGATCTTACTAATTTAGGCAAAGCAACGGCTACTTATACATGCAATTCTTGGTACGGGGTGATTTATCCGTTAAATATAGTTAAAAATTTTGTTATATCTTCAAGATTCTTCCTCCAAACTAGGAAAACTAATTCAAATCATCAAATTCAACTAATTAATTGTTATGTTTTGAAATTTCAACCTATTAATTGTTATGTTTTGAAATTTCAACCTGATTTATACCGATATTTGTTTCCTAATGGTAAAACATGTCTTATCAATATATAAAAAGCATTACACATTGAAGTGGGTTTAACAGGGGAAAAAAATTATTAAGTTTAAATTAATGATATAAGAAATTTTTCTAAGAAATTATATTAAAATTTTTTGGTCTAAGTGTTTGCAACCAAGCAGTGTGGTACATTTTTAGTGGGGGAGAAGCATCCCCGCTGAAGAATCATCATACAACATATATCGCCGAAGCGAGCAGATTTCATCATACAACATTTATCGCCGAAGCGAGCAGAATTACGTCATCATCGAAACACATACGTCATCATCGAAACAAATGTGCTGCAGCATCGCGCAGCTCCCGCAGGAATCGAACGTGGCTGGGGGGTGCGAAAGCCAACCGCCCCAACCAACACATCATGCACTCATGGTACATTTTCAAGACAAGATGAAGAACAGATCTAGAAAAAAAGTTAAATACAAAGATAGACCATCCTAACCATTAAAAAAAAGCAACAACAACTAAATTTGACTAAGGAAGAAAAAGGGAATAATTTTTTTAATAATATTTATTTTATTTATTTATTAATTTATCTAAACGACTATATTTGAATAAAGGAAGATTAATTTATTTATTAATTAGTTTGTGTGAATTTTAAGTTTTATTAAATAACTTATTCAAAGTTCTAGAAAGAGTTCATGTCAAAACCACAACTAAAGCATCTCCAATATTGTTGAGAGCCTCTTATAAATGGATAGATCGTTAAACATTGAGGTAGAAACCACATGGAAAGCATCACAACAAATTTTATAAATGGATAAGGGAGAGAATAAATTTGATTTTTTTCTTTATTTTTACCATTTAAATGATTTAAATAAATTAAATTTAAAATATTTTTTATATAATTTTTTATTAATTAAGTAGAATTATAATATATATATATATATATATATATATATATATAAATATATAAATAAAGAGTAAATGATTTTGTGTGATTTAACCTAAGTCAATATAGTGAATCGTTTATATTGAGTTAGAATGAATTAATAAATAAATTTACTTGAGATTGAAATTTTATTTTTTAATAATATAATTATATATATATTTGGATGGGGTGATTAGTGTAAAAATGGAAGGGGCAGATGTCACTACTTCACTTAATTAATAGGATCAAGATAATTAATCTAATTTTGGGCTAAATGAAGCACCACAATACGAAGGAAGTTGGTGATTTTGTATGTGAGAGGGGGATGGAGCATATGTCGTGCATGCAAGCAAGAATGCACATGGGCGATTTCGTGGCTAGCAAAGTCATCTTTGGCAATTGTTTTAGACTACAATCGACATTGTTGGGCGTGGAATCTCTCCACAGTGTGTTTTGGGGCTCAAAACCCAAGTTTTGAGTATTATTGTTGAAAAGACTCAGTGAATTGCGAGCGCAGAGCACAAATTGTATGTTAGAGTCATAGGGTTGTCCGCCCTAAGTTTTGAATGTAGTGTCAGCCTACCGGACCATGGGATTGTAAAAATAGAGTGAGGCTCTAAGTTGTAAAGATAATTAGAGATAGATAGAGGAACGAATGGAGTCTAGAAGATAGTGAGCATAGAGTAAAGGTCTAAGGGCTTTGGGTTGTAGTAGTAGGAAGAGGCTCTGTAGCTGAGTGTACAGAGGCCTACTAGAATCCGCAGCTGAGTGCGCGGACCCCTGCAGCTGAATGCGCAAGGTGGAGGTGAGTCTGTAACCAAGGAAGAAGAATAATAAAGAGATGTTTGATTCCAAATCTTGTGTATCTGTTTTGAGTTATTATATGGTTGATAGCTTTTGCAATTATACTGTTTTATTTATTGCGCACACTGATATGAATGGTGAACACTGTTAAGTATAACTAAACACATGCAAATAAGCTATGTGGTCAACTAATGTCAGGTTAATAATAAGGGATTGGGTACTAACGCAGATCGAGCCCCAAGTAGGGTTGTGCGAAGACAGCATCACAAGCTGCGAGGTACTAATAGGTGTGCGTACCGACATGCGCGCAGGGTCAAACTGCGGACCACCAAAAATCATCAAACATCTCTAGGGTGCAGAAACCTGGTTCTAGCACCCTCCCATACTACTTCGGCTGAGACCTTAGTCCACACTCCACGAACTATTGCCGAAAGGGCCAGTAATATCGAGATTTGTTTGGCTAAATCACCTTTGAACCTAGGTCAGGCCCCAACAAGCCAACAAATGGTTCTGTTGTCGGGACAGGGATCTGCATAAGGAATGTCCGATGTCGTGTCACTGGAATTCAACCAAGAAAGAAACTGAAGGGTGGTTGGACAAGAAGACTCATGAGTTCGCGGCGTAGGAAAACAGGAATTTGTGAGTATCTAAGGAACAATGGTTGGAATGCTACTTATATATGAAAATCCACAAAATTTTATTTGCATCCTTTCCTTCTAAGTTATATGAGTGGATCGCGGAGCTAACAGACAGTCACGGAAGGTGCAGGCTCGATAAACCATTCGTGTGGACTTCAGAATTAGTGCGCAGATTAGAAGCATTAGGAGACAAGATCGCACGAGTTGTGGACCATTGGCTCAATCAGATTATAGGAGGATTTATCACTGAGTTCGTGGTAGATACGACCGTCAACTACAGTGAGGTAGAATGACGCTTCCTCAAAGGACCGCGAGGTAAGTATATTAAATCTTTGAATACCTGGATTAAGATGCTATTGTGTGAAAAGCGGGTTATGTGAATAAATTAATGTTTGGGACTACGCGAAGTGGGAAGATCTACAGAAACGGAAGTAGTGAAGAGTTAGAAACTAGTCCCTTAATTTCACCCTCGCAGGAAAGCAAGGAAGAGCTCGCGAAAGTTTCTCCGAGAAGCGCGGTTAGTCTAATAAGACAACGAATTCCGCGCTTACCACCTCCACCTACACCGCCACTCGTCTCACCCTCTTCACCTCCATCTCCACCCACCCCACCTCCGCCACCACCACAGTTCAGTATGGCGAGTGCGATCAAACTGTTGGTATTCATAGGAGTAGGGAATGAAGATCTGGACCAATTCTGGTTCGTGGTAAGGGCGATATGGGAAGCACAAGGAGTCGTGGATGACAATATAAAGAAGGCTACGCTGGTAAGCGCGTTGCAGGATCGTGCATTAACATGGTACATTAAGCATTCTAATGACCATCCAAACGCAGGAATCACAGAAATCCAGGCCACGCTGAATAGGGAATTTAGCAGGCCAAAGTCAGAGACACAATCAATTATCGGGTTTAAGGAGATCGCGAAGCTCCCAGGTGAGAACCCCTAGGATCTGGACTAGAGGCTGAAGAGTATGATTCATGAAGCCAACATGACTTTGATGGATGGAAAGCACCACGCCTGGTTTGTAGCATCATTAACACCGCATTTAAGGACGGCGTTGTCACAACAAAAGCTTTCCACCCAGGGCGAAACCTTGGAGATGGCAATGAGATTGCATCAAACCCCTATACAAGATCCTGGTATGGGAGTCCAACAAATCCACGCGCAACTACAAAATCTGTGTCTGGAAATGCAAAGTTTGGAAGAAGACAGGACACCTAGGCCAGAGGCGCGTGAGGAGGTATGGTGCATAAAATGCAAATGCCAGGGGCATGACAAGGACCATTGTCCAGTATTCACGAGTTACTTGGCAGGAAGAGGGTCAATGTTGTTAAGACCTGAGGCACAAGCAGTACCAAGTGCGATGCCCGCACTATGGTGTGCGATCTGTCAGATAGGAGGAAAACACACTACGGATAATTGTCATCTATTGCAGAAGTATATGCAGACGTCCCAACAATTGTTTTGTAATTTTTGTAGGTCGGTATGCCATGATGAATGCACCTGTAGAAGCTACGAACTAATGATGGATCAGACTCCTACCTACAGGGTACAGACCAAAATGTGAGCCATCGACCCTAATGCAGGAATGGCATGAGCTAGATTTCAGGGGCATAGACGAGGTCGAGGTGGAATGGGACCAGGAAGGGGTCATGGACAACTAATTTGATACAATTGCGGAGGGCCCAGACACTATGCCCGTGATTGTACGAATCCGAAAAGAATATCATGTTTGTACTGTACTCAGTTTGATAATATAGTTTGATCATGAGGCAGAAGACTGCCCTACCTTTATAGCGAGGCTACGCGAAAAAGGGGTACTCCAGCCTCCCCCGACTCAGAATTTGCAAATGATGAGGTTTGAGCATGCAAAGAAGACCCGAATGTAAACATAGTGCTCAAAAGCAGTATCACCACTGGAGATGATAAAGGGAAGCCGCCAGAAGAAAGTGCGTGGGTTCACAAGGCTCCTATAAAGGAAGCTGAATTTGATTTGGACCGCGCGAAGGATACGTTCATAGAAGCTAAGAAGAGCTTCACGGAGGCTTCCGCTTCAAGTAGTAAGGATCAACTAGAACCAGGGATGGATCCTTCAATGCTCACTACCTTTCTTGAGACATACATGAAACTGTTGCACGACAATAAGGCAGTAAAAATACTATAGGAACTTATCAATAGGTGTGTGGCATCAGGAGAACCGCGCGTGGTCTGGAAACTTGGAAAGAATGCATTATGCATAAGAAGGGAAATGAGGTTGAATACGCAAACCAGCAAGTATGAAATGGATCAGGTAATCCTGGATCTCGGATCAAACGTGAGTGTACTGCCGAAAAAAACATGGGAACGCATGGGAAAACCCACACTACAATGGTCTCCTATTCACTTGCGAATGACAAAGCAGCAGAAGATCCTTCCCATGGGAAGATTGCAAGGGGTAACAGTGGATATTGAAGGTGCGAGCGCGTTGGTGGATTTCGAAGTGATAGAGATTGTTGATAACAACAATCCCTATCCTGTGCTACTAGGAATAGACTAGGCCACCAAAATGAATGGAGTCATAAATGTGAAGAAGCGCAAAATGATTTTTGAGAAAAAGTCATTACGCGTAGTAGTACTGCCAGATCCGGCCGAAGGAGCACGATACACTGAACCGGTGCGCGATGATGATAGTGATGACAATCTCAATTGTATCTACAAGATAATAGCATGAGAACAGGACTGGGTGAACCCAATTGCAGATGGTAGGATTTCTTGGGAGCGCAAAAGCTCCTGCACTTCACATTCGGAACAAAGAAATAGAGATAGCAGAATCAGTTGCACGAAGTAACAACGCTTAATTACAACATGATGGTTAGATCACTACGCTGTGTGACAACAAAGGAAAGGGATCTGCCTGGGCATGACGGGTTGAGAACGATGGATGAATTCCTAGAAAAATTTAAAAGTGCAGTGCCAGAACAGTAGCGGTTCGATGCTTTGAAATAGGCACTGTGCGCAACACCTGCAAGGTGGTGGGGTACACATCAGGGAAATTTTGAGGACTGGCGCGGATGCAGAAGGATGGTGCTCCTATGATTTGGGAAACCATAGATGCGGCTAGCAGACAAGTATGACGGACAGGATGATCCACATATACACCTCGCAAAATGGACCAAGGTCCACGGGGAAGAGCCACAGCCTAAATGGGTACATTTATTCTATCATACACTAAATGTCATACCCATGAATTGGTATACTGAGATGGAGCTATGCCATGGTACGAGCAAATGTGATATCTTGACGAGGGATTTCTGTTAACTTTCACGTTTGAAGATCGTTGGTGGGATACTGTTGACGATGCACTACAGGCAGTAAAAGCAACTATTTTCAAAATACCCCAGGAGCCAATGGAGGTACTTCAGCCAGAATGGGCGACACAGTTGAGCTGTGCGCTGGAGTGTTACAATGTAACTGTTGAGGAGGATGATGAGGACCCACGAAATATTAACATTCTAGAAATGGAAGGCTGTCGCGAGGTTCGCAGACCATCGATTGAGGACCCCGACATCACTACGCTGCTAAAAACAAAGTAGGTAAACATTGGAACGGAGGTGGAGCCAAAGTATGCAACACTTGGGGACTATTGGGATGATGCCATGGTGGATAAGGTCACTGAGTTACTCCACGAATACCAAGACTTGTTCCCGACCAAAATTACAGACTTAAAAGGGATCATTGGCGACTTAGGGATGATGAAGATCACCTTGAAACCCAACGTGAAGCCGGTTAAGTAGCAACCTTACCGCTTGAATCCAAAATATAAGGAAAAGGTCCGCAAAGAATTAGACAAAATGCTCGTAGCCGGAATTATTGAGCCAGTGGAAGAATCCAACTGGGTGAGTCCTATGGTAGTACAGGAGAAAAAGCAGAAAGGCGAAATAAGAATATGCATGGACCTCAGGAAGTTGAACGATGCCTGTATACACGATCCATTCCCGACACTGTTCACAGATGAAGTACTGGAGAATGTTGGCGGTCAGGAAGCATACTCATTCACGAATGGGTTCTCAGGGTACCATCAGATCAAGATCACACTGGAAGACAGGAGCAAAATGACCTTCGCAACAGAATGGGCTGCTTTCAATAAACCGTTATGCCGTTTGGATTGAAGAACGCACCAGCCATCTTTTCGCGCATTGTTGTGGCTGCATTCAAAGAATACATCCACAAGTTCTTGGAGGTCTATCTGGATGATTGGTTTGTCTTTGTATTAGTTAAGCACCATGTAGCAAACTTACGCTTGATGCTGGATACTTGCCGTTGACACTAGATTGCGCTGAACCTTAAGAAGTGCACATTCCTCGTTCCCTTTGGAAAACTACTGGGACATGTGGTCTGAAAACAAGGACTGATGGTGGACCCTACGAATATTGCCGCTATTCTAAATTTGGAAGCACCGCGAAGTGTTAAACAACTACGCGCTACCTTGGGACACACCAGATACTATAGGAAGTTCATCAAAAGTTATGCCCAAATAACAACGCCAATGGAAAGGCTATTGAAAAAGGATGTTACATATTGCTGGAATGACGATTACATGAAGAGTTTGAGTATCTTGAAGGGGAAACTGACCTCCGCTCCAATCCTGGTCTTCCCAAAATGGGATGTGGAATTTCATGTACATGTTGATGCGTCGTGTATTGCGCTGGGAGTAGTACTCACACAGGAGGGCGTGAAGGGCATGGATCACCCAATTGCATTTGCAAGTTGGAGATTGTCCAAAGCAGAAAATAACTATTCCACCACCAAGCACGAGGAGTTAGCGATGGTGTACACGCTCCAAAAATACTGCCACTATTTACTCAGAGGAAATTTCAAGATGTATATCGACCATTCCGCGTTGAGATACTTGGTCAATAAGCTTGTGTTTGGGGGCGCATATGCAGATGGTTCTTACTGTTCCAAGAATATGATTTTGAGGTCATAGTCAAGCCGGGACGCCTGAATGCAGGACCAGATCACTTGTCACGAATTAAGACGGGCGAGGAACCCACGAATTTGGAGGAGGGACTACCTGATGCACAACTCTTTGCAGTGCACATCACGGATGGACACTTTGAAGATATAATCCATTTTTTGACAATAGGGACTACGCCGAAGGAATACTCAGTCCAATAGAAAAAGGAATTGGTGGTGCGCACGACGAACTTTTCTATCATCGTGGGGCACCTATACAAAATGGGAAATGATGAGATATTGTGAAGATACATACCTGAATTTGAACGAGGTCAGATCCTTGCGGAAGCACATGGGGGCGCTGCAAGAGGACACTATGCAGGATGCGTGACTGCACAAAAGATTCTTTACATAGGGTTATGGTGGCCAACCCTACACCAGGATTCGAAAGTACACTGTAAGGCCTGCGATATATGTCAAAGGACTGGAAAACCCTCACGGAGGGATGAGATGTCGTTAAATCCACAAATGACACTGTAGCCGTTTGAAAAATGGGCAATCGACTTTGTGGGACCGATCAAACCTCAGGGAAAGATGGGCACGCGCTACATCATCACCGTGACAGAGTACCTGACACGATGGGTGGAAGCGCAGCCGGTCAAAGACTGCACGATCGCTACAACTGCAAAGTTTTTGTTTGAAAACGTGTTGACCCGATTTGCCTGTCTGAAAATATTAATGAGTGATTGCGGAACACATTTCCTGAATGAAAGCATCAGCGTGCTCACAAAAGAGTTCTAGATGTATCATCAGAAGAGTACACTGTACCACCCACAAGCTAATGGGACAGTAGAGGCATTCAACAAAATACTGGAGACTACGTTGACCAAAGAGTGCAACGTGCATCGAAATGATTGGGACCTGTGCGTACTTGCTGTACTATGGGCTTACAGGACAACGTGCAAGAAATTTATGGGACAAACACCTTTTCGGTTAGTTTATGGCGTGGAAGTTGTCATGTTGATGGAATACATTGTACCTAGTCTGTGAATAGCAGCGCTCACAGGGATGACGGACCGCGAAGCTCTAGAGGAAAGGCTCGCGCAATTGGAAGAACTCGAGGAGGAATGGTTTTTGGCTAGATTTCATCAGCAGGTACAAAAGTAGCGTGAAAAAGCCTGGCACGACCGCCATATCAAGTTTCGTACCTTCAAGGTAAACGACTTAGTTCTGCTGTGTGACAAGAAGTTTGAAAAATTTCTAGGAAAATTCAGAATGCACTGGCTGGGACCATACGTGGTTAAGGAGGTCATAGACAGAGGCGCGGTCCAGCTAGTCAAACTAAATGGAGAACCCTTCCCAATCAAAGTAAACGATAGTCGCTTGAAGCCCTACACGGGTGGGTCAGTTATTTGACTAATTGGCCAAAGCACAGTCTTCTCAACTCGAGGAGCCGGACAAGGGTGCGGGACTATAAACATACGCATTAGATGCCGGTACAGATGTAAGGACCCTATTTAGACATGGAGGGATCATAAGACAGAATGCAGCAGGTTCAGCAGGAAGCAGTTCAGTGTGCTACCGACATTCAGGTTGTTCGGGATCAGCTGGAGGGACTCCACGCCAAGATCGCTGCGCTGAGAGAGTGACTCGAGGGCGAGTCATGATGTTTGTGTTAGGGGCCTGTTGGGCATGGAATCCTCCGACAGTATGTTTTGGGGCTCAAAACCCAAGTTTTGAGTATTATTGCTGAAAAGACTTTGCAAATTGCGGGCACCGAGCGCAAATTGTATGTTAGATTCATAGGGTTGTTCAGCCTACCCATGGTCTGCGGACCATGGGATTGTATAAACAGAGCGAGGCTCTAAGTTGTAAAGATAATTAGAGATAGATAGAGGAACGAAAGTAGTATAGAAGACAATGAGCATAGAGTAAAGGTCTAAGGACTTTGTGTCATAGTAGTAGGAAGAGGTTCTGCAGCTGAGTGCGAAGAGGCCTAGTAGAGTTTGCAGTTAAGTGCGCGGACCTCTGCAGCTGAGTGCACAGGGTGGAGGCAAGTCTATAACCAAGGAAGAAGAATAATAAAGATAAGTTTGATTCCAAATCTTGTGTATCTGTTTTGAGTTATTATATCGTTGATATCTTTTTCAATTATAATGTTTTATTTATCGCGCGCACTGATATGAATGGTGGACACTGTTACGTATAACTAAACACATGCAGATAAGCTACGTGATCAACTAATATCGGGTTAATAGTAAGGGATTGGGTACTAACGCAAATCAAGCCCCAAGTAGGGCTGCGCGAAGGCAGCATCACAGGTTGCAAGGTACTGATAGCTGCGGGTAGCGATGTGCACGCAGGGTCAAACTACGGACCACCAAAAATCATCAGACATCTTTAGGGTGCAGAAACCTGGTTCTAGCACTCTCCCATACTACTTCGGGTGAGACCTTAGTCCGTGCTCCATGGACTGTTGCTGAAAGGGCCAGTAGTACCGCGATTTGTTTGCCTAAATCACCTTTGAACTTAGGTCAGGCCCCAACAAGCCAATAGACATTAATTAGTTCATCCATACACTAGAGAAAATGGCATTGTAAGGAGGAGGACAACGACTTTGTGCATGTGAGGGGGGTGGCAATTATGCTGAGCATGTTGGTAATAACTCTTATGGGGGACACTACAACCCAGGGTGCACTAGTGATAAGATGGATAACATAACAAATTGAGAGAAACAGGGAGGTAGCGACAGGAACAGGGAAGGGCAAACCTATAGTGAATGCTCAGTTCACACAAAGTAAGTCATATCTTTCTGTCTAGGTCATTGAGGTGAATCCCATTATGCTGAGGGAGGGAGGCCAAGTGAGGAGAGGAGCTTCATACTACGAAGAGCGAGCTTAAAGAGGAAACTCCCACCTACAAAATAGAGTAGTAGGTTTTGCAACAAGGTACCAAGTGAAGATTCCTATGCATGTGTAGGAAGAATTGAACTAGTTAGAAGGGTAAGCTTCTTCGAAAATAACTTCCCTCTCAGACTTTGAAGTGAGGGCGAAATGGGAAGAATGGATCCTGAACATAGGGAAGATGCGAGGTAGAGAAACCTAGTATATGCAGGCAATATATATCTATATATATATATATATATATATATATATATATATATATATATATATATATATATATATATATATATATATATATATATATATATATATATATGTATGTATTTACAAATGAAGTTTCTCTTGGGACACACACTTTTGTGCAACCAAGAGTTGAGCAAAAACCTATTAAAAAATGTAGACCATATGCATAGTCACTTGAAGCACTATGACTACAAATTGGAAATGATGGATTGTAGGCTAGTGAGAATCGAGCAATACCTTGACATCCCTCTGACAACTCCTAGACCTTTGAATGATTCAACAAACCCTATCCTAGTAGCAGGCTTGGATTTTGAACCACTTCCTTGATTATGTGATGGCTAATGTTTATGCCTATGGATTTCTTTTTGTAAATGCTTATGCTTATGACTAAACAATTCAATATTTGAATGTAGGTTTTTTAAGCACAATTATGTTAGGTTCTTCATGTCTTGTATGTCCCTTCGAAAGATACAATTTTGGTTATGATCTAATGTCCCTAGTGAGAGATCAAAGTGACTTATGACTCCTTTTTTATGTACCTCCAATTTTTAAAGTAATAGAATTTACTTTATACACACATATAAATAAATATAAAATTATAAATCTTTAAATTAAAATGTAATCATTTTTTTAAAATTTAATTAGTGTAATTAATTTTAAAAGATCGTGTTACATTTATATAACAATTTAAAACTCAAACTTTATAATAACTAATTACTTCAAATCAAATCATCAAAAAATTTAGATTTTTTTTTTTTTTTAACACAAATGAGTAAGTTTCTATTAATTCTACGGTCACATGTAACAAACTACACGGGAAATCTAGTACATTGATTTTTCATGCATAGGATTCTTCAAAGGAGGATTGGCAAGTGTTTCAAAAAGATCTAACTGAAAACCAACTACTATAAGAGGTCTACATACAAAAACTTTACAAAATTAGCCAAATAAAAAACACATTTGCAATAGGAGATCATCAACAAAAGGGAGAGAGAGCTTCTTTCGGGCACCTATTTAGATCAAGTTGCATATTGCTTGTAGGTCAATTGGGTATTGTGTTTATATAACTCTATTTTTTTTTTTTCCATCTACAACTACAAGTCATTCACCTACCTAGTAATGCAATGCTTCAATTTCATCATCTTGACGAGTGATTTTATTTTTGAGTGACTAAATTTCATCCATAAGAAAGATGAATGTGTTCATTTACTGGTGAAATTTCCAATTCAGGTCCATGTGTTCTAGATGCAAGGCTTCAATTTGTTGTGAACACACTTTACATTCTCTACTATGACCTTCTATTGCTAAATTTCCTTTCTAAGTCGACATTGGACAAATGTGGAGAAAATGGAGCCAATTTCCAAAGAGGACTAGATACATAGGGTTCGGGGGTCCAATGAAAAGATTGCAAGGAGTAACTATAAGGCCAATGATGGGCTAGAGGCATGCAATAACACCAAGGGAGTTTGAGAGAGGTGGCTTCAAATCAAAAGGAGGAGTAGGAGGGGAGCCAAACATCAATGGGCCCATACCACACAAGCAACATAGGAGAGGATACCAAGGGGGTTTCCAATTAAGGGGATAGAGCTTCATAAAACTACAAGAAGCAGAAAGAATTGGGAATTATTCATTAATGAAAAAGGAATACTTGAGTGCATGAGGACCACATTGAACGAAGCTGAGATGCCCAAAGAAACACCCATGAAAACAAACCAAGAAGCCAATTGCAATGCCACGAATAGGATTGAAAAGAATTGTGGCTTCATGATCCAACAAGGAGACTCAAGATGCACCATAAATAACAGGACTAATTAATTCACTTCCATAAACACAATATAATCTCCACTCTCCAATAGTCGTGCATATAACAAAACATTTAACCATGATAATTCGTAATATATGACAAATGACACAGTCAACTTCCAAAATAACAGCCCAACTTAGAGGAGTTATCACTTGTCAGCATTGCGGATTGAACCACCATGAAGGGATATGATGAGATGTCCAAATGAAACCCATGGATTTAATCTCAGAGCATGAGATCCGCCACGCAACTCATATCCTATCACCATTAATTTCCATAATAACCCACATCCTTAGAACCATCAATGCTCCATGTGCGAGATTTGTTAGAGAGTAGCAATGTCATCTTGACGCAACTCTTAACACATGCAAGGGTATTGGGAAGAATTCCTATGCATGACTTACATGCTCACCACAAGCCATGCCACCCCTTATAATATATCATCCATATATACCTTGAGCTCTATAGTTGTTTTTGATGCATGGGAGGGGGGATTTTGGATAAGGCCATTGTAATTGTTATTTTTATTTTTCATAAAAGGTAGTATATGACTCATATAAACTTCGTATAGGTTGAGGGAGAAGGGGGTATATTCATAAAATGATTCACCATTTAGACAAATAATTTATGTCAGTATGGACCATTTTTAAAAGGCACACGAGATTAGCTTTTTTTATCGGCTTCCATATTTTGAGATCTTAGGATATGGAAAAATGACTTAAGGCAGAAATGATCCAATGTACCTATGATTTTTTGAAGGAGTTTAAGATGAGTTTCCTTAGGAAAAGAGTCTATCATATGGTGAAAGGAGAATCCCTCATAATTCCAATCTTGGTGATTTTTATATCTTTGGCCAAGTTTAGCCCAAACAAGAGACCATGCATTTCAACTAGATTATTGGTCCTCTTTCCTAACCCAGTCTCGTACTTAATTACTTGTTTTCCATTGGAATTAATAATGACTCCTCCTCTTACCACTTTTGAACATTTTAAAATTAAACATACTAGTTTTTTATAATTTAATTCATTAATAAAAAATATTATAATTATTCATAATAAACTAATTAAATAAATTATTGATTTCAAGAAGGAAAAAAACCTAGAAAAAAATATTTATAAAACTTCAAAGTAAACACTGGTAAATTGATAGAATGAAATTTGACTTCTAAATTGATAGAATGAAATTTGTAGACTTTTTTTGATTCAATGGAATTAATGGATTTAGCAACATCTTTAAGATAAGATATTTGTATTTAGATACATCATGTTGTTGTATTAGGTAGATTGATCGAAAGAAATTTGCGGATTTTAAATATAAAATGAAGTTTTTATATGGTTAATTGTTATTAATATTTATTTAATGCCAGGGTGAATGATACATAAATGTTTAATTAAATAAATTATTGATTTCAAGAAGAAAAAAAACCTAGAAAAACATATTCATAAAACTTCAAAGTAAAGACTTGTAAATTGATAGAATGAAATTTGTAGACTTTGGTTGCTTCAATGGAATTAATGGATTTAGCAACATCTTTAAGATAAGATATTTGTATTTAAATACATCATGTTGTTGTATTATGTAGATTGATCGAAAGAAATTTGCGGATTTTAAATATAAAATGAAGTTTTTATATGGTTAATTGTTATTAATATTTATTTAATGCCATGGTGAATGATACATAAATGGTTAATTTTGATTTTTTTTTGTTTTTTTGTTTTTGTTTTTTAAATTATATAATTTAAATATTATCTATTCTAGTATAAAATGGTGTATTTATCATAATTTTATGTGAATATTTATTTTTTATTTTTTTATTAAAAAATAATTATATAATTTTAAATTTAAAAAAATAAATAAAAAATAATTATATAATCTTAAATTTAAATTTATTTTCATGATGTTAATGGGGATTATTTTATATGGTTTGGTGGAATGATTATTATCTTCCTCATTTAAATTCAATTTTTTGCTAGTGATATGATGAGTTATAATGACTTTGATAAATATGGTTGTAACAACTTCATGCTTATTAATATTGATATATTAATTTCAATTTTTTTCTAGTGATATGATGAGTTATAATGACTTTGATAAATATGGTTGTAACAACTTCATGCTTATTAATATTGATATATTAGCTTAGAGCCTTGTGAATTCTTAAATGAGTATACTTGTGTGTTGGCCTCCTACGAACAACTAGCTTTAACTTTTAAGCTAAAAAATACACTGATTACTTTTTTTAAACAAATTTTATTTTTATATTCTCAATTAATGTGTGAGAAGGTGTATTTTACAACTAAATATAAAAAAAAGTGTAATTCTTTTAGTACTCAATCTAGAGTTAATATATGTTATATAAAACAATTTAAAAATAAATAAATAAATCTTATAATTAAAACTTTTTATTAATGTATTACTCAAAATGAAATAGATATATAATTTCCTCATTCTCAAGTGATATATATATATATATATATATGTATGAGTTTAATGTACATTAAATTTGAGTTTTTTATTAAATTGTTTAAATTAAAAATTTGGTATATTTTGATCTTTAAAGTGTATATCATAATAATTATATATGTTAAATTTGAGTTTATTTTGATAATCTCAATTATTTTACATAAAAAATCAATGGAATTTGAATAGAAATATTTATGATAAGATAAAATTCTGTTTTTAAATATAAAATTTGAAAAAAGATTTGGCAATTTTATAGATTTATTTCTTTTAGTTCGGGGTAGATATGAATTTAAGACAAATATGCTGATTTGAGGAATACACTAATAAAATATTTTAACTATTTATATTTCACATTTTCCACATTAAATATTAATACATGCCTCTTAATATTGAAAAATAGAAAACATATATTCATTAAATATAATCTCTATTTCTCTATAAATATAAACACATTGAATTGTTTTTCTTAATAAAGTTAAAACACTCACAGTCTTTTAATATATATGAAATTAAAATCTTTTACTCAAATACCTTATAAAATTTTTTTTTTTTTTTTTTTTTAACACATAATAAAATAAAAATATATATATATATATATATATATATATATATATATATATATATATATATATATATATCATGAACATTCAATTACAACGAGTGCTCCTTGTAATTTAATGTATTCTAACACACTGCATTAAAAAAGGGGCACTTGTGAGTGGAATGTCGTGTGTGGAAAATAGTTGGTGTCCAATGGGATGGAGAAAAGAGTTGGTGGCCAGTTATCATGTGTACAAGCAACATCTCGTCACTGCACTTCTATTCTGCAAATCCTAATTCCTTGTTACGACCATTTCACCATCCTTTCTTCAATATCCTTGGCTTCAAACGGAGCTACTTAACTACCTTAGGGAACCAAGTCACTGCCTCTATTACCTGGTTGGCTAGGAGAAAAATTAATAATTTTAATCAGAATAATGATAATAAATCCAGGTTCATGATGCCTCTATTACTCATCAGGAAATGATAATGAATACATGTTCATGATGTATCATTGACATTTCAACGATTTATCCAATTTAATTATACTTTATAATTTATATATATATATATATTTTTATCTAAATAATCATTTTTTATTTTTATAATTAATTTTATAAATTTGAAAACTATATATATCATTTATCTTGGTGTTGTAGCGGTTACAACCACTCACTCAAATCTTGTCAACCAACCTTCACTCCATCAAATCTTGTTGCATCCCCCTCACGGGTTGTTTCACTCGACTTGGTCCAACTGCAGGTTGAGAAGCTCCCTCAAGAAATTGCGCAATTCTGGAGGGCAACCAACCTTCCCTCCAAAAATTGTGCAATTCTATTTGGTAGCTTGCTGGGCTCCAGAATTGTGCAAATTTGCCTATCACTGTTCACAGAGAAAATTGTACAATTCCTCCTAGCAGGACTGCTCAGCCCAGAAATTGCGCAATTTTGGGCAGCATTCAGCTGCTCTACCCAGAAATTACGCAATCCCTCTGGGAAGCCAGCCCAACTCACTCCCAGAAATGCACATTTTTACCCCTCAGCTGAGCAAACTGTTGCATGTGCAATTGGGTTGATCGGTTCCCTCCGCGGCCGAGCAAAACTGATTTGCATGCATGGATTGCCTCTCCCAAGGCAGCATGCAAAATGCATCCCTTGATTCAGGGATCTATTTTTTAGCATCTAGAGGTTACATGCAAGGATCATTTCAGAAACCTCCCGCCAAGTGTCGCGTTTCCTAGATTTATGGCATGTGCGTGACAACCTCAATTTGATAAAAACTCTTCAACTGGATGCTACAGAGCTCATTCCTCACATCGACCTTGCAACTTTGACATCCCACATTGCATCTAGGAGTTGTCGGCACATACAACTCAATGGTCTTGGGGTTAGCCTGCCTTTCATGTCTTGCGTTACGTTTCTATCTCTTTTTGTGTTTCGCTTTGTGTGAGGGATGTCTACTTGATTTCAGTGAGCACTTGCTGTCGTTTTGATGTATGTTAGCTTGTAGAAGCATCGTTTTAGTTTTCACTCGCATCTCACTATTGTCACATGCATGACACTATTTTGCATGAACGTTTGTCGTCGCAGCAACTCGCTTCACACACATGCATGCTTTCCCGTTTCTTAAATCCTTCACTTGTTGTTTGCATGTATGATCATTCACTCTTGTTTGCACTCATCTCACCATGCATTCACACTTCTCATGTTTCCAGTCGCCCATTGGCTGGTGTGGGCTACCTTTGCCTGGAGCGTACCTTTCTCGGCTAACACTGCACATTTCCCAAAGAGAAGGCTCCCCATTCCCTCCAAAAATTACATAATTCTAGCCCAACACTAGCCTCCAAGCTAGCATTGTGTAATTCTTGGAGGCAGTGTCCTATTGGCCCCAAAAACTGCGCAATGCAGTTTGCTGGTTGCATGTCACTGCTGACTGAAATTGCGCATGGCACAATTTCATTCCTCAACAGGCCAGGCTAGACTGTGCATTGCGCAGTTCCAACAATTAGTTAATCCCCTGATAGCCCAGACTATGCCTTGCGTAGTTTTGATAGTCAGTCTCCTGACCTCTCAGTGGAAATTGCACAAGCTTCACATTCAATCACACAGGTATGTTGCAAGTCAGTTCTCAAGTTTGTTTTGGTTTTCGACTAACAGATTGCTTGCCATGAGTGTTGATATGTCTCCAGACATCACAGGTGTTCGTCTATCTCTTAGCAACACAAGTACAACGACTTCTAAGAGAGCATAGTCAAAAACACTGTTAAGAGCGCAACTAGGGATGTAGTCAGTCAAGTGTCTATGAAATTGCCTATACACGAAGACATCAAGTTGTTCATGGAAAAGGATATCAATATCAATAGAAATGACATCACAATGAGCAGCACCATCAGTAGTAGCAGAAGGCAATACACCTACATGTGACGAATGCAAGAGGAAGGTTGCTGACAGCATAGAGGCAAAGCAAAGCTGCAAGTTCAAAGCAAATCCACTCATGACGAAAGAAACTTTGGAGATTAAGGCTATGAGGTGATGACACGACATGAAGATCACGTGAAGGCAGAGAATGGAACAGAGAAGGAGTTGCATGTGCTAAAGAAACAATTCAAGGAAGAACAAGAGCTACATAGATAGAGAATGAGTTGCAGCAGGAACAGGTACAACAGGGGGCACAACATCCAGATTCAGATGAAACTGTGCCCGTACAAGATATAGATTTATCGCAGCAGCTGGCACAGAGCAGACAAGGTGAGAAGTGTTGTTGATGGCATGCAAGGGAATTCAGCAGCATGCATGCCATTGTGTGCACGCATGTGATCCCACCCATTTGGCACACTCATCGAGGTGAAGACAAGAAGCAAGTCCAACTAAAGCTAAACATGTATTTTGACAAGTTGATGTGCACGACCACCAACACATGCTTGGAGATCAACGCAGACACTATGCATCAACATGTTGCCAGTCTGGTTGCACCTAGGATGACCATGCACATGCTATCAGATGAGATTGACGGAGGAGCCATATCAGTGTAACTGGATGCAACGGAGGCAAGAGTTCACCTTAACAAGATGTCACCATTGAGTGCACGAACACCATCATGGACGACCAAGCTTGGCATCAGTTCGCCACCATCGACCATCATAAGGATGTCAAAGAGTTGGTCTCACCACAACGGTCCGAGTGTGCTGTCTTGCATGGCTTTCTCAATCCATTTTGTCTCACATGGGTACATGTGCATTGTAATGTAACGTCTTGTCTAGTGTAAGTTCAAGTGTCGATAGTTGGATGTAACAGTCATATAATAGATGAAGAGTCATGAGGGTAGATGAACTGTCACAAAGGGGAATGTCAAGGGCCACCCCACCCTTTGCTATAAATGGTCCCTCATAACTTATTGTAGAGGCTTTTGGTCAGCCAAGCTTCTGATAAGACTATCTTAGAGAGGGATTGGACAATATTGTAATGTGCCTTGGCTTCTCCACTGCACAGAGCTAGTATATCTCTTTGGAGGAGCAGGTGGCTGTGGCTGTAAAATTCCGCTATTAGAACTAGTGGTTGGACATGGATGTATTGTATGGTTGGAACTTACACTTCTTAATATAACAAGAGCCAACACATTTCATGCATATGTCATATTGTATTCCAGCTATCTTGTTTACTCTAAATGGTATATGTATATGTTTGCTTATGCATGCATGTATGAACTATTCTGTATAAGTATGTATGAACCTTACTGAAATGTGTTGATTGGTTTAACCATCACTTTGGATCGTTAGCTAACTTGCTTTCGAGTTTGTGATGAATCTTCACTCGTGTGTTCCCTTCCAAGCCACGTGCTATCACAGATTTCCAAGGGGCGCACTCACTCAACTCTCCGTGTGTTAGAATTTTTCATGTGCCTTCCTTGTCTCATCGTAGCTGTCACACCCTCGATACCAACAGGAACATCTTACTTGCCTCTATGCAAAATCACAGTCAATGCATTACCATACAACCCACTGTTAGGGCTCCTACACCAAATGGTCTGAGGTCTAATTGGGGCTTCTTACCAGGGAGATCCCCTGAAATGTTGGTGGGTCCATTACCGTCAAAATTCCTGGCACTAGAAGGAGGGCTATATGACAAGTTGTGTCTTATCATCCTGTTTTGAAACTTTGCATATCTATCATGGAGTCTTGCACTCTCCTCCCTTCGCGATGTTTTTCGCATGCCGAATCTGTTACCATCACAAGGGAATTTTTCGATCTCTTGTCCACATACATGTATGACGGTGAAGGTGAAGTGGCATGACCTGGGTTCTTACATGACTTCCTTGCCTTGCTTCATGAGGATGATGGATGTTCTGACGAATAGGCCAGTCTGCTGCTTTCATACACACTTTGCAAATATCCACATTGATGTCTACGTAGCCTACTGGTTGATAGCATGCACTCACTTGAGCACTTCTGTGATGTCAAGGAAGACATGTTCTATCATTTTGATCTAGAATATCTTGACAAAAAAATGTTACAACAACGGAAGGCTCCACATGAATCGCCTATGGATTTTTGGCAGCGCTTCCGTGATTTATAGTTTCAAGCTCCAAAGAGCTAGATGAAATTTCCTTATCTTTGGGATATATTCAAGTACTGTCTTAGCAAGTCAATTCATCCCAAGAAGAAGTTCAAGCTCAAACCCTACTCAGCATACTTCGGTGACAAAGTTGCACAATTGTTGATGAACACGGTTGTTGTCACAAGTGATTGTCCACTGTCCCCTCACCAAACAACTCCACCATCGCAGAGTGATGTGGGAGAGCATGAACACACTTTTGTTGAACTGTCACGTCCTCCCAACATTGCTCCTTCCGATTTTTGCATAGAATTGGTTGTGAGCCCCATACCTCATCACATTTACTCTGTACTTCAACCTTTGTCTTCGTACTCTGATCATCCTCTAGATCACACTGTCTTGTGTTCTTCCATTCCAGACTCTACACTTGTTTTGAACAAGGATCGATCTATTGATGGAGTTGGTGTTGCACAACTAACATGTGTTGGCATTCATGAAGAGCATGCCAGGGAGCTTGAACATCCACAGAAGCAAGGGAGCATCACTGTCTGTCCGTACCTCCTTCGTTTTTTCCTGGCATCCTTGATGATCCTGCGATCCATGATTTTTCATATGAATCTACATCCACGAATGCACCCATTGTTGATAATTTGCAGGACACGTCGGATATCAGTCTGTCATCCGAAAACGGAGAGGATCAATCATTCATTGAAAATCCACTTGATATTTCATCTTATTTTTATAGAAACACAGAGGGTGAACATCCTTTCTTCTCATCTACCCCTTTATGTGATTCATCAAATCATGAGGATGCCGACCAACATCTTGAGTTTTCTGATCTTGGTTGTCGTGATCTCTTTACCTCATCATCTGATCATGATGTTGATTCACTCGTTGTTAATCCATCTAAGCCATTGGTCTACAATGATCTATCTATCGACGAAGTTGAAACCCCCTAGACTGTCGAGGCACTTCAGCCTAAGCTGATGGTTATGTCAGGCCCTCGCTGTCTTGAGGTTGGTCTCACTTCCGATCAGGAAATTGTTCAAACACCTGAGGCTCCTCATCACTCATATGTATGCACTGAAGAACAATCCAACACTTAGATTTCACTTCCTCCACTCGAACTACATGATCCCATCGCTCATGCATTGGAGGAATCTTACATAGAAAGCACACTTGTGCAATGTAAGTGGTCTACATTTCTCATGTTTTCTTGCATGTCACGGCCAAGGGAATGCATTCACTCAACATCTGGTGTAGCACAACACCATGGCAAGTCCATAGAGTGCATGTCATGCGCTTTCACTCTTTTTTGTTCTGTGGATGCTTGTAAGGTCGGAGTGGGTCTATTTTCATTGTTGTATCTTCCACATCTGTTGGTTCACACAATTGTGTTGTTCGCGAACCATGCCTTCACCAACATGGGTCAACCAATGCGGCAGTGGATGCATTGGAAGTATCACTTCAAGTGAGACAACCCATGCATTGTTAGCTTAGGGGTATAGACTACTTCTCTAAAGTAACAACCTCTTCTGCTCTCAATAAGTTAGGATCCCTCTTCCGCCTCTGAAATGAATAAGTGTTATGCACAGTTATGTGAAAAGAATGAAAAGTGAAAAATTTCAAAAAATGAAAAATGAATAAGGTGAAGGAAGAGAAAGGCTTCTTGCGCAGAGTGGTGATGCAAGTAACTCTACCGGGGTACTGACCAAGCTCTCTGGTAGTGGAGCGATGCTTGTGTTCCTGCGTGACTCTGTCGAGGTATTGTCCAGGCCTGCTGGCAGTGGAGCAACACTAGAGATGAAACTTAAACTCTGACGACTATACTTCTTGTGCACCAATATACCCTTCAACCCCAATTGAAACAAATGTGTTGACCTAGATTGTAATGTGTGTCAATCGACCAGGAGCTTGGCATACGCTACATCTTACAATCAAGCTAGTGTGGAAAGCAAGATGAATTGAGAACTAAAAAATACTTCCGAAGGTGTTAGACTTGCTTTTCACGAACAAGGTCCATTCAGAGAGATGGATTTCTACTAGTGTGTCACCAAGTGTTGTAGCGACTACAACCACCCTCCAAAATTTTTCCTTAGCTTCGTTTTGGAGCCTCCCTACCAACCTTTCATAGCAGCATGTCTTGCCTTGTCAAGTACACAAGCTTCAATGATTTTCTTACAGAATGACAACCTGTCCATCAAAGCTTGTTGCATCCCCCTCACAGGATGTTTCACTGGACTTGGTCCAGCTACAGGCTGAGAAACTCCCTCAAGAAATTGTGCAATTCTGGAGGGCAACCAACCTTCCCTCCAAAAATTGCATAATTATGTTTGGCAGCCTATTGGGCTCTAGAATTGTGCAAATATGCCTGTCACTGTTCACTGAGAAAATTGCGCAATTCCTCCCAGCAGGACTTCTCAGCCCAGAAATTGTGCAATTTTGGGCAGTAGTCAGCTACTCTACCTAGAAATTGCACAATCTTTTTGGGCAGCCAACCCAGCTCCCTCCTAGAAATGCCCATTTTTTCCCCTCAGCTAAGCATATTGTTGCATGTGCAGTTGGGTTGACCGGTTCCCTCTAGGGCTGAGCAAAAATTATTTGCATGAATGGACTGATTCTCCCAAGGAAACATCCAAAGGAATCCCTTGATTTAGGGATATATTTTTAGCAGCTGGAGGTTACATGCAAGGATCATTTCAGAAACCTCCCACTAAGTGTCACCTTTCCTAGATTTGTGGCATGCATTTCACAACCTCGATTTTATCAAAACTCATTAACCAGACACTGCAGAGCTTATTTCTCACATTGGCCTTGCATCTCTGACATCCCACATTTAATCTAGGAGTCGTCGGCACATTCAACTCAGCTGTCCTGGGATCAACCCGCCTTTCATGTCTTGCGTTACGTTTTTGTCGCTTTTTGTGTTTTGCTTTGTGTGAGGTCTGTCTGCTTGATTTCAGTGAGAGCTTGCTGTCATTTTGATGTATGGTAGCTTGTCGAAGCACTGTTTTAGTTTTCTCTTGCATCTCACTACTGTCGCATGCATGACACTGTTTTTCACGAACGATCGCCATCATGACGAATCGCTTCATGCACATGCATACTTTCCCGTCCCCGAAATCCTACACTTGTTGTTTGGATGTATGATCATTCACTCTTGTTTGCACTCTTCTCACCATGCATTGAGACTTCTCATGTTTCCGTCGCCCGTCGGCTGGTCTGCGTTGCCTTAGCCCAAACAGTGCCTTTCTTGGCTAGCACTACGCATTTCTAGAAGTGAAGGCTCCCCCTTCCCTCTAGAAATTTCACAATTCTAGCCCTGCACTAGCCTCCAGGCTTGCATTACGCAATTCCTAGAGACAGTGTCCTGTTGGCCCCAGAAAATACGCAATGCAGTTTGTTGGTTACATGTCACTGCTGACTAAATTTGCACATTGTGCAGTTTCAGTCCTCAGCAGGTCAGGCTAGACTATGCATTGCATAGTTCCAACAGTTAGTCAACCTCCTAATAGCCCATACTGTGCCTTGCACAGTTTTTCCAATCAGTCTCTCGACCTCCCAGCGAAAATTGCGCAATCTTCACGTTCAATCACACAGGCATGTTGCAAGTCAATACTCAAGTTTGTTTTGGTTTTCGACTGATAGATTGCTTGCCATGATTTTTTTAATGTCTCTAGGCATCACATGTGTTCATATGTCTCTCAGCAGCACAAGTACAATGACTTCCAGGAGAGCAGAGTCAAAGACACTGTTAAGAGCGCAACTGGGGATGCAGTTGGTCAAGTGTCTATGAACTTGCCTATCCACGAAGACATCAAGTTGTTCATGGACAAGGATATCAAGATCAATGGAAATGACATCACAATGAGCAACACCATCAGTAGCAACAGAAGGCAGCACACCTGCACGTGACGAATGAAAGAGGAAGGTTGTTGACAACATAGAGGTAGAGCAAAGTTGCAAGTTCAAAGAAGATCCACTCGTGAGGTGATGGCGCGACATGAAGATCGCACAAAGGCAGAGAATGGAACAAAGAAGGAGTTGCATGTGCTGAAGCAGCAACTCAAGGAAGAACATGAGCTACATAGACAGAGAATGAGTTGCAGCAGGAACATGTACAACAGGGGGTGCAACATGCACAGACGAATGAAACTGCGCCCGTACAAGTTATAGATCCATCCCAGCAGCTGGCATGGAGCAGACAAGGTGAGCAATGTTGTTGATTGCATGCAAGGGAATTCAACAGCATGCATGTCATTGTGTGCACACATGTGATCCCACCCATTTGGCACACTCACCGAGGCAAAGACAAGAAGCAAGTCCAACTGGAGTTGAACATGTATTTTGACAAGTTGATGCGCACGACCACTAGCACATGCTTGGAGATCAGCGCAGACACTATGCATCAACATGTTGTCGGTCCAGTCACACCCAGGACGACCATGCACATGCTATCAAATGAGATGGACAGAGGTGTTGGGAGTGGTTTTTAACCTATTTTTTGCACATTATTTCCCCTGTTTTGACCTTTCTGTCCCCCAGGCCCATGAATTTATATGACCAAATTCCCTATTTTCTTACCTTTTTAACCTATTCTATGGTCATGTTACTTTGTTACATTTTATCAAATAATACGAGACTTTATTCCTTTTTGTGTCTAACTGGGAGAGCATTGAAGAAGTATTTTGGGAAATTCTTCTTTTCAAGTGCTGGCTCGCGAGAATGAAGCTATGAAGCAAACATGCAGCAAGGATTAACTGCAAGAAAGGGTAGAACGGTTTGTTGTTACACCCTGAAGTGTTGTTACAGGTTGCTGCTACACATTAGATGTTGTTATAGGTTTCTCTTACACATTGGATGGTGTTATAGGTTGTTGTTACACATTGGATGTTGTTACAAGTTGTTGTTACACATTGGATGTTGTTACAGGATGCTGATACACCTCGCGCTAATCTGTCGTCACACCAACAGTGTTGTCGCCAGTTGTGCCACGTCATCTCGAACCACCATTCACTCGATGTTGTTGCACCGAAGCTGGGAAATGTGGGTACTATTCCACATAACAGCTGTCGGTAGCATGGATTGTCTATCTTTGAAGCAACAACACTCAAGCAATTGCAATCATAATTGATGTATATTTGTATTTAGAAATAGGTTGTAACTTCTCTTATTTTTTATCAGCATGAGAATTTTGAGATTCTTATGACTGATCTGTTTCTAATTTCGGGTTGTAATAACTATAACAGACTCAATTTTTCATGTATAGGATACAACATATAGAAGAGTACTGTTACGTTGCTTTGCTATTTTATGAGTTTATTTTAATATCAATTAGCATGGTGATGCTGTTACTATCCTTCAACTGATTCGTTAATCACTTTTGCATTCTTCTTGAGCCCTACTGAGGCGGAAGGGCCCTTCTCTTTGGCAGGATTGTAGTGATATAGGTAGTGTACATTCTAGTTTAGTTAATTGATTTATGGTTTTTTGTTGTTGCTGTATAAATCATGGATTACATTCACTGCTGTTTCATTTATATTATGCTGTTACACTAAGTTAATTAACAAAATGATAGTAACCAGCTGGAATAGATGTTAGTTCCTGTGTAGCGCGACTTTATTTTGATAGCTGCGAGTTGTGATTTAATTCTGTAGAGTGTTTTTATATCTACATGCATGGTTTGATTCAACAATTTAGATTAGTAACATCTTTCACAGTTTTCTGCATTTTCTTATTCTTGGCTGGAGTGTATCGGCACAGACAATGCGAACTCCATTGAAACAACAAGACCTACCCTGGGTTGACAATTAATGTTGCAGTCTCAGTCAATTAAGGTTGATTAAAACAACACTACATTTTTGCGTCGTTTCTAGGGATGGAAAGTTAATGATACAGTCAGCCAAGTTGTTTGTTTGATATAGAGTGTTCCTAGTCCACAGTTGTTGGGCGGTAAGACGAGATGTAAGAACCTGCACATCGCTCTAACATGCTTGGGTGGGCTCACCATTGTGATTACTAGGGAACTTAGGACATTTTGATGTTTTTTTAGCATGTCTTTAGCTCTTTAGTCACTAGGTGGTAAGATGAGAGGTAAGAACCTACGCATTGCTCTAACATACCTGGGTGGGCTCACCACTGTTGAAGACTGAGACACTTAGAGTGTGATTTAATACACATAGGGTCCATGTGTGCACTTGTAGGACTTACAGAGATACTGAAATCACCCCCACTCTAATAAGTCATAGGAACGACGGGTCGTAAAAAGGAAACGAAGGGTGAAGATTTGGGAAGGAATACATTTATCTAGGAATTAATCTCCAAGGCAGAAAAAGAATAGTCCAGCTCTCAAAAGAATGCAAGGAAAATAGGGCCGCAGAAAGATGTTATGCCCATAGCGAAGGAATAAACCTATAATTCCTCTATCTTAGGACTGTATCATTCTAAAGCTAGCACTCATACCCCCAAGGCCAAGGATTCAATTCATGAGCAAGAAGGGGAAGCTAGTAGCTATAATTTTAGGACCGAAGGTCAAGGGGAGACTAAGGGGGAACATCAGACACTTGAGAGGTGGAAACACTTGTTGGTTTATCAACATCCAGATACAGGTAGTGCGGTGAAACAACCAACCCTAGGGGTATCTAAGGCACTAACTACATCTACAAGGCCATCACAAACATAGTTCGAAGGATGTTTGCTACTGCAAGGGTTAGAAGAATTAACCATGGGGGACAACAATGATAAAATAGACACCACTACCGCCACCTTTGAATTCCCAATTGGGAATATCGGAGGTGAAGCTCCTATGAAGAATATTCCTCTATCATCCTTACCATCCTTCCAAGGTATGACTATGGAAGATCCAGACACATTTCTATTTGAGTTTGATGTCTTATGTAGAAGTTATGATTATACAACAGATGCTCATAAGTTAAAGCTATTTCCTACTACCCTAAAATTGGCAACCTTGAGATGGTTCATGGGATTAGGTTCCGCTTCTATTTCAACGTGGAATGATATGAAGGAGACGTTCTTGTCAAAATATTAAAACTATTGCAGGACTAGGGTTTTAAGGGAAGAGATATTTAGGATGACGCAGAAGGACGATGAAATCCTGGAAGATTATGTGGAACAGTTCCACTATAATTTGCAGAGGTCTAAACATAGCGATTTAGACCCAAAAATCTTGAAGACTATATTCATCAGAGGAATGAGGGATGACTGCCTTAACACCCTGAACCTATTGGGAAAAGGGGATATATCGCAAGAGCCATTCGATGAAATTGTAAAGCTCTGCCTAAGATGCTCTTGAGGATCGTCCAAGGGAAGGAGTACAGTTCAGGATGCCTCTATTCGCATACAAAAATCTGCAGGCAGAGGAGTAACCAGAGCGGAGATCAGGAATTTGTTCGAAAATTTCAAGACCGATATCCTCAATACTCTCTCAGCCCAGATAACCACAACATAGATTAAGAAGACACAAGTAGAAGTTGACACACCCCTGGCTGTGTTCTGTCTGACTTGTCGGAAGAAACATCCTTTCAGGGAATGTGAATTGAACAACATTAGCCTGTGTAATATCTGTGAGTTGGAGCATTCGACGGAGAAGTTTCCAGAGCTTCCTAGACTAAAGGAAGTACTCAGAGAATCAAGCGAAGAGGTCCAGTCCTCTTACTTCATTGTACCAAGGAGGCCATGGCAATTGTGACTTCCAGGTACATCTCAAGACTTTTTCTCTTTCAATTCGTGGAACAATCCATATAATAACCAACCATATCCATGGAAATATTCTACCCCTCCTTCAGCACAATTCCCTTCACCCCGGAACCAATGGTCTCCATCTCCTCCTATTCAATATCCTCAATCCCAACCATACCCTTGGAACCAGAACTGGAGAGGAAATGTCCAAAATTCAGCTCTGCCTACACCACCCATGCAACAACAGCTGCAGTTACCTCCTTTCCAAGCTCCTGCTCCTCCACCACCTGTGCAACCCCAATTACCTGTGCAACCTAACCCAAACCCAAACAATAAAGCAGCTCAGGGCATAGAGGCTCCTACGACCTTCCAGACCTACCTTATTACCCCCGTGGGACTTAATGAAATACAATTCCGATTGGACACGGTAATTAACCCTAGTCAATCCCCTATCATTACAGAGGAGGACTGTGAGCCATCTTGAGGAGATGACGAAGGCTCTGAGGTAACTACTACATCTACAACAATTGATATAGAGGAAGTTATTACATATGTAACAGCCGACCCACGAAGAACTGTTACATCGGTAACAGCTAATTCAGGGAAGGTTGATACACCTGTAACAACAGATTTGGTTGTTGTAACGCAGGACCCCCTGTACCCTCAGAGATTGGTCGAACCTAGGATAACTTCACAACCTGTATTTGATTTTCTTAAGGACTTGTAAAATTTGTATGTACCAATTCCTCTGCTGCAAGCCCTTAAAGAAGTACCCATCTATGCAAAGATAGTGAGATTTTTTTGCATCAAGAAACCTGGGAGGAAGCCTAAAGACCCTGCCACCATCCATGTGATGGGAAAATTATCCGAATTAATGTTCGCTCAGCCTCTCCTTACTAAGTACAATGATCCACGAAATCCTACGGTCATTGTCTACATTAATGATTAGCCCATAGCCAACACATTGATCGATATTGGGGCTGCCGTTAATGTAACGACGAAATATCTCTTTATCGCTCTTGGGCTACAGGGACTCAGACATACTCTTATTGTGCTTGAATTAGCAGACAGGTCCTGTGTTAAACCCGAGGGGATGTTAGAGGATATAGTGATTACAATAGCTTCTTGGATATATCTAGCTGATTTTCTTATCTTACAACCCAAATCCAATTTGGGGGGGCATCCTTTGATCCTGGGGAGACCTCGGCTAGCCACTGTAGACACATTTATAGGTTGCAGGACGAGATCCATGGTAATCTCGGATGGCCAAGCAACCCAGAACCTTAATATTTATCCCCCAAAACCAAATATGGATGTGTAAAAACCTTGGTGGGATGATTTTGTGCCTGAGTTAGATCTTTCCCTGCCACTCCTCTCTCTGGAGAAAGCATAGTATTTTAAAGATGAGATAGAAGATGATGTTATTAATGGTTTTATTAGTAATTCCCTTTTTGTTGCTTCTATTAAAAGTGAAAATGAGGAAGAAGAGGTGGAAGATTTAGATTTTGAACAAATGAGAACCGCTCCAAATATTGCTAGCAGTCCAATTGAGATTGAATCTGGAAAGTTTTTGAATGTTAATCCCAATTTGACTGATGAACAAAACCACTGACTATTATAGATGTTACAGAAGTATAAAAAGGAATTTCTGTGGGATTATACGGACATGAAAGGGATCCATCCTAATCTATGCACTCACCGTATTTATTTGAAGGATGGTTGCAAACCAGTCAGACAGCCACAACGCCACATGAACCCTGCACTTAAGGAAGTGGCGAAAGAAGAACTATAGAAACTCCTGAGTTCTAATTTTATTTATCCAATATCTGACAGTCAGTGGGTGTCACCACTTGTCATCATTCCTAAAAAGAATGGAAAGTGGAAAGTCTGTGTTGATTACAGAGAACTCAAAAAGGCCACTTAGAGGACCACTTTCCCTTACCATTTATAGATCAGGTCCTTGATACTCTCTCTGGAAAGAAGTTCTTTTCATTTTTGGATGGATTTAGTGGCTATAATCAGATACAGATTTCCCTGGAAGACCATGATAAAATGAACTTTACTTGTCCTTGGGGAACCTACGCATAAAATGTACTTCCTTTTGGGCTCTATAATGCGCCAAAAACCTTTCAAAGGGAAATATTGGTAATTTTTTCTGACTTGCTGAATGACTGCCTGGAAATCCTCATGGAAGATTTCACACCTTATGGAGATGCTTTTCAAATAGCATTAGTCAATTTGGAAAAAGTGTTAGAACGGTGTGTACAGACTAATGTTTCCTTGAGCATTGAGAAATGTCACATGATGATGACCGACGGGATCGGTCTTGGACATTGCATTTTTTCTGACAGAATTAAGGTATACCCTACAAAAATAGAGGTAATTCTAAAAATTCCAACCCCCAAAATGAAAAAAGAGGTACGTAGTTTCTTGGGGCATGAAGGGTATTACAAAATATTTATAGAATTTTTTTTCAAAAATTGCATCACCATTATTTTCCTTTCTCATGAAGGATGTTGATTTCTTGTGGACAGGGAAGTGTGAGCAAGCCTTCTTAAAGCTGAAATTTTGTGTATCAGCAGCTCCAATCTTGCGAGGACCTAATTGGGAACTGCTGTTTCACATAGCTATGGATGCATCAGATATTGTTGTAGGTGTTGTTTTGGGTCAATTGGAGGATAAAAAATCTTATGCTATTTACTACATAAGTAAAAATCTAACTCCAGCTGAGCTCAATTACACAGTGACCGAGAAGGAGTTCTTATCAGTCATGCATGCCATCAATAAATTCTGGCATTACATCACCGTGTATCAAGTATTTGTACACACTGACCATTCTTCCATTCATTTTTTAATGAATAAGCCAATTACAAATGGTAGGATCACACGTTGGTTATTGTTGTTACAAGAATTTGATATCACTATTGTAGATAAGACTATAAAAGATATTGTAGTAGCTGACTTTCTTTCTAGGCTAACTATTGATGAAAGTTGCACTCTCACTAAAGATTCTTTCCTTGATGAATATATTTTTTCTATTTCTACTTACTCACCTTGGTATGCAGATATAGCCAATTATCTTGCTACATAGAAGTTTCCATAGTATTTGTCCTCCAAGGAGAAAAGAAAAATCATACAACAAAGTGCTACATATACCTGGATAGATGGGAACCTCTACCACACTGGACCAGATTTCCAGATTAGGCGTTGTGTTAGAGAAGATGAAGTCTTTGATATCCTTAAAGCCTATCATGAGGAACACTGCGGAGGACACTTCGCAGACAAACGGAAAGGATACAGAGTCCTTTCAACAGGGTACTAATGGCCGACAATATTTTAGGATGCTAGGAAATTTGTGAAGGGATGTGATAGTTGTCAAAGGATGGGCCAACCACTACAATTATATGAGATGTCGTTACAGCCCCAGATCGTCCTAGAAACTTCTGAGAAGTGGGCTCTAGATTTTGTGGGACCAATCAATCCTTCATCTAGATAGAGATCCTACACTTTGGTCTGTACTGACTATGTCACAAAATGGGTTGAGGCGAAGGCACTAACCAGAGCCATGGAGCAGGTTGTCTTAGACTTTCTATTTGAAGACATTTTTGTTTGGTTTGGCATACCTAGGGAGATAGTCACAAACGGAGGGCCCTAGTTCACATCTCATAAGGTTTGGGAGTTGGTCGAGAAATACAAGATCCATCACAAAATCACAACACCTTATCATCCACAAGAAAATGGCCAAGTAGAAAGCACTAACAAAGTCATTGAGGGGATCCTTACTAAGACTGTGGCCAACCATCGAAGAAATTTGGCTGAAAAAATCCCAGAAGTGTTATGGGCATATAGGACTACATGGAGGAATACCACTGGATTCTCACCATATGAAATTGGATATGGAAAGAACCCTTTATTACCCATTGAATTTGAAATCAAGACACTAAGGAAAACATTACAGGTGAATTTGGATTTGACTACAACACAAAGGCGGAGATTGAACTAGCTCAATGAATTGGAGGAGAAACGGTTAGCTGCTATCTAGCAAATAGAGATTATCCACTAGCAAAGATCTAAGTGGCATGAAAAATTTATAAAGAAGACAATGTTCTAGAAAGGAGATTGGGCTCTCTTATATGACTCAAGGTTTAAAGACTTCAAGGGTAAGCACTGCACCATATGGCTAGGTCCTTATGAGGTAGATGCAGTCTTTGAGAATGGGATTGTAAATTTGGTGACCATTGATAGTGCGAGGACACCATTACTCACAAATGGGAACCATCTTCGGTTATATCACAAACCTACCTCAAGGGATTCATTTGCCAACATTGTTAGAAATTCAGATTTATAGATTACAGGAACAGGGGAAAGCCCCCCTGTGCTGCGAAAAATTAATTTTTCCAATAAGTGTAATAGCTAGAGATCACCTGGTGGTGGCTGTTACACCTTTGAACTTGAAAAAATAAAATAAAAATTAATTAATTATTAAAATAATAATAATAATCTGGATATGAAAACCTTTCTCCGGCGCAAATAGACAATTTTGTAGCAGTTGAAAACTACCCGGTGGCAGCTGTTACACACTTTGTAACAACATTTGTTATTTCAAAGCATATCTTACGATAAGTGTTGTTACATGATTTTCTCTTCTTTATCTTTTTGTAGAAATTAAAATAATATATATCAGTCGTCTTGGCTGTTACACCTGTAACAGCTGACGACTTTTCAGGAATAGACGAGATATTTTATTGTAATAAATAGCAGCACATCACCATGATCCTCATCACTAGAATTAATTTTGCGCATCTCGCTGCCTAAGCATGATTCGTATGTCGCGCCGCCCATTACTCCGCCCCACGTCACCGAGGTATGTCATAAAAAAGGTAATATTGAATTTGTTTTATTTTGTAATTATGGCAACTTAACATGACTATTGATGGCCAAGGACGGCTGTCATAATTAAGCCGGGGGGAGGAATTATATGGCGACATGACCGTTGCATGACTTGTGAGTATTAGAAAAATCCAGCAATTAAGGCTAATGACCTGGTAGTTATTGTTACTTAATGATGAATTATACCAAAAGGGTAAATGTACCATCGATGAGACCTCCCCATGATTCACCATTAAGGAAAAATTCATTGTGCAGTATGAACCATGCGTGCCAAATCCCAATCCGAAATATTCACTTGCACCACCCTGCCACCCTACCATTTACCCCTGCTAGAAGTGCTGAATCTCCATTGAGAGTGCTCGATGAGGAGGAAGATAACAGTACAGGCTGAAACAGCTAGAGTGTGTCGACTACCCCGAAGCACTTAAAGGGAAGAATAAGCAGGTGGAACAACACCGAATTGCATAAGCAATGGGAGGAGCAGCAATACGGCATGAACCAGGGTCCATAGAAGCCTTGGAAGATTTCCCTGAAGCATGCCAGATTTTCAAGGATGCAGGCTGGTTCGAATTCTTCCAGAGGTTGGAAGGATCAGACAGTGGCATTGCCATGGAATTTGCAAAGAATTTGGAGGGAAACCAGACGGAAGTCAGAGGGTTGAAGTTGGAGGTCACGGAAGAAGTTATTTCCAGAGTAACAAGATTGCCAGTGGTTGGGAAGAGATGGTTTACCAGGAAGGTCAATGACCCCTCACTGAAAGGGGATTTTCTCCAAGAAAGAGAGTCACTGGTAAAGAAAGGTAGGGGAATTGATAGACTGTCACTCCCCCATCCATGGGCGAATGTTTCCTTCTAACTCATCAAGTACATTACTTGTGAGGGAAGGGAAAAAATTGTGTTTAATTATCATTTTCCATTGTTGAACCACCTCTGACATTAGCAGTTGATCAACCTTCCTTATTTCTTGTTGGGAAAAATTAGGCACATGGCCACGACTATGAAAACGGTTGCTCATCTAGAAACGTGTGTTACCAAACACGACCTTATTAAACTCATTATGTTGGACACTTTGAGCTGACATGGAAAGAATTGGGAAGAATTCATGCAGAAAATTCCCAAGACCACCCGCAGAAGGAAAACAGAGACGTCTGAGGAAGCTCCAGAGGTGACAAAGGAGAAACCCCAGTCCTTGACAGTAAGGGTCAGCAAGAGGTTGGTTGATAAACCAATTGGTGACAGGAGGCCGAAGTAGAGGATAAGGGTTAGCGGGCACCTAGAGCCCTCATCCACGTCAAGAAAGAACAAAGCGGTAGTAGAGAAAAAGGATGAGGAGAAAGCTTAGCCAGAGAAACCTCCTTCACCTGGTAAGAGTGAAACCCAATCTTTGCTGTCAAAAATTGAAATTATAGAGAAATAAATTAGGGAATTGAGGGAACAACTAGCAGAAGGAAAGGAAGAGCCAAGAGCCCCACGGCTAGACACTTTGTCAGAGGCCGTAGACAAAGCCAGAAGGGGAGAAATATCTGAGCACTCTGTGCGTGGCCTATGATGAGAAGTTGGCGGAAGCAGGATTCAAATTCTATGTAGCAGACATTAACTCGAGGGGACTCATATTGAAATCTGGGAAGCTGTTACACAAGAACCTATTGAGGATGTTGCTGTTACACAAGAACCAACAACCGAGGTAGTGCAATCCACAGAAAGTGATCAGGTAATGGATACATAGGAGCCCTTGGTTGACACTGCTGTTTGATCAGAACCAGCAGTGGAAGAGAAAGTCAGCCAAGAGGTGGAAGAGAAAGATAATACCCATGAGCCTATGGTCAATGCTGCTACTACACAAGAACTAGTAGAAAAGACCGAAGCCAGTTTGGAGGAAAATGATGCACAAAAGTCTGTGGATAACACTGCTGTTACACAAGAAGCATTAGTGAAAATGGAAGCTAACTAGGAAGATAAAGAAACTATGATAAAACCCACCGATGAAGCCGATGTTACACAAGAACCAATAGCCGAGGTGGGACAGTTTCACCCTCAGGAGGCTGCTACACCCTCAATTGATAGTTCATGCAGAGGAACGCAAGGCCCTAATGAAGGATGGTATTGTGAGAGATTGTTGTTGTTGCTAGAGATGCAAAAGTGGAAGAAACTGGTGCTCTCTATAGGAGGGAGTTATTCCACTCAAAATGCATAAAAGAATGATGGATTCCCTGAGAGAAAAATGGCTAAAAGAAGAATGGGAAAGGAAAGAGGAGGCACGGAGGCACAAGGAAATTGTAAAGGAGAAGGATGAACAATTGTATCATCTGCATCGATAGGTCTCAGACCTGATGTTTGATAAGACAAAACTCCGTGACCTCGCTCTAAACCCACTAGCATGCAGGTGGCTATCCCTGTCATACCCTATGTTCCTGTGGGAATGTTACTACTTATTTCAATTAAGGGTAATTTATGAGAATATGTCCTATTTGGGCTCTACAACCCGCACCATTTTGGAAAATTTTCTCTCTTGTGATTTTGATGATCAAAGTTTGTTGTGCGAGCTATTCTTACACAATATTATTTGTGGATACGTGAGCACGAAGATGGTGGCATGTGTCCTCTCCTACACGGGGGACTTGTAGTTGTGGGCGTTCCTTTCATTCATGAGGAATCAGATTGAGTGGCACCTAGCCAAGAAAACAGTAGAGACCAATGAGGAAAGAACAACATTGTGGGTCAGGGTTGAACCAGGAATGGCTCACGAACTCCAGCGAGAGTTTAGACTATTCCTAAGAACTCCAAAAATTAGAGATCAATCATCCATTTACAGAAGCAAAATCATGAGGATCTGCCTCAACCTGTTTGCAACCATGAGGAGCCAAGCGATAGCCGGATGTCTCAAGCGCAATGAGGCTTGTAGTGCAGAATTATAGGAAGGGGACCCCTTTGAGTACAAGAACTTTGTGGCTGCTATTACATGGGTGCTAGAATATGCTCAGATTGTGCTGACACTGGGGGCGTTTTTGATTGGCCTTAGGTTCAAATTCCCTTTGATATGGATGCCATTGGAGGAGTATCAGCCTGATTATCATTTATGTGACTTCAAAGAGGAATCTTGGCCACGTGAGTTAATGGCTGATCAAGGATCTAGAACTCTGGCGTGATGATACGGATGCTGCCTACAATTTCATAGATTTGCATCAAGGGCAAAGTAGAAGGAACTGAGATTCTGCATGGGGACATGTAGTTGCTTCAGTCGGGGTGAGATGTTGGGAGTGGTTTTTAACCTATTTTCTGCACATTCTTTCCCCTGTTTTGACCTTTATGTGCCCCAAGCCTATGACTTTATATGACCAAATTCCCTGTTTTATTACCTTTTTAACCTATTCTACGGTCATGTTACTTTGTTATATTTTACCAAATAGTACAAGAATTTATTCCTTTTTTTGGCTAACTAGGAGAGCATTGAAGAATTATTTTGGGAAGTTCTTCTTTTCAGGTGCTGGCTTACGAGAACGAAGCTACGAAGCAGACATGAAGCAAGGATTAACTACAGGAAAGGGTAGAACGGTTCGTTGTTACACCTTGAAGTGCTGTTACAGGTTGCTGCTACACATTAGATGTTGTTACAGGTTGCTGTTACACATTGGATGCTGTTACAGGTTTCTGTTACACATTGGATGCCATTATAGGATGCTAATACACCTCGCGCTAATCCGCTGTCACACCAACAGTGTTGTCGTTAGCTGTGCCATGTCATCCTGAACCACCATTCACTCGATGTTGTTGTGCCAAAGCTGGGAAATATGGGTACTATTCCACATAACACCTGTCGGCAGCAGGGATTGTCTATATTTGAAGCAACAACACGCAAGCAGTTGCAATCATAACTAATGTATATTTGTATTTAGCAATAGGTTGTAACTTCTCTTATTTTTTATCAGCATGAGAATCATGAGATTCTCATGACTGATCTGTTTCTAATTTTGAGTTGTAATAACTATAAAAGACTCGATTTTTCATGTATAAGATACGACATATAGAAGAGTACTATTACACTGCTTCGGTATTTTCTAAGTTTATTTTAATATCAATTAGCATGGTGATGTTGTTACTGTCCTTCAACTGATTTGTTAATCACTTTTGCGTTCTTCCTGCACCCTGCTGAGGAGGAAGGGCCCTCCTCTTTGGCAGGGATTGCAGTGATATAGGTAGTGTACATTCTAGTTTAGTTAATTGATTTATGGTTTTTCATTGTTGCTGTATAAATCGTGGATTACATTTGCTGTTGTTTCATTTATATTATGTTGTTACACTGAGTTAATTAACAGAATGATAGTAACCAACTAGAATAGATGTTTGTTCCTGTGTGGAGCGTCTTTATTTTGATAGCTATGAGTTGTGATTTAATTATGTAGAGTGTTTTTATATCTACACGCATGGTTTGATTCAACAATTTAGATTAGCGACATCTTTCACAATTTTCTGCATTTTCTTATTCTTGGCTAGAGTGTGTCGGCACAGATAGTGTGAACTCCATTGAAACAGCAAGACCTACCCTGATTTGATAATTAATGTTGTAGTCTGAGTCAATTAAGGTTGATTAAAACAACACTATAGGAGGAGTCATATCAATGTACCCGGATGCAATGAAGGCAAGAGTTCGCCTCAGCAAGATGTCACCATTGAGCGCATGGACACCATCATGGACGCCCAAGCTTGGCATCAGTTCGCCACCATTGACCATCACAAGGATGTCAAAGAGTGGTATCACCACAACGGTCCGAATGTTAGTGATGTCTTTCATGGCTTGATCAAGCCATTTTGTCTCACATGGGCACATGTACACTATAATGTAACATCTTGTCTAGTGTAAGTTCAAGTGTCGATAATTGGATGTAACAGTCATAGAGTAAATGAAGGGTCATGAAGGTAGATGAACTGTCACAAAGGGGAATGTCAAGGGCTGCCCCACCTTTTGCTATAAATAGTCCCTCATAACTTGTTGTAGAGGCTTTTGGTCAACCAAGCTTCTAATAAGACTATCTTAGAGAGAGCTTGGACAATATTGTAATGCGCCTTGGCTTCTCCACCTCGCAAAGTTGGTATATCTCTTTGGAGGAGCAGGTAGTTGTGGCTATAATGTTCCGCTATTGGAACTAGTGGTTGGACATGGATATATTGTATGACTCGAACTTACACTTCTTAATATACCAAGAGCCAACATGTTTCATGCATATGTCATATTGTATTCCAGCTATCTTGTTTACTCTAAATGGTATATGTATTTGTTTGCTTGCGCATGCATGTATGGAATATTTTGTATAAGTATGTAAGAATCTTACTGAAATGTGTTGTTTGGTTTAACCATCACTTTGGATTGTTCACTAACTTTCTTTCCAGTCTATGATGCATATTCGCTCGTGTGTTCCCTTCCAAGCCGCATGCTATCACAGGTTTCCAAGGGCGCACTCACCCAAATCTTCGTGTGTTAGAACCATTCATGCACCTTCCTTGTCTCACCACAACTATCACACGCTTGCTACCAATAGGGACATCTTACTTGCCTCTATGCAAAATCGTGGTCAAGGCATTACTGCATGACCCACTGCTAGGACTCCCACACCAAATGGTCTAAGGTCTAATTGTGACTTCTTATCGGGGAGATCCCCTGACATGTTGGTGGGTCTAGCACCATCAACGCTTGGTAAGTATGTTTATTTTAGAATGAGTCTTTCATAATTTTAATTTAATTATCAATAATTATTAAATAGATGTTAGAGATTTGTTATCTATAAAATATGCTGGAATATTTATAATAATATTCACAAATCAAGAGTTAAAATTGATCTCCAAATTAATTATGTTCTTTTAATTAATTAAATAAAATTTCATATCAACACATGTTATATTGGTCATGAAGTACTGATAAGCCATAGTATTGTAGTACAAACTATTTATAAGTTAAGAGACATGGTATGATATTTAAAGTGGGAATGAATCTCCATGTTTAAGAATTCTATAAAATGCAAGTATTCTATGGATTTTTCAGGGCCCTAAATTTATGTATTCAAAAATATATTTAAACAATAAGAAATCACAATCTCAAGACTTTGTCCATTTTTCTCTCTATTCAGATTACGAATATTGGAAAGGGATGCTGGTATATTAGGCTTGGCCCTTGTCTGTATTTCCAATCAATTTATGCATTCAAAAACACATTTTAAACAATAAGAAATCACAATCTCAATCACATTTGTATCACCGTGTTAGTGAAAAGGGCCAAAACATTTATTGGTTACACAATGCCTTTTTGTTCAACATAGTCCAACTATTAGACATTTGGACCCTTTTATGCACATATTTTCCAGTGAATTTGATGAAATCCAACAAAGGTTTTTTAGAACCATCAGTTTGAGTTGTGTAATCTATAGAATTTGAGCATCTCCTGGTTATTTAGGATGTTAAATCTATTTATTCATTCAAGGAATCATTTTAAACAATTAGAAATCACAATCTTTACTACAATTGTATCACCAATTTCTCACAAAAAAAACCAAAATGTCTATTCGTTAAATGTGTATTTTTTTTTTTTATAGAAAAATCTAGCTAATAAACATTTTCAACCTTTTCTAGGCATCTTTTCCATTCAATTTTGCTTGAAATTGAGCAAATATTTCTTACAAACATATGTTTGAGTTATTTAACATATAAATTTAAGTGTATTTTCAAGGCAATGAATCCATTTATACATTCAAAAATGCCTTTTAAACAAAAAAATCAAAATATCAACCAAAATTGTATTTCCAAATTACGACAAAAAAGGTCAAAACATCTATTAGTTCAATAAAAACCTTTTGTTTAGCATAGTCTAACTAGTAGAGCTTCTAACCCTTTTCTAGGCATCTTTTCTAGACAAAATTTCCCAAAATTTGACACAAATTTTTAGAATCGTAAGTTTGAGTTTTGTAATTTGCAAAATCTAAATGTCCCAAGTGGTTTTCAAGGAATTGAATCCATTTATGCATTCAAAAGCACCTTTAAACAATAATAAATCACAATCTCAACCAAAATTGTATTGCTAGTTTCTAGAAAAATAGGCCAAAATATCTATTACTTAAACTACAATTTTATATTTAACATAGTCTAACTAATAGTTGTGAGTGGTAGACGTCCTTATTTCCATACTTTTTCTTTCAACTTTTCTTGCCACCTTGAATGCCTTCTCCAATTAATCGGGTTCCCAAAGGTAAACCTCTTGTTGGATGTTTTCCTTTAAAGTACCTGTAAAGACATCAATCCTATGATCCTCTAGAATATTATTTATGTTGATATTCAATCTCTAGAAATCCTCAATGTGTTGTGCCATTAAACCCTTTTGTTTGAGATTTATTGATTGGCTAAAGAAGGTAATTCTATTTTAATCCTCATAATGTGCTACCAATTCTTCCGCAAAAAATGTCCAAGTGACAATTGATTTACGAGAGCAGAGACATTGATACCACACAAACTAATTTTATTTTAAATATAAAGGTGCAATGTGTATCTTTTGTGTGTATGACACATCATGTAAATCAAATAATTTCTTGATCTGTAGTATCCATGTTACCAGATCCCCATCAAACTTCCTCATATCGATCTTTGGAATGTGGTTGGTATTCAACTCAAAGTTAAAGTCTCTAAAATCATGATTAATATCCTTTTGTTCTCATCATGAGTTTCATGTAATACCTTGTCTCCATTAGGAAACATTTCTTGTAGCAACTTTGTCAAACCTTCCATTTCTACATTTAAACCATCCTTCAAACCTTCCATGTTCCTTTTCATTTTTTATTCTAAGCCATACATGTTCCCTTTTAAACAATAAATATTAACACTCATCATTGCTTCCAATCCATTTTTGGTTACTCTTTGTGAGAGCAAAATTTATTGCACTTGATCTCATAATTTTGATATATCATGTTGCATTTCTTCCTCTTATTCATGCATCATATTAGAGATTTCTGGTTGCTTACTAGGCTTATCCATTCTTTTTTTGCAAGACATATTGTAATTAAATGATGATTTCTATGCTTCACTATGCCCTTTGAATCACTTCAAACTATTTTTTCAAACAAAAGTTATGCAAATTTAAAAAATACACACCTTTTTACTTTCTTTTTGGAGCTTGATCTTGAAACTGTTGTATCTTTGTAATTTCTTCTTTCCAAGGTCTGGAATTTCATCATGTGGTAGCCCTTTGAATCTTATTTCCAATGCCAAAAGTCAGAGTGATATTGGATTCTTCAAGATAAAGTTATGCCCAATCTCCCACGATAACCTGATTATGGATTGGTTCAGTAGATCAAACTTGTAAAAAATTCCACGTGTCATTGTTTCAACCTTAAACCCTAAAATGATACACAAAAAACTATAGTCCATTCAATTTTTACGAAATTCAAAGTAGATGCTTATAGATAAAGTTATTAAGATTTTCCCTAGGTCACTTGTTTGAGACTGAATTCTTGAGCCTATAGAAACCTAACTTCCTTGGACCATATCTTAGAAATTGCAGTGAACTAAGATCTGCAATTTGTACACAAAGTTCATCAATATTTTGGCTCCACATGGTTGAAATTTCAAATTCTGAGGCCCCGTAGTAAAAAGAAAACATCATAGAGAATTTTCCAAAATGATCAATTTGAAGCAGCAAAACCCTATAATCCAATGCTATGATACCAAATGTTATGAAACCTGATTACAAAACAAAAGAAAAGATAGATCAATGACCTGAAAATTAGCCTCTTTAAGGGGGAAACCTCCTTTACATCACATAAATGAACAATTCTTGGATGATACAATCAACAAGGCCTCCTTGGTATATATAGGAGTCTAAGGGGTCACAATATAATAAAAACCTATATAAAAATAATAATGTATGGGAATAACAATAACCAACAATAACACTATTGGGCTTCTATGGGGCACAACAGTAAAAATAAGGGGGATACACTTACAATAACAATAAGGGGCTACACTAGTCTTATAGGGACCTAACACTCTCCCTTTTGTTCCTTCTCCCCCTCCTTTTCCATTACCAAATAAAGTAGTCATGTGTACTAATGTTGAAGTTGGAAAACTTGAGAATCAAATTCCTGATTCACTTATCCCAAATTTATTTCCTCCCCATGGAAAAGATATTATCCAAGAAAAATTTCAATGTTCTAATAAGTCCATAGAGCCCTATGTGAAGATTGATGTGCATAATTCAAATCTTCAATCTGATATGATTCAAAGTATTGCTTCCATAAGGGACAACTTCTATCCTCTCTAATTTACTTATCATGACCCTTTATACATTGATTCACTTAATTAATTTGTTCCTCCAACTAGTCCTTCAGAATCTCTCGATTTCCAATTTGTTGGTCTAAATTGTGATCACGTACAAGGTGGTCACATTCCACAAGTAGAGGAGTAGAAATGTGAAGATACTTGTGATTTCTCTTCCTTATTTCAAAGTACTCTATGTGAAGATGATGTTCCTTTTGTAATGCCTCCTCCCACATTTACCCAGATTCACAAACTCGCGAGGGTAAACATGAAATGAGAGTTACTATGAGAGACTCGATTTCCAAGATGAACTTATGAAAAATGGGGTCCACATGTCCAAAACTAATTGCAAACACCCAGTGACACATGATCACACTGTTATCATCCTAACTTGACCCAACACTATTTCTTTTTAGTTTCATTTCCTTAAATTTAACATAACTTTCTATTTTTGGTAGTTTTCTTGGGTTCTAAACTTCTGAGGCCATTTTGAGGGCATAAATGACATTTTCATAGAAAACGAAGAGATTGGAAAAGTGTACGTTTCTTTTCCAAGTCTGTTTTCAGCCCCTCATGGATATCATTGAAACAAGGTATTATGATAGTCAAACAAAGATCATATGCCAAAGTTATGACCCAGGAAGTTGGAGGTCCGAATTACTCATTTATACAAACACTTTTTGTACATAGTACCTGTAGGTTATAAATACATATCTATTCATTAATTTAATAAGCTCACTAGAGAATCATAATTGACACAATGGCAAATCTAAACATTCAATCTCAACTCAGAACTTAACCTAGACTGACCATAACATACTAGGCATTTGTCAAACACATGGCATACGTGTAAGCTACAGGTCATGAATGCATATCTAATCATAAAATTCTAACATTCATCTGGGTATCACTGAAAATTCCATATTCCCTCTCCACATAACTACAACAACACTTATTAGTCCATACATTCATCAACCAATCAATAACTAAACCATTCATGACAAGAGCCGTAAATAACATACATCATGTGACCAACAAATAACCAGTAAATAACTAGTATAGGAACCATGGAAACTCAGCCATAATATCACCAACATAATCACTACAAATATACATGAATCACAATAGAAGAATAACTCTTATTAATATATGAAAATACCAACCAAGTCAGGGACTTCCACGTACCACCTGACCATAGATTGAGCTTAACCAAATCTCTCTTTCAGCCAATCACCCCCGCACCATATTCCAAGCATGAATGTCAGATCTCATGGTATAAACCAAACAAAACCAAACTAGGGCTTTCAAAGGCCAAACCACCTCAACCCTCAATCAATGGTTCCACCTCACGGTTGAACATCACTAACACCAACCAAATCGGTCTCTACCCAAGTTGTATAGGGCTCTAGGAATTATTAACTCAATCCACAACATTCTAGGGCTCCAGAGTGTTTGTCCAACCCAACTTTAGGAACTAGTAAATCAACCCACCAAGGGCTCTAGAGAGTTTTTCCCAACCTAGGCTTAGGACTAGTAACTCAACCCAAGTTGTTCCAAGAATTCCACAACATTTGTTCCAAATTATGAGCACCAACCAAAAAATAATCAAATAAGAAAACCCACAACACCATGGCTATCTAGGAAATGGAAAGGAAAGGATAAAACCACTATCAATACATGCAATCCTCCATGCTAATGATCGCACATAACTAAATAATCACTTTCATACAACATGCATCCATAAATCAACAAGGAAAACACACATGCAATCAGTTATCTGCAAAGAAATCTAGCTGTATCGACTGATCCAACTATTCTGTTGCACTTTCCTGCTTTCCTTTGTCTTCTCTTCAAATCCAAGTGAATACGAGAGTGCTCCAAGCATGCTCCAAGAATTATCTAAGTGCTCCAAGTATGAGAGAGTGAGAGAATAGAAGAGAGCTCCAAGCTAAAACTGACAAAATGTTATGAACTGATCTTCAGAAGCGTTTTTATCATTGAGGCCTCTATTTTCTTAATTTTTCCTTAATTTTCCTTCAATTTCCCTCTCATGCAAATATGTGACCTTTCATCTCTCTTTTATCCTATTTTCCATTAATTTCATAAATAAAATTCCAATTAATGCCTCCTTTCCTTTGCAAATGTCTTTTCCAATTTCCATAGCCATTTATTAATCACTAGTGATCCCCATAACTATATTTTAGCCCAACAAACACCTCCCCCTTGGGGGAACACCATGCTCGGTGATCAATGACACTTATAACTAGCAAACCACTGAAAAAATACATACTACCCATGGAGCTTTATAACATAACTCGATGTAGTATTTACAATGAACAACAACTGCAAACCATGACCAACATGACAAAAATGACAATCTTACTGCTTATTGGATCTTTTTAACAAAACTCATTACAACATTTACAACAAAATCCATAAACATATACATATACATGTACGAAAAACTCATTTTCTTGAAACAACATATCATGAAGGATATAAATCCCACATCTGATTAGTAATATCCCATGTAGCTTCATTAGGTCCAAAGTACTTCCACTGCATTTTAACCTGCTTGATTTCTCGGTCCTGGAGCATGAGTTGTTTACTTTGTAATATGCATTGTGGTTCTGGAAGGATTTATCCCTTTGGTTCCACCTGTAATATAGACCAATCAATCACATAATCAGCATCCTAGACATACTTCTTTAAAATGAAACATGGAAAACATCATGGAAATTCATTGTCAAAGGCAGTGCAAGTTTGTAGGCCACTGGTCCAATCCTCTCAAGGATCTCGAAAGGCCTGCAATACCGAGGTGCTAGCTTGGCACATGACCCAATCATCAATGAGGGCCTCTTGGGCTTGATGCGCAAGTACACATGTTCCATAACTTGAAATTCCTCATATGCCCTATGTTGATCTGCATAACTCTTCTGCTTGTCATAGGTTGCCTTTAGATTTCTATTGATAACCTACAGTTCATGTTCCATCTATTGTTGGGAAAAATATTTGGGGGGGGGGGGTGAATTAGTATTTTCAACTCATTAAAATTTTCAATTTCTCATTCTGATTTTTATACGCAACTTTACTAAAGGGAACCCACATGTGTACGCGACTGTTCTTAAGACAACTAGCGTATATCCAATAAAATTACTTTTCATTTAATTCATCTACTATTTATCTTGAGCCAATGCATCAGTACTTCATTAAACATTAAATAGATAGTAACCATGTGTAGTAAGATCAAAATAAACCATCACACATAAGCAACACACATGAAAACCAAGATTTAAGGTGAAAACCAAATGCGGGAAAAAACCACCTACTGTTGTCATTTCTATCTTCTTTTTAATATAAATAAAAGATTTTACAATCTTGTATTGGTGCAGACTCATACCAATACATAGGAACCCACTTGCAGAAGGATATAACCTTCACTCGTTCTCTATCTCCTACTAGAAGGGAGCTCCAACCCCCTGAATCTTGTACTGGCATAAACTCATACCAGTACACATGCACCCACATGTGTAAGGCTACAACCTTCGCTCATTCTCCAGATCCTATTGGAAGGGAGCTCTAACCCCCTAATCTGATTTACCAATTACCATTGTAAGGAAGTTTCAACTCCCTCATCTCCGGGAACCACATTTCATAAATTTTCATACTGGATCCACCTACTACAACACATCATAACTTGTAGGCCACATTTCATCAGATTTTCAGACCTGACCCACTACCAACATTTAATCTCAAAACCAATAGTCAAAACTGAAAATTATCACTGTAACTCAATCATCAATCTCTGACCCAACTGAATCAACCAATTACTGAAACTCAACCAATCAACCAGAACAGTTAGATCATTGTAACTAGAATACCAAACAACATATTGCATATCACAGAAACCAGATTTTGTTACTGTAAGCCCTGATCAACCATATGTCAAAATATGTATGCTACTTTACAGTAGAAAACTCGTGTGTGTACACGTCTTTCATCAAGCATACCCACGTCTAGACCTTCAACCACTGAAACGTAAAAATTGAACTATTGTCACTTTGAAACAAACATTGAATCATACAAAAATCATTCTGAAACATTCACAGAACTTTCTCTGAACTTCAAGCACAATTAGCAAGTAACTTCAACATTCTCCATCCAATCAATCCATAACCAAAACATCATTGCTTAAGCCCAGATCATCAAGAAGACTTCATTGACAGAAAACAAAAGCACATCAAAACTGATTAAACTGATCAAACATCCTTTTCATCAAAACCCTAATTTCTTTATGCACTTTCCTCAAAGCATATGCATGTGTGTATGTGCTTTCCAGGAAACAAACTTGCATGTACACAACTTACCAAAAACACACTCGCATGTGTACATGCCTTGCAGGATAAAAAAACCCACGTACAGATATGTAAATTCAGAATCAAATCTTTGCTGCAACACAAAACTTTAGACATACCCAGATCTTGGAATACACAGGAAAATCACGTGTTAAGATGCTATCAACACAAATCAAATCATCTCATAATCATGATTGTCATCTCAAATTTATTAGATCTAATCCATTATCAATCTCTCGGGTGCATACTTAATTTAGATCAAGCAAAGCATCAATAACCCATTACATGCATATTTGCTTCAAATCTAACTATTCATAATATTTCCATCACTTTCACACACATTTCTATCACTTTGATCTTCATCTCCTTATATAGTTTAGCCCTTATCCAATAACATAGGTCAAAACCATACTCCAACAAATGGTTTTCTTAGACGAGATCAAAACATCTGTTACTGAGCTCAATACCATAGGGAAATACCATGGTAAATACCCTTGGTATTTAGAATACCATGGTGTGGAAACTGTACGTGCATTTTCTTCTTCATACTCACATGTGTACGTGAATTTGCTTAACAAAACCCACATATACTTCTTGAACTTTCAACTTTATCATACCTTTGCCTCTGATTTGTAGACACATTCTGTTTACATCTTCAACAAGTAGGTTTCCATCAAGAGACAACTCATTAAGTAGGTTTCCATTCATCATGTATATTTCCATTCATTAGGTAGGTTTCCATCAAGGACAACACATAATTCATAATTCCAACATCTATGCCAACATATCTAGTCCAATCAATACCCTCTTAAATGGATCACTCCAGCGGATAGGAGTATTACAATTCTGCCCATAAAGTGCCTTAGAGAGACTCATATTCAAGGACTCCTGATACTTGTTATTATAGGAAAACTCAACCAGTGGTAGATACTCTTACCACTTCCTCTGCTAATGCATAACGTACATTCTTAACATATCCTCAAGAATATTGTTAACCATATTTGTCTATCCATCTGTTCGCGAATGATATGTTATAATGAAAGCCAACTCTGTCCCCAAACTTGCAAACAACTCCTTCCAAAACCTAGAAGTGAACTTGGTGTCTCTATCTGATACAATCTTCTTAGGAACAACATGCAACCTCCCTATCTATCTGATGAAAATATGAGTTATGTCATTGGCTGAGTTAGTAGACTTAACCGTAATGAAATGAGCTACCTTACGTAACCTATCAACCAAAACCATGACGGAATCACGTTGTCACAAAGTCTTCAGAAAACCTGTAAGGAAGTCCATGGATATGAACTCCCATTTCCACTTTGGAATCATAATCGGCTCCAATAGACCACTTGGATTCTTACACTCTGCCTTTGCCTACTAATAGTACAAACATTTTGTAATAAACTCAACCACCTCTTTCTTCAATTTCAGCCAATGATAGAACTTCTTAACTAATATTAGAGTCTTCTCATATCCTGGGTGACCTGAATACGGCTTGACATGAAACTCCCTCAAGATAAGCTTCTTGAGATCATTGTCATTTGGTACATAAATCATGTTCTTGAGTCTGACAAAGCCATTTGCAGTTAGATGATACTCCTCATCACTATTACCTTCACCTTGCTTTTGTAGCTTGTGCCTCAACTGCTAATACATATCATCATGTTTCCTTACCTGAAAGATACACTCCTGCAATTCTTTCCCATAAAAAATCATTGTTGCAATGTGATTCACCTGCACTCTTCTACTAAGAACCTCGACAACCCTGTTCTCTTTTCCCTTAATGTACCTGATCTTGAAATCAAACTCATTGATCGTGGCCAACCACCTAGCTTGCCTGGAATTCAGATTAGGCTGGTCAAATAAGTATCTCAATCCACTATGATCACTCATCAAGATGAACCTCCTGCAAAGAAGATAGTGTCTCCACATCTTCAATGCATGGATGATAGCTTCTAACTCAAGATCATGTGTCACATATTTCTTCTTGTGCTCATTCATTTTCCTTGACTCATAGCATAGTACCTGTTCTTCCTTCATCATACCCCACCCATTCCTCTCTTGTAAGCATTTGTACATACCACAAACTCTTTGTCTGGATCTGCAATATTTAGAATTGGAGCATTCGTAAGCAATTGCTTCAACTACTCAAAACTCACTGCACATTCCTCTATCCATTCAAATTTCTTTCCTTTTTGTAGAAATGATGTAATAGGATAGGAAATAGGTGAGAAGTTCCTGATGAACGACCTATAGTAACCTGCTAACCCCATAAAATATTTGACCTCATCCACATTCCTAGGAGTTTACCTTTCCATGATAGCTCTGTTTTTTTTTGGATCCACTTCTATACCTTCTTTGGAAACCACATGCCCCAAGTAATGAACCTTTGTTTGAAAAAAATTACATTTGTTAATTTTGGCATACAATTGATGCTCACTAAGTAGTATTAACATTGTTTCTAAGTGTTTGGAATTCTCTTCCTCATTCTTAGAATATATCAATATGTCATGAATGAATACAATCAAAAAATTGTCTAGATGAGGACACAAAACACTATTCATCAAACACATTAAAGCAGCTCGAGCATTAATCAAAGCGAAAGGAACCACAACAAACTCATAATTCCCATACTTGGTTTGGAAAGCAGTCTTGTAGATGTGCTCTTCTTTGATGCCTACCTGATGGTATCTTGATCTCAAATCTATATTTGATAAGGCTGTTGCTCCCTTCAACCGATTGAACAAGTCATCAATCCGTGGAAAAGGGTACATGTTCTTAATTGTCACCTTGTTCAATTTCTTGTAATAAATGCGCAACCTGAAAGTACCATCCTTCTTCTTCACAAAATATACTAGTGCACCCCAAGGTGACACACTTGGCCTAATGTATCCCTTTCCAAGTGTTTCCTTCAACTGCAACATCAGTCCCACTAACTTTGAAGTGCTTATGTTGTACGGTGCCTTTGATGATGTTGTTGCTCTCAACATCAACTCAATAGAAAAGTCCACTTCCCTATGAGGCGGTAACTCTGAGATATATTTTGAGAGTATATCCTGAAACTGCTACTAAACTGGATACCTCTTGAAGACCTCAACATCCTCAACATCCTTACCTTTTTCACTAGAAATACGAACCAAAAATAATACACATCCCTTCCTGCTACTGCTCTTGGTCTACTAGTTGTAACCATTCTAACTAATGTCACCTTCTTCTTACCCTTTAAGATTCTTTGTTCTCCATTGTCATCCATGCACTTAATAGCATTTTCATAACAATCAACCTTAGTAGTGTGAAGATACAACTAATCCATACCCAAAGACATACCGTATCATACCAATGTAAGAACATTTAGATGCGTTAATGTAAGCATACCATTCAACTCAAATTCAGAATCTCTTACCCAATGATGAACTCTCTTCTTCTAACTTGTAGTCAACTGCACTAATCAAGAGTCTGCATGCACTTATTTTCTCAAACCACACTTATCCACCAAGTCAGGCTTAACATAACTATAATTAGATCTAGGTTCAATCAAAATACAAATAACTTGATCACATAGCTTACCGTCCATCTTGATAATGGATGCGTGGTGATTTACCTTATTGTTATCGAATGCTACATAGATACGAGGAATACTTTTTCCAACATAACCAACTTTCTGCACCTCCTGAGTATTGTAAATATGCGGTTTGTCACCCTGATGTTGTGGAAAATCCCTCCTGTGATGATCTTTTCCACAAGACCAACACTGTAAAGGCTTCCATCCATCACCCTTGTTATGCTCCTCAGACTGAAATCCTTTTCCCATGTTAGTTGCATTGAACTTCTTATGTGGTGTTTCATTCTCCTTGTCATCTGTATCATGTGTCTTTCCTCTCTTCTTAACCCACTATACCTTGTTCTTCTGGTTACCTTTCCAATCCTGTTTAGACTCAAACCCGTGCTTTGATTTCTCATAACAATGTTTCAATTTTCTGATGGCTTCCTCCAATTATCTAGGCTCATCAAACTCGATCATGTCTTTGAGTGATAGTGGCAACCCACTGATAAATCTTTGAATATTTTCTTTCTCCTCCATAAGATAAGGCACATATCTCAACAACTACAATAATATACTAGCATACTCCTCTTTGGTCATAGAGCCCATATTCAAATCATATAACTCCTTTTCCTTGTCATCATAGTATCTATTAGATAGATACTTCTTCCTAAAAAGTCTCTTGAACTCATTCCAAGTTATCTCCTCTCAAATGCCTCTAACATTATTAACATCTTCCCACCAAATGTATGCTTTTCCTTTAAGACTAAAAGTATCTATCCTAGCCTTCATATTTTCTGAATAATCATGCAATCTGAAAAACTTATTTATCCTAAGTAACCAAGCTTATGCATCTTGTGAATCCTTAATTTCTCTATCAAATGTAGGAGTATTTTCTTTCTTGAACTCCTCTGGAAAGTACTACTTCTCACTCCTCCTATATGGATGGTGATGGTGATGATGATGTTGTCTCTTTGAACCAAAACTAGAATATAACCCACAATCATTACCCCTCCTATCAAGTGTATCCAAGAACCTACCATCTCTGACTGTGTCATCCTTGTCAAACCTATATCCTAATTGAGACATGATGCCATATGCCCCATTAGTCGCTTCTTCCTATCCATGACTGATCCTAAGTAGTCGTTGTCTTTGAAAATTTGATAGACTCTAAAGGATGATTGCATTAACATCTGCTTGATTTTCTTGTTCCTTGGCAAGTCTTTCTTGTGACTGAATGATCTTGTCATTACCTTCCTTACAACTTCTGATCTCTTCTTTCAAACTTCTCAATGTATTTGCTATGTAAGGGTGTACTCATCACCATATTATTCATTTGATATGTAGGGAGAATCATGTGAATTGTAGTCCACCATTTTACTTGTCGTCTCTGATATTCTTCCTGCAAACATACCATGTCAGATAAACCAAATATAAACATGATCAAACATACCTTAGTGATCAGGGGAGGCTATCTCTTCTACAAAAATAAGTCCAGATTAGCAAAACTTATTTATATGTAATGAAATCAACATATCAATCATTCCAACATCAACACCATGATGAAAAAAAACCACAACAATGACCATCATAATGCATGCATAACAAACACATAGACAACTAACATGCATGCATGACAAACACATTCCGCCCATCCAATCCAAGTGTTTGAACCTGGAAGCTTTGATACCAACCTGTAACACCTCCTCTCACATTTACCCAAATTCACAAGCTCACCAGGGTAAACATGAGATGAGAGTTACTATGCAATACCTGATTTCCAAGATGGACTTATGTAAAATGGGGTTCACATGTCCATAATTGAATGCAAACACCTAGTGACACATGATCACACTCTTATCATCCTAACTTGAACCAACATTATTTATTTTCAGTTTCATTACCTTACATTTTACAAAACTTTCTATTTTTTGTAGTTTTCTCAAGTTCTAAACTTCTGAGGCTATTTTGAGTGCCTAAACGACATTTTCAGGGATAGTCAAAATTAAGATCGTATGCTAAAGTTATGACCCCAAGAAGTTGGAGGTCCAAATTACTCATTTATACAAACACTTTGTGTACATAGTACCTGTAGGTTATAAATACATATCTATTCATTAATTCAATAAGCTCACCAGAGAATCATAATTGACACAATGACAAAGCTAAACATTCAATCTCAACTCAAAACTTGACCTAGACTAACCAGAACATACTAGGCATTTCGTCAAACACATGGCATACATGTAAGCTACAGGTCATGAATGCATATCTGATCATAAAAGTATGAGATTCATCTAAGAATCACCGAAAAGGCCCTATGCCCTCTCCACATAGCTGCAACAACACTTATTAGTCCATACATTCATCAACCAATCAATAGCTAAACCATTCATGACAGGAGCCATAAATAACATACATCATGTAACCAACAAATAACTAGTAAATAACTAGCATAGGAACCATGGAAACTCAACCATAATATCACCAACATAATCACTACAAATATGCATGAATCACAATAGAAGAATAACTCTTATTAATATATGAAAATACCAACCAAGTCAAGGACTTCCATGTACCACCCGACCATAGATTGAGCTGAACCAAATCTCTCTTTCAACCAATCACACTCATGTCATATTCTAAGAAAGAATGTGGGATCTCATGGAATAAATTAAAATAAACCAAACCAGGGCTTCCAGATGCCAAACCACCTCAACCCTCAACTAGTGATTCCACCTCATGGTCAGACATCACTAACACCAACCAGATTGGTCTCTACCCAAGTTGTCCAGGGCTCCAGGAACTAGTAACTCAACCCATAGCCTTCCAGGGCTCCAGAGTGTTTGTCCAACCGACTCTAGGCACTAGTAACTCAACCCACCTATGGATCCAAAGCATTTGTCCCAACCTAGGCTCTAGGACTAGTAACTCAACCCAAGTTGTTCTAGGGATTCTAAAGCATTTGTTCCAACCCACAACCATAAGAAATTATGAGCACCAAATGGAAGAAAATCAAATGGGAAAAACCACAACACCATGGCTATCCAGGAAAGGTAAGGCAAGCTTATAAACATTGTAAATCTAGGAAATACTCCATGCCAATGACAACACATAACTAAATAATAACTTGCATACACCATGCATCTATAAACTAGCAAGGAAAACACACATGCAACCTGTTACCTACAAATCAATCCAACTGTAGTGGTTGATCCAACTGTTCCCTTGCTCTTTCCTACTTTCCTTTGCCTTTTTTCTCCAAATCTAAATGAATACTAGAGTTCTCGAAGCATGCTCCAAGAATGATCTAAGTGTTCAAGAGTATGAGAGGTGAGAGAATAGAAGAGAGCTCAAAGCTAAAAGTGCCAAAATGTTATGAACTAATCCTTGAAAGCCGTTTTATCATTGAGACCTCTATTTTCTTCATTTTTCCTTACTTTTCCTTCAATTTCCCTCTCATGCAAATTTGTGACCTTTCATCTCCATTTTCTCCTATTTTTCGTTATTTTCATTAATAAAATGCAAATTAATGTCTCTTTGCCTTTGCGAATTCCTTTTCCAATTTCCATAGCCATTTATTAATCATCAATGATTCCCATCACTATGTTTTTTCCCAACATTCAACTTGGAATACGTGTCCCATGACCTTGGTGTCATTTTTATTTATTTACGTAGGAAATAAACTAGGGCCTATTACACCTTCATTCTTAGTTGACATAGAATCTTGTGATCTAAAAAATCAGCCAAATGAAATTGACGCTATTAACTAAGAGAAATCCTTGGAAAATCATCATTTTAATAACCATGATCCCATTAATGAATGCCTAGGTACATTGACTAATCCATTGATTTCTCATTAAGATTGTCATTTGAGTACTTCTTTTTCAGCTCATTATCCCTTGTGTCCTATTATTTGTAATGAACTAATTCATGATAAAGACATGCCATGCTCTTCAAATCTACAATATCATGAGAAAAATCTTGAATTGACACAAGGCAGTGAGGTCATCTATGATGAAGAAGAGAACAATCTAATTATTGAGCATCCATTCCATTCCCTGCAATCTCCTTTTTTGCATGAGTACAACTCTTCAAATCAGGTTTCTCATGAAATATCTTCAATTTGTTCATTCTCAGAGATGCAGTTAGAAGAATCTCATGACTTGAGTAATCTATTTGTTGAGGTAGAAAAAAATAATCAAACCTATGGTGTAGATGGCTACCATTCAAATAATAGTGATCTTATTAAAATAACTGGTAGTAACTATCCACATGCAATATGAAATCTGACTTGGCTCTTAAAATGTAATTATCCAGTATTCCAAAGTTCTAGGAATTGTCAAGGAGTTGAGACACTTTAACTTCCATTGATGGTTATGTCAGGTTCTCGCAATACTGATGAGATGCCTGAACCATGTTAAATATGGATTTTCTAGCAATATTCTTTTCTCCATATTGTTTCACTGGATGTAGACCGATTCTTGATAAATTTTCCATTTCTCCAAGACAATTTTTCTAATTTTCAAGATTGGGTTTCTGATCAGATAGAGGATTCTATTAATTTATCTTCATGTAAACCTGTTACATTGAACTTAGGATTGAAATACACATATTCCATGGACTCATAGAGTTCTGAAGTTTATCCTTTTAATTATCATGGCAAAGATTCTCATCAGCTAAGGATTCACGTCTGTCAAACACCTCTGAGAATAATAAACTCCTAGACTTTAGTGTGAATATTGTAATTCTAATCATTTTCCTTCTAACACAAGCTACCCTCTTGAGTGTTAGTGAATTCTTTAATTATTTTGTGAATCAAATACCTCATCTTCGTAACAGAGGAAATGTCTCTGAACTATGAGATTCACTGGTACAAACAATGCATGCAGGGTTGGTGCTAACATAATAAATGGTGTGGATGTCAACATTTCCCATAACATGAGACAATTATGCATGGTTGGTGTCATGAGGTGGGGAATTCCTAGGTGTCGACCTCCTCCAGATTTTTGTATCGATGTGTTATGTGCCCCCAACATTATTTTTCCTCAATGCTTCTCTTGTTGCTTGAAAATATGGAAGATACTAGCAATTCCTCATATGATGTTCTTGGGAGCAGATGTGATGATGATGGAGTGAGTGCATAATGTGTTTTCGGTGATTAGGTTGTGGAATATGGATCAGCAAGAGAAAGACGTCTCTAATCTTGCCCAATTCCCAACATTTATTGAGCAGGTGGCTGGGTCTATCGCATAGGGTGCATGTGTTCCCTGGTGCCTGGGTGAACCACATATAGTGCTACTTCTTTGAACACGCAAAAAGTGGTTCCAAACTCATCATCCCTTACTCGCATGGCATCAACCTAAGATGGTGTATCTATTTGATAAGATGATGAGTTCTCAACGATGAATTGGCACATAAAAGCTAATGTTTCACAGTATTGAGGAAGGGTTGGGAAAAATCGAGTATGATGGTTGTGTGTGAAAATGTGGAAACTATGAAGTATTCGCCTAAGTTCGTTGTTACATACAACATGAATGGAAGGGTAATACCGCATAAATTCTCGTACCTTGAGACATTGGTTAATAATATGGTCTTGTTAATCACATAAAGCGCACAAGGAGGCAGGTTGACCAGTCACTTATTCTGGCTACCTCCTTGTATGGTGGGAGGTTGTGTGACCATGTGTGTTAGAGGAATATGGGCACAAAGATTCTACCTCAAAAACACAAATGATGGTTTCAACACATATTTCATTAAAATTGGAAAAAAATTATTACAAGGACATCACTAGAATTGAGTTTTTTTGTTATTTTGAAATTCTAGATCCACTATTTCATTCCAAATTTAATGAGATATGTTTTTTTTTCATCCATCATCCACCATTTGTGTGGAGAAAAATTATGGAGCCACAATATTGTATTTGGTGATTGCGCTTAAATCATCTCAATATCGAGGGATTACAAGGCAATGATGAGTGTAATGTTTGTACTCCGCGCATATAACACATGCATGGTTGGTGTGCAATTCCTTATTACGTGTTGGTGTGGTATTTTCTCTAGCAGGTGGAGGTGGGTTCACTAGAAGTTTTGGGGCATGTAGAAGATATTTTAACTCGTCTAACTCAGGGCACATATTCGTAGGGTGCCCAACTACTTCACACAAAGCATGGGGTGTAGGTACCCTGGAGGAGGAAGTGTTTGAAGCTTCCACCTTCTGGTCTTTTTTCTTATCTCTCTTGCTGGCACCGGGTGGTGTCGATGCAGCAATGGCTCATTGAGGGGTTATTTCCTAAGGAGGGGCTACAAGAATGATGCTTTTCAAGGTGATACCTGAGTTTTCTGACATGGGATGAGGAGCCAGATACCAGACCGATATCCCAAGAGCCATATTTGGCATCGTGAGTGTTTCCATGACTTGGTTCAAGAAAAAACCAGGTGGAGGGTATAATAAGGATGTTTGAGTGATATGGTAGGAACGTAGAATTAGTAACTATAGTGTTAAGAGATATAGTCTTTCGGATTAATCACATCGCAAGGATTGGGTTGACGTTTCGAACCAACTAATGTGGTTCATCCTTAGGACAAGGTCGGAAATCGATCGATCTAAGAAAATAAATAGCAAGGATGCATCACTGTGTAGTGATGCATCCCTGCTATTTATTTTCTCAGATCGATCGGTTTCTCACTTTGTCCTGAGGATGAATCACATTAGTTGGTTCAAAACGTCGACCCAATCCTTGCGATGTGATTAATCTGAAAGGCTATCTCTCTTAACTATGGATCACAAAAGTCTTCGATCTAAGTACAGTGTTGTTACTATCTAGAACTATTTCCTGATCCTGAGGGGTGTTTAATGAACTCATCATGCACATCAGGGCTCCACGTATGCAGGATTGGTCTCTAGCAAAGGTGGGTCTCTAGGGTATGTACCAAGGATCATTGATGGTTTAAATTGTACAAGTTTGAATTTAGTGTAGTTTGTGATCAACTCAGGGAAAGATCTGATGAAAGGTAGCACACCATCAAGGATAGTTAATGTCTTCTTCTCATTGTATGTGAGTTTCTCAACCGTAACAATTTTCCCATCAAGAGGGAACATCATTATCCTAAATATGGAAGATGCCACTACAATCATTGCATACATGTAACTTCAGCCAAGAAGGATATTGTAATCCAACTATGCGTCTAGGACTTCTATGTCAACGAGCACTATTTTACCAACAAGTTGTACATGAACATCTTGGCATAGACGTACGGGAACAAAAGGGCACCCATCATATGCCTTAAGAGTGATGTCAGACGGTTTGAGTTTGGAAGATATAAGTTTTTTCCAACCTATTTTGGACATAATACCTGTCGACACTCACTCATCAACTATGCACCAATGAATGGTGATATTCCAAACTGAGACCAGAATTTGGAAGGTGACGAATGATGGAAGACATGGGGTAGCTTTATCCAAGTCAAAAGCCATTAAACGAGAATTGGAAAGGTCAATTTCTCCTAATGCGGAAAGTAAGGATTTCCATTATTTTGGGAATGTTTGCAAGAATTCTAATGTTGACATAGATGAAGAAGATTGAGCTTAGTCATCGACTATGTTGTAGTTGTGAACAACATTTGAGTTATGTCCAGTTCACTGTAAAGGTCTGTTAGTGGTGCTATAAATTCATCAACCAAGGGGGTCTCGCTGATGTGAAGTACCAATTAGACCTCACAACATTTGGAATAGGATACCCAATCTGGGATATCGGCCCAACTGCCATCTATTCTTCTAGGTTTTCCTTGGCTACACAATTCAGAATAAGAGAGTTATGCATAGGTAATCTCAAATTAGTAAGTGAGTATGCCTGGTGAGTGTTCGGTTGTATGTGTGTCAAGATTCTTCTACTACAGAGGGAAAGGAAAGTGAGCCTTTAGGATAGAGTTAATAGTACCACCCTATTAGACACACAAACACACACAATATATTCATCTAACATCCAAAGCAATAGTCCAAAAAGATGTGACGATGATTACAACCATTATAAACAAGAAAGATTTGTCTAACATGTACCGGAATAGTTCATAAGGATGCGAAAATTATACAAACCATTATAGCATATTCCCAATTAGATAAACATGAAAATAACCAAAATATTTCAACTAATTTAGTACAAGTGAAAGGAAACATGAATCATAAATATTCAAAGAATAGTCTTACAAATATTCACAATCCATGCATGAAAATGTGCTAGCCATCAGGCTTCAACTATTAATTAAAGTCACAAGACACATGTATACAATGAACAACACTAGCCCCAATAGTGGAGCGTTGGAGCCACTCCTTTCTTCCCAAAAGAACTAGCTTGTCTCTCTAATGCCTTGTTGGAGGAGCCAAGGTGAAAATTCCTTGAGGTGATGTTTCACCTTCCTTGTGACTCTTTGACTCCCCTCATGACTATTTGACTTCCTATGACTTTTCGACTTTGCATGACTCTTGAAATTTTGAACGTGTTCTTTGGAATTCCGCTTTACAATATATTTTCCAATATAGAACTACATAATCCAAAAATGATGTGGCACATGATGACTCATGAGAGGAAATGACATGACACTAATGACATCAACTTCATGATGATGTGGCAGTGCCAAGCTGTCCTTCTTTTTGCTTCTTTCTTTTTGTCTTCAATAAGAGATGTATCCAGTGCTTCATCTTCATGAGAGATATGATTTTTTCTTCATTTATACCCTCCAAAGGGTTGTCAATCAGAGGGAGTCTTCATGCGGTCCTGATATTTGGTCTTTTATTGTAATCCAGTTTTCCTTCATCTTCTTGTCTATTGATCATCTTATATCCTAAGCTCCTTAGGTGTCTCCTAGCATGTACTCCTTCTCCATATCCTTCTTCATAATATTTCCATAGCATGATAATGTTCTTCCATCTACAATCCAGTCATGGCATGATGACATTAGTTTGATAAACCCCTAGTCTAATATGTTGCATGATGATCCATTGACTGAGCTGAAATTAGGTGGTAGGCCAAGGGAGAGGCTCGATCACTGCGCAGTTGCATAGCTCAGTTAGTCAAGGGTCAAGTTTGAGCCTTGAGACTACACAACGTGCAATTTAGGCTTGGACTCAACAAAAAAATTACATAGTTGGGGAGCTGACGGAGCCAGGATGAGGGCTTGGACACTGATTTTTCCCATTGCACAATTCTGGAAGAAGAAGGAGCCCAGGTGATTGCACAATTGTACAGTTCAAAGGATCAGGGCTGAGGCTTGAGCCTTGAGACTGCATAATGTGAAGTTCAAGATGGACTGTGCATGAAAATTGCATAGTATTGAGGCTCAATGAGTCAGGCTGTAGGGTTTTGCACTGTTCTTTCAACTACGTAATTATAGGAGAAAAATTAGACCTAGTGATTGTGAAGTTGTGAAATTCAAGATATCATGGTTTGGGCTTGAGCTTAGAGACTGTGCAGTTCATAGTTAAGGCCAGATTGGAAGGCTAAATTACGTGATTTTGGAGGCTAAGGTTCGGGCTTGAGCACTGAAACTATGGAGTGCATAGTCCTGGAAGGTAGGATTTGCACATTGCGTAGTGTTAAGATGAAATATTGTGGCTTGAAGGTTGATATTGTGCAATACAAAGTTCAGGAAGGCCAAATGAGGCTAAGTTGTTGGGCATTTTCTGAAATTTGTCTAAGTGTGGGATTAGTGAAATGATGTGAATAGTGATAGGAATTGACTGTGATCACACACTTAGAGTCCTTAATGACACAACATAGATCATTCAAAGCACATTAACAACATACTTTCCTCAGTGCGACAACCTTTACAACAAGTGTGACAACCTTTATGACAAGTGCGACACTAAGGATACGTCACTTTGTGATGACCGTGATGACACTTGTGTGACACTGCTTAAAACTTTGGAAATGAGTGCGACAAAGGTTTACATGGTAAGATAGACTAATTTACACAAGGATAACTTCTTGAAACCACCAAAAAAAGATTATGTACATTGTGCAACACTTAACATGCTAGAAGGTGTAAATTGCTAAACTGCGAATGACACTTGCGATATGTGAATGATAATGAAAGAAACACATGTCGGAGAAAAGATAACATGAAATGAAACTAATTAGAGTGAAAGCAAGAAAAATTGACAATCGAGAATGTGAAAAAAACACTTGCAAAAACAAAGGTGCGCGAAAGTTACAGTTTGCAAAACTCACCGAAATAGACGTACAAACACAGCTAGAAGCGAGAAACTGTCAATGTCAATGCACACTGATTGTTGACATGGATTAGGCATCACAAAGGCACAATCTTGATGGATTGTGCTATGCTTGTTTGAGCTTGCATAAGATAATGCGCTCATGAACTTATTGTGGATTGAGCATGTGTGAGAAAGTATCCTTGACACTTCCAATCCAAGAAGGGATCTCAAAAGCATCAACTAACCAAGAAGTGACTATGGAACAACTGATCACAAGATCTATAGTAGGTTCTAAAATTCAAGTATAGGAAAAGTTTTGGAGGGTGTTTGTTGTAGCAAAAACAAGGTCCTTTGACCATATTTAGGATGGGTTCTATGGGGTATCGATGGATTTTCAAATATGTTGTAGGTGTTGCAGTGGTTGAGGTGGAAGAGTTGGTTTCTGGTGGAGTTTCGTAATCTCAATTCCACATTTGCAAGAGAACCTCTTCCCCTGCAATATAAATTTCACAACTTGAGGTATTCTGGGAGCTTCCTCCAGGCAGATTCTGATAGCATTGTTGGGAGGGTGTTACACAACATTTTGTCACTATCCCTATACTCCCCATCGATGATACCGAAGAACATCTATAGTGAACTTGACATGCTTTCCCTTCATGAAGAAACTCCCAGTATGTCCCTCTTCATGAGTAGAATAATTCCCCTTTGCATCATTTCCCAAGAATATTCCTTTTATCCCAATTTAAAAGACCAACGCTACTGACCAGTTTCCTCCTCACGCCGATTTCCAAAGATTAAAACTAGCCCTAGAGCTGTACGGAGCGATTGAGCCCATTTCCATTCACGTTGATCCTCTTTTGGCAAGTTTTTCAAATATGGTGTCGAAGCTTCTAGCTCTAGAAGCTTCGTAACAGAAGTTTGGTAGATGGTTGGGCTGGATGGAGCCGAGGAAGTCAGTTTGGGCTCCTTTCCCCTATTAGGATGCAACAAAATCAAGAGATAAGACCTTCTCCCATGATGAGAGGAACCATCTCCCATCCATCGAAGCTATATAAACTTCTCTTTTCCCAAGCTAAACTAGTTTTTTGGAGTGAGTTTGAATGATCAGCAAGAAATCTATAGCTTGTAGCTTTCTAGTGTCTGTTTGAGGGAGAATAGTGTGTTTTGGTTTGGTTTGAGACTAGAGGGAAGAGGCCTTAAAACTTCAATTGTTGGGGCTATTCATGAAATTCAAGCAGAAGTGTGGGAACCCAGATACGTTGGAGGAGACCAACCACGTCAAGGCATTGGTTGTAATCTCTTTCTGATTTATATGAATACAACTATTCATTGATTTCCTACATGAAGTGTTATTTTACATCTTTATGGCTTAATGCTTCTTGACCTATTAAGTAGGCTGAATATAATATTGTATGCTATCATGTTTGTTGTTGTTGTTTGTTTGCTTGTTTAAGGTATTTGAAGGAAGGAAATGGAAGATAGCTGGAGTAAGGAAGAAGTATCATCACCAAGCATAATAGCATTCTAAGAGGTAGGCCTTCTTAATTGATTCTAGATTAAGGAGATTTTCCATAGATTGTTAGTTTGTGGCTAGACCCGCTCTCTTGGGCTAGAGGAATTGTTTATGTCCGCACTGAGAATTTACTCGCACCACAAATTGGTGACCATACTGGGGAGTCAATCCTTCTGTTTGATTGGTTGTCATTTTACAGTTTTTTGTGAACATTTCTAGTATCACCATTTCTCTTTAGTGTTCTCTGCTTTGCTTGGTTTATAGCTCTGAACCTGAAATTTACAGTGGCAAGTCTAGTGTTAGCCTTTGAAATTTTTTATTTTTTTCCTTGAATCCTCAGTCAACGCATTTATTTTTCTAATAGTCATGCCAATCAGTGCAAGTTTCTAAAAAAAAGTCGTGCCGACCCCCTTCTAGCACTTGTTGTCAGTTAGGTAGTCATGCTGATTCCTATAGGTGAAGATTAGGGTTTCCCCTAGATCATAGCCAATTTGTCTTTCCCTTTTTGATTTCTATCTCTCAGCTTGTTTTGACTGTGTTCTCCTTGACTGGAAAAATCTTTTAGCTTGGTTTGTGTGCTTGTTTGATTTGCATTTTCTTCACTTGGTTTCTTGAGTTATTGGATGGTGTATAACCCTAGGGCATCTAGGTCGTCACCCATTCACCTATTTGTGTGCTCAGCAAGTCAAGTCGATAGTCAAAGTTGCTCCTTGCATTTCGTTTGATTAGTTATTTTGTTGCTTTGATTTCCATTTAACAAGTTTGAAAAGTTTTTGTTTGTTGTTTGAGCATCTATTTTCGAGCATAGATCACATTTCTCCTCTTGTTTTTTATTGAATCTTGGCATCATTAGTTTGGAAAGGAATTCTATTTTTTTCTTTGCATTTGCTTGTGATTGATTGTAATGGAAAATTTTCATTGAAGTGTTTGTGAAAGATTCATTGTGTCATTTCATTGGAAAATACATAATTCTAGTTTGTTTAATCAATATGTTACATTAGTTAGCATCATTGAAGATTAGAGTTGCATCGTCATTTACATTGGAAAAGAAATGAATTCTCTTTACTAGTGAAAGGTCTACTTGAAGTGTGTTTGATAGCAAAGATAGGGATTGGAAAGAGTTTTTTTTTTCATTATTTTGCTTTCAAAAGAAAAATAGTGAAAAGGTCATTTTTCTTTCAATTTTTTGTTTTGTTGCATTTTGAGTGTGTTTCCTACTCTCATTAGTGTAGACAATTCATCGAATTGAAAGGGTCTTGTCTCATTTAGTTGCATACAGGTGTTTTTCGAGTCACAACGATAAGGCCTGAAAACCAAGACATAATTTCAAGATAAACTCTAAAATGTATTCAATTAACCTAAGGTGCATTTGAAACCTAACGATCACATTTTGGAAGGTCTAGGTTAGAGACGTGTTTTGGCGTCTTTAAACCTAGCAATTGTTGTTCACTTTGGCACTAGTCAATGCTGGTATAGACTTGTGCTCCCCGTAGCTCGAGTATATAAAGGGAGACCCCACTAGGTTGCAATATTTTATCCATAGGAAGTTGAGTTTGCCGCCTTGTAAACGTGATACACCGAACACATCATTTGGGGAGATTGCTTGCCTGTACTTCTCAGTTAGCTGGGAGGTATTCTGTAGTTCACTGTTACCTTGTAATCCTTTTTGCATAGATCATCTTGAGTAGTCATTTTGATCTTTTTGACTCCCTATATATAAAATATCACCCGAGCGCTTGTCCTCTCGAGCTCGTTTCAAACCAAAAGTGATAGAGTCACCTTTGCTTCTTTCTCAAATCTTAAAACATGAAAGAGCACCAGTTTGTTTTTGCGTCTTAAAAAATTGTTTCCCACGATCTTATAACATTTCTGTTAGTATATTTCTAGACCACATCGTGATTATATCTTTAAATACATTCTAAAGCCTTTAAATCAATCTCTCTTTTGGTTATTTGAGACAAAATCATTGTGGCTGAACCAACTGGTTAACTTAGTTCCTATTCCTCTCCTCTATCTGAAAGATTGTCTGAGGAGCCTTTTCCTGAATTTCCATAGTCACTTGAGGACCAAGTTATTGAGCTTGGAATTGTTTTGAGTATTCAACCTTTTTCCTCTCACCCTCCCCTTCAGATACTGGGTGACCTTTTGACATTGGCCCAAAATCTGTGGATGATCCTCCAGACTCCTGAGAGTCTGCCAACTTCTAAAGGTTAGCTTGGAATAGTTGCTTATCCTTTGAATCCTTTGCTTGATCCTGTTGTGATATCACCTCAGCATCCATACAGTCCATACGATCAGCTGGGTATTACTTTGGAATTGTCCCCTCGAAGATATTTGGTCATCCATCGTCGTCTGTTTTCACCCATGGAATTAGAAAGCAAAATCCCAGTCTCCTCTCCGGGTCAATCAAAGGTTTCCACTCCACACACAGTTGAGGAGCAGGAATATCCTTTCCCTCTTGAAGGTTTCCCTTACATAGGAAGCATTATGACCAGTGTTCATCTTGAGTTACCGCATAATAACGTGACTTTAGCTCAGTTGGTTTCAGGAACACCTACTGTCTCATCACTATATCACAACCCTATTTGGGCATCTGGTGCTATGCCTACCACAGGTCTGTTCATTCGGAACCTGACCTCCCAACAAAAGGTGATTTCTGTAGTTACTTTAGTCCCAGTGCAACCCACCATTCCAAATCCTCTTGTTTCGTCAGTCCAAGTAACCCGTCTGGTTCAACTGACGTTCTCAAGTCATGTCGATATCATTTCTTCGATCCCTCTACTGAGTGGATAGGCTGTGCCACTGCTTGGGGGGAAAAGTCTGAATGTGTCTATGATGTCAGGTACAACCCATGTGAGTGGTTCACAAACTCACATGGTTGTAATGAACCAGCCCTCTTCGGGTGCCATTTTAAACCCTGTTGGTCCTGCTGGATCAAGCAATGTCCAGTACCAACATCCAAACCTGTTGGTCCATTTGGGTCAAGTAACATCTAGTACCAGTAGCCTAATATGGCTCAGGTTTAGTACCAACCTCCTTATGTTCCATATGGTTCACAAGTGATGGTTAATCCACCCTACATCCCTCAGCCTGGACCTTATGTCTAGCCTGGTCTGTCTGCCGCGCCTGGTGGGTATGGCTAGATATAGTTCGGGAACTTTCAAGGTGTCATTCTGGGAACTGTTCAAGTACCTTTTCAGTAGCAAGGACAACTCCTGTAGAAGCAAGGGTAGCCTTCATTGCAGCAAGGGCCATCCATGTAGCAATAAGGCCAAATGATGCTGCAGCAAGGAAAACTGCAACAACTACAGGGGAAACCTTTGCAACAGTTGCAGAAAACATGCAACTGCAAGTGCAATATGCGCCGCAGTCCTCCCAGCCTATACCTTCACAATCTCAACCTCTGAAGCCACAGGGACAGCCTTTACAGCCACAAGGTCAGCCCTTACAGTAACAAGGTCAACCTAGGTAGCAACAACCCTTATACTCATATCAATAGGGTCAACCCTTGCAAGGGAAAGGCCAGGGTCAAGTCTTGCAGTAGTAGGTGCAAAATCCTTATGTCCAGGGCAACATGTTCAGCCTCCTTTTGTCCAAGGACAACAAGTCCAAAATCCTTATGTCCAAGGGCATCAAGTGCATAATCCTTACGTCTAAGGGTAGCAAGTCCAAAAGCCTTTTGTCTAGGGGTAGCAGGTCAAAAACGCTTATGCTCAGGGACATTAGGTGAAAAATCCATATGTCCAAGGCCAACAGGCTCAACAACCTTTTAACCCATATGTTTCTTATCAATAGCCTATGGCCAGACAGTTTCAAGGCTTTCAAGGTCAGAATCCTCCCTACGGGCAAGGTAACCTACAGTGGGGGCAAAATCAAATGCCATATGGACAAAATCCTCCATTGTGGGGACAAATTCCTTACTAGCGAGGATGGTCCCTGCCAGCTGGGCCCCCTTATCGACCTGAAATGCCTTTCAAAACCCAATTCTCATTCTTGGCTACACTGGAACTCCTAGATGTGTCTAGACTCATGAATGACTCAATTTGTCATTCGCCATACTTATCTCCAGTTCCATCCAAGATTCTGAGTGATTGTCAGAAGTTTGAAGGAAAAGAGAAAGAGGATCCACAAGCCCACGTGATGACATATCACCTCTGGTGCTCCTCAAATTCCTACGTTGATGATTTTATTCATCTTCAACTTTTCCAACAAACTCTTACAACTATTACAACCAAACGGTATTTCGAGCTCCCTCGAAATACCTATTATGACTTTAACACTCTCTCCGTGGCCTTTCTCACACATTTCCAGCTATTAGTTCATTATGAAACTGGCACCCATCTTCTAACGTTGCTCAAGCAAGACACTGTGACTCACATCTCTGATCACATCCATGAATGGAGATGTAGGCACTGTCTAATTAAGTTTGATATTTCTGATCAATTGTTGATCAAGTCATTTACCAAATCATTTATCAACAAAATATTTGAGGACATTGCTATGGGTGGATGCATCAGTGAGGAACGAGCCATCACGTGTGCCCAGTATATAGACCTCATCTATTCACAATCCGACACGTTATATGATGTGTTACCCAATGTGCCCATACCATCATCCGATCTGACGACATCTAAGTCTCCGGCTATGCCTCCTGTTGATGGAGTAATTAGTTCAGTGACTCAGACCCCTGTAAAATCTTCTTCGAAACAGAAGTCAGTCTCCAACACTGCTCCTAATGATTCCTCTCACAATTCATCTGACCTTGGTAAAACCTCGTAGGTTCACGCTGTCCAGTCTACCACATCAGATAAATCCTCTAAAGGTAAGAAGAAAGGCAAAGGCAAGGGTAAAGTTGATGCCCCAAAACAGGGTCCTCCTAAGTGATCTACTGGTGATGCTTGCCAACGAAAGCCCAAATAGCCATGACTCATTTGTGAGGAGGATCACTATATAAAGGATTGTCCTAGATGGTATGAAGTTAGTCGTTTTCTCAAAGGGACCCTAGCTATCCTGAAAGAACCCTTTCCATCCCAACTGACGCAAATGGTAGATCAGCCTTAGGCATCTTCCTCCTCAGGTTCACAAGTATTCATGATGAGCACCCTGATTAACATGGCTACCAGGTCAAAAGATGATCAAACTCCTACCCCGACAACAGGGAAGGAAAAATAAGGTACTCCTTCTTCTTCGTCCCCATCTAGTTCTGGTCCTCTCCATATAGAGCGACCTAATCCTAATTCTTCCATTTGATCACCTTCTCGAGGTGTGCTACGAAAGTCCTTGTACAATCCCAACGCTCGAGCCCTCAACATTATAACATTGTTGAAGATTTGGCTCAGCGCCATCAACTATGTCTGCTCTGGAGGTCCTTCAAAGTTGTCCTTCTCAGCGGAAACTATTACTGTCGGCTATTGAGGGTATTGATCCAGCTAACTCTAATCTCATCTGTTTTGACCTGGAAATCCACATTCTGCATTTACCTCATCATATTTCCTTTCTCATTCAGGTGATCATAAATGAGAAAACCATTCATAGGACTATCATTGATGAAGGTTATTCTACCTACATCATGTCTATCTCTTGTTGGAAGGAAATTGGTTCTCCTACTCTGAACCAATCGCCTAACACTTTGGAAGCTTTTGACAGACGTGATTCGCAACCATTCGGTGTCCTTCCCAACCTTGCCACTACTTTTGAAGGCAAGATAGTACGCATTGAAGTAGAGATCGTTGACACTAATCTTAACTACAATCTTCTACTCGGACGGAGCTGGACCCATGCCATGCATGCTGTAGCCTCCTCCCTTTTCCGTGTGATTCATTTTCCTCATCAAGGAAAGATAGTCACTGTTGACCAACTATCCTTCTTTTCCTCTTCCTCTTCGGATGGAAATGTTCCATATGTCAAGCACACTGGTGCTCCTTATAAGAGTGTGGGGGTAGGACTCTTTAAGGATCCTGCCTTGATGGGCATATTTCCGCTCCCACCTCCTCATTTTTCCTCTCTCAACATGATTTTGATCAAGTCTCACCCTTGGGTCATTCCTTCACCAGATATTGTTGATACATGGCGCGAGGTTATGCCATTAAGTCCTACCGAAATTGATTATGTGGAAATTGTTTTGGCTTCGCCTTCGGTATCCTCTGATCATCTTTTTTTGAGAACATCTCTTGATGCATATTCTCAATCCCTATGGCTTGGTTCTTAGGAATCCCTCAATCCCTTAGCCGAGACTTTTCTTGCTGACGAGAGTATCATGGAAGTAATGTCTCCGAAGAAAGTACCTTGGAATTTGTTGGCTTGTTGGGGCCTGACCCAGGTTCGGAGTTAATTAGCCAAACAAATCCCTGTACTACTAGCCCTTTTAGTAATAGGCCACGGAGCACAAACTGAGGTCTCACTCGAAGCAGTATGGAGGGATGCTGGAACTAGGTTTCCGCACTCTTGAGATGTATGAGGGGTTGATTTAGTCCAATGGTGAATGCCTTCACATAGGTTACTTCGCGCGCTTCCCTGGCTTGCGAGGCCTTCGCACCTTGATATATTCACCTTTGCGCAACCCTAATCTAGGTTATGCTTTCATGCTATAGGAACAACGATCTGCACTATTTCCCCAAGTCAGGCAGTGGATCTCACTTATCTTCTTATAACAATTATTTATTTCACGTAAATAGATACCTTATATTATGTTTAGTGATTCAACACATTCATATAGGTTCACGCAGTAAATAAACAGTAAACTTACAATTCACACCCAATATACTTCAATGCATAAAACAGGTAAAGATACACAGAAATAGGGTAAAACTTCTCTTTATTAGTGTTTCCAATTGTTACAGACTTGATCTGCCCTGCACACTCAGTTGTAGGGGTCCGCGCGCTCAGTTGCGGACTACTAGGCCTCTGTGCACTCAGCTGCAGAGCCTTCTCCTACTCTATGACCCAAAAGACACAACTCTACACTTCGACTCATTGCTTCATTGATTTCCTAGATCATTCGATTCATGTCTTTACACTTAGAGCCTCGCTCTATTTATACAATCCCATGGTCTGCGGAACATGGGTAGATCTCTCAAATCGACATTACATTACAAAAATGAGGGTGCACAACCCTCTGAATCATTGACCATATTCGTGCTCTGCACCCATAAATCCCGGAGTATTTACAATAGACTTAGTCAAAACTAGGGCTTTAAGCCCCAAAACTTGCCTTGGGGGGATCCCACACCCAACAGGCCCCCGAAATAAACATTGTGACTCACCCTTGAGTCACTTTTTTACTGCGGAGATCTTCGCATGGAGACCTCCCAACTCTGCTTGGACGGCTACAAGGCCAGCAGCGCACTGAGCGGTTTCCTGATGAATCTCTTGTGCTCATTGTTCTGAAATCGCGGTGTTAGAACTACTCCCCTGCATCTGTTCCTGTGTCTCCTGCATCTGCTTATAGTCCCGTGCCTTCTTTTAGCTACCTAGAGCACAAAGACTATGCTTATGTTGGGTAGTTAGACAACCAAGCCATCTGTGTATGGCTTTAATCGACTACCATTCACTTTGCCTTGGAAAGGTTCTCCATTTAGCTTTACTAGCTGCACCCCACCTCCATCGGTGACCTCCTTAACAACATACGGTCCTAGCCAATGCATTCTGAACTTTCTCGAGAATTGATCAAACTTACTATCATATAGTAACACCAGATCATTTACCTTGAAGGTGTGCAAGTTAATATGTCGATCGTGCCAGGCCTTTTCGCGCTGCTTCTGTAGCTGCTAATGGAGTCCAGCCAAAAACCGTTCCTCTTCGAGTTCTTCCAACTGTGCGAGCCTTTCTTCCAAGGCTCTGCGATCCGTCATACCTGTGAGCGTTGCTATGCGCAAACTAGGCACAATATACTCCATTGGCATTACTGCTTCCACTCCGTAGACCAACCGGAAAGGTGTCTGTCCCATCAGTTTCTTACAGATTGTCCTATAAGCCCATAATATTGTAGGTATGCACAAGTCCCAATCACTTTGTTGCGCATTGCATACTTTAGTCAGCACGGTCTCCAATATTTTGTTAAATGATTCTACTGTCCCATTGGCTTGTGGATGATACGTTGTGCTTTTTTGATGATACACCTGAAACTCTTCTGTTAGCGCGCTGATTGCTTCGTTCAGGAAATGTGTATCATGATCGCTCATCAAGATCTTCGGACATCCAAAGCGTGTCAATATGTATTCCAACAGAAACTTCACAGCTGTGGCAGCTGTGCAATCTTTTACCGACTGCGCTTCTACCTAATGAGTTAGGTACTCTGTCACAGTGATAATGTATCTCGCACCCGTCTTTCCCTGAGGTTTGATAGGTCCTACAAAGTTGATCGCCCAATTTTCAAAGGGTTGCAGCGTCATTTGCGTATTCAAAGGCATCTTGTTCCTCCGCAATGGTTTACCTATTCTTTGACATACATTGCAAGCCTTGCAATGTGCTTTTGAATCCTGATGAAGGGTTGGCCACCACAACCCTGCATTAAGAATCTTTTGCGTAGTCACTCGCCTTGCATAATGCCCTCCCGAAATTCCCCCATGCGCATCCGCGAGGACATGACTTCGTTCAAATTCAAGTATATACCTTCGCAATATCTCATCATTTCCCATCTTATATAGGTGCCCCGTGATGACAGAAAAATTTGCCGCTCGCACCACCAGTTGCTTCTTCTGTTGGACAGAGTATTCTTTTGGCACAGTTCCAGTTGTGAGAAAGTCGATTATGTCTTCAAAGTGTCCATCCACTACACACACAGCAAAGATCTGTGCGTTAGGTAATCCTTCCTCCAAACTAGTAGGTTCCTCTCTTGTCTTGATGCGCTACAGGTGATCCGGTCCTACGTTTAGGCATCCAAGCTTCACAACGACCTCAAAATCATATTCTTGGAACAATAAAATCCACCTGCATATGCACCCCCCCAACATAGGCTTATTGACCAAGTATTTCAGCGTGGAATGATTTGTATACATCTTGAAGTGTCTGCCTAGCAAATTGTGCTGATATTTTTGGAGCACGTACACCATAGCCAATCCTTCGTGTTCAATTGTGGAATAGTTCTTTTCTGCTTTAGATTACCTGCAACTCATGAATGCGATGGGGTGATCCAAGCCCTCTCCACCCTCCTATGTTAGTACCTCTCCTAGCCTATACACAACGCATCAACATGCAAATGAAACTCCTCATCCCATTTTGGGAATACCAAAATCGGCGCAGAGGCCATTTTTTCTTTTAGTACATCCAAGTTTTTCTTGTAGTCATCATTCCAGCAGAACGTGACATATTTTTTCAATAGCTTCACCATCAGTGCAGTGATCTAGGCATAGCTTTTAATGAACTTCCTATAGTACCCCGTATGTCCCAGGGTAGCACACAGCTGTTTGACGCTTTGCGACGCTTCCAAATTTAGAATCACCGTAATTTTCGTGGGGTCTACCATCAGTCCCTGTTCGCAAACCACATGTCCCAATAGGTTCCCAAATGGAATGAGGAATGTACACTTCTTGAGGTTCAACGCGATTTGGTGTCGTCCAGCATCAAGCATAAGCTCACTACATGGTGTTTAACCAATCCAAATACAGTCTAATCATCTAGATAAACCTCCAGGAACTTGTGGATATATTCCTTGAATGCTACAACAACTATGCACAAAAAGATGGCCGATGCATTCTTCAATCCAAATGGCATAATAGTGTATTGAAATAAGCCCCATTCAGTCGTGAAGGTTATCTTACTCCTATCTTTCGACGCGATTTTGATCTGGTGGTACCCTGAAAATCCATCAGTGAAAGAATATGCTTCCTACCCATCGACATTTTCCAATACTTCATCTATGAACGGAGTTGGGAATGGATCATACACACATGCGTCATTCAATTTTCTGAGGTCCAAACATATTCTTATCTCGCCCTTCTACTTATTTTCCTGCACTACCATAGGGCTTACCCAATCGGAGTCTTCTGCTGGCTCAATGATTCTAGTTGCAAGCATCTTGTCTAGTTCTACATGGACCTTCTCTTTGTACTTCAAGTTCAAGCGGTAAGGCCTCTGCTTAACTCGCTTCGCGTCGGGCTTTAATGTGATCCGCATCATTCCTAAATCTCCTATGATTCCTTTCAAGTCCGTGATCTTGGTCGGGAATAGGTCCTGGTACTCGTGGAGTAACTCAGCAACCTTATCCACCGTCACATCATCCCAGTAGTCGATGAGCATTGCATACTTAGGTTCGGCTTCCGTACCAATGTTTACCTGCTTTGTCCTTACTGGTGCAGTTATGTGAAGGTCTTCAATTTGTGGTCCTTGAACCTCGCGATGGTATTTAGTTTCTGGAATGTTAACTTTTCATGGATCCTCATCGTCTTCTTCAGTATTTACATTATAACACTCCAGCGCGCAACTCTACTGAGTAGCCCATTCAAGCTGAAGCAATTCTATTGGCTCCTGGGGTATCTGAAAGATAGCTTCTTTTACTGCTTGTAGTGCATCATCAACAGTGTCCCACCAATGATCCTCAAACGTGAAGGTTAACAGAAACCATTTGCGCAAGATATCCCATTCACTCGTCCCATGGCAGAGCTCCGTCTCTATATACCAGTTCATGGGTATAACATCTAGGGTATGACAGAACAGGTGCACCCACTCAGGTTGTGGCTCTTCCCCATAGACCTTTTTCCACTTGGCTAGATGTGCGCATAGATCATCCCGTCCATCATATTTGTCTGTTAGTCACATATGAGGCTTCCCAAAATGCATTCGCATCATTCTCTTGCATTCGTGCAAGTCCTCAAAGCTTCCTCGATGCGTACCCCACTACCTTGCGGGTGTAGCACACAGTATCCATTTCAAAGCCTCGAAACGTTGTTGTTCCTGAACTTCTCTTTCAAATCTGTTCAAGAAAGCATCTACCTCACTTATCCCATCATAAGTAGGCAGATCCCTTACTTCTATTGATACGCAGTGCAATGATCTTGTCATCATGTTGCATTTTAGCGTGGTTACCTCATGTAACTAGTTCTGCCATCACTCTATCTCTTCATCTGAATCTGATGTACAGGAGCTTTCCCGCTCCCATGATATTCGTCCATCCACAGTAGGATTTACCCAGTCTTTCTGCCACGCGGTTATCTTGTAGATGCAATCTAAATTGTCGTCGCTTTCATAGTCGCGCACTGGCTCCGTGTAGCGTAATCCTTCTACAGGGTCCAAAGGTATGACTACGCACAGAGACATTTTCTCAAAAATCATCTTGCGCTTCTTTGATTTATCGCCCCATTCATCTCTGTGGCCTAATCTATTCCTAATAGAGCAGGGTAGTGATTGATGTCATCAACAATATCTATCACTTCAAAATCTGCTAGTGTGCTTGCTCCTTCAATATCCACGGTGATTCCCTACAATCTCCCCATAGGTATTATCTTTTGCTGGTTCACCATTCGAAGCTGGATAGGAGACTATTATAGCATAGGCCTTCCAATGAGCTCCCATGTCTACTTCGGTAGAACGTTCACGTCCGATCCTAAATCCAGAATCACTTGGTCCATCTCATATTCTCCAATTTTCATGGTCAATCTCATTTCTCTTCCCATCCTTGTCGCATGTTTTCCAATCTTCCGGACTACGTGGAGTTCTCTTGGCGCAGTCCCAATGCATCTATTTATGAGTTCCTGCAATCCCTTTACAGCCTTGCTATCGTGTAGTAGCTTCATGCATGTTTCTAGGAATGTCGTGAGCATTGATGGGTCCATTTCTGGCTCTGGTTTGTTTTTTCTTCCTGAAGTGGAGGCATCAACAAAGCTCTTCCTAGCTTCCATGAAGGTTTCCTTAGCGCGCTCCCAATCAAACTCTGGTTCTTTTGTCGAAGCCTTCCAAGCCCAAGTACTATCTTTAGGATGCTTTCCTTTATCATGCCTGTCATCATCCCACTTCGGAGCACAATATTTACATTAGGGTCTTCTTCGCATGGCTCAGACCTCATCATTTGCAGGTTCTGAGTCGGGGGAGGTTGGAATGCTCGCTTGTCGCACAAACTCGCGATCAGTGTGGGACAATCCTCCGTCTCATGATCAAACAACGTACAATACAAGCATGATGGACACATTATATTCATACAATCACAGGCATAATGTCCTGGCCCTCCAAAATTGTAACATATCAATTGTTTGTGACCTCTTCTAGGTCCTCCTCCACCTCGGCCTCGTCCGCACCCCTGAAATCTGGTTCGTGCCACTCCTGCGTTCTGGTCAAGGGGCCACATTTCGGTATGAACTCTGTAGGTGGGAGTCCTATCCATCATCAATTCATAGCTTCTATAGGTGCGCTCATCATGTCCCACTGATCTACAAAAATTACAGAACAACTGTTGCGAATTCTGTGTGTACTTCTGCAACAAATGGCAGTTGTCTATAGCATGCTTTCCTCTTATTTGACAAATCGCACACCACAACGCAGACACTGCGTTAGGTCCTTCTTGGGCCTCCGATCTTAACAACATCGGTCCTCCTCTTGCGAGGTAATTCGTGAACACTGGGTAGTGGTCCTTGTCATGACCCTGACCCTTACATTTAACACACCATACCTCATCATGCACTTCTGGGCAAGCTATCTTGTCTTATTTCAGACTCTGCATCTCAAGGCACAAGTTTTTCAATTACATGTGGATCTGCTGAACCCATAGGTTAGGATCCTGTATCGAGGTTTCATGCAGCCTCATCACGATCTCCAAGGTCTATGCCTAAGTTGTTAGCCTCTATTGTGACAGTGCGTTCCTTAAATGCGGCATTAGTGATGCTACAAACCTTTTGCGGTGTTGTCCATCCATCAAAGTCATATTAGCTTAACGAATTGTGCACTTCAGTATCTGATCCAATTCCCAAGGAGTCTCACCTGGTAGCATCGTGATCTTGAACCCAACGATCGACTGCGCCTCTGACTTCAGCCTGCTAAATTCTTTGTTCAGTGCAATTTGGATATCCGTGATCCCTACATTTAGATTGTCATTAGAATGCCTAATATACCAGGTCAACGCACGTTCCTGCAGAGCACTGACCAATGTTGCCTTCTTTATATTGTCATATGTAACTCCCTGTGCTTCCCATACAGCTTTTATCATGAACCAAAACTGGTCCGGATCTTCATTTCCTACTCCCTTGAACACTGGCAACTTTATCGCGCTTGCAATATTGACTCGCAATGGTGGTAGAGGTGGTATGGGCGAGGATGGGGGTGAAGGCAGTGAAACTGGTGGTGGTGTGGGTGGGGGTGGTATGCATAGAATCCTCTACCTTATCAAATCGATTGCACTTCTTCGCGAGACCTTTACGAGCTCTTCCTCATCCCCTCACGGAGGTGAAATCAAGGGGCTAGTTTCTAGTTCTGTACTACCTTCTCTTTTGTAAATTCTCCCACTTCGCATAGCCCTGAACATCAATGTATTCGCATGATCCTCTTTTCACATAGTAGCATTTTAATCCAAGTTTTTAGACTTAATGTACTTACCTCGCGGTCCTTTGAGGAAGCGTCATTCTGCCTCACTATAGTTGACTGAAGTATCTACCACGAACTCAGTAATGAATCCTCCTATAATTCGATCGAGCCAATGATCAATAGCGCACGTGATCTTATCTTCCGATGCTTCCAATCTGCGCACCAACTCTGGGGTCCACCCAATAGGACTGTCAAGCTTGCACCTTCCTTGGCTATTTTCTAATTTACGATCCACTCGTACAACTCAGTAGGGAAAGATGTGAAAAAAATTTCGTGGATCTCTATGTACAGGTAGCAGTCTAACCACTCTTCTTTTGATAGTCGCAAATTCGTGTTCTCTTGTGCAGCGAACTCGTGAATTCTCCTGTCCAACCAACCTTCAATTTCTTTCTTAGTTTGATTCCAATGATACAACATCAGACATCTCTATGTTGATTCTGATCCCAACAATGGAACCATTTGTTGGCTTGTTGGAGCCTGACCTAGGTTCGGAGTTAATTATCGAACCAAATCCCTATACTACTCACCCTTTCGGAAACAGTCCGCGGAGCACGCACTGAGGTCTCACCCGAAGCAGTATGGGGGGATGCTGGAACCAGGTTGTCGCACCCTTGAGATGTCTGAGGGATTGATTTAGTCCAATGGTGAATGCCTTCGTCTAGGTTACTTCGTACACTTCCCTAGCCTGCGAGGCCTTCGCGCCCTGATATATTCACCTTCGCGTAGCCCTAATCCAGGGGCGGTGGGGCTTTCACACTGTAGGAGCAGAGATCTGCACTATTTCCCCAAGTCACGCTGCAAATCTTACTTATATACTTATAACAATTAGTTATGTTCATGTAAACAGATACCTTATATTATATTTAGTGATTTAACACATTCATATAGGTTTGCGCAGTAAAAAAATAGTAAACTTGCAATTCACACCCAATATACTTCAATGCATAAAATAGGTAAAGATACACAGAAATAGGGTAAAGCTTCTTTTTATTAATGTTTCCAACGGTTACAGACTCGATCTGCCTTGCACACTTAGCTGCAGGGGTCTGCGCACTTAGCTGTGGACTACTAGGCCCCTGCACACTTAGCTGCAGAGCCTTCTCCTACTCTATGACCCAAAAGACACAACTCTACACTTCGACTCACTGCTTCATTGATTTCCTAGATCATTCGATTCATGTATTTACACTTAGATCCTCGTTCTATTTATATAATCTCATGGTCTGAGGACCATGGGTAGATCTCTCAAATCGACATTACATTAAAAAAATGAGGGTGTACAACCCTCTGACTCATTAACCATATTCACGCTTCGTGCCCATAAATCGCTGAGTGTTTACAATAGACCTAGTCAAAACTTGGACTTTAAGTCCCAAAACGTTCCTTAGGGGGATTCCATGCCCAATAGAATGACACTCATCATTGTCCCTTGTTCCTACCTGGCCCGATAGTCATGTCTACTTCTCTCGAGGAGTTCTCTTCTCAGTTCCTGTCCCTACCACTTTAGACACTGATCATGACTCATGAAGTTTGGTTGGAAGGGAACATGGGTAACATTACCCAAACAATGCCAATTGATATTTCTGTCACGCCTGGTGTCATTTAAAATGTTCGTATCAGGGTAACTTGTTCTCCAGAAGAGATCAAGCTCTATACTCATCTATTCCAAGAGTTTTGGGATGTTTTTGCATGGTCATATGAATAAATTCCCAACATTGACCCAAGTATAGTCATGCACGAGATTCCAACTTATCCTCATGCGAAGCCCATTTGCCAATGGCTTTGTCCAGTGCACCCTAGAAAAGTGGCTGCCATTAAGGGTGAAGTTGAAAAACTTTTGAAAGTTGGATTTATTTATCCAATCCCTCTTACAGATTGGGTGTCGAATATTGTACCGGTGACAAAGAAACAAGGCATTATCTACATTTGTGTCGATTACCATGATCTCAATCATTCTTTTCCTAAGGATAATTACCCCTCCCTTCATTGACCAAATCATTGATGAATGTTTTGGGAGTGAATTCTTTTCCTTTATGGACGGTTTTTCTGGTTACAACAAGATAAACATTGCACATGTTGATCAAGATAAGACAACCTTTATCTACCTGTGGGGGACCTTCATGTATAAAAAGATCCATTTTATCCTTAAGAATGTTGGGGCCACATTTTAGAGAGAGATGTCTTATGCGTTCCATGACATTTGAAACATCATTCAACCTTACCTGGATGATCTCCCCACTCATTATATTAAATGCCATGATCACCTTGATCATCTCCGACAAATTTTCCTTCGCTGCACACACTACAAAATCCAACTGAATCTACATAAATGTGTCTTCTGCGTCAAATCCGGATGACTCCTCAGCTTTATTGCTTCGAAAGAAGGATTTATCCTTGATCCTCTTAAAGTCGAGGCCATAGTTAATTTACCTCCTCCATCTTCATTGCATCAACTACGGAGTCTGTAGGGAAAATACATTTTCCTTTGTCGTTTCATACTGAACTATGTTGAGCTAGCTTCAAGGTTCACCCGGTTGCTCAAACAAGGAACCCCATTTGTTTGGGATGAGGCTACCCAAAAGTCATTCGATGACCTTAAGGTTGTCCTCATCAATGCTCCTTTGTTGCATCCCTCGAACTATCATCGTGATTACTTCTTTTATCTAGCTGCAGCCTCTAGTACCATTGCTATGGTGCTAGTACAGGATGATGACAAAGGAAATCAACATGTTATTTATTACCTAAGTCGCAACCTCCTCAACACCAAAACACGTTATTCTCATGTCAAGAAGTTGGCCTTGGCTGTCGTACAGGTTGTTCACTACTTTCGGCATTACATTCTATTCCGCACTACCACTGTGATTTCAGAATGCAACACCATGACCTACATCCTCACTCATTAGTTGCTGGGGGACAAGTATTCAAAGTGGAATGTCATCCTCCAAGAATTCGATTTGGTGTTCACTACTACCAAATCTAAGAAAACATTGGTCTTCATTGAGTTGATTTGCTCCCTTCCCTCCGCTTCTCTTCTTGCTGGTGCCGATGAGCAGCTCCCAGACGAGATTATTTTCTTAATTAACACTCTCGAACTCTGGTCCAGTCATATCATCATATATCTCCAGACATCTAGCTTCCAGTCTGCATTGACCAAAGATGATCACCGACGCATTCGACATCAATCTCAACCTTACCGTATCATTGGAGATACTTTATACCGCATCTATGTCGATTCAATTCTTTGTCATTGTCTCACTCTCAAGGAGGCTGAGAGAGTCTTGAATGATTTCCATTATGGTGCATGTGGCAGTCACCTGTCTGGATATGCTACTGCTAAAAAAATCCTTCGTGCTGGTTATTTTTGGCCCTCTATCTTCATGGATTGCATCCTTGATGTTCACAAGTGCCATGAGTGCCAAATTTATCAGTGTAAGATGCATGCCCCACCTGCTCACCTACACCCTGTTATTACCATTGATCCTTTTGCCAAATGGGGCATCGACTATATGTCTTGTAACCCTTGTTTGGCCAAGGGGCATGGGTATATTATCATTGTTGTGGACTGTTTCACCAAATGGGCAGAAGCGATGCCTACATACTCTGCGGACGGTAAAATGACGACTCAATTTCTATTCAATCACATTATTTCCAGGTTTGGAGTGCCTTAGGCTATTGTCATCGACCATGGCTCCCATTTTTGAGATTACATGATGGCAGAGCTGACTTCTATGTTGGGCTTGCACCATGATGGCTCAACCCCGTATTACCCTCAGGCCAACAACCAAGTTGAAGCTGTGAACAAAGTCTTGGTTACGATGCTTCAATTCACCATTTGGATGCACAAGTCAAATTGGCATCTAATTCTTTTCAATTCTATGGGCTTACTGAACTTTGACCAAGGATGCAACTGGATTCACACCATTCTAGCTAGTCTACGGTCTGGAAGCAACTTTACCGATTGAGTGCGAAATTCCATCTCTCAAGCTAGCTGTCGAACTTCTCCCCAAGACCTCACCTTAGGAAGAGCACCTCTTGTACCTAGAATTATTGGATGAGACTCGCCGTCTTGCTGCTTTGGTCATCGAAGCACAGAAAAAGTAGGTCAAATCCCATTTTGATTAGTTTATCCCTCCTCAAGATTTTTCTGAGGTGATTTGGTTCTTTTGTATGATCAAGCTAATGATAAGATGGGGGCAGGAAAGTTTGAACCCATGTGGCATGGGCCCTACATTATTAAATGTGTGTTATAGAAAGGGGCCTATCAGCTTATTGACTATGAGGGAAATCACTTAGACAAGCCCTAGAATGGGCTTTATCTCAAAAAGTATTATTTCTTAGGTCATCTTGCATGGTTACTTTTTTACAATAGTGTGTTATTCATTTTTGTACAGTGTTGTTCGGTGTGTTGTTTTGCAAGCAGCTTTCCTTCTTATTATGTTTCTGCCTACTTTGTAGATGTCGATGTCTCCTCACGTTGCTTTTGCTGACGATGCTTGCCATAGTACCCAAAATCTATCATCCGCGGCATGGGCCATTTATGACCCCCATGGTGAGTTGATTGACCTCCAAGGTATTTTTCTAGGTTGAACAACTAATAACATCGCTGAGTATAGCGCAGTTATTGAATTGTTGTCAGAAGCTATCGCTCTTGGCATCCGAGAATTGGTTGTCAACCTTGATTCACAGCTTGTCTTCCTTCAACTCAACGGGCAATATTCCATCAGAAACCCTTAGATATTGAGAATGTATCTACATATTCATCTACTGGAGAGAAATTTTGATTACATTACATATCATCATATTCCTAGACACATGAATACATTAACAGATGCATTAGCTAATTATGTGTTGGATAGACATTTGCGAAACATGTAAAAACTCAAAATACAAAACATTTGTACCATAGTAAGAAAGGAAGTATAGCATATATATATATATATATATAGATATAGATATATATATATATATATATATATATATATATATATATATATATGTTGATAATGTTTGTCATACATCAAAACCCCAAAAAATAATATGTGTGTTCAAATACATCAGTGGCTCGCAGGCCTTATACATCCGTGGCTCGCAGACCTAAAAAATGTGGAATGCTAGACCTATGCACTAAACAACATGATGCTCATGGTAGCATGTAACTACTCGGACTAGCGAGTCAGCAGTCGATGGATCCGATCTAATACCCCCACTGTATGCCTCTAATACTGGCGTGGGACATCACCGATTCGGGCATACTTTGGGATCCCATGGGTCAATCCCTCGAGGTTCCACGTGATCTCCTCCTCATTGTTTCTTCCCTCTTGATAAGGAGCAACCTTGAACTACTAAGCAATGTGCCTGGCAATTAGGGACATCCCAGCAGGATGCTGGTCCAACATCTACATTCATAAAATCAAAATGTCATGAACACATATATCTCAAAAACAATAAAAAATAGCAAAAATTAAAATTATTTGTTTTTACCTCCATCATCATAATCCTCCCCCTCTAGGAGTGGCATATTTAGATCACTGCGGAAGTTGGTACCGCTGTAAGGCCAATCCTCCACTATGATCAGTTGTTGTCATAGCCACGAGAAGAAGGCAGGCTTATAGGACATCTGTTGGCCCCTGGTAATCCTGGGCATCAATGCACTCCAACAGACCATCCATGGGTCTCATGGCAATGGCGGTTCCACCTCAGCCAGCTGGTAGTGGAACAACGGAACCCACTCCAGGAAGAAGGTCACTAAAACAAACCCATAGCAAAACTGCTTCAGGTTTCCTACCTTAGCTTTTGATAGTTGGCGCTTCATGTTGACCTTCATAGCTTCTGCCCAGTTGAAGATAGTGGGCGTCATACATTCGATAGAATACTAAAACTTCGACTTGTTGGTCTCATGCTGCGCTTGGTACCTAACCACTTCGTTGATGGTCAGCAATAACACTCTCATCACAAGATCCCGAACAGTGATAATCTCGATCTTGCCAATTTTTGATTTGAGTGCTTCTGGGCAGTGTTCTACAAGTAGCATGGTCATACTTGTCCCAATTAGCCTTGACCCATATAGATTGACTGGATCCCCTCTTTGGGACAATCCTATGATGAAATAAATATCTGAAGTTTCCAACTCCAGTTCTTGGTCATGGATCATAAAAACTTCCCAATTAATTTCCTAGAGACTAATCAGATACCGTAGCAATTTAGGTTGAGCCCGTAGACCTAGTGTAAGGAAGAATTTGAGGAGCCCACAGTTCCTCAAATCATTCAAGCAATTTGGGTCAGCCTTTCTTGAGTGTCAATATCATCATGCTTGTGTTCTTTCCAATCCACCATTTTTCACAATTCTTTCCCTCCAAAAACCATATAATCAAGCCAGAGAAATTTGGATTCAAATGGATAAATTGGGGAAAAACTTGAAAAAAAATTGTTCATGGCGCCAGTGCGAATTTTTTTAAAATAGTAGTGCTCACGGCATGCTTGACAATCTTCATAGCACTTGATCAGCGTGATTCTATGACCGGAAATCGCGTCGACCGAGGGTGATTTTTTTTTGAAAAAACCTCCTCAAGAAATCCAAAAAATGGTTAAAAATAGGTAAAATAAGCATGAAAATGGAGCTTAAGGTCTTGGCTCTTACCTTCAACTAACGGCTCGATGAATGGGCTTCCGGATCTCCCGTAATCTGCTCCAAAAAAAATAGGGCACAACTAGGTAAAAAACTGTTCACACAAAGGTAAAATGGTAAATGGTAAAAAATAATTACTTTTTCCTCCTTTTATACATTTTTCATGAAATATTACAGTTTTTAAAAGTATTTTTGACCTATTTTTCCTCAGAGACTGGATAATGCATTTACCTTTTGTGCAGAAACAGGTGATGGATTATTGATGATGGTGTTGGAGTCACATTTCAGCTCTTTTCTCGACTCGTAAAACTCAAATGAAAAGATCGCCGAGTATTTTTCCATTTTTGACTCATAAAAGAGAATAAAAATGGGGGGTCCACTTTCAAGCTCTTTTCTGACTCTTTAAACACGAAAATATTGTTGAGCTCTTGTCATTTTGAACTCGTTAAAGGCTACAAAACGTCATTCGTCCAATACACATTTACCCCTTTTTCAGGTTGGGATGAATTATTTATGAAAAAAGTACTCCTTGACTGAAATGGTAAAGTGGTTCTCTCAAGTATCGTTTTCTACCTTTTTGGGCTCGAGAGACATAAATTCACAAAAATGGACCATGTGGAGTTTTCTTTTCCATGTCCTTTTCAAACTCTCTAAACATGAAAATGATACTGAGTTACACCATTGTCAGACTCGTTAAAACATTAGATGACATTGGATTCGTCGCCATGACGAACATGAGCTTCTCCTTCCCATGGCTCATTAAAATTACTAAGTCGGATTTGTCCGAAGTATGAGATTACAGTGCAAGTACATGCTATCCCCTTCAAGCTTGCGATAAAACATAATTGGGGTACCTGCCAGAAATGATGTGGGGAAATTGGAAATTCTATTAGTCGTGTCGGTAGCTCACTCTTGAACATGACACTTTCTGCTTCGTGTCGGGTTGGGTATCCTCCTTTTCATCATTCACCTTCCTGCATTGGGATGTTCATTTTTTCCTTCCATTTGATCTCTGCCACGTCATCATGACCACTGATCCTATGGATCGCAAAGCTACAAACTCTAGAGTTGTGTTGCCTATATGTTCAAAAGTTAGTCCTTCTGTAGTTACACTTACTCCTGATTCTCTATATCGTCTAAAATCATTTGCATCCCTTTGTCTCGTGTCGATGATGTGGGATACATCATGGCCCTCCTTCAACACAGTTGCTTCCTGTCGACTTCAGCTCATTATCCAGGAAGCTAGCCGAGAGACTCCCTTCCAGTACCCTAGAGCTTGCATGCCCTAATGGCGGGTTCTTCGCACTTGACAACAAGCTCACATCAATGGTTTTTGATCGGGTGATTTCACAGGTGTTTGACATCGTTTCCTTTATTCACATTCCGTGAACTGTGTTTCTGGTACTTTGAGAGCCATTGTCATTATTGGTGGTTTCTATCGCGCTTGTTAACGGTTTATATCATTGACCGGTAATCAAGAGATTTTCTAGCATGTTTGACTTCAACACATTCATTCACATGTTAGGATGTGTACTTTGATCGGGTTTGTTATCACTTAGAACTAAAAATTGATACATGTAATTTTCTATCCTAGCCCGAGGACAAAGGTCTGTGTGAGTTTAATTTCAAATTTTCATTTTTAATTTTATTCCCGTAGGGTTTGGAGTTTTTAAAAGAGTTTTTAACTCAAGTTGTTCTCAACTCCCATTGGTTCCCCTCTACCCATCATTGTTCTATAGTCACCTCTTGTCTTATATGAGTCACCGTGCCTTTTCGTGATTTCGCAGCGCAATCATGACTAGGCAGTTTCGCAGCGCAATCATAATTAGGCAGTTTCGCAGCGCTTCATGATTAGGCAGTTTCGCAGCGCATCATCAAAATTTAAACTGACCGCGCTGCGAAATCATGGATTCGTACTTTTCACAGCGAATCTTTCCCGAAATATCAAATCTGTTAGGTGAGTCATAGGCCATGTCCTCTCATGTCAGCTCATGTACGTCTCTTTACCACTCATTGCCACTATCACCACCACTAGATCTGTTGATATGCACAAGTTATTATTCCCAAGAAATTTTACCATGCATAAACCATAATGATGGCCGTAAGTCCTGCATGAATGAAAAAATCTGCAAGATTATATCTTGAAAGGTTTTAAACGGAAGAGTTTAAAATTCAAGCGAGGCTGATAATTCAAGCGAGGCTGATAATCAAGCGAGGCTGAATTCAGAGAGAAGCTGAAATACAATTCCAACCAGAGCTGGTAGTTATTGCTTGCGAGGATTTGGAAGAATCAATGGAGAAAAAGGAGCACAGATCCGGCAAACCTCTAAGGACTGAGCATGAAGGCCTGGATATAATGCTGAGAAATGAAGAGGTGAAGAAAGCGTTTAAAAATGCTGGGTGTTGGAACTTTTGCAAAAAGTTACAAGGAGGACATGCACAGGTAACTAAGGAATTTGCGCTTAACTTCACGGGTTTGAATTCAAAGGTAGCTATGTTAGAAGTGCAGGTTTCTCCAGAAGTGATATCTGCTGTGACAGAGATCCCAAGAGGACAAGAGGAATGGTTCAAAAATTTCAAATTTGACATGAATCCTTGCAAGGAGTTTTTGAAGGATGATTATGTAAACGAAGATTTAAGTAGGGGAGTGCCCAGGAATTATGTCAAAGAACATTATGCTCTCTTACTCACCTGCATACAGAAATATTTGACTTGTGAAGGAAGGTATAACAAGGTTTATTCTTACCATTTCAAACTACTTTTGCATTTCACCGGGAAGGTCTCCATAGACTTACCGTTTTATCTTTTCCGTAGTTTGAGTAAGATGTGTGATAAGGTACAGTTGAGGAAAGAGGATTCTGAAACCTCTTCGTTTCATCATGGTTTGATCAAATTACTGGTTTTAGATGGGCTTCAAAAGATAGACAGGGATTGGAATTCATTCATTTTTATGGTTGGTTTCAAAAGCCAGACTGGCCTCACTCCCCAACCTGCCAGGGATTTTACAATAGCTGAGCTTCAAACAGAAGCAAGAGCTAAAAGAGTTACAAAGTCACAAGTAAGATCACAAGTAAGAAAACCAGTGAAGCCACTGAAGCCACTCATCATCCAAGATCAAGCTCAACAATCAATTAAGGAAAAGGCTCAGGGTAAAAAGACTGTACCTGAAACAAGCACATCCGAAACAGTCTCAAGGGTAAGAACAAGAAGTCAAATAATGAAGGAAAAAGGTAAAGCTATAACAGTTGAAGAAAGTCCAGTGTCCAAGGCAAGTTTAAATGATTTATTGCAGGCTATTGAATTTGAGCAATCTATACCAGTTCAAGTCGAATTGATGCAGTCAGAACAAGAAAGCACCAAGAAATCCAAGGCCTCAAAAAGGCTTAGATTTGATGAGCCAGCTGAAGAGTTCGTTTTTAAACCAAGAAGACCTATGACAAGAAGATTCCAGCAAGTACAGGAAGCACTGCCAAGAACAGAGGAAACAGGGGAAGAGATACAAAAAGACACGGGCAAAACAGTCATTGCATCTCAAGAAGATAATATAGCAGCCATACAGAGACAATTGGAATCAACTAAGTATGAAATTTCTAAATTGAGGAAAGCCGCTAGAAAACATGCAGCCATACATGCAAAATATTATAAAACCCTATGGGAAGGGAATGAAACTGTAGAAGTTCAGCTGAATTCAGTGGTTGATGGCCATTCACAATTTCACACATGGACAGTACCAGCAATCAAAGAAGCCAAATACATAAGAAGGATCAATATGCAATTGAGAGCTGGGAATAAGGCTCCGAGGAAACAAATTGAAGACCTGAAGGCACAACTAAGCCAGCTACCTGCTAAATAAGTTTTCATTTCAAGTAAGGTTTTGTTTCCAAAATTTTGACAAATTTGCTTAATCTTATCTTTCTGAGGAAATATAAATCCCTGTTCGGCATGTGGAAAGTTTAGGGGAGTTTTTGGCAATCAAATACTCGGCTAATAAAGGTCTCGGGTCAAAAGCAAGTTGTTTTAAAAAAACTCAGCAGTTTCGTAGCGCGCTACGAAACTGCTGAAGGTGATGATTTTTACGCAATTCAAACAGTTTGAATTATAAGCGGGAATTTTGAAAGGAAAACGTCCAAAGGGTATGCAAAGCATCATCTGAAGCTATACAACAGTTAACCAGGTCAAGACACGTGGAGATAATATGCATTCGAATCCAACTTTAGATTTTTGTCATAAAGGAAGCATATTTCATAGTTATCACACTCCAGGATATGTGAAACAGTTACAGTTTGCAAAAATTTTGGCTTTCACGTATGCAAACGGTGGACAACACATCAAAGACGTGGCAGTTTGCTCCATTTTGGGGTAATTAAAAGATAAAGGATATACTTCGTTGGATCCGGACATGTTAAGGCAGACTAAAGACCGATACACAGGGACAATTTCATATGTTTCAGGGTATTGGAAAGGATGTGTCATTAAAGATCAAACATGGAGCTTTGAACATCCATTACAGTCAAACTAAAGGGGAGCAGATGTCAAAGAACGAGGATCCTTGTAATTAAAGCCATCATGCATGTAATATGGAGTTAGAGTCATAGTTGATTTAGATCTCTTAAAAAACTCCAGTTAGCACTTTGTTGTATTTATTAGTTGGTTAAATGGTTGATAGGTGTCATTAGAAGTAGTTTTCGAATTCCCCTCATGCTGGAGGAGGAATCTCGATCAGTTAGAATAAGAACTCTATATATAGCTGAAACAACAATGTAATCAAGGTTGGAAAACTTTATAACAGAGCATAGTATTTGGCTTATGTAAAGACTCACTTTCAGTAATATAATTTTGATTTTACTTCTCAGGATTCATGAAGGATTTTTCATATTCAGAATGTGTGATGTTGTCTTCTTCTTAGTTTTGTTTACAGTGGTATGGATGTATAATCACTTAGAATTCACTGAATGTGCTCTGATTTCCTGTATGCATCTATAAACTGTGTGGCTCCTTATGAGTGTATATTCTGAATATTCAAATGCTAAATGCCCTGACTTCCATGTAAGGTCAATATCTTTGTTGTATTGAAGTGTTGTTGACTCCATAGGCCCAATGGATACTTGTTTGATGTATTTCCAGCATTCATATTTGTCACAGTTGTTCTACAAGATTTAGCCATCTTATTTTTAATCAAAATCATTATTATACCGAGAGAGAGCCCTCTCAGGTTGAGGAGGCTAAGCCTCAGCCTAAAGTAGGTTTGAAATAGTTACTTAGAGTCAACCTGACCAGCAGCCTATCAGGATCTGATTTTGAGATAACAGGGTTGTTTGGAGTGAAAGACCCTAGGCTAAGATTACACAAGTCCAGGTTGCGAGGTGATGTGACATGATCATGTCGATATACATGTCTCTTTCAGATGGATGGCTGCGGCCATACCATGAGTTGTTATATGTGATCCTTCTCATTATTGGATGGCTGCATCCATACCTTGGTTTCATTATGATAATTTCTATTGGATGGTTGCGCCCATGCCTTGGATCCATTTATATGATTATTCTCTAGATGGCTACATCCATACCACAATTCATGTATCATTTGACATAATTTTTAGTGATGTATATGTACCTATTCTTGCTTGGAGGTTTTTCGACGACGGACTCCGATTCCCTACATACACTTGTAAAGCATTTCACCCTCACTCTAGTTCGGCCTTCACACTTTAGGGGGCATCTGTTATGCAACATTTTGTCATTGTCCCTGTACTCCCCGTCCATGATTATGGAGGACCTCTACAGTGAACTTCTTTCCCATCATGAAGAAACTCCCAGTATGTCCCTCTTCATGAGCAAAATAAATCCCCATTGCATAATTTCCCAAGAATCTTCCTTTTATCCCAGTTTACAAGACCGACACTACTGACCAGTTTCCTCCCCGCACTGATTTTCAAAGATTAAAACTAGCCCTAGCATTGTATGGAGCGACCGAGCCCTTTTCCAGTCGCGTCGATTCTCTTTTGGAAAGTTTTTTAAATATGGAGTCGAAGCTTCCAGCTCTAGAAGCTTCGTAACAGAAGTTTGGTAGATGGTTGGGCTGGATGGAGCCAAGGAAGTCAGTTTGGGATCCTTTCCCCTATTAGGATGGAACAAACTCAAGAGATAAGACCTTCTCCCATGATGAGAGGAACCATCTCCCATCCATCCAAGCTATATAAACCTCTCTTCTCCCAAGATAAACTAGTTTTTTGGAGTGAGTTTGTCAACAAGACATCTACAAATTGTAGCTTTCTAGTGTATGTTTGAGGGAGAATACTATGTTTTGGTTTGGTTTGAGACTAGAGGGAAGAGGCCTTAAAACTTCCATTGTTGGGGCTATCCATGAAGTGATAGCAGAAGTGTGGGAACCTGGATACATCGGAGGAGACCAACAACGTCAAGGCATCGGTTGTAATCTCTTTCTGATTTATATGAATACAACTATTGATTGATTTCCTACATGAAGTGTTATTTTACATATTTATGGCTTAATGTTCCTTCACCTATCAATTAGGCTAAATACAATATTGTATGCTATCACGTTTGTTGTTGTTGTTTGTTTGCTTGTTTTAGGTATTCGATGGAAGGAAATGGAAGATAGTTGGAGTGAGGAAGCAAGATCATCACCAAGCGTAATAGTGTTCTAAGAGGTAGGCTCTCTTAATTGATTTTAGATTAAGAATATTTTCCGTAGGTTTTTTGTTTGTGGCTAGACCCGCTTTCTCGAGCTAGAGGAACTATTTGTGTTTGCACTAAGAATTTACCTGCACCACAGAGGGTAAGTTCTGAGTATTTACCACTCCTTGACGGGGGAAAGAATTTTGAATTACTAGAGTTTGTTTGTTTTGTCCCCCTTCTCCAATAGTAGCTTTCATCCTCTTCAACTCAGGGAGTTGAAGGAAATGATGGGTGTAATGACCGTATTCCCCACAAATGGAACAAGTATGATTAGTCCATAGACTAGGGTTCTTTTTTTTCCTTTATGGGTTATTATTGGTCTATCCCTAGTTTGGTTTCTAGTTGGAGTTTCCCTCAACTGGTGCCTGTGGGGGTTTTTCTTGATTGTTGCCCTCGCCCCATCCATGCTCTACCTCTGGATTGTTATTTCCTTTCTTTTTAGCAATGTTGGGTGGATTAGCCGTGTTTAGTTGTTAAAATTATTATTGTTGTTGAGGGAGAGAAGGTTGCACAAAATTAATCCCTGAATTATTTTGTGCTGGTGGGTTATTCTGTTGAGGTGTTGGAAAAGGGAAATATTGGTTCCCCTGTCCTTGGTTAGCATATGTTCTTTGGGAAGTGGAAACTAGTTTTGTGCTCCTAGGGGGATATGAATTTCCCTATGCAGGAGGATATTGACTACCTTGTGTGGGGGGATACTGGCTACCTTGCATGGGAGCGTATGCGCCAACCTGCATAGCAAGGTTCTGCAAAGGAGTAGGTTGACTTGGATAATATCATATGTTTTATGGTGGAGGTGCTGTAATCGTGGCATCAAATCGTTGGACACTGTATGTATTTCTAGAGTACTGGAAGGTGTTTCCTGGTTGACTTTAGGATATGGTCTCGATCAACCTGTCTATAACACTAGATGCGCCTAGTAACTCAGGTTTAAAATTTTGCAAGCGAGGTGCATCTGGAAGGACATGGTAGAGGTATCCAAATTGTGTGAATATAAGCTTTAATTGTTGAGCTTTGCTAATAACCTCTTCCTCCTTTTTCTAGGATGAATTTGCCACATATTTTGAGATTTCTAATGTGAGAGATCTTAAAAACAAGTTGAGGAGGAGTTTGGACTCTAGATGATTTTTGCACAAACTACGACGTTTTCACCATTCATGGATGTGATATGATATGTGTGTAACAAAATTTTTCTTTAAGTGGGTTAGGAGCTCTAGTTCTGAGTCCTGGTGGATCGAGAGTTAGAAAAATGTAAGGAATGTTGTGCCTAGGTAACTGAAGTTCCCATGTGACCTAGATGGTTGTCCTATGTACCATTTTGTTGCGGGCCCTATGAGGGTGCATTGAAATAGTCGCAGGCAAATAGTATATTTTATGATACTGTTGGATGAACACCAAAGGTGAAAGGTCATAACATGGTTTCCTGGGTCTTCTCCTTGTTTCCCTTCAAATTTTGGAGCATATAAAGGTATCTTGGCTAGCATGGGTGGAAAATTATGGCCATGGGCAATATGGTCATTGTTTAACTGGATTAAATTAGGGAGACTTAAGGAAACTAAAAATGGGACTTGTAAGTTGTTCACCATCAAAAATGGTTTTGAACAGCAATTTGTAAAGGGGCTCCTTAATGAGGATGCTTACCATGGTGAGAATGGCGTGGAATCCTAGGAGGGGAGTCGTGTAGGCTCCCTTGAGGGATAGCGTGAGGGGTCCCCTGAGGGGTAGTGGGAGGGGTCCCCTAATGGGTAGTGAAAGGAGTGATTTAACGAGGAGGGTTCCCAATCAAAGTTTCACCAAGAAAGGATGATCCTATAACAGTGGTTGTGTGGTGAATTAGTGGACTTTTGAGGTTTAAAATGGTCCTCCTATGGAAATTATATAGTAATAGTGGAAATAATAAAATAAGATTAGATTACATCATCAAATTTCAGAGGGAACAAGGAAAAAACTATTTTTTCAACTCGTATTTTCTACTTATGTCCCTATGGGTTTACTCAAATTTCGAGTAGAAACACTCGATGGATGCAGAATTTGATTCCTCATCCAAGGAGTATCCATGTTGCATACTTTTGATGGACCCTGCTACACGAGAAATGATAAATACATGAAAAACTTGATTGTAATCACGTTTTTCATGTATTTCTCATTTTTCGTGTAGTAGGGTCCATCAAAAGTATGCAACATGGGTACTCCTTAGATGACAAATTATTTTTTTCATCCTACGAGTCCTCCTGCTTGAAATTTGAGTAAAAACTTAGGTAGACAAGTTGAAAATACGATTTGAAAAAGTAGTTTTTATTATTTTTTATTATTTTTACTTTTTTACTCCAAAAATGGTGAATCATCCCCCATGGTTGACATCATCATCTCGAATCCTATTGGTTCTTATAAAATTTATTTTGGTTGTACATTTTTCTTAGGAGGTCTATTTTAGACCTCAAAAATCCCCTAATGTCTTCTATGCCTAAATGATGAGACCCGGAACACCTCCCGATAATGGGGGGGAGGTTTTGGAAGTGCCTAGAGTGATGAGGAGTCGTGGGGTCCCCTATGGTGTTGATTAGAGTGTGTTTCACTTTGTGTGATGAGGGAAGGAGATAAGTATCAAAGCAAGTAGATCAAATACATAAAACAAAGCAAAACATAAAATGATTACTTTCTCGTTAACTTATGCTATGTGATAAATAAAAAAAAATGGTTTTTGTTTGTTTTTATGTATGATAAAGATCCTATGAAGACCTATTCATCCTTGCCACTCTCAAAGTAAATGGGCCTTGCGGAAATATCTTCTAATCGGTATTGGGGCAACGTCCCGAGAGAACAAGTGATGATTTTCACCTGCTAAAGAATTAACCAAGGTAACAGATGAGGCTTTATGTTGCCCACACTTCCACCTATAGAGAAAGGATTGCCTTATTTTGGACACTAAGATACCTTTGTACCATGGGAGAAATCAAGTCTTTAGCTTCTTGGTAGTCAGTTACTAGTATCGAGCACTAGACAGGTTAGGTAGCCCCAAATACTACCGCATGCACCAGACCTAATCTGAACCCCCTTTGGATCGAGTCTCTAGCATTCTTGGGTAGTATTTTCCATGGGATGATCAAGGATTTTAAGCACCCTAAAATTCAACTTCTATGTTTCAAATATGTAACATGACCATGGTGGCTTATGGGATGCCTACTCCCAATGGTCCTAACTTGAACTATAACTTCTTTTGTGGCCCCTGTGGGGAAATTTAGTTGGTTCAAGTTATGGTCTCATTTAGGAGTATTTATTGACTTATGGTGTGATAATGTAAGCCAAAATAAACTAAGTAAAAAAAATCTCCAGAAACTAGATGCCATTTTGTACCAAGCTTGTAGGGGCTTAGTGTGTGAGGTGTAATGTGTGTGCAAGTGGCAAAGTGAACATACAAAGTGTGATAAGATGTGGATATTTGGTGATCCTTTACAATACCCTATAATTACACTAAGTTTGGATTGTTCTTTGCATGAGAAAGAAATAATGTGTGGATAATGGGCCACTTACTCTTTTCCTATTACACTATGTGTGCCTAAAGGTAGATAGAAAACTCAAGTGCTTTAAGAAAGATTTCATATGCAAGGCCAGGTTCACCTAAAAGACGCAAGGTAAGCATATATTATTTACTTTATGTAGTGACACTTGGTCCTAGTACCAAAAACTAATGAAATAAAAATTCTTTGGTTAGTAAAAAGATTTGTGGATAATGGGCCACTTAATCCTTTACTAATTAAGTTATGTGAGTTGTGAAAAATAGAAAAATAAGTTGAAAAATATATGTGGAATGTGGACACTTACTTTTCCCCTAATTAAGCTATGTGAAAAATGCAAATAAAAAGAAAGTATAATATAATTACTCTACTAATATTAATTTGTAAAGAAGCTAGGCAAATTGAACTAACTGGAAAAAAAAAAAATGAAAAGGTGAAGGAAATTCACCAAAGGTTGTCAATCACCTAGGAAATGAAAGTTACAATGGTTTTTTATGCTCTCTGTAGATCGCGCGAGTTTTCTTGCACACAGATGCACTTGCACATCTGTCTGAACAAAATACGTGCAGACGACGAAAAATAATGAACAATCAAACTCCTCAGCAGAAAACATGTCTAGAAGGTCCTGCAAAAACTCCAAAGAGATGATGAACGCACCAATTAGTGATAGTGTAGAGAGGAGGTCCTGCAAAAGAGATCATTCAAGTACAAAAAATAGCAGTGGAGTTGCCATATCCATGGTAGTGTATTTGTTGCTATGGGGTACCAAAAGAAACCTTCTTAGTAGTTGGTTGTTCCCTATAAAGAAATCATAGATAGAATTGGTTGTTGTTAGTGGACAAACATGAATAAACAAAGCACTGTAAATGGTGAAAACAATGCATACACAACAGAAACTAAAAAATAAGAAACAAACACATAAGTAATGCTTGATGAAGCAAACAATTCAACAAAGTAATGGAAAATGGCTCCCTTTATTGACTATTAAAAGTAGAAGATGAACACAATAGATGAATACTAAACACTTGGAGAGAAATCTTTGAGCGATGGTGCTCAAAATCCTCAACAAGGAGGTTCCTTTCCTCACTATCTTTGCAAGCTTCTCCCCTCTCTCAAAGAAGTATCAAGGCTCTCTCAATGGTGAAATCCTCTCCATGCTAGAATACTGGATTGTTGAGAAACAATTTGGCCAGCATAAAAATGCTCTACTTCTTGTTCAAAAATGGAATGCAGGATTTCTTGGGATCAATTTTACTAGCATAACATTGCCTTGTATTTGGTCTTCAATAGCCTGCTTAGATAGAATTTTGAATCCCTATTCCCTCTCTTAGTCCATTAATGAGAAAATGACACATGAGTAGGATAAGAGGATCCCTTGGGGTCTCCATATCTCCAGGGTGACTCAAATTCGATTGTCGTTGACTGGAACATGTCATGGAACCTCACCTTCCAAGTGCGTGAAGTGGTATTGAATTGTTGAGTTAAATTTTTCTTTGACTGCATGGCTATCGAATTAAAACAATGTGGTCATTAGTTTTGACCTTTGGATAAGCTGCACAGTTCAATTTTATACTTGATACCTTTGGAAAAAATTGTTTTTTACTTTTTATGATGTTTTGAGCTGGAAAGTCTTCACCTATACACTCTCCTAGACGACTTTGGGTACCATTTGGATTGTACAAATGCTTTTACAATTTTTTTGTGTTAACAATGCCATTGGTATTCAGATCAACCATAAATTTCCTTCTCATCTCCTCTTCAGGATCATGTCTCAACTTCCTCTTTGGCCCAACATTAACATGAGCACTCACTTCTTGTTGGTTCCCTTCTTGATTAATGGCTAGTGCATGAGTTTTATGAGAAAAGCATGCCTCATCACCTGGTCCATGTTCTTTGGAAAAATTATACCAATTCATAATATTCTCCTCATCTTCCCAAGAATTAGAAGAATATTTCCAGGTGAAATGTAGCTTTGCATAGTGTCACTTACACACACCTCTAGGGTCATATTGATGGAAGATCATCTCTCAGAACCTAAGTCAATTAAGTTATTCAACCTATTCTTTTGTTTTCTTTAGATTATTAAGTTTTTATGGCACCACATGTAGAGGGAAGAGAGGCCAAGGTGAATTCCTCTTTTTCTACAATAGTTAAGACAATCTTATGTATAACTGGTATCCAATGTCTTACATGACTACTTTGTTGGTCAAATACTTCAGTATAAGGTGTGGAGGCTTGTAGGAATAGAAGTCTCTGATGTATGTGCCTTGAGAAGAAGCAAACCAATCTACAACTTTGGCTACTTCTTCCTTGGCCCTATCATTCATGCAAGGTGGCTCAAATTCAAATATCATCTAGTAAAGCATGACAAAGAAGTGCTTGGCTCTCTTGTCATATACTCCCCTATAACTAACTTTTGACAATAGCTTGCAATGGATGTTGGCAGAGGGTTTTTTTCTAGTCCATTTCCACTATAGATATAGAAATTCATTTTGGGCAGAGATCCTATCAAGCTACTATGATGACATAAAGAATTGAAGTTTCTGACCTTGTGAGACCCTTTTCACGTTTGACAGATTCATTTACATCTATTGGGAAAGTATGTCTAACTAGTTAAAGTTTTTTCCTTCTGTAACAACTAGTTAAAGCATGTAAATCCATACTTCTTCACAAAACTCAGTGTTTTCCTACCCATACAATATATAGCACATAACCATGAGGTATTGGAAGAATTTCCTTAATGAATTCTTCCTATAGATTCCCTTAGTCTTCTGGTGAAATTTAGTTGGTTCCTTCCACCATGTATTAATCACATCTTTTGTACTTAAATGAGACCAACCTGCATAGAAATTTGAATTTATATACTCTTCAGGAATAAGAAGCATATAGTACGAGTCAAGATTTTTTGGTTGATATGTCACAATCTCTTTCCAACTTGCACTATTGAGAATCATGTTCTTTGAGTCTAGATGCTATAGCATCCATCTTATGACTTCTGCACAAGGTAAAACTAGATACCTTCTAGAAATCCTCTGGAATCTGGATATTTTAATAATAATGAAAAATTATTTCTCTTCCAAATCTTTAGGGAACTCTTTCGTGATAAAATCCTTCTTTATCATTTTCCATGTGACAGTGGTTGAATTATTAATGGATCACTTGGTATATAACATAATAGGCACTCTCATTAGAGATCTCTACATGACACCTTCAGTACTTATTTCAGTACCCTCCTTTGTTGGTCCTTTCCATGTGACTAGAGGTGTTGTGTTAATGGAAGATGAGAGACTAATATGCTCTGGATAGGCAATACCTAGAAGTGGGAATTCACTCTTAGAAACACAAAATGAGTTCCACAAAGATTACCTAATCTATCAACCTATCAATGCAAAAGGCATTCATTGTGAGGGAGTATTGCTCAAGTTCTGAGCACAAGAGGGTAAGCTTGAGGCAAGGTGACTTCATTGGCCACAATAAGTGCACACTACACTAGGGCAAGGAAGAGATATTGCTCATATCATATTAGCAAGAGGAAAGGGTCAAGGTCTTAGCTCTTAAAGTTGTGCAATGTATCCTTGCAAGAGAGAGAGGATTCTTCTATTGACCAGTTTGCATCAGAAATGAGTAGAGGGTTACATGCTACTGACTGGAAGTATGCAATGTGAAATTGAGGTTAGGGTTGGGCGCAATATGCAAGCACAGTGAGTAACAAGATTAACACTATTGACTAGGAGTGCATAATTCACAATTGAAGAGATGCAGATTCTTTGTTGTGCACATGTTGGATCTCTAGTGAGCAAGGATTGATATTTTGATGCTAGGAAGGGAAAATGCACTAGTGAGGGTTGGAGACAAATATCAACCTGAAATTTACCTAAGTGTTGAACAATAACAAGTGAGGAGAACTATGGGAATGAGAATACCAACATGCATGCACTCATATATACACCTGCAATGATTACTATAATGTGAAATGTCTTGGAATGCAAAGAGACACTAGAAATTCCTCATGAAAGAGTGAAGCGACACATGCAAGAGATAAAATAAATAAAAGTGACACATGCGAAAGTAAAAGCAAACAAAAGTTACAATTGAGAAAATTACCCATAAAATGGCACACTAGCAACCAAGAATGTTCCTTTTGCTCCAAGAATGCACAAAGCCCCAAAGAAATTGGCAATGTGAGAATGAGCTCTGGGATAGAATCCTTATGTAGGAAGAGCACACATGCAATCAAGGTTAGGGTTTGAGTGCGCTCAACACATGTCGGAAATCTAGGAGATAAGGATGAGTTAACTACCTCTTGTGACATCGCTAACTTAGAAAAGTGCACTCTCACTATCAACATGAAGTGAACATTAACTATCAGTAAGAAGTGCACAGTCACTCTCAACAAGGAGTGTGCAATCACTACTTTTGGGAACTATGCTATTAATTGGTTCTAGGAATTACACAAGGACTACCACTAGGAACTACGTTATGTCTAAGATATGCACACTGAATTACCCCAAGAAGTGTGCATGTGTTGTTGACAGGAAGTGTGCTCCTCCAGTTAGCAAGGAGTGCACTTCACTGTCTCCAAGAAGTGCGCAATCATTATTTGGGAGAAGTGCACAATGAAGGGGTCAAGATCTAGACATATGAAAACAAGTAGTTGTGACACTTAGGATTTCTAGAACAAGACTTGAATACCTAAAACAATAATACCATACATCACTTTGATGACCTAGAGTGACAAAGCACATGATCTTAAGAGGCTCGAAAATTTGAGTGAAGCAAGGATTTTGGAGGGCAGTTGTAGTAGCTACAACACTTGGTGATTCACTGGAAGAAACCCAACTTATCTATTTAGGTCTAAAATTACACACGAAGTCTAGTTTTCAGGAAGTGTTTTCTCATCCTACAAATCACCCAAGCTTCCTCAGTTTTATCGGTTATAGGTGTAGTTTCTCTTGTTCCTCTTGTCGGTTCAACACACTTAACCAAAACTAGTCAATCCTTCGTTATTTCGATTAGGGAGTAGGAGTATGTAAATTCACGAGTTTAAGTTTTTTAGATTTTTAGTGTCATTCTAACTCATCTCTACTGTTTCTATATTGCCAACAAACCTATTTAGTACCCCAGTGGAGTCACTTCAAGGAAACAAAATCATTATTTTGCTTCCAGTGAGCCTGTTTAGTACCAAGGAAAATTTTCTTGCCTCACCTCTCTGTGTAGGAATCGTTTCTCTTATTTCACCCTTTATTTTAATACTTTATTCTCATTGGCATTTTATCATTGCTTATATCACCAAGGGGGAAGAGAGATCCCGACTTATTTTAGGAGTAAGAGAAAATTTTCCTTGATTTTTAGAGACTCTTATATATATACCTTTGAAATTAGTTTGCTCACTTAAGTTTCCTCCTTTCCCTTCTCCACTCGACTGAGTCAACTTGTTAAAACCAATCAATATAAAATTCCAGTTCAATGAAAGAAGATCCTATTATGGATACAAGCATTATATATCTGCTAAGGCTCTCGTTTGGAATGATTCATATTTTTTTCTAAGCATCATCAACTTTAAATATACATGGGCCCAAATAAATAAGGGGACCAAAGGTTAACCAAGCATTGTTAGTCGTCATCATGCCCTCTTTAAAATTTCACCACATTACTTTAGAGCCAAACGATATTGATTTCACACAAAATATTATTTATGTATAAACTTAAAAAGAGGTTGCAAAAGACAAAAATCAAATGTAAAAGAAAGAAAACGCAAAATTAAAACAATGTAGGGAAGAAAACTAAATCTAAACCCACACTTAGACTAGCAGATAAAAGGCAAGGACTATGTAAAATCAAATATCTAGTGCAACCACAAAAGTTTCTCTTACCAGTAAGCACAAGGGTAAGAGAAATTAACATCATGGTGATACAATGTGCGGGAATGAAAAGGTTATCCTCAAAAATATGCACATGGAGTTGAAGGTTTGACACACTAGCAAAAACGTATGACATAAATTCTTCCTTTAACCAGTCTAAAATTTCACCTTGATGGTAATACAAACCTTGAAAGATTATCGTGCATGTAAATTATTTCACGTTTTCAATCTTTGCAAACATGAAGAAAGATTGAAAATTATTATTACTGATGGAGCTTTCTAAGTATGATTTTTCTCACCATTCAACAATTGGATCCTGATATTCAAAATGACCAATTTGAAAATTTTGAAATTCTTGGGAAAATAAGCTTTCAATCAGTGCAATCGAATCATAAAGTGAATCCTGCAAGGGAATTTTGATTTGATGATGTTTAAAAACCTTTTCAAGGTCGTGAGAACCTAACATAATAAAAAACAAAGGCTGAAGTGCCTCGACTCCTTGACAATTTTCTAAACCCTCAAATGACAAATCATCAAATTTTGGTGGCTTAGAAAGATTGATTGGTAGAGACACAGAACTATCATCCGATGTATCAATGAACGCATCATCAGTGCCATTGGCTTGATCATATTTCACATTTATCACATCAAATTATTCATGAATAAAGGATCTAGAAAAATCGAACGGAGGGCTTGTTTGAACATTTAGAGTGTTAAGTCCTTCTTCTTTGCTGAGTAAAGATGGGAAACGAAATAAATCATGAACAAGGGATTCTACCTTCTCATATTTTCATCAAGAATCAACACCATTATATACCTAGTTGTGATTAATACCACCAAGATATAGATCTAAAGAAGTTACTGAAATGGTTGGTTTAACATATTCATCAAACATGTATCAAGGGTGAAGGAAAAGTGTAAGACTCAGATGGAGGATCATAAATTGTATTTTATTCTAATTCAAGATCAGAATGTTTCACACTGATATCACTTCACAAAAAAAATGGATCATGATGGAAAATATCTTCACCCTTTTGCTCCACTATGTGTGTAATATAACCATATTGTACTTGACCACCATTGAAATGGGTAGTTTGAGAATCAAAAGAATATAAAAAAATATTGGTGAAGAAATTTGATAAAGTGAATCAAGGCACAAAGGGTCATAAGGTTTAGTTGATAGGGGATGAAAAGTATCCCTTGAAGTGGCGATTTAATCAATCAAATCAGATTCAAAATTTACATTGGACTCATTTAGATCTTGATCATGAGAAGGAGATGAAGGTGGAATAAGTGGATCAACAATCTGATTTTCAATCTTTCCAACTTCAACATTAGTACACGAGATGACTTTATTCAATAAAGGAAAAGGAGGGGGGAGAAGGAACAAAAGGAGAAGATTCCCCCACTAAAATTTGAGATGTCTCATGACCGAGAAAATTTTTGAGACTTGAAGATAATTCAAAATCAAATGATTCTAAAGAAATCCAAACTAAATATTGAAAATTTTCATTCATGAAATACCAATCCACATTTTTTTCAGAAAACTCATAGAAAAGGTGAAGAAAGTGATCAACAAAATGCTCTAACAATTCATCATATTTCATTATAATTTTATTAATCTTTTTATACACATGTTGATAATTATCCTTTTAAAATACTGATAAAGCTCCATGAAAAGTTTTTCAAACGAGTGGATATAACAAGCTAGTAATGTATGACACCATTTCTTAACATGACCTTCAAATGTGAGGGTGAATAATTTGCAAGAAACATCCTCATAATTCACTTCATAAGAATCACACCACTTAAGAAATCATCGTATGATCAAGAATGGATGTTCTAGCCTCGCCGTTAAACTTCAATTGTGACAATTTATGAATTACTTCTGGTAGAATTTTAATATTTCTTCTTTTAGGAAAACACCTTGGGATTTTGACATTGGAAGAAGTCATTTAAGATACAATATTGAAAGTAGAATTTGTGGGATCATCTTGTCATATGCCCCTCCTTCTAGCACTAAATATATTGATGGTGTTGGATGTCGCCAACAGTAGGGGTATCCCCAGTATGAAGTCCCAATTAGGCCTCACAATGTTTGGGAAAGGAGCTCCATCCAAAACAAAGGCCCAGATTCCATTACAATGATCTTAAATATTCACCTTGGCTACAATAAAAAACATAAGGGAGCATGCACATAACTTAGAGGTAATCAAGTGAGTAATATTTGTGAAAAACCAATTGCAATTTATGTAAATTACTTTCACAGAAGGGCGAAGAAAGAGTGATCCTTTAGAAGAAAAGTAATAGTACCGTCCTAATAAAGACGCTCAAAAACATAGAAATGTGTTGGGCGCCAAATTAACATACATTTTCACTCCATTTTCACCTTTATCCTCATTTTGTCACCTCATTTCATCACATTATCATTACATAACCCTATATTTCCATTACCATATGGGTTTATATTTTCATTTTCCAAAGTTATTAATTTCAAGTATTTAAAGTGAATTTATGATTAAAAGTTAGAAAAATAACATATATTTGCTTAGACCTAAAGGTGGAATGAGTTTGGTGACATGTGTAGGTGATTTGGAAGGTTCCAAGATACTCTTATGTGGCCTTCAAGACTCAAATTCGAATTCTCTTGAAGATTTGAAGGAGATTTGGGATAGGGGTCAAGCATATCTCATGGGCAAAAATCATGGATAAAGGAATATGTGTCTCATATTGGTTGTAACCATATGAGGTATTAGTGGATCCCCATTAATGAGTTAGTTGCTTAAATTTTTGTATAAATAGGAGCACCTCCTCCATTCCAAAGGGAGGACACTTGGAGCATGTATCCAACTTATGATGGAATAGAATAAAGCTTCATTTTACATAAATTTCCATTCTATAGTAGATATATATTGTCTTAATGTAGAATATGGAATAATTTGTCACTTTGTTCTTAAGAGAATTGAGCTCGCTCTAAAAGGATCAAAGAAACATATTATTTCATAATAGATCTTATTTCATTTAATTTCCTAGATGTTTTAGGTTTTGTTTGTCATTGATGAATGGGTTTTAAATTAAAATCTTATCAGCATATGAGGGGACAACCAAGGGTCTAAGTTAGGCTCTCTCTCTATTTGATTTGCATGATAATTGAAATTCATTCTTTTGCTTTTAAGTTTCAAGTTATTTCATTTCTTATGCTTATGAATGAATCTTAGTTTAGTTTGGATCAATATACGAAGGGACAATCAAGGGACCAAGTTAGTCTCTCTCTCTATTTGAATCTGAACAACAATTAAAATTCATTCTCTTGTCTTTATTTCAAGTTTCTGGTTTTATGTAATCAATGATTTATTTTCAATCTATAATACTGTAGGGAAGGACAACTAGGACCTCCTCAATTAGGAGCCTCTTCCCTTGCATATTATATTGAATAAAAAATCATTCATTTAGTTATAGAGTTAGTTGCCTACTCCTGGATATATTTTGCTGGCATCATCACAAGCTTACGAGTTTCCGAGGTTGATAATTTAGTGAAAGCAATTTAAGCAATTAAATTGACCAACGTTTTGGCGTCGTTGCCGGGGATGGTGCTAAGGGATTAGGCATTAGGAATTTAATTCAGTACCAATATTTTTCTTTGGAAAAACTAACTCATGTTGAAAGGATGACTTGGTGACAGCAAGATCTTAGTAACATGGGGAAGTATACATAGGGGTTAGCTTTGAATCTCATTTTTAGCTGCATATATAAATCATGATAAATAGGATGTATATATTTCAATCAATATTTTCACTATAAGGGTGTTGAACTAATCCATCCATTTATGGACAGGAGATCTAGAATGATGTTCAAGCATTTGGAGGAGAGCCAAGAGAATGAGGACTACATTGAAGATTGGTTTCAAAAGGTGACTAGGCCACAACATTCTTCCATTCTTCAATGAATCCTAACATTTAATCCAAATGTGCAATTGATCTCTCATATCCTTGCAAACATTCAAGTATATTTTTCAAATTTGGATGTGAGCATACTAGAGATTTTGATCCGTAAATGGCTTCATTGGAAATACTCCTACACTTGAAAATAAAAATAAAAATTTCTTTCTCAAAAGGGAGTAGGATAGAATAGGAAAATAAAACCAAGCTTGGAGAGTTTTTTTTTAAGTTTTTGATTTTAAAATTTGATTTCATTTATTTCTTGGAAATTTTGGTGGTGCAGTAAGAGCCACCTCATTCACTAACCATTGGCAGGAAGATCTACAATCAAAGAGATATTTGTGAAGAAGGAAAACAAGTGGAGTTTAGAGCACTAAAATTTGAGGTTTGAGATCAATTCTTACTATGTTTTTCAAATTCAAAATTTCAAATGTATAAAGAATTGTCAAAATTCTCAAGTATGCTCTCTTCTTGCGCCTTGTTGCGACTTGGAAGATCAGAAAAGAAAATTGAATAAGTTAGCCTTGAAATTTTACAATAAAAATCATAGATCTGAAAAAGAATGACTAGAAGATCTAAAATTGCTATTGATTGTAAAAAAAAATGATCTCCAACTTATTTCTGTCTCAAATTTTGTTAAATAAATGATTTTTGTTTAAAAAAAAAAAAAACTTAATTAGACTTTTCTTTGAAAAAAAAAATCTAAACTAGATTTCTTTTTTTTATAAAACATAAAAACAAAACCATTAAGAAAAATATATAAAACTTCAACGTAATAATTAAAAATAACATAAACAAAACAAATAACAATTAAAAATAAAATAAAACAATTAAAAAAAATATATTAAAAAAAAAAACAAAACATGTAACAAACAAAAACAAACCAATAATGATAAAAAAAAATTAAAATAAACACGAACAATCAAAACAACAACGACAACTCCCATAAAAGGACCATGAACGAATGGATGATTAATTTCAATGGTGTTCGAGAGTTCGCACAGTGAAATAAAGAAACTTCAATCTAGTTCGGCCTTCCACCCTCTTTTAACCTGCAACCGAAAAAAAACAAAAATAAAAAGCTAGGACACATAAGTCTGATCACGACTTGTTTATTAATAAACTTTGTGTCAATTTCGCAAATGGTTATGCATTTGGGGCAAGTGAAAGAGTCTGATTTAAAAAATTTGAGAGGGCTCAGAACGAACGATCGAGAATAAAATTTTGTGAGGGCCGACTTTGCACAGGCCAAGGAACGAATCAAGCCGCAACTGAAACGAGGTAAGAACATGAAATGACGAATCTGACTTTTCATGCTTCGGTGTTGTTTTAAAACTGCAAATAAAAAATTGATGATTTCCCTACAGATCTAGCTCTGGCTCGAAATTTCTGATTTGAAGAATGAGGATGTCATATTTGAAGAATGGAAAGACGGTGTCAGTTATATAGATCCGTTTTATTTGGGAAAAATAATGTGTTTGAATAAAAAGAAATTGCAATGGCATATTAATCGCTTGACATGTTGCTTAGCAATTATTATTTTTATTTTTCAGTTTAGATTGTGTGGTAGAAATCTGGTGGAAATCTCCAATAATCTAAATCTTGTAACAAATACATCATGATCCTATTGCATGCGTTGATGGAGGAGAATCTTCATCGGATCATAACTCATTTAAAGAAATGTTCGGACTCGATGCTGGTAGTATTAATCACGCCTCTTGTGCAGTGATCAGCATGGGAAGTTGAAAAAATATTTAATAGTGGAGGATTTTGTTCTAAGCTCCATCAAAACCCATAACTTACGCATCAAATCCCTTGAATTTTGCCGTAAACTACAGTGAAAGAAAATATCGATCCCCAACAATCTTAAAAAAACGATTTTGAAAATCAAACCCCGAGATTTGTTATAAGACTCTAGTTCCAGATTTATTTTGCTTAAAATTCTCTGCCACTTGTAAGAATTAGCAACTTCGCGAAATGCCAGGGTAATATGGAGCGCCACTAAAACAGTCCACGAGTCCAGCAGGTAGCCAGGTAAACGCCGAAAAATCACCATGATTCCAGAAGGTTATAAATGCAAGGTTTAGATAAACAAACAGTGAAGTTAATAGAACTAAGGATAAACGTTCATGCATTGCCGATAAAGGGTCTGTTCATAAAGTGTTAATTGCATAAACTAAGGTTTTGAATAAGAATGGAGCACGTAATTTGTGTAAAACAAACAGTTAATTACACCTGTGCGTACAATCAGGCAGTTCGATCAAATCCTAGTTTGATGCATGAAAATGGGTAAATGAAACAGAGTATTTGGGTCTGTCTTGTGTGTTTTTAATACACAAATAGAGCAGGGGTTTGTATGAGCTATTGAACGATGAACAGAGGAGTTTTTTTTTTTTTTTTAATATATGGTGTTGTTACAACCAGGGCAGAGTTGAAAACTAAAAAATTTCGGTTATATACAGCGCTGAAGATTAGGCTTGCATGATGATAACAGGTAACAGGTACAGAAGCCGATGTTATCACAAACTGAATGGAAAATCTTATGCGATGGCTTAGCCAAAGAATATTGACAAGATTTTTTTTAGATGCAGGAAGGGCACAATCCTACAGCCTAGAAACCTCTTAACAAATTTCACTATTTCACCCAAATTTCAAATACGCACAACTTTCTCATACGACATCGTATTTCAACGATTAAAGCATCGTTGGAAAGATATCAATGAGATCTACACAATGAGAAAGCTTTCAAAATAGTTTGAAATAGTTCAAGAATGAAGAAATCGCTGACAAGACATAAAAGGAAAAATGAGGCACTAGTTTCGAGACAGGTAAAAATTCTTTTGGTTTTTCTATCAACCAGTCTCTTTTTGTAAATGTCATAGATAGAGAGATTGAACACCTCTCTATTATGATAAAATTACATTTCATTGTAGAAAAAGTACTAAGTTTTTGCAGGTTCGAGGAAGATAAACAAATGACCACAAGCAAACGGTGTCTTTTAAAGACCCCATTTCAAGCATGAGGACATGCTTTTGGGTAAACAAAGGGGGAGAATGTCATCATATCTATCAAATCATTGAAAATCCTCTCAAAGATAACATTTCTTTCATAAGAAAATGATCAAAGAAGAAACAAAGATGAAACATCAATGCATGAGCACATGATGTCAAATTAGATCCATCACTTGCAAGCCTTTCAGATGCCAGTGTCTCCATCACATCCATGCTTCTTCAGTTAATAAACATTCACCTCATTTCCTTTTACATTCGCCATTATATTTCTACTCCTTTTCAGTAAATAAAAACTTCATTGCATTCCCACTTCTTTAGTCAATAAATTTTCCATTCCATTTTCCTTTTCATGTTTAATAAAACCTTGATCATTGTTCATTTTCCTTCACAGTCATTTTCCCGTCTCTTTCACTAACCTGTAGCCCATGAATAAAGTCATTCAGCTCCCTTTCAAAGCTGAGTCACCCCATTTTCCTTTTCTTCCAAATAAACCCTGCTTCAATGCAAATTTTCCATCTATGGTCCTTCAAAATCATTATTTCATACTCATGTTAGATGATGGAGGATTCCTTAAGGTCTCCCTTCTAACAAGTCTTGAACCATCGACCTTAGCACCTTATCTGGGATAAAGACTAGAGTCATTATTAGTACCCTGAGGCTTGTATGCCTTAATGACAGGCTCTCTCACCAGCAATCATGGGAATACACCAATGTCCCTTGATCGTTGGATCTTGCAAGTGGCTCGACATCAACTCATCTATTCACACTTTGCAAGATATACTTAGGTACCTTAGCACTCATTGACATTAATGGTGAGTTTGCCTCGCATTGGTTAATGGCATTCATAAATGGTTAGTAATCCAATGACTTCTTTCCATGTTCGACATCGACACATTTATTCACATGGAAAGAATTGTGCCACGATATGGAACGACATGAAGACTATATGGTTCAGTAGCAAATTCAGCAATAATAAAGGATCCACATTTACGACTTCATCCATAATGTATGCAACCAAGACACAGATCACATTATTGTATTCTCCATTCCATGATTCAACAACAGGAGCTACACTTTTCTACATATACACAATTTGTCCACTTAGGAAAGTAAAGGTATGTTCTTTTCTAGCTTTTTATCATACAATTCCTTTAATACTAAAATTATAATTTTTGGAAAAATTTTCACCATGTTCATTCACATTCACATTCACCATGTTCATATTCACATTCATACTCCATTATCACCTTCCATGTGTCATATATGTCCTTTCTACACATATCATCCTAACCAACATACTTTCTCCAAACAATTACTATTACATTATGATTCAAGCGTTACATGTTTTGCAAATAATGATCGAAGAATCAATGGTTGATTAAATTTTTTCAAAGTCTTTTGATGCAGCATAAAAACAATGAAAGTATTGTTACACAAGAACCAATACTAATCACATTTTGGTTGTCACACAAGAACCAACTAAAATAATATGTTGCAATCAAATGTTTTTCAAGAAAGAAGACTTTGCAAAAAGGAACAAAGTTGTCAAAAAGAAAATCATGTGAAGTTAAAAAAATCAATATCAGCCAAAGTTCATGTAAAAGCAAGACAATTTAAAAGATCAAATCATGATCAATGTAATAGATTGCATGAGGACATGCAATAACTTAAGTTGGGGGTTATGTTGGGGCGCCAAATTAACATACATTTTCACTCCATTTTCACCTTTATCCTCATTTTGTCACCTCATTTCATCACATTATCGTTACATAACCCTATATTTCCATTACCATATGGGTTTATATTTTCATTTTCCAAAGTTATTAATTCAAGTATTTAAAGTGAATTTATGATTAAAAGTTAGAAAAATAACATGTATTTGCTTATACCTAAAGGTGGAATGAGTTTGGTGACATGTGTAGGTGATTTGGAAGGTTCCAAGATACTCTTATGTGGCCTTCAAGACTCGAATTCGAATTCTCTTGAAGATTTGAAGGAGATTTGGGATAGGGGTCAAGCATATCTCATGGAGAAAAATCATGGATAAAGGAATATGTGTCTCATATTGGTTGTAACCATATGCGGGATTAGTGGATCCCCATTAATGAGTTAGTTGCTTAAATTTTTGTATAAATAGGAGCACCTCCTCCATTCCAAAGGGAGGACTCTTGGAGCATGTATCCAACTTATGATGGAATAGAATAAAGCTTCATTTTACATAAAATTTCCATTCTATAGTTTTAGATATATATTGTCTTAATGTAGAATATGGAATAGTTTGTCACTTTGTTCTTAAGAGAATTGACCTCACTCTAAAAGGATCAAAGAAACAGTTTATTTCATAATAGATCTTATTTCATTTAATTTCCTAGATGTTTGAGGATTTGTTTGTGATTGATGAATGGGTTTTAAATTAAAATCTTATCAGCATATGAGGGGACAACCAAAGGGTCTAAGTTAGGCTCTCTCTCTATTTGATTTACATGATAATTGAAATTCATTCTATTGTCTTTATTTCAAGTTTCTGGTTTTATGTAATCAATGATTTCTTTTCAATCTATAATGCTGTAGGGAAGGACAACTAGGACCTCCTCAATTAGGAACCTCTTCCCTTGCATATTATATTGAATCAAAAATCATTCAGTTAGTCATAGAGTTAGTTGCCTACTCCTGCATATATTTTGCTGGCATCATCACAAGCTTACGAGTTTCCCTGGTTGATAATTTAATGAAAGCAATTTAAGCAATTAAATTGCCCAACAAAATGTTTGTTAGTTAGCCTACAAGTTCACAAGATAACAATAATCATGAAAAAAATATGAATGCACATTCAATTAGATGTATACCAAAGCCAACAAAATAATTCATTTTTTTAGTACATGTGAGCACAAGTATACATCGTAAAAATTAAAAGAATAGTTTTACAAAATTCACAATACATGCATGAAAGTGTGTCGGCTCTGAGAGATTTTGAATATTAAGTGAAATTATCAAGATACATATCTAAGATGATGCAACACTGTAGTGTCCTATCTAGGGTGCTAGACTAGGCTATATTTATTATCGACCAGGATGCGTAGACTTAGAGGCATGCGTCTAAAGTATATAGACATAAAGGATTATTAGCTAAGTGGTTATGATGGTAGGTCACAGGACTTCTTTACGGAAGATTGAGGTATGTTACCTATCACCCAAACACTTAGGTCACTCAGTTAATCTACTTAATTACAACATTGTCACTCAATGCATTTATCAAATTAAAACACTGTGTATCACTTCAAACCAAGATTTCAATCTCCTTACAGAGACACCATGCATAAAACCCCTGTTCAGCAAATACTTAGCATTCACTAATATTCATGCAAGATAAAGACAGATGGAAATCATAAACATACTTTGAAATGAAAGCAGAGTTCATGACATTGCTTTAAAAGACAACAAAGGATCGAATCCCTTACAGGATACGATTCACGATCCGAGTGATGAACTGTTCAAGCGCTATCATAAACATAAACCATACGCATTCTATTGAAATCAACAACCAATTCTAATTACTGTGCATGTCATGTAATACCCTAAGTTGCGAATGGAAAGGAAATAACAGTATACAAGTTTAACGCAGGACCCGTCCGCGTTCCAGAGGTATACTGGACTGTGGTCAACCGATTATAAAATCAACGCAACAAGACAAAGATCGTAACTGCAACTGTGTTCTTGATATTAAGTTCAAAAAAACTGTTTTCAAACGATACAACGATAACAAAAACATTGACTACACAGAACTGTCTTTACATATGTTTTTACAGCCCTTACATTTTGAAAACGAATGTACATTCATGATATGGCTGTTGTCGCTTTTACCATGTCGAGATTTTTTAAATGTTTCTATCCTAAACTGATTTCAAAAAGGAACAAAACTAAATCAATTTAGAATGCTTTGCTGTTGCTGCCTTTGTCGCCAACATGCTATACTTTGACCATTGTTGACCGTGCATGTAGGAGGGTTGATTCTGCTGTAGGATAGGTATTCGTCAATGCTTGGACATTCTACTTTTCATCCCTACCCCTCGCTCTAGCCTAGCTGTCATGCCACATGTCAAACTATGAACCAATTACAGGATGTTAGAACTTCCTGTAGCCATTTTACCAAAAATTCCTAATTCTTTAACATAAAACTCCTAAATCAATTTCAATGCATTTTAATAACTATAGGACTATTAACTAATCAATTTTCAAGGGATCTAAGAGATATATGATGGAAAGAAGTAGGAAAATGATATGTTTTAGGAGGGAAAAGGAGGTCATAGGATGGTACCAACATCTCTCCCCGACTTAATGAATTAGCATGTCCTCATGCTAACCCCGAAGTGCTTCCCTTGAACTCTGTCCCTGCCTGTATCTCTGCTGCCTTTAGTAATGTATCCACATTCTTTTTCACCTGGGCATCTTTCTGACCATGGAGCTCCTGCTTTAATCTTTTGTATTTTTCTTTGAGGGTCTTCTTCTGGTTGTACCACTTAGTGGCCCATTTACAAATATCCGTTTGCTCAGCCTCAAGTTCACTGATTCGCTCCCTTAACTTTTCATTCTTCTGTTGAGTCTCTTTACTCTGCGCTCGGAGCATCTCATTTTCTTTCTTGATAACCTTTTCTAACATATTAGCCTCCATGAGTTCTTCCTTTAATTTCTCAATTTGTTTCTCCAGTTTCTTCTGTTTCTTAATGGGAGGTGGTGAACCTTTTTCCTGCCTGTTATGGCTTTCAACCTCTATATCAGCTCCTGGTCCTCTTGGTGAGTGGTCACTACTCTCAATATCCATTGGCATAGGTGCTTTGGATTCAAGCTGGTCTTCTTGTAACTGGGCTTTTGGTGCTCTCCTTGTTCTTCTTGAATAAGTGGTGAAAATTTTATCTTGCTCTGCCTTCTGAGCATCTTCTTTTCTCATTTTCCTAGTTCTTATGCTGCTCATAGGTGGAGGTACCTTGCTTGCTTTGGATACTGGGATCTCTTCATCGATATCCTTTATGAAACCTGAGTTCTCCTACAGTTCTTCTTTGTCTTCCTCATCTTTAATTTGATTAGTAGCTAAGAACTCCTTCCACGGTTTCCCTCTTCTCTGCAATTCATGCTCAATAAGAATTTTAATTAAGCCAAAGTGATATAGGCTCTTGTCTTCATTTCCCTTCTGCTTTTGAATGGTCTTCGACATCTTGGTTAGGATTTGTAACAGAAAATATGGTGTTGTGGGGAAAAATGCCTGTGCAGGACGATCCTATCCACCTAAGGTGTGACAGTGCCTTAGCAACAAAAAAGGACAGCTATTCGGGTTTCTTCCTTTATGAAATGTGAAAGAAGAGAGATAAATGGACTTACCGGTGTCTTCCGTTTGTCCCTCGATCCGGTCTCTCTTCTCTTTGGGAGTTCACAGCTACTTGCCTTCTCGCTCGCCCAGCTTCAACAGGTTCATGCAAGATCACAAGAGAACAGCTACTTGCCTTCTTGCTTGTCCAGCTTCAACGGGTTCCTACAAGATCACAAGAGAACAGCTACTTGCGACAAGAGAAGAACACTACACAAAGACAGATATTCACATTCATAACTAGTTTAGGATTAGAAATAAACCAAATACACTAATGCAATCATACATCAAAGACACATCAGTATATAGGAGAAACCAAGATATCTTTATTGATGAATAACAAGGTTCAGGAAGAGATACAACCCAGAGGGCTCCAATCCAGCGTCTCCTTCCCAACAAATAGAATTCCTATCTTCACCCCCTTCAAAGCATTAAGCACCCAATGATTCCAATCTTCAAACCAACAACAATTCTTTGCAATAACAAAATTCCATCCTCTAGATCTCATGGAGGAGAGATCCATATATAGATATTTGGAGAGAGGATGAGTCAGCTTGAGATCTGACTAGTGTCCTCTCCCTCTGTCAGTTCTTGATTCCACTTGGAGGTTCTTGCTTCCACTTGGAGATTTGGAACCGCTTACTCATCACCAGTCGAATTCCCTGAGGCAAGTGTCATTTTGGAAGCTTCCTGGGTTTTGACACCTTGAGAAATGAACTTGCCACATGTCCACTGTCGTTCAGCGTAGGTAGCCAGTGTTCCCTTTGACATTCAATGCAGGTAGCCAGTGTTGGCTTTGACATTCAGCGCAAACAGCTAGTGGAGCCACTGAAATGATCCTGAATTTACTTGTTTTTGAGCAGTTTCTGGTGGAGAACTTCTGTGAATTGCTGTGGTTTGTTAGCCTTGTTCCTCTAGGGGTAGGAACAACATGTTTAGGGACTTTGGATCCCTTAGATTATGGACATTTCATGCTCAATGCTGTAAGGCACAAAAATGTCTATAACAGTTGCCCCCTAAAGTATGAGGCTGTTTATCGGGTGAAATGCTTTATCAGGGGGATCCGAAGTTCATCCAATGTCGGGAGGAGACCTGTAATAAGATACAAAACAATACATTATTTTTCATACTGCTTTCATGATCTAGATGAGGTGGGCATTCCCATGCTCAGCTTTATAAATTCATTTCTCTGTACATAGAACAAACAATCGTCTGATGGTAGACTGATAATTTTGATGAAATTATCATCCTTTGAGTAGGATGATTATCTGCTGCAATGATGTACATGTCAATGTCTTTATCTTTCCTGAATATATATCGCAGCCCGGATGGATGAAACTAGATCCGGGGTCTTCAAACTCGTTCAATCTTCACTCTAAGTACAAGTCGATCCATGTGAGAAATGTTCTGAAGTCGAACATGGAAAGACATCGCTTGATTACTGGTCAATGATGTAAACCGTTAACAAGCGCGAGAGGAATCACCGATAATGATAATGACCCTCAAGGTACTGCAGTACAATTCACGTGGTGTGAGTAAAGGACTTGGCGTCGAACACCACGCAAAATCTTTCGGTCGAAGGTCATTGATGTATACCTGTCGCCGGAAGTGAGAAACTTGCCATTGAGGCATGCAAGCTTCAAAGTACTGAAGGGGTTGTTCCTAGATCAACTTCTTGGATAATGAGCTGATGTCGACAAGAAGCGATCCGTCAAAGGAGGGCCTTAATGAATCCCACATCAGTGACACGGAACGAAGCTAATGATTTTAATGGAGGTGAAAACGATCTGTGACATATGATTCAGGGTGGCGGTCATGAAAGGATGAAGGATAATGTATGGCAGTGGATGGGACACGGTTGACTTTTCTGAACGACTTCTCTTGAACATATGGCGACACTGATGCGATGGATCGGTAGCATTACCCCAAATATGGATGGTATGGCGAGACCATGGATGTGACCGGTGAATGAAAACAACCCAACCCGATTGTGGTACAGAGGAAAAGTGTCATGTTCAAGAGCGACTTGCTACCATCAAAGTTTTCTTTAGTTTCTCCCAATTTTTCCCCAGTCATTGCTGACCAGTACCTCTTTATTTTTGTCAAGCTTGAGGAGGATAACATATGCTTGTTCTATAACTTTCCCTTCGGGCAAGCCCATCACTATGTTTTAACGAGCCTAGCGACAGTGAAACTCGTTCTCGTCTAAAGACAAGTTTGTCGCTATTTAATGATTTTAACGAGCCTAACGACAAGGATAACTCGGTCATTTTCATTTTTAGAGAGTCTGAAAAGGTACATAAAGTTAACTCCAAAAGTCCTTTTTCGTCATCTAATCCCTTAAGTTCGAAAAAGTATAAAACAATACAGAAGGGATGAGTTTTCGATAGTTTTAACGAGCCGAATAAAACAAGCGCTCGATCTTTTTGTGCAATAATCCCTCAAGTCCAAAAAGATTAAAATCTAGAGGAGGGATAGCTCTTCCGGTCGCTTTAACGAGCTGGGAGGCCAAAACTCGGCAATCTTTTCATATTTTACGAGTCAGATGAAAAGAGCTTAAAGAAGACTCGTCTTTTGAGGAACGAGTGATAAACAGGGTTAGCAGTTGATTCCAGGTACAGGTTGGAATTTTCCAATCACGGCAGTGTCACAAGGATGGCTAGTGAAATCACTCTTCGCAGCTGTTCCTCAAAATGGGTAAACAATCATATGGTGGTGAACGATCGGCCAAATGAAAAGTGGAGGTGACGGTGCAAACACAACCAAGGCTTTAATGGCTGATGAGGTTACATTCACAGTGGTTATTTACCGGGATGGTTCATTTTTTAACGAGCTTAAACGCGGGTGGAAACATTTGCTCGATCTTATGTTTATTTTTTAACGAGCATGAACTATGCGCTAAAACTGCTCGGATCTTGCGTTTATTTTTTAACGAGCATGAACTGTGTGCTAAAATTGCTCGATTACCCAGTCATATGATAAGAGTGTCTCATTGAGATTCTATTTTTTATGGAGCTTCATCTCACGAAGCTTTGTCCCAGATCCCTTTTTTATGCAAGTTCGGAAACGACTAATCCTACGAGTTTAAAGGGTTAGACCTACAGGTTTAAAGGGAAGACCTAAAAATTTAAAAAAATAAATAGTCGCCCCTCGCTTGCACTCCAAAAGGTTTGCATGCCCCCAGGCATAAAGTACGATTTCAAGGTTTCCCCTCAATTTGCAGATAAAACATTTGTTTTACCGGGAGAGGCCTACCTCTTTCAGGCTACCCAAAGATTATTCTGTTATTCTTTCAACAAAACACTTCTTCGGCGATGTCTACCGAGATAAACAAAGGTGAGTGATGACGCCCGCCCTCTCACATAACTTTGACAAAAGAATCTTATTCCAGAACAACCCCTCTTCCAACCACGGACGGGGTACGGACTAGTCATATTCTCCCACGGAAACCTACCCTATACCCAAAGTTTTCCTGCCGAAGCAGACCAGGACGCATGCCCCCTGGGTTCCAGTCATATCCTCCCGGATTACTCGTGCTCATCAGGAGGACGGACCGTGGGTTGAGACACTTCTTGCGTGAAGAGACCATTTAGGGATGGTACATGACTAGTTGCGATGCGTGATCCGGGAAATGAAAGTTGGTCCACGAGCTTGACCACTCTTCCTTCGTGCGGAAAACACATTACTCTAAAGAGTGAGGAGACGATGGCTCCCATGCAATATATATAGTCTCATCCAAGGAGTAGGTTATAATCCAAGGGTCCTTGAACGACCATCACGTTCATTTGAACGGTCTTCCCTTTCAATGTTATGGGCACATTGGGGAGGATCCCTAAAGGTCGACTGGTTCCTTTATCAAAGCCTGATAGATTTCTCATTTCAGGCAAAAGTGCTGGCGAACCAAGCGCTTTCCAAGCAATAGAGGAAAGGATACTCACAGATGCCCCCTCATCAATGATAGTGCCAGCCATCACCATTCTGTATATTTGAACGATAATTCTGAATGGTATGCTTGCTGGCAGCCGGGGTCTGCCTAGTTGGTTCCAGTCGAATGAGACAACTAGGTTGCTTGGTGGTGGGACCGAATAGACGGCCGGATATGACTCTGACGAAGTTCCTTCCTGCGATAAAGGAATGGGCAAATTGCCCCCTAGTTCGTCGGAGTCTGTGTTGATGAAGAGAATTTGGACGGTGTCGTCTTTACTCTCCTCTGTGATGGTATCATTCGAAGATAGAGCCTCTGAAGGCAAAACCGGGTCGACTGCCACCTCAACCTTTTGACTTTCGTCAGGCATGGATCCAGACGGTTCATCTTCAATGATAGGTGCTTCGGCTGACCACCTGGGCGGGCCAGCCGGGTTCTCAACTAGTGAAGGACTTGGCAGGAGTTTTTGATATCCAGGAGGAAGTTGCACTGGTAAAACTGGGTGATCTTCCAAAACTCTTTTAGCCTCGTCTAAGAAGGGACAACGGTGGATGGCGTGATCGCCTTCACACAGTTTGCAGGGAAATCTAGCTTTCCCTCTTTGTCCTGTGGCTTCACTTTCACTAGTTGACGGTGAGCAGTCAACATGGCTATCAGAGGTTGACACTACCGAATTGTGCAAACGGGGAGACCAGTCCCTTAGTATCCGAGGGATGCAGGGACAATCTCTGTGGAGGTGGTCTCCCTTGCATATGACACATGGCGATTTAGGCCTGGTCAGTGCTGTGTGTGGATTTTTGTCAGACGACACTTGTTTGCCCCCAGTCGCTTTTGGCTCCTTCTTCTTCTTCTCTTTCTTCTTCTTTTCCTTCTTCTCCTTAGGAACTTGGTTTTTTGTTTTACCAGTTCCGTCAAGCGAAGAGGAAGGAGGAGAGGAAGAATTAGATGAAGTAGAAGGCTGGTGGGCAACTCTGGTCTGGTCTAACTGTTGACTCGACTGTTCAGGAATAGTGGTGGTTTGAACGACATTGGTTGAAAAGAGCCAGACCGGCAGGCCAATTGTCAGTCCTGGAAGCGACAATGTGGCCATGTGGGGCGCACCAACATCTCCCCAAGAGGAGAAGGGACTAGGATTTCCACCAAGGGGAATTCCTTGGTTGGTGTGCTCCATTTTTTCAACCTAAAGATCAACTCAGGAATAAAGGGTGATTGTTCTGTTTAAAATAAATTTTTAACGACGCTTAGACACAACTTGCTTTTTCAGTTTTAAAGAGTCGAGAAAAAGCTAAAGATGACTCTAGTCTCCTTCGATGTTTTAACGAGCCCGAAGTGACAAATGCTCGGATGGAATTTTTCCGTTATAGAGTCTGAAAAAGGCCAAAAGGAACTGCTCTGGAGTTCTAGGCAGAGGGTGTGCCAAACTTTTCGCAAAACCGCATAATACTTTTTAGGGTACGGGCGGTCGATCTTCCTGAATGTTGTGTTCAGTGCATTGCGATCAGTAGGGCGGCCGACACGGCTTTCTAAGGATAAAGGTTTTATGCCTATAGGGGTCTCCCAATATATACGCGACGGTACATGGGAGCACAATCCGTACTGGCGCTATCGTCCCTCAGGAGGAATCACCCACCATCAACGAGATCGACAGTCACCAGGATTTACGACGCCGGAACACGTCTCTAGCCTAGACCTCTATGTTGTGCGTTATGTTGCAAAGCGTTGTTAAGTTCATTCAATTTATTTTAGGTTGATCTTTTTAGAATTTTGCCTTTCAAGGTTCACCACGAGATGTATGATACAATTCCTAAATGCAATCTAAAGATGATAAGCAAGCTTTATATCTTTTCAACTTTGAAAATCCTAGCTACTAAGGGAAAAGAAAGACACCATCTTTTCTCAAAGAGCAATCAGCACACTCTAATGCACTTTCCCTAAATCAATCATGCAAACTATCAAGATGCAAATGCACAATGCAGGTGTTTGTTTTCCGCTTTCTTAGTATTGATGCCTACAAAGAAAGCTTTTTGTACAACTTTGAATTTGCTTTTAAATGACAAATACAAACAAGTTTACTTTTCCGAAATCAGAGAGGGTAGAAGAGATTACAACACTTAACGATTTTCGAAATGAATACTTGTTTCGACACTTAAAAGAGACAAACTCAAACCAATAAGCAAAAGCAAATGTATAATCAACTGCAAACAGCCAATGAACTCTCTCCTAAGATCACAATCAACAGATCTGAATCAAGGGCTACAGGATGATTATTTCACTCATGCAAAGGAAAACTGCAAATGATGCCACAAACACATAAAAACACTCACAGTATTTTTGTACAAAAGGAGGCGGAATTTAAGCAGAGAAAAGGAGTTATCAGACTGGTACCTATGCTGGTTACAGGCTGCAAAATTCAAAGATCAAAACAGGGCAAAACAGAGCAGAGAACCCCAGCTGCACAAGGGCAAACTGGTTCAGCGCAACCTCAACACAGGGGTTTTGACATTCAGCGCAGGTAGCCTTCACGGGACCTGCGTTGAAATGCAGAATCCCTTCATTGGGTTTGCACGAAAGGAGAAACTCTCATTTCTCACTGGGTTCTGGGTCACAGATTGCTATTTAATTCACTGTTTCAGGCCAAATAAAAGCAACAAGCAAGGTATAATCAAAGGGATGCTTTGAGGGAGTACTAAGATCTATCACAAAGGATCATCAAATCATTTTTGAGTCCATTGTTCAGATCATAGACAAGTCCAGTGATTGGATCAAGGCAGCAACTGTCTACTTTGCATCCGGGAATAGCAGATGCAGTTCGATTGTTGCTGTCAAGTCTATGAAACAAACAATGATAGGAACACAAATTAAATGACTAAACAGATCTCCCCAGTGGAGTCGCCAATTTGTTGTGGGGAAAAATGCCTATGCAGGACGATCCTATCCACCTAAGGTGTGACAGTACCTTAGCAACAAACAAGGACAGCTATTCTGGTTTCTTCCTTTATGAAATGTGAAATAAGAGAGATAAATGGACTTACCGATGTCTTCCGTTTGTCCCTCGATCTGGTCTCTCTTCTCTTTGGGAGTTCACAGCTACTTGCCTTCTCACTCGCCCAGCTTCAACAGGTTCATGCAAGATCACAAGAGAACAACTACTTGCCTTCTTGCTTGTCTAGCTTCAACGGGTTCCTGCAAGATCACAAGAGAACAACTACTTGCAACAAGAGAAGAACACTACACAAAGACAGATATTCACATTCATAACTAGTTTAGGATTAGAAATAAACCAAATACACTAATGCAATCATACATCAAAGACACATCAGTATATAGGAGAAACCAATATAGCTTTATTGATGAATAACAAGGTTCAGGAAGAGATACAACCTAGAGGGCTCCAATCCAGCATCTCCTTCCCAGCAAATGGAATTCCTATCTTCACCCCCTTCAAAGCATTAAGCACCCAATGATTCCAATCTTCAAACCAACAACAATTCTTTGCAATAACAAAATTCCAGCCTCTAGATCTCATGGAGGAGAGATCCATATATAGATATTTGGAGAGAGGATGAGTCAGCTTGAGATCTTACTAGTGTCCTCTCCCTTTGTCAGTTCTTGATTCCACTTGGAGGTTCTTGCTTCCACTTGGAGATTTGGAACCTCTTACTCATCACCAGTCGAATTCCCTGAGGCAAGTGTCATTTTGGAAGCTTCCTGGGTTTTGACACCTTGAGAAATGAACTTGCCACATGTCCACTCTCGTTCAGCGCAGGTAGCCAGTGTTCCCTTTGACATTCAACGCAGGTAGCCAGTGTTGGCTTTGACATTCAGCGCAAACAGCTAGTGGAGCCACTGAAATGATCCTGAATTGACTTGTTTTTGAGCAGTTTCTGGTGGAGAACTTCTGTGAATTGCTGTGGTTTGTTAGCCTTGTTCCTCTAGGGGTAGGAACAACATGTTTAGGGACTTTGGATCCCTTAGATTATGGACATTTCATGCTCAATGCTGTAAGGCACAAAAATGTCTATAACATATGGTAGACTGATAACACATTGTCTTTTCAAGTGTAGAAGTAATTTAATTTGGTATAGATAGACAATACTGTAACGACCTTCGCAGGTTATGAATTTTTGGAGAATATAGACCATCTCGTCCCAGGGATGCACCAACCAACTCCTTGGGACGCCTTTCTTCCAGTTAACTGATGAGACTCTGGATCTAGACATAAATTGAGTCCACGACTTCTCTTTAAATTGCTTTGTCTTAAAGTACTTCTCCCCTTCTGGGCTAATCCCTATTGACTGGGCTATGGTGTCCTCCGAAACCCTGAATGAGAAGTTACCTATCAGGGCTTTCTCTCCATTGAATGTGAAGGCGAATTGTTTGGTAACCTCTTCATTACTTCCACGAAATTTCTCTAAAAAGGGCAACCACTGTATCTCTCTGAGAATCGAAATGCAATATTCATGATATTGAGAACTGTCGAACATGCTCGGCTCGACCCTATTGGTCATTTTGGCAGAGGGTCGTGCTCTAGCAATTTCAACAAAGAAATTTCAATTTGTTACCTGGTGGTGTCGCTCCCTTAATATCCAGTATGATGCTCGGTCGACTGTCTTGTGACTTTGGTGGGAGTCGAAACCGAATGGTTATATTTCCCCCTTGTGGCGCTCACTGCTTTCAATCCTTACTGTGGAAGTCACGGGAGTCAAATGCCAGCGTAAAATAACTGAGAATGATGGTGGGATAACCACTACACTTACTTCATAGCGTATTCATCTTTTGAAACAGAGGAATGGTTGTACCGCTTGTATAGATGTCATCATAGGAGCGCTGGAAGCGTATATGCAATACTGGGGTATGATTTCAGGGAGTCCTCTGAATCATTTGGCTACGTCGGGTGGTGGAATCATAATTCGGCCGTGTGGAATACAATGAATAGGCCCGCTTTAACATTTGTTTCTTTCCCTTTTTTTTTTTAAACACAATCCACCACATGTCTTGTTTCTAATGGTACTCGGCCAAATGGAAGATGTTGGTATGACTGTAGGGTGCGATTGGCATAACAAGGTTGATATTAAAAGGGGTAATGGATTTAGAAGTATGAAATAGGTTGGGGTATGAAGGATGATAATAATTAACAATGAGATAAGGGATGACGAAAAATGTAGTGCCCTTGAAATCAATCATAACAGTCACAGTCATTAAAATTAACATTAAAAATTAATCTAAGAAATTAAATGTTAAGAATAAGGAACATATTACACTTTTGTTGGTTATTGTTGCATTGGCATGCTGAGTAGGATTGGCATTGGCATTGGCATTGTTGACTATTCTTTGCTGTTCATCACAGGTCCCCTGAGATAGATTCAAATGCAACACGTCCCTCTGAAATCTTGAAGATGTTCATGCAGCTCCTTATATGTATACAGGTTCCTTGACCTTCGGTATTTGATGGAGTCTTGGTGCCCAGCAACCTGTGAATCCTTGTAGAAACTTGATGAAACTTTGTTGAAGTAGCCCTGAAGCAACAGTCTCTTAACAGGTCCCTTCTATGTGTCTTAAACAGGTCCCATTACTGCTAGTGTTGGTAGCATGGTCCTCTGGACAGAATAGGTCCCCCTGCATAATGTTTATAACCAGGACCCTCTGAGATAAAACAATGACAAAACAACTTATTTATTGAAATCTGGAATGCTGGAACAAACTGCTTTGAAGATGTACAGTGAGGAGATGAGATAAGAAATCTTTAAGAATTTACAATGGAGAGATAAGAGAACAAAATGCTGATGCTTCTCTCCCTGACTAAAGTTTTGACTTGTCCTCAAGTCATTACTCAGTTGATAAATCAAACAGTGAACAAAAGAAAGAGAATTCTTACCCGCCAACGAATTGGTTTTCAAGTAAGAATTCGGGGTTAGAGTGTGCCAGAGACTGGTTTTCACATCTAACCCATTGTTATTATATATATATATTTTTTATTATTTTTATATATATATTTTTTTAGTTTTTGTTTTGTTTTTTTTTTTTTAATTTTCTTTTTGAATTTCTAAATTGAAAGGAAATGAACTAAGGCAGGGATACTGCAGCTGAGGGCTGCAGTATCTCAACCTCTCTTTGTTGAGATACTGTTTGGAGAAAATCTTGCTTGCTGATGGGCTTGGTGTATAGTTTCAGGCGATGACCATTGACAGTAAAGGAATGACCTTCTCCATCAATAGTTTTGAGCTTGACTGAACCATTGTCGTAAGCCTGAATAATTTGGTATGGGCCCATCCAATGGGTGGTAAACCTGGCTTTATGATCTCTGAATTTAGAGTCAAAAAGTAAAGCCCAGTCACCTTCCTTGAACTGCTTCTTCTTGATATGTGCATCATGCCACTGCTTCCTTTGTTTTTGCATGAGGATTGTGGTTTCCTCTACTTGCTACCTCATTTCATCCAGCTGGTTTAACTACTGAATTCTTTCTTGTCGTGCTTGGTCCAAGTCAATTTGCAAATCTGCAGCCAGTTTAAAAGTATGTATTTGGAACTCAATAGGAAGCATTACCTCTTTTCCGTACACCAACTGATATGGTGTAAATCCTGTAGTATCCTTCCACGTAATTCTGTAAGCCCAGAGTGCATCTTTGAGCTTCTCTTCCCAATTCTTCCTGTTCATTGCCACAATTTTAGTAATGATCCCTTCCAAAGTTTTGTTTGTGGATTCCACCTGCCCATTGGCCTGGGGATGGTAAGGGGTACTTTTCCTATGCTTGATTTGGTATTTGTCTGTAATGTCCTTCACTAGCTTTGAGGTGAATTGAGTACCTTGATCAGTCACTATTTCCCTTGGTACTCCATACCTTACAAAAATCTCTTCAAAAAGGAAATTTACCACTGTGTGTTCTGTGGCTCTAACCAATGCTTTTGCTTCAGCCCACTTTGTGACGTAATCAGTACATACTAAGATGTACTTCTTACCATTGGAGGTTGGGTTAATGGGTCCTATAAAGTCTAGAGCCCATTTGTCAAATGGCTCTAGGTGAACTTGGGGCTGAAGGGGCATCTCGTCTGTAGCTGTTGGCCTGCCCATTCTTTGGCAGCTGTCACAACTCTTCACATACTTCTTGGAATCCTTGAAAATGGATGGCCAGTCGTATCCAAGAGTAAGAACTTTGAATGCTGTCCGCTTAGCTACAAAATTCCCACCACACGGTTCATCATGGCAAGATTTTAAAATATCAATTATCTCATCATTTCTTAGACATCTTCTAATGATCATATCATAACCAATGTAAAATAAATCGTCATTAAGCCATGAATATCTAGCACTTTGTTTGACTAGTCTCTTCTTTTCCTTTGCAGTAAAGTGTGGAGGTGTCCTTCCTGTAGACAAATAATTGGCCAAATCAGCATACCAAGGATTTACTATGGAAATTGCAAATAAATTTTCATCTGGAAAAGAATCTTCAACCGGAACAACCTCACCTGGATTTTGCAGTCTAGAGAGAAAATCTACCACTTGGTTCTCTTTGCCTGGTCTATCTAACACTGTGATGTTAAATTCCTGTAACAATAATAACCATCTGGTAACTCTGCCACTAGTTATTGGTTTATTCATTAAATGTCTAATGACAGAATGATCAGCATGTACAAAGACCTCATAACCAGTTATATAATGTCGGAATTTATTCACAGCATATATGATGGAAAGTGTTTCCTTTTCTGTGACTGTGTAGTTTAACTCTGCAGGTGTTAGATTTTTGCTAATGAAATAAATGGCATAATTACAAGATTCCTCTTTTTGGCCTAATGAGGCACCCACTGCAATGTCAGATGCATCTGTAAAGATATGAAATGGTAGGCTCCAATTAGGCCCTCTCAAGACTGGTGCGGTTGATAACTTCTTTTTTAGTAGTTCGAATGCTTGTTGGCAGTTCTCATTCCAGTTGAAAAGTACATATTTTGTTATAAGTTTAAACAAAGGTAAAGCTATTTTACTAAAATGTTCAATAAACCTTCTGTAATAGCTTGCATACCCAAGGAAACTTCTTACCTCTCTTTGATTCTGTGGAATTGGCAAATCAACAATGATCTGGATCTTTGCTGGGTCAACCTTGATGCCTTGAAAAGAAATATAGTGGCCTAACACTATCCCTTCGTTTAACATCATAAAGAACTTTTCATTGCTGAGGGACAGATTAGCTTCAATACATCTTTTCAAAACTCTCTCAAGGTTCTCTAATGCTTGTTCAAATGAATTGCCGTACACTGAAAAATCATCCATGTAAACTTCAACACAATCATGAATTAAATCAACGAAAATAGCTAACACAACTCTCTGAAATGTAGCTGGAGCGTTGCAAAGTCCAAATGGCAAAACATTGTAAGCATAAGTGCCCCAAGGACAGGTGAATGTGGTTTTGTCCTGGTCTTCTCAGGCTATCCTAATCTGGTTGTAGCCACTGAAACCATCAAGAAAAGAAAATGATGATTTCCCAGCTAGGGTGTCTAACACTTGGTCAATAAATGGTAGTGGGAAATAATTTTTGAGTGTTGCTTTGTTCAGTTGTCTGTAATCAACACAAATGCGCCACTTACCATTTTTCTTGGGCACTATAACCAATGGGGATACCCACTGACTATCAGAAATAGGATATATAAAATTAACTCTCAACAGTTTTTGCAATTCTTCTCTGACAATATCTTGGAGCATGGGGTTCATTCTTCTCTGTGGTTGCCTCACTGGTTTAATGGTGCTATCTGTATAAATAGGGTGAGTGCATTTTTCGGGGTGAATCCCATGCATATCGGTGTAGTCCCAAGCAAAGGCTTTCTGGTATTTTCTCAATAGTCGAATCAATTTCTCTTGCTGAGATGAGTCTAGGTGATTGCCTATGTTCAAAGTTTTCCCTGGACTAATCTCTATGATCTGACTCTGTGTGTTGGTGATGGATTGAACTGGAAAAATATCGTGAAATGTGGTTTGAAAAGATTGGATGGTGCATGTTTCCTGAAAGTTTTGGGCCAAAAGTACATTTGCAGCATGATATTGGTCATTTCTCAAATTTTCGGAAATATCAGGTTGAGAAAGGAATAATTCTACCAAATCATTATTGTCTTGTTCTTGGAAATCATAGATTTGGTCAATGCTAAAAACAGATTGTACTTCTTCTTTATCATTGAATTTATCATCAAGCCACAAATTGTGTGTTACTGCTGGTGATTGTGCCGATGGATAAAGAGTGAGTTGTTTTCTTTCGGTCCCTCTTCAAATAATCATGTTGCCCGATCGACATCCTATGAATGCATCAGCAGTCACTAACCATGGTCTACCAAGGATGATAGGGTGCCCTCCTAAATTGGATTTGGGTTGAAGAACTAAGAAATCCACTGGATACTCCCAAGAGTCCAGTGAGACAATTATGTCCTCCAAAATCCCTTCAGGAATCACTTTAGACCTATCAGCTAGTTCTAGAACAATCGTTGTATGTTGCAAATTTATGAGCTGGAGTGTTCTCATGGTTTCAAGAGTCATGACATTGATTTCGGCCCCAAGATCTATCAAAGTGTTTGGAATTTGTATGTTGTTAATGATGGTGGTCACTTTGGGAATGCCAGGATCAACATACTTTTCCATGGAGATGGTATTGGTCATAAGGCCTGCTAAATGTCCTATAACATGAATGGTTTGAGGATCAATCCTTTTTCTAGCAGGTTTCTTGAGGCATATGTCTTTGATGGCTTTAGTATATATGGGAATGTCTTTTATAGCTTGCAGCAGTGGAATTTTTATGTAGACATTCTTGAGTTCATCTAAGACATCAAACTGTGGTATAGACAGTGGAGGTTTTATTTGGACCAATCGGTCTGGAAAAGGTGGATGCAGTGGTTGCATCTGTTTATCTTTGGTATCATCGTTTGGTTTTCTTTGATTTGTCATTTCATTTTCATTTTCTGTGTTTTCTTCTTGCTTATCTGTTATTGGAGAATCTTTGTGGAGTACCCTACCAGACCTCAAGTTGATATTTTGCAAGGGTAGTGTGGGATATGAGGTTCCCTCTTCTACATTGTAGGTTGGCCTCTCTGCTCTATTATTTGGATTTGGAACAGTTTGAGCAGGAATTTGAGTGGGTCTGGGAGGTTGTGAGTTAGCTGGAAATTGCAGTTGTGGTGGATTTATTGGTGGAGGAGCAGGCAGTGCTTGTTGAGTAGGTTGAGGCTGATAAACAACTTGCTGAGGATACTGCTGATATGGTTGAGGATGTGATGAATACGGCTAATGGTATTGTTGATATGGTTGTGAATATGGTGGGTATGATTGAGGATATGTATGATAGGATTGAGAGTACTGTTGAGATGGTCTCCATTGTTGCTGCGGTTGGTTTTGGTGCTACCATGGCATGGGTACATTCCATGAGTTCTGTGCATACATTTGATCATTTATAGGAAATTGCAAATTTTGATTTGGAAACATACCTTGAGGTGCTGGCCTTGGCTGCCATGGTCTCTTTGTGCCCATGTAATACACGTTTTCCATTTCTGCATTAGTTGCCATATTATAGTTCTACAAAACCTTAACTTTAGGATAGTTAAACATATCATGATGTTCAGTACAGAAAGCACAAACTTGGATGTTTTCTAGTGGGAAATCTTTTAATGCATGTTTCTTCCGGCATTTTGGGCAAAAAATAGCCATTATCTGATCTCCATCTTCTTGTTTCTTCTTAGCTTTTAAAGTGTCAATTTGGTTCCCTAGGGTGCTTAACAGATTTGTTTTAAACTCTTCTAACAGATTCCCTATTTCAGCCCTTGTGACACTTGCGGAGGCAGATTTTGTGACTTTGGATGACAGGGTTCTTTTTCCCATTTTAGCTTTGCTCCTTGAATACTTTTCGCATAACTCAGTGATTTCTTCAAAGGGTAAGGCAGAAATGTCACCTTTGCCCATCAAGTTAAGATCATCCATGTATTCCTCTCGGATACCTTTCAAGAATATTGTGCGGATCAGATCAAGAGGCATAGTTCGGTGTTTGGATTTTTGTAAGTTGTAGACAAACCGTTCTAAGTATTCCTCTAAGGTTTCATCCTCTTGCTGGCTCATTCTAAAGATATCATCTTTAGAATCTTTGGATCTACAATAAGGCTGATATTTCCTTAGAAATATTCTTCTCATGCCATCCCAATCAACTATAGCATGCTCACCAAGCCTCATGAACCATCTTAAGGCTGATGCCTTTAATGTCGCTGGGAAGAGTCTAAGCCTATGGGCATCATCTGTATAGCCATATGTTCGACATACAATGTCAAACTCGAACAAGAATGAGTCTGGATCTTCCGAAGCCATACCATAGAAGTTTGGTAGCACGGATGGAGGTATGTTTTTCATTTTGATCTCATCATCTTCCTGTGGTTCATGTATAGGAAACTTAAAAGTTGACTCCTCTTCATCTCCCTGTCCTTGATGTGGTACTGATCCAGCTCCTTCCTCAGCCATTCTAATAGGTCTCTCTGTGTCAGTGTCACTTGTTTGAAAGAGGAGATTAAAGAAAGATTGTTCGGTCACTGTGCTACTTTCTCCTTGTGTGGAAGATCTAGGAAAGTGCTTCTTCTGCGATTTATGTGTGAATAAAGTTTGCCTTTCGATGAGAGTAAGTCTTTGTCCTGAATTTTGTTTTTCTTCTAACGCATGGATGACTTCCTCAGCTGGTGTTGTATTCCCTAAAGAGTCTTCTCTTGATGATGATGGGTTAGTTTTTAGATGGTGGGGGGTTTTTACGAATCTACCCTAACTGTCTCTAAATTAGGCATAAATGAACATGATTTCTAACTGTGTTTTTGTTTGTTTTTGTTTATTGATTTTTTTTTATTTTTAAATCCTTTAAGTACGCCTCCCCGGCAACGGCGCCAAAATGTAGTGTCCTATCTAGGGTGCTAGACTAGGCTATATTTATTATCGACCAGGATGCGTAGACTTAGAGGCATGCGTCTAAAGTATATAGACATAAAGGATTATTAGCTAAGTGGTTATGATGGTAGGTCACAGGACTTCTTTATGGAAGATTGAGGTATGTTACCTATCACCCAAACACTTAGGTCACTCAGTTAATCTACTTAATTACAACACTGTCACTCAATGCATTTACCAAATTAAAACACTGTGTATCACTTCAAACCAAGATTTCAATCTCCTTACAGAGACACCATGCATAAAACCCCTGTTCAGAAAATACTCAGCATTCACTAATATTCATGCAAGATAAAGACATATGGAAATCATAAACATACTTTGAAATGAAAGCAGAGTTCATGACATTGCTTTAAAAGACAACAAAGGATCGAATCCCTTACAGGACACAATTCACAATCCCAATAATGAACTGTTCAAGCGCTATCATAAACATAAACCATACGAATTCTATTGAAATCAACAACCAATTCTAATTACTGTGCATGTCATGTAATACCCTAAGTTGCGAATGGAAAGGAAATAATAGTATACCAGTTTAACGCAGGGCCCGTCCGCGTTCTAGAGGTATACTGGACTGTGGTCAACCGATTATAAAATCAACGCAACAAGACAAAGATCGTAACTGCAAATGTGTTCTTGATATTAAGTTCAAAAAAACTATTTTCAAACGATACAACGATAACAAAAACATTGACTACACAGAACTGTCTTTACATATGTTTTTATAGCCCTTACATTTCGAAAACGAATGTACATTCATGATATGGATGTTGCCGCTTTTACCATGTCGAGATTTTTAAAATGTTTCTATCCTAAACTGATTTCAAAAAGGAACAAAACTAAATCAATTTAGAATGCTTTGATGTTGCTGCCTTTGTCGCCAACATGCTATACTTTGACCATTGTTGACCGCGCATGTAGGAGGGTCGATTCTGCTGTAGGATAGGTATTCATCCATGCTTGGACATTCTACTTTTCATCCCTACCCCTCGCTCTAGCCTAGCTGTCATGCCACATGTCAAACAATGAACCAATTACAGGATGTTGGAACTTCCTGTAGCCATTTTACCAAAAATTCCTAATTCTTTAACATAAAACTCCTAAATCAATTTCAATGCATTTTAATAACTATAGGACTACTAACTAATCAATTTTCAGGGGATCTAAGAGATATATGATGGAAAGAAGTAGGCAAATGATATGTTTTAGGAGGAAAAAGGAGGTCATAGGATGGTACCAACAAACACTAACCCCAATAGTGGAACATGAAGCTACAACTTGCTGCTCCAAAGAATGATCTTCTCTCCTATTCTAAACTAGAGAAGTCAAAGCTAAGAATCTAAAAGTCCAAGCCCTTTGCTTGAGGCATGAAGGTGTATTTATAAAAAGTAAGGTAACCTTTCACCTTCACATATGACTCTTGACCTCCCTCATGACTCTTGAGCTCCCATATGACTTTTGAGCTCCTTAATGACCTTTGGGCTACCTAATGACTCTTCACATTCCCCATGTGACTCTTGAACTTCAACTCACACAATTTACATTTTCTTATTATTTTTCAAATACAAAATTACATTTAACAAAATGTGGTCATAGCCATGAGACAAAATAACACACGTGACAACGTGTTCATACTTGAGGAAACTACAACTCGATGACTTTGACTCATAGCTCCATTGTAAGATGTTGGTACAAAGCTTTATATTCAGTTGTTGTATATCCAACCTTTTAGGGAAGGTCCGAAATCTATCTGATCTTACCCTCCAATGCATCTAGATATATAATCTTGGATCCGGTTTGTGTGTTATTCCAAACACGATGAACTTCATATGTAACTTGGTAGGTTCAACTACATATTGTAGAATGAACTATTTTGTCACTTCTAAATCATCGTGCATATTCCTTTCCTATTGTTGTTCAAGAACTATTTTATCTATGTCCTAATAACATGTTTTCTTTTCACTTCCCAAGTTTTCCTACATCAGGTACTTTGTGCATCCTCTTTAAGGAATTTAATCCATGGTAAAGTCAGGAATATGCTAACAAAGTGTTGGTAACATCACTGTTGATATGCATGTACACCTATATAAACACTCTGATATCTTCTTTGTCCATCTCAACATCTAGCCTTCCTTTCATAACCAATGTTTCATGTACATTCAAATATTTGGCACCCCATTCCTGGATCGCATCTACAGTTGCATAAGTTGTCTTCAAAACTTTCACATTCTCTTGCGATCCTTTATATGCCTCATGTAAGGGAACCACTACCTCATGCAAAGTGATCATATCCTCATACACCTACTTCATTGAGTCTGGCAATGACTTAAGTCCTTTAAGTATGGTTTTGTGCAATTTTTCTCTTCTAAAATTAGTGGAAGACAACCTCTAGTTTTTAGCAACGAGATGGTAAATATGCTTCTTGGAAGTAGTGAGTTGTTTCTCTAACTATTTATTCCTTTTAATTAGGAAATCATTATTATTTTCTACTACCACTACAAAGCTTGTATTGGTTGAAGTTACTGCTTTATGATTCTTCTTGTTGTTTGACACAATCAACGTATTTGTGTTCATGGAAACAAGATGATCAAGATCATTAGGAAAATACCTTCTTCTTTCTTGTACTATCTTATTATTCAACTCGTTTAAGGTGAAGTTAGAAATTTACATTACCCTGTCATCAGGTGGAGGAATTATTCCCATTTCACTAAATGGGATATGGCCACCAATTAGAGGAGTTGTGGGTTGGATGTTTGGTTGCTCTATGATTGACTCAATTTATATCGCTTGATCTTCATGCTTTTGTTCATCATCTATATTCTTTTCCTACAAATATTCTTCCAACTTTCTTGCAAACTCTTCCTCCCACTTCCTCCTATTTTCTTCCTATATTAATAGTTTATGTCATTCTTCTTCTTCCCTTTTCTTCCTCAAATATTCTTCTTGTTGCTTCTTATGTTCTTCCTCCTCTCTTCTCTTCTTTAGCTCTTCCTTTCTCTTTTGTATGTCTTCTCACTTCTTTATTTCTTGTTCTTCTTTCTGTTTACATTCTTCCTCCTGCTTGTGCTCTTCTTCCTATTTGATTTTCCTTGCCTCCTCTCTTTCCTTCCTTTTCTTTTATAATTCAAATGTTCCCTTGTTATTCAAATCATCCTTTAATTTTGTACTCTTCTCCTCTTCAGGATCATGTCTCAACTTCGTCTTTAACCCAACACTAATGTGAGCACTCACTTCATGTTAGTTCCCTTCTTGATCAGTGTCCAGTGCATGAGATGGATGAGAAGGGCCTACCTCATCACCTAGTCCATGTGATCTAGAAGCATTATACCATTTCTTAGTATTCTCCTCATCATCCCAAGAATCAAAAGCATATGGCTAGGTGAAATGAAGCTTCACACAATGTCACTTGCATGCACCTCTAGGGTCATATCAATGGAAGCTCATCTCTCCAAATTTGAGGTGGTTAAGTTATGCAACCTTTTCTTATGTTTCCTTAAAATTCTTAAGTTCGTATGAACCTACTTGTAGAGGGAAGAGACACTAAGGTGACTTATTTTTCTTCTACAACAACTAGAAAAATATTTTGCATAGCTGGGATCCAATCTCTTGCATGACTACGTTTTTAGTCACATAATTTGGCATAAGGTGTGGAGACTTGTAGGAACTGAATACTTTTATGTATGTGCCTTGAGAAGAGGTAAACCAATATGCAACTTTGGTAACTAGTTCCTCGATCATGTTAGTCATGAAAGGTGGATTAACCTCAAAGATCATTTGGTAAAGGATAGAAAATAAGTGCTCGACTATCATGTCATATACTCCCCTATAACTGACTTCTAACAATAGATTGTAATGGATGTTGATAAAGGGTTTTTTTCTAGTCCATTTCTATTCTAGACCTACAAAATAATTGTAGGCATAGATCCCATCAAGCAAGTAGGCAGACATATTAAATTTAGGTTGAACGCCTTGCGAGACCCTTTTCTCCTTTCACACATTTATTTGCACCTGTTTGGTGAGTATGTATTACCATTCAAATATTTTTATTTATGAAACAATTCGGTAAAGCATGTACATCCATCCTTCTTCAAAAAAATCAGTGCTTTCTTTCCCATTAAATCTATAACACATAGCCATGATTCCCTCTAGCTTCTAGTGAAATTTAGCTACTTCCTTCCACCATGTCTTAATCACATCCTTTGTACTTAAATGAAAACAAGCTACATAGAACAATGAAGTTAGATACACTTCAGGACTTAATAGCTTGTAGTATGAGTGAATACCATGTGGATGATATGTGGTGATCTCTTTCCCACATGCACTATTGAGAATCATGTTCTTAGAGTCTACATGTTGCAGTATTCATACTATGAATTTTGCACAAGGTAGAACCAAATACCTGCTAGAAATCCTATGGAATCTGGATATTTTAATATTAATGTAAACTTATCTATCTTCCGAATCTTCTAGGAACTGTTTCTCAATAAAATCCTTGTTTATGATTTTCCTTGTGATGGTGGTGGACTTATCAATGAAACACTTGGTATCTAACCTAATAGGCACTCTTGCTCAAGATCTCTCAACAACACATTAAGCACTACTTTCCATATCCTCCTTACAAGTCCTTTCCATGTGACTAGAGGAATTGTGTCAGTGGAATATGAGAGACAGGTATTCTCTAGATCTGTAATACCTAGAAGTGGAAATTCACTCATGGCAACATAAAATCAATTCGACAAAATATACCTATTCTATCCAACTATCAATTCAAAAGGTAGTCACTCTAAGGGAATATTCTGCAAGTTATAAGCACAAGAGGGTAAGCTCAAGGCAAGGTGACTTCATTGGCCAAAGAAAGTGTTCATTGCACTAAGGAAATGAAGAGACATTGCACATGCCTGATCAACAAGAGGCAAGGGTCAAGGTCTTAGCTCTTGAAGTTGTGTAATGTGCTCATGCAAGAGAGAATGGATTCTCCTTTTGCACAAGTCACATCGGTAGTGAGTAGAGTGCTACGTGTTGTTGATTGGAAGTTTGAAATGTGAAATTGAGGGCCAAGTTGGGCACAATATGCAAGCATAGTGAGAAAGAGGATTAACAATGCTGACTAGGAGTGTGCAATGCACAATTGAAGAGAGACAGGCTCTTTGTTGTGCACATGTTAGATATGCAGTGAGAAATGTTTGAGATCTTGCTACTAGGAAGGGAGACATATGCTAATGAGGGCTAGAGACAAATATCAACTCGAAGTTTTCCTAAGTGTTGAATAATAACAAGCAAGGAGAACTATGAGAATGCGAAGACCAACATGCATGCATTCATATATACACCCGCAATCATTACTAGAATGTGAAAGGTCTTGGAATATGAAGAGACACTAGAACTTCCACATGAAAGAGTGAAAGAAAACATGAAAGAGCTAAAATAAGTAAAAGTGACACTTAAAATGGAAAAATCAAGAAAAAATGACTTATGCAAAAGAAAAACTGCCACATGTGAAATTAAAAGAAAACAAAAGCGATGGTTGAGAAACTTATATAGAAAATGGCGCACTAGAAACCAAGAATGCTCCTTGTGCTTCAAGAAAGTGAAAATCTCCAAATCAAATGGAAAATGTGAGAATGAGATATGGGATAGACTCCTTATGTAGGAAGAGTTCACATGCAATTAGGGTTAGGGTTTGTTAGTGCATTCAACACATGTCAAAAATCTAGGACATAAGGATGAGTTAACTGCCACTTGTGACAACACTAACTTAGGAAATTGCACTTTCATTGTCAACATGAAGTGCACATTAACTGTTAATAAGGAGTGCATAGTCACTATTAATAAGGAGTGTGCAATCACTACCTTTGGGAACTATGCAGTTAACTGTCCTTGGGAATTACGCAAGGGCTGCCACTAGGAACTGTGTTATGTCTAAGATATGCACATTGATTTCCCCTAAGAAGTCTACATGTGATATTAACAAGGAGTGCACTCTTCTTGTTGGAAAGGAGCGCAATTTCTCTAGGAGGTGCACAATCACTACTTGGGAGGAGTGTGCAATGAGGGGGTCAAGGTATAGACATGTGAAAACAATTAGTTGCAAAACTTAGGATTTCTAGAAGAATACTTTAATACTTAGAAGAATAAGACCATAAATGACTTTTATGACCTAGAACGATAGTTCACACGACCTTAAGGGCTCCAAAAGTTGAGTTAAGGAAAAATTTTGGAGGGTGGTTGTAGCAACTAGAACACCTATCAACCTCACTTGTGCTATCTCTACATGTCATAATTTTGAAAGTTAGTACCACATATATATATATATATATATATATATATATATATATATATATATATATATATATATATATCTAGATATATATCAATAATCTATGGCTACCATAATAATATAGTATATATCACATACTATTAGGACCCGAAGCTTGTCTAGTGGTAGTGGTAGCTCAAGATCTCCCTGGAATTTCATACCCGATTATAGATAATCATCTATGTACAAAGGGAGCTAATCCCAAAAATAAACTCAGGTCATAACTCTCTCACAACTCCCCCTCCTCCTTCTCATCGTAGCAGTTGCACCCAATGGAACATCCTAGGCTCCTATTGCCCCCCATCACAGATTTGGCCATGTGGTCGAAGAGTGGGGTTGTTCTCAAAGAAAAAGGAGCATAATATTATCCAAAGAGAACAATTCCCTCATACATGAACTCAATTTGTGCTTCAACACTGTCAATAACATCTAAGCCCACCCACAGTAGGTAATTGCAAAAAAAATCTCCACCAACATCATCTTTCCTCCCATTATCTTATGGAGAGGATGGCCACCTACTGTGTGCATCACCGCTACAACTATAGCTCGTGTCTCCAATCTCTCCAAGTCTTGTAACTAGATCCTTAAGTCCCTTATTTGAGCACTTGGTATGAAATGGCGCTCCACAAATGCACCCATATGTCTCCCTAAAGGCAACACTGGGTGTAGGTCACCAACCACCCCTAAAGATGGCAATCCTGTAAAAAATTATAAGTTATTGATAGTGATCTTGATATCGTGCTCCAGTATAGTGACGACCTCCTTATCTGGATCCCAATAACTAACTATCTGAGCTAATAGTGGCTCACTAGCCTTGATAAATGGGTACTCAAAGAAATTGAGCAACCCATAGCGTGGAAGATCCCCCCTTATTGCTTGGTTCCCATGAACCTGAGATTGCAGCTCCTCAAAGTCTCATTCTTTCCAGATCACTTTTTTCTCTTCCACATTTGTATGAAACCATAATGTTTGTTAGTATGAAAGTATAAAAATTCATTTATAGCTTTAGGGTCACCCCAAGGAATTACATCCCCCCCCTTTCTTCTTCCCAAGGTTCCCAACACAATTTTTCCACCAAAACCTACGTTGCAACTCACATCTTAGATCATTTCCTGCTTTGCACAACACTGAAAAAGGCCAAGAAGTTGAGTCACGGTTGAGAAGATCAATAGAGGTTCCCCTCGGCTAAATAAACCCATAAAATAGAAATATAATCCACAGAGAATGATGAATAGGGTATAGCCACCAAATGGAAAGTTACAGATCCAAAATCCACTAGTCATTTTCCGTTATGAGCTCACCAAGTTTGAGGGCTCTCTCCTCCTTGCCAAATTCACCAATAGCACACTGCAAAAATGAATTGAATAAGGGGAAAGAAGCCATTTTATAGGAAAACCCTATTTTTTTCCTTGGCCATTATGGGCTCATTGTAGCTTAGCTTGGTGGACTGTATACACTGCTAGAAATCTCTCACCAAGCTCTATAATGGGTCTTTATTCATTTTTGGAAATTTGAAACTTCGTTGGGAAGCCATTTTTTTCATGAGGTCTCACTTTGTCACTTATTCAAAACAAATCTCTTCCTATGATTTTCTCATAGCCTTGAACCACTTTGTATTTATACCTATCAACTTATGTGTTGATTTTTGTCATGAGTAACCAATGTTTACTAATGTTTTCATGGTCCCCTCCATTGTGGCAACATCATTGAGTAACCCTTCTTTAGAGCATTATAGGTGAGTCACCATATATCCCATGGAGTATGTTTAGAACCCCATTGAGTCCTTTTATAGTATATCCTCCTCTTCATGTGTCACATTAATCTTGTATTGACCCAACTTTACCTCTGACTATCCTCATCTATGTTTGAAAAACCTACATCTGAGTAATTGAGCCTCCCCTCCAGAATCATGTCAGTCATTTCTAGGTCAAACTTTCCCATTATGATCTGAAAAGGGATATCATAATTCCACCCACCCCCCTATTCCCCATTGTCCTTCCCGGTGTCAGTATTTCTCAGGTACATTACTATATTCCTTATGCCTTTTTAAAGGACTCCTCATTTCCTTAGCTCTAGCAGGTACTCCCCTGTTGAATTAAACACATTTACTCTAAGAGAGCGCCCTAGAGGGTGGTGTACCTTAGACCCAACCTCCTCATTCTTGGGTGCCTTGAATCAAGAAAAGAGAACCATTATTTCCCTTTGACTTGGTTGTTTCTAATGTGCTCTACTACAACTCATTATCACATGATTGAGAATTGTACAATTCATGGTCCAGTGACTTAGTAGATTTTCTCATCATTTACTAGGCATGTGTGAGATGTTCCAAACTTCATGAGGGGCTGCCCCTTTAGGAAGCCCCCCACATTACTGACAGTCTACAACTCGTGATCCATCCACATAAGTAGTTTTATAGATTTGAATGGCTTAGTTTCCATTTATCATAGAGACCATATCATGAGACCCTCCTTCAGTTGGCTTATTCAGATCTTCTGAGCCCTTTCCTATCCAACATGGCTTCTTTGGTTGTGATCTCCCCCTCACATCAGCTTGGGGCATGCAATTCTATGTACTCAGTTCAACAATATTCGTTGTATCAGACCTAGCCTCTGTATTCCTGACATATATGTATATGGGATTATTTGTATTATTGTATTAATTTGTAGCCCATTAATGCCAACACACTATGTATCATTTATTATTTTGCTCAAATCCACATTGTTCGGCGCACCATTATTCTTTGTACTAAGTTATCTCGGTGGGTATGGGTATGGCTCCCATACCTCATTGAGGTCATGTACACACTATAAATAATACTTTTACCTAACAATTAGGTCTTGCATCCTCTTATTCCAATCCTTCCCTATGCTGTAGTGGCTCTCTCTCTCTCTCTCTCTCTCTCTCTCTCTCTCTCTCTCTCTCTATATATATATATATATATATATGATTCCCCTTTGGGTGTCTCATGAAAGTGAACATACAATGTATTTCATCCATACATTGTACTCCTAACACTCATACATTGGGGGGCAATCTGTTATCACCTAAAAAGTGACCACCTAGCCATTTTCCACTAGGATGATCGAAATACACCATGTAGTATGGGTTTTTACACATTAAAACCCACTTTCACCTTAGGAAATAATTTAGAGAACCATTTTCCTAAATTATTTTTTGAAAATAACCCAAAAACCCATAGGAATAATTAAATAAATCACTATTTATTTATTATTCCCTTGAAATAATTATTAAATCACTATTTATTAATTATTTCTAACCACATTATCGATGAATAATTAAATAAATCATTATTTATTTATTATTATTTAATCAGCACACATTCCTCCCATGAAATAATTATTAGAACATTATTTAGTAATTAATTATGTATGCTTAGGGTAGCTCAGTTGGCAATGGCTGTGGAAATGAAGTCTCACCGAAATGAAAGTCTTGGCTTCAAATCTTGTGCTATACCCCCTGATCGGGGTGAGAAGTTGCATATGATGAAGATGCAGTCCTACCAAGCCTATAAAGAAAAAATTAATTCTAACTCACCTTGACCATATCATCTTAAAGTAATTAATAAATCATTTTTATTTATTAATCTCTTTAATGATTTCTCTTAATAAACTTAATTAATCATTATTTTTTGTGTTAGTTCACTAAAAAAATATTTTTTACCATTTCATTAATCTTTTCCTCTCTTAAATATAATAAAATACTCCTAACAGTTAGATCTTGATTTGGTCTAATAATATTATTTGACTAGATCTAGATCTATCCTAGATTTTAATTTTAATTAGAGATATTTTTTCCTCACCCTATACACATGATCATAACGATCATCATCAGTCTATTATCATCACCCACTAACTCTACACATTGAGTTCAACCAACATCCTTCATTTGATCTTTGCAACTAGTGAGAGAGTGGGAAAGCAGCTACAAGAAGCATAGGGACTCAAAAGGATCGATCCCATGGAGGAGGATGTTATAGACCCATGTCTATATTCGTATCCAATAGGTGTTTTTAATAAGAATATAATTAAATTCTTTCCATTGGGTTTCTTGTTATCTTTGTTGGAATACGTTTTTCAGTATTTGCAATCTATTTTGCAAGGTTTTCTAACATTATTTTTGCAAATATGAGAGTCTTTGCAACATTTTTCTTCTTATTTCCTTTGTTTTTAGGTGGATCATCACCAACCCTGTAAAAGTGGAATTTTGGATCATCAACTCATAAATATTCTCCTAACATGAGATCTTAGGGAAACCCTAGTATGAAGTTGTGGCAAGAGAGAGGGGGTGAGGTGAGGAACATTAGTACGATGAAAATTGGGGTCTCGGACCTCAGCGCTAGTAAGTGAATGCACTGCATGTCATAGGGTCAAAGGGCCAATATCGTTATAATGTGGATTGGTCATGAGACGGGTCCAATGGGGCCTTGGGGAGGAACCATGATGTGGCTTGGCCACACAAGCATAGATATAGACACACAAACATGTTGTGATGATGTCGACCTCCCACTAGTGGTGGAGAGCTACCACATGTGCACCACATGGGGTCCATGTGGGTTCCACATGGAAACATAATATTGTTGTGACAAGAGATTAATGACCTGAATTTAAGAGGCTATAAATTTTGATCCATAGCTCAGATTGAGAAAAAAATTATTTCACCACAAAGATCTCATTGAGCCAAACACAATGGTAAAATTAGTTTTTAGATTTAAAGAAGTTCAAAATTGAAGAATTTTGTAACTCCATTTCCATAGTGAGACCTTGGAAATTGGGTTAGGACAAGGTAATACCTCCCATTCATCTTGGAAGGACTAAGTGGTTAGACAAAATGTTACAAATAGGGAAAGTGATAGAGAGAGCGATATTATTTGGAGACATAGGGAAAAAGAGGTATATATACTAAATGATAGGGAAATGGGGAGAGAGATAGAAATAGAGTGAGCCATGAGGAGAGAAAGTGAAAGGGATGGAGATAGAGAGAGGGTGATGGGGAAAGGAAACTACAAACAGAGGTGGGAAATAGGGAAAGGGAGAAAGAGATAGAAATGGGAATATGGAGAGGGGGAGAGATAAAAGGTTGTAAACATAAGGGGGGCTTAGAGAGAGAGAGAGAGAGAGAGAGAGAGAGAGAGAGAGAGAGAGTATGGGAGGATTAGGGAAAATAGGAAGAGAGAGATGGGGCCAAAGAGATAGAGGAAAGATGGTGGAATATGGAAAAGAGAGCGTGTACTTTACATAATACATGTGTTTCATATGACATGTGCACGTTCTAAAACACATGAGAATTAATCAAAATCATGTTTGTTACTAACATGCACATGTTTTGTTAATGTGGATGTGTTATTAATTTCAAACAACATTTGGTGAGAACACCTTTTTCAGTTACAAGGTGGATGAGGTGGTTGCTTTGGTTTTAGGTTTAGATTGACAAACCTCCTTTTAGGGTACGCATAAACAAAAAACAAATCCATTTTTATAAGTTCCTAATTTGCAACCATGATTTTGTATATGTTCTATGCATACATTACTAATAAAACAAAGCATATATATATATATATATATATATATATAAGAGAGAGTGAGAAAGCAACTGAGTGTCTTATCTTTCTAGAGTTAATATAAAATTATGTTAATTCACATGGATATCTAAATACTTTATTTATGGTTGAGAGTGAGAGAGAAATATGTTTACCACATCCCTTTCATACCAAACATGTATATTCATTTATGTTTTTTTTACTATAGATGACGTTTTATTTATTTATTTAGGTAATATTTATTTTTATTTTAAAAGGAACATATGTCAACTGGAGGTTGGGCACATAAGAAATTACGCATCTCCCTCATGCTGAGTAGAACACATCTCTCAGCTCAATTATGTGGACTAACTGCCACCCTAGGAACATGTACTAACTACCCACTCAAGATAATTGTAAAGGTTTAGAAGTTTGCTACTACCTATGGGTTTTGGTGTAATAGAAATCCTTAATATGCTCTCAAAGCCCACGTTTAATTTCCTGAGTTGCATTTGAGGGGGATGTTTGGAGTAGTTGTCACATTCACCTATTGAGAATCAATTACATGGACTAATGACCAGCCTTGGAACATGGGACTAATTGCCCAATCAAGGTAAACATGCGACTAACCACTTATTCAAGATAATGGTAAGAGTTTGGATGTTGACTATGGGTTTTGGTGTAATAGGAAACTTTGATGGAGTTTGCATTTAATACTCATAGATTGTTATAATGAAGAGGCCACTCAAATGCATTGTTGATACATAGAAACCAAAGTTGATTGTTATACTGAAAAGGAATATTGTTGCTATAAAGAAATAGAAAAACAAAGTCAAGGTTGGCATCATTGACACTTCAACTCATGTGAAAAAGCAGAAAACAAAGTGAAGTGAAGGAAAGAAAAAATGCAACAATCGTAGTAGGATGAGCTAATCTAAAAGAGTAGATATAAATCAAAGCAACATTGAGTTGAAGATGGTAAAAAAACATAAATGAATATACATGTTTGGTATCAAGGAGACGTGGTAAACATATTTCTGTCTCACTCTCAACCATAAATAAAGTATTTAGATATCCATGTGAATTAACATAATTTTATATTAACTCTAGAAAGATAAGACACTCAGCTGCTTTCTCGCTCCTAACAAAAAATGAATATGTTAAGACACTCATTGTGGGGCCTAATGGTCAACCTCATCATTTTAAGGCTTCATTGTATTTTTGTAATTTCATATATATATAGAAAAAATCAAATCGAAGACTAGTACAAAGATATGCATTATTTTTTAGAGAAAAATAACATGAAAATCTTAGAAAAACACTATTTTTCAAGTTATACATATTTTCCAAAAATAAAAGTTATATATTTAGGAGGAAATCATTGTCTATTATTCATCCTTTTAATTATTTTTAATGATCATATTTATGTTTCTCCAAATTTCCATTACAGTGATGTCATAATTAGATATCATTATCATGTACCTACACATATGCATTGTGTTCATTTGAATTGACTATATGGTGCATGCCATAAAAATAGACATTATTTTTTCATACACAATGGTGCCTATTTACTATATTACCCTACCAGAGCTAAAAATTGTGCAAAACACTATTTTTTAAAATGATGCACTGTACAATTAATCTATTATTTCAAAATATTATGGTGCACATAATTAAAATATTCAATTGTGCTTTAAATATCATATTTCATTGGTGATTTAAATATAACGTATGCAACAATTCTTAGTAACAAAACATTTCCTCGACATATCACCTCATATATTTCAAATTCTACGTCCTTGTAGTGCACATGTTAATATAGGCACTAGTGTTTTTATATGCATAATACAAGCTAAATACACCTCGGTGTTTCATTTAGGAATATAAGCACCAACCATTTTAAAAACCTAAAATAATGGAACAATACATAAATATTATTTGAACATTAGTCTTCCATAAAATAAGAAAATGGACTTGGTGTGTAATAATTATAAGAGGACTAGTCAGTCGTATAATAAGAATGACTTAACTAGTATGTAATAGTTAAATGAGAAATAATGTTTTTAGTTTTATATGAATTGGAATTTTTTACCTAGACATGGACATGTATAGCTTATTAATACAAGTGCAAAAAAACAACCTTCATCTAGAAAAAATTTCTTAGTTACAGTGAATGTTTGTTAAAACCTTTGCTATGAATGATAAAGATTGTGTCGAAATATGGCAATACACTTGCAACTACTCAAGAAGTTTGATCTAAAATCAAGAGACACAATTATATTCTACTGATCTGTGTAATTTAGTTCATAATTTAGAATAACATTCAAAAACATGTAATGAGAAAAACACACATGCATAGTATTTTTCTAAGGGAACCTAACTGAGAAAAACCCATCAATCCTCTTTGCATTAATTAGATGAATAGAGAATGTATTACAATTTCTTTCCGACTCTAAGAACAACCTGTAAGTGAATAACATATCTCTCTACTCAATGAGAATCTCTAACCTAGAATTTGTCAATTTCTGTCTCTACTTGAGCTCCTATTTCCTTGCGCAAATCCTAAGGAATCAACTCCTAATTTTTAGTAATTTCCTCCAAATTGATTGCACAATTCCCAAGGATTGATCATCTGATTTCATGCAACACCTATACACTCAAACTAGTTTATAACTCATGTTACACTACCTTATAATCTCCACCATAACTGGTGTTGGCTTGTTGGGGCTTGACCTAGGTTCATAGTTAATTAGCCAAACAAATCCCTGTAGTACTAGCCCTTTCACCTCCTCATCAATTTCCAAGTTAATGGCTTTCCCTTTCTCCTCCATCATTAGCCAGGTGCACAGCGGGTTTCTTGGGGACACACGTACTGGAACCATTGGTTGTTTGTCTTTCTTTGGCCTCGGCGTGCGTGGTGATTTAGGGATTTCCGCCACAATCCCAGTGCCTTCGGGGGCATCCCCCATAGTTAGGGCCTATGCGGCCTCTTCGACGGTCATCTCTGCAATTTCCATAACTTCCTCAGATGCGACCATAGTGTCCGTCCAGAAATATATCACTCGCTTAATCAGGGGCTCAATCAATGCTTTGCACAATGCTCTACTCAGAGTACACGGGGTATACAATAGCTCCATTCGCAAATGACCAAGTGTTGTTTGCTGGGCAGCCCTTTGTAATTTATAGCACCTTTTGAATTTGAATTCGACCGTTCCCCCCAAATCCGGTTCATTAATGCTCCCTTGGTGGCAGATTTTCCCAAATCTTGCCCATAAATCACATCTTAAATGCCTGTCGCCCACTCCATTTGGTCTCAAATCGAGCATCGCATCATGAATAGTGACTCCAATGGTCACTTTTCGGCCAACCTGTGTGGCAGCGCAACCCCCCTTGCACGGTCGCGGACCTTGTGATACTTTGCTTTTGCACGCAGCTCCTGGGCAGAGTATTTTATAGTCTCGTGCCTCCTTTCAACTGCTTGGAGCACTAATACTGTACTTCCCATAGCTAGTCAGGTTGCCACGCCACCTGTATAAGTTTTCATCCAATCATCCTTCAGTTTTCTTGGAAAATACCCACCTTTTCTTGTTACTGGCTGCGTCATGCACTTTATTATCTGCAGCACGCCACCATGGTTGATCCATTTAGTAATATGCAGTCCAATCCAAGGCATCAAGCTGATCAATTCTCAGCGATAGTCCCCAAATTCATCGATGTGATCATGCGCACCTTGTTTTATCACCCTGGGTTCTTTATCGAGAAAATCCTTCTTGATCCTGTCCTCAAGCTTCTTGACTTCTGCTTCTACCAAAGCGCTTTTCTCCCTTAATCACACCCTTTCTTTCATAATTTCTTGGAGCCTAAGGTCACCCTGTCAGATTTCTTTGTCAGGCCTCATGTGTTCTGCTTCATTCTGCTGTGCGACCCCCTCTTCCAAGGTTCTGCGAACTGTCGTATCGATCGGTGCTGCTATGCACGGACTAGGAATTTGATACTCTATGGGGATTATAGCATTCACTCCATACTTCAGCCTTGGAGGCACCTACGCTGTCAGTTTCTTGCACATGGTCCTATAAGCCCATAGAACCGTTGGTACGCGCAGGTCCCAATTAGTCTGCTACACCTTGTGTACCTTGTTCAGCGCTTCACATACTTCGCTAAAGGCTTCTGCGTGCATAACCTTCTATGCACTTGGTCTTTCCATACTCCGTGGTTCCAACTAGAGGGGTCGTTCGTGCCATTGCCTTGCCCGCACCTACTTACTGACCGTGTCTTCTAACACGAAGGTTGTGTGCATCCGCGCAGGTTTCATACCATATGACTGTATCCATCTGGATAGGTGGGCATGTGGACCATTTTGTCTGGTAATCTTGTTTGTTAATCACATTTGAGGCTTCCAAAACTGTATGCACATCATTCTCCTGCATTCGTGCTAGTCTCCGAAGCTTCCTTGGTGCGCACCCCACCACCTCGTAGGCATAGCACATAGTACCCATTTCGAAAATTAAAAACGTTGCTGTTCTGGCACCTTTCTTTCAAATCTGTTCAGGAAGTCATCTACCTCACTTAACCCATCATACATAGGCAGATACCTTACCTCCGTTGATACGCAACGCAACGATCTCATCATCATGTTACAATTCAACGTGGTTACCTCGTGTAACCAGTTCTGCCATCGTTCTATCTCCTCATCAGAATCCGATGTGCAGGAGTTGTCACGCTCCCATGGGATTCGTCCATCTGCGGTTAGATTTGCCCAGTCTTGCTCTCACACGGTTATCTTGTAGATGCAATCCAAGTCATCGTTGCTTTCATAGTCGCACACTAGCTTTGTGTAGCGTGATCCTTCTGTAGGGTCCAAGGGTACAACTACGCGTAGAGACTTTTTCTCAAAAATCATCTTGTGCTTCTTCAGATTTATCACCCCATTCATGTCAGTGGCCCAATCTATTCCTAGTAGCATGGGGTAGGGATTGTTGTCATCAACAATCTCTATCACTTTGAAATCTACTAGTGCGCTTGCTCCTTCGATATCCATTGTGATTCCCTGCAATCTTCCCATAGGTAGGATCTTTTGCTGGTTTGCCATTTGTAGTTGGATAGGATACCATTGCAGTGTAGGCCTTCCCATGTGCTGCCATGTTTTCTTCGGTAGAACGTTCGCATCTGATCCTAGGTCCAGAATCACTTGGTCCATCTCATATTCTCCAAGCGTGGTTAATCTCATCTCTCTTCCTGTCCTCATCACGTGCTTTCTGATCTTTTGTACTACACATGGTTCTCCTGGCACAGTCCCAACACATCTATTTATGAGTTCCTATAGCCCCTTTATAGCATTGCTGTTGCGCAGCAACTTCATGCACCTTTTTGGGAACATCGTGAGCATTGATGGGTCCATTGCCGGCTTCGATTTGTCCTTGCTTCCTGAAGTGGAGGCATCATCGAAGCTCTCCCTAGCTTCCATGAAGGTTTCCTTAGCATGCTCCAAATCAAACTCTGGTTCTTTCGTCGGAGCCTTGCAAACCAAAGTACTCTCTTCAGGCTGCTTGCCTTTGTCATCCCCTGTCGTAATTCCACTTCAAATAATAATATTTATGTTAGGTTCTTCCTCGCATGGCTTAGACCTCATCATTTGTAGGTTCTAAGTCAGGGGAGGTTGGAGCACTCCCTTGTCACGCAGCCTTGCTATTAGTGTAGGACAGTCCTCCATCTCATGATAAAACAATGTACAATATAGGCATGATGGACACATCGGATTCGTACAATCACAGGCATAATTTATTGGCCCTCCGTAATTGTAACATATCAGCTACCCGCGACCTTTTCCAGGTCCTCCTCCACCTCGACCTTGTCCGCACCCCTGAAATCTGGTTCGTGCCATCCCTGCGTTTTGGTCAAGGGGCCACATTTCGGTCTGAACTATATAGGTTGGAGTCCTATCCATCATTAGTTCATAGCTTTTGCAGGTGCGATCATCATGTCCCACTGACCTACAAAAATTATAGAACAACTGCTACGAATTGTGTGTGCACTTCTCCAACAAATGGCAGTTATTTGTAGCATGCTTCCCTCCAATTTGACAAATCACGCACCACAACGCAGGTGCTGTGCTCGGTCCTGCCTATGCCTCCGGTCTCAATGGCATTGGTCCTCCTCCCATGAGGTAATTCATGAACACTAGACAATGGTCCTTGTCATGACCCTGACCCTTACATTTAACACACCATACTTCATCACACACCTCTGGGCGAGCTGTCCTATCCTGTTTCAAACTTTGCATCTCAAGGTACAAGTTTTTCAACTACGCATGAATTTGTTGAACTCCCAGGTTAGGATCTTGTATTGGGGTCTCGTGCAGTCTCATTGTGATCTCCAAGGCCTCAACTTGAGTTTTTAGCCTCTCTTGTGACAACACGTTCCTTAGATGCGGCATTAACGATGCTACAAACCATTCGCGGTGTTGTCTATCCATCAACGTCATGTTAGCTTCGCGAATTGTGCACTTCAACCTCTGATCCAACTCCCAAGGGGTCTCACCTGGTAGTATTGTGATCTGCTTGAACCCAATGATCGACTGCGCCTCTTAATTCAGCCTACTAAATTCCCTGTTCAACGCAGTTTGGATGTCTTTGATCCCTGCATTCAGATTGTCATTGGAATGCTTAATGTACGAGGTTAGCGCACGATCCTGCAGAGCGTTGATCAATGTTTCCTTCTTTATCTTGTCATCCATGAGTCCCTATGCTTCCCATGCAGCCTATTAGATTCAGTCTTTGCAACCTTCCACCAGCAATCAAACATGCTCTTACAAAGTGGTCTTGGGGTTTCAAAGTCAAATTTTGTCATTTCAGTGAATATTTAAGTAAAATTTGGTCACTAGGTATTAGGTCTAGGATTTGTTTTCACTCCTTCAAAAGTTTTCCAAGTATTGGTCCATGTCACCATTCGGCTGAGTGTATCATAATTCAAAGAGTTGTCATCGTTATTTCAAGATCCAATGGGTCATTTTACACCTTGTTTGTACTTCAATTGTGCTTAGGTAAGGCTCATTTCCCTTTCCTAGGGTTTTGAAGGTAATTTTTCTTGGATGGTCAAATCATCAACAAAACTTGTATCCTGATGCTCATACACCTTTCCCTATCCTTAATATACCTTCTTAAACACTTCCCATCATTGATATCCCTCAAATTCATCATTTTCCCACAAACCTAGCTTATTACTATAATTTGACACTTTTCTAGGTTAGGCCTATGTTTTTCCCTTTTGGATCCCTTCCCCTCACTCAATCCTTGAAATTCCACTTTCCCCTACTTCCTAACATCCCTCCCTATTTCCCAAAATTTTCTCAAGAATTTAGAAACCCCTCATTCCCTTCATTTCTACAAATCCCCTGTTCCACACATCGGGATAGGTTTTATTCAAATGATGTTTCTGAACACGAAAACAGGTCTCATGGTTTGGGAGAAATGTCCAAACAATCATTTGCCATAGGAGAGTTGCTTCCCTTCTGGAGTGACCTTGGGAAAATCAATATTTTTCCTAGATGAAATGTCCAAATGACTTGCTTGATGAGTCAACTGATAACTAGACACATAGATATTTCCAATGAGCTATCATTAGCTCAATTTGGAGTTGAGGAAGACCTTCTAAAGTTGACTGCAAAATCACTCTACATTTTGGTAGCCTCATTTTGCACAATTTGACCAGTCTTGGGAGATTGAGCTTTTGACAAGGCAAATGAACTCCAAATTGAAAAATTCAAGATTTTCTGGAAATTAGAATCAACAAGATTTCCAATGAGCTATCCAATGCCTAATTAGGACATAGGGAAGGCCTATAAAAGTGGCATGCAAAAAGGCATTGCGCTTATGGGTGAAGACATTACGCGTAGGGCAGTGAGCTTCAAAATCGCCTTAGACACCAAAATTTCACAAATTTTTTTGCAATTTCCTCTTCTACAAGTAATTTTCCCTACTCCACTTGATATTTAGCTTGCAAAATGATTGTTTTAGACGTTTCCTTCACACTTAGTATCAAACCCTAGTTTTGCCTTATAAAACCCTAACTGGTTTGTTTTCCCCATCACCTATCACTAGAACTAAAATCCTTTTGTATCACTCCCTCTCCCCTCATCTATATTCCCTCTTATATCTCTCGTTTTAGAAACCCTCTCCCTCACCCTCATGATTCATAATTTACCCATAAGTGCCTAAATTCACTCAAAACTCATCCCTACAAACCCTAAAGCATCCCACTCATTCCCATCTTCATTGTCTAAGATTGTGCAACTAAAAAGTTGGTTAACATGGATAGAGGAGATTATGATTATGATGAGGAGAATACAACAAGTGAAAGTTCAGCAGAGAGAAACAGACAACATAGAAAACCTCATAAGGGAGGTAAGATCACAAGAGAAGAGCCAACTAACCTAAGAGAACTACAAGCCTCTCCATTGGCAGTTTCATGTTTTAGACACCTTGAATGTTATGAATTTTGTGAACTAGTGGAGAGAGTCCAATTTCACCATGAACTGGCTAGACTTTTTGTAGCCCACCTGCACAACAATGAAGTGACTCTTGCTGGGGTGACTTTCACAGTGTCACCATCAATCATTTCAGAGGCCACCAGGATTCCTAATGTTGGTGAGAAATGGTATAAGGCTCAGGACCTTGATGAGCATTATTATGAGCCTTACATTAAACCTCAGCACAGAAGTCAGGTGAAGAGGCTTTTCCCTTTCAAATTTCTAGAGAACAGGTATGTCCCCTTGATGAGGGTCATCATCAAATATTTCACTTGTGAGGGCAAATTTTCCAGGTTGTACACTTACCATATCAGGCTCCTCATGCACTTTACAAGGGTAAAAATGTTGAACCTCCCATACTTTTTGTTTAGAAACATTGATAAGATGGCTTACCTTGTGCAGAAGAAGCCATACCCTCAGCAGATGAACAACATCTATCACTACTCCTTGATCAAGATTATTGTTCTTCACCATCTCAGTCTCCTCAACATCCCTTGGGAGACTTTCATTGCTCATGACATGTTTAGTGGACCCCAAATTCCTCCTTCCATGGTTCAAGAAACGGGTGGGCCCTCTACTCATGTGAAAATAGGAGAGGAACACAAAGAAACAAAAACTGTTGAGGTGCCAGTATATTTGACATATCAAAGAGGTACAAGGAAGTTATTTGTAGCTGCTAGGCAAGTGTTTTCTCCACAAGATGTGGAAGGGACCTTGCCTTCTTCATCAGCCCATAGGAAAATGCTATCTCCACAGGATGTGGAAGGGGCTTTGCCTTCTTCATCGACACAGTAGGTACAGGTACAACAGCTGAACAAAGGGAAGGAAAAGGTGCAGGAAGAAGACTTGGATGATGAGCAAGAAAGAGAGTTTGAGTTGGAAGAACATGATGAGCCTGAGAAACTTGACACTGAGATTATTGATTTAGAAGCTCAGGAGAGGGAAACTATCAAAGACATCATCATTCAAGAGAAGGAAGATCAGATACAAGCCTTGATAGACAACCTAGAGAGAGCCAAGTTTGTCATCACATACTTGGAGCAGGAGAACAAACAATTGAGTGACAAACAAGTCCTCATGGAGCTAGAAGTACTAAAAGCAAAGAGGCAAAGTGACAAAGAGGCTCATGTCACTTTGACTCCTATCGAGCAAGAAATAGAAAAGGATAGGGAGACTTGGATTGAAAGAGTCAATCTACATCTTGAGGAGCTGATTAAGAAGGCCAACAGGGATAACAAAATTCTTAGACACATGGCATATCACTACATGACCCGCAATAAGATTTGCAATATGAGAGTCAAAAAGATGAAGGTTAGGTTAAGGAGGGATTTAGAAGGCAAAAAGGAGGAGGATAGACTTAAGATGTTGGCTGAAGCCTCCTTGGCTAGTCAAAGAACTTGATGGTGGTGCTTCATACCAATTGTGGGCCCCTTCTTAGGAAAATTTTGTCATTTTTGAATTTTTGAAATTCAATACATAGAAAAATTGGTGGCGCTATGATTTTTCTAGGGGCACCCAATGGAAAAATGGCTTGCATTTTTGGATTCAAGGAATCAAGGACATGCACCCTAGCAATTTTCAGAATTTTTGGAGCAAAACTAGTCCACCAGAAGGTCCAAAAACACTCCAAAATTGACCTTTCTTCCAGTTTTTCGACACACAAAAGCAGCCTTGGGAGAATCAACTTTTAAGGGGTCAAATGAGCTCCAAATGAACAAATTCCAGGTGTTATGGAAAGTAGACTTGAAGGCCTTTCGAATGAGTTATCCTAGGCTCAATTTTGATGATGGGAAGTCCTCCAAACGTGTCCTGAAAGTGGCACTATGCGTAGGGAAATTTGGCTCAAGATGCCCATTTTGCCAATTTTTGACTATTTTCATGATTTCTCTCTCATGGTGGATGATTCACTGGTGTAATTAATGTCATGGCTTGTAAATATGATGGTTAAATAGTTATAGATGGTATATTCATTAGATTAAAAGCAATTTTGAGGGTAATGAATCAATTTCCCCTCTTTTAGAGGCAAGTTGTTTGATTGCCTAGATTCCAGTTCCTTGTTTAGAAATGGTTGAAATAGCTCCTCTTCTCATGGATTCGACCCTTGATGGCTAGGATGAGTGGTTTAGATGTCTATATCATGTATTCTCTTTGTCATTTGAAAAGGTTGGATTCAACTGGATGCTCATGTACTGAATATACATCATCTTGTAGCAGTTTGGCAGGAAACTAAATAAAGTTGCAGCTATTTTTATGGGATCCATGTGGTATGGCCTTTAGCATGAGTTTCTTCTTCTGTTATTATGTTTTCATGTTTTTCATGTATGCCTCTCTCATGTAATTTCTTCTAATTGGATGTTTTCAAGTTAGATAGGTGGAATCCATTAGGTTTTGATGCTCTGCCTTGGGAAAACACCAGTATTTCATGTCTTTTTTGCTGTTTAAGAAGGATTCATGACTTTCTCATGCCTTTCTTAGCTCCTCACCAGTCTATCACTTCACCTCATCAAGCCTATGCCTACCTTGCCCCATAGAAAACCCTGCAATTCTGACTTATTTTCCCAGTCCCAAATTGCCCAGCTCCTCCTAATCTGGCAAAAACACCAACAACTTCAATCAAAACCCTTGAGCTACTATACCTAGCATAAAATATTTTTCCTAATCCAGTCATGTCGACTAATATCCAAAAGGAAAGAGCTCTCTCCCGGCCTGGTAGGGCTAGCTACCAGGTTAAGCTTGGTTTGTGGTTACCTTGGGAATAACCTTCCTTCAGCTTGAGGTCAAACCAGGTGATAACATAGTGGCGACCATACTGGGGAACGTAGTTTTATGTTCCTCAACAAAATGTATCAAGTTTAGATCTGATTGTTGATGGTGGACAATGATCAGACACCGGAAGGCTAAAATCATTCACCTGGCAACTCCAAATCAGTTTTGAGATCAGATCCAAGGACTCCACTGGAGGATGAACCTGACCAGCAAAAACATGAAAGGACGATATGGACAGATCAGGTATTCAAGTTGGAATTTCATCCAAGATATTATGTTCTTTGTTATAAATTATTTCTTCTATTTTCCCGAGAATGTTAAGAAGGCTTTATGAAGTATACTGTATTTGAGAGAAGATGATAGACTTGCATTTGATTCTTTCCCTTTGAAGATTGTGAATACAAAATATTCGCGTGCCTTTGATCTTGATTAAGAAACTTATTCCGAATCTTATGATGACCGTCTTCAAACTGATGAGCCTCAAGAGACTAATATTGATTCTGCAGCTTTTGTATATACTCCTATACCTTGTAAAATTCTAGATAGATACAAGCCTCTGATTTTACCTCCTATATCCCATGCTTTCCATAAAAATCATTACCTATATCTACCAAGATTTGATGGTGAATGTGACAACATCACTAATGAGAGACATGTAGTAAATTTTGAGTCTTTTCTTGACCTTTTTGAAGTTGATGAAGAGGATGTCAATATTAGGCTTTTTTCTCTTTCTTTGCAATGCAAAGTCAAGAGTTGGTTCAAAACCCTGCCTAATGTGAGCATCTCAGATTTCCAGCAGTTCGTCAAAGTTTTCCTCGACAAGTGGGTGGTCAAAAAAAACCCTTTGTGGATTCTAGAAGAGCATAACCAGCTGAAAAGACTGCCAGGGGAGACAATACAACAGTTTTCTGCTAGGTTTAACCAAGTCTATTTTTAGATGCCTGTTAATCTAAGGCCTCCTCCTGGATCCACTCTCTAACACTACCAGGAAACCTTTGATTCAGAAATGGAGATTCAGCTGAGGGAAAGGAACCTTGCAACACTTGAAGAGATTCAAAACAATGCAGTAGATGTAGAGGTCAATTTTCTGATCAAAAGGGCAAAGTTGAAGGAAGAAGAGATGAAGAGCATAGATCCAGAGGAATCAAAATCTTTAGAGGTAAAGCTCGAAATTTTGGTAAGTGCAGTGGAAGAGATGATGCAAAAGATCACCACAAGGAATGAATATGATGTTCAAGACCATGGCTCGCTGATTGAAGAAGAACAAGTGGTTGATCCAAAACATTTTCTTTCTTATCCCAGTTGTCATAGATCTGATAATGATTGTTTTATAGATCATCTTGGAGAAGAGAGATTTGTTTATCTGACATGTATGCTTGATTATGTGTTTTATATTGATGATTTTCCTAAGTTCGATCAGTATGATGATGATTATGTTCTCCAAACAGAAGCTAGTCTTGCAAACAAATCAACAGTTGGTTTGTGGAAGGAGGAAGTTCACTTTCAGCAGCTCGAATACAGTGATCAGCCATTACATATTAGCTATGGAAGTGAGGAGGAAAGTGAAACAAATTTTGAAGTAAGTGAAGGATATTTGCCTTTTTGTTTTACTTCGTTTTAGTTCATCAGAGACAACTTTCGTGCAATCAGAAATCAACCATTTATAAGTTTTGATCTTGACCGTCTAGAGGGCAATGAAATCCTTGTTCAAGACTTCTCATATCTAGATTTGCAGTCCCCGAATGCCATTGATTTTCAAGTTGCAGATGAAGACTTGGAAGCTAGAACATATGATCAAATGATTCAACATGATTCCGTACCATTATGTTTTGAATCATTTCAGTTTTTGAAGGAAATTTTGCATAGTATATCTTCAAATGAGCACCTTGTAGAAAATCATTCAATCTCATTGGAACCAATAGAAAATGGGTTGCAACAGTCTTTTCAAGATTTTCACGATCCAATATTTGATGTGTTGGATGATATCTGCAGTCAAAGTCCTTCTCCATTAGCTAACTGTGAGCTTGAAAAAAGTATTGATACAAACTTGATCCGACAGCTGGTTTCTTTGTCATTTTCAGCAAGAGTCTCGTCACAAATCTCAGATGAAAGTTTGCATTCATGGTATGAGGAGAAGCAAAGTAATCCATTGGATGAGCTAAGTCCCAGTGCACATAAATTTCAAGATCCTTATGCTGTATTTTTGGAGTTAGATAGAGCATCCATATTATTCAATCTGGTAAAATTTGGATCTGTTTACAAGTTTTCATGGGAGTTGTATTGCAGTAGTTCTTTCTTTTTTCTCATAAACAAGAACTTGCAGAGAATTCAAACAACAGCTAGAATTCTTACTTGGTTGCATTGGTTGTTTCATTTCACTTGATCAGGTGATGAATGGAACAGTTAGAGTAGGTTTTATTGAATAAGCTCCATTTTGAGAATCTTTTCCAGTTTGTCAGTTGTGTTTTAGTATCGAGTCAATTTTTAGTTGAGTAAAAGTCAGTTTGTGTCTTTGAGTCATCAGTATTCAGTCATGTATTTCAGATTGAGTTTTTTACTCCATGCCCAATGGATAAGGCTACTTGGTCTACAGTGTTCTTGGCACCTCCAAGGAGCTACCATCCCCAATGGAGCCAATGTTAGAGTTAGTCTTTGCAGCCTTCCACCAACGATCAAACATGCTCTTACAAAGTGGTCTTGGGGTGTGAAAGTCAAATTTTGTCATTTCAATGAATCTTCAAGTAAAATTTGGTCACTAGGTATTGGGTCTAGGATTTGTTTTCACTCCTTCCAAAGTTTTCCAAGTATTGGTCCATGTCACCATTCGGCTGAGTGTACCATCATTCAAAGAGTTTTCATCATTATTTCAAGTTACAATGGGTCATTTTACACCTTGTTTGTGCTTCAGTTGTGCTTAGGTAAGGCTCATTTCCCTCTCCTAGGGTTTTGAAGGTAATTTTTCTTGGATGGTAAAATCATCAACAAAAATTGTGTCCTAATGCTCATACACCTTTCCCTATCCTTAATATACCTTCTTAAACACTTCCCATCACTGATATCCCTCAAATTCATCATTTTCCCACAAACCCTACCTATTACTACAATTTGACACTTTTATAGGTTAGGCCTGTGTTTTGCCCTTTTGGACCCCTTCCCCTCACTCACTCCTCAAAATTCCACTTTCCCATACTTTCTAACATCCCTCCCTACTTCCCAACATTTTCCCAAGAATTTAGAAGCCCCTCATTCCCTTCATTTCTACAAATCCCCTGTTCCACACATTAGGATAGGTTTTATTCAAATGATGTTTCTAAGCACCAAAAGATGAATTTGACAAAAGTGAGAGAGGTTTTTGTCCACCATAGATCCAAGAAGAAAAGCCTCCTTCAATTTTTACACAGGTCTCATGGTTTGGGAGAAATGTCCAAACAATCATTTGCCACAGGAGAGTTTCTACCCTTCTGGAGTGACCTTCGGAAAATCAATATTTTTCCTAGATAAAATGTCCAAAATAATTTCTTGATGAGTCAAATGATAACTAGACACATATATCTTTCCAATGAGCTATCATGAGCTCAATTTGGAGTTGAGAAAGACCTCCTAAAGTTGACTGCAAAATCACTCTCCATTTTGGTAGCCTCATTATGCACATTTTGACCAGTCTTGGGAGATTGAGCTTTTGATAGGAAAATAAACTCCAAATTGACAAATTCAAGATGTTCTGGAAAGTATACTCAACAAGATTTCTAACGCGCTATCTCATGCCCAATTTGGACACAGGGAAAGCCTTTAAAAATGACCTGCCAAAAGGTGTTGTGTGTAGGGTAGTGAGCTTCAAAATTGCCTCAGACACCAAAATTTCACAATTTTTTTTGAAATTTCCTCTTCTACAAGTAAGTTTCCCTACTCCACTTGATATTTAGCTTTCAAAATTATTTTTTTAGACATTTCCTTCACACTTAGTATCAAACCCTAGTTTTCCCTTATAAAACCCTAACTAGTTTGTTTTCCCCATCATCTATCACTAGAACTAAAATCCTTTTTATATCACTCCCTCTCCCCTCATCTATATTCCCTCATATATCCATCATTTGAGAAACCCTCTCCGTCACCCTCATGGTTCATAATATACCCATAAGTGCCTAAATTCACTCAAAACTCATCCCTACAAACCCTAAAGCATCCCACTCATTCCCATCTTCATTGTCTAAGATTTTGCAACTAAAAAGCTGGTTAACATGGATAGAGGAGATTATGATTATGATGAGGAGAATACAGCACATGAAAGTTCAGCAGAGAGAAACAGATAGCATAGAAAACCTCATAAGAGAGGTAAGATCACAAGAGAAGAGCCAACTAACCTAAGAGAACTACAAGCCTCTCCATTGGCAATTTTAAGTTTTAGACACCTTGAATGTTTATGAATTTTGTGAACTAATGGAGAGAGTCCAATTTCACCATGAACTGGATAGAATTTTTGCAGCCCACCTACACAACAATGAAGTGACTCTTGTTGGGGTGACTTTCAGTGTCACCATCAATCATTTGAGAGGCCACCAGGATTCCTAATGTTGGTGAGAAATGGTATAAGGCTCAGGACCTTGATGAGCATTATTATGAGCCTTACATTAAACCTTAGCATAGAAGTTATGTGAAGAGGCTTTTCCCTTTCAAATTTCTGGAGAACATGTATGTCTCCTTGATGAGGTTCATCATCAAATATTTCACTTGTGAGGGCAAATTTTCCAGGTTGTACACTTACCATATCAGGCTCCTCATGCACTTTACAAGGGTAAAAATGTTGAACCTCCCATACTTTTTGTTTAGAAACATTGATAAGAGGGCTTACCTTGTGCAGAAGAAGCCATACCCTCAGCAGATGAATAGCATCTATCACTACTCCTTGATCAAGATTATTGTTCTTCACCATCTTAGTCTCCTCAACATCCCTTGGGAGACTTTCATTGCTCATGACATGTTTAGCGGACCCCAAATTCCTCCATTCATGGTTTAAGAAATAGGTGGGCCCTCTACACATGTGAAAACAGGAGAGGAACACAAAGAGACAAAAACTACTGAGGTTCTAGTATATTTGACATATCATAGAGGTACAAGGAAGTTATTTGTAGCTACTAGGCAAGTGTTTGCTCCATAGGATGTGGAAGGGACCTTGCCTTCTTCATTAGCCCATAAGCAAATGCTATCTCCACAGGATGTGGAAGGGGTTTTGCCTTCTTCATCGACACAGTAGGTAGAGGTACAATAGTTGAACAAAGGGAAGGAAAAGGTGCAGGAAGAAGACTTGGATGCTGAGCAAGAAAGAGAGTTTGAGTTGGAAAAACATGATGAGCCTGAGCAGCATGACACTGAGATTATTGATTTAGAAGCTCAGGAAAGGGAAACTATCAAAGACATCATCATTCAGGAGAAGGAAGCTCAGATACAAGCCTTGATAGACAACTTAGAGAGAGCCAAGTTTGTCATCACATACTTGGAGCAGGAGAAAACACAATTGAGTGACAAACAAGTCCTCATGGAGCTAGAAGTACTAAAATCAAAGAGGCAAAGTGACACATAGGCTCATGTCACTTTGACTCCTATCGAGCAAGAAATTGAAAAGGATAGGGAGACTTGGCTTGAAAGAGTCAATTTACATCTTTAGGAGTTGATTAAGGAGGGCTTTAGAAGGCAAAAAAGAGGAGGATAGACTTAAGATGTTGGTTGAAGCCTCCTTGGCTAATAAAAGTACTTTATGGTGGTGCTTCATACCAATTTTGGGCCCTTTTTAAGAAAATTTTGTCATTTTTGAATTTTTGAAATTCAATACATAGAAAAACTGCCTAGAAGCACCCAATGGACAAATGGCTTGCATTTCTGGATTCAAGGCATCAAGGACATGCACCCTAGCAATTTTCAGAATTTTCGGAGCAAAATTATTCCACCAGAAGGTCCAAAAAAATCCAAAATTTTCCTTTTTGCCAGTTTTTGGACACACAGAAGCAACCTTGGGAGAATCAACTTTTGAGGGGTCAAATGGGCTCCAAATGAAAAATTTCCAGGTGTTAGAGAAATTAGACTTAAATACCTTTTCCAATGAGCTATCCTGGGCTCAATTTGGATGATGGAAAGGCCTCCAAAAGTGTCTTGAAAGTGGCACAGCGCGCAAGACCAGTGGCGCTGCGCGTAGGGCAATTTGTCTTAGGATGCCTATTTTGCCAATTTTAGACTATTTTCATGATTTCTCTCTCATGGTGGATGATTCAATGATGTAATTAATGTCATGGCTTGTAAATATTATGGTTAAATAGTTATATATGGTAGATTCATTAGATTAAAAGCATTTTTGAGGGTAATGAATCAATTTCCCCTCTTTTAGAGGCAAATTGTTTGATTTCCTAGATTCCAGTTCCTTGTTTAGAAATGGTTGAAACAACTCCTCTTCTCATGGATTCGACCCTTGATGGCTAGGATGAGTGGTTTAGATGTCTATATCATGTATTTTGTTGTCATTTGAAAAGGTTGGATTCAGCTGGATGCTCATGTACTGAATATACATCATCTTGTAGCATTTTGGCAGGAAACTAAATAAAGTTGCAGCTATTTTTATGGGATCCATGTGGTATGGCCTTTAGCATGAGTTTCTTCTTCTGTTATTATGTTTTCATGTTTTTCATGTATGGCTCTCTCATGTAATTACTTCTAATTGGATGTTTTCAAGTTATATAGGTGGAATCCATTAGGTTTTGATGCTCTGCCATGGGAAAACACCAGTATTTCATGTCGTTTTTGCTGTTTAAGAAGGATTTGTGACTTTCTCATGCCCTTCTTAGCTCCTCACCAGTATAGCACTTCAACTCATCAAGCCTAAGGTGCTAAAGCCTATGCCTACCTTGCCCCATAGAACACCCTGCAATTCTGACTTATTTTCCTAGACCCAAATTGCCTACCTCCTCCTGATCTGGAAAAGACACCAAAAACTTCAATCAAAACCCTTGAGCTACTATACCTAGCATAAAATATTGTTCCTGATCCAGTCATATTGACTGAGATCCAAAAGGAGATAGCCCTCTCTCGGGTTGGTAGGGCTAGCTACCAGATTAAGCTTGGTTTGTGGTTACCCTGGGAATAACCTTCCTTCAGCCTGAGGTCAAACTAGGTGATAACACAACCCTTATCACGAACCAAAATTGGTCCAGATCTTCATTTCCTACCCCCTTGAACACTGGCAACTTTATCACACTTGCCATATTGACTCACGGAGGTGGCAGAGGTGTTATGGGCAAAGATCAGGCTGAATATGGTGAAACTGGCGGTGGCATGGGTGGGGGTGGTATGCGTGGGATCCTTTGCCTTATCAAATTGATCTCACTTCTTGGTGAGACCTTCATGAGATCTTCCCTGTCCCCTCGCGAAGGTGAAATCAAGGGGCTAGTTTCTAGTTCTGTACTACCTTCATTTTTGTAGATTTTCCCACTTCGCGTAGCCCCAAACATCAATTTATTCGTATAACCCACTTTTCATAGAGTAGAATTTTAATCAAAGTGTTCAAAGACTCAACGTACTTACCTTGTGGTCCTTTAAGGAAGTGTCACTCTGCCTTGATGTAGCTGACTGAAGTATCTACCGTGAACTCAGTGATGAATCCTCCTATAATTCAATCGAGTCAATGGTCAACAGCGCACACGATCTTATCTTCTGATGCTTCCAATCTGTGCACCAATTCTAGAGTCCACATAATAGGTATGTCGAGCTTGCACACTCCTTGGCTATCTACTAGTTTCATAATCCACTCGTACAACTCAGTAGGGAAAGATGCGAAGAGAAAATTGTGGATCTATGTGTACAATTAGCTGTCTAACCACTCTTCTTTTGATAGTCATGGATTCCTATTCTCCTGCACTAGGAACTCGTGAATCTTCCTATACAACCGATCTTTAATTCCTTTCTTTGTTGGATTCCAGTGATACGACATTAGATATCTCTATGCAGATCCCCGTCCTGGCAACGAAACCATTTTTTGGCTTGTTGGGGCCTGACCTAGGTTCAAAGTTAATTAGCCAAACAAATCCTTGTACTACTGGCCCTTTTGGCAATAGTCCGCGGAGCGCGGACTGAGGTCTCACCCGAAGTAGTATGGGGGGGAGGGTGCTAGAACCAGGTTTCCGCACCCTTGAGATGTCTGAGAGGTTGATTTAGTCTAACTGTGAGTCCATGTGCATAGGTCACTTCACGCAGTTCCCTGTCCTTCGCACCTTGATGTATTCGCCTTCACGCAACCCTAAGCAAGGACTGTGGGGCTCCTGCTGCTAAAGCAGTGCTCTGCACTATTTACCAATTAATTATCTTCGTGTAAATGGATGCCTTATGTTATATTTATTTATACAAAACATTCATATGAGTTCACGGAGCAAATAAACAATAAACTTGCAATTCATACCAAATAATACATAAAATAGGAAAAGATACACAAAAAGATGATAAAACTTCTCTTTATTAATTCTTCCCACAGTTACAGACTCGACCTGCCCTTCGCACTCAGCTGTAGGGGTCCGCACACTCAACTGAGGACTACTAGCCCTCTTCATACATAGCTACAAAGCCTTCTCCTACCATATGACCTAAAGATACACTTTACACCTCGACTCAATCCCTTACACTCATGATGCTTCTATTCTATTCATTGATTGGATTCTTCTCTCTACACTTAGAGCCTCACTCTATTTATACAATCCCATCGTCCATGGACCATGGGTGGATCTTTCAAGCTGACATTATATTACAAAAAACAAGGGCAGACAACCCTGTTACTCTATTATGACTTCGCGCTCCGCGCCCACAATTCGCGGAGTCTTTTACAATAGTCTTGGTCAAAACTTGGGCTTTAAGCCCCAAAACTTGCTTTGGGGGGATTCCACGCCCAAAAAGTAGGGGGCTCAAATTCTCTACATGCACTGGTTATGTATGGTTGATTGATTAGCTATCTGAATGATCACCGAGTTAGACTATTTTCCCACTACACAACTCACCTTCCACTTGTTCCATTAACTGTTAGAACTAGTTTAATTGATTAGAACTGGAAATAACTGACCTTGATTGCTACAAATTAGTAATCACACATGCTTAGCTGAACTCCAAGGCCTCTAACTTGAATTTACTGAGCCAACTAAGTGACAAGATCCATGTCACACAATTTATTTACCTCCAAGTTGTCTGCTAATGTGGGAATTCATTTTTTCTCAATTTGACCAAGGCAAAGTCAAATTGAGATTTTCTTGCTACACTTCTCAACACTCCCTCTTAACAAGAAAGGGATTTTACACCACTCTAATCCTACACCTGTGGAATTTACTATAGCAACACCTCTCACTATTTTTTCTTCTACTACAACATCTGCAACTGAGAAGCATAAAAAGACTAAACCAATTGTGTCTGCAATTGTCTACTAGGGAAATTGTGTTATTGTTGACTATGATATTGAGCCTCACGTGTTATTTTCAACACTCCTCTGCACTCCTTAGTATCTGGGTGACATTGATCCTCCTTCTACTGAATAATGTAGGCCCTTGTAGCAAGGTAATTATCCATGAGGATAACACCCCATGGATCCTACCCAAATTTCTGCAACTCTAGGACTAAGGATTTACTTCTCCCCACCTCACTCCCGGAGGTATAGTTGCATGCATGGAAAAATTTACCTCTAGAATGTAGAGGTTTCTCACTCTGACTCCAATCTGCTTCTCTTTCCTAAGAGTTATGTGTCGCAGAAATCCTTTTCCCTTACTGAAGATAACATCATAGTCATCGTCTTCCAAAACTGCAACAAATATGAGGTTCTTCTTCGGTCTTGGTATAAACATAACATCTTTGAGGTGAATATGGGAGATTGAATCCCTCTTAAAGATTACTATACCAATCCCATTAGCACTGTACCCTCCATCATCCTCAAATTCAATATGCATATGGAGATCTTTCTCCTCCAGGTCACTAAAAGACTCTCTACACCCTGTCGTGTAGAGTGAGGCACCTGAATCCAAGTACCACACACTCCCCATCATAGTGTTGGATATGAATGTGATTAGGGTGAAGTCTAACTTGAACTGTGAGGCCAATGCTTCGCCTGCCGCTCTTACTGTAGGCTCCTTCTTACTGGACATTTTGTGTGCACTGTAGCATATTGCCAAAATTCATGACAATTGAAGCATTTTATTTTGGAAAAGTCCTTCTTCTTGCCCCCTTGGATGGATTCAACCTCTCCTTGGGAGTTCTTTCCCTTGGCCTTCAATCCTTTTCCAACTAGAGAAAAGTCCTCTTCCACTTCTATGGATGTTATTCCATCTCTGGTATCTCCCCTGATCTCTTCTTATACCAAATCAGACCATAACCTTTCCCAATCCGGTAAATTTTCCCTTCCATTCATAGAGTCCTAGTGATTGTGTCAGGATTTTGGAAGTCTTATAAGAGCTAAGCTCACCAGGTCATATTCTACAATAGTCACACCAACCCCTCCAATCTCATCCCAAACTTGTGTAAATATGGTGAGATACTACAGAATAGTGTAATTCTTTTGCATCTTGACATTTCGAAGTTTGTCTTTGAGGGCCAAGTTTTTATGGTCACTGCTATTCTCAAATAGCTCTATCAGTGCCTTCCACATTGTGAAAGGAGTTTCTTTCCCATGCATATTTAAGACAATGTGGTCTCGCACTCCCTCCAAGAGAATTCTCCTTGCCTTGGCTACCTCTTTCTTCCATTAGGCTAGGTTATGTGCATCAGTTGATCCTAGTTTTTCAATGTATGTCTTAACATATTCTAGTAACCTCCATGCAATCCTTTTATGCAATGAAATTCGAGCTACCTTCCAAGGCATACTCTAATATCAACCCGTTAAAGGTCATATTCCCAACTCTGAAGAGATCCTGCTACACTGAAGATGCAAATTAAAACCTCCTGAGAAAAAACTTCAAAATTCTTGTTCTAATGTGAATCCATCACTAATACCATGTAGAAATATGGTGATAGAATTGCAACTGCTCAAGAAGTTTGATCTAAAATTAAGAAACACAATTCTACCCTACTGATCTCCAAAATTTGATTCACAATTTAGAACAACAATCACAAACACACAATGAGAAAAACACACATGCACAACCTTTTTCTAGGGGAACCAAACTAGGAAAAAACCCTCAAGCCTCTTTTCATTAATGAGATGAATAAAGAATGTATTATAATTTCTTGCCCACTCTGAGCACAAATTACAAGTGAATAACCTATATCTCTTCTTCATGAGAAGATCTGATCCAAACTTGGTCAATTTCTGCCTCTACTTGAGCCCCTATTTCCTTGCACAAATCTTGGGGAATTATCCCCTATTTTTTAGGAATTTCCTCCAAATTGATTGCGCAATTTCCAAGGATTGATCATTTGACTTCATGCAACACCTATACACTCAAACTAATTTACAGCTAATGTTACATTGCCTTGGAATCTCCACCACAACTGGGGAACTCGAATTCTATGCATGTACTAGCTATTTTTGGTTGATTTATCAGTTAACTAGATGATCATTGAGTTAGACTATTTTCCCATTGCACAACTGACTTTCCACTATTTCCATTCATTGTTAGAACTAGTTTAACTGAATACAACTATAAATCACTGACCTTGATTGCTACAAATTAGCAATCACATATGCTTAATTAAACTACAAGCTCTCTAACTCAAATTTACTAAGATAACTGAGTGACAAGATCCATGTCACACAAGTTAACTACCTCTAAGTTGTCTAGTGATGTGGAAATTTGAATTTTCTCAATTTGACCAAGGCAAATTCAAATTGAGACTTTCTTGCTACACTTCTCAACAGGTTGTAGTAAAGGTTTATTTAAAAATTTTACCCAATGTTGTAATACTAGAATATTTCACTAAAAACCTCCACTATAAGAATTATAATTCCCAATGTGATCTTAAGTAACTATATGAGATGGTGTGGGATAATTGTCACATTTGAATAGGTTTGATGAGGGACTTCACAGACTTAACTACAAGGATTGAAGTCACTACAAAAATGTTCATCATGTCACTTTTGGGAATTGAACCTAGGTGGGGAGAATAACAATCATTCCTCCCAACCGCCCGAGATATACCTAATTTACATCAAAACTTATTTTCATACTTTTACAATCATTTCATTTAAATATATTGCATACCTTTTATTTTTAGCATATTTTCTTAACTCAACAACCAATTTCTCTTATTCAAATTCAAATATTTGATTGAGTTAATTATAGATTTAATCCTCTCATATGGGGTGTCCAGAGAGGTGGAAGGTGGAAAGGAGCTTGGTATCCATCTCACTGAGTAATAATGGAAGGGAGATGCCATGCTGACACCAATGCAAGCTTATTAAAGTAACTAGATGAGATGTAATAAAAACAATTTCTTATTATTATTATTCTCACTTTTTTTCTTTTTAATTTTAATTTTATAATACTCAACTAAAAACTTGAAGGGACCAATAAATTAAAATACAAGTTCTCCTATAATTTATTCACAACAAGAGTTACAATAGGACAATTATCACATTTGAATAGCTTTGATGACATTTTTCAAGCTAGAATTGTGCACAAGAATGCTTGAAGCCAATATGAGAATTCTCATCACATCACTTGTGGGAGTTAAAACTAGGTGGGTAGGATAACAATAATTTCTCCCAACCACCTAAGTTAAACCAAATTGAAATCAAAACCTATTATCATACTTTTACAATCCTTTCATTTCACTATGTTTCTTGCCTTTTATTCTCAATATATTCCTTAACACAATAATCAATTTTTATTTATTCAAATTCAATTATTTGATTGAATTAGATATCGATTTAATCCCCAACATGGGGTGTCAAGAGAGATGAGAGGTGGAAGGGAACATGGTAGCCATATCATCGAGTAATAATGGGAAGGGACATTCCATGCTGACACCCCCTACCTTGATTAATTCATATGAGTTTAATTCCAATCCATTGCATTATGGCATTTCACCTCTACATGTTTCCTAACCACCCTGCTTAACTATGCCATGCGATTACAAAGTCTGGGATTACAATCCTGAATGGAATCATGATGCAATGGGATTTAAGTTGATCTATCCTTATAATGACATCTTGCTTCTTAATCTCAGTGCCATCTAGACAAAAAATTATTGGGGGGAAGTATTTGTAAGTGGTCCAATTCTTTGTAGAATTGCTATGGTGTTTCCTTCCTCATCACCCTCTCTTTAGTGGAAAAGACCGGGAATTCTATTTTTCTTATCTCACCGATGGTGGTATGATTTCAGAGTGAAGAATGATCAACCATAAAATAGGAGGGCAGATTCCATATGTTTTATACTACTTTCCAGTCCCACATACAATCAAGCTTCATCAATACCCTTCAACCATCATATCATTATTCACCTCTAGTTCCAAAATTGACTCCCCAACATGCTTGTTTTGGGTAAGGGGCCACCCATTCTGAGGCTCGAGGTGGATCCAAGGCTCATTTTTTAGTAGAACATTCAACACATCAATATCATGAACACACTCCATCATATTAAAAGTGTAGCTGGTGGTGGCATGAAAGGCAGAGTGGTATGTGAGGCTAGATCAAGTGTGGGGACGGGCTCGTCGATCATCCCCAATTAGCTAAAAAGTCAACAAATTTGTTACCATTCCTTAGAACATGCAATGGAATAATATAGTCAATGCAAGGAATGAGGTCGTTGATTTCCTGAACCAAGCGGGTCGTACTCCAGCTCTGACTAAGCTTTCCCCATTTGGTGCCATGATTCATCTTTTTCATTGCCTCAATCACAAGGTTGGAGTCACCTTCAACCACCAGTCTTCTAAACCCTTCTCTTTTTTCAATGAGGAGCCTGTGTTTTACAACATTTAATTGAACCTCATTATTGTTTGCAAAGCCATAATCAATTGCATAGAGATGAAGAACCCTACTCTTAGAATCCTAGAAAAAGCCTCCGAAAGAAGCATCACCAGGGTTACCTTTGGAAGCCCCATCAAAATTAAGCTTCAAAAAACTAACAGGAGGGGTAGAAAATTTGGAGGGGAGGGAGAGAATCTAGGGGAATCCAAGATCTTCCAAGAAGATGGAGCAAACATTTGAGGGGAAAGATTCAGGGTAGATAGGATCTTGCCTTCATGCGGTGTAACTTGTTAATCATCAGGGTGCCACTTCTCATCTAATATTGTTTCCCTTATGTTTTGAAGAACTCCTACCCATATTTCCACCTGAGAGAGTCATTTTTATTTAAAAACCCTTCTATTATGTTCTTTCCATAGTGCCCACTAGAGAAAACTGGTGGTAATACTCCAAGCCCTATTCAAGATAGGGCTAGAGAAGATGCCATTCATCCACATTACAATGGAGGTTCTGATGCTGGTAATGTCTAAGTCCACATGCCCAAAAAGTTGTCCAATATGTTGCCATAATTGGTCCATAAAGGGACATATATTTAGAAGGTGTTCCATATCCTCATTATTGGATTCACAGATGCTGCATAGAGAGGGGCCATGGACTCCTCCATTTTAGAGTTGATCCCAAGTCAGTATTCTTCGTCGACACACAAGACAAAGGAAGTATGTTACCTTCGACCAAAATTTTCTAGTCCAAATTTTCCTCCATATAGGGCTACAATGATCCTAAGGCTCATCAGTGGATAATGTGTAATCTTCCTTAATAGAAAAAATTCATTTGGTTGTGCATCCCCACTGAGAATATCTAGGTCTTTAATAGTTGCAAGCTTTCTAGATTGAAGTTCTCAATCCAACGGAACCCATTGATCTGAATTGGGGGGCTAGGCCAATCTTGTTTCTCTTTCCATTTCCTCCAAGATGTGTTCGGCTGGTTTCCAGAATTTCTCTACTACTATACAATTTTTTCTATTAGTATAGAGAAAAATGTCTACTAAATCTTGCTGACTAAAGAGCTTTCCATTTCCTCCAAGATGTGTTCGGCTGGTTTCCAGAATTTCTCTACTACTATACAATTTTTTCTATTAGTATAGAGAAAAATGTCTACTAAATCTTGCTGACTAAAGAGCTTAGCTCTTTGCTGTTAGTATTCCTGCCAAAAACATTCTTGTCATCCATCCCAAATTTCCAAAAAGGTAAGAGAGTGTATGATGCCTTTGTTAGCCAAGGCTAAATTCCAGATTGAGGACCCTTTTAAGGTATTCTAGATTCTTAATATCTCTTCAGCAGAAGAGGGCATGTGGTATTTTCCTATCCATATAGTCTTCCACAGATCCGGTCCACCCTATATCCATATCCATAAAGTTTCGCACCCATGACTTGATTAAGAGTATATGGATCTCGAAGACCAAGGCCCCCTGTAGTCTTGGGTATAGTAATATTGGACCAACAGACTAGAGCCCATTTTTTAGCTTCCTGAGCCCCTCTTCGCAGAAATTTCTTAAATATATCAACCATGTTAGCGCTTGAGGATTGGGGGTAGCAAGACCCAATAAATGGTAGATTGGCATAGATTGTAGCGCCACCTTAAGGAGAGTCACCTGACCAACTAAATTCACAGCTCGAAAGGACCAACTGTGAAGCCTAGATTGTATTTGAACTAGAAGATATTTCCAACAGGAAGTTATGAGAGAATTAAGCACAAGCAGAATTCCTAAGTATTTGGAGGGGAAAGATATTATACTAAACCCCAAGATCCAGGCTAGGAAATATTGGGTAGGGTTCCGGAGTATTTAAGAAAAAAACGTTAGATTTGTCATTATTGATCAAAGTACCAGAGGCCTGCATAAAATCATGAAGGATATTTTTTATTTCTCTAGCGTCTCGAAGAGAGACCTGGAAGAATAGCATATTTCCATCAATAAATTGTTGATGGGTTAGAGGAATATCATTGCCCCAAAGATGGATGGCTATAATTGAACCTGAATGAACAACATACTTGATATAGTGACCGAGACATTCCGCAACTAGAATGAAGAGGAATGGAGAGAGAGGATCACCTTGGTGTAAAACTCTTGAGGGATTAAAGGGTATCAAAGGGGAGCCATTTATTAAGATCAAAAACACTAGAGAGGAAATGAGGGACGAAACCCGGGCTATCCACCGAGAATCAAAACTAAAGGCCTTCATAACATTTAATAAAAAGGGCCAACTGATATGGTCATAGGATTTGGAAAGATCCAACTTGATTAACATACCCTTGGATTTAAGCTTCTTAAGGGAGTGAATCACTTCCTGAGAGGTTATGATGCCATCCAGAATTTGGCAACCTTGGACAAAACTGATTTGTTCAGTAGATACTTGTTAAAATTGGCAACTAGGGCCAAACTCCACGTGGGTCATATTATTTATGGCAGCTGATATTTTTATTGGATCCCTCTCATTGAGAGGTGTAGGATTGATCTAAATATCATCTGATTCCAATAAGTATTTATGAAGTTATGAATTTATTTATGTTATGGACAAACTGTTAAGTTGGCCAGCAACTTATGTAGGCTTAGAAGCCCAACAGTCATGTTTATTCAACCTCTACGTTTTATTATAAATAGAAGAGGAATTCAAGTCATTTCTACACACTCGGATCTTTTCCTCTCTCTACTTGTCTTTGGGTTTTAGTAGGAGGAGAGATCCTAAGGAAAAGCAGGAAAAGCCAGAAAAGCTAGAACTATTGGAAAAGCTGGAAAAGCCGAAACTGCCAGAAAAGCCGGAATAGTTGGAAAAGCCGGAAAAGATAGAACTGCAGGAAAAGCCGGAAAAGTCGGAACTACCGGAAAAGTCGAAAAAGCCGGAACTGCCAGAAAAATTGGAGCTACCGGAAAAGACGAAACTACCAGAAAAGCTAGAAACACCGAAAAAGCCTGAAATATCGGAAAAGCCAGAAAAGCCGAAAACGTCGGAAAAGCCAGAAATGCCAGAACTGTCGAAATTGTCGGAAAAGCCGGAACTACTAGGAACTGCTGAAATAGCTGGAGCATCTATCTCCGAAGGAAGGCAGCATGATGTATGAGATCATGGGTAGCATAATAAGCAACATGATGATATGAGCATGGGTAGCATAATGATGCATGATGATATGGGTATGGGCAGCATAATGATGAATGAGATCATGAGCATGGGTAGCTTGATGATGAATAAGACCATGGAAGATGCAACATGATGAGTAGCATGGAGATGAGAGCAGCTTAGTCATCAAGGTTCAACACATGTGATAGTACAACAAGGTGTCACACGGTAATGTGCAGCAAATAGACGAGATGCAGCACTATGATAGGTGAACGAGTCACCTTAGAGAATCATTTGAAGCAATATGTCTTCAACTAATCTCATGCCGATATCAAAAGTCAAAGTGATTGACTTCTATTGTAAATGTACTATCTCTCTCACTTTCTCTGCTGAACTTTGAAGAACATAAAAGAAGAATTGATCAAGGGTTTCCCCACATTGGGTTTTGTCCTTGGCTAGTGCCACATCTTGTGTCCTCTTGTCTTGGCTTGTCTTCTACGATTTATATTTATGTTCTATCTACAATTTACTTTATGCTAATGTGATTGCTAATGTGGAAAAGAAATTGAAATAAATTTCTCTGGCATAGAACATACCTAAAATTAACAATACCAGAGAAGGGAAAAGGGTCTTCAGTATCTTGACCATAATGATGGATGTGATTTTATAAATGAAATTACATAAGGAAATTGGACGAAAGCCCTGAGGTTCCTCAGACTGAGTAGATTTAGGAATTAAAGCAATCTATGTGAAATTAAGTGTTGCATTTACTTTTTGAGTTATGCGAGATTCCTCCACTACCTCTAGGATGTCATGGCCAATGAAATGCTAGGTAGCTTGAAAGAAATCCATTGTAAATCCATCTGGTCCAGGTGCTTTTTTCCTAGCCATCTCTTTGACCACTTCTTCAACTTCTTCCATAGTAATAGCTTGCATTAGAGCCAAGTTCTTGTCCCTACTAACTAGATGAGGGATCTGTCTAGTGGTTCTCTTAATAGCTTTGGATTGGTCTGGACAGGGCTCACAAAGGAGAGTGTGGAACTGGTTCACCAAGAGGTTTTCCATTTCATCATGTTGGACCATACAATTCCCTGCAGGATTTTTCAACAAGAATATCCTATTGTGTTGTTGATGTTGAATCATGGATTTGTGGAAGAAGCGAGTATTTCTTTCGCCTTCTTTGAGCCATTGGATCTGAGATTTTTGTTTCCAAAGTATTTCCTCCTGATTTCTTCTTTCTTCTAACTGAGTTAGAATTTTTCCTTCGTCTGTTGCTAGGGCTCTAGAGTGAAAATCCATGATCATCCGTTGTTTAATGTTTTTCATTCACTTGTGGAGTTGTTGTTGAGCTTTCATGATATGACCAAACTCCATTTTGTTCCATCATTTTATCTGTTGCTTTAGCTCCTTCAACCGAATTTGGAAGGTATGCATGCAATTTCATCCTTGCACTGAGAAAGATTTCCACCAACTCTCAAGCTTGCCCTGAAGGGAAGGTTCGCGAAGATAGAAGGGCTCAAATCAGAAGGGGTAGTTTCTAGGGGCCAACTTTAGATCCATCTCTAATCGAATTGGCAAGTGATCTAACCCAAGGCATGACAGGATTGCTGCTTTGAAGAAGATATCTCTACTTATAAGGCCTTCTGACACTAGGAATCTATCAAGACATGAGGAGACCTGATGGTGACTCCCTTGTCGATTATTCCACGTATACACATGATTATTGGTGGGAGTATCTACTAATTTCATGTTTGAAATCAAGTACAGAAAGGCCTCCATCCCTGCATCTTGTCTTCTAATCCCACCCTTATCTTTACTATATTATGAAGGAAAGCAACTTTCTCTCCTAGAATGAGAGGGTGGTAGACAGTTGAAAGCAATGCGCAGTCCTGTGTACCCATATGTCTGAATCTTCCCCAAATAATTTGGAGCATACTCACCCAATGACCAAAGAGTATTTTGGATGGGTTCCGAAGGACGACCAACCCTCTTGCGCTTACCCTAGCATCCAAGGCCATCACCTCATACACAGTTCACATAGTGCTGATGATTTCCTTGAGCTGTACTTCAGACACCTTAGTCTCTTGAAGCATCACTATATTAGGATTTTCCTTCTTTAATATGTCCTTCAAGTATCTCTGTTTTCCTTGACTGTTGAGGGATATTACATTCTAGGAGAGTACAATCATTGAGACGATTTATTAAGTTGGTAAAAAAACCACTGAAAGAGGCACCACCCGTCCTGAGTTCACCAACAGATCACCCACCATTTGTATTGACTCTTGTAGATTATTTCTTCCATGTTTTTAACCTCCTTTTATTTTCCCACCTTGAACCTGATTGCTACCCATTTGGGAGCCCGTTGGGTCAGGTGGATCTAGTGTTTTTTGGCTTGGTTTTTCTTGATATTGCTAGAATGTCTCCCGATACAAATTCTTTTGGTCTTCCGGTATGAATGTCTCATCAAAATTCCGCCATTCATTTAGCAACCACTTCAGAAATTACTCCTTTGTGCTCAAGACTTCCTTTGATCCATCTATCTCCATATTGATGTGGCCCATGACTAGTTCAGGTGTGTCCCTGTATGATGGTTCCTCTTGAGCTTTCCATTTAGGCTTTGGGTTTTATTTAAGTAGAACTCTAACTAAAGGTTTTATTCATTGAGCTGCGTCCTTTGAGATTTCCCCCATTTTGTGCGAAACCCCAAATCTATTCTAGGTTTCCTGAGTTCGTTGCAACTAAGGAGAGGGGCTTGCCTGAGAGGGTTTTATAGATCATTTTTTATATGAGACTTCTTGAAAGACCTCATTTTCGTCCTATGATTGTTTCGATTCATTTGGCACATTTATTTCCACTGCTTCCATTTGGTTCAAGGGGTAGGCTTTATACAAATGACCATATATAATGGAACCTTCTACAACAAAAAGGGATCTGTTCGTAGTCTAGTGGTTGTTGCAAGACTTCATCCTGGTTTTCTAATTCTACAAATTCAGGAAGAGGTATAGTGATGTATTTAGGCATATGAGGTATATCTACCACGACAACTTGAATCTACAACATTAACGAATTTGTCGATGGATTTACCAGTCCCTTCTAGGATTTTCAAATCCCATAAATCCACTAGTAATGCAAAAAGATGAACCCACACTGGGGCGACCATGAATTGTTCTTGATCGGGGTTATAGAATTCTTCCTAGAGCCACATGAAGAGACCCGCATTATAGTAGAAATAGGGTTCATTTTCAACAACCTATCCTTATCCTCCAGACTAGTAAAAATACCTGTGAAATAACCCCTGGATCTCAATTTTAGGTTAATATGGCCTTTCATTTTCCATTTTAGCTGGATCCACTTGAATAGGTCTCTTTCAGAATGCTAGATGCCAATAAACTTACAGATCAAGGCATGATATTTCATGAATTTTCTATAGTTCTCCAATTTGTTAGACAAAATCACAAATATCAGCTTCTTCGTTGCCTGGGGAAGGCATTGCCCCCTAACCCAAGCTTTCCAGTGAGCTCCCATAACGGGTCTATCATTAGGGTCGACTCCTTGAGGATTTTTTATGGAGGAACCCTTTTTCCCACTTGGTTCACCTGCAGCGACGCTACAGTAGGAGGGGATCTCTCCCCTCCCCAAGGGGATACTCATGCAACCTGTCAGAGTCCCCAAATACGATGGAGATGACCAAAAAAAATTCATATCTCACACTGAATAGTCTTCAGAAGTTGTCATCCAAAACCCTAGAAGAGAACAATTTCAAATATTTTAATTTAATAAAATATTAAAAATTATAAAAAAATAAAAAATTCAACTTTAATAATATTTTTTAATAAAAAATTTCCAGATCTTATAAAATATGTGTTATATATATATATATATATATATATATATATATATATATATATATATATATATATATATAGATAGATATATATATACCTTTCATATAATCGAATTAGTAATAGTAAAAGAGTATAGAGAGAGAATATTTGGGTATATAAAACATACACACACATATATAATTGAGAACTTACAATATTAAATTTAAAGTATCCTAAAGGGACATTAAATTAATGGCCAAGGATTATGTCAGAATGGTGATTTGAAATTAGTTTGATTTATAGACTTTGACCAAACTGAATTGAAGATATATATATATATATAGATATATACATGCACTGGAATAATATAGTCAACGCAAGGAATGTGGTCGTTGATTTCTTGAACCAAGCGGGTCGTACTCCAGTTCTAACTAAGCTTTCCCCATTTGGTGCCATGATTCATCTTTTTCATTGCCTTAATCACAAGGTTGGAGTCACCTTCAACTACCAGTCTTCTAAGCCCTTCTCTTTTTGCAATGAGAAGCCCGTGTTTTACAACATTTAATTGAGCCTCATTATTGTTTGCAAAGCCATAATTAATTGCATAGAGATGAAGAACCCTACTCTTAGAATCCTAGAAAAGGCCTCTGAAAGAAGCATCACCAGGGTTACCTTTGGAAGCCCGATGAAAATTAAGCTTGAAAAAAACCAACAGGAGGGGTAGAAAATTTGGAGGGGAGGGAGAGAATATAGGGGAATCCAAGAGCTTCCAAGAAGATGGAGCAAGCATTTGAGGGGAAATATTTAGGGTAGATAGGATCTTGCCTTCATGAGGTGTAACTTGTTAATCATCAGGGTGCCACTTCACATCTAATATTGTTTCCCTTATGTTTTGAAGAACTCCTACCCATATTTCCGCCTGAGAGAGTCATTTTTCTTTAAAAACCCTTCTATTATGTTCTCTCCATAGTGACCACTGGAGAAAACAGTGGTAATACTCCAAGCCCTATTTAAGACAAGGCTACAGAAGATGCCATTCCTCCACATTACAATGGAGGTTCTGATGCTAGTAATGTCTCAGTCCATATGCCCAAAAAGCTGTCCAATATGTTGCTATAATTGGTCCACAAAGGGACATAGGTTTAGAAGGTGTTCCATATCCTCATTATTGGATTCACACATGATGCATAGATAGGGGCCATGGAATCCTCTATTTTGGAGTTGATCCCAAGTCAGAATTCTTCATCGGCCCACAAGCCAAAGGAAGTATGTTACCTTTGGCCAAAATTGGTCAATCCAAATTTTCCTCCATATAGGGCTACAGTGATCCTAAGGCTCATCAATGGCTAATGTGTAATCTTCCTTAATAGAAAACATTCATTTGGTTGTGTATCCCCACTGAGAATATCCAAGTCTTTAAGAGTTGCAAGATTTCTAGATTGAAGTTCTCAATCCAACGAAACCCATTGATCTAGATTAGGGGGCTAGGCCAATCTTGTTTCTCTTTCCATTGCCTCCAAGATGTGTTCGAAGATGGTTTCTAGAATTTCTCTACTACTATATAATTTTTCTATTAGTATAGAGAAAAATGTCTGCTAAATCTTGCTAACTAAAGAGCTTAGCTCTTTGCTACTAGTATTCCTGCCAAAAACATGCTTGTCGTCCACCCTAAATTTCCAAAAAGGTAAGAGAGTGTGTGATGCCTTTGTTATCCAAGGCTAAATTCCAGATTGAGGACCCTTTTGAGGTATTCTAGATTCTTAATATCTCTTCAGCAGAAGAGGGCATGTGGTATTTTCCTATCCATATAGTCTTCCACAGATCTGGTCCACCCTGTATCTATATCCACAAAGTTTGGTACCCATGAGTTGATTAAGAGTATATGGATCTCGAAGACCAAGACCCCCTGTAGTCTTGGGTTTACTAATATTGGACCATTAGACTAGAGCCCATTTTTTAGCTTCGTGAGCCCCTCTCTACAAAAATTTCTTAAAGATATCAACCATGCTAGTGCTTGAGGATTTGGGTGCAGCAAGACCCGATAACTGGTAGATTGGCATAGATTGTAGCACCACCTTAAGGAAAGTCACCTGACCAGCTAAATTCATAGCTCGAAAGGACCAGCTATGAAGCCTGGATTGTATTTGAACTAGAAGATATTTCCAACATGAAGTTACGAGAGAATTAAGCACAAGCGGAATGCCTAATTATTTGGAGGGGAAAGATATTATACTAAACCCCAAGATCCAAGTTAGGAAAGACTGGGTAGGGTTTCGGAGTATTGAAGAAAAAAATGTTAGATTTGTCATTATTGATCAAAGTACTAGAGGCCTGCATAAAATCATGAAGGATATTTTTTATTTCTCTAGCTTCTTGAAGAGAGACCTGGAAGAATAGCATATTTCCATCAAAAAATTGTTGATGGGTTAGAGGAATATCATTACCCCAAAGATGGATGGTTATAATTAAACCTGAATGAACAACATACTTGATATAGTGATCGAGACATTCCGCAACTAGATTGAAGAGGAATGGAGAGAGAGGATCACCTTGGCACAAAACTCTTGAGGGATTAAAGGGTATCAAAGGGGAGCCATTTATTAAGATCGAAAACACCAGAGTGGAAACGAGGGACGAAACCCAGGCTATCCACCGAGAATCAAAACTGAAGGCCTTCATGAAATTTAATAGAAAGGGCCAACTGATACGGTCATAGGATTTGGAAAGATCCAACTTGATTAACATACCCTTGGATTTAAGCTTCTTAAAGGAGTGAATGACTTCTTGAGAGGTTATGATGCCATCCAGAATTTGGTGACCTTGGACAAAACTGATTTTTTCAGTAGATACCAGAGAGGGGAAAAGGGGCTTCAATATCTTGACCATAATGATGGATATGATTTTATAAATGAAATTACATAAGAAAATTGGACGAAAGCCCTAAGGTTCCTCAGACTGAGCAGATTTAGGAATTAAAGCAATATAAGTGGAATTAAGTGTTGCATTTACTTTTTGAGTTATGCGAGATTCCTCCACTACCTCTAGGATGTCATGGCCAATGAAATGCTAGGTAGCCTGAAATAAATCCACTGTAAATCCATCTGGTCCAGGTGCTTTTTTCCTAGCCATCTCTTTGACCACTTCTTTGACTTCTTCCATAGTAATAGCCTACATTAGAGCCAGGTTCTTGTCCCTACTAACCAGATGAGGGATCTATCTAGTGATTCTATTAATAGCTTTGGATCGGTCTGGACAGGGCTCACAGAGGAGAGTGTGGAAATGGTCCACCAAGAGGTTTTCCATTTCATCATGTTGGACCAGACAATTCCCTGTAGGATTTTTCAACGAGAATATCCTATTGTGTTGTTGATGTTGAATCATGGCTTTGTGGAAAAAGCGAGTATTTTTTTCCGCTTCTCTGAGCCACTGGATCCGAGATTTTTGTTTCCAAAGGATTTCCTCCTGATTTCTTCTTTCTTCTAACTGAGTTAGAATTTATCCTTCTTCTATTGCTAGGGCTCTAGAGTGAACATCCATGATCATCCGTTGTCTAATGTTTTTCATTTGCTTGTGGAGTTGTTGTTGAGATTTCATGATATGACCAAACTCCATTTTGTTCCATCATTTTATCTATTGCTTTAGCTCCTTCAACCGAAGTTGGAAGGTATGCATGCAATTTCATCCTTGCATTGAGAAATATTTCCACCAACTCTCAAGCTTTCCCTGAAGGGAAGGATCGCGAATATAGAAGGGCTCAAATCAGAAGGGGCGGTTTCTAGGGACCAACTTTAGATCTATCTCTAATCAAATTGGCAAGTGATCTGACCCAAGGCATGATATGCTTTTTGCTTCAAAGAAGATATCTCTGCTTATAAGGCCTTTTGACACTAGGAATCTATTAAGACATGAGGAGACCTGATGGTGACCCCCTCGTCAGTTATTCCACGTATACAAACTATTATTGGTGGGAGTATCTACTAATTTCAGGTTTGAAATCAAGTACCAAAAGGCCTCCATCCCTGCATCTTGTCTTCTAATCCCACCCTTATCTTTACTATATTATGAAGGAAAGAAAATTTCTCTCCTAGAATGTGAGGGTGGTAGACAGTTCAAAGCATGCTCAGTCCTGTGTACCCATATGTTTAAATCTTCCTGAAATAATTTGGAGCATACTCACCCAATGATCAAAGAGTATTTTGGATGGGTTCCAAAGGATGACCAACCCTCTTGTGCTTACCCTAGCGTCCAAGGCCATCACCTCATACACAGTTCACATAGTGTTGATGATTTCCTCGAGCTGTACTTCGGACACCTTAGTCTCTTGAAGCATCACTATATTATGGTTTTCATTCTTTAATATGTCCTTCAAGTATCTCTGTTTTCCTCGACTGTTGAGGGCTCTTACATTCCAGGAGAGTAAAATCATTGAGACGGTTTATTAATTTGGTAAAAAAAACATTGAAAGAGGCACCACCTGCCCTGAGTTCACCAACAAATTGCCCACCATCGGTATTGACTCCTGTAGATTATTTCTACCCCATTTTTAACCTCCTTTTATTTTCCCACCTTGATCCTGATTGCTACCCATTTGGGACCCCGGTGGGTCAGGTGGATCTGGTGTTTTTTGGCTTGGTTTTCTTGATATTGCTAGAATATCTCCCGATACAACTTCTTTTGGTCTTCCGGTATGAATCTCTCATCCAAATTCTGCCATTCATTCAGTAGCCACTTCAGAACTTGTTCCTCTGTGCTCAAGTCTTCCTTTGATCCATCTATCTCCATATTGATGTGGTCCATGACTAGTTCAGGTGTGTCCCTGTACGATGGTTCCTCTTGAGCTTTCCATTTAGGCTTTGGGTTTGATTTAGGTAGAACCCTAACTATATGTTTTATTCATTGAGCTGCATCCTTTGAGATTTCCCCCATTTCCTGCGAAACCCCAAATCTATTCTAGGTTTCCTGAGTTCGTTGCAGCTGAGGGGAGGGGCTTGCCTGAGAGGGTTTTGTAGATCATTTTTTATATGAGACTTCTTGAAAGACCTCATTTTCCTTCTATGATTGTTCTGATTCATTTGGCACATTTATTTCCACTGCTTCCATTTGGTTCAAGGGGTAGGCTTTATACACATGACCATATATAATGGAACCTTCTGCAACGAAAAGGGATATTTTTGTAGTCTAGCAGTTGCTGCAAGACCTCATCCTGGTATTCTAATTCTACAAATTCAGGAAGAGGTATAGTGATGTTCATATAAACATATATTTAGGCATATGAGGTATATCTACCATGACGACTTGAATCTACAACTTTTAACGAATCTGTCAATGGATTTACCAATCCCTTCTAGGATTTTCAAATCCCATAAATCCACTGGTAATGCAAAAAGACGAACCCACACTGGGGCGGCCATGAATTGTTCTTGAATGGGGTTATAGAATTCTTCCTAGAGCCACATGAAGAGACCCGCATTGTAGTAGAAGTAGGGGCCATTTTCAAAAGCCTATCCTTATCCTAGAGACTAGTAAAAATAGCTGTGAAATAACCCCTGGCTCTCAATTTTAGGTTAATATGGCCTTTCAGTTTCCATTTCAGCTGGATCCACTTGATCAGATCTCTTTCAGAATGCCAGATGCCACTAAACTTACAGATCAAGGCATGATATCTCATAAATTTTCTATAGTTATCCAATTTGTTATACAAAATCACAAATATCAGCTTCTTCGTTGCCCGGGGAAGGCATTGCCCCCTGACCCAAGCTTTCTAGTGAGCTCCCATAACGGGTCTGTCATTAGGTGATGCAGCCCAGGCCGCTTCTACCAGGATCCTTCTGACAACCGTGCATGTAAAACATGCACCTCAATACACACCAGAGCGTACACTTAAAATTGCGGAAGCTTATTTCAGGAGGTTGTAATCTCAAGATTTATAAAAATCATGCTTGGAATTAAATCCAATTCACAACTTAAATACTTCGGACATTCCCATAAGCAACTCAAAATATATATGGGCTGGACTCAATCAGAGAGTGCGCCTTTCGGTCTTACCCAACATAACAAATATACCACGCTATGCTTCTTTGGTAATCAAACATATTGCAGCATATAACAACGAACCTTCAAAAGGTTATTAACATATGTGTACAATATATCAACTTACGCTATATCCGCAGGCAGTTCTCGTCCTTAATTTGAAATGGCCGATAGTGCTACCATGTACAACGACGCGGCTCTTCAAGGAGTAACCGCTATGCATATTCGCATTATATTCTGTTGAGACCTGTTATGGCTCAAAGTCCTAGCGCTGCCCTGAGTCCGATATATAAACGGTTATACCGTTTACTCCAGCTGCCCTCGGTCCTGGTTACGCTTTGGAAGGTTTGAATAACCTGAGATGGGATTCAAGAATTTAGCGAAGACATCATTCAATTTAAGGCGGTATATCATCACACACAACAATGGCGCATTGGGAGAAATATAACCACCCGCACTTCATATTTACATAAAACAAGCATTCACAACAGTCCTATTCATGGCCAGATATGCAAATCTATGGCCCTTTTACAAACTTCCCGAAGGCTCCCAAGGAGAACCCTTGCTCACTCCTCACACTCACTCCTCACACACATTCCTCAATGCCTTTGAGGCTCCATAATTTATTAAACTTATCATGATCTAAAAATCCTAAAATCACTCAACTAAAGCTCTAAGACTCTACATGCAATGCATACATATGGAAAAAACATCTCCACAGCTTTATTCCATCTTTTTCCCTTGTTCTAAAATAGAAAAGCTTTCCTTATCACTTAATGGTCCATATCCATTCCTTTTGTGCCTAAACGCTCTCCTAGTTTTATTTATTTATATCTAATAAAAAGCCTAAATATCAAAGTGACTTGGAATTTAGGAAACTAATGCATGACCCCTATGTCTATTATTTACAATAATTTCCCTTTGGGCTAGATGCTCCCGCATCATACTCCCAAGGTAGAAAAATTTCATGATCTCCTGATCATGTGTTCAGTTCTATGTTTGCCTGGGTCCCATATCTTGTACTGTAACTTTCCATTTGCCGCTGCTTCTGTCTGTTGTTCTTCTCCAGGTCTCCACACTTTATGCTGCTTTGCTCCACTAGTTGTACTCTTGCAACCTTCTACTGTCTTCCTCTTGCTTCTTCTACTACTTCTCTTCTTTGCTGATGTCTTTTTCTGAGACACTTTCAGCATGATTCTTCTAATTAATTCAATTTCCTTGTCCAATAAATCTTCAAGCTGCTGATTTCTTGCTTCTATGCTGGTCTCTGTTCTGACTGCCACCTGATCATCCACCCCCTCTTGTCTTCTGGAACAGAGAACTTCTTTTCCCTTCAATTGACTGTTCAGCTGAGTCAAATGTTTCTCAGCACCGGCGACCATACCTGCATTCACAGAACACATGTTAAAATTAAAATCACAAGGCATCAGTGCCTTACTTCCCTCTGCCAGCATCTCAGTATGCTGTTCCATCCCAATCAACACATCAGTATGCTGATTCTCTCTGCCCAAAGAATTCTCTGAAGAACTACCAAGACTATCAACCAGTCTTTCTCTCATACCATCTGTTTCCATGATGTCTTTCTCCTCTCGTTCACTATACTGAACTCTTTCATCTGCTGCAATCTCCTTGTCATACTCTGGATTCTCCAACAAATATTCTAATAATGCAATTTCTCTGTAGCATTGCTGAAGCATATCATCATCACCTGCATTCATACATAAACTTCCAGTTTTAACAGACTCAACTGTTGCTTCACTTATCCGTGCTACAGACTGATCCACTTCTTCTGCATCCATACGAGCTTCCTCTTGTACTGTAACAGTCGCACAAGGTTGCACATCCTCCTCAGTAAAACCTGTAATCACATCACAATTGTCAGCTACAAAAATACATGGTTTTACATTATCCATCTGATCTGGATTTGCCCAATAACTCAAGAAATCATCAATGATCTTCTCCTCTGTCTTCATTTCCTCCTGTGATCTTGTTATCTCAGCATCGATCTGAACAGTCTTCAGATTCAACTCTTCTTGAACAAACTTCAAAATTTGCTCATCTTTCTGTATTGTACCTGCAAACATACACAATTCATTAGTTTTAAAACGACAAGACTTTTCAGTCTTGACTGCTTCCTTCAACATTTTTCTTTTAATATATCTGCATGTGGGAATTTCAAACTCCAATTCTGGCGCAAGAACTCTAAGTCCCTTTTTCAACAAGACAATCACAATTTGCCTCAACCTCCTCTGCAACTGTCGCCAAATCACTCTCTTTCCCTTCAGTGGAAAGATCCATTTTCCTTTCTGATTTCCCCGCTCTTGTAGCCATTTTTTTAGTACCTGCAATTGTACCTTTATCTCTGCAATCTCTCTTTTTCGAACCTCTGCAGTCATTTCATCTCTGTGGCATTTCTCTGAACCTCTTCTTCCTCTAGAAAAACTCTCTCTGCCTCTGGCAGACTGCTTCCTCGTAAGTTTTCTATTCACCATGAGTTGTACTAGCCTCTGCAACAGCAACCTCTCTTGCTGCAACTTACCTCACCGAGCTCTCCTCACTCAGTCTTTTGGTAAGTACTGGTTCACTGCCTCTGGAACCTCTTGAGCACTCCTCTGCTCTCTCTAGGCTATCTCTTCAACTCACCTTCTTCTTCTTCTTCACTGCAATTGTCCTCCCTATCCAACCTTCAGCTAAATGCCAGGTTCACTGCCACCGTCTCTGCAACCATAAACTTCATTTATAAATTTCAAATCAGAAAAATAATCTCACCTCTTAAGATCTTGCATGATCTTGTCTTCTTTCCTCTTCCGCAATCCTGTTCACTTGTGTAGTTTGCATATCAGATTAAAAATCATTCATCCCACTTCAGTTCTCAAAAAAAACAAACATCTTCAGTTGAGCATTCTAGCTCTGATACCACCTGATGCAGCCCAGGCCGCTTCTACCAGGATCCTTCTGACAACCGTGCACGTAAAACATGCACCTCAATGCACACCAGAGCGTACACTTAAAATTGCGGAAGCTTATTTCAGGAGGTTGTAATCTCAAGATTTATAAAAATCATGCTTGGAATTAAATCCAATTCACAACTTAAATACTTCGGACATTCCCATAAGCAATCTCAAAATATATATGGGCTGGACTCAATCAGAGAGTGCGCCTTTCGGTCTTACCCAACATAACAAATATACCACGCTATGCTTCTTCGGTAATCAAACATATTGAAGCATATAACAACGAACCTTCAAAAGGTTATTAACATATGTGTACAATATATCAACTTACGCTATATCCGCAGGCAGTTCTCGTCCTTAATTTGAAATGGCCGATAGCGCTACCATGTACAACGACGCGGCTCTTCAAGGAGTAACCGCTATGCATATTCGCATTATATTCTGTTGAGACCTGTTATGGCTCAAAGTCCTAGCGCTGCCCTGAGTCCAATATATAAACGGTTATACCGTTTACTCCAGCTGCCCTCGGTCCTGGTTACGCTTTGGAAGGTTTGAATAACCTGAGATGGGATTCAAGAATTTAGCGAAGACATCATTCAATTTAAGGCGGTATATCATCACACATAACAATGGCGTATTGGGAGAAATATAACCACCCGCACTTCATATTTACATAAAACAAGCATTCACAACAGTCCTATTCATGGCTAGATATGCAAATCTATGGCCCTTTTACAAACTGCCCGAAGGCTCCCAAGGAGAACCCTTGCTCACTCCTCGCACTCACTCCTCACACACATTCCTCAATGCCTTTGAGGCTCCATAATTTATTAAACTTATCATGATCTAAAAATCCTAAAATCACTCAACTAAAGCTCTAAGACTCTACATGCAATGCATACATATGGCAAAAGCATCTCCTCAGCTTTATTCCGTCTTTTTCCCTTGCTCTAAAATAGAAAAGCTTTCCTTATCACTTAATGGTCCATATCCATTCCTTTTGTGCCTAAAAGCTCTCCTAGTTTTATTTATTTATATCTAATAAAAAGCCTAAATATTAAAGTGACTTGGAATTTAGGAAACTAATGCATGACCCCTATGTCTATTATTTACAATAATTTCCCTTTGGGCTAGATGCTCCCGCATCATTAGGGCCGACTCCTTGAGGAGTTTTTATGGAGGAACTTTTTTTTCCGCTTGGTTCACTTGTAGCGACACTACAGTAGGAGTGGATCTCTCCCCTCCCTAAGGGGATACTCATGCAACCTGTCAGAGTCCCCAAATGCAATGGAGATGACAAAAAAAATTCATATCTCACACTGAATAGTCTTTAGATGTTGTCATCCAAAACCCTAGCAGAACACAATTTCAAATATTTTAATTGAATAAAATATTAAAAATTATAAAAAATAAAAATTCAACTTTAATAATATTTTTAAATAAAAAATTTCCATATCTTATATATATATATATATATATATATATATATATATATATATATATATATATATATATATATAATCGAATTAGTAATAGTAAAAGAGTATAGAGAGAGAATATTTAGGTATATAAAACATACGCACACACATATAATTGAGAACTTACAATATTAAATTTTAAGTATCCTAAAGGGACATTAAATTAATGGCCAAGGATTATGTCAGAATGGTGATTTGAAATAGTTTGATTCATAGACTTTGACCAAACTTAATAGAATATATATATATATATATATATATATATATATAAATTTTGTGCTTGGATCATAGTTCATATAGTAAGTGATTACATAGAATTTTTCTCTAAGTTAGTTGCACATGTAGCCAAGTCCACACTATTACTTTTCTTATCTACTTTCATGCTTATTAGCTTAAGAAACACAAGGTCTTTGGAGGTGTACATTCTCCAAAAGACTTGTAAGGTCTTACAAAACATGCAGTACATTAAAAAAATTAAATAGTTTTCCCTAGATTAGATACCATGATTTTTCTTATTTGAAGGAGATACATTCAAATCCAACAAATACATTTTAGTATAGCTTCCCTCACACATACTTGCGAAGAAATGTAAAGATAAGGAATCGATGGCCACTCACAAATCCTCTAATTATCTCCCAAGACCATCCAACTCATCCTTAGTTTTATTCTTTTGTTTCTAGTCCTCCATTATTTTTTCTAATGCTATCAATGCTACCTCCGATACCTCGTTCATTTTTTCACACAACAACCCTTGATTGGCCTCCATCATATAAAGACACTCCCTCGGAGTTTCCATGGCCAAATATGCACCTATAATTCTTCATTCCCAAGGTTCAATGACTAATATGAGGTCGTTGGGGAGCCTATGTGAGAGGGAATAGGAAGTACATGAGAAAATCCTACTCATCTTACCACAGAGTATATGTAACATAGTCCCATGCTCAGAATGCTAGTTGAGGAGACCAAAAAAACACAAGTGGTAGAAATTTCTAAAACTAAAGCTCCATGCCATGACATAGTCTGACCTTCCTCCTTTACTAACTCCTGCTCAACTGTGGAAGAGAGAAGATAATTACAAGAGACTAGTAAAGGAAATTTTATACCTATTGTGCACTGACAACCTCTGAGACAGAATTTACAACTCTTTTAAATTGAATTTACATGATAATGAAAAATCCCATGCCAATGAATGGACACATAATAACTTGAGACTAAGTTTGGAGAGATTTATCGCACTCCTCATGCTAACACCTCCACAATGGCTACTACTTCCTAGAAAACCTAATTCCAAAACAATTAATATTATAATAGCTGCTAAGGGATATCAATTCATCCATGAATTCTCTATAAATTACTATAAATGAATTTCCCTAAACTTGCATTAATTCCAAACAATTACTCCCATTAATAATATCGCTTGAGCATGAGTCGAGGGTACAAAGAGATGACAAAGGCCACTATGTAGGCCAAGGTTGTTCCCTCTCCACGTAGCTAACCTTAAATTCAATTAAGTTGAATTGGATTCAACTTCATGCGTAATAAACATTAGGAGGGGAGGCCACAATGGTCCTACTAATACACCCAACCCCAAATTTCCTTGTATTTTCTCAAACATTTGATTAAGGAATGAAGGATATTGTGGGGAAATTGTTCTTGATGAGAACCCCTTCTTCTAGATTTGCACCTTCTTCAACAAGTTGACCTATTGTAGTGCTATTTGATCTCAAAACATGGAAAAAACATATCTTAGAGAAGGGTGATTTCAAGGTTTGAATTTGGTCAGCCACATGTGGTAACACAATTGGAAAAAAAACATGTTGGTAATCCCTTGTGTATCCAAGTGATCGGAAGTTCAATTCCCCTGTACATGTCTCACTAGCATAACTAAAAACATAAATTTTGAATTTGGTCAATTATACCTAGTAATTTACAATCTTTGGAGAGTGTTCCATGCACTCGATGTTGGATTACTAACATAGAATCTACCATGACTAAAATAAATTGTATCTTTTCTTCTCTTGCCAAATATAAACCTTGCAACAACCCATATGCTGCAAGTGTGTTGTTTGCAACTTTGTCTAGAGCCCAACTATAATCCATTTCGATTTTTTCATCGATGTTAATGATAACCTCTCTAGTTCCACACAAAATTAAATATTTAAAAATAATATATACATATATATAATAATAATGTAATAATTAGATTTATATAAAATTAATAAAGGTTGCATTTTTTTAATATCATTTTAAATATGTCATAATTTATATAAACTATTTAATATAGTTAAATGAAAAAAATTATTTAAATATTTAAAAATATCAAAATAATTAAATTGAATATATATCATATTTTAAAGAAATTTTAAATTTGAAAATTTCCACTCAAAAATTAAATAAGGGAGATTTTTAGAAAACATAAACAAATCTCATGTATATGGAAGAAATTCAAATACATGATTATGAACATTTGAGCATAAATACAAAATGTTGTTTGCTATTAGAAAAAATAAAATAATGTAAAATATGAACTTTTTAATTTACTTTAGTCTCATGAAGGGCTCCATGAGACCATCAAGAGAGTCTCAGGTTAGACAAACTGTTAGACTCCATGCAAGGTTTTGTCGCTACCATTAATAAAATGGAGAATTTAATTGAGTGCCATCAGTGGGGTACAAAATTCAGCAGCATCCCACATCTATGGAGACCTCGCTGGCCAGGCTTAATTCTGAGGAGCATCCCACATCTATGGAAACCTCATTGGGCCAAGGGATGTTGAGGAGGGAGGAGGCGTTGATGGTGCTCGTGCCGGGAATAGAAGGACTTGTCGCGCTTGTAACACAAATGAGACCGAACGTGGGCCATGGTGATGGCTTTCTAGTCTTCAAATCAGTTCTTTTGACTTGGGTTTCAATGGTTTTTTGTTATGTAAATTCTAATAATGATAGCATGCAAATACTGCTTACTATTAGGATCTTTTTGTAAAATCTATGGAGACCCTTTTTTTTTTTGGGGGGGGGTAGGGGGGGCTCAAAAGGAATAGTGTGTAATGGTAAAAGTAAGCATTTCGTTTACTCATTCAAAAATATCTCTATTTAAGATATAAGAGTTTTGATGTAAGGACAGTGGACTTATAATAAAAAAAATTATTAATATAAAATTATTATATATATATTATATAAGTTTTCGGTATGTGGGTATTTTTGATACACGGAAACGAGTATTCAACATGGCTAGAAGTATTGTCTAAATTTATAAGAAATGTCAAGTTGGGAGCAACAATAATATAATATATTAAAATTTAATATATATTAAAAAAAAAAATATTTATTTCCATCCAAAACTTGCCAATCAAATTCCATCTTACAAAGAAATATGTAAAAGATTGAACTTTGAAACACTACAAAAAAATCAAAATATTAATCCATCAACAATTTCTCAATCAAATTCTTTCTGAGCAAAGAAACACGTAGAACTCCCAAACTGGAAAAAAGCTTGTTATTACTCGATTACTAGGTGATTTCATGCAATACTATATGTTAAGTCAATAGTTCAATTCTTCGCCCTTGATGTAATCTTACCAATATTATATATTACATCTAATTGTAATAGAGATAAGAAAAAATAAAATATATATAATAGTAATTAAAAAAAATTAAAACAATAGAGTTTAAATCCAATGTTATTTTAAAAAGAGTTTGTATAATAAAATTATAAATTTCCAACTTAATATATATTTTATACTTAAATAAATATGAAAATTAAACTAAAAAAATGTTTTTTTAATAATATTTATATTTCATAATTTCAACTATTTTTCTTTTCTTTAGTATTCCATCTTTTGTCCATTCAGTTCGGGCGATAATGATGGTTTTGCTAGTGGCCAACAATCTTCCTAAATTCTTTTATATCCATCTGCCATCTGCGTATATGAGGAGAATGAATAGCTTTCCAATGAAAAAGATCAGGATTGGCCAGGCGCCTCATCTTCATTTGGATAGAAGGGCTTTCCATAAACAGGTTGTTTCTCTTAGTTCCAGACCCATATCTAGATCTAAACCTAGCGGCATACCCTTCCCTTCGCACAGTTCCATTAGTTTAAGCAGCACCCAAGCTGGTAACATCAAATACACCTAAGTTTTCACTTATTCATTGCAGTGAAGCTCCCAAAATGTCAAAAATTGGTTGCAGTGAAGCTCCCGAAAAGCTCCAAAGTACCCATTGAAGCTCCCAACAGTTTTAGAGTGTTTCCGATCAGCGCCCAAAAGCGGAAAAGCTTCAAGTATGTACTCTCCAATGTCTAAGAATGATACTCGTATAACTATATATATATATATATATATATATCTATATATATATATATATATATAAAATTAAAACAATTAAATTCAACCGTAGTACACTCTCTTTCCATATATATATACACACTATTGTCAGTAATATATCTTATTAAAATGAAATATTTTAAAAATAAATATTAATTTCACGAATGGTTACCTAAAATAATTAATGTAATTAGATTTATCTTTATAAAAATGCAAACATTTTATTTTATAAAATAGTATTATTAATAATATATTTTATTAAATAAAAGATTATAATATTAATAATATATTTCATAAATTCTAAGTTGCATAGCCTTTTTGGGAAGACTTTAACTCGTTTTACATTATTGTAAGTATTTGTTTATAAGATTATTTTAAATTTGATTAAATATATTATTAATATTAAAATTCTAATTAACTATTTTATCTATTTCAAAATAGAGTTTTAATATTAATATTTTTAAGACATATTTATTGGAAACTTGTATACATTCCATAGGTGATATATTTTCACTCTTTTTGGATGAGATGTGTCGACTTATTTTTTAAAATTTTAATGGATGGGCCGAATTTAATATTTGAAGAATATGTTTTGTCTGATTAGGTAATCTATGGCTATGAGTGCTCTTCTCCTAGGCATTACAAATTAAATAAAAAAATTCAACTTGGAATTAATATTATAAGCAAATTACAGTAATGTGTCAGATCGTGTATGTCCTTGTTAATGTGGCAATTCAATTTGATGTTTTTGGAGCAAACTCTTCAACTTCAACATCCCCAAATGCCAAAGTCAAGAGTTTTATTTCCTGATGAGGTTTCTCGGCTCAATTGGTGCAATGGCTAGAATTTGATTAATTTTCTTGGTCATAATCGGGTAGCGATTATGTGGTGAAGAGACGATCAATGGATGATGAAGACAACGATCAAGCTGAAATCTTATCACAGACATACTCCAGAACAACTGCATGTACTTGCATTTCTTGTTTACAAGGTTTTCAAGGAATAGCCACATCCCTATGAATTACAAGGTTTTCAAGGAATGGCCCCATCCCTATGAAAAATAATTCCAACAACTAAGAAAAACATTCCATGTTAGGCCTCCCAAATAAAGTTCTCGTTTCAAAATCATTATGCATTTTTTTTATGGCCATGAAGGTTAAAACATTGTGCATAAGTCATAGAGAAATTCACTGAATTGTTTAAATGGACGTTAGGTGTCATGTATGCTAATTTTGTATTTTTATCATTTGGTAGGCTTCGAGAAGGCATTGTTGCTAAGTAATTTTGTCTGCAAAGGGGGAAATGAAGACCGTGGTCAATTTCACTCTTTTAATTAAACGACTGCATTCTCGAATTATATTTGAGTGGTTCCTTTGGCCATCAATGGTAATGTAGCCATAAATGTTATAATAAGGAAGGAATTCATGCTTCCAATCTTGCAATGAAGATTGTAAGCATTGTTTAGTTAAACAGATCTTAAAGATCGTGATCACATGGATGGAAAATCTATATTCGCATATTTAACTTTGAAATTAAAGTTTTACTCGTTTAATTCCTAGCTAAACCTTACTTTCCTTCCATGTTGTTCTTTAGATATTTTCGATAATATTCTAGACCCTAATTATTCTCATATACAAAATTTAAAATGAGTTGTGAGAGAATGGAGCAGAGATTTCAAAGTAACTATCGACTCCAAGGCATATATGAGCATAAATGATAATGTAATGGATGTCAAAGGATATGGAGAAGCTAAGAGGATTTAATGTCAGATGAGGAGGTGGTTTATAACTACTTTTTAGAAACTAGTGACAACAATGAAAATAGTTTTGTAAGTTTTAGCTGCGAAAAGTAATGAAAATTTGAATGTTCATCCTTAAATAGTGCAAATTTGTTTTTTTGTCATTGTGTAACAAAAAAAATTGAAATATTTCTAAATATTTTCATTAAGAATATATTTTGACAAATGTTTCGTAAGTGAAAATCTAATTGATGCAATGATAAACTTAATAAAAAGAATCCAATTAATTTAATTGTGCTTAAAATAAATATACTTAATAGAAAAACAATCTACATTTTTTGAGAAAAATATTACACACCTTAAGAAAAAAACCAAAATTAAACCATTGGAAAAACCAATTAGAAATTTAAAAATCAAATTCTACCATCATTAATTATTTGTTTTTATTTTTTTTATAAAAATATCCCTAAAAATACCTATTTTACTTAAACTCCTTTCATTAAATTTCTCAATCAATTTTCCACTTGCCTAAATATGCTTAATATTACAAATGCTTTTGATATTAATAGCGTGTCATTTAAAAAAAAAAATTAATACTACCAATATATTTTATAAAGAGTTATCTAAAAATTAAATCTTAAATATATATTTAAAAAAAAATATTTAAAAATTAATATTCAATCTTTGCTAATAACTTTTATTAATAAATTTTAAATCTCTAAAATTATAAACCATTTTTATTATTATTAAATAATGAATCCATAACAAGTGAGGAAAAATTTATTGAAGTAAGAAAAGAAAAAACAACTTGAACCGTGACAATGGATTAAAACTAAGTAACACCTAGAAACATTTATTCGAAATCTTAAAAAATCAATAATTAACTCATATCCCTTATAATAATTTAATCCCTCCTCTCTCATTCAAAAAAAAAACATATAAATTAAACCAACATTATCTAAAATCCTCCTTAAAAAAAAAAAAAAAATATATATATATATAAACAAATGATCATTCTAATTAAATATATAAAAATTTTCTTATAGTAAAACACTTCCCAAATCTAATTTATTTCATAACTAATCATTTAGTAATAATAAAAATAAAACTCTAATCATAATATATTAATTATAATGTTATAAGTAACATATGAATTTAAATTAAACAAATGAATTATAAATAAATCTCAACTACTTAACAAATAAATTATATGAAATTCAATTAATCGAATCCTTAATAGTTAAATTCCAAAAAAATAAAAATAAAAAATTCAAAAATTTAAAATATTAACAAACTAATATTCAATTAATCGAATCCTTAATAGTTAAATTCCAAAAAAATAAAAATAAAAAATTCAAAAATTTAAAATATTAACAAACTAATCAGATAATGGACGACTATATTTTCTATGTTATTCTTTTCATAACTCATATATATACTCTGCAATACAGCTCTTGTATACATCATTAATATCTTCTGAATATCTATTGAAGCATCTCTTGATGATGAACTCACTTGGTAGTCTGAAACGTTGGGTTCATAAAAATCTATAACAGATCATTCCTCCTCTATCAAAAACATTTTTATTATTATTTGTAGTAATTTTAACTACTACTTAAAATCCTCCTAATGATATATTAAATCTTTCCTTTTCGTGGAAACCTGATTGATACAATGGTAAACTTAATAGAATAAATCCAAGTAAAATCCCTGTATTTAAAATAAGTATACATAAATGAAGCCATCATTTTTGGGAAAATAAAATAAAAAATTAAAACAATTTAAAACAAGATTGGAAAGAAAAATTAAATTATTTAATTAAAAAAAAACAAACACTAAGAATACTTATTTTACTTAAACTCCACTTACACCACCTATCATTTTTTAACAAACTTACACTACCTATGACCATTTAAATATCAACATTTAAACTATGATAACGACTTCTAAATCCCTAAAATTCGAAACCATTCTCATTATTGTCCCTGCAACTGAAATTTTCTCCATAAACTCCTATATTAACTAAATAGTTTCATTTTAGGGTTTGGATTAAAATAGTAAACGTTCAAGTAATCCCCATGGAAGGAACCTAATGTTGAACTCGAAGGAAAAGAGTGAAATTTTATTTGGAAAGTTAAATATGTGAACAAACTAAATGGAACTAGACTAATTGAAAGTCAAATTAATTGGAAAGTAAATTAATTTTAGAGGTTTTTATTTAGTTTATTTTAAAATGATTTTTTATATAATAAGTTTACTATTTAATTATTTAATTTTATAATTTGTGTGAGTGAATTTTAAAAACTAGAAATGAATTTTAATAAAATTATTTAATTGAAATTAAATTAGAGGTTTTTAATTAAGTTTATTTTTATATTACTTTTCGATTTGATTATTTAATTATTTAATTTTATAATTTGTGTGAGTGAATTTTAAAAACTAGAAATGAATTTTAATAAAATTATTTAATTGAAATTAAATTAGAGGTTTTTAATTAAGTTTATTTTTATATTACTTTTCGATTTGATTATTTAATTTTAAGATTTTAAAGGAAAGGTGAAAATGAATTTTAATAAAATAATTAATTGAAGTTACATTATAATTAGAATGTAAATTGATGTATTTAGTGTCTTATAACAAATTAGTTTTATAAGAGTTAATTCGTTGATAGGTGTATATATTTACATTTTCCGTGAATGGAGATGTGTTGATTTATTTTTTTAAATTTTAATGGATGAGTAGGATTTAATATTATAAGAATATGTTTCATCTGATTATGTAATATATGGTTATGAGCGCTCTTCTCCTAGGTGTTATAAATTAAATAAAAAAAGTTCAACTTTATATTAATATTATAAGAAAATTGCAAGAACATGGCAGGTCATACTTGTCATTGTTAATGTGGTGATTCAATTCAATGTTTTTGGAGAAAACTCTTCAGCTTCAACATCCCCAAATGCCAAAACTGAAATCTTCATTTCTCTGCGTGGTTTATCGAATCGACTGGTGCAATGCCCAAATTTTGATTAAGATTCTTAATCATAATCAAGAAGCGGTTATGTGGGGAAAGAGACAATCAAGGGATGATGAAGACAATGGTCAAGCTGAAATCTTATCACATACATACTCCATAACAATAGTTTATAGGGTATTCAAGGAATAGCTCCATCCCTATGAATTACAAGGTTTTCAAGGAATAGCCCCATCCCTATGAAAAATAATTCCAACAACTTAGAAAAATGTTGCATCTTGGGCCTCCCCAAATAAAGTTCTTGTTTCAAAATCGTTATGCATTTTTTTATGGACATGAGGGTGAAAACATTGTGCATAATTCACATAGAAATTCACCGAACTATTTAAATGGACGTTAGATTTCATTTCTGCTAATTCTGTATTATTATTATTGGAAGGCTTTGAGAAGACATTGCTTCTAAGTAATTTTCTTTGTGAAGGGGGAAATGAAGATCATGTTCAAAATTTGCACGGATGTCGAATCAATTTAACTCTTTTAATTAAATGGTTGCATCCTTGAAATCAATTTGAGTGGTTTCTCTAGCCATCAACACTAATGTAACCACAAATGTTATAATAAGGAAGGAATTCATGCTTCCAATCCTTCAATGAAGATTGGAAACATCTTTTAGTTAAACAAATCTTGAAGATCGTGATCACATGGATGGTGAATTGATATTCACATATTTAGCTTTGAAATTAAAATTTCACTCGTTTAACTCCTAGCTAAACCTTACTTTCATTCCATGTTCTTCTTTAAACATTTTTTATAATATTCGAGACCCTAATTATTCTCATATACAACTTTAAAATCAATTGTGAGAGAATAGAGTGGAGCTTTCAAAGCAACTATACAACTTTAAAATAAGTTGTGAGAGAATAGAGTGGAGCTTTCAAAGCAACTATCAACGCCAAGGCATATGTGAGCATAAATGATAACGCAATGGATGTTGAAGGATATGGAGAAGCTAAGACGATTCAATGTCAGATGAGGAGGTGGTTTACAAGTACTTTTTAGAATCACTAGTGACAACAATGACAATAGTTTTGTAAGTTTTGACGGTGAAAAGTCATGAAAATTTGAATGTTCATCCTTAAACAATGCAATTTTTTTTTCTTGTCATTATGTAACAAAAGAAATTGAAATATTTTTAAATATCTTTATGAAGAAATATATTTTGACAAATTGTTTCTTAAATGAAAATGGAAATCTAATTGATACGATGATAAACTTTAAAATTAAGGTAAAAGAATATTGAGAATTTAAACTTTATTTATATTACAGATTATTTTTTAATAAAAATGATTATTTAATTATTAATATTTAAACTATGTTAATGACTAAATTTTAATGATGTGATTAATCTGAAAAATATTTATTTATAATATAAATCACAAAAATTTTAATCTAACTTTTAAATCCCAAAAATTAATTAAAAAATTCTAAATCCCCAAAATTAAAAAACATTCTCATTATGGTCTCTAGCCACCGAAATTTTCTCCCTTTCATTTTAAAATCTAGATTAAAATGGAAACTGTTGAAATAATCCGCACTAAAAGAACCTGATGTTGAACTACGAAGGAAAAGAGGAAAAATTTAATTTCAAAGTTAAATATGCGAACAAACTAAATAAAACTAAAACTACACTAATTGAAAGTCAAATTAATTGGAAAATAAATTGATTTTAGAGGTTTTTATTTAGTTTATTTTAAAATGATTTTTAATATAGTAAGTTTATTATTTAATTCTATAATCTATGTGAATAAATTTAAAAAATTGGCAATGAATTTTAATAAAATAATTTAATTGAAAATCAAATTAGAGGTTTTAAAAGTTTATTTGTAATTTGATTATTTAATTTTAAGTTTTAAAAGAAAGTGTAAATGAATTTTAATAAAATAATTAATTGAAGTTACATTGTAATTAGAAAATAAATTAAATTATTTAGTGTTTTGTAATAAATTAATTTTATAGCCCACGGGGCTTTGGATTGACGGTGAATGGGTGCGCTGTTAAGGCACTCCTTGCGATAGGTCACCGGTTCAATTCCCTGTGGGTACTTAGTTTAGTCTTAACATAGAAAAAAAAATAAATTAATTTTATAAGAGTGAATTATAGTGTAATGTTAAAAAAGTCTATTTGGGTAGTTCAATTGGCAATGGCTGTGGAAATGAAATCTCACCAAACCGGAAGTCTTGGGTTCAAATCTTGTGCTATCCCCCAAGTGGAGTTAGAAGTTGGACATGATGAAGATGTAGCCCTACCAAAATTACAAAATAAAATAGTGTAATGTTAAAAAAAAAAATAGTTCTATATTCAATAGGTTTTTTTCCTTTACATTGTTTATATATATATATAAAATAAGATAACTAGTTATATTAAGTTTATTTTATGAATATCATTTTAAAATAATTTTGTAATGTTTTTTTATATATTATTATTATTATTATTATTATTATTTTTAATATTTATATTTTGAAGAAATTAAAAAAAAAATTAGGAAAACAAATTAAATGTCCTAAAATACATAAAATATTAATCCAAGGATTTAATATAAATCCCTTGGGTATATAATCCCTTGTGTTTATAATTATGGTTAACTATAGTGTGAAAACCAAGCATGTTCAACCATCCTCAACCATCGTCATTCATGGTCAACCGTGGTCCAACATCACGTTGTGACAAAGATTGCTCAATATGAAAATCAATCATGGTAAACCATGGTCAACCATGGTCAATCCTGGTCAACCACAGTCAATCATGGTTTATATGAAAATCAACCATGGTCAATAATTTTCCAATGTCACATTATGAAAAATATTGTCTTAATGTGAAAATCAACCATTGTCAACCATGGTCAAGCAAGGTCAACCATGGTCCAACATTGCATTGTGACAAATATTATCTCAATATGAACATCAACAATGGTCAATAATCATGGTCACATTGTGACAAAGATTGTCTCTGGGTCCAACGTCACATTATGACAACCATGGTAAACCATTGTCAACATGGTCAACCATGGTCACCCATGGTTCAACATCATAATTTGACAAAAAATGTCTCAATATGAAAATCAACCATGGTCAAACATGGTCCAATGTCACATTATTACAAACAGGCCTAGAATTTGACGTCCTATAGGACGTATTTCGTGTTCCAAGACGTATTTGATGGCCATTGAAAAAATTTCCACATCAAAGTTGACGTGTGTTATACACTTGTAACCTGTCAAAATGACGTTTAATTTCAAATTTCAACCGTCAAAATTGATAATACCTCTACAAACAAACTTAATGCCTAGAATTATGAATGGACTGAATCGGTACAAAAGAGAGTTTGTAATGCCTAGAATTATGAATGGACTGAACCAGTCCAGAAGAGAGTTCAAACTTAGTGGCGTATGGTTTTGGTTTGGAAAGAGAAAGGCAAAGAGATAATTTAATTTTACGATGATTGAAGACTTTATCTATTGAATATTTATAGAACAAAATATATAAACTCATAACTGGTTAATATTTAGACATATTTATTAAATATTTAAAATTAAAATTTATATAAACTCATATATCATTTCATTTTTATTATTATTATATATATATATATATATATTCTTTTATTTTTACAAAAAATATTTGTAATTTTATATTAATTATTTATTTTATATATTAAATAGTTATAAAGTAAAATTAATTATTAATTTTTCTATATTGAATATCCAAATCATCACCTTCTCACGTCTATTTTTGCTTTCTATATTAGAGAAAAGATTATTTAACCTTCATGGATTCCTGCCACATTGTTGTTGTGCTCCCCTATTGTTCTCTTATTCACCTTTTCTTTGTTTAAAGCAAATTTTTCAAAATTAACCTGTCTATATTATAGAAAAGATTATTTAGCCTTCATGGACTCTACAACATTATTTTTGTGCTCCCCTTTTGTTCTCCTATTTACCTTTCCTTTGTTTAAAGCAAAATTTTCACAATTAGTGTGTTTAACATAACCATTTTATTTAACTTTTCACAAAGCTTCATGTTGAAATAAGCCTTGATTTGTTTAGCTAATTTAGGAAGAAACAACATATTCTCGGAAGGAGATTAATGAATTTTGAAGTGTAAAAAGTAGTTGAAAAAGAGTTTTTGATAAGGGGAGGTTGATATTCATAAATTTGCTTAAAACATGGAGATTAAAACGCGGAGATTAATGAAGGTTGAAATGAAAAAAGTAGTTGAAAAACAGTTTTTTGATAAAGAGAGGTTGACACTCACAAATTTGCTTAAAACGTAAAATGAGAGGCATGAAAAATAAGGTTGAAATGCAAAAGGTAGCTCAAAGAGAATTTTTTGATAAAAGGAATTCGACACTCACAAATTTTCTTAAAACGTAAAATGAAAGGCGTGAAAATTACTAAAATGTCATTAAATTTTCATTTCCACGGTAGCAAGAATTTGAAATTCCTGGCCTGGTTACAAATATTGTCTCAATATGGAAATCAATCATGGTCAACAGTGGTCCAATGTCGCATTGTGACAAAGATTGTGTAAATATGAAAATCAACCATGGAAAACAATGGTAAACAATGTTTTTTTTAGGATTTATAATATTTATCTCAGGGTTTAAATACCTTGGGCTTATAATATTAAACTTGTCGGTTTAATATTGTTCCCTTGGGTTTTTGGTATTAATCCCTTGTGTTTATTAGTCCCTTGGGTTTATTAATCTAAGGACTCATATTACTAAGGTGTAATATTATTCGTAGGGTTTATAATATTAATCCTAGGGTTTAATATAAATATCTTGGGTTTATAATCAAGGCCAACCATGGTCCAACATTACATTGTGACAAAGCTTGTCTCAATATGAAAATCAACCATGTTAAACCATTGTAAACCATGATCAATCATTGTTAACCATGGTCCAACATCACATTGTGACAAAGGTTGTCTCAATATGGAAATAAACTATGGTTAAACATGGTCAACCATGTTCAGTCATGGTCATCCATGGTAAAACATAGTCAAATGTCACACCATTACAAAGATTGTTTCAATATGAAAATAAATGATGGTCAATCGTTGTCAATGATCGTCAATGATGGTCAACCATGGTCCAATGCCACATTGTGACAAAGATTGTCTCAATATGAAAATCAACCATGCTCAACCATCGTCGACCATGACCAACCATGGTTAACCATGGTTCAATGCCACAATGTGACAAAGATTGTCTCAATATGAAAATCAACCACGGTCAATAATCATGATCACATTGTGATGAAGATTGTCTCTTGGTCTAACGTAACATTATGAAAACCATGGTCACCCATGTTCAACCATGGTCCAATTCCACATTGTGACAAAGATTGTCTCAATATGAAAATCAACCATAGTCCAAGGTTGCATTGTGACAAAGATTGTCTCAATATGCAAATCAATCATGGTCAACCATGGTCCAATGTCACATTGTGAAAAAGATTGTGTCAATGTGAAAATGAACCATGGTCAACGATGGTCAACCATGTTTATTTTAGGGTTTATAATATTTATCTTAGGGTTTATATACCTTAGGTTTATAATAATAAACCCTTGGGTTTAATATTATTCCCTTGAGTTTATAATCCCTTATGTTTTAAGTATTAATCTCTTAGGTTTATAATATCAATCCCTTGGGTTTATTAGTCCTTATAGTTTTTAGTGTCACTCCCTGATGCAGGAGCATCGACATTAGCCAACAATGTGGAGGATTGTCCACATGTTGTGGCTAATCCCAGTAAAATTCATTAATTGTTTGGTCGAATTCGGGATTACTGAGAAGGATAAAACTTCTCAAACAGTTTGTTATTGAAATAAGTATGAGATTGCCTTATTTTAAATTAGAGATAAGATTTGCTAAATATGTGTGCACAAGAACTAGTAAATAGGGAATTCTGTTAGAGTTTTAAAAATAGATGATTATGTATCAATTTGTTAGCAGAATTACTGGAAGGATTAATGAGAGGAAATTGTAATAAGTGAGGAGATCTTTGCAGTGTTGGGGGTGTTACTGTGTGGAGCGAAAGCTCAAATTTGCAGGGAGTGAGTGTGGGGTTCTTTTGTATGGAGCGAAGCTCAGAAGTTGTTGTGTGTGAACTGTGTTTTATTTGACATAGGATTTTTCTTATGTAATTGAGACAATGCGAGACTTTGTTTTTTCTGTTTGTTAAGAATAAAAAAATAAATATTGTGTCTCTTTATATAGTGTGCCGTGGAGTTCGAATACTGGTCTTCTGTTTAAAATCGCTTGAATTATTGATGGTCTGTGTATTTGTATATTATATTGTAGAAATTCCTGTGTTTAAAGTGATCCTGGCATCGTTGAATCTGTGAGCAGGAAGAAATCTGTTAACACAGAGAATGGGCACAAGAAAATCATTTAGTGTAACTTTTGAGCAGATTTAAATTACAATCAGTTGATTGGTATGATATATCAGGTCCAATAATCCATGGGAACGGATTGACTGTGTTTAAAAAAAAAATTGCATTATATGACAATGGAATGGATGTGGAAGGTTTATTAATTTTATGGGAAATCGGATCCAATAGATATCGCATTTCTCAAAAAGAAATGACACTGAACCCAACGATTGGCGATTTCCAATTATATCACATCTGAACTGTGGGCGTTATTAACAGTTTTGGCTTCCAAAACGTGGTGACTTATGATTGCCGATTGTAATTGCATTGGAGTATAGAGATTTGGATCGGATCGCAAGCTTGGAGCGCGTAGAACAGTGATTGATATTATATCAGTGTTTGATGGAGTTGGAGTACCTTAAAAACAACGATTGATATCTCATCAAATCATGGGGAAAATACCAAATTCCTGTGGTTTATTACAATTCAGCTAATTGTGAGTTGATTCGAGCATTGGTTGAATAGATCTGGGTTGCATTGAATGTTTTGATATAACAATATTTATGAAATTGTTATGAACAGTATTTAGCACTGTTTTAAATGGTTATATATGAATTCGTTAGCTGGAGATTTAAATGCGTGGCAACTTCAGGACCAATGAGATCTGGGTTTATTTGAAGGGCATAAACAAGTGTCACAGCTTGAGATGAATGTATGCTGTAGGAGCATTGGAATTAAAACAAACGAGTTCGAGGTTGAAGCAGATTTCAATTCCAAAAACTGGAGAGAGCAGTATTAATTGAAATAACATGCTGAAGGACCAGAGGCCTAACTATAGAAATCGATTGAAGATGGAGATTCTGTATGAGTGAAGGCGCAGTGCACAAATGGGAGAAAAAGTGTATTTCTGGTGATCGATTTGGTAAGTTCTAATTAGCAATAGAGGTTTTGCAATCGACTTCAGTTAATGTCAATTTCTGAAGTCTGTATATGTATCGATCCTTTAAAGAGAAAGGATTGAATCGAAAGTTCGATTAGAATCAGTGTTAGAACATTAGCATGATGGGTCGATCTTATGGAGGGCGCGATTGTTTTGAGGAGAATCTGACTGAACTAGTGTGTAAAAGTGTTTGTGAAATTGCCAGGATTTGAGATTTTAAGAGCTAATTTCTGAGATGCATTTTATATGCATCAATTGAAGTATGATTCTGGGTTTGCAGGGTCAACCTGCATCATTTTGGTATTAGAGCCTGGCTTTGTTGAAATTGAATATGTTTGTTTTCTGAATGAAGTTTAGTACCAGATTACAGCAGAGAGGAAATTCGTTCAAAATACAGGTGACAGCTTAAGAAAGAATGAAGACTGCAGCAATCTAGACTAAGAGAAGTTGTGAGAGAAGAACCAAATGTGTTCTTAAAAGCAGAATAAGGAAAGTCCTTAGAAGTGGCAGTGAACCTGTAGAATTCAACAAGAGATTGGACAGAGGACAATTGAAGTGTTCTCGAAAGAGAAAGTGAGAGATTGCAGAAGCCTAGAGGGAGCAAAGGTGTTGCTCAAGAGAAGATTCCAGATAGGGGATCGTGCTTACCAAAAGACTGAGTGAGGAGAGCTTAGTGAGGTAAGATTGCAGTAAGGAGGACTTACTGTTGCAGAGGTTTGTTGCAGAGGTGCGAGGAGCTCATGGAAAGAGAGGAGCAGAAAATGACTATAGATAGTCATAGCAGAAGTTCACAAAGAAGCCACAGCAGAAGGGAAGATGCCAAAGCAAATGGCATGAGGATGAGTCAAGAAGAGTTTGACCGAGAGAAAGCTGAGATAGATTTTCAGATTGGAATATTGATGAAGATGTTGCAGAAAAGTGTTTGGACCATGAGGAAAAGAGTAAAATGGCCAAGACTACGGGAAAGGAGAAATCAGCAAGTGAAGTTAGAGATAGTAGAAGAATGGAAAAAGATTGAGCAGATATTGAGTGCTCAAGAGGAATCAGAGAAACTCATAGAAGCAAAGGTAGAATTGGAAGTCTCCAATTGCAAACCAGAACAAGGTGAAATGTTGGGGGAAGAAGATAATGAGAAGTCAGTTGAAGATCTTTTGGACTACTGGTAGAATTCAGAACAATGCGAAGATATGTTGACAAAGGAAGCAGATGAGGCAATGAAGCCTTGTGATTTTAATTCTTATAGTTTGTGTATGTTTGCAGGATATGCAGAGGATGATGGATAGCCTAATGAAGTTGTCACAACCAGGAATGAAGATCTTGAGGTAAAGTATGATGGTGAATCCCTTTTAGAGGAAGAAGGCGTTGATATATTGAAACAGAAGGAGTTCATAGATGAAATCCTGTTTGGTGTAAAAAAATCAGATGAGGTTGATATAGGCCAGAAGTCTAATGACAATTCCATAGTGGGACTACAAAAAGGTAAACCAATGAATTTGTTTAATGGAATTGATGAAAGATGCTTGCAATATGATGATGTGGAAAACAGGTCAACTCAAGAGGATTGTCAGGAAAAGAATGAAGCTGAGAATGGAAATTGTGATGAACTGCTGGAGAGATTTCACAAGGAAATAAAATTCTTGGAAAGATTACTCAAGGAACCCAAAGGAGAAATGAAGCTTACAGAACCTGATGGAGGAAAAGGTGTCGAAGACAACATTAATAAATATGATGCTGAAATCAGAGAAATCGAGCAGCGATTATTTGAAGGTGAGATGAAAGATCAGGAGCAACAAAGGAGTTATGTCCTCAAATGCATGAAGGAGACAGAAATATTAACTCAGCAAGATGAATATGGAAGTAACCAGAAATTTGGAAAGAATGATCAGCTACATGAGAATGAATTTGAGGGAAGCATTAAATTGCAGAAGCATAGAAGTTGGCAGCAGAATGAAGAACCAGAAATTGGTCTGGCAGTACAAAGAAAGATAAGTGAAGACCGAAGATACAGATGGAGACTGAAGAAAAGGGTGAAATGGAAGCTATTGCAATGGAGGTTGAATGGCAAACTGATGAACGAGTTCAGGAAACTAGAACAAATTCATATTGATTTGAAGTCACCGCAAGAAGGATCCACTGAAATCCAAAAGATCTATGATGGAGGATTGGTGCTTGAAGCATCAAAAGAAAATGGAAGGTATTGTATTTTGAAAACTGAAGGTTGTTATGTGTTTGCAGGTCACATTGACTTGAGGAAAGACAAATAGTTATTGAACACTGTTGAAGAAATGACTACTCATAGTCACATGCAGAACAAGGAGGATGGTAAAAGAATTTTTGAATTCAAAGGATACACTGAGTCATTGAAGATCCTTGATCTTGAAGAAAGCCAGAGTGAAGGAGGATTAAAGACAGATATTGTGGACAATGCAGTTAGTAAATATGGGGCAGAACTTTTGAAAGAACTTCCAGATGAGATGGCGGATTTGTACAAGTCGAATCTTTTGATGAGGAAGCTAGGTAAAGCATTTGTGTTTATTGAGTTGATTAATTTTGATGAAGATTTATATGCAGGAAAAGGGCAGTGTGAAGTCGATCTGAACCAAGAAGAACAGATTGGATTAATGGAAGGTATGATGGAATTTGAAGCAAGGAATGATGAAGTCATGAATGAGAAACCAGAAGAAGAACTTGGGAAACGACATTTGTACATTTCAGAAATGTATTGGAACAAAGATTATGATGTTCTAATTCAAGAACACAATCAGTTGCAGCAAAAAAGTATTCAGCACACGAGGAGTGAAATGGACAATGAATTGGATGAGTTGTGGAAACTGATACTACAGCATTCCAGTAAAACAAATGCAGGACAAAAGAAGAAAGGAAGATTGGCTGGAAGAAATGGTACAGGTGAAGGGAATGGAAAATTTCAAATTAAAGTGAGGAAAGTAGCAGCAAAATATGTGAAAAGGACAGCAACAGATAGTGAGGAATTACAGCACAAAGGCGGAAGACTTGAGGGACAAACAACAATAGTAGTAACCAAGGACAGACTATCAAACCAAGTATGGGATCCAGGAGGACATAGAATAGAATTGCATGATCAGGAGATCATGGTTAGTTTAAACTTTGGGAGTCTGATGCAGGAGCATCGGCATTAGCCAACAATGTGGAGGATTGTCCACATGTTGTGGCTAATCACAGTAAAATTCATTAACTGTTTGGTCGAATTCGGTATTACTGAGAAGGATAAAACTTCTCAAACAGTTTGTTATTGAAATAAGTATGAGATTGCCTTATTTTAAATTAGAGATAAGATTTGTTAAATATGTGTGCATGAGAACTAGTAAATAGGGAATTATGTTAGAGTTTTAAAAATAGAAGATTATGTATCAATTTGTTAGCAGAATTACTGGAAGGATTAATGAGAGGAAATTGTAATAAGCGAGGAAATCTTTGCAGTGTTGGGGGTGTTATTGTGTGGAGCGAAAGCTCAGAAGTTGTTGTGTGTGAACTGTGTTTTATTTGACAGAGGATTTTTCTTATGTAATTGAGACAATGCGAGACTCTGTTTTTTTTGTTTGTTACGAATAAAAAAATAAATATTGTGTCTCTTTATATAGTGCGCTGTGGAGTGCGAATACTGGTCTTCTGTTTAAAATCGCTTGAATTGTTGATGGTCTGTGTATTTGTATATTATATTGTAGAAATTCATGTGTTTAAAGTGATCGTGGCATCGTTGAATCTGCGAGCAGGAAGAAATCTGTTCCATTTCACAAGCAGGACCTTTCACAGAGATAAATAACACAGCAAGCTTGCGGAAATATGAACTGGTGGACTTTATTATATGGATGCAGACTTTACATAAAGATATTTTTCTTTACAGAGATCGACTATCATTGCATTTACCGGACTTTCTACCGTTCGCAAGGAACAAGTATTACCGGAGGCTACCTGGCAATAGACAGACTCTGCCTCAGAAATTTCACAAACTTACAGATTTACAGACTTTTCCTTATTGGTTCAGCCACTTTAGGTTCTCACCAGTGCCGAGCACACTGATGCGCAGGCTTCCAAACCAAACCTATAAGACTTGAGTGAATATTTCGTGATGCAAGCAGATCAGACACTATGGTCCGCAGATGCAGAGCAGGAAAATCACTCGACTCAAAACTATAAACTCTAAACACAAGACTCAAGACTCAAGACTCTCTCCAAACACGAATGAATCTTACTTCACAGCTAGCTCTTATTTATAAGCTGGAAGGGAACAAGCATTCGTGAATGGGCTGTGTACATCCTTATGACTCAAAAGCAAAATATTTTGAATAGATTTGGATTGTCTACCGAAAGCAGGATTCGAGCATAGGACAATATCGTCCTATGATATCTTGTCCGTGAATGGGCTATGTACAATCTGATGACTCAAAAGAAAAATAGCCGAAAGCAAGATTCGGGCATTGGGAAATATCGTCCTATGATATCTTGTCCGTGAATGGGCTATGTACAATCTGATGACTCAAAAGAAAAATAGCCGAAAGCAAGATTCGGGCATAGGGCAATATCGTCCTATGTTATCTCGTCCCTACTCTTTTACAGAGAGCCGGAGGCATGTGGGGACCGAATCTTGGTACAGACAAAATATTACACAGAGGATATTCATAAAAGAGAACCCTCGAAAGACTGAAATGATTAAAAGACGAGATATGCAAATCTCGGTTTGTACAAAGTGGAGATTCCAAGACGAGGGAATCCACGAAAGCTCGTCCAGCACCATGGTCGGCCGGAAAGACATCAATCAAAGGTATAGTAATCAATCTGTGGGTATGTGTAGTATTGATACCTCCATCTATCAATCAAGTAATTGGAATAATATTGTACCCACACTTCCTTTTCAGTTTCCCAAGTTGAGTTATCATGTGGATCTGGTAATTCCAATTCATTAAGGTTCAAGAATGGGTTTAAAACCGGATCAGCTTGTCGGTGGAATTCTTCATAATTAGCACTAGGGCTTATCCTTCTACATTTGTAATGATTCATTACGAACCATCTGATATGACCACATCTTCTGATGCCATTCAGAAAATCAGTACTACTGACATGCATTAAATCCCTTAGTGGCTTATACAGTACATCAGTCATAGTCATTGGGCTCCGGGGACTGAAATTTGGAATCCTCAACATATGCAAAGAATATGGTCTTATGATGAGAGGTGATAAACCATACTTTTCCCACCAATCTAGGAACCATTCAGGAACAGGGTCATCTTCTTCCATTTCTTCCACTGGAACTCCTTCGAATATGAAAGAAAACTGCAAAGAGTAAAACATGTTAGTGGAAAAATTCTGCATATTCATTGCTGTGTAGAATGCCTCTTGTTGTCGATCAGGATCATAATTTTCTCTGTCAAGATGGTTATCAAACCTTCTGAGTGTTATGTGACAACTGGTGATCCTATTGTCATCTTCATTGTCCCTTTCAATTACATAGGCAATGCTTCCAATTTGTCTTAGATAATCCAAAGCTTCAAGAGCTTCATTATTGGCTTCATCCTGATGAGGATCTGTCCAAAGGAAATCAATGCCTGTTCTATATCTGACTTCTTTGATTGGTCTCCAATCATCATCATCATGATCTAAAAGGCTCTTATTTAAATCATATGAGACCCATCCAGAAGAAGTCTCAATTTCTACAGTATCTTCATGCCTTCTGATGAAATTGCACTTCAAATTCATAATTGAATGTTCAGACAAAAACTCCCGACTCAACATATCCGCAAAGCTGTTCTTATCTCCTTTGACAAATTCAATGTCAAAATTATATTGACTGAGCTGCATAATCCATCTCACCATAGCAGCGTCTTCAAAATCACATTTGTGAATGGCATATTTTAATGCCTGGCAATCTGTCTTGATGGTGAACTTGGTGTAAATGACAAAATCTCTGAATTTTTCTATTCCCAAGCAAACTGCTCTAAGCTCTTTCTTCAGACTGGACCAATTTAATTGGTTCTTGGCCCATAATCCAGATGCATATTGACATATTTCAATCTCATTTTTATTGCTGGGGTTCTTCTGGCATAAAACTGCGCCCCAACCTTCATAGCTGGCATCTGTCATAATGATTTTCTCCCATTCTTCTCTGATAGGGGAGAGAGGCTGAATGTTTCTGACTTTTTCTTTTATTGCCCTGACTGCCTGTGTGCAGTCATTATTCCATGGAATTGGATCTTTCTGAAGCCGTTTATTTAACAACTTCCTTTCCTGTGCACAATGCTTCAGAAACTTAGAAATATAATTCAAACTTCCCAAAAATCTCTGCAACTGTGTTTTATCCTTAATTTCATCAGGGAAGTGATCAACAAAATTTAAACTCCTTTGGATTACAGTATAAGATCCATACTGTATATTGTAACCCAAAAAGTCTATCATTGGCCGAAATAACTTCATCTTGGATTCTAATAAAACTATACCCATCTCTTTGACCCTGCGAAGAAAGATTTTCAAGTGTTTAATATGGTCAGCAATATTATCAGAATGAATCAGTAAATCATCAATATACTTTTTCAGGAATTCTTCCATTCCTTCAAAAGTTTCATCCATTATTCTCTGGAAGGCTGAAGGAGCATTGATTAGGCCGAATGGCATGATATTCCATTCATAATGCCCTTTAGGTATAGAAAATGACGTCTTCCATTTGCCTTCCTCTTTGATTCCTACTTGCCAAAAACCAGATTTGAGATCAAATTTGGAGAATATTTTTGACTTTGACATCTGGGCAAGTATGGAGGATGGCTTGGGCAAAGGATATGCATCATAATCCAAAATACTATTCAGAGGTTTGTAATTCACAACTAACCTTGGCTTACCTCTAGCAATTTCAGCATGCTTATTAACATAAAATGCAAAACATGCTATTGGGCTCTTACTTTTCCTGATAAGCCCTTTCTTTAAGAGATCCTTTATTTCTTCTCTGCAAAGCTTCATCTGTTCTTCATTCATTGCCACTGCTTTGGATCTCCTTAATTTTCCGCTGAAGTCTTTTTTGAGAGGAAGTTCTACTTCCTGTTTCTTGATATGCCAGAAAGCACTTGGATCGTCTGAACAACACTCTTTGAATTTAGCAGTGAGATTTGCTATTTCAGAGGCATATTTTCCATTATCCAAATGTTCTTCTGTTTTTAATACTTCTCTTTTTACTTCCATTTTTGCCAGAAGATTTTCCATTCTCTCCAGTCTTTTAATCCTAATTGGAGAATTAGAATTAATAAATGGAAAAAAGACTTCCTTATTCTGAAGGCTGATAAAATATCCATACCTCTGGGTCTTTGCATCAAATTTTGCTCCATGCATGCTAAAATTCTAAAAAAATGGGGTCCCAAGGTACATTGCACAATCTAGTCCTGGGACAACGGGACAAACCAAATGAAATCCAATTTTTTCTGTAAGTAGAACATCTATTTCTGCTTCATACTTAGTTGGGATATCACCACTTGCAGTAATCACTCTCGGACATGTTGTTGGCCTTCGATGATGCATACCAACTACAGTATCACTTACAATATTTAATTTGGAACCAGTATCCATAAGAACTTTCCAGAACTCATACTGGTTTCCAATATTTACCTTCATTTTGACACAATACATGACATCTCTATTCATGCTATTGCATCCAAAGTCTGTTCTTGCCTTTTCCTCTTCTTCTCCTTCTTTCGCGCTGTATTGTGGCTGAACTTGTCTTGGATGATAAGTCCAGTTTTCTGTTTTTCCTGAAACAGGTCCTTGTGATGAAGAGGCAGGAGATGCCTGTGCATTCAATATCCTTAGACTTAGTTCATTGTGTTTTTCAACACACAGTCTCCTGTTCTCCTTGATTGTTTTTCTCAGTTCCTTAATTGCCTGATGAACTGCAGGCAAAGTCTGTGACAGATCTTCTCCAAAATCTTCATTTCTAAATTGTTTGGTTAAGGCCTCTACTGAGAAAAGAGTAGCAGGAGGCACATACCCTTTATTTGGAGAATTCTTCAGGCTAGAAGGTGTTTTCTTCAAATGTTCTGTTATCAAAGATCTGTACATATCTTTCATCTGTGGATCAGTAGCAGCCATCATCTGTGAAAAAATATTTTTGCTGGTCTCATCATAATCAGTCTTCATCATTCTGACTGCATTACATGTACAAACATCAGGATCATCACAGTCACAATATTTACATTCTGTACAATGTGGGTCATTACAAAATTATTCATCAGATGACTCTTCTGAGTCAACAAAGTTAAAATCATTTTCAGATCCAGAATCAGAAGATACAAGCTCATCACAACTGCTAGGAAGATCAAAATAATTTATCTTTCCTTTCTTATTTCTATACTGAACTTTCTTCTTAGATGAATCCTTAATTTTGTTTGGACAGTTTGGAGCTGTGTGGCCTTTTTTGTTACAATTGTAACAAATTATTTCTCTGTCTTTGGAAAACATTTTTGTATGCTTATAAGGTTTTTCTTTGTGATGTTTTCCTTTTGGTTTTTCTTGGGAAATCTGGTAATTCTTTTTGAAATGTCTTTTCTTTCTTCTGTTATGCCCCTCAGAATTTCCAGCTTTACCAAGGTGCCATTTCTTACAGAGCTGCTGGTAACCATGAGGCTTTTTAGGATTAGTAGCTGCTATAGAAATCTTCATTTGTGAACATAATTCAACAATGATAGCCTTTACAGCTTGTTTGATTATACCAAATTTATAATCACCAACCTTCCCTGGTAATTTATTGACAATAGCAGAAGAAACCCATTGGGGAAGGGATGCAACAAAAATTTCCTTCCATTTTGGCTCAAGAATGAGATCTGGAGTCAATGTGTGCAATCTATGAAGGAATTCATTAAAGTATTCATCAAAGTGCTGCATATTATGCAATTTCATGGCCAGCAGAGTAATGGTCGTAATATCATTGGTTATCTGGGGGAAACCAATGAATTTGACAATAATGGCATAGAGGAGTTTTCCTATCATATTGCTGACAGGCATACGAGTGACAGGGTCCATGTGAGTAGTGCCATCCTCATTTAGGACAACAACTTGTTCCCAATCAGCAAGGAGACTTGGCTCTTTTAATGTCTCAGCTTTTAGCCAAGAATCTAATGTACCCTCAAATCCTCCAATTATCCTTCTCGTGGCATTAGTAGGACCTATATCATCTACAAGATAAGTCCTATAGCAAACAAGCATGGAGTGTAATACAGACATGATTTCAGCTTCAGTGCAATTGTCAATATTCCATGAGTAGGTAGAGTTTGCAGACCAATCCTTATGGTATTCTGATTTCATAAGGTCTCTGCGGTCAGGAGCAGGATTCCATGTAGTCTCCCATCTCGATCTGGAAGATGTAGCATTGACCTGATCTTTATCATCATCAGATTGTTCTTGGTCTGTCACAGAGAAGTTATTGATACAGATTTCAAGGTCTTCAATTTGTGGTTCTGCTTCTATCTTATGAAGACTCATGTCAAACAATGATGCTTCTATCTTATGAATACTTGTATCAAAACTTTCTTCTTCATCTTTAGTGGATATATCTTCCAACATGAAATTAGAGGATTCAGGCTTGCTTGATTCTTCAGTTTCTTTGGATTGTTTTATGGCAGGATGTGGGCTAAAGAAACTGGGATTTGCAAACAAAGAATATGGATGAGAGGAAGTAGGAGGTGGAAAGGTTATAGAACTGGGTGTCCTGATGAGGCTTTCCACAGAAGGAGTAATAGAATATGGAACAGAAGTCTTGGGTTCTGAAAATATAGTTGCAGATTTATAAGCTTCGACCCTAGGCTTCTTTTTCAGGGATTCTATCCCTTGAGATACTTCCCAAACCTGTTTTTTGACAAAGTCTAGAGAAGTATTGATTTTTACTATTTCTTTTCCATGAGCAGAGGCAGCTTCATGGGTTTTCTTTTCTATCTGGCCTGTTTGTAGAGACAACCTGTCAAGGCTCTTAGCAAGAGCTTTATCATTTTCTGCTAGAGTAGTTACACTGCTATTCAAACAAACTGTATTATAATCCTGCTTTCTCAAAATACTTTCAAGCATAGTCTTCATTTCAGAATTAGCAGCTTCAATACTCACAAATTTAGAACTAACAAATTTCTCAAGGCTAGACAGAGCCAGATTGGTCCAGTTGGTAGCAGCAACTGAGTCTCTTGCTGCCAATGAGGGATCATCAACATGAGATGGAAGTAATTTGTACAATTTTCCATCTTGACTTCTTATCACAAAATTTTTCCAAGGGGGAAACTCTGTGTCTGTTTCCAAGAGGTTTCCATCAAGGAGTTCCCACTTGTGTTTATTTGGAGTTCCAGTCCATATCATATTTACTTGGAGTTGAGAGCAAATTCTTCTTAGTAATTTCTCTCCTTCAATTTGAATAGCAATCAGAGGTCTAGGAATATTTGGCTTATCCATCATACTCTGAGTTTTAGGCTGAAATACATGGGCCTTTAAAGGAGGAGGAATCACTACTGGATTTTCTTTCAATTTTTCTTCTACAAATTTCTCTGGATCCTTGATTCTTTTTTGCTTGGCCTGATTTCTGAATTGTTTCATCAAGGATTGTTCAATTATGTTTGCAGAAGGGTAATACCATTCATAGAATGATATCCACTGGTTTTCTGCCTTCATCCATTCTTTCCATTTTTCAACATTCTGTCTATTGAAGGTACGACGATCATCTCCTGGAAGAAGCATCACTTCTTCGAAATACAAATGTTCCTTTTCATGTGTGAACATGTCCTAATTGAACATTTTCTTTTTCCATTGATCATCTGGATCATATGGACTTATACCCTTATAAATCTTTAAAAAGGCAACTATCTCTGAATCAGAAGGAATTTCTACATGCTTTGGAATTCTATCAATAGGATTTCTTCTGTATTCAGGAATAGATGAAGAATCGACATAACCCAAACCACAAGTGGAAGAACTAGAAACTGTATGTACAAGTAGTTCTTGTGGGTTAAAGAATACCACTTTTTTGTAACATTCCTTGGAGGAATCAGACGGAGGAGTGAATTTGATCATATTGATCCTATGACGTTCTGATGACTCACCATGTGGTGTAGGCGGTTCTGAGGAGAATTGGCAAAATGTTTTTGAGCAGTGTGGATGGTCACAGACTGAGCTGAATGGCTGAGATGGGCCTGGCTGTGAAAATAATCTTCTGATGGAATCATACACTGCTTGGTCAATTACAAATTGCGGAGGTGCAGAGGTTTGAGCAGGATGTAATTGGCTTATTGTAGTTGGAACAGCAAAGACAGAAGCAGAGGGTCCACCACGCTGGACTGTGCTGATTCTGGGAAATCGTGTGGTAACTTTACCAGCTATTTCTGTAATGATTGACTAGGCTGCAGCAACAGGTTTCTTTACAGGCTTACCCCAATTTGTTACCCAATTGTCAAGAGGACATAAATCATTACGAGAAACATATACTGGTGCTACAGGATTGCAAGATGAGTCATATTGGATGAGAGTGACTCGACCTTCATCTCTGTCAGGACTATGTAATACAGCAGGAATTGTTGTATTATAAAATCGGACACAGGTAATGTAAAAGATGGCCAAATTTTTTGATTTTGTTTTGAAGTTTTCATATCCTACAGTCTGAATACCTAATGTTAGGCATTGCAGGAAATTTGGGTCATCTAATGCAACATACAAGTCTGGAAAAACATCATACTGTACAGGGTCTTCAACAAGGCTTGTCTCAATGCCACCTATCATGGCTTGTGTAAATGTAGTCCATCGATTATCAAATAGGGCTGAGAATACATAGGCTTTTTGGCCTTTTCTATGCAACGCATTCAGTCCTATCCTCACCATCCCTAGATGGGCGTACTGATAACCAGCTTTGAGAGCTGCTTTGATATGTTTGGCCTCTAAGAGAGAGATGGTCAACATAGCATTCAATGTTAAATCAGCTTTAATGGATTTTTCTTTGATTTTTATCTGGCTGAGGGCATGGAAATTAAAAGAGGAAAGTCCTCGATAAACATCCTGAGGAGAGACTGGTGGAAGTTTCCAGTTTACAGTAGGGTCTGTTTCTTCTTGCTCAATTATTGCAGAATTACCAGAAGTAGATTCAGATCGACATAAACCTTCTAAACCAGATCTTAGTTCTTCTTCAGTCTTTATAGATTTAAAATGCTTTGTTCCAAACATTCCCATAGACTCAGAAGATTCAACAGATGAATTTCTAGATGCATCCATTGTAGATTTAAGAAAGATAAATACTCATTCAAAGACTTACAGAAAATGATGAAAGCAGAATTGTGGCTTTCTTCTGAAGGAGAAATTGCGGCTTCCTCACGTACCAAAGTACGAATTCTCGTCCAACGTCTTCAACACCCTCGAACTCCAAACACAGAGAATGGGCGCAAGAAAATCATTTAGTGTAACTTTTGAGAAAATTTAAATTACATTCAGTTGATTGGTATGATATATCGGGTCCAATAATCCATGGAACGGATTGACTGTGTTTAAAAAAAAAATCGCATTATATGACAATTGAATGGATGTGGAAGGTTTATTAAGTTTATGGGAAATCGGATCCAATAGATATTGCATTTCTCATAAAGAAATGACACCGAACCCAGCGATTGGCAATTTCCAATTATATCACATCTAAACTGTGGGTGTTATTAACAGTTTTGGCTTCCAAAACGTGGTGACTTGTGAGTGCTGATTGTAGTTGCATAGGAGTATAGAGATTTGGATCGAATTGCAAGCTTGGAGCGCGTAGAATAGTGATTGATATTATATCAGTGTTTGACGGAGTTGGAGTACCTTAAAAACAACGATTGATATCTCATCAAATCATGGGGAAAATACCAAATTCCCGTGGTTTATTACAATTCAGCTAATTGTGAATTGATTCGAGCATTGGTTGAATAGATATGGGTTGCATTGAATGTTTTGATATAACAATATTTATGAAACTGTTATGAACAGTATTTAGCACTATTTTAAATGGTTATATATGAATTCGTTAGCTGGAGATTTAAATGCGTGGCAACTTCAGGACCGATGAGATCTGGGTTTATTTGAAGGGCATAAACAAGTGTCACAGCTTGAGATGAATGTATGCTGTAGGAGCGTTGGAATTAAAACAAGTGAGTTCGAGGTTGAAGCAGATTTCAACTCCAAAAACTGGAGAGAGCAGTGTTAATTGAAATAGAATGTTGAAGGACCAGAGGCCTAACTCTAGAAATCGATTGAAGATGGAGATTCTGTATGAGTGAAGGCGCAGTGCACAAATGGGAGAAAAAGTGTATTTCTGGTGATCGATTTGGTAAGTTCTAATTAGCAACAGAGGTTTTGCAATCGACTTCAGTTAATGTCAATTTCTGAAGTCTGTATATGTATCGATCCTTTAAAGAGAAAGGATTGAATCGAAAGTTTGATTAGAATCAGTGTTATAACATTAGCATGATGGGTTGATCTTATGGAGGGCACGATTGTTTTGAGGAGAATCTGACTGAACTAGTGTGTAAAAGTGTTTGTGAAATTGCCAGGATTTGAGATTTTAAGAGCTAATTTTTGAGATGCATTTTATATGCATCAATTGAAGTATGATTCTGGGTTTGCAGGGTCAGCCTGCATCACTCCCTTGCGTTTATTAGTCCCTTGCATTTATAGTATCAAGCCTTTGGGTTTATTAATCTAAGTGTTCATATTCCTAGGGTATAGTATTATTCATAGGGTTTATAATATTAATCCTAGTATTTAATATAAATCCCTTGGGTTTATAATCATGGTCAACCATGGTCCAATGTCACATTATGACAAAGATTGTCTCAATATGAAAATATACCATGTTCAACCATCATCAACCATGGTCATTCATGGTCAACCATGGTCCAACGTCACATTGTGACAAAGATTGTCTCAATATGAAAATCAACCATGGTCAACCATGTTCAATCATGGTAAACTATTGTCAAATGTCACATTATGACAAAGATTGTCTCAATATGAAAATTAGTCATGGCCAAGCATGACCAATCCTAGTCAATCATGGTCAACCATGGTCAATAATGGTCAATATGAAAATCAACCATGGTCAATCATGGTCAGCCATGGTCCAATGTCAAATTGTAACAAAGATTGTCTCAATATGAAAACCAACCATGGTCAATCATTGTCAACCATGGTCCAACTCTGCATTGTGACAAATATTGTCTCAATATGAAAATCAATCATGGTCAACCATGGTCCAACGTCACATTATGACAAAGATTGTGTCAATATGAAAATCAACCATGGTTGATGACGGTGAACCTTGTTTATTTTAGGGTTTATAATATTTATCTTAGGGTTTATATACCTTAGTTTTAATATTATTCCCTTAGGTTTATAATCTCTTGGGTTTTTAGTATTAATCCCTTGGGTTTATAATATCAATCTCTTGGGTTTATTAATCTAAATGTTCATATTCCTAGGGTATAATATTATTCATAGGGTTTATAATATTAATCCTAGGGTTCAATATAAATCCCTTGGGTTTATAATCATGGTCAACCATGGTCGAACGTTACATTATGAAAAAGATTGTCTCAATATGAAAATCAACAATCGTCAACCATCATCAACCATGGTCCAATGTCACATTATGACAAAGATTGCCTCAATATGAAAATCAATCATGGTAAACCATGGCCAATCATGGTCAATATGAAAATCAATAATGGATTTATAATATTAATCCTAGGGTTTAATATAAACCCCTCGGGTTTATAATCATGGTCAACTATGGTCAAGAATGGTGCAATGTCACATTGTGACAAAGATTGTCTCAATATGAAAATCAACCATGTTCAACCATTGTCATTCATAGTCAACCATGGTCTAACATCACATTGTGACAAATATTGTCTCAATATGAAAATCAACCATGGTCAACCATGGTCAAATGTTGCATTGTGACAAAGATGATATCAATATGAAAATTAATCATGGTCAACCATTGTCAATCCAGGTCAATCATAGTCAAGCATGGTCAATCATGGTCCATATGAAAATCAACCATGGTCAGTCATGGTCAATCATGGTCAACCATGGTCCGACGTCACATTGTGAAAAAATTGTCTCAATATGAAAATCAACCGTGGTAAACCATGGTCCATTGTTACAATGCTACATTGCATTGTAATTTATTCAATGTTGCATTGTTACATTACAAAACTTAGGTTTAAGACAATGTTTATAATATTAGGGCATTTTAATATTCGATTTATAATATTAAAGTTTAACATTGGGTTTATAATTGTAGTATTAGAGTTTATAATATTAATCTTAGGGTTTAATATTAATTCCTTGGATTTATCAATCCCTTTGGTTTATAATATTAATCTCTTGGGTTTAAAATTATTCCCTTTGATTTATAATCCATTGAGTTTATAATATTAATCCATTAGGTTTATTAATTCGTTGGATTTACAATATTAATATCTTGAGTTTATAATATTAATACTAAGGTTTATAATATTAATATTAGGGCTTATATTCCTAGGGTTTAATATTAATCCTATGGTTTCATGTTATTTCATTGGGTATATAGTCCATTGGGTTTTTAATATTAATCCAATGGTTTATTAATCTTTGGGTTTATAATATTGAACCTGGGGTTTCTAATATTAATCATTGGGTTTATATTTTTGGGGTTTAATATTAAACATATGGGTTATAATATTAATCTTAGGGTTTAATATTAATCCCTTTAGTTTATAATCCATTGGGTTGATTAATCTTAGGGTTTTTGTTACTAGGAATTAATATTAATCTTAGGGTTTAATGTTATTCCCTTAGGTTTTTAATATTGATCCGTTGGGTTTATTAATTGCTTAAGTTTATAATGTTAATCCTAAGGTTTATAATATTAATCTTAAGATTTAATGTTTATTTTAATGGGTTTACAATATTAATCCTTAAAGTTTATAATATTAGTCTCTTATGTTTATAATATTAATAATTAGTTGGGTTAATTAATTCATTTAGTTTATAATATTAATCTCTTGGGTTTATTGATTACTTGGGTTAATTAATTATTATAAATATTACCATTGTTTATTATATCGTATCAATCCATTTGGTTTATTAATAATTATTATAATTAATAATTAATAGTATTATTAATATTAAAATTATTAATTGTTATTATTTATATTTATATTATTTATTATTTGATTATTTAGGAGCACTGAATAATAATAATAATAATAAGAATAATTTTAATATATAATTTATAAATAATAATAAAATTATTAATGTAAATATTAATAAATAAATAATAATAAATGTTGTTGATATATTGCCAACGATATTTATTAATATGGTTGTGCATGCGATTGATATATGTCTATCGAAGTATATCAACTACATTTATTAATGTGATTGTGCTAGTTATAATTTATATTCAAAATATTTTATATATTTTTATTAATTAAGAATTAATTTTTAAACCATACTTATAATTAAAATTAATTATATATATATATATATGAATGACAAGTATCAAAAGTACTTAAATAATACTTAAAGAGCACTAAGTATCATTTTCAGTTATATATATATATATATATATATATATATATATATATATATATATATGAGTTGTCTTTAGTGTGATTTTTTGGACTTTCTTGTGGTGGAATCCGGCAGAAAAAATTGAGATTAAATTTTGATTTGAGTTATTTAAACTGATTTTTTGACTATATATATGAATTCAGCACCCTGAAAAACCTTAGGGTACTTCGATTATGCAGAGTTTACACATCCAGCTTGTGATTTCAATCAATTCTTACCAGATTTTAGAGAAATTACACTAGAAAAACCCATCAAATTTTTTTCCAAAAAATCTTACTAAAAACAACTTTCATATATATATATATATAATTTGATAAATTTCAAAAAATAAATACCATTTTCAGTTATGTAAAATTAAACTCACCATGATTCATGTTCTGTTGAATAACAAAGGATATGGACTCTTTATTTATTTATGATTTTTTACTGGTATTAAAACATGATTAAGTGAGAACGAGAGAATTAAACAAACAGTGAGATTTAAAAGATTCCAGATATGAGAATCATGCCCAATGAGCAGATGAGGTTATCAATGCATGCTCAAGTGAGAGTGGAGAGTAAATCAATGCATATTTTATAAAATTTCACGCATGAGAATCATTTACAATGACTTATGAGAGGAAAATGTAATATATAGTAATAAAAAATGCTAAAATGTTAAAGTAAATGTTACTTAATATTAAATATGATTGTAGTAAACTTTAATCATAAGTAACTTTAGCTGTTGATTACGACCAAAGATCTATAAAAGTTGAAAAGATATATTGTTTCTAGAGGAAAATGAGAATACAATGTTACATAGGTATTTAATACCTAAAGTCTCTTTAAATATTTTTTAACATTATATTTTTATAAACTAAATAAATGAATGTTATTTTTGAATGTGATGTTATTTATAGAGATTTGCATGATAATTATTTGAAAAATTCGAAAAGTATTGAATAAAGTTGATGGCTGCTTTCCTTTCTAACATGGAAAATTATATTCTTTCTAACTATTCAGAGTATCCTTCCATTTGATCTCTTCTATAATACAACTATTTTCATAATAGTTTTTTGATTAAAAAAAGGCTACTAATTTATTTACTGGTGTGAGGGTCTTGATTAATATTATAATTATATATATAAAGTTGAATTTATATATATTTTTATTTGAATTTTTTTATTATTTTTTATAATTTAAAAAATGCTATTTAAAATATTTTTGGGCTTATAAAGAATAGAATTATTATATATTATATCTAGAATTATTTTAATGAGGTAATTAAGAGTTTTGGGTTTTCCAACCAAATAAAACAATTAGTTTATATATATATTATAAATTTTTATTTATTTGAATATCTGTATTATTATATTTCCAATAGTTATTAAAATAGTATTTTTCTTTATTTTTTTCTTTTTTTGCTTTATGAGCCACTTTTCTATTATCATATATCATCATTATTCTTATGTCTTGTGTTTGCTTCTCTTTCTTCATGTAAAATTTATCTCTTTAATTAATTTCTCATTTAAAGTTTCACCACCTCTAGTTCAATGTTTAATAGTTTTCTTATAAATAGGACAACCTCTTAACCCATGCCAAGTGTCTTCCAATGAACCACATTTAATGTAAAGTAAGGTCTCAAAAAAATAGGCTAGTGACCTTAGTCCAAAACAAATAATAAGCACATAATTAAAAATAAGTAAATACTTTCTAGGTCTGTATATACGCTAAGGGATCTACTTTATGACTATTTGTATATACCATAGCATATAAATCTTTTAATATAACAAGGTTCTTATTTCTCACCTAAATCCACTAGAAAGACATGGTCATGTGGTTGAATAACCTTGAAGCCCCACTAAACTTCATGTGCATTCATGAATTAAAGAAAAGGAAGCGTGCACTATTAGATGGAGGGGAAACAATCCAATTCTTGAGAGGAATATGGGTTGAAATAGCATTGACATGAACCTTAGTAGTGACCAAATATTGAACCCACCCTAACCCTTCCAAGGGTTTCAAGCTTACTTTAGAAAAAAAAATCTAAAAAAGAAATCTTTAATAAAAATATAAATTTTTGAAATCACTTGTCATTTATGACATACAATAAATATCATAATATGAAAAAAGAAGGATCATATTTTGAGTAACCCACTTACTTCCATTGCCTGGTTGGTTAATAAGCAATCGTTCAACACATAAAACTTTGGTTTGGCATTTAAAGGCTAAAATGTTGTCTATTCTTGTTGTCTCTTCTCTATTATGTGATATGGTGTCCCCTCCCATAACATTAAATCCCCTAAATAACACACATCTAAATACTTAATGAAAGCTTCCCAAAGAAATTTAGACACTTTGTTTTTATGACTCCCCGGTTGAATTAATGTGGTATAGGTATTGTCAATGCTTGTCAATATGGGATTTGGGCCTACATTTAATTTATATACTTCATGGTTTTGAATATCACACTCACCATAATGACATTTATCTTTTTTTTTCTTTTTTTTTTCCAATTCTAGCCATAATTCCATTCATTTGTTATCTCTACCTGTGAAAAAACAAAACAATTAACCATAGGTTATGGATGTAAACTATAATGATATTGGAAGCTTATTAGAATGATTAATTACAAATCATATGCTCAATGTCAGTTTTTAGGAGAAAATAATAGAGAATGATAAAACCCGAGGAAATTATGTCAATTTCTTTCATTAATGTTCACATATTCTATCTGTTTAATAGTATTAAACATGTTGATTAAAGGTTATTTTATTACATTCATAATGTTCTATGTTTGCATGTTAAAATTTATGACATATTTATGACTTTGGTATCCAATATCATTATCATTTTAACTTATTGGCATGCCTCTTAACCATTTAATGTGTAACTCATAACATCCTCACTAATACAATAGATAACTAAAATCAAACACATAACTGATAATTACACCTAAATATCTCCACATACCACTAAGATTTTACCTTTTGTCAAGATCATCATAAAGATAATGTATAGGTTTTATTTTCACATAACTTTACTTAATGGTTATGTTTAAGATTAAAAGCTCTAATAAGCTTGGTGAAATTCTATGAATTTTGTGTTGTTAATTAAATTTAGATATGAGTTTTCATAAATGAACCTTATGGATGAGAATAAAGCCTACAACTTAAAGTTGTGATTGCAAAAATGAGTATTGCATAATTATTTTCATTCACTTTATAGTCACATCAAATCCTCACTTCTTTGTTTTCAAGAATAACCATTTATGAATTTTATATATTTTATTTATCATATGCTTTCACTTTCTTATTCTTGTTTCTAATAACATATATGAATATGACAATACTTAGCAAACATTTTGAGAATGGCCCACTGCTCTTTTGGCTTACCTCATTCAAGACCTAAGATCAATGAGATGTGTCCTTTGTAGCATTAGTGCTATGAATAAGATTTTTGATGACATGAATTCTTAAGAAAGTTAGGGTAATGATAATATTTTGTTATTATTATAATTTTTTTTTGCATAGGGAATTATGCTCTAACATCCCACTCATAACAATTGCACATTTTTTATTACACACATCTTGATGAGCAATTTACTTTATCACTCTATTTTCTTGCTTTTATGAATCTCGGGAAGCTCCAAATCATAAACATATTAGCCTAAATAATAAGCATGGTTAAGCAAGAGTGGAATATACTTAAAATAAAAAAATAACAGACAATGTTCGTGGCTCATATAGATCTATAGGTTACACTCTCTTTATGTGGCTATATAAGAAAACGTTTACTAATGTAATTATGTTAAAAAAATTATATTTTTCATTTTCAATACTTGAATTTCCTTACTAAAAAACACAACTCAATGTATATCAAATTTTATTATCATTAATGTATATAACTCTTTAAAATATTATATTTAAAATTACAAAGAATATTATTTTTAAATTTTTATTGGAATTTCAATATATGTATTTGATTGTAGAGTACTTTTTTGTCGTTTAAAAAAATTTCATTAGATTTTTAGGAAAACAAAGCTTACAAAATATGTCTCAACAGTCCCCTTTCTCTCATTCCGACCAGATTTGTTGAGATTGGGGACCGGAGGATACCATAGAAGGCTCTTTACATTATTTATTTCCGGAAGGCATTGTAGCCATAACATACTAGGAAAAAACAAAAAAGACACCAGAACTGATAACAACATATCAAGGAGGGGGGTGGGGAGGGAGTACAGGGGGAGCTACAAAATAACCAACATGATCGTGCATATGAAAATCAATATGTTCCACCCACGCTTCTAGACTGTGAAGGTCATCATTTGTGTGATGGTGGCTACGACAGAGGCTATCCAGCTGTTCCAAAATTTCATTTTGACTATGTTGAAGATCATTTATGTAAGCCACTATCTCATTATGATCTTCATACCTATGGTTCCTGAGAATGTTGGATATTTCGAAGTTGCTCTGCTATGGACTCCATGGTTGTTGGAGCGACTATATGACCTGGAAAATGAGCTGGAGAGAGAGCCATTGTGCCCTCGAGATCTAGGCTAACCAAGTTCTCAAAGGATGAGCTATGGCTTGACGCGGGATGCCCCATATTGATTTGTTGACTCCCCTCCCCCCATGGCGAGGTCGGCCTTGTTGGCGAGGCATTACATGCTTTGCATGTACTGACGAGCAGTTGGCAAGAAGGGTCGTGAAAGAACCTTCCAAGAACCTGCAAGGAGATTGGCATACACCAAGACCAAGAGACAAATAACCAAAATTGACACACACCAGAACCCAAACACCATGGGCTTTGAACCAGGATGGGCAAGCTCCCCCAAGGCTGAAGAACTTCCTAGGGCATATGAAGCTCGCCAACCCACTGATGCTCTAAGACAAATGGCACTTCCCCAGGTGGTCAGAGAGACTGTCTCAATGAGACCTAACCCAAATGGATACCCATGCAAACATAAAAACTAAACATAAACTAGAATACAACAACCCCGACACATATAAACACCAAAGACGACTTCCAATAGGAAACTGATCGTGGGGCGCCCACAAGCAACCAATAACTGTGACCTCCGACTGAAACTAAAAGCATACTGACTGAAAAAAAACTATGGACACAGTTACCTTTTCTCGCACGATGGTAGAGAGTTCCAGGGGCCTCCTACTCCAGCTTGAAAGTTGGTGATGGGGTTTCTAGACAGAGGCATGGAGCCGACTCGAAACACCATCCAAAGAGGTTCCCAGATCCCAGGTGCAGGACTGAAGGCCAAATTCAAACCAAACCAAGGCAGACCAGGCTTCCACTTCACATCTCATCCAAGGCCATGACCCCAACGAGTCTCCTTGAACCCTGTCTCTCGCGTTACAGTACTCCATCCGACCCAAATTCATCGCCTAGAATTCCGAACTGGAGAGGAACGCTCACTTGCCCTTGAATTTAACCGATGCATTAATTGTATGTGTCTTCACTCGAGTAGAATGAATGCAAGCACATCACATAACTGCAAACTTAATGACCGCGTGGAGAAAAGGGGAAAGCCTCACATGTGCCAAGTGTCTATTCAATAGTCACCCCAATCAAAATTTTTTTATTATTTTTTAAGTTTTAACATTTTAAATAATTAAAAAAATGTTTAATATATATTTTTTTATTAATTCTTGTTTTTTTTTTTTTTTTCATCATAAAACATTAATAAATATATATTTGTCAACTTCAAATTAAAAATCATAAACTTAAACCATTATGAATAAAAGTATTCACAACCATAGCATGAAGTGAATGGTTACCAAATAAATTTCACATCTTTTATATATATATATATATATATTAGCTTGTGAAAAGTTAATTTATTTTTCTCATTATGAATATATAATGAGAATTTAAAATTAAAAATAAAAAAACCTTTAATTTAAAGGAAAGGGATATAGGACAAGGAGGCATCTTGAAACAAAAGCACTGACATCAGCCCCAATCTTCCAAAGCTGTACAATCGAATTGGATGGCTGAAGACGTACCTAATAGGATATGATACTATTCCTGTAGCAACATGAGAATTAGAAACAAGTGGCAGGAGTCCAAAGTTGAACGGGAAGTTTCCAGATTATCGATTCAGTTCTTGAAATTTTCTTTGCTCAGACATATTACAAAGCCTAAATTTGTAATTCAAATAAATCTCAATTGAAAAAAAAAATATACTTGTAAAATAGTAACATGTTTTAACCATAATTTTTTTTGTTGGGTATGTAATATATACATGGTTTATTTTATTTAACTATTCATCCATATATAGATATTGAAATATTTATTTTAACATGAGTATTGAAGTATTTTATTTATGACTCGCATTGATATTTTTTATAAGTAATAATATTTTTTAAATGTCAAATATTAATTTTATATTAATAATTGAATGAGTGATACATTTCCCTCTTATTATTCTTGTTAGGAAGTAATTAAACTTTCTTAGCTTCAACTTTTTTTTCCATTCAAATATTTTGTTATGGTCAAATTATAGTCAACATCCCTATATATATATGAATGATTGTTGAAGTCAAATGTCAATATAGATATTCAAAGAGTTTTTTTAAGTGTTGTATTGAAATATTTTTTAAAAGTGTAAGAATTATACATCTTGCTCACAATAAAAGTGAAAATATAAGATTTTTTTACTCTTAGTTATGTTATCTTTCTAGAGTTAATATAAAATTATGTTAATTCACATGGATATCTAAATACTTTATTTATGGTTGAGAGTGAGAGAGAAATATGTTTACCACATCTCCTTCATACCAAACATGTATATTCATTTATGTTTTTTTACTATAGATGACATTTTATTTATTTAGGGAATATTTATTTTTATTTTAAAAGGAACATATGTCAACTGGAGGTTGGGCACATAAGAAATTACACATCTCCCTCATGCTAAGTAGAATGCATCTCTAAGCTCAATTATGTGGACTGGACATGTACTAACCACCCACTCAAGATAATTGTAAAGGTTCGGAAGTTTGCTACTACCTATGGGTTTTGGTGTAATAGAAATCCTTAATATGCTCTCAAAGCCCACGTTTGATTTCCTGAGTTGCATTTGAGAGGGGTGTTTGAAGTAGTTGTCACATTCACCTATTGAGAATCAATTACATGGACTAATGACCACCATTGGAACATGGGACTAATTGCCCAATCAAGGTAAACATGCGACTAACCACTTATTCAAAATAATGGTAAGAGTTTGGATGTTGACTATGGGTTTTGGTGTAAAAGGAAACTTTGATGGAGTTTGCATTTAATACTCATAGATTGTTATAATGAAGAGGTCACTCAAACACATTATTGATACAAAGAAACCAAAGTTGATTGTTATACTGAAATGTCATATTGTTGCTTAAAAAAATAGAAAAACAAAGTCAAGGTTGGCATCATTGACACTTCAACTCGTGCAAAAATAGAAAACAAAGTGGAGTGAAGGAAATAAAAAATGCAACAATCGTAGTAGGATGAGCTAATCTAAAAGAGTAGAAATAAATCAAAGCAACATTGAGTTGAAGATGGTTGTTTAGAGGAGTTGTTGTAATGAAAAAAACTAGAAGATGCTTAAGTAGCAAGTATTGATGGAGTTTGTTTAGACAATGGTCATGATACATGCATAGGAGGATAGGGAGGTAGTAACTATCATTGAGTTTGAATTGAGCACCATTGAGAAGAATTAATTTAAGGTAATGAGCCCCATTCTATGAGATATTTAGCAAATGAGTTGCAACAATGGGTAGAAATGATGACCATGATGGTGATGAGGATAGTCCAAGTAGAAAATATGAAAAGATGATGTGTAATGATATGTATTAGTTGTAGATTGTAATGATATGTATTAGTTGTGATTGTAGATTGTAATGATATGTATTATTTGTAGATTGTAAGATGTTGAATGGAAAGTGTCTAATGATCAAGAATGTCAAAGAAGAAAGTAGAAAAATAAATTAAAGATGAAGACAACAAATCACATTTTCCAATAAGGGGAGTTTGATGTAGGGTCATCATCGTCATTGCAACTATCTTGAATTTTTTTTTATATTAGCTTATTTATCATTCTTTACTCAACCATTAAAATATGAAGCATTTTATTGGAATTTCAATAGTGAGAATAATTGCAAGACCAAAAGACAAAGCATATATATACAAATATGAAGTTTGAAGAAAAGGAACTTTAACTATCACTTGATTTGGTTTGTGTAGTATTGATGCCATATATATATATATATATATATATATATATATATTAGCTTATTTATCATTCTTTACTCAACCATTAAGAGAGAGAGAGGGGGGGGGAAGAGAGAGAGAGGGGGGGGGGGAAGAGAGAGAGAGAGAGAGAGAGAGAGAGAACTTGGTCACAAATTTTATTGTGATTTGGTTTGTGTAGTATTGATGCCATATATATATATATATAGAGAGAGAGAGAGAGAGAGAGAGAGAGAGAGAGAGAGAGAGAGAGAGAGAGAGAGAGATAACTTGGTCACAAATTTTATTGATGTGATTAATTTTATTAAAATTTTTATATTGATTATCGTGATGTATTTTTATTGAATTGTAGATTATGATGAACATATTAAAATTAATTTCATTAACAAAAAATGTAGGTAAATTCTTCTATATGGGTGAGATATTGCAGTTGGTGAACTACTTCATTGACTTATGGACAACGAAGCTAACATGGTCTGTGTCTAAGGTCTCCACCTCTTCTTTTCTCAACTACATCCCCAAATTGATAACCAAGGAACAAAACATAGCATTAATGAGACTGATTTCATTGTTGAATGTGGAAGAAGTTGTGATGAGTATGTGAAAGAATAAAGCTCTGGGACCGGATGGTTTCACAACAATCTTTTATCAAGCCGACTGGAGTTTCTTAGCTAAAGACATGCATGAGGTAGTAGAACAATTGTGGAGGAATAGGAACATACGTCCATCTTTGAATGCAACTTTTGTATCTTTGATTCTGAAGTCCCAAAAGGAAGAAATCTCAGAAGGTTATAGACCCATTGTGTTATGTAATGTTATTTACAAGATCATATCTATAGTGATTGTAAACAGACTGAATCCCTTGCTTCTAGCTTTGATCTCTTCTGCTCAAATGGGGCTTGTAGAAGGTAGATAAATTGTGGATGGCATCATAGTCATCTAGGAAATACTCCACTCCCTTAAACAAACCAAGTGTCTAGGTATGTTTATAAAATTGGATTTATCTAAAGCCTACGATAGAATCGATAGTCATTTTTGCTGTAATTACTGCACAAATTTGGTTTTTCGAACCCATGGATGGAATGGGTAGGATCTCTACTTTCCACAATTTTCTTCTCTTTATTGGTCAATGGATATCCCTCAATGACCATACATCCTACCAAAGGTATTCATCAAGGTGATCCAATATCGCTATTTATTTTCATCGTTGCAATGGAGGGTCTAGGGAGAATGTTCCAAAAAGTCGGGGAGGTGGATTATATATATGGCCTTCGGTTGTAAGGGAAGGCTTTCCTAATAACCCATCTTTAGTTTGTAGGCGATGTGATTTTATTTGGTTCACCTACTAGGCGCGAGGTAGCAAGAATAGAAAGGATGATGCTTACCTTTATGTTAGCCTCTGGAACTATGGTTAACAGGGATAAAACACTTTTTTTTTCAATTACCCAGAAGAGATGCAAAGGAAGATCTTTCATGCAAGGGGTTATAGTATAGGTACACTTCCAACTAAGTACATAGGAATACCATTAGTATGGAATTATCATCGAACCTCTACTTGGATAGAGATATTGGAACGAACACATCGTCAGGTGAACAATTAGAAGTTTAGGTCCCTAAACTTACCTAGTCGATTGGTCTTAACCAAGGTTGTTCTTCAAGCTCTTACAAACTATCAACTCCCATTAATTCCCATCCCAGGTAATGTTTCCCAATCCCTTATATCATTATGGTCGAAGTTATTATGGAAAGGTTTGCTTAAAACAGGGAAATGGACTTTGTTAGGTTGTGATAGACTGATTATTCCGAAACAATATGGAGGGCTAGGATTACGATACCCCTCCCTCATTAGTACAATGTATGCGATGAGCTTATGGTGGTCATGGGTGTAGGGTGGTGTTAAAGGGAAAAGTGTCTATGTAGAACTGCTAATCCCACTAAGGCTGGTAGCTACCTTAGAAACAAACAAAGTAAAACTACTTTCGTTTTCCTTTATGAAAGATAGATGAGAGAATAATAAAGGAGACCAACCTCTGTCTTACGCTTGGTTCCTTGCTCGATTCCTCTCTCTTCCGATAGTCCTTTGCTACTTGCTTTTTGGTATATCCAGCTTCACAGAGTACCTGTAGAATCAAAGCAGCATAACACTATACGAGAACATGGATCTATTATCATAAACAATCTAGGATCAGATGTAAATTGACCATACAAATGCATAAAACATAAATCACACAAGAGTATGGAGGAAAACTTGAATAGCTTTATTGATAATCAAGAAAGAGCCAAGAGAGTTACAACCAATCATTTTGACCCAGCATCATCCTCTTAGCAAGTGAGCCCTTCTTCACCTCATGAAAATCTTAGATCACCCAACACTATGATGTTGCCTCAAGAAACCAACAGCAATTCCTTACAAGATGCAAAATTCCAGCCTCTGGATCTCTGGGATGAGGGATCCATATATAGATGTCTGCAAGGGAGGTGAGTCAGCTTTTGAGATTTGATTAGTGTCTTCCCTCTGATAGTTCTTGCTTCCACTTGGAGATTGATGATCTCTTACTCATCCCTGGTCGAATTCAGAGAGGCAAGTGTCACAGGAGAAGTTTCTGGAAGATTCCATGCTTCTCCACCTCGCGGATTGACACTGCCATTTGTCCCTTCTCGCCCATCGCACCCCATAGAAGGGATTTTTGAAATGCAACGCACCTACTGTGTGTATTTAGGTGAGATGCAACGCACTTTGCCTATGGAGCAGGTGAAATGGTCTAGTTTTGACTAGTTCTGAGCAGTTTTTCATGGAGAACTTCTGGGAGAAGCTGTAATCAGATGACCTTGTTCTTTTAGGGGTTGGAACAACACTTTTAGGGACTTAGGAGCCTTTAGTTTATGGACATTTATGCTTGGGGTTGTAGTGCCCAAAAATGTCTATAACAGTTGCCCCCTAAAGCATGAGGTCGTTAATCTTTTTTGATGTCGGGTGAAATACTTTATCATGAGGATCTGAAGTTATTTCAAGCTGGAAGGAGACCTGTAATAAGATACAATACAATACATTATCTTCATAAAAATTTCATGATCTAGCTGAGGTGGGCATTGCCATGCTCAGCTTTATAAATTCATTTTCATGTACATAGGACAGACAATCGTCTGAGTGTAGATTGATGATTCTGGTAGAGCCATCATCCCTTAGATTGGATGATTATCTGTGCAGCAATGATGTACATTTGATGTCTTTATTTTGCTGAATATATATTGCAGCCCGGATGGATGAAACTAGATCCGGGGTCTTCAATCTCATTCGATCTTCACTCAAAGTACAAGTCGATCCATGAGAGAGATGTTCTGGAGTTGAACATGGAAAGACATCGCCTGATTACCAGCCAATGATGTAAGCTGTTAATAGGCGCAAGAGGAATCACCGATAATGATAATGATCCTCAAGGTACTGCAGTACAATTCACGTGGTGTGAATAAAGGACTTGGCGTCGAACACCACGCAAAATATTTCGGTCGAACGTCATTGATGTAAACCTGTCGCAAGAAGTGAGAAACTTGCCATTGAGGCATGCAAGCTTCAAAGTACTGAAAGGGGTGTTCCTAGATCGACTTCTTGGATAATGAGCTAATGTCGACAAGAAGCGATCCGTCATAGGAGGGCCTTGATGAATCCCACATCAATGACACGGAACGGAGCAAATGATTTTAATGGAGGTGAAAACGATCTGGTGATATAAGGTTTAGGGTGGCGGTCATGAAAGAATGGAGCGTAAATGTATTGCAGCGGGTGAGACACAGGTGAATTCTTTGAGTGACTTCTATTGAACATATTGGCGACACTGACATGATGGATTGGTAGCATTAACCCCAAATGTGGATGGTGTGATGTGACCATGGTGATGTGACTGGTGAATGAAACAACCCAACCTGACTTGGATGTGGAGCGAAAGTGTCATGTTCAAGAGCGACTTGCTACCAACAAAGTTTCTTCAAGTTTTCTTCCCAATTTTTCCCCAGTGATTGCTGACCAGTACCTCTTTATTTTTGTCAAGCTTGAGGAGGATAACATATGCTTGTTCTATAATTTTCCCTTCGGGCAAACCCATCGCTATGTTTTAACAAGCATAGCGATAGTGAAACTTGTTCTTGTCTGTTATGGACAAGTTTGTCGCTATTAGGTTTTAACGAGTTTAACGACAAAGATAACTCGGTCCTTTTAAATTTTAGAGAGTCTGAAAAGGGACGTAAAGGAAACTCCAAAAATCATTTTTCGTCATCTAATCCCTTAGGTCCGAAAATGTATAAAACAATACAGAAGGGATGAATTTTCGGTACTTTTAACGAGCTGAACAAAACAAGCGCTCGATCTTTTTGTGTAATAATCCCTCAAGTCCAAAAAGATTAAAATCTAAAGGAGGGATAACACTTCCAGCCAATTTAACGAGCTGGAGAGGCCAATGGCTCGGCAATATTTTCATATTTTACGAGTTAGTTGAAAAGAGCTTAAAGGAGACTCGTTCTTTGAGGAACGAGTGATAAATTTGGGTAGTAGCTGATTCCAGGTAAGGTTTGGAATTTTCCAATCACGGCAGTGTTACAAGGATGGCTAATAGAATCACTCTTCGCAGCTGTTCCTCAAAAGGGGTAAACAATCAAGTGGAGGTGAATGATCGGCCAATACAAAGTGGAGGTGATGATGAGAACACGACCAAGGCTTCAAAGGCTGAAGTACTACATTCACGATGGTTATTTACCGGAAATTGGTTCATTTTTTAATGAGTTTAAACGCTGGGGGAAACATTTGCTCATTGCTTATGTTTATTTTTTAACGAGCATGAAGTCCGCGTTAAAACTGCTCGATTAATCCAGTCGCATAATAAGGATGTCTCATATATAAAAACGGCAATTTTTCAAAGCTTTGCCCCACATCCTTTCTTTATGCAAGTTAGGAAACAACCAATCCTACGAGTTTAAAGGGTTAGAGGACCTACAAATTTAAAAAAAATAAATGGTTGCTCTTTGCTTGCACGCCAAAAGGTTTGCATGCCCCCAGGTATAAAATAGAGTTTCAAGGTCACCCCTCAATCTACCGACAAAACATTTGTTTTATCGGGAAAGGCTTACCTCTTTCAGGTTACCAAAGATTGTTCTATTCGCACCGCAAACAAAACACTTCTTCGGCGATGTCTACCGAAATAGACAAAGGCGAGTGGCGCAGACACCTCTACTCACATAACTTTGACGAGGGAATCTTATTCCAGTCTAACCTCCTCTTCCAATTACGGACGAGAGTGTCAGACTAGTCATATATCTCTCGTGGAAACCTATCCTATACCTGAAGTTTTCCTACCGAAGCAGACCAGGGTCCATGCCCCTTAGGTTTCAGTCATGTCCCCCGAATCACTCACGCTCATCAGGTGGACGGACTGGGGATTGATGAGACATTCCTTGCATGAAAAGACCATTCAGGGATGGTATATGACTACTTGCCATGTGTGAACCGGGAAATGAAAGCTGGTCTACGAGCTTGACCACTCTTCCTTCGTGCGGAAAACACATTACTCTAAAGAGTGATGAGACAATGGCTCCCATGCAATAAATATAGTCCCGTCCAAGGAGTATATTATAATCCAGGGGTCCTTGGACTACCATTATGTTCATTTGAACGACATTCCTTCTCAATGTTATGGGCACATTGGGAAGGATCCCTAACGGTCGACTGGTTCCTTTGTCAAAGCCTGTTAGATTTCTCATTTCAGGAAAAAGCGATGGCGAACCAAGCGCTTTCCAAGCAGTCGAGGAAAGGATACTCACAGAAGCCCCTTCATCTATGATGGTACCGGCCATGACCATTCTATATATTTAAGTAATGATTTGAAATGGTACACTAGCTGGTAAACGGGGTCTGCCTAGTTGATTCCAGTCGAAGGAGACAACCAGGTTGCTTGGAGGTGGGACCGAATAGACGACCGGATATGACTCTGATGAACTTCCTTCCTGCGGTAAAGGAATGGGTAGACTACCCCCATGTTCTTTGGAGTCCGTGCTTATGAAAAGAATTTGGACGGTGTCATCCTTGTTCTCTAAAGTGACTGTATCATCTGAAGATGGAACCTCTAAAGGCAAGACCGGGTCAACTGCCACCTCGACTTTTTGACTTTCGTCTGGTATGGGTTCAGATGGTTTATCTTCAATGATAGACGCTTCGGCCGACCACAAGGGCGGGTTAACCGGATTTTCAACTAGTGACGGACTCGGCAAGAGTTTCTAATATCCAGGAGGAAGTCGTAACAGTGAAACCAGACGATCGTCCAAAACTCTTTTAGCCTCATATAAGAAGGGACAACGGTGGATGGCGTGATTGCCTTCACATAGTTTACAAGGAAATTTGCACTTTCCTTTTTTTCCAGGGGCTTCACTTTCACTAGTCGACGGTGTGTTTTCAACATGATCATCAGAGGTTGACAACACCGGGTTGTGCAAATGAGGAGACCAGTCCCTTAAGATCCGAGGGATGCAAGGACAATCTCTATGATAGTGGTCTCCTTTGCAAATGACACATGGAGATTTAGGCCTGGTCGGTGCAGTGTGTGGATTTTCGCTAGACGATGCTTGGTTGCCCCTTTTCGCCTTTGGCTCCTTCTTCTTCTTCTTCTCTTTCTTCTTCTTTTCCTTCTTCTTCTCAGGTACTTGATTTTTGGCTTTACCAGCCCCATCAAGCGAAGAGGAAGGAGGAGAGGAAGAATTGGACGCAGTAGAGGGTTGGGGGGTAACTCTGGAATTGTCTAGTTGCTGACTCGATTGTTCAGGAATTGTGGTGTTCTGAACGACGGAGGTTGAGAAAAGCCATACGGGCAAGCCGATTGTCAATCCTAGAAGCGACAATGTGGCCATATGGGGTGCACCAACATCTCCCCAAGAGGAGAAGGGACTAGGATTTCCTCCAAGGGGAACTCCTTGCTTGCAGACCTCTTGAACACATAATGACACAACAGATGGTTTGGTGATAAACGACTCAAAGTTAATCCCCGAAACCTGGCTGAAGGCTTTCAAAGTGGTTTGATCAATTGTGAGGTAAAGGATTTCCCAACCCAGGTGAATGAAAAGTGTCGTGTCCAAGAGTGGTAATAAAGTTTCTTCTGAGACAAAAGATAACAAATAGGCTCATTCCTCTCTCTTTTCCCCCACCATTTCTGGCAAGTACCTTTTTATTTTTAACAAGCTTGAGGAGGATAACATATGCTTGATTATAAGCTCATCCTTCGGATGAGTCCAACCTAGTTTTGATTCGAACCCTAGGAAGGAGTGGTTCGTTCCTGTTTGTAATTGAACAGGTCCTTTACTGTGAAATTTTAACGAGCCCAGTATAGGAGAAACTCGGCGTTTTTCAATTTTAGAGAGTCTGAAAAACTTAAGAAGACTCCAAGTTGAACTTTTTCGTAGATTTGTGTCCCCCAAGCCTGAAAAAGTATAAAATAATACCTGGGGGAACCGCTTGATCTTGCGACCAAGGAGTACTTTCATAATTAGTGCCACTGACCTGAAAAGTAAAAAGCGATCAAGGACACGTCGTTTTATTTCCAGTATCGAGTTTGAAACGACAAAAACCCGGCAACCTTTTCCTGTTTTTACGATCAGAAAAGGGCTATAAGGGGACCGTCTTTTAATTCTGTTTTAACGAGTGTAAAAGAAACGCTCGGCAATCTTTTCATATTTTAGGAGTCAGAAAAGGGCTTAAAAGATGACTCTGATATTTTGGTTCGTGAAAAATGACAATTTTCCCTCTAAATCCCTTTGTCCTGCACAAAAACGACACATTACTCATACCTGTTTAAGATAGGAAAAAATACATTGAAAAATATCCTTCCATGGTGAAAAATAAACAAACCTAGCATTCATTCATCCAAAAAACCTATAAAAAGACTTTTTACCATGTCATTTTTACCATTTTACTGTTGAGGTTGAGAAAAGGGCTTTTGGCAAGAAACTTCCCGTGGTCGTTGTGGAGAATCCGACCGTCAGAATCGAACGCCGTCTCTTCCAGGTATTTCACAACATCCTCCTCTTCAATTTCATCCGATTAAAATTTTGTTTTAGGTTTTAGTTTTGGTTTTTGGGGGGTTTTAGGTTTTAAAAACCGCTCTGCGGGGTACGCAGGTGCCCTAAGGGTGACCTGCATCCCCCGACCTTTTCCTACACAGGATAAAGGTCGGGGTACGCAGCCCACCTTCAGGCCAGCTGTGTACCAGCGCTCTGTGTCCTAAACGCGGGGTGCGTACCCCGCGAAGGGCGGAATTTGAAACCCCAAACCCCAAAAATAACCATTTAAATTTTCCCAAATTAATTCTAACCTTTATTTCTTGGTGTGTAGGGCACTCACCATGTTGGATTGGAGAGAAAGAGAGCACGAGGACGTTGATTTAGCCGCAATTGGTCACCAAACTTCCATTGATGCCCTAAAAGCATGCGGACTATATAAATACTGGGCCATACCTGGCATGAGGGCTCAGGTGAGATTCTTGGAGTGGCTGGTTGAGAGATGGAACATTCATGAGCAATGCTTTTACATCGGAGGGCACCAGCTCGAGATAGAGCCCTCTGATATATACTTTCTCACTGGCTTGCCAAATAGGGGCGAGCAACTCAATCTAGCCGGGACTAGGCCGGGTGGCCAATCCCTTGCTAGTCTCCGGGCAGATTGGTGCATACCCAATCAAAACCATGCGAAAGGCATAGAAATCAAATACATCTCTCGGCGTGAACTCATGGTTATAGCTTTCACGGTTACCAAAATTTGTGGCGCAGCCGCTCTACATATTGCCACCGGGTCCCAAATGCGGATGGCGATTGACTGTTTTCGAGGCACCATCTTCAACTGGTGCGATGCTGTGTCGGCCAACATGAAGGGCCAACTGACTAGGGAAAAGAACGGACAACTGAAGACCTTTGGATATGGACCTCTAGTTGTGAGCTTTGCCTTAGAGAGAGTTCCGATGCTGATCCCTCAGCATCTCACTGTTGATATCTTGGGTCCTCGGGAGCCAAAGCTGATACGATGGGTTATGGTGATGGCCCGGCATCCTGACGAGGGCGCGGCAGTTGTTCGATTCCCTGCTGGTTATTTTCACTAGTTAGAGGACCAGGTTTTTGCGATCCAGGACTTTCTGTATGTCGGAGTAGATTTTCGAGGTGATCCGGACATGGTTCTTCCACAGGGAGAACAATGGGACGACAGAGGTACTTCATTTTCCACGAGTTTTTAAATTATGTATTTTTTTGTTTTTTATATCGCCTCAAAACTGACAGCACAAATTTTCAAAATGCAGATGTAGGTCCACGGCGTCCAGCCAACCTCCGGGCTTTTGAGAGGAGAGTACCAGCTGTACCAGTGCCAGCCCCACAGGATGCGGCCGCAGAGACCTTAGCTGAGCTGGAACAGGATCTAGAGCGTCTGACGGCGGATATACCAGAGACCACCATAGATGATATTCCCATTCGACTCCAGTGCTATGTGGTCGTAGTCCCAGGACCTTTTAGGAGGTTCTTGTGTAGGGTAGCGCGGGTAGTGGTCTCGTATAGAGAGCACCATCAGTGATTGGCTAGTCACTTTTGTAGACACATATGACATTTTTGGTTTTTTGTACTTATCATTTTTGGCGATCATAAGGTGTTTTTCAACCTATGATCGAAGACGATGTATATTTTTTGACACACTCCTATATATATATATATATCATTATTACCGGCTTATTTTGTTTAACATATGTGATGAAATGTTTTTAAATTTACTTGCATGATTATCATAAATGTCTGTCCAACATTTGAGAAGCAATTGCATCTGCTAATGTATTTAAAGACCTTGGAATATGCTGATATTCAATGTAATCAAATTCACGTTCCAAGAGACGCACTCTCAAAAACAACCTTAATAACACAGGATTTCTAATGGCATATACTCTATTAAGCTGTAATACAACGAGTTCAGAATCTAACCTCACTATCAAACGTCGAATTCCAAATGTAATAGATTCAGACAATAATTCAACCACTGCACTGTATTCTGCAATGTTGTTTGTCGTTTGACCGAGGCTTACCCCATGCATAGAAACTAACTCGTCAGAGGGCGAATAGATAACCCAAGTTGCGGAAGAGATATTCTGTGTACTACGACACGCACCATCAGCAAATCCAATGTATGTTTGGAGAGGCATCGACATCTGCAATATCAAGAGTAAAACCAAGATAAGCCAGAATAATGACTAAAAACACACTCTCTAAACTAGGCACACTATCTAAACTAACAAACATACTAGCTAGAAAGAAAACCTAACCTAACTAAAAATTCTCCATACCCACCATTTAAGCATAATACCTCTTTAGGTAAAGTCCATTTATGGGTTTACCCAAAGAGTCCCCATCAAAATCTACCAGCTCATAGGCCCCTTTTGCTAGCTTTCGCTTTAGTCCATGCCACATAGGAACGAATTTTCCAGCACCTAGCTTATCGTTAGCTTGATCATATAATAGCACTAGGTCTCCCTCTGAAAAACTTCGAGGGGTCACATTTCTATCATACTGAGCTTTCATTCGCTTCGCGTGAGTCTCGATTGCCAATGCAGCGTCACGTCGAGTCTCATCTAATTGAGCTAAGTATAACAAACGTTTCTCCTCTTCGGAAGTAGCTGGGAGTAATTCGACAGCCATTTGAAGTGATGGGATTTCGCATTCAATGGGTAACACAGCTTCCAAGCCATAAACTAGCTGGAAAGGAGTGAACCCTGTTGAAGTTTTCACTAAGGTTCGGTATGCCCATAGCGCTGAAAATAACATGTTGTGCCAATTCGACCGATGAATACCAATGGTTCGTCGGATCATGATAACCAGAACTTTGTTGATAGACTCAACCAAACCTTGGCTTGCGGATAATAAGGAGTAGAGCTATCGTGGCGCAAACCAAGCTGGCTTGTAAGCTCAGTCATCATGATGTTTCGAAAATGGCTCCCATGGTCAGTGATGATTGGTTGTGGGACACCAAACCTAGTTATAATATGATTGAATACGAAAACTGCAGCTGTTTTGCCGCTTGCGTCGAATGTAGGCATCGCCTTGGCCCATTTAGTAAAATAATCAACCGCGAGGATGATATACGCATGCCCCCCGGCCGAGTGAGGGTTACAAGTAATAAAATCGATACCCCATTTGGCGAATGGACCAACGGCAATTATAGGGTGGAGAGGAGCAGGTGGTGCGCGCATCTTACGATCAAACACTTGACAGTTGTGGCACTTCTGGACCGCAATGATACAATATTTAAACATGGACGGCCAGAAATAGCCAGCGCGCAACACCTTCTGAGCTGTGGCATACCCAAACAGATGACCGCCACATGCTCCAGAGTGACAATCATTCAAAACCCTCTCAGCCTCTTCGTGAGTTAAACAACGTCGAAAAACTAAGTCTGCCCCCCGGCGATAAAGTGTTTCTCCAATAATCTTGTATTGCTGGGATTGAAACCGAATTTTTCGACGTTCCGACTTTGAAGCTTCAGGTCGGAAGGTTTGGGTTTGGAGATAGATGATTATATCCCCGTACCACGGATCTAAAGTACTGATAAGAAACAAAGATTCGTCCGCAATGGACTCCTCTGCCACAGTTTCTGTGTCAGCATGCGGGAAATCACACATCAATTCTGCAAAAACTAAGGATTTCTTAGACTTGGACTTTTCAAACTCCAAATCGAACTCCTGCAGGATAACGATCCATTTAGAGTACTTGCCCCCTAGCAGTTGTTTTGTCAAAATATAAATCATAGGGTTGCAATCCGAAATGACTGTAGTTTTACGGAGAAGAATGTAGTGACGAAAACGCTGGACAGCTTGAACGGCTGCCAGGGCCAATTTCTCCACATGCGAATATTTTAGCTCAGTGGGGTTTAATGTCCTACTAAGATAATATATCACATGTTCCGCTCCGAATTCATCTTCTTGAACTAACACCATTCCAATAGTGGAATGCGAAGCTGCGAGGTATAAGAAGTAGTCCTGGTTGTAGTTGGGAGGATGCAACAACGGTGCATGGGTCAACGCGTGTTTAAGTGCATCAAAAGATTGTTGGGCAATCTCGTCCCAAAAGAATTGAGCGTTCTGTTTCAATAACCGTGTAAAACCTTTAGTGACCTCGGCGTAATTTGGAATGAATCGGCGTAAAAAGTTCGCTTTCCCTTGCAAACTTTGGAGTTGGCGCAAACTCGAAGGAGGAGGCAATTTGATGATAGCTTCGACCTTCGAGGGATCGACGCGAATGCTGGCTTTTGAAAAAACAAATCCCAGCAATCGACCCGTCTCTATACAGAACACACACTTGTGGGGATTCAACCGAATTCGATAATGCCGACATCTCATGAAGATTGCTCGTAAGTGGACAAGGTGATCAGCTCGATGTAAAGAATGAGCAGGCAAATCATCGAGGTACGGTTGCACAATGTGCTTGATGTCATGAAATGCGTAAGACATCGCCCGTTGAAAAGTGGCCCCGGCATTCTTAAGTCCAAAAGGTAATTTGCAATAAGCAAATGTCCCCCATGGACAAATGAATGCCGTTTTTGGTTGGTCGGCAGGTAGAATATTGATTTGATTATAGCCCGAAAAACCATCCATGAAGGAAAACATCTCACTTCCGGCACAATCATCAATAATTTGATCGATATAAGGCGTAGGATAGTTGTCTTTTGGACAAGCTCGATTTATGTCCCTGTAGTCGATACAGATTCTTATTGTTCCTTGTTTCTTGTTGACCGGAACAATATTCGATACCCAATCCGTTAACGGGATTGGATAAATGAAACCTGCTTTCAACAGCTTCTCGACTTCTGCTTTAATTGCAGCCGCTTTCCGAGGGTGAATTTGACGCAACCGTTGCCGGACGGGTTTAGCGTCCGGGTAGGTCTTTATTTCATGAACAACAATGGTAGGATCGATTCCTGGCATTTCCTCGTAAGACCAGGCAAACACGTCGCGGAATTCTTGGAATAGGGCCTTGTAAGTTTGGATTTCATCTTCTGTACATGAGGCACCTATATGAATGTTTTCCTCAATTCCGGGCTTCACTGAAATATCAATGGGAATAGTGCGAGAAATATTCCCTAAATTCAACTCTGAATCAGAACGTTTCGTTGGATTCTGAGCGTCTTTGACGTATTCAGCGGTAAAGATAGATGAAAAATCATTTTCAAAAACATCATCCTTAGGTAAAAACGAAGATCTGTGATGGAGATCTTCCCATGGTAGATCATCTACACTTAGGATTTCGCGAAGTTGTTCGTCAGATGACACGACTTCGGGAAATGCTATCCGTTCTAAGGTTGATGTGAAAAGTGATTCTTCACTGACCACATTCATTTGGTCGATTTGGGTTGAACGCGAGTCGGTAAAAGACATGACAGCTTCATAAGCAATTTCATATGGACTCAAAGGCATAGCATCACCGAATGAGTCTATCTCAGATTCAGATGGGACAATTCAAGGATCATCATAAATAATGTTGTCTGATGTAATCATATGAATTGATGCAAATGAAGGGTCTGCGTTGATTGGAGGGAAAGGAAAAGTTCCCAGTAAACCGGAATCTTTAACTAAACCTACGCCAACGTCCCTATAAGGGATTGTCGTCTTACCGACATGCTGGATACTCTCTGAAGAGGCTGGGTCGGATGAAAAGTATGTCAGCTGATCAATCGTCACGATCTTACCGTTATGTGGAAACTTAATTACTCTGAAGACCGATGAAACGACCGCTGTCATAGCATATGACCAACTTCGACCCAAAAGAAGGTTGTAGTCTAGAGGGGCATCAACCACCTCCACATCCAGACTAACGGTTTTACCTTCTACCCCTATAGGCAATTCCTGTAGAATACCAAGCGGACGGAACCCACGGCCATCAAAGGCCTTAAGGATGGTCGGGGATTGGTTCAACGAAGGAGAACCAAGCGATCTCCAACATTGAATCGACATAATACACGTAGAAGCTCCCTCATCAATCACAGTCCGATGAATGGGCCTGTTCTTGACTATCACTGGAATTTGGAAAGCCATTTGATGGGGTAGATGCGGTGTACTATTTTCTAGATCGAAGATTATCAGGTTCGGATCCTGAACATCAACAGCTCCAATAGCTGACAAAAGTAATTTTCGTTGTGCTGGGCATGATTGCAGCACTTCTAAAGCCGACATTGCTGAGGGTGAAACAACTAAGTCCTCAACAATGTTGTAATTCTGGGCTGCTCTCGCATGTGGATTGAAAGCAGACCTTCGAAGTACACCCTTGGCGGGCGGTTTGATTACTAAGTCCGGGTTAGGTTTTTCGATCTGTAGTGGATCGGAACCAGGAGCTGAGGTTGATGGGTTAGAATGAGAAGATTCTGCTTCCTTACCATCAACAGGATTCTTACTACCATAATCTTGCGATCGAGTCGCAATCCGCACATGAGACATCATCAAAATGGGTTCTTCACTGGCAGTCGAGGAAGAACCTATCATCTTACTTTCCTGCTTTGGAAATGGGTCTTTTAACACAGCAGGAGTGGGAGAACCTTTGACTATTTTCACAACCTCGGCCCGATGAGGGCAATCTCTCGTAAAATGATCCTTTTCACAAATAAGACAAGGATATCGAGGTTTGCGCTTTTCGTCATTGGTTTCCGACTTTTCCGTTTTCTCCTTCGGAGCCTTGTCTGCTTTAGCCTTCTTCTTTCCTTTCTTCTTTCCACCGTTTTTTTATTTGGCCGTAGATGACTCTAAGCGTGAATATTGGCGGAAAGTTCAGGAGAAGACTCTCTTGTCGGGGAATCGGGCAAAGTGATTATAGGAGTAGTTGAAGCCTTGGAAGGCTTCTTCTTACTCTTTGTATTCACGATACCAATCATACCATCAGCAGCATGAGATCCCGAAGGAGCAGCAGCGATTTGATTCGATTTTGGAAGATCTGGAATCTTCTCGTGTAACGTACCCGACTGAGTATAAACTAAGTCAAGGTATTGTGCCTGAGCAATGACTTGCTCCTCAGTAACTACTCCGGCCTTAGCTACATCTTCAGTAATCTTCGGTAATAATGATTTAACAAACCATTCAGCTAAGATTTGGTCCGGAATAAAAACTTTCACTAACCTTCTTCGACGTCTCCACTCATGAATGTGATCAGAAATATACGTGGACGTCGATTGTTTTAGTGAAGTTAATAATTCCGTGCCGTTATCGTATCTGACCGGCAACTGAAAGTGAGTTAAGAACGAGGTAGCTAACTGGCTGAAATTGTAAAAAGAGGCCCGTGGTAACTCAATGTGCCACTTGGCCACGAGACCAATGAGTGTACGCTGGAAAAGACGTAAGCGGATCGAATCATCCGAGATAGAATTTGAAGCACACCAGAGGTGGTAAGTCATCACATGATTGGACGGATCCTCTCCAGACTTACCTTCGAACTTGGGTATATCACTGGGCAACTTATTCGGCATTGGCGGCCAGAACTGAAGATATTGAATTGGATCGTTCGTTAGGCGCATCAAGTCTGGTAAATCCAAAGTTGCGATAAACGGTAACTGCCGGTTAGGATCTCTAAAACTCTGGGTCACAAGACCAGTCCCAGGAGGAGGATATCCAGGATAACTAGGAACATGAGTCGCATTAGGGATATTATATCCTCCTGGAAAACCAGGATTAACCGGACCGTACTGGCGTTGTTGAGGTTGTTGATAAGTGTACCCAGGATACGGTTGATACTGGTAAACCGGCTATTGGACAGCTTGCCCATGTTGGTACTGTCCCTGGTATGGTTGTTGAACAAATTGAGGTTGAGTAGTGACAACCGTACTTATACCAGGCTGACCTTTAGGCATCTGGACCGTGGTTTGAATCGTAGATCCAGACAACGGTAAATATGTCTGAGGAGTGGTTACAGAGACAGTAGAAACTGGAGCTGTCGATACTCCAGAAGTAAGTGCAGCAGATGTAGCGGTAGTTGCAGCAGCCGTTTGAGATGGAGTACTAGGTGCAATTGGCAGCTGAGTAACTACCGAAGTTACAGAAGTTTGAACATTTGACTCGACAGGGTTGGTTGCTGGGGTGGACCAGAAACTACAGGTTGTCCAGCTTGAGGTACCAACTGTATACTTGGCTACAAGACTTGTTGACCCTGTGATGGATCCCACACTATCATTCCAGGGTATTGACCCGTAACAGGTTGAGGATACTGAGATCCATAACCGGATTGAGGATAGGATTGATAATTGAAAGGTGCAGTTCCCATACCTTGAACATATGACTGACCTTGAGGTGGTTGATAACCTTGACTCGAGTATTGAACTTGAGGTTGATAACCTTGAGGTAAATACGGATACTGGGGTTGACCTTGACCTTGAGGTTGATACCCTTGAGGTTGATACCCTTGGGGTTGATACCCTTGGGGTTGATACCCTTGAGGTAAATATTGATACTGATGTTGACCCTGGGGTACATATTGAGGCTGGGGTTGACCTTGAGGCATGTATTGCACCATAGGTACATACTGACCTTGAGGTTGCCCCCCAGACACAATTTGTGTACCTTGAGGTTGCCCCCCAGGCGTTAACTGAGGCTGCCCCCCAAGCGTTAACTGAGGCTGCCCCCCAGGCGGTAATTGGCCACCTTGAGGTTGGGAAATGGGAACTGAACCTGACATCATGTAAATGTCTCCTACACCCAATGGTATATTACCATTGTTTCCAGCTAATAACCCATGATCAACGGGTTGAGGAGATGCCCCCGCAAAGGTACCCGAAAGTGATTGATACCCGGTGGGAACAAAAGGACCGCCGTGTAAGAAAGATTCAGGAGTTTGAGTAAACACGGACGACTGACCAGACATATTTACAGGAGTATAAATACCTCCAGGTGGAAAAGGAGTACGAGGTGTAGAAAAACCTACCCCTGAGTTGTCTAAATAATTGGTTAACGAAGGGTACCAAGTAGTACTTCTAGGAGGACTGTAAAAGATAGATTCACGCTCCCTGAGCTCAATAGTAAGTTGATCCTCAAGGTTAGAGACGCCTATTTCTTCCTCTGGAGCAAGTTCTTCGATAGCAATCAGACCAGTAGGAAGATTTTCGGTGATAACTGGTTCTACTCTTGGTGAATCTGGAACACTAGAAGTCGGAGTAACAGGTTCAGATATTTCAGGTTCTTCGCCTGTATCACTAGCAGACGAAAAACTACCAACAAGCTCAGAAACTGTAACAGCTTCAGGATTATAACCTGTCTCTAGACCTTGGTAATCTGAATGGACTACCAAGGAAGATTCTCCTTCTTCAGGTGAACCTACTTTACTGCCACTAGGAGGAGTTAGAAGGACCTTCAAACCTTCTAGATTACTGGGGTCGTCTCGAGGAGGTTCACCCCTAAGTCTACAGGATCTTCTCAACAATTCGGCCACAGAAACAACTTCAGGAGACTGGCCCCGAAGTCTACGGGACTGTCTCGGTAATTCCGCCACAGCTAAAAACTTTTAACTACTACACACGAAAACAAAGTAAAATCTCAAATCAAACCACCTAAAGTCTCTAAAGAACTAAACAAATTTGAATCACACGCCTAAAGAATCTAGGGCGTCAAACCAAGCACAAACAGTAGCCTTCCAGACCGAAAACGCTAGTTGGAGATGAAACCCAACATCGCCGGATTCAGTACAGAAGTGGCGGGTGGAACAGTTACCCCGGCAACCTGCTTAATGAATAGACTGGCACAAGTTCCTCCACTTTAACCGTCTCGAGTGAAGTGAACCCCCCGGAAAATCCAAGGGAGTCTAGCCGACGTCTGCTCCAGGTATAGTGGGATCTTCCCTCCACCGTCACCTCGGTAGAATCCTAAAGATAATGGTCACTAAGGTTACCAACCGCAACAAATGCACCTGGGGGAACAGTCTACACTCCGACAGCACGCAAGGGCAGAGTATCAAGCTCAATCCCCTTGCCGGTTCCTTGACAATAATCCAAGGTTTACCGACAAGTGACCCCTGACTCCTCGACAATGGTTAATCCGAGGTTTACCGTTTGTAATACGTGCGTGTCTGGCGTCGTTCCCAACGAGGGAGGATTGATCCCCTCACTGGTTCGGACATGAGCTCGTGCTTCTCCTTTAAGAGGAGCTTTCCCAGAGTACAAATGAGACAATTGGATTTATTCTATCACAAGATAAGCTACTTGTTTGGTTTTGTTGTCTTGGAGAGTTAATTACTCTCCTACTCCAAGACACTAGCCTGATCTAAATTGGTGTTTGAGAGCCCTAGTAAATAAAAGTTACTACGTTGATTTTACTTTAAGCGTTAATTTTATGGTTTTTCTTAAAGACAAAAGGTAGCGGAAGTGAAACCAATGGTGTGTAGACTCGACTCAAACCACTACAAAGATGCACCTAAGATGATTTACGCTACTTTTCTCTTTCAATGAAATTCCTAACTAAGAGAGTTGAGAAATGAAAATTTTATAGAAAACAACTTTCTTAGTAAAGACAATCAAAGAAACAATTCTCTTTATCTTTCCAAGCATACAAACATGACCACTCCTTACGTGCACGAAAAACTCTTTTTCTTTCAAAACTCTTCAAAGCTACTTGAAACAAAACTTTTCAAAGGAGATGTTTTTGTATTTTCTCTTATTTAATAAAGCATATAAATCTATTTTAACAAAAATCAATCTCAAAAGCTATAAAATCTATGAAAACTTGACTCACAAGCAAATCAAAAAGAAATTTACTCTAAGCAAACCTAACGAGGCAAAAGCCTACAAAGATGATTCTAGGTTGTTTTACTTGACCAAAATCAAGTCAAGGACCAGCTAATGCAGAATCAAAAGACCAGTCAAAACAAAACTCAAATCTTTTTGTTCTTTTTGTAAAATGGAATTGAATACTTAATCAACAAGCACTTCGAAATTTGCCAAAGAGACCACTCAAAGGTAAGTTGCTCTCACAGGTAGACTTTATGACAGGTCTGACTTCTAAGAATGCTGACAAAACCAGAGAGATCTAAGGCTTGACAACTTCTACCACCAAAGTCACTACAAGACCTACTCAAAAATCAAACCCTAGGGCTTAAACTTCTATGAAATCCACTAAAACACTCAATGCTATCGAAACAAGTTCAGGTGAAGATCTTTGACAAGAGACTAATGGATCTGGGCAGTAAAAACTAAGAAAAAGCAAAATCTAAGAGAAAAAATGCAAAAAATGGAAATTTCTTAATTTTTAGCAGGGTACGCAGGCAACCGGTTAAGCCAGGTGCGGGCCCGCTCTGTGCACACAGCAACAGTGCGTACAAGTACGCACTGTGCAATACTCAGAGGGTGTGTACTACTGAAAAAACCAAGAAAAACTAAATTCAATCTAACCTTAAGCTAACCCACCCAAAAACAAAGTCACAGAGCCAAAAACCAGAAAATAAATGACTTTTCTCAGATCAAAGTTGCATACAAAGGAAAAGACTTTCACATCAATGGATTCCCCAGCGGAGTCGCCAATTTGTTAGGTGGAAAGAGTCGATAGTGCGGACACAACCAACCTCCCTAGGAGCCTAAGACTCTCTAGTGACAAACAAGACAAACAAGAGCAATCCTTCTCTAAACATGCATTTACTATATAAGAAATCAAGTGTTTAGATCCTACCTGTAATCCAGCGATGTTGTAGCAGTCCAGCCTCACTGATCCGGATGAGCTCCTCCACTTTGAAACCTGCATCCACTAACAATCAAACGATTAAATAGCACTTGATAATCTCATAGAATAAAACATATTTAACACATAGACCAAGGAGTACATGAAACAACTCATAAATAACAAGTTATTGAGAAGAATGGACTCATTTGCATTAATAGGAAACAAAAGGAACAATTACAACCTGAGCCTTGGTGTTGTGCAAGTCCCTCCCAGGGTCCATCAAGAGTTCTCCTTTACTTTGACAAAGCTCACCCACTTCCAAATAGAACAAGCAAAGATGGTAATCTCTCCTCAGAAGCTTCTAAATGGGAGTCCTAATTCCAGCAGCATCTACCCTTAGAAATGTTTAGCTTCCAACCTCTCCTCCTTCTGGCCCAATGCCTGTATTTATAGTGGTCTAGAGGAAGTTTTTCAGGTCCACCATCAATGGGATAATCCCCTCTTTGGATGGGATAGCTCCCTCATTGATGGGATAAGTTCCTCTTTGGTAGGGGTACATGAACCATCTGGAGGCGCTCAATACACGTCGAACAACCTTCTAGAATGCTCTAGAAATGACCACAAGTAACTTTTTAAAGATGAAACTTGCGCATTTTGACCTTTACAGGGGGACGCACCTGCCCCTTTACATACAGAGCGTACAAGTACGCAGCTTTTGTGAACATTGGGTGCGTACCCGCAGGTAAGGTTGAGAGAACCTGCGTACCCAGAGATAAATACATTTATAAAGACTTTATCTCTTTTTGGAGTTTGACATGGAGAGCAGAGGCATAAGACTTGCCTAAGAGGATAGCATGACTGTTGATAGAGCCATACTAACTGTAAATAGCCATGGTGACATTTTTTAGTGTAACACTCCTTGGTTGGTGGACTCCATTTTCTCAACCTAAGACCAACGTAGGAAAGGTGATGATTATTCCGTTTAAAATAAAGTTTAGATGCTTTGACACAACTTGTTTTTTCAATTTTAAAGAGTCGAGAAAAACAAAAGATGACTCTAGTCGCCTTCGATTTTTAATGAGCCTGAAGTGACAAGTGCTTAGATGGACCTTTTCCGTTAAGGAGTCTGAAAAGGAACGAAAGGGACTGCTCTGGAAATCTAGACAGAGGGATTACCAAACCAATCGCAAAACTGCAGAATATTTTTTACGGTACAACAGTCAATCTTCCCGAATGTTGTGTTCAGTGCATTGCGATCGATAGGGTGGCAGACACGGCTTCCTATGGATAAAGGATAAAGCCTATTGTGGTCTCCCAAAATATACTCAACGGTACGTGGGAGCACAAGTCCGTACTGGCACTTATCGTCTCAAAGTGGAGGAATCACCCAACCAACAGTGAAAACAACATTTACTAGGCTTTATGACGCCGAAATACGTCTCTAGCCTAGACTTATAGATGTTGTGCGTTAGGTTCCAAAGCGTTGTTAGATTCATTAAATTTATTTTATAGTTGATCTTGCTTAATAAATTTGCCTTTCAGGTTCACCGCGTGATGTAGATGTACAATTCCTAAAATGCAATCTAAGATGATAAACAGTCATTTTATGTTCTTGTGCAATGAAAATCCTAGCTACTAAGGAAAGAGAGACAATATTCTTTCAACAAAGAGCAAAGATCACACACTATATGCACTGTCCTAAATCAAACCAATCAAACAGTCTAAATGCAAATGCACATGCATGTATTTGTTTTCAGCTTTCTTAATATATGAATGATAAAAAGAAAGCTAATGCGCAAATTTGAATTATTTTTCAAGGCGACAATTACTAACAAGTTTCTTCTCAAAATCAAAATGAAGACAATGAGAACACTTTGCGATTTGGAAATGAAAACTTGCTTTCGACACTAGAAAAACTACTAATTCAGATCAAATACAATAGTAACAGGGTAATCGACTATCAAGATCAATCAGATTATCTTCTATGACTGAAAACGACACTTTCGACACTTTCAAATCAAGAAACGACAGTACAATTACGTTACTTCTTTGTAAAGGAGAACTGAAAATGACTCAAAAAATACATAAAAACATTTACAGTTCTTTGCACAATGGAGGCGTAATAACATCAAGGAAAGGGGTTTCAAACAGAGGTGTACTGACTACAGGCAGCAAAACTCTTGAATAGATCTGAAAAGAGTGAACACAGAAACCAAAATTTAGGAACAATGCCTAGTCTTATTAGCGCACCTGTAACACCGTGAAACTGAAATGCAACGGACCTACTACACTCGGGAAGTGCGCTGAATTTGAGATTCACAGAACAAACAGTGTGCTGGACCAGGGATGAGACTTTGATTGGGTTCTGGGTCACAGTTTGCAGTTCAGTTCAGGGATTTTGGCTGAGCAAGTGATAATCAGTAAATCAATCACAGGGGTAGATCTAAGGAGGTTACTAGAGCCACCATGAGGGCAATTAGAAAGCTTTGTAAATCAATTGTTTAATTCATAAAAAAAACCCGGAGATTGATTGAAGCAACATTGATCTACTTTGCACTTGCATAGCAAATGCAGTTCGAAGGCTAGCTGGCTTGACTTCAGGCTCCGTCTGTAAGTTTATAAAGTAAACAAATGTAGATAAACAATCAATCTATTCGTTCCCCAGCAGAGTCGCCATTTTGTTACAGGGAAAAGTGTCTATGCAGAACTGCTAATCCCACTAAGGCTAGTAGCTACCTTAGAAACAAACAAACTAAAACTACTTTCGTTTTCCTTTATGAAAGATAGATTAGAGAAGAATAAAGGAGACCAACCTCTGTCTTGCGCTTGGTTCCTTGCTCGATTCCTCTCTCTTCCCATAGTCCTTTGATACTTGCTTTCTGATATATCCAGCTTCACAGAGTACCTGTAGAATCAAAGCAACATAACACTATACGAGAACATGGATCTATTATCATAAACAGTCTAGGATCAGATGTAAATTGACCATACAAATGCATAAAACATAAATCACACAAGAGTATGGAGGAAAACTTGAATAGCTTTATTGATAATCAAGAAAGAGCCAAGAGAGTTACAACCAATCGTTCTGACCCAGCATCATCCTCTCAGCAAGTGAGCCCTTCTTCACCTCATGAAAAGCTTAGATCACCCAACACTATGATGTTGCCTCAAGAAACCAACAACAATTCCTTACAAGATGCAAAATTCCAGCCTCTGGATCTCTGGGATGAGGGATCCATATATAGATGTCTGCAAGGGAGGTGAGTCAGCTTTTGAGATTTGATTAGTGTCTTCCCTTTGATAGTTGTTGCTTCCACTTGGAGATTGATGATCTCTTACTCATCCCTGGTTGAATTCAGAGAGGCAAGTGTCATAGGAGAAGTTTCTGGAAGATTCCATGCTTCTCCACCTCGCGGATTGACGCTGCCATTTGTCCCTTCTCGCCCATCGCACCCCATAGAAGGGATTTTTGAAATGCAACGCACCTACTATGTATATTTAGGTGAGATGCAACGTACTTTGCCTATGGAGCAGGTGAAATGGTCCAGTTTTGACCAGTTCTGAGCAGTCTTTCATGGAGAACTTCTGGGAGAAGCTGTAATCAGATGACCTTGTTCTTTTAGGGGTTGGAACAACACTTTTAGGGACTTAGGAGCCCTTAGTTTATGGACATTTATGCTTGGGGTTGCAGTGCCCAAAAATGTCTATAATAGGTGGTAACCAAGTTTGGAATAGGATTTGAAATAGGAAATTTCTGTCTCTTACTTCACAGGTCTATAGGTTATATTTGGATGTAATGATCAGAGGCTAAAACATTTGGAACCGGGCCTATGCAGCAAAGGACAAGGTGAAACAATTCACTTTTTAGGAGATAAGAAATGGGAAAATGACTTTGTTTTGGGAGGAATCATGGCAACATAATCCACCCTTAGTTGAATGTCTGCATTTTCTTGAAATAAAAGAATAGACACAATTACAAGGAATGATTCTGGTTGTTGAGTTTTGGACTCATTTATGTTCCTCTTGAGGTTGGTGTCAATGTAAAACCAAAAATCACTGGGAAAATGTCAATACATCTTTGCCTTGGGTAGAATTTCATTAACATATCCAGGGCATAAGAAAAGAATCTCTATCCAAAACAACATTTCATGTTGGGGCAAGTAGAAATCAAGAACTTTCTCATTAGATGAAGCTTATTTGCTACTGGTAGGATCACACACTCAGGAGGACAATCGTATTTGGAATATAGTCTGGAATTCGGGTGGATGGACCAAGGTGTCTACTTTCATCTTGTTGATAGCTTGGGGACGAGCACTAACATGGGATTGAATGCAATGAAAAGGTTTTATTGGTCCATCAAGATGTTCGTTGTGTATGAATGTAGAAAAGAATGCTAATCATTTGTTTACCTCATGCACCTAGTGACGGGAGATATGGCTTTTTATTCAAAATACATTTCACTAGCTGCTACCCACTTCCTTAGATACTAAGACTTCGTTGATAGATGGTATCATGAGAAGTTCAAGCATCCATTGGTATTTGTTGCATGGCACATAAATATCATCCTATCACTATGGAATATATGGAGGGGGTTAAATATGAGGATTTTCGAAGATTAATATTGACCAACCTATATGGTATAGGAAAAAAATTATACAAACATTAGAGAATCTTTGCTAGAACATCCACCAGACTCTGACAAAGGGCCACAGGAGGAGGATGAGTTGCTTATTTTGGAAAATATACACCTCAACATTGATAATCAATATCCACATCACAGTCATCCACAACAAAGAAAATAGGCAAAGTGTTTTATATAAAAACCTCACCAATCTTTCTTAGTGTTGATTTTATGGTGCTTTACAAGGAAACCCTGGATTGGCTGGTTGTGGTGGGTTGTTAAGCGATGATAATCTAAATCCGACTTACGTTTATGCCTTATCATGTGGATAAAACATGAATAATTAGGTGAAATTATTGGCGCTTGATAAAGGTCTCCAATTCGCAGTAAGGAAAATAATCTGTCTGTTCCAGGTCCGTGGAGATTCCCCAATTTCCATTATAGTGATCCAAAAGTTATTGCAAGTTCATCCACCAGAGAAATCTATCACGAGTTGGTGGCTCTTAGAGGTGGCAAGTGCTATCAAGGATTTGTTACATAAGTTTGACTACATAATCCCCTTACACACTAAGAGGGGCAACAACCGGACAACATATTGTCTTGTTAAATGGAGCAGTTGTGTGACTAATGTGGATCTAGAGGAGGAGTGGCATCAATGGCTATAGCTTGACCCGATTCTAGAATTGAAGTAAAAAATACATCAAGATCGAATACGAGCAGAGAGGAATTCCCCCAATTGGGATTCTTTTCCAGTGGATGATTGGAGGTGGATGATCCTAGTTGACCGACATTTTCCAGATGACAGGGAGTTTTCCAAAAACTGGTAAACCATAAGTCATGAGTGTCATGCACAGTATATGGATGGAAAATTTGGAGGTGGATATAAGGAGGCATGTCAGCTCCAACACTTGGCATCATTATAAAAACTCGTGGTTAGAGGTTAGGTTAGGTATTATATGTTCACAAGGTGTTTTGAATGGTGTAATAAAGGTAATGCAGTGGGAACCCAGGAAGACGAGTTGGTTCAAACCTTTGCACATTCTCTTTGACATATTCAACATAAGCATGAAAAATCAGGCATGTGGGGTATTGGCTGTAATAAGGGTTTTGTTTGATAGATGATCACATAAAATTAATAATCATCATAACATGAGGGTTATGGTGAAAAATGATCTTAGAAGTCAATTTTCTACTTAGCACCTAGTGGGACTGTGGTTTCAATTTCCTTTCAGGTTTGCGAATTCGTGAAAGGTTGTATATAATGTTCTTCATCACCCTGCATGAGGGATGGGGGTGGTAAAAAGTTGAAGTGGATCCTGGGTGTTGTTGTTCAACTAAAAATCACACAGGGTACACTCAATACTCTAGCATTGGAAATTTCTATTCTTTTTCTCAAGTATTTTTCAGGTTTTCTACAAAATTTGTCTTTCTAGAATGTGGCCATTCTATGTTCAAGAGTTTGTATGTTATTGTGGCGAGTGTCTGGTTGATATCTTTCACTTGCAAAGGGTGGTCATGTCTCTATTTCACACTAGGTATAATGTCTCAAAGATTTCTATACTATTAGGCAGGTTTTCTTGTAGTTATTGGGGGTATTGAATTTTTCATATTTTGGCAACCATCTCGCCGTCACGTTTCATGTCTAGTTATTGGGAAGGAAGACAATTTTTCACACTGGTTGTGTCTCCCTTGTAGGCTCATTGCCATACCTGCTATAGGAGGGGATCTGGGAATCATTGAAGGCCACAAATGTTTTTGTCTGCTTCTTACATAATACTTCATCGGAAGTATCTTTAGAACTCGTTGTGGTACTCCCCTAGGAAAACTTACAAAACCTCAACCCCTCTGGTATATCTTGTAACTATTTGGTCTTGGCCACTGAGGATTGGTATAGAGGTACATTTTCTATTTGGTTTTAGTAATGTCAATCCTCGTTCTCTACCTAGATTAAATTAGGAAATCTAGGGGATGGTCTAGTCTATTTGGGTACTATTTAGCTGGTATTGGTTTCAGTTGTTGGAAATAATACTGAGAGGGGGGGGGGGGGGGGGGGGCGTGTTATAGACATTTTTGGGCACTGCAACCCCAATCATAAATGTCAATAAACCAAGGGCTCTTAAGTCCCTAAAAGTGTTGTTCTGACCCCTAAAAGAACAAGGTCAACTGATTACATCTTCTCCTAGAAGTTCTCCATGAAAAACTACTCAGAACTGGTCAAAACTGGACCATTTCACCTGCTCCATAGGCAAAGTGTGTTGCATCCCACCTGAATACACACAGTAGGTGTGATGAATGTCAAAAATCCCTTCTATGGGGTGCGATGGGCGAGAAGGGACAAATGGCAGGGTCAATCCGCAAGGTGGAGGAGCATGGAATCTTCCAGAAACTTCTCCTGTGACACTTGCCTCTCTGAATTCGACCAGAGATGAGTAAGAGATCATCAATCTCCAAGTGGAATCAAGAACTATCAGAGAGAAGACACTAATCAAATCTCAAATGCAGACTCACCTCCCTTGCAGACATCTATATATGGATCCCTCATCCCAGAGATCCAGAGGCTGGAATTTTGTATCTTGTAAGGAAGTTCTACTGGTTTCTTAGTGCAATATCATAGTGTTGGGTGATATAAGCTTGTCATGAGGTGAAGAAGGGCTTCTTGCTGAGAGGATGATGCTGGGTCAGAACAATTGGTTGTAGTTCTCTTGGCTCTTTCTTGATTATCAATAAAGCTATTCAAGTTTTCCTCCATACACTTGTGTGATTGATGTTTTATGCATTTGTGTGGTTAATATACATCTGATCCTATATTGCTTATGATAATAGATCTATGTTCTCGTATAGTGTTATGCTGCTTTGATTCTACAGGTGCTCTGTGAAGCTGGGTACACAAGAAAGCAAGTAGCAAAGGACTATCAGAAGAGAGAGGAATCGATCAAGGAACCAAGCACAAGACAGAGGTTGGTATCCTTTATTCTTCTCTCATCTATCTCTCATAAAGGAAAATGAAAGTAGTTTTAGTTTGTTTGTTTCTAAGGTAGCTACCAGCCTTAGTGGGATTAGCAGCTCTGCATAGACACTATTCCCGGTAACAAAATGGCGACTCCACTGGGGAGCGAGTAGATTGTTTGTTCATCTACATTTGTTTACTTTATAAACTTACAGACAGAGCCTGAAGTCAAGCCAGCTAGCCTTCGAACTACATTTGCTATGCAAGTGCAAAGTAGATCAACGTTGCTTTAGTCAATCTCTGGGTTTTGTTTATGAATTAAACAATTTATTTACAAGCTCTCTAATTTCCCTTGTGGTGGCTCTAATAACCTCCTTAGATCTACCCCTGTGATTGATTTACTGATTTCCACTTGCTCAGCCAAAATCCCTGAATTGAACTGCAAACTATGACCCGGAACCCAATCAAAGTCTCGTCCCTGGTCCAGCGCACTGTCTGTTATGTGAACTTCAAATGCAGTGCACTTCCTGAGTGTAGTAGGTGCGTTGCATTTCAGTTTCATTGTGTTACATGTGCGCTGATCAGACAAGGCCTTGTTCCTAAATTTTGGTTTCTGTGTTCATTCTTTTTAGCGCTATTCATGAGTTTTGCTGCCTGTAGTCAGTACACCTCTGTTTGAAACCCCTTTCCTTGCTGTTATTCTGCCTCCATTGTGCAAAGAACTGTAAATTTTTTTATGTATTTTTTGAGTCATTTTCAGTTCTCCTTTACAAAGAAGTAGCGTAATTGTACTGTCGTTTCTTGATTTGAAAGTGTCGCAAGTGTCGTTTTCAGTCATAGAAGAGAATCTGATTGTTCTTGATAGTCGACTACACTGTTACTCTTGTATTTGATCTGAATTAGTAGTTTTTCTAGTGTTGAAAGCAAGTTTTCAATTCCAAATCGCAAAGTGTTGTCATTGTCCTCATTTTGTCTTGAAAAGAAACTTGTTAGTAATTGTCGCTTTGAAAAGTAATTCAGATTTGCGCTTAGCTTTCTTTTTATCATTTACACATTAAGAAGGATGAAAACAAAAACATGCATGTGCATTTGCATTTAGACTGTTTGTTGGTTTGATTTAGGACAGTGCATATAGTGTGTGCTCTTTGCTCTTTGTTGAAAGAACACCATCTCTCTTTCCTTAGTAGCTAGGATTTTCATTTGCAAAAAGAAGACTAAATGACTATTTATCATCTTAGATTGCATTTTAGGAATTGTACATCTACATCATGCGGTGAAACTGAAAGGCAAATTTCTTAAGCAAGATCAACTATAAAATAAATTTAATGAATCTAAAAACGCTTTGGAACCTAACGCACAACATCTAGAAGTCTAGGCTAGAGATGTATTCTGGCGTCGTAAAGCCTGGTAACTGTTGTTTTCACTGTTGGTTGGGTGATTCCTCCACTTTGAGATGATAAGTGCCAGTACAGACTTGTGCTCCCACGTACCATCGAGTATATTTTGGGAGACCACAATAGGCTTAATCCTTTATCCATAGGAAGCCGTGTCTGCCGCCCTATCGATCGCAATGCACTGAACACAACATTCGGGAAGATTGACTGTCGTACCATAAAAAGTATTCTGCAGTTTTGTGATTGGTTTGGTAATCCCTCTGTCTAGATTTCCAGAGCAGTCCCTTTCGTTCCTTTTCAGACTCCTTAACGGAAAAGGTCCATCTGAGCACTTGTCACTTCAGGCTCATTAAAAATCGAAGGCGACTAGAGTCATCTTTTGTTTTTTCTCGACTCTTAAAAATTGAAAAAACAAGTTGTGTCAAAGCGTCTAAAATTTATTTTAAACGGAATAATTATCACCTTTCCTACGTTGGTCTTAGGTTGAAGAAAATGGAGTCCACCAACCAAGGAGTTCCCCTTGGAGGAAATCCTAGTCCCTTCTCCTCTTGGGGAGATGTTGGTGCGCCCCATATGGCCACATTGTCACTTCCAGGATTGACAATTGGTTTGACTGTATGGCTTTTCTCAACCTCAGTCGTTCAGAACACCGCGATTCCTGAACAATCGAGTCTGCAACTAAACGATTCCAGAGTTACCCCCAACCCTCTACTTCGTCCAATTCTTCCTCTCCTCCTTCCTCTTCACTTGATGAAGCTGGTAAAGCCAAAAATCAAGTACCTGAGAAGAAGAAGGAAAAGAAGAAGAAAGAAAAGAAGAAGAAGGAGCCAAAGACGAAAAGGGGCAACCAAGCATCATCTAGTGAAAATCCACACACTGCACCGACCAGGCCTAAATCGCCATGTGTCATTTGCAAAGGAGACCACTATCATCGAGATTGTCCTTGCATCCTTCGGATCTTAAGGGACTAGTCTCCTCATTTGCACAACCCGGTGTCGTCAACCTCTGATGATCATGTTGAAAATACACTGTCAACTAGTGAAAGTGAAGCCCTTGGACAAAAACGAAAATATAAATTTCCTTGTAAATTATGTGAAGGAAATCATGTCGTCCACCATTGTCCCTTCTTAGATGAGGCTAAAAGAGTTTTGGACGACCGTCCGGTTTCATCGTTACGACTTCCTCCTGGATATAAGAAACTCTTGCCGAGTCCATCACTAGTTTAAAATCCGGCTGACACACCCTTGTGGTCGGCCGAAGCATCTATCATTGAAGATAAACCATCTGAATCCACACCAAACAAAAGTCAAAAGGTCGAGGCGGCAGTTGACCCGGTCTTGCCTTCAGAGGTTCCATCTTCAGATGATCCAGTCATCGAAGAGAACAAGGATGACACCGTCTAAATTCTTTTCGTAAGCACAGACTCCGATGAACATGGGGGCAATCTACCCATTCCTTTACCGCAGGAAGGAAGTTCGTCAGAGTCATATTCGGCTGTCTATTCGGTCCCACGTCCAAGCAACTTGGTTGTTTCCTTTGACTGGAATCTACTGGGCAGACCCCGTTTACTGGCTAGTGTACCATTTCGAATCATTGCTCAAATATATAGAATGGTCATGGCTGATACCATCATAGATGAAGGGGCTTCTGTGAGTATCCTTTCCTCAACTACTTGGAAAGTGCTTGGTTCGCCATCGCTTTTGCCTGAGATGAGAAATCTAACAGGCTTTGACAAAGGAACCAGTCGACCGTTAGGGATCCTTCCCAATGTGCCCATAACATTGAGAGGGAAAACCGTTCACATGAACGTAATGGTAGTCCAAGGACCCCTGGATTATAATCTACTCCTTGGGCGAGACTATATTTATTGCATGGGAGCCATTGTCTCATCACTCTTTAGAGTAATGTGTTTTCCGCACGAAGGAAGAGTGGTCAAGCTTGTAGACCAGCTTTCATTTCCCGGTTCACACATAGCAAATAGTCATATACCAACCCTGAATGGTCTTTTCACACAAGGAATGTCTCATCAATCCCCAGTCCGTCCTCCTGATGAGCGCGAGTGATTCGGAGGATATGACTGAAACCCAGGGGGCATGCACCCTGGTCTGCTTCGGCAGGAAAACTTCGGGTATAGGGTAGGTTTCCGCGAAGGATATATGACTAGTCTGACACACCCGTCCGTTTAGGAAAATGGGGATTAGGCTAGAATAAGATTCCCTCATCAAAGTTATGTGAGTGGAGGCGTCTGCGCCACTCGCCTTTGTCTATTTCGGTAGACATCGCCGAAGAAGTGTTTTGTTTGTAACACAGATAGAACAATCTTTGGTAACCTGAAAGAGGTAGGCCTTTCCTGATAAAACAAATGTTTTGTCTGCAAATTGAGGGGTAACCTCGAAACTCTATTTCACTATACCTGGGGGCATGCAAACCTTTTGGCATGCAAGCGAAGAGCGACCATTTATTTTTTAAATTTATAGGTCCTCTAACCCTTTAAACTCGTAGGATTGGTCGTTTCCTAACTTGCATAAAGAAAGGATCCGGAGAAAAGCTTTGTAAGGTGCAAGCTCCACAAAAATGGCATCTTAGATGAGACATCCTTATTATACGACTGGATCGAGCAGTTTTAATGTGGACTTCAAGCTCGTTACAAAATAAACATAAGTAATGAGCAAGTGTTTCCCCCAGTGTTTAAGCTCATTTTAAAATAAAAAATGAACCAATTTTTGGTAAATAACCATCGTGAATGTAGTACTTCAGCCTTTGAAGCCTTGGTCGTGTTCTCATCATCACCTCCACTCTGTATTGGCCGATCGTTCACCTCCACTTGATTGTTTACCCCTTTTGAGGAACAACTGCGAAGAGTGATCCTGTTAGCCATCCTTGTAACACTGCCGTGATTGGAAAATTCCAAACCTTACCTGGAATCAGCTGCTACACGAATTTATCACTCATTCCTCAAAGATGAGTCTCCGTTAAGCTCTTTTCAACTACCTCGTAAAATATGAAAAGATTGTCGAGCCATTAGCTTCTCTAGCTCGTTAAAGTGACCGGAAGTGCTATCCCTCCTTTAGATTTTAATCTTTTTGGACCTGAGGGATTATTACATAAAAAGATTGAGAACTTGTTTTGTTCGGCTCGTTAAATGTACCGAAAATTCATCCCTTCTGTGTTATTTTATACTTTTTCAGACTTAAGGGATTAGATGACGAAAAAGGAATTTTGGAGTTTCCTTTACGTCCCTTTTCAGACTCTCTAAAACTGAAAAGGACTGAGTTATATTTTTCGTTAAACTCGTTAAAACCTAATAGCGACAAACTTGTCCATAACAGACAAGAATGAGTTTCACTATCGCTAGGCTCATTAAAACATAGCGATGGGTTTGCTCGAAGGGAAAATTATAGAACAAGCATATGTTATCCTCCTCAGGATTGACAAAAACAAAGAGGTACTGGTCAGCAATGACTGGGGAAAAATTGGGAAGAAAACTCGAAGAAACTTTGTTGGTAGAAAGTTGCTCTTGAACATGACACTTTCACTCCGCATCCTAGTCGGGTTGGGTTGTTCCATTCACTGGTCACATCACCATGGTTCCGTCACACCATCCACATTTGGGATTAATGCTACCAATCCATCATGTCAGTGTCGCCGATATGTTCAAGAGAAGTAGCTCAGAGAATTCACCTGTGTCTCACCCACTATAATACATTTTCACTCCATTCTTTCATGACCGCCACCCTGAATCGCATATCACTAGATCGTTTTAACCTCCATTAAAATCATTTTCTCCATTCCGTGTCATTGATGTGGGATTCACTAAGGCCCTCCTATGACAGATCGCTTCTTGTCGACATCAACTCATTATCCAAGAAGTCGATCTAGGAACAACCCTTTCAGTACTTTGAAGCCTGCATGCCTCAATGGCAAGTTTCTCACTTCCGGCGACAGGTTTACATCAATGGCCTTCGACCGAAAGATTTTGCGTGGTGTTCGACACCAAGTCCTTTATTCACACCACGTGAATTGTACTTTAGTACCTTGAGGATCATCATCATTATCGGTGATTCCTCTCGCGCCTGTTAATGGCTTACATCATTGGCTGGTAATCAGGCGATGTCTTTCCATGTTCGACTCCAGAACATCTCTCACATGGATCGACTTGTACTTAGAGTGAAGATCGAACGAGATTGAAGACCCCGGATCTAGTTTCATCCATCCGGGTTGCGATATATATTTAGGAAAACAAAGACATCAAATGTACATCATTGCTGCACAGATAATCATCCAATATAAGGGATGATGGCTCTACCAGAATCATCAGTCTACACTCAGACGATTGCCTGTCTCATGTACATGAAAATGAATTTATAAAGCTGAGCATGGGAATGCCCGCCTTAGCTAGATCATGAAAATATTATGAATATAATGTATTGTATTGTATCTTATTACAGGTCTCCTTCCAACTTGAAAGAACTTCAGATCCTCATGATAAAGCATTTCACCCGACATCGACAAATTAACAACCTTATGCCTTAGGGTGCAACTGTTATAGACATTTTTGGGCACTGCAACCCCAATCATAAATGTCAATAAACCAAGGGCTCTTAAGTCCCTAAAAGTGTTGTTCTGATCCCTAAAAGTACAAGGTCAACTGATTACATCTTCTCCCAGAAGTTCTCCATGAAAAACTACTCAGAACTGGTCAAAACTGGACCATTTCACCTGCTCCATAGGCAAAGCGCGTTGCATCCCACCTGAATACACACAGTAGGTGCGATGCATGTCAAAAAGCCCTTCTATGGGGTGCGCTGGGCGAGAAGGGACAAATGGCAAGGTCAATCTGTAAGGAGGAGGAGCATGGAATCTTCCAGAAACTTCTCCTGTGACACTTGCCTCTCTGAATTCGACCAGGGATGAGTAAGAGATCATCAATCTCCAAGTGGAATCAAGAACTATCAGAGAGAAGAGACTAATCAAATCTCAAAAGCTGACTCACCTCCCTTGCAGACATCTATATATTGATCCCTCATCCCAGAGATCCAGAGGCTGGAATTTTGTATCTTGTAAGGAAGTGTTACTGGTTTCTTAGTGCAATATCATAGTGTTGGGTGATCTAAGCTTGTCATGAGGTGAAGAAGGGCTTCTTGCTGAGAGGATGATGCTGGGTCAGAACAATTAGTTGTAGTTCTCTTGGCTCTTTCTTGATTATCAATAAAGCTATTCAAGTTTTCCTCCATACACTTGTGTGATTGATGTTTTATGCATTTGTGTGGTTAATATACATCTGATCCTATATTTCTTATGATAATAGATCTATGTTCTCGTATAGTGTTATGCTGCTTTGCTTCTACAGGTGCTCTGTGAAGCTGGGTACACAAGAAAGCAAGTAGCAAAGAACTATCAGAAGAGAGAGGAATCGAGCAAGGAACCAAGCGCAAGACAGAGGTTGGTCTCCTTTATTCTTCTCTCATCTATCTCTCATAAAGGAAAACGAAAGTAGTTTTAGTTTGTTTGTTTCTAAGGTAGCTACCAGCCTTAGTGGGATTAGCAGCTCTGCATAGACACTATTCCCGGTAACAGGGGGGGTGAATAAGTATTATCAAATCAATATGACGTTTTCATTTTCATACTCAGATTCATATACGCTACATCAGTTAAGACAAACCACGTGTATACACAACTGTATGTAATCCAACAAGCGTATATCAAGTAGACTTATGATTCAGTTAGTTGATCCTTAATGAGTGCATCAAAACATTATTAACCATATGAATAGTAAACAGAAGCAGTATAACAAAACAGATCATCACACATAAGCAACACACATGAACACCATGATATAAGGTGGAAACCCAATGTGGGTGAAAACCACCTGCTGCAACTCGTCTCTTTCTTCCTTTAATAAGAAACTTCTTTTTACAATATTTATGTACTGGTGCAGTCTTATACCAGTACATAGGCTTCTACCTGCAGAAGGCTACAACCTTCTCTCGTTCTCCAGACTCTCCTGGAAGGGAGATACAACCCCCTTAGCTCTTGTACTAGCTGAAGTACTAGTACGTAGGTGCTGGCGTATAGAAGGCTACAACCTTCTCTTTTCTTCCAGGGACCACGTTTCATAAATTTTCAGACTGGATCCATAAATACAAAATAATCACCATTATAAGACAATCATCAACTATACCTGCATCATCAATCTCTAAACCACCCAATACTGAATCACTGAAACCCTGTCATCAGAACACAGTTACTAGAACACGGACCAAAGCCCAGAACTCTGCAACAACCACTAGGACCAATAGCAACCTAAAACATCAAATCTCATAATGCATACGCTACTTGACTGTGTCAAAACCGCGTGTACACGCACTTTCGCCAGAGAGAACCCGCGTACAAATCTAAAGATAATTACTTATACCTTCGCTGCCATTTCCAACTTGATTCAGATCGAGCCAAGCATCACATACCCATAACCAGCATACTGGATCTCCACACTTCATCAGACATTCATTACTTCCACACCTCCCTTGGCCTAATGATCTTCTCCTTATATAGGTTTAGGCTTCTCTCAATACCATGGTCCAAAACCATGTAGAAACAATACCTTGGACCCAATACCTGGGGTCAACACTTCGGACCAAATACCATGGACCAATACCGAAATACCATGGACCAAATACCACAGACCAATACTTAGTTTTCCAACATGCACGCACATTTCCTTCTGTGATCCTGCATGTGTATGTATACGTGCCTTTTGTTCTTCTCACCCGCGTGTATACGCACTTTCATCAAGGTTAACCTGAATATATCTCTCTCTTGACTTACTGTACTAAGATTTGTGCTCTGATTGAGTTGCCATCACCTGTATCATACCTATGAGTGAGTTGCCTTCAAGGACAACACTTGTATCATAATGCCAACAATCTCCCCCTTTGGACTTGATGGCAACCACCACACCAAGTCACTCTCCCCCTTTGACATCAAGGGCAAAGGGCAGACCAAGAAGTTCTCTCCCTTTGCTATCCATACTCCCCCTGAGTACCTATTGAAATCTCTGATTGGGCTCCCCCTTTGTATATGCCAAGATGTACCAATTCATCCATCCTCCCCCTGAGCACATGCAAGGTATTTATAACAAAGACCAGCAATCCATTCAAGACCATGATAGTCATTAGCCACTATCATACACCATATATGATCTGCACCATAAGCATCAGCACCCAAACCTGCAATACCATTCCTTTGATCAAACAGCAAGATGTATCATTTAGCCTCATAAGCATCATCACCAAATACTTCTAACTATAATGACAACAATGCATTATTTGAAGTATATGCTCCCCCTGAGCCTGTACCAACCATCATATACCATGACTGAACCATTTCCTGAGTCTGTTCTGCTGCCTTTTTCTTCTGAGCTCCATATAAGTGACTTTGCAGCCTCTAGATCGTGTATATACGTGACTTATCTTTATTATATCAACGTATGCAAAATGGAATACTGAAGGTCTTCACTTTTAGTTTCCCCTGTGTTTGTTATGTCAACTAACTGAGTTATGTCACACCTTTCTGTCTCTAATTCTGTCTTCTTCAATACCTAGAATTGTGATGATGTATAATCCTCTTGCTTTGGAGTTTGAATTTTGCTCCTGCATTCCCTTGCTTTATGTCCAAACTTGTTACATGCATAACATCTTACATGATTCATGTTCCTTCTATTGCAATCAATTGCTTTGTGGCCAAACATATTACATGTAAAACAATATCCTTTGAAGTACCTGGAATGTGATGATCTTGTGTGACGGTCTTGAACCATTCTACTTCTGCATCTGGCTGCAACATGTCCAAGATTATGACATACATAACATTCAACATTAGTCAATGGAGGAAATAATCGTCTATCACTTCCATAGTTAGGAGTAAAGGATTTTCTTTGAGGAATTTCTTTCCTTGGCTGTTGATGAGGTTGTCCTCTCATCTCCTTGTTGAGCATTTCAGAATTCTTATTAGAGTTCCTTGCCTCACCTTGTGAGCTAGATTCACCTTCAACAGATTCATAAAAGCCAAGACCAGTTTTGATAGTAGGGGATCTTTGACTACCAAGAATGTCATCCAAAATCTTAGTACTATCTTGAAATCGTAACAGTTTATCCTTTTCTTCTAATTTACTTTTTAAGATATTTACCTCAACCTGATGTTGTTCTTCCTTTTCCAGATACTGCTTCCTTATGTTTTCTTCAGCTTTTCTTCCTTCTTCCACTTGTTGCCTTAATTCAATTACTTCATGTTCTTATTCTTCAAGAGCTTCTTTATTCTGCTTCTTTGATTCTTTAAGATCTTCTTTTAGAGAGGATCTTCGATTCAAGTCTCTGAATTGTTATGCTCTAATCTTTTACTATATCCTGAAATTGCTCCCTTAATCTGGTTACTGATTCCAACTGTTCTTTTAATCTGGAAACTTCTTCTGGTTCTACGTTCTTATTTTCATATGCCATGAGAAGTCTAATATATTCATCACTATTGGATGAGTCATTACTTTTATCATGGATATAATAACTTCTATCCGACATCTTTCCTTTGTTATGAGGGCATCTAGTAGCGTAGTGACCAACTCTACCACATGAAAAGCATTTGAAAGGTAGCTTACCTTTGAACCTTCGAAATCCCCATTCAAGATTCTTGACAAAATTTACCTCATCTTCTCCTTCTGAAATGTATCCTGATTCATTTTCTGACACTTCGAATGTAGCTTCTCTCATATTTGATGGTCCTCCTTTTCTCATCTCAAAAGTAGTTAAGATTCCATGAAGCTGTGTCATGGTGATTTTCTGCAGATCCTCCTTTTCTTCTATGGCAGAAACTTTGGAATCAAATTTAGCATACAAGGATCCTAAAACCTTTTCAACTAAGACAACTTCCTTAAATTGTTCACCCAGATTCCTCATACAATTGACAATCTCATCTATACGCAGAAAGTAATTAGCTATGCTTTCATTACTATGAATATTAAGATTTTCATACCATATTCTGAGAGTTTGAAGCTTTGCTCGTTTTACCTGTTCATCTCCTTCGTAGCTTAGAATAATTTTGTCCCAAATTTCTTTGGTTGATTTGAAATGCATGACCTTCATAAATTCTGATTGTGACAAGCTTCCCAATAAGATAGTAACAACTTTGGCATTGAGTTCATATTGCTTTCTCTCTGCTTTATCTGTAGGAATTGCTAATGGATATGTGTATCCACCTTCCACGATTCCCCAAACATCCATTTCAAGTGATTGTAGATATGATGTGGTTCTTATCTTCTAGTGGACAAAGTTGCTCCCATCAAATATTGGTGGCCTGATGGATGCCTCTCTTTCTTGATTACTCATTCTGATGGATCTTTCCTTCAAGCGATCAAGCTTCTTCTAAAGGACCTACTCTGATACCAATTGTTGGAAATAATACTGAGGGGGGGGTGAATCAGTATTATCAAATCAATATGACTTTTTCATTTTCATACTCAGATTCAAATACGCTACTTTAGTTAAGACAAACCGCATGTATATGCAACTGTATGTAATCCAACAAGCATATATCAAGTAGACATATGATTCAGTTAGTTGATCCTTAATGAGTGCATCAGAACATTATTAACCATATGAACTAAAAAACAGAAGCAGTATAACAAAACAGATCGTCACACATAAGCAACACATATGAACACCATGATATAAGGTGGAAACCCAATGTGGGTGAAAACCACTTGCTACAACTCGTCTCTTTCTTCCTTTAATAAGAAACTTCTTTTTACAATATTTATGTACTGGTGCAGTCTTATACCAGTACGCAGGCTTCTACCTGCAGAAGGCTACAACCTTCTCTCATTCTCCAAAATCTCCTAGAAGGGAGCTACAACTCCCTTAACTCTTGTACTAGCTAAATTACTAGTACGTAGGTGCTAGCCTACAGAAGGATACAACCTTCTCTTTTCTTCCAGGGACCACGTTTCATAAATTTTCAGACTGGATCCATAAATACAAAACAATCACCACTGTAAGACAATCATCAACTATACCTGCATCATCAATCTCTAAATCACCCAATACTGAATCACTGAAACCCTGTCATCAAAACACAGTTACCAGAACATGGACGAGAGCCCAGAACTCTGCAACAACCACTAGGACCAACAGCAACCTGAAACATCAAATCTCATAATGCATATGCTACTTGACTGTGTCAAAACCGCGTGTACACATGCTTTCACCAGAGAGAACCTGCGTACAGATCTAAAGATAATTACTTATACCTTCGCTGCCATTTCCAACTTGATTCAAATCAAGCCAAGCATCACATACCCATAACCAGCATACGGGATCTCCACACTTCATCAGACATTCATTACTTCCACACCTCCCTTGGCCTAATGATCTTCTCCTTATATAGGTTTAGGCTTCTCTCAATACCATGGTCCAAAACCATGTAGAAACAATACCTTGGACCCAATACCTGGGGTCAACACTTCGGACCAAATACCACGGACCAATACCGAAATACCATAGACCAAATACCATGTAACAATACTTAGTTTTCCAACATGTACGCGCCTTTCCTTCTGTGAACCTGTGTGTGTATGCATATGCGCCTTTTGTTCTTCTCACCTGCGTGTATACGCGCTTTCATCAAGGTTAACCTGCGTATATCTCTCTCTTGACCTGCTGTACTAAGATCTGTCCTTTGATTGAGTTGCCATCACCTGTATCATACCTCTGAGTGAGTTGCCATCAAGGACAACACTTGTATCATAATGCCAACATCAGTCTCATTATAAAACATCTTATTATTGCTTCTTGGATGATATCAGTATTGTGTTCACACAGGGCGTTCCCTATTATCTGTCTTTCTTTCTGTAATTACTGGGGTCTTCAGGGGTCATCTTTGTCCATCCAAACTCGTCAAGGGGTTTCTATATAAGTATTGTGAGAATTTTATTTGCAAAATTTGGATCACAATGGTGCCCAAACAAAGGTTACTTAGTCGCATCGTCAGTTCAATAGGAGCTTCATCCTCTAGACAACACCATCTTTTTGGCTGGGAGTCGTCGACCAATTTTTTTGATGCTGTGCCTTTGAAGGTTTGACAGGATATTCGGACCCTGGAAGCAAAAGAATTTAGAGAGAAAATGTATCACTCTGACTCTGAAATCTATGTAGGAAAAGCTAACTAGGTTCCTAACCTAGGAAAATGGCAGAAGTGCAGTTTACACTTCTTGCATTCGATATCCCAACATCGACATATGGCCAATCTACTGCATATGGTGCTACACCATGAGAAGGTGGACAACTGTAAGCTCTTCATAGGCCAGGAAGAGATGAAAAGGACCATGCGTGAAATTCCATATGATATGGATGAGATGGCAATGCGCTTGAACCAAATTGAGCATTATATCTATATAGATTCAAATACAGATACAACTACAATGCAAAATGGGGAGGCAATAATCAACGATACTCCTATCAACATGGCCAGTGGAAATTCATCTCCAGAATATCCAATTATTGTTCTAGATGACTAAATTGGTTTCAATTTCTGTTATCTGTACTTGTGTATCATATTTTATTTATTTTTTATATGTGTTTGTGTATTATCTATCTATCTATTATGTCTTTATTTTCATCTATCTCACATGAGTTATGGTTTACAAATTTTTTTGGAAACAATTTTTGTAAGGTGCCCAGTTATACAAGCTACCATTTTCTCACTTCAAGCTTTGTTTCTCGTAAATGGTTGTCATCTTTTATGGACAGATTGGTAGCCTTTTTTGGTTTTGGCATGTCATTAAGTTCTCTAAGGGTGGTCCAAACCCATAAAATGTCTCAGGGAATCTTAGTTGTAATTAGGTTTTATGCTGAATATCAATAGAAAATTTTGGTCGGGTTTAGAAAAACAAGAGATATTGGAGTTGTTCACTTCACCAAATCATATTGAAGAAAGAGAGGATAAAACCATGCCTCAAGTTTGAACTAAAGTCATTTTTTCTTGTTGTAGTCTCCATGCAGATTTTAAATATTATCGTCCACATTAAAAGAAATTCAGTGTGGAACTTTGTAAAGTATAATTGCAATAAATCACATGCTATCCACACTAATTTCAGCCAAACATCACACATCATCCATATTGTTTGCATCACTAAGGTTAGAGGAAAATATTGGGTATTGTTTGCAAGATGATAATTGTTTTGAGAAATTGTACAATATATGAATTTAAAAAAAAATATAATATCTAATTTGACAAAATAAGGATCTTAATGATATCAGACCTTGTTTCATCAATATTAATAACTAATGTCTTTCTTAGCAATTAACACATACCACATTTTAATGATTATTTATTTAGGATGATTTTGAAGAAGATATTGATGTAAGAATTGTTGGGTGTGGAGCCTGATTATTTTCTTGATTTAGAGGTTTTGTTTCAGTTGTGTTTGGATTCATGTCCCTGAAGGGGGGGATTTTCCCCCACTATTGTTCTTGCAATTAAAATTTTGAGACAATTGTAAAATATTGTAATTTCATATTCAATATAGGCCATTCGTTAGGTAGAAGATATGACGGTATAACTTATGTTAATTTATGTTTTTTTCCCAAGAAGGAAACCCTTGGTTTATAGGAAGGAATTATATTACAGTTTTGTATTATTCCATGTGAAAAATACAGGAAAGTATGTGAGAAAAAAGATGACGTTACAATGGATGTGTTGTAGTTTGTATCCCCTCACTTTTTTTGATAATATATAAGGAAGGACTACTTGTTTCTCTGTGGACATAGCCCAAATTGAGTGAACCATGTATATCTCTCTCCCTTGTTCTATGTTTTCTTATGTTTACAATATTTTTTGTTTCATTGCTATATTATTTAATTTCTAACAATTGGGATTAGATCCAAAGGTCTATTTGGCTAATAAACTCGTAGAAATGAAGGGTTCCTAGTTCAAGTTGGAGAAATGGAAGAATATAGTAGGTTTAGGGTTAAGAAATTCAACAACCAAAATTACCATTTATGGAAGATGCAAATGGAGGATTATTTGCATCAGAAATATCTTTACCTACCATTGAGTGGAAAGCCAAAGAAGTCAACGAGTATGACAGATGAAGCTTGGAAGATTCTTCATATAAAGGCACTAGGAACAATACAGTGGTGATTGGTTGTTGAATGGTGTTGTCATTGATTTCAGCATCCATTAATTAAAATTCTTAATTTTCTTCTGGATTACATCAAGTTGGAAGCTCCAATGGAAGGTTGGATGGAAACCCTAAATGTCTCATGTTTGTTGAATATTTTGAAGATAACGATTAGTTAATTCATATTCATGATCATTTTAATTAGATGTCCTTTGTCATTTTTATTCCAATAGTATGTGGCATGCCCCGAGAGGCATCCCTATTTGAGAAACATTCATGTTTGAAGTGGAATACCATAGTTAATGGGTCAAAACCCCAAGGAGTGGTGACATGGAACCTCATCACTGGCCAATTTATCAAACTAAGTGTTTCTCATTTAGGTTTAAAGACCAACCATTGTATGAAGGCTTTCAAAATGTGTTTGCATATACAATCAATGTCCCTTATCAAAACCAAATATTAAACCCTAACTCCATAAGGGTAGCATTTTCTCTTAGGGATTTATTTTAAAATAAAAATTTAAAATTTAAGTATATTTTCCCTCCTAAACTTATTCTAAGAGCCATAATTAGAATCCCCTTTTATATAAGTAAAAAGTATATAGAAAGGGCACTTCATTTACCCTCCAAATATGTACTTCAATGTAATAATCTAACTGAAACTATTTTGAACTTTCTCGGTCCCCGTGGAGAAAAAAAACAACATCTCAAGAAAGGATTCTTGGTTATTTTTATTTTGTTTTGGTTTGGATTTGTTGTATTGTAGGAAGGGAGTCATCAGCCCACGTTAGGGAAGTATTTCAGAAGGTGTTGTGGCCTAATTTACTAGTATATCTCATAGGGCTTACATATCAAATATCTATGGTTTGATAGGTACAATATTCACTATGATTTGTGTTGGGTTGTGTTATATTCTTTCCACGACTAGCCCACGTAGTTAACCGGGGGTTAGAGGGGGGGAGGGCACAGCGGGTTTGAGGGGTACTCATAACCCCACTTTATGGGGTCTGGGGCAGCACCCCGAAAAATTTTGGTTTTGGACCCTATGTTAGGTTGAGCGGACCCACCTATGGTTTTGTGCATGATTTTCACACATGTTTTTTGGACGCGATGGTTTTCGGTCCATGGTTTTGGATGCGATGGTTTTCGGTCCATGGTATTGGATGCTTCGGCATGTATAAATATGTATTGTAACATTTAAAGGAACATAATGAAAAATCAAGCTGGTAGTCTCGGTTTTGGGATCCAGGGGAAATCTCTGTGTATATGTGTTATGCTCTTACATTTTTTATTTTTGTGTTTTATAATTTGTATGTAGGTAATTTCTGTACGGGGTTAAAACCTACATTTGGTATCAGAGCAGTTTTGGCTTCAAGGGGATGCCTTTGTTGCTGAGGGGTTTCGCTTGGGCCTGTGGTAGACCTTGTTCAGTGGGAGATCTGCGAGATCGATTCTAGTGGTGAAAGAAGATGGAAAGCAGTGGAAAGATAGAGATCAAGAAATTTAATGGTCATAGTTTTGAGTTGTGGAAACTCAAGATGGAGGATCTGTTGGTGGATAAAGATCAGTGGATCATGGTAGATCCAGGTACTAAACCAATGGGAGTGTCCGATGAAGAATGGAAGAAGTTGGATCAGAAGGAAAAGAGCACAATACAATTGTGTGTCTCAGATTCAATATTGCTGAATGTATCAAGGGAAGCTATGACGAAGGATTTTTAGGACAAGTTAGGGACTTTGTACCAATTTAAGTCTCTGGTGAATAAACTGTTCTTGTGGAAAAAGTTGTATAACCTGAGGATGAAAGATGGAGACTCGGTGACAGAGCATATGCATGCATTTAATACTGTGGTAAGTCAGTTAGCATCTATTGATATTAAAATTTCAGATGAAGATAAGTGCATCAGTTTGTTGTGTTCTCTTCCAGATTCTTGGGATAGTCTGGTTATTGCAATAGGTAGCAATGCAAATGCCTTGCAGTTTGATGAAATAGTCTCATCCTTGCTGATGGAGGAGATGAGACTTAAAAATATGGAGAGTCGGAATGGTGATGCCTTGTCTGTACGAGGATGGTCCCAGAACAAAAACAAAAATAAGTCATCGAGTGGGAGATCTAAATCTAGAGGGAGATCTAAATCTTTGGGAAAACCTGTAAAGGTGGTGTGCTGGAAATGCGAAAAGGAAGGGCACTACAAAAGGGACTGTAAATCTAAATCTCCTGATAAAGGAAAGGGATCTGATGATGCTCCTTCTGCAGAGGCGAAAACCACCTCAGATGAAGGTGGGGATGTGTACTTGGCTTCTGCAAGTACACATGTAGATCATGAGGCATGGTTGATTGACTCAGGTGCATCCTTTCACTTCACTCCCCATAGAGAGTGGTTCTGCAAGTATGAGAAATACGATGGTGGTGATGTCTTCTTAGGGGATGATAGGAAGGCTAGAATCATTGGTTGCGGAAAAGTAAAGTTGAAGTTACAAGGTGGAAGTGTTAGAACACTGCCCGGTGTTCTGCATATTCCCGCATTGGCCAGAAATTTGATTTTTGTAAGAAAGATAGATGATGCAGGTGTAAAAACAATGTTCGAGAAGGATACCTACAATGTAGCACTATTATTGATGGGTGCAACAGTTCTGTGGTTCCTGAAAGTGGAGTAGAAAATCTAGTGGTCTCTGGAGAGAAGACCATGTTGTGGCATCAAAGGCTTGGACATATTGGAGAGAAGGGCCTTCGAATACTTCATGGTAAAGGTATGGTAGAAGGTATGAGTAATAGCTCTCTAGATTTTGATTTCTGTGAAAATTGTGTATATGGGAAGTAGAATTGGGTGAGTTTCCCCTCTAGTAGTAAGAGGGCGAAACAGATATTAGAGCTTGCGCATGATGTGTTTGGACCTGTGAAGGTTCCATCACTAGGTAAGTCTATGTACTATGTACCATTTATAGATGACTTCTCAATGAATACATGGATATATTTCCTTAAGAAGAAATCGGAAGTATTTGACAGGTTTAAAGAATTTAAGGCTCTCGTGGAAAATCAGACAAAGAAGAAGATAAAGGTGCTGAGGATAGATAACGGTGGAGAGTTTTGTAGTAAGGAATTTGAAGAATTCTGTAAGAAGTGTGGTATAACATGACAGAAGACTACTCCACATACACCTCAGCAAAATGGAGTTGCAAAAAGAATGAATAAGACGTTGATGGAAAGGGCAAGAAGCATGCTCAGTGGTGCCAGGTTAGGACAGGAATTCTGGGTAGAGGCAGTGGAGACAGCATGTTTCCTGGTCAACAGATCACCTTCATCAGCGTTGGAGGATAAGACTCCACAAGAGGCATGGACTGGTAAGAAACCCTCTCTTTCACATATGAGGGTATTTGGATGTGATGCATATGTACAGGTTCCAAAGGATAAAAGAACCAAGTTGGATAATAAATCTGAAAAGTGCATCTTTATTGGGTATAAGGATGGCTTAAAGGGTTATAAGCTTTGGAACCCAGTAACAAGGAAGGTTGTGTACAACCGAGATGTGGTGTTCAGAGAGGAGAAAGATGTTATTAAACATGAAGTCCAACCAAAGGAACCTGAGAAGATAGAGTTTGAGCTTAAGGAGGAAGAATCAGACTCTACAACAGAGGAGGAATCAGAAGATGAAGAGCCACAAACTCCGGCTGTGAGAAGATCAGTCCGAGAAAGAAGCCAAATAGAAAGGTATAGTCCATCTGCTTTCTATTCAAATTTTTATTTGTCTGGATGATCCGAGAACTATGAAGGAAGTAGTGGATTCAGAGGATGGAAAACTCCGGAAAGAGGCCATGGTTGATGAAATGGCATCTTTTCATAGAAATGAGGCTTGGGATCTGGTGGAGTTGCCAGCTGGAAGGAAACCCATTGGCAGCAAATGGGTGTTCAAAAAGAAGACAAATGCAGAAGGAAAAGTGGAGAAATACAAACCTCGGTTGGTAGCAAAAGGTTATTCCCAGGTGTCAAGAATTGATTTTGGTGATATTTTTTCTCCTGTTGCCAAGGTAACTTCTATTAGATTACTTTGATCTATTGCTGCTACTTTTGATTTTGAGGTAGAACACATGGATGTGAAGACAACATTTCTTCACGGGGTTCTGGAAGAGGAAATCTACATGAAGCAACCTGAAGGCTTTGCGGTGAAGGGTAAGAAAGAATTGGTATGCAAGTTAAATAAGTCTCTGTATGGGTTAAAACAGTCACCAAGGATGTGGTATTAGAAATTTGATGCATTTATACGAGGACTTGGCTTCACCAAAAGCAAAGCAAATTACTGTGTGTATTTTAAATTAATTGGTGACTGTGTTATTTATCTAGTCTTGTATGTGGATGATATGTTGCTGGTTGGAAATGACAAAGAAATTATCTAGGATTTGAAGACCCAATTGTCCTCCAAATTCGACATGAAAGATCTTGGTGTTGCAAACTATATTTTGGGCATGGAAATTAAAAGATATCGGGAAAAGAGGAAGCTCTGGTTAAACTAGAGGAAGTATGTCGAGACAATACTGCTAAGGTTTAATATGCAAGATAGTAAACCGGTGAAGGTTCCTATTCCTGTAGGTGTGAGGTTATTTGTTGAACAATGTCCCAAGACACAAGAAGAGGAAGAGGATATGTCCCATTTTCCATATGCAAGTGTAGTCGGTAGCCTAATGTATGCAATGGTATGTACTAGACCAGACATTACAAGTGGGTTTTCAGGTATTTGCGTGGCACTAGTGATTATGGTTTGTGCTACCAAGGAAGACCCAGATTGGATAGAGTGTTGGGTATTCGTGGCTTTGTTGATGTAGACTGGGCTGGAGATCTGGATCAGAGAAGATCTACAAGTGGGTATGTGTTTAACCTATTTGGAGGTGTAGTCAGTTGGATGAGTAAGAAACAATCTGTAGTGGAATTATCAACTACAGAGGAAGAATACATGGCAGCCATTCATGCAAGCAAGGAAGTAGTTTGGTTGCAGAGATTGTGTTCAAGTATGGGGTTAGTACATGAAGCTATAAGGATAGACTGTGACAGCCAAAGTGCAATTTTCTTGGCAAAGAACCCCACATATCATTCAAAGACAAAGCACATTGATGTTCAATATCACTTTGTGAGGGATATGATAGAAGACAAAAAGGTGTTGCTGGTAAAGGTGGACACTTTGAAGAATACTGTAGATGCATTGACAAAATCTGTGAGCTTTGAGAAGTTCTCTTGGTGTAGAGAAACAATGGGCATTTCAGGGCTGGATAAATGACCAAGTTCTCTTGTGGCCCCATGTGGAAAGAAAACAACAAGTGGGAGAATGTTGGGTTGTGTTATATTCTTTCCACGACTAGCCCACGTGGTTAACTAGGGGTTAGAGAGGGTGAGGTCACAGGGGGTTTGAGGGGTACCCGTAACCCCACTTTATGGGGTCCAAGGCAGCGCCCCATAAAATTTTGGTTTTGGACCATATGTTAGGTTGGGCAGACCCACCTATGGTTTTGTGCATGATTTTCGCACATGTTTTTTGAACGCGATGGTTTTCGGTCCATGGTTTTGGATGCGATGGTTTTCGGTCCATGGTATTGGATGCTTCAGCATGTATAAATATGTATTGTAACATTGAAAGGAACATGTAATGAAAAATCAAGCTGGTAGTCCCGGTTTTGGGATCCAGGGAAAAATCTCTGTGTATATGTGTTTTATGTGTCATGCTCTCGCATTGTTTATTTTCTGTGTTTTAGAATTCATATGCAAGTAATTTTTGTATGGGGTTAAAACCTACGATTTGGCCCCCATCTAAGGCATCAAGAATGCACAATTTTTCATCTCAGAAGTTGAAGGATAGAAAATTTTGAAGGACACTAAAAATGATTCTCCTTACTAAAGAAAAAAGGTCCTTTTTTATTAGAATTTTTTTAGACATACAGATTTGTGAGTGATCGTTGATCTCTATGGTTGAAACTTTAAAAACATGCAATCATCCTCATCATTTTCTACTTCATTTTGGCACACATCTCTAGATCCTTTTGTGGCTTGCTTAGAATTTTCTTGGAACTATTTTATTGTAGAAAGAAAGGTCATGAGAAAGCATCACTATGGTGCCTAGATAAAGGTTACTTAGTCACATGGTCGGTTCAATAGGAGCTTCATCCTCTAGACAATGTCATCTTTTCGGTTGGGAGTCGTCGACCAATGTTTTCGATGTTGTTCCTCTGGAGGCTTGACAGGAGATCCAGACCCTGGAAGCAAAATAATTTGGAGAGAAAATGTATCATTCTGACTCTGAAATCTGTGTAGGAAAAGCTAACTAGGTTCCTTACCTAGGTAAATGGCAGAATCACAGGTTACTCTTCTTGCATTCGATATCCCAACATCGACATATGGCCAATCTGTTTCATATGGTGCTACGCCACAAGAATGTGGAAAACTGTAAGCTCTTCATCGGCCAGGAGGAGATGAAAAGGATCATGCGAGACATTTCATATGATATGGATGAGATGGAAATGCACTTGAACAAAATTGAGCGTTATATCTCTACAGATTCAGATACAGATACAACTGCACTGCAGAATGGGGAGGCGGTCATCAACGATACTCCTATCAAAATGGCCAGTGAAATTCATCTCCAGAACATCCAATTATTTTTCTGGACGAATGAATTGGTTTCACTTTCTGCTATATGTACATGTGTCTCCTATTTTTTTTTTTTTTATGTGTTTGTGTACTATCTGTCTGTCTCTTATTTATTTATTTTCATTTATCTCAAATGAGTTATGGTTTACAATTTTTTTTGGAAATTTTTTTTGTAAGGTGGTCAGTTATCCAAGCTACCATTTTATCACTTCAAGCTTTGTTTCTCATAAATAGTTGTCATCATTTATGGACAAATTGGTAGCCTTTTTCCGTTTTGGGATGTCATTAAGTTCTCTAATGGTGGTCTAGACACATAAAATGTCTAAGGGAATCTCAGTTGTAATAAGGTTTTACGCTGAATATCAATAGAAAATTTTGGTCGGGTTTACAAAAGCAAGAGATATTGGAGTTGTTCACTTCACCAAATCATATTGAAGAAAGAGAGGATAAAACCATGCATCAAGTTTGAACTAAACTCATTTTTGCTAATTATAGGCTCCATGCAGATTTTAAATATTAGCGTCCACATTAAAAGGAATTTTGTGTGGAACTTCGTAAAGTATAATTGCAATAAATCACATGCTATCCGCACTAATTTCAGCCAAAGATCATACATTATCCATGTTGTTTGCATCACTACGGTTTGAGGAAAATCTTGGGTATTGTTTGCAAAATGATAATTGTTTTGAGAAACTGTACAATATATGAATTTAAAAATTATATATAATATCTAATTTGAAAAAATAAGGATATTAATGATATCAGACCTTGTTTCATCAATATTGATAACTAATCTCATTCTTAGTAATTAATGCATACCACATTTTAATGATTATTTATTTAGGATGATTTTGACGAAGTTATTGATGCAAGAATTGTTGGGTGTGGAGCCTGATTATTTTATTGATTTAGAGGTTTTGTTTTAGATGTGTTTGGATCCCTGTCCCCGACAGAGGGCGTGGGGGAATTTTTCCCCCACTATTGTTGTTGCAACTAAAATTTTGAGAAAAATTGTCTTGTAAAATATTGTAATTTCATATTCAATATAGGCCATTCATTAGGTAGAAGATCTGATGGGATAACTTATGTTAATTTATAGTTATTTTCCTGAGAAGGAAACCCTTGGTTTATAGAAGGAATTGTATTGTAGTTGTGTATTATTTTGTGTGAAAAAGGGAGGAAACTATGTGAGAGCGAAGATGCAGTTACAATGGATGTGTTGTAGTTTGTATCCCTTCAGTTTGTTTGATAATATATAAGGAAGGATTTCTTGTTTCTCCGTGGACATAACCCAAATTGAGTGAACCATGTATATATGTCTCCCTTGTTTTATGTTTTTTTATGTTTACAATATTTTTTGTTTCATTGCTCTATTATTTAATTTCTAACAATTGGGATCAGATCCAAAGGTCTATTTGGCTGGTAAACTTGTAGAAAAGAAGGATTCCTAGTTCAAGTTGGAGAAATGGTAGGAGATAGTAGGTTTAGGGTTGAGAAATTCAACAACCAAAATTACCATTTATGGATGATGCAAATGGAGGATTATTTGCATCAGAAATATCTTTACCTACCATTGGGTGGAAAGCCAAAGAAGTCAATGAGTGTGACAGATGAAGAATGGAAGATTCTTGACATAAAGGCACTAGGAAAAATACAATGGTGATTCGTTGTTGAATGGTGTTGTCATTTATTTCAACATCCATTAACTAACATTGTTAACATTTGTTTGGATTACATCAAGTTGGAAGCTCCAATGGAAGGTTGGATGGAAACCCTAAAAGTCTTGCGTTTGTTGAATAGTTTAAAGATAAAGATTAGTTAATTCATCTTCGTGATCATTTTAATTAGATTTTCTTTGTCATTTTTATTCCAATAGTATGTGGCATGCCCCAAGAGGCCTCCCTATTTGAGAAATATTCCTTTTTGACATTGAAGACCCTAGTTAATGGGTCAAAAACCCAAGGAATAGTGACATGGAACCTCATCATTGGCCAGTTTATCAAACTAAGGGTTTCTGATCTAGGTTTAAAGACCAACCATTGTATGAAGGGTTTCAAAATGTGTTTGTATATACAAGCAATGTCCCTTATCAAAGCCAAATATTAAACCCTATCTCCATAAGGGTAGCATTTTCTCTTAGGGATTTATTTTAAAATAAAAATTAAAAATTTAAGTATATTTTCCCTCCTAAACTTAGTCTGACAACCATAATTAGAATCTTGTTCTAACTAAGAAAAAATTATATAAAAAGGGCACTTCATTTACTGTCCAATTATGTACTTCAATGTAATAATCTAATTGACACTGTTTTGAACTTTCTTAGCCACTGTGGAGAAAACACAACATCTAAAGAGAGGATTCTTGGATATTTTTTTTTTTTTGGGTTTGGATTCATTGTAATGTAAGAAGGGAGATATCAACCCTTATTAGGCTAGTATTTCAGAAGGTTTTATGGCCTAATTTACTAGTATATCTCATCGGCCTTACATATCAAATATCTACAGTTTAATAGGTACAATATTCACTGTGATTTTCCCCATCTAAGGCATCAATAATGCACAATTTTTCATCTTAGAAGTTGAAGGATAAAAAACTTTTAAGGTCAGTAAAAATGATTCTTTTTACTAAAGAAAAGAGGCTGTTTTTATTAGAATTTTTTTAGACATACGGATTTGTGAGTGATCATTGATCTCTGTGGTTGAAGCTTTAAAAAGATACAATCATCCTCATCATTTGTGACTTCCTTTTGGTACATATCTCTATATCCTTAGGTGGATTGCTTAGGATTTTCTTGGGACTATTTTCTTGCAGAAAGAAAGGTCACGACGAAGCATCAATTTATTTCTTCTACAATTCTAAGGTCAGAAAAAATTAGTGCTACTCTAAGGCTAAAAGGCATATTTGATCTTGAAAAGGAATACTGTGGCTCCTGGAGGGTAGGTCCTTGAACATACTTACTAAAGGATAGTGAGAGATTTATCATGAGTTGAAAATACCTACTCTACCATGGAAAACTTGAGAAATCAAGAAGGTGAAACTTCCAGACCAAGCAAGAGGACTTTCTTAGCTCTTAGTCTCTATTAGATGTGCTGCGGACCTCCTACATAAAGCAACAATGATATCAATATAAGGATCTAGCCATACTTCTCTAAATTTATATATATATATCTATATCTCTCTCTCTCTCTCTCTCTCTCTCTCTCTCTCTCTCTATATATATATATATATATATATATATATATATATATATATATATATGTATATATACACACATACACACAAATGTCATCAACAACAGTCCTACAATTATAATTTCATAGTGGCAGCTTTTTGAGAGCCTCAGTGCTAATTGCATGCAATAAGTGTTCCTCCTAGATCAACTATTGAAACCTAGTCTCAAGATTTCAAACCTAAGCATTTTTTCTAGAACAGTTATTAAACATGGTATAAATTCCTATATCTATTCTATCCACTTAAGAATTGGTTGTAAATGAAAGCACAAGCACAATATGATTACTTCCACGTCCAAGAAGACATCAACAATTAAGAAATATTTAGACATAGTAAAGTATAGAATTTGTGACTTTATAAAGTGATACTACCACACTCTAGGGAATTTTCACATGTACAATAACTAGATTGTTGAAGCATTTCTGAATAAATTATTTCATTTGATTAACTCGATATTGGTATAAATATTAGCATCATTAAAAGTGTATTTGATTTCACAAGACAAGTGTAAAGGGAGTTTGTTCCTTTTTTTCATATCTAAAGACAAAGGAACATAACCATGATATTCTTAATTGATTAGTGAAGTGAAGTTGAATACTTGAAGCCAAGGATAGTTGTGAGTTCAAAGTCATGTACACAGTAAAGACAAGAGTGTTTGTGAGATTATTCCAAGAGATCTTATATGTTCTCTTATATGATGACCATGTGTAATCCTTGATGATAGAGTTTCTAGATTGAAAATGATAGTAGTGTTATGACAATAATCTACATGAGAGTGTACTTGGTATTTGACAATGCCTTTTCGTACTTGACAATGTTCCTTGTACATGATAATTTCTCGATGATAATAGTAACTTACGGACATTGTATGGACATTGGATTGATGATATGATAGTATTTAAATGACATAACAAAATACCTATATGGCAGTGGATGGTTATTGAACAATGGAAATTGGTAGATATTGACTTTAATTTGACAGTCTAACATCAATGATGATCTTTAGTTGTAGCAGTGAGTAGTTATAGATTGTATAGTGGTCAATGATAGTAGTGGTTTGATTTGGCTTGTGATTGAGGAGAGGCAGGATTAATTTTGAGGTATGATTGTATAGTGGTCAGATTGAATAGAATAGAGTAGTGAGGCTGCCAAGATTTGACAGTGATATACATACTAAGCAAAGTAGAAGAAATTTCATTATATATTATTTATATTTATTAAGAGCGCAAGTGGATCCAGTTTGAAAATTATGAAACATGGTTTGTTATTTGATTAGGATGGTAGGTGGTGCAAGTAAAGAGAGTGGAGTTGTTGGTCAGTGGTTGTCATTGATGTCAACCCAAGTAGCACCAGGGGCTACCTTGATCTTGCATGGGCATTTTGACTTGACAAATTACTTTATTATGAGTCAAGGATATTCTATATGGATTCTACTTGTTGGTATGTTTCCGTTGATATATGGCATGCCACATAATTCTTCACGGTTTGAGAGATATTCATGTTTGAAGTTAGTAACCCCAGTTAGTGGGCTAAAACCTTATGGGGTTGTGGCATGGCACTCATAACTGGTTGTGGTCATTGAATAGTCAATAATAAATAATTATTTTTTTGCTCCTAAAATCCCTTCAATGTTCACTTGTTAAGGACCCTCTCAACTCAATACATTCATATAAATAATGACCCTCATATCCTCCTCTAGTAGGGGTTTTGTGGCTTCAAACAGGACACCATGCCATGTTTTCTATAACATTTGTTATGTGAAGATTCATAAGAGAAAATTAAAACACATTTGATCTAAAATATTTATGAAACTTGTGACCTAATTTTAGATTTTGATTCACTATATTTTCGGAGATATGATATGAGGAAGTTAGGTTTTGTGTAGGCTCCCGAATTCCATGTCAAACAGGTGATGTTGGGAAAATCATCATAAATTTCTTTTTGAGCATTAGATTCAAATTTCGTAAATAGTGACAGAATGGGGATGGACTGTAGTTTTTTGGATATCATTTTCAGGGCCAAAGGTTGCAAAAGTGATACATGACACTTCATACAAGTTAGATCTACTAAACGAGTCTATAATTAGATCATCATGGGCAATTGGGAATACCTCATTCTTGAAGAATCCAAACGTGATCAGACCTATGGTGTTGGAAATAATACTCAAAGGGCCACCACAGAATGAAATTTCAGACCCTGGAGATCCTAAATTACATAGATACAACAAATTCAATATAGAGCTCCTAAAAGGAAAGAAAAAACATGCATTCAAGGATCATTGCAGTAAGGACCACACATCAATAGTCAAGGGTAAGTCTCCTACAGCAAGGTATGTATGATTAGTGTTTATGTTTTAATTTTGAGTTTCATCTCTGATATATGTTTTTATAGGACAACGTAAGTATATACAGGGTCTCAATTATATCTCTTTGTCTTTATACATCACAGTTAGTTTTGATACCACATTTCGGATGTCCTATTCTTGATACTACACATTTGATGCTACACCAAGTCTGCTAAATATTTATGATGTTGTAAGTTCATGTTACTTTTCTTATCATAGTTGATAGAATGGTCTCTGGTGTTGTACTTAGAACTTGGTCCATCAAAAGTTTAGGGCTTGTCATCATTTTTTACTGTATATATCTTTAGGTTAGTTTTGGATATAGTCTTGCATAGAGTCTAGGCCTATATCAAAAGTGGGAGTCTTTGTCTACTGCTGCAACAAGTCAACAAAAAAAGTGACTAGCACACTTCAGGTATGCATTGTACTTTTAATTTGTATTTATTTATTATTATGCACTTAAATGTGTTTTGCAGGCAGAGGTAAGTTGAAGGGTATTTTGTTTTGTTTTGGGATTGGTTTCGGCAGGAAAATTTTGCATGTAGGTAGAAGAAGATTCAAGTACAACATCAAGAAATAATTCAAGAGTAGAAGTATCAAATCAAAGGAAGCATTGTAGTGGGTCATCCTTGAAGACATGACGACCATTCAAATATCGTGAAGTATTGTTAAGGCCAAGAGTCATCATTGTAAAGTTGTAAAAGAGCCATTTATTATAGAGTCATCATTGTGAAAGAGTCATCATTGTAAAGTTGTAAAAGAGTCATCATTGTAAAGATTGTAAAAAAATCATTTGTGAAAGAGTCATTTTGCCTAGGGTTGAAGAGGCAGTGTTGGGAGGTATAGGAGTCATTGTTGGGATGATGTCATGGTTGGTTTGCAGGTAATAGAGTGATTGGGTATTTGATCAAGTACACATAAATCATTGTACATCTTATTTTATCGTGGATTGTTGTCCATAGTTTGGGAATCCATAGTCTTGTCTTATTTCAGTCATTATAGGGTGGCAGGGAGGTGCTATATAGGTGTATGAAGTTGCCTATAGGTTGGGGCCTATGAACACTTTAGGGTGGTAGGGTGGTGCTAGGGAGAGTTGTGGCTCGCTAGGGTGTTGGGGCATCCATTCAGTTTATTACTGAAGAAACCAAGGTGTTGGGGTGTCCTTCCAGTGGGAGATGGAGAAGAATGATTTTCTAGAATTTTAGGAAGTTTTTGCTTTCATTCAGTTGGGGCTGAAGATTAAAGAATTTATTAGAAAAGTGTTTGGTGGTTTTTGACCTAGAGGGGATTTTCCACCTAAAATTATTATGTCTATTGTGTTCTTTTATTTAATGTTATTACTGCATAAACATTAACAATAATTGAAGATTAACTAATGCTCTGAAAAGATTTAAAAGTGCTAATTTATAAGGAATACAGATTCACCCCCCTTCTCACTATTTCCAACAATTGGTATCAGGGCTTCGTTCCCTCAATAGCAATATAATAACTAGAAGGAGATCACAAAGTATACTAAGAATAGAGTTACTTTGTTCAATGGAAATAACTATGAAATTTGGAGTGGAAGAATGCAGGTTCATTTGCTGGTGCAAGGATATGAAGTATGGGAAGTCGTTGACAAAGGCTTCACACCGGCCCACGATGAATAAGGTAAGAAAAATATGGTATATGATGCAAAGGTTGAAGATATTATTATTAGTGGGCTTATCGAATCTATTTATCTTAAGGTATTGAGTTGCAAAACTGCTAAAGAGGTATGAGGCAAGCTTGAAAATATATATGCAAGTGACTCAAAGGTGAAAGAAGCAAAGCTTCAAATTTTTAGGGAAAAATTTGAGCAACTCAGAATGAGGGAAGATGAAGATATTATTGCATACTTTTAGTGTGTTAATGAAACAACAAATACATTGGAAGGTTTGGGAGAACCCGTTGAAATGAAAATTGTTGTATGAAATATCCTCAAAACCATACTGGCAAGATTTAACCCTAAGGTATCTGTCTTGGAAGATTGATCGAATTTGACCACTCTTAGCATAGAGGAATTATTGCATGGAATTCTTACGGCATATGAAATGAGGATTGAAGAAGAGGATGGCACATCTCACTTAGAAATAGCATTTTCCACATCCAAGAAGAATAGTAAGGATAAACAGTCTCTAAAAGCAAAAACTTGCAATTGTAAGGATGAGGAAAAGGAAGAAGATGAAGAAGAATTCTCAAATAAAGAATTTGCCTACTTCATGTGGAAAATGAGAAAAGGTATGGGAAAATTCAAAGGTAAACTTCCATTAATATGTTTTTATTGTGGTGAGGTTGGGTATTTTGCAACCAAATGTCCTAAAAAAAATGAGGGTGTTACGAAAGGGAAGACAAGTCCTAAGAAGTTCAAAAAGCAAGGCAAGAAGAAATGGTTTAAGAAAAGTTTCTTCACCAAAGAAGATAGTTCCTCATCCTAAGAAGAAAATGATAACGAATAAGAATTCAATGAAAGAGTATTGTTTATGGCCAAGCATAATAAGAAAGATGCACCTGATGAAGAAGGAGACAAAGAAGAAGAAATGATTGAGGTTGAATTTCAAAACGAAGTGATCAGGGTTATCAAAGAGTTCAAAGCCTAGAAGAAGCATGTCAACACTCTTGAAGACTAATTGAAGACATAAAGAGAACATGTCCTCAACCTTAAAATCAAGGTTGAAGAATACAAGTGAATTGAAGAATCTCTCAGGAAAGAATTAAAGGAAAACAAAAAGGAAAGAGAATCATTGGAAAATGGAATAGTTTCTCTACAAAAGGAAGTAAAAAATGGAAAAAAATTCAAAACTAGACCAATAGTTCAAAGACTTTGGACAAACTCATTACCAACCAACGATCATACAGTGACAAGACTGGTCTCGGTTACAAAGAAAAATTCGAAAAGAATTCGATTCCTTCTATGAAAATTAAAGAAGATGGATATGCAAAATATACCAAGCAGATAGATCTCTCAACTAAATCAAGAGATCAAGACTCGTAGGAAGAACCTTGGAAGGTAATTCCTCGAAGAAGATTTCCTCCCAGGTACCAACCTATCTTTTATGGTCATTTTTATTCATTTGGAAGGTTTGGACATAGAGTTGCAGAATGTCGCATGTATGTTTGGAATGAATATAATTCCACGAGATCTTTCAGAAATGGATATTCCAAAACTAAAAATAATATCAACAAATTTTATCATTTGAGAGATGATGTCAAATGTTACAAATGTAACAATTTTGGACATATGGCTAGTGATTGTGAAGTTCCAGATAGGTACAACTATTATCGGCAAAACCCTAGAAGAAAATTTGTAGGATCACAGGTTAGACACCAAACTAAATCTTCTATGAATAACATAGAATGTTACAAATGTCATAAATATGGACACATAGCTCGTAACTACAAGTACATGACAGAATCAACCATGAATGAAAATATTTACGACGAGAATAAGGTTTGTAAAGGAAAACATGTATAGGATGAACAAGTACAAGATGAACAAAAAAAAGAGAGAAGGCAATAAGGTCCCAACAGTTATCCTTTCACAATTCGTAACGGATTGTGAGGAATCAACAACTTCTTCGGTTAATGACTCGAGTCAAGGCGGTCCATTAAATGATACACTATTCTAAACAATTCAACTTATCTGCTCCTAGAAATTTGAAGATGAGGAGTCTATGCAACAGTATATGACACAATTATATAATTGATAGACAAGTAGTTTGAATAATATGGAAGTTTCATTACATGTTCATGGGGAGAAGAATAGATGATGTATTGTAGATTGAAGAAAGGAAGCATTGACAATAAATATTTATGTATAAGTGAATTGAGATAACTTAACAATTATCGAAGTATATGTGGGTGATATAATATTTGGAAGCAGTGATGACATATTAAGTAAAGACTTTGCCACAAAAATGCAAAGTAAGCTTGAAATGTCTATGCTTGGAAAACTGACATAATTTTTAAGGCTTCAGATTTATCAGCAAGATAAAGAAATATTCATATATCAAACCAAGTACATCAAAGAAATGCTCAAGAAATTCGACATGGATTACAAGCTAGTCCCCACCACCATGGTAACAGGTTTCAAGTTAAGCTTAGAAGACTCATCAAAGGATGTGGACCAAAGGTTGTATAGATCCATGATTGGTACTCTCCTATATGTGACAGCCTCCCAGCCATATGTGATGCAGGCAGTTGGATAGGTAGCACGATTCCAAGCAGCACCAAAAGAATATCATATCATTGTCGTCAAAAGAATTCTTCGATATGTTAAGGGCACAACAAAATATGATATCTGGTATCTAAAGGGAAATGATCTGGTCATCCAAGCTTATACAGATGCAGATTGAGCATGAAGTGTTGATGATCATAAGAGTACCAGTGGAGCAACGTTCTACCTAGGTGGTTGCCTTTTCTCATGGTTAAGTAAAAAGTAGTCTTCAATCTTGTTATCCACAACAGAAGCAAAATACATTGCGACAACAACTTGTTGTACTCAAGTTCTCTAGATGAAGCAAACCTTGCAAGATATTTAAGTTCAGTTTGATGATCCTATTCCCATCTTCTGTGATAACACCAATGCCATCACTATCTCCAAAAATCTTGTGATGCATTCCAAAACAAAGCACATTCCGATTAAATATCATTTTGTTAGAGAGCAGGTCACCAAAAAGAATATCAAGCTTGAATATGTTGGCACAAAGGAACAAATCGCTGACATATTTACCAAACCTTTACCTCGTGAAGAATTTGAGTATATTCACAAAAATCTTGGGATTCTCCCAAGTTCTCATTAGAATCTTTCTCTTATCTAACTAAGTAGAAAGGGGTAGTGGAGGTGTGTATAGGTTCGTAGGATGACAGTTTGTCAAGGGGGTTTACCCTTTTCCATTGATTACAAAGGGGCAGAGAAGGCAGTAGGAAGAGGTGCCATGATTGCAGGGGGAGTACTTGTGTTGCCATCAATGCCAAAGGGGGAGATTGTTGATTAGTGGTTGTCATTGATGTCAACACAAGTAGCACCAGGGGCTACCTCGATCATGCATGAGAATTTTGACTTATCAAATTAATCTATTCTAAGTCAAGGATATTGTAGATAGATTCTACTTGTCGAGATGTTTCCATTGATATATGTCATACCACTTAATTCTTCACGATTAGAGATATATTTGTGCATGAAGTTAGTAACCCCAATTTGTGGGCTAAAACCCTATGGGGTTTTGGCATGGCACTCATAATTGGTGGTGTTAGTTGAATATTAAATAATTAATATTTTTTTTTTCTCCTAAAATCCCTCCAATGTTTACCTTTTGAGGACCCTCTCAACTCAAGATAGTCATATAAATAGTGACCCTCATATCCTCCTCTAGTAGGGATTTTATGGCTTCAAACAGGTCATCAAGGAATTTTCACTATAAATTTGTTTCTGTGAAGCTTCAGAAGCTGAAACTAGAACCCATTTGAGCTGAAATCTTGATAAACCACTTGACCCAATCTAAGATCTTTTTTCGCTATATTTTAGGAGATATGATCTGAGGACGTTAGTGTTTTTGTAGACTCCCGAATTCCATGTCAAACAGGTGATGTCGATAAAATCATCATAACTTTCTCTCTGAGCATTGGATTTAAATTTCGTAAATATTAAAAGAAAGAGGATGGACTTTAGTTTGTTGGGTATGATTTTCAGGGCTGAAGGTTGCAATAGTGACACGTGGCACTTCGTACAAGTTTGCTCTACGGAACTAGTCTATAATCAGGTCATCTTGGGAGATTGGGCATAACTCCTTCTTGAAGAATCCAATATTGATCATACCTATGGGGTTTCAAACATGACTCATAGGGCTAGCATAGAAAGAACTTTCAGACCCGAAGATCTGAAATTACATAGATACAACAGATTCTATATAGAGCTCCTAGAAGGAAAGAAACAACATGCATTCAAGGATCACTGTAGTAAGGACCACACATCAACATTCAAGGGTAAGTTTCCTACAACAAGGTATGTATGATTAGTGATTACATTTGAATTTTGAGTGTCATCTCTAACACATATTTTTTAGGACAACATAAGTATATACAGGGTCTTGATTATATCTCTATGTCTCTATATGTCACTATTAGTTTTGATACCACAATTCAGATGTCTTATTCTTGATACTACACATTTGATGCTACATATTATTAATGCTACACCAAGTCTGCTAAATCTATATGATGTTGTAATTTCATGTTACTTGTCTTGTCATAGTTGATAGAATGGTTTCTGTTGTTGTACTTAGAACTTGGTCCATCACATGTCTAGGGTCTGTCATCATTTTTTATTGTATATATCCTTGGGTTAGTTTTGGATATAGTCTTGCATGGAGTCCAGGCCTATATCAAGAGTGGGAGTCTTTGTCTACTACTGCAACAAGTCAACAACAAAAGTGACAAGCACACTTCAGGTACACATTGTAATTTTAATTTGTATTTATTTATTATTATGCACTTACATGTGTTTTGCAGGCAGAGGTAAGTTGAAGGGTATTTTGTTTTATCTTGGGATTGGTTTCGCTGGGAAAATTTTGCATGCAGGTAGAAGAATATTCAAGTACAACATCAAGAAAGAATTCAAGAGTAGAAGTATCAAATCAAAGGAAGCATTGTAGTGGGACATCCTTGAAGACATGATAGCCATCCAGATATCGTGAAGTATTGTTAAGGCCAAGAGTCATCATTGTAAAGTTGTAAAAGAGTCATTTATAAAGGAGTCATCATTTTAAAAGAGTCATTTGTAAAAGAGTCATTCTTCCTAGAGTCAAAGAGGTAGTGTTGGGAGGTATTGGAGTCACTTTTGGGATGATGTCATGGTTGGGTTGTAGGTCATAGAGTGATTGGGTATTTGGTCAGGTACACGAAAATGATTCTACATCTTATGTATTGTGGATTGTTGTCCTTGCTTTGGGAATGATCCAGATTTAGACAGGAACGCAACAAATTACAGATATAACCATAAATACAGAGATGTATCAGAAATAATACTTCATTTCGAATTCAAGCTTCTGTGATCCATATCATAATGTATAAAGAATTTTTTGAAAGAAATCACATTAAAGATTTTGGTTGACGCATTTCGAACTAGCGAATGTGGTTCATCTTCAGGACATGATGAAGAAATAGATCTAGGAAGAAGGTAAAATAGGGATAGAGGTCAACCTAACAGCTAGAAGATAAAAACTATATTTGACCAGGGTGAGGGAAAGGGGAATGTCACGTAATATTTATATAAATTTTATTAATTTATTAATTGTTTATTTTATATATATATATATATATATATATATATATATATATATATATATATATATATATATATATATATATATATAATTCTCAACTTAATAACGACTATATTTGATAATATTTGACTCATTTAAATTATTTTATCGATATAACCGTATAACATTAACAAATAACTAAACCTATTTTTATTGTATTATATTGAATTATAGTATATTAATAAATTATATATATTTAAATATATAAATATTATATAGTAATTAATATTGAAATATATAATATGGTTATTTATAGGGATATATGTAATATTTAATAATATGTTAATATGAATAATCAAAATAAATTATTTATAACGATATATAATATGGTTATTTATATTGATATAAGCAATATTTAATAATATGTTACTATAAAATAAATTTTATTAATTTATTAATGTTTATTCTATTAAAATATACATGTGTATATATATTTTATTTAATAATGACTATATTGGATGATATTTGACTCATTTATATTATTTTATAGATATAACCAAATATAATAATCAAAGATTAAAAATAATACTAAACCTATTTTTATTGTATTATATTAAATTATAACATGTTACTAAATTATATATAATTAAATATATAAATATTATATATTAATTAATATCACCCATGGGCCTTTGGATTGTTAGTTAAGGAACTCCTTGCGATAGGTCACTGGTTCAAATCCCTCGTGGGTGCTTACCTACAAAAAAAAAATTTAATATCAAAATATATATAAATATGGTTCTCCATATTGAAATATTAATATGTTAATCGAAATTAATAATTTATAACGATCTATATATACAAAGAAGCTAAAGATTAGGGTTTTAGAAGTAGCTGATTCACTATCTTTTATTAATATATACAAATATTAAACTACTAATAAGGATTAAATACATAATATATCTATATTATATTAAAGTTTAATAGAAAGGGATTCTAATATTACTAAGCGATAATAATAATAATGCTAATAATAAAATATGTTAAGAAGAAGAAAAAAAATAAAAATAAAAATAAAATATATATATATATATATATATATATATATATATATATATATATATATATATATATATTAAGGGGCCTAGACAAAGACAAAAATAAGAAGAGAGGGTGGGAATTCAACAGCTACTAATTTTCCAGCGGTCATCCCTATTAATATTACTAGAAGACCTCTTAATTTCAATGGCTTCCCTAAACTTACGGTGGTGGAAATGAGGAATCTTAGTGATAACCCTAGTCTACTCAATGCATATATGAGGCTTGGTCTTCTCTGCATGTTCGACCAAAGCTGAAAACTTGGTCCTCCCGTGCTTGATATCAGCCGCATGTTCCTTAATCCTTTGGTTAATATAAAATTTATTTTATATTAACATATTATTAAATATTGCTTATATCAATATAAATAACCATATTATATATCGTTATAAATAATTTATTTTGATTATTCATATTAACATATTACTGAATATTACATACATCCATATAAATAACTATATTATATATTTCAATATTAATTACTATATAATATTTATATATTTAAATATATATAATTTATTAATATACTATAATTCAATATAGTACAATAAAAATAGGTTTAGTTATTTGTTAATGTTATACGGTTATATCGATAAAATAATTTAAATGAGTCAAATATCATCAAATATAGTCGTTATTAAGTTGAGAATAATATATATATCTATATATATATATATAAAATAAACAATTAATAAATTAATAAAATTTATATAAATATTATGTGACATTCGCCTTTCCCTCACCCTGGTCAAATATAGCTGTTATCTTCTAGCTGTTAGGTTGACCTCTATCCCTATTTAACCTTCTTCCTAGATCTGTTTCTTCATCATGTCCTGAAGATGAACCACACTCACTAGTTCGAAACACGAACAAAATCTTCAATGTGATTTCTTCCGAAAAATTCTTTATACATTTTAATACTTCATTTCATTAATGTAAAATACTGAAATATGCTTACAAACATAAATGGAAATAAACCAACTAGGGCAATGGTAGCTTATCTTTGAGAAGAGATGTGGCGGCTACATGCCTCTGAACTGTGTTACAATGAGGCTCGAAGGCCTATTTATTGTTGAGAAATAATGGAAAACCCTAAACATCCAAAAATATAACCCTAGAAGATGAAATGCCAAACTGTGGGCCCCGTTTGGGTAAAGTGGTACATCAACTTCTCGAGGTCGTAACTTTGGCATACGATCTCCGTTTGACGCACGCAATATCTCGTCAGAAAAGATCTATGAGAAATACAACTTTGGAAAAAGAAACATTGGTCCATGGACCCATGTTGCTCCCAGTTTTCCCAAAAAACATCGTTTATGGCCTCAAAACCGCTTCGGAAGTTCAACCCAATGGTCCCCATTGCGTTGAGTTACTTCATCTGCTAAACTTGATCCCTGGTGAGCTATTCTACAATCTCTGATGTGTCCAGTAATGGTGGGAAGTATGGTCGAGGGTGTTCCACATTGAACACTTGGTGCAAGCCAAGGAATGGAGGAATGATGTGCTCAAAATCATTGTTTCCAACAACCTTGGTAATTGTAAGGACCATGTCAGAGTGGTCTGAGATTCTGATGGGCTCTTGTAACGCGTTCTTTCTGTAGATGTAACCAAATTTTGTCACCCATCCGAAACTTTTGTGGTACCCCTCTGGGTGAGGAGAAGTTGTTCCTGTGTTCTTTCATGACTGTATCCCTCTACTGCGACTGCTGCGTGGAGGAACCTTTCGCGAGTGCCATGGACGTGGCGACAATTTTCCCCTTACTTTCATAGCGAACTAGACAGAAAATGAATTTCCTAGTTTGGGAGATAAGGTTCATGCATTTCTTAGCAGTGATCAAAGAGGTGGCGGTCGGTGGAGCTACCTTCGTATCTTGTACAATGAATTACCCAAAGAAATAGTGACAGTGCGAGGCCTTGACTCACACAGCATGTCGCCTCGACAAGTATGGTTGGCCTAATAATACATCACAAACATCCAGAGGTGCAACATCACATAATACCTCATCTGTGAAGGGCTTGATGCTATAGGGAAGGCAGCACTTTTGGCGAACTCGGAGATCTTGTCCTTGGTGAAGCCACTCGATACCAGTATTATGTCCACACCAGGGCATTCCCTATTATCTTTCCTTCTTTCTGTAATTACTGGGGTCTTCGGGGGTCATCTTTGTCCATCCACACCCGTTAAGGGGTTGCTGTATAATTATTGTGAGAATTTTATTTGCAAAATTTGGATCACAATGGTGCCCAAACAAAGGTTACTTAGTCGCAGGGTCGGTTCAATAGGAGCTTCATCCTCTAGACAACGTCGTCTTTTTGGCTGGGAGTCATCAACAATTTTTTTTGATGTTGTGCCTCTGGAGGTTTGACAGGATATTCAAACCCTAGAAGCAAAAGAATTTGGAGAGAAAATGTATCACTCTGACTCTGAAATTTGTGTAGGAAAAGCTAACTAGGTTCCTAACCTAGGCAAATGGTAGAAGTGCAGTTTACACTTCTTGCATTCGATATCCCAACATCGACATATGGCCAATCTACTGCACATGGTGCTACGCCACGAGAAGGTGGACAACTGTAAGCTCTTCATAGGCCAGGAAGAGATGAAAAGGACCATGTGGGAAATTCCATATGATATGGATGAGATGGAAATGCGCTTGAACCAAATTGAGCGCTATATCTATATAGATTCAAATACAGATACAACTACAATGCAAAATGGGGAGGCAATAATCAACGATACTCCTATCAACATGGCCAGTGGAAATTCATCTCCAGAATATCCAATTATTGTTCTGGATGACTGAATTGGTTTCAATTTCTGTTATCTGTACCTGTGTATCATATTTTATTTATTTTTTATATGTGTTTTTGTGTTATCTATCTATCTATTATGTCTTTATTTTCATCTATCTCAAATGAGTTATGGTTTACAATTTTTTTTTGAAACAATTTTTATAAGGTGGCCAGTTATACAAGCTACCATTTTCTCACTTCAAGCTTTGTTTCTCGTAAATGGTTGTCATCTTTTATGGATAGATTGGTAGCCTTTTTTGGTTTTGGCATGTCATTAAGTTCTCTAATGGTGGTCCAGACCCATAAAATGTCTCAGGGAATCTCAATTGTAATCAGGTTTTATGCTGAATATCAATAGAAAATTTTGGTCGGTTTCATAAAAACAAGAGATATTGGAGTTGTTCACTTCACCAAATCATATTGAAGAAAGAGAGGATAAAACCGTGCCTCAAGTTTGAACTAAAGTCATTTTTTCTCGTTATAGTCTCCATGCGAAATTTAAATATTATCGTCCACATTAAAAGAAATTTATTTTGGAACTTTGTAAAGTATAATTGCAATAAATCACATGCTATCCACACTAATTTCAGCCAAACATCACACATTATCCATATTGTTTGCATCACTAAGGTTAGAGGAAAATATTGGGTATTGTTTGCAGGATGATAATTGTTTTGAGAAACTGTACAATATATGAATTTGAAAAAAAATATAATATCTAATTTGACAAAATAAGGATCTTAATGATATCAGACCTTGTTTCATCAATATTAATAACTAATGTCTTTCTTAGCAATTAATACATACCACATTTTAATGATTATTTATTTAGGATGATTTTGAAGAAGCTATTGATGTAAGAACTGTTGGGTGTGGAGCCTGATTATTTTCTTGATTTAGAGGTTTTGTTTCAGCTGTGTTTGGATCCATGTCCTTGAAGGGGGGATTGCCCCCCACTATTTTTCTTGCAAGTAAAATTTTGAGACAATTGTAAAATATTGTAATTTCATATTCAATATAGGCCATTCATTAGGTAGAAGATCGGACGGTATAACTTATGTTAATTTATGTTTTTTTCTCGAGAAGGAAACCCTTGGTTTATAGGAGGGAATTATATTATAGTTGTGTATTATTCCGTGCGAAAAAGACAGGAAACTATGTGAGAGAAAAGATGACGTTACAATGGATGTGTTGTAGTTTGTATCCCCTCAATTTTTTTGATAATATATAAGGAAGGACTGCTTGTTTCTCTATGGACATAACCCAAATTGAGTGAATCATGTATATTCGTCTCCCTTGTTTTATGTTTTCTTAACAGATGAAGATTGGAAGATTCTTCATATAAAGGCACTAGGAACAATACAATGGTGATTGGTTGTTGAATGGTGTTGTCATTGATTTCAACATCCGTTTATTAAAATTCTTAATTTTCTTCTGGATTACATCAAGTTGGAAGCTCCAATGGAAGGTTGGATGGAAACCCTAAAAGTCTTGTGTTTGTTGAATATTTTGAAGATAACGATTAGTTAATTCATATTCATGATCATTTTAATTAGATTTCCTTCGTCGTTTTTATTCCAATAGTATGTGGCATGCTCCGAGAGGCATCCCTATTTGAGAAATATTCATGTTTGAAGTGGAAGACCATAATTAATGGGTCAAAACCACAAGGAGTGGTGACATGGAACCTCATCACTGGCCAATTTATCAAACTAAGGGTTTCTCATTTAGTTTTAAAGACCAACCATTGTATGAAGGGTTTCAAAATGTGTTTGCATATACAATCAATGTCCCTTATCAAAACCAAATATTAATCCCTAACTCCATAAGGGTAGCATTTTCTCTTAGGGATTTATTTTAAAATAAAAATTTAAAATTTAAGTATATTTTCCCTCCTAAAATTATTCTAAGAGCCATAATTAGAATCCCCTTTTATCTAGGAAAAAAAGTATATAAAAAGGGCACTTCATTTACCCTCCAAATATGTACTTCAATGTAATAATCTAATTGAAACTATTTTGAACTTTCTTAGCCCCTGTGGAGAAAAAAACAACATCTGAAGAAAGGATCTTGGTTATTTCTATTTTGTTTGGGTTTGGATTTGTTGTATTGTAGGAAGGGAGATATCAACCCTTGTTAGGGAAGTATTTCAGAAGGTGTTGTGGCCTAATTTACTAGTATATCTCATCGGGTTTACATATCAAATATCTATGGTTTGATAGGTACAATATTCACTATGATTTGTGTTGGGTTGTGTTATATTCTTTCCACGAATAGCCCACGTAGTTAATCGGGGGTTAGAAGGGGGGAGGTCACAAGGTGTTTGAGGGGTACCTGTAACCCCACTTTATGGGGTCTGGGGCAGCGCCTCGAAAAAATTTGGTTTTGGACCCTATGTTAGGTTGGGTGGACCCACCTATGGTTTTGTGCATGATTTTCACACATGTTTTTCGACGCGATGGTTTTCGGTCCATGGTATTGGATGCTTTGGCATGTATAAATATGTATTGTAACATTTAAAGGAACATAATGAAAAATCAAGCTGGTAGTCCCGGTTTTGGGATCTAGGGGAAAATCTTTGTGTATATGTGTTTATGTGTTATGCTCTCGCATTGTTTATTTTTTGTGTTTTATAATTCGTATGCAGGTAATTTCTATATGGGGTTAAAACCTACATTTGGTATCAGAGCAGTTTTGTCTTCAAGGGGATGCCTTTGTTGCTGAGGGGTTTCGCTCAGGTCTGTGGTAGACCCTGTTTAGTGGGAGATCTGTGAGATTGATTCTGGTGGTGAAAGAAGATGGCGAGCAGTGGAAAGATAGAGATCGAGAAATTTAATGGTCAGTGTTTTGAGTTGTGGAAACTCAATATGGAGGATCTTTTGGTGGATAAAGATTAGTGGATCGCAGTAGATCTAGGTACTAAACCAACGGGAGTGTTCGATGAAGAATGGAAGAAATTGGATCGGAAGGCAAAGAGCACAATACGATTGTGTGTCTTAGATTCAGTATTGTTGAATGTATCAGGGGAAGCTATGGCGAAGGCTTTGGGGGACAAGTTAGGGATTTTGTACCACTCTAAGTCTCTGGTGAATAAACTATTCTTGTGGAAAAAGCTGTATAACCTGAGGATGAAAGATGGAGACTCAGTGACAGAGCATTTGAATGCATTTAATACTGTGGTAAGTCAGTTAGCATCTGTTGATATTAAAATTTTAGATGAAGATAAGTGCATCAGTTTGTTGTGTTCTCTACCAAATTCATGGGATAGTCTGGTTATTGCAATAGGTAGCAATGTAATTGCCTTGCAGTTTGATGAAATAGTCTCATCCTTGCTGATGGAGGAGATGAGATGTAAAAATATGGAGAGCCAAAATGGTGATGCCTTGTCTGTATGAGGACGGTCCCAAAACAGAAACAAAAATAGGTCATCGAGTGGGAGATCTAAGTCTAGAGGGAGATCTAAATCTCTGGGAAAACCTATAAAGGTGGTGTGCTAGAAATGTGGAAAGGAAGGGCACTACAAAAGAGACTGTAAATCTAAAGCTCCTAATAAAGGAAAGGGATCTGATGATGCTCCTTCTGCAGAGGTGAAAACCACCTCAGATACAGGTGGGGATGTGTAGTTGGCTTCTTCAAGTACACATGTAGATCATGAGGCATGGTTGATTGACTCAGGTGCATCCTTTCACTTCACTCCCCATAGAGAGTGGTTCTACAAGTATGAGAAATACGATGGTGGTGATGTCTTCTTAGGGGATGATAGGAAGGCTAGAATCATTGGTCGCAGAAAAGTAAAGTTGAAGTTGCAAGGTGGAAGGGTTAGAACACTTCCGGGTGTTCTGCATATTCCTGCATTGGCTAGAAATTTGATTTCTATAAGCAAGTTGGATGATGCAGCTGTAAAAACAATGTTCGAGAAGGATACCTACAAAATGGTTTAGGGAGCACTGGTATTGATGCGGGGAGTTCGAATTGGAACTCTGTACAAGCTGCAAGGTAGCACTGTTATTGATGGGTGCAACAGTTCTATGGTTCTTGAAAGTGGAGCAGAAAATCTAGTGGTCTCTAGAGAGAAGACCATGTTGTGGCATCAAAGGCTTGGACATATTGGAGAGAAGGGCCTTCGAATACTTCATGGTAAAGGTATGGTAGAAGGTATGAGTAATAACTCTCTGGATTTTGATTTCTGTGAAAATTGTGTATATGGGAAGTAGAATCGGGTGAGTTTCCCCTCTGGTAGTAAGAGGGCGAAACAAATATTAGAGCTTGTGCACAGTGATGTGTTTGGACCTGTGAAGGTTCCATCACTAGGTAAGTCTGTGTACTATGTATTGTTTAGGGCCTCAAAACGGCTCTGAAAGTTTAGGACCCAAAAAGTTGCTAAAAATAGTAAATTGTGCTACAATTAAGGAAACTGAAAAACTAAAAGAGACAGTTGTGGGGGTCCAGGTGGGATAGGTTGGTGGACACCAACATCCACCTGGATAAGGGAATCCATAGTATTGTCTTATTTCAATCATTATAGGGTGGCGGGGAGGTGCTAGGTAGGTGTATGAAGTCACCTACAAGTTGGGGCCTAAAGCATTCAACACATGGACACAAGTATGTTTGTTGGAAAACCCTCTATAGGGAAAAAAACCACTCGTTGTTGTTGCACTACTCAAGTATTCTATTATGTCAAGCAAATTATTTACATAGATATTTCGCTGACTATTATCAAATGAAGGCTCTTTCGCATGTCGATATATGGGATACCATCTGCTGAAGGCCACCATGATCAACGATCCTTGCCTAGATAGTATTGAACTAACAATCGACTCTAAAGACTCCTATCTAATGGAGCCACCACGGCCAATGAGCCTTGCACAATTTCTTTTGAAATATCCAACCACCATTGGATTAAGAAAACTTCTCATTTATATTGATTTTGCTGGAATCACCCAACTCCACTTCTCTATGTGGTTCTTGCTTCATAAATTTTCATACTAGAACTGATAACTACTCAACATGATCATCACAACAACATATATTTAAATATCACAATCAAATATCAAATCCACACCACAAATCACAACACAAAACACTCCACACACTCCAATCAAACATTATTTCTACTCCTCACCCACTATATAGAAATGATGGTTGAAAGATATTTTGGTTATCTGCTATAACACATGCAAAATGCTTTAGAAATTCTACATTAGACAACTCACATAGCGTGAAACAAACCACCAAACTCACACTCACTCCACACACAAGAGAATCAACCAACCATCATTGAGCTTTCTCCAATATATAGATAAAATGAGATGCTCAACTCAATAATTACCAGGAACTAATGAGCTCCATAAACTTTGGTCATATTCTTCATTTGATCCAGATTCATCTCATTGACGTGATCAAGCCACTAACTCCCCTTTCCTTTTGATATTTTAAAATTTGATTAGATTCTATAGGCCCCTCTAAATTTTTTGACCATATGCCGAAAATTTCCAATCAAGAATGTCGCTATAATACTAAAATTAGCTAAGTTGTGTGAGGAATGTAGAGAAAAACTTGTGAAAAGACTTGGTCGCATGCAAAAAAATTAATAAACTTGAATGGAGCTCCTTAGGATCTCCCATAGGCTTGGCCGTCAGTGACTGTAAATTTTCAGTTGCTCCCATGACTCACCATCCATGTGACTGCGCAGAGAATGAAGGAAAAACACAACCAAGTCGACTCAAAGCTTTGCCAAACTTTAGGAACATCTTCATCAGCTCCAAAACAAACCTTTAAGCCTATGTGACAAGTTTGCAACTGATGAAATAGGCCAAGGAATCCACAACAAGTCAGTGACAAGTAGTCCATAGTCTGCCAACCTCATAACTAAGACCAAGACCAACACCTCTAGCTCTTCAAGCAGCAATGAAAACCTATCTCAACACCTCCAACACCTATAGAAACATATCTAACTCCCGCAATAGTAGCATCATGTCATTCAACTTCCTCCAACACTGGTAGAAGAACCTCCAACATAAGTAGTAACATATCCAATGCTTCTTACACATGTAGAAGCATATGAAACACTTGTAGCAGCACTCAAACCACCTGCAGCAACAACATATTCAACATGGGTATAGACATGTCTAGAATTCATCTCTACTTAACCTCCAAATCACCTCTAATGAGTCATTCTAGAATCAAGTTGATATCAATGCCAACCAATAGGACCGCCAAGCCAACATCCATCACACATACATATGACAAGCAACGACATGACCCTGTTGACATCAATGCCAACACTACAATTCTAACAAGCTCCCCCTTTGGCATTGATTTCAAACTCAATCCAACATCTGAGGTTGATCTCCATATACTCTCAAAAACTAAATTTGCAACTATGATGTTGATATCTATCCATCCAAATTCTCTCCCCCTTTGACATCAATGGCAAAGGGCCATACCAACACTGAAAAACAATGCCAATAATGTTGGATAAGAGTAGAACTCCCCCTGTCATACTAGACACCATATTTATGCATCCCAAAGATGCATCTCCTACAATATAAGCATATGAAACAAGAAACTCTACTGCCAACACCTCTAGCCAAGATCATGCAACCACTCAAATTGAACATTCTCCTCCTAGGCATGTAATGACGCTGCAATCACACTTTTTCTACTGCTAAAACTCATCTTCCTGCTACAATAAGCCTCCTTTCCAAGTGCAAGAGACTACTACTCATTAATCATGTCTCCAACTGACTTTGGACAATATAAACAATGAATTACAATATAGTATAATGCTTCATGGAACAAATACATGGTTGTGACAAGTACATAGGATTGGCATATGACTGCTCTACACCTATCATCAACCAAGACTTCTATGGACCCAAGCTTACATCATGCTCCTAATGTACTTGGACTACATCAATTATATACAAAACAATACATGACTTGGACTTCCATTGACCCATACATAGCTAATGATAAGACATACTAGACACAATGGGTGTCTACATGATAAATATTCGCAAAAGATGACACAATGATAGTACATGGATTTTACATATGCACATAAGTGTGCTCTCTTCTATACATTCCGAAAATATGAAATAACATGAGTGCATGAAATCAATGAACATCAATTATATGCTCCATATAGCAGCAACAATAAAATGCAATACATGGCATGTGCATTAAAACATAAGGCCTCCATGAGAAATGACATAAGCTCTCAATGTGTAGCAACAACAATATAAGCACTATCCAAAGCATATGCTAGTGCATGGCCACTCAACACTTTGACCATCACCATCATAACAATGAAGATCTTGTAGCAACATCATGATAACCGCTAACAACCACCATGCTCCACATAGACATTAGCAACAAAATCATCTACTAGAAACAACATGGAAATATGTCATAAAAAGTAGCAACAAATACATATCTTCATCATCATGAGGCTCACCAACCATTAAATCAAATCATGAGAAACACATAAATAGCTAAAAACTAGTCAAACAATGGTACAACAAGGCTGATACACATGTCTTTCCGACTCATATATAGTAAATACGTCAGCTGCAAACTACGTCAACTGCAAAAATAATGAGTGAAAATAAATAAACATGAAATACAAGCCTTGAAAGACATAGCTCCCCTTGAGCATAATATACCTCATGAGCATGCTGATCCTATGGACCTAAATATGCATGGATGAACTGGATCAAAAAATCATTGTCGTTGGTACTGCTCAAGCTACCAATGCTCCACCTCAGACCATACTAGTCTTGTATATACTATTGCAGTCAAGTAGATCTAACATGCAAGAATGGACTACAGAAGGGACTGATCTCATTTACTCTAAATCCAATGAAAAATAATATTCCCTTGATCCCTTCTTACCCTTCACTCTTCCCTTCAACACATACACATTATCTGAAGTCTTGACTCCTCTTGCAATCTCTCTTTGATCCTTATTTCAGGATGATGCAACATTTGGAGTTGAAAATCACTTCCTTACCCCCATCAACCATTTGGATCACAATAAATATATTATGCTTTAGGCCTTAAATGATCCAAAAATCTTCTGCATTTATCCTGTTCTCACCAACATTGGCTTTTCCACTTCCCACCACTCTAGTTGTTTCACTACCTTCAAACACAACACCTCCGCTCTTGGTTTTATTGACAAAATGAAATTTTCTCCTATCTCGTGACATATGGTGTGAGCATATTCTATCTATATAACACATGTCAACTTCATCATGAGAACAAAGTGCAATGCCACATCTTCCTAGCTATTTCTCCTTCTTCCATGTGCTCCTTAGTTCCACATTCTTCCTTAACTACCGCTTTTGAATAAATGGCCTCAATGGTACAGGCATCTTACAGTCCTTGGTAATGTGCCCAAAATTATGGCACACATAACACTCTATATGAAAAAGATATGCAGCCAAAGGATCTAATATTTTTTTCTCATACTTGACCTCCATCTTCTCACGTTAGATCTACAATCAATGGCTTTGTGCCCAAACATGTTACAAGAAAAACAATGACCATTGAAAGAACTTGTATACCTAAATGTAGGTCCTCTTTTTGGTTGATCATACTGCTACATGGATGTGTGTATTCTCCTTCTACAATTAGCTGCCACATGACCAAAATTATGAAAATTGAAGCACTTGATCTTGTCCATCAAGGGGGAAAAGGAGTTTTGATTTCTCCTTTGAAATCTACCACCATCAATCCTAGGAGTGAATGGTTTCCTTGGTTCTCTTCTTTGCTACTTTTGGCATATCTGTTTTCTTTCTCCTTTCTGGCTATTGGTCACATTATTTACTACAAGCTTCTTTGATTTTGCTTTTTTATTATTTCCTGTATGTAAACTTGTCTCACCCTTTTGAAAATTGCTGCCAAATTTACTCACTGCTATGGTGCTCCTCAAGCTCCTTTCTCAAATTTTCAATCACACCTTCAAGCACTTCAACATAATCCTTCCTATATTTTTTCTTGTTGCAATTGACTTCTAATATTTTTTATTCTATTATCTGTGTTCTCAAGGTAGTGATTTCTTCCTTGAGATTTTTCTCCTTTTGATCACAACCCTGCAATTTCTTTTCATGCTCCTTGCATACATTTGTTAGTCTACTAGTTTCACTAGAAAATTCTTTAATAAAAATCATGATGGATTCATATTCAACCTTAAGGAGCATATAATTGTGATCTTCATGTATTTCACTAACTAAATATGAATCATTGTCATTACCGCTATAAAAAATATAACTCAAAAGTATTTCATTATGGCTTATACCTTCAAATTTATTGTTCCTTTTCACAGCTGGTTCAACTGGAGCTTCCTTCTTGTTTTTGCTGCTCTTCTCAACCTCTTCATCACTGTTGTTGCTGCTGGCTCCATATAACATATGAAATCTATCCCAAACTTCCTTAGCATATTTCAAATCTCCAATTTTCTCTAAATATGCATTATGGAGATTTTTGAAAATAATTTTCCTTGCTTGAGAATTTTTCTTCCGTACTTTCAACGAAGACAAATCTCCAAATGTTAGAGCCACAAATAAATAATTTATGTTTCACACTCTCTTTTCATACCTTGAAATTTGCAACAGTAGGAACTGATTTCCTTGGACAAGTCATTCTGAAAAAAATTTGCAAATTTTTGCCAAAATCTCCAAGATCCACTCTCCAGCTATCAAGCTGCAACTGAGAGACCTAGCTCTGATACTAATTTTTTGAAACTAGATCACTACTGAGAGGGGGGGATGAATCAGTAGTGAAGGAAATTATAATTTTTTATCCAAATTATTACTCTTTAACCATGCATAAACTAAAACACAAAAGCATATATAAAAGCATCAAATATAAACATGAAAGCACTCAACACATGGACATAATTATATTTAGTGGAAAATCCTCTCTAGGGAAAAAATCCACCTGTTGTTGCTGCACTTCTCAAATATTATATTATGTCAAGAAAATTATTTACATAGAGATTTCGTTGGCTATTATCAAATGGATAATCTTTCTCATGCGGATCTATGGTCTACAATATGCTAAAGGCCACCACGATCAACAATCCTTGCCTGGATACTATTGAACTAACAATTGACTCTACAGACTCCTAGTTTCTAGAAGACACCAGAACCAAAAAGCCTCACCCAGTTTCTTCTGAGCTATCCAACAACCATTGGATTGAGAAAATTTGTCACTTATATCGATTTCGTCGGAAACACGCAACTCCACTTCTCTATGTGGTTCTCATTTCATACATTTTCATACTAGAATCAAGAACTACTCAACATGAACACCACAACAACATGTATTCAAATATCACAATCAAATATCAAATCCACACCACAAACTGAAGCACAAAACTCTCCACACACTGCAATCAAACACTATTTATTCTCCTCACTCTCTATACAAAAATGATGGTTGAAACATATTCTAGTTATCTAATACAACACCTGCAAACTGCTTCAAAAATTATGCATTAGACAGCTCACAAAACTTGCACACAATCCTCCAAACTCACACTCACTCCACACACAAGAGAATCAACCAACTATCATTGAGCTTTCTATAATATATAGATGAACTGAGATGCTCAACTCAATAATTACCAAGAACTGTTGAGCTCCACAAACTTTGTTCACATGCTTGATTTAATCTGGATTCATCTCATTGACTTGATCAAGCAACTAACTCCACTTTTCCTTTTTATATTTTCAACTTTTATTAACTTCCATAGGCCCCTCTAACTTTTATGGCCATATGCCAAAACATTTTGATCAAGAATGTCGTTATAATACTAAAATTAGCTGAGTTGCGCGAGGAATACAGAGAAAAACTCATGAAAAGGCTCAGTCACATACACAACACTACACAAACTCAACTGGAGCTCCTCAGTCACTCCCACAGGCCCACCTTCTAGTAGTTGTAAAGTTTCAGTTGCTCCCATGACTCACCATCCATGCAACTAAGCAGAAGATGAAGGAAAAACACAACCAAATTAGCTCAAAGCTCTACCAAACTTCAGGAACATCTTCATCAGCTCCATAACACACCTCCAAGCCTTTGTGACAAGTCTGTAACTCATGACATAGACTAAGGACTATTACAACAAGCCAGTGATAAGTAGTCCCTAGTCTTCCAACCTCAACAACAAGACAAATTCCTCCAACTCCTCAAGCAGCAATGTCATCCTGTCTAAACACCTCCATCACCTATAGCAACTTCTCTAACTCCTGTAGCAGCAACATCATGTCATCCAACTTCCTCCAACACATTTAGAAGCACATCCAACATATGTAACAACATATCCAATCCTTCCAACACATGTATACGCATATGCAACACTTGTAGCAACACTCCAACCACCTGCAACAACAACGTCTTCAATATGTGCAGCAAGATGTCTAGAATCCATCTCTACTCAGCCTCCAAATCACCTCCACTGAATCATTCCACAACCAAGTTGACATTAATTCCAACCAATAGGACCACTAAGAAAACATCCATGACACATGCACATGACAAGCAACACCATGACCCTGTTGACATCAATGCCAACACTACAATGTGAACAAAATATTTGTCTATACTATCTTGATGGTTGTGCATTGTTGAATGGTGTTGCTTACTGTTTATATGTTATTGACTTATGTTGATGAAATTATAATGATAATTAATGCTCTGAGAAACAAAAAATACTAATTAATAAGAGATATTGATTCACCCCTCTCTAAGTATTTCCAACAATTTGTATTAGAGCAGGTTCCTTCAATTGCATCTTAACAACAAGAAGGTAGATCTCAGATTATAGAGATGGGAAAATCAAAGAAAAAATCCATCGAGTGTTTAAATGAAGTTCTAGGTATTGAAATAGTTTCAGATCTTAGCTAAGTCTGAAATAAGGTAAGGCTAGTAGTGCCTAACCAACCCCGATAACTAGAACAAAGTACAAAAGTAGTAAGAGTAAGGGCATCGTATGATTGCTGGAACTAGGCACTTCATCTATGCAGCTGGGCACTTCAATTGACTCGGAAATTGAGGGGAATAAGGAGGGTAAAAAATATCTATTGACCCTAAGATTTGTGTGTCTAAAGCCCGTTAAGTCGTGTTTCCTTGAAGGTAGGTATAAGGTCCGCTAATGGTGTGAAAGGTATAATTGTCACACTCTCGAGAAAAATATCTAAGCCTGATGGCTGAAGGAGGTTTGCATACATTTAGCTTGGCTGAGCCCTACCACTAGCAAAGAAAATGTCTTAGGAAGAGTGTTATTCATGGCTAGAGATAACAAGAAGGGAGCTCCTGACGAAGAAGATGAAGAGTTGAACGCGATCAAACTTTAAAACGAAATTGTTAGAGTTATAAAGGGTACAAAAGTTGAAAAATAAAATGTCAAACTTGTGGAAGCCGAACAGAAGATAGAAAAAGAACATGACAGAAGCATCAATAATAAGAATGAATAATCAAAGGATATCATCATCAGCCTCAGGTGCATCTAGAAGAAGCTAGAAATGTTGAAGAATCAATTAGAAGATAACTTGAAGAAAGTAACAAAGAATGGAAGAACACAGAAAAGGAAAACCACACACTCAAGGAAGAAGTTTCTCTTTGGAAACTCCAAGTGTAGGAAGTAGAAAGGAAAGAGAAAGACTTGGCAAGGTAACTAAAGGAATATGGTCAAAGGCATGCATCTGAGGTTGATCAAAATAAAATGAATTATATGCATATTCAATAGAAATTAGCAGGCTCAAGAAAGAAAATGAAATGTGGAAGGAACAAATACAAGTTCTTAACAGAGAAGTAGAAAAGGTCACTCTTCTAAAGCTACAAGTAGAAGAAGCGGAAGAGAGAAGGAAATTCTTGAAAATTTGATTTTAGGAAGACCTCTCTTGAAAGAAAGAAGAACTTGATGTTTCCCTATCTAAAATAGATATGCCCAGGAAGGAAAAATTGTTGGATGATGAAAGGAAGAATAATGACTTGAGTAGGTTGAAGATCAAAGAAAAAGAAGCAGAAGTAGCTCCATGTGATGAATGTACAAGCTCCAAGTCCCTATAGATCAAGATTGATAAGAATATTGACAATACGGTCCCTCATAGGAAAAATCAAATTGAAGGACAAAAGAAGATTAAAAATAGTGCAGCTCCAAGGAATAATGTTGAAGAAATCAAGAACAAGGATCAACAAAGGATTGTAGCACCTCTAAGTAAGAATGAATAAAGAAGATCAACCAGACAATATAACTGATCTAGGTACACTAATTTGTTTAATGATTATTATTTTTCATGTACTAAATTTTGACATGGCTATGAATTTTAAAGCTTTTGACAAGTACAATTATCAAGGGCATTATCAAAAACCTAGAAGTAAAGTTGTAGGAACACAAGACAAGATTCACAATGACTTTGACATTAAAAAATATATGTCATTTATCTAATCATTCAGGCCCAACATTGAATGTTACAAATGCCATAACATCGGAACAAAACGCGTGATTGTAGGTACAAGAAGGAACCTTTCTTGAATGACAACACTAATATCAAGTACAAGAAGGTCTAGAGAAGAAAAAAAATGCAAGACAACTAAGAAAATAAGAAAGTCTCAACAATAATTATTTCAGGATTTGTACAGGAAAAAGTGCATGATGAATCTCTAATGGAGGGTGTTGAAGCTTAGGATGATCTAGCCAAAGAGATGGGTGATACATTATTATGAAGAATCCGACTTGTTAACTCCCTGTAAACATTGAAAAAGAGGGAGTATATGCAGCAACAACTATCCTTTTGAAGATATATCTTTGAAAAGTTAACAATTGGTAGGTAAGAAGAAGTACTTAGAATGGCATTCAACATTATGAGAAGCTTCAGTGGAATAACAATTTTGGTAGGAAAAGTTGATCCATATTAATAGGTAGAATTAGTAGTGGAAATTAGTATGAATCATAGCATGACAGGGGGAGATAGGTTGTCTATTGTAGAAATCATTAAGTAATAAAATCATTTGAAGGTAGACATGCATCTTGCATGAAGATAGAGGAAAGAATTTCATCAGCGGAAGTACAGGAAGTTTAGAGGTCCACAGGTAGCAGATAAATTGTTAAGGGGAGTCACCCTTAGCCACTTATGTCAAAGGGGGAGAGAAATTAGGGGAAGAATATTGAGGTGTGAGTTAGGGGGAACAATGATCGTAGGGAGAATATGTTTTTTGACAACAATGGAAAAGGGGGATATTATTGAATGGTGTTGTCATTCATTTCAACATTCGTTAATGAACACTCTTAGTATTTGTTTAGATTACATCAAGTTGGAAGCACCAATGGAAGGTTGGATTGATACCATAGAAGTCCTGCATTTGTTGAATATTTGGAAGATAATAATTAGTGAATTCATCTTCGTGATCATTGTCATTATATGCTCTTCATTGTTCTGATTCGAATGGCATGTGGCATGCCCTGAGAGGCCTCCTGGTTTAATAAATATTCCCATTTGAAATTGAAGACCCCGGTAAATGGGTCAGAACCTCGAGGAGTCATGATATGGCAACTCATCATTGACCAATTTACCAAATTAAGGGTTTCTCATCTAGGGGTAAGTACTAACCATTGTATGAAGGTTTTAAAAATGTGTTTTCATATACAAGCAATGTCCCTTATCAAAACCAAATATTAAACCCCAACTCCATAAGGGTAAGATTTTCTCTTAGCACTTTATTTTAGAATAAAAAAATAAAATTTAAGTATATTTTCCCTCCTCAAAATATTCCAACAGTCCTAATTAGAAGCCCTTCTATCCAAGAAAAAGGTTTATGAAAAGGGAATTTCATTTACCCTCCAAACAAGTACTTCAATGTAATAAACTAATTGAAACTGTTCTGAACTATCACGGGCCTTGTGGAGAAAATGCAACATCTGAAAAAGGGATTTTTGGTTCTTTTTTTTGTTTTTGGGGTTGGGATTCATTGTATTGTAGGAAGGGAAATCTCAACCCTCATTAGGGAACCATTTCAGAAGGTGTTGTGGCCAAATTTACTAGTATATCTCTGTGGCCTTACATATCAAATCTCTATAGTTTGATAGGTACACTATTGAATGTGATTTAGCCCCAATCTAAGGCATCAAGAATACAAAATTTGTCATCTCAGAGGTTGAAGGACAGTTAATTTTGAAGGATAGTAAAAATGATTCTCCTTACTAATTTGTGAGAAATCATTGATTTTTATGGTTGAAGCTTCTAAACCATACAATCATCCTCATCCTTTGTGTCTACATTTTGGTACTTATCTCCAAATCCTTCTACGGGTTGCTCAGAATCCACTTGGGACTATTGTCTTAAAAAAGAAAGGTCATGACCAAGCATCAATTTCATTCTTCTGTAATTTTGATGTCAACAAAAATTAGGGCTACTCTAAGGCTAAAATGAATTTGTTTGATCTTGAAAAGGACTATTGTAGCTCTTAGAGGGTAGATCCCTGAATATACTTAAATAAGGATAGAGTGTTGGGGATCCCCTGCAACAGGTTTTGGGGCTTAAAGCCCAAGTTTTGGTCAAAGATGGTGTAGAACTCCGCGAAGTACGGGCGTAGAGCGCAAAGAGTACAATTGAGTCATAAGGTTGTCCACCCTAAAATATTGTAATATAATGTGAAGATGTGTCAGCCTACCCATGGTCCGCAGACCATGGGATTGTATAAATAGAGCGGGGCTCTAAGTGTAAATATATTTTTTGGAAGCATAGTAGAGAATAGATAGGGGAAGGCATGGTTAGAGCCTAGAGTGGAAGCTAAAGTGTACTGGGTTGGAGTAGTAGGAAGAGGCTCTGCAGCTGGATGTGCAAAGGCCTAGTAGAGTTCGTGACTAAGTGCATGGATCCCTACAGCTGAGTGTGCAGGGTGGAGTTGGGTTTGTACTTGGGATTAAAAGATAATAAAGAGGAGTTTATTTTTTGCATCTATTATGGAACCTTTATGTTGATGTTATTTATTGCTTTTACTCTATTTATTTACTGCGCGCACTTGATGAATACTCATATGAATTCTTATATGTGAATTTAATCTAAGTAATCAGATAACATAGACTAATTAAGGAATACTTGGGTAAATAACACGGGTCGCGCTGTGGCTCGAAAAACACGAAGACCATATCACAGGGCATAGGGTACCCATAGGTGCGCGTAGCACAGTAAGTATGAAGGTTGGACCGTGTTCCAATCACCTCATCTCATACAACCCCAGGGTATGGAAACCTGGTTCTAACACCCTCCCATACTACTTCGGGTGAGACCTCAGTTCGCGCTTCACGGACTATTGCTGAAAGGGAGAGTAGTACCGGGATTTGCTTGGCTAAATCACTTTCGAACCTGGGTTAGCCCCCACTAAGCGAACAAATGGTTTTGTTGCTGGGACCGGGATCTGCGTAAGGGATGTCTGATGTCGTGGCACTAGAACCCAACAAAGAAGGAAATTGAAGAGTGGTTGGACAAGAAGATTCACGAGTTTGCGACACAGGAAAACAGAAATCCGCAAGTATCTGAGAAGAAGTGGTTGGATCGCTACGTGTATACAGAAATCCACAAGATTTTCTTTGCATCCTTTCCTTCTAAACTATTTGAGTGGATCATGAGGTTAGCTGACAGCCAAGGAAGGTGTAGGCTTGACCAACCGATAGTGTGGACTTCGGAACTAGTGCGCAGACTAGAAGCCTCAGAGGATAAGATAACGCGAGCTGTGGACCATTGGCTCGATCGAATAATAGGAGGATTTATCACTGATTTCACGGTGGACACAACTGTTAGTTACAACGAGGCAGATCGATGCTTTCTCAAGAGGCCGCGAGGTAAGTATATTGAATCTTTGAATACCTAGATTAAGATGTTGTTATGTGAAAAGTAGGTTATGCGAATAAATTAATGTTTGGGAGTACACGGAGTGGAAGGATCTATAGAAGTAGAAGTAGTGAAGAATTAGAAAACAGTCCCTTAATTTCACCCTCGTGGGAGAGAGAAGACGAGCTCACGAAAGTTTCTCCGAGAAGCGCAGTCAGTTTGATAAGGCAGCGGAATCTACAGTTACCACCTCCACCCACACTACCACTCGCTTCACCTCCCTCACCTCCATCTCCACCCACTCCACCTCCACCACCTCCACAGTTCAGTATGGCGAGCATGATCAAACTACCAGTATTCAGAGGAGTATGGAATGATGATTTGGACCAATTCTGGTTCGTGGTGAGAGCAATATGGGAAGCACAATGTGTCATGGACGACAATATTAAGAAGACTACATTGGTGAGCGCACTGCAGGATCGTGCATTAACATGGTATATCAAACATTCTAACGACCACCCAAATGCAGGGATAGTAGAGATCCAGAACACGTTGAAAAGGGAATTTAGCAGACCAAAATCAGAAACATAATCAATCATTGGGTTTAAAGAGATCGCGATGCTCTTGGGTGAGACTCCCGGGGATCTGGATCAGTGGTTGAAGAGTACGATCTGTGAAGCCAATATGACGTTGACAGATGCACAGCATCGTGTATGGTTTGTAGCATCTCTGGCACCACATTTGAGGACAATGCTGTCATAAAATACACTTTCTACCTAGGCCGAAGCATTGGAAATGGCGATGAGATTACATGAGACCTTGATACAAGACCCTGCGTTGGGAGTTCAACAAATCCACATGCAACTACATAATCTGTGTTTGGAAATGCAAATATTGAAGCAGGTTAGGGCACTGCGGCTAGAGGCATGCGAGGAGGTATGGTGCATAAAATGCAAAGGCCAGGGCCATGACAAGGATCATTATCCAGTGTTCGCGAACTTCTTAGTAGGAGGAGGGCCAATGCCACTGAGACCGAAGGCGCAAACAGGGCTGAGTGCGGCACCCACTTTATGGTGCGCGATCTGTCAGATAGGAGGGAAACACACAACGGACAATTTTCATTTACTGCAGAAATATACACAGACACCCTAGTAATTGTTTTGTAATTTCTGCAGGTTGGTAGGCCACGATGAGCGCAACTGCCGTAGTTACGAGCTAATGATGGATTAGACCCCAGCCTATAGGATGCAGACCAAAACATGAGCCCTGGACCCAGATACAGGGATGGTGCGTGCTGGATTTCAGGGGTGAGGTCGAGGACGAGGTGGAATGGGACCAGGAAGGGGCCACAGACAGTTAATTTGTTACAATTGCGGAGGACCAGGGCACTATGCCTGCGATTGTACCAACTCAATGAGGATATCCTGTTCGTATTATGCTCAGTTTGATCACGAAACAATAGGCTGGCCTACGTTGATCACAAAGATGCGTGAAAAGGGGGTATTCTAGCCTCCTCCGACTCAAAATATACAAATGATGAGGTATGAGCTGCGCAAAGAAGAATCGAATGTGAACATGATGCTCAGAAGCGGTGCAACGATGGGGGAGGATAAGGGGAAGCATCCCGAGGAAGATACATGGGTTTGCAAGGCTCCTGCAAAGGAACCTGAGTTTGACTTAAAATGCGCAAAGGAGACATTCATGGAAGCTAAGAAGAGCTTCGTGGAGGCCTCCACTTCAGGTGGTAAGGATCAACCAGAGCCAGGAATGGATCCTTCAATGCTCACTACATTTCTGGAGACATGCATGAAACTTTTACGTGACAACAAGGCGGTTAAAGGACTACAGGAGCTGATCACCAGGTTCACAGGGTTAGGAGAACCACACGTAATGAGGAAATTAGGGAAGCATGCGTTGCGCACTGGAAGGGAAATGAGGTTGACTACGCAGATTGGTGAGTATGAAATGGATAAGGTAATCCTAGATTTGGAGTCGAACGCGAATGTATTATCGAAGTAAACATGGGAACGCATGGGCATGCCCGCATTACAATGGTCCCCTATTCAATTACGAATGGCAAACCAATAGAAGATTTTTCCCATGGAGAGCTTGCAAGGGGTGACAGTTGATATTGAAGGCGTGAGCGCACAGGCAGATTTTGAAGTAATAGAGATTTTCGATGATAACAATCCCTATCCCACATTTTTAGGAATAGACTGGGCCATCGATATGAATGGAGTCATCAACCTAAAGAAGCGTAAAATGATCTTCGAGAAAAAGTTGCTATGCGTAGTAGTCCCGCTAGACCCACCCAAAGGGGCACGCTACACTGAACGAGTGCACAACGATGAAAGCGAAAATGATCTCGATTTTATTTATAACTATGTAAGACCAGGATTGGGTGAATCTGACTGTAGATGGGAGGATATTGTGGGAGTGCGAAAGCTCCTGCACTTTAGATTCAAACGAAGAAGTAGAGTGTTGGTAGAATTGGCTGCACGAAGTGACAACGCTGAATTGCAACATGATGGTTAGATCACTGTGCTGCGTGACAACAGAAGCAAGAGAGTTGCCGACATATGATGGATTGACAGCAGTGGATGAATTCCTGAGCAAATTCGAAAGCGCAGTACCAGAACAACAACGGTTCTATGCGCTGAAATGGGCACTGCGCACAACACCCGCATGATGGTGGGATACACATCAAGGAAATTTTGAGGACTGACACGGATGTATAAGGATGATGCCCCTATGATTTGGAAGCCCCCAGCTTCAGAAAAAAGTCAGTCAATGAGGACGGAACAACTTGCACGCCCTCCTGTGTCGATGGGTATAGACATGTGCTGTGCAGTCCAGACAAGCACACCCCAAATTCAGGATCGAAAATCAGAACAAGACACAGTAGTAGGAGAGGTGACGTGCACCACAAGCGTTCCACGTAGAAGCATTCAAGAAGGTATGCGGAATTGTGAACAGAGTTCACCAGGCGAGACAAACAGATTGGGACCTGTGCGTGCCAGCGATTCGATGGGCCTATAGGGGCATGTGCAAAAACCTGAGAAGTGGAGTCGAGACCATAGTTTTGAAGGGAAGGAATCCTCACACAATAGCTCCCACTGTTGGGACAATATGCGAGGACTAGAATGAAGGAATTATGCTGCTATGCGAGGGCGAACATATGTGGATTCACGAAGCCATTCGGCGAGGGAACCTTAAGCTTTGCGAACTCGAAGAGGATCAGGTACGACTAAGGAAGAAAATCATGTTAATGGACGTGAAGATCAAAAGACTAAAACACGAAATTGTGCAAGAATGTCTTGTCGATAAACTAAGAATGACAAGACAAGATCCGAACAGTCATACTACTGTATTAAAAGATTGTCACTGAGAAATTGTGACCCTGCTACCATGGCTGCGACCGCACCTTACCAAACAAAGGAACCAGGGGAGCAGACCGCATAAGGAAGAACGTGTGGTGCTGACTGTTATGAGGGTAAATAAGGAGTGCCTGCAGACTAGGATGGAAGGTGAATTAAAGCCTCACACAGGTAGTGCGACCACCTGAATATCCATAGGGAGCACAGTCTCAGCGCTCCAAGCAGTTGAAAGTGAGTGTGGGACTATAAAAGAGTCTGTGAGGGAGCTGCGCGATAAGGAGGTTGTGCGCAGGTTTGACATGTCACAAGGGTCATGCCCGCGCATAGGGGGCTGGGCTGCTGCACAGGTAGGCTGGGAAGTGACCATTAGTGTCACTGTTCATGAAAAGATGTCCAATTTAAGACAAAGAGGAGCGGGTGGCGGGTAATTAAGACATGAAGTCAGAATTAGATTTGGGATGATCTGCCACCAATCTGGCATTAATGGGCCGAATATGGGGGGAATGGTCGAATTTGAATTCAAAAAGGCCTATAAATCACAGGTGGCTATCCAGCGAACAACCCTTGGTGTTTTGAGAATTCAGTTGTTGCGTTATCAAGTGGGTATGGACCTTCAACAGAAAGAGTAGAGTAGATCTAGCAGATGGTAGAACAGTGCGTTGCGGACCTTCGCATAGCACAGGCACAGTTGGAGGGGCTCCATGCCAAGATCGCCGCACCAGCAGAGTGACTCAGGATGAGTCACGATGATTGTGTTGGGGGCCTGTTGGGCATGGGATCCCCCACAACAGGTTTTGGGGCTTAAAGCCCAAGTTTTGGTCAAAGATGGTGTAGAACTCCGCGAAGTATGGGCGTGGAGCGCGAAGTGTACAATCGAGTCATAGGGTTGTCGAACCTAATATATTGTAATATAATGTAAAGATGTGTTAGCCTACCCATGGTCCGTGGACCATGGGATTGTATAAATAGAGCAAGGCTCTAAGTGTAAAGATAGTTTTTGGAATCATAGTAGAGAATAGATAGAATAGCGAAGGCATGGTTAGAGCCTAGAGTGGAAGTTGAAGTGTACTGGGTCGTAATAGTAGGAAGAGGCTCTACAGTTGAGTGCGTAGAGGCCTAGTAGAGTCCGAAGCTGAGTGCATGGACCCCTGCAGTTGAGTGCGCAGGATGGAGTCCGGTCTATACTTGGGATTGAAAGATAATAGAGAGAAGTTTATTTTGTGCATCTATTTTGGAACCTTTATGTTGATGTTATTTATTGCTTTTACTCTGTTTATTTACTGTGCGCACTTGATGAATACTCATATGAATGCTTATATGTGAATTTAATCTAAGTAATCATCTAATAGAGACTAATTAAGGAAGAGTTGGGTAAATAACACGGGTCGTGTTGCGGCTTGAACAGCATGAAGACAGTATCACAGGGTGCAGGGTACCCATAGGTGCGCATAGCGCAGTAAGTGCGAAGGTTGGACTGCATTCTAATCACCTCATCTCAGACATCCCCATGGTGTGGAAACCTGGTTCTAGCACCCTCCCATACTACTTTGGGTGAGACCTCAATCCGCGCTCCGCGGACTGTTGCCGAAAGGGCTAGTAGTACCAGGATTTGCTTGGCTAAATCACTTCCAGACATGGGTCTCGATCTCCATTTTTGTATTAATAGGCCAAGAATCGAAACTAGCCCTCTATTCAAGCAGGGTTATATACTCATGCTCATAAGGAAAAGAATTAATAACCTTTATCATTTTTGATATAATCTCATGGGGATCATAGTGCCACACCTCCCCCATTTCAAAATTAGGCTGCTTAAACATGTCTTCTACCTACTGAAAGGCTTGTCTAGCATTAACAATGAAAATACCCACTGCTCTACCTAGTTTAAACATGTACCTCTTCTTGGCAGGGACGGAGTGGATTTGATCAACATTCAAGATTTATCTGATGAATTCTAGGGAAAACATTCTCATGGGAATGAAATTTGGAAAGAAATATGGGGGAAGCTCTGACCCATAAACCCTAATTCCGGTGTAGTCCTCAAGCATGTAGCAATCACCCACCATGCTATCTTTGTTGAGTTGCAGGTTTTCCTTTTTCTTGGGCAATATCCTAGGAGGTGGAAGATTTTTTATAATTGTATAGGAAATGGCCATGTAAGTGGATATGAACTAAGAAAAAGCCAAATTATTTTCCCTTTTCTTTAGGGCATCCCAATCAAATACTAACTTTCTCTGCTTGTGAGAATATATAATACCTAGGCCCAAGTATTCAATTTTTTTTACATGAGTGAACACAAAAGAATAGACTAACAAGGAATAATATATGAAGCAAGAGGTAATAGGAAAATGGTTAAACTGGAATTTTATGGATTCTACCAGAAACAAGGGCATGTCAAAGACGATGTCCAGTTACATCATTGTGTGGAGGAAACCTATGACAACTTTGGTAACATTAGAAATTTATTCTTCTTCAAAAAGCAAGGAAATAGCAGTTAGAATGGGTTATACTACTTCTGAAAACATGGAAATAAGGGATCTATCAACAATGGGGAGGGATAAATTTCCAGGTGCTAGAATTAGCTGGAGGAAAGCTTGTTGTTGTTCGACTAAGAGCCCATTATAAGAATAGAATACAATAGCTTTAGTGAATCTCTCAGGGTTGGAAATTTTGGGTACAAAAGAGAATTTTGGATTAATTATCGCGTGAATTCTAGGATTTTCTCTGCAGTTGAAGACACGAAGAAATTCCTTTCCTTAATATAGTAAGTTGTGAGCCACGAGACAAATTCAGGGAAATGGTAAACTATGGGAGTGACCTGGTGATATAGCCCTAACTCTACGACTTGAAATGGGTCTTCACTTTTCAAATATTGGTCATACAAGTCAAAATAGAGGTCTGACAAATGTTAAGGGAAAAATGTGTCGTGGATTTCAGCCTCCATGTCCATAAAAGGATCAGTGTGACCAGAGGGTTTCATTTCCTAGGATTTTGGGGTTTTAGGCATCAGTTTCTTCATTTTAATCATAAGGGAAAAGATTGAGTGGTGGGGATGGTGAATTACCTAGTGAACAAAAGAAATTGGGCGTGGAGGCATTAGAGGTGCTATGCACTTAATTGATAGATTAATGTGGTCGAGCATAGGAGGAAAATATGGGGACACCATTGGCAAGAAACAAATTTTAAATTCCAACGACTAACATGTCATAGTTTTATAAGTGGGGAACATGGTGGAGTGACATGTGGATGAGGATACAATGTGGAGAGGTATAGGGATGACACGTGGGGCCACCAGGTTGGATGGGAAGTGGACGGGGGAGGCCCTTAACCCTGTAAAAGTTGTGCTTGCTTGTTGACGTCATTGTTATGTTAGTGCATTGGTGGAAAGTTTGGTCTCCCTACTCTAGCAAGGTTAATCGATAAGGTTGGGAGAGGGGCTCGACCCAATCTCGACTATTGATCAGTCACACCTAACAGTTGATGTTGACCATTCTGGGGGCTAGCATATGCATATTTGCCATGCCAGTTACCCCACCAAATTTTTTTCCAAGACTAGCGTTTTCAGGAAGATAATGATCCACCTCCTTAGCTTCTCATTGGTTAGATTTTCCATTCAATGCAGAGGTGGACCCCCATTCCCTCTATCTTTAACTTTTTTCCCTTTTCCTAAGTCTTCCTCATTGTCCCTCTGGGATATACCATCGATATTTTACTGATGGGTGGACCTCACCCACTCAGTTACATCTCGAGGCTTGTATTATGCACCCTCTATGTTTCCTCCAAGGTGTTAGTGCAGGGTGGATCCCACCCACTCAATTACATCCTGAAGCTTCTATTTAGGGCCACTCATGGATCCTTTGGGATGCTCTTATTAGGAATGATTGCTAGGATGATGTCATCCTGGTCTTCTTCTCCCTATGCTTAGAAAGGTGCACTCCTAACATGTCACTGGAGTAAATCTATTGGGGAGAACCTAAGGGAAACTTGTTGAGTGGGTTCCCCCTGTGGCCAATAGAGTTGCTTTCTATGGCTAATGCGCTAGCCATGTCTATTCGAAGCTTTGTGTATAGGCTCTGTCAGCCCTGTCGCCAAATTTTGAACTTGAACTAACTTTGGCTATGCGCCAAAGGTTCACCCGAATGCCTTTTAACTCTACACTCCTTTTTAATTCTGATTCATTTTATGGAGTTTTGAATCTCCTCTGCATACAAGAAAATTTATCCTCTGCTATATGAAGAAATAAAAGGGAGGATAAGGAGGGTACAACAAGGGTCCTTACAAGTGAAGTGGACGAGTAACATGGATGGGTGACAAAACATCCCAATTTGGATTTTTTAGAAAGTTCTATTTTTAAGAAATCTTAGATTTTGTAAAATCTTGGAACAAGGTTAAATAACAAAATTCCACATTAGGAATATTGGAGAGCATATAAATCTAGTAAAACTAGAATTTATAGATTTCAAAGTTCGAACTTTTGATTCAGGTTAAACCTTTGTGAAGGAAAATTAGCCTAATGATTGTTTTTATAATTGTTTGAAAAAGTTAAATTTTGAATTCCATTTCTTATTTTTTGGTGTCCAATAAAATTTACTGACAGCCAAATCTACGCTTTTATTAGTTCGAGATTTATTAGAATTTCTAGATCCGAGACATCTAGATTTTTTAGTGATAGAAACAATTTGACTTCTATTTAGTGATGGATCATAGACATCCAACTTATATTTATCTATGAGAGACATTTGGCTTTTATTTAGCAAAAAATCCCAGGTATTTGTTTCTGTTTAATAACATGAAAGGAGACAATAAGTGATAGAAAGGTGAAACAAAGGGGAATTGTGTGGTTTAAGTAATAGATTTGTCCATTTTGATTATGACTATTGATGTTAAAGTCATATAATCTAAAAATTTATTACAGTACAATTTTTTAGCCTACACAAAGGAAAAAATAAGAATACATAGATTCGCATTAGCTTGAATTTGAATCAAGTTGTTGTCACTAGGTCCCTTTCTTAGTGGATTCACTTTTTTAGTTAATGGTATGTAGTTGATTTGTTTTTGGATAAATTCTTATAATTCAGCTTGTCACTGACTTGATTTTTTAGTTAATAACTTTGATTTTCCCTAATTTCTCTCGTAAACAATATTACTTGTCTCAATATGTCTCTATCCAAAATTACAATTCCTAATTTACTTTAATTAGAAAAATACAATACAATTTAAAACATTTCTCATTTTAATTATTTCCACTACTTTATTCCAATATACACCTCGAAATTTTAAAATACAATTTAAAACATTTCTCATTTTAATTATTTCCACTACTTTGTTCCAATATACAACTCGAAATTTTAAAAAACAAATTAATTAAAATTATATAATGTTATAGTCTCATAGTGATCACATTAAAATAAATTTAATAATAATTTTAAAATAAAATTATATACATTTTAATTATTTCAATAATCATTACTAGAATTTTTTAATTATTTAATTTAACTATTCTAATTATATTTTAAAATTCAACCAACTATAATTTATTATCTATTTTTTTTGGTAGGCAAGCACCAACAAGGACCAGTGACCTATCACAAAGAGTGTCTTAACAGTACACCCATTGACCGTCAATCCAAAATCCCTTGGACATAAATTTTGATATAGATAATAATTACAATTACTAAATTCAAACATTGATAAAATCTCAATATTTCATCCCAAATTACTTCACTCAACTCTCATCATGTTACTTCACATGTTATTGCATTTGCAAAAGAATTTTATATAAGAGGTTCATAAATTTAGGTAAAGATTTTTTTCCCTCTCGTTAAAATAATCAAATATATTATCATAATATGCAAAGATAAGTGCAAGAAAAATTATATAAGTTAAAGATTAAAGTTGATGAGGACAGTGATTTCATTTTTATTTATATTTTATTTCATAATTTTATTGGAAAAAATAATATTTTTATTCTAATTAATTTTATTATTTTAATATTTTATTTTTTATATATAAAATAATTTAATAAATTAATTAAAAGTAAAATATTATTATTATTTTAATATTAAAAATGTTTATTTATATATTACATTTATAATATATATAATAATTTAATAAATTAATTTAATTTAAATTATTATTTTTTTTAATTTTAAAAATGATTTGCTAACATCTGTAACTTTATTTTTATCTTATTTTGATAGTATTGAATAACTAATAATAACATAAACCAGTTTCATTATTATATTTTTCTTTCCGTTCCTAGTTTCAAATATCCCTCTGATCTCAACACCAATCCCTCTTAATTGTCATTATCAACCTCTTACACTCTCTAACTTCACTTCGTTGTCCAGATAGAGTTTTGGAATATGAACATCAGAGAACACTTTCACATCATCCAGACTTGTCTCTTCCTACCCTCTTGTTTCTTCCTACCCTATGAATGTTTGAAATCTATTTCACGTTAACTAGATAAGTATTGTTATTTTATTTTTAATTCTAAGAAACAACATTATATATACATACATATATGGGTTGACATATATTATTTTATGTTAAATTATACAGTGCTACAACTAGATGCAACATCCAAACAAAAAATTTATTTTAAAATTGAGTATAATTTAACATATCATATTATTTATTTTGCTCATGGTGTGTAGATGGTGAGTAGAATAGATAGTGATAGTGTGCTTTGTTAAGATATTTCGCGGTAAAAAGGTTATTAGTTCAAAATTTTGTGGGAAAAAATCCAATCATGCTAAGGGTTGGTGTGGCCTAGGCCAGATGCGATCCTCGAGTGAATTTAACAACTTAAATGCCTCTAAATTGCCACTACTCAAATCATAAATTAAACATACGAATCATCTCAAAGCTCACATTATTTAACAAATAAAAAAACATAACATTTTACCTAACTTTTACATACCAAAATTTAAGCACATATTTACTTAATATTTTCAATAAATAAATAGTTGTAGTAACCACTAATCATCAAAAAGGGAACACCATCTTCCAAGGCACTAGTTAATTACATGAATCAACTTCATCCATATAAACAAATAAATCAACAACCTTGAAATATTTGTCTATAGTTTTGTTAATTTAATATAATAATAGAGAAATGTTTGGTTTAATATATTTTTTTGGAAAAATTGATTGAAAATTCATATAAATGATTGTGTAAGGAGTTGAAATTATCAAACTAAGATATTTTTCATCGATAGAAGTATATATATGAACTTTAGATGGAATAAGGTTTATTGACTTAATTTTTTTTTTAATTGAGGGTCTAGATTGATTCTCAAAGGAATATGCTCAACATATGCTTCTTCTTAATGTTTATGAACGACTGTAGTGTATTACAGAGTTTATTAGGATGCATTGACTTTTAATAAACTTAAAAATTAGATTCGTGTCAAGTGGCTCCCCACCCACCAATTTTCTAAGGATTTGAGATTATTCCAATTCTAATAAGTTCATCATTATTATTATTTATAACATTCATTTATATATCATTAAATTTTATTTAGCAAAATGTTCCATTAATTTTAATAAATTTAAAAAATTAGATTTGTGCCATGTGGCTCCCCACCCACCAATTTTATAGGGATTTGATATTATTCCAATTCTAATAAGTTCCTCATTATTATTTATAACATTCATTTATATATAAGAAAATTTTATTTAGCAAAATGTTTCATCACTTTAATAAATTTAAAAAATTAGATTTGTGCCACTTGGCTCCCCACCCACCAATTTCCTAGGGACTTGAGATTATTCCAATTCGAATAAGTTCCTCCATGTTGACATTATTTCAATTCTAATAAGTTCCTCATTTTTATTTATAACATTCATTTATATATAAGAAAATTTTATTTAGCAAAATGGTCCATTACGTTTAATAAATTTAAAAAATTAGATTTGTGCACATGGCTCCCCACCCACCAATTTCCTAGGGATTTGAGATTATTCCAATTCTAATAAGTTCCTCAATATTATTTATAACATTCATTTATATATAACCAAATTGTATTTAGCAAAATGGTCCATTACTTTTAATAAATTTAGAAAATGAGATTCATGCCACATAGCTCCTCACCCACCAATTTCCTAGGGGTTTGAGATTATTCCAATTTTAATAATATCCTCATTATTATTTATAACATTCATTTATATATAAGCAAATTTTATTTAGGAAAATGGTTTATTACTTTTAATAAACTTAAAAAGATAGATTCATGCCATGTGGCTCCCCACTCACCAATTTCCTAGGGATTTGAGATTATTCCAATTCTAATAAGTTCATCCATGATAATTTCCTCATTATTGTTCATAACATTCATTTATATATAAGCAAATATATAACACCGTATTTTCTTATGTCTATGGTGAAAATAAATTCCATCCATTCTGGCGTTAAGATATCTCTTAATGTGTTCAAAGTTCACATTGTATACTCCAATCTTTTGCTCTTGCTAGAAGAATGTGGGCTACAAGTTGTGAATGCTACGTCTTCTTCAATAAATAACAAATTTTCCATACCAATATAACAAGGTATTTTCCTATAATCATGGCAACAACTTACTTCCTTGTATGCTTTACCAATACATGAATATACATATATTTGTATGCTGCCATAGGTGTTTGATAGTGACAAATTTAATGTGGACAACCTCGATGAGAAGTTTGGGCATTTGATATTAGATCACAAGGCTGGCTTATAAGACCTTGACTCTCGAGAGGAATATGTGTCATCGCACAATTGAGGAGTACAACGTTTGACCAACTTATGCCAAGAATCTCCACGGGACCAATTATGTGTCCACTATAAATTTAGTAACTGAGTGTGGTTTAGATGGTAATGATTTGAACGAGTGTTCTATGGAATATTGATTTACTTTTCAAATGCAAATGTATAAAAGTAGCTCAACTATGAATTTGTTCTGTCCTAGGTTCTCAATGGTGGATTAATGTAGAATTAGGTAAAGTAGTACGAATGAATTTGTGCTCTAAAATTAATTAGCAATCATTCAATAACAAGTTTCTAAATTGCAAGATGATCTTATTAGTTTTTTCTCTAAAGATCAGTATTGATCTATTTTAATCACAAATCTAAGAAGTGTTTGAATGATATAATTTCTTCTTGTGTAATTACTTTTTGAATGCAAATTTTGAGAAAAAATGTTTGCATCTCAAAGATAAAATTTCAAAAAAAATGTAGCCCAAACATAAAATAATAACATTACTTGAAATGCCTAAAAATGTTTTAACCATGAAAATCTATTTTTTTTCATTGTACATATTAGTTGACATTGAAATATTTTATTTAATATGAAATTGAAATATTTTACTTATGAAGTACATTGTTTATATTAATAAATTCCATGGTTAGTTCATTCATGATTAATAAATTATGAAATTTAGAAACTATGAAATGCTTAAAAATGTTTTAACCATGAAATCTATTTCTTTTCATTGTATGTATTGTTGACATTGAAATATTTTACTTAATATGGCATTGAAATATTTTACTTATGAAGTACATTGTTTATATTAATAAGTTCCCTGATTAGTTCATCCATGATTAATAAATTATGAAATTTAGAAATTATGGTTGATCTTTTGAAATGTATTTTTATTTTTAAAATTTGAAATGCATTATATTGTAAATTGATTGTAAGTAAAATATATGAAGTAAAAATATAAAATTGGGGTATTTTTTTCTAATTTAATTATCAATTTTTGAAATATATCATACATTAAAAAATTGTAAATTTATAGATTTAAAATTACATCAATAATGTTTCACACAATATATATTTTAAAAATTTAATATATTCAAATGAGATTATAATAAATAAATTTATGAATTTACAAAATTCTTATTTCGTTTCATTTTATTTTATATGAATTTATTTTTGAAAAATTCATTATCTATTATTCATTTGTTTTTAAGATTTCACACTACATTTTGAATTTATTTTCATTAAAATATCTTATAAAATAATAATTTATAGGGTTATTAATCTAAGGCTTCATATTCCTAGGGTATAGTATTATTCATAGGGCTTATAATATTAATATTTAGGTGTAATATAAATCCATTGGGTTTATAACCATGGTCAATCATGGTCCAATGTCACACTGTGATAAATATTTTCTCAATATGAAAACAATCAATGTCGCATTGTGACAAGCATTGCCTCAATATGAAAATCAACTATTGTCAACCATGTTTCAACGTCACATTATGACAAAGGATGTCTCAACTATGGTAAAAAATGGTCAATCATGGTCAACCATAGCTAATGACCATATTCACATTGTGAGAAAGACTGTCTCTTGGTCCAATGCCATATTGTCACGACCATGGTCATCCATGGTCAACGATGGTCCAACATCACATTGTGACAAAGGTTGTATCAATATGGAGGTCAACCATGGTCAAGAATGGCCAACTATTGTCCAACATTGCATTGTGACAAATGTTGTCTCAATATGAAAATGAATGATGGTCCACTGTATTCCAATGTTGCATTGTGACAAAAATTTATCTTAGGGTTTATGATGTTTGATCTTAGCATTTATATTCATTGCGTTTATAATATTTATCCCTTGGGTTTATTATTACCATGAGTTTATAATATTTATCTTAGGGTTTATATAATCTTTTGGATTTATATTATTCTGTTGTGTTTATATTATCAATCCATTGGGTTTTAATCCCTTAGGTTTTTAGTATTAATCCCTTGAGTTTATTATTCCATTGGGTTTATAATATCAATCTATTTAGGGTTTATATACCTTGCATTTATAATATTAATCCCCTGAGTTTAATATTATTCCCTTGGGTTTATAATATCTTTGGGTTTTATAACTAATCCCTTGGATTTCCCTTCATTTTATTATATCAATCCCTTGCATTTATTTGTTTCATATTCCTAGGGTATAATATTATTCATAGGGTTTATAATATTAGTCCTAGGGTTTAATATAAATCCCTTGGGTTTACAATCATGGTCATGAGTGGTCAACAATGGTCCAATGTCATAATGTGTCAAAGATTGTCTCAATATGAAAATCAACCATAATCAAACATGGTCAACCATGGTCTAACACCAGATTGTGACAAACATCTCTCAATATGAAAATCAATATGGTAAATCATGGTCAACCATGTTTTTTTAGGGTTTGTTTGTCTCAATTTGAAAATCAATCATGGTCAACCATAATCCAATGTCGCATTGTGACAAACATTTATGTTAGGGTTTATAATATTTATCTTCGGGTTCATATTCCTCAGGTTTCTAATATTTATCCCTTGGGTTTAATATTATTCCCTTGGATTATAATATTTATCTTAGGGTTTATATACCTTGTATTTATAATATTAACCCCTTGCGTTTAATATTATTCCCTTGTGTTATATTATCAATCCATTGGGTTTTTAATCCCTTGGGTTTTCAGTATTAATCCCTAGGGTGTATTATTCCCTTGGATTATAATATCAATCCCTTTATCGTTTGTATACCTTGCATTTATAATATTAACCCCTTTGGTTTAATATTATTCCTTTGGGTTTATAATACCTTTGGGTTCAATGATGGTCAACCATGGTCAACAACCATGGTCAACCATGGTTACATTGTGAGAAAGACTATCTCTTGGTCCAACTCCACATTGTCACAATGATGGGTCCAATGTCGCATTATGACAAAGACTCTCTCAATATGGAGATCAACCATGGTCAATGATGGTCAAACATTGTCCAACTTCGCATTGTGACAAACATTGTCTCAATATGAGAATCAATCATGGTCGACCATAATCCAAAATCGCATTGTGCCAAATATTTATCTTATGGTTTATAATATTTAGCTTAGGGCTTTTATTCCTTGGGTTTATAATATTTATTCCCTAGGTTTAATATTATTCCCTTGGGTTTATAATCCTTTGGGTTTATTGTTCTCTTGGGTTTATAATATTTATCTTAGGGTTTATATACCTTGTGTTTATAATATTAATCCCTTGGGTTTATTATTATTCTTTTTGGTTTATGTTATCAATATGTTAGGTTTTTAATCCCTTTGGTTTTTAGTATTAATCCCTTGGATTTATAATCTCAATCCATTTGGGGTTTATATACCTTGCATTGATAATATTAATCCCTTAGGTTTAATATTGTTTCCTTGGGTTTATAATAACTTTGGGTTTTAAAATTAATCCCTTCAGTTTATTATTCCCTTGGGCTTATAATATCAATCCCTTGGGGTTTATTTGGTTCATATTCCTAGGGTACAATATTATTCATAGGGTTTATAATATTAATCCTAGGGTTTAATATAAATCATTTTGGTTTACAATCATGGTCTTCCATGTTCAACAATGGTCCAATGTCACAATGTGCCAAAGATTGTCTCACTTTGAAAATCAACAATGATCAACCATGGCCCAATGTCACATTATCACAAACATCATCGTAGTATGAAAATCAATGATGGTAAATCGTTGTCAAGCATGTTTATTTTAAGGTTTATAATATTTATCTTAGGGTTTTTATACCTTGGTTTATAATATTTATTCCTTGGGTTTCGTATTATTCTCTTGCAATGAGCCACTATGGATATTGGAGATAGAGAGAGGCAGGGTCTGACATTTACAGCTATATCAAGAGTGAAATCAATAGATGGTTTGCAGATTTCACTGCTTTTTCTTTTCAACGTTATGAAAAAATGTAAGACAGTGAGAGAAGGGATCGGTTGGAAAGCGTGAATAGTCATGATCATTATCTTGTTGATTTGAATTAGCGCATCTTTTGTCATCGGTCCCAGTATGTTTTCGAAGAGACTAGTATTTAATAACTATGTTCTAATAGAACGTTTAAAGTTGAATTTCCTATCGACCACAATTAAATTGTTATTTGAGTTTTATTAAATTTTTATTCATAATTACTTCATTATTTTTTTTTCTCGTTAAAACTGAGCTATTTATATTACAAAAAAGTCAAAATTACAACAAAAATTACATCTGGGCCGAAGCCCTGTTTCTTCAAAGAAGATATCGGTCATTGCTAACCTTGCAGAGAGATTCGACACGGTGAATACAGTAATCGACACGATGGATTCATGACTTGACACGGTGAATACAGAAATCGACACGATGGATGCATTACTTGACACGGTGAACATATTTCGACACGATGTATATAGAAAACGACACGGTGAACATGTAGACTGACGCGTGGACTGAGACTATGGTGATTTGGACCGACACTGCGAGCATAAACCCCATGACAAATATACAAAAACAGCAAAATGAGATGGTCAGAGAAATTCATTCCTTGCTGCCCAGACTTGGCGTCTTCTGAGTTAATCTTCATCCGTGGTGTGAGGCTCATCTTTTGCAGGGCCCTTGAGCTTTTCCGAATCTTCCTTATCCTGGCACGAGCTCCTCTGAACAGGTTCACTGGGGCCGGCCTCATCCTTCTGAACTGGACGCCTGAAGTCGACAGTGGGAGTCTCCATATCAACCCTCGGAACATTCACAGTTTCCAAGCGCCCCCGAATACTGCTGCAATGCTCCACGGTGACCGAAACTATCAGAGTGTTGTTTGCAAATGCACAGGGGATTCTGTAACGAATGGCCGGGTGTTCCGTGTGACCACACTCCGGAATGCCCCAGCTTCCTCTAACATTGCTGCCCGGAGGCCTGTTTTGCTCAGAGGTAATCTCTACTGAAGAGGATGGTGAGATCTCAGGCCTCTGAGAGGCAGAACGACCCCGTGACCCTCCTCTGCGACTGCTCATCCTGAGCCTCTCCCTTGACATTTGACAATGGCTTCCCACACCAGCAATTCCTTGAGAAACCTTACACCAAGCGATCACCCACTCAAACGGCTTGAGATGCGGCAGAGTGGTTTGGGTAGCAACCTTAATAGCTCCCATACTCCTCGGATGTTGCAGCGCATTGAATGGCGCCTGCAAACGACTGTACATTCCCACAGCATTCCCCTGCAAGCGACTAGACAGACTAACGACATTCCCCTCCGCATAAACCATTGCAGACTCGCTCATTGCTTCGCCTTCCGGCGAATTTAAGGAGCCTTCGTCATGGAGTGGCGTGGCTTGTCCGGGCTGACAGAGGCCCATGTGACAAGCCACATGCCTCTTAACTCCATTAACACGCGGCATTAAAACTATTAGCACCCGCATCCGGGAGAAGGAGATCTTTTTGCACCAAAGAGATGCAATCTTTCTTAAGTTGATCATCTTCAACCATATCCAGAGCACCCGAGAAGTAAGTTGTCGACTGAGCCACTCCTTGATTAGCCAACCGATCTGCCACCTGGTTTGCTGATCTTCTGACATGCTTGAAGGTTATGTTGTGGGGAATGAGGAGCTTTTCCTCCAGGGATTCCAGACGACTTAGCAACCTCCAACTTTTTGCAATTTTGACAGCTCTGGCGCCGGCTTGTATTCTTTTGGCTGCCTCTATTAGTATGAGCGAGTCCCCTTCAACTTCAAGGGGGGAGAGGTTATATTGTTCAGCCAAACATATTCCTTTCCATAGTCCTTCCATCTCTGCGGCGTTATTGGTATTTTTGCCTAATGTGCCAAAATACAGGAGTTTCACATCTCCTGAATGATTTCTTATGACCCCTCCGAAGCCTGCAGGGCCGGGGTTGCCTTTGGCTGCCCCATCGAAGTTTATCTTGTAGGAGTTTAAGGCAGGAGGGGACCAGGATGAAGGAGAAGCAGATATGGAGCAAGGGGCGGTTTTTGCTTTGACCAGGGGCTTGAGATCCAGATCCCATTCCTTCAGTATTCTGCATTCTTGTGGGATCTCGGGCATGTCAGTATCATTCCAGATTCGGATGGCCAAGGTTTCTTGTATATTTTGTTTGAGGATGAGCCAAAGATCATCCATGGATCGGTGAGTGTTGTTGAAGATTCGATGGTTGCGCTCTTTCCACAGAGTCCAGTACAGGAAGCCGGGAATGATATTCCACAGAGAGTTTAGAATCTGGCACTTAAATGGATTTTTGACCCAGTTTCTTATGTTTTCCGTGACGTCCGCCTGTCTAGGGATTGCTCTCATATTACAATTTTCGACTTTCTTCCATATCTGTTTTGCTAGGGGGCAGTCTTCCATTAGATGACTGATAGTTTCATTATTAGTATTGCAGTTTGGGCATCTGGAGGGCCCAATGAATCCTCTTTTTATTAGGTTATCCCAAGTAAGGATGCGCCTTTTGCTTAAAAGCCAGATGAAGGTGGAGATCTTGGGCCATAGTCCTTTGTGCCAGACTTTCTCCCAAATTTGATCTCTTTCCTCTTGGAGATTGGAATATCGCAGATGGTGAGCTTCTTTAGTGGTGAAGGTGCCCCTGGTTGTATATCCCCAGCGTAATTTGTCCTGCTGATTGGAGAGGCGGATTCTCCTTTCTTTGAGTTCTTGTTCTATTTCTGTGTATGTTTCTCCTTGCCAATCTGTTTGCCATTGTTGCGCTGGTTTCCATATCTGAAAATCGTGATTTGAGGAGGACTGCCAGAACTGGTGTACCTGGGTGATACCTGTTTGCTTCATGTGAGCCTGCCAAAGAGGTTTGTGGAACAAATTTGCGAGTTTTGGGAGCTGTTGCCAAGAGTCCTCCCAAAATCTGGCGGCAGTCCCTGAGTGTATTTCCCAAAAGCTGTGCTCTTGAATGAAGCGGCTCTGCGTTTTTGCATTGTTCCAGATGAGTGAACCCTGCACCGTGGGATTGATTCTGATGAGATCACTCCAGCAGCTGCCTCTGGCATATTTTGCTTGCCATAATTGAGCCCATGGGGAGTTTGGCTTGGAGACCCAGTTCCACCATATTCTAGCTCCCATCGTGTTATTGCTTTGAAGCGGATCCCGAAGTCCTAACCCTCCTTCTGATTTGGTTTTGCACACCTCTGTCCATTTGACAAGAGCCCATTTCCTGTTTAAGGCAGTGGAACCCCAGAGGAAGTTGCGTTGCAGAATGCGTATAGCCTTCAGTATCCCTTTTGGAGCTGCCAAGATGGAGAAGAGATAGAGCGGCATTGCTTGCAAGCCTACCAGCTAGATTTAGAGCCCTGAAAGTCCATGAGGAAAGCTTTGATTCAAGTTTGTCCAGAAGTGCCCTCCAAGACACTTGTTTGATCGCGGAATCGGAGAGGGGGGCTCCTAGATATTTTGAAGGCAAATGGGAGATTGTGAATCCCAGAGTTCTGGCAATGTTCCTTTGCGTGGAGGGGGGAGTATTGAAGAAAAAGAGCTGGGATTTGGAGGCGTTAATAGAGGTGCCGGAAGCTTCAGCAAAGATATTTAGAAGGGTTTTGAATACGGAGGCTTCTTTAACAGAGGGATGCCCGAAGAGCAGAGTGTCATCAACAAATTGTTGATGGGTCTGGGGAGGGCGGCCGTGGAGGGATAATCCTTTGAGAGCTTGGGAGGAAACTGCTGATTTGAGGAGCCTACTTAATCCCTCAGCCATTAAAACGAAGAGAAATGGCGAGAGAGGATCCCCTTGCCTTATGCCCCGGGAGGATTTGAAGGGAGGTGAGGGAGATCCGTTCAGTAGGACTGAAAAACTTGGAGAAGTTATGAGGCTCATGATCCATCTGGTCCAGGTTGCATTAAAACCAAAAGCTAAGAGCATTTTATGAATATAATTCCAGCTAAGTTTGTCGAAGGCTTTAGAAAGGTCGAGCTTGAGAAGCATACCTGGTTTTTTGAGGAGCTTTAGAGAATGTATGACTTCATTTGAGAGAATTATTCCATCCATGATTTGCCTTCCCTCGACATACCCCGTTTGCTCTGGAGAGATTAGCATTGGTAGTAGCGGCTTGAGACGGTTTGCAATGACCTTTGAAATGAGTTTGTATATCACATTGCATAACGCTATTGGTCTGAATTTCTCAGGTTTGCTGGAGGCTGCTTCTTTGGGTACCAAGGCTATGAAAGTTGAGTTGAGGGCAGGGAGGACCCAATGCATGCTTCGGGATTCATCCACTAGATTCCATACTTCAACTTTAATGAGCTCCCAAAATTCATGAAAGAAGTTGGCTGTAAATCCATCTGGCCCTGGTGCCTTGCCATCTTTGAGTTGGGCCATGGCTTCTTCTACTTCCTTCAGTGTGACAGGTTGGAGTAGCTGATTGTTGTGTTCCTCATTGATTATTTTGGGAATGTGCTGCGTGATGGCTCGGATTGCCTCATCCCGATTGACTTCAGGTTCCTTTAAAATGTCCTTGAAGTAACCTGTAAATTCTTTTTCCATTTCTTCATGAACCTCTATTCTATCACCTTGTTGATTATTGACAAAGGTTATTTTGTTGTGCATGCGCCTTTGTATGGTAGTTTTGTGGAAGAACTTTGTGTTTTTCTCTCCTTCTTTCAGCCAGCTTATTCGGGATTTTTGTTTCCATAAAATTTCCTCTTGTTGTTGGCGCTCTTCTATCTGTCTCCAGAGGCTCTGCTCTTGTTGAATTTGTTCTTCTGTGCGTCCTGCTAGAATGAATTTTTGTTGAAGTTCTTTCATTTGTTGCTCCAGCTTTTGTTTGCTCTCCTGTATGTTGCCAAAATGAGTGCGATTCCATCTTTTTAAAACTTGTTTCAGATGTTTTAACTTTTCTTGAAACTGATACATCTTGGCTCCCGCTGGTGGAGAATATGATGTCCAGGCTTGAGTGACAACATCCTTTAATTTGCTGTTTGTTAGCCAAAAGGCTTCAAAGCGAAAGGGTCGATTGCAGCCATGACCTGGTCTTGACCAATGAAGCAGAATTGGCCAATGATCCGAGCCGCTTTGAGGAATGATTGAGGTGCTGAAGTCTCCTCCGAGGTGGATCGCATTGTCAGAGATTAGAAATCGATCCAACCTTGAGGCGATATGGTGGGCTCCTTTGCGCTTGTTGGACCAAGTAAAAATACCATTGGAGGTAGGAATGTCCATGAGCTGATTGTTCTGTATGAATTGCTTGAAGCCATTGCTGTCGCTGTCGAGCCGGACTCTGCCCCCTTGTTTTTCCTCCATTGATTTTATGATATTGAAATCACCCCCTCCAATCCACAAGGGGAAGAGTCTATTTGCATTAAGGAGGGAGATCGTATCCAGGAGGTCCAATTTTTGCTGAATCGACTGAGGGAAATATACATTGGTGAGGTGCCCATGAATGTTGGTGCCTATGAGATGGAAGGTGGCTTGAATTAGATGGAGAGTGGCATGGAAATTGTCCAACATAACAATCTGCGGGTTCCATAAAATGGCCAAACCGCCTGACGCCCCTGAAGCGTCGACTGATATTGACCTACTACCTGCCCATATTTTGTTGCCGAGTTTGTCTATCATTGTGCTACTGCTTTTTGTTTCTTGGAGAAAGACTACTGCTGGTTGTTCTTGCATAATCAAGTTTTTTATCATTCTGTGTTTAGAGGGACTGTTGAGTCCTCTGACATTCCAGGATATGAGCTTCATGGAGATTGCGTTGAGGGTTTGTAGAACTTTGTCAGCTTGGGAAATAGCCCCGAATCCATAAGTATTTCCCCAACTGTTATTGTTCTCTGAAGGTCTGTTTTTCTGCCTCTTTTCTTAGTTTCTTTAAGGATTTTTTTTCCATCCCAGTGACTTCCACCTTGAATACCCAGACTTTTATGGTGATGAACTCGCGACAAAACTCCTTCAAGTTTGTCTATTTGCCAGGGGGGGATTGATTCATACTCTTTTTGTTTGCATGCAGTCTCCAGTTTGGAAATGTCAAGCTTAGAGATGTCAAACTCTTCTAAATTTACATCTACTCTGTCTTCCTCCATAATGATCGGGATGTTTTGCTCCATCTCCTCTGCATTATCATGAAGACTTAAGGCGAGTGCTGCATCAAGATCCATATCTGATGCTATTTGATTTTCATTCAATTTGGATTTCCCTTTGGGGGGGAAAGGGGGTTCGAGATCTGAGACAGATTTGATGAGCGCCAATGAGGATGTATCTGCAGGTTTGGAGGAGGCTGGATCCGAGGATGATAAGGAGATGGAACGGTTGGAGGGGGGCTCGATGGGAATCTGAGGATCAAGGTTTTCAGAGTGGGGTGGCTTTGGAGAATCCTGAGAGGCTAGGACAGAGAAACGGTTCTGGAGGTTCACCGTGGGTCCTAGATCTGGGATAGCTTGGTTTTTCTTGGCATGCCGGCGGCGGGTGGGGACTTTGGTATAACCATCTTGATCCTTAGATGTCTCATTTGAAGGAACAGATGGCTGAACATTTAAGGGGCAGTCACGGAAGAGATGGCCGTGTTCATGACATTTTCTGCAGCGAAAGGGGATGTGCTCATAATCTAAGGACTGCTTCCATTCATAGTCATCGTGAAAGAGACTTACCGTGTCTGCAAGCGTCTTGGTTAGGTGCATCTTGACGCAGATCCTGGCATAGGAGGTGTATTTGCGAGATTTTGTTTCGGTTGCAACTTTGATAAAGGTCCCCAGCTTGTTGCCAATGTCAGCCAGTGTCTCTTCTTTCCAGTATTCCACAGGAAGTGAATACATTCTTATCCAAACAGGGGCCCAGCTGAAGTCTTCTTTGTCCGGGTTGAATCTTGGCTTCCATTCAGTTAGATACAAACCGGAGGAGTTGAAGAAGTACGGGCCGCCTTCAAATACCTTCGTTTTGTCTTCAAGACAGTTGAAAATAGCTGTGAAGAAGCCCTTTGGGCCAAGCTGCAACGTCACTTGTCCTTTTGGCTTCCATTTGGAGGCTATCCAGCCTTGTAAGGCTTTCTCTGTGGGCCAAAATCCCAGAAACTTTCCAATGAGGGCGTAGTCCTGCATGTATTGTATTTCGCTGTTGATACGGTGGCTTGGCAGATCCACCTTGATCGATTCTGCCGCTTTTGGTATGCAGGTCCTTGATGTCGCTTTCGTCTTAGATGGTTCCGCATTGGTATGCTTATCATTTTTTTCTGTATCCTCTTCATTCTGAGCTGCATGCAGCTTTTCTTTCTGCGTCCTTTGCTGGGTTTCTTCTGTTTCCGGATCTGTGTCTGCAGAGGGCAGGGTCACAGGCTTTTGCTTGTTGTCAGACATGTGCATGTCCTGTGGAGGGGAGGCAGAGCTCTCCCCTCCTGCATCTGGTACCATGTGCGGCCGTCAATGGAGAGACCTGCAGTAGCTATGGCAGGTCCGTGTAATGGCGGCTAGGTTTTTGTTTTTCTCTAGCGAATCGCCTCAGAGCGCAATTCCATTCTGTTTTATATATAATTACTTCATTATTATTTATTAAATAATTATTAATAAAATTATTATCTTCTATTATTATTATTATTTAATATAATAATAACAATATAATATTAATTATTATTAATATGGTTCTTATATTTATATTAATATTATTATAATAATATTAATTTTTAATTTTATTAATAATTAATATATATACTTGATATTATCAATTAATAAATGTACTAATATTTAATATAATATAGTAAAAATCTTTTTCCATATAAATAAAATAAATTGAACCTATTGCATCTTTGTATTAATAAATACATTAATACTTTTTCCATTTATTAATTTGATTCAAATCCTATCGAAAAAAGCCATGCGACATAACGATATTTGGATAAAATAGTCTTATTTTCTTTATTTTATTTCTTGAAAATACTTCATTGTTTTAATTAAAATTGTCCCTAACCTATTGAAATGTTCAAAAGAATATTGTGTTCAACCTAATAAATTGAATCTTGAAATCTTGCCAATAGATCGTTGTGTTTATTGTGGTGCATTAAAATCAGGTTAAGATATTCAAATGTTTAATAAATATTAGGTTTACTCTAACATATTGAAATCTTTAATGTATCGTTATTGAGTGGGCCTAATGGTTAAGAGCATGTGTTTCCTCCTAAGAGGTCACAAGTTCAAAACCAGAGGGGGGTAGAGTATGTATGCCTTCGTAGACTTAGCAGTCAAATCGCTGCGCGGAGGTGGGTCCCTTGTCCCACAAACAAGGGGATCTCATACACCAATTTGGTGTCTCGCTTGGCTGTGACCTTAAAAATGAATATTATTATTATTATTAATATTTTTGAAAATAAATACTAATTATTATTAAAATATTTTTCAATTTATGGAATTGAAAAGTGTATAATACTAAACATTTATTGATTTATTTTTTTTCCATAGTACCTTTTAATAATTTTGTATAATCATTTTCTACATTAATAAAAATTAATATTATGCTTATAAAGGGTAGTTCAGGATCATTTTCATATTTTGTATAATCATTTTCTATATTAATAAAAATTAATATTATGCTTATAAAGGGTAGTTTAGGATCATTTTCATAATGAAGTGTTATGTTATGTTTTGCTTATAAGGGTAGTTTGAGATTTCATGTTTAAATTTTCAATTGAGTTAGCTAAAAAAATAAAACAAAAATTAATATCACATAATTTAGTAATTAATTGTTTTATTTTATGTTTAAAAAATAAAAAAGGAGTTTTATGGAGGCGACACAATTGATTATTGAGCTAAGAGGCTCATTGTACATTCCAATGTAAAGACGATGTGGAAGTATGTCTATCTCTCTAAAAATAGAAATAAAATATTCTCTAATAAAAAACAATGTCGGATATAAGAAAAAGGAAAAAAGAATATGTTATGCATCATAAGTTGCCCACATGACCTAATAAAATTTCATGTAAAGTAATTATAAGTTTAAACCTTAAGATGTTTAAACCTTATACTTTTCAAAAATATTTTAACATGTGATATCAACTTCATATAGATTATATATTTATATATAGAAAAAAATGTTAAAACAAAATATTTTATTGTGGTATAGAATAAAATATTCAATATGAGCCATGAATAAAATATTTTAATATGAATTAGTATTAACATATATTTCAAAATATACTAATAACAAAAGAACTAGTTTAATGTGCACTGATAAAATGGCTCAATGCACATGTTATGTAATCTTTATAACATTCAAAAATACAATTTAAACAATAAAGAATTATATATTGTTTTTTGCACTCTAAAATAAGTTTACACCTGAAGAAATTTGATTCCTCTCCTCTTATTTTAAATCTGTTATGTTGGTGGCTATAAAAATAAGGTATTATGTTCTAAAAAATCTAGGTTTGAAATCCCCTAATTTATCAACGAGCTTGAGATATTATGTTTCAAAAAATCTAACTTTGAAAACCTCTAGTTTATCCATAAGTTTCGACACCCAATTTACCTAAAAATTATACTAATAACCAAACCCAATTAGTGATTTCTCTAATATAATCATTTTCATATTTTGTATAATCATTTTCTATATTAATAAAAATTAATATTATGCTTATCAAGGGTATTTTAGGATCATTTTGATAATGAAGTGTTATGTTTTCTTTTGAGATTTCATGTTTAAACTTTCAATTGAGTTAGCTAAAAAAAAAAAAAAAAAAAATTAATATCACATAATTTAGTAATTAATTGTTTTATTTCATGTTTAAAAAATAAAAAAAGAGTTTTATGGAGGCAACTCAATTGATTATTGAGTCGAGAGGCTCATTTTACAGTCTAGTGTAAAGGCGATGTGGAGGTATGTCTACCTCTCTAAAAATAGAAATAAAATATTCTCTAATAAAAAACAATGTCAGATATAAGAAAAAAAATATGTTATGCATCATAAGTTGCCCATATGACCTAATAAAATTTCATGTAAAGTAATTATAAGTTTAAACCTTAAGATGTTTAAACCTTATACTTTTCAAAAATATTTTAACATGTGATAACAACTTCATATAGATTATATATTTATATATAGAAAAAAAATGTTAAAACAAAATATTTTATTGTTGTATAGAATAAAATATTCAATATGAGCCATGAATAAAATATTTTAATATGAATTAGTATTAACATATATTTCAAAATATACTAATAACAAAAGAACTAGTTTAATGTGCACTGATAAAATGGCTCAATGCACATGTTATGTAATCTTTATAACATTCAAAAATACAATTTAAACAATAAAGAATTACATATTGTTTTTTTGCACTCTAAAATAAGTTTACACCTAAAGAAATTTGATTCCTCTCCTCTTATTTTAAATTTGTGGTTAAGATAGATCTATGTTGATGGCTATAAAAATGAAGTATTATGTTCTAAAAAATCTAAATTTGAAATCCCCTAATCTATCAACGAGCTTGAGATATTATGTTTCAAAAAATCTAAGTTTGAAAACCTCTAGTTTATCAATAAGTTTCGACACCCAATTTACCTAAAAATTATACTAATAACCAAACCCAATTAGTGATTTCCCTAATATAAAAAAACAAGAATAAACGAAATAAGAAATGTGATATAAATTTATTAATCAATTTACAAAAATTAAAATTTTTAATTAAGAGAATTTTATACGTAAAATTATGTATTTTAATTTTTTATTAATACAATATTAAATATATTAAAATTTATATAGACCATTTAAAATAATTAGATGAAGACATCAAAATTTCTTAAAAATATTTGAAGATATCTAAACCATTAAATTAAATTAAACAGTTAGTAGATCTCAAAAGTTTTAAAACAATTATCATTAAAAGAAAAAGAGAGATTTTTCATTAAAGTGAAGTTTAAAAAAATGTAAATAAAGTTTATAAGACATCTATGTAAGTAAAGTTTATAACACATCTAAATACGTGATGATGAACATTTAAAAATAAATACAATACTTTTGTGTTGTGTTAAAAATGTTTGTAGCATGTGCTAATACAATCTTAATACAGTAATCTAGATCTATGTTGTTTTAAAAATGTTTATAGTATGTATTAATATAATATAATATATTTTAATATATTAATCTCTTTTTAAAACAATTATCATTAAAAAAAAAAGAAGAGATTTTTCATTAAAGTAAAGTTTTAAAAAAGGTAAGTAAAGTTATAACACATCTATGAAGTAATGTTTATAACACATCTAAATACATGATGATGGACATTTAAAAATAAATACAATACTTTTGTATCGTGCTAAAAATGTTTGTAGCATGTGCTAATACAATAGATCTTAATATACTAATCTAGATCTATGTTGTGTTATATATTAATATACATCTATGTTAAAAATACTTTTATAGTATGTATTAATAAAATATAATATATTTAAATATATTAATTATATTGTGTTAAAAATGTTTAGAGTATGTATTAATATAATATAATAGATTTTAATATATTAATTTAAATTTATTTTGATTTTGAATTTATTAAGGAGTGAGAGATTATATTTTTTTGATATTTTTTTATTTAAAAAAGAGGTTTGTATTACAAGAGATTTGATCTCTCAAGATTTGGTAGATTGTGAGTTAAGATGCTAGTTTAAAAACTTCAATATTTATATAATAAAAAATAAATTAAAGAATGTGAGTTTGATAAATTTAAAAGTTTGATAAAGGTAAAAAGAATTTTTCATTTGTAAATTTTATGTTATCAGGAGGTATAATATAATTAGAATAATAAATAGTAAATATGTTTGAAATTTGTGAATTGATATGCGGTCCTTTGATATTATATAATATAATAATTAGAATAACATGAAGGCATAATGGAAATGAAAGACATAGAGAACCTATGGTGGTTGAGAGAAGAGCTAGGATGGAATATTAATAAAATGTACCTGTAATTGAAGCCTTTTAATGACTAATAGAGAGCATTGATCTCTGCTACGTAGTCTATTTAGATGAAGTTTAATTGTGTCCATTCTTGTCTAGGCCATACCAAATTCATATCTTCTATTTCAATCTATCCAACCCCATCTTCCTCTCTCTTACAAAGGGTGTAAATTTTACAGAACTCATTTTGGGTGGGGATAGAGCGGAGATAAATAGCAGTCAATGCCCCAACCAAATCCTTCTCATTGGAAAAAAGGAAAACTCATTGGAATTTTATGCCTTTAAATAAGGAAAAATATACCGTGGGAAACACTCAGTCTGAAAACTGCTCATGTTTACATGGCATGAAAACATCTCTTCCATATTGAGATGGAGAGGGCATCAAATTTACCTCAACTTTATTTTAATTATTAATTATTAATTTTTTTGTTATTTTATTTCTATGTAATTTGATAGAGTAAAAATGTTTACAAGATAAGACATGACATTCTAACATCCCTTCCATACTAGACTAGAGAGAGCCTCCCATAAAATTATTAATTTTGAATAATATTATTGAAATAATTTGTGATCACATATATATATATATATATAATTATTTCATAATATAAAAAAACCTTTCATAGAGTAGTTTACTATTATTTATAATATAAATTATTAACATAATGTTTTTAGATAAATAAAAGATGTAGTGATTTTATTTTATTTTTTTAAATCAACTTATACTAATTCCAAAAAAAAAACAATTTACATCGATAAACAAAAAAAAACTAGCTTACAACCTTTCACTTCTTGATATGATATACTAGGGTGATTAAGGGGTTTTTCCTGTTTCCCCTTCACGTACATACATCAATCAATCATTTAGTGTTATTTGTAATAGCTAAAGATCTACTGATTTCCTCGTTTTTTCTGATATACCTCCATAGCTATTGATTCAACAAGGATCATTGCGTCTTTCTTGTTATCTGAATGGTCATATTCATGGGAAGACTTATCACCACAGATAGTCGGCACAATTAGAGTTGAAGTTAATTGATTGTCCTTCGCTAGGCCTTGCTCCTCTATGGAGGGATGATTCATTGTAGTCGGGGTCAAATTGGATTTGGAGAGGTTGAATTGTTTGGCTGTGCGAAGAACCCTCTTTTTTCTAGCCGACAGATCTCTTTGAACTAGTTGGTGGCTTCAAATTTTGATATCTCCACCCTCAGCTAGCTTTCTTTAGCACCTGGAGATGAAACACCTCTTAAGGAGAAGGGCATGCATTTTGAAGGTGACCAGGCTACTGGTACCTTCTACACCTGAGCGATGTATTCTCATAATCCAATGGCTGGATATAATCCTTATTTCCCACATAAGGATGTTCTTATATGGTAACCATTTTCTGAGGTCCACTTCGATAAAAATAGAGGAAGGTGATGAACCCATTTCCCAATCTGTCGTTATCCATTTTGATGAATCGACCTATATAATCTCCAATATCTTATAAGATATCTTGCCAAATCCATTGAAGGGAAAAATTCAGAAGTCCAACCCACACATGAATAGGCATAGTTTTCATAGTGAGAGGGCTAACCATGGTTGGATCTAAAGACCATCTCTACCCCAAAACCAAGGGTCCTATTAAAACACCTTCTGACGATCTTCAATATTTTTGAATAAAACCACAAAATAACCTTTCGAACAAAAAAAATCTCACTATTCTTGGAACAATTCAAGTGAAGTCACTGCTGAAGTGAAGACGACGATGGCCAAAATCCGTTGAACCTGCATATGATTGCTCATTGTTTATATTTTTCCACCCTTATCTTGATGATATCATTATCCACCTTTAGCAATGGAGATTATGAAGAGTGTTCCACCACAAAATATTTTTTGGAGAGATTCTTAAATTTCTGGGAATTAGAGTCAAGATTTAGGGTTTCCTTGAAATACCTAAACTTTGTTGATGAGGAAGCCCCATTACCCCTAGATCCACCTTTCAAGTTCGGAACTATAGAGATGGTGGAATATCTCTTGATATCATAATCTCTAAGACCTGTTGTCATATTTAGTTGTCTCTTGCCATAGAGGATTTATAACTCCCCCACAGGGATTCTTATTCACAATTGAATCTTGTCATCCAGTGTAAGCCCAACATTCATTGCCTTGACATGGAAGCAACGAGACTCTCTTGAAATGGATCTAACAAAGATTGGAAATTTTTGAAGATCCATGTATGCATCACCTGAAAAGAGGATTTCATCATACACTTTGAAATCTTCACTCGGGGTATTTCTTAATGGCATTCCAAAAAATAGTTTGATAACATCCTTAGCCCTCTCTTTCACCATCCCATAGACAGAGGGAAATGCATCCTTAATGGAGGGAATAAACCACAATGCATGAAATGTTGGCCACTTCCCTAAATATGGAACAAAAAGACCAATTTTTCCTTGCAAGAACCAAGCCCTAGCAATGGGGAGAGTTTGTTGGAATTACTTAGTCGAGAGGCCTGGTAATAGATTGTGGTAGTTTCCATTCCACCATTGAGAATTTCTTTTAGGAATTTCAACAAACAATTTTTCGACCAAAGTGCTACCCTCATTGTTACTGAATTTGGATTCTCCCTCAAGCTAAAAAATCCAATGGCAACCAACCACTTCCAAAACAAAGAGGTATGTAGATAATTCCTCATAGTGTGCGGCAAGATAACCATATCCGAAAAATTTGAGCTTCATTTTGAAACTCACCATCGCCAGTCTACAACTAGGGATTTGAGTAGAGGAGAAAACCCTCCCCTTTTCTTGGTTGGATACTCGGAGTTCATTATCCCACTCGATTGCCCATTGCACCCACCCATGAGAACCAAAACCATAACATCCTATAATGAAATCCAGACTCTCGCACACTATGTTCGCCTTTCCTTCGTTCGATCGTCTTGACAACCATTTATGGGTTAAAAGTTACTAAGCCAATTCTTTGAGTTATAATTTTTCAAGATGTAATGATTTTTTTAAAAGATGGCATGTTTTATAAATTTCATGTTATTAAATGAGAATTTTTTGTATTATTAAATTAGGAGGCATGTTTATTTTGAAATAGGGTTTTGAACATTTTAATTTAATTATTAATAATTTTTAAATGGATGGTATATATTTAATTTCCACAAAATATTATAGAATATATTTAATAGCAGTTACATATCAAAGGTTGAGTTTTATCTCAAAAATAGTTATGCCCTTTCTATAATTTTAATCAAATTGATTAATTAAAAAAATATCATATAAACATGTGTTATATCAACATGAGATGATTTCTTGTGCATGTGGTTTAATACGCCATGATATTGTAACAAAACATCTTTCATATTAAGAATATCCAAGGCAAAGTGGGGGTGAATCTCCATGTTTAAGAGTCTCGTTGGATTTTTTTTTAAATGTAGATATGTTTAACCCATACATTAATTATTTTTTCCCACGGAGCGTAGAATAAATGATGATGGGATGTACTGTTAAGGCACTCTGTGATGTGAAGCTCACTAGTTTGAAACTCCATCGGAAACAATCCAGCCATGTTAAGGGTTGGTGTGGTGCAAGACAAATGTGATCCTCGGGAGATATTTATGGCTTAGATGTCCATGGGTTGCAATTTCACAAGCCAAATGTTAAGCGCACAGTCTTCTTAGAACTCACACAACTTATATATATATATATATATATATATATATATATATATATATATATACTTTTATCATAATAATAATAATAATAATAATAAATGTGGACTTCCCTCAAGCCCTTCCAACTCACCCTCTTCTCATCAACCATTCATAGATGATACACTATTAATGGGACAACCAACCATCAAGGAAGCTAAAATCTTCAAATAGATTCTAAATGACTTCACCAATGCTTCACTCATGGATCTCAATCTAGCCAAGTCACAGATTTTCCGCTTCAACACTCCTATAACCATTCAAATCAATATATTTAGAATATTGGATATTTAGAAAAGCTCCCTTCTACCCAAATATCTTGGGCCCCTATGGTCAAAAACCATCTCAGAATTAAAGTGTGGGGCATAACATGGAAAAGAGAGTATCTTGTTGGACCCTTAAAGCACTCAATATAGTAGGCAAACTCACTTTTCTTAAATCAATACCACAAGCTATGCCATTATATCTCTTCTCGAGACTTGCCGCCCCTAAAGGTATTCTACAAAAAATAAAAAACATTCAAAGTTCCCTTTTATAGTGGGGATCAAAAAAAGAAACAAAATGGGGTCTTGTTGCATGGAAGAAACTATGTAAGCCAAGGTCTTGTGGGGGTTCAGGTCAAAGAGACCCATAAATCCTATGCCATTCTCTTGGAGCCAAAACTTGATGGAGATGGCTAAAGAACCTAGAAGAACTATGGAATAGAATATAGAGAAACAAATATACTTTAGACATACATGGGAATCAACTAATTCAGCTACAAGGAGATATAAAGGGATCATATCTTTGGAATTTGTCTTGGAATAAAATACACCTCATTGAAGATTAGAGTTTCTAGTAGTTTTGGGATGGAAACCTTACCCTATTTTGTGAACATTCTTAGTAACAATGGCTCAAGATTGGACAAACAAAGGAGATATGAAACTTAAAGGAAAGTATGGAATTTCAAGGAAAAACACTAATCAAACACTATTGGTTGCAAACACCAAATCAACATTAGTGGAGATAGTGGGAAGGAAGCACACAATGACATGAAAACATAGAAATGAATCAAAGAAAACTTTCATAAAAGATATAGAATCCAAAATAATCAAAATTTAGTGTGGGAATGCCATTCTTTAGTGGGAGAATAAGTCCAAATAAATATTCAATCTAAGAGAAGCATAAAATATTCTTGTAGTAATAGTTGAGGAGAGCATAGAAAGAAAGTGGAGAAAATTTTGGATTGCTAAACTTTGGCCCAAACTCATGCTCTTCCTCTGGATAATCCTATATAAAAAAACCCTTACCTAGGATAAAATACAAAGGAAAAGGTTCTAGGGGCCAGCTAGATGCCATTTGTATATGTAGAATATATAAACAATTGATCGCTTACACTCTTGAATGGATCATGACTAGTTAAAGTGACCAATAGCTGGAGAGTTCCTACAAGATTAGAGAGTCATAATATTATTAGCCACAATCACATCCCCCATTCTAATCCATGTTAAAAGGAACATAAACAAACTAGTTGATAAGCTAGCTAATGTACAACTAAATTACAACAAGGAAGCTTTTGATTTTAATTAGAAGCAACTTATCCCAAACCAACTAAAGATAACATGTCAAGAAATAGAATACGAAGACTATATTCCCCACGACATGTGTTCATGTGAGTGACTGCCCTCCTCTGCTTATGATGAGAGCCAATGACATTGATGAAGGGGGAAATCTACCCTCAAATGGCATCTTGCATGGTCATTCATACACCACACCTTAGCAAACATGAAGTCTATCTTGAGAGAACTTGTAGAGTACATATTTTCAAATGTGTGGACCTCTAGGGAAGGACACTTTGTCCAAAGATTGACCTATAGGGGAATTTTGAGGCCTATTATGGAAATATATGGTGAACAAAGGAAACATTATAGCTTATGATGGCATGTTGAGGGTGAAATATTTCTTATTAGATGGACAATGCATGTGGTTCATATACCATCCATAGGTTATGGGAAGATTTTGTGGAGTTTATTGTCTTAGCAACCTAACTCAAGGAGGCTCTAAGGTATGTTGGGCTCAGAGTGTTTCTTAATTGAAAGTTAGTTAGACAAGGGATCTCAAGCACCACTATAATTGGAAACAACCACAATCAATTCTTGGCTTGTGGTTTTATCTCCATCATTGGGATTATTAATTTTAGGGAGCATGTTTATTTAAGCTCAGTAAACACTCAGCATCTCTCTAGTTATTTTCTTGACCACCTTTCTAATATCCTCTTTTTATCTTGTCTCAAACCAACCTTGTTTCATTTGGAAAAATTCCCCTCCCATAATGGCGTTTTTAGTCTAATTATCATATTCTCCCAGTCTTCCTTCCCACCTCCTACATAGCCTCTTTTCATTTTACATCTCTCACATTACCTTCTGTTTCTTATCCCTATTTTAATCCAAGATTAATGGCCACACATCAACTTTTGGCTACTTGGCATGGTGACAGAAGAGGAGGTCCTGGCTTATTCCCAACCTTTGAGTATAGCCCTCCTTCTAGCCATCTTTCTCTAGCAGGTTTTTGAAAGGGCTATAGGGTTATCATCCCTGCAACAATCCAAAGGGCCATCTTTGATATAGAGGAGCAAGTTAGATAGTCTAGACACTACATTCTAGATAGACATGTTGAACGGGATACTAGGGATTGGATCCATGAGGTGGGTAACTCCACTAGGGTAAGTACAACAATCTATATGCAGATCATAAACCTCCACTAGCACATCAAGACCCTCATGCGAAGAGTCTTAACAAATAGATTTGATACTCATAAATAATTGGTCATCTCCATGGAAAAATTGATGGATAGAGTTGATAGGCTCAGTAGAAAGTTTCAACCCTCATGAAGAACCTGAAAAATCTTGACTTTTCATCATCTGACAATAAGAGAGAACCTCAACCACTCATATATATGGACTATCAAGCAACAAGAAGACCAAAAAAACTAGTATCTTGAAGAATAATCTCTCTATTGTTAATGTTATAAGCATGTTTATTATTCCAGTGTTCAATTTCTTTGCTAGTGATAGTTTCATTTTGAGTGCTTATTTGATAACACATAGAATCAACAATTTGAGAACTTTTAACTTATGCTATTGGTCTATTATACCATGTGACAGACCAATAATAGAAGATTATTGTGTATCAATATTTTTGAAATTAAAATAAGTGATTCCGCTTCACAAGTCTAATCATAATAAAATTATTATTTATGATTTTATTTTTATTGTTATTGTTATTTTTTATTTTTTTGGCAATGTGAAATATATTATGAAATGAGTGTTTTGACGTCTATTCACATTTATCATCTATTTAATTTATATGAATTGGATAATTTATAAAAATCTAAATTTATACATTTTAATATTAAAATTTAATATAATTTATAAAAAATAATATTTTATTCTATATTTTTAAATTTTGAATAATATATCAATTGTCTTATAAAATTAATTTAATATATGTTTTTTATTAAGTAAAAATTATTATATTTCTCATTTAGAAATCTATTAAATATATTATTAACATTAAATTATGATATATATTAAATTTTCTAAAAGGATGCATTAGATATTTCAAAATGTATGGATTTTTTATTATTGAAAAACTGTGTATATAAATGTGATTCATGGTCTCACCCGGAAAATAATAATTGAAAGGTTAATTTTTAAAAGGTAATACTAATTCATACCGGTGATCATATTTAATAAGATATGCTTCCATAAAGTGTACCTGAATTCTTAAAATATTCTGACAGTGACTAATATTCTGAATTCAATAAATTTCAAAAGAAACATGACTCACATGATGGAAGGGCTTGAGCTTGAAATAATGTAAGGTTTATGGATTCCTTTTCTGTTTATGAAATAGGTTGATATTAAGACATGGTAAAGTGAGAAAGAGGGGAGTAAGCAACCACTGAGGAAAGTTTCATAGATGAGAATTTTAATTATATGAATAGAAAATAATAGTTTGAGTAGAAAATGTTAATATAAATATTAAATATAAGAGTAGTAAACTTTAATTATGGATAACTTTTGCAAAAAAATCTCAAAAAGAAGTTGACAGGATATATTGCTTGTCCATGAAAATGAGAACAATATATCAGTACCAATTTAAAATATTTTCCATTTAAGTACATGTGTGTTTAAATAAGTGTTATTGTATGAGATTTTCCTGAAAATTAAAAGGTGGATGCTACTCTACTCCTTAAGTACATGTGTGTTTAAATAAGTGTTACTGTATGAGATTTTCCTGAAAATTAAAAGGTTAATGCTACTCTACTCCTTATGATTCAAATGTATTATTATTTCTTATTCAAGGGAGTTGATGGCTGCTTTACTTTTTAACACATAATTATATGCTCCATTTCATCCTTTTGTGTTTTTGTTTTTTTTTTCAAACCAGGCTGCTTTATGCATTGGTGTGATCTTTCACAGGATGGATAAAAATTAATTATATATAGATGGATAAAAAGAAATTATATATATATATATATATATATATATATATATATTTTTAAAAAAAATGTTATCATATATTAAATTCTGTTTAATTAAATGTTTTGATTTTTTGAATTTAAGTTTCTGTGATCTATAATCTGAGTTTATAGAAATATTTTTGGAAAAATTACATCAGAAAATCTTTGTCAATGCGTTTCGAACCAATGAGTGTTTTGATGTTTTGATTTTTATTTATAAAGGGTAAAAGTTATTTTGTTGTGTTGGTTTTAGTTAATATTTTGATTTCAATAAGACGGTAACCAGTATTAACAAATGTAATAATTTTTTTTTTCATATAATGAGTATTGTTATTTAATTTTAATTTATTATATAATATGTTTAAATTTTTTAGTTATGATTATCAATCAAAATTATTAAACAAAATCTATAACTATTATTAAAGTGTTATTGATTGATGAATATGCACAATGAATATTTGTTATTTTATACATCATGCTTTGCTTTTATATTTGAATAAAATAAAATGAGTACAAACCTCTTTGCCATGAGTAATCTAAAATCAAAAGTTATATCGAAAATGATAAAGTGTTCCCATTCAAAATTGAAATTGTTTAGTAAAACTAAAATGTTAAAGTGGTACATTAATAAAGTAATTATAAAAACCATAAAACCAAAAATTTGTTATGAAGTCTTATAGGAAATGAAAGGATCCACCTTAATAGAGTCTTCAACATGCTTGCAGGTCTTTAGGTGGGAATAGATGTTTGTCAATGTGTTCTAGTTGATTTTATGTGTCTTTCGTTTGAAGCTGCATACCATCTAGCATGAGCAATATTTCATCATTGTAATTGAGGAGCACCTTTCCCAAGAAGGTCTTCATTTCCTAGTATAGGTATATAATATGTAGATATTCATTCTATCCTCCTCTGGTGTCCCCTAAGTTTAGAACATATGCAACCACCTCTGAGATAATTTTTGAATTAGAGGCAAACACTCTCTCTTAAGCTACCTCCCACTCAACCTTTTGAATCTCTTATTGAATGTTAGATGGAATTTGAGCTCAAAATTGCCTAGCGAGGGACTCAAGCAAGATCTAGCCCACAAACATCCTTTGGATGCCAAAAAACTTACTATACTTCTACTTCCATTAGGATTCCTCATTATATCAGTAGAAGGAAGGAGTAACAAAGAGATAGAATGGGTCACATAGAGAAAGGGAAGATCAAAATGCCACCAAAGTTAGCCAAAAGGTAGACAATAAACCCACTCAAATTGATGTCACAATGCCAAGATAAACCATTCAAGGAGAAGGAGATGTGTAGATGTCAAAATTCTTAACAAAGTTCTTTCCATAAGAGAGAATGAATGAGGGAAAAAATAGGTTTTCCAAAGAAAGGATCCAAGGAGAAGATGCTTCAAATGTAGATAAAATTCTCAATAAGAGAGAAATGGATAAGGGAACAATATCACTATCATTGTGGCAAAAGGGAAGAATAAAACTAACATCATTAAACATAATGCAACATTAGTGTATTACCTTTCTCACAAAAGGAGGTGATTCTTGAACTAAGTAGAAATCATGTCCATAGATGCATTAGAATAGACTTTCTAACTAGTTAGGTTGGGGAGGGACAAATAGGCACATCCTATCCATTCATTACTTGTTGGGATGACTACCTAACCTCCTTCCCACTTGTCTGATCTTGTGGCACCCTATACAATGAAGCCAAGTCAACTTGTGCTAGCCTATCATAGTGTTTTTTCAATGTTGGAGTGATAGAGGGGCATCTAAGAAGGTGCACCCCTCATTAGATAGCCTATTGGAATTATTATTTCTTTTTCTTCAAACATGAGAAGTGATGATAACCATAATTGTTGGGAGGAGATTTACTATGCAAACTAGGTTGCTTTTGACATTCCAACAAAAGGAAACTTTCAAGGAGTTGATATATGAAGAATTTTTTTGTAACAACCCTAGTTGATTTTCCATGTAAATAAAATAAGACCAAGGTCATGGGACATGTATTCCAATCTGAATGTTGGGAAAAACATAGTGATGGGCATCACTTGTGATTAATTAATGACTAAGAAAATTGGCAAAGGAAAAGAGGCAATAATTGGAATTTATTTATGAAAATAAAGGAAGATAGGAGAAAAGGAAGGTGAAGTGACACAAATTTGCATGCAAGGGAAATTAGAGGAAAAATGAAGCAAAGTGAAGAAAATAGAGGACTCAATAATAAAAAGGCTTCTAAGGATCAGTTCACAATTACTTTTTTTTTTTTTCAGTTCAATTTTGGAGCACTCATTCCATTCTCTCATACTCTTGCATACTTAGAGCATTCTTGGAGCATGCTTGGAGAACTCTAGTATTTACTTAGATTCAAATAAAGAAGTAAAAGAAAGGTAGGGATCACAAGAGAACAATTGGATCAATAACTATAGCTAGATTGATTTTCAAGTAACAAGTTGCATGTGTGATTTCCGTGTTGATTTATGGATTCATGGTATATGCATGTGATTTTCTAGTTATGTGTTATCATTGGCATGGAGATTTTTCTGGATTGACAGTGGTTTCAACCTTGCCTTTCCATTTCATGGATAGCCATGGTGTTGTGGGTTTTTCCACATGTTGTTTTTTTTGTTGGTGCTTAGGTTCATTATGGTTGTGGGTTGAAACAAATGCTCTAAAAGCCCTGGAACATCTTGGGTTGATATACTAGTCCTAGAGCCTCGGTTAGGACAAACGATCTGGATCCCTTGGTGGGTTGAGTTACTAGTTCCCAAAGATGGGTTGGAAAAATGCCCTAGAGCCCTAGAAGGTTGTGGGTTGAGTTACTATTTCCTGGAGCCCTGGAAAACTTGGGTAGAGACTGATCTGGTTGATGTTAGTGATTTATGGACCATGGAGGTGGAATCACTATGGATGAGGGTTGAGATGGTTAGGCCTCTGGAGGCCCTAGTTTGGTTTTTTTGGTTTAATCCATGATATCTCACATTCACACATGGAATATGGTGCGAGGTTGATTGGCTAAAAGAAAGATTGTTTTAAGCCCAATCTATGGTCGGGTGGTACGTGGAAGTCCCTAACTTGGTTGGTATTTTCATATATTAATAAGAACTATGTTAGATTTTAGGTTTCTGTGGTAGTTCTTTGCAGTGGTATGATCCGGATTATCCACAGTTTCGTGTTCATTCTGTCAATGTTTCAAACCCCAAAGGGGGTCCATCATCAGGACTAAATCAGATAGAAGAATGAAAGCTTTATTCAGAGAAGAGTCCAAGGACCTGGGTATAAATAAACTAAGAACCCTAATTTTTATAAAGAAGCTGACACCTTATTTATTTTAATTTATTGTTATTTTATTTTAATTAATTAATTAAATTAATTAATTGGCTTGATTATTCCTATTTTAATTCAAAAAATAAGTTTTAATTTATTAATTTAAATTTTTATTAATTAGTTTTAATTTTATTGATTAATAAATTAATTTTTAATTTTATTTAATTCTATTCATAATTCCTTTTTTTTTTTTAACCATATTTTCCTTTATTCACCAAATTTTTATTAAGCCCTAATTTCTAATTCCTAATCAATTAATTAATTAATTAATTAAAACAATTTATAATTTTTTATATATTTTAATTTATTAATCTTAGGTTATTATTAATTATTTTAGTTTACTAATTATATTTAATTTTATTAGAATTAATTAAAATGGATGAAATTAAATAAATTAATTAAATTAAATTAATTAAATTAATTTATTAATTCTATTGCTTTAATTGTTTTTATTTATTTAATTAATTAATTTTAATCTAATTATAATTCTTTCTATTGTTTATTTAATTGATTGATTAATTAATTAATTTTAATTAATTTTATTATTGTTTTTATTTTATTTATTGTTATTAATCATTTTACCAATTTTTCGATATAACCTATTAAGCCCTAACTGCCTAACCAATTAATTAATTAATTAATTTGTAAACTTTATTTTATTAATTATTTAGAATTAATTAAAATTAAAATTTTTGATAAAAAATTTTAGTTAATTTTGATAAAAAAATTTAGTTAATTTTGAAAATCCTGATACTATGCTTCCAAAGGACTTGAGGGGTTTATTTTCCTGATCAAGGGAAGCCAATTTTCGTTAATTTCACTCCCATTGTCCCTGTTGAGATTCTGAGGAAATTTCATAATTTCGATGGCCTCTCTGATTTTTCTTTTATGATAATTATCCTCTCTTGCAATTATTTTAGCGTCTTCTAAACACACATGATGTTTTGTTTTGGATGAGTGTTCTGCAAGGGCTGATGTACGGGATCTCTCATTCTTTATATCAGCCGCGTGTTCTTTTAGTCTTATTTTGAGAGACCGACCTGTTTCCCCAATATAACTCTAGCCACAAGAGCAATCAATGTTGTACACACCCTTGAGTTGTTGACGATCAATGTTATCCTTTACTGACTTCATCATTTGCCTTATAGTTCCACATGTTGTAAATTGAGTGTTTATGTTATTCCTTCTTAAATTTCTTGCAATCTTATCTGTAACCCCTTGGATGAATGGAAGGTAAACTTTTCCATAGTTTTCTTGCTTGTCCTTAGGAGGCTTGGAGAGAACCTTCTGGGCTCTTCTTATAGCATTATTGATACTCCACTCTTTGTATCCAAGGTTTTTGAAGACAAAGGTTAAGTGTTCAATCTCATCTCTTAGGTGATCAGGGTCAGAAATCCCGAAAGCCCTAACAGCTAGAGTGTTTAAGACGCCAGATTTTTGGGAAGGACGATGGTAAGAGTCAGCATGAAGATAGCTGTCAGTATGAGTTTTATTTCTATAGACCTGGTGTCCCAAAGTACCATCCTCTTTCCTACTGATCAAGACATCAAGAAAGTGGATCTTACCGTTCTCTTCAAGCTCCATAGTAAATTTGATTTTGGAAGATATAGAGTTAAGATGATTGAAAAACTTCTCCAGCTCCGCCTTATCATGAGTCCAATTCAGGTTAGTGTCGTCAACAAATCTTTTCCACCAAGCTAGCTTTAGAGGGTATGAGTCAAGGGATTTTCTTTCAAAGTACTCCATGTATAAGTTGGCGACAATAGGTGAGAGTGGGAAACCCATGGCGACTCCAGATATTTGTTCATAATAGTGATCTTGAAAATTGAAAAAAGTGGATCGTAAACAAATTTCTGCAAGCTTTGCTGTTTCAGGATCAGTGGCCATCTTTATAACATGAACTGCTTCATCTAGAGGAATCTTTGTAAACAAAGAAACCACATCGAAACTTACCAGAATATCATCTTTGTCCACCCTTTTATTCTTAATAAGCTTTACAAAATCATTTGAGTCTTTTATAAAAGAGTCCGTGTTACCAACCAGAGGTTTTAGGATCTTAGCTACATATTTAGCTAATTCATAGGTAGGGGAACCAATGGTGTTAACAATCGGTCTAAGAGGGACCCCTTCCTTATGGATTTTTGGTAATCCATAGATTCTAGGAATAACCTCACAGGAGGGAATTAGCTTCTTTTTTATTTTATCTTCTAGGTTTGTTTCCATGATGGCTTTCTTGACTTGTTTTATCACCTTGGGAATAGGGTTGGAGTTGACTCTCCTATAACTCCCACAATTTAAATGCTCATTCATTTTATGAATGTAATCTTCCTTATTTAACACAACAGTGGCCCCTCCTTTATCAGCTTTAAGAACAACTATCTTATCATTATTTCGGAGAGATCTAAGAGCCTCTCGCCCCTCTTTGTTCAAGTTACTCTTTGGGCATTTGGACTTCAACATAGCTAGGGAACATTCCTGCCTTAATATTTCCTTATTGTTTGATGAAAGGCCTTGAGTGCCATTTTCAATGTTGCAGATGATGTTTTCAAATGGAATGTTCTTAGGAGAGACCACAAATCCCAGTCCCTTGCTAAGGATATTGATTTCTTCAGAAGTGAGCGTTATGGATGAGAGATTAACGACTCTCTTATCATTGATTTCAACATCCTTAATAGTTTTAGCCTTGCTAATAACTTCAATTCCATCATTTATGCTTACATCGTTTTTATTAGAATCATTGATAGCGCTGCTAGTGTTAGTGTAGGCCCTGTTGCGCATCTTGTCATCATCACTGGAGCCAACACATGAGGCAGCACAGCCCACCGAGTTATTAATACAAAAACCTGCGTTTTTCATGGCGTTCTCAATGCCTGCGTTTTCCATGTTGCTGGAGCCAACGCATGAGACAGCGCAGCCCACCGTGTTATTAATACATGCGATCTTAATGTTACATGCGTTATTAATATTCCCCGTGCTACAAGCATTGTTATTAATAATACCTGCGTTGTTCTTAATGTATGCGTTGTCCATACCTGCGTTTTCCAAGTTAATACTGCTGTCAATATCTGCGTTTTTCATGTTAATACATGTGTTAATGTTGACAATGCCTGTGTTTTCCATGTTGCTAGTGTTCCAGGCATGCTTCAGGTCATTGGTGGCGAAAGGAACAACGTGGGAGCAGCGTTCTGGAGGTTCGTTGCAGGGAACAGTGCAATCAGTTACGCTGTCTGAGATTTTCCCGCTGTTTTTCGTTGGTGAAGTCGAGCTTCTCATAGTAGATACGCTGCTCATTTCTGCGCTGCCTCCCTTCAAGGTTAGATTGCTTTCCTTCAAGGTTAGATTGCTTTCCACAGTAGATTCGTTGTCTTGTAAACCCACACCTTCTTCTTCTAACCTGGCCAGCTTCCTGGATTGTCTTTCCCAGGCAATTCTACCCTCTGTCTGGGCCTTTAATGCAGCTTTTGCATCAATTATTTTCCACAGATCGAAGCTGATAATCATAGTAAGTTTTAGATGAGTGGAAGGGCCAAGCGATTCATGGACTCTCATTAATGAGATAGTTTCTCATCTTTTTGTATAAATAGGGGAAGTTTTCTCCTATCATTTTCATGTGTAAAATTGGAGTTATGCTCAAGCTTTGAATACAGAATTAGATTGTGGTACCTTACTCGAATGTTCCTTAATTTTGACTTGGTTTTTCTTACATATGGAGCATCTCGATTTACCATCTCTCACTTTTAGATCAGCTACCTAAAATGTGTGAGATTTAATTTCTTTTATAGATTAAATTTCATTTTCTTTCTTAGTATTAGTTTTAGAATGACTGTGTAATCTTTGTTTTTCTAAAAACATTTCAATAGGAAAGATTTATGTATTTTCTAGTTGGATTAAGTTTGAGGCAAGAGCTCATAGTTATTTAGTTTCCTTTCATGTTTTATTATTTAATTTCTTAGATCAAACTATCAATTCATTGTATAATTGAATAAAAGATTAGGCTAAGAAGATCACTTCAAATTGGGTGATTGAATGTTCAACCTATGCAATCATTAAACTTTACTTTTTCGTGCTTTTATATTTTCTTTTAAGATCCTCATGTGATTGCATTAACTGATATTCCTAAAGATCATTCAAAGAAATTGATTTAATTGTATTTCAAGATTGAATGGCTGAATATTTAATACAAGCAATTACTGAGTTATTTTCTGCACACTCTACTTGCTTTTCTAGGACATTAGAAGTTAAAGTATAAATAGTTGCCTACACATCATCTCAAGAAGGTAACACTTCATAATTGAATGCTGGAGTAACTAAGTATACATTAGTTGTTTTTTATTTCACAGGTTAGTTGAATTTAATTTTCATTACTTGATTTCATAGATTAGATGAAATGGTTTTCGTTATTTTGTAGTTAGATTGATCTAAACTAAAAGACAATTTCTAGCACATACAATGCACGCATGCTTCACAAGTTTACGAAACCCCCGAGTTGACAAATTAAATGATAGGCAATCACCTTGTCCCAACATTTTGGCATCGTTGCCAGGGAAGTGTGCATAGGAACTAGCTTTCAGTTTAGAGTGTATTTTAATTTTTTTTGTTTTTACTAACCATTTATGGACAAAGGGTCTAGAATGCAGCCTAAAGACTGAATTGAGGAGGTTATAGATTTGACCTGCAAATATATGAAAACATACCAATATACCCAATAACTGCAAATAATCACCAAAAATAATAAGATCTTAATATAGATAAATGATTCTCTTTTTTGATATCAAACCCTTAAGGTAGGGCAACACCATACATTCACTCCTTAAGGAAGGAGAAAACTCCACAAGCCATATGCTTGTTCATACAATATTTCTTGACTTCTTTCAATGGGGAGTCTCTAGCCTCTATATAGGCCTCATACATACAATACCATGGGTCATTACCATGGTTCCCTCAATATTATCTATCTAATACCATGGGCCCATTACATTATTACTAACTACTTGTGGTCCCTTACATGATACGGGTTAACCACCTTATTTATTACTATGGCCCATCACATTATTACATTATTCCCTTGGGTGCCTCCCTTTGCACCCCATATTATCCCCCCTAGGCATATAACATTATTCCCTGTAGGTATATAACAGAGGAATGGTATCAAAAAGCAGTTACGCCACAATATTAATCAATTCTTCATGAGATCCTTGCGGCAAATCGAAAGGTCAAGTCAATTTTTCATATCCTTACAAACAATCAGTTACATTTTTCAAGTTTGGATATGAGCATTTCAAAAATTCTAATCCGTAAATGGATTCATTACAAGCATGAATATACTTAACATATATATATATATATATATATATATATATATATATATATATATATATATATATATATATATATATATATATAGATATATATATATATATATATATATATATATAGATATATATATTTATATATATATATAGTTTTTAGATAGATAGGGAAAATAAAAATAATTTTTTATAGTTTTTATGATAAATTTGATGTTTTATGGTGCAGTAAGAACCACCCATCTACTAACCCTTGGTAGGAAAAATTTGCAATAAAACAAATAGTTGAGAACAAGGAGCGCAAGCGAAGATCACGAACATTAATTTAAGGTATGAGATCAAGCCTTTTCATTTTATTTTTGCAAAATTTACAGAATCGGTTGATAAAATCATGACTATGCTAACAAAATAAATCTCTCAAGTATGCTCTCCTTCTGCACTTCGTGTGACCTAGAGGATTAGAAAAAGAAATTGTTTTGTTAGCATATCATAAAAATTATTTAGCTACTAAAAAATTTGCAAATCCATGTGCAAAAATCCTGACCTCTGTAATGCAAGAGTTTTCTGCGGAATTACAAAAGTGACGCGGTTAGATTTCTTCAAAGTGTTTCCCATATTTTATCTCGTTCCAGATTTCGGGTCCACCAGAATTGTCTATAACATGATTGATATAGTTAGATCTTCCCTTTTTCTTATCTAGAAGACATCCACGCAGCCACGAGTCCAACCTTCAAAACTTGCAAATTAAAAATCACCGGAACATTTCTAGAAAATGCAGCAGTATAAACACATGATTTTAAAACACAAATTCTGAGTAAACTAGGGCGAATATTAAAAAACTGAGACATGAGTTTTCTCTGGAATGGGGGATTTAGGTAAATTGTGAGCAATTTTTTGGATTTTGCAACCATTTAAGAGAAATCCGAAATTGATTTTTGTAGAAAACGTAATTGCTAGAAATCGTAAACTATTTTAAAACCTGATTTTAAAACGAATTTTTTGAGCAAACAAGGGCGAATCTAAAAAAACTGGGACATGTGTTTTTTATGGAACGGGATGAATTTAATAACCAAGAAACCGTTTCCTTGGATTCCTAACCATTTGAGAGCAAATCGTGGTTCTTTGGGACCCTATTTGGTGAATGCATGAGGAAAACTGATTTTTTTATGCACGAGGTTTTGCTAGCAATAACAAATTTAATTCACTAAGACTTCTAATCAAACAATGACTCTTTCTCTTCAACAAATTTACCCTCCTTACATCTTTGAACACTTGGAAGAAATTGCTAACTTAATGTTGCACCCATGTGTATACTCGTTTTGTCACGTGTCAATACAGTCAGGGAGTGATTTTGTTTTGAATGCTATGAAGCATGAATACACAACCAGTGAATTTAGATTTGTGGTTGATACAACAAAAAAAATAAAATTCAAAGATTGAAATAAAAAATTATGATGATTAATACATATGGAATCAATTTATTGAAACAATTTATAAAGTGAAAAATACTTGCAAAATTTGATTGAAATAATTTTTTTTGTACAAGTACTTTTTCATATTTTTTCCGCTTCAAAATTTTTTGATAGCATGTTATTTTTGCAGCACAAATGATGATTCAATAATAGCTTGCAAAACAATTGGAAAATTATTTAGATGATTTATGAACATTTGGCATTAATTGTTACTGTGTATTTTTCTATGAAGTTTTAACTTGCAGAACACAACAAATCTTTGTGATGCTAATTGTTTTACGAAGCACAGTGCATGAAGTCATCCAAAAACAGGGAGTTAATTTAATTTTCATGGTTATTTCTTAAAAATGGATTGTTATCAATATCATGAATTGGACTGAATATAACGCTTTTGATTTTCTTTAATCTATTTTATTTGACATTTACATTTTGCAAAAGAATCAGAAAGTATGGCCATTTCTTTTTTAACACACTTATGTTCTTTATGTCAATTTTTTTTGTAGGTTTGGGATGATTGAATGATCATTGAAGAAAACGAATTGTGCACACAATTGGTCTTCAAAGGACCGATTCCATGATAAACATAAGAGCAGGTCCATGTCCATATATACCAAAACCATTACCTTTCCTCCCTTTTGAATTATAAATCCAACCAAGAAATTCAAAGCAAGCCACAATCATTTTTCCCAGCAAGAGTCAGTTGTTCATTTTCCTTTATTCACATACACTTTCTACCTGACCCACAAATAAAAGCAAGAAGCTCACTTACATGCTTATTGCCCATTGTCATTATTATTTTCCATTGTCATCTTCCATTTTCATTTTTCCTTTCCTATCCTTTTTCATTTCGCAAATAAACCCTGCTTCAATGCAAATTATTGAGTCCATAGTCCTTTGAGTCTAAAATCCTTGCAAAAACACCTTGAGGCTTGCATGCCTTAATGGCAAGTCCTCATGTCGACGAACAATGGGAATACATCAATGTCCCTTGTTCATCAGATCTTCTAGGTACTCAACAACAAAAAAATTATTCGTACTTAGCAAGATGTTTTTGGGCATCTTGACTCTCATTGTCATCAATGGTGAGAGTTCTCATGTTGAATAGTGGCATCCATTAATGGTAAGTAAGTCAAAAATTTCCTGCTATGCTCGACATTAGAAAATTTATTCACATAGTAGGAATTGTGCCGATGAGTTTTGAAGACATGAAGAATATCATTTTCAACATTTTGGAGCAAACGTAGAAGATATGTAGCTATAGAACCAGATGGCAGTTGTGGAATCAGACAGTAGTTGCAGAACTAGATAGAAGTTGTGGAATCAGACAACAATTGTAGAATTAGATGACAGCTGCAGAATCAAATAACTGCTGCAAAATCAAATGGAAGCAGTAGAATAGGCACTATTTCGTAGCATATTCAACAAGTTTTAATAAAAGCAAATAAAAATTCATCTTGACTCTTTTCTCCATGACTTTTCCAACCACTTGAAGAAGATTATGATCAGAATTTTACAGCCACCACACATGCAGCTCATCCATTTCTAAAGGGTAAGTTAAGGTACGTCATTTTCTAACTTTTTACCATAAAATTCCTTGAAAAGTTAGAATGATAATTTTTGGAAAAAAAACATTTCTCTTCCTCATCTCATAAAATTGCCAATATCATCAACTGGGGGGAGATACATTCATATTCATATTTTTCCATATTCATATCACATTCAAAAGCCCACATACTTTCAAAAGATATTAACTTTTAGATTATGATGCAGGAGCATCTAGACTTAGCCAACAATGTGATTGTTTGCTCACATGTTGTGGTTAAAAGAGTTGAATTTCATGACCTGAGTGGTCAAAAAGTCAGTTTTTAGTAGAGAGGGTTGGATCTATCGAAGATGAGTTTTACTTCATTATTGCAATAGTTAGGAAATTATCTTATTTTAGACTAAGGCTAAGTTGTTAGCATAGGTGTGTAATAGAGCTTAAAGATAGAAATTTGATTGTTATACCGATCAAAATAGAGATCGGGCTGTTAGTGTAGTTAGAATAGAGTATGACTCATAAAAGAAAGAAAATGTAACAAAAAAGGAAGAGCAGAGCTGAGATGATAGAGGTTTTAGTGAGAAGCGAGAGCTTGAGAGTTAGAGAGGGTTTAAGATTGAAACAGAGGTAAATACATTGCTGTAATTGAGCGAGAGGGCCAAGACTCTATAACATATATTGTATTAATGAAATTGATCCAGTGTGTATTTGTATTGTAATCCTGGTGCAAACTCTTGTTTCTTTCGGCATGTCTGCGTCCAGACAGTTAACCGGGTATTTTCTGTAATTTCACATTTAACACAAATCTCAGTGGTTGTGGGTTTTCTGTGTATTAACAGTAAATTGGGGTCAATTAGAATTAAGGGTTAATTTCATGATTAAGCACTAAAATTAGTCATTAAGGGCTTTGCTTAATTATTAAATTAACGCACGTGGTTATATCCAAGATCGGGTTTTAAACAATGAAAGTGGAATTTTGGGCGGACAAAAAGCTGTAAGTTGTATTTTGAGGAAGGCTTCCCATTGCACTAACTACAAGACACGTAGCACTCAGGTGGAGAGAGAAACCACTTTTTTAGGTGGGTACTCTCCATGAAAGTTGTGCATCCAAAATCCTTGTGAACCATTGGATCTAGTGCGAGTTGATCGATGGTGGAGGATCAACGGACTGTTTTGATTTTTTGGAGTGAATATTGATCGTTGGATTTGACAGTAAGAGATATACAGTTTGGCAAGTAGCCCATAAGACTAAGGCTTTCACTCTAGTCAAGTGTATCGGAACTAAAGAAACTCAATCTTTATTACTTCTTTTCTCTGGATCGAAGTGTTGTTTGTAAAGAAAATTCAACGTGGGACAGGAGTTTTAAAATAATAAGTGGGGACCTCCGTGTAAGGCTAGCCACCAATAGAATCTGCTGTGTCATTTGTGGTTGTTATAGACATATTTGGGCATTGCAACCCCAATCGTATATGTCCATAAGCCAAGGGCTTCTAAGTCCCTAAAAGTGTTGTTTCATACCCTAAAGGAGCAAGGTCAGCTGATTACATCATCTCCCAGAAGTTCTCCATGAAAAGCTACTCAGAACTGGTCAAAGTAGGACCATACAGACTGCCCAGTGCTAAAGGTGCGATGCATCTCACCTGCCACATGCAAAAAGTTCGATGCATACTAGAAATCCCTTCTATAGGGTGCGATGAGCGAGAGCAAACAAATGGCACAAGCAGTTTTCTAGGTGGAAACCTAGAGAATCTTCTAGAAACTACTCATTTGACACTTGCCTCTCTGAGTTCACCCAGGGATGAGTAAGAGATCTAAAATCTCCACGTGGAACTAGGAACTATCAAAGAGATGACACTAATCAAAATCCCAGAAGCTGACTCACCCCCCTGTAAATATATATAAATGGATCCCTCATCCAAGAGATCCAAAGGTTGGAATTTGGTAATTTTCAAAGAGGTGCTGCTGGTTTATCTTTGAAGACATTGTTGGGTGATCTTGCTTTGTGTGAGGTGAAGAGGGCTTTCAAGCTGTGAGGATGGTGTTGGGTCAGACCAAGTGGTTGTAATCCTCTCTTCTACAACTTTTACTAATAAAGATATTTGATTTTTCCTCCATATTCTTGTGTATCTCTGAATATTGTGTTGTTATATGCATTTATATGGTCAATATATATTTGATCCTATATTGTTTATAGTGAAAGACCTCTATGCTTTGATGGTATTATGCTACTGTGAATCTACAGGTTCTCTTTGAAGCTGGACAAGTAAGGAAGCGGTGGCAAGATTCTGTCAAAGGGGAAAGGAAACAAGCAAGGAGCCAAGCGGAAGTCTGAGGTTGGTACTCTCTGCTTCTTTCCCATCTCTCTCTCGTAAAGGAAAAACAAGTGATTTTAATTTGTTTGTTTCTAAGATAGCTACCCGTCTTAGTGGGACTAGCAGCTCTGAATAGACACTATATTTCCCGATAACAAAATGGTGACTCTGCTGGGAGCGATTAGTTTGATTGCTTGTCTCTATTTGTTTGATTCATAAACCACAGACGGAGTCTGAAGTTAAGCCAGCTATCCTTCGAACTGCATTTGCTATGCAAGTGCAAAGTAGATCAACGTTGCTTCAGTCAATCTACGGGTTTGTTTATGAACTGAAAAATTGACTTGAAAACATCCTAAGTGCCCTAGAGGTATCTTGAGTAACCTCATTAGATCATCCCTATACTTTGTAGTTACTGACTATCATTTGTTCGGCCTAAATCCCTGAACTAAACTGCAAACTGTGACCAAAAACCAAGTTAAAGTCTCGTTCCTTGATCATCACACCCTCTCCTTTAGGCAATCTAGATGCATCGCACCTCTCGTGTGTAGTAGGTGGGATGCATCCCTATTTCCCTGTGTTACAAGTGCGATGATCAGACAAGACTAGATCTGCCTCCATATTTTGGTTTTTTCTTCACTGTCTTCAGTTTTATTCAGGAGTTTTGATGTCTGTGATCAGTAGACCATTGTTGAAACCCCCTTCTTTGCATCATCTGGCCTCTATTGTACAAAGAATTGTGAATGTTTTTATGTATTGTGTGCCATTTATAGTTCTATTTTACAAAATAATAGCTTAATCAAACTGTCGTCGTTTGATTTGGAAGTGTCACAAGTGTCATTTTCAGTCAAAGAAAAGAATACTTCTCTTTTTGATGGTTTATTACATTGTTACTCTTGTATTTGATCTAAATCTATAACTATTTCAAGTGTCGAAAGCAGTTTTAAATTCAAAATCACAAAGTGTCGTCTTGCCTTCCTGTCATTTTTAAAAGGAAAATCGTTAGTACTGTCACTTTGAAATAAGAGATAATTCAGATTTGTATTTAGCATTCTTTTTGTCATTCACACATTAAGAAAGCGAAAAACGAATACATGAATGTGTATTTGCATTTAGACTGCTTGTTGATTTTGATTTAGGATAGTACATCTAGTGTGTGCTCTTTGCTCTATGTTGAAAGAATTTCATTTCTCTTTCCTTAGTAGCTAGGATTTTCATTGCAAAAAGAAGATTAAATGACTGTTTATCATCTTAGATTGCATTTTAGGAATTGTATATCTACATCACGCGGTGAACCTGAAAGGAAAATTTCTTAAGAAATATCAACTGTAAAATAAATTTAATGAATGTAAAAATGCTTTCGAACCTAACACACAACATCTAGAAGTCTAGGCTAGAGATGTATTCTGGCGTCGTAAAGCCTGGTAATTATCGCTTTCATCGTAGGTTGGGTGATTCCTCCTCTTTGAGACGACAAGTGCCAGTACAGACTTGTGCTCCCACGTACCATCAAGTATATATTTGGAGACCACAATAGGCTATATCCTTTATACTTAGGAAGCCGTGTCTGCCGCCCTATCGATCGTAATGCACTGAACACAGCATTCGGGAAAATTGACTGTCGTACCGTAAAAAGTATTCTGTAGTTTTGCGATTGGTTTGGTAATTCCTCTGTCTAGATTTCCAGAGTAGTCTCTTTCGTTCCTTTTCAGACTCCTTAAAGGAAAAGGTCCATCTGAGCACTTGTCACTTCAGGCTCATTAAAAATCGAAGGCGACTAGAGTCATCTTTAGCTTTTTCTCGACTCTTAAAAATTGAAAAAGCAAGTTGTGTCAAAGCGTCTAAAATTTCTTTTAATTAGAATAATGTCACTGTTCCCTTGTTGGTCTTAGGTTGAGAAAATGGAGTCCACCAACCAAGGATTTCCCCTTGGGGGAAGTCCTAGTCCTTTCTCCTCTTGGGGAGATGTTGGTGCATCTCATATGGCCACATTGTCCCTTCCGGGACTGACAATTGGCCTGCTGGTATGGATTTTCTCGACCTCTACCGTTCAAAGCACCGTAATTCCTGAACAATCAAATCAGCAACTAGATGATACTAGAGTTTCCCCCCAACCTTCTACTTCGTTTGTCTCTCCCTCTCCTTCTTCCTCTTCGCTTGGTAAAGATAGTAAAACTAAAAACCAAGTAACTGAGAAGAAAAAGAAGGGGAAGGAGAAGAATAAGAAGGAGCCAACGGCAAAAAGGGGCAACCGTGCATCGTCTATCGAAAATCCACACACTGCACCATCCAAACCTAAATCTCCATGTGTCATCTGCAAAGGAGACAATTATCTCCAAGATTGTCCTTACATCCCATAGATCCTAAGGGACTGGTCTCCCCGCTTGCACAATCCGGTGTCGTCAACCTCTAACGATCATGTTGAAAGTACACCGTTAACCAGTGAAAGCGAAGTCACTGGACAAAAAGGAAAATCTAAATTTCCATACAAACTGTGTGAAGGTGGCCATGCCCTCCACTGTTGTCCCTTCCTGGACGAAGCTAAAAGAGTCTTGGATAATCGTCTTGTATCACCACAACGACTCCCTCCTGGGTACAAGAAACTCTTTTTGAATCCATTGCTAGTTGAAAATCCGACTGACCCACCTTTGGAGTTAGTCGAAACACCCATCATTGAAGATAAACCCTCTGAGTCCACATCGGACCAAAGTCAACAGGCTGAGACCACAGTCGACCCCATCTTGACTTCAGAAGATTTAACTTCAGATGATACAGTCACCGAAGAGAATGAGAACGACATCGTTCAAATTCTTTTCATAATCACAGACTCCGATGAACATGGGGGAAATCTACCCATTCCTTTACCGCAGGAAGGAAATTTGTCAGAGTTGTATCCGGCCATTTATTCGGTCCCACGTCCAAGAAACCTAGTCATTTCCTTCGATTGGAATATACTAGGCAGACCCTGTTTACCATCTAATATACCATTTCGAATCATAGTGAAAACTTGAAAAATGGTCATAGTTGGTACCATCGTAGATGAAGGGGCTTCTGTGAGTATCCTTTCCTCAACTGCTTGGAAAGCGCTTGGTTCGCCATCGCTTTTCCCTGAGATGCGATATTTGGCAGTCTTCGATAAAGGAACCAGTCGGCCGTTAGGGATCCTTCCAAGTTTACCTATAACTTTGAGAAGGAAAACTGTTTATCTGAACGTAATGGTAGTCCAAGGACCTTTAGATTACAATCTACTCCTTGGGTGCGACTACATTTATAGCATGGGAGCCATCGTCTCCTCACTCTTTCGAGTAATGTGTTTTCCACATGAAGGCAGAGTGGTCCAACTCGTAGACCAGCTTTCATTCCCTAGTTCACACATAGCTAATAGTCAAATTCCATCCGTAACAGGTCTTTTTGCACAAGGAATGTCTCATCAATCTCCAGTTCATCCACCTGATGAATGCGAGTGATTCGGTGGTTGTGACTGAAACCCAGGGGGCATGCACCCTAGTCTGCTTTGGCAGAGAAACTTTAGGTATAGGGTAGGTTTCCACAGAGGATATATGACTGGCCTGACACACCCATCCGTTTAGGAAAATGGGATTAGATTGGAATAAAATACCTCTATTAGAAGGTATGCCTTTCTCGATAGAACAAATGTTTTGTCTACAAATTGAAGGGTAACCTGGAGAAGGTAGGCCTTTCCCAATAGAACAAGTGTTTTGTCTACGAATTGAGGGGTAACCTAGGAAACTCTACTTTGCTATACCTGGGGGCATGCAAACCTTTTTGCGTGAAAGTGAAAAACGACCATTTATTTTCTTAGTTTGTAGATCCTTAACTCTTTAAACTCGTAGGATTGGTCATTCCTAGCTTACATAATGAAAGGAGTCGGAGCATAATTTCGAATGGTGCAAGCTCCCTAAAAAAATGAACCTATTGATGAGACATCCTTATTATACGACTGGCATGAGTAGTTTTACGTGAAGTTCAAGATCGTTAAAAATTAAACCTAGCAATGAGCATATGTTCCACCAGAGTTTAAGCTCATTAAAAAATGAACCCACCTTAGATAAATAACCATTGTGAATGCATTTTCATCAGCTTTTGAGCCTTGGTCATGTTATTACCATCACCTCCACTTTGTTGTTGCCGATCATTCACCTCCATTTGATTGTTTACCCCTTTTGAGGAACAACTATGACGAGTGATCCTATTAGCCACCATTTTACACTGCCGTGATTGGAAAGTTCCAAACCTTACCTAGAATCAGCTGCTATCTGGAAGCATCACTCGTTCCTCAAAAAACGAGTCTCCTTTAAGCTCTTTTCATCTGACTCGTAAAATATGAAAAGATTGCCGAGCGATTGGCCTCTCCAGCTCGTTAAAGTGATTTGAAGTGTTATCCCTCCTCTAGATTTTAATCTTTTTGGACCTGAGGGATTATTACACAAAAAGAATGAGCGTTTGTCTTGTTCGGCTCGTTAAAACTATCGAAAAGACATCCCTTTCACATTGTTTTATACTTTTTCGGACTTAAGGGATTATGTTACGAAAAAGGAATATTGGAGTCTCTTTCCGTCTCTTTTCAGACTCTCTAAAATTGAAAAGAACCAAGTTATCCTTGTTGTTAAACTCATTAAAACAATAGCGACATACTTGTCCATTCAGACAAGAGCGAGTTTCACTGTTGCTAAGCTCATTAAAACATAGCGATGGGTTTGCCTGAAGGGAAAATTATAGAACAAGACGTTATCCTCCTTAAGCTTGACAAAAATAAAGAGGTACTGGTCAGAAATGACTGGGGAAAATTGGGAAGAAAACTTGAAGAAACTTTGTTGGTAGCAGGTCGCTCTTGAACATGACACTTTCACTCCATCACCATGATTGAGTCGGGTTGGGTTATTCCGTTCACCAGTCATATCACCATTGGTCCACCGTACCATTCATTTTTGGGGTTAACGCTACCAATCCGTTTCAGTGTTACCGATATGTTCAAGAGAAGTCACTCAGAGAATTCACCTACCCAGCTTGTGTCTCATCTGCTACAATCCCTTCACGCTTCATTCTTTCATGACCGCCACCCTAAACCTTGTATCATTAGATCGTTTTCACCTCTACAAAATCATTTGCTCCATTCCGTGTCATAGATGTGGGATCCATTAATGCCCTCCTATGACAGGTCACTTCTTATCGACATCAGCTCATTATCCAAGAAGCTGACCTAGGGAAAACCCTTCCAGTACTTTGAAGCTTTCATACTTCAATGGCAAGTTTCTCATTTCCGGCGATAGGTTTACACTAATGGCCTTCGACCAAAAGATTTTGCGTGGTGTTCAACATCAACTCATGTATTCACACCACGTGAATTGTACTGTAGTACCTTGAGGGTCATCCATCCAGGCTGCAATATATTCAGGAAAATAAAGACATCGAATGTACATCATTGCTGCACAGATAATCATCCAAACTAAGGGATGGTGGCTCTACCAGAATCATCAATTTTCACACAGACAGTTGTCTATCCTATGTAAATGAAAATGAATTTATCAAGCTGAGAATGGGAATGCCCACCTCAGCTAGATCATGAAAATATTATGAAGATAATGTATTTTATTGTATCTTATTATAGGTTGCCTTCAGTACAAAAAACCTTAGATCCTCATTATAAAGCATTTCACCCGACATCAAGAGGTTTACGACCTCATGCATTAGGGGGCAACTGTTATAGAAATATTTGGGTACTGCAACCCCAATCACATATTTCCATAAGCCAAGGGCTTCTAAGTCCCTAAAAGTGTTGTTTCATACCCTAATGGAGCCAAGGTTAGCTGATTGCATCATCTCCCAGAAGTTCTCCATGAAAAGATACTCAAAACTAGTCAAAGCAGGACCATACAGAGTGCCTAGTGCTAAAGGTGCGATGCATCTCACCTACCACATTTAAAAGGTGCTTTACATTTTTTTGCAATCAACTTATGCTTTTATGGTATTATGCTGCTGTGAATCTACAGGTGCTCTTTGAAGCTGGACAAGTAAGGAAGCAATGGCAAGATTCTGTCAAAGGGGAAAGGAAACAAGCAAGGAGCCAAGCGGAAGATTGAGGTTGGTACTCTCTGCTTCTTTCCCATCTCTCTCTCGTAAAGGAAAAATAAGTGACTCTAATCTATTTGTTTCTAAGATAGCTACCCGTCTTAGTGGGACTAACAGCTTTGGATAGACACTAGATTTCCCGATAACAGTGGTATCAGAGCAGAAGTTAAGGTTGATTGCAGAAAAATGTTTCCAAGGAGAGGAGATAGCATTGGTCAAGGAAGACCTGAAGCAAATGCAGTTCTACTGGAAGAGATTCGGAGTCTACGTACAAGAATGGAAACAATTGAGACTGCTTAGAGAAGAAAACCTAATGAAGGCGCTGACAGTGCTAAGGAAGAATCTTCTAAGGAAGAAGAAGAGGAGGAAAATGAAACTACCAGAGTTATCAAGATGTTGGCGAAAGTAGGAAAAAAACCAAAGATGGAAATTCATACGTATGAAGGGAGTCTCAATACAGAAGAGCTAATGGATTGGATCAGTTCATTGGACAAATATTTTGACTATGAAGAGGAAGCTGACGACAAAAGGAAGGTGAATTTTGCAGTTACCAGATTGAAGGGTCATGCAGCTATTTGGTGGGATGAATTACAAACATCCAAAACGATAAAAGGATAATCCGAGATCAAGCAATGGGATAAAATGGTGAGTAAAATGAAAGCTAAATTTATGCCTAAAGGTTATCAATTAAATCTTTTCAAACAATTGCAGAATTTAAGGCAAAAATCAATGTCTGTTAAAGAATCTATAGAAGAGTTTTACAGATTAAGTATTAGAGCAAGATATGTAGAGGATGACATGGAGAAGGTAGCTAGATATATTAATGGCTTAAGGTATGACATCCAGGATGAGATCTGCTTGTTGAGTCTGAATACTATTGAAGATGCCTATCAAGTAGGTTTGAAGGCAGAAGAGAAGATGTTGAGAAAACAGAATCAGAGGAATAGAGGAAGAAGTTTAGTAAGAGGTAGAGGAACTACTAGACCCGGAGGTCAACAACATTACCATGAAGCAGGAAGTTCAAGTAGTAGACCACCACAGAGAGGAGATTTTAATAGAGGAAGATTTGCACCTAGAGGAAGAGGCCGAGGAAGAAATATTCAGTGTTATACATGTGGAGAATGGGGACATGTATCATGGGACTATCCTCATAAGAAAAAAAAAGTCAAAGGAATGTGAATGTGGCTGAGGCAAAGGAAGAAAAACCTCAAGTTGCAGACAAGGAAGAATCACCTTGAGTTGGAGAACCCTTGTTGTTGAAAAGGGCATTGCTTAAAGTTGAGAAAAAGATTGGAGAACCAGCTTAGAGGAAGAGTTTGTTCAGAACTACATGCAAATCTAAAGGTAAATGTTGTAAAGTGATAATTGACAGTGGAAGAACTGATAACCTTGTTTCTACAGAGATGGTGGACAAGCTAGGATTGGTAAAGACATTACACTCTACTCCTTACAAAATGTCATGGTTGCAGAAAGGACATCAGATCATTGTGACAGAACAATGCAAGGTAGAGATACAGATTGGTACTTATAAAGATGTGATATTGTGTGATGTAATGCCAATGGATGTATGGCATGTATTGTTGGGAAGACCTTGGCAGTTTAATCAGAGAGTTATTCATGATGGGAGGAGAAATACTTATACTCTGGAGAAGGATGGAAATAAACATACACTGCTGCCATTGAAGGATGAAGTTGACAAGGAGGCACTTGAAAATAGTGTTATGCTGATGAGTGGGGAGGAGCTGTTACAAGAGGTTGAATAAGGTGAAGAAATGCATTTTGCTGTCATAGGGAGACCTAAGGTAATTTTTACTTCCACAAACTTAGACAATTTAGCTGAAGAAATCAAAACTTTGTTGAATGATTTTGCTGATATTGTTGTGGATGAGTTTCCAAATGCATTGCCACCAATCAAGAGAATTAGTCATCATATTGATCTAATACAAGAAGCAAGTTTGCAAAACAAGGCAGCATACAGACTAACTCCTCAAGAGAATGTAGAAGTTGGAAGACAAGTGCAAGAATTGATGGATAAGGGACTAATCAGAAAGAGTCTTAGTCCATGTGCTGTACCAACAACACTCAGTCCAAAGAAAGGAGGTGAATGGCGAATGTGTACAGATTCTAGAGCCAAAAACAAGATGACTATCAGGTATAGATTTCCTTTACCACACATGGATGATTTAATGGATTGTTTGAGTGGATCAAAATATTTTACTAAAATAGATTTGAAGAGTGGATATCATCAAATAAGAATTAGAGAAGGAGATGAATGGATGACTGCATTTAAAACAAATAGTGGGTTGTATGAGTGGTCAGTGATGCCTTTTGGACTCACTAATGCACCTAACATGTTCATGAGATTAATGAATGAAGTCTTGAAGGAATATGCAGGAAAGTTTGTTATTGTTTATCTTGATGATATTCTAGTCTTTAGTAGAAGTAAAGAAGAACATCTAGAGCATCTTCAGTTGGTTCTAAGAACTCTACAGAAAGAGAAACTACTGATAAATCTGAAGAAATGTAGTTTCATGAAGGAATAATTAATTTACTTAGGATTTGTAGTTTCTAAAAAAGGATTCAAAATGGATGCAGAGAAAGTCCAATTAATTTGGAACTGGCCTATTCCTGTTGGAAATAATACTGAGAGGGGGGGGGGGGTGAATCAGTATTATCAGATCAATCAAACTTTTCAATTTCATACTCAGAAACATATACGCTACTTCAATTAAGTGAACCCGCGTGTACACGCAACTGTGTCTAATGAAACTCGCGTATATCCAGAGATCTTATAATTCAGTTAGCTTAATCTTCAGTAAATGCATCAGATCATTATTAAGCGTATTAACAGTAAACAGGTGCAGAATAACAGAACAGAACATCACACAAGAGCCACACACATGAACACAAAGATATAAGGTGGAAACCCAATGTGGGTGAAAACCACCTGCTGCAAGTCATCTCAATCTTCTTCTTAATAAGAAAATCCTTTTACAATATTTGTACTGGTGCAGTCTTATACCAGTACGGGAGCTACAACCCCCTTTGCTCTTGTACTAGCCGATCCATTTACTAGTACGCAGGCTGCTACCTGCTACAATGCTCCAAAGATCTCCTTTAGCTTTTGTACTAGCTTAGATACTAGTACGTAGGTGCTTGCCTACAATCTTCTCACTTCCAGGTACCACGTTTCATCAATTTTCAGACTGGATACACTGAAGCACAACACATAATCTGTAAGACCACTTTTCATCCAATTTTCATACTGGACCCATAACTATCATTGAAGCTCAACACAATCATCAAACTCTGAATCACTGAAACCCTGTTAACAACAGTCACCAGAACACAGAGCAGACACAGAACTCTGTAATAACCATCAGATCCATCTGCAACTTCAAATATCAAGCTTTACAATGTATACGCTACTTCGATGAATCAAACCCGCATGTATACGCGCTTTTGCCAAAGACAACCCGCGTACAGATCTAAAAATAATTTCTCATAACTTGCAGCTGTACCAGACATCAGTCATACTCATAACATTTATAGAACAATACATGCGTCAGTATGTAGATCTAGAATAAGCATCATAAAGATAGTTCATTTCAAACCATTTGATCCCGATCTCTCCTTAGATCTAGTTCTCCATCAACCGGTGAGATCTCTCCTTAGCTCAGATCAAGCAATGCATCATCAACCCATAACCCTGCATACTGGATCTAATGCTTTATCAGATATTCAAGACATTTCAGATGCACTTGCCTAATGGTTTCCTTCTCCTTATATAGCCTTAGGCCTTGTTCAATACCAAGGGCCAAAACCATAGAGATTCAATACCATCAACTTCAAAACTAGGGATCAACACGTCCGCCGAGACGCCAAGGTCCAAAACCATAGGCACAACTTCCAAGGAATAACTGCCATGGACCAAAGGTACTTTTCCACATACACGCGCTTTTGCTGAAGCCAACCGGCGTGTACACGCGACTTGGGCTTAACGAACCTGCGTGTATGAACTTTCTCTTCTTCTTATAGTCTGATCATCAATTCCTTGCTGCTGACCTTCTGTCTGATCATCAATTCCTTGCTGCTGACCTTCTGTACTATGATTTGTCATCAGTGAGGTTTGCCATCAAGGACAACACTTATCTCATAATGCCAACAATCTCCCCCTTTGGACTTGATGGCAAAGCTAACTTGTCACACTTAGAACTATCATCTGATTCCTTTGAGCTGTCCTCCATCAGTCACATCTGATATCTCTTCTGAAGATTCATCATCTGATTCCTTTGAGCTGTCCTCCATCAGTCACATCTGATATCTCTTCTGAAGATTCACCCAGTTATACATAAGTGAGATATTCTTCTATGAGAGGGTTGCCATCAAGTACAACACATGCATCATAATGCCAACAATCTCCCCCTTTGGACTTGATGGCAACAACACCAAGTCACTCTCCCCCTTTGACATCAAGGGCAAAGGGTGGACCAAGATATTCTCTTCCTTTGCTGAATCATTCCACTGTCCATACTCCCCCTGAGTACCTGCTGAAATCTCTGAATAGTCTCCCCCTTTGTATATGCCAAGGTGTACCAATCTGTCCATGCTCCCTCTGAGTACATGCTGAATCTCTGTGCCGCTGAAGTGTGCTGTTCATGCTCTTCCTGACTGTAGGCAAGATCTACAAAAGATGTTCTTCAAGAAGAACATGACTCTATACATCATAAAAGACCTTCCTATCACCAAAGACTCACACATACATCCATCTCTCAACTAAGTGAGGATATACAAACATTGACTCATCCACCCAACCAGTGGGAATACATCAAAAGTTTACATATGACAACCTAATCATATTGCATCAATCATCCCAGGCATAGTGGGGAAACCAAAATAGGCCGTTACATGACCTTGACACCATGAAAGAGATACCACAAAAGAGATATATGACATAGAGACGAAATAACCAGACCAAGACTTATGAAAGTCACCAGCAGCATCTGATAATCACCATTCAGATCAGCAACCAAGAGATCCTTCTGTTCTCCTTTCGCCTTTGTTTCTCCTGAAATCAACACCAAATGTGAACTAGAACCAAAAGCTTTAAGATAATGCCAATAATGCATCATTGGAAGATTATCTGCTCCCCCTGAACCTGTGCCAGATGATCTCTGTCAGACCTATATCAGACTTTCTGCAACCAACATCTGTCCCTGCTGATTTCCTTCAAATCTCCATATACGCGTCTGTATACACATAAACAAGCGTATATACGCAGATATCCCTTACGCAACACGCGTACACCATATACGCGACTATCCCCTTGTAAACCGGCATATGCACGCGGATATCCTTTACACAACATGCGTACACAAATTTCCATATCAGCAATCTGTAAATGTCCTGTAGAGAATAGGTCATCAACCTATAACAAGGTATGTATGCATCAATTCATCCCTTTGAACAGAATTCAGAGTCATTCACATGTGTGAAACTACCATAGCCATTTCATCAAGCTCTACATGATCCAAGTATCATTACTTGGGAATATCTGCATCAATCAACACATACAAGTATCAACCTATCAAGAACTCATCACCATGTCTCCAATAAAGCAACCTTGAGTAGTCATCCATGTATCAGCACTATGTATCTTGAGCTCAACTCTTTTGACAAAGCTTCTTGATTCATCATCAGCAACAATCCTTATCCACATGAGTGCCTGCATCATAACTGTATGATCTTTATGCATATGACAACAGTAGTATATGAGTGACTCATCATCAAGTGAGGAAGATGTGTATTCAAGCTTTGTACTTCTCCTTGTCCTTGTGAAGATCACCATGTAAGCACCATATATGCATCATCAAAGGATCAACCATAAATCTGATCTGAACATCTTCTATGTAACTTCAAGAATCATATGAGAGTTTATCATAGACAACTCACAACCACATCATAGCAAGATATATCATTTAGCCATATAAGAATCATCACCAAGGATTATAAACCATAATGCCAACAATGAATTACTAAAGGCATATGCTCCCCCTCAACCAGTGCCACCTGTTAGATCTGATCATGCATATATCAGCAATAAGCATCAAAACATCATCATCCTCAAGTTAGGATCAAAAACACTTCTAGACATCATACAAGTAACAAAACATTTCCACACATCCTCAGCAGACTGTAACCAATAGAGCAAATAACAGACTGAATCATATCAGATCCTTTTTCTGATCCTGTTCCCACTGCTTTTCCTCAGACTGACATATACGCGACTTTGCAGTGTCTAGCTCGCGTATATACGCGACTTCCCTTTAAGGAACTTGCGTATGAGATTCAGAACACTGAAGTTTTACACTTTCAGCTCCCCCTGAGTCTGATATGTCTGTGCTGTGCTGTGTCTCAGTACATTGTGCTGACTGTACTTCCTTCTTCCTCCATATCTTCAAGTGTGATGAGGTTTTCTCCTTTTGGTGTGATGTCCATCCTTTGTTCCTACATTCCTTTGCTATATGTCCAGGCTTGTTACATGTATAACATCTTACATGTTTCATATTCCTCCTGTAGCAATCAGCAGCTTTGTGACCATACATATTGCAAGCAAAGCAATATCCATTAAAGCACCTTGATTGAGATGACCTGTCCGCATAATAGTCTTGAACTCTTCTTCTTCTACATCTAGCTGCAACATGTCCAAGATTATGACATACATAACATTCAACATTATTCATAGGATAAGTAAAAGATTTTCTTTGAGGAGTCTCTTTCCTTGATTGTTGATGGGGTTGACCTTTCATCTCCTTGTTGATCATTTTAGATTTCTCTTTAGAGTTCCTTGCCTCACCTTGTGAACTAGATTCACCTTCAATAGATTCATGGAAACCAAGACCAGTCTTGATAGCAGGAGACCTTTGGCTACTAAGAATATCATCCAAGACTTTAGAACTATCTTGAAATCGTAAAAGCTTATCCTTTTCTTCTATTTTACCTTTCAAGATATTTACCTCAACTTGAAGTTGTTCCTCCTTTTCTAGACATTGCTTCTTCATGTCTTCTCCATCTTTCCTTCCTTCTTCCAACTGATGCCTTAGTTTGAGAATCTCCTTTTCTTGTTCTTCATTCAGATCCTGCTGCATTTGACGAACTCGGAAGGCACATTCTAGTTGAGATTTTAAGCTGGTGGCTTCGTTTTCTTGTTTTGCAATAGTTTGGAGTAGATCTGTATTCTGCTTCTTTGATTCTTCAAGATCTCCTTTTAGTGAGAGGATTGTAGCTTCAAGATTTTCATAGTAGCTGGATCTATCTTTGAGTTTCTTGATGGTTGTGCTTCTTTCATTGACTTCTTTTCTTAATGATGTCACTTCATGCTGCAATTTTTGACATTGGTCTTCCTTGTCCTTGAGTAGCTTTCTTACCTTGTTTCCTTCTTCTAGTTGGGCCTTTAGTTCGGTAACTTCTTCTTTGAAAGCACATTCCCTTTTGTTCAATAGATCTTGTTGATCTTTAACTTTGTCTGTAAGCCTTCTAAATAATGCCTCTATTTGATACTTTTCTTGCTCACCCATAAAAGCATGTTCAGTAGTTTCACTATCACTTCCATCACTTTCACAAGGAAATATAGCAGGAACATCAGAGGATAACACATTCATACCTGATAATGATTCTGAATCTGATTCTGAATCTGAAGAGCTTCTTATACCTAATCCCCAATCGACTCTCCCACTGTCATAGTCCTTCTGAGATGTCTTCTTCTTCTTATGAGCTTTCTTCTTAAGCTTCTTTCCCATTGTTCCACGGATCTCCTTCAAGCGATCAAGCTTCTACCAAAGGACCTGCTCTGATACCAATTGTTGGAAATAATACTGAGAGGGGGGGGGGGTGAATCAGTATTATCAGATCAATCAAACTTTTCAATTTCATACTCAGAAACATATACGCTACTTCAATTAAGTGAACCCGCGTGTACACGCAACTGTGTCTAATGAAACTCGCGTATATCCAGAGATCTTATAATTCAGTTAGCTTAATCTTCAGTAAATGCATCAGATCATTATTAAGCGTATTAACAGTAAACAGGTGCAGAATAACAGAACAGAACATCACACAAGAGCCACACACATGAACACAAAGATATAAGGTGGAAACCCAATGTGGGTGAAAACCACCTGCTGCAAGTCATCTCAATCTTCTTCTTAATAAGAAAATCCTTTTACAATATTTGTACTGGTGCAGTCTTATACCAGTACGGGAGCTACAACCCCCTTTGCTCTTGTACTAGCCGATCCATTTACTAGTACGCAGGCTGCTACCTGCTACAATGCTCCAAAGATCTCCTTTAGCTTTTGTACTAGCTTAGATACTAGTACGTAGGTGCTTGCCTACAATCTTCTCACTTCCAGGTACCACGTTTCATCAATTTTCAGACTGGATACACTGAAGCACAACACATAATCTGTAAGACCACTTTTCATCCAATTTTCATACTGGACCCATAACTATCATTGAAGCTCAACACAATCATCAAACTCTGAATCACTGAAACCCTGTTAACAACAGTCACCAGAACACAGAGCAGACACAGAACTCTGTAATAACCATCAGATCCATCTGCAACTTCAAATATCAAGCTTTACAATGTATACGCTACTTCGATGAATCAAACCCGCGTGTATACGCGCTTTTGCCAAAGACAACCCGCGTACAGATCTAAAAATAATTTCTCATAACTTGCAGCTGTACCAGACATCAGTCATACTCATAACATTTATAGAACAATACATGCGTCAGTATGTAGATCTAGAATAAGCATCATAAAGATAGTTCATTTCAAACCATTTGATCCCGATCTCTCCTTAGATCTAGTTCTCCATCAACCGGTGAGATCTCTCCTTAGCTCAGATCAAGCAATGCATCATCAACCCATAACCCTGCATACTGGATCTAATGCTTTATCAGATATTCAAGACATTTCAGATGCACTTGCCTAATGGTTTCCTTCTCCTTATATAGCCTTAGGCCTTGTTCAATACCAAGGGCCAAAACCATAGAGATTCAATACCATCAACTTCAAAACTAGGGATCAACACGTCCGCCGAGACGCCAAGGTCCAAAACCATAGGCACAACTTCCAAGGAATAACTGCCATGGACCAAAGGTACTTTTCCACATACACGCGCTTTTGCTGAAGCCAACCGGCGTGTACACGTGACTTGGGCTTAACGAACCTGCGTGTATGAACTTTCTCTTCTTCTTATAGTCTGATCATCAATTCCTTGCTGCTGACCTTCTGTCTGATCATCAATTCCTTGCTGCTGACCTTCTATACTATGATTTGTCATCAGTGAGGTTTGCCATCAAGGACAACACTTATCTCATAATGCCAACAATCTCCCCCTTTGGACTTGATGGCAAAGCTAACTTGTCACACTTAGAACTATCATCTGATTCCTTTGAGCTGTCCTCCATCAGTCACATCTGATATCTCTTCTGAAGATTCATCATCTGATTCCTTTGAGCTGTCCTCCATCAGTCACATCTGATATCTCTTCTGAAGATTCACCCAGTTATACATAAGTGAGATATTCTTCTATGAGAGGGTTGCCATCAAGTACAACACATGCATCATAATGCCAACAATTCCAAGGAATATATTCGAGGTAAGAAGCTTCCATGGTCTTGCAAATTTTTACAGAAAGTTTATCAAAGGCTTTAGTCAGATTTGTGCACCAATTCTTGAAACAATCAAGGAGACTAATCAACCATTCAAGTGGACGGAAGCAACAGACATGAATTTTAAGTTGCTGAAGGAGAAAATCACAGAGAAACCAATTTTAGCTTTACCTGATTTTGAAAAGGTATTTCAAGTTGAAACAGATGCTAGTGGAGTTGCAATTGGAGAAGTTTTGAGTTAGGAACAAAGACCAATAGCATACTTTAGTGAGAAATTAAATGAAGCTAAGAAGAAGTATTCTTCTTATGATAAATAATTTTATGCTATTGTAGAAGCCTTAAAGAAATGGAGACATTATTTGCTAGCAAAGGAGTTTATATTGTATTCTAATAATCATGCATTGCAGTTCATAAACAACCAGCCAAAATTAAACTAGAAACATGCCAAGAGGGTAGAGTTTTTGCAAAGCTTTACTTTTGTGATAAAGCAAAGAAGTCGTAAGTTGAACAAAGTTGCTAATGCTTTAAGCAGGGTAAGTTTTACTGTGCAAGAATTCAAAGTTGGTGTTGTAGGATTTGAAGAAATGGTTGAAATGTATAAAGATGATGCGGATTTCAAAGATATCTATATAGCAGTTCAATTCCAATAGTTCATAATAGAAGTCAGTGGTTAGATTATATTATCCAAGGAGGGTTATTGTTTAAAGGTAACAAGTTGTGTATTCCGAAAATGTTCTATGAGGGAAAATATAATAAAGGAGAAACATAGTGGGGGATTATCTGGTCACTTTGGACAAGACAAAACCTTTGCACAGGTAAATTCTTTTTAATATTGGCCAAAGATGTAGACTGATATTAAGAGATTTTTTGAGAAGTGCAGGATATGTCAGCATGCTAAAGGGAGAAGCCAGAATACAAGATTGTACCAGCCATTGCCAATACCAAACCGACCATGGGATGCAGTTAGCATGGATTTTGTTTTGGGCTTACCTAAAACTCAAGGGGGAATGATTCTATTTATGTTGTGGTAGATATATTTTCTAAGATGGCACATTTCATTGCATGTAAGAAGACTAGTGATGCAACACATATTGCTAATCTATTTTTTTCAGAAATTGTAAGATTACATGGATTGCCTGTAAGTATTGTGTCTGATAGAGATACAAAGTTTGTAGGGCATTTTTGGAGAACTCTTTGGAAGAAATTGGGAGCTAACCTTAGTTTCAGTTCAACATACCATCCTCAAATAGATGGACAAACTTTTGGTAGTAAACAGAAGCTTGGGGAACATATTGAGAAGTTTTCTGTATCAAGGCTGAGTTTGATTATATTAACACTCCAAACCGAAGTACTGGGATGAGTCCATTTCAGATTGTTTTTGGGATGAATCCAAGAGCGGTGTATGAGCTCAGAGATTTGGGTAAATAGGAGATCAGAAATGGAAAACCTGAAGAGTTTGTAGAGCAGATGCAGAGACTACAAGAAGATGTCAAAGGCAGATTGTAGGAAAGCAGTGGAAAATACAAACAGAGAACATATATGAAAAGAAGAGAGAAGGAATTCCAAGTGGGAGATTTAGTGATGGTGTATTTGAGAAAAGAAAGATTTCCTGCTAAGACTTACAATAAACTGAAAATGAAAAAGATAGGACCATGTAGAATTATAAGAAAGTTTTCAAGTAATGCTTATGAAATTGAATTGCCAGAAGGGATTGGGATATCAACTATATTCAATGTTGTAGATTTGTATACATACAAGGAGATAGAGACATGACTACAGGAGCAGACTACAGAAGATGAAGTTCAAACTTTGAACTGGGAAGAACAAATTCCAAAGAAAGTTAAGAAAGAGGTGGAAGCTGTTTTGGAAAAAAGAATTACAAAAAGAACGAGAGGACATGTTTATTTTCAATATCTAATCAAATGGAAAGGATAGCCAGTGGAGGATGCCAGTTGGTTGCCAAAAACAGAGTTGCAAAAGTATGGAGTAAACCCTGAAAGTCTAAGGGATAATTCTTTTCTTCCTCGGGAGTCTAATGTAGGAGCATCTGGACTTAGCCAACAATGTGATTGTTTTTTCACATGTTGTGGTTAAAAGAGTTGAATTTCATGACCTGAGTGGTCAAAAAGTCAATTTTTAGTAGAGAGGGTTGGATCTCTCGAAGATGAGTTTTACTTCATTATTGTAATAGTTAGGAAATTATCTTATTTTAGACTAAGGCTAAGTTGTTAGCATAGGTGTGTAATAGAGCTTAAAGATAGAGATTTGATTGTTAGACTGATCAAAATAGAGATCGAGTTGTTAGTGCAGTTAGAATAGAGTATGACTCATAAAAGAAAGAAAATGTAATGGAAAAGGAAGTGCAGAGTTGAGATGATAGAGGTTTGAGTGAGAAGTGAGAGTTTGAGAGTTAGAGAGGGTTTGAGATTGAAGTAGTGGTCAATACATTGTTGTAATTGAGCGAGAGGGCCAAGACTCTGTAATAGATATTATATTAATGAAATTTATCTAGTGTGTATTTGTATTGTAATCCTGGTGCAAACTCTTGTTTCTTTCGGCGTGTCTGTGTCCAGACATTTAACTAGGTATTTTTTGTAATTTCACATTTAACGCAAATCTTAGTGGTTGTGGGTTTTTTGTGTATTAACAGTAAATTGGGGTCAATTAGCATTAAGGGTTAATTTCGTGATTAAGCACTAAAATCAATCATTAAGGGCTTTGCTTAATTATTAAATTAATGCATGTGGTTATATCCAAGAGCAGGTTTTAAACAGTGAAAGTGGAATTTCGGGCAGACAAAAAGCTGTAAGCTGTATTTCGAGGAAGGCCTCTGATTCCACTAACTACAAGACATGTAGCACTCAGGTGGAGAGAGAAAACCACTTTTTCGGGTGGGTACTCTCCGTGCAAGTTGTGCATCCGAAATACATGTGAACCGTTGGATCTAGTGCGAGTTGATCGATGGTGGAGGATCAATGGACTGTTTTGATTTTTCAGAGTGAATATCAACCTTTGGATTTGATAGTAAGAGATCTACAGTGTGGATCAAAGCGTTGTTTGTAAAGCGAATTCAATGTGGGACCGGAGTTTTAAAATAATAAGTGGGGACATTCGTGTAAGGCTAGCCACTAATAGAATCTGCTGCGTCACATTATTGTTATGAGCATACAAGGCATGTCAAAATACTAGGAAAGATAATTAGATACAACCACAATCATAGTTGTAACACAAAAACCAACTATGATGCAATCCAATAAAGATATACTTTGCAACAATAATCAAATTATCATTATGCAAATTTCAAAGATAAAAAATGAGTGCAACAACAAAATATGGTTGTAACACAAGAACCAACCATGTTGCAATTCAACTAAAAGATTTTGCAGAAGTATGAAGTTATCAAATGATATCATGCAAAGTTAAGCCAAAGCTCAAGGATAAAAAAGAATTAATATAATAGATTGCATGAGGACATGCAATAACTTTAGTTGGGGGGTATGTTGGGCCTTGAAATTGTCATTCACTTCCATTACATTTACTTTACCATTATCATTATTGGGTCACATTTATGTTTTTCCAAACTTTATTAATTCTTAGCATTTTTAAGTGAATTTATGGTTAAAAATTAGAAAATAATGTGCATATGCTTATACCTAACAAGTGGGATGAGATTTTTGACATGTGTAGGTCAAAAGGAAGCTTCTAAAAGACCCTTATGTGGCCTCCCAAAACCAAATTCGAATTTGAGTAGAGAAGATCATGGGATCATGATGATATGTGTCTCATTTCCTATTTGTATTGAAACTCTAAGAAGACGTGTCTTATCATTTCCTATTTTGATTGTAACTCTAGAGATATGGGGAGAGATTCATGGACTCTTGTTAATGAGATAGCTTCTCATATTTTTGTATAAATAGGGAAAGTTTTCTTCTATCATTTTCATGTGTAAAATTGGAGTTATGCTCAAGCTTTGAATACATAATTAGATTGTAGCACCTTACTCATGAATGTTTCTTCATTTTGACTTGGTTTTGCTTACATATGGAGCATCTCAATTTACCATCTCTAACACTTTTAGATCAGCTACCTAAAATTTGTGAGATTTAATTGCTTTTATAGATTAAAGTTCATTTGCTTAGTATTAGTTTTAGAATGATTGTGTAATCTTTGTTTTTCTAAAAACATGTCAATAGAAAAGATTTATGTATTTTCCTATTGGATTAAGTTTGAGGAAAGAGCTCATAGTTATTTAGTTTCCTTTCATGTTTTATTATTTAATTTCTTAGATCAAACTATCAATTCATTGTATAATTGATTAAAAGATCTGGCCAAGAAGGTGACTTCAAATTGGCTGATTGAATGTTCAACCTATGTAATCACTGAACTTTACTTTTTCGTGCTTTTATATTTTATTTTGAGATCCTCATTTAATTGCATTAACTGATATTCCTAAATATCATTCTAAGAAATTGATTTAATCATATTTCAAGATTGAATGGTTGAATATTTAATACATGCAATTACTGAATTATTTTCTGCACACTTTACTTGCTTTTCTAGGACATTAGAACTTAAAGTATAAATAGTTGCTTACACATCATCTTAAGAAGGTAACACTTCATAATTGAATGCTGGAATAGCTAAGTATACCTTAGTTGTTTTTTATTTCACAGGTTAGTTGAATTTCATTTTCATTATTTGATTTCATAGATTAGATGAATTGGTTTTCGTTATTTTATAGTTAGATTGATCTAAACTGAAAGACAGTTTCTAGTACATACAATGCACACATGCTTCACAAGTTTACAAAACCCCTGGGTTGACAAATTAAATGATAGGCAATCAGTTTTCCCCAACAGCTTCCTCCCAACTGACTTGGGACTCACTCCCACCCTCTCCCTTTACAGTAAAAGAACCATTGACACAAGTAACACTAGCAATCGCTAGGCACGAACCTCATTTCTCAAAGAGAAAGCAGACCACTCTCCTGTGCTGACAAGAAAGAGTTGAGTCAAATCCTTAAGATAGTGGCAATTGGGCCATCATACCGGATGGGACTCCCACACCAAATGATGTGAGGTCTAGTTGGGACTTCATAGCGGGGTGATCCCTTGAATGTTGGTGGGTCCAACACCATCAACATTTCTGGTGCTAGAAGGAGGGAAACTAGTTGTATATGGTTGAACATCCTCTTACACTTTCTCATCAACCATCTGGTCAAGGAAGTAACTCGCACTCCCTCTCACCTACGTGTGACTCTGCAGTTAGTTACTTCTCACCTCCCAGGATTGAACACAAAATTCCATATCATCACCTTTGCTCTGCCCATCCCATCACTCGCCAGTTCATGAAAGCAGTCAAACTAATCCCTGGCATACAACATATACCATACACATCAAGGAACCCAAAAGCCATTCCCACAGGGGTTGTTTTATCATCAGTGGAAGAAGCAGTTCTTGCCACAATTGAAGGTCTGGCAGAAGCTATTGAAGATGGAGAGGAACCTCTGGTCTTCTGACAAGGCGAACAAGACACCCTTGTCATCTTGGGATCAGAATCTGATATAGGAGGTAGAGGGGAATGCAGCGGAGGAGGCAGAGGCAGAGACAAACCAACAGACTCAGAGTCGGAACCATCGGATTCTAAAGGAGAGGAGGAGGAAGAAGAAGAAGAATAGATGGCTGACTAAAATCTAGAATGGATGACTTAGGGACCATTGGCTCTCTTGGGTGTCTTTCACAAGATGCTGAAGCGAGTGAAGAGAATGAACATCAAGTTTATCCCTGACAGCTTGGTGAAGGAAGAAGTTCACTTGGACAACTTCTACCTACAGTTGCAGACCCTTGAGGTATAGTATGATGACATAGCATGTAGATTATTTCCATGTACCTTAGATGGTTGCACAACTACATGGTACCACAACCTTCCAACGAATTCCATATAGAACTGGGGTGCATTTAAATGCATGTTCCTTGAGAAGTTTACTGATGACAAGACCCTAGCCATGCTACTCAAAGAATTGGGAAGCCTAAAGATGGAGGGAAAAGAAAAATTAAAATATTTCAATCATAGGTTTACATGCATATTGAACAAATTTGTAGCAGACACCAAACCTCATGAATGCATCACTGTTGATTACTACATGTCCGCACTATCGACCACCATTGCGTAGTTCGTCAAGTGCGTTGCGAAACCAAAACTCGTAGAAAACTGTGAAGAGGTTGTTGCTGTTGAGAAAGACCTGTGCATTATTGGAGTCAGCAACGATGACGAATTAACAAAGGACTCCAAATATACGAGCTAGAAGTGCCAAGAAATAGTGATCAAGGGTAGAGAAAAGGAAGCAACTGACATTGAAACCATCACTCGCCTCATCAAGAACTTGACTATGGAAGTGTCCGAGCTCAAAATATGGAAAACATACACATCTGCAAGAAGCCATCCACCCAGGAAGAGGTAGACAAGTAGCTCATTAGGAAGCAACTGGTAACATTCAAAAACTGCATGGAGCTATGTGTTCCAAGTCGAACAATGTGTAGATCCTAATTTTTGTTCATTCCACGAATAGCATCACCCCGAGAACTCTTGTTCGGACTGGAAGCGAGTTGTGAACTATGTATGAAATCATACTTTCGATGTGGAAAACAATATGCAGGAGTAGTCGAATGAAATTGTTAATGACGAAGAGGTTACCCCCGATGAACCATCAAGTTTTGGGCATGTGGTGAATGCATATCAGTTCTCACAAGAAATTTCGAAGACAAACATTGTTACATATCCATTTGGGCACATCAACCCGAACTTACAGATAGATACTATTAAGGCCCATCAAACCCTAATTCAGTTGTTACATTCCCTAAAGAAGTCAACCATCAGAATGCCTAGCTTCCCAAGAAGTTCCATGATTGAAACCATCCGAAAACTACCTCTAAGAAGAACAGCATAGGCAGGCCTTCATTAGGGTGTGCTGCAGTGTAGCCCAATACACTACCAGGGTGCACTGCAGTGTAGCCCAGTACACTACCAGGGTGAATCAGCATAGGTAGATATACTACCAGGGTGCGCTGTAGTGCAACCAATACACTGTCAGTGTGTATTGCAGCACACTTGGCCCCTCTTTGGCCTGAGTTGGACGAGTTTGAGAAAATTTCCGTGAGGGTTTGAAGATTCCTTATCGATTGGAAACCTCTAGAAGTTTCTCAATGCCACCTACTCCTTTGAGTTCGCCTTTGGATGAGAAAGGGAATTAGGGAACATCAATCCCCCATCCCTTCTTCCATGGAACTAATTTCTAAATTTAGAAAGGCATTCATGATCACTATTGATGGCATAACCTCCTCCATTCACCTGTAAAAAGACCACTCATCTAAGTGATCATGGAGGTTGAAGATTGTAGAGAGATGCTGTTGGTATGAGTTTTGAGTTGATTGCAAGTATTGTATTAGTGTTGAAGTGTCTTACTTGTCATGAGGTGAAGAGGATGGGATTGAATTGGAAGAGTGTCACTGGATTGAGCACATATGGGTTGTAATTCTTCCTCTTATCAATAAAGTCTTCGAAACTTTTTCCTTATGCTTGTGTTATATGTTGATGCTTTCATATGTATATCATGTTCTCGTTTCCATGTTATTTATAAGCAATAGATCATTATCATTTGCCTTGATGGGTTTTTGTCTCTATGTTTGTGCAGGTACTTTTCAAGCGGCTTAAGTACGGAAAGGAGCGGCAAGGTCGCTCAAGGGAGACAAGGAGCTAGCAAAAATTACAAGTAGGTTTCTCTTCTCTCTTGTTTTATCTGTTGATTATAGAAAAGGTAGAGATTACTTTGTTTATTGTTTCTAGACCCGCTACTAAGTCTAGAGGGTTAGGCATTTGTCCAAGAATACCAAATTTTCCCAAAACAAACACCAGGAAGCAGACCCAAAAGAAAAATGATCGTTACAATCTTAGGAGTAAAGGGGCTCCCCTTACACTTGGGGAAGCACAAGAAAATATGAGACTGCTATTGAGGAAGGTTGAACCACTGACCGCCCCAAAGAAGAAAACACAAAACAAGTTCAGGAAGACAGCGACAGACAAGAGTACGTCCATGAGCAACAAGCTGCAGAACACTCTGCCAGACAACACGAACATCCATTCTACCCTAGACACCTCAGTGAGTCTACCACCTCTAGAATACAACATTGTAGATGACATGAAGAAAACTCGAGCGAACATCAGTTTGTTTGAGTTAGCTAAGATCCAGAGTCAGTGAGACATCATGTTGCACGCATTAGGATAGACAACAATGGACATCGCAACCTCTACCAGAAAGGGAGCAAGCACACCTCCCGGATCACTTTCTACTATGCTCAACACACTCCAGATGGAAGAAGCAAACTCAGGTTGCCCTCCATTTTTGCTATCGTTTGAATTTTTTAACTGTAATGTTCAAAACTGCTTGGTTGATTTTGGAGTAGTAGCCAACGTCATGCCGCTCTCCATTGCAAAAAACGTGAATGCACAATGGAGCGAGACATCTGCATAGATCATATAGATTGATTGAACATTAGTACCAACCATTGGTGAACTACAAGATGTGATCATCTGACTATCTCATGACGGTCGAATCCACCAATGCATCAACATAGTTGTTGTGGACATATCGGAATCATACGGTCTACTACTCAAAAGAGACTAGTCCAGCAAGCTAGATGGATATTTTGCTACAGAGTGGTCTCAGATGTGGCTTCCGTACAAGAGAAAATGCAACCAAATCTAGGTGTTATCTGAGAGGTATATGAAGCACAATGTCACTCCCCTTAATGAGGATAATGAACTATTGGCCTTTGCAGAACTCATGTTTGGCAACTGCCTCCTTGAAAAAACATTGGGTGTTATCCTACATGGCTAGCTCCAACCCCACTAGAAATGCAGTTGGGAGTCCTTTCTTTCTCAACACATGGTAATGAAACTTGTACAGTACATTGTACCAATAGTAGTAGTATTAGTAGCAACAGTAGTAGCAGTAGTAATAGCACATCAAGAAGTCTGTGTACAAACAAGTTGTGGACCATGTACTTTTATGGATCAAAGACACAGGACGTCTCAGGAGTCGAGTGTGTCTTGATTGACCCTTACAACAAGAAGCATCTGGTTTCAAGTTTCTTTGAGTTTGAGTGCATGAGCAACATTGCTGAGTATGAGGCACTCGTGTTAGGTTTGCAGAAAGCCATCAACCTCAATGTGGTCGTGCTAAAAGTGGTAGGTGATTCAAAGATAGTTGTATGGCAGGTACATAACACCATGCATTATTTGTCATCGCATCTCAAAAGTTACTAGAAAGAGGTATGGCGGCTAACTCTAACTTCCTATCATTTAACATCATTGTTGTACCACATACGCGTAATGCAGTTGTCAATTCTCTAGAAAATGCAGCTTCGAGAATGTCACCGATTAGGGATATATTTACTATTGAAATTTTGTACAAACCATCTATCCTGAATAACATAACTAATTTACGTCTGTTTAATGATGATCAGCAGATACTACATTTCATGGCCAATGCTGACATCTTTAAAGACGCAACGATAGATGATGACAAGCACGAGCACTCTCTGCAAGCAGAAGCTGGTAACAGGAAAGGCCACCTTATCACAAAAGGTGTGGCAACATTGGAAAATATTTATGACTTGCAAGAACATTTTTAGGGGCAGAGGAATAGCAAGACCCACAGTTCAAGATTTGAAGTTTGCCAATCTTGGTAAATGTTGCACACAACAAGAGTGGTAAGCCTTCGTCCGCTTGTTCAAACAGTACCGAGATGTGTTCAGGTGGACGTATGATGGTCTAAAAACTTATGGCACGCGAATCATCCAACACATCATCCCAATCAAAGAAGAGGTCAAGACATATCAACAAAAGCTAAGAAAAGTACATCCATTACTTGAACCCCTCATACAAAAATATATTACTAAGTTGTTGAATGCATGGATCATATACACAGTTCGTCATTTCACATGGGTTTCAAATCTGTTCCTGTATGCAAGAAGTCTGAGGAAATTCACTTGTGTGTTGATTTCCAGAATGTAAATGCGCCTCGAACAAACACAACTAGCCTGTTTCGTCTATGGAACAATTTTTTCAAACAGTATCTAGGGCACATATATTTTCTCTTCTTGATGGTTTCTTAGGATACAATCAGGTTCTGGTAGCAGAACCTAAGAGACTTAAAACTACTTTCCATACTAAGTGGGGTACATTCGCTTATAGACCAATGTTGTTTGGGCTTATAAATGCAGGTGCAACCTTTCAGCGTGCCATGGAAATCACTTTTCATGGACTCATCAGACAGAGCGTAGTGGTATACCTCGATGATGTGACTATGTTCTCAAAAATATGAGAAGACCACATACACCATCTGAAGAAAATTTTTGAGCGATGCCAGAGATACGGGATTTCCTTGAATCCCAAAAAGAGTGTATTCACAGTGTCTAAGGGGAACCTTCTCAGACACATTGTTTCCAAAAGTGGGATCAAGGTGGATCCAGACTAGGTCCAGACTATTACACAGATCCCTCACCCAGCCAACAAGAAATCCATGCAGTCCTTCTTGGGCAAGATAAACTTCCTCCAGAAGTTCATCTCGGATTATGCGCAGATAGTCAAGCCCATGCAGGACATGATCAAGAAAGATATAGTCTACAACTAGGGAAAGAGGGAAAAGTATGCATTCACCCAGATCAAGCAGGCCATTGCAAAAGCGCCTACACTCTATAGCTCAGACTTCAAGAAAGATTTCCTGTTATACACCTTTGCCTCCAATAATTCACTCGCTATAGTACTCACGCAGAAGGACGAAATGAATGATGAACATCCCATATCCTTCATGAGCGCAAGCATGTAGGGACCAGAGCTCAACTAACCCACCATCGATAAGCAAGATTATTCAGTCTACAAGGCAGTGAAACACTTCAGGCCCTACTTTCTAAAGAACCACTGCATAGTCTTCGTCCCTCACCCAGCAGTCCGCACATTGCTTGTACAACAAGAACTGGGTGAACAACGTGCAAACTGGATGACAGGCTTGCAAGAGTATGATCTTGAAATCAATCCAGTTCACACGATCAAAGGACATGGGCTCTGTGGACTTGCAGATGAAGCAGTACACACTACGGAGAGTGAAGAAGAGCTCAACATTTGGGAGCAGGTAATTGAGATGTATGATATAAGGAAAGCAACACCCATTGAAGACGGAACCTCTTGGTACGCATATGTGTGCCAGTACCTTGAGCATGCCACCATACCCTCTCACTTTTCCATTAGACAGAAGAGGGCATTACACCTTAAAGCCTTAGCATATCAGTCGGTGCACAAAGTGCTTTACAGAAAGCACAGTAACATAGTTTTTCTCAGGTGCCTGGAGGCACATGAATCAGAGAAGGTACTTCAAGATTTGCATGACGGACCCATCTGGGGTCACTTTGCGGGAAACAAAAATTCACACAAATTTATGCGAGCTAGTTTCTACTAGCCCACATTATTCAAGGATGTGCATGCTTATGCCTGCAAGTGCCTGGTCTGTCAGCGATCCACTGACAAAACATGAATATCAGCGGCACCACTGCACCATGTTGTAGTGACTGAACCATTCCAATAGTGGGGCCTAGACATCATTGGGGAAATCTTCCCACATTCATCAAAGCAACATCGCTACATCCTAACAGAAACTAACTACTTCACGCAGTGGACAGATGCAGTTCCGTTCAAACAAGTGAATGACCAGGAGGTCATCAGCTTCCTCCAACAGAACATCATCTCACGCTTTGGCGTTCCAGCATCACTTGTTTTTGATAATGCAGCATACCTTTCATCTTTTAAACTCTATGATTTTTCATTACAAAATGATATTGTGCTAAAACATTCATCTAACTATTACCCGTAAGGAAACGATCTTGTAGAATCCATGAATAAAAATCTCATCCGCATAATCAAGAAGCCTGTTTTCTTTGAGTAGCGCAATTGGCATGCTGCCCTGACGAATGCCATGTAACACCTAATCCCTCTCTAAACGCCTCACCATACTTCCCGCTTTATGGTAAAGAAGCCATCCTTCCACCAAACATCTACTTGCCTGCACTTCAAATTTTCCAAGAATCCCAAGGCAAGCCTTGCCAGCTAGTTTAGTGTAGGATGGATGCTCTCTATAATCCTTACGAAGAAAGGATGAAATCAAAAGAAAAATTCACACTCCACCATAACCGTATCAAGAGATGGTTTGATAAGAAGTCTACATGGAAATCTAACTTTGGTTTTGGTGACCTAGTTCTGAAATGGGATAAGTCCCATGAAGACAAAGGCAAACATACAAAGTTCCAATCCCTGTGGATTGGTCCGTACACAATCCATGAGAAAATTGGCCCACATATATACCGTCTGTAATCACTTGATGGGAGGGTTGACAACCTTCCTGTCAATGACCAAGATCTCGAGCATTGCTTTCAGTAGGTCAGATCGTGCTCCATGCCATGTACATAGTTTGCTTGTTGCTTCTTGTTTTCATCTTGTTTGCTTTGCTTACTATCTTTTCTTTTATTTTGTTTGTTCTGCTTACTATTTTTGTTTATGTTTGTTTTGTTTCTTGATACCTTACTGTTTTTGTTTCCGGAAATAAGTGTTGCCAACTACTACGTTCAGGCTTCTGAATAGAGTATGTGGCTAAAATTTGGAGATACTTATGATGTTGCAACACTTGGCCAGTCTTATGTCTGTCTTCTCTGTGCTTGGTTATAACCTTCCGCTGATGAAGTATTGACGAAAAATACAAACCATCTGCAAGGGGAGTTTTGGTCCAACCATGAACCTGTGTCCACACTGGGAAGCCCCATGCCTATACTAAACCTTCTTCTCTGTGTGTTCAAGCTCATCGAACTAGTAGAAACGGAGAAGGGGAAAATCCAAATGAGCAAACCTATGTTAGAGGTCTTACATGCTTCTCTAAAGGAACAATCTCTTTTTCTCTCAATATGTCAGGATCCATCTTCTTCCCCAAAAATAAATAAGTGCCTATGTACAGTCCTCTTGAAAAATACAAAATCAAAAGAGGAGAAAGGTTTCCTAGGCAGAGAGGTGAAACATGCAACTCCACCGGGGTACCAACCAGGCTTGCTAGTAGTGCAGTAATGCATGTGTTCTTACATGACTCTGCTGGGGTATTGTCCAGGCTTGCTGGCAGTGGAGCAACACCAGAGATGAAAAATTATACTCTGAAAATCTTCAACTCGCGAGCTAAACTACCCTTCCCGAATTTGAAACATTGGGATCAAGCTGAAATTTTGATTGTGTTTGATTGAGTTGGAAAAATGTGAAACATGTATGTCCACAGGGTAAGTGGAGAAGCCAAAGTAACCTACACATCAATTCAATACTCCCCAAAATACTAAGGCCCTGTGATAGCAATGAACCAAAATAGAGAAGTTGTAGTTATACTAGTGTGTCACCAAGTGCTGTAGCGGCTACATCCACCCTCCAAAATTTTGGCCTACACCCAATTTTAGAGCTTCCCTTGAGAGTTTCACTTGATGATTGCACACACTTGGGTTCACTCCATGAGCTCGTGTGAATATTTTCACCCACCTTGTTTGATCATTTCACCCAATTTCTTGCATGTTGGTGTCAATGTCATGCTTGCGATCATGTTCTGGTCATGCTCAAAGTCTTCGCTTCATGTGTACTTGTTGTGTTTGCTATGAAAAAATATATCGTATTCAAACACGGAGTCACATTCACTATTGCACAAGTGTCATCACGGTCGACCAATGATCAATCACAAGTGTCGTGCTTGTTGCTTGCACCATTGGTCAGTCATGTTGAACATGTGTGTCTGGATTGTTTGAGTCATCTTGTCATCGAGTCATGTAAGTGTGTGTTTGCAGGATCATATATGCATCTTTCACTCATTCCCACACTTAGTCATTTTGCTAAGGTTTTGATGACCGGACTCCCCTTCGATAGCCAAACCATCACCCCACTATCGACTCAATCAACTGTCACCCAGAACAATGCAGAATCACCAAGAAAGTCATTTTAAGTTGCACTGCCTAGAAGAAAATCAATCATCCTTCATGCTGGTCAACTAGAGAGTTTGACCCAACAACCACCCCAGGACTCACTCCCCTTAAAAATTAAGCAGAGGTTGTTGACCCTTCCCATTCCATTGACTTGGAAAATTGCATAGACAAGTTGGATAGACACCCAGTGCCTGTCCCTATCTCCCTTAGTGAATTGCACAGTTTTTCTAGCCAAGCCTCTCGACAGTCGACCAACTGCTCACCAAAAGAAATGCACAATTTTCATGAGCAATCCCTCTGTTGCTCAGCAGTCCACTCAGCTCAAAAATTTTGTAGAGGTGATCGGTAGGCCAACCTCCCAGCAACAGCACAGTTTTTCCCGCTAGCAGCTCCTGGCAGCAAACTGCTAGTTCCCTCCAAGAATTGCACAATTTTTGTTGCCAAGATCCAATAGTTGACTGCCAGTTCCCCTCAGGGATTACACAGTTTTTGCTACTAGTGACCCAACAACAGACTGCCAGTTCCCTCCAGAAATTGTGTGGTTTTTGCTACTAGTGTCCTAGTAGCTAGCTGTCAGTTCCATCCATGAATTGCGCATTTTTTACTGCCAAGCTCCCACTACCTTCTTATTCGGGAAACTGTGCAGATTTTGCTTGCCTAGCCTTGCTACAGCCTGAACTGTTCCTCCCAAAAATTGCACAGTTTTTCCCTCCAGCTGAGCCAAACCCCGCGGACAGTCACTGTCGATCTGGACTACCCATCTTCATCACCTAGTTACTCTTGCGCAATTTTCATCAGTAGTTCCCAAAGCCTCCATCCCACCTCAGAAGCTTGTTACCTCTCTCGGTCACCTGCATCTGAAATGATCATGTATTCGGGTAAACTATGAGGTTTCTAGATTTGATGTTGTCTCATCATGAGTGACTGCAGAAATAGGTACATAAACAAACATGGCATGATGATGAAGGAGATGAATAAAGGGAGCACATGCAGGAGGACAAGTTCACCAATGGATAAACAGATGATGCATGCAAAGAGATATGATCATGAATAGATGATCATGCAATGATGTGTTCGTAGATAGACGGATGAGAAAACATGCAGGATGAACTCACAAACAGACAGACGGACGGACTAACATGCACCTTTTACGAATGGATGAACTTGTCGAACTTACCAACATACAAGCAAGGATCAAAGTGCGAAAGAAACATCAAGAAAACCAACGTCCATTGAAGACTCCGCGCACTTTTCCATGCGGAGGTGAAGCTGTGACACACCATGAGGACATTCATCACCCAACAACATTGCAACTCGACATGCACACCAACAACAACACGAATGTACCAACACTATCATGTCGAATCATGTCATGAGTCATGTCATCCACATCTCTACTGTGGGCCATACTGTCAATCAATCTAATGTAACATGGAAGTCTGAGAGACCCACTTGTGTACAAAGAGTCATGTAAAGACTAAAATTCATGGAACTCAAATAGTCATGAGGGTAGTCGAACAACCACAAGGGTCAGTTTCACCCTTTGCTTTAAATATCCCCTCATTTGTACATGGAAAGGAATTTTTCACCTCATCTCCTCGAACATACCCAAGAGATTTTGTAATATTTTCTTTGAGTAACTAGTGGCTCCAATGCCCCACCCACGAGGTTAATGATGTATGGTGTAACGATGTGTCTTGGAACTTTCACTTAATTCAGAAGCCTGCTAACAGGCCAACACATTTTCACACATGTATTATAACTGTGGTAAGACTAGTCTTGAACACTTGTAATGCAAGTTTCTTTAACCCGTGTTTAACACTTGAACTCATTCACTTGTTGTAATACATAATATATTAATGAAAATGTGTTGTATATGTTGTTAACAATGTCTTGCCCATGGTGGCTACCTCCCCAGACATCAGACAAGCCTTTCACATAAGACTTTCTATAACAATCATTGCTCTCGCGTGGACTCATCCACTGAGTGTTGTATGTGTTACCTTCCCTTGTGTGTTGTGATTGCCGCATCCGTGTGGACTGCTCCTCTAGAAGCTATGCACGTCTTATTGTGTTGTGTATTCCTAGTAGAGTTTGGGCTTCCTCCCAACCGACTTGGGAATCACTCCCGCCCTCTCCCTCTACAGTGAAAGAACCATTGACACAAGTAACACTAGCAATCACCAGGCATGTGAACCTCACTTCTCGAAGACAAATAAGACCACTCTAATGTGCTGACAAGCAATAATTGAGGCAAATCCTTAAGATAATGGCAACCAGGCCATCATACCAGATGGGACTCCCACACCAAATGGTGTGAGCTCTAGTTGGGACTTCATACCAGGGTGATCCCATGAATGTTGGTGGGTCCATCACCATCAATAGGTTGGAGGCTCACAACTGCATGTAGGCAGTTTCAAGGGTATGATTATAGGTCTAGGTCATAGATAAGGGTTCCACTCAGGGATTGGTCATCTGGGGTTTTTGTCAGCCTTTGAGTGATCTGTGGTTCCCAAGGAAGGTTAGTAGGTCTCTGTTGTATGCCCAACTTCCTTAACTGGAACTAGGAGGTTGGGTTAGGTCATAGTGACACTTGTCTCATGTTTATCCTGATGAGCTTGTGAATTTAGGTAAATTTGGGAGCAGGCATTTACATCTTAATATCGGAGCGAGGTTGTAACACTGGACCTCAGGGTAGATTATATTTTTATGTATGCATGTAAGATTGTCTATTTAGTTATCATGCATGCTATTGGTTATTTCTCATGATGGTCATTGTTGTAGTTGTGTCATCATGTAGAGGTCGATGATGTTGGTATGTTGAAATGATTGATATGTTGATGTTATATATGTATATATATTGTGCTGATCTGTATTGATTTGTGCATATGAGATAACATCCCCTGAACTGCACTAAGGTATGTTTGATTATATTTATATTTGGTTATTTGACATGGTAGGTTTGTAGGAAGAAGAAGATCAAAGATGAAAAGGAGAATGGTGTACAAAAGTTCACTTGACTCCCCTTATAGATCAACTAAGCAACAAAGAGATGAGTACTCTCCTCAAATAAAAGATACCTTGAAAAGTTTGAAGGAAAATATTAGAAGTTGTAAGGTTGATAATGACAGGATAATTTAATCATGGGGAAGGCTTTCTAGGGCACAGGAAATGCAAGAAGAAGTCAATACAATGATCCTTTAGAGCTTATCATATTTATATAGATAGAGATAGCCACAGATCAGTTATAGACATGAGGAAAGAATTGATGGGGCATATGATAGTAGGTCTCATGGAGGGCATAGGTCGGATAGGGATGACACAGTTAGAGGTGGTAGATGGATGGATACACTTGACATGAGAGGTAGTGGCTATGAGTTTTATTCTAGTTCCTGTTTAGATAGAAATCATGGTCATCAACGTTATCATCCATATAGGGGGAGTGAGAAGCAATACTTTTCATATGAATTCAAGAAATCCAATCCTCCTACCTTTGATGGGGATTTGAAGAAACTGGAAGATGTAAAAGCATGGCTGCGTGGGATGAAGAAATTATTTGAATTGCATGATTATACAGAGAATATGAAAGCTAGGATATCCATTTTTAGTCTCAAGGGAAAACTATACATCTAGTGGGGAGTTGTGAAGCGTGTCAAAGGCATCAGGATAGAGGAATTGAGTTGGAATGAGTTCAAAAGACTCTTAGAAAATAAGTACTTGCCAAAGAGATACTATGATGGAAACACTAAGGAGTTTTATGAATTGAAGATGGGGTTTATGACAGATGAAGACTATGTGAAAGTGTTTTTGGAGATGTTGAGGTATGTTCCATATCTTAAGGATGAGAAGAAAAAGGTTCAAAGATTCATTAGTGGATTGCATTTATAATTTAAGGATCATATTGAGTATGATGAGCCTCAGGCATTGGAGGAAGTAATTAGGAAGTTGAAGAAATGGTATGAACAGTCTAAGCATAATTCAAAACCTAACTAGGGTTGGAAAGGTAATGAAAAGACTAAAGGAAAGTGGGATAAGAAGCAAGAGATACCTCAGGATGAAGGTAACAAGGAGAATGCAATTTCATACAAGAAATTCAATGCAGTTGACAAAGGATAGGGATTTCAGTCTGAGGAGTAGAACAAGGGTGATGACAAGAATCCTTTACAATGTTGGACTTGTGGTGAAGAGAATCACTAGAGAGATTGTCCATAGCATCAGGGTGGCAGACCTCAAATAAACAATGCCCAAGAGGCACAGATAGTTGGATATGTTGAATAGAGTATTCCTCGAATTTATGCAACATTGGATAATAGTGGGCTGATCAAAAAGCATCTATTATCAAGATGGAAGGTAATATTTGTGATCAAGTTGTTTCTATTTTGATTGACCCTGGATCTACCTATAGTTATATCAGTCTTGACCTGGTGGATAAGTTTTACTTTAATAAAGAAGTGCATGTAGAGTCTTGGTTACTATATTTGGCTACAAGTACCAAGAAAAGAGTTCATCACTGGGTGCTATCTTGTGCATTTGAGCTAAAAGGTATGTCTACATCATCACATATAAATGTGCTTCCATTGGGATCATACAATATGCTTCTCAGCAAGGATTGGTTGTACATTCACAGGACTAAGGTAGATTACTATGAAAAGGCTCTTGAGTGTCTGGTTGATAATGGGGAGAGGAGAATCTTGGAGGGTAGGAAGAAGCATACATTAGTGAGAATGGTTACAGTTATGCAAGAAAAGTGAAAATACAAGAAATGTTGTGTATTATTTGGAGTACATGTTTCTAGTGACAATCGGAAAGATGTTAAGGATATTGAAGTCTTGAATAGGTATCCTCTTTTGCAATAGTTTCAAGATGTATTTCCATTAGATATTTTATATTTACTGCATCATAGGGAAGTGGATTTCTCTATCAAGTTGGTACTAGGGGCAACACCAGCATCAAAGGCACCATATAGGATGAGCACTCCAACGTTGGTGGAATTGAAGTTGAAGCTTAAGGAAATGCTTGATAAGGGATACATTAGGCCAAGTGTGTCGCCTTGGGGTGCACCAATATTGTTTGTGAAGAAGAAGGATGGTAGTCTCAGGTTGTGTATTAATTACAGGTAATTGAACAAGGTGATGACCAAGAAAAATGATCCGTTGCCGTAGATTGATGATTTGTTTGATTGGTTTAAGGGAGAAATAGTGTTCTCGAAGATTGAATTGAGATAAAGATATCATCAAGTGTGCATCAAATAAAATGACATCTAAAAAACAAAATTCTATAATGGGTATGAGTATTATGAGTTTGTGGTCATTCCTTTTTGTCCTACTGATGTTCCATCTACTTTGATATTTTTGATGAATAGTGTGTTGTGTCCTTATTTGGACAAGTTTTTGATAATATTCATTGATGGCATATTGATATATTCTAAGAATGAGGAAGAGCATGCAAAGCACCTAGCAATAGTGTTGAGATTATTGAGAGATCACTAGTTGTATGCAAAGCTCAACAAGTGCAATTTATTTTAGACTAGAGTTCATTATTTGGGGCATGTTGTTTCCAAGAAGGGTATAGTAGTGGACTCTGAAAGGATTAAAGTTATATTGGAGTGGGAATATCCTAGGAATGTTGATGATGTTAGATCATTCATTGGACTAGAAGGTTACTACAAGAGGTTCACCAAGAACTTCTCGCAGATTGCCTATCCTATTACATCTTTGTAGTGAAAAGGAAAGAAGTTTGAATGGACTGAGTGTGCAACTAGTTTTTAGAAGTTGAAGCATTTGCTTACAAATGTTCTAGTCTTTAATATTGTAGATCCTGACAAAGAGTTTGTGGTTTATATAGATGCTTGCAAGATAGGACTTGGTGGAATCTTGATGTAGGAAGGATAGGTGGTATGCTATGATTCAAGGAATTTGAATGAGCACAAGTAGAACTATGTGATTCATGATATTGAGTTGGAAACTATTATTCATGCATTGAAGTTGTGGGGACATTATCTTATTTGCAGGAGGTTTATTGTGATGAGTGATCATAGTGGACTGAGGTACTCGTTTGACCAACCAAATATGAATGATAGGCAAGCTAGATGGTTGGCTAATCTCAGTGAGTTTGATTTTGAGATCAAATACATCAAGGGTAAAGGGAAAAGGGTTGTAGATGCTCTTAGTAGAAGAGTGCAACTGAATCATAGTGTAGCAGTGAGTTCTTATGGGAAAAACATACAGGAGAAGATATTGTAGGAAGGAAAACATGATAACATGTATCAACAGTTAAGGAACAAGTTACAACAATATGGTGAAGGTGATAGGGATGATGAGTATCATCTCACAACCAATGGCTTGGTTAGATTTAGGAACAAGATTTATGTGTTGAATGATAGTGAGCTCAAGAAGCTTATCTTGAGGAAATTTCATATCAAGTCGTATTCAAGTCACCCGGAATATCAAAAGATATTAACAACAATTAAGAAGTTCTATCATTGGCCGAACTTGAAGAAAGAAGTGGATGAGTTTGTTGTGAGGTGCTTAGATTGTTAGCAGTTAAGAGAAAATTATACACATCCAAGTGGTTTATTGCAGCCGATTCTCATTCCAGAATGGAAATTGGACATCATTTCCATGGAATTCATTACATTTCTATCGAGGATATCAAGATAGAATTCTTCAATCATGGTTGTTGTTTACAGGTTAAGTAAGGTAGCTCACTTCATTGCAGTTAAGTTTGCTAAATCAGCTAGTGAGGTAGCTCAGATCTTCATCAATGAGATAGTGAGGTAGCATGGTGTTCCCAAGAAGATTATATTAGACAAATATGCCAAGTTCACTTATAGGTTTTGGAAGGAGTTGTTTGTAGGTTTGGGGACAGACTTGGCTTTCAGTACAACTTATCATTTGCAGATAGATGGACAAACAGATATGGTTAACAAGATTCTTGAGGACATGTTGAGGATGTATGTTATGCATAAGCAGAGGAAGTGGGAAGAGTATGTTCCATTGGTAGAGTTTTCTTATAATAATGAGTATCATGAGTCCTTGAGGATGAGTCCATTTGAGGCACTTTATGGGCAGAGTTGTAATGCTCCTATCAATTGGAGTGATCCAACGAATAGGGTGTTTATTGGACATGACATGTTGGCATAGATTAGACATGAAATGTAGGTTACTAAGAGGAATTTGAAGGCAACATAGGACATACATAAGAGGTATGTATATCAGAATAGGGTATTTAAGGAGTTTTAGGTTGGGGAGCATGTGTACTTGTGCATCAAGCCAAAGAGGATCTCCTTGAGGATTGGGTCATGTACAAAGTTGTCACCTCGATATTACGAGCCTTTTGAGATCCTTGAGAGGATTGGAATAGTGGTCTATACACTTGCACTACCTCCGATAGTGAAAATCCATGATGTTTTGATGTTTCATTAGTTAAGAAGTATGTCCAAGATGTTGATCATGTGACTGAATAGTTTTTATCACAGGTTGAACTAGAGGGAGAATTCTAGCTAGAAACACAATGCATATTACATTAGAAACAATTGATGCTTTGGAACAAAGAAATCAAGTAGTTAAATTAAAGTGGAAGCTCTTTGGGCCCGATGAAGCGACATGGGAGATGGTCGATCAGATTCAAGATTTATATACTTCATTATTTGTTGGTTCAAGAAAATGAATTTTTGGCATATGTATATGTATATATGGATTTTGTTGTAGATATCACAATGAGATGTGTTATAAAGCTCCAATAAGCGGTATTATTTTCATGTTTATCATGTTGGTCATGGTTTGCAGTAGTTGTTCATTGTACTCCATCAAGCTATGTTATAAGGCTCCATCAGTAGTATGTTTTTTCTCTTAGTGGTTTCTTGGTCATACGTGTCATAGAACACCAAGGATGGTGTTCCCCCAAGGGGGAGGGGTTTGTAGCAAACCTGTTTGATTTTCCATGTAAATAAAATAAGACCAAGGTCATGGGACACATATTCCAAGCTGAATATTTAGAAAGATATAGTGTTGGGCATCACTTGTGATTAATTAATGGCTAAGGAAATTGGCAAAGGAAAAGAGGTAATAATTGGACTTTATTTATGAAAATAAAGGAAATTAGGAGAAAAGGAAGGTGAAGAGGTACAAATTTACATGCAAGGGAAATTAGAGAAAAAAATTAAGGAAAATGAAGAAAATTGAGGCCTTAATGATAAAAAGGTTTCCGAGGATCAATTCATAGCCTTTTTCAGTTCAATGTTGGAACTCTCATTTCATTCTCTCATTATCTCATACACTTGCAGACTTAGAGAATTCTTGGAGCATCCTTGGAGAACTCTAGTATTCACTTGGATTTAGAGAAAGAGAGAAAAGGAAGGAAAGGAGTACAAGGGAACAATTGCATCAATATCTATAACTGGATTGCTTTGTATGTAATAGGTTGCATGCATGATTTCCTTGTTGATTTTTGGATGCATAATATATGCATGTGATTTTCTTGTTATGTGTTATCATTAGCATGGATATTTTTCTGGATTGACAACAATTTCAACCTTGTCTTGCCATTTCTTGGATAGCCATGGTGTTGTGGGTTTGCCCACTTGTTTTTTTTTTATGGCTGGTGCTTAGGTTCCTTATAGTTGTGGGTTGGAAAAAACGATCTAGAAGCTTTGGAACAACTTAGGTTGAGTTACTAGTCCTAGATCCTGGGTTGGGACAAATGCTTTATAGCCCTTGGTGGGTTGAGCTAGTAGTCCTTAGAGTCAGGTTGGATAAATTCTCTAGAGCCCTATAAGGATGTGACTTGAGTTACTAGTTCTTAGACCCCTAGAAAAATTTGGTAGAGACCGATCTGGTTGATGTTAGTGATTTTTGCACCATAGAGGTGGAATCATTGTGGATGAGGTTGGAGGTGGTTTGACCTCTTGAAGCCTCAGTTTGTTTTTTTTTTGGTTTAATCCATGAGATCCAACATTAATGCTTGGAATATGTTGTAGGGGTGATTGGTTGAAAGATAGATTTGGTTCAGCCTAATCTATGGTCGAATGGTACACAAAAGTCCCTAACTTGGTTGGTATTTTCATATATTAACAAGAGCTAATTTTCTACTGTGATCCATGATTTCTATGTTTTTTATTTTTTGGTTACATGATGTAGGTTACCTATGGCTCTTGTCATGATTTGTTTATTTATCTAATGGTTGATGAATATATGTACTAATGAGTATTGTTGCAGCAGTGTGGAGAGGGCATAAAGATTTCTTGATGATTTTCAAATGAATCTCAGACTCTTATGATCATATATTATTTTAAGACCTATAGCTTACATGTCTTCCATATGTTTGACGAAATGTCTAGTGTGTTCTAGAAAGTCTAGGTTAGGTTTCTGGTTCATGTTTGAATGATTAGCATTTTCGTTATGAGAGATATGACTCTGGAGAGTTAGAGGAAGTTCTGAGAAGTGGTATGGAGACTAGCCTAGGAAAGTGGCTCAGATCTTGGGACCACAAGCACATAACAGGAGATTTGAGGTCGTAATCACATGGAGCAAGGCTTGTGAGTGTGGTTGGAGGCTCATAATCACATGCGAGTAGTGTCAAGAGTGCAGTTATAGGTCTAGGTTATAGAAAAGGGTTCCAACTCAAGGATTAGTCATTTGGGGTGGTTGTTCAACCTCTAAGTGATTTGTGGTTCCTGAGGAAGGTTAGTATGTTGGAAATAATACTTAGAGGGGGGGTGAATCAGTATTATTAGATCAATAATTTAATTTCCAAAACTGATTTGTATATGCTACTTAAGCTCAGTGAACTAGCAAGTATACACAACTATACTTAATGAAAACATCATATATGCAGAGATATTTTGATTTACCCAAATTATCATGTAGTGAACTTTAATCAGTATATCAACAATTCATTAGATAGTGCAGTAAAAGCAGAATAAAGCATCACACATAAGAAACACACATAAACACCAAGATATAAGGTGGAAACCCAATGTGGGTGAAAACCACATGCTGCAATCGTCTCTGTCTTCTTTTAATAATAAGAAAATTCTGTTTACAATTTTTGTACTGGTGTAGCCTTCTACCAGTACGCAGGCTTCTACTTGTAGAAGGTTACAACCTTCTCTCGTTCTCCAGCTTCTATTGGAAGGGAGATACAACCCTCTAGCTCTTGTACTAGCTGATATGTTTACTAGTACGTAGGTGTCGACCTATAGAAGGCTACAACCTTCTCCTTTCTTCCAAGGACCACGTTTCATAAATTTTTAGACTAGATCCATCAACAACATCATTCAACCATCAAATATATCTACATCAACCAATCTCCTATTGAACCAACCATAACCAAGTCAATCAATCACATTGACAACCCATCAATCTGATCTTTCAGAATGTTGTCACTAGAATATAGTAACCAGAACCCAAGCCAGAACCTAGAATACTGCAATAACAAACAACAACAACTAAAACATAGATTATAAGGTATACACTACTTTCTTGTGCCGAACTTGTGTGTATACACGCTTTTCTCAAAGCCAACCAGTGTATACATCTATAAATTTTAATTCATAATTCTACAGCTATACCAAACTTCAGTTATACCCAGATCATATCATTTATAGAATAATAAATGCGTCAGTATTCAGATCTAGAATATTCATGAGCAAAAACACATAATGATAGCTCACTTTACGCCTTAAGATCCTAATCCATCATTAGATCTTATCCACCATCAATTGCTAAGTTTCCTCCTCGATTCAGATCCAATAATGCACCATAACCCAATAACTTGCATACTAGATCTCACTTTTCATAATATATTCAATACTTGAGTATCGTGGCCTAATGACCTTCTCCTCCTTTTATAGTTTTAGGCCTTTCTTAATACCATGGACCAAAACCACTTAGGACCAATACCTTGGATCAAATACCTATGGTCAATACCTTGGATCAAATACCATGGACCAAATACTTCAGACCAAAAACTTAGTTTTCCAAGGTATACATGCTTTTCCTTTTGTGAAAGTGCGTGTGTACGTATACTCGACTTGTATATAGTGAACCCGCATGTATACGCGGCTTGGCCAATGGTGAACTTGCGTATACCTCTCTTTCTTCATTCTGTGTAGTTTGATCTATAACTCTGTGTTGTTAACCTGGTATACTGTGATCTTTCATCTGAGTGAGTTTCCTTCTGAACTGATTCCTTGAAGCTGCCCTGCATTTCATCACATATGTAAACACTACTATCTTGCATTCTGTCGCATCTGATATCTCTTCTGTAGATTCATCTAGTTACCATATACAAGTGAGTTGTTTTTCTATAAGTGGGTTGCCATGAAGTACAACACATACATCATAATTCCAACAATCTCCCCCTTTGGACTTGATAGAAACAACAACCACACCAAGTCACTCTCCCCCTTTGACATCAAGGGCAAAGGGTCATGCTCCTCCTGAGTGCATGCTAATATCTCTAATATTTTGAAGTGCGCTGCTTGAACTCTTATGATCAAGTCCATGCTCCCCCTGATCATAAGCAAATTCTACAAAAAGATGTTCTAAAAGAAGAACATGACTCTATACATACATCACAAATGACCTTCCTATAACCAATAGCTCATACATACATCCATCTCCCAACCAAGTGGGGATATACCAAATTTGACTCATCCACCCAACCAAGTGGGGATATAAAATTGTTTATACATGGAAAAACACAAACATTACATCATCCATCCCATGCATAGTGGGGTTACAAATTAGGTCTTTTCATGACCTTTACATTAAAATATGTATATAACGGATACCAAATATCTAAAACAAGACCATGATAGTGATCAGCAACTATCATATGATCTGCACTATCAGCAACATCTATCAATCAACATCCAGACCAACAACCTATATATGTTCATCATTAGTTCCCAAACTATCATCAACCATGTTCTCCCCCTAAACTTGTTCCACCTGTTCACTGTCAGATCTGATCATTGTCAGTAAGAGATATCAAAGCATCATCATCAATCAGATATATATAAAGTTATCAAAAACTTAAAAGAGCCAACATATTTCCACATGTCATCAACAGACTGTAACCATCATCAAATAGAGTAGATAATTCACTGAACCGTATCAGACCCCCCTTTTTTTAGTCTGGCCCACTGCTTTTCCTCAAACCAGCATATATGTGACTGTACCCACGAAAACCAGCGTATATATGTGACTATGCTTCATGAAACTCGCGTATAGCCACCTATCTTTGAAGAAGATAGGATTTAACAGTAGGATGATGCAACAACTACTCCCAGCTTTTGCCTGCGATATTCAAATGTCTCTCTGGGCAGTGGTTTAGTGATTATATAAGTAACCTGTTCTTTGGAGGGAACATACTCCAATTTGATCTTTTTTTCAAGCACTTGTTCACGTAGAAAATGATATTTGATGGGTATGTGCTTGGTCTTGGAGTGCATGACTGGATTCTTTGAAATACTGATGGCACTTGTATTATCACATAGAATGGAGATGGGTGGAGTACATGTGATCTAAACGTCTTGCAAAGTTTGCATCATCCAAAGTAGTTGTGTGCAGCAAGATGCAGCAGCCACGTATTCTGCTTCAACTATAGATAATGCAATTGATGTTTCTTGCTGAACCAAGACACTAACCTGGAACTCATATAGAATGCACCACCACTAGTGCTTTTTTGTTATCAACACTTCCTTCCCAATCTGCATCTGTATATGCATGAAGTGTAAGATTTGTATCTCTAGGATACCATAAACCAAAGTTCTGTGTCCCTTGAAGATATTTGAAAATCCTTTTGATTGCTTGAAGGTGTGTTTGTTTAGGATTTGCTTGGAATCTTCCAACTATTCCCATTGCATGCATGATGTCCGGTCGGGTACTTCTTAGATAAAGCAGACTGCCAATCATGGATCTATAAGTTGGTTGATGTACTACTGCTGATTCATCATTTGAGCTAAGACTGCATCCTGTTACCATTGGGGTACATATTGGTTTAGAATCTCCCATGCCATACTTTTTCAGGATCTGTTTGAGATATTTGGTTTGTGAGAGAAAAATACCATCTTTATTCTGCTAAACTTGTAGACCAAGAAAGTAGGTGAGCTCACCAAGCAAGGACATTTCAAATTCTTGTTGCATTACTGAGGCAAAATTTTGACTCATGCATTCTTCATTGCTAGCAAAAATGATATCATCAACACACACAAAAATTATTAGCAATTTATCACTGTCCATCTTTGTATATAGATTGCTATCTGCTGACCCCTTTGAGAAACCTTGTTGGTGGAGATATTTGTCAAGACAGTAATACCATGATCTTGGAGCCTATTTTATAGCATAGAGGTCTTTTCTGAGTTTGCATACAAGTTTTGCATCATTTCCAAGAATGATTCCTTCTAGTTGTTCAATATAGACTTCTTCTTCTAAGTATCCATTAAGAAAGGCAAATTTTACATCCATTTGGTATACTTTGAATTTCTGAAAACTAGAAATAGCAAGAAACATTCTTATGGCTTCAAGTCTAGCAAGAGGTGCAAAAGTTTCTTCAAAATCTATACCTTCTTGTTGAGCATATGCTTTGCAAACAAGTCTGGCTTTTTTTATAATAACTTCTCCATTTTCGTTCAGCTTGTTTTTGAATATCCAATTAGTTCCTATGATATTCTTATCATGAGGTCTAGGAACTAATTCCCAAGTATTATTCTTTTTAATTTGCTCAAGTTCTTCATTCATGGCCTTGACCCAACATTCCTGCATGCTTCATTCACATTTTGAGGTTCAGTGGAAGATAGTAATGCTAGATAGCTTAAGGTTTCAGCAATAGTTCTTCTTGTCTGCACACCTGCCCCTTTTTCCCCCAAAATTTGAGTTTCTAGATGATTTTTCTGAACATACCTAGACAAAGTCTTTTATTCTATCGTTATCTCTTCTTTTGGTGCTTCATTGGTTTCTTCTTCAGAATCAGTGTGATTTGATGTGGGAAAATGATCCTCATCTTCTTCATTGTCATGATCTTCAGTTTTTATTTGTTTTGGATTTTTGCACATTTCATCAACTACAACATCAATACTTTCAATAATTTTCCCAAGTATTTTGTTATAACATTTATATCCTTTACTTCGGGAAGAGTAGCCAAGAAGAATGCCTTCATCTGCTCTAGGTTCAAACTTACCAAGTTTTTCATCAGTCCTTTTGATGTAGCATTTTCTTCCAAAAACTTTGAAGTACTTTACCGTAGGAGTTTTACCGTACCAAACTTCATGTGGAGTTTGAGTGCTTTTTACCTGAACATTTGCTTGGTTGAGAATAGTGACGGTGGTGAATGCAGCTTCACCCCAGAAGGTTGCAGGAGTTCCATATTCATCTAGCATAGCATGAGCCATTTGTTGAACAGTTCTATTCATCCTTTCTACCACTCCATTTTGCTGAGGAGTCCTTGCAGTGGAGAACTGCCTTCTTATTCCATGTTGTTCACAGAAGTCAAAGAATTCATCCCAGGTAAATTCCCCTCCTCGATCAGATCTAAGGCATTTGATTTTGCGATTTGATTCATTTTCAACCAAAGCTTTGAAGGCTTTGAATGTTATGAAACCAGCTCAAGAAAAGATAGAAAAGATAAATCCACGCCTTAGAATTCAGCCTCTTCGAGGGGGCAACCTCCTTTACATTACATAAATGAACAATTCTTGGATGATACAAATGACAAAACCTCCTTTCTATATATAGGAGTCTAAGGAGTCACAATATAATCCAGCCGACCTAACAATAATAATATAAAGCCACAAAAATAACAATAGAGGGATTCTATGGGACACAGAAATAACAATATGGGGGTAATAGGGGCACAACAATATAAATAGGGGTATAACTACAATAGTAATGGGGTAATCACTAGTATTATAGGGACCCAACATGCCCCTCTCATTCAAAAAAGTGTTGTCCTCAACGCTTGAGCAGTTCTGGATACTTCTGCATAAAATTCTCATCCTCCCATGTGGAATCTTCAGCGGATAAGTTCTTCCACTTGATAAGATACTCTGAAATTGATCGATTTCGTAGCTGTCGAGTTCTTGTTTCTATGATTGCTTCCGGTTCCAATATAATTTTTCCTTCCTCGTCAAGTTCTGGCAATATTGTTTGAATTGGGAGCTTGTCACCTATAACCTTCTTTAAACATGAAACATGGAAAACTGGGTGCAATCGAGAAGCTGCAGGAAGCTCCAATTTGTATGCCATAGTACCAATCTTTTCCAACACCTTGTACGGACCATAATACTTTGGTGATAATTTATTATCCTTCTTAGCTTGCTTTAGGGACATTTGCTTATATGGTTGTAGCCGTAGGAATACCCAATCACCTACATCAAAACTTCTTTCACTGCGATGTTGATCTGCCTGTTGTTTCATTCTATTTTGTGCCAACACGAGGTTATCCTTTAAGAGTTGGAGGACTTGTTGTTGATGTTCGATGTGATGTTCCACTGCCTGAACCTTAGAATTTTCTCTTAAATATGATGTGATGGATGGTGGTTGATACCCATAAAGTGCCATAAATGGGGTCATTTTTGTTGTTGTATGGAAGGAAGTGTTATACCACCATTCAGCTAGAGGCAACCATTTGACCCATTGTGTCTGTTTATCAGATACAAAGCAACGAAGATATCCTTCCAAACATTTGTTTACTATCTCAGTTTGCCCATCAGATTGAGGATGATAAGATGAGCTATGAGCTAACTGAGTACCAAGACAAGAAAATAATTCTGTCCAAAAATTTCCAGTGAAAATGGGATCTCTGTCACTTACAATAATCTTTGGGTTTCCATGTAGCTTTTGAACTGTTTCCATAAATGCAGTAGAAACTGTACTGGCTTTAAATGGATGTGATAATGCACAAAAGTGTGCATACTTGGTAAGTCTGTCAACTACCACCATGATGACACTCTTTCCCTCAGACTTGGGTAAACCTGTGATAAAATCCATTGAAACCTCCTCCCAACGTTGGCTTGGAATGGATAAAGGTTGTAATAGACCTGGTGTCTTAATTGTTTCAACTTTATTTTGCTGGCAAACCAAACATTCCGCCACAAACTTTTGAATATCTGATTTAAGGCCATCCCAAAAAAATTCCTTCTTAACCCTGTGGTAAGTTTTTAAAAATCCTGAGTGCCCTCCTAAGGGAGAAGTGTGCAATTCCATAAGAATCTTTTGTTTTAGCTGGGAATTCTTACAGAGGTATAAGCGATCTTTGTACCATAACGAATCATTTTTCCAGCTAAATGTATCAGAAGTACTGGAATCTTGTTGTAGCTTTCGAATAAGTGCCCACACTTCTTCGTCATTCTTCCATTCCTCCCTTGCTTCGTTTATCCAATCTGGTTGGATAATAGAAATGGCACACAACAATGCTTCCACATCCTCATCCTTTCTTGAGAGTGCATCTGCCACCACATTTTGCTTCCCTTTTTTGTAGATGATTTCAAAGTCATAACCCAACATCTTTGTGACCCACTTTTGTTGCTCTTCAGAGGATAATCTTTGTTCTAAAAAGTATTTAAGGCTATCATGATCCGTTTTTACCTTGAAGTGTCTTCCCATTAGGTAGGGTCGCCATTTCTTAAGTGCATGGAGTATTGCCAACATTTCCTTCTCATAAATAGCTTTGCTTAAAAACTTTCCCTTGATTGGACGACTTTCAAAAGCAATGGGTCTTTCATCTTGCATTAGAACAGCACCAATTCCATTTCCTGAAGCATCACATTCCACAATAAAGGTTTTTGTGAAGTCCGGTGTAGCTAAGACCGGTGCTTGGCACATTGCCTCTTTAAGATGTTCAAAGGCCTTTGTTGCTTCCGAAGTCCATGAAAATGAATCTTTCTTCAATAATGTTGTTAGAGGTGCTGCTATTCTCCCATAATTCTTAACAAACTTGCGATAATACCCTGTCAACCCAAGAAATCCTCGCAGATGCTTTATGGATGTGGGGATTTTCCATTCCTTAATGGCTTTAATTTTGCTAGGGTCTACCTTAACTCCTTCATGAGATACAATATGACCCAAATATTCCACCTCCTGGACTCCAAAGAAACATTTGGATCTTTTTGCATATAATTGTTTCTCCTCCAATAGTTGTAGCACCCTGTCAACATGTTCAACATGATCCTTCCAAGACTTGCTGTAGATTAGTATATCATCAAAAAATACTAACACAAATTTTCTAAGGAATGGTTTGAAAATTGAATTCATCAAACCTTGAAATGTTGAAGGTGCATTGGTAAGGCCAAAAGGCATGACCAAAAATTCATAATGACCCTCATGAGTTCTAAATGCTGTTTTCGGAATGTCTTCAATCTTCATTCTGATTTGATGATATCCCGAACGAAGATCCAACTTGGTGAAGTAAATTGATCCATGCAATTCATCCAGTAATTCATCAATAACAGGAATGGGGAACTTATCTTTAATAGTGAGCTTGTTGAGCTCCCTATAATCTGGACACATGCGCCATGATCCATCCTTCTTGTGCACCAATACTACTGGAGCTGAGAAAGAACTTTGACTCGGTTGAATTATACCAGCCTCTAGCATTTCTGCAACCATACGTTCAATTTCACTTTTTTGGACATATGGATATCTGTACGGCCTGATGTTTGGAGGAACACTTCCTGGAATCAGATGAATAGCATGATCATGATCACGCATAGGTGGGAGACCTTTGGGAGTCTCAAATACCTTGGAATGATTGTCCAGGACTTTTTGGAGATCTGGAGAAATAGATGATTCCAATGTGGAAACATCTAGCGAACATAATTGTGCAATTACACCTCTTTGCTCCTTTTTTAGAAGCTTTGTCATGCCATTAGAGCTGATTATCTTTCCTGGTTTCCCTGCAATACCCCTTAATTCAACTTCCTTTCCTTCCACAGAAAATTTCATGAAAAGTTCTTGAAAATTAAAAGCTATTGTACCCAAGGATTGTAGCCATTGGACTCCTAGTACAACATCAGCACCTCCCATTGGAATGGAAAGCATTGGGCTAGTCAATACATATTCTCCCATGGATAGCTTGATATTATGGCACTTTCCAGAACAATTTATTGTTCCTCCATTTGCAATCATCACTTGACACTCTGGTGCTGGATATAGGAAGCAATTCAATTCTTTTGCTACCCTACAATGAATAAAATTGTGGGTGCTTCCTGAATCAATCAACACTATTACCTTTTTCTTCTTGATTTGTCCTTCTATCTTGATGGTTTGAGGAGTGGTAATTCCCGCCAATGCATTACAAGATATGGTCGGATTTATTTGTTCTTCATCTAGGCTTTGTTCCTGGAATATATCCTCTTCTTTTGACCTTTCTTGCTCCTTTTCTTCTTCCTCTTCACAATCTATGTAGAATAATTTCTTCTCAGCACACTTATGACCTTTTTGTATTTGCTATCACAATTGTAACAAAGCCCTTTTGCTCTTTTTTCTTCCAATTGTTGTGGTGTCAACCTTGTAGGTTGTGGAAGACTATGGGCAACAACACTTCCGTCTTTATAGTTGTGAACGGTATGCTTCCTAGTTGCCATAATTTTGCTTTCCATTTTTCTTGCTAACCTGAATGCCTTCTCTAATGAATCAGGTTCCCAAAGGCGCACATCATGTTGGATATTATCCTTTAAAGACCCTATGAACACATCAATCCTATGCTCCTCTGGAATATCTTTTACCCTTATGTTCAATTTTTGGAACTCCTCAATGTGCTCCATTATTGAACCCTTTTGTTTGAGACTTATCAATTGGCTAAAAAAAGTGTTGCTTTTTGTATCCTCATAATGTGCTATCAATTCTTCCGTAAAAATTTCCCAAGTGATAAATTGTTTACGAGAACAAAGCCATTGATACCATACAAACTGATTTGGTTCCAAATATAAAGTTGCCATACGTACCTTTTGTGTGTTTTGCACATTATTGAGATCGAAGAATTGCTCCATCTGTAATATCCATGTGGCGGAATCCTTGCCATCAAACTTCCTCATATCGATTTTTGGAACATGGTGAGTCTTCGATCCAACATTAGAGTCTATGGAATCATGATTAACATTTCTTTTGTTCTCATCATGAGTTTCCTTTACTACCTTTTCACCATTAGTGACCCTTTCTTGTAGCAACTTCTTCAATTCATCCATCTTATCATCCATGCCATCAATTTTAGCATCCATGCCATTCACCTTAGCTTCCATGCCATCCATCTTAGCTTCCATGCCCTTTATCTTAGATTCCACGCCATTTACCTTAGCTTCTGTTAGCTTTTGTGAGCGTGACATTTGTTGCACTTGTTCTTGTAATTTTGATATATCATGTAGCATTTCTTCCTCTTCTTCATGAGTCATGCTAGAGCTTTCAGGTTCCTTACTAGGTGTTTGCATTTTCTTTCCTCGGGGCATCAGTTACCGATAATAATGTTTTACTATGCCCTTTGAATTCCGTTAAACCAAGCTTACACAAAAATTAAAAAAACACTACACACCTTTTTTCACTTTATAGAAGCCTGATATTGAATCTGATGTATCTCTGTAATTTCAGATCATCCAATTCTGAAAATTCTACCTGCAGTAGCCTTCTGCGTCCTCTTTCCAATGCCACAAGTCTGAGCCAAATTGGATTCTCCAAGGAAGAGTTATGTGAAATCTCCCACAGTGACTTGATTTTAGACTGGTTCAGTAGAGGAAACTTGTACGATGTGCCACGAGTCACTGTTTCAACCTTTGAATCTAAAACACACATACAAGAAACTACTGTCCGTCCTATTTCTGTACCTTTTTATGAAATTTCAATCCGATCCTCAGAGAGAGAGTTATGACGATTTTCCCCAGGTCACCTGTTTTGAATGTAATTCAGGAGTCTGCAAAAAGGCCAACTTCCTCAGATCATATCTCCGAAAATATCGTGCAAAAAGATCTGAAATTTGGACCCAAGGTTTAGTGCCAATTATTCTAAAATGGGTTTTTTTTGCGACTTCTGAAACATCACAGAAAAAAAGTTATAGCGAAAATACCACGATGACCTGTTTGGAGCAGCGAAACCCTAGAATCCAAAGCTCTGATACCAAATGTTATGAAACCAGCCCAAGAAAAGATAGAAAAGATAAATCCACGCCTTAGAATTCAGCCTCTTCGAGGGGGAAACCTCCTTTACATTACATAAATGAACAATTCTTGGATGATACAAATGACAAAACCTCCTTTCTATATATAGGAGTCTAAGGAGTCACAATATAATCCAGCCGACCTAACAATAATAATATAAAGCCACAAAAATAACAATAGAGGGATTCTATGGGGCACAGAAATAACAATATGGGGGTAATAGGGGCACAACAATATAAATAGGGGGTATAACTACAATAGTAATGGGGTAATCACTAGTATTATAGGGACCCAACATTGAACTTTTCAAATGCTTCATATTTATGCTTTAGAATACCTATCCAACACATTCTAGAAACATCATCAATGAACAATATAAAGTATTCTTCTCCACGAGGTGACTTTTTCCTTGATGGTCCACATAAATCAGTATGAACAAGTTCAAGGGGCTTACTAGATAATCCTTCCTTTTTGATGAATTGAGATCTAGTTTGCTTACCAAATTGACATGATTTTCATATAATATTTTCAGGAATGTTGATATCTAGAAGATCTCGAATAGCCTGGAATCTACATGCTTTTCTTATTTGAGAAAAGCTTAGATGTCCCAATCTTCTGTGCCATAGCCAACTTTCATCATTTTTTCTTAGATAACACTGTTGGTGTCCTCCCTTGAGTATGTATAGGTTGTTTGGAGTTCCTGTACCTTTAATCACGGTTTCTCCTATATCAAGCTCACGAACAACACATCCATTTGATTGAAACACTACTTCATTTCCTTGATCACAAATTTGACTCACACTCAACAGGTTATGTTTTAAGCCATCAACATACATAAAATTTCCAGCTTTAAATTTTTGTTTCAAGAAAACAAAGCCTTTACCTTTTATAACAATAGGAGTGTCATTTCCAAATGAGACACTCTTTTCCTTTTCTAAGGCATTATATGAGTGCAGTTTTTCTCTGTCACCTGTCATGTGTTTTGAGCATCCATTGTCAATGTACCACTAGTTTTTTCGTCCTTCTGCATACAAGGCTATACCACATATTTCTGTTTGTGGTTCTTTCTTTCTCCATATTTTGGGATTCAATAGAGTTTTCTCCTTTTGAGATATTTGCAGAAACTTGCTCCTGCATTCAGATTCTTCATGGCCAAAGTTGTTACAGATTGAGCATTCTATTTAATTTTCAAGTAGAGAAAAGTTATAATAGGAACTTTTCTTGATCCCTATCACATTCCTTTGATTTCGTGATTCTCTAGTCATGATAGTTTTGTAAGCAACACATTGAGCAGCTTTGTGTCCAAAATTATGACATGAGAAACATTGACCGTTAAATAAGTTCCTATGATTATCGAATCTACTGACTTGGTGATTGTAGTTTCTATTGATATTCATCTTTGAAGAAAATTGAGCATGATTTACCTAAGGTTGGTTGTGGCATCTATTCATCCCTGAAATAATTTGAGCCTGGTTTACCTGGTGATCCGCTTTATGCCTTTGCTGACGATTGTCAAACTGTTCACTACTCCTTGCTGCATCAAGATAGCTTTTAGTGGAGGTTGACGACTTCTGTGATTGAGATGCTTCTTCAGTATATCCAAGACCTGTCTTTATCAGCGGAGAACACTGCACTTTGATAATTTCATTTAACGTTTTTGATCCTTTAGCAAATCTGAGATTTAGAGCTTTTGTTTTCTCAAGATCCTTTCTTAGACCCACAATTTCACATTCTAGTTTTTCATTGTGTTTTTCTCTTTTAGCGAGTTGGTATGTCAAGGTATCTATAATCATATTTTTTTCTTCTAAACAGATTTTAAGTTTAGAGATTTCTTCATAAAGGTCATCTTCATCTAAAGCATCCAAAAAATCATCATCTTCATAAGCCATCAGAAGTCTATAGTCATTATTATTTTCATCTTCATCACTATTTGATAAACCATCGTTATCTTCATGAGTATAGTAGCTCTTTTTACTTACACTTTGTTTTCTATTCCATTTTGCAGATTCCTTCCCTGTTATAGACATTTTTGGGCACTGCAACCCCAATTATAAATTTCCATAAACCAAGGGCTCTTAAGTCCCTAAAAGTGTTGTTCCAACCTCTAAAATAACAAGGTCAACTGATTACATCTTCTCCCAGAAGTTCTCCATGAAAAACTGCTCAGAACTGGTCAAAACTGGACCATCTCACCTGCTCCATGGTCAAAGTGCACTGCATCCCACCTAAATACACACATTAGGTGTGATGCATCTTGAAAATCCCTTCTATGGGGTGCGATGGGCGAGAGTGGACAAATGGCAGGGTCAATCTGCAAGGTGGAGGATCATGGAATCTTCTAGAAACTTCTCCTGTGACACTTGCCTCTCTGCATTCGCCCAGGGATGAGTAAGAGATCATCAATCTCCAAGTGGAATCAAGAACTATCAGAGAGAGGACACTAATCAACTCTCAAAAGCTAACTCACCCCCCTTGCAAACGTCTATATATGGATCCCTCATCCCAGAGATCCGGAGGCTGGAATTTTGTATCTTGTAAGGAAGTGTTGCTGGTTTCTTGGTGCAATATCATAGTGTTGGGTGATTTAAGCTTTTCATGAGGTGAAGAAGGGCTTTCTTGCTGAGAGGATGATGTTGGGTCAGAACAATTGGTTGTAATCCTCTTTGCTCTTTCTTGATTATCAATAAAGATATTCAAGTTTTCCTCCACATTCTTGAATAATTGATGTTATGTGCATTTGTGTGGTCAATATATATCTGGTCCTATATTGTTTATGATAATAGATCTATGTTCTTGGATAGTGTTATGCTGCTTTGATTCTACAGGTGCTCTGTGAAGCTGGGTAGACAAGGAAGCGAGTAGCAAAGATCTATCAGAAGGGAGAGGAATCGAGCAAGGAACCAAGCGCAAGACAGAGGTTGGTCTCCTTATTCCCATCTTATCTATTTCTCATAAAGGAAAATGAAAGTAGTTTTAGTTTGTTTGTTTCTAAGGTAGCTACTAGCCTTAGTGGGACTAGCAGCTCTGCATAGACACTAGTTTTCCCGATAACAAAATGGCGACCACAGTGGGAGTGAATAGATTATTTGTTTATCTACATTTGTTTACTTTATAAACTTACAGACGGAGCCTGAAGTTAAGCCAGCTAGCCTTCGGACTGCATTTGCTATGCAAGTGCAAAGTAGATAAATGCTGCTTCAGTCTATCTCCGGGTTTTGCTTATGAACTGAAAAATTGATTTACAAGATCTCTAATTGCCCTTGTGGTGGCTCTAGTAACCTCTTTAGATCTACCCCTGTGATTGATTTACTGATTACCACTTGCTTGGCCTAAATCCCTGAATTGAGCTGCAAACTGTGACCCGAAACCCAGTTAAAGTCTCGTCCCTGGTCCAGCGCACTGTCTCTTCTGTGAATTCTAGATGCATCGCACTTCCCGAGTGTAGTAGGTGCGCTGCATCTCTAGTTCACTATGTTACAGGTGCGTTGATCAGACAAGGCCTTTCCTGCTCCTAGATTTGGTTTTTGTGTTCACTCTTTTCAGCTCTATTCAAGAGTTTTGCTGCCTGTAGTCAGTACACCTCTATTGAAACCCCCTTCCTTGCCATTATTCTGCCTCTATTATGCAAAGGAATATAAATTTTTGTATGTATTTTGAGCCATTTTCAGTTCTCTTTTGCAAAGAAGTAGCGTAATCGTACTATTGTTTCTTGATTTGAAAGTGTTGTAAGTGTTGTTTTCAGTCATAAAAGAAAATTTGATTGTTCTTGATAGTCGATTACACTGTTACTCTTGTATTTGATTTGAATTAGTAGTTTTTCAAGTGTTGAAGGCAAGTTTTCATTTCCAAATCGCAAAGTGTCGTCATTGTCCTCATTTTGTCTTGAAAAGAAACTTGTTAGTAACATCGCTTTGAAAAATAATTCAGATTTGCGCTTAGCTTTCTTCTTAACATTCACACATTAAGAAAGCTGAAAACAAATACATGCACATGCATTTGCACTTAGACTTTTTGTTGGTTTGATTTAGGGCAGTGCATATAGTGTGTTCTCTCTGCTCTATGTTGAAAGAACGCCATCTCTCTTTCCTTAGTAGCTAGGATTTTCATTGCAGAAAGAAGATTAAACGACTGTTTATCATCTTAGATTGCATTTTAGAAATTGTACATCTACATCACGCGGTGAACCTGAAAGGAAAGTTTCTTAAGCAAGATCAACTGGAAAATAAATTTAATGAATCAAAAAGCGCTTTGGAACCTAATGCACAACATCTAGAAGTCTAGGCTAGAGACGTATTTCGGCGTCGTTAAGCCTGGTAGCTGTTGTTCTCATTGTTGGTTGGGTGATTCCTCCACCTTGAGATGATAAGTGCCAGTACGGACTTGTGCTGCCACGTACCGTCGAGTATATATTGGGAGACCACAATAGGCTTTATCCTTTATCCACAGGAAGCCGTGTCTGTCACCCTATCGATCACAATGCACTGAGCACAACATTCGGGAAGATTGACTGCCGTACCGTAAAAAGTATTTTGCAGTTTTGCGATAGGTTTGGTAGTCCCTCTGTCTAGATTTCCAGAGTAGTCCCTTTCGTTCCTTTTCAGACTCCTTAAAGGAAATGGTCCATCTGAGCACTTGTCACTTCAGGCTCATTAAAAATCGAAGGTGACTAGAGTCATCTTTTGTTTTTTCTCGACTCTTAAAAATTGAAAAAACAAGTTGTTTCAAAGCATATAAAATTTATTTTAAATAGAATAAATATCACCTTTCCTACGTTGGTCTTAGGTTGAGAAGAATGGAGCCCACCAACCAAGGAGTTCCCCTTTGGGGAAATCCTAGTCCTTTCTCCTCTTGGGGAGATGTTGGTGCACCCCATATGGCCACATTGTCGCTTCCGGGATTGAAAATTGGTTTGCCCGTATGGCTCTTCTCAACTTCTATCATTCAGAACCCAGTGATTCCTGAACAATCAATTCAGCAACTAAACGATACCAAAGTTACCCCCCAACCCTCTACTTCGTCCAATTCTTGCTCTCCTTCCTCTTCACTTGATGAAGCTGGTAAGGCAAAAAATCAAGTAACCAAGAAGAAGAAGGAGAAGAAGAAGAAGGAGCCAAAGGTGAAAAGGGGCAACCAAGCATCGTCTAGCGAAAATCCACACACTGCACCGACCAGGCCTAAATCGCCATGTGTCATTTGCAAAGGATACCACTATCATCGAGATTGTCCTTGCATCCCTCGGATCTTAAGGGACTGGTCTCCCCGTTTGCACAATCCGGTGTCGTCAACCTCTGATGATCATGTTGAAGGTACACCGTCAACTAGTGAAAGTGAAGCCCCTAGACAAAAAGGAAGGTGTATATTTCCTTGTAAATTGTGTGAAGGTGATCACGCCATCCACCGTTGTCCCTTCTTAGACGAGACTAAAAGAGTTTTGTACGACTGTTCGGTTTCACCGTTACGACTTCCTCCAGGATATAAGAAACTCTTGCCGAGTCCGTCACTAGTTGAAAATCCGGCTGACACGCCCTTGTGGTTGGCCAAAGTGTCTGTCATTGAAGATAAACCATCTGAATCCACACCAGATGAAAGTCAAAAGGTCGAGGCGGTAGTTTACCCGGTCTTGCCTTCAGAGGATCCATCTTCAGATGATACAGTCATCGAAGAGAACAAGGATGACACCGTCCAAATTCTTTTCGTAAGCACAGACTTTGATGAACATGGGGGCAGTCTACCCATTCCTCTACCACAGGAAGGAAGTTCGTCAGAGTTGTATCCGACCGTCTATTCGGTCCCACCTCCAAGCAACCTGGTTGTTTCCTTCGATTGGATTCTACTAGGCAGACCTTGCTTACCAGGTAGTGTACCATTTCGAATCATCGCTCAAATATATATAATGGTCATGGTCGGTACCATCATAGATGAAGGGGCTTCTATGAGTATCCTTTCCTCAACTGCTTGGAAAGCGCTTGGTTCACCATCGCTTTTGCCTGAGATGAGAAATCTAACAGGCTTTGACAAAGGAACCAGTCGACCGTTAGGGATCCTTCCCAATGTGCTGATAACGTTGAGAAGGAAAACCGTTCACATGAACGTAATGGTAGTCCAAGGACCCCTAGATTATAATCTACTCCTTGGACGAGACTATATTTATTGCATGGGAGCCATTGTCTCCTCACTTTTTAGAGTAATGTGTTTTCCGCACGAAGGAAGAGTGGTCAAGCTTGTAGACCAGCTTTCATTCCCCGGTTCACACATAGAAAATAGTCATATACCAACCCTGAATGGTCTTTTAACGCAAGGAATGTCTCATCAATCCCCAGTCCATCCTCCTGATGAGTGCAAGTGATTCAGAGGATATGACTGAAACCCAGGGGGCATGCACCCTAGCCTGTTTCGACAGGAAAACCTTGGGTATAGGGTGGGTTTCCGCGGAGAGTATATGACTGGCTTGACACACCCGTCCATTTTGGAAAATGGGATTAGACCGGAATAATATACCTCTGTTAAGGTAGGCCTTTCCCGATGAAACAAATGTTTTGTCTGCAAATTGAGGGGTAACCTGAAAAGGTAGGCCTTTCTCGATAAAACAAATGTTTTGTCTGCAAATTGAGGGGTAACTTGGAAAATCTACTTCACTATACCTGGTGGCATGCAAACCTTTTGGCGTGCAAGCGAAGAGCGACCATTTATTTTTTAAATTTATAGGTCCTCTAACCCTTTAAACTTGTAGGATTGGTCGTTTCCTAACTTGCATAAAGAAAGGATGCGGGGCAAAGCTTTGAAGTAATGTCGTTTTTATATATGAGACATCCTTATTATACAACTGGATTAATCGAGTAGTTTTAACGTGAAATTCAAGCTCATTAAAAAATAAACATAAGCAATGAGCAAATGTTCCCCCATAGTTTAAGCTCATTAAAAAATGAAACATTCTCCTGTAAATAACCGTTGTGAATGTATTACCATCAGCCTTTGAAGCCTTGTTCATGTTCTCATCATCACCTCCACTTTGTTTTGGCCAATCATTCACCTCCATCTGATTGTTTACCCTTTTGAGGAACAGCTGCGAAGAGTGATCCTGTTAGCCATCCTTGTGACACTGCCGTGATTGGAAAATTCCAAACCTTACCTGGAATTAGTTGCTACCCATACTTATCACTCATTCCTCAAAACACGAGTCTCCTTTAAGCTCTTTTCAACTGACTCGTAAAATATGAAAATATTACCGAGCCATTGGCCTCTCCAGCTTGTTAAAGGGACCGGAAGTGCTATCCCTCCTTTATATTTTAATCTTTTTGGACTTGAGGGATTATCACACAAAAAGATTGAGTGCTTGCTTTGTTCGGCTCGTTAAAAGTACCGAAAACCCATCCCTTTTGTATTGTTTTATACTTTTTCGGACTCAAGGGATTATATGATGAAAAAGGATTATTGGAGTTTTCTTTACACCCCTTTTTCAGACTCTCTAAAATTGAAAAGGACTGAGTTATCCTTGTCGTTAAACTCGTTAAAACCGAATAGCGACAAACTTGTCCATATAGACAAGAACGAGTTTCACTATCGCTAGGCTCGTTAAAACATAGCGATGGGTTTGCCCGAAGGGAAAATTATAGAACAAGCATATGTTATCCTCCTCAAGCTTGAAAAAAATAAAGAGGTACTGGTCAGCAATGACTGGGGAAAATTGGGAAGAAAACTTGAAGAAACTTTATCGGTAGCAAGTCGCTCTTGAACATGACACTTTCATTCCGCATCCGAGTCGGGTTGGGTTGTTCCATTCACTGGTCACATCCCCATGGTTCCGTCACACCATCCATATTTGGGGTTAATGCTACCGATCCATCATGTCAGTGTCGTCGATATGTTCAAGAGAAGTCGCTCAGAGAATTCACCTGTGTCTCACCCACTGCAATACATTCACGCTCCATTCTTTCATGACCGCCACCCTGAACCTTATATCACCAGATCGTTTTCACCTCCATTAAAATCATTTGCTCCGTCCATGTCATTGATGTGGGATTCATTAAGGCCCTCCTATGATGGATCGCTTCTTGTCGACATCATCTCACTATCCAAGAAGTCGATCTAGGAACAACCCTTTCAGTACTTTGAAGCTTGCATGCCTCAATGGAAAGTTCTCACTTCCGGCGATAGGTTTACATCAATGGCCTTCGACAGAAATATTTTGCGTGGTGTTCGATGCCAAGTCCCTTATTCACACCATGTGAATTGTACTGTAGTACCTTGAGGGTCATCATCATTATCGGTGATTCCTCTCGCGCTTGTTAACAGCTTACATCATTGGCTGGTAATCAGGCGATGTCTTTCCATGTTCGACTCCAGAACATTTCTCACATGGATCGACTTTTACTTTGGGTGAAGATTGAAGGAGATTGAAGACCCCGGATCTAGTTTCATCCATCCGGGCTGTGATATATATTTAGGAAAATAAAGACGTCAAATGTATATCATTACCGCACAGATAATCATCCAATCTAAGGGATGATGGCTCTACCAGGATCATCAATCTACACTCAGACGATTGTTTGTCTTATGTAAATGAAAATGAATTTATAAAGCTGAGCATGGGAATGCCCGCCTCAGCTAGATCATGAAAATATTATGAAGATAATGTATTGTATTGTATCTTATTATAGGTCGCCTTCCAACTTGAAAGAACTTCAGATCCTCATGATAAAGCATTTCACCCGACATGAACATATTAACGACCTCATGCTTTAGGGGGCAACTGTTATAGACATTTTTGGGCACTGCAACCCCAATTATAAATGTCCATAAACCAAGGGCTCTTAAGTCCCTAAAAGTGTTGTTCCAACCTCTAAAAGAACAAGGTCAACTGATTACATCTTCTCCCAGAAGTTCTCCATGAAAAACTGCTCAGAACTGGTCAAAACTGGACCATCTCACCTGCTCCATGGTCAAAGTGCGCTGCATCCCACCTAAATACACACAGTAGGTGTGATGCATCTTGAAAATCCCTTCTATGGGGTGCGATGGGTGAGAGTGGACAAATGGCAAGGTCAATTTGTAAGGTGGAGGATCATGGAATCTTCTAGAAACTTCTCCTGTGACACTTGTCTCTCTGCATTCGCCCAGGGATGAGTAAGAGATCATCAATCTCCAAGCGGAATCAATAACTATCAGAGAGAGGACACAAATCAACTCTCAAACGCTGACTCACCCCCCTTGCAAACATCTATATATGGATCCCTCATCCCAGAGATCCAGAGGCTGGAATTTTGTATCTTGTAAGGAAGTGTTGCTGGTTTCTTGGTGCAATATCATAGTGTTGGGTGATCTAAGCTTTTCATGAGGTGAAGAAGGGCTTTCTTGCTTAGAGGATGATGCTGGGTCAGAACAATTGGTTGTAATCCTCTTTGCTCTTTCTTGATTATCAATAAAGCTATTCAAGTTTTCCTCCACATTCTTGTATAATTGATGTTATGTGCATTTGTGTGGTCAATATATATCTGGTCCTATATTGTTTATGATAATAGATCTATGTTCTTGGATAGTGTTATGCTGCTTTGATTGTACAGGTGCTCTGTGAAGCTGGGTAGACATGGAAGCGAGTAGCAAAGATCTATCAGAAGGGAGAGGAATCGAGCAAGGAACCAAGCGCAAGATAGAGGTTGGTCTCCTTATTCCCCTCTTATATATTTCTCATAAAGGAAAATGAAAGTAGTTTTAGTTTGTTTGTTTCTAAGGTAGCTACCAGCCTTAGTGGGACTAGCAGCTCTGCATAGACACTAGTTTTCCTGATAACATTCCCTTTATCATATTTATATTTATGAGGGCATTTGGCAGCATAATGACTGACTCTACCATAGACAAAACATTTGAAAGGTAATTTACCTCTTAATCTTCCAGAACCTTGTTGAAGGTTCTTGACAAAGTTTGCTTCTTCTTCTCCTTCTGAAATATGTCCTGATTCATTGAGTTCTTCTTTTCCTTTTGCTAAAGCTTTGGATGTGTCTTCTCTCATATCTAATGGACCTCCTTTTCTCATCTCAAAGGTAGTTAAGATTCCGTGAAGCTATGTCATAGTAATAGTCTGTAGATCCTGCTTTTCTTCTATGGAATATGCTTTTGATTCAAATTTAGCAGACAAGGATCTTAAGAATTTCTCAACCAAGGTAACTTCCTTTATCTCTTCACCCGGATTCTTCATGGAATTAACAACCTCATCTATATGCAAGAAGTAACTAGCTATACTTTCATCATTGTGCATCTTAACAATTTCATATTGAATTCTGAGAGCTTGTAGTTTAGCACGTTTTACCTGAGAGTCTGCTTCATAGCTTAGAATGATTTTGTCCCATATTTCTTTGGTTGATTTGAGCTACATAACTTTGACAAAATCTGATTGTGATAGACTTCCTAATAATGTATTGATAGCCTTGGCATTGGTTTCATATTTATTTTTACCTGTCATATCTTTAGGAATTATTGATGGAAATGTATATCCTCCTTCCCCCAGACATCTATTACAAGAGATTGAAGATAGGTTATGGTTCTTACCTTCCAATAAATGAAGTTTCTCCCATCAAAGATTGGCGGTCTGATGGATCCCCTACTTTCTTGATTACTCATGATGATGGATTTGCCTTCAAGCGATCAAGCTTCTTCTAAAGGAACTACTTTGATAACAATTGTTGGAAATAATAATGAGAGGGGGGGGGGTGAATTAGTATTATCAGATCAATAATTTAATTTCCAAAACTGATTTGTATACGCTACTTTAGCTCAATGAACTAGTGTGTATATGCAACTATACTTAATGAAAACAACGTATATGTAGAGATCTTTTCATTTACCCAAATTACCATGTAGTGAACTTTAATCAGTATATCAGCAATTCATTGGACAGTGCAGTAAAAGAAGAATAAAGCATCACACATAAGAAACACACATAAACACCAAGAAATAAGGTGGAAACTTAATGTGGGTGAAAACCACCTGCTGTAATCGTCTCTATCTTCTTTTAATAATAAGAAAATTCTATTTACAATTTTTGTACTGGTGCAGCCTTATACCAGTATGCAGGCTTCTACCTGCAGAAGGATACAACCTTCTCTCATTCTCCAGCTTCTACTGGAAGGGAGATACAACCCCCTAGCTCTTGTACTAGTTGATATGTTTACTAGTACGTAGGTGCCATCCTATAGAAGGCTACACCTTCTCCTTTCATCCAAGGACCACATTTCATAAATTTTTAGACTAGATCCATTAGCAACATCATTCAATCATCAAATATATCTGCATCAACCAATCTCCTATTGAACCAACCACAACCAAGTCAATCAATCACATTGACAACCCATCAATCTGATCTTTCAGAATGCTGTCACCAGAATACAATAACCAGAACCTAAGCTAGAATCCAGAATACTACAACAACAAACATCAACAACTAAAACATAGATTATAAGGTATACACTACTTTCTTGTGTCGAATCTGCGTGTATACATGCTTTTCTCAAAACCAACCAGTGTATACATCTGTAAATATTAATTCATAATTATGTAGCTATACCAGACTTCAGTTATACCCAAATCATATCATTTACAGAATAATATACATGTGTCAGTATTTAGATCTAGAATATTCATGAGAAAAAACACATAATGATAGTTCACTTTACGCCTTAAGATCTCGATCCATCATTAGATCTTATCCACCATCAACTGCTAAGGTTCCTCCTTGATTCAGATCCAGCAATGCACCATAACCCAATAACCTGCATACTAGATCTCACTCTTCATCAGATATTCAATACTTGAGTACTGTGGCCTAATGATTTTCTCCTACTTTTATAGTTTTAGGCCTTTCTCAATACCATGGACCAAAACCACTTAGGACCAATACCTTGGATCAAATACCTAGGGTCAATACCTCGGATCAAATACCATGGACTAATACCATGGTTCAAAATACCATGGACCAAATACTTCAGACCAAAAACTTATTTTTCCAAGGTATACGCGCTTTTCCTTTTGTGGAAGTTCATGTGTACGTATACACAAGTTGTATGCAGTGAACCTGTGTGTATACGTGGCTTGGCCAATGGTGAACTTGCGTATACCTCTCTTTCTTCATTCTATGCAGTCTGATCTGTAACTCTGTGTTGTTAACCTAGTATACTGTGATCTTTCATCTGAGTGAGTTTCCTTCTGAACTGATTCCTTGAAGCTGCCCTGCATTTCATCACATCTATAAACACTACTGTCATGCATTCTGTCACATCTCATATCTCTTCTGTAGATTCATCTAGTTGCCATATACAAGTGAGTTGTTCTGCTATAAGTGGGTTGCCATCAAGTACAACACATACATCATAATGCCAACATAGTAAGTCTCAGTTCTAGGACCCACTTCCTTAACTAGAACTAAGAGTTCGAGTTAGGTTATAGTGGAACTCGTCTCCTATTTACCCTTACAAGTTTGTGAATTTGGGTAAATGTGAGAGGAGGCATTTACATTTTTTGAGTAATGAGATGATAATCTGAGAGTCTCTCTTTACTATTAGCTTGGAAATTTTTTTTTGATAGTTTATTATAGATCATATTCAAGAGAAAAAACATAACTGCATTATTGCTATTATAACCCAAAGCATCAATGAGTACTTAAATGATCTATCCCTAGTTGTTCTCATTAACCCATTGATGTTATGCAATCACGGATTTCATTTAGTGGAATGGCTAGGAACAACGGTTCATAGCTAAAAAAATGACCCTTTCATGGGAAATCATATGCCAATATTGGGTTGACCAAGGATGTTTTAGGATAATTTCACAAATGTTAATCTTGATAATCTCCTAGATAGATTTGGATGGTAAGTTTTTACTATGACATACACATTGGATGTGTTCCTTCTAGATTTCCCATAGGAGGAGACTTGAAAAGATGTGCTAAGCTCAATTAAGGAAGTGATTGATAAAAACATCACTTTTTCCATTAGCAATAATGATTTTGTTACAACTTAGTGTCTAATATTCATACTATTTAACACTTTCTTTAACTTTGAGCTTAGTGCATCCCCGGTGATATGTGGATAACTTTAAGAATATCTCAAAGAAAAATAAAATATCCTTTTTTTTTGTTTATACATGTAATCTGACATTATTTTATATTTTTTCTATACGATTCGCAGTCCACCCCCGATGTTCAATAATGGCTAGCAGTGACTACAAAATATTTGTATCAAGAATATCTACCCAAAAGGATCACTTTCTACTGGCTTAACCACAAAGCTTGCCCCAAGGGTGTCTAGAGAATTGAATCTATGACCTCTCCCTAGTAATGGTGCTTTAAAAATGAGAACTCCCCTCAAAACTATGTAACCACATATTATATTTAAATTTAAATTATAAATACTTATAAAAATATATATATATATATATATATATATATATATATATATATAATTTAATTTTTATTACGGATGAATATTTAATTTTATATTTTGTTCTTATCATTAAATCATAATTATATTTTTCTTTAACATATAAATATAATGTAATTTTTAGAATTTTTTTTTTAATATATTGAAATTAATATTATATTATTTAAAAATGTTCATAAATGTTTTTTCTTTTAATTATACAAATAAAAATTAAAACATATTAAAAATACACGTTAAAAGCAATAATGAATACAAAGATTATGATCGATAAAATGAAAATGATCAAGACACTAAATTACCTAATACATATACAAAATAATTTTTAGTGTTAGTAATCAACCATATATGTGACTTTATATATTTTTGTTTTCATATATTTTTATTGTTGTTGTTATTGTTATTATTATTTTTATTTTTTTTGTAAGCTGCGGTGATTCTATTATCTACAAACAATTATACAAGTACAAAACTTAGGGGCCTCAGTCTGCCCCGAAGGGAAAACAGCGCTGAGGCTCCTATACTTCCAACAATCAAAAACGTTATCAAACTGGACTTCAGGAAACTAAAGAGAGAAGACAGCCCACCACGCAGGGCGGCAAGAACCACAAGACTGAAAGGGCAGCCGGAAAGGATAAAATACCCACCTCGGCTCCCAAGAGAAGAAGAGACTAAAGCAGAGCTGAACCTACAGAACTAGAAGAAGGGAGTCCGGACCAAGCCCAAGGAACTACCCACCGAGTGTGGACTCACTTGGTCGACTTTTTTTCCCTTTCTTCTTGCCGACTTTGACCCAACCATTAGGACCATGTTGGTCAAGAACAATTTGAAGACTGTTTTGGACTGGAGGCGAAAGCTCCTTGTCTGAATCCGAAGGAGATGACTCATGAGTTCGTTTCTGGGTGTTGGGAGGGACTATTGCTTCCTCGTGACGCACCGAGGGAGAGACCTGTTCTGTCATTTCTTCTACGACTTCCACATCTTCCTCCACGTCCTCTTCATCTGAGCTGGAAAACACGTCCATTGGGGGAGGATCATGAGGCTTCCAGCTTTTATCTTTTGGCTTGGATTTGGCTTTCTTTTTTTTTAATGGCATTGAAGGACACGAACTTTGAAGGTGCCCTGTGAGATGACAATATCGGCACCGAAATGCTGTATTCTCGTAATCCAGAGGTTGAGACCAATGGAAATCACCTATTTTGAGAATGATCTGATCAGGAAGTCCCTTGCTTATGTCTATTTCTGCGCAGATTCTGGCATAGGTATAAATTCCTTTTAGCCCTCTTGAGGGATCTGTTTCAAGGAAACGACCTAAGGAGTTGCCGATGGCTTCAAATACAACAAAGCTCCATAAATGCGCCGGAAGGTTAGGGAGTCTAACCCAAATCGGGAGTTTGGTGATGACTGCTGTGGAAGGATCAAACTCTGGGAACCACGGAGTAAGGAACAGACCCGCAGAATTCCAAAACCAAGGGCCTTTAGTTAAGACTCTTTGGTAATCATCACTGTCAACAAACACTGTTATAAAGAAGCCTTTAGAGCATAAAAGAACCTTGCAATTATTGGTCCAATTTGCATGAATCCATTGGTACAGATCTGCTGTACTAGGCCAAAGACCATTGAACCTGCAGATGATGCCATTCTCTGCATACATCTGATAATGCCTGTCCAACATGGGATGTGCTAATTCAATGGAAGGAATATCCTCCGACTTGTCCACTACGAAGGGTTTGGGAGCTGGAGCAGGGGGAGCTCTTTCCTTGGGCTTCTTAGAATGGACTGCATCTTTATAGGAAAAGGCTGCAGCTGAAGAGGACTGTCCAGCAGCACCCCCTCGCAAACGCATGGACAGGGTAATGGAGGCATTTCTTTGAATATTATAACAGGACAGGGGACAGGTATCTTCCAATTGTTTACCTTCATAAAGGAGACGCTGATACATTGTTGGAATCCCCGTCTTTTTTTCCATGAGTAGCTTGAGATCCTGCACCAGATCTGAAGATCTCACCCAATGCAGCATTGACTTGCCGGAGATGTGTGCGATCAGAATCTGGAATGGTTTTGAAATTTCTGTTTTCCGCTGGCTACCGTAATCCTTTCCAGCGCTCTCCGTTTGAGCTGAGACAGAGAACAAGCCCCTGTTTGGGCTAGAATCACGCAGGGGTATTTTGTCAAACATATCATCTGCATCCTCCTTGGTTCCGCCAATAAAGGGTTGCCGACGCATTCGTTCATGAAGGTTGCGTAGCTCGGCATTGAGAGCTTCTTTCTGTTTACTTTCCCCGTACTTATGAAGTAGGGATTCAGTCTCTTCCCTGTTAAAAGAGTTGGGACCACCGCCTTTGACGTTCTTGATGTGCTGAGCAGCACCGACGATCCTGGGAGCTATGGAGTTCAAAGCATAAACAGTGTCTCCGCCTGCCACTCCGAGAGCCAGAGCGCCCCCGAATGCAGCATTTCTCGTTCTTTTAGAAGTGGTACCCGCGGCGTATCCAGCTGCCAGTGCTCCCGCCACTATGACAGCACAATCCCTGTATCTCGCAAGGGCATACAGACTTTCGACACCATTCTCAGGCCCCGAAAGTTGCTTCTCGCTTCCAGATATCAGTTGCGCAGAGGTAGGAGCTTCGCCCGCATTTGCTTCAGGAGCCATCGAAACCCTTACCTTGGTATTCTCGCTCCTTTTGCATTTATCTCTGCTTCGCGACCGGTTCGAAAGAGCGTACGAGGGTAAGAACTTGGGATCTGCAGAGGAGGAGACCTGCGAGTATAGCCACCCAGGGAGCGAAAGAGCGGGAGCTGGGAACGCCATTGTTTCTTCAAACTTGCCGTTATTGTTATTATTATTATTTCTTATACTTTTTGTAATTAATAAAATCATAAATATTTTTTTTTAGGAAAATAATTAAATTTTTTTTTTTTTTTTTTAAATTAGGTTGAGTCTAATCTAAGGCTAATACATCAATTGCATGGAAGAATAATTTACTCATTAGTGCGATGGTATCACTATGATTATTAGGAGGTAGTTTGAACTTGGAAAACACTTTGTATAGTTTAATTCTCTTTAAAAGTGACTTTCATCCTCAACTCCTCCTCCCCATGACGTTTGAAACTAAAACATACAAAAAAATAATAATAATGATAATAATGATTTATATTTGTAACCATGATATTTCAAATCATATAATTAATGAGCATACGAAAATTTAATAAATTTAATTAATAACATACAATTAAAAATAAAATTATCTCTAAATATAAAAATATGAAATATATATAAAATATAAATGATAGTTATAAAATAGCATGCATTTGATCATATAAATTAAAATAATAATTCATATTTGTAATCATTGCATTTTAGAACTTCATATTTAAATTTAATTATTAAGTATATAAAAATTCAAAATTTATAATATTTTTTTCTTAGGTTATATATTTATCTAGCTATGTATATTATTAATGTTATGTGTATCACATTAAAAATTTAAATTATAAAAATTATAAAACATGTTAAAGAAAATTGTTATATATATTTTAGGTTTTAATAAAATTAAAAATGAAGATGTGAAATTGATATAAATATAAATAATATTATTAATAATCAACATAAATTCAATTTAACTCTAAATCTATTAAGTGACTAGTATAGATCATTCTTAACCATGGAACTACTAAGCACTAAGGGATCAAATATCTTGATATGAAAATTTAAAGTTGACACATCATGTGATTAAATCCTTTTTAGTGCTTGATAAATTCATGGTTAAGATGAATCTACAATGATTTTCTCTCTCTCCATATATAGACCATGTGTAATTTTTCATCATTTAAATTGTAAGTTTGAATATTTTATTACTATTACAACCACATTAAAATATTAATGTGGTTGATGTAGCCAAAGGTTTCATAAATATAAATAAAAAAACTATTGCAACACGAAGAATGCCTTACTAATGCAAACAATTACTTGATTAACCATCTATAAAAAGATTATGGGTCAACTTTAACTTAAGAAAAAAAATGAATTATAAATGAATGTTATCAATATTAGTGAGGAAATTATTAGGGATGAACTTATTAGAATTATAATAATCTCAAATCCATAGGAAATTGTTGGGTGGGGAGCCAAGTGGCACCAATATAATTTTTTAAATTTATTAAAAGTAATGGACCATTTCGCTAAATAAAATTTTCTGATATATAAATGAATGTTATAAATAATAATAGAAACTTATCATGGAGGAACTTATTAGAATTGGAATAATCTTAAATCCCTAGGAAATTGGTGCGAGGAGCCACGTAGCAAGAATCTAATTTTTTTAATTTATTAAAAGTCAACACAACCTAACAAAATTTTAATACATTTCAACCCTTGATAAACATTACGACTGAGCATATGCTTAGCATATTCCCTTGAGAATCAATCTAGACCCTCAATTAAAAAAAGAGGTCAACAGACCCTCATCCACCTTAAGTTGAAATTAGAAGCCTTCGACAATTAAACACATACATATTTTTTTGCATATATGTGTTTGTGTATTTTGTTTACTTTTAATTATTTTAACTCTTTAAATTTGATATAAAATTATATTATTTAACATTGACATCAAATTTTTTTATTTATAAATCCAAGAGTGAAAGTGAAATATTTTTACCACATCTCTTTCATACTGGATTGCAATATTAACCATGAACCAAGTGAGTAATGAGAATATGATTATTGACTATTTTATAATGATTTTAATTAAAACTAATCAAATATGTATAATTATTTATGGTTTTATCATAGTCCACTTTTTTTTTTAAGAATGTATAAATTTTTAAAAATACACATGTCAATTCGACGTTGAGCAAAACTGGAATCACACATCTTGTTGAGATGTAGAATGTGCCTCTCCACCCAACAAGAGGAATAAAATCTTTGTAAACATTACCTCAATTTTTGTATTTAATAAAGAGTTTACATCTTAAAAAAATTGATCTTGGTAAATATGCATTTAAGATAAATATATACTAGAACTTAAAAATATAATATATTTTATATATCAATTTAGATCCATGTCTTAACCACGGATCTATCCTCTAGCAAGAGGATCAAATATCTTGATATGCAAACTTCCAAGGAGATCAAATACTTTGATATGCAACGTTAAAGTTTACACATCATGAGATTTTATCCCTTTTAGTAATTGATAAATCCACGTTGGCATTATGAGACAAGTGTTGTCCTTGATGGCAAATAACACAGATGACAGATCATAGTGCAGCAGGTCAGTAGCAAGGAATTGATGATCAGACTACAAGAATGAAGAGAGAAAAGTATATATGCAGGTTCACTAATGCAAAGCCGCGTATACACGCGGGTTAGACGTTCCAAAGTCGCGTATGCGTATGCACGCACATTCATGCATGGAAAGGCATGTACATGTGGGAGAACTTATTTTTGGTCTGTGGTATTTAGTACTTGGTACTTGAACCTATGGTTTTGGACCATGGTATCTCGTCAGAAGTGTTGATCCGAAGTATTGGGTCCATGGTATTGATCATTTATGGTTTTGGATCATGGTATTGAGAAAAGCTTAAGACTATAAAAGGAGAAGAAGATCATTAGTCAAGGTATGGAAAAAGTCTTGAATATCTGATGAAGTATGAGATCCAGTATGTAGGTTATGGGTTCATGATGCTTTGCGGTTGATGGAGAACAAGATCTAAGGATAGATCGGGATCTAATGACTTGGAATGAATCATCTCTATACGGTTTGATCTTGCTTATTCTAGATTTGTATACTGACGCATGTAATGTTCTGTAAATGTTATGATATGGGTATGACTGATGTCTGGAACATCTGCAAATTTATGAGAAAATATTTGTAGATATGTACGCGGGTTGACTTTGGTGAAAGTGCGTATGTACGCGATTTTGGTTCGTCATAGTAGCATATACATTATGATCTATGAAATTTGAAGTTGTAGCTGGATCTGGTTATTGCTGCAGAGTTCTGTTGTTTGTTCTGTGTTCTGGTGAATGTGTTGTTGACAGGGTTTCAGTGTTTCAGTGATTCAGAGATTGATGATTGATTTTGTGCTTCAATGATATTGACAGGTCCAGTATGAAAATTGGATGAAACGTGGCCTTCAGATTATTGTGTTGTGCTTCAGGAGTATCCAGTCTGAAAATGTATGAAACGTGGTACCTGGAGGAAGAAAGAGAAGGTTGTAGCCTTCTGTAGGTCACAACTACGTACTAGTACATCAGCTAGTACAAGAGCTAAGGGGGTGGTAGCTCCCTTCCAGTAGCAGCTGGAAAATGAGTAAAGGTTGGAGCATTTCAGTAGGCCAGCACCTACGTACTAGTAAATGGATTGGCTAGTACAAGAGCTAAGGGGGTTGTAGATCCCTTCCAGGAGAGTCTAGAGAACAAGAGAAGGTTGTAGCCTTCTGCAGGTAGAAGCCTGCATACTGGTATAAGACTGCACCAATACAGAACTATTGTAAAAAGTTTCTTATTAAAAAGAAGATAGAGACGACTTGTAGCAGGTAGTTTTCACCCACATTGGATTTCCACCTTATATCATGGTGTTCATGTGTGCTTCTTGTGTGTGATGATCTGTTCTGTTTTACTGCTTCTGTTTACTATTCATATGGTTAATAATGTTTTGATGCACTCATTAAGGTTCAACTAACTAAATCATAAGTTTACTGGATATACGCTGGTTGCATTAATCACAGTTGCATATACACGCGGTTTGCCTTAATTGAAGTAGCGTATATGAATCTGAATATGGAAATGAAAAAGTTTTATTGATTTAATAATACTGATTCACCCGCCCCTCTCAGTATTATTTCCAACAATTCGTAGCTAAGATGGATTATAATGGTTTGCTCTATCCATCTCTCTCTCTCTATATCATGTGTAGGTTTGAATATTTTATTGTTAAACATACACATATTGTCTTACCTGTCTTTATATATGTGGGTGTATATATTATATATTCTTATAAATAGAATATTTTCTTTATTACTTTAGTTGTGTAAAGTTCATACAAAAATTATATTATTTAGTATTGACATTAAAATATTTTATTTATAACTACAAGAGTAAAAGTGAAATATTTTTAGCACAAAATAAAATTATTAAATATTTTATAATATTTTTAGTTAAAACTAATCAAATATCATTAAACCCATATTAATTTTTATTTAAAATATATATAGAAACACGTGTCGATTCCTTATTAATAACTAATAAAATCATATAGACCCCACTTTTGGTTCCCCCATGTGACCATATCATAGTCAAATCATGAAAGTCATGTAGAAGAGCATCTTGTGCCTGGCTTGCAGCATTTATGTTGTTGGAATAGACCATATCGTGGATCCATCTGCTCCCTTTTGGGTACACTCTTCTTTTAGGTACTAGATGTAATATATCATTGTGTTCTTGGAGATTAGCATCTAATACTTTTGTATTTCTTAATTTCCAAGTAGGCTTCCAACTTTCTTTGTATTCTGACCAACTGAGATTATTTGGAATTGTTCTAAGCACTTCTTTTTGTTGGCCTTGATCCCATTCTGTTACTATTATCATCACATGTTCAGCTGGCTGAATAAATTCTCTACTGAGAAAATCTGGTAGATAATTTTCTTTCCCTTTAATATGCTCCACTTCGAAATCAAAGTTGGTGAACAAATCCTGCCACCGAACAAACTTGGCTTCACCTGGCTTTTTAAGGTCTTTAGTTAAGACTTTTTTCATAGCCGAGGCATCAGTCCTTAGCAAGAATTTTTTATTTACAAGATTTACCTCAAATTTATTTATACAATTCCAGGCGGCTTTAACTTCCTTCTCTATAGTAGAATAATTTTGTTCCACTGGATTCCAAGTTCCTGAAGCAAATTGTACAATTTGTTCTGCACCTTCCTTTTTCTATTTGAGGATGCCTCCCCAACCAATATTGCTTGCATCTGATTCTATGATCTTGAAAGCATTGTCATCAGCAACATAAAGGATAGGCAGTGTCTTGAATTTACCTTTGATTCGTTGAACAACTTTGGTATGGGCCTCAGTCCATGGAGGTGGATTTTTCTTGAGCCTTTGATTTAAAAAACTTCTATTATTTGCACAATCTTGATAGAAGTTACTCACATAATTTAGACATCCTAGAAATCTTTGAAGCTGGTTTTTATCAATAATAATGTCAAGGAACTTTTCAGAGAATTCTAATGCATGTTTCTACAAGGATATTTGGCCATTGAATATGGTATGGCCGAGAAACTTTACAGAGGTGTGGAATACCTATATTTTATTTTTGCTTAAAACCAAACCGTTTCTTTTTACCAATTGTACAAATGTCTGTACATGCTTGAAATGATCTTGAATATTTTTCAAAAAAATTAAGATGTCATCAATATAGACCAGGAACCAATCAAAGTAAGGTTTGAAGATGGAATCCATCACCTTCTGGAACTTAGAGGGAGCATGCTTCAATCCAAAAGGCATTACATTCCATTCGTAATGTCCTGCAGGCATGCTGAAGGCTGTTTTGAACTTATCTTTTTCAGAAATGGCAACCTACCAAAAGCCTGACTTTAAATCAAATTTTGAAAATATTTTTTCTCCCGCTATCCTCCCTATCAAATCACCTTTGTGGGGGATAGGATATGTATTATCTGCAAGAACAGAGTTCAGAGGTTTGTAATTGATTACAAGCCTTGGGATGCCTCTAACCTGTTCTCATCTTTTATTTACATAGAATCCATAACAGTTCCAAGGATTGTCAGATTCCCTAATGAGTCTTTTGTTCAGGAGTTGCTTTATCTCTTTTTCACACAGCTCCCTATACTCTTTGTTCATTGGGATTTATTTGCTTTTGCATGGCTTCCCACCATACTCTGTTTTGTATGGTAATTCAATTGTGTGCTATTTCTGATGCCAAAAAGCATTTGGTTCTTCTGAACAGCATTCATCCTCTATTGTCTTTTTGAGCTCAGGAATTTTCTTTTGGTTTAGAGGACTTTTCAATTGTTCTTCAATTTGTATTGAAGACTTTAGATCTTTTAGATCTATTAACTTTGCCTAGGTTCTGTCCAAGTCCCTGATTGTCTAGACCATGGTTGAAATCCTTGGGCTTGTGATGTAAGGCATTTCAATCCTTTTTTACTTTCCATCTGAAGTTGGGGCTGTAATGAAGTAGCTGGATTTATTATTCTTTAATCGTATTGAACCATGGGGTTCAACTACGGCTAGAAAGATATTACCCAAAATGCAATCAACAGGTATATCTGAGATTGCAAACTTAAGCTTTATACAATGTTGGTCAAAACATACAGAAGCTTTTGGTACTTCATATCTGAGTGTTTTATTCCCCAGACCAACAACTTTCCTTTTTGCACTAATCCAGTATTTTGCTGGAATAACTTTTGAATTTAAGATATTTACATCTACACCAGAATCTAATAATGCAGTTAGTGAAAAAATTTCTCCTTGTATACAATGATTTATTTTTACATGGTGCTGTTGCTATTCAATAACCATGATCCTCATCTCTCTAAATCCTAGAATAAGATCTTTCTGCCCTTCAATGATTTCTATATTCAAGTTTTGGTAGGAGGTTATAGTGTTCCAATCTGGAACACTTTAAAGCCGTTTTCCCTTTTATAATTATGCAATTCTAGATTTTAAACTAGAAATTTTAGATTTAAGATGGTGTATTTCTCTACTTACCTCCCCCAAGGTGAGTGAGCAAACATTGTCATGCAATTGATGTTTATGGAAGGATTTGGTATTTCACTATGTTAGTGTCAATCTTTGCAGCCTTCCTCCAGTGATAAAAAAATGCTCTTACAAAGTGATTTTAAGGTGTCAAGGTCAAATTTTGTCATTTCAGTGAGTCTTCAAGTAAAATTTGGTCACTAGGTATTAGGTCTAGGGTTTGCTTTTACTCCTTTCAAAGTTGTCCAAATGTTGGTCCATGTCACCATTCAGCTGAGTGTACCATCATTTAGAGTGTTTTCATCATCATGTTAGGTTCCAATGGGTCATTTTACACCTTGTTCATGCTTCAGTTGTGCCTAGGTAAGGTTCATTTCCCTCTCCTAGGGTTTTGAAGGTAATTTCTCTTGGATGGTCAAATCATCAGAAAAACTTGTATCCTGATGTTCATACACCTTCCCCTATCCTTAATGTACCTTATTAAACACTTCCTATCACTGATATCCCTCAAATTCCTCATTTTCGCACAAACCATGGTTTCTTGCTACAATTTTACAATTTTCTAGGCTAGGCCTATGTTTTTCCCTTTTGGACCCCTTCCCCTCACTCAATCTTTGAAATTCCACTTTCCCCTACTTCCTAACATCCCTCCCTACTTCCCAAAATTTTCTCAAGAATTTAGAAGCCCCTTATCCCCTTCATTTCACTTCATTTCGACAAATCTCCTGTTCCACACATCGGGATAGGTTTTACTCCAATGATGTTTTTGAGCAAGAAAAGAAGAATTTGGGACAAATGAGAGAGATTTTTGTCCAAAATAGGACAAGGAAGAAAAAAATCCTTCACTTTTTACACAGGTCTCATGGTTTTATAGAAATGTCAAAAATATAGTTGTCTCAGGAGAATTGATGCACCTCTGAAGAGACCTTGGGAAAATCAATATTTCTCCTAGATTGGCTGGTCAAATGACTTGCTTGATGAGTCAAATTATAACTAGACACAAGGACATTTCCAATGAGCTATCATGAGCTCAATTTGGGGTTGAGGAAGAACTTAAAAAGTTGACTGCAACAGCACTCTGCCTTTAGGCAGCCTCATTTGGCACATTTTGACCAGTCTTGGGAGATTTTACTTTTGACAGAGCAAATGAACTCGAAATTGAAAAATTCAAGTTGTGTTGGAAAGTAGACTAAATACGATTTCCAACGAGCTATCCCACGCTCAATTTTAACATCGGGAAGGCCTCCAAAAGTGTCTTGTAAAAAGCACTACACACTTGTCAGCTGGTACGGTGCACCTGGTGTAGGTTTTACACTGCAATTTGAACAGGCATGGTGCACCTGTTGAGGAAAACACACCTAGGAAGTGGCACGGTGCACCTGCTTTCTTAGCCCAAATTTCACTCAAATCATTTTGCCAAGCTCCAAATTTGTGCAATCTTCATTCAACAAGTAAGAGAAGCATTCCATAGTGCAATTGCAAAAGTTTTGATCATCATTCATGGTGTGTAAATAGGTGAAAAGGAAAACCCTAGTTTGTTGCACAGTCACATTCAAAAAACTATCTAGGGTTTCAAAGTTGTCATTGTTGCTCTTTGCTCCCCTTGCATCAGTTACATTCCCCTTCACTACACTCCCCTCATTTCATTTCCTTTACCCCTCTCTCACCTATAATCATCCTACCCCCTTATCCCCAAAACCCTAAAACTATAATATAAGTTCCCACTATTCCTAAACCGTAATTGGCATCCCTAAACCCTAACACCTAATTCCTACTATCCCTAAACCCTACAAACCCTACTCACATCACCAAACCCTACACACTCTACCTAAAACCCTACACACTCGCCCTAAAACCCTACACACTTATCCTACTCACTCCCTAAACCCTACTCACATCCCTAAACCTTGTTCACACATACATTTCCACACTCCATTCCTCATACACTCTGCCCATCCCATTCCTCCATCCTATTCCATTCTATTATCCACAAACCATTCATATATAATCACATTTTTCAAAACCAAAGGGAAACAATGGAAAGAGACAGTGATTATGGGTATGAGAAAGAGATTGAACATGACTGGGAAACTTGGTTAGAGAGGGAAAAAATGCACTTGGAGAATCTTCTGGAGAAAGAAAATAAGGAGAAAAAGATGTTGAGGCACATGGCCTATCACTATTTGGCGAGAAACAAAATCTGCAAAGCAAGAATTAGGACTTTGAAGGCCAAGTTGAGGAAAGCTTTAAGGAAGAGGAAAGAGCAAGAAAAGCTCAAGATTGTGGCTGAGGCTTCATTAGCCTAACATAGCACTTGATCCAGGACACTCAGCCCAAATTTCAAGAAATTTGGGATACTTTTTGACAATTTTGAATTTTTGGAGCAAAACACAGGTTTTTCTGCCTAGTGCGCCGCACTTTTGCTAGGGACCTCATTTGTAGGAAAACTCAGCATTTTTGGATTCCTCATGCAAAAATGTGAATGCCCACAAATGGCCAAGAAATTTTGTCAAGTTTTGAGCTTCCAAAAGGTTTAAAAACACCTCAAAAATGCCCGTTCTGCCCCTTTTTGGCCACACAGGAAGCAGTGTTGGGCGAACTCACTTTTGGAGGGGTAAATGGACACAAAATTTAGAAATTCTACATGTTCTGGAAAGTAGATAGACAGAAATTTCCAACAAGCCCACTTGGACCAAATTTGGTGCACGGGAATGCCTCCAAAATCAGCTGCAAAAAGGCTCGGCACACAGGATGGAAAATTGACTTTTTTGCCCAAAAAACTCTATTTTTCGCCTAGTTTTTTCTCAGTTTGACCTTTCTCTCTCATAGTCAAAATCATGATGTAATTTGATATAAATTGATGGAATTTGATGTAAATATGCTAAAATTTCACTCATGAAAAGGTAGTTTGAAACTAAATGAATCAGTTTCCTAGGTTTTAGAGGCACGCTGTTCCACTGCCTACTTTTCAGTTCTTAGTTTAGATATTGTTGAAACAACTCCTAAACTCATGAATTTGACCCCTAAAGCCTAGAATGAGTTGTTTTTGCCCTATATCTAGTATTTTTTTAGTCATTGGTAAAGGTTGGACTCTTGTGAATGCTTTGAGCATTATTGTACATTCATCTCTGCAGTTTGGCAAAGGAATAGACCAGGGTTTGCAGCATTTTGTGGGATTCTTGGGGCAACTTGATTTGGTATTGTTTTTCCTTCTGTAATGCAAGTTTACATGTGTTTATGTATGCCATCATCTCTCTCTATTCAGATTAACTAAATTAATCAAGGATAAAGGTAGAATTCATTGATGTTGCAGTGCTCTACCTAGGGTTTGTTTAGTTATTTATGTTCTCAACTGTTTGAAGAGGATCCCTGATACTTTCGTGCCCTCTCCAACTCCTCACCCTCACCAGTCTAAAGACTATCCATCTCACTTATTTCAAAGTACTAAACCATTTTCCTACCTCGCCCCACATAAACCTCTGCAAGATTGTGTCCATTCCCCAGACCCAAATCTGCCTTTCACATTTGAGCCAGCAAAACCAAAATTAAATTGAATCAAACTCTTCTGAGCATATACCCAGCCTAAAATCAGTCTTTACATCAGTCATCTCAAGCCTTATCAACCATATTCTTTTGAGATTGACAAGGAGAGAGCCCTCTCCCGACCTGGTAGGGCTATCTACTAGGTTAAGCGTGGTTTGATGTTACCCTAGATCCTGCCTTTCTCATCCTGAGGTAGATTTAGGCCCTAACATGCTCAAAAGAGTCATCAAAAAATATTGGCTTTTTGGAAATATTTTTGGATGACCTGGATAGATGTAGCTGATCCATGAAAGTTGTAGTAAGTCTTTCCTTCACATCACCTTCTTCAATTTCTCGGATTTGAGAAAGAATATTGAATTCTTCTTCTTCGGCTGCGGCCATCAACACCTTCTCCTTTGGTGGCGCTATGTGTGTTTCCTCAATAGAGGATTCAGTGTAAAAATCAGAACTAGAATCATAAGGAAATGCACAGTTTTCTAAGTCTAAGCATGCACAAGCTTGCATATGTGCATGTAAATCTTCACCAGATGAATCTGATGAAGAGCTGAAGGAGTCACCAAATGACTCTTCGAGTTGTTGCTGCTGTAGATGTTCTGTGATTGAAATATTGGGGCAGCGATTTGTGTTGTGATTTTTAGACCCACACTTTTTGCATTGTGTTTGGGTCTCTATTTTGACAGCTTTGTCCTGTCTGCTTAGAGGCTGATTTTTCCTGCCTCTGTTCTTCTTTGATTCTTCGCCTACTAGACATCGATTAGATGTATGTCCTGACTTACCACAAAGCCAACAGGTAAGCTTATTCCATTTTTCTTGTTTGGAAGTATGTAGGTGTATATCATAAGGCTTATAGTAATGTATCTTAGGCACACACCTATAGTGTCCCTTTCTGGTCCTTGGTGTGACTTTTCTTCTAGATGAATTGCCTTTATAGAATTTGGCAGTCTGCTTATATTCTTTTTTGGCTCGCCTTTTGGCTTTCATTTTTCTAACCAAAGGATCATCAATGGTTAGACCATATTTGTTACAGATAGATTTACTATCTGGAAGCCTTGACAACTTTTCTAAAGATCTATTTACTTTAGAACTGGTGCACAAACTGAGCAATGTTTTTGTAATGAGAGAATAAATTTCTCCCCAGGTATATGATTCGAATGGTAATTGAAACACTTTTTGCAGTTTGATCTAATCAAAAAATTTGGATGGTAGGGCTGCAAGATATACCTATTTCCATAATAAATTTTTGGAAGCTTTCACTTCATATATCCTTTGCATCTAATCTTTGTGAAAGTCTTCAAATTGTGACATTTTGTTACATTTGAGGTTCATTAATATAACCTCATGTTTGTCATCCAATTCTTCTTCAAAGCCACACTAGTGCTATAAGATCATTGAAGTTAAAGCTCTGATCATATTACTTTGAACTGACCCATCTGTAGTATGGATGATATTTCCATCTGTATATTTAAGGCATTCTTCTTCCATCTTAGCTATTAAGGCTAGGGATGATTCTATTTCCCACCATCTGAGAAGTGTTCTAGTGAAACACTGTATGATGGTCTTGCATGCTTCAATTTCGCTCTTACCCCTAAGACACGTTAGCTTATATTCAGAAAACATTACATTAATTAGTTGTTTGATTTGGCCAACGCTAAGATTATTAATATTCCATTCCTTGTGGGATTCTGGGAAGAATGTATGTGTCTCTAGAAGTTTTCCTTTTCTAGCTAGATCAGGAGCTATATATTTATTGAATTGATTTTCTAAAGGCTCATAGATGGGAAGAACCTTGGCTGGTTTTTCTTCTTCTTCTTGAAATAATGATGCCAGAGAAACATGTTCTGAAAATTCTTCCTTTTGTGATACTACCGTTTCTTTAGGAAATAAGGATGGAGATCTGTCCACTGGTCTGACTGGGTCCTGTATCTTTATGCTTCTTTTGCGTAAAAAGGAATCTGAAACTCGTTTGTCTATCTTTAATAGTGATATCTTTTCTATTTTCCCTGCCAGTTCACTTATTATTCCTTTAGTGGAATCAAATTGTTCTTCCATTTTTTCTCCTACTTTTTCTATCTTTTCCAAGGATTCTCTAGTATATCCTCTAACAACTGAAAATGTAAATTGTACATCATTGAAATTTTTATTTACATCATTCAAAGAAACTTGCATGGCATCAAATTGATTTTTAACCTCTGTAGATTTTATCACATTCATCTCCAGACCTTTAATGGTTGTGTTTGTCCAGTTTAGTTGTTCACTGGCCTTCTGAATTCTGCCATCTATTCCCAAGGCGTTATCATCCTTTAATACAATAGGAATGGCCTTTGCAGAATTTTGACCTTCTCCTAAGACAATACCTTTATAGGGAGGGAAGGTAGTTACTGTCTCAACCTTACTACCATCTAAGGCTGACCAAGAGTGAAGTGATGAAGTAGAGGCTCTATCATCGGCCATCATAACATCTTTTGTTTGTCTCATATTTTTCCAAGAATAAAAAGATATCCAGGAATTTGTTTCTTCCATATACTATTTCCATTCATGAGACAACTTAACTTTTTCTTCAATAGTATGAGCAGAACCAAAAGATTCAGCTTTTGGATGAGTAAGAAGGTCCCAATTTAACATGGCTTTCATCCATGCACCTCCAATTTTATGTTTGGGACAACCATCCATTAATGTAAAAAACTTCTACATTTCCATTACAGTAGGTTTTTTATAATCATTTGGAATTTGGCCGAATCTTGAATCAGGGATTAGTCCATTTGCATGTTCTAGGAATCCAAGCCCATATCTAGGCTTTGCTAGCCTCAATTTGCTGAATATTGCTGTTAACCTCAGATCCTATTCTTCCAAAGTAGTAATCTCATGCATCATCATGATATGTTCAGCTTCATGGGGAAAAGGTATATCTGAACATTTAGGATTAGGACAAAGATTTATAGAAGTGGTAGGTGGAGCATCTCCTGTCCTAGGGTTATGGTTTTCATGCATGACAATATCATCAAGATGACTGAGGTTAACAAAGCAGTGACACTCTGGACATTTTACTTCAAGAGAGGAAAAATTGACTAATTGTGCGAATTCAAACAATGAAATATGTTTACAAGAATTTGAACTAGAACTGGAGCAGGCTGTATCTACAAATTCAAGGTTTCTGTACAATGGTGAACTTCTGCACGTTTGGTCTATTCTTTGCCTATCAATAGTTGATCTTCAAGGGAAAGAAAGAATAGCAGAAGAGGGTTCTTCTATAATATCAGCAGAAGTAATTATCTTTAAAGCAAGAGGCTTGGGATTGGATACGACCCAATTTTTTGGAAAGTAAGATCTTCCCATCTTATAGTTTGATGTTCAATCTTTTGATTTCAAGAATCTGTTAACACCACTACACTTGCTTTTGACTCTTTGTTGGGGGCCTGTATGACTGCAGGATAGAGGGTGTTTGTATGATGGAAGCAAACTTTGGTTTGTATGGCAATATTGTGTCTCTTTTTGGCCATGTCAAATCCAGTTATCTGGATTTGCAACTGAAAAATACTTTCAATTGTTTCATCGAAAACATATACAGAGAAATTAGGATAACAATTGAAATACAAAGAGCCATTGGAAAGAGGAGCTACAATCCCACCTATCAATGAGTTAGTGTATTTGTTATGGGTCAAATCTCGAACAGTGGCTAAGACAAATGTATTTAGACCCTAATGCGTTAAGCATGTATCCCGATAAGTATATAACCCAAATGAAGGTACTAGGTTTTTAGTGATTTTTCCTCAGCCTGAAGTTGTTTAGCATTTAGAAGAGGAATGGATTGGACACAATCAGAATTTTCTTGAATTTGGCTTATAGATTCCTTAATAGAAATTCTAGTTGCAACTCTTAAATGAAAAGCAAACAGGTATGAGTAGACTTCAGATGCATTTATTCTTGGTAGTTTCCATCTAGCAGAGGGCTGTGTTTCCTCATACTCTAACTCAGAAGAATTTAAAACTCGATTAGATGCTGATGTGAACATATCCCTAAGGGGATTTTCTTGAACATATGATTCTCTTTCTTCTATTTCGTGAAAATAAATAGACTTTCTGAAACGCTCCATTTTAATATAGAGTGTTTTTTTGAGTACTAACCTAAACCAAACGCTTGGCTCTGATACCAATTTTACGCAGGGGCTTTGATGAAGCTTGCAACAACAACACAACTGCTAGGCCTTGCTAAGTCTCTTCTCTACTTTTGCCACTTTACTCTGATTTACACGAACCCATACACGAACCTACTAGCACATTTCTCGCATTGTTGACCTTCTCCAATGTCTAATTAATATCAATCATTATTTAAAATAAAATTTTCGTATCTAATTTACTAAAATGTAAATGGAAACATTTTAACATAAATTTATTTATTTTTATAAATTAAATTAAATTTATTATTAACTTAAATAAAATTGAACACTTTTACTTGATTACATTTATCTGCAATTTTTCTTCACTCGAATTAATGTTTTCTACACTTTCAAGCCATCAACATTGACAACGCACCGAACAAAACACGCTCTGTACAATTGTCACATATCTCTAACAAAAAGAGGTTTCTCATTTACAAGAACCTAATCAATTTCGCTGCCCCACAAAACTTCACGGTTCTTGTCATGTGAGATGGTATGCTATCTATCTAAATTTTAATTTTTGTGGCCTAGAATCTTCGATTGACACTTTGATCTAGAATAGAAAGTTTTTAAATAAAAGTCCAAGAAAAAAGAAAAAGGTTATATTTCAACTTATAATCAAAGATAACATTCCAAGATAAAAGGTTATATTTCAACTTATAATCGATTGAAACTTTGATCTACAACTTATATTCAAAGATAAAATTCCAAGAAAAAAAGTTATATTTCAATTTAAAAGGTTAATTTTATTTTTATTTTTTAATATTGACAAATTAAAATAAGATATTTTTTATATGAAAATGAAAAATAATTTAAAATTTTTCCACTATATCAAGTTGTGCAAATTTTAAATGAAGAATCTTATCTTTATATTAAAACTCTAGATACACTTGAATGAGTACCAGAGATGATATTAGTTTACCAATATTACAATCTATATAGAAATCATATCGAGGAAATTTAATAAGGCCATTTGCTTACACTCTATATATGGATCATATGGAGAGAATTCAATTGGATCACCATTTACTTTTTATGTCATTTACACCATTCTTCAAATACAATGAAATTGTTTTGCAATCAAATTGATTTTCTTTCTTTTAGGTTAAGTGGCCCAATCATTCAAGAAATCACAATGAGATTAAAAAAAAAAAAACTGAAGTATAGTATTATTTTATGAATATCATTGCAATCTTCAATAAAAGAAAAAAATTACTTACAACATCCAATAACATAATCTCCATAAAAAATGTAACTTCGAAGAATATTTCGCCATAAAAATTAGATGCTAATGATTAGTGAACATTTACATTATGATTCATGACACCATTGCGAAAGAACACACAAATACCATTATTTTTCGTGAACAAACATAAATAGATATTACTTATTATCTAGGATAACATTAAATTATTGATAATAAAGAATCAACTTGTGTTGAATCAATTTTGATTCATAATGCCTATTGTTTTGTCTTCATATTACGTAGGCATAAAGAAGACATGGAATTAATATTATAAATGCAAGCACATGATGAGACTAACATACAAGGAAGTGGAGTAGGAAGTAAGAAGATTTGTGGGTGGAGCCATGGAAGATTGGTAGGTACCATTTGTAAATCCAAAGCCCAAGTGGATGGGGAGCTAATTCAAATTGGAATTGTAAATAGATGATACATAGATGCATAAGCTCCCTAACAATAGGATCTAATTGTATAAAAATGATAACATTTCTTTTTTGGAAATATTATGACATAGAGAAAAATGGTTAATGTTATTAGTTTTTTAAATCTTATGGTACATAGAAAATTAATTAACGGAACATGAGCTCATATCAATAGGATCCTATTAATATATTATATAAAAATGATAACATTTATATTTTTGAACTATCATGATATAGAGAAAAACTGTTAATGTTATTTGTTTTTCAAATGTTTTGGTACAAAGAAAAATGATTAACAAAGAAAAAACTAAAATGACAATTAGAACATATTATGAAAAGTTTTCTTACCATTCAATTGAAAAAATAAGAAACATTTTTTCCATTTCAATTTTAACAAGTAATTTTTTATTTTAATTTTCATTTGCATTGGAAATAATTGCATGCCCTTTTATGACCAGTTAAAGAGCTCTTGAAGTGAAATGAAAACTTTAAATTTGAACTATGCCTACAACAAATAGTTTGTAGTATGAGTCTAATGATTTAAGTGGTAAATGTTAATGTTTTGTGTTTTAATTATGATAATCTAAACTTATGGTTTACATAGTTAAGTAAAAGGTATTTTCATCATTACATTGTTTATATTTAGATAAAACATATGTTGTTGAAGTTTATTTGCTTCATTCTTACGATTCTATAAATTCTTTTACTTATTCATCCCTCGGTTATCTTTCTAAACTTTTTTTAATGTTAAGGACCTCTTTCAAGATTATACACATTAGTGATTTCAAAAGAACTAGGAATGCAATGTTGTTTGAATGGGCCTAGATCATGGTTATATTGTTTTTAAGATCTATTACTTTTTCATCTTATTAGCTTTTGGGGTTACCTCAAAATTATGTTTACATTGTTAGGAGTGTGTTATGTATCCTAATTGCTTGATGATTCTTTATGGATATGGATTCCTCATTTTAGGTGGATACTTGATCTTGGTTAGAGTGTTAGAATGGAAATCTTACTTGCAAAGGTTGTTATATTGATCAACATGTTAACTAACCCATTCGTTACACACAATATGGGACTCCATTGCCTAGTTAATGGAGGCACCTACCTAGTAGAAGGAGTGTTGGCCAGTTGGATGAGGGCACTTATTTGTTGGAGCTTGAACCCATGTGACATATACATTGGAAGATGGACACTTAACTAGAGGACACTTTGGTTGAGGAGCATACTTCGTGGATCATAGTGATGGACCTAGATGCATATGTTGAGGAAGAAAATTGGAGCTTTGTTCTATTCTAGTACATGAGAGTAGAAATGTGAACATGTGAGGGAATGTGGCATATAGTTAGAGGAGGAGCGCCTTACCTGTGGGAATTTAGATAGTGGAGCTTTGTGGAAGAGGAAGTGTTCGACTAACTTCTTGTTAGAGATTACTTTGTCTTAGAGGAGGGATGTTGAGCCCAAGATCATGGCTTGAAGGATTTTTCACTTTGGGGATTGTATAAACCCTAGTTTGACACATGTATGTTCCTATATTTTAGAGTAATCCATGTGGGGTTTCCTTATTTGTTACTTGTATAGAAAAATGTTTTTACTTATGTTAGCCTCCCTCACCTACATGCTTGTATAAGGGGAGAGAGATCTCTATCCATGTGTCCAGATAAATGTGGCAACATTTCAAAGGCCATTGTGTCTTACCCGCGTGATTGATTGGTGATCTATAGTCTAGCACTCCTTCCTTAATCCAACAGTGGAAAATAGGTGGTGGGTGGTTAAGGTAACTACCCACCCCTAACCTTTCCCACTCTTATCATTCACACTTGATGTTTTTGTGGTTATGCTCTACAACTCCTTTTGGGTTCTTATGTTTTCTTTACTATCTCCATTATGTCATCTTTAGACCCTTAATTCTTCAAACCACACTAGAGACAGATGGGATTACCTTTTCTGGTGATTATTTCAGTGGATTTTGTCCTATATTGATAACATAGGTAATTTCTGCTATGACTTTATTATATTTTTTTCTCTTTGGGTTCTTCTCTGTTACAATGTTCCTTTCATTGCTTTTTCAATTTGAAGCTCGTGACCTCCCCGTAATTTTGCAAGGAGTGGTTTGCAATGATTTTGTCAAAGTGTACCTCAGAAAGATGACAAATTCTTCCTCTAACAAATTGATCTCATTCATATTCTAGAGTTTCAATCTAAGTTTTCGCCCCAAATCTCTCAGGTAATTTTTTAAAGTGTTTTTCTAGAGAATAAATAGGGTTTTTGAAGGAACTCAACTTAGTTCCAACCTCAAATTAATGACTATTGCTCTCAGTTAAAAAAGACCTCCAATCAATTGGCTTTAGAGATGTGAGCTTCTTTTACATATTTTTCCCAAACAATCCTTTGTTCACTTTTTTCCAGTAGGTTTTTATCTTGTTTCAAGTTAGTTCCTTCATGGCTTAGAGAGGGCTTTGCTCTTACAGGTGACCAAGCCATAGGTAATAATTTTTTCATGATCCAAATTCTATTGTTTTTACATAATTTTTCTTTCCTTCTTCCCATTTATTTAGCATTTTGTTCAAACCTCATCCTTGTTACAAATATTGTGCTAGGTTGGGGTTCAATATGGAAGAGATTCATACACAGGTGATTTCCTTAACAATTTTAACATATTGGCAACTTTTCCTTCTGCTTAAGAACATATTTTTTTTCCCTTGTTTGCTTTATATGTTGTTTTATAGATAACTGTCTAATACAATTCTTATTGCATGTTATAAGATTGTGCCTACTCCATTTAGATTTCAAAATTATCTTTTGATTCTGCTTAGATACTCCAGGTACTTAGGGTTTTCTAACTCTCACTCCTTCTTCTCTACAGGGTTAATCTCTAGCTCAAGAGACTATTGTATTATAGGCCTAGAATGGACATGGGGTCCCCAACAATACTTATTTTTCATTTATTCTCTGATTTCCAACTTTTTTTCCCAAGAATTGAACCCTTTGGCTTCACATATGTATTATTTCAACTTTGGTTTGTATTAAATAGTGTTATTTATTCTCTATAATTTACTACTCCAACATATTTCGTTAAAGGACATTAGTTACTAAAATTTTATATTAGTCCGCCAAGTTGTTATGTGATCCATCCTTTTTAGAGAATCTGTGGGTGCATTTGTATATAACAAATGTGAAAATCCTTCCCTTGAATATTTTTTTGGCTTGATTTATACATTAGAATATAATTTTACGTCTCAATTTCTTATGTTATATTGATTGCATCATACACAAATGAATTCATTTATGGTTCACCCTGTTGAGTAACTTCCATACTATGGAAATAGTTGGTATGTGTTATTTATATTTTACTTCCTTTTTAGGTTCTTCGGTGCATTTAATTTCTAGAATGATTCTTGAAGTTTGCTATAACGAGATAAATACATAGAATTTGAATACATATTGTAAATCTTGTTTCCAACACTTTTCCTACATTTGGCATACTCATGTTGTGCATATGTATATATGAGAGTATTCATAATATTTTTCCTTTGCCCTGTACTCGGCCCAAAAAACCTTTGGCTCACAGATATATTGGTGCTTGACTCTTGATGTCGGTTTTTTCATCAAATTCTCTTCAAGGTTTAATTGAGTAGGGATTGCAAAGGCCCAAGGATTGAACAAAAGATTTACTTCAATGCAATTATGTGCTTTACAAACTTACTAACTGAAACAAATCTCTTAGCCAAGATTAAAATCAGTCAATGAAAGAAACCCATATATTAAAAATATACATGTAATTCCACCCTATTATGACATGTTGTTATGCAAATAATTGGAAATTATATTCTCTAAAATAAAAACTTTGATTTAACAATCTATTCGCTTATCTTAGTGTTTGGAAATATAATAAAAGTAGCCACGGTCCACCCAACCAACATATTGTTATGCCATCAGCTCCCCACAAGCCTCAAGTTTTTGTTATTATCAGGAAAGTTTAGCAATATTCCAAACAAACTTCCTCCTTAGACTCTTAGTAGTGTCCCACTATAATTGAGTCTTCCAATACTAGTCTTTCTCTCCCACTAATACCTCTATTTTCATATTATCTTTATCTCCCGCAATCTATGTTCTTGTTTTCCACCCTAGGACCGTTCGCTCTCATCCTCCTAATTTTAGTGGGAGTAATCTTTTTAAAGATTGAGTATTTATTTTCTTAACCATGATAATTGTCACTTCAAAATAATCCTTTCTTGGATTACAACCAATTCATAGCTACTTCTTGATAGTTAGGAGCCTGAATACTCATGTGGTGGCTCTTATATTTCCAAATAAATAATAAGTGGAGTAGGTATTAGTTCATTCCTATAATGTTGGCATTATGGCTCTGGTGTTGTCCTTGATGGGAACCTACATTGATGTCAACCTACACTGATGTCATCACAGTTTGTATGGATTGTATGGATTACTTGTTTATGATGATATGATGATTAATAGGTGTATAGTGTAGGATTAATGTTTAATTACAAAGGCTTGAAGGAAATATGATTCAAAGACTCCAAAGTCTTGTGTAGGTGTCATAAATCATGAGGAAGAAGCTTGGCAAGATGTGTCTTAAGAAGAGAAGTCCATTCTCTATGATTTGTCCTAGCCACATGGAGGAATGCTTATGAGGGTGGTTGGAAGCCCTTAGCCACACAGAGGGAGGCCCATCAGCGAATTTGCAGCCAAAAGTTTCCTGGCTCATGGGTGTGGCCATGCCTGTAGGAAAGAAAAATAAATACCATCCACAAATCCATGGTTTTCCCACAAGTATTCAAGCGCCCAAGTTCAAATGACACAGTCAACATTTACCTTAGTCCTTGTGCCTGTGGTATTTGGAATACAAATGTTTTTCCTTGAGGTATTTAATAAATCACATTAGAGGAAATTTCGGCCTAAAAGTGGCATCCTAATGAAAAACAATAAAATAATAGTTAAAATAATCAAATAAGATTTATGAATTTTGAAGGGAAAAGAAGAATATTTCTTTTTAAAATTGTATTTTTGGCTTATCTCCTTAAAATTTTACTCAAATTTCAATTGTAAACACTTGTTAAATGAGTAATTAAATTCCACATCCAATTATTACCCATTATGCATACTTTTGAGAAGACCCACATTGATTAGAATTGAAGATACATTAAAAAAATGTGTTGAACATGCTTTTTTAATGTATTTCATTTTTTATCATTGTCGGTCTTCTCAAAAGTATGCATAACGGGTCCTCGACGGACGTGGAATTTAATTTTGCATCCAAAAACTATCTACACTTGAAATTTGAGTAAACTATAAGGAGATAAGCCAAAAATACAATTAAAAAAATAGTTTTGCTTCTTTTCCCTCCAAAATATTTACATGTACTTCCTTTTATATTTAAAGGATTTTGATTGGTTTACATATTAAGACATGGAAATTACATGAAAATTTCATGGGAAATTTTAGGCTAAAATTTCATCTAATAAAAGCTTATATAAGGAGATCGAACTAGAGCACTTAGTGTGCATTGATGAATTATCCTGAGACTTGTCTCAACAAGTTTGCACCAGGGCACATGGAAGAGATCTAATATGGCAATTTATGCATTGAAATGTTTATTACAAGAGTAATGAAGGATTTGATTTGATTTCTAAATAACATATGTAAATTGTATGCAAATATCAGTTTGTAGAAAAAATATCTATGAGTTACTTGATTGATGTCAATGCCTTGTTTTCAAGCCTGAATTTGCCTAGATCAGAGTGACAATGTATGAAGAACATTGAAGCCTATAGGTTCAATGATTGGAACATTTTCTGCTTATATCCTTTGACGTTATAACATCAGACCATGGTTTCTTGATGGGACTATGATGATGTTACCATGAAGATTGCAGAATCTAGGAGATTATTAACAAAGATCATTTTATGGAATGTCTTACAGTGAAATGTTATTGACTTGTTGTTTTTATATGCTCACTAGTGATTCATTTTCCTATATTGTGCACTTAAAATTCACAGTGAAAGAAGGATTTATGTTTATCATGGCATTGATCTACATTAATTGAGTATGCTAGCAATATGTATGTCGAGTTCTTCACTGTAGTGATACATGAGTCAGAGAAGGAGTTTTAAAATAAATGCTAACATTCAGTGATAGAGTTGCTTCATGAATCTAATAGTGAATTGTTACATGCCTATTGCATTGCTTGATCTTATAGTTATTGAATATTGTATGCAGCTGCAATGACAGAGAGTCTTATGGATCTACCCTTGTTTGTCTATAGTGTCTATGTTCTATGCTCACTACTAACAGATCATCATGAGAAATTGCTATATTTGTACAAAGATTGAATATTAAACTGTTAATATTGCATTATATTTGGCTGACTATTCTTCAAGTGTATATGCAGGGCTATAAATTTTCTCAGAGAGATGTATATAAAGGGATCTTTGGCATGCTACTTAGCTTGCAATGAGACTCCCATGCTTTATCTTTATAGTTGATAAAAATAGCTCCATGTATGATGGCACTTATTACAATGTTGCTTGAGGTTATTGACCAATTGTAGAGATATAGTCTTCACTGGTTGAGTTATTAGACATTGATGTATTTTCTCTAAACTTCGAATGGTTATGATGTAAATTCTTTTGGCACTTGAGCTAGGGTCCATTACTTTGGATTTGACAATGACTAAGTATGGTAGATCTAGTTGTGTTGATGATTGATCCTTAAGATTATGAATTTTATGAGCTACAATGAAAGAAGTGTTATGTTGTTTCTTGTTCTTGCCTTACATTGCCAAGAAGGAGGAATTTGGTGCTTGACAGTGACATTATATTTGGACTTGTTGTTGGCATAGTACAAAATTTTGTACATTGGCTTGACAGATTGTGACTTGGCAATTTGTGGATGAGATTTGATAGAATTGTGACTAGTTAGTTATGAAAATATTTAGTACTTGACAACATTGTCTTTGTTTAATAAAATTCGCAAGGGTTTGGCAATAATTGGCTCCAATATTCAAGCTTCTATGATCCATAATGAATTAAACAAAGTCTTTCTGTAGAAATCACATGAGAGAACTTTTTGGCCAAAAAGTTCTCTCATGTGATTTCTACTGAAAGACTTTGTTGAATAAATAATTGGCTCGAATGTTAGGATCCTTACCTTGGCATCAGACAGGGCTTATGACAAATGTGATGATTGATCTTGTCCTTTTGTTGGATGATTAATGATAATGACTTAACAGATGAAAGTGATGATTGAGTTAGGGTTTGATGAGAAATATTGACTTGGCTTGGTATGATAGTATGTTGATTTGTTTGAGGCTTGGAATATCAGTTTGGCCAGTGTTATGATTATAGAGGCATATTAACATTCAATGATCTAGTGATTGACATATGTGTATTCAGTTTTGGTACAAAGTGATTCAATTCTTAGTATTGGAAGTATTGGTACATTGGTTTGATCGGGTCGTAGTGGTTTAATTGAAATTCAGTGATTGGCTTGCTTCAGTGATTTAGCTCATATTCAGTTATTCATTATTCAGTGATTTAATTGGTATACTGTGGTTTAGTGATTTTATTTGATCAGTTGGTATTCAGTGATTTAGTATATTGGTATCTTGATATATGTGGGTGGTGGCCACCAGGTTGTTTTATGGTTGATTAAGAGGTGGATCAAGCATCAAAAATTTGAAATGTGTTTTACTAAAGTGTTAAGGGTTGTATCCTTAAGTGAGAGAGTAGGTGCTTCCTTCCGGTAGGAGTTGGTAAACTTGATCAGGTGGTTGTAGCTCCCCTGCAGTGGGTGTTAGATAATGAGTTGAGGTTGTAGCCTCCTATAGGTAGGAGCTTGCATGCTCATAAGAGTCCATGCTAGTCCAAAATTGTAAGAAGAATTTTCTTTATAGTAAAAGAAGAAGACATAATGACAGTAGTGGTAGTTTTCTCCCACATTAGATTTCCACCTAAAACCTTAGTGTTCATATGTGTCTTATGTTGATGTGTTTATGTGCTTTGCATTCTATGGTTTCCATGTTTATGTGATTAATGTTACTCATATTATCATATCTATCTCACATTATGTTGGTAATTAATTAATGGATTAGATGAATTGAAAATGAAAAGTATAAACTAAGTGAAATTTAATTGGGAATTAAATATTAATTCACCCCCCAATATTTCCAACAATTGGTATCAAAGTAGGTCTCTCCAGTAAAGCTTAACTTCTTGGCAGTAGATTAGGGACAATGTGAATGAAGCACAAGAAGAATCTAGCACAAAGGAAGAGGCCAAGCAAGGAAAGAAATGATGGTGATGCATCTAATGTTTTGTAAATATCTACATTCATAGATTAAGGAAAATCATTTGTAGATCAAGCCAAGTCAAAAAGAATGGATAATGAAGGTATTCTCATTCTTAATCATACTAACTATTAGGAATGGAATGAAAATATGAAGTTGAAGTTAATGGACCTTAGATATGACATTTGGAATTTAGTATGTAATGCTTGCACTAAAACTTCCCCTTTAGGTGAAGAATTGAAAAAGAATGGTCAGGAATTAAATGCAATTTATTATTGCTTATCTGAGTTAGAATTTGAGAAAGTTACACTCTATGAAACTACAAAGGAGGTATGGGATAATCGGTAGGTCATCCATGAAGTAGAAGGAAAAAGAGTAAAGGAAGGTTGTGCATAATTAAGTAAACCAATAGGTAATCTTGTTTTTGAGACATTAAATGAATCTAAATAAAAGTATGGGTTTTCAGAGGATGAAGATGATCATGAAACAACCTTTGTTATATTAGATGGAGTTATTGATTCAGAAGAATATAGGTTAGAATAAGTTCTAAAACTTAGAAGAAAACTTGCTTTTTATTTGAAAAATATTAACAATCTTGAGAATAAGTTGCAGGAATGTGAAAACAGAGACCATAAAATAGTAAATTTTGTAGAAAAACTTAATGAAATGAAACACTATTGTGAGCGAATTGAAGAAGAGATCATCTCTCTCAAATCAGATCTTGAAAATACAAACAAATGAAATGAGGAGATAATCCAAGTATTTAAAGAAGAAGATAATGGGGTTAAGGAAGAGATTATGGAGTTAAGAACGCAAGTAGAAGAAGGAAAGATGAAGTACTATATGGAAAAGAAATATCATTGTGAGAGACTAGAAGCTGAGGAAAGCATTATAAAAGGTAAATTAATAAAAAAAGGAAAACATTTGAAATTCCATGATAGTACCAAGATATTGGACAATCTACTTAACAGTGAAATATCCCACTCCATCAAATCAGGCCTTGGTTTTCATGAAAGTGTTAAAGGATAATATAGTTCATAAGCTTGTGTAAGCAACTTTGATGATAACAAAGCAAACACTGGAAACCCTAGTAAATAATTAAGAATTCAAATAGACCATCAACCAAGGAAAGAAAAATTTCAATGGAAACCAATTTCCCCCAATAAGAGAAACAACAATCGTTTCTCTCCTTCGATCAATGATATTGAAAGTTTTATCTATCATAGCTATGGACACATTGCAGCCAATTGCAGAAGAATATTATTCATACCTCAAGAAAATGGTCCCTACATAGGAAGATCAACAGTTTCTGGGTTTTCAAGTTTGTTTTAGGGGTATTTTTTTACATGCAATATATTTGGTCACAAATCTATTTATTATAATAAGAGAAATAGGACGATAAAATATCATGATTCTCTTTCTCCCTTCTCTGGTCATATGAGGTGCTATACTTGTAACAAGTCTGGACATGTAGAAAGAGAATGCATGAACAAGACAATTAATTCATACAGACAATAAGTAGACTCCCTACATAGAAAGCAACCAAATAATAATGTTAAAGAGAGAATCCATACAGGTGAGTCAAATTCAAAAGATTGTGGAATAACTTGTTCAAAGTTTTAAACCCAACATTTTGGACTTCTATGTGAATCCATCTTCAAGGGACGCCTAGATTCTTGAGAAGATTGGTGTAGAGTAGGGCAAGGAAAAACAAGGATATATATAATGATAGATGAGGGGAATCCTAGAATTGACTGGTGGGATATATGATTAAGATTCTTACTCAAATTAGTAAGGGTTATTAAAAAAAATTCAATTAAGAGATAATTTTTCAATAATTCTTATGATAATTATATATGTGTGTGATATTTCATTTTAAATTAAATATTTATTAATGTTTTAAAATGATCTTAAATTAAAATAGAATCCTACATTCACTTTATAATCATTGATTAGTAGGCATTTAAGATTAAGTGAAAAGAATTAATGTAAATGAATATTCTTGTTTTAATTTATTTAGGGTTATTTTAGAGAGGATTTACTTTAATTAGGGGATAATTATTGTATTCTATGAAAATGAGTAAGAATATTTTATTTTTATTTTTTATTTTATTATGTTATTGGTTAAATTTATTAATTCTTCTTTTTTTGTTTATTTATTAATTTAATTTACCCATTACTATAAGATTATATATGAATTCTTATGTCAAAATTATTATTTTTTATTATAACTGTTTATGTATTTAGACTATTTAATAATATCTTTTATTTTTAATTAATAATGTTAAATCCTCTAAGCTGGAATCTTAAGGGACTATGATACGAAATTTAGGTTAATGTTAAAACATCTTAGATTAGTTATTATGAATGGTGTGGTTTATTAAGGGTTTCAAAGCATTACTAATGCTAAGGCCTTCATCACAGTTTATGTTGTTCTTCCTTTTTTCAATTTCTATGGCCTCTTTAATTTTACGTTTTAGGTAATGTTCCTCCTTGATGACAAGTTTAGTTTCCTCCATGCAGATGTAGTGCAAGGAGGAGAAGGCATGTTCTGCAAGAGCAAATTTGGATGTTCTGTTCCTAGATATGTCAGTTGCATGTTCCTTAAGCCTGATGTTTAAAGATCTGATTGTTTCACCAATGTATTGTTTTCCACAAGAGCACAAGACAATGTATACTCCTTTTTGAAGTCTAGGGTTTATATGGTCTTTAACAAAATCTAATATATTTCTAATAGAGTTACGAGGAGTGAAAACAATGTTGATGTTGTGTTTTCTTAGGATTCTTGAAATATTATTAGTTGTTCCTTTTATGTAAGGTAAAGAGATTTTAGGAATGTCAAAGGTTTTCTTTACCTTATTATTCTTTAGGGTTTGATGGATGGTTTTGTTGATGATATTTTTATTATATCCATTATGTTCAAAGACTTGTTGGAGGTGTTTTAGTTCATGTTTTAGGTTCTCGGGGTCATAAATTCTAGAGGCTCTTGTGGTAAGGGTTTTAATGATTCCATATTTTTTCTTGGGATGGTGGTGAGAGTTCGCATGAAGGTATCTTTCCGTGTGGTTTTTCTTCCTGTATACTATGGAGCTAAGCTTCCCATATTTTTTGGATAAGAGAATGCCAAGAAAGGGTAATTGGTTATATTTTTCTACTTCAATAGTGAATTTAATGTGATTTGAGAGACTATTAATGTGAGTTAAAAATTCCTCAAGCTTGTCCTTACCATGACTCCATTTTGAAAAAACATCATCGACAAATAGTTTCCATTCTTCTGGGGAATAAGGAAAGGATTTGAGGGCTTTCCGTTCAAAATGTTCCATATATATGTTTTCAATTATAGGAGATAGAGGTGAGCCCATTGCTACACCATGAGTTTGGGCATATATTTTACCTTTAAAGCTAAAATACGATCATTGCAGACAAGTTTTAAGGAGGTCTACAGTTTCATTATCAGTGATTGATTGCATAACCTCGAAGGCTTCATCCAATGGAATCATGTTGTACAAGGAAACAACGTCAAATCTTACCATGAGATATTAACCTTTCCTTTCTAATTTTTGGGTCATTGAACAAACAATGCAGAGTCTTTTAATATATGATGAAGTGTTACCAGTTAAGGGACATAACCTTCTAGCAAGGAATTGAGCAAGGGGGTAGGTGTATTAGCCTACGGTATTAACTATGGGTCTTAATGGGATGCCTTCTTTATGAACCTTCGGGGCAACGTATATTCTAGGAGTGATAGAGCTAGAAGGGGTGATTTTATTCTTTGTAATAATGTCTAGAGAAGAATATTTTATTTTCTTGGTGACATCCTTTAGAATTTTAGCACTAGGGTCTTTATCCAAGATTTTGTAGCATCCACTATTATTTAAGTGATATTCCATTTTCCTGTTGTAATCAGATTTGTTCATAATTACAGTTGCAGTGCCTTTATATGCTTTTAAGATAATTATGTCTTTGTTCTTTTTTAGGTTATTTAGGGTTGCTTCTTCTTGTTTCATTATGTTTCTTGATGGAGGTTTGGAATTTATAAGAATTTTAGCAATGTCTTGTCCAATTACTTCTGCTTTTGTTAGATTAACATCTTTTAAAGCTACCTCTATATTGTTGATTATCTCATCAATGGGGATTTTACTAGGTATGATGGAAAAATTATCCCCTAATTATCCCCTAATACAATAATTATCCCTTGATTAAATTAAATCCTCTCTAAAATAACTATAAATACATTAAAACAAGAATATTCATTTACATTAATTCTTTTCACTTAATCTTAAATGATTACTAATAAGTGACTATAAAGTGGATGTAGGATTCTATTATAATTGAATATCATTTTAAAACATTAATAAATATTTAATTTAAAATGAAATATCACACACATATATAATTATCATAAGAATTATTGAAAATTTATCTAGATTAATTAAATTGTTTTTAATAACCCTAATTAATTTGAGTAAGAATCTTAATCATATATTCCACCAACCGACTCCAGGATTCCCCTGATTTATCATTATATATATCCTTATTTTTCCTTTCCGTACCTCACACCAATCTTCTCAAGAATCTGGGCGTCCCCTGAAGATGGACTCACATAGAAGTTCGAAACGTTGGGTTTAAAACTCTAAACAGGTTATTCCACAATCTTTTGAAATAGTAATGTTGTTACCAAAAGGCCTATAAAAGATGAATCCACTAGCACTACTCATATTAAAAAAAAAAATAAGAACATTTAAGGTGTGGTCTTTCTCTGCGCACATTTAAGGTACATAGATATTGGATGCTATCATCACATGTTTGGAAATAAGTGCAAATTTATCTCTCCAAGGAAAACAAAAGTGGTAAGATTATTCTAGGAAATGGTTCATCTTCAAAGGTACAAGGAATGAGTAATCTAATCTTGATGTTAAGAATAGAAAAGTCCTTAATGTATTTTGTTGGAAATAATACTGAGAGGGGGGGTGAATCAGTATTATCAGATCAATCAAACTTTTTCAATTTCATGCTCAGAAACATATACGCTACTTCAATTAAGTGAACCCGCGTGTACACGCTACTGTGTCTAATGAAACTCGCGTATATCCAGAGATCTTATAATTCAGTTAGCTTAATCTTCAGTAAATGCATCAGATCATTATTAAGCATATTAACAGTAAACAGGTGCAGAATAACAGAACAGAACATCACAGAAGAGCCACACACATGAACACCATGATATAAGGTGGAAACCCAATGTGGGTGAAAACCACCTGCTGCAATTCGTCTCTTTCTTCTTTAATAAGAAACTTCTTTTACAATGCACTGGTGCAGTCATTTACCAGCACGCAGGCTGCAACCTGCAGAGGGCTACAACCCTCATAGCTCTTGTACTAGCCGATCCATTTACAAGTACGTAGGTACCAACCCTACAGAAGGCTACAACCTTCATAGCTCTTGTACTAGCCGATCCATTTACTAGTACGTAGGTGCCAACCCTACAGAAGGCTACAACCTTCACTCGTTTTCCAGCTGCTCCTGGAAGGGAGCTACAACCCCCTTGGCTCTTGTACTGGCTGATATGTTTACCAGTACGTAGGTGCCGGCCTACGATCTTCCCGGGACCACGTTTCATACATTTTCATACTGGATCCATGAAACAATCATCATTGTAGAACAACCTGCATCATCAATCACTGAAACACCCAATTCTGAATCACTGTAACCCTGTCAACAACAACCAGACAACATAACAACAACCAGATCCAACTTCATCTTCAAATATCATACTTCACATTGTATACGCTACTTGGATGAACCCAACCTGCGTGTATACGCTCTTTTACCAAAGCCAACCCGCGTACAGATCTGCAAATTCTAACTTATAACTCTGCAGCTATATCAGACATCAAAACATACCCAGATCATAATAATAAACATGCGTCAGTAGATCTGATCTATCCACAGTCAAACCATATGAAGATAATCATTCCAAGCCTTGAGATCTCGTTCCATCATTCATCATCCTCCACATGAGTGAAACCTTGGTTCAGATCACCAACCCATAACCAGCACTTGGATCTCACACTTCCTCAGATCTTCATCACTCACACACTCTTGCACCTTGCTTACCTACATTTGCCTAATGATCTTCTCCTTATATAGCCTTAGGCCCTTTACAATACCACGGTCCAAAACCATAGTAACACAATACCATCAACTTCAAAACTAGGGATCAACACGTCCGTCGAGACGCCATGGTCCAAAACCATAGGCACAACTTCCAAGGACTAACCGCCATGGACCAAAGGTACGTTTTCACATACACGCGCTTTTACTGAAGCCAACCTGCGTGTACACGCGACTTGGGCTTAACGAACCTGCGTGTATGAATTGTCTTGGCCTGCTATACTCAGATCTGTCCTCTGATTAAGTTGCCATCACCTGTACCACCTGTACCAACCTCTGAGCACCTGTACCAGCCTCTGAGTGAGTTGCCATCAAGGACAACACTTGAATCATAATGCCAACAATCTCCCCCTTTGGACTTGATGGCAACCACCACACCAAGTCACTCTCCCCCTTTGACATCAAGGGCAAAGGGCGTACCAGGATATCCTCTTCTTTGGTATACCTTCTGCTGTCCATACTCCCCCTGAGTACCTGCTGCAATCTCCAAATGTGCTCCCCCTTTGTGTATGCCAAAGTGTACCAATCTATCCATCCTGCTCTTGCTGAATTGTGCTGTTCATGCTCCCCTTGACTGTAGGCAAGATCTGCAAAAGATGTTCTTCAAGAAGAACAAGGACTTATACATCATAGAAGACCTTCCTATCACCAAAAGACTCAATACATACATTCATCACCCAACCTAGTGGGAATATACCAATATTGACTCATCTACCTAACCATGTGGATATACATTAAGAGTTTACTCATGAACATTACATCATTCATCCCAGGCATAGTGGGGAAACCAACATAGGCCGTTACATGACCTTGACATCATAAAAGAGATACATGACATAGAGATGAAATATCTAGACTAGGACTTATGAAGGGCCACCAGCAGCATCACGATCTGTACCATAAGCATCAGCCTGCAATACCATTCCTTTGATCAAACAGCAAGATGTATCATAGACTTTATCAACAGCTTCTAACCATAATGCCAACAATGCATTATTTGAAGTATATGCTCCCCCTGAGCCTGTGCCATAAGTATCAAGACATTTCCAGACATCCTCAGCAGACTGTAACTGTTAACCAACAGAACATATACTGGACTGGATCATATCAGACCCCTTTTCTGAGTCTGTCCCCACTGCTTTTTCACAAACTGACATATACGCGACTTTGTAGTGTGAAACTCGCGTATATACGCAGATTTGCTTCATGAAACTTGCGTATTAGAATTAGAACACTGAAGTTCTATGCCTTCAGCTCCCCCTGAGTCTGTTATGTCTGTGCTGTGCTGAGTACCCTGTGCTGTGCCACATCTTTCTGGCTGAACTTCCTTCTTCTTCCATATCTTCAAGCATGTTGATGATTTCTTCTTATCATGAGCTTTGTTCCTGCAATCCTTTGCTCTATGTCCAAACTTGTTACATGCATAGCATCTTACATGTTTCATATTCCTCCTATAGCAATCAGCAGCTTTGTGACCAAACATATTGCAAGAAAAGCAATATCCATTAAAGTACCTTGAATGTGATGATCTTTCTGCATGATGGTCTTGAAACCTTCTTTTTCTACATATGGCTGCAACATGTCCAAGATTATGACATACATAACATTCAACATTATTCATGGGAGGAGTAAAAGATTTTCTTTGAGGAGTCTCTTTCCTTGATTGTTGATGAGGTTGACCTTTCATCTCCTTGTAGAGCCTTTCAGATTTTGCATGAGAGATTCTTGTCTTACTTTGTGAACCAGATTCACCTTCAATAGACTTATGAAAACCAAGACCAGTTTTGATAGCAGGGGACCTTTGACTACTAAGAATATCATCCAAGATCTTAGTACTATCTTGAAATCGTAATAGTTTATCCTTTTCTTCTAATTTACTTTTCAAGATATTTACCTCAACTTGATGTTGTTCTTCTTTGTCTAGACATTGCTTCTTCAAGGTCTCTTCAGCTTTCCTTCCTTCATCCAACTGATGCCTTAGTTTGAGGATCTCGTTTTCTTGCTCTTTATTCAGTGCTAGCAGCATTTGTCGAGTTCTGGAGGCACATTCCAACAGATCTTCTAATTTGATGATTTCTTCTTTGAGGGCATTCTCCTTTTTGCTAGGTAGATCTTGCTGATCTATGGTTTGATCTGATACTTCATTTGTTTGTCCATCTTCATTCTGAGGTGATTCAGGATCTGAATTCTTACTTCCACTCAACGGCAGGTTGTCATTGTTCCTTTGAGCTGTCTTCTTCTTCTGACGTGCTTTCTTCCCCATTGTTCTACGAATCTCCTTCAAGCGATCAAGCTTCTCTGAAGGACCTGCTCTGATACCAATTGTTGGAAATAATACTGAGAGGGGGGGTGAATCAGTATTATCAGATCAATCAAACTTTTTCAATTTCATGCTCAGAAACATATACGCTACTTCAATTAAGTGAACCCGCGTGTACACGCTACTGTGTCTAATGAAACTCGCGTATATCCAGAGATCTTATAATTCAGTTAGCTTAATCTTCAGTAAATGCATCAGATCATTATTAAGCATATTAACAGTAAACAGGTGCAGAATAACAGAACAGAACATCACAGAAGAGCCACACACATGAACACCATGATATAAGGTGGAAACCCAATGTGGGTGAAAACCACCTGCTGCAATTCGTCTCTTTCTTCTTTAATAAGAAACTTCTTTTACAATGCACTGGTGCAGTCATTTACCAGCACGCAGGCTGCAACCTGCAGAGGGCTACAACCCTCATAGCTCTTGTACTAGCCGATCCATTTACAAGTACGTAGGTACCAACCCTACAGAAGGCTACAACCTTCATAGCTCTTGTACTAGCCGATCCATTTACTAGTACGTAGGTGCCAACCCTACAGAAGGCTACAACCTTCACTCGTTTTCCAGCTGCTCCTGGAAGGGAGCTACAACCCCCTTGGCTCTTGTACTGGCTGATATGTTTACCAGTACGTAGGTGCCGGCCTACGATCTTCCCGGGACCACGTTTCATACATTTTCATACTGGATCCATGAAACAATCATCATTGTAGAACAACCTGCATCATCAATCACTGAAACACCCAATTCTGAATCACTGTAACCCTGTCAACAACAACCAGACAACATAACAACAACCAGATCCAACTTCATCTTCAAATATCATACTTCACATTGTATACGCTACTTGGATGAACCCAACCTGCGTGTATACGCTCTTTTACCAAAGCCAACCCGCGTACAGATCTGCAAATTCTAACTTATAACTCTGCAGCTATATCAGACATCAAAACATACCCAGATCATAATAATAAACATGCGTCAGTAGATCTGATCTATCCACAGTCAAACCATATGAAGATAATCATTCCAAGCCTTGAGATCTCGTTCCATCATTCATCATCCTCCACATGAGTGAAACCTTGGTTCAGATCACCAACCCATAACCAGCACTTGGATCTCACACTTCCTCAGATCTTCATCACTCACACACTCTTGCACCTTGCTTTTCTACATTTGCCTAATGATCTTCTCCTTATATAGCCTTAGGCCCTTTACAATACCACGGTCCAAAACCATAGTAACACAATACCATCAACTTCAAAACTAGGGATCAACACGTCCGTCGAGACGCCATGGTCCAAAACCATAGGCACAACTTCCAAGGACTAACCGCCATGGACCAAAGGTACGTTTTCACATACACGCGCTTTTACTGAAGCCAACCTGCGTGTACACGCGACTTGGGCTTAACGAACCTGCGTGTATGAATTGTCTTGGCCTGCTATACTCAGATCTGTCCTCTGATTAAGTTGCCATCACCTGTACCACCTGTACCAACCTCTGAGCACCTGTACCAGCCTCTGAGTGAGTTGCCATCAAGGACAACACTTGAATCATAATGCCAACATATTTTTGGTTGAAGGAATAAATAAAAACATTATGTGTAGGTAAAATAGTTGATAAAGGGCATGTAATTGTATTCACATCAATTGGATGAAAGATTATAAAGGAAGACACTAGAGAAATTATAGCAAAAGGATTCAAAAATGTAGATAAATTATATGTACTAAAGAAGAATCTAAGCAAAAATAAGAGGGAGAGCACTTCTTCTTTAGTTTCATAGTTAAAAAGATAGTTACCATTGCAGTCTTTTATAACTAATGTTATTTCTAAAAAGACTACAGAAATACAAATTGAGCAATCAGGTCCACAAGATCTATGGTGCATGATCTCAGGGGGAATTTTGCATTTATGATGATCTAATATGTTTTTATTTTGATGATTGATGCTTCTAATGTTTCATATGTGATGAACAAGATAATATATGTCATGTTCAGGGGAGCTACTCATTGTTGGCATTGTGCTCCTAACATTGATTTATTACAATTTATTGATCTAATGTTTAGGTGTGATGTGTTACTCATGTATTATGTATTAGTTATGATGAATTGACATAGGTTCATGGGGATATTATTTTATGCTTCCAATTATTCATTATGATACTGACATGATCTATGTTATGATGGGTCTTCTTATTTTGATACATTGCCTTCTATTGGAAGATAAATGTTGTTATCACTATGTCATGGTTAACGATTCATCTATAATGAGTTCATTCTTGTTGTTGATATGATGTTTGACATTTAGTGTGTAATGGTTGCACTAAAACTTCCCCACCAGGTGAAGAATTACAAAATAATGGTAAGGAATTAAATGCAATTTATTATTGCCTATTTGAGTAAACATTTGTGAGATTTATGCTCTATGAAACTACAGAGGAGGTATGGGATAATCTATAGGTCATCCATGAAGGATAAGGAAAACAAGTAAAGGAAGGTTGTGCATAAGGTAAACCGATAGGTAATCTTATTTCTTAGAGATTAAATGAATCTAAAGGAAAGTATTATTTGTCAAAAGATGAAGATGATCATGAAACAACCTTTGTTATATCAAATTTACTTACTGATTTAGAAGAAGACATGTTAGAATAAGTTCTAAAAATTAGAATAAATCTTGCTTCTGATTTGAAAAAGGTTAACAATATTGAGAATAAGTTATAGGAATGTGAAAATAAGGACCATAAAATAGTAAATATGACAAAATAAATTAAATAAAGGAAGCCCCAAGGGTTAGCCTAATCAGTAAAGATGGGGCCTCGACAAATGGGAGGTCATAGGATCAATTCCTGAAAGCTCTTGGGGTTAGGTCTTGCAGTAGGCCGTGGGGAGTCAAGCCCAGATTTTTCCAGTGGACATAGCGCCACCCCTTGACCGAAGTTGTCCGTGAACCACGCGCGTGCAAAAAAAAAAAAAAAACCTTAAATAAAGGAAACAATATTGTGAGGCACTTGAAGCAGATATCATATCTCTCAAATCATATGTTCAAAATTTAAAAAAACAACATGAGCAGATACTCCAATCATTTGAAGAAAAAGAGACTGGGCTTAAGGAAAATATTATTGAATTAAGAGCACAAGCAGAAGAAGGAAGAAATATTGGAGAAGGAATTAGGAATCAGTATATGGAGAAGGAAGATCAGTGTCAAAGACTAGAAGCTAAGGTAAGCATTATAAAAGGTGAATTAATAGAAAAATAGAAAAATATGAAATTCCATGATAGTACCAAGATATTGAAAAATCTACTTAGCAGTCAAAGCCCCCCCTCCATCAAATAAAGCCTTGGTTTTCATCAAAGTATTAAAGTGGAATCTAGTTCACAAGCTTGCGCAAGCAACTTTGATGATAGCAAATAAAATGCTAAAAAACCTAAAAAAGAATTAACTTAGTAAACTAGACCAACAACCAAGGAAAAAGAAAATTCAAAGGAAATCATTGCCCCCCAATAAGATAAAAAACGATCAATTCTCTCTTTTGATCAATGATATTGAATTTTTTATGTCTATCATAACTATGGATACATTAAATCCAATTGCAAAAGTAGATTATTCAGAGCTCAGGGAAAATGGTTAATACACAAGAAGATCATTAGTTTCGAAATATTCAAGTTTGTTTTTGGGGCATTATTTTTCATGCAATATATTTGGTCACAAATATATTGATTATAATAGGAGAAATATGAAGAAAAAATATAATGATTCTCTTTCTCCCTTCTATAGTCATGTAAGGTGTTATACTTGTAACAATTTTGGACATGTAGCAAAAGAATGAAAGAAGAAGGCAATGAATTCATATAGAAAAAAAGTAGACTGCCTGCAATGAAAGTAACCAGATAAGAATGTTGTTACTAGAAGACCTGTAAAAGATGAATACAACAACATTACACATATTAAACAAAAGAAAGAAGAATGCATAAGGTGTGGTCATGCTCTAAGTGCATTTGAATAAGAATATAAATGGTACATATATATTAGACGCTCTCATCACATGTCTGGAAATAAGAGAAAATGTATCTCTCTAGAGAAAAACAAAAGTGATAAGATTAGTCTTGGAAATGGTTCATCTGCAAAGGTACTAGGAGTGGGTAATGTTGATCTTGATGTTAATAATAGAGAATCAACTAATGTATTGTTTGTTGAAGGAATAAAGAAAAACATACTAAGTGTAGGTCGAATAGTTGTTAAAGGGCATGTAATTATATTCACATCAACTAAATGCAAGATTAAAGAAGAATAGACTGGATAAGTTATAGAAAAAGGATTAAAAAATGAAAACAAATTATAGGTACTAAAGAAGAATCCAAACAAAAATAAGAGGGCTAGAAACTCTTATTCATATTAAGAGTAAAGAAAAAAAGTTCCCGCTGCAGTATATTATAAGTTATCTTATTTCTAAAATGGCCGAAAAAATACATATGGAGCAATCAAGTCCATAACATCTATGGTGCATGACCTCAGGGGTAGCCTTGCATTGATGATGGTCTCATATGTTGTTTTTTTATGACTTGTGCTTCTAATGTTTCTTCTGTGATGAACAAGATGAGATATGACATGCTCATGGGGAGTTGCTCATTGTTGGCACTATGATCCTAACATTGATTTATTACACATTGTTGATTTGATGCTTGGGTGTGATGTATTATGCACTGGTAATGATGAATTGGCATAGGTTCATGGGGAGCTTATTTTATGCTTCCAATGGTTCATTATGACACTGACATGATCTACATTATGATGGGTCTTCTTATTTTGATACATCACCTTCTATTGGAACATAAATGTTGTTGTCACTATGTCATGGTTAATGACTCATCTATAATGCATTCATTACTATTGTTGATCAGTCTTATTGCATTTCTTACTAGTGATTGGAATTTGGATTGATACAATAAATTTTTTGGTGATTGGTACATATTAGTTGATAGACTACTTCACATATGTTGTTGATGATTTTATTATTCATAGTAATCATATGCTATTGTTGATGGATGTCATGATGATGATAAAGTGGAGTATTGAGAATGGTTTTGTTGATACCCTGGAGAATTAATTCATGTCTTTTTGTGAGATAACCAATTGTGTTAGTTATTCTTATTGATGTATTTATGCTTTCTTCATAAATCCTTTTACTTTATTGCTTATCATGAGATGATCCAGTATATGCTCAAGAGGAGATTGGTAAATTGAGCTCTTTGTTTCACATTAGATTTGTATTTTTGAAACATTGCAGGGGGATTTTTTCTCTTGGTTTGGTTCATCCCCTTGCACTTGATGTCAAAATGGGAGAGAGACTTGGCGTTTTGCAAAAACTTTCTGTTAAGTCCAAGGGGGAGATTTTTTGCATTATGGCTCTATTGTTGTCCTTGATGGCAACCTACATGGATGCAAACCTACACTGATGTCATCACAATTTTTATGGATTGTATGGATTCCTTGTTTATGATGGCATGATGGTTAATTGGTGCGCAATTTAGGACTAATGTTTGATTCAGAGAGTTAAAGGAAATATAATTTAGAGAATCCAAAGGCTTGTGTAGATGTTATAGATCATCAAGAAGAATCTTGGCAAGATTTGGCTTGAGAAGAGAAGGTATTTCCCTATCCTTTGCCCTAGCTGCATGGAGGAATGGATATGAGTGTGGTTGGACGCCCTCAACCATAAAGGGGAAGGACCATCAGGGAAGCTACAACCAAAATCTTCATGGATCAAGGGTGAATCCATCCTTGTAGGAAAAGAGAATTAAATACCATGCATGAATCCATGGTTTTTCCGAAAACAATTCATGCGCACAAGTGGATTTGACATGGTAAACACTTACCTTATTCCTTGTGCCTATGGTATTAGGAATACAATTAATTTTCCCCAAGGTATTGAAGAAATCAAAATCTTGTATAACGAGATCTAACTAGAGCACTTAGTGTGCATCGATGAATTATCTTGAGACTTTTCTGAACAAATTTGCACAAGGGTGCACAGAAGAGATCTCATATGGTGATTATGCAGTTGTTATAGAAATTTTTGTGCCTTACAGCATGAAGCATGAAATGTCCATAATCTAAGGGATCCAAAGTCCCTAAACATGTTGTTCCTACCCCTAGAGGAACAAGGTCAGCAAACCACAGCACTGAATAACAGTTCTCCACCTGAAAACACTCAAAACAAGGCAATTCTGGATCATGTCAACTGCTCCACTGAGCATCTGCGCTGAATGTCAACTGCTCCACTGTCTACCTGCGTTGAATGTCAACTGCAAAGAAGGCTACCTACGCTGGGCGAGTTTGGACATGTGGCACAGTCATTCCTCAAGGTGTCAATGCCCAGGAAGCTTCCAAAATGACACTTGGATCAAGGAATTCGACTGGTGATGAGTATGAGGGTCTAGATCTCCAAGTGGAAGCAAGAACCTCCAAGTGGACTCAAGAACTGAAGAATAACTGAAGTGAGAGAGGACACTAGTCAGCTTCATGCCAGCCTCAAGCTGACTCATCCTTTCTCCAAAACTCCTATATATAGATCTCTCTCATGAGGTCTAGGGAGGCGGGAATCTTGTGAATGTAAAGAATTGCTGTTGGTTTGAGTTTAGAACTATTGGGTGATTTGATTTGAAGGAGGTGAAGAGGAGATTTCTTTCTGCTGGGAAGGTGATGCTGGATTGGGCCTCTTATGGTTGTATCACTTCCTGAACTTTACTTCTTCCATTAATAAAGCATTTGAGGTTCTTCTATATGCATGTGTCTCAATGATGTATTGTTATACTTGTGTATTTGATTTATTCTAATCCTTGAATCAATTATGAATGTATGCTTCTTTTAGTTTCCCTCTCTTGCCATTTTGCAGGATCTTGGTGTAGCTGGGCCAGTGAAAGAGCAAGGAGCTGGGAGCAAGCAGCAAGGAGAGAAGATTGGATCAACCATTAGCGAAAGACATCGGTTAGTGGATCTCTTTCTCCCCTATTTTACTTTCATAAAGAAGAAATCTTAGATAGCTTTGCTTTGATTGTTGCTGAGGTACTATCACCCTTAGAGTGGGATAGGGTCATTCCGTATTGGATACTTTTCCCAACAACAAATTGGTGACTCCGCTGGGGAGCGTATCTTGTTGGTTGTTTGTGTTTTTGCTATTCATTTCCTAAACATAGGGAGTACCGAATCGAACTGCATTTGGATCTTTCAAATGCAAAGTAGAGGGCAGCTACTCTAGCTCAGTTTCTGGGCATGTTTATGATTTGAAGAGCTGATCCACAAGGACTCTGAACAGCTCTTAGTGATAGCTTTTCATCCTCCTTTTCATCCTTTAGTGTGTACTTGACTGGTAGCTTTGATTTGGCCAAAAATTGTTGATTTTTGAGCAATCTGTAACCCAGAACCCAAGAGAAACGAGAGTTTCTCTCTTCATTGCAGGCACTGTGAAGGCAGTCTGCATTTCATCGCAGGTCCTGAAGGGGCTACCTGCGCTGAATGTCAAACTGACAGTGTTCTACCTGCGCTGAACCAGTGTGGCCTTGTGCAACTGGGGTTCTCTGCTTTCTGTTGCCCTGTTTTCATCCCTGTTTTTGCAGCCTGTTATCAGTCAATGTACCTATCTGAAACCACCTTTCTTTGCCACTATTCCGCCTCGGTTGTATAAAGAAATTGTATTTGTTCTTTGTGTATTTCTTGTATATCATTTACAGTTTCCCATAACGAAAGTGAACTAGTCTTGCTATGGCCTCTTAGATCTAGACCTGTGATAAGTGTCGTTCTGATCTTAAGAGTTAGTTTGTTTGCTGTTCATAGTTGATTGAGCTTTTGCTTTTGTCATATGGTTTGAATTTATGTATTTATAGTGTTGAAACAAGTAAATCTTAAGGTGTCTTTTGATTTTGGACAAAAGCTTGTTTGCTTTCACTTGAAATTGAATTTAAAGTTATACAACAGCTTTCTTTTTGTAGTACATCAACATTAAGAAAGAGAAAATAAATACCTACATTGTGCATGTGCATTTTGACAGCTTGCATGTTGATTTAGGAAAAAGTGCATTAGTGTGTGCTCTATGATCTGTGTGAAAATATGATGTCTTTCTTTTCCCTCAGTAGTTAAGATTTTCAAAGTTGAAAGATTGAAAAGCTTGCTTATCATCTTAAACTGCATTTAGGAGTTGTACCATACATCTCGTGGTGATCCATAAAGGCAAACTGCTAAACAAGATCAACCTAAAATGAATTGAATTTACATAACAACACATTGAAACATAACGCAAACACATAGAGGTCTAAGCTAGAGACGTGTTCCGGCGTCGTTAAACGTGATATCTTAGCGTTGAGTGGTTGGGTGATTCCTCCACGGTGAAGCGATAAGTATCAATACGGACTTGTGCTCCCACGTACCGTCGCGTATATATTGGGAGACCCCTATAGGAACAAAGCCTTTATCCATAGGAAGCCGTGTCGACCGCCCTACTGATCGCAATGCAGTGAACACAGCATTCACGAAGATCGACCACCCGTACCGTAAAACGTATTCTGTGGTTTTGCGAAAAGTTTGGCACACCCTCTGCCTAGAACTCCAGAGTAGTTTCTTTTAGCCTTTTTCAAACTCTATAACTGAAAAATTCCATCCGAGCATTTGTCACTTTGGGCTCGTTAAAACATCGAAGGAGACTAGAGTCATCTTTAGCTTTTTCTCGACTCTTAAAAAGTGAAAAAGCAAGTTGTGTCTAAAGCGTCGTTATAAAATTTATTTTAAACGGAACATAATCACCTCCTATTCCTGCGTTGATCTATGGGTTGAGAACATGGAACGCCCCAACCAAGGAATTCCCCATGATGGAAATCCTAGTCCTTTCTCCTCTTGGGGAGAAGTTGGTGCGCCCCACATGGCCACATTGTCGCTTCCAGGACTGACAATTGGCCTGCCAATTTGGCTATTCTCAACCAATGTAGTTCAGAACACCATGGTTCCTGAACAGTCGAGTCAACAGTTAGATCAGTCTAAAGCTTCCCACCAGCCTTCTACTTCCTATAACTCTTCCTCCAATCCTTCATCTTCGCAAGGTAGAGCCGGCAAAAGCCAAGCTCCCATGGAGAAGAAGGAGAAGAAGAAGAGAGAGAAGAAGAAGAAGGAGCCTAAGGCGACTGGGGGCAAGCAAAAGACATCTGACAAAAATCCACACACAGCACAGACCGGGCCTAAATCGCCATGTGTCATATGTAGAGGAGACCACTTCCATAGAGATTGTCCCTGTATTCCCCGGATACTAAGGGACTGGTCCCCTCGTTTGCACAGTTCGGGAGCATCAACTTCTGATAGCCATGTTGAATGCTTACCGTCAACCAGCGAAAGTGAAGGTTCAAGACAAAGAGGGGGAGCAAGATCCCCCTGCAGACTGTGTGAAGGCAATCACGCCATCCACCGTTGTCCCTTCTTAGACGAAGCGAAGAGAGTTTTGGAAGATCGTCCGATTTCACCGTTGAGACTTCCTCCTGGATACAAAAAACTTGTGCCAAGTCCTTCGTTGGTTGAAAATACAGCTGGCCCGCTCAAGTGGTCAGCTGAAGCGTCAGTCATTGAAAATGAACCTACTGAATCCAGACCGGACGAAAGTCCAAAGGTCGATACGGCAGTTGACCCGGTTCTCCCTTCAGAAGTTTCGTCTTCAAATGGCACCGTCACTGAATATTCATCTTCAAATGACACCCTCACTGAAGAGAATAAGGATGACACCATCCAGATTCTTTTCATCAACACAGACTCTGACGAGCGTCAGGGCAATGTGCCCATTCCTTTATCGGAGGAAGGAACATCGTCAGGGTCATATCCGACCGTGTATTCGGTCCCACCACCAAGCAACCTGGTTGTGTCCTTTGATTGGAACCAACTAGGCAGACCCCGGTTACCAGCCAGTATACCATTCAGAATCATGGTCCAAATATACAGAATGGTAATGGCTGGAACTATCATTGATGAAGGGGCATCTGTGAGTATCCTTTCCTCTATTGCTTGGAAAGCACTGGGTTCCCCAGCGCTTTTGCCTGAGATAAGAAATCTCTCGGGTTTCGATAAAGGAACCAGTCGACCATTAGGGATCCTCCCCAATGTGCCTATTACATTGAAAGGGAAGGCCGTTCAAATGAACGTGATGGTCGTTCAAGGACCCTTGGATTATAACCTACTCCTTGGAAGAGACTATATATATTGCATGGGAGCAATAGTCTCCTCACTCTTTAGAGTAATGTGTTTTCCACACGAAGGAAGAATGGTCAAGCTCGTAGACCAACTTTCATTTCCGGGATAACGCATCGCAAATAGTCACATACCAACCCTGAATGGTCTATTCAATCAAGAAATGTCTCCACCCCCAGTCCTCCTTCCTGATGAGTGCGAGTGATTCGGAAAGATGGGACTGGAACCTAGGGGGCATGCATCCTGGTCTGCTTCGGGCAGAGAAAACCTTGGGTATAAGGTAGAATTTCCACGAGAGAATATGACTAGTCCGTACCCCATCCGTGGATGGAAGAGGATTTGTTCTGGAATAGGATTCTTTTGTCAAAGTTACGTGTTTGACAAAGGTCATTCACCCTTGTCTATTTCGGTAGACATTGCCGAGGAAGTGTTTTGTTTGAAAGATTAACGAGACAATCTTTGGGTAACCAGAAAGAGGTAAGCCTCCCTCAATAACACCAATGTTTTGTCTTTGAGTAGTGTTATTCTCTTGTCGCAAGTAGCTGCTCTCTTGTCGCAAGTAGCTGTTCTCTTGCGATCTTGCGAAAGATCTGTTAAAAATTGGGCTGATGAGAAGACAAGTATCGCATAAGACCCGTTAAAAATAACGAGAAGACAAGTATCGTTAACATTAGACTGGCAAGACGACAAGTAGCTGTGAACACCCAAAGAAAAGCAGAGGTGGGAAGGAGGAGGGGCAGCCTTGAAATTGTATTTTATACCCGGGGGCATGCAAACCTTTTGGAGTGCAAGCTAAGAGCGGTTATTTATCTTTTTTTTGGGTTAGCCGTTTCCGAACTTGCATAAAGAAAGGATATGGAGTAAAGCTTAGTGAAGATGAAACTCCTTAAAAAATAGAGATCTCACAGGGGACATTTCTTATCTTATGACTGGTATATCGAGCAGTTTTAGCATAATTTTCATGCTCGTTAAAAAATAAACGCAAGATCTGAGCAGTTTTAACGCGGTCTTCATGCTCGTTAAAAAATAAATAAAAGCAGTGAGCAATGTTTCCTCCAGAGTTTAAGCTCATTTTTAAATAAAAAATGAACCTATCCCGGTAAATAACCACTGTGATCGTAAATTTATCAGCCATAAAAGCCTTGGTCGTATGTGCACCTACCACCTTCACTTTCATTTGGCCGATCGTTCACCTCCATATGATTGTTTACCCATTTTGAGGAACAGCTGCGAAGAGTGATTTCACCTAGCCATCCTTGTGACACTGCCATGATTGGAAAATTCCAACCTGTACCTGGAATCAGTTGCTATCCCTGTTTATCACTCGTTCCTCAAAAGACGAGTCTTCTTTGAGCTCTTTTCAACTGACTTATAAAATATGAAAAGTTTGCCGAGTTTTGGCCTTCCAGCTCGTTAAAAGGACCGGAAGAGCTATCCCTCCTCTAGATTTTAATCTTTTTGGACCTGAGGGATTATTGCACAAAAAGGTCGAGCGCTTGTTTTATTCGGCTCGTTAAAGTTATCAAAAACTCATCCCTTTCGTATTGTTTTATACTTTTTCGGACTTAAGGGATTAGATGACGAAAAAGGAATTGTGGAGTTGACTTTATGTACCTTTTCAGACTCTCTAAAAATGAAAAGGACCGAGTTTTCCTTGTCGTTAGACTCGTTAAAATGATTAAATAGCGACAAACTTGTCTTTAGACGAGAACGAGTTTCCCTATCGCTAGGATCGTTAAAACATAGCGATGGGCTTGCCCGAAGGGCAGGTTATAGAACAAGCATATGATATCCTCCTCAAGCTTGACAAAAATAAAGAGGTACTGGTCAGAAATGACTGGGGAAAAATTGGGAGAACCTCAAAGCTTTTATGGTAGCAAGTCGCTCTTGAACATGACACTTTTCCTCCGTACCACATCGGGTTGGGTTGTTTCATTCACCGGTCTCATCACCATGGTCTCGCCAAACCATCCGCATTTGGGGTAATGCTACCGATCCATCGTATCAGTGTCGTTATATGTTCAAGAGATGTTGTTCAGAAAGAGTCAACCGTGTCCCATCCACTACCATACATCATCTTTCATCCTTTCATGACCGCCACCCTGAATCATATTTCACAGATTATTTTCACCTCCATTAAAATCATTAGCTCCGTTCCGTGTCACTGATGTGGGATTCATTAAGGCCCTCCTTTGACGGATCGCTCCTTGTCGACATCAGCTCATTATCCAAGGAGTTGATCTAGGAACAACCCCCTCAGTACTTTGAAACTTGCATGCCTCAATGGCAAGTTTCTCACTTCCGGCGACAGGTATACATCAATGACCTTCGACCAGAAGATTTTGCGTGGTGTTCGACGCCAAGTCCTTTATTCACACCACGTGAATTGTACTGCAGTACCTTGAGGATCATTATCATTATCGGTGATTCCTCTCGCGCTTGTTAACGGTTTACATCATTGGCCGGTAATCAAGCGATGTCTTTCCATGTTCGACTTCAGCGCAATTCTCACATGGATTGACTTGTACTTAGAGTGAAGATCGAACGAGTTTGAAGACCCCGGATCTAGTTTCATCCATCCGGGCTGCGATATATATTCAGGAAATAAAGACATTGACATGTGCAGCAGATGATCATCCTACTCAAAGGATGATAATTTCAGCAGAGAATTATCAGTCTATCATCAGACGATTGTCTGTTCTATGTACAGAAAAATGTATTTATAAAGCTGAGCATGGGAATGCTCGCCTCAGCTAGATCATGAAAGTAGTATGAAAAATAATGTATTGTATTGTATCTTATTACAAGTCACCTCTCAGTGATTGAATGAACTTCGGATCCTCCTGATAAAGCATTTCAACCGATAAACGACCTCATACTTTAGGGGGCAACTGTTATAGAAATTTTTGTGCCTTACAGCATGAAGCATGAAATGTCCATAATCTAAGGGATCCAAAGTCCCTAAACATGTTGTTCCTACCCCTAGAGGAACAAGGTCAGCAAACCACAGCACTGAATAACAGTTCTCCACCTGAAAACACTCAAAACAAGGCAATTCTGGATCATGTCAACTGCTCCACTGAGCATCTGCGCTGAATGTCAACTGCTCCACTGTCTACCTGCGTTGAATGTCAACTGCAAAGAAGTTTACCTGCGCTGGGCGAGTTTGGACATGTGGCACAGTCATTCCTCAAGGTGTCAATGCCCAGGAAGCTTCCAAAATGACACTTGGATCAAGGAATTCGACTGGTGATGAGTATGAGGGTCTAGATCTCCAAGTGGAAGCAAGAACCTCCAAGTGGACTCAAGAACTGAAGAATAACTGAAGTGAGAGAGGACACTAGTCAGCTTCATGCCAGCCTCAAGCTGACTCATCCTTTCTCCAAAACTCCTATATATAGATCTCTCTCATGAGGTCTAGGGAGGCGGGAATCTTGTGAATGTAAAGAATTGCTGTTGGTTTGAGTTTAGAACTATTGGGTGATTTGCTTTGAAGGAGGTGAAGAGGAGATTTCTTTCTGCTGGGAAGGTGATGCTGGATTGGGACTCTTATGGTTGTATCACTTCCTGAACTTTACTTCTTCCATTAATAAAGCATTTGAGGTTCTTCTATATGCATGTGTCTCAATGATGTATTGTTATACTTTTGTATTTGATTTATTCTAATCCTTGAATCAATTATGAATGTATGCTTCTTGTAGTTTCCCTCTCTTGCCATTTTGCAGGATCTTGGTGTAGCTAGGCTAGTGAAAGAGCAAGGAGCTGGGAGCAAGCAGCAAGGAGAGAAGATTGGATCAACCATTAGCGAAAGACATCGGTTAGTGGATCTCTTTCTCCCCTATTTTACTTTCATAAAGAAGAAATCTTAGATAGCTTTGCTTTGATTGTTGCTGAGGTACTATCACCCTTAGAGTGGGATAGGGTCATTCCGTATTGGATACTTTTCCCAACAACAGCAGTGATATGTTTCTAACACGAGAAATGGAGCATTTGATCTAATTTCGAAATAATGGATTTGAATTTTATGGAGAGATCAGTTTATAGAGCAAATATCTATGAGTTACTTGATTTATGGCAATGACTTATTTTGATGCCTTCTCTTTACCTAGATCAAAGTGGAAATGTATGTACAATTCTTAATCCTATAGATTAAATAATTGAAACATCTTCTAGTTATATCCTTTGATGTTATAACATAAGACCATGGTTACTTTATGGGCCTATGATTATGCTACCATGAAGAATACAAAATCAAGGAGATTATGAGTAGAGATCATTTTATGCAAAGATGTCTTACATTAAAAGGTTATTGACTTGTTTTTATATCCTCACTAGTGATTCATTGTCCTAGTGTTGTCACTGTGACAAGCACCCTCCAAAATTTTGCGTACGCTCGAATTTTGGAGCCTATTGTGGATCTTTTGGTCAGTCGTTCTGTAGTCACTTCTTGATCAGCTCATGTTTTTTGAGCTCCCTTCTTGGACTAGAAGTGTCGAAGTCACTTGCTCATGCATGCCCAGTCTAAAACAAGTGCATGAGCACATTATTTTACACAATATTGGAAAATCATAGCACATTCCATCGAGATTGTGTATGTGCGATGTCCAATCCATGTCGATAGTCAGTGTGCACTGATAATGAGAGTTTTTCACATTTTAGCTGCATTTGTACTTCTGTTTCGGTGAGTTTTGAAAGTTGTTGCTCCCACTCACCTTTGTTTTCGCGAGTGTCATTTTCATGTTTTCGGCTATCAATTTCACTTTATTTCACTTTAATTGGTGTCTTTTTCATGTTATCTTTTCTTAGGCATGTGTTACTTTCATTGTTCGTCCACATATGGCAAGATTCGTTCGCACTTTAGAATTGGCATCATTTCGCATGCTAGTTGTCGCATAATGTATGTATGCTTGTTTTGGTGGTTTTAAGGGGTTATGTTTGTGTGAATGAGCTGGTCTAAACATGTAAACATTAGTCACACTCATTCCCAAATTTTTAAGCATTATCGTACAAGTGTCATCACAGTCATCACAAAGTGTACCTTTAGTGTCGCACTTGTCGTAAATTCATCGCAAAGTTGTCACATTCAAGAAAATATGTTGTTAACATGTCTGGGATAATCTATATTGTTGCGTTATTAAAGTGTTTCAAGTGTGTGATCACAATTAATTCATATCACTGTTCACATAAGTCTCTTCGGTCCCACACTTATCATAATTTCATAAAATTCTTAGCAGCCTAGCCTCATCCATCCCTCTAGAATTGCACATTGTGTAGTCTTAGCCCTCAGGCAGTGACCTTATCTCTTGGAAATATTAAATGCATAGTCTTTGCATCCCAGAACTGCACATTTCGCAACTTAAGTGCTCAAACCCCTATCTTGGCTCCCAGAATTACGCAATTCCTCCTCCCAACCTAGCCTTAATTGCACATTGCATAGTCTCTATGCTCAAAGTCATCCCTAAGCTCCTGAAATGTGCAACTGCACAATAGACTAGCCTCCTCTGCCTCCTAGAACTGTGTTCTTCTCCCAAGCAGTGAAAAACCCCGCAACTAAGCTCACAGAGTCTAGAAACTGATGTTTATCTCTCCAGTCCAGCGTAAATGGTGCACTGTGTAGTTTCAGGGCTCAAGCTTACCACTAACTCCATTAGATCCACAATTGCACAACCACTTGGGCTCATCTATCCTCCGGAATTGTGTAATAGGTTAATCTAGTGCCCATCTCCTCAGCCTGTCACCTTGAGGTCCCAGAATGTGTAGTTTTCTTCCTCAGCCCAGCCTAAACTACACATTACATAGTCTCAAGGGTTAAGCTCACCCCTGACTTCCTGAGCTACAAACTTATGCAATTACTAATCCTCTTTACCATCCTATCATCTGGTTCCAGCTCAGCTAGTGGATCAATATGCACCATATTAGATTAGGGGTTTATTAGGCTGATATCATCTTCTCATGAGTGGATTGTAGACACAGGTACTCTATTATGCTATGGAAAGATTATGAAGAAGGAGATGGTGAAGGAGGACATGCTAGGAGACACATATGGAGCTAAAGAGATAATATGATCAATAAGCGATAAGATGAAGGAACACCAAACTATGATAGAAGATGAATATGAAGATCACATGGAAGACTCCTCATCTTCAAGTCATAAGGAGGAGGAAGAAGAAGAACATGTACCATATTTTCAAGAAGACACAAAGAAAGAAGCAACAAGAAGGACATCTTGAGATTGTTAGATCATCATACAGTTCATGTCATGTCATGGCACAAGTCATCACATTCCACATCATTATTGTGGATGATGTAATTACCTATTTGATATGTATTGTAAAGTGGAAATCCAAAGGACATGTTTAGAATATGAAGAGTCACGTAAGGTGGAAAATTCATAGGAAGTCAAATGATCATGAGGGTATTCAAAGGGTCACAAGGAAGTTGAATCATCACCTCTTACTTATATATACACCCTCATTTTATGAGTAACAGACTTTTCACCTTGCCTCCTCCTACAAGGCATTAGAGAGACAAATCAGTTCTTTTGACAAGCAAGGAGTGGCTCCAACTCTCCATTATTGGAGCTATCGAAGTTCATTGTATACATGTGTCTTATAACTTTTACTTAATAATAAAATCCTTCAAGGCCAACACATTCTTCATGCATGGATTGTGAATATTTGTAAGACTATTCTACGGGTGTTTGTATTTCATGTTTTCTTTCATCTGTGATCATGTATTTGAACTATTTCGGTTATTTTAGTACTTACCTTATTTAGGATGGGTTGTAATGGCTTTTATTGTTGTCCCATCCTTTTGGAGTATTCCGCATGATACTAGACAGATCTTTCTCATTGATTAGTTGTAGTGACCATTACATCTTTCGGGGACTATTCTCCTGGATGTTAGACGAATCCCTCTTGTTTGTGTGTGTATCTTCTTGGGTGGTACTGTTACCTCTCTCTTAGAGGCTCACTTTACTCTTTCCCTCCATAGAAGAAGAGATTTGAAAAACCTACAACCGAACACTCACCAGGAACACCTTCTTTCTTTTCGAAGGCACCATGCATTCCTTTATTGCTGACAGTTAGAGCTAAGGCATATCTTTAAGAATACATGGCAACTGGGTTGATATTCTAGATCGGGCTCCTACTCCAAATTTTCTGAGGTGTAATTGGTACTTCACATCGAGGAGACCCCTTGGTTGATGGATTTCCAGCACCATCAAAACCTAGCTTGTGCACTTGAAATCCACTGTAAAATAAGGATTGATGTTTTTCATGGTATTGATCTACGTTGATTGAGTATTCTTGTAATGTGTATGCAAAGGTATTCACTACAGGGATACATGAGTTAGTGAAGTAGTTTCATAATATATGTTAACATTCGGTGAAGAAGTTGTTTCATGAATTTGATAGTGAATTTTTACATGCCTATTGCATTGGTTGAGATTATAGTGACTGAATATTATATGTAGCAACAGTGACAAAGAGTCTAATGGATTTTACCTTGTTTGTCTGCAGTGCCTATGTTTTATGTTCACTACAGACAAATCATCATGATCACTGACTATATGTGTGACAGAGATTGAATATTAGACCCTTGACACTACATTGTATTTGGCTAACTATTCTTCAAGGGTATATGCAGGGTTATAAATTTTCTTGGACAAAAGTGTATACAGGTATCTTTAGCATGCTCCTTGACTTGCAATAAGACTTATGGTTTATCTTTATAATTGATAAAAGTAGTTACTTGTTGTATGATGGCACTTATTTCAATGTTATTTTTGGTTATTAATAGATTTCATAGATATAGTCCTCACTGGTTGAGTTATTAGGAATTGATGTATTTTCTCTAAACTGCTAATGGTTATTACGTGTCTATATTGGCACTTGAGATAAGGTCCACTGTTTTGAATTTGACAATGACAAAGGATCGTAGATCTAGTTTTGCTGATGGTTGATGCTTAATATTATCAACTTGATGAGATACAATGAAATAATTGTTATGTTCTTATGTGTTCTTGTCTCACATTGCCTAGAAGGAGGAATTTGATGATTGACAGTGACATTATATTTGGATTTTTTGTTGGCATAGCACAAAGTTTTGTACTTTTTCTTAAAAGGTTGTGACTTAGTAGTTCATGGATGAGATTTGACAGAATTGGGACTGGTTTCTCATGACAATATTTATTTCTTAACAATATTGGCTTTGTTTGATAAAACAAGCAAGGGTTTGATAAGAATTGGCTTGACAATGTTAAGAACCTTGGCTTGGCATCTAATAGGGCTTATGACAATTGTGATGATTGATCATGGCTTGTTGTTGGATGATAGATGATAATGACTTAGCATATGACAATACTAATTTAGTTAGGGTTTGATGCATAGTATTGACTTGGATTGGTATGACTATGTGTTGATTTACTTGAGGATTGACATAACAGCTTGGTCAGTGTTATGATTACATAGGTATATTGACATTTAATGATCTAGTGATTGGCATATTTGTATTGTTTTTTCATACTTGGTGATTCAATGCTTATTATTGGCAATATTGGTACATTGGTTTGATCTTGTTGCGATGGTTTAATTAGAATTCAATGAATGGTTTCCTTCAATGATTTAGTTGGTATTTAGTTATTCCATATTCAGTGATTCAATTGGTATACAATGCTTCAGTGATTTTATTTGACCAGTTGGTATTCAATGATTTAGTATATTGGTATCTTAATATATGTGGGTGGTGGCCTACAAGTTGTTTGATGGTTGATTGATAGGTGGATCCAGTATGAAAATTTTGAAATGTTGTCCACAAAGGTGTTGAAGGTTGTAGCCTTCAGTGAGGGAGTAGGTTCTTCCTTCCAGTAGGAGCCAGTAAACCTGATTAGCAGGTTGTAGCTCTCTTCTAGTATGCACTAGAGAATGGCTGGATGTTGTAGCCTCCTGTAGGTAGGATCCTATGTACTAGCAAGAGTATGTGCTAGTGTAAAATTGTAACAATAATTTTATTTATAATAAAAAAGAAGACATAATGACAACAACTATATTTTTCTCCCACATTGGGTTTCCACCTAAAATACTAGTGCTTTTATATGTCTTATGTTGATTTGATGATGTTATTTTCATTCTATGGTTTCCATTTTTATGTGATTAATATTGCTCATATTCTCAGATCTATCCCACATTATGATGGTAATAAATTAATGGATCAAATTAATTGAAAATAAAAATTATAAACTAAGTCAATTTGAATTGGGAATGAAATATTGGTTCACCTCCCCCCGGCACCCCCCCAAGTATTTACAACAAGATATATACTTTTTTTTACATTTGTCAGTAAAATTTAGTCATGGCCCCATACCCAAACATTTCCACACTATTTCCAAATAAATATAAATCATAATGTTTTGGAAGGGAAATTGCACCAAGGTTATCATAATGTGGCATCCTCTAAAATTATGGTGGTGAAAATAGGTAGGTCAACTTATGAGGGGCATAAATTTTGCAAATGGACTCCAATTGGCATGATTTTCATGTCATTGGAAGGGTATCTATGTGTAAAATATGAAAAAAGGTTGCGAAAATAAATTTGGTAGAATTTTACCCCTAAAAAATCTCATTTGGTGCAAAAAATTCTCTCAGAAGGTTTCACATCCAAAATTTCCAAAGTGGTTCCCACTAGTAAAAATGGTCTTGTGAGTTGATTCCTCCACTTTTTCCATTTATAAGTATCAATATGGATGAAAAAAAATATAACGATTCAATTTGGATCCCACCTCCCCATTTTTGGAGGTTTTTGTTCCCTAAAAGCTACTGAATGAGGTGAGGAAATATTTCCTCCACTCTCTCTCAGGTGTACCATTTAGCATTTTGTGGAAGTTGTGCATTCAAGCCAATCTATTGAAGGTCATGCTAACCTCATCTTGTATTTATAGACCTCTTCTGAAAAGTTGTATCTTTTATCAACTATGCTTGATAATTTCATTCCAAATCCTCGATAAAAGGTAGGGCCTATTCCTCTCCCTAATCTAGCATGGAAAGTTAATGCTAGAAATGGAAATGTTATTCGTCCAACTTTTTCCAAATTCTTGGTGGGCTAGACCAAGAAATATGGAATGTGACTTGGAATTTATAGCCTTATTTATACGTTACAATTCAATAAATAATTATTTAATGCATGAACACAGTTAGATGCATAGAAGCTTATTATCACAAATAGTTATATCACATTAGCTAGACCTTAGCAAATATTTACTATTGAATGTATCTAAGATAAAAGTTTATCAACAAGAGATATATTATGTAAAAAAGAAAAGAGACAACCATAAAAAATGTGAAGAAAATAAATAAATAAAATAAGACACAAGAAGGGAAGATAAGGAAAAGGTCCTTCAGTGAGTATATTTGAAAAATTATTCAAGTATAATAAGACCAAACTTGACAAATTATCAATAAACTATGATGGAAGTTTTTTTATAAATGACAACATTTATAAACCATATGAGCTAAATGCAGGTAATAAAGAACAAAATATAGACTTTGTTGCACATAATGTTTCCATTCATGACAAAAATTTATTGATGTCAAAGGGGATGTATGGGATAGTTGTAGTAGGACCATCCTTGATGATCAAAGAAGCAGCAAGACTCTTTTTGAAGAATATTAGAGTTGGACCTTTCACAATGTCTTATTACATGAAGATATGGGTTATTGAAGTTATTTAAATTTTTAATGAAGTTATGATGCTGAAAATATCCTATGAATAACATGGTTGTGTAGAGCTCATCAATATCTTTCCAACAATATATGGTACTCAAAGAAACTCCTCCTACATGAGAATTTATGGCCAGTTCGAAATCAACATTAGTTGGGACAAATTTAAAAGGGAAAACTATGTGGTCAAAACAAAATTATTAAAGGGTTAAATAGTGGGAAATTTTAAGGCATATCCACCATTTTCAGAAAATATCAATGGCCTTAGGTGCACAAATATGTGCATGGTTTAACGTTGTTAAAGGCTACGCATGTTCAAGATAAATCAATGGTACGTCCAACAAGTAGATGGTCATATGAATGTAAAAAATCACGATGTTTAATAGATCCACTAGAACCAACTGGATGTTGACACGTGACAATGCTATATTGCATGATGACATGGAGCATACTAATCTCATCGTGTTGGCATGGTGCTACCAAAGGCGACCACGTGGCAGTGATAAAATGACACTTTTACGTTGGCAATAAGTTTGAAATAGGATGATACGTGGCAAACCTCATGAGTTTCCATGCGGATCAATGACATCATGATGACATCATCAAAGGGATGACTAGAGATCCTAATATTCCAGTCACATGGGCATGATCACATAGTCATTGAGATCCATATAGTTGTTTATTTTCATCATATGACATGGCTACATGGGTTCATGGTGCTAATATCAACAAATTGTTCCATTTGTTGGTTGATTTTAATGGAAAGTTTTATAGGTGCTCAAAGTTAGCCCCAGGACTACCTGTTGGAGAATATAGTAAGGAAGTTACTAAAACAATTTTTCTTAACCTTGATAGAATCTTGTGAAATTTATTTATCTTCTTATTGTTCTTTATTAGATATTTTCATCAAACAATTATCATGTGCATAAACAATAAAGACAATAGACACAAGAAGTAGGATTTAAGCCAAGGCAAAACCCCTCCAAGGGTTACACCTAGAAATAATATTTTCTCATCTTATAGAATTAGTTCGAATGAAACAACGTAAACTTTGAAATGGGAACTATAAACTCAAAATGAGAACTCTAGCCAGAAAACCCCTAAAAAACATGACAAATCTTTGGCTTGCACACACCATTGAATGGGTGTGTATTTGTGGCATACCAATGTACTTCAACGCCTGCAACATCTTCATTTCCTGTAATGACCTTTATAACATTAGCAACCCAGAATGGATAGTGATAAGCATCTCCATATTCTAGCATTGCGATCATGCAACCCTCGTTAATATCCTGTACTAAACACCTATAAAGATGTTCCATGTCTTCACGATGTGCACGAGACCTTCTGGAACCAATATACATTTATCTTTCCTTTACCTATGAAGAATTAATAATACCTTGAGATTGTTGTTGTTAAACAATGTTTCTTTCCTCATGTTCATTTGACACATTTTATGGCCAAATAAAAGGAGTTTTCAAAGGTATATCTTCATTTGTTTTTCTTGAAATGATATCACTTTGACTATTGAAAAAATACTCCCACCAAACTGAATCAGCAATATCAAAGAACGCATATGTATATCTAATACATTTTTAATTTCTTCTAGGCAATTAGAATAATTTGTATCTCTATTATTCCTACGTGCATTATGAACTTCAACAATTGGTTATAATAACAATATATTTGACACAAATATTGGATGATCTGGAATGAACTTCGAAAATGCCAAACCTGATGAGGATGCCTATTCTACAATAGTTTAATACTTATTGCCTCATATTAGTGTTTTCCCATCAATTTTTTTGATACAAAATTGATGTTGGAAGCTATTGGCATTAATTTGGTCAATGCATTTCTCCTCCCCATGCAATCCCAGAATAAATCTTCACATGTCAGCAATTTCTTCCAACACATCAAAAATAGGTTCTCACATGTATGATTTCTTAATACATTCAATCAATGATGGAAAGCTCCCAACATCCTTCCTCCTCAATGTGATTAAAAAATGACTGAACATCTGATCAATATGGTCACGAGTATGCCTAATAAGAAGGAAATCAACCTTTACCTTCTGAAAATTTTCAATTCAACAAACATGTTTAGATATCCCAAAACAATCTGATTTTTGTTTTCATGACAAGTTTTGTCCAATTGTAGATACAAAATTTCAGGAATATTACCAGACCAATGAGAAAGAAGATCATGAATTATTTTTATTGTCATATTTGCATCATTATGAATATGCGGAGCTGTGAAGTATACCCTAAAACAGAGACCACAAAATAGTAAATATGACAAAATAACTTAAATAAAGGAAACAATATTGTGAGGCACTTGAAGCAGATATCATCTCTCTCAAATCATATGTTCAAAATTTAAATAAAAAACATGAGAAGATATCCCAATCATTTGAAGTATAAGAGACTGGGCTTAAGGAAAATATTATTGAATTAAGAACACAAGTAGAATAAGGAAGAAATATTGAAGAAAGAATTAGGAAGCAGTATATGGAGAAGGAAGATTAGTGTCAAAGACTAGAAGCTAACGTAAGCATTATAAAAGGTGAAATAATAGAAAAATAGAAAAATATGAAATTCCATGATAGTACCAAGATATTGAACAATCTACTTAGCAGTCAAAGCTCCCCCTCCATCAAATAAAGCCTTGGTTTTCATGAAAGTATTAAAGTGGAATCTAGTTCATAGGCTTGTGCAAGCAACTTTGATGATAGCAAATAAAATGCTAAAAAACCTAAAAAAGAATTAACTTAGTAAACTATACGAACAACCAATGAAAAAGAAAATTCAAAGGAAATCATTGCCCCCCAATAAGAGAAAAAACAATCAATTCTCTCCTTTGATCAATGATATTGAATTTTTTATATCTATCATAACTATGGATACATTACATCCAATTGCAGAAGTAGATTATTCAAAGCTCGGGAAAATGGTTAATACACAAGAAGATCATTAGTTTTGAAATATTCAAGTTTGTTTTAGGGGCATTATTTTTCATGCAATATATTTGGTCACAAATCTATTGATTATAATAGGAGAAATATGAAGAAAAAATATAATGATTCTCTTGCTCCCTTCTCTAGTCATGTAAGGCATTATACTTGTAACAAGTTTGGACATGTAGCAAAAGAATGAAAGAAGAAGGCAATGAATTCATATAGAAAAAAGTAGACTCCCTGCAATGCAGGTAACCAGATAAGAATGTTGATACCAGAAGACCTGTAAAAGATGAATCCATCAACACTACACATATTAAACAAAAGAAAGAACACATAAGGTGTGGTCATGCTCTAAGTGAATTTGAATAAGAATATAAATGGTACATATATATTAGATGCTCTCATCACATGTCTCGAAATAAGAGAAAATGTATCTCTCGAGAGAAAAACAAAAGTGATAAGATTAGTCTTGGCAACGGTTCATCTGCAAAGGTACTAGGAATGGGTAATGTTGATCTTGATGTTAAGAATAGAGAAGAAACTAATGTATTGTTGGTTGAAGGAATAAAGAAAAACATAATAAGTGTAGGTCGAATAGTTGTTAAAGGGCATGTAATTATATTCACATCAATTGAATGCAAGATTATATAAGAATAGATTGGAAAAGTTATAGAAAAAGGATTCAAAAATGAAAATAAATTATAGGTACTAAAGAAGAATCCAAACAAAAATAATAGGGCTAGAAACTCTTATTCATATTAAGAGTAAAGAAAAAAAGTTCCCACTGCAGTATATTATAACTTATGTTATTTCTAAAATAACTGAAAAAATACATATGGAGCAATCAAGTCCACAACATCTATGGTGCATGACCTCAGGGGAAGCCTTGCATTGATGATGGTCTCATATGTTGTTTTTTTAATGACTTGTGCTTCTAATGTTTCTTCTGTGATGAACAAGATAAGATATGACATGTTGATGGGGAGTTGCTCATTGTTGTCACTATGCTCCTAACATTGATTTATTACACATTGTTGATTTGATGCTTGGGTGTGATGTATTATGCATTGGTAATGTTGAATTGGCATAGGTTCATGGGGAGCTTATTTTATGCTTCCAATGGTTCATTATGACACTGACATGATCTACGTTATGATGGGTCTTCTTGTTTTGATACATCACCTTCTATTGGAACATAAATGTTGTTGTCACTATGTCATGGTTAATGACTCATCTATAATGAGTTCATTACTATTGTTGATCAGTCTTCTTGCATTTCTTATTAGCGATTGCAATTTGGATTCATACAATATTTTTTTTTGGTGGTTGGTACATATTAGTTGATAGACTGCTTCACATATGTTGTTGATGAGTTTACTATTCATAGTAATCATATGCTACTGTTGATGGATGTCATGATGATGATAAAGTGGAGTATTGAGAATGGTTTTGTTGATACCCTGGAGAATTAATTCATGTTTCTTTGCAAGATAACCAATTGTGTTAGTTATGCTTATTGATGTATTTATGCTTTCTTCATAAATCCTTTTACTTTATTGCATATCACGAGATGATCCAGTATATTCTCAAGAGGAGATTGGTCAATTGAGCTCTTTGTTTTGCATTAGATTTGTATTGTTGAAGCATTGTAGGGGGATTTCTTCTCTTGGTTTGGTTCATCCCTTTGAACTTGATTTCAAAATGGGAGAGAGACTTGGCGTTTTGCAAAAACTTCCCATTAAGTCCAAGGGGGAGATTGTTGGCATTATGGCTCTATTGTTGTCCTTGATGGCAACCTACATGGATGCCAACCTACACTGATGTCATCACAGTTTTTATGGATTGTATGGATTCCTTATTTATGATGGCATGATGGTTAATTGGTGTGCAATTTAGGACTAATGTTTGACTCAGAGAGTTAAAGGAAATATAATTTAGAGACTCCAAAGGCTTGTGTAGATGTTATAGATCATCAGGAAGAATCTTGGCAAGATCTGGCTTGAGAAGAGAAGGTATTTCCATTTCCTTTGCCCCAGCTGCATGGAGGAATGGATATGAGTGTGGTTGGATGCCCTGAACCATAGAGGGCAAGGCCCATCAGGGAAGCTACAACAAAAATTTTCATGGATGGAAGGCACATCCATGCTTGTAGGAAAAGAGAAATACATACCATGCATGAATCCATGGTTTTCCTGAAAACAATTCCTGCGAACAAGTGGATTTGACATGGTAAACACTTACCTTATTCCTTGTGCCTTTGGTATTAGGAATATAATTAATTTTTCATAAGGTATTGAAGAAATCAAAATCTTGTATAAGGAGATCTAACTAGAGCACTTAGTGTGCATTGATGAATTATCTTGAGACTTGTCTGAACAAGTTTTCACTAGGGTGAACAGAAGAGATCTCATATGGTGATTATGCATTGATATGTTTCTTACATGAGAAATGGAGCATTTGATCTAATTTCTAAATAATGTATCTGAATTGTATGGAGATATTAGTTTGTAGAGCAAAGATCTATGAGTTACTTGATTTATGTCAATGACTTATTTTGATGCCTTCTCTTTACCTAGATCAAATTGGAAATGTATGTACAATTCTTAATCCTATAGATTAAATGGTTGAAACATCTTCTACTTATAACCTTTGATGTTATAACAAAAGACCATGGTTACTTGATGGGCTTATGATTATGCTACCATGAAGAATACAAAATCAAGGAGATTATGAATAGAGATCATTTTATGCAAAGATGTCTTACATTATTGACTTGTTTTTTTATATGCTCACTAGTGATTCATTATCCTAGTGTTATCACTGTGACAAACACCCTCAAAAATTTTGTGTACACTTGAATTTTGTAGCCTACTGTGGATCTTGTGGTCAGTTGTTCTGTAGTCACTTCTTGGTCAGCTCATGTTTCTTGAGCTCCCTTCTTGGACTAGCAGTGTCGAAGTCACTTGCTCATGCATGCCCAGTCTATAACAAGTGCATGAGCACATTGTTTTACATAATATTGGAAAAGCATAGCACGTTCCATTGATATTGTGTATGTGTGATGTCCAATCCATGTCGATAGTTAGTGTGCACTGATAATGACAGTTTCTCACATTTTAGCTGCATTTGTACTTCTGTTTCGGTGAGTTTTGCAAGGTGTTGCTCCTGTGCACCTTTGTTTTAGTGAGTGTCGTTTTCATGTTTTTAGCTATTGATTTCACTTTATTTCACTTTAATTGGTGGATTTTTCATGTTATCTCTTCTCTGGCATGTGTTACGTTCATTGTTTTTCCACATATCACAAGATTTGTTCACACTTTAGAATTGGCATCATTTCGCATGTTAGTTGTCACATAATGTATGTATGCTTGTTTTGGTGGTTTCAAGGGGTTATGTGTGTGTGAATGAGCTGGTCTAACCATGTAAACATCAGTCGCACTCATTCCCAAATTTTTAAGCATTGTCATACAAGTGTTGTCACAGTCATCACAAAGTGTACCTTTAGTGTCACACTTGTCGTAAAGTCACCACAAAGTTGTCACATTCAGGAAAATATGTTGTTAACATGTTCTGCATGATCTATGGTGTTGTGTCATTAAATTGTTTCAAGTGTGTGATCACAATAATGTGATATCACTGTTCACATTAGTCTCTTCGGTCCCACACTTATCATAATTTCATAAAATTCTTAGCAGGCTAGCCTCATCCATCCCTTTAGAATTGCACATTGTGTAGTCTTAGCCCTCAAGCAGTGACCTTGTCTCTTGGCACTATTAAATAAATAGTCTCTGCGTCCTAGAACTGCACATTTCGCAACTTAAGTGCTCAAACCCCTACCTTGGCTCCCAGAATTGCGCAATTCCTCCTCCCAACCTGGCCATAATTGTGCATTGCAATGTCTCTATGCTCAAGGTCATCCTTGAGCTCTTGAAATGTGCAACTACACAATAGACCAGCCTCCTCTACCTCCTAGAACTGTGCAGTTCTCCCAAGTAGTGAAAAACCCTGTAACTAAGCTCACAGAGTCCAGAAACTGTAGTTTATCTCTTCAATCCAGCCTGAATCGCGCACTGTGCAGTTTTAGGGATGAAGCTCATCACTAACTCCCTTAGATCCACAATTGCACAATAACTTGAGCTCATCTATAGTCCAGAACTATGAAATAGGCTAATATAGTGCCCATCCCCTCAGCCTGTCACTTTGAGGCCGCATAATGTGCAGTTTCCTTCCTCAGCCTAGCTTGAACTACACATTACACAGTCTTAAGGGTTAAGCTCACCCTTGACTTCCTCAGCTTCACAATTATGCAGTTACTGATCCTCTTTACCAGCCTATCATCTGATTCCGGCTCAGTCAGTGGATCAATATGCACCATCTTAGATTAGGGGTTTATTAGGCTGATATCATCTTGTCATGAGTGGATTGCAGGCACAGGTACTCTATTATGCTATGGCAAGATTATGAAGAAGGAGATGGTGAAGGAGGACATGCTAGGAGACACATATGGAGCTGAAGACATAAGATGATCATTAAGCGATAAGACGAAGGCAGACCAAACTCTAACAGAAGATGAAGATGAATATCACATGGAAGACTCCTCATCTTCAAGTCATAAGTAGGAGGAAGAAGAAGAACATGTACCATATTTTCAAGAAGACAAAGAAAGAAGCAACAAGAAGGACATCTTGAGATTGTTAGATCATCATAAATTTCATGTCATCAATGTCATGTCATGTCATGTCACAAGTCATCACATTCCACATCATTATTGTGGATTATGTAATTACCTATTTGATATATATTGTAAAGTGGAAATCCAAAGGACATGTTTAGAATATGAAGAGCCATGTAAGGTCAAAATTTCATAGGAAGTCAAACAGTCATGAGGGTATTCAAAGGGTCACAAGGAAGTTGAAGCATCATCTCTTGCTTATATACACACCCTCATTTTATGAGTAAGAGACTTTTTACCTTGCCTCCTCCTACAAGGCATTAGAGAGACAAATCAGTTATTTTGACGAGCAAGGAGTGGCTCTAATGCTCCATTATTGGAGCTACTGAAGTTCATTATATACATGTGTCAAATCCTTCAAGGCCAACACATTCTTCATGCATGGATTATGAATATTTTTAATACTATTCTACGGGTGTTTGTATTTCATGTTTTCATTCATCTGTGATAATTTAGTTGAACTATTTCAGTTATTTAGTACTTACCTTTTTTAGGATGGGTTGTAATGGTCGTTATTATTGTCCCATCTTTTTGGACTATTCCACATAATACTAGACAGATCTTTCTCATTGATTAGTTGTAGTGACTGTTACATCTTTTGGGGACTATTCTCCTGGATGTTAGACAAATCCCTCTTGTTTGTGTGTGTCTCTTCTTGGGTGGTACTTTTACCTCTCTCTTAGAGGCTCAATTTACTCTTTCCCTCCACAGTAGAAGAGCTTTGAAACACCTACAATGAAACACTTTCCAGGAACACCTTCTTGGTTTTCGAAGGCACCACTTGTTCCTCTATTGTTGATAGTTAGAGTTAAGGCATATATTTAAGAATACATGCCAACTGGGTCAATATTTTGGATGGGGCTCCTACTCGAAACATTGTGAGGTCTAATTGGGACTTCACATCGAGGAGACCCCTTGGTTGATAGATTTCCAGCACCATCAACACCTAGCTTGTGCACTTGAAATCCACAATAAAATAATGATTTATGTTTATCATGGTATTGATCTACATTGATTGAGTATTCTAGTAATGTGTATGCAAAGGTATTCACTACATGGATACATGAGTTAGTGAAGTAGTTTCACAATATATGTTAACATTCAGTGATAGTGAATTTTTACATGCCTATTGCATTGGTTGAGATTATAGTGACTAAATATTGTATGTAGCTACAGTGACAAAGAGTCTAATGGATTTTACCTTGTTTGTCTATAGTGCCTATGTTATATGTTCACTACTGATATATCATCATGATCACTAACTATATGTGTGACAGAGATTGAATATTAGACCCTTGACACTACATTGTATTTGGCTAACTATTCTTTAAGTGTATATGCAGTGTTATAAATTTTCTTGGACAAAAGTGTATACAGGTATCTTTAGCATGAACCTTGACTTGCAATAAGACTTATGGTTTATCATTATAATTGATAAAAGTAGTTACTTGTTGTATGATGGCACTTATTTCAATGTTATTTTTGGTTATTGATAGATTTCATAGATATAGTCTTCACTGGTTGAGTTATTAGTCACTGAGGTATTTTCTCTAAACTGCTGCTGGTTATTATGTGTCTATATTGGCACTTGAGATAAGGTCCATTGCTTTGAATTTGACAATTACTAAGGATCATAGATCTAGTTGTGTTGGTGATTGATGCTTAATATTATCAACTTAATGAGCTACAATAAAAGAATTGTTATGTTGTTGCGTGTTCTTGTCTCACATTGCCTAGGAGGAATTTGATGATTGACAGTGACATTATATTTGGCTTTTTTGTTGGCATAATACAAAGTTTTGTACATTTTCTTAAAAGGTTGTGACTTAGTAGTTCGTGGATGAGATTTGACAGAATTGGGACTGGTTTCTCATGACAATATTTATTTCTTAACAGTATTGGCATTGTTTGATAAAACAAGAAAGGGTTTGATAAGAATTGGCTTGAAAATGCTAAGAACTTGGCTTGGCATCTAATAGGGCTTATGACAATTGTGATGATTGATCATGGCTTGTTTTTGGATGATAGATGATAATGACTTAGCATATGACAATACTAATTTAATTAGGGTTTGATGCATAGTATTGACTTGGATTGGTATGACTATGTGTTGATTTACTTGAGGTTTGACATAACAGCTTGGTCAGTGTTATGCTTACAGAGGCATATTGACATTCAGTGATCTAGTGATTGGCATATTTGTATTTTGTTTTCATACTCAACGATTTAGTGCTTATTATTGGCAGTATTGGTACATTGGTTTGATCTTGTTGCAATGGTTTAATTGGAATTCAATGATTGGTTTTCTTCAGTGATTTAGTTGGTATTCAGTTATTCAACATTCAGTGATTCAATTGGTATACAGTGCTTTAGTGATTTTATTTGGCCAGTTGGTATTCAATGATTCAGTTTATTGGTATCTTAATATATGTGGGTGGTGGCTTACAATTTTTTTGATGGTTGATTGATAGGTGGATCCAGCATGAAAATTTTGAAATGTTGTCCACAAAGGTGTTGAGGGTTGTAGCATTCAGTGAGGGAATAGGTTCTTCCTTCCAGTAGGAGAAAATAAACTTGATTAGGAGGTTGTAGCCCTCTTCCAGTATGCACTAGAGAATGGTTGGATGTTGTAGCCTCCTGCAGGTAGGATCCTACGTACTTTCAAGAGTATGTGCTAGTATAAAATTGTAACAATAATTTTCTTTATAATAAAAAAGAAGACATAATGACAACAACTATATTTTTCTCCCACATTGGGTTTCCACCTAAAATACTAGTGCTCTTATATGTCTTATGTTGATTTGTTGATGTTCTTTTCATTCTATGGTTTCCATTTTTACGTGATTAATATTGCTCATATTCTCAGATCTATCCCACATTATGATGGTAATAAATTAATGGATCAAACCAATTCAAAATGAAAATATAAACTATGTCAATTTGAATTGGGAATGAAATATTGGTTCACCCACCCCCAAGTATTTACAACAGGATATATTCTTATTTTTACATTTGTCAGTAAAATATAGTCATGGCCCCATAGCCAACCATTTCCATAATATTTCCAAATAAATATAAATCATAATTTTTTGGAAAGGAAATTGCACCAAGGTTATCATAATGTGGCATCCTCTAAAATTATGGTGGTGAAAATAGATAGGTCAACTTATGAGGGGCATAATTTTTTCAAATGGAATCCAATTGGCATGATTTTTGTGTCATTGGAAAGGTATATATGTGTAAAATATGAAAAAAGGTTTTGACAATAAATTGGTAGAATTTTACCCCTAAAAAATCTCATTTGATGCCCAAAATTCTCTGAGAAGGTTTCACATCCAAAATTTCCAAAGTGGTTCCCGCTAGTAAAAATGGTTTTGTGAGTAGATTCATCCACTTTTTCCACTTATAAGTATAAATATGGATGAAAAAAAATATAATGATTCAATTTGGATCCCACCTCCCCATTTTTGGAGGTTTTTGTTCCCTAAAAGCTACTGAATGAGGTGAGGAAATATTTCCTCCACCCTCTCTCAGGTGTACCATTTAGCATTTCGTGGAAGTTGTGCATTCAAACCAATCTATTGAATGTCATGCTAACCTTGTCTTGTATTTATAGACCTCTTTTGAAAATTTGTTTCTTTTATCAACTATGCCTGATAAGTTCGTTCCAAATCCTAGATAAAAGGTAGGGCCTATTCCTCTCCCTAATCTAGCATGGAAAGTTGATGCTAGAAATGGAAATGTTATTCATCCAACTTTTTCCAAATTCTTGGTGGGCTACACCAAGAAATATGGAAATGTGACTTGGAATTTATAGCCTTATTTATACGTTACAATTCAATAAATAATTATTTAATGCATGAACACAATTAGATGCATAGAAGCTTGTTATCACAAATAGTTATAATCACATTAGCTAAACCTTAGCAAATATTTATTGTTGAATGTATCTAAGATAAAATTTTATCAACGAGAGACATATTATGTAAAAAAGAAAAGAGACTACCATAAAAAATGTGAAGAAAATAAATAAATAAAATAAGACACAAGAAGGGAAGATAAGGAAAAGGTCCTTCACTGAGTATATTTGAAAAATTGTTCAAGTATAATAAGACCAAACTTGACAGATTATCAATAAACTATGATAGAATTTTTTCTTATATATGAAAAAATTTATAAACCATATGAGTTAAATGCAAGTAGTAAAGAACAAAATATAGACTTTGTTGCACATAATGTTTCCATTCATGACAAAAATATCATTAATGTCAAAGGGGATGTATGGGACAGTTGTAGTAGGACCATCCTTGATGATCAAAGCAGTAGCAAGACTCTTTCTGAAGAATATTACAGTTGGACCTTTCACAATGTATTATTACATGAAGATATGGGTTATTGAGGTTATTTAAATTTTTAATGAAGTTATGATGCTGAAAATATCCTATGAATAACATGGTTATGTAGAGCTCATCAATATCTTTCCAACAATATATGCTACTCAAAGAAACTCCTCCTACATGAGAATTTATGGCCAGTTCGAAATCAACATTAGTTGGGACAAATTTAAAAGAGAAAAATCTAGGGTAAAAAAAAAATTATTAAAGGGTTAAATAGTGGAAAGTTTAAGGCATATCCACCATTGTTAGAAAATATCAATGGCCTTAGGTGCACAAATATGTGCATGGTTTAACATTGTTAAAGGCTATGCATGTTCAAGATAAATCAATGGTACCTCCAACAAGTAAATGGTCATATGAATGTAAAAAATCATGTAGATCCACTAGAACCAACTGGATGTTGACACATGACAATGTCACACGAAATGAGTCGATCTTACGGACAAGATAGACCTTCCTAGAATCTAACAATATCTAGTGACAAGCAAGCCAATCAAAAACTATCTTTCTCTAAATATGCATTTATAAACAAAGGAAAACAAGTGTTTAGGCCTACCTTGGGTCCAATGCAAGTTTGTGGAAGCCTCGCTCCTTTGATCCAAATGAGCTCCCTTGTTGCGAATCTGCAAACACAAACAAGCAAACAAATTAAATAGCACCTGAAAAGCCAATATCATAAAGCATACTTAACATGATGATCAAGGAATTCATGAAATAAATGACATAAGACAATTTGTTGAGAAAAATGAATCTGATTGTATTAATTCAAATCAAAGAAGAACTTTACAACCTGTGCCTTGATGCTATACAAGCTCCTCCCAAGGTCCAACAAGAAGTCTCCTCTACTTTGACAAGTTTCACTCTCTTCCCAATGAAGCCAAAAAGGTATGTGATCTCTCCTCTCAAGCTTAACTAGGAAGTCTCAATTCCACCAGCATTTACCTTCAAAAATGTTCAGCTTGTAACCTCCCTAGCAACCAGCCCAATGCCTTAATTTATAGTGCAATGGAGGGAAGTTACTAGGTCCTCCTTCAAAGGGATAGCTCCTCTCATCAAGGGATTAGCTCCTTCTCTTTTGGGATGCATGAACCACCTAAGAGCGGCCAATCCACGTCAAAGTTTCTTCTAGAATCATCTAGAATTAACCCAAAGTGAGTTTTTTAGAATAAAATTGCGCCTTTTTGACTTTCATAGGGGTCCGCACCCACTCCTTTAGGGACAGAGTGGGCAGGTCCACAGTTTTTGTGAACAGGAGGTGTGGGACCACAGGCAATAGTGAGAGAAAGTGTGGAACCAGAGCTTTGTTGATTTTCAATGTCTTTCTCCCATTTTCAAAGCTTGACCTGAAGAGCTAAGGTCTGGGACTTGCTTAGGAGGACAATACAAGTGATGATAGACCCATACTGACTGCAAATAATCATGGTGACGATATTTTTGTGTAACAGATTGCCCCCTAAAGTGCGAAGTTTGTAGTAGATGCGGATTTTATTTATCATTTAGGAAGAGTGAAGTACTTTATCATTTCGAGGATCATCTTGTGGAGAGCCCAGTCGGAACCTGTAAAAGACATTCAATGCAAAATATATATATGAGATCATATCATTGCTGAGGTAGGCATTCCCATTCTCAGATCAAAACTGACTTAGAAAACTAACTACTGCTCTGATATAGGAATGATCTTGTAATACATTACAAGTATAGACACATGTAGACACAGTATGGACGCAACCATCTGTTTATGAATAGTCCATAATATAATGAATACAAAATTCCTCGCAGCCTGGATTGTGGAAACTAGATCCAGGGTCTTCATTTCTACTTCCCGAAACAGTACGATTCTATCCATGCGAATGAATGTGTTGAAGTCGAACATGGTAGAAACCACTTGATTACCAGTCAATGATGTAAACTGTTAACAAGTGTGAGAGAAACCACCAGTGATGTCAATGGCTCTCAAAGTACCCAGTACAATCCATGAGATGTGAATAGATGTGTTGATGTCGAACATGTCACAGAATCCTTTGATCGAAGGTCAATGATGCAACCTGTCGTCAAAAAAGAGAAACCTGCCATTGAGGCATGCAGATCCCAAGGTAATGACGATTTCTAGATCATCTTTCTAGATAATGAGCTGAAGTCGATAGAAAGCGATCCGTCGTAGGCAAGCCCACAACACGAAATCATAGATCAAGTTGAAGAAATTAAGTTGCAAGGACTGACTCAGGGATGGTCAAGATGGATGACAGATATTTTGCAGATGAATGGCTTATTGGCAGTGACCTCTTGAACACATAACGACACAACAGATGGTTTGGTGACAATTGACCCAAAGTTAATACCCAGAAACCAACTGAAGACTTTCAATGTGGTTTGATCAACTGTTAGGCAAAGGATTTCCCAACCCAGGTGAATAAAAGTGTCGTGTTCAAGAGTGGTTACAAAGTATGACAAACATGCTCATTTTCCTCTCTTTTCCCCCACCATTTCTGGCAAGTACCTCTTTATTTTTGACAAGCTTGAGGAGGATAACATTTGCTTGATTATAAGCTCATCCTTCGGATGAGTCCAACTTAGTTTAAATTCGAACCCTAAGAATGAGTGGTTCGTTCCTGTTTGTAATTGAACAGGTCCTTTACTGTTAAATTTTAACAAGTCCAGTATAGGAGAAGCTCAGTGTTTTTCAATTTTAGAGAGTCTGAAAAAACTTAAGAAGACTCCAGGGTTGACCCTTTTCGTAAATTTGTGTCTCCCAAGACCGAAAAAGTATAAAATAATACTTGAGAGAACCACTTGATCTTTACGACCAAGGAGTACTTTTCGTAATTAGTTCCCCTGATCCGAAAAAGTAAAAAAGCGATCAACGACACATCATTTTATAACCAATATCGAATTTGAAACGACAAAAATCCAGCAATATTTTCATGTTTTTACGGTCAGAAAAGAGCTATAAGTGGACCGTCTTTTTAGTTCTGTTTTAACGAGTTTAAAAAGAAAAACTCGACGATCTTTTCATATTTTAGGAATCAGAAAAGAGCTTAAAGGTGACTCTAAATGTTTTTTCGTTGAAAATGATCGATTTCGCCTGAACAATCCGTTATCCTGAACAAAAATTACAAACATTACTCATACCTGTTTGAGATGAATAAAAATGCTGCAAAAGTTACCTTTCTAAAGTGAAACATAAACAAATTTACAATTCATTTATTCAAAAAACTTATAAAAAGGGCTTTTGTCAATTCATTTTTACCATTTGAGATTTGGGTGAGAAAATAGTGCTTTTGTTCAGAAACATCCCGTGAAGATTGCGGAAAATCCATTCGTCGGAATCAAACGCCGTTTTCTCCAAGTAATCCACATCATCCTACTCTTCAATTTCAACCGTTTCAATTTGTGTTTTAGGGTTTTATTTCATTTTTTAGAGGGTTTTTAGGCTAGAAACCTGGTCGTGGGGGCCCGCACGCACAACACTGTCAGCCCGCGGACCCCGACTTTTTCTCAATGGGGAAAAAGTCAGGGGTCCGCGCCTTCCATGAAGACAAGGTGCGGACCCTTGCACTGTCTCTAATAGAGAGGGTGCGGTCCCCGCAGCAAGGGTTTTTAACCCAAAAATTCTCAAAATTGACCCAAACAATTTAATTTCTTGCATTCTAATTTGCCTTTTCATTGGATGTAGAGTGTACATCATGATTGATTGGCGAGAGCGGGAGCATGAGGATGTAGATCTTGCCACGTTAAATCACCAACCTTTGATCGATGCATTGAAGGCGTGCGGCTTGTACAAATTCTGGGCCATACCTGGCATGAGGGCCGAGGTGGACTTCTTGCAGTGGCTGGTAGACAGGTGGAGCATACAGGACCAGTGCTTCTTCATTAGTGGCCACCAGCTCGAAATTGAGCTGGAAGATATATACTTTTTGACTGGTTTGCCTAAGAGAGGCGAAGACTTGACTCTATTTTGGGCTAGGCCAGGTGGCCAGTCTGTCGATAGCCTCCGGCTAGAGTTCTGCAACAACCACGATAGAGACAAAGTGATAGACATTAAAATAATATCCTGTCCTGAACTCATGGTGATCGCGTTTACTGTTACCAAACTTTGCGGGAGTGCCGCACTACATATTGCCATCAGATCCCAGATGCGGATGGCAGTTGAATGCTTTCGAGGCACCATCTTCAATTGGTGTGATGTTGTGTTGGCTAATGTAAAAGGCCAACTAACCAGAGCCAAGAACGGACAACTAAAGACCTTTGGTTATGGGGCTTTGGTTGTGAGTTTTGGTTTGGAGAGTGTCCCAATGTTGGTCCCGCAGCACCTTACTGTTGGAGCTGGGCTTCCTCGAGAGCCCAAACTGATGCGATGGGTTGCAGTTATGGCCCGTCATCCTGACGAGGGGACAGAGGTCATTTGATTCAAACCTGATTATTTCCATTGGTTGGAAAACTAGGTTTTTGCTATTCAGGACTTCCCTTACGCTGGGGTAGATTTTCGTGGTGACCCAGACATGGATCTTCCACCAGGAGAGCAATGGGATGACTCAGGTAAAATCATTTTCAACATTTTCTTGTTTAAATTTTTTTGTTTTGTTTTTATGTCATCCCAAAATTGATAGTAAAAGTTTCAATGCAGATGTGGGTCCACAGCGAACAGCCGCTCTCCGGCCTTACGAGAGGAAACAACCAGCTGCAGCGGCGCCAACCCCACAGGACGAATCAGTAGAGACCTTGGCCGAGTTGGAGAGTCATCTAGAGCGCTTGACAGGGGACATTCCAGAGACCGGCATAGATGACATTCCTCGTCGACTATAGCGCTATGTGATTGGGGTCCCAGGACCTTTTAGGAGGTTCCTTTGTAAGGTGGCCCGTACAGTGGTTTCTTATCGAGATCATCACCAGTGATAGGATGATCGCCTATTGTAGACACATATGACATTTTTTCTTTTTGTACTTTTCATTTTTGCCGATCATAAGGTGTTTTTCAACCTATGATCGAGGACGATGTATATTTTGACACACTCCTATATATATCACTATTACCGGCTTATCTTGTAAATCATGTTATGGAATGCTTTTAAATTTACATGTATGATTATTGCAAATGTCTACTTAACATTCGAGAAGCAATTGCATCTGCTAATGTATTTAAAGATCTTGGAATATGCTGATATTCAATATAATCAGATTCACGTTCTAAGAGACGCACTCTCAAAAATAATCTCAATAACATTGGATTTCTAATGGCATACACTCTATTAAGCTGTAACACAATGAGTTCAGAATCTAACCTCACTATCAAACTCTGAATCCCAAATGAAATATATTTAGATAATAACTCAATCACTGCACTATACTCGACAATGTTTTTTGTTGTTTGACCGAGGCTTACCCCATGCATAGATACCAACTCGTCAGAGGGCGAATAGATAACCCAAGTTGCAGAAGAAATGTTCCGTGTATTACGACAAGCACCATCAGCGAAACCAATGTATGTTTGGAGAGGCATTGACATCTGCAATATCAAGAGTAAAACCAAGATAAGCAAGAATAATGAAGAAAAACACTCTCTAAGCTAAGCACACTTCTTAAACTAAAACACACCAGCTAGAAAGAAAACTATCCTAACTAAAAATCTCCATACCCATTCTTTAAGCATAATACCTCTTCAGGTAAAGAACATTTCTGGGTTTACCTAAAGAGTCCACGTCAAAGCCTACCAATTCATAGGCCCCTTTTGCTAGCTTTCGCTTGACAACATAGGGACCATGCCACATAGGAACGAATTTTATAGTGCCTAATTTATCATTAGCTTGATCGTACAATAAGACTAGATCTCCTTCCGAAAAATTTCGAGGGGTCACATTTTGATCATACTGAGCTTTAATATGTTTTGCATGAGTTTCGATCGCCAATGCAACATCACATCGTTTCTCATCTAATTGAGCCAAGTATAACAATTTTTTTTCCTCTTCAGAAGTGGCTGGAAGTAACTTGATGGCCATTTGCAATGACGGGATTTCGCATTCAATGGGTAACATAGCTTCCAGACCATAAACTAGTTGGAAAGGAGTGAACCCTGTTGACGTTTTTACGGAGGTTCGATACGCCCAAAGTGCTGAAAATAGCATGTTATGCCAATTCGACCGATGAATCCCAATGATTCGTCGGATCATGATGACTAAAACTTTGTTGATGGATTCAACCAGACCATTAGCTTGTGGATAATAAGGAGTTGAACTATCGTGACGCAAGCCAAGTTGGCCTGTAAGTTCGGTCATCATAACGTTTCGAAAATGACGCCCATGATCAGTGATAATCGCTTGTGGAACACCAAACCTAGCAATTATATGATTGAACATGAAAATTGCAGTTGTTTTGCCATCTGCCTCAAATGTAGGCATCGCCTCGGCCCACTTGGTAAAATAATCTACCGCAAGGATGATATACGCATGCCCCCCGACCAAGTGAGGGTTACATGTAATAAAATCAATACCCCATTTGGCAAAAGGACCAATGGAAATTATAGGGTGGAGAGGAGCAGGTGGAGCGCACATCTTTCGATCAAAAATTTGGTAGTTGTGGCATTTTCGGACCGCGTTAATACAATCTTTAAACAAAGACGGCCAGAAGTAGCCAGCGCGCAATATCTTTTGGGCTGTGGCATACCCAGACATATGACCGCCACATGCTCCAGAGTGACAGTCATTTAGAACCCTTTCAGCTTCCTCGTGAGTTAAACAATGTCGAAAAACAGAGTTCGCCCCACGGCAATAAAGAGTATCTCCTATAATTCTGAATTGTTGGGACTGGAATTGTATTTTTCGACATTCTGACCTTGAAATTTCTGGCCGACAGGATTGGGTCTGGAGATAAACGATGATATCCCCATACCATGGATCTAAAGTGCTGATTAGAAACAAGGATTCGTCCGCAATGGGCTCCTCCACCACAGTTTCCGTGTCAGCACGCAGGAAGTCACACATTAACTCCGCAAAAACTAAAGATTTCTTAGACTTAGATTTTTCAAATTCCAAGTCGAACTCCTGCAGGATCAAAATCCATTTGGAGTACTTGCCCCCTAGCAATTGCTTGGTCAAAATGTAGATCATAGGGTTGCAATCAGAAATTATTGTAGTTTTACGCAGTAAAATGTAGTGACAAAAATGTTGGACAGCTTGAACAGCTGCCAATGCCAATTTCTCCACATGTGAGTATTTTTGCTTAGTTGGATTTAAAGTTCGACTAAGGTAATATATCACATGTTCAGTACCGAATTCATCTTCCTGAACTAAGACCATTCCAATGGTGGAATGAGAGGCGACAAGATACAAGAAGTAGTCCTGGTTGTAGTTGGGAAGATGCAATAACGGTGCATGGGTCAACGTGTGCTTTAGTGCATCAAAAGATTTCTGAGCTATCTCATCCCAATAGAATGGAGTATTCTATTCAACAACCGGGTAAAACCCTTTGTAACCTCGGTGTAGTTAGGAATGAATCGTCGTAAAAAGTTTGCTTTCCCTTGCAAACTTTGGAGTTGGCGAAGACTCGAAGGAGGAGGCAATTTGACAATAGCTTCAACCTTCAAGGGATCGACGTGAATGCCGGCTTTTGAAACAACAAACCCAAGCAATCGACCCATTTCTATACAGAAAACACACTTGTGTGGATTCAACCTAATCTGATAATGCCTACACCTCCTAAAGATTGCTCGTAAATGGATGAGATGATCAACTCGATGTAATGAATGAGCAGGCAAATCATCGAGATAGGGTTGCACAATGTGCTTGATGTCATGAAACGCATAAGACATGGCCCTTTGAAAATTTTCCCTGACATTCTTGAGGCCAAAAGGTAATTTGCAATAAGCAAATGTCCCCCATGGACAAATGAAAGCCGTTTTTGGTTGATCGGCAGGTAGAATTTTGATTTTATTGTATCTGGAAAAACCATCCATGAAGGAGAATATTTCGCTGCCAGCACAATCATCAATGATTTGATCGATATAGGGAGTTGGGTAATTGTCCTTTGGACAGGCTCGATTAATGTCCCTATAATCGATACATATTCTTATTGTCCCCTGCTTTTTGTTAACCAGAACAATATTCGATACCCAATCCGTTAACGGAATCAGATAAATGAAACCTGCTTTGAGTAATTTTTCAACTTCTGCTTTAATAGCAGCAACTTTTCTTGGGTGAATTTGACGCAAATGTTGCCGGACGGGTTTAGCGTCCAGGTAAGTCTTGATTTCATGAACAACAATTGCGGGGTCAATTCCTGGCATTTCCTCATACGACCAGGCAAACACGTCGCGGAATTCTTGAAATAGGGCCTTATATATTTGAATTTCTTCTTCTGTACATGAGGCACCTATATGAATGTTCTCAACAATTCCAGGCTTAACCGAAATGTCAATAGGAATATTTCGAGAAATGTTTCCCAAATTTAACTCTGAATCAGGATTTTTCATTGGATTCTGAGGTTCCTTGACATATTCAGTCATAAAAATTGATGAAAAATCATTTTCAAAACAATCATTCTCAGGTAAGAACAAAGATCTGTGATGGAGATCTTCCCATGGTAAATCATCTACACATAGGATTTCACGAATTTTCTCATTAGAGTGAACAAGTTCGGAAAACGTTGTTGAATCCGAGTTTGATGTGAAAAGTGATTCCTCATGGACCACATTCATTAAGTCAATTTTGGTTGAATACGGGTCGGTAAACGATTGCACGGCCTCATACGCAATTTCATATGGACTCAAAGGCATAACATCACCAAATGAGTCTATCTCAGATTTAGAAGGTACGATCCAAGGATCATCATAAACAATGGTGTCTGAAGAAATCATATGAATGGTTGCAAAATAAGACGATGCGTTGATTGGAGGAAAAGGAAAAGTTCCCAGTAAATCGGCATCTTTAACTAGTCCTACTCCAAGATCCTTATACGGGATAGTCGTTTTACCGACATGCTGAATGCTTTCAGAAGAGGCTGGGTCGAATGAAAAGTAAGCCAACTGGTCTATTGTTACGATCTTTCCATTATGAGGAAACTTTATAACTCGAAAGACTGATGAAACGATAGTTGTCATAGCGTAAGACCAACTACGACCCAAGAGAAGGTTGTAATCTAGAGGGGCATCAACCACCTCCACATCTAGATTAACAGTTTTTCCTTCAACCCTTATAGGTAAATCCTGTAGAATGCCAAAAGGATGAAACCCACGGCCATAAAAGGCCTTTAGAATCATCGGGGATTGATTTAGTGAAGGAGAACCAAGCGATCTCCAACACTATATCGACATAATACACGTTGAGGCTCCCTCATCAATCACAGTCCTATGAATAGGTCTGTTTTTGACTATCACTGGGATCTGGAAAGCCATTTGATGAGGTAAGCGCGGTGTACTATTTTCAAGATCGAAAATTATTAGGTTCGAGTCCTGAACGTCAACAGCTCTTATAACCTACAAAATTAATTTACGCTGTGCTGGACATGATTGCAACACTTCCAAAGCTGACATTGCTAAAGGTGAAACAGCTAAATCCTCAACAATGTTATAGTTCTGAGCCGCTCTCGCATGTGGATTGAAAGCTGACTTTCGAAGTATACCCTTGGCGGGCAGTTTGATTACTAAGTCTGGATTAGGTTTCTCGATCTGTAGTGGATCGGAACCGGGAGCTGAGGTTGATGGGTTAGAATGAGAGGATTCTGCTTCTTTACCATCAATAGGACTTTTACTACCATAATCATGTGATCGAGTCGCAATCCTAACATGGGACATCATCAGTATGGGTTCTTCATTGGCATTCGAGGAAGAACCTATCATCTTACTGTCTTGACTTGGAAAAGGATCCTTCAAAACATCAGGCATTTGGGAACCTTTGACATTCTTCGCAACCTCTGCACGATGAGGGTAGTCTCTTGTAAAATGTTCTTCATCACAAATGAGACAAGGATAATGAGGTTTGCGTTTCTCATCATTTGATTCTGCTTTTTCTGGTTTCTCTTTTGAATTTTTGTCTGTTTTATTTTTCTTCTTCCCTTTCTTTTTACCACCGGATTTTGATTTGGCTGTAGATGACTCTACAACATGAATATCGGCGGAAATCTCCACGGAAGAATCTCCTGTCGGGGAATATGGCAAGGTTATGATAGGAGAAGAATTCTTGGAAGACTTCTTCTTACTTTTGGTGTTAACCGTACCAATCATACCATCAGTGGCATGAGACCCTGAAGGAGCTGCAGCGATTTGATTTTGCTTAGGAAGATCAGGGATTTTCTCGTGTAACGTACCTGACTGAGTATAAACCAATTCAAGGTACTGCGCTTGAGCAATTACTTGCTCCTCAGTAACGACTCCAGCCTTAGCTACATCCTCAGTGATCTTTGGCAATAAATATTTTACAAACCATTCAGCTAAGATCTGATTCGGAATAAAAGCCTTCACTAAACGTCATCGACGTCTTCATTCATAAATGTGATCTAAAATGTAAGTGGACGTCGACTGCTTTAATGAAGTTAGTAATTCCGTGCCATTGTCATATCTGACTGGAAACTGAAAATGAGTTAAAAACGAGGTAGATAACTGACTAAATTTATAAAAAGTGGCTCGCGGTAACTCAATGTACCACTTGGCGGCAAGACCAATTAGAGTGCTCTAGAAAAGCCTTAGACGGATTGAATCATCTGAAATGGAGTTAGACGCACACCAGAGGTGATAAGTCATCACATGGTTCGACGGGTCCTCTCCTAATTTGCCTTCAAACTTAGGAATATCATTAGGCAACTTATTTGGCATTGACGGCCAAAACGGAAGATAGTTAATGGGATCGTTCATTAGGCGCGACAAGTCAGGCAAGTCCAAAGTTGCGATAAATGGTAACTGACGATTAGGGTCCCTAAAACTCTGGGTCATGAGACTAGCTCCAGGAGGAGGATATCCAGGATAACTAGGAATAGGAATTGCATTTGGGATATTGTATCCTCCTGGAAAACTAGGATTAACCGAACCGTACTGGGGTTGTTGAGGTTGTTGATATGTGTACCTAGGGTACGGTTGATACTGATAGACTGGTTGCTGCACAGCAGGACCGAATTGGTACTATCCCTGGTACAGTTGATAAGTAAATTGTGGTTGACTTGTGACAACAGTATTTGAACCAGGTTGTCCTACAGGCATCTGAACCGAAGTTTGAATTGTGGATCCAGACTGAGGTAAATATGTTTGAGGAGTAGATACAGGAATAGTAGAAACTAGAGTTGTCGATACTCCAGAAGTAGGTGGGGTAGATTGAACAAATGTTGCAGCAGCCGTTTGAGGCGGAGTACGAGGCGTACTAGGCCCAGGCTAAGAAACTACCGAAGGTACAAAAGTTTGAATAGTAGACTGGATAGGTTGCTGGGGTGAACCAGAAACTAAGGGTTGTCCAGTTTGAGATGAAAACTATACATTCAGTTGCAAGACTTGTTGAGTTTGCGATGGACCCCACACTAAGTTCATTCCGGGGTACGGACCCATAACAGGTTGAGAATATTGAGGACCATAACCAGGTTGAGGGTAGGGTTGATAATTCAAAGGTACATTTCCCGTTCCTTGAACATATGATTGACTAGAGGGTGGTTGGAAACCTTGGTTCGAGTACTGACCTTGGGGTTGATACCCTCGAGCCATGTACTGATACTGAGGTTGACCTTGAGGTACATATTGATATTGGGGTTGACCTTGAGGTACATATTGAGTCTGGGGTTGACCTTGAGGAACGTAATGTCCCGTAGGTATGTACTGTCCTTGAGGTTTCCCCCCAGGCGCAAATTGGGTACCTTGAGGTTGCCCCCAAGGCGATAATTGAGGATTTTGAGGCTGCCCCCCAGGCGGTAACTGGCCACCTTGAGGTTGAGGATGAGGAATAGTACCTAACATCATGAGAATATCTTCTACACTCAGCGGCTTAGAACCATTTTTTCCAGTTAATAACCCTTGTTCAATGGGTTGAGGAGATGCTCCCGCAAAAGTACCAGAAAGTGACTGATACCCAGAGGGAACAGAAGGACCGCCATACAAAAAGGATTCTGGCGATTGAGTAAACATGGACGACTGTCTTGACATATTTAACAGAGGATAGTAACCTCTAGGTGTTGGGTGATAAGGAATATGAGGTGGTGAAAAACTTAGCCCCGGGTTTTCCAAAAAATTAGTCAATGAAAGATACCAAGCACTGCTCCTAGGTGGACTGTAAAAAATTGATTCATGCTCCCTAAGCTCAATAACAGGTTGATTTTCAGGGATAGGGATGCCTGCTTCGTCTTCCGGAGTAGCAAGTTCTTCGATAGCTATAAGTCCAGAAGGAAGATTTTGGGTAATTATTCTTTCTACCCTGGGTGAACTAGGACCACTAGAAGTTTGAGAGGTAAACCCCGATGTTGGGGTAGCAGCAAATTCACTTTCAGGTTCGGATATTTCAGGGTCCTCACCTATATCACTAGTAGATGAAAAGATACCAGTAATTTCAGAAAAAGACACTGATTGTGGATTATAATCTGCTACTAAAGCTTGAAAATCAGGATGTACCACCAAAGAAGACTCTCCTTCTTCAGGTGACCCAACTCTACTGTCTCTAGGAGTTACGAGGGCTCTTAACCCTTCAGGCTAGCTCAGTGAAAACTCAGGAGGTTGGCCCCGAAGTCTACGGGACTTCCTCGGTAATTCAGCCATGATTAAAAAATTTTAACTACTTCACACGCAAACAAAGTAAAATCTCAATGAAAACCACCTAAAGCCTCTAAAGAACCAAACAAATTTGAATCACATGCCTAAAGAATCTAGGAGATCAAACCACACACAAACAGTAACTTTCCGTACTGAAAACACTAGTTGGTGATGAAGCCCAACGTCGCAGAGTTCAATACAGAAATGGCGGTTGGAACAGTTACCCCGGCAACCTGCTTAATGAATAGACTGGCACAAGTTCCTCCACTAAACCGTCTCGAGTGAAGAGAACCCCCCAGAAAATCCAAGTGAGTCTAGCCGACGTCTGCTCCAGGTACAGTGGGATCTTCCCACCACTGTCACCTTAGGAAGAATCCTATAGAATATGGTCACTAAGGTTACCAACGGAAACAAATATACCTGGGGGAACAGTCTACGATCCGATACGCACGCAAGGGCAGAGTAATAAGCTCAATCCCCTTGAAGGCTCCTTGACATAATCTGAGGTTTACCAACAAGTGACCCCAGGCTCCTCGACAATGGTTAATCCGAGGTTTACCGTTTTTAATACGTGAATATCTGGCGTCATTCCCAATGAGGAAGGATTGATTCCCACATTGGTTCGGACATGATCTCGTGCTTCTCCTTTAAGAGGTGCTTTCCCAGAGCATAAATGAAACAATTGGATTTCTCTCCTACTGCAAGATATAACTACTTGTTTGTTTTACTATCTTGGAGAGTTAATTACTCCCCACTCCAAGACACTAGCCTAAGCTATATTGGTGTATCAGAGCCCTAGAAATAAAAATATTACTAGATAGATTTTACTTTAAGCGTTATTTTTATTGGTTTTTGTTTAAGTCAAGAGGTGCAGAGATGAAACTCGTGGTGTGAAGACTCAACTTTAAATCACTAAAAAATGCACTTAAGATGATTAAGAAGTCTTTTCCCCTTTAATGAACTTCTAGCTAGGAAAGAGTTTGAGAATGAAAATACTTGTAAACACAAAGCTTTCTTAACAAACAAATAAAAAGAAGAGCTTCTTGTCTTTTCCAATGCACTCAAAACGAGACAACTAGTTATTTTCGCAAAAATTTCCCTTTTCTTTCAAAACACTCAAACACTACAAAAACAAACCTTTTCCAAAATAGATTTTTTATTTTTATAAAACACTCAAAACTATGGAATTAACTAATCTTGAGATCTATAAGCTATAAAAAACTATTTGAAGTCAAAGCTTACAAGATGTCTTTTTCAAGGATGTTTTACTTAGCTACAAGAAAACTAAGGACTAATTTGTCCAGAATCACAAATCAGTCAAAAAACAACCAATTTTTGTTTTCTTTTCTAAAAATGAAATCCAAACTTTTAACACAATCTTTTTCAAAGTTTTGTAAAGAGAAAACACAAAGGGGGATTCCTCAACAAAGTTAGATTTCGCAAATGGTCAGACTCATAAGAAGGCTAGTAAAAACCAAGGTGATCTGAGGTTTCTACAGCTTCTAAGCTCAGAGCTACTACAAGACCAAAATGAAAACCAAACCCAACAATCAAAACTTCTAGGAAATTCACCTAAAATCCTAACATCAATGGAATTAACCTAAGAAAAGCTTCTGACGAGTTATATGTAGGTCTGGGTAGGGGATAATAACATCTAAACAAAAACTAAGCCGACTAATAGAGAAAATCTTAGGTTTTCCAAAATTTTGACAGGGTCCGCAGGCCCACAGTTAACACAGGTGCGGTACCACTCTGTGCTAAAAGCAAAAGTGCGGATAGGTCCGCACTGTGTCCCAAGCCGAGGGTGTGGTTGTCTCCCAAAGTTATGAAAAACAAAAAATAATACTAGATCTACTAAGTCTACCCAATTCCACACACAACAAGCCAAAAATAGAAACAAAAACACAGTTTCTCAGGTCAAAGTAAAAACAAGGAAAAAATCAAGTCTCTAGTGGAGTTGCCATTTTGTCACATGGAATGAGTCGATCTTGCGGACAAGATAGACCTTCCTAGAATCTAACGATATCTAGTGACAAGCAAGCCAATCAAAAACTATCTTTCTCTAAATATGCATTTATAAAAACAAGTGTTTAGGCCTACCTTGGGTCCAATGCAAGTTTGTGGAAGCCTCGCTCCTTTGATCCAAATGAGCTCCCTTGTTGCGAATCTGCAAACACAAACAAGCAAACAAATTAAATAGCACCCGAAAAGCCAATATCATAAAGCATACTTAACATGATGATCAAGGAACTCATGAAACAACTGAGATAAGACAATTTGTTGAGAAAAATGAATCTGATTGTATTAATTCAAATCAAAGAAGAACTTCACAACCTGTGCCTTGATGTTGTACAAGCTCCTCCCAGGGTCCAACAAGAAGTCTCCTCTACTTTGACAAGTTTCACTCTCTTCCCAATGAAGCCAAAAAGGTATGTGATCTCTCCTCTCAAGCTTAACTAGGAAGTCTCAATTCCACCAGCATTTACCCTCAAAAATGTTTAGCTTCTAACCTCCCTAGAAACCAGCCCAACGCCTTAATTTATAGTGCAATGGAGGGAAGTTACTAGGTCCTCCTTCAAAGGGATAAAGCACTCCTTTGAAGGGATAGCTCCTCTCATCAGGGGATTAGCTCCTTCTCTTTTGGGATGCATGAACCACCTAAGAGCGGCCAATCCACGTCAAAATTTCTTCTAGAATCATCTAGAATTAACCCAAAGTGAGTTTTTTAGAATAAACTTGCTCCTTTTTGACTTTCACAGGGATCCACACCCGCTCCTTTAGGGACAGAGCGGGCAGGTCTGCAGTTTTTGTGAACAGGAGGTGCGGGACAACAGGCAACAGTGAGAGAAAGTGCGGAACCAGAGCTTTGTTGATTTTCAATGTCTTTCTCCAATTTTCAAAGCTTGACTTGAAGAGCTGAGGTCTGATACTTGCTTAGGAGGACAGTACAAGTGATGATAGACCCATACTGACTGCAAATAATCATGGTGACGATATTTTGCTAAAGAATATTACAGTTGGACCTTTCACAATGTATTATTACATGAAGATATGGGTTATTGAGGTTATTTAAATTTTTAATGAAGTTATGATGCTGAAAATATACTATGAATAACATGGTTGTGTAGAGCTCATCAATATCTTTCCAGCAATATATGCTACTCAAATAAACTCCTCCTACATGAGAATTTATGGCCAGTTCGAAATCAACATTAGTTGGGACAAATTTAAAAGGGAAAAATCTAGGGTCAAAACAAAATTATTAAAGGGTTAAATAGTGGGAAAGTTCAAGGCATATCCACCATTGTCAGAAAATATCAATGGCCTTAGGTGCACAAATATGTGCATGGTTTAACGTTGTTAAAGGCTATGCATGTTCAAGATAAATCAATGGTACCTCCAACAAGTAAATGGTCATATGAATGTAAAAAATCATGTAGATCCACTAGAACCAACTGGACGTTGACACATGACAATGCTATATTGCATGATGACATGGAGCCTACTAATCTCATCGTGTTGGTGTGATGCCACCAAAGGATACCACATGGCAATGATAAAATGACACTTTTACATTGGAAATAAGTTTTAAATAGGACGATACGTGGCAGCTCTCATGAGTTTCCATGCGGATCAATGACATCATGATGACATCATCGAAGGAATGACTAGAGACCCTAATATTCCAGTCACATGGGCATGATCACATAGTCATTGAGATCCATATAGTTGTTTATTTTCATCATATGACATGGCTACATGGGTTCATGGTGCTAATATCAACAAATTTTTCCATTGGTTGGTTTATTTTAATGGAAATTTTTATAGGTGCTCAAAGTTAGCCCCAGGACCACCTGTTGGAGAATATAGTAAGGATGCTATTAAAACAATTTTTCTTAACCTTGATAAAAGCTTGCGAACTTTATTTATCTTCTTATTGTTCTTTATTAGATATTTTCATCAAACAATTATCATGTGCATAAAAAATAAAGACAATAGACACAAGAATTAGGATTTAGCCAAGGAAAAACCCTTCGAAGGGTTACACCCAGAAATAATCTTTTCTCTTCTTATAGAATTAGTTCAAATGAAACAACGTAAACTTTGAAATGGGAACTATAAATTCAAAATGGGAACTCTAGCCAAAAAACCCCTAAAAAATATGAAAAAGCTTTGGCTTGCACACACCATTGAATGGGTGTGTATTTTTGTCATACCAATGTACTTCAACACCTGCAACATCTTCATTTCCTGTAATGACCTTTATAACATTAGTAACCAAGAATGGATAATGATTAGCATCTCCATATTCTAGCACTGCGATCATGCAACCCTCCTTAATATCCTATACTGAACACCTATAAATATCTTCCATGTCTTCACGATGTGCATGAGACCTTCTGGAACCAATATACATTTATCTTTTCTTTACCTGTGAAGAATTAATAATACCTTGAGATTGTTTTTGTTCAACAATGTTTCTTTCCTCATGTTCATTTGAAAAATTTTGTGGCCAAATAAATGGAGTTTTCAAAGGTATAACTTCATTTGTTTTTCTTGAAATGATATCACTTTGATTATTGAAAAAATACTCCCACCAAACTGATTCAACAATATCAAAGAACGCATATATATATCTAATACATTTTTAATTTCTTCCAGGAAATCATAATAATTTATATCTCTATTATGCATGCGTGCATTATGAACTTCAGCAATTGATAATAACAATATATTTGACACAAATATTGGATGATCTGGAATGAACTTCGAAAATGCCAAACCTGATGAGGATGCCCATTCTATAATAGTTGAATACTTGTTGCCACATATTAGTGTTTTCCCAACAATTTTTTTGATATGAAATTGATGTTGGAAGCTAATGGCATTAAGTTGGTCAATGCATTTCTCCTCACCATGCAATCCCAAAATAAATCTTCGCATGTCAACAATTTCTTCCAACACATCAAAAATAATCTTGGCATGTATGATTTCTTAATACATTCAATTAATGATGGAAAGCTCCCAACATCCTTCCTCCTCAATGCGATTAAAAAATGACTGAACATATTATCAATATGGTCACGAGTATGCCTAATAATAAGGAAACCAACCTTTACCTTTTGAAAAATTTTCAATTCAACAAACATGCTTAGATATCCCAAAACAATCTGATTTTTGTTTTCACGACAAGTGTTGTTCAATTGTAGATACAAAACTTTAGGAATATTACCAGACCAATGAGAAAGAAGATCATTAATTATGGTTTTTTTCATATTTGCATCATTATGAATATGTGGAGCTGTGAAGTATACCCTTGGTAACATTTTCATATTCAAGACCATACAACCGACCAAGTGATACCAAATAGAATTTTCCTGCTGTAAATTTTTGGGTGTGGGAACAAAATGTGGTAGAAGTGTTTTCTTCTAGTCCCTACCATCAATTATCAAGCTAAAATTTTTATTTGGACTATCAGAACACTTCTTTCCATGCTTGTACAAATTTTTCCTTTCACTTGGTATTGTTCGTGATGCCCTTGAAGTGCTTTGACAATGGAATCTACACAACATAAAAGAAAGTCATTAATAAATACATTTTCATAGTTGATGGCTATACAATTTTAAAAATTAATTTTATGAATGCTTACCTCTTTCTTCCCTTCACATTTATCACTTTTTTATTTAAGAGAAGCACATGTACTGCAAACCCCCATCCTTGTCTTCTTAGGAATATGGACATTGTTGAATCCTTTCTTCCATATCTTCACAAAATATTGATATGTAATAAATCGACCATTTCCTTCAACAACTTCTGCATATTCTTTGAATAAGTTTTATATTTCTCATCTTGAGAAGTTATATAGAATATATATTTTCTCTCTATTTCGCATACACTCCCCATGCTTTGAAAAGAAGTCTTTCATCCATGACATTGCAGTATTTGATAATGGCCCAAACTGTCATTTATGACATACTTCTGAATAAAATGTGGGATCCTTTTCCAAATTTTCTTGGATTCTTGACAGACGAAAATTACCCATTAAATGAAACATTTTGAAAGAATTTATATAAATAAATAAATACCCAATATGATATTCATAACCTGATAATGTAGATTGCATGCACCCCACTAAATATGAATTTTGCAAGCTTTTATTCATTGACAAATATCTCTTCCTTTTCTCCAATGCAAACTTGAAATCCATATGTTTCAATAAATCATTTTGAAAACATTCACTTGAAATGAGAGCACTAATAGAACTTCTTCTTGTGACATATTATCCTCTACCCCTTGTATAACTAGAAAATCTTGGATTGATACGAAAAGGTCTGCTCCTACTCCTCGATACAATATTTCTTGGCAATGTCTCCAGCATTGACTCATCATCTGTATAATAATTTTCCTCATCATTAGGAGGAACATTATCTTCACTATGATCATCTGTGATTTTGAAATACTGACTTGGAGGATATTCTTCATCTTTCCCTTCGTCAATGCTACCCTCATAGTCCTTAGAATTAGGACTAAATGGAAAGTTTGACTCGATGTTTATTGGATAATCTTCATCATGTGAATTGGAAGTGCTGCTCTCATAGTCCATAGGATTAGGACTACGTGGAAAATGTGACTCTTTTATTACAATAAATTCTTCATCCTGCCCTTCGTCACTATTTCTCTCATAGTCCTTAGGATTAGGACTAAGTGCTTCATCCTGCCCTTCTTCACTACTGCTCTCATAGTTCTTAGGATTAGGACTAGGTGGAAAATGTGACTCTTTATTTACTAGAAATTCATCATCCTGCCCTTCGTCACTACTTCTCTCATAGTCATTAGGATTAGGACTAAGTGGAAAATATGACTCTCGATTTATTGGAAATGCTTCATCACTACTGCTCTCATAGTCCATAGAATTAGGACTAAGTTCAAAATGTGACTCTCAATTTATTGGAAATTTTTCATCTTGGTCTTCATCACTATTGCTCTCATAGTCCATAGGATTAGGACTAAGTGGAAACTGTGACTCTCAATTTATTGGAAATTCTTCATCCTCACCTTCATCATTGTTGCTCTCATAGTCCATAGGATTACGACTAAGTGGAAACTGTGACTCTCGGTTTATTTGAAATTCTTCATCCTGGCCTTCATCACTATTTCTCTCATAGTCCATAGGATTAGGTCTAAGTGGAAACTGTGACTCTTGATTTATTGGAATTCTTCATCATGACCTTCATCACTACTTCTCTCATAGTCCATAGGATTAGAACTAAGTGGAAACCATGATTTTCTATTTATTTGAAATTCTTCATCATGCTCTTCATCACTGATGCTCTCATAGTCCATAAGATTAGGAATTAGTGGAAACCATGACTCTTTATTTATTTCAAATTCATCATCCTCCCCTTCATTAGTGCTACTCTCATAGTCCTTAGGATTAGGAACAAGTGGAAGATTTGGCACTCTATTCATAGTGAATTTTTTTTTGTTATATTCATCAATATGAATAGAGTTGTTATGTGACGAAGATGTTGATGCTTCACAAAGCGAAACTTCACTATCAAAAGAATCCATGGAATTCAAATAGAAGAGGTTGAATGATATAAATGAATTCTCTCCTAATGATAATATATAGCTTAAAGAATGAAAATTTCCCTCCAAAGTTTCCCTCCAAAAAATTTCGCTGAAAATTTTCCCTCCAAAAATTTCGTTTCATGTATTTACCTCCAAAATTTTCTTCTACAATTTATTGAAAAAATTTAACTAAAATTTCTCATGAAATTAATCTTTTACCTAAATTAATATTTTACTTAAACTTTATAGCATTTACTAGACAATTGAATATATATATATATTCTATCACACATTTAAAATTAATTACTATATCACCATAACACGACTTATATGTTAATCTTTTCTAAAAAACAATTAATACCACATTCACCATGCGGTAAAATAATTCCATAATTTTTGTTATATCATAAATTTCATTATCACTATTCCTCACATCACATCAATACCTTTCGAGGTTTTTTTAAAAGACTTGGAATGATTTTGTGGAGCAACTACATTGTTATCGACAACACATTTAATGGGAGATTACCGCATTTGAAAGGTTAGTTTACCTTTTGTTGAGTGTAGGTCTTAAACTCCCATAGGTTTACTAGTAGTTATGTGTCAGTTGGGTTGTTATGTTCATGCAAAATACTAGACAAAAAACACATTCCAGTAAAAAAAAATAACTTTTTATTAACAAAATTTAGATTCCTTTTACAAATTAAAAATTGACATGAGCCAGGATTACCTGACAACCCCCTGACAGGTAGGAGGTCACTATGTCAATAGTGGGTATGGTGGGGTCAGTTGTGGGCTTCCCAGTTGTGGGTGTTCCTGCCCAGGGTAGAATAGCCCCCTGGTAGGCTAGGGGGTTGATTCTCATAATTGACCCCCTGGCCTATCCGGGGGGCGCCCTACCCTGAGTGGGCACGCCCATGGCTGGGTGATCCCACCCACAGAAAGTTCCCATGGGCAGGCATGCCTGCCCACGACACGATAACATGAAACATATCGTCGTGTTGCTGGTAGCTGTGCTTGGCCATGGGCATGCCCACCCGCAGCACAGCAGTGTGTTGTACGTTGTCCCCTCCATCACCAACCCCCGTGGCCCAGCCTACCCAGGGATCAGGGCTGATTATTGGGCGGGGTAGGTGTCGTAGATGGGCACGCCCACCCATAGGAAGTGCATGTGGGAAGGTGCGCCTAGCCATGGGTGTGTTGTCCGCAACATGAAAATGTGCAACATGTTGTCGTGCCACAGGCGGGCATGCCCATGGTCGGGCGTGCCCCCCCACATGAAGTCTTGTGGGCGGGTGCCCTGATCGTGGTCATGCTCGCCTGTGGCATGGAAGCATGCAACACGACGTTGTTCCATAGGTGGGCACACCTCTTGTCGAGCGTGCCTGTGGCGTGGAAGCGTGCAACACGATGTTGTGCCATAGGCAGGCACACCTATGGTTGGGTGTTCCTGCCCATAAGCACTGCCTATGGGTAGGTGCGATCGTCCGTCAGCCTGCCTGCCATGGGGAAAATGCAAAAATGGCCCCTTAGCCTACCAAGGGGTGATTTTGGGAATGGGAACTTGGCAGGCCAAGGGGGTGATTCCCAGAATAACCCCCCGTAGGACAGGGGGTCGATTCCCATAATCGACCCCTGGCCTGTCGGCACCAGGGGTCAATTTTGGGAATCGGCCCCCTAGCTTGCTAGGGTCAATTTTGGGAATCAGCCTGTTGGCCTACTGGGGGAGATTCTAGGAATTGCCCCCCTAGCCTACCAAGAGGCTGATTTACAGAATTGCTCCCAGCAAGCCAGGGGGTTGATTCCCAAAATCAGCCATCGGCATGCCAAGGGAGTGATTTTGGGAATCGCCCCCTGGCAGGCCAGAGGGCCTTTTTTTCCTAGGTGAGCATGCCCACAACTGGCTGCACCTGTCCATAGGCACAAGCACGACACGACATTAAGGCACAATGAATCCTAGCAGAGGGCCTTCTAAGGGATAGTGGATAAATGAAAAAATAAATATATTTTTTTCTAAGGAATGGTTTTTTTTTGTTCCCTTTATGAACCTAACATCCAACTTGTCATAGGGGTCAATGTACATGTTTCTGGTCTTTTTTCATTTTTAGATTTTGTTTTGTTTGGCTTGTGTACTTAAGCTATTGGTTTTTTTGTAATTTACTGATTTATATATATGTATATTGTTTTTAGAAGGAAAATGGCATCAAGGAAGATTTTTGTGAATCTTTTTGGACCAAAGACAGCTAAAACTATAAGTGGATCCTCAAAAAATACTGTTGAATGAACAAAACCTGAGATAATAACTACAAATATATCAAGTGCCTCAAATGATAAGAAGTTGATTTCTTACTGGAAGAAATCACAAGAAGTGAAGCATACATAACATATATGGTTTGTGAAAGATAGAGAAGGTGAACAACATCTGCAGATATATCTATATGTTGATATCCCTAACGATAGTGGAAGTTATGAGGTGCTGGGAAAAATACTAGACATGTGTTTGATACCAGATGCTAAAGTTGTTTATGTACTTACTAAACCACCCAAGTCAGATTCCAAGATTAGATATCAGTTTGCATTGTCAATGTATGACACGACAAATGAATCTACAAAGAGATGTTAATCAATCATAAATGAGATTGGACAAGATATTGTAAGTATTGTTATTTATATTTATGTGTTTTGCATTATTATAACTGTGTCATTATATCTTTTATAACTTAGTTTTTATTGACATATGATATTTTGTTTGACATAATTTTATTTAAAATCTTTCAATTATGTTGGGAGGCATTTATTTTATAGAGAAAGATATTATGAATGTTGTCAACAATTTCTAATCAGGGTCGGAAGAAGAAATGGCAAATAAGAAAAAAAAAATTAATTCATCATGCTACAAAACTACATCCAAGGGATCAACAAAGAATGCTATAGTGGATAAATATAGCAAAGTTAGACATGTTACTTTTGAAGAGGAGGAAGTTGAAACTGAAGCTAAAAAATATGTTTCCATTACTGAGGATGAGATTAGAACTGATGTTAAAAAGGAGAAGAGCCATAAGAGATCAAAAGAAAAAATTCCCAAGAATGTCTTTGTTCTAGTTGATGATGAGGATGTTACTTATCTAGGAGAAAATAGGAGGAAGAAAATAAACGTTGATCATTCTCAAAAATTCAAGGCCAATAGTGAAGATCCTAGTGAAAATTCAAAAGAAATCAGGGAAATCATTAGAGAAGGAGCTGATTTAGAGGATGCCATTATTAGAACAAAACAAAATTCCATTCGACCTCACTTGACAAAGAGAAACTTAATTGAGGGTGGTCATACATTTCATCTTAATTCCAAAAGAATTTATAAGCCAAGTGAAGGACAACTTAAATATCAAATTAGAAAGCCACACCACCTGCATGTTCACAACTTGAATACATTGATGAGGTACAATCCATATGCTCATGTGGATAATTATGTGCTTCTTGTTGATAAATTTCAAGTTCCCAAAAAGGAAGTGTTTTATAAGTCAAAATTTTTTGAATACAATTATTATGTGCTTGGGAGGAACCATTATGTAGAAGCTCAAAGGAAATTGATGGAGGAATATCCAAATAACCCACGTTTTGAAACAATGAAATGTATCATTTATGCTAGTTTATCAGATACAAAAGTAAAGTTATTGGCATGGGATCATAATACAAATAATGAGGATAGGATGTCTATTACTTTCATCCAAAGAGTTAGATTTATTCATAATGAATTTGAACAAAAGTGTGGTGGGGATAAGACAAAGGTTTCTAGAATTTTGGAAGGAATTGTGTATGGAAATAGGCTATCAAATTGAGGAAAAAATCAATTCAAAAGGCGGAAAAATACATTTTGATATATTTAGAGGTATGGATAGCATTTTCCAGTTGGAATTTAGAACTAGAGAGATATGGGAATTGATTAATGATATTTTTAGCATGTGGGAGAACATTGGAATTAAAAACTAGAAGGTCAAAAAGTCTAAACCATTGATACGTAGCAACAGTAAATTAGGTCCTGAAATGAAGCTGCTTCTAGAAGATATGACTATCACACCTTGGAGAGAACTACAAGGAGTGAAGGATGAAAAAATTTTCAAAACAATATTATCTCATATGAAGTCAGGGGAATAATCATTAGACAAAATGTGTGAGGAATTTGAAAAGTAAGTTTGTTGAATTATTTTTACTTATTTCTAGATTATAATTCTCTTTTATATATAACATATTGTTGTTGGTATTATTTGTTATACATATCATTATATTAATTTTTTTTACTATATCTATTCAGTCACAAGATTTACATGAAAATACAAGAACAAATGGTCAAATTGTTGAATGAAGATAGTTGGGATGATGTTGTACGCAACTACCCATATTCAAGTTCTACGTCAACCCTAAAAAAATTTTATCTTGAATTTAAAAAGGTATGTTAATTTATACATTCATTTTTATTCATCTGTATACTATTTTTATTTTATAACTTATATATATATATATATATATATATATATATATATATATATATATATATATATATATATATATATTTGTTTATTTTATTAAAGATGAAGAAGGATGCAAATGGTGAACCGGATAGATTCAGAAACTTTATTGAAAAAATTAAGATCGAAAGACTCAGAAAGAATGTTATATACCTAGGGGGGATAATATGGCATACAAAGGGAGATACCCAAGGGAATAATGTAATAATGGGATGGGCCATAGTAATAAATAAGGTGGTTAACCCATATCATGTAAGGAACCACAAGTAGTTAGTAATAATGTTATGGTCCCATGGTATTAGATAAATGGTATTGAGGGAACCATGGTAATGACCCATGGTATTGTATGTATGAAGCCTATATAGAGGCTAGAGACTCCACATTGAGGGATGTCAAGGAATATTGTATGAACATGCATATGGCTTGTGGAGTGTTCTCCTTCCTTAAGGAGTGAATGTATGGTGTTGCCCTACCTTAAGGGTTTTGATTAGTAAAGAGAATCATTTCTATCTATTTCTATCTTATTATTTTTGAGTTTATTTCTATTTTCATATATTTTCATATCCGAGCTATAACAAGTGGTATCATAGCACTTTCTTGGGCAAAAGTGGAGAATTTTCTTTTATTTGTTGTAGGAACTTTCTAGGGCAGCGAGTTTGCAGATCAGATCTTTACATTTTGGGGGAAAATATGAAAAATCTAATTGCAGATCTAGATTCTTTATGAAAAAATACCCGATTTCAAAACAAAAAATCAGCTGAATCGGAGTCCAGATGAAGGAGATATCGCTGATCTAAAAATTAGTGGTGTTGCAGATATTTTTCAGGGTAGCGAGTTTGCGGCGCAGATCCATACGTCCTAGTGCAATATCTCCAAAATATAATTGCATATCTATAATCTTTGTGAAAAAATACCCAATTTCAAAAAAAAAGATTAGTCGAATCGGAGTCTGGATAAGGGAGATATCGTTGATTTAAAATCAGCTCTTTTTTCAGAATTTTTGGTGACGACGGGAGAGTTCCAGCGTAGATCTGAAATTCCAATGCCTAAATCGGGATTTCTATCACATGGGAAGATACAGAATGGTTTTTCCATTTCCAAAAACAGGTCATAATAGGGATTCTGAGCAATATTGACTAAACTGTGACAATTTCAAATTTTTGCCAAGTAAGTGATTTTTTTTCAAAACCCTCTTCATGGAGATGCTATATTTTACAGGAAAAGATGATAGCCCTACTATTGAAGAATTCATACAGAGACACAAGTTCAAATTTGGGAATTTGTGGAGGGGTATGGTACCACTTACTTGCAAAGATGAGGCTGCCAAATGGTGGTTCTCACTTGACAACAAGCAGTTGTCCAAATTGTTAGATGAAGAATTTGAAAGAGTCCTTTTAGACAAATGGTCTCATGCTAGAAAACAGAAGAATGAGACATGTAAGGGGTTATTTTCTACTGGTATATCATTATTGCAGGTTTATGGATTCATTCAGAAGGAGAAGATCGTTGTGTCTATAAATCCTAGTTGTAAGCATAATTTTATCAATGTTAATTTGGCAAAAAAATTGCAAGTTCTAGCAAAACACATTGAAAACAGATAGATTGATGATGAGGATGTTCAAGTTTATAAGGATTTGAAGCTTTCTATGGACAAGTATGTGTTTCATGGTGATTTTTATACTTCAGATATGGATAACATGGATGTTGTTTTGGGATACCCATGGATGGAATCGGTGGGTACTATAAATATTAATGTGCAGAAGAAATTCCTGAAGCTCTGGTATAAAAAGAAGAAAATTACATTACAGGATATTTCCATCAATAAACAGGTAAAGTCCATGGAGGCTGAAGCAAAAGATGTTCCAGGGACTGACATATCAGATGATGAGCCATTGATGATCAAAAATCAAACACAAACAGAGGCTGAAGCAGAAAAGGATACAAGTGTTGATACATCAGATGAGGGCTCAGTGGTTGAAGTAATATTGGAAGATAAGACACCACAGTAGACACCACAACATGCACCAGATAACAGTCAGGCTCTAGTAAGGGGTGAATTAAAGAAAAAGACACCATGGGTTAAAAATTCAACATATCATCACCCACATCACCCCGCAAGACAACAACCAACAACATGGCAACCAATTAGCCACAAGGACAACAACCCCCGCATGAAAGATAGAGAGGATCAAAGATCCACCTACTACACATCAACACAGAAGAGCTGCCATGGTCAACTTGCATCTCAAGCGAGCGAGGCACCAGCGAGATTGAGGGTTCACCTTTCTCTTGGATGGCTAGATGCACATGCATGGTACCAGTGGACTACTCTTTTGAGTATATCTTATTATTTGTGTTCTTCCCATGTTTCGGGGATGAAACATGCTGAGAGGGGTGGAATGTTATATACCTAGGGGGGATAGTATGGGGTACAAAGGGAGGTACCCAAGGGAATAATGTAATAATGGGATGGGCCATAGTAATAAATAAGGTGGTTAACCCGTATCATGTAAGGAACCACAAGTAGTTAGTAATAATGTTATGGGCCCATGGTATTAGATTGATGGTATTGAGGAAACCATGGTAATGACCCATGGTATTGTATGTATGAAGCCTATATAGAGGCTAGAGACTCCACATTGAGGGATGTCAAGGATTATTGTATGAACATGCATATGGCTTGTGGAGTGCTCTCCTTCCTTAAAGAGTGAATATATGGTGTTGCCCTACCTTAAGGGTTTTGATTAATAAAGAGAATCATTTCTATCTATTTCTATCTTATTATTTCTGGGTTTATTTCTATTGTCATATATTTTCATATCCGAGCTATAACAAAGAAGCATTTTAGTAATGTCGAACTCGATCCAACTCTTACTCATTTCATTTGGAATGGGCTTGATGCTATTCAATATCAAATAATACAAGGTGATTTTGAAGGCATTGTTAAAATCATACCTAAAAGAGATTATTCCCTAGTTATTGCAGATATTCTCCATGGTCTCAATATCCAAAACATTGATTATGATAGTGACCCTGACGCAGGGTTACCCATGCTTTACCCATAGTATGCATGTCAAATGCATAAATCCTGTCTGTCCCAGGAATTTTAACTCTCTAAGAAGTCAAATCTTCAATATTTAAGGTTTAAGGCCCATCAATCAATTCCTATGCTTTATGGTTTATTAAACCCCAACACAGTGTAGTCCTCCATACAATATGCATCTATCATACTTAAATCACCCCTTATCCTTTGTATGTGACTTTATTTAAAGCCTTGCTTTTAACCCTTGCTATCGAAACTTATTAACCCTTATAAACCTTCGTTCCTTTAATTATAGGGACTCATACACCCTTCTAAGCCCTCATTAAACATTAGGCTATAACCTTAAGCCACATATATAACCAAAGCCCACATTTTCCTTCTACCGATGCTTTTAACCTTTGTAATTCTCTTATAAGAGAATACACATAAAAACATGTACAAACATACCTTTTTCCGCCAATCCTCGCCTTTTCACATTTATCGATAAACACCTTTATCACAATCGGCCATTGCAGTTACCCATGGTCTTACCACATATATGCTTTGTCACCCTCCGACTCTGATATGTGACTATTAGAATGTTTAAATCACACTTTTACATTAAAAGACTCACCCACAACACTTTACCAAATGCAAAGGAAATACATTAAACTTTCACCCCGGACCATATAAGGTGGACTTCAGAGTTTATATACCGCAACTCTAAGTAATGTCGGTTCCGCTCATCTATCGGCACTTCGTATTATCGCAAGTCCCTTTCCATATGCCGATCCCCGATCCATATAACTTACCTTTTAATCTCCGCTGTTGATCTTTACTTTGTAGATCCGATGGTTCACATCTGGTTTCGGGTTGATAATACCAACGGGATTTAACCACCTGATGAAGTGGTTTTTTCACTCCACTCCCTTCTATGTGGCACACACTTAGTGGAATCTAGTGCACCACGCTCAATATTGCTTACGGTTTTGAGGCCACCCAAAATCTGCTTTCACTATTTAAAAACCGCCCTTCTTAGATTGTTCTCCGCTATTCCTTTTTACTTAGATTTACGTTTTTTCCAGTGTTAATGTGGTTCTCAGGTTTCTTCAAAGGTTTCGCCCTTTTTTTTCCTCTTCCACTGCTCCATTTACTCTCAAACTTGTTTCTATGTCTTTATTCAAATGCTATGCCTTTAAAGCTCTACTTTTGTCCTCCAAATGGATTCAAAGATCCATACACTCCTTTGTCTTGCTCTCCTCTTTGCATTCACGAAACTTCGCTTGCATAAATATATATATTATGCAATTCTATTGTATACACATAATTTATCAGTCGATACATCAAAACACACATCTACACATTCAGAATCGAATTCTCTATGTATAAATACATAAAAAATTTATTACATAATGAGGCTCTCGCTCTTTGGCCAGATCTTCTAATTAATGGCCTTTTTCATTATCTACCCGTAGGCTTACAAACATTCCAATCTACTATCTATTTATCTATTCAACCTCTCCAACCTCTCTATTTCTAATCTCTGTCTTTGCCTTTTAGGCTTACATTTATAGAAAGGACTTTAAAACCAATTTTTGGTTTAGATCCATAAACTCCTCAATAAATTCCTAAAATCTCTTTCTCATCCCTAAGGATTCTTTAAAATCCACAAAATCATGAACTGACTCCTAATATAAGATTTGCAATCAATTTTCAATTCTCTCATCACTCAACTATCCTAAATCTCTCATGTTCCCCTATATTTGAGAACATTTACAATTAAGCCTCCCAATATTCAATTAATTCCTATTCACATTAAAATCACTCAACATTAAATAATTAAATTAATTCAATACTTAGGAAACCAACTTCATTGAAACAGAAGACCCCCTTATGTCTACTAGAATACATTGATAATGTTGAGTTGAGTGCTCTTGCATGATAATGTTGAGTTGAGTGCTCTTGCATTAGACACCCCATGTAAGAAAATTTATGACCACCTGGTCATAAGTCTAGATAATTGTTTCCTCTTGGATCCCATACTTTATTTTGTAATCTGTCTTTGCTTGTCAATTTCTCTATTGCTACTGTTGTCTATTTTTGTTCTCTAGGTTTCCATACCTTATGCTGTAATGCTCCACTTTCCCTGCTTTTATAGTTTGCTAATGTCTTTCTCTTGTTGTCACTCCTCTTCTTTCTTGTTGTTGTCTTCTTCTGAGACACTTTCATCATTAACCTTCTTATTAGTTCAATCTCTCTATCTAGTATATCCTCTGTTTGTTGTCTGCTTTCATCTCTTGATTGTTGAACTCTCATTTTTTCTTGTTCTTTGCTTATCCTGATCGCCTCATTTTCATCCTTACCCTTTTCTTTATTGTTATCTTGCACATTTTCAGCTGCTGCTATATTGTCTTTCAGAACAATTTCCTGCTTCTTTTTGATGCACCTGTCAACTTCTTCTTGATTATTATTTATGACAACTGTTGTGTCATCCTTCTTTGGCAATTTATCCTAAGCATTTATCCTCTGCTCTACTAACTATCTCCTTTGAAAGTCTAATTATCTATATAACCAATGATTTTACTTGGAGTGAGCTTTGGAAATTTTACACAATTTCCCATTCCTTCATCTATTATTGATCCATCATCAAATGGTCCTTCTTCCTTTTCTAAATCTTTATTGACATCCTTCAGTAGATGTTCTTCCTCTTCTTCTTTAATTTGGCTGTCCTCCTGTGCCAAATATGTCCCAACTTTTGCAACAACATCTTCAATTATAAGACAATCATTATAATAAAAAATATAAGACCTTTTTACCTCTTCTTCCTTTGGCAACACTTCAGTTTGCTGCTCAAATCTCTCTTCTTCTATCAGCATATCAATATGCTAATTCAAACTCAAAAGACTCTTGATACTGTCAGCTAGTCTCTCTGTTAGGTCTCTATACTACTAGTGTAACCCCTTATTGTTATTAGTACAACCCCCTTATTATATTGATGTATCCATGTAGTGCCCATATTGTTACTATTGTGCTCCATAGAAGCCCACTATTTTTATTATTGTGCCCTTACATTATTATTGTTATGTCGGCTTTGATTATATTATGACCCCTTAGACTCCTATATATAGAAAGGAGGTCTTTTCATTTGTGTCATCAAAGAATCATTCATTTGTGTAATTTAAAGGAGGTTGCCCCCTCATAGAGGCTGAATTCTAAGGCATTGATCTATCTTTTCTATCTTTTTGTGAGCTGGTTTCATAACATTTGGTATCAGAGCTTTGGCTTCCAGGGTTTCGTTGCTCCTAATAGGTCATTGTGGAATTTTCGCGATAACTTTTTGTCTGCGACATTTTAGAAGTGAAAAAAAAAAACCCATATGAGATGACATTGCACTAAACCTTGGGTCCAAATTTTAGAGCTTTTCGCGCTAAATTTACGGAGATATGATCTAAGGAAGTTGGTCTTTTTGCAGACTCCTAAATTACATTCCAAACAGGTGACCTGGGGAGAATCATCATAACTTTCTCTCTGACCATCAGATTGAAATTTCATTAGAAGGTACAAAAAGAGGAAAGACTGTAGTTTCTTGTATATAGAGCCAAAGTTTGAAACAGTGACACGTGGCACATTGTACAATTTCACTCTACTAAACTATTATATAATCAGGTCATTGTGGGAGATTTGGCATAACTCTTCCTTGGAGAATTCAATTTGGATCAGACTGGTGGCATTGGAAAGAGGACACAGAGGGATACTGTAGGCCACAATTTTATAACTTAAAGATTTAAAAGTACAGAGTTACAGTCGTTTCAAGATCGAGCTCCTAAAATCAAGAAAAAGCAAGATGAGGAAGTTTGATGGCAAGGATCCGGTAAATTGGATACTTCAGATGGAGTAGTATTTGATCTACATGGTGTACCACTGTTACAAAAGGTATGTATTACATCTTCATATTTAGAACCGGATCAATTTTTATGGTATAAATGGCTTTGTTCTTGTAAATAACTTGTTACGTGGTCAATTTTCACAGAGGAAATGATAGCACATTATGAGGATACAAAGAGCAACACCTTCTTTAGAGAAACAACACAACAATTGGAAAGAGTAAAAGGGCTTTGTTACATATTGGAAAGTAAAATTATGGCAACAAGGAAGTCTACCCCTCACAACTATAAAGATGGAAGCGTTGTTTCTTCTAGCCTTCCACAATGTACAAGGGTTACACCACAACAATTGGAAGAAAAAAAGAGAAAAATGGCTTTGTTACAATTGTGATAGCAAATGCACTAAAGGTCATAAGTGTGCTAAGAATAAATTATTTTACATAGAGTATGAAGAGGAGGAAGAAAAGGATCAAGAAAAATCAAAAGAAGAGGATATACGCCAGGACCTAACCCTAGAGAAAGAAGAAATGAATCAGACCATATCTTGTAAATCATTGGCAAGAATTACCACTCCTAAAACTCTCAAGAAGAAAAAGGTGCAAGAAGTGAAAGATCACATCAAGAAAGAAGAAATGAATCCAACCATATCTTGTAATTCATTGGTCTGAATTACCACTCCTCAAACTATCAAGATAGAAGGGCATATCAAGAAGAAAAATGTTCAAGAAGTGAAAGATCACATCGAACATCAAGAAATGAATCTGACCATATATTGTAAACGATTGGAATAAATTACCACTCCTCAAACTCTAAAGATAGAAGGACATATCAAGAAGAAAAAGGTTAAAGCAGTGAAAGATCACATTGAGCATCAACAAAAAGTTCTCCAACTTTTAAAGGATAATGCCACTTTGGTGCAAAATTGAATGAAACGACAAGTAGATCAACATCGTAGTGAAAAATGTTTTGATGTAGGTGATTGGGTATTTTTACTGCTACATCTCAAGCAAGCTATTTATGAGAAGGAAATGTTGGAAATACTATATGCACTTAAGAAATGGCGACCTTACTGAATGGGAAGACACTTCAAGGTAAAAATGGATCATGATAGTCTTAAATACTTTTTAGAACAACTATTATCTTTAGAAGAACAAAAAAAATGGGCCACAATTATGTTGGGTTATGACTTTGACATCATCTATAGAAAAGGGAAGAAAATTTTTCTTGCAGATGCACTCTCAAGAAAGGATGAGGATGTGGAAGCATTGCTTTGTGCTATTTCTATTATCCAACTAGATTGGATAAACGAAGTAAGGGATGAATGGAAGAAGGACGAAGAAGTACGGCCACTTATTCAAAAGTTGCAAAAGATCCCAATTCAAACAATATTGCCAGAAATTGAAGAGGAAGGAAAAATCATATTGGAACCTGGAGCCGTCACAGAAACAAGAACCCGATAGCTACGAAATTGATCAATTTCAGAGTACCTCATTAAGTGGAAGAACTTACCCGCTGAAAATTCCACATGGGAGGACAAGAATTTTATACAGAAGCATCAAGAACTACTCAAGCGTTGAGGACAACACTTTTTGAAGGAGAGGGGCATGTTAGGTCCCTATACTACTAGTGTAACCCCTTATTGTTATTAGTGCAACCCCCTTATTATATTGATGTACCCATGTAGTGCCCATATTGTTACTATTGTGCCCCATAGAAGCCCATTATTGTTATTATTGTGCCCTTACATTATTATTGTTATGTCGGCTCTGATTATATTATGACCCCTTAGACTCCTATATATAGAAAGGAGGTCTTTTCATTTGTATCATAAAAGAATCATTCATTTGTGTAATGTAAAGGAGGTTGCTCTCTCAAAGAGGCTAAATTCTAAGGTGTTGATCTATCTTTTCTATCTTTTTGTGAGCTGGTTTCATAACACTCTCCTTCTCATCATCTGTTCCAATGATGTCTGTCAGCACTTGTCCACTGTAGTGAACTAATTCTTTTCCAGTCTCCTTGTCATATTCTGCTTAAAAACGTTCATCTTCCGGAAGGTATTCTTTCATGTTTTTGATAGCTTTAAAAGATTGTCTATCTTCTTCCAAACCTGCAACCATACACAAATCATTAGTTTTAAAAATACAAGACCTTTAGGTCTCACTTGATGCTTCAGTCATCAAGTCTTCTAGCTGCTTTGAATCATTCATATATGATTCAACTCCTCTGGCTCTTCATTAATTTCAAAAATTAATGGTTTGCTTTCTGGCTCACATATCGAAACTTCAACATCTTCTTCAGCATCTCCCTTTTGTTGTAGCTCAACTCTTTCGAGCTCCTCTATAATCTGCTCAAGTTCCCTCATCTCCTTTATTATTTGCATCTTTACCTGTTGATTCATCTTCTCTTGTAGCCTCTGCCACTTCACTTTCTTTCTCATATCATAACCATATTTTTGGTCCATCTCATTTCTTTGCGACATATCCATTAGCACTTCAAGCTGAAATACTATCTAAGCCTTCTCCCTCTCATATTCTTCTTTACTTAACTATCTCTGTATGCCATTTGCCTTGGCATCTCCTTCCTTCTGTCCTTGGCTGTAGTTTCTTTCAGAACCTCTGTTATGACTGTCACTATTCATCATCCTCTCCATCTCTATGAGTTCCTCACTCACTTCACTATAAACTACAATAAAGCCTCTACAACAGCAAGTTCCCCTTGCTGCCACTTACCTCACCAAGCTCTCCTCACTTAGTCGTTTGGTAAGCACGGGTCCTCTATCTGGAACCTCTTCTTAAGAAACACCTTTGCTCCTTCTAGGCTTCTGCAATCGTTTCCTCTCCCTTGAGAACACTTCAATTGTCCTCTTTATCCAATCTCTATTGGAATCCCTCAAGGTTCTGCTACATTTCTGCTTTCACTTAGAAACTGTTAAGTTATGGTATGTTCTATGCCTATAACAATTTACTTCTTTTTCTTATTATATTCCACAGATTAGCAATCACATGTACATAAAGTAAAGTGCAGATAGAACATTAAACGATCGATAGAAAACAAGCCAAGACAAGAGACACAAGATGTGGCGGCTAGCCAGGGACAAACCCCACAATGTGTGGGGAAACCCTTTGATCAAATCTTCTTTTATCTTCAATAATTCAGCAGAGAGAAATAGTACAATAAATCTGATTCATATTAGCAGTAGCAAACCCTAGATCAGTAGCATCAGCATTAGCGGCTTCATTATCAAACTAGGGCAGACCATATCTCACAAACCAACAGTCGGATTGACTTCATTCCACCACCAAAAGTTTTGGCTTCCAGAGGAGGTTCAGATGAACCTACAACGTAGTTTAGATGAGGAGATATTCTAGGCCACGCAAGTCAATCTTTACTTTTGCAGTTGCAGCTTCAGTTTCAACAGTTTCCGGCTTCAAACTAGGGCAGTCGATATCTTGCAAACCGTTCGTCGGATTGACTTCATTCCACCACCAAAAGTTGCGGCTTTCAAAGGAGGTTCAGATGAACCTACAACACAGTTCAGATGAGGAGATATTCTAGGCCACGCAAGTCAATCTTTACTTCTGCAGTTGCAGCTTCAGTTTCAACAGTTTCCGGCTTCACATGTGTGAGAGAGCGAGACCCATTTCAGCGCAGTAGAGAAGAGACTCATATCTGCGCAGTAGAGAGAGAGAGATTTGATGAGATGAGTGAGTCCAAATGAGGAAAAGTCCTCTTATATTTATACACAACGTTGGAGGGTGAATAGATGCGACTGTTGGGCTTCTGAGCCTACATGAGTTGTAGGTTGGCTTGATAATAATTCCATAATCAAACTAAATTCATATCTCCATGAATACTTATCGGAATCGGATGATCTTTATATCAATCCTACACCTCTCGATGAGAGGAATCTAATAAAAATATTATTAGCCATGAATAAGATGACCCACATGAAGTTTTTCCCTGGTTTCCAATTTTAACACTCCCTCTCAACCATGGAGAACTTCATCTGCAATTTGTCTATTGGTCGTTACTATTCATCCATCAAATGCACTGCCTTGTACAGCCTGACCCTTGCCCTGCTCTGCTCTATTTTGCCTGTTCTGCTTGTCTTGTTCTTCCCTGCACTGATCTGTACTGTTTTGTTCTGTTCTGCTCTGCTCTTGCATTGTTCTGTTCTACTCTGCTTTTGTCCGAATTATGAAGAAGAAGAAATGATCGAGGATGTATCATACTGACTCAAAGTCAGTCTCAGAGTATGTACCACTGGTCCCAAACCAGTCTCAACTAACCCAAAGTCAGCTTCATAGTGAGTACAACTCCAATGGTCCGAGACCAATATCATCCTCCAGTGACTCAAAGTCAGTCTCAGAGTATGTACCACTGATCCCAGACCAGTCTCAACCTACCCGAAGTCAACATCATAGTATGGTACAACTCCTACCACTAGTCCCAGACCAGTATCATTGATCCCAGATCAATGGAGGTCATCCTAGCGTAGGGAGTACGGTAGTTACAACGATGCATCCATCGGTACTACTATGGTCCCTAACTTCTTTTCCCTGCTCATTGATCAGATGAGAGGTACTTCCCCTGAGTCCCAGACTGCATGGGTAGGATGCCTCGACAGGAGAACTAATCAATCCTGTCCTCACAGGAGAACACATCAATCTAGGCCTCATAGGAGAACACATCAATCCAGGCCTCATAGGAGAACACATCAATCCTGCTACAATTGCCATGGAGAACACATCAATCCAGGCCTCACAGAAGAACACATCAATCCTGCTACAATCGTCGTGGAGAACACATCAATCCAGGCTGCCATGGAGAACACATCAATCCAGGCCTCACAGGAGAACTAATCATCCTGCTACACAGGAGAGCGAATCATCCTGTTCCACAAGAGAGCGAATCATCTTGTACCACAAGAGAGCGAATCATCTTGTTCCAATGTGCACCGCCAGGGGAGGGTGAGTCACCCTGTGGTCATATGTTGCTCCAGTAGGAACCGCAAGCCCTCAGAGCTCCCAGAGCTCAATGTATGCAACATGCAGGACCCTTGTACAAGGGTTTCTTGCCGACTCCAAGTCGTTTGGGAAAATCACAGATTAGATCTTTCCTCCGGGCTTTGACAAGGTGTATCAACCTGTACATCATCTTAATATGATGGAGCTTCCTTGCTCATCGACTTACCATATCCCAGATGATGTCTATCTGCTGGAGCAATTGACGAATACGGGATTCCTCAATAATCGAATCCCACCTCTAGTTGTTACAGAGAATCACAGTGGTATCCAATGCAAATCCAAACAGCTCACTGAAGAGCTTTCACAACCAGACTGCCTCACACGAGGTTATGCTAGCAAAAATATATCCTGCTTCGGCGGTGCTCAAAGCCATCGACTTCTGCTTCATGCTCATCCAGGATATCGAATCAAATCCCAAGGTGAAACAATACCCAGAAGTGCTCGTACGGTCCACCACACTGCCTGCCCAGTCAACATCAGTATATCCAAGTAGTCTCACATCTCCGGCAGTGTATCTTAATCCATGAGAGATTGTGTCCTGAAGACATCTCAGAAGATTCCTGGCATCAATCCAGTGAGGCTCAACCAAATATGAGCTCACAATGCTAACTGCAAAACATATGTTCGGATGGACGTTCACCAAGAACATCAATGCGAATGAGTTTTTGAAACCCAGAGGCATTTCCCAAGTCTGGTCCGACATCACTACCATATAACTTCTAAAAGTTAAGATCCTCGAGGTAGTCACAGGCTTGCAGTCCATCATACCGAATCTTTCCAATATATTTACCACATATTTTCCTTGAGAGAGGATAATTTCCCTTGGCTTCTGCCACACTTCATGTCCTTGGTCCTTCATTTGAAATTCAGAAGCCATCTCCCTCTTATATTTGTGAATGAGGGTTTGCACCTGTTAGAAAGAGGTCATCCACATACAACACCAGTATGAGAGGCTTGTCATCTTCAACCTTAAAGTAAAGGTTAGGATCAGCTTCACTCCTAGTGAATCCCAGCTTCATCAAGTAGTTATTGATCCTCTCATACCATGCTTGAGGTGCTTGCTTCAACCCATAGAGAGCCTTCTTCAACCTACATACATGAGATTTTCAATCATAAATCTCAAATCCTTCAAGTTGCTCCACATAGACCTCTTCTTTGATAGAACCATGCAAGAACGTGGTCTTAACATCCATCTGATGTAGTTTCCATCCTTGTGAAGCGGCAAGGGCTATGATCGAGCGGATGGTCGTATATCTGGCAATAGGTGCAAATATCATAGTCTATACCTCCCTTCTGGGATAAACCACGAGCAACAAAATGAACCTTATACTTTTCCATACTTCCATTTGCTGCATGCTTTATCTTGTAAAGCCATTTTGAAGTAACAATTGTCTTGTCCAGGGTCTGGGAACTACTTCCCAGACATCATTCTCCATAATAGACTCATATTCTATGGTCATAGCATCCTTCCATAGTTAATGCTCGATGACATCTGAGAATGATGAAGGTTCATTTTGTATGATCGTGCTCATGATGGTCAGGTATCCCTGATGCCTGTTAAGTTTCTTACTTTGATGGAAGGTTCCTCAGGGTGCAGCATGCCCTTCAACATCATCAAGTATCCCCCTAAGCCATGAAGGCCTCTTCCTAGAAGAGGAAGGCTCATGTGGATGAGGATCAATCGGATCCATGGGTTCTTCTACATCAGGCATTGATTCATCATCCTTTTCTTTCGGTTCCTTGGTGTCGGCTTCTAGAGAGCTAGTCAAAGTCAGTAGATTGTCCACCTTGCTGAGAGCCATATCTTTGTCAAAGGTGACATCATGACTAATCATGACTTCCCTTTGACCGGTGGTGAACATTTCTTTAGGAGTTTAGGAACCCAATGCTTGATGAGGGAATCGATTTTGTACATATACGGCGGTGATTATAGTTTCAGCCCATAGAAACTTTGGAAGTCTTTGATCATGTAGCATGGCCCGGACAGCTTCCATCATCGTGTGGTTCTTCCTTCCCACCACACCATTTTGCTCAGGAGTATGTGGTGTAGTAGTCTCCCTCTTAATGCCAACCTCACGTATGCCTGAGTAAACCAATTGTAATATATCGGAGGTCTTGCTTTGGCTTGAGGGGAATGGTCCCCTTTTGAGCTTTCCTTTGGCACATCCCGGACATACACCTTCTTTCTCTACTTGGAATTTGGGCATCCCTATTACCATCTATCTTACATCGGGTAGAGCATTGTGATGAAGGTGGGCAAACCTTCGATGCCAAAGTTCAGACTAAAGAGTTGTGTCACAAGACATGACACCTAGCGGACTTCCATTGACCTGATATAATGAATCAACACTAAACCCAAGAGTAAAGGCATATTTAACATTATTTTTCCATATACATACCTTGCCATTGCTGAAGGTTACCTTGTAGCCTCTGTCTTCCATTGCCAAGATGGACACTAGGTTCCTTTTGAGGTCAGGTGCATTTAATACATCCTAGAATTTCTAGCCTTCTTGAATGCTTGTCCTCTTCCTTGATTCCCAGCTCTCCTCTTACCTTTGCTGTTGAATTTGTCATTCCTTTGATTGCCATCAGAGGGATTTCAAGTTGCACCACTGCATACTATACCATGCTTCTCTAATCATGATTATCATCATGCTGCCCATGTCCATGATTTTATCCATCATAATGCTGCTCAAACTAGTGTGCATCATCATCATGCTATCCTATATGTCCATGATCTCATTCATCATGATGGTCATGATCTCATACATAGTGACTTGCTTTATCGCAAATGTAACATCGTCATTTTCTTCTAGCCTTAGGTCCAGCCTTTCCTTTTGATTTAGTTCCGGAATTATTTCTTTTCTTTGCATGAGAAGAAAAGGAAACAGGAGCACCTTTAGGCATGGGCATTTCTTGCACTTCTTCCCTTGTTTCTTCTTGAATGCATCTAGCCATTAATTCCTCGAAACCTGGAATTACATTATAAAAGAGTAGTCCTGAACACATACCATTCAAATGGAAATCCTCCAAGAGTTGTGAGTTCCATTTCTTTGTCAGTAATAGTTTCCCCAATAGATAGGAGATCGTTCTTGATCTCGGTGATTCTTAAGAAGTATGCTTGCATACGTTCATCTTTACCCTTCTTGATTTCCCTCAGCTTATTTCTAAGAAACAAAACTTGATTTGCATCATTAACTTTAAATAAACTCACCAGTCTATCGTAGATTTCCTTGGAGGTGTCCAGTTCAGAGATGTAGGCCACCAAGTGCTTGTCGATAGAGTCCCGGATGATCTTCTATTGTTTTGACTTCTCCATTTTTTCATTTGTTCCAGGTAGCAGCGGATGCATTTGATGGAGGCTCAACAATATTGCCTCTCACATGATCCAACACTCCTTGATTCTCAAGGGTTAGATCGGTAGACATCTTCCATCCGTGATAGTCAGCTTTCTCACGGAGCTTTTCTTCAGCAGGAAAGAGTGTTGAGGACCCCATAGTTCTTTTAGGATAGCCTTGCCATTATTCTCTTCGATGATTGCTCTTTCTCTTGCTCGGGCTTTGTCTTCACCTCAGCTCCAATACCATGTTAATTTATGGTATGTTCTATGCCTATAACAGTTTGCTTCTTTTTCTTATTATATTCCACATATTAGCAATCACATGTACATAAAGTAAAATGCAGATAGAACATTAAACGATTGATAGAAAACAAGCCAAGACAAGAGACACAAGATGTGGCGGCCAGCCAGGGACAAACCCCACAATGTGTGGGGAAACCCTTTGATCAAATCTTATTTTATCTTCAATAATTCAGCAGAGAAAAATAGTACAATAAATCTGATTCATATCAGCAGTAGCAAACCCTAGATCAGTAGCATCAGCATTAGCGGCTTCATTATCAAACTAGGGCAGACCATATCTCACAAACCGACAGTCGGATTGACTTCATTCCACCACCAAAAATTTCAGCTTCCAGAGGAGGTTAAGATGAACCTACAATGCAGTTTAGATGAGTAGATCTTCTAGGCCACGCAAGTCAATCTTTACTTCTGCAGTTGCAGCTTCAGTTTCAGCAGTTTCCGGCTTCAAACTAGGGCAGTCGATATCTTGCAAACCGTTCGTCGGATTGACTTCATTCCACCACCAAAAGTTGGGGATTTCAAAGGAGGTTCAGATGAACCTATAGTACAATTCAGATGAGGAGATCTTCTAGGCCACGCAAGTCAATCTTTACTTCTGCAGTTGCAGCTTCAGTTTCAGCAGTTTCCGGCTTCACATGTGTGAGAGAGAGAGACCCATTTCAGTGCAGTAGAGAAGAGACTCATATCTGCGCAGTAGAGAGAGAGAGATGTGATGAGATGAGTGAGTCCAAATGAGGAAAAGTCCTCTTATATTTATACACAACGTTGGAGGGTGAATAGATGCGACTGTTGGGCTTCTGAGCCTACATGAGTTGTAGGTCGGCTTGATAATAATTCCATAATCAAAATAAATTCATATCTCCATGAATACTTATCGGAATCGAATGATATTTATATCAATCCTACACCTCTCGACGAGAGGAATCTAATAAAAATATTATTAGCCATGAATAAGATGACCCACATGAAGTTTTTCCCTGGTTGCCAATTTTAACAGAAACTCTTACCAACTTCCTTTATCTCTTAGCAATTCTATCCACATCCTTTGTGGAACTGCCTTTGGGAGTTGCAATAATAATTTTGCATCAATGCAAAGAATACAAATTTCCAATATTCAAATCCAATTAGAATAAAACCATATCATCTTACCTTCAAGATCTCTATTTGATCTTGTCCTTCCATTCACCTGCACTTTTGAATGAACTGTCCTTTCTACTAGCCTTCAGTTGTATCTTCAAACTTTGTTACATCAAGAACTTACAAAGTCCTTCTTATAGTTTAACTAATGTAATCCTACTATAAATATCATTCATTCAATATCTGCTAATCATTAGACAAATTTGCATACCTTCACCTACCTTCAGGATCTCACCATTTCTGCAAATCTGCTTCAGCAGATCTCCATGCTTCCACTGTACAAATTCTCAATATTCATCTACTATCAATCAGATTTATAATCTGATTCTTTCTTTCCAATCTTCTGGCTTTATCTTGGCAAAGATTAGTTATCACCAATAATTCTCCTTTGTTGAGTTTTCTTCCACTAGGAAATCCTTAACAGTTTCTTCCACTACTGCTTCTTAAGGCTTGATCTTCCTTTGCCGAGAAACCTCATTAGCCGCAACTATCAATTGAATCTATTTCTTTATCCAACAAAACTCAAATCAGAGTTAAATAAACAATACATGTATGATTTCACAAGCAGTCTCCATCCACTATTCATATTCAAATGAATCTCCATTCTCCAAAACATCACTGTAAATTCTTTATATTCCTGCAAGCTCTTCTTAATTCTTCCTTACCTGCCTCTAAGAACTTAACTGTTCTTCTCCATTCTCCCAACTTTACTCTGGTTGCTTAATTGTCAGATTAGAATCTGATCTCCCTTGCCTGCATACAAATCTTTCCAAATATCTCTGTTCTAAATTCCTTCAAAGAAACTTTCATACATAATTTCTTTGTTCAGCTCTGATACCAAAATGACATAGGGTTACCCCTGCTTTACCCACAGTGTGCATTTCAAATGCATAAATCCTATCTGTCCCAGGAATTTTAACTCTCTAAGGAGTTAAATCTTCAATCCTTAAGGTTTAAGGCCCATCCATTAGTTCCTATGCTTTATGGTTTATTAAACCCCAACATAGTCTAGTCCTCCATTCAATATGTATCTATCGGACTTAAATCACCCCTTATCCTTCGTATGTGACTTTATTTAAAGCCTTGCTTTTAAACCCTTCCTATCGAGACTTATTAACCCTTATAAACCTTCGTTCCTTTAATTATCGGGACTCATACACCCTTCTAAGCCCTCATTAAACCTTAGGTTATAACCTTAAGCCGCATATATAACCAAAGCCCACATTTTCCTTCTATCGGTGCTTTAACCTTTGTAATTATCTTATAAGAGAATACACATAAAAACATGCACAAACATACCTTTTTCCGCCAATCCTCGCCTTTGCACATTTATCGATACACCTTTATCACAATCGGCCATTGCAGTTACCCATGGTCTTACCACATATATGCTCTTTTGCCCTCTAACTCTGATATGTGACTATCGAAACACTTAAATCACACTTTTGCATTAAAAGACTCACCCACAACACTTTACCAAATACAAAGGAAATACATTAAACTTCTACCCCGAACCATATAAGGCGGACTTCAAAGTTTATATACTGTAGCTCTAAGTAATGTCAAGTCCGCTTATATATTAGCCCTTCGTATTATCGCAAGTCTCTTTCCATACGTCGATCCCCGATCCATATAACTTACCTTTTAATCTATGTTGTTGATCTTTACTTTGTAGATCCGACGGTTCACATTTAGTTTCAGGTTGATAATACCCAGGGGATTTAACCGCTCGATGAAGCAGTTTCTCCACTCCACTCACTGCTACGTGGCACACACTCAGTTGAATCGAGTGCGCCACACTCAATATCACTTACAGTTTTGAGGCCACCTGAAAGATGTTTTCACTATTTAAAAACTGCCCTTTGCCTCCTTTTTACTTAGATTAACATTGTTTCCAGTGTTAATTTGGTTCTCGGGTTTCTTCAAAGGTTTCGCCCCTTTTTTTCCTCTTCCACTGCTCCATTTACTCCCAAACTTGTTTCTATGTCTTTCTTCAAATGTTGTCCCTTTAAAGCTCTACTTTGGTCCTCCAAATGGATTCAAAGATCCATTCACTCCTCTATCTCACTCTCCTCTTTGCATTCACAAAACTTTGCTTGGATAAATATATATATTATGCAATTCTCTGATATACACATAATTTATCAGTCGATACATTTGAACACACATCTATGCATTCAGAATTGAATTCTCTGTGTATAAATACATAAACAATTTATTACATAATGAGGCTCTGGCTCTCTGGCCTGATCTTCTAATTAATGGCCTTTGTTCATTATCCACCCGTAGGCTTACAAACACTCCAATCTACTATCTATTTATCTATTCAACCTCTCCAACCTCTCTATTTCTAATCTCCATCTTTGCCTTTTAGGCTTACATTTATACAAAGGATTCTAAAATCAATTTCTGGTTTAGATCCATAAACTCCTCAACAAATTCCTAAAATCTCTTTCTCATCCCTAACGATTCTTTCAAATCCACAATATCATGAACTAACTCCTAATATAAGATTTACATTCAATTCTCAATCCTCTCATCACTCGACTATCCTAAATCTCTCATGTTCTCCTATATTCGAGAACAATTACACTTAAGCCTCACAATATTCAATTAATTCCTATTTTCATTAAAATCACTCAAAACATTAAATAATTACATTAATTCAATACTTAGGAAACCAACTTCCTTGAAACACAAGACCCCCCCATGTCTACTAGAATACATTGATAATGTTGAGCTGAATGCTCCTGCATCAAACTCTTATACTTATCGAGCTCCTAGTAAAGTGGTTGTGGGATTTGTAGAAGTCACATCATCACCATTATGGAGATTTGTGACATTTCATTCAAACAAATAATTGACAATGTTATTGACAAGCTTCAAGGGGAAAACAAAATCAAGGATGCAACTTACATGGTACGACGTTGAAATTGTATGTTTGATTAATGTTAAAAAATTCATTTATGTAAAAGTTAATTGAACTTTTACTATTTCATGTTACAAAAAAAATTCAAATCTTATTAAACGTGAATATCAACCAATTATAAGTGATTGTGAGTTCATCCATGTAAAAATTTGGACAAAAGATGATAGCTATAAGTCTATCTTTTTAATCGGGTAGACTGAAAGAGTCATAGCCAACTACTCATTTATGATTTTGTTGTAAAAAAGCTAACATATGAAGATAAAGAAGCAAAAGGAGAGATAGTTAACATTTATCAAAAACCATAGTCATTGATTAAATATCTTATAGACTTATGTTCAAATGAAGAAGATTGGGTTTTGGATTTATTCTCAGCTCAGGTAAATTTTATTATATAAAATTGAATTTCAATATCTTCTTTCTTAATTTATATGTGATTATACTAATTTACTTTATTATTTATTTTCTACTTGATAATTAGGTACAACACTATCATGTTTCCTATAAAAAGGAACAAATTACATTTCCATTGAAAAAGACCCAGTACAATGCAAATTTATTCAGCAAAGAACTAATGCTCGTCAATTTCTTCCAAATGCAATGAAAGAAATCATGTTGGGGGAAGGGGATTTTAATGAATCACGTGTGGAAAAAAAAGGAAAAGCAACCTCAACCACCATTAGATGGAATGATTGTAAAGGCAATCATTGGGAGATTCACAGACATCAAAGATTGATCAGAAGAAGAAAATGAGCAAACTGAAGCAAAAAATATTGTGGAAGAAGACAATGATGAAACTCTAGAAGATGAAGAGTTTGGACTATGTGATATTATTGATTAAATTTAGGTTATGCTTGGAAATCAAGTTCATTTTTGTAACTATTAATTAGTTATACTTGTAATGTTTTGACTTTGGCATTTTATGAGAAGAATAAGTATTCAATTAATGTTGTTATATGTTAAATATTTGTATTCAGTGATTTTCGCTTTAATTTTTATGTGAATCATTATTTTTTGAGAAAAACTTGATTATTATTATTTTTTGACATGAAATTCATAAAAAAACTATTATTTAACCATTTTTTGCTAATTTTTTCCTATAAAAATTGTGATTTTGAGATGTCATTTCTAGCAAAAAATTATCAAAATGTGTAATGTTTTTGTTATATTTATGTTCAAAATGTTTATTTTTATGTCAATTGTTAAAAATTATTGTTTCTTTAGAGACAATTATTTGATGTGAATTTAAAAATTAATTAACAATATATATAAATATGTAGAATAATGAAACTTTAAAATATCGACCTTTTTCTTTAATTATGCAAATCTGACTACAAAAAAAAAAAAAAAAAAAACAAAAAAATATGAAGAAGACTACTTAAAAAATTGTTAAATTTAGAAAATAATTATTCACATTTAATACATTAGAAAATTTAAAGTCAAAAAATAAGTCTTCTAAAAAAAAGGCTTGATGCAGCATCAACACTTTTTAAAATCAGCCTACAAATCACTAACATTCTAAAAAATAATGTACATAAAAAAATTTAAAGTGTCAAAAACTATGCTGATATATATATATATATATATATATATATATATATATATATATATATATATATATATATATATATATATATATATATATATATATATATATATATTCAATCAACTCTTTTCAAAATTAGTTGATTTTTTTGCTACGCCAAAAAACGGGTAACCGTATTAGTTTCCATTTCAATGTTTATGTTGTTATGAGAAATCCAAGTGTTAATGTGAAAATTATTGGAAGGTGTACCAAAAATCCTCACTTAAGTCACTAGGTGATGAGTGACCCTAATAACAATTTGATGGTTGTTGTCGTTCTAGATATGCAATACAAATGAGGAATCTGTAGTAAAAGAAAACAAGATCAAAAGCAAATAATAACAAAAAAGTGTATCCAGAATAATAACCTAATTGGAAACACAATTTTAAATGAATAAATTTTTATTGATAACACCTGGTGAAGGAGATCTATAGATTGGTCTATAAGTCCCCCTCCATGGAATGGGTCCTTTGATATCCTTGATGCTTCAGAAATATGATTCCCTCTCCCAATTGTGTGAAAAAAACCCAAACAAATATGAAGAACTTAAATGGGAGTCAAGAAAATGACGATAGTGTTGATGATGATAATGATCATGGTGAAGAATGGATGAAAAACCCTCCTTTATATAGCAAAGTATAGAGTTAATCTAAAAAATGGAGAATAATAAAATATTATTGACCAAATTTAGAGCTAACTACTTGGAATAGTTTATTATATTTACTGAAGAGGGAAAAGGAATTTAAAATGGTTAAATTTCTTTATTTAGAAATAATTAAAAAATAAAATGATTTATTAATTACTTCGCGAGAAACAAGTAAGGTGTGAAATCAAAATAATTGTTAAATAGTGATTTAATAATTATTTTAATAACATAAATAAGAAAATTCAAAAAAATAATGATTTATTTAAATATTCCTAAGGGATTTAGTCAAATGTGATAAGGAATAATTATTAAATAATGATTTAATAATAATTCCTAGAGAAAATTAAATAAATAATTATTTATCTAATTAATATCATGGGGTTTTTTTTATTTAAATTAGAAAATAATTTAATAAAAGTGGTTTACTAAATTATTTTCCACAGTGAAAGTGATTTTAGTATGGTAAAATTAAATCCACATGGTGTATTTCGATCCACCTAGTTAGAAATTACTAGGTGATCATTTTTTAGTGCTAACACCAAGACTCCAAGACCAAATTCAAGACCTCCTCCAGGCATCAACTTATCCCTCCAAGATTATCTTTCAAACAAGTCAAATATTAGCATAGTCAGCCAAGGTGAACCTCTTTTAATCTTGCTCCCAATCACAATTTCAACCTTCTACTTCAATTCTGCAATTTTGGCTTCTAAAATATAAAAACCCTAGTTTTATTGCATGTGTAAGCCCTTCAATAAGTTCTTTCTTAAGAAAGTCAAGGTCTTCAAAGTCAACTAGGGTAAATCCTTCTTCAAGATATAATCTATTCAAGGTTTCAGCTTCCAATGTAGGTTTGCAACTTTAGGCCTACAACTCTCATCCCTACAACTTTGAAATAAACCCTAATATTCACACATGAGAGAGAATAAGGCTCAAAAATCATATCTTTGCTTATTGTTTAGACTTCCTCTTGCCTCCTTGTCCTACACCCTTGTTTTGTTTCTTTTATTCCTTGAGATCGAACTACATAAGTGTATCCAAATGAATAAAACTTGCTTCCTTTATATAGCCTTCTCATGAGGTTGAATTACCTCAAAATGGGTTGACTTCTTCTAGTAGGGAAAAATTGGTATTGGAGGTCAAACTTGGCTTTCTAGACTTAAAATAATATATTTTACAAGTTACAACTTTCCTCGTAGGGTCTTATACAAATGACAATGATCTGAAATTAAACAAGAACACAACAACTTACATATATAATCATAAACACAGAGATACATCATAAAAACACTTCATTTCATTAATAGACAAATACTGAATTATGCTTACAAACAAAATGGAAATAAGATAGCTCAGGCAATGGTAGCTTATCTCTAAGAAGAGATGTGGTGGCAACATGCCTCTGAATTGAGTTACAATGAGGCTCAAGGGCCTTTTTATTATCGAATAATAAGAGAAAACCCTAAATAACCAAAACCCTAACCTGAGGAGATGTAACACCAAGAGTTTATGGGCCCTGTTGGGGTTAGTTGGGCAACCAACTTCCCAGGGTTGTAACTTGGTCATATTATCTTCGTTTGACACGTATGATACCTCTTTGGAAACATCTCCCTGAGGAATATAGTAGTCAATGTGAATTCCATAGCAATTGTTGAGCAATTTTGCCAAACCAACATCGTTTAGGGCCTCAAAATTACTCTAGAAGTTCAGGACCCGAAAACTGCCAAAAATAGTAAATTGTACTACAATTAAGGAAATTGAAAACCTGTAAGAAACAATGGTGAGACTCCAATTGGAATAGGCGGGTGGCCACCAATATTTACCTGAATCAGTCTTCCCCCATTAAGAAGCAATGGTCCCCATTACATTGAATTCCTCCATGAGATGAGGAAACGTTTGATGAACTTGGTCATTAGTGAGCCATTTTCCTTGGTGAAGGAGTTGACCTACTTTGACAACTTTATATAGTTGTATCCTCTTTTTCCGAGTTTTCTTGATCTGTGTGTCCATGATCTGATAAGTTATGGCCTGTTCCATGCAGTTTGGGTTGAGTTCTTGTTATAGACATTTTTGTGCCTTACAGCTATAAGCATGAAATGTCCATAATCCAAGGGATCCAAAGTCCCTAAACATGTTGTTCCTACCCCTAGAGGAACAAGGCTAACAAACCACAACAATTCACAGAAGTTCTCCACCAGAAACTGCTCAAAAACAAGTCAATTCAAGATCAATTCAGAGGCTCCACTAGCTGCCTGCGTTGAAATGCAGAGGCTAAACTGGCTAGTTGCACTGCAACGCAGGTGGAAGCACTATCAAGGTGCGTTGAGCGGGAAATGACAAATGGCAGAGTCCTTTGTGCGAGGTTTAAAGACTGTGGAAGCTTCCAGAATCTTCCTCCATGACGCTTGCCTTGATGAGTTCGACTAAGTGATGAGTAAGAGGCTCTTAGTCTCCAAGTGGAAGCAAGAACTGACAGAGAGAGAGGACACTAGTCAGATCTCAAGCTGACTCATCCTCTCTCCAAACATCTATATATGGATCTCTCCTCCATGAGATCTAGAGGCTGGAATGTTGTTATTGCAAAGAATTGCTATTGGTTTGAGATTGGGATCATTGGGTGCTTAATGCTTTGAAGGGAGGTGAAGAAAGGATTTCATTCGCTGGGAGGTAGATGCTGGATTTGAACTCTCTTGGTTGTATCTTCTCCTGAACCTTTTTATTTCATCAATAAAGCTATCTTGGTTTCTCCTATATACTGATGTGTCTTTGATGTATGATTGCATTAGTATGTTTAGTTTATTTCTAATCCTGAACTAGTTATGAATATGAATCTATGTCTTTGTGTAGTGTTCCCTTCTTGTGATCTTGCAGGAACCTGTTGAAGCTGGGCAAGCGAGAAGGCAAGTAGCTGGGAACTCCCAAAGAGAAGAGAAACCGGATCGAGGGACAAACGGAAGACACCGGTTAGTCCATCCATCTCTCTTCATTCTTAATTCATAAAGGAAGAATACTAGAATAGCTGTTTCTGTTTGTTGCTAAGGCACTGTCACACCTTAGGTGGATAGGATCATCCTGCATAGGCATTTTTCCCCACAACAAATTGGCGACTCCGCTAGGGAGATCTGTTTAATCATTTTATTTGTGTTTCTAACATTGTTTGTTTCATAGACTCAAGAGCAGCAATCGAACTGCATCTGCTATTTTCAGATGCAAAGTAGACAGTTGTTGCTTTGATCCAATCACTGGATTTGTCTATGATCTGAACAATGGACTCACAAATGATTTGATGATCCTTTGTGATAGATCTTAGCCCTCCTTCAAATCACCCCTTTGATTGTACCTTGCTTGTTGCTTTTATTTGGCCTGAAACCGTAGATTAATCAGCAAATCGTGACCCAGAACCCAGAGAAGAACTCTCGTTTCTACTCTAGTGCAGGCTCTATGAAGAGACTCTGCATTTCAACGCAGTTCCCGTGAAGGCTACCTGCGTTGCAATTCAGTTTCTCTGTTATACAGGTGCGCTGATCCAGCTTAGGCCTTGTGCAGCTGGGGTTCTCTGCTCTGTTTTGCCTTGTTTTGATCTCTGTTTTTTGCAGCCTGTAACCAGCATAGGTACCTGTCTGATAACCCCTTTTCTCTGCTTTAATTCCGCCTCCTTTTGTACAAAAAGACTGTGAGTGTTTTTATGTGTTTGTGGCGTCATTTACAGTTTTCCATTGCAAGAGTGAAATAGTCATCCTGTAGCCCTTGATTCAGATCTGTTGATTGTGGTCTTAGGAGAGAGTTCATTGGCTGTTTACAGTTGGTTATACATTTACTTTTTCTTTTGGTTTGAGTTTGTCTCTTTTAAGTGTCGAAACAAGTGTTCATTTCGAAAATCGTAAAGTGTTGTAATCTCTTCTACCCTTTCTGATTTCGAAAAAGTAAACTTGTTTGTATTAGTCATTTAAAAGCAAATTCAAAGTTGTGCAAAAAGCTTTCTTTTTAGGCATCAATATTAAGAAAGCGGAAAACAAACACTTGCATTGTGCATTTGCATCTTGATAGTTTGCATGCTTGATTTAGGAAAAGTGCATTTAGAGTGTGCTGATTGCTCTTTGAGAAAAGATGGTGTCTTTCTTTTCCCTTTGTAGCTAGGATTTTCATTGTTGAAAAAGAGATAAAATTTGCTTATCATCTTTTAGATTGCATTTAGGAAGTTGTATCTACATCTCGTGGTGAACCTCAAAAGGAAAACTTCTAAGAAAGATCAACATAAAATAAACTGAATGAACTTAATAACGCTTTGTAACATAACGCACAACATAGAGGTCTAGGCTAGAGACGTGTTCCGGCGTCGTAAAACCTGGTATCTGTTGGCCTCGCTGATGGTTGGGTGATTCCTCCTGAGGGACCAAAAGTGCCAGTACGGATTGTGCTCCCACGTACCGTCGCGTATATATTGGGAGACCCCTATAGGCTCAAAACCTTTATCCTTAGGAAGCGGTGTCGACCGCCCTACTGATCGCAATGCACCGAACACAGCATTCGGGAAGATCGACTGCCGTACCGTAAACCGTATTCTGCAGTTTTGTGATTGGTTTTGCACACCCTCTACCTAGATCTCCAGAGCAGTTCCTTTTGGCCTTTTTTAGACTCTATAACGGAAAAAGTCCATCCGAGCATTTGTCACTTCGGGCTCGTTAAAACATCGAAGGCGACTAGAGTCATCTTTTGTTTTTTCTCGACTCTTTAAAACTGAAAAAACAAGTTGTGTCTAAAAGCGTCTAAAATTCATTCAATTCGGAAACGTACTTCCCCTGTTTATTTTAGTTGATCGAGTAATCCGCAATCGTGGAAGAAAGTCAATTGAAACCCCGTCGTTCGCGGAGGCTTACGAGTCAACCGTCTTTGTCTCTGGAATCGAAACCAGTACGGACAAAGCGAACTCGTTTAACCGGTTCCAAATCTCCTCTTAAAGTTAGAACAAGTGTTCCGACGACATCGGAGGTTCTGGTTACTCCAACCATTTCTGGAAACCCTGCCTCTACAGAAGAAGTTCAACAGCCACAGAGGGACAGTGATACTGATCCTAGTTTGAGAGTAAACACTTGTGTTACCGAACCAGTTCCATCAGTAACCGGTCCAGAGAGTGGTGCTCTTCAAACATCTGTCGCGGTCGATACAACCCCTTCTTCGGCACCAGAAATATTTTACGGACCTGACGGTCTTCCTCTTCCACCTGGTCTGATTGCGATTGAAGAAATTGTAGAAGACCCTCCAACAAGTACTCCAACTCACTTTGGAGTCGGGGTCACTCTATATCCTTCTTCAGAAGTTAGTCTACCACCAGCGGAAGTTCCTGTAGAATCGCTAGGGAATCTCTTGGATAGACTAAAAATGTCTGAACAACCGTCAACATCTAGGACTGTGGCACCTGACACAGCGACGGCAGAACTCCCTGCCGTCACTCCGACAATGTTCGCCGGCATACCATCTGTCCCAACTAGCTCTCAACTGCTGGAAGGAGCCCATTCAGGGGCTATTACGATAGTATGGTCCGTTCCTGTTTGTTCTTCCGGAATAATACCCAGCAACTCTTATGTTGAAACTCGACAAATTGATCCGTTTGGAGGTCAATTTGGGCAATCCGGTCCTCAAGGGAAAACAATCCCTTTCAGTGTTGGATTACCACCGTATGGGGGGCAATATGCCCTTTCGTTACCCCCTCCCGGAGGATATCCATACGGGAGTTCACAACAGTATTCAGGTTATACTGGAATTACATCAAGTGGTTGGGTACCTATACTACCCCAACAACCAAGAGTTGTGTATTCTATGCAACAGTGTGTACCTATGTCAAACATCCCGACAACACCAGCTATTGTAACAGTGTTACAAGTTCAAACACTGCCTATTGTATGTCAACCTCAGATTTCTCAGGTTGTAATGCAACAGCCCATTGACCCTGTGACTCAACCACAATCGCTGAATGGTGGGGCGACACAGGTCCAAACGGGTACAATTACCCCACACCTTGGTCCAACGGTTAGTATAACACAACAAAACATGGCTTCGCAACCGTGGCTGGTACAATATCAACAACCACAATTCCAACAAGTATACCAAGGTTCTGAGCAGCAGATCTTTGCGAACAGTGGACAACCGTATATTCAAAACGGTCAAAATCAACCACTTTACAATGGTAATGTCCACCAACCGTATCAGTCATACTAGCATCAACTACATTATGCTGGTATGCAAAGGCCAACTGCTAAGGCAATTCCATCATATCCTGGGTATGCTTCACCTAACCTGAATCAACAGTTACCATTTGTGGCAACTCTAGAGTTACCTGATTTACACCGGTTAACAAACAATCCAATTGCTTACGCCCCTTGGTGGCCAATCATTCCACACAAACTTCCATCAGATATTCCTAAATTCAATGGAAATCCAGGTGAAGATCCATCGAATCACGTGATGACATTTCATCTATGGTGTTCATCAAACACCTTAAACGATGATTCGATAAGGCTTCGCCTTTTTCAGAGGACGTTAACGAGTCCAGCGGCAAAATGGTATATTGAATTTCCTAGAGCTTCATTCGACAACTTCAGTACCTTAGCCATGACTTTCTTAACCCATTTTCAATTACCGATAAGGTATGAAACGGGAATGGAAATCTTAACCAACTTCAAACAGACAATGGTCACTCACATATCTGATCATATACATGAGTGGCGACGTCGTCGTAGGATGGTAAAAACGTACGTTCCCGATCAGCTATTAGCTGAATGGTTTATCAAGTCGTTACTTCCTGCCATTACGGAAGATGTGGCAAAGGGGGGAGTCGTAACGGAAGAGCAAGTTATCGCTCATGCGCAATATCTAGACCTGGTTTATACTCAGTTTGGCACGCTCTACGACAAAATACCTGACGCCCCTAGACCGGAATTCTCAATTCCTCCTCCTCCTAAATCAAACAATGACTCTCACACCGGCGATGGCGTGATTGGCACGACAAACGCGAAATCGACAAAGGCTACGTCTAAGAAATCCTGTAAGATTTCAGATCAAAATGCAAAAGACGAACTTCTTGCTTCGGAAGTAAATGCCGTATCAGCAGATAAGGGCAAAGACACCAAACAACCAGGAAACAAGAAGAAACAAGGCAAAGGGAAGAAGAAGAAATAGGATGAATCATCACCTGAAAAGTCTTCTTCAAACCCTCCTGGAAATAGGAAACAAAAATATCCATGCATGATATGCGATGAGGATCATCGGACTTTAGATTGTCCACACAGAACTGAGCTTAGAAAATTCTTTAAAAGTTCACAAACCTCAGCTGTGTTAACTGATCCGTTTCCAAATCTAGGACAAAATCTGGTTGATAGTGGAAATGCTTCCCGTCGCGAGTGCTAATGTTGTCAATCTCGAAGCAACAAAATGATGCTTTGATTTCAACAAGGAATAAAGATTACGGGAATCCACAGCTGTCGAATAACAAGGCTAATGAACAACCTGGTAGTTCGACAACAACTTTGACTGAAGTTGTGCCACCCATCATTCCTGAACCAATGATAAAGTTGCCAAAGGGAGTAGTACACAAATCGACATTTAATCCTAGTGCAAAAGTAGCACAGAATTATAATATAGTAGAGGACTTGGCCCAATCGCCATCCGCTATGTCGACACTTGAGGTACCACAAAATTGCCCCTCCCAAAAGCAAGCTTTATTATCAGCAATAGGTGGGATTGGCCCAATGGATTCCAATCTTGTGGCCTTTGATCATAAAGGATATGACCCACAATTACCAGCTCAACAAGCTTTCCTTATTCAAGTGAAAGCCCTCAACAAAACTGTTCATCGAACAATTATTGATGAGGGGGCATCCACATGTATTATGTCGATGAGTTGCTGGAAAAATTTAGGCTCACCACCCTTGTCACTATCTTCAACAATGATAAAAGCATTTGATGGACGATCATACACTCCATACAGGATTTTGAGTAACTTGAAAGTTGAACTAGGGGGAAAAACAGTAGAAATTGATGTTGTAGTAATCGACGGAAACCTCGATTACAACATCCTACTGGGAAGGCCCTGGATATATGCCATGGCCGCAGTTGTGTCGACCTACTTCAGGAAGATTGCATTTCCCTTTCAAGGAAGAATTACAATCATCGACCAACAAACATTTCTCCCCAACAGTTCACAAGTTACGGGAAGCATTCCAATGATCCATGGAAGCGATCATTCGCTTCAAAACATTGGAGTAGGCCTCCTAAAAGACCCTGCCTTAATGGGTACTTTTGCCCTACCACCTCCAAATAATCTGGCGAAAGTGGCCACAGTGGAAACCTACAATATGAAATCTTCTATGTCTAATGGATTCGGAAGATTCCTAAACATTTTGTCAGCATGGATCATCGCCGACCTAATAGAAATATTGTAGCAATCAATTTTCTTGGCCTGGGGGGTAACCCCAAATCAACACTCATCAAGCGTTTGGGTAGATAGGTCTAGAGAATATGGTACCCCTTCAGATCCTTGGTCGCAAGTGCATGGAACTGATGAAGGAATTATGGTAATTGATGGGGCACCATGGAATGATTCCCACCATCATTCCCTTCTCCCGGATTGTGGAGAAGATACTCAAGATGACCTTTATCATCCTTCAGTGTTCGATTTTCTATCAAATACTGTAAATACAGTGGGCTCCGAGGATGGTTCTTATCTCGTGTCAACCTCGTTAAAAAATGAAACAAGGAGTCATGAGGATAGTTCTTTTACTGTGTCAACCTCATTAAAAAATGAAACAATCCCCTTTCCAAATCTCAAAGGTAAACCTTCATTCCAACCACCGAGTTGAATGCAATGAAGCTTGGGGGGCATGCACCTCGATTTGCATTACCTTGATTTGCGTTATTATGTTGGGGGCATGCAAACATAAGATTGAGCAGTTTTAGCACAAAGTTCATGCTCGTTAAAAAATAAACATAAGATCGAGCAGTGTTAGCACATAGTTCATGCTCGTTAAAAAATAAACATAAGACCAAGCAGTGTTTTTCCGTGTTTAAGCTCGTTAAAAAATGAACTACCCTCCGGTAAATAACCACCATGAATGTAACATTATCAGCCACTAAAGCCTTGGTCGTGTTTGCACCGTCACCTCCACTTTTCCATTGGCCGATCATTCACCCCCATATTGATTGTTTACCCATTTTGAGGAACAGCTGCGAAGAGTGATTTCACTAGCCATCCTTGTGACACTGCCGTGATTGGAAAATTCCAACTCTTACCTGGAATCAGCTGCTACCCGTTTTATCACTCGTTCCTCAAAAGACGAGTCTTCTTTAAGCTCTTTTCATCTGACTCGTAAAATATGAAAAGATTGCCGAGTTTTGGCCTTCCAGCTCGTTAAAGCAACCGGGAGTGCTATCCCTCCTTTAGATTTTAATCTTTTTGGACCTGAGGGATTATTGCACAAAAAGATCGAGCGCTTGTTTTGTTCGGCTCGTTAAAACTATCGAAAATTCATCCCTTCTATATTGTTTTATACTTTTTCGGACTTAAGGGATTAGATGATGAAAAAGGACTTTTGGAGTTGACTTTACGTACCTTTTCAGACTCTCTAAAAATGAAAAGGACCGAGTTATCTTTGTCGTTAGACTCGTTAAAAACATTAAATAGCGACAAACTTGTCTTTAGACGAGAACGAGTTTCACCATCGCTAGGCTCGTTAAAAAATAGCGATGGGTTTGCCCGAAGGGAAAATTATAGAACAAGCATATGTTATCCTCCTCAAGCTTGACAAAAATAAAGAGGTACTGGTCAGCAATGACTGGGGAAAAATTGGGAAGAAACTCAAAAAACTTTGATGGTAGCAAGTCGCTCTTGAACATGACACTTTTCCTCCGTACCACAATCAGGTTGGGTTGTTTCATTCACTGGTCACATCACCATGGTCTCGCCATACCATCCATATTTGGGGTAATGCTACCGATCCATCGCATAAGTGTTGCCATATGTTCAAGAGAAGTCGTTTAGAGAAGTCACCTGTGTCCCATCCACTACCATACATTATACTCTTTCATGATCGCCACCCTGAATCATATGTCATCAAATCGTTTTCACCTCCATTAAAATCATTAGCTCCGTTCCGTGTCATCGATGTGGGATTCATTAAGGCCCTCCTTTGACAGATCGCTTCTTGTCGACATCAGCTCATTATCCAAGAAGTTGATCTAGGAACACCCCCTTCAGTACTTTGAAGCTTGCATGCCTCAATGGCAAGTTTCTCACTTCCGGCAACAGGTATACATCAATGACCTTCGACCGAAAGATTTTGCGTGGTGTTCGACGCCAAGTCCTCTATTCACACCACGTGAATTGTACTGCAGTACCTTGAGGGTCATCTTCATTATCGGTGATTCCTCTCGCGCTTGTTAACAGTTTACATCATTGACTGGTAATCAAGCGATGTCTTTCCATGTTCGACTTCAGAGCAATTCTCACATGGATCGACTTGTACTTAGAGTGAAGATCGGACGAGATTGAAGACCCCGGATCTAGTTTCATCCATCCAGGCTGCGATATATATTCAGAAAATAAAGACATAGAAATGTACAGCTTTACAGCACAGATAATCATCCTACCAAAAGGATGATGGCTCTATCAGAATCATCAGTCTATCATCAGACGATTGTCTGTTATATGTACATGAAAATGAATTTATAAAGCTGAGCATGGGAATGCCCGCCTCAGCTAGATCATGAAAAAAGTATGAAAATAATGTATTGTATTGTATTGTATTACAGGTCTCCTCCCAGCATTGAAAGAACTTCGGATCCTCCTAATAAAGTATTTCACCCGATAAATGGCCTCATACTTTAGGGGGCAACTGTTATAGACATTTTTGTGCCTTACAGCTATAAGCATGAAATGTCCATAATCCAAGGGATCCAAAGTCCCTAAACATGTTGTTCCTACCCCTAGAGGAACAAGGCTAACAAACCATAGCAATTCACAGAAGTTCTCCACCAGAAACTGCTCAAAAACAAGTCAATTCATGATCAATTCAGAGGCTCCACTAGCTGCCTGCGTTGAAATGCAGAGGCTACACTAGCTAGTTGCATTGCAATGCAGGTGGAAGCACTATCAAGGTGCGCTGAGCGGGAAATGACAAATGGCAGGGTCCTTTGTGCGAGGTGTAAAGACTGTGGAAGCTTCCAGAATCTTCCTCCATGACACTTGCCTTGATGAGTTTGACTAAGTGATGAGTAAGAGGCTCTTAGTCTCCAAGTGGAAGCAAGAACTGACAGAGAGAGAGGACACTAGTCAGATCTCAAGCTGACTCATCCTCTCTCCAAACATCTATATATGGATCTCTCCTCCATGAGATCTGGAGGCTGGAATGTTGTTATTGCAAAGAATTGATGTTGGTTTGAGATTGGGATCATTGGGTGCTTAATGCTTTGAAGGGAGGTGAAGAAAGGATTTCATTCGATGGGAGGTAGATGCTGGATTGGAACTCTCTTGGTTGTATCTTCTCCTAAACCTTGTTATTTCATCAATAAAGCTATCTTGGTTTCTCCTATATACTGATGTGTCTTTGATATATGATTGCATTAGTATGTTTAGTTTATTTCTAATCCTGAACTAGTTATGAATATGAATCTATGTCTTTGTGTAGTGTTCCCTTCTTGTGATCTTGCAGGAACCTATTGAAGCTGGGCGAGCGAGAAGGCAAGTAGCTGGGAACTCCCAAAGAGAAGAGAAACCAGATCGAGGGACAAACGGAAGACACCGGTTAGTCCATCCATCTCTCTTCATTCTTAATTCATAAAGGAAGAATACTAGAATAGTTGTTTCTGTTTGTTGCTAAGGCACTGTCACACCTTAGGTGGATAGGATCGTCCTGCATAGGCATTTTTCCCCACAACAGTTCTGTTGGGGTGACTTGTTCTGCAATGTCAGATGTGTCCAACAATGGTGGACAATATGATCAAAGGCGATCTACATTGAACACTGGGTGCAGACCAAGGAATGGTTGGATGATGAGATTGAAGGCATTGTCATCGATGACCTTGTTGATGGTTTATGGCCCATATCAGAGTGGGTGAAGCTTGCAGTGGGGTCCAGCAAGGTGCTCCTTCTGTAAATGCAGCCAAACTTTGTCGCCCACCTAGAAATTGTCTGAAACTCGATGATGATCGTGGTATTGTTTGTAGTTAGAATTAGATCTATCTAATATGTCATGGACCTGTTGGCGGATGTGTTGAATGTGCTCAATGAAGTTGTTATCCCTTTCAGCTTTGGACTGGACATGAGATGAATCTACCTGAGTGCCTACAAAATGGTATGGCCACATCAATGGGGCATAAAGGCTAAAATCCTAGCCCTACTTGAAAGGGGTTGTGGTCTATTGAACTATGGAGAGATCTGTTGTAGTTGCGTTGGACATAGGGGAGACTTTCATCCCATGTGTATGGATGCTTCGAGTTGTACATGCACAGAATGTGTACGATCATCCTGCTGACAACCTCTGTTTAGCCATTAGTTTGGGGATGGAAAGTCATGGACTTAGTAAGTTTAGTATCCAACATCAACCACAGACTTGACCAAAATGCACTCAGGAATATTCTATCTTGATTTGATATAATGGACTGTGGGATCCCAAAGTGTACTCACATTCGCTCAAATAAGAGTGTAGCAGTGGCCTCTATTGTGATACTCTTCTTGTAGGTTTCCATGACGGCCATCTTAGAGAATCTTTCGACGACCACGAAAACGAAATCATTTCTATGCTTAGTAGAAGGAAGTCCCAACATATAATCCTTGGAGATGGATTCCCGGCCAACTAGGAGTAGGTAAAGGAGTATACAAGCCTTACTTCTTGATGGTTGGTTTGGAAATGTCATAGGCAGTGCAAGATATAATGTACTTCCCAACATCCTGATGAAGTTTTGGCCAATAAAAATACTTCTGCAATACTGCCATTGTTTTCTCTACTCTGAAATGTCTAGTGACCTCACTTTAGTGCGCCTCCCAAATCATATTGGTACGCTCACTTTAAGGAACATACATGTGTCCCAAGTGGCATAACAATGCATCTTGAAGGTGAATATTTGGAACTTGCTTCCCTTCCAGGAGTTTCTACTATATGCTACCAAATTCTAGATTTCTCTTGTAAAGATGTGGCCACCCCGATGTCTTGCGCCAACAAGAGACGAGAACAGTGATTAGCGCCATGATCGGTGGTTGGATGAGGAAATCAATGACATTATTGGTGTTTCCCTTCTTATAGTTAATGTTAAAATGGAATTGTTGCAGATAGATGGACCATTTTGGATGGTGATCGTTCTGCAACCTCCCTTGTGTCTATATGAGCTGTAGAGGTTGGTGATATGTGTGGATGATCATTTCCTTCCCCATAATGTAATGATTCCATTGATGGTTGGCCTGCACAATGGAATACATTTATTTTTCATAGTTGGGGTACTTTCAGACTGTGGCTGAAAGTGTCTCATTGTGGTAAGCCACTGGATTCCCATGGCGAGTAAGAACTGCACCAATAGCATAGTCAGAGGCATCTATCTTAATCTCAAATGGTTGTTGCATGTCTGGTAATGTTAGCACTGGTGCAGAATAGAGGTGATTCTTCAACTCGAAGAATGCTCACTGTTGGGTTTCCAACCAAAATAATTTTTCTTTTGCTCCACCCTTGGTGACTTGACTTAAAGGCCAAGTGATATGAGAGAACCTTAAAACAAACCTACAGTAGAAATTGGCAAGACCCAAAAAGTTGTGGAGCTCTGTTAGAGACTCGGTTGGGGTTGGCCAATCCCGAATGACTTGTATATTTGAAGGGTCCACATGCACACCCTTCTCATCAATGATGTACCCCAAATATTTAACCTAGGTGAGGCCAAAGGTGCATTTCTCCATGTTAGCACACAACTTGTGTTTTCGAAGGGTTTGAAGAACTGTCGAATATGGTGGAAATGCTCTTCCCAACTCTGGCTGAAGATCAAGATGTCATCTAAATACACCACCACAAATGCATTGGTGAAGGGTCACAAGATGTCGTCTATAGACTCATAAAGGTTGTAGGGGCATTCGTTAAACTGAATGGCATGACCAATCCTTGGATTTAAAGGCAACCTTCCACACATCCGAGGGTCCGATAGGCACCTAGTGTTAACCTGACTTCAAGTCAATCTTGCTAAAATATTTTTCCCCCTTGAGTTGATCCAGAAGGTCATCAATTCGAGGGATTGGGTACCTATTGGGGACCACTTCTAATGGCGATCATTCTACAACTTCCCTTGCATATGTATGAACTGCAGGGGTCGATGGTTTGTGTAGATGATTGTTTCCTTCCCCAAAATGTAATACTTCCATTGTCGGCAAGCCTGCACAGTGGAATACAATTCTTTGTCATAAGTGGGATACTTCCGGACTTTGTCTGAAAGTGTCTCACTGTGATATGCCATTGGGTGCCCCTGTTGAGTAAGGACTACCCTAATAGCATAGTCAGAGGCATCTGTCTCGATCTCAAATGGTTGTTGCAAGTCTGGTAAAGTTAACACTAGTACAAAGCAGAGGCGATGTTTCAACTCTGCGAATGCCTTTTGTTGAGATTTATACCAAAGGAATTTTTCTTTTGCTCCCTTGTTGGTTACTTGACTAAATGGCCAAGTGATATGACAGAATCCCAACACAAACCTGCAATAGAAATTGGCATGACCTAGAAAGCTACGGAGCACTATTAGAGTGGTTAGGGTTAGCCAATACCGAATGACTTGGATCTTGGCTGGATCCACATGCACCCCTTGTTCATCAATAATGTATCCCAGATATTGAACCTGGGTCATGCCAAAAGTGCATTTCTCCAAATTGGCACACATCTTGTGTTTCCGCAGTGTTTGGAGAACATGTCGGCTATGGTGGAGGTGTTCTTCCCAACTCTAACTGAATATTAGGATGTCATCCAGGTATACCACTAAAAATGAGTTTGTGAATGGCCGCAAGATGTCATCCATCAACCTCATGAAGGTTGCAAGAGTATTCATCAACCCAAAAGGCATAACCAACCATTGAAAAGGCCTTTCTTGGCTTTGAAGGTAGTCTTCCACACATCGAAGGGTTTGATTGGTACCTGGTGATATCCTAATTTCAAGTTGATCTTGCTGAAATATTTTTCCCCCTTCAGTTGTTCTAGAAGGTCATCAATCCATGGGATTGGGTACCTATTCCATAAAATGATCTTGTTTAGCATCCGATAGTCAATACAGAGTCTCCAAGTCCCGTCCTTCTTTAGTACCAACACGATCGAGCTCCCACAGTGCAATGAAATCGAATGGATGTGACCTTTCTGTAGTAGCTCTTGAATCTACCTCTTGATTTCATCATTCTCTAGAATAGGGCGCTGCTATATTGGTCCATTTGGTAGTGGCACACCTGGGGTCAGATCGATGGAGTGTTTGACCTAATAGTGCAGAGGCACCCCTACGAGGGAGGTGAATATGTCCTCGTACTCCTCCACAACCTTGTCCATTTGTTGTTGTCGTGCGAAGGGGCCCTGTCTAGAGGTCATGCCCACCATCTTATTCTTTCCTTGTGGGTGTATCATTAGGAAAACAAATTTCCCAGTTTTGGAAATGAGCTTACTGCATTGTTTTGTAGTAACCAAAGAGATGGCAGTAGGAGGTGCTACCTCTGGTATCCTGTACAACTTATTTCCCAAAGTAACAATAATAACACGAGGCCTTGATGCATACACATGATGTCACTTCCATAAGTATGGTTGACCTAATAATACATCACAAACATCAAGGGGAGCAACGTCACATAATACCTCATCCATGAAGGGCTTGATGTTGTATGGAAGGCATCACTGTTGGCTCATGCGAACATCCCGTCCTTGGTGAAGCCACCCGATGGTGTACGGTTGTAGATGTGTTGTGGTTGGTAAGCCTATCCACTTGATGACCTCTGCCGAAATGAGGTTGTTTTGGATCTCGTTGTCGACAATGAACTGTAGGGGGGAACCCTTTACCCACATATGGGAGTGGAAAGGGCGCTCCTCCTCCTCTAGATCTTCGGGTTCCTCCTTTTGGATCTTCGTGGTGGCAACGGTGGTGTTGGGCTCCACATTGATAATCTACTTCCCTTTGTCATTCCTCTTGTCTGGTTCTAACTTAGAGTCGGAACATGCATTTGATTCTAAAGCCTTTAGCTCAGCCACCAGTGACTGCTTGGCCCGACACTCACTTGTGTTGTGAGTGGAGGTCTTATGGAACTCACACCACTTTCCCATGTCCTTCTTCAACTTCGTGGCATTGTTATTTACTTGCGGCTTTGGCAGGTTACCCTAGGCCACTCCACCTTAGATTTTTCCTTTGTTCTGTAGTTTGGGGGCACCTTCCCCCTGCTTTGGATTCGCATATCCAAAGTCTCTCTTCTTCTATTTAAACTTTTGCTCAATCTTGACAGCATATCGGTATGTCGTGCCAAGCGAGGAGATGTCAAGGGATTCCATCTCATCGTGGATGTATCTGTGGAGGTAGTTATGGTAGTCGAGAACCAAATTCTTCTCAAAATCCTTGATACTCAACTTTGTGCAAAGGGTATGAAAAACATTGATAAACTTTGGCACATCTTGGTCCATTCCATGTCGCAACATTGTGCACTTTATGTAGTTATCCTCATAACTCCCAACAGGGTAGTACTACTCCTTGATGGCGTCCTGGAACGAGTTCCAGGTGGGTGTGGCTTAAAACAGTGAGTTCATACTTTCATCTTTCTACTTACAGTAGGTTTCCCACCAGTCCTTGATGTGGGGGGATGCTTTGAGAAGTGCAAAAGTGATCTTTTCCCAGCTGGAAAAATCATGAACGGAAAACTATCCTTCTAGCAGATTTAACCATTTATCTACAACATCTGCATCTATCTGACCCTCAAATATGGGAATGTCAAAGTTAACTTATACCTTAAAGGGTGTGGTGCTTCCAGAGTAGCTGCCTGAAGTAGATGCATCACCCTAGGAGATGAAGTGCCAAATTATGGGCCCCATTTGGGTAAATTGGTACATCAACTTCCCGGGGTCGTAACTTTGGTATACGATCTTCGTTTGACGTGCACAATACCTCGTTAGAAATATCTATCCAAGGACTACAACTTTTGAGTGACCAACATTGGTGTATGACCCATGTTGGTCCCATTTTTCCCCAAAAAAAATCGCTTAGGGCCTCAAAACGACTTCGAAAGTTCAGGGCCGAAAAAACTACCAAAAATAGTAAATTGTGATACAAATAAGGAAAATGAAAAACTGAAAGAAACAATGGTGGAAGTCCAAGTGGAATAGGTGCGTGGCCACCAATATCCACCTGGATCACATCCTCTTTTAGTGTGAATACAATCAGGCTCCCACAGGGTGATGAGCTTGGCCTAATGTGCCCTTTCTGCAGTAGTTCCTGAATCTGCCTCTTGATCTCATCCTTCTCCAAAACAGAGTGTTGATAGATCAGTCCATTGGGCAGTGGCACACCTGGGTTCATATTTATGGAGTGCTTGACCTGACAGTGCAGAGGTACTGTTGTGGGTGAGGCAAAAATATCCCTGTACTCCTCCACGATCTTGTCTATCTACTGCTGCTATCCAGAGGAGCCCTACTTGGAAGTTGTGGCCATAAACTTCTTGTTGCATTGGGGGTGAATCATACGAAAAAAAAATTCTTGGTCTGGGAAATGATCTTGCTGCATTTCTTTGTAGTGATCAAAGAGATGATGGTAGGTGGGGCTACCTCTGGTATCTTGTACAACCTATTAGCCAAAGTAATAATCACATAATAAGTTCTAGACTAGTATATAGCATGTCACTTCCACAAGTATGGTTGTCCTAATAATACATCAGAAAATTCAAGAGGAGCAATGTCACACAGTACCTCAACCGTGAAGGGCTTGATGTTGTAGGGAAGGCGGCATTGCTGGCTGATGCGAAGAGCTCGTCCTTAGTGAAGCCACCCGATGGTGTATGGTTGTGGATGTGTAGTAATCTTTAAGGCTAGCTGCTTCATGACCTCTATTGAAATGAGGTTCTTTTGGCTCCCACTATTGACAATGAACTGTAGCAGAGAACCCTTCACCCACATTTGTGAGTAGAAGAGCAGTTCCCCCTCCTCTAGATCTTCAAGCTCAATTTTATGGATCTTTGTGGTGGCCACGGTGACACTGGGCTCCGCATCAATGATATTCTTCCCTTTGTCAGTTCCCTTATCAGGTTCTGATTTAGAGTCCGAAGCTGCATCTGATTCAGAAGCCTTTAGTTCAGCCACTAGTGATTGCTAGGCACGACACTCACTTGTATTATGAGTGTATCTCTTATGGAACTCACACCATTTTCCCATGTCCTTCTTCATCTTCATGGTGTTGTTTTTTGCTTGTGGCTTCGACAGGTTGTCCTAGGTAGCCCCACCTTGGCTTGGTCCCTTGTTCTATGGTTTGGGGGCACCTTTCCCTTGCTTTAGATTCACCGATCCAAAGTCTAGCTTCTTCTGTTTAAAATTATGCTCAATCTTTACACTGTATTGATACGTCGTGTTGAGCAAGAAGATGTCCAGGAACTCCATCTCGTCCTAGATGTACTTGTGTAAAGAGCCGTAGTACATGAGCACCAAATTCTGCTAAGTATCCTTAATACCGAGCTTCGTGAGAAGGGAATTGAAAGCATTTGTGAACTCTAACACATCTTGGTCCCTTCCCTGTCGTAGCGTGGTCCACTTTATGTATTTATCTTCATAGCTCCTGACAGGGTATTACTATTCCTTAATGGCATCTCGGAAAGAACTCCAAGTGGGTGTGGCTAAAAACAACGAGGGTCCACTCTCGTCCTTTTGTTCACAGTAGATTTCCCACTATTCCTTGACGTGTGGAGCAACTTTGAGAAGTGAAAAAGTAATCTTTTCCTGATTAGAAAAGTCATGAACTAAAAAATATCCTTCCAACAGATTTAACCATTTATCTATGATGTCTACATCTATCAGGCCTTCAAATATTGGAATATCAAAGTCAACTTGTACCTTAAAAGGAGTGGTTTCTAGATGAAGATGCATCACCTACGGGTAGCTGTTGAAGGATCTGAGCAAAGCTATCGATCATTGCATCCCTCTATCGCCCAAAGCAGTATGGGGGGATGATGGAACCAAGTTTCCACACCCTTGATATTTTTGAGATGTCAATTTAGTCCAACTAGATCTGTCTTTGCACAGGTCATTTTGTGCATTGTCCCAGCCTTCAATACCTTCACGATCTATTATAATCATCTTTCACTTAGCCCTAACCAGGGGCTGGGGTGCTTTCGCACTACTAGGGTAGCGAACTGCACTATTTCCCCAAACTACATTGCATATATTACTTATCTTCTTAAAAGATATTAGTTAACTCACATAAACGGATATTCTATCTTGCATTTACTTAATCAATACAATTATACACATCCACGCATCATATAAGTATTAAAAGTGAATTTCATACCCAAGATAACAGATGCATAAAACAAGAAATAAATACACAGAAATGATAGGAAACTTCTCTTTATTAATACTTCCAACTGTTACAGACTAGACTCACCCTACGCACTCAGCTGCAGACTACTAGGCCTATACGCACTCAACTGTAGAGCCTTCTCCTACTCTACGACCCAAAACTATACTTTACTCCACAAGTCTATCTCACATACATCATATGTTCATCTTTTATTTTCAATTGATGTCTTAATTACTTAGAGCCTCGTTCTATTTATACAATCCCATGGTCTGCAGACCATGGGTAGATTTCTACAGCTGACATTACAGTAACAAAACTAAGGGTGGATAACCCTATGGCTCTTTTACAAACTACACACTCTACACCCACAAAATGTGGAGTCTTTACATCGGAATTACAATATTTGACCAAAATCTGGGCTCTTAGCCCCAAAACTTCCCTTAGGGGATCTCGTGCCCAAAAAGCCCCCAACACAAACATCGTGACTCACCCTTGATTCACTCTGTTGGTGCGGAGATATTTGCACGAAGACCTCCCAACTTTGACTGGATCGCTGCAAGTTCGGTAATGCACTGAGCGGCTGCCTGTTGTACTTCCTTGACGCATTGTTTAGTGACCACTGTGGCTGAACTGCTGCCCTGGATCCTTTCTTGCGTTGCTTGTAGCTACATGAGATTTGCTTCAATGGAGGCTGTAATGGTGTACAACTCATCAATCCATAGCTATAAGTGCACCTTCGAAACTGCTTCCTTATGACGAGCAGCATCCACTTGCTCCTTAAGTGCTTTATCCTACCACATCTTGGCGAGCCTTTATGTAAGGGCAACTGTCTGCGCAATCCCTTTTTCTTCATCGTATCTCTGTTGTAGCTCGTGCACCTCTGTCTCTAGGCATTGTATGTTTTGGTCCTCGTGCAGGGTGGTGATAACCTTAGACGACTGCTCGAACAACTTTGTGCAGTATGTCATTGCAGTGTTGACCGTTGCCATTTCTGTGGTAATCGAGATGGCACATTGTTCCTTAACTTCGCGGTTTTGCCATCTGAAGGTTTAGCTCCATCTGAGCCCTGGCTATTCCCTCTTTTGCCTCATGTATGCCTATTGCTAATTTTCGGATGCATGTCTCCACTAGTTCTTCTGCTTGAATGGCCAATTCTAGGACCATCTAGTAGGCTTCCTCCACCACCTACACCATTTTTCTATTATGCGCCACTACCTCGTTGCATTTCAGGCTCAACTATTCAATGTTGATGCATTGCTTGCTTATTACCTAGAGCGTGCGACCCTCCCTAGCTCATAGTTCTGTAGTAACTCCATTCTATAAAATATAGAGTGTCTCCCGAGGGAGCATAACTATGTTTAATCTGACTCCCTTCAACCCGCTGACCATGGGCCTGTCAACCTCATTTTCTGTAACGAGTGCTCCATTTGGCAGCACTATGGTGTTGGTCATTCGAGCGTGCAACATTTCCTTGGCCGCGGACATGCCTAATGCAAGGCTAGTTGACATAGTGCTAGCCTATGGAGTGTGCACCTGCAACTCTTGTATCTATGCCCAAAGACCCCCCAACACCATCTGGTGTTCCTCCTCGAACTGTTGGAGGGCTTAATCGGTGACGTCCCTTATCGTCTCGCCAATGTCATGTAGATCCCCCTCAGTGAGGGTGATCGGGTCGAACGAAGTCTTTGAAGCCTTTGACTTCTTTCACGACCCTACCTGCTCCCTTGGGCGTAGACGTTTTACCTGAGTGGATGCTATCTGCAAGTCCATACCACCTTGCTCTATATCGGTCTTCGACTCAGGTGAAGGCGACTTATGTCCTTCACACTCTTCTTCTGCTGCCTTCTGTTGCTATTTTTCCAACTTCGTAGCATCGCGCGCCACCTAGGCCTTAGTTGCTGCTGCTTCGTTTCTGTGCTTTTCTACCAACTGCACCATCCATAGTTTCACCTCTTCCTTTTCCCGTTGCATGACAGACTTCTCTGCTTCCACCATGGAGCTGGTTGGGGCACGCCACTCCGGCAGTCACGATTGAAGGACCGCAAATATGACATCGTCTATTGCCAGGTAGGGTAACTCGTGCCACGTCTTCGCAGGGTCCTTCTGCGCCCTGATGTAGACATGGTGAAAATATGCCTTGAATGCCATGAAGCTCTGCAAACTGTTGTAGACCATGGGCAATAACTGTGGCTTGCGATTAATACCCATTCTGATGTTCATCTCCATGAGCACCCAGAATATTTTTCTGTCCCTTATCCTTTGTGCATCCCTAGTTGCCCACACCTAAGCATACTTCACAGCCTCTAGAAGGTCCTACGCGATCATCAAGAACTGGCTATCTTTGGACAATTCCTAGGCCACTAGTACTATTGACAATAGAAGCCATGCATAGTGAAATGTTTTCCCCTACTCCTGTGCCTTGTGGCAGTTCTCAAGGAACTCTCCGCATAAATAGTTTTCCCAGTTGAACTAGACCCCTTCTGCGCATTGCACTACTAGTGCAACCACCAGCATGGGCACCTCATCCACGCAACACTTCCACATAACCTTCCCTACCAATATCTACATCGCGACTTTAACCATAGGGTTGTTGATGCTAGAAATGGCGTACCCTCTCTTCTTCTTCTCCAGCTTAAAATTCTTCTTCATGGCCTCTGCGATGGCCAAATCATCGCTCTTTCCCTCCGAGATGTTTGCTGGGTCCTCCCCTTTGCAAGGGAGCTGGGTAATTCTGTGAATCAAATGGTCTGTGATGGGGATGGGCTCCTCCAGCCACAAGCACCCATCATGTACCAGGCAGAGTAGTTTCCTGATGACAAAATTGTCACTGGGGTGTGATGGTAATGCGACACCCAGAGAAGGTTTAGCAACCTTTCTTTCTCAACTCCTCTCAGCCATTTACGTGGATCCAATTCTATGATTCCAGCCGGCACGTCTTTCTTCTAGTGCATGAGCTGTTCGGTCATGAGATGCAGGAAGTTCTTGTGGTCCGCGAGATCTCAATCCTCAAAATTCAGCACAAGCACTCATCCCAAGTGTGCTCCTTCAAAAATAATGTCATCACAGAGTAGCAGAGTCTGCAGAGAGCTCTTTCTCTCATCTATATCTTTGGGCACCTTTGCTTTACCCTTTCGCAGAGGAACATATGCGGGCAACCTGGTAAGAGGGTCTGCACCCTGGGTTTCAACCTCCATTTCTACATCCTCCTCCTCTACCAGGATTTCTTCAAATTCTTCCTCCTCATTGGCCTCCAAATTGATAGCCTTCCCCTTTTCTTCCATGGTAAGCTTAGTTCTTAATGGATTCCTAGGTGATACGCGCACTGGTACCATGGCTTGCTTGTCTTTCTTGGGTGTCGACATGTGTGGTGATGTAGGGATTTCTGGGACTATCTCGACACTTTCTGGGCTTCCACTTCCGTAATGGCCTGCGTGGCTCCCTCAGTGGTCATTTATCTGATATCCATGGCTTCTTTAGGGGTTTCCATAGTGCGATTCCACAAATATCTCAACGTCTTGGGTAACTGCTCAAGCAATGAATTCGCCTTCAGAAGATCAAACAAGTCTGGGTTCATGAATGTCTATGCGCGTAACAACTCAGTTCTCAAATTGCCAAGTGTTTTTTGTTGGACAACCCTTTATAATCTATAGTGCCTTTAGAATTTGAATTTGACTGTTCCCCCCACATTCGGTCCATTAATGCTCGATTGGCGGCAGATTTTCAAGAAACTAGCCCATACAGTTTGCCTTAAATGCTTGTTGCCTGCTCCATTTGGTCTCAAACTAAGCATCACATCGTGAATAGTGACTGTAACAACCGACCCGCATGGCAGTGCAGCTACCCTCGTGCTGTCGTGGACCTTGTGACACTTTGCTACTACGCATAGTCCTGACATCACGCAGTCCTCGGGCAGAGTAGTTTATAGTCCCGTGCCTCCTTTCAGCTACCTGGAACGATAAGATTGTGCTTCTGTTGGCTAGTCAGATGGATGAGCCCCCTGTGTACATCTTCAAATGACTGCCATTGACATTTCCTCGGAATAGTTCTCCATTTAGCTTTACCAACTGCACCATTCCACCATCTGTGATCTCCTTAATAACATACGATAGGAACCAATGCATTCTGAGCTTCCCTGGGAATTTATCGAACTTACTATCATACAAAAACACCAAATCATTCGCCTTGAAGGTGCGCAACTTAATATATCAATCATGCCAAGCCTTTTCGTGCTGCTTTTGGACTTGTAGGTGAAATCCAGCCAAAAAGTGTTCTTCCTCGAGCTCCTCCAACTACGTGAGCCTCTCCTCCAGGGCTCCGTGATCCGTCATACATGTGAGCACTACTATGCATAGACTAGGCATGATTTTTTCCATAGGCATTACAACTTCTACTCCATAGACAAGCCTAAAAGGTGTATGTCCCATCAGTTTCTTGCATGTCATCCTATAAGCCCATAACACTGCAGGTACGCACAGGTCCCAATCACTTCACTGCGCATTACCTACTTTGTTCAGCGCGTTACATACCTTAGTGAATGCTTCTGCGCGTAGAATCTTTTGTGCGATTTCTCTTCCTGCATAATGTCTTCCCAACATTGAGAGCCATTTGCAAGCTTCCCCCCTCAACACATGCTTATTGACCATGTATTTTAGTGCAGAGTACATGTGCATCCACACAGGTTGGGGCTCTTTTCCATAGGCTTGCATCCTCCTGGCTAGATGCACATGCAGACCATCCTATCCATTGTACTTATTTATCAGTCACACCCTAGGCTTCCCAAATCATGTGTGCATCATTCCCCTACATTCATGCCAGTTGTCAAATCTCCCTTTGTGCGTACCCCACCATCATGTAGGTGTAGCGCGTAGTACCCAGTCCAAGGCCTAGAATCGTTTATTTTCTGGTACTTCTATTTAAAATTTATCCAAGAAGGTATCTACCTCACTTAAACCATCATAAGTAAGTAAGTCTCTTACTTTTGTCGATACACAGTGCAACGACCTTGTCATCATATTACAATTCAGTGTAGTTACCTCATGTAATCGATTTGCCATCGCTCTGTTTCCTCATTTGAATCCGAATTACTGGAGCTTTCACGCTCCCATGCAATCCACCCATCCATGGTGGGATTCACCTAGTCCTGGTTTCTCACTGTTATCTTATAGATGTAGTCCAAATCATCATCACTTTCATAGTCACACACTGGCTCCTTATAGCATGATCTTTCAATAGGGTCCAGGGGTACAATTATGCATAGCGACTTCTTTTCAAAAATCATTATTCACTTTTTCAGATTGATCACCCCATTCATGTTAGTGGCGAAATCAATTCCTAAGAGCATGGGGTAGGGATTGTTGCCATCAACAATCTTTATCACTTCAAAGTCTACCAGTACACTTGCTCCTTCAATATCCATAGTTATTCCTTGCGATTGCCCCATGGGTATTATTTTATGCTAGTTTGCCATTCTTAGCTGAATTGGATACCACTGCAGCGTAGGTCACCCCATTTTCTCCCATGTCTGCTTCAGCATAACATTTGCATCTAATCCCAAATCTAGAATTACTTGGTCCATCTCATATTCTTCGATCTATGTAGTAAGTCTCATTTCTCTTCCCGTCCTTGTTTTATGTTTTCCGATCTTCCTGACTATGCACTATTCCCATGGCACAGTCCCAGTGCATATGTTGATGATTTCCTGTAACCCTTTCACTACCTTACTATCGCGTAGTAGCTTCATACATGTTTCCAAGAATTTTGTGAGCATATATGGGTCCATCTCCGGCTTCGATTTATATTTGCTTCCTAAAGTGGAGGCATCATCAAATCTCTTCTTAGATTCCATGAAGGTTTCCCAAGTGTGCTCCAAATCAAACTCTGCTTCTTTCGTCGGAGCTTTGCGAACCCAAGTACTATCTTCTGGTTGTTTGCCTTTGTCATCTCTCATTGTGATTCCACTTCGGAGCACAATGTTCACATTCGAATCTTCCTCGCACGTCTCAGACCTCATCGTCTACAGGTTCTGAGTTGGGGGAGGTGGTAACGCTCCTTTGTCATGTATCCTAGCTATCACCATAGGACAATCTTTTGTCTCATGATAAAACAAGGTACAATGCAAACACAACAAGCGCGTTGGATTTGTGTAATCGCGGGCATAATGTCCTGTCCCTCCACAATTGTAGCATATCAATTGTCCGTGACCTCTTATAGGTCCTCCTCTACCTTGGCCTCATCCATGGCCCTGAAATCCTGTTCACGCCATTCCTGTTTTTTGGTCAAGGGGCCGCGTTTCAGCCTGAACTATTAGAAAATTATATATTACAGAGCGATGGAACACATAAAATATTGCAAAAATATAAACAGAGAAAACACTTAAAACAAGAGAGACACAGATATATGTGGTTCACCTAGTTTGGGCTACGTCCACCCTGAACAAACAGTCCTTCCTTTCTATTATCCAGCAAAATGAAGAGAGACAACCTACAACAGATCTACCATAATATCCTCTATTTTCTCTCACAGTCTCACCTCTCTACTTCTCGCTTGGAGAATACACATATATTACACAGACTGAATACAATGCCCTTATACAAAGAGAGGGGTTGCCTTCTAGGGCAAAAACCCTAAACTAAACATAAGTTCTACTGTCAGATCATCTGCCTAATGAACAGCCCAGATTGACTAGAAATTACTATACTTTTACAAGGCAATTTTACATCTGCTTTTAGCTTCGGGGGCACTACCCCCGAAACCCCCCACCCGGGGGGGCTCCCCAAAGGTCGCAGCCATCCCCCTGGGCCCCCTCTGCAGCGAATATTTTACGGGCGGTGTTGCCACCCCATTTCGAACTGGGGTCCAATGTGGCGATACCTTTGAATAAAAAAGATAATCAGGCTCCACACCCAACAATCTCCCACTTGGAGATTGATTATAGCAACTCCACCGCTACTTCATTTGCTGGACAATGACTCCTCTTTCGACTTGACTGTGTTTCATATTCATCGTCATCCTTGAAGACCAATTGAAACTGAGCATATTCTCAGTTTCTCCCTCGTTACAACTTTTGTTAGCATATCTGCAAGATTCTGACTAGTGTGTATCTTTTCCAGCTTCAACTCTCCATCTTCCAACACTAATCGTATGAAATGGTACTTGAGCTATATCTGTTTAGTCTTAGAATGAAATGTTGAGTTCTTTACTAGATGAATGGCACTTTGGCTATCACTATATAATGTGCCCATATCATTCTCCTTACCCAATTCACCCATAAACCTTTGTAACCAAATCATTTCTTTACTAGCCTCTGTAGCAGCAACATACTCTGCTTCTGTTGTTGAAAGTCCAACAACACTTTGGATTTTTGAAACCCAACTGACAACTGTTCCACCAACAGTAAATACATATCCTGTAGTGCGCCTCCAGTTACCTCTATCACTTGCCATATTTGCATCAACATATCCCTGTAGAGAAATGTTTGAACCACCAAAGCATAATGATTGATTTGTGGTACCTTTCAAATATCTGAGAATCCATTTCACTACCATCCAATGTTTCTTTCCTGGATTGTCCATGTACCTACTTACAACTCCCACTGCATGTGCAATATCAGGCCTTGTGCAGACCATTGCATACATTAAGCTTCCATTTGTTGATGCATATGGAACTTTAGACATATAATCCATGCCTTCTTGGGTCTTTGGGCACATTTCATTACTAAGATTGAAATGGCTAGAAAAAGGTGTATTAACTGGTTTTGCATTGTGCATATTAAATCTTTTCAACACCTTTTGTATGTACTCATTCTGAGACAATGTTATTTTACGATTTTCCTATCTCTAGTTATTCTCATACCAAGGATTTGTTTTTCAGCTCCCAAATCCTTCATTGCAAATGAATTTGCCAATTTTCTTTTGAGAACATTTATTTCTGACATGTTAGACCCTGCAACAAGCATGTCATCTACATACAATAACAATATAATATAGCTGCCATAATTTTTCTTTTTCGGATAAACACAATGATCAGAGTGACATATAGTATAACCTTGTTCAGACATAAACTTTTCAAATTTTAGATACCACTGCCTTGGAGCCTGCTTTAAGCCATACAAGCTCTTCTTCAACCTGCACACTAGTTTCTCCTTCCCTTTCACTTCATATCCTTGTGGCTGCTGCATATATATCTCTTCCTCCAAATCCCCATGGAGAAAGGTTGTCTTCACATCTAACTGCTCAACATGCAAATATTCAACTGCTACTAGACTTAAAATAGTTCTAATTGAAGTCATTTTAGCAACAGGAGAAAATATTTCATCAAAAGCAATACCTTTCTTCTGTGCAAACCCCTTCACCACAAGTCTAGCTTTGTACCTTTGTTTTCCTCCATCTTCTTCCTTTAGCCTGTAAACCCATTTATTCTTCAATGTAGTTTTTCCTGCAGGAAACCTGACTAAGTCCCAAGTCTGTTTATGCATTAATGAGTCCATCTCTCCTTCCATGGCTACCTCCCACTTCTTCCTGCTTTCAACCTACATTGCTTCTTCATAACATTCGGGTTCACCAGACTCAGTCAACAATAAATAATATAATGAAGGAGAGTATCGTTCAAGGGGTCAACTTATCCTGGTAGATCTTCTAACACCACTTTTAGGTGTTTGGGGTACCTGTTGCTATTGTGGTGGTTGTTGTTGTTGTGGTTGTTGATTATTATTATTTTCAGGCACCTTTATTTTTCAGTGATTTCATCAAGGACTGTGTATTCCTTGTTTTCCTTTTCCTGTTTCTTTTCCTGCAACTGATTCTTATACAAGACCTTTTCATTGAATATTACATCTCTACTCCTAATGATTTTGTGATTTTCGTAATCATATAAGCGATAATCAAAATCATTAAGACGATATCCAATAAAGGTACATTTCTTTGACTTTTCTTCAAGCTTTGTTCTATTTTCTTTATCAATATGGACAAATGCCTCACAACCAAAAGGCTTTAAAAAAGAGTAGTTTACCTTTTTACCTGTCCATGCCTCCTCTGGAACACCACCATCCAAGGAACTTGAAGGCCCTTTGTTTATTAGATAAACAACAATATCTACAACATCTACCCAAAATTGTAAAGGCAATCCTACATGCAATCTCATGCACCTTGCACGCTCCATGATTGTTCTGTTCATCCTTTCTGACACACCATTTTCTTGTGGTGTTCTTGGAACTGTCTTCCCCCTATGAATTCCATGCTCTAAAAAATACCTATCAAACTCTTTGCTGCAATATTCACCTCCAGTGTCTGATCTGAGACACTTTAATTTCTTTCCTGTCTCAATCTCAACCAAAGCTTTCCATTTCTTCAAAGTATCAAATACGTTAGATTTATTCTTAATACAATAAATCCAAGTTTTTCTAGTTGCATCATCAATAAAAGTAACATAATAATGAAAGCCACCGAGAGATGATACCTGAGCAGGTCCCCATACATCTGTATGCACAAGCTCTAATTTTTTGCTCTTCTTTTCCTTCCCAACTCTAAGAAATATGACTTTCTTCTATTTTCCATAAATGAAATTCTTACAGAAGTCCAAATCACACATTCTTCAAATCCAGCAACAAATTCCTTGAGTGAAGAATTTCATCCCCTTTTCACTCATGTGTCTGAGCCTATGATGCCATAATGCTGCATCTACTCCTTTGGAAGTTAAAGCATTACCAGAGTTAGAAATACCATTGCATAAATACAATGTACCAACCTTTTCACCTTTTGCTATTACCAGGGCTCCTTTGGTAACCTTCTAAGCTTTATCTGTGAAAGTTGTCACACAACCTTCACTGCCTAACTTCCCTGTTGAAATCAGATTTTTCTTTAGATTTGGAATATGCCTTACCTCCTTTAGTAGCCATTGGTTTCTATTCTGCTGTTTTGCAAGAACCTTACCCATTCCAACAATTTTACATGGTTTATCATCACCCAAACGAACTTGTCCAAAATCTCCTTGAACGTAGTCATGAAAGTATTTCTTATCAGGTGTGGCATGGAATGAGGCCCTTGAATCTACCACCCAGGAATCAGTAATATTTTTGAAAGAAAGAATCAAAGCATCTTGTAACTCCTCACCTGTCACATTTGTTTCATGATTGTTTTCTTGCTGTGCATCTCCTTCTTTTCCCTTCCGAGATCTACAATCTTTCTTTAGGTGTCCTTTCTTTCCGCATTTATAGCACACTATCCCCGATCTAGACTTGGATCTACCTTTCCTTGATTTACTGCGATATCCTAAGCTCTTTCTTCTTTCCATTTTTCTTCCACTAGACTCTGCACTCAAAGCATTACCCGATGTCTCACCGGAGCTTTTCTGTTGCATTTCCTCGCTAATGATAGCACTGACAACATCATCAAACTTTAAAGTACTAGATCCAGAAACAGAGTTACTAATGGCCATTACTAAACCATTCCAACTTTCTGGTAATGAGCACAAGAATAACAAAGCTCTATCTTCATCATCAAAGTTTACCCCTATAGAACATGACTGACTTGTAACAGTATTAAAATCATTTAAATGGTCTACAACAGATCCACTTTCTGACATATTCATATTAAATAACCATTTCATAAGAAATATCTTGTTTGAGGCAGAGGGTTTTTCATATAGTTTCTCCAATGCCTTAATCAAACCCTCTATCGTTGTTTCCTTCAAAATGTTGAAGGCGACCGACGCTACAAGGCACAACCGTATTGTTCCAAGTGCCTTTCTATCGAGAAGGTTCCATTCTTCATCTGTCATTCCCATTAGCATCTTTGTTTTTCAGCCCAATGGTAGGTACAGATCTTTCTAATACAGATAATCTACCATCTGCATCTTCCACAGCGAGAAGTTTTGGCCATTAAATTTCTCGACCCTAAACTTACCATCTTCCGCCATTTCTCCCACTCGAATGAGGAACCCTTCTTTCCTGCGAGTTTATCAGCCAAATAGACCTTCAGCTTTGATACCAGGTGTTAGAAAATTATATATTACAAAGCAATGGAACACATAAAATATTGCAGAAATATAAACACAGAAAACGCATAAAACAAGAGAGACACAGATATACATTGTTCACCTAGTTTGGGCTACGTCCACCGTGAACAACCAGTCCTTCCTTTCTATTATCCAACAAAATGAAGAGACACAACCTACATCAGATCCACTATAATATCCTTTGTTTTCTCTCACAATCTCACCTCTCTGATTCTCGCTTAGAGAATACACATATATTACACAGACTCAATACAATGCCCTTATACAAAGAGAGGGGTTGCCTTCTAGGGTAAAAAACCCTAAACTAAACATAAGTTCTATCGTCAGATCATCTTCCTAATGAATGGCCCAGATTGACTAGAAATTACTATACTTTTACAAGGTAATTTTACATCTATTTTTAGCTTTGGGGGCGCTGCCCCCGAAACCCCCCGCCAAGGGGGGTTCCCCAAAGGTCGCAGCCGCCGCCCCCCTGGAGCCCCCCTGCAGTGAATATTTTATGGGTGGCGTTGCCACCCCATTTCGAACTACAGTCCAATGTGGTGATACCTTTGAATACAGAAGATAATCAGGCTCCACACCCAACATGAACTCTGTAGGTGTGAGTTCTATCCATCATCAACTCATAACTTCTACAAGTGCGCTCATCGTGTCCCATAGAATTGCAAAAGTTGCAGAACAACTGTTGCGAATTTTGTGTATACTTTTGTAACAAGTGACAATTGTCTGTGGCATGTTTTGCAACTATTTGAAAAATTGCACACCACAAAGCAAGCACCACGCTAGGTCCTTCTTGTGCCTCTGGCCTTAAAGGCATCGATCCTCCTCTTGTGAGGTAATTTGTGAAAACTGGGTAGTGGTCCTTGTCATGAACCTGACCCTTTCATTTTACGTACCATACCTCTTTGTGCACTTTTGGTCGAGCTGTCCTGTCCTATTTTAGACTCTGCATCTCAAGGCATAAGTTTTTTAGCTGCGTGTGGATCTGTTGAACTCCTAAGTTAGGATCCTGCATCAGGGTCTCATGTAGCCTCATAGCAATCTCTAAGGCCTCTGCTTGAGTCGTTATCTTCTACTACGATAGCACACTCCTTAGATGTGGCATTAGCAAAGCTACAAACCACTCACGATGTTGTTCATCCGTTAGATTCATATTCACTTCACGAATCGTACATTTCAGCCTCTAATCTAGCTCCCAAGGAGTCTCGCCTAGTAGCATCGTGATCTCTTTGAATCCAATGATCGACTGTGCCTCAAACTTTTGCCTGCTAAATTCTCTATTTAGCACTACTTGGATATCTGTGATTCCTGCATTTGGATTATCATTGCAGTGCTTAATATACCAGGTCAGCGCGTAGTCCTACAGGGTGCTAACCAGTGTCGCTTTCTTTATATTATCATCTGTAATTCGTTGTGCTTCCCATACAACCCTTACCACAAACCATAATTGGTTTGGATCCTCATTTCCCAAACCTTTGAACACATGCAACTTCACTGTGCTTACCATATTGAATCGCGATGGTGGTGGAGGTGGTACGGGTGAAGATGGAGGTGATGGTGGTGAAGCTAGTGGTGATGTGGGTGGAGGTGGCGTTCGCAGAATATTTTTCCTTATCATATGGATTGCACTTCATGGTTAGACCTTCACGAGCTCTTCCTTGTCCGCTTGTGGAGATGAAATCAAGGGGCTAGTTTCTGGTCTCTTATTTCCATCATTCTTGTAAGATTTTCTACTTTGCGTAGCCCCAAACATCAAGTTAACTACATGACCCTCTTTTCGCACAATAACATTTTAATCCAAGTATTCAAAGACTTTACGTACTTACCTCGTGATCCTTTGAGAAAGAATCACTCTGCCTTATTGTAGCTAACTGAGGTGTCAACCACGAACTCAGTAATGAATCCTCTTATAATACGATCAAGCCAATGGTCAACGGTGTGCATGATCTTATCCTCCGATGCTTCCAACCTTCACACTAACTCTGGGGCCCACACAATATGACTATCAAGTTTCCACCTTCCTTGGCTATCTACTAACTTTGCGATCCACTCGTATAGCTCTGTGGCGAAGGACGCGAAGAAGATTTCGCGGATCTCCATGTACAAGTAGCAATCTAACCACTCTTCTTTAATATTCGCGAGTTCCTGTTCTCCTGTGCTTCAAACTCATGAATTCTTTTGTTCAACCAGCCACCAATTTCCTTCCTTGTTGGATTCCAATGATATGACAACAAACATCTCTATGCAGATTCTGGTCACGACAACGGAACCATTTGTTGGCTTATGGGGGCCTGACCCAGGTTTAGAGTTATTTCGCCAAACAAATCCCTACACTAATATCCCTTTCAGCATTAGCCTACGAAGCACAGACTGAAGCGTCACCTTAAGTAATATGTGGGGATGTTGGAACCAAGTTTCTACACCATTGAGATGTATGAGATGTTGATTTAGTCCAACTAGATCTGTCTTCATGCAGGTCGTTTCGCGCATTGTTCCACCCTTCAATACCTTCTCGATCTATTATAATCATCTTTCACGTAGCACTAACTAGGGGCTGAGATGCTTTCACACTGCTAGGGAAGCAAACTGCACTGTTTTCCCAAACTACACCGCGTATCATACTTATCTTCTTAACAGATCTTAGTTAACTCTATGTAAACAAATATTCTCTCTTGCATTCACTTAATTAATACAATTATACACATTCGCACATCATACAAGTATTAGAAATGAATTTCATACCCAAGATAACAGATGCATAAAACATGAAATAAATACACAAAAATGATAGGAAGTTTCTCTTTATTAATACTTCCAACTGTTACAGACTCGACTCACCCTGTGCACTTAGTTGCAGGGCTCTGCGCACTTGGCGGCGGACTACTAGGCCTCTGTGAACTCAACTTTAGAGCCTTCTCCTACTCTACAACCCAAAACTAGAGTTTACTCCATAGATATATTTCACATACATCATATGTTCATATTTTCTTATTCCTGTTTTTTTTTCTATTAACTACTTACAACCTCGCTCTATTTATACAATCCCACAGTTCGCAGACCATGGGTAGATCTCTACAGCCGACATTACAATAAAAAACTAAGGGCGGAAAACCCTATGAATCTTTTACAAACTACGCACTTTGCACCCAAAAATGCGGAGTCTTCACATCAGAATTACAATCTTTGATCAAAATCTAGGCTCTAAGTCCAAAAACTTCCCTTGGGGGATCCCTCGCCCAATAGTGCTAAAATCAAGGAAACTAAAAAAATGAAAGAAACAATAGTGAGGGTCCAAGTGGAATAGGTGGGTGGCCACCAATATCCACACATATTAAATAAAGACTCTTTTGACTCAAGAAAAATATTCTTTGACTAGACCAAAGCTTGAAGCATGAAATGCATGCTTGACCTAGATGACCAATACAAATAGAGCATGAAACCCATGCTTAAAAATAATATTTTTCTTTCTTGTTTTACTTGTAATATATATATATATATATATATATATATATATATATATATATATATATATATATATATATATATAATGACATGAGTACAATGAAATTATGAAGAGAGAAACTAGTTATATTTTCTAATGCTCACTCTTAACTAGGTAGGTATTCAAAGTTGTACAACCAGTACAAGTATTTTTATCAAACTGAAGAGTTCTCATAAGAAGAGTCAGATCGGTAAGCCATCATTAAGCATCAACATCAAAAACAACATTTTCAACATAGTAAGGCCTTAACTTGACATGTTATATTTATATCAGAGAAAAATGTTGGGAGGATTTATGTAAGACACCCCATCTGAATGTTCGCTAGGTATGTCCTTTTAGGACTATTCTTATCTTGGATTCCTAATCCTAAAATATTATTGGTCCTCTTAAACCACTCTTGTCTTGGATACCTATTCAATCCTCAAAGAGTGTCGGTTAACAAGACTACTTCCTTTCTTAGATTCTATATCCTCGAGGAATATTAACCTCAGATGCTTATCCAATCCTCCATTCTCATTCCTATTTCCTTCACTAAGACTTAATAAGTCTTGTACATGACACATGGAGAATATGATGTCTTTAACATCACTCCCTCTCAACCTAGAGAAGATATCCTCATTCCATCTTGATTTTGGAATATATCCTTGCTCATTCTTAAATATTTAAGAAGACTTCTTACTCCCTCTAAACAATAGAGTAGATTTGTTTTTCTTACTTCCTTTCAATAAGGAAGCTTTCTAGTGTGTCTTTATCAATACATCCACTACTAGTCCTTCATGGATATCTTCAAGTAGCTACATGGCTCCTCCTATTCTTGATATTTCATCTTTCTGAAGGTACTGGAGCAAAACTATGATAGGATTTGTGTCATCAACCTTTCACTACAGGGAAAATACCTTCTAGCAGAGCTTATAACGGAGGTTTTTAGTGTTATAAAATTGGAAAATTTTGTCAAAAAAACATCTAATAAGACATTCATTTGTGATAGTGGATGTTTTAGTGGAGATTACAATAGAAATTCATCATAACTAAAAAAAATATGGGTGGCCGGATGTTTTTTTAGCGGTGTGCTTCATGGAACAAGTAGCACCAATGTGCTACATTTATAAAAGCACCAGGGTTTCATACATAACTAAAATAACCAAGGTGCTAAATGTAAAGAACATTGGTGCCTGAAATGTATATTTCCACGGTGCGTATATATCAAAAATTGCCCCATGGAATTCTTTTAGGGAATGACACTAGGGAAAGAAAAAAAAATATTGTTGACTTGGAGATTTTATTTAAACTCATAGCACCAATGCATATGATTTGTATAAACACATCGATGCACTAAGGATACAAAACATTCAGTGATGTTAATTTTAATAATGTAATAGGGTTGGAAATAATATTTGGTAGCACCAAGGCGTTAGTTCTATGAAAGCACTAGTGCTTTAAGAATTACAATGCATCGGGGCACTAATTGAAAACAATACTAGTGCTTGAAGAACTAAATTCCCCGGTGTTGTCGTTTTCTGTAAAGGAACCAGTCGTGCAAAAAAGATGTTGTAATGGTGCTTTTGTATAACAAAATGCACTGGTACATATTTATGTTAAGGATGCACCGATTTTTGTATGCGATTTCACCTTTTTGGAAATATCGACTTGTGACAATGCAATTATTGTAATTTTTTAAATTCATTATTCTTCAAAAAGTCGACATATCTCTTATAAAAATATTCATATAAATTAAAATTTGATTAGTGAATTTGTGTGTGATGTTTGAATTCATTTTTTATATTATTGGATTTCACATCTCTTCATTATAATATTTAATCATCCATATATTTAATCAATGGTAACATTTCACAGTGACATTGGATAACATAATAGAATAAATTAAAATGTAATTTATTATATATCAATAACAAGCTCTTTATCATACAAAATGGGATTGTTATTGGTAACCGCTTGTCTTTCAATTGGGACACCATGTCAATTATATTAAACAAAACGTCTTATTTTCACAGACAATTATTTCAAAAAATATAACAGGTTGCATTGATATCTAAATAGATCATCATTTTCCGCTGGAACTACCGCTAGTGCTCTAGCTACTTCCATGACTTATTTGGACAAATGTTTTGTTGATTGCATTGATTGTTTTCGTCTTCTTGATTTTGTTCCATCTACAAACATAAAAATAAAGTGTAATGATTGTATTTACATTGGTGAGGACAATGAAAACTTAAATAAACAATATACATCATTATAAATCGAATATCAATGTACCATAACAAGAAGTGACTCATAAACTGTATACATGGTTACAATACCAAATCTCCATACTTTGTTTCCTACATGTTTTAAACCTCATTATAAATAATAGATTTAATATAAATATTTTTTTTATTTTATAAATTATAAACTTAGAGAAGTAAAACAACATAGATACTTAAAAATTCCATAATTAATTTTTGAGATGCCAACATATACTCACAACCCATATTTAATCCAATGTCAATCAATTCTTCCAATGGCTCCTCTTTGTATGTTAGGACCTATTTGAAGACACTCAAGGATGGCTTTTGTAAAACCACTTAAAATATACAAAAATGGAACCTTGAGTTGTTATAAGGAAATAGTAACAATTACTTGCAAACTTTGATATCAACCATTTTCTTCCTTGTCATCCTATTTTATGTGTTGAATAAGTTCCATTTCGTTTTGTTTTCTACAAGAAAATACTTGAAAATTGATATTTAATGCTAAATAATTTTTTTATATATACAAAATCAATCATGATTACATACATTTGAAGCAAGTTGTGGTTGAGATGGCTTCTCCTATGATGCAATTATGTTTATTTCTTTGACCATCTCCTTGTACACTTTTTTGGACATTCCTATTGGAATGTTTTGCATATTAGCTCATTGATCCTTTGGGATTTTTATAATATTCGTGAAAAAATTAATAAATTTTTTTATATTGATATATGAAAACTAAATATAACAAATTTGATATTAATAAATGAATGGTTTGTAGTAATATATACATATAATTCTAGAAAATAATTTTAATTAGGAATATCACATTTTGAATGATTCTTTTTTGTTGTTGTATGTTTTTGATATTGCAAGTCTGACATATCTCATTGACCAGTGCTTTGGAAACACTTCCTGCAGTTTAGATATAATTTGGTTCTAGGAATCATTGGATTGATATTTGTATTGTCAGTGGAAAGTACATCTATATGTTTGTTCCACTATATCCCTCATAGTTTTGTAAGAAAAAATCCCCTTTTCATTAACCTCCAGCACCACTCCAAATAAGCTAAGGACCAATTCATCATCATTTACATGTTCTATAATTTTTCTTTTCTTATAACGACTTTAATATTTTTCATCGTTGTGGCTTCCTATAGAGCATTAAACATATATGAATTAATAGATTGTTTGAAACATGTTATCTAATATTATTAAGTATATTATTAATGAAAATTCAGAAAAAATAAAATAAAAATAAAAATAAATAAAATAAAATAAAATAACTCATATTAAATATTATTTTTTCGTTCACCTAATTAATCATTCTGCAATTTTTCTATTAGGCTTGTATGCTCTTTTGCACTTAGATTAGTTATTGACCTTATTCATTTTGTGGCTTTGCATGACACACACTAACCAATACATATTAGTTAAACTTACATATAGTTCAAACATATTAATTTTGTAAAGAATTTACAAACAACTTTTCTTCTCTATTTTTTTCAATGTGCTATCATTGTGTTGATCGGTATTTTTGTTACTTGACACCTTCTCAAACATTTTTTATCAATATACAACCTCTACCATTCTGTTAACACCCAGGTTGTTCCCTATGACTCCCAAGGGAATACGGCCGGGGTAACCACTAACCAATCTTTGGATCACAGTTTCTAGCCAAACTGTAATCAGAGAGGGCTCTCTCCTTATGATTTGTCTCTGTTATGAAGGCGTTTTAGGCTAGGTATTATGCTCAGGTTTTGGTTTATGTTTTGGTTGAAGGATTTCTTTCAGGGCTTAAGATGTAGTGTTTAGAGAGTAATATATCATTGGGCAATGGAGTCTGGAGTTGTGAAATGCTTTGAAATGCAAGATTGGTGGTGTTCAAACTGCAGGGCCTATTGTGTATCTCAGGAAAACAAATTTAACTTGAATGGTGAGGCATGTCAGCCAACAGAAAGCAATTAAGAATTCTCTATTAAGTTGGTGAGGTGAAAGTGAAACACGTTGCACAGGAGCAAACTTGAATTCCTGAGACAAAGGTCACTGGGAGAGATGTATTCTAAAAGTGCAGCAATTAAGAATTACACTTATCAAGATTACAGCTGAAGAAAACATTTATTAACAACGCAGATTGAACTCAGGGTATTACTTGAATAAATCCTGAAAGTTATTCTTTTTCCTTGTTGCTAAATATTCAGAAATTAGAAACATATATGGGTTTTAACAAAAAATACATGACAGAGAGAGTTACAGAGACTTATTGTATTGTGTAATACACAGGAATCCCGCAGTTTTCAACAGACACCAGAATGCATTCAACACTTCAGAAATCCGAGAAATTCCATCACTTTCTTTATTAAACTTCTGAAAGGATTACAGCATAAGAACTTCTTCAGGAGAAATCAACAACAACCCTTGCAAACTCATGCGAAGGGGACTTTATAGGAATGCTTATACAAAATATCTCAGGCATTGAGTCATCTGAGAGAGAAAATATCTTCATTACTTCGTACAGAAAAGTAGAAAAGAAGTTATTACAGCTTTGAATGCAGCATAACTGCTCTTTAAGTCTGTCAGAGGATATTTTGACCCTTGGAGGTCAGTGATTCGGTTGAACCGCTTTTCTTTAATGCTGGAAAATGTGCCTTTAAGTTTGCTGTGCTGTATTTTCTCGGCTCTGCCGCCTGTGGTTTCCTACTTTTGCTTCGTTGGCTGAAATTTCTGCTGAGTTGGCTCAACTCTAATCTTTAATGCATGCTGATTTTGTTAAACTGTGCTTTACATAACAATTCATATTTTAAGAACAAAATTTGGTGAATGACTCACTGTTTATAAAATTTTCTGTATTGTATTTGTCCACCAGTCTTGTGTAGGGAGTTGATGCCTGAGAATTGCATCCATAGTCTCCTCTGCCTCTGTATACTTGTAAAAATTGGGAGCCACATCAAACAGGTGATTGATCTGATTCATTATAAAAAATAGACTTTCTACCTTGTTGTAGATAGTCTGTCCTGTAGCTGGCCCTGTTTCTTCTGAGCTGTTGGGCTTCTCATGGATTTCATTTGTGGCAAATGCATTCACTCTTTTGGCATACTGCTCATGAATGAGCAGTCTCCCTGTGCTGCTCAGTAAGCTAGGGAGTCCTCTGTTTTGCAGCACCAGGAATTTATCCATGAATCTTTTTACCTCGGTCTGCATGTCCTGGGTTCTTCTCTCCAATGTCTGCACCAAATTTCTCAATGTGAGAACCCTTTTGATCAACTGAATGGTTTCAGTTCTATTGGGAATTCCCATGTTTTCCAGCTGAGTACTTGTCCTATTATTCAGCACATTGATCATCCTAGTGGAAACTTCAGGCATGTTGCCTAGAGCAGCCCTTGACTTGTGAATTTCAGCTTGTGCTTTTGGGATGAGCTCTAGCTACTCATGGATTGTCTCTATATACTGCCATTGGTCAGTAATAGACTGGCCAATGTTGGCCCATAGCATTGCCTTAAGCCCAGCTATAACTTTATCTAATTTGAGCTCATGTTCTAGCTCTTTTATCCTATCCTTGAGGGCTTTCACCTCCCGGCCCTTCTCTGCCACCGCTTGCTTGGATTTATCATATCTGTCATTCACCTTGGCCAATTTATCCCTGGTCTCATTCAGCTCTGCCATTTGAGCTTCCAGGGCTTGAATCTAATTTTTTAGCTTTCGCATGTCCAAGCTAGGGGCCTGCTCTGTTGGTGGAGGTGCTGAAGTAGGTGGTGCAGCTTGATCAGTCTGTTGGGGGGGAGGAACAGTAGTTGGGGCAGCTTCCTCAAGGTTTATGATTTGAGGAGGAGGCTGAGAGGTCTGCCCTTCTTCTCTTTGTTTTAAGGCTGCCTGTAGTGCTGTTTTTGCAGCCTCCGATTCTCCCAGCTTTTCCTGAGTTTGGATTAGCTGCTTATACAGAGATATCAACAAGGTTGTGGCCTGTTGATCATGTCTTTTCTGGGCAACATCATCTGTTTGAGGGTGAATTGTGGCTGGGAGTTTGATCTTTCTCCTCAAAGCTCCCATGTCTGCATCCCTCAATTTTAATATCTCTTGTATGCCCTTGATATCTTTGGGGTCATGCCCCATCTCTATGATGATGTCCTCTAAGGACCTTATTCTATTGTGCTTTGCCTGGGATGATGCTCTCTCCAACTCTAGCTGAGAGGCTGTATTGTTAAGGCTATTTTGTAGCCTGTAGTTATCCAATGTTTGGTCTGCCAAGGAAGCATAGACCATCTCACCCGTTTGCTTATGCAGCTCTATCTTATCCATAGGGTGGATATCCTTGGCAAGGACTTCCAGGTTAGTCCTCAAGTAGTCAGAGGCAGATTGGGGCTACACTGTTGTTGGCAAAAAATGACTCATGATCATTTTTCCTTCCTACACATCATATGCAGACATGAGTCTTTGTTGATTGGTGGGAGCCATGTTTAACAGATGGTTATACAGCTGTATCTTGATGGGTTCACTTCTCCTCTTAATGTCGATGAACTGCTGTTTAATGCTGGGTCCACCTTCTCTTTGCTGATTTGAGGAACTTACGTCTCCTCCCATTGCTCTATCCTGTTCCTGTTGAAAGGAACTTGCTGATGTTTCCCTGCTGGGTGGGACCACACCAAAAGACTGTCCTATTGGCATTTCTTCCTCTGAGAAGGGATTGATTCTCTGTCTTTTCTCCCCATGAGATGCTGATGTTGTAAGGGGAGTCTCTCTGTCCCTTTTCCTGCTTGTATCCTCCTTTTGTGGAGTTTGGAGGATTGATGCCTCAGCTGAAGTTTCTTGCCTTGGAGGCACAGTTTGTTCAGTGGATTTGGGGGCTTCCACTGTTTGCTCTTGCTGGACAGGCTGTTCCTGCCTTTGTTCTTCCTGTTGTTGCTGTTCTTCTTGCTGCTGCCCTTCTCCCTGCTGCTCCATTTCTTCTTGTTGCTGCACTAGGGTTTCCATTTGCTCTTCAGTCATGGGAGGTGGTTGTTCCACCTGCTTTTCTTTGCCTTTGTTGGCTGTCTGTGGAGTATTCACGGCAGCTTGCTGATGTGTTGTTGAGGATGAGGCAGCTGCTCCAAGTTGTCTTTTGTATGAGAGGGGGACCTGTCCACAAGTTTCTAAGTCAGTTTCCTTTTGAATATTTCTGGCCTCTCTTTCTAGCAGTTCTTCACTAGTGATTTCCTTTTCTAGGGTGCCCTCTTCCCAGCTCAATGCATTGGCATACTGCTCAATCTCAAGCTGCCTCACATGTGAATAGGTACCCAATTTGTATCTTATCCTCCTGAGGGAAACAAAATGATTGGGGTCATAGGGTATCCACTCAAAGCTAGTTTGCAGTTTGAGGGCCTCTAGGATACTGTTTGCCTCTTTCCATCCTTCCTCTTTTTTGTTATATAGGAAAGGGCCCAGCTGGCTCCTTACCTTCAACTGTGCCTTCTTGTTCTTACTTTGGAAGTGGAGGTAGTCGGCATTCCCAAATTGCCTGAAGTATTCGAGGGCAAAAAGCCTCATGGGGACATACCTTGGCAGCCTAAAAGGCTTCAACTCACAGCCATATACTCTGATGACTGTGTGGTCTTGGTAAAGGTACCAATTACCAATGCTGTAGGTTTTGTTTAGATGGAGAATTCTCCTCATGTCATCAGTTAACCTTGGAGGAGGAACACCATACAATAATGTCATAGGTGGATGTATGAATAAGTCTATGAACTCACAATATGTGTATGGTGACACAGAGGTGCAATGAAAAACAGAGGTCCAAAACACAACTGACCTTGGATTCCCCTGGGCATTAACTTGTTTCAGGGGAATGAGGAAGCTGCCTGGTTGATTAAACAAGAATAGATGATAAATGTAGGAAGTATATCTGAACAGTCTTTCCCTTTGCAGATTCATCAGCTGGTCATGGATCCTATCTGCAATATATGTGGCATAGTCATAATGTACAGCTGGAGGCTTTCCAGGAGAGAATATAGACAGCATTGCCATTATAATTTCATCCACATCCTCCATTCCCTTGAACCCTAGGACATAGCTGATCAAATCCACTAGCATTCTGCCCAATTCATTCAAGTAAGCATATCCAATAGGAGGAGTTCTGATGGCTTCAGAGCCTGGTTGTACAAATAGCTGGTTGATTTTGATGATCTGGTCATTTGACAACTTATTCCCCTTCTTTATCAAGTTCTGCATGTAGAGGGGGGTCAATGGCTTTGCAATGTGGAAATGCAGCATCTCATTTATGCTCTCTGGGGTGATATGGAACAGAATTGAGCCTGTAGGGCTGAGGACAGCTCTTTGGCATGGATCATAGCACTCCAGGCATCTGTGGATCAATTCAGGCATAGAATTTACCTGGGGGAGGTTGTAGATGGGCAAGTTTGAGTCCCAAATCCCTAGGATATCAGCTCCACTAAGGTGCTGGGCTTTCAACTCATTTAGCATCTGAATATTGTATTTGGAGCCTAATGGAAACCAGTCTAACATTTGATAATCCATATCTCCCAGAGTTTTCCATTCCAACTCCTTATGAGGGGCATTGAGAGGCTTGATGTTCAGTGCAATTGGAGTTTCCATGGTCTATTGAGCTTCTGTCTTGCAGGTGAACTGGTTGAAGTAGGCAGAACAACACAGCGGTGATTACTTGCAATGAAAGTGTGAATTTCAGGGACCAGAGGGTGAAGTGGGCACACAGCAATTGAAATACTGTTTGAATTATGAATAAGACCAATATCTGGTCTCACTTTGTCTTCTGTGGCAGGTTTTTAATGGATTGACCAACTGTCTCACGATTGCGCGAGCAGTTTACAGTTTTTTATAAGAACTCGGGAAATCAAGGCTCAGCTGGTGGTTTTCGGGCTCACAGTTGTAAGTGGGGGCTAGGCATCAAGATTCACCGGTGAATTTTGAGAGTTTTATGTCGCTTAAGCTCTTTCGAGGGAAATCACAGACAGAGTAGGTATATGAAGGATTTTAATGGAGAATACCTGGTAAAGAGCGAGCAATGGTCACGGATGACTGTGGAAATGGCGCGCTGGACGTCTCCAAGTTGGCTTCAGCAAAGGTGGTGTAACTTGGACGTAACAATCATGCAGAGAAAGCAACAGTTCTGGCAGCAAAAGTACGAAAAAACGCAAAAATTGGCCTAAATATGGACTTTTGGCATTTTGGCGCGTTTTCTCGGATGACGTCAGCATGACGTCATAGGGTGGGGTCAAGCTCAGATGATGTCAGCATGACATCATCGGGTGAGGTGGCGAGCTACTATTGGTCCATGGGGATGATGCGGTGGCAGACACGTTGGCACAGGGGCGGACAAGAGTACTGATGCAATGGCAGGGTGGCGATGACGTGGGTCTGACGCGGGACCAGCGAACCGGGCGGTAAGTGACACGGCGGTTACGGTTAAGTGTCATAGCGGTTACGGTCTCCCGGAGCGGTTACGATACGACCCTGGTTTTGTCAGAGGCCGCTCCGAGAGACCCGAGAGGGTGACGCGTGGCCGTGCCATGACGTATCCCTTCGTCATTTTCTCGGGCGCTAATTGTCTGTCGTGGGGGCCGCTCCGATATCAATGAGGGCCGTCGGATCCCACGGGTCCGATCCGACGGTGGACGGGAGGGCGATGTGATCGGTGGATACGGACGCGGGCGGAGTATAATTTATTATTTGTTTTTGAAAGCAGCGCCCGGCGGAAAACCTTAGGGTATGGGTTTTTGTAAGGTTTTCAATGTATTTTGGAAAATCACATATATGCGCCAACTTTGGTTAAGCGGCAAAGGTGGGTTTTTTGGGTTTTTCCATAATTACAAAGGGGTTATGGGTAGGAGGGATTTTTATAGGGTTTTTCTTTGCAAATGAAGGTTTAATGAGTGGAATGACTTGAAACAAGGGAGAGAGATGAGGTATAGGTTCATCAAAGTGACCAGATGTCATTTTGATTCCTTTTTAGAGAACATATGGCTATAATGCCAAGGGGAGGGATATTTATACAAAATTTGGGGTTTATACACCATGGTGTTAATACTAGTAGGGGAAAGGTAATATAGGGGATTTACATAGTAAAGTTAGAGTTAATATGGGGGGAAGATGTGAATGAGGGGGGAAAATCACTAAGTTTATTTGAAACTTACTTAGTTTAGGGAGTAGATCAAAATGAAAAGAGTTTAGACAAGAAATGTGGCTTCTAAGAGATTAAGAACTACCATGAAACCATAATCTCTTCCATGAATCTCAGCTGATGAGGGAGTGTTAGTAATGAAATGGAGAGGGGAGGAAGGGAGGTTAGACATGCTTCCTGCTTGCTGCAACTTGATGAATAATAACTCCATCTGAATACATTGATTTTTCTTTTGTCAACAAAGTTAGCACACATGCAACTGATAAGAAATGGCCCTTCTGCAACCCCAACTACCTACCCATCTATTTGCCTAGCATTTTTTATTTCTTCTTGGAGGGTGCACTTGGACTTGCAGACCCTTACTTGCCTTTTCTTTTCTTTGGCTTTTCTATCTACTTCTACCCTTATTTCTTCCAAGGTCCCAGATTAAGCTATTGGGAGCCTTTTTTCTCTACCTAAACTACTTGTCTGCCAAGATTAAACAGTTTGGACAGACTCCTTTCTCTATTCTACAACTGACAATTTAAAACATGACATGGTCCAGATTAGACTATTGGACCATCCATCAAAATTTGAGTCCATACCAAGCTATAAGCACAGATTGGATTCTCTCGGAAATATGTGATCTTTGAATCATCAAAGCAGAGCATATTTGGTCCTTTTCATAGCCAATCATGAAATATGAAACCTATTGGTATAGGTAGCTAACAGTGGCTCCACATGGGGATGGTGTTTCATTTGAAAGACCAAGAACAGCAGGTCAGATTGCCTTGCTCCTTGACTGCTCTTGCCAATCTTGAAGTTTGCTGCTTTGAAATGCCAAAATTGTGTGCTTCTCTTCTTGGTAGACCTCTGATTCTATTTACCTTTTGCTGGCAGTTTTAAGAAAACTTTGAGAAATTTCATATTTACATGTTGACAGAAAATAATATATACATCTGGATATGTACAAGGGAAAACTCAGGGTGCACTTATGGGTGATATTCAAAATAGTGCTTCAGCATCCTGCCATTCACAGGACCTTCATCCAAATCAGTTTCAGTTAGACTTTTAAGGAAATAGGTATTGTTTCCTTGCACTGCTTGGACAGCAAATGGTCCTCTCCAAAGGGAATCAAATTTTCCATGCTTTCCCTTATCCTCTCTTCTTGAATCCCACTTGGGGACTTTGTCACCAATGTTGAAATCTTCTGACTTGGTCCTTCTGTCAAAGGCCTTCTTTAATTTCTCTTGTAAAACTTGGACTCTGCTGAAAACTTGGTCCCTGGTTTGCTGTAAACAAATTATTTGATTGATCCTTCTTTGCATATCATTTGGTTCTGCTTGGCTTTCTTGAAGAAGTTTCATTACAGGCACCCCTAGTGATGAAGGAAACTTGGCTTCTAATCCATAAACCAACTCATATGGGCTGGTCCCAATTGATCTTTTGGTTGTTAGTCTATCTGTCCACAGGGCATTCACAAGCTTCTTATGCCAATTCTTTTTGTTCTCTTCTAGTATTTTCTTTATGATATTTATCAGACTTTTATTTGATGACTCAGCAAGGCCATTTCCCTGGGGATAGTATGCAGTGGAATGGCCCAAGGTGATGTGAAATTTATGGCAGAATTTCACCATTTTCTTGGATCTGAAAGCAACAGCATTGTCTGTTATTATTTTGTCAGGACAGCCAAATCTAGCCAATATGTTGTTTTCCAAGAACTGAATGATAGTAGAATCATTTGCTTGTCTGCATGGAATAGCTTCAATCCACTTGGTGAACTAGTCCGTGGCTGTTAAGATCCATCTATGTTGGCCTGAAGATGAGGGATGAATTTCCCCAATGAAGTCCAAGCCCCATTGCTGAAAAGGTCTTTCTGTTGCAATAGGCCTTAAGGGAAGTGGCAGCAACTGTCTCTTTCCCTCAAACACTTGACATTTGTGACATGAGGTGGTGAATTTCTTGACATCAGAGAACATGGTGGGCCAGTAGTACCCAGCCCTTAGTATTTTATCCACAGTGGACTTCCAGTATAAGTGTCCACCACAGTCACCTGCATGAAATTCCTTTATGATTTTGTCAGTTTCATTCTCAATTAGGCAGTTTAGCAATATTCCTTCATGGTTTTTCCATAATAAATTTCCATCCATAACACAAAATTTAGAGGCCTTCATTTTTAAAAACCTACATTTAGTTCTGGACAATCCTGGAGGAGCACACAGGTTTTGCAATACATAACATATATCAGAGTACCAAGGGGATTGTTCAAAGGCTACATTGATCTTTGGAGTCGCCAGCTCCTGTTCACTGTCCAGCTGGTTAATGTCTAAGGCTTGGAAATTTGCTTCTGTCATTAATTTGGCCAAGCCTTGCCCTTTTATTAGTTTTGTAGGTTTTATCTCAATGTCAAATTCCAAGATGTTGGCAATCCACTTTCCTCTTCTGCCCTCTAAATTTTCTTGGGTGAGAATGTCTTTGACAATAGGACTTGGCACATATGCTATAACATGGGAATAAAGGATGTAAATCCTAAAGTCTTTAATGGCTTTGACCAAAGCATAAGCTTGTTTTTCCATGATTTGATATTTTAAAGGTGCATCTCTAAGAGCTTTGCTAAAGAAAGCAATTGGCTTCTCATTTCCTTGGTCATCTTTTTGCAGTAAAACAGCAGCAATAGTATGCTCGGAGGCAAAAGAGAAAATGATAAAGTCCCTGTCAAATTGAGGATTGGTCAGGACTGGGGTTTGAGTAAGGGCCAGTTTTATACCTTCGAAGGCCTGATTGGCTTCAACAGTCCACTTGACTTTTGAATCTTTCTTTAGTATGTTATTTAATAATCTGATTAGTTTTGCTAAGTTTGGGATAAACCTTCTCAAGAAATTGATTTTTCCCAAGAATCCTTGCAACTCTTTGACATTTCTTGGGTGGGGCATTTGTAGGATAGCCTGTATCCTATCTGGGTCAATTCTAATGCCATCTTTAGAAATGATGTGGCCCAACAGCTTACCTTCCTCTAAACCAAACAGGGATTTCTTGGGATTTAAGGAAATTCCATATTTTCTGCATTTTAGGAAGATTTGTCTCAAATGTTTTATATGTTCTTGGTCTGATTTTGAGAAAGGTGTAAGGTCATCTAGGTAAATGACTAAAAAGTCATGAATCTCTTTGGAAAAAGCAATGTCCATTGCTCTTTGAAAAGTTGCCCTTGCATTTTTCAATCCAAAAGGCATCTTTACATATTTGAAAGTCCCCCATGGGGTAGTGAATGCCGTTTTATCTTGGTCATCAGGGTGCACCATAATTTGATTGAAGCCTGAAAATCCATCCAGTAATGAGATCCTTGAGGCCCCTACCACTCTTTGGAGAATGTGATCCATCTTGGGTAAGGGATAGTTGTCTTTGAGGGATACTTGGTTAAGATTCCTTAAGTCCACACACAGCCTAATTTCACCAGTCTTCTTTCTTGTAGGGACTAAGTTGGAGATCCATTCAGAGAATCTGATTGGTGCTATAATGCTAGCCTTGAACATTTTCTATACCTCTTGTCCCATTGCTGGGAGAAGCATAGGATTGATTCTCCTCAATTTTTGTTTAAAGGGCTTTTGATAAGGTTTGAGAGGGATTGTATGCTGGATAACAGAGGTGTCATAGGATTTTAGGTCCTCATAACTCCATGCAAAGACATCCTGGAACTCTTTAAAGAGATCAATGTATTTAGGCTTTTGGTTAGGAGGTAAAGAAGCAGACAATTTAATTATTTTGGGTTTGTCAATTGTACCTATGTTGCATTATTCTACAGCTGCGTTTAAGGGCTGCATTTTTGGTTTTCTGGGAATATCATTTGAGTCAAATATGTCTTCTAGGGGAGTTAGGCCTGTTGGTAGAAAATTGTCTTTCAGCTCTATGATTTCAGCTTCAGCATTGGCTACCTCTTCACAGTTAATTTGTTGAATTTGCTGAATGTTGTCTATGTTGAAAATAGTTGGATTTAGCATTTGTTTTGCTGTTCTGGGTGATATTGGGTGAGAAATCTGTTGAAACTGTATTTGTGATGGACTTGCTCCATCAAGTATTTGTGATTGACTTGCTGTATCAAGTATTTGTGATTGACTTGCTGTATCAAGTATTTGTGATTGACTTGCTGTCTCAGTGTCAATATTTAATCCTGCAAATTGTTGTTGCAGAGTTAAAAAATGGTTTATTTGCTTGTCATCCTCAAATACTTGCCAATCATTGACATTGTTTGGAATGGAGGGTCTGTGTTTTACCTCAGCTGTAAAACAATGATGGGGCTCAAAAGGCAACTTGCAGGTACTTGCAAAGGTGGCTAAACTATGAGCATGCAGATTGTGGGTTCTAGGAATTTTAGTGATTTGGAATTTAGAGAAAAATTTTAGTACCTCAGCAACAGCAGACCTATAAGTCCTTAGTCTTTTGCCATTGGTGACAAAGTTTCCCTTCACTTGTTGAATGACCAAATCTGAATCACCCATGATTGAAACCCTGGCAGCTTGTAAGAACTTTACTAACTTGAGGCCTAGTAAAAGAGCTTCATATTCTGCCATGTTTTTAGTACATCTGAAGTTTAATCTATAGGCTCTGCCTTCTGCATGACTATTTTCTTTATTGTGTACCCAAAGTCCAGCTCCTGCCCCTAATTTGTTGACTGAGCCATCAAATTCAAGGAACCATATAATATCCTGTTGGGAAGGAGATTCAATGATCTGTTCATGGGCTGGCAATGTGAGTAGCAGTTGTGGTTTTTCCTCTAGCTTGTCTTCTAGGACAGTATCATCATTTGATTGGGTGTTCTTGACATTTAGAACAGCAGCAACATCTAGTGTTTGATTGACTATTGTTTCATGGGTGGTAATACTTCCATTTGAGTCTTCCTCTTGTATGAGTATCTTGGTGTCAACCTCACCTTTTAAGGGAGTTGTGGTGTTATTGAAGAGGATGTATGAGTCTATGTCTGAATGGACAGCATATATGGGAAAGTTTTGAGGCTTTTCTTCACTGCTGACCATGTACTTCATGAGTGTTTCTCTGTACAGTCTTTTTGGTTGCCCAAAAACAGAGATGGTGGCATATGACATGTCTAATTGCAGGGAACCTTGGAGTTTAGCTCCCCAAGATCTTGATAACAGCATCCCATACTTAGGTGGGATATCAGCAACTACCACATCCATTAGGATTGTCTTGTTTGGGTATTGAACCAGAGATACACATAAATCTTTTATGAGACCTAGACACTTGACTTGGCTGGAGTCAAAGGAAAACAGGTCCTTGTATGGTCTTGTTATGTCTAGATTCAATCTTTCCATGACTGCTTTTGGCATGAGATTGTGAGAGGCACCTGAGTCAAACATTGCATTATGTAATATTTTATCATGAATATGTAAACTGACATAAAAAGGTAATACCCCCGTGACTACCGTTTTTCCATCCACTTCTGGGCCAAACAGGAGTTCTGGGGTGTCATCCAGCACATTGACATCATCTTTATTGCTAGTGAGTTGAAGGGACTTTTTGATCTGTAGCTTATAGATGTCATGCTTGGCTAGTTCTAAAAGAGGAACAGCTATCTTTAGTTTACCAATTTCAGTTACTAGGTCAAAAGGTTTTTCAGATTGGGTCTTGGGGTTATAGGTGACGGTCCTTTCCTTGTTCATTAAATCTTCTTCTTGATTTTTATCTTGACTTTGGGACTTATCCTTTTTACTCATCTCTTGAGGAGAAATAGTTGAATAAGGATGAGAAGGGGGAGTGACCATAGGCTGTTGTTTTAAGGACAGTGGTTCAGTGATCTCCTCAACAATCACTTCTTTCGTATGTGAATTTATTTTGTCATTAGGTTCTGTGACTATGACTCTTTCAGGCTGCTGATTATCCTTTTTCTTTTCAGGCTGGTTAACATTCACAGTTCTGCTCCTCAGCTTGTATTGTTTATGGACTTCATAAACAGCAGTGTCATAGCCTTGTTTGAAGTCAAAGGATTCACCTGATTTAGTTTGGAACAATTTGATTTCATCATCCTCATGATCTTCTTGTGTTAAGAAAACTTGACTTTCACCATCTAGACCCATCAAGTTAATCTCAGGATCTTCATTGGGCTCTATTGATGTGGAAGTTTCTGCATAATTTTCTTGGAAAGGGGGTCTTATGTCTTGGTCAGCACTGGTCTTGCCGACATTTGGATTTTGAGTTCTCCTAAAATTTGGGTTCCTAGGAGGGTTATTTTGTGGTGCTTCCCATGATGACTTTCTTTCAATCGATTCCACTCTATCACCTAATCTTTTCATTCCATTGAGTATTGCATCCAGCTTCTGATCAAAGGCAGAGGGTTCTTCTTTGAAAGCAGTCCTCTTTTCCAACCTTGCCCTGTTTCTTTTGGCAATCAGGTTGGCTTCCACTGTGACAGCAACCCTTTGGGCCTCTGCAAGGGATTGAGGATCTCTTTCCTTCAACTGATAGGCCATGTCAGGGTCAAAACCATCAGGGAATTTGTACAAGGCTAAATCAGGAGGAGGTCTTAAATTTTGTGGAATCGCATTATATACATTGTTAAATCTTGCACAATACTCCAAAACAGTCTCTTGGGGACCTCTTTTGATAGTGTCATATTCCCCAAGTATGTGCAGAGGATCCTTCTTCTTCTCCCATCTGCTAGTAAAGGCTTGATACAGTTCATCAGGAGTTGTGATGGAGTTTGCATTCAGGGATCTAAACCAAGTTCTTACATCCCCAGTTAGGCTTTGAACAAACATCCTCATTCTGACACTGTCATCATCTATTTCATAGGTCTCAAAATGGTCTTGCATCCTCTTAGCATGCTGGACAGCTGTCAGAGGACCATTGGAGTCAAAATATGAGATTTTGGTTTGGTAATCTTGGGGTAGAGCTGCAGCATTAGCTGGTATCTGCAAAGGTGCATTTCTGTTAGCCATATTTACAGGGTTTAGAGGATTAACAGGGGCAGCTGGGATAATAGGAACAGTGGGTACCACAGGGGTGACGAGTAGGGGTGAACCTAGAGTGTTGGTCAAGGGGATATGTGCAGTGGATGAAGATGTGAGAGGAGGACTTTGAGATGTGGATGGTGAACTAGGGGAACTAGGGGTAGACCGGAAAAGGACCTTGCATGGAGTAGGGATGAGGCTGGGATGATCTAAGTCCGAGGTTAAATCAGCAGGCTGCTCCTGCCTTTGCTGCCTCCTGATGTTTCTAGGGATGGTATTTGGATTATCAACAATGATGGGTGGATTAGGGTCAGGATTTGCCCTAGTGTGCCGTGGATTTTTCTTAGGAGCCAGTTTCTAACTGTTTTTCAGGATTTTACAGGAAGTTTTTATATCTGCAAGGACTGGATGAAGATTTTGGAATGGCTATATATATTTCAAAACTAAGATGAAGATTCCCTAAAAAGCTCTTCCCTAAAGCTGTTAATGTGATACAGAAACAGATTAAAGGCCTCTTGACTGATTTCAGGCTTGATAGTAGCTATGGAAGATATATAGTAATTGAAAAATCTCAAGTAGTCCCCAACGGAGTCGCCAATTATGTTAACACCCAGGTTGTTCCCTATGACTCCCAAGGGAATACGGCCGGGGTAACCACTAACCAATCTTTGGATCACAGTTTCTAGCCAAACTGTAATTAGAGAGGGATCTCTCCTTATGATTTGTCTCTGTTATGATGGCGTTTTAGGCTAGGTATTATGCTCAGGTTTTGGTTTATGTTTTGGTTGAAGGATTTCTTTCAGGGCTTAAGATGTAGTGTTTAGAGAGTAATATATCATTGGGCAATGGAGTCTGGAGTTGTGAAATGCTTTGAAATGCAGGATTGGTGGTGTTCAAACTGCAGGGCCTATTGTGTATCTTAGGCAAACAAATTTAACTTGAATGGTGAGGCATGTCAGCCAACAGAAAGAAATTAAGAATTCTCTATTAAGCTGGTGAGGTGAAAGTGAAACACGTTGCACAAGAGCAAACTTGAATTCCTGAGACAAAGGTCACTGGGAGAGATGTATTCTGAAAGTGCAGCAATTAAGAATTACACTTATCAAGATTACAGCTGAAGAAAACATTTATTAACAACGCAGATTGAACTCAGGGTATTACTTGAATAAATCCTGAAAGTTATTCTTTTTCCTTGTTGCTAAATATTCAGAAATTAGAAACATATATGGGTTTTAACAAAAAATACATGACAGAGAGAGTTACAGAGACTTATTGTATTGTGTAATACACAGGAATCCCGCAGTTTTCAACAGACACCAGAACGCATTCAACACTTCAGAAATCCGAGAAATTCCATCACTTTCTTTATTAAACTTCTGAAAGGATTATAGCATAAGAACTTCTTCAGGAGAAATCAACAACAACCCTTGCAAACTCATGCGAAGGGGACTTTATAGGAATGCTTATACAAAATATCTCAGGCATTGAGTCATCTGAGAGAGAAAATATCTTCATTACTTCGTACAGAAAAGTAGAAAAGAAGTTATTACAGCTTTGAATGCAGCATAACTGCTCTTTAAGTCTGTCAGAGGATATTTTGACCCTTGGAGGTCAGTGAGTCGGTTGAACCGCTTTGCTTTAATGCTGGAAAATGTGCCTTTAAGTTTGTTGCGCTGTATTTTCTCGGCTCTGCCACCTGTGGTTTCCTACTTTTGCTTCATTGGCCGAAATTTCTGCTGAGTTGGCTCAGCTCTAATCTTTAATGCATGCTGATTTTGTTAAACTGTGCTTTACATAACAATTCATATTTTAAAAACAAAATTTGGTGAATGACTCACTGTTTATAAAATTTTCTGTATTGTATTTGTCCACCAGTCTTGTGTAGGGAGTTGATGCCTGAGAATTGCATCCATAGTCTCCTCTGCCTCTGTATACTTGTAAAAATTGGGAGCCACATCAAACAGGTGATTGATCTCATTCATTATAAAAAATAGACTTTCTACCTTGTTGTAGATAGTCTGTCCTGTAGCTGGCCCTGTTTCTTCTGAGTTGCTGGGCTTCTCATGGATTTCGTTTGTGGCAAATGCATTCACTCTTTTGGCATACTGCTCATGAATGAGCAGTCTCCCTACGCTGTTCAGTAAGCTAGGGAGTCCTCTGTTTTGCAGCACCAGGAATTTATCCATGAATCTTTTTACCTCGGTCTGCATGTCCTGGGTTCTTCTCTCCAATGTCTGCACCAAATTTCTCAATGTGAGAACCCTTTTGATCAACTGAATGGTTTCAGTTCTATTGGGAATTCCCATGTTTGCCAGCTGAGTACTTGTCCTATTATTCAGCACATTGATCATCCTGGTGGCAACTTCAGGCATGTTGCCTAGAGCAGCCCTTGACTTGTGAATTTCAGCTTGTGCTTTTGGGATGAGCTCTAGCTGCTCATGGATTGTCTCTATATACTGCCATTGGTCAGTAATAGACTGGCCAATGTTGGCCCATAGCATTGCCTTAAGCCCAGCTATAACTTTATCTAATTTGAGCTCATTTTCTAGCTCTTTTATCCTGTCCTTGAGGGCTTTCACCTCCCTGCCCTTCTCTGCCACCGCTTGCTTGGATTTATCATATCTGTCATTCACCTTGGCCAATTTATCCCTGGTCTCATTCAGCTCTGCCATTTGAGCTTCCAGGGCTTGAATCTCATTTTTTAGCTTTTGCATGTCCAAGCTAGGGGCCTGCTCTGTTGGTGGAGGTGCTGAAGTAAGTGGTGCAGCTTGATCAGTCTGTTGGGGGGGAGGAACAGTAGTTGGGGTAGCTTCCTCAAGGTTTATGATTTGAGGAGGAGGCTGAGAGGTCTGCCCTTCTTCTCTTTGTTTTAAGGCTGCCTGTAGTGCTATTTTTGCAGCCTCCGATTCTCTCAGCTTTTCCTGAGTTTGGATTAGCTGCTTATACAGAGATATCAACAAGGTTGTGGCTAGTTGATCATGTCTTTGCTGGGCAACATCATCTGTTTGAGGGTGAATTGTGGCTGGGAGTTTGATCTTTCTCCTCAAAGCTGCCATGTCTGCATCCATCAATTTTAATATCTCTTATATGCCCTTGATATCTTTGGGGTCATGCCCCATCTCTATGATGATGTCCTCTAAGGACCTTATTCTGTTGTCCTTTGTCTGGGATGATGCTCTCTCCAACTCTAGCTGAGAGGCTGTATTGTTAAGGCTATTTTGTAGCCTGTAGTTATCCAATGTTTGGTCTGCCAAGGAAGCATAGACCATCTCACCCGTTTGCTTATGCAGCTCTATTTTATCCATAGGGTGGATATCCTTGGCAAGGACTTATAGGTTAGTCCTCAAGTAGTCAAAGGCAGATTGGGGCTGCACTGCTATTGGCATAAAATGACTCATGATCATTTTGCCTTCCTGCACATCATATGCAGACATGAGTCTTTGTTGATTGGTGGGAGCCATGTTTAACAGATGGTTATACAGCTGTATCTTGATGGGCTCACTTCTCCTCTTAATGTCGATGAACTGCTGTTTAATGCTGGGTCCACCTTCTCTTTGCTGATTTGAGGAACTTACTTCTCCTCCCATTGCTCTATCCTGTTCCTGTTGAAAGGAACTTGCTGATGTTTCCCTGCTGGGTGGGACCACACCAAAAGACTGTCCTATTGGCATTTCTTCCTCTGAGAAGGGATTGATTCTCTGTCTTTTCTCCCCATGAGATGCTGATGTTGTAAGGGGAGTCTCTCTGTCCCTTTTCCTGCTTGTATCCTCCTTTTGTGGAGTTTGGAGGATTGATGCCTCAGCTGAAGTTTATTGCCTTGGAGGCACAGTTTGTTCAGTGGATTTGGGGGCTTCCATTGTTTTCTCTTGCTGGACAGGCTATTCCTGCCTTTGTTCTTCCTATTGTTGTTGTTCTTCTTGCTGCTGCTCTTCTCCCTGCTGCTCCATTTCTTCTTGTTGCTGCACTAGGGTTTCCATTTGCTCTTCAGTCATGGGAGGTGGTTGTTCCACCTGCTTTTCTTTGCCTTTGTTGGCTGTCTGTGGAGTATTCACGGCAGCTTGCTGATGTGTTGTTGAGGATGAGGCAGCTGCTCCAAGTTGTCTTTTGTATGAGAGGGGGACCTGTCCACAAGTTTCTAAGTCAGTTTCCTTTTGAATATTTCTGGCCTCTCTTTCTAGCAGCTCTTCACTAGTGATTTCCTCTTCTAGGGTGCCCTCTTCCCAGCTCAATGCATTGGCATACTGCTCAATCTCAGGCTGCCTCACATGTGAATAGGTACCCAATTTGTATCTTATCCTCCTGAGGGAAACAAAATGATTGGGGTCATAGGGTATCCACTCAAAGCTAGTTTGCAGTTTGAGGGCCTCTAGTATACTGTTTGCCTCTTTCCATCCTTCCTCTTTTTTGTTATATAGGAAAGGGCCCAGCTGGCTCCTTACCTTCAACTGTGCCTTCTTGTTCTCACTTTGGAAGTGGAGGTAGTCGGCATTCCCAAATTGCCTGAAGTATTCGAGGGCAAAAAGCCTCATGGGGACATACCTTGGCAGCCTAAAAGGCTTCAACTCACAGCCATATACTCTGATGACTGTGTGGTCTTGGTAAAGGTACCAATTACCAATACTGTAGGTTTTGTTTAGATGGAGAATTCTCCTCATGTCATCAGTTAACCTTGGAGGAGGAACACCATACAATAATGGCATAGCTGGATGTATGAATAAGTCTATGAACTCACAATATGTGTATGGTGACACAGAGGTGCAATGAAAAACAGAGGTCCAAAACACAACTGACCTTGGATTCCCCTGGGCATTAACTTGTTTCAGGGGAATGAGGAAGCTGCCTCGTTGATTAAACAAGAATAGATGATAAATGTAGGAAGTATATCTGAATAGTCTTTCCCTTTGCAGATTCATCAGCTGGTCATGGATCCTATCTGCAATATATGTGGCATAGTCATAATGTACAGCTGGAGGCTTTCCAGGAGAGAATATAGACAGCATTGCCATTATAATTTCATCCACATCCTCCATTCCCTTGAACCCTAGGACATAGCTGATCAAATCCACTAGCATTCTGCCCAATTCATTCAAGTAAGCATATCCAATAGGAGGAGTTCTGATGGCTTCAGAGCCTGGTTGTACAAACAGCTGGTTGATTTTGATGATCTGGTCATTTGACAACTTATTCCCCTTCTTTATCAAGTTCTGCATGTAGAGGGGGGTCAATGGCTTTGCAGTGTGGAAATGCAGCATCTCATTTATGCTCTCTGGGGTGATATGGAACAGAATTGAGCCTGTAAGGCTGAGGACAGCTCTTTGGCATGGATCATAGCACTCCAGGCATCTGTGGATCAATTCAAGCATAGAATTTACCTGGGGGAGGTTGTAGATGGGCAAGTTTGAGTCCCAAATCCCTAGGATATCAGCTCCACTAAGGTGCTGGGCTTTCAACTCATTTAGCATTTGAATATTGTATTTGGAGCCTAATGGAAACCAGTCTAACATTTGATAATCCATATCTCCCAGAGCTTTCCATTCTAACTCCGTATGAGGGGCATTGAGAGGCTTGATGTTCAGTGCAATTGGAGTTTCCATGGTCTATTGAGCTTCTGTCTTGCAGGTGAACTGGTTGAAGTAGGCAGAACAACACAGCGGTGATTACTTGCAATGAAAGTGTGAATTTCAGGGACCAGAGGGTGAAGTGGGCACACAGCAATTGAAATACTGTTTGAATTATGAATAAGACCAATATCTGGTCTCACTTTGTCTTCTGTGGCAGGTTTTTAATGGATTGACCAACTGTCTCACGATTGCGCGAGCAGTTTACAGTTTTTTATAAGAACTCGGGAAATCAAGGCTCAGCTGGTGGTTTTCGGGCTCACGGTTGTAAGTGGGGGCTAGGCATCAAGATTCACTGGTGAATTTTGAGAGTTTTATGTCGCTTAAGCTCTTTCGAGGGAAATCACAGACAGAGTAGGTATATGAAGGATTTTAATGGAGAATACCTGGTAAAGAGCGAGAAATGGTCACGGATGATTGTGGAAATGGCGCGCTGGACGTCTCCAAGTTGGCTTCAGCAAAGGTGGTGTAACTTGGACGTAACAATCATGCAAAGAAAGCAACAGTTCTGGCAGCAAAAGTACGAAAAAACGCAAAAATTGGCCTAAATATGGACTTTTGGCATTTTGGCGCATTTTCTCGGATGACGTCAGCATGACGTCATAGGGTGGGGTCAAGCTCAGATGACGTCAGCATGACGTCATCGGGTGAGGTGGCGAGCTACTATTGGTCCATGGGGATGATGCGGTGGCAGACACGTTGGCACAGGGGCGGACAATAGTACTGATGCAATGGCAGGGTGGCGATGACGTGGGTCTCACGCGGGACCAGCGAACTGGGCGGTAAGTGACACAGCGGTTACGGTTAAGTGCCATAGCGGTTACGGTCTCCCGGAGCGGTTACGATACGGCCCTGGTTTTGTCAGAGGCCGCTCCGAGAGACCCGAGAGGGTGACGTGTGGCCGCGCCATGACGTATCCCTTCGTCATTTTCTCGGGCGCTAATTGTCTATCGTGGGGGCCGCTCCGATATCAATGAGGGCCGTCGGATCCCACGGGTCCGATCCGACGGTGGACGGGAGGGTGATGTGATCGGTGGATACGGACGCAGGCGGAGTATAATTTATTATTTGTTTTTGAAAGCAGCGCCCGGCGGAAAACCTTAGGGTATGGGTTTTTGTAAGGTTTTCAATGTATTTTGGAAAATCACATATATGCGCCAACTTTGGTTAAGCGGCAAAGGTGGGTTTTTTGGGTTTTTCCATAATTACAAAGGGGTTATGGGTAGGAGGGATTTTTATAGGGTTTTTCTTTGCAAATGAAGGTTTAATGAGTGGAATGACTTGAAACAAGGGAGAGAGATGAGGTATAGGTTCATCAAAGTGACCAGATGTCATTTTGATTTCTTTTTAGAGAACATATGGCTATAATGCCAAGGGGAGGGATATTTATACAAAATTTGGGGTTTATACACCATGGTGTTAATACTAGTAGGGGAAAGGTAATATAGGGGATTTACATAGTAAATTTAGGGTTAATATGGGGGGAAGATGTGAATGAGGGGGGAAAATCACTAAGTTTATTTGAAACTTACTTAGTTTAGGGAGTAGATCAAAATGAAAAGAGTTTAGACAAGAAATGTGGCTTCTAAGAGATTAAGAACTACCATGAAACCATAATCCCTTCCATGAATCTCAGCTGATGAGGGAGTGTTAGTAATGAAATGGAGAGGGGAGGAAGGGAGGTTAGACATGATTCCTGCTTGCTGCAACTTGATGAATAATAACTCCCTCTGAATACATTGATTTTGCTTTGGTCAACAAAGTTAAATCACATGCAACTGATAAGAAATGGCCCTTCTGCAACCCCAATTGCCTACCCATCTATTTGCCTAGCATTTTTTATTTCTTCTTGGAGGGTGCACTTGGACTTGCAGACCCTTACTTGCCTTTTCTTTTCTTTGGCTTTTCTTTTTTTTTTCTATCTACTTCTACCATTATTTCTTCCAAGGTCCCAGATTAAGCTGTTGGGAGCCTTTTTTCTCTACCTAAACTACTTGTCTGCCAAGATTAAATTGTTTGGACAGACTCCTTTCTCTATTCTACAACTGACAATTTAAAACATGACATGGTCCAGATTAGACTATTGGACCATCCATCAAAATTTGAGTCCATACCAAGCTATAAGCACAGATTGGATTCTCTCGGAAATATGTGATCTTTGAATCATCAAAGCAGAGCATATTTGGTCCTTTTCATAGCCAATCATGAAATATGAAACCTATTGGTATAGGTAGCTAACACATTCAATCTGAAATCCATTAAATATATTTTATACATAAATAAATAAAGAAATCAGACAAAAAGAGCTCTAGTAATCGGTGCATTTATTTGAATCAATTCATCGATGCATTTAAGCCATTAAACACAGTAGGCGTTTAATTATTCAACTTCGTCAGTGATTTTTTTCTATATTTTTAAATTATGATGGTGTGATTTGTAACGATAAAAGAACCGTAATGACTTAAATTCGCTATTTGGCAAAGGCACATTGGTGTGTTATATTACACTTGAAGCACGGTAGATAGTTTGGACAGAGTCGAGAGGGTTATAATAAATCAATGTGTTGTATTACACAAGGCACACTGATCTAATATATTACATTATTGCACCATGAAACATACGTCTTCTTTTTTTAAATGAACAGGGTTGACAGGGTTTGGATCTAATTGAATAAGTGATCCCCCTACTTTACATGTCAAACACCCTATATATAGTAAGTACACAAACCCATTAAATATAAAATGCCTAAAATGAAAAACCCTAAACGTGAAGTGATAGGAGTTAAACCCTAAGGTGAAATTTTGTAGTCACATAAGCAAGGGTTTAAGGTAAATATTGAATGTTTTTATTTTTATTTTCATAATTTTAATTAAATATAAATAGGAATAGAGATCGTGAAAAATTTTACTAGTAAAATCAATCGTAATTTATTTATTTTTATTTTTTCTGAATTTTGAATAAATCTAATGGAAATTGTAAAAATATTTAACTTTAAAATCATGAGTAAAATTAATTTTTTTTTTTTATGTAGGGTTTTGATTGAATCACTATACCTTTCAAATTTTTATCTTTCTGCGGTTCCAAATATTTCTGCTCCACAATGCTTTTAGTATGTCTCTCTTGGAAATTATCTCTCTTTTCATTAAACCCTAACAAAAATTGTAAAAAAAAATTATCAGTAAAATCACTAATAAAGTTTAAAAATTTTACTATGTATGGTTTTGAGTGAATCGCGATATCTTTCAGCTTTTGATCTTCTAAATAGTTTTGTTGCTCCAAAGTATTTTGGAGCTACACAGTGCTCCTAGTATGTCTCTCTTGCAAATCATTCCCATGAAAATTTGGGAAAAATAATGAAATAGTGAATAAATTTTACTATTTAAAAGACATTATGAAATTAGATTTTGAAAAATCAATTGTCACTCATTTTTCAACTTAAAAGAAATAAAAAAAACTTGCGATTTTCTTCACCTAATATCAACATCGATGCATTCGATAGTAAAGAGCATTGATGTGTTATAAGTAAACCGCACCGAAAATGTCAGGGCGCCAAATTTTTTCAACACATCGACATGATAGAATTTTTTTTTCGAAATATCAAAATGGTGCGATTAATATTTTAATGCAATGGTGTAGTTTGTATTTAAATGCATCTTTGTTGTAATTGTTATAAGAGCACTGACATGGTAGAATTCATTTTTATTTTCAAAAATCCCAAAAACAGGTGTGTATCAGTGTTTTTATTTAAACACATCTTTGTGGTTTTCTACAAGAGTACCAATATGATAAATATTTATATTTTCAGAATGTAAAACAGTAGTGTAGGTATTATTTGAACACCTCGGTGCTATTATGATTTAAACGCATTGGTGTGTTTCATCTTGATAAGTGCACTGATACGGTTGAAAATCTATATGAAATTTTATTTTCACATAAAATGGCATATTGATCTCAAATTTTACTTGAGGACGCATCCACATGAATTACAATGGTTCATAGTATACATTTTCCTCTTAAAGTTTCATTATTCTTGAAAAATGGTTTGAAAACTATATTAAAATTCAAATTGTGGTTATATGGTTCTCAAAATTAATTTTAGATGTGAACACAAAATTTTATTTTTGATTTTACTCAAATGCAAGGAAAAAATATCAATAATATCAAATGGTTAATTATTCAAATTTTAGCTTGTTCCATATTGCTAATTAAAGTCCTTCACTAAGTTCTCTATTTCCATTTCAAGTAAGTTCAAATTTTATTTATATTTTGATTATCGCATTGATAATCCATGTCAATTTGATTAAAAATGTATCCAAATTTGTAGGATCCTAATTCAGGATCGATTTCAGATGTAGAAAATATTCCTCCACTTCAAAAATGTCGAAAGATCTTACTAGGAGCAACATATCGCAAGAAGTTGATAGATAAAAATGGATAGCCTCTTCACCTTGCCAATTGGAACATAACATCTTTCAATCACAATCCTAGATCAATGATGGTAATAATTGTTTGGTATAATGTAATTTCAAAAAACTAATTTCATTTACATGCTTAATAATATCATTGATGATTCTAGTGATGATAAGAGACCCACCTACTATCTTTTGGTGAACCCCACTATAACGTCAACTCGAGAGACGAGTGTATTAAGAGAAAGACTCGGAGAGGAAGCATACAAGGAATGGTTGAATCAACCACCTATTCAGTTCCCACTATGTCCATATTCACCAATTGGTAATGACTACAACAATATTAGTTCTTCATCACAAGTTGGTAATGGAGGCAATTAAATAGAGGTTGGTATGGATGATTACTTATGGCATACGGTTGCCATGAAGGCAATGTTGTTAGATGCACACCAGAACAATGATATAGGAGATGATGTTCATATCACTAATACTGATTCAAAATATTGAAATCTTCTTCCACCACCCCTCTCTTTGGACTTGGCGGAAAGTCAAATTCTACTTAGTTGGGGAAAATGATATTGTTGTACAACTTGAAAGAACATTTTGGCATGTAGAATGCATTTTTCTTGGCCATATTGAGGTAATTCACTTAGGTGATCAAATGATTCCCTTATATTTTGAGAAATAATGTCACACAATCAACATTAAAAATGGTCAATTTTATGAATGTTAAATATTGACATTGTGCAATTATATTCCACACCAACTGCAGGTTATTCAAAGATAAGGTTCTTATGGGTGATAATATCTTGTTAGGTAGTTGCAAAGAGGTAAAGAAGTTGTTGAAAATTTTGGGTGTTGAGTACATATCATAGCATGCATGTCTAAATGATTGTATTCTATGTAGAGGAGAATATGAAGACAAAGAGATATGTCCAAAATATGGGCATGACAATTAGCATAATTCAAAAAAATGGGTAAATCACAAAATCCTCCTCATATGATATTGAAGCATATGCTTATAATCCCAAGGATTCAAATGCTCTTTTGTTGCAAAGAATTAACTATGGATTCAAATGCTCTTTTGTTGCAAAGAATTAACTATGTTGTAGGGATGGCATGCCTCACATAGAAGTGAGTTAATAATTATATGAATCCCAATGGATTCAATAGCCATGAAGCATATAGAGGATGCATGGACTAAAAAATTAAAGGATGAAGTATGAAGTCTATGACTCAAAATAGCCATGGATGGTGTCAACCCAGATTCCCTCCAAAACACCAAATATTTTGTTTTTTCTATAGTAGTGGTCAATAATAATATTCCCCCATGGTTGTTCGTGAAGAATAAACATCTTATGTTAGCTCTCGCAATCCCTGGTAGAAGACAAGTGAAGGATATGGATGTCTACTTACAACCATTGGTAGATGAATTGAAGTAAAAATGGGTAGAGATACATGTGTACAATGTATCAAGACCCATCGCAACAGAGAAGACATTTATGTTGTATGGCATATATGCTTACACCATACATGATTATCCAAGCTTAGGAGTTTTCTTTGGTAAATTACATTTTTATTGATTTATTTGTATACGTAACAATATTATTTCACATATAAATTTAATTCGTTGCAATTTATCTAATCTTCATGGTCGCTAACGTGTCATTCTGTATACAATAATTTCGTAGGTCTTGTAACAAAAGGGTATCATGGATGTAAATGTTTTGTACCTTCTCTGAATGCTAGGTGGTCTGACCACCAAAAAAATCCAGTGTATGATTGCTCGAGGGTATTCCTCCTAGAATAACACCCTTAAACAAGAGAAACACCCTCTTTCAATGGTATACCAAAGAGAACCCAAAGGCCTGCAAAAAATACACTAGTTGAATGGATTAGAGCATATGACAAAGAGAAGGAGGAGTTTGCATAAATGTTTGATTCAAATGGGGAGCCTACGTCAGATGATCCATAATTCTTCGACACCTACGTTGAGAATTCCCATTGGAATGAAAAGGAAATATGTAATTTATGACCTCCAATATTGGGAGCATCTTAAGATTTCCCACTTACTAGATCCCATGCATATATTTAAAAATGTTTCATATTCTTTATGGAGGCACATATCATTGAAATAAAATGACACATTGGTTGTTAGGAGAGATCTTATTTCTTCAAAAACTAAAAAGAAACATTGGCCAAGACAAGAAACTAGAGGAGAGGTTAGTCCCTCTTGGTCTTTCAAATAAGGTGATGTCCCATGGATTTTAAAAAAAGATGATCGTTCTTTGGTAATGAGTGTGATGGTGCCTTATTTATAAGGATCTTCACTATGACACTTCTTCACTATGGAAGATTGTTTGTCGGGGTTGAAATCGCATGACCATTTGAACCTTCTAAGAGTATGTCTATCAAAAACACGATTTTATTAATTTTATTTTTATTTTTAAGCAATGGTTATTTTATAATTATGTTTTTTTATAATGTACTATTTAGTGCACCATGTCATTATCCTTTACTCATGCATGGGGGTGTGAACCATGACTTCCCCCAATACCTACAATGTGACATATCTAAATTATTTGTATTTGTATGTTGTATCACATCAAAGGAGATTCATCTGGCTAGCATTCCATGGTGGAATCAAGAGATAACTGAGATTGTTTGTATGTTTAAGAAGGAACTGCTGATAAGTTTTATGGACTTGTAATTTCATGCTCAAATTCACCTAGTAGATGAGGTTGAATTAGTTGGGGTGGTATCTTGTCATTGGATATTCTTCGTAGAGAGGTACATAAAGAATTGAAAGGTTTTGTTTGACAAAGGGAAAAACCCAAGGTGTCTATGGCAGAGTGGTATGTATCATATGATTCTTTTTATTATGCCAGTGGGTACGTCAAACCGATCAACAACACACCAGGTTCGATGATTTGGGACGATGAAAGTGATGAAGAAAAAAGAGGAGAGCTTCTCAAAATGAATGGAAAGAATCATGATAAAGAGTAAGTGCCTTATCATTTGTTGAATTTCTACACAGTAGCCATTAAAAAATTACTACATAGTAATGCATATTTTAATTGCATACGTACCATATATGTTGGTTTTATTTCATCATTGAATTCAAAAATTGAAGCCATCAACAAGTTCATTATTTAAAATAAGGAAGCAACAAAATCGTCGGTTGCATTTTAATCAAATTAAGGGTATTGTTTAGTATGCCACGAACACACATGATAGGTCAAAGGTTCATTGAGTGAAGCCCCTATGCTTCATCATCACCTTTAGTAGCAAGAAGTTGAAAATTTTTGTGATCATCATCTTTTATTGCAATAAATTGACAAAAGAAATATTCTCCATTTCGGGTACTAGTGCCCCACCTTCTGATAGAGCTCAAAGTAAAGAAAACATGAATAATGCCTACAATAAGAATAAAGAAAACATTAGATACTATTAAAACAAAGTTAAACCATTGGGAAATACCTTTATAGATCTGAGCCAAGGTATTTTTAGATACTTTTAAAACACAGATAAATTTATATATAGAAATGAAATAATATAAAGATTAGATTATGCAATATAAAGTTCAATATTTCTTATTGTAATTCCAAAAACATTTTCCTAGACTATGTATAAATGTTTTGAGAATTTTTATGAAGTGAAAACTATAAGTTTAGCTCAATCTGACTCAAGGACTAACAAATACTATAAATAAAATTTCTTGATATGAAATGAAAAATGTGAATTAAAGAGATACACATGTATGCTTACCATCAATGATTTCAGTTGGTATCAATAATCCTTGTGTTGTATAGAACACCTCATGTGGATGAAAATTCACACCTTCAGGAATATGATGACCTCTACCAATAAAATCCACATGATTTTCAAATATTATTACCCAACAAAAAGTTCCACCAGTCTTCACATCTACTAAACAATTCAAAACTTGCACAGGATATGGATTTTTCAATGACTCTTCTTCAAACATACCAGAAAAATTTCCATAATAAATGCAGGCATACATGCCTACCTTTATGGTAAAATAAAATGGATTTGTGTTGCATATGATAAGTCCATCCATTTGAATTAATTTCTTTTCTCTAATCTTGATAAAACGACCATCTCCCAATAAGGGAGTCACATATGAACTAGATCCCATGGAATATCCTCGCTTGATGACCGCAGAGCACCTTCTTGTGTGGTATTTGTTGGGGAAATTAATTGATAGATAAAAACACAACTAATCACATCGACATTAATTAACAACCCAAGGAGCGTCTTTTTATTTCAAGACAATCGGAAAAATATATGCAATAAAATACCAACAACTAACATTGGTTCAACATGATTATGTTCTACACTATCAAGCTCATTTGACAATAAATAAAATGTAAGACTTGAAAAGCAATATTAAATTAAAAAGCAGAAAGTAAATGACAAGAAATGAATTATGATAATCATCACGAATTAAATCAATAATGAATTAAACCATACCTTGCAGAATTTGGAAATTTAACCTATTGCACCCAACATAATTCAAATGGTAATCTAGAGTAGTAAATTAAATGAAATCTATAATTTGCAGGAAACAACAAATCTGGAAAATGCAGCAACTAAAAAATAGCCTGATTAAAAAGGAAATTTACTTTAAGTATTAATAATTGAATTTCGAAGGAACAAACACATAACTAAACTACTTTAGATGCTCAAGGCAACACCTCGTCCAAGGTAGTGGGCCCAACTTCCCAAGACTCAGTTCCACCTTGAGGAATAACTCAGATCAGATTATAAATAATAGATGTAGAACTTAATGGATAACGTCCTTCACTATAACATATGAGAGAAATAATTACATAAAAGTGAAGTTCTTAGCTTTGCCTCCAATTCAACAATTGTTCATTCTCTCCCTTTTCTCCCTCTTTGATCTCTGTTTTCATTTAAATACATAGAGAGCAAAGGGAAATTACAACTAAAATGATTTCAAAACAATTTACATTACATATTTGGATTGTCCAAAACAAATTGATCAACAAGATCGGATCTGAAATATATCTCCATTTTGTTTCAGCTGGAACAAGTCAAATCTGGTATTACAATTGGAAGAATTTGGAAAATGACCGCAACAACAAATCTGCAAAAATGACCTTTGAAGAACCTTCCGTTTCTCTCATTCAAAACTAGATTTTCGAAAACTGCTCATTCAAAAATGAATTTGGTCTGTTCTGCACAAACCCCATGTCTTAGATTTTAAAGATTCATCTTCATTTGCCCAAAATGTCCAACAAAAAACTATTGCTTTTTATCCCAGCGAATTCATGAGTTGGAATATTTGATTATGATTTGTAGATCAAATTTGCAATCTGGAAGAGATATTGGAGGCTAAAATAGTGAGTGATGTTATAACAAACTCATTAATAAACCATTGTTGGAAAAATCATGCATAATAGCCATAAATTTATTAAAAATAAAGGAGAACAAGTATTATTTACTCACAAGAGCATAAATAACTACAAAATGGAACTATATGATAGATAATGATAAATAACATGATAAAGAATGGTAGAAATGGATGAAATAGATATTAAAAAGTGATAATAATAATGAAAAATTAGTGGCCCAACAGTATTTATCTGACCCACTCAAAGATAATTATGATTTTATTTCATACAATGAAGGATGGTGTAGCATAAAATTCCCACTTTCATCTACATACACCATTTGAATGGGAAAAACATCATCCATGCTACATGTCCATATGCCATTGGTACCAATAATGTAAAGAATTGGGTCATTACTACAAGGAACTAGGCATGTTAACTTTACATTTCCTGTATGGGACTTATCAATAACTTTGTACATAATGATATTTTTTAAATATTTTTCTCCTCTAAGAAGAGAAACTGTATCAAACATTGGAGCCTTGCCCCTAACAAATTGTATAAATGAACAACATCAGAGTTCATAAGGTTTTATTTTATTATTAAGTTGGATTTGGACATAATTACCACTGGACTCTACTTCATCACCACTCCAAGAATCATTTTTAGCATTTTTAGATGATCTCTATGACTTCCGTCATTGTATGGTTGATTTCTACTTCATTTGTCTTTGTTTTTCTCATCTAGAATCTTCTTCGACGAGAATTTGAAATGGCTCTTCTACAACTTCTGGAGGTAACGAATTTCATTCTTTATGTGGCAATGGGTTAGAGTTTGTATTGAACATGATTTATTCTATAAAATGATGTAATTTGCGGTAATGAAAATATGGTCAATAGGGCTACACAAATTACACATGAGATCTCTGAATTGGAAACCAACAATGGGTAAAGCAATCAATTTCTGTATGCATGATATAAATGCTATACAAGACCTTAATATAATCTTCAATTTCATTTCTCCTTGCGTTAGATACAATATGTACATAAAATAAATTTATTCCTAAAATATTTATACAACAAAATATAGCCAATGTGGTTAGAAAAACAGAGCACAATGGAAATTAAAAAACAAATGTTACAAAGACTTTTGAGTGGTTTTCTTCAACAAACCTAGATAAAGGTCATGAGAATCCTAAATAGAAGCATATATAAAACAAAAATCATCATTTTTCAAGTAAATTTAAATGTCTCTTACTAGTGACTACCATCATCTTACAATCCCTATTGGTTTGATATCGAATCACATCCAATTTTAGGTTAGTTTCTAGCCTAGTCTATTCATAGGAGGTCAAGCAAGGAAAACAACCTAGAGAATTTGATATGGCTTGATAAATTGTTTGAGTCCTAAAGTATTTCTGCATAAAATATAACCAACCTAGTTAGAAAAAAATGCAGAATGGAAATAAAAAAAATGTAACAAAGACTTTTCAGTGGTTTTCCTCAACAAAACTAGATAAAGGTCATGAGAATCCCACAAGGGGCTTCACTGGGAAAAAATACTATACCGTGTGCATTCATATTGGGGGGTATTGTTGGATTGTGTTATATTCTTTGGACCCTATATTAGGTTGGGCGGACCTACCTATGGTTTTCAGTCCATGGTTTTGGATTCGATGGTTTTCGGTCCATGGTATTGGATGCTCCGGCATGTATAAATATGTATTGTAACATTGAAAGGAAAATAATGAAAAATCAAGATGATAGTCTCGGTTTTGGGATCCAAGGGGAAATATCTGTGTATATGTGTTATGCTCTCACATTATTTATTTTTTTGTGTTTTAGAATTCGTATGCAGGTAATTTCTGTATGGGGTTAAAACCTACATTTGGTATCAGAGCTTGTTGGCTTCAAGGGGACACCTTTGTTGCTGAGGGGTTTCGCTCAGGCCTGTGGTAGACCCTGTTCAGTGAGAGATCTGTGAGATTGATTCTGGTGGTGAAAGAAGATGATGAGTAGTAGAAAGATAGTGATCGAGAAATTTAATGGTCAGAGTTTTGAGTTGTGTAAACTCAAGATGGAGGATCTATTGGTGGATAAAGATTAGTGGATCGTGGTAGATCCGGGTACTAAACCAACGGGAGTGTTCGATGAAGAATGGAAGAAGTTGGATCAGAAGGCAAAGAGCACAACAGGATTGTGTGTCTCAGATTGAGTATTTCTAAATGTATCAGGGGAAGCTACAGCGAAGGCTTTGTGGGAAAAGTTAGGGACTTTGTACCAATCTAAGTCTTTGGTGAATAAACTGTTCTTGTAGAAAAAGCTATATAACGTAAGGATGAAGGATGGAGACTCAGTGACAGAGCATATGAATGCATTTAATACTGTGGTAAGTTGGTTATCATCTGTTGATATCAAAATTTCAGATGAAGATAAGTGCATTAGTTTGTTGCGTTCTCTACCAGATTCGTGGGATAGTCTGGTTATTGCAATAGGTAGTAATGCAACTTCCTTGCATTTTGATGAAATAGTCTCATCCTTACTGACGGAGGAGATGAGATGGAAAAATATGGAGATCCAGAATGGTGATGCCTTGTTTGTACAAGGACGGTCCCAAAATAGAAACAAAAATCAGTCATCGAGTGGGAGATCTAAATCTCCAGGAAAACCTGTAAAGTTGGTGTGTTGGAAATGTGGAAAGGAAGGGCACTACAAAAGCGATTTTAAATCTAAAGCTCCTGACAAAGGAAAGGGATCTGATGATGCTCCTTCTGCAGAGGCGGAAACCACCTCAGATGAAGGTGGGGATGTGTACTTGGCTTCTTCAAGTACACAAGTAGATCATGAGGCATGGTTGATTGACTCAGTGCATACTTTCACTTCACTCCCCATAGAGGGTAGTTCTGCAAGTATGAGAAATATGATGGTGGTGATGTCTTCATGGGGGATGACAGGAAGGCTAGAATCATTGGTTGTGGAAAAGTAAAGTTGAAGTTGCAAGGTGGAAGAGTTATAACACTTCCAGGTGTTCTGCATATTCCTGCATTAGCCAGAAATTTGATCTGTAAGCAAGCTAGATGATGCAGGTGTAAAAATAGTGTTTGAGAAAGATACCTACAAGATGGTTCGGGGGGCATTGGTATTTATGTGGGGAGTTCGGACTGGAACTTTGTACAAGTTGCAAGGTAGCACTATTGTTGATGGGTGCAACAGTTCTCTGGTTCCTGAAAATGGAGAATAAAATCTAGTGGTATTTGGAGAGAAGATCATGCTGTGGCATCAAAGGCTTGGACATATTGGAGAGAAGGGCCTTAGAATACTTCATGGTAAAGGTATGGTAGAAGGTATGAGTAATAGCTCTTTGGATTTTGATTTCTGTGAAAATTGTGTATATGGGAATCAAAATCGTGTGAGTTTCCCCTTTGGTGGTAAGAGGGCGAAACATATATTAGAGCTTGTGCACAGTGATGTCTTTGGACCTATGAAGGTTCCATCACTAGGTAATTCTATGTACTATGTATCATTTATAGATGACTTCTCAAGGAATACATGGATATATTTCCTTAAGAAGAAATATTAAGTCTTTGACAAGTTTAAAGAATTTAAGGCTTTGGTGGAAAACTAGACAGAGAATAAGATAAATGTGTTGAGGACAAATAACGGTGGAGAGTTTTGCAGTAAGGAATTTGAAGAATATTGTAAGAAGTGTGGTATAGCATGGTAGAAGACTAATCCATATATACCTTAGCAAAATGGAGTTGTAGAAATAATGAACAAGACGCTGATGGAGAGGGAAAGAAGCATGCTCAGTGATGCCTGGTTAGGACATGAATTCTGGGAAGAGGCGGTGGAGACAACATGTTACCTGGTCAACAGATCACCTTCATCAGTGTTGGAGGATAAGACTCCACAAAAGATATGGACTGGTAAGAAACCCTCTCTATCACATCTGAGGGTATTTGGATGTGATGCATATGTACATTTTCCAAAGGAGAAATGAACCAAGTTGGATAGTAAATCTGAAAAGTGCATCTTTATTGGGTATAAGGATGGTTTAAAGGGTTATAAGCTTTGGAACCCAACAACAAAGAAGGTTGTGTACAACCGAGATGTGGTGTTCAGAGAGGTGAAAGATGTTATGAACATGAAGTCCAACAAAAGGAACTTGAGAAGATAGAGTTTGAGCTAAAGGAGGAAGAATCTGAGTCTATAGCGGAGGAGGAATCAGAAGATGAAGAGCCACAAACTCCGAGTGTAAGAAGATCAGTTCGAGAAAGAAGCTAGCCAGAAAGGTATAGTCCATCTGCTTTTTGTTCAAATTTTTCTTTATCTATTACTGATGATGATCCCATAATTATGAAGGAAGCAGTAGATTCAGAGGATGGAAAACTCTAGAAAGAGGCCATGGTTGATGAAATGGCATCTGTGGACAAAAATAAGGGTTGGGATTTGGTGGAGTTGCCAGCTAGAGGGAAACCTATTAGTAGCAAATGGGTGTTCAAGAAGATGACAAACACAGAAGGAAAGGTGGAGAAATACAAATCTTGGTTGGTACCAAAAGGTTATTCCCAGGTGCTAGGAATTGATTTTGCTGATATTTTTTCTCCTGTTGCCAAGGTAACTTCTATTAGATTACTTTTATCTGTTGTTGCTGCTTTTGATTTTGAGGTAGAATAGATGGATGTGAAGACAACATTTCTTCATGGGGATCTGGAAGAGGAGATCTACATGAAGCAAACAGAAGGCTTTGCGGTGAAGGGTAAGAAAGAACTGGTATGCAAGTTAAAGAAGTCTCTGTATGGGTTAAAACAATCACCAAGGATGTGGTATCAAAAATTTGATACATTTATGTAGAGACTTGGCTTCACCAAAAGAAAAGCAGATCATTGTGTGTATTTTCAATTAATTGGTGACTGTGTTATTTATCTGGTCTTGTGTGTAGATGATATGTTGCTGGTTGGAAATGACAAAGAAATTATCCAGGATTTGAAGACCCAATTGTCCTCCAAATTCGACATGAAAGATCTTGGTGCTACAAACTACATTTTGGGCATGGAAATTAAAAGAGATCAAGCAAAGAGGAAGCTCTGGTTAAACCAGAGGAAGTATGTCGAGACAATACTGCAAAGGTTTAATATGCAGGATAGTAAACCGGTGAAGGTTCCTATTCCTGTAGGTCTAAAGTTATATGCTGAACAATGTCCCAAGGCATAAGAAGAGGAAGAGGATATGCCCCGTGTTCCATATGCAAGTGCAGTCAGTAGCCGGATGTATGCAATGGTTTGTACTAGACCAGATGCTACACATGCAGTGGGAGTATTGAGCAGGTTTATGTCAAAACCAGGGAAGGAGCATTGGACAACAGTGAAGCGGGTTTTCAGGTATTTGAATGGCACTAGTGATTATGGTTTGTGCTACCAAGGAAGACTAGGATTGGACAAAGATTTGGATATCCGTGGCTTTGTTGATGCAGACTGGGCTGGAGATTTGGATTGGAGAAGATCTACAAGTGGGTATGTGTTTAACCTATTTTGCGGTGCATTGAGTTGGATGAGTAAGAAACAATCTATAGTGGCACTATCAACTACAGAGGCAAAATACATGGCAACCACTCATGCAAGCAAGGAATCAGTTTAGTTGCAGAGATTGTGTTCAAGAATGGGGTTAGTACAGGGAGCTATAAGGATAGACTGTGACAACCAAAGTGCAATTTTCTTGGCAAAGAACCCTGCTTATCATTCAAAGACAAAGCACATTGATGTTCAGTATCACTTTGTGAGGGATATGATAGAAGAAAAAAAGGTTTTGCTGGTAAAGGTGGACACTTTGAAGAATACTACAGATGCATTGAAAAAATATGTGAGCTCTGAGAAGTTCTCCTGGTGTATAGAAACAATGGGAGTTTCAGGGCTGGAAAAATGACTAAGCTCTCTTGTGGCCCCCTGTGGAAAGAAAACAACAAGTGGGATAATGTTGGGTTGTGTTATATTCTTTCCATGACTAACCTACGTAGTGAACCGGGGAGTTAGAGGGGGGATGGAGCCCCCCCTTCGTTGCGCTGATTGCGCAGCGGGGGGGTGGTAGCCCCCCATGTCCGGGGTGTTTGAGGGGGGTGGGTAGCCCCCTCTACAGGGTCTGGGGCAGGGCCCCAGGAAATTTTTTTTTGGACCCTATATTAGGTTGGGCGAACCTACCTATGATTTTTGATCCATGGTTTTGGACACGATGGTTTTCGATCCATGGTATTGGATGCTTCGGCATGTATAAATATGTATTGTAACATTGAAAGGAAAATAATGAAAAATCAAGCTGGTAGTCTCGGTTTTGGGATCCAGGGGAAAGTCTCTGTGTATGTGTGTTTTATGTGTTATGCTCTCACATTGCTTATTTTTCTGTGTTTTAGAATTCGTATGCAGGTAATTTCTATACGGGGTTAAAACCTACAGGTATATATTGAGGAAAAAATGATATAGTATATTGAGCATATAATAGATGGTAATGGGTTTTTATATTGGTAACTACAAAAAATGGAGCTCAAAGTTAAAGAAAAAATATAAAGGGGTATAAAAAATGTTAATGAAAAAATGGATACCTATAATATCTAGTGAAAATAGGGGCCTTTTAAATTGGGAAGACGTATTGGGTTCATATTGGTAGGGGGTTAAATAATGTGATTTTAGAGGTATTTTCCAATATGTAGTCAAATTAAGAGTAATGTTTAGTATGCCATGAACACATGTGATATGTCATAGGTTTGTTGAGTGAAGCCCCCATGGAGAATCCGAATAGAACCATATATAAAACAAAAAAACATCATTCCACAAATAAATTTAAATGTATCTTACCAATGAGTGCCATCATCTTGCAATCGCTTCTAGTTTGATCTAAAATCACATCCAATATTGTTTGATCTTGAATGGCATCCTAAATTCAACTAGGGAGATTTTGAGTGAGGTCACGAAGGTGGGATTAGATTAGGGAAGATTGACGACAAATTTTCACTTAGGTAAGTAGAAACGGGAAGAAAAATAACCCACGAAATGAAAATTCAAATTTTTTAGTTAACCTCACATCATTATATGTGCAAACCTCATGAGTTAACTTGAAATTTTAAATTGTGTAACTGCGAAAGATTTCTGCTGGGAAAAATACTTGGGGGGGTGAATCAATATTTTAAAAACACACAATAACAATTTTCTTTTCTGAAATATGTACATGACTTTACTGAACCCAACTCACGTATGTACACGACTCTTGTAAAAGAAACTAGTGTAAGCTTAGTAAACTTGTAAAACAACTAATTCTTAATTTGTTAAACTTAAACCAGAATGTAAGAGATTTATCAGGAATTTGATAAGCAGTAAACATGTGCAGTAAGAACAGAATAAAGTATCGCACATAATCAACACACATGAACACTATGATTTAAGGTGGAAGCCCAATGTTGGATAAAACCACTGCTGTCGTCATCTCAATCTTCAAACTTATTAGATAAAAAACTTATTACATTCTTGTACTAGTGAAGGTCATGCCAGTACACAAACACCCACTTACTGAAGGATACAACCTTCACTCGTTCTCCACCTCCTACTAGAAGAGAGCTCCAACCCCCTGATTTGATTACCAGCTACTACTGGCAGGAATCTTCGACTTTGTCACTAAAGGCTCCAACCCCTAGAAACATCTGTGGAGCACGTTTCATAAATTTTCATACTGGTTTCACCTGCTTTAAGACATCACAACTTATAGATAAACTGAAGAAAACACCAAATTAATTCAAACAGAACAGTGAGATCACTGCAACCAGAACACAGAACTGAACTCAAAATACTGGATCAACACACATAATAAACTGCAACCCTGATCATTCATATGCCAACATGTATATGCTACTTCACTTAAGGAACCCTGTGTGTATATGCACTTTTCTGTAGAGAAACCTACGTACAGATCTCAATATACAAAAAGCTTATAATTCTGAATCAGGCACAAAGTTGACCCGAGTTATTTTGAAATATTTGTTAGCCTACATAACCCTCATACAATTAGCAGCATCAATAATCTTTTCAACCAATCAACATGTAACTAAATTCAACTTCATCATTCAATCAATTCTACTTTAGACATTATCACTTAACCTAGATCAACATGAGGAAATCATTGACAAACAATAGAGATACAAAAACATTGATCAGGTTGATCAGTTATTTGTGAACATAAACCCTTCCTTTATGTATGCGACTTTGAAGAAATGAACTTGCATGTATATGCGACTAACAAAGACCCATCTGCAAACATATCTGCAAATTTTGACCTAAAATTGCGCAACTCTTCAAAACTTCAGAAAGACCCATATCATAATATTCAGAGATAAAAAAATGTGTCAATACTTAGATCTAGTAAATCCATGAACAAATCATACAATGGAAATTCATTTGAGGTCTCATGATCCTAATCCATAATTGTATTCATCTATGTATAATTATTTTAGATCTATGTGTCAACTACGGCCCTTACAATGCAAATATACTTCAGATTGAATTATTCATCAAAAATCCTTTCACATGCACACTTCACACTTTGATATTCACCTCCTTATATAGTTAGAGCCTTAGCCAATACCATGAGTCAAACATACACTGGTGCTGGTGGTAATCTTGGACGGGATCAAGTAACCATTAGAGTGCTCAATATTGTGGGCTAATACCATGGTAAGGACCCTTGGTATTCTTAAATTAGTGTGCCATCATGTACATGACTTTGCTTCTTTGTACCTGCATGTATACATGACTTGGCCTTGACAAACCCACATATAGATCTTTAAATATTCACCTTTATTAAACTTAGATTTTGATCTGTAAAAATTTGTCCCATCACTCTGTTATTCTGTTCCATCACTCTGTCACCTATGAACTGACCTGTGGATTCATCTAATTACCATATACTTTTTCTGTTACAAGTTAGTTTCCATCAAGGACAACACATGCATCATAATGCCAATAATCTCCTGCTCTGAACTTGATGGAAACCATGTTGGTTTTGATCACCTCAACCTGTAGAAACCTATTAGATACATCAAATAATCGTTATTCAAATACCAATATACTTTTCGCCTTTGATATCAAGAGCAAAGGACAGACCAAAGCTCCCCCTTTGGATCTGATTTGCACTATATTGTCCATGCTCCTCCTGAGCACATGTTGAACCTTCAAAAAGGTTTTTAAATGAAGAACATGAATCTATAACTCAACTGAGTATGACCTTCCTATAACCAAGGACTCATACTTACATCAATCACCTAACCAAGTGGCTAAGTGGGATTACATTTTTGACACTACCACCCAACCAAGTGGGATTACATTTTTGACATGACCTCAAAAGTCCATACATGGTTGAATATGACAATTATTACATCATAGATATCCACATGAACTTTACATCAAATGATATATATGCAATTAATAACTAAGACCAAAAGATCTTAATAGTAGCACAATTTAGCAACCATAATGCCAACAATGCATTATATTTTGCAAGGCTAATTCTCCCCCTGAACCTATGCTATATCTTCATTGTCAACAACTCATTCATCAAAGCATCTTCATCAATAAGATAAATATCAATGAGAAAAACATAACTCAATACCATATCAGCAGACTGTACCCATCAACACTAGACCAAGAAAAATCAAATCATAGTTGTCAGTAGCATGTTAGAGGCTGATCTTGAGTTTGTCCCACTATCTTTCTATTAGAGTAAAACATACATGGCTGACTGCAAAGAAACTCACGTATGTACGTGACTATACTTCATGAAACCCATGTACAGAAAGCAACATTATGAATTTTCACCTATAGACTGAGCAAACTAGATTAATAGCAAAATGAGGCAGAGACAAATCCTAGCTTTTGTCTGAGATATTCAAATGCTCCTTTGGGAAGAGGTTTATTAAATATATCAACAACTTGTTCTTTGGAGGGAACATGCTCCAATTTAAACTTTTTCTCAAGCACTTGTTCTCGTAGAAAGTGATACTTAATTGGAATATGCTTGGTCTTGGAGTGCATATTAACATGATTTTTCAAAATAATAACACTTGTATTATCACATAGGATGGAGATGGGTGGAAAAAATTTGATTTGTATATCTTGTAATGCTTGCATCATCCAAAGAAGTTGTGTGAAATAATATGCAACAACCACATATTCTGCTTCCACTGTAGATAAGGCAATGGAATTTTGTTTCTTGCTGAACGAAGATACCAATCGGGGCCCCATGTAAAATGCACCTCCACTAGTTCTTTTTCGGTCATGAGCATTTCCAGCTCAATCTGCATCTGTGTATGCATGAAGGGTAAGATTTGCTTCTTTAGGATACCATAGACCAAATTCTTAGGTTCTTGGAGATATTTGAATATTCTCTTTACTTCCTGAAGATGTGATTGCTTTGGATTGCCTTGGAAACTTCCAACAATCCCAACTGCATGCATGATATATGGTCTGGTACTTGTTAGATAAAGCAAACTTCCAACCATATACCAGTACTCTGGTTGGTTTACTATGGGAGAATCATCATTAGAACCAAGGCTACATCCTGTCATCATGGGAGTACATACATGTTTGCATTCTTCCATCCCATACTTCTTCAAAATCTACTTGAGATATTTTGTTTGTGAGAGAAAGATGCCATATTTTGCTTGTTGCAATTGTAGACCAAGAAAATAGGTTAGTTCCCCAAGTAAAGACATTTCAAATTCTTGTTTCATAACAGAAGAAAATTTTTGGCTCATAGATTATTCATTACTACTAAAGATGATATCATCAACATAAACAACAAAAATTAGTAGTTTATCATCCTCAATTTTTGTGTACAAGTTGATGTCTGTGGATCCTTTTGTGAAAACTTTTTGTTGAAGATATTTGTCAAGACGATAATACCATGCCTGTGGAGCTTGTTTTAGCCCATATAAATCCTTTTTGAGTTTTCATACAAGGTTTTCATCATTCCCCAAAATGAATCCTTCTGGTTGTTCAATATATACTTCTTCTTCTATATCTCCATTAAAGAAAGCATATTTTATATCCATTTGATAAACTTTGAAATGTCGAAAACTTGAAAATGCAAGAAACATTGTTATGGCTTTGCGTCTGGCTACTGGTGCAAATGTTTCTTCAAAGTATATACCTTCTTGTTGAGCATAACCTTTACGAACAAGTCTAGCTTTGTTCCTAATTACCTCTCCATTTTCATTCAACTTATTTTTGAATATCCATTTTGTCCCAATAACATTTTTATCATGAGATCTTGGAAACAATTCCCAAGTATCGTTCTTCTCAATTTAATCAAATTCTTCATCCATGGCCTTAAACCAACATTCATATTTACTAGATTGATTTACATTTTGTGGTTCAATGGTGGATAATAAGTCTAGATAACTAGGGTATCCTACAAGGGTTTTTTTGTTTGTACCCTAGATTCCTTTTCTCCTAGAATTTGAGTTTCTGAATGATTCTTTTGAACATACCTGGATGGAGCCTTTTCTTTGTTTGATGTGTATTATTTTGCTGCTTCCTTAGTTTCTTCTTTTATATCATTGTGATTTGATGTGGGAAAACATTCATCATCATCATCCTCTTTTGCTAATGTTAGTGTTTTGGGATATGTGCATGCTTCATCAATCACAACATCAATACATTCAACAATTTTTTGAAGTATATTTTTGTAACATTTGTATCCTTTGCTTGTAGATGAGTAACCAAGAAGTATTCCTTCATCTGCTCTAGTTTCAAACTTAACAAGTTTTTCATCATTACTTTTCATGAATTTTTTTTTTCCAAAAACTCTAAAATTCTTTATAGTGGGAGGCTTACCATACCAAATTTCATACAAAGTTTTATCACTACTCACATGAACATGAGCCTTGTTGAGAATATTTACTGCAGTATGTGCAACTTCACCCTAGAAGGTGTCAGGAGTTCCAGACTCATCAAGCATAACACGAGCCATTTGTCGAATAGTTCTATTCATTCTTTCTGCCATGTCATTTTGTTGAGGAGTTCTAGCTACAGAAAATTGTTGTTTATGCCATGTTGTTCACAGAAATCAAAGAATTCATCTCATATGTATTCTCCTCCTTGGTTAGATCTGAGACATTTGATTTTTAGATCTAATTCATTTTCAACTAATGCTTTGAAGACCTTAAATTTTATTATCGAATTCTTCATATTTGTGTTTCAATAAACTGATCCAACAGATTCTAGAAAAGTCATCAATGAATAAGATATAGTATTGTTCTCCACGAGGTGACTTTTTCCTCACTGGTCCACACAAATAAGTATGTATAAGTTCAAGAGGCTTACTTGCTGATCCTTCTTTTCATTGAATTGAACTCTAGTTTTCTTACAGAATTGACATGACTTACATATGGTACTTTCTAGTAGGGTGATGTTCGGTAGATCACGAACAACTTTGAGCCTACTTGATTTTCTTATTTGAGAGAAGCTTAGATGTCCCAACCTTCTGTGCCATAACCATTTTTCCTCTGACTTGCTTAGATAACATTGTTCTTGTCCACCTTTCAATATATACATATTTCTCAGGGTTCTTGTTCATTTTATTATGGTCTTTTATGTGTCAAGTTCACGAACCACACATTCTTTTGATTAGAATACCACCTAATTTACTTGGTAGCACATTTTGCTAACACTCAACAAGTTATGATTTAATCCATCAACATACATAACATTACTAGATTTAACCTTTTTTTTTTAGAAAAGAAGAACCTTTACCCTTAATGACAGCAGGTGAGTCATTTCCAAAAGTGACATTCTTTTCTTTCTCTAAAGAATTGTATGAAAAGTTTATCTTTATCACCTTTCATGTGTTTTGAGCATCCACTATCAATGTACCATTGATTTTCTTGTCCTTTTGCAAACAATTTTATGCCACAACTTTCAAATTGTAACTCCTTCCTCTTCCATACCTTAGAAGTTTTTGGTATTTTCTCTTTTTGAGATGTTGGTTGTAATTTGCTCTTGCATTCAAATTCTTCATGTCCAAATTTATTGCAAAATGATCATTCAATTTCATATTTAAGAGGTGAGAAGTTATTATAAGTGTTCTTCTTGACTCCTGTCTCATTCCTTTGTTTTCTTGCTTCTCTAGTCATGATGGTTTTGTATGCAACACATTGAGCAACCTTATGACCAAAATTATGACATGAGAAACATTGTCCATTAAAGAATAAATTTATATGATCATAGAATCTTCTGGTGTTGTTTACCTTTTGAATGGTGCTTCTGTTGTTGTTCATCCTTGGATTAGAGTGAACATGATTTTCCCGTGGAATGTCTTTATTCTTTTGCTAAGGATTGAAGCTTTTGTTGACTGGTTTTTGCTACATTTAGATATTTTCCAATGGTGGCTGAATAATTTTCTATTTGAGATGTTTCTCCAGTGTATCCAAGACCTGTCTTCATAAGAGGAGAGAATTGTACCTTGATAATTTCATCTAAGGTTTTAGGTCCTTTAGCAAATCTAAGATTCAGAGTTTTTATTTTCTCAAGTTCCTTTCTTAGACTTACTGCTTCACATTCTAACTTCTCATTATGATTTTCCTTTTCTATGAATTGATGCTTCAATATATCTATGGCTAATCTGTTTTCTTCCAAGAAAATTTTGCGTTGAGTAATTTCTTCAAAGAAATATTTTTCCTCTAAAGCATCCAAAAAGTTATCATTAGACTCATTAGTATTTTTCTCAAAAACCATGAGTAATTCAAGATCTTGATCTGATTCTCGTTCTTCACTATATGACAATTGATCAATATCTTCATGACTATAATAACTTATTCTATTATCAAACCGTCTCCTATTACCTTTTGCAGTATCCTCCCCATTGTTATGGTTGTCTTTATGGGGACATTTAGCAGCATAATGACCAACTCTAGCACAAGAAAAACATTTGAAGGGAAGCTTACCTTTAAACCTTCCAATGCCCAGTTGAAGTTTTATTACAAAGTTAACCTCATCTTTTTATGATATATATCCTGATTCCTTTTGTTCTTCCTTTTCTTTTCCTTTTGTAGATGCTTTAAATGCAGCTTCTCTGACTTCTGAGGGACCTCCTTTCCTCATTTCAAAAGAAGTCAGGATCCCATGAAGTTGAACAATAGTAAGAGTTTGTAGATCCCGCTGTTGGCATTATGACACAGGTTTGGCACTATGACACAGGTGTTGTCCTTGATGGCAACTCACTTAGATGAAAGATCTTAGTTCATGCTCTCAGAATGAATGAAACAAAGATATACGTAGGTTCCCTTTGACCGAGGCACGTATACATGCGGGTTAGACGACCAAAAAGCGTGTATACGTATACACACACTTTCATGCAAGAAAAAGCGTGTACAAGTTGGAAAACTTGGTTTTGGTCCATGGTATTTGGTCCTTGGTATTTTGACCCATGGTGTTGGTCCAAGGTATCTTGTCCGAAGTGTTGACCCTAGGTATTTGGTTCAAGGTATTGCTTCTAAGTGGTTTTGGACCATGGTATTTAGTAAGGCCTAAGACTATAAAAGGAGGAGGAGATCATTAGGCAAAGGAACTCAAGCATTAAATATCTAATGAAGAGCAAGATCTAGACTACTGGTCATTGGGTTATGGTGCATGGCTAGATCTGAATCAAAGAGGAACCTGAGTGCTTGATGAAGGATAAGTTCTATTGATGGGTTAAGATCTTAAAACTTGAAGAGAAATATCTTTGTGTGGTTTTGATCTTTTATTATTGGCGCATATCGTAATCTGCAAATCTAATGACCTGGGTATAACTGATGTCTGATTAATTGCAAAGGTTAAATCATCCTTTACTGATCTGTACATAGGTTCAGTATATCAAAGGCGCGTATACATGCTGGTTCGACATTCCAAAACAACGTATACACAGGTTGGCCTTGAGAAGAGTGTGTATGCGCACAAGTTTGTCACATTGAAGTAGCATACATCTCATAGAATATGCTTTAGCTACTTTTGTTTTGTTGCTGTATTATTTTGGGTTCTGGCTTGGGTTCTGGTTACTGGTACAGTATTCTGGTTACAACTTTCATAGAAGAGATTGGTTGATTCAGTTTGGTTGGTACAAGGAGATTGGTTGATGTAGAAGTTTAATTGATGTTATTGATGGATCCAGTCTGAAAATTTATGAAACGAGGTCCCTGGAAGAAAAGAGAAGGTTGTATCCTTCTGTAGGTCAGCACCTACGTACTAGTAAACACATCAGCTAGTATAAGAGCTAAGGGGGTTGAAGCTCCCTTCCAGGAGAAACTGGAGAATGAGAGAAGGTTGTAGCCTTCTATAGGTAAAAGCCTGCATACTGGTATAAGACTACATCAATACAGAAACATTGTAGAAAGAAGTTTCTTATTAAAAGAAGATAGAGACAAATTGCAGCAGGTGGTTTTGACCCACATTGGGTTTCCACCTTATATCTTGTGTTCTTGTGTGTGATTGTCTGCTCTATTTTTACTGTACCTGGTTACTGTTTATATGGTTCTAATGCACAGATTAATGATCAACATCTGAAGAATTAACTAAATTATATGTTTGCAGGTTATATGCTAGTTTCCTTAAGTACAATTGCATATATGCGTAGGTTTCACTAACTGAAGTAGCGTATACAAATCTGATTGTGAAATGAAAAATAATTGACTTTCTAATACTGATTCACCCCCCCCCTCAGTATTATTTCCAACAATTGGTATCAGAGCAGGTCCTTCAGAAGAAGCTTGATCGCTTGAAGGAAGATCCATCATCATGAGTAACCAAGAAAAAGAAGGATCTATCAGACCTCCAATCTTTGATGGGAGCAACTTCGTCTATTGGAAGGTAAGAACCATGACATATCTTCAGTCTAAAGGAACAGATGTCTGGGAGATCGTAGAAGGAGGATATACCTTTCCCTCAGCTATTCCTACAGATGCAGCAGGTAAAAAGCAATATGAAACCAATGCTAAGGCTGTCAATATATTATTGGGGAGTCTGTTACAATCAAAATTTGTCAAAGTTATGCATCTCAAATCCAACAAGGACATATGGGACAAGATCGTTCTAAGATATGAAGGAGATTCTCAGGTAAAACGTGTAAAAGCACAAACTCTCAGAATACAATATGAAACTCTCAAAATGCACAATGATGAAAGTATAGCTAATTACTTCTTACGAGTAGATGAAATTCCTAATTGCATGAAGAATTTGTGTGAAGAGATAAAAGAAGTTACTTTAGTTGAAAAGATTTTAAGATCGTTGTCTACTAAGTTTGAATCCAAAGTGTCTGCCATAGAAGAAAAGCAGAATCTTCAGACTACTACTATGACATAGCTGCACGAAATATTAACTAGTTTTGAAATGAGAAAAGGAGGTCCATCAGATATGAGAGAAGCTACATTCAAAGTTGCAGGAAGAGAAGAATCAAGGCATATTTCAGAAGGAGAGGAAGAAGTAAACTTCGTCAAAAACCTTCAACGGGGTTCCAGAAGATTCAGAGGTAAACTACCTTTCAAATGTTTTGCTTGTGGAAGAGTCAGTCATTATGCTACCAAATGTTGTCATAAAGACAAGTTTGATAAAAGTAAAGAACCAACAAAATGGAATAGAAAACAAAGTGTAAGTAAGAAGAGTTACTATATGCATGAAGATAGCGATGGTCTATCAAACAATGATGAAGATGAAAATAGTGATAACTATAGACTTCTGATGGCTTTCGAAGATGATGATTTCTTGGATGCTTTAGATGGAGATGTTCCTTATGAAGAAATTTCTAAACTTAAAGTTTGTTTAGAAGAAAAGAATATGATTATAGATACTCTGACATTTCAACTTGATGAAAGGGAAAAACACAATGAAAAATTAGAATGTGAAATTGTGGGTCTAAGAAAAGATATTGAGAAAACAAAAGCTCTCAATCTCAGATTTGTGAAAGGATCAAAAATTTTAGATGAAATTATCAAAGTACAGCGTTCTCCTCAGATAAAAATAGGTCTTGGATATACTAAATAAGCATCTCAAGCACCAAATCCGTCAACCTCCAAAAGCTATCTTGATGCAGCAAAGAAAAGTGAACAGTTCAACAATCGTCAGCAAAGGCATAAAGCAGATCACCAGGTAAATCGGGTCCAACCTACTTCAAGGATGAACAGAAGCTACAACCAACCTCAGGTAAATCATACTCAATTTGCTTCAAGAATGAATGCCAATGGAAACTACAATCACCAGGTCAGTAGGGTTGATAATCGCAGGAATTTCTTTAATGGCCAATGTTTCTCATGTCATAACTTTGGACACAAAGCTGCTCAATGTGTTGCTTACAAGACCATCATGACTAGAGAAGCACAAAATCAAAGGAATGTGACTGGGATCATGAAAAGGACCTACAATAACTTCTCTTCTCTTGAGAATGAAATAGAATGCTCTACATGTAACAACTTTAGTCATGAAGATTCTGAATGCAGGAGTAATTTTCAACAAACATCTCAAAAGGAGCAGACTTCATTGGGTCCCAAAACATGGAGAAAGAAAGAACCGCAAATAGAAAGATGTGGTATAGCTCTATATGCTGAAGGACAAGAAAATCAATGGTACATCGACAGTGGATGCTCGAAACACATGACAGGTGATAAAGAAAAACTTCAATCATATAATGCCTTAGAGAAAGAAAAGAAGGTCTCATTTGGTAATGACACTCCTGCTGTCATAAAAGGTAAAGGCTCTATTCTCTTAAAAGAAAAGGTTAAAGCTAGAAATGTTATGTATGTTGATGGTCTAAAGCATAACCTTTTGAGTGTAAGTCAAATGTGTGATCAAGGAAATGAAGTAGTATTTCGATCAAATGGATGTGTTGTTCATGAGCTTGATACAGGTGAAACTGTGATCAAAGGTATAAGAACTCCAAATAACTTATACATACTCAAGGGAGGACAACAACAGTGCTATCTAAGCAAAATTGATGAACATTGGCTATGGCACAAAAGATTGGGGCATTTAAGCTTCCCTCAAGTAAGGAAAGCATACAAATATCAAGTTGTTCGTGATCTTCCTGATATCTGCATTCCAGAGAATACAATATGCAAATCATGTCAATTTGGTAAGCATACCAGGGCACATTTCCTTGAAAAGGAAGGATCAGCTAGTAAGCCTCTTGAACTTGTTCATATTGATTTATGTGGTCCTTCAAGGAAAAAGTCACGTCGTGGAGAAGAGTACTTTATATTGCTCATAGATGATTTTTCTAGAATGTGTTGGACAGGACTTTTGAAGCACAAAGATGAAGCATTTGAAAAATTCAAATCCTTCAAAGCTTTGGTTGAGAATGAATCAGATCGTAAAATCAAATGTCTCAGATCTGATCGAGGAGGGGAATTTACCTCGGATGAATTCTTTGAATTTTGTGAAGAACATGGAATAAGAAGGGAATTCTCCACTACAAGGACTCCTCAACAAAATGGAGTGGTAGAAAGAATGAACAGAACGGTTCAACAAATGGCTCATGCTATGCTAGATGAATCTGGAACTCCTGCAACCTTTTGGGTGAAGTTGCATTTGTTGCCATCACTATCTTCAACAAAACAAACGTTCGGGTAAACAACACTCAATCTCCTCATGAACTTTGGTATGGTAAGACTCCTACTATAAAATATTTCAAAATTTTTGGAAGCAAATGTTACAGCAAAAGGACTAATGAAAAACTTGGCAAGTTTGAACCTAGATTTGATGAAGGCATTCTCCTTAGCTACTCTTCCTGAAGTAAAGGATATAAGTGCTATAATAAAAGACTTGGGAAAATTGTTGAAAGCATTAATGTTGTGGTTTATGAAGCAAGAAAAAATCCAAAGCAGGTAAAAACTGAAGAGGATGAAGAAGATGAGGACTATCCTGAAGAAGAAACCAATGAAGCACTAGAAGAATAGAGAATGGAAGAATAAAAGACTCCATCTAGGTATGTTCAGAAGAATCATCTAGAGACTCAAATTTTGGGGCAGAAAGAGGCAAGTGTGCAGACAAGAAGAACCATTTCAAAAGCTTCAATCTATCTAGCATTTCTTTCCTCCATCGAACCACAAAATGTACATGAAGCATGCAAAGATGAATGTTGGGTCAAGGCCATGAATGAAGAGCTTGAGAAAATTGAAAAGAATGATACTTGGGAATTAGTTCCTAGACCTCATGATAAGAATATCATTGTAACCAAATGGATATTAAAAAACAAGCTGAATGATAATGGAGAGAAGTTATTAGAAACAAGGCTAGACTTATTTGTAAAGGATATACTCAACAAGAAGGTATAGATTTTGAAGAATATTTTGAACCTGTTGCTAGACTTGAAGCCATAAAAAATGTTTCTTGCTCTTTCTAGCTTTTTGAACTTCAAAGTATATCAAATGGATCTAAAATTTGCCTTTCTTAATGGAGATTTAGAAGAAGGAAGTATATATTGAGCAACCGGATGGGTTCATCCTTGGAAATCATCCAAAACTTGTATGTAGACTCAGAAAAGCTCTCTATGGTCTAAAACAAGCTCCAAGGACCCAGTATTATCGTCTTGACAAATACCTTCATGAACAAGGTTTTTCAAAAGGATCAACTGATAGCAATCTATATATGAAAATTGACAATGATAAATTGCTAATACTTGTTGTATATGTTGATGATATTATTTTTGGTAGCAATGAAGAAGCCATGAGTCAAAACTTTACCTTGGTAATGCAGAAAGAATTTGAAATGTCCCTACTTGGTGAACTCACATATTTTCTTGTTTTACAAGTTCAACAACATAAAGATGGTATATTTCTATCATAAACCAAGTATCTCAAGCAGATCTTGAAAAAATATGGTATGGAAGACTCTAAACCCATACCCCTATGGTAACAGGATGTAGCCTCAGCGCAAATGATGAATCAGCAGCAGTTCATCAACCAACCTACAGATACATGATTGGTAGTCTACTCTATCTAAAAGGTACCCAACCAGACATCATTCATGCGGTAGGAATAGTTGGAAGATTCCAAGAAAATCCAAAGTAATCACACCTTCAGGTAGTCAAAAGGATATTCAAATATCTTCAAGGAACTCAAAACTTTGGGTTATGGTATCCTAGGAATACAGATCTTACTCTTCATGCATATATAGATGCAGATTGGGAAAGAAGTGTGGATGACAGAAAGAGCACTTGTGGTGGCGCATTCTATATGGGTTCTAGATTAGTATCTTGGTTCAGCGAGAAACAAAGTTCAATTGCATTATCTATAGCTGAAGTAGCATATGTGGCTGCTGCATCTTGCTGCACACAACTTCTTTGGATGATGCAAACTTTACAAGACATTCAGATCACATGTACTCCACCCATCTCCATTCTATGTGATAATACAAGTGCAATCAGTATTTCAAAGAACCCAGTTATGCATTCAAAGACTAAGCACATACCTATCAAATATCATTTTCTCGGGAACAAGTGCTTGAACAAAAGGTCAAATTGGAGTATGTTCCATCCAAAGAACAAGTTGTTGATATATTCACCAAACCACTACCCAGAGAGACATCTGAATACCTCAGACAGAAGCCGGGAGTAGTTGATGCATCATCTTGCTACTGAAATTTATCTGTTTTAGAGGAAAATGGTTGTGCGTGAGTTTCATGAAGCGTATCCGTGTACATACACTGATTTCTATGTGTACAGTCACGTATTTGTTGACTTGAAGAAAATCAGTGGGCCAGACTCAGGATGAACAGAGTCTGATATAGTTTTGTCAGAGACCATCCGGCATAGGTTCAGGGGGAGCATATACTTCTAAATTCATTGTTGGCATTATCTTAGAAGATCTTGGTACATTTTCACAGTTTTTTTCATAGAACAAGTGCAGAGGGAGATAATGGTTAATGGTGTCTAACAAATGTTGCAGATGATAGTTATTGATGACTATCATAATCTTGTTTTATATATTTCATCTCTATGTCATGTATATCTTTTATTATCAAGGTCATGTAACGGCCTATTTTGGTTTCCCCACTATGCCTGGGATGAATGATGTAATGTTCTTGTTTTGACATATATAAACTTTTGGTATATCCCCACTTGGTTGGGAGATGGATGTATGTATGAATATTGGGTCTTATTCTTCTTGTAAGAACATCTTTTTGTAGATATTGCTTACAGAAAGGGGAAGCATGGACAACACTCTTCAGCAAATCATACAATTCAGCATGTACTCAGGGGGAGCATAACCCTTTACCCTTGATGACAAAGGGGGAGAGTGACTTGGGGTTGCCATCAAGTCCAAAGGGGGAGATTGTTGGCATTATGACACAGGTGTTGTCCTTGATGGCACCTCACTCAGATGACAAATCTTAGTTTACGCTCTCAGAATGAAGGAAATAGAGATATACACAGGTTCCCTTTGACCAAGGCACGTATACATGCGGGTTAGATGACCAAAAAGCACTTATACATATACACACACTTTCACGCAAAAAAAAGCGTGTACAAGTTGGAAAACTTGGTTTTGGTCTATGGTATTTGGTCCTTGGTATTTTGACCCATGGTATTGGTCCAAGGTATCTTGTCCAAAGTGTTGACCCTAGGTATTTGGTTCAAGGTATTGCTTCTAAGTGGTTTTGGACCATGGTATTCAGTAAGGCCTAAGACTATAAAAAGAGGAGGAGATCATTAGGCAAAGGCACTCAAGCATTGAATATCTAATGAAGAGCAAGATCTAGACTACTGGTCATTAGGCTATGGTGCATAGCTGGATCTGAATCAAGGAGGAACCTGAGTGCTTGATGAATGATAAGTTCTATTGATGGGGCAAGATCTTAAAACTTGAAGAGAAATATCTTTGTGTGGTTTTGATCTTTTATTATTGGCGCATATCATAATATGTAAATCTGATGATCTGGGTATAACTGATGTCTGATTAATTGCAAATATCAAATCATCCTTTACAGATCTGTACGCAGGTTCAGTATATTAAAGGCACGTATACACGCCCGTTCGGCATTCCAAAACAGCGTATATCCTGGTTGGCCTTGGGAAGAGTGCGTATGCAAGCAGGTTTGTCGCATTGAAGTAGTGTACTTCTCATAGAATATGCTTTAGCTCATTCTGTTTTGTTTTTGTAGTATTTTGGGTTCTGGCTTGGGTTCTAGTTACTGGTACAGTATTCTGGTTACAACTTTTAGAGAAGAGATTGGTTGATTTAGTTTGGTTGGTACAAGGAGATTGGTTGATGCAAAAGTTTGATTGATGTTATTGATGGAACTAGTCTGAAAATTTATGAAACAAGGTCCCTGGAAAAAAAGAGAAGGTTGTATCCTTCTGTAGGTCAACACCTACGTACTAATAAACACATCAGCTAGTACAAGAGCTAAGGGGGTTGAAGCTCCCTTCTAGGAGAAACTGGAGAATGAGAGAAGGTTGTATCCTTCTACAGGTAAAAGCCTGCGTACAGGTATAAGACTGCACCAATACAGAAACATTGTAAAAATAATTTTCTTATTAAAAGAAGATAGAGACAAATTGCAGCAGGTGGTTTTCACCCACATTGGGTTTCCACCTTATATCTTGTGTTCTTGTGTGTGATTGTCTGCTATATTTTTATCGTACCTGGTCACTGTTTATATGGTTCTGATGCATAGATTAATGATCAACATCTGAAGAATTAACTAAATTATAAGTCTGCAGGTTACACGCTAGTTTCCTTAACTACTAGAAAGGAACTCCAACCCCTTGATTTGATTACCAACTACTACTAGCAGGAAGCTTTGACTTCCTCACTGAAGGCTCTAACCCTTAACAACATATGTGGACCATTTTTCATACATTTTCACTCTGGATCCACCTACTTTAATACATCACAACTTGTAGATCAACCGAAGAAAAAACCAACTTAATTAAAAAAAATAGTGAGATGACTGTAACCAGAACACATAACTAAACTCAGAATACTACATCAACACACAGAATCAACTGCAACCCTGATCATTCATATGCCAACATGTATACACTACTTCACTTAAGGAAACTAGCATGTATACATGCTTTTCTGTAGAGCAACCTGTGTACAGATCTCAATATATAAAAAACTTATAATTCTGAATCAGACACAGAGTTGACCAGAGATATTCTGAAATATTATATTAGCTTACAGAACCCTCATACAGTTTACAAAATCAATAATCTTTTCAACCAATACACATGTAACCAAATTCAACTTCATCATTCAATCAGTTCTACTTCAAACATTATCACTCAACCCAGATCAACATGAGGAAATCATTGATAGACAATAGAGATACAACAACACTGATCAGGTTGATCAATCATTTATGAACATAAACCCTTCATTTATGTACGCGACTTTGAAGAAATGAACCCGCGTGTATACATGACTTAACTGAGACCAACCTATGTATAAATCTCCAAATTTTGACCTAAAATTGTGCAACTCTTTAGAATTTTAGAAATACCCAGATCATAATATTTAGAAATAAAAGCATGCATCAATACTTATATCTAGTCAATCCATGAGAAAATCATACAATGGAAAGTCATTTCAGGTCTCATGATCCTGATCCATCATTGTATTCATCGGTGCATAATTATTTCAGATCTATGTGTCAACTATGGCCCTTACAATGCAAATATACTTTAGATTGAAGTATTCATCAAAAACCCTTTCACATGCACACTTATCACTTTGATCTTCACCTCTTTATATATTTAGAGGCTTAGCCAATATCATGAGTCAAAACTACACTAGTGTCTGTGGTAATCTTGGACAGGATCAAGTAACTGTTACTCCACTCAATATTGTGGGATAATACCATGGAAAGGACCCTTGGTATTCTTAAATTAGTTCTCTAGATTGTACGCAATTTTTCTTATTTTTACGTGTGTGTATAAGCGACTTGGCCTTGACGAATCCGCGTATAGATCTTCAAATATTCACCTTTATCAAACTTGTGATTCTGATCTGTAAACCTTTGTCCGATCATTCTGTTATTCTATTCCCTTACTCTGTCACCTCTGAGCTGACCTGTGGATTCATCTAGTTGCCATATACTTGTTCTATTACAAGTGAGTTTCCATCAAGGACAACACATGCATCATAATGCCAATAATTTCTGGTGGGATGATGAGTCTGACTAATTTTGAGATTAGCGCCCCTAATTATAGATTAATTAATTTTTAAACTTCTTCTTATTTAGGATACATTTTGGGTCAGATATATTCTTATGAACATTAAACCATTTAAATCATTAACTATTATACAAATACTCACTTTCTGGGTGCATTTGAAAAATTGGAAAATTCAGGTGCTAGATCTACATAATGGCCATTAGAGGTCGACTAATAATTCAACATAATGGGCACACACACCCACAAAGAGAAACAAACACACCCACACACACACACACACACACATAATGAACCCATCCTAGTCACTCCTGAGGGTTGAACCCGCAACGTGCGCATGTTCTACCAACTCTACTCCACAATGGGGCTTGTTAAGCCATTCAACTCAATTCACTATACATTGTATGTTGTGACCGCAATGGGGTTTAGGATTTGGACCACCCCATCGAGCCAAGTCAGACTCAATGCATTTGAGTTGCTAATCACAACCTTACGGGACTAGGACATGAATCACCCCCTTACTCTAAGTCAGATTCACCAGTTCAATCCACTAGTTCCAAAACATCTAAACACGGTTCGATCCACCACTTGAAATCTCAATGAGTTCAGTACCGATGCATTCAAAAACAATTCGATTAACCAAACCAAGTTAGACTCAATGTGTGAACATATCATATCATTCCACCAATCTCCTTCAGTAAGATTCAATACTCTATTTGATGAGAGTTCTCAAAATGAAACTAGACTTCTACTGATTCAATCCACAATCTTTATGGTGATGACAAATACTCTTTTTGAAACCAAATTTTCATAAATGAATCAACTTCAATTCACAAATATTGTTGATATTTTTGGTTTCAATTGAAATTTAAATGAATCAAAGTATAATTTATATTTATATAAGGCTAGTGGTCCTAGCCCTCATTGGGTTGACCCTGAGTGCCCATCAAACTTACAATTCAAACTAACCAACCAATGGAACAATATAACCAAGTTTAGTAACCATCCAGAGCTCAAGCTCTATGTGACCATGCCCGTATGACTATAACCTTAGTGTATTTGGTCATTCCTCTGATGATGTCATCATGACATCATTGATCCATGTGACAACTTGTGAGGCGTGTCACATGTCATGTTGTTTCAAACCTATTTCCAACCGAAAAGTGCTATTGTTTCAATGCCACATGATAGCCCCTGGTGGAACTAGATTATCACGATGAAATCAATAAGATCCATGTCATCATTTAATATAGTTTTTCCACGTGCCTATATCGAGTTGGTCTTGGCAAATATGTTAAACATTGTGCTACGTTTCTTTCATTTAAACGTTAACTTATCAGAGGTACCATTGATATATCCTGAACATGAACACCCTTTAACAATGTTAAAACATGCACACATTTCTTTTCTTGAGGCCATTTATCTTCACTGACAATGGTGGATATGCTTAAAACTTTCCCACTATTTAAACTTTTAATAATTTTGGTTTTACCCTATAATTTTCCCTTTTAAATTTGTCCCAACCAATGCTAATTTTAAACTATCCATAACTTCTCATCTAAGAGGAGTTTTTTTGAGAAGGATATAACATTGGAAAGGTATCCATAAGCTATACAAAACCATGCTATTTTTAGGATATTTTTATTATCGTAACTTCATAAAAAACTTGAATAAATTCAAGCACCCATATCTTCATGTAATAAGACCTTGCGAAAGGTTCAAATGTCATATTGCTTCACAAAGAGTCTTGTTGCTTCTTTAATCATCAAGAATGGTCCTACTGTGGCTATCCCATACATCCCTTTTGACACCAATGGCATCTTATTGTCATCAATGACAACATTATGTGCAAAAATATACCCCTTTAGAATTGATGGAAACACCCCTAGACATTGATGGTCATTGAATGTAAAAAAAATTCAAGAGATCCTCTTGAAGTGCTACAATCTCTCATTACTCAAGTGTAAGTGTAATGCTTGTAACATATCCCTATTCATATTCCTTCTTCTTATTACATCAATGTCTGCAATTTCTCTCTCTTTGACATCAATGGAAAAAGGTCACATATATCTATAGAAAGTTTCTGTGTTGATGATCTTGTATGGGTACCTATTCATGGATGATCATGTGGACTTGACTAAACCAAGCTCCTTTCTTACTAACATACAGTCTCCCCCTAAGACCATGCTTCCATTGCATACTTATGATTGTTTATATTGTCCCCATGGAACCATGCTTCCACTGTTATCACCCAAAAAATGATAACCTAGCCATTTCTTACTAGGTGGATCAAAATACACCATGTAGGATTAATTTTACCATGGTAAAGCCACTTTCACCATAGGAAATAATTTAGTAAATCATTTTTCCTAAATTATTTCTCATTAAAATTATAAGAAAAAAAAAAACTCATAAGAATGTTTAAATAAATATATATTTATTCAATATTATATAGGAATAATAATTAAATCATTATTTGATAATTATTCCTCGTCACGTTTTGACTAAATCACCTTGGAATAATTAAATAAATTTATTTATTATCCCTTATTTTTATTTTTAGAATATTTGTTAAACCATTATTTACTAATTATTTCAAATTCACACTTTTTTTAATTATAAAAAAGTGATTAATAAATCATTTTTAGTTGTTAATTACTTCAACCGCTTTCTAAATAAAGATATTTGACCATTCTAAATATCTTTTCCCTCACAAATATAATAAAGTATTCACAACGGCTAGTTTTTTATTTCGTCAATAATATTTTATTATTTTCTAATTCCTAATTTCCCTCAATACTTTGTTATAAATAGAGGATTTTTTTCATTCATTATTCACCTTGATCATTCTCATTGTCACCACTATCATCTCATCACATTTGAGCTCCAACTTGAGTTCAAACTATTTTCGGGTTTTTTTTTCCATTGCAAGTTGAGAGAGAGAAACATACCACATAAGAAAAAGGGCCCATCTTGCGGAGTGGGATCTATAGACCCATGTTGTAAATATTCCTCACCAAGCGTTTTAATAAAGTTATTATTCATTTGAACTCCTCCACTGGGTTCTTGCAGTGTCATTTATTGCTGCTATATGTTTTGGGCTTGCATCATATATCTTATTGCATGGTTTTCTCATGCTTTATTGTAGATCTGAAGCATAGAAGCAACAATTTTTTGTTGTTGGGGTCACTTGTCACCAATGGCTTAAGTGAAGTGTTTTTGGTACACATAGTAAGAATTTTCATACTAACAAATGGCGAATCTGCTGGGGAATTAGCTACTTAGTCACTAACAAATGGTGAGTCAATGGGTGTAGTAATTCAAAACCTTGTGACTACTGTTTTAGCTATCTTTAGTGTTTTTACAACTATTTTTAGCCCTCCCAATTTCTATTTTCACACCTCCTTTCTTTTTTGGAAAATTTTATGTTTTTGTTTGGGTTCCACATCTTTCAACATGTCATAGGTACCAACCAAGTAGGAGATGACACATTCTAGGTCAGATTTGCCAAGTGAGAAAAGAGGGAACAAAAAAAAAAATTGGCCCTTTTTCTGTACCTAGAGCACACTTTTCAGCCTAAAAATTGTGCCAACACACTTTTCAGGTCAGTTTCTGCACGCCATAGTTTTTTCGATTTTTTTAAATTTTGCTAAGACTATTGCGTGTGTGGCAGGAAGGGTTCTTGTTATTTCTTGAGGCACATATAGGCCTATATCCACTTAAAGTTTTCTCATAGAGGAAGGAAAGATTTCCCTAGAGTTTAGAGTACACCTCCTTCATTTAGAAAGAGAACTAATGAGTTGAGGAGTGTAGTTTGCAGCATTTTCAACCACTATTTTTTAGGGTTTTTTCCACTGTTTTGCAACCCTTTTGGATAGGTTTCTTCAATATTTTACTCCATTTAGATTTTGGTGTTTCCTTTCCCCCTTAGGATCCCCTTGTGTATCCTAGTTTTCAAAGCTTCTTGCCTGTCCTTTTACAACATTTTCAACTCTGATTTTTGCTAGCTTTCTCCAGCATTTTCAGCTACCCTTTGCTTTTAGATCCCAGTCCCTTAGACATTAGATCTTTTGGCCATTTTTTATGTCTTTGATTTGATTTTTTTTCCTTCACTTTATTAGCTGATTGATATCCTTATTTGATGAGGGTTAGTCAATTTTCAACATCATTTACAATTTTCAGCACTTCATTTTCAATAGCAAATGTCATCATCAAAACATAATTAATTAACTCATCCACTTGACACATTATTTCACATGCACACAGTCTAAGCAGACATGAGCTTGGTTAACACTGCCAAGCCAAGACTTGAAACAAGCCACCATAACAATTCAACTCACACAAGTTAAGCCCACTTGCGTGTCAGGGCCAAAAGAATCTTTTTAGTTAGGTGTAGGATCAATGGGATAGGATTCCAATAACACCCATTGATTGCTTACATTGAGAAAAAAATTTGACATATTAGGGAACTTAAAATCCTTCACCATCCCACAGTCCAAAGTCGGAGTGCGTCAGAAATGTGATATAGAGGGCATTAGGCTAGATCACGGTGCGAGCAGTTCTCCTCGAGGCTACCCAACTAGTGGTAGGAAATTCCATTCCATGGTTGATTACAAAGAAGCTAAAGACTCTACCAACCATGTGGGGAAAAGGTAACCCTAGTGGCCAATCTTAGGAAAACACCCTATAGGACTAGATGTCGGCAAGCAACTGGTCCTCTACCCCACCTTCCTCTAGACAACTCTACTTGCAGAGATCCAATTCTGTCAAGTAAGAAGTCTTTTAGAAGGCCATATGAAACAGTAGAATTAGGATTTTTTTGAGGATTTAGATCACCTTTAGTCTAGAGGTCATTTTTTATTTGATAGGTCATGTTTGATTGAATTAGAGTAACATATCATTATAGTTAGTTTACACTTTGAACAATAGAACTAGGTGTTTGTTTGTTGTTTGTTGCTTTTTTTATCATATCACAACCCTTTAGTCTCTTGAGTCATCTTTGTATTGACACCATTGTTCCTCCTAGGTGTTTACCGCAGAGACTTCATTGCCTTCACCCCCATTTTACTTTATCACATCTTACTCCTCCTCGTCGAGTTAGAGTTCATCCTCCTAGTCCTCCATTGAGTTCCCATACTGACTCTAGTTCTTCTGATTCATCTAGTTCTTCCTCTGATTCCACGTCTTGCCAACCCCACATTGCCACCATGTCAGGCACCAATGTGCGTGGTGGAAATTAAGGTGGTAACCAAGGTAACCCCAGGAATCAGTAATATTTTATAAAGAAAGAATCAAAGCATCTTGTAACTCCTCACCTGTCACATTTGTTTCATGATTGTTTTCTTGCTGTGCATCTCCTTCTTTTCCCTTCCGAGATCTACAATCTTTCTTTAGGTGTCCTTTCTTTCCGAATTTCCAGCACACTATCCCCGATCTAGACTTGGATCTACCTTTCCTTGATTTACTGCGATATCCTAAGCTCTTTCTTCTTTCCATTTTTCTTCCACTAGACTCTGCACTCAAAGCATTACCCGATGTCTCAACAGAGCTTTTCCGTTGCATTTCCTGGCTAAGGATAGCACCGACAACATCATCAAACTTTAAAGTACTAGATCCAAAAACAGAGTTACTAATGGCCATTACTAAACCATTCCAACTTTCTGGTAATGAGCACAAGAATAACAGAGCTCTAACTTCATCATCAATGTTTACCCCTATAGAACATGACTGACTTGTAACAGTATTAAAATCATTTAAATGGTCTACAATAGATCCACCTTCCGACATCTTCATATTAAATAACCATTTCATAAGAAATACCTTGTTTGAGGCAGAGGGTTTTTCATATAGTTTCTCCAATGCCTTAATCAAACCCTCTATCGTTGTTTCCTTCAAAATGTTGAAGGCGACCAATGCTACGAGGCACAACCGTATTGTTCCAAGTGCCTTTCTATCAAGAAGGTTCCATTCTTCATCTGTCATTCCCATTAGCATCTTTGTTTTTCAGCCCAATGGTAGGTACAAATCTTTCTGATACAGATAATCTTCCATCTGCATCTTCCACAGCGAGAAGTTTTGGCCATTAAATTTCTCGACCCTAAACTTACCATCTTCCGCCATTTCTCCCACTCGAATGAGGAACCCTTCTTTCCTGCGAGTTTATCAGCCAAATAGACCTTCAGCTTTGATACCAGGTGTTAGAAAATTATATATTACAAAGCAATGGAACACATAAAATATTGCAGAAATATAAACACAGAAAACGCATAAAATAAGAGAGACACAGATATACGTGGTTCACCCAATTTGGGCTACATCCACCCTGAACAACCAGTCCTTCCTTTCTGTTATCCAACAAAATGAAGAGACACAACCTACATCAGATCCACTATAATATCCTCTGTTTTCTCTCACAATCTCACCTCTCTGATTCTCGCTTAGAGAATACACATATATTACACAGACTCAATACAATACCCTTATACAAAGGGAGGGGTTGCCTTCTAGGGTAAAAAACCCTAAACTAAACATAAGTTCTATCGTCAGATCATCTTCCTAATGAATGGCCCAGATTGACTAGAAATTACTATACTTTTATAAGGCAATTTTACATCTATTTTTAGCTTCGGGGGCGCTGCCACCGAAACCCCCCGCCAAGGGGGGGTTCCTGAAAGGTCCCAGCCGCCCCCCCTGGAGCCCCCCTGCAGTGAATATTTTATGGGTGGCGTTGCCACCCCATTTTGAACTGCGGTCCAATGTGGTGATACCTTTGAATACAGAAGATAATCAGGCTCCACACCCAACATGAACTCTGTAGGTGTGAGTTCTATCCATCATCAACTCATAACTTCTATAAGTGCGCTCATCGTGTCCCACAGAATTACAAAAGTTGCAGAACAATTGTTGCGAATTTTGTGTATACTTTTGTAACAAGTGACAATTGTTTGTGGCATGTTTTGCAGCTATTTGAAAAATTGCGCACCACAAAGCAAGCACCGCGCTAGGTCCTTCTTGTGCCTCTGGCCTTAAAGGCATCGATCCTCCTCTTGCGAGGTAATTTGTGAAAACTGGGTAGTGGTCCTTGTCATGAACCTGACCCTTTCATTTTACGTACCATACCTCTTCGTGCACTTTTGGTCGATTTGTCCTGTCCTATTTCAGACTCTGCATCTCAAGGCATAAGTTCTTTAGCTGCGTGTGGATCTGTTGAACTCCTAAGTTAGGATCATGCATCAGGGTCTCATGTAGCCTCATAGCAATCTCTAAGGCCTCTGCTTGAGTCGTTATCTTCTACTACAATAGCACACTCCTTAGATGTGGCATTAGCAAAGCTACAAACCACTCATGATGTTGTCCATCCGTTAGATTCATATTCACTTCACGAATTGTACATAGCCGCCTCTAATCTAGCTCCCAAGGAGTCTCGCCTGGTAGCATCGTGATCTCTTTGAATCCAATGATCGACTGTGCCTCAAACTTTTGCCTGCTAAATTCTCTATTTAGCACTACTTGGATATCTGTGATTCTCGCATTTGGATTATCATTGGAGTGCTTAATATACCAGGTTAGCGCGCAGTCCTACAGGGTGCTAACCAGTGTTGCTTTCTTTATATTATCATCTATAATTTGTTGCGCTTCCCATACAACCCTTACCACAAACCAGAATTGGTTTGGATCCTCATTTCCCAAACCTTTGAACACAGGCAACTTCACTGTGCTTACCATATTGAATCGTGGTGGTGGTGGAGGTGGTATGGGTGAAGATGGAGGTGATGGTGGTGAAGCTAGTGGCGATGTGGATGGAGGTGGTGTTCGCAGAATATTTTTCCTTATCAGATGGATTGCACTTCGTGGTTAGACCTTCACGAGCTCTTCCTTGTCCCCTTGTGGAGATGAAATCAAGGGGCTAGTTTCTGGTCTCTTATTTCCATCATTCCTGTAAGCTTTTCTAATTTTCATAGCCCCAAACATCAAGGTAACTACATGACCCTCTTTTCGCACAATAACATTTTAATCCAAGTATTCAAAGACTTTACGTACTTACCTCGCGATCCTTTGAGAAAGCATCACTCTGCCTTGTTGTAGCTAACTGAGGTGTCAACCACGAACTCAGTAATGAATCCTCTTATAATACGATCAAGCCAATGGTCAACGGTGTGCATGATCTTATCCTCCGATGCTTCCAACCTTCACACTAACTCTGGGGTCCACACAATATGACTATCAAGTTTCCACCTTCCTTGGCTATCTACTAACTTTGCGATCCACTCGTATAGCTCTGTGGGGAAGGACGCGAAGAAGATTTCGCGGATCTCCATGTACAAGTAGTAATCTAACCACTCTTCTTTAATAGTCGTGGGTTCCTGTTCTCCTGTGCTTCAAACTCATGAATTCTTTTGTTCAACTAGCCATCAATTTCCTTCTTTGTTGGATTCCAATGATATGACATCAAACATCTCTATGCAGATTCTGGTCCCGGAAACGGAACCATTTGTTGGCTTATGGGTGCCTGACCCAGGTTTAGAGTTATTTCGCCAAACAAATCCCTACACTAATATCCCTTTCAGCATTAGCCTACGAAGCGCAGACTGAAGCCTCACCTTAAGCAGTATGTGGGGATGTTGGAACCAAGTTTCTACACCATTGAGATGTATGAGATGTCGATTTAGTCCAACTAGATCTGTCTTCGTGCAGGTCGTTTCGCGCATTGTTCCACCCTTCAATACCTTCACGATCTATTATAATCATCTTTCACATAGCCCTAACTAGGGGCTGAGATGCTTTCACACTGCTAGGGAAGCAAACTGCACTGTTTCCCCAAACTACACCGCATATCATACTTATCTTCTTAACAGATCTTAGTTAACTCTATGTAAACAAATATTCTCTCTTGCATTCACTTAATTAATACAATTATACACATCTGCACATCATACAAGTATTAGAAATGAATTTCATACCCAAGATAACAAATGCATAAAACATGTAATAAATACACAGAAATGATAGGAAGTTTCTCTTTATTAATACTTCCAATTGTTACAGACTCGACTCACCCTGCGCACTTAGTTGCAGGGCTCTGTGCACTTGGCGGCAGACTACTAGGCCTCTGTGAACTCAACTTCAGAGCCTTCTCCTACTCTACAACCCAAAACTAGACTTTACTCCATAGATATATTTCACATACATCATATGTTCATATTTTCTTATTCCTGTTTTTTTTCTCTTAACTACTTACAACCTCGCTCTATTTATACAATCCCACGGTTCGTAGACCATGGGTAGATCTCTACAGCCGACATTACAATAAAAAACTAAGGGCGGATAACCCTATGAATCTTTTACAAACTACGCACTTTGCACCCAAAAATGCGGAGTCTTCACATCGGAATTACAGTCTTCGATCAAAATCTAGGCTCTAAGTCCCAAAACTTCCCTTGGGGGATCCCTCACCCAATAGTGCTAAAATTAAGGAAACTAAAAAAATGAAAGAAACAATAGTGAGGGTCTAAGTGGAATAGGCAGGTGGCCACCAATATCCACACATATTAAATAAAGACTCTTTTGACTCAAGAAAAATATTCTTTGACTAGACCAAAGCTTGAAGCATGAAATGCATGCTTGACCTAGATGACCAATACAAATAGAGCATGAAACCCATGCTTAAAAATAATATTTTTCTTTCTTGTTTTACTTGTAATATATATATATATATATATATATATATATATATATAATGACATGAGTACAATGAAATTATGAAGAGAGAAACTAGTTATATTTTCTAATGCTCACTCTTAACTAGGTAGGTATTCAAAGTTGTACAACCAGTACAAGTATTTTTATCAAACTGAAGAGTTCTCATAAGAAGAGTCAGATCGGTAAGCCATCATTAAGCATCAACATCACAAACAACATTTTCAACATAATAAGGCCTTAACTTGACATGTTATATTTATATCAGAGAAAAATGTTGGGAGGATTTATGTAAGACACCCCATCTGAATGTTCACTAGGTATGTCCTTTTAGGACTATTCTTATCTTGGATTCCTAATCCTAAAATATTATTGGTCCTCTTAAACCACTCTTGTCTTGGATACCTATTCAATCCTCAAAGAGTGTCGGTTAACAAGACTACTTCCTTTCTTAGATTCTATATCCTCGAGGAATATTAACCTCAGATGCATATCCAATCCTCCATTCTCCTTCCTATTTCCTTCACTAAGACTTAATAAGTCTTGTACATGACACACGAAGAATATGATGTCTTTAACATCACTCCCTCTCAACCTAGAGAAGATATCCTCATTCCCTCTTGATTTTGGAATATATCCTTGCTCATTCTTAAATATTTAATAAGACTTCTTACTCCCTCTAAACAATAGAGTAGATTTGTTTTTCTTACTTCCTTTCAATAAGGAAGCTTTCAAGTGTGTCTTCATCAATACATCCACTACTAGTCCTTCATGGATATCTTCAAGTAGCTACATGGCTCCTCCTATTCTTGAGATTTCATCTTTCTGAAGGTACTGGAGCAAAACTATGATAGGATTTGTGTCATCAACCTTTCACTACAGGGAAAATACCTTCTAGCAGAGCTTATAACGGAGGTTTTTAGTGTTATAAAATTGGAAAATTTTGTCAAAAAAACATCTAATAAAACATTCATTTGTGATAGTGGATGTTTTAGTGGAGATTACAATAGAAATTCATCATAACTAAAAAAAATATGGGTGGCCGGATGTTTTTTTAGCGGTGTGCTTCATGGAACAAGTAGCACCAATGTGCTACATTTATAAAAGCACCAGGGTTTCATACATAGCTAAAATAACCAAGGCACTAAATGTAAAGAACATTGGTGCCTGAAATGTATATTTCCACGGTGCGTATATATCAAAAATTACCCCATGGAATTCTTTTAGGGAATGACACTAGGGAAAGAAAAAAATTATTGTTGACTTGGAGATTTTATTTAAACTCATAGCACCAATGCATATGATTTGCATAAACACATCGATGCACTAAGGATACAAAACATTCAGTGATGTTAATTTTAATAATGTAATAGGGTTGGAAATAATATTTGGTAGCACCAAGGCGTTAGTTCTATGAAAGCACTAGTGCTTTAAGAATTACAATGCATCGGGGCACTAATTGAAAACAATACTAGTGCTTGAAGAACTAAATTCCCCGGTGTTGTCGTTTTCTGTAAAGGAACCAGTCATGCAAAAAAAATGTTGTAATGGTGCTTTTGTATAACAAAACACACTGGTGCATATTTATGTTAAGGATGCACCAATTTTTGTATGCGATTTCACTTTTTTGGAAATATCGACTTGTGACAATGCAATTATTGTAATTTTTTAAATTCATTATTCTTCAAAAAGTCGACATATCTCTTATAAAAATATTCATATAAATTAAAATTTGATTAGTGAATTTGTGTGTGATGTTTGAATTCATTTTTTATATTATTGGATTTCACATCTCTTCATTATAATGTTTAATTATCCATATATTTAATCAATGGTAACATTTCACAGTGACATTGGATAACACAATAGAATAAATTAAAATGTAATTTATTATATATCAATAACAAGCTCTTTATCATACAAAATGGGATTGTTATTGGTAACCGCTTGTCTTTCAATTGGGACACCATGTCAATTATATTAAACAAAACGTCTTATTTTCACAGACAATTATTTCAAAAAATATAACAGGTTGCATTGATATCTAAATAGATCATCATTTTCCGCTGGAACTACCGCTAGTGCTCTAGCTACTTCCATGACTTATTTGGACAAATGTTTTGTTCATTGCATTGATTGTTTTCGTCTTCTTGATTTTGTTCCATCTACAAACATAAAAATAAAGTGTAATGATTGTATCTACATTGGTGAGGACAATGAAAACTTAAATAAACAATATACATCATTATAAATCGAATATCAATGTACCATAACAAGAAGTGACTCATAAACTGTATACATGGTTACAATACCAAATCTCCATACTTTGTTTCCTACATGTTTTAAACCTCATTATAAATAATAGATTTAATATAAATAATTTTTTTGTTTTATAAATTATAAAGTCAGAGAAGTAAAACAACATAGATACTTACAAATTCCATAATTAATTTTTGAGATGCCAACATATACTCACAACCCATATTTAATCCAATGTCAATCAATTCTTCCAATGGCTCCTCTTTGTATGTTAGGACCTATTTGAAGACACTCAAGGATGGCTTTTGTAAAACCACTTAAAATATACAAAAATGGAACCTTGAGTTGTTATAAGGAAATATTAACAATTACTTGCAAACTTTGATATCAACCATTTTCTTCCTTGTCATCCTATTTTATGTGCTGAATAAGTTCCATTTCATTTTGTTTTCTACAAGAAAATACTTGAAAATTGATATTTAATGCTAAATAATTTTTTTTTATATACAAAATCAATCATGATTACATACATTTGAAGCAAGTTGTGGTTGAGATGGCTTCTCCTATGATGCAATTATGTTTATTTCTTTGACCATCTCCTTGTACACTTTTTTGGACATTCCTATTGGCATGTTTTGCATATTAGCTCATTGATCCTTTGGGATTTTTATAATATTCGTGAAAAAATTAATAAATTATTTTTATATTGATATATGAAAACTAAATATAACAAATTAGATATTAATAAATGAATGGTTTGTAGTAATATATACATATAATTCTAGAAAATAATTTTAATTAGGAATATCACATTTTGAATGATTCTTTTTTGTTGTTGTATGTTTTTGCTATTGCAAGTCTGACATATCTCATTGACCAGTGCTTTGGAAACACTTCCTGCAGTTTAGATATAATTTGGTTCTAGGAATCATTGGATTGATATTTGTATTGTTAGTGGAAAGTACATCTATATGTTTGTTCCACTATATCCCTCATAGTTTTGTAAGAAAAAATCCCCTTTTTCATTAACCTCCAGCACCACTCCAAATAAGCTAAGGACCAATTCATCATCATTTACATGTTCTATAATTTTTCTTTTCTTATAACGACTTTAATATTTTTCATCGTTGTGGCTTCCTATAGAGCATTAAACATATATGAATTAATAGATTGTTTGAAACATGTTATCTAATATTATTAAGTATATTATTAATGAAAATTCAGAAAAAATAAAATAAAATAAAATAACTCATATTAAATATTATTTTTTCGTTCACCTAATAAATCATTCTGCAAATTTTCTATCAGGCTTGTACGCTCTTTTGCACTTAGATTAGTGATTGACCTTCTTCATTTTGTGGCTTTGCATGACACACACTAACCAATACATATTAGTTAAACTTACATATAGTTCAAACATATTAATTTTGTAAAGAATTTACAAAGAACTTTTCTTCTCTATTTTTTTCAATGTGCTATCATTGTGTTGATCAGTATTTTTGTTACTTGACACCTTCTCAAACATTTTTTATCAATATACAACCTCTACCATTCAATCCAAAATCCATTAAATATATTTTATACATAAATAAATAAAGAAATCAGACAAAAAGAGCTCTAGTAGTCGGTGCATTTATTTGAATCAATGCATCGATGCATTTAAGCCATTAAACGCAGTATGCGTTTAATTATTCAACTTCGTCAGTGATTTTTTTTTATATTTTTAAATTATGATGGTGTGATTTGTAACGATAAAAGAACCGTAATGACTTAAAGTCACTATTTGGCAGAGGCACATTGGTGTGTTATATTACACTTGAAGCACGGTAGATAGTTTGGACAGAGTCGAGAGGGTTATAATATATCAATGTGTTGTATTACACAAGGCACACTGATCTAATATATTACATTATTGCACCATGAAACATACGTCTTCTTTTTTTAAATGAACAGGGTTGACAGGGTTTGGATCTAATTGAATAAGTGATCCCCCTACTTTACATGTCAAACACCCTATATATAGTAAGTACACAAACCCATTAAATCTAAAATTCCTAAAATGAGAAACCCTAAACGTGAAGTGGTAGGAGTTAAACCCTAAGGTGAAATTTTGTAGTCACATAAGCAAGGGTTTAAGGTAAATATTGAATGTTTTTATTTTTATTTTCAGAATTTTAATTAAATATAAATAGGAATAAAGATTGTGAAAATTTTTACTAGTAGAATCAATCGTAATTTTTTTATTATAGAGAGAATATATATATATATATATATATATATTGTTATTAATTTTCTATTTTTTATTTTATTTATTTATTTTTATTTTTTCTGAATTTTGAATAAATCTAATGGAAATTGTAAAAATATTTAACTTTAAAATCACGAGTAAAATTAATTTTTTTTGTTATGTAGGGTTTTGATTGAATCACTATACCTTTCAAATTTTTATCTTTCTGCGGTTCCAAAATATTTTTTTGCTCCACAATGCTTTTAGTATGTCTCTCTTGGAATTTATCTCTCTTTTAATTAAACCCTAACAAAAATTGTAAAAAAAAATATTAGTAAAATCACTAATAAAATTTAAAAATTTTACTATGTATGGTTTTGAGTGAATCGCGATATCTTTCAGCTTTTGATCTTCTAAATAGTTTTTTTTCTCCAAAGTATTTTGCTACTACACAGTGCTCCTAGTATGTCTCTCTTGCAAATCACTCCCATGAAAATTTGGGAAAAATAATGAAATAGTGAATAAATTTTTACTATTTAAAAGACATTATGAAATTAGATTTTGAAAAATCAATTGTCACTCATTTTTCAACTTAAAAAAAATATAAAAAACTTGCGATTTTCTTCACCTAATATCAACATCGATGCATTCGATAGTAAAGAGCATTGATGTGTTATAAGTAAACCGCGCCGAAAATGTCAGGGTGCCAAATTTTTTCAACGCATCGACATGATAGAATTTTTTTTTTCGAAATATCAAAATGGTGCAATTAATATTTTAATGCAATGGTGTAGTTTGTATTTAAATTCATCTTTGTTGTAATTGTTGTAAGAGCACTGACATGGTAGAATTCATTTTTATTTTCAAAAATCCCAAAAACAGGTGTGTACGAGTGTTTTTATTTAAACACATCTTTGTGGTTTTCTACAAGAGTACCAATATGATAAATATTTATATTTTCAGAATGTAAAACAGTAGTGCAGGTATTATTTGAACACCTCGGTGCTATTATGATTTAAACGCATTGGTGTGTTTCATCTTGATAAGTGCACTGATACGGTTGAAAATCTATATGAAATTTTATTTTCACATAAAATGGCATATTGATCTCAAATTTTTCTTGAGGACGCATCCACATGAATTACAATGGTTCATAGTATACATTTTCCTCTTGAAGTTTCATTATTCTTGACAAATGGTTTGAAAACTATATTAAAATTCAAATTGTGGTTATATGGTTCTCGAAATTAATTTTAGATGTGAACACAAAATTTTATTTCTGATTTTACTCAAATGCAAGGAAAAAATATCAATAATATCAAATGGTTAATTATTCAAATTTTAGCTCGTTCCATATTGCTAATTAAAGTCCTTCACTAAGTTCTCTATTTCCATTTCAAGTAAGTTCAAATTTTATTTATATTTTGATTATCTCATTGATTTTTTAATCCATGTCAATTTGATTAAAAATGTATCCAAATTTGTAGGATCCTAATTTAGTATCGATTTCAGATGTAGAAAATATTCCTCCACTTCAAAAACGTCGGAAGCTCTTACTAGGAGCAACATATCGCAAGACGTTGATAGATAAAAATGGATAGCCTCTTCACCTTGCCAATTGGAACATGGCATCTTTCAATCACAATCCTAGATCAATGATGGTAATAATTGTTTGGTATAATGTAATTTCAACAAACTAATTTCATTTACATGCTTACTAATATCATTGATGATTCTAGTGATGATAAGAGACCCACCTACTATCTTCTGGTGAACCCTACTACAACGTCAACTCGAGAGACAACTGTATTAAGAGAAAGACTCGGAGAGGAAGCATACAAGGAATGGTTGAATCAACCACCTATTCAGTTCCCACTATGTCCATATTCACCAATTGGTAATGACTACAACAATATTAGTTCTTCATCACAAGTTGGCAATGGAGGCAATTAAATAGAGGTTGGTATGGATAATTACTTATGGCATATGGTTGCCATGAAGGAAATGTTGTTAGATGCACACCAGAATGATGAGATAGGAGATGATGCTCATATCACTGATACCTATTCAAAATATTGAAATCTTCTTCCACCACCCCTCACTTTGGACTTGGCGGAAAGTCAAATTCTACTTAGTTGGGGAAAATGATATTGTTGCACAACTTGAAAGAACATTTTGGCATGTGGAATGCATTTTTCTTGGCCATATTGAGGTAATTCACTTAGGTGATCAAATAATTCCCTTATATTTTGAGAAATAATGTTACACAATCAACATTAAAAATGGTCAATTTTATGAATGTTAAATATTGACATTGTACAATTATATTCCACACCAACTGCAGGTTATTCAAAGATAAGGTTCTTACGGGTGATAATATCTTGTCAGGTAGTTGCAAAGAGGTAAAGAAGTTGTTGAAAATTTTGGGTGTTGAGTACATATCATAGCATGCATGTCTAAATGATTGTATTCTATGTAGAGGAGAATATGCAGACAAAGAGATATGTCCAAAATGTGGGCATGACAATTAGCATAATTCAAAAAAATGGGTAAATCACAGAATCCTCCTCATATGATATTGAAGCATATGCTTATAATCCCAAGGATTCAAATGCTCTTTTGTTGCAAAGAATTAACTATGGATTCAAATGCTCTTTTGTTGCAAAGAATTAACTATGTTGTAGGGATGGCATGCCTCACATAGAAGTGAGTTAATAATTATATGAATCCCAATGGATTCAATAGCCATGAAGCATATAGAGGATGCATGGACTAAAAAATTAAAGGATGAAGTATGAAGTCTATGACTCAAAATAGCCATGGATGGTGTCAACCCATATTCCCTCCAAAACACCAAATATTTTGTTTTTTCTATAGTAGTGGTCAATAATAATATTCCCCCATGGTTGTTCGTGAAGAATAAACATCTTGTGTTAGCTCTCGCAATCCCTGGTAGAAGACAAGTGAAGGATATGGATGTCTACTTACAACCATTGGTAGATGAATTGAAGTAAAAATGGGTAGAGATACATGTGTACAATGTATCAAGACCCATCGCAACAGAGAAGACGTTTATGTTGTATGGCATATATGCTTACACCATACATGATTATCCAAGCTTAGGAGTTTTTTTTGGTAAATTACATTTTTATTGATTTATTTGTATACGTAACAATATTATTTCACATATTAATTTAATTCATTGCAATTTATCTAATCTTCATGGTCGCTAACGTGTCATTCTGTATACAATAATTTCGTAGGTCTTGTAACAAAAGGGTATCATGGATGTAAATGTTTTGTACCTTCTCTGAATGCTAGGTGGTCTGACCACCAAAAAAATCCAGTGTATGATTGCCCGAGGGTATTCCTCCTAGAATAACACCCTTAAACAAGAGCAACACCCTCTTTCAATGGTAAACCAAAGAGAACCCAAAGGCCTGCAAAAATTACACTAGTTGAATGGATTAGAGCATATGACAAAGAGAAGGAGTTTGCATAAATGTTTGATTCAAATGGGGAGCCTACGTCGGATGATCCATAATTCTTCGACACCTACGTTGAGAATTCCCATTGGAATGAAAAGGAAATATGTAATTTATGACCTCCAATATTGGGAGCATCTTAAAATTTCCCACTTACTAGATCCCATGCATATATTTAAAAATGTGTCATATTCTTTATGGAGGCACATATCATTGAAATAAAATGCCACATTGGTTGTTAGGAGAGATCTTATTTCTTCAAAAACTATAAAGAAACATTGGCCAAGACAAGAAACTAGAGGAGAGGTTAGTCCCTCTTGGTCTTTCAAATAAGGTGATGTCCCATGGATTTTAAAAAAATATGATCGTTCTTTGGTAATGAGTGTGATGGTGCCTTATTTATAAGGATCTTCACTATGACACTTCTTCACTATGGAAGATTGTTTGTCGGGGTTGAAATCGCATGACCATTTGAACCTTCTAAGATTATGTCTATCAAAAACATGATTTTATTACTTTTATTTTTATTTTTAAGCAATGGTTATTTTATAATTATGTTTTTTATAATGTACTATTTAGTGCACCATGTCATTATCCTTTACTCATGCATGGGGGTGTGAACCATGACTTCCCCCAATACCTACAATGTGACATATCTAAATTATTTGTATTTGTATGTTGTATCACATCAAAGGAGATTCATCTGGCTAGCATTCCATGGTGGCATCAAGAGATAACTGAGATTGTTTGTATGTTTAAGAAGGAACTGCTGATAAGTTTTATGGACTTGTAATTTCATGCTCAAATTCACCTAGTAGATGAGGTTGAATTAGTTGGGGTGGTATCTTGTCATTGGATATTCTTCATAGAGAGGTACATAAAGAATTGAAAGGTTTTGTTTGACAAAGGGAAAAACCCAAGGTGTCTATGGCAGAGTGGTATGTATCATATGATTCTTTTTATTATGCCAGTGGGTACGTCAAACAGATCAACAACACACGAGGTTCGATGATTTGGGACGATGAAAGTGATGAAGAAAAAAGAGGAGAGCTTCTCAAAATGAATGGAAAGAATCATGATAAAGAGTAAGTGCCTTATCATTTGTTGAATTTCTACACAGTAGCCATTAAAACATTACTACATAGTAATGCATATTTTAATTGCATACGTACCATATATGTTGGTTTGATTTCATCATTGAATTCAAAAATTGAAGCCATCAACAAGTTCATTATTTAAAATAAGGAAGCAACAAAATCGTGGGTTGCATTTTAATCAAATTAAGGGTATTGTTTAGTATGCCACGAACACACATGATAGGTCAAAGGTTCATTGAGTGAAGCCCCTATGCTTCATCATCACCTTTAGTAGCAAGAAGTTGAAAATTTGTGTGATCATCATCTTTTATTGCAATAAATTGACAAAAGAAATATTCTCCATTTCGGGTACTAGTGCCCCACCTTCTGATAGAGCTCAAAGTAAAGAAAACATGAATAATGCCTACAATAAGAATAAAGAAAACATTAGATACTATTAAAACAAAGCTAAACCATTGGGAGATACCTTTATAGATCTGAGCCAAGGTATTTTTAGATACTTTTAAAACACAGATAAATTTATATATAGAAATGAAATAATATAAAGATTAGATTATGCAATATAAAGTTCAATATTTCTTATTTTAATTCCAAAAACATTTTCCTAGACTATGTCTAAATGTTTTGAGAATTTTTATGAAGTGAAAACTATAAGTTTAGCTCAATCCGACTCAAGGACTAACAAATACTATAAATAAAATTTCTTGATATGAAATGAAAAATGTGAATTAAAGAGATACATATGTATGATTACCATCAATGATTTCAGTTGGTATCAATAATCCTTGTGTTGTGTAGAACACCTCATGTGGATGCAAATTCACATCTTCAGGATTATGATGACCTCCACCAATAAAATCCACATGATTTTCAAATATTATTACCCAACAGAAAGTTCCACCAGTCTTCACATCTACTAAACAATTCAAAACTTGCACAGGATATGGATTTTTCAATGACTCTTCTTCAAACATACCAGAGAAATTTCCATAATAAATGCAGGCATACATGCCTACCTTTATGGTAAAATAAAATGGATTTGTGTTGCGTATGATAAGTCCATCCATTTGAATTAATTTCTTTTCTCTAATCTTGATAAAACGACCATCTTCCAATAAGGGAGTCACATATGAACTAGATCCCATGGAATATCCTCACTTGATGACCGCAGAGCACCTTCTTGTGTGGTATTTGTTGGGTAAATTAATTGATAGATAAAAACACAACTAATCACCTCGACATTAAATAACAACCCAAGGAGCGTCTTTTTATTTCAACACAATCGGAAAAATATATGCAAGAAAATACCAACAACTAACATTGGTTCTACATGATTATGTTCTACACTATCAAGCTCATTTGACAATAAATAAAATGTAAGACTTGAAAAGCAATACTAAATTAAAAAGCAGAAAGTAAATGACAAGAAATGAATTATGATAATCATCATGAATTAAATCAATAATGAATTAAACCATACCTTGCATAATTTAGAAATTTAACCTATTGCACCCAACATAATTCAAATGGTAATCTAGAGTAGTAAATTAAATGAAATCTATAATTTGCAGGGAACAACAAATCTGGAAAATGCAGCAACTAAAAAATAGCCTGATTAAAAAGGAAATTTACTTTAAGTAATAATAATTGAATTTCGAAGGAACAAACACATAACTAAACTACTTTAGATGCTCAAGGCAACACCTCGTCCAAGGGAGTGGGCCCAACTCCCAAGACTCAGTTCCACCTTGAGAAATAACTCAGATCAAATTATAAATAATAGATGTAGAACTCAATGGATAGCATCCTTCACTATAACATATGAGAGAAATAATTACATAAAAGTGAAGTTCTTAGCTTTGCCTCCAATTCAACAATTGTTCATTCTCTCCCTTTTCTCCCTCTTTGATCTCTGTTTTCATTTAAATACATAGAGAGCAAAGGGAAATTACAACTAAAATGATTTCAAAATAATTTACATTACATATTTGGATTGTCCAAAACAAATTGATCAACAAGATCGGATCTGAAATATCTCTCCATTTTGTTTCAGCTGGAACAAGTCAAATCTGGTATTACAATTGGAAGAATTTGGAAAACGACCGCAACAACAAATCTGCAAAAATGACCTTTGAAGAACCTTCCATTTCTCTCATTCAAAATTAGATTTTGGAAAACTGCTCATTGAAAAATGAATTTGGTCTGTTTTGCACAAAACCCATGTCTTAGATTTTCAAGATTCATCTTCATTTGCCCAAAATGTCCAACACAAAATTATTGCTTTTTATCCCAGCGAATTTATGAGTTGGAATATTTGATTATGATTTGTAGATCAAATTTGCAATCTGGAAGAGATATTGGAGGCTAAAATAGTGAGTGATGTTATAACAAACTCATTAATAAACCATTGTTGGAAAAATCATGCATAATAGCCATAAATTTATTAAAAATAAAGGAGAACAAGTATTATTTACTCACAAGAGCATAAATAACTACAAAATGGAACTATATGATAGATTATGATAAATAACATGATAAAGAATGGTAGAAATGGATGAAATAGATATTAAAAAGTGATAATAATAATGAAAAATTAGTGGCCCAACAGTATTTATCTGACCCACTCAAAGATAATTATGATTTTATTTCATACAATGAAGGGTGGTGTAGCATAAAATTCCCACTTTCATCTACATACACCATTTGAATGGGAAAAACATCATCCATGCTACATGTCCATATGCCATTGGTACCAACAATGTAAAGAATTGGGTCATTACTACAAGGAACTAGGCATGTTAACTTTACATTTCCTGTATGGGACTTATCAATAACTTTGTACATAATGATATCTTTTAAATATTTTTCTCCTCTAAGAAGAGAAACTGTATCAAACATTGGAGCCTTGCCCCTAACAAATTGTATAAATGAACAACATCAGAGTTCATAAGGTTTTCTTGTATTATTAAGTTGGATTTGGACATAATTACCACTGGACTCTACTTCATCACCACTCCAAGAATCATTTTTAGCATTTTTAGATAATCTCTATGACTTCCGTCATTGTATGGTTGATTTCTACTTCATTTGTCTTTGTTTTTCTCATCTAGAATCTTCTTCGACAAGAATTTGAAATGGCTCTTCTACAACTTCTGGAGGTAATGAATTTCATTCTTTATGTGGCAATGGGTTAGAGTTTGTATTGAACATGATTTATTCTATAAAATGATGTAATTTGCGGTAATGAAAATATGGTCAATAGGGCTACACAAATTACACATGAGATCTTTGAATTGGAAACCAACAATGGGTAAAGCAATCAGTTTCTTTATGCATGATATAAATGCTATACAAGACCTTAATATAATCTTCGATTTCATTTCTCCTTGCGTCAGATACAATATGTACATAAAATAAATTTATTCCTAAAATATTTATACAATAAAATATAGCCAATGTGGTTAGAAAAATAGAGCACAATGGAAATTAAAAAAGAAATGTAACAAAGATTTTTGAGTGGTTTTCTTCAACAAACCTAGATAAAGGTCACGAGAATCCTAAATAGAAGCATATATAAAACAAAAATCATCATTTTTCGAGTAAATTTAAATGTCTCTTTCTAGTGACTACCATCATCTTACAATCCCTATTGTTTTGATATCGAATCACATCCGATTTTAGGTCAGTTTCTAGCCTAGTCTATTCATAGGAGGTCAAGCAAGGAAAACAACCTAGAGAATTTGATATGGCTTGATAAATTGTTTGAGTCCTAAAATATTTCTGCATAAAATATAACCAACCTAGTTAGAAAAAAATGCAGAATGGAAATAAAAAAAATGTAACAAAGACTTTCCAGTGGTTTTCCTCAACAAAACTAGATAAAGGTCATGAGAATCCCACAAGGGGCTTCACTGGGAAAAAATACTATACCGTGTGCATTCATATTGGGGGGTATTGTTGGATGTGTTATATTCTTTGGACCCTATATTAGGTTGGGCGGACCTACCTATGGTTTTCAGTCCATGGTTTTGGATTCGATGGTTTTCGGTCCATGGTATTGGATGCTTCGGCATGTATAAATATGTATTGTAACATTGAAAGGAAAATAATGAAAAATCAAGCTGGTAGTCCCAGTTTTGGGATCCAAGGGGAAATCTCTGTGTATATGTGTTTTATGTGTTATGCTCTCGCATTTTTTATTTTTTTGTGTTTTAGAATTCGTATGCAGGTAATTTCTGTATGGGGTTAAAACCTACATTTGGTATCAGAGCTATTTTGGCTTCAAGGGGACACCTTTGTTGCTGAGGGGTTTCGGTCAGGCCTGTGGTAGACCCTGTTCAGTGAGAGATCTGTGAGATTGATTCTGGTGGTGAAAGAAGATGATGAGTAGTAGAAAGATAGTGATCGAGGAATTTAATGGTCAGAGTTTTGAGTTGTGTAAACTCAAGATGGAGGATCTATTGGTGGATAAAGATCAGTGGATCGTGGTAGATCTGGGTACTAAACCAACGGGAGTGTTCGATGAAGAATGGAAGAAGTTGGATCAGAAGGTAAAGAGTGTTGGCATTATGATTCAGGTGTTGTCCTTGATGGCAAACTCTTTCAGGTGGTAAATCAAGAAGGACGCAGGCAATTTGTTCAGCAAGTGCGTCCCCGCAGGTATACCATACAGAACCCGCGTCCAGGGACGCTGGCCAGCCGTTCAGAAGGTGCGTCCGCCCAGTGCACACATTTCAAGGTAGAGAAAAGCTCGTGGGAGTTTCTTGTGTGGTATCTAGCCGACGGTTGTGTGTTTCTATGGTGTCGGCTCATGGTATTGTTCCACGCTTTGGGGAGAAGCTTGCCTATATAAAGCAAAGGAGTTCATTTGGATTAAGGATCATCTTGGTTGATAATCTCTTGGTGAGATCTAGTCCATATCTTTAAGGGTAAATCTTCTAATGGACTACGATCTATATGGCGCATGATCAGATCTGTGGATCTGAGTGTTTGGGTTGGTTCTGAAGTCCTCTTATCTTCTATATCTAAAGGGACGCAGATTCAGTGAAGGGAAAGTGCGCCGGGACGCAGTACAGTAAAGGATCAGGTGCGTCTCTGAAGCGAAGGACGCGGCGCGACTGTGGTATTGGGTGCGTCTCTGAAGCGAAAGACGCGGCGCGATAGTGTTGATGTGTGCGTCGGTCGCAGACAAGCAAAAAGGAACAGTGCGTCTGCACGCAGAACAGCATAAGGTATACTGCGTCCAGTCGCAGGCCACAGAAAGAAAATATGCGTCCCTGTCTTAAGATGATCTGTTAACTGTATATTTTTGTTCATAAGGTGTTCTGGGTTGTTTCTGTAATAACTGATCTGATATCTGTAGTAGACTGTATCTGTTGTATACTTGTTGATCATTTGATTCTTCATGAAAAGAAGTAGGGGGTTGTAGCTCCCTTCCAGGAGAAGTCTGGAAAACGAGAAAGAGTTGTAGCTCTTTGCAGGTTGCATCCTGCGTGCTGGTAAAGGACTGCACCAGTACAAAATCATTGTAAAAAGAATTTCTTGAAAGAAGATAGAGACATTATTGCAGCAGGTGGTTTTTCTCCCGCATTGGGTTTCCACCTTACATCTTGTGTTCTTCGGTGTGACTGTCTATTTTCTTTATTCATGCTCATTGTTTTATGGTACTAATATGCAAGAATATTTCAAAAGATCAAATAAGGAAGATTTGGTAAATTGCTAGATAATACTGATTCACCCCCCCCTCTCAGTATTATTTCCAACAATTGGTATCAGAGCAGGTCCTTCAGAACAGCTTGATCGCTTGAAGGTAGATCGATCATCATGAGCAACTACGAGAGAGAAGCATCAATCAGGCCACCCGTCTTCGATGGAACAAACTTCAATTATTGGAAGGTAAGAGTTACTGCATATCTTCAATCTCTTGGTACAGAAGTTTGGAACATTGTAGAATCAGGCTATGCCTTTCCTTCAGTTACTCCTACAGATCCAGCTGAGAAAAAGCAGTATGAAACAAATGCAAAAGCAGTCAGTACTCTATTAGGAAGTATATCTCAAACAGAGTTCATGAAGGTCATGCACTTCAAATCAGCAAAAGAGATATGGGACAAAATGATCACCAGCTATGAAGGAGATGAACAGGTAAAAGAAGCTAAACTTCAAACTCTCAGGATTCAATATGAGACTCTCAAGATGTATAATGATGAAAGTGTGGCTAATTATTTTCTTCGGGTAGATGAGATTGTTAATTGTATGAAAAATTTGGGTGAAGAAATAAAAGAGACTATAGTAGTTCAAAAGATTCTAAGATCTTTATCTCCCAAGTTTGAATCTAAAGTATCTGCAGTAGAAGAAAAGGAAAATCTCCGTGTTCTCACTATGTCACAGCTGCATGGAATTCTAACTGCTTATGAAATGAGAAAGGGAGGGCCATCAGACAGAAGGGAAGCTGCTTTTAAAGCATCAGGCAAAGAAGATCACTATGAAGCAAGTCATGTTCCAGAAGAAGAAGAAGAAGAATCAAACTTTGTCAGAAATCTTCAAAGGGGTTCTGGAAGGTTCAGAGGTAAGCTACCTTTCAAATGTTTTGCTTGTGGAAGAGTAGGTCATTATGCTGCAAAATGCTCTTATAAGGATAAAGGAAAGGAACCAGTTAGATGGAACAAGAAACAGGGTACAAATAAGAAAAGCTACTACACCCATGAAGATAGCGATGGCTTATCAAACAGTGATGAAGATGAACAAGGTAACAAATATAGATTGTTAATGGCATTTGAAGATGATAATTATGAGGATGCTATAGATGTGGATAACCTTTATGATGAAATTACTAGACTCAAGAGATGTATAGAAGAAAAGAACATGATTATTGATACTCTACAATTTCAGATTGATGAAAAGGAAAAACATCTTGAAAAATTAGAAGGTGAAATTGTTGGTCTTAGAAAAGAAATTGAGAAAACAAAAACTATTAATCTCAAGTTTGTCAAAGGATCTGAAACGTTGAATGAGATTATCAGTGTGCAGCGGTCTCCACTAAATAAGACAGGTCTGGGCTACAATGGAGAAACTTCTCAAGCTTCCACTTCAAAAAGTTATCTTGATGCTGCAAGAAGAAATGAGCAAGAACACAAGGAAGATCATCAGGTAAAGCAGGGACAAACTTCAAACTATCAGGGGCAATCCAGCTTAAGGGTGAACAAAAGCCAGCCACAGGTAAAATCTTCTCAATTTGGTTCAAGAATAGATGAAAATAGAAATTACAATCAGTCGGCTGGTAGATTCAATAATCGCAGAAACTTCTTCAATGGACAATGCTTTTCTTGCCATAACTTTGGTCACAAAGCAGCCCAATGTGTTGCGTATAAAACAATCATGACTAGGGAAGCTCAAAAACAAAGAAGCATGACAGGGATTACAAAAAGGACCTATAACAATTTTTCAGCTCTTGAAAATGAAGTTGAATGCTCTATTTGCAATAATTTTGGACATGAAGATGTTGAATGCAGAAGCAGGTTTCCGAAAAAAAAGGTACAAGAACAAAAAAGGGAACAAACCTCAGGCACCAAAACATGGAAAATAAAGGAACCTCAAACAGAAAGATGTGGGATAGCATTCTATGCAGAAGGACAAGAAAATCTATGGTACATTGACAGTGGATGTTCAAAGCACATGACAGGTGATAAAGAAAAACTTGAATCTTATTCTAATTTAGAAAAGGGAAAGAAAGTCTCTTTTGGAAATGATACTCCTGCAACTATAAAAGGAAAAGGTATTGCTCCTTTAAAAGAAGATGTTAAGGCTGGAAATGTTTTGTTTGTTGATGGACTAAAGCATAATCTTCTAAGTGTAAGCCAGATGTGTGATCAAAGAACCGAGGTTATATTCAGATCAAATGGATGTCTTGTTCGTGATCTTGATACAGGTAAAACAGTTCTCAAAGGAAAAAGAACTTCAAATAATCTATACATTTTTTATGAAGAACAACAACAATGCTATCTAAGCAAGGATGAAGAGCACTGGTTATGGCATCGAAGGTTGGGACATCTAAGCTTCTCACAAATAAGGAAAGCTTGCAAATATCAGGCAGTTCGCGATCTTCTAGATATCAAAATTCCTGACAACACCATGTGCAGATCATGTCAGTTTGGAAAACAGACTAGAACTAACTTTCCAGAAAAGAAGGATCAGCCAGCATGCCTCTTGAGCTAGTTCATACAGATGTATGTGGACCATTCAGAAAAAGAACACCTAGAGGAGAGGAATACTTGATATTATTTATTGACGATTTCTCCAGGTTTGTTTGGTTAGGACTTATGAAGCACAAAGATGAAGCTTTCGAAAAATTCAAATCCTTCAAAGCCTTGGCTGAAAATGAATCAGGTCACAAGATTAAGTGCCTCAGATCCGACAGAGGTGGAGAATTTACTTCAAATGAATTTTTCGATTTCTGTGATGAACATGGAATAAGGAGAGAATTTTCTACAGCTAGAACTCCTCAGCAAAATGGAGTAGTGGAAAGAATGAACAGAACAATCCAGCAAATGGCTCGTGCTATGCTTGATGAATCAGGAACTCCTGCAACCTTCTGGGGTGAAGCTGCACATGCGGCAGTTATTATTCTCAACAAGACAAATGTCCGAGTGAACAGCACTCAAACTCCTCATGAGCTCTGGAGTGGTAAAACTCCTTCGGTAAAGCACTTCAAAATCTTTGGGAGCAAATGCTATATCAAAAATACTGAGGAGCAGCTTGGCAAACTTGATCCTAGAGCAGATGAAGGAATTCTTCTTGGCTACTCTCCACATAGCAAAGCATACAAATGCTACAATAAAAGACTTGGCAGAATTGTTGAAAGCATTGATGTAGTGGTTGATGAGAAAGGATACATTCCTAGGCAAATACATCGTGAAGACATTGAAGAAGATGAAAGCTACCCTCAAAGACAGAATGATGAAGAAGAAGAACCGCAAGAACAATTTCAAGACGGACCTCACGAAGAAGCAGAAGAAAGAACAAGAATAGAAGAAAAGACTCCATCCAGATATGTTCAAAAGAACCATCCAGAATCTCAGATCATGGGACAAAAAGAAGCAGGTATACAAACTAGAAGAACTGTTGCAGAAGCTTCAAGTTATTTGGCATTACTCTCCTCTACTGAACCACAAAATGTGAAAGAAGCATGCAAAGATGAATGTTGGGTGAAAGCAATGGATGAAGAACTTGAGCAAATCGAAAAGAACAACACTTGGGAGCTGGTTCCTAGACCAAAGGATAAGAATGTTATCGGAACAAAATGGGTTTTCAAAAATAAATTGAATGAAAATGGAGAAGTAATTAGAAACAAAGCCAGACTTGTTTGTAAAGGGTATGCACAGCAAGAAGGAATAGACTTTGAAGAAACTTTTGCTCCTGTTGCAAGACTTGAGGCCATCCGAATGTTTCTTGCTCTCTCAAGTTGTCAGAACTTCAAAGTATTTCAAATGGATGTGAAATCAGCTTTTCTGAATGGAGATTTGGATGAAGAAGTGTACATTGAACAGCCAGATGGTTTCATTCTTGGAAACGATCCAAATCTTGTATGCCGATTAAAAAAGGCTCTCTATGGTCTCAAACAAGCTCCAAGGGCTTGGTACTACCGGTTGGACAAATATCTTCATCAACAAGGTTTTTCAAAAGGTTCAGCAGATAGCAATCTTTATATAAAAGTTGAAAATGACAAATTACTAATACTTGTTGTGTATGTAGATGACATTATTTTTGGCAGTAATGAAGAAGCTATGAGTCAAAGCTTTGCCTCAGTCATGCAGAAAGAATTTGAGATGTCCTTGCTAGGAGAACTGACATACTTCCTTGGTTTGCAAATCCAACAAAAGAAAGGAGGAATCCTTTTATCTCAAACCAAGTATCTCAAGCAGATTTTGAAGAAATATGGCATGGAAGATGCAAAACCAGTATGTACACCCATGGTTACAGGATGTAGTCTCAGTGCAAATGACGAATCTGCAGCAGTTCATCAACCAACCTACAGATCTATGATTGGAAGTCTTCTATATTTGACAGGTACCCGACCAGACATCATGCATGCAGTTGGAATAGTTGGAAGGTTTCAGGCAAATCCAAAGGAGACTCATCTTCAAGCAGTAAAGAGAATCTTCAAATATCTTCAAGGGACTCAAAATTATGGCCTATGGTATCCTAGAGATACAGATCTCACTCTTCATGCTTATACAGATGCAGATTGGGCCGGAAGCGTGGATGACAGGAAAAGCACAAGTGGTGGTGCATTCTTTATGGGTCCCAGACTGGTATCTTGGTTCAGCAAGAAACAGAGTTCAATTGCCTTGTCTACAGCTGAAGCGGAATATGTTGCGGCTGCATCTTGTTGCACCCAACTTCTTTGGATGATGCAGACTTTGCAGGATTATCAAATCACTTGTACACCTCCTATTCCTATCTTATGTGACAACACAAGTGCAATCAGCATCTCAAAGAATCCGGTTATGCATTCAAAAACCAAGCACATACCAATCAAGTACCATTTTCTCCGGGAACAAGTACTTGAACAGAAGGTCAAGTTGGAGTATGTTCCTTCTAAGGAACAAGTTGCTGATATTTTCACCAAACCATTGCCCAGGGACACTTTTGAATACCTCAGGCAAAAGCTGGGGGTTGTTGATGCATCATCTCACTATTGATCATCTTCCTATTGATGGTATTGGCTCAGGGGGAGCACATAATGCATTGTTGGCATTATGGAGTAGGAGATCTTTGAAATAAGCTGCAATATGTCTCTGTCTCCTTCATGATGGATTTCTGGTTACAGATCTGGAGAAGCATGAGCATAGGGGGAGCATATCCTTTGCCCTTGATGTCAAAGGGGGAGAATGATGAAGCTGAAGATTATGTGGAATGATGAAGCTAAAGATTATGTGGTTGCCATCAAGTCCAAAGGGGGAGTTTGTTGGCATTATGATTCAGGTGTTGTCCTTGATGGCAAACTCTTTCAGGTGGTAAATCAAGAAGGATGCAGGCAATTTGTTCAGCAAGTGCGTCCCCGCAGGTATACCATACAGAACCCGCGTCCAGGGACGCTGGCCAGCCGTTCAGAAGGTGCGTCCGCCCAGTGCACACATTTCAAGGTAGAGAAAAGCTCGTGGGGGTTTCTTGTGTGGTATCTAGCCGACGGTTGTGTGTTTCTATGGTGTTGGCTCATGGTATTGTTCCACGCTTTGGGGAGAAGCTTGCCTATATAAAGCAAAGGAGTTCATTTGGATTAAGGATCATCTTGGTTGATAATCTCTTGGTGAGATCTAGTCCATATCTTTAAGGGTAAATCTTCTAATGGACTACGATCTATATGGCGCATGATCAGATCTGTGGATCTGAGTGTTTGGGTTGGTTCTGAAGTCCTCTTATCTTCTATATCTAAAGGGACGCAGATTCAGTGAAGGGAAAGTGCGCCAGGACGCAGTACAGTAAAGGATCAGGTGCGTCTCTGAAGCGAAGGACGCGGCGCGACTGTGGTATTGGGTGCGTCTCTGAAGCGAAAGACGCGGCGCGATAGTGTTGATGTGTGCGTCGGTCGCAGACAAGCAAAAAGGAACAGTGCGTCTGCACGCAGAACAGCATAAGGTATACTGCGTCCAGTCGCAGGCCACAGAAAGAAAATATGCGTCCCTGTCTTAAGATGATCTGTTAACTGTATATTTCTGTTCATAAGGTGTTCTGGGTTGTTTCTGTAATAACTGATCTGATATCTGTAGTAGACTGTATCTGTTGTATACTTGTTGATCATTTGATTCTTCATGAAAAGAAGTAGGGGGTTGTAGCTCCCTTCCAGGAGAAGTCTGGAAAACGAGAAAGAGTTGTAGCTCTTTGCAGGTTGCAGCCTGCGTGCTGGTAAAGGACTGCACCAGTACAAAATCATTGTAAAAAGAATTTCTTGAAAGAAGATAGAGACATTATTGCAGCAGGTGGTTTTTCTCCCGCATTGGGTTTCCACCTTACATCTTGTGTTCTTCGGTGTGACTGTCTATTTTCTTTATTCATGCTCATTGTTTTATGGTACTAATATGCAAGAATATTTCAAAAGATCAAATAAGGAAGATTTGGTAAATTGCTAGATAATACTGATTCACCCCCCCCTCTCAGTATTATTTCCAACAAAGAGCACAACAGGATTGTGTGTCTCAGATTGAGTATTGCTGAATGTATCAGGGGAAGCTACAGCGAAGGCTTTGTGGGACAAGTTAGGGACTTTGTACCAATCTAAGTCTTTGGTGAATAAACTGTTCTTGTAGAAAAAGCTATATAACGTAAGGATGAAAGATGGAGACTCAGTGACAGAGCATATGAATGCGTTTAATACTGTGGTAAGTCGGTTATCATCTGTTGATATCAAAATTTTAGATGAAGATAAGTGCATTAGTTTGTTGTGTTCTCTACCAGATTCGTGGGATAGTCTGGTTATTGCAATAGGTAGTAATGCAACTTCCTTGCATTTTGATGAAATAGTCTCATCTTTACTGACAGAGGAGATGAGATGGAAAAATATGGAGATTCAGAATGGTGATGCCTTGTTTGTACAAGGACAGTCCCAGAACAGAAACAAAAATCAGTCATCGAGTGTGAGATCTAAATCTCCAGGAAAACCTGTAAAGGTGGTGTGTTGGAAATGTGGAAAGGAAGGGCACTACAAAAGTGATTTTAAATCTAAAGCTCTTGACAAATGAAAGGGATCTGATGATGCTCCTTCTACAGAGGCGAAAACCACCTCAGATGAAGGTGGGGATGTGTACTTGGATTCTTCAAGTACACAAGTAGATCATGAGGCATGGTTGATTGACTCAGTGCATACTTTCACTTCACTCCCCATAGAGGGTAGTTCTGCAAGTATGAGAAATACGATGGTGGTGATGTCTTCGTGGGGGATGACAGGAAGGCTAGAATCATTGGTTGTGGAAAAGTAAAGTTGACGTTGCAAGGTGGAAGAGTTATAACACTTCCAGGTGTTCTGCATATTCCTGCATTAGCCAGAAATCTGATCTGTAAGCAAGCTAGATGATGCAGGTGTAAAAACAATGTTTGAGAAAGATACCTGCAAGATGGTTCTGGGGGCACTGGTATTTATGTGGGGAGTTCGGACTGGAACCCTGTACAGGTTGCAAGGTAGCACTATTGTTGATGGGTGCAACAGTTCTCTGGTTCCTGAAAATGGAGAATAAAATCTAGTGGTATCTGGAGAGAAGATCATGCTGTGGCATCAAAGGCTTGGACATATTGGAGAGAAGGGCCTTAGAATACTTCATGGTAAAGGTATGGTAGAAGGTATGAGTAATAGCTCTTTGGATTTTGATTTCTGTGAAAGTTGTGTATATGGGAATCAAAATCGTGTGAGTTTCCCCTTTGGTGGTAAGAGGGCGAAAAATATATTAGAGCTTGTGCACAGTGATGTCTTTGGACCTATGAAGGTTCCATCACTAGGTAATTCTATGTACTATGTATCATTTATAGATGACTTCTCAAGGAATACATGGATATATTTCCTTAAGAAGAAATATGAAGTCTTTGACAAGTTTAAAGAATCTAAGGCTTTGGTGGAAAACCAGACAGAGAATAAGATAAATGTGTTGAGGAAAAATAACGGTGGAGAGTTTTGCAGTAAGGAATTTGAAGAATATTGTAAGAAGTGTGGTATAGCATGGTAGAAGACTAATCCATATATACCTTAGCAAAATGGAGTTGCAGAAATAATGAACAAGACGCTGATGGAGAGGGAAAGAAGCATGCTCAGTGATGCCTAGTTAGGACAGGAATTCTGGGAAGAGGCAGTGGAGACAACATGTTACCTGGTCAACAGATCACCTTCATCAGTGTTGGAGGATAAGACTCCACAAGAGATATGGACTGGTAAGAAACCCTCTCTATCACATCTGAGGGTATTTGGATGTGATGCATATATACATTTTCCAAAGGAGAAACGAACCAAGTTGGATAGTAAATCTGAAAAGTGCATCTTTATTGGGTATAAGGATGGTTTAAAGGGTTATAAGCTTTGGAACCCAACAACAAGGAAGGTTGTGTACAACCGATATGTGGTGTTCAGAGAGGTGAAAGATGTTATAAACATGAAGTCCAACCAAAGGGACCTGAGAAGATAGAGTTTGAGCTAAAGGAGGAAGAATCTGAGTCTACAGCGTAGGACGAATCAGAAGATGAAGAGCCACAAACTCCGAGTGTAAGAAGATCAGTTCGAGAAAGAAGCTAGCCAGAAAGGTATAGTCCATCTACTTTTTGTTCAAATTTTTCTTTATCTATTATTGATGATGATCCCATAATTATGAAGGAAGCAGTAGATTCAGAGGATGGAAAACTCTGGAAAGAGGCCATGGTTGATGAAATGGCATTTGTGGACAAAAATAAGGGTTGGGATTTGGTGGAGTTGCCAGCTAGAAGGAAACCCATTAGTAGCAAATGGGTGTTCAAGAAGATGACAAATGCAGAAGGAAAGGTGGAGAAATACAAATCTTGGTTGGTACCAAAAGGTTATTCCCAGGTGCCAGGAATTAATTTTGGTGATATTTTTTCTCCTGTTGCCAAGGTAACTTCTATTAGATTACTTTTATCTGTTGTTGCTGCTTTTGATTTTGAGGTAGAATAGATGGATGTGAAGACAACATTTCTTCATGGGGATCTGGAAGAGGAGATCTACATGAAGCAAACGGAAGGCTTTGCGGTGAAGGGTAAGAAAGAACTAGTATGCAAGTTAAATAAGTCTCTGTATGGGTTAAAACAATCACCAAGGATGTGGTATCAGAAATTTGATACATTTATGCAGAGACTTGGATTCACCAAAAGAAAAGCAGATCACTGTGTGTATTTTCAATTAATTGGTGACTGTGTTATTTATCTGGTCTTGTATGTGGATGATATGTTGCTGGTTGGAAATGACAAAGAAATTATCCAGGATTTGAAGACCCAATTGTCCTCCAAATTTGACATGAAATATCTTGGTGCTGCAAACTACATTTTGGGCATGGAAATTAAAAGAGATCAAGCAAAGAGGAAGCTCTGGTTAAACCAGAGGAAGTATGTCGAGACAATACTGCAAAGGTTTAATATGCAGGATAGTAAACCGGTGAAGGTTCCTATTCCTGTAGGTCTAAAGTTATCTGTTGAACAGTGTCCCAAGACATAAGAAGAGGAAGAGGATATGTCCCATGTTCCATATGCAAGTGCAGTTAGTAGCCGGATGTATGCAATGGTTTGTACTAGACCAGACGCTACACATGCAGTGGGAGTATTGAGCAGGTTTATGTCAAAACCAGGGAAGGAGCATTGGACAACAGTGAAGCGGGTTTTCAGGTATTTGCATGGCACTAGTGATTATGGTTTGTGCTACCAAGGAAGACTAGGATTGGACAAAGATTTGGATATCCGTGGCTTTATTGATGCAGACTGGGCTGGAGATTTGGATTGGAGAAGATCTACAAGTGGGTATGTGTTTAACCTATTTTGAGGTGCATTCAGTTGGATGAGTAAGAAACAATGTGTAGTGGCACTATCAACTACAGAGGCAGAATACATGGCAGCCACTCATGCAAGCAAGGAATCAGTTTAGTTGCAGAGATTTTGTTCAAGTATGGGGTTAGTACAGGGAGCTATAAGGATAGACTGTGACAACCAAAGTGCAATTTTCTTGGCAAAGAACCCTGCTTATCATTCAAAGACAAAGAACATTGATGTTCAATATCACTTTGTGAGGGATATGATAGAAGAAAAAAAGGTTTTGCTGGTAAAGGTGGACACTTTGAAGAATACTACAGATGCATTGAAAAAATATGTGAGCTCTGAGAAGTTCTCCTGGTGTATAGAAACAATGGGAGTTTTAGGGCTGGAAAAATGACTAAGCTCTCTTGTGGCCCCCTGTGGAAAGAAAACAACAAGTGGGATATTGTTGGGTTGTGTTATATTCTTTCCATGTCTAACCTACGTAGTGAACCAGGGAGTTAGAGGGGGGATGGAGCCCCCCCTTCGTTGCGTTGATTGCGCAGCGGGGGGGCAGTAGCCCCCCATGTCCGGGGTGTTTGAGGGGGGTGGGTAGCCCCCTCTACGGGGTCTGGGGCAGGGCCCCAGGAATTTTTTTTTTGGACCCTATATTAGGTTGGGCGAACCTACCTATGATTTTTGATCCATGGTTTTGGACACGATGGTTTTCGATCCATGGTATTGGATGCTTCGGCATGTATAAATATGTATTGTAACATTGAAAGGAAAATAATGAAAAATCAAGCTGGTAGTCTCAGTTTTGGGATCCAGGGGAAAGTCTCTATGTATGTGTGTTTTATGTGTTATGCTCTCACATTGCTTATTTTTCTGTGTTTTAGAATTCGTATGCAGGTAATTTCTATATGGGGTTAAAACCTACAGGTATATATTGAGGAAAAAATGATATAGTATATTGAGCATATAATAGATGGTAATGGGTTTTTATATTGGTAACTACAAAAAATGGAGCTCAAAGTTAAAGAAAAAATATAAAGGGGTATAAAAAATGTTAATGAAAAAATGGATACCTATAATATCTAGTGAAAATAGGGGCCTTTTAAATTGGGAAGACGTATTGGGTTCATATTGGTAGGGGGTTAAATAATGTGATTTTAGAGGTATTTTCCAATATGTAGTCAAATTAAGAGTAATGTTTAGTATGCCATGAACACATGTGATATGTCATAGGTTTGCTGAGTGAAGCCCCCATGGAGAATTCGAATAGAACCATATATAAAACAAAAAAACATCATTCCACAAATAAATTTAAATGTATCTTACCAATGAGTGCCATCATCTTGCAATCTCTTCTAGTTTGATCTAGAATCACATCCAATATTGTTTGATCTTGAATGGCATCCTAAATTCAACTAGGGAGATTGTGAGTGAGGTCACGAAGGTGGGATTAGAGTAGGGAAGACTGACGACAAATTTTCACTTAGGTAAGTAGAAATGGGAAGAAAAATAACCCACGAAATGAAAATTCAAATTTTTTAGTTTACCTCACATCATTATATGTGCAAACCTCATGAGTTAACCTGAAATTTTAAATTGTGTAACTGGGAAAGATTTCTGTTGGGAAAAATACTTGGGGTGGGGGGTGAATCAATATTTTAAAAACACACAATAACAATTTTCTTTTCTGAAATATGTACATGACTTTACTGAACCCAACTCACGTATGTACACGACTCTTGTAAAAGAAACTAGTGTAAGCTTAGTAAACTTGTAAAACAACTAATTCTTAATTTGTTAAACTTAAACCAGAATGTAAGAGATTTATCAGGAATTTGATAAGCAGTAAACATGTGCAGTAAGAACAGAATAAAGTATCACACATAATCAACACACATGAACACTATGATATAAGGTGGAAGCCCAATGTTGGATAAAACCACCGCTGTCGTCATCTCAATATTCAAACTTATTAAATAAAAAACTTATTACATTCTTGTACTAGTGAAGGTCATGCCAGTACACAAACACCCACCTGCTGAAGGATACAACCTTCACTTGTTCTCCACCTCCTACTGGAAGGGAGCTCCAACCCCATGATTTGATTACAAGCTACTACTGGCAGGAATATTCGACTTTGTCACTAAAGGCTCCAACCCCCAGAAACATCTGTGGACCACGTTTCATAAATTTTCACACTGGTTTCACCTGCTTTAAGACATCACAACTTATAGATAAACTAAAGAAAACACCAAATTAATTCAAATAGAACAGTGAGATCACTACAACCAGAACACAGAACTGAACTCAAAATACTGGATCAACACACATAATAAACTGCAACCCTGATCATTCATATGCCAACATGTATATGCTACTTCACTTAAGGAACCCTGTGTGTATATGCACTTTTCTGTAGAGAAACCTACGTACAGATCTCAATATACAAAAAGCTTATAATTCTGAATCAGGCACAAAGTTGACCTGAGTTATTTTGAAATATTGGTTAGCCTACATAACCCTCATACAATTAGCAGCATCAATAATCTTTTCAACCAATCAACATGTAACTAAATTCAACTTCATCATTCAATCAGTTCTACTTTAGACATTATCACTTAACCTAGATCAACATGATGAAATCATTGACAAACAATAGAGATACAAAAACATTGATCAGGTTGATCAGTTATTTGTGAACATAAACCCTTCCTTTATGTATGTGACTTTGAAGAAATGAACCTGCATGTATATGCGACTAACAAAGACCCATCTGCAAACATATCTGCAAATTTTGACCTAAAATTGCGCAACTCTTCAAAACTTCAGAAAGACCCATATCATAATATTCAGAGATAAAAACATGTGTCAATACTTAGATCTAGTAAATCCATGAGCAAATCATACAATGGAAATTCATTTGAGGTCTCATGATCCTAATCCATAATTGTATTCATCTGTGTATAATTATTTTAGATCTATGTGTCAACTACAGCCCTTACAATGCAAATATACTTCAGATTGAATTATTCATCAAAAATCCTTTCACATGCACACTTCACACTTTGATATTCACCTCCTTATATAGTTAGAGCCTTAGCCAATACCATGAGTCAAACTTACACTGGTGCTGGTGGTAATCTTGGATGGGATCAAGTAACCATTAGAGTGCTCAATATTGTGGGCTAATACCATGCTAAGGACCCTTGGTATTCTTAAATTAGTGCGCCATCATATACATGACTTTGCTTCTTTGTACCTGCATGTATACACGACTTGGCCTTGACAAACCCACATATAGATCTTTAAATAATCACCTTTATTAAACTTAGATTTTGATCTGTAAAAATTTGTCCCATCACTTTGTTATTCTGTTCCATCACTCTGTCACCTCTGAACTAACCTGTGGTTTCATCTAATTACCATATACTTTTTCTATTACAAGTTAGTTTCCATCAAGGAAAACACATGCATCATAATGCCAACCGTCTCCTGCTTTGAACTTGATGGAAACCATGTTGGTTTTGATCACCTCAACCTGTAGAAACCTATTAGATACATCAAATAATTGTTATTCAAATACCAATATACTTTTCCCCTTTGACATCAAGAGCAAAGGACAGACCAAAGCTCCCCCTTTGGATTTGATTTGCACTATATTGTCCATGCTCCTCCTGAGCACATGTTGAATGTTAAAAAAGGTTTTTAAATGAAGAACATGAATCTATAACTCAACTGAGTATGACCTTCCTATAACCAAGGACTCATACTCACATCAATCACCTAACCAAGTGGCCAAGTGGGATTACATTTTTGACACTGCCACCCAACCAAGTGGGATTACATTTTTGACATGACCTCAAAATTCCATACATGGTTGAATATGACAATTATTACATCATAGATATCCACATGAACTTTACATCAAATGATATATATGCAATTAATAACTAAGACCAAAAGATCTTAATAGTAGCACAATTCAGCAACCATAATGCCAACAATGCATTATATTTTGCAAGGCTAATTCTCCCCTTGAACCTATGCTATATGTTCATTGTCAACAACTCATTCATTAAAGCATATTCATCAATAAGATAAATATCAATGAGAAAAACATAACTCAATACCATATCAGCAGACTGTACCCATCAACACTAGACCAAGAAAAATCAAATCATAGCTGTCAGTAGCATGTTAGAGGCTGATCTTGAGTTTGTCCCACTATCTTTCTATTAGAGTAAAACACACATGGCTGTCTGCAAAGAAACTCACGTATGTAAGTGACTATACTTCATGAAACCCATGTACAGAAAGCAGCATTATGAATTTTCACCTATAGACTGAGCAAACTAGATTAATAGCAAAATGAGGTAGAGACAAATCCTAGATTTTGTCTGAGATATTCAAATGCTCCTTTGGGAAGAGGTTTATTAAATATATCAACAACTTGTTCTTTGGAGGGAACATGCTCCAATTTAAACCTTTTCTCAAGCACTTGTTCTCGTAGAAAGTGATACTTAATTGGAATATGCTTGGTCTTGGAGTGCATATTAACATGATTTTTCAAAATAATAATAACACTTGTATTATCACATAGGATGGAGATGGGTGGAGAAAATTTGATTTGTATATGTTGTAATGCTTGCATCATCCAAAGAAGTTGTGTGAAATAATATGCAATAACCACATATTCTGCTTCCACTGTAGATAAGGCAATGGAATTTTGTTTCTTGCTGAACCAAGATACCAATCGGGGCCCCATGTAAAATGCACCTCCACTAGTTCTTTTCCGGTCATGAGCATTTCCAGCTCAATCTGCATCTGTGTATGCATGAAGGGTAAGATTTGCATCTTTAGGATACCATAGACCAAATTCTTGGGTTCTTGGAGATATTTGAATATTCTTTTTACTTCCTGAAGATGTGATTGCTTTGGCTTGCCTTGGAAACTTCCAACAATCCCAACTGCATGCATGATATCTGGTCGGGTACTTGTTAGATAAAGTAAACTTCCAACCATATACCGGTACTCTGGTTGGTTTACTATGGGAGAGTCATCATTAGAACCAAGGCTACATCCTGTCATCATGGGAGTACATACATGTTTGCAATCTTCCATCCCATACTTCTTCAGAATCTACTTGAGATATTTTGTTTGTGAGAGAAAGATGCCATCTTTTTCTTGTTGCACTTGTAGACCAAGAAAATAGGTTAGTTCCCCAAGTAAAGACATTTCAAATTCTTGTTTCATAACAGAAGAAAATTTTTGGCTCATAGATTATTCATTACTACTAAAGATGATATCATCAACATAAACAACAAAAATTAGTAGTTTATCATCCTCAATTTTTGTGTACAAGTTGATGTCTGTGGATCCTTTTGTGAAAACTTTTTGTTGAAGATATTTGTCAAGACGATAATACCATGCCTGTGGAGCTTGTTTTAGCCCATGTAAATCCTTTTTGAGTTTTCATACAAGTTTTTCATCATTCCCCAAAATGAATCCTTTTGGTTGTTCAATATATACTTCTTCTTCTATATCTCCATTAAAGAAAGCATATTTTATATCCATTTGATAAACTTTGAAATGTCGAAAACTTGAAAATGCAAGAAACATTGTTATGGCTTTGCGTCTGGCTACTGGTGCAAATGTTTCTTCAAAGTCTATACCTTCTTGTTGAGCATAACCTTTACGAACAAGTCTAGCTTTGTTCCTAATTACCTCTCCATTTTCATTCAACTTATTTTTGAATATCCATTTTGTCCCAATAACATTTTTATCATGAGATCTTGGAAACAATTCCCAAGTATCGTTCTTCTCAATTTAATCAAATTCTTCATCCATGGCCTTTAACCAACATTCATATTTACTAGATTGATTTACATTTTGTGGTTCAATGGTGGATAATAAGTCTAGAGAACTAGGGTATCCTACAATGGTTCTTTTTGTTTGTACCCTAGATTCCTTTTCTCCTAGAATTTGAGTTTCTGAATGATTCTTTTGAACATACCTGGATGGAGCCTTTTCTTTGTTTGATGTGTATTATTTTGCTGCTTCCTTAGTTTCTTCTTTTATATCATTGTGATTTGATGTGGGAAAACATTCATCATCATCATCCTCTTTTGCTAATGTTAGTGTTTTGGGATATGTGCATGCTTCATCAATCACAACATCAATACATTCAACAATTTTTTGAAGTATATTTTTGTAACATTTGTATCCTTTGCTTCTAGATGAGTAACCAAGAAGTATTCCTTCATCTGCTCTAGTTTCAAACTTAACAAGTTTTTCATCATTACTTTTCATGAATTTTTTTTTTTCCAAAAACTCTAAAATTCTTTATAGTGCGAGGCTTACCATACCAAATTTCATACAAAGTTTTATCACTACTCACATGAACATGAGCCTTGTTGAGAATATTTACTGCGGTATGTGCAACTTCACCCTAGAAGGTGTCACGAGTTCTAGACTCATCAAGCATAACACGAGCCATTTGTCGAATAGTTCTATTCATTCTTTCTGCCACGTCATTTTGTTGAGTTCTAGCTACAGAAAATTGTTGTTTATGCCATGTTGTTCACAGAAATCAAAGAATTCATCTCATATGTATTCTCCTCCTCGGTCAGATCTGAGACATTTGATTTTTAGATCTAATTCATTTTCAACTAATGCTTTGAAGACCTTAAATTTTATTATCGAATTCTTCATATTTGTGTTTCAATAAACTGATCCAACAGATTCTAGAAAAGTCATCAATGAATAAGATATAGTATTGTTCTCCACGAGGTGACTTTTTCCTCACTGGTCCACACAAATAAGTATGTATAAGTTCAAGAGGCTTACTTGCTGATCCTTCTTTTCATTGAATTGAACTCTAGTTTTCTTACAGAATTGACATGACTTACATATGGTACTTTCTAGTAGGGTGATGTTCGGTAGATCACGAACAACTTTGAGCCTACTTGATTTGCTTATTTGAGAGAAGCTTAGATGTCCCAACCTTCTGTGCCATAACCATTTTTCCTCTGCCTTGCTTAGATAACATTGATCTTGTCCACCTTTCAATATATACATATTTCTCAGGGTTCTTGTTCATTTTATTATGGTCTTTTATGTGTCAAGTTCACGAACCACACATTCTTTTGATTAGAATACCACCTAATTTACTTGGTAGGACATTTTGCTAACACTCAACAAGTTATGATTTAATCCATCAACATACATAACATTACTAGATTTAACCTTTTTTTTTTAGAAAAGAAGAACCTTTACCCTTAATGACAGCAGGTGAGTCATTTCCAAAAGTGACATTCTTTTCTTTCTCTAAAGAATTGTATGAAATAAGTTTATCTTTATCACCTTTCATGTGTTTTGAGCATCCACTATCAATGCACCATTGATTTTCTTGTCCTTTTGCAAACAATTTTATGCCACAACTTTCAAATTGTAACTCCTTCCTTTTCCATACCTTAGAAGTTTTTGGTATTTTCTCTTTTTGAGATGTTGGTTGTAAATTTCTCTTGCATTCAAATTCTTCATGTCCAAATTTATTGCAAAATGATCATTCAATTTCATCTTTAAGAGGTGAGAAGTTATTATAAGTGTTCTTCTTGACTCCTATCTCATTCCTTTGTTTTCTTGCTTCTCTAGTCATGATGGTTTTGTATGCAACACATTGAGCAACCTTATGACCAAAATTATGACATGAGAAACATTGTCCATTAAAGAATAAATTTATATGATCATAGAATCTTCTGGTGTTGTTTACCTTTTGAATGGTGCTTCTGTTGTTGTTCATCCTTGGATTAGAGTGAACATGATTTTCCTGTGGAATGTCTTTATTCTTTTGCTAAGGATTGAAGCTTTTGTTGACTGGTTTTTGCTACATTTAGATATTTTCCAATGGTGGTTGAATAATTTTCTATTTGAGATGTTTCTCCAGTGTATCCAAGACCTGTCTTCATAAGAGGAGAGAATTGTACCTTGATAATTTCATCTAAGGTTTCAGGTCCTTTAGCAAATCTAAGATTCAGAGTTTTTATTTTCTCAAGTTCCTTTCTTAGACTTACTGCTTCACATTCTAACTTCTCATTATGATTTTCCTTTTCTATGAATTGATGCTTCAATATATCTATGGCTAATCTGTTTTCTTCCAAGAAAATTTTGCGTTGAGTAATTTCTTCAAAGAAATATTTTTCTTCTAAAGCATCCAAAAAGTTATCATTAGACTCATTAGTATTTTTCTCAAAAGCCATGAGTAATTCAAGATCTTGATCTGATGCTCGTTCTTCACTATATGACAATTGATCAATATCTTCATGACTATAATAACTTCTTCTATTATCAAACCGTCTCCTATTACCTTTTGCAGTATCCTCCCCATTGTTATGGTTGTCTTTATGGGGACATTTAGCAGCATAATGACCAACTCTAGCACAAGAAAAACATTTGAAGGGAAGCTTACCTTTAAACCTTCCAATGCCCAGTTGAAGTTTCTTTACAAAGTTAACCTCATCTTTTTATGATATATATCCTGATTCCTTTAGTTCTTCCTTTTCTTTTCCTTTTGTATATGCTTTAAATGCAGCTTCTCTGACTTCTGAGGGACCTCCTTTCCTCATTTCAAAAGAAGTCAGGATCCCATGAAGTTGAACAATAGTAAGAGTTTGTAGATCCCGTTGTTGGCATTATGACACAGGTTTGGCACTATGACACAGGTGTTGTCCTTGATGGCAACTCACTTAGATGAGAGATCTTAGTTCATGCTCTCAGAATGAATGAAACAAAGATATACGTAGGTTCCCTTTGACTGAGGCGCGTATACATGCGGGTTAGACGACCAAAAAGCGTGTATACATATACACACACTTTCACGCAAGAAAAAGCGTGTACAAGTTGGAAAACTTGGTTTTGTTCCATGGTATTTGGTCCTTGGTATTTTGACCCATGGTGTTGGTCCAAGATATCTTGTCTGAAGTGTTGACCCTAGGTATTTGGTTCAAGGTATTGCTTCTAAGTGGTTTTGGACCATGGTATTTAGTAAGGCCTAAGACTATAAAAGGAGGAGGAGATCATTAGGCAAAGGAACTCAAGCATTAAATATCTAATGAAGAGCAAGATCTAGACTACTGGTCATTGGGTTATGGTGCATGGCTAGATCTGAATCAAAGAGGAACCTGAGTGCTTGATGAAGGATAAGTTCTATTGATGGGTTAAGATCTTAAAACTTGAAGAGAAATATCTTTGTGTGGTTTTGATCTTTTATTATTGGCGCATATCGTAATCTGTAAATCTAATGATCTGGGTATAACTGATGTCTGATTAATTGCAAAGGTTAAATCATCCTTTACAGATCTGTACATAGGTTCAGTATATCAAAGGCGCGTATACATGCTGGTTCGACATTCCAAAACAACGTATACACAGGTTGGCCTTGGGAAGAGTGTGTATGCACACAAGTTTGTCACATTGAAGTAGCATACATCTCATAGAATATGCTTTAGCTACTTTTGTTTTGTTGCTGTAGTATTTTGGGTTCTGGCTTGGGTTCTGGTTACTGGTACAGTATTCTGGTTACAACTTTCAGAGAAGAGATTGGTTGATTCAGTTTGGTTGGTACAAGGAGATTGGTTGATGTAGAAGTTTGATTGATGTTATTGATGGATCCAGTCTGAAAATTTATGAAACGAGGTCCCTGGAAGAAAAGAGAAGGTTGTAGCCTTCTGTAGGTCAGCACCTACGTACTAGTAAACACATCAGCTAGTACAAGAGCTAAGGGGGTTGAAGCTCCCTTCCAGGAGAAACTGGAGAATGAGAGAAGGTTGTAGCCTTCTGCAGGTAAAAGCCTGCATACTGGTATAAGACTACACCAATACAGAAACATTGTAAAAAGAAGTTTCTTATTAAAAGAAGATAGAGACAAATTGTAGCAGGTGGTTTTGACCCACATTGGGTTTCCACCTTATATCTTGTGTTCTTGTGTGTGATTGTCTACTCTATTTTTACTGTACCTGGTTACTGTTTATATGGTTCTAATGCACATATTAATGATCAACATCTGAAGAATTAACTAAATTATATGTTTGCAGGTTATACGCTAGTTTCCTTAAGTACAATTGCATATATGCGTAGGTTTCACTCACTGAAGTAGCGTATACAAATCTGATTGTGAAATGAAAAATAATTGACTTTCTAATACTGATTCACCCCCCCCCCCCCCCCCCCCTCAGTATTATTTCCAACAATTGGTATCAAAGCAGGTCCTTCAGAAGAAGCTTAATCGCTTGAAGGAAGATCCATCATCATGAGTAACCAAGAAAAAGAAGGATCTATCAGACCTCCAATATTTGATGGGACCAACTTCGTCTATTAGACGGTAAGAACCATGACATATCTTCAGTCTAAAGGAACAGATGTCTAGGAGATCATAGAAGGAGGATATACCTTTCCCTCAGCTATTCCTACAAATGCAGCAGGCAAAAAGCAATATGAAACCAATGCTAAGGATGTCAATATATTATTGGGGAGTCTGTCACAATCAAAATTTGTCAAAGTTATGCATCTCAAATCCAACAAGGACATATGGGACAAGATCGTTCTAAGATATGAAGGAGATTCTCAGGTAAAACATGTAAAAGCACAAACTCTCAGAATACAATATGAAACTCTCAAAATGCACAATGATGAAAGTATAGCTAATTACTTCTTACGAGTAGATGAAATTCCTAATTGCATGAAGAATTTGTGTGAAGAGATAAAAGAAGTTACTTTAGTTGAAAAGATTTTAAGATCGTTGTCTACTAAGTTTGAATCCAAAGTGTCTGCCATAGAAGAAAAGCAGAATCTTCAGACTACTACTATGACATAGCTGCACGGAATATTAACTAATTTTGAAATGAGAAAAGGAGGTCCATCAGATATGAGAGAAGCTACATTCAAAGTTGCAGGAAGAGAAGAATCAAGGCATATTTCAGAAGGAGAGGAAGAAGTAAACTTCGTCAAAAACCTTCAACGGAGTTCCAGAAGATTCAGAGGTAAACTACCTTTCAAATGTTTTGTTGGAAATAATACTGAGAGGGGGGGTGAATCAGTATTATCAGATCAATAAAACTTTTTCAATGCTCAGAAACATATACGCTACTTCAGTTAAGTGAACCGGCGTGTACATGCTACTGTGTTTAAAGAAAACAGCGTATAACCAGAAAACTTATAATTCAGTTAGTTTATCTTCAGTTAAGTGCATTAGGTCATTATTCACCATATTAAGAGTAAACAGATGCAGTATAATAGAACAGATCATCACACAAAAGCCACGCACATGAACACCATGATATAAGGTGGAAACCCAATGTGGGTGAAAACCACCTGCTGCAAGTCGTCTCTATCTTTCTTTAATAAGAACTTCAGTTTACAATCTTTTGTACTGGTGCAGCCTTATACCAGTACGCAGGCTACAACCTACAGAAAGCTTCAACCTTCTCTTGTTCTCCAAACTTCCTTGGAAGGGAGCTCCAACCCCCTTTTCTCTTGTACTAGCTAAGATACTAGTACGTAGGTGCTGGCCTACAATCTTCTTTCCTTCAGGTACCACTTTTCATCAATTTTCAGACTGGATATTCCTGAAGCACAACATTACAATCTGAAGACTATGATTCATTCACAAATCATTGAAGCATAAAACAACCAATACTAGCATCATCAATCTTTGAATCACTGAACCACTGAAACCTTGTCAACACCTGTCACCAGAACACAGAGCAGACTATAGAACTCTGTATTATCAGTCAAACCCAACTGCAGACCCAAAAATCATGTTTAAAAAGATATATGCTACTTCAATTAAGGCAACCCGCGTATACACGCGGTTTTACCGAAGACAACCTGCGTACAGATCTAAAAATAACTTTTCATAACTTGCAGTTGTACCAGATATCAGTTATACCCAGAATATAACATTGCGTCAGTATGCAGATCTAGAAACACGCATAATCAACCATATAAAGATAGTTCATTTCAAACCATTTGATCCCGATCTCTCCTTAGATCTTGTTCTCCATCAACCGATGAGATCTCTCCTTAGCTTAGATCAAGCAATACATCATCAACCAATAACCTGCATACTGGATCTAATACTTCATCAGATATTCAAGACTTTTTCAGATGCACTTGCCTAATGATTTCCTTCTCCTTATATAGCCTTAGGCCTTGTTCAATACCAAGAGCCAAAACCATAGAAATCCAATACCATCATCCTCAAAACTAGGGATCGACACGTCCGTCGAGACACCATGGTCCGAAACCATAGGCACAATTTCCAAGGAATAACCGCCACGGACCAAAAATAAGTTTTCCACATACACGCGCTTTTACTGAAGCCAACCAGCGTGTACACGCGACTTGGGCTTGATGAACCTGCGTATATGAATTTTCTCTTCTTCTTATAGTCTGATCATCAATTCCTTGCTGCTGACCTTCTGCACTATGATTTGTCATCAGTGAGGTTTGCCATCAAGGACAACACTTGTCTCATAATGCCAACAATCTCCCCCTTTGGACTTGATGGCAACCCCAAGATCCTTAGAATTATTCTCCCCCTTTGTCATCAAGGGCAAAGGGCTGTGCTCCCCCTGAGTACATGCTGATTTCTCTGCTCTGCTGTGCTGAACATGCTCCCCCTGACTGTAGGCAAGATCTGCAAAAGATGTTCTTCAAACGAACCAAGACTTATACATCATAAAGGACCTTCCTATCACCAAAAGACTCAATACATACATCCATACTCCCAACCAAGAGGGGATACATTAGAACCAACCAATTATATTACATCATTCATCCCAGGCATAGTGGGGAAACCAACATAGGCCGTTACATGACCTTGACACCATAAAAGAGATATCACAGAGGAGATACATGATATAGAGACAACAAATCTAGACCAAGACTTATGAAAGTCACAAGCAGCATCTGATACACATCTTTTAGATCAGCAACCAAGATTTCCTTCTGAGCTCCTTCTCCTAAAACCAACAACAGTTGTGTACTAGAACCAAAAGCATCTAAATGCCAACAATGCTTTATGAGACTTTAAGCTGCTCCCCCTGAACCTGTGCCTGCTGCACCCCCTGAAACTGTGCCTGAAGAATTCTGGCATACCCATCTTAGATCTTCTCCAACCGGAGTCTACCCTTGTTGTTCAGAACTCCATATACGCAACTTTTCCTGCATAAAACAGCGTATGCACGCGGATATGCTTCCTGCAGCACGCGTACACCATACACGCGACTTTCCCAGCATAAATCGGCGTATATACGCGGATTTCCCTTACGTAACTTGTGTATACCAACTTTTCTATAGAAAAGACAAGCTTCAACAGCAGGATGAAGCATCAACTACTCCCAGCTTTTGTCTGAGATATTCAAAAGTTTCCCTAGGCAGTGGTTTTGTGAGAATATCAGCAACTTGTTCCTTAGAAGGAACATACTCTAGCTTGACCTTCTGCTCAAGCACTTGTTCCCGAAGAAAATGGTACTTGATTGGTATGTGCTTGGTCTTTGAGTGCATGACTGGATTCTTTGAAATGCTGATTGCACTTGTATTATCACATAAGATAGAGACTGGTGGCGTGCAAGTGATTTGAAAATCCTGCAAGGTCTGCATCATCCAAAGAAGTTGTGTGCAACAAGATGCCGCAGCCACATATTCTTCTTCAGCTGTAGATAAAGCAATCGAACTTTGTTTCTTGCTGAACCAAGATACTAATCTGGAACCCATGAAGAAAGCACCACCACTTGTACTTTTCCTATCATCCACACTTCCGGCCCAATCTGCATCTGTGTAAGCATGAAGAGTGAGATCTGTATCTCTAGGATACCATAATCCATAGTTTTGGGTCCCTTGAAGATACTTGAAGATTCTTTTGACTGCCTGAAGATGAGTTTCCTTTGGGTTGGCTTGAAATCTTCCAACAATTCCTACTGCATGCATAATATCTGGCCAGGTACCTGTCAAATAAAGCAAACTCCCAATCATGGATCTATAAGTGGGTTGGTGAACTGCTGTTGATTCATCATTTGCACTGAGGCTACATCCTGTAACCATGGGGGTACAAACTGGCTTTGAATCTTCCATGCCATACTTCTTCAAGATCTACTTGAGGTACTTGGTTTGAGACAAGAAAATACCTCCTTCATTTTGTTGGATTTGCAATCCAAGAAAGTATGTCAATTCTCCGAGTAATGACATTTCAAATTCTTTCTGCATAACCAAGGCAAAGTTCTGACTCATAGCCTCTTCATTGCTACCAAAGATAATATCATCTACATACACAACAAGTATTAGCAATTTGTTATTTTCAACTTTCATATAGAGATTTCTATCTGCTGATCCTTTTGAAAAACCTTGTTGGTGAAGATATTTGTCCAACCGATAATACCAAGCCCTTGGAGCTTGTTTGAGACCATAAAGAGCCTTTTCAATCTGCATACAAGGTTTGGATCATTCCCAAGAATGAAACCATCTGGCTGCTCAACATATACTTCTTCTTCTAAGTCTCCATTCAGAAAGGCTGATTTCACGTCCATTTGAAATACCTTGAAGTTTTGAAAGCTTGAGAGAGCAAGGAACATTCGGATGGCCTCAAGTCTTGCTACAGGAGCAAAGGTCTCCTCAAAATCTATCCCTTCTTGCTGCGCATACCCTTTACAAACAAGTCTGGCCTTGTTTCTAATTACTTCTCCATTTTCATTCAATTTATTCTTGAAGACCCATTTTGTCCCTATGACATTCTTATCTTTTGGTCTAGGAACCAGTTCCCAAGTGTTGTTCTTTTCGATCTGCTCAAGTTCTTCATCCATTGCTTTGACCCAACATTCATCTTTGCATGCCTCTTTCACATTTTGTGGTTCAGTGGAAGAGAGTAATGCCAAATAGCTTGAGGCTTCTGCAATTCTTCTTCTTGTTTATATTCCTGCTTCTTTCTGCCCCACAATCTGAGATTCTGGATGATTCTTTTGAACATATCTGGATGGAGTCTTCTCTTCTATTCTTGTCTGCTCCTCTGGTTCTTCTTGAGGTTCTTCTTGAGGTTCTTCTTCTTCATCATTCTGCCTTTGGGGTAGCCTTCATCTTCTTCAATGTCTTCATGATGAACTTGCCTAGGAATATATCCCTTCTCATCAACCACTACATCAATGTTGTCAACAATTCTGCCAAGTCTTTTATTGTAGCACTTGTATGCTTTGCTATATGGAGAATAACCAAGAAGAATGCCTTCATCTGCTCTTGGTTCAAGTTTTCCAAGTTGCTCATTAGTATTCTTAATATAACATTTGCTCCCAAATATTTTGAAGTGCTTCACCGAAGGAGTCTCACCACTCCAGAGCTCATGAGGTGTTTGAGTGCTGTTTACTCGGACATTTGTTTTGTTAAGAATAATAACCGCAGCATGTGCAGCTTCACCCCAGAAAGTTGCGGGAGTACCTGATTCATCAAGCATAGCACGAGCCATTTGTTGGATTGTTCTGTTCATTCTTTCCACCACCCCATTTTGCTGAGGAGTTCTAGCTGTAGAGAATTCTCTTCTTATCCCATGTTCTTCACAGAAATCGAAAAATTCGTTTGAGGTAAACTCCCCACCTCTGTCAGATCTGAGGCACTTAATTTTGTGTCCTGATTCATTTTCAACCAAGGCTTTGAAGGATTTGAATTTTTCGAATGCTTCATCTTTGTGCTTCATAAGTCCTAACCAGACAAACCTGGAGAAATCGTCAATGAATAATATCAAGTATTCTTCTCCTCGAGGTGTTCTTTTTCTGAATGGACCACATGTATCTGTATGTACTAGCTCAAGAGGCATGCTAGCTGATCCTTCCTTCTCTGGAAAGTTAGTTCTGGTTTTCTTTCCAAACTGACAAGATTTGCATATAGTGTTGTCTGGAATTTTGATATCTGGAAGACCATGAACTGCCTGATATTTGCATGCTTTCCTTATCTGTGAAAAGCTTAGATGCCCCAACCTTCGATGCCATAGCCAGTGTTCATCATCCTTGCTCAAATAGCATTGTTGTGGTCCTTCTTCAAATATTTATAGATTATCTGGAGTCCTTCTTCCTTTGATCACTGTTTTACCTGTATCAAGATCACGAACACAACATCCATTTGATCTAAATATTACCTCTGTTCCTTGGTCGCACATCTGACTGACACTCAGAAGATTATGCTTCAATCCATCAACATACAAAACATTTCCAGCTTTGACCTTCTCTTTCAATGGAGCCACACCTTTTCCTTTTATGGCTGCAGAGATATCGTTTCCAAAGGAAACTTTCTTCCCCTTTTCTAATGCGGTATATGACTCAAGATTTTCTTTGTCCCCTGTCATATGCTTCGAACATCCGCTGTCAATGTACCATAGACTTTCTTGACCTTCTGCATAAAAGGCTATCCCACATCTTTCTGGTTGTGGTTCCTTTATTCTCCATGTTCTGACATTTGAGTTTTTCTCCTTCTGAATTGTCTTCCGGAACCTGCTCCTGCATTCAGAGTCTTCATGACCAAAGTTATTACAAATAGAGCATTCAACTTCATTTTCAAGAACCGAAAAGTTGTTATAAGTCCTTTTCATGGTTTCAGTCATTCTCCCTTGCTTTTGAGTTTCTCTAGTCAACACATTGAGCTGCTTTGTGACCGAAGTTATGGCAAGAAAAGCATTGGCCATTAAAGAAACTCCTATGATAACCAGATCTATCATCCAACCGATTGTAGCTTCTATTTATTCTTGGAGCAAATTGAGAAGATTTTACCTGTGGCTGATTGTAGCTTCTGTTTGTCCTTAAGGCAGTTTGTCCCCAAATTTCTTGATGGTCTTTATTTGTTCTTGAGGTAAACTGTCCCTGATTCACCTGATTACCTTTATTTGGCCTTTTCTCGCTTCTTCTTGCTGCATCAAGATAACTTTTAGAGGTAGAGGCTTGATATGTTTCTCCATTATATCCAAGACCTGTCTTGATCAGAGGAGATCGCTGCACATTGATAATCTCATCCAAGGTTTCAGATCCTTTAATAAATTTAAGATTAATAGCTTTTGTTTTCTCAATCTCTTTTCTAAGACCAACAATTTCACCTTCTAGTTTTTCAAGATGTTTTTCCTTTTCATCAATTTGGAATTGCAGAGTATCAATGATTATATTCTTTTCTTCTATACATCTCTTGAGTCTAGTAATTTCATCATAAAGGTTATCCACATCTATAGCATCCATATAATCATCATCTTCAAATGCCATTAACAACTTATATTCATTACCTCGTTCATCTTCATCACTATTCGATAGACCATCACTATCTTCATGAGTGTAGTAACTTTTCTTATTTGCACTCTGTTTCTTGTTCCATCTAGCAGGTTCCTTTCCTTTATCCTTATAAGGACATTTTGCAGCATAATGACCTACTCTTCCACAAGCAAAGCATTTAAAAGGTAACTTACCTCTGAACCTTCCAGAACCCCTTTGAAGATTTCTGACAAAATTTGATTCTTCTTCCTCTTGTTCTGGGACGTGGCTTGCTTCATAATAATCTTCTTTGCCTGATGCCTTGAAAGCAGCTTCTCTTCTGTCTGATGGACCTCCCTTTCTCATTTCATAAGCAGTTAGAATTCCATGTAGCTGAGACATAGTAAGAATTCGTAGATTTTCCTTTTCTTCTATTGCAGATACTTTAGATTCAAACTTGGGGGACAATGATCTTAGAACCTTTTCAACCACTATAGCCTCTTTTATTTCTTCACCCAAATTTTTCATACAATTAACAATCTCATCTACCCGAAGAAAATAGTTAGCCACACTTTCATCATTATACATCTTGAGAGTCTCATACTAAATCCTGAGAGTTTGAAGTTTAGCACGCTTTACCTGTTCATCACCTTCATAGCTGGTGACAATTTTGTCCCATATCTCTTTTGCGGATTTGTAGTGCATTACCTTCATGAATTCCGTTTGGGATATACATCCTAATAGGGTACTGACTGCTTTCGCATTTGTTTCATACTTCTTTTTCTCGGCTGCATCTGTAGGAGTAGCTAAAGGAAAAGCGTAGCCTGTTTCTACAATGTCCCAAACTTCTGTACCAAGAGATTGAAGATAGGCAGTAACTCTTACCTTCCAATAATTGAAGTTTGTCCCATCAAAAACCGGTGGCCTGATTGATGCTTCTCTCTCGTAGTTGCTCATGATGAACGATCTACCTTCAAGCGATCAAGCTTCTCTGAAGGACCTGCTCTGATACCAATTGTTGGAAATAATACTGAGAGGGGGGGTGAATCAGTATTATCAGATCAATAAAACTTTTTCAATGCTCAGAAACATATACGCTACTTCAGTTAAGTGAACCGGCGTGTACACGCTACTGTGTTTAAAGAAAACAGCTTATAACCAGAAAACTTATAATTCAGTTAGTTTATCTTCAGTTAAGTGCATCAGGTCATTATTCACCATATTAAGAGTAAACAGATGCAGTATAACAGAACAGATCATCACACAAAAGCCACGCACATGAACACCATGATATAAGGTGGAAACCCAATGTGGGTGAAAACCACCTGCTGCAAGTCGTCTCTATCTTTCTTTAATAAGAACTTCAGTTTACAATCTTTTGTACTGGTGCAACCTTATACCAGTACATAGGCTACAACCTGCAGAAAGCTTCAACCTTCTCTCGTTCTCCAAACTTCCTTGGAAGGGAGCTCCAACCCCCTTTGCTCTTGTACTATCTAAGATACTAGTACGTAGGTGCTGGCCTACAATCTTCTTTTCTTCAGGTACCACTTTTCATCAATTTTCAGACTGGATATTCCTGAAGCACAACATTACAATCTGAAGACTATGATTCATTCACAAATCATTGAAGCATAAAACAACCAATACTAGCATCATCAATCTTTGAATCACTGAACCACTGAAACCCTGTCAACACCTGTCACCAGAACACAGAGCAGACTACAGAACTCTGTAATATCAGTCAGACCCAACTGCAGACCCAAAAATCATGCTTCAAAAGATATACGCTACTTCAATTAAGGCAACCCGCGTATACACGCGGTTTTACCGAAGACAACCTGCGTACAGATCTAAAAATAACTTTTCATAACTTGCAGCTGTACCAGATATCAGTTATACCCAGAATATAACATTGCGTCAGTATGCAGATCTAGAAACACGCATAATCAACCATATAAAGATAGTTCATTTCAAACCATTTGATCCCGATCTCTCCTTAAATCTTGTTCTCCATCAACCGATGAGATCTCTCCTTAGCTTAGATCAAGCAATACATCATCAACCAATAACCTGCATACTGGATCTAATACTTCATCAGATATTCAAGACTTTTTCAGATGCACTTGCCTAATGATTTCCTTCTCCTTATATAGCCTTAGGCCTTGTTCAATACCAAGAGCCAAAACCATAGAAATCCAATACCATCATCCTCAAAACTAGGGATCGACACATCCGTCGAGACACCATGGTTTGAAACCATAGGCACAACTTCCAAGGAATAACCGCCACGGACCAAAAATAAGTTTTCCACATACACGCGCTTTTACTGAAGCCAACCAGCGTGTACACGCGACTTGGGCTTGATGAACCTGCGTATATGAATTTTCTCTTCTTCTTATAGTCTGATCATCAATTCCTTGCTGCTGACCTTCTGCACTATGATTTGTCATCAGTGAGGTTTGCCATCAAGGACAACACTTGTCTCATAATGCCAACATGTTTTGCTTGTGGAAGAGTCAGTCATTATGCTACCAAATGTCCTCATAAAGACAAGTTTGATAAAAGTAAAGAACCAACAAAATGGAATAGAAAACAAAGTGTAAGTAAGAAGAGTTACTATACGCATGAAGATAGCGATGGTCTATCAAACAGTGATGAAGATGAAAATAGTGATAACTATAGACTTCTGATGGCTTTTGAAGATGATGATTTCTTGGATGCTTTAGATGAAGATGTTCTTTATGAAGAAATTTCTAAACTTAAAGTTTGTTTAGAAGAAAAGAATATGATTATAGATACTCTGACATTCCAACTTGCTGAAAGGGAAAAACACAATGAAAAATTAGAATGTGAAATTGTGGGTCTAAGAAAAGATATTGAGAAAACAAAAGCTCTCAATCTCAGATTTGTGAAAGGATCAAAAACTTTAGATGAAATTATCAAAGTACAGCGTTCTCCTCAGATAAAAATAGGTCTTGGATATACTAAAGAAGCATCTCAAGCACCAAATCCGTCAACCTCCAAAAGCTATCTTGATGCAGCAAAGAAAAGTGAACAGTTCGACAATCGTCAGCAAAGGCATAAAGCAGATCACTAGGTAAATTGGGTCCAACCTACTTCAAGGATGAACAGAAGCTACAACCAACCTTAGGTAAATCATACTCAATTTGCCTCAAGAATGAATGCCAATGGAAACTACAATCACCAGGTTAGTAGGGTTGATAATCGCAGGAATTTCTTTAATGGCCAATGTTTCTCATGTCATAGCTTTGGACACAAAGCTGCTCAATGTGTTGCTTACAAGACCATCACGACTAGAGAAGCACAAAATCAAAGGAATGTGACTGGGATCATGAAAAGGACCTACAATAACTTCTCTTCTCTTGAGAATGAAATAGAATGCTCTACATGTAACAACTTTGGTCATGAAGATTCTGAATGCAGGAGTAATTTTCAGCAAACATCTCAAAAGGAGCAGACTTCATTGGGTCTCAAAACATGGAGAAAGAAAGAACCGCAAATAGAAAGATGTGGTATAGCTCTATATGCTGAAGGATAAGAAAATCAATGGTACATCGACAATGGATGCTCGAAACACATGACAGGTGATAAAGAAAAACTTCAATCATAGAATGCCTTAGAGAAAGAAAAGAAGGTCTCATTTGCTAATGACACTCCTGCTTTCATAAAAGGTAAAGGCTCCATTCTCTTAAAACAAAAGGTTAAAGCTAGAAATGTTATGTATGTTGATGGTCTAAAGCATAACCTTTTGAGTGTAAGTCAAATGTGTGATCAAGGAAATGAAGTAGTATTTCGATCAAATGGATGTGTTTTTCATGAGCTTGATACAGGTGAAACTGTGATCAAAGGTATAAGAACTCCAAATAACTTATACATACTCAAGGGAGGACAACAACAGTGCTATCTAAGCAAAATTGATGAACATTGGCTATGGCACAAAAGATTGGGGCATTTAAGCTTCCCTCAAGTAAGGAAAGCATACAAATATCAAGTTGTTCGTGATCTTCCTGATATCTGCATTCCAGAGAATACAATATGCAAATCATGCCAATTTGGTAAGCAAACCAGGGCACATTTCCTTGAAAAGGAAGGATCAGCTAGTAAGCCTCTTGAACTTGTTCATACTGATTTATGTGGTCCTTCAAGGAAAAAGTCACGTCGTGGAGAAGAGTACTTTATATTTCTCATAGATGATTTTTATAGAATGTGTTGGACAAGACTTTTGAAGCACAAAGATGAAGCATTTGAAAAATTCAAATCCTTCAAAGCTTTGGTTGAGAATGAATCAGATCGTAAAATCAAATGTCTCAGATCTGATCGAGGAGGGGAATTTACCTCGGATGAATTCTTCAAATTTTGTGAAGAACATGGAATAAGAAGGGAATTCTCCACTACAAGGACTCCTCAACAAAATGGAGTGGTAGAAAGAATGAATAGAACGGTTCAACAAATGGCTCATGCTATGCTAGATGAATCTGGAACTCCTGCAACCTTTTGGGTGAAGCTGCATTTGTTGCCATCACTATCTTCAACAAAACAAACGTTCGGGTAAACAACACTCAATCTCCTCATGAACTTTGGTATGGTAAGACTCCTACTATAAAATATTTCAAAATTTTTGGAAGCAAATGTTACAGCAAAAGGACTAATGAAAAACTTGGCAAGTTTGAACCTAGAGTTGATGAAGGCATTCTCCTTAGCTACTCTTCCTGAAGTAAAGGATATAAGTGCTATAATAAAAGACTTGGGAAAATTGTTGAAAGCATTAATGTTGTGGTTTATGAAGCAAGAAAAAATCCAAAGCAGCTAAAAACTGAAGAGGATGAAGAAGATGAGGACTATCCTGAAGAAGAAACCAATGAAGCACTAGAAGAATAGAGAATGGAAGAATAAAAGACTCCATCTAGGTACGTTCAGAAGAATCATCCAGAGACTCAAATTTTGGGGCAGAAAGAGGCAGGTGTGCAGACAAGAAGAACTATTTCAAAAGCTTCAATCTATCTAGCATTTCTTTCCTCCATCGAACCACAAAATGTACATGAAGCATGCAAAGATGAATGTTGGGTCAAGGCCATGAATGAAGAGCTTGAGCAAATTGAAAAGAATAATACTTGGGAATTAGTTCCTAGACCTCATGATAAGAATATCATTGTAACCAAATGGATATTAAAAAACAAGCTGAATGATAATGGAGAGAAGTTATTAGAAACAAGGCTAGACTTGTTTGTAAAGGATATACTCAACAAGAAGGTATAGATTTTGAAGAAAATTTTGAACCTGTTGCTAGACTTGAAGCCATAAAAATGTTTCTTGCTCTTTCTAGCTTTCAGAACTTCAAAGTATATCAAATGGATCTAAAATTTTCCTTTCTTAATGGAGATTTAGAAGAAGGAAGTATATATTGAGCAACCGGATGGGTTCATCCTTGGAAATCATCCAAAACTTGTATGCAGACTCAGAAAAGCTCTCTATGGTCTAAAACAAGCTCCAAGGACCCAGTGTTATCGTCTTGACAAATACCTTCATCAACAAGGTTTTTCAAAAGGATCAACTGATAGCAATCTATATATGAAAATTGACAATGACAAATTGCTAATACTTGTTGTATATGTTGATGATATTATTTTTGGTAGCAATGAAGAAGCCATGAGTCAAAACTTTACCTTGGTAATGCAGAAAGAATTTGAAATGTCCCTACTTGGTGAACTCACATATTTTCTTGTTTTACAAGTTCAACAACATAAAGATGGTATATTTCTATCATAAACCAAGTATCTCAAGCAGATCTTGGAAAAATATGGTATGGAAGACTCTAAACCCATACCCCTATGGTAACAGGATGTAGCCTCAGCGCAAATGATGAATCAGCAGCAGTTCATCAACCAACCTATAGATCCATGATTGGTAGTCTACTCTATCTAAAAGGTACCCAACCAGACATCATTCATGCGGTAGGAATAGTTGGAAGATTCCAAGCAAATCCAAAGGAATCACACCTTCAGGTAGTCAAAAGGATCTTCAAATATCTTCAAGGAACTCAAAACTTTGGGTTATGGTATCCTAGGAATACATATCTTACTCTTCATGCATATATAGATGCAGATTGGGCAAGAAGTGTGGATGACAGAAAGAGCACTTGTGGTGGTGCATTCTATATTGGTTCTAGATTAGTATCTTGGTTCAGCGAGAAACAAAGTTCAATTGCATTATCTATAGCTGAAGTAGCATATGTGGCTGCTGCATCTTGCTGCACACAACTTCTTTGGATGATGCAAACTTTACAAGACATTCAGATCACATGTACTCCACCCATCTCCATTCTATGTGATAATACAAGTGCAATCAGTATTTCAAAGAACCCTGTTATGCATTCAAAGACTAAGCACATACCTATCAAATATCATTTTCTCCGGGAACAAGTGCTTGAACAAAAGGTCAAATTGGAGTATGTTCCATCCAAAGAACAAGTTGTTGATATATTCACCAAACCACTACCCAGAGAGACATTTGAATACCTCAGACAGAACCCGGGAGTAGTTGATCCATCATCTTGCTACTGAAATTTATCTGTTTTAGAGGAAAATGGTTGTACGTGAGTTTCATGAAGCGTATCCGTGTACATACACTGATTTCTATGTGTACAGTCACGTATTTGTTGACTTGAAGAAAATCAGTGGGCCGGACTCAGGATGAACAAAGTCTGATATAGTTTTGTCAGAGACCATCCGGCACAGGTTCAGGGGGAGCATATACTTCTAAATGCATTGTTGGCATTATCTTAGAAGATCTTGATACATTTTCACAGTTTTTTTCGTAGAACAAGTGCAGAGGTAGATAATGGTTAATGGTGTCTAACAAATGTTGCAGATGATAGTTATTGATGACTATCATAATCTTGTTTTATATATTTCATCTCTATGTCATGTATATCTTTTATTATCAAGGTCATGTAACGGCCTATTTTGGTTTCCCCACTATGCCTGGGATGAATGATGTAATGTTCTTGTTTTGACATATATAAACTTTTGGTATATCCCCACTTGGTTGGGAGATGGATGTATGTATGAATATTGGGTCTTATTCTTCTTGTAAGAACATCTTTTTGTAGATATTGCTTACAGAAAGGGGAAGCATGGACAACACTCTTCAGCAAATCATACAATTCAGCATGTACTCAGGGGGAGCATAACCCTTTACCCTTGACGACAAAGGGGGAGAGTGACTTGGGGTTGCCATCAAGTCCAAAGGGGGAGATTGTTGGCATTATGACACAGGTTTGGCACTATGACACAGGTGTTGTCCTTGATGGCACCTCACTCAGATGACAAATCTTAGTTTACGCTCTCAGAATGAAGGAAATAGAGATATACGCAGGTTCCCTTTGACCAAGGCACGTATACACGCAGGTTAGATGACCAAAAAGCACTTATACATATACACACACTTTCACGCAAAAAAAAGCGCGTACAAGTTGGAAAACTTGGTTTTGGTCTATGGTATTTGGTCCTTGGTATTTTGACCCATGGTATTGGTCCAAGGTATCTTGTCCAAAGTGTTGACCCTAGGTATTTGGTTCAAGGTATTGCTTCTAAGTGGTTTTGGACCATGGTATTCAGTAAGGCCTAAGACTATAAAAAGAGGAGGAGATCATTAGGCAAAGGCACTCAAGCATTGAATATCTAATGAAGAGCAAGATCTAGACTACTGGTCATTAGGCTATGGTGCATAGCTGGATCTGAATCAAGGAGGAACCTGAGTGCTTGATGAAGGATAAGTTCTATTGATGGGGCAAGATCTTAAAACATGAAGAGAAATACCTTTGTGTGGTTTTGATCTTTTATTATTGGCGCATATCATAATATGTAAATCTGATGATCTGGGTATAACTGATGTCTGATTAATTGCAAATATCAAATCATCCTTTACAGATCTGTACGCAGGTTCAGTATATTAAAGGCACGTATACACGCCCGTTCGGCATTCCAAAACAGCGTATATCCTGGTTGGCCTTGGGAAGAGTGCTTATGCAAGCAGGTTTGTCGCATTGAAGTAGTGTACTTCTCATAGAATATGCTTTAGCTCATTCTATTTTGTTTTTGTAGTATTTTGGGTTCTGGCTTGGGTTCTAGTTACTGGTACAGTATTCTGGTTACAACTTTTAGAGAAGAGATTGGTTGATTCAGTTTGGTTGGTACAAGGAGATTGGTTGATGCAGAAGTTTGATTGATGTTATTGATGGAACTAGTCTGAAAATTTATGAAACAAGGTCCCTGGAAAAAAAGAGAAGGTTGTATCCTTCTGTAGGTCAGCACCTACGTACTAATAAACACATCAGCTAGTACAAGAGCTAAGGGGGTTGAAGCTCCCTTCTAGGAGAAACTGGAGAATGAGAGAAGGTTGTATCCTTCTACAGGTAAAAGCCTGCGTACAGGTATAAGACTGCACCAGTACAGAAACATTGTAAAAATAATTTTCTTATTAAAAGAAGATAGAGACAAATTGCAGCAGGTGGTTTTCACCCACATTGGGTTTCCACCTTATATCTTGTGTTCTTGTGTGTGATTGTCTGCTATATTTTTATCGTACCTGGTCACTGTTTATATGGTTCTGATGCATAGATTAATGATCAACATCTGAAGAATTAACTAAATTATAAGTCTGCAGGTTACACGCTAGTTTCCTTAACTACAGTTGCGTATATACACAGGTTTCACTAACTGAAGTAGTGTATAAAAATATAATTGTGAAATGAAAAATAATTGACTTGCTAATACTGATTCACCCCCCCCCCCACCCCTCTCAGTATTATTTCCAACACCTGCTTCTCTTCAATGGTAGACACTTTTGACTCAAATTTAGGAGTTAGAGATCTTAAGATTTTCTCTACTAAAGTGGTGTCCTTTATTTCTTCACCCATATTTTTCATGTGATTTACAATCTTTTCTATACGTAGAAAGAAACTAACAATACTTTCATCATCATGCATTCTGAGAGTTTCATATTAAATTCTGAGTGTTTGGAGTTTAGCACTTTTTACCTTGGTATCCCCTTCATAGCTTTGAATGATTTTGTCCCATATTTACTTTGTTGTGTTTAACTGCATAAATTTGACAAATTATGATTATGTTAGACTTCCCAATAATGCATCAATAACTTTGGAATTGGTTTCATACATCTTCTTTTCTGCTACATCTGTGGGAACTACGATTGGATATTGGTAACCTCCTTCCACAATTTCCCAAACATCTACTCCAAGGGACTGAAGATAAGATCTGGTTCTTGTCTTCCAATATATTAAATTATTTTCATTGAAGAGTGGTGGTTTTATAGATGTCATTCCATCTTGATTTCTCATCTTGGGAGATCTTCCTTCAAGCAATCAAGCTTATTTTGAAGGACCTGTTTTGATTCCAATTATTGTGAAAAATACTGAGGGGGGGAGGGTGAATCAATATTTTTAAAGATCACAATAATAATTTTCTTTTCTAAAATATGTGCGTGACTTTACTGAACCCAACTTGCATATGTATAAAATTTTGTAAAAGAAACTAGCGTAATCTTAGTAAACTTATAAAAGAACTAATTTTTAATCTATTAAACTTAAACCAGAATGTAAGAGATTTATCAGGCATTTGATAAGAAATAAGAAGGTGCATTATGAACCTAATAAAGTATCACACATAATAAATACACATGAACACCAATATTTAAGGTGGAAACTCAATGTGGGAGAAAACCACTGTTGTTGTCATCTCAGTCTTCAAACTTATTAATATCAAAAACTTCTACATTCTTGTACTGGTGCATACTCATGCTAGTACTCAGGAACCCACCTACTGAAGGCTACAACCTTCACTTGTTCTCCAACTCCTACTGGAAAGGAACTCCAACCCCTTGATCTAATTACCAACTACTACTAGCAGCAAGCTTTGACTTCTTCACTGAAGGCTCTAACCCTTAACAACATATGTGGAGCATGTTTCATACATTTTCACTCTGGATCCACCTACTTTAATACATCACAACTTGTAGATCAACTGAAGAAAAAACCAACTTAATTAAAAAAAACAGTGAGATGACTGTAACCAGAACACATAACTAAACTCAGAATACTACATCAACACACAGAATCAACTGCAACCCTGATCATTCATATGCCAACATGTATACGCTACTTCACTTAAGGAAACTAGCATGTATACATGCTTTTCTGTAGAGCAACCTGTGTACAGATCTTAATATACAAAAAACTTATAATTCCGAATCAGACACAGAGTTGACCAGAGATATTCTGAAATATTATATTAGCTTATAGAACCCTCATACAGTTTACAAAATCAATAATCTTTTCAACCAATACACATGTAACCAAATTCAACTTCATCATTCAATCAGTTCTACTTCAAACATTATCACTCAACCCAGATCAACATGAGGAAATCATTGATAGACAATAGAGATACAACAACAATGATCAGGTTGATCAATCATTTATGAACATAAACCCTTCATTTATGTACGTTACTTTGAAGAAATGAACCCGCGTGTATACATGACTTAATTGAGACCAACCTATGTATAAATCTCCAAATTTTGACCTAAAATTGTGTAACTCTTCAGAATTTCAGAAAGACCCAGATCATAATATTCAGAGATAAAAACATGCATCAATACTTATATCTAGTCAATCCATGAGAAAATCATACAATGGAAAGTCATTTCAGGTCTCATGATCCTGATCCATCATTGTATTCATCAGTGCATAATTATTTCAGATCTATGTGTCAACTATGGCCCTTACAATGCAAATATACTTTAGATTGAAGTATTCATCAAAAACCCTTTCACATGCACACTTATCACTTTGATCTTCACCTCTTTATATATTTAGAGGCTTAGCCAATATCATGAGTCAAAACTACACTAGTGTCTGTGGTAATCTTGGACAGGATCAAGTAACTGTTACTCCACTCAATATTGTGGGATAATACCATGGAAAGGACCCTTGGTATTCTTAAATTAGTTCTCCAGATTGTACGCAATTTTTCTTCTTTTTACGTGTGTGTATAAGCGACTTGGCCTTGACGAATCCACGTATAGATCTTCAAATATTCACCTTTATCAAACTTGTGATTCTGATCTGTAAAACTTTGTCCGATCATTCTGTTATTCTATTCCCTTACTCTGTCACTTCTGAGCTGACCTGTGGATTCATCTAGTTGCCATATACTTGTTCTATTACAAGTGAGTTTCCATCAAGGACAACACATGCATCATAATGCCAATAATTTCTGGTGGAATGATGAGTCTGACTAATTTTGAGATTAACGCCCCTAATTATAGATTAATTAATTTTTAAACTTCTTCTTATTTAGGATACATTTTGGGTTAGATATATTCTTATGAACATTAAACCATTTAAATCATTAACTATTATACAAATACTCACTTTCTGGGTGCATTTGAAAAATTGGAAAATTCAGGCGCTAGATCTACATAATGGCCATTAGAGGTCAACTAATAATTCAACATAATGGGCACACACCCACAAAGAGAAACACACACACACACACACACACACACATAATGAACCCATCCTATTCACTGCTGAGGGTTGAACTCGCGACGTGCGCATGTTCTACCAACTCTACTCCACAATGGGGCTTGTTAAGCCATTCAAATCAATTCACTATACATTGTATGTTGTGACCGCAATGGGGTTTAGGATTTGGACCACCCCATCGAGCCAAGTCAGACTCAATGCATTTGAACTGCTAATCACAACCTTACGGGACTAGGACATGAATCACCCCCTCACTCTAAGTCAGATTCACCAGTTCAATCCACTAGCTCCAAAACATCTAAACACGGTTCGATCCACCACTTGAAATCTCAATGAGTTCAGTACCGATGCATTCAAAAACAATTCGATTAACCAAACCAAGTTAGACTCAATGTGTGAGCATATCATATCATTCCACCAATCTCCTTCGGTAAGATTCAATACTCTATTTGATGAGTTCTCAAAATGAAACTAGACTTCTACTAATTCAATCCACAATCTTTATGGTGAAGACAAATACTCTTTTTGAAACCAAATTTTCATAAATGAATCAACTTCAATTCACAAATATTGTTGATATTTTTGGTTTCAATTGAAATTTAAATGAATCAAAGTATAATTTATATTTATATAAGGCTAGTGGTCCTAGCCCTCATTGGGTTGACCCTGAGTGCCCATCAAACTTACAATTCAAACTAACCAACCAATGGAACAATATAACCAAGTTCAGTAACCATCCAGAGCTCAAGCTCTATGTGACCATGCCCGTATGACTATAACCTTAGTGTATTTGGTCATTCCTCTGATGATGTCATCATGACATCATTGATCCATGTGACAACTTCTGAGGCATGTCACATGTCATGTTGTTTCAAACCTATTTAAACCTATTTCCAACCGAAAAGTGCTATTGTTTCAATGCCACATGATAGCCCCTGGTGGAACTAGATTATCACGATGACATCAATAAGATCCATGTCATCATTTAATATAGTTTTTCCACGTGCTGATATCGAGTTGGTCTTGGCAAATATGTTAAACATTGTGCTACGTTTCTTTCATTTAAACGTTAACTTATTAGAGGTACCATTGATATGTCCTGAACATGAACACCCTTTAACAATGTTAAAACATGCACACATTTCTTTTCTCGAGGCCATTTATCTTCACTTACAATGGTGGATATGCTTAAAACTTTCCCACTATTGAAACTTTTAATAATTTTGGTTTTACCCTATAATTTTCCCTTTTAAATTTGTCCCAACCAATGCTAATTTTAAACCATCCATAACTTCTCATCTAAGAGGAGTTTTTTTGAGAAGGATATAACATTGGAAAGGTATCCATAAGCTATACAAAGCCATGCTATTTTTAGGATATTTTTATTATCGTAACTTCATAAAAAACTTGAATAAATTCAAGCACCCATATCTTCATGTAATAAGACCTTGCGAAAGGTCCAAATGTCATATTGCTTCACAAAGAGTCTTGTTGCTTCTTTAATCATCAAGAATGGTCCTACTGTGGCTATCCCATACATCCCTTTTGACACCAATGGCATCTTATTGTCATCAATGACAACATTATGTGCAAAAATATACCCCTTTAGAATTGATGGAAACACCCCTAGACATTGATGGTCATTGAATGTAAAAAAAATTCAAGATATCCTCTTGAAGTGCTACAATCTCTCATTACTCAAGTGTAAGTGTAATGCTTGTAACATATCCCTATTCATATTCCTTCCTCTTATTACATCAATGTCTACAATTTCTCTTTCTTTGACATCAATGGAAAAAGGTCACATATATCTATAGAAAGTTTCTGTGTTGATGATCTTGTATGGGTACCTATTCATGGATGATCATGTGGACTTGACTAAACCAAGCTCCTTTCTTACTAAGATACAGTCTCCCCCTAAGACCATGCTTCCATTGCATACTTATGATTGTTTATATTCTCCCCATGGAACCATGCTTCCACTGTTATCACCCAAAAAATGATAACCTAGCCATTTCTTACTAGGTGGATCAAAATACACCATGTAGGATTAATTTTACCATGGTAAAGCCACTTTCACCATAGGAAATAATTTAGTAAATCATTTTTCCTAAATTATTTCTCATTAAAATTATAAGGAAAAAAAAAAAAAAAAACTCATAAGAATGTTTAAATAAATATATATTTATTCAATATTATATAGGAATAATAATTAAATCATTATTTGATAATTATTCCTCGTCACGTTTTGACTAAATCACCTTGGAATAATTAAATAAATTTATTTATTATCCCTTATTTTTATTTTTAGAATATTTTTTAAACCATTATTTACTAATTATTTCAAATTCACACTTTTCTTAATTATAAAAAAGTGATTAATAAATCATTTTTATTTGTTAATTACTTCAAGCACTTTCTAAATAAAGATATTTGACCATTCTAAATATCTTTTCCCTCACAAATATAATAAAGTATTCACAACGGCTAATTTTTTATTTCGTCAATAATATTTTATTATTTTCTAATTCCTAATTTCCCTCAATACTTTGTTATAAATAGAGGATTTTTTTCATTCATTATTTACCTTGATCATTCTCATTGTCACCACTATCATCTCATCACATTTGAGCTCCAACTTGAGTTCAATCTATTTTCGGGTTTTTTTCCATTGCAAGTTGAGAGAGAGAAACATACCACAGAAGAAAAAGGGCCCATCTTGCGGAGTGGGATCTACAGACCCATGTTGTAAATATTCCTCACCAAGCGTTTTAATAAAATTATTATTCATTTGAACTCCTCCACTGGGTTCTTGCAGTCTCATTTATTGCTGCTATATGTTTCGGGCTTGCATCATATATCTTATTGCATGGTTTTCTCATGCTTTATTGTAGATCTGAAGCATAGAAGCAACAATTTTTTGTTGTTGGGGTCACTTGTCACCAATGGCTTAAGTGAAGTGTTTTTGGTACACATAGTAAGAATTTTCATACTAACAAATGGAAAATCTGTTGGGGAATTAGCTACTTAGTCACTAACAAATGGTGAGTCAATGGGTGTAGTAATTCAAAACCTTGTGACTATTGTTTTAGCTATCTTTAGTGTTTTTACAACTATTTTTAGCCCTCCCAATTTCTATTTTCACACCTCCTTTCTTTTTTGGAAAATTTTATGTTTTTGTTTGGGTTCCACATCTTTCAACATGTCACAGGTACCAACCGAGTAAGAGATGACACATTCTAGGCCAGATTTGCCAAGTGAGAAAAGAGGGAACAAAAAAAAAAATTGGCCCTTTTTCTGTACCTAGAGCACACTTTTCAGCCTAAAAATTGTGCCAACACACTTTTTAGGTCAATTTCTGCACTCCATAGTTTTTTCGATTTTTTAAAATTTTGCTAAGACTATTGTGTGTGTGCCAGGAAGGGTTATTGTTATTTCTTGAGGCACATATAGGCCTATATCCACTTATTGTTTTCTCATAGAGGAAGGAAAGATTTCCCTAGAGTTTAGAGTATACCTCCTTCATTTAGAAAGAGAATTAATGAGTTGAGGAGTGTAGTTTGGAGCATTTTCAACCACTATTTTTTAGGGTTTTTTCCACTGTTTTGCAACCCTTTTGGATAGGTTTCTTCAACATTTTACTCCATTTAGATTTTGGTGTTTCCTTTCCCCCTTAGGATCCCCTTGTGTATCCTAGTTTTCAAAGCTTCTTGCTTGTCCTTTTACAACATTTTCAACTCTAATTTTTGCTAGCTTTCTCCAACATTTTCAGCAACCCTTTGCTTTTAGATCCCAGTCCCTTAGACATTAGATCTTTTGGCCATTTTTATGTCTTTGATTTGATTTTTTTTCCTTCACTTTATTAACTGATTGATATCCTTATTTGATGAGGGTTAGTCAATTTTCAACATCATTTACAATTTTCAGCACTTCATTTTCAATAGCACATGTCATCATCAAAACATAATTAATTAACTCATCCACTTGACACATTATTTCACACGCACACACCCTAAGCAGACATGAGCTTGGTTAACACTGCCAAGCCAAGACTTGAAACAAGCCACCATAACAATTCAACTCACACAAGTTAAGCCCACTTGGGTGTCAGGGCCAAAAGAATCTTTGTAGTTAGGTGTAGGATCAATGGGATAGGATTCCAATAACACCCATTGATTGCTTACATTGAGAAAAAAATTTGACATATTAGGGAATTTAAAATCCTTCACCATCCCACAGTCCAAACTCGGAGTGCGTCAGAAATGTGATATAGAGGGCATTAAGCTAGATCATGGTGCGAGCAGTTCTCCTCGGGGCTACCCAACTAGTGGTAGGAAATTCCATTCCATGCTTGATTACAAAGAAGCTAAAGACTCTACCAACCATGTGGGGAAAAGGTAACCCTAGTGGCCAATCTTAGGAAAACACCCTATAGGACTATATGTGGGCAAGCAACTGGTCCTCTACCCCACCTTCCTCTAGACAACTCTACTTGCAGAGATCCAATTCTGTCAAGTAAGTAGTCTTTTAGAAGGCCATATGAAACAGTAGAATTAGGAATTTTTTGAGGATTTAGATCACCTTTAGTCTAGAGGTCATTTTGTATTTGATAGGACATGTTTGATTGAATTAGAGTAACATATAATTATAGTTAGTTTACACTTTGAACAATAGAACTAGGTGTTTGTTTGTTGTTTGTTGCTTTTTTTATCATATCACAACCCTTTAGTCTCTTGAGTCATCTTTGTATTGACACCATTGTTCCTCCTAGGTGTTTACCACAGAGACTTCATTGCCTTCACCCCCATTTTACTTTATCACATCTTACTCCTCTTCGTCGAGTTAGAGTTCATCCTCCTAGTCCTCCATTGAGTTCCCATACTAACTCTAGTTCTTCTGATTCATCTAGTTCTTCCTCTGATTCCACGTCTTACTAACCCCACATTGCCACCATGTCAGGCACCAATGTGCGTGGTGGAAATCAAGGTGGTAACCAAGGTAACCCCACCAATAGAACCTCTATTGGTATGGTCATTAATCCTCCCTTTCTTCCTTATATGGCTAGTTAGAGCCTCCCTAATTTTAGCCAACTCATCAATGATCCTCTTCTCCATAACCCTAATTGGCCTCCTATGCATGCTAAGCTTCGTTCTGACATTCCAAAGTTTGAAGGTAATCCTGGAGAAGACCCCACAAATCATGTTCATTATTTTCATATGTGGTGTTCATCAAATTCCGTTACTAAAGACTCCATCCGTCTTCATCTCTTCCAACACACCTTAACTGGAGCTGTTACCAAATGGTATGTGGATCAATTGCATAACTCCCATCTCACTTTCATGAATCTCGATAAATAATTCCTTTCCTATTTCCAATTACCTCTTCGATATGACATATGTACCAAACTCCTGACCTCCTTTCGTCAAACGTCTGTCGCCCACCTTTCTGACCATGTAAAAGAATGGCGCAAAAGGAGGAGCCTATGTAGAGCCCTTGATTTTGAAGACCATGTCTATATGGATTGGTTTTTAAGAACTATTTTGGTCCCCATAGGTAAATATGTCACTTACCACTTCCCTCATATTGAGGAAGAAGCTCTCTCTAGATAGCCTTGAAATATGATATGATCTACGCTTAGTCAGGTTATGTTTATGGTATCCTCCTCGATCTACCTTGTCCTGGTGTCGCTAATGCACTGGGGGCATCTCATGTTGTTGAAGGTATTTTTGGATCTCTTTCCCACACTTAAACTCCACCATATGCTCCACCTCATATGAGTTATGGTCAACCCCATGGGGGGACCAGTTCTGCTTACACCTATCCCCCTCCTGATCCTTCACGTCTCAACACTTACCAATGTACCAACACACTATATGCATTCCTCATCTGCATCAACTTATGCTAGGGCCAGATTTTTGTCAACCTGGTTATTCACATGTTTCCATGAATCCTTACTATCTGTATCCACCGCCTAGCACTCCAGCCTCACCGACATTAGCACCTCAAACTCTCATTCCTCCCCCACCTCTACCACAACAACGAACACCTCCTCAAGGTCAAGTCTACACTCAATAGAGTACTACCAATTCCCCCAAGCCCAAGAGGAGTAATATGGGGAAATGTAACTAGAACCAACAATCCCAAGGTAACCAAGGAAATCAAGGCTCACAACCTAATTCCTATAAGGGTGACCAGACTAATCCCACAACCCAGTAATAGGGGATACAACCCAAGCATAACAAGGCTCTTGGAAAAAATAAAACTTGTGCTTGTTGTAGATTTTTTGGCCATTATACTCATGAATGTCCCCTTTTTCCTCAAATTTGTTAGGTATGGGAAGATGAAGTATTTGCTTCTAGAGTACCTCAACCCACTTCTCCACCTCCTCCCCCTCCCGACTCATCACAACCAACAATGCTTACCAATCCTTTTCCTCACCAAGGATATGTGGTTGCCAAACCCACACAAAATTTTGCAGTCACTCAGCCTTCATAATATGGTCATAATAATTACTAGATTCTTATGTTGAATTCCTAATAAGTCAACACCAAACAAGTTCACCTCTAGAATCAGTCGCACCAGTAGGACCAACTTCCTTCGAAGTCAATGACTGTGTCACAACCCAAAGTTTCCATTGAACCCCTATCATCACTAGATGGTACCTTACAGATCGCTCAGCCTAAGGTAGAGGTGCCTCCTAAGATCACCAAAGGTCCATTAAGACAAAATGCTACTTCTTCTAAATCCACCCATACATATAGCATAATAGATGACTTAGCAAAGTCTCCTACTACCATGCCAATTCTGGAAGTCCTACATACGTGCCCATCCCAACGAAAAGCTCAGTTATCTGCTCTAGGTGTTGTGGAACCTCTTGATGATCATTTTATTATCATTGATTTTGATAAAGTGGAACATCCCCCCTTCCTTCCCCCATTTCCTTCCAAATACCTATCTCCATAAAGAACACCATTGTCCAACGATGTATCATAGGCAAAGGTGCCTCCACCTGTGTGATGGTCACTAGTGTTTGGAAGAAAATTGTTCCCTTGACTTGTCATCATCCATTATCACTCTTCATGCTTGGGACGATCACCCCTCACAACCCCTCCCTTTATATCGCAACTACCCCATTACCATTGCTAGAAAGACAGTCTCGATTGATATTGAAGTCATTGATGCCCATTTAGATTATAACATATTTTTGGGTCATAGTTACCACTATGGTATGTTTGTTTTCACATCCACTGCCTTTCGCAATATGTGACTTCCTCACAATGAAAATATCGTCACTATTAATCAATTGACTTACTATGTCCCCAGTATTAGACCTCTCCTCAGACAACTATTTCATCTATGATTGGAAATATAATAGTTCCTAGCTTTACTGATGTTTGTCCTAGAGTTTATAAATATTCCATGCTACTTGGGGCTTATTATGTCCCACCGCATACCCCTTCTGAGCCCATCTCTTCGAGTGTTTTCATGCTTCAAGCGTTACGGGCTACTTCCAAATTGTCTACTATGCCTTCACAGTGGATAAACCCTCTGCAACCCCCTGCTCTAGACTCAACTCACCCTTTAGAAACAATTCCTCCAAGCCATTTTCCTCCTGCTAGTATATCTCTCGGTCCTTTTCCACTAGGGACTATTCCTCTAGGACCCAACCACCCAGGAGCAGTTTCCCTAGGTCATTACCCCTCTGGTTAGATACCTTTCTTATTCCTACCACTAATAACCTTTTCTACCCATGTCATGGCTACATTGAGTCTACCTATCATCACTTTGGGCATCCCAGTATGGTGCATTGATCCTCCCATAAACACTCCTCCCAACAAACTCCAACCTTATACAACTTTGACTTTGGTTCAACCTGTTGTTCCTCCCCCTTCCTTTGCTTTAGTTCCACAAAATCCTCCACAGGGAGTCACTCCTATTACGAAAGCATGTGGTGAGGGGGGCAAAGCCCAGAAGAAGGGAAAAAAAAGATAAGGTACCTCAACCAACTCCCACTCCTCCTAAAATACCAAAGTCTTCCCGTCCATGTGCTTTATGTGATGTGGTTGGGCATGCCACCAATAATTGTCCTGAACTCCCTCATATTAAGAATTTTCTCTCTGATACTTTTCTTGGCCCTAACATTCTTGAGGTCCATGTTACCTTACCCAAGCCCACCATGAAGAACAAAAATTTATGAACGAATCACCCTTGTCCTTTGTGTGAAAAGTATGGAAATTATTTCCATCACTAACCCCATATTTAATATTTTCATGCTACACTCCAAGTTCTTCTCGAGTTAGATGTCACTTGTAGTGATTCCTCTTTCCCTCTACCTTAGGGTCTTAGCATCAATGCTTTTCCAGGATAAGAGGTCTCTCAACCCACCATTGTGATCCCTCCTCCTGATGTTGAGATGACAGATAGTTCAACCCCTACTATCTATCTATCTTCATCCATGGGATCAATATATTGAGACTCTTTAGGAGTTTCCTATTGTGTTTCTTTCGAACCCTTTTTAGAGGAAACTTTGGTCTCAACATTGGTGGACGTTGTATCGACTTGTCATCAATATACCATAGTAGATGTTACACATGTGAAAAATGTCTCTCATGATGATGATTGCTTCCATCACCCCTTACTTTGAAACTGTTAGGGCCTAAATCTACCTCAGGCTGATAAAGGCAGGATCTAGGGTAACATCAAACCACACTTAACCTGGTAGCTAGCCCTACCATGTCGAGAGAGGGCTCTCTCCTTGTAAATCTCAGGAAAATATGATCAATGAGGTTTGAGATGACTGATGTAAAGACTAATTTTAGGCTAGGTATATGCTCAGAGGAGGTTGATTCAATTCAATTTTTGGTTTGCTGGCTCAAATGTGAAAGGCAGATTTGGGTCTGGGGAATGGACACAGTCTTGCAGAGATCTCTATGGGGCGAGGAGGCAAATGGTTTAGTACTTTGAAATAAGTGAGATGGAGAGTCTTAAGCCTGGTGAGGATTTGGAGAGGGCATGAAAGTCTAGGGATCCTCTTCGAACAGCTGAAAACATAAATAACTAAACAAACCCTAGGTAGAGCACTGCAACATCAATGAATTCTACCTTTATCCTTGATTCATTTAGTTAAGATGAACAGAGAGAGATGATGGCATACATAAACACATGTAAAATTGCATTACAGAAGGAAAAAAATACTAAATCAAGTTGCCACAAGAATCCCACAAAGTGCTATAAACCCTGATCTATTCCTTTGCCAATTTGCAGAGATGAATGTACAATAATGCTCAAAGCATTCACAAGAGTCCAACCTTTACCAATGATTGAAAAAATACTAGATATAGGCAACAAACAACTCATGCTAGGATTTAGGGGTCGAATTCATGAGTTTAGGAGCTGTTTCAACAAGATCTAAATTAATAACTGAAAAGTAGGCAGTGGAACAACATGCCTCTAAAACCTAGGAAACTGATTCATTCAGTTGCAAACTACCTTTTCATGATGTATCTACCTCCATGAGTGAAAATTTAGCATATTTACATCAAAATACATCAAGTCACATCAAATTACATCATGAGTTTGACTATTAGAGAGAGAAAAGTCAAACTGAGAAAAAATTAGGCAAAAAATAGAGTTTTTTGGCCAAAATGACAAAATTTCATCCTGTGTGCCGCACTCTTGTCCCTGTGCGCTGTGCTACTTTGGAGCTGATTTTGGAGGCCTTCCCATGCACAAAATTTGATCCAAGTGGGATTTTTGGAAAGGTCTTCCTATCTACTTTCCAGAACAAGTGGAATTTCTAAATTTAGTGTCCATTTGCCCCTCCAAAAATAAGTTCGCTCAACATTGCTTCCTGTGTGGCCAAAAAGGGGTAGAAAGGGCATTTTTGAGGTGTTTTTGACCCTTTTGGAAGCTCAAAACTTGTCAAAATTTCTTAGCCATGTGAGGGAATTCATATTTTTCCATGAGGAATCCAAAAATTCTGAGTTTTCCTCCAAAGGAGGTCCCTAGCAAAAGCGCACGCTAGGTGGTGTGGCACACCAAGCAAAAAAACCTGTTTTTTACTCCAAAAATTCAAAATTGACCAAAAGTGTCCCAAATTTCTTGAAATTTGGGATGAGTGTCCTACATCAAGTGTTGTGTTGGGCTAAGGAATCCTCAGCCAAGATCTAGAGCTTGTCTTGCTCTTTTCTCTTCCTCAATGCTTTCCTCAACTTGGCTTTCAAAGTCCTAATTCTCGCTTTGCAAACCTTGTTTCTCACCAAGTAGTGGTAGGCCATGTGCCTCAACATATTTTTCTCTTTTTTGGCCTTCTCCAGCATATTTTCTAAGTGCATGTTTGTCCTCTCAAGCCAAGATTCACGATCAGCTTCAATTTCTTGTTCAAGTGGTGTCAACTTGGTTTTCCTCCTCTTGGTAGCTTGCCAGTTTTCTCTTATGTTTTGGAGCTCCATGATGGTTTGCTGATCTTCTAACTGTTTTTTTCTTTCTTGATTGTCATCTATATCATCCTCGTGCATCTTCTCTTTGCCTTTGCTTTGCTACTTATGTTTCTCCATAAAACTATCACTGAGTGTCTCTTCCTCATAGTGCTTGTCTTAGGAAAATGATGAGATGAAGGTATGGTGGAAAAAATGATGATGAAAGAGGGATGAAAGAGGACAATGGTGATGAGTATGAAGAGATTTTACTCTTGGGAAATGAAATTGGGGAAAGAAGGGAATAGTTTTGGGAGATTAGGGTTTAGTGAGGGATTTAGGGTTTTATGAGGGAATTAGTTACTTTAGGGGAGTGGGATATGGGAAAATAGGATAAATGGAGTGTATTAGGGTAATAAAAGAGTGAAAAGGGGTTTTGATGCTGGATATAGTGGTTTTTAGGGAGTGATAGGGTTTGGGGATGCCAATTAGGGTTTGGGAATAGTAGGAATTAGGTATTAGGGTTTTGGGGATAGGGGGATAGATGAGTGTGAATGAGAGGGGTAAAGGATATGAAATTAGGGGAGTGTAGTGGAGGAATGTGAAAATTATTGCAGGGAGCAAACAACAACAATGACAATTTTTGCAAACCCTAGACAACTTTTTCAATGGATTGTGCAACAAACTAGGGTTTGAATTTGCACCTATCTAAACACCATAAAGGAGGATTAAAAATCTTGAAAAGGCACTTTAGGATGTTTCACTTACTTGGAAGGAAGAATTTTGCAAGATTTGGAGGCTTTGCAAGATGATTTGAGTGAAATTTGGGCTAAGCAGGCAGGTGCGTCGCACCACTACCCAGGGGTGTCGCGCCTTTTTGTAGACTAGTTTTGGAGGCATTACTGGTGTCCGAATTGGGTGAAAGATAGTTTTTTGGAAATATTATTGAGTCTACTTTCCAACACAACTTGAATTTTTAAATTTGGAGTTCATTTGACTTGTCAAAAGTCAAATCGTCCAAGACTAGTCAAAATGTGCAAAATGAGGCTACCTAAAGGCAGAGTGCTGTTGCAGTCAACTTTTGAAGGTCTTCGTCAACCCAAAATTGAGCTCATGATAGCTCATTGGAAATATGTTTGTGTCTAGGTATCATTTGACTCATCAGGAAAGTCATTTGGCCAACCAAGCTAGGAGAAATCTTGATTTTCCCAAGGTCACTTCAGAGGTGCATCAATTCTTTGGAGGCAACTATATTGTTGACATTTCTCTAAAACCATGACACTTGTGTAAAAAGTGAAGGAGGTTTTTCTTCCTTGGCCTACTTTGGAGAAAAAACTCTCTCAGTTTTCCCAAATTCATCTTTTCTTGCTCAGAAACATCATTGGAGTAAAACCTATCCTGATGTGTGGAACAGGGGATTTGTCGAAATGAAGTGAAATGAAGGGGATAATGGGGCTTCTAAATTATTGAGAAAATTTTGGGAAGTACGGAGGGACGTTGGGAAGTAGGGTAAACTGGAATTTCAAAGATTGATTGAGGGGAAGGGGTCCAAAAGGGAAAAACACAGGCCTAGCCTAGAAAATTGTCAAGTTGTAGCAAGAAACTAGGGTTTGTGCGAAAATGAGGAATTTGAAGGATTTCAGTGATGGGAAGTGTTTAATAAGGTACATTAAGGATAGGGGAAGGTGTATGAACATCAGGATACAAGTGCTGATGATTTTACCATGCAAGAGAAATTACCTTCAAAACCCTAGGAGAGGGAAATGAACTTTACCTAGGCACAACTAAAGCATGAACAAGGTGTAAAATGACCCATTGAAACATGACATGATGATGAAAACCCTCTGAATGATGGTACACTCAGCTGAATGGTGACATGGACCGACATTTGGACAACTTTGAAAGGAGTAAAATCAAACCCTAGACCTAATACCTAGTGACCAAATTTTACTTAAAGACTCACTGAAATGACAAAATTTGACCTTGACACCTTAAGATCACTTTGTAAAAGCATGTTTGATCACTGGAGGAAGGCTACAAATACTAACACTAACATTGGCTCCAATGGGGATGGTAGCTCCTTGGAGGTGCCAAGAACTGCAGATCTTTGGGAGAGCAGAGAAGTGCCTTCATCCATTGGGCAATGGAGTCAATAACTTCAAAACACCCAAAAACCAATTACTATGAAACTTTGACTCAAGACTCATAGTTGAACTGAATAATTCAAAACTGAAACAAGACTCTCAAAAGCTGAAACTGGACACTTAGCTAAAATTATCTTTAAACTGACTGAAACAAAAAATGACTCAAGTTTGACTTAACTGAAACAAGTACTTACAAAGCTTTTAAATGGCAGCAGACCATCAAGATTTGAGGGCTTCAAATCATGATGACAACCACCTTCCTACTGATGAAATATGTACAATCATGTGAAGTGGGCCTTCCAATGTAACCAATCCAGCAGATGGCTACATACTGAAATTATGCTCTCACTTTCCCCGAGCAGGCAGAATGATATACATGTAGGCAACTCACAATAAGAATTGAAACCAAGGCTCATGCTAATGAACTAGGCAACATTCATCTTCTCTGGTTCTTGGAAAATAATGCCGAAAGGATCTTGAAAATCCTGAAGCACTAGCTTGTCTTGAGATCCAGCAGAAAAAATACAAGTACTCCCTTCATTCTGATCTGAAAGAACAACTGGTTGCTGAGTGATAGGAAGGCACAGAGAGGTATAATCTTCTGTTATCTGAGTGTTAGCTGTAAATTCCTTGACCATGAGAAATTTTGGCATATTGTCTCTCTCAAGCTCATATTCCTCAACTTCATGGTCTAGGTCATTCTTAAACAGAAAACAATCTTCAAGATTATCAAACATGACAGTCTTATCATTTTCATGAAGGAAAACATTATCTTTTTATTGATAAATAAAGCTAATTTCAAGACTATCATTATTTTCAAAAGTGGAAGAAGTTTCACCAACACTTTCTTGACCATTGTTGTGGGGAAAAATGCCTATGCAGGACGATCCTATCCACCTAAGGTGTGACAGTGCCTTAGCAACAAACAGAGACAGCTATTCTAGTATTCTTCCTTTATGAAATAAGAATGAAGAGAGATGGATGGACTAACTGGTGTCTTCCGTTTGTCCCTCGATCCGGCTTCTCTTCTCTTTGAGAGCTCCCAGCTACTTGCCTTCTCACTTGCCCAGCTTCAATAGGTTCCTGCAAGATCACAAAAGGGAACACTACACAAAGACATAGATTCATATTCATAACTAGTTCAGGATTAGAAATAAACTAAACATACTAATGCAATCATACATCAAAGACACGTCAGTATATAGGAGAAACCAAGATAGCTTTATTGATGAAATAACAAGGTTCAGGAGGAGATACAACCAAGAGAGTTCCAATCCAGCATCTCCTTCCCAGCAAATGAAATTCCTATCTTCACCTCCCTTCAAAGCATTAAGCACCCAATGATTCCAATCTCAAACCAACAGCAATTCTTTGCAATAACAAAATTCCAGCCTCTAGATCTCATGGAGAAGAGATCCATATATAGATGTTTGGAGTGAGGATGAGTCAGCTCGTGATCTGACTAGTGTCCTCTCACTCTGTCAGTTCTTACTTCCACTTGGAGACTAAGAGCCTCTTACTCATCACTTAGTCGAACTCAGCAAGGCAAGTGTCATGGAGGAAGATTCTGGAAGCTTCCACAGCCTTGACACCTCTCACAAGAGACCCTGACATTTGTCATTTCCCGCTCAGTGCACCCTGGTAGTGCTTCCACCTGCGTTGCAATGCAACTAGCCAGTGTAGCCTCTGCATTTCAACGTAGGCAACTAGTGGAGCTTCTGAATTGATCCTGAATTGACTTGTTTTTGAGCAGTTTCTGGTGGAGAACTTCTGTGAATTGCCGTGGTTTGTTAGCTTTGTTCCTCTAGGGGTAGGAACAACATGTTTAGGGACTTTGGATCCCTTGGATTATGGACATTTCATGCTTATAGCTGTAAGGCACAAAAATGTCTATAACAGTTGCCCCCTAAAGTATGAGGCCGTTTATCGGGTGAAATGCTATATTAGGAGGATCCGAAGTTCTTTCAATGCTGGGAGGAGACCTGTAATACAATACAATACAATACATTGTTTTCATACTTTTTTCATGATCTAGTTGAGGCAGGCATTCCCATGCTCAACTTTATAAATTCATTTTCATGTACATATAACAGACAATCATCTGATGATAGACTGATGACTCTGATAGGGCCATCATCCTTTTGGTAGGATGATTATCTGTGCTACAAAGCTATACATTTCCATGTCTTTATTTTCTGAATATATATCGCAGCCCGGATGGATGAAACTAGATCCGGGGTCTTCAATCTCGTCCGATCTTCACTCTAAGTACAAGTCGATCCATGTGAGAATTGCTCTGAAGTCGAACATGGAAAGACATCGCTTGATTACCAGTCAATGATGTAAACTGTTAACAAGCGCGAGAGGAATCACCGATAATGATGATGACCCTCAAGGTACTGCAGTACAATTCACGTGGTTTGAATAGAGGACTTGGCGTCGAACACCACGCAAAATCTTTCGGTCGAAGGTCATTGATGTATACCTATCGCCGGAAGTGAGAAACTTGCCATTGAGGCATGCAAGCTTCAAAGTACTGAAGGGGGTGTTCCTAGATCAACTTCTTGGATAATGAGCTGATGTCGACAAGAAGCGATCCGTCAAAGGAGGGCCTTAATGAATCCCACATCAATGACACGGAACGGAGCTAATGATTTTGATAGAGGTGAAAACAATCTGATGACATATGATTCAGGGTGGCGGTCATGAAAGAGTATAATGTATGGTAGTGGATGGGACACAGGTGACTTCTCTGAATGACTTCTCTTGAACATATGGTGACACTGATGCGATGGATTGGTAGCATTACCCCAAGTATGGATGGTATGGCGAGACCATGGTGATGTGACCGGTGAATGAAACAACCCAACCCGATTGTGGTACAGAGGAAAAGTGTCATGTTCAAGAGCGACTTGCTACCATCAAAGTTTTCTTGAGTTTCTCCCAATTTTTCCCCAGTCATTGCTGACCAGTACCTCTTTAATTTTGTCAAGCTTGAGGAGGATAACATATGCTTGTTCTATAACTTTCCCTTCGGGCAAGCCCATCGCTATGTTTTAACGAGCCTAGCGATAGGGAAACTTGTTCTTGTCTAAAGACAAGTTTGTCGCTATTTAATGCATTTAACGAGTCTAACGACAAGGATAACTCGGTCCTTTTCATTTTTAGAGAGTCTAAAGAGGTACATAAAGTTAAATCCAAAAGTCCTTTTTCGTCATCTAATCCCTTAAGTCCGAAAAAGTATAAAACAATACAGAAGGGATGAATTTTCGATAGTTTTAACGAGCCGAATAAAACAAGCGCTCGATCTTTTTGTGCAATAATCCCTCAGGTCCAAAAAGATTAAAATCTAGAGGAGGGATAGCTCTTCCGGTCACTTTAACGAGCTGGAAGGCAAAAACTCGGCAATCTTTTCATATTTTACGAGTCAGATGAAAAGAGCTTAAAGAAGACTCATCTTTTGAGGAACGAGTGATAAAAAGGGGTAGCAGCTGATTCCAGGGAAGGATTGGAATTTCCAAATCACGGCAGTGTCACAAGGATGGCTAGTGAAATCACTCTTCACAGCTGTTCCTCAAAATGGGTAAACAATCATATGGAGGTGAATGATCGGCTAATGGAAAAGTGGAGGTGGTGGGCAAACACGACCAAGGCTTTAATGGCTGATGATATTACATTCACGGTGGTTATTTACCAGAATCGTTCATTTTTTAACGAGCTTAAACGCGGGAGGAAACATTTGCTCGATCTTATGTTTATTTTTTAACGAGCATGAACTATGCGCTAAAACTGCTTGGATCTTGCGTTTATTTTTTAACGAGCATGAACTGTGTGCTAAAACTGCTCGATTAATCCAGTCATATGATAAGAATGTCTCATGTAAAACGGCAACATTTAGATTTTTCCCCACATCCTTTCTTTATGCAAGTTCGGAAACGACTAATCCTACGAGTTTAAAGGGTTAGACCTACAGGTTTAAAGGGAAGGACCTAAAAATTTAAAAAAATAAATAGCCGCCCAGCATAATAACGCAAATCGAGGTGCATGCCCCCCAAGCTTCATTGCATTCAACTTGGTGGTTGGAATGAAGGTTTACCTTTGAGATTTGGAAAGGGGATTGTTTCATTTTTTAATGAGGTTGACACAGTAAAAGAACTATCCTCATGACTCCTTGTTTCATTTTTTAACGAGGTTGAGACGAGATAAGAACTGTCCTCGGAGTCTAGATCCATTAGATATAGAAGGCTTCATATTCTACTGTGGCCACTTCCGCCAGATTACTCGGAGGCGGTAGGGAAAAAGTACCCATTAAGGCAGGGTCTTTTAGGAGACCTACTCCGATATTTTGGAGTGAATGATTGCTTCCATGGATCATTGGAATGCTTCCCGTAACTTGTGAACTGTTGGTGAGAAATGTTTGTTGGTCAACGATTGTAATTCCTCCTTGGAAGGGAAATGCAATCTTCCTGAAGTAGGTCGACACAACTACGGCCATGCCATATATCCAGGGTCTTCCCAATAGGATGTTGTAATCAAGGTTTCCGTCGATTACTTCAACATCAATTTTTACTGTTTTCCCTCCTAGTTCAACTTTCAAGTTATTTAGAATACCATATGGGGTATATGTCCGTCCATCAAATGCTTTTAATGTCGTCGAAGATTGCGACAAGGTTGGAGATCCTAAAGTTTTCGAGCAACTCATTGACATAATGCATGTACATGCCCCCTCATCAATAATTGTTCGATGAACAGTTTTGTTGAGGGCTTTCACTTGAATAAGGAAAGCTAGTTGAGCTGGTAACTGAGGGTCATATCCTTTATGATCAAAGGCCACAAGATTGGAATCCATTGGGTCAATCCCACCTATTACTGATAATAAAGCTTGCTCTTGGGAGAGGCAATTTTGCGGTACCTCAAGTGTCGACATAGCTGACGGCGATTGGGCCAGGTCCTCTATTATATTATAATTTTGTGGTATTTTTGCACGAGGATTAAATGTCGACTTGTGTACTACTCCCTTTGGCGACTTTATTATTTTTTCAGGAATGATGGGTGGCACAACTTTGGTCAAAGTTGTTGTTGAACTACTAGGTTGTTCATTAGCCTTGTTATTCGACACCTGTGGATTCCCGTAATCTTTATTCCTTGCCAAAGCATCATTATGCTGCTTTGAGATAGACAACATAAGCACTTGGGATCGGGAAGCATTTTGATTAGCAACCAGTTTGGTTCCCGGGCTTGGAAACGGATCAGTCAATACTGCAGAGATTTTTGAACTCTTAAAGAGTTTCTTAACTTCAGCTATATGTGGACAATCTCTTGTCCAATGATCCTCATCGCATATATGACACCCCGTGGGGGTTTCCTTTTTCTCCCTTTCTTTTTCTTCTTGCCCCCTGGTTGCTTCAGTTATTTGCCCTTGTCGGTCGACACGGCATTTACTTTCGAGGCAAGAAGTTCCTCTTTTGCATTTTGACTGGAAATCTTACGGGCCTTTTTAGATGTAGCCTTTGTCGATTTCGTGTCTGTCGTGCCAATCACACCATCGATGGCATGAGAGTCATGGTTCGATTTAGGAGGAGGAGGAATTGAGAATTCTGGTCTAGGGGCGTCAGGTATTTTGTCGTAGAGCGTGCCAGACTGAGTATAGACCAAGTCTAGATATTGCGCACGAGCGATAACTTGCTCTTCCGTTACGACTCCCCCCTTTGCCACATCTTCCGTGATGGTAGGAAGTAAAGACTTGATAAACCATTTAGCTAATAGCTGATTGGGAACGTACGTTTTTACCATCCTACGACGACGTCGCCACTCATGTATATGATTATATATGTGAGTGGCCGTTGTCTGCTTGAAGTTGGTAAGGAGTTCTGTTCCCGTTTCATACCTTATCGGTAATTGAAAATGGGTTAAAAAGGTTGTGGCTAGGGTACTGAAGTTGTCGAACGAAGCTCTAGGCAATTCAATATACCATTTTGCCGCTGGACCTGTTAACGTCCTCTGAAAAGGGTGAAGCCTTATCGAATCATTGTTTAGGGTGTTTGACGAACACCATAGATGAAATGTCATCACGTGATTCGATGGATCTTCACCCGGATTTCCATTAAATTTAGGAATATCTAACGGAAGTTTATGCGGAATCGCTGGCCACCAAGGGGCATAAGCAATTGGATCATTCATCAGCCGGTTTAGATCTGGTAATTCTAGAGTTGCTACAAAGGGCAACTGTTGATTCAGGTTAGGCGAAGCATACCCAGGATAAGATGGAATCGCCTGAGCAATGGGTCTTTGTATACCAGCATTTTGTTGGCAACTTTGACAAGGTTGATGGGCATAACCATTATAATATGGTTGTTGATAACCGCTTTGGAAATGCGGTTGCCCATTACTTACAAAGACTTGTTGCTCAGGTCCTTGATATCATTGCTGGAATGGCGGTTGTTGAGATTGAACCAGCCCTGGTTATTGGACCATTTGCTATTGTCCAATACTGGATGATTGACCAAGATGAGGATTCATAGTACTTTTATGAGCCTGAGTCGCTCCAGATAAGGAGGCACTAACCTGATGTTGTGATTGAGTCGTTGAGACAAGAGGCTATTGTATTGCAACCTGAGGCTGTTGGGGTTGACATACAACAGGTAGTGCTTGTACTTGCGACGCAGTCACCATAGCAGGTATAGTGGGAATATTCGACACAGGGTGGACTGGTTGCATTGAATATACAACCCTTGGTTGCTGAGGCAGTATTGGTACCCAACCACTGGATGTAATTCCAGTTTGACCTGAACTTTGTTGTAAACTCCCATATGGTTGCTCTCTGGGAGGGAACAATGAAAAGGCATACTGCCCTCCATATGGTGGCAATCCAGTACTTAAAGGGTAGATTGGCCTTTGAAGACACATTGGATCAATTTGTTGAGTTTCAACATAAGAAATACCAGATGATAATCCAGATGAAGAAATAGGAACTAACCATGTCGTCGAAGCAGTCCCTGATGGGACCCCAGCTTGTTGTTGATAACTTGCCGGGACAGATGGTATACCATTGAACATCGTTGGAGTAGTAGTAGGAGGTTGTGCCACTGCTGTGTCGGATGACACAGTCCTAGATGTCGACGGTTGTTCAGACATATCTAGTCTATCCAAAAGATTTCTTAGCGATTCTACAAGAACTTGTGATGAAGGGAGATTAACTTCGAAGATCAACGAGGAAAAGTTGATGATTATTTCGTTTAAAATAAATTTTAAAGATGCTTGGACACAACTTGCTTTTTCAATTTTAAAGAGTCGAGAAAAAGCAAAAGATTACTCTAGTCTCCTTCGATGTTTTAACGAGCCCGAAGTGACAAATGCTCGGATGGAATTTTTCCGTTATAGAGTCTGAAAAAGGCCAAAAGGAACTGCTCTGGAGTTCTAGGTAGAGGGTGTGCCAAACTTCTCGCAAAACCGCTGAATACTTTTTAAGGTACGGGCGGTCAATCTTCCCGAATGCTGTGTTCAGTGCATTGCGATCAGTAGGGTGGCCGACACGGCTTCCTAAGGATAAAGGTTTTAAGCCTATAGGGGTCTCCCAATATATACGCGACGGTACGTGGGAGCACAGTCCGTACTGGCGCTATCGTCCCTCAGGAGGAATCACCCACCATCAGCGAGATCGACAGTCACTAGGCTTTACGACGCCAGAACACGTCTCTAGCCTAGACCTCTATGTTGTGTGTTATGTTACAAAGCGTTATTAAGTTCATTCAGTTTATTTTATGTTGATCTTTCTTAGAAGTTTGCCTTTTGAGGTTCACCACGAGATGTATAGATAACTTCCTAAATGCAATCTAAAAGATGATAAGCAAATTTTATCTCTTTTTCAACAATGAAAATCCTAGCTACAAAGGGAAAAGAAAGACACCATCTTTTCTCAGAGAGCAATCAGCACACTCTAAATGCACTTTCCCTAAATCAATCATGCAAACTATCAAGATGCAAATGCACAGTGCAAGTGTTTGTTTTTCGCTTTCTTAATATTGATGCCTAAAAAGAAAGCTTTTTGCACAACTTTGAATTTGCTTTCAAACAAGTTTACTTTTCCGAAATCAGAAAGGGTAGAAGAGATTACAACACTTAACGATTTTCGAAATGAATACTTGTTTTGACACTCAAAAGAGACAAACTCAAACCAAAAGCAAAAATGAATGTATAACCAACTGTAAACAGCCAATGAACTCTCTCCTAAGATCACAATCAACAGATCTGAATCAAGGGCTACAGGATGACTATTTCACTCTTGCAAAGGGAAACTGTAAATGATGCCACAAACACATAAAAACACTCACAGTCTTTTGTACAAAAGGAGGCGGAATTTAAGTAGAGAAAAGGGGCTATCAGACAGGTACCTATGCTGGTTACAGGCTGCAAAAATCAGAGATCAAAAAAAGGAAAAACAGAGCAGAGAACCCCAGCTGCACAAGGCCTAACTGGATCAACGCACCTGTATAATAGGGAAACTGAATTTCAACGCAGGTAGCCTTCACGGGAACTACGTTGAAATGCAGAGTCTCTTCATAGAGCCTGCGCTGAAGGAGAAACGAGAGTTCCTCACTGGGTTCTGGGTCACGGTTTGCTATTTAATCTACAGTTTCAGGCCAAATCAAAGCAACAAGCAAGGTATAATCAAAGGGATGCTTTGAAGGAGGACTAAGATCTATCACAAAGGTGTTGGAAATAATACTGAGAGGGGGGGGTGAATCAGTATTATCAGATCAATCAAACTTTTAAATTTCATACTCAGAACCATATACGCTACTTCAATTAAGTGAACCCGCGTGTACACGCTACTGAGTCTAATGAAACTCGCGTATATCCAGAGATCTTATAATTCAGTTAGCTTAATCTTCAGTAAATGCATCAGATCATTATTAAGCATATTAACAGTAAACAGGTGCAGAATAACAGAACAGAACATCACACAAGAGCCACACACATGAACACAAAGATATAAGGTGGAAACCCAATGTGGGTGAAAACCACCTGCTGCAAGTCATCTCAATCTTCTTCTTAATAAGAAAATCCTTTTACAATATTTGTACTGGTGCAGTCTTATACCAGTACGGGAGCTACAACCCCCTTTGCTCTTGTACTAGCCGATCCATTTACTAGTACGCAGGCTGCTACCTGCTACAATGCTCCAAAGATCTCCTTTAGCTTTTGTACTAGCTTAGATACTAGTACGTAGGTGCTTGCCTACAATCTTCTCACCTCCAGGTACCACGTTTCATCAATTTTCAGACTGGATACACTGAAGCACAACACATAATCTGTAAGGCCACTTTTCATCCAATTTTCATACTGGACCCATAACTATCATTGAAGCTCAAAACAATCATCAAACTCTGAATCACTGAAACCCTGTTAACAACAGTCACCAGAACACAGAGCAGACACAGAACTCTGTAATAACCATCAGATCCATCTGCAACTTCAAATATCAAGCTTTACAATGTATACGCTACTTCGATGAATCAAAATCGCGTGTATACGCGCTTTTTCAAAAGACAACCCGCGTACAGATCTAAAAATAATTTCTCATAACTTGCAGCTGTACCAGACATCAGTCATACTCATAACACTTATAGAACTATACATGCGTCAGTATATAGATCTATAATAAGCATCATAAAGATAGTTCATTTCAAACCATTTGATCCCGATCTCTCCTTAGATCTAGTTCTCCATCAACCGGAGAGATCTCTCCTTAGCTCAGATCAAGCAATGCATCATCAACCCATAACCCTGCATACTGGATCTAATGCTTCATCAGATATTCAAGACATTTTAGATGCACTTGCCTAATGATTTCCTTCTCCTTATATAGCCTTAGGCCTTGTTCAATACCAAGAGCCAAAACCATAGTAATACAATACCATCAACTTCAAAACTAGGGATCGACACGCCCGTCGAGACATAATGGTCCGAAACCATAGGCACAACTTCCAAGGACTAACCGCCATGGACCAAAGGTACTTTTCCACATACACGCGCTTTTGCTGAAGCCAACCTGCGTGTACACGCGACTTGGGCTTAACGAACCTGCGTGTATGAGCTTTCTCTTCTTCTTATAGTCTGATCATCAATTCCTTGCTGCTGACCTTCTGTACTATGATTTGTCATCAGTGAGGTTTTCCATCAAGGACAACACTTATCCCATAATGCCAACAATCTCCCCCTTTGGACTTGATGGCAAAGCTAACTTGTCACACTTAGAATTAGCATCTGATTCCTTTGAGCTGTCCTCCATCAGTCACATCTGATATCTCTTATGAAGATTCATCATCTGATTCTTTTGAGCTATCCTCCATCAGTCACATCTGATATCTCGTCTGAAGATTCATCCAGTTATACATAAGTGAGATATTCTTCTATGAGAGGGTTGCCATCAAGTACAACACATGCATCATAATGCCAACAATCTCCCCCTTTGGACTTGATGGCAACAACACCAAATCACTCTCCCCCTTTGACATCAAGGGCAAAGGGTGGACCAATATATTCTCTTCCATTGCTGAATCATTCCACTGTCCATACTCCCCCTGAGTATCTGTTAAAATCTCTGAATGATCTCCCCCTTTGTATATGCCAAGGTGTACCAATCTGTCCATGCTCCCTCTGAGTACATGCTGAATCTCTGTTCTTGCTGAAGTGTGCTGATCATGCTCTTCCTGACTGTAAGCAAGGTCTACAAAAGATGTTCTTCAAGAAGAACATGACTCTATACATCATAAAGGACCTTCCTATCACTTAGGACTCATACATACATCCATCTCTCAACTAAGTGAGGATATACAAAAATTGACTCATCCACCCAACCAAGTGGGAATACATCAAAATTTTACATATGACAACCAATCACATTGCATTAATCATCCCAGGCATAGTGGGGAAACCAAAATAGGCCGTTACATGACCTTGACACCATGAAAGAGATACCACAAAAGAGATATATGACATAGAGACGAAATAACTAGACCAAGACTTATGAAAGTCACCAGCAGCATCTGATAATCACAATTCAGATCAGCAACCAAGAGATCCTTCTGTTCTCCTTTCGCCTTTGTTCCTCCTGAAATCAACACCAAATGTGAACTAGAACCAAAAGCGTTAAGATAATGCCAACAATGCATCATTGGAAGATTATCTGCTCCCCCTGAACCTGTGCCAGATGATCTCTGTCAGACCTATATCAGACTTTCTGCATCCAACATCTGTCCCTGCTGATTTCCTTCAAATCTCCATATACACGTCTGTATACACATAAACAAGCGTATATACGCAGATATCCCTTACGCAACACGCGTACACCATATACGCGACAATCCCCTTGTAAAACGGCGTATGCACGCGGATATCCTTTAAACAACACGCGTACACAAATTTCCATATCAGCAACCTGTAAATGTCCTGTAGAGAATAGGTCATCAACCTATAATAAGGTATGTCTGCATCAATTCATCCCTTTGAACAGAATTCAGAGTCATTCACATTGTATCATGTGTGAAATCACCATAGCCATTTCATCAAGCTCTACATGATCCAAGTATCATTACTTGGGGACATCTGCATCAATTAACATATGTAAGTATAAACCTATCATCATATAGATAAGAACTCATCACCATATCTCCAATAAAGCAACTTTGAGTAGTCATCCATGTATCAGCATTATGTATCTTGAGCTCAAGCTCATTTGACAAAACTTCTTGATAACAGCAACAATCCTTATCCACAAGAGTGCCTGCATCATAACTGTATGATTTTTATGCATATGACAACAGCAGTATATGAGTGACCCATCATCAAGTGAGGAAGATGTATATTCAAGCTTTGTTCTTCTCCTTGTCCTTATGAAGATCACCATGTAAGCACCATATATGCATCATCAAAGAATCATCCATAAATCTGATCTGAACATCAACTATGTAACCCCAAGAATCATATGAGATTTTATCATAGACAACTCACAACCACATCATAGCAAGATATATCATTTAGCCATATAAGAATCATCACCAAGGATTATTAACCATAATGCCAACAATGAATTACTAAAGGCATATGCTCCCCCTCAACCAGTGCCATCTGTTAGATCTGATCATGTATATATCAGCAATAAGCATCAAAACATCATCATCCTCAAGTTAGGATCAAAAGCACTTCTAGACATCATACAAGTAACAAAACATTTCCACACATCCTCAGCAGACTGTAACCAATAGAGCAAATAATAGACTGAATCATATCAGATCCTTTTTCTGATCCTGTCCCCACTGCTTTTCCTCAGACTGACATATACGCGACTTTGCAGTGTCTAACTCGCGTATACACACGACTTCCATTTAAGGAACTTGCGTATGAGATTCAGAACACTGAAGTTTTACACCTTCAGCTCCCCCTGAGTCTGATATGTCTGTGCTGTGCTGTGTCTCAGTACATTGTGCTGACTGTACTTCCTTCTTCCTCCATATCTTCAAGTGTGATGAGGTTTTCTCCTTTTGTTGTGATGTCCATCCTTTGTTCCTGCATTCCTTTGCTATATGTCCAGGCTTGTTACATGTATAACATCTTACATGTTTCATATTCCTCCTGTAGCAATCAGCAGCTTTGTGACCATACATATTGCAAGCAAAGCAATATCCATTAAAGTACCTTGATTGAGATGACCTGTCCGCATAATAGTCTTGAACTCTTCTTCTTCTACATCTAGCTGCAACATGTCCAAGATTATGACATACATAACATTCAACATTATTCATAGGAGGAGTAAAAGATTTTCTTTGAGGAGTCTCTTTCCTTGATTGTTGATGGGGTTGACCTTTCATCTCCTTGTTGATCATTTTGGATTTCTCTTTAGAGTTCCTTGCCTCACCTTGTGAACTAGATTCACCTTCAACAGATTCATGAAAACCAAGACCAGTCTTGATAGCAGGAGACCTTTGACTACTAAGAATATCATCCAAGGCTTTAGTACTATCTTGAAATCTCAAAAGTTTATCCTTTTCTTCTAATTTACCTTTCAAGATATTTACCTCAACTTGAAGTTGTTCCTCCTTTTCTAGACATTGCTTCTTCATGTCTTCTCCATCTTTCCTTCCTTCTTCCAACTGATGCCTTAATTTGAGAATCTCCTTTTCTTGTTCTTCATTCAGATCCTGCTGCAGTTGACGAACTCGGAAGGCACATTCTAGCTGAGATTTTAAGCTGGTGACTTCGTTTTCTTGTTTTGCAATAGCTTGGAGTAGATCTGTATTCTGCTTCTTTGATTCTTCAAGATCTCCTTTCAGTGAGGGGATTGTAGCTTCAAGATTTTCATAGTAGCTGGATCTATCTTTGAGTTTCTTGATGGTTGTGCTTCTTTCGTTGACTTCTTTTCTTAATGATGTCACTTCATGCTGCAATTTTTGACATTGGTCTTCCTTGTCCTTGAGTAGCTTTCTTACCTTGTTTCCTTCTTCTAGTTGGGCCTTTAGTTTGGTAACTTCTTCTTTGAAAGCACATTCCCTTTTGTTCAATAGATCTTGTTGATCTTTAACTTTGTCTGCAAGCCTTCTAAATACTGCCTCTATTTGACACTTTTCTTGCTCACCCATAAAAGCATGTTCAGTAGTTTCACTATCACTTCCATCACTTTCACAAGGAAATATAGCAGGAACATCAGAGGATAACACATTCATACCTGATAATGATTCTGAATCTGATTCTGAATCTGAAGAGCTTCTTATACCTAATCCCCAATCGACTCTCCCACTGTCATAGTCCTTCTGAGATGTCTTCTTCTTCTTATGAGCTTTCTTCTTAAGCTTCTTTCCCATTGTTCCACGGATCTCCTTCAAGCGATCAAGCTTCAATCAAAGGACCTGCTCTGATACCAATTGTTGGAAATAATACTGAGAGGGGGGGGTGAATCAGTATTATCAGATCAATCAAACTTTTAAATTTCATACTCAGAACCATATACGCTACTTCAATTAAGTGAACCCGCGTGTACACGCTACTGAGTCTAATGAAACTCGCGTATATCCAGAGATCTTATAATTCAGTTAGCTTAATCTTCAGTAAATGCATCAGATCATTATTAAGCATATTAACAGTAAACAGGTGCAGAATAACAGAACAGAACATCACACAAGAGCCACACACATGAACACAAAGATATAAGGTGGAAACCCAATGTGGGTGAAAACCACCTGCTGCAAGTCATCTCAATCTTCTTCTTAATAAGAAAATCCTTTTACAATATTTGTACTGGTGCAGTCTTATACCAGTACGGGAGCTACAACCCCCTTTGCTCTTGTACTAGCCGATCCATCTACTAGTACGCAGGCTGCTACCTGCTACAATGCTCCAAAGATCTCCTTTAGCTTTTGTACTAGCCTAGATACTAGTACGTAGGTGCTTGCCTACAATCTTCTCACCTCCAGGTACCACGTTTCATCAATTTTCAGACTGGATACACTGAAGCACAACACATAATCTGTAAGGCCACTTTTCATCCAATTTTCATACTGGACCCATAACTATCATTGAAGCTCAAAACAATCATCAAACTCTGAATCACTGAAACCCTGTTAACAACAGTCACCAGAACACAGAGCAGACACAAAACTCTGTAATAACCATCAGATCCATCTGCAACTTCAAATATCAAGCTTTACAATGTATACGCTACTTCGATGAATCAAAACCGCGTGTATACGCGCTTTTTCAAAAGACAACCCGTGTACAGATCTAAAAATAATTTCTCATAACTTGCAGCTGTACCAGACATCAGTCATACTCATAACACTTATAGAACTATACATGCGTCAGTATATAGATCTAGAATAAGCATCATAAAGATAGTTCATTTCAAACCATTTGATCCCGATCTCTCCTTAGATCTAGTTCTCCATCAACCGGAGAGATCTCTCCTTAGCTCAGATCAAGCAATGCATCATCAACCCATAACCCTGCATACTGGATCTAATGCTTCATCAGATATTCAAGACATTTCAGATGCACTTTCCTAATGATTTCCTTCTCCTTATATAGCCTTAGGCCTTGTTCAATACCAAGAGCCAAAACCATAGTAATACAATACCATCAACTTCAAAACTAGGGATCGACACGCCCGTCGAGACACAATGGTCCGAAACCATAGGCACAACTTCCAAGGACTAACCGCCATGGACCAAAGGTACTTTTCCACATACACGCGCTTTTGCTGAAGCCAAACTGCGTGTACACGCGACTTGGGCTTAACGAACCTGCGTGTATGAGCTTTCTCTTCTTCTTATAGTCTGATCATCAATTCCTTGCTGCTGACCTTCTGTACTATGATTTGTCATCAGTGAGGTTTGCCATCAAGGACAACACTTATCTCATAATGCCAACAATCTCCCCCTTTGGACTTGATGGCAAAGCTAACTTGTCACACTTAGAATTAGCATCTGATTCCTTTGAGCTGTCCTCCATCAGTCACATCTGATATCTCTTATGAAGATTCATCATCTGATTCTTTTGAGCTATCCTCCATCAGTCACATCTGATATCTCGTCTGAAGATTCATCCAGTTATACATAAGTGAGATATTCTTCTATGAGAGGGTTGCCATCAAGTACAACACATGCATCATAATGCCAACAATCTCCCCCTTTGGACTTGATGGCAACAACACCAAATCACTCTCCCCCTTTGACATCAAGGGCAAAGGGTGGACCAATATATTCTCTTCCATTGCTGAATCATTCCACTGTCCATACTCCCCTTGAGTATCTATTAAAATCTCTGAATGATCTCCCCCTTTGTATATGCCAAGGTGTACCAATCTGTCCATGCTCCCTCTGAGTACATGCTGAATCTCTGTTCTTGCTGAAGTGTGCTGATCATGCTCTTCCTGACTGTAAGCAAGGTCTACAAAAGATGTTCTTCAAGAAGAACATGACTCTATACATCATAAAGGACCTTCCTATCACTTAGGACTCATACATACATCCATCTCTCAACTAAGTGAGGATATACAAAAATTGACTCATCCACCCAACCAAGTGGGAATACATCAAAATTTTACATATGACAACCAATCACATTGCATTAATCATCCCAGGCATAGTGGGGAAACCAAAATAGGCCATTACATGACCTTGACACCATGAAAGAGATACCACAAAAGAGATATATGACATAGAGACGAAATAACTAGACCAAGACTTATGAAAGTCACCAGCAGCATCTGATAATCACAATTCAGATCAGCAACCAAGAGATCCTTCTGTTCTCCTTTCGCCTTTGTTCCTCCTGAAATCAACACCAAATGTGAACTAGAACCAAAAGCTTTAAGATAATGCCAACAATGCATCATTGGAAGATTATCTGCTCCCCCTGAACCTGTGCCAGATGATCTCTGTCAGACCTATATCAGACTTTCTGCATCCAACATCTGTCCCTGCTGATTTCCTTCAAATCTCCATATACGCGTCTGTATACACATAAACAAGCATATATACGCAGATATCCCTTACGCAACACGCGTACACCATATACGCGACAATCCCCTTGTAAAACGGCGTATGCACGCGGATATCCTTTAAACAACACGCGTACACAAATTTCCATATCAGCAACCTGTAAATGTCCTATAGAGAATAGGTCATCAACCTATAACAAGGTATGTCTGCATCAATTCATCCCTTTGAACAGAATTCAGAGTCATTCACATTGTATCATGTGTGAAATCACCATAGCCATTTCATCAAGCTCTACATGATCCAAGTATCATTACTTGGGGACATCTGCATCAATTAACATATGTAAGTATAAACCTATCATCATATAGATAAGAACTCATCACCATATCTCCAATAAAGCAACTTTGAGTAGTCATCCATGTATCAGCATTATGTATCTTGAGCTCAAGCTCATTTGACAAAACTTCTTGATAACAGCAACAATCCTTATCCACAAGAGTGCCTGCATCATAACTGTATGATTTTTATGCATATGACAACAGCAGTATATGAGTGACCCATCATCAAGTGAGGAAGATGTATATTCAAGCTTTGTTCTTCTCCTTGTCCTTATGAAGATCACCATGTAAGCACCATATATGCATCATCAAAGAATCATCCATAAATCTGATCTGAACATCAACTATGTAACCCCAAGAATCATATGAGATTTTATCATAGACAACTCACAACCACATCATAGCAAGATATATCATTTAGCCATATAAGAATCATCACCAAGGATTATTAACCATAATGCCAACAATGAATTACTAAAGGCATATGCTCCCCCTCAACCAGTGCCATCTGTTAGATCTGATCATGTATATATCAGCAATAAGCATCAAAACATCATCATCCTCAAGTTAGGATCAAAAGCACTTCTAGACATTATACAAGTAACAAAACATTTCCACACATCCTCAGCAGACTGTAACCAATAGAGCAAATAATAGACTGAATCATATCAGATCCTTTTTCTGATCCTGTCCCCACTGCTTTTCCTCAGACTGACATATACGCGACTTTGCAGTGTCTAACTCGCGTATACACGCAACTTCCATTTAAGGAACTTGCGTATGAGATTCAGAACACTGAAGTTTTACACCTTCAGCTCCCCCTGAGTCTGATATGTCTGTGCTGTGCTGTGTCTCAGTACATTGTGCTGACTGTACTTCCTTCTTCCTCCATATCTTCAAGTGTGATGAGGTTTTCTCCTTTTGGTGTGATGTCCATCCTTTGTTCCTGCATTCCTTTGCTATATGTCCAGGCTTGTTACATGTATAACATCTTACATGTTTCATATTCCTCCTGTAGCAATCAGCAGCTTTGTGACCATACATATTGCAAGCAAAGCAATATCCATTAAAGTACCTTGATTGAGATGACCTGTCCGCATAATAGTCTTGAACTCTTCTTCTTCTACATCTAGCTGCAACATGTCCAAGATTATGACATACATAACATTCAACATTATTCATAGGAGGAGTAAAAGATTTTCTTTGAGGAGTCTCTTTCCTTGATTGTTGATGGGGTTGACCTTTCATCTCCTTGTTGATCATTTTAGATTTCTCTTTAGAGTTCCTTGCCTCACCTTGTGAACTAGATTCACCTTCAACAGATTCATGAAAACCAAGACCAGTCTTGATAGCAGGAGACCTTTGACTACTAAGAATATCATCCAAGGCTTTAGTACTATCTTGAAATCTCAAAAGTTTATCCTTTTCTTCTAATTTACCTTTCAAGATATTTACCTCAACTTGAAGTTGTTCCTCCTTTTCTAGACATTGCTTCTTCATGTCTTCTCCATCTTTCCTTCCTTCTTGCAACTGATGCCTTAATTTGAGAATCTCCTTTTCTTGTTCTTCATTTAGATCCTGCTGCAGTTTACGAACTCGGAAGGCACATTCTAGTTGAGATTTTAAGCTGGTGACTTCGTTTTCTTGTTTTGCAATAGCTTGGAGTAGATCTGTATTCTGCTTCTTTGATTCTTCAAGATCTCCTTTTAGTGAGGGGATTGTAGCTTCAAGATTTTCATAGTAGCTGGATCTATCTTTGAGTTTCTTGATGGTTGTGCTTCTTTCGTTGACTTCTTTTCTTAATGATGTCACTTCATGCTGCAATTTTTGACATTGGTCTTCTTTGTCCTTGAGTAGCTTTCTTACCTTGTTTCCTTCTTCTAGTTGGGCCTTTAGTTTGGTAACTTCTTCTTTGAAAGCACATTCCCTTTTGTTCAATAGATCTTGTTGATCTTTAACTTTGTCTGCAAGCCTTCTAAATACTGCCTCTATTTGACACTTTTCTTGCTCACCCATAAAAGCATGTTCAGTAGTTTCACTATCACTTCCATCACTTTCACAAGGAAATATAGCAGGAACATCAGAGGATAACACATTCATACCTGATAATGATTCTGAATCTGATTCTGAATCTGAAGAGCTTCTTATACCTAATCCCCAATCGACTCTCCCACTGTCATAGTCCTTCTGAGATGTCTTCTTCTTCTTATGAGCTTTCTTCTTAAGCTTCTTTCCCATTGTTCCACGGATCTCCTTCAAGCGATCAAGCTTCTATCAAAGGACCTGCTCTGATACCAATTGTTGGAAATAATACTGAGAGGGGGGGGTGAATCAGTATTATCAGATCAATCAAACTTTTAAATTTCATACTCAGAACCATATACGCTACTTCAATTAAGTGAACCCGCATGTACACGCCACTGAGTCTAATGAAACTCGCGTATATCCAGAGATCTTATAATTCAGTTAGCTTAATCTTCAGTAAATGCATCAGATCATTATTAAGCATATTAACAGTAAACAGGTGCAGAATAACAGAACAGAACATCACACAAGAGCCACACACATGAACACAAAGATATAAGGTGGAAACCCAATGTGGGTGAAAACCACCTGCTGCAAGTCATCTCAATCTTCTTCTTAATAAGAAAATCCTTTTACAATATTTGTACTGGTGCAGTCTTATACCAGTACGGGAGCTACAACCCCCTTTGCTCTTGTACTAGCCGATCCATTTACTAGTACGCAGGCTGCTACCTGCTACAATGCTCCAAAGATCTCCTTTAGCTTTTGTACTAGCTTAGATACTAGTACGTAGGTGCTTGCCTACAATCTTCTCACCTCCAGGTACCACGTTTCATCAATTTTCAGACTGGATACACTGAAGCACAACACATAATCTGTAAGGCCACTTTTCATCCAATTTTCATACTGGACCCATAACTATCATTGAAGCTCAAAACAATCATCAAACTCTGAATCACTGAAACCCTGTTAACAACAGTCACCAGAACACAGAGCAGACACAAAACTCTGTAATAACCATCAGATCCATCTGCAACTTCAAATATCAAGCTTTACAATGTATACGCTACTTCGATGAATCAAAACCGCGTGTATACGCGCTTTTTCAAAAGACAACCCGCGTACAGATCTAAAAATAATTTCTCATAACTTGCAGCTGTACCAGACATCAGTCATACTCATAACACTTATAGAACTATACATGCGTCAGTATATAGATCTAGAATAAGCATCATAAAGATAGTTCATTTCAAACCATTTGATCCCGATCTCTCCTTAGATCTAGTTCTCCATCAATCGGAGAGATCTCTCCTTAGCTCAGATCAAGCAATGCATCATCAACCCATAACCCTGCATACTGGATCTAATGCTTCATCAGATATTCAAGACATTTCAGATGCACTTGCCTAATGATTTCCTTCTCCTTATATAGCCTTAGGCCTTGTTCAATACCAAGAGCCAAAACCATAGTAATACAATACCATCAACTTCAAAACTAGGGATCGACACGCCCGTCGAGACACAATGGTCCGAAACCATAGGCACAACTTCCAAGGACTAACCGCCATGGACCAAAGGTACTTTTCCACATACACGCGCTTTTGCTGAAGCCAAACTGCGTGTACACGCGACTTGGGCTTAACGAACCTGCGTGTATGAGCTTTCTCTTCTTCTTATAGTCTGATCATCAATTCCTTGCTGCTGACCTTCTGTACTATGATTTGTCATCAGTGAGGTTTGCCATCAAGGACAACACTTATCTCATAATGCCAACAAAAGGATCATCAAATCATTTGTGAGTCCATTGTTCAGATCATAGACAAATCCAGTGATTGGATCAAAGCAGCAGCTGTCTACTTTGCATATGAGAATAGCAGATGCAGTTCGATTGTTGCTGTTGAGTCTATGAAACAAACAATGATAGAAACACAAATAAAATGACAAACATTTCTCCCCAGTGGAGTCGCCAATTTGTTGTGGGGAAAAATGCCTATGCAGGACGATCCTATCCACCTAATGTGTGACAGTGCCTTAGCAACAAACAGAGACAACTATTCTAGTATTCTTCCTTTATGAAATAAGAATGAAGAGAGATGGATGGACTAACCGGTGTCTTCCGTTTGTCCCTCGATCCGACTTCTCTTCTCTTTGAGAGCTCCCAGCTACTTGCCTTCTCGCTTGCCCAGCTTCAACAGGTTCCTGCAAGATCACAAGAAGGGAACACTACACAAAGACATAGATTCATATTCATAACTATTTCAGGATTAGAAATAAACTAAACATACTAATGCAATCATACATCAAAGACACGTCAGTATATAGGAGAAACCAAGATAGCTTTATTAATGAAATAAAAAGGTTCTGGAGGAGATACAACCAAGAGAGTTCCAATCCAGCATCTCCTTCCCAAGAAATGAAATTCCTATCTTCACCTCCCTTCAAAGCATTAAGCACCCAATGATTCCAATCTCAAACCAACAGCAATTCTTTGCAATAACAAAATTCCAGCCTCTAGATCTCATGGAGAATAGATCCATATATAGATGTTTGGAGTGAGGATGAGTCAGCTTGTGATCTGACTAGTGTCCTCTCTCTCTGTCAATTCTTACTTCCACTTGGAGACTAAGAGCCTCTTACTCATCACTTAGTCGAACTCAGCAAGGCAAGTGTCATGGAGGAAGATTCTGGAAGCTTCCACAGCCTTGACACCTCTCACAAGAGACCCTGACATTTGTCATTTCCCGCTTAGTGCACCCTGGTAGTGCTTCCACCTGCGTTGCAATGCAACTAGCCAGTGTAGCCTCTGCATTTCAACGCAGGCAGCTAGTGGAGCTTCTGGATTGATCCTGAATTGACTTGTTTTTGAGCAGTTTCTGGTGGAGAACTTCTGTGAATTGCTGTGGTTTTTTAGCTTTGTTCCTCTAGGGGTAGGAACAACATGTTTAGGGACTTTGGATCCCTTGGATTATGGACATTTCATGCTTATAGCTGTAAGGCACAAAAAATTCTATAACAACGATGTGCACACTGCAGACCTGCATTAGTTTTGGTTGTAACCTGACCTTTCGGGAGTTGATCTATCTCATCTTTAGACAAAGGAGATACTACTTTTTGTTTTCTTTTGCTCAAGAGATTATTTTCTTCTTGAAATAACATGAAAAACATGAAAAACCTGAATGACAGTCCTCATTTCCCTGATCTTCTGAAATTTGAAAACATTGTTGATCATCTTCATATGACATAGAAATCAAATTATCATTTACCACTGGGTTATCGAAAGCAGATTTTTCACTTACTTGAACAAAGATCTCATTTTGTTTTTCATAAAATGATTGGATTACCTCCTCATGAAGGCTTTGTTCTAATGAAATGAGAACACTTGGGTCAATAACTCTATCTTCTTCATTCCAGATGATCTCAATAGCAGAGCTCTCCTTCATGGGATTCAGACCAAGGTACTCTTGATCATCATGATCTAAATCTAGATCTGAAATAGCCGACTTGACTTTATCACATTCTGAAATTGAAACTTGACTTTCCTGCATGCTGTCTTCTTCTATGGACAAATTTGAAATAAAACCTTCTCTTTCATAATTTTCCACTGTAGTAAGATCTTGATCCAACTGCAAATTTTCCTGCACATCTTGATAAATATCCTCTTTATGCTGCTGAAATGGATTTTCATGCAGGGCTTCCATGATCTCATCATCCATGAAGTTATCATCTTCATAAATTCTCTCAAAATTTCCAATAAAACTATAAACATGTTTGCAACAGTTCTGAACTAAATTAAATGATGGATAAGATTTTTTATACCTTTCAAAGAACATGGCATGAAAATCCTTCAGACAACAAATACAAGTAGGCGGAAAAATTTCATACCAAGATCGGGCTTCACCTTCTAGAGTGGCCATGAATATCTTCATCAAGCAATCTTCAGGAAAATCAACCTTCAACTTGTGAATATGCATGTGAAATCTAACCAGATGTAAAGCAACATCATTCCTATCATCATCTTTAAACATAGGCAAATTCCTTTGCCAATTTACCTTCGGAATTTTATTTGGAAAACTTGGAATGTGATCTCGGCTCATGGGAGCATACCTTCGATCCAACGAAACCATTTTGATAACAATGAATTCACCAAGAAATTCTTCAGGCTACTGGTTCTTGAAGAGTAGAGTCGCCATAAAAAGTCTGAACCTTGGGATTTTCGACACTAGAGTCACTAGGTGAATGATTTCAGCCTTCTGATGTCTGATCATTGTCCACCATCAACAATCAGATCTGAACTTGATTACATTTTACTGAGGAAACCAGATGTTCAGTTCATAAACTAAACTAGAGATTGACTAAAGCAGCATTCATCTACTATGCACTTGCAGAGCAAGAGCAGTTTGAAGGCTACCTGGCTAACTTCAGGCTCTGTCTGTAGTCTACAAATCAAAATAATGATAATAAACTTTTCTCCCCAATAAATTTGCCAATATGTTAGGGCCTAAATCTACCTCAGGCTGATAAAGGCAGGATCTAGGGTAACATCAAACCACGCTTAACCCAGTAGCTAGCCCTACCAGGTCAAGAGAGGGCTCTCTCCTTGTCAATATCAGGAAAATATGATCAATGAGGTTTGAGATGACTGATGTAAAGACTAATTTTAGGTTAGGTATATGCTCAGAGGAGTTTGATTGAATTTAATTTTTGGTTTGCTGGCTAAAATGTGAAAGGCAGATTTGGGTCCGGGGAATGGACACAATCTTGTAGAGATCTCTATGGGGCGAGGTAGGAAAATGTTCTAGTACTTTGAAATAAGTGAGATGGAGAGTCTTAAGACTAGTGAGGAGTTGGAGAGGGCATGAAAGTCTCAGGGATCCTCTTCAAACAACTGAAAACATAAATAACTAAACAAACCCTAGGTAGAGCATTGCAACATCAATGAATTCTACCTTTATCCTTGATTCATTTAGTTAATATGAACAGAGAGAGATTATGGCATACATAAACACATGTAAACTTGCATTACAGAAGGAAAAACAATACCAAATCAAGTTGCCACAAGAATCCCACAAAGTGCTGCAAACCCTAGTCTATTCCTTTGCCAAACTGCAGAGATGAATGTACAATAATGCTCAAAGCATTCACAAGAGTCCAACCTTTACCAATGACTGAAAAAATACTAGATATAGGCAATAAACAACTTATTCTAGGCTTTAGGGGTCTAATTCATGAGTTTAGGAGCTGTTTCAACAAGATCTAAACTAAGAACTGAAAAGTAGGCAGTGGAACAGCATGCCTCAAAAACCTAGGAAACTGATTCATTCAGTTGCAAACTACCTTTTCATGATGTATCTACCTCCATGAGTGAAAATTTAGCATATTTACATCAAAACCCATCAAGTCACATCAAATTAAATCATGAGTTTGACTATTAGAGAGAAAAGTCAAACTAAGAAAAAACTAGGTGAAAAATAAAGTTTTTTTGCCAAATGACAAAATTTCATCCTGTGCGCCGTGCTCCGGTCCTTGTGCACCGTGCTACTTTGGAGCTGATTTTGGAGGCCTTCCCATGCACCAAATTTGCTCCAAGTTGGATTTTTGGAAAGGTCTACTGTCTACTTTCCATAACAAGTGGAATTTCTAAATTTGGTGTCCATTTTTCCCTCCACAAATGAGTTCTCCCAACACTACTTCTTGTGTGGCCAAAAAGGGGTAGAAAGGGCATTTTGAGGTGTTTTTGACCCTTTTGGAAGCCCAAAACTTGTCAAAATTTCTTGGCCATGTGAGGGCATTCATATTTTTCCATGAGGAATCCAAAAATGATGAGTTTTCCTCCAAAGGAGGTCCCTAGAAAAAGCACGCGCCAGGTGGCGCGGCGCACCAGGTAGAAAAACCTGTTTTTACTCAAAAAATTCAAAATTGACCAAAAGTGTCCCAAATTTCTTGAAATTTGGGCTGAGTGTCCTGCATCAAGTGATATTTTGGGCTAAGGAAGCCTCATCCAAGATCTGGAGCTTGTCTTGCTCATTTCTCTTCCTCAACTTGGCTTTCAAAGTCCTAATTCTCACTTTGCAAACCTTGTTTCTCGCCAAGTAGTGGTAGACCATGTGCCTCAACATCTTTTTCTCTTTGTTGGCCTTCTCCAACATCTTTTCCAAGTGCATGTCTGTCCTCTCAAGCCAAGATTCACGATCAGATTCAATTTCTTCTTCAAGTGGTGTCAACTTGGTTTTCCTCCTCTTGGTAGCTTGCCGGTTTTCTCTTATGTTTTGGAGCTCCATGATGGTTTGCTGATCTTCTAACTGTTTGTTTCTTTCTTGTTTGTCATCTATATCATCCTTGTGCATCTTCTCTTTGCCTTTGCTTTGTTGCTTATGTTTCTCCATAGAACTATCACTGAGTGTCTATTCCTCATAGTGCTTGTCTTAGGAAAATGATGAGATGAAGGTATGGTGGAAAAAATGATGATGAAAGAGGGATGAAAGAGGACAATGGTGATGAGTATGAAGAGATTTTACTCTTGGGAAATAAAATTGGGGAAAGAACAGAATATTTTTGGGAGATTAGGGTTTAGTGAGGGATTTAGGGTTTTATGAGGGAATTAGTTACTTTAGGGGAGTGGGATATGGTGTTATCACTAAAAAATTTCAAAGAAAAATGGTAAGGTGAGGAAGAATTGGTCTTGGTCATTTTCGTGTTCCTTTCATGCATAAGAAGCACTTGGAAAGCTCAGGGTCAACATACATCAGAGTTCTTTGAAGGCTCAAGTGAGGCAGTTCTCCATTTCAACTCAAGCAAGACAGTTAGCACTCAAGAAAAAGAATGTAGCTTTGACAAAGTCAAAAAAAATAAACTGATGTCTACCAATCTTGAGATTGCCCAACTCAAGGAAAGGGCAAGAAAACATGCAATTGAAAAGGCAAATTTCAAAAGAGTAAAAGCTAGTTGAGAAGATGGGAAAGTTCCAAGATATGAAGTAGTGAGTAGTCATGATCAATACTACACCTGGACAGTCCCTGCAATAAAAGAAGCAAGACACATTAGAAGGGTCAATGCAAAACTGAGAGCTAGAATCAGAAGTAAGGCTGAGTCTGAAATTTTGATAGATTACCTTTTGATGTTTACCTTGAAGAATGGTGTCTATGTATCAAGTGTTGAACAGCTTCTTGACAGATGGAAAAGCTATTTCAAGGAAAAGAAAGCTCAAGAAAGCTAAATTTTGGCCTTAAACTGTGTTTTTGAAATTACACAGCAGTTTCGTAGTGTGCTATGAAACTACTATAGGTGATGCCTAATGCTCAGAAGTTTCGTAGTGTGCTATGAAACTGCTGTAGTTGGATATTATGATTTGGTGGACCAATTTTGAGACACAAAGGGAAATCTTTTTGAAGAGGAGTCTCTGAAAAGGATCATTTACAAAGTGTAAACATCCAGCAAGGGAAAAACAAGGAAAGGAAAGACATTTATGAACTCCAAACTTTATGTTATGAAGATGGTCATCATTTCATAGCTCAGACAGTTTGTCCTGCTTCAGGCAGCATCTTAGGGGTTTTGTCTTCACACGTGTATATGGGCAAGGTCTACAGTGCATGGAAAACAAGATAGTCCAATACATTTTTATGTAATTAAGAAGAACAACAGGGATAATTGACTTCGAAAATCCTTATGGAGACCAAAGGCAGAAAAACAGGAGCAGCTTCCTAACTTCCAGGAATATTAAAGGGATAAGGCATCAAGGGTTAGCAGGCAGTTTCGAATCACTACCAAAGCTAAACTGAAGAATGCCATTTGTCAGATAACGAGTTTGGATTGTAATCAATGCTACTACCAACATTATGAGGAGTTATACTCCTAATTGTTTTAGGTCTCTAGAACTGCCAGTCAACAGTCAGTTACATTTAATAGTTAGTTTTAAGTATCAATAGGTGTCATAATAGGAAGAATTCGAATTCCCCTCATGCTGGAGGAGGAATCTCAGTTATGTAAAGAGCTCTATAAATAGGATAAAATCCAATGTAACTAGGGTTGGAAATTTTTAGAGAAACTCTCATATTGTGCTTTGTGTAAAACTCTGTTTTTAGTAATACAATATTTGGCTTTGCTTCTTAGGAATCAGAAGGAATTCAATGTTCAGAATGTCTTGTATTGTTCTCTTCTCAGTATTTACAATGGTATGAATGTGTGATTACTTAGAAATCACTGATTTTTCTCTAACTTCCTTCATACATTTATAAACTGTGTTGTCCTATATGTTTCTGATGTGTTTTCCCTGTGTTGAATTTTAGATGCCCTGACTTCCATGTAAGGCTAACATTGTTGTCATACTGAAACATTTTGACTCCATAAGCCCAATGAATATTTTCTAATTTTGTTTCAACCACTTACACGTCTTCATTTGTTTCATAGAGTTAGCCATCTTACTCATTATCAAAATCTTTAAACTTGTGAGAGAGCCCTCTAAGGTTGAGGAGGCTAAGCCTCAGCCAAAAGTTGGTTTGAAACAGTTACTCAAGGTCTACCTGATTGGCAGTCTATCAAGGTTGATTTTGTGATAACATATGGGAAAATAGGATAAATGGAGTGTGTTAGGGTAATAAAAGAGTGAAAAGGGGTTTTGATGCTGGATATAGTGGTTTTTAGGGAATGATAGGGTTTGGGGGTGCCAATTAGGGTTTGGGAATAGTAGGAATTATGTATTAGGGTTTTGGGGATAGGGGGATAGACTCGTGTGAATGAGAGGGGTAAGGGATATGAAATGAGGGGAGTGTAGTGGAAGAATGTGAAAATGATTGTAGGGAGCAAATAGAAACAATGACAGGTTTTGCAAACCCTATACAACTTTTTCAATGGATTGTGCAACAAACTAGGGTTTGAATTTGAACCTATCTAAACACCATCAAGGAGGATGAAAAATCTTGTAAAGGAACTTTAGGATGTTTCACTTACTTGGAAGGAAGAATTTTGAAAGATTTGGAGGCTTTGCAAGATGACTTGAGTGAAATTTGGGCTAAGAAAGTAGGTGCGCCGTTCCTTTTTACAGACCCGTTTTAGAGGCCTTCCTAGTGTCTAAATTATGTGCAGGATAGCTCGTTGGAAAGTGTATTGAGTCTACTTTCCAATACAACTTGAATTTTTTAATTTTGAGTTCACTTTCCCTGTAAAAAGTCAAATAGCCCAAGACTGGTAAAAATGTGAAAAATGAGGCTACCTAAAGGTAGAGTGCTGTTGCAGTCAACTTTTGAAGGTCTTTCTCAACTCCAAATTGAGCTGATGATAGCTAATTGGAAATATATTTGTGTCTAGCTATCATTTGACTCATCAAAAAAGTAATTTGGCCAACCAAGCTAGGAGAAAGCTTTATTTTCCCAAGGTCACTTCAGAGGTGCATCAATTCTCCTGAGGCAACTATATTTTTGACATTTCTCTAAAACCATGACACCTGTGTAAAAAGTGAAGGAGGGTTTTATTCCTTGGCCTATTGTGGAGAAAAAAATCTCTCAATGTTCCCAAATTCATCATTTCTTGCTCAGAAACATCATTGGAGTAAAACCTATCCCGATGTGTGGAACAGGGGATTTGTCGAAATGAAGTGAAATGAAGTGGATAAGGGGCTTCTAAATTCTTGAGAAAATTTTGGGAAGTAGGGAGGGATTCTAGGAAGCATGGGAAAGTGGAATTTAAAATATTGAGTGAGGGGAAGGGGTATAAAAGGGAAAAACACAGGCCTAGCCTAGAAAATTGTCAAGTTGTAGCAAGAAACTAGGGTTTGTGCGAAAATCAAGAATTTGAGGGATATCAGTGATGGGAAGTGTTTAATAAGGTACATTAAGGATAGCAGAAGGTGTATGAACATCAGGATAGAAGTTTTGCTGATGATTTGACCATCCAAGAGAAATTACCTTCAAAACCCCAGGAGAGGGAAATGAACCTTACCTAGGCACAACTGAAGCATGAACAAGGTGTAAAATGACCCATTGGATCCTGACATGATGATGACGACCCTCTAAATGATGGTACACTTAGCTGAATGGTGACATGGACAAAAATTTGGACAACTTTGAAAGGAGTAAAAGCAAACCCTAGACCTAATACCTAGTGACCAAATTTTACTTAAAGACTCACTGAAATGACAAATTTTGACCTTGACACCTTAAAATCACTTTGTAAGAGCATGTTTGATCGTTGGAGGAAAGCTACAAAGACAGACACTAACAGAACCCATGAATTTGAACCACATCCACCTTGTGGCCATTACATTACCACACAATGTTTAGGTAAGGGGGTATTCATTTTTTGCAGTCTAGGAGAAGCAATTATTCCCAAACCTCCCAGCGCATCTGGTAGTGTCAACTCTAGCACCATTATTATTCCCTATTTAGAATAACCTCTAGAGTCTCATATCACTCTAGATCATCGTGGGGATGATCCACTTCATCATTCCCCCATCTTACATCAACAACCTAGTCCCTTAGACATTATTGTTGGTCAACCACAGTGTCGTCTAGATGAGTATAAATTCATTATATTTAAAGCCACTCATTGGTATGGTGACACCACGTATGCAAACCCAAAAATTTCATTCATTTGACTCATATATGCAGTGCTAATGTGGGATTGGTAATCCACCATTTCCTTTCTCCTACTACATCCATCCATTCTTCTCATAAAAAGACAACCATAAACAACAAATGGCGACAACACACAAATAATGCATAACCATATTATGTATCCAAATATCTGTCATATAGTGTTTGGATTATACTACTCAAAATACATATGGAATTTCCATAGTATGCTATATCCATAGATCTATAACTATGCGGCACTTATGCCCCTACATCTAATTAGCATCCTGTCTAGGATCTTGTGCCTGTGGAACAAGATACTTGAATCCATTATGTGAGCACTTGGAACACAATGGCATTCTAGAAACTCATCCAACTAGGGGCATCATTCCCATATTTTCATACCCAATCAATTCCCTCCATCACATATGTTACGGGGGATTATCCCATGCTTGGGGGCATGATGTCCCCTAGACACCTCCTCACTTTATTAAGTCTCAACCTAGACCCCAATGATCTAGGCATGGTTGATTATCATTTCATTCCATAGATATTTTGTCCTATCGGCCTCTCCAGCGAGCCATAACCATATCGCATATTGTAGATGCTTGATCCCATATCTTCAAATATTATACTCTATGTGATACCACATTTACCTCTCGGTCTCCATGTTTTACTTAGTGGCAAGGGATTATCCTAGACCTCCTCTAGTATTTAATTCTTGTATCCCTTCCTTACCTTGATTCTTCATGAGTAATCATCCTTCTAAGAAGAATTAAAGCCATTTTAAGACAAGTAAGGTGACCTACCTGAAATTCACAGATTGAGATTCTAATGGTCAGTTTGTCCGCTACGAGCTCACTAAGATTGAGGGCCTCTTCCTCCTCTCCAAATTCTCCAAAAAATCAATGTGAAAATGAATTAGATGTCAGGAAAGAATCCTTATTATAGGAAAAACTTTAATTTTTTCATCGACCATTACAAGAAAACCGATGTTAGCACTATTTGAAGGCGCTCACCGAGCTCTATAATTGTCTTGGTAATTCGAAACTTCATTAGAAAGACATTTTTTCCATGAAGTCTCACTTTTCTGCCTCTCAAAATAGATTCTCCTCATACGATTCACCTGTACTCTAATATCACATTTCCTTTTTACTTGTTGACTCATGTGTCAATTTTCATCATCAGTAACCATTATTTACCCATGTTCTTATAGTCCCTTTTAGGCCTCTCCTATGTGGCAGCATTATTGAGTCACCCTTGTTCAGAGCATCTGAGATGAGCCAACCTTGCATCCATGGAGTATTTTCAGAGTTATATGGAGTCCTATCATCGATATTTGTGTTGCATTCATCCAATTCTACTCATTTTTTACGTACAAATATACTCATCTATCTTTGAAAATCCTCCATCTGAGTAATTGACCATCCCCTCCAGAATTGAGTCAGTCACAGGCAGGTCAACCATAGCATAATATGTATTGATAAAGGATGTTTTCAATTCACCACTCATCTCATCCTTCCATCATCATCTCTGGTGTCAGTTTATTAGTCACATTACTATGATCCTCATGCCTTTTCTGGTGAATCCTCATTGCCTCAACCCTGGAAAACCCTCATTTGTTGACTTCAGCACATCCATTCCAGTTGAGAGGTCTAGAAGGCAGTGTACCTTGGTTGCAACTTTCATCATTGTTTGGTGCCTCAAATGAATCAAAGGGAATCCTCATTTCCCTTTGCCTTGGTTGATTCTCACGTTCTCATCTCCAATGCATTATCGCACAGTTGAGAATTGCACACTTGATGATTCAGTGATCCAATAGATTGTACTGCCCTTTCCTAGGCATGTGTGAGATATTTCACACATCATGAGGGGGATACCCTTAATGTAGCCCCCTACATGCCCATATGTCAACGACTTATGATCTAGCCTCATATGCAGTTCCATAGATTTGACTATTTTGGTCCTCACCGATCACAATGCTCACAACATGATCTGTCTCCTTCAGATGATCCATTTAGTTCTTCAGAACCCTTTCTTGTTCAACAAGGCTTCTTTGGTTGTGATCTCCCCTCACCATGTAAGCTTGAGGGGCATTATCTCTCACGTGCCTAGATCAGCAGATGTTATTGTATTCAGTCATAATCTCTATTTTCCAGGCACATTATGTGTATAAGACTCATTGCATCATTTTCTAGCCCATTGATGCCAACATATTATGTATCATGTAATTTGTTTCTCACACCCGCATTGTTGGGCACACCATTATTATTTGTATTTAGTTATCTCGGTGGGCATGGGTATGCCTCCCTCACCTCATTTGAGATCATATACTCCAAAATAAAAGAAGACTTATATTTATTATTAGGTCTCACCCCATTCATTCTCAGTCCTTCCTTGTCTTGCTTCAATTCTCTCTATCTCTCTCTCACTCCCCTTCAGTGTCTCATGAAAGTGGAACCTACAATGTATTTTGGTCATACGATTTTATCCTGACACTCTTATCCTAAGGGGCAATCTGTTATCACCAAAAAAATGATCACCTGGCTATTTCTTACTAGGTGGATTGAAATACACTGTGTAGGATTAATTTTACCATGGTAAAGCCAATTTCACCATAGGAAATAATTTAGTAAAGCATTTTTCCTAAATTGTTTCTCATTAAAACTTAAAAAAAAAAAAAACTCATAAGAATATTTAAATAAATCAATATTTATTTAATATTCTATAGGAATAATTACTAAATCATTATTTGATAATTATTCCTTGTCATGTTTGACTAAATCATCTTGGAATAATTAAATGTATCACTATTTACTTATTATTCCTTATTTTTATTTTTGGAATAATTGTTAAACCATTATTTAATAATTATTTCAAATTCACAATGCTCTTAATTCTCACAAAGTGATTAATATTTTTCTTATTTGTTAATTACTTCAACCACTTTCTAAATAAAGGTATTTTACCATTTTGATTATCTTTTCACTCTCACAAATATAATAAAGTATTCACAATTTTCTAGTTTTGAATTAGTCAATAATATTTTATTATTTTCTAATTCCTAATTTAGCTCAGTTCTTTGTTATGAATAGAGGGTTTTTCCATTCATTCTTCATCTTTATCATTCTCATTGTCTCCACTATTGTCTCATCACATTTGATCTCCCACTTAAGTTCAAGCTATTTTTTTTGTTTTTTTGCCATTGCAAGTTGAGAGATAGAAACATATCGCGGAAGCACAAGGACATCAAAAGGACCCATCCCACAGAGGGAGCTCTATAGGCCCAGGTTGTAAATATTCCTCGCCAGGTGTTTTAATAAAATTATTACTCATTTGAAGTCCCCCATTGGGTTATTGCACTCTCATTTGCTGATGTTATATGTTTTGGCCTTGCATCATATATCTTCTTGCAAGGTTTTCTCACATTTTATTGCAAATCTGAAGCATAGAAGCAACCATAATTTAGTGTTAGGGTCTCTTGTCACCAGTGACTTAAGTGAAGCATTTTTGGTACACATACTAAGAATTTTCATACTAACATCCACTATTGTTGTACTCTGCCTGAGATCATTGATGAGCCCCAGAAATGGGTAACTATATGGGCTCATTCTGCTTATTTTTTTCATTTAATCCATCATTCTCCATATTTTTGTGCATGCTTTTGAATATATTTATGTTAATTGAGTGAATGGGGATAGTCACTTTACCACAAAGTCTAATGAGTGTTTATTGCAGATTTTTGTACATTTTTGGACCAAGACCAGGCATCTATGAGCAGATTGGCAGCCAAACTTGAAGAAACAAGGCTAAGGACTTATAGGAGGGGTGTCCCCTGCATTAAATGACCCCTTCCTTGAGTTCTCCATCAACAGCTCAAAGTTCAACAGCCAACAAAAGATGATTTCAAGGGGCAGCTGAGCAGGTCTAGTGAAGTGGCTGTTATCTGCAGTTTTAGGCAGCGGAGTTCCTAAAGTTTAGGAGGACTGTTGGGAGTCCTCACTTGTATAAAAAATAAGCCTTCAAGTGTTAGTAGGTTAGCCATTTGATAGTCTATTTTCACACTTTAGTGCAACCTTGTACTTAGCTCATTTTCAAGCTCTTTTTGCAGACAATTTTGTGATGTAACTATTATTTTTTTATCAATGAAGATGAATCCAGCTTTGAACCAGCATTGATCTTTCCTAGGGGGCTATAGCTCTTGGGTTTGGGCCCAACCCAAGTGCCCAACACCTCCTTTGTGTATTTATATGTGTTTTTCTTGCATTCATGAAATAATTTCTGTTATTTAGGTTAAATCTTGCTTTGTTACTTAGGTTGTTTTTGATGATTAGAATAGTTGTTCTTGCTTCAGGTTGATTAGATAGTTTGATAATAGAAAAAGATCCACAAAAAGGCTACCAAGCAGGCCTTGATCTCCTTTCTCCCTCCTTGGGACCATGAATTGAGACCAAGGCACTCTTGTTGCCACCAAAACACTGTTTTTGCTTTCCAATGCAATTGCTAGTGTGGGATTTCGAGTTGGAGAAGTTGATATCAGTTGTATTTACATGCTTAGATCTATTCTTGTTCAATTTCCATAGCTTTCTTTCATAACTTCCTGTCCATAAAGTTCTATTCAGCACTTTTCTGGTTTTTAGGTCAGAATTAGGTCAAAAATAGGTAAAACTCTGTTTTCTTAGTTCTTGCTTGGGTCAGTTTTGAAAAGAAGTGTGCAACTCACCTATAAGACACTCCAGCTTATCATTCTTCCATCACACAACCTGCTCCAGTCCATCTCTCAAGATTTCCTTCACTCATTCGCCATACTTTCCCAAACTGCCCTAATTTCTACATTCTTGTTGAAAATTGCTTCCTTGACCTTTGAACAAATCCAACCATCTCCTTCACTCCTGATCTTCATTTACAAGGTCCTAGACCCCTTAACATCTCTATCCAGCCTTCATTTCCCCTTTCCCACCATTTTTCCACCTTCAAACCTCCAAAAACCACTTTCGGCCTCTTCCTGTAGAACCTCCTGTAGAACTTCCTGTAGATCCCCTGCAGCCTCTTGTAGAAGTTCATGCGAGTGATTTTTCGAAGTTTGATCATAGTGGAAATCTCCATAAGGGTACTAGGGACTCCTTAGGTCCTCTCCACACCTTCCCAACCTCCTGCAAAAACCAACTCCATCCCCCTTCGCCACAAACCTTTGCATAGTCACAAATAATTAAAACACAAGCATAACAATTCTGCATAAAATTGCTCAAAAGTACAAAAAGATGTCTTTTCCATATTTTATTTCATAAGTAGCTTGAATACATGCATTTCACCTTTTCAATAGTCAATGGCATCCATTTCAATAGTTTCCATCGCTTTTCTTGCAAAAGTAGCTAAGTTTTGCTAGGGTTTTCATTTCCTTTCATCTTTCATCTTCTTCCTGCAAGTAGACTAGTCTCTTTTGAGTTATCTTTCTTCCATCACAGTAAAAGCTTCTTTTGAGACCTCATAGAATTTGGCTTAAGCTCCTATCGAACTTGTGCCAGTTGATCAAGTAACAACCTGCAATAAGAGCTAGTACTCTTATGCATACTGCACTGTCGCTTCCAAGTTTGTTACGAACTACCGGGTTGATAAAAGTAAAGTAGGGAGTCCCAGGAGTTGCAACATCATTTCTGAAATACTGGAGCTCACCATATTTTTGGCACCATTGCTGGGGAAGTGTCAGAGTATTTTGCGATTACTGCTTTTCTTCTATTTTCTGCTGCAACCTTCTGCTAAGTAGTTTATTTCAGCAAGAGTAGAGTAGTTGTTTCATTTCAATTCTGCAATTTCAATTCCACAAAAGTAGTTTAGAAATTTCCTACTTTCATTTCAATTCCGCAATTTCATTTTAGCAAGTCTAGATTAGATATTTCCTGCTTTCATTTCAATTCCGCAATTTCATTTCAGCAAGCGTAGATTAGCTATTTCTTGCTTTCATTTCAATTTTGCATTTTCATTTCAGCGAAATAGATTAGTCATTTCCTGCTTTCATTTTAATTTTGCAATTTCATTTAAGAAAAATAGGTCAGTCATTTCCTGCTTTAATTTCAATTCTGCATTTTTATTTTAGCAAGATAGATTTTAGTTAGTTGCAATTTGCTATTCAATCCATTTCAGTTTTTGCAGGTATAAGTAGAAAAAAGAAAAAATCACCCAAAAAAGAGATTTCCTTTCATGCCACGTAGGAATAGAGAAAATTCTGGAAAATTCCTACCCAACACCCCCACCACATCACTAAGTCACCCTTCTCTCTTCTTTGGTGGCAGTGATCCAAAAATATTTAAGGATGTCTCCCTGTCCAGAGTCTATTCTGAGGAGCAAGCTATTTTTAGAGCCCAGCAATTAGAGTTGATTTATTGCCAGTCTGGGATTCTACAAAAAATCTTACCTGATGCTCCCGAGACTAAGGTTGATATAGCAAATTCAAAGCCAGGTCCCCACGCAGATGGTATTGTTGGATCGGTAGACACAAATGTGGTGAACCTGTTGAGTCAACTGCAGTAGTTGTCTTTACAAACTGCTTCTAACAACCAGGTCACATCGTCTAACCCTTCATCTTCCCAACCCTCTTCAGTTAATGCCGTCCAATCTGCCAACCCCAAAGGAAATCAAAATTCCAATGGGAAGAAGAAAGGACGAGGTAAGAAAAAGAGTCAAGATGAGAAGACTGACACAAATAAATCCAACAATAATGCTAGTGGTGGTAGAAATGAGTCTAAAAAGAAAGTCAAGTTTCCATGCAAGTTATGCAGTGGAGACCATTTAACTCATCTCTGCCCCAAGATTCAAGACGCTCAGCACTTGTTAGGGCAGCAAGGGACTTCTAGCTCTCAAGCTGTGTTAACCAACCCTTTTCCCCAAGGGCAACAACTTCTTGCTGGCGCGAGTTCAAACCCTGGTACCTCCGTAGGGGGCAACCAAGAAGGGGAAAAGTCATCAAATGTTTTCATGATGGGTTCCAATGTCCATGTGGCCACTCAGTCACATGATTATGGCGAAGCAAAAACTTCCAAGGAAAAAATTGCTCCCGGAAATGCTGACCTTCATATTGAGCGACCCCCTGTCGAGACTATACCACGAACACCGAAAGGTTCCACTAAACGCGCGACTATTAATACTAATGCTAGGGCTGCCTAGAATTACTCCATTATTGAGGATCTGGCTCAGATTCCATGCGCCATGTCCGTTTTAGAGGTTCTCCAGTCGTGTCCAACTCAATGAAGTGCTTTACTTTCAGCGATTGGGGCAGTTGATCCAACTAACTCTTTAGTGCTCACTTTCAACATGTTAAATGTCAAAAAGCGACTCCCTCATCATATGGCTTTCCAAATAAAGTCTACATACTAGAAAATTAACATTTTTCATATCGTTATTGATGAAGGAGCTTCCACATGCATCATGCAGATGTCATGCTGGAAGGCTATTGGATCGCCTTCGGCTGTTCCTTCACCTACCCTCCTGACTGCATTTGATGGACATTCTCATAAGCCACATGGGATTATCCCGGCCCTTCCGATATGTGTTGGGGGGAAGGTCATTAATATTGAAGTAGAAGTCCTTGATGCTAACCTAGACCACAATCTCCTCTTTGGAAGGAACTGGGTATACAAAATGGGTGCCGTTGTTTCGACTCTATTTCGTGTCATTTGCTTTCCTCATGAAGGGAAAATCATTAAGGTTGATCAATTGGATTATTGTCCAATCGATCCTCAAGCAACTTCTGACTCTGCTGTCCCTTTAGTGGATAACCCTCGTTTGCCTACTGATAATCTAGGAGTTGGGATTTACTCTTCATTGATGGGTACCTTTGATCTTCCCTCTCCTATCGCTAGAATCAATGTTGTTTCATCATCTACGGAGTCTCCTCGAAAAGATTTCTTCTGAACTCATTATTTTTTAGACCCTTGGACCTTGCCTTCACCTACGACCACATTAGCTGAAGGACAAGTGAATGGAATGGCATTCCCTATGTCTGCAACTGAGCTTAGATACCAGTCTATCGTTAACTCTGCAGACAACCACCCTACTCCTTTTTCTGAGGAGGAGCTAGATGGTGATGTGGCCCTGGCCTGGACCCTTGATTATACCTCTACCTTGGACTACTTAGATATAGTTTTTCCTTCTGAAGAAGCAATCCTAGAAGTAATGATGGGTGTAGATTGACCTTGGGAAGACTTACACCATCGTTCATATTTTCTTCCTCCATTGCAAGAAGTAGAATCTAGGTTCTCCGAGCTCTTTACTAGTGATGTTTGTATGGTATCAAATCCTTTGGCTCCAGCACACTTTCGTGCCGAAGGTAATATTTCGGTGTTTCAAAAATGATATCTATACACATCTCTACAAACCCTAACGTGATCCAGAATCTCTTCATCGAAGTCGAATGTTCCCCTAAAGAAATTCAAGTTTACACCGACCTTTTCAAGGAATTTCGAGATGTATTCGCTTGGTCTTATGAAGAAATGCTTGGCATTGATCCATCTATAGTTCAACATGAGATCAAGACGTATGAAAACACCAAACCAGTTCGGCAAAGGCTTCATCTGGTTAATACTAGGAAAGTAGTAGCCATTAAAGCTGAAGTAGAGAAGTTGCTCAAGGCGGGTTTTATATACCCTGTTCCCCTTACCGATTGGGTTTCTAATCCAGTCCCTTTGGATAAAAAGCAAGGAAAAATTCGAGTCTACATTGACTTTAGGGACCTAAATAAAGCTTGTCCCAAAGATAATTACCCCACACCATTTATTGATCAGATTATTGACGAGTGTGTGGGTAATGAGATTTTTTCCTTCATGGACAGTTTTTCCAGTTATAATCAAATCTCTATCCATCCTGAATATCAACATAAGACAACTTTTATATGTCCCTGGGGTATCTTTGCATACAGAAAGATGCCTTTTGGTCTTAAAAATGCTGGAGCTACTTTCCAGCGGGCCATGTCATATGCTTTCCACGACATTAAACATATCATCGAAGCATACTTGGACAATCTAGCTACTTGTTCTCGAAAGAGAACTGATCATCCTAGTCACCTTCGATTGGTTTTTGAGCGATGTCGTTTTTATAAGATCCGGTTGAATCCCAATAAGTGCGTTTTCACGGTTACATCTGGTCAATTATTAGGGTTCATCGTGTCAAATGAAGGGATTCGAGTTGATCCCTTCAAGGTTGAGGCAATAATTCAGTTGCCTCCCCCGTCCTCAATTCGACAACTTCAAAGTCTTCAAGGGAAAGCTAATTTCTTAAGAAGGTTTATAGCAAACTATGTCGAGATCACTAAAGGATTTATGCATTTGCTACGTAAAGGAGTTCCATTTGTATGGGACGACTTTGTGCAGTGGTCGTTCGATGCTTTGAAAAAGGCATTAGTCTCTGCCCTGCTTTTGAGTCCAACAGATTATGGTAGGGACTTCCTTTTATATCTCGCTACAGTAGAATCAACCATTGGTATGGTTCTCATTCAGGAAGACGATGCTCTCATGGAGCATGTGATTTATTATTTGAGATGAGGCTTGATAGGTCCTGAACTTCTCTATTCTTCGATGGAGAAGTTGGCTTTGGCAGCTGTCCATGCTATCTAGCGGCTCCATCAGTATATCTTGCTACGCAAAACTTTTGTCTTAGCGGTGGTCAATCCATTTCAGTTTGTCCTCAGTAGGCAAGTGATTGGGGTCAAATATAATCGATGGATAATCATTTTACAAGAATTTGATCTTGAGTTCTTATCTGCCAATTCTAAGAAATCCATGGTTTTCGCCAAGCTAATTTTTGAGCTGCCTTGTGGAGAGGATACTATTTATGAGAAAAGTTTTCCCGACAAACATTTATTCCTCATCTCTTCACTTGACCCTTGGTATGGTGATATCATTTTCTATCTCCGGACTTCAAAGTTTCCCTCTACTTTCTCTAAGGATGAATGCCGAAAATTATGTCACTTGGCCAAGAACTATGTTATCATAGGTGATACATTATACCGTCAAGGGGTTGATTCAATCCTTCGGCACTGTTTAACCCTAAAGGAAGCAAAGTCAGTGCTCAATGACTGCCATAGTGGAGCTTGTGGTGGTCATCCTTCAGGGCTTGCTACAGCCCAGCATATCTTATGTGCCGGCTATTTTTGGCCTTTGCTCTTCAAAGATTGTGTTGAAGCAGTCAAATGTTGTCACCCCTGTCAAATCTATACTCGGAAGATGCATACACATCCAGCTCCTCTTTTTCCCATTGCCACTATCAGTCCTTTTACTAAGTGGGGTATTGATTTTACAACTTGTAATCTGCCTTCAGCGGCAAATCACAAGTACATTAACGTGGCTATAGACTACTTTACAATGTGGGCCGAGGCCATGCCCACTTATAAAAATGACAGTGAAATGACAACATTGTTCCTTTTTAATCAGATTATCTCAAGATTCGGTATCCCAAGAGAGATTGTCACTGACCATGGCAGTCATTTCCAGAATCAACTAATGTCTGAATTGGTTCTTAAATTGGGTTTCCGCCAAGAACATTCGTCCCCTTAACATCCTCAGGCCAATGGACAGGTCAAGGAAGTCAACAAAACTCTTAAGACGATCTTGTAAAGGAAAATCGACAAAAATCGGTCCAATTGGCATATATTATGTTGTATCTGGCTCTTTGGGCATACCGAACCTCCGTAAAGACTGCTACTAGTTTTACACCTTTTCAGTTAGTTTATGGGATGGAATTATCTTTCCTATCAAATCTGAAATTCCATCTCTTAAGTTAGCTGTCAAGCTCCTTCTAGAGACTTCTAGTCTTGAAGAGTGCCTCCTTCATTTGGAACATCTCGATGAGCAGCGCCGAGATGCCGCCACAATCAATGAAGCTCATAAGAAAAGGGTTAAAATGCAGTATGATAAAGCTATCTATCCTCGAGTCTTTTCTGAAGGCAACCTCGTCTTGGTCTATGACCAAGATAAGGACACCTTGGGGGTAGGCAAGTTCAAGCCTATGTGGTATGGTCCCTTCATTGTTAAACGAGTTTTAGAAAAAGGGGCGTATGAGTTAATCAATTTTGAAGTAAACAAGTTGGTGAAGCCTTGAAATGGGCTCTACCTCAAGAAGTACTTTGCTTAAGTAGTAACTAGGCAATGGCTTCTTTGTACATTTTGTATATTGGTACATATCTCATCGAGAGTTTTTGATATTGACACTTTTGGTCTGCTGTGGCAGGAGTTGATGGATGACTTGGTCTATTTTGGATTCGCCGATGGTGCTAGTCGGCACACTCGGAACCTTGCTTCCGCAGCTTGGGTACTCTACTATCCAACTGGTCAATTGATGTTGTCAAGGGGAGTATGCATTGGTCCCACTTCAAATAATATGGCTGAGTATACTATCGTCATTAATTTACTATCCGAAGCCATTTCTTATGAAATTGATTTGTTAGTAGTCTATCTTGATTCACAATTGATAGTGTCACAATTGAATAACATTTATCGGGTAAGGGATCCATGTTTATATTGCCAATATTTAAGGGTGAGGTTGTTGCAAAGATCATTTACTTACATTAATTGTTTGCACATTCCAAGATCTCATAATTGGTTAGCTTATTCTATCGCTAATCAAGCATTAGACTGGCACATCAATCATTCATCACAATAAAATCAAGCATAAAAAAGTCGAACTGTATATATATATCATAAAACATCTCAAGTGTACATAAGTGTGTCCAAAATAATATACAAAAATTGGGACTCAAATGCCCATAATCATGTCCAGTACATCTAATGCCCCAGCTCAGGATGAGCGGCTAAGTAGGTAACTATCACATTGGCCACACGCCTAAGAGTGCGAACCCAGTCACGTGGCATGCCAACCACATGACGCTGCATATCTATAGGAAGATCCTCTATGGCCGCGATCGGTACTCCGTGAGTGAGTCTCACCAAGTGCCACTGAACTGTGTGTAGTAGTCGCTCTATGTCTGTAGCTGCCTCTTCGGCCCCTCGGCTGCGACGTCTGTGCCGTGGGAACTCATTTGGTCGTATCGACCCAATATCTGAAACATGATGTTATAGACATTTTTGGGCACTACAACCCCAAGCATGAAATGTCCATAAACCAAGGGCTCCTAAGTCCCTAAAAGTGTTGTTCTAACCCCTAAAGTAACAAGGTCAACTGATTACAGCTTCTCCTAGAAGTTCTCCATGAAAAACTGCTCAGAATTGGTCAAAACAGGATCATTTCAGCTGCTCCACAGGCCAAGTGTGTTGCATCTCACCTAAATACACTATGTGGGTGCGTTGCATTTCAAAAAACCCTTCTATGGGGTGCGATGGGCGAGAAATGACAAATGGCAGAGTCATTCCGCGAGGTGGAGAGGCAATGGAAGCTTCCAGAAACTTCTCCTGTGACACTTGCCTCTCTGAATTCGACCAAGGATGAGTAAGAGATCATCAATCTTCAAGTGGAAGCAAGAACTATCAGAGGGAAGACACTAATCAAATCACAAGCTGACTCATCTCCCTTACAGATATCTATATATGGATCCCTCATCCCAGAGATCCGGAGGCTGGAATTTTGCATATTGTAAGGAATTGTTGTTGGTTTTTTGAGACAAACATCAGATTTTTGGGTGATCTAAGCTTTGTATGAGGTGAAGAGGGGCTTCCTTGCTGATAGGTTGATGTTGGGTCAGAACAACTAGTTGTAACTCCTCTTGGCTCTTTCTTGTTTATCAATAAAAGCTATTCAAGTTTTCTTCCATACTCTTGTGTCATTTATGTTTGCTGCATTTGTATGGTCAATTTACATCTGATCCTAGATTGTTTATGATTATGGATCCATGTTCTTGTATAGTGCTATGCTACTGTGATCTTATAGGTACTCTGTGAAGCTGGGCGTGCAAGGGAACAAGTAGCGAAAGACTATCAAGGAAGAGAGGAATCGAACCAGGAGATCAGCGCAAGACAGAGGTTGGTCTTCTTTGTTCCTCTCTATCTATACTTCATAAAGGAAAACGAAAGTAGCTTTACTTTGTTTGTTTCTAAGGCAGCTATCACACCTTAGTGGGATAAGTAGTTCTGAGTAGACACTTTTCCCTGTAAGAAAATGGCGACTCCGCTGGAGACGAATTAGTTTGTTTGTTTATCTTCCTTGTTGTCTATTTCATAAACTTACAGATGGAGTCTGAATTCATGCCAGGTAGCTTTCGAACTGCATTTTCTATGCAAATGCAAAGTAGATAAATGTCGCTTCAGTCGATCTCCGGGATCTGTTTATGATTCAAACAACTGATTCACAAACTCTCTGATTGCCCCTTGTGGTAGCTCTTAGATCCTCCTTAGATCTACCCCTGATTGTTGCATTACTGATTACCTTTTGCTCGGCCAAAACCCATCAACTGAACTGCAAACTGTGACTCGGAACCCAAGCAAAGTCTCGTTTCTAGCCCAGCGCAGGTACTTTTCTGAGAATCTGAACTTCAGCGCACTTCCCGAGTGTAGAAGGTGCGCTGCATTTCAAATTCCCTGTGTTACAGGTGCGCTGATCAGATTAGGCTTTGTGCAGTGTTGGTTTCTGTGATTCATTCTTTCTAGTTCTATTTATGAATTTTGCTGCCAGTGATCAGTATATGTCTATTTGAAACCCCTTTTCCTTGTTGTTATTCCACCTCCTTTGTACAAAAGAACTGTAAATGTTTTTGTGTGTTTGTTGAGTCATTTTCAGTTCTCCTTTGCAAAAAGTAACATAATCGCACTGTCGTCCTTTGATTTGAAAGTGTCGCAAGTGTCGATTTCAATCATAGGAAAGAGTTTGATTGCTATTGATAGTCGGTTATCCTGTTACTATTGTTTTTGGTCTGAATTTGTAATTTTTCTAGTGTCGAAAACAAGTATTCATTTCAAAATCATAAGGTGTTGTGATCGTCTCCATTTTTTATTTCGAAAAGAAACTTTTTGATATTTGTCGCTTGAAAAGAAATTCAGATTTTTGCATCAACTTTCTTTTTATCATTCATATACTAAGAAAGTCAAAAACAAATACATGCATGTGCATTTGCATTTAGACAGTCTGATTGGTTTGATTTAGGAAAGTGCATTTAGAGTGTGCTCTTTGCTCTTTGTGAAAGGATTCTATCTTTCTTTCCTTAGTAGCTAGGATTTTCATTGCACAAAGAAGGTAAAAAGATTGTTTATCATCTTAGATTCCCTTTTAGGAATTACATATACATCTCGCGGTGAACCTGAAAGGCAAACTTCATAAACAATATCAACTATAAAATAAATTCAATGAACCTAACAACGCTTTGGAACCTAACACACAACATTTAGAAGTCTAGGCTAGAGACATATTCCGGCATCGTAAAGCCTGGTAACTGTTGTTCTCACTGATGGTTGGGTGATTCCTCCACTTTGAGACGATAAGTGCCAGTACGGACTTGTGCTCCCACGTACCGTCGAGTATATTTTTGGAGACCACAATAGGCTTAATCCTTTATCCATAGGAAGCCGTGTTTGCCGCCCTATCGATCACAATGCACTGAACACAACATTCGGGAAGATTGACTGTCGTACCGTAAAAAGTATTCTGCAGTTTTGCGATTGGTTTGGTAATCCCTCTACCTAGATTTCCAGAGCAGTCCCTTTCGTTCCTTTTCAGACTCTTTAACAGAAAAGGTCCATCTGAGCACTTGTCACTTCAGGCTCATTAAAAATCGAAGGTGACTAGAGTCATCTTTTGTTTTTTCTCGACTCTTAAAAATATAAAAAACAAGTTGTGCCAAAGTGTCTAAAATTTATTTTAAAGGGAATATTCATTACCCTTTCCTACATTGATCTTGGGTTGAGGAAATGGAATCCACCAACCAAGGAATTCCCCTTGGAGGAAATCCTAGTCCCTTCTCCTCTTGGGGAGATGTTGGTGCACCCCATATGGCCACATTGTCACTTCCAGGACTGACAATCGACTTGCCTGTATGGCTCTTCTCAACCTCTGTCGTTCAGAACACCGCAATTCCTGAACAATTGAATCAACAACTAGACGATTCCAGAGTTACCCACCAACCTTCTACTTCCTCCAATTCTTCCTCTCCTCCTTCCTCTTCGCTTGATGGGGCTGGTAAAGCCAAAAGTCAAGTACCTGAGAAGAAGAAGGAAAAGAAGAAGAAAGAGAAGAAGAAGAAGGAGCCAAAGGTGAATGGAGGCAAATGAGCGTCGTCTAGCGAAAATCCACACACTGCACCGACCAGGCCTAAATCGCCATGTGTCATTTGCAAAGGAGAACACTATCATAGAGATTGTCCTTGCATCCCTCGGATCTTAAGGGACTGGTCTCCTCGTTTGCACAACCCGGTGTCATCATCCTCTGGTGATCATGTTGAAAACACACCGTCGACTAGTGAAAGTGAAGCCCTAGGACAAAAAGGAAAATATAGATTTCCTTGTAAACTGTGCGAAGGCGATCATGTTGTCCACCGTTGTCCCTTCTTAGACGAGGCTAAAAGAGTTTTGGATGATCGTCTGGTTTCACCGTTACGACTTCCTCCTGGATATAAAAAACTCTTGCCAAGTCCGTCACTAGTTGAAAATCTGGTTGGCCCGCTCAAGTGGTCAGCTGAAGCATCTATCATTGAAGACAAACCATCTGGACCCATACCAGATGAAAGTCAAAAGGTCGAGGCGGCAGTTGACCCGGTCTTGCCTTCAAAGGTTCTATCTTTAGATGATACAGTCACCGAAGAGAACAAGGATGACACCGTCCAAATTCTTTTCGTAAGCACAGACTCCAATGAACATGGGGGCAATTTACCCGTTCCTTTACCACAAGAAGGAAGTTCGTCAAAGTCATACCCGGCCGTCTATTCAGTCCCACCTCCAAGCAACCTAGTTGTCTCCTTTGATTGGAATCAACTAGGCAGACCCCGTTTACCAGCTAGCATACCATTCCGAATCATTGTTCAAATATATAGAATGGTTATGGCTGGTACCATCATAGATGAAGGGGCTTCTGTGAGTATCCTTTCCTTGACTACTTGGAAAGCGCTTGGTTTGTCATCACTTTTTCCTGAGATGAGAAATCTAAGAGGCTTTGATAAAGGAACCAGTCGACCGTTAGGGATCCTTCCCAATGTGCCAATAACATTGAGAGGGAAAACCGTTTAAATGAACGTAATGGTAATCCAAGGACCCCTGGATTATAATCTACTCCTTGGACGAGACTATATTTATTGCATGGGGGCGATTGTCTCCTCACTCTTTAGAGTAATGTGTTTTCCGCACGAAGGAAGAGTGGTCAAGCTCGTAGACCAGATTTCATTCCCCGGTTCACACATAGCAAATAGTCATACACCATCCCTGAATGGTCTTTTCATGCAAGAAATGTCTCAATCCCCAGTCCGTCCACCCAATGAGTGTGAGTGATTCGAGGGACATGACTGAAACCCAGGGGGCATGCACCCTGGTCTGCTTCGGCAGGAAAACTTCGGGTATAGGGTAGGTTTCTGCGAGAGTATATGACCTCCATACTCCCGTCCGTGATTGGAAGAGGGAGTTGGACTGGAATAAGATTCTCTTGTCAAAGTTATGTGGGTTGGCAGGCATTGCCACTCACCTTTGTTTATTTCGATAAACATCACCGAAGAAGTGTTTTGTTTACGCCGTGAATAGAACAATCTTTGGTAACCTGTAAGAGGTAGACCTCTCTCGGTAAAACAAATGTTTTAACGGAAAGAAGAAGGGGTAACCTTGAAATTTTGTTTTATACCTGGGGGCATGCAAACCTTTTGGCGTGCAAGCAAAGAGCGATCATTTATCTGTTTTTTGGATTGGTCGTTTCCTAACTTGCATCAAGAAAGGATGTGGGGCAAAATTCTAAAAATTGCCGTTTTAAATGGGACATTCTTATTATACGACTGGATTAATCGAGCAGTTTTAGCGCGGACTTCATGCTCGTTAAAAAATAAACATAAGCAATGAGCACATGTTCCTCCAGAGTTTAAGCTCATTAAAAAATGAACCAATTTCCGGTAAATAACCATCGTGAATGTAATACTTCAGCCTTTAAAGCCTTGGTCGTGTTTGCACCGTCACCTACATTTTTGCATTGGCTGATCATTCACCTCCATTTGATTGTTTACCCATTTTGAGGAACAGCTGCGAAGAGTGATCTCACTAGCCATCCTTGTAACACTGCCATGATTGGAAAATTCCAAACCTTACCTGGAATCAGTAGCTACCCATTTTTATCACTCGTTCCTCAAAAGATGAGTCTCCTTTAAGTTCTTTTCAATTGACTCGTAAAATATGAAAAGATTGCCGAACCATTGGCCTCTCCAGCTCGTTAAAGGGACCGGAAGTGCTATCCCTCCTTTAAATTTTAATCTTTTTGGACCTGAGGGATTATTACACAAAAAGATCAAGCGCTTGTTTTGTTCGGCTCGTTAAAAGTATCGAAAGCTCATCCCTTCTGTATTGTTTTATACTTTTTCGGACTTAAGGGATTAGATGACGAAAAAGGAATTTTGGAGTTTCCTTTACGTTCCTTTTCAGACTCTCTAAAATTGAAAAGGACTGAGTTATCTTTGTCGTTAAACTCGTTAAAATTTTAATAGCGACAAACTTGTCTATAGACGAGAACGAGTTTCACTATCGCTAGGCTCGTTAAAACATAGCGATGGGTTTGCCCGAAGGGCAAATTATAGAACAAGCATATGTTATCCTCCTCATTCTTGAGAAAAATAAAGAGGTACTGGTCAGCAATGACTGGGGAAAAATTGGGAAGAAAACTTGAAGAAACTTTGTTGGTAGCAAGTCGCTCTTGAACATGACACTTTCACTCCGCATCCAAGTCGGGTTGGGTTGTTTCATTCACCGGTCACATCACCATGGTCCCATCATACCATCCACATTTGGGGTTAATGCTACCAATCCATCACGTCAGTGTCGCCGATATGTTCAAGAGAAGTCATTCAGAGAGTTCACCTGTGTCTCACCCACTACAATACATTTATGCTCCATTCTTTCATGACCGCCACCCTGAACCTTATATCACCAGATCGTTTTCACCTCCATTAAAATCATTTGCTCCGTTCCGTGTCATTGATGTGGGATTCATTAAGGCCCTCCTGTGACGGATCTCTTCTTGTCGACATCAGCTCATTATCCAAGAAGTCGATCTAGGAACACCCCATTCAGTACTTTGAAGCTTGCATGCCTCAATGGCAAGTTTCTCACTTCCGGCGACAGATTTACATCAATGACCTTCGACCGAAAGATTTTGCGTGGTATTCGACGCCAAGTCCTTTATTCACACCATGTGAATTGTACTGCAGTACCTTGAGGGTCATTATCATTATCGGTGATTCCTCTCGCACCTGTTAACAGTTTACATCATTGGCTGGTAATCAGGCGATGTCTTTCCATGTTCGACTCCAGAACATCTCTCACGTGGATAGACTTGTACTTCGAGTGAAGATCGAACGAGATTGAAGACCCTGGATCTAGTTTCATCCATCCGGGCTACGATATATATTCAGGAAAATAAAGACATCAAATGTACATCATTGCTGCACAGATAATCATCCAATCAAAGGGATGATGGCTCTATCAAAATCATCAGTCTACACTCAGACGATTGTCTGTCCTATGTACATGAAAATGAATTTATAAAGCTGAGCATGGGAATGCTCGCCTCAGCTAGATCATGAAAATATTATGAAGATAATGTATTGTATTGTATCTTATTACAGGTCTCCTCCCAGCTTGAAAGAACTTCGGATCCTCATAATAAAGCATTTCACCCGACATCAAAGGATTAACGACCTCATGCTTTAGGGGGCAACTGTTATAGACATTTTTGGGCACTACAACCCCAAGCATGAAATTTCCATAAACCAAGGGCTCCTAAGTCCCTAAAAGTGTTGTTCTAACCCCTAAAGGAACAAGGTCAACTGATTACAGCTTCTCCTAGAAGTTCTCCATGAAAAACTGCTCAAAATTGGTCAAAACAGGATCATTTCAGCTGCTCCACAGGCCAATTGCATTGCATCTCACCTAAATACACTGTGTGGGTGTGTTGCATTTCAAAAAACCCTTCTATGGGGTGCGATGGGCGAGAAATGACAAATGGCAGTGTCATTCCGCGAGGTGGAGAGGCAATGGAAGCTTCCAGAAACTTCTCCTGTGACACTTGCCTCTCTGAATTTGACCAAGGATGAGTAAGAGATCATCAATCTCCAAGTGGAAGCAAGAACTATCAGAGGGAAGACACTAATCAAATCACAAGCTGACTCATCTCCCTTACAGATATCTATATATGGATCCCTCATCCCAGAGATCCGGAGGCTGGAATTTTGCATATTGTAAGGAATTGTTGTTGGTTTCTTGAGACAAACATCAGATTGTTGGGTGATCTAAGCTTTGTATGAGGTGAAGAGGGGCTTCCTTGCTGAGAGGTTGATGTTGGGTCAGAACAACTGGTTGTAACTCCTCTTGGCTCTTTCTTGTTTATCAATAAAAGCTATTCAAGTTTTCTTCCATACTCTTGTGTCATTTATGTTTGCTGCATTTGTATGGTCAATTTACATCCGATCCTAGATTGTTTATGATTATAGATCCATGTTCTTGTATAGTGCTATGCTACTGTGATCTTACAGGTACTTTGTGAAGCTGGGCATGCAAGGGAACAAGTAGCGAAAGACTATCAAGGAAGAGAGGAATCGAACCAGGAGATTAGTGCAAGACAGAGGTTGGTCTTCTTTGTTCCTCTCTATCTATACTTCATAAAGGAAAAATGAAAGTAGCTTTACTTTGTTTGTTTCTAAGGCAGCTATCACACCTTAGTGGGATAAGCAATTCTGAGTAGACACTTTTCCCTGTAACACATGATCATCATATTAATCATTTGAATCCTCTCAAAAACATTTTTCAAAATTCATTAATTCAAAAAAATCACAAAAAAAATCATAAAAAAATAAAAGCACTTACCTATGTCACCCCATGCTGCAATCGGTGGTAATACTAGATTGGGATTCCCTCGGAAATCCAACCCAACATAAGGGTAGTCATCTATGGTAATGATCTGCTGCTCCCACCAGGAGAAGAAGTCATTGTCAAATGCAGTCCGTGGGATGTCCCCACCTCCTAGACGTTTCATCAAGTAAGCCCACCTACCCATTCGTGGATCTCATGGGGCACTAATTGAAACCAGTACTCTAGGTCGAAGTGCAGGGACCCTCTCAAAAAAGAAAGAACACAAAATAGTCCCATATCCGAAGTTTTTGGTCTACCCTCTCTTGATGGAAGTAAGCTGGCTTTTCAAGCTGGCCAGAAGAGGAGTACACCAATCAAATATGGTGGTGAGACAATCTACCGCCAAGCTCATGGCTGGTCGTGATGCCTGGTGTAGAGAAGCTGATCCGTTCACTCTAGCTATAGTGAACAAGATTATCGTCAGCGATAAAATCTCCACATGTTTGATTGGAATTTGACTTCCAATCTTCTCTAGATGTCCCAGGAAATATATATGTACGTAGTCCTCGATCGAGAGACTGCCTTGTGTCCCACCCCTCGAATGTACTACCTCTCCCCTTTGGGAAAGGCCTGTGATGAAATAAATGTCTTCCACTTCTATCGTGAGTGGAATCTGGTCAATCATAAATGAATCATCCTCGATGCTCCAGTAGTGAATGAGCATCTCAAGCAAGCGTGTGTTTGCTTTCATATTTGGCATTTTGAAGAAATTTATCAAACCACATCCTCGTAAGGCATCCAAAGCATTGGGATCATTCATAACCTCATCATCCACTGAGGTATGCTCTCTTTCTCGCCAAGTGACTGGCATCCTGAAGAAAAAATGATTTTAGACCATTAGTTTTTTTGTTTGAAATGTTCACGGCATATACGCGGGTCCATTTACACACAGTCACATGTAGGGCCCGCGTGTACATGGGTTTCATATATCCAACCCACGTATATGCCATGGTGAAATTTTTGACAAAAAATTCAACGGTAAAACTTAAATTAAAAATTCTAAAACTAGTCACAATTGAATGCAAGACAAGTATAAAGGTTACCTGGTGATTTTGGAAGGATCTGAACGGTTGAATTTGGTGTATGGAAAAGTTTTTGTCTTTTGCTCCACTCCTCTGCTCTCAAACTCAAATGGTGAAAATGGTGAGTCCAAAAACTATTTTATAGGCTTTGAAAATGCAAAATTTTTTCAAAACATGATTTTGTTTGGTCTCATGTAACTTTTAACTTGGAAGCTTAGAATGTCGAGAATGGTTTGATTTTTAGGACATTTTGGACATTTTTTGACAGTTTCGAGTCAGTTCCATGACTGTTGACCCGTCATGGTAGGTATCGTTTTCTCACTGGCATATAGGTTAGGGAAGCCATTTTTCCGTTGCATTATGCACACTAGCCTCCATTTGTTGATACACTTTCCATAGGGTCGATCCCATCGTGTTATGGTTCGTAAATCACATTCACTCGCTAATTTTTTTAATCATGACACGATGGTAGAGCCATCCTTTTCATGGGCATCGTAGTTAGCACCTCCCTGACATTTGTTTCCCATGCTGCTCCGATTTGAGTAGGCTCAGGAGTCCTCTATAGTCCCGCCATGACTTATGCGATGAAGACTCATTCCCCTTTACTTCTTCGCTTCGTTCTGGCCTTATACCCTAGAGGCTCCTTTGTGTTGAGTTGTACTACTGCATTGCATTTTGACCATGTGCACCCTTTTGGCCTTAAGGCAACTTCACTTGTACTTGTGTTTAAGCCAACTTTTGACCATGACTACTGCAAAATCAAACTTGCATGCCCTTGCCTTCTACAACTTGACACACCTTGATATGTGGAAGGAACACACCTTTGAGTGTCTTTGACCAGTTTTCACCTCCCTGCATTGAGCATAGGAACGTTCCAATCACAGGAACTAGATCGTTTGTTTCACTGACACTCGTTATTTCCACTGTACTATAGCATTCTTTTATTCTTTTTCCAGCTTAAAGAAAAAGACAAAAAATTATATATTCCAAAAAAAGAGCGGGAACGGGACAATATTTCCACTTATTGTTGGTAGCTAGAGTCAGTCGTGTCGCCCTTCAACAAAGCACTCAAAGCAAAGTCTCCTCCGTTTGGGTAGGATTTAGTTTGACCTAGGCATGCCTTAACCTTGTTATTGAGTCAGTCCTCCCTCGATTGGTTATCTCTTCCAATCATATGGAGGGTTCGTTCATGCTTCTTGCATGACGAACTTATACAGAATCATCATATGCTGCCACATAGTCACATTGAGTCGTGCTTTTGTTCAAGGGAAGTTAGTTTGAGTCGGCCTCTCTGCGGTGTCTCTTGACTCATTTTTTAGTCGGCCATCCCTAGTTGTCATTATCATGTCTATCATCACATCAGCTATATTGGTCCTTTACTCATGCCAGTTTGAGAAGGTCCCCATCGACTTCTTGCTGGCGGGTCTTGTCCTTATCGACAATGACATCTTGCTCTGAGGACAACCCTAGAGATACACCCTAGCCCTATTTTCATTATTGATAGGTCACCTTGTGCTCAGCATCGATCAGTATCATTGGTCTTTGACTGAGTGGTTTCCCTTGTGTTTGACATTAGCTTACATTATCACACATTGGGATTTGTGCAGTACCTTGGTTTCCATTTGACCCTATTGGTGGATACCTTGCCTCTGTCTCAGCTTTCATTATTGGTTGGTTCAGAGGGTCTCTGTCGTGCACTAGCCACATCTTGTATGCCGAAAACGTGCTTCGATTGGGTTACTACATCTTTTTTTGTCTGATTCCTTCCACATTATTGGCCTACGGGTTACACTCGTGCTAGATTGATGAAGTATGCCTTAATGCCTTCCTTCTAGCAGACCTTTCCCCATCGATTATGACTCATTGCTCTGGGGCAAAGACCTAGAGTCCATTTGGTAGTACCTTGGGGTTTGCAATCATTAGTGGCAGATCCTTTGCTATTGACAGTGGGAAGCCATCATTGTCTCCTGATTGATAGATTCTTATAGGTGTTCGACTCCAACTCATCTATTCACACTTGTTAGATTGTACTGGGTACCTTGACGCTCATTATCATTATCGGTGAGTAGTCTTGTGTTTTTTAATGGTATACATCAATGACCGGTAATCAAATGATTTCTCACATGGTCGACTCCAGATCATTTATTCCCATAGTGTAGAAATGTACCATGGCAGTCGGTGAAGACCTCAGGTTGCATCAACATTCATTGGGTCACTTGACAGTTGTTCTTGTTGCTGCTAGTTGATACCACTCTACCTTATATGTTGCAGTCATTCATGGCAACATTCTATATGCTGGCACCTGAGTTTGCAGTGTAGTACCATCCTACTCCATCATGTCCATTTGGTACCTTTTGTGATCAGTATTTGATATCAGTGATCCGGTTCATTCTTCAACATCATTGATGTTCTTATATGTGATATTCAGACATGTACTTGTTTGATCGTGATCAGATGATCCATTATGTATTTTCCAGTTCTTTATACTTGTATACTTAGTGGATCTATTTGTACTTGATATGCGGACATGCTTTACTTTCTCTGAGCATGGGTATGCCCTCCTTAGACAGTGTTTCTTTCTAATCTCCTTTTGTGGCTTGGCAGACTGAACTCTAGTGAAGTCATTCTCAGTTTTTGGTAGATTTCCTTTCCATGAACTTGCTTAATACATTTTGGCCATCATGTACCCCTTCTATCCTCATATATTAGGGGGCATATGTTATAGCTCCAAACCTCACTCTTGATGTTTTTGATGTTGCACTCATGGCCTAGGGAAACCCCTCCTTCCAGACCTGGTCCAAATATTCAAAAAACAGTGTTTTACTCCCTATACGTGACATTGCCCTGAGCTAAATGTGTGTGTACGTAGGTCTTTGTATACCCAACCTGCGTATATGTCTTAAAACACTTAAAAAAATTTAAAACTCCTTAATTTCAGGTGGAGATAATGGGTTTTACCTATTGATTACCTATTAGTGCCTATGGCCCAACTGTTCCCAACGAATTCCCAACTAAAAAACTACTTTGGGAGAAGTATAAAAAGGCTTCAATGGGTAGGCGTAAGGGAGGAGAGAAGAGAGAGAAATATCACTTTGCTGAGATTTTCCCTGACCAGGTCAGAAGATCCTTGTGCTTCTAGCACTTCCCCCATTTACACGAAACCCTTGTTTCCTTGTGTGATGATGTCTTTCTACTTTAGAAATCATGGAGTAAGTCATGGAAGGAGTTTGTTGAAGGTTTGAGACTGGACGAATCTGGAGGATGGTTCCACTTGGAGCTTGCGAAAGGATGAATAAGGTGAAATCATTCCTTTCTGTACTTTAGTTATTTATAATAAAAAAAACACTTGTCTTGTTCCTGATATAAATCTTCTTCATGTTCATGATGTCAATGTTATAATTCATATGTGAATGGTTGTTTTTAATTGTATAACTAACTACCTTTCCTTATGTTATGAAGATGATTTCTTTATGATGCTTGGTCAATATACTGCTGTACTTTCTGAAATTGTTTTTTTTGCAGGTTGAAGTACTAAAAGGAACTCCAAGATGGTTTGGACCCTAACTGGATCTTCTCAAACGAAGGACCCTCAGGTGCATCCCTTTTTCATATAGTTTTTTTATATTAGCATCATGGCTATATGGAATGTGTGTTTCTCTCTGTAAATAACCTTTGATCTACTAGGGTATCAACCCAAGACCCTAGGGGAATTTATCCCGTAACAATAGGTGAACCTCCAGAGATATATGAAGATCCTATAATGGAAGAAGAGCAAGAAACCATTCCTTCTGAGACCATGGCTGAAAACAGAAACGGTAGAGGAAATGGGGAGAGCATAGAAGGTGCCTTTTCCATCCAAGAGACCAATGGGGACACAAAGATGAAAAACATAAGTCCCTCAACCTTACCTCACTTCCATGGATTGACTACTGAAGACCCTAATACCTTCTTGTTTGAGTTTGATGTCCTTTGTCGAACCTATGCCTATGCAGAAGACGAACAAAAGTTGAAACTCTTTCCCTCTACCCTCAAGGATGTAGCACTACGTTGGTTCATGGGGTTACCTGGAAACAGTATCACAACTTGGGCTCAGATGCAGCAAGCCTTTAACAACAAATACCGGGACTATTGTAGGTCAAAGGATACAAAGGAACAAATCTTTCGAATGACCATGGGAAGTGATGAATCTTTAGAAGACTATGAAGAGAGGTTTCAACTTAGTTATAAAAGGGCCAGGTGCACACTTGACCCCAAATCTCTGAAGTTGGTTCTGCTTAGAGGAGTCCCTGAAGACCTTCTAGATACCCTCCATTTGATGGCTGGGGGAGACATCTACCAGCTACCTTATGATGACATAAAGACTATGTCTAGAAACCATTCTAAGGCAGCTAGAAAAAGAGGTAGGGGAAGTAAACTTTTAGCTAGTACCCACTTATCTAGTTCATTCCTTAAAAACGAATTTTCAAATCATATGGAATATTTCAAAAGAAAGATGAGACAGACTATTTCCATGCAAATGGATACCTTGCAAATCCAAAAAAAGCAAGAGGAAGTGGAGAGGGCTTTGGCCATCTTTTGTCTCAGGTGCACTAGAAAGAATCCTAGGAATGAATGTCCATTACACTCCGTAGAAGTGTGTTTTGTCTGTGAAGAAGACCATCCTACAAATTAGTGCCCTTCCTTGCCTGGATTTAAAGATATGTACCAAGTGGCTGAAGGAGCCACTAAACCACTCTACTTCATGAACCAAAGTAGGCCACATGGACCCAGACCTTACTAGCAGGGAAAGCAAGGGACATCCCAGACTTATTACAACCCCAATCAAGCCACTTCCATGCCTTCTTGGGGTCCCCCTACTCATCCTTCTTGGTCCACACCCCCTCCTTGCTCGTATCCATCTCAATACCATACTCAACTAGTTACTCATTCGTTTCATTCTCACACTCAACCACAACCTCAGTGGAATGCACCTCATTAGGGGTGGAGGCCCCAATACAACTCTCCTACCACTCTTTTTCCTCCACCACCTGTTCAACCACAACCATTACCTCTTGCTCCTCCAAGACAACCCCAAATACCTGCTCAACTGAACCCGAACCCCAATAATAGACAGGCTCAGCAGGCATATACTGGAGAAACAACATGCCCTACCTATGCTGTGGAGATTCAAGAGATCAACTTATGATCTGGGAAGGTCCTCCCAGATAGCCAACCTCCTCCTAAGGAGGATGAGGAAGAGAAGCAGAAAAGTGAACCAAAAGCCATTCCACCCTTTCCTGAGAGACTAACTGGAACCACACAACCGACCCCAAACGAAACTGAACTTCTGGGAGAACTAAAACAGTTATGTGTAAAAATACCTCTTCTCCAGGCCATAAAAGATATACCAATCTACAACAAGTTGATCAAAGAGAAGTGTTTCAAGCACCCAGACAGGTGCAAGATAGATGCCCCAAATATCAATGTCATAGGAAAATTGTCTGACCTGATGTTGGGACAGGTAATCTATCCAAAATATCTAGACACTAGGAGTCCTGTAGTCGATGTCCACATCATGGCACCATAATCCCCCACACCTTGATTGATCTAGGGGCTGCCATTAACGTAGTGACCAGGGAAAATATGCTCAAACTCAACCTTCAGGGTTCGCTAAGAAATATCTCAATAGTACTGCATCTGGAAGACTGCTCCACTGTGACTCTTGAGGGGATTGTGGAAGATGTCATGGTCTCTATTGATTCCTGGGAGTACCCTACTGACTTCTTGGTTCTTCCACCAAAGGAAAAGCTCACTGGGTATCCTCTCATCCTGGGAAGGCCTTGGTTAGCTACTGTAGATGCTTACATCAGTTGTCGAGCTGGGAGCATGACCATCGAGAATGGGCATATGTCCAAACAGCTAGTCCTATATCCTCCTGCCCAACCTCCGCTAGAACATGACTTACCTCTCTGGTTGGAGGAGGAAGATGAGGATGAAGTCTACTCCACACCATTGTGCACAGTGGAAGCCACCAAAGGGGATCATCAAACCGTGGATTATCTTATTGAGAATTTGATTCAAAATCCACCCCCTAGTGTGTTTCCATTAGAAGAGTTGGTGGAAGAAACCTAAGCCAATGCTTTAGTTGATCTCTGTGTGGCTAATCTGACCTCTCTCTAAGTTAAGAATGTGGAATTTGGCCCAGAAAGAATCTTGAAGATCAACTCATCCCTATCCACCTCTCAGGAGAAAGAGCTGTGTAGCTTATTGAACAACCATTTGGATGCTTTTGCTTGGAGCTATAAGGAGATGAAGGGAGTCCACCCTTCAGTGTGTACTCATCACATTTACATTAAAGAAGATTGTAAACTAGTCAGATAGCCTCAAAGAAGGATGAATCCAGCCCTTAAGGATATTGTCAAACAAGAACTACAAAAGTTGCTGGATGCAAGATTCATCTACCCCATCTCTAACAGTGAATGGGTTTCTCCTTTAGTTCTTGTGCCAAAGAAAAATGGAAATGGAAAATCTATGTAGATTATCGAGAAATTAACAAAGCCACCAAGAAGGACAATTTCTATTTTCCTTTCATAGATCAAGCGTTAGATGGCCTGGCAGGGAAGAAGTTCTTTTCCTTCCTAGATGGGTTTAGCAGGTACAACCAGATCCAAATCAGCCCGAAAGACCAAGATAAGACCGCTTTCACTTGTCCATGGGGTACCTTTGCTTACCGGGTCCTTCCCTTTGGGTTGTGCAATGCTCCTGCCACTTTCCAAAGAGCAGTACTAAGCATATTTGCTGAGCTGGTTCATGATTCAGTGGAAATCTATATGGATGACTTTACCCCTTATGGTTCTAACTTCTAAGAAGCTTTGACTAACCTGAGGAAAGTTTTAGCCAAGTGTATTGAGATGAACCTGTCCCTCAGTCCTAATAAAGGGAATTCCTAATGACTGAAGGGACCGTGCTAGGTCATACAATTTCTCAGCAAAGGCTACAGGTGGATTCCAACAAGATTGCTATCATCCAAAGGGTCCCACCTCCTCAAAAGGTAAGAGATGTTCAGAGTTTTCTAGGCTTAGCAGGGTATTATAGAAGATTCATTAAAGATTTTAGTAAGCTAGCCTCTCCATTGTTTGGTCTTTTGGGAAAAGATGCTGAGTTCATATGGACTGACAACTGTCAAGAGGCTCTGGATGCCTTGAAAGGTAAGCTGATAACTGCCCCAATCTTGAGAGGTCCAAACTGGGCCCTACCTTTCCACATTCACACAGATGCCTCGAAAAAAGCTATAGGAGCAGCCTTAAGACAAGTTGAAGAGAAGATACCGTGTGCCATATATATTATCAGTAAAAACATGTCCAAGGTAGAATTAAACTACATTGTAACCGAAAAAGAGCTCATGTATGTAGTCCATTCCCTAAACAAGTTCAGACACTACATCACTAGCTATCAAACATTCGTACATACTAATCATGCTGCAATTAGGTATTTGATGAATAAACCTGATGTAAATGCTTGTATCATTAGATGGTTACTTTTATTGCAGCAATTTGATTTGACCATTGTTGATAAGCCAGGTAAGGAAAATGTTGTTGTTGATTTTCTGTCTAGACTAGATCTGCCTGCAGGTGAAGAAGGAATGGTGGATGATCAAATGCCAGATGAACACCTATTTGCTATTTCAGTACTCTCTCCATGGTTTGCTGATATAGCAAATTATTTGGTTTCAGCATAGTTTCTGCCACACCTATCCTCAAAAGAGAAGAGCAAGATCGTGAGGAAAAGTGCCCCATTCACTTGGATTGGGGGCAATCTTTTTAAACTTGGCCCAGATCAGATTTTGAGGTGATGTGTTAGGGAGGAGACAATTTTTGACATCCTCCTAACTTGTCATGATGGGCCCTATGGGGGCCACTTTGCAGCAAAAAGAACTGCCTTCAAAATTCTGCAGGCCGGGTACTATTGGCCCACTCTTCATCAAGATGTCAAGAGATACACCAGCTAATGTGATCGATGTCAAAGGATGGGGAAACCTACTCCAACAGATGAGATGCCCTTGCAGCCTCAAGCGACCTTCGAGCCATTTGAGAAGTGGGGCATGGAATTTGTGGGTCCTATCAACCCTCCTTCAAAACAGAAGTCTTACATCATTGTGTGCACAAATTAATTGACAAAGTGGGCAGAAAGAAAGGCAATCAAAGCAGAAATAGAAGAAAAAGTAGCTGAGGTTTTGAGAGAAAATATCTTCTACAAGTTTGGCTACCCAAGAGAATTAGTCACAGATCAAGGAAGTTAGTTTACCTCCAATCTGATCGAGGATCTACTCACACATCACAAGATTAAGCATAGAACTTTTACCCCTTATCATCCGCAAGCAAATGGATAGGTGGAAGTCACTAATAGAGCTTTGGAAGGGATTATGACTAAGGTACTTAGCAGCAATAGAAAAGATTGGGTAGATCGATTGGTTGAGGCCGCCTGGGCCTATAACACTACCTACAAAACCACCATAGGTTTCACACCCTATGAGCTAGTCTATGGGAAGAAGGCTTTGTTGTCCATAGAATTTGAATATAACACATTGAGGATGGCAACTCAAATGGACCTAGATCTCAGCCATACACAATAGGAAAGATTGCTTCAGCTAAATGGATTAGATGAACAGAGAATGCAGGCCCTTCTCCACTCAGATGTAGTCCAACTTCAAGGAAAGATATGGCATGACTGGCACCTCAAAGAGAAACAATTTCAGTCAGGAGATTGGGCGCTGCTGTATGATTCAAGATATAAGGATTTCAAGGGCAAGCTAAGGACAAGATGGCTGGGACCATATACAGTAGAAACATGCAATGATAATGGTTCAGTCCTTATTTGGACCATTTATGAAGAAGCCATCCCCATGCTCATCAATAGTCAAAGATTGAAGATCTACAGGAAGCCCCTTTCCAAGCAAGAGTTCATTGAGACTCTGGGTAAATCAGTGTTGGTAGTGGAGCAGGTCCCTGTCTCCACTCCACCTACAACCTGAGTAAGACAAAAAAAAAAAGATAAAAAGAAAAAAAAAACACAGGAAAAAAGAAAAAAGAAAAAGAAAAATGGAATAAAAGATCCCTGGGTGAAAACCTCTTGGAGGCACCCAGGGTAGGTAGTGAGGGTGAAAACCTCTTGGAGGTGCCCCAACTGTCTCAAACTTAAAAAAAAAAAGGAAAAAAAGAAAAACCTAACTTCTTTTGAATAAATTGCAGGTTGTAGGAGGGTCGCACAAGAGGAAAAAAGACATGACTAGGCTGCATGCACCCTTCACAGTCCATCCCCCCATCACCATTATCCTTTCCCAAGTTTTGGTCTCATTTGGTCTGAAATTTCGCATCCTACAGGAAACTTTGTATATTCTATAGGAGGATCCTGTAGAAACTACAAAAAGGCCAAAATCAATCTTAGAGGAGGACCCGAGGGTTGGAAATTTGTCTATGAGGCCTATGAACCTCCCAACCACCATCCATCTTCCTATTTCGCCATTCCATCCCTATACACCTACATTCCACTCGTTTTTTTATGTCCCTACACAACCACACATAGAAATTCTATTTCCTTCATTTTGAAAACAAAAAAAAATGATGATAAATAAAACATCAGCATTTTTACTCATTCCTACCTAATACCTTCCAACTATGATTTCTTTTCAGTTGAGACCTTCTTTAGCAGTTGTAGCCCTACTCAAATATTAGCTTGAATTTCAAAACGAGAAGCAGCTACAGGAAATCCTACAAGATTCCTGTAGCAGCTGATCCCTTTAAAAAACATACTCTAGAGACAGGCTCAGTGCAGTAGGACGTATGAAACATGCAAGGAGCAATGTTTGAACGTGAGATCATAAGCAAAAGCCCAAGGCTAAGCATGCGAAGCGCAAGTAGCAACAACAATGAAGGAATGGAGTGTCAAAGTCTGAGATATGCATAACACAACAACGACTGAGCAGGTCAGTGCATAAACCTATTCCTCGATTGCATGAATAATATTTCAAAACTACATGAACTATGGGAATGGTCACGATTGAATGGAATTGGTGGGCAGCTATGTTATGAAACTAGCTCAAGAAAAAGATAGAAAATATAGATCAACGCCTTAAAATTCAGCCTCTTCGAGGGGGAAACCTCCTTTACATTACATAAATGAACAATTCCTGGATGATACAAATGAAAAGACCTCGTTTCTATATATAAGAGTCTAAGGGGTCATAACATAATCAGAGCCGACATAACAATAATAATGTAAGGGCATAATAATAACAATAGTGGGCTTCTATGGGGCACAATAGTAACAATATGGGCACTACATGGGTGCATCAATATAATAAGTGGGTTGTACTAATAACAATAAGGGGTTACACTAGTATTATAGGGGCCTAAAATGCCCCTCCCCTTCAAAAAGCGTTGTCCTCAATGCTTGAATAGTTCTTGATGCTTCTGTATAAAATTCTTATCCTCCCATGTGGAATCTTCAGCGGGTAAGTTCTTCCACTTGATGAGATACTTTGAAATTAATCGATTTCGTAGCTGTCGGGTTCTTGTTTCTATGACTGCTCGAGGTTCCAATATGATTTTTTCTTCCTCTTCAATTTCTGGCAATATTGTTTGAATTGGGATCTTTTGCAACTTTTGAATAAGTGGCCATACTTCTTCGTCCTTCTTCCATTCATCCCTTGCTTCGTTTATCCAATCTGGTTGGATAATAGAAATAGTACAAAACAATGCTTCCACATCCTCATCCTTGAAGAGTCTTCCCATTCGGTAAGGTCACCATTTTTTAAGTGCATGTAGTATTGCCAATATTTCCTTCTCATAAATAACTTGCTTGAGATGTAGCAGTAAAAATACCCAATCACCTACATCAAAACATTTTTCACTACAATGTTGATCTACCTGTTGTTTCATTTGATTTTGCACCAAAGTGGCATTATCCTTTAAAATTTGGAGAACTTGTTGTTGATGCTCAAAGTGATATTTCATTGCTTGAACCTTTTTCTTCTTGATATGTCCTTCTATCTCTAGAGTTTGAGGAGTGGTAATTTCTTCCAATCCTTTACAAGATATGGTTGGATTGATTTTTTGATGCTTGATGTGATCTTTCACTTCTTGAACATTTTTCTTCTTGATATGTCCTTCTATATTGATAGTTTGAGGAGTGGTAATTTCAACCAATGAATTACAAGATATGGTTGGATTCATTTCTTCTTTCTCGATGTGATCTTTCACTTCTTGCACCTTTTTCTTCTTGATATGTCCTTCTATCTTGAGAGTTTGAGGAGTGGTAATTCTTGCCAATGCTTTACAAGATATGGTCTGATTCATTTCTTGTTTCTCTGGGGTGGGGTCCTGGCATATATCTTCTTCTTTTGATGTTTCTTGATATTTTTCTTCCTACTCTTCATATTCTATGTAAAATAATTTCTTCTTAGAACACTTATGACCTTTAGTGCATTTGCTATCACAATTGTAACAAAGCCCTTTTTCTCTTTTTTCTTCCAATTGTTGTGGTGTAACCCTTGTAGGTTGTGGAAGGCTAGGAGAAACAACACTTCCATATTTATAGTTGTGAGGGGCATGCTTCCTGGTTTCCATAATTTTGCTTTCCACTATGTCACAAATCCCTTTTACTCTTTCCAATTGTTGTAGTGTTGCTGTAAAGAAGGTGTTTCTCTTTGTGTCCTCATAATGTGCTATCATTTCCTTCGTGAAAATCGACCACATAACAAGTCATTTACGAGAACAAAGCCCTTCATACCATAAAAATTGATTCGATTCTAAATATGAAGATGCAATAAATACCTTTTGTAACAATGGTACACCATGTAGATCAAAAAATTGCTCCATCTGAAGTATCCAATTTATCGGATCCTTGCCATCAAACTTCCTCATCTTGCTTTTTCTTGATTTTAGGAGCTCGATCTTGAAACGACTATAAATCTGTACTTTTGGATATTTAAGTTCTGAAATTGTGACCTGTAGTAGCCCTCTGTGTCCTCTTTCCAATGCCACTAGTCTGATCCAAATTGGATTCTCCAAGAAAGAGTTATGCGAAATCTCCCAAGATGACCTGATTATAGACCTTTCCAGAAGAGCGAAATTTTATGAAGTGCCACGTGTCACTGTTTTGACCTTTGGATCTGAAAAAGATCTAAAAGAGACTACAGTCTGTCCTCTTTCTGTACCTTCTTACAAAATTTCAATTTGATGCTCAGAGAGAAAGTTATGATGATTTTCCCCAGGTCACCAGTTTGGAATGTAATTCAGGAGTTTGCAAAAAGACCAACTTCCTCAGATCATATCTCCGCAAACATAGCGCGAAAGGCTCTGAAATTCGGACCTGAGTTTCAGCGCGATTTCTTCTCAAATGAGTTTTTTTGAAACTTCTGAAACATCGCAGAAAAAATGTTATATCGAAAATTCCACGATGGCCTATTTGGAGCGGCGAAACCCTAGAATCCAAAGCTCTGATACCAAATGTTATGAAACCAGCTCAAGAAAAAGATAGAAAAGATAGATCAACACCTTAAAATTTAGCCTATTCGAGGGGCCAACCTCCTTTACATTACATAAATGAACAATTCTTGGATGATACAAATGAAAAGACCTCCTTTATATATATAGGAGTCTAAGGGGTCATAACATAATCAGAGCCGACATAACAATAATAATGTAAGGGCATAATAATAACAATAGCGGGCTTTTATGGGGCACAATAGTAACAATATGGGCACTACATGGGTACATCAATATAATAAGTGGGTTGTACTAATAACAATAAGGGGTTACACTAGTAGTATAGGGGCCTAACAAGCTAACTCAGTTACACACCCTCGTGGAATTCAAATGAGCCTCGTCAAATTCAAACTACCGATCAGATACACAGCCAGCACGTGTGTTATGTCAATTCAGGAAGAAACATTCGGGACTGGTAGTAGTGGTGGCATATAACGGGAGTAAGGGAGTTGATGGCGGTCAGGCGGCATGCAGAACCATTATGACCATAACATAGGACCAACCGTCCGGATGGAGATAACGTACCCATCCAGCCACCTCATCTCCTCACCACGGATTACGCCAACAGTTAGAGGACAACGTGGTCGAAGCCTTTGCCACCCTTTGTTTCATTCTTCATTCACGACATTCTCGACTGCAGTAATCACCTACCACTTCTAGAGCAGAAAACCAGTCATCCTCCACCAGTTTTCTGCCCGTTTTCTAAAACCCTCTCACCTATCGGGCTCTATAGGAGCACTATTACATTCTACAGGAGCTGAAAGATTTCTACAAGAAGATTTCTACAGGAAAGGCAGAGAACAGCTCTGCAGAAGGAAAACCCGGGATTTTTGTCAAAATTCGAGCTTGAAACGAGGTAGGCTCGGGAAACCTCTCTACATATGACTTATTTGAATAAGGTGGTGGATTAAAAACAAAGCAGTGGATTGAAAAAAAAAGTGAAGCTTAAAAGTCTGCCTGCATATTTTCCCTGAGTTCTACACAGTTCTTTGTTTTCTTCTCTGCATTTGAAATCTGTCTCCTTCTTTCTCAAATTATACTGTAAAGAAAATACATGCAACCATAGAAACCAGCCTGTGTGAAAAAAAATGAATTTGCATATCTGTCTACTCTCTGAAAAGAACTTGTGTATTTATCCTCTGTTCTGTAAAAAAAAAAATCTTTTCAAAAGCAGAGAGTCAAATTCAGGATAAAAGCAGTTTAAAATAGGGGAAATATTGCAATTTGATGTTGTAAGGAGAAGCACATGGGAAATTCCTTATTTGGTTTCAGAAAAAGACAAAAATTCAGCTATCCCTCTATTTTCAGTTTTGCCTGCTTTCTCACCTGAGAATTTGTTAAAAAAAGCACTCAACACCATGCCAGGAGGATTCATGAGAAAAGAACCTCTGAACTCTAGAAAATTGCATGAGCACCCTAAGGTGGTGGCCCTCTTCTCCAAGGCAAACTAGATACCCTTCCTTGAAAGAATTGAAGGATATGATGAGGAGGTGACTGAAGAATGTTTATGTCCCTAAGACCCCATTCGAAAACACATGCTACAGTCAGTTTTAGGGGTTTGACCCTAGAGCTTACACCTGAGTTCATCAGTAGAATCACAAGTCTTCCACTTGGGCTCCCTTGGAGCAAGGAAGAGAAATCATTGGGATAGATTGCTAAGAAGACATTTTTTTAGCATGAGGAGCATCCTATATAGGATAAAAATGGGGTCAGAAGGACAAGCTTGCCTCCTCTATGGAGTGAAGTCAACTACCAAATAATGAAATATATCACATGTGAAGGGAGGTTTAGCATAATTTATGGTTATCACTTCAGGTTGTTCCATGAATTGAGATATGGGATGGACCTACCTCTAGCTAGAAAACTGAGCCTCCTATATTTCCTCCTCCATTCTTTGATAGAATGTGGCACCAAGCTAAATGCAGGGGTCCCAGACCAGCTGGCCCACCATGGGTTCATCAAACTATTGGTAGAAGATGCCTTACACACATATACCATCCCCATAGCTTGGGAAATTTTCATAAATATGTTTAGAGAGCATGAAATGAAAACTTTGACTGAGGACATTAGCCCATCCAACAGTGAAGAGGAGGAGAAAACTGAAGAACTTGAGAAGCATAGTGATGAGGAAGCACAAGACATTCAAACAGAAGGAAAAAAATAGAGGAGAAACAGGAAGAAAAGGAGAAATTTGACAAAACTACTGCTGAGCCTAAGGAAGAAAAGGAGACAACCTCAAAAACAAAGAAGAGAAAAAGGACAAAGGTTGAGAAGAAAAAGGTCAAGAAAGCCTAAAATAAGACTGCCACAGGCAAGGTAGGGACCTAACAAGAAAAAGAGAAGACACCACCAAATATGGTAGAGACACAAGCAAAAACAGTAGACATAGGAAAGGTTGCAGGAAATCAAGAAAAAGAACAACAGAAAGAAACATCCCCTGAAACATTGGCAAGGGAAGTAGTAGTTGTGCTTGCTGCATTAAGCATACCAACAAAACAAAAAGGAAAAAGAAAAATACAAACCTCTATGTCTTTTACATCCAGAAGAAGCACCAAGATCAAAGTAGGCAAACCCCAGCCACCATCAAAGGAACCAATTGTCATTGAGGATACACCCACTGAAAAGAAGGTAGAATCTCCCTCCAAGATCTCTATCACCTATGAGAGAGGAAGTCCCAAAACATCCACCTAGAAGGAAAGAATCAAGTCGATGGACTCAAAAGTAGTTCTACAGGAAACACTAGCCAAGTTGAAAGAAACTAAAAAACTGGAAGAGAAGGCAACAGAACAGTCACAAGGGGAAGGCAAGGCCAAAGAAATACTTGAACCAAGACCTCAACCTAATTTAGGCTCCTATTACAATCTGCTAGAGGGTGGGAAGATCATCCCACAAAAATTCGTTGTGCCTCTATTCTTTGAATTAGAAAAAGAAAGGGTCAGAACCCACACATGGATGCAAATTGCTAAATCTAAAGGAGTTGAAGACATAGGGCACATGGAGGACAAGCTAAAGGACTTAAGAGGGGAGATGTCTATGGTAAGGCACATAGAGAGCAGTAAAATAGCACAGCTACAGGAAGAAAATGATCTGCTGAAAAAGCAGTTACAGGAACAGGAAATTCATAAGGGAGATAAGTTGTTCATTTTGGGAGGGCAGCAATAGCAAGAAGGTCCCCTAACTGACAATGAAGCAACAGAGAAACAATAGCAAGAGGGAGAGCCACAAACTAATGTTGAAATGCTAATGAAACTGCTGTAATAAAAAGAGTCTCAAGCATCAAATGAAGTGGAGACTTGAAAACAATAGTTGCAGGAAAAAGAAGCCCAAATGGCCTGCATGGCCAGCTAGGTAATAGAAGCCTTGCAATGTAAACAACTAGCTAGATCTTATGCATTGTATCTTAAATACCAATGGCTTCAATTCCAAATTAAAACATTGGCCCAAAGGGGCACAATCCCATTCCATAATTATAATCAGTTTATGCATTTGTGTGATAGTAGCTCAGTTGAAGATAAGGCCAAGTTAGCAGAATTCTATTTACACAACCTGGAACTTCCTAACATGAATCTATGGGATCCAAACGCTGCATTAGGAGACCTACAACTCATGGCTATGGCTTCTTGGTTGAGCCATGAGGAAAAGAGGGTAGTATAAATTCAGAAGATTATGACCAGGGAGCTAAGTGAGCCTCTCATCATAAGGGCAGAACTAGAAGATCCCTCAACTCTCATATATGCCCACTAGCACCTTGCAGACAACCCTCAAATTGCACCTGACTATGTTGAAAGGCAAGCACAGGCTATTGCTCACTTTGAAGATATGGAGAGACTGTTTGGTGATAATTGTCTTCATGCTTACACAAGAAGATGGAATACATTGTCCCATAGCCTAAAGATAAGGGAGTATCACTCCCCAACCAGAATGAGGGAAGATATGAGGAGGGTACCCCTATACAAACAATCAATGCAAAACTTGAAAGCCAACTGAATTGGCCTTAAGTTCAGTCCTCCACTACTGCTAGGACTGTTGGAAGGGGTTAAGGAAGAAGAGGAACAGAAACAATGGGAGGAAGTGGATAGAAAGGCAGGTTTTCATGACAAAGAAGAGGACATCACCTTAGAGGCCTGGGATGTTAGGGAGGTTGTGAAAGCTATCAAAGATGAAGAACTAGATTAGTTGCTCAGAGGATGAGCAACACATTCAGCAGGGGGGTGATGATGAGCCCCAGAAATGGGTAACTATATGGGCTCATTCTACCTATTATTTTCATTTAATCCACCATTCTCCATAGTTTTGTGCATGCTTTTGAATATATTTATGTTAATTGAGTGAATGGGGATAGTCACTTTACCACAAAGTCTAATGAGTGTTTATTGCAGATTTTTGGACATTTTTGGACCAAGACCAGGCATTTATGAACAGATTGGTAGCCAAAATCAAAGAAACAAGGCTGAGGACTTATAGGAGGGGTGTCTCCTACATTAAATGACCCCTTCCTCAAGTTCTCCATCAACAGCTCAGAGTTCAACAACCCACAAAAGATGATTTCAAGGGGCAGCCGAGCAGGTCTAGTGAAGTGGCTGTTATCTGTAGTTTTAGGTAGCCGAGTTCCTAAAGTTTAGGAGGACTGTTGGGAGTCCTCACTTGTATAAATAAGAAGGCTTCAAGCCTTAGTAGGTTAGCCATTTGATAGTCTATTTTCGCACTTTAGTGCAGCCTTGTACTCAGCTCATTTTCGAGCTCTTTTTGCAGATAGTTTTGTGATGTAACTATTATTTTTTGATCAGTGAAGATGAATCCAGCTTTGAACCAGCACTGATCTTTCCTAGGGGGCTGTAGCTCTTGGGGTTGGGCCCAACCCAAGTGCCTAGCACCTCCTTTGTGTATTTATATGTGTTTTTCTTGCATTCATGAAATAATTTCTGTTATTTAGGTTAAATCTTGCTTTGTTACTTAGGTTGTTTTTGATGATTAGAATAGTTGTTCTTTCTTCAAGTTGATTATATAGTTTGAGAACAGAAAAAGATCCATAAAAAGGCTACCAAGAATGCCTTGATCTCCTTTCTCCCTCCTTGGGACCATGAACTGAGACGAAGGCACTCTTGCTACCACCAAAACACTGTTTTTGCTTTCCAATGCAATTGCTAGTGTGGGATTTTGAGTTGGAGAAGTTGATATCAGTTGTATTTACATGCTTAGATCTATTCTTGTTTAGTTTCCATAGCTTTCTTGCATAACTTCCTGTCCATAAAGTTCTGTTCAGCACTTTTTTGGTTTTTAGGTCAGAATTAGGTCAAAAATAGGTAAAACTCTGTTTTCTTAGTTCTTGCTTGGGTCAGTTTTGAAAATAAGTGTGCAACTCACTTGTAAGACACTCCAGCTTATCATTCTTTCATCACACAACCTATTCATATCCATCTCTCAATATTTCCTTCACTCATTCTCCATACTTTCCCAAACTGCCCTAATTTCTACATTCTTGTGCAAAATTGCTTCCTTGACCTTTGAACAAATCCAACCATCTCGTTCACTCATGATCTTCATTTACAAGGTCCTAGACCCCTTAACATCTCTATCCAGCCTTCATTCCAATTTCCCACCATTTTTCCACCTCCAAACCTCCAAAAACCACTTTTGGCCTCTTCCTGTAGAACCTCCTTTAGAACTTCCTGTACATCCCCTGCAACCACCTGTAGAAGTTCATGCGAGTGATTTTTCGAAGTCTGATCATAGTGGAAATATCTAGAAGGGTACTATGGACTCCTTAGGTCCTCTCCACACCTTCCCAACCTCCTGCAAAAACCAACTCCATCCCCCTTCGCCACCAAACCTTTGCATAGTCACAAATAGTTAAAACACAAGCATAACAATTCTGTATAAAATTGCTCAAATCTTCTTGGGATGTCTTTCATTTGATGATATTGACGATCATTGTTTTTGGATTCTTCACATTATTGATAACCAAGACATGTCTTGATAAGTAAGGACCTCTGCATGTTAGGAATATGACCTAGCGATTTTATCCCCTTGTTGAATTTTGAATTAAGTTTCTCTAATTATTCTCTTAAAGGAATTAATAGTGTATTCATTTAGACTCTTGCCTTGTAGCTACTAAATCAACGTACTTTATCTTTTCCTAAGAATCCTTACTTCCTTTAATTCACTTTTAATTTATCCTTCAATATCCACTTCTGTTTCAGGTTCTTTAACCTTATCAATTAATATTATTTCATTCATTTCTTCATCAGTCATGCTTACATTGCTTTCAGTGTCACTTTGTTCCTTTGAGTATACTTTAAGTTTCTTGTTTGATTCTTGGGTTTGAATTTCAATTCATCATCACTTTCATCATCTTAGCATAAGGAAATTTAGATTAATAATGACCAATTCTTCCACATTCCAAACATTTGAAAGGGAGCTTACCTTTGAACTTACCGATTCCTATCTTGAGTTTTCGAATAAACTTGGATTCTTCTTCATTAGAATTAGATTCTTCTTGATCCTTTTTATTTTTGTCTTCTTTTCTTGGCTTGAAAGCTACTTCCTTGACTATTGAATTTTCTTCCTTGATTCTTAACTCATATGTGGAAAGAGTTCCATGAAGTTGATCTATTGTCATCTTGTCAAACTCTACTAGTTCCTCAAGGGATGAGACTTTAGGATTGAATATTGATGGAAGTGATCTAATTTTTTTTCAAAGAACATAAATATTTGAGACTTCTTTACCAAGACCTTCAATGGATTTGGCTATATTTCTCTTTCAAAGAAAATATGAAGCAATTTCCTCATCATCTTCCACCTTGAAGCTTTCAAATGTCTCCAAAGTGCTTGCAATCAAAATCCTTTAAATTTTTTATCTCCTTCATAATAAGTTTGAACTTTATGTTGAGATTGCAACAAGATGATGGAGCTTAGTGAAAAGATTCGCCTTTACTAAGTGGGCCCGTAGGAAAATTATGGCGCAAGTTCTATTTTTGGATCTCAGCAGGGATGACCACAGCAGGGATGATCACAGCAGGAGTGACCACAGTAGGAATGACCACAGCAGGAGTGATCACAGTAGGAGTGATCAAAGTCTATTTTTAGATTGGCTATCCAAAATAGAAAAGTCAAATATTATTGTCTCATAATAATATTTGGACTATAAACTTGATCTTATTCTCTTCGAGCACTTTAGTTTGAGCTACAGATGTGGCCCATGAAGCTGTTAGAAGGAAGTACGCTTTTCTTATGAGTCAGTTGAGTTGTTACATGCATGACTTCAGTTAGAACTCAATCAGTTGAGTTTGGTGGAGTTGTGTTCAGTTTGACTTGGTTAAACTAGTTGTAATTAGTCTAACTGCAAATAGACTAATGATGAGTTGTTAAACTAATTATTAACTCATAATACAACTATATAATACATCAGTTAACTCAGTTGCATGTTAGTGCATGTTTAGTTCAATAGGGACAGGTGTTAGAGGATCAGATTGCTACCAGTTGTGACTATAGTTGTGCATGAGGATTTGCACAATCAAGGGATTGAGTATGCCAATGAGTTTGCTCATGTATTTGCCCAGTATTATAGCCTCTGCTCACGTTTTACACAGTGTGAGTGATTCTTTGGAGGTGAAAGACGAGTTTGGTAAACCATTCTCTTTCATTCTTGAGCAGGTATTGAGCAGTGGAATAAATTTGGAGATCAGATCTTAGCTGTATTGTGTGTAACAGGTGGAGCTGGTACTAGATTGCTTGTGATAAGAATTGTACTTTGTAATGTTACATGGTCTCAATCATTAATATACAGATAGTTGGGGTTTTTAGCAAGATGCTTTCCGCGGGTTACATATTGTGTTAATGTGTGAATGCTCTTGATGTTCTATTGTTATTGATGCTGCTATATTGATGATCAATGTAGAGGAGCTTATGTATTGTGTATGTATTCCTCAATAGTACATGATCAGGATAATCTCCATTGAATATGTGTTAAATTATTCAAAATTTCTACATGGTATCAGAGCTGTTGATCATCAGATCTACTATTCAGGAAGTGTTTACATTCTATTTCTTTAGGCAGAGTCTGTAATCGGGCCAGGTAGCCTCTGGATTCATCCTTCCTTTGGAAGGTGAGATATCTGGTGAATGCCCATACAGTCAATCTCTGTATGAGAAATATTGTGTTCTCACGAATCTTAGATTCGAGGCGATTGAGTTGGAGTTGGTGGAAATTCAAATTTGCCGCAGTGTTTTCTTGGTGGCAACGCAACAATGTCTTTCAACGGATTGCAATTGGAGTATGCTCTTGAGGGCAACTCAAACTATATTGCATGGAAGGATAGGATGGAGGTAGTATTGGATGATAACGGGCTAAAGGAGTTCATAGAGACGGATGTCCCAAAACCCACTGATGCTGCTGAGGCGGAAGTTTGGCAAAAGAAGACCACAAAATGTCGAAGGATTCTGTTGGAGGGCATGAAGGACCACATTGTGTCCAGCCTACATGGAAAGACTTCTCCATATCTGATGTGGAAGGCTTTAACAGATCTATTCCAAAGCAAGAGCGATCAGAGAAAGCTGGCGCTCAAAGATAAACTCAGAAACATCAAATGCGAGAAGAGTGACAGTATGCCCAAGTATCTCACGAAGTTCACTCAGTGTCGAGATGAGCTGGGAAGTGTGGGGGTTACTGTCGATGATGAGGACTTGGTGAGCTTGGCTCTCCTTGGTCTTCCGAAGAGTTGGCATTCCTATCAGGACTCTGTCAATGGTCGGGAGAAATTGCCAGGATGGGAAAGACTATGGTCAGATCTTGTGCAGGAGGAGATCAGGCGGAGTACCAGGGACGAATCTTCGTCAAAGGGAGATGATGAAGAGAATTGCGCTTTGGCTGCCAAAGCAAAGAAGGGGAAGAGCAAGAAATATTCTCAGTCTGGTGTGAAAGGCAAGAAGCAAGACATGTCCAAGGTGAAGTGTTTTCACTGTCACCAACACGGACATTATGCCACTAATTGTCCGCAGAAGAAGAAGAACAAGCAGGCTGCTGGATCGGCAGCAGGAGATGCTATAGCCTCATAGTTTGAGCATGATTTTTCATTGATCACATGCTTGGTTTCAAGTGTGATGGGATCGGTGTGGTTCTTGGATAGTGGTGTGTCTTTTCACATGACGGGAGATAGAGATTTGTTCTCTGATCTGGAGGACAAAGATCTTGGAGTGCACATCGAGATGGGTGATGATGGTAGATACAGTGCGACCAGTATCGGTACCATTTCCTTTGAGAGGCAGTTTGTTAAACCCTTCGTATTGAAGGAAGTCATGCATGTTCCAGGATTGAAGAAGAATCTTATCTCAGTGGCAATGTTAGAAGACAAGGGGTATGATGTTGTTTTCAGCAAGGGAAAGGCTTTCCTGTGCAGCAAGACAATTGGTGAGACCCGGAAGATAGGGGTTTGAGTGAGGAACCTTTATCAGTTGCATGTAGATGGATGCGTAGCAATGGCAGGCAAGGTAGAAGGATTGGTGAGCCGAGATGATGGCGAGTTGTGGCACAGGAGATTGGGTCACCTTCACCATGGAGCCTTGAATATACTGCAGAAGATCACTATAGGGCTTCCTAAAGGCACACTTGCGTAGTTAGATCAGTGCAAGGGGTGTACTTTGGTGAAGTTTGTAAAAGCCACCTTTCACGAGAAGGATAGTCACACCACGACGATCCTTGAGAGAATTCACACAGACGTGTGTGGACCTTTCTCAGTTGCTTCAACAGCAAAACACAGGTATTATGTGATTTTTGTTGATGATTTCTCTCGTAAGTGCTGGATCTTCTTCATGCAGAAGAAGAGCGAGACATATTCAAAGTTCTGTGAATTCAAAGCACTAGTTGAGAAGGAGTCGGGGAAGAAGGTGAAGGCTCTTAGGAGTGATAATGGTGGTGAATACATCTTGGACGAGTTCAAGGATTTCTGCAAGGCAGAAGGGATTCGAAAAGAGCTCATAGCTCCCCATAACCCACAATAGAACGGGGTAGTTGAGCGGAAGAACAGAACGATTGTGGGTGCTGCACGAGTAATGCTGCATGATTAGGGTCTACCCCTTCACTTGTGGGTGGAAGCATGCAATACAGCAGTTTATGTGCAGAACCGTTGTCCTTATAGGTGTTGGAAATAATACTGAGAGGGGGGGTGAATCAGTATTATCTAGCAATTTAACAAATCTTCTTTATTTGATCTTTGAATTATTCTTGCATATCAGTACCATAAAATAATGAGCATGAACAAAGAAAACAGATAGTCACACCAAAGAACACAAGATGTAAGGTGGAAACCCAATGTGGGTGAAAACCACCTGCTGCAATATGTCTCTATCTTCTTTCAAATTAGAAACTCCTTTTACAATGATTTTGTACTGGTGCAGTCATTTACCAGTACGCAGGCTGCAACCTGCAGAGAGCTACAACTCTCTACTTCTTTTCATAAAGCATCAAATGATCATCAAGTACATAACAGTTACTGTCTACTACAGTTATCAGATCAGCAATAACAGAATTAACCCAGAACACCTTATCAACAGAGAAATACAATCAACAGAACAGAGACGCAGTTTTCCCTTCTGTGGCCTGCGTATAGACGCAGTTCACCTTCTGCTTTCCTGCGACCACCCGCAGAGATCCTTCTGCTGCACTGCGTGCCCACACACCGTTCCTTCAACTGCTCTGCGTCCTTTTGCTGTAGAGACGCACCCAAAAACACTATCGCGCCGCGTCCAGTTGCTCAAAAGACGCACCCAGAGATACTATCGTGCCGCATCTTTTTACCTCAGGGACGCACCTGAACCTGGTCTGTCCTGCGTCCCCACGCAGATCTCCCGTTACTGAACTGCGTCCCAGATGCACCTGAGCCACGTCTGCCCTGCGTCCCCACGCAGGTCTCTCTCTGCTGCGCTGCGTCCCGACGCACTTTCCCTTCACTGTACCTACGTGCCTTCGGGTATGAATGATTTCAAGACTTTAAGAGAAACCCAAACACACAGATCTACAGATTTGATCATGCACCAAAGAGATCTTAGTCCTTCAGTAGATTCGCCTTCTTTAGATTTAGACTAGATCTCACCCAATCAGATATTCAACCAAAGACATACATAAACCAAATGATCTCCTTTGCTTTATATAGGCAAGCTCCTCCTCAAATCAAGGAACAATACCACGAGCCGACACCTTAAAAACACAATACCGTTGGCTAGATACCAGGAGTAAATCACAAGAAACCCACACGTGTGCTTTTCTCTGCCTTAAAAAGTGTGCACTGGGTGGACGCACCTTCTGAACGGCTGGACTGCGTCCCTGGACGCGGCTTCTGCATGGTGTACCTGCGGGTACGCATTTTCTGTAAGGTATACCCGCGTCCTCCTTATTTCCTTCAATATTTGGTAGCTGATCATCAACTTCTGCTGCTGACTTGAAGTACAGTGACCTGTCACCTGAATGGGTTGCCATCAAGGACAACACTTTAGCCATAATGCCAACAATAGGATACTTGGCATGAGTACACCCGAGGAGGCTTATTCTGGTAAGAAGCCTGATCTTTCTCATTTGAGGATTTTTGGTGCTAACGTTTACATGCATGTGACGAAGGATGCTAGGAAGAAGTTGGAGCCGACTGCAGAGGTTGGGATATTTGTGGGGTACACTGATACGCCCCACAACTATCGTGTGTATTTGCAAGACAGTGGTAAAAATGTTGTGTGATGGGATATAAAATTTCAGGAGGAGAAAGCCATGAAGTGTTTGCTTGAGAGGGAGCTACACTTGCATGTAGATGAGGAGCTATTAGTTCCTAAGGATGAGCTTCAGGACGTGGATCAGCCACAGGACGAGGTTCATGGAGTGGAAGAGACCACTCATGTAGCACCAACCATCAGAGGACGAAAGCGCTTGACAGAAGTTGAGCGACTGGCTCAAGATGCAAAGAAAGTTGTAGGACCACCTACAACCCAACGCAGGCAGAGACAGTCACCTGATCGATACACTGGATATATGGCTCTTATGAGAAAGTGTGTTATGACTGAGCCATCCTCTTTCGAGGAAGCTGTGGAGGATCCCGCATGGGTAGACGCCATGCTGGAAGAGTATGATTCTATTGTCAGAAACAGTGCATGGGAGATTTTTCCTAGACGGAAGGGAAATCAGTGGTGGGTTCGAGATGGATCTACAAAGTTAAGCAGGCAGCTGACAGGAGTGTAGAGAAGTACAAAGCAAGATTTGCTTCCCGAGGCTTTTCACAGATAGAGGGGATCGATTATGAGGAGACCTTTGCACTTGTCGCAAGGTATTCTTCCATACGGATGATTCTTGGTCTCTCAGCGCAGATGGGATGGCACATTCATCAGATGGATGTGAAGACTGTGTTCCTCAACGGAGTCATTGAGGAGGAGGTGTATATTGAGCAGCCTGAAGGCTTTGAGGTCTTCAGCAGTGAGTCGCATGTGTGCAGGCTCAAGAGAGCACTGTATGGGTTGAAGCAAGTACCACGTGCTTGGTACACATGGATAGACATCTATTTCACAGGACTTGGATTCTCCAAGAGCGAGGCGGATCCTAACCTATACCAGATTGTGGTGGAGGGTAAGTTGCTTATCATTGTACTGTATGTTGATAATTTGATTCTAACGAGTGATGAGCTGTTGATACTGTCATGTAAGAAGGATCTTGCTATAGAGTTTGAGATGAAGGACTTGGGCCTCCTTCACTATTTCCTAGGATTGGAAATATGGCAACGCAGTGGTGGACTGTTTGTTTCTCAGGGCAAGTATGCTCGGGAGATATTGAAGAAGTTCAACATGCATGGCTGCAAGCCTGTTGATACTCCTCTTCCTGGAGGTTGGAGGAAGGAGGATGTCACTTCGGGAGAAGAAGTGGATGCCATTGTTTATCGACAGTTGGTGGGGTCACTGATGTATTTGGTCAATACACGACCCGATATATGCTATGCAGTTAACCAACTTTCACAAGTTATGGTTAAGCCTACCAAGCTCTTCTGGAAGGCGGGCAAGCATGTATTGCGCTACTTGAGAGGCACATCGGGATATGGTTTTTGGTACAGACAGGAGGATGCAGATTGGGCAGGGAGCTCAAGAGGCCGAGTATATGGCAGCAAGGACATCAGGTACCATCATATCAGAGATTGTGTGCAGTGGAGGATCATGTTGCTTTCATACATTCCAACAGAGGATCAGGATGTTGATATTCTGACAAAGGCTCTCACTAGGAGCAAATTCAAATACCACTGAGGCAGGATAGGGGTCGCTGATAATCCATATCTTGTCGAGAGGGAGTGTTGATATTGCAACAAGATGATGGAGCTTAGTGAAAAGAGTCGCCTTCACTAAGTGGGCCCGCAGGAAAATTATGGCGCAAGTTCTATTTTTGGATCCCAGTAGGGATGACCACAGTAGGGATGATCACAGCAGGAGTGACCATAGCAGGAGTGATCACAGTAGGAGTGACCACAGCAGGAGTGATCACAGCAGGAGTGATCAAATTCTATTTTTAGACTGGCTGTCCAAAATAGAAAAGTCAAATATTATTGTCTCATAATAATATTTGGACTATAAACTTGATCTTATTCTCTTAGAGCACTTCAGTTTGAGCTACAGATGTGGCCCACACAGCTGTCAGAAGGAATTACGATTTTCTTATGATTCAGTTGAGTTGTTGCATGCATGACTTCAGTTAGAACTCAATCAATTGAGTTTGGTGGAGTTGATTGTGGAGTTGATGGAGTTGTGTTCAGTTTGACTTGGTTAAACTACTTGTAATTAGTCTAACTGCAAATAGACTAATGATGAGTTGTTAAACTAATTATTAACTCATAATACAACTATAGAATACATCAGTTAACTCAGTTGCATGTCAGTGCATGTTCAGTTCAACAGGGACAGGTGTTAGAGGATCAGATTGCTATCAGTTGTGACTATAGTTGTGCATGAGGATTTGCACAATCAAGGGATTGAGTATGCTAATGAGTTTGCTCATGTATTTGCCCAGTATTATAGCCTCTTCTCATGTCTTACACAGTGTGAGTGATTCTTTGGAGGTGAAATACGAGTTTGGTAAACCATTCTCATTCATTATTGAGCAGGTATTGAGCAGTGGAGGTAGGCAAGTAGTGGAATAGATTTGGAGATCAGATCTTAGCTGTATTGTGTGTAACAGGTGGAGCTGGTACTGGATTGCTTGTGATAATAATTGTACTTTGTAATGTTACATGGTCTCAATCATTAATATACAGATAGTTGGGGTTTTTAGCGAGATGCTTTCCCTGGGTTACATACTGTGTTAATGTGTGAATGCTCTTGATGTTCTATTGTTATTGATGCTGCTATATTGATGATCAATGTAGAGGAGCTTATGTATTGTGTATGTATTCCGCAATAGTACATGATCAGGATAATCTCCATTGAATATGTGTTAAATTATTCAAAATTTCCACACTTTAACCCATACATCATGAGAAAAATTGCACTACATTTCTTTGACAAATTCTGACTCTTCTAAGCCACTTAAGATAAGATTTTTTGTTTTTGCATTACATGTGTAAACTTCCTTCTCTACTGCATCCATTTGAATAGTTGTATTCAAAAATTTATGTTTCGTGTTTACAATTTCCTAAACTTTTGATCCCAAAGAGATGAAATATGTATCCATCCTTATCTTACATAATCCATAATTGGTTCCATTAAACATAGGGTGTTTCTCCATTTCTCTAGTAGTGGCCATTTGTTATTGATCTTGAACCTTCTACCACTCATTTATTCCTAAAGGCACCTTCTCTCATACCACTTGTTGGCCCAAAAGTCATACTGAGAGGGGGGGTGGTGAATAAGTGTGAAGTTGATTTTACAATTTATCAATCTCAATTATTCTTACATTCATTTAGAAGTGACCATAAACATTATATCATAATTTATTACAATGCATCATCACATAAGAATCATAACTAGAAACAACACAACGCATCACATCATAAGGAGACAATGTTTTTTGGTGGAAACCAAAATGGGATAAAAACACTAACTCTTCTTTTGCTCTGTCTTCAATTCTTTACACCAATTTTCAGGATTCAACTTGCTGGAGGAAACTACCCCCAAAATATGCAAGCTACCACTTGTGGTAGATTACAACTTAATTGAGCTGCCAACCTCAAAAGATGCAAGAAATTGCTCGTTGTAGGCTCTGTTAATTTATCCTAGGGATATATTGTTCTTTGCTTTAGATAATTGCATTCCCTCATTTACATATTTAATTAACCGCACAACATCATATCATTATTAAGTTTTACATTATTCAACGTCATAACAATCCTATAGAAAGAACAATATCATCATCAATGTAGCAAAACATAAAAGGAATGATCGAAGAAAAACATTCACACATAGAGACACTAGGATTGGTCAGAGACCAGGGAAAAAACCACTATGGGGAAAATCCTTTCAAATTATTCTTCTTATTGGATTGTTATTGAATGTTAGAGTAGAGAATACAATAATCCAATTTCAAAATAATTCAAAGTCAATATTTTACTATCACACTATGAATTTCTACAATCATACGTGAATTCCTGTAATCACGTGAAAATTCCTTTAATAGAAAATTCTGGAAAATCAAGTGTTGCACAAGTGTTGTCAGGGTCATCACAAAGTGTATCTTTAGTGTCACACTTGTCGCGTTGAGGGAAATATGTTGTTAACATGATCTAGATGATCTATGTTGTTGTGTCATCAAAGTGTTTCAAGTGTGTGATCACAATTAAGTCATTTCATTGTTCACAGTAATCTCTTCAGTCCCACACTTAGCCAAATTTAAAAAAATTCCCAGCAACTTACCCTCATACAACCCTCTAGAATTGCATATTTTGAAATCTCAGTGCTCAAGCTCCTACCTTGACCTCCAAAATTGCGCAATCCTTTCTTCTAGCTTGCCCCTAACTTCAAATTACGTAATCACAAGCCACAAGCTCATTCCTTGAGCTTCTAAAATGTGCAGTTTCACAATAGCCCAACCTCCCTTGTCTCCCAGAAATGTGTAGTGTGTTCACTCAGTGTCCATCCCCTCATCTTGCATCTCTGGCTCCAAGAACTGCGCTTTTTTCTCACTCAATCCAGCTTGAACTACACATTGCATAGTATCAAGTATCAAGCTTTACCCCTGATTGCCTAAGCTATGCAATTGCATAATTACTAAGCCTCTTTCCCAGTCTATCACTCAGTTCTAGCTCAGTCAAGTGGATAAATATGCACCATCTTAGATTGGGAGTTCATCGGACTGATATCGTCTCATCATGAGTGAATTGTAGATACAGGTACCTTACCATGCTATGGAAATATGCTGATGAAAGGGATGAAGGAGGGAACATGCTAAAAGACACTCTTGTAGTTGAACATACAAGTTGGTCAATCACAAGAAATCAAAGGGACATCAGTTTGCAATCACAAATCAAGACTTAAGATCATTGAAGATTCCTTATCGCCAAGTCATACGAAGTTGAAAATACAAATCAGACACTCAACGCTCAGCAACAGCAGTGGCTTGACATTGCCACATCATCAAGCAACCATGTCATTAGTGTCATGTCATGTAATGTCATTATTAGTCATAGGCCACATTGTCATTATGAATCATGTAATAGTATTCAAAAATGTATTGTAAAGTGGAAGTCCAAAGGACACACATGGAATATAAAGAGACATGTAAGTTGAAAAGTCATTGGAAGTCAAATAATCATGAGGGTAGTAAAAAATTCACAAGGAAGAGGAAGCATCACCCCTTAGTTATATATACTCCCTCATTGTATGAGCAAATGAATTTTCACCTTGGCTCCTCCCACAAGGAATTAGAGAGACATATCAATTCTTTTGAGGAGAAAGGAGTGGCTCCAATGCTCCACTATTGGAGCTAGTGATGTTCATTGTATACATGTTTCCTAGAAATTTTACTTAATAACAGAAGCATTCAAGGCCAACATGTTCTTCATGCATGGAATATGGATATTTCTAAGACTATTATGTGAATGTTTGTAATTCATGTTTCCTTTCATCTATGCTAAAGTAGTTGAACTATTTTGGTTATTTTGGTACTTATCATATTGAGAATGTGTTGTAATTTCTATTATTTCTATCACATCCTTGAAGACTATGCCAATGGAAATTACCCAAGTCTTCCTCATCATATTGGTTTCAATGACCATCGAATCTCTGTGGACTATTATGCTTGATGATGCACAAACCCTTCTTGTTCATGTGTCTCTACTAGAGTGGTACTAATACCTCTTTCTTAGAGGCTCAATCTTCTTCCCCTCTGTAGTGAAAGAAATTTGAAACACATATGAGCGAACACTCACTGGGCACACCCTCTTTCTCTTCAAAGGATCATGTGCACTTGTCTCTCTTGCTGATAGTTAGAGGCAAGGAATATCTATAAGAATACATGGCAATCAAGCCGATATTCTAGATGGGGCTCCAACTCCAAACATTGTGAGGTCTAATTAGGATTCCACATCAAGGAGACCCCTTGGTTGACATATTTCCAACAATGTGAACATTGACACTAGAAGGAGGTGTAGATGACAAGCTGAGCCTATTGAATCTGGTTTGAACGTCTTATCTAAAATTGCTCATACTTAAATCTTACTCCCGATGTGTTTCTCTATTTTTTCCATTTATCAATTTTCAATCTCCAATGAGCCTCTCTATCACTTTTCCTTTTTAAATTTTTATGTTGAGGATGGAACATCCATAATCGAGAACATTTCGGATTTTCTTAAGTTTTGTGAATCTTACGAAATAAATGATGAAGAGTTTTCTTGTGTTCTTTTCTTTCTCACCCTTGAAGGTCGTGTTAATCGATCGTGTCATACCTTGCCACCTGCTTCCATCCATTCCCTTCATCAATTCATCGGGGAGCTTCATCAAGCCATTCATAGGCTAATTATCGAGATGTTTGTAAAAGAATCAATCTCTTAAGAATTAAGCCTAATGAATCAATTGAGGATTTTTATGATCGATTCCTTCACCTTTGTTGTGAAATTCTTGAAGAAGTCATGAGTTAGGAGTTCTTGAAACAAGAGCTTGTGCACTTGGTTCTTATCTCTTTACACGGTGAACCTAAACCCCTTGATTTTCCTACTTCCCCAACTCTTTTGAACCATGAGACACCTCTAAGTTCAAAGGAGGAATTTACTACTCCTTTTTTTCTTTGTCCCCCTCCTTTTCTAGTTCAGATGAAGGTGCCTTTGTGTGATGGTAATAATTTTGAAAATATGCAAATCAAATTCCTAATCCATCTTCTCATTCTTCTTTTATCTCTCATGACTCAAATTCAATGGAGGAAATCCCATAATGACTAATGAAGCCCATGGGGAAGACTAACTTTCCCATTCCACAACATTATTTTATCATTCACAACTCTAGCCTTCAATTTGATCTAGATTTATGTGATCCTCTATCAATACATGCCATGAATCTTTGTACTGTGATCTTCCTAATAAATCTGCTCCACCAACTAGTCTTTCACACTCTCTTTATTTTCGTGTTGCTAGTTCAAATTGCGACTAGATATAAGGCAGTCACATTACATAGGTGGAGGAGTAGGAAGGTTGAGGTGTTTTGAATCTTTCTTCTATTTTAAAAAATCCTCCACGTGAACATGATGCACTTCCATTTTTAGATGATCTTCAATTTGATAATCTCGGTAGTGAATCAAATGTAATTAATTATTTCAATCAATCCATAGCCTTGGGAAATAATCATTATAATGATGATGACTCTATTGATGTATGTGATCATAAATGCCTAGTTATACTAGCTGATATTTTGGTTTCTCATGAATATTTTTTTTGGGAACAATACTCCGAGTGGGGGGGTAAATCAATATATTTAAAACTCACTTAAAATTTTCTTTTCTTATCCATATTTCTATACATGACTATAATGAAGAAAACCTATGTATGTATGCGACTATTATGAAGACAACTAGCGTATATCCAGTTAAGTAACTTTTCAGTTAATCCATCATCTGTTTAACTTGAATTAGTGTATCAGTGATTCATTAAGAATTATTTAAATAGTAACCATGTGCAGTAAGAAGAGAATAAATCATCACCCATAAGCAACATCAACACATGAACACTAGGATTTTAAGGTGGAAACCCAATGTGGAAAAAAATCATCATTGTTTTCCTCTCTGTCTTTATCTTTTATTATAAAGAAAACATTTTACAATCTTGTACTGGCACCAAATCCTACCAACATGTAGTCACCCAACTAAAGAGGGCCAAAACCTTCTCTTGTTTTCCAGCACCCACTGAAAGGGAGCTCCAACCCCCTGATCTTGTTTACCAACACCCACTAGAAGGGAGCTCCTACCCCCTAATCTATGTTACTAGCTTTACTAGCTACCACTGGAAGAAAGCTTCAACTCCCTTACTAAATTTTCCAACCCTCAACATTTTCGTGGACCACGTTTCATAAATTTTCACACTAGATCCACCTGATATAAAACATCACAAATTGTAGGCCTCTTTTCATCAAATTTTCAAACTCGACCCAATACCATCATTTAAGCCCAATAACAAACATCAAAAACTAAAACTGATCACTACAAAAAATCATTCGATCATTGAACCAACTGAGGCACAAATCAATCAAATTATTATCAAACAACCAAAGTAGTTATATCATTGTAACAAAATTGCCAACACTGAACCCAAACACTGCATCAACTCATTGAATCAACTGAAAACTTCGATCAATAAAATTTCAGAATATATATACTACTTTACATTAGCAAATCCGCGTGTATACATGACTTCCTTGAAGCATACTTGTGTACCGATCTCAAAACATTGAACCTTTAAATTGAATCACTGTCATTCTGAAAAAAAAAAACTGAGTTACACCCTAAACCACTGAACTACTCTGAAATACTCACAGAACCATCACAAATCTTCAATCACATACAACTAGCAGCATTGTCACTCTTCAATGAATCAATTCAACTTCAACCATCACTATTAAACCCATATTGTCAAGTAAGACTTTATTAATAGACAATAGAAACATAGAAAGACTAATTAGACTGATCATATGTCTTGTTCAGCAAAACCATAGATTATATATGCGCTTTCCACAAAACATTTCCACGTGTATATGAGCTTTTCAGGAATCAAACCCGTGTACAGATATGTCCAAAGTGAAGAATCGATACACGACTTACGAACATTAAAATTTGCATATGTATGTACCTTTTAGGTTATCAAAACCACATAAAGATCTGCAACTATTGACTTATATCTTTGCTACACATCATACCTTTAGAACAAACCCATCACTAGACATACATAATAAAACATGCGTCAGACATAAATATTACATATCATTATAAATATAGTCATTTCAGATCTATTGGATCTGATCAATCATCAAATCCCAATTTCATACTTAGTTTCAGATCAAACAAATTATTAATAGCCCATTATATGCACACTTTCTTCAGATCTAACTATTCATGAAATATTCATCAGTTTCACACTCAAACACTTTTATCTTAATCTCCTTATATGCCTTAGGCCTTATCCAATATCGCAGGTCAAACCCTTATTAATTCTTATGGTATTATTTGACGGGATCAAATATCCATTATCGTGCTCGTTACTATGGGCCAAAACCATGGTAAAGACTCCCGGTATATAGAATACCATGGTGCAAAAATTATACATGAATTTTCTTCATCATACACAGATTTTCTTCATATAATCTATGTATACTTCTTCAAACTTCATCTTTATCATTCCTCTGTCTCTGAACTGATATTCCTTTTTCTAATATTTCTTTCACATTTGTAATGGCCTGAAGACTCATCCTTCTACCATCATGTTGACATGTTTATTAAGTAGGTTTCCATCAAGGACAACACATTTTTCATAATGCCAACAATCTCCCCCTTTGGACTTGATGGCAACTAGTTTGGTGTTTGGTCACCACCACCTGTAGATACCTGTAAACACACACACACACACACACACACATATATATAACCAATTATTATACAAACACCAAGCTTCTCTCCCCCTTTGGCATCAAGGGAAAAGGGTTGACCAATGCTGAATGAAAGCTTCTCTCCCTTTGTTGACATGAGCGTTGTAGATCTAATCTGCTAAGTATGAATATTGAATACTGACCATGCTCCCTATGAGCTACATGACTTTATAACTCAACTAGACATGATCTTTCCTATCACCAATGAATCATGCTTACATTTATCATCCAACATAGTGGGGTTACAAACTACATCATGCCCAAAAATATGGGATTACATGACTTGACCACAACAATCCATACATGAATGAATTTTACAATCATTTATAACATAGGTATTTACATGACCTTTACATCAAGAGAAACATATGGAATTTATAACCAAAAAAAAATAGCTCAACAATTCCATGATAGTCATCAACAAGTATCACACACCATATAGGATCTTCACCATAAGCATTTGTCAGTAGGAACATGCATATCAACATGTGACCAAGTATGCAACACCAACATGTAGAGAACAACTATCAACTCATACTCTTGACCTTATCAAGGTCAACTTGCTTTTTCATTTTGTAGGAATATCCTCAACCAATGTTCATTAAAGAAACATATATTTTCATGCATCACCCAAGCTTATGCCATGTCTCCAGGTATCATCCAGTAGATATAACAGTGAAATATCAATAACCATATTTTCTAAAAACCATTTGCATCATATCATGTACATGTAGCTCGTGTAAGCACCATAGGAATCATCCATGAAAATAACATCATCAACAAATAATCATAGCAAGGTCTACATGTTCCTTCCACAACAATCCCCAACATATCATACATGTATCATCACTAGAGATTTTTCTATCATCCCACATCTACTAAGCATCAACCATAATTAGCAACTCATGCATCACCATTCAAGAACTTTAGTAACATAACATCACCATTTATAAACATCATTGTGTACCAAGGAATTCTAAAGGAAACATAATGCCAACAACACATTATTGGAAGCATAGAAAATGCTCCCCCTAAACTTGTGCCAACTATTCAGTGTCATATCTGATCATATCATCTCATATATCAATAAGGACATCAAATTATCTTCATTAATCGGTTATCCATCAAGGAATCAACAAATCATAAAAGCTGAAACCACTTCTAAATAACATCAATAGACTGTAACAATCAATCATCAAAACAATAAAGCCAAATTATAATTATCTGAAGCATATCAGAGCCTTTTCCTGAGTTTGTCCCATTGTTTCTTGATCATAGAAAAACATACATGACTATTTAGATCAGAACTCGTGTATATACATGACTTGTCTTCATATGATCCATGTACATAAAGTAAAATATTGAAACTTCACAACTTCATCTCCCCCTGAGATTTTATTGTATGTATCTTTTCACCGTTACTACACCAAATGCACTTTCAGTAATATAAGAAGCATGAATATTAAAGCAATCATGGGAATCATCATTAAGACAAAACATGTATTTCTCCCCTAGAGATTATATGTCATTGATCCTGAGGACCTGATAATCATCTTTTAATCTTATGAGGTCATGTACCTCACATCACTTTTGCAATCATTATGAGATGTAAGCTTCAAGAATCAATGGACTGCAACTAGGACAATCTTCCCTACGTTTCTGACTGAGGTTCCTTCTTCCTCCAGATCTGCTTGCAATTTATAATTATGTGCTGAAACTTATCCCATCTCCTAGTTCTGTTCTGTATACTTGACCTGCAATTAGTGGACTTATTCCCAAATGAGTTACAAGAGAAAAAATATCCATAAAATAATCCTTTGTGCCATTGGACTGATCTTGACCTTGAAATAGGATAGTTTCTTACAGATGTTTGATTTGATTCAACTTTTCTTTGCACAACGCTATACTGATTTTTTCCATTGCATTGTGTATGATCATACCCAATTCTAGCCTTAACCAAAGGAGAATGTTGTTCATTAATAATATTCTCTAGAGACTCAAAATATTTTACCCATTTGTTGATATTCTCATAATATTCCTTTAGGGTCATATTTTTGGATTCTAGTGTTTCACACTGCTTTTCCTTTTCTTGGATTTGTTTTCTTATGCTTTTTTTTTTCGTTTATTGGTTGCTTATAATTCCATTTTTAATCTCTTTATTTCTTCAATCATACTGTTTCCTTTTGATTCCAATTCTTTGTTAACATTCATGAGTTTATCATTCTCCCTTAGAGTTTTCATCAAATCATCTACCTCACAACTATTTGATTAATTAATTGATGATCTTCAAGATCCATGAGTATTAGATAAGAATTGTTAGAATATGAATCAAAAGTTTCTTGATCATCGGATTTTATATGACTTTATTCATTAGAGTAAAAGTTTTTATTATCAGAGAAATTCCTTCTAGCAACATTCTTTCCATTCTCTTTATGATTTTATCTATAAGGGAATTTAGATGCATAATGGCCTAATCTTTCACATGAAAAACTCTTAAAAGGCAATTTTACCTCTGAATATTTCAGTACCCACTTGCAACTTTCTTACAAAGTTTGTTTCTTCCTCATATGATATGTAGCTCGTGTCTTTGGGTGCTTTCTTTTGTTTCCCTTTATATGTGGCTTTGAAGGTTACTTCTCTTATGTCTGAAGGACCACCTTTCCTCATATCCAATGCTATCAATATTGCATGGAGTTGATCAAGTGTGAGACTTTTCAGATCCTGCATTTCTTCAATAGACGAGAGTTTGGAATCGAACTTCGGAGTTAGTGACCTCAAAATCTTCTCAACAATAGTAGCATATTTTATTTCGTCACCAAGATTTCTCATGGAATTAACAATTTCATCTACAATGCTTTCATCATTATGCATTTTCACTGTCTCATACTATATTTTGAATGTTTGGAGTTTAACACTTTTTACCTTGTTGTTGCCTTCATAATTTTGGATAAGCTTATCCCACATGTCCTTTTCTATCTTCATCTGCATTACTTTCACGAACTCAGCCTCACCCATACTTCCCAAGATGTCATTCATAACCTTTGCATGGATTTAATACCATTTATTTCCTTCAGTGTCTTTGGGAATGGCGGCTAGATATTGGTATCCACTTTCAACAATTTCCCATACATCAACTCCCAATCACTGTAAGTAGGATTTCATCATGAATTTCCAAAAGAAAAAGTTAGTTCCATTAAATAACAAAAAAATGATAGAAAATACTCATTCTTGAATATTCATCTTGACAGATCTCCTTCAAGCGACGAAGCTTCTTATCAAGGACCTGCTCTGATACCAATTGTTGGGAAAAATACTGAGAAGGGGTCGGGTGAATCAATATTTTTAAAACTCACTTAAACTTTTCTTTTCTTATCCAAATTTCTGTATGCGACTATAATGAAGCAACTCTGGATATGTACGTGACTGTTATGCAGAAAACTAGCATATATCCAGTTAAGTAACTTTTCAGTTAATCCATCATTTGTTTAACTTGAACCAATGTATCCATACTTCATTAGGCATTAATTAAACATTAAAAATGTGTAGTAAGAATAGAATAAATCATCAAACATGAGTTTACTGTTCTCCCTTAGAGCTTTCAACAAATCATCTACCTCACAACTATCTGATTGATTAATTGACTAATCTTTAAGAGCCATGGGTACTAGATAAGAACTATTAGAATCTGAATTAGAATTTTCTTGATCATCAAATTTTCTATGACTTTCTTCATTAGAGTAAAAGTTTTTCTAATTAGAGAACTTCCTTCTAGCAACATTCCTTTAGCTTTATGATTTTATCTATAAGGAAATTTAGATGCACAAAGGCCTACTCTTCCACAAGAAAAACACTTAAACAAAATCTTACCTCTAAATCTTTAGTACCCACTTGCAACTTTCTTACAAAGTTTTCTTCTTCCTCATATGATATGAAGCTCATGTCTATGGGTGTTTCCTTATGTTTCCCTTTATTTGTGGCTTTGAAGGCTACTTTTCTTATGTCTAAAGGACCACCTTTCCTCATCTCAAATGCTATCAATATTGCATGGAGTTGATCAAGTGTGAGACTTTTCAGATCCTGCATTTCTTCAATAGCCGAGAATTTGGAATCAAACTTTGGAGTTAGTGACCTCAAAATATTCTCAACAATAGTAGCATATTTTATTTCGTCACCAAGATTTATCATGGAATTAACAATTTCATCTACTCTAAGGAAAAATGCTACAATGCTTTCATCATCATGCATTTTCAGTGTCTTATACTGTATTCTGAATGTTTGGAGTTTAAGAATTTTTACCTTTTTTTCACCTTCATAATTTTGGATAAGCTTATCCTACATGTTCTTTTCTATCTTCATCTGCATTACTTTCATGAACTCGGTCTCACCCAGACTTACCAAAATGGCATTCATAACCTTTACATGGATTTAATATCATTTATTTCCTGCAGTATCTATGGGAATGGTGGCTAGATATTGGTATCCACTTTCAAAAATTTCCCATACATTAGCTCCCAATGACTGTATGTATGCTATCATCATGAATTTCTGAAAGACAAAGTTAGTTCCATTAAATAACAACAACATGATAGAAAATACTCCTTGTTGAATACTCATCTTGAGGGATATCCTTCAAGTGATCAAGATTCTTCTGAAGGACCTGCTCTGATACCAATTGTTGGGAAAAATACTGAGAGGGGTGGGGTGAATCGATATTTTTAAAACTCACTTAAACTTTTATTTTCTTATCCAAATTTCTGTATGCGATTATAATGAAGAAACTTTATGTATGTACGTCACTGTTATGCAGACAACTAGCGTATATCCAATTAAGTAAATTTTTAGTTAATCCATCATATGTTTAACTTGAACCAATGTATCTATACTTCATTAGGAATTAATTAAACATTAACCATTTTCAGTAAGAATAGAATACATAAGCAACACATCAACACATCAACACCAAGATTTTTAGGTGGAAACCCAATGTGGGAAAAAACCACCGCTATTGTCATCTCTTTCTTTATATTTTATTATAAAGAAAACATCTTACAATAATGTACTGCCACAGACTCATACCAGCACGCAGGCACCCACTTGTGAAAGGCTACAACCTTCTCTCATTCTCCAACACACACTAGAAGGGAGCTCCAACCACCTGATCTTGTTTCCCGACAGCCACCGGAAGGGAGCTCCTACCCCTTGATCTGATTTACCAGCTACCACTAGAAGGAAGCTTTGAATCCCTTACTGAAGGCTCCAACCCTCAGCACTTCCATGCACCATGTTTCATAAATTTTCACACTGGATCCACTTGATACAAAACATCACAACTTATAGGCCACTTTTCATCAAATTTTCAGACTCGACCCATGACCATCATTTAAGCCCAATACCAAATGTCAAAAAATGAAATTGATCAATACAACAAATCATTCAATCATTGAACTAACTGAATAAACCAATCACTGAACCAAGTGAGATCCAAATCAATTAACTTATTCTCAAACAACCAAAGTAGTTAGATTACTGTAACCAGAATAAGAATATTGAACCCAAACACTGCATCAACTTGCTAAACCAAATGAAAACATTGACCAATAAAATTTCAGAATATATACACTACTTTACTTTAGAAAATTTGCGTGTATATGTGACTTCCTTCAAGCATACCTGCGTATAGATCTCAAAACATTGAACCCTGAAGCTGAATCACTGCCATTCTAAAACAAGCACTGAGTTACAACCTAAACCATTGAATTACTCTAAAATAATCACAGAACCATCACATATATTCAATCACATAAAACTAGCAACATCCTCACTCTTCAATCAATCAATTCAATTTCAAAAATCACTATTAAACCCAAATCATCAAGTAAGTCTTCATTGGTAGACAACAGAAACATAGCAAGGCTGATTACACTGATCAAACATTTATTTAGTAGAAACCTAGCTTATATACACACTTTCCACAAAAAATTTCCATGTGTAAACGTGCTTTTCAGGAATCAAACCCGCGTACATATTTATACAAAGTGCAGAATCAATACACGACTTATCAACATTAAAACCATGTTCTTTTAGGTTATCAAACCCACATGTAGATATGCAACTATTGACTTATATCTTCACTACACATCATTCCTTTAGAGCAAACCCATCCCTCGGCATACAAAATAAAAAATGCATCGAACATAAATATTACAGATCATTATCAATATAGTCATTTTAGATCTTTTGGATCTGATCCATCATCAAATTCCTGGGTGCATACTTAGCTTCAGATCAAACAATTCATTAATAACCCATTACATGCACACTTGCTTCAGATCTAACTATTCATGAAATATTCATCATTTTCACACTCAAACACTTTGATCTTAATCTCCTTATGTAGCTTAGGCCTTATCCAATACCATAGGTCAAATCCTTAGTAATTCCAATGGTGTTCTTTGATGGGATCAAATATTTGTTGTCGCACTCATTACTAGGGGCTAATACCATTGTAAAGACCCCTCGTATTTAGAATACCATGGTGCAGAAACTGTATGCAACTTTTCTTCACAAAACATGTGTATGTACGCAATTTTTCTTCATGTAACCTGCATATACTTCTCCAAACTTCATCTTTATCATTCCTCTATCTCTGAACTGATATTCCTTTGTTCAATCTTACTTTCACATCTGTACTGGCCTAAAGACTCATTCTGCTACTATCATGTCGACATGTTTATTAAGTAGGTTTCCATCAAGGACAGCAAATCTGTCATAATGCCAAAAATTTTACTTTAGATCCAGAATCTGATTCGGTCAAGGAAGATGTGCTTATCGAAACTTCCTCTTCATCTCACTATCCCTTGTGCTCTACCATTTGTGATACATCTACTTGCGACATGGATACTCCATGTTCTTCAAGCCCTTCAATCGATCAATTAACTTCACAATTGGCACAAGGTGACGGGATTATCCATGACACAAAAAATTAAATCATTGAGTACTCTTCCCATCCCTCATCGTCTCTTCTCTTTCATGAAGACATCTCTTCAAATCAGCTTTCTCATGAAATTTCTTTGATTCATTCACCTTCGAATTTGCAATTAGAAGAATATTTTCACTTGAGTAATATGGTTGTTGAAGTGAAAGAATCTAGTCAAACCAGTGACAAAGATGGCTGCCATCCAATGAGAAGTGGTCTTACTGAAACCAGTGGTAGCAACTATCCTCACACAATGCACGATCTAGTATAATCTTCAAAATGAAATTTTACAATTCTGGAAAGTTTTGGGACTTGCAAGGGAGTTGAGGCACTTCAAATTCCATTGATGGTTGTGTGAGGATCTTACGACTCTGATAAGCCCCCCGAACTAAGACATATCTAGTTTTTAACCCACAACCCTTCTCTCTGCATGGTTTAACTCAATGTAAATTTATTTCTAAAAAATGTTTTGTATTTCATGTTTGATATTTTAAATTTTCAAGATTTTACTTCTAACAGGATTCAATATTATTTTTCAGTTTATTCATCTTCATGCAAATCTCTCGCATCAAACATGGGTTTGGAATGTGTACCTCTCATAGAGTTATGGAATTGCGAAATTGATCATTTCAAAGACTATCTTTGGTTGAAGAAATCATGCCTATCAGATTCATCTCCTAATATCCAGCTCCTGTTTTTTCTTGCAATTGTTATATTGCAAATCTTCCCCTTCAACACACCTAAAATCCTGTTGAGTAACAATGAATGCATGAGTTATCTCACGAATCAAGTTCTTCTTCATTCACCATGTCGTGACTGGTCTCATGTATTTTTAATGCTGGAATCCCTTTTAAATTCTTTTCATGATTACGATGCTTGCACAATTTGTCACCAGTTATACGAAAATAGTTTGTCACATTTGGCTTGCGAGGAACTTGGTTCAAATTTTCAGAGCAATCCCCAAACTGTTCAAATTGATTTATCTTCATTTATTATAAACTGGGAATTTGATGCTTTAATAATCTCATATGATCATTATTTTGTCTTTGATGACTGTCATTCATGTTATGATTTTCCTAGTAGTATATCTAATGGCAGTTGTTTTACATCCTTTGATCTTCATTTTTCAACATCTCACTATTCGTATTTTTTAGAGTAGTTGAGGTACATCAGCCTTCACTGACAGTTATGTCAGTTGCTCACTATCTCAACATGACTGCTGAATATTATTAGATCTATTTTTCCTCACAATATTATAATTATAATCCCATGCCTTTAATTGAAAATATATATTTTCAAATATTTCTAGGTTTTCAAGAGGATCGTCATGAATTTTATGATCCAATCATTGAATGGTTGGAGAAATCTTACTCGGAAAGCTCCATTACAATATAAAGGTTTTGGCCTTTTCTCGTGCTTGCTAAGAAGGATGACACATAGGAAGGTGCATTTGCAAGAAGTCTTCGAGGTTTGTTTGATTATGATTTCTGTCGGAGAGGTAAGAATGTGAATTGGATGAAAGTAGTGGTTGTGACACATCCTTTTTCCCACAAGGAAGACCTTCAAATTTTTATACAAATTATTGAAAATATTATCTTTTCTCTTGCACATTGCTTTATATCTTTTTTAATCGATCGTCTCTTTGTGATTACAAGTTAGGAAGGATTACGGTGGCTACATAGGAAATTCCATTATACGTGACCTCAACCTTCTAGTTGTTAGGTTAGGAGTAGGATCAGTGACATCCTAGTTTTCCTTCTTTGCACCCATCCCTTGTTGTTATTTTTAGTCTCTATTGTATTTTCTTACTTTTCACTTGCATTATGATTTGGTTTAACTTCTTTTGCTTATCATCTGATTTTGTTTCCTTGTTGTGTGTTGTCTTTCCTTTCATTCTGTTTCTTTTGTTTTTTTCTTGTTGTTTATTTCCTTTTGTTTGCATCATGTGAATAAGTGTTGTGCTTGGACCTGTTTTGGATTCTTATTACGTGTGTGGCTAAAGTCTAAAGAGTCTTGTGACACTTAAAAATTTGGGTAACCTCTAGTCCATCTTCCTTATGTCGATTCCGTCATTTATTCGATGAAGTTATGAAAAAAATATGATCCGTCCGTAATGAGAGTTTTGGTCCAACCATGAACCTGTGCCTACTCAAGAGACCTTATGCCTACAATCAATTTTGTGTTTTGGTGTTTTCATTCTTATCAAATCAGTAGAAGAGGAAAAAGGGAAAATCTAAACAAGAAAACATAAACCAAAGGCCTATATATGCTTCTCTGAAATAACAACCTTTTATGCTTTAAATAAGTCGAGATCCCTTTTATTCCCCAAAATGAATAAGTGTCGATGCACAGTCTCTTTGAAATAAATAAATAAAGAAAAAAGAAGAGAAAGGCTTCTTGTGCAAAGAGTTGAAGAAATAAACTAGGTTGGGGTATTGTCCAAGCTCGCTGGGAGTAGAGCAATGTTTGTGTTCCTACGTGACTCCGTCGGGGTACTGTCAATGCCTGTTGGTAACAGAGAAACACAAGAGATGAAAAATTATAATCTGAAAATCTTAATCTCATGAGATACACTACCATTCCCAACTCAAAACATTGTGATATCACTGAATCTTATGCTTTCTTCAAATGAGAAGGCATAAAGGGGACCATGTCTATTCATGGGGTGAGTGGGGAGGCCAAAGTAATCGACACAATGAATCAATACTCCCTGAAGAACCAAGGCCCTACACAATAATTTAACTGATGTGGAGAAGATGAAATTCTACCACTCTGTTGCCAAGTGTCATAGAAGCTATAACACCCTCCAAATTTTTTTCTTACAATCAATTTCAGAGCCTTCCTTGGTCTTGCACATTGTTGTCACAAATACCAAAACTCATTTCATGTACTTCCTTGAAGTGTTTTTCTCCCATTTGCAAGTTGGGTAAACTGTCATATTTTTTCATGATTGGTTATCGCACAATGTGTAGAAGCCTATTATGATGGTTCCGAGGGCCTATCTTTGTGTATATGATTTTTTCTAACTATGTAAACATCTATCACACTCATTCCCAATGTTTTAAGCACTGTCACACAAGTGTCATCATGGTCATCACAAAGTGTACCTTTAGTGGCATACCTGTCACATTGAGGGAAATATGTTATTAACATGCTATAGATGATCTATGTTGTTGTGTCGTCAAAGTGCTTCAAGTGTGTGATCACAGTTAAGTCGTATCACTATTTAAAACAATCTCTACAGTTCCACACTTCGCCAAATTTTGAAAAATTCTTGGTAGCTTAGCCTCATCTAGACCTCCAGATTTATGCATTTCGCAACCTCAATGCTCAAGCCTAGAAATGTGCATTTCGAAAATTTAGTCCTCATGCCTAGAAATGCACATTTCATAATCTCAGTGCTCAAGCTTTGGCCTGGACCTCTAGAATTGTGCAATCCTTTCTCCCAACCTGGCCTTAACTATGCACTGTGTTATCACAAGCCAAAAGCCCATTATTAGAGCTTATGAATTTCATAGTTTTATAATAGCCCAACCTCCCTTGTCTCTTGGAACTACGCAGTGTGGTCACTCTGTGTCCATCTACTCAACCTGCCTCTTTGTCTCCCAAAATTGCGCATTTTTCTCCCCCAGTCCAGCCTGAACTGTGCATTGCGTAGTCTCAAGGCTCAAGCTTCACCCCTAACTACCTGAGCTAAACAATTGTGTAGTTACTGAGCCTCTTTCCCAGTCTGTCACCCGGTTCTAGCTTAGTCAAGTGGGTCAATATGCACCATCTTAGACTATGGGTTTATCGAACTGATGTCATCTCGTCATGAGTGAATTAGAGATACAGGTACCTTACCATGCTATTATGAGATGATGAGGAAAGAGATGAAGGAGGGAACATTCCAAAATAAACTCTTGTAGATGAACATGCAAGTTGATTAATCACAATAAAGCAAAGGGACATCAATTTGCAATTGCAACTCAAGACTTAAGATCATTGAAGGTTCCTTATCACCAAGTCATATGAAGGTGAAAATAAGAAGCAGACACTCAGCACTCAACAACAACAATGGCTTGCCATTGCCACATCATCAGGCAGTCCATGTCATTAGTGTCATGTCATGTCATGTCATGAGTTGTCATATGCCACATTGTCATTATGAATCATGTAAATTGTATTCAAAATGTATTTTAAAGTGGAATTCCAAAGGACACACATGGAATTTAAAGAGTCATGTAAGTTTAAAAGTCATAAGAAGTCAAACAATCATGAGGATAGTAAAAGAGTCACATGGGAGAGGAAGCATAACCCCTTGGTTATGTATACTCCCTCATTGTATGAGAAAATGAATTTTCACCTTGGCGCCTCCCACAAGGAATTAGAGAGAAAGATCAGTTATTTTGAGGATCAAGGAGTGGCTCCAATGCTTCACTAATGGAGATAGTGATGTTCATTGTATACATTTGTCCTGGAAATTTTACTTAATAACAGAAGCATTCAAGGCTAACATGTTCTTCATGCATGGATTATGGATATTTGTAAAATTATTTTGTGAATGTTTGTAATTCATGTTTGCATTCATCTATGCTAAAGTAGTTGAACTTTTTTGGTTATTTTGGTACTTACCATATTGAGGATGTGTTGTAATTTCTATTATCACTATGCATCCTTGTGGACTATTTTGCTGGATATTAGCCAAATCTTCTTCGTCATTATTTTTTCAATGACCGTCACATCTCTATGGACTATTCCACTTGATGATGCATGGACCCTTGGTGTTCATGTGTGTCTATACTAGGGTGGTGCTACTACCTCTCTCTTAGAGGCTCACTCCTCCTCCCCTCCGTAGTGAAAGAAATTTTATGCACATATGATCGAACACTCACTAGGCACACCACCTTGCTTTTTGAAGGCGCATGTGCACTCCTCTCTCTTTATAAGAGTTAGATCCAAGGCATATATATAAGAATACATGGCAACCAGGCTAATATTCCAGATGGGGATCATACTCCAAAAGGTGTGAGGTCTAATTGTGACTTAACATCAGGTAGACCCATTGGTTGATGAATTTCTAGCACCATCAATGGGTTGGAATTTGTCATTGAGCTGCAAAATTAACACTCCCTCTCAGCTAGGGAGAAATTCCATCTGCATCATGTAATCATCGCAAGCTTCCTGTCATCATATCATATCTTCTCTCAAGTATCTCATCATCAAATGTCATCACTACTCATATCAATTCATCTATGCTTATTCCTCCTTATCTCTTGATTGTTCCTTCTCATATGTTGAACATTTTTTAATGTAAAACAATAAGAATTTTTCATCTGGGGGGAGCTTAAGATACCACCATCTATCCAGTGGGGAGCCACTTCTACCTTCTGGAATCACTACCAGCGAGAATCCATTTCTACCACCCGGAATCAATACCAGTGGGAAGCCCAATGCTATCACCCGACAAATGTCAGAGAGCTTATAATTAGGGAGCACATATCAACTTGGAACCACATAGGGGAGCTTAGTCTCAACCTAAAAACTAATTATAATGAGGAAGGTCCTATTGGGCACTCTCACCCCATGTCAAGAAATAGGCGAGATACCACTTAGCAAGTAAGGATAACAACCATTCTTTTATGTAGTCAATGGGTGAGATACGACTTGCTATACGAGGAAAGGATCATGACCATCCTATTTCCAACTAATCTTCCAAACAATGATCCTCAATAGTAATGTGGTAGAACACCTGCATCATAATCCAAGCTTGGGTGAGATACCTGGCTTACCAAAGGTAAGGATCACACCCCTAAGCCTCCTCAACCCTTTGGCCAGAAGGGGAGGGACAATCCAAACAAGTCCAATTGGTGGGTATGATACCAAGTGGGGCATACTCTGCATAAACTAAGATAGGGGGAGATACCTGACTTTTCAAAATAGACAAGGATCACACATGCCCTATGGGTGATAGTAGGGGAGATACTCGACCTACTGCAAGAGTAGTGATCACACACACCTACTGTTCAGATTTCACTCAAACATAGGAGCCCTCCATCTCAATTCCACACCCTAGGAGGTCAAACAAGGGAGAAGAGCTGGCTCAGTGTTCTCAATTACTCCCACTCTCTGTAGATTAGAAACATATCATTGTGCTCATATCAACTAATCATCAGGTCTCAATAACATTAGCCTCTTGTTCATTTAGGCCATTAAATCAAATATTATATTTAAACACACACACACACACACATATATCCCAAAAAGGATACCTTGTTTATCCTCCCTCTCATAAAGGCAGCAACCATAACCCTAGTCTTGTCTCATACAACAACACTAGCTGAAGATATCTATTGGAAATAATACTGAGAGGGGGGGGGGTGAATCAGTATTATCACATCAATAAAACTTTTTCATTTCCATATTCAGATTCATATATGCTACTTCCACAACTTGTTATGATTCAGTTAGTTGATCCTTAATGAGTGCATTAGAACATTATCAACCATATTAACAGTAAACAGGTGCAGTAAAATAGAACAAATCATCACACATAAGCCACACACATGAACACCATGATATAAGGTGGAAACCCAATGTGGGTGAAAACCACCTGCTGCAATATGTCTCTATCTTCTTTCAATTAGAAATTCCTTTTACAATGATTTTGTACTGGTGTGGTCCTTTACCAGTATGCAGGCTACAACCTGCAGAGCGCTACAACCCTCTCTCGTTCTCCAGCTTCTCTTGGAAGGGAGCTACAACCCCCTTAGCTCTTGTACTAGCCAAGATACTAGTACGTAGGTGCTGGCCTACTGAAGGCTACAACCTTCTCTTTCTTCCAGGGACCATGTTTCATAAATTTTCAGACTAGATACACCTGAAGCACAACACATAATCTGAAAGGCCACGTTTCATCCAATTTTCATACTGGACCCATTAATATCATTGAAGCACATAATCAATCAATCTTCTAAATCACCCAAACACCAGATCAATACATATACAAGGATAATATATGTGTTAGCACCCAGATCTAGTCCATCAGATCACATGAATATGAGTCATTATGATCCTCATCCAATATTAGTTCTCATCCATCAATACTGAAGCTAAACACAATCAACCAAACAGGATATGCAGAATACTGACACCTTTAAACAACCAGAACCACCTGTGACTTCAAATATCATAGCTCAAATTGTATACACTACTACAATGAACCAAACCTGCATATATACGCGCTTACACCAAAGCCAACCCACGTACAGATTCAAACATGACTTGCAGCGATTTCAAACTTAAGTTATACCCAGTTCAGATCATTTTTCAATATACAGATCTAGAATAAGCATAATCAAATATATAGAGATAGTTCATTTTAAACCATTTGATCCTGATCTATCCTTAGATCTTGTTCTCCATCAACCGGTGAGATCGCTCTTTAGCTCAGATCCAGATCTGCACCATAACCCAATCACAGTATTCTAGATCTAGCACTTTATCAGATATTCAATAATTCAGATGATGCTTTGCCAAATGATCTCCTTCCTCTTTTATAGCCTTAGTCCTTTCTCAATACCACGGTCGAAAACCATAGGATCAAAAAACTGTTGGACTAATACCATGAACCAACCATGAAAGTGCGTGAGATCAACACTTTTGGATGCAATACCACGGGCCAAAACCATAGGATCAAAAACTGTCGGACTAATACCATGAACCAACCATGAAAGTGCGTGAGATCAACACTTTTGGATGCAATACCACGGGCCAAAACCATAGGATCAAAAATTGTCGGACTAATACCATGAACCAACCATGAAAGTGTGTGAACTTTTCTCTTGCATGAAAGTGTGTAAACTTTTCTCTACATGAAATAAACTTTTCTCTGCATAAAAGTGCGTGAACATTTCTCTACATGAAATAAACTCTTCTCTGCATAAAAGTGCGTGAACTTTTCTCTACATGAAATAAACTTTTCTCTGCATAAAAGTGCGTGAACTTTTCTCTACATGGAATAAACTTTTCTCTGCATAAAAGTGCGTGAACTTTTCTCTACATGGAATAAACTTTTCTCTGCATAAAAGTGCGTGAACTTTTCTCTACATGGAATAAACTTTTCTCTGCATAAAAGTGAGTGAACTTTTCTCTACATGGAATAAACTTTTCTCTGCATAAAAGTGCATGAACTTTTCTCTACATGAAGGAAACTTTGTTGCACTATAATTTATCAAATAAATTTGCTGCACTATAATTTATCATTTGTGTGATTTGCCATCAAGGAAAACACTTGTCTCATAATGCCAACAATCTCCCCCTTTGGACTTGTCATACTGAGAATTGTCATCTGATATCTCTTCCGTAGATTCATCTAGATATATATAAGTGAGTTGATCTTCTATGAGTTGTTTGCCATCAAGTACAACACATGCATCATAATGCCAAAAATCTCCCCCTTTGGACTTGATGGCAACAATACCAAATCACTCTCCCCCTTTGAAAGGCATTCCGCTGTTCATACTCCCCCTGAGTACCTGTTGAAATCTCTGAATGAGCTCCCCCTTTGTAATGCCAAGGTGTACCAATCTGTTCATGCTACATGTTCAAAGCTCTGCTCTTGTTGAATTGTGTTGTTCATGCTCCTCCTGTATGTAAGCAAGGTCTGCAAAAAGGTGTTCTACAAGAACATGACTCTATACATCATACGTGACCTTCTTAGCACCAAATACTCATACATACATCCATCTCCCAACCAAGTGGGGATATACCAGAAAATGACAACCAAGTACAATACATCATTCATCCCAGGCATAGTGGGGAAACCAACATAGGCTGTTACATGACCTTGATATGACTGAAATATTTCATCAAATGACTACAATAGATAGAGACACACTATTACATCATGAGTCTTGATATGACCTTTACATCGAATGATATACATGACATTTATATAGAGACCAAACACCTAAATAAGATCATGATAAACATCAGCAATGACACTGTATGATCTGCTCCATAGTATCTGTCAACAGCAACTAGACCAGCAACTTGTATTAGTGCATGAATCATCAAGGTATGCCTGTATCAGCTAACAGAATTCTGTATATATAGGAACATTCACATTCTATCATATGAGAGAAACACCATAGCCATCCAGATCTGCATGAACCAAGTATCATCAATTGGGAATATAACACCCTATCATCATATAGGTAAGAACTCATCATCATCATGTCTCCAACAATGCAACATTGAATAATCATCCATGTATCCAGCCAACAATCCTCATCCATATATGTGCCAAGAACAATAGGAATCCTGCATCATAACTGTAATATATGATCTTTATGCATATGACGACAACAGCATATGAGTGACTCATCATCAAGTAAAGAAGATGTGAATTCAAGCTATGTACTTCTCCTTATCCTTATGAAGATCACCATGTAAGCACCATTAGAGAATCAACCACAAATCTGATCTAAAAATCAACTATGTAACCCCAAGAATCATCTGAACAACTCATAACCATATCATAGCAAGATGAATCATTTATCCATATAAGCATCATCACCAAGGACTATTAACCATAATGCCAACAATGCATTAAGAGCATATGCTCCCCCTAAACCTGTGCCATCTGTCAGATCTGATCATGCATATTAATAAGAAGTATCAAGACATCAGCAATATCAAGTTAGAACCAAAATACTTCTAACCATCATATCCACACATCATTAGCAAAATGCAACCATTATCAATTAGAGCAAAACTGATCCTTTTCTTGAATCTGCCCCTACTGCCTTTCTTCAAACAAACATATATGTGACTGTGCAGTAACAAATTCGCGTATATATGAAACTTCCCTTTATCAAGCTGGCGTAGGAGATTGAATTTTTACACTTCTGGCTCCCTCCGTTATGTCTATATAATGTGTTGTGCCGCCACTTTCTGACTGAACTTCCTTTTTCTTCCATATCTTCAAGTGTGATGATGTTTTCTCCTTTTGGTGTGATGTCCGTGCTTTGCTCCTGCATTCTTTTGCTATATGTCCAAGCTTGTTACATGCATAACATCTTACATGTTTCATATTCCTTTTGTAGCAATCAACAGCTTTGTGACCAAACATATTGCAATCAAAGCAATATCCATCAAAGTACCTTGACTGAGATGATCTGTTTGTTTGATGATCTTGAACCCTTCTTCTTCTACATCTGGCTGCAACATGTCCAAGGTTATGACATACATAACATTCAACATTATTCATAGGAGGAGTAAAAGATTTTCTTTGAAGAATTTCTTTCCTTGGTTGATGATGAGATTGACCTTTCATCTCTCTTATCTCCTTGTTGATCATTTTAGATTTCTCTTTAGAGTTCCTTGCCTCACCTTGTGAACTAGATTCACCTTCAACAGATTCATGAAAGCCAAGACCAGTTTTGATGGCAGGAGATCTTTGACTATTAAGAATATCATCCAAGACTTTAGTACTATCTTGAAAACGTAAGAGCTTATCCTTTTCTTCTAATTTACTTTTCAAGATATTTACCTCAACCTGAAGTTGTTCTTCTTTTTCTAGATATTGCTTCTTCATGTCTTCTTTAGCTTTCCTTTCTTCTTCCAACTGATGCTTTAGCTTGAGAATCTTCTTTTCTTGTTCTTCATTCAGATCCTGTTGCATTTGACGAATTCTGAAGGCACATTCTAGCTGAGATTTAAAGTTGATAACTCTGTTTCCCTGTTTTTCAATATCTTGGACTAGATCTTTATTCTGCTTCTTTGATTCTTCAAGATATTCCTTTAGAGAGCGGATCGTGGCTTCAAGACTTTCATAGTAACTGGATCTATCTCTCAGTTTCTTGATGGTTGTGTTATTTTCATTGACTTGATTTCTTAGAGATGTTGCTTCAACCTGCAACTTTTGATATTTCTCCTTGAATAACTCTCGTTGAGCCTTTTGTCTAGTAACAGCTTCTTTGAGGGCACCACTCTTTATGTTCAGAAGTCTTTCTTGTTCACTAATTTTGTTTGTCAGCCTATTAAATTCTGCTTCTATTTGATATCCTTCTTCCTCACCCATAGGAGCACATTCAGTTGTTTCGTTATCACTTCCATCTTTTCCAAATGGATAGATAGCTAGAACATCAGAGGATAGCAAATTCATACCTGATAGTTCATCTTCATTCTGAAATGATTCTGAATCTGAATCTGAATTTGAAGAGCTTCTTATACCTAATCCCCAATCGATTCTCCCACTGTCATAGTTCTGCTGAGATGTCTTCTTCTTCTTACGAGCTTTCTTCTTAAGCTTCTTTCCCATTGTTCCACGGATCTCCTTCAAGCGATCAAGCTTCTACCAAAGGACCTGCTCTGATACCAATTGTTGGAAATAATACTGAGAGCGGGGGTGAATCAGTATTATCACATCAATAAAACTTTTTCATTTCCATATTCAGATTCATATATGCTACTTCCACAACTTGTTATGATTCAGTTATTTGATCCTTAATGAGTGCATTAGAACATTATCAACCATATTAACAGTAAACAGGTGCAGTAAAATAGAACAAATCATCACACATAAGCCACACACATGAACACCATGATATAAGGTGGAAACCCAATGTGGGTGAAAACCACCTGCTGCAATATGTCTCTATCTTCTTTCAATTAGAAATTCCTTTTACAATGATTTTGTACTGGTGCAGTCCTTTACCAGTACGCAGGCTACAACCTGCAGAGAGCTACAACCCTCTCTCATTCTCCAGCTTCTCCTGGAAGGGAGCTACAACCCCCTTAGCTCTTGTATTAGCCAAGATACTAGTACGTAGGTGCTGGCCTACTGATGGCTACAACCTTCTCTTTCTTCCAGGGACCACGTTTCATAAATTTTCAGACTGGATACACCTGAAGCACAACACATAATCGGAAAGGCCACGTTTCATCCAATTTTCATACTGGACCCATTAATAACATTGAAGCACATAATCAATCAATCTTCTAAATCACCCAAACACCAGATCAATACATATACAAGGATAATATATGTGTTAGCACCCAGATCTAGTCCATCAGATCACATGAATATGAGTCATTATGATCCTGATCCAATATTAGTTCTCATCCATCAATACTGAAGCTAAACACAATCAACCAAACAGTATATGCAGAATACTGACACCTTTAAACAACCAGAATCACCTATGACTTCAAATATCATAGCTCAAATTGTATACACTACTACAATGAACCAAACCTGCATATATACGCACTTACACCAAAGCTAACCCACGTACAGATTCAAACATGACTTGCAGCGATTTCAAACTTAAGTTATACCTAGTTCAGATCATTTTTCAATATACAGATCTAGAATAAGCATAATCAAATATATAGAGATAGTTCAATTTTGTGGAGCACCTGGAAGGTATGCTTTTGACTAGCAATCTAGTGGTTTTTCAATAATAATTGTAACCTTTTCTGCATTATGAGTTCAAAGAAGATAAAGGGTTTTGATAAAATGTGCAACAATAGATAAAGGAAGCTCAAGTGCTAATAATTGACGTTTTCTATGCAGGAATACGTGGGAACAAAGGATCGACAATTGAAAGCAAGAAGCAAAGGGAAAATAACTACTGTCCCTCCAATGGGGAACCGGATGCGGACAAGATCAAGTAAAATTAGAGCCGAATAGCCCAGAGAAAGAATGCAGGATACTGAGTCGGAGAACGCAAGAAGGGAAAGAGAAGAATTGAACGATTAGCGAATCCCTCAGGATCTTTGATCCTGAGGAATTGCTGCTTTAACTTATCTTTTGATTATCTAGATACCTCCGTCATTTCTGTTATATAAAGGCACCACGCCATTGAGCGGGGGGATGATTGTTTTTGTAATTCTAAGTTTCAGAACCAACTGTGATCATTGAGTCTCGCTGAGACCTGACTTTGTTATACTTTTGTTGATGCGATTAATATAAAAGACTTGGTGTTCATTTCGTCTCTGCATCTGGAGTAACTTAAGGCAGTGTTCCATTGGCAGCCAAGGGCCCAGCTCCGAAGGACACTTGCTTTTGTATTATACTGTGATTTGTGTGTGGTTTGTTTATTTCCATTACTTAAGTAATCTGATACATCTTTTATGTGATATACTATGCTTCATTATAATTGATATCTGAATGAGTTCTTTATCTCATGTCTCTGCATTGTATAAGTGGATCTATTTGAATTGCATATCTCAGCCATTTCTGTAACGGAATGTTGGTATGAATGTTATTGTTATCAGATCCATGTGAAATAGTATTTGTAAGACTTGAAAGCAATATTACTTCGTTCAGAAACATAGCCATATCATCCATTACTCTCAGATTGCTATAGTAGAATAGAACGTGTACATACGGTTGAGGATTGCTGTTCCATTTTATTACTGCTGTTCCATTTCATTATTGCTATTCCATTTCATTACTGCTATTCCATTTCTTTACTACAGTTCCATTTCCAGACTGCTGTTCCATTTTACTTTTCGCTGCTTGATTTACCTGCCTTTGTTGTTCTTAGTGTGAGAGCAGGCCTAAGGCTGTAGTGAGCCTCAGCAAGATGCTGCTTAGCCCCAGACCTATAAGTCCATGCTCTGATTTCCTTTCTTTATCAGTTTCTAAAGGGATGGGTTATTGCTTCCATACCCTTGACTGATCAACCGCCTTGTGTGATTCTATCTTTTGGGTTAGTTTAGTTACAGCTTAGCATCTGTTTCCTTTCAAATCATTAGGACACTATACTACCGAGCATTACTCGGACAAATAGCCTCGGATTGAGCTACTCCTTGCAATAACAAAACGTTCCCGGATTGACTTATTAATGTGGGATAATTAGTGGTGTGGGAGACCCTAGTTACAGCTCTACATTTTGGCGCCGTTGCCGGGGAGGAGTAATAGCCATTTTCCCTGTACAGAGTAGTGCGCAAATCTGCTAGGGGGGAGTTGGATTTTAAAAATGGAAGGTAAGAAACTGCGTACGGAGCATGTAAAAGCCCTGCTCCACCGTCCGCTCTCTTAGTAGAATTGCTGGTTGATAGGATTTAGTAGTTTTCAGAGTGCATGACTAAGCAGAAAAAGCTAGAAAAGAATATCAAACCCCCAGCCAAACCTGAAAAAGCCAAAGGACCGGTGACCCTTGGCTGAACAACCTTCATAGACGAAATCTATAAGAAAATTGAATCTCAGCCGTCAGTCGGCCTCAGAAAGATTCATTCTAAGCAGCCTACTAGTTCCCTTCAGGCTACAACATCACCATCTGGAGCCTACGCTGAGGTGCATAGTCAGACTGATGAACAGGACTTCCAAGAAATTGAAAATCCTGTGTCAGAACGGCTGCAAGAAGGGAACTTAAGCAACCTTTGTGAAGGAGAAGGGGAAACAGGGGAAATAGAGGAACCAAAATCTCCTTCTAGGATAATCCAGCTGTTAAACAGCCCAGATAAGGGGAACGCGGCTAGAATCAATACCGAAGGCACCCCATTCCTTCAGATAGAAATCCCAGATAAGGGAAGTGTCATTAAAACAGCCCCTGCCAAGGCCGCCCCTTCTCAACCTAGGAACACCCTCCTAGAAATTCCGGAAGGATATTGGCACATATTCGATCCCATGGCGCAGAATCAGCCAAATACCCAAACTTCTACATTGCAATATCCTATAGTAGATTCTGCTGCAAATTCCCCCATGAAGGCGATTCCTCTTCAATACATCCCAACGTTTCACGGACTCACATCAGAGGACCCTGATGCATTCTTATTTGAATTCGATGTGTTATGTAGAGGGTATGATTACACCACTGACCCCCAGAAATTAAAGTTGTTCCCCTCTACTTTGAAGGGAGCAGCTCTGAGATGGTTTATGGGTCTAGGTGGTGGAGTCATAAACAATTGGGAGCAAATGAAAGAGTCCTTTCTCAAGAAATATCAGGATTACTGTAGGTCAAGAGAACTAAAAGATGAAATTTTCCAAATGACGGCCAGACCAAATGAAACTCTAGAGGAATATGTAGAACGCTTCCAGTATAATTTACAGAGATCCCCCTATGCATCATTACCTCTGCCTGATAATGTGTTGAAAACTGCATTAATTAGAGGTATGAAAGAACAGTGGATTGAAACGTTGAATATCATGGGAAAAGGGGATATTTACCAAGAGAATTTTGCTGATATCATTAATTTATACATTAGGAGTTCAAGAGGTAGCACAAGGACAAAACCAACAGAATATGATAGGTTTGTTAGAGATAACAAAATATCAACAGAAGGGGTAACACGTGTAGAACTTGGGAATTTATTAGAAAATTTTAAAATTGATATCCTAGGGACATTAAATACTCAGCTTGATATTGTGCAGGCTAAACAAAAGCAAATGGAGGCAGAGCAAAATCTGGCAATTTTCTGCCCCCGATGCAGAAGAAAACACAACCACAAGGAATGTCCGCTAGATACAGTTCAAGCATGTGCTATCTGTACGAAAGACCACCTTACTGAGAGCTGCCCCTCACTTCCTGGATTGAAGGCAGTATACAAGGAAGCAGAAGAAGAATCAGAACCAGCATACTTTGTTAACCAACGTCGCCAATGGCAACCTAGGCAATCAGGTATGTTTTCGGACCCAGCTTCTTCTTTTCAACCTCCACAGTATAATGCTCAGCAATATGGTATGTGGCAAAACCAATCTACACCCCCAGTCCCGAATTGGTCATCACAGCCGTTTCCTTCTCCGAATCCATGGATGAATCAGACAGGCCAATTCGGTTGGCTAAATTTTCCTTATACCCCACCACATTGGCAAAACAATTCATATCCTCCGCAATGGATTCCCCCTACTTCACAAGGTTCACCCTGGTAGACCAATTGGCCAAGATCGACATATCAGTCAACAGGAACTATTCCACTCCCTCAACCAACTCTGCCAGCCTTACAACAAAACCCCCAGTCTAATCTGAGACCGCAACTCCCAGCCCAACCCAATCCCAATCCTAATAATAATAGACCAGTCCAATCCATCCAAATCATAGACACATCAGAAATTGGACCTGACCTAAGGGAGTGCAATGATCTTCAGTTACGATCTGGACGTATAATAGAAACAGAGGGAGACAAAACAGTTTACATTGAAGACCAGTTACCAATAGAACAACCGCTACAACAAAAGGATGAAAGTAAAGAGCAGACCCATCAACAAGCAAGTACATCCTCTCCTCCTTTCCCGGAACGATTAGTCATACCGCGACCTGTACAAACTCCAGACTTTGACATTCTGGGAGAGTTACAAAATCTGTACATAAAGATTCCATTCCTCCAAGCCATTCAAGATATTCCTATATACGCAAAAACTATAAAAGAACTGTGCATAAAAAAATCAAGGAGGAATACAACTACTAACCCTAGAGTCCAAGTAGTTGGTACTTTATCCGACCTGTTATCAGGAAAAGAGACACCTATCAAATACGAAGATCCCGGGAACCCAATTCTAACTGTCCAAATCTATGGTCAAACCCTGACTAACGCTTTAGTCGACTTGGGAGCTGCAATCAATATTTTGACAACTTCCACCTGCCAAAGGCTTGGCATCACATCAGTATAACCTACTTCTACTTTGTTAGAATTGGTAGATCGATCTGTAGTCCGACCCGAAGGTACTCTATATGATGTCATGGTTTCCGTAGATTCCTGGGAATATCCAACTGATTTCCTGGTAATTAATCCAAAAACCCGACTAGATGGACATCCGCTAATATTAGGAAGACCTTGGCTTGCTACTGCCGATGCCTACATTGGTTTCCGGCAGGGAAACATGACTATAACTAAAGGACCAGATGTTAAAAATCTAGTTCTATATCCTCCAGCACAGCCAAGCCTGCTAATGATCAAAACCAATCAGTATCCTGTGTCATACCTTACTAACAATATCAGAGCCCCATTGACTGTACAGAAGGCTTTAGATTTTAAAGATCAAATAGAAGATGATGCCATCAATAACTTCATTAGTCAAACCGAATCTAGATCTCACACACAGTGTTTTATGATAGAGGCAGCATTTGATAGTGAGCTAGAAGAAGACCCTTTAAAAGATCCACATGACCAAACAATACCAGTAACTGTTGTTGCCAATAGTAAAGTAGTGGAAATTGAACCTGGTAAGACTCTAAATATTAATGTCAACCTTACACCAGATCAAGAAATGAAGCTTGTTAATCTGTTACAAAAATATAAGGGAGCATTTGCGTGGGATTACCCTGACATGAAGGGGATTGATCCTCAATTATGCACCCACCACATTTATATAGAGAAGGATGCAAGACCTGTTCGTCAGCCACAAAGAAGACTCAACCCCCATCTAAAAGAAATAGTAAAAGCCGAACTTCAGAAACTTTTAGATGTTAATTTTATTTACCCCATCTCTGACAGTAAATGGGTCTCTCCCCTAGTGGTGGTACCCAAGAAAAATGGGAAATGGAGGATTTGTGTGGATTACAGGGAGTTAAATAAGGCCACACAGAAGGATCACTTTCCCCTCCCGTTTATAGATCAAGTATTGGACACTTTGGCAGGAAAGAAATTTTTTTCTTTCCTGGATGGCTTCAGCGGATATAACCAAATCCAAATTGCCCCTGAAGACCAGGATAAAACTACCTTTACTTGCCCTTGGGGAACATTTGCCTATCGAGTACTACCCTTCGGCCTATGCAATGCCCCTGCTACATTCCAAAGGGTTGTTCTCAGCATCTTTGCAGACCTAATAAACGATGGACTTGAGGTGTACATGGATGACTTTACACCATATGGAGATGATTTTGACCCAGCTCTGGATACCATGGAAAAAGTCCTACAACGTTGTATCGCTACCAGACTTTGCCTGAGCCGCGAAAAATGTTACATGATGATGACGGAAGGGCTCATTCTAGGGCACTATATTTCAGCAGCTGGCATCCAGGTAGACCCTGCCAAAATTCAGATTCTTTTGCTCATCCCTACTCCCACTACTCAAACAGAGGTATGCAGTTTCCTTGGATTTTCTGGGTATTACAGACGATTTATAGAACATTACTCACGTATTGTTGCACCTCTATATGCTTTAACTGGCAATGTTTATTTCTTGTGGACAGAAAAATGCGACCAGGCTTTTAAGGAATTGAAGAACCTGCTATCAACAGCCCTAGTCCTTCGAGGACCCAACTGGAATTTGCCATTTCAAATCTCATCTGATGCCTCAGATACAGCAATTGGTGCAGTCCTGGGGCAAGAAGAGGATAAGAAGCCATATGCTATTTACTATATCAGCAAAAATTTATCCTCTGCCGAACTCAATTATACTGTTACTGAAAAGGAATTCCTGGCTGTAATACATGCTGTTAACAAATTTAGACATTATATTACAGGCTATCCTGTTGTGTTATATACAGATCATTCTGCTATCAAATATTTGGCAAATAAACCTGTTACGAATGCTAGAGTAACTTGGTGGTTGATCTTATTGCAGGATTTCGACATCACAATCAAGGATCGACCTGGCAAGGAGAACCCTGTAGCTGATTTCCTCTCACGAATACCAAAAGAAATTGAAACAGCAGCAGTGGAAGATCAATTTCCTGACGAGCACCTGTTTGCTGTTGCTGTTCGAACACCCTGGTATGCTGATGTCGCTAATTACCTTGCAGTCGGTAAGCTACCAAAACACTTAACCCCTCAGGAATGCAAGCAGATTGTTTAGAAAAGCACTCGGTTTTCATGGATTGGAGGCCATTTGTTCCATACAGGGGCAGACATGCAAATCAGAAGGTGTATTCGAGAAGACGAAATCTTCGACATTCTAAAAGCTTGCCATGACGGGCCATGCGGGGGACATTTCGCTGAAAAATGAACAGCACATAAAGTATTGCAGACTGGATACTATTGGCCTACAATTTTCAAGGATGCGAAAAAATTTGCACAAGCCTGTGACAGCTGCCAGCGAGCAGGAAAACCTGGCCAAGTCGATGAAATGCCTTTGAGACCACAATTGGTCATTGAGCCATTTGAACGATGGGCTCTGGACTTCGTTGGGCCCATCAATTCATCATCAAATCAGAGGACATACATTCTGGTGGCGACAGACTATGTTACTAAATGGGTCGAGGCCGAATCATTACCTAGGGCTACAGAAGACTCTGTGATACAATTCTTGTTCCATTTGTTTGTACGTTATGGACTTCCGAGAGAATTAATCACCGATGGTGGACCACAATTTGTTGGAAATAAATTAGTTGCAACACTTAACAATTACCATGTCCAACATAAGATCACTACCCCATACCATCCGCAGGCAAATGGGCAAGTAGAAAGTAGTAATAAGGTAATAGAATCAATTTTAACAAAGACCATTGCATCGCATCGGCGAGATTGGGCCGCTCGACTACCTGAGGCACTGTGGGCCTACAGAACCACATGGAGAAGTACTACAGGCTATTCACCTTATCAATTAGTGTTTGGAAAGCAGCCAATTTTCCCCATAGAATTCAAAATCCGGACGCTACGAACTGCACAGGAAGTCGACCTAGATCTGAGTGAGGCACAAATCAATCGATTACAGTAGATTAATGAATTGGACGAAATCAGGCTCTCTGCATTACAAAATACAACATTGATTCAACAGCAGCAAGCTAAATGGCACGATGCACTTATCAAGAATAAAGTCTTTCATGAAGGAGACTGGGCTCTGTTATACGACTCTCGGTTTCAGGATTTCCCGGGGAAACTCCAGACTCGATGGTTAGGACCATACGAAATCCAGAAGGTACACGATAATGGGACCCTTACCCTGATCACAATTGACGGTTCTGGATATGCATTCAAAGTAAATGGCCACCGAGTTCGCCTTTATCGGAAGCCACTCACTCGGGAATCCTTCTGTCAGCAGCTGCGACAAGATACTGATATGGAAATCTTAGGAGAGGAAGCGAAATCTTCCTCACCTATAATTTAAGAAATTCATTTCCATAATTTGTACATAACATCTTGTATATATGTTTCCTTGATTTTTTTTTACTTGTATTCCAAGTGTTTTTGTTGTTCCTTTGCGAAAAGGAACAACACTTGTGTTTTTTTGCTGTTCCTTTGTGAAAAGGAACAAAACTTGTGCTTTTTGTTGTTCCTTTGCAAAAAGGAACATCACTTGTGTGTTTTTTCTGTTCCTTTGTGAAAAGGAACAACACTTGTGCTTTTTGTTGTTCCTTTGCGAAAAGGAACAGCACTTGTGTGTTTTTGCTATTCCTTTGTGAAAAGGAACAACACTTGTGCTTTTTGTTGTTCCTTTGTCAAAAGGAACAGCACTTGTGTGTTTTTGCTGTTCCTTTGTGAAAAGGAACAACACTTGTGCTTTTTGATGTTCCTTTGCGAAAAGGAACAACATTTGTGTGTTTTTGCTGTTCCTTTGTGAAAAGGAACAACACTTGCGTGTTTTTTGCTGTTCCTTTGCGAAAAGGAACAGCACTTGCATGTTTTTGCTGTTCCTTTGCGAAAAGGAACAACACTTGTGTGTTTTTTCTATTCCTTTGTGAAAAGGAATAGCACTTGTGCTTTTTGCCGTTCCTTTGTCAAAAGGAACATCACTTGTGTGTTCCTGCTATTCCTTTGCGAAAAGGAACAGCACTTCTGTGTCCTGCTGTTCCTTTGCGAAAAGGAACAACACTTGAGTGCATTTGCTGTTCCTTGTCAAAAGGAACAGCATTTGAGTGTCTTTGCTGTTCCTTTCTCAAAAGGAACAACATTTGCGATTTTCCGTTGTTCCTCTCAAAGAAATGGTATCCTACGAATGAATTCTTCTCTCAGGAATGCCATTGACATGTTTTCGCCCTTATGGAGGATGCTTTGCGACCATGGTCTCCTCAATCTTTTAGATACAACAATGAACTTATGCGGTGAACATAAACCATGAGATACCGAAATCAGCACATCATAAATCGCTATCACTATGAAGCCAGTATGTATAAAAGGACAAGAGGAGGGACGTGAACTTTTCATCTTCGCTGTCATTATCATTTACCGGTGCCATTGTCATTGGTGATCTTTATCATGACGATTCCCCTAAAAATCTTTCTTTGATCCTTACTTGGGAGTAAGAACAAATGATTTATATCTATCTGTTGGGATCGTAAGACTTCTTCCACCATTCCCCGCTCTTAAGGAGTGCGGAACCACCCTTATGTGAAAATAAACAAGAGAGGTGCTCTGCAAAAGAAAAAAAAAACAAAATATGAAAATTGTCAAATGCAGGATAGGGGGTCTCATTAAGAGTCGGCCTACCATGATCATAAGGATGGAAGCGAAGTGGCATTCCCATAACGGCCACCACACCAGGGATATGGTCCGAAGGTAAATTAACAAGCAAACCTTGGAACAGGGGGTCTCATCGCGAGCCGGCCTGACCACGTTTTGCGCCTACCTTGTGAATGGCATTATGGCTATCTGGTCACCAAGCCAGCATAATGGCCTGCATTTTGACAAAGCACTCTTTCGAATATACACAAAGGATCATGGTTCCGGAGGGTGAAATAAACAACTCTGCCAAGGTTATGAACACCTGTTGGCAGCAGAGCTCTGTTAATGGCATAGAAGTCGTAATATTTACACCAGCAAGTATGATATCAAATCTTTCTGTCTCTTATATCCTTTGCATGTATCATATGTCACACCCCGATATATCTATCGCATGAATATTACCACTGATCATGGCAACGGAACTGACAATGACTACTGGAGACTTCATACAGTTGACAGACGTCCAATCCCCCGGTTCCTCATTATATCCCGCAGGCTTATATAAAACGCGATCCACCTTTTTGCCTCGGTTTCGGCATTTCGTTGTTTTTTACAACATGGCATAATTTCATATGATGTACTTGATGATTACACTCCTGACTGGCTGCTGCTCCTCTCTTTGACGGCTGTGGGCAGCCTATCAGATCGCGGGGGGGGGAAGTAACCTCATTACTCCATGGATTACGTGGCTGCATACCATTCGGGCAAGATAATGTCCGACGGCATGGTTTAACGGTATGATGATTCCATCCCACGGAGACTGCCGTCCACGATCTTTTCTTTTTGTTGCATGCCCTGTGTGATCCTTTCCAAAATTGGCATCGATCATCCCCTCTACGTCGCAAATACCGCAAACAGTTGCTGTTCCATTTCTGAGTTCCATTTCTGAGTTGAATCATGGGTGGAAAGACGGTCCGAAGCGAACCTCACAAGCTGACAGTTTCCGCTGCTGCTCGCAAAATTCTGGAAAACGCAGGATGGTTGAATTACTTCAACCGCCTGCAAGAATCAAACGAAGCAGTAGCGTTGGAATTCCTGCAGAATTTGCAGGAAAACTACTCCGTAGTAGGAGGAAAGCGGATAGAGGTTACAGAGGATATCATCGCAGAAGTCTCAGGATTACCAGCTGCTGGACCCATATGGACGCCGAAGAAGGAAAGATTACAAAAAGCTATGGAAATTTTCCAGGACGAAGGCCAAAGCTTGACAGTCAAAGGGAAAGGAGTTCTGCCGACAACACTAGGGGAACCCTGGACCGAGCTAGCGAAGACAATACAAAGCTACATCACCTGCGAAGGGAGAAAGGACGTGGTAAGACCTCGTCACCTGAAACTTTTCGCTGTTTTAAAAGGAAAATGTTCTGTAAATCTCCCTGCACTTTTAAATTCGCTACTACATGACGCAGCCCAAAGCCTGAAAAAGGCCCAGCACATAGATACAGTCGTTAGCCACCATGGGCTGATTCGGTTGATAGTGAGCCACGGTCTCACTCAACAGCAAAGCAATTGGGAGGAACTGGTCGCAATAGTCGAAGGAGGATCGGCTGCACCACCCCCAAAACATAAACAATCCTCTAGCACGCCGGAACGATTAGAGAAACGCAAAAAGTCAGCAGCAGAAAGACATGCCGCTTCAAAACGGAAACAACATCCCGATACGCCAGAACAACCAGAGAAACCCACAGAACCTGCTGGTACACCCGACCAAACTGAGAGGCCAAGAAAGTCAGGTCGGCTGGCCCGGATACGAGGAAGGTTGGAAAGAATTCAGGGAACAACGGCCCAGCCAATTGAAATTGTGGATGAACCTCCAGAATCAGAGGGAGGACCCTCTGCAGGAAATGCTGAGCAATCGGAGGCCGGGACTGACCAGCCGGAAGGAGAAATTGAAAAAGGACATGAACACTCTGAGGGAGAAGAGGCCACCAAACAGGGCAATCAGGAAGAAGAAATTTCACAGCCAGGGGGTAGCCCGTTGCAAGACCCTCCAGGTGAAGAGGAATTGGCAGCAGTTCTGGCTAATATGGGAGAATATGGCCAGGCCTCCAACACAGGAGGTGTCCCTGACGGTCCCACAGAAGAAGAATTACCCGAGGAAATGCATGCAGAAGAGGCAGGGGAAGAAAACCTGCCTGGTTATGATAATGAAATGGAAGATAACAATCCGGGACAATCTATCCCCAGGATGCCAGAAGATATCGCGGATAAAGAAGAAGCAAGCTTGAGAACCAAACCCTCTGCCGAGACAAGGGAAATTGAGAAATTAAGCAGCAGAGGTTGCTGGGCACTATAGCCAGACTCTGGCAGCAAATTCGAATGTTGAAAGCCAGTCTGAGAATACAAAAGACTGCAGGGAAAAGGAGGAGGACCACGGTAGCAAGAACCCCGAGGACAAGAATTCGCTTTGATGGTCGAAACCCCATCAGGAGACCTACTGCTGAGGAACAGTCTGCTGTTCCAAATAATAATGAGGAACAGGGTGCTGTCACAAATGACATGGAGGAACAAACTGTTGTTCCAAATAGTGCGGAGGGACAGACTGCTGTTCCATCTGGCCTTTGAAGAACGAATGGATATTCCAATGGAACAACAAGAGGCTCCGATGGTAGGAAGACCACAACAACCCTTCGTTCGCATTAAGAAGGAAACAGAAAGCAAAGAAGTCCAAACAGAAGCACCACCCTCGGGCGTAATTCGGGTCCTAAACTCCAAGCAACGTAATAGGAAGGTCCAGGTTAAACTTCCAGCCTCTACGGCTGTGTGGAAGAAGGACCCAAAAACTAGAACCTTGCATAAAATGATGAAGGAAGCCCAGCAGGAAGCCGAGCAGTTGCGATAACAGACAGTCCCCAAGGAAAGATACGAAGAGCTCCAACAGCAACTTCGAGACATCAGTCAGTCTGAGATCCAGGCCTTTGAAGGATGGCAGAAGGAGCAGGAAAAGGTTGCTAAGGTAACTCGTCGATTAGATAGTGTTGTTAAGCAGATGGACACGGTGTGTTCCTTATATAATGACGTTTTGACTTGTAGGGCCCCTGCTAAAAATTATGCTTTATTTTTGCTTGAACGATATCTGAGATTAAAAATAAAAGCCATTAGGGCAGGAGCACCTATCCATATCAACACTGTTAATGATTTTATAGACTGTTGCAAGCACTATGGAGTTAAAGTTCAAAGGTTATTATGCGAGTTTTACCTGCACAATCTTGTGCTAGACCAGGAAACTGATTTAAATCCTGGCCCTTTTTTTGGCGATATACAATTCCAAGCCTTCATCTCATTTGGGGTTAATCAGGTGAAATGACTCAGAGCTTATAACACCTTTCAGAGACAAGAAAATAGCCTAGACTTGTGGATACGAGCTGAACCTAGAGACCCAGTGACGCTATGGAGAGAGCATAGGAGTCTTATGAGGATCCCAGGTGTCATTGAGATAATAGGACCCATGCACGAAGACTTGATACGAAATGGTCTGGAATATTTCCTTACTATTAAAGATCTTGCCCTCGATGCTGCAAAATTTCGATACCGGACCTCTAGTCCAAGCATCCAGCTCAGGGAACCATTCAAATATGAGAATTTTGAGCTGGCTGCCAGCCGATTGAACCTTTATGGGGAATGGATTCTGCAAGCAGGGCCATCCTGGTTAGGGTATCGATTTCGCAGTCCAATTATTTGGCACCCTGCACTCGGATATCAGGCCTTATATGAGATGCCTGCAGATCAAATAGATCAGTTCTTTGACCATCTAGTTGCTCATCACGGTTGCCGGCCTCCTCACGAGATCCCTTCTCCGGCCTATTCTCTCACCGCCTTGCATGTCAACTACAATGTTTTCATGAGGCCATGAAACAGGGTAAGCAGGGGGGTGTGTGGAGCACCTGGAAGGTATGCTTTTGACTAGCAATCTAGTGGTTTTTCAATAATAATTGTAACTTTTTCTGCATTATGAGTTCAAAGAAGATAAAGGGTTTTGATAAAATGTGCAACAATAGATAAAGAAAGCTCAAGTGCTAATAATTGACGTTTTCTATGCAGGAAGACATGGGAACAAAGGATCGACGATTGAAAGCAAGAAGCAAAGGGAAAATAACTACTGTCCCTCCAACGGGGAACCAGATGCGGACAAGATCAAGTAAAATTAGAGCCGAATAGCCCAGAGAAAGAATGCAGGATACTGAGTCGGAGAACACAAGAATGGAAAGAGAAGAATCGAACGATTAGCGAATCCCTCAGGATCTTTGATCCTGAGGAATCGTTGCTTTAACTTATCTTTTGATCATCTAGATACCTCCGTCATTTCTGTTATATAAAGGCACCACGCCATTGAGCGGGGGGACGACTGTTTTTGTAATTCTAAGTTTCAGAACCAACTGTGATCATTGAGTCTCGCTGAGACCTGACTTTGTTATACTTTTGTTGATGTGATTAATATAAAAGACTTGGTGTTCATTTCGTCTCTGCATCTGGAGTAACTTAAGGCAGTGTTCCATTGGCAGCTAAGGGCCCAGCTCCGAAGGACGCTTGCTTTTGTATTATACTGTGATTTGTGTGTGGTTTGTTTATTTCCATTACTTAAGTAATCTGATACATCTTTTATATGATATACTATGCTTCATTATAATTGATATCTGAATGAGTTCTTTATCTCATGTCTCTGCATTGTATAAGTGGATCTATTTGAATTGCATCTCTCAGCCACTTCTGTAACGAAATGTTGGTATGAATGTTATTGTTATCAGATCCATGTGAAATAGTATTTGTAAGACTTGAAAGCAATATTACTTCGTTCAGAAACATAGTCATATCATCCATTACTCTCAGATTGCTATAGTAGTATAGAACGTGTACATACGGTTGAGGATTGTTGTTCCATTTTATTACTGCTGTTCCATTTCATTATTGTTGTTCCATTTCATTACTGCTGTTCCATTTCTTTACTGCTGTTCCATTTCCAGACTGCTGTTCCATTTTACTTTCCGCTGCTTGATTTACCTGCCTTTGTTGTTCTTAGTGTGAGAGCAGGCCTAAGGCTGTAGTGAGCCTCAGCAAGACGCTGCTTAGCCCCAGACCTATAAGTCCATGCTCTGATTTCCTTTCTTTATCAGTTTCTAAAGGGATGGGTTATTGCTTCCGTACCCTTGACTGATCAACCGCCTTGTGTGATTCTATCTTTTGGGTTAGTTTAGTTACAGCTTAGCATCTGTTTCCTTTCAAATCATTAGGACACTATACTACCGAGCATTACTCAGACAAATAGCCTCGGATTGAGCTACTCCTTACAATAACAAAACGTTCCCGGATTGACTTATTAATGTGGGATAATTAGTGGTGTGGGAGACCCTAGTTACAACTCTACAATTTTAAACCATTTGATCCCGATCTATCCTTAGATCTTTTTCTCCATCAACCGGTGAGATCCCTCTTTAGCTCAGATCCAGATCTGCACCATAACCCAATCATAGTATTCCAGATCTAGCACTTTATCAGATATTCAATAATTCAGATGATGCTTTGCCAAATGATCTCCTTCCTCTTTTATAGCCTTAGTCCTTTCTCAATACCACGGTCCAAAACCATAGGATCGAAAAACTGTTGGACTAATACCATGAACCAACCATGAAAGTGCGTGAGATCAAAACTTTTGGATGCAATACCACGGGCCAAAACCATAGGATCAAAAATTGTCGGACTAATACCATGAACCAACCATGAAAGTGCGTGAGATCAACACTTTTGGATGCAATACCACGGGCCAAAACCATAGGATCAAAAACTGTCGGACTAATACCATGAACCAACCATGAAAGTGTGTGAACTTTTCTCTTGCATGAAAGTGCGTAAACTTTTCTCTACATGAAATAAACTTTTCTCTGCATAAAAGTGCGTGAACATTTCTCTACATGAAATAAACTCTTCTCTGCATAAAAGTGCGTGAACTTTTCTCTACATGAAATAAACTTTTCTCTGCATAAAAGTGCGTGAACTTTTCTCTACATGGAATAAACGTTTCTCTGCATAAAAGTGCGTGAACTTTTCTCTACATGGAATGAACTTTTCTCTGCATAAAAGTGCGTGAACTTTTCTCTACATGGAATAAACTTTTCTCTGCATAAAAGTGCATGAACTTTTCTCTACATGGAATAAACTTTTCTCTGCATAAAAGTGCGTGAACTTTTCTCTACATGAAGGAAACTTTGTTGCACTATAATTTATCAAATAAATTTGCTGGACTATAATTTATCATTTGTGTGATTTGCCATCAAGGACAACACTTGTCTCATAATGCCAACAATCTCCCCCTTTGGACTTGTCATACTGAGAATTGTCATCTGATATATATATAAGTGAGTTGATCTTCTATGAGTTTTTTGCCATCAAGTACAACACATGCATCATAATGCCAAAAATATCTCAGTCCCACCTATATATAGGATTCTCTATGAGACAGTTCCCACTCATGATTATCGAAATGTATCCCTATCATATCTAGAACCTACTCAAACAAGTATTCAAAGAGATTATTCAACTTGTCTCACAACTAGTTATGCCAATAACATCGTAATCAACCTCGGTTGTGCTTAAAGTGATGAGATTTCATCCAAAAAATATCATGGCATATCTCATACTACAGAAACTCCTAGATGTGCGCAATTTATCTATAACAATCCAAAACAACATCAGTACATCCATGTAGTCACATATCATAGGAAGGATATATCATATCAAAAAATGATCATCACATGTGTTATCACTTAGGGAAAATTATGGCTCCGGGAAAAACCCTCAGGTAACCTCAAAACCTCTTTTAAGTTGAAAGTTGGCCCTTCAACCCAGAGAGTGATCTCTCTGTAAAACTCAACTACTCTATGGTCATTGTAGTAGAAGGTTTCACAATTGAGTTCGGTGGCCAGATTTAGATCATAGGATAAAATTGGTTGGGTAGTTTACAAAACATACCATTGGGCATGGAGTCTAGTTCTAAACAAGTAAGGTTATAGATCTAATGAGAAAGCTATAAAAAGCATGATAGCAACAAATCCTTTGACTATTTGAGAAATTGGAAGAAAAGAATTGAAGTGAGACAGAGTTTATAACTGACTGAGGCAACAAATACTAATGGATGATAAATACAAGAAAGGAACATAAATGAAATCCAATCATAGATACTATCATTTTCAGACATGAAAGAAATTTTGTATAACAAAAAGGAAACTGACAAGGTGTTATGCTCTTGACCTGAGAGAAGATGCCAGAATATTGAATATATGAAGAAAGACGACCTAGAACATAAAACAAAATAAGAAATAACAGCATGTATTTTATTATTCAGAGATGAAACCAATGTTCACTTGCCTCTTTGAGGAGGCAACCTCCAATAGAGCAAGGCTTGATTACAAAATAAGACATGACGCTCCTCAGTGGGGAGTGTCTATCCTTTATATAGGATTCATACATGCAATACCATGGGTTAGTACCATGGTTCTCTTAATACCATCTATCTAATACCATGGCCCATTTGCATCTAACTATGGTCCCTTTATTTAAATGCAGGTCAATCACTTACAATTATTAATATGGGCTTTATTAAGTATTTAACTAACTATAACTATGACTTGACCCTATTACATAAATAAGGGGGTTAGGGTTGGACCCTAACATGCCCTCCCTCATAAAAACAGCCTTGTCCTCAAGGATGAAGCTACGGAAACTGCTAAAGAATAGCAGCTGGTTCCAAGGTTGCATCTTCTAGAGTGGTGTCTTTCCAGTTGTCGAGGACTTCCTTGATCATGCAACTGTGCAAATGTTGTTATCGTTTGTCAAGGACCTATTCAGGTTGGAGCTAGATTGAACCTTCTTCATCCAATTCAGGTAGACTGGTTTGAATTCTGCAATTGTTCCCCACCACTTTATTGAGGCATGATACATGGAAGATGGGATGGATTTTTGCAGTGGGTGGCAAGGCTAGCTTGTAGGTGACTTTGCATTTGCGCTAAAGTATTTGATAAGGTCCGTATAATTTTGGTGATAATTTATGGTGACCCTTGTCTTTGAAGGATGTTTGCTAGTATGGTTTCAGCCTCAAGAATACCTGATCCCTTTCTTGAAATGTGTGCTCCAAATGATGTTGGTTTTCCTGTTGCTTCATGTGATTTTGAGCTTGATGGAGATTATCTTTGAGATGGACTATCATGGTTGCACGGTTCCATAGGATTTGATCCACCGCTTGCACCTTAGAGCATCTCGAGATATAAGAAGTAGGTGAAGGGGGGAGTTGACCATAAACTGCTTCATAGGGAGTCATCTTGGTGGCAACATGATAGTTAGTATTATAACACCATTCAACTAAAGATAACCACTTTACCCATTGATGTTTCTTTTCTGAAGTGAAACACTTGAGGTATGTCTCCAAACATTTGTTGACGACTTCAATTTGACCATCAGTTTGGGGATGATAGGAAGTACTTAGTTGTAGTTGGGTTCCTTATAGCTTGAAAAGTTCCTACCAAACATTACTGGCGAAGATTGGGTCACAATTAGACACAATGGAAGTGGGCATGCCATGCAATTTGAAGATCTGGTCTATGAAAGATTGAGCCACCAAAGTGGGTGTAAAAGGGTGGGGTAGGGCGCAAAAATGAGCATAGTTATAAAGTCTATCCACAACCACCATGATGACTAACTTGTTGCCTAAATTCAGAAGACCAATAATGAAATCCATAGAAACATCCATCCAGATTGAGGTAGGGATGGGAAATGGTTGTAAAGTGCCTAGGGACTTGATTATTTCTCCTTTGTGGTGCTGACACACAACACATTTAGCTACGAAAATAAGAATTTCCGTTTTCATGCCTATCCAAAAGAAGGAACGGCGAGTGTGAGAATAAGTCTTCTGAAAGCCTCCATGGCCTACAGTGGAATATGAGTGAAACTCTGTCAAAATGCGCGTTTTGAGGGTCGATGTCGGTGGTATCACTATTATGTCCTTGTAGCGAAGAATCTCATCCTTCCAAGAGTAGCCCGCTATCGAATTAGGATCTACTCGCAAGTTATTAAAGAGTTGGGAGAGCAAAGGATGTGAAAACCATTCCTTGCGAGCTTCTTCAATCCAATCTGGAATGGGAAGAGAGATTGCTAGTAGGGTGCTATCCTCCTTAAATCGGCGTGATAAAGCATCCGCTATGACATTTTCGAACCCTTTCTTGTAAATTATCTCATAATCATATCCTAGCATTTTGGCTAGCCATTTATTTTATTGTGGCGAGGATAAAAGTTGCTCCAAAAAATATTTAAGGCTCTGATGGTCTGTGCCGATTTGGAAACACTGCCCCAATAAGTATGGTCGCCAGGTATCCACTGCATGTAAGATGGCAATCATCTCCTTCTCATAGGTAGATTGTCCTAGATGTTTCCCTCTTAGTTGTTGGCTAGTGAAGGCCAAGGGTCGACCTTCCTGCATTAAGACAACCCCAATACCAGTACTTGAAGCATCACATTCAAACACAAAAGACTTGGTTAAGTTAGGTAGTGCCAATATGGGAGTGGAACACATGGCCTGTTTGAGAGCTGTAAATGCTTTTTGTGCTTCATCAATCCAGACGAATGAATTTTTCTTGAGAAGGTGAGTGAGGGGCCTAGCAATGTGACCATAACTGCAGACAAATTTGTGATAGTAGCCGGTGAGACCTATGAATCCTCTCAAACTCTTCAGGGTCTTTGGTTGGGGCCAATCTTGCATTTCTTGGATCTTTTTGAGATCCACCCTGACACCTTCACGCCCCACAATGTGGCCCAAATACTTGACTTCTTTCATGCCAAAAGAGCACTTGGACAATTTGACAAATAATTTATGCTTCCAGAGCAGTGGCAAGAGTAGGTCTACATGTTGAAGATGTTTTTCCCAGGTGAGGCTATAGATGAGAATGTCATCAAAGAAAAAAAGGACAAGTTTTTTGAGATATGGTTTGAGCAAGTGATTCATGAGGCTCTGTAAAGTGGATGGGGCATTACAGAGACCGAATGGCATGACCAGGAATTAATAACGGCCTTCATGTTGAAAATAGCAACAAGAAATGATAAAAATAGAATCCAGAAATTCCAATTTTAATTTGTCCTTGAATTAAAATTGTGAATTAAAATCGAATTTAGTCTCACCAACTACTTGGAAATAATTAATTAATTCATTATGGATTAATTAGTTGCAGAAATTCAAGTTAGAAGTCTTTATGAAGTCATGCAAGATTTATCCCTTAAATTAAGGAGATTATCCATTAATTAAGGAGATAAGATTGAGTTATATTTGAGTTGTAATTAGTTAACACAGTTTACTAAGTTAAGTCCAGTTAAATTAGTTCCAAACTGTTTGAGGAACTAATTGTGAGTTATCAGTCAGTTGATGCATGCATGCACTCAACTAGTGTACTCTAGATACTGAAGATTCCCTCATCAGTAACTCATGCACGTCTATTCTGAGAAATACCTAGTTGAGCTAAATGTCAAGGACAGTGTACTATCAGTTGCATGTTTTCTCTTATAAAGGAAACTCATGCATGTAGAAGGACCAAGGTTCCTTGAGGATTGCGTAGTTCTGACAGTGTGTTGGAGCAGTGTTCCATTGGGTGGAGGAGAATCATCCACTAGGAACAACGCAAGGAAATAAGAGCTTGGAGGGCAGAGAGGGAGGCTTGTGAGAAGCTTTGATTGCCTGTGAGCATCCAGGAGGATTGTACTGAGAGCTAAGGCTTTGTATAATTCTTATGTATTTCCACCTTGTATGATAATACAGATAGTCGGGTTTTTAGTTGAGGCTTTCCCAAAAGTATTTTCATGTGTATTGTGTAATTATTCTTCTTCTTATGGTTATACTGTCTAGCTTGATATTTGAGCTTCCGCAAAGAAAATTGATGTATAAGTAGGTTATAGTATTTTTCTCTAGTTATATTGTATTATCGAGTTAATCTACAGTCAAATTTTCGACATAGTTTTAGAGTGAGATTTGTAGAGAATTTGTAGAATTTCTACATGGTATCAGAGAAAAGTTTATCAGAGCTATGAATAGTATACTGAGAAGAGAATTTGAAGTTGGAAGTTCGGGGTTGCAGGTGCAAATCGAATTCATATCATACTTCAATTGATATGGGAAATTATGCAACTAATTGCCCATTGAAGAAGTCCAATAAGGGATCCTTAGAAGGATTGGAAGGTGGGGCATTAGCCTCTCAATTCGAAATGGAATTTACCCTCATCACATGCACGGTTTCATCAATGATGGGTTGTAGTTGGTATCTTGACAATGGAGCCTCATTCCACATGAATAGTGATAAAAAGTTATTCAGTGCCTTAGAGGAGAAAGACCTCAAGATGCACATAGAGATGGGTGACGATGGAAAGTATAGTGTTTCAGGAGTGGACACGGTTGCTTTTCAGAGGGAGCATGGAGCTCCTATCACCTTGATAGATGTGAAGTATGTTCCTGGACTGAAGAAGAACTTGGTATCGGTTGCAATGTTGGAGGAAAAAGGGTACGATGTTGTCTTTAGTAAGGGAAAGGTTTTCCTTACACACATCACCAAGAGACAGGTGAAACAGATCGGTCCATGAGTTAAGAACATGTATGTTCTTGAGGTTCAAGATGCATGCAAAGCCTTGAGGAGAAAGGAAAATTTTAGAGACTTGGTGGTTGAGAGGGAGAGTAAATTACCTCTCAACATGTAGTCCCAAAAGAAGTCTCAGATGATTGTGGAGGAGCCACAATTGGAGAAGTAGAGAGGAGGCCGAGTGAAGAGATCCACTCATGTAGATACCTCCATTAGGGGGGAATTTCGATCCAAGTGGGTAGAGGAATCACATGCATCCATACCTCCAAGTGTGAGGTGGGTCGATGTGAAGTGATAGTCCCAAGAAGGCTGAAATTGGGTAGGGTCCATTGAGAAGTTGTATCTTATGGATCGTACCTTGCTACGAGAGCCCAAAGTACATAGTAGCGAGAGGAATCAGTGGGATTGATGTAGTCATAGATCAAAGTGACAGAGGCTAGAGCAATCAAATACTGAAGAGTGTAGAGAAGGATTGAAAACAGTTTAGAAAGGCAGAGTTAGTAGAAGTGCAAAGTTTTCAGTTGATAGAGGCAATAACAGTCAGAGACTTTGATGACAGATGCATCATATTGATTCAGGTTGGATGTTTTTTTGTTTCTAGAGTTGTTGGAGCAACAACACTAGAGAGAAATGTTGCATGCATAAAATTCCAAAGGTTCACGATCGGGATCGAGTTGAATTCCTTTCTTGTTGAGAGGGAGTGTTGAAAATAGCAACAATAAAAGATAAAAATAGAATCCAGAAATTCCAATTTTAATTTGTCCTTGAATTAAAATTGTGAATTAAAATTGAATTTAGTCTCACCAGCTACTTGGAAATAATTAATTAATTCATTATGGATTAATTAGTTGGAGAAATTCAAGTTAGAAGTCTTTCTGAAGTCATGCAAGAGTTATCCCTTAAATTAAGGAGATTATCCCTTAATTAAGGAGATAAGGTTGAGTGATATTTGAGTTGTAAATAGGTAACTTAGTTTACTGAGTTAAGTCCAGTTAAATTAGTTCCAAACTGTTTGAGGAACTAATTGTGAGTTATTAGTCAATTGATGCATGCATGCACTCAACTAGTGTACTCCAGATAACTGAAGATTCCCTCATCAGTAACTCATGCATGTCTATTCTGAGAAAGACCCAGTTGAGCTAAATGTTAAGGACAATGTACTATCAGTTGCATTTTTTCTCTTATAAAGGAAACTCATGCATGCAAAAGGACCAAGGTTCCTTGAGGATTGCGCAGTTCTGATAGTGTGTTAGAGAATTGTGTGAGAGTAGTGTTCCACTGGGTGGAGGAGAATCATCCACTAGGAACAACACAAGGAAATAGGAGCATGGAGGGTAGAGAAGAAGTTTTGTGAGAAGCTTTGATTGCTTGTGAGCATCCAGGAGGATTGTACTAAGAGCTGGCTAGCTGTGTTAAGGCTTTGTATAATTCTTATGTATTTCCACCTTGTATGATAATACAGATAGTGGGGGTTTTAGCTAAGGCTTTCCACAAAGTATTTTCATGTGTATTGTGTATTGATTCTTCTTCTTCTGGTTATATTTTTCAGCTTGATTGTTCAACTCAATCTTTAAGCTTCCGCAAAGCAAATTGATGGTAAAAGTAGGTTATAGTATTTTTCTTTAGTTATATTGTAATATCGGGTTAATCTACAGTCATATTTTCTACATAGTCTTAGAGTGATATTTGTAGAGAATTTCCAGAATTTCTACATGGTATCAAAGATGGATGTGTAGAAATTTTCTACACTTCATGAGTTCGGAAAGCAGTCTTCGAAATGTCTACTTCTTTCACACATATTTGGTGATAGCCCGAGCGAAGGTCTAGCTTAGTAAAGAATTGAGCCTGATTTAGTTCATCTAGCAAATCATCAACAACTGGGATGGGGAATTTATCTTTGATCATAAGCTTATTGAGGGCCTTGAAGTCTAGACACATGTGCCATTCCCCATCTTTCTTGAGCACCATGACCACAGGTGATGAATAAGGACTAATGCTAGGATGAATGACACCGACTTCCAGGACTTCCTTGATGATTTTTTCAATTCATTCTTTTGGGCGAAGGGGTATCGATATGGGTGCACATTTGGTGGTTGTTCCCCTAGGACCAAAGTGCTACTATGATCATGTTTCCCTCTAGAGGGTGGAAGCTCATAAGGTTTGTCAAAGACCTGTGGGTGGCTATTTAAGACCTGTTGCATCTCAGGATGAATATGAAGAGTAATGGGCTTGAAGGCCTGGATGACATTAAATTGGGTGATAACTCCATGGTGGCCCTTTTATAACAACTTTTCCATCTGATACGAGTTGATGATAGAAGGAGTACCTGCCTGGAGTTTGCAGAGGGTATGTGTGCGGTCCTTCTGCTGAAAGCTCATATATAACTCCTAGAAATCCATTATGATTGGGCCAAGTGTGCGGAGCCATTCAACACCCAAGAAAATGTCAGACCCACCCATGTTGATGGAAAACATGTGGGTCTTTAGGTGGTAATCTACCATCTAAAGTTTGATATTTTCACAGCGGCCTTCACATTTCGTTGTCCCCCCATCAGCAATTTGGACCTAGAAATTAGAGACTACTCTGACAAAAAAATGCATAGCTTCTGTGACTCATTGATGGATAAAGTTATGCATGTTGCCACTATCAATCAATACTACTATAGGGCGATGTTTAATAAAACCTCTGATTTTGAGAGTTTGTGGAGAAGAAATGCCTGCCAAAGCATTGAATGAGATAATTAGTTCTTTTGGTGTATCTGGGAGCTCATTGTGCTACTAGTTGTCCTCATCTTCCTCCTCTGGTCCCTCAAAGGGTGGGGCTACCTTAGATGAACTGTGATCAGTAGCATCAATTTGAAATAATTTGGGTTCCTTGCATTTATGCCCCAGGGAGAATTTATCATCACAGTAGTAACACAATCCTTTCTTTCTTCTTTCAGCCATTATTGCGGGGAATACCTTTTGAACCTTAAGTGTTTGGGTAGTGCCCTAAGCCTGGGTGGGATGTCCCTTGGCTATGAAATTTGGAAAAGGCGACTGGGCCGCTAAAGCACATTCCAATTTGATGGCCTTTGTGCAAGCTTCCATCCATGTGGCTGGGTGGTGCATCTAAATGTGGGATTGGATGGCGTCTTTGAGACCACTTATAAAACATTCCAAGTAGAATTCATCTCCTAGACCTACTATGTGGAAGGCCAATTTCTCAAAGGTTGTAATATAGTCATTTACTAGGCTCATCTATCTAAGCTTAGTAAGACAACCCAAAAAATTAGATTCATGGTCAAAGTGTTCATAAATGGATTTTGCGAACACCTTCCAAGTAATTGTCCTTAGATAGAATTTATAATGCCACTGCCACTATTGTCATCTTTCTTGGTCCAACTAAAGGCCTCCCACATGTAGTTTAGTTTCATCATCTACGATGTGATTCAGAGTGAAATATTGTTCCATTTGTGCTACCCATATTGACGGATTAGTGTCATCAAATTTGTACATATCCATCTTCGAAGGTCGAGCATGGGAATGTTGGTGATTTCCATGGAAGTGAAGATGATGGCTAGATTCTCCTTCATGGTCTTCTTCATTAAAAGCATATGCCTTCGATTGTAACGCTGACTTGACCTTTGTGATGGTGTCTTGTAATGTCTGGATCTTCTTCATTAACTCTGCCAAGTGTTTTTCAATGGTTTCCATCTTCTCATTAGCCATAACTTGAGCTCTGGTTTCTACCATACACAGATCTGGGTCACTTATCATCATTGTGAAAAAATTTGGGACGACCCAAAAATTGAAGCTGGCAAGTGAATGGTACCACCGCACTTAGTTCGTTGTCCTGATTCTTATGGGTTAAGTCTCTTATAAGTGTCCCAGGCAGGCCTCAATTTTTTTTTTTTAACTCTGAACGGAGTTTTACTCCCCTCTTATCAATAATGCAATAGCCAATTTCCAAACAAGCTAAGCCTGCCCAATGTCCTACAAGAATCGCCCCAGTCTATAGGAGCCACAAGCCTCCCTGCACAAATGGTCAGATCTATCTGTGAAACACTCAATTGTTGAATGTGAGTTCGACTGTGGCAGTAACCGAACCCCAGCTCCTAGATCTGAATGGTATTGTGGTGGTAGACCCTGAACTAGTGGATCAGATTGATGCAGCGGCGACATAACCCCAACTGCTAGATCTGATCTGGCGAAGAAGATGATGGGCGATCTTCAGAGAGACGAGGGAACTATGGTCTCAAGGGGTGTCAAGTGCTATAGATTGCAATATACATAAGGGTCCAACAGTAGTACTCAGCCTAATCTTTTAGGGCACTAACTAAGGAGGCTCAACTGTATCGTTAGCCGTATTGCCCGAATACCCTATCGTACGTGCAAGTAATCTCCTCGAGTGCTGTTCTCAGTGTACTATAGCAGCAACAAGACTGATGGTTTATCTACGGCGAGGTTTCGGGTGAGCCTAGGGGGCTTCCGATATACCAAGAGGGTATGTGGAAGATAGTCCGTGTGCGGTTATGTTTAATGCACTACTACTCGAAGGGGTACCCACAGGGGTTATAAGGGAGTCCAACAAGCATGACCACCTCTTGTATTTCCTGCATGCATGCCTCCCCAAATCTGCAGGTTTATGTGCTCAATGATAGATCCCATGGTTTAAAGACGCCGGAACATGTCTCTAGCCAAATTTTTTTTTGCTAAAAATGGAGATACCGCTGGCCTTGGAAAGTGCTCTAATACCACTTGTTATTCTATAGACCTGCAAGAAGATGTTAGAATACTGAATATATGAAGAAAGACAACCCAGAACACATAACAAAATAAGAAATAACAACAAATATTTTATTATTCAGAGATGAAAGCAATGTTCACTTGCCTCTTCGAGGGGGAAACCTCCAATAGAGCAGGGCTTGATTACAAAATAAAACATGACACTCCTCAATGGGGACTCTCTATCCTTTATATAGGATTCATACATGCAATACCATGGGTCAATACCATGGTTCTCTTAATACCATCTATCTAATACCATGGCCCGTTTGCAACTAACTATGGTCCCTTTCTTTAAATGCGGGTAAACCACTTACAATTATTAATATCGGCTTTATTGACTCTTTAACTAACTATAACTATGACTCGACCCTATTACATAAATAAGGGGGTTAGGGTTGGACCCTAACAAAGGGAGCTACAACACATGATTTTCCTACAAAATGGTCATTAAAAACTGTAAATATCTTCAATACTTCTCAAATATACCAAAATGAAAATATGTTTTTCAATAGAATTCCAACCTTTTCTTCTTCTATACAAATTGTCTTTGTGGAAAAGACTGCAAAACTAAAACAAGTTTCTAGCCAAACTTAATTACAAAATACAAAAATAATAATGTACTTTATCAAGTACATTCATATAGAAAACTTCCTAATCCTATCTGCATCTAAAGATCATGTTGTTGTTGGATTCATGGCTAGTGATAAGGATCAACAGGTCGAATTTGGTGAGGTGGCATCCAAGTCAATAATTTTCCATGAGCTTCTTCCTCACGAAATCTTGAAAAATAGGGTCTAGTGATGCCTTTGAGAATACAAAACCGTTATAGAGGTTAGAAAACCGAGAGAGGTTTTTCCAAATCAGTTCATTTTGGAAAAAAAACTCTTACGGGTTCATAAAATTTGTTCTCATTTTTTTGGGATATGATTTTGGAAACAATTATTGAAACAAGATTGCAAAATCCTTAAAAAAAACCTTTCAAATATACCTTTAAAGATTCCAAACTATAACACCTGTTAGAAAAATGAGAGAGGCCTTTCTAAATGAGGTCGTTGTGGACAAAAACCCCTTTTGGTTTCATAAAATTCATTTTCATTTTTCTGGAAAGTGTTCCCAAAATTATTGTGCTCTATAGGAAAAACAAAGTTTTTTAACTAGCCATTTTTATAGAAAATGCTAATAAGCCCATTGTCATCGTATTCCTGTCAATCATTTTTCTACAGATGATAAATGATAATAACCCCATTTTCAGCACATTGTTCTAAGGAAAAATAGTGAAACCATCAATAAGCTGATAATCTCACTCACAACGATTTCCCTGTTTATTACAAATAAAATGGTGACACTGAAACTGTCAGCATTTTTTGATTTTTTTAAAAACATAGTTAATGTGATAACACCATGCAAATACCTAAAAGTGTGTTTGGAAACAATTTTATGTGCATGGAGAGGCTTAGTCATGAATTGACTCAACATGTTCATTGCATAGCATATGTATGGATGGGTGTTCACTAAGAACATCAAAGCCCCAATCAATTGTCTTTACTCAGATGGATTTTCCAAATCGGGTCTTGTAACTTCTCCACACAACTTCTTGAAATTCACGTTGGACATTGGACCAACTACCACTCCTCGTGCATTTCATGGCATGGAATAACCACCTCACATGGATCCTTATCTCTGGCGATGTGATCGTTGGATAACACATGCAAGTTTTGGTCTAACGAATATCATGATTCCCAACAAGTGGTATTAGAGCATAGGTTATGAGTTCAATACACAACTGACTCGCATTGGGGAAATATTGTTGGACATTGGATAAACCAATGCTCCCCATGTGTTTTGTGACATGTACTAACCACCTCTCATGGATCAGTATCTACGGCAATGCGATTGTTGACTAATACCTATAGGTTTTGGTATAATGACAATCGTGATTCCCAAAAATTCATTTCCATCAGTGTGGGCAAGGACTTGTGTTCTATCATTCCAAATATCTCCAACAATTTCATGACATATTTTCCTTGAGAGAGGAAAATATGCCTGCGACTTTACCACACCTCAAGGCCTAGAAAGTAGTACATGATTCCAAGGTCGTTCATCTCAAATTCAGAGACTAGCTCCTTCTTACACTAGATCATCAAAGACTCATTACTTTTCAAGAATATACCATCAATATATAAAACCAAAATCAAAGGCATACCTTGGACCAATTTTAAGTAAATGTTTGGATTGTCACATCTTCCTGGCTTCACCAGGTAACTATTAATGCGGACATACCAGGCTCGGGAGGCTTGCTTTGAATCATACAATGCTATATGTAAACATAACATTGACGAAACCAATATACTTATCCTCAAATGAAATCAAATAAACTAAGTCCGATTATTAATCCTTAATTGCCAAAACAAAAATAATATCAAAGCCATTAAAATTTCCTACCAATGTCACTATCAAAACTCTTCAGGTCAAGTGACAGGTAGAGTTCTCATCCAAATATCAAGTTACAACCTTATCTATTGTAATGTCAACAACTATCATTTACCAAGCAGTATACAGCCAAAATTTATCAATCCAACCTCATGATCATAATATGAATCATATTATAAATGCATACACCAAGGATAAGTCATATAAGTTTATTCCATCCATAAAATTACTGTATATTGAATCATAATTTTTTAATTAATGTGCCAAATGACAATGATGTCAATACAAAATCATTAAGAGTCACTATGCCCATACTTTCATGTCACATCAAGGTGAATCACCATTATCAAGTACCAAAACAAATCAAAACTCTAACCTTTTATCATTGTGAATTCAATCAATCGATAAGACAAAACATATCTATAAACTATCATTCATCATGTCAAAGTTTTAAGACATCATCAGTTATCCACGACAATTTTTCTCATCTAAACTAATTCAATCCAATACTATTATACACTAACTGAAATGATGAAGTAAAGGAAAATAACATATTGATATGGATATTTCAGTCTCCTGCAAACACAAGATTAGACAAGACATTCACAATCTCTATAACAGGTCAAACATTATGTAAAACTTCCATATTTCCCTACTTGGTGCATTCTTAGTCTCATGCATAAGGATTTAAATTTTATAACCTATAGGCTCAAGCACACTTGTAGGCCTTCTTATGTGCGGTTGGAGGCCTATAACTACAATAATAAGCTTGCTTCCATGTGGTTTGGGCTTTTTGGCTTAGTGGATCCTAACCCAGGTTTAGAGTGGATTGCGTCAAACAAAACCCTACACTACTAGCCCTTTTGACATCAACCCACATAGCACAGGCTGAAGTCTCACCCCAAGCAAGTATGGGGGGATGTTGGAACCTAGTTTCCACATCCAGAGGTTAATGTGATGTCTTCTATTGTCTTAGATCTACCTTCACGCAGATCTATAAGCCCCTCAGGCCCAGCTCTGCAACTCCCTTTAACGACCTCTAGACCTTCATGAAGGTCTACGATAGGTCTTTTCGAACCCTTAATAGATGAATCATCCACTTACACACATCAGAAAATACCCCTATATCTGAGCTCGCGTTGATCTACTTGAGTATTTAATAAACATAACAGAATGTATTATAATCTTCATGAAAGTACTCAACATGCATTGTGTATAGTTAATAATACTTATCCATAGAGTCACATGTCCATAGATCAATATTTCATAAAGACTTTATTCCATCTAAGCATATATCGCAAACATAACTAATAGAAGTGATAGATAAACACAGAGATTCTTTAATAGTCTTCTTTACTGATCTTCAATATGGTATCATAGACTCAAAACTACCATGCGCACTCATCTACATGGATTCGTGCACTCAACTGCGGACACTACTCTAGGCCTCCATGCACTCAGCTACATACACTACTCTAGGCCTCCATGCAGTCAACTGTGGAGTCTTTTCCCTTCTATCTACCCACTGCTTACTTGCCCCTTTTTCCTATAGATATAGACATGCCTTAGACTCTCTAAGACACACCTATTTATAGATTTTTACATACAATCCCATGGTCTATGGACCATGGGTGGATCTCAAAATTGACTTGAATTTACATAGACAAGGGGTTAAAACCCCTTTTAACTCCTAACTATCTACATGCTCCGTGTCCACGAATTGCAGAGAATTTACATATTTTACAAAAATTTACATCAATACTTGGATTTTTAATCCCAAAACTAACCTAGGGGACCCCATCCCAACAGGGCCCCAACACAAAGGCCATGACTTGCCCTCGAGTCACTCGGCTGGCATGGCAATCTTGCTGCGAAGATCCCCCATCTCCACCTACACAACTGCAACCTTGATAGCGCTATGCATAGCTACCTACTTGACCTCTTCTATGAATTGCTCTGTAGTTGGTCCTTCTGCGATAAACTTCATCATTTTTTGTGTTTGCTGCAAGCCCGTCAGCTTCTCCTGAATGTTGGTTGATACTTGGTAAGCTTCTTCTAACCAAGGTCCCAACCTAGCCTTAAGCATAGCCTCCTTCTTTTGAGCTGCTTCTACCTGTGCGAGGAGTTGCTTCCCCTCCTGCAACTTGGTGAGGCACTGCGCTATAGAAATTGAGCACACTGTCACCCTGAGCTCATCGTACTACTTATGGAGCTTGCAAATCTCTGGAATCAATATCTGCAGGTTTGGGTCTTCATACAAGGTCATTACCGACTCCATCGCCTATTCAAACAAGGTCGTACAGTCAGCGATTGCGGCATCCAGAGTGGTCATCCCTTCCTTAATGGAGGCTCCACACTAGTCCCTGACCTCCAACGGAGTCGTAGGATGTAATTTGAGCTACAACTCCGTGATCTTCATATTGAGTTCAAATAGAACTCGCCCAACTTCAACCTTGTTACAGATCCATTTGGGCACATCAATCCCATCACCCAGATCAGTGTTTTAGGGCTCACCAAACCCTAATTTCAGGTGCTTCATACCCTAAACAAGTCACCCCTTTGAATGCCTCCTTCCTAGACAGTTTCAGGACTTGAAGACATCTAGAAATAGCCTCTAGAGGGACCATTGCAAGTAAGCCCTCGTAAAGGTGTGTTGTAGAGCAGTTGAGTCCACTGCCAGGGTGCTCTACAGAGCACTTAGGTTTCCTTTCACCTGCGCTGGGTGAGATTGAGTGAAATTCACATATGGTTTGGGGAATATTCTTATCTTTTGGAGTCATCTAGAAGGTTCCATCACTTATCAACTCCTATGAGCTCAAAAATGGATGAGGAATGAGTTAAGGTGCATCCTATCCTCTCATCCCTTCCTCCATGGAACTAATTCTAAGTATGGAAGGCCATTCAATGCCACCATTTATGAAAAAACCTCCTTCATCTTCCTATAAATTGACCACTCATCTAAGTGATAAGGGCTGGATTATGTTGAATTGTAAGGAGATAATGTTGCTATGAGATTTGGCTTTGAAGCAAGTATTGTAATGCTACAAGTTTGTCATGCTTTTGATGTGATGTGGATGAGATCCAAGCTGGAGGAATGGATTTGAATCAGACACCAATGGTTGTAATTCCTTCTTCTATTTAATAAAGTGTTTGAACCTTTCTCCCATATGTTTGTATTGTTTCATAATGCTTATATGTGTGAATTTTATCTGATTCCTTTCACTTATATTCAATAGATCGTGTGCTTTGATCAATTCTTTGTTTTCTGTTGTGTTTACAGGTACTTCTCAAGTGTATTAAGTACGGGAAGGAGCGACGGGATCAATACAAGGGAGATGAGAGAAAAGCGGAACAACATGTAGGTCTTCTCATCTTCTCATCTTTTCTATTGCTTATAGGAAAAGACTAAAACACTTTAAACTATTGTTCTAGATACAACTACTTATCTAGGGAATTAGTATTTATCTGTAGATACCAAATTCTCCAAAAAAAATTGGTGACTCCACTGGGGAAGATCCTCTTTCCTAGTAGGTTATCCACCTCCTAAGACATCCTTGCAAACCTTATTTGTGTTCATAAATTGTAATTCAGCTCTTTGCATTGAAAATTGGTTAAAAATGTGTCAAATTGCCTCTTGAAATGGCTTATTGTCACCAGCGCAGGCTTGTGAGGGACACAATGCATTGCAGAGCACCCCTGGCTTAGGGACAGTGCTCTGAAGTGCACTGTCTCACACTCTGGGCCGCACTGATCCTCCTAGGGTCAGTTTCCCACCTTTGGAAAGTGTTTTTGCCGACTTTTCTCTGTTTGTTTTTTTGCTGATTGATCAATGAATGTTATGTCTCAGAGAACAAGTTTCTATCTCCTTGTCTATCCCAACCTTGATTTGATTGATTAATGTTTCTTAATGTTTTCTTTGTCGTTATCGATTGATAGTCAAAGTTAGGATATATTTGATTAATCTTCATTCGAAAGAAAGTGTCGTAAAGTCTTCTCTTCCTTTAAATTAGAATTGTCGTAAAAGTCTTCATTCTTATGAACTATTGATTTATTTTATGTGCATATTTCCTTTGTTCATATTCACATTAAGGAAATAGAAAAGAAATACATGCATGTTGCATTGAAAAAGTTTGTGTGTGCTCATAGGAATAATTTAGGGAAATTGCATTAGATTGCGCTCTTTTCTCTTTGATCGAAAGAAATCTGATTGCTCTATCCCTAAGTAGCTAGGATTTTCATCATTAAATTGAATGGAAAGAATTCTTATCATAATAGTTTCACTCCTAGGAATTTCATAATACATCATGTGGTGAACTTGAAAGGAAAATTCCTAAGCAAGATCAACTTAAAATTAGCATCAATTTACCTAATGGAGCATTGTCATTAACGAGAACATTTAGTGTTTCTAGGCTAGAGACGTGTTATGGCATTGTAAAACAAAGCAGTTGTTGCTAAATTCTCTGCAATACATCTGGAGTGTGATACCTCATTCCATGTACATGAGTATATCATAGCTCGTCCACATAACTTCGGGTATATAGGGCGGTGTTACAATACGTAAAGTATATGGGAATGCTCTCACTGTGCAGTTTTGCATTAGACAACACTTATACGGACTGGGCCTCCACGTACCTTTGGGTATATATTGGAGGAAAACACTAGGTTTCTATCTATCCTTAAGTAACTGAGTCGGACGCCTTGTACACTGTGATACACAGAACACAACATTCGGGGAGATTGCCTGCTCGTAATTCTTGGTTCACCAGGAGGTATTCTACAGTTCACAGTTGCTTGGTAAACATTTTTCCTTGCTTGCCCCTTTTTGTTTATTTATTTTTTGATAATAAAATTAATCAGCAATCATGGAGGAACATCAACCCTTACCCCGTCGTTCGCAGAGAGCAGTGAGCAAACTGCCCTTGCCACCTGAAGCTACACCTATTCAGTCAAAGTGATCTGGCCTAACTGAGTCAAGTACATCAAGAAATTCTAGTTCTTCATTTGAATTACCTGAATCATCTATTCCAGTAAGTACTGAGACTCCAGTTACGCCAATCATTTCTGGTACATCCATTTCTGAAGGAGAATTTTCACAATTGCCTGAGGACATTAGCACTAATCCTAGTAAAATAGTACTGAAGTTGTTCAACAACAAGTTGATCCTCAACTTGAAGTTTCTCAACAAGAAATTACTTCTGAACTTGAATTAGTTCAACCAGAAGTTAATCCAGAACCTATCACAGTTCAAACAGAAGTTACATCTAAACCTGAAGTTGTTCAGGAACCTCTTTCTGAAACTATTGTTCTTTTACCCGAACATCTAGACTTTGAATTTGAACATTCAGAAGTTGTTACTTTACCGAAAGACAATCAACCGGTTACCCCTCAGACATCAGTAACTACTGAAACTTCAACTTTATCAACACCAGAAATATTTTATGGACCAGACGGTGAAGTTCTTCCACCGAGTTTAATTTCTATAGAGGAAGAATTGGAAGAAGATTCTACACCTGGAACCCCATTCCACTTTGGATCTAGGCTTTATCTTTACCCTCATACTCCTCATTTTATCACTCTATTTGATCCTGCTTATTTTGAAGTACCCGTTGATTCTTTAAGACAACTTTTGGGTCAGTTAACTATGGCTGAACAACCGTCAACATCCTAGACTATATCATCTAATGCAGCTGTGGCAAAATCTTCTATTGCAACTTCTTTGATGTTTTCTACCACACCTAAGTCGCACCTATATGGTGAATCATCCACCCCGGTTGGTTACCAATATTTATCTGGAACCCACTTAGGGTTTGCTTCTACATCATGGTCATCATCCATGTCCTTCAACCAGAATTCTACCTAGTTCTTCTCTAACGGGAACTCAATAGTTTGATCCTGCATATCAACATCAAGCTGGGAAATCTGGTCAACAAAGACCTATGTATCCATTAAATACTCGATTGCCACCATATGGAGAGCAATATGCTTATTCACCTTGTTAGCACTCAGGTTGTTCCCTTTGACTCCGAAGGGAATACGGCCGAGGTAACCACTAACCAATCTTTTGGCCACAGGTCCTAGCCTACCTGTAACCAGAGAGGGCTCTCTCTGTCTGATTTAGCTCTGTTTTGATGTGGTTTTAGGCTAGTTATGGTGCACAGGGTTTTGTTTTGAATTTGTTGGGATGATGATTTCAGTCAGAACAGGTATGTTTTTGCAGGATGATCTAGGCCATTGGGCATGGAGTCCATGATGGTTAATTGCTGGAAGTGTCCTTTTGAGGAAGAGGTTATGCTACAGAGCCAGACAAGCATCTATGGAACAATTTTTTCAAATCTGTAATATGATGGGATGAAATCAGGGAGTGAAAGGCAACTAAGGATCTTTCAGTGAACTGATAGGGGGAATAGTGGGAGCATTACTTAGGAGCATTTAAGAATTCCTGAATAACATTCATATTGATAGAACAAATACAAACATGAGCAATTAAGAATTCATGTTTATGATTAATTCTGAAGAAAACACATTTAACAACAGAGATTGAGCATAGGGTGTAGTCAAACAATTCCTGTACTATTCTTTTTCTCTATTGCTAAGCTAGTGAAACACATATATGAGTTAAACAAACATAAAAAGACAAAACATAGTTCAGGATAACTTATTGTTCCATTAGACAACACAGGAATTCTGTAGCAGAACGCAGATCATCATTTAGACATCAAACAGTGCAGAGATAGTGAACTTTTCCAGCCTTTTGTATTAGATAGTCTGAAAATATACAAAACAGTGTCTCAGAGAGAAAATCACCAACCCCAAATACGTTGTGTGGGGAGGTATATATACAAAATTTTGGTACAAAAATATCTAGCTGATGAGTTAATGGCTCATAAATTCTATGCCAACCCCTGAGGAATTACAGCTGAGAGAGTAAATGCTGAAATAACTATTTAGTGCATTAGCTGTCCATCTTTGTCAGAAAATATTGACTTTTGTGACCCATTGAGTCGGCTGGAGCCGTGCTGTCCAAAATTTGCGCGTTTCCTTTCTTTGGCTTGCTGTCCCAGTACTTGGCTGAGTCATTATTCTCACCCGCCCTGCCTGCTGTCTTCATGCTGCATTAATTTTTGTTGACCTGAAGCTGATTAGAAGAGACCGAACTGAGATTAGTGGGGCAAAATTTGCAGCATGGATTGCCACCAATCCTCCTTAGGCAGTTGGTGTCTTCGTATTTTTATTAAAGTTTCATCTGCCTCTGTGTACCTGTAAAAATTTGGTGGGACCTCAAACAAGTGATTAATTTCATGCTCAATGTAGAATAAATTTTCTAGCTTGTTATAGAGGCTCTGCCCTGATGGAGGTCCTGCTTCTTCAGAAGTGCTAGTGGATGCTGTGATCTGATTTGCAATAAAATTGGTCATCCTAGTGGCATATTGCTCACGGGTGAGCAGTCTTCCTGCGCCGGTCAATAGGCTGGGCAATCCTTTGTCTTGCAATGCTCCCATTTTAAGCTTGTAGTCATCCACCTCAGCCTGCATTTCCTGACATTTTCTTTCCAAAGTTTGCACAAAATTTCTGAGGGTCAGCACTTTTTTAGCTGTTAGAACAACATCTGTTCTACTGCTGATGTTTAGGGCTGCCAACTCCTCCTTGGTGTGATTGTTGAGGAAATGTATCATCCTGTTGGCCTGCTCAGGCATATTCCCTAGTGCTGTTCTGGCCTTCTGGCTTTCAACTTGTGCTTGGCCTATTAACTCCATCTGCTCATGCACTGTTTTGATTGACTTCCACTGTTTGGTAATAGAGTGGTCAATCCGGGTCCACAAAATCTTGTTTATCTCTGCCAGAGTATTCTCTAAATTTAATTCCTTTTCCAAGGCCTTTGTTTTGTCCTTTAGGGCCTTAATCTCTCTGTTCTACTCTGCTACTGTCATTTTGGATTTGTCATATTTTGTTTCCAGCTCAACCAATCTTTCTTTGGCTTGTTTGATCTCTATAGCCTGAAGCTCCAGCTCTTTGACAGCTTTGGTCAAATCATCCATGTTTATGCTAGCCTTAGGAGCTGTTGTTGTTACCGCTGCAGCATCTGTAGTTGTTGTAGCCGTTGGAGGGGTCACTGCTGCCTCTGTAGTTGCTGCAGTAGTTGGGGCAGTTTGAGGAGGTTGGGAGGTTGATTCTCCATGTTTGTCTTGCAGTGCTTTCTCTAGCTCCCCTTCAAAATCAATTACTCTTTGGTTCAGCTTCATCATTAGATCCAATTGATCCTCAGCTTCCTTTTCTTTCTGCAATTCTGATGTTTGAGGGTGCTCAGTAGGAAGCAATCTCAATCTCTTCTTCAATGCAGCAATGTCATCATCCTTCTTTTTCATAAGGGCCCTCACACCCTTAAGATCCTTAGGATCATGTCCTAAGTCCAAAATAATGTCCTCCAATGTTTTGATTCTATTGGCTTTGGCTATGGAGGACATTCTCTCTAAATCAAGCTGAGTATTAGTGTTCTTCAGTGATTCCTTTAATTCATGTGCCATTGTGGCCCTGTCTACCAATGTGGCATAGACCATTTCCCCTGTTTGCTTATGCAGTTCTATCTGATCCATGGGGTGAATGTCTTTTGCCATGACCTCCAACATTGTTCTAACATAATTTGCAGTTTAGTGAGGCTACTGTATTTTGGGTTTAAAATGGCTGAGGATCATCTTTTCCTCTTTGATATCATATGCTTCCATCAACCTTTCTTGTTTGGCCGGTGTTGCCTTGAGAAATTGGTCATATAACTGCACTCTTAGCAGCTCATTTTGTGCCTTAATTTCTTTGAAGGTGGCCTTGGTGCTAGATGGCTTCTTGCTTTGCTGAGTGGAGGAGGACACCTCCATGCCATGCTATCTTTCTTGCTCTTGTTGAAAAGAGCTTGTGGCTGTTTGCTGGCTATCTTCTTTATCTTTCCTTGGACTTCCAAGGATTTCTTCTATAAATGGAGAATCAACCTTTTGCCTTTTGGCTTCAGGTTGCTGAGTGGATCCACTAGCAGGTGTGGACTCCTCTCGGTCTCGTTTTTTGCCTCTTTCCTCATGTGTAGGAGTCTGCAAGGCAGGCACTGTTGGTGCCTCTGTTTGTTGTGGAGGAGTCTGTTCTTGCTGCTACCCAATTGAAGAAGCAGGCTGCTCTGTGACCACTTCTTTTTCTGCACCCATTATCCCCTTGCCCTTTTCTGTACCTGTTGCTGATGTAGATGGCCCCTGGGTGGCTGGTGTGGATGCAGCAGTGGATGTACCTTCTCCAATTTGATGTGGCTGTTTGAAAGTTACCTGCTGCACAGAATCTAAGTCAAGAGTTTTTTCTAAATCCTTGACATTTTTCTCCATTATTTCCTCTTGAGTTAATTCCTCAACTAATGTGCCTTGCAACCACTCATCTTGATTGGCATACTGCTCAATTTGTGGATATTTACAGTGATCATAACCTAGCAGCCTGTATTTGACTCTTCTAGCACTGATGAAGCCTTCTGGGTCATAAGGGACCCACCAGAAGCTCCTCTTTAGTTTGTATTTATCCCTGAGAATTTGATCAGCATCTTGCCAACCTTCTTTCTTGTTCATGATGAAGGGGCCTAGATGATCTTTGAATTTGAGATGTGCCTTTTTCTTGGCACTATGAAAGTGGGTGAGGTCAGAACTAATGAGTTGTCTATAGTATTCCAAGGCGAACAATCTCATCGGTACATACCTTGGGAGCCTGTAAGGACAGAGCTCACAGCCATAGATTCTGATGACCGTATGGTTTTGATATAGGTACCAATCACCTATTTTATAACTCTTGGACAGCTACACGGTCTTCTGAATCTCAAATGATAGTCTGGGAGGAGGGGATCTCATTAAGAGGCAAGAGACTGGGTAAAAAAATTGGTCAACAAACTCACAGTAAGAATATGGAGAGTCTTGAACTTGGTGGAAAACTGATGACCAAAAGATGACAGACCTCTTCTCTCCCCTAGAATCCAATTTCTTGATGGGGCATTGGAAGATTTCAGACTGATAATCCATGAATAAGTGGTAGATATATGATGAATATTTAAATACTCCCTCCCTATCCACTTTCAATAGCTGGTCATGTATTTTATTGGCTATAAACTTGGCAAAGTTATACTTGTAAGCAGGGGGCTGGCCTGGACTATATGCAGCTAATAATACCAACATTGTTTCATCAATGTGCTCACTGGTTTTGAAGCCCAGCACATAAGAGATCATATCAACTAGGAGCCTACCTACATCATTGAAATGGACATATAAGAAAGGAGGTGGCCCTGTAGGCTGGTGGTCTGCCCTCATGAATGTCTTGGTGACCTTTTCAATGTCAGCACTGGAGAGTTTGGCGCCTGCATCCAGCAAATAGTTCATGGAGAAGGGAAACAACAGCTGAGTCTGCTTGAAATTGAGCATTTGGTTGATGGATTCAGGATTAATGTGAAAAAGTATGCTCCCAGATGGAGACTTAACAGTTCTCTGAGTTGGATCATAGTTCTCAGCACATAAGCGGATGAGCTCTAGAAAGATATTGACAGATGGGAGGAAATAATAAGGCAGATTGGACTCCCATATACCATATGTGTCATTGTTGCTCAGATAGTTGTTTCTCAATTGGCAGAAGGTCTGTAAGTGGTTTCTGTCACCAACAAGATCTTGGATAAGGTAATCTCTATCAGCAAGAGGCATGGCTTCAAGTTCCTTGTTTGGTGGATTCATAGGAGTGACACTGAGAGCTGATGGTGTAGCCATTGTAGAACTTTCAGGTGTTATCTTTAGAATGAATTTTTTGAGTATAACAGGCTGAAGATGATAGCTTATGAGGATTTGAAGAGGAGTGGCAGAACAAGTGTAGCTGGAGCCAAAGTTTCTTTTTGAAAAGAACAACTTGAAGAATTTGATTTGAGCTTTGGTTTCTTCTAGTGAACTCTCAGAATTTAGAGACAGTGAGGGTAATTGCAGAGGAGAAAAGGATTGCAGCTTAGTATAATGAGAGCTTGAATCAAAACACGGCAAAAGGGAACAATGCCGGGCAGGTGTGAGAGTATATTGGAAATTCAAGCCCGAAAACGATTCTGTGACAGTAAAATTATGTATTCTGCTCGGCTATCTTAAAACAGGGGGTGCTTTAAATTATTTAGGCCAACATTTGCAGGACAGTACCATTAAATTAAGGAGTTTTGTAGGCACTTTAGTGGAAAAATTTGCAGAGAATGGGAAGAACACGGGAAAACAGGTTGAATTTGGCAAATACCTGGATTAGCCAACGCCGAGGGTGGTCGAATTGATTGGAGGACGAAGACTGTCGTTGAATTTGCCGGTGGCAGCATCCGAAGCAGTAAATTTTGAAATCTCGAGGTAGTTGGAGGTGACCAACAGAACAGCACAGACGCGATTGTATAGTGAAAATGACAAAAAACGGTCACTTTCGGCCCTTTTAACAACAAATTTGGCGCATACGCACTTTTGGCTGTTTCCCATGATGACGTCAGCATGACGTCATCAGCGGGCCTCGGGTACAGACGGGTGACGTGGATGTTGACTGGGATGATAGCGTGGCGGGACACGGTGGCACAATGCGGGGGCATCAGGACAGCGTGGCAGGCGACGTGGGATAGTGGCGGGGGCCCAGGCGTGACGTCACAGTGACGAGAGCGCTGACGTAATGGGGGTGGCCGGTTTGCGGGAGGTGGTTTCCGGTTTCCCCGCACCGCCTTTGGGGAGAAGCGGTTTCGGGGGGGAGGCCTCCGAACACCCCGGGCTGCCGACACGTGGCGGGGGTACGGCGGCAAAACCGCCCATCCCCCGGACGTTAAAGCCCGGCATGTTGGCGGCTCATATCACCCGCCCACCGTTGGATCGGGTGCGGTGGGAGATCAACGGCTGGCGGGGCCTGTGGTGCGGCGTGCAGGTTTGGGAGCGGGACCCGCCCATTATTTAAATAATATTTTGTGGCGCGGGTTTAAAACTATAGTCCGGGTGGGTTTTGGGGGTTCGAATTAATGCAGGTCATGGCGCCACAAGGTATAATAAAAAGTATTTAAACCTTTTACCATTTAAACATTGGATTTCAACTGAGGGGGCAATTTTTGCAAGGGTTTAGGCCTAGGCTATTAGTCTTAACCAGGGGTTAGACTAATTCCAGGGTTAGGACGCCGAAGGGTTGACTATAGCCCCAGATGGACTAATGTCTCCCATAACCATGTTATTTAGCTATAATGCTAAAAGGGGGGGGATATTTAATATATTTTTGGGAATTTGCTATAGTTTTTGTAAGAAATAGGGGTGGGGATGTACTAGGGAGCTATATAATAGGGTTAGAAGTTAATATGGGTTTGAATGTGAGGTGAAGTGGGAAACCAGAGATAGATGAAGTATGAAGTGAGGGCTTTACACAAGAAATGTGGCTTCTTTTTGAAGAAGAAGGTCACAACTTGTAATGGCTTTCACAAGGGAGAAATGCAAGGAGGACTGTTTAGGCAGATCCTAAAGTCCTCAAGGGGATGTTAGTAAGAAATCTTTTGAAGGGAATGAGGGAAGTTAGTTTTGCCATATAGACCATTGTTCTTGCCCTTCTCTTATTGGTGAGATCAGATATGATTTTCCATATATCATGTGGTTAGACCTTGCTTCTGCAACCTCCAACTGCCTACCCTGCCTAATAGACCTAACATTCTTTCTTCTTTTGGATGGGTGCACTTAGCCTTGCAAACCCTGATAATCCTCTTTTCTTTTTGCTGCCCTCCTATCTAAATCTACCCTTATATCTTCCAAGGGCCCAGATTAAGCAGATGGGCTCCTTCCTTTCTCTATCCAGCTACTCATCTGTCAAGCTTGAACTGTTTGAACAAGTATTCATTCTCTAGTCTAGAACAGGCAATTTAAAACATGGCATGGCCCAGCTTGAACTGTTGGGTCATCCATCAAGATAGTAGTGGCATTTTGGTTGGCCACTTTCCTGGTCTTTCTTTGGGGTTCATTTCAATTATTTTTTCTGACCAATTCATTTTCTTGCCTTTTGATTATTCTTTTAAGGCATACCCTCTTTACATTTTTTAACTGTCTGTTTCTTTCACAAAATATGGAACCTTTGTATCACCAAAGATGAACATTTTTGGCACTTCCACTGTCAATCATGAAAAATGAAACCCTATTGGTATAGGAGACTAACACACCTTATCCTCCCTATTCCTGAGGACCGTCATATGGTAATATCCTATAGTATTCAGGTCAACCTAGAATTCGAGTTTGTCAATGGAACCCAACAATGCTATTTCAACCAAGGCTTGTGTATCCAACGCAGCTAATGCAAACTGTGTCAGCTATTCCTACTACACCTGTTGTTACTATTGTACCACAGTCACAAGTTTAAACTATTGTATCTCAATCGGTACAAACTAGTCCTTCTACCTCGCAACCACAAGTTTCAGGTCAAGAAGTTTAAGTTTCTCAGGTTTTTGTACAACAACCACTTGATTCTAGGGTTCAAAAACAACCTTAGGTTAGTATACCCTTATCTGAATTGACCCAAGCTTACAATGGTATAGTTTATTCACAACCTGGCCAACCTTTCATTGTTGGGCAACAACAACTGTTAAATCAACAATAGTTGTACCAACAACAACAATAGTTGATTCAAAAACGGTGGCATCCTCAATTTCAACAACCACAACTCCAGCAATTCCAACCCCTATTTGGACCTGCCCAATAGGCTCAACCTGGGTTTGGACAGTATCAAGCTTACCAAGGTCCTGGTCAACAAGGCTTTGCAGGTTATGGACAACCACAAATTCAACTTGGTTATCAAGAACCACCTTATGCTGGACTTGTTCAAAAACAACCTTATCGAGGTTACAAAATGTAGATTCCCTATGTTGGTATGCAAAGACCTATTTCTCAGGCAATTCCATCATATCCTAGGTATGCTCAACCTGACCTGAATTGACAGTTGCCATTTGTAGCAACTTTAGAATTACGATATTTAAATCGGCTCACTAATGATCCAATATTATATGCACCTTGGTGGCCGGTGATTCCACATAAGATACCTTCTGACATTCTAAAATTCAATGGAAATACCAGAGAAGACCCATCAAATCATGTCATGACCATTCATTTGTGGTGTTCATCAAACTCCTTAAATGATGATTCGTTAGACCCCGTCTTTTCCAAAGAACACTTACTGGTCTGGCTACTAAATGGTATATTGAGTTACTAAGAGCTTCTTCTGACAACTTTACGACTTTAGCCACCACATTTCTGACCCACTTCTAGTTACCTATCAGATACAAGACTAGAACAGAACTCCTAACCAGCTTTAAATAGACTATTGCTACCCATATATCAGGTAATATTCATGAGTGGCAGCATCATCGTCGAATGGTTAAGGCATATGTTCTTGATCAGCTTTTGGCTGAGTGGTTCATAAAATCCTTGATGCCATCAATCAACGAGGATGTGGCAAAAGGTGGAGTTGTCACAGAAGAGCAAGTAATTGCTCATGCCCAATACTTAGATTTTATTTACACACAAACCGGCACACTCTACGACAAAATTCCCAATGCACCCCGACCAACTTTCACTATTTCTCCTCCTTCACAATCGAGTAAAGACTATCATGCCGACGATGGTGTGATTGGTTCTTCAAGCACGCAAATGGCAGGAAGACCATATGGTCAAACTCTTTCCATTACCAATCAAACTACCAATGCATCAAAAAACACTCTCGCTTCTGAAATTAATGTCGTGTCATCTGACAAAGGCAAAAATCAAAAGTAACTAGAAGGCAAGAAAAAGCAGAAAAACAAGGAAAAACAAGATAATCCCCCTCAGGAGAAATCATCTGATTCCTCTACTTTGGCAAGGAAACCTCATTATCCATGTCTAATTTGTAATGACGAGCATTTTACAAGTGATTTTCCACATGGCTCAGAGGTCTCTAAGCTTTTAAATACTTCAAACACATATGCAGTGTTGACTAATCCATTTCCAAACCCGAACACACATTTGGCTGCAACAGACCATGCTTCCACATCCCAAGTGTTAGGTTCCTATATCAACAAGAGTCATAATTTTGAATGACTAAGGTTAAGCCTTGTAATATTGTACATACCTTTTCTTTCTGCAAACATTTTCCATATTAAAAAATTAAAAAAATGTAAAAGGGTATGTCCTAAAAGAAAAATCAAAGGACAGAAAGAATGAGAAAAGGTCAAAAAATGAAAATATATGAACCCAAAAAAACAAAAGAGACCATGAATGTGTGCAAGTTAAAATTCCACTACTATTTACTTTTATGCATAATAATGATTGTGTGCAGCTTGTTATTCATGCCACAATCCATGGTGATCAAATTGTTTAATCTTGATTATACCATGCTTTGAATTTTATATTTATAGTTAGAGAATAAAACCTGACCAAACAGTTTAATCTTGGCAGATCATTAGATAGGTAGAGAAAATAAAAGGAGCTCATAAGCTTAATCTGAGCCCTTGGATGATATAAGGTTAAAATTAGATAGTCTACTTTGTAAAAGAAAAGGATTGAGAAGGGTTTGCTAGCCTAAATGCACCCAAATAAAATGAAGAAAAAATGGTAGGGTGAGTAAATGGGTAAGTAGAAGGAAGGTTGCAAAAATATCAAGTGATTACACAAAAGCACTTATGTCATGTTTAAATACATCTTTCAAATGTGCATAAGCAATAAACAAAGAAAGGAAAATGGTTTACAACTTGGTTTATTTAACATCCCCTCAGTCATTTCACCCCTCTACTTACTAATTTCCCATAAATAAGTTCTAAGTACTTAAATCCTTTAAGTCAAAGAGGCTCAGAGCATTTCTCTAACTTTTGGTGGGACCAGACCCTCGGCTTAATGACTTAAGGACACCAAGTGTTAAAATCCCCTACAAACAATTCATTCCCCTTCATAAAACCCCTTTTCCTAAGGTTAAACTTCATTTACCTAGGAAACGTAAGCCCCCCCCCCACGACTAAATATATTTCATTCAAAAACCCACAAAAGAATTTTATCCCAAGTATTAGTGTATGTAAAGCATGCAAATATTACATGTTATATTATGCTTAAGGGATATTACCCACTCCTCTCATTCACTTCATATTAATTTTTAATTTTATTATATAATCCCCAAAGTTCCATTATCTCGTATTAATTAATTCCTTTATATAAATAACCCAACCCCTAGTTTAGTTATAAACTATACACTTTACCCCATATCCCGATAAAATTTATTAATCCCAGCATTTAACCCTGCCTGATCTACTAATCCGGTAATTAAATCCTAAACTAATCCCATACCACTAAATATTAAAGCTATGGGCCCCCTCGAAAGCCTTTGCTTTATCCCCCGTGCAATTCCCTCACCTGACTCCCATTTGATCATCACCCCCCTCATCCAACAGCCTACAGCCATATTGGCCGAACCCGATCACTGAAATTTACTAGCCTGATAAAACGGTTTTCCCTGACCCCCCCTACTTCTACATGTCAAACGCTGGAGTATATCGGGTGACCCCTCCCAAATACTGCCCCCTCCATAAAAGCGGTGCAATGGCCAAGCAAAACTGCTTCCCCGCTTAACTGAAAAAATCGCCAACTATTCATTCATAAATGAACCCGCCAAAAGTAATTTTTTTTCTATAAAAGGCCATGAAGCCCTCTTTTCGCCCTTTTTCACTCATTTTCTCTGTAAACTCTAAAAACCTTTGTGACTCCTGCAAACACCGAACTTGCCAACAAACCTCCAAAATCGCTCCAGAGGACGCTGCAGACAACCCAATTGACCTCTCAGTCCGTACCAGAACTGTACAAACCTCTGCAGTTGGTGTGAACCATCAACTTGAAGACAATACGCCCAATTCTAAGTATTTTACCAAGAATTACTACTCCCCGTTCAAATTTGGAAACATTCGTCTTGTCAAGTATTTTTCATTAAGTAAAATTAATTGAAAAATACTTTAAATTTAAAAACCTGTTGCCAAACCCTCTGAAAGTTTCCAATTTCCATTCAAAACCTTTGAATAAACCTATAAAGCGTAATTTAAATCCACAAGAACTAAATTATGGTTGTCGTTGTTTCCTTGGATGTTAGACCTATCACAACTCCCCATTTGGACCTCGACCACCTTCCCTTGGCTGACAAGGACTTCCAAATTAAGGATACATCTACCCAGGGCCTCATGCTTAAAATCCATTGTCTAAGGATAGATACCTCAACCATGCTGATGATATTGGCCTTTGGGAGTCAAATTTGCCCAAATACCAGTTCCCACAGGTACATGTTTTCCATGAAATTGTCCACCAGTGCCATGCCTGTTACATTCCCAGCTTAAGAGTTGTGATGTCCCTTGACCAAAAGATTCTATTCACCATTACAGCTGATTCCATAAATGAAATGTGGCAACTCCAACTAGGACCAAGCCTGACTCCACTCTCAATTAGAAATTTGTTAGACCAATATTCCAAGTTAAGTCCCTCTAGACTAGCCCAATTGTTCCAAGATTTCATTGTTGAAGAGCAACACATTCCTGAAATCTCCCCCCCCCCAACATATCTCTATTCCATGTTCTCTGAAAGAGGCAAACAAATCGTCACCATTATATCATGTGTCCTAGGCTACTCTACTGATGAATTTGTTGATGAACTTGCCCTGGCATTCATAACAATCTATACCCTAGGATAGCCTCCTATTGTTTTATATAATTATATTGAGTTCATAGCTGAGAGAATGCATGAACAGTTCACTAGGATACACAATGAAAGAGTGTTAAAATACTCATCTTTCCTCTACCATATGTTCCTGTATTATCAGCCAGACAGATTTCCTTTTCCCCTCCAGAAGATGGATACCAAAGGCCAACCCAGGTCTGTCATTTTTTGGACCCCACTGTTCCACAAGTTTGAGTCACCATATACCTATTCAGATTTCATATATTCTTTTGTTCATCCAGTCATGACTATGCTGAAAGGAAGCCCTCCACCCAGGATAAGTCCAGAGATCAAAAGGGTCCTTCAGTTGTCTAAACAAAGAAAAGTGGGAGATTGGTACCTTTACCAAAACCACACAGAGATAAGAATTTATGGTTGCCAACTTACACCATATAAACTACCCAAATACCTCCCCATGAGGTTATTTTCTCTAGAGTACTATAGACAAATAATGAACTCTGATGAGATAAATTTTGTCTTGGCCAAGAAAAGATCACAATTCAAAGTAAAAAACCAGTTAGGCCCCTTCATCTGCAATTCTAGAGAGGCAGGGGAGGAGGCAGACCAAATTTTGCAGCAAATGAAGTTCCAAAAGAGTTTCATGTGGAGGTATGACCCTCAAGAATTTATGACCAGATTGAGAAAGAAGGCCAAGTTGGGACCTTATATTCACCACCCCATACCAGAGATAGAAAGATATGCAAATCAATCTGAATGGGTTGAAAACACTCTTGTAGATAGAGATAGTACAAAGGTAGATGTAGAGAATCTCTCATGTGATTTAGAAGGACAGTTTGATGAGAGCTCATTTCTGTAGGAACATGAATAGCAAGAGCCAACCATGAGCACCCTTCCTATCATGCAGACTCCTCAGAATGAGGAAAAGAACCCCAGAAGGACCAAGGAGGAACCCTCAAGTTCACGAATGGGCACATCAAATATACAATATGGGACTAGTAAGAGAAAAAGACCTAGGATAAATGCCGTTTTAGAGCATGAAGACACAGAAGGCTCAATAGAAATAATTGATACTGAGCTGGACAGAAGTAAAGGCACAGCTCTATCTATGGAAACATAGGGGCCATCCACATCACAGACCCAGATTTTGGAAAGAAAGCTAAGTGTAGAGGTATCCTCATTCAGTAGGCCTGCTGATAAGGATAAGGATATAAAAGATAGATGTAAAGAGATCAAGATGAGAAATGAGAAACTAAAGCCTCAAACTTATGCTCAGTATCTCAAACTCACACCTACCAATCATATAAGGTTGATGTCTTCTTTGGAAATCAAAGAGGGAAAACTATTGATGTCCTTCATAAAACCGACTGCACAACAGCCAAGGACATCAGCAGATTTCAAGAGAGTTGATTTTGAAGTGATGGCAAGGGATATTCTTCCCATATACCAAATTGAATTTCACAAATAGGCTAGAGAGATGATATACTCCCCCCTCACAGGTAAAGCCATAGCTTCTCATCAGTTGCAGAATTCATTGAGCAATGTCTCAGCTCAATATCAATTAGAGAAGGCATCCTCACAGGCAAAGGATACTAGGATCAAGTCGTTGGAAGACTTAGTAATTGAATTGGGACATGATCCCAAAGATATTAAAGCCACAAAGCAGCTGATTAAAAGAAATAATGATGACATTGTTGCACTGAAAAAACAATTGAAGATGCCTTAGCTGCAACATCCCTAAACACAGGAGGTCTTAGAGAGCCAAACCATACATGAAGAGTTGATGGACTTGGTCCTAAAACTTAATGATTAGTTGAAAGAGACAAAGAAAGAACTAGACACTTTAATTCAATTAAAGCAAAGTGATACTACCACTACATCTGCAAATGTCATCCTAGCAGTCTCAACAACAGTCCCTTAAACACTGGCAGCTTCACTAGCACCTACAACTCCACCCACCACAGCATTGCCAGTCATAGCATAGTCTACAACTGTAGCTACATTAGGAGAAGAGGCAGACAAAATAATTAGAGCCATGAATGAAATGTCAATACAGGCTACAGAAATGAACAAACTAAGAGAAAAGGCGGCAAGTTTAGAAATTGACTACAAACTTGCCCAAATTATGCAAAAAGAAGAGACATAAAAGGCCAATAGAATGAGTGAAAGAGTCAAAGCTATGGAGAAAGACCTAACATTGGATAAACCCCTTGGGCAAGCCAAGGAACTATTATGGGCCAATATAATTGACTTTGTCAATGATATTTGGCCATTTATTCAAGTTATTTTTAAATAGATAGAATTGATAAAGATAGCTACAAAAGCTATCCAAAAAATCAAGGAGGAATTGGGAGACATGCCTGAGGATGCCAATAGACTCATCCACTTCCTTAACAACAAAAATAGGTATGAGCTTCATGAGTTGGATATAGAAGACAGAACTGAAACCATTTTGGAAATAAGGAAGGTCCTTTCCAAGAGAAACCTAATGCTAAACTTGGAAGAAAAGTGCCAGAACATGCAGGTAGCCATTGATATATTCATGGCTAAGTTCCAAATTTTGAGGGAGAAAGGATTGCCCAGTCCATTGGTCATTAATGAAAAACTTATGACACAGAAGGACTATGATAAGAGACTTAGGAAGTTGGCTAAAGAATAAGCTAGCACTTCAGCGATAAAATCATTGCCAATAGGCAAAGTTTTGTATAATACATTTGAGAACTTGTTTTTCTCCAGCATGAGATAAAACACTTGTTCATCACCAAGCCCAATTTTTCCAAGTATACCAAGGCTGATGAGATATATAGGCGAATGATGAATGTCAAGTTACCTGATGATAAATGGTGGGAAAAGATGACTGATTTACTGTAAGAAATTTACAGTAAAAAGGTTACTGTACAGTAAAAATAGAACAACCAGGTAAACAGATGAAAACAGGTCAACATGCCAAAGTGTATTAGTGTCAAAGAGTATTAGGTGAAAGTTAAAATTTAAAGAATATTCCAGCATAAAAGACCACAACAACAAGCCAGCATAAAGGGCTACAAACCAAACTATAAAGGCCAGCAGCACCCCAATAAAAGGGACGGCATGAAAACAGTTCAATAGTTGTCTCTCTCTTCTTGCAAGAAGATATTTAGATTTCCTAGATTAAATCTCATGTTAGTTTGAGATATTTTGTAATAATTTTTGTATAAATACTTCAAATTTTGAAGTATGCAGGGTGGATTATTAGACATTTCTATAGACCTTTTTGATCAAAAGAATATAAATTTATTGTATCACTGACTAGACCAGCAAGCTGGATTGACGAATAAAGACAAGATATTTCATAGGATTCATGTGTAGAGCGAAGTGCAAACAAGTATTTTCTCATATTGTTGTTATCTTTCTTAAAGTTTTTCCACAATATTTAATGTATTTCTATATCTGAATGTTATAACATGGAATGATATCTCAAAATTTTCTTAATTGCACTCTGTTGTAACTGTTATGCATTTAAATGTTTTCTACTAATCATCTATGTTAAGGAATTCTTAATTGCTCCTTAGTTTAGGTTGTCTTTGTGTAATCTATAGCAAAGGATTCTTAATTTTCCTTTGTTTCCGATTACCCCTTGTTCCTTGTTTTAATCCTAATCTGAGAATTCTTAATTGCTCTCTCATGCTAGTTAAGATCATTTCACCCATCTAGCCCATAGACCTGCACTGTACTCTGCTAGCTTGCCCTTTGAACACTCCCTTTAGTGAGTTAATCCCAGTCCTACTACCCTTCTCTTGACTCCATAGCTCAATGGTCTAAAGACATCATTCTATCCATATGTTTTAAGGATTCCACCATCCACTCTTCAAATACAAATCAAAAACCCCCTGAACATTCAAAACTAGCCTGAAATCCCAGCAAACAAAGCTAAATCATATAGAGAGAGCCCTCTCTGAGCCATAGGTTGGCTAGAGCCTATGCTTAAAAGTTGGTTTGTGGTTACCTCGGTCATTTTCTTTCTTCTAATATCTTCTAGAGAAAATTCTAAGTGATAACATAATGGTGACCATACTGGGGAAATCGAATCCTCAGTCCTAATAAAGCCTTAATAAAATCCTAAATCTTCATTATGAGCCACTTAAATTCATTTGTTAGAAGTTATCTTGAAAAAATCTCACAAAAACAATTAAAAAGTTTGAAATTCTAGCTTCAAGGAAGACTCATTTTACTAGGGCTAACCCAGATCCAAACCCTACCCCAGTAGTTGATAATCCTAACCTAATTTCAAGAAAATCCAAAAAAGAAGAAAGTTTAGTTAGCTAGATACCATTAGTTAAAGCCAATTCATGTCCTGATGAGTGGTTATTTTTAGAAGAACTTCCCTTTGATGTGCCATTTCATCTTTCATTATTTATAAAAAAAATCTGAAAATGCACTCAGTGAAACTGTTCTAGATCCTGATTTTATTGCAAACCTTGAAGTTCAACAAGCCAACAAATCCATTGATGAATACATTTTGAAATCTCCATAATCATCCATTAATATTGCCACAACCCCTGATCTTTCTGAGAAATCGTCCATTACTTTGAGTTCACCATTGTTCCCTTCAACTTCATCAATAATACCTTCTGAAGTCCATTCTTCACCACCATTTATACCTACTCTCCCTCACCAACCTATCATCACCCATTCATCACCTACTAGTCCTAGTTCTTCATCCACATCTTAACCCCTCCTAGCTTACAGCCATGGCAAATAGATATACTCCTATTTTTTTACCTGCCCAACTTGGTGCTATGCTAGCAGACTACCAAAGTAAAATTGTTCAATTTGATGGCACACGACATTACACTGCCCAACAACATGTCAACATGATAATAGATTACTTTGAGTTGCACGAGATTGACACAAATAATGTTCAAATGAGACTCTTTCCCCAAACTTTAGCTGGTGATGTTAGGAAATGGTTTAGAGCATTTCCTGCTAATAGTATTGATAGTTTAGATGCGCTTCACCAGCAATTTTTGAACATATGGAAAAAGAAAAAGAATCCCATACAAATCCTTTCAGAATATGAGAATATTAGAAGAGGACGTAATGAAACTGTTCAATATTAGTGCACTAGATTCAATAATATATATAACTTAAAGATCAGTCGGCTAAGCATCTCATACATCTCTATATATTTGACAAATAAGACCAGTCTTTCAATAATTCTTTCACATCTTGAAGATGAACCACCGTTGCTGGTTCGAAATGTCGATCTAAAAAGAAATTGAATGCGATGGATCCAGAAGAAAATATACATAAACATGAGACTCGCAGAAACCTCAAAGACAAAATGCTCACCCAATACAGAAGGGAGATTTTGAAAGAAGTTCACAGATTTGAACGACACAGGTTGATCTTAACGAAAAAGAATACTGACCTTACATTCTTGAAAAGATGCAGAGAAAATCATTAATAATCAAATATTCATCAAAGAATTAAAACATGAAATAATTAGTACCAATAAAATTAAGATAATGAAATATCACAATAATACAATTAAATAGAACAATTAAAAATAATTTAAAGATCTATCGGCTAAGCATCTCATACATCTCTATATATTTGAAAAATAAGACCAGTATTTCAATAATTCTTCTTGAAGATGAACCACCGTTGCTGGTTCCAAATGTCGATCTAAAAAGAAATTGAATGCGATGGATCTGGAAGAAAAGATACATAAACATGAGACTTGCAAAAACCTCAAAGACAAAATATATATGACACCATCGCAGTTAATCTTAGACCCTCACCTGAATTAGCATTAATAAATTTGCTTGATGGTTTTGACACAGATATGGCATACCAACTTAGGGAAAGAAACCCACCAACATTAGAAGAAATGCAAAGTCTAGCTGTTAGCGTTGAAGCTAATTTGTTAGCTAAAAGGGCTAGAGTTAGAAATGAAAAAAGAGGAACTGCTAAGGATGAAATTTCACCATCTAACATTAAAATAGATAGTTTAGCCAAAAGTGTGGAAATACTAATGGATAGAATAGAGAAAATATAAAGTAAACCCCAATGGGATAACCAACAAGCACCTCCAGTTAGAAACCCGAATTTTAGGAAAAACCAAAATCAAAACATTGGTAAAAATGGACCGGATCAGAAGATTATGCCTCTTTTTCAAGAAAATTATGTAGAGACATCCCATCCTAAAGATCCAGAACAAGATACACAAATTAACCTAATGGGAATAAATGATGATGACATTATTTTTCTAACCTAAGATGAGTAGGAACTACATATGCTACAACAATTACAAATCTAGTCTAGATAGTCATTTGATTACAAACAGGGATATGACTCTGCCATTTTTGAAGTACATAAACAGTATAATCTAAGAAGAAAAAAGAATGTTGATGTCCCTGACCAAACCAAGAAAACAATGCAAAGTCAACCCAAGAAAATAAAAGAAGCCCCTGTTTCAAAAATCCTCCAAATTCTCCCTAGGTAGAACCCAAATCCTTCTGGCCCCACAATTGTAGATATAACCTCTGATCAACCTTCTGTTGATCCACCATCCACTTCAATTCCACCTAAGGAACCAGTGGACAAAGCTCAAAACATCAGATTTGAAAATCCATCTAAGGAGATCCCCAATAAAGGAAAAGAAGATAAGCCTACTCAAGTCCCTACTGCAAAAATTCAAAACCTTCAAATAGAAAAAATCTCTTTGCCATTCAATCTAGGAGTAGAGATAGCAAAGCTAAAGATTTCAGTTCCTTTAACAAAACTAATCAAGAATGAAACTTACAAATCACAAATAAACTAGACCTTAAACATTGCTGAAAATGAGGATTCTGTCAACTTGTTTGATGACCAACCATAACTCATATTTGGTCCAGATGTTAATGGAAAACCATTAGAAGGAGGAGTTCCACCTTTTTACATTATCCTTAGTATCCATGAAAAAATTCTACACAATGCAATGTTGGATTTTTGGGCCTCTCACAACTTAATGCCCAAATCAGTGATGGAGAAATTAAACCTAGACATTACAAGGCCTTACAAAGACTTATTCTCATTTGACTCCAGTCAGGTACAGTGTCTAGGATTGATCAAAGACTTGTGTGTCACTTTAGTCCAATATCCTACCAAAAGCATCCTTATGGATATTGTAGTTGCTGACATCCCACCAAAGTATGGCATGCTGTAATCCAGATCATGGGGAGCTAAACTTCAGGGATCCTTACAACTAGATATGCCATATGCAACAATCTCTGTTTTTGGACAACCTAAGAAACTATACTGATAAACCTTAATTAAATATATGGTAAGTAGCCAGGATCGGCCTCAAAACTTTCCCATCTACTCCATACACTTAGATATTGATCCTTTTATCCTGTATATGTTGATCAAACACAAGAAGAAATTTCAGACATTATTAATACAAAACCAAAAGAAATTGCAGTTTCTACACAAAATGAAACTAACCAAACTACAGAAACTTTCAATGAACAACATGGTCAAACTGCTATAAATGATGAAAAGTTTGTTGCACCAAATAGTGAAAATTATGAGCATGAGATATTATGGCATTTAGAATTTGATGGGTCAGTCAATAAGTTAGGAGCAGGAGTAGGAGTGTGGACATATAATTTGGAAAATAATCACTCAGAAGGCCATGCGTATAGATTGAATTTTAAATGTACCAATAATACGGCCAAGTATGAAGCATTAATTTTAGGTCTTAAATTAGTTAGGAATATAGGAGCTAAAACAGTTTCTATCGTGGAAGACTCCGAACTAATTATAAAACAGATTGATGCTGTATATATGACAAAGGACCCTAGATTAAGTTGTTATAGGGGAAATATTGTAGAAATACTTAATACTTTCCTAGAAACAAAGCTTGCAGTGATCCCTAGAAAACACAATATGCAAGCCCATAGTTTAGCAATGTTTTCTAGAACCGACAAATTACCCTTCCAACCTAACCATCAATACACTATTGAAGTTAGGCACAGGTCTGTAATTCCAGATAATTTGAAGAATTGGAAAATATTTTCTAATGACAAACAGATAAATAGCTTTTTACTTTCAGAAGAAGAGTGTGTAAATAATAATATAGACACTGATACTTGCATAGATCCTGACACTAAGGATGAGATAGAAATAAATGAGATAGAAGGTGATCAACTAGATAGTGTCAACCCAACTAAATTTATTAAATCAGATGTAGATAACTTAGAGAAAATTGAAATTGATGAAATAAATAATCAGTAAAGAAACCGAAGTAATTAATCTCAAGGATAACTTCTTACCAGAGGGATTAACCCCTCCGGAAGATTTATTTGATTCAAATGATGTCCCTAGGAAACCTAAAATGGAACCATTAAGGTCTGATATAGAGGAATGTAATATAGGCACCAATGAAAATCCTAAACTAATCAAACTTTCAAAATAATTACCTCAAACTGAAAAAGGAAAATACATTGAGTTGTTGAAAGAATTTCATGATGTCTTTGATTGGAATTATGAGGACCTCAAATCCTATGACACGAACATCATCCAGCACACAATTCCTATTAAAGAAAATAAAAAAACCTTTCTAACAAAAGCTTAGAAGGATCAATCTTGTCTTATTACTTGCAATTGAAAAAGAAATTCAGAGTATGTATGATGCCAAAATAATTGCACCAATCATATTTTATGAGTGGGTATCAAACTTGGGGCCAACTAGAAAGAAAACTGGTCAGATCAGACTCTGTGTGGATCTCAGAAACCTCAAAAAAGTGTCACTAAAAGACAATTTCCCTCTCCCCAAAATGGACCACATTTTACAGAGAGTAGTTGGATCAACCAGAATCTCATTGTTGGATGGGTTTTCTAGTTATAATCAAATCTTGGTTCATCCTGATGACCAACCCCAAACCACCTTTACTACTCCTTGGGGCACATTTATGTATGTGAAAATTCCTTTTGGGCTAATAAATGTAGGATCCACTTTCCAGAGGGCTATGGATATAGCCTTCGCAAAATAAATTCATGATTTCCTTGTGATATATCTGGATGATATTACTGTATTTTAAAAATCTAACAATCAACATTTCAATCATCTAAGACAAGTTTTTATTTAATGCAGGAAATTAGAATCTCCTTGAACACCACAAAGTCCTTGTTTGGGTTAGAAGAAGGAAAGTTGTTAGGTCATATAATTTCAAAATATGGTATAAGAATATACCCTGTGAGAATAGAAGCCATCTTGCAAATACAACACCCTAGGAACATTAAAGAGTTACAAGCCTTTTTATGAAAAGTTATTTTTCTTAGAAGATTTATATCTAATCTGGAAGAATTAATTAGATCACTAAACAACATGCTGAAAAATATTCCACCATAAAATGGAATGTTGAGGCTAAAAAATCCTTTGAAGACATTAAATTGGCCTTAACTAAAACACCTGTGTTAATCAGTCCTAAATTTGATAGAGATTTCATCTTGTTTTCCTTTGCTTTTGAGCACACAATTACTGCAGTTCTATTGCAGAAAAATGACCAAGGCTATGAACAACCCATTACTTTCTTTAGCAAAGCTCTCTAAGATGCCCCCCTCAAATAAAATATAATGGAAAAACAAGCATTGGCTTTATTCAAAGCCATTAAGGACTTTACAATATACATCATATATTCTCATATAGTAGCCTACGTTCCAAATTCAGTAGTCAAAGACATCCTAACTCAGGATGGTCCTAACGGAAAGAGGGGAAAGTGGATTGCTACCATTTTAGAGTATGATATAGAAATCAAACCTACTAAGTTAATCAAGGGCCAAGGTTTAGCCAAGTTCACGGCTGAATCAAACTGTCAGGCCTTGGTTATAAACTTTATTGCATCAATAGATAATGAAGAGGAGATGGTGACTCCACTAATCAGCCAAACATTTATTCAATCACCTTCGTATGCTAATATTGTTTATGTTTTATAGAACTTACAAGCTCCTCCTCAATTATCTATGACTAAAAGCAGGTTTTTAAAGATGAAATCCTTGAAATTTTGTATATTAGACAATGCTTTGTTTTGGAGAGATCATGAAGGTATTCTTCTTAATTGATTATTAAAAGATGAATTTGAGAAAGTTTTGCAAGAGTTTCATGCAAGTGACTGTGGAGGACATCTTTACTAGAAGACCACTGCAGATAAAATCCTTAGAGCTAGTTTCTATTGGCCTACTTTGTTTGCTGATGTTGAAAAATATGTAACCTTCTATCACAAATGTCAAATTTTTGAGGGGAAGAAAAAGATTTTACCTTTACCCCTCAAGCCAATCTCTGCTGAAGTACATTTTCAACAATGGGGTTTAGACTTCATTGGTGAAATTCAACCACCCTCCTTTTCCCAGCACAAATGGATCCTCACAGCCACAAACTACTTCACAAAATGGATAGAGGCCATACCTTCAAGGAAAGCCACAGACACTGTTATCACAACCTTCCTTGAAACCAATATTCTATCAAGATTTGGATGTCCAACTAAGCTCATTAATGATAATGCAGCAGCCTTTAAATCCAAAAGAATGATAGATTTCTGCAATAAATATCATATCACCTTGGGCCATTATATAGCCTATTACCCTCAAGGAAATGGACTGGAAGAATCCTCAAACAAAAGTCTAGTAAACATCATCAAGAAGTTATTAGAGGACGATAAGAAAACTTGGAATAAAAAGCTAGTCAATGCCTTATGGGTAGACATATTGACTACTAAGAAATCAATTGGTACTTCTCCCTATGAACTAGTTTATGGGATGGAAGCTATCTTTCCATCCTCTTTGGGAGTACCAGTAATGAAGATACTTCAAGAATTTCAGGTTGAGCCAAATAGTATCCAAAGAAGAATCAACCAAACTATTAATCTACAAAAACCAGAGAAGAGATATATATCAGGTCTCAAGTTGTGCAGGAAAGGGTTAAAAATATTTTTGATAAGAGAACCAAGGCTGAAGATTTCTACTTAGGTGACAAGGTGCTCAAGTGGGATTCAAGGAGACAAAGGTAAACATGGGAAATTTTATTTCCTATGGAAAGGTCCCTATGTCATTTATGCTTACACAGGAAATAATGCTTTCTTCCTTAGAGAAATTGATGGTACAGATGCAAAAGGTGGGCCAGTGAATGGTTGGATGCTAAAACACTATGAACCTAGTTACTAACTTTCATTTCCCATTTGTACATCTTCTATTTTCAAAAGTCAAGCTTGGATTGGATGGTGATTTTTGAAGTTGAAGCCTGAAGAGAAGGCCCTAAGCTTTGAAAGATTTACTGTCATAAGTATCAATAATGCAAATGCATAGAGGAACACTTTGCAAGGTAACATCAATAACAATTCAAAGGCCACTGATCTTTAAATTTCTTGACATTTCACTAGAAAATGCCATCCCCAAGCGGAGCCACTGTTAGGTTCCTATACCAATAGGAGTCATAATTTTGAATGACTAAGGTTAAGCCTTGTAATATTATACATACCTTTGCTTTCTAAAAATATTTTCCATATTAAAAAATTAAAAAATGTAAAGAGGGTATGTCCTAAAAGAAAAATCAGAGGACAAAAAGAATGAGAAAAGGTCAAAAAATGAAAACATATGAACCCCAAAAAACAAAAGAGACCATGAAAGTGTGCAAGTTAAAATGCCACTACTATTTACTTTTATGCATAATAATGATTGTGTAGAGCTTGTTATTCATGCCACAATCCATGGTGATCAAATTGTTTAATATTAATTATACCATGCTTTGAATTTTATGTTTATAGTTAGAGAAATAAAATCTGACCAAACAATTTAATCTTGGCAGATCATTAGATAGGTAGAGAAAATAAAAGGAGCTCATAAGCTTAATCTGAGCCCTTGGATGATATAAGGTTAGAATTAGATAGCCTACTTTGTAAAAGCAAAGGATTGATAAGGGTTTTCTAGCCTAAATGCACCCAAATAAAATGAAGAAAAAATGGTAGGGTGAGTAAACGGGTAAGTAGAAGGAAGGTTGCAGAAATATCAAGTGATTACACAAAAGAACTTATGTCATGTTTAAATACATCTTTCAAATGTGCATAAGTAGTAAACAAAGAAAGGACAATGGTTTACAACTTGGTTCATTTAACATCCCCTCAATAATTTCACCCCTATACTTATTAATTTCCCATAAATAAGTTCTAAGTACTTAAATCCTTTAAGTCAAAGAGGCTCAAAGCATTTCTCTGACTTTTGGTGGGACCGGACCCTCGGCTTAATGACTTAAGGACACCAAGTGTTAAAATCCCCTACAAACAATTCATTCCCCTTCATAAAACCCCTTTTCCTAAGGTTAAACTTCATTTACCTAGGAAAAGTAAGCCCCCCCCCATGACTAAATATATTTCATTCAAAAACCCACAAAAGAATTTTATCCTAAGTATTAAGTGTATGTAAAGCGTGCAAATATTACATGTTACATTATGCTTAAGGGATATTACCCACTCCGCTCATTCACTTCATATTAATTTTTAATTTTATTATATAATCCCCAAAGTTCCATTATCCCGTATTAATTAATTCCTTTATATAAATAACCCAACCCCTAGTTTAGTTATAAACTATACACTTTACCCCATATCCTAACAAAATTTATTAATCCCGACATTTAACCTTGCCTGATCGCCTAATCCTGTCATTAAGCAGTGCCCGATCTACTAATCCAGTGATTAAATCCTAAACTAATCCCATACTGCCAAAGATTAAAGCTATGGGCCCCCCCAAAAGCCTTTGCTTTATCCCCCATGCAATTCCCTCACCCGACTCCCATTTGATCATCACCCCCCTCATCCGACGGCCTACAACCATATTGGTCGAACCTGATCGTTGATCTTTACCCGCTCGATAAAGCAATTTTCCCCGACCCCCCCACTACTACGTGTCAAACGTTGGAGTACATCGGGTGACCCCTCCCAAATATTGCCCCCTCCATAAAAGTGGTGCAATGGCCAAGCAAAACCACTTCCCCGCTTAACCGAAAAAATTGCAATTGTTCATTCATAAATGAACCCGCCAAAAGTAATTGTTTTTCTATAAAAGGCCGTGAAGCCCTATTTTCACCCCTTTTCACTCATTTTATCTGTAAAATCTGAAAACCTTTGCAACTCCTGCAAATGTCGAACTTGCCAACAGAGCTCCAAATTTTCTCTAGAAGACGTTACAGACAACCGAACTTACCTCTCAGTCTATACCAGAACTATACAAACCTTTGCAGTTTTCGTGAACCATCAACTTGAAGCCAATATGCCCAATTCCAAGTATTTTACCAAGAATTACTACTACCCATTCAAATTTGGAATCATTCAGCCTGCCAAGTATTTTTCATTAAGTAAAATTAATTGAGAAATACTTTAAATTTAAAAACATGTGGCCAAACCCTCTGAAAGTTTCCAATTTCCATTCAAAACCTTTGAATAAACCTATAAGGCCTAATTTAAATCCACAAGGACTAAATTATGGCTGCCCCTAGTGCCTTGGACGTTAGACCTATCACAACTCCCCATTTGGACCCCGACCACCTTCCCTTGGCTGACAAGGACTTCCAAATTAAGGATACATCTACCCAGGGCTCCTACTTAAAATCCATTTTCTAAGTAGGGACATATACCTCAACCATGTTGATGATATTAGCCTTTGGGAGTCATATTTTCCCAAATACCAATTCCCACAGGTACATTTTTTCCCTGAAATAGTCCACCAGTGCCATGCCTGTTACATTCCCAACCTGAGAGTTGTTATGTCCCCTAACCAAAATATTCTATTCACCATTACAGATGATTCCATAAATGAAATGTTGTAGCTCCAACTAGGACTAAACCTGACTCCACTCTCAATTGGAGATTTGTTATACCAATATTCCAAGTTAAGTCCCTCTAGACTGGCCCAATTGTTCCAAGATTTCATTGTTGAAGAGCAACACATTCCTAAAATCCCCCCCATATTATTATTCCATGTTCTCTGAAAGGGGCAAGCAAATCATCACCATGATATCATGTGTCCTAGGCTGCTCCACTGATGAATTTTTTGATGAGCTTGTCCTTGCCTTCATGACAATCTATACCCCAGGACAAACTCCTACTGTTTTATACAATTATGCTGAGTTCATAACTAAGAGAATGCATGAACTGTTCACCAGAATGCACAATGAAAGTGTGTTCAAATAATCATCTATCCTCTACCATATGTTCTTATATTATCAGCCAAACAAATTTCCTTTTCTGCTTCAGAAGCTGGATACCAAGGGCCAGCCGAGGTCTGTCAATGTTTGGACCCCACTATTCCACAAGTTCAAGTCACCAAATACCTATTCAGGTTTCATAGATTCTTTTGTTCATCCAGTCATGACTATGATGAAAGGAAGCCCTCCACCCAGGATAAGTCCAAAGATCAAAAGTGTCTTTCAGTTGTCTAAAAAAAGAAAAGTGGGAGATTGGTACCTTTACCAAAACCACACAGAGATAAGAATTTATGGTTGACAACTTACACCATATAAACTACCCAAATACCTCCCCATGAGGTTATTTGCTCTAGAGTAATATAAACAAATAATGAACTCTGATGAGATAAATTTTGTCTCGGCCAAGAAAATATCACAATTCAAAGTAAAAAACTATTTAGGCCCCTTCATTTGCAATTCTAGAGAGGCAGGAAAGGAGGCAGAATTTTTTTTATAGCAAATGAAGTTCCAAAAGAGTTTCATGTGGAGGTATGACCCTCAAGAATTTATGACTAGATTGAGAAAGAAGGCCAAGTTTGGACCTTATATTCACCACCCCATACCAGAGATAGAAAGATATGCAAATCAATCTACGTGGGTGGAAAACACTACACTTGTAGACAAAGATAGTACAAAGATATATGTAGAGAATGCCTTATGTGACTTAGAAAGATAGTTTGATGAGAGATCCTTTCTGTGGGTACCTGAACAGCAAGACCCAGCCTGAGCACCCTTCCTATCATGCAAACTCCTCAGAATGAGGAAAAGAACCCCAAAAGGACCAAGGAGGAACCCTCAAGTTAGGAATGGGCACATCAAATATATAGTATGGGACCAGTAAGAGAAAAATACCTAGGCTAAATCTTATTTCAGAGCAGGAAGACACAAAAGGATCAGTAGAAATAACTGATACTGAGCTAGACAGAAGTAAATGCACAACTCTATCTGAGGAAACATAAGGGCCATCCACATCACAAACCTAGATTTTGGGAAGACAGCTAAGTGTAGAGGTATCCTCATTCAGTAGGCCTGCTAATAAGGATAAGGATATAAAAGATAGATATAAAGAGATCAAGATGATAAATGAGAAACTAAAGGCTCAAACTTATGCTTAGTATCTCAAACTCACACCTACCAATCAAACAAGGTTGATGTCTACTTTCGACATCAAAGAGGGAAAACTACAGATGTCCTTCATAAAACCAACTACACAATGGCCAAGGACATCAACAAATTTCAAGAGAGTTGATTTTGAAGTGATGGGATATTCATCCCATAGACAAAATTGAAATGCACAAACAGGCTGGAGAAATGATATACTCCACCCTCACAGGTAAAACCATAGCTGCTCATCAGTTACAAAATTCATTGAGCAATATCTCAGCTCAATATCAATTAGAGAAGGCATCATCATAGGCCAAGGATACTAGGATCAAGTCTTTGGAAGACTTAGGAATTGAATTGGGACATGATCTTAAAGATATTAAAGCCACAAAGAAGCTTATTAAAAGAAAGAATGATGACATTGCTACATTGAAAAAACAATTGAAGATACCTCAGTTGCAAGATCCCCAAACATAGGAGGTCTTAGGGAGCCAAACCAGACATGAAGAGTTGATGGACTTGGTCCTAAAACTTAATGGTCAGTTGAAAGAGACGAAGAAAGAACTAGACACTTTAATTCAATTAAAGCAAAGTGATACTACCGCTATATATTCAAATGTCATCCCAACGGTCTCAATAGTAGTCCCTTCAACGCTGGTAGCTTCACTAGCGCCTACAACTCCACTTGCCACAACATTGCCAGTCACAACAAAGTCTACAATAGTAGGCACATCAGGAGAATAGGTGAACAAATTAATCAGAGCCATGAATGAAATGTCAATATAGGCTATCAAAATGAACAAACTAAGAGAAAAGGTGGCAAGTTTAGAAACTTACTACAAACCTGCCCAACTTATGATAAAGGAAGAGGCACAAAAGGCCAATAGAATGAGTGAAAGAGGCAAAGCTATGGAGAAAGACCTAACATTGGATAAACCCCTTGGGCAAGCCAAGGAACTGTTATGGGCCAATATCATTGACTCTGTCAATGATATTTGGCCATCTATTCAAGTTATTTTTGAGCAGAAAAAATTGATAAAGATAGCTACAGAAGCTATATAAAAAGTCAAGGAGGAATTGGCATACATGCCTAAGGATGCCAATAGACTCATCGACTTCCTTAACAGCAAAACCATGTATGAGATTCATGAGCTGGATATAGAAGACAAAACTGAAACCATTTTGGAAATAAGGAAGGTCCTTCCCAAGAGAAACCTAATGCTAAACTTGGAAGAAAAGTGCCAAAACATGCAGGTAGCCATTGATAGATTCATGGCTAAGTTCCATATTTTGAAGGAGAAAGGATTGCCCAGTCCATTGGTCATTAATGAAAAACATATGACACAGTAGGACTATGATAATAGACTTAGGCAGTTGGCTAAAGAACAAACTATCACTTCAACAATAAAATCATTGCCAACAGGCAAAGTTTTGTATAATACATTTGAGAACTTGTTTTTTATACAGCATGAGATAGAACACTTGTTCATCACCAAGCCCAATTTTTCCAAGTATACCAAGGCTGATGAGATATATAGGCGAATGATGAATGTCAAGTTACCTGATGATAAATGGTGGGAAAAGATGACTGAATTACTATAAGAAATTTACAGTAAAAAGGTTATTGTGTATTAAAAGTAGAACAGCCAGGTAAAGATATGAAAACAGGTCAGCATGCCAAAGTGTATAAGTGTCAAAGAGTATCAAGTGAAAGTTAAAATTTAAAGAAGATTCCAGCATAAAAGACCACAACAGCAAGCCAGCTTAATGGGCTACAAACCAAACTATAAAGGCCATCAGCACCACAATAAAAAGGACAACGTGAAAACAATTCAATAGTTGTCTCTATGTTCTTGCAAGAAGATATTTGTATTTCCTGGATTAAATATCAAGTTAGTTTGAGATATTTTGTACTAAGTTTTGTATAAATACTTCACAATTTGAAGTATGTAGGGTGGATTCTTAGACATTTCTATAGACCTTTTTGATCAAAAGACTGTAAAGCTATTGTATCACTGATTGGACTAGCAAGCTTGATTGATGAATAAAGACAGATATTTCACAAGATTCATGTGTAGAGTGAAGTGCAAACAAGTATTTTCTCATATTGTTTTTCTCTTTCTTAAAGTTTTTCCACAATATTTAATGTATTTCTATATCTGAATGTTATAGCATGGAATGATATCTCGGAATTTTCTTAATTGCACTCTGTTTTAATTGTTATGCATTTAAATGTTTTCTACTAATCATCTAAGTTAAGGAATTATTAATTTCTCCTTAGTTTAGGTTGTCTCTATGTAATCTAGAGCAAAGGATTCTTAATTGCCCTCTGTTTCCAATTACCCCTTGTTCCTTGTTTTAATCCCGATATGGGAATTCTTAATTGCTCTCTCACCCTAGTTAAGACCATTTCACCCATCTGGCCCATAGACCTGCACTGTAATCTGTTGGCTTTCCCTTTGAACACTCCCTTTAGTGAGTTAATCCCGGTCCTATTGCCCTTCTATTGACTCCATAGCCCAATGGTCTAAAGACATCATTCTGTCCATGTGTTTTAAGGATTCCACCATCCAATCTTCAAATACAAATCAAAAACCCCCTAAACATTCAGAACTACCCTGAAATCCCAGCAAACAAAGCTAAATCATATAGAGAGAGCCCTCTCTGAGCTGTAGGTTGGCTAGAGCCTATGCTTAAAAGTTAGTTTGTGGTTACCTCGGTCATTTTATTTCTTCTGACAAATTCTAGAGAAAATTATGAATGATAACGCGAAGTACTCATGTTATTCATCACAAAGCCACAAAACAAAGTTTTGGTGTCAATGAGAAATAAGGATTATGGAAATCCACCATCACCATCGAATAATCAGGCCATTGATCAACCTAATCCTTCGACTTTGACTTCAGCTGAAAATGTGCCACATATTGTACCATAATTGACGATAAAACCACCAAAGGGAATTATTCATAAATTGACATTTAACCGTCGGGCTCGAGCAACTTAGAACTATAACATAGTGGAAGATCTTACTCAATCACCTTCTGCTATGTCAACACTCGAGGTGTTACAAAATTGTCCCTCCTAGAAGCAGGCTTTACTGTCAGTAATTGGCGGAATAGACCCCACAGATTCCAATCTTGTGGTTTTTAACCATGTGGGATATAAACCACAGTTACTGGTGCACTTATCTTTCCTAATTCAAGTAAAATCTCTCAATAAGAATGTTCACCAAACTATTATTGATGAGGGGGCATCTACTTGCATTTTGTGAATGAGCTGCTGGAAAACACTTGGTTCACCGTTGTTGTCACGATCACCAACCACGTTAAAAGCTTTTAACAGATGAACATATGCTCCTTGTGGGATTTTGAGTAACCTGCAAATCGAACTAGGGGGAAAAACAATTACTGTTGAAGCTAAGGTAGTTGACAGACCCCTCGATTACAACATTTTACTGGGAAGGCTATCGGTATATGCTATGGCTACTGTGGTTTCTACATACTTTCGTACTATTGCATTCCCTCATAAGGGTGGAATCACTATCATCGATCAACTTGCCTTCTTTTCCAATAGTTCACAGGCTATAGGAAGCATTCCATTGGTACATAGACCCCCACTATCACTTCAAAGTGTTGGAGTAGGTCTCTTTAAAGATCCTTCCCTAATGGGTACTTTTACACTACCGTCACCATCTCATTTGGCGGAAGTGGCAAGAGTAGAGACTTGCAACATGATTTCCTCCACCTCATTTGATTTAAGGAGGATTACCAACAAGTTTGAAGTTGATAGTAATATTGAGGTAATGCTGCTAAGCCCCATTGAACTAGCATAGCAATCAATTTTTCGGGCTTGTGCAGAAAACCCAAATCCGCATTCACCAATTGTATGGGTAGACCGTTCATTAGAATATGGTACTTCTTCGGATCCTTTTTCACGTATACATTCTACGGATGAAGGAATCATCCAATCAATGATGATAGGAGAAGAACCTTGGGAAGATTATCATCATCGTTCCCATCTTCCAGATGACATCGAAGATTATTCAAATGAACTAAACCACACCAGTTGTTGATTTTCTTTCGAATTTAGTTTTCATAGGCACAGTAGACTCTGAGTGAAACCTACCTGTCAAATATTGAAGAAACAATTTCTATCGATATTTCGACTAAGCCTAATATTGTAGAGAACATTCATGTCAGCAAATCTTGTTCTCCATCAGAACTCGATAGCTATTGTACTCTCTTTCATGAATTTAGAGATATCTTTGCATGGTCTTATGAGGAGATGTCAGGCATTGACTCTAGTATTGTTGAACAAGAAATCAAAATGTACCCTGATGTCAAGCCAGTTTAACAGCGGCCTCGACCTGTTCATCCAAACAAAGCCGTTGTAATTAAAGCAGAAGCTGAAAAACTCTTGCGAGTTGGTTTCATTTTCCCCGTACCTCTTACTAACTGGGTTTCCAACCTTGTTCCTGTCATGAAGAAATAAGGGACAATTCGAGTGTGCATCGATTACAGGGATGTAAATCAGGCATGTCCAAAGGACAATTATCCTACTCCTTTTATCGACCAGATTATTGATAAATGTGCCGGATGTGAAATATTCTCATTCATAGATGGTTTTTCCGGCTACAATCAAATCAATATCCGCCCATAGGACCAATTGAAAACAAATTTTATTTTTCCATGGGGCACTTTCGCATATAGGAAACTCCCATTTGGTTTGAAGAATGCAGGGGCCACATTTCATAGGGAAATGAACTATTCTTTCCATGACATCAAGAACATTGTTCAACCTTACCTTGATGATTTACCTGCTCATTCATGAAAGCGGACTAATCACCCGAAACATTTAAGAGCAATATTTTTATGGTGTCGAAACTACAAGGTACGACTCAATCCACACAAATGTGTGTTTTGTGTTGGTTCTAGTTGATTTCTTGGATTTGTAGTGTCTAGAGAGGGGATTCGACTCGATCCATTAAAGGTTCAGGCAATTCTTGATTTGCCTCCACCTTCAAATATTTTACAGTTACAGAGACTCCAAGGGAAAGCAAACTTTCTGAGGTTCATTCCTAATTAAGATGAGATGGCTAAAGGTTTTACACATCTTTTGAAAAAGGAGATACCCTTCCATTGGGATCAGGTCGTGCAAGCTTCTTTTGATGCTCTTAAAGATACCTTGATTAGAGCTTCATTAATGTATTCTCAAAATAATCAAAATGAATATTACCTGTATCTCGCCACCGCAAATACAACCATTGGAATGGTTTTAGTCCAGGAAGAAAATGGATTGAACATCCAATTTATTACCTGAGTCGTAATCTCAACGATACAGAAAGTAAGTACTCTTATGTCGAAAAACTGGCTTTGGAAGTTGTGCAAGCTGTTCAAATATTTCGCCATTACATCCTGCTATGGAAAATAATGTCATTTCGGATTGCAACCCTATGACATACATTTTGTAACATCAATTGCTGGGGGGGAAATACTCAAAATAGATAGTTATTTTGTAGGAATTTGATTTGGAATTAATCAAGTCCAAATCAAAGAAATATCTAGTTTTAACATAGTTACTTTGCAACCTTCCCTCGACCTCCATTGATTCAACATCTGAACCATCGATTTTGGATGACTCTCTGTTTCTAATATCATCATCTGACACGTGGTATGGAGATATAATAATCTATCTCCAGACCCAAACTTTTCGGCCTGATACCTCTCACTTGCAACAATGACATATTCGATACCAAGACAAAGATTATCTTGTCATTGGTGACACTCTTTACTGTTGTGGTGTCGATACGATTTTACAGACGAGAAAGCATTAAATGATTGCCATTCAGGTGCCTATGGTGGACACTTATCTGGATATGCCACTGCACAAAGAATTATCCATGCTGGTTACCTCTGGCCAACTATATTCAAAGATTATATTATTGTTGTCAGAAGCTATCACGCATGCCAGATATATGACCAAAAAACCAGATTACCACTTGCACCATTGCATCCAGTCGTTGTTGTTGGTCTATTTGCCAAATGGGGCATTGACTTTATGAAATGTAACCCCACCTCGGTCGGGGGGCATGGGTATATTATAGTCGCCATTGACTATTTTACCAAATGGGTTGAGGCAATGCCAACATTGAACAATAGTGGCAAAACAGGTGCTATTTTCTTTTTTAACCATGTGGTTTCCCGGTTTGGTGTACCACAAACCATAGTTACAAATCATGGGTCACATTTTTGCAATCACATGATGGCTGAGTTGACTACTAATTTAGGACTGTCACATGATAGTTCTACCCCTTATTACCTGCAAGCGAATGGACAAGTTGAGGCCATCAACAAAGTCCTGAAGCAGATGTTGTAGAGAATGATAGGGGTTCATAAGTGAAATTGGAACTTAATCCTCTGCTCTTCCTTGTGTGCATATTGAACCTCGGTGAGAAATGCAACTAGATTCACACCCTTTCAGTTCGTGTATGGTTTGTAAGCAATCTTACCAATACAATGCGAAATTTCATTGCTCAAACTCGCAATTTACCTGTTACCTGACACTTCTGAAGAAGAAGTGTGTTTCTTGGAATTAATCCATCTGGATGAAACCCATCGTGATGCTGCATTGGCTAACAAAGTGCATAAGAAATGTATTAAGGCGCAATTTGATAGAAATGTCAAGCCTTGTATCATCTCAGAAGGAGACCTGGTCTTGCTTTACGATTAGGAAGTTGATAAACTTGGAGCAGGGAAATTCAAACTAATGTGGATGGGTCCTTATATTGTCACATGTGTTCTGGAAAAAGGTGCCTACGAGTTAGTAGATTATGATGGGATTCCATTGTCGTAGCCTCGAAATAGGTTGTACCCCAAACGTTACTATGCTTGATTAAGTGTAGTAAAACTCATTGTATATATACTCTCATTACGTGTGTGTGTGTGTGTGTGTGTGTATCTTTTAGAGTTTTTATCTAGTTAGTAATCCACTTTGCATTTGTTACAAATGTCGGAGTCTTTGGAACCTTTTGTTGGTTACGCTGATGGTGCTAGTCGTAGTACGCAGAACTTGTCTTCTATAGCATGGGCTATTTTCTCTCCAAGTGGTGAGTTAGTGAGTTTTCAAGGGATTTGTATCAGTCGATCGACGAACAACATCGTTGAGTATAGTGTGTTGATTGAACTACTCTCTAATGCCATTTCGCTTGGCATTCGCTGAATCATTGTTAGGTTGGACTCGCAACTTGTTGTACTACAACTAACAAACATTTATACTGTCCGAAATCCAACAATTTTTCATATGTTCCTTAGAGTTCATATTTTGGAAATATGTTTTGAACACATTCAATATCAACATATTTCCAGAAATATTAACACATTAATTGATTCTCTAGCGAATTATGTGTTAAATAGACATTTGTGACACATGTAAAAGTAATATTTTCAATTTACATCATTAGTTGAATAGGATTGCATATAAACATAGAAAACATTGAAAGTAAAATAGATAGGTGTTTTAAAAGTTTTTACAAAATTTGTGTCCAAGACATGCTTGGTCATCTAACCCCAAAAACTCAAAATGCATGCAAAACATCCTAAGTAGATCTAGTGGTGCTCATGGTAATAGGTCACAACTTGTGCTATCATGTGCAAAAGCCTTGCCTAGTGGCTAGGAACACCAATAGTGTGGCGCTGCAGCCTCATAGGTAACTCCTCGATCTGGACATCCAAAATACCAAGGGTTAATCCCTCTATGTGATCATGTAACTCTGCTAAGGTCTCGGCCAAATACAAGTCCTAGAGAACTGCTCTCCCAATGTTTCTCTGTGTTGGCCCACCTACAACCTGTTGGTTTCCCACAGGTCAAACAGTACCCACATCTGCATGCATAAGAGTGATTTTAGTTTAGTCTTGGAAACATTATGTTAGTGTCAGTGTCTTCACACTGCCATCAGTGATCAAAATCTTCTCTTTTGCATTTCATAGTGGGAGTCCCATACTGATGAGTTTGCATTCCATTAGGTCATAGATTCACTGATGGTAGGGTTTACTTCAATATTCCCTCATGATCTGTACTTGTTGATCCTCTTCCATATATTTTAGTCATGGCTCATGTTCCCTTTGCAATTCATTTCATTAGGTCTTCGGGTTTGGTCTCATTAGGTTTTAGAGTCCCACCATGGTCAAATCCAGTTATTACATGCCAATAATGATCAGAAAGGACATGAGGAAGCCAATAATGATTGGTAAAGTCATAATTTATCATTTTGAAAGCTCAAGGTAGATCTCACCTCAAAACTTGTTTTGAGGTGAAAACAGAGTATTTTGTTTTTATCTTCATTTCTTATGTAATTTTATGTTTCCATATGTAATATTGGTTCGCAGCTGCTCCTAAACATCTTGTGATGTTGCCAAGCACCTTCCACTGCAAAACTCAAGTCATCATGAGCACCAATTCACCTGCAAAAGCAAAAGAGAAACAAGCACTAAAACCCTAATTTCCTCTACCACCGAGCTAGGGTTGTCTATGGGATTAGAGATATCTAAACAGAGGAAGCATAAGGGATATTAGAAGGTATGAGACCATTTCTTATCATCAAACATTAGGTTTCCATCATTTGTTGAGAAGTCATTCTAAGGAACAAGCCATTAACCATAGGTAAGGGATGATTTTTCTTCAAACTATGTTTCTGAGCAAGAAAAGATGAATATGATAAAAATGATAAAGGTTTTTGTCCATCATAGATTGAAGAAGAAAAAATTCCTTCATTTTTTACACAGGTGTCATGGTTTTAGAGAAATGTCAAAAATACAGTTGCCTCAAGAAAGTTGATGCATTTTTGTACTGACCTTGGGGAAATCAAGATTTCTCCTAGATAGGGTGACAAAATGACTTTCTTTATGAGTCAAATGATAACTAGACACAAAGAGCTTTCCAATGAGCTATCATGAGCTCAATTTGGAGTTCCAGAAGACCTCGCAACATTAACTGAAACAACACTCTACATTTTGGCAGCCTTATTCTACACATTTTGATAAGTCTTGGGAGATTGGACTTTTTGTAGGGAAAATTAAATCCAAATTGAAAAATTAAAGATTTTATGGAAATTATACTCGACAATATTTCCAACGAGCTATCCCGTACTCAATTTGGACACTGGGAAGGCCTCCAAAAGTGGTCTGTAAAAAGGCACTGTTCTTTGAGAGGGTGGCATTGCGCTTTGAGAAGGAGAGCCAAAAAGGCCTCAAAACTTCAAGAAACCTCAAGATTTTCCTCTCTTCCCTTCAATGCAAGTAAGTTAACATCCCTTACTACATTTTTGGTTTGCATTTCAAACTTTTTAGCATCATTCCCATGGCAAGTGTGAAACCCTAAAAATCTCCCTTGGTTATGCCTAAACCCTAAAACCCCCATTGTTCCTCCTATCACCTATCACTACAGATCTAAAAATTTTCCCTATCCCTTTATCCCTTTATCCCTATTCCATATCATCCCTATCCCTTTATCCCTCTTCCCAAAGGGAAATTTCTCAAACAAGCCAAGCCCTCCCTCTCATTTTATGATTCCTACTCCCTCATTCATTTTCTAGCCCATAAGCTCATCTCCCATCCCCTCATTCCTAAAAAAACTTTCACTAATTACCTTAATACACTTCAACCTTGCAAACATGGACCAAGAAGACCGAGACTATAAGGAGGAAAACATAGGTAGTGACACCTCAGCAGGCAGAGCTAGGCAACAAAGAAAACCACAGAAGGGAGGAAGATAGACTCAAAATACTGGTTGAAGCTTCTTTGGCCAACCAAGGAACTTGATGGTGGTGCTCCATGCCAAATTTGGGCAAATTTTGATAACTTTTTGCATTTTTGAAATTTTGAAATTCACAACGTAGAAAATTTGCCCAGAAGCACAGCGGCACTGGCACTGTTCTTTTTCTGGGGCATACAATGGAGAAAAATTTGACATTTTTGGATTTAAAATTATGAGAACATGCACCCTGGAAATTTTCAGAAGTTTTGGAGCAGAACTGGTCCACCAGAAGGTCCAAAAACTAACAAAAAATGACCTTTTTACCTCTTTTTGGACATACAGAAGTAGTCTTGGGAGATTAAGGTTTTGAGGGGGAAAATGACCTCCAAATTCAAAACTTCTAGGTGTTCCAAAAACTAGACTTGAATACCTTTCCAATGAGCTATCATGGGCTCAATTTGGCTAAGGGGAAGGCCTCCAAAAGTATGCTGAAAGTGGTGCTATGCTTCTGGCCAGTGGCACTGCGCTTTTGACCATTTTGCTCAGTAAGCCAAAATTCGCCTGTTTTGACTGGAATCTGATTTCTATCTCCTCATGGATGTTTTCACTGATGTAATTAATGACATGGTATGTAAATGTAATGGTAAAATAGTGTTAGAGGGTAGATTCATTAGTTAGAGGTGGTTTTGAGGCAAATGAATATGTTTCCACTCTTTTAGAGGCAGGTTGTTTGACTGCCTATATTCCAGTTCTTAGTTGGGAAATGGTTGAAACAACCCCTCTTCTCATGGATTCGACCCCTGATGGTCAGGAAGAGTGGTTTTGATGTCTATATTATGTATTTTCTTTCTCATTTGCAAGGGTTGGATACTCTTGGATGCTCTGAACTATATTGTACATCATTGTAAGCAGTTTGGCAAGGAAATTAATAGGAGTTGCAGCTATTTTTATGGGATACCTATGGTATGGTGTTTTTGCATAGCTTATTCTTTCTTTATCAGTTGTTTACATGTTTTATGTATTCCATCATCTACTTCATTTCTTCTAACTGAATGATATCAAGATAGATAGGTAGAATTCATTTTTTTGCAGTGCTCCACCTTGGGATATCTTTCAGTAGTTTATGTTTTCTGCTGTTTGAGAAGGATACATGATTGCTCCATGCCCTCCTCACCTCCTCACCAGTCTTAGACACCTCATCTCACTTAATTTCTAGTGCTAAAGCCTATACCTACCTTGCCCCATAGAACACCCTGCATTCTGACCTAATTTCCCAGACCTAAACTGCCCAGCTCCATTTGATCCAGCAAACACCAACAAATTCAATCAAAACCTTTCAAGCTACTATACCTAGCCTAAAATCCCTATCTGATCTAGTCACCTTGACTGAGATCCTAAAGGAGAGATCCCTCTCCTAGCTTGGTAGGGCTAGCTACCATCTTAAGCTTGGTTTTGTGCTTACCCTAGAATTGCCTCCCTTCAGCTTGAGGTCAATCTAGGTGATAACACATTAAAAACACAAAAAACATGTAGAAACTTGAAAAATAAAAAAACAATTTTGTCAAACAACTTACCCATAACACCCCATTGTGCTCCAACTGGTAGAATCAAATCTAGATCTCCACGGAAATCCATCCCTGAGTATGGATGCTCCTCGATAACAAGGTGTTGTCATTCGAACCAACTAAAAAATGCAGTGGACAAAATGATTGTTGACTAACCCGCATGTCAAGCCATCAATTCGACCCCCCTCTACATACATGAATCTCTAGGACCAGCTACACCTAGTGATACATGTTGTGGTTACATCAATGGGATTCTCTCTAAGGTAAAAGCGATTAAGATCGAACCATAGCAGAAATTCTTCGTCTTACCACTTTTTACCTTGGTTAGTTGTTCTTTTAATGAGGAAATCATAGCCTCACACCAGTTGAAAACTGTTGGCTCTAGACACTCCAATGCATATTTCATATAAGATCTGTTCGCCAGATGTAGTGTCACACTGCCAGCGAATTTTACGATTGTGAAGAGGATCGTTCTCAAAGGAAAATCACCTACATCCCTGATGTTTATTTTCCCATCCTTGCTAGGCTGTGTACCTAGGTGACAAAACTGCCTAATATAATCTCTCACTGATTCACCTCCACAAACAAATCTAGAAAGTGACATGGGGTCGCCTCTCCTAGATAGTCTGGTAAGAAAGTAAATATCATCAATGGTAATAGGGACCATCTTGTCCCTAATGTGAAAAGTCTGATCTGTTGAATCCCATGCATGAACAAGGAACTGCAGTAGTTCTATTTGTTTCCTCATTCTGGACAATTTGAAGTATTTGAGTAATCCACAGTTTTTGAGGGCCTCAACTGTACTTGAATTGTTTAGGGAAACCATGTCTTATTCTTCGTTATCTCTTTCTTGCCATGTAATTGGCATTCTGATCTGATGAAAGACTAAAACACAATCAAAATCTTAATTAGGATCATTTCCATGCAAAAAACAGGACAAATTTTAGAGAAAACAACTAAATCAAACTTGGGAAACTCACCTAGCGTAGCCCATGCACAAAGACAGTGTGCTGCAGAGCATGCATCCTTCTATCTAGGTTCTCTTTGGTGTAGTTTTCAATGTGAAAGTTTGCACTGATCCCAAAGCAAAAAAAATGAAACCCTAGGGGCCCCAAAAAACCCTAAAACTTGCATGAAATGACAAAACAATGACCTAAAAAGAAAGTAGAGAGGTTTAGCTCCTACTTGGTCCAAACGGCTTGAGAAATGGTCCACAGAATCTCTCGCAATCAGTTGGTGAAGATCGAGGTAAAAACTAGCTCAGAGCACAAAATTGAATGGTAAGCCAAATGGTAAAAATTTCATGGTAAAAACTTGTTTTATTTTTATTTCATGTTCATTAATCAAGTAAAAATTAGTATTTACCTATTGTTTCCTATGAAACATGTATTTTTAATCCATTTCATGGTGTTTTGAGCAAGTTTTGCAACTAACTTACAGAATTCAATGTGCTCGATTGTAAATTGTACCTTTAACCATAGAGCACACCTTTATCTCTTGTTCAAGCTCTGTTAAAAAATAAAAAGGAAACCCCTTGGATTCTTCTTTAAGCTCTTTTCAGACTCTCTAAATATGAAAAGATTGTCGAGCACTTGTCCTTTCCAGCTCGTTAACGGATTGGAAATGATATCTCTCTTGTATTATTTTATGCTTTTTCAGGCTTGAGACATTAATTTACAAAAAATAACTTGCAGAGTTTTCTTTTTTTCCCTTTTAAAACTCTCTAAAAATGAAAAGGACCGATTTATGTTTGTCGTTAAACTCGTTAAAACATCAAATAGTGACAAACTTTTCCATCTAGACAAGACATAGTTTCACCTTCGCTAAACTCATTAAAACATCACATAGTGATGGATTCACCTCAAGGGTGAAATTATACAACAAACATATGTTATCCTCCTCAAGCTTGATACAAATATAGAGGTACTGGTCAACAACTATTGGGGAAAATGGGAAAAATGGGAAAACCACTTTATGGTAGCAGGTCGCTCTTGAACATGACACTTTCACTCCATCACTGTGACTATTTGGGTTGGGTTATTAGCTTGATGGTTATCACACCATTGGTCTATCATACCATCCATCAGTTTGTTTTGGGTCAATGCTACCAATTCATTTCAGTGTCGCCAACATGTTTAAGAGAAGCCATTCAGTCAAAATTCATCCCTTGCAATACCATAAACCTTCATTTTCATGACTGTCATTCCTGAACCTTGTGTCGTCAGTCAAATTCCATCTCTAAAATCACTACACCCATTTCGTGTCATTGATGTGGGATACACCAAGGCCCTCCTGCGACGAGTCGCTTCTTGTCGACATCAGCACATTATCTAAGAAGTTGACTTAGAAACACCCTTCCTGTACCTTGAGGCTTGCATGCATTAATGGCAGGTTTCTTGATTCTAGTGATAGACATACATCAATGGCTTTCGACATAAAGACTTTGTATGGTGTTCGACATCAAATCATCCATTCATACCATGCAGAATGTATTGTGGTACCTTGAGGATTATTATCGTTATCGGTGATTTCTCTCGCATCTGTTAAAAGCGTACATCATTGGTTGGTAATCAGATGGTATCCTCCCATATTCGATTTCAGATCACATATTCACATGGTTAGACTCATACTTAAGTGAACGATTGAACGAGATAGAAGACCCCAAATCTAGTTTCATCCATCCGGGCTGTGATTTCAGGAGTACTAAATCATATGTACAATGGATTTACATTGATAATCATTCCAATCATGGGTCTATATCTGTAAACGACTTTTTATGTACATGTAATGAAAGTTTATAAGCTGAGCATGTATATGCCTTCCCTCAACAATTCATGTAAAATTAAATATCATGATATATGTATTGTAATTGATGCAGGTCACCTTCCACTTCAATACCTCCTCATCACATCGTAAAGCATTTCATTCGACATTGGCATTTTTCCGACTTCATGCTTTAGGGGGTAGCTGTTACAGATCCATTTGGGCACATAAATACCATCATCTAGATCAGTGCTTTAGGGCTCATCAAACCCTAATTTCAGTTGCTTCATGCCCTAAACAAGACACCCCTTTGAATGCCTCCTTCCCAGACAGTTTCATGACTTGAACACATCCAGAATAACCTCTAGAGGGACTAGCGCAGGTAAGCCATTGTAAAGGTGTGCTATAGAGCATTTGAGTCCACTGCTAGGGTGCTCTGCAGAGCACTTAGGCTTCCTTTCACCTACGCTGGGTGAGATTGAGCGAAATTCACATAAGGTTTGGGGAATATTCTTATCTTTTGGAGTCATCTAGAAGGTTCCCTCACTTATCAACTCCTATGAGCTCGAAAATGGATGAGGAATGAGTCGAGTTGCATCCTATCCTCTCATCCCTTCCTCCATGGAACTAATTCTAAGTATGAAAGGCCATTCAATGCCACCATTTATGAAAAACCTCCTTCATCTTCCTATAAATTGACCACTCATCTAAGTGATCAGGGCTAGATTATGTTGACTTTTAAGGAGATAATGTTGCTATGAGGTTTGGCTTTGAAGCAAGTATTGTAATGCTACAAGTTTGTCATGCTTTTGATGTGATGTGGATGGGATCCAAGCTGGAGGAATGGCTTTGAATCAGACACCAATGGTTGTAATTCCTTCTTCTATTTAATAAAGTGTTTGAACCTTTCTCCCATATGTTTGTATTGTTTCATAATGCTTATATGTGTGAATTGTACCTGATTCCTTTCACTTATATTCAACAAATCGTGTGCTTTGATCAATTCTTTGTTTTATGTTGTGTTTACAGGTACTTCTCAAGCATATTAAGTACGAGAAGGAGCGACAGGATCAATACAAGGGAGATGAGAGGAAATCAGAACTACAAGTAGGTCTTCTCATCTTCTCATCTTATCTACTTCTTATAGGAAAAGACTAAAACACTTTAAACTATTGTTCTAGATATAGCTACTTATCTAGGTAATTAGTATTTATCCATAGATACCGAATTCTCCAAAACAAACCTTCACCTCACGCACTCCTGTAGCTAATTTCCTGTTCTTGGCTTCCGGATGTGCAACTCTAACACTGTTGGGATGGGGTCCCCTGGGTCTGTTTTGGGGTTAAAAACCCAAGTATTGATGTAAATTTTGGTAAAATATGCAAAGTCTCTACAATTTTTGGATGCGGAGTGTGTAGATAGTTAGGAGTTAAAAGGGGTTTTAGCCCCTTGTCTATGTAAAGTTGATTCGGTTTTCAGATCCACCCATGGTCTACGGACCATGGGATTGTATGTAAAAAGATATAAATAGGTGTCTCTTAGAGATTCTAAGGCATGTCTATGTCTGAGATAGAAAGAAAGGGCAAGTAAGCAGCAGGTAGATAGAAGGGAAAATGCTCCAAGGATGAGTGTGCAGAGGCCTAGAGTAGTGTCCACAGCTGAGTGCGTGGATCCCTATAGATGAGTGCGCAGGGACATTTTGAGTCTGTAATACCATATTGAAGATCAATAAAGAAGGTTGTTGAAGAATCTCTTTGTTGATATGTTACTTCTATTATTTATGTTTGTGATATATGCTAAGGTGGAATAATGTCTTTATGAAATATTGATTTATTGATGCATGAATCTATGGGGTAAGTCTTATTAACTGTATGCAATACATGTTAAGTACTTTCACAAAGATTATAATACATTATGTTATGTTTATTAAATACTTAAGTAGATCTACACGAGCTCGGATCTAGGGGTGTTTTCTAATGCGTGTAAGTGGATGATTCATCTGTTAAGGGTCTACAAAGACCTATCATAGACCTTCGCGAAGGTCTAGAGGTTGTTAAAGGGAGTTGTAGAGTTGGCTCCTAGGGGCTTATAGATCTTCACAAAGGTAGATCTAGGGAAATACAAGACATCACATTAATCTTTGGATGCAGAAACTTTGTTTCAGCATCCCCCCATGCTGCTTCGGGTGAGACTTTAGCCTGCCCTATGCGGGCTGATGATGAAAGGGTCAGTAATGTAGGGTTTCTTTGGCGCAATTCACTCTTAACCTGGGTTAGTACCCACTAAGCCAACAAATGGTTCTATATCCAGGACTGGGATCTACTTAAGGAGATGTGTGATGTCGCATCACTAGAATTCGACCAAGAAGGAGATTGAGAAATGGTTGGATAGAAAAATTCATGAATTCATGGTGCAAGAGAATAGGAACCCGCGCCTATCAAAGGAGCAGTGGTTGGACATATGTTTGTACACAGAAGTACATGAAATTTTCTTCTGCACCTTTCCGATCAAACTATATGAGTGGATAACTAAGTTAGTAGACGACCAAGGAAGGTGGAGGCTTGACGGTCCAATAGTGTGGACTTCGGAGCTAGTGCAAAGGTTGGAAGCCTCTGAAGACAAGATCATGTGTGTTGTTGACCACTAGCTCGATGGAATTATAGGAGGATTTGTTACAGAGTCCGCGGTTGATACCTTAGTTAGCTATAGTGAAGCAGAGTGATGCTTCTTCAAGGGACCGCGAGGTAAGTATCTGAAATCTCTAAATAATTGGATTAAGATGCTCTTATGTGAAAAAAGGGTTATGCCATTGCCTTCGTGTTTGGAGTTATACGAAGTGGAATACTCTTTAGAAATTTAGAGAAGGAAGGTTCTAAATATAGCCCGTTGATTGGACCCCCTTCGAGTGATGATGAAGGGATGGTACAAGCCTCGCTACGAAGTGTTGTCTAGCTGATAAGACAAGGTTTTTGTAGATACATCATCCATCCACTCCACCTCCACCTTCACCTCCACAACATACCCCTTCGCCCACACCTCCGCCACCACCACCACCATTCAACATGTCGAACTCAATCAGGCTACCAATTTTCAAGGGTATAGGGAGCGAAGATACATATCAGTTCTAGTTTGTTGCAAATGATGTATGGACTGCACAACAGATCACTGATGATAACATAAAGAAGGCACAGTTAGTTACTTCCCTGCATGATCGTGTGATGACATGGTATATTAAGTATTGCATTGATCATCCTCTAGCGACATTAGTAGAGACTAAGGATGCTTTGAACAAAGAGTTTAGTAAGCCTAAGTCTAACTCGCAGTCATTAGTTAGATTTAAGGAAATCATGATGAGGGTTGATGAAACGCCTTGGGAGTTATACAAAGGTTGAAATGTGTGATCCATGAAGATAATATGCAGCTCATAGATGGTCAGGACCGTGAGTGGTTTATAGCCTTGCTTCTGCCCCACCTGAGGATTGCTTTGTCAAAGTAGAAAATAGGAACTCAAGCAGAAGCCTTAGAAATCACGATGAGATTGCATGCGATGGCCATGTAGGATGAACCCTTGGAGGTACAATAGATTCACTCCCAGTTGCAAAACCTTTACTTGGAATTGCAAAGTTTGAAGAAAGAGAAGGAGAAAAAACTTGAGGTGCGTGAGGAAGTCTAGTGCCTAAAATGTAAGAGTCAGGGGAATGATAAAGACCACTGTCCAGTATTTGCGAACTATACCACAAGAGGGGAGCCAATTCCCTTGAGACGGGAAGCTCCAGCAGGACCAAGTACGGGGACCGCACTATGGTGCACTATTTGTTAGGTGGCTAGAAAACACACAATGAATAATTGTCATTTACTTCAAAAGTTTGTTCAAACGCCACAACAATTGTTTCGCAAATTTTGCAAATCAGTGGACCATGATGAGCACCACTATCACAGTTATGAACTAATGATGGAAAGAACACCTACCTACTGAATGCAAGAAGAGACTCGGCCTCCTCATTAGTTTGTCGGAGGAGCGCGTGGAGGATATCAGGGACAAGGATGATGCCGAGGAAGAGGAGGACCTAGTAGAGGTTGTGGTCAGGTTATTTTCTATAACGATGGGACACCAGGGCACTACACATGGGAGTGTCAGAATCAAACATGCCCATCATGTCAATAGTGCAACCTGTTTGACCACACTATAGAAGAATGCCCTATGTTGATATCCAATATGCAGGAGAAAAAGGTACAACCTTAAGAAAACTACGCAAAACTTACAAATGATGAGATTTGAGCCCTGCAAAGAAGATCATAATGTGAATATAGTGATGAGGAGCGGCATAAACACTGGCGATGATAAGGGAAAACAGCCTGAAGAGGAAGGATGTGCCCGCAAGGCCTCAGAGAAGGAAGTTGGTTTCAATCTAGAAAGCATGAAGGAAATGTTTATGGAAGCCAAGAAAATATTTTCTGAAGCATCTACCTCAGGAAGTCAGAAAAAAGTACCAGAAACTGGCGCGTCCACAGAGGTTGATCCCTCTATACTTACCACGTTCTTGGAAACCTACATGAAACTTCTGTGCAATAGCAAGGTTGTGAAAGGCCTGCAGGAATTGATAAACAAGTGTGTTGGTAAAGAAAACACCCCTGATGGACACTGCATGGTTAGAAATATTGGCAAACATAAGGCAAGAACAGGACGTGAGATGAGGCTCACTATGCAGATAGGAGATTATGAGATGGACTAGGTCATTCTGGGTTTGGGGTTTGATGCGAACATTTTTCCTAAACAGACATGGGAAAGAATGGGGAGACCTGTGCTACAGTGGTCTTCGATCCAGCTTAGAATGGACAACTAACAAAAAATCATCCCTATGGGATGACTACATGGAGTAACAGTGGATATAGAAGGTGTGAGCATGCTGGCTAATTTTGAAGTAGTAGAGATCGTTGATGACAACAACCCATGCCCCGCACTCCTTGGAATTGACTGGGCCATTGATATGAATGGGGTCATCAACTTGAAGAAAAGAACAGTGTCATTTGAGAGGAAATCACTTTGGGTTGTAGTAAAATCGGACCCTGCAAAAGGACTGCGCTATACTGAACCGGTCTGTGACTATGAAGAAAGTGATGATGACCTCGACCGGATCTATAAAATAACTGCACATGATCAAGACTGGATTAATCCAAAAGCTGGTGGACGGATTTTATGGGACCAGGAAAGTTCTTGTACCTAAAATTCAGATGAAGAATTTGAGCATTAGTAGAATAGGTTACATGAAGTATCTACGTTGTGCTGCAACATGATGACTATGTTGAAATGTGGCAACAAGAATATTCCAATTTAATTTGTCCTTGAATTAAATTGTGAATTAAAATTGCATTTAGTCTTAACAGCTACTTGGAAATAATTAATTAAGTTATTTTGACTTAATTAGTTGGAGAAATTCAAGTTAGAAGTCTTTCTGAAGTCATGCAAGAGTTAGCCCTTAAACTAAGGAGATAAGATTGAGTTATATTTGATTTGTAATTAGTTGACTTAGTTTACTGAGTTAAGTCTAGTTAAATTAGTTCCAAACTATTTGAGGAACTAATAGAGAGTTAACAGTTAGTTGATGCATGCATGCACTCAACTAGTGTACTACAGTTAACTGAAGATTCCCTCATTAGAAACTCATGCATGTCTATTCTGAGAAAGACCCAATTGAGATTAAAGACAAGGAAAGTGTAATATCAGTTGCATGTGTTTTCTTATAAAGAAAACTCATGCATGCAGAAGGAATCGTTCCTTGAGGATTGCACAATTTTCACAGTGTGCGAGAGTAGTGTTCCACTTGGTGAGGTGAGAATCGTCCACTAGGAACAACACAAGGAAATAGGAGCTTGGAGGGCAGAGAGGAAGGCTTATGAGAAGCCAGGATTGCTTGTGAGCATCTGTATGGATTATACTGAGAGTTGGCTAGCTATGAGAGCTATGGATTTGTATAATTCCTATGTATTTCCACCTTGTATGATAATACAGTTAGTGGGGTTTTTCGCTAAGGCTTTCCCCAAAGTATTCTCATGTGTATTGCGCATTGATTCTTCTTCTTCTAGTTATATAGTTTAGCTCGATCTTTAAGCTTCCGCAAATTGATAGTAGAAGTAGGTTATAGTATTCTACTTTGATTTATATTGCATTATTGGGTTAACCTACACATTAAGATTTTATATATGGTATCCGAGCAAGGATTATCAGAGCTGTGAACAATATACTGGGAAGAGAATTCGAAGTTTGATGTTCGGGGTTGCAGGTGCAAATAGAATTCATATCATACTTCAAGGTTGGCCAATGGCATTCTATGGTTTGAGACTTAAGTATGCCTTGGAAGGTAGCTCGAATTACATAGCATGGAAAGATAGAATGGAGGTTGTATTAGAAGATAGTGGTTTGAAGGATTTCATTGATCAAGAAATCCCAAAGCCAGGTTCAACTAATGCACAAGAGTTGGCTGAGTGGAAGAAGTGTGTGGTGAAGGTGAGATGGATCATCCTTGAGGGAGTTTGAGACCATATTGTCTCAAGTCTCCATGGAAGGATACTCCATTTTCAATGTGGAATACATTGAAGGACCTCTACCAGAACAGTAGTGACTAGAGGAAATTGGTGCTCAAGGGTAAGCTTTGAAGAATCAAGATGGAGAAGGGTGATACTATTTCCACATATCTGAGCAAGCTCACCACCTACAGAGATGAGCTTATCAGTGTGGGAATAACTACTATCGATGATGATATGGTGAGCCTCACTCTCCTTGGTCTTCCAAAGAGTTGGAATAACTACCACGACTCTGTGAATGGAAGGTAGAAACTGTCAGATTGGGAACGACTGTGGTATGATATGATGCAGGAGGAGATTAGGAGGATCACACGAGATGGTTCTTCATCAAAGAATGATGATGAAGAAAATTTGGCCTTAGCGAGTAAGGCAGGGAAAGGGAAGGGGAAGGCTTCCCATTCCAAATCGAATTCTTCTCATGGAGGGAAGAAGGGTGACAAGTCTAAAGTGAGATGCTTTAATTGTCACGAGATGGGACATTATGTGACTAATTGACCATTGAAGAAGTCCAAGAAGGGATCCTCAGAAGGATCTAAAGGTGAGGCATTAGTCTCTCAGTTCGAAATGGACTTTACACTCAACGCATGCATGGTGTCAGCGATGATGGGTTGTGTCTAGTATCTTGATAGTGGAGCCTCATTCTACATGATCGGTGATAAAAGTTTATTTAGTGCCTTGGAGGAGAAAGACCTCAAGATGCGCATAGACATGGGTGACAATGGAAGGTATAGTGTTTCAGGAGTGGGCATGGTTGCTTTTGAGAGGGAGAATGGAGCTCCTCTCACCTTGACAGATGTGATGTATGTGCCTGGATTGAAGAAGAACTTGGTATCGGTCGCAATGTTGGACAACAAAGGCTATGATGTTGTCTTCAGTAAAGGAAAGGTGTTCCTAAGACACATAGCCATAAGTCAGACCAAGAGGATAGGGATTCGGTTGAAGAATCTATATAAACTAGAGGTAGATGATTATGCAGCATTGAGTACGAAATAAAAATTGGTGCAAAGCCAAGACATTGGCGAGTTGTGGCACAGGTGATTGGCCCATTTGCATCATGGGGCTTTGAAGATAATGCAAAAGATATCTACAGGACTTCCCAAAGGTAAAATTGAGCAATTTGACACATGCAAAGGTTGTACCATGGGAAAGTACACCAAGTCTTCCTTTCATGATCAAGTTAGTTGAGCAAAGGCTATCTTAGAGCAAGTTCATACTGATGTGTGTGGACCATTCTCGATGGCATCCATAGCAAAGCAAAGGTATTATGTGATTTTCATTGATGATTATTCTCGTAAATGCTAGATTTATTTCATGTAGAAGAAGGACCAAACCTTCACAAAGTTTTGTGAGTTCAAAGCTTTGGTCGAGAAAGAGTCAAGGAAGAAGATCATGGCCTTGAGAAGTGGCAATGGTGGAGAATATGTCTCTCAAGAGTTTAAGGACTTTTGTGCAGTGGAAGAAATTAAATGGGAGTTGACGGCACCTCATAACCCACAGTAGAATGGGTTAGATGAGAGGAAGAATATAACTATTGTAGGGGCATCACAGGCGATGTTGCATGACCAAGGCCTACCACTTCACTTATGGGTTGAGGCATGCAACACATCGATCTATTTGCAGAATAGAAGCCCGCATCACATACTTGGGATGAAGACACTAGAGGAAGCTTTCTCCGAGAAGAGACCAGATGTGGGTCACTTCAGGATCTTTGGCTCATTAGTGTATTTCCATGTGACAAAGGATGCACAGAAGAAGCTTGAGCCGACAATAGAGTTTAGGATACTTGTGGGGTACACCGATACACCTCACAACTATCGGGTGTACTTTCCTACCAGTCGAAGGAGAGTGGTTCGCATAGATTTCAAGTTTGATGAGCAAAAGGCCATGTGAGTTTCCCTTGAGAGGGAGCTCCAACTACAGGCTATGGAGGAACTGTTGGTTCCTAAGGAGGAGGAGCCTCAGACTGATGCAGAGTAGCTGCATGCAGAGGTTCCAGGAGCAGAGACATATACTCAAGCAAAGTCTTCCAGAGATGGACAAAAGTGCACAAGAGAAGCCGACAACTTGTTGCAAGATGCGAGGGAGAATGTGGGAGCACTATTTTCTCAGCACAGACAGAGGAGGTCATCTGAGAGGTACACTAGATACGTGGCCTTTGCTGGGGAATTTGTTGACACCGAGCCATCTTCCTTTGAGGATGCAGTGCAGTAGCCAATTTGGGTTGATGCTATGGTGGAGGAGTATGATTCCATAGTTCATAATAGTGTTTGGGACATGGTTCCATGACCGGAGAACAAGTTAGTTGTGAGTTGCTAATGATGGGAGGATCATGTTGCTGCAGTATATTTCGATAGAGGATCAAGATGCTAACATTTTGACAAAGGCATTGTCAAAGTGTAAATTCGAGTTCCATAGAGATAGGATCGGGGTGGCAGATAATCCCTTTCTTGTTGAGAGGGAGTGTTGAAATGTGGCAATAAGAATATTTCAATTTAATTTGTCCTTGAATTAAATTGTGAATTAAAATCGAATTTACTCTTAACAACTACTTGGAAATAATTAATTAAGTTATTTTGACTTAATTAGTTGGAGAAATTCAAGTTAGAAGTCTTTCTAAAGTCATGCAAAAGTTATCCCTTAAATTAAGGAGATAAGATTGAGTTTTATTTGAGTTGTAATTAGTTGACTCAGTTTACTTAGTTAAGTCCAGTTAAATTAGTTCCAAACTGTTTAAGGAACTAATAAAGAGTTAATAATCAGTTGATGCATCCGTGCACTCAACTAGTGTACTCCAGTTAATTGAAGATTCCCTCGTCAGAAACTCATGCATGTCTATTCGGAGAAAGACCCAGTTGAGATTAAAGACAAGGATAATGTACTATCAGTTGCATGTGTTTTCTTATAAAGAAAACTCATGCATGTAGAAGGAATCATTCCTTGAGGATTGCACAGTACTGATAGTGTGTGAGAGCAGTGTTCCACTTGGTGAGGTGAGAATCATCCACTAGGAACAACGCAAGGAAATAGGACCTTGGAGGGAATAGAGGAAGGCTTGTGAGAAGCTAGGATTTCTTGTGAGCATTTGTGAGGATTGTATTGAGAGCTGGATAGCTGTGAGAGCTAAGGCTTTGTATAATGCCTATGTATTTCCACCTTGTACGATAATACAGACAGTGGGGTTTTTAGCTGAGGCTTTCCCCAAAGTATTCTCATGTGTATTGTGCATTGATTCTTCTTCTTTTGGTTATATTTTTCAGCTCGATATTTAAGATTCCACAAATTGATAGTAGAAGTAGGTTATAGTATTCTTCTTTGATTTATATTGCATTATCGGGTTAACCTACACATTCAGATTTTCTACAGACTAAATCTTTGCAGCATGTGTCATCGAAGGTAAGAAATTTACCTTATTATGATGGTTTAACTTATGTAGATAAGTTTTTGGATGCTTTTGAATGAGTGGTCCCTGAGAATCATCACTTCCAAGCACTAGATTTGGCGCTGCATGCTACACCTGCACGATGGTGGGGTATGCACAAGGACAACTTTGATGAGTGGTGAGATTATAGAAGGATGATGAGGTTGCGATTTGGTCATCCTCAAATTTGAATGAGTGAGAAATGCAATGGGAGAAATGATCTACGTGATCATTTAGCGAAGTGGACTAAATGTTATAGAATGAAGCCATAACCGAAGTGAGTGCACTTATTCTATCATACTTTGGATACCATTCCTATGAATTGTTATCTGGAAACAGAGCTCTACCATGGCACTACAGAGTGGGATATATTAAGGGAAGGATTCTTAATTACCTTCAGTTTTGAAGATGGGTTAGAGAGAATTGATGAAGATCTATATGAGATTAAGGCCACGATCTTCAGAATTTTGCAGGATCTGTTGGAGTTGGTTCAACTAGATTGAGCACCCAGCTACACCACGTGCTGGAATGCGATAATGTGACTACTGAGGGCGAGGATGAAGATCCATGAAATATTAATATTCCAAAGGCATAAGGCCATCGTGAGGTCGAAGGTCCATAAATAGAGAAACCAGACATCACCGCACCATTGAAAACCAAGAAAGTAAACATTGGCATTGAAGCAGAGCCAAAATTTGCGAAGATTGGGGATTACTGGGATGATGCCACAGTGGATAAAGTTTCTCAGTTACTTCGCGAGTACCAGAATCTTTTTCCTACAAAGCTTTCAGACCTAAAAGGCATCATTGGTGACTTGGGTGTGATGAAATCACTTTGAAACCTGACGTGAAGCCTATTAAGCAAAGGTCGTATCACCTTAATCCCAAATACAAGGAAAAGGCTCGCTTGGAGTTGGATAAGATGCTAGAAGCAAGCATCATCGAACGTATGGAAAAATCTGATTGGGTGAGCCCAGTGGTGGTTCAAGAAAAAAAACTAAAGGGAGAAATAAGGATTTGCATAAATATAAGGAAACTTAATGATGCCTGTGTCCATGATTCTTTTCCGACACCATTTACTAATGAGGTATTAGACAATGTGGGATGGCAGGAGGCTTAATCATTCACTGATGGGTTTTCAAGGTACCATCAGATCAAGATCGCGCCAGAGGATAGGAGCAAAAAGAACCTTTGCGACAAAATGGGGTTGTTTCCAGTATACTATAATGTTGTTTGGACTTAAGAATGTGCCTGTGATATTCTCTCACGCAGTCATAGCAGCATTTAAGGATTTAATTCATAAGTTCTTGGAGGTGTATTTTGATGACTATACAGTGTTTGGTTTAGTGAAGCACATGTAGAAACTCTGTGCCTGATGTTGGATATGTGCCGTAGATACCAGATCACGTTGAATATGAAGAAGTGTCTACTATGTGCCCCCTCTGGGATCTTGCTAGGTCATGTGGTGTGCAAGTAAGGACTGATTGTGGACCCTACCAAGATCATGGTAATAGTGAACTTGGAGGCCCCAAGGAGTGTCAAACAACTACATGAAACGCTCAGGAATACAAGATATTACAAAAAGTTCATCAAGGCTTATGCTCAGATTACCACGCCCATGGAGAAACTACTGAAGAGGGATGCTACATTCTATTGGGATGAAGAATTTTAGGACATTTTAGATTTTTTAAAGGAGAAGATGGTCGTCACGGCAATTTTGGTCTTCCCAAATTGGAAGAAGGAATTCCATGTACATGTTGATGCCTCTTGCATTGCGTTGGGAGAAGTGCTAACACAGGCCAGTGAAGGAGCAATGGACCACCCCATAGCCTTTGTAAGTAGGATATTATTGAAGTCAAAGAATAATTACTCAATGCTAGAGTGTGAAGGATTGGCTATGGTATACAGGCTTCAAAAGTTCAGTCACTACTTATTGGGCAGATATTTCAAAATGTACACAAATCATTCTGCCTTGAAATACTAGGTCAATAAGCCTATGTTGGGGGGGAAGATCTGCCGATGGTTGCTGCTATTTCAGGAGTATGAATTTGAGGTTATTTTGAAGCCAGGAAGGTTGAATGCAGGACTTGACCATTTATCGCAAATTGAAACAGGAGAAGAGCCTACTAATTTGGAGTAAGGGTTGACTGATGCACATCTCTTCATGGTGCATGTAGTAGATAACTACTTTGAAGATATTTTTCACTTTTTTACTACAGGGATGACACCGGAAGGTTGCACGAGTCAACGAAAGAAGGAACTAGTAGTGTGCATGGCAGATTTCTCAGTGATTGTAGGAAATTTTTATAATATGGGTGCAGATGAGATATTATGACGATATGTGCTAGATTTAGAGTGGAATAGCATCCTTGCTGAAGCTAATGGAGGGGCTACGGGAGTAGATTATGTAGGAAAGGTGACAACACAGAAGATTTGTTGCCCAGGTTTGTGGTGGCCTACGTTGCATAAAGATTCTAAAGCCTATTGTAGGGCATGTGTGTTATAGAAATTTTTGGGAACTGCAACCCCAAGCATAAAATGTCCATAAACCAAGGGCTCCTAAGTCACTAAAAGTGTTGTTCCAACCCCTAAAGGAACAAGGTCAACAGATTATAGCTTCTCCCAGAAGTTCTCCATGAAAAACTACTCAGAACTGGTCAAAACTGGATCATTTCACCTGCTCCATAGGCAAAGTGTGTTGCATCTCACCTAAATACACATAGTGGGTGCGTTGCATTTCAAAAAGCCCTTCTATGGGGTGTGATGGGTGAGAAGGGACAAATGGCAGTGTCAATCCGTGAGGTGGAGAAGCATGGAATCTTCTAGAAACTTCTCTTGTGACACTTGCCTCTCTGAATTCGACCAGGGATGAGTAAGAGATCATCAATCTCCAAGTGGAAGCAAGAATTATCAGAGGGAAGACACTAATCAAATCAAAAGCTCACTCATCTCCCTTACAGACATATATATATGGATCCCTCATCCCAGAGATCCAGGGGGCTAGAATTTTGCATCTTGTAAGGAATTGTTGTTAGTTTCTTGAGGCAACATCATAGTGTTGGGTGATCTAAGATTTTCATGAGGTGAAGAAGGGCTTACTTGCTGGGAGGATGATGCTGGGTCAGAACAACTGGTTGTAACTCTCTTGGCTCTTTCTTGATTATCAATAAAGCTATTCAAGTTTTCCTCCATACTCTTGTGTGATTTATGTTTTATGCATTTGTATGGTCAATTTACATCTGATCCTAGATTGTTTATGATAATAGATCCATGTTCTCGTATAGTGTTATGCTGCTTTGATTCTACAGGTACTCTGTGAAGCTAGGTATATAAGAAAGTGAGTAGCAAAGGACTATCAGAAGAGAGAGGAATCGAGCAAGGAACCAAGTGCAAGACAGAGGTTGGTATCCTTCATTCTTCTCTCATCTATCTCTCATAAAGGAAAACGAAAGTAGCTTTAATTTGTTTGTTTCTAAGGTAGCTACCAGCCTTAGTGGGATTAGCAGTTCTGCATAGACACTTTTCCCTGTAACAAAATGGCGACCATACTGGGGAGCGACTAGGTTGTTTGTTTATCTACATTTGTTTACTTTATAAACTTACAGACGGAGCCTGAAGTTGAGCCAGGTAGCCTTCGAACTGCATTTGCTATGCAAATGCAAAGTAGATAAATGCCGCTTCAGTCAATCTCCGGGTTTTGTTTATGAATTAAACAACTGATTTACAAACTCTCTAATTTCCCTTGTGGTGGCTCTAGTAACCTCCTTAGATCTACCCCTGTGATTGATTTACTGATTACCACTTTCTCGGCCAAAATCCCTGAACTCAACTGCAAACCATGACCCGAACCCAATCAAAGTCTCGTCCCTCGTCCAACGCACTGTCTGTTCTATGAATCTCAAATTCAGTGCACTTCTTGAGTGTAGTAGGTGCACTGCATTTCAAATTCAATGTGTTACAGGTGCGCTGATCAGACAAGGCCTTGTTCCTGAATTTTGGTTTTTGTGTTCACTCTTTTCAGATCTATTCAGGAGTTTTGCTGCCTGTAGTTAGTACACCTCTATTTGAAACCCCTTTCCTTGCTGTTATTCCGCCTCCATTGTGCAAAGAACTGTAAATGTTTTTGTGTATTTGTTGAGTCATTTTCAGTTCTCCCTTACAAAGAAGTAACGTAATTGTACTGTCGTTTCTTGATTTGAAAGTGTCGCAAGTGTCGTTTTCAGTCATAGAAGAGAATCTGATTGTTCTTGATAGTCGATTACCCTGTTACTATTGTATTTGATCTAAATTAGTAGTTTGTCTAGTGTCGAAAGCAATTTTTCATTTCCAAATCACAAAGTGTTGTCATTGTCTTCATTTTGATTTTGAAAAGAAACTTGTTAGTAATTGTCGCTTTGAAAATAATTCAGATTTGCGCATTAGCTTTCTTTTATCATTCACATATTAAGAAGGCTAAAAACAAATACATGCATGTGCATTTGCATTTAGACTGTTTGATTGGTTTGATTTAGGATGGTGCATATAGTGTGTGCTCTTTGCTCTTTGTTGAAAGAATATTATCTCTCTTTCCTTAGTAGCTAGGATTTTCATTGCACAAAGAAGATAAAACGACTGTTTATCATCTTAGATTGCATTTTAGGAATTGTACATCTACATCACGTGGTGAACCTGAAAGGAAAATTTCTTAAGCAAGATCAACTATAAAATAAATTTAATGAATCTAACAACGCTTTGGAACCTAACGCACAACATCTAGAAGTCTAGGCTAGAGACGTATTCTGGCGTCGTAAAGCCTGGTAACTGTTGTTTTCACTGTTGGTTGGGTGATTCCTCCACTTTGAGATGATAAGTGCCAGTACGGACTTGTGCTCCCACGTACCGTTGAGTATATTTTGGGAGACCACAATAGGCTTAATCCTTTATCCATAGGAAGTCATGTTTGCCGCCCTATCAATCGCAATGCACTGAACACAGCATTCGGGAAGATTGACTACCGTACCGTAAAAAGTATTCTGTAGTTATGCGATTGGTTTGGTAATCCCTCTGTCTAGACTTCCATAGCAGTCCCTTTCGTTCCTTTTCAGACTCCTTAACGGAAAAGGTCCATCTGAGCACTTGTCACTTCAGGCTCATTAAAAATCGAAGGTGACTAGAGTCATCTTTTGTTTTTTCTCAGCTCTTAAAAATTGAAAAAACAAGTTGTGTCAAAGCGTCTAAAATTTATTTTAAATGGAATAATAATCACCTTTCCTACGTTGGTCTTAGGTTGAGAAAATGGATTCCACCAACCAAGGAGTTCCCCTTGGAGGAAATTCTAGTCCCTTCTCCTCTTGGGGAGATGTTGGTGCACCCCATATGGCCACATTGTCGCTTCTAGCATTGACAATCAGCTTGCCGATATGGCTTTTCTCAACCTCCGTTGTTCAGAACACCGTAATTCCTGAACAATCGAGTCAGCAACTAGACAATTCCAGAGTTACCCCCCAACCCTCTACTTCATCCAATTCTTCCTCTCCTCCTTCCTCTTCGCTTGATGAGGCTGGTAAAGCCAAAAATCAAGTACCTAAGAAGAAGAAGGAAAAGAAGAAGAAAGAGAAGAAGAAGAAGGAGCCAAAGGCGAAAAGGGGCAACCAAGCGTCGTCTAGCGAAAATCCACACACTGCACTGACCAGGCCTAAATCACCATGTGTCATTTGAAAAGGAGACCACTATCATAGAGATTGTCCTTGCATCCCTCGGATCTTAAGGGACTGGTCTCCTCGTTTGCACAACCCAGTGTCGTCAACCTCTGATGATCATGTTGAAAACACACCGTCGACTAGTGAAAGTGAAGCCCCTGGACAAAAAGGAAAGTGCAAATTTCCTTATAAACTGTGTGAAGGTGATCATGCCGTCCACCGTTGTCCCTTAGTAGACAATGCTAAAAGAGTTTTGGACGATCGTCTGGTTTCACCATTACGACTTCCTCCTGGATATAAGAAACTCTTGCCGAGTCCGTCACTAGTTGAAAATCCGGCTGACCCGCTCAGGTGGTTGGCTGAAGCGTCTATCATTGAAGATAAACCATTTGAACCCATACCAAACAAAAGTAAAAAAGTCAAGATGGCAGTTGACCCGATATTGCCTTCAGAGGTTCCATCTTCAGATGATACAGTCACCGAAGAGAACAAGGATGACACCGTCCAAATTCTTTTCATAAACACAGACTCCGATGAACATGGGGGCAATTTACCCATTCCTTTACCACAGGAAGGAAGTTTGTCAGAGTCGTACCCAGCCGTCTATTCGGTCCCACCTTCAAGCAACCTGGTTGTCTCCTTTGACTGGAATCAACTAGGCAGACCCCATTTACCGGCTAGTGTACCATTCCGAATCATTGCTCAAATATATAGAATGTTTATTGCCGGTACCATCATAGATGAAGGGGCTTCTGTGAGTATCCTTTCCTTGACTGCTTGGAAAGTGCTTGGTTTGCCATCGCTTTTTCCTGTGATGAGAAATCTAACAGGCTTTGACAAAGGAACCAGTCAACCGTTAGGGATCCTTCCTAATGTGCCCATAACATTGAGAGGGAAAATCGTTCAAATGAATGTAATGGTAGTCCAAGGACCCCTGGATTATAATCTACTCCTTGGACGAGACTATATTTATTGCATGGGAGCCATTGTCTCATCACTCTTTAGAGTAATGTGTTTTCCGCACGAAGGAAGAGTGGTCAAGCTCGTAGACCAGCTTTCATTTCCCAGTTCACACATGGCAAATAGTCATATACCATCCCTGAATGGTCTTTTCACGCAAGGAATGTCTCATCAATCCCCAGCCCATCCACCTAATGAGCGAGAGTGATTCGGGGGACATGAGTAAAACCCAGGGGGCATGCACCCTGGTCTGCTTCGGCAGGAAAACTTTAGGTATAGGATAGGTTTCCGCGAGAGATATATGACTAGTCTGACACTCCCGTCCATAATTGGAAAAGGGGGTTAGACTGGAATAAGATTCCCTTGTCAAAGTTATGTGGGTGGCGGCATCTGCACCACTCGCCTTTGTTTATTTCGGTAGGAATCACCAAAGAAGTGTTTTGTTTGTGGTGTAGATAAGACAATCTTTGGTAACCTGAAAGAGGTAAACCTTTCCCGATAAAACAAATGTTTTGTCGGTAGATTGAAGGGTGACCTTGAAACTCTATTTTATACCTGGGGGCATGCAAACCTTTTGGCATGCAAGCGAAGAGTGACCATTTATTTTTTTAAATTTGTAGGTCCTCTAACCCTTTAAACTCGTAGGATTAGTCGATTCCTAACTTGCATAAAGAAAGGATGTGGGGAAAAACTTTGAAAAATTGCCGGTTTTTATATATGAGACATCCTTATTATGCGACTGGATTAATCGAGCAGTTTTAACGCGAACTTCATGCTCGTTAAAAAATAAACATAAGCAATGAGCAAATGTTTCCCCCAGCGTTTAAGCTCAATAAAAAATGAACCAATTTCCGGTAAATAACCGTCGTGAATGTAGTACTTCAGCCTTTAAAGCCTTGGTTGTGTTCTCATCATCACCTCCACTCTGTATTGTCCGATCATTCACCTCCATTTGATTGTTTACCCCTTTTGAGGAACAGCTACGAAGAGTGATCTTGTTAGCCATCCTTGTGACACTGCCATGATTGGAAAATTCCAAACCTTACCTGGAATCAGCTGCTACCCAAATTTATCACTCGTTCCTCAAAGACGAGTCTCCTTTAAGCTCTTTTCAACTGACTCGTAAAATATGAAAAGATTGCCGAGCCATTGGCCTCTCCAGCTCGTTAAAGGGACCGGAAGTGCTATCCCTCCTTTAGATTTTAATATTTTTGGACCTGAGGGATTATTACATAAAAGGATTGAGCGCTTGTTTTGTTTGGCTCGTTAAAAGCATCGAAAATTCATCCCTTCTATATTGTTTTATACTTTTTCGAACTTAAGGGATTAGATGACAAAAAAGGTTTTTTGGAGTTTCCTTTAAGTCCCTGTTCAGACTCTCTAAAATTGAAAAGGACCGAGTTATCTTTGTCATTAAACTCGTTAAAACCTAATAGCGACAAACTTGTCCATAGCAGACAAGAACGAGTTTCACTATCGCTAGGCGCGTTAAAACATAGTGATGGGTTTGCCCGAAGGGAAAATTATAGAACAAGCATATGTTATCCTCCTCAAGCTTGACAAAAATAAAGAGGTACTGGTCAGCAATGACTGGGGAAAAATTGGGAAGAAAACTTGAAGAAACTTTGTTGGTAGCAAGTCGCTCTTGAACATGACACTTTCACTCCGCATCCAAGTCAGGTTGGGTTGTTTCATTCACCGGCCATATCACCATGGTCACATCACACCATCCACATTTGGGGTTAATGCTACCAATCCATCATGTCAGTGTCGCTGGTATGTTCAATAGAAGTCACTCAGAGAATTCACCTGTGTCTCACCCGCTGCAATACATTTACGCTCCATTCTTTCATGACCGCCACCCTAAACCTTATATCACCAGACCGTTTTCACCTCGATTAAAATCATTTACTCCATTCCGTGTCATAGATGTGGGATTCATTAAGGCCCTCCTATGACAGATCGCTTCTTGTCGACATCAGCTCATTATCCAAGAAGTCGATCTAGGAACACCCATTTCAGTACTTTGAAGCTTGCATGGCTCAAGGGCAAGTTTCTCACTTCCGGCGACAAGTTTACATCAATGGCCTTCAATCGAAAGATTTTGCGTGGTGTTTGATGCCAAGTCCCTTATTCACACCACGTGAATTGTACTGCAGTACCTTGAGGATCATTATCATTATCGGTGATTCCTCTCGTGCCTGTTAACAGCTTACATCATTGGCTGGTAATCAGGCGATGTCTTTCCATGTTCGACTCCAGAACATCTCTCACATGGATCGACTTGTACTTTGAGTGAAGATCGAACGAGATTGAAGACCCCAGATCTAGTTTCATCCATCCAGGCTGTGATATATATTCAGGAAATAAAGACATCAAATGTACATCATTGCTGCACAGATAATCATCCAATCTATGGGATGATGGCTCCTCCAGAATCATCAGTCTACACTTAGACGATTGTCTATCCTATGTACATGAAAATGAATTTATAAAGCTGAGCATTGGAATGCCCGCCTAGCTAGATCATGAAAATATTATGAAGATAATTTATTGTATTGTATCTTATTACAGGTCTCCTTCCATCTTGAAAGAACTTCGGATCCTCATGATAAACCATTTCACCCGACATCAAAAAGATTAACGACCTCATGCTTTAGGGGGCAACTGTTATACACATTTTTGGGCACTGCAACCCCAAGCATAAAATTTCCATAAACCAAGCACTCCTAAGTCCCTAAAAGTGTTGTTCCAACCCCTAAAGGAACAAGGTCAACTAATTACAGCTTCTCCCAGAAGTTCTCCATGAAAAACTACTCAGAACTGGTCAAAACTGGATCATTTCACCTGCTCCATAGGCAAAGTGCGTTGCATCTCACCTAAATACACACAGTGGGTGCGTTGCATTTCAAAAATCCCTTCTATGGGGTGCGATGGGCGAGAAGGGACAAATGGCAGTGTTAATCCGTGAGGTGGAGAAGCATGGAATCTTCCAGAAACTTCTCCTGTGACACTTGCCTCTCTGAATTCGACCAGGGATGAGTAAGAGATCATCAATCTCCAAGTGGAAGCAAGAACTATCAGAGGGAAGAAACTAATCAAATCACAAGCTGACTCATCTCCCTTACAGACATCTATATATGGATCCCTCATCCCAGAGATCCAGGGGGCTGGAATTTTGTATCTTGTAAGGAATTGCTATTAGTTTCTTGAGGCAACATCATAGTGTTGGGTGATCTAAGCTTTTCATGAGGTGAAGAAGGGCTTACTTGCTGAGAGGATGATGCTGGGTTAGAACAACTGGTTGTAACTCTCTTGGCTCTTTCTTGATTATCAATAATGCTATTCAAGTTTTCCTCCATACTCTTGTGTGATTTATGTTTTATGCATTTGTATGGTCAATTTACATCTGATCCTAGATTGTTTATGATAATAGATCCATGTTCTCGTATAGTGTTATGCTGCTTTGATTCTACAGGTACTCTGTGAAGCTGGGTATACAAGAAAGCGAGTAGCAAAGGACTATCAGAAGAGAGAGGAATCGATCAAGGAACCAAGCGCAAGATAGAGGTTGGTCTCCTTCATTCTTATCTCATCTATCTTTCATAAAGGAAAATGAAGGTAGCTTTACTTTGTTTGTTTCTAAGGTAGCTACCAGCCTTAGTGGGATTAGCAGTTCTGCATAGACACTTTTCCCTGTAACATTGTGATGCATGTCAATGAATGGGAAAACCATCACAGAGGGACGAGTTTCCACTAAATCCTTAAGTATCATTGCAGCCCTTTGAAAAATGTGCGATTGAGTTTATTGGGCCGATTCAGCCCCCATGAAAGAAGACCGGTGCTTTCTATATCATCACCATGATGGAATATCTAACCATATTGGTAGAGGCATATCTGATTAAAGGTTTCACAGGAGCTACAACAACAAATTTCTTGTTTGGGTATGTATTAACTAGGTTTGGATGCCTGAAAGTCTTGATGAGTGATCGAGGAACGCAATTCCTAAATGAAATGATGAGTACGTTAACTGAAGAGTTCTGGGTTTATCATCAGAAGAGCACACCATATCATCCTCAGACTAATGGAACAATTGAGGCCTTTAATATCATCCTGTAGTGCTATGGGCATACAAGACTACTTATAAAAGGCTGATGGGACAGACACCTTTTAGATTGGTGTATGGCGTAGAAGTTGTGATGCCTATAGAATATATCATGCCTAGTCTACACATAGCAACTTTCATAGGTATGGTAGATTGCAAAGCCTTGGAAGAACAGCTTGCGCAACTGATGGAGCTTGAAGAAGACATATTTTTGGCTGGATTCCATTAGCAAGTACATAATAAACATGAAAAAGTGTGGCATGATCGACATATCAAGATACGCATGTTCAAGGTAAATGATATGGTTTTATTATATGATAGTAAGTTCACTAGGTTTCTGGGGAAATTTCAGATGCACAATCTTGGGCCATATGTTATTAAAGAAATTACAGATTGAGGCGCAGTTCAGCTCACAAAGCTAAATAGAGAATCTTTTCCGAGAAGGGTCAATGGAAGCTGATCGAAACCATATACGGGGATCTGCCTCAATGACTATATGACAACAAGACAGTCTTAGTGCTCCAAGTAGTTGCAAGGGAGCGCAAGATTATAAATTACACTACCAAGATTGGAGAACTACAACATAGGCTGGCAGCGTGGAAAATGGTGGACTTGTAGTATAAGAAGCTACACTATTGATCTGGATTTAAATAGAAATGAAAAAAATTACAGATATAACCATAAATACAAAGATGCAGTAGAATTAACACTTCATTTCATTAATATCAAATACTGAAATATGCTTACAAAAAGAATGGAAATAAGACTAGCTCGGGTGATGGTAGCTTACATATGAGAAGAGATGTGATGGATACATTCCTCTGGACTGCGTTACAATTATGCTTAAGGGCTTGTTGGCAGTAGATTGCAAGAAAAACATTGTTTAGGGCCTCAAAACGACTACAAAATTTTAGGACCCAAAAAACTACTAAAAATAGTAAATAGTGCTACAAATAAGGAAACTAAAAAACAGAAAGAAACAATGGTGGGGGTCCAAGTGGAATTGGTGGGTGGCCACAAATATCCACCTAGATCATTCCTCCCCCCTTAGGAATAAATGGTCCCCATTGCGATGAGTTCATCCATGTGATGGGGAAACTTTTGCTGAACTTGGTCCCTGGTGAGCCACTTTCCCTGGTGAAGGATTTGGCTTGCTTTGACACCTTGATATAGTTGGATCTTCTGAGGGTGAGTGTGCTTGATCTGCATGTCCATGATCCAATCAGTTGTGGCTTGTTCCATGCAATCTGGATTTAACTATGTAGGTGTGAGTTGTTCTGCAATGTCTAATGTGTCTAGCAATGGTGGCAAGAATGATCAAAGGCGGTCCACATTAAACATTGGGTGCAATCCAAGGAATGGGGGAATGTTGAGCTCAAATTCATTGTCTCCCACAACCTTTGTAATGGTGTAAGGACCATATTAGAGTTGTATGAGTTTCCAATAGGCTCCGATAAGGTGTTATTTTTGCAAATGCAATTGGACTTTTTCACCCACCTGAAACTTGTGTGGCACCCGATGTTGATTGTGTCGTTACCTGTACTTGGAATTTGATTTCTCTAGAATGTCATGGACCTGATGGCGGATATATTGGATATGATCAATGAAGCTATTTGCCTTATCGGTTTTGGATTGGAAATGAGCCGAATCTACCTAACTAGCTACAAATGGCATGGCCACATCAATGTGACATAGTGTCTGGAATCCCAAGCCAACCTGAAAAGGGATGTGGCCAGTCGAGCTGTGGAGAGCCCGATTATAGATGTGCTGGACATAGGGGAGGCTCTCATCCCATGTGCATGGATTCTTTGAGTTGTACATGCACAAAATGTGTACGATCATCCTATTGACAACCTCTGTCTGGCCATCAGTTTGGGATGGAAAGTTGTGGACTTAGTGAGTTTGGTGTCTAGCATCGACGAGAGACTAGACCAAAATGTACTAAGGAACTTGCTATCCCGATCTAAGATGATAGACTATGGGATCCCAAAGTGTACCCACACTTGCTCAAAGAAGATTTTAGCAGTGGAATCTATCGACGAGCACAAAAACATAGTCATTGACATGATTAGTAGAAGGAAGGCCCGAAATTTAATCCATAGAGATGGATTCCCAAGGTCGACTAGGGGTAGGTAGCAAAGTATAGAGGCCTTGCTTCTTCATGGTCAGTTTGGAAATGGCACAGGAAGTGCAGGATATGATGTACTTCTCAACATCCTGTTGAAGATTCGAATAATACAAATACTTTTGTAGTACTACCACCAATTTTTTGATCGAGAAATGCTCAGCAGCACAACTATAGTGTGCTTCCTAAATCATCTTGGCATGCTCACTTAAAGGAACACAAAGGTGTCCTAGGTGGCATAATAGGGCATCCTGGAGGTGAAAATATAGAACTTTCTGAACCTTTAAGAGCGTCTGGTATGTGTGGCTGAATTCTGGGTCGCTTTTGTAAGGAAGTGGCCAATTAGAAGTCTCGTGCCCATAAGAATTGAGCATGGTGGTTAACTCCATGATCGGTGGTCAGCTGAGGTAATCTACAACATTATTGGTGTTTCCCTTCTTATACTTGATATTCAAATGGAACTGTTGTAGGTATGTGGACCACTTCTGATGGCAATCATTCTACAACTTCCCTTGTGTCTGTATGAACTGTAGGGGTCGGTGGTCTATGTGGATGTTTGTTTCCTTCCGCAAAATGTAATGCTTCCATTGATGGTAGGCCTACACAATGGAATACATCTCTTTGTCATAAGTGGGATACTTCTAGACTGTGTCTGAAAGCGTCTCACTATGATGTGCCATTGGATGCCCCTGTTGAGTAAGTACTGCCCCAATAACATAGTCAGAGGCATCTATCTTGATCTCAAATGGCGGCGGCAAGTCTAGTAATGTGAGCACTGGTGCAGAGTAGAGGCAATGTTTCAACTCTATGAGTGCCTTCTGTTGAGATTCAGAGCAAAAGAATTTTTCTTTCGCTCCTCCCTTGAGGACTTGACTCAAGGACCAAGTGATATGAGAGAATCCCAGCACGAACCTATGGTAGAAATTGGCAAGAGCCAGAAAGTTGCGGAGCTCTGTTAGAGTGGTTGGAGCTGGCCAATCCTGATTGACTTGGATCTTGGATGGATCCACATGCACTACCCATTCTTCAATAATATATCCCAGATACTAAACCTAGGTAATGCAAAAAGTGTATTTCTCCAAATTGGCACATAGCTTGTGTTGTCGTAGTGTTTGGAGAACCTGTTGGATGTGGTGGAGTCGCTCTTCCCAAATCTGGCTGAAGATGAGGATGTCATCCAAGTATACCACTACAAATGAGTTGGTGAATGGCCAAAAGATGTCATCCATCAATCTCATGAAGGTTGCAGGAGCATTCGTCAACCTGAAAGGAATAAGTAACCATTCGAGAGGGCCCTCCTTAGCTTTGAAGGTGGTATTCGACACATCAGAGGGTTTGATTGGTACCTGGTGATATCCTGATTTCAAGTCGATATTTCTGATTTATTCCCCCCCCCCCCTTCAGCTGGTCAAGAAGGTGATCAATCCATGGGATTGGGTACATATTCTGGACTGTGATATTTTTTAGCTCCCGTTAGTCAATACAGAGTCTCCAAGTCCCATCCTTCTTCTTTACCAACATGATCAGGCTCCCACAAGTTGATGAACTCAGAAGGATGTGACCTTTCTGTAGAAGCGCTTGAATCCACCTCTTCATTTTGTCATTCTTCAAAATGGAGCACTGATAGATTAGTCCATTAGGTAGTGGCACACCTAGGGTCAAATCGATGGAGTGCTTGACCTAATAGTGCAGAGGCACCCCTGCGGGGGAGGTGAAGATGTCCTCGTACTCCTCCATGACCTAGTCCATCTATTGTTTTCATGTAGAGGGGCCCTATCTAGAGTTCATGGCCATCGTCTTCTTCTTTCCCTGAGGGCATATCATCAGGATAACAAATTTCCCAGTTTTGGAAATGAGCTTACTGCATTGTTTTCTAGTAACTAAAGAAATGGTGGTAGGTGGTGTTACCTCCGGTATCTTGTACAACTTATTTCCCAAAGTAACAATAACAACATGAGTCCTTCACTCATATACAACATGTCACTTCCATAAGTATGGTTGGCCTAATAATACATCACAAACATCAAGGGGAGCAATGTCACATAATACTTCATCCATGACAGGCTTGATGTTGTATGGAAGGCAGCACTACTGGCTCACACGAAGATCCCATCCTTGGTGAAGCCACAGAATGGTGTATGGTTGTGGATGTGTTGTGGTCAAAAAGCCAAGCCGCTTCACTACCTTTGCTGAAATGAGGTTCTTTTGGCTCCTGCTGTCGACGATGAACTATAGCAGGGAACCCTTTACCCACATCTAGGACTGGAAGAGGCAGTCCTCCTCCTTTAGATCTTCTGGTTCCTCCTTCTGGATCTTCATGGTGGCAACAGTGGCATTAGCCTCCGCATCGATAATTTGCTTCCCTTTATCAGTCCCCTTGTTGGGTTCTGACTCAGAGTCGAAACATGCATCTGATTTTGAAGCCTTTAGCTCAGCCACCAGTGACTGCATGGCCCGACACTCACTTGTCTTGTGAGTGGAGCTCTTATGGAAGTCACACCACTTTCCTGTGTCCTTCTTCGGCTTTGCAGAATTTTTATTTTCTTGCGGCTTTGGCGGGTTGTCCTAGGCTGCCCTGCGTTGACTTTGTCCTTTGTTTTGCGGTTTTGGGGCACCTTTCCTTTACTTCAAATTTGTGGATCCAAAGTCTTGCTTCTTATGTTTAAAATTTTGCTCGATATTGATGGCATATTAGTATGTCGTTCCAAGCGAGGAGATGTCCAAGAATTCCATCTCATCCTGGATGTACCTGTGCAGGAAGCTATGGTACTTTAGAACCAAATGCTTCTCAGAATCCTTGATACTCAACTTCATGTGAAGGGTATGAAAAACATTGGTAAGCTCCGGTACATCTTGGTCCCTTCCCTATTGCAACATTGTCCACTTTATGTATTTATCCTCATAGCTCCTAACAGGGTATTATTTGTCCTTGATGGCATCCTCAAATGAGTTCCAAGTGGGTGTGGGTGAAAACAGTGAGGTCATACTTTCATCCTTCTACTCACAGTAGGTTTCCTACTAGTAGTTGACATGGGGGGCTGCTTTGAGAAGTGCAAAAGTGATCTTTTCCCGGCTAATAAAATCATGAACGAAAAAATATCCTTCTAGCTGATTTAACCATTTATATACAACATCTGCATCTATCTGAACCTCAAATATGGGAATGTCAAAGTTAACATGTACCTTAAAGGGTGTGGTGCTTCCAAAGTAGTTTCCGGAAATAGATGTGTCGCCCTTGGGTAGTCGCTAAAGGATATGAGAAAACTTGTCCATCATCGTGTTCCTTTGTCGCTCGAGGGCTTCTTTGAGCAATATTTTGATAGGATCTCCTATACCCTCGTCTTTGTTTTTCTCTTCCATGGGAGGCCGTCGAGATTTGTGAGGCTGGTCTAGCAAAGGTTCGACCAATTCAAGCCCTAAGTCCTTATATCTCGAGCTCATTGGGGACATGCAAAGAAAAACAGAGAAAGAGTAGACCTCTCTGATACCACTGATCCATATTGAAATAGGAACACAACAAGTTATAGATATAACCATAAATACAAAGAATCAAAGATGCAATAGAAATAACACTTCATTTCATATCAAATATTGAAATATGCTTACAAACAGAATGGAAATAAGACTAGCTTGGGCAATGGTAGCTTATCTCTGAAAATATATGTGGTGGCTAGAGGCCTCTAAACTTTGTTACAATGAGGCTCAAGGGCCTTTTTAATTATTGAACAATAAGAGAAAACCCTAAACAACCAAAACCCTAACTCGAGGAGATGTAACAGCAAGAGTTTATGGGACTCGTTGGGGTTAGTTGGAAAGCCAACTTCCCGGGATTGTGACTTGGTGATATTATCTCTATTTGATGTGCATGATAGCCTATTGGAAAGATATTTTGAGGAATATGACGGAAAAGATTATTTCAGGTAGAAAATCGCTAGCGGTATATTTCCAAAAAAACGTCGTTTAGGGCCTCAAAAACAGCTCTGGAATTTTAGGACCTAAAAAAATGCTAAAAATAGTAAACAGTGCTACAATTAAGGAAATTGAAAAACTGAAAGAAACAATGGTGGGAGTCCAAGTGGAAATATCAGGTGGCCACCAATATCCACTTGGATCATTCCTACCCCCTTAGGAAGCAATGGTCCCCATTGCGTTGAGTTCCTCCATGAGATGAGGAAACTTCTGCTGAACTTGGTCCCTGGTGTTAACACTCAGGTTGTTCCCTTTGACTCCAAAGGGAATACAGCCGAGGTAACCACTAACCAATCTTTTAGCGACAGGTCCTAGCCTACCTGCAATGAGAGAGGGCTCTCTCATTCTGATTTAGCTTTGTTTTGGTGTAATTTTAGGCTAGTTATGATGCACAGCATTTTGTTTTGAATTTGTTTGGATGATGATTTTAGTCAGAACTGGTATGTTTTTTCAGAATAATCTAGGCCATTGGGCATGGAGTCGATGATGGTGAATTGCTGGAAATGTTTCTTGAGAAAAAGGGTTATGCTACAGATCCAGACAAGCATTCATGAAACAATTCTTCAAATCTGTAATATGATGGCATGAGATCAGGGACTGAAAGGAAGCTAAGGATCTTTCACTATAATGATAGAGGGAAAAAGTGGGAACATTATCTAGGAGCATTTAAGAATTCCTGTATAACATCCATAATGATAGAATGAATACAAACATGAGCAGTTAAGAATTCATGTTTATGATTAATTCTGAAGAAAACACAGTTAACAACAGAGATTGAGCAGAGGGTGCATTCAAACAAGTCCTCAGCTATTCTTTTTCTCTTTTGCTAAGTTAATGAAACATATATTTGAATTAAACAAACATAGAAAGACAAAACATGGTTTAGAATAACTTATTGCTCCATCAAACAACACAGGAATTCTGTAGCAGAACGCAGATCATCACTTTGACATCAAACAGTGCAGAGATCATGAACTTTCCCAGCCATTTGTATTAGATAGTCTGAAAATTTACAAGACAGTGTCTCAGAGAGAAAATCACCAACCCCAAATAGATTCTGTGGGGAGGTATGTATACAAAAATAAGATACAAAATATCTAGCTGATGAGTTAATAGCTCATAACTTCTATGCCAACTCTTGAGGAATTATAGCTGAAAGAGTAAATGCTGCAGTAAATATTTAATGCATTAGCTGTCCATTTGTCAGAGAGTTTTGACTTTTGTGACCAACTGAGTCGGCTAGGGCTGCGCTATCTAAAATCTGTGTTTTTTCCTTTCTGGTCTTGCTGTCCGAGTATTTTGCTGAGTCACTATTCTCACCCACTCTGCCTGTTGTCTCCATGCTGTATTCAATTCCGTTGACTTGAGGCTGACCAAAAGAGGTAGAACCGAGATTATTTTGGCAAAATTTGCAGCATTGCTTGCCATCAATCTTCTTTAGGCAATTGGTGTCTTCGTATTTTTATTAAAGTCTCATCTGCCTCTGTGTATCTGTAAAAATTGGGTGGGACCTAAAACAAGTGATTAATTTCATGTTCAATGTAAAATAAATTTTCCAGCTTATCATAGAGGCTCTGCCCTGATGGATGTCCTGCTCTTTCTGAGGTACTTGTGGATGCTATGATCTGATTTGAAATGAAATTAGTCATCCTGGTGGCATATTGCTCACGGGTCAGCAGTCTTGTAGCGCCGGTCAATAGGCTGGGCAATCCTTTACCTTGCAATACTCCCATCCTCAGCTTGTAATCATCTACCTCTGCCTACATTTCCTGACATTTTCTCTCCAAACTTTGCACAAAATTTCTAAGGGTCAGCACCTTTTTTGCTGTCAAAACAGTCTCTGTTCTGTTACTGATGTCTAGGGCTGCCAACTCCTCCTTAGTGTGAGTGTTCAAGAAGTGTATCATCCTGCTAGCCTGCTCAGGCATATTTCCTAGTGCTACTCTGGCCTTTTGGCTTTCAATTTGGGCTTGGCCTATTAATTCGATCTGCTCATGCATAGTTCAGATTGATTTCCATTGTCTAGTGATAGAGTGGTCAATCATGGTCCACAAAATCTTCTTTATTTCAGCCAGAGTCTTTTCTAAATTCAGCTCCTTCTCCAAGGCCTTTATTCTGTCCTTCAGGGCCTTAATTTCTCTGGTCTGTTCAGCCACTGTCATTTTAGATTTATCATATTTTGCTTCTAGCTCAGCCAATTTTTCTTTGGCCTGTTTAATCTCTATTGCCTGAAGCTCTAGCTCCTTGACAGCTTTTGTCAATTCATCCATGCTTATGCTAGTCTCAGGAGCTGTTGTTGTTGCCGCTGTAGCATCTGTAGTTGTTGTAGTAATAGGAGGGGTCACTACTGCTTGTGTAGTTGCAGCAGTAGTTGGGGAAGTTTGAGGTGGCTGGGAGGTCGACTCTCCCTGCTTATCTTGCAATGCTCTCTCCAATTCTCCCTCCATTTGAACCATTCTCTAGTTCATTTGCATTAGCAGGTCCAATGTATCCTCAGCTTCTTTCTCTTTCACCAGCTCTCCCGTTTGTGGGTGCATAGTCGAGGAGAGCCCCATTTGCTTTTTCAGAGCAGCAATATCATCCTCCTTTTTCTTCATTAGGGCCTTTATAGCTTTGGGATTCTCAGGATCATGCCCTAGGTCCACAATAATGTCCTCCAATGTTTTAATTCTGTTGTCTTTGGCTGTGGAGGACATTCTTTCTAAATCAAGCTAAGTATTTGTGTTTCTCAAAGATTCCTTTAACTCATGGGCCAGTGTGGCCTTGTCTACAAGTGTGGCATAGACCATTTCCCCTGTTTACTTATGTAATTCTATTTGATCCATGGGGTGAATGTCCTTTGCCATAACCTCTAACTTTGTCCTGACATAATCTGCAACTGACTGAGGCTGCTGAACCTTGGGTTTAAAATGGCTGAGAATCATTTTTTCTTCTTTGATGTCATATGCTGCCATCAACCTTTCCTGCTTGGCAGGTGTTGCTTTAAGAAATTTTCATATAACTGTACTCTTAACAGTTCATTTTTGTGCCTTAATTTCTTTAAAGGTGGCCTTGATGCTAGCTGGCCTCTTGCTTTGCTGTGTGGACGAGGACACCTCCATGCCATGCTGTCTATCTTGCTCTTGTTGGAAAGAGCTTGTAGTTGTTTGTTGACTGTCTTCTCTATCTTTCCTTGGACTTCCAATGATTTCTTCACTGACTTCCTCCACAATTGGAGAATCAACCTTTTGCCTCTTGGCTTCGGGCTGCTGAGTGGACCCACTAGCAGGTGTGGAGTCATCTCGGTCTTGTTTCCTGCCTCTTTCCTCATGGGCAGGAGTCTGTAAGGCAAGCACTGTTGGTGCTTCTGTTTGTTGTAGAGGAGCCTGTACTTGAGGTTTCTCCATTGAAGAGGCAGGCTGTTCTGTAATCACTTCTTTCTCTGCATCCATTATCTCCTTTCCTTTTGTCGTGCCTGTTGCTGATGTAGATGGTCCCTGGGCGGCTTGTGTGGCTACAACAGCGGATGTGCCTTCTCCAATTTGATGTGGCAACTTGAATGTTACCTGTTGCAAAGAATCCAAGTCAAGATTTTTTTCTAAATCCTTGACATTTTTCTCCATTATTTCCTCTTGAGTCAATTCCTCAACTAATGTGCCTTGCAACCACTCATCTTGGTTGGCATATTGTTCAATTTTTGGATATTTACAATGGTCATAACCTAGTAGCTTGTATTTAACTCTTCTGGCAATGATAAAACCTTCCGGGTCATAAGGGACCCACCAGAAGCTCCTCTTTAACTTATATTTGTCACTGAGAATTTGATCAGCATCTTGCCAACCTTCTTTCTTGTTCATAATGAAGGGGCCTAGATGGTCTTTGAATTTGAGGTGAGCTTTCTTTTTGGCACTATGAAAATGGGTAAGATCAGAACTAATGAGTTGCCTATAGTATTCCAAGGCAAACAATCTCATTGGTACATACCTTGGAAGCCTGTAAGGACAGAGCTCACAGCCATAGATTCTAATGACAGTGTGATTTTGATATAGGTACCAATCACCTATTTTATAACTCTTGGACAGCTGCAAGGTCTTTTGTATCTCAAATGACAATCTGGGAGGAGGGAATCTCATTAGGAGGCAAGAGACTGGGTATACAAATTGGTCAATAAACTCACAGTAAGAAAATCGGGAGTTTTGAACTTCATGGAAAACTGATGACCAGAAGATGACAGACCTCTTTTCACCCCTAGAATCCAATTTCTTGATGGGGCATTGGAAGCTTTCAGACTGGTAATACATGAATAAGTGGTAGATATATGATGAATATTTGAATACTCCCTCCCTATCCACTTTCAATAGCTGATCATGTATTTTATTGGCTATGAACTTGGCATAGTTATACTTGTAAGCCGGGGGTTGTCCTAGACTATATGCAGCTAATAACACCAACACTGTTTCATCAATGTGCTCACTTGTTTTAAAACCCAGCACATAAGAGATCATATCAACTAGTACTTTGCCCACCTCATTGAAATGGATTTGTAGAGGGGTGGCAGAATGAGTTCAGCTAAACCAAAAGTCTTCAATATTTGTGGCTGTGGTGAAAAGAACAAGCTTTGCAGAGTTTGATTTAAGCTTTGGTTTCTTTTTAGCAATTTCTCTGAATTTAGAGATTGTGAGGGCCAAATGCAGAGGGGAAGGGATTATCACAGCTCAATGCACTGAGGTTTGTAGTGAAACATGGCAAAAGGGAACAATGATGAGCAGGTATAAAATTATAACGGGAATTCAAGCTCGAAAATGGATTTTGGCATGGTGAAATTGTGAATGGACCGTCGTTCTCTTAAACAGGAGGTGTATCAGTGAATTTAGGCCAAATTTGTGAGGGAAAGAACCATTAACTTAGGAGATTGCAGGTAATTGAGTGAACAAATTCGAGAAAATGGGAAGAACAGGGGCGAACAGATGGAATTCGGCAAATACTTGGTTTAGCTAGCGCCGAGGGTGGTTGAGCTGATTGAATGGCGAGTACTGACGTCGAATTTGTAGGTGGTGGCATTCGAATTGTTCAAATTTGAAATCTGGAGGTAATATGGCGTGAACAGCAAAACGGCACTCTCCAAACTTTGCAATGAAAATGACCGAAAACGGTCACTTTGCGTGTTTTTAATAAAAATTTGGCACATATGCGCTTTTGGCACTTTCCCGCGATGATGTCAGCATGACATCATCGGCGGGTCCCAGGTACGGCCGGCTGACGTGGACTCTGACTCGGATGACGACATGGTAGGACACGATGGCACAACGTGGGCGCGGGTGGACAAAGTGGCGAGTGACGTGGGGCAGCGGCGGAGATAGGGTGGTGACGTCATGGCTGACGTGATTGCTGACGTGATGGGATAGATGGTGGTATCCGGTTTCCCCGCACCACCTTTGAGCAACGACGGTTTTGGGGGAGGGGCCTTCAAACACCCTGGGCGGTCGACACGTGGCGGGGGTACGGCAGGGAAACCGCCCATCCCCCGGACGTTAACCCCTGGCGTGTTGTGGGCTGAAAACACCCGCCCACCGTTGGATCTGGCGCGGCGGGGAACGGACGGCTGGCGGGGCGTTTTGGAGCGGCGTGCAGCTTTGGCGCGGGTCCCTCCCGTATATTAAATAATATTGCGTTGTGGTGGGTTGAAACTTTGGTTTAGGTGGGTTTTGTGGGTTGGGTTAGTGCGGGGTAATGTAGCTTAATGTTTTAATTTAAAACATTTTAACATTAAACGTTGGGATTTGACTGCGGGGGCAAAATTGCAAGGTTTAGATGGGTGGGGGTTTAGGCATAGGTTATTAATCCTAACCAGAGGTTAGATTAATTCCGGGGTTAGGACGCGGAGGGGTTGATAATAGCCCCAAATGGAATAATATCTCCCATAACTATGTTACCTAGCTATAATGCTAGGGGGTGGGATAGTTAATATGTTTTTTGGGAATTTTATGTAGCTTTTTGTAGAAAATAGGGGTGGGGATGTAACTAGGGAGCTATATAATAGAGTCAGGAGTTAATATGGGTATGTGAGGTGAAGTGTGAGGGAGAGGTTAAGCTTTTGAACTGCAAACTTAGATACAAAAAATCGATGGAATATGAAATGAGGGTTTTACACAAGAAAGGTGGCTTCTTTTTATTGAAGAAGGTCAAAACTTGACATGATTTTCTCTGGGGGGAAGTGCAATTGGGACTGGTTAGGCAGATCCTAAAGTCCTCAAGGGGATATTAGTAAGAAACTTTTTAAGGGGAGTGAGGGGAGTTAGACATGCTTTGATAGTTCTGCCATTTAGATCATTTCTCTGACCCTTCTCTTATTGATGAGATAAGATATGATTTTCAATATATCAGGTGGTCAGACCTTGCTTCTGCAACCTCAAACTATCTACCCAGCCTAATACACCTAAAATTTTTTATTCTTTTGAATGGGTGCACTTAACCTTGCAAACCCTGATAATCCTCTTTTCTTTTGACTGCCCTCCTTTCTAAATCTACCCTTATCTCTTCCAAGGGCCCAGATTAAGCAGTTGGGCTCCTTTATTTCTCTACCTAGCTATTCATCTGCCAAGCTTGACCTGTTTGGGCAGATATTCATTCCCTAGTCTAGAACAAGCAATTTAAATCATGGCATGGTCCAGTTTGAACTGTTGGGCCATCCAGCAAGCTAGCAGTGGCATTTTGGTTAGCCACTTTCCTGGTCTTTCTTTGGGGTTCATTTCAATTATTTTTTCTAACCAATTCATTTTCTTGCCTTCTGATCATTCTTTTAAGGCATACCCTCTTTACATTTTTTAACTCTCTTTTCTTTTCACAAAATATGGAACCTTTGTAGCATCAAAGATGAACATTTTTGGCACTTCCACTGTCAATCATGAAAAATGAAACCTATTGGTATAGGAGACTAACAGTGGCTCCACTTGGGGATGGCTTTTCCAGATGAAAAGCCAAGAACAACAGGTCAGATCGCCTTATTTTTCCATTCTTGCTGCAGTCTGAATTTTCCTTCTGTTAGAGACCATTGATCTGAATCCTTGTAACTTGTATGAAGTACCCTTTGAGCTGATTTGCTGTGAAATTACAGCTCTGTTTTTACTGGTTTCTCTGAGTATTCATCACCACCTTCATAGCTCCCAAGTGTTTTCTCTTGCTTTCCAATGATAGAATCAAAACATATATCAAAAAATGGTGCAGTACCCTGATCTTCCTCAAAATCTGCTTCACTTGGTCCTTTATCTAACCGCTGTAAATGAAAATACTGGAAATACAAATATTTATGTACAATATATAGCTGTGTTGTGTTTCATCAAAGGGGGTCAAAATAATGTTTGAGCATCCTCCCATTGACTGGGCCTTCCTCAGTATTTGAGCCATCCAAACTCTTCAGAAAATAGGTGTTATTACCTTGTACATCATAAATGACATAAGGTCCCTTCCACAAGAAATCAAACTTGCCATGTTTTCCTTTGTCCTCTCTCCTGGAATCCCATATTAGCACTTTGCTTCTTATGAAGAAGTCTTCAGCTTTGGTTCTTTTGTCAAACATTCTTTTGAGCTTCTCTTGCAGTACTTGGGTTCTATGATACACTTCCTCTCTTGTTTGTTGTAAGTGAATTGTCTGATTGATCCTTCTTTGAATATCATTAGGCTTAGCTTGTATTTCTTGCAGCAACTTGATTAAAGGGATCCCTAAAGATGAAGGGAATATTGCCTCCATTCCATAAACTAGTTCATATGGGCTTGTGCCAATGGATCTTTTGGTGGTCAATCTGTCTGCCCATAGTGCATTTACTAACTTTTTATGCCAATTCTTTTTGTTCTCCTCCAAGACCTTTTTGATGATGTTGATGAGGCTTTTGTTGGAAGACTCAGCTAGGCCATTGCCTTGAGGATAATAGGTTGTGGAATGGCCCAAGGTCATATGGTATTTATGGCAAAAGTTGATCATTTTTTTGGATTTGAAAGCAGGAGCATTGTTTGTAATAATTTTATCTGGACAGCCAAACCTGGACAAGATGTTGATTTCTAAAAATTGCATAATAATGGAGTCATTGGCTTGCCTACAAGGGATGGCCTTTATCCATTTGGTAAAGTAATTTGTAGCAGTCAAAATCCACCTATGCTGGCTAGAGGACGAAGGGTGGATTTCACCAATGAAGTCTAAAGCCCATTGCTGGAATGGTCTCTCAGTTGAAATAGGTTTGAGTGGTAAAGGTAACAACTTTTTTTTGCCTTCGAAAATTTGGTATTTGTGACAAGACATTACAAAATTTTTCACATCAGTAAACAAGGATGGCCAATAAAATCCGGCCCTTAGGATTTTATCAGCTGTGGATTTCCAGTATAAGTGTCCTCCACAGTCACCTGCATGAAATTCCTTGAGGACATTGTCAGTTTCATCCAATGTTAAGCAATTAAGTAAAATTCCTTCATGATTTCTCCAAAACAAAACATTGTCTATGATACAAAACTTTGATGCTTTCATTTTCAAGAACCTTTTCTTAGTTCTGGACAACCCTGGAGGATCTTGCAGGTTTAAGAATACAAAACATATATCAGCATACCAGGGAGATTGCAAAAAGGCTTGATTGATCTGTGGAGTCGCCATCTCCTCTTCGTTGTCCATTTCATTAATATCAAGGGCTTGGAAATTGGTTTCAGTCATTAGTTTGGCTAGCCCTTGTCCTTTTATCAGTTTGGTAGGCTTGATTTCAATGTCATATTCTAAGATATTGGCAATCCATTTGCCCCTTTTGCCTTCAATTCCTTCTTGGGTTAAAATGTCCTTAACCACTGCATTTGGGACATAGGCAATCACATGAGAGTATAAAATATAGATTCTGAAGTCTTTGATGGCCTTTACCAAGGCATAGGCTTGCTTTTCCATAATCTGATATTTTAAGGGAGCATCTCTAAGGGCTTTGCTAAAAAATGCAATGGGTTTTTCACACCCTTGGTCATCTTTTTGTAATAGGACAGCAGCAATTGTATGCTCAGATGCGAAAGAAAAAATTATGAAATCCCTATCAAACCTAGGACTTGTGAGGACTGGTGTGTTTGTCAACGCTCTTTTGATATCCTCAAAGGCTTTTTTAGCTTCCATGGTCCATTTGACCTTAGAATCCTTCTTCAACATATTGTTTAACAATCTTATGAGCTCAGCCAAATTAGGAATGAATCTTCTCAAGAAGTTGATCTTTCCTAAGAAGCCTTGTAGTTCTTTGATGTTTCTCGGATGAGGCACTTGAAGGATAGCTTGAATTCTATCTGGGTCGATCCTAATGCCATCTTTTGAGATTATATGACCTAGGAGCTTGCCTTCCTCTAGGCCAAACAGTGATTTCTTTGGATTCAAAGATATGCCATATTTTCTGCAAATTAAGAAAACCTGCCTCAAATGTTCTAAGTGTTCTTGATCTGATTTTGAAAAGGCAGTGAGATCATCAAGGTAGACTACTAGGAAATCATGGATTTCTTTGGCAAAGGCTATATCCATTGCTCTTTGGAAAGTTTCCCCTGCATTCTTAAGCCCAAAAGGCATTTTGACATATTTAAAAGTTCCCCAAGGTGTTGTAAAGGCAGTTTTGTCTTGATCATCCGGGTGTACTAAAATCTGATTGAATCCAGAGAATCCATCTAATAATGAGATCCTAGAGGCTCCCACTACCCTTTGTAGGATATGATCCATTTTTGGTAAGGGGTAATGGTCTTTGAGAGAGACTTTGTTCAAATTCCTTAGGTCAACACACAGTCTAATCTCTCCCGTCTTCTTCCTAGTAGGCACTAGGTTTGAAATCCACTATGAGAACCTGATTGGGGCAATGATTCCTGCTTCATACATACGTTTAACTTCTTTTTCAATGAGGGGAAGGAGAACAGGATTCACTCTCCTAAGCTTTTGTTTAAAAGGTTTTTGGTTTTCTTTCAAAGGTATAGTGTGTTGGATGACTGAGGTATCATAGGACTTGAGGTCCTCATAACTCCAGGCAAAGCTATCTTGGAAATCTTTAAACAATTCAATGTATTTCAACTTCTAATCAGCTGGTAATGCCTTGGATAATTTTACCATTTTGGGGTTTTCTGTGGTTCCAATGTTACAGTCTTCAATTTCAGCATTCAGTGGTTGCATTTTTGGTTTCCTTGAGATATCATTTGAATCAAACAAATCCTCCAAAGGGGTTAAACCTATGGGCAGAAAATTGTCTTTTGGATCAATTACTTAGGCTTCTGTCTCAGTTATTTCATCAAAATCTATTTTCTTCAGCTCCTGTACATTTTCGTTATTAAAGGTAGTAGGATGCAAAACCAGATTCGTTGTTTCAGCTAATATATTCTGCTTAATTGTGTATGCCTGTTATTGATCATCCATAGTGCTAGTATCAATGATCATGCCCGAAAATTCTTCCTTTAAAGTGAGGAAGTTATTTATCTGTGTGTCACTTTCAAAGACTTGCCAATTTTTGATGTTATCCGGGACTGCAGGTCTATGTTTGATTTCAGCAGTGAAACTGTGGTTGGGTTTAAAAGGTAGCTTGCAAGTGCTGGCAAAGTTTGCCAAGCTATGAGCATGTAAATTGAGCTTTCTAGAAATTTTAGTTAACTGAGATTCTGAGAAGGTGTCAAGTATTTGAATAGCTACTCCTTTATAAGCCCTTAACCTAAGATCATTTGTGATAAAGTTTCCCTTCATCTGTTGTATGACCAGATCTGAATCCCCTAGAATTGAAACTTTGGTTGCACCTAGATTTTTGATGAGTTTGAGACATAAAAAAAGGGCTTCATACTCGGCCATATTGTTTGTGCATCGAAAGTTTAACCTATATGCATGGCCTTCAGCCTGGTCATTCTACATATTGTGAATCCAGACCCCTGCCCCTGCTCCCAACTTGTTTACAGAGCCATCAAATTCTAAATACCATAAGGTTTCATGGTCAAGGTTTGCATTGAGACTTTTAGAAAGTTGGACCATGGGCAGATTGGTTTCTTGCAAGTCATTTGATGTGGCATTCTCCTTTGTTGTATCAATTATATCAAAAGTTTTTTGATCTTGAAAAGAAAATTGTTCATTCAACCCCTCTGTCTGTGCTGCCACTAGTAGTTTGGGATTAGCTTTGGTACACATGTCAGCATTATAGAAAATGAATGAATCCATGTCCGAATGTATTGAATAGATGGGGAAGTTTTGGGGATTTTCTTGACTACTCACCACATATTTCATTAATGTTTCACGGTATAACCTCTTTGGCTGTCCAAAGACTGAAATGGTGGCATAGGACATGTCTAGTTGCAAAGATCCTTGGAGTTTGGCCCCCCAAGATCTGGATAAAAGCATACCGTACTTGGGTGGAATGTCAGCTACCACCACGTCCATCAAAATTGTTTTGGTTGGGTATTGGACCAAGGAAACACACAAATCTTTAATTAGGCCTAGACACCTGACTTGGCTTGAATCAAATGAGAACAGATCTTTATATGGTCTTGTGATATCTAGGTCTAGTTTTTCCATTACAGATTTGGGCATTAAGTTGTGTGAGGCCCCAGAATCAAACATTGCATTGTGTAACACCTTGTCATGAATGTTTAAACTGACATAGAATGGTGGAACCCCTCCATTTGTTGTCTTTCTGTTCACCTTAGGACCAAACAGTAATTCAGGTTGATCATCTAGAACATTCACAGCATCCCTATTGTCTGATATTTGGAGTGACCTATTAATTTGTTGTCTATACACTTGATGTTTGGCCAATTCAGAAAGAGGAACAACTATCTTCAGCTTACTTATTTCTGTTTCCAAGTTGAAGGGTTTTTCCATTTGAGTCTTAGCATTAAGTGCAGCAGATTTTTCCTTTTCAGCTGAATTTTCAGTAACCCTTTCTTCATGATTGGTATGATTTTGAATGGAATCAGTCCTAAATTTATTTTCAGGAATGTTGTTTGAACTTGCTTTTGAGGGGAGGGATGGTTGGTTTCCCGAGGGCTGTACATCTGATATATCCTCCACAGTGACTTCTCTTGGATGTAGGTCTGTTTTATTAGAGGATTCTGGAAGAACAGTTTTATCTTTTGTCTTTTTTGGTTGTTTATCTTCCTTTGGTTTGATAGGTTCAGGCACATCTATGGTCCTACTCCTTAGTTTATACTGTTTATGTACCTCATAAACCGCTGCATCATAGCCTTCCCTAAAGTCAAATGACTCTCCTGATTTGGTTTGAAATTGATTGCAATTATGGGCCTCTTGATCTTCTTGTGTTAGAAAGACCTGATGTTCACTGTCCAAACCCATTAAGTTGATGTGAGGGTCCTCGGTCGGTTCACTAGATGTTGAGGCCTCAGCATAATTTTCTTGAAAAGGAGGTCTAATGTTCTGGTCGGGATCAGCCCTTCCAACATTTGGATTTTGATTCTTTCTAAAATTTGGGTTTCTAGCAGTACTTGGTTGACCTTCCCATGATGATTTTCTCTCTATGGTTTCTACCCTGTCCCCAAGTCTGTCCATGCCTTTGATGATTGCATCTAGCTTTTGTTCAAATGTTGAAGGTTCTTCCTTAAAAGTAGTTCTTCTCTCAGCTCTTGCCCTATTTCTTTTAGCAATCAGATTTGCCTCTACACTAACAGCTATGTTTTGCATGTCTGCCAAGGTTAGAGGGGCTCTTTCCCTCAATTGATATGCCATGTCAGAATCAAATCCATCAGGGAATTTGATTAAGGCTAAATCAGGTGGAGGTCTAAGGTTTTGAGGGATGGCATTGTAAACATTGTTGAATCTTGCACAATAATCTAGGACAGTTTCTTGTGGACCTCTTTTTATGCTGTCATACTCAGATAAGATATGCAGTGGGTCTTTATTCTTTTCCCATCTATTTAGGAAGGATTGGTAAATAGCACCCGGATCGGCTATGGAATTTGCAGCAAGTGCTCTGAACCAAGTTCTTACTTCACCTGTTAAACTTTGGACAAAAATTTTCATTCTCACATCATCATTGTCTATTTCATAATTTTCAAAGTAGTCTTGCATTTTCTTGGTATGTTGTAAGGCAGTATATGTGTCGGTACCATCAAAATAAGTGATCTTACTTTGGTAGTCCTGAGGCATAGCCCTAGGATTACCAGGTAGCTATAAAGGGGCATAACGATTTGCCATATTTACAGGGATAAATGGGACAACAGGAAGGAAGGGAACAGCTGGAACAACAGGGACAACAACGGCAGTTTGTGCAGTGGATGGAGGTGTGAAGAATATGTTTTGAGAAGTGGATGAGGAAGAAGGAGAAGAAGGAGTTATGTGAGGACGAACTGATGGTTTAGCAGGGGTTGGGATATAACTTTGCTGGACTGCTTCAGGGCTAGAATCAGCAAGCTCTTCTTGTTCCTCTTGCTTCCTAAGAATCTTCGGGATTAAATTAGGATTGTCAAAAACAACTGGAGGATCTAGGTCAGGATTTGACCTGGTATACCTAGTTTTCTTCTTAGGAGCCAGCTTCCGAATTTGTTTTTGGTATTTTTGGGAATGTTTTTGGAATTAACAAGGAACTGCTCAAATTTTTGGAACAACTATCTAGAGTTTAAAACTAGCATGAAGTTTGACTAAAGCAGCTTTTATTTACTCCTGTAAATGCAAAGCAAGAATAGTTTTAAAGGCTTTATGGCTAACATTCAGGCTTCATCTGTAGTTTTAAAGAATAGACAGCAATTGAAAAATTCATTCTGGTCCCCAGTGGAGTCGCCAATTATGTTAACACTCAGGTTGTTCCCTTTGACTCCAAAGGGAATATGGCTGAGGTAACCACTAACCAATATTTTAGCCACAGGTCCTAGCCTACCTACAACCAGAGAGGGCTCTCTCTTTCTGATTTAGCTTTGTTTTGGTGTAAATTTAGGCTAGTTATGATGCACATGATTTTGTTTTGAATTTGTTTGGATGATGATTTCAGTCAGAACTGGTATGTTCTTTCATAATAATCTAAGCCATTGGGCATGGATTCGATGATGGTGAACTGCTAGAAATGTTTCTTGAGAAAAAGGGTTATGCTACAGAGCCAGACAAGCATTCATGAAACAATTCTTCAAATCTGTAATATGATGGCATGAGATCAGGGAATGAAAGGCAGCTAAGGATCTTTCACTATACTGATAGAGGGAAAAAGTGGGAACATTATCTAGGAGCATTTAAGAATTCCTGTATAACATCCATAATGATAGAATGAATACAAACATGAGCAGTTAAGAATTCATGTTTATGATTAATTCTGAAGAAAACACAGTTAACAACAGAGATTGAGCAGAGGGTGCATTCAAACAAGTCCTCAGCTATTCTTTTTCTCTTTTGCTAAGTTAATGAAACATATATTTGAATTAAACAAACATAGAAAGACAAAACATGGTTTAGAATAACTTATTGCTCCATCAAACAACACAGGAATTTTGTAGCAGAACACAGATCATCACTTTGACATCAAACAGTGCAGAGATCATGAACTTTCCCAGCCATTTGTATTAGATAGTCCGAAAATTTACAAGACAGTGTCTCGGAGAGAAAATCACCAACCCCAAATACGTTCTGTGGGGAGGTATATATACAAAAATAAGATACAAAATATCTAGCTGATGAGTTAATAGCTCATAACTTCTATGCCAACTCTTGAGGAATTATAGCTGAAAGAGTAAATGCTGCAGTAAATATTTAATGCATTAGATGTCCATTTGTCAGAGAGTTTTGACTTTTGTGACCAACTGAGTCGGTTGGGGCTGCACTGTCTAAAATCTGTGTTTTTTCCTTTTTGGGCTTGCTGTCCCAGTATTTTGCTAAGTCACTGTTCTCACTCGCTCTGCCTGTTGTCTCCATGTTGTATTCAATTCTGTAGACCTGAGGCTGACCAAAAGAGGTAGAACCGAGATTATTTTGGCAAAATTTGCAGCATTGCTTGCCACCAATCTTCTTTAGGCAGTTGGTGTCTTCGTATTTTTATTAAAGTCTCATCTACCTCTGTGAATCTATAAAAATTGGGTGGGACCTCAAACAAGTGATTAATTTCATGTTCAATGTAAAATAAATTTTCCAGCTTATCATAGAGGCTCTGCACTGATGGAGATCCTGCTCCTTCTGAGGTACTTGTGGATGTTGTGATCTGATTTGAAATGAAATTAGTCATCCTGGTGGCATACTGCTCACGGGTCAGCAGTCTTCCAGCGCCGGTCAATAGGCTAGGCAATCCTTTACCTTGCAATGCTCCCATCCTCAGCTTGTAATCATCTACCTCTGCCTACATTTCCTGACATTTTCTCTCCAAACTTTGCACAAAATTTCTAAGGGTCAACACCTTTTTTGCTGTTAAAATAGTCTCTGTTCTGTTACTGATGTCTAGGGCTGCCAACTCCTCTTTAGTGTGAGTGTTCAGGAAGTGTATCATCTTGCTAGCCTGCTCAGGCATATTTCCTAGTGCTGCTCTGGCCTTTTGGCTTTCAATTTGGGCTTGGCCTATTAATTCGATCTGCTCATGCACAGTTCGGATTGATTTCCACTATCTAGTGATAGAGTGGTCAATCCTGGTCCACAAAATCTTCTTTATTTCAGCCAGAGTCTTTTCTAAATTCAGCTCCTTCTCCAAGGCCTTTATTCTGTCCTTCAGGGCCTTAATTTCTCTGGTCTGTTCAGCCACTGTCATTTTAGATTTATCATATTTTGCTTCTAGCTCAGCCAATTTTTCTTTGGCCTATTTAATCTCTATTGCCTGAAGCTCTAGCTCCTTGACATATTTTGTCAATTCATCCATGCTTATGCTAGTCTCAGGAGCTGTTTTTGTTGCCGCTACAGCATCTGTAGTTGTTGTAGTTGCTGTAGTAATAGGAGGGGTCACTGCTGCTTCTGTAGCTGCAGCAGTAGTTGGGGCAGTTTGAGGTGGCTGGGAGGTCGACTCTCCCTACTTGTCTTGCAATTCTCTCTCCAATTCTCCCTCCATTTGAACCATTCTCTAGTTCATTTGCATTAGCAAGTCCAATGTATCCTCATCTTCTTTCTCTTTCACCAGCTCTCCCATTTGTGGGTGCATAGTCGAGGAGAGCCTCATTTGTTTTTCCAGAGCAGCAATATCATCCTCCTTTTTCTTCATTAGGGCCTTGATAGCTTTTGGATTCTTAGGATCATGCCCCAGGTCCACAATAATGTCCTCCAATGTTTTAATTCTGTTGTCTTTGGCTATGGAGGACATTCTTTCTAAATCAAGCTGAGTATTTGTGTCTCTCAAAGATTCCTTTAACTCATGGGCCAGTGTGGCCTTGTCTACAAGTGTGGCATAGACCATTTCCCCTGTTTGCTTATGTAATTCTATTTGATCCATGGGGTGAATGTCCTTTGCCATAACCTCTAACTTTGTCCTGACATAATCTGCAGCTGACTGAGGCTGCTGAACCTTGGGTTTAAAATGGCTAAGAATCATTTTTTCTTCTTTGATGTCATATGCTGCCATCAACCTTTCCTGCTTGGCAGGTGTTGCTTTAAGAAATTGGTCATATAACTGTACTCTTAACAGTTCATTTTGTGCCTTAATTTCTTTAAAGGTGGCCTTTATGCTAGCTGGCCTCTTGCTTTGCTGTGTGGACGAGGACACCTCCATGCCATGCTGCCTATCTTGCTCTTGCTGGAAAGAGCTTGTAGTTGTTTGTTGACTGTCTTCTCTATCTTTCCTTGGACTTCCAAGGATTTCTTCACTGACTTCCTCCACAATTGGAGAATCAACCTTTTGCCTCTTGGCTTCGGGCTACTGAGTGGACCCACTAGCAGGTGTGGAGTCATCTCGGTCTCATTTCCTGCCTCTTTCCTCATGGGTAGGAGTCTGTAAGGCAGGCACTGTTGGTGCTTCTGTTTTTTGTAGAGGAGCCTGTACTTGAGGTTGCTCCATTGAAGAGGCAGGCTGTTCTGTAATCACTTCTTTCTCTGCATCCATTATCTCTTTTCCTTTTGCCGTGCCTGTTGCTGATGTAGATGGTCCCTGGGTGGCTTGTGTGGCTGCAGCAGCGAATGTGCCTTCTCCAATTTGATGTGGCAACTTGAATGTTACGTGCTGCTAAGAATCCAAGTCAAGAGTTTTTTCTAAATCCTTGACATTTTTCTCCAGTATTTCCTCTTGAGTCAATTCCTCAACTAATGTGCCTTGCAACCACTCATCTTGGTTGGCATATTGTTCAATTTGTGGATATTTAGAATGGTCATAACCTAGCAGCCTGTATTTAACTCTTCCGGCACTGATAAAACCTTCCGGGTCATAAGGGACACACCAGAAGCTCCTCTTTAACTTATATTTATCCTTGAGAAATTGATCAGCATCTTGCCAACCTTCTTTCTTGTTCATAATGAAGGGGCTTAGATGGTCTTTGAATTTGAGGTGAGCTTTCTTTTTGGCACTATGAAAATGGGTAAGAACAGAACTAATGAGTTGCCTATAGTATTCCAAGGCAAACGGTCTCATTGGTACATACCTTGGAAGCCTGTAAGGAGAGAGCTCACAGCCATAGATTCTAATGACAGTGTGATTTTGATATAGGTACCAATCACCTATTTTATAACTCTTGGACAGCTGCAAGGTCTTCTGTATCTCAAATGACAATCTGGGAGGAGGGGATCTCATTAATTGGCAAGAGACTGGGTATACAAATTGGTCAATAAACTCACAGTAAGAAAATGGGGAGTTTTGAACTTCATGGAAAACTGATGACCAGAAGATGACAGACCCCTTTTCACCCCTAGAATCCAATTTCTTGATGGGGCATTGGAAGCTTTCAGACTGGTAATACATGAATAAGTGGTAGATATATGATGAATATTTGAATACTCCCTCCCTATCCACTTTCAATAGCTGATCATGTATTTTATTGGCTATGAACTTGGCATAGTTATACTTGTAAGCCGGGGGTTGTCCTGGACTATATGCAGCTAATAACACCAACACTGTTTCATCAATGTGCTCACTTGTTTTAAAACCCAGCACATAAGAGATCATATCAACTAGTACTTTGCCCACCTCATTGAAATGGACATATAAGAAAGGAGGTGGCCCTGTAGGCTGGCGGTCTGCCCTCATGAATGTCTTGGTTATTTTTTCAATGTCAGAACTGGAGAGTTTGGAGCCTGCATCCAGAAAATAGTTCATGGAAAAGGGAAATAATAGCTGAGTCTGCTTGAAGATGAGCATTTGGTTGATGGAGTCAGGAGTAATATGGAAAAGTATGCTCCCAGATGGAGACTTAACAGCTCTCTAAGTTGGCTCATAGTTCTCGGCACATAAGCAGATGATCTCAGGAAAAATATTGACAGATGGGAGGAAGTAATAAGGCAAATTGGACTCCCATATACCATACATGTCACAGTTGCTTTGATAGCTGTTTCTCATCTGGCAGAAGGTCTACAAGTGATTTCTATCACCAACTAGATCTTGAATAAGGTAATCTCTATCAGCAAGAGGCATGGCTTCAAGCTCTTTGTTTGGTGGATTCATAGGAGTGACACTAAGAGTTGATGGAGTAACCATTATAGAACTTTTCAGATGTTATCTTTAGAGTGAAGTTTTTGAATATAAACAGACTGAGGATAACTGCTTGTGAGGATTTGTAGAGGGGTGGCAGAATGAGTTTAGTTGAACCAAAAGTCTTCAATATTTGTGGCTGTGGTGAAAAGAACAAACTTTGCAGAGTTTGATTTAAGATTTGGTTTCTTTTTAGCAATTTCTCTGAATTTAGAGATTGTGAGGGCCAAATGTAGAGGGGAAAGGGATTATCACAACTCAATGCACTGAGGTTTTGTAGTGAAACATGGCAAAAGGGAACAATGCCGAGCAGGTATAAAATTATATCGGGAATTCAAGCTCGAAAATGGATTTTGGCACGGTGAAATCGTGAATGGACCGTGGTTCTCTTAAACAGGGGGTGTATCAGTGAATTTAGGCCAAATTTATGAGGGACAGAACCATTAACTTAGGAGATTGCAGGTAATTGAGTGAACAAATTCGAGAAAACGGGAAGAACAGGGGCGAACAGATGGAATTCGGCAAATACCTGGTTTAGCTAGCGCCGAGGGTGGTTGAGCTGATTGAATGGCGAGTACTGACGTCGAATTTGCAGGTGGCGGCATTCGAATTGTTCAAATTTGAAATCTAGAGGTAATATGGCATGAACAGCAAAACGACGCTCTCCAATATTTGCAATGAAAATGACCGAAAATGGTCACTTTGCGCGTTTTTAATAAAAATTTGGCACATATGCGCTTTTGGCGCTTTCCCGTGATGACGTCATCGGCGGGTCCTGGGTACGGCCGGGTGACGTGGACGCTGACTCGGATGATGACGTGGCGGGACATGGTGGCACAACGTGGACGCGGGCGGACAAAGTGGCGAGTGACGTGGGGCAGTGGCGGAGACAGGGTGGTGACATCATGGCTGACGTGATTGCTGACGTGATGGGACGGATGGTGGTATCTGGTTTCCCCGCACCACCTTTGAGCAGAGGCGGTTTTGGGGGAGGGGCCTCCGAACACCCTGGGCGGTCGACACGTGGCGGGGGTACGGCAGGGAAACCACCCATCCCCCGGACGTTAACCCCCGGCGTGTTGTGGGCTGAAAACACCCGCCCACCGTTGGATCTGGCGCGGCGGGGCGTTTTGAAGCGACGTGCAGCTTTGGCGCAGGTCCCTCCCATATATTAAATAATATTGCGCTGCGATGGGTTGAAACTTTGGTTTAGGTGGGTTTTGTGGGTTGGGTTAGTGCAGGGTAATGTAGCTTAATGTTTTAATTTAAAACATTTTAACATTAAACGTTGGGATTTGACTGTGGGGGCAAAATTGCAAGGTTTAGATGGGTGGGGGTTTAGTCATGGGTTATTAATCCTAACCAGAGGTTAGATTAATTTCGGGGTTAGGATGCAGAGGGGTTGATAATAGCCCCAAATGGACTAATATCTCCCATAACTATGTTACCTAGCTATAATGCTAGGGGATGGGATAGTTAATATGTTTTTGGGGAATTTTATGTAGCTTTTTGTAGAAAATAGGGGTGGGGATGTAACTAGGGAGCTATATAATAGAGTCAGGAGTTAATATGGGTATGTGAGGTGAAGTGTGAGGGAGAGGTTAAGCTTGTGAACTGCAAACTTAGATACAAAAAATGGATGGAATATGAAATGAGGGTTTTACACAAGAAAGGTGGCTTCTTTTTATTGAAGAAGGTCAAAACTTGACATGATTTTCTCTGGGGGGAAGTGCAATTGGGACTGGTTAGGCAGATCCTAAAGTCCTCAAGGGGATATTAGTAAGAAACTTTTTTAAGGGGAGTGAGGGGAGTTAGACATGCTTTGATAGTTCTACTATTTAGACCATTGCTCTGACCCTTCTCTTATTGATGAGATAAGATATGATTTTCAATATATCAGGTGGTCAGACCTTGCTTCTGCAACCTCAAACTACCTACCCAGCCTAATACACCTAACATTTTTTCTTCTTTTGAATGGGTGCACTTAACCTTGCAAACCCTGATAATCCTCTTTTCTTTTGACTGCCCTCCTATCTAAATCTACCCTTATCTCTTCCAAGGGCCCAGATTAAGCAGTTGGGCTCCTTTATTTCTCTACCTAGCTACTCATCTGCCAAGCTTGAACTGTTTGGGCAGATATTCATTCCCTAGTCTAGAACAAGCAATTTAAATCATGGCATGGTCCAGTTTGAACTGTTGGGCCATCCAGCAAGCTAGCAGTGGCATTTTGGTTAGCCACTTTCGTGGTCTTTCTTTGGGGTTCATTTCAATTATTTTTTCTGACCAATTCATTTTCTTGCCTTCTGATCATTCTTTTAAGGCATACCCTCTTTACATTTTTTAACTCTCTTTTCTCTTCACAAAATATGGAACCTTTGTAGCATCAAATATGAACATTTTTGGCACTTCCACTGTCAATCATGAAAAATGAAACCTATTGGTATAGGAGACTAACACACGGTGAGCCACTTTCCTTGGTGAAGGAGTTGGCTTGCTTTGACAACTCAATACAGTTGGATCTTCTATTGCGAGTGTGCTTGATCTGCGTGTCCATGACCTGATCAGTTGTGGCTTGTTCCATGCAATCTAGGTATAACTCTTTAGGTGTGAGTTTTTTTGTAATGTCTGATGTGTCTAGAAATGGTGGGAATTATGGTCGAAGGAGATCCACATTGAACACTGGGTGCATGCCAAGGAATGCGGGAATGTTGAGCACAAATTTTTTGTCTCCCATAACCTTGGTAATGGTCTGAGAACCATATCGGAGTGATCTGAGTTTCTGATAGGCTCCAGTAAGGCGTTCCTTTTGCAAATGCAACTAGACTTTGTCACCCACCTGAAACTTGTGTGGCACCCGATGTTGATCATGTCACTTCTGGTACTTGGCATTTGAATTCTCCAGAATGTCATGGACCTATTGGCAGATATGTTGGATGTGCTCAATGAAGTTGTTTGCCTCATCAGTTTTAGACTAGACATGAACCAAATTTGCCTGAGTAGTTGCAAATCGCATGGCCACATCAATGGGACATAGTGGTTGGAATCCCAAGCCCATCTGAAAATGGCTATGGTGATTCGAGTTGTGGAGATCCCAGTTATAGCTGTGCTGGACATAGGGTAGGCTCTCATCCCATGTGCTTGGATGCTTTGAGTTGTGCATGCGCAGAATGTGTATGATGATCCTATTGACAACCTCTATCTGGTCATCAGTTTTGGTATGGAAAGTTGTGGACTTAGTGAGTTTGTTGTCCAGCATTGAATAGAGAATGGACCAAAATATACTAAGAAACCTGTTGTCCCGATCTGAGATGATAGACTGTGGGATCTCAAAGTGTACCCACACTTGTTCAAAGAAGATTTTAGCAGTCGCTTCTGCTGTGATATTCTTCTTGAAGGCAACCATAATGGCCATCTTCGAGAATCTATTGATGACCACAAAAATAGAGTCGTTGCCATGCATAGTAGAAGGAAGGCCCGACATGTAATCCATGGAGATGGATTCCCAAGGTCAACTGGCGGTAAGTGGTGGTGTATAGAGGCCTTACTTCTTGATGTTCAGTTTGGAAATGGCACAGGCAATGCATGATCTGATGTACTTCCCGACATCATGTCATAGATTTGACCAATAGATATACTTTTGCAGTACTGCCATTGTTTAATCAACCATGAAATGCCCAAAGGCCCAACTATAGTGTGCTTCCCAAATCATCTTGGCACACTCACTTGAAGGAACAAAAAGGTTTCCCAAGTGGCATAATAGGGCATCATGGACGTGAAAATATGGAACTTGTTGACCCTCCAAGAGCATCTGGTATGTGTGGCCAAATTCTAGGTCACTTTTGTAGAGAAGTGACCAATCAGAAGTTTCGTGCCCACAAGAGTTGAGCACGGTGGTTAACACCATGATCAGTGATTGGCTGAGGCAATCTGCAACATTATTGGTGCTTCCCTTCTTATACTTGATATTCAAATGGAAATGTTGTAAGTATGTGGACCACTTATGATGGCAATCATTTTTCAACTTCCCTTGCATCTGTATGAATTGTGGGGGCTAGTGGTCTATGTGGATGATCATTTCCTTCCCCAAAATGTAATGCTTCCATTGACAGCATGACTGCATAATGGAATACATCTCTTTTTCATAAGTGGGATACTTCCGGACTGTGCCTGAAAGTGTCTCACTGTGATATGACTTTGGATTCCTTTCTTGAGTAAGGATTTCCCCAATAGCATAGTCAGAGGCATCTATCTCGATTTCAAATGGTTGTTGCAAGTCTAGTAATGTGAGCACTGGTGCAAATCAGAGGTGATGTTTCAACTCTATGAATGCCTTCTGTTAAGATACAGACCAAAAGAATTTTTCTTTCACTCCTCCCTTGGTGACTTGACTCAAGGGCCAAGTGATATGAGATAATCCCAACACGAACCTGCCGTAGAAATTGGAAAGACCCAGAAAGTTGCGGAGCTCTGTTAGAGTGGTTGGAGCTAGCCAATTGCAAATGAATTGGATCTTTGCAGGATCCACATGCACCCCCCATTCATCAATAATGTATCCCAAATACTGAACCTGGGTCATGCCAAAAGTGCATTTCTCCAAATTGGCACATAACTTGTGTTGCGCAATGTTTGGAGAAACTGTCGGATGTGGTGGAGGTGCTTTTCCCAACTTTGGCTGAAGATCAGGATCTCATCCAAGTATACCACTACAAATGAGTTGGTGAATGGCCGCAAGATGTCATCCATCAGCCTCATGAAGGTTTCAGGAGCATTCGTCAACCCGAAGGGCATAAAAAACCATTTGAAAAGGCCCTCCTTAGCTTTGAAGGTAGTCTTCCACACATCAGAGGGTTCAATTGGTACTTGGTGATATCCTGATTTCAAGTCCATCTTGCTGAAAATTTTTTCCCCCTTCAGTTGGTCTAGAAGGTGATCAATCTGTGGGATCGGGTACCTATTCCAGACAGTGATCTTGTTTAGCGCCTGATAGTCAATATAAATTCTCCAAGTCCCATCCTTCTTCTCTACCAACATGATCGGGCTCCCACAGGATGATGAACTCGAACGGATGTGACCTTTCTGCAGAATCTCCTGAATCTTCCTCTTGATTTCATCATTCTCTAGAATGAAGCGCTAATAGATTGATCCATTGGGTAGCAGTGCACCAAGGGTCAGATCGATGGAGTGCTTAACCTAACAGTGCAGAGGCACCCTTGCAGGGGAGGTGAAGATTTCCTTGTACTCCTCCGCGACCTTGTCCATCTATTGTTGTCATATGGAGGGGCCCTATCTGGAGGTCATGGCGAGTGTCTTCTTCTTTCCTTGATGGTGTATCATCAAGAAAATTAATTTCCCGGTTTTGGAAATGAGCTTACTACATTGTTTTGCATTAACCAAAGAGATGGCGGTAGGCGGTGCTACCTTCTGTATCCTGTACAACTTATTTCCCAAAGTAATAATAACAACATCAGTCCTTGACTCATACATAACATGTCGCTTCCATAAGTATGGTTGGCCTAATAATACATTACAAAAATCAAGGGGAGAAATGTCACATAATACCTCATCTGTGAAGGGCTTGATGTTGTATGGAAGGCAGCACTGCTAGCTCACATGAAGATCCCATCCTTGGTGAAGCCACCTGATGGTGTATGGTTGTAGACGTGTTGTGGTCAGTAAGCTCAGGCACTTCATGACCTCTGCCAAAATGAGGTTCTTTTGGCTCCTGCTGTCGATAATGAACTGTAGTGAGGAACCCTTTACCCACATATGGGAGTGGAAGAGGCGCTCCTCCTCCTCTGGATCTTCAGGTTCCTCCTTCTGGATCTTCATGGTGGAAATAGTGGCATTGGGCTCTGCATCGATAATTTGCTTCCCTTTGTCATTCCCCTTGTTGGGTTCTGACTTAGAGTCAGAACATGCATCTAATTCTGAAGCCTTTAACTTGGCCACCAATGACTGCTTGGCCAGAAATTCACTTGTGTTGTGAGTGGAGCTCTTATGGAACTCACACCACTTTCCCATGTCCTTCTTCAACTTTGAGATGTTTTTCTTTGCTTGCAGCTTTGGCAGGTTGTCCTAGGTCACCCTGCCTTAGCTTTGTCCTTTGTTCTGTGGTTTGGGAGAAACTTTCCCTTGCTTTGGATTCGTGGATCCAAAGTGTCGCCTCTTCTGTTTAAACTTTTTCTTGATGTTGATGACATATTAATATGTCATGTCGAACGAGGAGATGTCCAGGAATTCCATCTTCTCCTAGATGTACCTATGTAGGCAGTTGCGATACTTGAGAACCAAATGCTTCTCACAATCATTGATACACAACTTCGTGCCAAGGATATGAAAAACATTGGTAAACTCCAACACATCTTGGTCCCTTCCCTGTCACAGCGTTGTCCACTTTATGTATTTACCCTCATAGCTTTCGACAGGGTAGTACTGCTCCCTAATTGCATCCCAAAATGAGTTCCAAGTGGGTGTGGCTGAAAATAGTGAGTACTTACTTTCATCCTTCTACTCACAGTAGGTTTCCCACCAGTCGTTGACGTGGGTGGCTTCTTTGAGAAGTGAAAAAGTGATCTTTTCCCAACTGGAAAAATCATGAACAGAAAAATATCCTTCTAGCAGATTTAACCATTTATCTATAGCATCTGCATCTATCTGACCCTCAAATATGGGAATGTCAAAGTTAACTTGTACCTTAAAGGGTGTGGTGCTTCCAGAGTAGCTGTCGTAAGTAGTTGCCCCGCCCTTGGGTGGTCGTTGAAGGATCTAGGAAAAGTTGTCCATCATCACATTCCTTAGTCACTCGAGGGCTTCTTCAAGCAAGATTTTGATAGGATCTTCTACCCCCTCTTCTTTCTTTTCATCCACCATGGGACGTTGTTTGGATTTGTGAGGCTGGTCTTGGAAAGGTTCGACTAGTGCAAGTCTTAACTCCTTATATCCCGACCTCGTCGTGGACATGTGAAGAAAAATAGAGAAAGAGCGGACCTCTATGATACCACTAATCTGGATTTAAACAGGAATGTAACAAATTACAAATATAACCATAAATACAAAGATGCAGTAGAAATAACACTTCATTTCATTAATATCAAATACTGAAATATGCTTACAAACAGAATGGAAATAAGACGAGCTCGTGCAATGGTAGCTTATCTCTGAGAATAGATGTGGTGGCTACAGGCCTCTAAACCACATTACAATGAGGCTCAAGGGCCTTTTATATTATTGAACAATAAGAGAAAACCCTAAACAACCAAAACCCTAACCTGAAGAGATGTAACACTAAGAGTTTTTGGGCCTCGTTGGGGTTAGTTGGACAACCAACTTCCTGGGGTCGCGACTTGGTTATATTATCTCTGTTTGACGTGCATGATACCCTGTTGGGAAGATCTTTCTGAGGAATAAGACAAAAGAGATGATTTTGGGAAAAAATCTCTAGAGATAGATTGCCAAAAAAATGTCGTTTAGGGCCTCAAAACAGCTCCAAACATTTAGGACCCGAAAATTGCTAAAAGTAGTAAACAATGCTACAATTAAGGAAACTGAAAAACTATATGAAACAATGGTGGGGGTCCAAGTGGAATTGGTGGGTGGCCACCAATATCCACCTGGATCATTCCTCCCCCACTTAGGAAGAAATGGTCCCCATTGTGTTGAGTTCCTCCATCGGATGAGGAAACTTCTACTGAACTTGGTCCCTGGTGAGCCACTTTCCCTCGTGAAGATGTTGGCCTGCTTTGACAACTCGATACAGTTGGATCTTCTTTGTTGAGTGTGCTTGATATGTCTATCCATGATCTGATCATCTGTGGCTTATTCATTCAATATGGATTTAACTATGTAGGACTGAGTTGTTCTGCAATGTCTGATGTGTCTAGCAATTGTGGGAAATATGGGCGAAGGCGGTCCACATTAAGAACTGGGTGTAGGCCAAGGAATGGGGGAATGTTAAGCTCAAATGAATTATCTCCCACAACCTTGGTAATGGTGTAAGGACCATATCAGAGTGATTTGAGTTTCCGATAGGCTCCGGTAAGGCGTTCCTTTTGTAAATGCAACCAGACTTTATCGCCCACTTGAAACTTGTGTGGCACCTGATGTTGATCATGGCAATACTTATACTTGGCATTTGATTTCTCCAAAATATCATGGACCTATTGGTGGATATGATGGATGTGCTCAATGAAGTTGTTTTCATTATCGGTTTCAGACTGGACATGAGACGAATCTTCCTTTATAGTTGCAAATGGCATGGCCACATCAATGGGACATAGTGACTGGAATCCCAAGCCCACCTGAAAAGGGTTGTGGCTAGTTGAGCTACGGAGAGCCTAGTTATAGTTGTGCTAGACATAAGGAAGGCTCTCATCCCATGTGTGTGGATGCTTTGAGTTTTACATGCGCAGAATGTGTACAATCATCCCACTAACGACCTCTATCTGGCCATCCGTTTTTGGATGGAAAGCTGTGGACTTAGTGAGTTTGGTGTCGAACATCGACCAAAGACTAGACCAAAATGTAATGAGGAACTTGCTATCCCAATTTGAGATGATAGACTGTGGGATCCCAAAGTGTACCCACACTTGTTCAAAGAAGAGTTTCGCAGTTGCTTCCCCTATGATATTCTTCTTGCAGGCAACCATAATGGCCATCTTCAACAATCTGTCGACGACCAAAAAAACACAATCACTGCCATGCTTAGTAGAAGGAAGGCCCAACATGTAATCCATGGAGATGGATTCTGAAGTTCGACTAGGGGTAGGTAGCGGAGTATAGAGGCCTTGCTTCTCGATGGTCAGTTTGGCAATGACACAATGTAGGATCTGATGTACGTCCCGACATCTTGTCGAAGATTCAGCAAATAGAAATACTTTTGCAGTACTACCACCATTTTCTTGACCCCGAAATCCCCAGCGGCCCAACTGTAGTGTGCTTCCCAAATCATCTTGGCACACTCGCTTGAAGGAACACAAAGGTGTCCAAGATGGCATAATAGTGCATCCTGGAAGTGAAAATCTGGAACTTGCTGACCCTTTAAGAGTGTCTGGTATGTGTGGCAAAATTCTGAGTCACTTTTGTAGAGAAGTGGCCAATCAGAAGTCTTGTTCCCACAAGAGTTTAGCACGGTGGTTAACGCCATGATTAATGGTCGGCTAAGTAAATCTACAACATTATTGGTGCTTCCCTTCTTATACTTGATATTCAAATGGAAGTGTTGCAGGTATGTGGACCACTTTTGATGGTGGTCATTCTACAACTTCCCTTGCGTCTGTATGAACTGCATAGGCTGGCGATCTATGTGGATGATCATTTCCAACCCCAAAATGTGATGGAAGGTGGCACTGCTAGCTCACGAGAAGATCCCGTCCTTGGTGAAGCCACCCGATGGTGTATGGTTGTGGATGTGTTGTGGTTGGTAAGCCCAACCACTTCATGACCTATATCGAAATGAGGTTCTTTTCGCTCTGGTAATTGACATTGAACTTTAGCAGGGAACCCTTTGCCCACCTATGGGAGTGGAAGAGGAGCTCCTCCTCCTCTAGATCTTTGGGTTCCTCCTTCTGGATCTTCATGGTGGCAATGGTGGCATTAGGCTCTGTATCGATAATATTCTTCCCTTTGTCATTACCCTTATTAGGTTCTAACTCAGAGTCAGAACATCCATCTAATTTTGAAGCCTCTAGTGTGGCCACTAGTGACTGCTTGGCGCGACACTCACTTGTGTTGTGAGTGGAACTCTTATGGAACTCAACCACTTTCCCATGTCTTTCTTTGACATTGCGGAATTGTTATTTTCTTGTGGCTTTGGTGGGTTGTCCTGGGCCACCCCGCTTTGGCTTTATCCTTTGTTCTAAGGCTTGGGTGCACCTTTCCATTGCTTTGGATTTGCGAATCCAAAGTCTCACTTCTTCTGTTTAAACTTTTGCTCGATCTTGACGGCATATCGGTATGTCATGCCAAGCAAGGAGATGTCTAGGAATTCCATCTCGTCTTAGATGTACCTGTGCAAGCAGCTACGATACTTGAGAACCAAATGCTTCTTAGAATCCTTGATACTCAACTTCGTGTGAAGGGTATGAAAAAAATTGGCAAACTCCAGCACATCTTGGTCCCTTCCCTATTGCAGTGTTGTCCACTTTATGTATTTATCCTCATAGCTCCTGACAGGGTAGTACTGCTCCTTGATGGCATCCTAGAACATGTTCCAAGTGGGTGCGGCTGAAAACAATGAGTTCATACTTTCATCATTCTACTCAGATTAGGTTTCCCACCAGTCGTTGACGTGGGGGGCTACTTTGAGAAGTACAAAAGTGATCTTTTCCTGACTGGAAAAATTATGAACGGAAAAATATCCTTCTAGTAGATTTAACCATTTATCTACAAAGTCTGCATCTATCTGACCCTCAAATATGGGAATGTCAAAGTTAACTTGTACCTTAAAGGTTGTGGCACTTCCAGTGTAGCTATCAGAAGTAGATGCGTCACCCTTGGGTAGTCGCTGAAGGATTTAGGAAAAGTTGTCCATCATTGCATTCCTTTGTCGCTCAAGGGCTTCTTCGAGCAACATTTTGATAGTATCTCCTACCCTCTCGTCTTTATTTTCATCCATCATGGGAGGCAGTTGGGATTTTCAAGGCTGGTCTTGCAAATGTTTGACCAGTTTAAGCCCTAGCTCCTTATATCTTGACCTTGTCGAGGACATGCAAAGAAAAACAGAGAAAGAGAAGATCTCTCTGATACCACTGATCTAGATTTAAACAGGAACACAACAAATTACAAATACAACCAAAAATACAAAGATGCAGTAGAAATAACACTTTATTTCATTAATATCAAATACTGAAATATGCTTACAAACATAATGGAAATAAGACTAGCTCAGGCGATGTTAGCTTATCTTGGAGAAGAGATGTGGTGGCCACAAGCGTCTGAGCTGCATTACAGTGAGGCTCAAGGGCCTTTTTTATTATCAAACAATAAGAACAAACCCTAAACAACCAAAACCCTAACTCGAGGAGATGTAACTCCAAGAGTGTATGGGCCTCGTTGGGGTTAGTTGGACAGTCAACTTCCCTGGGTCGCAACTTGGTCATATTATATTTGTTTGATGGGCATGATACCCCATTGGAAATATCTCTCCGAGGACTACGATGGAAAAGATGATATTAGATACATAATCTCTGGTGGTAGATTGCCAAAAAAAACATCGTTTATGGCCTCAAAACGGCTCCAGAAGTTTAGGACCTGAAAAACTGCTAAAAATAGTAAACATTGCTACAATTAAGGAAACTGAAAAACTAAAAGAAACAATGGTGGGGTTCCAAGTGGAATTGGCGGGTGGCCACCACTATCCACCTAGATGAACTATGGAGGGAGGGGATAAGCAACACAGCTGGAAAGTGACCATTGAAGTCACTGTTCACAATTTGACAGCCAGAAGACGGTTAAGAGTAGAAGGCTAGCAGCATTTATGGCCAAAATATTTGAATATTTGCTACCAAAATAACATTAATGATCCAATTTTGGGGGGAACGGTCGGATTTGAATTCAAAAATCCCTATAATTACGCATGTCAGTCCATCAGAGAACACTTTGTAGCCTTAGAGTTTTTGAGATGTGCTATCTGTTGCTTATGAATTGCTCATTCTTTAAGGATTTGGTTGCGAGACCTGCATTTGCCAATTTACCATAGTTGAATTAGAATTTCATCCTTGAAACCATGTTACAACCAAGCCTTGCTGAGACTGTGAGCACTGGGCGAGATGTCGTGTCCGAAGGAGCTGCTCCAGAGTTAGTGAGTATGGAACCTATGGCTCCTATTCCTATGGTGCCGAGGTCGCCTAGGCCAAAGCCTACCCCTATTCGAGAAACCTAGAAGCCGGAGATGGATAAGAAGAATAAGTCAGTGCTAGTCCATGAATCACCCAAGAAACATTCTGCAACTCAAAAGCATAAGAAAGATAAACAACCCGAGAAGGTTGTTGATTTGGAAGCTGAGGAAGGACAGGAAACCGAGGATATAGATGTTGAGGGGGTGGATCCCCTTACCAAGTGTCCTGAATATATCCCTCCATGCAAGGGGAAGGAAAAGTTAACCAAGGACTCAGACTCGAACAAGTTTGTTATTTCTATGCCACTGCTGCCAGAGAAGGTTCCCTTTGAAGGTCCGTGCCTTGCGCGAATCCCCCTGCTAAAGATGGAAGATTGGGACCTGGTAGACCATGAGCGTTTCCATCACCTCGCGATAGAAAATTATATGAAGTGTGTCTATTACTCGGACTCAGGTGTTACTAAGTTAGAGATGGTGGAAGGGATCCGCAGAGTGGAGAATTCTGGGTTGTTGAACCTGCTATGGGCACCCAATTTTCACCACACCACCATCAACACAGCCTATGTGTGTCAATTTCTTAAGATGGTGCATGATGGGTGCTTATGGCTCGAAGGGCATATATCCATCACTGACATGCTTATCCATAGAATCACACACCTACCACATGAGGGTTTAAATTTGGCCAAGGAGTTTGGTGGAAAGGTAGGTGAAAAGGATTTGGCCAACAAGATGGAGAAAGAATTTTCCATGGTCAAAAAGCTGTGTAGACATGCCATCACTTCCATAAATGATGCTGCGGTACAGATTGCCACACAAATCCTAGCAAGGAAGGTCATGAGGAATTGTCGTGTAGATGAGGTTCTGACGCCCATGGTTTCGCTAGCTACACAATGCACGAAGGGTGTGCAGTTCAACTGGTCACAGTACTTATGCAGTGAATTCCTCACGAATTGCTGTGAGGTCCTAGATGAGACCAAACCATTCCACTATGCTTGGTTGCTGCTTTCCATCGCGTTGGTAACATGGGAGCTACTGGAGGACAACTAGTTTCCTCCATTGAAAGAAGGATTGCAGGAGGCCACACAGTTTGCCTCCCTCTGGGCCACAAAAGACCTCGTGTGGGTCACAGAAACAAAGATATTTTGGGTTTTGATGGAAGAAAGCATCTGCATGGCCATCAACCAGTGCCCACGGTGGTCTCTGACTTTATACGAGTGATTGTCAGCTTATGCCGCATTGAAGGCTGACTTCCACCACATTTACATTCAGGAATGAAAGGACCCATAGAAGAAATGGTATGATTTAACATACTTGGTCAAAGATACAAACATCTAGGAGGTGATCAAGCGATGGCCAGTAGATTGGCATGCCCCATCAGACTTGGATTCCAGAACCAGTAAGGGCGTGGGAAGCTTAGCAGAAAAGTAAAGGAAGGATGTAGCCAATCAGGCTGTGCAAAAGTTGGTCGTGAAATGTAATAAGGAAGCTACATATAAGGCTAGGATGGAAAAGGAGCACACTACTAAGGAGCAGGCTGAGCAATAGAAGCGCGAATCAGAGAGAAGCGAAAAGTCCCCTTCACCTGCGACTAAATAAGAAGAACAGTTCAAACACACTGATGGTGGAGATGAGGGGCATAACACCCTATTTTGGTTAAGGACACACGGACGAGAGTAGTTGGAAGGTCCCTAGAAAAAGGTAAAAATCGGAAAAATTGTAGGTTGACCGCATGGTGTTGACGGAGGGTGATCTCGATGAGATCAGCGAAAAAGTCTGGGATACTACAACCGAATTGCTACAATAGTTTGAGTAGCAGTACATGCAAACACTAGGTGCGTCCAAAAGGACCAGCGTGAGTTGTAGATCCAAAGTAGCAGGATATAGGTGTGTGCAGGTCAAGCGAGCACAACACAAGTGAGCTTGGCATCAGGGACGAGTCAGGTTACGGAATTGGTAATGACCCTAGACCTTTGCACAATTGCTTTACCAGAAGGGTCCCTCCACACAGAGTGGGCTGATGACCGCATAATCTTAAGTACCCTTAAGAACATCATGCTAAACATTGCAGCTCTTCCCAATGATCATATTCATGCACTGTAGGCAAGCGTGAATGAGGAATTGAGAACTCTGGAGAAGTGCACTCTCAATTTGTTAAGTGAATATAGGGTGAACAATGAACAGATGTTCGCTAAGCAAATGCAGACCTTGAAGGAAAAGGATAAAATGTAGGCATAGACTTCCAGGCTGGAGGTCACGGTAGAAGAGGCGTGCAAAACAATTCCAGAGTTGTACATCCTAGAAGACCCTAGCCGGAAGCCAAGATATGGAAATTAGCTGCAAGAGTGTGTGAGGTGAAAGCAGAAGTTAGCTGTGTTCAATTCAGACTCAATATGAAGATCATGAAGCTGCAACTCAAATTATAGCCTATGACTCCACTTGAGGTTAGGGAGCAGCATGGAGGCACCATCAAGGAAGGGATGGCCACTTTGGATGCTGTAGTCACTGACTAAACGACCTTGTTTTAACATTTGATGGAGTTGGTAATGACCTTGTAAGAAGACCCAAACCTACAGATATTGAATACAAAATATCGTGAGCTTGAGAAGCAGTACAATGAGGTCAGGGTGATGACGTGCTCAATTGCTACAACACAGCGCATTGCCAAGTCGCAGGAGGGGAAGCAGCTCCTCGCACAGGTAGAATTAGATCAAAAGAAGGAGGTCATGCTTAAGGCTAGGTTGGGAACTTGGTTAGAAGAAGCTTACAAAGTATCAACAAACATTCAAGAGAAGATGACAGGCTTGCAGCAAACATAGCAAATGATGAAGTTGGTCACAGAAGGACCATCTATAGAGCATCTCATAGAAGAGGTCAAGCAGGCAACTACGTAGAGCACTATTGAGGTTGCAGTTGTGCAGGTGGAGTTGGCGAATATTTGGAGCAAGATCTCCACATCAGCTGAGTGACTCAAGGGCAGGTCATGACCTTTGTATTGGTGGCTTGTTGGGATGGTGTCCCCTAGGTCAGTTTTGGGGTTAAAACCCCAAGTATTTATGTAAATTTTTGTAAAATATGTAAAGTCTCTACAATTTGTGGATGCAGATTGCGTAGATAGTTAGAAGTTAAAAGGAGTTTTAGCCCCTTGTCTATGTAAATTCGAGTCGATTTTGAGATCCACCCATGGTCCGTGGACCATGGGATTGTATGTAAGAAGCTATAAATAGGTGTGTCTTAGAGAGTCTAAGGCATGTCTATATCTGAGATAAAAAGAAAGGGCAAGTAAGTAGCAAGTAGATAGAAGGGAAAAGGTGGTCTAGATGAGTGCACGATGGCCTAGAGTAGTGTCCGCAGCTGAGTGCACAAAACCCTACAGCTGAGTGCGCATGGAAATTTTAAGTCTATAACACCATATTGAAGATCAATAAAGAAGACTATTGAAGAATCTCTATGTTTATCTGTTACTTCCGTTATTTATGTTTGTGATATATGTTGAGGTGGAATAATGTCTTTATCAAATATTGATCTATTGACACGTGACTCTATGCGGTAAGTATTATTAACTATATGCAATGCATGTGAAGTACTTTTGTGAAGATTATAATACATTCTGTTATGTTTATTAAATACTTAAGTAGATCTGCACGAGCTCATATCTCTGTGTCTTTTTTGATGCAGGTAAGTGGATGATTCATCTATTAATGGTTTGCAAAGACCTATTGTAGACCTTGACAAAGGTCTAGAGGCCATTAAAGGGAGCTATGGAGATGGGCCCTAGGGGCTTATAAATTTGCACGAAGGTATATCTAGGGCAATAAAAGACATCACATTAATCTCTGGATGTGGAAACTTGGTTCCAGCATCTCCCCATACTGCTTCGAGTGAGACTTCAGCCTGTGCTACATGGGTTGATGTCAAAAGGGCCAGTGGTGTATGGTTTTCTTTGGCACAAGTCAGTCTGAACCTGGGTTAGGACCCACTAAGCCAACAAGAAATGTTTTGCATGCCTCTGCAACCGTTGCCTCCAGCTTGGAACTCTGTGCCTGCATTGTATCTCTTTATTTCAAGGCATGCATTTTATTAGCAAACATATGTTATTTGTTCACCCTATATTCGCTTATAAAATTGAGAGCACGCTCCTCCCGAGCTCTCAATTCCTCTATCACCCCTGCCTACAATGCATGAACAAGCTCATTAGGGAGCGCTGCAATGTTCAGCTCGATGTACTTAAGGGTACTTAATATTATGCGGTCATCATCTGACTCTATACATTGGGAACCTTCCAATAAGGAAACTGTATGAAGGTCCAGGGTCCTTACCAATTTCACAGCCTGACTCGTCCCTAGTGCTAGGCTCACTCATGCTACGCTCGCTTGATCTACACCCACCTGTATCCGGCTAGTTTGAATCTGCAACTTGTGTAGATCCTTTTGGACGCTCCCCAGCATCTTCATGTACTGTTTCTCAAAATGTTGCAGCAGTTCAGTTGTAGTATCCCGAACTTTGTCATCGATCTCATTGAGATCACCCTCCATCAACACCATGGAGTCAACCAGCGACTTGTTCGATTTTTGCTTTTTCCAGGGACCTTATTGCTACTCCTGTATGTGCTTCCTTAACCAAAATAGGGTGCTCTACCCCTCATCTCCGTCGCCACCCTATTCGGATTTTTCTTCCTCCTCAGTCACTAGTGAAGGGGACTTGCCACTTCTCTCCAATTCGCGGTGCTCTTGATCAACCATCTCCTTAGCATCAGACTCCTTTTCCATCCTAGCCTTATTTGCGGCTTCCTTCTTCCATTGTGCGGCCAACTTTTGCATAGCCTACTTGGCTACATCCTTCCTTTTCTTTTCTACCGAGCTTCCCCCACCCTTACTAGTTCCAACATCCAAGTTTGATGGGGTGCACCACTCTTCTTTCCATCGCTTGATCACCTCCTGGATGTCTATATCTGTGATCAAGTATGGTAAATCATACCATTTCTATTGTGGGTCCTTCCATGTCTGAATTTAAATGCGGTGGAAGTCAGCCTTGAATGCGACATAAGATAACAGTTTCTCATACAAAGTCGAAGACAATCATGGGTACTGGTTGATGGCCATGTAGATGCTTGCTTCCATCAAAATGCAGAATATCTTTGTTTCTGTGACCCGCACAGGGTCCTTTATGGCCCAGAGGGAGGCAAACTCTGTGACCTCTGACAATCCTTCTTTCAATGGAGGAAACTAGTTCTCCTTCGGTAGCTCCCATGCTACGAACATGATGGAGAGCAACAACTAAGCATAGTGGAATGGCTTGGTCCCATCTTGGACCTCATGGAAATTCGCGAGGAATTCACTACATATGTACTACGACCAGTTGAACTGCACACCCTTCACACATTGTGCAGCTAGAGAAACCACAGGCACTAGAACTTCGTCTGCGCGGTACATCCTCATGACCTTCCCTGCTAGGATTTGTGTGTCAATATGCATTGCAGGGTTGTTTATGGAAGTGATGGAGTATCCACGTGGCTTTTTGACAAAAGAAAATTATTTCTCCATCTTGTTGGCCAAATCCTTTTTGCCTTCCTTTCTGCCAAAATCCTTGGCCGGATTTAAACCCTTATGTGGCAAGTGCGTGATTCTATTGATAAGCATGTTAGTGATGGGTATAGGCCCTCCGAGCCATAAGCACCCATCATGCACCAATGTAAGCAATTAACGCACACAGGTTGTGTTGATAGTGGTGCAGTGAAAATGGGGCACCCATAGTAGGTTCCACAACTCGGAATTCTCCACTCCGTGGATCCATTCCATCGTCTCTATCTCAGTGACACCTAAGTTTAGGTAATAGATGCCCTTCATATAATTTGTTGTCGTCAGGTGAGGTAACCGTTCATGGTCTGCCAGGTCCCAATCTTCCATCTTTAGCAGCATGATCCGCGCAAGGCGCAGACCTTTGAAGGGAACCTTCTCTGGCAGCAGGGGCGTAAAAATAACAAACGTGTCTGAGTCTGGGTCTTTGGTGACCTTTTCCTTTCCCTTTCATGGAGGGATATAGTTAGGAAACTTGGTAAGGGGCTCCAACCCCTCAATGTCTATATCCTCGGTGCCCTGTCCTTCCTTGGCTTCCAAATCAACAACCTTCTTAGGTTGCTTTTCTTTCTTCTGCTTTTGAGTTGTAGAATGTTTCCTGGGTGATTTCCAGACTGGCACTGACTTCTTCTTCTTATCTATCTTCAGCTTTTGGGTTTCTTGAATAGGGGTAGGCTTCGCCCTATGCGACCTTGAAGCTATAGGCACATGAGCCGAAGCTTCCATACTCACTACCTATAGAGTAGCTCCTTCGGACACGAAATCTCACCCAGTGCTCATAGTCTCAGTAGGGCTTAGTTGTAACATGGTGTCAAGGATGAACTTCTGATTCAACTCTGATAAATTGGAAAATGTAGGGCTCACGACCAAATCCTCAAAGAATGAGCGGTTCATAAGCAACAGACAACACAACTCAAAAACTCTAAGGGTGCAAAGTGTTCTCTGCTGGATCGACACATGTAATTTATAGGGGTTTTTGAATTCAAATCCAACCATTCCCCCCAAAATTTGATCATTAATGTTGTTTTGGCGACAAATCTTCAAATATTTTGGCCTTAAATGCCACCAACCCACTCCTCTTAACCATCTTATGGCTATTAAATTGTGAACAGTGACTTCAGCTGTCACTTTCTAGTTGTGCTACGTGGCACCTCCCTCTAGAGCACAACTTCCTGTGAACAGCTTCTTTTAATATGAGTCCATCATTTTTTGCACATCCAGCCTACCGCGTAGTCCTTGAATCTTGGCAGTGTAATTAACAGTTGTAGGACTATCTCTATCTTGACTATTGCTAGTTCTTGATCATAGAGGGGTAGTTAATATGTTTCCACTCACAAAACTTGACCTTTCATTTGCCATCGACTAAGATAAATCATTTTTTATGACTAGAAGTTGATCCTTGGCAATGTATTCCATCTTTCTGAGAATTAGCCAAACTTATATTACCTTCTCTTAATGTTATAGCATGTTCCAACATTACCCACGCCTAATCAAAATCAGATTTAACTGCATCATTTTCCATCTCTAAAACAGGGGATAAATTACTTCTCCGAGCTAATTCATGAAAGATAAGAGACCTATTTATGGGTGTGGGTTGTACAATTGAATAAGTCCCATATCTAATGCCAAATATGTCAAGGGAAGAGCTAGGTGAAAACTGCTGAAAGCCTCTTTCTAGTGTAGATGAATTGTCATGTAAAACATGTACACACTCCTGAAGTATGCGCTGACCTGAGAGAGTTCTTGCGCATAGAATGTATACTTCAGATGTAGACCCAGATACTTCATTTATCCTAGGTGAATCCCTTGTGGGATCTGGAAATCTAGGAGATGGATTTAGAATGCTTCGTCACAAAATCCTTCTGCGAATTGTTCTTACATGAGTTGGAATTTTATCTGCAAGAGGAGCAGAAGAAGAAGAAAGTGGTGATAAATTAAGATCTAAGTTTATTCTTTCTGCAACCATCCCAACTAGATCATATTTCATAAATCCTCTGATACTTAAGCCTTCATCCACATTGTCAAAATCAAGCACAAAATCCTCAACATCTTCATCATCTGTGCTGGATTGTCCAGGCATAGATGTTTGATAGCCTTGACAATACCAGTATTCTTCAGGGATAGCCCTTCCAAAGCCAACACAATATGTATGACATTCTGAATCAAAATGATCACACAATAATAAAAGAGCATCATCACCAATCTCATTACAATCTAAGCAAATTATATTTGCATAGGGATCAAAAAATATCATCACTTCTTCTTCTGGAGGTTGATATACCTGCCAAACATAACCAAATAATATAAGAAAACAATCCTTCAAATGCAGAACCAACTACTTAAAATTAAACCCTAAATATGAAAATAAATAATGATGCTTCGCAGGAAAGATAATAAGATAAAGCCAAGGAAATATCTTTAAGAAATCCAACAAGGTGTTGTAGCTAGAAACTAATATCACCAAATTGTAAATCACCAACAAACACAAGGATTGATATAAGAGAAGGATGAAATAAAATGAACTAGACCCAATGGAACTAAAATATAAATGTCTTTAAACATGAACCTATAAATTTGAATAACCCTAATAAATAAATATTACTGCTACAAATAGAACATAAAATACTATAAAAAATTATTGGAAAAATGACTTAAATTCTAGCATTCAAATAAGGGCATAAACATGTTGTCAAATGGGAAAGTTGAAAGAAGTTAAAAACATCAGGCACATTTTTCAAATCCAATTCCTATCATTGAAATTAGGGAAACTACCATTGGAATCTTAGGCTTGGACCCACTTCTCCATTAAACCGAACTCAACTACCTAGTCAGGCTAGTTGAACCTGCAACTGTAGAAGTGGAAGGAATTTTAGGACTTGCAGGAAAGAGATCAGATTCCTTTTTCTTACCGAACTTTGTGGGTTTTCATAACCCCAACATATGTGTCATCTTTGTTACTGAGTACATAGAGTTGGTGCACCTGCTCTGCTAGGCTCCTTTGCAATCAAACACGATATCGACGTAGTATAATGAAAATAGAGCGAAGATTTTCAGATTTTTAGTTGTTGTGTGTTGATAAAAAGGATCATATTTTCCTAAAATGGGGTAGATCAAAACTATAACCACATAAAAAAAGGGTTTGAAAGTAGGTGATAGGAGGGAAAAAAATGTCTACCGCCATGAATTGGACCAAAGATGTGAAGGTTTCAAAAAAGTGAGATAGTTAATTAAAAAGTTAAGATAAAGGGATGTTTTTCCTTTTTAATGGAATATAAAAATTTCTCTCCTAATGTGATTTAATTTCAAAATAGTTGTTATAGTGTTTATTTGTCTAATATTTTAACCTATTAAAACTAGCAATTACATCAAAAGGTGCAAATGAAAGTTGATAAGAGTAGAGGGAGGAGATATTGTAGGTGAAAATAATGTATATATCACCTCTACTCTTGGCCTTTGCATAGTTAACACTTGCACTTGTTTTTTTCTTCTGCTACTTTTTTTCCACACATGTCTCCTTCATGGCGGAGAGACCTACATACTATTTTTCATGCATGACATTTTTCTCTTTTCCCATCTAGATAAAACAATAAAAAACCTATGGGTGGTTAAATTTTTAATCTCTATTCTATAGAGGGTAGTTGGTACACCATCTCTAAAAGTGACATCAATATGTTAAAGTGAACCCGCTTGATAAACATATGGATCCATATGGATTGTGGGCCTACCCTAATTGTTTCCCACTTATTTCTCCCAACATGGCTTGTTTGAGCATTAACAAGGAAAATTGTCTGGATCATGATATACCTAACCATAGAGTTCTCTTTTCATGGGTTTGTATAGGTACTATGGATGAATAACCTATGGATGCATGTGATAGAATTAAATTCGTGTACGATTAATTTGTCTCCTTTTTCTTTATATATATTAAAAAAAAATTTGAAATTTTAATCTAAATAATAAAAGAGTGAACATATTTTATACACCAAAATTGTGTGTGTTCAGTTTATTTAACAATGTAATAGTACATATATAAATAAATAAGAGTTTTTTTTTTACATGGACATGTTATCTTCGTAGATTAAAAACTTGTTGAGGAAATTTCAATTATGCACTAACTAAAAAAAAAAATTTGACCAAAATCTTTCATCAAGTCATGATCCAATAACCTCCTAAAAACACATAAGAAGAATCCACATGTTGAGACCAACTCTACATCGCAATGATCAATACATTAACAAACCATGATCCTTTCATGTATTATCATAAGCATCTCATAATATTGTAGAAAATTCACCGTAGATCAACAGATTATAAAATATACTAAAGCAAAATACAAGATCTACTTCTACAACAAACTTATGGAAGCTTAATCGATTTTGAGCAAGATCAAATAGAACACATATAACTGAGAATGAGAAAGAAATCACACATGAACATAGAAGAATACTTTGGGGAAAGCCTTAGCTAAAACCCCAATCTCTCTATTATCATACAAGTGGAAAATATTTCAGGATTACACAAAGTTTTAGCTCACAAGCTATCTAGCTCTCAATACAATCCCTCACTGCTACTCATAGACAGTCAAAGGCTTCTCACAAACCTTCTCCTCTGCCCTCCAAGCCTCCTATTTCCTTGCACAGTTTTCCTTGGGGTCCAATGCTGCCACCTGTGTGAATTGGCCTCTTCACACACTCACTAACCTCTGATCTAACAGTGAAATCCTGAAGGAGATGAGATCCTTCTGCATGGATTAGTTTCCTATATAGGAAAATCCCTCCAATTGATAGTACACTATCCCTTCCTCTGATCTCAACTAGATCTCTGATTGAACTAGCATGCACTGGTTATTTATGAGAGAATATTCAGTTATCTGGAGAACACTAGTTGCATGCATGCATGCATTAACTGACTGAACTCACAATTATTTCCTCCAACTGTTTGGAACTAATTTAACTAGACTTAACTCAGTTCACTAAGCTAACTAATTACAACTCAAATTACAACTCATCCTTATCTCTTTAACTGAGGGATAAATTCTTCAATCAATGCAGAAACTGTTGCATGTCTTCACATAGACTTCATGTTTGATTTTCTACAACTAATTAACTCAAGATGAATTAATTAATTATTTTACAAACAGCTGCTAAGATCAAATTCGAATTTTACTTCTCTATTTTAGTTTAGGTACTAACTAAAATAAGAAGGTATCCCGAAATTTTATTTATAGCAGTGCTAAATTTAACACTTCTATTTTTAGCATTTCTTGTTGCTATTTTGAACACTCCCTCTCAACAAGAAAGGGATTATCAGTAACCCCATTCCTGTCTCTGTGGAACTTGAACTTTCATTTTCACAATGCCTTCATCAAAATATATTCATCTTGTTCCTTGGTCGAAACATACAACAACAACATGATCCTCTTGACCACACAATCTCGAAGATGGTGATACCAGATATCAATGTTCTTGGACCTGTCATGAAAAATTGGATTCTCAGAGAGTTTGATACAACTCTAATTATCGCAGTAGATCATGGTTGGATCCATCCTCTGACCAAACAATCCCACTAGAATCTTCCGCATCCAAATGGCCTCACATGCAGCCTGACTAGCAGCCATGTATTTAGCCTCTGCTGAGCTAAGTGCAACTGATATTTGTTTCCTACTGTACCAGGAAACTGCAGCTGAATCAAGGCTGAATATTCCTCCAGAAGTGCTCTTCCAATCTGATGGACTCCCTACCCAATCCGCATCTATGAAGCCTTGAAGCTTCACTCCCTCTGTCTGTCTATACCACAATCCAAATTGATATGTGCCTCTGAGGTATCTCAACACATGCTTCGCTACCTTCCAAAACAGCTTCGTAGGCTGAACCATAGCTTGACACAGCTGGTTCACTGCAAAGCATAAGTTGGGTCGTTTTTTCACTAGATACATAAGTGAACCCACAAGTTGCCAATAAACAGTAGCAGCTACTACCTCACCTGAAGTAGCATCCTCCTTCCTCCAGTTCCCAGGTAGAGGAGTTTTCATGGGCTTACACTTCTCCATGTGAAAGCACCTGAGTATCTCATTGGCATACTTGCCTTGAGAAACAAATACTTCACCATCTTTCTACCACACCTCCATGCCTAGAAAGTAGTGCATAAGACCCACGTCTTTCATTTCGAACTCTCTTGCAATGTCCTCCTTGCAAGACTAGATTAGTTGATCATCACCTGTCAAAATTAGATCATCAGCATAAAGAACAATGATCAATGGCTTACCTTCTACCATGGTGTGGTAAAGATTCACATCTACATCACTCTTGGTGAAGCCCAACCTAGTGAAATAGCTGTCGATCCTAGTGTACCAAGCACGGGGTGCTTGCTTCAGCCCATACAAAGCCCTCTTGAGTTAGCACACATGCGACTCACGATCGAAGGTCTCGAAACCCTCTGGTTGCTCAATGTACACCTCCTCCTCAATCTTCCCATTGAGGAATGTTGTCTTCATGTCCATCTGATGGATCTTCCAACCCATCTGAGCTGATAGTGCCAACATTGATCTGATACATGAGTACCTTGCTATAGGAGCAAAGGTCTCATTGTATTTGATCCCCTTGACCTGTGAGAAACCACGGGCAACAAACCTTGCCTTATGTTTCTCAACACTGCCATCATCTACCTGCTTTACTTTGTAAAACCATCTCGAACTCACCACTGACTTTTCCTGAGGTCTTGGGACAACATTCCACACACTGTTCCGGATGATAGAGTTGTAATCCTCTACCATTGCATCAACCCAGACTAGTTTTTGCACTACCTCCTCGAATGAAGAAGGCTCAGACTCTACACACTTCCCAACCAGGGCCATGTAACTAGTGTACCGCTCACGTGACCTCCTCTGTCTGCACTGAGAAGATGGTTGTCCCACATTCTCCCACGCATCCAGCATCAACCTGTCAGCTTCCCTTGAGAGTTTCCGCCCATCTTTGGAAGTCTCAGCATGAGTGGATGTCTCCACTCCTAGATCCTTTGCATGCACCTACTCCACATCAATCTGAGGCTCCTCCTCCTTAGGAACTGAAAGTTCCTTCTCTGCATGCAACTTGAACTCACTCTCAAGTGATACTCACATGCTTTCTGCTCGTCGAACTTCCTACGTACCACTGTCCTCTGACTGGTAAGTAGGTACACCCGATAGTTGTGGGGTGTATCAGTGTACCCCACAAGTATTCCCAACTCAACTGTTGGATCTACCTTCTTCTAGGCATCTTTGGTCACATGACAGTAAAATGATGATCCAAAGATTTGGAAGTGACTCAAATCTAGTCACTTCCCTGAAAAGGCCTCCATAGGTGTCTTCATTCCCAGTATATGGTGCGGGCTTCTATTATGCAAGTATACTATTGTATTGCATGCCTTAGCCCACAAATGCAGTGGTAGGCTTTGGTCATGCAAAATTTCTCGAGCTACTCCCACAATTGATTTGTTCTTCCTTTCGGCCACCCCATTCTTCTGTGGGTTATGGGGTACCGTCAACTCCTGTTTAATTACTTCTGCAGTGCAGAAGTCCTTAAACTATTGGGAGACATACTCTCCACCATTAACGTTACGTAAGGCTTTTATTTTCTTTCTAAATTCTTTCTCTACCAAGGCTTTAAACTCATAAAACCTCAAGAAGGTCTGATCCTTCTTTTGCATAAAGTAGATCCAGCATCTACGAGAAAAATCATCAATAAAAATAACATAGTACCTTTGTTTAGTGGTGGAGGCTGTAGAGAACAGTCCACAAACATCTGAGTGAACTCGCTCCAGGATTGGTCCAGCTCTACTGTCTTGATTCAGAAAGGAAGATTTCACATACTTACCCAAGGTACAACCTTTGCATGTATTCGTCTACTCCAGCTTTCCCTTGGGAAGTCCAGTAGAAATCTGTTGCATGATCTTCAGGGCTCCATGGTTCAAGTGGCCCAGTCTTCTATGCCATAGCTTGCCACCATCTTGGCTTTGCACCATCTTAGCTTTGGAACTCAATGAAGCACAGTCATCTACCTCCAACTTGTAGAGATTCTTTACTCGAACCCCAATTCGCTTGGTCTGTCTAGTGCTGATATGCCTCAGGAATACCTTTCCTTTACTAAAGACTACATCATAGCCTTTATCTTCTAGCATATCAATGGACACAAGATTCTTCTGCTAACTTGGTACATACTTTACATCAGTCAGTGTAAGAGGAGATCCATGCTCCCTTTGAAACACAATCGTACCTTCACTTGAAACATGGTACTTTCCATCATCACCCATCTCGATCTGCATATGGAGATCCTTCTCCTCCAAGGTATTGAAAATATTCTTGTCACTTGACATGTGGAATGATCTCCACTATCTAGGTACCACACACATCCCACCATGGATGAAACCATGCATGCGATAAGAGAGAAATCCAACTCAAACTGTGAGGTCAGTGCCTCACCATTAGATCCCTTTGAGGCTCCCTTCTTGGATTTCTTTTGTGGAAAATTCGTAGCATAATGGCCCACTTCATGACAATGAAAGCATCACACTTTCGATTTGTCAAACTTCTTGTATCCATGGGAAGAACTAGATTTGGAATGAGACACCTTCCCTTTCCCCTTCCTCGCCTTACTCGCTAAGGCTAGATTTTCCTCATGATCTTGCTTTGATGAGGATCCATCTTTGATGCTTCTTCTTATCTCCTCTTGCATCAGATCCGACCAAAGTCGTTCCCAATCTGGCAGTTTTTCTCTTCCATTTACCAAGTCTTGCTAGCTATGCTAGCTCTTAGGAAGACCGAGGAGCACAAGACTCACCATGTCATCATTGGCTATCATGATCCCTACACTTCCAAGCTCATCCCTGTAGGTGGTGAGCTTGTTCAGATATGTAGATATCGTGTTTCCCTTTTCACACTTGATTTTCCGAAGCTTGTCTTTCAGCGCCAGCTTCCTCTGATTGTTGTTGTTCTGATATAGATATTTCAATGTTTTCCACATTGAAAATGGTGTCTCCTTCCCATGGAGACTCGAGACTATGTGGTCTCGAACTCCCTCCAAAAGTATTCTCCTTGCTCTAGCCACACATTTCTTCCATTCCGCCAATTCTGTAGCATTAGCTGTTGCAGGCTTGGGGACTTCTTGATAAATGAAGTCCTTTAGACCATTATCCTGTAATACTGCTTCCATGTGATCCTTCTAGGCTATATTATTCAAGCTTCCATCAAGGGCATACTCGAGTCTTAAACTGCTAAACATCATTGGTGAAATTGAGATGTGATAAGAACTCAATTTCTATATTCATGAACCTCAAACTTTGAACTTCTCCCTTCTTGTATATTGTTCTTCGCTTTGATCGCCTTTACTCTGATACCATGTAGAAAATTCTCACTGTAGATCAACAGATTATGCAATATACTAAATTAAAATACAAGATCTACTTCTACAACAAACTTGCGGAAGCTTAATTGATTTTGAGAAAGATCAAATAGAACACATATAACTGAGAATGAGAAAGCAATCACACATGAACACAGAAGAATACTCTGGGGAAAGCCTCAGCTAAAACCCCAATCTCTGTATTATCATGCAAGTGGACAATATCTCAGGATTACACAAAGCTTTAGCTCACAATCTATCTAGCTCTCAGTACAATCCCTCATTGTTGCTCATAGATAGTCAAAGGCTTCTCACAAACCTTATCCTATGACCTCCAAGCCTCCTATTTCCTTGCGTAGTTTTCCTTGGGGTCCAGTGCTACCACCTGTGTGAATTGGCCTCTTCACACACTCACTAACATCTAATCTAACTACACAATACTGAAGGAGATGAGATCCTTCTACATGGATGGGTTCCCTATATAGGAAAATCCCTCCAACTGATAGTACATTGTCCCTTCCTCTGATCTCAACTGGGTCTGTCACTGAACTGACATGCACTGGTTATTTATGAGAGAATATTCAACTATCTGGAGAACACTAGTTGCATGCATGCATGCATTAACTAACTGAACTCACAATTAGTTCCTCCAATTGTTTGGAACTAATTTAACTGGACTTAGCTAAGTTAACTAAGCTAACTAATTACAACTCATCCTTATCTCTTTATCTGAGGGATAAATTCCTCAATCAATGGAGAAACTATTGCATGTCTTCACATAGACTTCATGTTTGATTTTCTACAACTAATTAACTCAATATGAATTAATTAATTATTTTACAAACAACTGCTAAGATCAAATTCGAATTTTACTTCTTTATTTTAGTTCAGGGACTAACTAAAATAAGAAGGTATCCCGAAATGCTATTTATAGCAGTGCTAAATTTATCACTTCTATTTTTAGCATTTCTTGTTGTTGTTTTCAAAAAATATTATATATAATAGGTAGGAGTTAATAATCCCAACTTTCACCCTTAGTTAGTTGGACTTGGCTTTATCTTTGTTAGGTAAGTCTTCATCATCATCTTCCATTGGTTAAATGCATCATCAACACTCTTGATCAATAAAGTATATATATCATCTAACTCGACATTTTCGTCTCATTCCTTAATCATGCGGACATTACAAAACTGTTAGCATCCACATAAGGGAGTGGCAATCCACCAAAATACATGGGTTTCTAACTATTACAACTACTAACCCACTAATATCTCCTTTGAGTACATGGTTCATTCATATTCTCAATGAATCCACCTAAATGTATAGGAAACTTTAGGCTTTTAGACATATCATGCCCCATAGAGTTTACAACCAACATAATACACCTGTAGAGAATTCAACTGACACATGGCCCATACTCTATCAGAGGTTGTGCACTATATTAAACAAGTTATCCCAATCATCAAGGACACATGGATAATGGGTATGCCTTCTTACAAGAGTCATACAATGATACACCCTTTACATAATACATAGATAGATATGGTTACATACTATTTACATGCTCCATATCATGCAGGCAATAAGTAAAAGCTTTTATAATGTCGCATGTTATTACAACACTCCTCCCAAGTACCAACTCTAGCTAAGATCAAGCTCAAAAACATCAATGACCAATATACATAATCTACACACAACATGTTAGAATTCCTCCAAATATAAGATGTGATTCATCTTTCCACGTGGTCTTGGTTTTGATTTAATATAATAAAAGGTGTACCTTATTTATCCATCTCCCACCAATCTCCATTGCTACCACAAGGAATATCATTTCTATGCTTTTGGATGAAATTCCAGAAACTCTATTATGTCTACAACATCATGTCCTCCATGTTGAAAACTCATAATTACAACTAAGAAATATCTACCATTAACATTGGGCATAAAATAATGTTTCAATTCATCTTTCACCATTATAATAACCAACCACTAGTTATTCATTGTAGAAACATTCTAGCATCTCTAAAACAAATTCCTCATATATGCTCCTCCATTATGATTTACTTATAGGATTTTCATCTCAAACAAAATATCAATTGGAGACCAATCAAACATTTTGGCCAAACATTGGGACCACACAAAATAATTAGGAAATTATTGTACTATAGGATCTAACATCAACCTAACTATAACATTGAACAATAGTGCATTTTATGAACATAATTCCATCTATCAAGACACTTATGTACCCAAATAATGTTCCCACTATTTCTCTAGGAAAATGTTATAGAGATAGAATGCATCCAAATTGGTCTTGCACTCTATACCTACTAATCTAAGGACTTATGAAACCACATTCATTAAACAACCTTTCATCAATGAAAAACTAGAGGAGATACAACCTCTTGTTATATTTTCCTTTTAGCTACAACATGCCATATCAAGCAAACCCAATAATTCCCTTTACATCAAAAAATGTTTCATTGCAAGGCTACAATAATCAACAAAAGATAATGGTACATGTGACTAAATAATTTTCCCTACATATTTCTCTAGGGTCATGAACATACTTGGTGTCTTCATATACATCTTCAAATTATGGATTCAACATTCATATTGGATATTCATATGTTGCCTTTTATTTTTTAGAATCATGAACTTTAGAAAAATGATGGCACTCCCATATTGGGTTAACTAAGCTCAATACACTTTTTAAATTTTGACTTCAAGACATTTTTATCATCACCATCAAAGTTCTACATCAACATGTACAAATGGAATTTGATCTATGGATCTAATCATGCTATAAAAAATGCATAAGACTTCCTACAATGCCCTTTTTCCTATCAATCTAACCATGGAAAATTATTAGTTTCCAAGATGTGCCAATGTCAGGGTGTGCCGACATATGCTAGGAAGTGTTAGGAAGTGTTAGGTAAATGTTTGGATAGGGTCCCTAGGGTCAATTTTGGGATAGTTTAATCAATTTTTGAATATAATTTTGTAAATAATGTAAAGTCTTTGTGAAATGTGGAAGCGGAGCGCACAGCTAAGTAGGAGTCAAAGGGGCTTTAACCCCTTGTATGGGTAAGTGATAGGTTGGTTTTGAGACTCATCGATAGGCCACGGGCCATGGTATTGTGATAGAAAGGCTATACATATTTGAGTCATAGTGAGTCTAGAAAATCATATCTTTTGGAGAATAACAAGTTTAAGGGCAAGTGCTAAGGCAAGAAAGCTCTATTTCCTACACTTAGGCGAAAGGGGAAGGCTCCAGCAGCTGAGTGCATGGAGACCTTCGCAAGTTCACAGCTAAGTGCATGGGCCCCTCCAGCTGGGTGCGTAGGGTGGAAGAGTCTATAATTTGAACACCGAATCTAATAAAGACTGGTTTTGGATCGAATATCTTGCATATGTGCCTTGTTCTTAATTCTATTTAAGTTTATGCATTGTTGCTTAATGATCTATTTTCTATGAAATAAAGTGTATCTTCTACATGAATCTATTGAATCTTTAATATCTATGCATAAAATAAGTAAAGAATTGGTTTCTCAAAGACATTGGATAGATATGGTAATATAACTAGTCAGAACGGGTAAATCTGCGTGAAGGCAGATCTAGGGTTGTTATTTACTAAGCGAAAGTTGTAAGTTTGCTTCTTTTAGTTTTGAAAAGCCTGATTGTAGACCTTTGTGAAGATCTGGAAGCCATTTGGATAGAGTTGCAGTAGATAACCATAAGAAGATACAGATTTGCGCGAAAGAAAATCTAATCTACAAGGGCTTCAGAACACATATCAAATGGTCTCTGGATGTAGAAACCTGGTTCTAGCATCACCCAATACTACTTTGGGTGAGACTCTAGCCTGTGTTATGCAGGTTGTTTCCAAAAGGGCCAACAGTTAGGGTTTTGTTGGTTGGCATGATTAACTCTGAAATTGGGTCAAGCCCCCTTAAACCAACAAATGGTTTCGTTGATGGGACCAGGATCTATCTAAGAGATGTGTGATAAATGGTTTCCTACAAAGAAAGATATTGAGAAGTGGATTGACCAAAAAGTACAAGCATTTACGACTCAAGAGAATATGAGACCTAAATTATCTAAAGAATAGTGGTTGCCGAGATATTTATACACAAATGAGACCAAAGCATTCTTCTATTTCTTTCCTAACGAACTAAATGAGTGGTTGTTTAAATTGGTCGATAGTCAAGGGACGTGGATGATTGATGACCCTATAGTGTGGATTCTGGAACTGGTGCAACATCTAGAAACATTAGGAAGCAATATCACGTGGGACGTGGATCATTGGGTTGATCTCACACTTGGAATCTTTTTGATTAAGTTCGCAATCAATGGAAGTATTAGCTATAGTGAAGAAGAACATATGCTCCTTAAGGGACTTTGAGGTAAGTATTTGAAATCATTAAAGACTTAGATTAAAATGTTGTTATGTGAAAAGAGGGTTATGCAGTTACCTTGATGTTTGGGGCTACATGAAGTGGGAGATTCTTTAGAATAAATAAAGGAACAAGCTTAGAGTATAGTCTGCTCATTGAACCCCCTTCAAGTGTCGACAAAGGGACGATATTGACTACACCCGAAGTGAAGTTTAGTTAATTAAGCAGTATCCTGAGGATACCCCATCCGTCCACTCCACCTCCACCTCCACTTCCACCATTCAACATGGTGAACGTGATGAAGAAGCCAGTTTTTAAAGGGATAATGAGTGAATATCCTGAATAGTTCTAGTTTGTTGCAAGAGCCGTATGGACATCACAACAGATTACAGATGATAGTATAAAAAAAGCACAGCTGGTCACAACCTCACAAGATCGAGCATCGACATGTTACATCAAGTACTACACCAATAATCCCACCATGGCATTGGTAGAAACCCAACAAGCTCTGAACAAGGAGTTTAGAAAGCTCAAGTCAAAGGTGCAGTCGGTGACTGAGTTTAAATAAATTTGACAAAAGGCAGATGAGAAACCTTGATATTTCAATCAAAGGTTGAAATTCCTAATCAGGGAAGCCAATATGGCAATTACTGATTCCCAACATCACGACTAGTATATAGAATCACTCTTGTGGCACTTAAGAGTCCTTTTGTCTCAACAAAAGATAGCAATGCAAGCAGAAGCCTTAGAAATTGTGATGAGGTTGGATGTCTCGCCCATACATAATACAAAACTTGGAGTGCAGCAAATTCACTCACAACTGGAAAGCCTGCACTTGGAGTTGCAAAGCCTAAAGAAAGGAAAGGAAGCCAAGCCATAGGTGCACGCTGAAGTCTGGTGTTTGAAATGCAAGAGCCATGGGCACGATAAGGACCATTGCTCAGTTTATAAGAACTATCTTACTAGGGGAGGACCTGTTCCCCTTAAACTAGAAAATAGCATTGGGTTGATTGCGGGAGATGTGCCATGGTGTGCTACTTGTCAGGTTACAGGACAACATGCGACTGATAATTTCCATTTACTACAAAAGTTTGTACAGACCTTTGAGTTGTTGTTTTGCAATTTTTGTAAATCTGTGGGACATGATGAATGCCATTGTAGGAGTTATGAGCTAATGATGGATAGAAACCCTACCTATCCAATGAAAGCAGAGATTCAACCTCAAGATTAGGGTGCAAGAGTAGCGCACAAAGGATTCCAAGGCCGAGGACGAGGAAGAGGGGCCAGAACTAGTCAAGGATGTAGGTAGATAATTTGCTATAACTGTGGCGAAGCAAGACACTTCCCGCGAGATTACACAAACCCCACACATCCATCCTGTCAGTATTGTCGAAATATTGACCATGTGATAGAGGAATGTTCGTTCCTTATGGGAAATATGCAAGAGAAGAAGACGAAACCCCAACAGCCTACGTAGAACATCTGGATGATGAGGGCAGAGCCTTGTGAAGAAGATCAGAGCATAAATATAGTAACAGGTAGTGGTATGGCCACTGGTACAGATAAGGGAAAGTAGCCCGAGGCTAATGGGTCAGTGCACAAGGCTACTGATAAATAAAAATTCTTTGACCTTAATCACGCTAAAGAGACCTTCATGGAAGCAAAGAAGGACTTCGCTGAGGCCTCCTCCTCAGGAAGCCAGGAGAAAATGACAGAAACGAATATGATGCAAGAGGTAGATCCTTTGGTATTAGCTACATTTTTTAGGAACTATATGAATTTACTACATGATAAGAAAGCAGTAGAAGGGTTGCAAGATTTAATTGACAAGTGCGCAAATAAAGAAAATACCCATACTGAGCAATGCACCGTGAGAATTGGTAAGCGTGAGAAGAAAACAGGGGGCGAGATGAGGCTGACCGTGCAAATAGGAGAATATGAAATGGACCAGTTAATCTTGGATCTCAGATCTGATGCAAATGTCCTACCTAAGCATATGCGGGAAAGGATGGGGAGACCTGCGATGCAGTAGTCTCCTATTTAGCTATGCATGGAAAATTAACAGGAGATTATTCTAATGGGGAGCTTATATGGTGTAATGGTAGACATTGAGGGAACAAGTGGCTAGCTGACTTTGAGGTCATTGGAATAGTGGATGATAATAACTCATATCCCATGCTACTAGGAATTGACTGGGCTTTTGATATGGACGTGGTAATCAACTTGAAGAGGCAGAAACTGACATTTGAAATGATGTCACTTAGGGTTGTAGTACCACTAGACCCTACTGAAGGAGCACTTTATACTGAACCTGTTCATGACTTTGTGGAAAGTGATGATGATCTGGATCAGATATATAATATCACAGTGCAAAATGAAGATTGGATCAATCCTATGGCCGATGGAATAATTGCGTGGGATAGGGATATTTCCCGCACCTCGGCCTCAGATGAAGAGCTTGAACACTGGCAGAATCGGTTGCATGAAGTATCTACGCTCCGTTATAATATGATGACCAAATCACTATAGTGTGTCTCAACTGAGGTAAGGAAGCTTCTACATTATGATGGTTTGACTGATGTGGATCTGCTTTTAGATTAATTTGAAAGGGAAGTACCGGAAGAACATCGCTTCCAAACACTGGAGTTGGTACTACACGCTACGCCTGCCCAATGGTGGGGTATGCATAAGGAGAGCTTCATTGGATGGAAGGAATACAACAGAATGATGATATTAAGGTTTGGATATGCTAATACCTGGATGACAAAAAAGTACAGTGGGAAGGATGATCCATGCAATCATTTGGCACAATGGACTAAGACCTGGGAACAGAACCACAACCTGAATGGGTGTACATTTTTTTCATACCTTAAATAAAATCCCAATGAACTGGTATTTGGAAATGGGGCTTCACCATGGGATAGTAGAATGGGACATCTTAAGAGAGAGTTTCTTATTGACTTTCAGCTTTGAGGATGGGTTTGAGTGCATTGATGAAGCTCTCGAGGAGATAAAAATGGCTATATTTAGAACACCTAAGGAGTCAGTCGAATGGGCTCAGCCAGATTGGAGTACATAGCTACACCATGTGCTAGAATGTTACAATGTTATTGCTGAAGAGGAAGAAGAAGACCCACAAAATATTAACATTCCATAGATAGAAGGACAATGCAAAGTCGAAGGACCGAAAGCTGAGAACTCAGATATATCAAAAACTTTGAAAACTAGACAAGTAAACATTGGATCTAAAGCACAACCTAAGTTCATAAAGATAGGAGACTATTGGGATGAATATACAGTTGATAAGGTGGTTGAACTATTGCATGAGTACCAGGATCTATTCCTAACAAAATTTGTGGATTCGAAGGGGATCGTTGGAGACTTGCGTGTTATGAATATTATGTTGAAACCAGATGCAAAGCCCATTAAGAAAAGGTGCGCCAAGAGCTTGATAAGATGTTAGATGATCGTATTATTGAACCACTAGAGGAATCTAATTGGGTAAGCCCAATGGTTGTCTAAGAGTGGAAACAAAAAGGTGAAACCAGGATATCCATAGATCTAAGAAAGTTTAACGATGCATGCGTGCACGATCCGTTTCCAACACCATTTATAGATGAAGTATTACATAATGCTAGAGGATAGGAGACTTATTTGTTTATTGATGGATTTTTGGGATACCATCAAATAAAGATCGTGTCAGAAGATTGAAGCAAGAAAACTTTCACAACAGAGTGGGGTTGCTTCCAGGATAGAGTAATTCCATTTGGATTGAAAAACATGCCTGCGATATTCTCCTAGGTAGTAATTGTGGCATTTAAAGAATTTATTCATAAATTTTTGGAGGCTTATTTTGATGATTGGATTATGTTTGGGTTGGTGAAGCACCATGTTGTGAGTCTACGTCTTATGCTGGATACATGTCGAAGGTATCAGATCGCGCTGAATTTGAAGAAGTGCATATTCTGTGTGCCTTTTGGAACTTTTCTTGGCCATGTAGTATGTAAGTAGGGATTGATGGCAAACCCTATGAAGATTGATGTGATTGTGAATTTGGAAGCTCCTAGGAATATAAAACAGCTGCACACAACATTGCGGCACACTGGGTATTATAGAAATTTTATCAAGGCATATTCTTAGATAACTGTGCCAATGGAAAAATTATTGAAGAAAGATGTGATGTTTTGTTGGGATGAAGAATGTCAATGCAGTCTAGATGTATTGAAGGAAATGATGGTGAATGTGCCCATCTTGGTGTTTCCAAACTAGAAGAAAGAATTCCATGTGCATGTAGATGCTTCTTTCATTCCACTAGGTGTCATATTAACATAGGCAGGAGAGGAAGAAATTGATCATCTGATAGCCTTCACGAGCAAAAAGTTATCAAAGGCTAAGAAGAATTATTCCACTACAGAGTGCGAAGGGCTAGCAATGGTCTATGCGCTACAAAAGTTTCAACATTATTTGTTGGGTGGATATTTTAAAATGTATACAAATCACTTCGTGCTGAAGTACCTGGTCAATAAGCCTGTGTTGGGGGGGGGGAATTTTCTGATGGTTATTGTTGTTTCAAGAATATGACTTTGAAGTGATTGTGAAGCCTGGAAGGCTGAATGCAGGTCCTGACCACCTGTCAAGGATTGAAACAGAAGAAGAACCAAATAGTTTGGAGGAAGGACTATTGAATGCATAGCTCTTTGTGGTGCACATCGCGAATGACCATTTTACTGATATCATTCAGTTTCTAACCACAGGTACAGCTCTGGAAATATATTCCACTCAGAAAAAGAAGGAATTAGTCATTTGCTCTATAGACTTTTCAGTGATTTCAGGTCACTTGTATAAGATGGGAACAACTGAAATACTGCGAAGATATGTTCCAATGTTTGAACGCGCTAGTATCCTCGCTGAACCACACAGAGGAGTGGCAGGAGGACACTACACAGGAAAAGCGACTACGCAAAATATTCTGTGAGCTAGGTTAAGGTGGCTGACATTACATAAGGATTCTAAGGCATACTGCAAGGCATCTGATGCTTTCCAAAGGACAGGAAAACCATCGCAATAAGATGAATTTCCTTTAAATCCTTCGCTTTCATTACAGGTATTTGATAAGTGGGCTATTGATTTCATAGGCCCAATAGAACCACTAGGAAAGAAGATGGGCATGAGGTATGTTATTACTGCCACAAAATATTTAACTAGATGGGTTGAACCACAACTAGTGAAGGATTATACAACTGCCACCGCTATGAATTTTTTGTTTGAATATGTCTTAACACAGTTTGGATGCCCTAAGATACTAATGAGTGATAGGGGTACACATTTCTTGAATGAAATGATCAGTGCAATTCTTGAATAATTCCAGGTATATGACCAAAAGAGCACACCCTATCACCCACAAGTGAATGGAACGGTGGAAGCATTTACAAAAATCTTGGAGAATGCATTAACAAAGGTCTACAACGCATAGAGGAATGACTGGATATGCGCATACCAAGAGTTCTATGGGCATATAGGATGACCTACAAGAAGTTAACAAGCCAAACACTATTTAGGTTGGTCTATGGGATTGAACCGGTGATGCATATGGAGTACATTGTGCCAAGTCTATGTATTGCAACTTTGATGGAAATGGCGGATTGTGAAACCTTGGAGGAACGGCTCGCATAGCTAATGGACTTAGAAGAGGACCTCTTTCTTGCAGGATTTCACCAGAAAGTACAAAAGGAACGCGAAAAATCATGGCATGATAGGCATATTAAGTTGCACACTTTCAAGGTGGATGATTTAGTGTTGCTATATCACATCAGGTTCAAAAAATTTCTAGGTAAATTTTGAATGCTTTGGTTAGGGCCATATGTGTTATAGAAATATTTGGGCACATCAACCCCAAACTTACGTGTTGATGTATTAGGGTTCATCAACCCCTAAAATAGTTTTTTTATGCCCTAAAAGAACTAATTCATCTGAATGCCTCATTCCCCAAAAGTTCCATCTCAAAAATCATCCAGAAAGCTCCTAAAACAAATCATTACTGAAAGCCCTGTGTTAGGGTGCTATGCATAGCAGGTACTGCACTGTCAAAGTGAGATGCATGATAGTTTGGCCCTCTAGTAGGTGTGATGGGCGAGGTAGAACAAAATTCTGGGAGCATTTGAGAGTTGGTTGCTCATGGAAACTTCTAGAAACTTCTCCTGTGCCACTTGCCCTCCTGAATTTTCCCAAGGATGAATAAGGGAATCAGTAAACCACCTCCTATTCCCCTCTTTCATGGAACTAATTCCTAAAAATAGAAAGGAATTCATCATCCCCATTGATGACTCAACCTCTTGTAATCATCTATAAAAGGATCTCTCATCCAAGAGATCAGGGGGCTGAATTATTCTGAGTTGTAAGGAAGTGCTGCTAGTTTCAGTATTGAGGAGAGAGCATTGTGTTATTGTTGGTGTGTTCTTGCTGATTCATGAGGTGAAGAAGGCTTGAAGCTGGGAGGATGGCGCTGGATCATACTTCTTATGGGTTGTAATTCTCCTTGTTATCAATAAAATTTTTCAAGATTTTTCCCAATTGATTGTGTTAACTGTAAATGCATTCATTTGTTTATCATATTTCTGATTCTATGATGTTTATGCTGTGATGGATCATTATGCTTTGACAGGTCTTTGTTTCTATAGCTGTGTAGGTACTCTCCAAGTGTGTTAAGTATGGGGAGGAGTTATGGGATCAACCAAAGGAGAGGGAGATCAAGCGAGGATTCAAGAAAATGTTACAGGCTGGTCTTTCATAATCTCTTTCTTATTTGTCACTCATAGGAAAGATATTGAATTGCTTTGATTGTTGTTTCTAGGTTAGCTACCAAACCTAGAGGGTTAGTCGTTCGAAAAGACACTAATTTTCCTAGAAACAAATTGGTGACTCCACTGGGGAACGATGATTGTTTTTTGCTATTTCTTGCTCTATGTTGGATTATATAAACTATAGACAGAGTCTAAAGCTAGCTAGGAAGCTTTTGAACCACTTTTGTTCTATAATTGTGTAGTAGATAAATGCTACTTTAGTCAATCTCTAGTTTAGCTTATATCTTGAGCATGCGATTTGCAAAAGCATCCAAAATCCCTTGTTGGTAGCTTAATAACCTCTTAGGACATTCCATCATACTTTGCTTATCATTTTTCATCAAAATCAAGCTTAATCCATTGAAAATTGCTGCAAATTTGAGCCAAAACACTTTGAGAAATCGCTCCTTGGACCATCGCACTGTCTTGAACTGTAAAGTGAGATGCATCTAAGTTCCTAAATGGGAAAATTGCTATGCATCACACTATTTGCCACTAGTACCTACGATGGATGATTGCAACTCAATTTTCCCATCGAGGAGTTGAGGGTTTTGACTAGTTTTCATTCTTGTTTGGTTGCTTGCTGAATTTGAACAATACCTTATCACTGAAATCAACTTACATCACTTAGGTCAGCCTCAATTTAGATTAGGATTGGTCAATGTTTCTCTATGTTTTTTTTTTTTTCATTTACAATCCTTTTTTGAAAGTAGTGTTAATCGATTTGTTGTTTTCAATAGAAAAAGTGTCGTAAAGTCTTCAATTTTTGTCGAAACAGTGAAGTGTCGCAAATCCTCCTTCATAAACTATCGATTAAACTATTCTTGATGGAATTTGATTTGATTTGAGTTCATTCAAAGTGTCGAAAAGATATTTCTTCAAATTTGAAAGTGTCATTTTCAGTCTTCCTTTCTCTCTTTAAAGAAAGATTGTCTAAATTTGTCATTTTGTGTGCAACATTTTGAGTCATTGCTGCATTTAGTTTTCCTTCTTGAATCATTCACATTAAGGAGAGCTGAAAACAAATATGTGCATTTCCATTTGAGTATTTTGGTTTGTTTGCAAAAAAGATGATTTAGGGAAATTGCATTAGTGTGTGCTCTTTGGTGTTTTCTTAAAAGTACTTCTATGCTCTATCCCTTGTAGTTAGGATTTTCATTGGTCAAATAAATGAAAAGATTGCTTATCATTGTAGATTGCATCTTTAGGAATTTTAGATCACATTTCGTGGTGAACCATCAAAGGCAAACTTTTAAGAAAGATCAACTTTAAAATGAACCTCAATGAACTTAACAATGCTTTGGAATCTAACGCAACACATTTAGAGGTCTAGGCTAGAGACGTGTTCTAGCATCGTTAAACCTAGTGGCTATCATTTTCATTGAAGGTTGGGTGATTCCTCCTCTTTGATATGACAAGTGCTAGCATGGACTTGTGCTCCCTATACCATCATGTATATATTGGGAGACCACAATAGGCTTAAATCCTTTATCCATAGGAAACTGAGTCTGCCACCTTATTGATTGCAATGCACTGAACACAACATTTGGGAAGACTGACTACTGTACATAAGCCCTTGGTAATTTCTCTTTAATTTATCACCAAGGTGTATATTGTAGTTTTGCAATTGGTCTGGTAAACCTTTTTGTCTAGATTCTCCAGAGTAGTCACTTTCGTTCCTTTTCGACTCTCTAAAAGAAAAGGTCCATCTGAGCACTTGTCCTTTCAGGCTCATTAAAAATCGAAGGAGACTAGAGTCATCTTTAGCTTTTTCTCAACTCTTTAAAACTGAAAAAGCAAAGTTGTGTCCAAGTGTCGTTAAAATAAATTGACCACAAAATAACATCACTTTCCCTTAGTTTATTTTTAAGTTGATCAAGTAATCCGCAATCGTGGAAGAAAGTCAATCAAAACCTCATCATTCGAGGAGATTAGTGAGTCAAAGTCTTTGCCTCTGAAAGCGAAACCAATTCGGACAAAGCGGTCTCATTTAACTGAGTCTAGTTCATCTGGGTTATTTGGAACATTCATTTCAACATCTTCATAGACTCTAGTTACTCCAATTATTTCTGGTACATCCACCTTTAAAGAGGAAGTTCTGCAGTTACCAGAGGACATTAGAACTAATCCTAGTGTAATGGTAAATACTTCTGAACCTGAAACAACTCCATCTAGAGTTGGTCCGGAACCCATTCCAGTTCAAACCGAGGTTACATTTGAACCAGGAGTTGTTCAAGAACCTTTCTTTGAGACAGTAGTTCATTTACCTAAACATCTGGAGTTTGAATTTCAGTATCCAAAAGTTGTTACCCCTCTAGCATCTGTCACTATAGAAACTACACCTTCTTCAGCTCTAGAAATCTTTTACAAACTTGACGGTCAACCTCTTCCACCTGGTTTGATTGCTATAGAGGAGATAGTAGAGGATCCCCCATCTGACACCCCATTTCATTTTGGAACTAGGATTAATTTGTATCCTACTACTCCTGAGTTTGTTTCCTTTAATCCTGCTTCATCACGAGTTCCCGTCGAATCATTAGGATAGCTTTTGGAGAAGTTAACCATGTCTGAACAACCGTCAACATCCAGGAATGTATCATTTGATGTAGCTGCAGCAGAATCTTCTGTTGCTACTCCTTCGATGTTTTCTGGTACACTTAAGTCACATTTATATGGTGCATCATCCGTTCCAGTTGGTTACCAATCACTAGCTAGAACCCACTTAGGCATTGCTTCGGCAGCATGGTCAAGTCCCATTTACTCGTCCAGAATTCCATCTGGTTTTTCTCACATGGAAACTTAGCAATTTGATCCTGCATACCAATATCAATTTGGGAAAACCAGTTATCAACGACCGATATATCCGTTAAACACTGGACTGCCACCATATGGAGAGCAGTATGCTTACTCACCATTTCATCCTTTTTCCGGGGGACAACCATATGAGAGTTTCCCACAGTATTCAGGTCAAAATGGAGTTAGAGATAGTGGTTGGAAAACAATATTTCCAGATTAACCAAGGGTTGTATATTCAACACAATGAATCCAACCTGTGTCCAATATTCCTACTACACCTGTCGTTACGACTGTGCAATAGTAACAAGCACAACCTGTTGTATCTCAACTGGTAGAAACTATTCCTTCTTCCTCACAACCTTAGGTTTCAAGGCAAAAGGCTAAAGTTTCTCAGGTTGTTATACAATAACTTCTTGTTTCTAGGGCTCAACCACAACCTAAGGTTAGTGTTCCTTTATCAGGAATGACTCAGGCACACATGAGTATAGTTAATCCACAACTTGGTCAATCTTCTAGTACTGGACAACAGCAAACAGTCCAACAACCGTGGCTGTCGCAATATCAAAAACCTCAATTCTAGCAAACCCAACCCCAGTTTGGACTTGGTTCACAAGCTCAAACTGGATTTGGTCAATATCAAGCCTACCGAGGATCTGGGCAACAAGGCTTTGCAGGTTATGGACAACCACGTTTCCAAACTGGTTATCAACAACTGCCCTATATTGGTTATGTCCAACAACCTTATCAAGGTTACCAGGCACAAATGCCCTATGCTGGTATGCAAAGACCTATTGCACAGGAGATTCCATCTTATCCTTGGTATGCTCTACCCAAACTAAATCAACAATTGCCATTTTTAGCAACTCTAGAACTACCAAATTTGAACCGGCTCACTAATGATCCAATTGCATACGCCCCTTGGTGGCTGATGATTCCACATAAATTTCTGTCTGACATTCCAAAGTTCAATGGAAATCCAGGAGAAGATCCATCGAATCACGTAATGAATTTTCATTTGTGGTGTTCACCCAACACCCTGAATGATGATTCGATTAGATTTCATCTTTTCCAGAGAACACTCACTGGTCTAGCTACAAAATGGTATATTGAATTACCTAGAGCTTCTTTTGATAACTTCACCATTCTTGCCACTACCTTTCTAACCCACTTTCAGTTACCTATCAAGTACGAAACTGGAACAGAACTTCTTACCAACTTTAAATAGACTACCTCCACTCACATATCAGATCATATTCATGAGTGGCGGCATCGTCATCGAATGGTAAAGACGTATGTTCTTGATCAGCTTTTAGCTGAGTGGTTTATAAAGTCCTTATTGCCATCTATCACTGAGGATGTGGCGAAGGGAGGAGTTGTCACAGAAGATCAAGTCATTTCTCGTGCCCAATATTTGGATCTGATTTATACACAATCAGGCATGCTCTATGACAAGATTCCTGACGCACCTAGACCAACTTTTACCATTCCACCACCTCCAAAATCGAGTAAGGACTCTCATGCCAGCGACGGCGTGATCGGTTCCTCAAGCACACAAATAGTGAGAGGACCATTTGATCAAGCTCTTGTTATTTCCAGTCAAAATGCAAATTCATCTAAAAATACTCTTGCCTCTGAGATTAATGCTATGTCATCTGACAAAGGCAAAAATCCAAAGCAACCAGGAGGCAAGAATAAGGGGAAAAATAATAAGAAGAAACAGGAGAATTCCACTCCTGAAAAATCATTTGAAACCCCTACTGCGACTAGGAAACCTCGTTATCCATGCTTGATATGCAATGACAAGCATTTCACAAGAGATTTTCAACATTGATTTGAGGTTTCTAAACTTTTAAAGGCTTCAAATACCTCAGCGGTACTAGCAAATCCATTTCTGAACCCAGAAACACATTTTGTTGCCACTGATAATTCTTCCACATCCCAAGTGCTTATGATATCCATCGCAAATAAGCAAAATGATGTTTTGATATCGACAAGGAATAAATATTACGGGAATCCATTATCATCAAATGGCTACTGATCAACCTAGTACTTTGACCACGACTTCACTAGAAGTTGTTCCACCGATTATTCCTGAATTAACAATTAAGCCACCAAGGGGAGTTGTACAAAAATTGACATTTAATCCTCGTGCTTGAGCAGCCCAAAATTATAATATAGTGGAGGATCTAGCTCAATCACCTTCTGCTATGTCGACACTTGAGGTATTGCAAAATTGTCCCTCCCAAAAGCAGGCTTTATTATTAGCGATAGGTGGGATCAATCCTATGGATTCCAATCTTGTGGTCTTTAATCATGTAGGATATACACCATAATTACCGACACAACTCGCTTTCCTTATACAGGTAAAATCCCTCAACAAAAATGTTCATCAAACCAGTATTGAAGAGGGGGCATCTACCTATATCATGTCAATGAGTTGCTAGAAAACTCTTACTTCACCACCCTTGTCATGATCACCAACAACAATAAAAGCTTTCGATGGAAGAACATACACTCCATATGGGATTTTAAGTAGCTTGCAAGTAGAACTAGGGGGAAAATAGTAGATATTGAAGTCGAGGTTGTTGATGGACTCCTTGATTACAATATTTTACTGGGAAGGCCTTCGGTTTATGCTATGGCTGCAGTTGTGTCCACATACTTTCGAACGATTGCATTTCACTTCAAAGGTGGAATCGTAGTCATCGACCAACTAGCCTTTTTTTCTAATAGTTCACAACCTACTGAAAGCATTCCATTGATACATGGAAATTCACAATCACTTCAAAATGTTGGAGTGGGTCTCCTAAAAGATCCTTCCTTGATGGGTACTTTTACCCTGTCGTCACTATCTGGTCTCATGGAAGTGGCAACAGTGGAAACTTGCAACATGATATCTTCTATATCATCTGAGTTTAAGAAGAGTTCCAACTATTTTGAGAGTGATGATCATTGCAAGGCATTGCCACGAAGCCCCATCGAATCTTTGTAGAAATCAATTTATTGGGCTTGTGTGGCAAACCCGAATCTACACTCAATGATTGTTTGGGTAGATAGGTCTTTAGAATATGGCACCTCTTCTGATCCTTGGTCTCGTATACATTATACAGACAAAGGAATCATCCAATCAACGATGATAGGAGAGATGTCGTGGGAAGATTATCATCATCGTTCCTACCTTCGAGATGACAATGAAGATTATTCAAAAGAACTCAATCACCCTTCAATCGTTGATTTTTTATTAAATTCTGTAAATACAGTTGATTCTGAGCAAAATCTATCTGACATTGAAGAAACAATCTCCATAAATATTTTGACCAAACCCAATGTTGTAGAAAATATTCACGTCGGCAAATCTTGTTCACCATCAGAACTAGAAAATTACTGTGCTCTCTTTCGTGAATTCAGAGATGTCTTTACATGATCTTATGAGGAAATTCTAGGTATTGACTCAAGTATTGTTGAACATGAGATCAAGATGTATCCTAATGTCAAACCAGTATGTCAATGGCTTCGACCTATTCATCCAAAGAAAGCCACTACCATTAAAGCAGAGGTTGAAAAAAATTTGTGTGCTGGCTTCATTTACCCTGTACCTCTCACTGATTGGGTATCAAATATTGTTCCAGTGATGAAAAAATAAGGAACGATAAGAGTGTGCGTCGATTATAGGGATGTAAATCAAGTATGTCCAAAGGAAAACTATCCTACACCCTTTATCGACCAGATTATTGATGAATGTGCCAGATGCAAAATCTTTTCATTCATGGATGGATTTTCTGGCTACAATCAAATCAATATCCACCCATAAGATCAATCAAAAACTGCTTTTATATGTCCATGGGGCACATTCACATATTGCAAATTACCTTTAAGTTTGAATAACGTAGGGGCGACATTTCAGAGGGCAATGAATTATGCCTTCCATGACATCAAACACATCGTTCAACCATATCTTGACAATCTGCCTGCTCATTCACAAAACGGACTAATCACCCGCAACATTTGATAGCCATATTTTTACGTTTCCGACACTACAAAATAAGACTCAATCCACACAAATGTTTGTTTTTTGTTGGCTTTGGTCGATTTCTTGGCTTTTTAGTTTCTAAAGACGGAATTCGACTCGATCCAATAAAGGTTCAGGCAATTCTTGACATGCCTCCACCTTCAAATTTGTTATAGATCCATAGACTTGAATGGAAGGAAAAATTTATGAGGAGGTTCATTCCAAATTATGTTGAGCTAGCTAAGGGTTATACACATCTTTTGAAGAAAAGGGTACCCTTCCATTAGAATTAGGTTGCGCAAGCTTCCTTTGATGCTCTCAAAGATTCCCTGATAAAAGCATCATTACTGTACGCCCCAAACTATCAAAAAGACTTTTACCTGTCTCTTTCCGCTGTAGATACAACCACTTATATGGTTTTAGTACAAGAAGATAATGGTATTGAACATCCTATATATTATTTAAGTCGCAATCTTAATGATATAGAAAGTAAATACTCATATGTTGAAAAGTTAGCTTTAGCAGTTGTTCAAGCTGTGCAGAGATTTCGACATTATATTCTCCTTCGCAAAACTACCATTGTATCAGATTGCAACCCTATGACATACATCTTGTCACGTCAATTGTTGGGGGGCAAATATTCTAAATGGATAGTCATTTTGTAGGATTTTTATTTGGAATTCATCAAATCCAAGTCAAAGAAATCTCTCGTCTTTGCAGAGCTACTTTGTGACCTTCCCTCGTCCTCCAATGATTTAACATTAGAAGCATCAATCTTGGATGAGTCTCTATTTCTAATATCATCAAGTGATTTGTGGTATGGAGATATACTGATTTATCTCCAAACCCAAGCTTTTAGGCCTACACCTCTTGCTCTGAACAACGACGTACTCGATAGCAAGCCAAACATTATCTGATCATTGGTGATACACTTTATTGTCGTGGTGTCGAAACAATTTTAAGAAGGTGCCTCACTCATTAGGAGGCCGAAAAAGCTTTGAATGAATGCCATTTAGGTGCTTGTGGGGGGCATTTATCTGGTTACACAACCGCATAAAAAATCTTACGAGCTAGTTACTTCTGGCCATCTATATTCAAAGGTTTCATACTTGCTGTCAAAAAATGCCATGCTTGTCATATTTTTTATCGTAAAACTAGATTACCACCTACACCAATGCATCCAGTCATTGTTGTTAGCCCATTCACGAAATGGGGCATTGATTTCATGACATGTAACCCCACCTCAGCTGGGGGGCATGGGTATATTATAGTCGTTGTCGACTGCTTTACCAAATGGGCCGAGGCGATGCCTACATTGAACAATAGTGGCGAAACGACTGCTCTATTTTTTTTTCAATGATGTGGTTTCTAGATTCGATGTGCCACAAGCGATAGTCACAAATCATGGGTCACATTTTCGCAATCATATGATGATCGAGTTAACTACAAAGTTAGGACTATCTCATGACAGTTCTACTCCATATTATTCGCAGGCTAACAGGCAAGTTGAGGCAATCAACAAAGTCCTTAAGCGCATGCTACAAAAAATGATTGGAGTCTATAAGTAGAATTGGCATTTAATCCTATGCTCAACTTGGTGGGCATACCGGACCTCGATGAGAAATGTGACTAGATTTACACCTTTTTAGTTGGTGTATGGTTTGGAAGCAGTCTTACCAATTCAATGTGAAATCTCATCGCTCAAGCTTGCAATTGACCTACTACCCGAAACTTCTAAAGAAGAAGCTCGTTTCTTGGAATTAATCCATCTGGATGAAACCTATCGTGATTCCACATTGGCTAACAAATCACATAAGAAATGCATCAAGGCACAATATGACAAAAATGTTAAGCCTCTTGTCTTCTCAGAAGGTGACCTGGCCTTGCTTTACGATCAGGATTCGGACAAATTAGGAGCAGGGAAATTTGAACCATTATGGAAGGCCCTTATATTGTTAAACATGTGTTGATAAAAGGAGCCTACGAGTTAGTCGACTATGATGGGATTCGATTGTCGCAGCCCCGAAATGGGTTGTATCTCAAATGTTACTATGCTGGATTAAGTGTAGTAAAACTCACTGTACATATGATTTCATTGCATGTTTGTGTGTTAGATTTCCTTTTAGAGTTCCAATTTGGTTAGGTAATCCACTTCAAATTTGTTGCAGATGTAAAACTTTTCAGAACCATTTGTTGGGTATGCTGACAGAGCTAGTCACAGTATGTAGAACTTATCTTCTGCACCCTAGGCCATCTTCGTTCCAAGCGACGAGTTAGTGAGTTTCAGAGGGATATGTATTGGTCGATCAACAAACAACATCGCTGAGTATAGCACGTTGATTGAACTCCTCTCTGATGCCATTTCACATGGCATACGCCGAATCATTGTTAGGCTAGATTCACAACTTGTCATTCTACAACTTACTGGAATTTATTCCGTCCGAAACCCAGCTATTCATTGCATGTTCCTAAGAGTTAGAATTTTGGAAAGACATTTTGATTTCATTCAATATCAACATATTTCCAAAAATTTAAACACATTGACTGACTCTTTAGCAAACTATGTGTTAAATAGACATTTGCAGCATATGTAAAGAAAGGATTTCACATTATCATTTGCAGAGGATTTCATCACTTAGCCATAATAAAATTCCAAAAGTCAAATAGATATCTATTTAAAAGTTTTCACAAATATTTTTTGTCCAAGACAAAATTGCTCATCTAACCTAGAAAATCAAAATGAATGCAGAGAAACATCCTAGACTAGTGCTGCTGATGATAACAGGTCACCAACTATGCTATCATATGCAGGAGCCTCATCCAACGACTCGACACGCCAGTGGTATGGCGATGTAGCCTCATGGTTAACTCATCAATCTGGACATCCGGAATGCTGAGATTTAAGCTCTCCACATGATCCTGCAACTGTGCCAGGGTCTCTGCTATGTCCAAATCTCTAAGGACTTCCCTCCCGACAGCTCCCTCCACTGGAGCATCTGCTTCCCATGGGTGTGCCACAGGTCGAACTGGTCCAATATCTGCATACACATATGAGTTTTCTTAGTCTTGGTAACAATCAAAAAACAAAAAAAAAAATGGAAAACTCAAAATCAAAAAGTGTGGTCAAATCAATTTATCGATAGCACTCCACTACTCCCCAACTGGTAGTGCTAAATCTGGATCACCTCAGAAATCCATCCCCACATATGGATATTCCGAAAAGGCCATCTCCTAATGGTCGAACCACTTGAAGAAATAAGATGAAAATGAGATCTGTGATAGGCTAGCATGCCTAGCCATAAGATCTACCCATCGCTTCATCCGTGGTTCTCTCGGTCCAGGCACTCCGAGAGAATTGTTTTGTGGCTGTATAGGTGGGATTATTTCCAAAGCAAAGGAAATCAAAATGGATCCATAACCAAAATTTTTGGCCCTTCCAGCCTTCACTTTGGATAGTTGATCTTTCATAAGTGGAAGTACCACCTCACATCAGTTGAATACCTTCGGTTCTAGGCATTCCAAGGCATACTACATGTAAGATTTGTTTGCTAAATGTAAAGTTGCACTGCCAGCCAATCTAGCAAGGGTAAAGAGAATAGTCCTCAAAGGTCAATCAATAACATCCCAGATATGAATCTTACCATCTCTGCTGGGTTGGGATCCTTCCCGACAGAACTGACGAATGTAATCTCTCACTGATTCGCCTCCTCGGGCGAGTCCTGATAATGAAAGTGGGGCACCATGCCTTGATAAACCCGTCAAAAAATAAATATCCTCAATGGTGATAGGAATAGCTTTACCCCTGATCTGGAACACCTAGTCAATAGGATCCCAAGCATGAATAAGATACTGCAGCAAATCCATCTATTGTCTCATGCTGTATAAGCGGAAAAACTTTAGCAAACCACAGTTCCTTAATGCATTTACTGTGCCCTGGTCATTTAAGGCAATCATGTCCTGCTCTTCGTGCTCTCATTCTCGCCATGTAACAACCATTTTGTTCCAATGAATACCTGAAATACAATCAATAGGAAATTTAGGATCCAATTTGGGCAAAAATCAGTTCAAATTTGATGAAAAACAGTTGTTCAAACTTGGTGTTCTGAGCCCATCGCACTTAGCCCTTGAGGAAGGTGCTATGCATAGCAGGTAAGCTCTTAGCAGTCCAGTATGCATCGCACTTTTCGATAGGAGAAGGGTGCGATGGTTGAAAAATGAGATTTTAAACCCTAGAGGCTCAGAAAACTGAGAAAAGCTGCCTAGAACTGAAAAAGAATGCAATGGAATTGAAGAGCACAAGGTTAGCTCCTACTTGGTCCTAAAGGCACGCGAAATGATCCACATAATCTCTCACAATCGACTAGTGAAATTTGGGGGAAAAACCGCTTCAGAGCTCCAAAATCCAATGTTTGAAATGAAATGGTGAAAATGAAATGATAAAACTTATTTTTATGTTTACTTTTTCATGTACATCAAGTAAATATTGATTTTATTCATTTTTCATCCATAAATATGTATTTTTAATCATTTTGATGGAGTTTTGAGTAGGTTAAACAACTGAGATCAGAATCTGATGTGCTAACGGTGAATTGAGCATCTTTGATCGCCAAGCAAACTTTTTGTTTTCCTTTTGAGATTTGATTTAAAAAATGAAAAGAAAACTATAGAGTCCTCTTTAAACTCTTTTCAGACTCTTTAAACAAGAAAAGATAGTTGAGCACTTGTCTCTTCCATCTCGTTAAAGTATTGGAAACGACATCCCTCTTGTATTATTTTATCCTTTTTCGGACCTGAGGGATTATTTTATGAAAAAGAACTTATGGAGTTTTATTTTAGTCTCTTTTCAAACTCTCTAAACATGAAAAGGATCGAGTCATTGTCAATAAAATCATTAAAATAATAGCGACAAACTTGTCCATCTAGACGAGACCGAGTTTCACTATCGCTAGACTCGTTAAAACATCAAATAGCAATGGGTTTGCCCGAAGGGTGAATTATAGAACAAGCATATGTTATCCTCCTCAAGCTTGATAAAAAATAAAGAGGTACTAGTCAGCAATGACTGGGGAAAAAGGGGAAAAATCTTGAAAAATTAATGGTAGCAAGTCGCTCTTGAACATGACACTTTCACTTCATCTCCGTGATCGAGTTGGGTTGGGTTATTCCGTTTACTGGTCATCATACCATTGGTCTATCATACCATCCATCTTTTTGGGTTAACGCTACCAATTCATCTCAGTGTCGCCGATATGTTCAAGAGAAGTCATCCAGTTGAGAAGTCATCCAGATAAGAAGTCATCCAGTTAAAGTCTCATCCATTGCAATACCATAAACCTTCATTTTCATGACCACCATTCCTGAACCTTGTGTTGTCAGTCGTTTTCATCTACAAAATCACCTGCTCCATTTTGTGTCATAGATGTGGGATACATCAAGGCCCTCTTATGACGAGTCGCTTCTTGTCAACATCAGCTCATTATCCAAGAAGTTGACGTAGAAACACCCTTTCAATGCTTTGAAGCTTGCATATATCAATGGCAATTTTCTCTCCTCCAGCGACAGGTTGACATCAATGGCCTTTGACTGAAAGATTTTGCATGGTGTTTGACATCGAATCATCTATTCACACCATGTGAAATGTATTGTCGTACCTTGAGGATCATCTTCATTATCGGTGATCTCTCTCGCGTCTGTTAACAACTTACATCATTGGCTGGTAATCAGACGATGTCTCTCCATGTTTGACTTCAGAACATATTTTCACATGGTTTGACTTGTACATTGAGAGAAGATTGAACGATTTTGAAGACCCCGGATCTAGTTTCATCCATGTTGGCATTATGATTCAAGTGTTGTCCTTGATGGCAACTCACTCAGAGGATGGTACAGGTGCTCAGAGGTTGGTACAGGTGATGGCAACTTAATCAGAAGACAGATCTCAGTACAGCATGCCAAGGAAGCTCATACACGCCGTTTCGTTAAGCCCAAGTCGCGTGTACACGCTAGTTAGATTCATAAAAAGCGCGTGTATGTGGAAAGGTTCCTTTGGTCCATGGTGGTTAGTCCTTGGAAGTTGTGCCTATGATTTCGGACCATTGTGTCTCGACGGGCGTGTCGATCCCTAGTTTTGAAGTTGATGGTATTGTGTTACTATGGTTTTGGCTCTTGGTATTGAGCTAGGCCTAAGACTATATAAGGAGAAGAAGATCATTAGGCAATGATCATCTTTCGACAAGGGCTTGAATATCTAAGAGTGAAAGAGATCTGATTTGCAGGTGCTGGGTTGCTTGATCTAAGCCAAGGAGAGATCACATTGGTTGATGGAAGACTAGATCTAAGGATAGATCGGGATCTAATGGTTTGAAATGCACTATCATGATATGGTTGATTATGCGTATTTCTAGATCTGCATATTGTCGCAATGTTACGTTTTGGATCTAACTAATGTCTGGTACAGCTGCAAATTGAGAAAGTTTATTTTTAGATCTGTACGCAGGTTGGCTTCAGTAAAAGAGCGTGTATACGCGGGTTTGGCTCCTTGAAGTAGCGTATATATTTTGAAGCTTGTTTTTGGGTTTACTGTGAGGTCTGACAGTTATTGCAGAGTTCTGTAGTCTGCTCTGTGTTCTGGTAACTGGTGATTGACAGGGTTCAGTGGTTCAGTGATTCAGAGTTTGGTTGTTTTATGCTTCAATGATCTGTTGTGGAAATTGAATGAATTGTGGTCTTCAGATTGTAATGTTGTGCTTCAGGAATATCCAAGTCTGAAAATGTATGAAAGGTGATACCTGAAGAAAAGAAGATTGTAGGTCAGCACCTACGTACTAGTATCTTGGCTAGTACAAGAACAAAGGGGGTTGGAGCTCCCTTCCAAGGAAGTTTGGAGAACGAGAGAAGGTTGTAGCCTTCTGCAGGTTGTAGCCTGCGTACTGGTATAAGGCTGCACCAGTACAAAAGATTGTAAACTGAAGTTTCTTAAAGAAAGATAGAGATAACTTGCAGCAGGTGGTTTTCACCCACATTGGGTTTCCACCTTATATCTTGGTGTTCATGTGTGTGGCTTTTGATCCGTTCTGTTATACTGCATCTGCTTACTGTTAATGTGCTGAATAATGTCCTGATGAACTTAACTGAAGAATAAGCTAACTAAGTTATGAGTTTTCTGCTTATACGCTGTTTTATTTAGTCACAGTAGCGTGTACACGCTGTTTTACTTAACTGAAGTAGCGTATATGTTTCTGAGCATTGAAAAGATTGATTGATCTGATAATACTGATTCACCCCCCCTCTCAGTATTATTTCCAACAATTGGTATCAGAGCAGGTCCTTCAGGGAAGCTTGATCGCTTGAAGGTAGATCATTCATCATGAGCAACTACGAGAAAGAAGCATCAATCAGGCCACCGGTTTTTGATGGAACAAATTTCAATTATTGGAAGGTAAGAGTTACTGCATATCTTCAATCTCTTGGTACAGAAGTTTGGAACATTGTAGAAACAGGCTATGCTTTTCCTTCAGCTACTCCTACAGATCCAGCTGAGAAAAAGACATATGAAACAAATGCAAAAGCAGTCAGTACTCTATTAGGAAGTATATCCCAAACAGAATTCATGAAGGTCATGCACTTCAAATCAGCAAAAGAGATATGGGACAAAATGATCACTAGCTATGAAGGAGATGAACAGGTAAAGGAAGCTAAACTTCAAACTCTCAGGATTCAATATGAGACTCTCAAGATGTATAATGATGAAAGTGTGGCAAATTATTTTCTTCGGGTAGATGAGATTGTTAATTGTATGAAAAATTTGGGTGAAGAAATAAAAGAGACTATAGTAGTTCAAAGATTCTAAGATCATTATCCCCCAAGTTTGAATCTAAAGTATCTGCAATAGAAGAAAAGGAAAATCTCAAAGTTCTCACTATGTCTCAGCTACATGGAATTCTAACTGCTTATGAAATGAGAAAGGGAGGTCCATCAGACAGAAGGGAAGCTGCTTTTAAGGCATCAGGAAAAGAAGATTACTATGAGGCAAGCCATGTTCCAGAAGAAGAGGAAGAAGAATCAAATTTTGTCAGAAATCTTCAAAGGGGTGCTGGAAGGTTCAGAGGTAAGCTACCTTTCAAATGCTTTGCTTGTGGAAGAGTAGGTCATTATGCTGCAAAATGTCCTAATAAGATAAAGGAAAAGAACCTGCTAGATGGAATAAGAAACAAAGTGCAAATAAGAAAAGCTACTACACCCATGAAGATAGTGATGGCTTATCAAACAGTGATGAAGATGAACAAGGTAATAAATATAAGCTATTAATGGCATTTGAAGATGATGATTATGAGGATGCTGTAGATGTGGATAATCTCTATAATGAAATTACTAGACTCAAGAGATGCATAGAAGAAAAGAGTGTGATCATTGATACTTTGCAATTTCAAATTGATGAAAAGGAAAAACATCTTGAAAAACTAGAAGGTGAAATTGTTGGTCTCAGAAAAGAAATTGAGAAAACAAAAGCTATTAATCTTAAGTTTGTCAAAGGATCTGAAACTTTGGATGAGATTATCAATGTGCAGCGGTCTCCTCTAAACAAGACAGGTTTGGGCTATAATGGAGAAACCTCTAAAGCATCCACCTCAAAGAGTTATCTTGATGCAGCAAGAAGAAATGAGCAGAAGAACAATGAAGATAATCAGGTAAAGCAGGGACGAATTACAAACAGAAACTATCAGGGACAATCCTTCTTAAAGGTGAACAAAAGCTACAACCAACCACAGGTAAAATCTTCTCAGTTTGGCACAAGAATAGATGAAAATAGAAATTACAATCAGTTGGCTGGTAGATTCAATAACCGCAGAAGCTTCTTCAATGGACAATGCTTTTCTTGCCATAACTTTGGTCACAAAGCAGCTCAATGTGTTGCATATAAAACAATCATGACTAGGGAAGCTCAAAAACAAAGAAGTATGACAGGGATTACAAAGAGGACCTATAACAACTTTTCGGTTCTTGAAAATGAAGTTGAATGTTCTATTTGCAATAATTTTGGTCATAAAGAATCTGAATGCAGGAGCAGGTTTCAGGAGAAAAAGGAACAAGCCACGAGCACCAAAAAATGGAGAATAAAAGAACCTCAGACAGAAAGATGTGGGATAGCGTTTTATGCAGAAGGACAGGAAAATCTATGGTACATTGACAGTGGATGTTCGAAACATATGACAGGTGATAAAGAAAAACTTGAATCTTATTCTACTTTAGAAAAGGGAAAGAAAGTTTCTTTTGGAAATGATACTCCTGCAACTATAAAAGGAAAAGGTATTGCTCCTTTGAAAGAAAAGGTCAAGGCTGGAAATGTTTTGTATGTTGATGGATTGAAGCATAATCTTCTAAGTGTCAGTCAGATGTGTGATCAAAAAACCGAGGTTATTTTCAGATCGAATGGATGTCTTGTTCGTGATCTTGATACAGGTAAAACAGTTCTCAAAGGCAAAAGAACTCCAAATAATCTGTACATATTTGAAGAAGGACAACAACAATGCTATCTTAGCAAGGATGAAGAGCACTGGTTATGGCATCGAAGGTTGGGACATCTAAGCTTCTCACAAATAAGAAAAGCATGCAAATATCAGGCAGTTCGCGATCTTCCAGATATCAAAATTCCAGACAACACCATATGCAAATCTTGTCAGTTTGGAAAGCAAACCAGAACTAACTTTCCAGAAAAGGAAGGATCAGCTAGCTTGCCTCTTGAGCTAGTCCATACAGATGTATGTGGTCCATTTAGGAAAAGGACACCTCGAGGAGAAGAATATCTGATATTATTCATTGATGATTTCTCAAGGTTTGTTTGGTTAGGGCTTATGAAGCACAAAGATGAAGCATTCGAAAAATTCAAATCCTTCAAAGCATTGGCTGAAAATGAATCAGGACACAAAATTAAGTGCCTCAGATCTGACAGAGGTGGGGAGTTCACATCAAATGAATTTTTCGATTTCTGCGATGAACATGGGATAAGAAGAGAATTCTCTACAGCTAGAACTCCTCAGCAAAATGGGGTTGTGGAAAGAATGAACAGAACTATCCAACAAATGGCTCGTGCTATGCTCGATGAATCAGGTACTCCTGCAACCTTCTGGGGTGAAGCTGCACATGCTGCTGTTATCATTCTTAACAAAACAAATGTCCGAGTAAACAGCACTCAAACACCTCATGAGCTTTGGAGTGGTAAAACTCCTTCCGTGAAGCATTTCAAAATCTTTGGGAGCAAATGTTATATTAAGAATACTGATGAGCAACTTGGCAAACTTGAACCTAGAGCAGATGAGGGCATTCTTCTTGGTTATTCTCCACATAGCAAAGCATACAAGTGCTACAATAAAAGACTTGGCAGAATTGTTGACAGTATTGATATAGTGGTTGATGAGAAGGGATATATTCCTAGGCAAGTTCATCATGAAGACATTGAAGAAGATGAAGGTTACTCTCAAAGGCGAAATGATGAAGAAGAAGAACCTCAAGAAGAAGAAGAATCTCAAGAAGAACCAGAGGAGCAGACAAGAATAGAAGAGAAGACTCCATCCAGATATGTCCAAAAGAATCATCCAGAAACTCAGATTGTGGGGCAGAAAGAAGCAGGAGTACAAACAAGAAGGACACTTGCAGAAGCTTCAAGCTACTTGGCTCAAAATGTGAAAGAAGCATGCAAAGATGAATGTTGGGTCAAAGCAATGGATGAAGAACTTGAGCAAATCGAAAGGAACAACACTTGGGAATTAGTTCCTAGACCAAAAGATAAGAATGTAATAGGAACAAAATGGGTCTTCAAGAATAAGTTAAATGAAAATGGAGAAGTAATTAGAAACAAGGCCAGACTTGTTTGTAAAGGGTATGCACAGCAAGAAGGAATAGATTTTGAAGAGACCTTTGCTCCTGTGGCAAGACTAGAGGCCATCCGAATGTTCCTTGCTCTCTCAAGCTTTCAAAACTTCAAGGTATTTCAAATGGACGTGAAATCAGCCTTCCTAAATGGAGACTTAGAAGAAGAAGTATATATTGAGCAGCCAGATGGGTTCATTCTTGGAAATGATCCAAACCTTGTATGCAGATTGAAAAAGGCACTCTATGGGCTCAAACAAGCTCCAAGGGCTTGGTACTATCGGTTGGACAAATATCTTCACCAACAAGGCTTTTCAAAAGGATCAGCAGATAGCAATCTCTATATAAAAGTTGAAAATAACAAATTGCTAATCCTTGTTGTTTATGTAGATGATATTATTTTTGGCAGCAATGAAGAGACCATGAGTCAAAACTTTGCCTTGGTTATGCAGAAAGAATTCGAAATGTCACTTCTTGGAGAATTGACATATTTTCTTGGATTGCAAATCCAACAAAATGAAGGAGGTATCTTCTTGTCTCAAACCAAATACCTCAAGCAGATCTTGAAGAAGTATGGCATGGAAGAGTCAAAGCCAGTATGTACACCCATGGTTACAGGATGCAGCCTCAGTGCAAATGATGAATCAGCAGCAGTTCACCAACCCACTTATAGATCCATGATTGGGAGTTTGCTTTATTTGACAGGTACTCGACCAGATATTACACATGCAGTAGGAATGGTTGGAAGATTTCAAGCCAACCCAAAGGAAACTCATCTTCAGGCAGTCAAAAGAATCTTCAAATATCTTCAAGGGACCCAAAACTATGGCTTATGGTATCCTAGAAATACTGATCTCACTCTTCATGCTTACACAGATGCAGATTGGGCTGGAAGTGTGGATGATAGGAAAAGCACAAGTGGAGGTGCTTTCTTCATGGGTTCCAGATTAGTATCTTGGTTCAGCAAGAAACAAAGTTCGATTGCCTTATCTACAGCTGAAGCAGAATATGTGGCTGCAGCATCTTGTTGCACACAACTTCTTTGGATGATGCAGACCTTGCAGGACTTTCAAATCACTTGCACTCCACCTGTCTCTATCTTATGTGATAATACAAGTGCAATCAGCATTTCAAAGAATCCTGTCATGCACTCAAAGACCAAGCACATACCAATCAAGTACCATTTTCTTCGGGAACAAGTGCTTGAGCAGAAGGTCAAGTTGGAGTATGTTCCTTCTAAGGAGCAAGTTGCTGATATTCTCACAAAACCACTGCCCAGGGAAACTTTTGAATATCTCAGACAAAAGCTGGGAGTAGTTGATGCTTCATCCTGTTGTTGAAGTTTGTTTGTTCTACAGAAAAGTTGGTATACGCAGGTTACGGAAGGGATATGAGCGTATACACGCGGATTCATGCTGGGTAAGTCGCGTGTATGCTGGACGCTTGTTGCAGAAAGAACATCCGCGTACATACGCTGTTTTATACAGGATAAAACGCGTATATGAAGTTCTGAACAGCAAGAGAAAACTCTGAAGTTCTGAACAGCAATAGGAATGTCAGAATTCTTCAGGCACAGTTTCAGGGAGTGCAACAGGCACAGGTTCAGGGGGAGCAGCTCAAAAGTCTCATAAAGCATTGTTGGCATTCAGATGTTTTGGTTGTTGGTTTCAGGAGAAGGAGCTCAGAAAGAAATTCTGGTTGCTGATCTAACAAGATGTTTATCAGATGCTGCTGGTGTCTTTCCTAAATCTTGGTCTAGATCTATTGTCTCTATGTCATGTATCTCTCTTGTCATATCTCTTTTATGGTGTCAAGGTCATGTAACGGCCTGTGTTGGTTTCCCCACTATGCCTGGGATGAATGCTGTAATATAATTGGTTGTTTCTGATATGTCCCCTCTTGGTAGGGAGTATGGATGTATGTATTGAGTCTTTTGGTGATAGGAAGGTCCCTTATGGTGTATAAGTCTTGGTTCTTGTTGAAGAACATCTTTTTCAGATCTGGCCTACTGTCAGGGGGAGCACGAGTCAACACAGCCAAGCAGAGGTATCAGCATGTCCTCAGGGGGAGCACAGCCCTTTGCCCTTGATGTCAAAGGGGGAGAGTAACTTGGTGTGGTGGTTGCCATCAAGTCCAAAGGGGGAGATTGTTGGCATTATGATTCAAGTGTTGTCCTTGATGGCAACTCACTCAGAGGATGGTACAGGTGCTCAGAGGTTGGTACAGGTGATGGCAACTTAATCAGAAGACAGATCTCAGTACAGCATGCCAAGGAAGCTCATACACGCCGTTTCGTTAAGCCCAAGTCGCGTGTACACGCTAGTTAGATTCATAAAAAGCGCGTGTATGTGGAAAGGTTCCTTTGGTCCATGGTGGTTAGTCCTTGGAAGTTGTGCCTATGATTTCGGACCATTGTGTCTCGACGGGCGTGTCGATCCCTAGTTTTGAAGTTGATGGTATTGTGTTACTATGGTTTTGGCTCTTGGTATTGAGCTAGGCCTAAGACTATATAAGGAGAAGAAGATCATTAGGCAAAATCATCTTTCGACAAGGGCTTGAATATCTAAGAGTGAAAGAGATCTGATTTGCAGGTGCTGGGTTGCTTGATCTAAGCCAAGGAGAGATCACATTGGTTGATGGAAGACTAGATCTAAGGATAGATCGGGATCTAATGGTTTGAAATGCACTATCATGATATGGTTGATTATGCGTATTTCTAGATCTGCATATTGTCGCAATGTTACGTTTTGGATCTAACTAATGTCTGGTACAGCTGCAAATTGAGAAAGTTTATTTTTAGATCTGTACGCAGGTTGGCTTCAGTAAAAGAGCGTGTATACGCGGGTTTTGCTCCTTGAAGTAGCGTATATATTTTGAAGCTTGTTTTTGGGTTTACTGTGAGGTCTGACAGTTATTGCAGAGTTCTGTAGTCTGCTCTGTGTTCTGGTAACTGGTGATTGACAGGGTTCAGTGGTTCAGTGATTCAGAGTTTGGTTGTTTTATGCTTCAATGATCTGTTGTGGAAATTGAATGAATTGTGGTCTTCAGATTGTAATGTTGTGCTTCAGGAATATCCAAGTCTGAAAATGTATGAAAGGTGATACCTGAAGAAAAGAAGATTGTAGGTCAGCACCTACGTACTAGTATCTTGGCTAGTACAAGAACAAAGGGGGTTGGAGCTCCCTTCCAAGGAAGTTTGGAGAACGAGAGAAGGTTGTAGCCTTCTGCAGGTTGTAGCCTGCGTACTGGTATAAGGCTGCACCAGTACAAAAGATTGTAAACTGAAGTTTCTTAAAGAAAGATAGAGATAACTTGCAGCAGGTGGTTTTCACCCACATTGGGTTTCCACCTTATATCTTGGTGTTCATGTGTGTGGCTTTTGATCCGTTCTGTTATACTACATCTGCTTACTGTTAATGTGCTGAATAATGTCCTGATGAACTTAACTGAAGAATAAGCTAACTAAGTTATGAGTTTTCTGCTTATACGCTGTTTTATTTAGTCACAGTAGCGTGTACACGCTGTTTTACTTAACTGAAGTAGCGTATATGTTTCTGAGCATTGAAAAGGTTTGATTGATCTGATAATACTGATTCACCCCCCCCTCTCAGTATTATTTCCAACAATCCATCCAGGCTGTGATATATTTAGGAGTACAAAAGCATCAAATGTGCACAAACTTTACACAGATGGTCATCCAATCATGGATTACAAGTCTATATCTACAGACACCTCTCTAATCTATGTACATGTAATGAAAGTTTATAAAGCTGAGCATAGGGATGCCTCCCTCAGATAAATCATAAAAAATCATATTTTCATGTATTATATTGTAATTGATGCAGGTCACCTTCCAATTCGAAACTTTCGATCCTCATGATAAAGCATTTCACCCGACATGAACATTTATGACCTCATGCTTTAGGGGGCAACTGTTATAGACATATTTGGGCACATCAACCCCAAACTTACATGTCGATGTATTAGGGTTCATCAACCCCTAAAATAGTTGTTTTATGCCCTAAAATAACTAAGTCATATGAATGCCTCATTCCCCAAAAGTTCCATCTCAAAAATCATCTAGAAAGTGCCTAAAATGAATCATTGTTGAAAGCCCTGTGTTAGGGTGCTATGTATAGCAGGTACTGCACTGTCAAAGTGACATGCATCATAATTTGGCCCTCTAGTAGGTGCGATGGGCAAGGTAGGACAAAATTATGGGAGTGTTTGAGAGTTGGTTGCTCATGGAAACTTCTAGAAACTTCCCCTGTGCCACTTGCCCTTTTGAATTCACCCAAGGATGACTAAGGGAATCAGGAAACCACCTCATATTCCCCTATTTCATGGAACTAATTCATAAAAATAGAAAGGCATTCATCATCCCCATTGATGACTCAACCTCCTACAATCATATATAAAAGGATCTCTCATCCAAGAGATCAGGGGGCTAAATTCTTCTGAGTTGTAAGGAAGTGCTGCTAGTTTCAGTATTGAGAAGAGAACATTGTGTTATTGTTGGTGTGTTCTTGCTGATTCATGAGGTGAAGAAGGCTTGAAGTTGGGAGGATGGCACTGGATAAGACTTCTTATGGGTTGTAATTCTCCTTGTTATCAATAAAGTTTTTCAATATTTTTCCCAATTGATTGTGTTAACTGTAAATGCATTCATTTGTTTATCATATCTCTGATTCTATGATGTTTATGCTGTGATGGATCATTGTTCTTTGACAGTTATTTGTTTCTTTAGCTGTGCAGGTACTCTCCAAGCATGTTAAGTATGGGGAGGAGTTACAAGATTAGCCAAAGGACAGGGAGATCAATCGAGGATTCAAGCAAAAGTTACAGGTTGGTCTTTCATAATCTCTTTCTTATCTGTCACTCATAGGAAAGATATTGAATTGCTTTGACTTTGGATTCTAGGTTAGCTACCAAACCTAGAGGGTTAGTCATTTTAAAAGACACTAATTTTCCCAGAAACAATATACTATTAAAGATATCATGGATGGTGGTGCAGTTCAGCTCGCGAAACTGAATGGTGAGCCATTCCTGGAAAAGTGAATGGAAGTAGGTTGATCCTCCCCCTGCGTAATGACTACATGGTAGCAGAATAATCTTAGTAATCGAGGAAGATGCAAGGGATTGCAGGACTATAAACTACGATGCTCAAAGAGGAGAAAATATATAGTAAGGAGGTTGTGTGATGGAAGAAAGGAGTGAGATAGGTGAAGCTGTGTTGGATGAGCTGCACCATAGAGGGAGGTACTGCGTAGCGAGGTCCAAATGTAGTCGTTGGAGTCACTATTCATGATTTGATGGAAAAAGTCTCACTAAGAGGAGCAGATAGGTGTCATTTATGGTGAAAATATTTTGAGATCTGTCACCAAAGATGCATTTATGATCAGAAGATGGAGGGAATGGTCGGATTTTAATTTAAAACCTCCTATAAATTGGGCATGTTGGTCCGTCGAAGAACACTTTTCATTATGTCAACTATGTGTGAGCCTTCTTTTTGAAGCTATGTGAATTGAAATGTCTGGGAGGACTTAGTTTCCAGTCTGACATTTGCAACATTGCTTGAAATTATCTAGCAGATTATTCTCGCACAAATGTCTGCTCCAGTCAGTTCTGAAGCCGCAATTTCTCAAGCAAAAGGCCGTGAAGTCATATCTATGGAAGATGCACCCCCTGTGCCTATGGCACTGAGGTCACCTCAGTGGAAGCAATCAACTCCTAAGGAGAAGAAAAATAAACCTATACCAATGAGGCATTCATCGAGGAAAAACCCAGAGGTTCAACAGAAGGAGAAGAAGGATAAGAAGCCGGAGAAAATCATGGACTTGGAGGAAGAAGAAGTCCATGATGGAGTTGAGGGGTTAGATGTTGAGGAGGGCAAGCCTATCACATAGCTCTCAGAGTATATCCCTCCATGCAAAGGAAAAACGAAAGTAACCAAAGACTCAGACTAGGGAAAATTTATGGTCTCGATGACACTGTTAGCAGAATAGGTTGTTTTTTGAAGGCACGGTCTTAGCACACATCCTGTTGTTGAAGATGGAGGATTAGGATCTCGTTGGCCATGAGAAATTCCATCACTTAGCTACTAATAAATACATGAATAAGATCTACTATGACGAAACTAGGGTTACATGGTTGGAGCCCATGAAATGAGTCAAAGACATCGAGCAAGCTGGTTTACTGCACATGCTTTGCATACCACCCTTCCACTGGCCGATTATCAAAATTGTGTGTGTGCTCCAGCTGCTTTCGCTGGTGCATGATGGGTGCTTATGGCTCGGTGAACCCATCCCTATCACCGATATGATAATCCATAGTATTACAAAGCTTCCCTATAAAGGGGCAGACCCTGCTAAGGAGTTTGGAAGGAAAAGTGGAGAAAAGGAGCTGGAGGATAGGATGAAAAATGAATTTTGATTGATCAAGAAGTCACATGGATATTATATCTGCTCCATTCGAGACGAGGTGGTACAGTTCATTGACTAAATTCTAACATCAAAGATTATGAGGAAATATTGTGCGAATGAAGTTCTAGCACCAGTAGTGTCATTGGCTGCCTAGTGCGTGAAGGGAGCACAATAAAATTGGGCACAGTATTTATGTAAGGAATTCCTCGTGAATTTCTGCAAAGTGCGAGAGGAAAAAAATTCGTTTTATTATTCCTGGATCCTGTTGCTAATTTTACTAGTAGCATGGTGCCTGGCAGAGGATAGTCAGTTCCCTCTATAGGAAGGAGATTTACCAGAGGCAGTGAAGTTCACTTTGTTGTGGGCGACAAAGGATCTGGAGAGGATAAAGGAATCCAATATTTTCTAGATATTGGTTGAAATGGACCTCTGCAAAGTAATCAATCAGGGGCCAAGGTTGTCTCCAGCCTTGTTCGATCAGTTGAGGGCCTTTGCGAATTTTAAGGTCGACTTCCATAATGTATCGATCAGGGCGAGGCAGGACCCTAAACATATATGGCACAAGTTTCCATACTTAGTTTCAAAAACAGATGTGCACAAAATCGTGGGAAGCTAGCCAGTGGAGTGGTGAAAACCCACGGATGTTGGTGTAGGTACCAGTCAAGGTGGAGAAATCTCTACTATGTAGATGAAAGTTGTGAAGAAGCGAAAAGAAGTAGCACAGAAAGCACTGTGAGCATTGGCCGAGTAGAGAAAGATAGAAGTTGCTACTAAGGTAGCTGCTGAAAAAGAGTGCACTAACACAAAGGAAGTCGAAGCATCAACTTCCCAGCATACCGAGGATCAAGAATTGTCTGAGGAGGGTGGAGATGGAGGAGAGGAGCAGAGAACTCCCTTCACATTAAAGAAGAGGAGTAAGGAGAAAACTTATGAACCAAGAAAGAAGCACAAATTAGATAAACAAGTGTGCATTGACCCAATGATACTCACAAAGTGGGATCTTGATGAAATTGGGGATAAATTCAGAGACACCACAATAGAGTTGTGGCAAAAATTTGAACAATAATTCATGCAAATGCTAGAAAGTGTCTAGAAGGATATGCACAAGTTGTAGATCTAAACAAGTAGGCTTCAAGCAAGCGTAGGGAAAGAAAGCGGGGTGCAAGTGAGCCTACCACAAGGGAGAAAAAAAGTTTGGAGATGGAAAGGAATCTAAACCTCAAAGTCATATCCTTACTGGAAGGATCAGTTCACACAAAAATCGAGGAAGACCTCTCTCTTCTGAGCAAGATCAAAGACATCGGGGTGAACTTAGTCGCGTTTCCACTTCAGACTCTCCATGCGTTGCATCATGGGGTCTCGAAAAAGCTTAGAATCATAGAGCAACACGCACTTGTAGTAATCAACAAATTTAAGGTAAACAACAAACAAATGTTCCTTTGAAAGTAAAGGAAGAGCTGGAAGCATGAAGTCAAAGCCTGGAAAAAACAATCACACAATCATGCAATTCAATCCCAGAGTTAAATATTCAAGAAGATGTTGCAGCTACAACGAAGATCAGGAAATTGGTTTTGTAGTCCGTGAATCAAAAGAAGAGATAGGTAAAGTCACATTTGACTTCCAGATGAAGATATCAGAATTACAGCTAAAGCTATAGCCAACTACTCTGCCAGAGGTTAGGGAGCAGCACAATGCAACCATTAAGGAACATATGAATACTTTTGATATTGCAGTTAAAGGATGTGATTTTCTCTTTAACTAGGCCATGGAATTATGGGACACTTTGTAGGAGGACCCAAACCTACAAAGGTTGAGCACAAAAATCATAGAGGCCCAACAAAAGTATGATGAGATCAAGGCAACTGCGTGCACATTGCCACTAGTCCAGCGCTTTGCAAGGTAAGCTGATACAGACACAAGTACAAGAATTGCAAAAAAAAGAATCAGTGTTAAAGGCTCGGCTTCAACCTTGGACAGAATAGGCCAGCCAAATTTCTCAGACCATTCAGGAGAAGTTGAGAGATCTACAATAGACTCATCAGAGGATGCAACTTGTAGTAGAGGGACCAACTACTAAAACCTAGTCAAAGAAGTGAAGAAGGCTGAAGTACAATGTACCGCGGGGTTGAACGCATTGAAGCAACAGTTCAATGAGCTCCACCAGAAAGTCGAGAAGCCAACTAAGTGACTCGAGGGCCAGTAACCATATTTGTGTTGGGGGTCTATTGGGATAGGGTCCCTAGGGTCAATTTTGGGATAGTTTAATCATTTTCTTAATATAATTTTGTAAAGAATGTAAAGTCTCTTCGAAATGTGGAAGCGCATCATGCAGCTAAGTAGGAGTCAAAGGGCCTTTAGACCCTTGTATGGGTAAGTGATAGGTTGGTTTTGAGACTCACACATGGGCTGCGGGCCATGGTATTGTAATAGAAAGTCTATAGATATTTGAGTCATAGCGAGTCTAGAAAATCATATCTTTTGGAGAAGAACAAGTGTAAGGGAAAGTGATAAGGTAGGAAAGATTTATTTCTTGTACTTAGAAGAAAGGGGAAGGCTCCAGCAGCTAATTGTGCGGTGACTTTGGAAAGTTCGTATTTGAGTGTGTGGGCCACTGCAGCTGGGTGCGCAAGGTGGAAGAGTCTATAATTTGAATGTTGAATCTAAAAAAGACTGATTTTGGACTGAATATCTTGTATATGTACCTTGTTCTTAATTCTATTTAAGTTTACGCATTGTTTCTTAATGATATGTTTTCTATGAAATGAAGTGTATCTTCTATGAAAATATATTGAACATTTAATATCTATAAATAAAATAAGTAAAGAACTAGTTTCGCGAAGGATCAGGTAATATAACTAGTCGAAATGGGTAGATCCGCGCGAAGGCAAATCTAGGGTTGTTATTTACTAAGAGAAAGTGTTTAATTCTAGTTCTTTTAGGTCTGAAAAGCCTGATTGTAGACCTTCACGAAGATCTGGAGGCCATTTGGATAGAGTTTCAGTAGTGAACCATAAGAAGATACAGATCTACGTAAAGGTAGATCTAAGCTACAAGGGCTTCAGAACACATATCACATGGTCTCTGGATGCAGAAACCTAGTTCTAGGATCCCCCAATACTGCTTCGGGTGACACTCCAGCCTGCACTATGCAAGTTGTTTCCAAAACGGCCAGAAGTTAGCGTTTTGTTGGTTGGTGCAATTAACTCTAAACCTGGGTCAAGCCCCCTTAATCCAAGAGGAATCACAAGGGAAAAATAATTCATGCAAATGAATGATTAAGAGTTTGTGACATAAATTGTCAGTGAGTTCCATGTGTGCTAAGGAGGGAGTGATCCAAGGTATACTAGATAGTGCTAAGGCATGCTAGAGGCTAGGGAAACATGCCAAGATGTGTCAGGTGCTAGGGTGTGCCAATGCATGCTAGCGAGAGTTATGGAGTGCCAGGGAAAAACAAGGGAGCACTAGTTTCAAATGCATGGAAATGAATGAATAAGCCTTGTGTGAGAGGGATTTTCAGCGAGTTCTAGGTGTGCTAAGGAGGGAGTGACAAGGTATGCTAGGTAGTGCCAGCGAATGCTAGAATGCAAGGGTGACATGCCAATATGTGCCAAGTCTTAGGGTGTTCTAATGTGTGTCACAAAGTTTTAGGTAGTTACACAAGATATGGCTCTACAAGCTCTCCATATAGTTTTGATGTTATCTGTCCTAGAAATTAGACTAACAGTCTAACTGTCCTACAAATTCATCTTGTTTTCTGCTGAAGTTGTGAGAAATTTTCCCTCCAATGGTGCAATTTGTTGGACAATTAAATTGCCCAATAACCCCTTCAGGATGAAAATTAAGGCCACATGGCCAACGGCTACAAGCGAGGCCTTAACGCCTTCCCCCGCTAGCTTAGCACCTAAAATTTTGGCGCTTTGTCATCTTGGGTCCACAAGACCGAGGGCCAAGCCAACGACCCACCCTAAATGTTGGGTCCCCATTCTTATCACACCATTGTCACATTGTTGTGACAGACCTAGGGCCATCCCCCTCTATAAGCAGCCATCTATTGGGCCCCCTTTTTTCTTCGTGCCTGAGGTCCTATGTCATCATCCATATGCCCATGTCTAGGGCCTTAATCGGAGCCTCCTCCCACTGATGTCTTTTCAATTCGGATGCGGTTGTATGGGATCATCATGATCAGGGGTTGGGGCGGGTCCATAGGCCCCATCCTTCTACGTCATGGAGATATGATGTTGGATGCGACTGGGGGTCGGGGCTAGCAGCCTGACCCCCTTTCCCAAATGAGTGGCATTGTAAACTTTATATTCAAATTTTGTGCTATATGGGTTAATGCACACCTGTAGAGTAGTCAGTAGAGCACTGCAATGCTAAGTGAGAGGTCAGGGGTTTGAATATTTCCCGAGCCTTTGTCTGACCATAAAATTTTAATGGGCTCTGGAGGTGCCACGTGGTAGCAAGTGATTGGGCCACATGGCACCATTTCATTTGTCCACAAACCCATAAAAAAATCAAATTAGGCCCCAAATCGAAGCACCAAGACTGGACACTTGGAAAAATCTAGTTGGTTCATACCTTCACAGTCACCATGGGTGATATTAGCTTTATGAATCCCAATTAGCTGCACAGTTAACAACCTACTCATTTTTTAGTTATTGGGCCAAATGATTAGAACATAATAACTTGAGCATACGATGTTGGATTAAGGTGAAATAAACATCATTGGATTTAGAATGATGAGAAATTTGACTTAACGTGGGTTTCAACACTTTCTAGGCACTTTCATTTTTGAGTTAAAATTTGATCACCTGATAAGTCAGTGAGTTGTACAGTGTGCTTGGGAGTGTCAAACATGCCAACACATTCCACATAGTGCCAAGGAATTTTAATACATGCTAGGTTCTATGGCATGACAAGATGTAAACTGTGTTTCTTAGGTTTTTCACGACCACAGTTAGATGTGATGAGCCTTGTCTTGGTAACTTGTTAAGTGGGATGAGGTTAGATTGGACATGAGTAGCCTAAGATGAGTTCTAGGTAGTTGTTAGGTGAATAAGTCATATGTTGAATTTCCATGACACATGAGAATATGGGTTTGGTCTTATAATATTTGATGCGTACACACTCAAGTGCCACAACACATCTACTTTGCAGAACAAAGTCTACACAGAGGGAATCAACTAGTGCACATGACAATTTTTTATTTTTTCAAACCCTTCCTCGTTATATTAAAAACTATAATAGAATAAGCTAAATATCATGTACCAAGGATAATGGCCCTTTACAATCACACTAATACAAGGAATACAACTAGGACTTGGTGTTAGTCCTTTGACAACCAATCTACCTTGAACAAGGAAACACTTGACCTACTTATTGAATGTGGCCACACACAACCCTTTCAATCCACATGTCCTCAACACATCTGGTAGTTCCTCTTGCCTCCCATTTTGCAAATCCTTAATCTACCTCTATCAATGAAATCAACTCGTTTAGTCTACTAAACTCGGCTCAACAAAATTTTCCCTCTAGCTACCTCCTTTTACCTTCAAGGTTTGCAACACTTAGGGTCTTTGATCAGCTGTTCACAACTCCCTTTGTGAATAACTGTTTGATCATCCAACTTTTTCCATACTACTTCTCCAAGATGAAAAATCTAGGGCTATGGTGGCTACCCTTCTTCTCACTGACTCAATCCTCTAAAATACAATGAACTAGGGCTAGTTTGCTAGCCCACTCGACTACTACTTTAGTTCTTCAAAGTCTGCATGTCGTTAGCCCCAATACACCTACCCTTCTACCAATCTTTTTTTCCTTCATAAGTACATGATGTAGGGATCTTCTTTGAAAATCACCTAACAACCCTTCAACTGTACTTTGAATGCCATCAATTTGACCAACCACATTCAATTATTTTATTGATCTAGGGCCCACAACAGTGCCCTCCGATAGGGCTCTTCAAATATGCCACATAATAGTGATTTGAATTCTCTCAAATTCACTATTCTTGTGTATAAATTTCTTTGTTTTCCAATATATGAACAAATATGAACTACTCATCTTATCATCCTTCTAACAATTTGTACTTGAATGAACTAGGGTCACAAATCATCCACTAATTGTCCATTCACTAACCGTTTATAGGCTGCTTCAGATCTTTGTCCAAAACTCTATGGACAGTCCACCATCAACTCCTCTTCATGTCAATCCATTCCTGATATGGCACATTTTTTTTGCTGAATATTCTACTTAGTGTATTTGGATCTTATGCATATATACATGTTCCAAAGGAGAAAAGAACAAATCTCGATAGTAAATCTGAAAGGTGAATCTTTTTGGGTATAAGGATGGTTTAAAAGGTTATAATATTTGGAACCCAAAAATAAGGAAGGTTGTGTAAAACTAAGATGTGGTGTTTAGAGAGGTGGAAGTTGTTATTAAACATGAATTCCTACCAAATAAACTTGAGAAGTTAAAGTTTTACCAAAAGGAGGAAGAATTAGACTCTACAACAGAAGAGGAATTAGAAGATGAAGAGCCACAAACTCTAGCTGTGAGAATATTAGTTCGAGAAAGAAGGTAGCCAAAAAGGTATAATCAATTTTCTTTCTGTTCAAATTTGTCTTTATCTATCGCTGATGATGATCCTGGAACTTTGAGGGAAGTAGTAGATTCAAAGGATGGAAAAATCTTGAAGGCCATGGTTGATGAAATGACATATTTGCACAAAAATGAGGCTTGGGACCTAGTGGAGTTGTCGACTAGAAGGAAACCCATTGGAAACAAATGGGTGTTTAAGAAGAAGATGAATGTAGAAGGCAAGGTGGAGATATACAAATCTCAGTTGGTAGCAAAAGGTTATTCTTATATGTCGGGCATTGATTGTTGGTGATATTTTTTATCTTCTTTCCAAGGTAACTTATATTAGATTACTTTTATCTGTTGTTGCTACTTTTGATTTTGAGTTAGAACACATGGATGTGAAGATAACATTTCTTCATGGGGACCTGGAAGAATATATCTACATGAAGCAACCTGAAGAACTTGAGGTGAAGGGTAACAAAGAACTGGTATGTAAGTTAAAAAGGTCTTTGTATGGGTAAAACAGTCACCGAGGATGTCGTATCAGAATTTTGATACATTTATACGGGGACTTGGCTTCACCAAAAGCAAAGAAGATCATTGTGTGTATTTTAAATTAATTGGTGACTGTGTTATTTATTTGGTCTTGGATGTGGATGATATGTTGTTGACTGGAAATAACAAAGAAATTATCCAGGAATTGAAGACCCAATTTTCCTCCAAATTCGATATGAAAGATCTTGGTGTTGCAAACTATATTTTGGGCATGGAAATTAAACGATATCAGGAAAAGAGGAAGCTCTAGTGAAACTAGAGGAAGTATGTTGAGACAATAATCCAGAGGTTTAATTTGTAGGATAGTAAACCGGTGAAGGTTCCTATTCTTGTAGGTGTAAATTTATCTACTGAGTAGTTTCCCAAGTCACAAGAAGAGGAAGAGGACATGTCTTGTGTTCCATATGCAATTGTAGTCGGTAGCCTGATGTATGCAATGGTCTGTACTAGACTAGGCATTGAACATGTAGTGGGAGTATTGAGCAGGTTTATGTCAAAACTAGGGAAGGGGCATTGGACAACAATGCAACGGGTTTTCAGGTATTTGCGTCGCACTACTGATTATGGTTTGTGCTACCAAGGAAGACCAGGATTGGACATAGTTTTGGACATCCATGGCTTTGTTGATGTAGACTACGCTGGAGATCTAGATTAGAGAAGATATACAAGTGGGTATGTGTTTAACCTATTTGGAGGTGCAATCAGTTGGATCAGTAAGAGAATATCTATTGTGGCACTTTACACTATAGAGGTAGAATACATGACAATCACTCATGCAAGAAAGGAATATGTTTGGTTCCAGAGATTGTGTTCAAGTATGGGGTTAGGAAAACGAGCTATAAGGATAGATTGTGATAGACAAAGTGCAATTTTCTTGCCAAAGAACCCTGCTTATCATTCAAAGAAAAATCATGTTAATGTTCAGTATCACTTTGTGAGGGATGTGGTTAAGGACAAAAAGGTGTTGCTGGTAAAGGTGGACACTTTGAAGAATATTGTAGATGCATTGCGAAAGTTTGTGAGCACTGAGATGTTCTCTTGGTGTAGAGAAATAATGGGCATTGTAGGGCTGGATGAATGACTAAAATTTCCTGTGGCCCCCTGTGGAGAGAAAACAACAACTGGTAGAATGTTGGGTGTGCATGTTATATGCATTCCACAACTACCACATGTGCCGGGGGGGTTGGTAGCCCCCCTTGTACATTGCGACAGGCACAGCAGTGGGACGACTTCCCCCCCTATTGGGGGTTATGCAGGGGGATGGTAGCTCCCATGCACAGGGTCTAGGGCTGTGCCTCGGGAAATATTTTTGGGACCCTATATTAGGTGGGCAGACCTACCTATGGTTTTGTGCATGGATTTCACACATGGTTTTGGGCATGATTGTTTTCTGTCCATGGTATTTTGTAGATCCAGTCAAGGGAACTACGATTATGTTCTAATCCAGGGTTAATGGATTGGGGTTTATGGATGCTTTGACATGTAAATATATGTATTGTAACATTGAAAGGAATATAATGAAAAATCAATCTGGTAGTCCCTGTTTTGGGATCCAGGGGAAAATACTTGTGTATATATGTTTTATGTTTTATGTTCTCTCCATTGTTTATTTTGTATTTTTAGAATTTGTATGCAGGTAATTTTTGTACGGGGTTAAAACCTACACTAACTAGGACATTATATTTTTATTCTAATTTCTTTAGAACAAACCCTATCCACCCATAGAAAAATTAACAACTCTTTCCTCCATAAGAGTCTTGACCTATAAGTTCATATGGATCCATAGATTCTGGGAATTTCTTTGACTAAATCTTGACTTGAAGTTTAGAACTCTACAACCCTTAAACTATGATTACCTAATCAATATTGCACCTACAGATACTTTTGTTATGGCCCTAATCAATATTACACCTATGGATACTTTTTTTATGGCCCTAAATTCCAGTGCGGACCCTCCTCCATTTGTGTTGTTCTTTATCATAGAACTTGCAGCCTACCAACCACCACATGACAAGGTCTCAACCTTATCTACTATTTCATAAGTTGATGCAGCCTTTGCACAGAAACACCACTGAAATCACATGCCCAAATTCTCATGAGCCACCTATCTTGAGCTCGATCTAACAAAAGAGAACTAACATTATGCCATCCTACTTCCTATCTCGAACCCATTAAGCTATGTGACATTCTTGTGAACCCTCACATGATGATATTTCTCTTGGTGGATGATCATGGTGTCCCTTTATAAGGCCTTACTCAACCCTCTAACTCGACCTAATTTAGGACTACATCTCTCCTCACCTCCTTGATCAAATGAGGTCCTTCTCACTTGATGTTCTTGCCTTCATACTAAGGCCTCCTTAAATATATTTTCCTAGCTAGGCCTCTTAGGAACCCTCTAGAACTTATGGGTTTTATCCACTTATACCTTAGGAAATATTAATTTTCTTTTAGATTTTAAACCCCATCTTGGGTGAAAAAACCCTTCACTTGGGTTCTTTGCCCACAAAGCCTTTTGTGATCAAACTCACAAACCCATATCACTAGGTTTGTGGAGCACCTCCCAAGCTACATAATTCAACAACATAGTCTAGTTGTAGTAATTGTAACTTGGTCAAGCTCTTGTAGTCAAACGAGGACTTGGTTGGGTTCCCAAGTTGCAAATTAAGTAAGGGTAGTTGTGATGGCATGATAGCCAGGGAGGGTCATGGCATGCCAAGGAATGAAAAGGTGTGCTAACACATGCTAGACAATGTCAATGCATGATGAGGAGGGTTAGGGATTTTTGAGCCATCACAAGGGAGAACTAGGTCAAAATGCATGGAAATGAACAAATAAGAATGTGTGTGAGGGAGTGTCAATGAATTCAAGTGTTCCAATGACGGTGTGTTAGAAGCAATTCATAATAGGATTGAAGGAGGCAAGCCTACAGTTGTGAGAAGGGGCTTAACTTAGTAGTTTTAAACAAAGGGAGACTTTGTGTTGGGTACAACATTGTTTTTCCTTTCTCTGTTATTTTTATATAACATGTGGCACACTTTGGACAAATGCTCATGTTTTAAACTATTTTAGACAATTTCATACTGTACATTTTTGTGTATAATTTTTGGGGAAGTTGACTTGTACCGACTTATATCTTGTGTCTCTTGCAAATATTGTGGTTCTTTCAAACTCTTAGTTAATGCTCTATCATGTTTATATGAACTAGACATACATGTGAAATATTTTCTGTGTAAGCTATGTTGCTTAGTTGTTTTATAGACATGGCTAGATGTGATCCTTGTCTTGGTAATTTCTTAAGTGGGACAAGTTGAGCTTAGACATGAGTGGTGTGAGATGAGTTATATGTAGTTCTTAGGTGAACAATGCACAATCTACTTGTAGTAGGTGCAATTAGTCAAGTTGTTTCAATTGAAGTAGGCCAATGTCACATGAACTGTAGTAACTAAGGACTTGATTGGGATCCCAAGTCATGAAAAAATGTAAGGCTAATTGTGAAAGCATGAGTGTCAAGGCATACTATGGAATGCTCACATGTGCGAGATAGTTGGTGGGGGAACTTTGGGACATCCTTGGGGAAATGCACCTGGTGCAGTAGCTAATCAGGTTTCTCTAGAAGCTTGTGTACAAGCTCATAATGAAGGACGTGATCTTGCTCGTGAAGGTAATGAAGTGATCCGTGAAGGTTAGTCAGCCATCGGCCTTAAGATAGTAGGTATCCTTGCTTTTCTTGTGTTTGCTGGGAAACTCCGCTCAGCTCGGCTCTCTCCTTCCCGAGCACTTGGCTTAGCTTTCCCCTGCCAAATGTGCTAAGATGTGTCATGTTCTAAGGCATGCCAAGATGTGAAAGGGTGTTACAATACTTGTCAGGGACTGTGAAGGAAACAAATAGTAGAAACAAGTTAAACTACAAGGAAATGAACACATAAGAGGGTTAATAAGTCATCAATTTACCTTTTCCAAGAGGTTCATGCTAGGAACACCAACACTAGGTTCCAAGTGCCAAGTGTTAGTGCATTCTAAGTGAGAAATCTTCCTTTGTTACTTCTCATCTACTTTCCAATAATTTATCTCAAATAAATTTAATATTAAACCATGCCAAATCATACCAAGGCATCTCAATGGATGTTATACATGCTAAGACTTGCCAAGCACCAACATGTGCCAAGTGCCAATGTGTGTTAGGGAGTGATACACATGTTATGAAGTGGGAGGGCATGTCGAAGAGTGTTAAGGTGTACCAGAGAGTGCTAATACATGCTGAGGAGTGTTAGGAAGTACTAGGGAAACACAAGGGAGCACTAGATCAAAATGTGTGGAAGTGAATGAATATGAGGGTGTGCCATGGAGTGTCAACGGGTGTTAGCTAACATGCCAAGGAGGGACTGAAAACTTATGTTAAGAACTCGTAAGGCATGATATGGAATATCAAGGCATGTAAAGAAGTGCCAAAGTGTTCTAGGGAGTTCTAGTGTGTGTTAAGATTTGGCCAATAGTGCCAAGGAATTCCAAGACATGTTAGATGCTAAGGCATGCTAGGATGTGCAGGGTGTCAGGGTATGCCAATATGTGTCAAGGATTTTCAAGGAAACAAAAGGAAGAAACAATATAAAATGCAAGGAAATGGACACATAAGAGGGCTAATAAGCCATGACTTTATCTTTTTCAAAAGGGGCATGCTAGGCACACTAATCATAGGTTCCAATGCATGTCAAGTGCGAATGTGTGCCAACTGCTAATGTATGTTAATGCATGTCAAAGTGTTTCCGGGCATGGTAGGGATTACTAGGCATGCAAACACATTCTAGGAGAGTGTTATGCTATGCTAGGGCTTGCCAACATGTGCATGGATGTCCTAGTCATGGCAATATGTTCTAGGTATAAATATGTTCCAAGACATGTAAGGTGCCAAGGAATGTTATTCTGTGCCAAAGCATGCAGTTAAGGTGTGCCAAGAGTGTTGAGGAGTGTTATGTATCTCTCATTAATAGAATTCATAGATCTTGATTATGTATTAAATAATATAGTTCCTACACAAACTAGTGGAACTTTATCTAAAGGGAATTTCTTACATAATAAACCTAATAAAGATGAATCATGTATTGACTCATAGGAAAAATATATTCTCATTACTTGAGGGAAATGACACACACTAATTAAGTATTAACAAATTGACTAACTCTAACCACTATGCCATTGGACACATAATGAAAAAGACTCCACAATAGTGGTCTTAAATCGTTATATTTTGACAAAAAATATAGTAACATGCACATAGAGTCATGAAAAACTCATTGGAATGATCAATGATGAGGAACATTTTTTTATTGTCACCAAAAGTAACCAAAAAGAGCATTATTGAGGGTCAATAAAAGATTGCCACTAAAAGTGTCACCAAAGAGAGAATTAGTGATGGTCTTTTAATAACCCTCACCAAAAGTGTCATTGAAAATGTCATTGGTGACAAGCCTTAAAGGACCATCACTCTATGTACTTACAACAACACTTTTTTAAGGACCATCACCATAAGTGACATTGGTGATAGACCTTAAAGGTATGTCACAGGGATGACCCTCACCAATGAACTTTTTTGTTGTGGTGATACCAAAGTGTACCCAGACCTATCCAAAGAACAAATTTGTTTCTTCTTGTCCATTAATGGTATTTTTACATGGCATCAGAAAACACATCTTGATGAACCTGTCAACTACCACGAATAGGTAGTCATGTCCCTTCTTGGTTGTCAGTAAACCTCCCACAAAGTCCATGGAAATTATTTCCCAAGGACAAATAGGTACATGTAAGGGATGGTATAGACCCTATTTCTTGTTTCTAGGCTTGCTGGTACAACAAAGCATGCATCCCCTTATGGACCTAGCTACTTGTTCTTGCATGTTGGGCTAATAAACATACCTATGCAAGTTAGGCACGGTCTTCCTTACACCAAAGTGCGTTGCAAGCTTGGAGGTGTGAGCCTCTCTAATAAGCTGCAAATGCTTACCTTTAGGAACACATAGCTTATCCAGCCTGTAGAGTAACCCATCCTAGAGATGGTAGTCAACAATGTTGTTACCATCATGCACATGAATCTGACTCTGAAATTGCTAATACACCTCCTTGAAGTCCTCATCTTCTAAATATGCCTTTTTGTATGCATCATGGGTGAATGGCTCCATGTGCATAAGAGTCCCCAAAGTTGTGATCTCTTATGTGGGTGGCCTTGAAAGCATATCGGCCATCTTGTTTGTGTTTCCCTTCTTATACTTCATCACCAAATGCAATTGTTGTGAAAACCTTGTCCACTTGTAATGCCTGGTCTATTGTATCTAATTTTGGGGCTACATGTACTGTAACGGTTAGTGATTCATGTGGATTATTGTCTCCTTTCCCATTAGATAGTGATTCCACTTCTTCACATCTTGTACCCTGGCATAGAACTCCTTATCATAGGTAGGGTAGTTAAGAATTGCCCCATGAAATATTTCAAAATGGTAGCAAGCAGGCATTCCTCCTTGCATCAAGAAAACTGCCATAACATACCCACTAGAATCTGTCTCCACTTCAAAGGGTCTTTCCAAGTTTGGTAATGCCAGAATTGCTGCTTCACTGATCTTCTTTTTTAATTCATTAAAAGCATTTTGCTGCCCTTTTCCTCATTAGAAATTCTTTCCACTTACTGTTATGGCATGGAGCAGTGCTACTGCCACTAAAAATGAGGCTATGAATTTCCTTAGGTATTGTGCTACACCAATGAAACTCCTAACCTCAGCAACATTAGAAGGCACCGGCCATTTCATGATGGCCTCCATCTTGGAAGGTGTTGTGGCCACCAACAACCCCCCTCCTTATTTAGTATTAGCAATAACACTAAGTAAGTGGGGACCCTTAGTAAAAATTCAAAAATTCAATTAAAACTCATGTATTTTACTCCTTAAGAAAACATCGCATCGCACAAAGACCGATAGGACATTTCCTTATGAGTAAAAATGATAAACTGCGAAAGTGCGACGCGAATTTCATCGCATCGCATGTATTAAGAAACACTCATATTGGAATAACCTTAAAAATCGTCGATGGCCGATATGCGATATCGCATATCGCAATATCGCATAAAAACACATAACCATTTAACGATTATAACAATCTTGCGATAGCGTGATGCTGCGATCTACGATCGCGCGATACAACAATCTGCGATTCTGCGATAAGCACGATCGGGCAACCCTGCGATAACACATCTTAATGAAAAATGCGATAATGCGATACTGTGATGATGCGATGCTGTGATGCGAATCGCAGAAACTGTCCATCGCAGATTTTCCCCAGCTCAACATTCAAGAAAAGTTGTCCATAAACCAAAAATTGGATATGCGCTTTAATGAAAATTAATGAATAATACGCCAAGTGTTAATGAAAGACAGTTTTTTGTTTTTCGAAGAGTCAGTTCATGTCAAGTGGCATGTTTTTTGTACATCTGTAGAGTGTAAAACCTTCTTGTCAATTTTTATTATCATTACTCTCTCCTCGTGTGTGAAATGCAGGAATGAAAAATAGAAAGAACATGAAGCAATGTGCAGGAAGCGATAAAGGAAAAGGGTAAAGCTCCAAATGCTCAGAAAGGGAGAAGAGATGCCCTCATGAACAAATATCGCATGCAACAGAGCTGCAAATTCCAGAGCGATGCTAAGCTCTCCATTACAGATCTTTCAGTCAGAGCCATGGTTGAATGAGTAGTTGAACAATGTTGATATCAACAGGCGATTTAACGCTCAAGGTCAGAAGCTCATGAAAGCAGTATGTTTACAAAATTTTGAAGCTTATACCCGGTGAAGGAAAAGGCGCTAAAGGCAAAAAAATGCACCAGAAAGGCCCGGATCAAAGAACGGAGGCAGTTTCCGATGCGCGATTAGCACCTAGCGCTAATCGTGCATCGCTGAGAAAATTGTTCAAAAAGCAAAGTCCCTAACTGCTCAGTCACTCGTAAGCCCAGAAAACGCAAGAAAGCAAAGGCAGAAGCAATTCGAGGATTAACCAAGTGGAACTTGGATTATTACTGGGCATACACAGTAAATCCACATAGCTAGAGGATGATTCTCAAGTATATCTTCTATTTTGCTAAAAAGATGGTGCCAGCTCTTACCATTTATGTTGTCTTAGCTCAACCAAAAGTGGAAGACAGTCAGCCGACTCTACCCAGGCAAATATTGAATGCTCACAACATTAAGGATCAAATGCAGAAGTAGTTAGATATTAGATTTAATTTTTAGAAATAGTTTTGCTTAGAAAGAGGGCGGTCATTTAAACTGTATCCTGAATCTGTGTAATTAAGTTATTTAGTTAGTAGTATTTAATCCATTCTCATGCATTTAGAGAAGGGTCCAGAAATTTATCAAAAACTTGTCCTCAGAACATGCACTTTTGCACCCTCAGAGGAGGTTTTGGAGAATGAATGGATCAAGATTTGTTGATGTTTGCATTTGATATCTGCTACTGATGTTGCACTTTTGTACTCTTAGTAGATGTTAGAGCAAGGAGAGATAAATCATTGTTGCTTGAAGCTTATGAGTAGGACCAGTCATAAATGGTACTTTTATCTCTTGACCATTTCTGCTTATATGTTAAAGTGATATACAGTTTTTAGTTGTTTATATGTTATTGCATGAATGCTTGAGTTATCATTTGGCACTTTTGTACGGTGTTAGCTATTTATTTATGTTTAATGTATGAATAGCTCATTATACGATATGTTGTTCACAACTGTTTCGCCTAACTTTTTATGCAAAATATTTCATCTTAATTGATTTCCTTTCTTATAATCGCTAAATGATCTTTATTACCAGTTGTTATTTGAAATCTCTTTAGATCGCATAATAGATGAATTACATCCTGGGTTAGCATAGATTTAGATGTGTTGTTTATTAGAGTACAATAGTATAGAATTAGATTAAAGTTTGAATTAGAATAGCTTAGATAGGAACTGTTAGATCAGCAACATCCAATTCTACACACACACACACACACACCCATAGATTGGGAAACTATTCCCATTATCCCCAGTCGGACCCGCTATACCAAACGGATAAGGAGATGCCAACCAAGGTCCGGACCGGGCGGGTATCCCCCTTGTTGTCAACCCAATTTTCGGGGCTTCAACATATTTGGCGCTAGAAGGAGGGCCTGATCTATGAATGGCAAGTAAATCCAAATCTGAATACCATTCTGAGAGTAAATCGCCCACATCATCTCCCCCGACTTCCCCATTAAATTTAAATCCAGAGTCAGAAGTTGCTCGAGTATCAACCGCTACTACACACCCTGATATTTCAAAACAATCTACCGTTGAACTTCCTGAAGCCGAATCCCTGATTCACAAACTTCAGCGATTTTCCATTTCTCCTCAGAAGTCTGATAAATCTCAAGGCAGCGTGACTTCGCAGTACAACCCTGCTCATCCCCTGACCAGGCTAAAGAGTGAAAAGTTTTGCGTCCAACCAACCGAATTACCTCTTCCCACCAGGAAAAGAGCGAGGAAATCACCGCAAGAGTCTGACAGTGAGACTCTTTCGTCAGCATCGTCCATCTCAACTACTTCATCGCGAAGTCAACCATCCACACCTCCACTCCAGATCATCGTCCATTCGTCCACTAGAACCCCCACAACCCCTCTTCAATAATATACAATCGTATTATCCTCATCCTCCCAGCCACAGGGATCATCTTCTGCACTTTCCTCTATTAGCAGTTCAATAATGGCCCAATCTCCATGGAAAAACCCTGGGGCAGCCTTAATGCCTACACCCTTGAGTCAAATACCAGCCCATCCTAAGAAATGGCTGCCTAAATTCAATCCTAAGGAAGGCATGCTAGCAGAAGAGCACATAAACAACTTCATGCTTTCCATTAATCTCAATGGAGTTACTAATGAAGATGTTGTTGTTCGGCTTTTTCCCTATACACTGCAAGGAACAGCTGGGTCATGGTACTTTTCATTACCCTCCAGATCCATCACAAGTTGGGACATCTTCCAGGACCAATTCCTAACCAAGTTTGGTGATGACAGGTCGACGGCAACGTTAATCAATGACCTATCCAATCTTAAAGCTGAAACTAGAGAGCCTATCAAGGATTTCAATTTACGGTTCAACAAAATTTTCAACAAAATTCCTACTGCTTCCCAGCCCAGCGAAGAAGTACGATGTGAATGGTATATTACCGCTCTACCATCAAACATAGCAATCTTCGTGGACAGGGCAAATAAAATAACCTTAGCTGATAACATGAAAGAGGCGATAGCAGTAGAGAAACGAATAATAGCCCTGGAAAAGAGATCCGTGATAGAGGAACGTAAGTCCAAAAAAGTCACCTTCAAGGAAGACTCCAAGAAGAAACAAGCAAAAGATCCTTTTGATTTGGAAGGATTGCAGAAAGTTATAAAGACCATGTCCAATGAGATGGTCGACATAAAAAAGCAAGTAGCAGAAACTTCTTCGAAAAATCCCTACAGAGCTTTTAAAAGAGGTCCTTCAATGGATGCAAAACCACCTAATTCCATTTCAAATGTTGAATCTGAGGAAGAGGAAATTGCCACTGAAGGGCAGACCGATGACGAAGAAGTTGTGGAATTACAAGGAATGTGGGATTTCATCCTCCCATAAGAAGAAGATCAAGAAGTATTTCCAGTTAGCACACGAAGCAAAAATCAGCTTGATCCTCCCCAAACTACCCCTAAGCCGAAGAGTGAAAGCTCTGCAACAAAGGATAAAGTCACAACAAAGAAAACGACATGTAAAGCGACTCAAACTAGCCTAGTCCAAGCAGATGAAATGACTCCATCTAAAACACTGATAGTGTCAGATGAAATGGAGTACAATATTATTGATGACATGAAGAAGACTAGGGCTAATATCACCCTTTACGAACTGAGCAAGTTGAAACATCAACAGAAGATAATGATGAAAGAATTACATGCCGTGCCAGTTGCACCTTTGCCTGCCGCTGTACTTTCTCAAGCTTCCCATAACATGGGAAGACCTCCAACTAACGTGATCAATAAGATTTATCCAAATGACATCGCCTTAATTGGAGGAAGATCAAGATCTCACACTCCCCTGTTTCTCCTTACTTATGAAATCTTCAATAAAAATGTGCACAATTGTTTGGTAGATTCCAGTGCTTCATCGAATATTTTACCCAAATCTATATGTGCCAAGTTAAATGTTCAACCACAGAAATCCACAGTGCGCATAGTTCAACTAGATCGATCTCAAGTTGAAGTGATTGGCGAATTAAATCAAGTAACCATAAGATTTTCATCCAACCCGAAGGTATGTCAGGTTATTGACATTCTAGTTGCCGATATCCCAGAATTCTATGGCTTAATTCTTAGTAGGGATTGGTCATAAAAACTCCATGGATACTTCGCAACTGACTGGTCGCACATGTGGCTACCCTACAACAGTAAACCGAATCAAATAAAAGTTGAACAAGAGCTACACCAGAAGTACATAGTAACGGAGTTAGAGGGAGAAAATGAACCAGTAGCGTATAACAGCAACATCATCGGCAATTACTCGGTAGATTCTTTCCTCAGAAATTTCAATGCTCATGCGTCACCCTATTTAGAACACTCTATTTTGTCCCAAGTCAAAAAAATTTCTCGAACTGATAGTTCGAAATGTATCAATTTTTTAGATAAACCTGTAAATAAATCTTTGTTTTGGAAATTATTTTTTGATGGTTCTAGATCTAACGAAGGAGCAGGAGCAGGATGCGTTCTGATTAGTCCAGAAGGAGATAAAATCATGCTCACATGCAGACTCGAATTCGATTGCACAAACAATACAGCAGAATATGAGGCTTTGGTTCAAGGCCTGTACAAAGCAATCGGGTTAGACGTGAAGTATCTTCAAGTTTTTGGAGACTCTGAGATATGGTTAAATAGGTACGTAACACTATACATTTCTTATCAGGTCACTTAAAACACTATCAATCTTTAGTACAAGATCTGACTGAGCATTTCATAGCGTTTAATATTTCTTCAATCACCAGACTCCAAAACGCAAGTGCAAACCTTTTGGCTAACGTAGCTTCTAAGCTTATTTCGTCCGAAGATTTTAGTCTAGATAGATTCTCAATAGAATTAATCTTTAGACCATCCATTCCTGACAACATCACAAATTGGAGAGTATTCAATGACGATCCTGATATCGTAAATTTCCTCACATCTGAAGGATCCTACTCCAATCAAATAATTGACGAAGACTAGCACGATCGACAATTGCAACAAAATAGCACTAATAATGCTATACCTAGGTCGGTGGTCAAGTTAGAAGACTTATACGATTTGAAAGATTGGTTTAAGAGGTCTACCAATTCAAAACTCCAAAGTTCAACCTTGAACTACGAATTAGTAAACCTAGGGACCGATGCTAAACCACAAAACATTAATCTAGGCCTTGGCCTAGCCCCTGAAGAGAAACTAGCGTATATTCGTCTTTTGAGACAATATAAAAATGTTTTTGCCTGGAATTATGATGAGCTGAAAACATACGACACTTCTATCATCCAGCATACTATTCCTATGATTGATAACGAAAAACCTGTCCAACAAAAGCTGAGAAAGATCCACCCCAATTTAGAAAATCAGATAAAAACTGAGCTCAATAAGTTACTGAAAGCCAGGATAATATTTCCCGTCAGAAATTCCAAATGTGTCTCCAATATGGTACCCGTTAGAAAGAAAAACGGAGATATTAGGATTTGCATTGACTTTCAGAACCTTAACAAAGCCTGTCAAAAAGACAATTTTCCTTTACCTCCTATGGAAAAAATATTGCAGGCAGTGGCGGGCTCAGAATTAATGTCTTTCTTGGATGGATTTTCAGGATATAATCAAGTGTTGGTACATCCTGATGATCAGTTGAAAACCACATTCAGAACTAAATGGGGTACATACACATATCGGAAGATGCCATTTGGTTTGATTAATGCTGGTGCCACATTTCAAAGAGCCATGGACATTGCATTCAAAGGTTTAGTCAATAAATCTATAGTAATTTATTTGGATGATATAACAGTGTACTTGAAGAAGCGAAGCGACCATCTCAAAGACCTAAAACAAATCTTTCAACGATGTTTAAGGTATGGAATTTCACTTAACCCAAAGAAATATTTTTTCGCACTAAGTGAAGGGAAACTTCTAGGATTCATAGTGTCAAAATCCGGTATTCACATTGATCCCGACAGAATTAAAGAAATTTCTGGAATATCCCTACCTCATAACAAAAAAGCCATGCAATCTTTCCTTGGTCAAATCAATTTTGTAAAAAGATTTGTTCCAGATTTTTCACGAATCGTGTCTCCTTTGCAAACCATGATTAAAAAGAATTCAAATTTTAAATGGGGTCAAGATGAACATGAAGCATTCAACCTGATCAAGCAAGCTATTATTAATGCTCCATCTTTAGCAACCCCGAATTTTTCAGAACATTTTATTTTATACATATTTGCCTCAGATAAGTCATATGCTGCGATTCTAACTCAAGCAAATCAAGAAAAAGCGGAAGCTCCAATTGCGTTTTTTAGCTCAAATTTACAGGGTGCTGAACTAAATTATTTAGACGTGGAGAAACAGGCTTATGCTGTTTTCAAAGTGGTCAAATACTTCAGACCTTTCTTACTTAAAACCCATACTAAGATCATAGTACCATTTCCAGCGGTAAGGAATCTTCTAGTACAGAGGGATGTGGGTGAGAAAAGGGCCAATTGGGTTACTGCCTTACAGGAATATGACCTTGAGATCAAACCAGCAAACATTGTAAGAGGTCAAGGCTTCTGCAAAATGCTAGCCGGAGCATCGCAAATTTCTGAAATTCCATCTGAAGAGGTACAAATGTGTGAGGTAAGCCTAAACAATGCAGAATCATTATATGCTGATGTCATTTATTATCTTAAGAATGGGCATGCTCCTTTACACCTTGATCATACTAAGAAAAGAGCCCTAAGGTTGAAAGCTAAACAATATCAGCTCATAAATGATATTCTTTTTAGAAAAAATTATGATTCTGTTCTTCTTAGGTGTCTTGAGAAAGCTGAAGCTGAAAAAGTTTTGTAGGAACTCCACGATGGGCCAGCAGGTGGACACTACGCTGTAGATGCTACTGCACATAAAATCTTACGCGCAGGATATTACTGGCCCACGCTGTTCAAAGACTCGCACAGTTATGTGAGAACATGTCAAGTCTGCCAAACTACTGCTGGAAAACAAAAGAAGCCGCCCCTGCCACTACAGCCGGTAAACATCGAGCAACCTTTCAGTCAGTGGGGTTTGGACATAATAGGTGAGATCGTTCCTCACTCTTCTAAATAGCATAGATACATCCTCACAGCAACGGATTATTTTACTAAATGGGTAGAAGCAGTTCTGCTCAAGACAGCTAATTATGAAAAATATCATTGAGTTCATAGATCAATTTATAATCACCAGGTTTGGATTGCCATCCGCTTTAATGTTTGATAATGCATCATACTTTTCTGGAAATGCAATGACTGAATTTGCACTTAAAAGAGGATTCAAACTTAAATATTTGGCCAATTACTACCCGCAAGGTAATGGGTTAGCTGAGTCAACAAATAAAAACCTAATCAAGATTATTAAAAGAACAGTTGAACAAAATCAAAAGAATTGGCACAAGGCTTTGATATATACTTTATGGGCAGATAGGATAACGCAAAAGCTTCTATCAGCACTTCTCCCTTTAATTTAGTTTATGGGAAAGAAGTGGTTCTTCCGACTCACTTAGCCATTCCTTATTTGTCTTTAGTACAATACATTGATGAAGTACCCGCTTCCTCCTTATAGCTAAGACAAATGGAAATAATTAAATTAGAAGAACAACGAGAACAAGCTAAGAAAACGCATGCTCATCATCAAGCACTAGTAAAATCCTCTTTTTATTCAAACATAATGACCAAAAAAGATTTTCAGATGGGAGATTTAGTTTTAAAGTGGGACAAGGCTCATGAAGAAAAGGGAAAACATACAAAATTTCAAAGGATGTGGCTTGTTCCTTTTCAGATTGTTGAAGTCATAGTCCATCAACGTTTGTGTTACACGATTTAGCAGGTAAGAGGGATCCTTTGCCTGTTAATGGACAAATTCTCAAGAAATATTTTCCATAGAATATTATTCTTCTATTTTTTGTAGAATAGTTTTTCTTTTTTAATAAAACCAGTTGTGAATGGTTACATTAGGTATTTACGAAGAAGACACCAATTCTCTTTCAGATTTTGAACTTTTCGCTTGTATAAATAGCAAATCTTTTTGAAAAGTAATCTTTATTATTGACAGATACAATTAAAAACTTTAACCTAGATATGATGCTAGTTTCAACTTCAAAGAATTTGATGAAAGCAACCTTTAGTGAAGAAATTGTTTTACCTCAATACAATGAAAGGTATCAATAACAAAATGAAGATTCTCTGTAGAACAGTTGTTTCCAAAAAACTCTATTATTGTCGTCCAGAGCTATCTTAAGGAAGCAATGACTTCCTCCCTGCTAAGGAAATTGCAGCTTTCAGAGGAATAATCCAAGGATACACTATATCTTGAAGAATGAGAGATCTCTTCATGAGCCGACTTGTTCAGCAAAGTTATAAATCAAGTGAATGACTGTGTCATAATTTGGCTACCAAACCAAGAAATTGTTCTTTAAGAATAAAAAGAAAATCAAAGCAATAAGTGTGGATATGGATTTTTCTTTGAAAGTTGTAAGTCACCTTAAGTAGGATACAGGATCATTGCTGGGTAACAGGTAACCTTGTTGAGGCTATAAACACCTGCTGGGAGCAGAGGCTCTACCTACGACAAATGAGCATATTTAAAACTGGTTTACAGAGGAGACTTTATTTTTTTTACAAGACCAAGTAATGGCTGACGTAAATACAAGGACTAGCCTGAGGTAGAAAATAATTAGAGTAGAAAGAGGTTGAAACAAAATATCATTGACAGTTTAGAGCATAATGTACTCTATCTTTCCATAACAAAGTTTAATTTTCTGAAAAAATTTCTGTTTTGGAAGTTTGAAAAATCCAATAGAAAAACAGAGATAACTGGTCCTTCCAAGTGAATCGCCAATTGTTGTGGCCACCAACAACCCCCCTCCTTATTTAGTATTAGAAATAACACTAAGTAAGTGGGGACCCTTAGTAAAAATTCAAAAATTCAATTAAAACTCATGTATTTTACTCCTTAAGAAAACATCGCATCGTGCAAAGACCGATAGGACATTTCCTTATGAGTAAAAATGATAAACTGCGAAAGTGCAACGCGAATTTCATCGCATCGCATGTATTAAGAAACACTCATATTGGAATAACCTTAAAAATCGCCGATGGCCGATATGCGATATCGCATATCACAATATCACATAAAAACACATAACCATTTAATGATTATAACAATATTGCGATAGTGTGATGCTGCGATCGCGCGATACAGCAATCTGCGATTCTGTGATAAGCGCGATCGGGCAACCCTGCGATAACACATCTTAATGAAAAATGCGATAATGCGATACTGCGATGATGCGATGCTGTGATGCGAATCACAGAAACTGTCCATCGCAGATTTTCCCCGGCTCAACATTCAAGAAAAGTTGTCCATAAACCAAAAATTGGATACGCGCTTTAATGAAAATTAATGAATGATACGCCAAGTGTTAATGAAAGACAGTTTTGTGTTTTTCGAAGAGTCAGTTCACGTCAAGTGGCATGTTTTTGTACATCCGTAGAGTGTAAAACCTTCTTGTCAATTTTTATTATCATTACTCTCTCCTCATGTGTGAACAGCAAGAATGAAAAATAGAAAGAGCATGAAGCAATGTGCAGGAAGTGATAAAGGAAAAGGGTAAAGCTCCAAATGCTCGGAAACAGAGAAGAGATGCCCTCATGAACGGATATCGCATGCAACAGAGCCGCAAATTCTAGAGCACTGCTGAGCTATCCATTACAGATCTTTCAGTCAGAGCCATGGTTGAATGAGTAGTTGAACAATGCTGATATCAACAGGCGATTTAATGCTCAAGGTTAGAAGCTCACAAAAGCAGTATGTTTACAAAATTTTGAAGCTTATACCCAGTGAAGGAAAAGGCGCTAAAGGCAAAAAACGCACCAGAAAGGCCCGGATCAAAGAACGGAGGCAGTTTCCGATGCGCGATTAGCGCCTAGCGCTAATCGCGCATCGCTGAGAAAATTGCTCAAAAAGCAAAGTCCCTAACTGCTCAGTCACTCGTAAGCCCAGAAAATGCAAGAAAGCAAAGGCAGAAGCAATTCGAGGATTAACCAAGTGGAATTTGGATTATTACTGGGCATACACAGTAAATCCACATAGCCAGAGGATGATTCTCAAGTATATCTTCTATTTTGCTGAAAAGATGGTGCCAACTCTTACCATTTCTGTTTGCTTAGCTCAACCAAAAGCGGAAGACAGTCAGCCGACTCGACCCAGGCAAATATTGAACGCTCACAACATTAAGGAGCAAATGCAGATGTAGTTAGATATTAGATTTAATTTTTAGAAATAGTTTTGCTTAGAAAAATGGCGGTCATTTAAACCGTATCCTAAATCTATGTAATTAAGTTATTTAGTTAGTAGTATTTAAACCCTTCTCATGCATTTAGAGAAGGGTCCAGAAATTTATCAAAAACTTGTCCGCAGAATATGCACTTTTGCACCCTCAGAGGAGGTTTTGGTGAATGAATGGATCAAGATTTGTTGATGTTTGCATTTGATATCTTCTATTGATGTTGCACTTTTGTACTCTTAGTAAATGTTAGAGCAAGGAGAGATAAATCATTGTTGCTTGAAGCTTATGAGTAGGACCAGTCATAAATGGTACTTTTATCTCTTGACCATTTCTGCTTATATGTTAAAGTGATATACAGTTTTTAGTTGTTTATATGTTATTGCATGAATGCTTGAGTTAGCATTTGGCACTTTTGTACGGTGGTAGCTATTTATTTATGTTTAATGTATGAATAGCTCATTATGCGATATGTTGTTCACAACTATTTCGCCTAACTTTTTATGCGAAATAGTTCATCTTAATTGATTTCCTTTCTTATAATCGCTGAATGATATTTATTACCAGTTGTTATTTGAAATCTCTTTAGATCGCATAATAGACGAATTACATCCCGGGTTAGCATAGATTTAGATGTGCTGTTTATTAGATTACAATAGTATAGAATCAGATTAAAGTTTGAATTAGAATAGCTTAGATAGGAACTGTTAGATCAGAAACATCCAATTCTACACACACGAACACCCATAGATTGGGAAACTGGTCCCATTATCCCCAGTCGGACCCGCTATACCAAACGGATAAGGAGCTGCCAACCAAGGTCTGGACCGGGCAGGTATCCCCCTTGTTGTCGACCCAATTTTCGGTGCTTCAACAAAAGGATATATCTTCAATTCTCTTCCACCAATCACATATCCCAAATACACCGAGGACTACTGTGCAAACTCACACTTCTTGAGATTTTTTAGCATCTGGTGTGTCTTCAATGTTTCTAGCACCTACATCAAATGTGAAATATGCTCCTCCATGGTAGCACTATATACTAGTATATCATTGAAATAGATAATAACAAATGAATCTATAAAAGGGTATAGTACATCATTCATTAATCTCATAAATGTCGCTAGCGCATTACATAGGCCAAATGGCATAACTAACCACTCATACAAACCTTGCCTAGTTTTGAAGGTGGTCTTCCATGTATATTCTTATTTGAATTGAGCTTGATGATATTCAAACTTCAAGTCCAGCCGGGTGAAACAATTTTCTTGCTGCAACTGATCTAGCAAATCATCTATCCTAGGTAGGGGGTATCTGTTCTTGAGCATGATTTTATTCAACACCCTAAAATCTATACACATACACGAAGTCCCATCCTTCTTTGGTACAATGATGATGGGTGACCCACATGGTGATGTACTCAGTCGAATGACACCCTATTCCAACAACTGCTACAGTTGTTTCTTCACCTCACTTGCTTCTATAACGGACTGCCTATACAACCCAATATCTCACAATGGGGTGTCTGGCAATAACTGGATCTCGTGCTCCACTTCTATATTAGGGGGTAGCCCTTTAGGCTCTCGAAACACGTCCATGTATGCATATAAAAACTCCTCCAATTTATGTTTTTGTTTCTTAGTACACCCCTCTAGGGATGCCTTGCCTCTTATTGACTCCTCTACAGACTTATTTTCTCTTAAAAACAATAAACCATACTTCTTGCTAGAACTGATCAATTTCTTGGCTTGGTTAGAACCTATGAGTGAAATTTTCGACTTGCCTTTGTGCACGTTGATGATGAATGATTTTCCATCCTTGATGAGGTAGTACTAGTTAGCTCTCCTCATGAATATTGCATCATGCATGTACATGTATGGACTCCCAAACATGAGTCCACATCCATCAGGGGGAACCACATCTAGATCTACTTCATCAATAAAATTAACATGGATAGCAAATCTAATTTTATAGTGTTTTGTTACCTTCAACTTTGCATGCATATGTACCCATCCTAGTGGATATGGGTTTGGATGATCACAAACTTCCAGCCCCAACTTCTTGACCAAATCTATTGCAATGATATTTTCTCATGATCCCGAGTCAAACAAAGCATCAATCTTCATCTTCTTGACCTGTATCTTTACATGGAAGAGTTTGGTCATTTATTTCTCTTCCTATTGTCAAAGGCTACTCAGATTCACCTTCTTCCACACTGATGTACAAATGATCTTCTCATCCACGTCTGAGATGCTTTCAACTTGGTTGCTCTAATTAGTGGCCATGAGATTCTTCTTCTTATTATCTTTCTTCCTGTCCTTCGGGTTTAGATCTAGATGCAACTTCCAACACTTCTCCTATGTATGACCATCAATGTTGCAGTTGTCGCTATGATATTTGTACTGGTGTACTGTGGCTGCTGTATTTTTATCTTTTCCCCCTTTTTGCTTCTTCTTCCCATCCTTAGAAGCATATTGTTTCTCCTTTTGCTTCGATCCACTTGATTGTGCTCTCTTCAGGCCTATGTTCTCCATGTAGCATGCCTGTACACAAGCCTCATCCACTATTTTCAGCTTGAACAACATCACTTGCTCACGTAGATGGTAGTGCAGAGCCCCCAAATACTTGAGGAGTACATTTGGCTTCTTTGGAGAGATACCCAACATTATAGCCATCTTTCTGAATTCTCTGGTGTACTCCTCCACACTTTAGCCCAGCTTTTGCCTGAAGTAATGACACTAAATCCACTGGTATTCCACGTACCCAATGTGATAAAATTTTTACTTAATGAGGGTTTGGAAATCCTCACACTTAGTCACTGGAGGTTCTCCCTCCAACCTCATGGTTTCCATTTGGCTCTCCCACCAAGTCAGTGCATGGCCCTCTAATTTCAACCTCGCGAATGAGATCTTCTAACATTCCTCGATCTGATGGACATTGAAATAAAATTTTAGTTGTTGCAACCAATGGTTCAGATTTAGAGCATCGATATCACCATGCCATGGCTTGCTATCATATTTTTCTTCCACTTTAAACAAGGATTGGTTCACGACACATGAACTGGGTTAATATTTTCCATGTTCTTTCTTCGACTAGTTATATGTGTCTTCCTGATCTCTCGATCCCCCTTCTAATTTTTCCTCTCTATTTGAACCCCCTTATTATCGAAATATCCTAAGCTTATTTCTTAGGTATATCATGAGGAGGTTGAAATTGCGGTTTATATCCACGACTTGTTCTTCAAGCCTTGAAAACCTCACCTCTGTAGGATCACAAGGTTCGTTTATAGATTCGTTGCCCATGATTAGGGTTTTACGATTTTCTGCCTCATCAATTGTTAGGTCCCTATAATACTAGTGATTCCCCCATTAATATTGTAATTGTAGCCCTTATTGTTATTGTTGTTCCCCTATTTCCCCATATTGTTATTATTGTGCCCCATATAATCGCACTATTGTTATTGTTGTGCCCTTATATTATTATTGTTATGTTGACTTTGATTATATTGTGACCCCGTAGACTCCAATATATAGAAATAAGGTTTTATCATTTGTATCATCTAAGAATTGTTCATTTGTATAATGTAAAGGAGGTTTCCCCCTCAAATAGGCTGATTTCTAAGGCGTTGATCTTTCTTTTCTATCTTTTCGAGTTGGTTTCCTAACATTTGGTATTAGAGCTTTGGATTCTAGGTTTTGTTGCTCCAAACGGGTCATCATGGATTTTTCACTATAAATTTGTTTATGTGTCGTTTTAGAAGCTAAAACAAAAACCCATTTGAGAAGAAATCGTTTTGAACCTCAGGTCAGAATTTTAGATCTTGTATCACTATATGTTCAGAGACATGATCTAAGGAAGTTAGGGTTTTTGCAAACTCTCGAATTACATTCCAAATAGGTGACCTTGGGAAAAAAATCATAACATTCTCTCTGAACATCAGATTGAAATTTCGTAAGAAATTACAAAAAGAGGACGGACTGTAGTTTTTTGCGTATCCTTTTTAGATCCAAAGGTCGAAATAGTGACACGTGGCACGTCGTAGAAATTCACTCTACTGGAAAATTATATAATCAAGTCATCTTGGTATATTGTGTTGGAAATAATATTGAGAGGGGGGGTTGAATAAGTAAGTCAATTATTTTTCATTTCACAATCAGATTTGTATATGCTACTTCAGTTAGTGAAACCTATGTATATACGCAACTGTAGTTAAGGAAACTAGTGTATAACCTACAAACTTATAATTTAGTTAATTCTTCATATGTTGATCATTAATCCGTGCATCAAAACCATATAAACAGTAACCAGCTACAGTAAAAACAAAGTAGACAATCCCACACAAGAACACAAGATATAAGGTGGAAACCCAATGTGAGTGAAAACCACCTGCTACAATTTGTCTCTATCTTCTTTTAATAATAAGAAACTTCTTTTTACAATGTTTCTGTATTGGTGCAGTCTTATACCAGTACGTAGGCCCTTACCTTCAGAAGGCTACAACCTTCTCTCTTTCTCCAGTTTCTCATGGAAGTGAGCTTCAACCCCCTTAGCTCTTGTACTAGCTGATGTGTTTACTAATACGTAGGTGCTGACCTACAGAAGGATACAACCTTCTCTTTTCTTCCAGGGACCTCATTTCATAAATTTTCAGACTAGATCCATCAATAACATCAATCAAACTTTTGCATCAACCAATCTCCTTGTACCAACCAAACTGAATCACAAATCTCTTCTCTGAAAGCTGTAACCAAAATACTGTACTAGTAACCGGAACCTAAGCCAGAACTCAAAATACTGTAGCAGCAAAACAAAAGTAGCTAAAGCATATTCTATGAGATATACATTACTTCAATGTGACAAACCTGTGTGCATACGCACTCTTCCCAAGACCAACCTGCATATACACTGTTTTGGAATGCCGAACCAGCGTGTATACGTGCCTTTGATATACTGAACCTGCGTACAGATTTGTAAAGGACGATTTAACCTTTGAAATTAATCAGGCATCAGTTATACCCAGATCATCAAATCTACAGATTACGATATGCTCCAATAATAAAAGACCAAAACCACACAAAGATATTTCTCTTCAAGTTTTAAGATCTTGACCCATCAATAGAACTTATCCTTCATCAAGCGCTCAGGTTCCTCCTTGATTCAGATCCAGCTATGCAATATAACCCAATGACCAGTGGTCTAGATCTTGCTCTTCATTAGATATTCAATGCTTGAGTGCCTTTGCCTAAAGATCTCCTCCTTTTATAGTCTTAGGCCTTACTCAATACCATGGTCCAAAACCACTTAGAAGCAATACCTTGAACCAAATACATGGGGTCAACGCTTCAGACAAGATACCTTGGACAAATACCATGGGTCAAAATACCAAGGACCAAATACCATGGACCAAAACCAAGCTTTCCAACTTGTATGCACTTTTTCTTGCATGAAAGTGCATGCATATGTATATGCACCTTTTGATCATCTAACCCACGTGTATATGCACCTCGGTCAAAGGGAACCTGCATATATCTCAGTTTCCTTCATTTTGAGAGCCTGAACTATGATCTATCATTTGAGTGAGTTGCCATCAAGGATAACACATGTGTCATAGTGCCAAACCTTTGTCATAATGCCAACATATTGGGCATAACTCTTTCTTGGAGAATCAAATTTTGATCAGACTACTGATATTGGAAAGAGGACTCAGAGTGATACCATAAGAAGAAATTTCAAACCTGGGAGATCCGAAATTATAGAGATATAATAGATTCAATATCGAGCTTCTACAAAGCGAAAAGAAAGTGTGTATTCTTTTTAAAATTTTCATATGTTTGGGATGAAGAATTAGTTAGAAGTTCAAAGGGCATAGTGAAGCATAATTATCATTAATTGATGCCCCGAAGAAAGAAAATGAAACACCTAGTAAGAAAAATAAAAGCTCTAGCATGAATCATGAAGAAGAGGAAGAAATGCAACATGATATATCAAAATTACGAGACCAAGTGCAAAAAATTTCATTCTCACAAAAGGTAACAGAAGCTAAGATTAATGGTTTAAGGAAAGGCGTGGAAGCTAAGATGAATGAATGGCATGGAAGCTAATATAAGTGGTGTACAAGTTAAGATAGATGGCATGGAAGCTAAGATGGATGGCGTAGAAGCTAATATGGATGGCATGGAAGCTAAGATGAATGGCATGGATGCTAAGATGGATGGTATAGAAGAAAAACTGAAAGGCGAGATGGAAGATTTGAAGATAGATTTGACAAAGTTGCTACAAGAAATGCTTACTAATGGTGAAAGGGTAGTAAAGGAAACTCATGATGAGAACAAAAGAAATGTTAATCATGATTTCATAGACTCTAACGTTGGATTGAAGACCCACCATGTTCCAAAGATCAATATGAGGAAGTTTGATGGCAAGGATCCCATAACATGGATACTATAGATGGAGCAATATTTCGATCTCCATAATGTGAAAAACACACAAACGGTATGCATTGCAGCTTTATATTTGGAACCAAATTAGTTTGTATGGTATCGATGGCTTTGCTCTCATAAAAAAATTGTCCCTTGGGCAATTTTTACGGAAGAAATGATAGCACAATATGAGGATACATAAAGCGACACTTTTTTTAGCCAATTTATAAACCTCAAACAAAAGGGTTCAACGATGGAGCACATTGAGCACTTCCAAAAACTGAATATAAGGGTAAAAGATATTCTAGAGGAGCATAGGATTAATGTGTTCATAGGGACTTTAAAGGATAACATCCAACATGAGGTTCACCTTTGGGAACCTAACTCATTGGAGAAGGCATTTAGGTTGGCAAGAAAAATGGAAAGCAAAATTGTGGCAACAAGGAAGCCTACCACTCACACCTATAAGGATGGAAGTGTTGCTTCCCCTAGCCTTCCACAACCTACAAGGTTCACACCCCAACAATTGGAAGAAAAAAGAAAAAGAGTGTTTTGTTACAGTTGAGATAGAAAATACATTAAAGGTCATAAGTGTGTTGAGAAGAAAGTATTTTAAATAGATTGTGAAGAGGAGGAAGAATAGGAACAAGAAACATCAAAAGAAGAGGATATACACTAGGAAAAAACCCTAGAGAAAGAAGAAATGAATCTGACCATAACTTGTAATGCATTGGCTGGAATTACCACTCCTCATACTATCAAGATAGAAGGACATATCAAGAAGAAAAAGGTAATAGTTTTGATTGATTCGGGCAGTACCCATAATTTTATTCATTGTAATATAGCCATGGAATTCAATTGATTCCTATATCCATCACCAGAGTGTCAAGTGATGGTTGCAAGTGGAGGAACCATAAATTGCTCTGGAAAGTGCCATAATAGCAAGATATCCATGGGAGAATATGTATTGAATAGCCCGATGCTTTCCATTCCAATGGGTGGTGTTGATGTTGTACTAAGAGTCCAATGGCTACAACCCTTGGGTATGATAGCTTTTAATTTTCAAGAACTTTTCATAAAATTTTATTCAAAAGGAAAGGAATTTGAATTAAGAGGTATTGCAAGGAAACTAGGAAAGATAATCAGCTCTAATGGAATGACAAAGTTTCTCAAGAAAGAGCAAGGAGGCGTAATTGCACAATTATGTTCGCTAGAGGTTCCCACATAGAAATCATCTATTTCTCTAGATATCCAAAAAGTCTTGGACAATCATTCCAAGGTATCTGAAACTCCCAAAGGTCTCCCACCTATTCGTGATCATGATTGTGCTATTCATTTGATTCTAGGAAGTGTTCCTCCAAACATCGGGCCTTACAGATATCCCTATACCCAAAAGAGTGAAATTGAACGTATGGTTGCAAAAATGCTAGAGGCTGGTATAATTCAACCTAGTCAAAGTTCTTTCTCTGCTCTAGTAGTATTGGTGCACAAGAAGGATGGATCATGGCACGTCTGTTCGGATTATAGGGAACTCAACAAGCTCACTATTAAAGATAAATTTCCCATTCCTTTCATTGATGAACTGTTGGATGAATTGCGTGGATCAATTTACTTCACCAAGTTGGATATTCGTTCAGGATATCATCAAATTAGAATGAAGACTGAAGACATTCTGAAAACAAAATTTAGAACTCATGAGGGTCATTATGACTTTTTTGTCATGCCTTTTGACCTTACCAATGCACCTTCTATATTTCAAGGTTTGATGAATTCAATTTTCAAACCCTTCCTTAGAAAATTTGTGTTAGTATTTTTTGATGATATACTAATATATAGCAAGTCTTAGAAGGATCATGTTCAACATGTTGACAAGGTGCTCAAACTATTGGAGGAGAAACAATTATATGCAAAAAGTTCCAAATGTTTCTTTGGAGTACAAGAGGTGGAGTATCCGGGTTATATTGTATCTCATGAAGGTTTTAAGGTAGACCCTATAAAAATCAGAGCCATTAAGGAATGGAAAATCCCCACATCCATAAAGCATCTGCGAGGATTTCTTGTGTTGATAGGGTATTATCGCAAGTTTGTTAAGAATTATGGGAGAATAATAGCACCTCTAACAACATTATTGAAGAAAGATGCAATTTTATGGACTCCAAAAGAAATGAAGGGCTTTGAACATCTTAAAGAGGCAATTTACCAAGCACTGGTCTTAGTTATGCTGGACTTCACAAAAACCTTTATTGTGGAATGTGTTTCCCCGAGAAATGGAATTGGTGTTGTTTTAATGCAAGAAGAAAGACCCATTTCTTTCGAAAGCCATCCAATCAAAGGAAAGTATTTACACAAAGCAATTTATGAGAAGGGAATGTTGGCAATACGACATGCACTTAAGAAATGCCGACCCTACCTAATGGGAAGAAACTTCAACGTAAAAAAGGATCATGATAGTCTTAAATACTTTTTCGAACAAATATTATCTTCAGAAGAGCAAAAGAAATGGGTCACAAAGATGTTGGGTTATGACTTTGAAATCATATATAAAAAAGGGAAGAAAAATGTTGTGGCAGATGCACTTTTAAGAAAGGATGAGGATGTGGAAGCATTGCTTTGTGCCATTTCTATTATCCAACCATATTGGATAAACGAAGCAAGGGATGAATGGAAGAATGATGAATAAGTGTGGGCACTCATTGAAAAGTTACAACAAGATCCCAATACATCTGATACATTTAGTTGTAAAAATGATTCGTTATGGTACAAATATTGCTTATACCTATGTCAAAATTCCCAACTCAAACAAAAGATTCTTATGGAATTGCACACCTCACCCTTAGGAGGGCACTCGGGATTTTTAAAAACTTACCATGGGGTTAAGAAGGAATTTTTTGGGATGGCCTTAAATATGATATTCAAAAGTTCGTGGCGAAATGTGTGGTTTTCCAACAAAATAAAGTTGAGACAATTAAGACCTCAGGTCTATTACAACCTTTATCTATTCCAAGTCAACATTGGGAGGAGGTTTCAATGGATTTTATCATAGGTTTACCCAAGTCCGAAGGAAAGAGTGTCATCATGGTGGCAGTTGAAAAACTTACCAAGTATGCACACTTTTGTGCATTATCTCATCCATTTGAAGCCAATACAATTTCTACTGAATTTATGGAAACAATTCAAAAGCTACATGGAAACCCAAAGATTATTGTAAGCGACAAAGATCCCATTTTCACTAGAAATTTTTGGACAAAATTATTTTATTGTATTGGTACTCAGTTCATAGCTCATCTTATCATCCTCAATCTGATGGGAAACTAAGATAGTAAACACATGTTTGGAAGGATATCTTCGTTCCTTTGTATCTGATAAACAAACACAATGGGTCAAATGGTTACCTTTGGATGACTGGTGGTATAACACTTCCTTCCATACTGCAACAAAAATGACCCCATTTATGGCACTTTATGGATATCACCCATCGCCCATCAAATCATATTTAAGAGAAAATTCTAAGGTTCAAGCAGTGGATGATCACATTGAGCATCAAGAACAAGTTCTCCAACTCTTAAAGGATAACCTAGCTTTGGCATATAATAGAATGAAACAATAGGCAGATCAACATCACAACAAAAGAAGTTTTGATATAGGTGACTGGGTATTTCTACGGCTACAACCATATAAACGGATGTCCCTCAAGAAATATAAGAAGGATAATAAATTATCACCAAAATATTGTGGTCAGTACAAGGTGTTGCAAAAGATTGGTACTAGGGCATACAAATTGGAGCTTCCTACAACTTCCTATGTGCACCCAGTTTTCCATGTTTCATGCTTAAAGAAGGTTATTGGTGACAAGCTCCTAGTTCAAACAATATTTCTAGAACCAGACGAGGAAGGAAAAATCATATTGGAACCTAAAGTAGTCACATAAATAAGAACTCGACAGGTGCGAAATCGATCAATTTCAGAGTATCTTGTCAAGTGGAAGAACTTACCCATTGAAGCTTCCACATGGGAGGATGAGAATTTTATATAGAAGCATCAATAACTACTAAAGCCTTGAGGAAAACACTTTTTTTGAAGGAGAGGGGCATGTTAAGTCCCTATAATACTAGTGATTACCCCATTACTATTGTCATTGTAGCCCTTATTCTTATTGTTGTGTTCCTATTGTCCCCATATTGTTATTATTTTGTCCCATAGAAGCCCACTATTGTTATTATTGTGCCCTTATATTATTATTGTTATGTCAGATTTGATTATATTGTGACCCCTTAGACTCCTATATATATAAAGGATGTTTTTTCATTTGTATCATCCAAGAATTGTTCATTTGTGTATTGTAAAGGAGGTTGCCCCCTTGAAGAGGCTAATTTCTAAGGCATTGATCTTTCTTTTCTATCTTTTTGAGCTGGTTTCATAACACCGATCTAGATCCCTGCAATCTCCACAAAATAACCAAAGAAACCCACTCTAATACCTAATGATACTTAAACTTCCATGGATATTCCACTGGACAGTTCGTCACAACAAATCTGATAATATTATATTAAAAATGTGAGATTCTACACTATTACTGTTTTATTTAATTTCTAGATCTATAAAATTAACTGTAATTAGTGCATGCATGTAAAATTAAATCAAGAAAAAAAGTAGAGAATGACAAAATAAGATCACACACACATAATACACAAGATATTATCTCTGGGAAACCCTTTTGGGAGAAAACCCAGCTGGAAGGTGAGGTCGCTTCACTCTCTTTATCTGTTTGGAAATATGGTTATAGATACAAAGAATTAATTTATGTGGCTAGCCCCTTTTCCATGAATAATGGGGGCTGACATGGCATCCTCCTGAAGTATAGGTGTGACAACAGGAAGTTCAACTTCTGAGTGGCATAAATTTTGCATATGGACTCTGATTGATGTGATTCTTACGTTGTTGGAAATATCTCTATGTGTAGAATAACATGAAAAGGTTTTGCATTTTCATAGAAATTTTTTGTCCCTAAAAAATTTCGTTTGATGCCCAAAAATGCTCCTGAAAGGTTTCAGACCCTATTTCGCCAAACTGGGTCCCACTGGTAAAAACAGTCCCGTGAGCTGATTCCTCCACTTTTTTTACTCCAAATGCATTGAGATGGATGAAAAACAATATAATGAACCAATTCGGATCATTCCTTTTGTTTGTATTCTTTTCTATCATATGATAGCTTTTGCATGAGACTGTGTTTTGTTTCTTAGACAAGCTCGGCGAAATCCAAGAGGAAGTTGTACTGCTATCAATGGTTTGTTATTTGTCTATTCCCTCTCTTTATGCGAATCTTGCATTTATTTATTTTTTATGATACTCTTATGGAAGATATGTTCGTTTCAAAGAGAGTCATAGTGAATTCCTGATGCTTTCAATTCTAACTAGTATGACCTACTCTAATCGGTCTTCTATTTTTGGTTAACCATTGTCAACTAAGTCGAGTAGAGTAAGGAGGGGAAGAAAACCTTAACTATGTCATAGGTGTATATAAATATCCTTATTTAAAGGGACAACCTCTTCTATTCTAAATAAGTCGGGATCCATATTTTGCCCCATGAACTAAATAAGTTCATATGGACAATTATTTGAGCAAATAAAAATGAAAAAAATGAAAATGAAATAAAGGGAAAAAGAAGAGAAAGGATTCCTGTGCAGAGAGGTGAAGCAAGAAACTCCACTGGGGTACTGTCCAGGCTCGTTAATAATGGAGTAATGTTTGTGTTCTTGAAATGACTCTGCCAGGGTATTGTCGAGGCCTATTGGAAGTGGAGAAACACCAGAGATGAAAACTAAGACTCTAACAATCTCTTTTACTTGTGCATTTATATAATCCTTATCCCCAATCAAAACAACTTAGTCTGACCTAGCTTGGTATGTGTGCTACCGATGAAGAGAATGGTAGGGACTATAGATTTAACTCAAACTAAGTGAGGAAGCCATGGTAATCAATGAATTGAACAACACTTTCAGAATAATGAGACCTATTTTGAAAGAGAAAAGATTCATTCATAGAGCTAGAGTTCTACCAGTGTGTCACCAATGTTGTAGCAGCTACAACTACCCTCCAAAATTTTACCTATGCTTAGATTTTAGAGCCTAACATTTTATTCATAGGAGATTATCTTGCACTACTATCAAGTATTATTGATTTGATTGAGACTTATATTTTTCACTTGTGCTTGTGTTCACTTGTTTTCACAGTTAACGGATCTTTCTAAGTTATAAGCTAACCTCCTGACTTGGTCAGACAACAGTTCTGGGCTTGCCTCCAGAAACTGTGCAATCCTTGAGAGCAAGCAACCTTGATGATGGGAGTTGCGTAGTTCTGACTAGTAGTCATCCTTGAGGACAGAAAATGTGCATTCATGGAAGGCAACCCAACATTGAGCAAAGAAATTGCGTAATCCCTCACCGAACTTAGAAACTGCACAGTGCACTGAACTGGAAAGTTGCCTAGTTCCCCATAATTACGCAATCTTTCCTGGTAGCGTGCATGGAAAGTTTCTCCGAAAAGGAAAAGAAAACTAAAGGGAAAAAACATCCCTAGGAAATAGGGATCTATTTTTAGTATCTCGAAGGAGTCAAAATGTTATTTTTAGAAGTTCCCCCCAAGTGTCCTTTTTCCTTGATTTTAGGCATGTCAGGCATAAAACCTCATTTACTCAAATCTAGTTAATCGATGCCTCTAGATCTCATTTGCACATAGGATATTGAATCTCTAGCATTCCTGAGGATATCAAAGAACCCCTTCAGTGTGGTCGTCATCACTTTTTCAGGTGAGTTTTGCTTTTATTGTCTTTTGTTGCTTTTTTGTCACTTTTTGTCATTTTTCTTGTGTGAGTGTTCTTGTGCTTATTTCTCTTCATGGTTTCTCAAGGTTCAACGTATTTGAACTTGTATAAGTTTTTTTCTAATTTTTTGTTTCCTTTCACAAGTGTCGCATCAGTTTTCCTGTTTTTGCACGGATGGTCGTTGTTGCAGTGACTCTCCCCACATACTTGATTTTCCTTATGTTTGAATAGTTTATGCACTTGATCCACATTGATTCATTCATACTTAGATAGTTTCACACTCAAGTTCACATCATGGAACACTTTTGCTCGTTTTTCACACTTCCACCGAGTAGATTTGCACTTGCTTTGGTAGCGTATCCAATCCCTATGAAAGCAACTTTAGCTGCAAAAGCAAAGAGGAAATAGAAGATATAAAGAGTAGAGTGAAGGAAGAGAGAAAAGAAAATCTTGTAGGAAGCATAACAAAGATTGAAGCAACTAGAACAAGAACTGAAGGAAGAGCAAGATTTGAGGAGGAAAGAACAAGAAGAGAAGCAGAAGTAGGAAGAAGAAGAACGGAAAGATGCAATGGAAAAAGAAACAATGCTGATTCAAGTTGAAGAAAAAGAAAAAAAACCAATGAGCAACAGAGGGAGAAAGTTAACAAATGCAGGACGGGAGCTTGCTTAGCTTATTGAAGATTTCATTGAATTTATGGACATGGAGTTGGGACCAGAGCTGCAGGATGAAGATATTGATCTGATGCTTAGTGCACCATAGGTCATCACTTAGTCTCCAACCACAGGGTTATCTCAGAGTGCAGACAACAACGTAAACTTTGAAACGGGAATTGATATGATTACCCGTTTTGTTGAGGTAACAAAAAAGTCAACCGATTTTGAAAAGTGGTGATGTAGAATACATATATTTTTTTTCGGAGCATATTTCTGACACTTTAAATTTTCTTATGTATCGAATATAGATTTTTTTTAAATGTTAGTGATTTTCATGTTGATTTTGAAACTTGTTGATGTAGCATCAACCCCTTTTTAGAGGGCTTATTTTTTACACTTTATATTTTCTAATAGTTATGGATATATTTTTTTTTTAATGTTACATTTTTTGACACTTTAAATTTTCTTATGTCCATTTTTTTTTAAATGTTGACTACTTAACAAATTTTATAGTTGTCTTATTTCTCTTTTTTAAAATGTTCATTACTTAAAAAACAACTATATATATATATATATATATATATATATATATAAAATAAAATAAAATAAAAATTTTAAAAAAGTAAAAAAAAATTATCTTGTAAACCATAAAATTTGAAACAAAAAACATTTTTTTTTCTATAAAAACTATAAAAATAAACAAATCAAAATACAACCATTTCCAAAAACTATTAAAAAAACTAAAAAGATAAAAAATAAAAACAAACCATTTAAAAATAAATAAATAGAAATTTAACCAAAATAATTTAAAAAATCTAAAATAATTTGAAAAACAAAATTAAAACTAAACAATTTTTTTTTAAACTATTAAAATTAAATTTAAAAAAAAAAACATAAAAAAATGTAATAAACTTAAAAAATACCAGAAAGAAAAGAAAGAAAAAAAAACAATATTGGATCTTGGATGTTAGCCCTGCCTAGGTGCCCGAGGGGCACAGCCCAGGGGGGCAGAGCTGCCTCACCTTCATGGGCCCGCAACTCTGCCCACCCAGGGCCGCGCCCCCAGGCTCGCAATGTCGCTCGCACACTACTACACTCCCCGAGCCCCTGGGCAGGGCTCACTCGATTTTTTTTTATTTGTTAATAATTTTTTTAAAAGTTTTTTTAATATTTTTTTTATGATCTTAAAATCACAGTTTTAAAAATCTTAATTATATTGTTTTTTTGAAATTTGATTTTTCTTTTAGGTTTATTACATTTTTTTAATGTTTTTTTGAATTTTTAAATTTAGTTTTAATAGTTTTAATTTTTTTTTTAATTATTTATGTTTTTTAAGGTTTATTACCATTTTTTTTTATGTTTTTTTGAATTTTTAAATTTGGTTTTAATAGTCTTTATTTATTTATTTATTTTAATTATTTAAGGGCTTTTCTAATTTTCTAGTTTTTTTTTTGGTTTTTTAAATAGATTTTAAAAATGGTTGTTTTTTTTTTTTTTTTTTTCTTTTCTAGTTTTTATAATTTTCTATTTTGCTTTTTTTTTTTCAAATATTTCAATTTTTTTCAATTTTTTTTTTTAGGTTTTTTTTTTTTTTAAATCATGTTTTTGTTATGATCTATATATATATATAGATAGATATATGTTGTTGTTGTTTTTTTGTTTTTTGTTTTTTGCTAATTCTTATCTTTTATAGGTTAATTTTGTTTTTTTTTTGTGTGTTTTATATATTTGATTTTTTTTGTCTTTTTTTAAATTTTATGTTTTTTTTTTTTAAATATATATATATATATTTTTTTTACTTTTTTTGTTTTGTTTTTTTCATTTTTTTGTCTTTTTTTTTTTTTTTTTTTTTTTTTTTTTTATTATTCTTTTGAAATTTTAATGTTTTTCGGAGTCATGATAAAAAAAAAAAAAAATTACGCCTTTTTTTCAAAATATTGAAAATTTACCCTGAAAAAAAAAATAAAAAAATAAAAAATAGACATTATTTCAACATCAACACATCAACACTTTTCGTTTTCAGGGTGTTTTCTGCACATCTTTTGCACAAAAAATCGGTTTTCACTGTCATTTTTAAAACATGTTGAAAGTTTACCCTAGTAAAAATAAGCGTTATTCTAGCATCAACACTTTTAATTTTTAGCACTGTTTTTCATGTTTTTTTGGGGTTTTTTTTGCTAGAGTTCCCCTCTTGAGTTTATAGTTCCTATTTCAAAGTTTACATTGTTAGAAGGGGATGTTGTTCCTCTTGATGATGATCCGGTAATGGACTTGTACAATCTGTCTTATGATGAATTCCAAAAGAGAATTGTACAAGCATGGAGAAAGCATTTTCTGGATGATCATGCATCACCTGCATTCACGAGAGAGAGAGTGATAGTGGCAAACACCAACAAGAATCCAAATACCAATTGCCGAAGCCAACTTGGCCTTTGTAGGCATAGAAATATCAAACACTCATTATTTGATGGATGATAATAAGCAATTGGCACATAACTTACAGGCTTCCGACAAGAGACAAAACAACTCTATGCAGCAGCACAAAACACAATCTCTGCATAGGTCTACTTGGAGGAAATGAGAGCAGAGATACTTGGTGAAGTATCAACACTTAGAGAGAACATGAGGGGCCTCTATGAGGAGCTCATAACCATACATAAGGCATTTTTTCACTTGCATGGTTTGTAGCAGCAGAGCAGAGACTTCGTCAAAAGGAATGTGAAAACTGCCATCACTGTCGTGCAAAAATGGGAAATGCGATACAAAGGGCCACCACTTACTTTGGTAAATAAGATGAAGCCACAGGCAAAGTTTTTTTAATATTTTTTTTATGATCTTAACATCGTAGTTTTAAAATTTTTAATTATATTGTTTTTTTTAAATTTGATTTTTTTTAGGTTTATTACATTTTTTTAATGTTTTTTTGAATTTATAATTTTAGTTTTAATAGTTTTAATTTTTTTTTTAATTATTTAAGTTCTTTTTAGGTTTATTACCATTTTTTAATGTTTTTTTGAATTTTTTAAATTTGGTTTTAATAGTCTTTAATTTTTTTTTAATTATTTAAGATATTTTCTAGTTTTTTGGTTAATTTTCTAGTTTTTTTTTTTTTGTTTTTTTAAATAGATTTTAAAAATGGTTGTTTTCTTATCTATTTATTTTTCTAGTTTTTATAATTTTCTATTTTGCTTTTTTTTTCAAATATTTCAAATTTTTTCAATTTTTTTTTTTTTACATTTTTTTTTAGGTTTATTTTAAAGCATGTTTTTTGTTATTATATATATATATATATATATATATATATATATATATATATATATTTGGTTTTTTTTTGTCCTTTTTTTTTTTTTTTTCTTTCTTATATTTTATAGGTTAATTTTGTTTTTTTTTGTGTGTGTTTTATCTATTTGATTTTTTTTTGTCATTTTTTAAATTTTATGTTTTTTTTTTAATATATATATATATATATATATATATATCTATATATATATATATATATATATTACTTTTTTGTTTTTTTTCGTTGTTTTAATTTTTGTTTTTATTTTTAAATTTATGTTTTCATTATTCTTTTGAAATTTTAATATTTTCCTGAGTCATGATAAAAAAAAATTTACACCATTTTTTCAAAATGTTGAAAATTTACCTTGAAAAAAATTAAAATAAAAAAATAAAAAATAAAAAATAGATGCTATTTCAACATCAACACATCAACACTTTTCATTTTCAGGGTGTTTTTTGCACATTTTTTGCACAAAAAATTGGTTTTCACTGTCATTTTTAAAACATGTTGAAAATTTACCCGAAAAAAATTAAGTGTTATTCTAGCATCAACACTTCTCATTTTTAGCACTGTTTTTCATGTTTTTTTGGGGTTTTCTGGCTAGAGTTCCCCTTTTGAGTTTATAGTTCCCGTTTCAAAGTTTACATTGTTAGAAGGGGATGTTGTTCCTCTTGATGAGATCCGGTAATGGACTTGTACAATCTCTCTTATGATGAATTCCAGAAAAGAATTGTACAAGCATGGAGAAAGCATTTTCTGGATGATCATGCATTACCTGCATTCACGAGAGAGAGAGTGATAGTGGCGAACACCAACAAGAACTCAAATACCAATTTCCGAAGCCAACTTGGCCTTTGTAGGTGTAGAAATATCAAACACTCAGTGTTTGATGGATGATAATAAGAAATTGGCACATAACTTATAGGCTTCTAACAAGAGACAAAACAACTCTACGCAACAGAACAAAACACAATCTCTTCATAGGTCTACTTGGAGGAAATGAGAGCAGAGATACTTGGTGAAGTATCAACACTTGGAGAGAACATGAGGGGCCTCTATGAGGAGCTCATAACCATACATAAGGCATTTTTTCACTTGCATGGTTTGCAGCAGCAGAGCAGAGACTTCGTCAAAAGGAATGTGAAAGCTGCCATCACCGTCGTGCAAAAATGGGAAATACGATACAAAGGGCCACCACTTACTTTGGTAAATAAGATGAAGCCACAGGCAAAGTTGGAGAAAGCAAGAGTTCGAATGTTTATTCAGAACAACGAGAAGCTCACCCTATTTAGTGGAAAAATTCAGGCCTCATATGTATGGTTATACAACAGTTTGGATTTCATGGTGAGAACCCACAAGATCGCATCAGTAAGCTCACTCACCATAGCTAAGCACAAACTTCAAGTTAGGCAGGATCTTGAAAAGTATTTGGAGTAGCTGAAACAAGCTACCACCAAGGAGGATTTGGGGCTAAACAGACAAAACATTAAAAATTACATTGGTGTTCCTGATAAGATCAAAAGAATGTTTCTCCTAGTTGAGAAACAGGTTAATATTGGCTCTAAGTCATAGTACCTAAATGCTATGGAGGCTAGAGTCCATTTCGAACCGAACACCATCACGCAATTTGGGGATGTCATCATACAATACCAAGCTTGGCACCAATATGTGACCAAGAAGCATCAAATGGAAGTTTCTAAGCTAGAGTTTCCCCAAACTCAAGCATCATAGTGTTGTGTCTTGTTAGGCTGTCAAGTTTTCTCTACCCCATTTTGTCTTATATGGGTACAAGTGTAAAATGTATTATTTGTAATTATGTTGTAAGTAAAATTCCAAGTATCAATATTGGAATATGAAGAGCCATGATGTAATGTAATGTGTATTTCCTTAAAGAAGTTGAAGAGTCATGAGGGTAGTCTAAAGGTCACAAAGGGGAGTTGAAGAGTCACCCCCTCCTGTTATAAATAGAACCTCATAACTCATGTAAAGGGATTTCAAGAGCCAAGATTTTGGCTAGGCTTAGGCTTAGAAGGAGCTTGAGAGTATCGTGAAGAGCCTTGGCTTCTCCGTAGTGTAAAGTGAGTATACTTCTTTGGATGACAAAGTGTTCTTGAATTTAATGTTCCACTAATGGGGCTAATGGCCCGTCAATGGTGTATGTATGAACATAACTTTCACTTATAATAAAATCGGGGCCAACATAGTTTCATGCATATGTTGTGAATATAGTAGGACTATAGGCTTGTTGTATTTGCAATGTACACTATTTAACTTAGGCTTATGATTATGAACCATTTCGTTTGCATTTGTATGAATCTTGTTGAATGCATGTTGTTGTACTAATTCATCACTTTAACTTGTGGACTATTCCACATCTTAGATTGTGATGTCATTATGCTCGTGTGTTCCTTTCTAGTTGCATACTATTATACAGTTCCAAGGGGAAAACTTCCTTTTCCCTTCATGTGTTGGAACCTTCATGCATCACACTTGACTCTTCGTAGGGTCACACACTTTCTCTCATGCAAAGTTATCATACTTCAATCTGCACGTTTTCGTAATCAAGGCATAACTTTACCACCCACGGTTTGGACTCTTACTCCAAATAATGTGAGGTCTAGTTGGGACTTCATATCGGGTAGATCCCCTGAATGTTAGCGAGTCCAACACCATTAACAAGTTGGTGATAGGTGTGCTTCTAGAAGAGTGATATGTCAATTCTATGTACATGTCTTAACCATGTATTTTCTTCATGAAGCTTTGTATATGTATGGAACTTCATTGTATATTGTTGGTAAAATTTAGTTGGAGTCCATCAGGTGTAGTCTATTACACTTGGAAAGGAGGCTTATTGAGGAGAAGTGGATGGGTTGCTACAAAAACTAAGAGAGTGTGGTTGCAACTCCATTACATGCTTAGGGGGAGCATGTTAAGTTTCAAAGATTGCATGGCATTGGCTAGAGACATGTTGGCAGTTGTGTTCCTTGTGTGAAATGCTTATAATGTCGGAGAGACATCTTTGGTTTGCATCAAAATCATGTTGAGTATGACAAGGGTAGTATTTCTCTCATTTGACACATTTTTGGAAATGTTGGTATTTCCCTTTTCCATTGGTATCAAAGGGGGAGATAATTTGGCATGTATGGAGGTTAGTTAGATCATCTTCTAAGTTTTGGAGAGTGTATGGAGATTATCCTCAGATGTTGGAGAAAAGTTTGAGGTTGACATCTGTTAGAGTCGGTCTGGTCAGCCCTCCGTCAGAGATCAAAACTCTTTGTGCATTTCAACTTTAGGTGTCACACTCCATTCACTCAACTACATTCCGCTAGGGGCATGCCATGATCTGATGGAGAATGTCATGCTAATCATTTCCCTTCATGTTTGGCTCCTGCTGACTCAGGTCTTTTGTTAATAATCACCAAATTCCATGACAGTCAAGGTCTGGTCCTTTACAGGACAAAGGTCAATTTCTATGTTTGGGTCTAGGAATTCATCAATTTGGTCTTTGAAACATGTCCAGTATAGCCATGCAGGCCAGAGGGAGGCCCTTACACAGCTATGGTTCAGAGAGCTTCATCGTCATGTGGATAAACTTCGACTCTTCTTCAAAACTCTGTTTTGAAGAAAAGTCAAATAGTGTCATTTATGACAAAATTTTCCAAAAAATCGCCAGTTGACTTTTTCAGATGCAGTCATGGTTTCCGTGGCCAAATGCCCTGTCATATAGTCCCTGCAAAGATGTGCCTTTAATTTCATCATTTGAGCCAAAATTTCAAAGGAAAATTGAAAATCAGTGTGTTTTAAAGTCAGTGAAAAAGTGCAAAACACAACATTAGAAAATGGGTTTTCAAGGAAGAAAAAATTAAACCCATCTCTTCCAAGGCTATATATACATGTTTTTATCCAAATCAAGGGCATTGTGCTATTACAAGCTTTGGAGAGACATTGCAAAGGTGTGAGGGCGAAATCGTGAGTGTTTGAGTGAGTGGGAGCTGGTTTTAGAGGGCGCAGCGCACATACCTAGGAGCGTAGTGCACACAGAGAGCGCGACACACATGCAGCATGCCCCCAATTCAAATTTTCTAAGGGCGCGGCGTACACAGACCAGGGGCCGAAAAACATTGCCAAACCACTCCAAATTTTGGTGAATGCTATCAAATCGAGAGATTTTCAGAGCAACTACCAGCTTCATTGGAATCAAAGGGCAACATAAAACTCAGGGTACAAACAACAGTAATGGCATCCAAAGTTTCATCAGAATATGAGGAAGAGACTCATAGTGATACAGCTTCAGGAGAGAGGGCCCACAGGAGACATCACCAGAGTGGCAAACATCTTAGAGATGAGCCAAACACCCTCACCGAGTTGCAGGCATGCCCTCTTGCTATGTCTTGTTTCCAGCAATTAGCATGTTTTGAATTTTGTCAAAGGGTGGAAAATGTCAGAGTTCATCATGAGTTGGCCCGTCTTTTTTCACTTCACCTACATGGACGACAGTCTATCTTGGCTGGGGTCACTTTCACATTGACACCCGAAACCATATCAGTGGCAACAGGCATACCAAACATTGGAGAGTAGTGGCATAAGAAGAAGAAGGTGGAGAGGCATCATTATGAGTCTTACATCAAGGGCAGCTGTTTGAGCCACCTCACGAGAGTTTTTCCATTCAGCATTTTGAGAGATGAGTATGCCCCGCTCATGAAATTGATCATGAAGTACTTCAGTTGTGAGGGGAGGTTTTCTCGCCTTTATGCCTATCACATCAGGCTGCTCATGCACTTTACCAGGGTGTGGATGATGAACCTCCCATTTTTCATCTACGGGAACATAGAGAGGATGAGAAATTTCATGCAGCACAAGACCCCTCAACAGTGTTTATCACTTTGCCCTTATCTGGATTTTGGAGGACCATCAGTTGGGATTGCAGGGTATTGCTTGGGAGGACTTCATCTCCCGTGACTTTTTTAGCGCTCCACAGGTTGTTTCAGAGGCAGAGCATGAGATAGGGGGCCCATCTCATCAGTATGAGTGACATGAGACTGCTATTATGCCAATATACATCACCTATCAGAGAGGCAGTAGACCCTTATTTGCAGCAGCAAAGCGAGTGTTATCTCCACCCAGGGTGGAAGGGGCCTTGCTTCTGACATCAGCATCACAGGAGCAGGGTAAGGGTAAGGAGCCAGTGCAGGAGGAAGGGCTATCAGGTGATCAAGAGACCGAGTTTGTTCTCCTCCAGGATGATGAGACAGATGCAGAACCAACAAATGCGGAGCTTACAGAGATCATCCAGGAGCAGTAGTCAGTGATTGAGCCCTTATCCCTTGACTTGGAGAGGGCCAAGTGGAACATGAATTACCTGGAGCATAGAAACAAATAGCTTGAGGACCAACAGACAATCATGGAGCTGCAAAACATTCGTGAGCATCGCCAAGCTGCTCAAAGAAGAAGGGTTGTGCTCACATCTTTGGAGCAAGAAATCAATGAGGATCGGGAGGCCAACCTTGAGAGGGTCAACATGCATTTGGAGAGGCTGCTGGAAAAAGCTGACCAGGACCTTGCTCTACTGATACATATGGCTTTTCATTACAGGGTGCGAAACATGAGTGCACAGCCCCGGATAAGGAACTTGAAGGCAAAATTGAGGAAAGCAACAAGAAGAGCAAAAAGGGAAAAAGAGAAAGATCAGCATCGAATCTTGGTTGAGGCTTCCTTGGCCCATCATAACACCCCATATAGATCCTCCGGCCCAAATTTCAAAAAAATTGGAGAAATTTTGGTCACTTGGTAATTTTTTGGGTAAAAAACAGGGATTTTCTCCCTGTGCGTCGTGCCACTGGCGCGACGCTAAAATTCTAGAGCTCCAAATGAGGAATGGCTTGTAGTTTTGGATTCAGCAAGGAAAATTACGACTGCTGGTGTCCGGGCAAGAGATTTGGGCAAGATCTGGGTCTCCTAAAGGTCAAAAAACACCCAAAAATGGCCTCTTTGCCACTTTTTTGACACACAGAAAGCAGTCTTGGGAGAATGGAGATTTGGAGGGGCAAATGAGCACCAAATTTGAAAATTCTAGTTGGGTTAGAAAGCAGATAGGACAAGCTTTCAAGAAATCCCACTTGGGCACATTTTGGACACATGAAAGTGCCCCAAAACAGGCCCCAAAGTAGCACGACGCAAAGAAAAAATGGCGCGGCGCACAGAGGAAAAAATTGCCAATTTGCTTCCGTTTCGTGAAATTTTAGTTCGCGACTTCTCCATGTGGGCCCGCTCATCTACACTTCAATTTTTTGGCACCAAAGGTAGCATTTAAAGAGTTTTTTCTCCATATTGGCTTCTATCCAAGTGGCGAAGGAAGGCAAACGGTCACCCCAAGCCAAATGTCATGTTTGTAGCGCTGCACCTGTAGCTGATGGTTGGCTCTCCATCTCCATTTTGTAATGATTTGAGTAACTCCCCAACCCTTGGGCGTTCTATCTCTTCCTCACACATTCTATATATTGTATGAAAGTTATTTGCAAAGGGTTGGTTGGCTTGTAACTTCTGGGAGACTGTGGGAAAGAAATTTTGTTTCTTCACTGTGTATTTTTGACAGAGAATTAATGAAAGGCAGTGGCTCTGTTTCATGAGATTCTTGTGGTTGTGATTGTAGCAAATGTGTCTCTTAAGTTTTCATATGTATTTCGTTATGTTTCATAATTCAATTCATGTTCATTTCCAGTGAAATTTTCTGAGTGAGATTAGGTAGAATTCAATTTTATTGCTCTGCCTGTGGGAAAATTTCATGTTCAGTGTTATTCTTCTGTTGAAAAGGATTCATGTCACTATGCCCTTTTCACTTTCTTCAGCAATCTATTCATGTCGCGGTACCTCAAACTAAATTGTTACATTTCCCCGCCTACCTTGCCTCACGGAATAATCTGTGCCTTTGTATTAAATTCTTTGTTCTTTGTTGAGCACCAGTCCCATAACATCCCAGAAATTCGGTCATTCATGAAAATTGTTTTCAGAATCCCTATTCACTTACTAGCCTAAGGTAAATATTGCATTGTAAGTCATCTCAGACCGTTTTCAATCATCTATTCACTGAGCGTGACTCGAAGAGAGCCCTCTCCTGCTCTGGTAGGGCTAGCTACCAGACTGAGCGTGGTTTGTGGTTACCTTAATTTTTGCCTTCCTTCAGCCTAAGGCAGATTTAGGTGCTAACATAGTGGCGACCATACTGGGGAGTGAATTGAAATCAAATCCCCTTATTTCGTTATAATTCTAAGCTTCCGGATGATGAGCTTAGGATTGGAAAGGTTGAGTAAGTTGGTTATGTCCTGTGATTTTTCTCAATAGCACGCTGGCTTAGAGACGATATACCAGAGCTAATCCAGACCCAGATCCTCCTCATATCTACGAAAAGCCCAATTTGATTCCAAGACTCCTTTGTCAAGAAAGCACCATAACTCCCGTGTTTAAATCCCATTCATGTCCTGACATTTTTGAGTATCTTGAAGAGCTTGAGTTTGACGAACGGTTTGAGATATCATTGTTTGAGTCTAAATCTGAAAGGGTTGTTGATTATACTGTCCCCAATCTGTAATTTCTTGTAGACCTCGAAACAGAAAGAGCTAATAGGTTAATTGATAATTACATTGCAACACAGCCCCAAACTCCAATTGCAAGCCCCTTGCAAACTGTGCACACTCCTCCAACACCTCCAAGGCCAAATCCACCAAGAATGATGGCTACCCGTTTTTCTCCCCTTGTTCTACCCCAAGTTCTAGATGACATGCCAACGGATTATCAAAGTAAAATCCCATTTTTTGATGGCACTCCTAACAGCATTACTGCTTAGCAACATGTAGACAAAATGACAGACTTCTATGAACTTCATGAGATTGATGCAGAGAATGTGGCAATGAGGCTCTTTGTACAGACATTTGCAGGTGATGTGAGGAAATGGTTTAGAGGTTTGCTGGCAGCAAGTATCACTACCTTGGCTGAACTACAAAGACAATTTTTGAACCGGTGGGAAGTGAAAAAGAATCCCCTTCAAATTCTAGCCGAATATGAACAAATCAAACAGAACGTTGGTAAGTCAGTCCAAGACTATTGTGTTAGATTTAATGCAGTCTATAACGAAATTCCAGATCATCTAAAGCCACCTGTGGGACTAGAAATGATGAAGTTTCCAGATGGTTTTGATGCTGACATGGCGTACCAGTTAAGAGAGAGAGAACCAGCCACAATGGAAGACATGCAGAAAATTGTGGTCAGCGTTGAAGCAAATCTGTCGTCCAAAAGAGCTAGAGCGAAAGCAGAGAAGAAAACCACTATGAAAGAAGAATCTTCTTCAATGGATCAACTTCTCGAAAAGGTAGAGCAGATGCTTGAAAGAGTAAAACTTGACAAGCCAGAGCCACAAGTCAGGAATCCTAACTTCCGTGGCCAGCAGCAGCCACAATATAGAATAAGACAGAGAGATCAGCGAACTCAAGAGCAGACAGCACAACAGCCGGTACAAACACCTTTGCAGCAGAATTTTGTGCATGGACCGGAGTCAGATGAGGACGGGAATGTAATAGGTGAATAAAACCACCTCTTTACTCCAGATGAGCTGCCTACTTACATTACCGAAGAAGAAGAATGTACCGTGAATTCAGCTGCACACCAAGACACTGATTTTATTCTAGCTAGCGACACTGTGTTGGAAGAAGAATCAGAAGAATATCAAAGGGGATATATGAATGCTTTGTCCACACAACAGCAGCAATATTCACTTAGAAACAGAGATGTGCCGGCCAAACCAATTCAGAAAAAGAAGGAGGTTGAAACAACAAAAAATGATTCATCAGCTACACAAAGAAAAGGAAAGGAGGCGGTTGGTCCAGAGAGCAGCAAATCAAAATCAGCAGAACAATCACAACAACAAGCCACATCAAAAGAAAAGGAAAGGAAAGAGATCCCAGTCAAAGAGGTAGAAAAGACTCCCGCTTTTAGCTTAGAGAATGAGATTTCTAAGTTAAAGGTATCCATCCCCTTGACTGAAATAATGAAGAACAACAGTTATAGAGGATAGATTTCTAAAATGTTGAATTTTGACCCAATGTCTGACATGGTAAATGTAGAAGATGATCAACCTGAAATGATTTTTGGACCAGCATCGAATGGTGAGTCTCCTGATAGTGATGTGCCACCCTTCTATATCAGTTTACGATTGCATGATTTTGTGTTACACAATGCCATGTTCGATTTCGGAGCTTCTCACAATCTCATGCCCAAGGCTATCATGGATAAGCTTGGTCTGGACATCACCCGGCAATATCATGATCTCTATTCATTTGATTCCAGCAGAGTAAGATGTATAGGACTCATCAAATACCTGGTTGTGAGTTTGGATCAGCTTCCTATGAAAAATGTTTTGATGGATGTGGTGGTAACAGATATTCCTCCAAGGTTTGGCATGCTTCTTTCCAGGTCTTGGGTAGCGAAATTGAAAGGGACACTACAGCTGGATTTCTCCTATGCAACAATCCCAATGTTTGGACAAATGAGGAAGTTATATTGAGAAAAAAAAATGAAATATATGATCACAAGCAAGGAGAAACCTATAAATCATCCTATTAACTATGTACATACATATTTAGACTCTTTTGTTTTGTTTTTAGATAGTTTAAATGATATAGATAGTTAGATAGTAGAAGTAGACAACATTCTGAAAATAACAGAAAATTTCAGAGAAATTTTGAAGAAAGAAAGACAAGAAAAGCAGGAAAAGGTTGGGCAACCAGCTGAAAGTAATGGACAGCAACAGACAAGGCACGGCAAACAGATTTCCAGCACTTACAAGAGGAGGAGGAAGGTCTGTGGACCATGGATTTCGATGGAGCAGTAGGAAATGATGGCACTGGAATTGGAATTTGGGTACCTAGTCCTTTCTTCGCCCCAAACAAAGTGCCTAGCAGTGTGAGGGTTTGCTCTTACAAGCTAGCCTTTGAGTGTTCAAACAATGAAGCTGAGTATGAAGCTCTGATTGCTGGCCTGAAGATTCTTAGAAAGCTGAATGCAAAAAGGATTTCGGTATATGGCGACTCCGAATTGGTAATAAAGCAGGTCAGAGGTGAGTATCAAGCAAAACATCCTAGGATGCGGGCCTATTGTAATGCAATTTTAGACATCTTGAAGTTATTTTCAGAATACACCTTGACATGTGTGCCTCGTATAAAAAATAATATCATTGATGCTCTTGCCAAGGTAGCAAGCAGTTTGAAGATCCCCATGAACTCCAACAATAAATTTGAAATCCATGCCAAGCATCGTCCAACCATTCCAGACAATCAACGATATTGGCAAGTGTTTCAAGATGATGAGGAGATTAAGGATTTTCTGCTAAACAAAGGCAAGTTCAAAGAAACCTCAATTGATGTAGAAAACGATGAGGGCAAAGGGAATGGTACAGATGAAGTGCAGATCAATGAAATGGACATGTTGCAGCTGAAAAATAACATCATTCCTAAAGGCTTGATACCTCTAGAGGAACATTTTGATCAGGATGATGTAGCCCACAAGCCAGCATTGCAGCCAACGGAGAAGGGTGTAGAAGAGGTCAACATCAGTACAACTACCAATCCAAAGTTGGTAAAATTGTCTAAAGCATTACTGCCAAAGATTAAGGACAAATACATCAGTTTGATGGCTTCATTTGCAGATGTGTTTTCTTGGGACAATTCTGATTTAAAGACCTATGATACCAATATTATTCAGCACACAATACCCATCAAGCCCAATCAAAAACCATTTAGACAGAAGCTGAGAAGGATAAATCCAAAGTTGCTGCCATCTATCGAAAAGGAGGTAAACAGGTTGTACAAGTCAGGTATCATTGTGCCCATCATATTTTCAGATTGGATATCTAACTTAGTGCATGTATGCAATAAGACCAGTGAGATCCACCTATGCATTGATTTCAGAAATCTAAATAAGGTCTCATTGAAGGACAACTATCCACTACCCAAGATGGACCATATACTTCAACGAGTAGTGGGGGCATCTCGTATGTCACTGCTTGATGGGTATTCCGGATATAACCAAATTTCTGTCCATGAAGATGATAGAGACAAGACAGCATTCACCACTCCATGGGGAACCTTTCACTACGCCAAAATGCCCTTCGGTTTAAAGAATGCAGGTGCCACATTTCAGCAGGTAATGGACTTGGCTTTTGCAAATCAGAAGGATGTTTTTTTGGTGGTGTACCTGGATGATTTGATGGTATTTTCCAAATCTGATGAAGAGCACATGCATCACCTAAAAATTGTCTTTCAAAAGTGCAGGAAATATGGTCTATCGCTAAATCCTAAGAAGAGCTTGTTCTCCACGGAGGAAGGAAAATTACTTGGGCACATCATTTCAAAGGATGGCATTCGTGTAGACCCAGCACATGTGCAAGCAATTCAGCAAATCGATCTACCTAGGAACAAAAAAGAGATACAATCATTCAATGGTAAGATGAATTTTCTACGTCGCTTTGTGTCTAATCTTGCAAAACACTTAAGAGAAATGACCAACATGCTTAAGAAGGAAAGCCAAGTGAAATGGATAGAGGAGGCTGTAAAATATTTCAACCTGGTCAAATTGGCCCTTTCTTCAGCTCCAGTTCTAGTTAGCCCAGACTACACTCAGGATTTCATATTGTTTTCATTTGCTTCTGAGCACACTATGGCAGCGGTATTATTGCAGAAGAGAGATGATCATGAAAGACCCATTGCATTCTTCAGCAGGGCTATAAGGGATGCAGCTTTAAAGTACAACATCATTGAGAAGCAAGCCCTGGCATTGGTGAAGGCATTGAAGGATTTCCGGGTATATATCCTACATTCTCACATTCTAGCCTATGTTCCTAATACTGCTGTAAAAGATGTTTTAGTGCAGACCGATCCGGAAGGAAGAAGAGGAAAATGGATTGCAGCCTTGCTGGAATATGATGTGGAAATAAAGCCCACAAAGCTGGTCAAAGGACAGGGGTTGGCGAAGCTAATGGCCGAATCAAACTTGCATGCCTTGGACATAAATCTGATCGCTGCCATGTCCGATGAGAATGAGGAAGGAACGTCAATTCAGGTATCTGAAATGTTTGCTTTGTCCCCATGGTATTCAGATATAATATATGTGCTGAAAAATCTGTCACCACCGCCCGGCATGACTAGAAACAAAGCGAGAACACTCAAATTGAAGGCTGCCAAGTTTTGTATTTTGAATTCTGCACTGTATTGGAAAGATCTCGGTGGCATTTTGTTAAATTGTTTGGTGGAAGAGGAGGCAAAGAAAGCCATGGAGGATTTCCACAGAGGAGAGTGTGGTGGTCACCTTTTTTGGAAGTCAACAGCGAACAAAATTTTGAGAGCAGGGTACTACTGGCCTACATTGTTTGCTAATGTGTATAAGATGGTCAAACACTGTCATAAATGTCAGATTTTTGAAGGAAAACAGAAATTACAGCCTTTTCCACTTAAGCCTATTGAGGTGAGCGCTCCTTTCCTGCAGTGGGGGTTGTATTTCATTGGGGAAATTCATCCCGCCTCTTCTGGACAACATAGATGGATCCTTACAGCGACAGACTATTTCACAAAATGGATTGAGGTAGCTCCCACTAGACAAGCTACAGACACGGTAATCATTTCATTTCTCGAAAACAACATCTTGTCTCACTTTGGTTGTCCAAACAAATTAATCACCGATAATGCAGAAGCTTTCAAATAAAAAAGGATGGTAGAATTTTGTCATAAATATCACATCATTTTGGGTCATTCAACTGCCTATCATCCGCAAGGCAATGGATTGGCGGAATCTTCGAATAAATCATTGGTCAAAATCATCAAGAAGCTGCTAGAAATAAATAAAAAGAGCTGGAATAAGAGGTTGGTCCATGCGCTTTGGGCAGATCAGATCAGTCAGAAAAAGTCCATTGGTATGTCACCGTTTGAGCTTGTTTACGGAGTTGACACAGTATTTCCTACCTCTCTTGCTGCCTCAGTGGTCAGACTTCTTCAGGAGGCCGGAAGTGAAGAAGATCCCATGCAGAGAAGGTTGAATCAAATGGTCCACTTGCAGCAAACAAGAGAAGAGGTTTTCAAGAACACATCCAAGTTGCAGGAGAAGATAAATAAAATCTATGATAGAAAAGCAAAGGCAGATAAATTTCAGTTGGATGATGTGGTGCTAAAGTGGGACGCAAGGAATGAAGAGAAAGGCAAGCACGGAAAGTTTGAAAATATTTGGAAAGGTACTTTCAAGATTGCAGCATATAGGGGTCAAAATGCCTTTCTTCTAAAGGAAATGAACGAGGAAGATTGTCCCGGAGGGCCGATCAACGGTCGGCTGCTCAAGCAGTATCACTGCTGATTTATTAACATTGCTTCCACTGTCATTGTAAATACCATTTTTATTTCAGTTTGGTTTCAGTCTGTAAAGTTAGTTTTTGAGTTATTTCAATGTCAAGTTTGAGTCAATTTCTTGGTCATTTCAGTTTCATAAATAAGTCAGAGTCCTGTGCTATTTATCGAAATGATGACTCCATAGCCCAATGGACAAAAGGCACTGTCTAGCTCCTCCAGAGATCTGTTGTTCTTGGCACCTCCAAGGAGCTACCATCCCCCATTGGAGCCAATGTTAGAGTCGGTCTGGTCAGCCCTCCGTCAGAGATCAAAACTCTTTGTGCATTTCAACTTTAGGTGTCCCGATCCATTCATTCAGCTGCATTCTGCTAGGGGCATGCCATGATCTGACAGAGAAAGTCATGCTAATCATTTCCCTTCATGTCTGGCTCCTGCTGGCTCAGGTCTTTTGTCAATAATCACCAAAGTCCATGACAATCAAGGTCTATTCCTTTACAGGACAAAGGTCATTTTCTATGTTTGGGTCTAGGAATTCATCAATTTGGTCTTTGAAACATGTCCAGTAAAGCCATGCAGGCCAGAGGGAGGCCCTTACATAGCTATGGTTTAGAGAGCTTCATCGTCATGTGGATAGACTTCGACTCTTCTTCAAAACTCTGTTTTGAAGAAAAGTCAAACAGTGTCATTTATGACAAAATTTTCCAAAAAATCGCCAGTTGACTTTTTTAGATGCAGTCATGGTTTCCGTGGCCAAATGCCTTGTCATACAGTCCCTGCAAAGATGCGCCGAAAATTTCATCATTTGAGCCAAAATTTCAAAGGAAAAGTGAAAATCAGTGTGTTTTAAAGTCAGTGAAAAAGTGCAAAACACAACATTAGAAAATGGGTTTTCAAGGAAGAAAAAATTAAACCCATCTCTTCCAAGGCTATATATACATGTTTTCATCCAAATCAAGGGCATTGTGCTATTACAATCTTTGGAAAGACATTGCAAAGGTGTGAGGGCGAAATCGTGAGTGTTTGAGTGAGTGGGAGCTGGTTTTAGAGGGCGCGGCGCACATACCCAGGAGCGCGGTGCACACAGAGGGCGCGGCGCACACGCAGCCTGCCCCCAGTTCAAATTTTCTAAGGGTGCGGCACATACCCAGTGCGCGGCACACTGGGTTTTGCGCGCGGTGCACACAAACCAGGGGCCGAAAAACATTGCCAAACCACTCCAAATTTTGGTGAATGCTATCAAATCGAGAGATTGTCAGAGCAACTACCAGCTTCATTGGAATCAAAGGGCAGCATAAAAATCAGGGTACAAACAGCAGTAATGGCATCCGAAGTTTCATCAAAATATGAGGAAGAGACCCACAATGATACAACTTCAGGAGAAAGGGCCCACAGGAGACATCACCGGAGTGGCAAACATCTTAGAGATGAGCCAAACACCCTCACCGTGTTGCAGGCATGCCCTCTTGCTATGTCTTGTTTCTAGCACTTAGCATGTTTTGAATTTTGTCAGAGGGTGGAAAATGTCAGAGTTCATCATGAGTTGGCCTGTCTTTTTGCGCTTCACCTACATGGAGGACAGTCTATCTTGGCTAGGGTCACTTTCACAATGACACTTGAAACCATATCAGTGGCAACAGGCATACCAAACATAGGAGAGTAGTGGCATAAGAAGAAGAAGGTGGAGAGGCATCATTACGAGCCTTACATCAAGGACAGCTGTTTGAGCCACCTCACAAGAGCTTTTCCATTCAGATTTTTGAGAGATGAGTATGCCCCGCTCATGAAATTGATCATGAAGTACTTCAGTTGTGAGGGGAGGTTTTCTCGCCTTTATGCTTATCACATCAGGCTACTCATGTACTTTACTAGGGTGCGGATGATGAACCTCTCATTTTTCATCTGTGGGAACATAGAGAGGATGAGAAATTTCATGCGGCACAAGACCCCTCGACAGTAGCTCAATAGTGTTTATCACTTTGCCCTTATCCGGATTTTGGTGGACCATCAGTTGGGATTGCAAGGTATTGATTGGGAGGAATTCATCTCCCGTGACTTCTTCAGCGCTCCACAGGTGGTTTTAGAGGAAGAGCATGAGATAGGGGGCCCATCTCATCAGTATGAGCGACATGAGACTGCTACTATGCCAGTATACATCACCTATCAGAGAGGCAGTAGACCCTTATTTGCAGCAGCAAAGCGAGTGTTATCTCCACCCGGGGTGGAAGGGGCCTCGCTTCCGACATCAGCATCACAGGAGCAGGGTAGGGGTAAGGAGCCAGTGCAGGAGGAAGGGCCATCAGGTGAGCGAGAGACCGACTTTGTTCTCCTCCAGGATAATGAGACGGATGCAGAACCAACAAATGTGGAGCTTACAGAGATCATCCAGGAGCAGCAGTCAGTGATTGAGTCCTTATCCCTTGACTTGGAGATGGCCAAGTGGAACATGAAGTACCTGGAGTAGAGAAACAAATAGCTTGAGGACCAACAGGCGATCATGGAGCTACAAAACATTCGTGAGCATCGCCAAGCTGCTCAAAGAAGAAGGGTTGCACTCACGTATTTGGAGCAAGCAATCAATGAGGATCGGGAGGCCAACCTTGAGAGGGTCAACATGCATTTGGAGAGGCTGTTGGAAAAAGCTGACCAGGACCTTGCTCTACTGATACATATGGCTTTCCGTTACAGGCCCGGATAAGGAACTTGAAGGCAAAATTGAGGAAAGCAACAAGAAGAGCAAAAATGGAAAAGGAGCAATATCAGCTTTGAATCTTGGTTGAGGCTTCCTTGGCCCATCATAACACCCCATAGAGATCCTCCGGCCCAAATTTCAAAAAAATTGAGGAAATTTTGGTCACTTGGTAATTTTTTTGGTAAAAAATAGGGATTTTCTCCCTTTGCGTCGCACCACTGGCGCGACGCTAAAATTCTAGAGCTCCAAATGAGGAATGGCTTGCAGTTTTGGATTCAGCATGGAAAATTACGACTACTGGTGTCCAGGCAAGAGATTTGGGCAAGATCTGGGTCTCCTAAAGGTCAAAAAACACACAAAAATGTCCTCTCTGCCACTTTTTTCACACACAGAAAGCAGTCTTGGGAGAATGGAGATTTGGAGGGGAAAATGAGCACCAAATTTGAAAATTCTAGTTGGGTTAGAAAGCAGACAGGACAGGCTTTCCAGCAATCCCACTTGGGTACATTTTGGACACATGCAAGTGCCCCAAAACAGGCCCCAAAGTAGCGTGATGCACAGAAAAAATGGCATGACGCACAGAGGAAAAAATTGCCAATTTGCTTCCGTTTCATGAAATTTCAATTCGCGACTTCTCCTTGTGGGCCCGCTCATCTACACTTCAGTTTTTTGGCACCAAAGGCGGCATTTAAAGAGATTTTTCTCCAGATTGGCTTCTATCCAAGTGGCGAAGGAAGGCAAACAGTCACACCAAGCCAGATGTCATGTTTGTAGCGCTGCACCTGTAGCTGATGGTTGGCTCTCCATCTCCATTTTGTAATGATTTGAGTAACTCCCCAACCCTTGGGCGTTCTATCTCTTCCTCACACATTTGATATATTGTATGAAATTTATTTGTAAAGGGTTGGTTGGCTTGTAACTTCTGGGAGACTGTGGGAAAGAAACTTTGTTTCTTCACTGTGTATTTTTGACAGAGAATTAATGAAAGGCAGCAGCTCTTTTTCATGAGATTCTTGTGGTTGTGAGTGTAGAAAATGTGTCTCTTAAGTTTTCATATGTATTTCGTTATGTTTCATAATTCAATTCATGTTCATTTCCAGTGAAATTTTCTGAGTGAGATTAGGTAGAATTCAATTTTATTGCTCTGCCTATGGGAAAATTTCATGTTCATTGTTATTCTTCTGTTGAAAAGGATTCATGTCACTATGCCCTTTTCACTTTCTTCAACAATCTATTCATGTCGTGGTACCTCAAACTAAATTGTTACATTTCCCCGCCTACCTTGCCTCATGGAATAATCTGTGCCTTTGTATTAAATTCTATGTTCTTTGCTGAGCGCCAGTCCCATAACATCCCAGAATCTCGGTCATTCATGAAAATTGTTTCCAGAATCCCTATTCACTTACTAGCCTAAGGTAAATATTGCATTGTAAGTCATATCAGACCATTTTCGATCATCTATTCACTGAGCGTGACTCGGAGAGAGCCCTCTCCTGCTCTGGTAGGGCTAGCTACCAGATTGAGCGTGGTTTGTGGTTACCCTAATTTTTGCCTTCCTTCAGCCTAAGGTAGATTTAGGTGCTAACAACATCAATGGAAAAGGGGGAGCTTTTTGGCACTGATGTCAACATGGCCTTAGTACTATTTTTCATATGCTTTATGTCAACCTGATGGTGCTAGTTCTCCTTATGATTATGACGAGTGTTGTTGGCATTATACAGAGGTAGTTTATTCATTGGTTTGTTGCAATGATGTGATCCACTTACTGGTCTTGTTGGTTGTAATTGATGTCAACATGGTTATGACCTAGTGCAGGAACTGAAGGTGGAGTGGATATGTGTTGGAGGTAGTTGGGCATTTTGATGATGCTGATACATGTGCTGGAGGTAAATGGACAGGTTGATAATGCTACTACATGCATTAGAGACGTTGATCCATGTTGAGGAGTTTGGAAGATTAGGTATTCATGTCCCTGACTTATCGCAGAGGTTTTTGGGTTGTGTTACCAGTTGCAGAGCATGTTATTGAGGTTTGGAGGTGTGTATAAATGTTGAAGGTGTGTAAGCAGCTGGGCAAAGTTATGATTTGAGGATTTATTGTTTTCTCCTATGCTCTACCCCAACCGTTGGGGGAGAGTGTCATGTGTGCATTTGAAAGATTTCAGCTGAGATTTATTAATGTGATGCATGCGGATGTAAGCCTTTCAACTGAGAGCTACTAGTGTTATGGGTGTGTTTGAAGCCTAAACTAGAAATTCTCCACATTCCTCGTGCATCTCAGGAGTTTAATTAGTTTTTCCAATTATATTGTTCAAGGATTTTCATGAGAAGGTCAGAAAAAGGTTGAATAACTTCTAAAATATGGTTAAAGTGAAGATTATCTCTTATTAAGTGAACTAAGTAACAGATCGAGTCAATAATGAAGATTTGATTCAAAATTCCAGAATATATGAACAAAGATTTGATGATCTTAGTATTTTTTGGTAATTATTGAGTTAATCACTTTAGATCATATATATATTGGAGAGAGATCAATGATAGATGTGTTGGTTGTGCTAAGTGTTGAGTGAGTGTGAAAGAAGAGAAGTTTGTGCAACCTGTGAGTGATATGATGTAGAAATTCTAAAGTAGTGTGCAAGTGTTGGGGTCCTATATTTTAGGGATCTTGGTCAGGTTAGTCTTACTATTTCATTTGAGGTCATGTTTGTAAATATTAGTCCTGTTTTCATGAGTGTCATGGTCTAAAGGGGTTTTTGTATAAAGAGGTCAAATTTATCAAAGTGTCATTATAAATATGTTAAGTCAAAAGGAGTATGTTTTCCATAATTCAAGCTATAAGGTACCAAGGAATCATGATTTGAATTGGAAATCATTAGGGGTCATTTTTCAATATCAAAGTGTCTAGGGATCATGTCATCAACCTTCGTTATCATAATCTAAATATGGAAATCGAGCCTACATCAAAATAATTTTGACAAATGATTGGTAACAAATTTGGAGGTTCTGTTAGGTCAGTCTAGATGTCACCTCAAGAGTGGTTATGACCTCAATAGGAGTACAAGTGTCACGAGGACAATTAGTTTCCATTTCCTCAAGCATTGTGTTTTCCAAGAGATGCTGCGCATTCATCATCACGATTTAAAATAAATATTTTTTCCATTGACTCCACTTGAGGCCACTATGGAAGATTATTTGAACTTCAATTTTCATTCTGCATTGCTTTGTTATTCTTCATTTCCATTGGAATCCATAGTGTGCCCATGTTTCTGTGCTATGCAAAGGAGGCAGGGGTGTTTTGTTTCCACACAATGCTACATCACTCACAAACCGTTGGCATTAGGGGAAATTTGAGGTCTAAAATGGGATTCATAAGGAAATTATGAAATAATAGTGGAAAGAATAAAACAATATTAAATTACATCGTCAAATTTTAGATGAAAAAAAGAAAAAACTATATTTTCAATTCGTAGTTTCAACTTATCCCCCTATGGGATTACTCAAAGTTCGAGCAAAAACACTCGTTGGATGAAAAAATTGATTCCTCATCCAAGGAGTATCTGTGTTTCATACTTTCAATGGACCCTACTACACGAAAAATGAGAAATACATGAAAAATGTGACTGCAATCACATTTTTCATTTATTTTTCATTTTTTGTGTACCAGGTTCAATCTAAAGTATGCAACATGGGCACTCCTTGGATGAGGAATTAATTTTTGCATCCAACAAGTACTCTTGCTTGAAATTTGAGTAAAACCTTAGGGAGATAAGTTGAAAATAAGAGTCGAAAAAGTAGTTTTATTATTTTATTATTTTTTAAACTTTTTACATTTTTACTGCAAAAATGGTGAATCATCCCCCATGGTTGACATCATCATCTTGAATCATGTTGGTTCTTATTAATTTTATTTTGGTTGTACATTTTCCTTAGGAGGCCCATTTCAGACCTCAAAATTCCCCTAGTTACAATTCTCCTCACAGGTGCAAATCTAAGTTTATCCTTGTTCCTTAATGTTGCATGAATTCCCAAATTGCATGTGTGAGCTAGAAAAGCCGTAGAAAGCCTGCAAGATAAATAATATAATTCTTGCTGCATTTTTTGAAGTCATTGCATTTTCCACACAGTGTTATCTTGCTTCTCAATCCAAGGTCCAAACTTTCTTCTCAGCTGAAAAATTGAATCACTCTGTGTTCCTTAACTGTAAGAAATTGTAATTTGTATGCACGAGCCAACAAAACCATTCAAAACCAACAAAGAAATCCAATTCATAATCGCTATGTTTTTGGTAATTTGTTGTGTTTTCTCCTAACTACTGCGATACCACACAGTCTTCATCCTTCACTTTTCTTCGTTGCCAAGACCACATTTTTCCTTGCAGAGCTTCCATGTGTGGGTTGTCCAATGTGTTGAAAATTTTGTGAAGGCACTCACTCAGTTGTTATTCTTGTTTCAAACTCAATTTCCTAGAACATTGTGTTTTTCACAAAGTGTTACAATTGTCCCCTTCATTTCTCTGTCAACTTTTGCAAATTTACAAGTCGTTAGGGTTTTTTTAGAAACTCTGCATTCATTAGTTTTTTTGTAAAGTTTGTTTTCTCTTTTTCATCATTAGAGGTTTTAAAAATATCACCACTCCTCCACTGTTGCATAAAACAAGTTGTTTCAAAACCCTAGACTATTCACTGTTGCAAAAACAAAAATATGTCAACTCCTGAGGAGAAGAAGCACAAGGGAGGTGCTATTGTTCGATTTGAGCCACAAGATATCACAATTATTAATGCAAACCCAACAATGACAGTGGATTCTGAGGAGGCGGGGTGTTTAAGGTTTTGTGAAATTATTCAGGGGTACATTTTCCATTTGATTAAGGAATTTTCCAAGGGTTTTAATGGATTCCAGGCAAAGGTTGGTGCACTTAATTTTCCAGTCACAACCCAATCAATAGTTGAGGCCACTATGATCCCTTTTCTGGGGGAGGAATGGTTTAAGGGTATGAAGTTATATTTAGTTTATTTCAAATACTTTTTGAAACCACAATACCAGGAGGGGTATTGTTGACGGGAAAAGTGTCTACTCAAAACGCCCCTATCCCACTAAGGTGTGACAGTACCTTAGCAACAAACAAGGAAAACTACTTTCGTATTCTTCTTTATGAACTGTAAACGAAGAGGAATAGGATGAACCAACCTGTGTCTTGCGCTAGTCCTTTGATCCAATCTCTCTCCTCTTTGACAGCTTCCAGCTACCTGCTCCCTTACTTTCCTAGCTTCACCAAGTTCCTGCAAGATCACAGAAGAGGAAAACTACACAAAGACATGGATTTACATTCATAAATAGCTTAGGATCAGATTTAAGCTAAATATGCAAATATAACAAAACATCATTGATACACAAGCATGTAGGAGAAACTCAAATACTTTTATTGATATCACAAGAAGGTCCAGGAGGAGTTACAACCGATGATTCCTGATCCAGCATCAACCCCCCAGCAAAGGAATCCCCTCTTCACCTCCAACAAAGCATAAATCACCCAATGCACTGATCTCTATCTCAAAACCAACAGCAATTCTCTGCAAAGTACAAAATTCCAGCCTCCGGATCTCTGGGATGAGGGATCCATATATAGATGTATGCAAAGAGGATGAGTCAGCTTATGATTTGACTTGTGGCCTCTCTCTGTCAGTTCTTGCTTCCACTTGGAGACTGAGAGCCTCTTACTCATCCCTGGTCGAACTCAGTGAGGCAAGTGTCATTGGGGAAGATTTTGGAAGCTTCCATTGTCTGTCCACCTCGCGGAATGATACTGACATTTGTCATTTCCCGCTCAGCGCACCCTGGTAGTGCATTTAGGTGCGTTGCAATGCACCTAGCTAGTGTACTAGGGTGCTATGCAAGGCAGCTAGCTAGTGGAGCAGCTGAAATGATCCTGATTTGACTGATTCTGAGCAGTTTCTGGTGGAGAACTTCTGGGAGAAGCTGTAATTTGTTGACCTTGTTCCTTTAGGGGTAGGAACAACACTCTTACAGACTTAGGATCCCTTGGTTTATGGACATTTCATGCTTAGAGCTGTAAGGCACAAAAATGTCTATAACAGTTGCCCCCTAAAGTATGAGGCCGTTTATCAGGTGAAATGCTTTATTAGGAGGATCCGAAGTTCTTTCAATGCTGGGAGGAGACCTGTAATAAGATACAATACAATACATTATCTTCATACTATTTTCATGACCTAGCTGAGGCGGGCATCCCCATGCTCAGCTTTATAAATTCATTTTTATGTACATAGGACAGATAATCGTCTGATGGTAGACAGATGATTCTGATGGAGTCATCATCCTTTTGGTAGGATGATTATCTGTGCTGCAATGTTGTACATGTCAATGTCTTTATTTTTCCTGAATATATATCGCAGCCCGGATGGATGAAACTAGATCCAGGGTCTTCAATCTTGTCCGATCTTCACTCGAAGTACAAGTTGATCCATGTGAGAAATGTTTTGAAGTCGAACATGGAAAGACATCGCTTGATTACCAGTCGATGATGTAAACTGTTAACAAGCGCGAGAGGAATCACCGATAAGGATGATGAACCTCAAGGTACTGCAGTACAATTCACGTGGTGTGAATAAAGGACTTGCCGTCGAACACCACGCAAAATCTTTCAGTCGAAGGTCATTGATGTATACCTGTCGCCGGAAGTGAGAAACTTGCCATTGAGGTATGCAAGCTTCAAAGTACTGAATGGGGTGTTCCTAGATCAACTTCTTGGATAATGAGCTGGTGTCGACAAGAAGCGATCCGTCAAAGGAGGGCCTTGATGAATCCCACATCAATGACATGGAATGGAGCAAATGATTTTGATGGAGGTGAAAACGGTTTGATGATATATGGTTCAGGATGGCGGTCATGAAAGAATGAAGTATAATGTATGGTAGTGGATGGGACACGAGTGAGTTCTCTGGATGACTTCTCTTGAACATGTCAGCGACACTTATGTGATGGATTGGTAGCATTTACCCCAAATGTGGATGGTATGGCGTGACCATTGTGATGTGACAGGTGAATGAAACAACCCAACCCAACTCAGGCACGGAGTGGAAGTGTCATGTTCAAGAGCGACTTGCTACCAATAAAGATTCTTTGAGTTTCTTCCCAATTTTTCCCCAGTCATTGCTGACCAGTACCTCTTTATTTTTGTCAAGCTTGAGGAGGATAACCTATGCTTGTTCTATAATTTTCCCTTCGGGCAAACCCATCGCTATGTTTTAACGAGCCTAGCGATAGTGAAACTCGTTCTCGTCTAAAGACAAGTTTGTCGCTATTAATCTTTTTAACGAGTTTAATGACAAAGATAACTCGGTCCTTTTCATTTTTAGAGAGTCTGAAAAGGTACGTAAAGGTAACTCCGAAATTCCTTTTTCATCATCTAATCCCTTAAGTCTGAAAAAGTATAAAACAATACAGAAGGGATGAATTTTCGATAGTTTTAACGAGCCGAACAAAACAAGTGCTCGATCTTTTTGTGCAATAATCGCTCAGGTCCAAAAAGCTTAAAATCTAGAGGAGGGATAGCACTTCCGGTCGCTTTAACGAGCTGGAAGGCCAAAACTCGGCAATCTTTTCATATTTTACGAGTCAGATGAAAAGAGCTTAAAGAAGACTCGTCTTTTGAGGAACGAGTGATAAAATGGGTAGCAGCTGATTCCAGGTAATGGTTGGAATTTTCCAATCACGGTAGTGTCACAAGGATGGCTAGTGAAATCACTCTTCGTAGCTGTTCCTCAAAATGGGTAAACAATCAAATGGAGGTGAATGATCGGCCAATGAAAAGTGGAGGTGACGGTGCAAACACGACCAAGGCTTTAATGGCTGAAGTACTACATTCATGGTGGTTATTTACCGGGGGATAGTTCATTTTTTAACGAGCTTAAATGCGGGTGGAAACATTTGCTCGGTCCGGGTTTATTTTTTAACAAGCTTGAACCTCATGGTAACACTGCTTGATGCGGGTTTATTCTTTAACGAGCTTGAACCCTGCAGTAACACTGCTCGTGATAAGTTTGTATGCCCCCAGCATAATAACGCAAATCGAGGTGCATGCCCCCCAAGCTTCATTGCATTCACTTGGTGGTTGGAATGAAGGTTTACCTTTGAGATTTGGAAAGGGGATTGTTTCATTTTTTAATGAGGTTGACACAGTAAAAGAACTATCCTCATGACTCCTTGTTTCATTTTTTAACGAGGTTGACGCGAGATAAGAACCGTCCTCGGAGTCCAAATCCATTAGATATAGAAGGTTTCATATTCCACTGTGGCCACTTCCGCCAGATTACTAAGAGGTGGTAGGGCAAAAGTACCCATTAAGGCAGGGTCTTTTAGGAGACCTACTCCGATATTTTGGAGCGAATGATTGCTTCCATGGATCATTGGAATGCTTCCAGTAACTTGAGAACCACTGGGGAGGAAGTTTTGTTGATCGACGATTGTAATCCCTCCTTGAAAGGGAAATGCAATCTTTCTGAAATAGGTCGACACAACAGCTGCCATGGCATATATCCGTGATCTTCCAAGTAGGATGTTGTAATCAAGATTCCCATCTATGACTTCAACATCTATTTCTACTGTTTTCCCTCCTAGTTCAACTTTCAAGTTATTTAGGATACCATATGGGGTATATGTCCTTCCGTCGAATGCTTTTAACGTCGTCGCAGACCGTGACAAGGTTGGAGATCCTAAAGTTTTCCAACAACTCATCGACATAATACATGTAGATGCCCCCTCATCAATAATTGTTCGATGAACAGTTTTGTTGAGGGCTTTCACTTGAACAAGGAAAGCTAGTTGAGCCAGTAACTGAGGATCGTATCCTTTGTGGTCGAAGGATACAAGATTGGAATCCTTTGGATCAATCCCACCAATGGCCGATAATAAAGCCTGCCTTTGGGATGGGCAATTTTGTAGTACTTCAAGAGTCGACATAGCGGATGGCGATTGGGCCAAATCTTCCACTATGTTATAATGTTGCGCCACTCTAGCGCGGGGATTAAATGTCGACTTGTGTACTACTCCCTTCGGCGGTTTTATTGTCAATTCAGGAATGGTGGGTGGTACAACTTCTGTCGAAGTTGGTGTCGAACTACTTGGTTGATCTTTATCCTTGTTGTTCGGCAACTACGGATTCCTGTAATCTTTGTTCCTTGTCGAAATCAAAGCATCATTCTGCTGTTTCAAAATCGACAACATCAGCACTTGAGACGGGGAAGCATTTCCACTCTCAACCAGATTCGTTCCTGGACTTGGAAACGGATCAGTTAACACAGCTGAGGTTTTCGAACTTTTAAAGAACTTCTTAAGCTCAGCTTTGTATGGAAATTCTCTCGTTCAATGATCCTCATCGCATATATGACACCCTGTAGGGGGTTTCCTATTTCCAGGAGGGTTTGAAGAAGATTTTTCAGGAGATGAATCATCTTGTTTCTTCTTTTTCCCTTTGCCTTTCTTCTTGCTTCTTGGTTGTTTGGTTTCTTTGCCCTTATCTGTCGATACGACATTTACTTCCGAAGCAAGAAGTTTGTCTTTTGCATTTTGATCTGAAATCTTACGGGCCTTCTTGGATGTAGCCCTTGTTGATTTCGTGTCTGTTGTGCCAATCACGCCATCGCCGGCATGAGAGTCATTGTTCGATTTAGGAGGAGGAGGAATTGAGAATTCCGGTCTAGGGGCGTCAGGTATTTTGTCGTAGAGCGTGCCAGATTAAGTATAGATCAAGTCCAGATATTGTGCACGAGCGATCACTTGCTCTTCTGTTACGACTCCCCCCTTTGCCACATCTTTCGTGATGGAAGGTAGTAATGACTTGATAAACCATTCAGCTAATAGCTGATCGGGAACGTACGTTTTTACCATCCTACGACGACGTCGCCACTCATGTATATGATCAGATATGTGAGTGGCCGTTGTTTGTTTGAAGTTGGTAAGGAGTTCTGTTCCCATTTCATACCTTATCGGTAATTGAAAATGGGTTAAAAAGGTTGTGGCTAAGGTACTGAAGTTGTCGAATGAAGCTCTAGGCAATTCAATGTACCATTTTGCCGTTGGACCCGTTAACGTCCTCTAAAAGAGGCGAAGCCTTATCGAATCATCTTTTAGGGTGTTTGATGAACACCATAGATGAAATGTCATCACGTGATTCGATGGATCTTCACCCGGATTTCCATTAAATTTAGGAATATCTGATGGAAGTTTATGAGGAATCACTGGCCACCAAGGGGCGTAAGCAATTGGATCGTTTGTTAACCGGTTTAAATCAGGTAACTCTAAAGTTGCCACGAATGGTAACTATTGATTCAAGTTAGGTGAAGCATACCCAGGGTAAGATGGGATTGCCTGAGCAGTTGGTCTTTGCATGCCAGCATAATGCATTTGATGCTGGTATGACTGATAAGGTTGGTGGACATGACCATTGTAAAATGGTTGATTTTGACCGTTTTGAATGTACGGCTATCCACTGTTCGCAAAGATTTGCTGCTCAGAACCTTGGTATACTTGTTGGAATTGTGGTTGTTGGTATTGCACCAGCCATGGTTGAGAAGCCATGTGTTGTTGCACTATACTAACCGTTGGACCAAGGTGTGGGGTAATTGTACCCGTCTGGACTTGTGTTGCCCCACTAGTTGGCGATTGTGGTTGAGTCACAGGGTCAAGGGGCTGTTGCATTACGACCTGAGAAATCTGAGGTTGACACACAACAGGCAGCATTTGAACTTGTGACACCGTCACGATAGCTGGTGTAGTCGGGATATTCGACATAGGTACACATTGTTGCATCGAATACACAACCCTTGGTTGTTGAGGAAGTATAGGTACCTAACCACTTGAGGTAATTCCAGTATAACCTGAATATTGCTGTGAACTCTCGTATGGATATCCTCCCAGAGGGGATAATGATAGGGCATACTGCCCCCCATACGGTGGTATCCAGAACTAAAGGGGATTGTTTGCCCTTGGGGACCAGACTGCCCAAATTGACCTCCAAATGGATCAATTTGTTGAGACTCAACACAAGAGTTTCCGGATATTATTCCGGTTGAACAAACAGGAACGCCCCTCCATTAGGAGGAGTATGTTACCGGAGTCACCATTTTGTTGACGGGAAAAGTGTCTACTCAGAACGCCCCTATCCCACTAAGGTGTGACAGTACCTTAGCAACAAACAAGGAAAACTACTTTCGTATTCTTCTTTATGAACTGTAAACGAAGAGGAATAGGATGAACCAACCTGTGTCTTGCGCTAGTCCTTTGATCCAATCTCTCTCCTCTTTGACAGCTTCCAGCTACCTGCTCCCTTACTTGCCCAGCTTCACCAAGTTCCTGCAAGATCACAGAAGAGGAAAACTACACAAAGACATGGATTTACATTCATAAATAGCTTAGGATCAGATTTAAGCTAAACATGCAAATATAACAAAACATCATTGATACACAAGCATGTAGGAGAAACTCAAATAGTTTTATCGATATCACAAGAAGGTCCAGGAGGAGTTACAACCGATGATTCCTGATCCAGCATCAACCCCCCAGCAAAGGAATCCCCTCTTCACCTCAAACAAAGCATAAATCACCCAATGCACTGATCTCTATCTCAAAACCAACAGCAATTATCTGCAAAGTACAAAATTCCAGCCTCTGGATCTCTGGGATGAGGGATCCATATATAGATTTATGCAAAGAGGATGAGTTAGCTTATGATTTGACTTGTGGCCTCTCTCTGTCAGTTCTTACTTCCACTTGGAGAATGAGAGCCTCTTACTCATCCCTGGTCGAACTCAGTGAGGCAAGTGTCATTGCGGAAGATTCTGGAAGCTTCCATTGTCTGTCCACCTCGCGGAATGATACTGCCATTTGTCATTTCCCGCTCAGCGCACCCTGGTAGTGCATTTAGGTGCGTTGCAATGCACCTAGCTAGTGTACTAGGGTGCTATGCAACGCAGCTAGCTAGTGGAGCAGCTAAAATGATCCTGATTTGACTGATTCTGAGCAGTTTCTGGTGGAGAACTTCTGGGAGAAGCTGTAATTTGTTGACCTTGTTCCTTTAGGGGCAGTAACAACACTTTTAGGGACTTAGGATCCCTTGGTTTATGGACATTTCATGCTTAGAGCTGTAAGGCACAAAAATGTCTATAACAGGTACGGGTTTGTTGTTCCAAGGAACTACCTACGGGACCAGAATAGTAAATAGATAGAGGTAATTCAAAGGTATTTCACATGTGAAGAGAGGTTTAGTAAAGTTTACCAATATCATATTAGACTCCTAATGCATTTTACAAGAAAAAAACCTTTGAATCTCCCTTACTACTTATTTAGGAGTCTTTGCAAAATGGTTGATAGAGTTCAAGCCAAAGGGAGTCCTATTGAACCTAGTATGTTTCATTTCTCATTAATTAAAATACTGGTGGTAAAGGAACTTGATAAGAAAGATTATTCATGGCAGGAATTTATAATCTCTTTAGGGTGGATGACACAACCTTTTGACAACCAAAAGACTAAGAAAAATACCCCATCAGTTGCAATTAAAGAGGCCTCACTTGCAACAACTAGTTCGGTCAAAAATCCTTTGATTGAAATCAAACTAGTTGACAAAAGAAGTGCTAAAAAGCTTCAATTCTCACCTGAGGTAGAAAAATTGTCTAGGGGATTGAGAACAAGAGCTTCAGCTAAAAGATTGCCTATAGATTCTTCACTTGTTCAAGCTGCTGAAATATCAAAAAGTGCACATGGAGAAATGGAAGTTGATGAGAGGGATCAAAAAATCAAAGACCTGCAAGATCAGTTGGACAAAGCTCACCTAATAGTGGCCTATTTACAACAAGAAAATAGAGAGCTAAGGCAAAAAGTATCACAAGAAACTACCCACCCCAGTGAAAAAGAACCATCAAAGAAGACATTGGCACATGTTGTTAAGGACAAAAGCAAGCAAATCATAGATGTTGAAAATGTGCAGGTGACTGTTGAGTAGTCAAGGAGACCTAGGACTAGGTTTGCTACCAAAATGAAAATGCAAATGGAGGAGACTATTCAACCAGAACATAAAATGGTATTTGATGAGCAGAAGGAGTTTGAAAAATTGTTGGAACAACTTGAAGGAGTTCAACAATAGGTATATTGGCTAGCAAAGAAAGATCAAAGGGACAAAAATAATTTGTTTAAACGATTAGAAGTTGTTGAACCTATCCTTGACAAAGCTAAATACAAGTTGAAGTGGACCTTGCCTCTACATAGGCAAGTGAGAAGTTTCTATGTCTAGAACTTGGTTTTGAAGAGGAGGATTAGATTAGTAAAGGAGCAGCTGATTGAGACCAAGAAATATGGAAGAAAGAGGAAGAAGGGAAAGTTATATATACTAGCATAGGATAGCACAAAGGTAAATATTCATCAGGAGGATGCTACTATGTTTTGAATTTTATCTTTTTACTCAGCAAGTCAGAAATATGTCAGTTTTGATGGAGTTTGAAAAAACGTAGCAAGGGCATGATGCACATTTTGTATAGTCTTTTATGATGAGGAGATGACTCACTTTTGAGGTTTTTGGTTATATTATGGGATGTTATAAGGATTTCACAATACCTACTTGTTCTGTCCAACAATTTATATTAGAGGAATCCATCTTATGCTCAAAAATTTGAAGGCGCTGCGAAAGTTTACAGGTGCTACAAAACTATTGTAGTGGCTACAACCACCCTCCAACATTTTGCCTTAACTTCATTTTGGAGCCTCCCTACCGACCATCTTCAACAACATGTATTGCACTATCAAGCACATCAACTTCAGCTATTTCATAGAGTCTTGTCAGCTTTTGCATGCAAGCTTGTTCCACCCTCTTCATAGCCTACTTTCCAGACTTAATGTCAGTTTCTGGTTGAGCAGCTCCCTCTAGGAATTGCACAATTCTAGAGGGGAACCAACCTTCCCTCTAGAAGTTGTGCAAACCCAGAAGGACACCTCGTTGGGCTCTAGAATTGTACAATTATTCCTAATAGTCTTCCTCCAAAAAATTGTGCAATTCATCCCAGGACAACTGCTCAGCCCAAAAATTGCACAATCCTAGGCACCAGTCAACTATTGCTCCCAGCAATTGTGAAATCCCTCTAGGACAACCAACCCAACTACTAGCAGAAATTGCACAAATTGGTCCAGGTAGCCTCCCGAGCTTGGAAATTGCATAATATAGTCAGAAAAGCTTCCCTTAGAAAATTGCGAGGTCTGACCCAGGGAAACCTGCTGAGCTCAGAAATTACGCAATACCGCAGACATGCTTCCTTGAGAAAATTGCATAGTCTGACCTAGGACAACTGCTCAACCCAGAAATTACGTAATCCTGGGAGACAGTCACATGTTCCTCCCAGAAATTTCGCAATCCCTCTAGGACAACCATCTGTGCTCAGCCCAGAAACTGCACAGATTTTTATCTAAGGCTCGTAGATCGATGCATGTGCCTTCAGGTTGAACGATTCCCTCCAAGCCCGAGAAAAACTTATTTGCATGCATGGAATGCTTCTCCCAAGGCAACATGCAAAGGAATCCCTTGATTCAGGGATCTATTTTTTAGCAGCTGGAGGTTAAATCCAAGGATCATTTCAGAAACCTCCTACCAAGTATTTATTTTCCTAGATTTGTGGCATGCGTGTTGTTGTCCCTTAAGAAACCAATTTCCTTGCTATGTAGAAATTTTGCTTAATGTTATTAGGAAATCTAGTGTCCACTCGGATCTGCTAGTCCCACTGAGACTGGTAGCTATCTTAGAAACAAACAAACTAAAACTACTTTCGTTTTCTTTTATGAGAAGTAGATAAGAGGGGAATGAAGAACACCAACCTTAGTCTTGCGCTTGGTTCCTTTCTCTGTTCCTCTCCCTTCTGATAGATCCTTGTCGCTGCTCCTTCGTCTACCCAACTTCAAAGAGCACCTATGGAATCAAAGCAGCATAATACTATCGAAGAACAGAGATCTACAATCATAAACAATATAGGATCAGATATATATTGACCACACAAATGCATATTCATCAAACATACAAGAATGTGGAGGAAAACTGGAATAACTTTATTAATATCAAGAATAGTAAAGAGGATTACAACCAATTGTTCTGAACCAATGTCATCCTCCAGCATGAAAGCCCTTCTTTCACCTCATGAAAATCTTAGATCACCAAACACTATGATATTCCACCAAGAAACCAACAACACTTCCTTATAAGATACAAAATTCCAGCCTCTAGATCTCTGGGATGAGGGATCCATATATAGATGATTGCAGGGGGGTGAGGCAGCTTCTGGGATTTTGATTAGTGTCCTCTCTCTGATAGTTCTTGATTCCACTTGGAGATTGATGATCTCTTACTCATCCCTGGGCGAATTCAGAGAGGCAAGTGTCACAGGAGAAGTTTCTGGAAGATTCCATGACGATCCACCTCGCAAACTGTCTCTCCCATTTATCTACTCTCGTCCATCGCACCCTACAGAAGGGTTTTTCAGTATGCATCACACCCTTTTTCACTGAGCAAGCAGGATGCATCGCACCCTCTACACTGGGCAATCTGTATGGTCCAGCTTTGACCAGTTCTGAGCAGTTTTCTGTGGAGAACTTCTGGGAGATGATGTAATCAGTTGACCTTGTTCCTTTAGGGTATGAAACAACACTTTTAGGGACTTAGGAGCTCTTGGTTTATGGACATGTATGATTGGGGTTGCAGTGCCCAAAAATGTCTATAACAGTTGCCCCCTAAAGCATGAGGTCGTTAATATTTTGATGTCAGGTGAAATGCTTTATCATGTGGATCCGAAGTTCTTTCGAGCTGGAAGGTGACCTGTAATAAGATACAATACAATACATTATCTTCATAATATTTTTCATGATCTATCTGAGGTGGTCATTCCCATGCTCAGCTTTGTAAATTCATTTTCATGTACATGAGACAGATAACCGTCTGTGTGGCAGACTGATGATTCTGATAGAGTCATCATCCTTTGATTCGGATGATCATCTGTGCAGCAACAATGTACATTTGATGTCTTTATTTTCCTGAATATATCGCAGCCTGGATGGATGAAACTAGATCCGGGGTATTCAAACTCATCCAATCTTCACTCGGAGTACAAGTCGATCCATGTGAAAGATGTTCTGGAGTCGAACATGGAAAGACATCGCTTGATTACCAGCCAATGATGTAAGCTATTAACAGGCGCGAGAGGAATCACCGATAATGATGATGACCCTCAAGGTACTACAGTACAATTTGCATGGTGTGAAAAGGGACTTGGTGTTGAACACCACGCAAAATCTTTCGGTCGAAGGCCATTGATGTAAACCTGTCGCTAGAAGTGAGAAACTTGCCATTGAGGCATGCAAGCTTCAAAGTATTGAAAGGGTTGTTCCTAAGTCGACTTCTTGGATAATGAGCTGATGTCGACAAGAAGTGACCCGTCGTAGGAAGGCCTTAATGAATCCCACATCTACGACACGAAATGGAGTAAATGATTTTTGGAGGTGAAAACGATATGATGATACAGGGTTCAGGGTGGCGGTCATGAAAGAATGGAGCGTGAATGTATTGTAGCAGATTAGACATAGGTGAATTCTCTGAGTGACTTCTCTTGAACATACCGACGACACTGACATGGATTGGTAGAATTAACCCCAAATATGGATTGTGTGATGGACCAATGGTGATATGACCGGTGAATAGAATAACCTAACCTGACTTCGATGTGGAGTGAAAGTGTCATGTTCAAGAGCGACTTGCTACTAATAAAGTTTCTTCAAGTTTTCTTCCCAATTTTTCCCCAGTCATTGTTGACCAGTACCTCTTTATTTTTGTCAAGCTTGAGGAGGATAACATATGCTTGTTCTATAATTTTCCCTTTGGGCAAACCCGTCGCTATGTTTTAACAAGCCTAGCGACAGTGAAACTAATTCTTGTACAAGTTTGTCGCTATTCGATTTTAATGAGTTTAACGACAAAGATAACTCGGTCCTTTTCAATTTTAGAGAGTCTAAAAGGGACGTAGAGGAAACTCCAATAATCCTTTTTCGTCATATAATCCGTTAAATCCAAAAAAGTATAAAATAATATGAAAGAGATGAATTTTCGGTAATTTTAACGAGCCGAACAAAACAAGCGCTCGATCTTTTTGTGTAATAATCCCTCAGGTCCAAAAGATTAAAATCTAGAGGAGGGATGGCACTTTCGGTTGCTTTAACGAGCTAGAGAGGCCAGTCGCTCGGCAATCTTTTCATATTTTATGAGTCAGATGAAAAGAGCTTAAAGGAGACTCGTCTTTTGAGGAACGAGTGATAATTTCATGCAGCAGCTGATTCCAGGTAAGTTTTGGAATTTTCCATTCACGGCAGTGTCACAAGGATGGCTAACAGGATCACTCTTCACAGCTGTTCCTCAAAAGGGGTAAACAATCAAATGGAGTTGAATGATCGGCTAAAACAGAGTGGAAGTGATGGTAATAACATGACCAGGGCTCAAAAAGTTGATGATAATGCATTCACAATGGTTATTTACCGGAAATTGGTTCATTTTTTAATGAGCTTAAACTCTGGGGGATTGTTTTCTCATTGCTAAGGTTTAATTTTTAACGAGCTTGAACTTCGCATAAAAACTGCTCGTGGCAGGTTTATTTTTTAATGAGCTTGAACCCTGTGGTAACACTGCTCATGGTAAGTTTGTATGCCCCCAGCATAATAACACAAATCGAGGTGCATGCCCCCCAAGCTTCATTGCATTCATTGCGGTGGTTGGAATGAAGGTTTACCTTCGAGATCTTTGAAATAATCGACTTGGATTTTAAGAGATCGTAATCAAAGACTCAATTTGGAAAGGGAGTTGTTTCATTTTTTAATGAGGTTGACAAAAGATAGGAACTGTCCTTGGAATCCACCGTATTTACAGTATTTGATAGAAAATAAAAAACTGAAGGATGATTAAGGTCGCTGGAGTAATCTTCGTGGTAATTCGGAAGATGGGAACGATGGTGGTAATCTTCCCATGGTGCCTCTCCTATCATCTTTGATTGAATGATTCCTTCGTATGTAGAATGTACATGCGAACAAGGATCTGAAGAGGTGCCATATTCCTTAGACCTATCTATCCAAACACTCGATGAGTGTTGATTTGGGTTTTCCCCCCACGCCAAGAAAATTGATTGCTACAATATTTCTATTAGGGCCATGATTCATGCTGACAAAATGTTCAGGAATCTTCTGAATCTAGAAGATATCATGTTGTAGGTTCCCACTGTGGCCACTTCCACCATATTGTGTGGAGGCGGTAGGGAAAAAGTCCCCATCAATGTAGGGTCTTTTAGTAGGCCTACTATGATATTTTGAAGCGAATGAGGGCTTCTGTGGATCATCGGAATGCTTCCCATAACTTGTGAACTGTTGGAGAGGAAGGTTTGTTGGTCAACGATTGTAATTCTTCCTTGGAAAGGAAATGTAATCTTTCTGAAGTATTTGACACAACAGCGGCCATGGCATAAATCCATGGCCTTCCCAGTAGGATGTTGTAATCGAGGTTTCCATCGATAACTTCAACATCAATTTCTACTGATTTTCCCCCCAGTTCGACTTGCAAGTTACTCAAAATCCCGTATGGGGTGTATGTTCATCCATCAAATGCTTTTAATGTCATCGAAGATCGTGACAAGGGTGGAGATCTTAAAGTTTTCCAGCAACTCATCGACATAATACATGTAGATGCCCCCTCATCAATAATTGTTCGATGAGCAATTTTGTTGAGGGCTTTCACTTGAATGAGGAAAGCTAGTTGAGCTGGTAACTGAAGGTCATATCCTTTGTGATTAAAGAACACAAGATTGGAATCCGTTGGGTCAATCCCATCTATTGCTGATAATAAAGCCTGCTTTTGGGAGGGGCAATTTTGCAGTACCTCAAGTGTGACATAGCGGATGGCGATTGGGCCAGATCCTCCACTATATTATAATGTTGTGTTGCTCTGGCATGAGGATTAAATGTCGATTTGTGTACTACTCCCTTTGGCGGTTTTATCATTAGTTTAGGAATGATGGGTGGCACAACTTCGGTCGAAGTTGTTGTCGAACTACTAGGTTGATCATTAGCCTTGTTGTCCGACGGCAGTGGATTCCCGTAATCTTTATTCCTTGTCGATATCAAAGCATCATTTTGCTTCTTCGAAACCGACAACATTAGCACTTGGGATGGGGAAGCATTGTCACTAGCAACCAGATTTGTTCCTAGATTTGGAAACGAATCAGTCAATACCACCGAGGTTTCTGAATTCTTGAAGAATTTTCTAAGCTCGACTTTATATGGATACTCTCTTGTCCAGTGATCCTCATCACATATAAGGAATGGAAGATTTGGTTTCCTATCTCCAGAAGGGTTTGTAGAAGATTTTTTAGGGGACGACTCCTCCTGTTTCTTCTTCTTCCCTTTCTTTTTCTTCTTGCCTCCTGGTTGCCTGGTTTCTTTGCCTTTGTCAGTCGATACAGCATTTACTTCCGAGGTGAGAAGTTCTTCATTTTCATTTTGACCTGAAACCGTACAGGCCTTCTTCGACTTAGCCTTTACGGTTTTCATGCTGGTCGTTCCTATCACATCGTCCCCGGCATGAGAGTCTTTGTTTGATTTAAGAGAGGGAGGAATGGAAAATTCTGGTCTAGGAGCATCAGGTATTTTATCATAGAGCGTGCCAGACTTAGTATAGATCAAGTCTACATACTGTGCATGAGAAATTACTTTCTCTTCAATGACGACTCCTCCCTTTTCCACGTCTTCTGTAATAGAAGGTAACAACGACTTAATAAACCATTCAGCCACCAGCTGATCAGGAACATATGTTTTTACCATTCTACGATGACGTCAACACTCGTGAATATGATCGGATATGTGAGTGGCCGTCGTTTTATTGAAATTGGTAAGAAGCTTTGTTCCCGTTTCGTACCTTATCGGTAACTAAAAATGGGTTAAAAAGGTTGTGGCTAGGGTACTGAAGTTATCAAACAAAGCTCTAGGCATTTCGATACATTTTTCTGCCGGACCAGTTAACGTTCACTGAAAAAGGTGAAGTCTGATCGAATCATCATTTAGAGTGTTAGATGAACACCACAGATGAAAGGTCATCACATGATTCGACAGATCTTCACCCTGATTTCCATTAAATTTAGGAATATCTGACGAAAGTTTATGAGGAATCGCTGGCCAAGGGGCATAAGCGATTGGATCGTTTGTTAGCCAATTTAGATCTGGTAACTCTAAAGTTGCCATGAAGGGCAACTGTTGATTCAGGTTCAACGAAGCATACCCAGGATAAGACGGGATTGCCTGAGCAGTGGGTCTTTGCATACTAGCATAGTGCATTTGATGCTGATAACTTTGGTAAGGTTGATGGGCATAACCATTATGAAATGGTTGATGTTGACCATTTTGAATATACAGCTGCCCATTACTTGCAAAGACTTGGTGCTCAGATCCTTGGTAAACTTGTTGGAATTATGGTTGTTCATATTGCACCAGCCATGGTTGTGAGACCATGTGCTATTGTCCAATACTGGTTGTTTGACCAAGATGAGGGGTAATGGTACCCATTTGAGCCTGGGTCACTCCAGTTAAGGAGCCACTAATCGATGATTGTGGTGGCGTCACAGGGACAAGGGGTTGTTGGATTGCGACCTGAGAGACTTGAGGTTGGCATACAACAGGCAATGCTTGTACTTGCGACACCGTCACAATAGCCGGTGTAGTGGGGATATTTGACATAGGCAGACTTTGTTGCATTGAGTATACAACTCTTGGTTGTTGAGGCAGTATTTATATCCAACAACTGGATGTAATTTCAGTATAACCTTAATTCTGTTGTGAACTCTCGTATGTTTGTTCTCCCGGAGGAGACAATGAAAGGGCATATTGCCCCCCATATGGCGGCAATCTGCTGCTTAAGGGAATGATTTTCCTTTGAGGACCGGACTGCCCAAATTGACATTGTGAAGGGTCAATTTGCTGAGACTCAACATAAGAGATTCCAGATATTATTCTGGATGAACAAATGGGAACAGACCATACCGTCGAAACAGTCCCTGGATGGATTCCATCTAGGGACTGAGAGCTAGTTGCAACAGATGGTACGCCGGCGAACATTGTTGGAGTGGCAGCAGGAAGTTCTTCCGCTGCTATGTCAGATGACACAGTCCTAGATGTTGATGGTTGTTCAGACATATCTAGTCTATCCAAAAGATTTCCTAGCGATTCTACAGGAACTTCCAATAACGGTAGAGTAATTTCTGATGAAGAAGGATATAGGGTGATCCCAACTCCAAAATACAATGGAGTACTAGATGGGGGATCCTCCACAATCTCTTCTATAGCAATCAACCCAGGTGGAAGAGGTAGACTGTCAGGTCCATAAAATATTTCTGTTGCCGAAGAAGGTATAGATTCTGCAGCAACAGATGTTTGGGGAATAACACCTTCCGAATCAGCTGTAGATGGAGCCAATTCAGGTATACTAGGATTAGTTCTACTGTCCTCTAGTGGCTGCGGAACATCTTCTGTAAAGGCAGGTGTACCAGAAATTTTTGGAGTAACCGGAGTCTTCGAGGGTGTCGGAACACTTGTTCCAACCAGACGAGGGGACTTTGAACTGGTTAAACGAGTTCGCTTTGTCCGAAATAGTTTTGATTTTGGAGACAAAGACGGTTGACTCGTAAGTCTCAGCGAATGACGGGGTTTCAATTTACTTTCTTCCACGATTGCAGATTACTTGATCAACTAAAAATAAAAGGGGAAAATGTTTCCGAATTAAATGAATTTTAGATGCTTTGACACAACTTGTTTTTTCAATTTTTAAGAGTCGAGAAAAAACAAAATATGACTCTAGTCGCCTTCGATTTTTAATGAGCCTGAAGTGACAAGTGCTCAAATGGACCTTTTCCTTTAAGGAGTCTGAAAAGGAATGAAAGAGACTACTCTGGAAATCTAGATAGAGGGATTACCAAACCAATCGCAAAACTACAGAATACTTTTTACGGTACGACAGTCAATCTTCCTGAATGTTGTGTTCAGTGCATTGCGATCAATAGGGCGGCAGACACGGCTTCCTATGGATAAAGGATATAGCCTATTGTGGTCTCCCAATATATACTCGACGATACGTGGGAGCACAAGTCCGTACCGGCACTTGTCGTCTCAAAGAGGAGTAATCACCCAACCAACAGTGAAAGCGACAGTTACCAGGCTTTACGATGCCGGAATACGTCTCTAGCCTAGACTTCTAGATGTTGTGCATTAGGTTCCAAAGCGTTTTTAGGTTCATTAAATTTATTTTACAGTTGGTCTTTCTTAAGAAATTTTCCTTTCAGGTTCACCGCGTGATGTAGATATACAATTCCTAAAATGAAATCTAAGATGATAAACAATCATTTAATCTTCTTTTTGCAATGAAAATCCTAGCTACTAAAGAAAGAGAGACGATATTCTTTCAACATAGAGCAGAGAGCACACACTAGATGCACTGTCCTAAATCAAACCAACAAGCAGTCTAAATGAAAATGCACATGCATGTATTTGTTTTCAGCTTTCTTAATGTGTGAATGACAAGAAGAATGCTAAGTAAAAATCTGAATTATCTTTTCAAAGCGACAGTACTAAAAAATTTCTCTTCAAAAACAAAAGGAAGATAATGACGACACTTTGTTATTTTGAATTGGGAACTGCTTTCGACACTTGAAAAACTACTAATTCAAATCAAATACAAGAGTAATTGTATAATCGACCATCAAGAACAATAGAATTCTTTTCTTTGACTGAAAACGACACTTGTGACACTTTCAAATCAAAAGAAAACAGATAGATTATGCTACTTTTTTGTAAAAGAGAACTGTAAATGGCACACAACACATAAAAACATTCACAATTCTTAGTACTATGGAGGCGGAATCATGCAAAAGAAGGGAGTTTCTACAATGGTATACTGATCACAGACAGGAAACTCCTAAATAAAGTTGAAGAGAGTGAACATAGAAACCAAAATTTGAGAGCAGAAGAGGTCTTGTCTGATCAGCGCACCTGCAACACAGGGAAAGTGCGATGTAGCGCACCTATTGCACATGGGAGGTGCAATGCATCCAGATTCCCAAGAGGAGAAAGTGTGATGGTCTAGGGATGAGACTTCAACTTGGTTCCGGATCACAGTTTGCAGCTTAGTTCAAGGATTTAGGCTGAGCTAATGATATTCAGTAAATAGAAATCACAGGGGCTGATCTAATGAGGTTACTAGAGCCACCACTAGGGCAATTATAAGGTTTGCAAATCAATTGTTCAGTTTATAAACAAAACCTGGAGATAGACTGAAGCAGCATTGATCTACTTTGCACTTGCATAACAAATGCAGTTCGAAGGCTAGCTGGCTTGACTTCAGGCCCCATCTGTAAGTTTATAAAACAAACAAATATAGACAAGCAAACAATCTATTCGCTCCCCAGTGGAGTCGCCATTTTGTTATCGGGAAATCTGGTGTCCACTCGGAGTTGCTAGTCCCACTAAGACTGGTAGCTATCTTAGAAACAAACAAACTAAAACTATTTTCGTTTTCCTTTATGAGAAGTAGATAAGAGGGGAATGAAGGACACCAACCTGAGTCTTGCACTTGGTTCCTTGCTCAATTCCTCTCCCTTCTGACAAATCCTTACCGCTTCTCCTTCGTCTACCCAGCTTCAAAGAGCACCTATGGAATCAAAGCAGCATAATACTATCGAAGAATAGAGATCTACAATCATAAACAATATAGGACCAGATATATATTGACCACACAAATGCATATATCATCAAACATACAAGAATGTGGAGGAAAACTTGAATATCTTTATTAATATCAAGAATAGCAAAGAGGATTACAACCAGTTGTTCCAACCCAGCGTCATCCTCCAACATGAAAGCCCTTCTTTCACCTCATGAAAAGCTTAGATCACCAAACAATATGATATTCCACCAAGAAACCAACAACACTTCCTTACAAGATACAAAATTCCAGCCTCTAGATCTCTGGGATGAGGGATCCATATATAGATGATTGCAGGGGGGTGAGTCAGCTTATAGGATTTTTATTAGTGTCCTCTCTCTGATAGTTCTTGATTCCACTTGGATATTGATGATCTCTTACTCATCCCTAGGCGAATTCAGAGAGGCAAGTGTCACAGGAGAAGTTTCTAGAAGATTCCATGACGATCCATCAGTATGCATCACAACCTTTTTCACTGAGCAGGTGGGATGCATCGCACCCTCTGCACTGGGTAGTCTGTATGGTCCAACTTTGACCAGTTTTGAGCAGTTTTCTATGGAGAACTTCTGGGAGATGATGTAATCAGCTGACCTTGTTCCTTTAGGGTATGAAACAACACTTTTAGGGACTTAGGAGCCCTTGGTTTATGGACATGTATGATTGGGGTTGCAGTGCCCAAAAATTTCTGTAACACTTAAGACATTAACGTTTATTGTTTATGTCACTTAGTTGTATGTTGTATTATCAAATGAAGGACCTGAAAGAACTGGTTTTAAAGCTTCAATACTTAGGTGATATGAAAGTCTCAAAATGCCATTTGATTGCTGAATATAAATGTCGAACAAAGAATGCTTAGAGAAGTCATAGACAATATGTTGTTTTGCACATAAACTATTATCTGTGACACTTAAGGAAGTCAAAGATAATATGTTGTTTTACACAGAAACTACTATCTATAACTTAGAAGAATTGCAGAGGTAGGAACTTCAAGTATAAGAGTGCTCTTTTAAGGAAATTTAACTTCATTCACATAAGCAAACAAAGACCCGCAGCTTCATTACAATACTTAAAGGAAATAAGACATATGATGACACATAACAGAGAAGTTACAAAATCATACCCAACAATGTGTGGAAAAGTTCTGATTCTTTCATTAATAAACAATTTTATCAAGAATACAGTGGCCTAGTCTCCAGGTTCTTCAAAATTTAAATTCCCTTTCTATAATTTTTCCTCTTTTTATACATCATGTGACAGTTCATAATCACCAAAAATTTCACAATGCTTAACTATGTCCTAACTATCTAAAATAAAAATCATTATAGAATATTACATTGGAGGGTAAAAGACACCTCATTCTCAACTGCTGATGAAGTCTCTCTATAGATGTTCTGATAATAATTAAACTATTTTAACACAACAAACTGCATTTTAAGAAAACTCTGTGCATGGACTTGGGCCCATGTATGTATCATAAATGTTCTAATTGAATAAAACATAAAGAAACCCTTATGGCCCACATGTATTTCAGGAGTGTTCCAATTGGCGGAAACACAAAGTAACTTGACCAATCACCGTTCCTTTGAATTTAGGTCATCCACCACTAATTATAGTTATTATGCTAAAACAATGGAATTGGTTGATTACGTATAATATGGTTTACCATGGAACTGAAAAGACTTCAGAATTGTTGATGCCTCGAAAATCGCTGCAACAACAATGGGGGATAACCACCCGGTCCAGACCTTAAAGCAGCTCCTTTTCCGTTTGGTGTGGTGGCTCCGACTGGTTTAACTAGGTCCAGTTACCTTCTCCCTATCACTATTGGTTTATGATGTATATTTACCTACCAATAGACAAGGATATCAGATCACTTCTTCTTGCTGATCAGGCAAGAGAATGACCCTTAAGCTGATTTGGGTTCAGCCAAGCCACAACTAAAATTTTGCCTCTTTGAGGAGAGGACTTAAAAGAATGTAAAATTTACTCTAAATGCAAGCTTATTCTATGATGCAAGCAAAAGAAACTAATTTAAATCCTATCTTAATTAGGCAGATATAGATCTAACCCAACTAAGAGCAAGATAATTAAAGTATTGAGATTTAAATATGTCTTGTTTATAATGAATATCAAGTTAATGAAGTAGTTCAATTAACTGATATTATGGTTACCAAAACACATTCTATTGAGACCTCTTAACTGAAATAATAAACCAACAACATTCAAGAAGTAGTTCACAAAAATGATATTGATTATCAAATCAGTAAATCCAATAATTGAATAATGATATGTGGAAATAGTTCACAACACATTACCATTCAATAAATCAGTTTTATAAGACAGATTTCTGAGTAAGTAGTTACTCAAAAATGAGAAATTAATCCATAAAAACAGAGATACATAATAACAAGATTGAGACAAATTACCCATATTGACAATAGTGCACAAACATGAATAAAATGACACATTTCCGTTACCATAAGAATAAAACTGATATTTGAAACAGTAGTATTAGAAATACCAATTTATTGCATCCATCTCTCTGTCCCTGGTCTCCAACAGCTCTTTACATTGCTTGAACTTCTACTTTCAAAGCTAAAGCCACAATAGTGCAAACTTTGCCCTTCATGTATAATTCAAGATACAAAGGGAAAATCTTCAATAATCCCTAGATCTGAGATTTTCTCTCCTCTCTCCTACAACTCTAAATTCCTATTACAGTAGTGCTTTTAGAAGTCTAGAATTGCAGAGGAGAGCAACCCCCTATTACATTCTGCAATCTATTATTTATACTATTTGCAAAGGAATTTTGGAGAGGAGAGTTTATTGAAGAGAAATCTGCCAAATACAATTTTATTTGTTCATAATTCCAATCTTTAATTGTTGGAGCATTCTCATTGATTGAAATCCTTTTCTCCATATCTCTTCTACTGTTTTCCTGCAAGAAGAAATCAAAATAAATTAAAATGCAACAATAAAATCAAAATAGCATTGCTGGCATTTAAATCAAATCCAATCAAATTCTATTTAAATAAATAATTGAAAATAAAATATAAGCTCTCTATTGATGCTTGGGATGGTTTGATTGGTGAAGGATATCATTGACGAATGGATCTGCAATTAGAAGAGGCTTGGACAAATGAAAATGCAGAAAATAACTCAGAAAATTGATTTTGTTTTAGAAATTCGGAGCTTGATCTTCTGCATGATTTTCAACCCAATAAATGACCAAATCTATTAGTGAAACCTCCTCAGAAATGTTCTCCTTGATTTTATCTTTCCAATGAGCCATCCTGGGCCTCATTTGGCCAAGTAAAACTCAATCTATGAGCTTCCAAAATTGATGGATCAAATCTGGCATAAATCTGGAAATTCTGTTGCTGGGCTAAAAATCAGAATTTTAAATTAAAAATTTAATCCTAAATTAGAATTTCTAGTTATCTAATAATTAATTCTAATTTAATTGTTAATTATAAACTAAACTAATTATTTAATAAACTATCATTAATTAATATAAATCTAACTAATTAAAATATAATTAACTATTTATAAACTAATTAATCTAAATAATAATTTTAATTTAATTAACTTAATTAAATTTTAATATTAATTAAATTAATTAATATAAAATTTATTATTATAAATATTAATTTTAATATTAAATACCCCTACCCTACCTTCACTCCTACTTTACTTCATATTATATTTTAACTCATTCTTATTCATTTCACTCACACGTCAGATGGAAAGCTTTAAAACTTAAAAACAAGTCATATGAAAACTAAGCTTAATGCTTTAAGTCCTTTTTAACCACCGCACATCGGCGATCGGGGAAAGGAGGTCCTCGTGGATTCGTTAAACTTGTCACACATGAAACCTCCGATGCGATCAAAGCTTATAACGAATGTTGGTTTAATACTTTATGTTATTTAATGACCGGGAGGATTGAGTGGTTGAGGTGTGTCGGTAATCGGCATCGGGGTATGGTAGGTATCGGGGTTGTTTAAACTATGTCCGATCAAAACTTCCGACCCGATCCCCCGATGCGATAAAAATTATTTTTTATATTATATTTTTTATTTATTTTATATATATTTTATGTTTTAAATTTTAATTTAATTTAATTAATTATATTTAATATTAATTAATTTAATTAATTTAAAATTTAATATTGAACATCAATTTTTTATGTTGGTTTTATTTTAGTGAAGTTAGTTATTTATTATCTAAACTACAACCACTCCGAAAATAAAAATAATAAAAATAGCATTTTTAACCCAAACTAGATAAATGATCAGACTTTCAAAGGAGTGCCAATTTCAAACCAATTGACCAAATGAGGCGAAATAAGCGTCAATGGGAAGCTTATAAAAAAATCGATTTTAACAAAGCAATCCAAAAAAGAATCCAAAGAAAATGAAAAATTAACAAAAGCGTAGGGCAATAAACTAAATAAAAATCCAAAAAGGTGTTTAGCCAAATTTTTATAGAAAGGGTCCCCATTATTTGAGTTGAGCAAGTCAAAAATGGGGGGTTGTGTTTTTACCACAACAAGACTCTAGTTCATAATCTGATCGCACCCGCCTTTTCCAAAGACATTTTCCTTCCCCATGGACCCAATATGGAAACAAAACTACAATTTAAAGATTCCTCAAGTCTGAAATCTATAATAAATTTTGTGCACTTTTCGACACAATATCCATCGGATTTCATCGCTTTTGGATGAGCGGTTGTGATTAATCCAGAATTCCACAGATTAAATAACATTCTATAAGCCATTCCATCTATTTTATGAATTAAACCTCACCCTTGTTAACCATGCGATTGCCGTTGGATCTGCATTCTTCAAGTGGACGGGCCTGATCAACTGAGGTGTTAACCCGATTTTATAACTTCTCACATCCGATTTCTAACTAAACTTTGTTCTTTTTATCCATGCGACTACCATTGAATCTACTACCTATTGATCATATGGCTTAGATCTTCTCATGGTTTTATCATGTTCAAAAGTCATCAATAAAGTAAAACAACTCATTTCTTTTAAATTTTCGCATATTCTCTTTTTTCCGTTATAACATAGTATTTGATTTTTTTCATTTTTGCGATAAAACTAAAAATAAAATTAAAAGGACAATTGATGCTACAACATCTGGCTCCAACTGGGGATAGTGCTTTTGCCATAGAAGCACTAAGAGCCATAGATCAGTGCCTTCACCTTGGGCATGGAGTTATATATTGCTTAGCCAATTTAAATTCTATGGAATTTGTACAAAGAATTCACTCTGGTATCTACAATGATAGGATGCTTGTTCTTTAGAACTGGAGATACAGTTTGATGTACTGCGCATTGACAGGTAGCTGTAGAGTTTCACCATCAAGATTCTCCAAGAAAAATGTATTTTTTTCCCTTGCTTCTATGATCTTGAATGGGCCATACCAGAGAGGATCATACTTTCCATGTTTACCCTTATCATCTCTTGTAGTATCCCACCTTAATACCAGGTCTCCAACTTTAAAATCAGTTTCTCTGGCTTTTCTGTAAAGAATACTCTTCATCTTTGATTGATACATAATAAAATTATATCTTACCTTATCCATGCTTTCACTCAACTCAACTACCTTATCCATTCTTCTTATCAGAGCATTGGGCTCTTCTTTTGCCTCCTGAATCATTGCATTCGCAGGCTTCACAAGCTGACTAGGGAACATAGCTTGAGTTCCATACACTAATTCAAAAGGTGATTTTCATGTAGACCTTCTTGTAGTCACTCTAACAGCCCATAGAGCAAACTTTAATTTAGAATCCCAATCTTTTTGATTTTCTGAAATATTTTTCTTAAGAATTCTCATCAGAGTTTTGTTAGTGGATTCAACCAATCCATTTCCCTATGGATGATAAGCAGTAGAATGAGATAAAGTAACATTATACTTCTGCAACAGACTTACTTGAACTGAACACTTGAGCATTGTCTGTTATTATTTTGACAGGGCATCCAAATCTACTGAAAATGTTTTCCTCATATCTCTTGAAATCCTCATAGGACTAAGCAAAAACATTAGTGTATTCCCTGAACAGCTTAATATATCTCTCCTTATAATTAAGTGAAACTTCCTTGAACAATTTGACCAACTTGAGCTCCTTCTAGGTTCGAATATTCTGATCTTGAATCTGCTCATCCTGAGAAAGGAAACCAGCACCTGTTCCTTCTTTAGAATAGGCTCCATCAAAGAAGCACTTCCACACCCCTTTTATTTGTAGCTTTGTATTTACACAGGCTGACATAAGTTGCCTCTGATTATCTTCAGCCAATTCTTCATTGTCATGCAGCATGAAGTAAGAAAAGTCATCTTTTTCTTGGCTATATACAGGTAAATTACTTGCTTTGTCTTTTGTGATTTTTTTAACAAATCTTGATTCTTTGTACAACCTTCTTTCTTCCCCACCAAAAGTTGGTATGATAGCATAAGTAAAATCCAATTTCAAAACACCACCCAATTTAGTTCCCCGTGACCTAGATAACAACATTCCAAACCTAGCAGGGATATCTGCTACCACTACATCCATTACCAAGCTCCTAGCTAGGATTTGGGCTAGTGACACCACCATTTCCTTAATGACCCGCAGACACTTGACTTTATTTGAATCAAAAGAATATAGGTCTTTGTAAGGTTTAGTAACTTGTAGGTTTAGTTGTTTCATCACTGATAGTGGCATAAGATTATGTGAAGCTCCTGAATCAAACATACAATTATGCAAGAGGAAATCATGAATCAATAAAGAAATGTAGAAAGGAGGTGTTGAAGAATCTACCTCCTCCACATGTGGAGCAAAAACCACTACTTGTTAATCTTCTTTTAGATTCAAAGTGTCATTTATATTCATATTCTAAAATAGATTGATAAACTCAGCAATTTTTCTTTGATAAACTGATGTTTTAACCAACTCTGTTAGGGGCACCTGAATTCTAATTTTTTCTAACTCTCTAGTAAGACTAAACATGCGAACCTGTTTAGTATTCCTTTCATTTTCATCTTCACTTTTCTTCATCACTAAAATTTCCTATGGAATGGAAACAATTCTTCCTAAAGGAAGTTTGTCACTTTTATCTTGAAAAGACTCACCTTGAAGTATTTGAGTCTTGCTATTTGTATTCTGTTGTCGCTTTCCTTTGTTTAATTGTTTTGCAGGTTGTGGTTCTTGTAGAGTCGCCTTTTGTAGGGGAGCTAGAACTTGCTGCTCACCTTCATTTTCTTGATTTCTAGATATTTTTCTTGATCTCATGTCATACTTCTTATGTAATTCTACCTGCATAAAATCAGTAAACTGCTTCCAATATTCATCAATTTCATTCTCATCATAAATAGCACCCGTTTCAGTATATTCTTCTCCCTCAACACCTAGTTCATCTTCATCTCTTGCATACAATGTGAAAATATGATCATCATAATCCTTGGAATGTTATGGTACTCCATCAGGATCTTCCTCTAAGTAAAGTGGTGCTTGAACCTGATCTTAGTCTTTTCTCTCCTTCCTCAAAATTTGCAGAGCTTGTCTTCTATATTGAGGATTACAATTTCTATTTTGTTGCACTTTCCTCTGAGTATTCTTACTCTCCAATTCCAATTTAATCACTTTATTAGCCAATTTTTTAATTACAGTATTCCTATCCTCTAATGTTTCATCCTGAGAGGATTCCACTTTAGCCTTTCCCTGATCTTAAGTAGGCTGTGTCTTTGGTGCTTTACTTGTAGCCACTAGATTTGCTTCTATTTCTAAGGCATGAGTTTGGCTCTGATCAAGGGTTGTGGATATTCTCTCCCTCAATGTGAATCCAAAATCTGATTCAAAATCCCCTGCAAAAGTTATTTTTGCACCAATTGGAGGGGGCTTAATCTCCACTGGAAGACTATTGTACAAGATATTAAACCTTCTGATCTACAACAGTTTCATCAGATTTTTCTTAATAGCATTAAACTTTGTGAGTGAATACCTAGGGTCTCTTTTCTCTCCCCATCTCTGGGTGAACAGGTGCTCCATCTCTTCCCATGTAGGAATAGAGTTATTAGGAAGCCCTTTAAACCACTTCATTGCTTCTCCATCCAAGGATTTCACAAAAAGTCTTAAAACAACATCCAAGTGTTCAACATTTAGATTTTCTACAAAATTACAAAACACTATTATATGCTTCTCTATTGTTTTTTCATCCTCTCCTCAGAAATGAGGAAGAATCTTCAAGTATTCTTGAGGCATTTGATTCAACTGTTGTGGAAACTAAATAGGTGCATACCTATTAAAAAAAATGCAGGTGTTGCCATGTTTTCTCCTGAACTTACAGAACCTTGAGTACCAACAGATGAAGAACCTATCTGAGGAGTAAATGGAGTATGAGAAGGTGGCAATGTAGTTATAGGTTCAGGTTGAATAACTATAGCAGATACTGAGAAAGAAACAAACTCTAAAGATTGTTCTTGACAGTTGGGTTCTTGAAATGAAGTGGATGTAAAAAGTGACTCTTGGTCAATAAGAGGTGAATGTTTGAATGAAAGATGTATTGAACTGCTGCCAGGTGCAGACAGTGTAGGGCTTGGTGTAATTGGAGTTTTAGGCCTTCCAACCCTCTTAGAAACTAGCTTGTTAGGGTCTGAAAGGGCTTGAACTTTTTGCTATGAGGTACCTGACCTTGTATGGGGCCTCTTTGGAGCTAGAGTTTTTGCTTTCTATTCAATACAACGAAATATTTCCTCCTCACTGAACAACCAAAGGAAAATATTAAAAACCCAAGGAAAAGTGTTTCTTGACTTCTCCCTTGGCAATGACACCAATTAATGTTGTCCCTTAAGAAACCAATTTCCTGGCTGTGTAGAAATTGTGCTTAAAACATTAATTTTATTGTTTATGTCACTTAGTTGTATGTTGTATTCTCAAATTAATGACCTGAAAGACCTGGTTTTAAACCCTCAATACTTAGGTGACATGAAAGTGTCAAAATTCCATTTAATTGTTGAATACAAATGCTGAATGAAGAATTCTTAGAGAAGTCAGAGACAATATGTCTTTTTACACAGAAACTATTATTTGTGACACTTAGGGAAGTTAAGGACAATATGTTGTTTTACACAAAAACTACTATCTGTAACTTAGAAAAATTGCAGAGGTAGGAACTTCAAGTATAGGAGCACTCTTTTAAGGAAATTTAACTTCATTCACATAAGAAAACAAAGGCCTGCAATTTCATTACCATACTTAAAGGAAAGAAGACATATCATGACACATAATAGAGAAGTTACAAAATCATACCCAACAATATGTGGAAAACTTTTGATTCTTTCATTAATCAACAATTTTATCAATATAGTGTCGTAGTCTCCAGGTTCTTCAAAATTTGAACCCCCTTTAGACTATAATTTTTCCTCTTTTTATACATAATGTGACAATTGATAATCACCAAAACTATCGGACTACTTAACTATCTCCTAACTGTCTAAAGTAAAAATCATTATCGAATATTACTTTGGAGGGTAAAAGACACCTCATTCTCAAGAAAAAAATAATAAGAAGTAACACAAATTAGAAAACCGATGATGGTTGCTTGTTGTTCGGATATGTGGCTTGACTGTTGATGAAGTCTTTCTATAGATGTTCTGATAATAATTAAATTGTTTTAACACAACAAACTGCATTTTAACAAAACTCCATGCATGGACTTGGGCCCATGTATGTATCGGAAATGTTCTAATTGGATAAAACATAAAGAAACCCTTATGGCCCACATGTATATTGGGAGTGTTCCAATTGGAGGAAACACAAAGAAACCCGGCCAATCACCATTCCTTTGGAGTTTCGGTCATTTGCCACTAATTCTAATTATTCTGCTAAAACAATGGAATTGGTTGATTATGCAGAATATGGCTTACCACGGAACTAAAAAGACTTCAAACTCTAGTTCATAATCTAATCACTTTTTCCTTTTCCATACATGTTTTCCTTACCCATGGACCTGATATGGAAACAAAACTGCAATTTAAAGATTGCTCGGGTCCGAAAATTATAATAAATTTCTTGCACTTTTCGATGCGATATCCGTCTGATTTCGTCACATCTAGATGAGTGGTTGTGATTAATCTAGACTTCAACAGATTAAATCACATTCTATAAGCCATTGTATCCATTTTCTGAATTAAACCTCGCCCTTTTTAACTGCGTGATTGCCGTTGGATTTGCATTCTTCAAGCGGACGACCCTGATCAACTGAGGTGTTAACCTGATTTTATAACTTCTTGCATTCGATTTCTGATTAAACTTCCTTCTTGTTATCCACACGACTACCATCGGATCTACTGCTTATCAATCAGACAAATCAATTCTTCTCGCGGGGTTATCACGTTCAAAAGCCGTCAATAGAGTAAAACAACTAATTTCTTTTAAATTTCCGCATTTTTTGTTTTTTCCGTTATAACATAATATTTGATTTTTTTCCTTTTTTGAAATAAAACTAAAAATAAAATTAAAAGGAAAATGGATGCTACAACATCTGGCTCCACCTGGGGATAGTGCTTTTGCCAAAGAAGCACTAAGAACAGCAGATCAATGCCTTCACCTCGGGCATGGAGTCATATATTTCTTAGCCAAATTAAATTCTGTGGAATTTGTACAATGAATTCACTCTGGTATCTATAATGATAGGATGTTTGTGCTTCAAAACTAAAAATACTGCTTGAGGTACTGCCCATTGACAGGTAGTTGAGAGTTTCACCATCAAGATTCTCCAGGAAGAATGTATTATTTTCCCTTGCTTCTATGATCTTGAATGGGCCATACCAAAGAGGATCAAACTTTCCATGTTTACCCTTATCTTCTCTTCTAGTATCCCACCTTAATACCAGGTCTCCAACTTTAAAATAAATTTCTATGGCTTTTCTGTCAAAAATACTCTTCATATTTGATTGATACATAATCAAATTATCTCTTACATTATCCCTACTTTCACTCAACTCCACTACCTTATGCATTCTTCTTATTAAAGAATTGGGCTCTTCTTTTGCCTCCCGAATCATTGCAATCACAGGCTTCACAAGTTGAGTAGGGAATAGAGTTTAAGTTCCATACACTAATTCAAAAGGTGATTTGCCTGTAGACCTTCTTGTAGTCACTCTAACAGCCCATAAAGAAAACTTTAATTTATAGTCCTATTCTTTTTTATTTTTTTCAATAGTTTTCTTAAGAATTCTCATCAAAGTTTTGTTAGTGGATTCAACCAATCCATTTCCCTGTGGATGATAAGCAGTTGAATGAGGTAAAATAACATTATACTTATGACAAAAAGCAATAGACTTAATTGAGCTGAACAATTGAGCATTGTCTATTGTGATTTTGAGAGGGCATCCAAATCTATTGAAAATGTTTTCCTCATATGTCTTGAGATCCACATAGGACCAAGCCAAAACATCAGTGTATTCCCTGAAACTCTTAATATATCTCTCCTTATAATTAAGTGAAACTTCCTTCAGTAATTTGACCAACTTGGGCTCCTTCTGGGTTCCAATATTGTGATCTTGAATCTGCTCATCCTATGAAAGGAAACCAGCACCTGTCCCTTCTTTAGAATAGGCTCCATTAAAGGAGCACTTCCACACCCCTTTCATTTGCAGCTCTGTATTTACATAGGCTGAAGTAAGCTGCCTCTGATTATCTTCATCCAATTTTGCATTTTCATGCAACATGAAGCAAGAAAAGTCATATTTTTCATGGCTATATACAGGTGAATTACTTGCTTCGTCTTTCATGATTTTTTTAACAAATATTGATTCTCTGTATAGCCTTCTTTATTCCCCACCAAAAATTGGTACGATAGCATGAGGAAAATCCAATTTCATAACACCACCCAAATTAGCTCCCCATGGCCTAGATAGCAACATTCCAAACCTAGCAGGGATATCTTCTACCACTACATCCATTACCAAGCTTCTAGATGGGATCTAGGCTAGTAAGACCACCATATCCTTAATGACCCCAAAACACTTGACTTTATTGGAATCAAAAGAATACAAGTCTCTGTAAGGTTTAGTTGTTTCATCACTGATAGTGACATAAGATTATGTGAAGCTCCTAAATCAAACATACAATTATGCAAGAGGAAATGATGAATCAATAAATAAATGTAGAAAGGGGGTGTTGAATAATTTACCTCCTCCATATGTGGTCCAAAAACCACTACTGGTTTATCTTCTTGTAGATTCACAGTATCATTTATATTCAGATTCTGAGATAGATTGATAAACTCAGCAATTTCTCTTTGATAAACTGATGTTTTAACCAACTCTGTGAAGGGCACCTGAATTCTGATTTTTTCTCTCTCTAGTAAGACTAAACAAGTGAACCTATTTAGTATTTCTTTCATTTTCATCTTCACTTTTCTTCATCACTAAAATTTCATATGGAATGTAAACAATTCTTTCTAAAGGAATTTTGTCACTTTTATCTTGAGAAGACTCACCTTGAAGTATTTGAGTCTTGATATTTGTATTCTACTGTTACTTTCCTTTGTTTAATTGTTTTGCAAGCTGTGGTTCTTGTGGAGTCGCCTTTTGTAGGGGAGCTAGAACTTGTTTCTCACCTATATTTTCTTGATTTCTAGATATTTTCCTTGATCTCAAGTCATACTTCTTATGTAATTCTTCCTACATAAAATCAGTAAACGACTTCCAATATTCATTAATTTCATTCTCATCATAAATAACACCTATTTCAGTATATTGTTCTCCCTTAACACCTAGTTCATCTTCATCTCCTGCATACAATGTGAAAATATGATCATCATGATCCTTGGAATGCTCTAGTACTCCATCAGGATCTGCCTCTAAGTAAAGTGGTGCTTGAACCTGATCTTGGTCTTTTCTCTCCTTCTGCAAAATTTGTAGAGGTTGTCTTCTATATTGAGGATTAAAATTTATGTTTTGTTGTACTTGCCTCTGAGAATTATTACTCTCCAATTCCAATTTAATCAATTTATTAGATAATTTTTTAATTACATTATTCATATCCTCTAATGTTTGATCTTGAGAGGATTCCACTTTAGCCTTTCCCTTATCTTGAGTATGCGGTGTCTATGGTGCTTTACCTGCAGCCACCATATTTTCTTCTATTTCTAAGGCATCAGTTTGGATCTATTCAAGGGTTGTGGATCTTCTCTCCCTCAATGTGAATCCAAAATCAATTCAAAAGCCTCTACTAAAGTTATTTTTGCACCAGCAGGAGGGGGCTTAATCTCCACTGGAAGACTATTTTACAAGTTATTGAACCTTCTGATGAATTCTACAATACTTTCATCAGATTTCTTCTTAATAGCATTAAACTCTATGAGTGAATACCCATGGTCTCTTTTATCTCCCCATATCTGGGTGAACAAGTGCTCCATCTCTTCCCATGTAGGAATAGAGTTATTAGGAAGCCCTTTAAACCACTTCCTTGCTTCTCCATCCAAGGATTGCACAAAAAGTCTTAAAACAACATCCAAGTGTTCAACATTTAGATTTTCTGCGAAATTACAAAACATTGCTATATGCTTCTCTATTGTTTTTTCGTCCTCTCCTGAGAAACGAGGAAGAATCTTCAAGTATTCTTGAGGCATTTGATTCAACTGTTGTGGAAAGTAAATAGGTGCATACCTATTCAACAAAAATGCAGGTGCTACCATGTTTTCTCCTGAACTTACTAAACCTTGAGTACCAACAAATGTAGAACTTGTCTGAGGAGTAAATGGAGTATGAGAAGGTGGAAATGTAGTTATAGGTTCAGGTTGAATAACTATAACATATATTGAGAAAGAAATAGACTCTAAAGATTGTTCTTGATAGTTGGGCTCCTAAAATGAAGTGGGTGTAAAAGGTTACTCTTGGTCAATAAAAGGTGAATGTTTGGATAAAAGATGTATTGAATTGCTGCCAGGTGCAGACAGTGTAGGACTTGGTGTAACTGGAGTTTTAGGCCTTCCAACCCTCTTAGAAACTAACCTCTGAGGGTCTGAAAGGGCTTGAAATTTTTGTTGTGAGGTATCTAACTTTGTATGGGGCCTCTTTGGAGCCAGAGTTATTGCTTTCTATTCAATACAGACAAATTTTTCCTCCTCAATAAACAACCAGAGGAAAATATTAAAAACCTAGGGAAAATTGTTTCTTGACTTCTGTCCCTGACAATGGCGCTAATTACTGTTGTCCCTTAAGAAACCAATTTCCTGGCTGTGTAGAAATTGTGCTTAAAACATTAATGTTTATTGTTTATGTCACTTAGTTGTATGTTGTATTCTCAAATGAAGGACCTGAAAGACCTGGTTTTAAACCCTCAATAATTAGGTGACATGAAAGTCTCATAATGCCATTTGATTGTTGAATGAAGAATGCTTAGAGAAGTTAGAGACAATATGTTGTTTTAAACATAAACTACTATCTGTAACTTAGAAGAATTGCAGAGGTAGGAACTTCAAGTATAGGATCGCTCTTTTAAGGAAATTTATCTTCATTCACATACGCAAACAAAGACCTACAGCGTCATTACCATACTTAAAGGAAAGAAGACATATGATGACACATAACAGAGAAGTTACAAAATCATACCCAACAATGTGTGGAAAACTTCTGGTTCTTTCATTAATCAATAGTTTAATCAAGAATACAGTGGCCTAGTCTCCAGGTTATTCAAAATTCAAACCCCATTTCTATAATTTTTCCTCTTTTTATACATCATGTGACAGTTGATAATCACCAAAATTGTCAAACTGCTTAACTATCTCCTATTTGTCTAAAGTAAAAATCATTATAGAATATTACATTGGAGGGTAAAATACACCTCATTCTCAAGAAAACAAAATAACAAGAAGTATCAAAAATTAGAGAACTGATGATGGTTGCTCATTGTTCAAATATGTGGCTTGACTGCTAATGAAGTCTCTCTATAGATGTTCTGATAATAATTAAACTGTTTTAACACAACAAACTACATTTTAACAAAACTCTGTGCGTGGAATTGGGCCCATGTATGTATCGGAAATGTTCTAATTAGCTAAAACATAAAGAAACCCTTATGGCCCATATGTATATCGGGAGTGTTCCAATTGGCGGAAACACAAAGAACCTGACCAATGATCGTTCCTTTGGAATTTTGATCATTTGCCACTAATTCTAGTTATTCTGCTAAAACAACGGAATTGGTTGATTACGTAGAATATGGCTTACCACACAACTGAAAAGACTTCAGACTCTGGTTCATAATCTGATCGCGTCTGCCTTTTCCACATACGTTTGTCTTTTCCACGGACCTGATATGGAATCAAAATTGCAATTTAAAGATTTCTTGGGTCCGAAATTTATAATAAATTTCATGCACTTTTCGACGCGATATTTGTCAGATTTCGTTGCTTCTCGATGTGCGGCTATGATTAATCCGGACTTAAATGGATTAAATCACATTCTATAAGCCATCGTGTCCATTTTCTGGATTAAACCTTGCCCTTGTTAACCACGCGATTGCCACCAGATCTGCATTATTCAAGCGAATGACACTGATCAACTGAGCTGTTAACTCAATTTTATAACTTCTCGCATCTGATTTTTTATTAAACTTCGTTCTTGTTATCCACACGACTACTGTTAGATCTGTTGCATGTCGATTGGATGGCTCAGATCTTCTCGCGGGTTTATCATGTTCAAAAGTTTTCAATAAAGTAAAAAAACTCATCTCTTTTAAATTTCCACATTTTCTCCTTTTCCTGTTATAACATAATATTTTATTTTTTCCCTTTTTGTGATAAAACTAAAAATAAAATTAAAAGGAAAATGGATGCTACAACACACATCACAACCTTGATTTTATCAATACTCATCAACTGCATGTTTTAGAGCTCATTCCTCACATCGACCTTGTATCTTTGACATCCCACCTTGCATCTAGGAGTCGTTGGCACATTCAACTCAATTGTTTTGGGTAAGCCCACCTTTCATGTCTTGCATTGAGTTTCTGTCACTTTTTATGTTTCGCTTTGTGTGAGTGATGTCTGCTTGATTTCAGTGAATTCTTGTTGTTGTTTTGATGTATGTTAGCTTGTGGAAGTATCATTTCAGTTTTCATTCACATCTCATTGTTGTCACATGCATGACACTGTTTTTGCATGGACAGTCGACGTTGCGGTGACTCGCTTCAAACACATGCATGCTTTCCCGTTTCCTAAATCTTGCAATTTTTGTTTGAATTTATGATAATTGACTCTTGTTTCCACTCATCTCACCATGCATTCAGACTTCTCATGTTTTCAATCACCCTAAGGCGAGACTGGGCTGCCTTGGCCCATATCGTGCCTTGCCCGGCTAGCATTGCATAATTCCAGAAGTGAAGGTTCTGCCTTCCCTCTAGAAATTGCACAAGTTTGGCCCAACATTAATGTCCAGGCTTGCATTATGCAATTCTTGGAGGCTGTGTCCTGCTAGCCCCAGAAACAGTGCAATGCAGTATGCTGGTTGCATGTCACTATTGACTGAAATTGTGCATTGCACAGTTTCAATCCTTAACAAGCCAAGCTAGAGTATGCATTGTGTAGTTCCAACACTCAATCAACCTTCATAAATCCTAGACTGTGACTTGTGCATCTTTGGCAATCAGCCTCTCGACCTCTCGGTGGAAATTGCGCAACCTTCACGTTCAATCACACAGGTATGTTGCAAGTCAGTCCTCAAGTTTGTTTTGGTTTTTGACTAACATATTTCTTGCCATGTGTGTTACTATGTCTCCAGGCATCATAGGTGTTCGTTAAGTTATGATATGTTCTATGCTTATAACAGTTTACTTCTTTTTCTTATTATATTCCATAGATTAGCAATCACATGTACATAAAGTAAAGTGTAGATAGAACATTAAACGATCGATAGAAAACAAGCCAAGACAAGAGACACAAGATGTGGCGGCTAGCTAGGGACAAACCCCACAATGTGTGGGGAAACCCTTTGATCAAATCTTCCTTTATCTTCAATGACTTAGCAGAGAGAAATAGTACAATAAATCTGATTCATATCAGCACTAGCAAACCCTAGATCAGCAGCATCAGCATTAGCGGCTTCATTATCAAACTAGGGCAAACGATATCTCACAAACCGACCATCGGATTGACTTCATTCCACCACCAAAAGTTTCAGCTTCCAGAGGAGGTTCAGATGAACCTACAGTGTTGTTCAGATGAGGAGATCTTCTAGGCCACGCAGGTCAATCTTTACTTCTGCAGTTGTAGCTTCAATTTCAACAGTTTCCGACTTCAAACTAGGGTAGTCGATATCTTGCAAACCGTTCGTCGGATTGACTTCATTCCACCACCGAAAGTTGTAGATTTTAGAGGAGATCCAGATGGAACTATAGTGCAGTTCCAAAGAGGAGATCTTCTAGGCCACGTAGGTCAATCTTTACTTCTTCAGTTGCAGCTTCAGTTTCAGCAGTTTCTGGCTTCAAACTAGGGCAGTCAATATCTTGCAAACCGTTCGTCGGATTGACTTCATTCCACCACCAAAAGTTACGGCTTTCAGAGGAGATCCAGATGGACCTATAGTGTAGTTCCAAAGAGGATATATTCTAGGCCACATAGGTCAATATTTGCTTCTGCAGTTGCAACTTCAGGTTCAACAGCTTCCAGCTTCACATGTGTGAGAGAGAGACCCATTTCTGCGCAGTAGAGAGAGAGAGAGAGATGTGATGAGAAGAGTGAGTGCAAATGAGGAAAAGTCCTCTTATATTTATACACAACGTTGGTGTTTGAATAGATGCGACTTTTGGCCTTCTAAGCCTACATGAGTTGTAGGTCGGCTTGATAGTAATTCCATAATCAAAATAAATTCATATCTCCATGAATACTTATTGGAATCGGATGATATTTATATCAATCCTACACCTCTCGACACGAGGAATCTAATAAAAATATTATCAGCCATGAATAAGATGACCCACATGAATTTTTTCCCTAGTTGCCAATTTTAACAGCTTGTCTCTCGGCAACACAAGTACAATGGCTTCAAGAGAGCAGAGTCAAAGACACTCTTAAGAGCGCAACTGGGGATGCAATAGATCAAGTGTATATGAATTTGCCTATCCACGAAGGCATCAAATTGTTCATGGACAGGGATATCAAGATCAATAGCAATGAAATCCCAATGAGCAGCACCATAAGTGTTAGAAAATTATATATTACGGAGCAATGGAACACATAAAATATTGTAGAAATATAAACAGAGAAAACGCATAAAACAAGAGAGACACAAATATATGTGGTTCACCCAGTTTGGGTTACGCCCACGGAGAAACAACCAGTCCTTCATTTTATATTATCCAGCAAACTGAAGAAATACAACCTACAGCAGATCTGTTGTAACACCCTCTTCGCTCTCAATCTCCTCTCTCTTTCTCACTCAGAATACAGATCTACATAGACGCAATACAATTCCCTCATATATAGTGAGGGGTTGCCTTCTAGGGAAAAAAACCCTAAATTAAACATAACTTCTACAGTCAAATCACCACCTAATGAATGGCCCAGATTGACTAGAAATTATTATACTTTTACAAGGCAATTTTACATCTATTCTTAGCTTCGAGGGCACAACCCCCGAAACTCCCTGCAAGGGGGGTGCTCCTCAAAGGTCGTAGCCGGCCCCCCTGGACCCCCCTTGCAGCGAATATTTTACGGGTAGTGTTACCACCCCATTTCGAACTGGGGTCCAATGTGGCAATACCTTTGAATACAGAAGATAATTAGGCTCCACACCCAACAATAAGCGTAAATAGAAGTCAGGACACCTGCACACAATGAGTGCAAGAGGAAGGTTGTTGACAGTATAGAGGTAGAGAAAAGTTGCAAGTTCAAAATAGATACACTCATGAGGAAATCATCTTTGGAGATTGAGGCTATGAGGTTAAGGCACAACATGAAGATCACGTGAAGGAAGAGAATGAAACAAAGAAGGAGTTTCATGTGCTGAAGTAGCAACTCAATGAAGAACATGATCTGCATAGGTGACAGAACGAGTTGTAGCAGAAACAGGTATTACAAGGGGGGCAACATTCACATACGATGAAACTACACACGTACAGGTTATGGATCCATCCCAACAGCTGGCATAGAGAAGAAAAGGTGAGTAGTGTTGTTGATCACATGCAAGGGAATTTAGAAGCATGCATGTCATTGTGCACATGCATGCAATCCCACCCATTTGGCACACTCACCAAGGCAAAGACAAGAAGCAAGTCCAACTGGAGATGGACATGTATTTTAACAAGTTGATGCACATGACCACCAGCACATGCTTGGAGATCAACACAGACACTACACATCAACTTGTTCCAAGTCAAGTCGCACCCATGAAAACCATGTGCATGCTATCAGATGAGTTGGATGGAGGAACCATATCAATGTACCTGAATGAAACAGAGGCAAGAGTTCATTTTAGCAAGATGTCACCATTGAGCACACAGACACCATCATGAACGACCAAGGTTGGCATCAGTTCACCACCATCGACTGTCACAAGGATTTCAAAGAGTTGGTCTCACCACAACGATCTGAGTGTTGGTGATGTCTTGCATGGCTTGCTCAAGCCATTTTGTCTCACATGGGTACATGTGCAGAATGTATGTAACGTCTTTTCAAGTGGAAGTTCAAGTGTCGATAGTTGGATGTAATAGTCATAGAGTAGATGAAGAGTCACGAGGGTAGATGAATTGTCACAAAGGGGAATGTCAAGGGCCACCCCACCCTTTGCTATAAATAGTCCCTCATAACTCATTGTAGAGGATTTTGGTCAGCCAAGCTTCTGATAGACTATCTTAGAGAGAGCTAGGACAATAGTGTAACGAGCCTTGGCTTCTCCACTGCGTAGAGCTAGTATATCTCTTTGGAGGAGCAAGTGGTTGTGACTATAACATTACGTTGTCAGAAATAGTCGTTGGACATGGATGTATTGTATGACTGGAACTTACACTTCTTAATATAACAGAGCCAACACGTTTCATGCATATGTCATATTGTATTCCTACTATCTTCTTTACTCTAAATGATATATGTATCTGTTTTCTTACGCATGCTTGTATGGACTATTCTATATAAGTATGTATGAATCTTACTAAAATGTGTTGATTGGTTTAACTATCACTTTCGATTGTTAGCTAACTTGATTTCCAGTTTGTAATGCATTTTTGATCGTGTGTTCCCCCTTCCAAGCCATGTGCTATAACAGGTTTCCAACGGACGCACTCACCCCACTTTCCGTGTGTTAGAACTGTTCATGCACCTTCCTTGACTTGCCGCAGCTGTCACATCCTTGCTACCAATGCGGGACATATTACTTGCCTTTTTGTGAAACCGTGGTCAAGGTGATATTGTATGACCCATTGCTCGGACCCCTACACCAAATGGTTTGAGGTCTAATTGGGACTTCTTACCTGGGAGATCCCTTGACATGTTGGCGGGTCTAGCAATGTCAACATTTTTGGTGCTAGAAGGAGAGCCAGATGACAAGCTATGTCCTATCATCCTGTTTTGAACCTTTTCATATCTATCGTGGACTCTGTTAACACCCAGGTTGTTCCCTTTGACTCCTGAGGGAATACGGCTGGGGTAACCACTAACCAAGCTTTGGATTACAGGTTCTAGCCAACCTGTAATCAGAGAGGGCTCTCTCTTATGATTTTTCACTATGTTCTTGGGGATCTTAGGCTAGCTATGAGGTGAGGGTTTTGGCTTTATATTTTGGTTGAATGATGTCTTTCAGTACCTAAGATGATATCTTCAGACAATTTTAGGTCATTGTGCAATGGAGTCTGTGGTTACAGGCTGTTTGAAATGTTTAAGTGGGATTGTTGAAACTGCAGGGCCATTTAAATATTTCATGACATAAACTTGAAATTGGGATGATGAAGTATGTTTAACCAATGGAAGGCAATTAAGAATTTTCCACTAAGCTGGTGGTGTGAGAAAGAGATGTATTGCCCAGGAGCAGGTTTGAATTCCTGAACAATAATCACTGTGAAAGGTACAGTCTGAAGGTGCAGCAATTAAGAATTACACTCTTATAACCATAACTGAGGAAAACATTCATAACAACATAGATTGAGTCGAGGGTATTCTATGAATAAATCCTGAGACTATTCTTTTTCTTTGCCATTAAACTGTGAAACATAGAACATGAATGGATTATGAAGGAAATAACAAACATAACAAAGAGGTTAAAGAAACTTATTGTGCCATGAAATACGCAGGAATCCTGTAGCATTCAACAAACACACCATAACGCATCAGACAACACAGAACTTTGGAAATTCCATCAGCTTTTTGTATTAAAACTCTGAACATTTACAGCATAGGATCTCTCGAAGAGAAAATCAACAACCCCTACAAGCTTATGCAAGGGGGAATATATACAATCGGTTTTACAAAAATATCTAAACCGCTGAGTCATTTGATTAATAAATACATTCACCAACTTTTAAAATAGCAGATAATGAAGTTATTGCTGCTCTAAATACAAAATGAATGCTCTTTAATTCTGTCAGAAGTCTTTTTGACCTTTGGAGGCCACTGAGTCGGTTGAGCGTTCTGCATTAATGCTGAATGATGTGTCTTTATGGCTGTGTCGTGCTGTAGCATTCTCGGCCCTGTCCCCTGTAGCTGTTAGTGTTTCTTTGGTGGCCGAATCTGTCTGCCGAGTTGGCTCAGCCCAGTCTTTTCTAGTCATACTGAATGCATCAAATTTTCTGAACATGATGACTTCTTTTTTGATAAAAAAAACTTGATGAAAGCCCGTTGTTTACAGTAATAACTGTATCATGCTGGTCCACCATTCCTGTGTAGGCAATTGATGTCTCAAAATTGCATCTAAGGTTTCATCTGCCTCTGTATATTTGTAGAAATTTGGAGGCACCTCGAACAAATTTCTGATTTCATTCATGATAAAAAACAAATTTTCTACTTTCTCATAAAGGCTCTGCCCAGATGCAGGCCCTGCTTCCTCTGGGGTGCTTGATCCTGCAGTGATCTGATTGGTGGCAAATGCATTTACCCTTTTTGCATAGTTCTCATGTGATAGTAGCCTTCCTGCGCTGTTCAGTAAGCTGGGAAGGCCTTGGGTGTGCAATGTTGTGAACTTAACAGTGAATTTGTTCACCTCTGTTTGCATCTCCTGGCACCTTCTATCCAAGGTCTGCACCAGATTTCTCAATGTGAGGACCCTCTTTATCATCAAGATGGTTTCAGTTCTATTGGGGATCCCTATTACTGCTAGCTGAGGACCTGTGCGGTTATTGAGAACATTAATCATTATGTTGGCTATCTCAGGCATATTGCCTAGAGATGCCCTTGCTCTTTGGACTTCCTTGTGTGCTCTGACTATGAGCTCCATGTGCTCATGAATAGTCTCTATATACTGCCATTGATCTGTTATTGATTGGCCAATGTTGGCCCATAAAACTTTCTTGATCTCCGCCACCACTTTGTCAAGAGTGAGCTCTTTTATCTTCTCCTTAAGAGGTTTTATTTCTCTTCCTTTTTCAGCTACACTTTGCTTAGGCTTGTCGTATTTTTCATTCAGGGTAGCTAATTTCTCCTTGGCTTCATTCAGCTCTGCCATCTGGGCTTCTAGGACTTGAATCTCATTCATCAACTTCTGCATGTCAAGGCTTGGAGCTTGCTCCGATGTTGGTGCTGGTGTTGATGTTGATGGAGCTATCTCAACTGTCTGTACTGTAGGAGGAGTGACAATTTGAGGGGGTTTCTCAAGTTTGATTACTTGCTGAGGGGGCTGAGATGTTTGGCCTCCTTCTTTCTGTTGTAGGGCTGCCTGCAATGCAGCCTCTGTCTCTACCAATTTTCCCTCTGTCTGTACCAGTTGCTTATGGAGTGATATCAGCATGGATGCTACATCTTGGTCCTGCCTTCGCTGGGCAACCTCTTATGTTTGAGGGTGAATGGTTGCTAGGATCTTTATCATCTTTCTTAAAGCTGCAAGGTCTGAATCTCTTATCTTTAGCAGCTCCTTTATAGCTTTGGGATCCTTTGGGTTATGCCCAAGCTCTATAATGATGTCTTCTAAAGACCTAATCTTGTTGTCTTTGGCCTGAGAGGATGCTTTCTCCAACTCAAGTTGGGCAGTTGTATTGTTCAGGCTATTTTATAACTTATGTGCCAAGAAGGTCTTATCTACAAGTGTCGAATACACCATCTCACCCGTTTGCTTGTGAAGTTCTATTTGATCCATAGGGTGGATGTCTTTTGCAAGAAACTCAAGGTTGGTCCTTATATAGTCTGCAGCTGACTGTGGCTGCAGCATGGTTGGCATGAAATGACTCATGGTCATTTTCCCCTCTGTTATGTCATAAGCTGACATAAGCCTCTGTTGGTTTGTAGGGGCCATTTTAAGCAAGTGATTATAGAGCTGGAGCCTGAGTGGCTCATTTCTCTTTTTGATGTCAATGAATTGTTGCTTGATGCCTGTTTCAGCTCTCCTTTGCTGACTTGAGGAGCTGACCTCTCCTCCAAGGGTTCTTTCTTGTTCCTGCTGAAAGGAACTGGCAGATGCCTCCATGCTTGGTGGGCCCATGCCCAAGGATTGCCCAATAGGCATCTCTTCTTCTGAAAGGGGATTTAGTCTCTGTCTTTTCTCCCCTTGAGTTGTGGATGTGGTGAGGGGAGTCTCCTGCTCTCTATCCCTCTTCTGGTTTCTTTCTTCATTCTGTGGAGTTTGGAGCACCAAGGCCTCCACTGTCGTTTCTTGCCTAGGAGGCACAGTTTCTTGAGCCTACTGCTCTTTGGATTTTGGGGCCTCAGCTATTTCTTCTCGCTGCATTGGCTGCTCTTCTTTTTGCTGTTCTTTTTGCTGTTCTGCTATAGGAGGTGGTTGTTCCTGCTCCATCTGCTTTTCTTTACCCTTGCTTGATACCTGATGAGCAGTTTTAGCTGCTTGTTGGTGGGCTGTAGAGGATGAGGCAGCTGCTCCAAGTTGCCTTTGATAGGTAGAGGAAATATGCCCACAAGTTTCCAAGTCAGCCTCTTTCTCAATATTCTTTGCCTCTCTTTGTAGCATTTTCTTTCTAGTAATTGCCTCTTCTAGAGTGCCCTCTTTCCAACTTAACAAATTGGCATATTTCTCAATATGAGGCAATCTGATGTGATCATAGCTACCCAATTTATATTTTACCCTCCTGAGAGAAATGAAATGATTAGGGTCATAAGGTACCCAGCGTAAACTGGTTTGCAATTGGAGGGTCTCTAGGATCCTATCTGCTTCCTTCCATCCCTCCTCCCTTTTGTTGTAAAGAAATGGGCCTAGCTGGTTCCTGACTTTTAGTTGCACCTTCTTGTTTTTACTGTGGAAATGGACCTGGTCTGCATTTCCAAACTGCCTGAAATACTCTAAGGCAAAGAGTCTCATAGGGACATATCTTGGCAGCCTATAAGGGTTCAACTCACAGCCATATATTCTGATTACTGTATGGTGTTGGTAAAAGTACCAATCACCAATGCTGTAGGCCTTTGAGAGCTGGAGTACTCTTTGCATCTCATCGGTCAATCTTGGAGGAGGGACACCCAATAACAAGGTCATAGCTGGATGGATAAAAAGGTCTATGAATTCACAGTAGGTGTATGGTGAATAGGAGGTGTGATGAAAAACTGAAGTCCAAAATACCACAGACCTTGGGTTTCCCTGAGCATCAAGCTTCTTGAGAGGAATAGGGAAACTGTCAGGATGATAAAATAAGAACAAGTGGTAGATGTATGAAGTGTATCTAAACACCTTTTCCCTTTCTAGATTCATCAATTGCTCATGAATCTTATTGGCGATGTATGCAGCATAATCATAGTGCACAGCAGGAGGCATTCCAGGGGAAAATATGGACAGCATGGCCATAATGGTGTCATCAACATCCTCACATGATCTGTAACCCAGGACATAGCTGATCAAATCCACCAGCATTTTGCCCAAGTCATTGAGATATGGATTTCCAATAGGAGGTGTTCTCACAGCTTCAGAGCTTGGCTGAATAAATAATTGATTAATCTTGATGATCTGGGCGCTGGACAGCTTACCCCCTTTCTTTAGCAAATCCATCATAGAGAGAGGAGTTAGTGGCTTTGCAGTGTGAAAGTGAAGCATCTCATTTATGGCCTCAATGGTGATATGGAACAGAACTGATCCTGAGGGGCTGAGAACAGCTCTTTGACATGGATCATAGTTGTCACAGCATCTATGGATCAAGTCTGGAAGGATATTGACTTGGGGAAGGTTGAAAATGGGCAAATTGGAGTCCCAAATCCCTAAAATATCAGCTCCACTGAGGTGTTGGGCCTTTAAGCCATTTAGCATATGAATGTTAAACTTGGAATTCATTGAGAATATCTCAGTCATCTGGTAATCTTTATCACCTAGGGCCTTCCACTCTAACTCTCTGTGTGGGGCATTCAAAGGTGGAATGTTCAATGCTACTGGTGTTTCCATGGTTGACTAGTACTCTGAATTGTATTAGGACTTGTTTTACTGGACTGAGCAACACAGAGGGGTATTTTTGCAAGAGTGAGGCAAATTGCAGGGGAAAATGGGGTAAATTGTGGTGAGGGCAATTGAAATGCTCCAAAGAGAGTTGAGTGAGCAAATGCTGGGACTGGTAAAACTGTTTTCACGGTAAATTAGTGCAGCACGGGTTTTAAGTTCACGAATGCGCGAACTAACTGTGAATTTATGAAAACTTGACTAAATGTGGGCTCTGCAGGTGAATTTCAACCCAACAACTGAAAATAAACGCTGGTCACTGGGGATTTACTGGTAATTACACTGCTTTTTACTCTCCTTTCTCAATGGTTTTGGGTGAATTTATACAAAAACCAGGCACGAAAGAGAACTTGGATAAATACCTGGTGAACCTTCGGCAATGGTGGCAAGTGCGGGCAGACTGAGAGCGCCCACAGTCCTTAAGTTGATTTTTGCAGGCTGGCGGCTAAATGGTCGTAATTCGCATGCAGAGCGGAACAATATCTCTTTTGGCAAAAGTGACAAAAAACGCGATTTTTGGCGAAAATATGGACTTTTTGGGTTATTGGCGCTTTTTTTTGGATGACGTCAGCATGACGTCACCGGGTGGGGTCGGGTACGGAAAGGTGACATGGTGGCCTGCGAGTGGTCCACGGGGACTGGTGAGGTAGCGGACAGGTTGGAGCAGTGGCGGGCCGGGCGCTGACGCGGCGCTGCGTTAGCACGACGTGGGGATGACGTAGCGGTGACGTGGGCAGGTGGTATACAAAGGGTGGTAAGTGGTTCCATCGGACCGCTTATGGTATGGTGGTGGTATTGGCAGGTGGCCTCCCAATAAGATTTGGGAGCGACACGTGGCAGAGGCCTGACGTCACCCTCTGACACTTTCTCGGGAGGTAATGTCCGGTCATCGGGGGCGACCCGATATGGATGTGGGCCGTCGATGGGAAAGCCCAGATCCAACGGTCGACGGGTCGATAAAAAGCAAGGACAATACGGCAGCGGGGCGCGAATATTTTATTGTTCTTCTGGAAATGTGCGCCCAGGCGGAACTTTGGATTTTGGCGGATTTGTGGGTTTTTCAATGTTTTTATATTCAAATGCGCATAGTAACAAACTTAGGATAAAGGGTGAAGGTGGGTTTTCTGGTGTATTTTGCAAATGGTGCGGGTTAGGGGTAATAGTGGGTTTTTACAAGGTTGCTTGCAAAATAAAGTGGGTAAATCATTTCGGAGGGTTGTAGAGGGAAAAAGGGGTAGGGCTTAGGTTATTAAACCAACGTGGGGTTAGTTTAATCCCTGACTTTGAACAAAGCATCCTGTTTCAGACTTGGACTCAGCATGGTTGTCCAATATTTGGACATATGGCTATAATGCCAATGGGAGGGAATATACATATTGTGGAGGTTTTATACACCATGGTGTTATAGTAATAAGGAAAGGGGAACATAGGGAATTAAGTATAGATAGAGTTAGTAGTTAGTTTTGGAGGGGAATAGGAATGGGAAGTGATAGATACTAAGTTTTAAGGAAACAAACTTAGTTAGGAACTAGATCAAAATGAAAAGAATTTTACACAATAAATGTGGCTCTTAAAGAAACAAGAACCAACAAAAGACTTTGACTACTTTCATGAACATAGGTAGTATTGGGATGTTAGTAATGAATGTAATGGGGGATAATCAGGGAGTTAGACATGCTTCATTGTATTGCTGCAAAACTGCTGAATAAGAGACCTGCACTGGAACCATGTTTTTCCTTTGCTTGGGCCAGTGACATAAAAGAAATCATGCTTCTGCAACCCCATCTACCTACCCACTCTATTGCCTAGCATTTTTTGTCACTCCAAGGAGGGTGCACTTAGATTTGCAAACCCTTATGTGCCTTTTCGTTTCCTTTGGCTTTTTCTTTTGGTTTTCTATCTAAGGCTAGCCTTATTGCTTCCAAGGCCCCAGATTAAACAGTTGGGAACCTTCATTCTCTACCTAACTACTTTATTTTCCAAGATTGAACTGTTTGGACAGATTTCTTTCTCTAATCTACAACAAAAAATTGAAACATGGCATGACCCAGCTTAGACTGTTGGATCACCCATTCAAAAGTGGGGCAGCATCAACCAACTGTAAACATGTGTCTTTCACCAAAATATGAGATCTTTGCATCACCAAAGCAGATCATATTGGCACTTCCCCTGCTAATCATGAAACATGAAACCTATTGGTATAGGTAGCTAACAGTGGCTCCACTTGGGGATGGTTTTTCTTCTTGAAAGACCAAGAACAGCAGGTCACACTGCCTTGGCTTTTGACTTCTCTTCAAAACTTGAAAACTTTCTCTTTGGACTTCAAACTGGAATCTGCTATCTTTGTGGAACTTGCTGAACTAAAAGCCTTTTCCTGCTTATATACAATACCTTTCAAACTGAGCTATTTACATGCTGAAAGAAAGTAGTATATACAACAGATTATGTACAGGGGAGAAGCTATGCTATACGCATGGCAAGTAATCAAAGTAGTGCTTTAACATCCAGCCATTTACAGGGCCCTCTTCAGCTTCAGTGCCATCCAAACTTTCCAAGAAATAAGTATTATTTCCTTGTACTGCTTGAATCACAAAAGGCCCTCTCCAAAGTGAGTCAAATTTGCCGTGCTTGCCCTTGTCTTCTCTTCTTGAATCCCATTTAAGCACTTTATCACCAATAAAGAAATCTTCAGCCTTGGTTCTTCTATCAAAGGCTTTTTTCAGCTTCTCATGTAGGATTTGAACTCTGTTATACACTTGATCTTTGGTTTGTTGCAAACATATAATTTGGTTTACTCGCCTTTGCATGTCATTTGGTTCAGCTTGACTTTCTTGAAGAAGTTTCATGACAGGGATCCCTAAGGATGAAGGGAATTTGGCTTCCATTCCATAAACCAATTCATATGGGCTGACCCCTATAGATCTCTTGGTTGTTAGCCTGTCTGCCCATAAGGCATTTACAAGCTTCTTGTGCCAACTTTTCTTATTCTCTTCTAGTACCTTCTTAATGATGTTGATAAGACTTTTGTTAGATGATTCAGCTAGCCCATTGCCTTGAGGATAGTATGCAGTAGAATGGCCCAAGGTAATGTGGAATTTGTGGAAAAAGTTCACCATCTTCTTGGATCTAAAAGCAGCAGCATTGTCTGTTATAATCTTGTCAGGACAGCCAAATCTAGAAAGGATATTAGTCTCAAGGAATTGAATGATAGTAGAATCATTTGCCTGCCTACATGGAACAGCTTCAATCCATTTAGTAAAGTAATCTGTGGCTGTTAGAATCCATCTATGTTGGCCTGAGGATGAAGGATGAATTTCCCCAATGAAGTCCAAGCCCCATTGCTGAAAGGGTCTTTCTGTTGCAACAGGCTTTAAGGGAAGTGGAAGTAGCTTTCTTTTTCCCTCAAACACTTGACATTTATGACATGTAGTGGCAAATTTTTTAACATCAGAGAACAGAGTAGGCCAATAGTATCCTGCCCTTAATATCTTATCCACAGTGGACTTCCAGTACAAATGTCCACCACAATCACCTGCATGAAATTCTTTCATCACATTGTTAGTTTCATCCATATTCAGACAGTTCAACAGTATACCTTCATGATTTTTCCATAGTAAATTACCGTCTATAACACAGAATTTTGAAGCTTTCATTTTTAGAAATCTAGATTTGGTTCTGGACAATCCTGGGGGAGCACACAGGTTTTGCAACACATAACAGATATCAGAATACCAAGGGGATTGTTCAAAGGCTGCATTGATCTTTGGAGTCGCCAGCTCCGGTTCATTGTCCAGTTGGTTTATATCCAAGGCTTGGAAATTTGCTTCAGACATTAGTTTAGCCAAACCTTGCCCTTTTATCAGTTTTGTAGGTTTTATTTCAATGTCGAATTCTAGAATGTTGGCAATCCATTTTCCTCTCCTACCCTCTAAGTTTTCTTGAGTGAGTATGTCTTTCACAATGGGACTTGGTACATAGGCTATAACATGGGAGTATAAGATGTAGATCCTAAAGTCTTTGATGGCTTTGACCAAAGCATAAGCTTGCTTCTCCATGATCTGATATTTTAGAGGTGCATCTCTAAGGGCTCTACTAAAGAAAGCAATAGGTTTTTCATTTCCTTGGTCATCTTTCTACAATAAGACAACAGCAATGGTATGCTGGGAGGCAAAAGAGAAAATGATAAATTCTCTGTCAAATTGAGGATTTGTTAAGGCTGGGGTTTGGGTAAGGGCCAATTTTATACCTTCAAAAGCTTGATTTGCTTCTACTGTCCATTTTACCTTTGAATCCTTCTTTAGCATGTTGTTGAGTAATCTGATCAATTCTGCTAAATTTGGGATAAACCTCCTTAAAAAGTTGATCTTTCCCAGGAAGGCTTGTAATTCTTTGATGTTTCTTGGATGGGGCATTTGCAAGATGGCCTGTATCCTGTCTGGGTCAATTCTGATGCCATCATTTGAAATAATATGACCCAACAGCTTACCTTCTTCCAAACCAAATAGAGACTTCTTGGGATTTAAGGAAATACCATACTTCCTACATGTTATGAAAATCTGTCTCAAGTGTTTTAGATGTTCTTGGTCAGATTTCGAGAAAGGTGTGAGGTCATCTAAGTAAATAACAGGGAAGTCATGAATCTCTTTAGAAAAAGCAATATCCATTGCTCTCTGAAATGTAGCTCCTGCATTTTTCAATCCAAAAGGCATTTTAACATATTTGAAAGTTCCCCATGGGGTTGTGAATGCTGTTTTATCTTGATCATCAGGGTGGACCAGGATCTGATTGAAGCCTGAGAATCCATCAAGTAATGATATTCTTGAAGCCCCTACCACTCTTTGGAGAATGTGATCCATCTTAGGTAAGGGATAATTGTCTTTGAGGGATACTTGGTTCAAATTCCTTAGATCAACACACAGCCTGATCTCACCGGTTTTCTTTCTTGTGGGGACTAAATTTGAAATCCAGTCTGAAAACCTGATTGGTGCTATGATACCAGCTTTAAACATTTTTTGTACTTCTTTTTCAATTGAAGGAAGAAGCATGGGATTGATCCTTCTCAATTTCTGCTTGAATGGCTTTTGGTTAGGCTTGAGAGGGATAGTGTGTTGGATAACAGAGGTGTCATAGGATTTAAGATCCTCATAACTCCATGCAAAGACATCTTGGAACTCTTTAAAGAGGTCAACATATTTAGGCTTCTGGTCAGGAGGTAAAGATGCAGACAATTTTATTATTTTGGGTTTTTCAGGAGTCCCAATGTTGCATTCTTCAATGGCAGCATTGAGGGGCTGCATTTTCGGTTTTCTAGGGACATCATTTGAGTCAAAAATGTCCTCCAGTGGAGTTAGGCATGTTGGTAGAAAGTTATCCTTTAGCTCTATGATTCCAGCCTCTGTTCCAGCTACTTCATCAAAATGGAATTGTTCAAGTTCTTGTATTTTCTCCTTGTCAAAGTTTGTTGGACAAAGCATTTGATTTGCTGTTTTGGGTGATATTGCTGTCTGGTCCTATTCACTCAATGGTTGTATGTCTTTCACAGAATCAACATCAATGTTCAAACCTGAAAATTCATGCTGCAAGGTTAAGAAATTATTTATCTGTGTGTCATCCTCAAATACTTGCCAGTCTTTAACACTATTTGGGACAGAAGGTCTGTGTTTTATCTCAGCTGTAAAACAATGGTTAGGTTCAAAAGGCAATTTGCATGTACTAGCAAATGTGGCTAAACTGTGTGCATGAAGGTTGTGGGTTCTAGCTATTTTGGTTATTTGAAATTCACTAAAATTTTTGAGCATTTCAATTGCAGCAGACCTGTATGACCTTAGTCTTTTGTCATTGGTGACAAAATTGCCTTTCACTTGTTGAATAATGAGGTCTGAATCTCCCATAATTGAAACTTTTGTGGCCTGCAATGATTTTACCAATTTGAGGCCTAGTAGAAGAGCTTCATATTCTGCCATATTGTTAGTACATCTGAAGTTGAGCCTAAAAGCTCGGCCTTCCGCATGATTGCTTTGTTTGTTATGAATCCACACTCCAGCTCCTGCCCCTAATTTGTTGACTGATCCATCAAACTCAAGGAACCATAGGATCTCTTGATTTAAGGGATTTTCAACATTTTCTCTATGACTTGGGATTATAAGTTGGAGTTCTTGTCTTTCACCTGGTTTGCCTTTTAGAACAGTTTCATTACTAGATTGCACACCCTTGTTTTCTTGGGAACTTGATTCCTCACTTATATGCATGTCTTGTTCAAGCATGATAGATTTGTTATTGCCCATTTGACTTATATCATCATTGAACAGAATAAAGGAGTCCATATCTGAATGGACTGCGTAAATAGGGAAATTTTGAGGTTTTTCTTCACTGCTCACCATGTATTTCATAAGTGACTCTCTGTATAGCCTCTTGGGTTGCCCAAAGACAGAGATGGTGGCATATGACATGTCTAATTGTAGGGAACCTTGGAGTTTAGCCCCCCATGATCTTGATAACAGCATTCCATACTTGGGTGGGATATCAGCAACTACAACATCCATCAAGATTGTTTTATTTGGGTATTGGACAAGTGACATGCAGAGATCCTTTATCAGGCCTAAACATTTAACTTGGCTGGAGTCAAATGAAAATAGGTCCTTATATGGTCTTGTAATATCTAGATTCAATCTTGCCATGACTGATTTGGGCATCAGGTTGTGAGAGGCGCCTGAGCAAAACATTGCATTATGTAATACCTTATCATGAACATGCAAGCTGACATAAAAAGGTAAGATTCCTGTAACTGCTATCTTTCCATCAACCTCTGGGCCAAAAACTAGCTCTGGGGTGTCATCCAACACATTGACATCATCTTTATTTTGAGTGAGTTGAAGGGATTTCTTGATTTTTTTGTTTATAGATGCTATGCTTGGCTAGCTCTGAAAGAGGAATGGCTATCTTCAATTTTCCAATCTCAGCTTCTAGATCAAAAGGTCTTTCAGATTGGGTCTTGGTGTCTTGCTTAACAACCTTTTCTTTGCTAATTAAGTTTTCTTCTTGACTCTCACTTTGATCTTGAGGCTTGTCCTTCTTGTTTACCTTTTGAAAAGTGTTGCTTGGATTATGCTGCAAGGGTGAAGTAGCCATTGGTTGTTGTTTGGAGGGAGATGCTTCAATTATTTCTTCAACTGTTACTTCATTTGTAATTGAGTCAGTTTTGTCGATTGGCTCTGTGACAATGGTTTTCTTGGGCAGCAAGCTATCCTTTGTTTTCTCAGGCTGTGTCACATTTATAGTTCTGCTCCTTAGCTTGTATTGCTTATGAACTTCATAAACAGCTGTGTCATAGCCTTGTTTAAAATCGAATGACTCACCTGATTTGGTTTGGAACTGCTTAATGTCACCATCCTTATGATCTTCTTGACTTAGAAAAATTTGCTGATCATCGTTCAGGTCCATTAGGTTAATGTGGGTGTCATCTATCTGGTCATTTGAAGTGGATGCTTCTGTATAATTTTCTTGGAACGGAGGTCTAATCTCTGGTTCAGAACTGGCCTTGCCAACGTTAGGGTTTTGACTTCTCCTAAAATTGGGATTCCTAATAGGGTTATTTTGTGGTGCTTCCCATGATGACTTCCTCTCAACTGATTCTACTCTGTCACCTAATCTCTGCATACCAGTGATTATTGCATCCAGTTTTTGATCCCAGCCTGAAGGCTCTTCTTTAAAGGTAGTCTTTCTCTCAGTTCTTGTCCTATTTCTCTTGGCTATCAGGTTGGCTTCTACACTCACTGCTATATCTTGCATTTCAGCTAAAGTTCGGGGAGCCCTTTCCCTTAATTGATATGCCATATCTGAATCAAACCCATTCATTCTAACCCCATCATCATCTATTTCGTAGTTTTCAAAATAGTCCTACATTTTCTTAGTATGTTGAAGGGCTGGATAAGAGCCAGTACCATCAAAGTATGAGATCTTGCTTTGGTACTCTTGAGGCATAGGAGCTGGATTGGCCGGTAACTGCAGTGGAGCATATCTATTAGCCATGTTTGGAGGGACAATATGAATAACAGGGATGAATGGGACAAGTGGGGGAAAGGGGATGAAAGGGGTATGTGTAGTTGATGGAGGGGTTGGAAGAATACCTTGTGAAGTGGATGATGAACTAGTAGATTGTGGACCAGTGGTATGAGGATGAAGAGAAGCCTTAGCAGGGGTTGGAATGTCAGTTTGAATACCCGCTTCTGAGCTAGATTCTGATAAAGTCCCTTCTGATTTATGTCTCTTAAGGATTCTTGAAATCAAGTTTGGGTTTTGAAACTCAGGTGATGGGTCAGGATCTGGGTTAGATCTTGTATAGCGAGTTTTCTTCTTAGGAGCCAGTTTCTGTGATTTCCTTTTAGGAGAATTTCAAGGAAGTTAATGGTTTTTTACAAGGACTGATCAGGTAAAGCACAATTGTATGAAACTTAAGAGCAGACAAAGATTGACTGAGGCAGCTTTTATATGCTTCTGCAAATGCAAAGCAGAGGTTTCTCTAAGGCTGTGTGGCTGTCATTCAAGCCTTGTGTACAGTAGTAAGGATCAGACAGGAGGTTATGAAGTTTATTCAGGTCCCCAGTGGAGTCGCCATTTATGTTAACACCCAGGTTGTTCCCTTTGACTCCTGAGGGAATACGGCCGGGGTAACCACTAACCAAGCTTTGGATTACAAGTTCTAGCCAACCTGTAATCAGAGAGGGCTCTCTCTTATGATTTTTCACTATGTTCTTGGGGATCTTAGGCTAGCTATGAGGTGAGGGTTTTGGCTTTATATTTTGGTTGAATGATGTCTTTTAGTACCTAAGATGATATCTTCAGACAGTTTAGGTCATTGGGCAATGGAGTCTGTGGTTACAGGCTGTTTGAAATGTTTAAGTCAGATTGTTGAAACTGCAGGGCCATTTAAATATTTCATGACATAAACTTGAAATTGGGATGATGAAGTATGTTTAACCAGTGGAAGGCAATTAAGAATTTTCCACTAAGCTGGTGGTGTGATAAAGAGATGTATTGCCCAGGAGCAGGTTTGAATTCCTGAACAATAATCACTGTGAAAGGTACAGTCTGAAGTGGCAGCAATTAAGAATTACACTCTTATAACCATAACTGAGGAAAACATTCATAACAACATAGATTGAGTCGAGGGTATTCTATGAATAAATCCTGAGACTATTCTTTTTCTTTGCCATTAAACTGTGAAACATAGAACATGAATGGATTATGAAGGAAATAACAAACATAACGAAGAGGTTAAAGAAACTTATTGTGCCATGAAATATGCAGGAATCCTGTAGCATTCAACAAACACAGCATAACGCATCAGACAACACAGAACTTTGGAAATTCCATCAGCTTTTTGTATTAAAACTCTGAACATTACAGCATAGGATCTCTCGAAGAGAAAATCAACAACCCCTGCAAGCTTATGCAAGGGGGAATATATACAATCGGTTTTACAAAAATATCTAAACCGCTGAGTCATTTGATTAATAAATACATTCACCAACTTTCAAAATAGCAGATAAGGAAGTTATTGCTGCTCTAAATACAAAATGAATGCTCTTTAATTCTGTCAGAAGTCTTTTTGACCTTTGGAGGCCACTGAGTCGGTTGAGCATTCTGCATTAATGCTGAATGATGTGTCTTTATGGCTGTGTCATGCTGTAGCTTTCTCGGCCCTGTCCCCTGTAGCTGTTAGTGTTGCTTTAGTGGCCGAATCTGTCTGCCGAGTTGGCTCAACCCAGTCTTTTCCAGTCATACTGAATGCATCAAATTTTCTGAACATGATGACTTCTTTTTTGATAAAAAAAACTTGATGAAAGCCCGTTGTTTACAGTAATAACTGTATCATGCTGGTCCACCATTCCTGTGTAGGCAATTGATGTCTCAAAATTGCATCTAAGGTTTCATCTGCCTCTGTATATTTGTAGAAATTTGGAGGCACCTCGAACAAATGTCTGATTTCATTCATGATAAAAAACAAATTTTCTACTTTCTCATAAAGGCTCTGCCCAGATGCAGGCCCTGCTTCCTCTGGGGTGCTTGATCCTACAGTGATCTGATTGGTGGCAAATGCATTTACCCTTTTTGCATAGTTCTCATGTGATAGTAGCCTTCCTGCGCTATTCAGTAAGCTGGGAAGGCCTCGGGTGTGCAATGCTCTGAACTTAACAGTGAATTTGTTCACCTCTGTTTGCATCTCCTGGCACCTTCTATCCAAGGTCTGCACCAAATTTCTCAATGTGAGGACCCTCTTTATCATCAATGTCATGCGGAAAGAGTCGTTAGTGTGGACACAACTGACCTCCCTAGAAGCGAAAGAATTCTAGTGACAAACAAGACAAATGAATCCTACCTTTCTCTAAACATGCATTGCAAATACAAGTAATCAGGGGATCTTTAACATACCTTTAGTCCAACGCTTTGTAGTGGTCCAGCCTCGCCAATCCGGATGAGCTCCTCCTTCTCTTCGAAACCTGCATTCACTAACAAGCCAAAAGATTAAATAGCACCTGATAAACTCATAAAACAATACATATCTATCATATAGACCAAGGAGTATATGAAACAAACCATGAATAACAATCTGTTGAGAAAAATAAGTTCATTTGCATTAAAAGGTAACAAAAGGAACCATTACAACCTGAGCCTTGGTGTTGTGCAAGTCCCTCCTAGGGTCCAGCAAGAGTTTTCCTTTACTTTGATCAGCTCACCCACTCTCAAATAAGGCTAGGAAAGGATGGGAATCTCTCCTCTCAAGCTTTACAAGGAAGTCCTAATTCCAGCAGCATCTACCCTTAGGAATGTTCAGCTTTCAACCTCCCCTCCCTTTGGCCCAATGCCTGTATTTATAGTGCTCTAGAGGAAGTTATTCAGGTCCACCATCAATGGGATAAGCCCCTCTTTGGATGGGATAGCTCCCCTCTTGATGGGATAAGTTCCTCTTTGGTAGGGATACATGAACCATCTGGAGGCGCTTCATACACGTCAAACAAGCTTCTAGAATGCTCTAAAATTGACCACAAGTAACTTTTTTGGAGTGAAACTTGCGCCTTTTGACCTTTGCAGGAGTACGCACCCATTGCTTTACATACAGAGCATACAAGTACGCAGGTATTGTGAACTTGGAGTGCGTACACGCAGGTAAGGCTAAGAGAAACTGCGTACCCAGAGATATATAGATTTTTAATGACTTTCTCTCTTTCTTGAAGTTTGACATGGAGAGCAGAGGTATGAGGCTTGCCAAGGAGGATAGTATGACAGTTGATGGAGCCATACTAACTGCAAATAGTCATGGTGACAAATTTTAGTGTAACAGATTGCCCCCTAAAGTGCGAAGCCTATAGTAGATAAGGGTTTCATATCATCTAGGAAGGGTGAAGTACTTTATCATTTCAAGGATTATCTTGTGGAGAGCCCAGTCGGAACCTGCAATTATTCAACACAAAATACATATAGATGATCATATCATCGCTGAGGTAGGCATTCCCATACTCAGATTGAAAACTTTAACTAATTGACTATCTACTGCTCTGATACAGGAATGATTCTGCAGTACATCATAATGATAGACTTTTGTAGACACAGTATGGACACAACCATCTGTTTATGATTAGTCTACTGTATAATGAATACAAAACTCCTCGCAGCCTGGATGGTGGAAACTAGATCCAGGGTCTTCATTTCTACTTCCCGAATAGGTACGATTCTATCCATGCGAATAAATGAGTTGATGTCGAACATGGTAGAAACCACTTGATTACCAGTCAATGATGTAAACTGTTAACAAGTGTGAGAGAGACCACAAGTGATGTCAATGGTTCTCAAAGTACCCAGTACAATCCATGAGATGTGAATGAATGAGTTGATGTCGAACATTCCACGGAATCCTTCGATCGAAAGTCAATGATGTAAACTGTCGTCAAAGGCGAGAAACCTGCCATTGATGCATGCAGACTTCAAGGTACTGACGATTCCTAGGTCATCTTTCTAGATAATGTGCTGATGTCGATAGAAAGCGACCCGTTGCAGGCAAGCCCATAACATGAAATCATAGATCAAGTTGAAGAAATGTAGTTGTAAGGACTGACTCAGGGATGGTCAAAATGGATGACAAGTATTTTGCAGATGAATGTTTATTGCAGAGACCTCTTGAACACATAACGACACGACAGATGGCTTGGTGACATTTGACCCAAAGTTAATACCCGGCTAAAGACTTTCAATGTGGCTTAATCAACTGTGAGGCAAAGGATTTCCCAACCCAGGTGAATGAAAGTGTCGTGTTCAAGAGTGGTAATAAGGCTTCTTCTGAGACAAAGGATAACAAATGGGCTTATTTTTATCTCTTTTCCCCCACCATTTCTGGCAAGTACCTCTTTATTTTTTACAAGCTTGAGGAGGATAACATATGCTTGATTATAAGCTCACCCTTCGGATGAGTCCAACTTAGTTTTGATTCGAACCCTAAGAAGGAGTGGTACGTTCCTGTTTGTAATCGAACATTTCCTTTACTGTGAAATATTAACGAGTCCAGTATAGGAGAAACTCGGCATTTTTCATTTTTAGAGAGTCTGAAAAAACTAAAGAAGACTCCAGGTTGAACTTTTTCGTAAAGTTGTGTCTCCCAAGCCCGAAAAAGTATAAAATAATACTTGAGAGAACTGCTTAGTCTTGCGACCAAGGAGTACTTTCATGATTAGTGCCTCTGACCTAAAAAGTAAAAAGCGATCAAGGACACGTCGTTTTATTTCCATATCGAGTTTGAAACGACAAAAACCCGGCAATCTTTTCCTGTTTTTACGGTCAGAAAAGAGCTATAAGGGGACTGTCTTTTAATTCCATTTTAACGAGTGTAAAAGAAACGCTTGGCGATCTTTTCATGTTTTAGGAGTCAGAAAAGGGCTTAAAAGATGACTCTGATGTTTTGGTTCGTGAAAAATGATACTTTTCCTTGAAAGTCCTATTGTCCTGCACAAAAACGACACATTACTCATACCTGTTTAAGATAAGCAAAAATGCATTGAAAAATATCCTTTCATGGTGAAAAATAAACAAACTTAGCATTCATTTATCCAAAAAACCTATAAAAAGACCTTTTACCATGTCATTTTTACCATTTTACTGTTGAGGGAGAGAAAAGGGCTTTTGGCAAGAAACTTCCCGTGGACTTTGCGGAGAATCCGACCGTCGGAATCGAGTGCCGTCTCTTTCAGGTATTTCACAACATCCTCCTCTTTGTTTTCATCCATTTAGGATTTCATTTTAAGCCCTAGTTTGATTTTTTGAGGGCTTTGGGGTTTTAGGATCTGCCTTTCGGGGAACGCAGGTGCCCCATGGGCGACCTACGTACCCCGACATTTTCGTTAATGGGAAAATGGCCGGAGTACGCAGCCTACCTTCAGAACAGCTACGTCCATATGCTCTGTTTCCTGAACGCGGGGTGCGTACTCCACGCAAAGCAATTTCAAAACCCTAAAACTCAAAACCAAACCATCAAATTTTGATTTAATGAATTCTAATGAATGTTTTCTGGTGTGTAGATTGCCCAACATGCTTGATTGGCACGAAAGAGAACACGAGGATGTCGATTTGGCCGCAATAGATCATCAACCCTCCATTGATGCTTTGAAGACATGCGGTCTCTATAAATACTGGGCCATACCTGGCATGAGGGCCCAGGTGCGATTCTTAGAATGGCTGGTTGAAAGGTGGAACGTCCAGGATCAATGCTTCTACATCGGAGGGCACCAGCTCGAGATAGAGCCCTCAGACATATATTTTCCCACTGGTTTGCCTAATAGGGGCGAGTAACTGACTCTGTCTGGGACTAGGCCGGGTGGCCAATCCCTTGCTAGCCTCCGGCTAGAGTGGTGCAACAATCAGAACCAGGAGAAAGGGATAGAAATCAAATACATATCCTTGCCTGAACTTATGGTAATTGCCTTTACAGTTACCAGACTCTGCGGCGCAGCCGCCTTGCACATTTCCACCGGGTCTCAAATGCGGATGGCGATAGATTGCTACCGAGGCACCATTTTCAATTCTTGTGATGCTGTGTTGGCCAATCTGAAGGGCCAACTGACTAGGGCAAAGAACGGGCAATTAAAGACCTTTGGGTATGGGCCTCTAGTTGTGAGCTTTGCCCTAGAGAGGGTTCCAATGCTGATCCCACAGCATCTCACTATTGCAGCAGGGCCTCCTCGGGAGCCAAAGTTGATGCGATGGGTTTCGGTGATGGCCCGGCATCCTGATGAGGGAGCGGGAGTTGTTCGATTTCCTACAGGTTACTTTCACTGGTTGGAGGACCAGGTCTTTGCGATTCAGGACTTTCCTTATGCCAGAGTAGATTTTCGCGGTGATCCGGACATGGTTCTTCCACAAGGAGAACAATGGGACGACAGAGGTACTTCATGTTTCACAAGTTTTTAAATTATTTACTTTTTTGTTTTTTGTATCGTCTAAAAACTGACAGTGACAATTTTCAAAATGCAGATGTAGGTCCACAGCGTCTGGCCAACCTCCATCCATTTGAGAGAAGAGTACTAGTTGCCCCAGCACCGGTCCTACAGGATGCGGCCGCAGAGACCTTAGCCGAGCTGGAACAGGACCTAGAGCGTCTCACGGCGGACATACCAGAGACGACTATAGACGATATTCCTATCCGACTTCAGCGCTATGTGGTCGCAGTCCCAAGACCTTTCAAGAGGTTCTTGTGTAGGGTAGCGCGGGCAGTGGTCTCGTATAGAGAGCACCACCAGTGATTGGCTAGTCACTTTTTGTAGAGACATGTGACATTTTTGGTTTTTTGTAATTATCATTTTTGCCGATCATAAGGTGTTTTTCAACCTATGATCGAAGACGATGTATATTTTTGACACACTCCTATCTATATATATATCATTATTACCGGCTTATATTATTAAACATGTATGATGAAATGTTTTTAAATTTACATTTATGATTATCGCAAATGTCTATCTAACATTCGAGAAGCAACTGCATCTGCTAATGTATTTAATGACCTTAGAATATGCTGATATTCAATGTAATCAAATTCACATTCCAAGAGGCGCACTCTCAAAAATAACCTTAATAACACTGGATTTCTAATGGCATATACTCTATTAAGCTGTAATACAACGAGTTCAGAATCTAACCTCACTATCAAACTCCGAATCCCGAATGAAATAGATTCAGATAATAACTCAATCACTGCACTGTATTCTGCAATGTTGTTTGTTGTTTGACCGAGGCTCACCCCATGCATAGAAACTAACTCGTCAGAGGGCGAATAGATAACCCAAGCTGCGGAAGAGATATTCCATGTACTACGACAAGCACCATCAGCAAATCCAATGTACGTTTGGAGAGGCGTCGACATCTGCAATATCAAGAGTAAAACCAAGATAAGCCAGAATAACGACGAAAACACACTTTCTAAGCTAAGCACACTGTCTAAACTAACAAACACACCAGCTAGAAAGATAAATTAACCTAACTAACCTAACTGAATCTCCATACCCACCATTTAAGCATAATACCTCTTTAGGTAAAGTCCATTTCTGGGCTTACCCAAAGAGTCCCCATCAAAATCTACCAGCTCATAGGCCCCTTTTGCTAGCTTTCGCTTGACAATGTAGGGCCCATGCACCTAATTTATCGTTACCTTGATCATATAATAGCACTAGGTCTCCTTCCGAAAAATTACGAGGGGTCACGTTGCGATCATACTGAGCTTTCATCCTTTTTACATGAGTCTCGATTGCCAAAGCAGCGTCACGTCGAGTCTCATCTAATTTAGCTAAGTATAATAGACGCTTCTCCTCTTCGGAAGTAGCTGGAAGTAATTCAATAGCCATTTGAAGTGATGGGATTTCGCATTCAATGGGCAACACTGCTTCCAAACCATAAACTAGTTGGAAAGGAGTGAACCCTGTTGATGTTTTTACTGAGGTTCGGTACGCCCAAAGCGCTGAAAATAACATGTTGTGCCAATTCGACCGATGAATACCAATGATTCGTCGGATCATGATAACTAGAACTTTGTTGATGGATTCAACCAAACCGTTTGCTTGAGGATAATAAGGAGTAGAACTATCATGGCGTAAACCAAGCTGGCTTGTAAGTTCTGTCATCATAATGTTTCGAAAATGGCGCCCATGGTCAGTGATTATCGCTTGTGGGACACCAAACCTAGCAATAATATGATTGAATATGAAAATCGCAGCTATCTTGCCATCTGCCTCGAATGTAGGCATCGCCTCGGCCCACTTAGTAAAATAATCAACCGCAAGGATGATATACGCATGCCCCCCGACCGAGTGAGGGTTACATGTAATAAAATCGATACCCCATTTAGCAAAAGGACCAACGGCAATTATAGGGTGGAGAGGAGCAGGTGGTGTGTGCATCTTGCGATCAAACACTTGACAGTTGTGGCATTTTCGGACCGCAATGATACAATCTTTAAACATGGATAGCCAGAAATAGCCAGCACGCAACACCTTCTGAGCTGTGGCATACCCAGACATATGACCGCCACATGCTCCAGAATGACAGTCATTCATAACCCTTTTTGCCTCTTCATGAGTTAAGCAATGACGAAACACCAAGTCCGCCCCACGACGATAAAGAGTATCCCCAATAATTTTGTACTGTTGGGACTGGAATCGAATTTTCCAACGTTCCGACTTTGAAGCTTTGGGCCGAAAGGATTGGGATTGGAGATAGACGATTATATCCCCATACCATGGATCTAAAGTGCTGATGAGAAACAAAGATTCGTCTGCAATGGGTTCCTCTGCCACAGTTTCCGTGTCAGCACGCGGGAAGTCACACATCAATTCCGCAAAAACTAAAGATTTCTTAGACTTAGATTTTTCAAACTCCAAGTCGAACTCTTGCAAGATAACAATCCATTTAGAGTACTTTCCCCCTAGAAATTGTTTAGTCAAAATATAAATCATAGGGTTGCAATCCGAAATGACTGTAGTTTTACGGAGAAGAATGTAATGACGAAAACGTTGGACAGCTTGAACAGCTGCCAGGGCCAATTTCTCCACATGCGAATATTTTAGCTCAGTGGGATTTAACGTCCTACTAAGATAATATATCACATGTTTCGTTTCGAATTCATCTTCCTGTACTAAGACCATTCCAATGGTGGAATGAGCGGCGGCGAGGTACAAAAAGTAATCCTGGTTGTAGTTGGGAGGATGCAGCAACGGTGCATGGGTCAACGCGTGCTTTAGCGCATCAAAAGATTTCTGAGCTATCTCATCCCAAGAGAATTGAGCATTTTGTTTCAACAACTGGGTAAAACCCTTGGTAATCTCGGCGTAGTTAGGAATGAATCGGCGTAAAAAGTTTGCTTTCCCTTGCAAACTTTGGAGTTGGCGCAAACTCGAAGGAGGAGGCAATTTGATGATAGCTTCGACCTTCGAGGGATCGACGCGAATGCCGGCTTTTGAAATTACAAATCCTAGTAATCGTCCCACTTCAATGCAGAAGACACATTTGTGTGGGTTCAACCGTATACGATAATGCCTACACCTCATAAAAATTGCTTATAAATGGACAAGGTGATCAGCTCGACGTAAGGAGTGAGCGGGCAAATCATCGAGATACTGTTGCACAATGTGCTTGATGTCATGAAATGCATAAGACATCGCCCTTTGGAAAGTGGCTCTGGCATTCTTAAGCCCAAAGGGTAATTTGCAATAAGCAAATGTCCCCCATGGACAAATGAAAGCCGCTTTTGGTTGATCGGCAGGTAGAATATTGATTTGGTTGTAACTGGAAAAACCGTCCATAAAGGAAAATATTTCACTGCCGGCACAATCATCAATTATTTGATCGATATAGGGCGTTGGATAGTTGTCCTTGGGACAAGCACGATTGATATCCCTATAGTCGATACATATTCTTATTGTTCCCTGCTTCTTGTTAACTGGAACAATATTCGATACCCAATCCGTTAATGGGATCGGATAAATGAAACCTGCTTTCAACAGCTTCTCAACTTCTGCTTTAATTGCAGCCGCTTTCCGAGGGTGGATCTGACGCAGACGTTGCCAAACGGGTTTAGCATCCGGGTAAGTCTTGATCTCATGAACAACAATGGAGGGATCAATTCCTGGCATTTCCTCATAGGACCAGGCAAACACGTCGCGGAATTCTTGAAATAGGGCCTTGTATGTTTGAATTTCGTCATCTGAACACGAGGCACCTATATGAATGTGTTCAACAATTCCCGGCTTCACTGAAATGTCAATGGGAATAGTGCGAGAAACATTTCCCAAATTCAGCTCTGAATCAGGATGTTTCATTGGACTCTGAGCGTCTTTGACATATTCAGCTGTAAAGATTGATGAGAAATCGTTTTGAAAACGATCATCCTCAGGTAAAAATGAGGATCTATGATGGAGATCTTCCCATGGTAAATCGTCTACACACAGGATTTCACAAAGTTGTTCGTTAGATGAGACAACTTCGGGAAACATTATTAGCTCCGAGGTTGACGCGAAAAGGGATTCCTCATGGACCACATTCATTTGGTCTATTTGGGTTGAACTTGGGTTGGAAAAAGACTGCACGGCCTCATAAGCAATTTCATATGGACTCAAAGGCATTGCATCACCGAACGAGTCTATCTCAGATTCAGATGGGACAATCCAAGGATAATCGTAAATAATAGTGTCTGAAGTAATCATATGAATGAATGCTAATGAAGGGTCTGCATTGAGTGGAGGAAAAGGAAAAGTTCCCAGTAAACCGGAATCTTTAACTAATCCTACGCCAACATCTTTATAAGGGATAGTCGTTTTACCGACATGCTGGATACTCTCTGAAGAGGCTGGGTCGGATGAAAAATAAGCCAACTGGTCTATAGTCACGATCTTGCCATTATGTGGAAACTTTATAACTATGAAGACCGATGAAACGACCCATAAAAATTATGGTCCGGAATAAAAACTTTCACTAATCGTCATCGACGTCTCCATTCATGGATATGATCGGAAATATAAGTGGACGTCGACTGTTTTAGTGAAGTTAGTAGTTCCGTGTCATTATCGTATCTGACCGGCAACTGAAAATGAGTTAGGAACGAGGTAGCTAACTGACTAAAATTGTAAAAAGAGGCCCGTGGTAACTCAATGTACCACTTGGCCGCGAGACCAATGAGCGTATGCTGGAAAAGACGTAAGCAGATCGAATCATCTGAGATGGAATTTGAAGCACACCAGAGGTGGTAAGTCATCACATGATTGGACAGATCCTCTCCAGACTTACCTTCGAACTTGGGTATGTCGCTGGGCAACTTATTTGGCATTGGCGGCCAGAACGGAAGATATTGTATTAGATCGTTCGTTAGGCGTGACAAGTCTGGTAAATCCAAAGTTGCGATAAATGGTAACTGCCGATTAGGATCCCTAAAACTCTGGGTCACGAGGCCAGTCCCAGGACGAGGATATCCAGGATAACTTGGAATAGGAATCGCATTTGGGATATTATATCCTCCTGGAAAACCAGGATTAACCGGACCGTACTGGGGTTGTTGAGGTTGTTGATAAGTGTACCCAGGATACGGTTGATACTGGTAAACCGGCTGTTGGACAGCAGGCCCGTATTGGTACTGTCCCTGGTACGGTTGATAAGTGAATTGTGGTTGACTAGTGACAATCGTACTTAAACCAGGCTGTCCTGCAGGCATCTGAACCGTAGTTTGAATCGTAGATCCAGACAATGGTAAAGACGTCTGAGGAGTAGTTGCAGAGACAGTAGAAACCGGAGATGTCGATACTCCAGAAGCAAGTGTGGTGGAAGGAGAAGATGTTGCGGTAGTTGCAGCAGCCGTTTGAGATGGAGTACTAGGTGCAATTGGCGGCTGAGTAACTACCGAAGTTACAGAAGTTTGAACATTAGACTAGACTGGTTGCTGGGATGGACCAGCAACTAAGGGTTGTCCAGCTTGAGATGACAACTGTATACTTGGCTGCAATATCTGTTGAACTTGCGATGGATCCCACACTATGTTCATTCCAGGGTATTGACCCATGACAGGTTGAGGATATTGAGATCCATAACCGGATTGAGGATAGGATTGATAACATTGACCTTGAGGTGGTTGATAACCTTGACTCGAGTATTGACCTTGAGGTTGATAACCTTGGGGTAAATACTGATACTGGGGTTGACCTTGACCTTGAGGTTGATACCCTTGAGGTAAATACTGATACTGAGGTTGACCCTGGGGTACATATTGAGGCTGGGGTTGACCTTGAGGAATGTATTGTACTATGGGTACATACTGTCCTTGAGGTTGCCCCCTAGACGCAATTTGTGTACCTTGAGGTTGCCCCCCAGGCGTTAATTGAGGCTGCCCCCAAGGCGGTAATTGACCACCTTGAGGTTGAGAACCGGGAACTGAACCTGACATCATGTAAATGTCTCCTACACCCAATGGTTTATTACCATTATTTCCAGCTTATAAACCATGTTCAATGGGTTGAGGAGATGCTCCCGTAAAAGTACCAGAAAGTGACTGATACCCGAAGGGAACAGAAGGACCGCCGTACAAGAAATATTTAGGAGATTGAGTGAACACAGACGACTGACCAGTCATATTTACAGGAGTATAAATACCTCCAGGTGGAAAAGGAGTACGAGGTGGAGAAAAACTTATCCCTGAGTTGTCTGAATAATTGGTTAATGAAAGGTACCAAGTAGTACTTCTAGGAGGACTGTAAAAGATAGATTCACGCTCTCTTAGATCAATAGTAGGTTGATCTTCAAGGATAGATACGCCTAATTCTTCCTCTGGAGCAAGTTCTTCAATAGCTATCAAACCAGCAGGAAGATTTTCAGTGATGACTCTTTCTACCCTAGGTGAATCAGGTGCACTAGAAGTTGGAGTAACAGGTTCAGATACTTCAGGTTCTTCGCCTATATCACTAGTAGATGAAAAACTACCAACAAGCTCAGAAACTGCAACAGCTTCAGGATTATAACCTGTTTCTAGACCTTGGTAATCTGGATGGACTACCAACGACGATTCTCCTTCTTCAGGTGAACCTACTTTACTGCCACTAGGAGTCACAAGGACCTTTAAACCTTCGTAATGACTCGGGACCTCTTCAGGAGGTTCGCCCCGCAATCTACGGGACTTCCTCAACAAATCGGCCACGGTAACAATCTCAGGAGACTTGCCCCGAAGTCTATGAGATTGTCTTGGTAATTCAGCCACAGTTAAAAACTTTTAACTACTGCACACGCAAACAAAGTAAAATCTCAAAGCAAACCACGTGAAGTCTCTAAAGAACCAAACAAATTTGAATCACACGCCTAAAGAATCTAGGGCGTCAAACCATGCACAAACAGTAGCCTTCCGGACTGAAAACACTAGTTGGAGATGAAACCCAACATCGCTGAATTCAGTACAGAAGTGGTGGGCAGAACAGTTACCTCGACAACCTGCTTAATGAATAGACCGGCACAAGTTCCTCCACTTTAACCGTCTCGAGTGAAGTGAACCCCCCGGAAAATCCAAGTGAGTCTAGCCGACGTCTGCTCCAGGCACAGTGGGATCTTCCCTCCACCGTCACCTCAGTAGAATCCTAAAGATAATGGTCACTAAGGTTACCAACAGCAACAAATGCACCTGGGGGAACAGTCTACACTCCGACAGCACACAAGGGCAGAGTATCAAGCTCAATCCCCTTGCCGGCTCCTTGACAATAATCCAAGGTTTACCGACAAGTGACCCCTGGCTCCTCGACAATGGTTAATCTGAGGTTTACCGTTTGTAATATGTGCGTGTTTGGCGTCGTTCCCAACGAGGGAGGATTGATCCCCTCACTGGTTCGGACATGAGCTCGTGCTTCTCCTTTAAGAGGAGCTTTCCCAGAGTACAAATGAAACAATTGGATTTATCCTACCACAAGATGAGCTACTTGTTTGGTTTTGCTGTCTTGGAGAGTTAATTACTCTCCTACTCCAAGACACTAGCCTAATCTAAATTGGTGTTTCAGAGCCCTAGCAAATAAAAATTACTAAGTTGATTTTACTTTAAGCGTTAATTTTTTATGTTTTTTCTTTAAGACAAAAGGTAGTGGAGATGAAACTGATGGTGTGTAGACTCGACCGAAATCCACTAAAAAGATGCACTTAGGATGATTTATACTAATTTTCTTTTTCAATGAATTTCCTAGCTAAGTGAGTTGGAGAATGCAAACTTGATATAAAAACAACCTTCTTGGCAATGAAAAACAAAGAAACAAACTCTTTATCTTTTCAAAACATACGACACATGACCACTAATCACTTCACGAAAATTCCTTTTTCTTTCAAAGACACAAATGCTACCAAAGCAAACTTTCCTTCAAAAGATATTTTTGTATTTTTTCCTAATTAATAAAGCATGTAAAACTTACTTTAACAAAAATCAAAGTTAAAAAAGCTATGGCAATCAAATCAACTCAATTTCACTCAAAAGCAAATCTAAGAGAAAAGCACCTAAAAGTAAATCTAACGAGTCAAAAGCTTACTAAAGATGATTCCTGGATGTTTTACTCAGTCAAAATGTAACTAAGGACTAGTTAATGCAGAACCAAAAACCAGTCAAAAAAAAAAATCGAAATCTTTTTGTTCTTTTCTCAAGAATAAAATTCAAAGTTCAAAACACAAACTTTTTCGAGATTCGCAAAGAGAAGACACAAAGGTAGGTCTCTCACAAGGGTGACTTCTATGATAGGCCCGACTCCTAAGAGGACTGAACAAAACCAAGGAGATCCAAAGTTTGACAACCTCTAATGCCAAAGTCACTACAGGACCAGTTAAAAATCAAACCCTAAGGCAAAATCCCTATGAATTTCACTAAAACCCTCGACACTGACAGAACAAGCTTAGGTGAAGATTTATGGCAGAAAACTAATGGATCTGGGTAGAAAAAACAAATTAAAAAACTAAAACTAAAAGGCAAAAAGGAGAAAATGAAATTTTCTTAGTTTTGACAGGGGTACGCAGGCGACCTGTTTACACAGGTGCGGGTACGCTCTGTGCACAAAGCGACAGTGCGTACAGGTACGCACTGTGCTCCACTCAGAGGCTGCGTACTTCTAGCAAAACAAAGAAAAACTAAAATCTAATTTAACCCTAAGCTAGCCCACCCAAACACACAGTCAGACAGCCAAAAACCAGAAAACAAATAACTTCTCTCAGATCAGAAGTTCATACAAAGGAAAAAACATTCACATTAATGGAGTCCCCAGTGGAGTCGCCATTTTGTCATGCGGAAAGAGTCGTTAGTGCGGACACAACCGACCTCCCTAGAAGCGAAAGCTTTCTAGTGACAAACAAGACAAATGAATCCTACCTTTCTCTAAACATGCATTGCAAATACAAGTAATCAGGGGATCTTTAACATACCTTTAGTCCAACGCTTTGTAGTAGTCCAGCCTCCCCGATCCGGATGAGCTCCTCCTTCTCTTCGAAACCTGCATTCACTAACAAGCCAAAATATTAAATAGCACCTGATAAACTCATAAAACAATACATATCTATCATATAGACCAAGGAGTATATGAAACAAACCATGAATAACAATCTGTTGAGAAAAATAAGTTCATTTGCATTAAAAGGTAACAAAAGGAACCATTACAACCTGAGCCTTGGTGTTGTGCAAGTCCCTCCTAGGGTCCAGCAAGAGTTTTCCTTTACTTTGATCAGCTCACCCACTCTCAAATAAGGCTAGGAAAGGATGGGAATCTCTCCTCTCAAGCTTTACAAGGGAGTCCTAATTCCAGCAGCATCTACCCTTAGGAATGTTCAGCTTTCAACCTCCCCTCCCTTTGGCCCAATGCCTATATTTATAGTGCTCTAGAGGAAGTTATTCAGGTCCACCATCAATGGGATAAGCCCCTCTTTGGATGGGATAGCTCCCCTCTTGATGGGATAAGTTCCTCTTTGGTAGGGATACATGAACCATCTGGAGGCGCTTCATACACGTCAAACAAGCTTCTAGAATGCTCTAGAAATGACCACAAGTAACTTTTTTGGAGTAAAACTTGCGCCTTTTGACCTTTACAGGAGTACGCACCCATTGCTTTACATACAGAGCGTACAAGTACGCAGGTATTGTGAACTTGGAGTGCATACACGCAGGTAAGGCTAAGAGAAACTGTGTACCCAGAGATATATAGATTTTTAATGACTTTCTCTCTTTCTTGAAGTTTGACATGGAGAGCAGAGGTATGAGGCTTGCCAAGGAGGATAGTATGACAGTTGATGGAGACATACTAACTGCAAATAGTCATGGTGACAAATTTTAGTGTAACAATCAAGATGGTTTCAGTTCTATTGGGGATCCCTATTGCTGCTAGCTGAGGACCTGTGCGGTTATTGAGAACATTAATCATTCTGTTGGCTATCTCAGGCATATTGCCTAGAGATGCCCTTGCTCTTTGGACTTCCTTGTGTGCTCTGACTATGAGCTCCATGTGCTCATGAATAGTCTCTATATACTACCATTGATCTGTTATTGATTGGCCAATGTTGGCCCATAAAACTTTCTTGATCTCCGCCACCACTTTGTCAAGAGTGAGCTCTTTCTCCAGCTCTTTTATCTTCTCCTTAAGAGCTTTTATTTCCCTTCCTTTTTCAGCTACACTTTCCTTAGACTTGTCATATTTTTCATTCAGGGTAGCTAATTTCTCCTTGGCTTCATTCAGCTCTGCCATCTGGGCTTCTAGGACTTGAATCTCATTCATCAACTTCTGCATGTCAAGGCTTGGAGCCTGCTCTGATGTTGGTGCTGGTGCTGATGTTGATGGAGCTGTCTCAACTGTCTGTATTGTAGGAGGAGTAAAAATTTGAGGGGGTTCCTCAAGGTTGATGACTTGCTGAGGGGGCTAAGATGTTTGGCCTCCTTCTTTCTGTTGTAGGGCTTCCTGCAATGCAGCCTCTGTCTCTACCAATTTTCGCTCTGTCTGTACCAGTTGCTTATGGAGTGATATTAGCATGGCTGCTACATCTTGGTCCTGCCTTCGCTGGGCAACCTCTTCTGTTTGAGGGTGAATGGTTGCTGGGATCTTTATCATCTTTCTTAAAGCTGCAAGGTTTGAATCTCTTATCTTTAGCAACTCCTTTATAGCTTTGGGATCCTTTGGGTTATGCCCAAGCTCTATAATGATGTCTTCTAAAGACCTGATCCTGTTGTATTTGGCCTGAGAGGATGCTTTCTCCAACTCAAGTTGGGCAGTTGTATTTTTCAGGCTATTTTCTAACTTATGTGCCAAGAAGGTCTTATCTGCAAGTGTCGAATACACCATCTCACCCGTTTGCTTGTGAAGTTCTATTTGATCCATAGGGTGGATGTCTTTTGCAAGAACCTCAAGGTTGGTCCTTATATAGTCTGCATCTGACTGTGGCTACAGCATGGTTGGCATGAAATGACTAATGGTCATTTTCCCCTCTGTTATGTCATAAGCTGACATAAGCCTCTGTTGGTTTGTAGGGGCCATTTTAAGCAAGTTATTATAGAGCTGGAGCCTGAGTGGCTCATTTCTCTTTTTGATGTCAATGAATTGTTGCTTGATACCTGTTTCAACTCTCCTTTGCTGACTTGAGGAGCTAACCTCTCCTCCAAGGGTTCTTTCTTGTTCCTGCTGAAAGGAACTGGTAGATGCCTCCATGCTTGGTGGGCCCATGCCCAAGGATTGCCCAATAGGCATCTCTTCTTCTGAAAGGGGATTTAGTCTCTGTCTTTTCTCCCCTTGAGTTGTGGATGTGGTGAGGGGAGTCTCCTGCTCTCTATCCCTCTTCCGGTTTCTTTCTTCATTCTATGGACTTTGGAGCACCGAGGCCTCCACTGTCGTTTCTTTCCTAGGAGGCACAGTTTCTTGAGCCTGCTGCTCTTTGGATTTTGGCGCCTCATCTGTTTCTTCTCGCTGCATTGGTTGCTCTTCTTTTTGCTGTTCTTTTTTATGTTCTGCTGTAGGAGGTGGTTGTTCCTGCTCCATCTGCTTTTCTTTACCCTTGCTTGATACCTGATGAGCAGTTTTAGCTGCTTGTTGGTGGGCTGTAGAGGATGAGGCAGCTGCTCCAAGTTGCCTTTGATAGGAAGAGGAAACCTGCCCACAAGTTTCCAAGTCAGCCTCTTTCTCAATATTCTTTGCCTCTCTTTGTAGCATTTTCTCTCTAGTAAATGCCTCTTCTAGAGTGCCTCTTTCCAACTTAACAAATTGGCATATTTCTCAATATGAGGCAATCTGATGTGATCATAGCTACCCAATTTATATTTTACCCTCCTGAGAGAAATGAAATGATTAGGGTCATAAGGTACCCAGCGGAAACTGGTTTGCAATTGGAGGGTCTCTAGGATCCTATCTGCTTCCTTCCATCCCTCCTCCCTTTTGTTGTAAAGAAATGGGCCTAGCTGGTTCCTGACTTTTAGTTGCACCTTCTTGTTTTTACTGTGGAAATGGACCTGGTCTGCATTTCCAAACTGACTGAAATACTCTAAGGCAAAGAGTCTCATAGGGACATATCTTGGCAGCCTATAAGGGTTCAACTCACAGCCATATATTCTGATTACTGTATGGTGTTGGTAAAAGTACCAATCACCAATGCTGTAGGCCTTTGAGAGCTGGAGTACTCTTTGCATCTCATCGGTCAATCTTGGAGGAGGGACACCCAATAACAAGGTCATAGCTGGATGGATAAAAGGGTCTATGAATTCACAGTAGGTGTATGGTGAACAGGAGGTGTGATGAAAAACTGAAGTCCAAAATACCACAGACCTTGGGTTTCCCTGAGCATCAAGCTTCTTGAGAGGAATAGGGAAACTGTCAGGCTGATAAAATAAGAACAAGTGGTAGATGTATGAAGTGTATCTAAACACCTTTTCCCTTTCTAGATTCATCAATTGCTCATGAATCTTATTGGCGATGTATGCAGCATAATCATAGTGCACAGTAGGAGGCATTCCAGGGGAAAATATGGACAGCATGGCCATAATGGTGTCATCAACATCCTCACATGATCTGTAACCCAAGACATAGCTGATCAAATCCACCAGCATTTTGCCCAAGTCATTGAGATATGGATTTCCAATAGGAGGTGTTCTCACAGCTTCAAAGCTTGGCTGAATAAATAATTGATTAATCTTGATGATCTGGGCGCTGGACAGCTTACCCCCTTTTTTTAGCAAATCCATCATAGAGAGAGGAGTTAGTGGCTTTGCAGTGTGAAAGTGCAGCATCTCATTTATGGCCTCAGGGGTGATATGGAACAAAACTGATCCTGACGGGTTGAGAACAGCTCTTTGACATGGATCATAGTTGTCACAGCATCTATGGATCAAGTCTGGAAGGAGATTGACTTGGGGAAGGTTGAAAATGGGCAAATTGGAGTCCCAAATCCCTAAAATATCAGCTCCATTGAGGTGTTGGGCCTTTAAGTCATTTAGCATATGAATGTTAAACTTGGAATTCATTGAGAATATCTCAGTCATCTGGTAATCTTTATCACCTAGGGCCTTCCACTCTAACTCTCTGTGTGGGGCATTCAAAGGTGGAATGTTCAGTGCTACTGGTGTTTCCATGGTTGACTAGTACTCTGAATTGTATTAGGACTTGTTTTACTGGACTGAGCAACACAGAGGGGTATTTTTGCAAGAGTGAGGAAAATTGCAGGGGAAAATGGGGTAAATTGTGATGAGGCAGTTGAAATGCTCCAAAGAGAGTTGAGTGAGCAAATGTTGGGACTAGTAAAACTGTTTTCACGGTAAATTAGTGCAGCACGGGTTTTAAGTTCACGAATGCGCGAACTGACTGTGAATTTATGAAAACTTGACTAAATGTGGGCTCTGCAGGTGAATTTCGACCCAACAACTAAAAATAAACGCTGGTCACCGGGGATTTACTGGTAATTACACTGCTTTTTACTCTCCTTTCTCAATGGTTTTGGGTGAATTTATACAAAAACCAGGCACGGAAGAGAACTTGGATAAATACCTGGTGAACCTTCGGCAATGGTGGCAAGTGCGGGCAAACTGAGAGTGCCCATGGTCCTTAAGTTGATTTTTGCAGGTTGGCGACTAAATGGTCGTAATTCGCATGCAGAGCGGAACAATATCTCTTTTGGCAAAAGTGACAAAAAACGCGATTTTTGGCGAAAATATGGACTTTTTGGGTTATTGGCGCTTTTTTTAGATGACGTCAGCATGACGTCACCGGGTGGGGTCGGGTATGGAAAGGTGACGTGGCGGCCTGCGAGTGGTCCACGGGGACTGGTGAGGTGGCGGACAGGTTGGAGCAGTGGCGGGCCGGGCACTGACGCGGCGCTGCGTTAGCACGACGTGGGGATGACGTAGCGGTGACGTGGGAAGGTGGTATACAAAGGGTGGTAAGCGGTTCCATCGGACCGCTTATGGTACGGTGGTGGTATTGGCAGGCGGCCTCCCGATAAGATTTGGGAGCGACGCGTGGCAGAGGCCTGACGTCACCCTCTGACACTTTCTCGGGAGGTAACGTCCGGTCATCGGGGGCGACCCGATATGGATGTGGGCCGTCGGATGGGAAAGCCCAGATCCAACGGTCGACGGGTCGATAAAAAGCAAGGACAATACGGCAGCGGGGTGCGAATATTTTATTGTTCTTCTGGAAATGTGCGCCCAGGCGGAGCTTTGGATTTTGGCGGATTTGTGGGTTTTTCAATGTATTTATATTCAAATGCGCATAGTAACAAACTTAGGATAAAGGGTGAAGGTGGGTTTTCTGGTGTATTTTGCAAATGGCACGGGTTAGGGGTAATAGTGGGTTTTTACAAGGCTGCTTGCAAAATAAAGTGGGTAAATCATTTCAGAGGGTTGTAGAGGGAAAAAGGGGTAGGGCTTAGCTTATTAAACCAACGTGGGGTTAGTTTAATCCTTGACTTTGAACAAAGCATCCTGTTTCAGACTTGGACTCAGCATGGTTGTCCAATATTTGGACATATGGCTATAGTTCCAAGGGGAGGGAATATACATATTGTGGAGGTTTTATACACCATGGTGTTATAGTAACAAGGAAAGGGGAACATAGGGAATTAAGTATAGATAGAGTTAGTAGTTAGTTTTGGAGGGGAATAGGAATGGGAAGTGATAGATACTAAGTTTTAAGGAAACAAACTTAGTTAGGAAGTAGATCAAAATGAAAAGAATTTTACACAATAAATGTGGCTCATAAAGAAACAAGAACCAACAAAAGACTTTGACTACCTTCATGAACATAGGTAGTATTGGGATGTTAGTAATGAATGTAATGGGGGATAATCAGGGAGTTAGACATGCTTCATTGTATTGCTGCAAAACTGCTGAATAAGAGACCTGCACTGGCACCATGTTTTTCCTTTGCTTGGGCCAGTGACATAAAAGAAATCATGCTTCTGCAACCCCATCTACCTACCCACTCTATTGCCTAGCATTTTTTGTTACTCCAAGGAGGGTGCACTTAGACTTGCAAACCCTTATGTGCCTTTTCTTTTCCTTTGGCTTTTTCTTTTGATTTTCTATCTAAGGCTAGCCTTATTGCTTCCAAGGCCCCAGATTAAACAGTTGGGAACCTTCATTCTCTACCTAACTACTTTATCTGCCAAGATTGAACTGTTTGGACAGATTTCTTTCTCTAATCTACAACAAAAAATTGAAACATGGCATGACCCAGCTTAGACTGTTGGATCACCCATTCAGAAGTGGGGCAGCATCAACCAACTGTAAACATGTGTCTTTCACCAAAATATGAGATCTTTGCATCACCAAAGCAGATCATATTGGCACTTCCCCTGCTAATCATGAAACATGAAACCTATTGGTATAGGTAGCTAACAGACTCTTTCACTCTCAACCCTCCATGATTTGTTTCACATGTCGAACCTGTTACGATCACGAGGGAGTTTTTTGATCTCTGGTCTACATATGCGTATGACGGTGAGGGCGAAGTGGCCTGGCCTGAGTTCTTACATGAGTTCCTTTCCATTCTTGATGAGGAAGATGGATGTTATGATGAATAGGCCAGTCTGTTGCTTGCATACACACTTCACGAATCCCTAGATCGGTGGTTGTGTAGCCTACCAGCTGACAACTTGCACTCACCTGAGAACTTCTATGATCTCATTGAGGATATTTTCTATCATTTTGATCTAGAACATCTTGACCAAAAATTGTTACAACAACAGAAGGTGCTGCATTAATCGCCTGATGATTTTTGGCATCACTTCCATGTTTTGCAGTTTCAAGCTCCGAGAATCGAGATGAAATTTCAATATCTCATTGAAATATTCAAGTATTGCCTTATCAAATCTGTCAGTCCTAAGAAAAAATATGAGCCCAAGCCTCGCTCAGCATACTTCAGTGATGGAGCTATGAAATCACAGATGGATACGGTCACTATCACAAATGACTTTCCATCGTCCCCTCATCAAATAGCTCCACCACTACAGAGTGATGCGGTAGATCAGGCACACACATTAGTTCAACTGTCACATCTTCCCAAGATCACTTCGCTTATTTTTTGCACATATTTGGTTGTGAGTCTGTCGAGTTGTCATACGCATTCTGTACCACAACCTCCATCTTCATACCTGGATGATCCTCCGGATGATACTGTCTTGTGTTCTTCCATTCTAGACTCTACACTTGTTGTGAACAGGGATCAAGCCATTGACGGAGTTTGTGTTGCACAACCAACATGCGCTATCATTCATGAAGAGTATGACTTGGAGCTTGAGTATCAACACTCGGTGAAAGATGACCCCTTTCTATTCGAGCCCCCTCCATTATTTCTTGACATCTTTGGTGAACCTGCCATCCATGATTTCGCATGTGTACCTTCATCTAAGGATTCACCCATTGTTGATCACTCGTAGGACACACCAGATGTCAGTCCATCATCAAACAATGAGAGGATAAATTATTCATTGAAAATCCACTTGACTTTTCATCCGCATTTTCTAGAAACATAAAGGATGAATTTGTCCACTTCTCATCTACCCCTTTGTTTGATTTATCAGATCATGAGGATGCCAATGAAATCGTTGATTTTTCTGATTGTAGCTGTCATGATCCATTTACTTTCATATTCAATCATTATGATGATTCTATTGCAAAAAAAATTTTGAAGCCACTTTTTTATGATGATATATCTGACGACGAAGTTAAAACACCCCAAACTGTCGAGGCACTTTAGCCCGAGCTGATGGTTATGTCAGGTCCTCACTGTCTTGAGGTTGGTTTCACTTCCGATCAAGAAATTGTTTAATCACCCAAGGCTCCTTATCACTCATCTATATGTATTAAATATCAATCTCACACATAGATCATACTTCCTCCACTCGAATTGCACAATCCCATCGCTCATGCATTGGAGGAATCTTACATTGCAAGAACATGTGCACGATGCAAGCTGTATTTGTCTCTTTCGTTTGCTTGCATGTCACAGTCAAGAGTATGCGTATGCTTCACAGCAGCAGGCAGTGTCATATGGCACTAGGATAAGTCCACGGACTACATTTCATGTGCTTGCACTCACTTATGATTTGTGGACACATTTAAGCTTGAAGTTTGTTTGTCTTCATTGTTATATATTTCTCGTTTGCTGGTTCTCACAACTGGGTTTCTGGCGGACCAAGCCTTCACCAACACAGTTCAACCAATGGGCTGGTGACTGCACTGGAAGTATCATTTCATGTGATTAGGCCCATGCACCATTAGCTTAGGAGTAGGATTAGTGTTTTCTTTCAGTTTGTTTGCTTGCATGCTTGTTTGCTTTCGTGCTTTACATGTTTGTTTGTCTGCTTGTTGTTTTCTTACTCACTTTTCTTTCACATTTACTTCTACTTTCTCTTTGTTTTTGTTGGTTTTCTTGTTTTGGTTTGTAGGTTAGTCTCACATGAAACCATGCATGAATCTTGAAACAAGATGGGTAAAGTACAAGAGGCCTTGTGCAGCTATCACTACTTGTTTATCTGTCATCCTGCCTTTGTATGAAGAACTTGTTACTTTTAGTCCATGATACGTCGATGGAAAACACGTATTGTTCAAAATGAACCTTGGTGAAAATACAATACTTGCACGCTAACTAGTGTCACCTACTCTAGTTGGTTGTTTTTGGGTTAACCTTTTGTTATAGACATTTTTGGGCACTACAACCCCAAGCATGAAATGTCCATAAACCAAGGGCTCCTAAGTCCCTAAAAGTTTTGTTCTAGCCCCTAAAGGAACAAGGTCAACTGATTACAGCTTCTCGCAGAAGTTCTCCATGAAAAACTACTCAGAACTGGTCAAAACAAGATCATTTCAGCTGCTCCATAGGCAAAGTGCATTGCATCTCACCTAAACACACTGTGTGGGTGCGTTGCATTGCAAAAATGCCCTTCTATGGGGTGCGATGGGAGAGAAGTGACAAATGGCAGTGTCATTCCGCGAGGTGGAGAGGCATGGAAACTTCCATAAACTTCTCATGTGACACTTGCCTCTCTGAATTCGACCAAGGATGAGTAAGAGATCATCAATCTCCAAGTGGAAGCAAGAACTATTAGAGGGAAGACACTAATCAAATCACAAGCTGACTCATCTCCCTTACAGATATCTATATATGGATCCCTCATCCCAGAGATCCAAAGGCTGGAATTTTGCATATTGTAAGGAATTGTTGTTGGTTTCTTGAGACAACATCAGATTGTTGGGTGATATAAGCTTTGTATGAGGTGAAGAGGGGCTTCCTTGCTGAGAGGATGATGCTGGGTCAGAACAACTAGTTGTAACTCCCCTTGGCTCTTTCTTGTTTATCAATAAAAGTTATTCAAGTTTTCCTCCATACTCTTGTATCATTTATGTTTGCTGCATTTGTATGGTCAATTTACATCTGATCCTAGATTGTTTATGATTATAGATCCATGTTCTTGTATATTGCTATGCTACTGTGATATTACAGGTATTTTGTGAAGCTGGACGTGCAAGGGAACAAGTAGCGAAAGACTATCAAGAGAGAGAGGAATCGAACTAGAAGATTAGCGCAAGACAGAGGTTGGTCTTCTTTGTTCTTCTCTCATCTATACTTCATAAAGGAAAAATTAAAGTAGCTTTACTTTGTTTGTTTCTAAGGTAGCTATCACACCTTAGTGGGATAAGCAGTTCTGTGTAGACACTTTTCCCTGTAACACCTTTGGCAACTCAGTCAAAATAGAGTAAGGTGAGGGGAAAAACCTTAATAGGCACGTCAGAGGTATATAATAAACTAATTCTCTGAAGGAACAACCTCTTATGCTCTCAATAAGTCGACATACCTCTTCTGCCTCTCAAATGAATAAGTGTTATCCACAATTATGAAAATGAAAAATGAAAAAATGAAAAGTGAAAAAATGAATAAGAAGAAGGAAGAGAAAGCCTTCATGCGCAAAGAGGTGATGCAAGTAACTCCATCGGGGTACTGACCAGGCTCGCTAGCAGTGGAGCGATGCTTGTGTTCGTGTGTGACTCCGCCAGGGTACTACCCAAGCCTGCTCGCAACAGAGCAACACTAAATATGAAACTAAGACTCTAAAAACTATACTACTTGTGCACCAATATACCCCTCAACCCCAATTGAAATAGCTCTATTAACTTGGCTTTGAATGTGTGTCAACCGACCAAGAGCTTAGCATATGCTACATATTACAATCAAGCAAGTGTGGAAACCAAGATGGCTAGAGAACTGAACAATATTTCTAGAGGTGTTAGACTTGCTTTTCATGAACAAGGTCCATTCAAAGCGCTGGAGTTCTACCAGTGTGTTGCCATGTGTTGTAGTAGCTACAACCACCCTCCAAAATTTTTCCTTAGCTTCATTTTGGAGCCTCCCTACCTACCATCTTCAGTAGCATGTCTTGCATTATCAATTACATTAGGTTTAGTTGTTTCATACAGTCTTGTCAGCGTGTGCATGCAAGCTTGTTCCACCCCCTTCACAGGTCACTTTCCAGACTCAGTGTCAGCTGCTGGTTGAGCAGCTCCCTCTGGCAATTACACAATTCTGGAGGGGAACCAACCTTCCCTCTAGAAATTGCATAAACATGGCTGGACACCCAGGTAGGCTCCAAAATTATTCAATTCTTCCTGACAGTCTTCCTCCCAAAAATTGCGCAATTCATCCCAGGACACCTGCTCAACCCAGAAATTGCGTAATTATGGGCAGCAGTCACCTGTTTCTCCTAGAAATTTCACAATCCCTCTGGGATAGCCAACCCAGCTACTCACAGAAATTTTGTAAATCCAACCAGGTAGCCTCCTGGGCTCAAAAATTGCACAATATAGTGAGACAGGCTTCCTTGAGAAAATTGTGAGGTCTGACCTAGGGAAACCTGATGGGCTTAGAAATTGCGTAATATTGTCAGACATGCTTCCTTGAGAAAATTGTGTAGTCTAACCCATGACAGCTGCCTAGCCTAAAAATTGCACAATCCTAGGAGACAGTCACCTGTTCCTTGGGACAACCATCTCTACTGAGCCCAAAAATTGCCAAATTTTCATCTCAGGCTCGCACACCGATGCATGTGCCTTCAGGTTGACCGATTCCCTCTGGGACCGAGAAAAAATGATTTGCATGCATGGACTACTTCTCCCAAGGTAGCATGCAAATGAATCCCTTTGTTCAGGGATCTATTTTTAGCAGCTGGAGGTTACATGCAAGGATCATTTTAGAAACCTCCCACCAAGTATCACTTTTCCTATATTTGTGGTATGCGCATCCAACCTCAATTTTATCAAAACTCATCAACTGGACACTACAGAGCTCATTCCTCACATCTACATGGAAAGTCTGACATCCCACCTTGCATCTAGGAGTCGTCAACACATTCAACTCAGTTATTTTGGGGCAAGCCTGCCTTTCATGTCTTACATTGTGTTTCTGTCGCTTTTTTTGTTTTTCTTTGTGTGAGTGTTGTCTGCTTGATTCAGTGAGCACTTATTGTCATTTTGATGTATGTTAGCTTTTGGAAGCATCATGTCAGTTTTTGTTCGCATATTACTATTTTCGCATGCATGACACTGTTTTTGTGTGGAGTTGCGGCAAATCGCTTCACACACATGCATGCTTTCCCATTTTCTAAATCCCACACTTTATATTAGCATCTATGGTCATTCACTCTTGTTTTCACTCATCTCACCATGCATTCAGACTTCTCATGTTTTTAGTCGTCTGTTGGCCAGACTGGGCTACCTTGGCCCAGACCATGCGTCACCTGACTAGCACTGCACATTTCAGGAAGCGAAGGCTCTACCTTCCCTCTATAAATTGCATAATTTTGGCCCAACATTGACCTCCAAGCTTGCACTACACAATTCTTGGAAGCAGTGTCCTACTGGCCCTAGAAACTGTGCAATGCAGTTTGCTGGTTGCATGTCACTACTAACTGAAATTGTGCATTGTGCAGTTTCAGTCCTTAGCAGGTCAGGATGGACTGTGCATTGCATAGTTCCAATAGTCAGTGAGCCTCTTGATAGCCCAAATTGGGCCTTGTGTAGTTTTGGCAGTTAGGCTCCCAACCTCTCGGCAGAAATTGTGCAACCTTCACATTGAATCACATAGGTATGTTGCAAGTCAGTCCTCAAGTTTGGTTTGGTTTTTTACTAATAGATTTTTTGCCATGAGTGTTGCTATGTCTCCAGGCATCACAGGTGTTCATCTGTCTCTTAGCAGCACAAGTACAATGGCTTCCAAGAGAGCAGAGTCAAATACATTGTTAAGAGTGAAAATGGGGATGCAATCGATTAAGTGTCTGTGAACCTGCCTATCCACGAAGACATCAAGTTGTTCATGGAAAAGGATATCAAGATCAATATCATTGACATCACATCAAGTAGCAACAGAAGGTAGCACACCTGTATGTGACGAATATAAGAGGAAGGTTGTTGACAGCATAGAGGCAAAGAAAAACTGCAAGTTCAAAAGTAGATCCACTCATGACGAAATCAGCTTTGGAGATTGAGGCTATGAGGTGACGGCATGACATGAAGATCATGTGAAGGTAGAGAATGAAATAGAGGAGTTTCATGTGCTGAAGCAGCAACTCAAGGAAGAATAGGATGTGCATAGACAAGAGAATGAGTTGCAGCATGAACAGGTACAGCAGGGGGTGCAACATGCACAGACAGATGAAACTGTGCCCGTACAAGTTATGGATCCATCCCAATAGCTAGCACGAATTAGACAAGGTTAGCAGTGTTGTTGATCACATGCAAGGGAATTCAGTAGCATGCATGTCATTATGCGCACGCATGTGATCTCACCCATTTGGCACACTAACCAAGGTGAGACAAGAAGCAAGTCCAATTGGAGCTAGACATGTATTTTAACACGCTAATGCACACAGCCACCAGCACATGCTTGGAGATCAGTGCAGACATTATGAATAAGCATGTTGTTAGTCAAGTCACACCCAAGACAACTATGTGCATGCTATTAGACGAGTTGGATGGAGGATCCATATTAGTGTAACTAGATGCAACAGAGGGAAGAGTTTGTTTCGGTAAGATGTCACCATTGAGCACACAGACACCATCATAGATGACCAAGCTTGGCATCAGTTTGCCACCGTCAACCATCAAAATGATGTCAAATAGTTGGTCTCACCACAACGGTCCGAGTGTTAGTGATGTCTTGCATGGTATGCTCAAGCCATTTTGCCTCACATGGGTACATGTGCAGAATTTATGTAACATCTTGTCAAGTGGAAGTTCAAGTGTCGATAGTTGGATATAATAGTCATAGATTAAATGAAGAGTCATGAGGGTAGATGAACTGTCACAAAGGGGAATGTCAAGGGCCACCCCACACTTTGCTATAAATAGTCCCTCATAACTCATTGTATATTCTTTTTGTCAGTCAAGCTTCTGATAAGACTATCTTAGAGAGAGCTTGGATAGTATTGTAATGACCCTTGGCTTCTCCATTGTGTAGAGCTAGTATATCTCTTTGGAGGAGTAGGTGGTTGTGACTGTAACGTTTTGTTGTCGAAACTAGTGGTTGGACATGGATGTATTGTATGACTGGAACTTACACTTCTTAATATAACAAATCCAACACGTTTCATGCATATGTCGTACTGTATTCTAGCTATCTTGTTTACTCTAAATGATATATGTATATGTTTTCTTATGCATGCACGTATGGACTATTTTGTAGAAGTATGTATGAATATTTCTAAAATGTGTTGATTGGTTCAACCATCACTTTGGATTGTTAGCTAACTTTCTTTCCAGTTTGTGATGCATTTTCACTCGTTTGTTCCCTTCCAAGCTACGTGCTATCACAGGTTTTCAAGGGGTGCACTCACCCCACTTTCCATGTGTTAGAACCGTTCAAGCACCTTCCTTGACTTGTCGCAGCTGACACACCCTTGATACCGACGGGGATATATTACTCGCCTTTGTGCGAAACCGCTGGTAAGACAATACCGCATGACCCACTATTAGGACTCCTACACAAAACGACTTGAGGTCTAATTGGGACTTCTTACCAGGGAGATCCCTTGACATGTTGGTGGGTCCAACACCGTCAATAGAAACTTAACGATGTGTTGCGAAAGTTTTCTATAGGTGATGAGGAGGTGCAAACACTATGAATCCTATCTGAAGATTTCAACACCATCACAGAGATATTTCAAGAACACCCATTTTCTCTTTTTTGTCAAAGGAGGGATGCAACCATACAGAACATGGAGGGATACTTTGTTTGGCTGTGAAACTGGACAATCCACACTATTTACTTGATATTTCGAATTGTTTGAGTCTCCAGGGTTGTATAATCATGTTTTTAGGTGGCATAGAGCCGTAGGGTGATATGGTTTGTGGTTTATTATAATTTCTTCTAAGTTTATTGATGTATTAAATACAAAACTATGTTTTGTAATTAGTTCCCATGTATATGTGGAGTAGGTGAACAATTTGATATATTTAGCTATTTGACTAGTTTCTTGTTGGAAAATTCGACCTTGATGGCTGAGGGTGGAAAATTATATATATATTTAATATGGAAAAAGCTAAGGGAGGGTTATGTTTGTCATATTGGAGAGAAAGACTCCTTGAGTGCATTTCATTTTCTGAATATTTTTTTCCATTGAATGAAAAACAAAAGGTGATTTGTAGGGATTCATGTGTCAGATCTCATGGTGTTGTGCTTATTTCTACTTGTAAGTTTTTCTTATGTGTTTACATATCTTGAATTTATGTATTCATTCCTGGAAGAAACAATTTTTTAATTCATAATTCATCTTAATGGTTCTCTGATTTAGTTTTCCTAACTAATCCATGTTTTCCTTTAAAAGAAATATTTAGAAATCATCTACAATTTTGATGCTTTAAGTTTTGTTTTCACCTTTATTTAAATCACTCTCCTACAACGATTAAATTTGATTCCATCACCAAGAATTCCTACCGTGCCCATGTGGAAAAACCCTTTCTTTCTTCATCATCTCACTAGACAAATTATAACTTTGACATGACTCCATGCCCAATGGATCTGTCTCTTTTCTTACTAGCAACCCTTTGAAAATCATACCTTATTGAGCTATATACCTAGCCTAATATCATATTATTTGAGTAACATCAGTGAGAGACCCCTCTTTAAGGCTAGAAGGGCTAGATTATAGCCTAAAAGTGGTTTATGGTTACCTCTGGAATTTCTCTCCTTAGACTAGGGAAATTTATAGAGTGCTAACAACATGTATTGTATATGGTAGCAAAAGCATGATTCAACCAACATATTATGCAAAAGTGATGAGATAAAGTAAGGAATGATTGAATATAATTTCTTGTATAGTTGCTGCCAAAATTTTCATCAGATTATTATTTGTGCATGCTAGCGTATTTTTGTTGCTTGGGATTTGCAATGGTTGAGTGGGTATTATTGTGTTTATCAATTTCATTGTAATGTTGATTTTGAGATAATGAGAATAGAAGTTGTATGTTCATGTTGGTTAGTTCATATTAGTTCCCATATTAAACATTTTGAAATGAGAGCCACATAAAGGAGAGAAGTTGGGTGATTCCGACAAAATCAGTATAGGGAGAAGTTTTCTCCATAGTCCAATTGTAAGTGGGCAAGGCTTGTTGGTTGTAGAGACTTCTAGTGGATGGTTGTCCACAAAGTTGTGAGTTTTGAAAGAGGCTTCCTTACTACTAGTATCCAAAAGATATATCTATGTAATGATTTTCTTAATAGATAATAACATATTTTGAGAAGTGAAATGAAAACAAGGGTGGTTTTTGACCCGAAGGGGGTTTTCCACTAGAAATTTTTATTTAATCTGTGTTGAATGTTTTATAGTTTTGTATAATGCTTTTGATTCTATGATATCTCCATATGTGTTTTATCTTATGACTTTTTAAAGGATTAATTAAATGGTGAAACATATATAAGTTCCTTCAGTTCTAATTCACCCCCCTCAGTAGTGCTCTATATTTCTAACACGAAAATGTGTCTGGGAGAAAGATTAAAAGAGGTTTGACATTGGTTGACCTAGCTAATATTTGAATAATTTGAAAGGAAATATTGGAGGGATGCCTTGGTGGTAGGAGGATGTCTTGAATTTGGTCTTGGATTCTTGGATTTCTCATTTGAACTAATTGTATAAGAAGAGAAGATATTCTTTCTAGGTCTTCCCCTTGGAGGGGTTTTTCCCATGCTTGGTGTTGGCTTGTTGCGGCCTGACCCAGGTTCAGAGTTAATTTAGCCAAACAAATCTCGGTACTATTGGCCCTTTCGGAAATAGTCTGCGGGGCGCAGACTGAGGTCTCACCCGAAGTAGTATGGGAGGGTGCTAGAACCAGGTTTCTGCACCCTGGAGATGTCTAATGAGTTCAAGTGGTCTGCGGTTTGACCCTGCGAGCAAGTCGCTTCGCACACCTTCCCATACCTCACAACCTGAGATATTGCCTTCACGCAAAGCTACTCAGGGGCTGAACACTACAATTCTACATTATTATCCAAGACTTTACTAATATCCCAATGTTAGTTGATTATCTTGGCCTACTTGCATACTTTTAGTTACACTTAAAAACATAAACCATTCATACATATGTGTGCAGTAAATAAATAGTATATCCGAAAATTATATCAAACATGAATTATGTTAGAAAATTATATATTACGGAGCAATGGAACACATAAAATATTGCAGAAATATAAACACAGAGAATGCACAAAACAAGAGAGACACAGATATACGTGGTTCACCCAGTTTGGGCTACGTCCACCCCGAACAGCCAGTCCTTCCTTTTTATTATCCAGCAAAATGAAGAGACACAACCTACAGCAAATCCGCTGTAATATCCTCTGTTTTCTCTCACAGTCTCACCTCTCTGTTTCTCGCTCACAGAATACACATCTATCTCACAGTCTCAAATACAATACCCTCATACAAAGAGAGGGGTTGCCTTCTAGGGCAAAAAACCCTAAACTAAACATAAGTTCTACCGTCAGATCATCCGCCTAATGAACGGCCCAGATTGACTAGAAATTACTATACTTTTACAAGGCAATTTTACAGTTGTTTTTAGCTTTGGGGGCGCTGCCCCAGAAACCCCCCGCCAGGGGGGGGCTCCCAAAGCTCGCAGCCGCCCCCCATGGACCCCCCCTGCAGCGAATATTTTACGAGCGGCCATTTCGAACTGGGGTCCTATGTGGCGATACCTTTGAATATAGAAGATAATCAGGCTCCACACCCAACAATCTCCCACTTGGAGACTGATTGTAGCAACTCCACCGCTGCTCCATTTGCTGGATAATGACTCCTCTTTGGACCTGGCTGTTTCTCATCTTCATCGTCATCCTTGAAGACCAACTGAAACTGAGCATATTCTCAGTTTCTCCCTGGTTACAACTTTTGTTAGCATATCTGCAGGATTTTGGCTAGTGTGTATCTTTTCCAGCTTCAACTCTCCATCTTCCAACACTGATCGTATGAAATGGTACTTGAGCTGTATGTGTTTAGTCCTGGAATGAAATGCTGAGTTCTTTGCAAGATGAATGGCACTTTGGCTATCACTGTATAACGTGCCCATATCATGCTCCTTACCCAATTCACCCATAAACCTTTGTAACCAAATCATTTCTTTACTAGCCTTTGTAGCAGCAACATACTCTGCTTCTGTTGTTGAAAGTGCAACAACACTTTGGATTTTTGAAACCCAGCTGACAGCTGTTCCTCCAACAGTAAATACATATCCTGTAGTGCTCCTCATGTTATCTCTGTCACCTGCCATATCTGCATCAACATATCCTTGTAGGGAGATGTTTGAACCACCAAAGCATAATGCTTGATTTGTGGTACCTTTCAAATATCTGAGAATCCATTTCACTGCCATCCAATGTTCCTTTCCTGGATTGTTCATGTACCTGCTTACAACTCCCACTGCATGTGCAATATAAGGCCTTGTGCAGACCATTGCATACATTAAGCTTCCAACTGCTGATGCATATGGAACTTTAGACATATAATCCATGTCTTCTTGGGTCTTTGGGCACATTTCCTTACTAAGTTTGAAATGGCTAGCAAAGGGTGTACTAACTGGTTTTGCATTGTGCATGTTAAATCTTTTCAACACCTTTTGTATGTACTCATTCTGAGACAATGTTAATTTATGATTTTTCCTGTCTCTAGTTATTCTCATACCAAGGATTTGTTTCGCAGCTCCCAAATCCTTCATTGCAAATGAATTTGCCAATTTTCTTTTGAGCACATTTATTTCCTGCATGTTAGATCCTGCAACAAGCATGTCATCTACATACAGTAACAATATAATATAGCTGCCATCATTTTGCTTTTTCAAATAAACACAATGATCAGAGTGACATCTAGTATAACCTTGTTCAGACATAAACTTGTCAAATTTTAGATACCATTGCCTTGGAGCCTGTTTTAAGCCATACAAGCTCTTCTTCAACCTGCACACTAGTTTCTCCTTCCCTTTCACCTCATATCCTTGTGGCTGCTGCATATATATCTCTTCCTCCAAATCCCCATGGAGAAAGGCTGTCTTTACATCTAACTGCTCAAGATGCAAATCTTCAGCTGCTGCAAGACTTAAAATAGTTCTGATTGAAGTCATTTTAACAAGAGGAGAAAATATTTCATCAAAATCAATACCTTTCTTCTGTGCAAACCCCTTCACCACAAGTCTAGCTTTATACCTCTGTTTTCCTCCATCTTCTTCCTTCAGCCTGTAAACCCATTTATTCTTCAATGTAGTTTTTCCTACAGGCAACCTGACTAAATCCCAAGTCTGGTTATGCATTAAGGAGTCCATCTCTTCTTCCATGGCTACCTCCCACTTCTTCCTGCTTTCAACCTACATTGCTTCTTCATAACATTCGGGTTCACCGGAATCAGTCAACAATAAATAATATAATGAAGGAGAGTATCGTTCAGGGGGTCTATCTATCCTGGTAGATCTTCTAACACCACTTTCAGGTGTTTGGGGTGCCTGTTGCTGTTGTGGTGGTTGCTGTTGTTGTGGTTGTTGATTATTATTATTTTCAGGCACCTTTACTTTTTCAGTGATTTCATCAAGAACTGCGTATTCCTTGTTTTCCTTTTCCTGCAACTGATTCTTATACAAGACCTTTTCATTGAATATTACATCTCTGCTCCTAATGATTTTGTGATTTTCGTAATCATATAAGCAATAACCAAAATCATTAACACCATATCCAATAAAGGTACATTTCTTTGACTTTGCCTCAAGCTTTGTTCTATTTTCTTTATCAATATGGACAAAGGCCTCAAAACCAAAAGGCTTTAAAATAGAGTAGTTTACCCTTTTACCTGTCCATGCTTCCTATGGAACACCACCATCCAAGGAACTTGAAGGCCCTCTGTTTATTAGATAAACAGCAGTATCTACAGCATCTGCCCAAAACTGTAAAGGCAATCCTGCATGCAATCTCATGCACCTTGCACGCTCCATGATTGTTTTGTTCATCCTTTCTGACACACCATTTTCTTGTGGTGTTCTTGGAACTGTCTTCTCTCTGCGAATTCCATGCTCTGAACAGTACCTATCAAACTCTTTGCTGCAATATTCACCTCCATTGTCTGATCTAAGACACTTCAATTTCTTTCCTGTCTCAATCTCAACCAAAGCTTTCCATTTCTTGAAAGTATCAAATACATCAGATTTATTCTTAATACAATAAATCCAAGTTTTTCTAGTTGCATCATCAATAAAAGTAACATAATAATGAGAGCCACCGAGAGATGATACCTGAGCAGGTCCCCATACGTCTGTATGCACAAGCTCTAATTTTTCGTTCTTCTTTTCTTTCCCAACTCTGAGAAATCTGACTCTCTTCTGTTTTCCATAAATGCAGTTCTCACAGAAGTCCAAATCAACATTCTTCAAACCCGGCAACAAATTCCTTGAGTGAAGAATCTTCATCCCCTTTTCACTCATGTGTCCGAGCCTATGATGCCATAATGCTGCATCTGCTCCTCTGGAAGTTAAAGCATTAACAGAGTTAGAAATACCATTGCATAAATACAATGTACCAACCTTTTCGCCTTTTGCTATTACCAGGGCTCCTTTAGTGACCTTCCAAGCTTTATCTGTGAAAGTTGTCACACAACCTTCACTGCCTAACTGCCCTGTTGAAATCAGATTTTTCTTTAGATCTGGAACATGCCTTACCTCCTTTAATAGCCATTGGTTTCCATTCTGCTGTTTTCCAGGAACCTTACCCATTCCAACGATTTTACAGGGTTTATCATCACCTAGATGAACTTGTCCAAAATCTCCTTGAACATAGTCATGAAAGTATTTCTTATCAAGTGTGGCATGGAATGAAGCCCATGAATCTACCACCCAGGAATCAGTAATATTTTCGAAAGAAAGAATCAAAGCATCTTGTAACACCTCACCTGTCACATTTGCTTCATGATTTTTTTCTTGCTGTGCATCTCCTTCTTTTCCCTTCCGAGATCTACAGTCTTTCTTTAGGTGTCCTTTCTTTCCACATTTCCAGCACACTATCCCCGATCTGGACTTGGATCTGCCTTTCCTTGATTTACTGCGATATCCTGAGCTCTTTCCTCTTTCCATTTTTCTTCCTCTAGACTCTGCACTCAAAGCATTTCCCGATGTCTCATCGGAGCTTTTCCATCGCATTTCCTCGCTAAGGATGGCACCGACAACATCATCAAACTTTAAAGTACTAGATCCAGAAACGGAGTTAGTAATGGCCATTACCAAACCATTCCAACTTTCTGGTAATGAGCACAAGAATAACAGAGCTCTAACTTCATCATCAAAGTTTACCCCTACAGAACTTAACTGACTTGTAACTGTATTAAAATCATTTAAATGGTTTGCAACAGATCCACCTTCCGACATATTCATATTAAATAACCGTTTCATAAGAAATACCTTGTTTGAGGCCGAGGGTTTTTCATATAGTTTCGACAACGTCTGCATCAAACCCTCTGTCGTGGTTTCCTTCGAAATGTTGAAGGTGACTGACGCAGCAAGGCACAACCGTATTGTTCTGAGTGCCTTTCTATCGAGAAGGTTCCATTCTTCGTCTTTCATACCCGTTGGCATCTTTGTTTTTCCGCCCAATGGTAGGTATAGATCTTTCTGATACAGATAATCTTCCATCTGCATCTTCCACAGCGAGAAGTTTTGGCCGTTAAATTTCTCGACCCTAAACTTACCATCTTCCGCCATTGCTCCCACTCGAACCAGGAACCCTTCTTTCCTGCGAGTTTATCAGCCAAATAGACCTTCGGCTCTAATACCAGTTGTTAGAAAATTATATATTACAGAGCAATGGAACACATAAAATATTGCAGAAATATAAACACAGAAAACGCACAAAACAAGAGAGACACAGATATACGTGGTTCACCCAGTTTGGGCTACGTCCACCCCGAACAGCCAGTCCTTCCTTTTTATTATCCAGCAAAATGAAGAGACACAACCTACAGCAAATCCGCTGTAATATCCTCTGTTTTCTCTCACAGTCTCACCTCTCTGTTTCTCGCTCACAGAATACACATCTATCTCACAGCCTCAAATACAATACCCTCATACAAAGAGAGGGGTTGCCTTCTAGGGCAAAAAACCCTAAACTAAACATAAGTTCTACCGTCAGATCATCCACCTAAGGAACGGCCCAGATTGACTAGAAATTACTATACTTTTACAAGGCAATTTTACAGCTGTTTTTAGCTTCGGGGGCCCTGCCCCCGAAACCCCCCGCCAGGGGGGGGCTCCCAAAGGTCGCAGCCGCCCCCCCTGGACCCCCCCTGCAACGAATATTTTACGGGTGGTGTTGCCGCCCCCATTTCGAACTGGGGTCCTATGTGGCGATACCTTTGAATATAAAAGATAATCAGGCTCCACACCCAACACATTAACCCAAGAACATATACACAAAATTATGATGAAAATTCTCTTTATTAATTCCTTCCTCGGTTATAGACTCGACTCCGCCTGTGCACTTGGCTGCAGGGGTCCGCACACTTAGCTACGAACTACTGGGCCTCTATGCACTCAGTTGCAGAGCCTTCTCCTACTCTATGACCCAAAGACACACTTCACTTAGTCACTTAGACTCCTGCTTCTCCACTATCATCTTCTTTTACACTTAGAGCCTCGCTCTATTTACACAATCCCATGGTTCGTAGACCATGGGTAGGTCTATCAAGCTAACATTACATTACAAAACTAGGGTAGACAATCTTGTGACTATATCATACTTTCGCATCTCGCTCCTGCAATTTGTGGAGCTTTACAACAATATTGGGTTAAAACTTGGGCTTTGAGCCCCAAAACATGCCTTGGGGGGATTCCAATGATATGAAATCAAACATCTCTTATGCAGATCTCGGTCCCGGCAAGGGAACCATTTGTTGCCTTGTTGGGGCTTGACCCAGGTTCAGAGTTAATTTAGAAAAACAAATCCTGGTAGTAATGACCCTTTTGGCAACATTCCACGGGGCACAGAATGATGTCTCACCCAAAGTAGTATGGGAGGGTGCTAGAACCAGGTTTTCGCACCCTAGAGATGTCTGATGAGTTCAAGTGGTCCATGATTTGACCCTATGTGCAAGTTGCTTCGTGCACCTTCCCGTACCTCGCAACCTGAGATACTACCTTCGAGCAGCCCTACTCAAGGGCTGAACAATGTGCTTCTGTGTTATTACCCAAGACTTTACTGATATCCCAATGTTAGTTGATTATCTTAGCCTACTTGCATTCTTTGAGTTATACTTAACAACATAAACCATTCATACAGGTGGGCACGGTAAATAAACAATATATCCACAAATTATATCAAACATGCATTAACCCAAGAACATATACATAGAATTATGATAAAACTTCTCTTTATTAATTCCTTCCTTGGATACAGACTCGACTCCACCCTGCACAGTTAGTTGCAGGGGTCCGCGCACTTAGCTGCAGACTACTAGGCCTCTATGCACTTAGCTGCAGAGCCTTCTCCTACTCTATGACCAAAAGACACACTTCACTTAGTACTTAAACTCTTGCTTCTCCACTATCATCTTCTCTTACACTTAGAGCCTCACTCTATTTATACAATCCCATGGTCCATAGACCATGGGTCGGTCTATCCAGCCGACATTACATTACAAAACTAGGGCAGACAACCCTGCGACTTTATCATACTTTCACGCCCCGCACCTACAATTCGCGGAGCTTTACAACAAGATTGGGTCAAAACTTTGGCTTTGAGCCCCAAAACATGCCTTGGGGGGATTCGACGCCCAACACTTGGAGACTACTTATTGTGTCTATTATCTTTATTGTTTATTCTCTCGATAATTGTTAAATGAAATGATCTAATAAATAATAATAATAAGATAACTAAATTTTACAAGATTTTATCAACGTTAAGGAGAATTGTTTTATAGTTTCCCTACTAGATTCTCCAACATGGTATCAGAGCCGAGGTGAAGAAAGATAAGGAAGCTTGGATAAAATCTTCTTGACATAAGAAGTTATTTCTTGACAAGGGGAATCATTTACAAAAGTAATTAAGGAAGAATACCTCATCATATTAAGAAGAACAAAGCACTCAATGAAGGAAGGAAGGCTACTACATAAATCTCTCATTGAAATTAATCAAAAGAAATGACATCAATATTGTGTCTCTCTTGATGGTTCATTGCTTTTAAAGGAACATATTGAAGGAAGGTTGCTTTATCTTGAAAGGGATATTGATCTCTTGGAAAGCTATAAATTTGAAGGCTCGCTAAAAGACATATTTAAAGGAAGCATCAAAGAATATTGGTATCATCATACACTCTTTGAAGTTGTTGAAGACACTATTATTGAAGGCATCCTAGAAGTCATAATTTCAAGACATTGTTGAAATATTTGTGAAGGTCTTGAAAGCATCAAGATAGTTGGAGACATCATCAAGAAGGAAACTTGTTTGAGAAGTAAGTAGTATTTATTCTCCATGTCTCAATCTTTTTGAGTTAGCAAACTTCCTAGTAGGGAAGAAGAGGATTGATTTGATGCTCACAGAAAATGACATCATGGAATATCTTATTGGTGAAGTTACTCAACTAGAGAAACATAAGACTCAAGAATTAGCAAGATATAAGAAGTTATAAGTGAGAGCACAAAGGATTCTTATTGAATCCATAAAAGATAATCTCATTCACTTTGTTGCTGATTTGAAGTAATCTAAAGCAGTCTATGATAAGTTGGTGAAGTTTTACTCTATAAGTAAATCAGGTTAAAAGATATTCATGATGAATCAATTATATAGAATAAGGAATTCAAAGGATGAATACATGGCCACTTTTCTTATGAATATCTCACAAATAATGGACCAATTGCAAGGGCTTGGGGAAGTCATTTCAAATTCAGAAATGACCACTTGTCTACTAAATGCTTTGCCACCTAAATTGTGCAGTTTTGCAACTATTGTCTACTCAAGAAAGGACACCACTCCTTTTGATGAACTATGGGCTCAATTTATCTTTGAAGAAAGAAGGATAAAGGAAAATTATGACACTAAATCAAATGAGAAGCCTTAATCTTTATTCCAAAATCCAAGAATAAGAGGAAAGGAAAGTTTGGAAAGTGCAGAGGAAAACAACATGTGTCCAAGATTCAATGTTTTGGATGCAATGAGTATGGAAATTTAAAGAGGGATTTTCCAATAAAGAAAAACAAAAAAATAAAGGAAAGGAGTGAAGCTCACATAGTGTAAGAAAAGGAAGAAACTAAGAAGAATTGTAAAGGAGAAGATCCCAAGGATATTTATTATTGAAGGAAGCTCCATCTCTATTAAGTTCATCTCCAATTTTTCTTTCTTTTATTAGATAGTCGAAAGTAGAGTAGCTCTAGAAGAGTCTTGGTTTTTTTAAACCATGGCATCATATAAATAAACATATGATAGACAATGAATTAGAATCTACATGATGAAATAGATTTGGAAGGAATCATCTAGCTTACAAGAATGAGAAGATTGGAACTATATTACACATTATATTTCATCCTAGTATTTTCTTAGAGGTAGTAATCTTGCAAAGAAGGATCATCAAGATCCTATAATAATAACCATCATTTAGTAAGGTTCTTAGAAAAATCATTATGACTGGTCTATATTCCATATAGTATGGAAACAATAGTCTTACAAGATGAAGGTATGCAAATGGTTGAATGGTAGTTTGAAAGGTAGAGTTAAATTATTTCTCCTTTTGAGGAAGGAAATCATATTTTCATTAAGTTTGGAAGCAAACTCATTCAAAGAAAGTATGACTAGATGATTGTATGGAAGAAAATGTATGCATGTCTTTAAGTAACTCTTCTCTAAAGTAGGGTTCATATCTACAAGAATCTTGCAAAAGGAATTGGTTATAAAAATGTGCTCGATAGTTCTTCCATATGTTTACCTGATGCTTGGTAGAAGAATTTTGGCATAATTTGGAATGGTTAAGGAAAAATACTCTTCCACAAGATGACATGAATTATAATTTATGATAACGATCAACCTTGAATATGGTTTCTTGAAGAAAGATATAGAGTTGATAATGAAAACTCCAAGGAAGAAGAAAATGCAACTTACTCGTCACTTTGTTCCATGGGCACTTTGATTACAAGTGATTTACATAGAGAAGGATCTTTGGTAAAATATGAAGATAGACCATGTGAACGGATGTTGATCTAAGAAGTAAACAAAATCCAAAGAGGGAATCATATTGAGGTAATTTTATTGATGTTTTTGTTTTGGTTATCCAGTTGATATATGATTTTTGCTACTTGGAAGGATATTATAGAAATGCATAATGGCAGTTGAAGCAAGTGTATCTACAACTTTGTTTAAATGAATTCAGTAAATACATGGATCGAGTGGATGGTTTTGGTAATCCTTGAAGGATTATATGGTCAAGAGGTTTACCTAATATTGGGATTAAAAGGTAGCAGTACAAAGAGATAACCTGATGTTCATGTTTTGATGACTCTAAATATTAGTTTCATGTTTAAAGGAAGCTATTAATAAGATTTGATTGGTTAAATAATTACATTTTTATGATGACTAGAGGAAAGTGACATGAAACACTATAAGGAAAAGACCTTCTAGCAGAGGTTTTTACGGAAGCCCCTATAAAAGTAGCCCAAAAATCCATTTGTAGTGGAGGGGGTAGGAGGATGTTTTAGCAAATGTTTTTTTATTGTGTGTCTATAATATACAAATGTGTTGGGGATTTACTATACATATAATCATCAATTCCAAATAGAACATGGTGCATTATGGCATATTTATTTTTTTTAAATAAGAAAAAAGCAGTGCACTAAATAACAAATAGCACTGGTGCGTATACTACTACATAGCACCAAAAAAGAGTTAAATTTACAAAAATGATAGTCGCTAAAGTCATTTTTCTGGTCCTTTGCTATAATGTGACGATGGCCTATTGCTAAATCAGTACTATAACGCCTCGGCGAAAGCATAATATACCATGCACTGGTGCTTGAATAATCGATAACACTGGATAAAGGTTAGATTTTAAAATTTATTGGTGCTATATCGGCCCATAGAACTAGTGCCCTTCTTGTAGCAAAACACCCTGGTGCATACTTAGAAGGAGCACTGCTATAATTTTTAATTTTCAAAAAAATGTGGTGCTATACTCCATTGAAGCACCAGTGTTGTTCATGTATTAAAATGCCCTAGTCCTTAGAAAGAGCACCAATAGGGGGTTTTTAAAATTAGGTGCTATATTTGCATGGAGCACCAGTGCTGTTAACTATTTAAAATGCCCTAGTGCATCTTAATAAGAGAACCACTATAGTGTTTTTAATTAAAAAAAATGCCACTATCTTATTTTGAAGCACCAGTGTTGTTCGTGTATTAAAATTCCCCAGTGCATCTTCGAAAGAGCACCATTAGGACGCTTTTAATTTAAAAAAAATACACCGCTATAGCATGATGAAGCACCAGTGCAATACATGTATTTGAATGCCCTAATGCATCTTAACAAAACACTGCTATAGGTTCTTTAATTAAAAAAAAACGTTGCGCTCATGGATATTTGACACACCAATGCCACTATAATCATGCACCGAAGGAGGGTTAAACTAAAAAACACTTGTTGGTCGTAAATCTCATTTTTACCATGTATAGTGTTGTAGATCTCTAAAGCACCATTGCCACTATTGCCTCAGGCAAGCACCCTGACATCGATGCTTCGTTTGCTCACCATCCTTCCATAACATGATCAGTGTCTGGCTTTCCATTTTTCTCAAACAATGGTAAAATTTGTGTTTCTCAATTACATATCAAAAATGCCTCCCCGACAACCAAATGTCTAGGTAATGTATATGTTTCTATCTAATTTAATTTTTTGGCCTATTAGAATTGCAAAATGGGTCAAAAAACTCATTGTTTTTTATTTTTTTTTTCCTCCGCAGTGCATTTGACAACTTCGTCTCGCACCGATAGCAATGCACCCTATAAATTTATGGGGTGCACTGTAGTTTGGTGCGTGAACTTGGCACACTGTTATTTTTGCTGTGCATTTCATAAATGAAAACACACAGGGAAAAGATATAAATTGTACATTGGTGTTATTAGCATATTTTACCCCTCTGGATCAGTGACCCTTAGTACTTGAGTCTAATTGAGTTTTTTCCATACTCAGGACTCCTTTTTCTCTAGTTTGACCCCCCAGACATTGGCACAACAACCTATGGGAGCACACAAAGCCTCCCAGATGCTCTAAGGCTTACTTTGTGAGAGCATCTACGAAATTTTTTCCCTCTTTCAATGCCAGCATCTAGGGATGACTTCTAGAGTGCCTTAGTACGTAGGGGATCAGTTCAATTTGTCATCTAATCAAGATGGCCAGGGCTTATCAATTAGAATCTTCTATGACTTTTCTTTTTCGTGAGCACCCAGATATATCCTTCCGGGACATCTCTTCTGCCTACTTATACTGGATCATTGGATAAGGTCAACTATTTTTTGGAGAGTTAGTATTGAGATATTTTTCGTGAGCCTATGCTGCTATTTTACTGCCAGAGTGAGCTTGTGAGGTATTTTTCCATTGGTCTACTACTCTTCATACTCATTTCTTAGACATAGTGGGGAAACTCTATCGGATTGTGGAGAGGAATCTTGGAGGCGAAGGTATAGCATTGTATTGATATTTCATAATTAATGGAAACATATGTTCCCTTCCTTACATGAATTTGTATTCAACATTTTGTATGGTTGTATCTAATTTATTTTATCTAATGATCTTCTGAGGAAGATCACCTAACATCTTTGTTTGGTTGTGATTATGTGCAAGGATAGACATTTAGTGCCAACATGTTGGATTGCTCGAGTGGAGTGCAATATATGTATCGAACTCAAAACCCTTTCTCGACATGAGAGGATTCCAGGTGTGATCTCTTTTCTTTATACCATAGGTCTGACTACTTGTTGTACAATTGAGCAATTGAGATTGGCACAACTCTATTGCTCCACTGGTCTTGTCTTTTTCTGTCTGGTGATATGATTTTGATACAAGATCATGGAGAAACAAATCCTTGTAGATTTAGATGCACCAACTAGCTTATAACTTTTTAGGTTATGAATGGTGCATTTATATTTATGAAATACACCACACACATAATATAAAAAAAATATAGCTTAGTGTGTTTGATAACTTGAATGTTCCATACTGGTGCGAAAAGGTTATATGTGCACACCAATGCATAAGTTGGAGATGCACAGTGATGAAAACGTATATATGTGAATCAAAAGCAGTGCATGATATGTATCTACACATTGTTTCCAGCGCAATTGTGTTTATTAGTGCATTAGAGCATTCGCATTAAATTTTTTTGGGCACACCGGGAATTTTTACTTATTTCTTAAAAGTCATGTTTCGATATTTATAAATAAAATTTTCATTTAATAAAAAAAAATTGTTTTTTATGTATGAGGTTGATGTATTTTATATTTAAATCATGTAGCAAAGACATCAACAGAGGGAGAAGCAGTAGGAGCAGGAGCACAATGGACCAATATAATGTGTTCTAACCATGGGAGGCCTGAGAGAGGGCGAGGGATTTATACCCTCACCCTATTAGCATAGCAGCATAAGGGCTCCTGAGGAATTCAAGCCTCCTTAAGTACTATGATGAGGCAACATCCTTGAAGGCACACTCTATCTTGTTGGCACATCTAATCCATTGGTGGAGTGTCGAGGAGTAGGGTTTCTGTGACAGTCCTAAGGCATGGTATAGGCCCTCCGAGGAGGACATATTTTATCACTGCCCTATCTAGGAGAGGCGAGACTTTAACCTAGTTCCATGATTTCCCCCATGGGGTTGCAATAGAGATTCAACTTGTATACTCTCAAAGATATGTTGGAGATCATGTAGTCCATACAACATATGTTCAGGTGCATGGTGGGAAACTATGAATTTCTTGTTTTTCTACATAGGAGGTTGGGTGCCTCTCATTATTAGTGACCACCATTGAACACTATACTACTGATGGGAAGCACATTAGTTTCCCTCTTTTATATTATGTTGATTCTTTAATTCTACTGCCATGATGTATCAGATGGCCTACCATGCAATGATAAATGGGAGGATGATCTTCCCTTTCGATTTAGAAATTTTTTGTTTATTTTTTGAAATTTTTCCACAGATGAGACCTACATTTGACAATTTCCCTCCTAGGATGATGACTAAGATGTGGATGCGTGTGTGGGGCTAGATGATGCCCAAGATCTTATTTTTCCATGATCCTGGTGTCTAGGATAGAATATTAGATCAATGATGCTACCAAACCAAGAATCACAGTGAAATTGTACTTTTCATGGTGGAACAACAAAATGCAGTAAATCAACACATGCACAATAAGAACAACAAAACCAATAAATGTAACCCAACTTCGTTATATTATCAACATATAATATAAATGTCTAGGGCTTCCGTACCAGGGATAGTGGCCCTTAAATATCCAAAGGTACAAACTACAAGATGCAATGAAACTCTTGCTTATCTAGTGCACAATCACAACCTCTATGACATATCTTGTCCTGTTATTCCATTGCTTTCAATATGAAACAATCACAACTCTGCCTCTATTAATGAACCAAGTCCATATACCCACTAAAAACAACTCTAGGTGCTCTCATTCTAATCATAATTCCATCTACACATCAACACATTGAGACTCTGCTTGAGTTGTTCACAACTTCATTTGTTCACAACTCTCTCTGCCCTGTTTCTCCTCAACTACTCAGGGTCTTCTTCCCACTATAGCCTTCCATTATTGGTATATGAAGGATAACATAGGGTAGGATGGTTGCCACCTATCACAATCAATTTTTTCTTCCCCAATGATGAACACGGGTTGTCAAATCTTCTCCTCTAGTTGGCCAATCCTTGAGATCCAAACCACCTTCTCTAGGAGCCTCCTTTGTCCATCAAGGAACTATTCATAAGCTCAATCACATCACCCACATTTAGCTAAAAAAATCATTTATGACTGTTGATCAAGGGCTATCTTGGTTTGCCTACATGCTTCCCTCAAACAATCTAAACGCAGCCTATAGTTCTATCCACACTAGGACTCCATCCCTAGCATCAAATCAACACACACTCATCATAACATACCTAAGTTTATAAGTGTGTTCACTTTTGTACTTGTTGCTCCTAGTTATGGTTTGTGACCCACTACTATAGCCCTCAAAGCCTTGCTCAAATTTTCCTTCTACAACTGCAATCATGTTTTCCCTTGCTCTTGCTTATTATAACTTCTTCCTAGGAAGAGGCCAACCCTAGTTTAGGCCTACCAACCCTCTCCCAATTGCCCAACACTCTTCCAAACTCTTGGGACTCCCTACAACAACCCTAAACAACCTATAATTAGGAATTTTGCCCCCCTACAAGGTGTTTATCCTCTGTTTCCATCAAACGTAGGAAATCCTACATAAAATGATACCGAAATAGATATTCAAACCTAACACCAAGCCTGCAACCTCCCCCTACAAAAACTTGGACCTACAATAGAAGGAAGAATGTGCTGAAAATAGTCCCTCTCTTACAAGACTTGTCCTTATTTCTTATGTGGCTACCTCAAATATGAAGTGATGATATTTTGATGCACTTGGATGTGTCAAATGATGTCTCTATTTCCTCTTATTTATACAGAAATCATGTGCAATGTCCAACCCATTCTTGGGATCTCCATAAAAAGGGATAACTTATTTTATGGTGCACAGGCCTACATAAAATCTTCAAATATTAATACTTTGGGTCATATTCCCACTAAAAACTTCAAATATTAATACTCCGGGTCATATTCCCACTAAATATTAGATACTCTGGGTCATATTCCCACTAAAACCTTCCACTGCCGCTATATGAAGGCTAACATAGGGCTATAGGGTTGCACCTATCACAATCAAATGTCACTTCTCCAATGATGAACATGGGCTGTCAAATCTACTCCTCTAGTTGGTCAATTCTTGAGCTCCAAACTACCTTTTCTAGTAGTCTCCTTTGTCCATCAAGGAGCTAGTCAGAGGCTCAATCACTTAACCCACATTTAGTTGTCAATCTCCTTTATGAATTTTGATTAAGGGCTACTCTTGGGTCACTTATGCGCCTTCCTTTTGTTATCACTCAGGTTGTCCCTTGGCTCCTCAAGGGATATGGCTGAGGTAACCACAAACCAATCTTTGGACTGCAGGTGCTAGCCCACCAGCAGTCAGAGAGGGCTCTCTCTTTAGGATTTAGCTTTGTTGATGATGATTTTAGGATAGTTATTGAGTTCAAGGGGTTTTTTTTTAGTTTTGGTGGGAAGGATGATGCTGTCAAGTAAAGAGGCAGGGATAGCATGAAAGTTTTAGAACCATTGGGCGTGGAGTCAAGAAGTAGGACTGCTGGTGCATTTTCTTGGTCACAAGAGGGAATATGGAGCAAGCTATCTGCAAATGAAACAATGATTCAAGCTTAAAAGGATGAAATGAGGGCTAGGAATGAGAGGCAGTTAAGAATCTCTCGTTCAGCTTAGCAGAGGGAAGGTGAATAAGCTCTATCTAGGAGCAGTGAAGAATCCCTAGATAACTGTCAAAGATGAGTGAATTAGGGGAAATATGAGCCACAGGGAATTCATATTCATTACTAATTCAGATGAAAACATAGAGAAACAACAGAAATTGAGCATAGAGGGCATTTAAACCAATTCTAAATTATTCATTCTTTCTGCTATTTTAGATGATACATCAATGGAAAACAAAGGTAAGAAACACTTATTGAGTCATGTTGTAGCACAAGAATTCCACATTCAATTCTTCAAAACATTAATACACAGCACACAATCATTCCTCCAAGCTTTTCAGCAGTCTTTGATTAAGTAAAACATCAGGTATACAGAGCGAGTCTCTCTTGGAGCCATACAACCAACCAACCCTTTAATCAATGAATTAGGGTGGTTTTATAGATAAAATATCTACAAAAAGCATATCTCAGACAGATCTGCTGTAATAACCGTCTTTAACCTAACATATGTCTGAAATAAATGCGGGAAAATATCCTCGAGCTGCGCTGGGTGCAGCTGTCTCAAAAAAGAATTTAGTGTGTTGTCTTTATGGCTCTGTGCTGACCACTTAGCCATAACTGTGCTTTGGGTTTTGATCCATGCTCTTGAGTGGTTCTGAAGTGCATTAACTGTGATGGGAGAGCCTTGATTAAAGCTCCACCGTTTTCTTTGACCTTGTTGGAGGGCATTCAATGTTCACCTGCATTGGGAATAAAAGTTTTTCATTAAAGACGTTCGACTGATACTCTTTGCCGCTTCCTTGATATGCTTTGGTAATGAATGTGCGCATTTCTCACTTCCGATACTCTTTAAACTGTTGCATCGACCTTTCATGGCTGCTGTTCGGCCCTCTGTTGCATTAAAACCTGTCTTTGCCCTTTTCCTGAATCTCTGTGAAGAAATATATGTCATTTAGCGACTTTCGGGCCTGCTGGAGGCTGAGCCACGAATGGGCTTTCCATTTTGGCCTATTTCCCATAGTGATGCGCGATTAGTGCTAAGCACTAATCGCGCACCAAAAACTGCCTCAGATTTTGATTCCGGGCTTCCTAGGCTATGATTTGCGCCTTTCGCGCTTTTTGATGTTGACATCAGCATGACGTCATGCAGTGGGTCCCAGTACGGCAATGACATGGCAGGATGACATCAGCAGGGTAACATTAGCAGTACGGCCGGGTGACGTGGCGGTACGATGGAGGAGGCGACGTGGTGGTACGGTGGAGGAGGTGACGTGGCAGTGACATGGCAAGGACACGGCGGCAGGAGGCCGACGCAGGATGATGACATCAGCATGACGCAGCGCTGATGCAGGAGGGGGAAGGCGGTATCCGGTTTCGGGCACACCACTTTTGTGCACAGGTCGTTTCGGAGGAGGGGGCTCTGCCACAGCCGACAGGGTGACGTGTGGCGGGAGTACGATGGGAAAACCGCCCATCTCCTGGGCGTTAACCCTCGGCACGTCGGGGCACAAAAAGGCCTGCCCACCGTAGATCTCGGGCGCACCAGATCTGACGGTCAGCGGCAGGAATAAGGCGGCGGATGGTTAGGGACGGGGCCCACGTGCATTTTATTGTGTGGTTTTATATGGCCGCGGGGGGGGGGAACTTTAATGATGTGGGTTTTTATGGGTTAATGCGGCATGGGTGTGACTTGAACCAACTTTATCAAAAAATATGAACGCAGATGGGTTAAATATAGGTCCCAGATGGACTTAATATTTCCCCAGATTTTTAGGATATATGGCTACAATGCCAAGGGGTGGGGATATTATTATTTTCAGGATTTTATATGGTTTTAGTATAATAGGGATAGGGAAGATGATCTAGGGAGCTAGATAATAGAGTTAGGAGTTAATATGAATTTGTGAGGTGAAGTTTAGGGGGAAGGCTAAGTTTGTAAGCTGAAACTTAGACATAAGAAGTGCATGGATTGTGGAGACATGTTTTTACACAAGAAATGTGGCTTCTTTTCACAGAAGAAAGTCAAAGCTTGACTTGGTGCTTTACAAAAAATAAAGTGATAACAGGACTGGTTGGGCAGATCCCAAGGTCCTCAAGGGGATGTTAGTGAGTGATTTGGGGAATGAGAAGAAGGGGGAGTTAGACAGGCCTCGCTTGAGCTCCTCCAAATTGAAATTGCCTTGCCCTATGATCTGAATAGATATAACACTTGAAAACATGAAATGTATCACACAGCATGATTCTGCAACCACAAAACTACTTACCCAGCCTACTTACCTAGCATTTTTTCTTCTTTTTTCATGGGTGCACTTGGATTTGAAAACCCTGATTATCCTTTTTCTTTTTTTTTTCTTTTTTTGTCATCCTATCTAAATCTGCACTTATTTCTTCCAAGGGCCCAGATTAAGCAGTTGGGCTCCTTTGTTTCTCTACCTATCTACAAATCTGTCAAGATTAAACTGTTTGGACAGATATTCATTCTCTATATTCTAAAACAAGAAATTGAAACCTAGGGAGGCCAAGATTAAGCTGTTTGGACATCCCTTTACAGAAACTTCTTCAAAAATGGTTAACTCATCAAAATTGGGATACAATAGTGGCATTTAGACTGGCACACTTTCATGGCCTCTTCTTTGGCCTCTTTTAGGAAATATGGAGCATTGCAGCATGCAAAGTATGACATATTTGGCATGTAAAAATGTCAATCATGAAAGATGAACACCTGTTGCAATAGGAGGCTAACAGTGGCTCCACTTGGGGATGGCTTTTCCTTGTGAAAAGCCAAGAACAACAGGTCAGACTGCCTTGATCTTCTATTGTTGCTGTGGACTGAAAAATTTCCTTGTGCTGGTTGTCAAAAGTGTGGAACTCCTGAAATAGGAGCAGCCATCTCCTTAATTGAAATATTGTGAAATTCATAGCACTGCCTGCTTTCTTCTGCGTGCTTGATATTATATACCATATTGCTTGAGCATTGCCTTTGAAATAGATCCAAAATATGGATCAAAACTGATGTATTTCAGTTAGCTTCTAGTCTAGAAACAGTTGCAAACAGTTTCTTTTTACCATGAATTGTTGTGATATGACAGCGTTACTCTTGCTGTTTTGTAGAGATTAATGCAGAGACAGAGCTTTTTAGAACTGGAATACTTGCATTGGTTGTGTCTTAGCAAACTTTGCTGCTGCTCCCCTAGTACTCAGACTGCTTATCTAAAAAAAAACAAAAACAAAGTGCTGATATATACAAATATCAATGTACAAAGAGATATATACAGGGCTGCATTGTACCCCTTAAAAGGGATCATGGTAATGTTTTAGCATTCGGTCATTAACAGGGCCTTCTTCAGCATTGCTGCCCTCTATATTTTTGAGGAAATATGTGTTATTTCCCTGAACAACAAAAATAACAAATGGCCCTTTCCATAAAAAATCAAATTTTTCATGTTTTCCCTTGTCTTCTCTTCATGAGTCCCACCTTAGAACTTTGTCGCCAATGTAGAAATCCTCAGCCTTAGTTCTCTTATCAAACATCTTTTTGAGTTTCTCTTGCAAAATTTGAGCTCTGTTGTAAACTTGCTCTCTGGTTTGCTGAAGATGAATGCTCTGATTTATTCTTCTTTGAATATCATTTGGTTTTGCTTGGATCTCTTGTAACATTTTCATGATAGGAGTGCCCAAGGAAGATGGAAATCTGGCCTCCATGCCATACACCAGCTCATAAGGGCTCATCCCAATGGATTTCTTTGTTGAAAGTATGTCTACCCATAGGGCATTTGTGAGCTTTTTATGCCAGTTCTTCTTGTTCTCTTCTAAGATCTTTTTGATAATATTAACCAGGCTCTTGGTAGATGACTCGGCCAAGCCATTACCTTGGGGGTAATAGGATGTGGAGTGGCCCAAGGTAATGTGAAATTTATGGCAAAAACTGATCATTTTTTTGGATTTGAAAGCAGTGGCATTGTCAAATGATCTTCTCAGGGCAGCCAAATCTAGAAAGGATATTGCACTCAAGGAATTGGATAATAATGGAGTCATTGGCCTGTCTGCATGGGATGGCTTCAATCCATTTAGTGAAATAGTCGGTGGCTGTTAAAATCCACTTGCGCTGGCCTGAGGAAGAGGGGTGGATTTCTCCAATGAAGTCAAGACCCCATTGTTGAAAAGGTTTCTCGGTTGAGATGGGCTTAAGGGGCAAGGGTAACAGCTTTCTTTTTCCCTCAAATATTTAGCATTTATGACATGAGATAGCAAACTTCTTTATATCTGCAAATAAAGAGGGCCAATAGAAACCAGCCCTTAAAATTTTATCAGCAGTCGACTTCCAATATAGATGTCCTCCACAGTCCCCTGCATGAAAGTATTTCATGACATTCTTAGTTTCATTCATGGTTAAACAATTAAGCAATATACCTTCATGATTTTTCCAAAATAATGCACCATCTATGACACAAAACTTTGAAGCCTTCATTTTTAAAAATCTTTTCTTGGTTCTGGACTATCCTAGGGGAGCAAACTGGTTTAACAATACAAAGCATATATCAGCATACCATGGGGATTGAAAAAAGGTTTCACTAATCTGTGGAGTCGCCATCTCCTGTTCATTGTCCAGTTGGTTGATGTCTAAGGCTTGAAAGTTTGTTTCAGACATCAGTTTGGCTAAACCTTGTCCCTTTATGAGCTTGGTTGGTTTAATTTCTATGTCATACTCAAGGATGTTAGCAATCCACTTGCCTCTTTTGCCCTCTAACCCCTCTTGGGTTAATATGTCTTTTACAACAACATTTGGGACATAGGCAATCACATGTGAATATAAAATGTAAACTCGGAAATCTTTGATTTCTTTAATAAGGGAATAGGCCTGATTCTCCATGATTTGATATTTCAAAGGGGCATCTCTTAAGGCTCGGCTGAAAAATCCAATTGGCTTTTCATCTCCCTGATCATCCTTTTGCAAAAGGACAGCAGCTATGGTGTGCTTAGATGCAAATGAAAATATGATGAAATATTTGTCAAATTGTGGACTGGTGAGGACAGGGGCTTGGGTTAAGGCAGTTTTGATACTCTCAAAGGCTTGCTTGGTCTCAAGAGACCATTTTACCTTAGCATCCTTTTTTAACATGTTGCTTAACAGTCTTATTAGCTCGGCTAGATTTGGAATAAATATTCTTAAGAAGTTGATTTTTCCAAGGAATGCTTGCAACTCTTTTATGTTCCTTGGATATGGGATTTGGAGGATGGCTTGGATTCTTTCCGGATCTATTCTAATACCGTATTTTGAGATGATATGGCCAAGGAGTTTGCCTTCTTCAAGGCCAAAGAGGGACTTCTTGGGGTTCAAGGAAATGCCATATTTCCTACATGTCATGAATATTTGCCTCAAGTGTTTGAGGTGCTCTTGATCAGATTTGGAGAAAGGGGTTAAGTCATCAAGGTAGACAACTAGGAAATCATGTATTTCCTTGGCGAATGCAATATCCATTGCCCTTTGAAGGGTAGCACCAGCGTTTTTAAGTCCGAAAGGCATCTTCACATACTTAAATGTTCCCCACGGTGTGGTAAAGGCTGTCTTGTTTTGGTCATCTAGGTGAACCAGTATTTGATTGAAACCTGAAAAGCCATCTATCAAAGATATTCTAGATGACCCCACTACTCTTTGTAGAATGTGGTCCATTTTTGGCAAGGGGTAGTGGTCTTTTAGGGAGACTTGGTTTAAATTTCTTAGGTCTACACATAGCCTAATCTCACTTGTCTTTTTCCTTGTGGGAACAAGATTGGATACCCATTCAGAGAATCTGATGGGTGCTATGATACCTGCTTCAAACATCCTTTTCACTTCCTTTTCAATCAAAGGAAGGAGTACGGGATTGATTCTTCTAAGTTTCTGTTTGAAGGGATTTTGGTTTGGTTTTAAAGGAATGGTGTGTTGGATCACTGAGGTGTCATAGGACTTCAAGTCCTCATAACTCCTAGCAAATACATCTTGGAATTCTTTGAAAAAATCAACATATTTTGGTTTTTGATCGGGTGGTAAAGATTGAGATAGTTTGATCATTTTGGGCTTGTCTACTATCCCAATGTTGTGTTCTTCTATAGCAGTGTTTAGGGGCTGTATTTTTGGCTTTTTGGGAACATCATTGGCATCAAACATATCTTCTAATGGAGTGAGGCCAGCAGGGAGAAAGTTATCTTTTAGATCAACGATCACGGCCTTTGTTTCTTTTATTTCCTCCAAATGCATCTGTTTCAGCTCTTCTATGTTTGCATTGTCAAAAACAGTTGGGTTCAGCATTTGTTTGGCTGTTACAGCAGTTACAGCCTACTAATTTTCATTTTTTTGTTGTTGTTCATCCGTCATAGCATCCATGTCAATGTTAATATTTGAAAACTCATGCTCAAGAGTGAGGAAGTTGTTAATCTGGGCATCACTTTCAAACACTTTCCAATCTTTAACATTATTTGGGATAGCAGGCCTATGTTTTATCTCAGCAGTAAAATGGTGATTTGGCTCAAAGGGAAGCTTGCATGTACTAGCAAAAGTGGCTAGGCTGTGTGCATGAATGTTATGATCTCTTGAAATCTTGGCAAGCTTGGATTCAGTGAATGCATTGAGTATATTAGTAGCAGCAATCCTATAGGTCCTCATTCTATTGTCATTGGTAACAAAATTGCCTTTCATTTGTTGTATGATTAAATCAGAGTCACCTAGAATAGACACTTTGGCAGCTCCTAGATCTTTGAGCAGTTTAAGGCCTAAAAGGAGAGCCTCATACTCTGCCATGTTATTGGTGCATTTGAAATTTAGTCTGTAGGCATGACCTTCTGCATGATTGTTATGTGTATTGTGAATCCAGACACCTGCCCCTGCTCCTAACTTGTTAACAGAGCCATCAAACTCTAAATACCATGTGATTTCTTGCTTGTGGTTAGTATCAAGAGTTTCAGTCACTTTAGGATTGGGCAGTTTTGAAATTTCTGTTTGGGGAGGTTTTTCTTGTATGCTGGTTGCCTTGATTGTTTTGACAATTTCATCAGTATGGGCAACCAATTCCTCATCGGCGTGTGTGTTCAGTTCTAAAGCCAAGGGCTTGTCATTAATGAGAGTATTTGTTTCATCATTAAATAGAATAAAAGAATCCATATCAGAATGGATTGGGTGAATAGGAAAATTTTGGGGCTTGACCTCACTAGTTACCACATACTTCGTCAGTGTTTCTCTATATAGTCTCTTTGGTTGCCCAAAGACAGATATAGTGGCATAAGAGAGGTCTAATTGAAGGGATCCTTGGAGTTTTTCACCCCAAGATCTTGATAATAGCATGCCATACTTTGGTGGAATGTCAACAACCACCACATCCATGAGGATTGTTTTGTTGGGATATTGGACTAAGGAGACACACAAGTCTTTGATGAGGCCTAAACACTTGACTTGACTTGAGTCAAAGGAGAATACATCTTTGTAGGGTCTTGTAACATCAAGGTTCAGTTTTTCCATTACAGCTTTGGGCATTAGGTTGTGTGAGGCACCTGATTCAAACATAGCATTATGCAAGACTTTGTCATGTATGTGCAAACTGACATAAAAAGGTAGAACAGATCCATATGTTGATTTTCCATTAACTTCTGGACTGAACAGCAGTTCAGGCTGATCATCAAGAACATTCACATCATCCTTAATCTCTGGCATTTGAAGTGATCTTTGAATTTGTTGCCTATACACATCATGTTTGGCAAGTTCAGATAAGGGGATGGATATTTTCAGTTTACCTATTTCTACCTCTAAGTCAAATGATTTTTCAGATTGGGTTTTAGTATTTTGAGAGGCAGGCTTCTCTTTTTCTGTTGGAGTATCAGCAGTTCGGTCTAGCTTATCAGTGTTAAGGGAAGTAATTGCTTGCGGTTTTTCAGTTTTAGGAGGGATTTTTGGAATGTTGTTCAAATTCTCTTTCGAGGAAGAAGGTGGCAGAGGCTGATCATTAGAGGACTGCATGTCCGTGACATCCTCTATGGTGACATCCTTTGGATTAGGGACTGTTTTATCAACAATTTCTATGAGGACAACCTTTTCTTTAATCTTCTTCGGCTGCTTGGTATCATTTGGTTTAACCTTTTCAGGCACATCTATGGTTCTTGTCCTCAGCTTATATTGTTTGTGGACCTCATACACAGCCGTATCATAGCCTTGTTTAAAATCAAAAGACTCACCAGATTTAGTTTGAAATCGATTAAAGTCATGCTCATCTTGGTCTTGTTGAGTTAGGAAAATTTGTTGCTCGGACTTCAAATCCACCAAGTTCATGTGAGTGTCTTCCATCTGTTCACTAGATGTAGATGCTTCAGCGTAATTTTCATGAAAAGGAGGCCTTACATCATGGTCTGGGCTAGACCTACCAGCATTTGTATTCTGAGTTTTGCGGAAATTTGGGTTCCTTATGGTATTAGGTTGTTTTCCTTCCCATGATGATTTCCTCTCAACACTCTCTACTCTATCTCCTAGCCTGTGCATGCCAGTGATAATAGCATCCAACTTTTGATCTAAGGTTGAGGGTTCCTCTTTAAAGGTGGTTCTTCTCTCAGTTCTAGCTCTGTTTCTTTTGGCAATTAGATTTGCCTCTACGCTAACAACAACATTTTGCATGTCTGCAAGGGTTTGAGGGGCTCTTTCCCTTAACTGATAAGCCATGTCAGTGTCAAAACCATCAGGGAATTTATACAAAGCAAGATCAGGTGGAGGTCTTAGGTTCTGTGGTATTGCATTATAAACATTATTAAATCTTGCACAATAGTCCAAGACAGATTCTTGAGGGCCTCTTTTGATGGTGTCATATTCAGATAATATGTGCAAGGGGTCTTTCTTTTTCTCCCATCTGTTGATAAATGACTGGTATAAGGCTTCTGGGTCTGCTATGGAATTAGCTGTGAGTGCTCTAAACCAAGTTCTAACATCACCTGTCAAACTTTGGACGAAAATCTTCATTCTCACGCTATCGTCATCTATCTCGTAGTTCTCAAAATAGTCTTGCATCTTCTTTGTATGCTGAAGGACTGTGCAAGAACTAGTTCCATCAAAATATGCAATTTTAGTTTGATAATCATGAGGCATAGCCCCTGGATTAACAGGTAATTGTAGGGGTGCATATCTATTAGCCATGTTTACGGGGATAAGTGGAACAATAGGAACATCTGGAACAGCTGTAACAACAGCAGTTATGGGAGTATGTGCAGTAAATGGAGGTGTGGAAGGAGTGATTTGAGAGGTGGATGATGAACAAGGGGAAGTGGGGGTTGAACGAAATAAAACCTTGACAAGGGTTGGAACACAGCTTGGCTGAACTGTTTCAGGGCTAAAGTCAACAAAATCTCCTCTTTGCTCTAGCTTCCTAAGGTTCCTTAGGATTAAATTTGGATTTTCACAAATAGCTGGGGGGTTTGGGTCTGGATTTGACCTTGTATACTGTGAATTCCTTTTGGGAGCCAAATTCTGAACTTGTTTTGGTATTTTCTGTGAATTCTTTTTAGAATTAGCAAGGAACTGATCAAATTTTGGAATAGCTATCTATAACTTAAAACTAGCATGAGGATTGACTGAAGCAACATTTGTTTACTCCTGTAAATGCAAAGTAAGAACAGTTTCAAAGGCTTCTTGGCTAACATTCAGGCTTCATCTGTAGTTTTAAGGAATATGCAACAATTGGAAAATTCATTGTTTTCCCCAATGGAGTTTTCCAACCTGATTTGTGAGATTTAACTGAGGATGGTCCCCAGTGGAGTCGCCATTATGTTATCACTCAGGTTGTCCCTTGGCTCCTCAAGGGATACGGCCGAGGTAACCACAAACCAATCTTTGGACTGCAGGTGCTAGCCCACCAGTAGTCAGAGAGGGCTCTCTCTTTAGGATTTAGCTTTGCTGATGATGATTTTAGGATAGTTATTGAGTTCAAGGGGTTTTGTTTGAGTTTTGGTGGGAAGGATGATGCTTTCAAGTAAAGAGGTAGGGATAGCATGAAAGTTTTAGAACCATTGGGTGTGGAGTCAATGAGTAGGACTGCTGGTGCGTTTTCTTGCTCACAAGAGGGAATATGGAGCAAGCTAGCTGCACATGAAACAATGTTTCAAGCTTAAAAGGATGAAATGAGGGCTAGGAATGAGAGGCAGTTAATAATCTCTCATTCAGCTTAGCAGAGGGAAGGTGAATGAGCTCTATCTAGGAGCAGTGAAGAATCCCTAGATAATTTTCAAAGATGAGTGAATTAGGGAAAATATGAGCCACAGGGAATTCATATTCATTACTAATTCAGATGAAAACATAGAGAAACAGCAAAAATTGAGCATAGAGGGCATTTAAACCAATTCTAAACTATTCATTCTTTCTGCTATTTTACATGATACATCAATGGAAAACAAAGGTAAGAAACACTTATTGAGTCATGTTGCAGCACAAGAATTCCACATTCAATTCTTCAAAACATTAATACACAGCACACAGTCATTCCTCCAAGCTTTTCAGCAGTCTTTGATTAAGTAAAACATCAGGTATACAGAGCGAGTCTCTCTTGGAGCCATACAACCAACCAACCCTTTAATCAGTGAATTAGGGTGGTTTTATAGATAAAATATCTACAAAAAGCAGATCTCAGATAGATCTGCTGTAATAAGTGTCTTTAACCTAACATATGTCTGAAATAAATGCGGGAAAATATCCTCGAGCTGCGCTGGGTGCAGCTGTCTCAAAAAAGAATTTAATGTGTTGTCTTTATGGCTCTGTGCTGACCACTTAGCCATAACTGTGCTTTGGGTTTTGATCCATGCTCTTGAGTGGTTCTGAAGTGCATTAACTGTGATGGGAGAGCCTTGATTAAAGCTCCACTGTTTTCTTTGACTTTGTTGGAGGGCATTCAATGTTCACCTGCATTGGGAATAAAAGTTTTTCATTAAAGACGTTCGACTGATACTCTTTGCCACTTCCTTGATATGCTTTGGTAAGGAATGTGTGCATTTCTCACTTCTGATACTCTCTAAACTGTTGCATCGACCTTTCATGGCTGCTGTTCGGCCCTCTGTTGCATTAAAAACTGTCTTTGCCCTTTTCCTGAATCTCTGCGAAGAAATATATGTCATTTAGCGACTTTCGGGCCTGCTGGAGGCCGAGCCACGAAAGGGCTTTCCATTTTGGCCTATTTCCCGTAGCGATGTGCGATTAGCGCTAGGCGCTAATCGTGCATCAAAAACTACCTCATATTTTGATTCTGGGCTTCCTAGGCTGCGATTTGCACCTTTCGCGCTTTTTGACGGTGATGTCAGCATGACGTCATGCGGTGGGTCCCAGTACGGCGGTGACGTGGCAGGGTGACGTCAGTAGTATGGCCAGGTGATGTGGCGGTACGGTGGAGGAGGTGACGTGGTGGTACGGTGGAGGAGGTGATGTGGCAGTGACATGGCAAGGACACAGCGGCAGGAGGCCGACGCAGGATGATGATGTCAGCATGACGTGGCGCTGATGCAGGAGGGGCGAAGGCGGTATCCGGTTTCGGGCACACCGCTTTTGTGCACAGGAAGTTTCGGAGGAGGGGGCTCCGCCACAGCCGAGAGGGTGATGCATGGCGGGAGTACGACGGGAAAACCACCCATCTCCTGGGTGTTAACCCTCGGCACGTCGGGGCACAAAAAGGCCCACCCATCGTAGATCTCGAGCGCGCCAGATCTAACGGTCGGCAGCAGGAATAAGGCGGCGGATGGTTAGGGATGGGGCCCACGCACATTTTATTGTGTGTTTTTATATGGCCGGGGGGGGGGGGGGGGGGAACTTTAATGATGTGGGTTTTTATGGGTTAATGCGGCATGGGTGTGATTCGAACCAACTTTATCACAAAATATGAATGCGGATGGGTTAAATATAGGTCCCAGATGGACTTAATATTTCCCCAGATTTTTAGGATATATGGCTACAATGCCAAGGGGTGGGGATATTATTATTTTCGGGATTTTATATGGTTTTAGTATAATAGGGATAGGGAAGATGATCTAGGGAGCTAGATAATAGAGTTAGGAGTTAATATGAATTTGTGAGGTGAAGTTTAGGGGGAAGGCTAAGTTTGTAAGCTGAAACTTAGACATAAGAAGTGCATGGATTGTGGAGACATGTTTTTAGACAAGAAATGTGGCTTCTTTTCATAGAAGAAAGTCAAAGCTTGACTTGGTGCTTTACAAAAAATGAAGTGATAACAGGACTGGTTGGGCAGATCCCAGGGTCCTCAAGGGGATGTTAGTGAGAGATTTGGGGAATGAGAAGAAGGGGGAGTTAGACAGGCCTCACTTGAGCTCCTCCAAATGGAAATTGCCTTGCCCTGTGATATGAATATATATAACACTTGAAAAGATGAAATGTATCACATAGCATGATTCTGCAACCACAAAACTACTTACCCAGCCTACTTACCTAGCATTTTTTCTTCTTTTTGCATGGGTGCACTTGGACTTGCAAACCCTGATTATCCTTTTTCTTTTCTTTTTTTCTGTTTTTTTTTCATCCTATCTAAATCTGCACTTATTTCTTCCAAGGGCCCAGATTAAGCAGTTGGGCTCCTTTGTTTCTCTACCTATCTACAAGTCTGCCAAGATTAAACTGTTTGGATAGATATTCATTCTCTATATTCTAAAACAAGAAATTGAAACCTAGGGAGGCCAAGATTAAGCTATTTGGACATCCCTTAACAAAAACTTCTTCAAAAATGGTTAACTCATCAAAATTGGGGTATAGTAGTGGCATTTAGACTGGCACACTTTCATGGCCTCTTCTTTGGCCTCTTTTAGGAAATATGGAGCATTGCAGCATGCAAAGTATGACATATTTGGCATGTAAAAATGTCAATCATGAAAGATGAACACCTGTTGCAACAGGAGGCTAACACCTTCAATAATACAAAGTGACCAAATACGTTTGTCCACACTAGGACTTCATCCCTAGCATGAAATCAACATAAAAAAATCATAACATACCTTGTCTTATAAGTCTATTAATTGTTTTACTTGTTTCTCCTGGTCAGGGCTTGTGACCCATTGCTACAACCCTCACAACCTTTCTCAATACAAATACGGTAATGTTATCCCTTTCCCTTGCTACTTAGCACTGCTTCTTAGGAAGAGGTCAGCCCTAGATTTTGCCTAACAACCCTATCCCAACTACCCAACACTCTTCCAAACTCCTACGACGCCCTACAGTAGCCCTAAAAAACCTCTAATTAGGCCTTTCGGACCCCTGTAAGGTGACTATCCTTTGTGGCCCTCAAACATAGGCACTCTTACACAAAACAACACCCAAATAGATATTCAACGCTCACTCCAAGCCTACAGCCTCCTCCTACACAAACTCATACCTTCAATAGAAGGAAGAATGTACCCAAAACAATCCCTCTCTTCCACGCCTTGTCCTTCTTTCTGTTTTTGTTTTTTATAAAAGAGAATAAAAGATTGTTCATTTAAAATAAAATTATATATTTTTCTATACAAAATTTTAATGATTTGACCATATATCTGGATCCCTCTTAGAATTTGGTCCAAAAATAAAACTAAATCACTAAAAATGGACTCCGTATGAATATTTTATGGCCAATTGAAGTTAGCTAGTTGAAATTTTTTCATCTAGTTGCACACACAGTGGGTTACACATCCAAATTTTCTTCTTAGTCTCTACTTTTCTGTCTCAAGCCTGCGACTACGGTTTCATGTTGCACAACTTATACGTGCCACTATCTTTCTAGACTTGAAAACTTAAATTCAATCTCTGAAAATTTTTGTCTCTGCTTTATATCTCTATTAGATTTTAGTTTGATGACTTGTTTCTATCTAGATCTATCTTTCAATGCTTGGTTTCATTGGATTGGGTTTTCTTTATTGAGAGAGGTTTTTGAATTTTTTTGGGCATTTATTCTCATTTCTTTCCAATCTACTGGGGATGTATTAGATCTCTGAGTTTTGTTGCTACTAGTTGTTGATATATGTTTGATCTGAAGCCATATTTCATTGGTTTATTCATGATATTCCATAGCTTTTGTCTTTCAAGGTTTTCTTGAAGATCTTTTGGTGCTTTGGTTGAAGATTGTGTTCTTGGCTTTAGATGTCATTTTAAGATCTGTTTGGCTACATTCAGTGACTATTTAGATCTTCTTTGTAGCCTCCTTTTGGATCCTTTTGTCCTTTGTTTTGTTTTTTTCACTTATTTCTAAGTGATCTCTTTCTTCTCTTGTTTATTTTCATCACAATTTATGGTGTTCTGATCAATTGTGTAATTGCCATCTAGAAAAGTTTATTTGAGTGTGTTTCCATTGCTTTTTATCACTCTCATTTGATATTGTTTAGGCCTTCCTATCTCTAGAGTATGGTTTTGACCTTTGTATAACATTGGACTTGTTGAGCCATTGTGTTACAACTCTAGCTTGTTGAAATTTCCTTCCTTTTACACTTTTGGCTTTCTTTTTTATCGCTTTAGTGTGTTTTCTTCTTTGGTTTTGTTTTCCTAGCTTTAATGCTTTTGAAGTTATTTGAGTTCTAGCTTGGGGACTTTTCTTTGGCCTCTTTTTGGTTTGTTTTTGGGTCATCAAGATTTATAAATTTGGGGTTTTTTCATTTAAGAATATAGTGAGAGGTGCATTATCATATGCATTGGTGTGTTGTGAAAAACTCTTACACTCCTATAGTTAGAATTCATCGAAGTGAAAGAAAGAATTTTCATATAGTTGAATCAGGCTTAAAAACAAGAGTCATTCACACCATCTATGTTTCATGCCACATCCCAACTATGTGAACAATAACCACTTAAAATTAACATGATAATAAAAGCAACTAGACTAATCCTTTTCTTTCTACTGGTACTACACCAACACTAGCTTAGGCTAGGGTCTTGGAGAGAGGTGCGTGAGCCAATTGCTACAAGACTACAAATAAAAATTAGCAACTTGCACTAGGGAGATAAATCCACTTCCAGTAGTGCGGCCTAGGAAGCCCTTCTAACATGAGGGTCAGTCACGAGGTCAAAATTGGGCTAAGGGAGGTGACATACCCCATTGCTCTTAGTTTCGTGTGGCACAGATTGTGTAATTTTCATGTATTACAAATGGTGTTATTAGAATTTTACTATAGTACTTGGGGGCCACTTTAGACACAACTGTAAAGGAGGTTTTGGTCTTAACCATTTTGGCTAAGTGTCCTACCCTTGTGTGTGAATTTGGATTACAACTATCTGCCATGATGTATTATTGTTGGTGGTAACCTTAGTGGCCAATCTTTTTAGGGCTCATATGCAGGTGCAAGGTCAGGTTCATCTTCTTTGTACCTAAGACGAATATTAGTCATACTCTCTCAGTCCTCTCGGGGGTTGCCCCACATCTAATAAGGGCACTTGGACCGAGTTCACAACTAAAAAGGTTGGGAAGTAGGTCACTAGTATAACTATCCCACCACCAACTTCTTTCTATTTGGTTTTTTTGTGTGACTACCTCTTAGGAATTTTCTAGTGTGTGTTGTTTGGTCCATGTTAGTAGTTTTGGTCATAGGGTGTTTACACTAACATAATTGTGTTAATTTATTTTTTTCACCCTAGATGAATATAGTCATAGTTAGTCACATTGTATTCACAATTTTCCTCCTAAATGAGGTGAAATATTCACTCCAGCATGGATAGTGCCTATTAGTGCTCAAGAATTAGATCAACACATAGTTTGGAATCTATACTGGGTCCTTTCGGTAGTGATCTGATTTCCATTGAAGCTTTGGCAAATCATTTTGCTGCTCTCACCAATCCACCTTTGATTGATCCACTAGGACCTAAGTTGTTATGGCTAAATACTAATGGTTCCACACTTGCTTATACCTTTTTACTATTGTCAGTTTTATATCCTATGGTGTAGTCTGAGACATATTTACCTTCTAAATCAGCAATGTCAACTACCATGTAATCATTACCACCACTTAGTGTGGCTCTACTTACTCCTCCATCTACACCTCTCACATCTTCTTGGGGAATTCCACTAGTTTCCTCTATCACTCCTACAAATTTCCCATATGTTTCCATGCCCACTCCATTATCTATGCCAACCATGGTTATTAATCCTAGTCAACTGGTAGGGTCAGGAGTATTTTCACCTAGCTTTTCTCAACCAATGATTCTTGTTCCTTAGTTAGGTATGGTTACTTTTAGAAATGTGTGGGGGGGGGGGGGGGGGGGGGGGTCTCATCAGTTGTTCCTTGTAAGCTTGGGGGAAACGTTGCTTCTAGCATGTCACAAGCATGGTATAGTTCACTATCGAGAGGGATGCCACCTATCAGTACTTTTCTTGGAGAGGCTAGTGATGAGCCTCATAAATGGGTAATTATATGGGCTCATTTTACCTCCAAACCTAGTCAAATCAACCATTCTCTTAGTGTATTGTATGATTTTCTAATTATATTTATGCTTATAGAGTGAGTTTAGTTAGTTATGATGCCATGTGGTATAATATGTGTTTAATGCAGATTATTGATGAATTTTGTGGTAAACGTCAAGGATCCAGTGGACAAATGGCAGCAATACCTCGAAGTGGACAAAGGAGAGGACTTATAGGAGGGAGTCCCCCTAATTTATTACTCCTCACTTTAAATTCCCCTTCATTCAGCTCGGAGTACAAGCAGCCAAGTCATGCATTAGCAGGCAGTCGAGCAAGTGGAGGATGATTGATGACTATCTCGAGTTTTGGGAGCCAAGCCTCCCTGATTTTAAGGAAGATGTTGTTATCTTCATTTGTATAAGTAGAGAGGCCTAGGGCCTCAGTAGGGTCGGATTTTTGTTGAATTTTTGTTGTACTTTTTCTTATGTAAACTCTACTCAACTTCGAGCTTATTATTTTGAAAGTTTCATGTAATTTTGTTATTATTTTGGACATAAAGATGGAATCCTTTTTGAGTTAGCACTGAGTTACCTCAGAGGGCTGAAAATCTTGGATTAGGGCCCAATCCAAGCAGCCAAGCTTCTCTTTACTTTTATTTGTATGTTTTATTTCAGTTGTAGATTAGATTGTTGTTAGATGTATTTCTTTCATGGTTAAGAATAGGTTGCTTTTGATGATTCAGTAGTTTGCTTCTATTTTGTGCTTTCTATAGCAGGATAAGTAGTGGTAAAGAAAAGATTCAAAAGGCTAGAAAGGGTGCCTTGGCCTCTCTTCCTCCCTTTGGGACCATGATCTGAGGTAAAGACCCTCTTGCTGCCCCAAAAACACAGATTTTCCTCATTCATAGGACTTCTAGCGTTTACAACTTTTTAGTTGGTTAATAGTCTAGATTTCTTTTCTTCAGAACTTCTCCATCATGGTCACTTCTATATTTACCATAGTCTTCTTCCATTCTTTCCTTTCTTGTAGCAGTTATCAGCATTTCCTTTCATAGATCACAATTTAGATTAGTTTGATGCAAAACTCTCTTTTTCTAGATGCACTTATTTCATCTCTTGCTTCATCTCATTGGTTGATTGTCAATTTTCTATGCAGTAGATATCTTCTAATAGTGTATCGGCTTATCAACCATCCCATCCTCCATCTGCTCCATGCCCTACAGGTCGCCCAAGTCTCCCCTCAACTTTGCCTTAGTTTCCTGCATTTTCCATAGAATTCCTTCCTCTCCCCTTGAGCAAATCCAATCATCTTTCTCTCTCCTAATGATTCTTGGTAGACCCTAGGTGCCCTAAAACCTCATTCCAACCTTCATCCACCTTTTCCACCCACTCTCACACCCTCAAAATAGCCAAAACTGCTCTCGGCCTCCTCCTGAGGCCTCATGTAGAGCATTGCTTTTCCTCCTGTAGATTTCCTATGTCCTCCTGTAGATTTTCCTTTAGCCTTTCTTTTGAAGGTCGAGTGTGGGAAAAGCCTCCAGAAGGCCACCTGAGACCTCCTAGGACCCAACCACACCATCCTACATCCTCTCAAGCCCCAAACCACCTTTCAACACCACCTATTTGCTGCCACATTCGAAAACAATAAATCACATACATGTCAAATACACATAAAAATACCTAAAAATCCAAAAAGATGTTTTTTGCTTATTTACTTCCAAAAATAATTTAGTTAGATGTTGTTTACTTCTTTGAATAGTTATATCGCATTCTTTTCATGGTTTTCATAGTGCTTTCTGCAAAAGTAGGATTAGTTGGTTAAGTAGGATTTACTTGGTTTGCTTTATATTTCAGTCTTTCTCCTTTCTGTAGTTAGAGTAGTATCTGTAGAGTAGTCTTTCTCTCCTTTCATCACATATAGAGCTTCTTCTGGAATCCATAAGTTGCATTGAGCTCCTAGTGATCTTGCGTCGGGTGACCAAGTGACAACCTGCAGTAAGAACTAGTACTTATGCATACATCACTGTTGCTTCCAAGTTTGTTACGAACTATTGGGTTGATACGAGTAAAGAAGGCAGCCCAGGAGTTGAAGAATTATTCCTGTAATACTAGTGCTCACCAGCTAGTTTACTTGGGGGCAATCTTGTTTCTTATGTCATTGCTAATACAAGATATTATCATTATGTCGGTGCTTGTGCACATGCCAAACTGTCTTTTCCTCCTGGGTACAACCCCATCAGCAGTCATGCTCCTAGGGGTCCTTTACTCTCCAGGGGCAATTACAATGGGGGGAAACATCTTTTCACCAGTCATGCTATCCCACAAAAGTCATATGTCGAGGAGAACCCATACCTTAACTAGTAAACTATGCATCATAATCCTTATTTGGGGGGACCATAAGGTTGGTCAAGGGCTTCTCCTGCCTATTATCCATTCAATCAACTTCATAATAACTTTCTATATTCTCTTGATTTACCATATTTGGCTAATTTGACCAAAGATCCCATTCACTATGATCCATGGTGACCAAATACGCCTGCAAAATTTTCTTCTACATACCCAAATTCAAATGAAATCCTAGAGAAAACCCATCCACTTATATTACCATGTATCAATGGTGGTATTCATCCAACTCTCTTGTGGACGATTTTATTAAAATATGCCTATTCCAATGTTCATTAATTGGGGATGCTGCAAAATGGTACATTGAATTGGATACTGCATTCCACATTGATTTTTCATCTCTAGCTCATACATTCTTAACACACTTCCAGCTTCCCACAACATATGATATCGATTCTGACCTCTTGTCAAACTTTAAACAAGACGATGCCACCCTAATCTCTGACCATATTCACGAGTGACGTCATTGCAAGAGATTGGTTAGGAGCAAGCTTCCTGATGAAATTTTATGCAAATGGTTCATTTGTTCTCTAAGACTTCATATTTCCAAGGATGTTTCTATGTTCAAAGATGTTACTAAGGAACAAGTTATTCTAACTTCCCAACATTTCGATCTGATTTATTCGCAATCAAGCACACTATATGAAGTTCATCCTAATGCTCCTAGGCCTTCCACTGACCCACCGAAACTTGCTTCTAGCCGACATGTTGATGGTGTGATTGAGTATGTTCCTGATTCCATGAGCCAAATTTCTGGTCAACTTAGGAAATTTATTGTTAAATCACAAGCCCCATTAGGTACATCTGGCTATACTAAAACACCTTTTTCCTGAGCAATCCACTAACATTCTTACAGTGAAGTCCACAACACCTAGAATAACCAACAAACTGGTGGTAAAAAGTATAATAAGAAGAATAAAAAAAAACAAATTGCTCGAGAATATCAAACAAAATACCATAAGTAGATAAGGGGCAATAGTGAGGGTCATCGAAAGATTAATTTCCCTTATAAATTTTGTCAATGTGAAAATCTTAGTCACTAATTCCCTCAAATGGATGAAGTTCATAGGCTCCTTGCACCAACACAATATACCCAACATCCTAATATCTTGAATCATACATTCCTTACATAACCTCATATACAAATGGTTTCACAACCTCCTCAACCTCCACAAGTGGGAAATGTCGGGCTATTTTTCAACCCCTCCGGCAGTTCCTACATTCTTATGTGTAAAGAAGATGTGAATGTTACCACGCAAGCCAAATCGTATGTTGTACCAGAGTCAAGTTATTCTCCTAAGGACTCACCCACTCCACCTACTTCAACTAGAAATCTCACATTAGGTAAACCCGTGGACACTATTTGTCACCCCCCCAAGGGTGTCGTTCGTAAGAAAACACACAATCCCTCTTCCCAGGTCACTTAACATTATAGTATTGTTGAATATATTTCTTGGGCACCTTACGTCATGTCTACCTTGGGGGTTTTACAAATATTTCCCTAGTAGCGCAAGGCCTTATTGTCTATAATTGGTTGAGTAGATCCTTCTTACTCGAACTATTGGCATTATGGTACATGTGTTGTCCTTGATGGCAACCCACATATAGGTAAGTCCATAAATGATAAAGGGAAACTCACATTGTAACAAGTCTATTCAGAGGTAACAGAGTAATGGTACAGAAGCAAAAGATGATGGGACAACAGATTATAGACTAGAATCAAGAAATTGAGGAAGACAGATTTTTTAAGCTGTATACACTGGTTAACCTAGTCCAAGTCATATATACACATAGGTACATAGAATAAAATGCGCTTATACATATGAATGTAGTTTCACAGAAAGAAAAGCATGTATGGGATGGAAAATTAAGGTTATAGAATACCAAGCGTCCATATAATGGTATTAGTCCACAATATTGAGCGGAATAACGGTTACTTGATCCCGTCTAAGAATACCATAGATTTTAAGTGTGGTTTTGGTGCATGGTATTGACAAAGGCTTTCGTATTTAAAGAGGAAAAGATCAAAGGGTTAAGTGTGCAAGAAAAAAAGCTTTTCATGAATACTTCTGTATAAAGTATATTTTGTGTTGTAAGGGCTATGGTTATGATATAGATCTAAAACATCTTGTGAACCCCTGGATACAAGTTGGATCAGGATCATGAGACCTAAAATGACCTATCATTGTATGATCTGATAATGGATAGTGTAGATCTGATTGCTAACACATGTTTTATCCTTTATATGCTATGATCTGGGTATATCTGAAGTCTTGAAAAGATACGAAGTTGCAAGTCATTATTTGTGGATCTAAATGCTGGATCGCCTTGTTGAAGCCATGTATACACGCTCGTTCAACAATTCCAAGTTTTGTATGTAGAAGAAGGGCTTGTTGTTCGGAAGTGACTGATCTATCTAATCAGTGCTTCTCTTTTATTGTTGTTTGTCAATGATGTGTTCATTAGATATGAAGTTAAACAAATTGTATAAGGAGATTGAGTCTGGTTGACTGATTGATTGAGTAAGAAGGGTGATATTTGTTTCTATCTTCTTAAAACTTTGCAAGATGATAGTAGATCTACAAAATGTCTTTGGTTAGTACAGTTTTTGGTTTAGAAGTTTTATGATTCAGTATATTTAGAGTTATACGCAAGTTGGGTTACAAAAAGTAGAGTATACACATAGGTTTGCCTAATTAAAGTAGTGTATACATTCTGACATATGATTTTTGAGGTTGCAACCTGTTCTAGTTGTTGATGTAGTGTTCTGGGTTCAACTCTGTGTTTTGGTAATAGTGATTTGACTATTCAGATTGATTGATTGTGTTTTGCTTCAAAGTTGATGGGTTTCAGTGATTGGTTGATGCAATTGTATTTGATGGTTTTATTATAATTGTGGTGATTCATTTTGAGCGTCAAAGTTACTGATGGGTCTAGTATGAAAATTTGATAAAACATGACCTACATATTGTGTTGATGTGTACCAGGACTATCCAATCTAAAAATTTATGAAACGTGGTCCCTGGAGGAAGAGTGAAGGTGGTAGCTTTCTATAGGCCAATGCCTTTGTACTGGTAAACATATCAGCTAGTACAAGAGCTAAGGGGTTGGAGCTCCCTTCCATTAGAAGCTGGAAAATGAGTGAAGGTTGTAGCCTTCAATAGGTATATGCATGCGTACTGGAAAAAGTTTGCACTAGTAAAAAATTTGTAAGCACTTTTTATAATAAGAAGATTGAAGACTCAGATGATATAGGAGCAGTGGTTTTTTCCCGCATTGGGTTTCCACCTAAAAAATATTGGTGTTCATGTGTGCTGCTTGTGTGTTGATTTATTTTGCTTTTACTGCATCTATTTACTGCTTAGTAAATGCATCACACTCTAATTTAAGTTAAACAAACAATTAATTAGTTGTTTTACAAGTTTATTATATATACGATGGTTCCATTCATTATAGTCACTCACATACATTGCTTAGATTCTATAAAATAGTGTATACAATTTTAAAAGGAAAATTATTATTGTGAAAGTTTAAATATTCATTCACCCCCCGTTCTCACTATTTTTCCCAACAATTGGTATCAGAGCAGATCCTTTAGAAGAAGCTTTATCACTTGAAGGAGGATCTATCAAGATGAGCAATCATGAAGGAGTGGGATCTATTAGACCACTAATATTCAACAGAAATAACTTAGCATATTGGAAGATAAGAACTAGAGCCTATCTTCAATCACTTAGAGCTAATGTTTGGGGAATTTTGGAGGGAGGTTACCAATATCCAGCAGTAGTTCCCACAGATCTAGTAGAAAATAAATCATATGAAAATAATGCCAAAGCCATTAATGCATTATTGGGAAGTCTATCAGAATAATAATTAGTCAAAGTCATTCAACTCAACGCAACCAAAGCAATATGGGACAAAATCATTCAGAGCTATGAAGGAGACTCCGAGGTAAAATGTGTTAAGATCCAAACTCTTAGAATTCAATATGAAAATCTCAAGATGCATAGTGATGAAAGTATTGCTAGTTAATTTTTATGAGTAGATGAGATTGTTAATTGTATGAAGAATCTGGGTGAAGAAATAAAGGAGGCTACTTTAGTAGAGAAAAATTTGAGATCTCTATCTTCTCAATTTGAGTCAAAAGTATCTACCATTGAAGAGAAGTAGGATCTAAAATATGTTACTGTTGTTCAGATTGATGGAATTTTAACTGCCTTTGAAATGAGGAAAGGAGGTCCATCATATATTAGAGAAGCCGCTTTCAAAGCCTCGACAAAGGGAAAAGAAAAGGAATGCCTCAAGGAATCAGGATATATATCAAAAGAAGATGAGGTAAACTTTGTGAAGAAACTTCAATGGGGTTCCGAAAGATTCTGAGGTAAGATTCCATTCAAATGTTTTGTTTGTGGTAGAGTTGGTCATTATGCTGCTAAATTTCCTCATAAAGATAATCATGACAAAGGAAAGGAATCTGTAAAAGGTAATAGGAAACAATTTTTTAATAGAAGAAGTTATTATACTCATGAAGATAGTGATGGCCTGTCTAATAGTGATGAAGATGAATCTAAACAAGATATTAAACTACTCATGGCCTATGAAAATGATAACTTTATGGATGCCTTAGAAGAAGAATATTTTCTTGAAGAAATCACTCAACTCAAAATCTGCTTGGAAGAAAATAATATGGTCATAGACACTTTGAAGCATCAACTCATTGAAAGGGAAAAGCACAATGAAAAATTAGAATGTGAAGTAGTGGGTCTAAGAAAAGAACTTGAGAAGAAAAAATATTTGAATCTTAGATTTGCTAAAGGATCAGAAACCTTAGATGAAATCATCAAGGTTCAGCATTGTCCTCTTATAAAGATGAGTCTTGGATACAATGGAGAAACATCCCAACCAAAAAAGTCTTCATCCAACACCAAAATCTATCTTGATGTAATAAAAAACCAGTCAACAATGTGTCAATCCTAAAAAAAAAGCCTAAAGGTACTCCCCAGGTAACTCATGATCATTTTACTCCAAGGGTGAACATCAATAGAAGCACCAACCAAAAGGCAAACAATACCAAAATATTTTATGATCATAGAAACTTCTTCTTTAATGGACAATGTTTTTCGTGCCATAACTTTGGTCATAAGGTTGCTCAATGTGTTGCTTGCAAAACTGTCATGAATAGAGAAGAAAGAAAACAAAGGAGCATGACTGGAATTGGGAAGAGCTCTTTCAATAACTTTTATCCTCTTGAACATGAAATTGAATGTTCATTTTGCAATAACTTTGGTCATGAGGAATCTGAATGCAAGAGAAAATTTCGGCCAACATATCAAAAGGAGCAAACATCATCAAACTCCAAGGTATGGAAAAAGAAGGTACTGCAATCAAAAAGATGTGGCATAGCTTCATTTGTAGAAGGATAAGAAAATTAGTGGTACATTGATAGTGGATGCTCAAAACACTTGACAGGTGATAAAGATAAAGGCATTCCATACAGTGCTTTATAAAAGGAAAAGAATGTCTCTTTTAGAATTGACACACCAGCTTTCATTAAGGCTAAAGGTTTTGTTTATATAAAAGAAAAAGTTAAAGCTGGAAATTTTATGTATGTTGATGGTTTAAAGCATAACTTATTGAGTGTTAATCAGATGTGTGATCAAGGAAATGAATTTTTGTTTCGATCAAAAGAATGTGTGGTTCGTGATCATAACACAGTAAAGACCATAACCAAAGGTATTGTTGGAAATAATACTGAGAGGGGGGGGGGGGTGAATCAGTATTATCTAATTCTTTTAATGAACCTTCCTTATTTGATCTTTGAATTATTTTTGCATGTCAGTACCATAAAATAATGTGCATGAACAAAGAAAACAGATAGTCACACCAAAGAACACAAGATGTAAGGTGGAAACCCAATGTGGGTGAAAACCACCTGCTGCAATATGTCTCTATCTTCTTTCAAATTAGAAACTCCTTTTACAATGATTTTGTACTGGTGCAGTCCTTTACCAGTACGCAGGCTGCAACCTGCAGAGAGTTACAACTCTCTCTCGTTTTCCAGTCTTCTCCTGGAAGGGAGCTACAACCCCCTACTTCTTTTCATCAAATGATCATCAAGTACATAACAGTTACAGTCCACTACAGTTATCAGATCAGTAATAACAGAACTAACCCAGAACACCTTATCAACAGAGAAATTCAATCAACAGAACATCTTAAGACAGAGACGTAGTTTTCCCTTCTGTGGCCTGCGACCAGACGCAGTTAACCTTCTGCTTCCCTGCGACCACCCGCAGAGATCCTTCTGCTGCGCTGCGTGCCCACGCACTATTCCTTCAACGGCTCAGCGTCATGTTGCTTCAGGGACGCACCCAAAAACACTATCGCGCCGCGTCATGTTTCTGCAGGGACGTGCCCAAAGACACTATCGCGCTGCGTCCTGTTGCTTCAGGGACGCACCTGAACCTTGGTCGCCCTGCGTCCCCACGCAGATCTCCAGATACTGAACTGCGTCCCGGACGCACCTGAACTTCGTCTACCCTGCATCCCCACGCAGGTATCCTCCTACTGCACTGCGTCCCGGCGCACTTACCTTTCACTGTACCTGCGTCCTTTCAGGTATGAATGATTTCAAGACTTTAAGTGTAACCCAAACAGTCAGATCTATAGATCTGATCTTGCACCAAAGAGATCTCAGTCCTTCAGTAGATTCGCCTTTTAGATCTAGACTAGATCTCACCTCATAAGATACTCAACCAAAGACACATAAAATCCAAATGATCTCCTTTGCTTTATATAGGCAAGCTCCTCCTCAAAACATGGAACAATACCACGAGCCGACACCATAATAACACAATACCGTCGGCTAGATACCAAGAGTAAAACACAAGAAACCCCCACGTGAGCTTTTCTCTGCCTTGAAATGTGTACACTGGGTAGACGCACCTCCTGAATGGCTGGCCTGCGTCTCTGGACGCGGTCCCTGCAAGGTGTACCTGCGGGTACGCACCTTCTGAACTGATTTCCTGCGTCCTTCTTATTTTTCAATAAATTGAGAGCCTTGTCATGGGGGTTGCCATCAAGTACAACATCTGTAACATATAGCCATACCAGAAACATAATGCCAACAATCTCCCCCTTTGGACTTGATGGCAACCTCACAAACTTCAGCTTCATTCTCCCCCTTTGACATCAAGGGCAAAGGGGTATACTCCCCCTAAGATCATGCTCCCCCTGAAAAAAAAAACCAAATCTGCAACAAAGAACCATAATCCACCATGAAAGAGATAGAGACATATTGCAGCTATTTCCAAGATCTCCTTCTGACCATCCTCCATAATGCCAACAATGCATTATATGCTCCCCCTGAACCTGTGAGCCAACCATGACTGAACCATTTCCTGAGTCTGTTCTGCTCCCCCTGAGTCTGAGCCAACCATGACTGAACCTGAGTCTGTTCTGCTGCCCTTTCTTCATATACGCGACTTTGCAGCCTATAACTCGCGTATATACGCGACTTGCCTTCATTATATCAGCGTATGCAAGATGGAATACTGAATTTCATCACTTTCAGATTCCCCTGTGTCTGTTATGTCCACTGTCTGAATTATGCCACACCTTTCTGTCTCTGTCTTCTTCAATTCCTGCAACTGTGATGATGTATGGTCCTTTTGTTTTGAATTTTGAAATCTGCTCCTGCATTCCCTTGCTTTATGCCCATAGTTGTTGCATGTATAACATCTTACATTTTTCATGTTCCTTCTATCACAATCAATTGCTTTGTGTCCATATGCATTGCAGGCAAAACAATATCCTCTGAAATACCTGGGATGCGATGATCTTTCTTGAACCATTCTACTTCTACATCTGGCTGCAACATGTCCAAGATTATGACATACATAACATTCAACATTTTTCAGTGGAGGAAATAATCGTCTATCACGTCCATAGTTAGGAGTAAAGGATCTTCCTTGAGGAATTTCTTTCCTTGGTTGTTTCTTGTTGAGCATTTCAGATTTCTCATTAGAGTTTCTTGCCTCACCTTGTGAACTAGATTCACCTTCAACATATTCGTGAAAACCAAGACCAGTCTTGATAGCAGGAGACCTTTGACTATTAAGAATATCATCCAAGACTTTAGTACTATCTTGAAATCATAAAAGCTTATCTTTTTCTTCTATTTTACCTTTCAAGATATTTACCTCAACTTGATGTTGTTCTTCCTTTTTCAGATATTGATTCCTTAGGTCTTCTTCAGCTTTTCTTCCTTCTTCCACTTGTCGCTTTAGTTTGGTCACTTCATGTTCTTGATCTTCAAGATCTTCTCTGTTCTGTTCTCTTGATTTTTTAAGATCTTCTTTTAGAGAGAGGATATTTGATTCAAGTTTCTGAATAGTTGTACTCTGATCCTTTACTATATCCTGCAATTGCTCCCTTACCCTGATTTCTGTCTCCAATTGTTCTTTTAATTTGGCAACTTCTTCAGTTTCTGCATTCTTCTCTTCATGTGCCATGAGACTTTTAATATCTTCGCTATTATTGGATGAAGCATTCTTCTTCTTATGTGCCATGAGACTTCTAATATCTTCACTATGATTGAATGAACTTTTAATATGGGTATAATAGCTTCTACCATCTTCTTCAGATATCTTTCCTTTGTTATGAGGACATCTAGCAGCATAGTGACCAACTCTACCACATAGAAAACATTTGAAAGGTAGCTTACCTTTGAACCGTCCAGTTCCCCGTTCAAGATTCTTGACAAAATTTACCTCATCTTCTTCCTCTGACACTTCGAATGCGGCCTCTGGTGGTACCTCTTGTCGCATTTCAAAAGCAGTTAAGATCCCATGAAGTTGTGACATGGTGATTTTCTGCACATTCTCCTTTTCTTCTATGGCAGATACTTTAGAATCAAATTTAGCAGACAAAGATCTCAAAACTTTTTCAACTAAGACAACTTCCTCAAATTCTTCACCCAGATCCCTCATACAATTCACAATCTCATCCATACGCAGGAAATAATTAGCTATGCTTTCATTATTACGCATCGTAAGAGTTTCATACCGGATTCTGAGAGTTTGAAGCTTTGCTCTTTTTACCTGATCATCTCCTTCGTAGCTTGTGACGATTTTGTCCCATATTTCCTTAGCTAATTTGAAATGCACGATCTTCATAAATTCTGATTGAGTCAAACTACTCAATAGGACAGTAACAGCTTTGGCATTGAGCTCATATTGCTTTTTCTCTGCTGGATCTGTAGGAGTTACTGATGGGAATTTTTATCCTCCTTCTACGATTCCCCAAACTTCTGCTCCAAGTGATTGTAGATATGCAGTGGTTCTTATCTTCCAGTGAGTAAAATTGTTCCCGTCAAAGACTGGTGGCCTGATGTGTGCTTCTCTTTCTGGATTAGCCATTCTGATGGATCTTTTCCTTCAAGCGATCAAGCTTCCTCAGAAGGACCTGCTCTGATACCAATTGTTGGAAATAATACTGAGAGGGGGGGGGGGGGGGGTGAATCAGTATTATCTAATTCTTTTAATGAACCTTCCTTATTTGATCTTTGAATTATTTTTGCATGTCAGTACCATAAAATAATGTGCATGAACAAAGAAAACAGATAGTCACACCAAAGAACACAAGATGTAAGGTGGAAACCCAATGTGGGTGAAAACCACCTGCTGCAATATGTCTCTATCTTCTTTCAAATTAGAAACTCCTTTTACAATGATTTTGTACTGGTGCAGTCCTTTACCAGTACGCAGGCTGCAACCTGCAGAGAGCTACAACTCTCTCTCGTTTTCCAGTCTTCTCTTGGAAGGGAGCTACAACCCCCTACTTCTTTTCATCAAATGATCATCAAGTACATAACAGTTACAGTCCACTACAGTTATCAGATCAGTAATAACAGAACTAACCCAGAACACCTTATCAACAGAGAAATTCAATCAACAGAACATCTTAAGACAGAGACGCAGTTTTCCCTTCTGTGGCCTGCGACCAGACGCAGTTAACCTTCTGCTTCCCTGCGACCACCCGCAGAGATCCTTCTGCTGCGCTGCGTGCCCACGCACTGTTCCTTCAACGGCTCCGCGTCATGTTGCTTCAGGGACGCACCCAAAAACACTATCGCGCCGCGTCCTGTTGCTGCAGGGACGCGCCCAAAGACACTATCGCGCCGCGTCCTGTTGCTTCAGGGACGCACCTGAACCTTGGTCGCCCTGCGTCCCCACGCAGATCTCCAGATACTGAACTGCATCCCGGACGCACCTAAACTTCGTCTACCCTGCGTCCCCACGCAGGTATCCTCCTACTGCACTGCGTCCCGGCACACTTACCTTTCACTGTACCTGCGTCCTTTCGGGTATGAATGATTTCAAGACTTTAAGTGTAACCCAAACAGTCAGATCTACAGATCTGATCTTGCGCCAAAGAGATCTCAGTCCTTCAGTAGATTCGCCTTTTAGATCTAGACTAGATCTCACCTCATAAGATATTCAACCAAAGACACATAAAATCCAAATGATCTCCTTTGCTTTATATAGGCAAGCTCCTCCTCAAAACATGGAACAATACCACGAGCCGACACCATAATAACACAATACCGTCGGCTAGATACCAAGAGTAAAACACAAGAAACCCCCACGTGAGCTTTTCTCTGCCTTGAAATGTGTGCACTGGGTGGACGCACCTCCTGAATGGCTGGCCTGCGTCTCTGGACGCGGTCCCTGCAAGGTGTACCTGCGGGTACGCACCTTCTGAACTGATTTCCTGCGTCCTTCTTATTTTTCAATAAATTGAGAGCCTTGTCATGGGGGTTGCCATCAAGTACAACATCTGTAACATATAGCCATACCAGAAACATAATGCCAATAGGTATAAGAACTCCAAGAAATCTATCTATAATAAAAGGAGGTCAAGAATAATGTTATTTAAGAAAAACATAAGAGAACTGGTTATGGTACAGAAGATTGGGGCATCTAAGGTTTTCTCAAAAAACAAAATCATGCAGGCTCAACGTTGTTCGTGATATTCCAGATATCATCATCCCAAAAATTACCATCTGCAAACCATGTCAATTCAGTAAGCAAACCAAAGTTCAATTCAATGCCAAAGAAGGATCAGTAGGTAAGCCTCTTGAACTCATTCATATTGATTTGTGTGGACCAAGAAGGAAAAAGTCACCTTGTGGAGAAGAATACTACATTTGATTCATTGATGATTTTCCCAGAATGTGTTGGATTGGTTTACAAAAAAATAAAGATCAAGCATTTGAAAAGTTTAAAGTCTTCAAAGCTTTAGTTGAAAATGAATTATATCTAAAAATTAAATGTCTAAGATCTTATCGGGGAGGAGAATTCATATTAGATGAATTTTTGAATTTTGTGAACAACATGGAATAAAGAGATAGTTCTCTGTTGCCATAACTCCTCAACAAAATGGCGTGGTGGAAAGAATGAATAGAATAGTTCAACAAATGGCTCTAGCTATGCTTGATGAGTCTAGATGTTCTGACACCTTTTGGGGTGAAGCTTCACATACTGCAATAAATATTCTCAACAAAGCTCATGTACGTGTAAATAGTGATCAAACTCGATATGAACATTGGTATGGTAAGCCTCCTACTGTAAAACACTTTAGAGTTTTTGGAAGCAAATGTTTCATCAAAAATATTGATGAAAAACTTGGTAAGTTTGAACCCAAAGCAGATGAAGGAATATTTCTTGGTTATTCATCTAGAAGTAAAGGATACAAATTTTATAACAAGAAACTTCGAAAAATTGTTGAATGCATTGATGTTGTAATTAACGAAGCATGTAGAAATCTGAAACATGTGACATCAACAAAAGAAGATGATAATAATGAAGAACTGAATGCTTTCCTGTATCAAATAGAAATGATATAGAGGAAGAAACCAATGAAGCATCAGAAGAAGATACATCTGATAGGGAAAAGGCTCCATCCAAGTATGTTCAAAAGAATCATCCAGAATCTCAAATTCTAGGAGAAAAAGGGTCTGGAGTACAAACAAGAAGAACTCTTGTAGGATATTCTAGTTATCTAGCCTTATTATCCTCCATAGAACCACAAAATTTAAATGAAGCTAGTAGAGATGAATGTTGGGTTGAGTCCATGGATGAGGAACTTGACCAAATTGAAAAGAATGATACTTGGGAATTAATTCCTAGACCTCTTGATAAAAATGTTATAGGAACAAAATGGATATTCAATAATAAGTTGAATGAAAAAGGAGAAGTAATTAGGAATAAAACAAGGCTTTTTTGTAAAGGGTATGCATAGCAAGAAGGTATAGACTTTGAAGAAACTTTTGCACTTGTAGTTAGACTTGAAGCCATAAGAATGTTTCTTTCTCTTTCAAGTTTTCGAAAATTCAAAGTTTATCGAATGGATGTAAAATCTACATTTCTTAATGGAGATTTAGAAGAAGAAGTATGAGTTGAACAACCAGAAGAACTCATTATGGGAAATGATGCAAATCTTGTATGCAAACTCAAAAAGTCTTTATACGGACTGGAACAAGCTATGAGGTCATGGTATTATCATCTTCACAAATATATTCAACAACAAGGCTTCACAAAAGGATCTGTTGTGTAGGAATTTACAGGGTAAGTTCCTCAGATAGAACACCAAAGGACACCGCTCACAAACAGATCACAGATCAATACACCAGTATTTTGACATGGTTAAAACCCTCAAAGAGGGAAACAGTCCACGGCCTAAGCCAACGCGGCCACTTCAGGTAATTTATTAATAAAAGAATGAAAATTTACATATGCTTCTCTCATAGATGGATTACCCTGCAAATGACCCTCCATGCTCTTTAAATAGAGATCATGGACCAATCGGGTGCTAAGCCACGGATCAAGTGTCAGTAATACTGAGGAGAGAATGAACCATCGGATCACTACATATCGTGACCGTCGGATTGTAAGTTACAAAATGTACATAGTAAAGAAACACACTTTACCTAACTCTATACCTAACTCTATACTAGACCAAGTTGTACTTAACTATTTCCTATGTGTCGAAATATCCTAACATCCCCCCTTAAGAACAACTTGGGATAGGATTGAAGGATTTACAAATATGACACAATAGGAGAAGGAAGGAGGCACTAGAGCCTATCCCCCCTTAGTGACAACTTCCTGAACTCCAACCATAAATCGAAGTTTAGTGAACTTCGCCTTTGTGAGATCCTTTGTAAAGATGTCTGCAACTTGATCATCTGTTGAACAATATTGCACTTCAAGAACATGGTCGTGAATGAGCTTTCTGATGAAGTGCATGTGTAGTTCAATGTGTTTGCTGCGCTGATGTTGGACTGGATCTTTGCATAGCTGAATGGCACTTTTATTATCACACCAAAGTGCAGTCGGATGCTGCTGCTGAAAGCCAAACTCTGACAGGATCTGACGAAGCCACAAGGCTTCCTTACTAGCTTCTACGGCACCACGATACTCTGCTTCTACTGAAGAAAGAGAAATGGCACCTTGTTTCTTGCAAGCCCATGTAATAGGTCCTGAACCAAGAGTGAACACATAACCTGTAGTAGACTTCCGATCATCAAGGTCACCAGCCCAATCGGAATCAGTGAAACCAACCAATAGAGGAGATGCTTCGGCACTGTAATGAATCCCAAACTGAACTGTACCTTGAACATAACGAAGTATTCTTTTAGCTTCTTTCCAATGAATTTCATGTGGGTTTTGTATAAACCGAGCAACAAGGCCAACGGCAAAGGAAAGGTCAGGACGAGTGTGGGTTAGATACAAAAGTTTTCCTACAAGTTGACAGTATAAGGTAGCATCAACTTCAGGAGAAGTATAAGTGACTGAAAGTTTGACTCCAGACTGAAAGGGAGAAGGGGCTGGCTTACAGTCTTCCATGTGAAAATGGCGTAGAATATCATAGGCATACTTGGACTGAGAAAGGGAAATACCTTCCTTGGATTGCAAGACTTGAAGACCAAGAAAATAATGTAAGTGTCCTAAGTCTGTCATTTCAAACTTCCTTTTAAGGCTAGACTTCACATGGTTTATAAGGTTGGGATCACTACCAGTCAGGATAAGATCATCAACATAAAGAACAAGAACGATAAGAGACTTGCCTACTTTCTTGGTGTAGACAGTATTGTCAGAATAACACCTAGAAAAGCCATTTTCTAAAAGAAAGTTATCCATTTTGGCATACCAAGCTTGAGGAGCTTGCTTGAGACCATAAAGGGATTTCTTAAGCCAACATACAAGGCTAGAGTTTGTTTGTATAAAGCCACTAGGTTGTTCCATATAGATTTCTTCATGCAAGTCCCCATGCAAGAAGGCGGATTTAACATCCATCTGATGGACTTCCCATTTGAAAGAGGCAGCAAGGGAAAGAAAAAGGCGGATAGAGTTCATTTTGGCAGCAGGGGAGAAGGTATCAGTATAGTCAATGCCTTCAACTTGTGAAAAACCCTTAGCAACAAGACGAGCTTTATGTTTATCAACTTTCCCATCTGGTCCATACTTGGTTCTGTAAACCCATTTGCATCTAACAAGTTTTCGCCCCTTTGGTAGAGGAACAAGATCCCATGTATCATTTTCCAATAATGAATGATATTCTTCATTCATAGCTGCTTCCCAATATGGATGGCCTAAAGCTTCTGCAAAGGTGTCAGGATCATAATTCACTGAAGCTTGAGCCAGTAAAGAAGAGGTTCTCTCGAACTGAGAACGTGTACGTCGGTGATCTGTAGGATCACCGGCAAGATCACCTACTGAATCCCGAGTAGCACGGACCCATTTTGGAAGATAAGGAGATGAAGGAGGATCCTGAGAAGGTGGGGGAGGATTTTCATCCTCGCTTTCATCATCTGAAGAAGAAATATTGAGAGGTGGCACATCCACCGAACTAGGCTCGCAGGCCGATATATTTTCAGCAAACTTTACATCTCTTCTAATGATAACATTTTTGGACTTAAGTGGAATAGGTCTATATCCTTTGACATCTTCAGAATATCCAGAAAAAAAACATTTTTCACTCTTAGGTTCTAAAGCTTTATGTTTCTCATCTGGAATATGGGCCCATGCTTCACTTCCAAAAACACGAAAGTGACTTACATCTAGTTTGATTGAGCTCCATGCTTCTTCTGGAGTGATATTCTTTAAAACCTTTGTAGGAGTGCGATTTGTTATGTAATTTTCACAGTTAATTGCTTCTACCCAATAATTAAGACTAAGTCCTTTAGATTGAAGCATACAATTAGCCATTTCCTTTAAGGTGCGATTCTTCCTTTCAGCTACACCATTTTTTTGTGGAGTATATGGAACAGTATGTTGCATTTGAATTCCATTCTCAGTGAAAAAGTTGATGAATGTGTTTTTAACATATTCTCCGCCATTATCAGATCTTAGCTTAAGAATTTGATGTCCAGATTGTTTTTCAACAAAGGCCTTAAAGGCCAAGAACATGTTAAATACTTCACTCTTGAGTTTTAAGAAGTATACCCAAGTACGTCTGGAGAAATCATCAATGAAAGTTAAGAAATACTTGTAGCCAGAGAATGAAGCAACTGGAAGTGGACCACATAAATCACTATGCACAAGCTGTAAAGGGGCTGAGGCGTGCCAAGAGGCATGTTTTTCAAAACTGTCTCGATGATGTTTTCCGAGTACACATCTGGAACAAACACCATCTCTGCAAGATACCATTGGAAGACCTGTCACCATATTTTCTTTACATAGATTCTGAAGAGAGCGATAGTTTAAGTGACCAAATCGCTCATGCCAAAGTTTGCTCACTTCATCATTATGAGCAACAAATACTGAGGGTAGATTTGATGACCCAAAGTTGTGAAACTTATACAACCTTGTAGAATCATCAGCAATGCCAGTAGCTAAAATCTGTCTAGGATCTCTTAGGTCCTTAATTACAACATCGTGAGGTGAAAATTCAACGATTTTACCTTCACCTGAATGAGTTATCTGATATACAGATAGAAGGTTGCAGGATAAGGTTGGAACACATAATACATCATTAAACTGACCATTGTCTATATGAACAGTTCCAGTCCCTACAACACTAAGAGATCTATCATCACCAACATATATATTTTTGGTGTTACAATCATTTAAAGAAGAAAACATGGCTTTGTTTTTGGCCATGTGATAAGAAGCTCCAGAATCAATGAGCCACTCATGAGAATGAGAAGAAGAAGATACATTTAGGGCATATCCAGACCAAGATGCTTGACAACCACATGCAGAAAGTGCCATTCCTGAAGATGAAGTTGAAGTTGAAGAGTGCTCCAAATTGATGTTATGCTTCTTCATTGCTGCTTCCAAGGCTTCCATCTTCTTAAAGCATTTGGATTCTAAGTGGCCATCTCGATTACAAAAGTTGCAATGTCTATCAGTCTTCTTCCCTTTGTTTTTATTTTTCTTATCATTTTGTTGAAATGATTTTTCATTTTGAGGCTGAAATTGCTTAGGACCCTTGTTTGGTTTAAGACCATTCTTTTTAGGATACAACTTCTTAGGATTCTTTGGATTTGGTTGCTGCTGGGCGGCTAACGCTTTCTTATAAGAGTTTCCAAGATGAAGAAGACCAAGGTGTAAGATTTTTTCTTGTTCTCTTATTAAAGAATCACAAAAGGATCAAAGGAAGGGGACTTCTAGGTTTGTCCTTGAGAAATGAAGGCTTCTCTTATAGAATGGAATGTAGAAATTTTGAATAATTTAACACATATTCAATAGAGATTATCCTGATCATGTACTATTGCGGAATACATACACAATACATAAGCTCCTCTACATTGATCATCAATATAGCAGCATCAATAACAATAAATCATCAAGAGCATTCACACATTAACACAGTATGTATCCCGGGGAAAGCATCTCGCCAAAAACCCCAACTATCTGTATATTAATGATTGGGTCATGTAACATTACACAGCATAATACTTCTCACAAGTATCTCCACCTCTTTTACACACAATACAGCTCAGATCTGATCTCCAAATCTCTTCCACTGCTTGCATGCCTCCACTGCCCAATACCTGCTCAAGAACTGATGAGAATGGCTCACCAAACTCGTTTTTCACCTGCAAAATAGTCACTCACTCTTTGTTGGACGTGAGCACAAGCTATAATGTGGGAAAATACGTGAGAAAACTCATTGGCATACTCAATCCTTTGATTGTGCAAGATCTGGTGCACAACTATAGTCACAACTGATAGCAATCTGATTCTCCACCACCTGTCCCTATTGAACTGAACATGCACTGACATGCAACTGAGTTAACTGATGTATTCATTAGTTTTATTATGAGTTAATAACTTGTGAATTAATTAATAACTAATTCACCCAATTCATCTCTAGTCTATTTGCCAGTTAGACTAAATACAACCACTTTAACAAAGCTAAACTGAACACAACTCCATCAACTCCACAATCAACTCCACCAAACTCAACTGATTGAGTTCTAACTGAAGTCATGCATGCAACAACTCAACTGACTCATAAGAAAAGCGTATTTCCTTCTGACAGCTGCATGTGCCACCTCTGTAGCTTAAACTGAAGTGCTCCAAGAGAATAAGATTAAGTTTATAGTCCAAATATTATTGTGAGATAATAATATTTGACTTTTCTATTTTTGATAGCCAGTCTAAAAATAGACTTTGATCACTCACACTGTGATCACTCACACTTTCATCAAAAATAGAATTCCGTCTATTTTTTCCCAACTTGATCAATCATCCATAAACAGCAACCTGCAATCCATAGACATGATCCATATGTCTAAAAATAAACATAGTCTAAAAATAGACTTGCGCCAAAAATAGCCTGCGGGCCCACTTAGTGAAGGCAACTCTTTTCACTAAGCTCCATCATCTTGTTGCAATCTCAACACTCCCTCTCGACAAGATATGGATTATCAGCAACCCCTATCCTACCTCAGTGGTACTCGAATTTGCTCCTGCTGAGAGCCTTCGTCAGAATATCAGCATCCTGATCCTCCGTTGGAATGTACGAAAGTAACATGATCCTCCGCTGCACACAATCTCTGATATGATGGTACCTGATGTCAATATGTTTAGATCTATCATGAAATACAGGATTAGCCAAGAGTTTAATGCAACTCTGGTTATCACAGTAAATCACAGTAGGATCCAAATGAGAACTGAACAAACCAACTAGGATCTTCCTCATCCATATAGCCTCTCATGCAGCCAAACTTGCTGCCATATACTCGGCCTCCTCTGAACTGAATGCCACGGATCTATGTTTCCTGCTGTATCAAGAAACTGCTGTTGATCCAATACTGAAGACCCCTCCTGATGTGCTCTTTTTGTCTGTTGGGCTCCCTGCCCAATCTGCATCCGTGAAGCCACATAGCTTCACCTCATCCTCCTGTCTGTACCACAAACCATATCCCGATGTGCCTCTCAAGTAGCGCAATACATGCTTGCCCGCCTTCCAAAAGAGCTTGGTAGGCTTAACCATAGCTTGTGAAAGCTAGTTAACTGCATAGCATATATCAGGTCGTGTATTGACCAAATACATCAGCGACCCCACCAATTGTTGATAAACAGTGGCATCCACTTCTTCTCCCGAAGTGGCATCATCCTTCCTCCAACCTCCAGGAAGAGGAGTATCAACAGGCTTGCAGCCATGCATGTTGAACTTCTCCAATATCTCCCGAGCATACTTGCCCTAAGAAACAAACAGTCCACCACTGCGCTGCCATATTTCCAATCCCAAGAAATAGTGAAGGAGGCCCAAATCCTTCATCTCAAACTCTGTAGCAAGATGCTTCTTGCATGACAATATCAACAGCTCATCACCCGTTAGAATCAAATCATCAACATACAGTACAATGATAAGCAACTTACCCTCCACCACAATCTGGTATAGGTTCAGATCCGCCTCGCTCTTGGAGAATCCAAGTCCTGTGAAATAGCTGTCTATCCGTGTGTACCAAGCACGTGGTGCTTGCTTCAACCCATACAGCGCTCTCTTAAGCCTGCACACATGCGACTCGCTGCTGAAGACTTCAAAGCCTTCGGGTTGCTCAATGTACACCTCCTCCTCAATGACTCTGTTGAGGAACGCAGTCTTCACATCCATCTGATGAATGTTGTTGACACCTAATCCTCAACGGATGGGTGAACTGGACAGTCATCAAGAAGATGAACTGATCCGTCATATTTATGTATATAAATGATAGTTAGCTAATGAATAATGCAATCAATTTTTCTTCTGCTCATTCATTCTGGAGTTACCCTGGCCTGAACTGGTATCAGAGCACAGGTCCCAGAAATAGTTGTAACTCCTACTATCCTGAGAGCTGCTCAGTCCTGAGCGCTACTCTGCGCATTGCCTGAGCGTTTACCTGACATAACTCCTCTGGTCTCTGGCGCACCAACGCTGCATCTACCTGAGCGTTTGCCTGACATAACGCTCTCTGCTCTCTATCCTGACATAATCTGCTCTCGCTCTCCTCCCTCTCCGTCTGCCGCCTCCTGCGGCCTCTCATTGATTGTCCTGCGGCCTGAGGAGAGAAGGCGAAGAATTTCGATTCAGAACAGGAGAACGCTCAGGGAAATTTTCTCGTTGGTCTCTGCGTTTTTGACTCGGCTTCCTTGGCACGTTCTGCATCTTCAGGCAGAGAGCCGTTACCCTTTCTCTGCAAAATTTTTTGAGCTTCCATCATTCTTCACTTCTTGACGGGGATATACTCTACAACCGTTCGGCTCTGAAGAGTTTACTTGCATTTTGGTGCCGCCTTCAAACCCCGTCGAAGGTTGACTGCTGTCTTTGTGTGCTGTCCAACAGCGACAACTGCTGTCGAAACACACCCTCAGATTTTATACGTTCCACATATGTTTTGATGGTCTTCACTCCCACTTTCGCCTCTTCCGGAAAGAAGACAAATAACTGTTCTGAAGGATTGTTGCGCTTGGCTTTATTGATAACAAGATCTTCCTTCTTTGGGTCTTCTCCGAACTTATCCAGGAACTGCTCTTTGGTTGTGTTGATCTCAAAATCACCCACGAGATAATCTCTGTCATTGAGCATCTGAAGAACTGTACGTCGGATTCTGAAGAGCTTGTTTGTCTGCTCATCCAGCGCCATTGCGAGCTGCTCAGCTTAATTCCGTCGCCTTCAAAATGGCGTTGTTAACCCAAAACCGTTTTATAGAGAACCTTTTTTATGGAGTTCTCAAATAGAACCTTTTGCAATCAAAGACTCGCAGAACGCAAGAGCCTCAACAGTCGCCAGCAACACTGGGTATTACGAAGACTGCTAGGACTTTAGTATTATGCAGTTGATTTTTTAACTTCGTATGGCATTTTTTGTATAGGGTGGAGATGCGTTTTTTTTGTATAGTGGTTGAGCAGTTTGTTGAATTCATGATATACGCAGTTTATATGATTCAAAGCATTGTTGTGTTTCCAGAATGTTTTGTAGTATTGCTTGATATATATTGAAGTAATATATATTGAAGTAATATATCCTTTATGCGTTTTGAAGTGAATACATTCAAAACATAGTAATATTGCAGTGATATAATAAATGTTGATGCTTCTATCAAACGTTAGAAGAAAAAGTGCATAAGGCTGTGGCATAAGGATTTTTTCAGCAGAAGTTTTTTTTTTTACAGTTTTTTTAGCAGAGACATTCTTTTACAGAATGCATTCAATCATCTCTATGGTCGGAATAGTTCTCACTGGCAAGGAGAACTATTCTGAATGGTCTCGGATGGTAAAACACACCCTCATCTACAATGAGTTGTGGAAAGGAGTGTGTGTCGGAGAAGAAGACAAAGACCCTGTGCAGCCTACATCAGATAAAGAACTTGTCATTTGGGAAAACAAGAACAGCAAAGCCTATGCATTGATCGCAGCATCTGTAAATGAAGAAGTAAGTCGTCATATTTCATTCTATTCCACTGCCTTTGAAGCTTTACAAAAGCTGAAAGAACTCTATGATTCACATTCTGCACTTGAAGTTGTTCAGTTCATGATTAAACTCTTCACTCTTGAACTGAAAAATAATGATCCCCTTGCTCTTGCATCTGAAATAAAGTCTATAATGCATGATATTAAATCCACTAAGGTTGAGTTGGATATCTCTCTTATTGCCTTTCTCAAAGCACTCTATCCTACCTACTCTAATTATCTTGAGTCTTTACAAGCAAATGGAAATCTTAAAGACATAACCTTTGAGTCTCTTGTGAAAAATTTTGCTGAAAGAGAGAAAGCCTTTGGAAAGAAAACAGTCCCTGAATCTTCTGAAGAGACTGTTTGCCTTGCTCATAAAGAAAAGCATCCTGCTCAAGATTCTACAAGAGGAAGAGGTGGACGAAGAGGAAGAGGAAGATACTTCAGAGGCAGGGGGGGCAGACATTCTCAAGCAGAAGAGGTAGATCTGCATTGCATTCACTGCAAACGAAATGGATCACATGATGCTTCTACATGCAAGCTACCATGGGACAAAATTGAGCAGAGAAGAAACCAGCATGACACTCCAACAACGGATGATGCTTTAAGTGATGTAATTGATAGAATTGGGAGACTCAATCTTGATTCAGACCCAACTCAATCAACAGAGCAGCCTGGACCATCTCAGAAAGGTCCCCCAAAGTGGCTGACAAAGACACTTGAAAGTGTTCATCCTGATGAAATTGGAAAAACAGGAACCAGAAATACAAACCGACAAGATGGAGGTGATGTAGATAACTCTAATTCACCTGTTGATATGGATGTTACTAATGATTGTGAATTGAAATTGTCTACAGATTTTGAACCAACTTCCTTCAAAGAAGCTGCTTCTCATGATGAATGGAAAGAAGTGATGCAGAAGGAGTATGATGCCCTCATAAAGAATGGCACTTGGAAGCTGGTTGATCCTCCATTTGGAACCAAACCAATTGGCTACAAGTGGGTCTACAAGAACAAATACAAAGATGATGGCTCACTTGACAAGCACAAAGCTAGGCTTGTGGCAAAAGGTTTTGTACAGAAGGAAGGGGTAGATTATGAGGAAACTTTTTCCCCCACAGCAAAATGGGCCACCATCCGGACACTCTTTGCACTAGCTGCTCAGAACGGTTGGAAAGTCCATCCAATGGATGTAAAAACTGCATTCTTGAATGGAGATCTAAAAGAGAATGTTTTTATGTCCCAGCCTGAAGGATTTGCTGTGAAAGGACATGAACATAAAGTATGCAAACTTGTGAATTCCTTGTATGGCCTCAAACAAGCACCACGAGCCTGGTATGAAAAACTAACTGAGCATCTTCTGAAACTCAACTTCAATCATTTTGATCTTGATGATGCAACTTTATTTGTCAAGAAAGTTGGCAAAACAGTTGTATATCTTGTGGTATATGTAGATGATCTTTTAATGACAGGGAACAATGAAAGCTATATTGCATCCATAAAGAAAGAATTAGAGAATTTTTTTAAAATAACTGATTTGGGCTATGTTCATTACTATCTTGGCATTGGAGTAACCCAACATCCAAAGTCCATATTTCTTTCTCAAAAGAAATACATTGGAGATTTGTTAAACAGATTTGGCATGACAGAGTGCAATCCTCTTTCTACTCCAATGGAACAAAACTTGAAGCTCACATCTATTGAAGGAAAGGAATTTTAGGATGCAACAAAGTATAGACAGCTTGTAGGAAGTCTCATCTACCTCACTACTACCAGACCAGACATTTCATTTGTTGTTGGAATCCTCTCCAGGTTTATGCAAAAGCCTTGTGAGGGACATTGGTCTGCTGCAAAAAGAGTTCTAAGGTACTTGAAGGGAACTCAAGACCTTGGAATCAAGTATACACAGGTGAACGACTTCAACTTGATTGGATACTCTGATTCAGACTTCGATGGAGACAAAGAAACTGGGGTATCTACTTCAGGATATGCTATGAGTCTTGGATCAGGAGCTATCTCCTGGAGATCACGCAAACAATCAGTACCAGCAGATTCCACAACAGAAGCAGAATATGTGGCAGCAGCTGAAGCAACGAAAGAAATTGTGTGGCTCAGGAAAATTCTTGAAGATTTGCAGGTAAAACAAATACAATCAACTCCACTCATGATTGATAACACCTCTGCAATAAAGTTGGCCAAGAACCCAAAGTTCCATGATCGTACTAAGCACATCAATACTAAATATCATCTGATCCGACATCATGTTGAGGCCAAAACAATCCATCTCCGTCATTGTTCCACAAACGAGCAAATTGCAGACATCTTCACCAACGCGCTTGGAAGAGAAAAGCTTGAAAGATTCAGAACGATGCTTGGACTCACCAACATCCCTTCAGATTAAGGGGGGGAATGTTGACACCTAATCCTCAACGGATGGGTGAACTGGACAGTCATCAAGAAGATGAACTGATCTGTCATATTTATGTATATAAATGATAGTTAGCTAATGAATAATGCAATCAGTTTTTCTTCCGCTCATTCATTCTGGAGTTACCCTGGCCTGACAAATGTGCCATCCCATCTGCACTGAGAGAGCAAGAATCGTCTGTATGGAAGAATACCTTGCGACAGGTGCAAAGGTCTCCTCATAATCGATCCCCTCTATCTGTGAAAAGCCTCGGGCAACAAATCTTGCCTTGTACTTCTCCACACTCCCGTCAGCTGCCTGCTTAACTTTGTAGATCCATCTCGAACCCACCACTGATTTCCCTTCCGGTCTAGGAACAATCTCCCATGCACTGTTTCTGACAATAGAATCATACTCTTCCACCATGGCGTCTACCCATGCGGGATCCTCCACAGCTTCCTTGAAAGAGGATGGCTCAGTCACAACACACTTGCTCATAAGAGCCATGTATCCAGTGTACCGATCAGGTGACTGTCTCTGCCTGCGTTGTTCTGTAGGTGGTCCTACAACTTTCTCTGCATCTTGAGCCAGTCGCTCAGCTTCTGTCAAGCGCTTTCGCCCTCTGATGGTTGGCGCTGCATGAGTGGTCTCTTCCACTCCATGAACCTCGTCCTGTGGCTGATCCACGTCCTGAAGCTCATCCTTAGGAACTAATAGCTCCTCATCTGCATGCAAGTGTAGCTCCCTCTCAAGCGAACACTTCATGGCTTTCTCCTCCTGAAATTTTATATCCCGTCGCACAACAGTTTTACCACTGTCTGGCAAATACACACGATAGTTGTGGGGCGTATCAGTGTACCCCACAAATATCCCAACCTCTGCGGTCGGCTCCAACTTCTTCCTGGCATCCTTCGTCACATGCATGTAAACGTTAGCACCAAAAATCCTCAAATGAGAAAGATCAGGCTTCTTACCAGAATAAGTCTCCTCAGGTGTACTAATGCCAAGTATCCTATGAGGACAACGGTTCTGCACATAAACTGTTGTATTACACGCTTACGCCCACAAGCGAAGGGGTAGGCCCTGATCATGCAACATTGCCCGTGCAGCACCCACAATCGTTCTATTCTTCCGCTTAGCTACCCCGTTCTACTGTGGGTTATGGGGAGCTATGAGCTCTCTACGAATCCCTTCTGTCTTGCAGAAATCCTTGAACTCGTCCGAGATGTATTCACCACCATTATCACTCCTAAGAGCCTTCACCTTCTTCCCCGACTCCTTCTCGACCAGTGATTTGAATTCACAGAACTTTGAATATGTCTCGCTCTTCTTCTACATGAAGAAGATCCAGCACTTACGAGAGAAATCATCAACAAAAATCACATAATACCTGTGTTTTGCTGTCGAAGCAACTGAGAAAGGTCCACACACGTCTGTGTGAATTCTCTCAAGGATCGTTGTGGCACGACTATCCTTCTCGTGAAAGGTGGCTTTCACAAACTTCCCTAAAGTACACCCCTTGCACTGATCTGACTGCGCAAGTGTGCCTTTAGGAATCCCTGTAGTGATCTGCTGCAGTATCTTCAAGGCTCCATGGTGAAGGTGACCCAATCTCCTATGCCACAACTCGCCATCATCCCGGCTCACCAATCCTTTTGCCTTGCTTGCCATTGCTACGCATCCATCTACATGCAACTGATAAAGGTTCCTCACTCGAACCCCTATCTTCCGGGTCTCACCAGTTGTCTTGCTGCGCAGGAAGGCCTTTCCCTCGCTGAAAACAACATCATACCCCTTGTCTTCTAACATCGCCACTGAGATGAGATTCTTCTTCAATCCTAGAACATGCATAACTTCCTTCAATACAAAGGGTTTACTAGACTCCCTCTCAATGGAAATGGTACCGATATCGGTCGCACTGTATCTACCATCATCGCCCATCTCGATGTGCACTCCAAGATCTTTGTCCTCCAGATCAGAGAACAAATCTCTATCTCCCGTCATGTGAAAAGATGCACCACTATCCAAGAACCACACTGATCCCATCACACTTGAAACCAAGCATGCGATCAATGAAAAATCAAGCTCAAACTGAGAAGCTAAGGCCTCTCCCCCTGCAGATCCAGCAGCTTGCTTTTTCTTCTTCTTCTGCGGACAATTTGTGGCATAGTGTCCGTGCTGGTGACAGTGAAAACACTTCACCTTGGACATATCCTGCTTCTTGCCTTTCGCACCAGACTGAGAAGCTTTCTTGTTCTTCCCCTTCTTTGCTTTGGCAGCCAAAGCACAATTCTCTTCATCAGATACCTTTGATGAAGATCCATTCTCACCTTTATTGTTTCTGAGTTTATCCTTGAGCGCCAGGTCGCTCTTGCTTTGGAATAACATTTGCAATACATTGAAAGATATTTCAACAACACTGCTACAAATTCGATTTTCCACCAGCTCCAAACTCAACCGCCTCTGATCTAAAATTCGTGAGAACACAATATTTCTCGTACAGAGATTGATTGTATGGGCATTCACCGGATATCTCACCTTCCAAAGGAAGGATGAATCCAGAGGCTACCTGGCCCGATTACAGACTTTGCCTGAAGAAATAGAATGTAAACACTTCCTGAATAGTAGATCTGATGATCAATCCTCGCTTGATATCCTGTAAAAATCTCTTCTACAAATCAAGCACCTCTGATACCATGTAGAAACTTTTTCTACAATTATCTAGCTCGCTCCGATACCATGTATAAATTTTGAATAATTTAACACATATTCAACAGAGATTATCCTGATCATGTACTATTGCGGAATACATACACAATACATAAGCTCCTCTACGTTGATCATCAATATAGCAGCATCAATAACAATAAAACATCAAGAGCATTCACACATTAACACAGTATGTATCCCGGGGAAAGCATCTCGCTAAAAACCCCAACTATCTGTATATTAATGATTGAGTCATGTAACATTACACAGCATAATACTTCTCACAAGTATCTCCACCTCTGTTACACACAATACAGCTCAGATCTGATCTCCAAATCTCTTCCACTGCTTGCCTGCCTCCACTGCTCAATACCTGCTCAAGAACTGATGAGAATGGTTCACCAAACTCGTTTTTCACCTGCAAAATAGTCACTCACTCTTTTTTGGACGTGAGCACAAGCTATAATGTGGGCAAATACATGAGCAAACTCATTGGCATACTCAATCCTTTGATTGTGCAAGATCTGGTGCACAACTATAGTCACAACTGATAGCAATATGATTCTCTACCACCTGTCCCTGTTGAACTGAACATGCACTGACATGCAACTGAGTTAACTGATGTATTCATTAGTTGTATTATGAGTTAATAACTTGTGAATTAATTAATAACTAATTCACCCAACTCATCTCTAGTCTATTTGCCAATTAGACTAAATACAACCAGTTTAACAAAGCTAAATTGAACACAACTCCATCAACTCCACAATCAACTCCACCAAACTCAACTGATTGAGTTCTAACTGAAGTCATGTATGCAACAACTCAAATGACTCATAAGAAAAGCATATTTCCTTCTGACAGCTGCATGTGCCACCTCTGTAGCTCAAACTGAAGTGCTCCAAGAGAATAAGATTAAGTTTATAGTCCAAATATTATTGTGAGATAATAATATTTGACTTTTCTATTTTTGACAGCCAGTCTAAAAATAGACTTTGATCACTCACACTGTGATCACTCACACTTTCATCAAAAATAGAAGTCCATCTATTTTTTCCCAACTTGATCAATCATCCATAAACAGCAACCTGCAATCCATAGACATGATCCATATGTCTAAAAATAGACATAATCTAAAAATAGACTTGCACCAAAAATAGCCTGCGGGCCCACTTAGTGAAGGCGACTCTTTTCACTAAGCTCCATCATCTTGTTGCAATCTCAACATGGAAGGTGGAAACAAACACAGAATAGGCTGGTCCCAACTTAGTAAGAATGGAGTAGATAAGGCTACTATCTTCTTTCTTAACCATAACACCTTCCAAGAGAAGTCTAAGGGTCTTGAACTTGGACAAAAAATATTCAATGCAAGAAAAATTATTGGGGTCCAATGTATGCAATTCATTTTCAAGTTGATGGGCTTTAAGTTCATTTTTAATTCCAAAGACTTTAGTAATCTGTTTCATTGCTTCATCAGGAGTATCAAGTTCTACAATATGGAATCTAAGATCTGGAGAAATAGACATCCCTATCAACCCACGTGCTTGGTCTTGTCTATTTTCCCATTTAGCTGCCTTGTCTTCATCTTTCAGTTTGGTCTCTTGGCCTGTGGCTATTCTGTAAAGACCTTTACTTCTAAGTAAATCCACAATGTAGGACCACCATTGGAAGTAGTTGGTGCTGTCAAGAATAACTTAGCATGGACTTTCCATTTAAAAAAAAAAAAAAAAACTAAAGCTATAGATGCTAAAACTAAGTGTTTCAATGGAAAGATCTCGAAAAATTAGGCTGTTTCAAAAAAAACGGTTCTGAAAACGGCTTCCTGATGAAGAAGTTATGGCTTTTTGAAGAAAATTTGATGAAGTCACCGACGAAGTGCGGGAATGTGCGGAAACGAAAAATCCGCCCTCACAAAATGGAGACTTGAACCCAAAACCTCTACTCTCATAAATTAGCTTTGCACCAAGTGAGATATACAAAGAGTTTGAGAGAGAGGGAGAGAGAGAGATAGAGAGATAAATTAGATTTGCACCAAGTGAGCTATACAAAAAGTTTGAGAGAGAGAGAGGGGGGGTTGATGCTTTGGGTTGCGTGCTTGCTTTCAGAAAGCTCTTTTTCCCTACAAAACAAAAAACACAAAACCCAACATGGACATACAAAAAAAAATGAACCTTGCGGCTCGAAGTTAGCTTTAGCCGGAAACTAAATATTTTCCTCAATGTTTCTGATTTTCCGGGATCACACTAAGGCGCAGCGGAAAAGAGCATATGCATGAGAAAAATCCTTCCTTTCTGTTTCTGATTTGCCCAGATCGCACAGAGTCGCAGGGCAAAGTGCATACGCAGAAATGAAAGGTATAGATCCGGTCATAAAACAAAATTAAATAAACCGAAAACCGAAATAAACAGAGAGAAAATAACTGTAAACTGCAAATAAACACTGTATACCTCCAGATCTTAAAAATGACGCAGCTAGGGCTACTGGAAACCTTTTCACGTGAAATGAAAGGGGTTCCTCACTGGAAAATATGCTCCCAACACAACAAAGCAGTCCTCTTGGCCCGAAAGCAGTCAGAATCAATAGATATAGGAAACAGTAGTCGGATGCAGTTCTACCGGCTTCAGATTTGGATCACCAATGGACGCGGCCCTCAAATAGCTCTGATACCATGTAGGAATTTACAGGGTAAGTTTCTCAGACAGAACACCAAAGGACACTGCTCAAAAACAGATCACAGATCAATACACCAGTATTTTGACGTGGTTAAAACCCTCAAAGATGGAAACAGTCCACGGCCTGAGCCAACGCGGCCACTTCAGGCAATTTATTAATAAAAGAATGAAAATTTACATATGCTTCTCTCATAGACGGATTACCCTACAAATGACCCTCCATGCTCTTTAAATAGAGATCATGGACCAATCGAGTGTTAAGCCACAGATCAAGTGTCGGTAATACCGAGGAGAGAATGAACCGTCGGATCACTACATATCATGACCGTCGGATTGTAGGTTACAAAATGTACATAGTAAAGAAACACACTTTACCTAACTGTATACCTAAATCTATACTAGAACAAGTTGTACTTAACTATTTCCTATGTGTCGGAATATCCTAACATGTTGACAACAAGTTATATACAAAACTTGAAAACGATAAACTGCTAATTATTGTTGTTTATGTTCATGATATCATCTTTGGCAGTAATGAAGAATCTATGAGTCAAAAAATTTCTTCTATTATGTAGAAATAATTTGAAATGTCTTTACCTGGAGAACTAACCTATTTTCTTGGCCTACAAGTGAAACAAACAAAGGATGGCATGTTTCTCTCACAAACTAAATATCTCAAGCGGATTCTGAAGAAGTACGAAATGGAAGATTCCAAACCAGTATGTACTCCAATGGTAATAGGATGTAGTCTTAGTTCTAATGGTGATTCTCCTACAGTGAATCGACCAATGTACAAATCTATGATTGGAAGTCTACTTTATATAACAGGTACCATACCAGATATCAAGCATGCAGTAGGAATAGTTGGAAGATTCCAAGAAAATCCAAGGGAATCACATCTTCAGGCAGTACATAGAATATTCAAATATCTCCAAGGAACTCAAGACTTTAGTCTATGGTATAGTAAAGATATAGATCTCACCCTTCATGCATATACAGATGCAGATTAGGCTGGAAATGTTGATGACTGAGAAAGAACTAGTGGAGGTGCATTTTATATGGGATCACAATTAGTATATTGGTTCAACAAGAAACAAAGTTCGATTTCCTTATATACAGTGGAAGAAAAACATGTGGTTGTTGCATCTTGTTGCACACAAATTTTCTAGATGATGCAAACATTACAATATATTCAAATTAAATGTTCTCCACCCATCTCCATCTTATGTGATAATACAAGTGCTATTAGTATTTCAAAAAATCATTTTATGCACTCCAAGAACAAGCACATACCCATTAAGTACCACTTTCTACGAGAGCAAGTGCTTGAACAAAAGGTTAAATTGGAGTATGTTCCCTCCATAGAACAACTTTCTGATATATTTACTAAACCTCTTCCCAAATAAGCATTTGAATATATCAGACAAAAGATGGGAATTGTTTATGTCTCATCTTGTTGTTAAAACCAGTTTATTCAGATTCAGAGGTTTGTTTTCTATAAGTGGATTTCATGAAACAGAGTTGCATATACACACGAATTTTTGTGCCGACGGTAATGTATATTTTTTTTCTAACAGAAGAACAGTGGGTAAGACTAAAAAAAAAAATAGTTTCTGACACGGTTGTTCAGTACGATGTTGATGGATACAATATGCTAATATCATTTTCTCATTGATGCTTCTTTGACTGATGAAGATACCTTGATGAATGAATTGTTGACAATGCATAGGTAGCACAAGTTCAGGGGGAGCATTAGCCTTCAAAATATTATGCATTGTTGGCATCATGGTTGCTAAATTCAGTTGTGGTCCCCGTTATTAATGTCATTTGTTGAAAAGGTCATGTAAAGATATTTATGTCATAGTCTATTTTGAATGAGTCCTTTTGGACATATGATGTAATTTGTACCCCCACTATGCATGGGAAAGATGTTGTAATAATTACAATTTTCAATCATGTATGAGCATTTGGTGTATCCCCACTTAGTTGGGTGATTGATGTATGTATGAATCATTGGTGATAGGAAGGTCATACTCACATAGTTGAGTTATAGAGTCATTTTATTCTTTTGAAACATATTTCTACAGACTCTGTATGTGCTTAGGGGGAGCATGGAGAGTATCTTGGTGTTTCTTGATATATCTAACAAGTTCTACATATTGAAGTGATCAACATCAATATGGTTTCCATCAATTCCAAAGGGGGAGATTGTTGGCATTATGGTACATGCGTTGTCCTTGATGGCAACCCACATAGAGGTAAGTTTAGAAATGATAAAGGGAAACTCACATTGTAATAGGTATATTCAGAGGTAATAGAGTAATGGTACAGAAGAACAGGATGATGGGATAGAGGATTATAGATAAGAATTAGGAAATTGAGGAACGAGGATGTTTTAAGTTGTATACACTGGTTAACGTAGTCCAAGTCATGTATACACAGAGGTACACATAATAAAAGGCGCGTATACATATGCACGCAGTTTCACAGAAAGAAAAGCACGTATGGGATGGAATATTAACATTATAGAATACAAAGGATCCATACCATGGTATTAGTCCACAATATTGATCAGAATAATGGTTACTTGATCCTGTCTAAGAATACCATAGATTCTAAGTGTGGTTTTGGTGCATGGTATTGAAAGTTCTCTAGTATATAAGGAAGAAAATATCAAAGGGCTAAGTGTGCAAGAAAAAGGGTTTTTCATGAATACTTCTATCTGAAGTATACTTTGTGTTGTAAGGGATATGGTTATGATATAGATTTGAAACAACTTATGCACCCATGGATACAATGTTGGATCAGGATCATGAGACCTAAAATTACTTATCATTGTATGATCTGATAATGGATAGCGTAGATATGATTGCTAACACATGTTTTATCATGTATATGCTATGATCTAGGTATATCTAAAGTCTTGAAAAGCTACAAAGTTGCAAGTCATTATTTGCATATCTATACGCAGGTTCGCCTTGGTGAAGGTGTGTATACATGCTGGTTTGATACTTCCAAGTTGCGTATTCAGAGGAAGGGCTTGTTATTCAGAAATGACAAATCTATTTGATCAGTGTTGTTGTTTTACTGTTGTTTGTTAATGATGTCTTCATTAGATTTGAAGTTAAACTGATTGTATAAGGAGATTGAGTCTGGTTGACTGGTTGATTGAGTAAGAAGGGTGATATTTTTTGCTATCTATTTAGAACTCTGCAATATGATAGTAGATCTACAAAATGTCTTTAGTTATTAGATTTTTTGGTTTAGAAGTTTTACGATTCAGTATCTTTAGAGGTATATGCAGGTTGGGTTACAGAAAGTAGCATATACATGTAGGTTTGCCTCATTAAAGTAGTGTATACATTCTGACATATGATTTTTGAGGTTGTAGTTGGTTCTGGTTGTTGATGCAATGTTCTGGGTTCAGCTTTGTGTTCTGGTGACAATGATCTAACTATTCAGATTGATTGATTGTGTTTTTCTTCAAAGTTGATGGATTTTAGGGATTGGTTGATGCAGTTGTATTTGATGGTTGTATTATAGTTGTGGTGATCCATTTTGAACTTCAAATCTACTGATGGGTCTAGTATGAAAATTTGATAAAACATGGCCTACATATTGTGTTGATTTGTACCAGGAGTATCGAATTTGAAAATTTATGAAACATGGTCCCCGGAGGAAGAGTGAAGGTGGTAGCCTTCTGTAGGCCGACACCTACGTACTAGTAAACATATCAACCAGTACAAGATCTAGGGGGTTGGAACTCCCTTCCAGTAGAAGCTCGAAAATGAGTGAATATTGTAGCCTTTATCACGTAGATGCCTGCATACTGGAAAAAGTCTACACCAGTATAAAACTTGTAAAAACTTTTTATAATAAGAAGATTGAAGACTGAGATGATAGCAGCGGTGGTTTTTTCCCACATTGGGTTTCCACCTGAAAAATCCTGGTGTTCATGTGTGTTGCTTATGTGTGTTGATTTATTCTGTTTTTACAACATCTGTTTACTACTTAGTAAATGCATCACACGCTAATTTAAGTTCAACATACAACAAATTGGTTGTTTTACAAGTTTATTATATATACATTGGTTCCATTCATTATAGTCATGGACATACACTGATTGTATTCTGTAAAATAGCGTATACAGTTTGAAAACAAAAATTATTATTGTGAAAGTTTAAACACTGATTCAGCCCCCCTCTCAGTATTTTTCCCAACATGAACCTGATTACATTCAATGTTGACAGGATTCACTTTTAACTTTCCCACTAGATAGCCTCTCAGATTATCATGCATATTTTCCATAAGAATATGGATCACACTTTAGTGGAAGAAGGCTCTTCCACCAGTATCATGTCAGCATAATGTTGGAAGGATCTCAACTCTCTAGCACTTGCCAAGTTCAATACTATTATTCAATTATTTTATGGACATAATTTCGTAACCAAGGGAGTTCTTCCCAAATTTTTATATAAAGCTAGGTCGTAAAACCATTTATGTTGATGATGAAGTTGTCAACACTCCTTTGGACTATAACCTTCTCCATAGTTGTAGTTGGTTCTATGCCATTACCACAATTGTCTCATCTGTATTTCATGTCCTTTGCTTTCCTCATGAAGGAAATGTTTTTACTATCAACCAGCTTGACTATTTTGTGTCATAGTCCAAAATTTCCACTACGGGGAATTTGGTCCCACTTGTGGGAGATAACCCTAGTCAACATTAGAATGTTGGTGTGGGCTTGTTTGAATGTTCATCTCTTATCAAGGCATTCCCTCAATGACCAATACCTGACATTCATTCATCCTATTCTAAAGCTCTTATGCATATGATCTCTTTCAACAACTATGGGTTGCATAAACCTCCTAATCCTTGGGTGGTGTCGACTGATCCTATGGAAGTTGATCAAGCTAGTGAGCACCCTCCGACACCTTTTGTGGAAGATATTTCCTCTCTGGAAGTCCTGTCAGTACCTCTTGAGAGTAGTCAGAAAATACATCCTGATATGGACTATGACTAGGATCTTTGCCAACACATGCCACCACTCTTCCTATTCCCCATGACTCTCTCGATGAAAAAACCTCCGCAACTCATCAAATTGGAGATCATGGATCTTCCCATTGATAATGTTAGGGAGGTTATACTTCTTTCTACCTCTAGTCTCCACGGTTTGGAACAAGAAGATCTTGGAAACTTAAATCTTGAATTGAACCATAGGGCACCTCATTGGACTTCCTTGGAAATGCCACCCATGGACTGAGTGAAGTCTTGGGCTTCCACTACAAAACTTTTCAATTGCCCACTTCCTTAAAACCCATTGACAACTGTCTTGTAGCTCCTTTATTTCTTGATCCTCCCTTATGTCCTCAGGTTAATTTTGAGAGTGTGAATATGTTAGAATGTCCCTGGCATGGTTAACCTTTCTGGATTGGGTAGTTTGACTTCCTTCAGCATGGCCCCACATTGGTGAGCCATATCGTCCCCTTACCCTCCATGAGTTCATGTATAAAAACTCTTAGCTTGTGCCTGAATGTGGGCACACTTTAGAATGACCTACTATATTTCGTTGTGCTTGTGCATATTATATATAGGAGTGTGATGCTTTACATATTTTTTGGTTTGGTGTGTGATGTGAGTATTTATCATGCCGTGTTTATGCCAAAAATCATTTTTTTAATAAAATTCACAAAATCAAAATATATGGTCATGTTTTACCTCATCCATGTTTAATTATTTCATAGTGTGATTTAATTAAGGGTCTAGTATTTCTTGATGGCTTTTATAGGATATGGTGGTGTTTTTATTGCGACATCCATTAGACCTAAGGTATGTTTCCTCTTACTAGCATATAGGGGTAGGCCACATATCACCGTCACCAATGCATTCTTGAGCATCATTGCCAACGTTGTGTATTATGTCTGACCCTACCAATTTATAACATTAGCTACTCTTTTTTATGCACACTGTAGCTTGGAAATAGAGCTTACATATACATGGACACCCTAGTTTAGCACCTTGTTGATGCAAGAGCATCCAGCTCAGCAATTTCATTGTATTTTAGTAGACATAGGGGGTCTTGTGTTTTGAAGGAAGTTGGTTTCCTGAGGATTAAATTAATGTAATTTTAATGTTTTTAAGTAATTTTATGAGAGATATTAAGATTAGGATTTAATAAAGTATTGTGAGGCATATTTGTAAATGTTCCTGAATGTTGGAGAACATGAGAGATTTAGGCTAGTTAATATTCCATAGGGATTGAGAGATTTGGGAATTAATTGTAAATCTTAGATTAGGAATTGGTTTCATGGTTTGTGGAATGAGAGAGGATCCTTAGGGATTAGTTGAGTCAAAAGTGGACTTAGAGAATATTCAAGATTTAGTTCAAAATATTAAGGATCTGAACTAAAATGGGTTACAGAACCTTTTGTATAAATGTAAGCCTAAAAGGCATAGAGAGGGTTAGTTAGTTAGAGAGTTATCAAGTTAGGGAATTAGAGTTCAAAGATTAGATAGGGTTGACTATAAGCCTATGGGCAAGAAAGGAAAAGGCTACTGATTAGAAAATCAAGCCAGAGAGAGAGAGACTCATTATGTAATTATTTGTTTATATATACACAGAGATTTTAATTCTAAATTGTGCAAGTGTGGATTGAGTAATTGAATTATAAATTGTGTGTGGATTAGAATAAGTCTGCGTAACATAGGTTTGTAGGCATGTAGAACCAGAGACGAAAAACAGAAAGTAGTGTTATGGGCTTGCACACAGACAGTATTGGAGAAAACCTTTAATGTTACAATGAAGGTATAAATGCAAGGTTTCCTAAAAACCTAAGGATTTATGAAGGAAGCATAAAGGTGCGAAGGAGTGAAGTAACAGAGCTGAAGATTGGGATCAGAGCAGTTGAAGACCATAAGGCGAGAACAAATACATTGCAGAAAGCCGAATGGGATATTACAGAGTAAGAAACAAAAGAACATAGCAGCAAAGTACAGTCATCGGATCAGTTAGGTAAACGGACGAGATTGAGGTAGATAAATGGATAGGATTAAGTCACGCAAAATAAAGTCAAGAAATGAAGAGATCAGATGAAGCCACGTGTTATTGGATGTGGGGTAGTATTCGCAAGGGGTAAGCAGTATCTCGTGCACCCTGAAAGCTGTAAATGTTATTCTATGATTTCACATGATTAACCTGATGGGTTGACATGTAGCATGAGAAAACCACTTTTCTCGCGCACTCTCGATCTAATATCGGTTGTGCATATAATCATGCGATATGATGCGATCACTGTTGGATTGAGGTAGGAGAAATAAATGGTGGAGATTGGCCAAGCTAGTTAGCACGATTTAGTATGTGATAACTGTCGGATTGAGGAATGAGATCTATGGAAAATATTTAATGTGCTAAGGAGAGCATTGATTTATGTGCAAAGGTTTGTGGAATGGAGGAAAGGTAAGGTTTAAGTGTGGTTTATGAAAAATTTCTATTATATAGAAATTATAATAGAAATAAGCAGGATTAATGTATTATGGTTTAAGTTGAGTTTTAACCAAAGTCTAAAATCAATGGTATGGTTAATATGAGCAGGTAATAAGAATTAAATAAATATTATGAAGGATTTATAAGGTTCCACTCAAAGGTTTATAAAGGTCCAGACTTTGGATAGTTAAATCAAACGTTTCCGCATAGAGTTTCATTAAAAGCATTAAACCTTTGTTTAAGAAGGTTTTACTGGGCAGGAATATTAAAATTGCTGAGACATAGTGTGACATGCAATTTTATTTTCATGATGTGGGTAGATGCAGCTTAGGCTGCGTCATTTTTGGTATCAGAGCTAAACAACGAAATTTTGCGTGTAAGAATTCTTTGAGAAATTTAGAATAGAGTTATGTTTTGGAGGTATGTATACATGCAAGAGGAGATCAAATTTTATATCTGACAAACAGCAGGCACACAGAGATAAAGTGCAGCAGAATTTTTAGATGCAAAGAAATAAAGAACAATCCATTCAAAGTGCAGGTTAATGGTTGAACAAGATCATGTAGAGATCTTGAAGGTGAGATGATATGTTTTTGTTTTAATTTGGTTTGAAGATTGTGGTTACAGAATTCAGGTTGTAGACAAAAGAAGGTATCTCAGCAAAAGAAAAGAAGCAGTAATGAAGAAAGCTAGTAAGAATTTCTGAGTGAAAGAAGAGGTGGCCAGAACCTAGTATTTCATTTGTGAATGAAATACAAGAGGACAGTTGTGTTCTTAAAAGGTGCAGATGAGTTGAAGCCTAGAAGGAGTAGAGCGAAGTTCTCAAAGAGGTTCAAGAGAATAGAGAACCAAGTGTTTGCCAAAAGACCAAGTACAGAGGAAAGCTTGGTGAGGTAAGTGACAGTAGGGACGACTCACTGTTGCAGAGGCTTTAGTACAACTCATAGTAAATGAGTGAGGAACTCATGAAGATAGAGGAGGAGATGACTACTAATAGTCATAATAGAGATAAAAGAGGTTCTAAGGAAAACCACAGTAAAAGAAAGGTGAAGAAAGAGGATTCGAAGGCAAATGACATACAAAGAAAATTAAGTGAAGAAGAATATGAGAGGGAGAAGGCTTAGATTGTAGTTCATGTTGAGTTACTGATGGATATGTTGCAGATAAATAAAGAAGACCAGAAGCATGGCTATGCCATAAGGAAGAATTAAAATGGCAGAGGCTACAAGAGAAGAAAAATTAGCAGCTGAATATGGAGTTAGTAGAAGACCTGTTGAAGCTTGAACAAGTAATGAATGTTCAATTGAAGTCTGAAGAACTTAGAGAAGCTGAGTTGAGAATGAAAATTTCCATTTGTGAAGTAGAACAAGGTGAACTTCTGGGTGAAGATGAAGAGTGAAGATCTGTGAAATATCTTATGAACCATTGTGTGAATTCAAGACAACAAGAAGTTTACTTTGCTAAAGAAGGAATTATTGATGATTTTCTGAACTGTTGGACAAATTCGGATCAACAGGAGGATGTAAAACCTTGTATTTTTTAATCTAATAATTTTGATGTGATTACAGGTTTTGCAGAAGATGAGCAGTCTTTTGAAGCTGTCAAAATTATGGAAGAGTATCTTTCAGAAGATAAATACTCTGAAGTAAAGAATGATGGAGAATGTCTCTTGAATGAGAAAAGCAGTGAATTATTGTAGCAGAAAGAATTTAGTAATACATTGATGTTTGAAGCTGTTACAACACAAGAACAATTTCTTGTGAAAGAAGGAGATGGAATTCAGTCTGAAGAGTTGATATGTGAAGCAAAAGTTGAGACCATTGTCCTTGTAATTTTCAAACTAATAATTTGTGTACAAATGCAGGAATTATAAGTGATGATGAAATACTTATGAAGTGTCAAAGAGAAATTGAATTGCTAGAATATTTGCTGGAAAACTCAGAGTATGACAGTGTGATTGCAGATGAAGGAGTTCACTACAGTGGAAAAGAGTAGAAAGACATCATTGAAGCAGATGGTGTGGAAGAGAAACTTGCTGATAGTTTCGAGAGTCCTTTAGAGAATTCTTCAAAGAGGTTGAATCAACATATTGACGTGCTAACAGAGAAGGAAAAATCAAAGCAACATATTGAAATGTTGCCGAAAGAAGAAGAGGCACTGAGGCCTTATGTTTGTCATTTTAATAATTTTTTTGTGAGTGCATGTTTTGTTGCAGATGCTGGAGAAAATTTGGAATGTATGAGAAACCAGGCAAAGATGGAAGAGGAAGGAAAATATGCTGGAATTGATGAACAAGATAGTGATGTATTTGAGAAGAATCAAGTACAAGGGGAATTGGAGGACAATTTATTTTTTGAAAGTAAATTTATAGATATTGAACAGAGGTTGTTTGGAAAGTCGCAAGAGGGTAAGGATGAAAGGGTGATAGTAAGAATCTAACAACTTCAAAGAGAAGATAATGAACATCATTTTGAAGATGAGTAGACAAAGTACAACAATAAATGGCAGAGTATGTACTAGCCCAAGGATGTGCTCGAGATAGAGATTGAAGAATTATGGTAATTAATGATGAAGGAGTCCGGATGGAGGAGATTGACAACAACATGAAGAGTGATAAATTAGAATTTGAACCTGATTGACAAGGAGAAGAACATGAAATAGAAGACAACAAACATACAATAGCAACAAAGGAACAGAGCATTCAAACAACTACAAACTAAAGTTTGGGACCCTAGAGGTTTTCTATCAACATATGAGAACACATGATGTGGAGATCATGAATATTTTAACCTTGGGAGTCTGATGCAGGAGCATCCAGCTTAGCAATTTCATTGTATTTTAGTAGACATAGGGGGTCTTGTGTTTTCAAAGAAGTTGGTTTCCTAAGTATTAAATTAATGTAATTTTAATGTTTTTAAGTAATTTTATGAGAGATATTATGAATAGGATTTAATTAAGTATTGTGAGGCATATTTGTAAATGTTCCTGAATGTTGGAGAACATGAGAGATTTAGGCTAGTTAAGATTCCATAGGGATTGATAGCTTTGGGAATCAATTGTAAATCTTAGATTAGGAATTCGTTTCATGGTTTGTGGAACGAGAGAGGATCCTTAGGGATTAGTTGATTCAAAAGTGGACTTAGAGGATATTCAGGATTTAGTTCAAAAGATTAAGGATCTGAACCAAAATGGGTTACAAAACCTTTTGTATAAATGTAATCCTAAAAGGCATAGAGAGAGTTATTTAGTTAGAGAGTTAATGAGTTAGGGAATTAGAGTTCAGAGATTGTATAGGGTTGACTGTAAGCCTATGGGCAGGAATGGAAAAGGCCACTAATTAGAAAATCAGGCCACAGAGAGAGAGAGAGACTCATTATCTAATTATTTGTTTATATATACAAAGAGATTTTAATTCTAAATTGTGCAAGTGTGGATTGAGATTGAATTATAAATTTTGTGTGGATTAGAATAAATCTAGGTAACATAGGTTTGTAGGTGTGAAGAACCAAAGATGAAATACAGAGAGGAGTGTTATGGGCTTGCACACAGATAGTATTGGAGAAAACCTTTAATGTTACAGCGAAGGTATAACTGCAAGGTTTCCTAAAAACCTAAGGATTTACGAAGGAAGTGTAAAGGTGTGAAGGATTGAAGTAATAGAGCTGAAGATCAAGATCAAATAAATTCAAGACCATAAGGCGAGAACAAATACATAGGCAGAAAGATGAATGGGATATTACACAGTAAGAAACAAAAGAACGTAGCAGGAAAGTACAATCGTCAGATCAGTCAGGTCAACGAACGAGATTTAGGTAGATAGATGGATAGGATTAAGTCACACAAAATAAAGTCAAGAAATGAAGAGGTCATATGAACCCATGTGCTAATGGACGCAGGGTAGTATTCGCAAGGGGTAAGCAGTATCTCACACACCCTAAAAGCTATAAATGGTATTCTATGATTTCATGTGATTAACCTGAGGGGTTGAAATGTAGCATGAGAAAACCACTTTTCTCGTACGCTCTCGATCTAATATCAGTCGTGCATATAATCACGCGATATGACATGATCATCATTGGATTGAGGTAGGAGAAATAAACGGTGGAGATTGGCCAGGCTAGTTGGCGCAAGTTATTACGCAATAACCATCGGATTTAGGAATGAGATCGACGGTGAAGATTTAATGTGCTAAGGAGCACATTGATATATGTGAAAAGGTTTGTGGAATGGAGGAAAGGTAAGGTTTAAGTGTGGTTTATCAAATATTTCTATTATATGGAAATTATAATAGAAATAAGCGAGAAATATATATTATGGTTTAAGTGAGTTTTAACCAAAGTCTAAAATCCATGTTATGGTTAATATGCGCGGGTAATAAGAATTAACCAAAGATTATGAAGGATTTATAAGGTTCTGCTCAAAGGTTTATAAAGGTCCAAAATTTTGATAGTTAAATCAACGTTTCCACATAGAGTTTAATTAAGAGCATTAAACCTTGGTTTAAGAAGGTTTTACTGGGTAGGAATATTAAAATTCCGGAGACATAGTGTGACATGCAATTTTATTTGCATGATGTGGGTAGATGTGGCTTAGGTTGCGTCACTTGTTTCTGTATTGGTGTCCATGCAGTCATTTTTACTCATTTTCAAAATCCTTCCTTCTGATCCATTGTGAACTAGAATTTGAGCCTCATGTCCTCTTCTTCTTCATATTTTTTGGCCATACCCTAGGAGGATTCCACACTTTATCCCTCATGATTACCACTTTTTATTAGCCAATTTTTGCAATTTTCACTTTCATTTCTCTCTTCCATTGTCATCATCTTCTTGCACTATCATCCACTTTCACTTGGCATTCTACCCTTTCTTGGAGGAATTGTTATGATGTGTGGTCTTATTAACCCACCTCTTGTCCTCATTATGTCATGAGAAGTTCCATCATTACCATAACCAGTTGCTATCCTCTCTAATACTCATTCCTCCAAGAGGAGTTTTCTTTAAGCTATTTTTAGACTCCTTAATTCAGAAAATATTGTTGAGTGAACTTGTCTCCCTCACACTCATAAACGTACTTGAAGGGTCGTCTACCTAGTATAAGTTTAACCCTTTTCTATAATGGGATAAACTAGTCTTGAAAAAGGAATACCCTAGTTATCTATGGCTAGGAGGTTCTCCCGTGTATACTTTTATCTGTTTTTCGGGCTTGGTGGATGACTTTACAAAAAAAAAACTTATAAAAAGAGAATGGAGGGAAAATTTATTTCCATTAGTCATCAGATGACAACATCATTTGTGTTACCCTTAAACATGACATCTATCAGTTTCATTGTCTCATATTTTGATTTTAGCTTACCTAGGAGTCGTACCATGCACATGAGTCTATCTACTCCTCCCACTGGTTACTCTTCTAGTCATTTGGAGCATGTAGCGATGCCTCCTGCATCGTTTCATGATATCATATGGTGCTCATTAGTCATGTTTCCAAGTCACTCTTGTGTCGTGCCACTATGTGTGCAAGGGAAGTGTTAGTCTGTGTTGACCATCTGTAGTAGCCTGTTGACCTTTTTGAGTTGACCATCCCTATGTTAGTTCTAATTCATCACTTCATGGCGTCATCCATACATCATATCATCTTGGTTTATTCCATATTAATTGATGGGGGATACATCAAGGCCCTCCTTTGATAGGTATTTTCCTGTCGACTCCAACTCATTATCCAAGATCTTGATCTAGGAACTTGCAATATGTTGGAGCTTGTAGACCTTAGTGGAAAGCTTCCTTGTGATCGACATTGGGTTTGCATTATGAGCTCCTGATTCGTTGATTTCACTAGTGTTTGACATTAGCTCGTTTATTCACACTTGGTGGACTATACTATGTACCTTGGGGTCTATTTTCCTCATTGGTGGATTCCCTCACATTTGTTACCGGTTTTCCTCATTGGCTAGTAATTAGGCAGTTTTTACCATTTTCTAACTCAACACATCTATTCTCATGACGTAGATTCATACCATTAGCGTTATGTCAAAGACCCTAGATTGGGAACATATCACTCTTATATAACATCCTTCCTAGGATGCATTGGAGTTATGTATCATTCATGTACTTTGAGTACTATCTTGATAAACTTCTATGTTTGTCATGTGTCCATAGTCCTACTACTCTATACTGTGACATAGATCCACATTATATTTGTTGATGGCTATGATATATCTGTTGAGTCACATGGATCCACTGTGTATGTCTTCATGGCCATTTTCTAGCATTTCATGTCATGGATCTGCAGTGTATTTTATGGTGGCCATGTTTAGTATCTTCTTATGACTGAGCATGGGTATACCCACCTCAGGGATGTTATATGTTAGGTTCCTATAATACTAGTGTATTCACTTATTATTATTTTCATAGTAGCCCCTTATTGTTATTATTGTGCCCATGTTGTCCCCATATTGTTATTATTTTCCCCATAGAAGCCCACTATTATTACTATTGTCTCCTTACATTATTATTATTATGTAGGTTCTAATTATAGTGTGACCCCTTAGACTCCTATATATAGAAAGGAGGTTTTTCATTTGAACCATCCAGGAATTGTTGATTTGTGTAATGTAAAGGACGTTTTCCCCTCGAAGAGGCTAATTTTGAAGTCTTTCATCTCTCTTTTCTTCTATTTGGGAGTTGGTTGCATAAAGTTTGGTATCAGAGCTTTGGATTCCAGGGTTTCATTGCTTCAAACATGTCATCGTGGAATTTTTTGTATAACCATGTTTCTACAAAGTTTCAGAAGCTAAACGTAAAACCCATTTGATCCGAAATCACAATGAACCTCAGGTCTGAATTTCATATCTTGTCTCGCTATATTTGTGGATATATGATACAAGGAAGTTAGGCCTTTTGCAGGATCCCGAATTACATCTCAAACAGGTGACCTTGGGAAAATCATCATAACTTTCTCTATGAGCATCTGATTGAAATTTTGTAGATACTTACAGAAAGGGGACGAAATGTAGTTTTCTGTGTATTGTCTTTAGGTCCGATGGTCGAAATAGGGACACGTGTCACTTCGTACACATTCTCTCTAATGAACCCGTATATAATAAGGTCATTGTGGGATATTTGACATAAGTCTTTCTTGGAGAATCCAAACTTGATCAGACTTGTGGGGTTAGAAATTGCACACAGAGGTTTATCATAAGACAAAATTTCAGACCTTTGAGATCCGAAATTACAGAGATATAATAGATTCAATATCGAGCTCCCACAAAGCGAAAAAAAGGTGTGTAGTCTTTTTAAAAATTTGCATAATTTTGGTATGAAAAATTAGTTTGAAGTGATTCAAAGGGCACACTGAAGCATAATTATCATTAATTGATGCCCCAAAGAAATAAAATGTAAACACCTAGTAAGAAAATTGAAAGCTCTTGCATGACTCATGAAGAAGAGGAAGAAATGCAACATGATATATCAAAATTACGAGACCAAGTGCAACAAACTTCACTCTCACAAAAAGTAATAGAAGCTAAGATGGGTGGTTTAAAGAAAGGCATGGAAGCTAATATGAATGGAGTGGAAGCTAAGATGGATGGTTTAGAAGTAAGCATTGAATATTTGAAGAAAGACATGGAAGTTTTGAAAGGAGGTTTGGCAAAGGTGCTACAAGAAATGCTTCCTAATGGAAAAAAGGTGGTAGAGGAAACTCATGATGAGAACAAAAGAAATGTTAATCATGATTTAATAGAATCTAATGCTGGATTGAAGGCCCACCATGTTCCAAAGATCGATATGAGGAAGTTTGATGGAAAGGATCTCGTAATGTGGATACTACAAATGGAGCAATATTTTGATCTTCATAATGCGCAAAACACACAAAAGGTACGCATTGCAACTTTATATTTGGAACCCAATTAGTTTGTATGGTATCGATGGATTTTCTCTCGTAAACAAATTTTCACTTGGTCAATTTTTATGGAGGAAATGATAGCACATTATGAGAATACAAAAAACAACACCTTCTTTAGCCAATTGATAAATCTCAAACAAAAGGGTACAATGGTGAAGCACATTGAGGACTTCCAAAAAGTGAATATAAGGGTAAATGATATTCCAGAGGAGCATATGATTGATGTGTTCATAGGGAATTTAAAGGATAACATCTAACATGAGGTTCACCTTTGGGAACCTAATTTATTGGAGAAAGCATTCAGGTTGGGAAGAAAAATTGAAAGGAAAATTATGGCAACAAGGAAGCCTACCACTCACAACTATAAAGATGGAAGTGTTGTTGTCCCTAGCGTTCCAAAACCTACAAGCCTGACACCTCAACAATTGGAAGAAAAATGAGCAAAAGGGCTTTTTTAAAGTTATTATAGAAAATACACTAAAGGTCATAAGTCTACTGAGAAGAAATTATTTTACATAAATTGCGAAGAGGAGGAATAAAAGGAATAGGAAACGTGAAAAGAAGAGGATATACACCAGGAACCAACCCTAGAGAAAGAAGAAATGAACTTGACCATATCTTGTAATGGATTGGCAAGAATTACCACTCCTTAAAATCTCAATATAGAAGGACATATCGAGAAGAAAAAGGTAATAGTGTTGATTGATTCGAGTAGTACCCATAATTTTATTCATTATAAGATAGCCAAGGAATTGAATTTCTTCCTATATTCGTCACCAGAGTGTCAAGTAATAATTACAAATGGAGGAGCTACAAATTTCTCTAGAAAGTTCCATAATATCAAACCATCCATGGGAGAATATGTATTGAATAGTTCAATGCTTTCCATTCCAATGGGTGGTGCTGATGTTGCACTAGGAGTCTAAATTTTCTTGAATTTTTTTTGGGAAGGAAAGGAAGTTGAATTAAGGGGTATCACATGGAAACTGGGAAAGATAATAATATCTAACAACATGACAAAGCTTCTAAAGAAAAAACAACAGGGTGTAATTGCACAATTATGTTCACTAGAGGTTCCCACATCGAAATCATCTATTTCTCCAGATCTCCAAAAAGTTTTGGACAATCATTCCAAGGTATTTGAGACTCCCAAATTCCTCGTACCTATTCATGATCACGTTCAAGCTATTCATTTGATTCTAGGAACTGTTCCTCCAAATATTGGGCCTTATAGATATTCATATGCCCAAAAGAGTGAAATTGAACATATGGTTGCAGAAATGATAGAGGCTGGTATAATTCAACCTAGTCAAAGTTATTTCTATGCTCCAGTAGTAATGCTGCACAAGAAGGATGGATCATGGCACATGTGTCCGGATTATAGGGAGATCAACAAGCTCACTATTAAATATAAATTTCCCACTACTGTCATTGATGAATTATTGGATGAATTACATGGAGAAATTTAATTCACCAAGTTGGATCTTCGTTCAGGATATCATCAAGTCAGAATGAAGAATGAAGACATTCCAAAAACAACATTTAGAACTCATGAGGGTCATCATGAATTTTTGGTCATGCCTTTTGGCCTTACCAATGTACCTTCTACATTTCAAGGTTTGATGCATTCCATTTCCAAACCCTTCCCTAGAAAATTTGTGTTATTATTTTTTGATGATATACTAATCTACAACAAGTCTTGGAAGGATGATGTTCAACATGTTGACAAGGTGCTCAAACCATTGGAGGAGAAACAATTATATGAAAAAACATCCAATTTTTTCTTTGGAGTAAAAGAGGTGGAATATCTGGGTCATATTGTATCTCATGAAGGTGTTAAGGTAGACCCTAGAAAAAATAAAGTCATTAAGGAATGGAAAATATCCACATCCATAAAGAATCTGTGAGGATTTCTCAGGTTGATAGGGTATTGTGGCAATTTTGTTAAGAATTATGGGAGAATAGCAGCACCTCTAACAACATTACTAAAGAAAGATGCATTTTATTGGAATCTAGAAGCAACAAAGGCCTTTGAACATCTCGAAGAGGCAATGTGCCAATCATCGGTCTTAGATACACCAAACTTCACAAAAACCTTTATTTTGGAATGTGATGCCTTGGGAAATGGAATTAGCATTGTTTTAATGTAAGAAGAAAGACCCATTTCTTTCGAAAGTCATCCAATAAAAGGAAAGTATTTACACAAAGATATTTATGAGAAGGAAATGTTGGCAATACTACGTGCACTTAATAAATGGCGACCTTACCTAATGGGAAGACACTTCAAGGTAAAAATGGATCATGATAGTCTTAAATAATTTTTAGAACAAAGGTTATCTTTAGAGAGTAGCAAAAATGGGTCACAAATATGTTGGGTTATGACTTCGAAATCATCTACCAAAAAGGCAAGAAAAATGTAGTTGCAGGTGCACTCTTAAGAAAGGATGAGGATATGGAAGCATTGCTTTGTGCAATTTGTATTATCCAACCAGATTGGATAAACAAAGAAAGGGATGAATGGAAGAATGAAAAAGAAGTGTGAGCACTCATTCAAAAGATACAACAAGATCCTAGTACATCTTATACATTTATCTTTAAAAATGATTTGTTATAGTACAAATATTGTTTATACCTCTGTAAGAATTCCCATCAAACAAAATATTATTTTGGAATTGCACACCTCTCCCATAGGAGAGCACTCAGGATTTTTAAAAACTTACCACAAGTTTAAGAAGGTTTTTTTTGGGATGGACTTAAACCAGATATTCAAAATTTTGTGGCAAAATGTTTGGTTTTCCAACAAAATAAAGTTGAGACAATTAAGACCCCAAGTCTGTTAAAACCTTTATCCATTCCAAGTCAACATTTGGAGGAGGTTTCAATGGATTTTATCATAGGTTTACCCAAGTCTGAAGGAAAGAGTCTCATCATGGTGGTAGTTTATAGGCTTACCAATTATGCACACTTTTGTGCATTATCTCATCCATTTAAAGCCAGTACAATTTCTACCGCATTTATGGAAACAAATCAAAAGCTACATGGAAACCCAAAGATTATTGTAAGCAAAAAAGATCCCATTTTCACTGGAAATGTTTGGATAGAATTATTTTCTTGTCTGGGTACTCAGTTAGCTCATATCTCATCTTATCATCCTCAATTTGATGGGAAAACTAATATAGTGAACAAATTTTTGGAAGGATATCTTCATTTCTTTGTTTATGACAAACAAACAAATGGGTCAAGTGGTTACCTTTGGCTGAATGGTGGTATAACACTTCCTTCCATATTGCAACAAAAATGACCCCATTTATGACACTTTATTGATATCATCCACCGTCCATCACATCATCTTTATAATAAAATTCTAAGGTTCAAGCAGTGGAATATCACATCGAGCATCAACAATAAGTTCTCTAACCCTTAAAGTATAACCTCGCTTTGGCACAGAATAGAATGAAACAATAGGCAGATAAACATCGTGGTGAAAAAAAATTTGATGTAGGTGACTGGGTATTTCTACGACTACAACCATACAAACAAATTTCCCTCAAGCAAGCTAATAAGGATAAAAAATTATCACCAAAGTATTATGGTCCTTACAAGGTGTTACAAAAGATCAGTACTATGGCATACAAATCATAGCTTCCTACATCTTCCCGAGAGCACCCAATTTTCTGTGTTTCATGCTTGAAGAAGGTTATAGTTAACAAGCTCCTAGTTCAAAAAATATTGCCAGAACTTGACGAGGAAGGAAAAGTCATATTGGAAGCTGAAGCAGTTAGAGAAATAAGAAATCGATAATTTCAAAGTATCTCATCAACTGGAAGAACTTACCCATTAAAGATTCGACATGGGAGGATGAGAATTTTATACAAAAGCATTTAGAACTACTCAAGCGTTGACTTAAGGTCCCTATAATACCAGTGTATTCCCTTATTATTATTGTCATAGTAACCCCTTATTATTATTGTTGTGCCCATGTTGTCCCCATATTGTTATTATTGTGCCCCATAGAAGCCCACTATTATTATTGTTATGTCCTTACATTATTATTGTTATGTTGACTTTGATTATATTGTGACCCCTTAGACTTCTATATTTATAAAGGAGGTTTTTCATTTGAATCATCCAATAATTGTTCATTCGTGTAATGTAAAGGAGCTTTCCCCCTTGAAGAGGTTGATTTCGAACTCGTTGATCTCACTTTTCTTCTATTTTGTGAGCCAGTTGCATAACATTATAAATAGAGTTGAGACTTCTGCACTTGAGTTCCTCCAACCTAGCTTCATAGTCTTGACGCCTTCCTTCCGTTCTGAATTTTGAATATTATTGTAATGGATTTCGGCCATCAGTTTCTGCTCTGACCTCGTGCATTAGGGGGCATTTGTTATAACCCTATTTTCCACTCCATTATAGTTAGAGAAACACAATATCAACGTACCTTAATTGTTTGGCTAAAATGCATCCCCTTTTCACCTTTCCGTTTACTAATGTGAGATTTATCCCATGATAAAAGGGCGGAATTACATGATTGATTTATTTCTCATAATAAATTTTCCAAATTATTATAATTATGATAAAATAATTATTTCATAATTGAGATAATTGAGAAAAATATCATAACTATGATAAAGGTTTCTAGAGTTTTCCATTCCCATGGAGATAAACTTGACCCACTTGTGTATGAGTTGGCTAGGGGTCCATTATTGTAAAAGTTTCCTAACTTCTCAATCCCCTAGGTGTCTAGATACATTCTCCCAAAGGATAGAATGGACCTATATAATATCACCAAGGTGAAAGGGGGTTATATCTAGTATCCAAGATATATTGTGAGAGCTATGTTGTATTAGGATATGAGACCATGATACAAGCTTGAGAAGAGGATCTCATTTGCTGAAAGGTATACATTTGTTATACTTTCATTTTTGTTAATAGATACATTTTCCTTTTCAATTTCCATGTTTTGAATATGTTTTATGCTTGTATATGCTGGTTTTAAGCTGATAGACCCTCTACGGAAAGGCCATTGTTTTCTCATTTTGTGGTGTTGTGTGTAGGGTCTTATTTTATTGTAGGTTGAGTGAGATATTAAAGTGTAAGCATGCTTCCTTTTCATCACACTCAAGATGCTTCACAAATCTACGAGGATACCATATTTCAACTTATAATCTCCATATTATCATGTGCTTAGTGTGGAATGTATTTGTTTGTATAGCAAATGATTGGGGTTTGAAGCTTTGATCCTTTTCATGATCACACTGTTAGGTCCCTATACTACTAGTGTAACCCATTATTGTTATTAGTGAAACCCCCTTATTGTATTATTGTGCCCATACAGTCCCCATGTTATTATTATGCCCCATAGAAGCCCACTATTGTTATTGTTGTGCCCCTACAATATTATTGCTATGTAGGTTGTGATTGTATTGGGACTCCTTAGACCCCTATATATAGAATGGAGGTCTTTTCATTTGTATCATCGAAGAATTGTTCATTTTTGTAATGTAAAGGAGGTTTCCCCCTCAAAGAGGCTGATTTTTAAGTCGTTGATCTATCTTTTCTATATTTTTGTGAGCTGGTTTAATAACATTTCATATCAGAGATTTGGATTCTAGGATTTCGTTGCTCCAAACAGGTCATCGTGGAATTTTCGCTATAAATTTTTCTCTACGAAGTTTCAAAAGCTCAAAAAATCCCATTCGAGCTGAAATCATTCTGAACCTTAGAATCAAATTTCAGATCTTGTCTCGCTATATTATCAGAGATATGATCTAAGGAAGTTAGGGTTTGTGCAAGCTCTAGAATTCCATCTCAAACAGGCCATCATGGCATTTTCACTATAATGTTTTTTATACGAAGTTTCTGACTCTCAAACTAAAACCCATTTGAGATGAAATTGTGATGAAACTCAAGCCTAAATATCAGATCTCATTTCACTATATTTTTGGAGCTACTGGCCAAGACATTTATGGTTTTGTAGACTCCTAAATTACATTCCAAACAGGTGACCTTGGGAAAATCGTCATAATTTTCTCTCTAAGCATCAGATTGAAATTGTGTAAGACATTGTAGAAAGATGATGGACTGTACTTTTCGGTGTAGTTTTTTTAGGTCCGAAGGTTGAGACAGTGACACGTGCTATGTCATACAAGTACTCTCTATTGAACCATCCTATAATTCGGTCATTGTAGGAGCTTTGGCATAACATTTTACTGAAGGATCCAATATTGATCATACTGGTGGAGTTAGAAACAGGACTTAGAGGGATACCACAGGCCAAAATTTCAGAACTTTAAGATCTAAAATTATAGAGTTACATTCGTTTAAATATCGAGCTCCTAAAAGAAAGAAAAATAATGACTCGAATCAAGAAAATAGAAACACCTAGTAAGCAAAATTGGATGGATGATTTCAAGAATGCGATCGAAGCTAAGATAAATAGTTTTATATGTTCCATGGAAGCTAATATCGATGGTATGGAAGAAGATATGAAGAAAGGTATGGAACATTTGAAGAAATACATGGAAGTTTTGAAGGAAGGGGTGACAAATCTGCTACAAGAAAGGCCCCCTAATGATGAAAAGGTAGTAGATGAAACTCATGATGAGAAAAAAATATATGTTAATCAAGACTTCATAGAATCTAACATAGGATTGAAGGCCCACCATATTTTAAATATCGATATGAGGAAGTTTGATGACAAGGATCCCATAACATGGATACCATAGATGGAGAAATATTTTGATCTACATGATGTGCAATTGTTACAAAAGGTATGTATTGCATATTTATATTTAGAACCAAATCAATTTTATGGTATAAAGCGATTTTTTCTCGTAAACCACTTGTCACTTGGTTAATTTTCACGGAGGAAATGATAACACATTATGAGGATACAAAGAGAAACACCTCCTTTAGCCAATTGATAAATCTCAAACAAAAGGGTTCAATGGTAGAGCACATTGAGGACTTCCAAAAAGTGAATATGAGGGTAAATGATATTCGAGAGAAGCAAAGGATTGATGTCTTCATAGGGACTTTAAAGGATAACATTCAACATGAAGTTCGTCTTTGGGAACTTGATTCATTGGAGAAGGCATTTAGGATGGAAAGAAAAATTGAAAGAAAACTTATGGCAACAAGAAATCCTACCACTCACAATTATAAAGATATAAGTGTTGTTGCTCCTAGCCTTCCACAACCTACAAGGTTGACACCACAGCAATTAGAAGAAAGAGGAGAAATGGCCCTTGTTATAGTGGTGATAGCAAATAAACTAAAGGTCATAAGTGTATTGAGAAGAAATTATTTTACTTTGATTGTGAAGAGGAGGAAGAAAAGGATCAACAAATGTCAAAAGAAGAGGATATACACCAGGAACCAACCCCAAAGAAAGAAGAAATGAATTTGACCATATCTTGTAATGCATTGGCAGAAATTACCACTCCCCAAACTCTCAAAATAGAAGGATAACCACACTTTCGCACAGAATTGAATGAAATAACATGGAAATCAACATCGGGAAGAAAAAGGATAACCACACTTTCATGCAGAATTGAATGAAACAACACGCAAATCAACGTCATAGCAAAAGAAGTTTTGATATAGGCGATTGGTTATTTTTACGAATACAACCATACAAACAAATTTACCTCAAGAAATCTAAGAATGATAATAAATTATCACCAAAGTACTATGGTCCTTACAAGGTGTTGCAAAATATTAGTACTATGGCATACAAGATGGAGCTTCTTGCATCTTCCTGAGTGCCCCCAGTTTTCCATGTTTCATGCTTAAAGAAGGTTATAGGTTACAAGCTCACAGTTCAAACAATATTATCAGAACTTGACACGGAATGAAAAATTATATTGGAACCTGAAGCAGTGACGGAAACTAGAAATCGAGAGCTACATAATCAATCAATTTTAAAGTATCTCATCAAGTGGAAGAACTTACCTGTTGAAGATTCCACGTGGGAGGATGAGAATTTTATACAGAAGCATCCAGAACTACTCAAGCATTGAGGACAACACTTTTTTAATGAGAGGGGCATGTTAGGTCCCTATACTACTAGTGTAACCCCTTATTATTATTAGTCCAACCCCCTTATTGTATTATTGTGCCCATATAGTCCCCATGTTTTTATTACTATGCCCCATAGAAGCCCACTATTGTTATTGTTGTGCCCCTACAATATTATTGTTATGTAGGCTCTGATTGTATTGGGACCCCTTAGACTCATATATATAGAAAGGAAGTTTTTTCATTTGTAACATCCAATAATTGTTAATTTGTGTAATGTAAAGGAGGTTGCCCCCTTGAAGAGGTTTATTTTGAAGTTGTTGATCTATCTTTTCTATCTTTTTGTGAGCTAGTTTCATAACACACACACAAATCTTTGTAGATTGTTCTTTAATATAATGGGTTAAAAGAAATCATCTTTCTTTGGCCAAATTTTCCCGTAACACTTTCTTCTGCAGTTGCCTCAGATGAAATGATGATATTTTGACGCACTTGTATGTGTAAAATGAGGTATCCATTGCCTCATTTTATACATGTCTCATGTGCAACATTGAACCCATTCTTGGGCTCTACAACAACAAGATTGACTTGTTTTATAGTGAACAAGCCTGCATACAAACTTCAAAAATTAATATCTTCACATAGAAAACTCAAATTTTAATGGATTTTTATGTATCTGTTTCACCTTAGCATCCTCTATCATCTCCATCCACGACATGTCATATTCTTTACATGGTTTTTGGCCCCAACACTTATGGGTACAAAACCCCAAGCTTATGTTTCAAGCCCAAAAAATAATTTTGTGTTCCAAATCCTCCAAAACCCTCAAACCTAGGGTTTGGAGTACCTCCCAAGATACAAATCTAAACACAAGAGGGTCCTACTAGACTATTTGACTAGGACTTCTCCTAGGCACTGGCGCTACTGGCCAGTGAGGATGACCACACATTTATATTTTTTCCATTTCCATACATTGGTATTAATTAGAGACAGTGTCGCAACATCCTCTTCACATTGGATGAGCTTGCATATGATAGAGGTAATATTAGTGTTTTCCTTAAATTAATCTAGTTTCATTTTATTGTCTTAATTAATTAGAGTAAAATTTATTCTAACATGTTCTTTAACTTGTTTTATTAAATTGTTTAATGAAATTTTCTAATTATTGTTGTGTACTATATATTTTGTAGACATCGACATATTCCTTGCAGGGGACATGCCACCTCCCCCACCAAAGGGAGTAGATGAGGAGGTGGGCAAGGCCCAAGAGGGTGAGGCACATACTCAGCGGAGCATGGGAATCCAGACCTATAGGGTTGGTCTGAGGTTTTGAATGGAATAGTGTGACAAATTTTCCAGATTTTTGGTTGACGAGGGAGTCCTCCATGTGATAACTCAAGAGATCGGCATAGATCCTAGTGTTTGCTTAGTGCGTCCTAAACTAGGTTTAGAGTTAAGTTTTCCAAACAAATCCCTACACTACTAGCCCTTTCGGCTTTAGCCTTTGGAGCGCAGACTGAAGTCTCACCCGAAGCAGTATGGGGGGATGCTGGAACCAAGTTTCTGCACTCATAGATGAGCGTGATGTCCTTTTATGCCCTAAACTACCTTCACGCAGATCAATAAGCCCTGAGGGCTTATCGATATATCTTCTTTTAATCAAATTCTATACCTCCATGAAAGTCTACGATTGTCTTTTACAGTCCCTAAACATGTGAATCAACCCTTTACGTGCTTTTGTAACTACCCTTAAGTCTGTATTTGCCCAGATCAGCTTAAGTGTTGATAATATTAACATGCAATAAGATATTCCTCAGGTAAACAATTATTATTACTTGTGTTCATATGGCAATGAAAACCATGTAAAATCGTGCATCATTACAGTGATAATTCATAAAACCATCATCCATCCTAGCGTAAAAGAGAATTCATTCATAGCAGAAATAGATAGACAAAACACAGATATTTCCAGAATAATCTCTTTATTAATGCTTTTGTTCTTCTTATAGACTCAAGGCTTCCCTGAACACTCAGCTGTAGGGGTCAATGTACTTAGCTGTGGACTCTACTCTAGACCTCTACGCACACAGCTTCAAAGCCTCTCTTCTACTCTAAGACATCTTTGCTCTTACTTCTAATGACCCATTACATCTTCATTCTTTGTTACTATCTATGCCTTAGACTCTCTAAGACTCTCCCTTTTATACAATCCAATGGTCCGTGGACCATGGGTAGGTCTATACAAGCCGACACAACTTACATAATAGAAGGGTAAAACCATTTATGACACTTTACAATCTACACGCTCCGCGACCACATTTTAAGGAGACTTTAAATTCTTTAAAACAAAACTTGGGATTTTTGCCCCAAAACTTGGGCTTTTGCCCCAAAATTGACCCTAGGGGACCCTGTCCCAACAGGTCCCCAACACAAATATCGTGACTCGCCCCTGAGTCACTCTGCTGGCACGAATATCTTACTAGGATACCTACCAGTTTGACCTGTGCCACTACTACCTCAACCATGCTCTATGTGGCAACTTGCTTGATCTAATCCGCTAGCTGCTCCATTGTTGGTCTTGAACTCTCTTCCTTTATCTTATGTTATGTCCTTTGTAGGCCCGCCAGCTTCTCTTCAATGGTCTCAAATATAACATAGGTCTCATCCAGCTAAGGCCCCAATCTAGCCTTGAGGATCGCCTCTTTCCTTTGTGTTTCCTCCACCTATTCGAACAACTGCTTTGCCTCATGTAGCTTAGCCAATTGTTGTGATATAGTGATGGTGTATGCCATCCCTCTTGCTTCATCATACCACCGCTGTAATTCATGGGCTTCTGTATTCAACCTCTACAGGTTAGGATCCTCCTGTAGTGTTGTGACTGCCTCCATGGATTTCTCAAAGAGCACGGTGCAGTCCGCTAATGTGGCATCTACTGCTGCAACTCCATCCTTTATAGCTACCTCGTGTTGTTCTCTAACCTCTGGTGGAGTTGAAGGTTGTGACTTCAACTCGAGCTCTATTATCTTTAGATTCAGTTTGAACTGAACCTTGGGGACTTATGTTGTTGCGTCACGCACACCTACAACCAACTTCCTAATCTTGGCCTCCAACAACGTTGCTTCTGGTATATGAAGTTCTAGAATAGTTCTGCATGCTTCGGCTACCACAACTATGGTTTGGTCATTTTTCTCTTGAACCTTCTTCCATGCTTCTGGCGATGTCATATTCTCAATGAACATCTGTTCGTTTTTGACCTTGTACTCACTGATCATGCTCAACAAGCACTGCACTCGGGCCTGAATTTCTGCAATCACACCTGCTTGCAATGTGCGAAGGAATTCACTAGGGAGCGTGGCCAAGCTCAGACCAATATTACTCAAAGTGTTGATAGTAGCCTTGTTAGCATCCACCCCCGTGCTTAGGGCTTCATCAGGCAACGTGACTTCTTGGAGATCCAAGGATCAAACCAACTCTGCTACTTGAGTGGTCCCCGATGCCAAACTAGTTGATGCCATGTTGCTCTGCCCTCCACCTGCCTAGAGTCTATTTGTTTGGATCTATAGCTCACGCAGACCTGAATGTATGGTGACCAGTTCTTAATTCTACTACTGCTCAAATTGTTGCTGCAATTTTTCCATTGTGTCCCACACCTTATCGCCAATATCATCCAGGTCGCCTTCTATCAAGGTAATTGGATGTAGTGATGCCTTGGAGGCCTTTGTCTTTTTGCATGGTCCTTCCTTCTCCTGATGCCTATACCACTTCACCTAGAAGGGAGTGCTTTCTTGTTGGTCTCCACTACCTTGCTTTGACCCCTATTCTTCCTTCGTTTGTGGTGAAGGAGATTTCTGATTCCTTTTGGAGCTACGCTCTTCCAGCTCAGCTTTGTCTTTTGTGGTGCGCTCCACTTCTGCTCAGGCCTTCTCTTTAGTCTCCTTGTTCCTCTTCTCAGCCAACAACTGTACCTTTTGTCTAGCTACTTCCTTTTTTTTTCTCCGCGGACTGCTAGTCCTGATAACCTCATCGGATGGAACGTGCTACTCTGTTGGCCAATGCTTGATGACTTCTATAATCGTGTCATCCGTGGCTAGGTAAGGTAAGTCAAACCATTTCTGGTTGAGGTCCTTGCACGCCCAAATGTAAACATGGTGGAATTGTAACCTGAAATCTATGTACCCCGACAACTACTCGAACACGGTCGATGAGAACCATGGCTTCTGGTTGATGGCCATGTGAATACTCACCTCCATCAACACCCAGAAGACTTTGCCTTCCATCACCCGCACAACATATTTCGTGGCCCAAAGAGACATGAACTTTACTGCTTCTGGTAAATCCTTTTCCATAGGAGGAAATTGGTTATCCTTTGGCAAGTCCCACATGACCAGCACTATTGAGAGCAGCAGCCATGAATAGTGAAAATTCTTACTCTTGTTTTGTGCATCTTTGTAGTTTGTGAGGAACTTGCTACACAGGTAGCTCACCCAGTTGAAGTGTATGCCTTTCGTGCATTGAGTCAACAAAGAAACTACTGGTGTTGGAAACTCATCCGTGTGACACTTTCTCATCACCTTGCCAGCTAGAATTTGCATGGAAATCTTGACCGTAGGGTCGGTACTGCTGGGAATTGAATACATGTGTAGCTTTTTGACAAGCTTAAACTTGTCCTTCATCTTCATAGCGAAGTCGTGCTTGCTCCTCTTTCCACCAAACGCCTTGGCCAAATTTAGCCCAGAGTGCAGCAATAATGAGATCTTGTGGATCAACATGTCAGTTATGGGGATTGGCTCTGTTAGTGTCAGTATCTGCAGACTTCCATCAGAGATGAAAATTCACTCTTTGCATATGCATTTTAGGAGTCCCATGCTGAAATTTTTGCATCATTCTAGTAGGTCATGATATACTGATCCACTGATGGTTTTTTTCTCTTCAGAAAATCTTTCCCTCATAGACGATACTTACTGATCCTTCTTTATATTGTCTTCAGTCAGAGTTTCATAATTAATCTGCAGTTCATTTCATTAGGTCATAGGGCATGATTTCATTAGGTCTAGGGTTTCATCACCAAGGTTGAGAAACTGATTTCAAACTGTAAATAAAGGTTAGCAAGGGTATGAGGATGATCAAGAAATCAAGCATGATGGCTTGTAAGACATAGCTGCTGAAATTATTATCTTTTAAACCTAATGTAATTTTCACCTCAAAACATGTTTTTGAGGTGAAAAGAGAGTATTTTAGTTCATTTTGTATTTCATATGTAATTTTAAGTTCTTATATGTAATAAGTGATCTCAGATGCATCAGATCATTTCTCCTTGTTGCAAGACCGAAAAATGCAGCAAAACTCAAGTCAAGTTGAGCATTTATTCACCTGCAAAGATACAAGAAGAAAAGGCATTAAAACAGAGTTTTGAAGAAGAACTAGAAACATTGAAAAAGTGGGATTTTCAAGTGAAAAATTAAAATCTTCTTCTATTTAAACACTCATACTTCATTTTCAAATTCATTATCTTCATTTTCCAAACATGAAAGTGAAAAGGATAAGGAATGAATTCATGTTTGAGTGAATTTGAGCAAAAAAGCTCAGCGCTGCACATTTGGTTGAAAGGCGATGCGCTTTTGGCCGAGACAGACAGGTGCTACACTTATAGAGGAAGGTGCTGTGATTTTCACCCGGCACTGCACTTTTCCTCATTTTTTCCAAAGCAAATTTGAATGGGCACTGCGATTTTGTCATGGTGCTACGCTTCTGAGCGAAGGCACTACGCTTTTCCTAGAAGTGGCCAAAACCTCCAAAGCTTCCAAAAGACCACAAATTTTCTTTTCTCTCCTTTATACAAGTAAGTACAGGTCCTTCATCTTGGTTTTGGGTTGCTAAATCTAGTTTGCAAGCATTATTGGTCATTTGTAATCTTGAAACCCTAGAATTCTCCCTAATTCTACCTAAACCCTAACTCCTTCCTACTCCTCTCAACACCCAGCCCTACAGTCCTAAAATCACCCTATCCCCTTTCCCTCTTTCCCACTTTTCCTTCACATTCCCTTTGTCTCTCTTTCCCAAGAGCTCAAGGCACAAAACCCTCCTTCTCATTTCCATTCATTTCCCATTTTCCATCCCCTCATTTCTCCCTTGCAAACATGGACCTGGAAGACCAAGATTATGAGGAGGAGAACACAGCCAGTGATACCTCAGCTGATGGAGCCATGCAACCAAGAAAACCACACAAGGGAGGCAGGATTATCAGAGAAGAGCCATCAAACCTTAGGGAATTGCAAGCCTTAGAGTTGGATGTCACATGCTTCAGGTACCTTGGCTGCTATGAATTCTGTGAACAGGTTGAGAGAGTGCAATATCACCCAGAGCTCACTAGGCTTTTTGCAGCACATCTTCATGACAACAAGGTGACTCTTGCTGGGGTAACTTTCACCATTTCATCTTCTATTATTGCAAATGATACCAAGATTCCTAATGTAGGGGAAAAGTGGTTCAAGTGCCAGGATCTAGATGAGTACTATTATGAACCTTATATCAAACCCCAATACAGAAATTAGGTGAAGAGATTGTTTCCTTTCAAGTTTCTTGAGAACAAGTATGTCCCCATGATGAAAATCATGATGAAGTATTTCACTTGTGTGGGTCGGTTCTCCAAGCTATATACTTATCATATCAGTCTCTTCATGCATTTTACCAAGGTGAGGATGTTAAACATCCCTTATTACTTGTTCAAGAGTATTGAGAAGATGGCTTTTATTGTCCAAAGGAAGCTTTACCCTTATCAGATGAGCAACCTTTATCATTACTCCCTGATCAAGCTCATTGTGCTTCATCATCTCAATCTCCTTAACATCCCTTGGGAGACCTTCATTTCTCATGAGATATTTGGGGGTCCTCAAATTCCTCCACCAGTGCCTCAAGAAGCAGGAGGACCTTCTAGCCCAGCTAAAACAGATGAGGAGGCTAAGGAGACAAGAACTACTGAGGTGCCCATTTTCATGACATATCAGAGAGGCACTAGGAGATTATTTGCAGCAGATAGGTGAGTCTTTTCCCCACTAGATGTGGAAGGGACCTTGCCTTCTTCATCAGCTCATAGGTAAATGATAGCCCCAAAAGATGTGGAAGGGGCTTTGCCTTCTTCTTTAGCACAACAGGTACAGGTGCAGTAGCTTCAAAAAGGAAAGGAAAATATGTTGGATGATGATGAAGAGGAAAGAGCTTTTGACTTGACTAGGCATGATGAGCCGGAGCAGCGTTATACTCATCATGGAGTTGATATCATTGACTTGGAGGCTCAGGATGAAGAAACCATCAAAGACATCATCATACAAGAAAGGGAAGCTCAAGTACAAGCTTTGGCAGACAATTTGGAGAGGGCCAAATATGTCATCACATATTTGGAGCAAGAAAACAAGCAATTGAGTGACAAACAAGTCCTCATGGAGCTAGAAATGCTCAAGATGAAACGACAAAGTGGCAAAGAGGCACAAGTCACTTTGACCCCTATTGAGCAGGAGATTGAAAATGATAGGGAGACTTGGCTTGAAAGAGTCAACCTACACCTTGATAAGCTACTATGAAAAGCCAACAGAGATAATCAAATGGTGAGACACTTGGCCTACCATTAAAGGACCTGAAACAAGATTTGCAATATGAGGGTCAAGAGAATGAAAGCTAGGCTAAGGTGGGCCTTGAAAGGAAAGAAAGAGGAGGAAAAAATCAGAATGTTGGTTGAAGCCTCCTTGGCTCATCAAAGCACATGATGGTGGTGCTTCACAAAAATTTTTGGCAAGTTTTGAACAAATTTTGTCATTTGCAATTTTCAATTTCATTACATAGAAAAACTGCCTAAAAGTGCAGCGTCGCTGCACTTTTCCTAGGGGCACCCATTGAAAAAAGGGCTTGCATTTTTGGATTTAGAGTGATGAGGACATGCACCCTACCAAGTGTCAAAAGTTATGGGGCATAACTGGTCCACCAAAAGGTCAAAAAACACCCTAAAAATGACCTTTCTGCCACTTTTTGGACACAAAGAAGAAGTCTTGGAAGAATCAAGGTTTGAGGGGTCAAATGAGCTCCAATTGTAGAAGTTATAGGTGTTTTGGAAAGTAGACTTGAATACCTTTCCAATGAGCTATCATGGGCTCAATTTGTATGCTGGGAAGGTCTCCAGACGAGACCTGAAATTGCCGTTGCGCTTTTGCCCAATGGTGTTGTGCTTTTCATAGTTGTTGCTCAGGGTTGCTATTTTTCTAGTTTTTTACTATAATCATGGATCCTCTCTCATGGTGGATGACTTACCTATGTAAATTATGTCATGGCTTATAAATATGATGGATAAATAGTAATATAAGGTAGATTCATTGCTTAGGAGTTAGTTTGAGCCAAAATGAATCAGTTTTTCACTTTTAGAGGCAAGTTGTTAATGACACCTATATTCATGTTTCTTGTTCAGTATTAGTTAGATTAGCTCCTCATCTTGGGGATTCAACCCCTGAGGATGGGAGGAGGTTGAAATAATGTCTATATATTCTTCTTCTTTCTCCTTGTAAGAGGTTGGACTCAGTTGGATGCTCAGAGCTTGATTATACATCATTGTAAGCAGTTTGGCAAGGAGATTAATAAGATTTGCAACTATTTCTATGGGAACCCTGTGATATGGAGTTTTAGTACAGTTTATTCTTTTGTGATCATTTTTTTACATGTTTTATGTATGCCATCATTCATTTCATTGCTTCTAGTTGAATGTTTTCAAGTTTGATAGGTAGAATCCATTGTATCAGTGCTCTGCTTTGGGAAATCATTCAACATTTCATGTTATCTACTATTTAAGAAGGATCCATGATTGTCACATGCCTTTCTTAGCTCCTCATTAGTCTTAAACACATCACATCATCAATCCTAAAGTGCTAAAGCCTTTTCCTACCTTGCCCCATAGAACACCCTGCATTTCTGACCTAATTTCCCAGATCTAAACTACCTAGCTCCTCCTAATCTGGCAAAAAACCAACAAAATTCAATCAAAACCTTCGAGCTACTATACCTGGTGTTATAAAAAAATCCAATCCCTGATAGGCTGCTAATCAGGTAGACCTTGAGTAACTATTTCAAACCAACTTTTGGCTGAGGCTTAACCTCCCCAACCTGAGAGGTCTCTCTCACAAGATTAAAGATTTTTGATAATGAACTAGATGGCTAACTCTATGAAACAAGTGAAGAAATATGAATGGTTGAACATGATCAGTAAGCATCCATTTGGCTTATGGAGTTAAGAAATTCTTTAGTATGACAATAAAATTACCTTTACATGGAAGTCAGGGCATCTAGAATTCAACATATGAAGGGTACATCAGTGGCATAAAGGAAAACACAGTCTACAAATGTGTGAAGGAAGTTAGAGCATAACCAATGAATTCTAAGTATCATACATTCATAATACTGCAAATAAGGAGATAAGGACAAACATAAACAAGCCACCATTGCACCATTGAACTCTTTCTAAATCCTCAGAAGTAAAGCCAAAGTTTGCATTCATAAAAACATAATCTTCTACAATGGCACAATGAGTCTTTCTCTGAAAATTTCCAACCTTTTGTAAATTAGATCTTCTTCTATATATAGAGCCTTTTACATAACTGAGATTCCTCCTCCAGAATGAGGGGAATTCAGATTCATCCTACTATGACACCTTTTGATACTTAAAACTAACTATTAAATGCAAATGACACCTAACTAGCAGTCCTAGAGACCTAATACAACTAGGAGTGTAACTCCTTATCATGATTACAAAAACCTTATCTAAGAATTTAAAGAATTTTTGACAACTTTCAACCTCAAGAAGTTGAATTTGATGAAGCCTCCCACGTGGTCATCTGACTATTGAAGACAAACCCTAGAAATTAGGGAACATGTTTCCCTGTTTTTAGGTTTAGGATCCCTGAAAATGGCACGTGGGACAGATCCTCATCCATGATACATTTTTAAAAACTGAAGGAGTTTTACGTATTCCATGCTTTCTAGAACAAAAACCTCTCTTGGTTTTTTAAAACACTTCTCCAGCTGTCCAAAATCTGTCCTCGAAAAACACGTGTCAAACAGGAAAAATCCGTTCTCTGAAATTTGGGTTTCAAAGAAATATTATTATCTCCCAACTGAAAACACTTATGAAGAAAGTGAGATAGGTTATTGTATCTGGAGAGTTTATAAAGAGAAACCTCCTTCATAATTCCAAAATACTTTTACCTGTGACCAAAAACTGATCTTGAAAAAGACTACTAAAACCAGAAGACAAAGCTTGACTTTCGGCAGTTTCGTAGCGCAAGTTTAACCATAAATTCCTCCCACCTCTGAACGAATTTGAAGAAAATTAAAGAGGTTTTTGTATTTTGGTATGTTAGGAAGAAAAGTGTTTTTCAATTTTCAAAATTGAGTTCTCAGCTACTCAGGACCCCTTCTGGAAGTTGACTAGTAAACGCAGAAAGAAGAGTTTTTAATGCTGAAACAAGCCTTTTCAGGGGTTTCATAGCGCGCTACGAAAACTCCTAGTTCAGTGATTTCGTAGCTAGTTTCAAAATTTCTCCAAAATGATGTGAGACGTGACTTCTAAACACCTGGTGAGGCTTCTAGGACATGGAATGAGGCTATCAAACATTATTTGGAAAAGAGATATGACCTTAAAAGACTTCCAACCTTATGAGCTAACCCTTAAAGCATGAAATGACCTAGAGACCCTTTAACACCATGACTAGAAGAAGGGTTTGTAAATTAGAATGACTCTAATTGTAATGAGATGAATCAAAACTTATAAGACTATGACTAAAAACAAGGCAACTTTCCAAAGCTTAGAGACAAAGATTTTTGGGTGATAACACCTAGCCTAAAATCCTTTACCTGATCTAGTAATCTTGACTGAGATCCTTACGGAGAGAGCCCTCTCCCAGCCTAGTAGGGAAAGCTACCAGGCTAAGCTTGGTTTTTGGTTACCCTGGGATTGCCTCCCTTCAGCCTGAGGTCAATCTAGGTGATAACATAGTGGTGACCATACTTGGGAATCTCAAAGACTAATCTCCTCGGTAATATCTTTCATATAAATTCTTTAACTTTGGATGATGAGTTTTAGAATTTAATAGGCTGAAATAGAAAGTTGTAAAGAAATATAGAAACTTCGAAATTTGAGCACATTGGCTTCAAGAAAATACACTAGGGCCAATCCTGATCCCAATCCCACCCCAGTAGTGGATAATCCATATTTGATTTCAAGAAGAGTCAAAAGACAAGAAAGTTCAGTCAGCTTGACCCCTTTGATTAAAGTAGGTTCCTGCCTAGATGAGTGGTTGTTCTTAGAATATATCTCTTTTGATTTTTTTTTTGACCTTTCTCTATTTAGGATCAAATCTGAAAGTGCACTTGACGATATAGTTCTAGACCCAGAATTTATTGCATATCTTGAAATTCAAAAGGCAAACTGGTCAATTGACGAATATATCCTAAATTCTCCTCAATCATCCATCACTGCTGCTAAGATCCCTGAGCTTTCTGAATCGACATCCACTACCCTCAGTTCATCATTATTCCCATCAATCTCTGAAGTTCATTCCCAACTTCAGTTTATACCTACCCTTCCCCTTCAACCTATCATATCCTATCAAACACCTATTACCCCTACTTCTCCCTCAACCACTCCATTAAACCCTAGTGGTCCAACCGTTGTTTCAAATCCACCTCGAGTCATGGCTGCTCGGTATGCACCCCTTGTTTTACCTCAGAATCTTGGTGATATACCCGCTAATTACCAAAGTAAAATACCTCTTTTTGATGCCACTCAAAACATTACAGCTCAGCAACATGTTGATAGAATGAATGACTTCTTTGACCTTCATGAGGTAGAGGTAGAAAATGTGACTATGAGATTGTTTGTTCAAAGCTTTGGAGGTGAAGTTTGAAAATGGTTCAGAGCTTTACCCGTACCCTCTATCACCACTTTGCCAGTCCTGCATAGGCAATTCCTGGATCAGTGGGAGGTAAAGAAGAACCCTCTCCAAAATTTTTCTGAGTATGAAAATATCAAAAGGAATGCTGCTAAAAGTGTGCAAGATTATTTTGTGAGGTTTAATGAAGTATATAATTCTATTCCAGTCAAAATTAAACCACCAGAGGGGTTAGCCTTGCTCAAGTTTCCAGACAGTTTCGATGCTGATATGGCATATCAGTTACGGGAACGTGATCCCACCACACTAGAAGACATGTAGAAGAACGTTGCAAGTGTAGAAGCAAATCTATTGGAAAATGTAGCAAGAATGAGATCTGAAAATAGAGTGACCATAAAAGAGGAAGCATCTTCTTCAGATGCTAAGATGGATACTTTGATCCGAACAGTGGAGAAGATGGTTGATTGGTTGACCATTACAGATAGACCTGAACCACCAATCAGAAAACCTATATTGTCTGCCGACAAGGCAATATGACCATAACGAGGGGAGCGAATATCAAGAACTTAGCCTTATATCCTCCAGCACAGCCAAGTGTCACAATGATCAAAACTAATAAGCACCCTGTATCATACCTTACTGACAACATTAGATCTCCATTAACTATACAAGAGGCACTTGATTTTAAAGATCAGACAGAGGATGATGCCATTAATAAATTTATTAGTCAAACTGAATCCAAATCCCGCACACAGTGTCACATGATAGAGGTAGCATTCGATAACGAATTAGAAGAATATCCTCTTAAAGATACACATGATCAAACGATACCTGTTACCTCTGTTGCAAATAGTAAAATTGTGGAAATCGAACCGGGAAAAACCTTAAACATTAATGCCAACCTCACCTCCGAACAAGAAACGAAGCTCATCCACCTGTTGAGGAAATATAAAGAAGAATTTGCATGGGACTATCCTGATATGAAAGGAATTGACCCTCAATTATGTACCCACCACATTTACATAGAAAAAGATGCGAGACCTGTTTGCCAGCCTCAGAGGAGACTTAATCCTCATCTAAAAGATGTGGTAAAAGCTGAACTTCAAAAACTTTTAGATGTCAACTTCATCTATCCTATCTCCGATAGTAAATGGGTCTCTCCGCTTGTGGTGGTACCAAAAAAGAATGGGAAATGGAGAATTTGTGTGGACTACAGAGAACTAAATAAAGCAACACAAAAAGACCACTTCCCTCTCCCATTCATCGACCAAGTATTAGACACTTTGGCAGGAAAGAAATTTTTTTCTTTCCTGGATGGCTTCAGTGGATACAATCAGATCCAGATTGCCCCTGAAGGCCAAGACAAAACCACTTTTACTTGTCCTTGGGGAACATTTGCCTATAGAGTTCTACCTTTTGGCTTATGCAATGCTCCAGCCACATTCCAAAGGGCTATCCTCAGCATTTTTGTAGACTTAATAAATGAAGGACTTGAAGTATACATGGATGACTTTACACCATATGGAGACAATTTCGATCCAGCATTGGATACACTAGAAAAAGTCCTACAACGCTGCATTGCTACTAGGCTTTGTTTAAGCCATGAAAAATTCTATATGATGATGACTGAAGGACTTATTCTCGGACACTATATTTCAGCAGTTGGCATTTAGGTAGACCCAGCCAAAATCCAAATAATTTTTCTTATTCCCACTCCTACCACTCAAACGGAGGTATGCAGTTTTCTTGGATTTTCTGGTTATTATAGGAGGTTTATAGAACATTTTTCGCATATTGCTGCACCTTTGTATGCACTAGCTGGTAACATTGATTTTATCTGGACAGAAAAATGTGAACGCGCTTTCTAGGATCAAAATAAGCTTGAGTTCACGGCCCCAGTCCTTCGAGGACCAAATTGGCATTTTCCATTTCATATATCATCTGATGCCTCAGATACAGCCATTGGAGCAGTCCTTGGGTAGGAAGAGGATCCTCTAGATCTGATTCAACCTAATTGGACTACCCAGCTGAGCCACCCACTTGAATGCTACAATGTAACAGTGGAAGAAGAAGACAAAGACCCGAGGAATATTAATATCCCAGAGACTGAAGGTCACCGCAAAGTCGAGGGACCACAATTAGAGAACTCAGACATAACCGAGCCGCTCAAAACTAGGCATGTGAACATTGGCACAGAGGCAGAGCCGAAGTTTGCAAAGATTGGAGACTACTGGGATGACTCGACAGTAGATAAGATCGCCGAACTACTCCACAAATATCAAGATTTGTTTCCCACGAAGTTTTTAGATCTGAAAGGGATAATAGGGGACTTGGGTGTCATGAAGATCACCTAAAAACTGGACATGAAACCTGTGAAGCAAAGACCTTACCGCCTCAATCCGAAGTATAAAGAAAATATCCGCTTAGAGTTGGATAAAATGCTTGCAGCAGGTATTATTGAACCATTGGAAGAATCTGATTAGGTGAGCCCAATAGTAGTTTAGGAAAAGAAGCAGAATGATGAAATAAGGATATGTGTAGACCTCAGCAAGTTGAATGATGCCTACGTGCATGATCCTTTCCCACCATCATTCATCGATGAGGTTTTGGATAATGTTGGCAACCAAGAATCATATTCGTTTACTGATGAGTTCTCAGGGTACCATCAGATCAAGATCACACCGAAGGATAGAAGTAAGAAGACCTTCGTGACCAAGTTGGGATGCTTTCAATACAATGTAATGAATTTTGGGATGAAGAATGCACCAACAATATTTTTGCACGTAGTCATTGCGGCATTCAAGGACTTCATTCATAAATTCTGTAGGTATATTTTGATGATTGAACAGTGTCTGGATTGGCAAAGCGTCATGTAGCAAGTCTACGCTTGATGCTAGATACATGTTAGAGGTACCAAGTCACGCTGAATCTTAAGAAATGTTTGTTTTGTGTCCCTTTTGGGATCTTGCTAAGTCATGTGGTATGTAGACAAGGCTTGATGGTAGACCCTACGAAGATCGTAGTCATAATCAATTTGGAGGCACCAAGGAGTGTGAAACAGTTACACGCAATGTTGGGGCATATGGGATACTATCATAAATTCATCAAGAGCTATGCCTAGATCATTGTGTTGATGGAAAAATTGTTAAACAAGGATGTTATGTTCTATTGGAATGAAGAATGTCAGAAGATCTTAGATGTGCTAAAAGAGAAAATGGTCACCACGTCGATCCTAGTCTTCCCGTATTGGAAGAAGGAATTTCATGTGCATGTGAACACGTCATGTATTGCGCTGGGAGAAGTACTAACATAGGTCGGTGAAGGGGACTTAGATCATCCTATAGCATTCACAAGTAGGAAGCTGTCCAAAGCTGAGAAAAATTATTCCAGGACAGAGTGTGAAGGATTAGCTATGGTGTACGCACTCTAGAAGTTTAGGAATTATCTATTGGGCAGACATTTTAAGATGTATAAAGACCATTTTGCATTCAAATACTTGGTCAAAAATCCTCTATTGGGGGTGGGGGGGAATATGCAGATGGCTATTTTTGTTCCAAGAATATGATTTTGAAGTCATTATGAAACTAGGACGATTGAATGCAGGACTAGATCATCTGCCGTACATTGAAACTAGAGAAGAGCCTACTAATTTGGAGGAAGGACTGCCTGATGCGTAGCTCTTTGCAGTGTGCATCATAGACAGTCACTTTGAAGATGTTATACATTTCCTAATGACAGGAATGGCTCTGGAAGGATATACAAGTCAACAAAAGATGGAACTGGTGGTGTGCGCGGTAGACTTTTCTGTCATTGTAGGACACTTGTATTAAATGGGATCAGATGAAGTACTGTGACATTATGTTCCAGAATTTGAACGAAACAACATCCTCACTAAAGCTCATGGAGAAGCCATAGGAGGACATTATGCGAGCAAAGCAACAACGCGGAAGATTTTACGCGCTGGATTGCAGTGGACGATGCTGCATAAGGATTCAAAGGTGTATTGTAGGGCATGTGATGCATGCCAAAGGACTGGCAGAACCTTGCAGAGGGATGAGCTGCCAATGAATCTACAGATATCATTATAGCCCTTTGAGAAGTGGGTGGTTGACTTTGAGGGACCAATTCATCCTCTAGGAAAGAAGACGAGTGTGCGGTACATCATCACCACGACTGAGTACTTAACTAGATGGGTGGAGGCACAGCCTATGAAGGACTATACAAGTGCAAAAGCCACAAAATTCATTTTTGAGTATGTACTGACAAGGTTTTGGTGTCCAAATATTTTTATGAGTGATCGTGGTACACATTTTGTTAATGAAACAATCAGCGTGTTGACGGATGAATTTCAGGTTTACCATCAGAAAAGTACACCTTATCACCCGCAGGCTAATGAGATGGTGGAATCATTTAATAAAATATTGGAGGGCGTGCTAACAAAGGTTTGCAATTCTCAAAGAAATGACTAGGATGTGTGCATACCCGCGGTGCTATGGGCTTATAAAATGACTTGCAATAAATTGACTGGACAAATGCCATTCAGGTTGGTTTATGGCATAGAAGCTCTGATGCTGATGGATTGCATTGTACCTAGTCTTCCCATAGTGGCATTCATAGGAATGGTAGATTTCGAAGCCCTGGAGGAGAGGCTTGTGCAGTTAACAGAGCTTGAAGAGGGTATATTTCTAGTTGGATTCCATCAACAAGTTCAAAAGGAGCGCGAAAAGGCATGGCACGATCAGCACATCAAACTACACACCTTCAAGGTAAATGATTTAGTTTTATTCTATGACAACAAGTTTGACAAATTTTCAGGAAAATTTAGGATGCATTGGCTAGGGACATGTGTCATCAAGGAGATTACCAACGGTGGAGTAGTTCAGTTGGTAAAATTAAATGGAGAACCATTCCCAAGAAAGGTGAATAGCAGCCGGTTGAAGCCATACACCGGCGATCTTGCTAGATGACTACATGATGGAAACACAGCCTTAGTGCTCTAGGAAGCTGAAAGGAGGCATGAGACTATAAACTACATTGCTCAGGTTGTGGAGTTACACAATTGGGCAACTATGCAGAATGAAGGAATGTCACAGTGATAGTAGAAATGTGTGGGGAGCTACGCTATCGAAGAAGGGACCGCGCAAGGCAGCTAAAAAGGGATCGTTATGGTCACTGTTCATGATTTGACAATGAAAAAACAGCCAAATAGAGTGGGGCGAGCACATTTAAGTCGGAATTTAAGGACAAGATATTTGAAAATCTGTCACCAATCTAGCATTTATGAATGAATTTTGGGGGGAATGATTGGATTTGAATTCGAAAATGCCTATAAATTACAGATGGCTACCCAACAAAAAACACTTGGCATTTTGAGAATTGAGGTGTTGAGCTCTCAGGCATGTATTAACCGTGATAACTTTGAAGCTTTGATAGCGAGTTCAATGTTTGAGAGGTTGTCGAAGGAAACACATGATTTTTTGACTAGCATCATGTCAGTGCCCACAGAAACCGTGAGTGCTGGAGAAGCAATGGCAGCTGAGGGAGATGCCCCAGAGGTAGAAATGGAAGCTGAGGAAGCTACCCCGGAGATAGCCAATGTCGAAGTACCTCTAGAGGTACCCAAATATCCGAGGTCACCCAGGCCGAAGCCTACTCCGACCAAAGAGGGTTCAAAAACAAAGAAAGATAATCAGAAAGCGACACCGTCGGTGCACGCGTCACCCAAAAAACACCTACAGAAGAAAAAGCCCATCGCATGGGAGAATGGCAATGTAGTTGACATGGAACTTGAGGAAGACAGTGAAGAAATCAATATGGGTGGGGAAGACATTGACATGGGGGTAGAGGATGTTGACGTAAGGGTTCGACCCTATCTCTAAACTACTCGAATACATTCCTCTGCACCAAGGCAAGGCAAAGGTCCGAAAGGACATTAATGAGAGAAAAGTCACACTGCATACACCATTTCTGCTGGGCAAGATTTCATTTGAAGGACTACGCATGGTGCGTGTTCCCCATTTAACGCTGGAGGATTGGGATTTGACCGATATGGAGTGCTTTCCCCACTTAGCAACCGATCAATTCATGTATCGTGTCTTCTATAAGGACTTTGGTGTGATAGTGTTGGAGCCAAGGAAGTGGATAAAAGGGGCGGACAAGGTAGGACTGCTAAACATGCTATGGGTGCCACATTACAACCCCATGCCCATAAACATGATAGTGATCAAACAGCTACTATGCTTGGTACACGATGGGTGCATGTGGTTAGCTGAACCAATACCGATCACTGACATGTTGATCCATAGGATCACTTGGCTTCTGCATTCAGGATTAAATCTGGCCATGGCATTTGATGGAAAGATAGGTGAGCACGACCTCACCAAGAAAATGAAGGACTAATTTAAGCTCGTCAAGAAGCCGTGTGGCTACTCCATTTCTAGTGTAACTGACCCCATGGTCAAAGTAGCCACCTAGATCCTAGCTGGGAAAATTATGAGGAAGTGTCGCACAGATGAAGTGTCAGCACTGGTCATATCATTAGTGGCCCATTGCGCGGAGGGAATACAATTCAACTGGGCATGCTACCTCTGTAGCGAGTTCCTCGTGAACTGCAAAGAGGTGCAGGATGAAAGAAAAACTTTTCATTATGCATGGATGCTACTATCGATAGTACTGGTCACATGGGAGTTACCAGAGGATAGTCAGTTTCCTCTAGTCATGTAGGATTTATCAGAAGAAATGAAGTTCGCTTCGCTCTTGGCCACCAAGGACCCAAAAAGGGTTAAGGATAGCAAGATATTTTGGATCTTGATGGAGATGAGTATCAACATAGCCATCAACCACAAACCATGGTTATCATCGACTGTCTCCGAACAATTAGCAGGGTATGTGGACTTCAAGGCAGACTTCCACTATGTCTCCATGTGAGCATGGAAGGACCCTGATCAAAAGTGGTATGACCTTCCATACCTAGCCACAAATGATGCAATCACGGTGGTCCTTGACCACTGGCCAATAGAGTGGTGCACATCTTCAGACTTGACAGCTGGGTCTAGCAAGTGTGCACCAAAGCGTAAGAAGGAAGAGGCCAAACTAAAGATGGAACAGTTGGCCGAAAATAGGAAGAAAGAGGCTGAGGACAAAGCGAAAGCGAAGCGTGCTGCCAAAAAGCAGACAGAAGGGCAAGAAGAAGAGGAGGAGCACGAGTCTAACAAGAGTAAAAAATCTACTTCCCCGGAGATAGAAGAGGAAGAGCAGTGATCCGAATAGGGAGGAGAAGTCCCGGAGACCACTCCATTCCAAGTTAAGCGCAATAGGGAGCTGGAGAAAGTGCTGCTGCGAAAGAAGTCCAAGGCCAACAAAACATTCCTCGACCCAATCACCTTGACAGAAAGTGATTTGAATGACAATGGCGATGTGGTGAGGGATGCGACCATGGAACTGCAGCAGCAGTTTGAGCAACATCAGTAACAGGCCTTGGGTGCCATTCAAATAGGCTTACGTGAGCTACAAATCTAGGTGTCACAGGTACAAACCACTGGGGGACAAAGCAGTGTGGCCTCAACTAGTTTGGCACCTAGAACATTAGAGGCAGTAGAAATGGTGCACACGCTGGATCCTCGGGCCATAGATTTGCCAGATGGAGCGCTAACTATAGAAGAAGAATCTAATAGGGCCACTGTCAATGCCCTCAAGAGGGTTCGGCTAAATTTGGCCGCAGTTCCAAGTGAAGCACTTCACACCTTGCAAGATGGTGTGATCGTAGAACTTCAGGCTTGGGAACAGTGAGCCCTGAACATTATCAAGGAGAAGAAGGTGAACAATGCTTAGTTGGATGTATAGAAGAATTTTTCCATTGATCTTCCGAAGGCCATCACGGAAAAGAATGAGCACAGGACCAAGGTAGTGGTCGAGGCATGCAGGACTGTTCTAGAGCTGGATAAACCTGAAGATGCACAAGTGGATGTGAGAATTCGGAAGCTTGCTGCTGGAGTGTGCGAAGCAAGAATAGAGCTGGCTAAGGTTCAGTTTGAACTGAACCTTAAAATTACAAAGCTCGATTTGAAGGCCCAGCCTTTGACTCCACCAGAGGTTAAAGAGTAGCGCACGACTGTTGTCAAAGATGCAGTAGCAGTTTTAGTTACCATAGTGAAGGATTGCACTGCGCTCTTCGAGTAATCGCTTGAGGTAGTCACCGGCCTACAAGAGGATCCCAATGTGCAAAGGCTAGAAACAGAGGTGCGGGAGTTGCAGCAGAGATATGATGAGGTTAAAGCGACGGTGCACACTGTCACCATTACACAAAGGTTAGCGAAGCTGTAGGAAGCGAAGACATTATAGGAGGAATTGGATGCAGCTCAGTGCAAGGAGGAAGTACTGAAGGCTAGATTGGGGCCTTGGCTAAAGGAAGCCTATGTACTAAGTACCTCCATTGAAGGGAAATTGACCGGTCTGCAGGTGACAGAGTAGAAAATATAGGCAGAGAGCGCGAGGTGAAGCAAGCGACAACACAGTACACCGTCGAAGTCAAAGTGGTATGGCTGGAGCTGGGAGGTCTTCATGACAAGATCTTCAAGCCAGTAGAGTGACTCGAGGGTGAGTCACCAGAATTGTGTTGGGGACCTATTGGGAACGGGTCCCCTGGGGTCAATTTTGGGGTTAAAAGCCCAAGTTTTGGGGCTAAAGGCCCAATTTTGTATAAAGAAAGTAAAGTCTCCACATTTTATGGTCATAGAACACAAAGATGTAAATAGTCAAAAAGGGTTTTTGCCCTTAGTTTAGATAGTTTGTGTCGGCTTGATGAGATCCTCCCTTAGTCTGCAAACCATGGGATTGTATAAAAAGGGAGTCTTAGAATAGTCTAAGGTAGTTTTTGGTAGGGTTCTAAGTAATTTTTTGGGTCTGTGAGAGTTAAGAGCAAAGAGTCTTAGCGTAGGAAGAGGCTTTGCAGCTGAGTGTGCAGAGGCCTAGGGTAGAAGTCTGTGGCTGAATGTGCGGACCCCTGCAGCTGTGTGTGCAGGGTAGTCAGAGTCTGTACTGGAAATTTGGAATATCAATAAAGAGAAGTATTCTGGAATCACCTATGTATTTTACTTCTGTTAATTACATGCAATTATGCTACGTTGAACATTGGGTTTATGTTTCAATGCTAGTCTGATGCACGAATCTATTTGTTTCTATTTTTTATATGAATGCAAGCAAAGGTATTTGTTTACACAAAGATAATCATAATTACAGGTTAAGACTGTACGAAACTAAGTAATCTGAGTAAATACAGAAGAGTAATTACAGAGGCATGTAAGTGCTTGATTTATCTATTTAGGGTACATGAAGGATAGTCATAGATGTTCGTAGAGAACTCCAGGACGATTAAGAAAAGTACATCGATAAGCCCTAAAGGGCTTCTAGGTCTGCGCAAAGGAAGGGTTAATGTATAAAAACGACATCACAACCATGTTTGGGTGTGGAAAATTGGTTCCTGCATCCCCCCATACTGCTTCGGGTGAGACTTCAGTCCACTCTCCATGGATTGATGCCGAAAGGGCCAGTAGTGTAGGGATTTTCTTAGCTACTTAACAATAAAACTAGGTTAGGGCCCATCAAGCCAACACTCTATATATGTAGAACTTTTTCACTTGGAAAAGGGGGATCGAGAATGTGAGAAAGACCACATTTTGTATGTTTTTTTTAAGTTAATAAGAAGTACAGTTTCATTTTGGTTTCATTCCATCCCTTCATTTTTTTATTTTTTATTTTTATTTTATTTTATGGGTGGTTCAAAAGAACCTTCGGTCAATGGGTGGCGCTATGTCCACTTGAAAAATCTGGGCTGATGCCCCTCAACCTACTGCAAGACCTGACCCCAAGAGCTTTCGGGAATTGACCCTATGACCTCCCATCTGGCGAGGCCCCGACATGACCGATTGAGCTAACCCATGGGGCTCATTCCATCCCTTCATGTTTTTATGTTATTATCATTTTCCATAGCTTGTTTGATTACTTGGAATTCAATGTAATATTGCTCCAACTTCCTTCAAATGTGTTGTGTTTTATTGTAAAAGCTTAATTCACTCCATTTCAAAGCCAAAAATGTCTCAACTTCCTTTAAACAATGTTGTTTTTAATTGAATTTTCTCTTAACATACTCCATGCCCAATGGTGGCAGCCATCACTCTCTTTCCCCTGCAAAAGTCACATAAAAATCTAGAGTTAGCCATCTGAACTTTGAGTTTATTACAATCAATTTCATAAATATTTTGAGAGAACCTTCTCAAATTAGAAGGGCTAACTTCCAATCAAAAGTTGGTTTGAAATAGTTACACTTGGTTGGAGGTTGACACAACCTAGCCTACCTAACCTAGTGATAACAGTACGGATGGAATTTTTCTGAGTTGGGTAGAATTGGGTTAAAAACTGAAAATTTGTCATTTTTTCAAATGAATTACAAGAAAATGATACAAAATTTGAGGAACATTAAAGATTTTTTTTCCAAAAATATATTTTTCTTCAGCCCCATAGGCTTATTTCCAATTAATGACATATGTGCATTCTTAAGCGGCCATTTTCCTAAGACTAGTTTTGTACATTTGCACTATGTTCTTGATAGAAGAATTCAAGAATTTAAGTCATTTGTTTTGAATTTTGACCAAGAGACTTACAAATTGTGCACAAGTGTAAATAAATCATTCATTCAAATATAATCACACAATATTTTCATGTAATTGTATGTTTATGGATTTCATTTTACATCGAATGTCCATCATAGTAAAAATTGTTAAAAGTGCACTTTTCATAGATCCACTTTGAGCAAATGAGAGAAGGTTATAAAAAATAAACATAGGATTGTTCTTTCCCAATATGTGTATCTCTCCCCTTCCCTAATCCATTTACTATAATCATTTAATAACAGGGGATGACTTCCATTTTTATTAAACTAAGGGGACACCTCATGAATACAAGACAATTGTTGGTGCCTTGTTTTTTCCCCAATTCCACTATTCCCCACCTCCATTTTTGTCATTTTTGTACTCCTATACCTACTCTCCTGTCACTTTCATTGTCATAAAACTGTCAAAATATTGACATGAGGTAAAGCATTTCATTTGTATCATTTTTTTGTTTATTGGTTAAGTTTAACTGAATTTAAGTTGTTCCTAACGATCTAACTAATCAATATGATTGAGTGTGAGTATTGCAGCAGTATGAGAAGGTTAAGATCAAGGGAGTGCTTTTCCACAAGCCATGTTCTACCATTTCTATACTTAACAACCACTTCAGGATCGGTACTCAATGCTATAAAGGATGAATAGGCCTCGTGCTTCTAGATGATCGAGCCACCCACAGCTATGATCGAACGAGTTTGATATCTGCCATGATGAAGATCTTCACCATCCTCGTTGAACTAAACCTATGCCAATATTGCGATTAATTAAGGATTCATTATGCTAAGTAGAACAAGGTCGTTCCAGTGATCTGATTTGACAGATTAATTTAGCCAAGTCATTGGACTTGCTATGTATGGTCTATTATTGTTTTAAACTAAAATCGATGCCTATAAAGGCCTGATTTGTAATAGCTAGGGAGTTAGTTAGCTAAAGAGAATATTGTCATTGTATCATCGAAGTATTGTTTCCAGACATATTGTTTATAAATTGAAGACTGTGATTATGGCCATGCATTAAGCTCAGATCGATTCACTTGATGGTTTGTTATGAGTTCGTGAATTAAATGTGTTAATCTTTCTGTTTTTCTGTAAGTAGTTAAGCTTCCCCAGGTGTGGTTGGGCCCACCATCATCTAGGAATAGCTCTGTATTAATTTTTAGGAAGCATAGTTGTGTGTATCAATTCATCATAACTACTTTTCATTTGTTTCTAGTTCGTCTATTAAATCTTTTATACATTGCGTGGAGACTTTCATTGGCTTGGAATGATTTTAGTGTGCTAACCTTGTATGTACTTTCAGACCTTTCAATTTAGAAATATGAATGCATAGTTCTTGTGTGCATCAGAGAGATTTGTGTGCCTACCTTTGATACAAAGTCATACTCTGTTTTCCCAAAACAATGAGTGGTATTTTGTCTTAACTATGCTAATTGTGGTCACATGAAACTCATTCAATTGCGTTGAGAATCGAATACCTGTGATGAGTTGGTCCATTTTTGAAAACGAAGAACACACTCTTTGGATGCTAAAATTGATGTAATTCATTGTTTCAACAAGGTTGATATAGTGTGGGTTTAGTTGTGTAGAATAGGAAGCTTGATTGGTAATGTGCGTTGAGTGAATTTTAGTTAATTCCAAATAGAAATCGCATTGCTTGTTTTTTTTCATTATCAAATCGTTTGATTTTCCTTTAGTCATTTTCATGAATATGTGTCATAGGATCCTTTCTTTACAGATTGTCGATTGGAATAGCTTAAATTATCATAGGATAATTTAGTCTTGTTTCTCGATAGATTCTTAGTTTCTTTAATAAAGTTTGTCGATTGATTTTGAAAGTTCAATTGAGTGATTTAAATTGCAGTGTGATTCCTTTTACCTTGTCTTGAGTGATTGAATGCAGTCATAGAATAAGTTTACATTCCAGCGTTGTAGTCTAGGATTTGATAAATCTAGATACTTTTGGTTGATATCTTATTCCTGTAGTGTTAGCTTGCAAGTAATTTTAAGTAAAATTAGGAAGTTTGTTTTCATTTTAAGAAGCAATGTGACTTGTGTGAGTAGAAGTAACTTGTGTGAGTAGAAGTAACTGTTGGCATTATGACACAGGTTTTGCACTATGAAACAGGTGTTGTCCTTGATGGCAACTCACTCAAATGACAGATCATAGTTCAAGCTCTCAGAATGAAGGAAAAAGAGATATATGTAGGTTCCTCTTAACCAAGTCATGTATACACGCAGGTTTGATGATGAAAAGACGCATATACGTATGCACGCACTTTCATGCAAGGAAAAGCGCGTACATGTGGGAAAACTTATTTTTGGTCCATGGTATTTAGTCCTTGATATTTGGACCTATGGTTTTTGGACCATGGTATCTCATCCGAAGTGTTGAACCCAGGAATTGGGTCCATGGTATTGATTCTCTATGGTTTTGGACCATGGTATTAAGAAAGGCCTAAGACTATAAAAGGGGAAGGAGATCATTAGGCAAAAGCATTCACTCAAGCATTGAATATCTTATGAAGGGAAAGATCTGGAATACTAGTCATTAGGTTATGGTGCATAGCTGGATCTAAATCAAGGAGGAACCTGAGCGCTAGAAGAAGGATAAGTTCTATTGATGGGTCAAGATCTTAAGGCTTGAATAGTAGTATCTTTGTGTGATTTTGATCGGTTATATTTGGCACATGACTTGATCTGTAAATCTAATAATCTTGGTATAACTGATGTCTGAATAAGTGAGAAGGGTAAATTATCTTTTATAGATCTGTACACAGGTTCGGCACATCAGAGGCACTTATACACACTGGTTCAGTAAGTCAAAGCAGCATATACGCTTGTTGGCCTTAATATAGAAGCGTATGCATGCAGGTTCTACATATTGAAGTAGTGTACGTCCCATGAAATATGTTTTAGCTACTTCTGTTTATTGCTATAGTGTTCTAGGTTCAGGATTGGTTTTTGGTTACAGTTAATGTATTCTAGTTACAGCATTCAGAGAAGTAATTGTTTGATTCAGTTTTGGTTGAAGCAAAGGAGATTGGTTGATGCAGATGTATTTGATGATTGATTATTGTTATTGATAGATCCAGTCTGAAAATTTATGAAACATGGTCCCTAGAAGAAAAGAGAAGGTTGTAGCCTTATGTAGGTCAGCACCTACGTATTAGTACATCGGCTGGAGAAGAAGAAGCTGGAGAACAAGAGAAGGTTGTAGCCTTTTGCAAGTAGAATCATGCGTACTAGTATAAGACTACACTAGTACAGAAATATTGTAAAAAGAAGTTTCTTATTAAAAGAAGATAGAGATGAATTGCAGTAGGTGGTTTTCACCCACATTGGGTTTCCACCTATATCTTGTGTCCATGTTTGTGATTATTTGTTCTGTTTTACTGCACCAGTTTACTGTTCCTATGGTTAATGAAGTTCTGATGCACTAATTAAAGATCAATATTTAATTAATCATAAGTTTACTGATATATGTTGGTTGCTTTAGACACAGTAGCATATATACGCAGTTTCCCATAACTGAAGTAGCGTATACAAATCTGATTGTGAAATGAAAAATAATTGACTTGCTAATACCGATTCATCCCCCTCTCAGTATTATTTCCAACAATTGGTATCAGAGCAGGTCCTTCAGAAGAAGCTTGATCGCTTGAAGGAAGATATAACATCATGAGCAACTACGAAAAGGAGGCATCGATCAGGCCACTAATCTTTGATGGGAGAAACTTCGTCTATTGGAAGGTAAGAATCACAACCTATCTTCAATCTCTTGGTACAGAAGTTTGGGATATCGTGGAAACGGGATACACATTTCCATCAGCAACTCCTACAGATACGGCTAGTAAGAAGCAGTATGAAACAAATGCAAAGGTTGTCAATACTCTATTAGGGAGTTTATCTCAATCAAAATTTGTCAAGGTTATGCATCTCAAAACTGCAAAAGAAATATGGGACAAGATCGTTCTAAGCTATGAAGGAGACGATCAAGTAAAATGTGCAAAACTTCAAACTCTTAGAATGTACAATGATGAAAGTGTGGCTAATTATTTCTTACGTATAGATGAGATCGTTAATCGTATGAAAAACTTGGGTGAAGTGATAAAAGAAGTTACTTTGGTTGAAAAGGTTCTAAGATCTTTGTCTTCTAAGTTTGAATCAAAAGTATCTGCCATAGAAGAATAATAGGATCTATAGAGCATTACCATGTCACAGCTGCACAGAATCCTAACTGCTTTTGAAATGAGAAAAGGGGGACCATCATATAGGAGAGAAGCCGCATTCAAAGCTTTAGGAAAAGGAGATTGCAATGAGTTAGGACATATTTCAGAAGGAGAGGAAGAATCAAACTTTGTCAAGAACCTTCAATGGGGTTCTGAAAGATTCGGAGGTAAGCTACCTTTCAAATGCTTTGCTTGTGGAAGAGTCGGTCACTATGCAGCCAAGTGTCCTCATAAAGATAAGCTTGATAAAGGTAAGGAACCAGTTAGATGGAACAGAAACAGAATGTAAGTAAGAAGAGCTATTCTACACATGAAGACAGTGATGGATTTTCAATCAGTGATGAAGATGAACAATGTAATGATTATAGACTTTTGATGGCTTTTGAAGATGATGATTTCTTGGATTCTATAGATGAAAATGATCTCTATGAAGAAATTTCTAAACTTAAACTCTTGTTTAGAAGAAAAGAGTATGATCAGAGATACTCTGACATTCCAACTTGCTGAAAGGGAAAAACATAATGAAAAGTTAGAATGTGAAATTGTGGGACTTAGAAAAGATATTGAGAAAACAAAATCTCTTAATCTTCAATTTGCTAAAGGATCTAAAACTTTAGATGATATTATCAAAGTGCAGCGTTCTCCTCTAATCAAGACAGGTCTTGGATATACTAAAGAAGCATCTCAAGAACAGAAGCCATCCACCTCCAAAAGTTATCTTGATGCAGCAAGGAGAAGTGAACAGATTGACAATCAACAGCAAAGGCATAAAGCAGATCTCTAGGTAAATCAAGGTCAATCTACTTCAAGGATGAACAGATATCACCAAGTACATCAGGGGAAATCTAATTTAAGGATGAATAGAAGCTACAACCAACTGCAGGTAAATCATTCTCAATTTGACTCAAGAATGAATGTCTATGGAAACTACAATCACTTGGATGAAAGGTTTGATAATCGTAGGAATTTCTTCAATGGCCAATGTTTCTCTTGTCATAACTTTGGACACAAAGCAGCTCAATGTGTTGCCTACAATACCATCATGACTAGAGAAGCACGAAATCAAAGGAGTGTGACTGGGATCATGAAAAGAACCTACAATAACTTTTCTACTCTTGAAAATGAAATAGAATGTTCTATTTGTAACAACTTCGGTCATGAAGATTCTGAATGCAGGAGTAGGTTTCAGCAAACAACTGAGAAGGAGCAAGCTTCATTGAGTCCCAAAACATGGAGAAAGAAAGAACCGCAACCAAAAAGATGTCGTATAGCCTTATATGCAGAAGGACATGAAAATCAGTGGTACATCGACAGCGGATGCTCGAAACATATGACAGGTGATAAAGAAAAACTTCAGTCATATAGTGCCTTAGAAAAGGAAAGGAACGTCTCATTTGTAAATGACACCCCTGCACTCATAAAAGGTAAAGGTTCTATTCTTTTGAAAGAAAAGGTCAAATCAAGAAATATTATGTATGTTGATGGCTTAAAGCATAATCTACTGAGTGTCAGTGAAATGTATGCATTAATACCTGGCAGCTTTCTCGACTAGAAGAAAATTATAAGATTCTGAAAACTGATTTTGGAGGCCCTTGGCGTAAAATGTGGCTTCATCATCCTAGGCTTCGTTTTGATGGACTGTATGTTAGTCAAAACACCTATATTCGTGCCGGAATTGCAGAATGGAAAACCACCAATCCAGTGCATTTTTTATTGATTGGAAGATCATTGGAATTACAGCTGCCAGAAAATACAGATGTAATCAGTATCACAAATGAAGAAATGAAATCATCAGATGTTCAAATTCCATGGCCGAAAATCTTTTAAGTGAAGATTTATAGTAGATCTTAAGGTATGTTACTATCGCTATATGCGTTTTTTCCCCAGTGGTAAATTCTTGTACAAGAACTCATCTCAGAAGGTGAAGGATGTTGCAAAAGCTATGCACAGACGGGCATCAAAAGCTGAGTCTGTCTGTGGCAGTCGCTAAACAATGATAAAGGATCAGGTTGAGGCAGCCATTTTGTACCCAGGTTTACGACCTACTGTCCTAAGAATCCGTCTAAGATTAAGAGGTACAACTATTGGTGCAAACAATCGGTTGGATCTTGTCTCTCTTGTGACTAGTGGCATCGGAGAGAATGAAGTTAATGTTGAAGAGGATGTGCTGGGGGCAATAGAAGGATGGGAGGAAGGCACATGATCGAGAAAAGGCCACACCATACTAGACCTACCTCAGCTCCTCATCTAGGAAAATCTGCTCAGTGTCTTATTGCCAACAGTCTACAACTAAGGAACAGCAGCTCACAGGAGGTAACACTTAGTGTGCAGCATGAAGCTCGTACTAGGGAGGTACCAACATGATTTATAGTCCTAATTCATATCCAAAACGAGATGATAATCTTGGATATGAACATGGATATCCTTCAGATAGCTCTCAAAAATATAACCGTAGAGTGTATAATGGCAATCAGAGTAATGAGCAGGGTTATGCTGTATCTGCTTTCAATAGTTATGGTGAAAGATATAATGACAATCAGAATCATCATCATAGCTATGGTAGTTCTTCACGCCATCAGTTCCAGTCTGGTGTCCCTATTGATGAGTACTATGGTTACCAAGGACAAAAGGACATTCAGCCACAAAATGACAGAATAAATTCCCACTTATATCAGGATAGCATGACACAAGACTTCAATACAGGTGACAATGGATTATTCAAAAAAATCGATTCCATAATGGCATCACCTTTTGAACAATACGCAGACAAGGAATAATGCTAGAAACGTTTTAAACATTTTCTAGAAATGAAACACCCTTAGAGACATCGACACCTACCAAAAGCCAAACATAAACAAAGACATCTGTCGCTGCAGAGAAATAGGAACAGACGGACTATTGTTGAACTTCAGTTATGATTCAAAGTATCTACGCTACAGGTGTTGCCTCTTCGTGGGCTATCAGAAAGTTTTCAAGTGTAACGCTCCTTTTCTTCAGAACAGGCGGTTGGATTTTCATTTATGTTAACAATGATTAAATAACCCCCCACTTTGGGTCGATCCATTTTCCCACAGTAAAGCTTATTTATTGCATAAAAAATCATTTGTGAAGGGTTCTGGAGTTCTGAGGAAAGTGAGGGAGGAAAAAACCCAACACTTCATTGTACAAATTTGACAGAGAAAATAATTGAATGGTGCAACTTTGTTTTATGAGATCCTTGTGGTATGAATTTAGCATGTGTTTCTTCTCCTGTCTCATATGTCTCTTGTTTCTGTTTCATAGTTCATTCATAATCGTTTTCAGCTGAATGCTTTTAAAGTGAGAAAGGCAGAATCCAATTTATTGCTCTGCTTTGGGAAAGTGTTCATATTTAATGTTTTCTTCTCTTTGACAAGGATTCATCTTCTATGCCCTTGTCAACCTCTCAACAGTTCACCCACTCCACAGTATTTCAAATTTGATGTTAAATCTCTTGCCTATCTTGCCTCAGGAGATAATCTATGTCTTTGATTTAACTTCTCTGTTCATGTTGTTCCTTGACCCCACGCTGCCTAGAAAACCCAGTCATTTATCAAAATACCCTTTCTTATCTATTTACTAGCCTAAAATCAGTTCCCATTTTAAGTCATCTCGCACCCTATTGCTCATTTTATCGAGATTGACTGGAGAGAGCCCTCTCCTGTCCTCGTAGGGCTAGCTACGAGGCTGAGCTTGGTTTGATGTTGCCTTGCGTTTTGCCTTTTTCACCCTGAGGCAGATTCGAGAGTTGACATAGTGGCGACCATACTAGGAAATGAAATGGTTTACTTGTAGATTGTTTTGCCCCAGTACATATCTCAAGTTCAGAGCTGATTGTTGATGGTGAACAATGATCAGACATAAGAAGACGGCTGAAATCATTCACCTGGCGACTCCATTCACTGAAGAATCCATGCAATCAATCCTTTATGGTGAATCCACTGCAGAGGGATCAGTAACTTTGAGATTTCTTAAGATGGATCGGATTGCAAGAAGATACACTCCCATGAGCCAAGATCACATCCCAAGTTTTCCAAATAAAATTCCCAAGGTATATTGGTCAAAGAATTTGCCTGTGTTCAGAAATGTGGAAGGTAATGACGCTGCTTTTCATCTGGTGAAATTTCACATTCATGTGCATAGGTTAAAGATCAATTTTCCTGAAGACTGTCTGATGAAAATGTTTATGGCTACCCTGGAAGACGAAGCCCGATCTTGGTATGAAAGTTTGCCACCTGCTTCTATTTATTGTTCAAAGGATTTTCATGCAGTATTCTTTGAAAGGTACAAAGAATCATATCCATCCTTGACTTTAGTTCAGAACTGTTGTAGCCATGTTCGTAGTTTTATTGAAAGACTTGATAAATATTATGAAGATGATAATTTCATGGATGAAGAGATCATGGAAGCATTGTATGAAATTCCGTTTTGGTAGCCTACAGAACTCTTAGAGGAAACTTTGCAGCAAGATCAAAATCAGCAGGTTAAAGATTTCCATGTGACTAAAAATGATGAAAAAAGAAGTACTATTTCAGATCTGGTTGAAATAAATGAGGATACGCAGGAAAATGATGTTCCAATCTCCGAAAAAGATGATGATAAACCAGATCGAGAGACGAATTGTGATGAAGAAAAACATGTTGTTCTGGATCTCATAGAAGAGAATTGCATTGTTGAGGCTGCCTCAAGTAAAGAAGACAGAGTTACAGGCCTAACTGCCCTCATACCATCAGAACACAGCTTTCCTACCAAGTTCATCCAGTCAGCTCATGAACAGCAAGATGACTTACAGTACATACACACCACAGAAGATCAAAACATTCAGGATTTCCATTCAATTTCCTCTTCATATGTTTCATGTGTTGAAATGTTTTTCCAAGAATATATCTGCTCATCTACCTGTTCAGGGTTTTTTGAAGCCCATGAGCATACTTTCACTGAAGTACATTTTGAAGAAAGATCAGAAGCGGGTGAAAAGGACACCTTGTTCTCTAAGCAAGAGGTAAATCTTCATGTTTTTCATGATCCAATGGAAAATCTGTTGCAGCCACCAGTGAAGGTGATTGTTGCAGTATTCGATGATGAAGGAGATCATGGTCAATTAGCTTTTGGGATGCCCAGTTACAAGTATCTGTTGTTGACCTGGAGATCTGATCAAAAGAATCAGTTAAGAAGCCATCTTCTTGAGTGGTTGCATTGGCATTTTGATATAGTTTGAGGATATATTGTCTTGTAAGAAACACAGGTGGCCAGGTACTGCCACCCAGCTTTAAGTTTTAAGTTCAGGTCTTAGTGTTTTTAAGTACAGTTTGTCGAGTCAGTTTTTCAGTCATTCCAGATTTACAATTGAGTCGGTTTGAGTCCAGTTGCAGTCAATAAATGTGTCAAATTCTGTGTTGGTTGTCGAAATAATGACTCCATAGCCCAATGGACGAAGGCACTATCTGCTCACCCAAAGATCTGCAGTTCTTGGCACCGCCATGGAGCGGCAGCTACCATCCAAATTGGAGCCAATGTTAGACTCAGTCTTGTCAGTCCTCTGTCAGAGTCAAATTCACCAAGGTTCATTTCTCGTCATTTTCTGTCATCAAATGCCATTTTGGTAAAAAAGAGTCATTTTAATTCTGGAGTCCAGGGTTTTGTCTCCAGAAGTGTGAAGTAATGCTTGCAGGCCAGAGGGAAGTTCAGTAAGTGTTTATTTCAAGAGTTTCATCGTCATTAATGCTCAAAGATATTTCTTCTTCAAAACTCTGTTTTGAAGAAGAAATTGTCAAATTTGTTTTATGATACGCTCCATTCACAAAATGAACTCTTGGCAAATCATCCTAATTGTCGAATACACAACACGCTCAGCAGTTTGGTGGAGTTTGATGGTTATTATCTTGAAATTTAACCCTGTGTGGCTTGTAGCTGTCCAGAAGTGCCTTATACAAGAATGAAGTTGGACAATCTGAAATCTGAGACCAAGTTCACTGACAACTGAAACATTGTCAAATGCACAGGATGTATCAAATGAAGTAAGTGCAGAGCTGAAAGGTCAACCTGATCTGATTATTGGAAATTACAGCGATGGGGATTTAGTCGCATCTTTGATGGCACATAAACAAGGAATTACTCAGCACAACATTGCTCAGGCTTTGGAGAGGACGAAATACCCAGATTCAGACATATATTGGAGGGATTTTGAGGAAAAATACTACTTCTCTTGCAAGTTTACTGCAGATCTAATTGCAATGAATCACGCAGATTTCATTATCACTAACATATCAGGAGATTGCAGGAAGTAAGGATACTGTTGGACAGTATGAAAGCCACATTGCTTTCACCCTTCCTGGTCTCTACCGTGTGGTTAATGGAATTAATGTTTTTGATCCAAAATTCAACATTGTTTCTCCTGGAGTAGACATGCAGATTTATTTCCCTTACACAGAAAAATAGTGCCGCCTTACTGCTTTACATGATTCAATTGAGGAACTATTGTTTAATCCTGAGCAGACAGCTGAACATATGTGTGCCTTGAATGACCATAAAAAAACCCATTATATTTTCTATGGCAAGACTCGACCGAGTGAAAAATATGACAGCATTGATTGAATGGTTTGCAGAAATGTTCAATAATGCAAAAGGCACATAGAGAGGATCGAAATAACTCTTCACGGTTTCAGTAGCTCCAACACCTACAGGAAATCAATCAAAGAAAAAGTCATCATTTCAAGGCCAAAAGTCAGAGGAAACAAGAAATCAGAGTTTGTGTCCAAGTTGTCAAAGTGCCAAGACTCTACAACTTTACAAAGTGAATTTGCCAAAATCAAAGTCATCAAGATATTTTCATTGATTGAAGGGCCATTTGCATCCAACAAGATCTAATTGAAGGGTTAAAGGACGAATTTTTTTGTTTTAAGGCCGGAATTGTGCTGACAGTCAACGCGCGGCGCATACAAAGAGCGTGCGGCGCATAGAGTGCGCGCGACGCACTGGGCATCATTTGTCAGTGCATTTTTGTGTGCGCACGGCACACCAAACCAGCGTGGTGCACTGGCAGTGCGCACGGCACGTTGAGCCTTTCACCCTGCATTCATCACTGTTTGGTGATTTTTCAATTCAAATCATCTTTTCGACAGCGCTATCATACATTATTTAGTTTAGAAGCGGTCCACATATGAATTGGACCCAGATGATCTATCCAGTGTTCGAATCTGAAGTTGAAAGACATCCAAAGAATGTGTTTTTCTATCAGGATTCTTCTGATACAGGTTCCTTCATTCTGGGTATTCAAACAGAATGGAAATTGCAGCAAATGATTCGCTTTGGTAACAATAGTCTCATAGCAGCTGACACAACATTTGAAATTAACAAGCTCAAGTATCCTTTGTACACTCTTCTCGTCTCGATTCAAACTACCATGCTCTCCCTGTGGAGTGGGTTATTACGCGAAGTTTTGCAAGTGATGATGATCGTGGACCAAGGAACTTCGTATGAAAGTAAGGGAAGTTGTAGAAACAGAAATTGCCCATGTAATTGTAAAGTACTGGGAAAGAGCAGAATGGTTGGTGATGTTTTCAGTAATGTTGCCTCAAAATATGACATCATGAATGACATAATGAGTGTTGGTCTTCACCGTCTTTGGAAGGATAGACTTGTCTCAAAACTGAGTCCATTTCCAGGAATGCAGCATCTTGATGTAGCTAGTGGGACAGGAGATGTAGCATTTCGTGTTTTAGAAGCTCTCCATTCCCTTGAACGCCAAAAGTTCTTAGATGTTGCAGTGGATGAAGATGTTGAAAATGAGACTCGAGTCTTTATCTGTGATATCAACCCTACAATGTTGGATGTTGGTAGAAGACGTGCAAATGCTAAAGGTGAAATCCATGCCAAATCATGTAGATACTGTGACTGGGCTGGGAGAGGCCCGTTCACTACTATGGACGGAACGAGATGCAGAAGCCCTTAAATTTGAAGATGCGTCAATGGATGTTTACACTGTTGCTTTTGGAATAAGAAATGTAACACATATAGAAAAAGCTTTGAGCGAAGCATACATAGTCTTAAGGCGGGGTGGAAGATTTTTGTGTCTTGAGTTGAGCTATGTCAACATCCCTGGTTTCCAAGAATTATATGATTTTTACTCAATTTCAGTTATTCCATCTATTGGAGAAATTGTCGTTGGGGATCGTGCATCTTACCAATATTTAGTGGAGAGCATACGCAAGTTTCCATCTCAGGAAAGGTTCGCTGCAATGATTAAGGAAGCAGGCTTTGAGAAAGTTGAATATGAGAACCTTTCAGGCGGAGTAGTTGCAATTCATTCTGGATTCAAATTATAATTCACATATATAAGATTTTAACATTGATTTTGTAGAGCAGCTACCTTAAAAGCAATTGACGTAGTATTTGAAATCGAAGACTAGCAAACTCTGCCTGTGTGGGGCATTGTTTATTAAAATCTGTCTAAGATGATTTTGGCCATTACAATGTTTGATGGGTCTACTTTTTTAATTACAGAAACAGAGGAGGGGAAGTGCACTGCAACTATAGCACTGTCATTGGCACTGTCCATTATTTCTTTTGCGACAGTCTTGATTCTATTTGCAGCGATTCTTGGCAAATCTGATGATCAGAAATATCTCGTAAAACACGATGGCACCCAAAACTCTCCATGGAATCAGTTTTTAGACCTCATATTTGTGTTGTGTATGTTTGAAGGGAGAAATTGCAGCTGGGATTGTATTTAAAAATTGGCTATTGGCTATTTTTATTCAAAAATCGGTTCCATTCAAACGGTAGCAGGAAGGTGAAAGGACCGAACACCCAAATGTAAAAAGTATGACACCTTACACTTTAGGAAGGGTAGCATGTGTATGTCGAAAATGGAGCTATTCCCTTCGGACCCCTTGTCTTTCGCGCAATGCATGCAGTAATACCTGGCAGCTTTCTGGACTAGAAGAAAATTATAAGATTCTGAAAACTGATTTTGGAGGCTCTTGGCGTAAAATGTGGCTTCATCGTCCTAGGCTTCGTTTTGATGGACTGTATGTTAGTCGAAACACCTATATTCATGCCGGAATTGCAGAATGGAAAACCACCAATCCAGTGCATTTTTTATTGATTGGAAGATCATTGGAATTACAGCTGCCAGAAAAGACAGATGTAATCAGTATCACAAATGAAAAAATGAAATCATCAGATGTTCAAATTCCATGGCAGAAAATATTTTAACTGAAGGGTTATAGTAGATCTTAAGGTATGCTACTATCGCTATATGCGTTTTTCCCCAGTTGTACATTCTTGTACAAGAACTCATCTCAGAAGGTGAAGGATATTTCAAAAGCTATGCATGGACAGGCATCAAAAGCTGAGTCTGTCTTTGGCGGTCGCTACACAATGATAAAGGATCAGGTTGAGGCAACCATTTTGTACCCAGGTTTACGACCTACTGTCCTAAGAATCCATCTAAGATTAAGAGGTACAACTATTGGTGTAAACAATCGGTTGGATCTTGTCTCTCTTGTGACTAGTGGCATCGGAGAGAATGAAGTTAATGTTGAAGAGGATGTGCTGGGGGCAACAGAAGGATGGGAGGAAGTCACATCATCGAGAAAATGCCACACCATACTGGACCTACCTCAGCTCCTCATCTAGGAAAATCTGCTCAACGTCTTATTGCCAACAGTCTACAACTAAGGAACAACAGCTCACAGGAGGTAAACACTTAGTGTGCAGCATGAAGCTCGTACTAGGGAGGTACCAACATGATTTATAGTCCTAATTCATATCCAAAACGAGATGATAATCTTGGATATGAACATGGATATCCTTCAGATAGCTCTCAAAAATATAACCGTAGAGTGTATAATGGCAGTCAGAGTAATGAGCAGGGTTATGTTGTATCTGCTTTCAATAGTTATGGTCAAAGATATAATGACAATCAGAATCATCGTCATAGCTATGGTAGTTCTTCACGCCATCAGTTCCAGTCTGGTATCCTTATTGATGAGTACTATGGTTACCAAGGACAAAAGGAAATTCAGCAGCAAAATGACAGAATAAATTCCCACTTATATCAGGATAGCATGACACAAGTCTTCAATACAGGTGACAATGCATTATTAAAAAAAATCGATTCCATAATGGCATCACCTTTGAACAATACACAGACAAGGAATAATTCCATAAACGTTTTAAACATTTTCCAGAAATGAAACACCTTCAGAGACATCGACACCGACCAAAAGCTAAACATAAACAAAGACATCTCTCACTGCAGAGAAATAGGCACAGACGGACTATTGTTGAAATTCAGTTATGATTCAAAGTATCTACGCTACAGGTGTTGCCTCTTCGTGGGCTATCAGAAAGTTTTCAAGTGTAATGCTCCTTTTCTTCAGAACAGACGGTTGGCTTTCCATTTCTGTAAACAATGATTAAATAACTCCCCACTTTGGGTCGATCTATTTTCCCACAGTAAAGCTTATTTATTGCATAAAAAATCATTTTTGAAGGGTTCTGGAGTTCTGAGGAAAGTGTGGGAGGAAAAAACCCAGCGCTTCATTGTACAGATTTGACAGAGAAAATAATTGAATGGTACAACTCTGTTTCATGAGATCCTTGCGGTATGAATTTAGCATGTGTTTCTTCTCCTGTTTCATATGTCTCTTGTTTCTGTTTCATAGTTCATTCATAATCGTTTTCAGCTGAATGCTTTTAAAGTGAGAAAGGCAGAGTCCAATTTATTGCTCTGCTTTGGGAAAGTGTTCATATTCAATGTTTTCTTCTCTTTGACAAGGATTCATATTCTATGCCCTTGTCAACCTCTCAACAGTTCACCCACTCCACAGTATTTCAAATTTGATGTTAAATCTCTTGCCTCAGGAGATAATCTGTGTCTTTGATTTAACTTCTCTGTTCATGTTGTTCCTTGACCCCACGCTGCCCAGAAAACCCAGTCATTTATCAAAATACCCTTTCTTATCTATTTACTAGCCTAAAATCAGTTCCCATTTTAAGTCATCTCGCACCCTATTGCTCATTTTATCGAGATTGACTCGAGAGAGCCCTCTCCTGTCCTCGTAGGGCTAGCTACGAGGCTGAGCTTGGTTTCATGTTGCCTCGAGCTTTTCCTTTTTCACCCTGAGGCAGATTCGAGCGTTAACATAGTGGCGACCATACTAGGAAATGAAATGGTTTACTTGTAGATTGTTTTGCCCCAGTACATATCTCAAGTTCAGAGCTAATTGTTGATGGTGAACAACGATCAGACATAAGAAGACGGCTGAAATCATTCACCTGGCGACTCCATTCACTGAAGAATCCATGCAATCAATCCTTCATGGTGACTCCACTGCAGAGGGATCAGTAGCTTTGAGATTTCTTAAGATGGATCGGATTGCAAGAAGATACGCTCCCATGAGCCGAGATCACATCCCAGGTTTTCCAAATAAAATGCCCAAGGTAGATTGGTCAAAGAATTTGCCTGTGTTCAGAAATGTGGAAGGTAATGACGCTGCTTTTCATCTGGTGAAATTTCACATTCATGTGCATAGGTTAAAGATCAATTTTCCTGAAGATTGTCTGATGAAAATGTTTATGGCTACCCTGGAAGACGAAGCCCAATCTTGGTATGAAAGTTTGCCACCTGCTTCTATTTATTGTTTAAAGGATTTTCATGCAGTATACTTTGAAAGGTACAAAGAATCATATCCATCCTTGACTTTAGTTCAGAACTGTTGTAGCCATGTTCGTAGTTTTATTGAAAGACTTGAGAAATATTATGAAGATGATAATTTCATGGATGAAGAGATCATGGAAGCATTGTATGAAATTCCATTTTGGTAGCCTACAGAACTCTTAGAGGAAACTTTGCAGCAAGATCAAAATCAGCAGGTTAAAGATTTCCATGTGACTGAAAATGATGAAAAAAGAAGTACTATTTCAGATCTGGTTGAAATAAATGAGGATACGCAGGAAAATGATGTTCCAATCTCCGAAAAAGATGATGATAAATCAGATCGAGAGACGGATTGTGATGAGGAAAAACATGTTGTTCCGGATCTCATAGAAGAGAATTGCATTGTTGAGGCTGCCTCAAGTAAAGAAGACAGAGTTACAGGCCTAACTGCCCTCATCCCATCAGAACACAGCTTTCCTACCAAGGTCATCCAGTCAGCTCATGAACAGCAAGATGACTTACAGTACATTCACACCACAGAAGATCATAACATTCAAGATTTCCATTCAATTTCCTCTTCATATGTTTCATGTGTTGAAATGTTTTTCCAAGAAGATATCTACTCATCTACCTGTTCAGAGTTTTTTGAAGCCCATGAGCATACTTTCACTGAAGTACATTTTGAAGAAAGATCAGAAGCAGGTGAAAAGGACACCTTGTTGTCTATGCAAGAGGTAAATCTTCATGTTTTTCATGATCCAATGGCAAATATGTTGCAACCACCAGTGAAGGTGATTGTTGCATTATTCGGTGATGAAGGAGATCATGGTCAATTAGCTTTTGGGATGCCCAGTTACAAGTATTTGTTGTTGACCTGGAGATCTGATCAGAAGAATCAGTTAAGAAGCCATCTTCTTGAGTGGTTGCATTGGCATTTTGATATAGTTTGAGGATATATTGTCTTGTAAGAAACACAGGTGGCCAGGTACTGCCATCCAGTTTTAAGTTTTAAGTTCAAGTCTTAGTGTTTTCAAGTACAGTTTGTCGAGTCAGTTTTTCAGTCATTTCAGATTTACAATTGAGTCGGTTTGAGTCCAGTTTCAGTCAATAAATGCGTCAAAGTCTATGTTGGTTGTCGAAATAATGACTCCATAGCCCAATGGACGAAGGCACTATCTGCTCACCCAAAGATCTACAGTTCTTGGCACCGCCACGGAGCGACAGCTGCCATCCAAATTGGAGCCAATTTTAGACTCAGTCTTGTCAGTCCTCTATCAGAGTCAAATTCACCAAGGTTCATTTCTCGTCATTTGCAATCATCAAATGCCATTTTGGTCAAAAAGAGTCATTTTAATTCTGGAATCCAGGGTTTTGTCTCCAGAAGTGTGAAGTAATGCTTGCAGGCCAGAGGGAAGTTCAGTAAGTGTTTATTTCAAGAGTTTCATCATCATTAATGCTCAAAGATATTTCTTCTTCAGAACTCTGTTTTGAAGAAGAAATTGTCAAATTTGTTTTATGATACGCTCCATTCACAAAATGAACTCTTGGCAAATCATCCTAATTGTCGAATATACAACACGCTCAGCAGTTTGGTGGAGTTTGATGGTTATTATCTTGAAAGTGAACCCTGTGTGGCTTGTAGCTGTCCAGAAGTGCCTTATACAAGAATGAAGTTGGACAATCTGAAATCTGAGACCAAGTTCACTGACAACTGAAACATTGTCAAATGCACAGGATGTATCAAATGAAGTAAGTGCAGAGCTGAAAGGTCAACCTGATCTGATTATTGGAAATTACAGCGATGGGAATTTAGTCGCATCTTTGATGGCACATAAACAAGGAATTACTCAGTGCAACATTGCTCATGCTTTGGAGAGGATGAAATACCCAGATTTAGACATATATTGGAGGGATTTTGAGGAAAAATACTACTTCTCTTGCCAGTTTACTGCAGATCTAATTGCAATGAATCACGCAGATTTCATTATCACTAACATATCAAGAGATTGCAGGAAGTAAGGATATTGTTGGACAGTATGAAAGCCACATTTCTTTCACCCTTCCTGGTCTCTACCGTGTGGTTAATGGAATTAATGTTTTTGATCCAAAATTCAACATTGTTTCTCCTGGAGCAGACATGCAGATTTATTTCCCTTACACAGAAAAGCAGCGCCGCCTTACTGCTTTACATGATTCAATTGAGGAACTCTTGTTTAATCCTGAGCAGACAGCTGAACATATGTGTGCCTTGAATGACCATAAAAAACCCATTATATTTTCTATGGCAAGACTCGACCGAGTGAAAAATATGACAAGATTGATTGAATGGTTTGCAGAAATGTTCAATAATGCCAAAGGCACATAGAGAGAATCGAAATAAGTCTTCACGGTTTCAGCAGCTCCAACACCTACAGGAAATCAATCAAAGAAAAAGTCATCATTTCAAGGCCAAAAGTCGGAGGAAACGAGAAATCAGAGTTTGTGTCCAAGTTGTCAAAGTGCCAAGACTCTACAACTTTACAAAGTGAATTTGCCAAAATCAAAGTCATCAAGATATTTTCATTGATTGAAGGGCCATTTGCATCCAACAAGATCTAATTGAAGGGTTAAAGGATGAATTTTTTTGTTTTGAGGCCGGAATTGTGCTGACAGTCAACGCGCGGCGCATACAAAGAGCGTGCGGCGCATAGAGTGCGCACGGCGCACTGGGCATCATTTGTCAGTGCATTTTTGTGTGCAAGCGGCACACAAAACTAGCGCGGCGCACCAAACCAGTGCGGCGCACTGGGAGCGCGCGTGGCGCGTTGAGCCTTTCACCCTGCATTCATCACTGTTTGGTGATTTTTCATTTCAAATCATCTTTTAGACAGCGCTATCATACATTCTTCAGTTCAGAAGCGGTCCACATATGAATTGGACCCGGATGATCTATCCAGTGTTCGAATCTGAAGTTGAAAGACATCCAAATAATGTTTTTTTCTATCAGGATTCTTCTGATACAGGTTCCTTCATTCTGAGTATTCAAACAGAATGGAAATTGCAGCAAATGATTCACTTTGGTAACAATAGTCTCATAACAGCTGACACAACATTTGAAATTAACAAGCTCAAGTATCCTTTGTACACTCTTCTCGTCTTGATTCAAACTACCATGCTCTCCCTGTGGAGTGGGTTATTACGCGAAGTTTTGCAAGTGATGATGTTCATGGACCAAGGCACTTCGTATGAAAGTAAGGGAAGTTGCAGAAACAGAAATTGCCCATGTAATTGTAAAGTACTGGGAAAGAGCAGAATGGTTGGTGATGTTTTCAGTAATGTTGCCTCAAAATATGACATCATGAATGACATAATGAGTGCTGGTCTTCACCAGCTTTGGAAGGATAGACTTGTCTCAAAACTGAGTCCATTTCCAGGAATGCATCATCTTGATGTAGCTAGTGGGATAGGAGATGTAGCATTTCGTGTTTTAGAAGCTCTCCATTCCCTTGAATGTCAAGAGATCTCAGATGTTGCAGTGGATGAAGATGTTGAAAATGAGACTCGAGTCTTTATCTGTGATATCAACCCTACAATGTTGGATGTTGGTAGAAGACGTGCAAATGCTAAAGGTGAAATCCATACCAAATCATGTACGTACTATGACTGGGCTGGGAGAGGCCCATTCACTACTATGGACGGAATGAGATGCAGAAGCCCTTAAATTTGAAGATGCGTCAATGGATGGTTACACCGTTGCTTTTGGAATAAGAAATGTAACACATATAGAAAAAGCTCTGAGCGAGGCATACAGAGTCTTAAGGCGGGGTGGAAGATTTCTGTGTCTTGAGTTGAGCCATGTCAACATCCCTGGTTTCCAAGAATTATATGATTTTTACTCATTTTCAGTTATTCCATCTATTGGAGAAATTGTTGCTGGGGATCGTGCATCTTACCAATATTTAGTGGAGAGCATATGCAAGTTTCCATCTCAGGAAAGGTTCGCTGCAATGATTAAGGAAGCATGCTTTGAGAAAGTTGAATATGAGAACCTTTCAGGCGAAGTAGTTGCAATTCATTCTGGATTCAAATTATAATTCACATATATAAGATTTTGACATTGCTTTTGTAGAGCAGCTACCTTAAAAGCAATTGATGTGGTATTTGAAATCGAAGACTAGCAAACTCTGCCTGTGCGGGGCATTGTTTATAAAAATCTGTCTAAGATGATTTTGGCCATTACAATGTTTGATGGGTCTACTATTTTAATTACAGAAACAGAGGAGGGGAAGTGCACTGCAACTATAGCACTGTCATTGGCACTGTCCAATATTTCTTTTGCGACAGTCTTGATTCTATTTGCAGCGATTCTTGGCAAATCTGATGATCAGAAATATCTCGTAAAACACGATGGCACCCAAAACTCTCCATGGAATTAGTTTTTAGACCTCATATTTGTGTTGTGTATGTTTAAAGGGAGAAATTGCATCTGGGATTGTATTTAAAAATTGGCTATTGGCTATTTTTTATTCAAAAATTGGTTCCATTCAAACGGTAGCGGGAAGGTGAAAGGACCAAACGCCCAAATGTAAAAAGTATGACACCTTACACTTTAGGAAGGGCAGCATGTGTATGTAGAAAATGGCGCTATGCCCTTCGGCCCCTTGTCTTTGGCGCAATGCATACATTAATACCTGGCAGCTTTCTGGACTAGAAGAAAATTATAAGATTCTGAAAACTGATTTTGGAGGCTCTTGGCGTAAAATGTGGCTTCACCGTCCTAGGCTTCGTTTTGATGGACTGTATGTTAGTTGAAACACCTATATTAGTGCTGGAATTGTAGAATGGAAAACCACCAATCCAGTGCTTTTGTTATTGATTGGAAGATCATTGGAATTACAGCTGCCAGAAAAGACAGATGTAATCAGTATCACAAATGAAAAAATGAAATCATCAGATGTTCAAATTCCATGGCAGAAAATCTTTTAACTCAAGAGTTATAGTAGATCTTAAGGTATGCTACTATCGCTATATGCGTTTTTCCCCAGTGGTACATTCTTGTACAAGAACTCATCTTAGAAGGTGAAGGATGTTGCAAAAGCTATGCACGGACGGGCATCAAAAGCTGAGTCTGTCTTTGGTGGTCGCTAGACAATGATAAAGGATCAGGTTGAGGCAACCATTTTGTACCCAGGTTTACGACCTACTCTCCTAAGAATCCGTCTAAGATTAAGAGGTACAACTATTGGTGTAAACAATCGGTTGGATCTTGTCTCTCTTGTGACTAGTGGCATCGGAGAGAATGAAGTTAATGTTGAAGAGGATGTGCTGGGGGCAACAGAAGGATGGGAGGAAGGCACATGATTGAGAAAAGGCCACACCATACTGGACCTACCTCAGCTCCTCATCTAGGAAAATCTGCTCAGCGTCTTATTGCCAACAGTCTACAACTAAGGAACAACAGCTCACAGGAGGTAACACTTAGTGTGCAGCATGAAGCTCGTACTGGGGAGGTACCAACATGATTTATAGTCCTAATTCATATCCAAAACGAGATGATAATCTTGGATATGAACATGGATATCCTTTAGATAGCTCTCAAAAATATAACCGTAGAGTGTATAATGGCAGTCAGATTAATGAGCAGGGTTATGCTGTATCTGCTTTCAATAGTTATGGTGAAAGATATAATGACAATCAGAATCATCGTCATAGCTATGGTAGTTCTTCACGCCATCAGTTCTAGTCTAGTGTCCCTATTGATGAGTACTATGGTTACGAAGGACAAAAGGACATTCAGCATCAAAATGACAGAATAAATTCCCACTTATAGGAACAGACGGACTATTGTTGAACTTTAGTTATGATTCAAAGTATCTACGCTAGAGGTGTTGCCTCTTCGTGGGCTATCAGAAGGTTTTCAAGTGTAACGCTCCTTTTCTTCAGAATAGACGGTTGGCTTTCCATTTCTGTTAAAAATGATTAAATAACCCCCCACTTTGGGTCGATCCACTTTCCCACAGTAAAGCTTATTTATTGCATAAAAAATCATTTGTAAAGGGTTCTGGAGTTCTGAGGAAAGTGTGGGAGGAAAAAACCCAGCGCTTCATTGTACAGATTTGACAGAGAAAATAATTGAATGGTACAGCTCTGTTTCATGAGATCCTTGCGGTATGAATTTAGCATGTGTTTCTTCTCCTATTTCATATGTCTCTTGTTTCTGTTTCATAGTTCATTCATAATCGTTTTCAGCTGAATGCTTTTAAAGTGAGAAAGGCAGAATCCAATTTATTGCTCTACTTTGGGAAAGTGTTCATATTTAATGTTTTCTTCTGTTTGACAAGGATTCATCTTCTATGCCCTTGTCAACCTCTCAACAGTTCACCCACTCCACAGTATTTCAAATTTGATGTTAAATCTCTTGCCTATCTTGCCTCAGGAGATAATCTGTGTCTTTGATTTAACTTCTCTGTTCATGCTGTTCCTTGACCCCACGCTGCCCAGAAAACCCAGTCATTTATCAAAATACCCTTTCTTATCTATTTACTAGCCTAAAATCAGTTCCCATTTTAAGTCATCTCGCACCCTATTGCTCATTTTATCGAGATTGACTCGAGAGAGCCCTCTCCTATCCTCGTAGAGCTAGCTACGAGGCTGAGCTTGGTTTGATGTTGCCTCGAGTTTTTGCCTTTTTCAGCCTGAGGCAGATTCGAGCATTAACATAGTGGTGACTATACTGGGAAACGAAATGGTTTACTTGTAGATTGTTTTTCCCCAGTACATATCTCAAGTTTAGAGCTGATTGTTGATGGTGATTAACGATCAGACATAAGAAGACGGCTGAAATCATTCACCTGGTGACTCCATTCACTGAAGAATCCATGCAATCAATCATTTGTGGTGACTCCACTGCAGAGGGATCAGTAGCTTTGAGATTTCTTAAGATGGATCGGATTGCAAGAAGATACGCTCCCATGAGCCGAGATCACATCCCAGGTTTTCCAAATAAAATGCCCAAGGTAGATTGGTCAAAGAATTTGCCTGTGTTCAGAAATGTGGAAGGTAATGATGTTGCTTTTCATCTGGGGAAATTTCACATTCATGTGCATAGGTTAAAGATCAATTTTCTTGAAGACTGTCTAATGAAATTGTTTATGGCTACCCTGGAAGACAAAGCCCGATCTTGGTATGAAAGTTTGCCACCTGCTTCTATTTATTGTTTAAAGGATTTTCATGCAGTATTCTTTGAAAGGTACAAAGAATCATATCCATCCTTGACTTTAGTTCAGAACTATTGTAGCCATGTTCGTAGTTTTATTGAAAGACTTGAGAAATATTATGAAGATGAGAATTTCATGGATGAAGAGATCATGGAAGCATTGTATGAAATTCCGTTTTGGTAGCCTACAGAACTCATAGAGGAAACTTTGCAGCAAGATCAAAATCAGCAGGTTAAATATTTCCATGTGACTGAAAATGATGAAAAAAGAAGTACTATTTCAGATCTGGTTGAAATAAATGAGGATACGTAGGAAAATGATGTTCCAATCTCCGAAAAAGATGATGATAAACCAGATCGAGAGACGGATTGTGATGAGGAAAAACATGTTGTTCCGGATCTCATAGACGAGAATTGCATTGTTGAGGCTGCCTCAAGTGAATAAGACAGAGTTACAGGCCTAACTGCCCTCATCCCATCAGAACACAGCTTTCCTACCAAGGTCATCTAGTCAGCTCATGAACAACAAGATGACTTACAGTACATTCACACCACAGAAGATCAAAACATTCAGGATTTCCATTCAGTTTCCTCTTCATATGTTTCATGTGTTGAAATGTTTTTCCAAGAAGATATCTGCTCATCTACCTGTTCAGAGTTTTTTGAAGCCCATGAGCATACTTTCACTGAAGTACATTTTGAAGAAAGATCAGAAGCAGGTGAAAAGGACACCTTGTTCTCTCAGCAAGAGGTAAATCTTCATGTTTTTCATGATCCAATGGCAAATATGTTGCAGCCACCAGTGAAGGTGATTGTTGCAATATTCGGTGATGAAGAAGATCATGGTCAATTAGCTTTTGGGATTCCCAGTTACAAGCATCTGTTGTTGACCTGGAGATCTGATCAGAAGAATCAGTTAAGAAGCCATCTTCTTGAGTGGTTGCATTGGCATTTTGATATAGTTTGAGGATATATTGTCTTGTAAGAAACACAGGTGGCCAGGTACTGCCACCTAGCTTTCAGTTTTAAGTTCAGGTCTTAGTGTTTTTAAGTACAGTTTGTCGAGTCAGTTTTTCAGTCATTTCAGATTTACAATTGAGTCAGTTTGAGTCCAGTTTCAGTCAATAAATGCATCAAATTATGTGTTGGTTGTCGAAATAATGACTCCATAGCCCAATGGATGAAGGCACTGTCTGCTCACCCAAAGATCTACAGTTCTTGACACCGCCACGGAGCGGTAGCTGCCATCCAAATTGGAGCCAATGTTAGACTCAATCTTGTCAGTCCTCTTTCAGAGTCAAATTCACCAAGGTTCATTTCTCGTCATTTGCTGTCATCAAATGTCATTTTGGTCAAAAAGAGTCATTTTAATTCCGGAGTCCAGGGTTTTGTCTCCAGAAGTGTGAAGTAATGCTTGCACGCCAAAGGGAAGTTCAGTAAGTGTTTATTTCAAGAGTTTCATCATCATTAATGCTCAAAGATATTTCTTCTTCAAAACTCTGTTTTGAAGAAGAAATTGTCAAATTTGTTTTATGATACGCTCCATTCACAAAATGAACTCTTGGGAAATCATCCTAATTGTCGAATATACAACACGCTCAGCATTTTGGTGGAGTTTGATGGTTATTATCTTGAAAGTTAACCCTGTGTGGCTTGTAGCTGTCCAGAAGTAACTTATACAAAAATGAAGTTGGACAATCTGAAATCTGAGACCAAGTTCACTGACAACTGAAACATTGTCAAATGCACAGGATGTATCCAATGAAGTAAGTGCAAAGCTGAAAGGTCAACCTGATTTGATTATTGGAAATTACAGCGATGGGGATTTAGTCGCATCTTTGATGGCACATAAACAAGGAATTACTCAGTGCAACATTGCTCATTCTTTGGAGAGGACGAAATACCCAGATTCAGACAAATATTGGAGGGATTTTGAGGAAAAATACTATTTCTCTTTCCAGTTTACTACAGATCTAATTGCAATGAATCACGCAGATTTCATTATCACTAACATATCAAGAGATTGCAGGAAGTAAGGATACTGTTGGACAGTATGAAAGCCACATTGCTTTCACCCTTCCTGGTCTCTACCGCATGGTTAATGGAATTAATGTTTTTGATCCAAAATTCAAACATTGTTTCTCCTGGGGCAAACATGGAGATTTATTTCCCTTACACAGAAAAGCAGCGCCGCCTTACTGCTTTACATGATTCAATTGAGGAACTCTTGTTTAATCTTGGGCAGATAGCTGAACATATGTGTGCCTTGAATGACCATAAAAAACCCATTATATTTTCTATGGCAAGACTCGACCGAGTGAAAAATATGACAACATTGATTGAATGGTTTGCAGAAATGTTCAATAATGCCAAAGGCACATAGAGAGGATCGAAATAAGTCTTCACGGTTTCAGCAGCTCCAACACCTGCAGGAAATCAATCAAAGAAAAAGTCATCATTTCAAGGCCAAAAGTCAGAGGAAACGAGAAATCAGAGTTTGTGTCCAAGTTGTCAAAGTGCCAAGACTCTACAACTTTACAAAGTGAATTTGCCAAAATCAAAGTCATCAAGATATTTTCATTGATTGAAGGGCCATTTGCATCCAAAAAGATCTAATTGAAGGGTTAAAGGACGAATTTTTTTGTTTTGAGGCCGGAATTGTGCTGACAGTCAACGCGCGGCGCATACAAAGAGTGTGCGACGCATAGAGTGCGCGCGGCGCACTGGGCATCATTTGTCAGTGCATTTTTGTGTGCGTGCGGTGCACCAAACCAGCGCGGCGCACTGGGAGTGCGTGCGGCGCGTTGAGCCTTTCACCCTGCATTCATCACTGTTTTGTGATTTTTCAATTCAAATCATCTTTTCGACAGCGCTATCATACATTCTTCAGTTCAGAAGCGGTCCACATATGAATTGGACCCAGATGATCTATCCAGTGTTCGAATCTGAAGTTGAAAGACATCCAAAAAATGTGTTTTTCTATCAGGATTCTTCTGATACAAGTTCCTTCATTCTGGGTATTCAAACAGAATGGAAATTGCAGCAAATGATTCACTTTGGTAACAATAGTCTCATAGCAGCTAACACAACATTTGAAATTAACAAGCTCAAGTATCCTTTGTACACTCTTCTCGTCTTGATTCAAACTACCATGCTCTCCCTGTGGAGTGGGTTATTACGCGAAGTTTTGCAAGTGATGATGTTCGTGGACCAAGGCACTTCATATGAAAGTAAGGGAAGTTGCAGAAATAGAAATTGCCCATGTAATTGTAAAGTACTGGGAAAGAGCAGAATGGTTGGTGATGTTTTCAGTAATGTTGCCTCAAAATATGACATCATGAATGACATAATGAGTGTTGGTCTTCACCGGCTTTGGAAGGATAGACTTGTCTCAAAACTGAGTCCATTTCCAGGAATGCAGCATCTTGATGTAGCTAGTGGGACAGGAGATGTAGCATTTCGTGTTTTAGAAGCTCTCCATTCCCTTGAATGCCAAAAGTTCTCAAATGCTGTAGTGGATGAAGATGTTGAAAATGAGACTCGAGTCTTTATCTATGATATCAACCTTGCAATGCGGGATGTTGGTAGAAGACGTGCAAATGCTAAAGGTGAAATCCATGCCAAATCATGTAGATACTGTGACTGGGCTGGGAGAGGCCCGTTCACTACTATGGACGGAACGAGATGTAGAAGCCCTTAAATTTGAAGATGTGTCAATGGATGGTTACACCATTGCTTTTGGAATAAGAAACGTAACACATATAGAAAAAGCTCTGAGCGAAGCATACAGAGTCTTAAGGTGGGGTGGAAGATTTCTGTGTCTTGAGTTGAGCTATGTCAACATCCCTAGTTTCCAAGAATTATATGATTTTTACTCATTTTCAGTTATTCCATCTATTGGAGAAATTGTTGCCGAGGATCGTGCATCTTACCAATATTTAGTGGAGAGCATACGCAAGTTTCCATCTCAGGAAAGGTTTGCTGCAATGATTAAGGAAGTAGGCTTTGAGAAAGTTGAATATGAGAACCTTTCAGGCGGAGTATTTGCAATTCATTTTGGATTCAAATTATAATTCACATATATAAGATTTTGACATTGCTTTTGTAGAGAAGCTACCTTAAAAGCAATTGACGTGGTATTTGAAATAGAAGACTAGCAACCTCTGCCTGTGCAGGGCATTGTTTATAAAAATCTGTCTAAGATGATTTTGGCCATTACAATGTTTGATGGGTCTATTGTTTTAATTACAGAAACAGAGGAGGGGAAGTGCACTGCAACTATAGCACTGTCATTGTCACTGTCCATTATTTCTTTTGCGACAGTCTTGATTCTATTTGCAGTGATTCTTGGCAAATCTGATGATCAGAAATATCTCGTAAAACACGATGGCACGCAAAACTCTCCATGGAATTAGTTTTTAGACCTCATATTTGTGTTGTGTATGTTTAAAGGGAGAAATTGCAGCTGGGATTGTATTTAAAAATTGGCTATTGGCTATTTTTTATTCAAAAATCGGTTCCATTCAAACGGTAGCGGGAAGGTGAAAGGACCGAACGCCCAAATGTAAAAAGTATGACACCTTACACTTTAGGAAGGGCAGCATGTGTATGTCGAAAATGGAACTATGCCCTTCGGACCCCTTGTCTTTGGCGCAATGCATGCATTAATACCTGGCAGCTTTCAGGACTAGAAGAAAATTATAAGATTCTGAAAACTGATTTTGGAGGCTCTTGGCATAAAATGTGGCTTCACCGTCCTAGGCTTCGTTTTGATGGACTGTATGTTAGTCGAAACACCTATATTCGTGTCGGAATTGCAGAATGGAAAACCACCAATCCAGTGCATTTGTTATTGATTGGAAGATCATTGGAATTACAGCTGCTAGAAAAGACAGATGTAATCAGTATCACAAATGAAAAAATGAAATCATCAGATGTTCAAATTCCATGGCAGAAACGTTTTAAACATTTTCCAAAAATGAAACACCTTCAGAGACATCGACACCTACCAAAAGCCAAACATAAACAAAGACATCTGTCACTGCAGAGAAATAGGAACAGACGGACTATTGTTAAACTTCAGTTATGATTCAAAGTATCTATGCTACAGGTGTTGCCTCTTCGTGGGCTATCAGAATGTTTTCAAGTATAACGCTCCTTTTGTTCAGAACAGACGGTTGGCTTTCCATTTCTGTTAACAATGATTAAATAACCCCCCACTTTGGGTCGATCCATTTTCCCACAGTAAAGCTTATTTATTGCATAAAAAATCATTTTTGAAGGGTTCTGGAGTTCTGAGGAAAGTGTGGGAGGAAAAAACCCAGCGCTTCATCGTACAGATTTAACAGAGAAAATATTTGAATGGTACAGCTTTGTTTCATGAGATCCTTGCGGTATGAATTTAGCATGTGTTTCTTCTCCTGTCTCATACGTCTCTTGTTTCTGTTTCATAGTTCATTCATAATCGTTTTCATATGAATGCTTTTAAAGTGAGAAAGGCAGAATCCAATTTATTGCTCTACTTTGGGAAAGTGTTCATATTCAATGTTTTCTTTTGTTTGACAAGGATTCATCTTCTATGCCCTTGTCAACCTCTCAACAGTTCACCCACTCCACATTATTTCAAATTTGATGTTAAATCTCTTGCCTATCTTGCCTCAGGAGATAATCTGTGTCTTTAATTTAACTTCTCTGTTCATGCTGTTCCTTGACCCCATGCTGCCCAGAAAACCCGGTCATTTATCAAAATACCCATTCTTATCTATTTACTAGCCTAAAATCAGTTCCCATTTTAAGTCATCTCGCACCCTATTGCTCATTTTATCGAGATTGACTGGAGAGAGCCCTCTCCTGTCCTCGTAGGGCTAGCTACGAGGCTGAGCTTGGATTGATGTTGCCTCAAGTTTTGCCTTTTTCAGCCTGAGGCAGATTCGAGCATTAACATAGTGGCGACCATACTGGGAAACGAAATGGTTTACTTGTAGATTGTTTTGCCCCAGTACATATCTTAAGTTCAGAGCTGATTGTTGATGGTGAACAATGATCAGACATAAGAAGACGACTAAAATCATTCACCTGGCGACTCCATTCACTGAAGAATCCATGCAATCAATCCTTTATGGTGACTCCACTGCAGAGGGATCAGTAGCTTTGAGATTTCTTAAGATGGATCAGATTGCAAGAAGATACACTCCCACGAGCCAAGATCACATCCCAGGTTTTCCAAATAAAATGCCCAAGGTAGATTGGTCAAAGAATTTGCCTGTGTTCAGAAATGTGGAAGGTAATGATGCTGCTTTTCATCTGGTGAAATTTCACATTCATGTGCATAGGTTAAAGATCAATTTTCCTAAAGATTGTCTGATGAAAATGTTTATGGCTACCCTAGAAGACGAAGCCCGATCTTGGTATGAAAGTTTGCCACCTGCTTCTATTTATTGTTTAAAGGATTTTCATGCAGTATTCTTTGAAAGGTACAAAGAATAATATCCATCCTTGACTTTAGTTCAGAACTATTGTAGCCATGTTCATAGTTTTATTGAAAAACTTGAGAAATATTATGAAGATGAGAATTTCATGGGTGAAGAGATCATGGAAGCATTGTATGAAATTCCGTTTTGGTAGCCTACATAACTCTTAGAGGAAACTTTGCGGCAAGATCAAAATTAGAAGGTTAAAGATTTCCATGTGACTGAAAATGATGAAAAAAGAAGTACTATTTCAGATCTGGTTGAAATAAATGAGGATACGTAGGAAAATGATGTTCCAATCTCTGAAAAAGATGATGATAAACCAGATCGAGAGACGGATTGTGATGAGGAAAAACATGTTGTTCCGGATCTCATAGAAGAGAATTGCATTGTTGAGGCTGACTCAAGTGAAGAAGACAGAGTTACAGGCCTAACTGCCCTCATCCCATCAGAACACAGCTTTCCTACCAAGGTCATCTAGTCAGCTCATGAAGAGCAAGATGGCTTACAGTACATTCACACCACAGAATATCAAAACATTCAGGGTTTCCATTCAGTTTCCTCTTCATATGTTTCATGTGTTGAAATGTTTTTCCAAGAAGATATTTGCTCATCTACCTGTTCAGAGTTTTTTGAAGCCCATGAGCATACTTTCACTGAAGTACATTTTGAAGAAAGATCAGAAGTAGGTGAAAAGGACACCTTGTTCTCTCAGCAAGAGGTAAATCTTCATGTTTTTCATGATCCAATGTCAAATCTGTTACAGCCACCAGTGAAGGTGATTGTTGAAGTATTTGGAGATGAAGGATATCATGGTCAATTAGCTTTTGGGATGCCCAGTTACAAGTATCTATTGTTGACCTGGAGATCTGATCAGAAGAATCAGTTAAGAAGCCATCTTCTTGAGTGGTTGCATTGGCATTTTGATATAGTTTGAGGATATATTGTCTTGTAAGAAACACAGGTGGCTAGGTACTGCCACCCAGCTTTTAGTTTTAAGTTCAGGTCTTAGTGTTTTTAAGTACAGTTTGTCGAGTCAATTTTTCAGTCATTTCAGATTTACAATTGAGTCGGTTTGAGTCCAGTTTCAATCAATAAATGCGTCAAAGTCTGTGTTGGTTGTCAAAATAATGACTCCATAACCCAATGGATGAAGGCATTGTCTGCTCATCCAAAGATCTGCAGTTCTTGGGACCGCCACGGAGCGGCAGCTGCCATCCAAATTGGAGCCAATGTTAGACTCAGTCTTGTCATTCCTCTGTCAGAGTCAAATTCACCAAGGTTCATTTCTCGTCATTTGCAGTCATCAAATGCCATTTTGGTCAAAAAGAGTCATTTTAATTCTGGAGTCCAGGGTTTTGTCTCCAGAAGTGTGAAGTAACGCTTGCAGGCCAGAGGGAAGTTCAATAAGTGTTTATTTCAAGAGTTTCATCATCATTAATGCTCAAAGATATTTCTTCTTCAAAACTCTGTTTTGAAGAAGAAATTGTCAAATTTGTTTTATGATACGCTCCGTTCACAAAATGAACTCTTGGCAAATCATTTGTTAGTGCATTTTTGTGTGCGCGCGGTGCACGAAACCAGCGCGTCGCACTGGGAGTGCGCGCGACGCGTTGAGCCTTTCACCCTGCATTCATCACTGTTTGGTGATTTTTCAATTCAAATCATCTTTTCGACAGCGCTATCATACATTCTTCAGTTCAGAAGCGGTCCACATATGAATTGGACCCGGATGATCTATCCAGTGTTCGAAATCTGAAGTTGAAAGACATCCAAAAAATGTGTTTTTCTATCAGGATTCTTCTGATACAGGTTCCTTTATTCTGGGTATTCAAACAGAATGGAAATTGTAGCAAATGATTCACTTTGGTAACAATAGTCTCATAGCAGCTGACACAACATTTGAAATTAACAAGCTCAAGTATCCTTTGTACACTCTTCTCGTCTCGATTCAAACTACCATGCTCTCCCTGTGGAGTGGGTTATTACGCGAAGTTTTGCAAGTGATGATGTTCGTGGGCAAAGTCACTTCATATGAAAGTAAGGGAAGTTGAAGAAACAGAAATTGCCCAGGTAATTGTAAAGTACTGGGAAAGAGCAGAATGGTTGGTGATGTTTTCAGTAATGTTGCCTCAAATATGACATCATGAATGACATAATGAGTGTTGGTCTCCACCGTCTTTGGAAGGATAGACTTGTCTCAAAACTGAGTCCATTTCCAGGAATGCAGCATCTTGATGTAGCTAGTGGAACAGGAGATGTAGCATTTCGTGTTTTAGAAGCTCTCCATTCCCTTGAACGTCAAAAGTTATCAGATGTTGCAGTGGATGAAGATGTTGAAAATGAGACTTGAGTCTTTATCTGTGATATCAACCCTGCAATACTGGATGTTGGTAGAAGACGTGCAAATGCTAAAGGTGAAATCCATGCCAAATCATGTAGATACTGTGACTGGGCTGGGAGAGGCCCGTTCACTACTATGCACGGAACGAGATGCAGAAACCCTTAAATTTGAAGATGCGTCAATGGATGGTTACACCGTTGCTTTTGGAATAAGAAATGTAACGCATATAGAAAAAGCTCTGAGCAAAGCATACAGAGTCTTAAGGTGGGGTGGAAGATTTCTGTGTCTTGAGTTGAGTCATGTCAACATCCCTGGCTTCCAAGAATTATATGATTTTTACTAACTTTCAGTTATTCCATCTATTGGAGAAATTGTTGTTGGGGATCGTGCATCTTACCAATATTTAGTGGAGAGCATACGCAAGTTTCCATCTCAGGAAAGGTTCGCTGCAATGATTAAGGAAGCAGGCTTTGAGAAAGTTGAATATGAGAACCTTTCAGGTGGAGTAGTTGCAATTCATTCTGGATTCAAATTATAATTCACATATATAAGATTTTGACATTGCTTTTGTAGAGAGGTTACCTTAAAAGCAATTGACGTGGTATTTGAAATCGAAGACTAGCAAACTCTGCCTGTGCGGGGCATTGTTTATAAAAATATGTCTAAGATGATTTTGGCCATTACAATGTTTGATGGGTCTACTGTTTTAGTTACAGAAACAGAGGAGGGGAAGTGCACTGCAACTATAGCACTGTCATTGGCACTGTCCATTATTTCTTTTGCGACAGTCTTGATTCTATTTGCAGCGATTCTTGGCAAATCTGATGATCAGAAATATCTCGTAAAACACGATGGCACCCAAAACTCTCCATGGAATTAGTTTTTAGACCTCATATTTGTGTCGTGTATGTTTAAAGGGAGAACTTGCAGCTAGGATTGTATTTAAAAATTGGCTATTGGCTATTTTTTATTCAAAAATCGGTTCCATTCAAACGGTAGCGGGAAGGTGAAAGGACCGAACGCCCAAATGTAAAAAGTATGACACCTTACACTTTAGGAAGGGCAACATGTGTATGTCGAAAATGGCGCAATTCCCTTCGGACCGCTTGTCTTTGGCGCAATGCATGCATTAATACCTGGCAGCTTTCTGGACTAGAAGAAAATTATAAGATTCTGAAAACTGATTTTGGAGGCTCTTGGCGTAAAATGTGGCTTCATCGTCCTAGGCTTTGTTTTGATGGACTGTATGTTAGTCGAAACACCTATATTCGTGTCGGAATTGCAGAATGGAAAACCACCAATCCAGTGCATTTGTTATTGATTGGAAGATCATTGGAATTACAGCTGCCAGAAAAGACAGATGTAATCAGTATCACAAATGAAAAAATGAAATCATCAGATGTTCAAATTCCATGGCAAAAAATCTTTTAACTGAAGAGTTATAGTAGATCTTAAGGTATGCTACTATCGCTATATGTGTTTTTTCCCCAGTGGTACGTTCTTGTACAAGAACTCATCTCAGAAGGTGAAGGATGTTGCAAAAGCTATGCATGGACGAGCATCAAAAGTTGAGTCTGTCTTTGGTGGTCGCTACACAATGATAAAGGATCAGGTTGAGGCAGCCATTTTGTACCCAGGTTTACGACCTACTGTCCTAAGAATCCGTCTAAGATTAAGAGGTACAACTATTGGTGCAAACAATCGGTTGGATCTTGTCTCTCTTGTGACTAGTGGCATCGGAGAGAATGAAGTTAATGTTGAAGAGGATGTGCTGGGGGCAACAGAAGGATGGGAGGAAGGCACATGATCGAGAAAATGCCACACCATACTGGACCTACCTCAGCTCCTCATCTAGGAAAATCTGCTCAGCGTCTTATTTCCAACAGTCTACAACTAAGGAACAGTAGCTCACAGGAGGTAAACACTTAGTGTGCAGCATGAAGCTCGTACTGGGGAGGTACCAACATGATTTATAGTCCTAATTCATATCCAAAACGTGATGATAATCTTGTATATGAACATGGATATCCTTCAGATAGCTCTCAAAAATATAACCGTAGAGTGTATAATGGCAGTCAGAGTAATGAGCAGGGTTATGCTGTATCTGCTTTCAATAGTTATGGTCAAAGATATAATGACAATCAGAATCATCGTCATAGCTATGGTAGTTCTTCACGGCATCAGCTCCAGTCTGGTGTCCCTATTGATGAGTACTATGGTTACCAAGGACAAAGGACATTCAACAGCAAAATGATAGAATAAATTCCCACTTATATCAGGATAGCATGACACAAGTCTTCAATACAGGTGACAATGCATTATTCAAAAAAATCGATTCCATAATGGCATCACCTTTGAACAATACGCAGACAAGGAATAATGCCAGAAACATTTTAAACATTTTCCAGATATGAAACACCTTCAGAGACATCGACACCTACCAAAAGCCAAACATAAACAAAGACATCTGTCACTGCAGAGAAATAGGAACAGACGGACTATTGTTGAACTTCAGTTATGATTCAAAGTATCTACGCTACAGCTGTTGCCTCTTCGTGGGCTATCAGAAAGTTTTCAAGTGTAATGCTCCTTTTCTTCAGAATAGACGGTTGGCTTTCTGTTTCTGTTAACAATGATTAAATAACCCCCCACTTTGTGTTGATCCATTTTCCCACAGTAAAGCTTATTTATTGCATAAAAAATCATTTTTGAAGGGTTCTGGAGTTCTGAGGAAAGTGTGGGAGGAAAAAACCCAGCGCTTCATTGTACAGATTTGACAGAGAAAATAATTGAATGGTACAGCTCTGTTTCATGAGATCCTTGCGGTATGAATTTAGCATTTGTTTCTTCTCCTGTCTCATACATCTCTTGTTTCTGTTTCATAGTTCATTCATAATTGTTTTCAGCTAAATGCTCTTAAAGTGAGGAAGGCAGAATCCAATTTATTGCTCTGCTTTTGGAAAGTGTTCATATTCAATGTTTTCTTCTGTTTGACAAGGATTCATCTTCTATGCCCTTGTCAACCTCTCAACAGTTCACCCACTCCACAGTATTTCAAATTTGATGTTAAATCTCTTGCCTATCTTGCCTCAGGAGATAATATGTGTCTTTGATTTAACTTCTCTGTTCATGTTGTTCCTTGACCCCACACTGCCCAGAAAACCCAGTCATTTATCAAAATACTCTTTCTTATCTATTTACTAGCCTAAAATCAGTTCTCATTTTAAGTCATCTCGCACCCTATTGCTCATTTTATCGAGATTGACTGGAGAGAGCCCTCTCCTATCCTCGCAGGGCTAGCTACGAGGCTGAGCTTGGTTTGATGTTGCCTCGAGTTTTGCCTTTTTCAGCCTGAAGCAGATTCGAGCGCTAACAGGATGGATGATGTAATGTTTTTGTTTTATCATGTGTAAACTTTTGGTGTATCCCCACTTCTTTGGGTGGATAAGTCAATATTGGTATATCCCCACTTGGTTGGGAGATGGAAGTATGTATGAGTCTTTGGGGGTAGGAAGGTCATTTATGATGTATAAAGTCATGTTTCTTCTTGTAGAACATCTTCTTGCTGACCTTGCCTACAGTCAGGGGGAGCATGGACTGCACAATAGAGCAGAGATTTCAACATGTACTCAGGGGGAGCATAACCCTTTGCCCTTGATGACAAAGGGGGAGAATGACTTTGAGAGACTTGGGGTTGCCGTCAAGTCCAAAGGGGGAGATTGTTGGCATTATGACACAGGTTTTGCACTATGACACAGGTGTTGTCCTTGATGGCAACTCACTCAAATGACAGATCATAGTTCAAGCTCTCAGAATGAAGGAAAAAGAGATATATGCAGGTTCCTCTTAACCAAGTCGCATACACATGTGGGTTCGACAATCAAAAGACGCGTATATATATATGCATGCATTTTCATGCAAGGAAAAAAATGTACATGTGGGAAAACTTATTTTTGGTCCATGGTATTTAGTCCTTGATATTTGGACGTATGGTTTTTGGACCATGGTATCTCGTCTGAAGTGTTGAACCCAGGTATTGGGTCCATGGTATTAATTCTCTCTAGTTTTGGACCATGGTATTAAGAAAGGCCTAAGACTATAAAAGGGAAGGAGATCATTAGGCAAAAGCATTCACTCAAGCATTGAATATCTTATGAAGAGCAAGATCTGGAATACTGGTCATTGGGTTATGGTGCATAGTTGGATCTAAATGAAGGAGGAACCTGAGCGCTAGAAGAAGGATAAGTTCTATTGATGGGTCAAGATCTTAAGGCTTGAATAGTAGTATCTTTGTGTGATTTTGATCTATTATATTTGGCACATGACTTGATCTATAAATCTAATAATCTGGGTATAACTGATGTCTGAATAAGTGAAAAGGGTAAATTATCTTTTATAGATCTGTATGCAGGTTCGGCACATCAGAGGCACATATACACACTGGTTCAGTAAGTCAAAGCAGCGTATACGCTTGTTGGCTTTAATACAGAAGTGTATGCATGCAAGTTCTACATATTGAAGTAGCGTACATCTCATGAAATATGTTTTAGCTACTTCTGTTTATTGTTGCAGTGTTCTGGGTTCAGGATTGGTTTTTGGTTACTGTTAATGTATTCTGGTTACAACATTCAGAGAAGTAATTGTTTGATTCAGTTTTGACTGAAGCAAAGGAGATTAGTTGATGCAGATGCATTTGATGATTGATTACTGTTATTGATGGATCCAGTTTGAAAATTTATGAAACGTGGTCCCTCGTTGAAAAGAGAAGGTTGTAGCCTTCTGTAGGTCAGCACCTACGTACTAGTACATCATCTAGTACAAGAGCTAAGGGGGTTGTAGCTCCCTTCCAGGAGAAGCTGGAGAATGAGAGAAGGTTGTAGCCTTCTGCAGGTAGAAGCCTGCGTACTGGTATAAGACTGCACTAATACAGAAATATTTTAAAAAGAAGTTTCTTATTAAAAGAAGATAGAGATGAATTTATGTAGGTGGTTTTCACCCACATTGGGTTTCCACCTTATATCTTGTGTCCATGTGTGTGATGATCTATTCTGTTTTACTACATCGGTTTACTATTCTTATGGTTAATGAAGTTTTGATGCACTAATTAAAGATCAACATTTAATGAATCATAAGTTTACTGATATATGTTGGTTGCTTTAGACACAGTAGGTATATACGCAGTTTCCCGTAACTGAAGTAGCGTATACAAATCTGATTGTGAAATGAAGAATAATTGACTTGATAATATTGATTCACCCCCCCTCTTAGTATTATTTCCAATAGTAATAGTTTGCGATTTGATTTCAGAAACTTAGATTAGCCTCTTTATTCTGTTTCATCACATAGGTGTTTTCCAAGTTTGCATTCTCACTTCAGTTTGTACTTCAGATGAATTTCATTTAGGTTTTCAGTTTCATTTGTCATTTGATTCGAGTCAGTTAGAATAGGCATAGAGTGGATTGAGTTCAATGCTTTCAGTTTTCTTATGAGGTGAATTCTTAGGTAGTCGTTTTGTACTTAACGATAATAAGGAAATCATAAACTCTACATTTAAATCTTGCACCAAAATGTAGTACAACTCATGTTTACAAATCTGGTTGACAATTAATTGTAAGAGGTTTAATTATCGATTAAAACTCCCAACAACAACCCTTAGGTGCTTTTTCTCAAGGGTGAAAGCTTGAAGATGGATTACACTTTTTGGTCAAATGTGGCGATGAAATTTCAAGTCTTTCCTCTTTTAACAAAATAAAGCCCTTAAAATTCATATAAGCACTACGAATTTTGATTCGGAGTAAAAAAAAAATTGTGGAGAATTATGTTATTGTCCTAATGATATTTTTTGAAAAAATATTTAGTCTCATATAATATGTTAATTTCCCATCAAAGCTAAATTCTTGTCCTTGCAAATTTTCACACATCTCAAGATGTATGTGTGTGTTCACGTAGCATAACTGAGTCTAAACTATGTAATTTATATATATATATATATATATATATATATATATATATATATATATATATATGAGGATGATCTAAATGGAGAGAGCTAAGTTTTTTATACTAAAAAAATATTTTTTATGAAAAAATATATTTTTCATTATTTTTCGAAGTTGGTGAAGTAATATTTCAATTGCCTTTTACGGACACATGCATTCACGTAAGTGTTTTTTCAACTATTTAAATAAATTGAAAAACTAAAAGTACCCTTTTTGAAGAGGAATCATACACGAAGATAGTGGTATTTTTTGAAATATTTTCGTTGTATATATTTTATGATATTGATTTTTTATTCAACCTATTTAAAATAGTTCAAAACATTTTCAAGCATTATGTTTAAAAGAAATTAGATGAAAAATATCATATGAATTTTAAACGTCAAACTGATATGCCATTATATAGAGGATTCCTTCATGAATCCAACGTGATCAATTCTGCTAGGGTACAAAATGGTGTTGCAGGAAATTTTCCAGAAGGAGTGATAAAATTGTGGATTTTAGGCTTAAGAGGTTTGATCGAGTGCTTAAAATACCCAATCGACTGCTTGATTTCGAAATTCAAATAGATCAATCGAGGGTTTAAGAAACCCTCGATCGAGCCCTTAACATAGTTAAATAAAGGCTCGATCTAGCGTTAAAGCTCGATCTAGCCTATATCTTGATCTAGATTTAAGGTTAGATCTAGCTTTAAGTCTAGATCTAGCCTATAGTTAGACCTAGCTTTAAGGCTTGATCAAGCCGCCTTTTCTAATTCCATGCCTAGGTTGTATTAGAGGGAAATTTCAAAAACATGGCTCGATCGAGCCTATTTCTCAATTAAGCTCCTAGATAAGCTTGGGTTAAATTGTTTTAATCCTTAAACAACTTGATCGAGCGCTTAAAACTTCCACCCTCATACCTTACACGAAGGCGACCTTGTTCTCATCTATGACCAAGCTCATGATGTCCTAGGGAATAGGAAGTTTGAACCATTATGGCTAGGTCCTTACATCATTTGTAAGTTCTTGGGAAAGGGGGCATGCCTCATAGAGGGTCTAGAAGGCGAAATCCTTACTAACCCTCGTAATTCACTCTACCTGAAGAAATTTTACCAATAGCATTTCCTATACAAATGAATGTCCTATTTTCTTTCTAAATTTAGGTATCTTTCATTCCCCATCATCTTATTCATTGTCTTCCTACATCTTTCAAATGGATCCATCATCCACACCACATATCAGTTATGCCGATGGTGTGAGTCGCTTCTCCAAGAATCTAGCCTCGGCAGCTTGGGCCATTTTCACCCCTTTGCATTCATTAGTTCACTGCAACAACGTCTTCATTGGACCTTCCACCAATAACCAAGCTGAGTATGATGCAGTGATAGGTTTGTTAGCTGATTCCCTTGATCATCGCATCCTTCACCTTCATGTTTGTCTTGATTCCTTGCTACTTGTCATGCAATTGAATGGCATTTATCATGTGCGTAATCATGTCCTATTTAGAAAATATCTACAAGTTAAGATTTTGGCACATGAATTTGAATCCATTACATTCATTCATGTTCCTAGAGCACAAAATAACTATGTAGATACCATTTCAAATAAAATTATAGATTGGCATTTATCACATGCATATACAATAAGACATCCATAACATAAACAAATGGTGAACCAAAATCATCACAAAAGATGCATAACCATATTATGTATCATAATATCTAACATATAGTGATTGGATTCCATTACACTAAATACATCTGACATGCCCATAGCATTTTACAACAATAACAAAAATAGGGGCCCACATGTCCATATACCTAATCATTATCCTCTGGAGGATCCCAGGCCAATGGTTCCATTACACTAGCTCGTAAGTCTCGAACTTCCTGACTCGCCATAGTTGTGTGCCTTGTGATACCACGTCATTTCGAGGGAAGACCAGTGCACTCATTTGTATAATAATATTCTAACTTGTGTCATCCGTGCTCTGTCACCCATATCGCACCAGAGTCCCTCTAACTGCTTGGTTCCCCTGAACCTCAGCACGAAGAGTATCAAAGTCTCATTCTCACCATACCAGCTTTAGCTCTTCCATACCTAAAAAATACCATTATATTTTGTCAGTTCATAGTCAAAAGCATCCACTCCTAGTTCTTAGCTTCATCTCAATAGAGACCCCCATACTTGCATTTCCCTTCATCCCAAAACGCAGTTTTTGCCATCAAAACTGCATTGGGCGCACTTTTTTCCCCAGTTTCTATGTTCCAAAACATAGAAAATGGGAAAACAAGTACATTTCAACCATGAGGAAAGGCAAGGGTTTCTCCCACTGAGTTGAGGTCCTAATTTGAAATTTTAGTCCACCAAAATTGATGAGTAAGGTTAGGCCACCTAGCTACAACTTGCAGATCCAAAGTATAACGGTTGGTTTGTCCACTACGATCTCCTTGAGATTTAGGGCCTTATCCTCCTCTCTGAATTCTCTAATAGCTCAGTGTGCAAATGAATTGGATTTGGGGGCAAGAAGCCTTTTCATAGGAAAAACCCTAGTTTTTTCTGTCGCCCATTGCAACCAAACTGTAGCTCGGTCTAATGAACCATTGGAAAGATCTCACTGAGTTCTATAATGTGTCTCTATTTGTTTTTGGTAATTTTACACTTCACCACGAAGCGATATTTTTCCATGAGGTCTCACTTTGCTACCTATTAAAATCGAATTTCTTCGTATGAGTTGTTTGTACTCTGGTACCACTTTACCTTTGGACTCATTGACTCACGTGTCAATTTTCATCATGAGTAAACATTTTTTCTCATGTTTTTATGGTCCACCTTCGGGCCTCTCACCTATGGAAACATCATCGAGTCACCCTTGTTCAGGGCATCAGAGATGAGTCACCCTTGCATCTATGGATTCTGTTTCGAGTCCCCTTGAGTCCAGTGACAATGCTCCATACATATTTGTGTCACATCCATCCCATTTTTCTCATATTTGGCCTCCAGCTATACTGCTCTGTCTTTGAAAAGCCCTCGTATGAGTAATTTACCATCCCCTCTGGAATCGAGTCAGTCATTTCCAGGTCAACCATGCATACAATTCTCTGACAAGAGAAGTCGTCATTCTGCCTCTCACCTTGTATCCTTCCATCACCATCCTTGGTTTCATTCCATCAGTCACATTACTATGACCCTCATGCCTTTGTTGAGGAATCCTCATTGCCTCACCTCTGGTGGGCCCTCTTCTGTCGACTTCAGTACATTTATTCCAAGAGAGTGGTCTAGAGGGCACTTCACCTTGGCTCCATCTTTCATCATTTTTTAACGCTTAGAATCAAGCAAAGGGAATCATCATTTCCCTTTAACTTGGTTGTTTCTCATGTGCTTGACTTCATCTCATTATCGCATGATCAAGAATCGTACTAGTATTTCCTAGGTGGGTGTGAGATGTTTGAGACCTCATGAGGGGGTGGTCCTTTAGGTAGCCTCCCACACACCCAGATGTCACCAAATCATGATCCAGCCTTAGATGAAATTCCATAGATTTGATGGGTTTGGTTCCCGTCGCTTGCAGCGCCCATAGTATGCATGTCTCATTCAGATGATACATTCAGATCTTCCAAGACCTTTCTTGTGCAATAGGACTTCTTTAGTTGTCATTCGACCTCACCATGTCATATTGAGGGGCATTTATTCTCATGTACTCAGATCAGTAGATGTTATTGTATAGGTCCTTTCCTCTATTTTCTAGGCACATTATGTATATGGGACTCATTGTATTATTGTATCACATTTTTTCCCATCAATGCCAGTGTATTATGTACTTTATAGCTCAGTCCCACATTGTGTTGAAAATGCAACAAGAAAATCCTGATTTAATTTTCTCTTGAATTAAATTAGGATAAAATTTGTAATTCCACATCGCAAGACAACTTGTAAGAGTTAACTAAGCTAATTTCACTTAGTTTTTTTAGTTGATATGATTTGAGGGCCTAACTTGAGTCATTTAGAGTGGCTCCTACTTTATAGGATCCTTGGTTGAGTTTATTTTTAGTTGTAATTAATTAATTCAGTTTCACTGTGTTAAAGTTACTTCAACTAGTTCCAACTGTTGGAGGAACTAGTAGGAGGTCTAGCAATGGGTTGCAGCTTCAATGTTCAACCAATTAACTGATAAATCAACGATAAATAATAACTCATGCATGTTTGATCTATGAGTTACCCAGTTGAGATTGGAGTTCAAGGGAAGTGTACTTTCAGTTGTATAATTGTACAGGTGGCGCATGGAGTCAGAGGAAGGCCTATGATGTCTTGGATATTTTTGGATGAGGAATTTCCCTAATTAATAGGGGATAATTCACAAGGAAAGAATGCAAGGAAATAAGGACTTTGTCAAGTAGAAAATTGGTTAAGTATTGGCTAAGGCTTATCTAAGAAGTAGTGAGACTGATAGAGATAGTGCATAGGTTACTCGGGCTTGAGTAAAGCATTGTAATCTTCTCATGTTTTTTCTGACTAAAGCAATATGCAAATATCATGGGTTTTTAGTTGTGGTGTTCCCCAAGAATTCATTGTGTAATGTGTTGATTGAATTATTTCTCTTGTATGCTGCATAATTTTGCGATTGTTAATTGTTTCCATAGTTGGTAGAGTAGATTCAAGTTTATTGTTTTAGTAACTTACAATTAGCAATTTGAATCTACAAGGAATTCTACATCATATCGGAGCTAAAATTACAATAGAATAGAAGAATACGAGTTTGTCTTTGTAGGAGGAAAGAGTTTGCAGATCTATTCTCCAGAGTTACCAACAGGATCATAATGGTGTTCTATGGTCTGAGGCTCGAGTATGCCCTTGAGGGTATCTTGAAATACATTTATTGGAATGACTGGGTGGAAGCAGTCATGGAAGATAATGGATTGAAAGAATACATTTATAGTAATTTTCTGAAACCAGTAGTTGCAGATGCACAAAATATAATATAGTGGAAGAATAATGTAGCCAAGGCAAGAAGGACCTTACTGGAATGAGTTTGAGATCATAATGTCTCAAACCTTCATGGGAAGGAGACTCCATATGCAATGTGGAAGGCCTTGACAAAATTGTTTCAGAACAATAGTGACCATGGGAAGATGGCATTGAAGGACAAGCTTTAGAAAATCAAGATTTAGAAGGGTGACACAATACCACAGTACTTGAGCAATTTCACCCAATGTCGGGATGAACTTGGTGTGGAGTACTGAAGAAGGTATGCTTTTATTGACTATTTTGTCATCTTTTCTTTAGAACTCGTAACATATTTGCATCATGAACTAGGTAGATAATGGGAAATCATGACAAATCTATAGGATTTATATGCAACATGAAAACGCTAATAATTTCCATTTCTTATGTAGGAAAAGGGAAAAACTAAAGATTGCCACTTCAAAGAAAAAGACAGGGCCAAGCTAACCGTTGTCCCTTTGGTGGGGAACCATATGCAAACAAGATGATCTAAATTAAAACATCTCAGCCAAGGAAAGGAAAAGGAGATATCGACTCGGTGCAAGAAAACTACCGGATAATTGAGGATTAACAGCTTGGCGAATCCCTCAGGATCATTTGATCCTGAGGGATCGCTGCTTTAACTATTTTCACATCCTTGATAGCTCCGCTTCAGCTATTATAAGTAGGGGCAGCACTGCTAGCTCCGGGGGAAAGACTGTTAATTTTTATGTGACTTTGCTCTGTATTTGAAACATTGATCATTGACTCTCGTTGAGAAGTGATCCACTGTAACTTTGTTTTAATGCTTTAATATAAATCTGGTTGTTGTTCCATCTTTGATCCTGGAATAATTTCAAGTGGTGTGTCCCTGGAGGCTAAGGGCCTGGCCTTGGTGGAACACCTGCTCCTGTATCATTATCTTTAGTTCATGTGTGGTTTTCGTTATCATCTTTGATCGGTAATCTAGTGTGTTTTTTTATTTTATATCATAGCTCTGTTATATTTACAATATTGTTCTTTGCAACAGGAAGGTCGTATTATTCATTCTGACCTTATAGCGTATTGTTGTTCCCTTAAGTCATTAATGTAACATTATTGTTCTTTACATAATGCTATTTTTATTCAATTGCAGAGTAACCGAGCTGTAATATTCTTAAGTTGGTATTACTGTATTCATCTATGGCTTATACTTCATTACGATTGTTATTCAATTGACATTGTTGTTCCATTATGAATTTTGGTCGTTATCCTTTCTAACTGAGATCAATATTTGTGGTATCAGACACAGATTATTATTTCTCTTAATATCTCTGTGTGTTGTGTGTGTTATTTATTTCGGTACTGTATATTCACAATTGGATCTAAGCGTTGTTCTATATTTCATTGGTAATTGGTTTCCGTTGCATTTCAATTTGTTGTCTGATTTATCCTTTAAGTAAAGATCGCCATCCGATTTCTGTAGGATACGATTGCTGCATTTGTTCCTGTAGATTAAGGTGTTGCTATTCATCAGACTTAGTTGTTGTTACATTTTCTAGTTGTTGTTCCATTTCCTGTTATCTGCATTTCTGTTGCTTTGGTGTGCAGAACGATATGAAATTGTAGTGGGCATTGGCATTCGTTGTCTTGCCCCTAGATTGATGATTTGTTCCTTGATTACCTTTAGTTACATCAGTTTCCAAAGGGATGAGTTATTATTACTGGACCCTTGACTGATAAATTGCTTAGTTTTCCAAGTGCATGATTTAGTTTTTAAAGTATTTTGTTGTAAGTAGATCTTGTTTCAAGCATCCATTTACTCTTGTATTTTCTTGAGCTATACTACTAGCATTACTCTAACAAATGACAGCCTCAAACTGAGTACACTGTTTGAGATAAAAAATTGTTCCTGGATTGACAAGTTAATGTGAGGTAATTAGAGGTGAAAAAGATCCTTTTTACGGCTCAACATTTTAGCGTCGTTGCCGGGGAAGAGTGTAGCCATTTGTTTCTTTTCTAGAGTAGTGTAAGAAACTATTAGGAAAGAGTTGGGTTTTAAAAATGGAACGTAAGAACCTGCGTGTGGAGTATGTAATAGCCCTGCTCCCTTGCCCGCTTTCCTACAGCTTTATTGTTATTTTGTTTGGGTAGAACCTAGCAGTTGATTTGTGTGCATGACTAAGCAGAAAAAGCCAGAAAAGAATCTCAAACCTCTACCCAAGTCTGATAAAGCTAAGGGGCCGATTGACCTTTATAGATGAAATCCTTAAGAAAGCAGAATCTCATCCTTCAGTAGGACCTAGAAAAGTTACTTCTAGACTGCCTACTAGTTCCCTTCAGGCCACAGGATCACCATCTGTAGCCTTTGCTGAGGTGCATAGTCAAACCGAAGAGCAAGATTTTCAAGAAATTGAAAATTCTAGCCTAAAATCATTGCAGGAAGGGAACCTTAGTAATCTCTGTGAAGGAAGAGGAGAAACAGTAGAAGCTAAAGAACCAAAATCTCTTCCTAGGGTAATTTAGCCATTAAGCAGCCCAGATAAGGGAAGTGCTGCAAAAATCATTTATAACGAAATTCAAGAACCTGAATCCCCCCAGACATTTGGCACTCTCATCATCCCAGATAAAGGAAGTTCTTTCAAGGCCATCCCCATTAGAGCCATTCTCCCTCGACAACCTAGGAATACCCTCCTAGATATCCCAAAAGGCTATTGGCACATATTTGACCAAATGGCCCAAAATTAGCCTAACACCCAAACCTCTACACTACAATACCCCATTGTGGATATTGCAGCTAATGCACCTATGAAAGCAATTCCCCTCTAGAATATCCCTACATTCCATGGCCTTACATCAGAAGATCCGGATGCATTCCCGTTTGAATTCGATGTGCTATGTAGAGGATATGACTATACTACCGATCCCCAAAAACTAAAATTATTTCCCTATACATTAAAAGGAGTTGCTTTAAGATGGTTTATGGGATTAGGTGGTCGTGTTATAAATAATTGGGATCAAATGAAAGAGTCTTTTCTAAAAAAGTATCAGGACTATTGCATGTCTCAAGAGTTAAAAGATGAAATATTTCAGATGGTAGCTAAACCAAATGAAACATTAGAAGAGTATGTTGAATGATTCCAGTATAATATTCAAAGATCTCCTTAAGCATCATTACCTTTACGTGATAATGTATTAAAAACAGCATTAATTAGGGGAATGAAGGAACAATGGATTGAGACATTAAACATTAAGGGGAAAGGAGATATTTATCAAGAAAATTTTGCTGACATTATTGATTTATGTATCAAGAGCTCGAGAGGTAGCACAAGGCTAAAAGCAGTAGAACATGATCGATTTGTAAGAGATAATAGAATTTTGGCAGAAGGAGTAACTCGTGCAGAAATTGGAAATTTATTAGAAAATTTTAAAACTGACATATTGGGGACGCTAACAACACAACTTGATATTATGCAAGCCAAACAAGAGCAAGTAGAACCATAACAGAATTTGGCAATCTTCTGTCCCAGATGTAGAAAGAAACACAGCCACAAGGAGTGTCCATTAGATGCAGTTCAAGTTTGCGCCATTTGTACAAAAGACCACTCCACAAAAAGCTGCCTCTCACTTCCTGGATTGAAAGCAGTATACAAGGAGGCAGAAGAAGAGCCAGAATCGGTGTATCTACTTAATCAGCACCGTCAATGGCAGTCGCGACAAGCAGGTATGTTTTCAGACCCAGCTTCTTCTTACTAGCCTCCGCAATATCATGCTCAACAATATAATTCAATGTGGCAAAATCAACCCCCCTTCCCGAATTGGTCACAGAAATCATTCCCTTCATCATCTCCATGGCCGAATCAAGCAAGCCAACCCAATTGGCCAAATTTTCCCTATAACCCACCATATTGGCAAAACAATGCTTTTCCACCACAATGGACTCCTCCTACTTCACAGAGTCAAATCTGGCAGACAAACTGGAAAAGACCGATGAACCAGCCAGTAGGAACCATCCCGCTCCCTCAACCTACACTGCCAGTCCTACAACAAAACCCCCAGTCTAACTTAAGGCCACCACTCCCAGCCCAACCCAACCCCAATCCAAATAACGGACTGGTCCAGTCCATTCAAATAATCGAAACACCAGAGATAGGAACCGATCTAAGGGAGTGTAATGACCTTCAATTAAGATCTAGGCGTATCATTGAAACAGAGGGAGATAAAACAGTTCAAGTTGAAAATCAGTTGCTTGTAGAACAACCATTACAAGAAGAGGACGTGACCACACAACAAAGTCATGATCCAGCAACCACATCTTCTCCTCCATTCCTAGAACGCTTAATTATACCTTGACCTATACAATATCTTCATTTTGACATTATGGGAGAATTACGAAACCTGTACATAAAAATCCCGCTCCTCCAAGCCATTCAAGACATCTCGATATATGCAAAGACTATCAAAGAACTATGTATAAAGAAACCAAGGAGGACAATAACAAATAACCCAAAAGTCCAAGTAGTTGGCACTTTATCTGACTTATTATTAGGAAAAGAAACACCCATTAAATACGAAGACCCAAGAAATCCAATAGTAACCATACAAATCTATGGTCAAACCTTCTCAAATGCCTTAGTTGATCTAGGAGCTGCAATTAACATCTTAACAACCACTACTTGCCAAAACCTGGGCATTACATTAGTAGAACCGACCTCCACTTTATTAGAACTAGCTGATAGATATGTAGCTAGGCCAGAGGGCACACTACATGATGTTATGGTATCTGTTGACTCCTGAGAGTATTCGCTGATTTTCTGAAATAAACCCCAAAAACTGACTTGATGGACATCCATTGATCTTAGGCAGACCTTGGCTCGCAACTGTCAATGCTTATATTGGCTGCCAACAAGGTAATATGACCATTACTAGGGGGACAAATATTAATAATCTAGCTTTATACCCCCCAGTGCAGCCAAGTGTCACAATAATAAAAACTAACAAGCATCCTGTATCATACCTCACCGAAAATATTAGATCTCCGTTAACCATACAAGAGGCCCTCGATTTCAAAGACCAAACAGAAGATGATGCCATTAATAATTTCATTAGCCAAGATGAACCCATATCCCACGTACAATGTCACATGATAGAAGCAACATGTGATAATGAATTAGAAGAGGATCTTCTTAAAGATACACATGATCAAACAATACCTACTACCTCTGTTTCAAATAGTAAAATTGTGAAAATTGAGCCAAGAAAGACTTTAAACATTAATGCCAACCTGACTTCTGAACAAGAAAAGAAGCTCATCCAATTATTGAGGAAACATAAAGAAGCATTTGCGTGGGACTACCCTGATATGAAAGGAATTGACACCCAGTTATGTACACACCACATTTGCATAGAAAAGGATGCGATACCTGTTCACCAAACACAAAGGAGACTTAATCCTCATCTAAAATACGTTGTAAAATCTGAACTTAAAAAACTTTTAGATGTTAACTTCATCTACCCTATCTCCGATAGTAAATGGATCTCTCCACTTGTTGTGGTACCAAAGAAGAATGGAAAGTGGAGGATTTGTGTAGACTATAGAAAACTAAACAAAGCAACACAAAAAGACCACTTTCCCCTTCCATTCATTAATCAAGTATTAGAAACTCTAGCAGGAAAGAAATTCTTTTCTTTCTTAGATGGCTTCAGTGGATACAATCAGATTCATATTGCCCCTAAAGACCAAGACAAAACCACTTTTACTTGTCCCCGAGGAACATTTGCCTACAGAGTTCTACCTTTTGGCTTATGCAATGCTCCTGCCAAATTTCAAGGAGCTATCCTCAGCATTTTTTCAGACCTAATAAATGAGCGGCTCAAAGTCTACATGGATTATTTTACACCATACGGAGATGATTTTGACCCAGCATTGGACACACTAGAAAAAGTCCTGCAGCGCTGCATTGCCACCAAGCTTTGCTTAAGCCATGAAAAATGCTATATGATGATGACTGAAGGACTTATTCTAGGCCATTATATCTCAACAGCTGGCATACAAGTAGACCCAGCCAAAATTCAATATTTTTGCTAATTCCCACTCCTACCACTCAAACAGAGGTACGCATTTTTCTCGGATTCTCTGGTTATTATAAAAGGTTTATAGAACATTTTTCACATATTGCTACACCTCTATATGCACTGACGGGTAATGTTGACTTTCTTTAGACAGAAAAATGTGACCATGCTTTTCAGGATCTGAAGAAGCTTGTGTCCATAGCTCCAGTCCTTCGAGGACCAAATTGGGACCTGCCCTTTCAAATTTCATCAGATGCCTCAGATACAGCTATTGGAGCAGTCCTTGGGCAAGAAGAAGATAAAAAACCATATGCAATTTATTATATTAGCAAGAACTTATCCCCTGCTAAATTTAATTATACTGTTACTGAAAAGGAATTTCTAGCTATAATACATGTTGTCAATAAGTTCAGGCATTACATTACTAGATATCCTGTTATCTTGTATACAAATCACTCTACCATAAAATATTTAGCAAATAAACCAATCACAAATGGTAGAATAACTAGATGGCTGATCTTATTGCAGGAATTTGATATTACAATCAAGGATAAACCTGGAAAAGAAAATCTTGTAGCTAACTTTCTCTTGTGAATGCCAAAAATAGTGGACGCAACAGCAGTTGAAGATCAATTTCCAGATGAGAATTTGTTTGTTGTCATTGTTAAAACACCATGGCATGCTGATGTTGCGATTTACTTAGTAGTAGGTAAATTATCAAAACATCTGACCCCCAATGAACGAAAATAGATTGTCCAATGAAGTGCTTGATTTTCCTGGATTGGGGGCTACCTGTTCCATACAGGAGCAAATATGCACATCAGGAGATGTGTCCAGGAGGATGAAATTTTTGTTATTTTGAAAGCTTATCAAGACGGACCATGTGGCAGACACTTTACTGATAAGAGAACTCAGGACATAAGGTGTTGCAAATAGGGTATTATTGGCCTACGATCTTCAAAGATGCAAAGAAGTTCGTTCAAACTTGTGACAGTTTTCAAAGGGCAGGACGCCCTGGCTAGTCTGACGAAATGCCCCTGAACCCACAATTGGTTATTGAACCATTCGAGCGATGGGCAGTTGATTTTGTTGGTCTAATTAACCCATCCTCGAACCAGAAAACATTATTCTGGTGGCAACAGAATATGTCACCAAATGGGTTGAAGCAGAAGCATTACCTATAGCTACAGAGGATTATGTCATACAGTTCCTGTTTCATATATTTGTGCGATATGGGCTTCCAAGAGACATAATTACAGACGGTGGACCACAGTTTGCTGGTAACAATATTGCTGCAACACTTAAGAACTATCATATCCAGCATAAAATTACTACTCCATACCACCCACAAGCAAACGGTCAAGTAGAAAGCAGTAACAAAATAATAGAAGCAATCTTGACAAAAACCATTGCGTCACATAGACGTGATTGGGCTGCAAGACTACCAGAAGCCTTGTGGGCCTATAAAACAACATGGAGAAGCACTACTGGCTATTCACCATACCAATTGGTATTTGGAAAGCAACCTATTTTCCCCATAGAATTTGAAATCCAAACATTGCGAACAGCACAAGAAGTAGACCTAGATCTAAACGAGGTACAGATTAATAAACTACAGCAGATCAATGAGCTAGATGAAATCAGGCTCTCTACCCTTCAACATACTGCATTAATCCAACAGCAGCGAGCTAAATGGCATGACGCTCTCATTAAAAACAAAGTCTTCTGCGAAGGAGACTGGGCGCTCTTATACGATTCCAGATTTCAGGATTTTACCGGGAAACTTCAGAATCGCTGGCTGGGGCCATATGAAATCCAGAAGGTACGTGATAATGGCACCCTAACTCTAGTCACTATTGATGGATCTGGACATGCCTTTAAAGTAAATGTCCACCGAGTTCGATTATACCGCAAACCACTTACTCGGGAATCATTCTGGCAGCAACTACGCGAAGACTCCGATATTCAAATTCTACAGGAGGAAGAGCAATCTTCTTAACTTATGATTCATTAAGTGATTCACCTATTTTTATACTTTGTACATAATTTCTTTGTTCTGTATATATATTTTTGTATTTGAGTTTTTATTTTTTTTTCTACTGCTCCTTTTCAGAAGAAACAGCGTTGTTGTTTTGTTGTTCCTTTTCTGAAGGGACAACATTTGTGTACACTTTTGTCGTTGTTGCTATTCCTTTTTCAAAAGAGCAACACCTTTTGCTTCAGCTGTTCTTTCTTATTTTTCATTTTGTTGTTCCTTTTCCAAAGGAATGACATTTGAGTTTTCTATTGTTCCTTTTCTAAAGGAATAGCACTTTTGATTTTTGCTGTTCCTTTTCCAAAGGAACGACATTTGAGTTTTCTGTTGTTCATTTTCCAAAGGAACAACACTTTTGATTTTTGTTGTTCCTTTTCCAAAGGAACGACATTTGATTTTTCTACTGTTCCTTTTCTAAAGGAACAGCACTTTTGATTTTTGTTGTTCCTTTTCCAAAGGAACGACATTTGAGTTTTCTGTTGTTCCTTTTCCAAAGGAACAACACTTTTGATTTTTGCTATTCCTTTTCCAAAGGAACAGCATTTGAGTTTTCTATTGTTCCTTTTCCAAAGGAACAACACTTTTGATTTTTGTTATTCCTTTTCCAAAGGAACGACATTTGAGTTTTTTGTTGTTCCTTTTCCAAAGGAACAGCACTTTTTGATTTTTGTTGTTCCTTTTCCAAAGGAATGGCATTTGCGTTTTTGCTGTTCCTTTTCCAAAGGAACGACACTTTTGGTTTTCTGCTGTTCCTTTTCTAAAGGAATGGCATGTTCGGTTTTTGCTGTTCCTTTTTTCAAAGTAACGACACTTTCGGTTTTTGCTATTCCTTTTTCAAAGGAGCAACACTTGTATTCCTTTGCCCTTCCTTTTTCGAATGACAACATTATCGTATCCCTTTTACTTAAAGATACCTGTTGTTCCTCTTGTTTCAGGTATTTTGGAGCACAGCTATACACTCATGCAATGGATACAAAGCTAGAGCATACTGAAATCAGAAAATTATATAAAATCGCTACTTTTACAAGAAATTGCTGTGAATTGATAAAGAGGAACAAAGAAAGGACACAATTATTCATCACTTTTGCTGTCATTACCCTACTAATACTGACATGATTGGTCATCTTTATCATGTTGGTTCTTTTTAAATTCCCATAATCTTTTTTTATTATTATTAAGGAATAAGAACAAAGGGTTTATATTTTTCTATTGAGATGTTAAGACTTCTTCCACCATTCCTACTCTTAAGGAGGGCCAAACCACCCTTTTTGTATAAATAGGAAAGCATTTTATAAAAGAAAAAAAAGAAGAATGTTTTGAATTGTCAAATGCAGGATAGGGGGTCTCATCAAGAACCAGCCTACCATGATCATAAGGAAGAAAGTGAAGTGGCATTCCCACTATGGCCACCACACCAGGGATATGGTCCAAGATGCAGATCAGAAAAAATAAAGAGTCCTTGGAACAGGAGGTCTCATCACGAGTCGGCCTGCCCACCTTTCACTCCTTCTTGGTGAATGGCATTATGATTTAACTGGTTACCAGGCCAGCATAATGACCTCCATCTTAACACTGAACAATACTTCCTAGGCATACACAAAGGATCATGGTTCCATGGGTGAAACAAACAACTCTGCCAAGGTTATGGACACCTGTCAGTAGCAGAGCTCTGTTAATGGTATTGAAGTCACATTTCTTATACACCAATAGTAATCATTAATACCCTTCTCTGTCTTATACCTTTGTAATCTGTCAAATAAGATTATGCATATCACTTCCCCGAACCATTAAACACATGAAAATCCATCATAACCAATCATGACGGAAAAAGTAGACAATGATCACATTACACTCGTTGTGCATGTCAGTTGTTCTATCCTCCCAGCCTCACATCATGTAACTGCATTTTCTTATTTATTAAGCGATCCTATTATACACCTCGATTTTGGTAACCTGCTCCGTTTGTAAACATGGCATCTTGGCATACGTTGTTCCTTTATGACCTTGTACTAGAATAGATTGGCCCGCCACTCCTTCATTTGATGGCCGAGGATGACCTATCACATTGCGGGGGGGGGCTGACTTCATAATTTGCTAACATACGTGTCAAGCTATTATTCAGCAAACTCTTACTCGGGAATAGCAAGGCTTAATGGTATCTCGTTTTTTAATTTGCATGCCTTGTTGTTCCTAATATATTTCTGTATCATAGTCTGCAACAATTAGTAAGATTTGAATGAGCCTTGCGATTTTGCTATTTTCTCTGTGTTTCTAACAGTTTGAACAGCCTGCTATTCCATTGCCATTTCTGCGTTTTTACAGTAAGCTAAAGCATGGGAGGAAGGTCAATTCGAAGAGAACCACAAGTATTGACAGTCCCTAATGCTGCACGGGAAATCCTGGCAAGGGCGGGATGGTTAGACTATCTTAATCATTTACAGGAATCCAACGAGACCGTGGCAATAGAATTCTTGCAGAACTTGCAAGAATACCACTCCACAGTAAGGGGAAAACACATAGCAGTTACTGATGACGTAATTGCAGAGGTCTCGGGACTGCTAGCCACTGGACCTGTGTGGACTCTAAAGAAGGAGAGACTGCAAAAGATCATGAAGATCTTCCAGGATGAAGGCCAGAACCTGACAGTCAGAGGAAAGGGAGTCCTACCAGCAGCATTAGGAGAGCCATGGGCAGAATTGGCGAGGATCATCCAGAGCTACATCACCTGTGAAGGCAGGAAAGACGTGGTAAGACCATGACACCTTAAACTCTTAGCTATATTAAAAGAGAAATGCTCTGTGAACCTACCTGCATTTTTAAATTCATTACTTCATGATCTTTCTCGAAGCATGAAAATGTCACAACATGTAGAATCAGTAGTTAGTCACCATGGACTGATATGGCTGATAGTTAGCCATAGTCTTGCTCAGCAACAGAGCAGCTGGGAAGAGCTAATTGCTATGATAGATGGGGCACCGACTCCGCCAGCCCCAAAATGCAAACATACTTCTAGTACACCAAATAGACCATTAAAATAGAGAAAATCAGTTAGATTGGCACAGATTAGAGGGAGGTTGGAAAATCCCCAAGGGAGTACCAACCAACCAATGGAGATAGAGGACTCAGGGGATGAGCAACCCCCGCAATTGGAAGGAGACGAGAATGAGAAAGAAGTGGGAGGAAATGAGGAAGCAGAAACAAAGGAAGAGACCAAGCAGCCTAAGCAGGTGGAGACGGAGACAGAGTAACGCGAAGAGAGTCCATTGTAAGAGGATGAACTGGCAAAAATTCTGGCCAATATGGGCAAATATGGCCAGCCTCTCAGCCCGCTAGGCCTCCAGATTGAGGAAGAACCAAAAGAGAATTCTGCTCAGGACAAAAATGCACCTGAAGAATTTCACGACAAGGAGGAAACTGAAGAGAATCATTCTATTCATGATGAAAGCATGACGGGAGAAGAAAATGATGAAGATATAGAAAGGGAACAATCCACTCCCAGCCATACTACACTAGAAGAATTGCATGAAGAAGAAGGGGTGGACAAAGAAGTTAACCAGGAGATAACAGAGCCAGCTAGGGATTCTACTCCTGAGAAACCTAAACAAAACAGCGAAGGAGCACCCTAAGAGGAAAACCAGGGAATTGGCCAAAATGACAGTCAAGGCCCGAGTAAATAGACAGCTATTCCTTCTAAGGAAATAGAAGAAATTAAACGATTACAAAAATAACAGCAAAGATTACTAAATGTGATAGCTCGACTTCGACAGCAAATCAGGGTTTTGAGAATGAGAAAGAGAGCAAAAGGAACTTCAGGGGGAAGACATGCAGCCACTTCGGTGAAACCCCCCAAGAAAAAGGCTCGAAAGACCCCTATTCAGCATGATGTTCAAAACCCTGTCGAAAAACAGTCTTTTGTTCAAACTGCTATTGAAGAACAATATGTTGTTCAAACTCTTGTTAAAGTGCAGACTGCCGTTCAAAAGCAAAAGGAATAGAATTTCACTGTTGCTCATGTTGAAGTGCAAACAGACGATATATCGGCTTGTGACAAGGAAGTTCAGACAGAGGCACAATCCTCTGAAGGGATATAGACTATAAACACAAGGCAACGCAATAAGAAGATTCAAGTAAATCTGCCACTAGCCACTACTACGTGGGACAGCAATCCGAGGACAATAACCCTATGAGAGGATTTGATGCAAGCTCAGCAAGCGGTAGAAAAAATCACGGAACAAATGGTTTCTTGAGAAAAGTATGAAGAATTACAACAATAGCTAAGGAATGTCAATTTATCCGAAAGCCAGGCCTTTGAAGGATGGCGAAAAGAGCAAGAAAAAGTCGCAAAGGTAACTCATAGATTAGATGTAGTTATCAGACAGATGGATACCTTATGCTCTTTGTACACTAATGTCCTAGCATGTAGAGCCCCTGCCAAGAATTATGCCATGATTTTAATGGAGCGATATTTGCAATTGAAAATTAAGGCCGTCAAAGGAGGAGCCCCTATACAAATTAATACTATTGATGATTTTATAAATTGTTGTAAGCACTATGGAGTAAAGGTTCAAAGACTACTGTGTGAATTCTATCTGCATAACCTTGTGTTAGATCAAAAGATAGCGCAGAACCCTGGCCCTTTCGTTGGGGATATCCAACTACAGGCATTTATTTTGTTTGGAGTTAATCAAATCAAATGGATTAAAGCCTATAATGCCTTCCAAAGACAAGAAAACAGATTAGATTTATGGGTAAGAGCTGAGCCTAGAGATCCATTACAGTTATGGAACAAACACAGGAGCCTCATGAGGACTCCGAGCATGATTGACACGTTAGGACCCATTCATACAGCAATCAATCGGCAAGGGATAGAATACTTCTTTACCATTAAGGACCTTGCCATTGTAGCTACTAAATTTCAATATCAGACCTCTAATCCGAACATCCAACTCAGGGAACCATTTAATTACGAGAACTTTAAGTTAGCCGCTGATCGTTTGAACCTCTATGGTGAAATTATCTTGAGGGTAGGGCCATCTTGGTTAGGATATAGGTTTCAGAGTCCGATTATTTGGCACCCTGCACCTGGATACCAAGCCTTGTATGAAATGCCTGAGGGTTAGACAAGCCATCTTTTTGAACACCTAGTTAGGCATCATGGCTGTAGACCACCACATGAGATCCCATCTCCAGCCTACTCTCTCACTGCCTTACATGTCAACTACAATGTTTTCATGAGGGCATGAAAAAGGGTAAGCAGGGGGGTGTGTGGAGTACTGAAGAAGGTATGCTTTTATTGACTATTTTGTCATCTTTTCTTTAGAACTCGTAACAACTTTGCATCATGAACTAGGTAGATAATGGGAAATCATGACAAATCTATAAGATTTATATGCAACATGAAAACACTAATAATTTCCATTTCTTATGCAGGGAAAGGGAAAAACTAAATATTGCCGCTTCAAAGAAAAAGACAGGGCCAAGCTAACCACTGTCCCTTTGGCGGTGAACCATATGCAAACAAGACAATCTAAATTAAAACATCTCAGCCAAGGAAAGGAAAAGGAGATATCGACTCAGCACAAGAAAATGACCGGATAACTAAGGATTAACAACTTGGCGAATCCCTCAGGATCCTTTGACCCTGAGGGATCACTGCTTTAACTATTTTTGCATCCTTGATATCTCTGCTTCAGCTGTTATAAGTAGGGGCAACACTGCTAGCCCCGGGGGAAAGACTGTTAATTTTTATGTGACTTTGCTCTGTATTTGAAACTTTGATCATCGACTCTCGTTGAGAAGTGATTCACTGTAACTCTATTTTAATGCTTTAATATAAATTTGGTTGCTGTTCCATTTTTGATCCTGGAATAATTTCAAGTGGTGTGTCCCTGAAGGCTAAGGGCCCGGCCCTGGTGGAACACCTGCTCTTGTATCATTATCTTTACTTCGTGTGTGGTTTTTGTTATCAGCTTTGATCGGTAATCTGGTGTGTTATGTTATTTTATATCACAACTCTGTTATATTTACAATATCGTTCTCTGCAACAGGAAAGTCGTATTGTTCATTTTGACCTTATAGCGTATTGTTGTTCCTTTAAGTCATTAATGTAACATTACTGTTCTTTATAGAATGTTATTGCTGTTCAATTTCAGAGTAACCGAGCTGTAATATTCTTAAGTTGGTATTACTGTATTCGTCTATGGTTTATACTTCATTATGATTGTTATTCAATTGACATTTTTGTTCCATTATGAATTGCGATCATTATCCTTTCTAACTAAGATCAATATTTGTGGTATCAGACGCAGATTACTGTTTCTCTTAATATCTCTGTGTGCTATGTGTGTTATTTATTTCGGTACTGTGTATTCACAATTGGCTCTAAGCGTTGTTCTATATTTCATTGGTAATTGGTTTCCTTTCCATTTCTATTTGTTGTCCGATTTATCCTTTAAGTCAAGATTTCCATCTGATTTCTGTAGGATACGATTGTTGCACTTGTTCCTGTAGATTAAGGTGTTGTTGTTCATCAGACTTCGTTTCTATTGCATTTTCTAGTTGTTGTTCCATTTCCTGTTATCTGCATTACTGTTGCTTTGGTGTGCAGAACGATCTGAAACTATAGTGAGCGTTGGCATTCATTGTCTAGTCCCCAGATTGATGATCTGTTCCTTGATTACCTTTAGTTACATCAGTTTCTAAAGGGATGAGTTATTGTTACTAGACCCTTGACTGATAAATTGCTTAGTTTTCCAAGTGCATGATTTAGTTTTTAAAGTATTTTGCTGTAAGTAGATCTTGTTTCAAGCATCCGTTTACTCTTGTATTTTCTTAAGCTATACTACTAGCATTACTCTGACAAATGACAGCCTCAAACTGAGTACAATCTTTGATATAACAAATCGTTCCTGGATTGACAAGTTAATGTGAGGTAATTAGAGGTGAAAAAGACCCTTTTTATGGCTCGACACTTGGGAGTGTTGGTATTACATTTATTGAAGATGATATGTTCAGCATAGCACTTCCAGGCCTTCCCAAGAGTTGGCACATCTACCAAGATTTGGTAAATGGGAGGGAGAAGCTACCAAAGTGTGAGCGTTTGTGGTATGAGTTGGTGCAAGAAGAGATAAGGTGGAACAACAAAGATGGAACCTCATCCACGCATGATGAGGAGGAGAATTGTGCCTCGGATGGAAAGGAAAACAAATGGAAAGGGAAGAAATCTCAATCCAAAGGAGATTCTAGTCAGGCAGGCAAGAAGAAGGACTTGTCGAAAATTAATTTTTTTCATTGCCATGAGCTAGGACACTATGCCATGAAGTGTCTACACAAGAATGTCGGCAAGAAGCCCTCAAGAGGAGTGGTTGATGAAGCTATATATTCATAATTCGAGTTGGATTTCATCCTCATTGCATGCATAGTGACATCAGTGATGGGTAGTGTGTGGTATCTGGATAATGGAAACTCATTCCATATGAATGGAAACAAAGAATTTTTTAGCGACTTGGAGGATAAGGACCTCCATATGCACAACGAGATGGGATATGATGGAAGGTATAGCGCGACTGACATCGATATTGTTACTTTTCAAAGGGAGATTGGTTCTCCTCTGAAATTAAAATATGTCATGTATGTTACGGGTCTGAAAATAAATAAATAAATAAAATTAGTTTCAGTTGCTATGTTAGAAGACCATGGCCACAATGTGATGTTTAGCAAAGCAAATGATTTCCTTCATCACATAGCCATAGGACAAGTGAAACGGATCGGGGTTTGAGTGAAGAAACTCTACAAATTGGATGTAGAAGACTATGTTGCTTTGAGCATGAAAGAAAAGAAGGTGCAAAGTCGAGACATTAGTGAATTATGGCATAGAATATTGGGCCATTTGCACCATGGAGCTTTGAAGATCATGTGATAGATTTCTATAGGACTTCCCAAGGGTGCACTACAGCAGCAAGATACATGCAAAGGGTGTACACTGGGGAAGTACACCACAACCACCTTCCATGATAAGTATAGTTGAGCGCAAGCGATCCTTGAAATAGTTCACTCAAATGTTTGTGGATCATTCTTGATAGTCTCCATGGCCAACCACAGGTATTATGTGATATTTGTAGATGATTTCTCACGTAAGCGCTAGATATTCTTCATGCCAAAGAAACCAAACATTCTCAATTTTTTGTGAATTTAAAGCACTTTTTGAGAAAGACACAAGTAATAAAGTGAAGGCTCTCGGGAGTGATAGTAGTGGAGAATATGTGTCAAATAAGTTCAAGAAATTATGTGCATCAAAAGGCATTCAAAGAGAGTTAATAGAACCCCATAACCCACAATAGAATGGGGTTGCTAAAAGGAATAAAAGAAGTATTGTGGGAGTTTCATGAGAGATGTTGCATGATCAAGGCCTATCGTTGCACTTGTGGGTTGAAGCATGCAACACAACGGTATATGTGCAAAATAGGAGTCCTCATTGGATTCTAGGGATGAGTACACCAGAAGAAGATTTTTCAGGTAAGAAACTAGATGTGGCACACTTTAGGATATTTGGTTCATTAGTTTACTATCATGTTTCGAAGGATGCAAGAAAAAAGCTAGAATCGACAACAGAGTTGGGCATATTTTTTAGGTACACTAATACACCTCACAACTATCAGGTGTACCTGCCATCTCACAGGATGAAATTTTCTCGTAGAGATGTGAAGATCAGTGAGGAGAAGGCCATGATATGTTCCCTTGAGAGGGAGATTCAGTTGCATGTAGTTGAGGAGATTTTAGCTCCAAAGGAAGAACCTCAAGATGTTGTGGAGAAGCCACAAGTAGAGAAGTGGAGGGTGGAATAAACCACTCAAGCAAAGACATCCAGAGATGGAAGGAAGAACATTGGAGAATCTAACAGATTGATGCATGATGCTAAAGAGAATGTGGGATCACCCACATCACAGCACAGGTAGAGGAGGTCACCAGATCAGTACACTAGATACATGGATCTGATGAGTGAGAATGTAGAGACTAAACCATCCTCATTCGAGGAAGTAGTGTAGCAACTAGTATGGTTTGATGCCATGGTAGAGGAATATGATTCCATTATCAGGAACACTGCTTGGGAAATTATCCCAAGGCCAGAGGACAAGTCAGTGGTAATTTCGAGGTGGATCTACAAGGTGAAGTAAGTAGCATATGGGAGTGTCGAGAGACACAAGGCCAAATTTATGGCCAATGGGTTCTCTCAGGTGGTGGGAATTGATCAAAAGGAGAATTTTTCTCTAGTAGCAAAGTACTCTTCAATCATATATATTCTAGCACTTTCAGTGCAAATGGGATGGAAGATAAATCAGATTGATGTGAAGATATCATTCCTTAACAGAATGATTGAGGAAGAGGTGTACATAGAGCATCCGGAAGGTTTTGAGACCTTCAACAAAGAGTCACATGTGTGCATACTCAAGCGATCAATGTATGGATTGAAACAATCACCATGTGCTTGGTACACTAGAATCGACAGTTGTTTCACCAGGTTGGGCTTCACCAAAATTGAAGTGAGTGCAAACCTTTACCATATTGTGGTTGAAGGTAAATTATTGATTACAGTATTATATGTCTATGATTTAATTCTAACAGATGATGAGAAGCTGATAAAATATTGCAAAGAGGATTTGGCAAGAGAATTTGAGATAAAAGACATGGGGCTCATGCATTATTTCCTTGGTTTGGAAATTTTGCAAGAAGATGGGGAACTATTTGTCTCTCGGGGCAAGTATGCCAACGAGATATTGAATAAGTTCACATGGAGAGTAGCAAATACATGGAGACTCCTCTGGCAGGGAATTGGAGGAAGGAAGATGTTACTTCAGGTGAAGTGGTAGAGGCTGCCATTTACAAGAAGCTTGTGGGTTCACTTATGTATTTGGTGAACACATGACCATACATGTTTTTTACGGTTAACCAACTTATTCAAACATTGGTTAAGCAAACCAAACTCTATTGGAAGGCAACTAAACATGTGTTGAGATACCTCAAAGGCACCACTCAGTTTGGTCGTTGGTACAGACGGATAGAGGCAGTGAAGTTGCAAGGCTTCATAGATGCAGATTGGGTAGGTTGTCCATTAGACAGGAAGAGCACATCAGGGGAAATCTTCAACATTGGATCAGTAGCAGTTGCTTATTACAATAGGAAGAAGAGATCAATTGCACTTAGTTCATCAAAAGCATATTACATGGATGCTAATCAAGCAACTTGTGAGGCTATCTGGATGAGGAAGATACTTTTTGGGTTATTTGGTCAGCAAATGGATCCTACATTGATTTAATATGATAATCAAAGTTGTATCAAACTCTCCGAGAATCCACTTTTTCATGATCAATCCAAGCATATTTACATCCGGTATCACCATCTCAGAAATTATGTGCATATGGGGATCATTTTTCTAAAGTACATTCCTATAGAGGAACATGATGTGGATATATTCACTAAGGCACTGTCAAGAGGGAAATTTGTAAAGTTTTGTAGATGTTCTATGCTAAGAGAAATTTCACTTTTCTCACAGCAATCATACAAGTAGATAAGCAAAATGCAGATAGAACATATAAGCAGATCTTACAGAAGACAAATCAGAAACAAGAAAAATGTATGTGTTTGTTTCGGCGGTCAATAGGATGCTTCAACCAGCAAAGTCTCCTTTGGTCAGCCAGCCCAGCATGTGTCACAACAACCCTCCAACCAGTAGATGAGTCAACCCAAGTCAGTTCTACAAAAGTCAACGTTGTCCTGAAAATTCAACGCAGGGGCAGCAAGCTAAAAGTCAACGCAGCAGCAAAACGGTCAACCCTTTGACCTCGATTTTTGTGCCAGGTAGTATGACCTTCAAAAATCGAACCTCCCACAAGTTTTCAGCTTGTTTGGACCAAGCGTTGACCAAAGTCAATGCTGGTCAAACTTCTGCGAAACCCTAGCAGCAGAAACCCTAGCAGCAGAAAAAATACTCTTCGTCCTTCCCACGTGTGGCTGAAATTCGTCCTCCAGGTAGCTCGTACTTTTTTAGGATGAGAGAGGAAGATGTGAGTTGTGTTGTGATCCAATTCTCTCCAACTTTTCCTGTATATATATATCCATCAATGAGGGTGTGTGACACATCTGTTGGGCATGTGAGCCTACATTACAAAACTGGCTGACCTTTGCACATATAATTTATTAAGAATAATAAATTCAAAATATAAGTTCTGCTCTTCGGATTAAGACTAATTTTATATGGATTTTACACCTCTCAGAAAGAGGAATCCAACAAAAATATTAGCCTCTTAATCTGAGCATCAGAACATGGAGTTTGGACCTAGTTGTCCAAATTTAACACTCCCTCTCAACTAGGGAGAACTCCATCTATTAGTGCAATTAACATCGTGAGTCATCCCGCCGAAACTTGCTTTGCTGGCTTCTTTATTTCAGAACAGAAGTGGGTCAGTCACAAAGACATCATTCCCCGACTGACATAATCAGTCCAGAGGTCCCAGACCTCACAAATCTTGATCCCAGATCAAGTGGTTGGACCATGCCATCCTAGATAGAGAGTACGGCAATCTCTGATGCGTCCATCAGTCTTTGCTAATAGTCTCTAGCTTTTCCACACCTCATTGGCCAAATCAGAGGTACTTCCCATGAGCCCTGAACTCAATGGGTAGGATGCATACGGGGCACAGATTAAATGAGTGGCGAACCAACTCAATAATCACAAGGGTGGGGCAGAAGCATTATGAGTGCTTATAGCTCCGAGAAGCTATCCCCAAAGCCCCCCAGAGCTCCCAGAGCTCATCGTCCAATAGGACCCACATCATAGGGTCTTTCCATGACACCAAGACTCTCACGGAAGGTTAGGAACTTGACCTTCCCCAGGGGCTTAGTGAGAATATCCGCGACCTGCTCATCAGTTCCTATATGATCGAGCCTTACGGTGCCTTGCTGTACCATATCCCGGATAAAGTGGTACCTGATATCAATATGCTTGGATCGGTCGTGGAACACAGGATTCTCAGTCATACGAATCCCACTCTGATTATCACAGAGTATTACATTGGTATCTAGCACATGTTGGAACAGCTCACTAAAGAGCTTCCTCAACCAAACTGCTTCACAACAGGCCATACTAGCAGCAATGTATTCGGCCTCCGCGGTGCTCAAAGCCACCGACTTCTGCTTCCTGCTCATCCATGAGATCGAAGCAGAACCAAGATTGAAACAGCATCCAGATGTGCTCTTACGATCCACCACACTGCCAGCCCAATCGGCATCAGTATATCCCCGGAGTATCACACTCCCGGCAGTGTATCTCAGCCCATGGTTTATAGTGCCCCAAAGATATCTCAAAAGATTCTTCGCACCAACCCAGTGAAAATGATGAGGCTCAACCATCTGTTGACTCAAAGTATTCACTGCAAAACATATGTCCGGACGGGTGTTCACTAAGAACATCAAAGCTCCTATGAGTTGACGATACTCAGTAGGATTGGCCAAGATAGGCCCTGCAGCGCTGCCACTCAACTTCTTAAAGTTGAGTTCCATTGGTGTCGACACGGACTTACAGTCCACCATCCCAAATCTTTCCAGAAGATTCACAATATACTTTCCTTGAGAAAGGAAAATCTCTCCAGGTCTCTGCCAGACCTCCAGGCCTAGGAAATAGTGCATCAGTCCTAGGTCTTTCATCTCGAACTCAGCAGCAAGCTCCCTCTTACATTGATGAATGAGAGGGTCATCACCTGTCAGGAAGAGGTCGTCCACATACAGCACTAGAATGAGAGGCTTTCCTTCCTCAACCTTAAAGTAAAGGTTTGGATCAGCATTGCTTCGAGTGAAGCCCAGCTTCATCAAGTAACTATCCATCCTCTCATACCAAGCTCTGGGTGCTTGCTTTAACCCATAGAGGGCTTTCTTCAACCTGCAGACATAAGTGTCTCGATCTTGAACTTCAAATCCCAGAGGTTGTTCTACATACACCTCTTCCTTTATTGCACCATGCAGAAAAGCAGTCTTGACATCCATCTGATGAAGACTCCATCCTTGCGTAGCAGCAAGGGCTATGATGGATCGGATGGTGGTATATCGAGCCACAGGTGCAAATATATCGTCATAGTCAATTCCTTCCTTTTGAGAGAAGCCACGGGCAACAAATCTTGCCTTAAACTTTTCAGCACTCCCATCAGATCCATGTTTAATCTTGTAGAGCCATTTAGCGGTGACAACAGATTTGTCCTTCGGTCTCGGGACCACATCCCAGAGATAATTCTTCATAATAGCCTCATATTCTTCATGCATAGCATCCTTCCAGACTTGATGCTTGATGGCTTCTTCAAAAGATCCAGGTTCAGATTGTATAATAGTACTCATGGCAGCTAGATACTCTTGGTATCTACACGGCTTCTTGCTTTCTCGGAATGTTCCCCTTGGGGCAGCATGACCCTCAGCATCTTCGAGGGTGTCCCTGAGCCATGATGGCCTCTTTCCTAGAGAAGGGGAAGGATCAATAGGGTCCATTGGCTCTTCAACATCAGGCATAGTCTCATCCTGGGGTTCTTCCAGATTTCCAGGTCTTTCTTCATGGTTTTCTTCAGATCTAGGAAGATCTACTACTTTCTTCAGGGAAGCATCTTCGTCAAAAGTGACATCATGGCTTATCTCTACTTCCCTTTGACCAGGTACATAGACTCTATATGCCTTAGAAGTCTCACTATAGCCCACAAACATTCCTTTCTTCCTAGTAGCATCCAGCTTACTTCTCTTTTCTTTCGGCACATGAAAATAGACAGGACATCCAAAAATTCTAAAATGTGAGACATCAGGTTTCTTACCAGAGAAAACCTCTTCAGGAGTTTTGGAGTCCAAAGCGGAATGAGGGCATCGGTTTTGAATGTACACAGCAGTATTTGCAGCTTCTCCCCACAGAAACTTTGGAAAACCCTGGTCACATAGCATGGCACGGGCAGCTTCCACAATAGTCCTATTCTTGCGTTCAGCAACACCATTCTGCTCAGGAGTATATGCAGTGGTAGTCTCCCTCTTAATGCCAGCTTCTCTGCAAAAATCTTTGAACTCATTTGACTCATATTCAGTGCCATTGTCAGTCCTCAAAATCTTGATCTTCTTTCCGTCATATTTTCCACCAAGGCTTTGAAGGTACGGAACCACATGAAAGCCTCATCCTTCTTCTTCAAGAAGTATATCCAGGTTTTGCGAGAGAAGTCATCAGTAAATGTCATATAGTAAGAACATCCCCCCAGGGATGTTACAGGCAACATACCGGAAAGATCAGAATGGACTAGTTGCAATATCTCAGATGTCTTTGTGACACTTGAGGGGAAAGGTCCCCTTGTATGTTTTCCTTCAGCACAGCCCTTACATACACCTTTATGATTATTTCCAAAATCAGGCATCCCTGTCACCACCTTCCTTGCTTCGGGAAGAGCCTTGTAATGAAGGTGTCCAAATCTTCGGTGCCATAGTTCGGTTTGACGGATAGTATCACAAGTCATAGCTCCCAACGGACTCCCTCCAACCTGGTAGAGTGTACCAACTCTAAAACCAATTGAGATAGCTTCCTTGAAGCTCTTCTTCCACATGAGTACCTTTCCATCAGAGAAAGTTACATTGAATCCTTTGTCTTCCATGGCAGATACAGACACAAGGTTCTTCTTCAATTTGGGTACATAGAGTACATCTTGTAGATGGAGGACTTGCCCTTGAGACAAGTGGAGGGTCACAGTCCCGGTCCCTTTCATAGGATAAGTGGCATTATCCCAAGGGTAATTTCTAGATTAGTATCCCTTTCAACCATGTCAGAAAGTGCTTCCTTGAATCCGGTGATGTGTCTTGAGGCACCACTATCGATTAGCCAGACATCCATAGTGTCGGGCGGAGATGCAGCTGAGAGAGCAGATATTAGAATATACTCATTTCTTTTATCAACAACATTAGACTCCTCATACCTGGTATTTCTGGTCCTTTTAGAAGGTGGATGGTTTCCTTCAAAGTGAGCCTTCCTCTTTCCTTTGGATTTGTCATTTCTTTGATTCCCATTCCTTCGGTTGTTGTTGTTGTCGTCACTATCGGGAGAATTCTTCTGGAAGGGGCATTCTCTAGCATATTGTCCAGTCCTATGGCAGGTGAAACATTTACCCTTCTTCTTTTGAGTCTTAGTCCTTCCTTTGTCCTTGGAACCACCAGAGTTCTTCTTTCGGGAATGAGCAACATAGGCAGCATTTATTTCATTATCAAATTCCTTCATCCTTGTTTCTTCTTGCATACATCTAGACAGAAGCTCATCAAAGTTAGGGATGGTATTATTGTTGAGAATGGTAGTTGTGAATACTTGCCATTCATATGGAAGTCCTCCAAGTGCGGTGAGAACCATCTCACGATCAGCGATTGTCTCCCCAATAGCTAGCAGATTGTTCCTGGTTTCGGTCAACTTCATAAAGAAAGTTTGAATAGACTCGTCTCGGCCCTTCTTCATATTCTTCAACTTGTTCTTGAGGAATAGCACTTGGTTCACATTGTTTACTCGGAACATAAGTATCAGTTTGTCATACATCTCCTTGGATGTGCCTAGTTCAGATATGTAGGCAACCAAACTCTTATTTATGGATTCCCTGATCAACAGTTTTGCTCTGATTTCTCCCTTCTTATACTTGTGTTTAACAGTAGCAAAGGCATTTGATGGAGGTTCTTGAATCTTCCCTGTCACATGATCTAGGAGATCATGATCTTCTAATTTGAGATCTAATAACATCTTCCAGGCATGGAAGTCATCACTTCCAGTCAGCTTGTCATTCTCCCTGAATTCAAGCTTAGAGGAATCCATTTCCTTCGATGATGATTGCTATAGATAGAGTTTGTCTTCACCTCAGCTCTGATACCATGTAAAGTTTTGTAGATGTTCTATGCTAAGAGCAATTTCACTTTTCTCACAGCAATCATACAAGTAGATAAGCAAAATGCAGATAGAACATATAAGCAGATCTTACAGAAGACAAATCAGAAACAAGAAAAATGTATGTGTTTGTTTCGGCGGTCAACAGGATGCTTCAACCAGCAAAGTCTCCTTTGGTCAGCCAGCCCAGCATGTGTCACAACAACCCTCCAACTAGTAGATGAGTCAACCCAAGTCAGTTCTACAAAAGTCAACGCTGTCCTGAAAATTCAACGCAGGGGCAGCAAGCTAAAAGTCAACGCAGCAGCAAAACGGTCAACCCTTTGACCTTGATTTTTGTGCCAGGTAGTATGACCTTCAAAAATCGAACCTCCCACAAGTTTTCAGCTTTTTTGGACCAAGCGTTGACCAAAGTCAACGCTGGTCAAACTTCTGCAAAACCCTAGCAGTAGAAAAAATACTCTTCGTCCTTCCCACGTGTGGCTGAAATTCGTCCTCCAGGTAGCTCGTACTTTTTTAGGATGAGAGAGGAAGATGTGAGTTGTGTTGTGAGCCAATTCTCTCCAACTTTTCCTGTATATATATATCCATCAATGAGGGTGTGTGACACATCTGTTGGGCATGTGAGCCTACATTACAAAACTGGCTGACCTTTGCACATATAATTTATTAAGAATAATAAATTCAAAATATAAGTTATGCTCATCGGATTAAGACTAATTTTATATGGATTTTATACCTCTCAGAAAGAGGAATCCAACAAAAATATTAGCCTCTTAATCTGAGCATCAGAACATGGAGTTTGGACCTAGTTGTCCAAATTTAACAAAATTCCAGTTCCATAGAGGCAGGATTGGGGTATCTGATAATCCCTTTCTTGTTGAGAGGGAGTGTTGAAAATGTAACAAGAAAATCTTGATTTAATTTTCCTTGAATTAAATTAGGAGAAAAATTGTAATTCCACATCACAAGACAACTTGTAAGAGTCAACTAAGTTAATTTCACTTAGTTGGTTCAGTTAATTTGATTTGAGGGTCTAAATTGAGTCATGTAGATTGGATCCTACTTCATAGGAGCCCTGGTTGAGTTTATTTTGAGTTGTAATTAATTAATTCAGTTTAACTGAGTTAAAGTTAGTTAAACTAGTTCAAACTGTTGGAGGAACTAGTAAGAGGTCTAGCAGTTGGGTGCAACTTCAGTGTTAAACCAGTTAAATGATAAATCAGCCATAAATAATTCATGCATGTGTGATATACGAGTTACCCAGTTGAGATTGGAGTTCAAGGCACTACAAGAAAAAAGGACATTGGTAAAGGTCGAAAAATGTCACCATAAGCTCATTGGTGACAATTAAAAGAGCCTTCGTCACTAAAGGTGGCATCGCCAAAAGTATAGGTGTTGTGGTAAAATTCAAGGTTCATCACCAATAATTATTTATGATGATGGATAGGGACCACACCTTTTCATATGAGCAATGGTGATGGACTTTATCCTCTGTCACTAAAAAATTGAACGTCACCAAAGGTGGTGTCGCCAAAAGTATAGGTGTTGTGGTGACATTCAAGGTCTGTCACCAATAATAATTATAATGATGGATAGTGACCATCACCATTTCATATGAACAACAATTTATTGTGATGTACCTTTCATGGCCGCCACTATTGATGCATATATATGGTGATGTTCGTTTACCATCACCATTTCATATTTTGGTGAGGGTTTAAAAATGTCACCATAAGCTCATAGCTGATGGTAAAAAGAGTCTTCATCACCAAAAATTTATCATCACAATTCCATATGAATATCAAGGCACGATGGAATCGAACCACCAACCTCCTGCTTGTAAAGCAGGTGCTCTTCCATTGAGCTAGCACCCTTCAAAGAATTAGACTTTAAAAAAATAAATCTTGAAACTTTATAAATTGTAAATTTTACAACTTCCAATAAATTATAAAACTTTGTATAGCCTTGGAAAATATTTTATTAAACAAACAAACTAGCATCAAAGTTGCAAGTCCCTACCTAATGGTTATGGAAGTTATGAAAAGTGGTTGGAGGGAAAAATAGTTACTTATAAGATACTCAATATGTTCAATTGAATACTCAATTAGAAGTGAAACTTTGAAGAAATTTATAGCCTATAAATGACCTATAATTATCAAACATGAAATTTTCAATTACACCAAATATTGATTTCCCATCTTGTGTATCATGTATATATGTTGTGACAACATAAAAATCTGTGTCTAAAACATTGATAAGCTTAAGACAGTTGGCATATAGATTGCTACAACAAAAGAAATTTGGTATAGGCACTACACGTGGCGAACTGATGGATGGAGTTATGAACGGATGTCGACTAAGATTGTTTGAAAGATGGATAGAACTCTCCTTCTCTTGAAGGATGTAAAAAATTGGTTGCGTAATGCTTTGATTGCCTGTTATGGTTCATTTCCTTGTAGTTATGTGTATTTTATTTGGTAGGTTAGAAATCTCAATATTTTCTATGATAAGAAGATTCAAGTGGAAGTGGTGTTTCCTTTAATTAAAAGGATGATCAACGAATATAAATGTGAACCTATAAATTCTAAGCCTCATCATATGGTTATACATTCTCTTGATTTTGATGTTTCTTGGGGCTACTTTGATGGTGCTTTCTAGGGACATCTACCCAAGTGTGGTGTGGAAGTTGTTTTGTATTTGAATGCTTCACATTACTTTCATTTAAGGTATTCTCCTGGTTTGGGTTCAAACATTAAGGCTAAATTTGCTGCTCATTTGGAATGTTGTTGCATTTTGTTAGAAAGCTTGGGCTGCATTTTGTCAAAAGTGTAGTTCTTTAAAGAAGGGAAGCATGAATATACATAAACACATGAGTTATATGTAAAGAATTATCTCACATTTCCCACCATGTGCACATGCATATCAAAAACATATTCAAGAACAACTCAAAAGAGATCAACCCTTTCACTAGAAGTGCATTCAGCATAAGCTAGGTAGATTGCTCAAATTTTCTGCTTATTTGAACACAAGATCTAAAAAATAGACAGCAAAAGATTGGAACATGTAAAATTATATTAAATAAAGTATAGAAACAGAGTAAAGATACATACATCAACCTGAAACACAATGATTTGTCCTATGCAAATGGGTGTTTTACTCATATACAAAAACAATATATTATCCTGCAAAAAGGATATAGTTTGTCAAAATTGAACTATTTAAAGCCAATGCAATCACCAAAATAAATCTACTCCCGAACTTATAGTCCTCGTAACTCAAAGGAAATTACACATGTTCATTATATTTTAAATCTTGGTAATAACATACAACAATTTGGTGCAAAATAAGAAAAGCTACAAAAATCAAATTGAACAACACAGTTCAAATCAAAGTTACAAATTTACCACTTGAAAATGAAAGCAAATCTATCCAATGTTTTATAATTTGTATAAATAACCACTAACACAAACAATGCCATAGATTCTACTTGAAAACTAGAAGGAAATCAATGAAAAAATATCCATTTGTAGGTGCAATGACATAAATGCTTTGATATGCTACTCAAAAATAAGAAATCATAAACATCAAAGGTCTTCTACAAAGCTGACTTACAGAAAAAAGTGGTGGTGCTAAGGTTTCTCTTGAGTCATTATGGCTTCTCTCAATTACTTGTTTAATGGCTTGTAGCCTAATAAAAAGAACCCTGAATAATTGGTTGCACTGTCATTCCTCATATAGAAGATGAAATAACTTTAAAAATTTTGTGTCACAGGGATTCTCCCATTTTGTCTTCCTTGATGAAAAGATCTTAGATCACCATAGAAGAAAGTATGCCTATATCTGGAATTTGAAGGCACTCCAAATGAAAACATTGAAAACAAAAAATATATAAATGTCACACAAAAATATATTGAGTTATTAACTAATATATTGAGTTAATTTCATTTGAAAGACACAAGGACAAAAAATATTATGTATGGTGCAGAATGTGAATATGAATACTTAGCCTAGTGGGCTAGCTCAAGTGGTTAAATGTTTTGAGCTTCATGTAGGAGGTTTTGGGGTCAATTTCCCAGGTTGATTGCTTCTGTTGTGTTGCTTACTCAATGTCCCTGATAAGTCAAGCATCATCATCAGTGCCAATGGGTTTCCACTAGATACAATCAGAAAATTATGGGAAGTTCTCAAGTGTTTCCCTACAAGGTTTTCCTTGGGAAAAAAAGGGATGAGATGGATATTCCAGAAATCATGAAATGTGAAGAATGATAAAAATCATAAGTGAGCCCATAGGGGGATCTTAATTGGAAATCATCATTTTATGAAGTATTATGTAAATCATGAAATTCAAGGTTCAAGTCCCCATCAGTCAAGCCAACAAAAACATAAAAAAGGTCATAGCTAGCAGTGATTTGTAAACTGCTCTTTTATTAAGAAAACCAAGATAACCAAAAAGAGATTGTCTCCAGTTGAAGAGCTAAATAAGTTCTAGCAAGTATAGATAACCATTTAATAAAATGTTTGAATAGACAACATCTATAGAAAATGTAAATATGGACATCATGTTACAAAAACTAAAATTAAAAACAAAGTGTAGCATGCTCTCAGTTGTTGACTAGATTGATAAGTACACCTTATCAACAAACAAAATAATTCCATTATTTAATATAATTTGCATTGTTCAATTGAAAATTTTCATACGTAAGACTCACCCTTTTAAATCTAGGCTCCATGATACCTAAAATCCCAACTACAACTAGTGATTCACTTCCTCTGACGCACATTAGTCCTTTCCATATTACCAAAGTGATGTGACAATCATTCTTGTGAAATAGTCAAAAGATGACACCCTGTAAGTTGGATTGCATATATAGTTTAGCATATTCACAAGTCTGCAAAATATATTCATTAGAATTTTAGAAACAAAGACAATATTACAAAGAAAACATGATATATTATCCATATGGTTAAACTAGCAAGAAATTTAATTAATGTCGATTAATGACCACAAGTTCAATGGAATTGGAAAAATACATCAAATAATAATAGAAAAGTAAATAATTTCTAGGGAATTTCCTCAATATACAAATAAAGATAATTTAACATAATATTATTTTATTAATTTCGAGCAAATGACTACAAAAGTAGCTCAGTGGGACTAAAGGATACATCATACATATAATGTGAATATAATGTGGAAGTGCAAAATTAGCTCCTATATAATGTGAGAAAGAAAGATACAAGAAAACTGAAAGTAAATTCCAAGTAAATAATTGACAAGGCTAAGCACTAAGTCTATCTAAGACCAAAAATAAAGTGTATATAATAGTAGCATAGGTGTAGTGATATTAAGTGAGAGTATCCAAGGTAGGAGTTGGACAACTTGATACTAGTCAAGAAGGAGAGAAATATCTGATGATGAAGCCAATGAGATCAAAGTCTCATGGATCTGATGATCAATGGCAAGGGGGCAACAGGGGTTCTACTCATTCACTGTTGGAGTCCTTGAGTACCATAGGGGAATCCATCTATATGACTCTCAGGGTGATGCAGGAGTAAGGAAGCTCAGATCTCCTACCATCCGAGGTCAAAGGAAATAAACTCTAAATAGATCTTTGACTGCTTTGCTGGGGTTGGGAGGTAATCCAACAGGTGAGAGGTGCCTTTCTTTGGATCCATTTGGAGCTAAACCCTGTCAGTATGAGGATGTATGGTCCTACACCTTCAAGCCAATCTCAAACATATCAGTCAAGGTTTTGGGGGAGGCTAAGAGGGGGCTTTAGGTCTCACCACTCTATGATCTATGGTACTTAGGAACTCAGTTTGTCGCTTGTTGCTCCAATCTGATGGAATGGCATGAATAAACTTAAAGTAAATATAAAAATTAATATCATAATAGAGTGGAGGTGACTCCATAATGGATCAACCCTATGCAATATAGTATAACCTCGAAGGTAGAGATACTAATATCAATCAACACCATAGAAAAGAGAGAGTGGAGCCACTGGAGAATAAATAATGTGGTTATTGGCTTTCAGCTCTCAAACACACATTCAAACATATATAAAGATTTCATTCTCCTCTTCCAATGTAGAAACGATTTTTTCATCTTATAGTAAATATGAGTTGTCTACTAGACTTAACTCTTGACATCACTTGCACTATTTTAAGCTTTAACCCTTACCATGAAGACGTCCTATGCACCTTAAAAAAAATCAGTAAATTTGTACAAGAAAGGAAAACTCAAGCTACTTGTGGAACTCCATGCATTTATTAAATCAAAAAAATTGTTGAGATCACTAGGATTTTCCCAATGGTTCTTTAGCATGACTTTAAACTTTTCATCAATTTTCTCATAATATTACCAAGAAAGACGCATTGTGAAAAATTAGAAGACCATTCAGTATTATTCAAATGGGACTGTATAGTTAGCTAGAAAGGGCACTTATTGAACTTTATGAGGCTCAATTGAACATCATTACACTTACAGAAAGCCAACAGATATGACCTTTCAAATATACACAGGCCCTACCCTTACTGTATGCCACAGTTCTCTTGATATCTAGATTAAGAAGGCTAGCAGAGAACATTCAAATTCATAGACCACATCAATAATATACATTCATTATGGGAGATAAGAAAAATGGTTGGGAAATTCAACTATCTTAAGAACCTGAAACAATAGAGTTAGCTTCACAAAGGCCAAAGAAAGGGGAAACCAACCATTCAACTAGAACCAAGCTCTAATGTATCCACTATAAAAATATAGTAACCAATGCCTTTACTTTACCGCTTGCAATAAATACATGACCTTGACAACTAGCAACTAACCTTCCATATTATCCCTCAATTTGAACCTATCACTTTGAAATATTTTCTCTCCCTTGGTATTAATAATTTCACAGAATTTGTAACAAAGCACCATCTCTTATGATTTATGTAAGTGTTGACAATTTCTAGAACTCAATGTTTCCATTTTATAAATTATTTTTAGAAACGCACTTTTTCGGTGGCAAGTTGCACCACATAATAGAGTTCCTACAATTTATATACAAATTTTGAGATGTAAGTACTTTGTGAATGTCACCCAATGCTTTCACTTCACCCATTTCTTTTTGACATGTTGTTCTAGTGGCCTAGACCACACATATGGACACTATTGGATGGCTTAATAATGGTGAAGTCTAATTGTTCTACGTTTTGACTTTTTTCGTTGGAATTTGACTATAGAATTTTGATCAAGATTGTTATTTTTCATTGTTTGAAATGCATTTTTTAATTCATAAATGGATTTAGCACTCTGAAATACCTGAGGAACTTAGATTGTTGTAGTGCACCAACCCATTATCCCTCCAAGATTTGGAAAGTTCTCATTGTTTTTGCAAAATTGTTGGTTTTCGCATTTCATCAAACAATTTGAATATTTTCTCTTCTTCTTTTTTGTTGTGGGTTTCAACTTATATTTTGGTATGGCATTGCAAATACAAGATAAATAAAATCCAACAATAATACACCAACACAACAACAATTTGCGCAAAGATGATGGCCAATTCTTTGTTATAAACCAATGCATTACAAGTTGTCCTCTTTTTGTTTGTATGGATCTGGAAATATGGTTATTTTAGATGATTGTTATTGGTCCAAAACACACCCAAACTTAAACTAAAGTTGTGTTCCTCTATTCTCTGCCACTTTCCAGCTCTAAAACAAAAGTATGTACCTGCCATAATAGGCACCTTAGTTCTATTTGCAAATAGTGATAATTACGGGTTTATTTCCACTATATTTCAGACTTCCATGACCCTAAAAAATCTTCTTTCACCCTCATCTCATGAAATATTAATGATACCAGTTGGTGCAACCATATATTTTCTTCAAAGTGATCCCCTTTTTATGCTAATGAAACCCCTCTAACTAGCTATTATTAATTAGAGATATCTACAGCCTGTAAAAGCACCCTTCTGCCATAGCAGCTCGACCCGTATAGGAGGTATACACCTTGTTAACACTCAATAAACAACACACGGAGATTCACCCTCTAAAACTTGACTAATACACCTTTCTTAGAGGGTCAACTCGACCCATAATTTATTCTTAGAAACAACACTCAATACATCTAAGAGAATGTGACTCTTTTAATGAACTTATGTGCCATTCTTGATGACATTTTACCCTTGGAAAATATATGCAATGAATCTTGGATATTTCTCAGAAAATTATGCCCTCGAAGCTAATGAGAACCAACCCACACTTAATTATTTTTCTCAAGATTTTTTTTAGCAATTATTGCGGACTAAACAATTCATAAGTAGCTACATTGCTTGAACCTTGTCCTAAGTTCTACAAAAACCAACGTTTTACTTCAGTGTTTAAGCTTTGGATTTAGTTTAGTGAATTGTTTCTAAATCTAATATGTAATGTAATGTTTTTGGGGCCTTTTTGGAGAGGAAACTGTAGGATTAATGGTCATTCAATAGTCAATGCATTAGCAATAGATTTTGATTTTAAGCTATCAAAGCTAAGGACTCAAACATTATTTTATGTTTGTTAGGAGCCTGGATTCTCACTATTTCCTCGAAGGTCTAGGTATTCCAAGTAATTCATTTATGAATTTTTGATCATCAGAGTCAATTCATTAATGATCCATCATCTCCCCATCAAAAATTATTACTAGCGATCAAATATTATGGCCCATATGAAAGATGATTTTGCATAACTTTTCTAAATTTTAGATTATTAACTCAAGGCTCAAATCTATTCGCACTTATCAGGTACAAAGTACACAAGCCCCACAAAATTCTGAAGTGAAACTTCAGATAATATCTAAAGCCCATTACACCCCATTCATTCTAAACAACTACGCGTGATGACTATTTCATAACTAGGGTTAATGGTCCACATATTTAAAGTTAAGTAAACTGGATTCATTGGATTCTGACTGTGCCATTTATGTTAGGTCTATATTATGGTTTTCAATATGGATCCTTTTTTAAACATGGTATGATATTTTAATGTCGATGCATATTTCTCAGAGTTTGGTTTCAAATTGCGTACTTAGAAAGTGAATTTAATAATTAAAAATATGTTTTCCTTAGATAATAAATTTGAATATAGATAAAAATAGGTTATTTACACATCTACACAGATAAAAGTGGGTACAGTTTTACCTACAGAGCATCCATGACTTTTTGAGCAGTAACTCCATCCATGACCTGTCCTTTTTTCTTTTATGCTTGCATAAGTAAATGAAAGAAGACCTACAAAACTTATTTCACATTGGCCACATACCCAACAATGTAACTTTAACACGAAAATACTTGTGCATCACGAAACTAAAAAGTCTTGATCCATTTTTCCAAGTCCCAAGTCCTTGAATCATCTTCACCAAGTTTTTTTTCCAATATATTTGATGTGCTCCATTCATGCTAGTAATGCAGATTATATTGAGCAATCTTTCAGTATCTCCATTTTTCCAAATAGTTGAACTGCCAAGAATATAAATATTTCCTAAAAGAAAATAACTACTTTCCTAAAGGGATAGCTTATTAGCACCCATGCAATTGAAGGAAAATGCAAGGGCATGATAAAAAATAGTTGTCTTAATGTGGTCATGTCCAACAATTCATTCATCTTTTTCAATGCTTCTTGGAGATAACACAATGCTACATTCATCCTTCCTATATCTTGCTACATCATAGCAATAATAATGAATGTTGCAGTAGCATTTGGATGGTCAGGCCCACATGAAACATTTAGTAAAAGCAATGTGAAATCCATATGCTGCAATGTAAGCTCTGTTTGGTTCAATCCATGGTAGAAAAGTGTTATGTTACCATAGCTGCAAAACACACAACAATGGAACATATGTAGTTTGTAATTATGTAGAGTTTGCAATAATTCCAGAAACTTAAAGTGTAAAATATGTAACACTATTAATACAAAAATTAAATTGTAACCTATAAAATATGTAACTCTATTAACACAAATTAAATTGTAACCTATGTGTTGTATCAAGATGATCCAGACCAAGGCATCGCTCATTTATGATAATATATTTATGTTGTTGCATTATTGCTCCTGCCACATCTCCAACATGATATAAAACCATTGCAAGATATCTACAAAAAAATGTTACAAACAATCAAAGAAAAATCCAGGACAATATGTGTGCCACCATTGAAGCATGTCATTTAAATAAATTATAGGGAAAAAAAATACAAACTGAAGAAAATTAAAATATGAAATAAGTTCATATAATATAAACATTTTACTTGTTACCTTTTCATAATTATTGCTCTCCAAACTTTTCCTAATGCAGTCAAGAGAGAATAATTGTTCCCTTTTCTCTGTTTTATTTTATATTATATGTAAGTTTTTCTTTGTACTATGCATCATTCTTTGTACACATCTAATCTGATGTTATCGATAATATTTTATTTTAGTACCAATTATTTTCCTCCCTCAATCATCTCAATCCTTTCATGTCTACCCTCTTGTTAACCCCCAGATTTTCTCCTTGTTATACTGGAGGGTTTAGGGCCAGTGCATTTCATTAGACTAGTGTTCAAAGTATGATTCCAGAGACCATTTTCATTGAGTCAGAGGTTGGTTCACACAAGAGCTCAGATGCAGGATGGTTCAGTTAAATTGTCAAGGTTTAGAGTTGGTTTCTAGAGAGTATACAGGTTTTCATCATATTGGATATTTATTACTTTTCGGATTGCTCCTATATTTAAGAGAGATAGTTCAGAGGTCTGTATGGTAGTATTGATTATAATTTGGAAGTAATTACCTGGCATAAAATTGTGTTTATCTTGATTTCACCTTAAAAATCAACATTAAACATAAACATTAATCCTATCAGAGATGGAATGGCATACTCTTCTTGATCTATTTCATTATTAGAACAAACCTGCGAAATATATCGTGTACCTTTATGTGATCTTGTAGACTAGGGATGATTTTGAAATAATGCCAATGCAGTGTGTTTTAAGCTCTAGTAGCTCCCCTAGATAATGGTGCTTGTTTGGACAGTGTAGAAAAAGTTTGAACAAAGAAGTCACATAAATTAAAATAAGTCAATATACAGTTACACTTTTATTGCAATCTTGCTACATTTGTTGTCAATAAAATGTGTTGTTGAATTTGTGGTTTCATCATATGGATTATTTTAGGTTTGATGAAGAACTTAGAATTACAAACATGATGAGTTTCAGATATTCTAGTGGAGTGGGATGAAATTGTAACATAACAAACTCTCTCTCTCTCTCTCTCTCTCTCTCTCTCTCTCTCTCTCTCTCTCTCTCTCTCTCTCTCTCTCTCTCTCTCTCTCTCTCTCTCTCTCTCTCTCTCTCTCTCTCTCAACTTGCAACTAAAGTTTATCTAAATTCATTCTAAAGGCAACTGTCAAAAAGTTAGATTGGTCCCTTCCATATGCACCATTTTTGAAGCTTATCTTGCAATTGTTTTACAGATCCCAGTTTTCACTAATGCAGTTGGTGGAATCTTAGTTGGACTTGTAACTACCCAGGATGGTGGTGTCTGAAAGGTGATGAGTACTTCATGCTTTTGCACATCATGATGTCCTGCACTTTCATTTACAAATTCAATTTTATCTACCCTTCATGTTGTAACATGCACCATATCTTGGAACAGTTGACACTCATGCCTCATCTTGTGTGCACTTTTATTGGGTAGGGTTTCATTATTGTATCTTCTTTGATAGTGATTGCCTTGTTGCAATAGGTATTTTATGGCATACAACCATCTTTATATGTTCTGTTATCTCTACCTCTAGCGGTCACTAGCATAATCATTTATCAGAGATATCCTTATCAGGTGAAAGAAAATAAATTGTAAGGAATCAATTTTGGAAGGCTATATATACTTGGAACATAAATGTTGGTGGTCATGTAGCATGCCCTAGAAACCTGCATGACTACCATGCAGAACCTATTCTAATAATTTTTTTTGTTCAAATGTACAAGTTTTGAGGCAAATTTAAGCCTTCAAATTCTCTCTGGGTTGCGGATGCAACATTAAGCAAATTCCTCAAACTTGGGGATATTATTCAAAGAATCTATTGGTGAGGGAAACAATACAAAATTATGTTGGAAGCAGGGCTTTGAGACCTGTAATAGAATGAAGAGTGTAGAGGAAAAACATTCTTAGGATATGTAATGACAGGAGCCCATGTTGCACATTTGTTTGAAGATTCCTCTTTTTTTATGAATCTTAAGTAGATATTCAACATGTAAACTTGCAAAAACTTGCATGTATTCTAATTTATGCTAGGTTTTATCTTCAAGGCATGGAACTGTGAATCTTGGTTGCAGATAAAGTAGACTTCTTGCATTAATAAACTCACTGAGCTAAATTTCTTTAATAAACTCACTGAACTAGAAGGAATGATAGTAAGCTAGTTGGAAATGAGGGAATTCATAGAAATGGACTTGTTGCACTCAAAATATGGATGATGATCCCCTTGTACTCTAAATCTAATTAGTTTCTCTCTTCAATGATGTATTTTTGGGTGCAAGGTGATTGTTTAACAAAATCCATGAGTAATAAGGAAGGAAAATAGATAGCTTAAAATTTAGGTAGTTAAACATGTGGCATTGACAATCATTTCATATAAACACTATGGACATCACATTTTATCAAACTTTAAGAGGTTTGGAATGTGAATATAGATATATATATCTATATATATATATATATATATATATATATATATATATATATATATATATATATATATATATATATATATATATATATATATATATATCTATATATATATATATATATATATATATATAGATATAGATATATAGATATATATATATATATATTCACATTCCAAACCTCTTAAAGTTTTATAAAATGTGAATAGATATATATATATATACCCAAAGCCTAAACCTCTTAAAGTTTGATCAAATGTGATGTCCGTAGTGTTTTAATTGAGAAGAATGAAGATGGGATGTTAGAAAAAAACTAAGGACAATCACTCATATTAGCAGTTACTTTAAAAATGCTTCGTTGAATCTTTTTAGGGTCATTGTAGTGGTAACTATGTGTAGGTATACCAACGAAGGTCTTCCAAAGCTTTCTTAAAGAAAATGCAAGATTTTGAAGAAATATTGCGAGAAATTTCTAGATAGATAGTGATATATTTGTCTTAAGGTTTTTAACCTATGGAAACATATCTTGTTTTTCAAACACCCATCACTCCAAGGCAAGAATAAATATCTACTTGCTTTCTTCCTAGTATAAGTGAGAGGTATTTCAAGCAATGGAAAGTATAGTAGAAAGAATGATACAGAGTAGTCAAGGGAACGATCCAAAACTTCATAAGTATTGGGTGAAAACATTTAACCAATGAATGATAGATTTAAAGGTTTCAAAAATAAAATGAGTCTAAAATTGAATCCAAGTTAGGTTTTCCAAGTTCTACACAAGTAATATTCCAAAAAAGAAAAGAGCCCATCAATTCCAAGATCGCACCTTATTATTATACTCACTAATCTTCTCTTATAGATTCCACACTTTAGCCTATAAATTGGATTGTTGTTTATTCAGGACCAAAATGTTTTGTTGCAACTACTTAATTTCAGGCTCTAATGCCTAAGTTAGAGGTTGCTTTGAGTGTCTCTCTGCCTCAATCTCAGCTAATTCTCATTCCAACTCAGATTAAAATAACCTTTTGTAAATTTACCTAGCTTAGATTTGCATATATATATATATATATATATATATATATATATATATATATATATATATATATATATATATATATATATATATATATATATATATATATATATATATATATATATAGATATATAGATATATATGTGTATGTATGTATGTATGTATGTATGTATGTATGTATGTATGTGTGTGTGTGTCTGTATGTATGTATGTATGTATGTATGTATGTATGTATGTATGTATGTATGTATGCATGCAAAACTAAGCTAGCTAAATTTACAAAATGTTATGAAGTAAACCAATTATTTTTCATATGAGAATTTGGGCCAAACAAAATCTCGATGTTCGTCTCTTCTGTTAGTAATTCATTTTCAAGCTCCTCGTTGCATTCCATTATTGACTGGCTTAGCCCTAATAATTTATTTTCCTTGAGTACGAAGAAAAAATGTCAAAACGCATTAAATCCAATATAAAAGATAGCACAAGGATCTTGCAACATACTCACCTGTAGTGGCAGAAATTGATGAGAGTCTTGAAGAACTTGATGGTATGCTGGTGATTGGGCCTGAAAATATCCTTTAAAGAGAAATCATGGGATTGATGATGGAACTAACAAGATTGGATGCTTTGTGCTTGGACATGCTTGTTGAAGCTTTGGAAGAGTTGCAACTTACATTGGGATCAGATTGACCTACTCTTTAATGAACTTCATAAACCCGTATACTTATAAATCAATCTTATACATCAACCGTATTATAGAATCTCTCAATTCTTATCAAAACGAGACCACCAATGGCGGTTGTTGGCAAGGAGCCTCTTTTGGTAGAAAACCCACAGAGGTTTTGTATGTTTCCAATACACTTAGATTGTCATTAGTAATAGGTATCTTAGATTTTTAAGCGAAGTAGGAAGCAATGTGGGGGTTCACCGCATTCAAGAAAGCAAAACGTGTGTAGTAATTTTCCATTAAAAGCTCAAAATAAGAAGATAGGGTAGCTCCGAGCTAACGCAGAAACTGGAATGTCCAAATTTTGATTCTTCAGATGCCCATGGTATTCCGCTCAAAGAAGGAGGGGGATCTCTGAATCCAGAAAATTTGGAATTATATTTTGAATTTTTGAAATAGAATTAACATTTCCCATAGATTCTTTGTGGCTCCTCGTTTTCCAACACTTCCAGATCATAGAAGATTGGTAATTTTGTCTTGTTCTTGCATGTAAATAAGAAAAATTAAACCCTGACTCCTAAAGCACACACTCATTCTCGTGAATTCAAGTCCAAATGGGTAGATACATACATACATAGAAGCCCTATGCTTAGGTCATTTATTGAGTGAATCAATGGTAGATATGGGAGATGGTATTAGGGCTTGATTTCAGAAGCTAGTTGTGGGTAATGGGTTGAACCCAAACTCTATTGGACTGCTATAAAATTCTTTTACAGTCAGGATAGGAAATGAGTAAGAAGCCATCTTGCACAAAACTCAATGAGTAGACTACAACTTCTATATTTTCTTCTTCATGGACTCTAAATCAATGGTTTGATAGAAAAGTCAATTTTTAAACATGAAAATTCTTTGTTTCCCACCCTTAGACTATTGTGCACAGAGGTAATGGGTTGTCAGGTAGTGGTTTTCAAATTTCTTGTTACCCACCCTTAGACATTGTGCGTGGAGGTAACATATGGTTAGGTAATGGTTGTGAAATGTTGTAAATAGGGGAGGAATCTAACTAGATTCTTTCTAATTATGTGTTAAGGGTCAATAATTTTTAATTTTAATTTTAAACTTTTTTGGAGGGATAATTTCTTCTATATGCTTAGTCAAAGATGATAATTTATCTTATTTTAAAATGTGTATTGTATCCATGAAGTGTAGACTAATTAGTTTGTGTTGGGTTTAGTCCCTACCAGGTCACAAGGTCAAACCTCATGGGGACGGGTTGAGGAGTGGAAGCCACTTTTGGGGAATTAAACTTCCTAAGGGGTATCCAATATTGACCAAATCCTTGCACAATCCTGGTGATAAGCATCCCATTGTGGGTAGATTGGTCTTCTTCCAACCAATAAGCATGTTGGCACTAACTTAGGCTCTGCCTAGCTACAAAGAAAAAATGTGTCTACTGTAATTAGTAATATGTGTGGATAAATTTAATGATTTAATTAAAATCTAATTAGAATAATAATGTATTTATGTTATTTATTTAATAAATAAAATTAGTAATTAACAAAATGAGCGGAAAGGGAAACTGAGAGACGGTTGAGCATTGCGATCTGAATCGCCCCTGAACACTAACCAGAAACCCTGCTTCCCATGGCCTTCAGCCTTCAATCTGTGGCGCCCTCGCTGAGGTTTCTTTCATGAATACGCTCCCAGGAGGGGCGGGATCCTCCCCCCCTCCATACTTTGGGTCATCCTCTGACAACTCTCGGAAAAAAAAAAAAAAGATCCTTTGCACATATCAGAAAGCCTTCCAGAAACAAATCAAGGACTAGATCCGGCCACTAATGAAGGATACATTTGATGATACGGGCAAAGACAAAGGCGTGAATCAAAAAGCCCCTACGTCACAGCCAAAGGCGACTTCAGCTACATGCATACTAAAAACTGCAGAAAGAATCAAAGTCGACCTCCCCAGCCAGCAATCAATGGCGAAATCCAATTTATGAGGGACCATGCACTCATAGGCAAGTTCCTCGGATTCTAGCCAACTGAAAAGGCCTTGCATGGCTGGATTGCTTCAAAATGGAAGCCTAAGGGACAAGTTACTCTGCAGCTTGGCCCCAAAGGCTTCTTCACGACAATCTTCAACTGCCTGGAGGACAAATCACGCATATTTGAAGGTGGCCCGTACTTCTTCAATTCTTCTGGATTGTACTTAAGAGAATGGAAAGAAAGATTCAACCCAGACAAGGAAGACTTCAGCTGGGCTCCCATCTGGATTCGAATGTATTCCCTCCCTGCAGAATATTGGAAGGAGGAGACACTAAGGGATATAGGCAACAGCCTGGGGACCTTCATCAAAGCTTTTGAGGAAACTAAAACTCGCAGATACACTTCTTACGCCCGGATCTGTGTCCAAATGCATCTTACCAAAGTTCTAGCAGACTCGGTAAGTCTTTTCCACGACGACTTTGAATGGATACAAACATTAGATTATGAGCACATTCCTTTTTGCTGTAGAAAGTGCCATGAGCATGGCCATCTCTTTAGGGACTGTCCCCTCAATCTCGAATCCAAATCCCATGTAAATGATCTCAGCAAAGACTCAGAAGGTTTCACCAAAGTCCCTATTCGCCGCCGCCATGCAAAGAAATCCACTACCGCCCCTGACAACTCCAAAAAGCTTGATTCCCATAACAGATTCATGATTCTCACCCCCCACGATCCTTCAAAGAATCCTCCAGCTTCACCCCCGGCTAACCCTGCGCCTCCTTCTCCCTCCCAGATTTCCAAAATTTCTCTGCCATCCTCTGCCTCCGATCCTTCAAGCCTTCCCAACCCCCTCTCTTATGAGAAATCTGCACCAGAGATTGCCGCACAGTCTTCTTCAATGGAGCTGGATGCGGCTCTAGCCCTTAGCATTCATGAAAATACTCTCGTGGAAGATCAAAACACTCCTTCAAAAATGGATGAAGATCCAGAGAGTATTAACTTGGAAGGTTTAGATATACTCAAACTGGAAACGGCTTGTAAACAGAAAGAGTACAACACAATTCCTCCATGGGAAATTGAAAGGCTGGAAGGAGTTCTCAGCAAAGCTCAACACAATAAATGCCTAGGAATACAAGCAGGAAGCCCATGGGATGGAAAGAAGATCTTAAAAGAAACAAAAAAAAGAGGGCGCAAAACGGACCTGCAGAGGACCATCATCTTAGGAGAATTACTAATGGAATCTGGGAGATTCCCTAAGTTGACAAAGTTCTACAAATCTCAGCCCCATTGTTCCTCATGAAGCTTATTTCCTGGAATGTAAGAGGGCTGAACAGCGCTCCCAAACACAGAATGTTAAAAAACGTGATACAGCAAGAAAAGCCCACTATAGTTTTTCTTCAAGAAACAAAAAGCAACAGTACTATCATAGAAAAGGTTCTGAGAAAGATCTGGTCAGGCTGCAGCTCAGTCACAGTGGATGCCTCAGGTGCCTCGGGAGGACTAGCGATCATTTGGAATCCACAATTACTCACTCTCCAAGACTTCCACGCATCTCATTTCTTCATCCAAGCCACCTTCCATCTCATAGGAACAAATATTCACGGTCATCTCTCAAATGTTTACTTTCTGCAACATTTAAATCAGAAACTGGCTCTTCTGGACACTCTTACAGCTCTCAATTCCAACAGACAATTTCCGCTATGGATTGGAGGTGGCGATTTCAACATCATCAGGGCTCTGGAGGAAAAAAGTGGCGGTAGATCGAAATTAGAAGGGGACAGTATTGGCTTCCGAAATTACATTCAAAACAACCATCTTATGGACATTCATACTTCAAATGGAATCTATACTTGGACCAATAAACGAAGAGGATCTCAGCATATTGCTTCAAGGCTGGATCGCTTTCTCATTTCGGATAATGCTATACACCTTGGAGGGGATTTTCACGCCTCTATCGTGCCTCAAGGAGGATCCGATCACTGGCCCATTATGTTACAATGGACGCGCCCAGGTACAAAAAGCAACAGACCTTTTCGATTTGAGGCGTTTTGGTTCTCAAATCCCAACTTCAAAGCAGTGGTTAAGGAGGCCTGGAAAACCTTCAAACCCTCTGAAGGAGCCAAAATGTTCCAGTTCCAACAGAAATTAAAAAACCTCAAACAAGTTCTCAAAAATTGGAATCGTACTCAGTTCGGCAATATATTTGAGCAACGAAAAAAGCTAGAGCAGCAAATGTGCTCTTTACAACAGAAGATTATCATGGAGGGGTGAACAGAAGACAGGGCGCAACAGGAGCAGATCCTCTGGACTGAAATTGAGACACGCAGACAGCAAGAAGAAACCTTGTGGTAGTAGAAGTCCTGTATTCGATGGCTTAAGGAGGGGGAGAAAAACACGAAGTTTTTCCACAGATCCACAATCCAAAGAAGGATGCATAACAATATCGCATTCATCAATAATAAGCAAGGGGAAAAACTAGAAAAGCATGAAGAAATGGAAAAGGAATTCCAAGCATACTTTCAGGAAATCCTAAGGGAACGACCAGAAAGCAGAGATCAAGCCATTCAAAAAATTACACAGCTCATCCCTAAAATCATTACGGAGGACCACAACAATAAGCTGCTTCAACCCATCTCAATGAAAGAAGTGGAAGATGCCTTGGTTCAAATCAAGGATGGTAAGGCACCCGGTCCTGACGGGTTCACTGCTAACTTTTTTCACGAATTTTGGGAGCTTGTTAGCACAGAGGTTTGGGAATTAGTGGAGGAATCACGATCAATGCACTGGATTCTCCCTTCGCTAAACTCTACTTTTTTAGTGCTAATTCCCAAAGGGGATGAATCAAATACGCCTGACAAATACAGGCCTATTGCACTGTGTAACGTCATCTACAAACTCATATCCAAAGTTTTGGCCAATAGGCTCAAACCTCTCCTCCCACTTCTCATCTCGCCAGAGCAGACAGGTTATGTAGAAGGGAGACAAATAATGGACGGCATAATTCTCTCAAATGAAGTGATACACTCTCTGAAGCTTCTAAAAAAGCCAGGTATGATTCTGAAGCTTGATCTCTCAAAAGCATTTGATAAACTTAGTTGGAATTATATACATCAGATGTTATTGGCATTTGGCTTTAATGCAACTTGGACAAGGTGGATCATGAATCTCATCTCTTCACCCAGCTTTTCGATCCTGCTCAATGGTTCTCCCTCAAAGCCCTTCCATCCTTCCCATGGTATCCGTCAGGGGGACCCCCTCTCCCCTTTTCTCTTTGTTTTAATGGCCGAAGGCCTCAGTTGTTTGCTTCACTCAGCTATCACCTCTCATACCCTGAAAGGCATTCCACTTTAGGGTATCCACCCTTTATCTCACCAACAGTTTGTAGATGACACCATGCTCTTCCTTCTTCTCAAGAAGCCTCTGCCTTCAAAGTTCTGCTCTCTCTCTTTTCTAAAGCCTCTGGCACCTCAATCAACGCCGCCAAATCCCAGCTATTCTTCTTTCATACTCCAACCCCTACTCAAAGAAATATAGCAAGAATTTTGGGATATTCCATTGCAACGCTTCCCTTGAAATACTTGGGAGCTCCTCTCTTGGACTCAGCCATTAAACACGCCTCTTGGAGAACCCTCATAGACAAGCTGGAATCCAGGCTCTCCTCCTGGACTTTTCGCTCGCTCAATATGGCTAGCAGACTTATCCTCATCAAATCCGTTCTCCAGGCAATGCCCCTTTATCTCTTTTCCATTTTAGCTACTCCTAAATGGGTCCTCAAAAGCATCCGCAATCTGCAGAGAAACTTTCTGTGGGGCTCCTCTGGTCTCAACAGGAAATGGGCACTGGTCAATTGGAATGAGGTCTGCCAACCAAAAGCAGTCGGTGGGTTAGGACTGCGGGATCCCCTCCATAGCAACAACACAATGGGAGCCCGAATATGGTGGAATTGGCTCTCCAAACCACACACACCTTGGGCTCATCTTTGGCAAGAAAAATATGTGCCAGGAAGTCAATGGAAGGACCTCATCAGAACTTGCCCCACAACTCCAGGCTCCCTGATCTGGAACGCTGCCAAGCTCCACAGCGCCTTCATACAAGAACACAGTTTCTGGGAAGTTCATTCGGGCACCTCAGCTAGATTTTGGGAGGATTCATGGCAACAACTCCCAAAACTAGTGTCTCTCTTTCACAAGCCAATGTGGCAAGCATATATGCATCACGCTGATCTTATCCACGTTCATCAATTCTGGCAACAGCAATCATCTCATGACTTTCAGTGCTGGAAATCAGCAAGCACTTGGCAGGCCAACTGGCAAGGGGAAACCTACACAGAGATCGAGCAGGAGCTAAATCAAAGGAAAATCAAGCACTCTGATCAATAGGACAAGCTTCGCTGGGGTCACACGCCTAAAGGTATGTTTACCACTAAGGAAGCACACCAATTACGCTACTCACCCACGCAGGCAAACAAAGATAAGCTTTGGGACCAGGTTTGGCAACCAGGAATATGGCCTAAGGTCTCCACTTTCTTATGGCTTCTAGGCAAACAGCGAATTCTCACATGGGACAAGCTGCAAAAGAGAGGATTCATAGGACCTTCTAGATGTCCTAACTGCAACCTCAACGCAGAAACCGCTTTGCATTTAATGGATACTTGTCCTCTTGCCACTCAATTATGGGAGAAAATTGATCACTGCAACAGAAGATCTGGCAAACGACAGGGAGATATTGCAGATACCATCAGAAACTGGCCAAAGCAACCCTTCCAAAGCTCTCTGTTAAATTCGTTGTGGAACCTTATCCCAGGTTTCTTTTACTGGATATTATGGAAAGAGAGAAACAACAGAGTCTTCAACAACACCAGCAAACCCATCGACTCTCTATGGCTTCTCCTCAAGCAAAATCTCCAAGAAACTTTGGCAACAAGACAATGGCAACCAGCGGACCTGCCAGAACTCCCTCAGGAACGCCTCATCTTAAAGGCCTGGAACATGGAATTCACCTCTCTGGTCCAAATCAACTCCAGTTCCCCTTCCAGCTCTGCCTCTCCACTAAATTGGTCCCCCCCTACTCCCAATTCGTTCAAATTAAATTTTGATGGCGCGGCTAAAGGAAACCCTGGGCCAGCTGGCTACGGAGGTGTCTTCAGAGATGAAATGGGCACAATCAGATATATCTACCATGGAAATATTGGCAACGATACCAACAATGCAGCGGAACTGGAAGGAATTTGGAAAGGAATCTGCATAGCAGAGCAAGAAAACTTGTATCCTCTTGAGGTTGAAGGAGACTCCCTCATAATAATAGCAGCGATCATCAGAATACAAGCAGGTTCCCCAGCATCTAAAATAGCCACAAGTTGGAGATTACTTAGTAGATTGGAGCAAATGGAGGAAAGGCTGCGGACACCCCGGAGCATCACATTCAAGCATATAAGGCGCACAGCCAACAAAGTGGCAGATAGAATGGCCAATCAGGGGGTCAACCAGCAGATTCTCTACTTCTCAGGCCCTCTCAGTGATTCAAATGATGAACAACTCAAAAATGAATGCACCGCTCTGGCGCAACAGGACTACTCACTCCAGGCTGAGAGGGGTTGATCAGAGAGCCAGTACGATAAGGATGGTGATGGTGGGCAAGGGGCAGCCCACAGGTGCCATCGGTAATCGCCGCAGTCCAGCTCCTTTCACAATGACTCGAAAATGGCCTCGCATGCCAATGAGGTCGGTCTTCTCGTGTCTATTCGTGTCTATGCTTTGGTTGGAAAATGCCCATAGCTGGCAAAGCAAATGTCGGTCTTGGAACTATGCACGGATCAGTTCTTCTTTATTGTATGGTCAATGTAAGCGTCAGTCTTATTTACTGTATGGTCGATGTAAGCGCAGGTCTGGGTCAGTTTTCAGCTGAACTACAAACAAGCAGGTCTTATTGTCAATTTGTCAAGAGCATTTTGCTAGAATGCCATTTTAATGGCTAGAACTTTCAAGGCTTTGGCCTTGTTGTATTATCTATTTGTACTAATATAAAATTAGTCTAATTGAGAAAAAAAAAATGTATTTATTTATTTACTTTTTTTTATAAAGGGTGTGTATTACATAACATATGAGAGTTTTTATAAATAAGTGATTTGGTTGTGTTTGTCATGCCTACACTATTGCATACATACCTTGTCTCAACAAAACGCCATCGAACTCTCATACAAATGATACCTCTAACATTGCATCCTAATGCCAAATACTCCCACAAGCATTGCTTGTCCTTCATGTGATCAAAATACGACCCTCCATTGACAAGGAGCTTTGCTTCTTCTCCACCAAGTTCCTATGTTTCTCCTTCAACAATACTCTTCCAACAAACCAAGGGAGGCCTTGTCTGACATAAATGCTTGTGTCAATGGGGTGAAAGCACAAGGATACAACCCACCTTATGTGTGGCCTTCTTTTACATACATATATCCATGGGAAACTTCCATAGATTTCACCACCTTTGATGGATGGTAACTTAGGTAGACTATCAATTCCCAAGTTCCAAGTATCTTGCACTTAGAGGACCAAGAGAATTGAACCTGTGACCTCACCAAAATGGGGAGAGATATCTCACACCTTACTCATGGCTACTTAAACTAAACCTCAAGACTACTAGACGCCTAGCCCATCTTCGAAGAATAATCAATGGAATAGTAAATTAGTGATATTGTGTTGGGTCCACACTCACATCTAATGTGTATTATGTCTAACACTTTGCATTAGAGCCACCCAAGAGTGCTAATTACTTTCCCTCCCCCACAGTACTTAGCATGCAACCCCCATCGATGCATTTGATGAACTTTGTAAATATAATCATTATCAACAAAGGGGAAGCTCCTCACTCCAATGTGTTCTTCTCAATGTCTATGTGCTTCATTTGTTGTTCAACCCCACTCTAGTCCTCTCTCCTTTACTTTGTGTTATATCCCTCACAACAAAATTCTATTACATAAACATTGAAGATAAATGCAACATATACCCACTTCTATTCCATTTAGCATTTCAACCCTCCATGCATTTAGCATGGCTCTCCAACCCAAAATTATTATAGATCATCAACGCTAAGTTTTTACCCTTGTTCTATTATATTGATGTTGGTGGCAATAGAAATAAATGGGATTCAAGGATGTTTCATTGAACTAGAGAATGTGAATTTTCACCCAAGATATTACCCAAAAGCCACCCTTTCTTGTTATTATATTTCAAGAATTTGGAATTCATCTGAGGCTAGTGGATTTCTACTCGAGATACTTCCTTCATCACACCACTCATTTAGTGTTCAAATGAAACAATTAGCAATATTTTCAGTTGTCATTTTGAGATCTTGGGTTTCATTATCATGGGTTGCGATTCATTGGGCCTTATTTTCATTTCTTCTTTTTCTTATATCTAAGACTTAGGGAATGAGGCTTTTATTAGTCTGGAACAAATCATATATATATAATTTACATGAATTTTCACTTCAAACTTAGAGTTTAGACATAGATACATAATTCTAGTGTATCTTTAATGATTTTGGCTTTCGATTTTTTCTTTTCTTTCATCACGAATGACAAAAAGGAAAATAATTTGTCAGAAATCTATGAATTCTTAATCATAAAGTTGTAACCCCACAAAAATGAATGAATATCCTATGGAATGACATGGGATCAAATTTTACTAAAGGAAATAAGGGGTACAATAAGATTGATGTCTAGCATTTACTCAATTCACCAAGTATATTCCCAAACCATCAAGATGACACATTTCTTTGAGTAAAATTATGAAACAACATGGAGAAATCCAACTTATAACTTATAGCCAAAGCATCAAGAGTTAGAATAAAGTTCCCAAGTGATCCAATAAAAATAATACACATTGAAGATGCCATATACACACAGATCATATATATGAAGCTAAATGTGGTAGCTAAAGCAACCTCTTCCTACACCTAGGGTCCTATATGGCCAAGGAAAGGTGACATCAAACAAATTATACATCCATGAGTTACATATAGATGCATATATCTCAGTTGGAAAATGATCAATGTGATAATAATCCTAGAGGCTGAGATGACAATGAAAATTTATAAATTTCCTCTAAAAACCCATATATAAAGTGGGGTAACAAGTCCTATGACATCCATCTTGTGATTTATAATGGGAAATCCTAAAAAGTATCTTTGAAGAAATATGTCCCATTGCAGGCCAAGATGAGCTATGGGGCCTCACCAATTTGATAGTTGAAGAAGTTTGAATCTTGGTTTGTCAATTTTGGCCCTTAGTTGGAAAGGAAACATGGAAGGAGGTGACCCCTTTAAAAGAGTTCAAATGGGGAAGGGCACATAAGGCCTTGTATAAATATCTAAATCCAATGACCTCCCTCGTAAAAAGAGCTAGACATGTATTGAAATAATGTAGACAATGACCCATCCAAATCTTGATAAAGACAATATAATGTTCCTTGAATCTCATAATAAATGGGGCTTCTACAAATGAGGTGACCCTCTAACTCTATCTCGTGTATATGGAAAAGCTAGCAGATGTTATTGAGAAGAGGAAGATCATGATGATTAATTTCAACTCGATGCTAATGTAAACCCACTTCGAACACAACAAGGGGAATCTAAGGGAAACATCCAATGATCTTGTACATATGTGGGTTAAAAAATAGCACCCCTCTCATTTGCATGAAGTTTTCATAGTACAAATCCATCTTAGAGTCAAGGCCATGAAACGATGAAGTCAAATTACACTGAATATATTGTCCATAAATAATTGTTGTAACAACTTGACAGAAACATACAATAATTTCATTTACATTGTAGGTGTATATCACTTGAATTGTGTTACAACTTTAATCACTCCCCCACAAAAATGTGTCTACATGCTCCCTTGTGATGATGCATCAACCTTACTGGAGAACAACCTCAAGATGTAAATGAAAATTAAAGATGGTGTAACTTTAATAGTGCCCCACGCTCACCCCCCAGCTCACCACTCATGGCTCTGTGAGGCTATTGAAATAATTTATGTGGCTAATATCATTAATTTATCTTATTTACAGTGTTCTTGTTGGGATGGGGTCCCCTGGGTCAGTTTTGGGGTTAAGATAACCCAAGTTTTGATACATTTTTGTAACTAATGTAAAGTCTCTGCGAGTTTTGGATATGGAGCGCACATATGATTAGGAGTCAAAAGGGTTTTAGCCCCTTGTTTATGTAAATGTTGAGTTGGTTTTGGGATCCACCCATGGTCCATGGACCATGGGATTGTATGAAAAAGGCTATAAATAGGTGTCTTAGAGAGTATAAGGCAGAATTGATAGGAAATGGGTAGATATAAGAGAAGTGATAGCGAAGAGAAGTGGGTCATTTAGGAGAATAAAGGCTCTAAATCTAAGTGCGCAGAGGTCTAGGTAGAGTCCACATCTAAGTGCACGAACCCCTGCAGCTGAATGCGCAGGGTAGTTTTGAGTCTGTAATCCTGAATGGAAGATAAATAAAGACAGTTTCCGAAGAATTCTTGTGTATTTTTGTTTACTTCTATTTATGATATATGTTGTCAATGAATAATGTGTTTTATGGAATATTGATTGAATGTTGTGTGATTCGGTTGAATAAATGTTAATGATGTACGCAAAGCATGTTTATGTATTTTCACGAAGACTCTGATGATCTCTTTAATGTTTACTAATAACTTAAATATATTTGCGTGAACACTAATTTAAGGTTGTTCTTTGATGCGCATAAGTGGATAAATTGACTGTTAAGATTCCACAAGTACTAATCGTAGACCTTCATGAAGGTCTGAAGGCTTTTTTAACAGAGTTGCAATAGTGTGCCCTAAGAGTTTATCGATCTACGTGACAGCAGATCTGAAGAGCTAAAAGACATCACACTAGTCTCTGGATGTAGAAACTTGGTTCTTGCATCCCCCCATACTGCTTAGGGTGAGACTCCAGCCTGTGCTACACAAGTTGTTGCCAAAAGGGCCAGTAGTGTTACAAGCATTTGTTGGTTGGCGCAACTAAACTTGGGTTAGGACCCCATAAGCCAAAAATTCTACATCGACACAATTGAGTTTTTTTAGCAAACAAAATATTTGTATCAATGGTTCACTCCTTATTCATTAGAGCTAGAGAGGCATTCTCTTTATGAGTGATCTACTCATTACCTACTCCTTATGTGGGAGAGCACTACAAGTTCCATCTCAACTCGAAGTGTAGATATTATGAGTAATTCAGATCGAGGCTTTGCAAATTATCTTGTTTGGGGATTTATGTATCAGTAGTTAAGGTGTTTAGGGGTTAGGGGTTAGGGATTAAGGATCACTGGTCGAGAGGATAAGGGGATAGGGCTTAGAGTGTTCATGTATTCTAGGTTAGGGGTTAGTGGATTAAGGTTTAATGGCTCAATGGGTTAATGGAATATGAGTTATGAGTGTAGGGGTCAAGGAATTATGGCTTGGGGGTTGAGGGGATAGGGAATTTATTGGTTATGGGTTAAGGGCTTATGAGTTTCAGCGAGTTCCAACTATGCTAAGGAGGGAGTGAAATGGTATGCTAATCATTACTAAGGCATGTTAGAGTGTTATGGCAGCATTCATCTAATATGTGCCATGTGCCAGGGTCTGCCAATGTATACTAGGAAGTATTAGGGAATGTCAGGGAAACACAAGGGAGCATAAGGTCAAATTAATGCATGGAATTAAATGAATGAGATTTTATGACAGGAAGTGTTAGTGAGTTCTAGATGTGCTAAGGTGGGAGTGACAAGGTATGTTAGGCAGTGCTAAGGCATGCTAGAGGCCAGGGAAACAAGCCAATATGTGTCACGTTCTAGGGTGTGCCAATGCATGACAGGGATTGTTAAAGAGTGTTAGGGAAACATAAGGGAGCACTATTTTCAAATGCATGGAAATGAATGACTGATAGTGTGTGACAGGGAGTGTCAGCGAGTTATAGGTGTGCTAAGGAGGGAGAGACAATGTATGCTAGTTAGTGCCAAGGAATGCTAGAGTGCCAGGGTGGCATGCCAAGATCTGTCAAGTGTAAGGGTGTGTGAATGTGTGCTAGGGAGTGTTAGGGAGTGCCATGGAAACACAAGGGAGAACTATTTCAAAATGCATGGAAATTAATAGATAAGAATATGTGATAGGGAGTGTTAGTGAGTTTCAGGTGTGCTAAGGAGGGAGTGACAAGGTTATATGTTAGGCAGTTCCAAGGCATGCTAGAGTGCTAGGGCATGTCAAGGAGTGGTAGGGTGTGCTAGGGAGTGCCAAAGCATGCCAAGGAATGCAAGGGGTGTTAACACATGCCACATAGTGCCAAGGGATTGTTAGACGTGCAAGGTGTTATGGCATGTCAAGATGTAAACTATGTTTCTTAGTTGTTTTATGGCCACGCTTGGACATGAGCCTTGACTTTCTAGCTTGTAACTTGTTAAGTGGGATAAGTTGAAATTGGACATGAGTAGCCTAAGATAAGTTATAGTCAATTCTTAGGTGAACAATGCATAGTCTAGTTGTAGTAATTGTAACTTGGTCAAGTTTTTTTAGTCGAGGAAGGACTTGGTTGGGTTCCCAAGTCCCAAAAAAGTAAGGGTAGTTGTGAGGGCATGATAGCTAAGGAGTGTCAGGGCATGCCAAGGAATGAAAAGGCATGATAACACATGATAGACAGTGTCAATGCATGCTGAGAAGTGTTAGGGAGTGCCAAGGTTGTTTAGAAATCTAGGGCATAGTAATTAGGTGATTTCTCTTCTTATGATAATTGCTTGTGAATGATTTTTACTTCTTAAGATCATAATCTTCTCTTTACTTAGATTATTGTAGTGTTATTATTCATCAAACAACTATCAATGCATAAATAATGAGACAAGAGACACAGAGAATAGGTGATGAACTAGGACCAAAACCTCTCCAACATGAGAGGAAAACCCAAACGAAATGTTCTTCTTATAGAGACTTCAATTGAAGAATACCAAGACCGTGACCTAGACCCTTGACTCAACCACCTCTCTAAGACCAAGTCATAATCCTCCTTGATTCAACTTCCTTCTTTTTCCTTGAGTCAGCGATGATCAATTTTTTTCCTTCAATAACTCGGTTATCCTTCAAATTCAGTTCCCTAGATCAGATCTCTAGTTCTTGGCCCTCCTGCAAAAACCCTAGCATGTGTGGTTGACCAACCTTTTGAACCTTGATATTCTTCACTTGGATGGTATGACCTCTTATTATAATTCGCCTTGTAACATTGCTTATCTTCTTCCTTGATTCGACTTCTTAGATAAAAATAAGACCTTCGACCTTTTATGCAATAGATAGATCTTCCTTCCTTCGCATGTGTGGAGGTATTAGCCTTAAAACAGACCCATAAACAACGCCAAAATATTCACTCTTTTTTTCCTTCTCTTCGTTTGTTATCTTCGCACTTCTTATTGTAGACTTACTTAACTGAATTTTCCTCTCCACAAATGGAGGTCAAGCTTCCCTATATTTAGTGTTTTTTCCATCAAAAACAGATGCTAGGAAGTGTTAAGGTGTGCTAGGGAAACACAATGGAGATATAGGTGAAAATAATGCATGAAAATGAACGATTAAGAGATTGTGACAAGAAGTGTCAGTGAATTCCAAGTGTGATAAGGTGGGAGTGTTAAGTTATGCTAGCCAGTGCTAAGATATGTTAGAGGCTAGGGCAACATGCCAAGATGTGACAGGTGCTAGGGTGTGCCAATGCACGCCATGGACTATTATGGAGTGCCAGAGAAACACAAGGGAGAGTCAGCGAATTTTATGTCTCCTAAGGAGAGAGTGAGAAGGTATGTTAGGTAGTGCCAAGGAATGCTAGAGTGCTAGGGTGACATGCCAATATGTTTCGAATGCCAGGGTGTGCCAATGCGTGCCAGGGAGTGTTAGGGAGTGAAACAGAAACACAAAGGAGAACTAGTTCAAAATGCATGGAAATAAATGAATAAGAGTGTGTGATAGGGAGTGTTAGCGAGTTCCAAGTGTGCTAAGGAGGGAGTGACAAATTTATATGCTAGGCAATGTCAAGGCATGCAAGAGTGCCAGGACATGTCAAGGAGTAGTATGGTGTCCTAGGGAGTTCTAAGGCAAGCCAAGGAATGCAGGGGATGCCAACACGTGCCACATAGTGTCAAGGGATTGTTAGATTTTCAAGGTGTTATGGCAAGTCAAGATGTAAACTATGTTGCTTAGTTGTTTTATGGGCATGGTTGGACGTGAGCCTTGACTTGGTAACTTGTTAAGTGGGACAAGTTAAGATTTGAGTAGCCTAAGATGAGTTATATGACATTCTTAGGTGAACAAGGCATAGTATAGTTGTAGTAACTATAACTTGGTCGAGATGTTGTAATCGAGGTAGGACTTGGTTGGTTCCCAAGTATTAAAAAAAATAAGGGTAGTTATGAGGGCATGATAGCTAAGGAGTGTCAGCACATGCCAAGGAATGAAAAGGCATGAAAACACATGCTAGACAGTGTCAATGCATGTCGAGGAGTTTTGGGGAGTGTCAGGGAATCACAAGGGAGAACTAGGTCAAAGTGCATGGAAACGAACGAATAAGTGTGTCTTCTAGGGAGTGTTAGTGAATTCCAAGTGTCCCAAGGACGAAGTGTGTTAGGAGTATTTCAGAATAGGAATTGAAATAGGTAAGCTTAAGATTGTGATAAGGGGATGGAAAAAGTAGTTTTAGACAAAGGGAAACTTTGGGCTAGGGACAAAACTATTTTTTTAATGACTTGGTTGGGTTCCCAAGTCATAAAAAAGTAAGGCTATCTATGAGGGCATGACAACTAGGGAGTGCCAAGGTGTGCAAGGAATGCTAGGAAGTGATAACACATGCTAGAAAGTTCCAAGGCATGTTATGTATGCCAAGACATGCCAAGTGCTAAGGCATTCCAAGATGTGCTAGGTGCTAGGGTGTGGTGCTAACACATGTTAGGGAGAGTCAGGGAAACACAAGGGAGGACTAGTTTGAATTGCCTGGAAATGAATGAATAAGAGTGTGTGATAGGGAGTGTTAGCAAGTTCTGGGTCTGCTAAGGAGAGAGTGATAAGGTATGCGAAGTGGCATCAAGGCATGATAGGCTGCTAAGAAAGCATGTTGAGATGTGCCAAGTGTCAAGTTGTGCCAATTTGTGCCAGGGAGTGTTAAGGAGTGATCAGGTGCTCATGTCCTAAGTGTTGAAAATGCTCAAAATTGAAACTACTCAGAATGAGTTGAAACCTGAATGACCGGATAGATCTTGTTTTCCTAACTCCGGTGCCGTGAACGGTTCAAAAAACTAACACCGTATGAAGAAGATATCGCAATTTGAAAAAGCCCAATATTCTTCAAAATTTGAATTTTTTTTTAAATTAAAAACAAAATATTTTGAGGAATATTCCCTAAAATATTCATGGAATATGTTGTTTGGGAGGCCCAATCAAGCGCTAACACGTGGCACCTAGACTGCAAAGTGGTTTTTATCAAAATGTTTATGGAGCTCGAGCAATTAAACCCCAGGTTGGGTGGCCTGCCTACGTTGGTTCTTAATGATCTAAGGGTGCCATTTATATTTGAAGTTGTTTAAGGTTTCGTTTGGGCGCAAATAGGGGCCAGCCCCTAAGGGCCAACCCCTTACCCATATGACCCGGTGTGGAAAACCATGGGCTAAATCAAGCAGATAACACCAAATAATTATGTATGCAGAGCTGTCACATGGAACCAACGGAGGTTTCAAACATGTTAAATGCCACAATTAATCTAACTATTGGCTCCAAAATCCGATGCGACGGGTGCGGACATGTGACCGCAGTTCAGCACTTAATGTCAACCATTAACCGTGCGGAGATTCTAGCAGAGCGCACCAAAGTTGGTAGACAGGCCAAACATAGCATGTTAATTGGTAGTTTCTCCACTTTTGGTGGAGGTTTTTTAGGCCTGATTGGGGAAAAGTGGATTTTGTCATAACTTTTGCTACGAAAAACCTTTTGGAGCAAATTGTTTTTTTATTTTGGGTAACTGGAGCATTCCAGAGCCAATGGTGTAGGTTGCAGAGCCAACAGAGTATTTATTTAGGTACTTTATTAGCGAGGAAGCTTGAAGAGCCACTAGGGCTTGGGGATTGGAGAGCTATATTGGATTATGCTTTATAATTGGAGGTGAAACAATAGTCATTCCTTACTATTTTCTATGTTCTGAACTCATTTCTACAGCTATTTTTTCCTTTTTAGGCTTTCTTCACACTGTATAACCATTTTCTGAGCATAATAAGAGTAAGGACATGCCCATTTGGGGGCCTTGGACCCAGCAAATGTAGCCCAGGAGGGGTGAACTGCCTTATCATATGCTATGTTATATTCTGTGATTTATTTGTTGTATTTTTCCAGAGTTAAAGATGTTAAACAGTAAAAATAAATAAGCCTCCTACACACAAAAAGACTCAAAAATTCACCAAAATCATTTTGTTCCAATTGCAAAACATATTAAATAGTTTGCACACATAAGTTTATGGATAATGAATACCTTGAACAACAAACAAGTAGTTTCATTTCCAGATCATTAGTGATTACTTCTATTATTTCTTTAGGCAGAGTCTGTAAAGGGCCAGGTAGCTTCTGGATCTCATCCTTTCTTTAAAGGTGACATATCGAGTAAATGCCCCTACAGTCAATCTCTATATTAGAAATAAGAAGTTCTCACATTTCAGATCAGATTGGTATCAGAGCGTAGGTTTGAGCTCAAGTTTTGAGTTTTGTGCAAAGAAATATTTTACTATTTTGCAAATTTGATGCTTACTAGGCTTAAACTTAAAAGAGGGGAAGGAAAATTGGTTAGAGCACAAGATAATCCTCAACCAAGGAGGGCCAGGGTGCCATTATCTCCACCTTCTATCTCACCCTCAATAGCCTTAGAAGCAGCTACAAGTATGTCTTCAAGAGAAGAAGAAGCTCATGAAGAAATGGATCCCAAGGAAGAAGAAAGAATTTTTTGGAAAGCTTTCTTGGATATGACTGAAATGGTAAGGATCCTCTATCAAGAAAGAAATGATAGGATTGCTGGAGAAGGGTCTAAAAACCAAAAAGAAGGAGAGGATTCCTCAGGAGGAAAGAAGGGTAATGATAAGTCAAAGAAAGGGAATGGAGGAAATGGTGATCCACCATCTCCATCGTCATCCTCTTCCTCAACATCATCCTCTTTGACTTCGGTAAATCAGTCACATAAGTCAAAAACCACTGGTAAAAATCCTTTGTTAAAGCTTGATGTCAAATTTGAATTGCCCATGTTTAATGGTGATGTTATTGCAGAGAAATTAGATAATTGGATCAAACAACTGGAGGTCTATTTAAGGATTCAAAATCTGCATGATGATGACACCAAAATACAATTAGCCTCTCTAAGGATGGATGGAGCAGCATTGGTTTGGTGGGAAGCCAAAACCAGGGATGAAATCAAGAAACATGGTAAGATTACTCTATCATGGACTGAGTTTATTACTGTAATCAAGAAATAATTTTATCCTCTTGCTCAGCCTCAAAAGGCTATAATGAACTGGCAAAACTTTAGACAGCTTAAGGGACAGAATGTGCAAGACTATACCCAAGAGTTTAGGAGAAGAGCACTCTTATTAGGGGTAGACTTACAAAGTCAAGACACTCCGCTTAAGTATATGGGTGGTTTGCACAACTACCTTAGACATACTATCCTTATGTTCAATCCTACTAGTCTAGATGAAGTTTGTGTACAAGCTATGCATTTAGAGGCTATAGGGAAAAACACTTTTGATGAGGGTAGACAAAAGCCTTTTAAGGGTAAAAACAAAGAGAAAACATCTAAGGGAAAAGGCAAAAAAAATGCATCTGTCGAAAAGGAAGGTGAGAAAGTGATATGTAAACATTGTTCAAAAGAAGGCCATGAAGAGGAAAATTGTTGGAAACTTTATCCTAAAAAAAAGAAATCAATTCCACAAAAACAAGGGAAAGAAGAAAACTACAACTACACCTCAAGATTTAGGTGATGATTCAAGGGATGAAACCAAAATTGCAGCCATGGGTTTGAAAAGCTTAAAGGGAAAGGAAACTGAAACTAAAGCAAGCACTAGTACTTCAAATTGTCATGTACAAGCTCCTATGAAGAAGAAAGAATTGAATTGTTCCATGTGAGGGTAGTCTCAAAGCATACTAAAATTGACACACTGTTTGACAGTGGATCACAAGAAAATATTATATCAGAAGACTTGGTCAAATAGCTTAAACTTGATATACCATTCTACATCCAAAGCCTTATCCACTTGGATGGATATGCAAATATGCAAACTTACAAGTCTAAAGAAAGTGCATATTGCGCTTTTCAATTACTACACATTTTATTGACACAATTGAACTTGATGTAGTACCACTTGATATATCAGGAATTGTTTTGGGAAGTCCTTACTCATTTGACAAGAAATCTATCTTCCATCGCCATGAAAATAAATATCATATTTTCAAAGATGGCAAGGAGTACATTATCAGAGCACATTGCAAGAAGGAAAATATAGTGATGGTAAATGCGGGACAGGTAAAAATACTAGTTAATTCAAGTAAGAGTTTTGTACTTCTTATGATCAAGCCTAAGGTTGATGTGAATCATGAGTCATTTGAAAATTGTGATTCCAAGCTTAAATCAGATTTATATGATGTAGTTGATGCACATCATGAGATGTTTCAAGAACCAACAGGGCTACCTCCTAAAAGGGAGATTCAGCATGAAATCCATTTACATCTAGATTGTCCTCTTCCTAACATAGGCATGTACCCCATGTCTATAATGGAGAATGCTAAAATAAAGAAGCAAATTAAAGACTTGTTGGACAAATGTTTCATAAGACCAAGCACTTCGCCATGTGAGTCACTGATAGTGTTGATTCCAAAGAAAGATGGAACTTGGCACATGTGTGTGGATTTTAGGGCATTGAAGAAAATAATGGTAAAGAATCGTTACCCACTTCCAAGGATAGATGATTTGTTAGATCAGCTGAAAGATGATAAATATTTCACTAAGTTAGACTTGCGCAGTGGTTATCATCAAGTTAGAATTGAAGAAAGCGACATTTGGAAGACATCTTTTAAAACCAAACAAGGACTCTTTGAGTGGCTTATGATGCCGTTTGGTTTGTGCAATGCACCTGCAACTTTCATGCAGGTAATGGATGATGTCTTACGTCCTTTTCTTGATGATTTCATTATTGTCTACTTAGATGAAATCTTAATTTTCAGCAAGTCTAGAGAAGATCATGTCATGCATGTTAAGAAAGTACTTGATATTTTGAAGAAGAAACAGTTATTTCTTAAAATGTCAAAGTGTGAATTTGTAAAGACTTCTTTGGTTTATTTGGGATATATAGTAGGAGGAGGTGCTTTGAGAATTGATCCTACTAAGGGAGAGGCTATTGTGAATTGGCCTACTCCCAAATCCATTATAGAGGTAAGAAGTTTTTTGGGTGCAGCTCAGTATTGGAGGAAGTTCATTTCTAACTTCTCTGCCATAGTCACTCCTATGCATGCAAGTGACAAGTGTGAAGAATTCTTTTCAATGGCGAGGCAAGAAACAGAAATATTTCGAGTCTTTGAAAGAAAAAATAAGTTCAGCTCCAGTTCTTGCATTACCTGACTTGAGACATCCATTCGAGATTCGGACCGATGCAAGTGATTACACCATGGCTGCAGCACTCTTACAGCATGGTAAGCCTATTGCATTTCATTTTGAGACGTTTAATGGTGCTATTGTGAATTATTCTACATATGATAAGGAGTTGTATGTGTTGGTACAAAGCGTCAAAAAGTGGAAACACTATTTGATGGGCAAAGAAACAGTTGTTCATACCGACCATCAGTCTTTACAGTGCTTGCAATCGCAAAGTAAATTGCAACAGTCACGACATTTCAGATGGATGGGCTTCTTACAACAATTTCACTTGGTAATAAGGTACAAGAAAGGTATTTTCAATAAAGTTGTTGATATGCTTTCAAGGCCTATTATTAGTGCTACTACTTTACTTAAGAATGATTCTATTGTACATGAGAGTTACATAGAATAGTATGCATCTGATGATGATTTTAAAGATGTGTATGCTAACTTGAGTGAAGGGAACCATGTTGAGGAGAATGATTATCATTTGCATAACAACTTGCTGTTTCATTTGGGCAAGTTATGTATACCATAGGGAGAGAGACTAAGTGTCATAAGAGAAGCTCATTCTTCTCTTATTGCTGGACATTTCGGGGTAAGCAAAATAGTGGCACATCTACAAAGGTATTGTTATTGGCCTCGCATGGTAGATAGTGTTTCACGGTTTATTAGAGGTTGTTCATTATGTGCTACAAGCAAGCCTAGCAATAGGAAGCTTGGATTGTATACGCCATTGCCGGTACCTTCTAGACCATGGGAAAGTGTTTCTATGGATTTTGTAGGAGGTCTACCATTATCTAGAAAGCAGCATGATTATCTTTTTGTAGTAGTTGATTGATTCAGCAAGATGTGTATACTTATGCCATGTAAGAAAACTATAACTACTGAACAAACTGCTAATTTATATTTTCAACACGTATGGGTTCATTATGACTTGCCTACTTCTATTGTTAGTGACAAGGATTCCTGATTTGTTGGGAACTTTTCGTCCAACCTATGGAAGATGATGAACACCAAGTTGAAGAAGAGTATTGCTTTCCTTTCGCAAACAGATGGCCAAACAGAGGTAGTGAACAAAACCATTGTGCATCTTTTGAGAGGTTATTGCAGCAAGCATCCCAAGCTTTGGGATGAGCATTTGTATTACATTCAGCATGCTTACAACAGGGCCAAGCACTCTTCTACAAATACTTCACCTTTTGAAGCTTGTTTTTGGTATTTGCCTAAGTCACCTTTAGATTTCATTCTTGAGAAGGATGACGCCATTGATGGGCATAGTGACATTGACAAAGATCGCATGTTCATTGAAAGAATTCATCTCATACATCAGCAAGTTCAAGAACAGCTTGAAAAAAGTCAAGGAAAGTACAAGGAGAGACATGATAAACATAGAGTTGATCATAAGTTTCAAGAAGGGGATGAGGTATGGTTGTATATTGGTAAGGAAAGAATGCAAGGAAAAGGTAAAAAGCTGAAGCCTATTCGTTATGGTCCATTCAAGATCCTTAAACAAGTTGGAAATAATGCTTTTCAACTAGATTTGCCTTCATATATGCAAATGTATTCAGTTGTGAATGTGGAAAACTTATGTTTGTATGAACCTCCTTTAATTGTTGATCATGAAAGTGACATTTAGCTACCATCCATAGATGATTTCTCACCAGAATTTTTGGAGGAGCTGAAAGAAGATGCTATCCTTGACAGAAGGACACGCACTTCAAGGAGGGGAAATGTTGATTATGTTCGGGTTGGTCTTAAAGGCACCAAACCAAGTAAGGCAAAGTGGATGGAGGTGGAAAGGGTGAGGGAGTTGTACCCTCACCTTCTTAACAGGTAATTGAAGGCTTTTGGGGTCCAAAAGCTTCCCATTTGGGAGGTGTGATCAAGTGCTCATGTCCTAAGTGTCAAAAATGCTCAAAATTGAAACTGCTCAAAATGGGTTGGAACTTAAACGACTGGATAGATCTCGTCTTCCTAATTCCGGCACCATGAACGGTTAGAAAAAGCCAAATATTCTTCAAAATTTGAATTTAAAAAGAAAAAAAAATTAGAATATTTTGAGGAATATTCCATGGAATATTTTGAGGAATATTCCATGGAATATTCCCTAGAATATTTGAGGAATATGCTATTTGGGAGGCCCAATAGGGCACTGACACATGGCAACTAGACTTCAAAGTGGTTTTTATCAAAATGTTTATGGAGCTCGCGAGATTCGACCTCGGGTCAAGTGGCCACCAGCCCACAGGCCTGATTGACCCGCCTACGTTGGTTCTTAATGATCTAAGGGAGCCATTTATATTTGAAGCTATTTAAGGTTTCGTTTGGGCACAAATAGGGGCTAGCCCCTAAGGGCCAGTCCCTTACCCATATGACCTGGCGCAGAAAACCATGGGCTAAATGAAGTAGATAACACCAAACAGTTATGTATGCAGAGCTGTCACATGGAACTAGTGGAGGTTTCGAACATGTTAAATGCCACGGTTAATCTAACCGTTGGCTCCAACATCTAATGCGATAGGTGCAGACATGTGACCGCAGTTCAGCACTTAATGTCAACCATTAACCGTGCGGAGATTCTGGCAAAGCGCGCCAAAGTTGGCAGACAGTCCAAACATAGCATGTTAACTGGCAGTTTCTCCACTTTTGGTGGAGGTTTTTTAGGCCTGATTGGGGAAAAGTGGATTTCGTCGTAACTTTTGCTAAGAAAAACCTTTTGGAGCGAATTTTTCTTTTATTTTGGGTAATTGGAGCATTCCAGAGCTAATGGTGTAGGTTGTAGAGCCAACGGAGCATTTCTTTAGGTACTTTATCAGCGAGGAAGCTTGAAGAGCCACCAGGGCTTGGGGATTGGAGAGCTGTATTGGATTATGGTTTACCGTTGCAAGTGAAACTGTAGTCATTCCTTACTGTTTTCTGAGTTCTGAACTCATTTCTACAGTTATTTTTTCCTTTTTAGGATTTCTTCACACTATATAACCATTTTCTGAGCATAATAAGAGTAAGGACATGCGCATTTGGGGGCCTTGGACCCAGTAGATGTAGTCTAGGAGGGATGAACTACCTTATCATATGTTGTGTTATATTCTATGATTTATTTGTTGTATTTTTCCAGAGTTAAAGATGTTAAACAGTAAAAAGAAATAAGCTTCCTACACATAAAAAAGACTCAAAAATTCACCAAAAGCATTTTGTTCCAATTGCAAAACATATTAAACAGTTTGCACACATAAGTTTATGGATAATGAATTCCTTGAACAACAAACAAGTAGTTTCATTTCCAGATCATTAGTGATTACTTCTATTATTTCTTTAGGCATAGTCTGTAAATGGCCGGGTAGCTTCTGGATCTCATCCTTTCTTTAAGGGTGACATATCTAGTAAATGCCACTACAATCAATCTCTGTATTCAAAATACGAAGTTCTCACTTTTCAGATCAAGAAGTGCTAGGGAAACACAAGGGAGCACTAGGTCATAATGCATGGAATGAATGAATAAGAGTGTGTGACAGGGACTGTCAACAAGTTCCAAGTGTGCTAAGGAGGAGTGAAAAGGCATGTTTGGAAGTGTTAAGGAATTCTAAAGTGTTAGGGTGGCATGTGACCAAGATGTGCCAATGTGTGAAAGGAAGTGCTAGCTGGGAGTGTCAGGGAAACACAAGGGAGAACTACGTCAAAATGCATGGAAATGAACAAATAAGAGTTTGTGATTGGAAGTGTCAGTGAGTTCCATATGTGTTAAGGAGGGAGTGATAAGGTATTTTAGGCAGTGTTAAGGCATGCTAGAGGCTAGGGCGACATGCCAAGATGTCCTAGGTGCTAGGGTGTACCAACACATGCCAAGGAGTATTAAGGAGTGCTAAGGAAACACAAGGGAGAACTAGGTCAAAATGCATGGAAATGAATGAATAAGAGTTTGTGACTAGGAGTGTCAACAAGCTCTAAGTGTGCTAAGGAGAGAGTGACAAGGTATGCTAGGTAGTGCTAAGGAATGCTAGAGTTCTAGGGTGACATGCCAAGATGTGTCAGATACTAGGGTGTTCCAATGCATGCTAAGGAGTGTCAAGGAAACACAAGGAAGAACTAGGTCAAAATTCATGGAAATGAAAGAATAGGAGTGTGTGATAGGGAGTTTCAATGAGTTCTAGGTGTGTTAAGGAGGGAGTGAGAATATTATATGCTAGGTAGTGTCAAGGTATGATAAATTATAGGGTGTGCTAGGGAGTGTCAAAGCATGCCAAGAAATGTAGGGGATGCTAACACATGCCAAATAGTGTTAAGGCATTCTAAGACATGTTAGGTGATATGGCATGTCAAGATGTAAATTATGTTACTTAGTTGTTTTATGGCCACAGTTGGATGTGATGATCCTTGTCTTGGCAATTTGTTAAGTGGGATGAGTTGAGATTGGACATGAGTAGCCTAAGATGAGCTACATGTAGTTCTTAGGTGAACAAGGCATATGTTGAATTTCCACGGCACGTGAGAATCTAGTTTTGGTCTTAGAATCTCTGATGCAAACATACTCAAGTGCCACAACACATTTGCTTTTCACAACGAAATCTACACACATCAAGGAAACATCTAATGCACATGACAATTTTTAAATTTTTGAAAATCTTCTTCGTTATATTACAAACTATAATAGTATAGGCTAAAGCTCCTATACTAGGGATTGTGTCCCTTTACAATCACACTGATACAAGGAATAGAACTGAGGCTTGGTGTTAGTCCTTTGACAACCAATATACCTTGCACAAGACAACACTTGACCTACTTGTTGATGGTGGCCACACACAATCCTTTCAATCCATGTGTCCTAAACACTTATGGAAATTCCTCTTGCCTCCCATTCTACAACTCCTCAATCTACCTCTATCAATGAACTCAACTCCTTTAGGTTACTGAACTCAACTCAACAAAATTTTCCCTCTAGCTACCTCCTTTTTCCTTCAAGGTCTGCAACACTTAGGGTCTTTGATCAACTATTCACAACTACGTTTGTGAACAAATCTTTGGTCTACCCATTTTTTCCATATTGTTGCTCCAAGATGACAAGTCTATGGCTATGGAGATCAACCTTCTTCTCACTGAACCAATGCTCTATAATACAGTGAACTAGGGCTAGTTGGCTAGCCCACTTGACTGCTACTTTAGTCCTTAAAATTATGCACATCCTTAGGCCCAATACACCTACCCTTCTACCAGTATTGTTGTCCTTCACAAGTACAAGACTTAGGGATATTCTTTGACAGTCACCTAACAACCCACCAACTGTACTACTACTTCCATCAATTTTCCCAACCATAATCAATTATTATACCGATCTAGGGCCCATAACACTGCCTTCATTTAGGGCCCTTCAAATCTGCCACCTAATCGTGATTCAAGTCTTCTCAAAATCACTATTCTTGTGTACCAATTTCTTTATTTTCCAATCTATGAAAAAATCTGAACTACCCTTATCATCCTTCTAACAATTTGTAGATGACTGAACTAGGGTCACAAATCATCCACTAACACTCCATTGACAAATTGTTTATAGGTCGCTTCAGATCTCTATCCAAAAATCTATGGATATTCCACCAAAATCAACTCCTCTTCATGTCATATGGCACATTTCTTCTATTCAATATTCTACTTAGGTTCCACCCTCCTTTGGATCTTTTATCTCCACACATACTTCTGCAAACCATCTTCTAGATTCGTGGTCTATATTGCAGAGATAAACCTCACTCTAAGGGTGGTCTATATTGCAGAGATAAACCTCACTCTAAGGGTGGTATATATTGCAGAGATAAACCTTACTTTAAGGGTCATGACCCTTCTTCTTCTGTGGATATTTTTCAGTCACATCAATTCATGTTGAGGAGTGTTAAGGAGTGTTGAGGCATCACTAGGAAGAACTATGTCAAAATGAATGGAAATAAACAAAGCAGAGTGTGTGCTAGGGAGTGCCAGTGAATTGAAGTGTGCCAAGGGTGAAGTGTGTTAGGAGAAGTTCTTAATAGGATTTACAAGAGGTAATCCTACGGTTGTGATAAGGAGCTTGATAGAGAAGTTTTAGACAAAGGGAGACTTTGTGCTAGGCACACCACTGTTTTTCCTTTATCTATTATTTTTATATGACATGTGGCACATTTTGGCCAAATTCTCATGTTTTAAATTATTTTAGAGAATTGCACATTGCACATTGTTGTGTATAATTTTTGGGGCACTCAGCTTGTGCCGGCTTATATCATGTCTGTCTTGTGCATCTTGTGGTTCTTGCAAACTCTTATTTAATGCTCTATTGTTTATGTCAACTAGACATACATGTGAAATATTGTCTATGTAAGCTATGTTGCTTAGTTGTTTTATGGCCATGGCTAGATGTGATCCTTTTCTTGGTAAGTTCTTAAGTGGGAAAAATTGAGCTTGGACATGAGTGGCCTAAGATGAGTTATAGGTAGTTCTTAGGTGAACAAGGAACAATCTACTTGTAATAGGTGTAATTGGTCAAGTTATTGAGTCTAAAGCAGGCCAATGTCACATGAACTACAGTAGCTAAGGACTTGAATGGGTTCCCAAGTCGTGACAAAATGTAAGGCTAGTTGTGAGGGTGTGAGTACCAAGGTGTGTTGGGGAATGCCAACATGTGCTAGATAGTGTGAAGGCATGACAAATATGCTAATATGTGCCAAGTGTTAAGGTATGATAATATGTGCAAGGCTATCACAATGCGTGTCAGGGATTTTCAAGGAAACAAAAAGGAGAAACAAGTTAAACTACAAGGAAATTAACACATAAGATGGTTAATAAGTCATCAATTTACCTTTTCCAATAGGGTCATGCTAGGCACACCAAAACTAGGTGTGAATAGGTGCCAAGTGCCAAGTTTTAGTGCATTCTAAGTGCCAAATATTCCTCTGTTACTTCTCATCTACTTTCCAAAAGTTCATCTCAAATAACTTTTAATATTAAAAAATGCCAAAGAATAGCAAGGCATCTCAACGAATGTTGGACATGCTAAGACTTGCCAAGTGCCAACACGTGCCAAGTGGCAATGTCTATTGGGGATTGATACACATGTTATGAAGTGGCAGGGCATGTTGAAGAGTGCTAAGATGTGCCAAAGAGTGTTAATGCATGTTGAGGAGTGTTAGTGAGTACTAGGGAAATACAAGGGGAACTAAGTCAAAATGCATAGAAGTGAATGAATATGAGGGTGTGTCAGGGAGTTTCAATGAGTGCCTGGCATGCCAAGGAGGGCATGACAAGGTATGCTAAGCACTGGTAAGGCATTCTAGGGAATATCAAGGCATGTCAAGAAGTGCCAGAGTGTGCTAGGGAGTTCCAGTGTGTGTTAACATGTGCCAAATAGTGCCAAGGCATGCCAAGACATGACAGATGCTAAGGCATGCTAGGATGTGCAAGGTGTCAGGGTATGTCAATATGTGTCAAGGAAACATAAGGAAGAACCAAGTTAAGGAAATGAACACATAAGAGGGTTAATAAGTCAAGACTTTATCTTTTTCAAAAGGGGCATGTTAAGCACACTAATAATAAGTTCCAATATATGCCAAGTGCCAATGTGTGCCAACTCTTAATGTATGTTAAAGCATGCCAAAGTGTTCCAGGGATGTTAGGGACCACACAGCATGCCAACACATGCTAGGACAGTGTTATGTTATGTTAGGGCCCGCTAACATGTGCTTGGGTGTCCTAGTCAAGGTAAGATGTTATAGGTACAACTATGTTCCAAGACATGCAAGGTGCCAAGGAATGTTAGTTTGTTCCAAAACATGTTAAGATGTGCCAAGAGTGCTGAGGAGTGTTAGGTCTCTCTCATTAATAAAATTAATAGATCTTGATTATGTATTAAATAATATAGTTCCTACACACACTAGTGGAATTTTAGCTAAAGGGAATTTGTTAGTTAATAAACCTAATAGAGATGAATCATTTGTTGACTCATAGGACATTTATATCCTCATTACTTGAGGGAAACGATACACACTAATTACTTCTTAACAAATTAATTGACTCTAACCACTATGGCCTTGGACACATAATGAAAAACACTCCACAACAATGGTCTTAAATCATTATGTTTTCACAAAACAAATAGTATCACGCACATTTCATCATCAAAAATGTTGGAAATAATACTGAGAGGGGGGGTGAATTAGTATTATCAAATCAATAATTTAATTTTCAAAACAGATTTGTATACGCTACTTCAGTTAAGTGAACTAGCGTGTATATGTGATTGTACATAAGGAAACTAGCGTATATGCATAGATCTTTTGATTTACCCAATTTATCATGCATTGAAATTTTACCAGTATATCAAGAATTCATTAGACAATGCAGTAAAAGCAGAATAAAGCATCACACATATGAAACACACATGAATACCAAGATATAAGATGGAAACCCAATGTGGGTGAAAACCATCTGCTAATGTCGTCTCTGTCTTCTTTTAATAATAATAAAATATGTTTACAATTTTTTTTGTACTGGTGTAGACTTATACCAGTACTCAGGCTTCTACCTGTAGAAGGTTACAACCTTCTCTCATTCTCCAGCTTCTCCTGGAAGGGAGCTACAACCCCCTAGCTCTTGTACTAGCTGACATGTTTGCTAGTACATAGGCGCCGACCACGTTTCATAAATTTTCAGACTGGATCCATCAACAACATCATTCAATCATCAAATACATCTACATCAACCAATCACCTTTTGAACCAACCACAACCGAATCAATCATTCACTTAGACAACCCATCAATTTGATCATTCATAATACTATCACTGGAATACAGTAACCAGAACTCAAACCAGAACCCAGAACTCTGCAACAACAAAGAGAACAACTAAAACATATTTTATAAGGTATACACTACTTCCATGTGTCTAACCTGCGTGTATACGCACTTTTCTCAAATCCAACCAGTGTATACATTTGCAAATATAAATTCAAAGTTCTGCAGCTATTCCAGACTTTAGTTATAACCAAATCATATCATTTTCAGAATAATATATGCGTCAGTATTTAGATCTAGAATATACATGAGAAAAAACACATAATGATAATTCATTTTATGCCTTAAGATCTTGATCCATAATTTGATCTAATCCCTCATCATTTGCTAAGGTTCATCCTTGGTTCAGATCCAGCAATGCACCATAACCCATTAAATTGCATACTAGATCTCACACTTCTTCAGATATTCGATACTTGCACCCTTTGGCCTAATGATCTTCTCTTACTTTTATAGTTTTTAGGCCTTTCTCAATACCATGGATCAAAACCACTTAGGACCAATACCTTGGACCAAATACCTAGGGTCAATACCTTGAATCAGATACCTTGGACCAATACCATGGATAAAAATACCATGGACCAAATACCTCAGACCAGAAACTTAGATTTCCAAGGCATACGCATTTTTCCTTCTGTGAAAGTGTGTGTGTACGTATACACGACTTGTATACAGTGAACCTGCATGTATACGCAACTTGGTCAATGGTGAACCTGTGTATACCTCTCTTTCTTCATTCTGTGAATACTGATCTATAATTCTTTGTTGTTTACCTACTATATTGTGATCTTTCATCTGAGTGAGTTGCCATCAAGGACAATACCTGTATCATAATGCCAACAATCTCCCCCTTTGGACTTGATGGCAACAACCACACCAAGTCACTCTCCCCTTATGACATCAAGGGCAAAGGATCATGCTCCCCCTAAATACATGTTGAATTATCTTATATGCTAAAGTGTGTTGATTGAGTTCCCATGATCGATTCCATGCTCCCCCTCAGCAAAAGCAAAGTCTGCAAAAAGATGTTCTAAAAGAATAACTTGACTCTATACATGCATCACCAATGACCTTCATATCACCAATGACTCATACATACATCCATCTCCCAACCAAGTGGGGATATACCAAAATTTGACTCATCCACCCAACCAAGTGGGGATATACCAATTGTTTATACATGATAAAAACAAGAAACATTACATCATCCATCCCATGCATAGTGGGGTTACAAATTAGGTCTTTTTATGACCTTTACATTAAATGATATACATGATATATGTAACAGAGACCAAATATCTTAAACAAGACCATGATAGTAATCAGCAACTATCATATGATCTGTATCATCAGCAACATCTGTCAACAGCATCTAGACCAGCAACCTGTATATGTCCATCATTAGTTCCCAAAATATAATCAACCTGTGTCAAAGTATGTCGACATATATCAATTCATCCTTTTGATCACATCAAGATCAACTTGCTTCGTTCCCTTATTATAACCTTCCATGAATCAACTAAGAATATGTCATATCTCCAAGCGGTAGCACAAAATCATGCACTTATGCATGTGAAAACATCATAGCCATCATTATCAGGAACTGCATGATCTTTCCACAAGAACCTTCATTATATCATCACTAGGGAACATCCCACATCATCGACCTTGATAATCAACATATGTGAGTATCAACCATGTTCTCCCCCTGAACCTGTTCCACCTGTTCACTGTTAGATCTTATCATTGCATCTGTCAGTAAGAGATATCAAAACATCATCATCAATTAGATATATATCAAGTTCTCAACAACTTTATGAGGACCAATATATTTCCACATGTTCTCAGCAGATTGTAACCATCATCAAACAGGGCATATAATTGACAGAACCATAGCAGACCCCTTTTTTTCTGAGTCTGGCCCACTACTTTTCTTCAAACCAACATATACGCGATTGTGCCCACAGAAGCCAGTGTATGTACGCGACTACGCTTTATGCAACTCGCGTATAACCTCCTTTCTCTGAAAAATAGGATTTAACAGTAGGATGATGTAGTAACTACTCCCAGCTTTTGTCTGAGATATTCAAATGTCTCTTTGGGCAGTGGTTTAGTGAATATATCAGCAACTTGTTCTTTGGAGGGAACATACTCCAATTTGACCTTTTGTTCAAGCACTTGTTCACGTAGAAAATGATATTTGATGGGTATGTGTTTGGTCTTGGAGTTCATGATTGGATTCTTTGAAATATTGATGACACTTGTATTATCACATAGAATGGAGATGGGTGGAGTACATGTGATCTGAATGTTTTGCAAGGTTTTCATCATCCAAAGTAGTTGTGTGCAGTAATAAGCAGCAGCCACGTATTCTGCTTCAGTTGTAGATAATGCAATTGAACTTTGTTTCTTGCTAAACCAAGACTCTAATTTGGAACCCATATAGAATGCACCACCACTAGTGCTTTTTCTGTCATCAACACTTCCTGCCCAATCTGCATTTGTATATGCATGAAGTGTAAGATCTATATCTCTAAGATACCATAAACCAAAGTTCTATATTCCTTGAAGATATTGAAAATCCTTTTGACTACCTGAAGGTGTGATTCCTTTGGATTTGTTTGGAATCTTCCAACTATTCCTACTGCATGCATGATGTTAGGTCGGGTACCTGTTAGATAAAGTAGACTGCCAATCATGGGTCTATACGTTGGTTGATGTATTGCTGCTGATTCATCATTTGAGATAAGATTGCATCCTGTTACCATTGGGGTACATACTAGTTTAGAATCTTCCATGCCATACTTTTTCAGGATCTATTTGAGATATTTGGTTTGTGAGAGAAAAATACCATCTTTATTTTGTTGAACTTGTAGAACAAGGAAATAGGTAAGCTCACCAAGCAAGGACATTTCAAATTCTTGCTTTATTACTGAAGCAAAATTTTGACTCATGGATTCTTCATTGCTATCAAAAATGATATCATCAACATAAACAACAATTATTAGCAATTTATCAATGTCAATCTTTGTATATAGATTGATATCTGTTGACCCCTTTGTAAAACCCTGTTGGTGGAGATATTTTTCAAGACAGTAATACCAGGCCCTTGGATCCTGTTTTAGACCATAGAGAGCCTTTCTAAGTCTGCATACAAGTTTTGCATCATTTCCAATAATGAATCCTTCTGGTTGTTCAATATAGACTTCTTCTTCTAAGTCTCCATTAAGAAAGGCAAATTTTACATCCATTTAGTATACTTTGAATTTATAAAAACTAGAAAGAGCAAGAAACATTCTTATGGCTTCAAGTCTACCAACAAGTGCAAAATTTTCTTCAAAATCTATACCTTCTTGTTGAGCATATCCTTTACAAACAAGTCTGGCCTTGTTTCTAATAACTTATCCATTTTTGTTCAGCTTGTTTTTGAATATCCATTTAGTTCCTATGATATTCTCATCATGAGGTCTAGGAACTAATTCCCAAGTATTATTCTTTTCAATTTGCTCAAGTTCTTCATTCATGGCCCTGACCCAACATTCATATTCGCATGCTTCATTTACATTTTGAGGTTTGGTGGAAGATAGTAATGCTAGATAGCTTGAGGCTTCCATAATAGTTCTTCTTGTCTGCACACCTACCCCTTTTCCCCTAAAATTTGAGTTTCTGGATGATTTTACTGAACATACCTGACGGAGTCTTTTCTTCTACCGTTATCTCTTCTTTTGGTGCTTCATTGGTTCCTTCTTCAGAATCAGTGTGATTTGATGTGGGAAAATGATCCTCATCTTCTTCATTGTCATAATCTTTGGTTTTTATCTGTTTTGGATTTTTGCATGTTTCATCAACCACAACATCAATACTTTCAATAATTTTCCCAAGTCTTTTATTATAACATTTATATCCTTTACTTCGAGAAGAGTAGCCAAGAAGAATACCTTCATCTGCTCTAGGTTCAAACTTACCAAGTTTTTCATCAATCCTTTTGATGTAACATTTGCTTCCAAACACTTTGAAGTATTTTACAGTAGGAGTCTTACCATACCAAAGTTCATGTGGAGTTTGAGTGTTGTTTACCCGAACATTTGCTTGGTTGAGAATAGTGACAGCGACAAATGCAGCTTCACCCCATAAGGTTACAGGAGTTCTAGATTCATCTAGCACAGCTCAAGTCATTTGTTGAATAGTTCTGTTCATTCTTTCTACCACTCCATTTTGTTGAGGAGTCCTTGTGGTGGAGAACTGCCTTTTTATTCCATGTTGCTTACAAAATTCAAAGAACTCATCTGAGATAAATTCCCCTCCTCGATCATATCTAAGGCATTTGATTTTGAGATCTGATTCATTTTCAACCAAAGCTTTGAAGGCTTTGAATTTTTCAAATGCTTCATATTTATGCTTTAGAAGAACTATCCAACACATTCTGGAAAAATATCAATGAACAATATAAAGTATTCTTCTCCACGAGGTGACTTTTTACTTGATGGTCCACATAAATCAGTATGAACAAGTTCAAGAAGCTTACTAACTGACCCTTCTCTTTCAATGAAGTGAGATATGGTTTTCTTACCGAATTGACATGATTTGAATATTGTATTTTCAGGAATGTTGATATCAAGAAGATCATGAACAACCTAGAATCTGCATGCTTTTCTTATTTGAGAAAAGCTTAGATGCCCCAATCTTCTGTGCCATAGCCAGTTTTCATCATTTTTGCTTAGATAGCACTGTTGTTGTCCTCCCTTGAGTATGTATAAGTTGTTTGAAGTTCTTGTACCTTTGATCATTGTTTCTCCTATATCAAGCTCACAAACAACACATCTGTTTGATCGAAATACCACTTCATTTCCTTGATCACACATTTGACTAACACTCAACAGGTTATGCTTTAGACCATCAACATACATAACATTCCCAGTTTTAACCTTTTCTTTCAAGAAAATTGAGCCTTTACCTTTTATGACAGCATGAGTGTCATTTCCAAATGACACATTCTTTTCTTTTTCTAAGGCATTATATGAGTGAAGTTTTTCTTTGTCACCTGTCATGTGTTTTGAGCATCCACTGTCAATGTACCACTGATTTTCTTGTCCTTCTGTGTACAAGGTTATACCACATCTTTCTGTTTGCAGTTCTTTCTTTCTCCATCTTTTGTGATTTAATGGAGTTTGCTCCTTTTGAGATATTTGCCGAAATTTACTCTTGCATTCAGATTCTTCATGGCCAAAGTTGTTACAGATTGAGCATTCTATTTCATTTTCAAGAAGGGAAAAGTTATTGTAGGAACTTTTCTTCATCCCTATCACATTCCTTTGATTTTGTGCTTCTCTAGTCATGATGGTCTTGTAAGAAACACATTGAGCAGCTTTGTCTCCAAAGTTATGACATGAAAAACATTGACCATTAAAGAAGTTCCTCCGATTATCGAATCTATTAACCTGGTGATTGTATTTTCTATTGATATTCATCTTTGAAGAAAATTGAGTATGTTTTGCCTGAGGTTGGTTGTGGCTTCTATTCATCCTTGAAGTAAATGGAGCCTGATTTACCTAGTGATATACTTTATGCCTATGCTGACGATTGTCATATTGTTCACTGTTCTTTGCTGCATCAAGATAGCTTTTAGTGGAGGTTGACGAATTCTGTGATTGAGATGGTTCTTCAGTATATCCAGGACCTGTCTTTATCAGAGGAGAATGTTGCACTTTGATAATTTCATTTAAGGTTTTTGATCCTTTAGAAAATCTAAGACTGATAGCTTTTGTTTTCTCAAGATCCTTTCTTAGACCCACAATTTCACATTCTAGTTTTTCATTGTGTTTTTCTCTTTCAGCAAGTTGGTATGTCAAGGTATCTATAATCATATTCTTTTCTTCTAAACAGATTTTTAGTTTAGATATTTCTTCATAAAGGTCATATTCATCTAAAGCATCCCAAAAATTATCATCTTCATAAGCCATCAGAAGTCTATAGTCATTACTATTTTCATCTTCATCACTATTTGATAAACCATCGCTATCTTCATGAGTATAGTAGCTCTTTTTACTTACACTTTGTTTTCTATTCCATTTTGTAGATTCCTTCCCTTTATCATATTTATCTTTATGAGGACATTTGGCAGAATAATGACCGACTCTACCACAGGAAAAACATTTGAAAGGTATTTTACCTCTGAATCTTCCGGAACCTCATTGAAGCTTCTTGACAAAGTTTACTTCATCTTCTTCTTCTGAAATATGTCCTGATTCATTGAGTTCTTATTTTCCTTTTGCTGAAGCTTTAAATGCAACTTCTCTCATATCTGATGGGCCTCCTTTTCTCATCTCAAAGGCAGTTAAGATTCCGTGAAGCTGTGTCATAGTAATAGTCTGTAGATCCTGTTTTTCTTTTATGGCAGAGACTTTGATTCAAATTTAACAGAAAAGGATCTTAAAACTTTCTCAACTAAGGTAACTTCATTTATCTCTTCACCCAAATTCTTCATGCAATTAACAACCTCATCTATACGTAAGAAGCAACTAGCTATACTTTCATCATTGTGCATCTTAAGAGTTTCATATTGAATTCTGAGAGTTTGTAGTTTAGCACATTTTACCTAAGAGTCTCATTCGTAGCTTAGAATGATTTTTTCCCACATTTCTTTGGCTAATTTGAGCTGCATAAGTTTGGCAAACTTTGATTGTGACAGACTTCCCAATAATGTATTGACAACCTTGGCATTGGTTTCATATTGCTTTTTACCTGCCGTATCTGTAGGAATTGCTGATGGAAATGTATATCCTCCTTCCACGATTTCCCAGACATCTGTTCCAAGTGATTGAAGATAGGTTGTGGTTCTTATCTTCCAATAAACAAAGTTTCCCCCACCAAAGATTGTCGCTCTGATGGATCCCCCACTTTCTTGATTACTCATGATGATGGATCTTCCTTCAAGCGATCAAGCTTCTTCTGAAGGACCTGCTCTGATACCAATTGTTGGAAATAATACTGAGAGGGGGGGTGAATCAGTATTATCAGATCAATAATTTAATTTTCAAAAAAAAATTATATACACTACTTCAGTTAAGTGAACTAGCATGTATACGCGACTGTACTTAAGGCAACCAACGTATATGGAGAGATATTTTGATTTACCCAATTTATCATGCATTGAACTTTAACCAGTATATCAGGAATTCATTAGATAGTGCAGTAAAAGCAGAATAAAGCAACACACATGAACACCAAGATATAAGGTGGAAACCCAATGTGGGTGAAAACCACCTGTTGTTGTCGTCTCTGTCTTCTTTTAATAATAAGAAAATATGTTTACAATTTTTGTACTGGTGCAGACTTATACCAGTACGCAGGCTTCTACCTGCAGAAGGTTACAACCTTCTCTCGTTCTCCAGCTTCTCCTGGAAGGGAGCTACAACCCCCTAGCTCTTGTACTAGCCGATATGTTTGCTAGTACGTAGGCACCGACCTACAGAAGGCTATGACCTTCTCTCTTCTTCCAGGGACCATGTTTCATAAATTTTTAGACTGGATCCATCAACAACATCATTCAATCATCAAATACATCTACATCAACCAATCACCTTTTGAACCAACCACAACCGAATCAATCATTCACTTAGACAACCCATCAATCTAATCATTCAGAATACAGTAATCAGAACTCAAACCAGAACCAAAAACTCTGCAACAGCAAAGAGAAACAACTGAAACATATTTTATAAGGTATATGCTACTTCCATGTGTCGAACCTGTGTGTATACGCACTTTTCTCAAATCCAACCAGCGTATACATCTGCAAATATAAATTCAGAGTTCTACAGCTATTCTAGACTTTAGTTATACCCAGATCATATCATTTACAGAATAATATATGTGTCAGTATTCAGATCTAGAATATACATGAGCAAAAACACATAATGATAGTTCATTTTACGCCTTAATATCCTAATCCATCATTAGATCTAATCCCTCATCATCCACTAAGGTTCATCCTTGGTTTAGATCCAGCAATGCACCATAACCCAATAACCTGCATACTAGATCTCACACTTCATCAGATATTCGATACTTGCACCCTTTGGCCTAATGATCTTCTCCTCCTTCTATAGTTTTTAGGCCTTTCTCGATACCATGGACCAAAACCACTTAGGACCAATACCTTGGACCAAAGACCTAGGGTCAATACCTCGAACCAGATACCTTGGACCAATACCATGGATCAAAATACCATGGACCAAATACCTCGGACCAAAAACTTAAATTTCCAAGGTTTACTTGCTTTTCCTTCTGTGAAAGTGCATGTGTACATATACACAACTTGTATATAGTGAACCTGCGTGTATACGCGACTTGTATATAGTGAACCTGTGTGTATACGCAGCTTGGTCAATGGTGAACCTACGTATACCTCTCTTTCTTCATTCTGTGAAGACTGATCTGTAATTCTTTGTTGTTTACCTGCTATACTGTGATCTTTCATCTGAGTGAGTTGCTATCAAGGACAATACCTGTATCATAATGCCAACAAAAAAATCATTGGAATGATCAATGACGATGAACATTTTTTAACCGTCACCAAAAGTAACCAAAAAGAGAATTGGTGAGGTTCAATAAAAGATTGTCACTAGAAGTGTCACCAAAGAGAGAATCAGTGATATACCTTTAACAACCCTCACCAAAAGTGTCACTAAAAATGGCTTTGGTGACAAACCTTAAATAAACATCATTATATGCACTTACAACAACGCTTTTTTAAGGACCGTCACCATATGCGACATTGGTGACAAACCTTAAAGGTCTGTCATAGGCATGACCCTCACCAATGACCTTTCTTTTGTAGTGAGGACAGTTTATTATCAGTTGTATAATCATACAAATTGTACAGGGGGTGCATGCAGTCAGAGGAAGGTCTATGATGTATTGCATATTTGTGGATGAGGAATTTCCCTAACTAATAGGGTCTAATTCCCAAGGAAATAGTGCAAGGAAATAGGGACTTGGGCAAGTAGAAAATTGGTTAAGTATTGGCCAAGGCTTGTCTAGGAAGTAGTGACATGGATAGAGATAGTGCAGAGGTTGCTCAGGCTTGATAAAAGCATTGTAATCTTCTCATATTTTTTCTGACCAATGCAGTATACAGATAGGAGGGGTTTTTAACTGTGGATTTCCCCATCAATTCATTGTGTCAGATGCTTCATCATTTTGTGATTATTAATTGTTTCCACAGTTGGTAAAGTAGATTCAGGTCTATTGTTTTAGCAAATTACAATTAGCAGTTTGAATCTACAAGGAATTTCTTCTCATTGCTAAGCATGCCATTATTATTTGTACTCAGCTATCTCGACAGGTATGGGTATTCTTCCCCCGCCTCATTTGAGATCATGTACTCCAAAAATAAAGGAAACTTATATCATCTTAGTAGGTCTTTCACCCTCCATTCCTCTGTCCTTCCTTGCATTTCTTCAGTTCTCTCTCTCTCTCTCTCTCTCTCTCTCTCTGACTCCCCTTTGGTGTCTCATGGAAGTGTAACCTACATTGTATTTCATTCATATGATTTTCTCCTGACACTCGTACATTAGGGGGAAATCTCTTATCACCTAAAAAATGATCACTGACCCATTTCTAACTAGGTGGATTGAAATACACTATGTAGGATTCATTTTACCATAGTAATTTCACTTTCACCATCAAAAATAATTTAGTAAACCATTTTTATTAAATTATTTATGTTTAAAATTAAAATACCCATGAGAATAATTGAATAAATCATTATTCATTTAATCTTCTCTAGAAATAATTATTAAACCATTATTTCATAATTATTTCTTAACACATTTGACCAAATCATCTTGGAATAATTAAATAAATCACTATTTATTTATTATTCCTTATTCTTATTTTTGGAATAATTGTCAAACCAGTATTTAATAATTATTTGAAATTCACACTTTTCTTAATCCTCACAAAGTGATTAATAAATCATTTTATTTTTTAATTACTTCAACCATTTTCTAAATAAAGATATTTGACCATTTTCTCTCTCCAAAAAATATAATAAAGTATTCCTAACGATTAGATTTGGATTTGATCAATAATATTTTATTATTTTCCAATTCCTAATTTAGCTCAATACTTTGTTATAAATAATAGGGTTTTCCATTCATTCTTCACCATTATTGTTATCATTGTCACTGCTATCGTCTTCCCACATTTGAGCTCCCACTTGAGTTCCATCTTGCTTTTGGGTTTTTATGCATATTGACAAAGAGAAACAGATCGCTGAAGCACAAGGACATTAAAGGACCCATCCCATAGAGGGGAATTTTGCATACCCATGTTGTAAATCCTCTCCATCATGTGTTTTCTAATAAAAATATTTTTCATTCAAAGATTCTATTGGGTTATTACATTGGTTATTTCTTGTTGTTATGTGTTTTGGGTTGCATGTGATCTTTTTACTACATGGTTTTCTTATTTTGTTGTTGCATATATGAAGTGTAAACAACCACATCTTGTTGTTAGGATCGCTTGTCACGAGTGACTTAAGTGAAGTATTTTTGGTACATTTGCTAATAATTTTCATACTAACACAACAAATAACCAAAATATTAACCATGACATAACATCCATCAATTCATCAAAACAACAAGTATACTTGCTCATCAATTATAATAGGAAAATAGCTCTTATTAACTTATGTAAAATCCAACCAAGTCAAGGACTTCCACATACCAGTCGACCATAGATTCAACTAAGCCAAATATTCATTTCATCCAATGACCCCCATGCCATATTCCAAGCATGAATGTGGGATCTCAAGACATAAACGACCAAGGCTTCCTAGAGATTAAACCACCTCCACCCTTAAGCTACTGCGATCTCACCAAAACTGATCAAGAGATCATAATGCCCAAAACAAGCTTGGATGCCTTATAGTTTCTTCACCAATACCTTGAGGAATTCATCAATCTCCACCCACTTTTCAAGGACTTCCTAGAGATTAAACCACCTCCACCACCAACCCTTGGGAATTTTCTTAAGACCACCTCACCGAGTTCCAAAAACTTCAACAATCCAAAGCTCAACTAAGAAAAGAATCCCATCACACCATGGTTATCCATAAATGTCAAGGCAAGGCTGAGACCACTGCCAAACCTAGCCAACCCATGCCAATGATAGAAAAAGTACCAAATACAAAAATGCATGTAACATGCATTCACAAATCAACTAGGAAATCACACATGCAACCTGTTACCTACAAATCCTCTTACTAAAGCTTCTTGATCCAAGCTTCCTTGCTTGTCCTCTTCCTTCATTTTGCTTTCTTTTTCTTTCCTTTCCTTCCTTTCTCCAATGCTAGAGTGCTCCAACAATGCTCAAGTTTGCAATGGTATGAGAGAATAAAGAGAGCTCTAGAACCGAATTAGCAAAAAATATGAACTGGTCCTAAAAAGTATATTTATCATTGAGGCCTTTGTTTTCTATATTTTACTTTATTTTCCTTCAATTTTCCTATCATGCAAATTTGTGACCCTTCATCTCCCTTTTCTCTTATTTTCCTTTATTTTCATAAATAAAATGACAAATAATGCCTCTTTTCCTTTGCCAATTCCTTTTCCAATTTCCTTAGCTATAATAAACTGAAAGTGACACCCACTAGGATGCTTTTCTCAACATTCATCTTGGAATACGTCTCTGATGACCTTGGTCTTATTTTGACTTTATTAAATTCATTACATGAACTTTTAACTCAGAGTTGTTACATCTTGTCCATGAGGAAACAAGGGTTGAGGAAGTGAAGAAGGTTATGGCCAGGGAAGCAAGTGAGGCCCTATACATCAGAGCAGAGTTAACAAGTCCCAAGGCTATCATAAGAAACTATAGCATTATCTCTGCAGACCCTAAATTGGCCCCTCACTACCTAGAGAAACAACAACAAGTTGTTCTCCATTTTGAAGACATATTTAGGTTGTTGGGGACCGAGAGTTTGCAAGAATTCCAAAGGATATGGCATGCTCTACCCCACAGTCTACAAATCAGGGAGTACCACTCCCTTGAAAGGTTGAGGAATGCCCTAGAGAGAACCCCACTCTACAAAATAATTGTTTAAAGGTTGAAGATCAATTGGATATGGATAAAGCTTAGTCCTCCCTTGCCATTACGCTTACAAGAAAGAAGAGATCAAGCAGAGGAAAAAAGGGAGTGGGTAGCCAAAGAGGCAAATGGAGGTTTCTATCCACAAGATGGCACACCATCTAAGGTGCCTTGGGATGTCAGAGAGGCCACTAGAGCCATGCATGGGCTATAAATCAATGAGTAAGTTTCTCAGAGAGTGAGAAACGCCTTCAACATGGGGGTGATGATGGGTCCTATCAATAGGTATATTATAAGGCCCATTTTTATATCTTCCGCCTTATAATTTCCTCCTTTCTCACATTAATTAACATCTTTTTGGCTATAATGTGCTTAACAGGGAGACTGAAGGATGTTTGTCATACTTCATGGCCTAATGTGGCTAATGTGTAGCAAAGAGAGCATTTTTTAGTTCATTTACTATGCAGAGGAATGTTGGAGGTAGCTAGTGGATATGTACGAGGTTTTTCCCCTGCATTTATTCTCCTACAACTTGACTTGATCCCTAAAATCACTTAGCTACAACTCAGGGATCTACTAGCAAACCGAGGCACTCAAGGGATTGCGAGGATATAAGCGAGCTAGATCCACTTTTTTTGAGATTTTGGACGGGAGAAGTCCTCTTTCCAAGGATGCTTCACGTTTATGATCTTTGTATAAATAAGCAAGCCCAAGGGCTCAATAGGATTCGAATTATTGAGAAGAGAAGAGCTACTAAGAGCTAGGAACTTGAGACTGTCATTTTCATGTCCTTTGCATGATGTACCTGAACTCTATTTTATACAATGAAAAGGTTATTATTATCTTACATCTAGATTTGATTTGAAGGAATGAGTCCCCTTAGGTTAGGGCCCAACCCATATGCTCTAGTCTCTCTTTGTGTATCTTATCTATGCATTACTTTTTGTAGCAGCATTATTCCTTTCTTAGTAGAAGTTTTATTGAAAATTTTGTTGTTACGAGACTGGTTACCACCTCTCTTGTGGGAATTATGGTGAATTAATATGCATTAGCAAGCCAAAAATATGTGGTTATTTTCTTTTGCAATTGTTAGACATTCAATCAATGCTCTATTTTTTTGCATATTTAGGAGTTAAATCACATTCTTCTTAAAGCTTTCATGGATGTAGGTAAAATGCATTCTGCAAGTTAGATTTTCTTCTAATGCAATAGAATTCAACTCATTTTTCCTTTCACTTAGTTTTATAAAATTCAACTCATCATTTCTTATTTAATCCATTTTGCTGCAATTTGATAATTATTTTGGCATTCTTTTCAAGTTGAAAAAAGGATTGTTTTTTTGGTTTGCAAGTACTACCAGTGGCTTTCAGGATTGGAACATTCATCCTACCTTCCTCCTATCATCATCAACCTCTCCCTCCTCATCTCACAGTGCTCTCAAAATTCTACGACCGAAACTACATTTCTGGGTCATTAAAGGACATAGTGTGCACCTGTTTTTGTGCAAAGTGGGCCTCGTAGGGGTGCTAGCCTTGTAAAAAAATTCACACACCCTCCATATACCTTCATATACCCCTTCCCAGTATTAGAATACCTTTTCCACCCTCGGGATGCTCACAAATCCAATCTTGTAGCAAACAGGGCAATCATGTAACAACCTTGTAGCACTATGCAAATTCAACTAGATTTGCTCCAAAAGCTTGATTTTTGTCTCTTAGGATCTAATAATGGCCCCTAGGCTCTGAAAACATGATTGAGGAGGACCAAATACCACTTTAGACCTACCCTTTTCTTCACTGCAACACAATTCTGCAATTAGGGTTAGAGGACATATTTCCAAATTTGAAGAACAATGATGACTTTATTATGAAATGCTTACTGAACTCTGTCACTAAAGATAAGTTTCCTTGAACACAATGATTAAATGGTGATTTATCAATGCAAAGTAGATTATGATTGTTTTTTTGAATTTATGCTTCTTTTAGGGTTTCAATTTCAAATGTTGTTATTGCACGGGCTAATTTCCTTTTCAATGCAACTTTTCATATTCTACAATTTGACTAGTGTTTACCTTCTTGCAAGTAGCATAGAGATTACATTTTGCAAATATATTAGTGTCTCCATTTCTACAAGTAATATAACTTTTACATTCCTACAACTAGGGTTAAAATTTTCAATTAAACAAGTAGCATTCACATTGCTTTTGTAAGTTGAATAATATTTCCATTTATGCAATCAAGGTAGAACTCTCTATTTATGCAAATTCCTTTCTTGAGTCAACTTGTATAGTGGTCTCTATATGCCTTGGTATGTTCCATTGCTTGAAGGTGGCATTAGTAGAACATAACTTACTGTGCATATAACACTATCACCTCTTAGGTTTGTACGAACCCCGAGTTGATAATTAATGTTGGTAGCCTTGAGAGTTGCAACACTCTTGTTACAATACCAAATCCAAATTCTAAAGGGATGCTTACTCAAGGCAAATTCACACCAAGCTTGGTAGGCACTCAATATTTGGAGTCCACTATATAGGTGGTTTCACAACTACCCTCTGGTATTAAACACCATAGTGACTCACTTACCTCTCTAAGTCCAATTATAGGGCTTGACCTAAGGTAAGATTGGGTGTTATGCTCTTAACCTGCAAGACAATACCAAAATACAGAATATGCGAACAAATATACCCAGAACATAGAATAGTGAGAAACAACAGCAAGTATTTTATTATTTAGAAAGCAATGTTCACTTGCCTCTTCGAGGGGGAAACCTCCAATAGAGCAGAGCTCGATTACAAAATAAGACATGACGCTCCTCACGGGGAGTCTCTATCCTTTATATATGACTCATACATGCAATACCATGGATCAATACCATGGTTCTTATTAATACCATATATCTAATACAATGGCCCATTTGCAACTAACTGTGGTCCTGTCATTAATTGCGGGTTAACCACTTACAATTATTAATATGGGCTTTATTGACTCCTTACTTAACTATAACTATGACTCGATCCTACTACATAAATAAGGGGGTTAGGGTGGGACCCTAACATGCCCTCCCCCTTAAGAATAGCCTTTTCCTCAAGGCTGAAGCTGCAGAAACTGCTGAAGAATAGTGGCCGGTTCCCAGGTTGCATCTTTCGGAGAGGTGTCTTTCCACTTGACAAGGACTTCCCTGATCATGCGGCCATGCAGGTGCCATTCTCGTGTGTCTAGGACCTGTTCAGGTTGGAGCCAGATTGACCCTTCTTCATCCAATTCAGGTAGACTGGTTTGAATTTTGGAATTGTTCCCAATCACTTTCTTAAGGCATGAGACATGGAAGACTGGATGGATTTTTGCAGTGGGTGGCAAATCTAGCTTGTAGGCCACTTCTCCAATGCACTGAAGTACTTGATATGGTCTGTAGAATTTTGAAGATAGTTTATGACAACCCTTGTCTTTGAGTGAAGTTTGCTTATATGGTTGCAGCCTCAAAAAAACCTGATCCCCTTCTTGAAATTGGCGCTCTGAGCGATGCTGATCTACCTGTTGCTTCATGCGGTTTTGAGCTTGATGAAGATTCTCTCTAAGATGGGCAAGCATGGTTGTGCGGTTTTGTAGGAGTTGATCCACTGCTTGTACCTTGGAGCACCCCTTGATATAAGAAGTAGCGGAAGGAAGGAGTTGACCATAAACTGCTTCATAGGGAGTCACTTTGGTGGTGGCATGATAGTTGGTCTTATACCACCATTCAACTAAAGACAACCACTATACCCATAGATGTTGCTTTTCTGAAGTGAAACACCTAAGGTAGGTTTCCAGACATTTGTTGAAGGCTTCAGTTTGACCATCCATTTGTGGATGATAGGAAGTACTGAGTTTTAGTTGGGTGCCTTGTAGCCTGAAGAGTTCCTTCCAAAAATTACAAGTGAATATTGGGTCACGATCAAACACAATAGAAGTGGGCATGCCATGCAATTTGAAGATCTGATCCATGAAAGATTGAGCGACCAAAGTCGGTGTAAACGGGTGGGGTAGGGCGCAGAAATGAGCATACTTAGAAAGTCAATCCACAACCACCATGATGACTGACTTGTTTCCTGACTTTGGAAGACCTGTAATGAAATCCATAGAAACCTCTGTCCATATAAATGCCGGGATGGGCAACGGTTGTAATGTGCCTGGTGCTTTGACTGTCTCCCCTTTTTGGCGTTGACAAACATCACATTCCGCTACAAAAGTAAGGATGTCCTTTTTCATGCATGTCCAAAAAAATGATCTTCTACTGCGAGCATATGTCTTCTGAAAGCCTGAATGTCCTGCAATGGGGGATGAGTGCAATTCTGCCAAAATGCGGCTTTTGAGGGTGGATGTTGGTGATATTACGACTCTGTCCTTGTAGCGAAGAATCTCATCCTACCACGAGTAGCCCTTGGTGGAATTTGGATCCACGTGTAATTGAGTAATGAGTTGGGAGAGCCAGGGATGTGAAAACCATTCCCTATGAGCCTCTTCAATCCATTCTCGAATGGGAAGGGAAATTGCGAGCATGGTACTTTCCTCCTCAAATTGGCGAGATAAGGCATCTGCTACACTATTTTCGCGCCCTTTCTTGTAAATGATCTCATAATCATATCCCAGCATTTTGGCGAGCCATTTATTTTGTTGTAGGGAGGATAGGCGTTGCTCCAAAAAATATTTAAGACTGTGATGGTCTGTGCGGATTTGGAAACGTTGCCCCAGTAAGTAAGGTCGCCAGGTATCTACTGCATGTAAGATGGCCATCATTTCCTTCTCATAGGTAGATTGTCCCAGATTCCTCCCACTTAGTTTTTGGTTTGTGAAGGCCAAGGGTCGACCTTCTTGCATTAAGACCGCCCAATACCCGTACCCGAAGCATCACATTCAATGACAAAAGATTTGGTGAAATCGGGTAGTGCTAAGACTGGAGTGGAACACATGGCATATTTGAGAGCTGTAAATGCCTGTTGTGCATCATCATTCCAGAAGAATGAATTTTTCTTGAGGATTTGAGTGAGGGGCTTCGCAATGCGACCATAATTGCGGACAAATTTGCGATAATAGCCTGTGAGACCCAAAAATCCTCTCAGGCCCTTCAAGGTCTTAGGTTGAGGCCAATCCTACATTGCCTGGATCCTTTTGGGGTCCACCTTGACACCTTCACGCCCCACAATGTGGCCCAAATACTCAACTTCTTCCATGCCAAAAGAACATTTGGACATCTTAACAAATAATTGATGCTTGTGGAGCAGTTGCAAGAGCAGATCTACATGCTAAAGATGTGTGGCCCAAGTGCAACTATAGATGAGGATATCATCGAAGAAGACAAGGACAAATTTCCTGAGATATGGTTTGAGAAGGTGGTTCATAAGGCTGTGAAAAGTAGATGGGGCATTACAAAGACCGAATGGCATGACCAGGAACTCATAATGGCCTTCATGAGTTCTGAAAGCAGTCTTTGGAATGTCATCTTCCTTCATGCGAATTTGGTGGTAGCCTGAGTGAAGATCCAACTTAGTGAAGAATTGAGCCCCATTGAGTTCATCCAGCAAATCACCAACTACTGGGATGGGAAATTTATCTTTGACTGTCAACTTATTGAGGGCCCTGAAGTCTGGACACATCCGCCATTCCCCATCTTTCTTGAGCACCATGACCACCGGTGATGAATAAGGACTAATGCTAGGACGAATGACACCTGCTTCCAAAAGTTCCTTGATTATTTTTTCTATTTCATTCTTTTGGGTGAACGGATATCTGTATGGGCACACATTTGGTGGTTGGGCCCCTGGAACCAAGGTGATGCTATGATCATGTTCCCCTCGCGAGGGTGGAAGCTCATGAGGCTTGTCAAAGACTGGCAGATGGTTATTTAAAATCTATTGCATCTCAGGATGAATCGGCAGAGAATTGGGTTCAACGGCCTGGATGGCATTAAATTGAGCTATAACTCCATGATGGCTCTTTTTTAGCAATTTTTCCATCCTATGTGAGTTGATGATAGAGGGAGCTCCCGCCTAGAGTCCACGGAGGGTATGTGTGGAGTTGTTCTGCTTAAAGCTCATATATAACTCCTGGAAATCCATTGTGATTGGCCCAAGAGTGCGAAGCCATTCAGCACCAAGGACAATGTCGTACCCTCCCATGTGTATGGCAAACATGTGGGTCTTCAACTGATAATCCCCCATTTGAAGTTTGACATTTTCACAGCGACCTTCACATTTCGTTGTTCCCCCATCCGCAATTTGGACTTGGAAGTTAGAAACTGCTCGTACAAAACAATGCACTGCTTCCGCGACCTTTTGATGGATGAAATTATGTGTACTTCCACTATCAATCAAGACTACTACTGGGCGATGTTTAATAAAACCTCTGATTTTGAGAGTTTGAGGTGAAGAAATCCCTGCCAAAGCATGCAGCGAAATAACCAGTTCATCAGGGACATTGTCCTTCTGGTTGTCCTCTTCTACCTCCTCCGGTTCCTCAAGTGGTGGGGCTTCCTTCGATGAGCTGTAATCAGTGGCATCAATTTGAAAATATTTAGGCTCCTTGCATTTATGACCTGGGGAGTATTTTTCATCACAGTAGTAACATAATCCCTGTTTTCTTCTTTCGGCCATTTCTGCAGGTGACACCTTTTGAACCTTAAGTGTTTGAATCGTGCTGTGAGCCTATGGGGGGCGACCCTTGGCGGTGAAATTTGGGCGAATGGACTGGGCTGCTAATGCACGTTCTGTAGGAATTTACAGGGTAAGTTCCTCAGAAAGAATACCAAAAGGACACCGCTCACAACCAGATCTCAAATCAATACACCAGTATTTTTGACGTGGTTAAAACCCTCAGAGTGCAAGGAGGGAAACAGTCCACGGCCTGTCCCAACGTGGGTACAGACAATTTATTAATCAAAGAATGAAAATTTACATAAGCTTCTCTCATGCACGGATTACCCGAACAATGACCCTCCATGCGCTTTAAATAGAACTCATGGACCAATCGGGTGTCAAGCCACGGATCAAGTGTCGATAATACCGAGGTGAGAGTGAACCGTCGGATCACTACATATCGTGACCGTCGGATTATAAGTTACAATATGTACAACGGTAAAGAAAGACACTTTACCTAACTCTATACCTAACTCTAAACTAGACCAAGTTGATCTTAACTATATCCTATGTGTCGGAATATCCTAACATCCCCCCTTAAGAACAACTTGGGATAGGATTGAAGGATTTACAAATATGACACAATAGGAGAAGGAAGGAGGCACTAGAGCCTATCCCCCCTTAGTGACAACTTCCTGAACTCTAAGCATATATCGAAGTTTAGTGAACTTCGCCTCTGTGAGAGCCTTTGTGAAGATGTCTGCAATCTGATCATCTGTTGGACAATATTGTACTTCAAGAGCATGGTCATGAATGAGTTTTCTGATGAAGTGCATGTGTAGTTCGATGTGTTTGCTGCGCTGATGCTGGACTGGATCTTTGCATAGCTGAATAGCACTTTGATTATCACACCAAAGGGAGGTTGGATGTTGCTGCTCAAAGCCAAACTCTGATAGGATCTGACGAAGCCACAAGGCTTCCTTACTAGCTTCCACGGCACCACGATACTCTGCTTCTGCTGACGAAAGAGAAATGGCAGCCTGTTTCTTACAAGCCCATGTAATAGGTCCTGAACCAAGAGTGAAGACATAACCGGCAGTAGACTTCCGATCATCAGGGTCACCAGCCCAATCAGAATCAGTGAAACCAACTAACAGAGGAGCTGCTTTGGCACTGTAATGAATCCCAAACTGTACTGTACCTCGAACATAACGAAGTATTCTTTTGGCTGCTTTCCAGTGACTTTCACGGGGGTTTTGCATAAAACGAGCAACAAGGCCAACAGCAAAGGAAAGATCAGGACGAGTATGGGTTAAGTACAAGAGTTTTCCTACAAGTTGACGGTATAAGGTAGCATCAACTTTAGGAGAAGAACAAGAGACTGAAAGTTTGACTCCAGACTAAAAGGGAGAAGGGGCTGGCTTACAGTCTTCCATGTGAAAATGACGAAGAATATCACAAGCATACTTGGACTGGGAAAGGGAAATACCCTCCTTGGATTGCAAGACTTGAAGACCGAGAAAATAGTGTAAGTGTCCTAAGTCTGTCATTTCAAATTTCTTTTTAAGGATAGACTTCACATGGTTTATAAGGTTGGGATCACTACCAGTAAGGATAAGATCATCAACATAAAGAACAAGGATGATAAGAGAGTCACCCACTTTCTTGGTGTAGACAGTATTGTCAGAATGACACCTAGAAAAGCCAGATTCTAAAAGAAAGCTATCCATTTTGGCATACCAAGCCCGAGGAGCCTGCTTGAGACCATAAAGGGATTTCTTAAGTCGACACACAAGGCTTGAGTCTGTTTGTATGAAGCCAATGGGTTGTTCCATATAGATTTCTTCCTGCAAGTCCCCATGCAAGAAGGCAGATTTAACATCCATTTGATGGACTTCCCATTTTAAAGAGGCAGCAAGGGAAAGAACAAGGCGGATAGAGTTCATTTTGGCAACAGGGGCGAAGGTTTCAGTGTAGTCAATTCCTTCAACCTGTGAAAAGCCCTTAGCAACAAGACGAGCTTTATGTTTATCAATTTTTCCATCTGGTCCATACTTGGTTCTGTAAACCCATTTACATCTTACAAGTTTTCGTCCCGTTGGTAGAGGAACAAGATCCCATGTATCATTTGTCATCAATGACTGATATTCTTCATTCATAGCTGCTTCCCAATGTGGATGGCCTGAAGCTTCTGCAAAAGTGTCAGGATCATGATTTACTGGAGCTTGAGCCAGTAAAGAAGAGGCTCTTTCAAACTGAGAACGTGTACGTCGTTGATCTGTAGGATCACCGGCAAGATCACCTGCTGCATCTCGAGTAGCACGGACCCATCTTGGAAGTTGAGGATCCTGAGAAGGTGGGGGAGGATTGTCATCCTCACTTTCATCATCTGAAGAAGAAATGTTTTCAAAAGTAGAAGAGATAGGAAGAGGTGGCACATCCGCCGGACTAGGCTCGCAGGCCGATTTATTTTCATCAAATTTTACATCTCTTCTAATGATAACATTTTTGGACTTAAATGGAATAAGTCTGTAACCTTTTACATCTTCAGAATATCCAACAAAAGTGCATTTCTCACTCTTAGGTTCTAAAGCTTTATGCTTTTCATCTGGAATATGGGCCCATGCTTCACTTCCAAACACACGAAAGTGACTTACATCTGGTTTAATGGAACTCCAAGCTTCTTCTGGAGTGATATTCTCTAGAACCTTAGTAGGAGTGCGATTGATTATATAATTTGCACAATTAATTGCTTCGGCCCAAAAACTAAGACTGAGTCCTTTAGATTGCAGCATACAATTAGCCATTTCCTTTAAGGTGTGATTTTTCCTTTCAGCTACACCATTTTGTTGTGGAGTGTATGGAACAGTATGTTGCATTTGAATTCCATTTTCAGTGCAAAAGTTGATGAATGTGTTTTTAACATATTCTCCACCATTATCAGTTCGTAGCTTAAGAATTTGATGTCCAGATTGTTTTTCAACAAAGGCTTTGAAGGCCAAAAAAGTGTTAAATACTTCGCTCTTGAGTTTTAAGAAGTATACCCAAGTGCGTCTGGAGAAATCATCAATGAAGGTTAAGAAGTACTTGCAACCAGAGAATGAAGCAACAGGAAGAGGACCACATAAATCACTGTGCACAAGCTGTAAAGGGGCTGAGGCGTGCCAAGAGGCACGTTTGTCAAAACTGTCCCGATGATGTTTTCCGAGTACACATCCGGAACAAACACCATCTCTGCAAGATATCATAGGAAGACCTGTCACCATATTTTCTTTACATAGATGCTGAAGGGAGCGATAGTTTAAGTGACCAAATCGCTCATGCCAAAGTTTGCTCACTTCATCATTATGAGCAACAAATGCTGAGGGAAGATTTGATGACCCAAAGTTGTGAAACTTATACAACCTTGTGGAATCATCAGCAAGACCAGTAGCTAGAATCTGTTTAGGATCTTTTAGATCCTTGATTACAACATCATGAGGTGAAAATTCAACAATTTTGCCTTCACCTGAATGAGTTATCTGATAGACAGATAGAAGGTTGGAGGATAAGGTTGGAACACATAATACATCATTAAACTGACCATTGTCTAGATGAACAGTTCCAGTCCCTACAACACTAAGAGATCTATCATCACCAACATATATATTTTTGGTGTTACAATCTTTTAAAGAAGAAAACATGGCTTGGTTTTTGGCCATGTGATAAGAGGCTCCAGAATCAATGAGCCACTCATGAGAATGAGAAGAAGAAGAAGATACATTTAAAGCATAACCAGACTGAGATGATTGACAACGACATGCAGAAAGTGCCATTCCGGAAGTTGAAGTTGAAGTAGGCTCCACATGGATGTTATGTTTCTTCATTGCGGCTTCCAAGGCTTCCATCTTCTTAAAGCATTTAGATTCTAAGTGGCCATCTCGATTACAAAAGTTACAATATCTGTCAGTCCTCTTCCATTTGTTTTTATTGGTCTTGTCATTTTGCTGAAATGATCTTTCATCTTGAGGCTGAGTTGGTTTAGGACCATTCCTTTGAGGATAAGACTTCTTAGGATTCTTTGAATTTGGTTGCTGCTGGGCGGCTAACGCTTTCGAGGAAGAGTTTCCAAGATTAAGAAGACCAAGGTGTAAGAGTTTTTCTTGTTCTCTTATTAAGGAATCACAAAAGGAGTCAAAGGAAGGGGGTTTGTAGTCTTTGCCTTGACAAATGAAAGCTTCCCTTGTAGAATGGAAAGTGGAAACAAATACAGAGTAGGCTGGTCCCAACTTAGTAAGGATGGAATAAATAAGGTTACCATCTTCTTTCTTAACTTTAACACCTTCCAAGAGATATCTAAGGGTCTTGAATTTGGACAAGAAATCTTCAATGCAAGAAAAATTATTAGGATCCAAAGTAAGCAACTCATTCTCAAGTTGATGGGCTCTAATTTCATTTTTAATCCCAAAAACTTTAGCAAGTTTTTCTAATGCTTCATGAGGAGTTTCAATTTCTGCAATGTGGAATCTAAGATCAGGAGAAACAGACATTCCTATCAAACCACGTGCTTGATCTTGTCTATTTTCCCATTTTTCGGCCTTGTCTTCATCTTTGGGTTTCTTCTCTTGGTCTGTGGCTATTCTGAAGAGACCTTTACTTCTAAGTAAATCTCCCATGTAGGCTACCCATTGGAAGTAGTTAGTGCTGTCAAGAATGACTTGGCATGGACTTTCCATTTTTTGAAAAAAAACTGAAGCTGAAGATGCTGAAAGTAAGTGGTCCAATGGATAGATCTCGAAAAAATAGGCGGTTTTAAAAAAAACGGCTCTGAAAAAGGCTTCCGGATGAAGAAGTTATGGCTTTTTGAAAAAAAAAAAATTGTTGACGTTGCCGGCAAAGTGCGCGAATGTGCGGGAATGAAAAAATCCGCCCCCACAAAATGGAGACTTGAACCCAAGACCTCTACTCTCTTAAAAAGTCTTTGAACCAATTGATCTATACAAAATATTTGAGAGAGAGAGAGAGAGAGAGAGAGAGAGAGGGGGGGGGGGGGGGGCCTCGATTTGCGTGCTTGCCTTGGGAAGGCTCTTTTCCCCTACAAAACACAAAACACAAAACCCAACACGAATATGCAAAGAAAAACGAACCTTACGGCTCAAAGTTAGCTTTAGCCAAAAAACTAGAATTTAAAAAAAAATCTCAAAGTTAGCTTTTAACCGAAAAACTAAATATTTTTCTCAATGTTTCTGATTTTCCAAGATCACACTAAGGTGCAGGGAAAAGAGCATACGCATGAGAAAAATCCTTTCTTTCTGTTTCTGATTTGCCCAGATCGCACAGAGTCGCAGGGCAAAGAGCATACGCAGAAATGAAAGGTATAGATCCGGGAAAAAAAAAAAGGCTAAATAAACCGAAACCGAAATAAGCAGAGAGAAAATGACAGTAAACTGCAAAAAAACACTGTATACCTCCCGATCTGAAAAACGACGCAGCTAGGGCTACCGGAAACCTTTTCGCGTGAAACGAAAGGGGTTCCTCACTGAAACAGATGCTCCGAACGCAACAGAGCAGTCCTCTCGGCCCGAAAGCAGTCAGAAACAGCAGATCTAGGAAACGACAGCCGCATGCAGTTCTACCGGCTTCAGATTTGGATCACCAACGGACGCGGCCCTCAAATAGCTCTGATACCATGTAGGAATTTACAGGGTAAGTTCCTCAGAAAGAATACCAAAAGGACACCACTCACAACCAGATCTCAAATCAATACACCAGTATTTTTGACGTGGTTAAAACCCTCAGAGTGCAAGGAGGGAAACAGTCCACGGCCTGTCCCAACGTGGGTACAGACAATTTATTAATCAAAGAATGAAAATTTACATAAGCTTCTCTCATGCACGGATTACCCGAACAATGACCCTCCATGCGCTTTAAATAGAACTCATGGACCAATCGGGTGTCAAGCCACGGATCAAGTGTCGATAATACCGAGGTGAGAGTGAACCGTCGGATCACTACATATCGTGACCGTCGGATTGTAAGTTACAATATGTACAACGGTAAAGAAAGACACTTTACCTAACTCTATACCTAACTCTAAACTAGACCAAGTTGATCTTAACTATATCCTATGTGTCGGAATATCCTAACACGTTCCACATTACAAGCTACCTTGCAAGCCTCCGACCATGTGGGAGGGTGGTGTAGTCGGACGTTGGTTTGTATGGCCTCTTTAAGACCACTGATAAAACATTCTGTGTAGAACGCATCTGAGAGATCCCTAGTGCGGAAAGCTAAGGCTTCAAAGGCTGTAACATATTCATCCACTGTGCCAGTTTGTTGGAGCTTAGTGAGAGGACCCAAAAAAGAAGATTCCTGGTCATAGCGCTCTGTAAGAGCTTTTTTGAAGGTGGCCCAAGTCAGAAAACTTCCATTGCAACGTTGATGCCATTCCCACCATTGCCATCTTGCATTGTCCAAGTACATGCTCCCCACCATAAGCTGAGTCTCATTATCTAAGATGTTATTCAGATTGAAATACTGCTCCATTTGTGCTATCCATGCGGCCGGGTGAGAACCATCAAATTTATGCATATCCAGCTTGGGAGGTCGCGGACGGGATTGTTGGTGGGTGCCCCAGAGGTGAAGAGAGCAGCTAGACTCACCCTCACTGTGTCCATTGCCACTATACGCCTCCTCACGGGCTTCCTCCTTGCCCTTAAAGAATGTGTCAGTTAGTCTGTCAAGCTGAGCTTGGATGGTTTGCAAGGATTGTTCAATTTTTTCGATCTTCTCATTGGCCATAGCTTGTGCTCTAGTTTCTACCATGCACCGATCCGATGTTCTTGAAATTTGGGACCGCCCGAATTTTTTTCACTAACAATTGAATGGTACCACCTTGCTCAGCTCGTCATCCTGATTCTTATGGGCTAGATCACCAATAAGCGCCCCGGGGGGTCTCAGACTCGTTTTTTTTTTCCTGAAAACTCCTAACGAAGTTTTACTCCTTGCTTAGGAATACTGCAGTAGCCAAATCCCCAAAATGTCAATGCTGCCAAAAGTCCTGTGAAAATGACGCCCCGGTATAGGAACCCCACACAACTACTCAGATCTGGTGGATCTGAGAGATCTGGTGGATCTGAGAGATCTGGTGGATCTAAGAGATCTGGTGGATTTGAGAGATCTGAGAGCTCTGAGCGGCGGCACTGATTTCTGCTGTGGATTTGATGGATCAGAAAGGCTAGTCTACTAACTTGGAACTGCGGGATTGATGTCTGCTGCTACTGCAACCCCACTTGCGAGATCTGATCTGGCAGAGATTATGCGTGATCCCAAGATAGAAAAGGGAACTATGGTCTCGAGGAGTGTCAGGTGCTACAGATCGCAATATACATAAGGGTCTGACAATAGTACTCGGCCCAATGTTTCAGGGCTCTAACTAAGGAGGATCAATCGTACCCTTAGCCGTACAACCCAACTACCCTATCGTACGGGTGAGTAATCTCTCTGAGTGTTGTTCTCGGTGTACTGTAGCAGAAAGACGGTCGACGGTTTATCTATGGCGAGGCTTCACAGGAGCTAGGGGGCTTTTGATATACCCAAAGGGTACTTGGAAGACAGTCCATGCACGGTTCTGTCTAATGCGCTACTACTCGAAGGGATACCCACAGGGGTTACAAGGGAGTCCAACAAGCATGACCACCTCTTGTATTTCCTGCGTGCATGCCTCCCCAAATCCGCAAGTTTATGCGCTCAATGACAGATCCTGTGGTTTAAAGACGTCGGAACATGTCTCTAGCCAAAAAAAATATTGCTAAGAAATGGAGATACCACCGGCCTTGGAAAGAGCTTTGATACCACTTGTTATGCTCTTAACCTGCAAGACAATACCAGAATATAGAATATGCGAAGAAATATACCCAGAACATGGAATAGTGAGAAACAACAGCAAGTATTTTATTATATAGAAAGCAATGTTCACTTGCCTCTTCGAGGGGGCAACCTCCAATAGAGCAGAGCTCAATTACAAAATAAGACACGATGCTCCTCGCAGGGAGTCTGTATCCTTTATATATGACTCATACATGCAATACCATGGATTAATACCATGGTTCTTATTAATACCATCTATCTAATACCATGGCCCATTTGCAACTAACTGTGGTCCCGTCATTAATTGCGGGTTAACCACTTACAATTATTAATATGGGCTTTATTGACTCCTTACTTAACTATAACTATGACTCGATCCTACTACATAAATAAGGGGGTTAGGGTGGGACCCTAACATTGGGCATTTCTCAGTCTAGGAGGTTGAATCCACTCTCCATGTGATCTTTCAATTCTCTTTTCATAGAAATTACCATAAGGGTTTGTAGTCCACTATCTAGGTGGTTAACAACTCTCTCCAATACACACCACAATGACTCATATTTCCCTGTCTGGATAGTTAATAGTTATACAACAAGAACCATAGTGATTCTAACATCCACTAAGCCTCCTACTAACTACTTAGACTTGGACAAACACAATACAATGGCCTCAATGGCATCAATATATGGGATATCACACACAATTTCAAAGCACTAACCTCAATTTCAACTCCAACATTTCTCCCTGCACTATATGCTTAGTGTCCAAGCAAATATTTATCCAATCACCTCCTCCTTTCACCAGTGTTCCTTTCTTGCTAATTTTCTTGTATCTTTACTCTCTCTCTTTTTACTTCTCTTCATCCCTTCATGTGCCTATGAGAATGTAGAGCTTCCTTTCCCTCACGTTGCAGAACAAGAAAATGTGGGAAATCCCCCCCCCCATGTATTTTCCATATGTTAAGTGGTGGTTCAATTTGTTATGCCACCTCCTCCATCTTCGAGGGTGAGGGCATTCTCCTCACTTATCCACTCTCCCACTTCTCTGCTCTCCCTCGAACTTCGATCCATGTGTCCCTCCCTTTAGGCCAACATTCTATTTTTTTATTCCTTTTAAGAAAATAATTTCGCACTTAAATTGTTTATAAGATTTTTCCCATCTAACCATGGCTTCCACATTGGATTTCACAGTTATGATTACATATAATAAAATAGGGGTAAAATGTTGATTTTCTACAAACCCCACCCCCTTAAAGGAACGCCATCATCAACCATCTATAACTAGAAAGAAAAAGAACAAAATTGAGCAATATAATCACAAGGATTAAATCCGCTTATACATAAAACAAAAATGGGTATAGTATCCTCATTTGTTTGACATCTTCCCAGGGTGCTTCATCTAGTCCAAAGTGCTTTCGTTACGCCTTGATTTCCTCTATTACTTGATTTTGGAGTGTGATTTGTTTCCGATTTAGGATGCACAATGGTTCTAGTTAGAATTCTCCCTTAGATTCCACATGTATCATAGGTCAATCAATTTCATGATTAGTATCACATACATGCTTTTTAAGCAAGGAAATGTGAAATACATTGTATTCTTTTATTATGGGTGGTAAGGCCAATCTATAAGCTACTAGTCCCACTCTTTCCAAAATCTGAAATGATCCACAAAATCTTGGTGTTAATTTAGCATACATCCTCACTTTTAGTGATCTCTTCCTTGGTCTAATTCAGAGATATCCTTGGTCTCCCACTTGGAATTATATTTTCATTCTCTTCTGATCTGCATAGCTCTTTTTCCTATCCTGGGTTTCTTTCAATTTCTTCATGATATTGATTACTTCCTACTCAATTTATTTCAACATGTCAAGTCCAAGAATCACTATATTCACTGGGTCATCCCAGCTAATAACGGTGTTAAATTTTTTACCATACAATGAATCAAAAGTACTTAGAAGTTGATTTCTCTCCTGGGTGGAAATCTCAATATCCCCTATAGAAACACATCATTGAACTACTTCAAGAGAGGGTGTTCTTCAATTTTTGTCACACTAGTTGTGTGGATTGTGAATAGGGCACGCCCCTTATTGTTGCATTTTTTACTTGCAATGTCGAATTTTTTCTGACCGAGATATAATTTCTCTTTCCTTGCAATTTCTTTTCCTTTCCTTCATTATTTAGGCACTCCAGTGATTTATTATAGTAGTTCACCTTGGTTATGTGGTTGCTAGCTATTCCATGCCAATTAAAATGTCATATGATCTCAACAACAACATATTGAAATTAGTCATTGTAGACATGCCAACTAACTTGAGGGGGCATGATTCTACTAACTCTGTTACCCTTTTTGTGGTTCCCATGGCTAGTTGGACCAGCCACGACTTTGCATGGATCTTTATTTACAAGTTGTACATCTCTATGACCCTTGGGCTAACATAACGAAAATTAGAACATGGATCAATTAAAATTGAAATAGACTTGTTGGTAAACATACCTTCCATTTCGATAATTGAGGCTAAATGATACACTTTCCTTTTGTCCATTGCTGCATAAATCCAAGGTACACTCATATCTACATCATTCATTGTTGTTGCATCTTGTAGATTATATAGCTTCTTGTTGTTTTGATGTTGGAGAGGACAACCCCTATACTTGTTGTTCTCTCCACATACCCAAAACTATAACAACCTTCTCTTGGGCTCCTTAGTATCTTCTATTATTGATTTGGTAGGCTCGTCTCTATTGGCAATAGTGAAATTTTATTAGAATTCACCTTTGGTAGGAGTGGAAAACTTAACATTTTTCCCTCCTTACTTGTGTCTTAAGGATTTTGGTTCCTTTTTATTTGAGACTTCTTATGTCCTTTTTTCTTTCCGGTTGAAATTAAACCCTATGTTTAGACTAATCATAGCAATACTTAACCTTTCAGATGGTGGCCGAGTCTAATGTTGATGGCTCATCAAAGTCAATCCTATCTTGATAGGATTGTGGTAACCCATTAAGTTATCTCTAGATTTTCAATTTCTCATCCTTGATATATGGCACATACCTCAATATTTCTAAAAATATGCTTGTATAAGCTTCCCAAGTAAGCTCCCCTAGTTTATGTTCATGGAAATCCTTAATTTTGTTGTCATATTACCTATCAAACAGGAACTTCTCATGGAAATATTTTTCAAATTTTCTCCATGATAGTTCCTTTTCTCTAATGCCCTTGACATTTCTCAAATCTTCCCACCATATATTAGTTTTTCCATTTAAGCTAAAAATGGCCACTCTAGCTTTCATTTTTTCGTATTAGTCATGGACTTTGAATTATTTCTTCATTCCCAACAAGCAGGCTTCTTCCTCGTCAACATTATTTATTTCTCCATCAAAAGTAGGGGGGTTTTCTTTCTTGAACTCTTTTGGCATTGAGCTATTCTCACTTCTCCCATGCTAGTAGTGGCTTTTGGGTCCAGTACTATGCAACCTTTCCCAACTACTTTTCTCTATTTTTAAAGTGTTGAGTGGGATTTCTCCTATCATCATGTATTGACTTGCTTGCCTATGCCTTTTCCTTGACTTTTTGACATCTTCCCTATTATTTTCCAATCCCTGTTTTCAAATATCCAATGGGTGCTTTGATTTTTTCTTTCCTAGATAGCTAGCACCGAACTCATGTCATATTTTCATTTGCAGATATGATAAGATCTAAAAAACTCATCGCATTCACCTATGCTTGCCTTTCTTGTGCTATGACAATCTTTTCATTGTCTAACTTGTAACTTCTCAATTCAGCTCTCAAGCTCTTGAGAGTATCCATCCAATTAGGGGAATTTTTCTCTAACTTATTCCCAACTAAGTCCTCTTCCTAATTATGATGGGATCTGTTTGTTCTATATTCTACCATTTTGTTGCTCATTCCTCTAATTCTTATTATAATTTGTGTCTTCTTATCTTTTGTCATACACACACATTTGTTAGTTAAATCTGGCATGAATATAATAATTTATTACCTTGGTCTATCAACATTAAGCATGTTGATTTGAAGTTGTTCACAAAATCAAAACCCATGTTAGTTATATATGCTAGAGAAAATAAACATATCAATATTTTACCAAGGTTAGCAACTACATCAACTACAAATCAAAAATCAATATACACAATAATTAAACTACCATATTAAGTCTTATGCATGCACATGAGAGCCACTTTAGGTCTAGTGTTGAACTATGCTTTGATGCCACTTTGAAATCACCCCCCTTCCACCCACATAAAGGTTCTCAGGTTGAGGAAGGTGTTACATATTTGACTAGATCCCTAAAGTATATTATGAAGATGGGGTTAGCAAAAAAATAATTTTTGTAAGTCTGCGGAATTTAATTCTAATGCCACTATGAATACCATCTCATCAACAGCTTTTCGACGGTATAATATTTACCTCAATCCTAGTTCCGGATCAAAATTTATGCCCTTTAGAAGTTTTGATCCATTAATAAATGTCGTATCATCACAGGGATGTCATGTGGCACCCAAATGTTTGAGGTGGGGTTGTTTCCCCACATCATCTTGACACCTCATCATCGAGGGCTTCCTCCTCAACTCCCTCTACTCCAACCTCAAACCGAGGCATGAGGTTTGAGATCTTATGGGGTCTCGACATCAGGGTTCCTTGCCTCTTCACACTTGAGCACTTTGGGGCCGATGGTCAAAGTCTGATCTCCATGAGTTGGCTCCTATAAATCTCCCTGAGGTCTGATGGCTCAATGGCATTTTCCATAACCAGGGTTCTGCCTTGGTCCCATTATCCTCCATTTCATGCCCATTCATTATGTTTCCACATTTACCAAATACAATTTATAACACAAACCCCCACCCCGATGGTGGTTTCAAATGTGTGGAAGGGAGGGGCACAATGAATCTCAGTTGTCAGTCGGAGGTGGACAATTTAGAGCTAATCCCTACCGCACTCTCGTTGCATGTTAAACATTGACAATGAAGGGGAGGGGGAGGGGCCTCCATCGATATCAAATGCTAATCTCAACTGAGTATGGATGTTATCCATCTAACTTGCATGGGGTTTAACACTCATTCCTTGAGTGACAAGGAAATACCACTCTCTATATCTTTAGGTCAACCAAAATGATTTTTCCCTTGCTGCAAAGAGATCTAACCTACTTCAAGGGTGAGGGAGTCATCCTCACTTCTCCACTTTCCCACTTCTCTACTCTCCCTCAAACTTAGATCCATGTGTCCCTCCCTTCAGGCCAACATTTTATTTTTTTTATTCTCTTCAAGAAAATAATTTTGCACTTAAATTGTTTATAGGACTTGTCCTAACAACTGTGGCTTCCACGTTGACTTTCATGATTATAATTACAAATACAAAAATAAAGATAACAAGACAAAGTTGTTACACAAATGTGTTGTGTTTATTTGTGTTGGTATTCCCATATCGTTATGGCTCCTATATCTCCATTCTAAAATTCTTGAAATTTATGTCAAATTAATATTTTTAATATAATTCATAAATAATTTCTCTTCTATCAACTTTACGATTTTTCCTTTCAATGGGCACATTTATTTTGTTGCCCCATATATAAGCCTTGTCATCTTCTTCAAGTTATTGAGGATTTCAACTTTCATGCAACCAATTTCAATCCATCATTATTTATGCTACTTAATTTATGTCTTCTTACATTTTTCACAATATTTCACTACTATTATATAATTGTTTAATAATATGTCATAAATGATTTCTTTTCCACTCACTTTAAAATTTTCCATATCAATAGGTCTCATTTATTTTGTTCCCCATAGGTAAACCTTCCCATTTCCTTCCAGCTACTAAGGTTTTCAACTTTTATGCAACCAACATCAATAACTCATTAGTATTGTCTAAATTTATGTCTTCTTAATTTTTTTTCCATAACATTTTAGTCCCATAAATTTACACCACCTTACATAAACAATGTCTCGCTCTATCTATCTTGATGTTGCATTTATTAGATTTGCCTTAATTACAAAATAGATAAGACTACATATTTCATTTATTATCACAAATACTTGTGATCATCGTTGCTCTCCATATTGAAAAATACCTCTTGGAAGACATAGGTTAATATGGAATTTGAGGATACATTTTTGTGACCGGACATGCACATTGTTTAGTTTTGTATTTGCTATTTTATTTATTTATTGAAGTTTACCTTTTAGCTTCTAGTAAAAGTAATAATGTGTACCGATAAAAAGATTAAAAGCATGGTACTACTAAAGTTTGTAAGGCCTAAAGGCCTAAGGGCCTTAGCATATGACCATTTAAGATTCGACGAGTACATTTCATTCTTCCATTATTTCGAGAAAGAATGGTGGTAATTATCCATTATTATTTGGTAATTATCCATTATTCCATTATTATGTGGTAATTATTCCATTATTTGGTAATTATCCAGTGTTCTTTTAAATTTCGTGTTGAGAAGATAATGGTTAGTTATTTAAAAAACATATATTCCGCATATTCCATTTATTGTAGGGTGAGTTAGTTGTACAACATTAAAGGATTTATATTTTCCCATTTATTAATGTAGTTGATGTTAATTCCTTATACTTTACACCTATTAAATTGTGTGGAAGGTATTATTTGTTAGTTTAAATTTGAATTTTTAATTTATGATGCATCTTTAACCACTTTGTCCATTGCTGGTCATATGAAAAATAGACATGTAATACATATTAACTTGGGTTGGAAAAAGGAAGCTTAAGCACTTAAAGCAAAGGTAAGAAATCAAAGTGAGGTGATATTTTGTTAGTTTTTTCCTCCATTTTTCATTTATATATATATATATATATATATATATATATATATATATATATATTTTAAAACATTAATATATATATATATATATATTTTAAAACATTAATTATTAAATGATAATGTATTTTTAAATTAATTACAATTTTAAAGGTTAATTTAGGTGGTCGAGTTTTTATTGTTAAATTATCTCAGTGATCAAGAGATTAAAAATTCAATTCTCTCGATATTTTTGGGGTCAGGCTTTGTAGTAAAATTATTTTGTGGACCTAATAACCACTAAATTTCAAGGACCATGATCCACATAGAAAAAAATGTTTTTTTAAATCACTTTTATAATAAAATATTACATTCTTATAATTATGTTGATAGGTGTTTCTTCTATTAACCATTAGAAGATTAATTTTTAAAAGGAGTAAATGACACCATCAACATTTATCAACCAGATTTATTAATGTGATTGAGCTAGTCACAAATTTGGATGTCAACATTTTTCTCAGTAGATTGTATAAGGAATTGTGAAAATTTATGGTTCTTGCTCCTTTAGATATCCTATATGATGTTAAATTGAAGGAAGGAAGAATAATAAAACTCTCTAATCTTTATAGTTTAACAAGATCACTTTTCAATGCAAGGTGAAGAGCATACTTTTAAAAGAATGAACGATTTAACTCTTGTTTGAAAATTAAATAAATGGAAATGGAAATATTGCAAATTAATATAACTATCTATGTGGTATGAAACAATAAAAAACAATCCATGTGGCAAACTAAAGTAAAATGATTTTACCTCTTACTAATTAGGTTAGCTAATTACTATGGAGGAATGGAAAAGAAGGATTATTATAATCTATGGGTTATGATAAACCATAGCCTACTTCCCAATGTTAGTTTTATTGATCCGAATTGGACCATTATATTGTTTTCCATCCATCTTGATGCATTTGGAGTGGAAAAAAGTGGAGGCATCAGATTATGGGACCGTTTTTAGCAGCGGGACCCAGTTTGGCAAACCGGGGTCTGAAATCTTCCAGGAGTGTTTTGAGGTATCAAATGACATTTTTTGGAGGTAAAAAATGGCCGCTCAAGCATTGCATCATTTCATGTTATTCTACACATAGATATTTTTCCAATGGAGCAAGAAGCACGTCAATCGGAGTCCGTATGCAAAAGTTATGCCAGTCAAAAGTTGACCTTCGTATTTTCACACCTATAGTTCGGGAGGATGTCACAACAGCCCCCATTATTCATGGAAAAGGGGCTAGCCACGTGATTATGATGTAAAATACTCTAGAAGAGTATATATTGTAACTCTAGTTAAGAGTTGATGTAGTCAAAATTAACCACTAGTAGGCTATCGGGTTGTGCTATAACCGGGCCACTAGGAGGAAGAGGCATTCCATTCTTTAGAGAGCATTGTGTTCCATAGCTGAGAAAATATAGCTGTTGAGCGATAAAAGGTGTCTTTTTAACTCCTAATTATCCTCACATTAATTGTCAACCCAGGGACGATTTTTTATCTCAAGAGTGTACTCAGTCTGAGGCGGTCACTTGCTCAAGAGTAATGTTTTGCAGTATAGTGCTTAAAATGCAAAAGTAAATGAATGTTGGAAACAAAATCTACCTACAATTAAAAGAAACTTAACACTCTGAAACTTAAATCATTCACTAAGAAAACTACAACAATTTATCAGTCAAGGATGTAGTAGTCATAACTCTTTCCTCTGTCAACTGATATAAATGAAATCAAACATAAACAGGATCCACAATCTGAGAACTTAGGCAACGATAGCCAATGTCCTTTACAGTTGTTGATCTTACCCTCCACACTAAAGCAAATAATAACAATTCAATTGGAAAAAAACACACTTGCTGCAATATCAATTAAAATATGAAATCAAATCCTTGCAGAAAAGAACAACGACTAAGTCTATTGAAAAACTGAACAACAAAGCTTAACTTTAGCATAAATGAATTGAATAGCAAAGCTAATTATATAGAAATACACAACTATAAATATAACTAAATCAGCAATCTGTAATGAACAACAAAATCTGAAGTGAACAGCAGAGCTTTAATGAATAGCATAATAATTTAAGTTGTAATGAATAATAATCTTGTTATGATGGAAGTGAACAACAACATGATTCAACTACAGCATAGAAAATAGAGCAATTTATTAAGTCTGGCAATACAAAACAGTAAAGCGATGCAACTACAATAAATAGAAATGAAACCAAACCATCACAAGGCAGAAATTGTAAATATATAATACAGAGCAGCAGCTTAATCCACCAGAGACTGGGCCATTAGCCGCCAGCGAATGCTACTGGGCTACTTCAGATAAGGCGAATGAACAACAACCCTTTTACTTATTAATCATCAAACTGTGAAATCATTACAACAGCAGAAGCCTTGAGAATTACAATGGTAATGCAACAGTCTCCTTTTCCTCCTATCTTATCCTATCCCATCACGAATCATGAATCCATTATTCTTGAATTCCCTTCTCTGATCTCTGTTTTCATTTAAATACAGAGAGAGCAAAGAGCAGTTACAACAGATATGATTATAATATGATTCTCATTATAAAATTGGATTTCTCACAACAAATTGATAAACAAGATCCTATCTGGAATATCTCTTCATCAATCATTCAACAGGAACAAGTCGAATTTGGCATTGCAGCTGAGATATTTTGGAAAACGGCCACAACAGTGAATCTGAGAAAAAACGTCTTCAAAGAACCTTCCGTTTCTCTTAGTACGAGCCGAATTTAGGAAAACTGCTCGTAATAAAACTAATTTGGTCCATTCTAAACAAAACTCATGTTTTGGATTTTCCAGATTCTTCTCCATTTGCCTGATCCGTTCAATACAAATGTGTCACTCCTTATTTCAGCGAATTTCTGAGTTGGCACATTTAATGATCAATTCTTCAATCTAGAAAATATCTTTGGAGGCTAAAAATGGTGAGTAATGTTACAACCAATTTATTAATAAACCACCATTGGTAAAATCATGCATAATCATCAATTTATTAAAAATAAAGGAGAATAAATAGTATCTATCCATAAGAGCATAAATAATTATAAAATAGAATTATATGATAAATCATGATAAATGACGTGATGAAGAATGGTAGAAATGGGTGGAATAAGCGTTCGAAAGTGATGATAATAATGACATATTAACGGCCCAACACACCCCCAAAATGAATGTATTGCATGTCCTCATGCAACAAAAATTGAATATATTGCATGTCCTCATGCAACCCAAAGACTCTGTGTTAACCAACCAATAAATTCTTCCTCAAATAATGAATATTCAATTTTAGCAATGTTAATGAAGGCGTAACAATTTTTTCATTTGATGTTCAACTTATGTGTATGAAGTTGCAGCAAAATATGATATAGATAACAACAAACTTCACTAACTATTTTCTCAAAAGCTACAAACCAGATTTTGTTGAAATTTTGCAAGTAGATTTCTACTATATTAATACTTCTATGATCCAAAAATCAGATCGTTTTGATGCACGGATCATGAGATATAAACAAAATGGTTGTAGGTGATAGTGCATGATTTCCAAAATTTTATGAACTAATTTAACATGAAATTATCTAGGTTTGTGTATTTTAATGATATGTCTCTGTTTTCCAGAAATCACAAGAATTGAGTTCATAGTTTTAAAAATATATGGAAATCAATTTCTGCACTGTATAAAAATGAAATTGTATGCCTTAAATGAGAAAGAAAATAGAAAACATCCATCATGCGTAGCAATTCCTCCCCCAAACTGAAGAATTAGCATGCCCTCATGTAATGCTAGAAAACAAATTGAGGTGGTTGCTACCATCTGTTGAATTCTATGCTTGGTGTAAAACAACATGGAATAAAGGAGGTGTTGAGAATGAATAAGAATAGCAATGGATGATAAATAATATTAATGACATGGTTATAAGAAAGAAATTAATGAAAGCAACACTTCCCCAAACTGAAAGATGATATGCTATTGAAAAATGGGAAGTGGTAAAGATGTGGAATGAATGATGATAAATAATGCTCAAAATGGATTTTCATGAAATTCTCCTAAATTCGTAATAAATCAGAAAATTATGTTATTTTACCTCAAGTTGTACCTCCAAAAAGAAAAATGTGGAATGACATATATGGACTGGCATTTGTTGAAGCTGACGTAGGTAGAGTTGGTGCTAAAAGTGATGCAAAAGGTGGAATCCAAGCAAGCAAATCATGTCTGAAGAATTGTTTACGTTCGCGAGTTTCTCGAGCCTCTTCTGTTAGTTGCAATAGTGTGGTCATGTTGCGAATAGAGTTTCCCTCCATAGTTTTTGTTCTCCTGTAAACAAATCACTATTTTGCATACAATGTTCTTGAATCCACATTATTAGTTAAGAATAACAACAAATAAGATGCATGCAAAAATTTCAATCAGAAAAACTTTTGTATACATGCAATACTAATATTTTTTCAAATCAACAAGTTATGGTAGACTGTAGTATTCATATCACATGATATTCGTGTAGGGAACAGCAAAGGAAATGCACACTAAAAAGAAAAAATACACACGAAAAGGTGTTGTTCCCTGTAGGGAACAGCAAAAAAAAATGCATGTGAAAAAGTGTTGTCTGTAGGGAACAATAAAAAATGCGAAAAGGTTTTTCCTTTGAAAAGAATAGCAGAAATGCGAAAGTGTTGTTCCTTTGAAAATGACAGTAAAAATGCGAAAATGTAAAAATGTGAAAATGTTGTTCCTTCGGAAAGGAACAACAAAAATGTAGAAACGTTGTTCTTTCGGAAAGGAACAGTAAAAATGTAGAAGTGTTGTTCTTTTGGAAAGGAACAACAAAAATGCAGAAGTATTGTTCCTTCGGAAAGGAACAAAAAAATGCAGAAGTGCAGAAGTGTTGTTCTTTCGGAAAGGAACAACAAAAATGTAGAAGTGTAGAACTGTTGTTCCTTCGGAAAAGAACAGCAAAAATGCAAGAGTGCAGAAGTGTTGTTCCTTCGGAAAGGAACAACGAAAATGCAGGAGTGTAGAAGTGTTGTTCTTTCAGAAAGGAACGGCAAAAATGCGAAAGTGCAGAAGTGTTGTTCCTTTGAAAAGGAACAGAAAAAATGCAGAAGTGCAGAAGTGTTGTTCCTTTGGAAAAGAATAGCAAAAATGCAGAAGTGTTGTTCCTTTAGAAAGGAATAGCAAAAATTTGAAAGTGTTGTTCCTTCAAAAAGGAACAGCAAAAATGCACAATTATAAAATGCAGTCACACAAAAAACGAATTAGTTGTTCATTGCATTGATGCTGAGGATGGGCCACAATTTGAAGGAAGCAACACCTGAAACACAAAATATAAGAGAAATCAGAAAAGAAACAACATTTTATTTAAAAACAGTATGTAAATAAATAAATTAAGTTACAACAACTATAATGTTATTAAATCAAAGAGATATAGAATAGTCGGCGAAGGAGCGCGCTGTTAAGGCGCTCTGTATGCAAAGGTCACCGGTTCTAGTCTCGCCAATACCAAAAAATCCAGCATGGTTTTCGCTGGTGCGGCTCAGGCTGGGTGCGATCCCCGGGTGAATTTGACGACTTAGATGCCCTTGAGTCGTGGCCTCTCAGCCACAGGGTAAGAGTGATTTTTAGGATTCACCCACTTATCAACAAAAAAAAACTATGATGTTATTAAAAAAAATGATCTCTTTGAAAAATGTTTTGGCGGCAGAAACATGACATGAATCTTCAAATGGAAATCAATTCTTCATTTCTTCTGTTATGAATCTGTTGGGTAATGAGTTGGATGAAATTCCCTTATTTCACTAAAATTTCCTTCAAGAACCGCTCGTCTATAAATTGACCTTCTTTATTCTCCTAGGACCTGCAAAAAAACGAGTGTCTACCTGCAATAAAACATTAAATCATGGAGAAAGAGAGGTGATCGGGCTCCCCTAATCTAATAAATATGCAAAAAAACAACAATTAGTTACTTTGTATAACAAATCCAAGGAGAAAATAACAAAGTAAAATTTATTTGTCTCGTGCGGGAGAGCAGTGGCCAATCATGCTAACCTGCAGTGTTTTAATCACAACTTCTTTGTTTCTCGTCCAAATTGAGTGATCCCAAAGACAGATGAGATCTAATTCAAAGGTATATCTCCAATAGAAACAAGTTTTAAAAATTCAATGATATGATATGTCAATTTTAGTTAGAACAACCTGCATAACAAAGTCATTTTTGATTACCCCACTTATAACAACAGTGGATATTTTAAGCATAGATTCTTTGTTTGATGTCGGATTCGAATGAATCAAATTGGAAATGAAATTAGATTCATTTATTTATCTCCAATAGAAATAGATTTTAAATAAAAGAAGAATTGATAGGTCAAATACTCTAAGGAACAGCCGAAAAGACAGAGTTTTAAGAGTGTTGATTTACGATAGACAGTCAATATTTTGATCATAACTTCCTCATACAATATCAAAAATAAGTGATTCCAATTGCCTTGTAAACTATATTCATAGGGGAATCTACCATAGAAACAGGTTTTAAAAATATAGACATTTAGGCCTTCAAAAATGGATTGTCCCAACTCTGTTCCTGAGCTGCCTGCTAGACACCTTGTCACTATTTTGGTTCTAACCTTTTCATTTCAAATCCAAATTGAGTGATTCAAACTGGGTTGGAAAGTAGACATCAAGGGCTACTTAGAATAGAAACATATTTTAAAAATATAGTCATTTAGGCCTCCAAAAACTGACCATCCCAACTATGTTTCTGAACTGCCTACTAGTCACCTTGTCAATGTTTTGGTTCTAACTTTTTCGTTTCAAATCCAAATTGAGTGATTCAAATTGGGTTGGAAAGTATACAGCAAGGGTTAATTATGATATAAACAGGCTTTAAAAATATTTCCTTTTGGTCTCTTAAAACATGACTGTCCCGACTGCATTTTCAGAAATTCCATCAAGCCCACAAGCCAAAAAATATGATATTCAAGCATGTTTTCCAAATTTGTGATAAAAATGAATATGAGTGTTTGTAGAACTATTATTTCCATTATAATTTATCTACATACACAAATGGATTAAAACATTTATCACCAATGTTGACTTTCACAACGTGTTGTACCAAAAACAACTATTTTTACATCAAACAAAATGTATCTATTTATGTCCTTATTTATTTTATTTTTTACACTTACTCTACTCTGATTTAAAAAAATGAATATGATTACGTATAGGAGTACTTCCAATGGAACCATTTTCGAAATAAGGCTTCATGTATGCACATACCCAAATTTGAAAAATGCATATAAACGAATATTAGGGTATGAGAAGCCAACTTCCCTTGAAAAAATGGTGTCAAAAATTGTTGAAGTATGGAGTGATGTTGCAAACAAGTGATGGAATGAAACCAATCTTCAATATATCCTTTACTTTGTTGATTTCCCATTTCCATCATATCATGAAGTTCTTGAGCTTTTAAAATGGTTTGTTGATGCAAACTAAAAGAAACCTCATTTTTTTCCATAGCTTCTACAATTTTTGAATTTGAAACATTCTGAATCTCATTGTAAGTTTTCTCTAATAGCGCATGTGAGATAAAATAGGTGGGATGGGTGGGTAAATTTTGCAGTTCAACACTGTAAGCATGTTGTACTGATTTATTATGGTGAGGGTGTGGAATGAGTTGAGCATGAAATTGTGTACGGAGTGGATCATTTTGATGATGTAGTTGATTGGGTTGAGTGGATGATTTTGATAGGCAAGCAAGATGTTGTGGAAGAGTTGGTGGAGAATATGGAGGACATGCTTGTGCTACAGGATGAGGGAGAGTAATCATGCAATCATCAAATGAACCATGCAAAATTTGTAGACAAGATTGGTGGTGGTTATATTGAGATTGACATGGCTACCCTAACACATTAGTATTCCATAATGGATTATGAAAGTAAGAGAATGGAGAAAAAGTGTTTTGAACCATACCTATAGGCCATGATTTCCATTATTTTGACCTTGTTGCAGCTTCCTCATCTCTTTGATATGCTACTTCCATCCTAGATAAGGAAGAGTGAGTATCTATGAGATGCTCCTTTTGGTCATGAGGGCAAAACACTTCATCAAATTCTTGATTTTTTTGAACCTGCAAAGCATCCAATTTTGAACTTAGAGAGCTAATAAAATCAACTTTAAAATTTTCAAATAAAACATTGATTTCAGCTCTTATGTCTCCTGTTCTTGTAGCAGATTTGGAAAAGAAATAACAAACATCTCTAGAATTTTTACCGCCTTCGAGATTCCTCTTGAATATCTTATGCACAATTCACAAACATCAACATATGACAACTGAAAAACATCACCTTTTCCTATCAGATTTAATAGTTCTAAAAATTCATCTTTGATTCCTTTGAGTAGGAGTGTTTTTAAGATCTCTTTTTCCAAATGCTTATGCTTTGATTTTTGAAGGTTGTAATGAAATCGCTCTACATAGTCCTCCAAACTTTCATCTTACCCTTGTAACATATTGAAAATTTCTTCATTATCCTTGCAATAGCCCTGGTACTTCTTCAAGAATATGTTCTTCATGTCCTCCCATGTTTGGATGCAATTCCCACCTAGGCTCATGGAACATTGGAGAGCTGCGCCTTTTAAAGTAAGAGGAAACACTTTCAACCTTTGATCATTAGTATAATAATCATATCATCTACAAAGTATTTTGAACTCAAATAAGAATGTATCTGGGTCTTCATTTGTCAAGCCATGAAAATTTGGTAGAGAAGATGGGGGAGTTATGTGCAATTGTGTCAATCCTTCTAGATCTTTGATAGGGAATTCAAAAGTAGAAATGTGAGCCATTTCTTACCATAATAGAAGATGTTCTTCATGTGTTTATTTGAGGCTCCTTCTTCAAATTTTCCTGTCAATTGGTTAGTGAAATGGGTGGTGCTTACATCACCACTTGAGTGAAATCATGAGTTTTGTTTTTTCAAAATTTCTATTTTTTTCTTAGTCATTCACACAGAAATTCAAACATTTATTTCTACCCTAAGTTCTTTAACAATCCTGCTGGAAAGCGGGCAGGGGAGTAGGGCTTTTACATGCTCCGTACGCAGGTTCTTACCTTCTATTTTTAATACCCAATTCTCTCCTAACAGGCACTTATCATATGCACACTACTCCTTAGAAATGGCTACACTCTCCTTGGCAACAACACCAAAATGTTGAGCGATAAAAGTTGTCTTTTTAACTCCTAATTATCTTCACATTAATTTTCAACCCAGGGATGATTTTTTTATCTCAAGAGTGTACTCAGTCTGAGGCAGTCACTTGCTCAAGAGTAATTTTTTGCAGTATAGTGCTTAAAATGCAAAAGTAAATGAATGCTGGAAACAAAATCTACCTACAATTAAAAGAAACTTAACACTCTGAAACATAAATCATTCACTCAGAAAACTACAACAATTTATCAATCAAGGATGCAGTAGTGATAGCTCTTTCCTCTGTCAACTGATATAAATGAAATCAAACATAAACAAGATCCACAATCTGAGAACTTAGGCAGCGATAGCCAATGTCCTTTACAGTTGTTGATCTTACCCTCCATAGTAAAGCAAATAATAACAATTTGATTGAAAAAAAACATACTTGTTGCAATATCAATTAAAAGATGAAATCAAATCCTTGCAGAAAAGAACAACGACTAAGTCTATTGAAAAACTAAACAACAAAGCTTAAATTTAGCGGAAATGAATTGAACAGCAAAGCTAATTATATAAAAATACACAACAACTATAAATGTAACTAAATCAGCAATCTATAATGAACAGCAAAATATGAAGTGAACAACGGAGCTTTAATGAATAGCATAACAATTTAAGTTGTAATGAATAATAATCTTGTTATGATGGAAGTGAACAGCAACACAATTCAACTACAGCATAGAAAATAGAGCAATTCATTAAGTCTGGCAATACAAAACATTAAAGCGATGCAACTACAATAAATAGAAATGAAACCAAACTGTCACATGGCATAAATCATAAAGATATAATACAGAGCAGCAGCTTAATCCACTAGAGGCTAGGCCCTTAGCCGCCAGCGAATGCTGCTGGGCTACTTCAGATAAGGCGAATGAACAACAACCCTTTTACTAATTAATCATCAAACTGTGAAATCATTACAACAACAAAAGCCTTGAGAATTACAATGGTAATGCAACAGTCTCATTTTCCTCCTATCTTATCCTCTCCCATCATGAATCATGAATCCTGAATCTTGAATCCCCTTCTCTGATCTCTATTTTCATTTAAATACAGAGAGAGCAGAGAGCAGTTACAACAGAGATGATTACAATATGATTCTCATTACAAAATTGGATTTCTCACAACAAATTGATAAACAAGATCATATCTAGAATATCTCTTTATCAATCATTTAATAGGAACAGGTCGAATTTGGCATTGCAACTGAGATATTTTGGAAAACGACCACAACAACAAATCTGAGAAAAACGTCTTCAGAGAACCTTCCGTTTCTCTTAGTACGGACCGAATTTTGGAAAACTGCTTACAATAAAACTAATTTGGTCCGTTCTAAACAAAACCCATGTTTTGGATTTTCCAAATTCTTCTCCATTTGCCTGATCCATTCAATACAAAATTGTCACTCCTTATTTCAGCGAATTTCTGAGTTGGCACATTTAATGATCAAATCTTCAATCTGGAAAATATCTTTGGAGGCAAAAAATGGTGAGTAATGTTACAACCAATTTATTAATAAACCATCATTGGTAAAATCATGCATAATCATCAATTTATTAAAAATAAAGGAGAATAAATAATATTTATCCACAAGAGCATAAATAATTATAAAATAGAATTATATGATAAATCATGATAAATGACATGATGAAGAATGGTAGAAATGGGTGGAATAAGCGTTCGAAAGTGATAATAATAATGACATATTAATGGCCCAACAATAGCCAGGAGAGATAGAAGGTAGAACATATAGAGAGGATTTGTGCACTATAACAGCCCACAAGTCACAGGCATTATGGGCCACATGGTTGGAACAACAAGTCGAGATATTAAACGCAATGTAAACCTCCTAATGGTAGACTTGAATAGAAATTTGGGGATATTTGGAGAAGATTAGGGTTCGAATGCAAAGGAAAAATGAGAACAGAGATCAGAAGGTCGGGGAGAAATGGAGAACTAGTCAAAGAAAGGACCCGAAAAAGATCAACCCAGTTCGAGTGTCGTGAACCAATCAAAATCCATGTTTAAAATGGAAACAAAATTCGATTTCAAGCCATACCACAGTGAGATCGACGCTATGAAGCTAAACCACTAGTTGCAGCAACTGGAATTTTATTTCAATGTCCATTAGATCGAGGAAGGGAAAAATATCTCATTCGCGTGACTGAAATTAGAGGGCCATGCACTGACCTGATGGGAGAGCCACACAGAAACCCTGAGGTTGGAGGGAGAACCTCCAGTGACTAAGTAGGAGGATTTAAAAACCCTCATTAAGTCACAATTTTATCCCATTTATTACGTGGAGGACCAATGGATCTAGTGGCATTACTTTAGGCAAAAGTCAGGCGAAAGCATGCAGGAGTACACCACGAAATCCAGGAAGATGGCTATAATGTTGGGTATCTCTCCAAAGAACCCAAATGTACTACTCAAGCGTTTGGGGGATCTGCACCACCATCTATGTGAGCAAGTGATGTTGTTCAAGCCAAAATCTGTGGATGAGGCTTATGTACAAACACATTACTTGGAGAACATAAGCCTGAAGAGAGCACAATCAAGTGGATCAAAGCAGAAGGAGAAACAAGAAGCTTCTAATGAGGGGAAGAAGAAGCAAAAGGGGGAAGGATAATAAGATCACATCCACAACACACCAGTGATCCTACCTGTTATCACAAAATCATGTTCTGATGGCTGCTAACCAGTTAGACTTTATGTAACTATTTCAGACCAGACTCTTGGCTAAGGATTAGCCTCCCTAACCTGAGAGGGCTCTCTCAAAACAAACTACTGATTGTGATCAACACTAAGAGGGCTAACTCTTGAAATGAAAACTTAATAACATGCTGGTTGGACAGACAATATAAGATTTCTTCCATTGGGCTCATGGAGTCAAACACCATTCCAGTAAACTATCAACTACTCATTCATGGAAGTCAAGGCATATAATGTCTAAACACTCAAAACATTTCTCAAAGGAACCTCAACTCATAAATATGCACAGGAAATCTGAGCAACTAGGTGAATTCAGAGTGATTGCACATCTATGGAGCTGTAAAATATGAAAGATAAGACAAAACCACATACATCTTGAGCATTTGAACACAATATGAATCTTGAGAAGAAAAAGTAATCTATTATATTACTGCAACAAGTCTTTTACATAAGCAAATGTAAAACTCTGTTTTCAATAACATCCAACCCTCATTACATCAGAGTTTTCACTATATATAGGAAAACAAACTTAACTACTTTGAGTCTCCTCCTCTAGCATGAGGGGAGCTCGATCACTTATCATTAACTATCCTTATCTATTTTAAACAGACTCATTAAATACACAAAGTGTTGAGCTGTAATTACAAAGAGTCCTAATCAAACTAAAACTCTAATTTCATCTCCTCGTAGCATGATTCTTTTCTTGATCTTTGACAGCTGTCTTCTGTTGGTTAGGCTGAGATGACTGAGCTACAGGTGCAAGGAACGCTGACTTTGGATACCTGAAGGCGCTGATGGATCATTTATCATTAGGATCAAAACCCCTATTTTTATGGTCCCTGTCTCCTACCATCCTCCGAAAATTAAGCAACATGTCCCAGCTCCTTTAATATCCCAAAACTTACGAGCCTCACCATACTTCCATGTGGACATCCTCAGATGTGTCCATTGCAACAGAGATGTCAGGAGAAGCAATGGTACCAATTTCAGGAGCATTTAACTTTCAGAAGGAAAGCCTGATGCTCGTTCTTCATCATAATATTCATCATCTCGCTGGATCTGTCTGTCTTGAGTATGCTGGTCCTATACTGATTCTTTTAAATCTGTTCTTGAAAGGACCGATGATTTGTGACCATTAGGTTTTAAACAAGACCTCTGCATTACAAGTATTGTGCCCTGATATAAATATAAATCCAAACTTAGGTACCATCTGTAGCATCTAAATTTATGTTCCTCTCAGAATGGCTCTGCTCACATATCTTCGCAATCCAAGTCCAGGTCAACAAATATTGAATTACTATTGCTAATCCAATCTTGCTGTCACAGAGCACTATGAATCTTTTTGTAAAAGAGGAAGCTTTTTCAACAAGAAGTGCACTCCAATCAAGTCTTCTGATTGGATCAGATATTTGACCCCCGAGAGATGAGGAAAAACGAATGTTTGAGCTCAAAACACTAAGCGTAGTCCCAACAGATTCTCATACCTTTTAGCCACCATGCGAGTTGGAACTGTACTAGGTAATGGTTCAGCAAGGCAATCCATAATTTTTTCGCAACAATGATATAGTTTTCCCATCCCTTCCTTTTCCAGTAACTCTTCTAAAGGGCTCTGCAAGGATTGGAGTACTGTTTCTCCACATTCTTTAACAAGACATTTAAATAACTTGGCAATACCAGGTACAAATGCTTCTCCTTTTAATTTTGCCAGGAGGATGGTAAAAACATCCAACTTGGAAGTTTTTGAGAGTCTATAATGAACCTTACGGAATCTCTTTGAACCTTTGTTTGGGTGGGCACGTAATTGCACTTCCTCTTCAAAATCCTTCAACAAGCACAGAGGCACATGATACTCGCTAAGCCAATACTTATATGTACCATCTAAGGCCTCCTCAACCTTTGTTCCCTGTTTAACAATGCAAGTTGGTATGGCTTTCTGTTTCCCAAAGTGTATCAAATACTTTATCAGACCATTTTCTGAATTCTTGGCACAAATAACAGTCTTCTTGAAGACCGCAGACTCTTTGTCTCCTACCACTTTAAGTTGACAGAAATTCTCTGAATTTAAAAGGTCGTCCCATCTAATGCAAGCATCAAGGTTCCTTATCTGTACAGCTAGTTGTGATCCACTCCTTGCCATTTCAACAGAAGCTCGCCATGCAAACTGTCTACTTCTTCTGGGGATTTCTAAACCTTCCCAATTTCCTCTGCGCCGTTTGCAAGTTGACAAAATCTTTTTCTCCGATTGCACTCTGACTTCGGGCTTACTCTTTAGCAACTTAACACCGTGGCACTTGTAACAGGTAAACATGTACTGAATTTATCCGAGAAATGGGAAGATACCGAACATTTCCAATGAAATGAACCTTGACAAAAATGGCATCGAAGAGGTCAATCCAGTTTCTTGAGCGCGGCCATGGAGCATAAAAAGCTTCCAACCATCCATTCACCGATTTATCTCGAATACTTTGGGACATAGTCATTGCCTGGCTGTTTGGGTTGTTTGCATCAGGAAAAACATGATCATAAGATAAACCATTCAGCATGCCATTGACAAAACCTTCTCTGCCACCCGTTTGCGTGGAAAAAGAACTCTTGTGGAGCTAGGCCACGAAGATAATGAACTACATCTCTCTCTGGCACTTCATCAAACACTTGCGCCCAAGACATAAATGTTATTCCATGAATTTTCCACCTGCCAATAATCGGTTTCACCCACAGCGGAAAGAAATCTCCACCGGCCCATTTGTATAGACCTCAGCCATGATATGAAAGCGGTGCTCCCATATAAACCCGCGTATTGACACATATCTGAACGAAGCACTAAATTATCCACATTACACTTATTTATACTCTCGATAACCATCTGGGGAAGCCCGCGAAGTGAATGCCCTAAATTATCAAGCTTTTCCATATGAGGTAGTGTCTGAAGTGGGGACGGGTTGAATATAAGATCAAGAAATTTGAATCTATCAGCTCCAAATCCTAATATCTGTCCATCTGGGAGTTCATAAGATTGTTGTTGGAATGTTAGAATAAGAAGATTCATCAAAGACTGTGTCTGGTACACGGCAGACAGCGCCAATGGGAGAAGACACCACAGCCTTTTGAATAACATAACCATCATGGACTGCAGCAACAGTTGTCGATCCACCACCACAGTCAACAACTAAAGAAGTGGGACGTCTTGAAGCAAAGGAAGTTAATACCGCATTCTTTGCTTAAAATAGGGCTGGCACCTTGTGACTTTCAAACATAAGCTCTGCTGCTCTCTCCCTTTGTTGTTGTGAATTGGAGGATGGTTCAGCTAGCAATATAGGATGCTCCTTTGGGTCAATTAGCAAGCGCTCCCGAAAAGCATGATCCCATCTGCTATCCACAACATCCCAACCAGCAACAATACCATCCTTCAGAGCTGGAATCACCTCCATACATAGTGCCGAGCGCCTATAGATGAGATACACCTCAGCAGTTGTTTCAGCAGTATATAATTTCTAACCATCCCATCCCGCAATGTTTAACTTTGCATCCATTCGTTGATGAAGCTATGAAGATCCTTATGCATCAATTCTGTCACCAGACAGCACTACTTCTGTCTTTATCTACAAACGAGTTTAATGCCTTCAAAAGATTTGAGTGCACAAGTTTAGACATTGCAGAGACCACCGCTTCCTTGAAATCACTGTCGCTGCTCTCATCTGCAGAACTCTGTACAATAGGCATGCTAGGATTTTGGACCTTCACTGAAAACTCGAACAAATCCCCAATTTCGTAGCACGCTACGAAATCACCTAAACAGGTAGCGCTGCGAAACTGCTAAAAGGATTCATGCGCTGCGAAAACACTTTGTCCTTAAGCTAATCTGAGCAATTTTTGGAAACAGAATTTTTAGTGATAACACTACCAACCACTGCAACATCGATGGTCATACAGAGGAAAAATGTTGGAAGTTGCATCCAGAGCTAAACCTGAAGAACAAGAAGAAAGATAACAAGAAGAAGAATCTCATGGCCACTAATTCAAGCAACCAAGTTGAAAGTAGCTCAGATGTGGATGAGAAGATCGTCTATATGTCATTACAGAAGGAGGTGAATCTAAGTATCCATTAGCAATAAGAAGAGAAAGAAATTATCAAACTCTTCCATATAAAGATATAGGTCAAGAAGATAAAAATTGATGCTCTGTTTGACTCAGGATCACATGTGAATCTCGTTACAACACAGCTGGTCAAGGAGATCGGGTTGGAAGTCTATGATCATCCAAACCCATATCCATTAGGATGGGTAAATAAGGATGTAGATTTGAAGGTAACAAAATAGTGTAAAATTAGATTTGATATCAGTGTTGATTTTATTAACGAAGTAAACCTAGATGTGGTTCCCCATGATGTATGTGGAGTCATGTTTGGGAGTCCATACATGTACATGCGTGATGCAATATTCACGAGGAGATCCAACTAGTATCAGCTCATCAAGGGTGGAAAATTGTTCATCATCAACGCACACAAAGGTAAGTATAAAATCTCACTTGTAAGTGCCAATGAAGCCAAGAAAGTGATCAGTTCCAGCAAGAAATATGTTTTAATGTTTTTAAGAGAAAGTCGGTCTAAAGATGAGTCAACAAGAGACAACGCATACCTGGAGGGGTGTACTAAGAAACATAAACAACAATTGGAAGAGTTTTTACAGGCATACATGGATGTGTTCTGAGAGCTTGAAGGGTTACAACCTAAGAGAGAAGTGGAGCATTAGATCCAACTATTTCCAGACTCCCTATTGTCAAATATTGGGTTGTACAGGAAGTCTGCTATAGAAGCAAGTGAGGTAGAGAAATAGTTGCAACAGCTACTGGAACAAGGTGTCATTCGATCAAGTACATCACCAAGTGGTCACCCATCATGATTGTGCCGAAGAAGGATGGGACTTGGTGGATGTGTATAGATTACAGGGCATTGAACAAAATCAGACTCAAGAATAGATACCCCTGGCCCAGGATAGATGATTTGCTAGATCAGTTGCAACAAGAAAAGTTCTTCACCAAGTTGGATATGAAGTTTGGATATCACCAGGTTCGAGCCAAAAAAGAAGATACATGGAAGATCACCTTCAAAACCAGGAATGGTTTATATGAGTGGTTAGTCATGCCATTTGGCATATGTAATGCACCAGCTACATTTATGAGATTAATGAATGATTTACTGTACCCTTTTATAGATTCATTTGTTATTGTTTGTTTGGATGATATATTGGTATATAGTGCTACCTAGGAGGAGCATATGTCACATTTGATGTCGGTGCTAGAAACATTGAAGAAGCACTAGCTGCTAGCAAATATCAAGAAGTGTGAGTTTTCACAGTAGTCTTTGGTGTATCTGGGGTATGTGATCAGTGAAGGATAAATGAAGATAAATCCTTCCAAGATAGAAGCCATCATGAAATGGTCAGTGCCTACTAATGTTTCTCAGGTCGAGATTTTCATTGGGGCAACATAGTACCTGAGGAAGTTCACAACCTCATTTTCAGCAGTAGCAGCACCACTCCATGCCATAATAAAAAGTGGAAAGAGTTTTCAGTGGGTAAAAGTTTAGAAAAGGTATTTCGAAGAGCTAAAGAAGAATATCAGCCAAGCACCAGTTCTTGCATTACCAAAATTGTAGCGACCTTTTGAAGTGGAGACAGATGCGAGTGGGTATGTTATGGGAGTTATCATGATGCAGGGAGGAAGGCTTGTATACTACCATTCTAAAGTATTTCTTGGGGCAATCCTTAAATACCCTACCTACGACAAGGAGCTCTATGCCATAGTGCAATATGTGAAGAAGTTGAAGCACTATCTAATCGGAAAGGAGACAGTAATCCACATAGATCACTAGTCGTTATAGTACTTCGAGGCCCAGAGTAAGCTTCAGCAGACCATGCATTACAAGTGGATGGGGTTTTTACAACAGTTTCATTTGGTGATTAATTATAACAAGGGAAGCACAAACAAGTTGGTTGACATGCATTCAAGGCCACCCATATCAAATATCACAACTTTGGGGACTCTTATGCACATAGAGACATTCACCCATGATGCATACAAAGAGACATATTAAAAAGATGAGGACTTCAAGGAGGTGTATCAATAGTTGTAGATTCAGAGTCATGTGCACGATGTTAATAGCATGGTTGACTACCATCTCCAAGATGGGTTACTCTACAAGATGGATAAACTATGTTTTCCTAAAGGTGAGTGATTGCAGTTGATTGTGGAGGCTCACAACTCCAAGGTTGCAGGAAACTTTGGTGTAGGGAAGACCATGGCTAACTTGTAAAGGTATGTGTATTGGCCCAAGATGCAAGAGAAAGTAGCTAGGTTCATAAGAGGATGCATGCTTTGTTGGATGATCAAGCCTAGTAACAGGAAACTGGGTCTATATCATCCCTTACCTGTACCTAGTCCTCCTTGGGAAAGAATTTCCATGGACTTTGTGGGAGGTTTACCAAAAACCAGAAAGGGACATGACTACATGTTTGTGGTAGTTGACATGTTCGGTAAGATGTGTGTTATGATGCCCTGTAAAAATACCATCAGCGGGTAAGAAGCATCAAACTTTTTCTTTGGAAAGGTCTGGATGCATTTTGGGAAGAGAAACATTTTAGACAGGGACACAAGATTTATCAATGCATTCTAGACTACATTGTGGGAGAATATGGACACAAAGTTGAAGATATCTACAACATTCCATCCATAGACAAATGGGCAGACAAAAGTAGTGAACAGGACTTTGGTGCAGCTTTTGAGGGGATACAACCAAAAGCATTTGAAGACCTAGAAAGAAAATATGGTATATATACAACATTCTTACAACAAAGAAGTCCACACTTCTATAGGAAAGTCCCCATTTGAGACTTGTTTTGGATATTTTCCACCTTCACCTTTGGATATTTCATATGGGCAACAAGGAGGAGTGAGGGAAGATCTTACAGGAGATGCTTTGAGGGCTAAAAATTTTATAGAGAAGATAAGGCAGATCCATCTACAAGTACAAGAAACACTGCAGAAGTCACAGGAGAAGTATACGGCTAGGCATGATCAACACAGAAAAAAAGAATTCATTTAAGGAGGGAGACAAAGCACGGTTACAGTTGAACAAGGAGAGGCTGCAGGGGCCTAGTAAGAAAATCAAGGCTATGAGGTATGGTCCCTTTGAGATACTAGAAAAGGTGGGTGATAATCTCTATCGACTTAGTTTACCACCATATATGTGCATTTACTCAGTTGTGAATGTAAAAAATTTGAAACTCTATGAGTCTTCCATGCTAGATCAGGAAGAGGAACAAGTCCTACCTTCTGTGGAGGATTTGGCACCAAATGCTCAGGCAGAGTTGATAGAAGATACAATTTTAAAGAAGAGGTCTAGAACTACAAGATAGGGGAAACATGACCTTTGGAAGATTGGATTGAAGGGACAGCTTCCAAGCAAAGCTAAACGGTACACCAGAGAGAAAGTGGAGGAAAATTTTCCTCACCTTATTCAATAGATACTTTTGGGGACCAGACGCCTCCCAAAATGGGTAGGTTTGATCCAAATTGGATCATTGTATTTTTTTTCATCCATGTTGATGCATTTGGAGTGGGAAAAGTGGAGGAATCATCTCACGGGACCATTTTTAGTGACCGGACCTAGTTTGGCAAAACGGGGTATGAAACCCCTTGAGAGTGTGTTGAGGCATAAAAAGAAATTTTTTGGGGGTTAAAACTTTTCCACTTTAGCCTTGCACCATTTCATGTTATTCTACACACAAATATATTTCCAATGGTGCAAGAAGCACGTCAATCGGAGTATGTATGCAAAAGTTATGCCACTCAGAAGTTTGCCTTCTTGTTTTCACACCTATAGTTCGGGAGGATGTCATGCCAACCCCCATTATTCATGGAAAAGGGGCTAACCACGTGATTATGATGTGAAAGAGAACAAAAATAATGAAGAACAAATATTACTTATCCACAAGAGAATAAATAATTATGAAATGGAATTATATAATAAATTATGGTAAATAATGTGATAAACGAATAGTAGAAATGGATGAAATCAATGTTAAGAAGTGATAATAATAATGAAAAATTAGGAACCTAACAATACCTGTAGCCATATTTCTAGACAAACAAAGAGAGCGAAGCAACCTCACCTTCCAGTTGGTGTTTCTCCCGAAATGGTTTCCCAGAGAGCATATCTTCTCTCTTATGTGTGTATGTGAGATTATTTTGTCATTCTCTACTTTTCTGTATAATTTACATTCACATGCATGCATTAATTATATTTAAATATACAGATCTTAAGAAGTTTAATAAAATTGTAATAGTGTATAATCCCATATTTTTAATATAATATTATCAGATCTATTGTGGCAAACTATCCAGTGGAATATCCACGATAGTTTTTCGATCATTTATAGTAAAAATTCCACCAAAAACTTGGTTTTATAAAATTTATGTGAGTTTATACATAATCATGTGAGTTTTGCAACCTATTGAGACACAAATGGTTGGCATTTGTAAGATTTGCAAGTATTTTGATGAAGCAGTTGCACAAGTCACCTTGTTGGGAAAAAATGAAATTGACAAGCAAAAGATCCCAGAAATAATTTTCCATGCTATTATAAAGGCCAATTTGGCTCCCTATAGTATAATGAAAGAGAGATAAGCTCTAAAAAGAACTTATTGATAGAGAATTTAGGATTTCTAAGTTAGTCAAGTCACTAGTCTATTCTACAAATTTTCAACATAAATGACCAAATCTATAGATTATGGCTAAGTTGCAAGCTATATAACAATTAAATGCATTAATAGAGTTAGAAAACAAGAAAATATTGCAATCCAAAGTATAAAAAAAGAAGATAGAATCATAAATTAATCTGCAAAGTGACATAATAAACCAATGGAAGCAATAAGGTATGTATACAAATGAATAGGCCTTTAAAAACACAGATTGGATGTTTTCTTATGATCTCCACCACACTCCTTGGGAGGGTTCTTTAACCCAAATTCACTCTTTCTCAATCTCTCTCTTATCTCATGTGTAGAAATCTCAAAATGCTTTACTTAACTAAGTAGGTTGCAATTAGATAGATTAATCAATCAAATAGTGTTGGCATTATGACACAGGTTGGCTCTATGGCACAGGTGTTGTCCTTGATGGCAACTCACTTTGGTGACAGATCTCAGTTCAGGCTCTCAGAATGAAGGAAAAGATATATACGTAGGTTCACCTAGACGAAGGCGCGTATACACGCGGGTTAGACGTTACAAAGGCGTGTATGCGTATACACGCACTTTCACGCAAGGAAAAGCGCGTACATGTTGGAGAACTTACTTTTGGTCCGTGGTATTTAGTCCTTGGTAATTGAACCTATGGTTTTGGGCCATGGTATCTCGTCAAGAGTGTTGATCCCAAGTATTGGGTCCATGGTATTGTTTTGTTATGGTTTTGGACCGTGGTATTGTGGAAGGCCTAAGACTATAAAAGAGGAAGGAGATCATTTGGCAAACAATCATCTGAATTATTGAATATCTGATAAAGTGCTAGATTTGGAATATTGGTGATTGGGTTATGGTGCAAATCTGGATCTGAATGAAGGAGGAACCTGAGCACAAAGAGAAGGATAAGTTCTATTGATGGATCATAATCTTAAGGCTTGAATAATAGTATCTTTTGTATGATTTTGATCAGTTATATGTGGCGCATGCTTGATCTATAAATCTGGTAATCTGGGTTAATTAATGTCTGAATATTTGAAAGAGTGAATTATCCTTTATAGATTTGTACACAGGTTCAGTGAAGCGAAGGCGCGTATACACGTTGGTTCTGTGAGTAAAACCAGCGTATACACAGGTTGGTCCAAACACAGAAGAGTATGCACGTAGGTTTCTGGTTATTGAAGTAGCGTATATCTCTTGAGTTGTGTTCTAGCAGCTTCTGTTTATTGTTGCAGTGTTCTGGGTTTAGAATTTGGTGTGTGGTTACTGTTACTGTGTTTTGGGTACAGTTGTCAGAGAAGTGTCTACTTGATTTAGTTCTAATTGGTGAAAATGAGATCGTTTGATGTAGAAATTCTTGATGATTGATTGTTGTTCATGGATCCAATCTGAAAAATTTATGAAACGTGGTCCCTGGAAGAAAGAGAAGGTTGTAGCCTTCTATAGGCCAGCACCTACGTACTAGTATCTTGGCTAGTGCAAGAGCTAAGGGGGTTGTAGCTCCCTTCCAGGAGAAGCTGGAGAACGAGAGAGGGTTGTAGCTCTCTGCAGGTTGCAGCCTGCGTACTGGTAAAAGACTGCACCAGTACAGAATCATTGTAAAAAGAAGTTTCTAATTAAAAAGAAGATAGAGACGAATTGCAGTAGGTGGTTTTCACCCACATTGGGTTTCCACCTTATATCTTGTGTTCTTGTGTGTGATTGTCTTCTGCTCTATTTCACTGTTTCTGGTTACTGTTTATTTGATTCTGATACATAGATTAATGATCAACATCTGTAAGATAAAGTAAATTATAAGTTTGCATGGTATACGCGGGTTTCCTTATACGTAGTTGCGTATATACGCGGTTTTCACTAACTGAAGTAGCGTATATGATCTGGATTTGAAAAAGGAAATAATTGACTTGATAATACTGATTCACCCCCCCCCCCCTCTCAGTATTATTTCCAACAATTGGTATCAGAGCAGGTCCTTCTGAAGAAGCTTGATCGCTTGAAGGAAGATCCATCATCATGAGCAACTACAAGAGAGAAGCATCTATCAGGCCACCAATTTTTGATGGGACCAACTTCGTCTATTGAAGGTAAGAGTCACAACCTATCTTCAATCTCTTGGTACAGAAGTCTGGGATATCATAGACATAGGGTACACTTTTCCATCCACAACTCCTACAGATTCGGCTGGTAAGAAGCAATATGAAACAAATGCAAAGGCTGACAATACTCTATTAGGATGTCTATCTCAATCAAAATTCGTCAAGGTTATGCAGTATAAATCCGCAAAAGAAATATGGGACAAGATTGTTCTGAGCTATGAAGGATATGAACAGGTAAAACGAGCAAAACTTCAAACCCTCAGAATTCAGTATGAAAATCTCAGAATGCACAATGATGAAAGTGTGGCTAACTATTTCCTTCGTGTAGATGAGATTGTTAATTGTATGAAAAACTTGGGTGAAGAAATAAAAGAGGCTGTTGTGGTTGAAAAGGTTCTAAGATCTTTGTCCTCTAAGTTTGAATCTAAAGTTTCTGCAATAGAAGAAAAAGAGAATCTACGAAACCTTACCATGTCACAGCTGCACAGAATTTTGACTGCTTACGAAATGAGGAAAGGAGGACCATCAGACAAGAGAGAAGCTGCTTTCAAGGCTTCAGGCAAAGGAGATTACTATGAGTCAGGACATATGTCAGAAGAAGAGGAAGAATCAAATTTTGTCAAGAACCTTCAACGGGGTGCTAGAAGATTCAGAGGTAAGTTACCTTTCAAATGCTTTGCTTATGGAAGAGTCGGTCACTATGCTGCCAAATGTCCTCATAAAGATAAGCTTGACAAGGGTAAGGAACCTGTTAGATGGAACAAGAAACAGAATGTAAATAAGAAAAGTTATTACACTCATGAAGACAGTGATGGACTTTCAAATAGTGATGAAGATGAACAAGGTAATAAATATAGACTTTTAATGGCTTTTGAAGATGAAGATTTCATGGATGCTATAGATGAAGAAGGTCTTTATGAAGAGATTTCTAAACTCAAAATTTGTTTAGAAGAGAAAAATATGATTATTGATACTCTGCAATTCCAACTGGCTGAAAGGGAAAAACATCATGAAAAGTTAGAATGTGAAATTGTGGGACTTAGAAAAGAGATTGAGAAATCTAAAGCTCTTAATCTTAGATTTGTTAAAGGATCTAAAACATTAGATGAGATTATAAAAGTGCAGCGTTCTCCACTAATCAAGACAGGTCTGGGAAATAATGAAGAAACAACTCAAGCGCAGGAACCATCTACCTCCAAAAGTTATCTTGATGCTGCAAGGAAAAGTGAACAAAGGCCAAATGGAAATCACTGGGTAAATTAGGGACAATTCACCTCAAGAATGAACAAAGACTATCAGATAAATCGGGGGCAATCTACTTTTATAATGAACAGAAGATACATCCAGCCACAGGTAAAACCTTCTCAATTTGCCTCAAGAATGGATGTCAATAGGAACTGCAATCATTTGGCTGGTAGATTTGATAATCACAGGAGTTTCTTCAATGGCCAATGTTTTTCTTGTCATAACTTTGGTCACAAAGCAGCTCAATGTGTTGCCTATAAGACAATCATGACTAGAGAAGCTCATAAACAGAGGAGTATGACTGGGATCATGAAAAGGACCTACAATAACTTCTTTGCTCTTGAAAATGAAATAGAATGTTCTATTTGTAACAATTTCGGTCATGAAGATTCTGAATGCAGGAGCAGGTTTCGACAGACAACTCAGAAGGGGCAAGCCTCAAGTGCCAAATCATGGAGAATAAAAGAACCACAACCAGAAAGATGTGGTATAGCCTTATATGCTGAAGGGCAGGAAAATCAATGGTACATCGACAGTGGATGTTCGAAACATATGACAGGTGATAAAGAAAAACTTCAGTCATATAGTGCCTTAGAGAAGGAGAAGAAGGTCCCTTTTGGAAATGACACCCCTGCTCTCATAAAAGGTAAAGGTTCTGTTAAGTTGAAAGAAAGGGTCAAAGATGGAAATGTCATGTATGTTGATGGCTTAAAGCATAATCTATTAAGTGTCAGTCAGATGTGTGATCAAGGAACTGAGGTAATATTTCGATCAAATGGATGTAGTGTTCGTGACCTTGATACAGGAAAAACAGTGATCAAAGGCGTAAGAACTCCAAATAATCTATACATATTCAAAGAAGGACAACATCAATGCTATCTAAGCAAGAATGATGAACACTGGCTATGGCACAGAAGATTGGGGCATCTTAGCTTCTCACAAATAAGGAAAGCATGCAAATACCAGGCAGTTCGTGGTCTTCCAGACATCAGAATTCCAGACAATACAATATGCAAATCATGTCAGTTTGGTAAGCAAACCAGAACTAACTTCCCTGAGAAGGAAGGATCAGCCAGCAGGCTGCTTGAACTTGTCCATACTGATGTATGTGGTCCATCTAGGAAAAGGTCACCTCGAGGAGAAGAATACTTTATATTATTCATTGATGACTTTTCCAGGATGTGTTGGATAGGACTTATGAAGCACAAAGACGAAGCCTTTGAAAAGTTCAAATCATTCAAAGCCTTGGTGGAGAATGAATCAGATCACAGAATCAAATGCCTCAGGTCTGATCGAGGAGGAGAATTTACCTCGAATGAATTTTTTGATTTTTGTGAAGAACATGGAATAAGAAGGGAATTCTCTATATCTAGGACTCCTCAGCAAAATGGAATAGTGGAAAGGATGAATAGAACAATTCAAAAAATGGCTCGTGCTATGCTTGATGAGTCTGGAACTCCCGCAACCTTTGGGGTGAAGCCGCATTTTCTGCAATTGTTATTCTCAACAAAACAAATGTCCGGGTGAACAACACTCAAACTCCTCATGAGCTCTGGTATGGTGAGACTCCTTCGGTAAAATATTTCAAAATTTTTGGAAGCAAATGCTATATCAAAAATACTGATGAAAATCTTGGCAAGTTTGAACCTAGAGCAGATGAAGGCATTCTCCTTGGTTACTCTCCCCACAGCAAAGCTTACAAGTGTTACAATAAAAGGCTTGGAAAAATTGTTGAAAGTATTGATGTAGTAGTTGATGAAGAAGAAAACACTCCTAGGCAGGTAAGATCTGAAGATTTTGAAGATGATGAGGACTATCCTTCAACATCAAATCAGACTTATGATGAAGAAGAAGCTCAAGAGGCACCAAAAGAACAGATAAGGATAGAAGATAAGACTCCATCCAAGTACGTTCAGAAGAATCATCCAGAATCTCAAATTTTGGGGCAGAAAGAGGCAGGTATACAAACAAGAAGAACAATTGCAGAAGCCTCAAGCTATTTGGCATTGCTCTCCTCCACTGAACCACAAAATGTAAAAGAGGCATGCAAAGATGAATGCTGGGTCAAGGCAATGGATGAAGAACTTGAGCAGATTGAAAAGAATAACACTTGGGAGTTGGTTCCTAGACCAAAAGATAAGAATGTCATAGGGACAAAATGGATATTCAAAAACAAGTTGAATGAAAATGGGGAAGTTATTAGAAACAAGGCCAGACTTGTTTGTAAAGGGTATGCTCAACAAAAAGGAATAGACTTTGAAGAAGCTTTTGCTCCCGTTGCTAGACTTGATGCCATCCGAATGTTCCTTGCTCTTTCAAGCTTTCAGAAGTTCAAAGTATTTCAAATGGACGTGAAATCAGCTTTTCTGAATGGAGACTTAGAAGAAGAAGTGTATATTGAGCAACCAGATGGATTCATTCTTGGAAATGATCCAAAACTTGTATGCATACTTAAGAAGGCTCTCTATGGTCTTAAAAAAGCTCCAAGGGCTTGGTATTATCATCTGGACAAATATCTTCATCAACAAGGTTTCTCAAAAGGATCAGCAGATAGCAATATTTATATAAAAATTGAAAATAACAAATTGCTAATACTTGTTGTGTATGTTGATGATATCATTTTTGGCAGCAATGAAGAAGCTATGAGTCAAAGCTTTGCTTGGGTGATGCAGAAAGAATTCGAAATGTCCTTGCTTGGAGAACTGACATATTTTCTTGGATTACATATCCAACAAAATGAAGGCGGTATCTTTTTATCTCAAACCAAGTACCTCAAGCAGATTTTGAAGAAGTATGGCATGGAAAATTCGAAACCAGTATGTACCCCTATGGTTATAGGATGCAGCCTCAGTGAAAATGATGAATCAGTAGCAGTGCATCAACCAACTTATAGATCCATGATTAGAAGTCTTCTCTATTTAACAGGTACCCAACCAGACATCATGCATGCAGTGGGAATGGTTGGAATATTTCAGGCAAATCCTAAGGAAACTCATCTTCAGGCAGTAAAGAGAATTTTCAAGTATCTTCAAGGAACTCAAAACTATGGCCTGTGGTATCCGAGAGATACAGATCTCACTCTTCATGCTTATATAGATGCAGATTGGGCTGGAAGTGTGGATGACAGAAAAAGCACAAGTGGCGGTGCATTCTTTATGGGTTCCAGATTATTATCTTGGTTCAGCAAGAAACAGAGTTCGATTGCCTTATCTACCGCTGAAGCAGAATATGTGGCTGCCGCATCTTGTTGTACTCAACTCCTTTGGATGATGCAAACTTTGCAGGGTTTTCAAATCACTTGTACTCTACCTATCTCCATCTTATGTGATAATACAAGTGCTATCAATATCTCAAAGAATCCTGTCATGCATTCAAAGACTAAGCACGTACTGATCAAGCATCATTTTCTCCAGGAACAAGTGTTGGAACAAAAGGTCAAATTGGAGTATGTTCCCTCTAAGGAACAAGTTGCTGATATTCTCACCAAACCACTGCCCAGGGAAACTTTTGAATACCTCAGAGAAAAATGGGTGTACGCGAGTTTCCTGAGGAGGATCCGCGTACATACGTCAGTTTATGCAGAGATAGTCGCATATATGGCAGTTTGAAAGAAATCAGTGGGGACAAACTCTGGTTGAAGAAAGTCAGATATGGGTCTGACAGAGACCATCTGTCATAGGTTCAGGGGGAGCAGATAAACTTCTGATAATGCATTGTTGGAATTACATTAGAAGCTCTTGGTTCAGGTTCACAGCTGTTGATCTCAGGTGGAACAAATGCAGAGGGAGAATAGAAGGAAAACATGGTTGCTGATCTGAATAGTGATTGACAGATGTTGCTGATATCAGTTATTGGTGACTTTCATAAGTATTGCTCTAGATATTTTGTCTCTATGTCATGTATCTCTTTTATGGTGTCAAGGTCATGTAACGACCTATTTTGGTTTCCCCACTATGCCTGGGATGAATGATGTAATGTACTTGGTTGTCATATGTAAATTTCTGATGTATTCCCACTTGTTTGGGTGGATGATCCCCACTTGGTTGGGTGATGGATATATGTATAGAGTCTTTTGGTGATAGGAAGGTCTTTTATGATGTATAAGTCATGGTTCTTCTTGAAGAACATCTTTTTGCAGATCTTGCCTACAGTCAGGGGGAGCATGGTCAACACAGCAGAGCAGAGATTTCAGCATGTACTCAAGGGGAGAACAACCCTTTTCCCTTGATGACAAAGGGGGAGAATGACTTTGAGGATCTTGGGGTTGCCATCAAGTCCAAAGGGGGAGATTGTTGGCATTATGACATAGGTTGGCTCTATGGCACTGGTGTGGCATAGGTGTTGTCCTTGATGGCAACTCACTTTGGTGATAGATCTCAGTTCAGGCTCTTATAATGAAGGAAAAGATATATACGCAAGTTCACCTAGACGAAGGTGCGTATACACGCGGGTTAGACGTTACAAAGGCGCGTATGCGTATACACGCACTTTCACGCAAGGAAAAGCGCGTACATGTTGGAGAACTTACTTTTGGTCTGTGGTATTTAGTCTTTCGTAATTGAACCTATGGTTTTGGGCCATGGTATCTCGTCAAGAGTGTTGATCCCAAGTATTGGGTCCATGGTATTGCTTTGTTATGGTTTTGGACCATGGTATTGTGGAAGGCCTAAGACTATAAAAGAGGAAGGAGATCATTTGGCAAACAATCATCTGAATTATTGAATATCTGATAAAGTGCTAGATCTGGAATATTGGTGATTGGGTTATGGTGCAGATCTGGATCTGAATGAAGGAGGAACCTGAGCGCAAAGAGAAGGATAAGTTCTATTGATGGGTCATAATCTTAAGGCTTGAATAATAGTATCTTTTGTATGATTTTGATCAGTTATATGTGGCGCATGCTTGATCTATAAATCTGGTAATCTGGGTTAATTAATGTCTGAATATTTGAAAGAGTGAATTATCCTTTATAGATCTGTACGCAGGTTCAATGAAGCGAAGGTGCGTATACACGTTGGTTCTGTGAGTAAAAACAGCGTATATGCAGGTTGGTCCAAACATAGAAGCGTATGCACGCAGGTTTCTGGTTATTGAAGTAGCGTATATCTCTTGAGTTGTGTTCTAGCAACTTCTGTTTATTGCTGCAGTGTTCTGGGTTTAGAATTTGGTGTGTGGTTACTGTTACTGTGTTTTGGGTACAAATGTCAGAGAAGTGTCTACTTGATTCAGTTCTAATTGGTGAAAAGGAGATTGTTTGATGCAGAAATTTTTGATGATTGATTGATGTTCATGGATCCAGTCTGAAAATTTATGAAACGTGGTCCCTGGAAGAAACAGAAGGTTGTAGCCTTCTGTAGGCCAGCACCTACGTCTAGTATCTTGGCTAGTGCAAGAGCTAAGGGGGTTGCAGCTCCCTTCCAGGAGAAGCTAGAGAACGAGAGAGGGTTGTAGCTCTCTGCAGGTTGCAGCCTGCGTACTGGTAAAAGACTGCACCAGTACAGAATCATTGTAAAAAGAAGTTTCTAATTAAAAAGAAGATAGAGACGAATTGCAGCAGGTGGTTTTCACCCACATTGGGTTTCCACCTTATATCTTGTGTTCTTGTCTGTGATTGTCTTCTGCTCTGTGTCACTATTTCTGGTTACTGTTTATTTGATTCTAATACACAGATTAATGATCAACATCTGTAAGATAAATTAAATTATAAGTTTGCATGGTATACGCGGGTTTCCTTATACGTAGTTGTGTATATACGCGGTTTTCACTAACTGAAGTAGCGTATATGATTTGGATTTGAAAAAGGAAATAATTGACTTGATAATACTGATTCACCCCCCCCCCCTCTCAGTGTTATTTCCAACAAATAGTATATATGCTAAGAGGCTATCTCAATAACATAACTATAATGCACAATTATTCCTTCTCCGAACTTTTTTTTGGCCTTCCATTTATAGCTATCTTCTTACTTGGATCAAACATTTTTACAATATGAATGGGTAAAAAAATGAATGGCATGCCATTTAGGTTTGAGAGGATGATTACCGACCATAATTCTCTTCCCATTAATGTGGACAAGGCTTGAGGTTTATCCATATTGATTTTGCTATTGAGAATAGTCATTTCATGTTTGATTGATTTCTATGGCTTTTGAAGGAAAATCCACACAAGTTGCATAAAAGTTAAAAATGCGGGTAATACAAGTGTATAAATCCACTATTATATGGTTCTTTACCAACTTTTGGTAGTGGTGTTTAATCATTAGCTACCTACCTCATCATGTTTAGGGCTTGGAAATTTTGATTTTCACATGCAAGAGATTTTAGAATTAATCTTATTATTACATTGCTGATACATCTCATGTTATTAATATCTTGAAGTAGAATTTAACAAAGGAATTATATTATAAGGATCTCCAACTTGACCAAACAACACTTAGGGATTTTCCAACTTCCCCCACTATTATTTCACTTCTGATTTACCATTCAAATAATACTACTCTAGATGCCACCAACAACTCTTTAGACATGGATCAATACCGTAATGATTTATAGACCTAGATGACCACCAAACATCATTTTTTGTAGCCATTGTCCCTAACACACATATATAAATCTAAGAAATATCAACATAATTTCATTTCATAGATCACCAATCAATGAATACAATACAAAGGGACTACTTACCCACATTGTTCTTTGCAACTGTTGCCACATTTAGGAAACAATGATTTGAATCAATTGAAATGTAAGACTGTCCATTGCACCTACAAAGGTACCACAACAATAGATTTTCTAAGCACCCAATATTTTGTTATCACTTGTATAGTCTCACAAAAATTCCATTGTAGTTAAGTAGCAATTTTTTTGTCAAGAACAAAATTGAATAAGCCTCCCCAAAAATAATCATACATTAGGGGACTTTTGAGGTCTAAAATGGGCCTCCTAAGAAAAATGTACAACCAAAATAAACTTTATAAGAACCAATAGGATTCAAGATGATGATGTCAACCATGGGGGATGGTTCACCATTTTTGGAGTAAAAAAGTAAAAAATATTAAAAGATAATAAAATAATAAAACTACTTTTTCAACTCGTATTTTTAACTTATCTCCCTAAGGTTTTACCCAAATTTTGAGCGGGAGTGCTCGTTGGATGAAAAAATTAATTCATCATCCAAGGAGTACCCATGTTGCATACTTTTGATGGATCTTGCATCATGAAAAATGAGAAATACATGAAAAACATTATTGCAATCATGTTTTTCATGTATTTCTTATTTATCGTGTAGTAGGGTCCATAAAAATTATAGAACATTGGTACTCCTTGGATGAGGAATCAAATTTTGCATCAAACGAGTGTTTCCGCTCAAAATTTGAGTAAACCAATAGGGAGATAAGTTGAAAATACAAGTTGAAAAAATAGTTTTTTTCTTTTTTTCCCTCTAAAATTTGATGATGTAATCTAATCTTATTTTATTATTTCCACTATTATTTTATAATTTCCTTAGGAGGCCCATTTTAGACCTTAAAATTCCCCTAATGAAGTCTTAACATCCACCTAGAACACTCCCATGATGATAAGCTTGTAGAAAAACTAATGCATTTTGGTTCATATATCCATGGAACTACATATTTTTAGTAAAATTTAGTAATTAACTAGCATATATGGTTCTTCAATTAGGTTTCCCAATCTTGTTTTTACACTAAGTACAACTATCACTAAATGGCTTAATCTACATGTAGTCATGCCTAATACCCACCTAATGATGCAAGAAATTTGGTGAATTAAAAATATTATATCTAGCCCACATATGGCCACCATCTGGCATCATTATAAATGTACCATAGGTTCACAATCATCCAAAACAAGGACTTGGAAGAACACCTCCATTCAAAAGACTATTGGTATAAATATATTCTTTAACGCTTCTACAAACATCATCTATATATCAAATTGTATATAATCAAACATTTATTGACAATAATTGCATCGATAGATATGAATGGAAACAAAAAGAAGTTAAACATATTCATGGTTTTAGATGGTTGGAAATGCACCCTTGACTAGGATAATGCATTTTATATTAAAAAAGAAAAATTTAGTTAATATATTTCAACTTGGAATCCATGAGATATTCACCACAAGATCCCCTCCATTCCACACTCTATTCTAGACAATTATTTTCTAGGTACTAAGGACATATTAAAAATGGATCCAAAGCATGACCATGAAGAATTAGTCGATTGCATTCAACAAGAGACAAAATTCATATAAAGTACTTGCATGAGAAAGAAAGGAACTAGATATGAATGCGGTTATAAATTGCATTGGGAGTTACATTGCTCATATAACATGTTTATTGATGAGCACAAGCATAATGCCTACAACCTTATGTAGAATTTTAATAAATATAGAAATAACCTTTTCATACTAACAATCTATCATGGGAAAGATGATTGTAAACCAATTCTCTTCCTCCATGTTGTTCAAATGTACAATATAAAGTTTGCATCCAAATTAGAGACAAAATATGCAAGTTTTCATCATATGTTTTGCATAATTGTGTAGGTTTTGCCTCTTCTTGACCTTTCCATAATTATGGCTTAAAAATTACTTACAAGATAAATTGTTGATTATGACAAAGGACCATATGAAACATGCTATATCTTTCAAAAGCTATTCCTAATTACTTTCAACCCTTCTTCTCCTCAAAGACTAATTAAAAAAAAATTGAAGGATCTCTTGCCAAAAACTAACACGTCCTTCTAAAAGACAAACTTCATGGATGCATACATTTAACACCCCATCTCTACTATAATCGATGACTCCTATAGATGTTACAAAATTTTGGTGATATAATGTTCACAAAAAAAATGGAAATTAAGAGAGACCAAGGCTATTGTTCATGTTCCACCACTTTACTCTACAATACTCACCATATATGCATGCTCCTACATATGTTTACACAAGAGTAAACTCATGATTTACAGATATAGAAATATTACACTCCCTAGCAAGTCTACCACAACCCTTTGAACCTTTTCCCCTTGACAAGAAAATATTTTTGGAGATGAAATACAAACCATGGACTTGAGTGAATGGGAAATTCTCTCCCAACTCCACCCTACCAATGATGTCCAAATAAGTGACCTTTACATTCTATATCATTGACACTTTGACAATGACCATCACTAGAATAATAAATCTATCCCCTTTAGCTTGCAATAAATCACCATATAGTTCACAAAGAGCAATTTCTTACACCATCAATTTCCACAAGTGGTCATGCTATTCCAATCCATCCAATTCTAAGCCAATGTCTCCTATCAAAATAAAATCTCTCATCATTATCTTGCAACACTCCACAAACAAAAATAATACCCCTTCATTAAGAATGGTTGTTCAAGCTACTACTAGTACTAGAAAACCATACTTGATTACGTGCATTAAAGAAACACTTCACTCAACCACATAATTCATAGAAAATCCCTTGATATTACTTTCTTTTAGTAGCATTGCATCCTTCAACATTCAAGCATATAACATCCATTATTCCCTTCACATTCCTTTAAGGCAAGTATTTCATTTAGAAGGAAATTCACCTTCAATCAAATCTTAGGCATATCTATTTCATTCTCATCGATGAAATGAGCTTTTAGGGCCAACACTTTTCAACCAAATCAATCGACATCTCTAATAATCATTCCTTGAACATAAAAGCATCCCTATCATGGGTTGTTGTATTATTCTTGTTAGATACCTTTGTCAATCACCACTTCGGGAGGGCATTTCACTATATGCAACATCATCCCATGGACCTCTACTTTGGGGCAACTTTAATATGGTGGTCACTCTAGAAACTATATTTTGGCAACAAGGGAATGACCTAGCTTGCATCACATTTAGGAATATCCTTTAGAACATTAGAAATACACAACCTCCTTTGGAGGATTATAACATTCTCATGTCAAGGGAAAATTGCTTCCAAGTTTAAGATGAGCTATGTACTTTCTATGTTTCAACACACATATTTGTAGCCAACAAACTAGCCACACTTCATAATCCACAAATGTCAAACCTTTTGGACATTCTAATAGCACTTTTCAATGCCAAAAACAACAACAACAATGTTTCTTGTATGGTTGAATATGAATATTTGGAGCTTAAATGCTTGATCTATCCAAAGAGAAAAATGATGTTAACATCTAGCTTATGGTTTGTAGATGGCCTTGTTAATGGAATTCTCAATCAAATCATTACCATATAATATGAATAAAACCATAAACCTCTAAACTACCAACATTTGTGGTTGTGAGCTTCAACAAGTACATCGGCCCCCACGAGATCCCAAAAATCATACTTTTTGCCAAACCAACATATATAAAGGGACAGACATACAAAAGTTCCACTAAAAATGGCATGCTATTTAACAATACATAAATCACAAAGGATGACATTACCAAAGGTTACAATAGACATTGATATGATTTAATGAGAAGTTTTGACCTTAATTACAATATCCAGAGTTCCTTCCTTCAACAACCTTCACATCTCCCCCATCATTTACCTTTGAAAGATATAAAATAATGAAGGAAAAGTCCCACATAATGTGAAGGCAAGGAGAAGTGACCTTGCTTCACAATTTCTCATCAAACAAGTCTATTTTCACTTTTTATTTCTCCTCTTTAGTGGAGCTCTCATACCCACATTACATATGTAACTACTTCTAAACTTACCAAACACTTGTCATTAATTCAACCATACATTTCATGGCTTCTAACCCAATTTTATTTATTGTAAATTTATATAAATTTGTATTCATAAATATCTTGAAATATGCAGTATAATAGTTCCCAAAAGTTCACAAATTCCATACACTTTCGATTGTCTCTTGACGTTACATTATGGACATCAACAAAAGATATCATTTTCAAAAAAACATATAGATTTACATTTATACTCAATCTATTTGGAATTCCCATCCAAACTATAAGTTCTCACCATTTTCCTTTCTTTCTTCTTTTCATTTCATATCTAATTTGTGTATTGTTGTGACTTCCCAAATCACTTTTTTTTTTTAATAAATACCCTGTATTTATTTGCATTAGCATTACCATATTTTTATGACTCTGTTATCTACATTCTAAAATTATTAGAATTATATTAAATTGGTATTTTTTCTTTTTAAGTTATAAATAGTTTATTTTCCATCGATATTAAAATTTTCCTTTTAATACTCTCATTTATTTTTTTCCCTCATTTGTAAACCTTATCTTCTTCAAGCTACTAAGGTTTCCAAATTCTATGCAACCAACACCAAATATATATCCATAAAACATCAACCTCAAGATAACATATTCACATGTCTACCATATATACTTCTCAAAACTTCCTTAATTGTAATTATTAAATACTTCAATACGTTAGAACAACACTTTCATATGCATATTAATAAGATTCTTCTCAGGAAACTTTAGTTATATTTTCTTATCAAATTACATTGATCTTTTACGATGATTGTTGTCCAATATTAACGTTACCTAATTTATGTCTTATGATACTTTTTCCAATAATGTTTCAATTCCTTCATTTTATACCACATTGCATAATAAATTTTACTAATGATAGTGCATTCAACTAGTTTTAACCCATATTACAAAAATACACATAACGTTAACTATACCATTAACTCTACCAATTATTTGTAACGTGAATTAGAGATACAATTACATCTTTTGATACAATAATTACGGGCATATATTACACATTTTTCATTTTTTATACTTCAAATTCTCATTCTCATGCTAATAACTAATAATTAGTGCATGCACTTCTCTCATTAAATGTAGGAAAAAATGTTGTCTATATATACCAAATTCATAAAAATTGATCTACTCTTGCAAACAAATCTTATGTACGCACACTCTCCTTAAATGGGATGGGATTTCCAAGGATGCAATAATATATGTTTCATTAAAACATCTTGAGCACACCAACCAAAAAAGAGTGCCCCTTAAGACTTTCAAATGCATCAATATGTTTTCACTTTCTAAAACTTCACACATTTCCACTTCCCAACTAATTTCTAAAATACATCACTTTTACCTATCACCTTATAGTACCATACATTTTTCACTTTCAAAAATAATTGCAAATGTGTATTTTTTTTTTTAAAGTTAATGCATATTTGGGGAGGTAGGAATGGGAGGGTTCCTCATTAGCCCCCATGAAAATTGAAGTTCAAATTATGTGGGGATTGGGACATGTTATAAAGAATTAGGTGGAGTTCTTGGCTCTTTGGAAGGGCTTGGAAATGGCCTTGAAAATAAATGTTTCCAAGAATGTGGCTTTCAGTGATTCAATAGTAATATTTTGATAAACGATAAAGGCTAAATGTGGGCTAAGTAATGACTCTTTTCCCATTCTTTTTTGGATCCTCTTATTAGCTTCATAGTTTGAGCACATATAATTTATATATGTTTATAGGCACCTTAATTCAATGGTTGATTCTCTGGCCAAACATGCCTTTGAGATGGCCCAAGGTTTAATTGCGCTAGATCACAAAAAAAAATCAAATTCGCTCATATCCCATAGCCACATTAAATCCCAAACGTCTTTTTTTTTTAATTCACATAATGTTCTAGTTGGCATTCTCTTGTGTCAAAAGGAAAGGACCATCATTTTTCAAATTATTTGATTCCAAGGCATTCCCGTTGCATTAAGCAACTTAAGGATCTGGAGTGTTAGACCTCTTCATTGCCATTTTTTAAACACCTCCTCCAAGTGTCCCTTTATCTCTCATATGTGTCAAGTTTTCTCCCCCTCCCGTCAACATTTATATCACCTTATGCAAGCTTGGTGGGATGTCGTATGGAACTTTGCTTATTCTATTTCGAGTTATGTAGTTAAGTTAATGATGCCATCTTGTGTTCTCATTCCTCATTCATCTCAGCTTCCTTTGTCAATCCCTGGGTGCGATTTGGATTCACATTCTCTAATGGGTTCGTGGATATATCTTGCCTTTGATTACAAATATATAAATGCAGTTGTTCAATTTCTTCATGGTGACTCCAACCTTGGTGGTTTTGCGAAGTTGGTAGGTTCATTTGGAGTGATTAGGCTTTGGTGGCTACGTTTCTCTCGTGGCATGACAGACCCTCCTCCCACTCTGGATCTCGATGTTGTGGATCGCCTAATATACAAACTTCTGGGTGTGCTCCAGGTATTAAGGGTTGCAAGCAAAAATCAGGATGAAATGCTTGAGCGATAACGTTAGTCCTTCCAGCTCCTGGGGTAGGCTAAATTTCCAAGGATTATAGGCAGCTTGTAAACTTCATTTAATGACCCTTATGATGAAGTTGCAACTCTCGCTTCCTGGATATGTAACAACCCCGAGATAAAATTTCATGTAATAAATTTAATAAAGGAAAAATAAGACCAAGGTCATGGGACAGGTATTCCATGCTGAATGTTGGGAAAAAACATCCTAGAGTGGGTGTTCATTTGGTTTATTATGGCTAGGGGAAATTGGGAAAGGCAATGACAAAGACTTTGGAAAGGCAAAGAGGCATTAATTGGAATTTTAGTTTATGAACATAAAGGAAAATATGAGAAAAGGGAGGTGAAAAGTCACAAGTTGCATGTGAGGAGGAAATTGAAGGAAAATAATGGAAATTGAAGAAAATGGAAGCGTCAATAATAAAAAGGCTTATGAGGAATCTCAGGGAAAATTTTAAGGATGAAAATTTATCTTAAATTTTAGAAACCTTGGTGAATCTTATTAGTCCCTAACATGCAAACTATACAATGTTTAGCAATATGTTTGTATAAATATTCAAATTTCTAATTATTTAATATAGTTTCTATAAAAATTTGGCAATTTTTAAGGTAAAAGAATTTATGATATAAAATTTGGGTGAATCATTTTTAAGGAAAATGGAGATTGGTGAATCTTTTGTTTGGAAAAAACATAGAAAATTAGCCCACCTGCGAATATTAGCCCCTTAAATTTTCCCTGGTAAGGATCAATTCACAGTTTTTTGTCAGTTTTGTTTTCGAATTAGTCTCAGAGAGGAGAAGAGCACCAAGAGGAGAAGGAAAGCAAGCAAGAAAAGGAAGGACAAGCAAGCAAATGAAAGACAAGTAAAGTAAAGGAAGGACAAGGAAAGTAAGGATCAAGTAGGGAAAGGTCATATCAAGCAGCTTCAACAAGAATACTTGCAGGTAATAGGTTGCATGTATGATTTCCTAGCTGGTTTTGGCATGCATGGTATGTGCATGTGTGTATTTGGTTTCAATGTCGTCGGTGGCATTGATTTTGTTGGGTTTTGACATTGGTTTTTAGCGATGCCTTGCCATTTATGGATAGCCATGGTGTGATGGGATTCCTTCTTCGTTGAACTTTGGATTGTTGGAAGGTTTTGGATCCGGGTGAGGTGGTCTCAGGAAAATCCCAAGGGTTGGGGGTGGAGATGGCTTTCTCCGATAAGCCCGCAACAAGTGGTTGGAGACAGGAAAATTCCTCAAGGGATGGTGAAGGAATTCTGAGGTATCCAAGTTCGGTAAGTTTTGTGATCTCGGGACTGGTTTAGGTGAGATCATGGAAGGGTGAAGATGGAGGTGGTTTGACCTCTAGATTCCCTTGGTTGTGTGTGGATTGGTTTACCCCATGAGATCCCACATTCATGGTTGGAATATGGCATAGGGGTGATTGGATGAAAGAAAGATTTGGTTCAACCTAATCTATGGTCAGGTGGTACGTGGAAGTCCCTGACTTGGTTGGATTTTGTACATGGTTAATAAGAGCTAAGTTTCTCTTATCTTTGATGAGTAATTATACTTGTTATTATGTGGCTTTAATGCTTGTTCTATTATTGTTATTCTTTTGGTTATATGTTGGTTATAAGCATGATTTATGACAAACTTTGGTTATAACTCTTATCATGTTTGGTTGAAAATGACTGGTTAATGAATGCATGATCTAATTAGTATTATGACAACTATTGTGAGAAGGCATTAGTCCTTCTTGGTAAACCTTAGATAAGTTTCAAATATCTATGTTTTGATATGCATTCATGACCTGTAAATTTCATGTTCATCATGTGCTTGACGGAATGTATGTCATGGTTAGGCTTGGCTAGGTCAAGCCCTTGATCAATTTTTGTGTTAGAGGCTTTGTCTTGGTGTCATTTATTGTCTTGGAAAGTCTCATAAAGTTTTGGGATTGGTCTAGAGACTAGCCCTGAAAAAGTGGCTTAAATCTCGTAGTCTCTAGCACAAAATTGGTTGAAAAAGAATGCAGTCTCTCCCTTGCATGCTTGTGGGAGTGACTAGAGGGTTTCAGTCGCATGCGGGCCTTGTCATGGGAGTGATTGAGGGTTTAGTTCAATGAAAGGATAGGTTAAATCAGGGGTTGGGCACTTGGAGTGGTTGATTGCCTCATGGGGGTCCTGTAGCACCTAAGGGAGGTCTATAAAGTGTTGGTTCGTCGGTTCCACTTCATTAACTGCGCTTAGGGAGTTGAATCATATCATAGTAGCTCTCATCTCATGTTTACCTCGGGTAAGTCAGTGAAAGTGGATAGATATGAGAGGTGGCATTACATGATCATTGCTTTGGAGTATTTAGTGGGAGGCTTTGTACAAGATTATGATGGTAGCATCGGTTCCAGTGTAGCACTAGACACAAAAAAACTTTGTTGTCAGTGTAGGAATGTCTCTCCCCGGAATGGCATTTGTTGATAGGCTCTTTCTGGTTAGACTTCTTTATTTTTTATCATCTGTTTTTATACCGCGATGTAAATATTTCCTAGACTTAGAATTTTTTTATAAAATTATAACCAAATATATCTTGAATTTTAAAAAGAATTACAAAAATTATATTATTTTAAATTTTATATGATACATTTTAAATTTACACAATTTAATCCTAATAAAAGTTTCGGCCCTCTACAAATTTTGTTAATAGTAATTACTATCCACTCCTTTAAAAAAAATTAATACATACATATCTAACCAGTATATTAATAACCAAAAAAATTAAACCTTTCCATTTAAAATATAGCATGGCAAACATTTTTTTAACATTTTAAAACTCACCAACTTAACTCTTACTATTTTGCAGGATGATGGTTGTGATTTTAAACAACGGGTTGCACCACTCAATGTTGAAGGATAATACTTCAATATTACTTATAACAAAATCACATTGGAAAATAAGTTAGTTGGATGTAATTCAATGATGTAGTTTACACATGTGGATTATATATATAATAGAAATATTATTTTTTATAATAAATTTGAATTAGCAAATTTATGATAATTTTTAATTTGATTAATTTGAATTAGTAAATTTAATATAATTTTTAATTTAGTTAATTAATTGTCAATTGAACCAAACATGAGCATAAGGTCACAATCACTCTACATTCTTTTTATCTTTAATTTGTTTCCATTTATCACAATTTTTTTCATTAATTAAAAATATAAATAATTTATTCATTAAATTTTTTATAATAAACTCTCATTAGCACAACAAAACTTGTGATCAACATTATTCTCCACATTGAGGAATACATTAATACCGAATACTTGTGATTATCATTATTCTCCAAATTGAGGGAGACCTCTAGTGAACACATACATTAATACGGAATATGAGGATACTTTTTTGTGACCGGTACATGCACATTGTTTAGGTTTGTATTCGATACATTCTTTATTGAAATTTACCTTTTACTTTTGTATTCGATTCTTTCTTTATTGAAATTCACCTTTTAGCATATGGTAAAAGGTAATACTGTGTACTGATAAAAAGGATAAAAACCAGAGTACTTTTAAAGTATGTAAGGATTGAAAACCTTAGCATTTGCTCACATGACATAGGATGACTATATTTCATATTATTCCATTGTTGAGAAAAATAAATGTTGTAGATTCATGCAATATGTCTCTGTAGTGGGTGATGTAGTTCTAATATTAGAAAAAAACATATATATTATACATTTTTAAATACAGGTTATATATTTTTTTTTCAAATAGTTATATAATATTAATTAAAAAAATCATAAATTTAGTTGATAATAATTTTGGATGTAGTCTAAATTTATAAATGGGATTATTTTTTTAAGATATTTTTTTGGTTAATTTTAATCAAATTAGAGTAGAGATTTTTAAAAAAGGGTAGAGATTTTTAAAAACTTGAGTGTTGTTTAGTTTGTGGAATTAGTGTGGTCTCGGGTTTTGTTGGGTGTTGAATCTATTTTTAAGAAAAAAATTGCATAAGACAGATAGTACATTTGGCATAGTTTTTAAGTCTTTGTCTACATCATCAACAAAAATAAAACACAACAAAAAGAGCTCCCTATCTCTTCCTATCTTTACAATATCCATATCTTCTGTTTTCTAGAGTTTTGTAGTCTCGGATCTATCCTCCATAGTCCATAACCCAAAAAAAGTCAAACAAAGAAAACATAATGTTTACAATAATTTTTGTTCCATGGAATCTAGGTTATACCCAGTGTATTGTCTCCTATCTCTTTGAAAAGTTAATGTTGCACCCATTTGTCTTAACACCTTGCTCAAATACAGAGAAGAAAAACTTACCCGGTGCCTTGTCAATTCCTCTTTTGGATAATAAATCAGTTGTCCAGTTCTGCTCCCTATATATGTGATCAAAATTGGTATGCTGGAAAGTACATACCAGTGTCCTCATGTGCTTCATCCAATTGTTTAATGTAGGAGGATTGAAGTGATTATGGCCTTTGACCCAATCAGTGATTCCTTTAGCCTCCCCATAGATCTGTATGCTCTCCAATCCCAGTCATTTCATTGCAATCAACACTCCCCATAGTGCAACAATCTTTGCCTTGCTATTCGTGCCTTGCCCCCCTTCCCACCAAAACTGATAGCAGTTACTTGGCTCTATGACAATGTATGCCCCACAATCACAATTCTTCCTACAACTTTCACAATCGAAAAAACCCACGAGGTGCTGAATCTATTTATGCATTCAAAAATACAGTTTAAACATAAAAAAAAATTACATTCTTTCTTGAAATTATTTTAGGTGAAAAAATCTATTTCATCTATAAATTAAACTATACTTTAATTTCGTATGCTTTATATTTATTAAATTATATAAAAATATTATTTTTTTTATTTTTTATATTAAATTTATTATACATCTTTAAATTAATTATCAAGTGAAATTACTTAGACCAAAAAACATAAGAGAAATAATACCTATCAACATCACATTATTCAAAAGAAAAATTGAACACAAACAAATTCAAAACAACCTAATTTGGCATACAATAATTGTTAACTTAAAATTTTATTTTCTAATTTTTTATTATCACTTAACTTTATTGCATACAAATTTTACTTTAGAATCTCAATTATTGGACAAAAATCTTTTTAATGTTTATCCATTTCTCTAATAAAATAAAATAGCGTGGACTTGTGATCACAGAGCGTGTGATCAACATTATTCTCCATATGGAAAATTGAAACTTAATTGAGGACACATTTTGAGACCAAATTGTCTAGGCTTGAATTATGTTTTCTTCATTGAAAATAACATTATAGTTGTAATTAGTAACAATACTTGTTTATGATATAGATTAAAACATAGTACTTTTAAAATTGGTAGGGCCTTGAGACCTTCAAAACCTTGGAATCCATTTAGAATTAGACTAAAAATGAGTCTTAAATTAGTTAATATAGGGTTAGAGTTATATTATTTTAAATATGATTTATAGTCTATGAATAATAAAATATAAAAATATATTATATAATATTAATTTTAAAAAATTTATTAAAATTAATTTACAGTTGTAATAAGATAATGTTTATGTGATAAGATATTCTTATTTAATGAAAATATTATTATATAGATAAATTCTGCATTATTATCTATTAATTTTATAAAATATATGAATTAAATAATAATTAATTTATAAAAAATACTTAATATAAAAGACAAAAAGATAAAAAATCATAAAAGACAAATGATTAACATTCAAATAATGAATAATAGATATGATAAGATGAGAAAATTGATATAGTGCTACTTGATAATATTTTTATATGTATTGACAAATTACCATGGTTAATGGGTTGTCTTCATTACTGAAGTCTTGTCTTTTAGTTAGGATGTGTAACTTTATTTTATTATTATTATTGTTATTGTTATTAAATTATTTATTGTTGTTCATTTATATATATTTATGTTTATTATATTACTTATTTTTTTAAGATATTTTTCTTAAATATTTTATTGAAAAAGTTTATGATAATAATATTAATATCTTTGAAGTCATGGCTAAATTAGACATCAAGTTAGTGTAGGAGACCACTTTGTTTGTGGAACAAGGGTCCCACCTACGCACAATGATTTGACTACTATAGGTTATGGAGGTGTACACACTTTACCACCATCTAAATTTGAACTCATGACCTCTTAGAAAGAAACATGTGTTCTTAATCATTAGACACCCGCTCATAATCCTCTGTTCTTGAAATTGTAATGATTAAAAATACAAAACTATATGAATGAAGTTGTAATGGTTAAAAATACAAAACTATATGAATGAAGTTGTAATGGTTTAAAATACAAAACTATATGAATTATCAAATGTTGAGAAAAAATATTGTATCAAAGTAATTCAAATTTACAACTTCTATAATTTGGAAAATGATGAAATTCCACACTTAGATTTCTCTTAATATAATATGATCTTCACTTAATTTCTTATATTGATTTCATCTTTGTTTTCTTTATCTAATAATATGATGCCTTTTATAACTAGAATGATGATAAAGAATCCCTCTATCATACATCTTATTTTTGGAAACTTTACTTTTTGACACCTTTAATGATAAGATTTCAATATAAAAATCTTTGTGATTTTTTTATTTACATACGATGATTTCTCTAACGTCCATATAGGATTAATATTTGCTTCTTTATCCATTATTGATTTTGTTTAATAAGTTGCTTCACAATTTCTTACTGCATTTTATTTTAACTTTTTAAATTCTTTATATATATGATTATGATTTTTAAGAAAATAATTCTTTATCTTTATTAACCACTACCCTCTCAAATTATTTTTAAATAATCACCTTTAATACACCTTGAAAGTTATTTAATGAAGACTTTATTGTAAAGTCTTCCCACGTTATCTTCTTCTTGGAGAAAAATATCCACATTTTCTTTTTCATATTTAATACCAAACTCTTCAATGTTACCATCCAACTTACGCTTATAATTATGTCATCATCTCATTAATACATAATAGTGAATTTGAATATAAATTAATAACTATTTTAAGTTTAAAAAAAAAAATCAATTATACTTGATTCGAAACTTAATAATCAATTTCATAAATTAATATTAATATAATATATTTTATTATTAAAAAAAATAATATTTGTATATTTTTCTTAAATATTTAATAAAATTATATTTATATTTATTTCTTAATTTTACTGAGCATATATATAAATTATACTCGTTTTTCATTATTATTATATATATATAAGAAAGATTATTTAAAATTATTTTTAAAAATATAATATAAAATAATAATAATATATATATTTTAATTACGATTAAGTTAAATATCAAATTGGTATATAGAATTTCTTTAAACATTAAATTAGTATATAATATCTCTTTGCCTGTGGCATAACAATTTATCTTCATGCAATAATTTGAATATCAAAATCTATGCAAGTGTAGATTCTACTTCATTCTAGTTTTAAACTTGTCACTTCTTATTAGGTAATATACACTCTTAACCATTAGACCAAGTTCTTATAACACACTCTTTAATTATATTTCTTAAAAAATTAACGTTACTTCTTTTATCTTCCTTCAACCTCTAAAACCATAAAATATTTAATTGCTATGTTAAAACTAGGTTGAACGGGATTATGTGTGATGCTAGCTGTCATTTGTTTTGCCTCTTTCTTTTACCAGTAGTCATGACTTGTTATGTTAAAACTAGTTAGAATGGGATTATATGTGATGCTAACTATTATTTTTTTTTGTGATGTAAATATTTGTATTTCCTGGTAATACAGATTTACATTGTAAGCATGGGAAGTATGTGTTGGCCTGCCACTAGGGAAACCAAACCAAACCCAAAACATTAACTATTCCAAAATATCAAAAGGAAGAAAATAGTTTTTGACTTCAAAATACAAAATCGTTGGATAATATGTTTGGCCATAGTGGCTTTTCTTCTACATGGTGCTAAAACAAAGGACATGAAAAAAAATGAAAAGTAAAGAGGCAAAAGTACATGCATGCCTATTTTTCAAAGTCCATAGCCTTGACATGGACATGATCCTTGTTACTGCCAGGAGAGTAACTAGGATTATGAAGAGGTCCCATTTGTCATTCAATTCTTACAAGCCTATGGTCCATTGTCATTAGGAATGTTCCATCTGATTTAAAGAAATGATGATATCATCCTTGAGCTCATTATGGTCTACCAACATTCTACCCAAGAGGAATTTGAGATGCCAATGGATATCCATTGTATAGATGTATATATTGTGTCTTCCCCTTATATGATCAACATTTAGAACCCAATATGCCACCTCAAAAGCACATTGGTGTCTGTTAGAATGTGTCACTTGTTGGAGATCTCTCATTTGACCGAGGTGATTTCTTCTTGAATTGGTTGAGGTGTTAGCTCCAGGTAGTGTGCAACTAAGCTCTCAACTCAAGCTTGAGCTTTGGAATGGCCACATTCCTAATAATAGGTAGCTCCTCTTCGAACTCTGACCCATTTCCTAGGCATGACGACTAATGAGAGGGAAGAGAGACTAGAGCTAAGCACATTGAAACCGAGAAAAGTAATAGGTTCCCAACAAAGCCTTAATTCTCTATCCAAGTCTTCTAGCGGTTGAGTAGGAACACTATCGAAACCATTTGTGGAAGAGTAACTAAAACCAAGCCAAGAATTAGTATTGAAACTAAAAGGCCATGGATCCAAACATACTTAAGCCCATATGGAATACCAAGCACTAAAGTGGCTCTCCCAAAGGGCATAACTACACTGCCTACTTTCCCTGACAGACAGAGTGTAGCTTTACGCGATTGGGCACAAAATTGACCCAAAAAAATAGAGTGTTATGCAATGGGTGCCTTCCTTGATCTAGGAAGAGGAAACAATGTGGTTGTACCAACCTTTCCTTTCTAGACACAGAATTGGTGATAGAGCTAGGCCATTAAAAATCCATGAAACCCAACATGGAGAATGACACCTCCAACTAACTACAACCCATCACGCAAGAGGGGGAACCTGACAAGAGAAGTAGGGATGAGAATTGTTAGGGGCACTCGAAGATAATGCTCTTTACATATGTGTGTACTACAAAAAACCCTATGTAGCATGTATAATCCCAACGAGGAGGCCATTTATGGCCTATCATTAATTATGAAAGGATTGACATGATTTCATTGATTAGTCCACTTCGTGGGAGTTTCACTATTATTCAAGCTCTACCTCCACAATTATCTTGTAATACCTTTTTGTGTAGGGAACCAGCCATGGTAATGAATGTTGATTAGGACCATTGGGTGGTGCACTATGACAATCATTGTCATGTTATGTAGCATTTAAATGGTCTCTAGTGGGGGGGAATTTGTGTCATGTCCCACTGGCTCATGGGCTGGTTAGGCTGTGGCAACATTCTCACCCCCACCCGCCCTCGCCCCCTTCCCTCTCGCTTGTAACCTTAGTCACCCCATCTGAGGTGTGTGATGCTAACTATTATTTTTGTTGCCTCTTTCTTTTACCAATAGTCACAACTTTAAAACTTTAGTGACAAGTAAATATAAACAACTAAGGAATATCCATGAATTGATAACAATGATTTATAATCTTTTTTCTTTTCTTTTTGTAACTAAGTTGAGCATAGCTCGAGGCCAACCTATCTATTGGATGGAAGAATGATCTATCTACTAGTGGGATGCTATCACTAGGATTGTGTGAAGCTTAGTCAAACTTGGACATCCCTTGGGAAATTTAACTTTCCCATAAGTGGCTTCCAGCCTCAACCCCTCCCATTAGGTTTGAACTAGAAACATGGTAAAAACTAAATCTCACTCAAACGAATTTGTTTATAACTCATGGATAATCTTACTTAGGTATTATATTCAAATATTATACTTTTATGTGATTAAAATTGATAATTATTCGATTTAGAATTAACTATAGCAATCAATATATGCATTAAAAAATACCTACTAATATGAACATTTCACAATTATGTTTTTTTTTTTGGTAAATCGGCACAAAATAATTTATTAATAAAAAAATACTATTTACAGGGAGAACATTGAAGTAGATAGCACCATACTGGATATTGCAAAAGCTTAAAACTGAGCCATGGAGGCTTGTAAGGCCTTTATTTCCGTACAAAACTTAATTTCCACCAAAAAATATCACCCATAACTTAATTTACTTCCTTGAAAATTCAGGAGTAGGCAGCCTTGCCCAATAGCAAGAAATATTTACAAAAAGACTAAGTACAAAAAATAACCACACATTTACCATCATAGATAGCATGAGATACCAAGGAAAAACATGAAGTAGAGTAAGATTCCTTATCCTTCGCCATTAAAATCTAAAAACTAGAGGAACCAATATGCATTGAAGAGCAACTTGAAGAGAGATAACATTAGTCAAATGTAACTAATGGGGACATTGGAGTCTCGTTTGCTAAAGGAACGTTAGGAACAGACGATACAGAGTTGACCATAGAGTCAATTGGTGTAATATTACTTTGTGGAGTATTGATTATTGTTGGGGTGTCAGAAGCATTCCTTGAGTCAAAGTCTGAGTTGGACACCACATAACTCTCTACCCTTTGTATCTGAATTAAGATATCATCCAAAGAATACCTTATACTCTTGAGAATACCTTTCAAGCCCTCTTGTCGCACAAATATCTTGTAGTGATCCACCTTCTTGTCCCTGATAATCATATGCAACAAAGAGTCCATCTGTTGGTATCTTGCAATAGAATGTAGAAAATCCAATCTTCTTTTATGAAATTTACTAGGATATGGAATCTAGTTGAAGTTAGAATTACCCACTTTGAAATCTGAAAAGGTAGTCTCCAAATTCCTGGGATTCCAATTGACAAATTTCCCTTCGGACTTCCAGGGGGGTTGTGTCAAACATGGTTGCCACAAAATTCCACCCAAACAACCTCCTAGAGTGAAAGCTAGTTCTACTGTTGGAGCCTCCCCTATGACTTATCATTCTCTGTCAAGGTGGCATGGCCAATTTGGGGTGTGTACAAGAAAGATATTATGACTTATCTACAAGGGTAACTGTAATGATATTTCAACTGACACAAAACTGAATTGGAAAAGCGAGAACGTGGGTTATTTCAAATTATGGTTATCTTGTTAGCATAGCAGGAAAACCGCCACAATGGAATATGACTATATTGCCCAAAGACTAGATTGACCACAATTTCAAAAGCCGTAGAGGAAAACACAATTGGGGGGCTAAAGATCGTATGGGTTGCCAATACACCTTAAAACTTGTGTTTTTTGTTACTAAGAGAGGAGAGGGAAACACGACACTTAACTATGGGAGAAAAGCTTGTATGGGAAATGAACTAAGACCTTTTTGCAAACTAGACACAACCATTGTGTAGACTTTGCTAAAACATTTAATTGACCAGATCCCTTCCAAATTTTATAGCTAAATAAATAGAATAAACCCCTTCGTGATATTATGTAGGTAAAGATAAAGGCACCACTAAAACCAAATAGAGAAATTACTTGTGTACCAAACCCTCCATACAAAAAATGGGCAATTGAAGGAGATACCAAGGAAGTTAAGACCCTAAAGCGTCGATGAGGGTAAGACAACCACTAGTTCAAACACTGGCCCGAAGGCTGCGTTGTACATAAATAGAATGAAAAAAATTGACTAAAAAGTCTTTGGATGTATATGTAATCTTTGTCTTCCTGGGATATTTTCCAACAAAGGTGTGAAAGTTATTGTCTGCTCCTTGAATGAGATGTACCAAGCATGAGAGATACATATAAAACCAAAGGCCTTTCAAATTTTCCAACCTCACTACATAATGTTACATACCAGCACCACCCCTTGGTTGATTGAAGTCCTCTACAATTGCACAAAGGTGAGATGTTGCTTACTATTGAGGGATCATCATGCTACCTGGAGAGGATGAGGGTATGATAGGTGTGTACTATGGCACATCAATTAATACCAACATTCCCCCTGTAGTACGAGGATCCATTAATGGCTTGTAGACATCCTTCATTCCTTCACATGGTTCATAGTATTAGAGAAATGAAGGAAAAATATCGGAGAAGCAAACATCCTAGAGGTGATGCATAGACTTGAAATCGGAAACAATTCCCCCCATCTCCCATTACCTTTGCATTTGGACTAGGGAACACTTCCACTTGATACTTCACAATGTTTAACATGCTCATATTACACATAGTCATGTAGGGGGACACTTGTCGAGAGTGGTCTTCATTTCTCTAGATCTTTCAGTGGAGCTCTAGACATTTGTTGATATTCCTCGCATGATGTAGAACCTTTTGCGATGTGTTAAATGATGATGTCATGCCGTTGGTTAACACCCCCATTAGGGATCCTCTACCTTATTTGTCCTTTTCTAACAACTTTTTAAGAACTTGCTTCTCCATGTCGCAACCTTGGATTGGCCACTCTGTGTCCATGTCCAAACCCTGCACTTGACAACCCAAGTTTTCCAAGTAATCTGCCACTCCATTACCTTCTCGTCGAGTATGCCCAATGAGGACATAATCAAATTATTGCAGCCTCTTCACAATATTAGATACTGTGTTTTTTAATCTCCATCTATGAATAGTTTTTGTATTGGCTTGCAATCTAGCACTTTACGAACACACTATATCACCACAGTGAACCCCCATGTAGTTGTATGAACTTGAATCCTATAAAATCGGAAATGTGTAATTTTCTCTATGTGTCAAGAATTATAATAGGTTATTTGTTAAAAAACCACAATCAACTGCAAAATATGTGATCATCGCAATATACGCTTGAAACCTGCTGGTCCCGAGTTTCCTTTTGTTGCTCCATCAAAATTCAACTTAATGAAATTAAGTGGTGGTGGATGGTAATAGTCCTTTGTCGTTACAATTGATTTTAGCTGATTTACTAGGTTAGAAGTGGTCAGACTACTATTTGATTACAACCTTCTTAATATTCTTGTTTCTGTATAATTTTCTTCCTAATCTCCATGCGTCTAGGCACTCAACAATATAGTTTCTTGCATATTTTTCAGTGTGATTGTTTTGAGTATATTTGATGTTTTAACCCATTGTCTAAAAATTCTATGATTCCACTCTTTCCATAGATTCCATAGAGTAAAGCCAAGGATTAAATGCTAGGCTCCATTGACTATATTATTCTTAAACTGAATAGTATACCAATAACTAAAAATAGAAATCATATCTCGAATAATCAAAATGGGACACTGAAAACATTGCATAATAAGTTCCCAAACTTTGATAGCAAAAGTGCAAGAGATGAAAATGTGCTCCATTGTTTCTTATGCATCCTTGCAAAGAAAGCAAATAAAGAGCCCTTCAAATCCTCTTCATATAATCTTATCCCAAGTTAATAGTTTCCTCCATGAAATCAACCATAGGAATTTAGAAATTTTGGGCCACTAGAATCCTGACTAAATCCACGTCCATATTTGTTGTTTCTCCACTAGTCAGTGTTGTACTGCAATACGGTGCACTTCCTTAACTGTAAAACATCCAAGTTTCTTTGTCCCCCAACATAGTATGTCCTCTCCATTCGACAATCGAATCCTTCTTTGACATAACTCTTGAATAAGCATATCCCATGGGAGTGTTAGGAGGGATAGAGGCCAGTCCTTCCGTTCTTTACATGTTCTCCAGAAGGGTGTGTCATTGGAGCTTTTCCAATAATCCTTTACTTTCATCAGACCTAGAATTTCTAAAGGTACTTGCATCTCTAGTACTTCGTATTGGTATTGAGCCTTGGCATCTATTGCCAATAATTATCCCAAATATGGGCTTTATAACTTGAGCACACATTTTAGAAAGCATATTAGCTCACCATCTCTTTGCTACTTTGTGTCCAATTCCATAGAATCGATCTAACCCAATCATCATTTGTTAGCAATCTTTCCTTTGGTGTTAACAATTGAGCATATTTGTGATTCCATATTTGTATCCATAGCTTCTCCCCTCCTCTAACCCATTGCCACCATATTTTTGCCCCAATAGCAGTGAAAATGACATTTGGGTCTCGTAGCCCTAAACCCCCTTGTGACTTGGGTAGAGTAAGTTTGTCCCAACCTACAAGTATCCATCGTTTTCCTTTTATCACTCCTTTCCATAATAAATATCTCTAGATTGATCTGAATTTAATAGCTATAGCTTGGAGGTTTTAACCCCGTACAGAAATTACCTGCATATGAATTCTAAAACACAAAAAATAAACAATGCGAGAGCATAACACATAAAACACATATACACAGAGATTTTCCCTTGGATCCCAAAACCGGGACTACCAGCTTGATTTTTCATTATGTTCCTTTCAATGTTACAATACATGTTTATACATGCTGAAGCATCCAATACCATGGACCGATAACCATCGCGTCCAAAACCATGTGCAAAAACCATGCACAAAACCATAGGTAGGTCAACCCAACCTAATATAGGGTCCCAAAAAAATTTCCCTGGGGTGTTGCCTGGACCCCATAGAGGAGGGCTAACTACCCACCTCAAACCCCCTGTGACCCCCCCCCATGCAGTCGGTGCAACGAAGGGGGGGCTTCGCCCCCCTCTAACTGCCCGGTTAACTACGTAGGCTAGTCGTGGAAGAATATAACACAACCCAACATTCTCCCACTTGCTGTTTTCTTTCCACAGGGGGCCACAGGAGATCTTAGTCATTTATCCAGCCCTGAAACACCCATTGTTTCTCTACACCAAGAGAACTTCTCAGAGCTCACAAATTTTGTCAATGCATCTGCAGTATTCTTCAAAGTTTCCACCTTTACCAGCAACACCTTTTTGTCTTCTATCATATCCCTCACAAAGTGATATTGAACATCAATGTGCTTTGTCTTTGAATGGTAAGCAGGGTTCTTTGACAAGAAAATTGTACTTTGGCTGTCACAGTATATCCTTATAACTCCCTGTACTAACCCCATACTTGAACACAATCTCTGCAACCAAACTACTTCCTTGCTTGCATGAGTGGTTGCCATGTATTCTGCCTCTATGTACAAATTGTTTCTTACTCATCCAGTTGACTGCACCTCCAAATAGGTTAAACACATACCCACTTGTAGATCTTCTCTGATCTAGATCTCCAACCCAGTCTACATCAACAAAGCCATGGATATCCAAAACTTTGTCCAATCCTAATATTCTTTGGTAGCACAAACCATAATCACTAGTGCCACACAAATTCCTGAAAACCTGCTTAACTGTTGTCCAATGCTCCTTTCCCGGTTTTGACATAAACCTGCTCAATACTCCCACTGCATGTGTAATGTCTATTCTAGTACAAACCATCACATACATCAGGCTACCGACTTCACTTGCATATGAAACATGGGACATGTCCTCTTCCTCTTCTTGTATGTTGGGAAACCGTTCAGCAGATAACTTTACACCAACAGGAATAGGAACCTTCACCGGTTTACTATCCTGCATATTAACCTCTACAGTATTGTCTCGACATACTTCCTCTAGTTTAACCAGAGCTTTCTCTTTTCCTGATCTCTTTTAATTTCCATGCCCAAAATATAGTTTGCATCACCAATATCTTTCATGTCGAATTTGGAGGACAATTGGGTCTTCAAATACTGGATAATTTCTTTGTCATTTCCAACCAACAACATATCATCCACATATAAGACAAGATAAATAACATGATCACCAATTAATTTAAAATACACACAATGATCTACTTTGCTTCTGGTGAAGCCAAGTCCCCGTATAAATGTATCAAATTTATGATACCACATCCTTGGTGATTGTTTTAACCCATACAAAGACTTCTTTAACTTGCATACCAATTCTTTCTTACCATTCACCACAAAGCCTTCAGGTTGCTTCATGTAGATCCCCTCTTCCAGATCCCCATGAAGAAACGTTGTCTTCACATCCATCTGTTCTACCTCAAAATCAAAAGCAACGACAACAGATAAAAGTAACCTAATAGAAGCTACTTTGGCAACAGGAGAAAAAATATCACCAAAATCAATTCCTGGTACCTGGGAATAACCTTTCGCTACCAACCGAGCTTTGTATTTCTCCACATTTCCTTCTGCATTTGTCTTCTTCTTGAACACCCATTTGCTGCCAATGGGTTTCCTTCCAGCCGGCAACTCCACCAGATCCCAAGCCTCATTTTGTGCAAAGATGCCATTTCATCAACCATGGCCTCTTTCCATAGTTTTCATCCTCTGAATCTACTGCTTCCTTCACAGTTTTGGGATCATCACCAGTAATACATAAAGCAAAATTTGAACAGAAAGCAGATGGACTATACCTTTCTTGTTGCCTTCTTTCTCGAACTGATCTTCTCACACCCGAAGTTTGTGGCTCTTCATCTTCTAATTCCTCTTTTGCTGTAGAGTTTGATTCTTCCTCCTTAAGCTCAAACTCTATCTTCTCAGGTTCCTTTGATGGGACTTCATGTTTAATAACATCTTTGACCTCTCTGAACACCACATCTCGGTTGTGCACAACCTTCCTTGTTACTAGGTTCCAAAGCTTATAACCCTTTAAACCATCCTTATACCCAATAAAGATGCACTTTTTAGATTTACTATCCAACTTGGTTCTTTTCTCCTTTGGAACATGTACATATTCATCACATCCAAATACCCTCAGATGTGAAAGATAGGGTTTCTTACCAGTCCATACCTCTTATGGAGTCTTATCCTCCAACGCTGATGAAGGTGATCTGTTGACCAGGTAACATGCTGTCTCCACTACCTCTGCCCAGAATTCTTGTCCTAACCTGGCACCACTGAGCATGCTTCTTGCCCTTTCTATCAACATTTTGTTCATTCTTTCTGCAACTCCATTTTTCTCACGTGTATATGGAGTAGTCTTCTGCCATGCTATACCACACTTCTTATAGAATTCTTCAAATTCCTTGCTGCAAAACTCTCCGTTGTTATCTGAACTCAACACCTTTATTTTCTTCTCTGTCTGGTTTTCCACCAAAGCCTTAAATTATTTAAACCTGTCAAAGACTTCAGATTTCTTCTTAAGGAAGTATATCCATGTATTCCTTGAGAAGTCATCTATAAATGATACATAGTACATACACTTACCTAGTGGTGAAACCTTCATAGGTCCAAACACATCACTGTGCACAAGCTCTAATATCTGTTTCGCCCTCTTACCACCAGAGGGGAAACTTACCCGATTCTTCTTCCCATATACACAATTTTCATAGAAATCAAAATCTAGAGAGCTATTACTCATACCTTTACCATGAAGTACTTGAAGGACCTTCTCTCCAATATGTCCAAGCCTTTGATGCCAAAGCATGGTATTCTCTCCAAAGACCACTAGATTTTCTGCTCCACTTTCAGGAACCACAGAACTGTTGCACCCATCAACAACAATGCTACCTTGCAGCTTGTATAGAGTTCCAATTTGAACTCCCCGCATCAATACCAGTGCTCCCAGAACCATCTTGCAGGTATCCTTCTCGAACACTATTTTTACACCTGCATCATCCATCTTGCTTACGGAAATCAGATTTCTGGCCAATGCAGGAATATGCAGAACACCCGGAAGTGTTCTAACCCTTCCACCTTGCAACTTCAACTTTACTTTTCCGTGACCAACGATTCTAGCCTTCCTGCCATCCCCCAAGAAGAAATTACCACCATCATATTTCTCATACTCATAGAACCACTCTCTATGGGGAGTGAAGTGAAAGGATGCACCTGAGTCAATCAACCATTCCTCATGATCTACATGTGTACTTGAAGAAGCCAAGTACACATCCCCACCTTCATCTGAGGTGGTTTTTGCCTCTGTAGAAGGAGAATCATCAGATCCCTTTCCTTTGTCAAGAGCTTTAGATTTACAGCCCCTTTTGTAGTGCCCTTCCTTTTTGCATTTCCAGCACACCACCTTTACAGGTTTTCCTAGAGATTTATATCTCCCTCTAGATTTAGATCTCCCACTCGATGACTTATTTTTGTTTCTGTTCTAGGACCGTCCTCGCATAGACAAGGAATCACCATTCTGGCTCTCCATATTTTTCATCTCATCTCCTCTGTCAGTAAGGATGAGACTATTTCATCAAACTGCAAGGTAGTTGCATTGCTACCTATTGCAATAACCAGACTATCCCATGAATCTGGTAGAGAACACAACAAACTAATGCACTTATCTTCATCTGAAATTTTAATATCAACAGACAATAATTGACTTACCACAGTATTAAATGCGTTCATATGCTCTGTCACCGAGTCTCCATCTTTCATCGTTGGGTTATACAACTTTTTCCACAGGAACAGTTTATTCACCAGAGACTTAGATTGGTATAAAGTCCCTAACTTGTCCCACAAATCCTTAGTCGTAGCTTCCCCTGATACATTCAACAATACTGAATCTGAGACACACAATCATATTGTGCTCTTTGCCTTCCGATCCAACTTCTTCCATTCTTCATTAGACACTCCCGTTGGTTTAGCAACTAGATCTACCATGATCCACTAATCTTTATCTACTAACAGATCCTCCATCTTGAGTTTCCATAACTCAAAACTCTGACCATTAAATTTCTTGATCTCTATCTTTCCACTGCTCGTCATCTTCTTTCAGCACCAAAATCGATCCTGCAGATCTCCCACTGAACAGGGTCTACCACATGCCCGAGTGAAACCCCTTAGCAACAAAGGCATCCCCTTGAAGCCAAAACAACTATGATACCAAAAGTAGGTTTTAATCCCGTACAGAAATTACTTGCATACGAATTCTAAAACACAGAAAATAAACAATGCGACCGGGACTACCAGCTTGATTTTTCATTATGTTCCTTTCAATGTTACAATAAATATTTATACATGCTGAAGGATCCAATACCATGGACTTAAAATCATCGCGTTCAAAACCATGTGCGAAAACCATGCACAAAACCATAGGTAGGTTCGTCCAACCTAATATAGGGTCCCAAAAAAGTTTCTCTGGGGCACTGCCCTGAACCCCATAGAGGGGGGCTAAGCGCCCCCCTCAAACTCCCTGTGACCCCCCCACTACACAATCGACGCAACGAAGGGGGGGATCCACCCCCCCTCTAACCCCCCAGTTAACTACGTAGGCTAGTCGTGGAAAGAATATAACACAACCTAAGATAGCTTTGGGAAGGGGCATGTGTTAGGCCCCTACACTAGTAGTATAGGGGCCTAAAATGTTAGGCCCCTATACTACTAGTGTAGGGGCCTAACAGCATGGTTGTCATCTGATATAGAGGAACAAATTTCAAAACTGCTTTAGTCAATACTAATCTCCCTGCAAAATTAAGTGCTTGAAACACCCAATGTTATGAAACCCCACAAAAAGATAGAAAAGATAGTTGAATGCCTTAGAATTCAGCCTCTTCGAGGGGGCAACCTCCTTTACATTACACAAATGAACAATTATTGGATGATTCAAATGACAAAACCTCCTTTCTATATATAGGAGTCTAAGGAGTCACAATATAACCCAGCCGACCTAACAATAATAATATAAAGCCACAAAAATAACAATAGAGGGATTCTATGGGGCACAGTAATAACAATATGGGGACAATAGGGGCACAAAAATATTAATAAGGGATACAACTACAATAGTAATGGGGTAATCACTAATATTATAGGGACCTAACATGCCCCTCTCCTTCAAAAAAGTGTTGTCCTCAACGCTTGAGTAGTTCTGGATGCTTCTGTATAAAATTTTCATCCTCCCATGTGGAATCTTCAATAGATAAGTTCTTCCACTTGATAAGATACTCCAAAATTGATCGATTTCGTAGTTGTCGAGTTCTTGTTTCTGTGACTGCTTCCGGTTCCAATATAATTTTTCCTTCCTCGTCAAGTTCTGGAATATTGTTTGAACTGGGAGCTTGTCACCTATAACCTTCTTTAAACATGAAACATGGAAAACTGGGTGTAATCGAGAAGTTGCAGGAAGCTCCAATTTGTAAGCCATAGTACCAATCTTTTGCAACACCTTGTACGGACCATAATACTTTGGTGATAATTTATTATCCTTCTTAGCTTGCTTGAGGGACATTTGCTTATATGGTTGTAGCCGTAGGAATACCCAATCACCTACATCAAAACTTCTTTCACTGCGATGTTGATCTGCCTGTTGTTTCATTCTATTCTATGCCAACACGAGGTTATCCTTTAAGAGTTGGAGGACTTGTTGTTGATGTTCGATGTGATGTTCCACTGCTTGAACCTTAGAATTTTCTCTTAAATATGATGTGATGGATGGTGGCTGATATCCATAAAGTGCCATAAATGGGGTCATTTTTGTTGTTGTATGGAAGGAAGTGTTATACCACCATTCATCCAGAGGCAACCATTTGACCCATTGTGTATGTTTATCAGATACAAAGCAACGAAGATATCCTTCCAAACATTTGTTTACTATCTCAGTTTGCCCATCAGATTGAGGATGATAAGATGAGCTATGAGCTAACTGAGTACCAAGACAAGAAAATAATTCTGTCCAAAAATTTCCAGTGAAAATGGGATCTCTGTCACTTACAATAATCTTTGGGTTTCCATGTAGCTTTTGAATTGTTTCCATAAATGCAGTAGAAGCTGTACTGGCTTTAAATGGATGTGATAATGCACAAAAGTGTGCATACTTGGTAAGTCTGTCAACTACCACCATGATGACACTCTTTCCCTTAGACTTGGGTAAACCTGTGATAAAATCCATTGAAACCTCCTCCCAACGTTGGCTTGGAATGGATAAAGGTTGTAATAGACCCGGTGTCTTAATTGTTTCAACTTTATTTTGTTGGCAAACCAAACATTCCGCCACAAACTTTTGAATATGTGATTTAAGGCCATCCCAAAAAAATTCCTTCTTAACCCTGTGGTAAGTTTTTAAAAATCCTGAGTGCCCTCCTAAGGGAGAAGTGTGCAATTCCATAAGAATCTTTTGTTTTAGTTGGGAATTCTTATAGAGGTATAAGCGATCTTTGTACCATAACGAATCATTTTTCCAGCTAAATGTATCAGATGTACTGGAATCTTGTTGTAACTTTTGAATAAGTGCCCACACTTCTTCATCATTCTTCCATTCCTCCCTTGCTTCATTTATCCAATCTGGTTGGATAATAGAAATGGCGCACAACAATGCTTCCACATCCTCATCCTTTCTTGAGAGTGCATCTGCCACCACATTTTGCTTCCCTTTTTTGTAGATGATTTCAAAATCATAACCCAACATCTTTGTGACCCACTTTTGTTGCTCTTCAGAGGATAATATTTGTTCTAAAAAGTGTTTAAGGCTATCATGATCCGTTTTTACCTTGAAGTGTCTTCCCATTAGGTAGGGTCGCCATTTCTTAAGTGCATGGAGTATTGCCAACATTTCCTTCTCATAAATAGCTTTGTGTAAAAACTTTCCCTTGATTGGATGACTTTCAAAAGCAATGGGTCTTTCATCTTGCATTAAAACGGCACCAATTCCATTTCCTGAAGCATCACATTCCACAATAAAGGTTTTTGTGAAGTCCGGTGTAGCTAAGACCAGTGCTTCGCACATTGCCTCTTTAAGATGTTCGAAGGCCTTTGTTACTTTTGGAGTCCATGAAAATGCATCTTTCTTCAATAATGTTGTTAGAGGTGCTGCTATTCTCCCATAATTCTTAACAAACTTCCGATAATACCCTGTCAACCCGAGAAATCCTTGCAGATGCTTTATGGATGTGGGGATTTTCCATTCGTTAATGGCTTTAATTTTGCTAGGGTCTACCTTAACTCCTTCATGAGATACAATATGACCTAGATATTCCACCTCTTGTACTCCATAGAAGCATTTGGATCTTTTTGCATATAATTGTTTCTCCTCCAATAGTTGTAGCACCTTGTCAACATGTTCAACATGATCCTTCCAAGACTTGTTGTAGGTTAGTATATCATCAAAAAATACTAACACAAATTTTCTAAGGAAGGGTTTAAAAATGGAATTCATCAAACCTTGAAATGTAGAAGGTGCATTGGTAAGGCCAAAAGGCATGACCAAAAATTCATAATGACCCTCATGAGTTCTAAATGTTGTTTTCTGAATGTCTTTAGTATTCATTCTGATTTGATGATATCCTGAACGAAGATCCAACTTGGTGAAGTAAATTGATCCATGCAATTCATCCAGTAATTCATCAATGACAGGAATGGGAAACTTATCTTTAATAGTGAGCTTGTTGAGCTCCCTATAATCCGGACACATGCTCCATGATCCATCCTTCTTGTGCACCAATACTACTGGAGCAAAGAAAGAACTTTGACTAGGTTGAATTATACCCGCCTCTAGCATTTCTGCCACCATACGTTCAATTTCACTCTTTTGGGCATAGGGATATCTGTACGGCCTGATGTTTGGAGGAACACTTCCTGGAATCAGATGAATAGCATGGCCATGATCACGAATAGGTGGGAGACCTTTGGGAGTCTCAAATACCTTGGAATGATTGTCCAAGACTTTTTGGAGATCTGGAGAAATAGATGATTCCAATGTGGAAACATCTAGCGAACATAATTGTACAATTACACCTCTTTGTTCCTTTTTTAGAAGCTTTGTCATACCGTTAGAGCTGATTATCTTTCCCGGGTTCCCTGCAATACCCCTTAATTCAACTTCCTTTCCTTCCACAGAAAATTTCATGAAAAGTTCTTGAAAATTAAAAGCTATTGTACCCAAGGATTGTAGCCATTGGACTCCTAGTACAACATCAACACCTCCCATTGGAATGGAAAGCATTGGGCTATTCAATACATATTCTCCCATGGATAGCTTGATATTATGGCACTTTCCAGAGCAATTATCGTTCCTCCATTTGCAACCATCACTTGACACTCTGGTGCTGGATATAGGAAACAATTCAATTCTTTTGCTATCTTACAATGAATAAAATTGTGGGTACTTCCTGAATCAATCAACACTATTACCTTTTTCTTTTTGATTTGTCCTTCTATCTTGATGGTTTGAGGAGTGGTAATTCCAGACAATGCATTACAAGATATGGTCGGATTCATTTCTTCTTTATCTAGGCTTTGTTCCTGGAGTATATCCTCTTCTTTTGACCTTTCTTGCTCCTTTTCTTCTTCCGCTTCACAATCGATGTAGAATAATTTCTTCTCAGCACACTTATGACCTTTAGTGTATTTGCTATCACAACTGTAACAAAGCCCTTTTGCTCTTTTTTCTTCCAATTGTTGTGGTCTCAACCTTATAGTTTGTGGGAGACTAGGGGCAACAACACTTCCATCTTTATAGTTGTGAGTGGTATGCTTCCTGGTTGCCATAATTTTGCTTTCCATTTTTCTTGCTAACCTGAATGCCTTCTCTAATGAATCAGGTTCCCAAAAGCGAACATCATGTTGGATATTATCCTTAAGTTTCCTATGAACACATCAATCCTATGCTCCTATGGAATATTTTTTACCCTTATGTTCAATTTTTGGAACTCCTCAATGTGCTCCATTATTGAACCCTTTTGTTTGAGACTTATCAATTGGCTAAAAAAAGTGTTGCTTTTTGTATCCTCATAATGTGCTATCAATTCTTCCGTAAAAATTGCCCAAGTGATAATTTGTTTACGAGAGCAAAGCCATTGATACCATACAAACTGATTTGGTTCCAAATATAAAGTTGCAATACGTACCTTTTGTGTGTTTTGCACATTATTGAGATCGAAAAATTGCTCCATTTGTAATATCCATGTTGCGGGATCCTTGCCATCAAACTTCCTCATATCGATTTTTGGAATATGGTGGGTCTTTGGTCCAACATTAGAGTCTATGAAATCATCACTAACATTTCTTTTGTTCTCATCATGAGTTTCCTTTACTACCCTTTCACCATTAGTAAGCATTTCTTGTAGAAACTTTGTCAAATCTGTCTTCAAATCTTCCATGCATGTCTTCAAATCTATCTTCAAATCGTCCATCTTAGCTTCCATGCCATTCATCTTAGATTCCACGCCATTTATCTTAGATTCCACGCCATTTATCTTAGCTTTTGTGAGAGTGACATTTGTTGCACTTGGTCTTGTAATTTTGATATGTCATGTAGCATTTCTTCCTCTTCTTCATGAGTCATGCTAGGGCTTTCAGGATGCTTACTAGGTGTTTGCATTTTCTTTCCTCGGGGCATCAGTTACCGATAATAATGCTCTACTATGCCCTTTTAATTCTTCAAAATAATTTTTCAAACCAAGCTTAAGAAAAATTAAAAAAAAAATCTACACACCTTTTTTGACTTTGTAGGAGCTCGATATTGCCTCTGATGTATCTCTGTAATTTCAGATCATCCAGTTCTAAAATTGCGACCTGTAGTAGCCCTCTGTGTCCTCTTTCCAATGCCACCAGTCTAATCCAAATTGGATTCTCCAAGGAAGAGTTATGCCAAATCTCCCACAGTTACCTGATTATAGACTAGTTCAGTAGAGCGAACTTGTACGACGTTCCATGAGTCACTGTTTTAACCTTTTTATCTGAAAAATATACAAGAAACTACAGTTTGTCATCTTTTGTACCTTCTTACGAAATTTCAATCCGATGCTCAAATAGAAAGTTATGACGATTTTCCCCAGGTCACTTGTTTGGAATGTAATTCAGGAGTCTGCAAAAAGACCAACTTCCTCAAATCATATCTCCACAAATATAGCGTGAAAAGCTCTGAAATTTGGACCTGAGGTTCAGTGTGATTTCTTCTCAAATGTTTTTTTTTTTAGCTTCTGAAACGTCGCAGAAAAAAGTTTTAGCGAAAATGCCACGATCACCTATTTGGAGCAGCAAAACCCTAGAATCCAAAGCTCTGATACCAAATGTTATGAAACCAGCTCACAAAAAGATAGAAAAGATAGTTGAACGCCTTAGAATTCAGCCTTTTCAAGGGGGAAACCTCCTTTGCATTACACAAATGAACAATTATTGGATGATTCAAATGACAAAACCTCCTTTCTATATATAGGAGTCTAAGGAGTCACAATATAACCCAGCTGACCTAACAATAATAATATAAAGCCACAAAAATAACAATAGAGGGATTCTATGGGGCACAATAATAACAATATGGGGACAATAGGGGCACAACAATATTAATAAGGGATACAACTACAATAGTAATGGGGTAATCACTAGTATTATAGGGACCTAACAGACCCCCCCACTACACAATCAGTGCAACGAAGGGGGGGCTCCGCCCCCCCTCTAGCCCCCTAGTTAACTATGTATGCTAGTCATGGAAAGAATATAACACAACCTAACATAGCTTTGGGAAGGGGCATGGTTGTCATCTGATATAGAGGAACAAATTGCAAAACTGCTTTAGTCAATACTGATCTCCTTGCAAAATTAAGTGCTTGAAACACCCGATTTTGTATTTTCCTCCCCACCTTGTCTACTAGCGTCTGCCAACAATCTAGGCATTTTTTATGGAATAGTAATGGTACTCCCAAATATTGAACAAGAATGGAACCTTTCTTGAATTCCAACACCCGAGTTAGGTGATTTTCCACTGAATCCTTACAATTAAAAAATAAAAGCCTGTTTTTTTCTTTATTAATCATACTACTTGAAGCATCCGCAAAGATCCTCATAATGTTTTGATTTATTTTTGCCTCACGTAAGGTTTGCAACCCAAATAAGAAGACATCATCAATGAATTGTTGATGTGTAACTTGTAAATCTTTCCCAAACAAAGTAAGTCAGAGCCCTTTAATAATTTATTTAGAGAAATAATGCTTTAAGAATCTTCGTAGGCCTTCCATTGCAAGGATAAAGAGGAATGGAGACAAAGGGTCCCCTTGCCTTAATCCCCTTGATGACCTAAATGTATAAGAAGGGGAGCCATTGACTACTATGGAAAAAAGGGGGAAGATATTAGTGAGAAAATCCATGAAATCCGCTAACTGGATAATCTAAAGGCATCTAAGATGTTGAGTAAATAATCCCAATTCAAATGATCATATACTTTAGATAAATCCAATTTGAGCAGCATACCAAGTTTATTTGTCTCTTTGAGTAAGTGTATAATCTCTTGAGCAACAAATATGCCATCCATGATTTGTCGCCCTTCCACAAAGCTAGATTTCTCTGGTGAAATAAGACTAGAGATCAGAGGCTTCAAATGCTTTACTATGACCATCGATATGATTTTATAGATAACATTACATAATGCAATGGGTCGAAATCCATTGGGATCCTCTAAGACCCCTGTTTGGGTACCAAAGTTATAAATGTCGTATTTAATCCTTTCCACAATGACTGAGTTTGTCTTGATTCCTCAACTAACTCCTAGATCTCCTGTCCCATAAACAATCAATAGGCTCGTTAAAAGTCAAAAGTAAAGCCATTCGGTTTGGGTGCTTTATTCTTAGGCAAGCCCATGACAACTTCTTCTGATCCTTGGTGATGATTTTGGGGATTCCTCTTACGAATTTATTGATATGGTGTTTCCTTTGGGAGGAATTTTCTGTTAAAAAAACCCTAAAATGGTGTACCAGTTCAACCTCGATATCTGAATGAAGAATCTTTCTTTGATCATCACTCCCAATGATAGAAAATATCCTAATATTGTGTCTATGCTGCAACATCGAATTATGAAAGAATTAGGTATTTTGTTCACCCTATTTAGCCATTAAACACTAGACTTTTGCTTCTAGAGCAGTTCTTCCTGTTATCGTCGCTGTTAAAGTTGGTTTAGAGTGAGTTCCTCCTCCACCACTAGATCCATAGTTCACCCTTCCATGATGATTGTATGTCTTGAATTTTTCCTTCCAACTTAAGATTTTCTTAAAATATATTGCCAATTTAATGTGTTTTGTTCCAAACCTTGATTTTGCATTTTAAGCTTTGTAGTTTGAGTTGGAAAATATGCATTTTATTCCTGCCATGGATGGATTCTTCTCTCCACTAGGTTTTGACTTTCTCAAGCAACTTTGAGTCAGCCAGCAAATATCCTTCCAGCCAAAAAGGTTGATTTTTTGGTGTTGCTTTTAGGTATATTTCTAATCTAAGTGGCCAATGATCAAACCCCAAACATGGCAGAATAGTAGCTGCAACAAATACATCCATGAGTGACACTTCTCTTGTCATAAGGAATCAGTCCAACTTGGTAGCTATCTGGGGACTTTCCCCCTTCTGTTATTCCAAGTAAAAATTCCATTGACTATAGAAATATCCACTAAATCAAAGTCTTCAATGAAAATATTATAAGTTTTCGATATCGGTTCCAATCTATAAGAGCCTCCTTTTTTCTCTGTTAATGATCTTATTATATTGAAGTCTTCCCCTACAATCCAAAATAGGTGACAAAACTAATATTTATGATAAAAAATATGGTCTATAAATTTTAGCTTTTCTATGGATATTGGAGGCCCATATACTGTTGTCAAGATCACAAGATATTTTGTACCCAAATATCTGAATATTCCTATTACAACGCAAATGCTTGCCAAACAATCTTGGAATATGACCTCTCCTAGATTCCATAATATTGCTAGTCCCCAACAATTCCATGAGCATCAATTGACATAAATTGACAACCTTTCCAAAAATAATCAACAATCTTGTTCAATTTGTCCCATACTAATTTTGTTTCTTGCAAAATTAGGATTGTCGGCTTCTCTTTCTTTATTTGCTCTCTTACATACATTTGTTTGCATTTCTGTTAAGGCCTCATATATTACATGTGAGAATCTTCATTGAGATGGTTTGGGGATAGTAGGGTAATAATCCTCAAGCGACATGTCTTGAACATAATTTACTAGGACTTCCCCATATCCTACAAAGAATCCCTTTTGTATTTACTACCCCAATTTTTCCCCTCCTTAACTAGCTTCTTGATTAGGAATTTGTTTTTTTTTTTTCTGAAATTTTGCAACATAATGTATACCCTAACCCTTTGACACTTGTTTCCATCTTTGGGTTTTCTAGGAAAGCAAAGCCTTCACATAATTATCTTGTTGTGCGACTGACATGTTTTCCAAGTATTTTTTTCACCCACTCATTGAGCAGGTCAACTAGCAAGCTTTCTTCCTTGGACAAAGATTCATAAGCCTATTTTGTCAACTAGGAAACCTCTTTGATGTATGGAAAGTCGGTAACATCAATCCTCTCAGTTACCCCTTCTTTAGTCTTTGGCATTTTGCGCTTTTTTGTTTGTTTTATATCCCATTCCTTTGCATATTGGTCATGTTCCCGCATTTGGATATCATTTGGTAATTCCTCCAACATATATTCTTCCATCATTGCTAGGGTCTCAAAACTATTTTTCCTAGGTAGTGGCGGCAGAATAATGTTACTGTGCATCCTACACTTCCTTTTGCAATTATTAGCTTTGGTAAATTCGTGTCCACCAAGCCCATTCTATCAGTGTCTTTTCTACGAATGGGGAACTCATTGAATAAATGGCCATGTTCATGGCAAAGCTTGCATCGAAATGGTACATGCTCATAATCAAGTGGTTGAGACCTACTTTCCCCTTAATAATCTAGGTTGATGGACTCTCGGAGAGGTTGGCAGATGTTCATATAGACACAAAGATGAGCATATGACATATTCCAACCTCGTTTAGTGATTTTTGAGAGATTCACAAAACATCCCAGTACATTCCCTATGCCTTCTAGTATTTCTGGGATCCATAAATCATTTGGAAGTGAATACAAGCGACCCACATCGACGCAAATATGAATTCCTCTTTTTCAGAGTTGAAACACTCCTCCCATTCCCTTATGTACAAGCTTGCATTGTAATAGAAGTAAGGTCCTCCATCGAAAATTCTAGCGTTGTCTTCTAGATTTGAGAAAATAACAATGAAGAAACCTTTGGGGCCCAAGTGAAGATCTATTTCCCCCTTTGGTTACCATTTTTGTGAGATCCATTGTTCTAAGTCTTTCTCTGAGGGACACCCTATTGTAAATTTGCAAATGAAGGCATCGTCTTTTAGCCTTTTTTAGTGGTCCTCCAAGCTTTTGGAAGGAACATCGAAGGTAGCGTTTTGAGGTGCTTGAGGAATACATTTGCCTTGTAATTTGGCTTGCCATTTTGCACCTAGAATTGGCAATTCCGAGGAGTTGGCTTTTGTTTTCTCACCTTTGATAGAGCCTGCTAGGGACCCTAAAAAAATATCCAGAAAGAGGGAGGGGGAGTAGGAGCTTGGGCCCCCTTTCAGCACACTCATCGAAGATGCTCCAATGATATCTTTGAAACTGGACTTCGCGGGTAAAAGTAAAAGGAACTGAAAGAGATTCATGATCGAATCGTGATAAGAGAAGAGTTCAATTTAAAAAATGTAAAATGACTTGAAATAGAAATTTTATCAAACAATGTTAACATTTTACAAATATTCTCTATCGTATCCGTGAATACCTTTCCAATGATATTTATACCTAATGTATAGCCTAATTATCAACAACCCAATGTAAACCATGTTAACATTTTACAATTATGTTAACTCTATCATACCCCTGAATACCTGTCCAGTGATATTTATGCCTAATTATCAACCACCCAATGTATTCTATTTTTTTTTTAAACTTCAGTAGATAACCAAGACATTTTTTTTAATTTACTTAACTTGGACCATATATACATTAAATATACTATTTCTATTATGAAAATAGAAAATCACACATGCTAAATTAATGCAAAAACAATAATGATTAAATCAACGGAGCAAATTCTACATATTCAACGAGCACCTTTTCACGATTTTTCTTTTTCCCTTGGTATACTCTTTAGACTTGTATTTCCACTTTTCTTTATCATATTGTAGTCGGTGGTTTCTCGGTTTGATGATTTTGTTATATATTATCTTTACTTTATTTGAATTTGTTTATTTATTTTTATGTTAGACATTTTTATATTGTTGTTCATGATTTATTTTTTCTTATTATTTTTAATTTATTCTATTGTTTAATAGATTATTTTTAAAATTAAAGTAAATATTAAAATATGAAAAATATGTTACATTATATTAAATTAAAATTGTTAATATAATTGATTTATTTTATTTTGTTATTAATAATAATTAAAATATAAATTAAATTAATATAAAAAATAACAATTTAATTTTAATATATATAACCAATATTATTATATATTAATGTAATATAAATTATTATTTTTTTGTTATTTTCTGCACTGGCCCTTCTCACAGCTCCCAATTAGTCCCACGGAATTGAACTTGTGACCTCACTGCATTGTGATTACCAATAATATATATAGGACTTAATAATATAACTTATTATATTTAACTAATAAATAATATAATTTATTTTTTTTTATATTATATAATATATATATTTATTATAATTAACATATATTATATTAATAAAGTAAGGTATAACATATTATAATAATATTATTTAATTAACATATATTATATTATAAGTAAGGTATAACATATTATAATAAATTAATTAGATTTAGGAAAAAAAATTGTTGTTTTTTTACTTAAATTTAATTTTTAAATTATATATTAAACTTTTAACTAACTTATTGTTATATTTGCTTGTTAAATAACTTTGCACCAACATTTACCTGGTATATTATTCAAAACAAAAAAAAATACAATACATAATATAATATATATTATATATAATAATTACATTACATAAAATAAAATAGTTTTTATTTTGTTTTTTTAATAATTGAAATTGACTTTAGTAAATATAATATATAATAAAGTACAATATATAATATATATATATATAGTATAGTATATATATATATATATATATATACTATTTATAATAATTATATTACATAATATAATTTTTTTTATTTTGTTTTCTTAATAATTGAAATTGAGAACTATATTAAATATTTTTTTTAACTAAACTTACATTATAGATACACCAAAATTGACTTTTATCTATAAATTTATCAAAAATAATATAGTTAAATAATATAATTTTGTTTAAGATTGTCGGATAATTTCCCATATAGTATTATTCTATAATATTTAATAGGTTAACAATTTCCAATATATTATTATTTTATAATATTTATAATATTTAGTAGTATATAGTTGAAAAAATATACCTAAATTTATATGAACTTGAAAAAAAAACATATTTGATTATAGGCAAGAGAGTGTGTTAACCAATTGTTGTTTCTTTATTCATTACTACCTCATTCATGTTTTTAGTTATTAATCAAAGAATTACTTGTTCTCCTACTCGAGTTAAATGAATTTGAATCTCATTTATTTTTTATGACTAAATAGGATATGTGTTTACTAATGAGCCACAGAGGGACATTCATCATGTTTCTCTATTAATAAGCCTACCAAAACTGGTGGAGTAATTCACGAATTACAATCTCCAAAAAATTAATGTGTTTTTAAGGATGTATTGATGATGACTTTTATCTTGAAATTGAAGCTATTTTCTTCATAAGGATTGACTCTCATGAAGTTGTCTATTTGCAAATTCAACTAGATGATATGTGAGCCTTTTATTGCATGATCATGGTATTGGTTAGTTATATTTCATACTATTGATAGTTATCCTAACTATTTTCCTTGTCACCAAGTTCACATAATGATGTACCTCTATATACCTTTTTCAGTAGAAAAGTAGAAATAATTTACCTTTGTGAATGTTTCTTTTGTGAACTTAATTCCAAGAGACATGTTTGGCCCCTTATGTCAATGCTCAGAAAGTAAGTACCCCACCATGCAACATCTCTGTGCTAAGTCATACATTATTGGTATATCTAAAAAGACTAATTGAACAATGTTTGATAAAAATGTAGTCTAAGAATTACATCACGACACAACATTAATATCAAAAGAAATGAACATTAATTCATTTGGAATATCCACCATCACAATAAATTAAAGTAGATATGAGACAAACAGTTAATATTTGAATAATGAATATTGAATATGATATGCTGAATGACAATTAAGTTCAATTTAGGTGGTTGGGAAAAATGTTCTTATGCTCCCAACCCAAATTTAATTCCTGAATATGACATGTTATACTCATAATGAATATTTGGAACTTTATTATCTAAGCAAGATTGATACATGTATATTCCTCATCTAAAATATAAAAATATTTCTCAATATAAAATAATATATTAATAGAATATAATGTAATAATATACTTATTTACAATCAAAATAATCAAATTAATTAATTAAAATATCACTTAATTTATAATATTTAATAATATTTATGTAAATTATATTTAATAATATTTATTTACATATTTATGTTTATTATAAAAAATAAAACTCATAATACTAATATTATTCATTAATAATATAATATAAATTCAAATTCAAATATCTCTATATTTATAAACGATAGAGATTAATAATGATATTTATAAAAGAAAGAGATTAATAATTACATCTATGGATAATATATAAAAACTATTAATTATATATAATACCGTATTTAAATAAAACTATTTAATAATAATTAAACAATATTTTTACATGGGTGTATTTTATAAGTTGAGGGAAAAAGTTGTGAACTTTGACTTTTATATGAATTAAAATAATATTATATGTTACATTAATTTAAAAACTTATCTTCCAAATCAACTTTTAAGTAAAAATGAGTGACCATTCACCATCAACTTTTAAATAAAACATTTTCTAAACTATAAAAAAAAAATAAAAAGTGGAGAATGACATAACACCAAAATCACAACAATATCAGTGTGAAATTAAAATCATATACTATCACTTAGAGTCAAAAATGAAAATAAAAATAAATAAAAATCTCAACTTTTAGGCAGAGAGCTTGCAACTAACTTTAACACGCGAGAGTTCAATGAAAGGGTGTGAAAAAGTGGGGAGTGGCCCCAACAGTGACTTCAAAGGATAGATGGCTAGTTAAGATTTTAATGGGAAACTTGGCCTCTTATGCTAGATCTTTGGGATTGTCACCATAAAGTGATTTCATAATTTGTGACTAACTTTTGATACACATGGACAATGACCAAACGAAAGGCTATGGGAAGGGGAGGAGGGGATTTGAATAAGGACAACTTGTCAAGGCAATATGGACTTCAAACCTGGCCTCTTCGACCAGATAGTTGGGATCGTCACCATCCTAGTTAGATTCATGAAATCATCATGTTGCTCCAACCAAGGCAAGTGGGGCAGACTCCCCTCCCCATTCATCTCTTTGTTGAATGATTAATAATTCATCCCTTATTGTCACTGGAGTTGAGACTTGCTTGGACTTCCATGTTATTTTACAATAAATTCCATGTCATCACTGTGAGGGACAAAATGTCGGTCTTTTGATTTTCAAAAGTATTTTTTTTTTATTTGGGAAATTTCTAACCCTAATTATGAGTTCTAGGTATGTTGATGAGTTTCACAAATTTATGGTTTTATTTTTGAAGTTTTGCTTGACCATTGGTCTTGGGCTTTCAATTTTGATATTTTCTTTATAATGACCCAAATTTCAGTGTTGGATTTTCAGTTTTGATTTTTTTTTTTATAATAACCCAAATTTGTAACGGTTGAAGTTAAGTTTAGTTTGATTTGGTTTGATTTTGTGTTTGTTATTTTTTTTTGGGTTTGGAGATTTTCCAAAATCTTATTATGATGTGTTGGGGAGTATGAATGAGTTTACTAAATTTATAGTTTTAAGAATTATAAATAATTTGTTTTAAAGATTATATTTATTGAAAATATGAAAAATAATTGAGTTTGATTTTTTTTAATTATAAATTATGATTATGATTTTTAATTATATATACATTTATAGTCAATTATTTATCAAAATTATATTTGAAAATAGAAAATTGAATACAGTAGTATTAATTATCACTTTTAAATTTGTACTTATCACTTTTGAGATTCATGGTGTTTTCAAAGTCATTCTCATGTGAAAAGATGAGGTCAATGAGTCATTTCCAAGATTTGTGTTTATCAATTACTTGAACAACTATATATTATTTGTCAATTATTTACATATGAAGAATTCTTTTAAGAGTCATTTTTGAGACTTGAATTTATCATTTTTGAGATTAACTGTGTATTCAAAATTATTCACTTATAAAGAATTATTTAGAACTTGTAATTAGTAATAAAGACTTTTTGAAAAGGTCACTTGTCCCAAAATTCTTCTAATTTAAGTGTACTTAATAATAGAGTTTTTTCATAATAATGCATACTTAACTTGTTACTACAAAATCTCAATAAATATTAAACTCTTTAACATTTTTAATATTTGAAAATATTTACCATCTATTTTAACCTTATGAAATGTTAATTTTTTAATTATTTTTCTGACTTATTATATCATTTTTTTAAATAAAGATTATTGAAAATTAATATTTCATATTATAATCATATTTTAATCCGTAAAGATTATTAGAAAATAATATTTCATATTTAAATCATATATTAATTAATAATGTCATAATTTGAAGTAGTGAGAAAATGGGAAATTAATGAGTGGATCACTTTAATTTTTCTAAATTTATTTTTTCTTTGGTTAGTTAAAGTTATCTTATTATTATTTTTTTTTCAAAAATTTTGTGAGGTTTAAAATAGGCTAAATTACTCCAAGATAAAATTTCATGGTTAAAATTGTCATTGAAAAAGTGGAACTATAACTTCCATCAAAACTAATTAGCAAGTTGTGATAGCTCATAACTTATAGTCGTGAGGGAAGGAAGAGTTAAAGGGTGTGCACATTCAATCTTTCTAGTGAACATATTTTTTTCTTTTCTAGTTAAAGTTCCATCTTGAATCCATTATGGTTTTTCAAAATTATGGTGAGTTTTAAAATAGGTCAAAATCTCTTAAAAATAGAGTTAAGTGGTTAAAATTCCCATCAATAAAGTGAAATTTTAGTTAGAAATGAAGAAAAGAAGAATTAATAAGTGGATGAACTCAATTTTTTAATAATTTATTCTCTGTTCGCAAGTTAAAATCCCACATAACCAATCATTTTTTTCAAAATTCTAATAAATTTTAGTACAACCCAAAATTCTCAAGGGTAAAGTTGTTTGATAAAAATTCTTATCGATAAAGTGGAACTATAACTTCCATCTAAATTATTATTAATAATATTTTTCACAAATAAAATTAAGTTTATTCACTAAGACTAAATATTATATAAAGAAGCAGTCTAGACTTGTTTCCCCCTTTTTTTTTAGAATTGATGATCACGAATTCTAACCTAGTATAATAGAGATGTTGTAATGTCTTATTTTGACTTTGTGAAATTACATAAAACTAAAGATAAAATAAAATAAAATAAAACATAAAATTAATAATTATAATGCATCTCAACAGATTGGATACCTCTCTATGCTTGATAGATCCAGAGTTAGTGCCGTGAAAAACCCTTAAGACACTTGATTTGTGAAAATTGCACAATAATGATTCCAAGAAACAATTGACAAAAAAAAATGCTCCAAAAAAGAAGAAATGTCTACCAATTAGACTACTAATATAAATTTGAGCTCTTGAAATAGTTAGAGAGGTTGTATGGTTTGTAGTCTATTAGATTTGACCAAAAGAGTTTTATTTAGGATTCTAGTAATTAATGTATGTTCTAGTTATAGGATTTACTGTAAATTCTAGTTATAGATTTTCCTACAATTTTTTTTAATAAATATGTTTAATAATAAGATTGATTGTATATTCTAAATATATAAATGTCATATATTTGAATTTTTTTATTTTACCATGTAATAATTTTGATGTATAATTTGTTCAGAATTTATTGTGTTGTTTTTATTATTTTCATAAAAAATAAATAAATGAATGGGAGGACTTTAAAGACAATAGGGAAAGTTATCCACGATATTCTGACAGCTAGCTCTTGGAATAATCTATTTAGGGAAGGGTTTGAGTATTTATTGTGAGGCTTCATCAAAAAAAGGCCGAGCACATCAACCAAATGAAGAAACAATCTGTCTCATAAATTATCTTTAACCTCGTGGACTTTTCTTTCTTTCTTTCTCTAACTAAATTGATTATATATATATTTTTTTTACATTTTACCATTCCTCAAATGAAGTTCATTATTTATTATTTGGGATTAGATTTGAAATTAAAATAATAGATTTTCTGGTTCACGTTATTTCGAGTAATCAGAAAAAGACACATTCTTACACAACGACCTTGTTAACTTCGGGAAATTCCCTGCGGCAGCTTTATTATTAGGATGGTCGTGGGGTTCCATGACGGAAACGTATTGAAAACGATAAGTTGTCACACAAAGTTAACGTTTAGAATAAGTATTATTATTAACAACATAAATTAAAAACGTTGCAACCAAACAAATGTTTAACGCTGCCGCTTTCGAATTCGAAACTTCCCGAAGCGAAGAAACGAATCTCCTATTAGCACCGACCGACGACCGCAGTCGAGCCTTTAAGGAACAAGCCCGGCGTTTAATTTTTTTGCTTGCTGTCCACTCCAACCTATAAGAATCCGCCACGTGACACCACACCGTTCGCGATTCTTAGATTCTGCGCTGTGAAGCGCCTAGGTAACAAGACCAATGCCATCCTCTGGCATTGGTTCAGAGGCGCATCCTGTCAAATAATTACACGATGACGTCATCGCGCCAGAGGCCGGGTGTCGGTTTTCTCCCGCAGGGGGTGGGGGTGGGTGTTTGGCCTGACGCCGTTGACGGAAACCGTCTGCGGGGGGTGGATGTGAGAGAGCGAGGTTCGGAATTTTTAAAAGCAACAGCGGCGTGGGATAAGGAATGAGTTAGCGGCAGTGACGGGCGCCGACGGCTGACTGACGGCGCCTTCCGCGGCACGTCTCGACTACGTTTTCTGTCACAGTCACATGCGGGTCCAGGATTTTATATAGTTTTTATACACATGCATAATTGGGGCCATGCAGGGTTGGAAATTTCAAATCCCGCTCGGCGTCCCTCGTATTATATATTTGGCGAGCACTTTATGAGGCCCCGGCGGGTGGAATTTTTATATTTATGCCGTAGAGTATTGCAATCACACTATTCAGATTTGTAGGGTCGCCCCCCACAGGCCAAGACGAGGGGCGGGGGTTATCCATTTATAATACTTTTTCCTTTTCTCGGGTCGAGACAAAACTTATTGATATAATTTTTATATAGTCTGGGTGGAGACAAATTATTGATACAGAGAAGAAATCTAATTCTAGGTGGAATCTTGGGATGTGGAGGAGGTGGGGGTTCTATATTAAGAATATGTTTGTTGATAAGTGGCGATTGGTGTTTATACCAAACCACCAACTACACCACCCTCCCTTGACACCCCACGTTGCATCTCATGGCCATGGGGAATTAAAAATTGTGTTGCCCACTAATAATATTCATATGTGGCCCCTCTATCTAGGCAAATAAAAAATCACTTACAAGTTGCAGATTGACTTGACCATGTGGATCTTAACTCTGAAATTCTTTCTATCTTTTCTAACCCAAGTGCCATTAAAAAAATTCACCCCCATCAGATCACACTGTACTTGTTGAGATCTCATGGAGCCATTGGGAGGCTCAAAACATTCTGACATTGGAGTGTTCTGTACACATTGGCCACTTATAGACTTTTAAGAAGAAATGGATAATTATGATTGGAATGCATATTATTATGCTTTATGCCTAGAGTTCAACCAAGGGATTGAGTCCAAGAAGAAAAATATATTTATGAATTTATTGATATGCTCACTGCCCCTAAGATTCCCCTGCCAAGTTTTATAATATCCATGTCTTAAACGCCTTGGACTCAGCAGCAGCAGCCCCCCTTCTCTCTTTCTCTTTTTCTTCCCCTACCAAATCATGTTCACGCATTGAAATTGCTACACAAAATCATTGTCCACAGGTCAACACAGAGCCACCACTCTACCTGTGATAAACAATAAAGAAGCCGTGCCTAAAGCAACAGTCATGAGGAAAAAAAGAATTATTTTGATAAGAATGAAGTGAAGAGAATCCAAATCATTTGCACCTTGCACCTTCCATTAAATGTCATGTCGAAATTTAATTATAAAATAAAAACATGTAACTGCAACATGCCATGTTCTCCTCGCATGATCACAGGGTAGCAGGAAAAAGAAAGAAATTCTCACGCCCATCCTACAACAGCATAAATAATATAAATTAAATTATTTGAAGATGATAGAGCTCCTATTCTTCACGGGCCCCTTTCTTTCAAAGATGCTCTCCACAATAATTCGTATTCCATTTTACCATCTGCCCAGGTGCATTTATTGCGGAAATATCAACGATTAATTTGGTTTAAACATTGCATGAGCTTACAATACAAATTATTGAAATGAAATAAGATAGTTTTTAATAATTCCTATAAGATTTTGTAGTTTAAGGGACCATCTAATATCACTTTATTTATATTCAAATTTGTTTCTAAATTAATTCTGCTGTTATAGATTTTGAAAAAAAAAATCGCTGATTTGTGCAACCTTGTTTTTTCAGAAAATTAACTAAAAATATTCACCTTTAAACTAAACAATTCACTAATACATAAACCAATGCATTTTGACTTTTATTTCTACAAATCTTTGTTAATTGTGTCTAATATTTTAGAGACTGTTAGGCTCCTCCTTATACTTTCAGGATTTTAGCCTGAGTACTCTCCTATTATCACTAAAGTGCTTTTGGTTTTCAAAAACCTGAATGATTGCTGCAAACCTTTGTTAAATGGCTCCAATATTTTGGTGGCTGTTAGGCCCCAACTCACTTTTTCGGTACTCTCCCGATTACCCCTCTACTTCGTGTAGGTTTATATGTTCAATTTATTATTTTATTCCTATGAGTGTTAGGAGTGTTATCGTATATTGTTTTTAAATATACCTTTTTAATATTTTAGTGAGATACATTCACTATCTATGAAAAGGTGGGACACATACAATAAACATGTAATCATTTTTAATTGTTAGTAGGTAATTCAACATTCTTCTAGACCATTAATTATTTTTTTTTCCTTTTTTATTTTAGAAAATTTGAATTTCTGTGTGGGATTTTGTGACACTTTATTTTTATTTAATTTAATGTGATTTTTATGTACAGTGTTATATTAATGAGTGTAATTAGATTGCAGATTTTATGATATTTTGGAAATATGATGTATAAAAGTAAAGTTAAACAATTAACTTTCCTCATATCATTTCTAAAATATTCCAAAATCTAATCATATTATAGTAAATCGAAAATTGTTTTGGATAAGTCATAATAAATTGATTTTTAAGGATTATCTTGCTTATTTTTATGGGTTAAAAATAACCAGCCTGTCACTGGATAAATGCGCAGCCGCTAATCCAACTGCAGCATATACAACTGTCCGGCATTTATGGCCCATAGGTAGGCTGGTTATTTGTGGGCATCTTTATGTTTGTGTAAAACTAAACTTGAGTTAGGATTGTTTGACTTTGCTTATGTCATTTCTAAATTATTAGAGAACTTACAATCCACATAAAAATGATTGTGTTATACTAGATTGGAAATGATTTTGGACAAGTCTCATAATAAATGAGTTTTTAAGGATTGTCTTGCTTGTTTTTTTGTTTCTCTAAAATTAAATTTGAGTTAGGATTTATAAAAGTAACTTATAAGGATTGTCTTGTTTTTGTGTTTATGTAAAACTGAACTTGAGTTATGATTTATCAAAGTAACTTATTTTTGAGCTATGAGTTTATGTTGATTTTACATTTAGGCTTCCAAGAAGCATGTATCAAAGTCAATTGACTTTGCTCTATAACACTGAACTTGAGTTAGGATTTATAAAAGTAACTTATGTTTGAGCTATGAGTTTATGTTGATTTTACATTTAGGTTTCCAAGAAGCATGGATCGAGTCAATAATTGACTTTGTTATGTGCCCATTGGATGTGCTAAATATCTAATCAACATAAGGATGGTAGTTGTTGAGCAAAACGATTTACATCACATACTATGTTTGTAGTAAATTATTTAAAATATCTCTATTAAAATATTAAAATTATACCTAGGGAAATACTAAAAAGCAAGAAAGATAGAATCTTCCTAAAAATAATTTCAAAACCCACTTTAGTAGTGTCATATACAATAACCAAAGTCATTATGAAACAATTTATTTACTAGATAGCAAATCAAAGACATTAAAGTGATGCATGCTTTAGATAACTCTAATCCAAAATGGATAACAAATATCCTTGCAATTGATTTAAAGCATAATATTTAAAAAGTGGATAATGTCTTTGCTTTTTTAACTTTTAATATGAAAATATCCACTCAGTGGTGCATGATTTAGATAACTCTTTTCCAAGATCAAAGACATATAATTCTAATTCAAAATGAAGGGCTGATACCCCTTGGATCAATTCAAAAGATACTCCTCTTTCCCAAGATGGAGAGTAGATAATTCTAATTCAAAATGAAAGGCATATACCTCTTGGATCAATTCAAAAGATACTCTAGAGTAAGTAAAAAAATATTTAATAAGTAGAGAATACCTATTTTTTAACCTTTTAATATGACAATATACACTTAGACTACTTTTTTCCAAAATAGAGAATAAATTATTCTAATTCAAAATGGAAGGCAATCAACCCTTGAATCAATTCAAAAGATATCCTAAAATATGTAAAAAGAAAATATTTAATGAGTGGAAAATGTCTTTTTCAGACTTTTTAATAGAAAAGTATCCACTGTATATCAAGAGGTTTGTTTTGCACCCAAAAATATTTAATAAGTGGACAATTCCTTTTTAAGGCTTTTAATAAAATGTATCCACTGTATATGAAGAGGTGGGGCATTTTTTCGCACAACCTTATAACTTTAATGACAACTTTAACTTTTATAACATTTTTTTTGGTACTATAAGAATCCACAGACACTGACATATCATTATAAAAAATAACTTTAACAGAGCAATAACAACCATGACAACAACACTCCATTTTGACCAACCAATAAAACTATCCCTTTACTTTGATTGCTCATGATGAGCATTCACTATTAATAAAAAGATAATGAATATTTAGCATTCTATGTCATCCAAAATCCCTCTTAATCTCTCTACTTCTCTTTACTTTGATTGCTCATGATGAACATTCACCATTAATATGAAAATAATGAAGATTGAACACCTCTTAATATCTCTACTTCTCTTTACTTTGATTACTCATGATGAACATTCACCATTAAAATGAATATAATGAAGATTGAACACTCCATATTTACTTTAATTGCTCATGATAAACATTCACCTTTATAATAATGAAGATTGAACACTCCAGGTCAACCAAGATCCCTCTTAATCTCTTGGAGTCATGGATCCATTATTGCTCTCTTATTTACCATCTAAATTTTGGTAGTTTAACCAAGATCCTTTATTGTTCTCTTATTTACCATGAAAAATTTTGGTAGTTTAACCAAGATCCTCTATTGTTATCTTATTTACCACCTAAATTTTGGTAGTTTATATATAACTCTATATATATATAAAACAGCTCGTACGGTTAAGCCAATGCTTTTGGCTCAAGTAAAATCCTGGTTAGCATTTCCGCCATGTGAACGGAGAGGAACCCGTACAAGGAAAGGGGCCGCCCACATGCACGTAGTCAGCTCTCCCCGTTTTAAATTAATATCATTAAACGTTAATTTACGATAACGTTGGCGATGATCAACCCCTCACATGTATTGGCAGTTGAGTTTAACAGCACACCGCACGTTGGCTTCGAACCACTTTGCTTGAACGTGGTCGGTCCGTTCCGTCCAGAGTTACCGGAAAACGGAGGGAGAGAAAAACCCGACTAGCCCGGGCCGGGCCTGGGCTGGGCTGCTCAACCCTGCCCCACCGAAACGTCGCCAACGTCATTGGATGCCGTCCAGTGAGGATGATGGTCAGGGAGAAATTGAGAATGACCATTCGGCGCTCGGTACGACTTCGTCGCAATTCCCGTCGACCTTGAGAGATACGTCACCTCTCAGACTTTGACGTACGGGACACAGGATTACCATTAGGTTACCCGCGCGGTCAGGTTTTCAAAACTCACGCCGCATGAGTCGTGACCGGCGGACAGCCGGCTATTAACAAAAAGTCAGCTGTTTCATACCGCAAAAGCTAAAAACCCTTGAAGCTTTTGGTCACAAGGTGTAGACGACGGAAATTAAACCCTGAGGGCGCATCACAATCATTTGACGTGAAAGCATAACGGCAGGGCACGTCTCGCCGTTACATTAACTACACTTACATGGGGGTGCAGAGGTAGGGTAGTAAGTAAGTTCCGGTCCACTACTGTAGCTTGTTACTATCACCGTCAGACTACAGTGTTATGTCCAAGATGGAAAATATTCGTGGAGAATAATGCATCTGGCATAAAGTTTTGGCGCCATAAGACGACATTTGTCGCCATAAGACGACATTCTTTTATCGCCGTTGGACGTCGAGTTCACGGGCAAATGTCGTATTACTAGCGTACTGCGGTTTGGCTCGGCTAGCTAAACTTAACCGATGTCCACAACTTGTCAGATTGGATAAAAAGTCTGGCAGATACTTGCCTGAAGAAATAGAAAGATGCATGTCATTGTAGTACAGAAGAGGATGCGAGGCAAATCCTGCAGTAGATTTGTAGAAAATGGGCAGGACATGTTTGAAATAGCTTTATTTAGGTAGCCGTGGTGAAACCGCTAGCGGAACCGCGTCCGAACCAGAGTTCTGGATTGATGGGTTGCAGACAGTGACCAATGATAGGGGGGGGAGGGAGCCGGTGACCAGGTGCGTGTAGCTGCGTAGGCATATCCCGCAACGGCTACCGTGAGCCCGTAGGACGTTGACTATGTTGCAATGAATGGGTGTAGACAAGGGCACGTGGCGGTTGGGTTGTGCCCGTTGCGGGCAACCTCGAGCTCACCGAAGCCCGCCGCGCTTGCCCCAAAAAGCAGCAAAGATGATTAACAAACCCCAAACCTGTGAAGAAAGATTAGCATGATTAGGAAGATGATGATGTCCATGATGATGAGCATCATCATCTGCTGCTCATCATCATCTCCTTATCTTCCTCTGAGCTCATGATATATTTGATGCCAAACAGACACAATACCCATCTCATCTCATCTCAGCTTAAGCTCAGCTCATCTCATCTCATCTAGTCTAGTATCTTCTCGTCGGAGTTAGAATTCGATCAGAGGAGCCACTGAGGCCTTCGCTTTTGCAGAGATATTGGCAGGTGGGATTTAGCTTTTGTCTTAACCCTGCCACTTGGACATTTCCAAACACGGTTCCTGGAGAGGAAATTTATCTGGATTTTGCGAGCCGAACAAGACAAGGCAACGGGGAGAAACAAGGAGAATTGAAGGCCATGCTTATCATGAGCCTGTGTTAATTTTGTCCGTTTCTCTGTGTTGAAGGCGATGGAGGCCATGCTTTTGGCTCTCTGTTACTTGGTCGCTTTTTTGTCCATTTAGACGGGAAGGATATTATATCCCACGGCTCAATCTGGTAAGAGATTTTAAGCGAAAAGAGGAAATTGGAAGCAGAGATGGGAACTGGATGGAGAAGGGCTCGGAGCGCATTAGGGTTAAGTGTTTGTACATCGAGTCCTCGTGCCCTGGACTCTCTGGATTCCGTAAGTCCCAGGACGTCGCAGACGGATAATGGTTCGAGTCCCAGGCTTTTGCCAGAAAGCGTCCCTAGTCCGAGATTACAGCAATTGGAAAATATTGCCATTAACAGCCCCAGGTTGCAGTGCCAAACCGCGCCCAGCCCCAGGCTCCGGTGCCAAACGAGCGCCAGTCCCAGAGTTCAGTCTTCTCTTTCGTCGGTTGTCTCGGGTTCAAGTCCCAGGATGTGTTCTCAGTCTCAGTGCAGCCCGCGGTTGCAATGCAGGACTAGTGCGAGCCCGAGGGTGAGGAATATTGAAAATGTTCCCTTGACTGAAGGTTCGATTCCGTCGTCTCCCCGCTCCAGATTAAGCATGTTGAGGACCGGTATTAGGCTTTCCAGAGTAAGTCTCTAATGCTTTAAAGATTTTCAGTTTCAAGATTCTTGTGATTTGAAAGGTGAATTATAGCGTCTTCTGGCATCTGTATTTCTCTAAATCTGATTGTTTTTGCATTAAAACTTCAAATGCAGTACAGTATCTTGAAAACTTTATAAACTATTTTTGGCATAAAAGGAGCGAGTATCCTCGTTTTGAACAAAATTTCGTTACTGTTTTTTCGCAATCAATCCACTTGTTACCAATCGTAAAAATCCTGTAAAGCAAACTGATTTCACGCTTCTCAGTCGAACAATTCCTGTCCCTAAGTTAACCCTGGAAAAGATCTTAAAAAGTGAGCTGCTTTCAGACTTCATTTCTGTCCCTAAGTTGATCCAGCAAAAATTCTGAAAAAGCGAACTATTTCAGGTTTTATTTGTACAATTCTTGGCGCTAACTTAGTTCTGTGTTTTTTTTCTTGCATTTTTTGTTAAGATCTTTAATTAGAATGCTATATTTTGTTTTTCTTTTGCGAATTCGAATTTTGAACACTGGACATAAAGATGTTCCGTTGTTCTCGGTGATTCAACCAGAAAGACAAAAGCGTGCGTTTTGTAAGAGAGTTTACCTCGTAAACTTGAAATGCCGATCGAGACGAAACCAAGAAAGAAGCAATCTTTGAATCTCGAGAGTTGACTTACTGCTAAGTTCCAACTTCTAGGCTACAGAGTTCAAAATCTGTCAAAATGAAGCTCTCGTACTCCGTTTTGCAAACGCATATTGAAGCACTGCTGGATTTCCATTATCTGATAAAGCTGATGGTTATTATTCTTTCTTGCTTTTTAAAAGCCGTTCTAATGACTCCACGCTTGTTTCTTTTGCAGAGTACCTGTGCAATGTGTTTGCAGACGATGAAGCCTGGACAAGGCCACGCAATATTCACTGCGGAATGTTCTCACGCGTTCCATTTTCCGTGTATTGCTTCAAATGTCAAGCACGGCAACCTGATTTGTCCCGTTTGTCGAGCAAAATGGAAGGAAGTACCGTCTCAAGCGTCGGTGAGTGCAGTCCAGAAGGATGAAAAAGCCGAAAGAGGCTCGGCATTGACCCCGAGAAGCAGCAGGAGAAACGCAACTTCTTCTTCTGAAGCCTCGGAACAAGTTGAATACAGGCGACCAGAAAGAAATTCTGAAGAATCAATTACTCCAAGAGGAACTCGTCAAATTCCTTCTTCTGAGCCCCTTTACGACGATGACGAGCCGCTGGACACAAATCTCAGGGAAAACGGCCGAACATTCAGTACTATTCATGAAGAAGAGGAGGAGTTTGAATTTAAAGGTTTCGTGGTCGAACCCGAACAAACTATGGGGTTAGTGAGCAATAATGCCAAAAACGGTGGCCTAACCAGAAATCTCGAGGTCACTTTACAGCCAGCAGTTGGAGTACTAGCAGCGGGGAAATCGTGCGAGAACTTCACAGTATTACTGCAAGTGAAAGCTCCACCTGCAATCGACAGACAGCAGAAAAACCCGAAGCAGATTTCATCTTCTTTACTGCCGCATCCTAGCTACCGTGCTCCTATTGATCTGGTAACGGTCCTGGATGTAAGCGGCAGCATGTCAGGAACCAAATTACAGCTATTAAAGCGGGCGATGAGGTTAGTAATTTCTTCACTGAGTCCGGCAGACCGGCTCTCGGTCGTCGCATTTTCTTCAACGGCTAAGCGCATGTTTCCCCTTAGGCGTATGGTTCCCAAAGGCCAGAGAGCCGTCCGTCGCGTAATCGACGGCCTCGCCTGCAGCGAGGGCACTAACATCGCCGACGGCTTAAAGAAAGCAGCCAAAATCTTAGAAGATCGGCGGGAACGGAACCCGGTGGCTTCCATCATGCTGCTCTCGGACGGGCAAGACAAGAACAGCATAAGCACGCTACAGAATCGACAAACCCTGCCCGGATCCATCAGACAGAGCACACGCTACGGCCACATTGAGATCCCCGTGCACGCTTTCGGCTTTGGAAATGACCACGACGCGGCCAAGATGCACACCATTTCGGAGGAATCCGGCGGTACATTTTCCTTCATTAAAGCCGAAGCTTCAGTCCAAGACGCCTTCGCCGAGCGCATCGGGGGCTTACTGAGCGTGGTCGCGCAGGACGTGCAGTTGACGCTTTCTTGCTCCTCGGCTCCAGGCGTCGAACTGCAAAACATACACGCTGGAAGCTGCCAGACCAGGGTTTTGGATGATTACGGCACCGTCAAATTGGGGGATCTTTACGCCGAAGAAGACAAAGACATCATCGTCGAGCTAAAAATCCCGGCCGTCAAATATCCAAACCCCATGGCTGTCCTCGGTGTAAAATGCTCCTTCAAGGATCCAGTCTCGCAGCAAACAATGTATGCCAAAGAACAGATTCTGATCATCCCTCGCCCTGACAGCGTCCGTGGATATCCCACGTCCGTCAGCCTCGAGGTCGAGAAGCGCAAGAATAGAGTGCGCACTGAGCAGGCCATCGCCGAGGCTCGAACCCTGGCCGACTCCGGCGACACCAACGGCGCGCAACAGGTCCTCTACAACGCCAAAGCCCTGCTGCAGTGTTCTCCCGTGTCTCGAACCGGAGACGAGTTGAGAAGCGCTGTGGAGGCGGAGATTGCAGAAATTCAGGCCAAAGTGAGGCAAAATTTCACTTACGAGAGGGAGCTGAGATCGGCTGAGATCCCTCGCGAGCGGCAGCCTAGATCGACTAGCAGTAATTATAATGAGCGTCAAAGATCCAGCAACGGTTACAGAAGGATAGATTACGAGCCTACGACGCCCTCAATGCTAGACATCGTCATGCGTTTGCAGACCGATAACGATGAGCCGCTCACTCCCACTTCGGCCTGGAGGGCCGCAGAGAAGCTGGCCAAGGTTGCCATGATGCGCAAATCTTTGAATCGGGTCAGTGATTTGCACGGCTTTGAGAACGCAAGATTTTAATTTTCTCTAACTCATTTGTCCTTTCACTTCTGCTTCCCTTCCCTTCCCTTACCTTGATTGAATGAATGAATGAATGTATGAATAAAAGAAGATATCAAGGCTTGCCAATGTCCGTGGAGATATTGGAAATTCCGTGCTGTATCCCTGTAGACTCATCAAACAACCAACTGCTAGTTTTTCCTTAACTGGACGAATTATTTTTATGGGATTTGTGATTTTTCTATGTTTAGAAAATATTTACAAGAATGTAAGCATTTCAGAGGTAAGTCGCTGCTCCTCCTCCGTTGTAGTAATGTACTGGAGGAGTGACTTGAAGACCTGTAGCCTGTCATCGATGCAGACAAGTAGTGATCAATATGTGATGATATTTACAGTCAAGCCTCACAAAAGCTTGATGGTTTGCTTTTGCATGCTTTCTATTTCTCCCAAATAAAAACGATATGAATTCTAAACTGCTGTTCTGGGACGTATCATGTATTTGTATCAAACACCACTATAACTTCAACCGCTGTAAATATCTCTCTTATCAAGTATCATTCAACTTAAATAAATTTCATAAACAATCCAATCAAATTATTAAACAGAAAAACTTTGATGTCAAACCTCATTTTGGCTGTCAGGTTAAAATGAATTTATTTTATTTTTTTTATATTTATTTCTTTCATTTAGATTGGATGTTTTGGCTGAGGACCAATTTTTTATTTATTTATTTCTTTCATTTAGATTGGATGTTTTGCTGAGAACCAAAACTGTCACAATCATTTACATGAAGCGGAGACATTATTCGGTATCATTGGGACCAATTTTTTTAATCATCATAAGGTGTTACAGTTACAGATGGAAAGTTTTGATATCAGGAAAAGTTATTTCAATATATAATAATTATTATAAAAACCATATAAAAGAAGGCCTGACCGTTTGAGATGGAAAGTTTTGATTATTAAAAAGGAACCTACCAGAAGGTGTTACAGTTTCAGATAAAAAGTTTTGATACTGTAATTTTTTTTTAACCTAATTATCTAAAACCTATGTAAAGAAGTGTTATAATGAGTTAGTTAAAGAAATGCTATTGTCTTCATTACTGAATTATTTTGCTCATATGAAATATCATTTTATATTAAAATGAAAATTTTTCTTATAATATTTAGATAAAATGTTATAAAACTTATTTTAATATTTATGGTTATAAAACTTATTTTAATATTTATAGTTAAAAAAATATGAAATGAGTACACCAAATTGTTCTTGGTTAACAAAATGTTATTTCTTTGGATTATTTCCTCTCATTTCATTTAGTTAATAATAATGATGGGCGATGACCATTCTTTTTGGAAAAATTTAAAAGGTTAAATAAAATATATTTATATTATAAAATAATTTTATTATAATAAATATATATTTATCTTATTTAATAAGTATATAGATAAATTTATGAGAAAAGTATTATAAAGTTTTACAATACAATATTAAACGGTAATGTTAGACAATATTAAAAAGTAATGTTAGACAATATTAAAAGATAATGTTAGGTAAATTAATATTGTTATTGTAGTTACTCAATTATTATGTGAGGAGGATATAATAATAATGACTTTTTTTTTTTTCTTATTGTAAAATATTTTAATGATATAATTATTGACATGTTTATGGCATTTTTTATTTAGTAAATGAAAAAGTTTGGGAAAATAGTATTATACATACTTTTAGTTAAGACAGTATAAAAAAGAAGAAGATTATAATAACTTTTTCATTGTAAATGAAAATCACATTCATTAGGTGCTCTAAACACTATAAAGACAATATAGATGTAGGTGCATTCTATGCCTACAAGAATAAACTCACAAAACTAATATACATGTTTGTTTTAGGTCCTTTAAAACATAATCCTAAATTCAACCTATTTCCCTCTAAGTTTTAAGCTCTTGTCACCCCTATGAAGGAGTTAATGTAATGAATCAATTCCTTATTGGAATTATACCTATGTCATGAAGTCTCTTTATTCCACTTAGAGGGGCTTTAGGCACAACTATCTCCTAAAGGAATAAAGTTCAATATTCACATCTTCTACTTTATCCCTTTAGGAAAGATTGGGATCCCCAATTAGTGCTTATTGTTGCTAATTTAACTCATTATAATCAATCATCTTTTCATTTGGTCTCTTTTTCCTTGAAGGATGATCTTATACATGGAGACAAGTATCTTTTAGATATCATGTACGTAAATAGATCTAACACCAAATTGTTATGTTCTCCTAATTGAATACTTGACTTTATTTATTTATTATTATTGTTTTTTAATTCGAGAATAATTTTATAAAGACATTTAGTAAGGTTTGTCTCAACATAAACACTAGCTTTATGTGCACAATCTCACTTCAATCTCACCATAGCTCTCTCAAGATATGATTTTATGTAGGTATCCAAAGTATTCCCACTGTTAAATATAAAATTGATAAATACTAGAAATGTAATGGCCAAATGGGGAGGAAAAATCAAATTGACATTCTAATAATTGACATAGAGTTAGAATTAAATTATGTAAACCAAGGGTTTATTAAAAGTTTTACTCCTACCAAAAAACATGGACCCTCCTCAAACACTTTCTTATGATTATCATGATTATAGAACTAACCAATACAAAAACCTTTGGAATAATGGAGGACCTCCCAATTGTTTGTCCAAGTTGAGTGGGTCCATTGGTACAAAGCCAATGAAGTAGGTGAATACCCATTAAATATGCAAAAACCACATCGATTTTAAACATTGAATGTAGATGGGGGGATCTTTCATGCTCAGATCTCCACTTTTCTCCTCTTCATCTTTGTCCACTATATGTGCACCAACAAAAGAGGGGATTAATGAGTTAAAGTGGACTATTTTTTTCCTAACCACATCTTTAGAAGACATAGGTTTGGAGGTTGAAGCCCCTGTTATCAATGTATTTTCCACATATGAGTCAGTCTACATGGGCTTCTATATCGTTGACCCTTATGCATAGCTTTGGCCCTTTATTTTGGTCAAATTTCTCTAGTGTTGTGGCCTTAAAACTCTATACATAGTGCGGATTCCCAGTGTTGCGGTGCAATAGCCATGGGTTAAAAGTTCATTTAATAAAAGTTAATAAAGGAAAATAAGACTAAGGTCAAGGGACACTTATTCCAAGTTAAATGTTGGGCAAAATATCCTAGTGTGCATCACTTGTTTTTGTTTATGGCTAAGGGAAATTGGCAAAGGCAATGGCAAAGGCTTTGAAAAGGCAAAGAGCCATTAATTAACATTTTATTTATGAAAATAAAGGAAACCAGGAGAAAGGGAAGTGAAAGGTCACAAGTTGTATGTGAGGAGGAAATTGAAGGAAAATAGAGAAAAAAATGAAGAAATTAGAGGCATTAATAATAAAATGACATTAACGCATCAATTGGTAGCCTTTTGTTAGTTCGGTTTTGGAATTAGTCTTAGAGACGAGAAGAGCAACAAGAGGAGAAGGAAAGCAAACAAGTAAAGGAAGGACAAGGAAAGCAAGGATCAAGCAAAGAAAAGTTGGATTAAGAAGCTTCAACAGGAATACTTGTAGGTAACAAGTTGCATGTATGATTTCCTTGCTGGTTTTGACATGCATGGTATGTGCATGTTGGTATTTGGTTCTTTTGCTATCATTGGCATGGAATTTTCTGGGTTTCGACAGTGGATTTTAGCCTTGCCTTGCCATTTTCATATCATCATGGTATGATGGGACTTTTCTCGGTTTGAGCCTTGGATTGCTAGAAGATTTTGGATTTGGGTGAGGTGGTCTTAGGAAAATTCCCAAAGGCCTAAGAATCCCTTGATCGGTCATGGTGAGATACATGGTAAAGTGTGAGGGTGGAGATGGGAAAATTCCTTAAGGTATCATAGAAGAATTTTTGAGGCATCCAAGCTCGGTTTGGTTTTATGATCTCGACACAGGTTTAGGTGAGATCATGGTATGGTGAGGGTGGAGGTAGTTTAACCCTTGGATTCCCTTGGTTTTTTATGGACTGGTTTATCCCATGAGATCCCACATTCATGCTTGGAATATGGCACGGGGGTGATTTGTTGAAAGAAAGTTTTGGTTCAGCCAACCTATGGTTAGGTGGTACGTGGAAGTCTTGAACCTAGTCGGCTTTCTCTCATGTTTAATAAGAGCTAAGTTTCTCTTGATTTTGATGAGTAAATACTTGTTATTATGTGGCTCTAATGACTATTCTCTCATTGTTATTTATCTGGTTATATGCTGTTTATAAGCATGGTTATTTGAAAGTTCTTATTCATGGATCTTTCCACGGTTTTACTTGCAATTGAATGAATAATGAATGCAAGACCTAATTGATGTTATGACATCTAATGTGAGAAGGTTGTGATCCTTCTTGTTAAACCTCAGATAAGTTTTCATCTTCTTATGTTAAGACTTGCATTCATGACTTGTAGGTTACATGTTTACCAAGTGTTTGACGTAATGTCAGTCCCAATTGGGGAAGGTTAGGTCAAGTCCTGGTTTCAGTTTTGGTTTACTGTTGGCTTGTTGGGTCCTGACCCAGGTTCAAAGGTGATTTAGCCAAACAAATCCTGGTACTACTGGCCCTTTCGACAATAGTCCTTGGAGCATGGACTGAGGTCTCACCTGAAGTAGTATGGGAGGGTGCTAGAACTAGGTTTCCGCACCCTAGAGATGTCTGATGGGTCCAAGTGGTTTGTGGTTCGACCTTACGCGCACGACGCTACACGCACTTACCCGTACCTCGCAGTCTGAGATGCTGCTTTTGCGCAACCCTACTCAGGGGTCGAACAATGTTATTACCTAATTCCTTACTAGTAATCTAATATTAGTTGATTAACTTAGCTTATTTGTATGCCTTCAGTTATACTTAACAATATTCACAGTTCATACAAGTGCGCGCAGTAAATAAACAGTATAATTACAATTCATATCTAATAGATAATAACCCACGAACAGATACACGGAATTCAGATAAATCTTCTCTTTATTATTCTCTTCCTTTGGTTACAAGCTCTATCCTGCCCTGCGCACTCAACTGCAGGGGTCCGCACACTCAACTGCAGACTCTACTAAGCCTCTGCGCTCTCAGCTGCAGAGCCTTTTCCTACTCTACGACACAAGACACATTTACTTCGATTTACTCTCTAAGACATTTCATGCCTATCCTCTATTTGATTCTATTATATGTCTTTACAACTTAGAGCCTCCCTCTATTTAGACAATCCCATGGTACGCGGACCATGGGTAGACCAACATTACAATCAAAACTAGGGCGGACAGCCCTATGACTCTAACATACATTTCTTGCCTGCAATTCATGGAGCTTTACAACAATATCAACTCAAAACTTGGGCTTTGAGCCCCAAAACATGCTGTGGGGAGATTCCATGCGCAACAGGCCCCCAACACAAACATCGTGACTCACCCTCGAGTCACTCTGTCAGCACGACAATCTTGGCGCGGAGTCCCTCCAACTATTCTCGAATGGTACTGATGTCTACAACGCACTTAGTTGCTACTTGCTAAACTTGTTGCATCCGTTCTTCTGAGACCTTTGTGGCCAACGCACTTTCTTGCATCTACGTGTGCATCCCCTGTATGTGCGCAAGCTCCCCTTTGATATTTTCTATGATCGTGAAGGCCTCGTCAATCCATGGTTGAACGTGTGCTTTGAGAACTGCTTCCTTATGGTGTCCCGCATCCACTTGCTCCTTTAATGCTTTGGCCTTTTGCATCCTCACAAGACATTGAGTGAGGGCTACTTTCTACATAGTTCCTCTAACACTGTCATACTGCTGCTGGAGTTCGCACACCTCTGTCTCCAGGCGCTAGATGTTGGGGTCCTCCTGCAAAGTCGTGAGGATCTCAAGTGCCTATTCCAACATGCCAGTATAGTCACGCACTGCACCTCCAATTTCATCCAACCTTGCTACGATAGCGTTAGCGTGTTGTTCTTTGATTTCTAGGGGAGTGGAAGGCTGTGCCTTCAACCACATCTCAGCGATCTGGAGATTCAGCTCCAGCTACACCTTTGTCGTCTCTTCCCTGGCCTCGTGGACTCTAGTTTCCAAACTGTGGATCTGCACTTCTACCAATAGATCTACTATGATGGCCATTGTAGATAGGCTGTATTCTATCACTTGCGAACTTAGGGTCTCAATTATCGCTCGGCTCTCAATGCTCAGTTCTCTGCTCAAGTGCTCAATTCTCAAATGACCAAGTGTTGTTCACTGGTCAGCCCTTTGTGTTTTATAGTGCCTTTTGAATTCGTATTCGACTGTTCCCCCCAATTTCAGGCCATCAATGCTTTCTTGGCGGCAGATTTTCCCAAATATTGCCCATAACTTGCGTCTTAAATGCTTGCCGCCCACTCCATTTGGCCTCAAATCGCACATCCCATCATGAATACTGACCTCAATGGTCACTTCCCAGCCAACCCACATGGCAGCACAACCCTCTGTGTGCAGTTGATGAGCCCCAAAAATGGATAATTATATGGGCTCATTCAACCTCCTAATTCGACTTAATCCGCCATTCTCATTATTTTATTGCATGTTTTTTATTATATTTATGATAATAAAGTGAATTGGGTTAGTCATTATGCCAACAAGTCTAATGGGTGCTTTGTGCAGATTTTTAGTCAATTTTGAGACAAAATCAAAGGTTTTAATAAGCACTTGGCAGCCAAATTTGTGGAAGAACAAGGGAGAGGATTTGTAGGAAGGTGTCCCCTTCATTTATGGGCCCTTACCTCGAATTCTCCACCATCATCTCGGAGTTCAAGGGCCACCAAATCAATTATCACAAGGGTAGCAGAGCAAGTGCTAGTAAAAGTGCTGTTAACTACAAGTTTTGGCAGCCGAGTTCCTAAAGTTTAGGAGGGTTGTTGGGGTCCTCAATTTGTATAAATAAGAGGGCTTAGGGCCTCATTTCAGTTAGTCACTTTGTGGGTAGAAGTTAGCTAGTTTGTAGTTCGATTTTAGTCATTTTTTAGGCAGTAGATTAGCTTTGTATTTCAGCACATTTTCAAGCTTTTCCTTGTGGACTGTTTTTGGAATGTAACTATTCTTTTGATCAATAAAGATGAATCCAGCTTTGCACCAGCTCTAAATCTCTCTTAGGAGGCTGTAGCTCTTGGGGTTGGGCCCATCTCAAGTGCCCAGTACCTCCTTTGTTTACCTTTATGTGTTTTTGCTGCATTCTCAAAATAAAATCTGCTATTTAGATTTAAATCTTATTTTGTTGTTTAGGTTACTTTTGATGATTAAAAAGGACTTCTGATATTCAGATTGAGTTGATAGGTTGTTAACAGGGAAAAGCTTCAAAAAAGGGCCATCAAACACCTCTGATTTCACCTCTCCCTCAGTGGGATCAGGAGCTGGGATCAGGGTGACCTTGCTGCCCACAAAAACACTGACTTTGCTTTGCCATGCAATCACTAGTGTTTGATTTTCATTTGTAGAAGTTGGTTACATGTTCAGATTTTTGCTTGCTTAGTTGCATAAGTTAGTATACATGGTTTCATTGCAGTTTAAACTTCTGTTCATTCTCTTTACTGTCAGCTAGATCAGATTAGGTCAACGTAACTAGGTCTTTGATTTTACAAGTCTTCGTTGGTTCAGTTGGAAAAACAACTTGTAGAGCACCTGTACTGCTTCTCTACCTACCCATACTCCATCAACCCATCTGCTCCATCCCTCAACTCAGCTTCTTGCCTTACGTTTGCCATTTGCTCACATAACCCTAGTTTTTGTGCATCATTGCTTCAGTCCTCCTTGAACAAATCCAGCCATCTACATCTTTCCTCAACTCCATCCACCAAGACCTCGACCACCTCCAACCCTTATCCTACCTTCATACCCACTCCTTCATCTTTCTTCCTCCACCCATTCTCCAAAATGCCATTTCTGAACATCCTGTAGAAAATTACAGAACATCCTGTAGAAATTTCAGAACATCCTGTAGAACCCCTGCAGACTTCCTGTAGAAGCTCACGAACGCGGTTTCTTGATAGCCAAAATTTGTGAAACTCTCTGGAAGGGTGCTAGGGACCCCTTAGGCCCTCTTCAAACCTTCCCAACCTTCTGCAAGCATTTCCTCTCGCCAATCCACCTCTGCACAGTCAAAACCAGTTAAAAGCACATGCATGATAGTTTTAACAACTTATTCAAAAATACAAAAAGATGTTTTATTTTTTTTTTATTTTTTTTTCAGATGTTACTGTAGAAGTAGCTTAGACACATGCATTTTACCTTTCTAGAAGTCAATGGCATCTCTTTCAGTAGCTTGCATCCTCTTTCTTGCATCAGTAGGGCTAGATGGTAAATGTTGGGTTTGTTAGGGTTTACGTTTCCTTTCGGCTTTCTAGTTTCTTTTTGCAAGTAGATTAGCCTTCTTTGAGTTAGCTTTCATCCATCAGTTAAAAAGATTCTTCTAAGAGCTCATAGAAGCTGGCTTAAGCTCCTAGCGGACTTGTGCCAGCTGACCAAGTGACAGCTGTGGCAAGAGCTAGTACTTGTGCATACAAGACCGTCGCTTCCAAGTTTGTTACGAACTACCGGGTTGATAAAATTAAAGAAGAGAGTTCCAGGAGTTGCAGCATTATTGCTACAATACTGGGGCTCACTAGCAGTCGCGGACCTTGTGACGCTCTGATTCTGCGCGCATCCCCAATATCGTGCAGCTTACACGCAGAATAGTTTATAGTCACGTCCTTCCTTTCAACTACCTGGAGCACTAAGACTATCCTTCTTGTAGCTAGTTAGGTGGTTGCACTACCCATGTGGGGCTCCATCCCGTCCTCCACCATGGTTTGTGGAGAATCCCCATCTTTCATTGTGGTGATCGACATCATGCACTCTACTATTTGCAACACACTACCCTGGTCACTACGTTTGGCGATATGTAGTCCAAGCCAAGGCATCAGACTAACCGGGTCACAACGATAGTTCTCCAACTTGTTAGTATGATCGTACGCATGTTGCCTTACCATCCTTTGTTTTTTTTATGAGAAATGATTCCTTTATTTTGTTTTCCAGCTTCTTGACCTCCGCGTCCATCAAAGCACTTTTCTCCCTCATCCGTACCCGACATTTTCAAGTTTGCGAAGTCGAAGGTTTCCTTGTCAGATTTCTTTCTCAAGTCTTAGGTGTTATGTTTCTCGTGGCTGTGTGATTCCTTCATTCCGAGCTTCACGGACTGTCATATCTATGGGCGCTGCTATGTGCAGACTAGGGTTCACTTGCTCCATAGGGATTACAGTCCCTGCTTCATACTTCAGCTTCGAAAGTGCTCGTGCACACAGGGTTTTGCACATGGTCCTATAAGCCCATAGAATTGCTGGTATGCGTAGGTCCCAGTTAGTACGTCTCACCTGGTGGACCGTGTTCAACAAATTGCACACCTTGTCAAAGGCTTCCCGGTGTATGATTTTTGGCGGGCTAGGTCTTATCATACTTTGTCGTTCGTACACTTGTCTTGCGTACTTCTGCTTGTTGTTCCTATTTCTTATTGTGAGAGCGGTGTGCGTTCGTGTGGGTTGCGTACCATACACCTGTACCCACCTAGAAAGTTGGGTGCGCAGGTTGTTTCTTCCATCATGCCCAGCTTCCATCTGCATCTGAGGCTTCCCAAATCGTAGGTGCATCATCTTTTTGCATTTGCGCCAGTCCCCGAAACTTCTCTGATGTGTACCCCACCACCTTGTGGGCATAGTGCACAGTGCCCATTTTAGAGCATCGAACCCCTGTTGTTCTGGCACTTCTCTTTCAAATTTGTTCAGGAATTCCTCCACTGCTATCAACCCGTGATACATAGGCAGATCCCTTACCTCTGTTGTCACACAACGAAGTGATCTTACCATCATGTTGCAGTTGAGTGTGGTTACCTTGTGTAACTGGTTCTGCCATCGTTTTGTTTCCTCATCTGAATCTGATGTGCAGTAGCTTTCACACTCCCACGAAATCCTGCCATCCGCTATAGGATTTACCCAATCCCATTCCCAAGCAGTTATCTTGTATATACAGTTTAGCTCGTCATCGCTCTCATTGTCATGCACTGGCTGTGTGTAGTGTGATCCTTCCACAGGGTCTAAAGGTACCACTACGCGTAGTGACTTTTTCTCAAAAATCATTTTGCGCTTCTTTAGGTTTATCACTCTGTTCATATCAGTGGCCCAATCAATTCCCAGTAGTGTGGGATAGGGATTGTTGTCATCGACAATCTCTATCACTTCGAAATCTGCAAGTGCGCTCGCACCTTCGATGTCTACCGTTATTCCCTGCAATCTTCCCATCAATAGAATCTTCTGCTGGTTCACCATTTGCAATTGAATAGGGGACTATTGCAACGTAGGCCTGCCCATGCACTCCCTGTCTGCTTTGGTAGTACATTCGCATCCAATCCTAGATCCAGAATTACTTGATCCATTTAATACTCCCTGATTTGCACATTCAATCTCATTTCCCTCCCTGTTCACGATGTATGTTTCTCGAGCTTCTAGACTACGCGCAGTTCTCCTACCCAATGCACCTAGTGATAAGTTCCTGCAGTCCCTTCACTGCTTTGCTGTTGCGCAGTGGCTTCATGCATGTCTCCAGAAAGGTAGTGAGCATTGAAGGATCCATCTCCGACTCTAGTTGATCCTTACTATCTGAAGTGGAGGCCTCCGTGAAGCTCTTCTTAGCTTCCATGAATGTCTCCTTTGCCAGCTCCAAATCAAATTCAAGTTCCTTTGTAGGAGCCTTGCAAACCCACGCACTTTCTTCAGGTTGCTTGCCCTTGTCATCTCCTATCGTGATACTGCTTTGGAGCATGATGTTTACATTCAGGTCCTCTTCGTGCAGCACAAACCTCATCATTTACAAATTCTAAGTCAGAGGAGGCTGGAGTATCCATTTATCGTGTAGCCTCGCTATTAGTGTAGGGCAGTCCTCCGTCTCATGATCAAACTGAGTACAATATAAACATGATGCTCTTGTCGGATTTGTACAATCACAGGCATAATGCCTTGGTCCTTCGCAATTGTAACAAATCAGCTGTTCGCGATTCCACCTCGACCTCATCCGCGTCCCTGAAATCTAGTGCACGCCATCCCTACATTTTGATCGAGGGCTTGTGTTTCAGTCTGCACTCTATACGTAGGAGTCTGATCCATCATCAGTTCATGACTTCTGTAGGTGAGCTCATCATGGCCTACTGACCTGTAGAAATTACAGAACAATTATTGGGACGTCTGCGTATACTTCTGTAATAGATGACAATTATTCGTAGCATGTTTTCCTCCTATCTGACAAATCATGCACCATAATGCATGCGCCGCACTCGGTCCTGCTTGTGCCTCTGGTCTTAATGGCATCAACCCTCTTCCCGCCAAGTAGTTCGTGAAGACTGGAAAATGGTCCTTGTCATGCCCTTGGCCTTTGCATTTTATGCACCATACCTCCTCGCGCGCCTCTGGCCGAGTTGTCCTGTCCTGTTTCAAACTCTGCATTTCCAGACACAAATTTTTTAGTTGCGCATGGATTTGTTGGACTCCCAGGCTAGGATCTTGTATTGGGGTCTCGTGTAGTCTCATTGCAATCTCCAAAGCTTTGGCCTAGGTGGATAACTTCTGCTGTGACAGCACCATCCTTAAATGCGGCGTTAGTGACGCTACAAACCATGCGTGGTGCTGTCCATCCATCAAGGTCATGTTGGCTTCATGAATCATACTCTTCAGTCTCTGATCTAGATCCCATGGGGTCTCGCCTGGAAGCATTGCGATTTCCTTAAACCTGATAATCGATTGTGTCTCCGATTTTGGCCTGCTAAATTCCCTGTTCAGCGCAGCCTGGATATCTGCGATCCCCGCGTTTGGATGGTCATTAGAATGCTTAATGTACCATGTCAGTGCATGATCCTGCAACGCGCTTACCAGTGTTGCCTTCTTTATATTGTCATCCATGACTCCTTGTGCTTCCCATACAACTTTTACCACAAACCAAAATTGGTCTGGATCTTCGTTCCCTACTCCTCTGAATACTGACAATTTTATTGCGCTTGCCATATTGAATTGTGGTGGTGGCAGAGGTGGTGTGGGTGGAGATGGGGGTGAAGATGGTGAAACCAGTGGTGGTGTAGGTGGAGGTGGTATGTGTGGAATTCGCTGTCTTATCAGATTGATCGCACTTCTTGGTGAAACTTTCGCGAGCTCTTCCTCGCTTTCTCACCGAGGCAAAATCAAGGGGCTAGTTTCTATTTCTGCGCTACCTTCATTTCTATAGGTCCTCCCACTTCACATAGCCCCAAACATAAATTTATTCACATAACCTACTTTTCACACAATAGCATTTTAATCCAAGTGTTTAAAGATTTAATGTACTTACCTCGTGGTCCTTTAAGGAAGCGTCGTTCCGCCTTGCTATAGCTGACTATCATGTCTACTGTGAACTCGGTGATAAACCCTCCTATAATTCGATTGAGCCAATGGTCCATAGCATGCACAATCTTATCTTCTGATGCTTCTAGTCTGCTGGTGGGCTCCAGTATTGTAGCAATAATGCTACAACTTCTGGGGCTTCCTATCTCTAATTTTATCAACCCGGTAGTTCGTACAAACTTGGAAGCGACGGTGCTGTATGCACAAGTACTAGCTCTTGTCGCAGCTGTCACTTGGTCAGCTGGCACAAGTCCGCTAGGGCTCAAGCCAACTTCTATATGCTCTCAGAAGAAGCTTTCTAACTGATGGACGAAGGCTATCTCAAAGGAAATTAATCTACTTTGCAAAAATGAACTGAAAGCCAACCAAAACATGGAAACCCTAGTAAACCCTAATCTGACTAGCTTAATCTCTATGATGCAATGGTGGGAGTGCAAGTGTCTAAGAATGATGCCGTTACTGCTAGTGATATGAAATACATGAATTTAAACTACTTCCATTGAAAAGAACATTGTTTTTGTATTTTTGCTTAAGTGGTTGGAGTGATTATGATTTTGTTTCTTATTAGGGTTTGGCTGTGCAGAGGTGGTGCGAAGGGAGAGAAAGCTTGGGAAAGGTCAGGAGGGCCAGGAGAGGTCCCAGGGGATCCCTAGCATCAGTCCACAGAAGTCCACAACGTTCAGGTGCTCGGCAACCGAGTTTGCAGGCTCCTACAGGATGTCTGCAGGGGATCCTACAGGAAACTCAGGAATTCTACAGGAAGTCTGCTAACTTCTACAGGATGTTCTACCGTGGGAGTTTTGGGTGATGGTGAAGTGATGGAGCGGTATGGGTGGATAGGTAAGATGGAGATGGAGCTTGTGATGGCTCAGGGGCAGAGAAATAAGATGGAGAAAGAGTGCATGAAGTTGGTTGGTGGATAGAAGGATGGAAGCAACAAAAGGTCAAGAAAATGGAGCTACGTGGGCAATGGAAGAGTTGGAAGGTAAACGAGCTGAACAGAGGTCGAGTAGGTGGCTTTAGGAATGGTTAAGAAGAAAAAGAAGGAAATGGAATGATACTGAGTAGTGTAAATAAAACAAATTGCTTATGTCTTGCACCAAAAACGAGAATCCATTAACCTGTGCTACCTGTGCTATTAAACCAATGAACAGCAATGTATATCGTGAAGGGAAGTCGTGCATGGAGTTGGAATGAAGGAGTATGGCTCAAGATCAGAGTGCATGGATGGATCTATAATTAAAATGAATGTGTTACAGCTTGCATGAAAGTAAAAGACTGCGTTTTTTGGTGGTTGGTACAGACTGCACCCCAATCTCTAAACAGAGATGGCAGTGAAGGCACTATCAACCTTTTCTTGGAGCTCCAATGAATTACAATCCTCCTATTCTAATCTATGCAACTGAAAGCAATTTAACCATAAGCTAATCCTACTCAATCTCATTAAAGAAATCAAATCAGCAGACTGTGTTCTTGAAATACATGTCAAAACAAAGAAACAAAATGCTGAAAAGAAAGGCAAATAATACTACAAAGAAGAGGAGGTCTATTGCTCTCAGTTTGGGCCCTAACCTGAGAGCTATAGCTCCCTTAAAAGCTCAGAATTAGATCCAAATTTGCTTGCCTTTATTCATAATCAAGATTCTAATGTCATGCCAAAACTGGCTTACAAAAACAAACACCGAGCTGTAGCTCGTGCTCAGAAAGTACAATAGTAGTTCAAAAGTTCAAAAAGCTCCTATCAAAGGCTACGACCTTCATATTTATACACAATGAAGATCAAGCTGGCTTCCTCCATTCGTGGAGCTTGGCTGTCCAACTGAAAGTCAAACTGCTGATCCTGTAGAATCCGTTGGCTGCCTTTAAGCTCGGTGGGGAGAGCTGTTGGAGCTCGGAGTTAAGGTGAAAATCACGAGGAAGGTCATCAAGACTGTGGACAACCTCCCTATGAACCCGCAATGTCACCTTTGCTGTCTCCTTGTCTCCATTTGCGTGGTCTTTTGCTCTCTTTAATGCCAAAAACCTGAAATCATCATGTATTAGCCACATAGATATAATGCCTGCCCTTCTTCCTACAAATAACACGAATATACTAAGAAATGAATGCATAAGTGATAAAAGATGAATGGGTGAGCAAGGTAAGTAGGCCAAATGAGCCCAAATTGTACCAAAAATTGGGGCTCATCATCACCCCCCAGCTAAAATATTTGCTCATCCTTGAGCAATTTTTCCCCAGCTCCTTGTCCTTGGCCGAGAACTAGGCTCTGGAATACGCTCTTTCTTCCCTACTCTTGGTGGCTCTGCCTGTTCTGCCCTTGGTGGCGATGAGGGTGCCGCTCCTTCCCTCTTCTATGTTTCCTTGACCTTGAGCCGGGCTTTTGAAGGCGATTGGTCTATCCTTCTTTTCCAAGTGGTTGCTTTTGGGCTCCCCTTCTCGTAGGTGACCGATGTCTTCGAGGCGGACCTCTCACTGGGTGAAGTAGGGGCATCCCCTGTAGTGACTTGGCTGCTGGATGGGGGCTGTGGCTTGCCCGTCTTTATCCTCGAACTTCTTCGAACTCCGGAGTATAGAGGGGTCTCCCTCTTTCTCTTTTCTTTTGGCTTAGGTGGCGTGCTGAGGCTAGCTAGTACAGCTGCTGCCTCCCTTGCTAGAATGTCCGCCTTCTTCTCCTTGGGTTTCACCTTTTCAGGGCTTCCTGTAGAAGACCCTGTTTTAGCCAATTTCGGGCTTCCTGTAGAAGACCCTTTTTCGGTTTTCGGGCTTCCTGTAGAAGCCTGTTTCTGCTTTCCTGTAGACACAGGTGTCGCCACCTTGGCTTGCTTTGCTGCATGGGTTTTGCTTTTTGGTTTGGTTGCGAGTGCTGATGAGGTACTTGGGCTGATGTGGACCATCTCAGCTTTGTCCGTTCTGCTCTGCAACCTCTTTTCTCTTGCTGACAAGATGGGTGTGTCACCGTTTTCTTTGTCATCCTTTTTCTCATGCTTCTTCTTTTGTTCTTTCTTCTGCACTGTGGTCGGGGTCTTCTGGCCTGTTTCCTTCTTTCCCTCGGCCACTGATTCTTTTTCCTCACTGCTGGAAGAACCCGTTTCTTCAGTCAACATCCTTATATCTCCATCTCTTGTCAAATTCCTGAATGATTCCCATGAGAGGGGAACCTTATATGAATGAAGCGCATCCTCCACAAGAAGTTTGATTAACCCATGGTGGGCTACCTGATCTGGTATGCCTTCTTTTAGCTTTGTGGCACACTCAATTAGAGACTGTAGCAGGAAATAAGGAATGCTCAGTTTATTTTCTACAGGAAGATCAATCTGGTGTCTCAATTCAGTGAGCAACCTGAAGTGATACGCGTACACGATGCTAAAATGGCCTTCACAGGTTATATACTTCATGATTTGCAGGCTAACTTCATTCCATGGTGGTAGCAAGCTGGTTCTTCACACCCCACTTTTGTCCTCCGTGAATTCCTCCTCAGGTGGAAAGAATTCTTTCTTTGCCTGCTGGCTCAACTTCCTTTCTTCCTTATCCCATGGCAAACCCATTGGAAGTTCAGTAATTCGACTGATATACTGCGGGGTGAGCTTGAGGCTTAGGCCCCTAAAGTTCACGGTGGCCAGCGTTTTGGATTTCGGCCTCAAGGCTTGTAAAAATTCTTCTGCCACTTCGTCGTCATGACCCTGCAACTTGTCACAAAAGGATATCCATTGTGCCCGTGTGAAGAGCTCTACCACCTCCGGGTTTTCTCTTAATTTTGATGAATCAGTGGGTTCCCGTCTAATAAACCCACCCGGCATGATAAAACAGTTTCCTTAACCAGAGGTGGTGATTGTGGAAGAAATTTGGTCTACTGAGACAGAGCGTAGAATTACGCTTTTGTCATGCACATAATCCACAAAACTTATCCCTGAGGAACTTGACACAGTTTAATTACCCTGACATCCTGTAGAATGACAGTATAGGCACAACATACAACAATTTCACCACTTTTCTATGACCAGACTGTGGACGACGATTTTGCCACCTTTAAAAACCAGTTGCATGAAGAGTTCAGGGTTACCTTTTTAATCTGCCACCTTTTTACGTGAGGCACCCGCCTTCCTGTAGAAACTGCGTTCCTCTAGAAACAACGTTCCTGTAGGAGCAGCGCGCGATTTTCGGGAAAGACTGCAATTGGTCTGCGCTCTGGGTGTGCTTCACAAGCGTTCTGATAGCCAAGGGCTCGGCGTATCGAACTGCAGAAAGATCAGGATAGCCACTCGAGTTCAAAACGGTGGTTGATAAATGCATGAGTGCAATCTAGCCGATTAGATTTTGAATCGGCGGAGTCCGTGGCACGGGGGGTGAGCTGTCCCCGCCGGACCGTTGGGCGACATCATCCCATCATTCAACTGTGCGTTCACTTGCTGTCGCATCAATTCCCGCAGATCTGCCGCCGCCTCTTCTGTTAAACTCGTTTTTTTTCCGAGGGGATTGCTTTCACGTGCGTGCTGCCCATTCTTTTTGTCATGGCCGCCACCCAAACATCCAACTAGACCATTAACTGGCCGACGTGGCCGGCCAAATGGCCATACGGCCGCTCAACCCATTCACCTTTATACTTTGCAATCAATTCAAAGTAAAATTCATGCAATCTGATGGAAGGAAGGGTCGAGACACTTACCTGCGCGGCTGCACACGATGTTTCGGTTTTTTGGACGATGATGAGTGGATCTACCTGCTGCTGGCGAACTTACACAGGCCCGGAGGTCCATGTTTACAGGCTATCGACGATGGATTGGATGCTTTGGTTGCATGCGCCCGCGTTTCATTGCATATGGCCGGCGCTGTGAATGGTATCCACTCTAGCGGGCTTAACTGTTACATGACTCTCACGGGATGTCTTGTAACAGTTCTTCCTCCTTGGGTGCATGCTGCACGACGAAGGATCTGACCTCACGATCACTCTCCCGGAGCTTCTGGATGACTGGGATGAATATGGTGTGAGATCTCCAGCGTTTTTTTCATTTAAAATTTGCTTTTTCTTGAGAACTCATCGATCTGCTTTGCTGGTGCAGGTAACTTTGTTGCATGTCGACAAGGATGGTGGAACAAGATAACAGTAATGTGCAAGGGTGGCAACAGTGGCTTGCATGCGTCCAAACCGATCCTTAGCCGTTAGATCTCCTCATGAAATGAATTCTGGGCCGTTCTGAGCTTCTACAGGAAGTTTCCTGTAGAAATACAGAGCTTCCTGTAGAAAGGCTGCGTTTCCTGTAGAGAGTCTGCACCTTTCCTGTAGAAAATCTGCATCCTCCTGTAGAAAATCTGCGTCTTCCTGTAGAAGACTCAAGCTGTAATAAAATTGCACATACCTTTGAGAAAATGAGTATTCTTGGAGGAGGTGCTGGTGAGGTGTCCTGACTGCATGATAAGGACCCTTGGCTTTGAGTTGAGAGGCTCCCTCTCCTCCATAGAACACCTGCAACCTGCATGCAATTTTACATAATGAATCTGCTGACCTTGTTTTTTTTTCTTTTTTTTTTTCTCTTTTTTTTTCTTTGAAAGATAACAGGGGCGCCTCATTGAGGTTTTCACCCTTGCCATCTGCCTTAAGCGCCTCAAAGAGGTTTTCACTCAAGGATCTTTTTCCAATCTCTCTTTTTTTTTTGAAAGACAATAGGGGCGCCTCAATGAGGTTTTCACCCTACCACCTGCCTTGGGCGCCTCAGAAAGGTTTTCACCCAAGGATCTTTATTATATATATATATATATATTTTAGATTCTTCAGGGTATGCCCAAAGCAGAGGCAGAACCCTTCTCTATGACCAACACTGCCTTCTCCATAGTTTTGATGAACTCTTGTCTTGAGAGAGGCTTCCTGTAGATCTTCAATCGATGCCCATTGACAAGCATGGGGATGGCTTCCTCATCAATGGTATGAATAAGAACAGATCCATTGTCATGACATTTTTCCACTGAATATGGCCCTAGCCATCTGGTTCTCAGCTTCCCCTTGAAATCTTTGTATCTGGAGTCATACAACAAAGCCCAATCTCCTGGCTGAAATTGCTTGCCATGGAGATGTTGGTCATGCCACACCTTTCTCTGAAGTTGAACCACTTCTGAGTGAAGGAGGGCCTGCATTCGGTGCTCATCCAGTCCATTCAGCTGCAATAACCTTTCTTGTTGTGCATGGCTGAGATCTAGGTCCAGCTGAGCTGCCATCCTCAACGTGTTGTATTCAAATTCAATGGACAGCAAAGCTTTCTTCCCATAGACCAGCTCATAAGGTGTGAAGCCGGTGGTGGTCTTCCAAGTGGTGTTGTAAGCCCATGTGGCTTCAACCAGGCGATCTACCCAGTCCTTTCTGCTGCTGCTCACCACCTTAGTTAAGATCCCTTCTAATGCTCTATTGGTGACTTCCACCTGCCCATTTGCTTGAGGGTGATAGGGGGTGGAAGTCCTATGCTTGATCTTGTGATGAGCTAGTAGATCTTCAACCAGGTTGGAGGTGAAGTGGCTCCCTTGATTGGTGACCAGCTCTCTTGGATAGCCAAACTTGTAGAAGATGTTTTCTCTTAGGAACTCGGCCACCTTTTCTTCTGTTGCTGCTTTGATTGCTTTGGTCTCTGCCCACTTTGTCAGGTAGTCAGTGCACACAATGATGTAAGACATTTGCCTCGAAGGAGGGTTGATTGGGCCCACAAAGTCCATACCCCACTTCTCAAATGGCTCAAGAGTCACCTGAGGTTGGAGAGGCATCTCATCCCTTTGGGTCGGTTTCCCCATTCTTTGGCATTGGTCACACTGGCTAACATATCTTCTGACATCTTGATGCAGTGTGGGCCAATAGTAGCCTGCCTGCAGGATTTTGAAGGCAGTTCTCTTTGCTGCAAAATGTCCTCCACAAGGCCCATGATGATAGGTGAGGAGGATATCAAAGACTTCCTCCTCCCTTACACAACGCCTTAAGATTTGATCGGGGCCAAGCTTGAACAGATTGCCCCCGATCCAAGTAAATGAGGCATTTTTTCTGATGATTCTGCTCTTCTCTCTTGAAGATAGGTGCGGAGGGAACTGTGCTGAAACAAGGTAGTTTGCTATATCAGCAAACCATGGAGAGAGTGCTGAGATAGAAAACAGATGTTCATCAGGCATCTGGTCATCCACCGTTCCATCCTCATCTGCAGACAAATCCAATCTAGATAAAAAGTCAGCAACAACATTTTCTTTACCTGGTTTGTCAACAATGGTCAAATCAAACTGCTGCAACAAAAGTAACCATCTAATAATACGAGCATTCACATCTGGTTTATTCATTAAATATCTAATGGCAGCATGGTCTATATGTACAAATGTTTGATAGCCAGTGATATAGTGTCGGAACTTGTTCAGTGCATGGACCACAGCCAAGAATTCTTTCTCGGTTACAGTGTAATTCAGCTCAGCTTTGGACAAGTTTTTGCTAACAAAGTAAATGGCATATGGAAGTTTTTGCTCAACTTGTCCTAAAGCTACACCTATGGCTTTGTTCGAGGCATCAGTGTGGATGTGGAAAGGTAGGGCCCAGTTTGGACCTCTCAGGATTGGGGCTGACACCAACTTGTCCTTCAATTCATTCAAAGCCCTCTGACAATCGTCAGTCCATTTAAACTCCACATCTTTTGCCAACAGGCCAAACAATGGCGAGGCTAGTTTGCTGAAGTCTTTAATGAATCTCCGGTAATATCCTGCTAATCCTAAGAAACTCCGAACATCCCTTACCTTTTGAGGAGGTGGAACCTTCTTGATGAGAGCAATTTTGTTAGGATCCACCTGTAACCCTTGGCAAGAAATGGTATGGCCTAGCACGGTCCCTTCAATCATTAGGAATTCACATTTTTCAGGACTAAGGGACAAGTTCATCTCAATGCATTTGGTTAGGACTTTTCCCAGATTGGACACTGCTTCCTGGAAGTTGGCCCCATAAGGAGTAAAGTCATCCATATAGATTTCCACTGCATCATGGACCAACTCCGAGAAGATGCTTAAGACAGCTCTCTGGAAGGTAGCAGGAGCATTGCATAGCCCAAAGGGAAGGACTCGGTAGGCAAAGGTACCCCAAGGGCAAGTGAAGGTGGTCTTATCTTGGTCTTTCGGGCTGATTTGAATCTGGTTGTACCCGCTAAACCCATCCAGGAAAGAGAAGAACTTCTTTCCTGCCAGTCCATCCAACACCTGATCTATGAAAGGTAGAGGGAAATGGTCTTTCTTGGTAGCTTTGTTCAGTTCTCGGTTGTCCACACAGATTCTCCACTTCCCATTCTTCTTGGGAACCAACACCAGAGGGGACACCCATTCACTATCTGAGATGGGGTAAATGAATCCGGCATCCAACAGTTTTTGTAGTTCTTCCTTGACAATGTCCTTAAGGGCTGGATTCATTCTCCTCTGGGGTTGCCTAACCGGTTTACAACCCTCTTTGATGTATATGTGATGGGTACAGACCGAGGGATGGACTCCTTTCATCTCCTTATAGCTCCAAGCAAAAGCATCTAGGTGGCTGGCCAACAGGCTACACAGCTCCTTTTCCTGGGAAGGAGACATGGAGGAGCTGATCTTTAACGTTCTCTCAGGGCCAAACTCCACATTCTTGACTCTGGGAGTGACAGGGTTGGTTGTACAAAGATCCACTAAGGTGCTAGCTTGGGCATCCTCCACCAATTTCTCTAAGGATAGTGCACTGGAAGGTGGATTCTGGATCAAGGTCTCGATCAAGTCATCCTCGGTTGGGGGGTCTCTTCTAGTGGTATCTAGGGTGCACAGAGGTGTTGAGCACACCTCGTCTTCCTCTCCTTCCTCCAACCAGAGTGGTAAGTCATGCTCTAAGGAGGGTTGGGCAGGAGGGTATAGGACTAGCTGCTTGGACATAGGACCATTTTTTATGGTCATATTTCCTGCACGGCAACTTATGTAAGCATCTGCAGTGGCTAACCAAGGCCTTCCCAAAATGAGAGGATATCCAGTAAGCTTTGCCTTGGGTTGCAGAACCAAGAAATCTGCAGGGTATTCCCAAGAGTCGATAGAGACCAAGACATCCTCCACAATCCCTTCGGGAGTCACAGTGGAGCGATCTGCTAATTGCAGTAATGTCGAGGTCTTCCTCAAGGAACCCTGAAGATTGAGTTTGAGCATGGTATCCCTGGTCATTACGTTAATGGCAGCCCCCAGATCAATCAAGGTGTGTGGTATGATGGTGCCATTGATGTGGACATCTACTACAGGACTTCCAGGATCTAGGTACTTTGGGCAGATGACTTGTCCTAACATAAGGTCAGACAGTTGTCCTATGACATTGATGGTTGAGGCATCTTTCTTCCGCCTGCCTGGGTGTTTGAAACACTTTTCCTTAACCAGTTTGTTGTATATTGGCACATCCTTGATGGCTTGGAGAAGTGGTATTTTCACACACAACTGCTTGAGCTCTCTTAGAAGCTCATCCTCCTCTGGGTTGGGTTGTGTGGTGGCTGTTAGTCTCTCAGGAAAGGGTGGAATAGCCTTTGGTTCACTTTCCTGTTTATCTTCCTCATCCTCTGGGGGAGGAGGTTGGCGATCTGGTAGAGTCTTTCCAAATCGAAGATTGATCTCCTGGATCTCCACAACATAGGTAGGGCATGAGGTTTCCCCAATGTATACCTGCTGGGCCTGTCTATTGTTGGGGTTTGGGTTCGGTTGAGCAGGCATTTGAGGTTGCCTTGGAGGAGCAGGAGGTAATGGCTGAGGTTGAACTGGTGGTGGAGGCAAAATGGCGGGAGAAGTATTGTACTGGGGCCTCCACCCCGACTGAGGTGCATGTGAATGATATGAATGAGAAGTAGGTTGAGTAGGGTACTGAGGTGGATAAGACCATGGAGGAGGCATGGACCAGGAAGGATGAGCAGGGGGACCCCAGGAAGGCATATGAGTCGATTGGTTGGGGCTGTAATAAGCTTGAGGTGCCCCTTGCATTCCCTGCTGATAAGGTCTAGATCCTTGTGGCCTCCTTTGGTTGATGAAATAGAGAGGTTCAGTGGGGGCTTCTGTCCCTTGGTACATGGCTTTAAACCTAGGTAAGGTTGGACACTGATTTGTGGGATGGTCCTCCTCACAAACGAAACATACTTCAACCGAATGTAATGGGCATTCGTTCTTAGGGTGTCTCCTTGTGCACCTAGGGCAGAAGACAGCCAAGGCTCTCTCAGCTTCTTCTTTCTTCTGTTGGATCCTGAATGTGTCCAGCTACATGGCAATGGTCTGTCTCACCTCACTCTTAAGATCTTCTAATTGATTTGCAAGCTCATGTTTGGAGAAAGGGACACTAGTTGAGAGGTGGTTTCCTCTACCTCGTTTCCGTGCTGCCCTGGAGTGGTTTCTAAACAGAGTCTTGATGTCCTCATAAGGCAGTTGGTAAATGTCCCCCCCAGCTAACATGTGAAGGGTATCTAAGAGGTCTTCAGGGACTCCTCGGAGAAGGACCAACTTGAGGGATTCAGGGTCAAGTGTGCACCTGGCCCGCTTATAGCTAAGTTGGAACCTCTCCTCATAATCCTCTAAGGACTCATCATTTCCCATGGTCATCCGAAAGATTTCTCCCTTGGTTTCCTTGGACCTACAGTAATTCCGGTACTTGGTATTGAAAGCTTGCTGCATCTGAGCCCAAGTAGTGATACTATTCCCAGGTAAGCCCATGAACCAGCGTAATGCTGCATCCTTAAGAGTTGAAGGGAAGAGTTTCAGCTTTTGCTCATCTTCAGTATAGTCATAGGTTCTACAAAGGACAGCAAACTCAAACAGGAAGGTATCAGGATCTTCAGTAGTCAGTCCATGGAAGTGAGGTAAAGCAGAGGGGCTAATGTTCTTCATTTTCATCTCTCCATTGGTCTCTCGGATGGGGAAGGCACCTTCTATTCTCTCATCTTCTCTTCTATTGTCAGCCATAGCTTCAGATGGGATGGTTTCTAATTCTTCTTCTACTATAGGATCTTCGTATATCTCAGGAGGTTCACCTATAGGTTCTTCTGGATCACTGTCACCGAAGAAGAGAGAAGGGTGACTCAGTGATGTGGTGGGGGTGTTGGGTAAGAATTTGCCTGTTTTATCTCGATTCCTACGAGGCATGAAATGGAAATACTTTTTTGATTGCTTTTGTTTTTCTGTGGTACCTGCAAAACTGAAACAGATTGATCTACAACTAACTATAAAGATGCAGAATTAAACTGAAAGCAGGAAAGAACTAATCTACTTTGCTCAAATGAAATTGCAGGAATGGAAACACTAATCTACGCTTGCAGAAATGAAATGCTAATCTATGAAAGCAGGAAATGATAATCTATAAAAGCAGGAAATGTCTATGCTACTTTTGCAGAATGGAATGAAATAAACTACTTAGCAGAAGGCAAGAGTAAGAAAATAGAAGAAAAGCAACAATTACTAATACTCTGACGCTTCCCCGACAACGATGCCAAAAAGATGGTGGGCTCCAGTATTGTAGCAATAATGCTACAACTCCTGGGGCTTCCTATCTCTAATTTTATCAACCCGGTAGTTCGTACAAACTTGGAAGCGACGGTGCTGTATGCACAAGTACTAGCTCTTGTCGCAGCTGTCACTTGGTCAGCTGGCACAAGTCCGCTAGGGCTCAAGCCAACTTCTATATGCTCTCAGAAGAAGCTTTCTAACTGATGGACGAAGGCTATCTCAAAGGAAATTAATCTACTTTTCAAAAATGAACTGAAATCCAACCAAAACATGGAAACCCTAGTAAACCCTAATCTGACTAGCTTAATATCTATGATGCAATGGTGGGAGTGCAAGTGTCTAAGAATGATGCCATTACTACTAGTGATATGAAATACATGAATTTAAACTACTTCCATTGAAAAGAACATTGTTTTTGTATTTTTGCTTAAGTGGTTGGAGTGATTATGATTTTGTTTCTTATTAGGGTTTGGCTGTGCAGAGGTGGTGCGAAGGGAGAGAAAGCTTGGGAAAGGTCAGGAGGGCCAGGAGAGGTCCCAGGGGATCCCTAGCATCAGTCCACAGAAGTCCACAACGTTCAGGTGCTCGGCAACCAAGTTTGCAGGCTCCTACAGGATGTCTGCAGGGGATCCTACAGGAAACTCAGGAATTCTACAGGAAGTCTGCTAACTTCTACAGGATGTTTTACCGTGGGAGTTTTGGGTGATGGTGAAGTGATGGAGCGGTATGGGTGGATAGGTAAGATGGAGATAGAGCTTGTGATGGTTCAGGGGCGGAGAAATAAGATGGAGAAAGAGTGCACGAAGTTGGTTGGTGGATAGAAGGATGGAAGCAACGAAAGGTCAAGAAAATGGAGCTACGTGGGCAATGGAAGAGTTGGAAGGTAAACGAGCTGAACAGAGGTCGAGTAGGTGGCTTTAGGCGTGGTTAAGAAGAAGAAGAAGGAAATGGAATGATACTGAGCAGTGTAAATAAAACAAATTTCTTATGTCTTGCACCAAAAACGAGAATCCATTAACCTGTGCTACCTGTGCTATTAAACCAATGAACAACAATGTAAATCGTGAAGGGAAGTCATGCATGGAGTTGGAATGAAGGAGTATGGCTCAAGATCAGAGTGCATGGATGGATCTATAATTAAAATGACTGTGTTGCAGCTTGCATGAAAGTAAAAGACTGCGTTTTTTGGTGGTTGGTACAGACTGCACCCCAATCTCTAAACAGAGATGGCAGTGAAGGCACTATCAACCTTTTCTTGGAGCTCCAATGAATTACAATCCTCCTATTCTAATCTAAGCAACTGAAAGCGATTTAACCATAAGCTAATCCTACTCAATCTCATTAAAGAAATCAAATCAGCAGACTGTGTTCTTGAAATACATGTCAAAACAAAGAAACAAAATGCTGAAAAGAAAGGCAAATAACACTACAAAGAAGAGGAGGTCTATTGCTCTCAGTTTGGGCCCTAACCTGAGAGCTATAGCTCCCTTAAAAGCTCAGAATTAGATCCAAATCTACTTGCCTTTATTCATAATCAAGAGTCTAATGTCATGCCAAAACTAGCTTACAAAAACAAACACCGAGCTGTAGCTCGTGCTCAGAAGTTACAATAGTAGTTCAAAAGTTCAAAAAGCTCCTATCAAAGGCTATGGCCTTCATATTTATACACAATGAAGATCAAGCTGGCTTCCTCCATTCGTGGAGCTTGGCTGTCCAACTGAAAGTCAAACTGCTGATACTGTAGAATCCGTTGGCTGCCTTTAAGCTCGGTGGGGAGAGCTGTTGGAGCTCGGAGTTAAGGTGAAAATCACGAGGAAGGTCATCAAGACTGTGTACAACCTCCCTATGAACCCGCAATGTCACCTTTGTTGTCTCCTTGTCTCCATTTACGTGGTCTTTTGCTCTCTTTAATGCCAAAAACCTGAAATCATCATGTATTAGCCACATAGATATAATGCCTGCCCTTCTTCCTACAAATAACACGAATATACTAAGAAATGAATGCATAAGTGATAAAAGATGAATGGTTGAGCAAGGTAAGTAGGCCAAATGAGCCCAAATTGTACCAAAAATTGGGGCTCATCATCTGCGCACCAATTCTGGAGTCCACACCATCGGTTTCTTAAGCCTACACCTTTTCTGGCTGTCTGCTAGCTTCGCGGTCCACTCATACAACTCAGAGGGGAAGGATGCAAAGAAAATTTCATGGATTTTCGTATATAAGTAGCGCTCTAACCACTGTTCCTTTGATACTTGCGGATTCTTGTTTTCCTGCGTCGCGAACTCGTGAATCTTTCTATCCAACCACCCTTCAATCTCTTTCTTCGTCAGATTCTAGTGACACGACATTAAACATCCCTTATGTAGATCTCGGTCCTAGTGCTGGGACCATTTGTTGGCTTGTTGGGGCCTGACCCAGGTTTGGAGGTGATTTACCCAAAAAAATCCTGGTACTATTGGCCCTTTTGGCAATAGTCCACGAAACGTGGACTGAGGTCTCACTCGAAGTAGTATGGGAGGGTGCCAGAACCAGGTTTCCACACCCTGGAGATGTATGATGGGTTCAAGTGGTTTGCAGTTTGACCCTGTGTGCACGTCGCTATGTGCACTTACCCATACCTCGCAGCCTGAGATGTTGCCTTTGCGCAACCCTACTCAGGGGTCGAACAGTGTTATTACCCAATTCCTTACTAGTAATATAATATTAGTTAATTAACATAGCTTATCTGTATGGCTTCAGTTATACTTAACAATATTCACAGTTCATACAAGTGTGCACAGTAAATAAACAGTATAATTTTAATTCATATCCAACAGATAATAACCCACAAACAGATACATGGAATTCAGATAAATCTTCTCTTTATTATTCTCTTCCTTCGGTTACAGACTCTATTTTACCCTGCGCACTCAGCTGCAGGGGCTGTGCACTCAGCTGCAGACTCTACTAGGCCTCTACACACTCAGCTGCAGAGCCTTTTCCTACTCTACGACACAAGACACACTTCACACTTCAACTTACTCTCTAAGACCTTTCATACCTATCCTCTATTCGATTCTATTAGATGTCTTTACAACTTAGAGCCTTGCTGGGTAGGCCGACATTACATTCAAAACTAGGGCGAACAACCCTATGAACCTAACATACATTTAACGCCTACAATTCGTGGAGCTTTACAACAATATCAACTCAAAACTTTGGCTTTGAGCCCCAAAACATGGCGTGGGGGGATTCCATGCCCAACATTTACAAGCATTGTTTCTATGTCATCTATCATATTTGGAAGTTTCATTGAGTTCTGGGCAGAAGCTTGAGTCCTAGCCCTGAAAAAGTGGCTCAGAATTCAGGGTTGCTGGCATAGAACTGAGCAGAAAAGTCCACAGTTGCATGGAGGCAGGCTTATCGGTGCGACTGGAGGGCCATATTTGTTGGCATTCCTTGGAAAGGGAGCGACTAGGGGTTTTAGTTAGTGAAAAAGAGTCATCTTTGGGCATGGACATCTGGAGGGGTTGGGTTGCTCATAAAGGTCCTATAGCACCTAAGGGAAGTTAGTGAGGTATTAAGTGGTCGACTCCATTTCCTTAAGTTTATTTAGGAGATTGAGTCTTATCATAGTGACCCTAAGCTCATGTTTACCCTGGGCAAACTGGTGAAAGTGGGTAAATGTGGGAGGTGGCGTTATAGGGTGGTATTAGAGCGGGTTGCTCTCTCTTTGGGTAAAGTTTGATGTTGTCAAGGTTATGGTTGTCATGCATGGGGTCATGGTGTATAGTTGGTATGGACATGCATGATGTCATTATGTTATTATGTTGCTATGATGTTGATGTGTTGATATGATTATATGGATATGCTTATGCTTATAAATGTACATGCTAATGTGGACTGATCTTGCAGAAGAGATAAACCTCCCTTGAACATCATTGAGGTATGGATTTGATTTTGGTATCTATTTGGTTTATCTCACACGATACACTTGCAGGAAGAAGAGAATCAAAGATGAAGAGGAAAATGGTAGGCTACAGTTCCCTTGACTCTCCCTACAGATCAGTTGGGCAGCAAGGAGAAGAGTATTCTTCTGGTATAGCAGATACATTGAGGAGCTTGAGGGAAGAGATCAGATGTTGCAAATCAAACAATGACAGGTTGGTTGAGGCACAAGAAATACTTGCGAGGGTTCAAGAGAAACAGGTATAAGTTAATGCAACGATCCTTCATATCTTATTAGAGTTGCAGAAACAGGGATAGATGAGAATCAGTCAAGAAGAGGAAGAGAAAACTAATGTTGCCTATGGCAACACATCTCAATCCATATATAGGTTGGATAGAGGGGATACATTTAGAGGTGGCAGATCATTGGATACACCTGACAGGAGGACTGATATGTATGGGCATCATTCTAGTTCCTCATCTAGGAGACATCATCACAGTCATCACCATCATCATCCTTATAGGAGGGGTGAATACTTACCTAAGGAGTTCAAGAAAGTCAAGTTGCCTACATTTGATGGAGAGATGAAGAAGGAAGAAGATGCAGAGGCATGGATGCCTTGGATAAAGAAATTAATCAGATTGCACAATTTTTCAGAGAACATGAAAGTTAAGATAACCACCTTTAATCTCAAAGTGAAAGAATATATTTGGTGGGAAGATGTGAAGAATTTCAAGGCCATTCATGAAGACGAGTTGATTTGGGATGAGTTTGAGATACTCTTCAAGAAGAAGTACTTGTTAGAGAGGTACTATGATGACAGAGCTAAGGAGTTTTATGAGTTGTAGATGGGTTCTATGATAGATGATGAGTACACTAGCAAGTTCTTGGAGTTGTTGAGGTATGTGCCTTATCTCAAGGATGAGAAGGCTAAGATCCAGAGATTCATCAGTGGGCTGCCAACAACATATAGAGACCAGATTGAGTTTGATGAGCCTAGATCATTGGAGGAAGCCATCAAGAAGCTAGAGCATTGTTATGAGAAGTCAAAGTGCAAAGCTGAGCCTAAACATGACTTGAAAGGAAATAAGAAAGTTAAAGGGAAGTAGCCACTGAAGCGGGGAAGACCTCAATATGCAGGTGAGAAAGAAAATGTGGTTCCTTATAGGAAGTTCAACATAGTTGTGAAGGGGCATGGGTCGCAGCCTGAAGAGAAGTAGATTAGAGGTGATAGTAGAGGATCGTTGCAGTGTTGCATATGTGGAAAAGATCATCGCAAGAAGGATTTCCCATTGTACCATGATGGTAGGCCTCAGATTTATAGTGCTCAGGAGGCACAAAAGGTTGGGGATGTTGGTCATAATATTCCTCGGATTTATGCAGTTGTGGACAACAAGCAAGGGATCACCAAGAATCTATTATTGAGATGGACAATAAGCTTTGTGATCAAGTTATTTCTATTTTGATTGATCCTAGATCTAATTATATTTATGTTAATCCTAACTTGGTGGATAAGTGTGGCTTGAGAAAAGAAATGCATGTAGAGTCTTGATTGGTGTAGTTGGCTATAGGTACTAAGAAGAGAGTTCATCACTGGGTAAGATCTTGCGCATTCGAGTTGAATGGTATGCCTAACATAACACATTTGAATGTATTTCCATTGGGATCATATAGTATTCTTTTGGGTATGGATTGGATGTACCTTCATAAGACCAAAGTAGATTGTTATGATGAGGCTATTGAGTGCTTGGATGATAATGGGGAAAAGAGAATTCTGCAAGGAAAGAAGAAGCCTACATCAATGAGGATGGTCAAAACTATGCAGGCTAAGCATAATTGCAGGATAGGGTGTGTGATGTTTGCAGTCCATATCTCTAGTGACAAGGGTAAGGAATTTGAGGATGAAAAAATATTCAAGAGGTACCCTGTGTTACAACAGTTTCACTATATGTTTCTAGCAGAGATTCCAGAGTTTCCTCCCCACAGGGAAGTTGTAACACCCTCCTCCCACATCTACCCAAGCAAGCGACCAGCTGGGTTAAAGATATGGTGAGAGGCCACTATGATAAGACTCAACCTCCTAAGTAACCTTAAGGAAATGGAGTTGACAAAACAAGACCTTACATACCTCCCTCAGGTACTTCAGGACCCCTAGGAGCTAATCTACCACTCCAGGGGCCCAACCCCTAAGTTAACCTAGAATTTTAATGAACTAAACCTAAATTCTCTCCCATGACAAGGCATGCATGCGAATAGAACCCTATAGTTGCTCCCACAATGCCTACAAGGGAGAGACTGCAGTCTTTTTCAGCCAGTTCTATGCCAGAGACTGTGAGATTTAAGCCACTTTTTCAGGGCTAGTCTCCAAACCAATGCTTAGAAATTGATGAGACTTTCCAAGGCAATAAATGACACCAAGTCAAGGTCTCTAACACAAAAATTGATTAAGGGCTTGACCTAACCAAGCCTAACCATGACAAACATTTTGTCAAACACTTAGTAAATATGCAACCTACAGGTGTAAATAACAGATTTGAGCATAGGGGTCTCATACTTATCTGAGATTCACCATGAAGCATTGTTTCCTTATCACTTTAACTACCATTCCATCCATTAGGTCATAGATACATTGTTCATTAATTTACAAGTAAAAACATGATGAGAGCCATGCATAGCTACTGTCGTAAAACATATACATAACCAACATAATAGGGACAAAAATATCAATGAAATCACAACCATATACACCACATATAATCCATCATAATACTCATAGAGATACAAGGAGAAATAACCTTTCATTAATGATGCAAAATCCAAACCTAGGATGGGACTTCCACATTCCACCCGACCATAGAATGGCTGATCCAAATCTCTCTTCAAACATTCACCCCTGTGCCATATTCCAAGCATGAATGTGGGATCTCATAGAACACATCAATCAAAACTCAGCTAGGGCTTCTAGAGGCCATCCACCTCAACCCATCAAACAATGATTCCACCTCAAGGTTTGACATCATAGACCATCATCAGATCGATCTCTATCCTAGCCTTCCAGGGCTCCAGAGCATTTGTTCCAACTTGGTTCCCAGGACTAGTAACTCAACCCACAAGATTTTCTAGGCTTCTAGAGCGTTTGTCAAACCAAGGATTCCAAGACTAATAACTCAACCCACCAAGGGCTTCTAGAGCATTTTTCCAACCAAATCTTCTAGGACTAGTAACTCAACCAAATATGTTACAGGGCTTCCATAGTGTTTGTCTAATTGGGGATTCTAGAACTAGTAACTCAACCCAAGCCGTTACAGGGCTTCTAGAGTCTTTTTCCAACCAAGGCTTCCAGGAACAAATAACTCAACCCAAGCTAAGGAAACATGAGAACCAACCAAAACCAAACAATGAAAGTAAACCCATAATCACCATGGCTCTCCAGGAAATGACAAGGCTATGCAATCCACTGTCAATCTCAACCATCCTCCATGCTAATGACAAATCACAACCAAAAAACCACATGCATATGCCATGCATGCCAAAACTAGTGAAGGAAACATACATGCAACTCGGTACCTGCAAGAAAATTTGATGTAGCTGTTGATCCCAATAACCTCTTACGTTTTCCTGCTCTTCCTTTTCCTTCTTGCTCTAAGAATCCAAGTATGCCACACCCTCCAAGAGTACTCCAAGAAAACTATAAGTATACAAGAGTATGAGAGAGAGAGAGAGAATAATGAGAGAGATCCAAAGCTGAATTGATCGAGTCTGAGCCAAGAGCTTGCTAACTGATCCTTAGAAGCCTTTTTATTAATGAGGCCTCTATGTTCTTTATTTTCCATTATTTTCCTTCATTTTCCTCCTCACATGCAACCTATGACCTTTCACCTCCCTTTTCTCCTAATTTCCTTTATTTTCATAAATAAAATGCTAATAAATGCCTCATGCCTTTCCAAAGCCTTTGCCAATTTCCTTTAGCCATAATAAATTGAATCAACACCCATTAGGATGTTCCCCCACTATTCAGCTTGGAATACATGTCCCATCATTTGTGGTATTTATATATTTTACATGGAATTTTCACCAGGGCTGTTACAGAACCCTCCCCCTTGGGGGACCACCGACCTCGGTGTTCAATGACACCTATAACCAACAAGACCACTGAAAACAAATCATACTACCCATAGAGCTTTATAACACAACTCGTTACATTATTTACAATGGCCATTTGCTAAAATAACATAGCTCATTATGGTATTTACAATCCACATATACTTATACACGTGATCTAGGTGGATCTTCAGAAAAGTACCAGTGGCGTTGTCAAAGGCTCAAAACTCAAAGTGGTAGAATCTAGATAAACTTAGCATCAGATCGAAGTGCTCGTCATCTTCATTCCAACAGTGTGAACGGAACTCAAATCCAAGTTCAGATGAAGAAGTCAGAGCAAGTCAAAGTTCAAGTTTGACTTGTCCAGGTGGCAGGAGGAGATGACATGGCAAAGGTCCCAGTGAATGGGGAAGTGCCAAGTGGCAGGCTGCCATTGGGTCCGCATATAACATATCAGGGAAAAATAGAGGTCGCGGGTTAAGAATCGGCCCCCAACGGTGCTGATTTGTGATTTGTGATGTCGCATATCGAATATCAAAGGTGGATGAGTATTAAAGAATCAACCCCGATGAAGCCCGATGACAATGTGATTTATCTTGGGAAGCCCATATCTATATGACATAAAGGAATTTTTCTTTCGGCATGAAAACTAATACCACTTTACGAAGGATGGGGTAGAATTTATAGTCAGAGCTCATCATACGAAAGTTAGTGCTAGCCTTGTAACCACAGGACAGATTGAACCACTCGTTAATTCTAGCAAAGGGTGCATGCTCATGATAATGAGAGCGAAAGAGGCTGAGATGGATGACGCTTTCAAAGGTTGTAATCGTGATCATAAAAAATAATTGTTTGAAATTATTTCTAACTATGATGGATTGTTTTAGGAGCCGAGAAGATTTCCCCCAAAACAGGAAATCCAGCATGAGATCCATTTACAACAGGATGATCCTTTACCAAATGTTGGCATGTACAAGATGGTTTCTATTGAGATGGAGGAGATCAAGAAACAAGTGTAGGAACTATTAAATCAGGGAGTCATTAGACTAAGTTCTTCTCCTTGTCGCTCAGCGATTGTGTTGGTGCCAAATAAAGATGACACATGGAGAATGTGCGTAGATTATAGGGCGCTAAGCAAGATTACGGTAAAGAATCGATACCCTCTCCCTTGCATTGATGAATTGTTAGATCAGCTGAAAAATGGTGTTTATTTTACAAAGCTGGATTTGCGTAGTGAATATCACCAGGTTAGAATTGTAGAATAGGACATTTGGAAGGCTGCGTTCAAAATCAAACAGGGGTTGTTCGAAGGGATGGTAATGCCATTCAGAATCTGCATCGCTCCAGCGATGTTTATGAAGGCAATGAATGATTTATTTAGGCATTTTATTGATCATTTTCTTCTTGTGTATTTGGACGATATTCTTTTGTATAGTAGGACATGGGATGAACATATGTGTCATATAAAGAAAGTGCTTGATGTTCTGAAAAATGAAAACTATATTTGAAACTATCAAAGCGTGAGTTTGGGAAGAATTCTCTGATTTATTTAGGCCACATTGTCAGTAATGGAAAATTGAGGATAGATCCCTCTAAAGTGGAGGCGATTATGAATTTGCATGAGCCCACAAATGTTACAAAGGTCTGAAGTTTTCTGGGTGCGGTACACTATTGGAGAAGGTTCATTGCGAACTTCTCTATTATCACAACTTCCTTGCATGCATTGACCAGTGTGAAGCAGAGCTTTCAGTGGGGAGGAAAATAACAGGAATCTTTTGACAAATTGAAAGAGAAGATCAACACAAAACCAATGCTATCTTACCATACCTTCAATGACCTTTTGAAATTGAAACAGATGCCAGCAGATATGCCATGGGCACTATATTGATGCAACAAAGAAAGCCTGTATGTTACCATTCAAAGACTTTCTCCTAGGCTGTTGTGAATTATCCCACATACGGCAGGGAGTTATATGCCTTGGTTCAGAGTGTGAATAAGTGGAAACACTACTTGATCGGAAAGGAGAATCTCATCCATATGGATCATCAACCCTTGTAGTACCTTTAGTCGTAGACCAAGCTTTAGCAAACCCGTCACTTCAGATGGATGGGATTCCTCTAATAGTTCCATTTGGTAATAAAATATAAGAAGGGGGCCAACAATAAAGTAGGAGATATGCTTTCTCACCCTCCTACTTCCGCATCTGTAGTTTTACAAATTATTTCTTTATCATTAGAAAGTTATGCTAAACAATATGCTAATGATGATGATTTTAAAGAGATATATGAAAAACTGACTTGTTGATCTGGATTTAAATAGGAACGCAACAAATTACAAAGATAACCATAAACACAGAGATGCAGTAGAAATAATACTTCATTTCATTAATGTAAAATCTTGAAATATGCTTACAAATAGGAATGGAAATAAACCAACTAGGGCAATGGTAGCTTATCTTTGAGAAGAGATGTGGCAGCTACATGCCTCTGAACTACCTTACAATGACGCTCAAGGGCCTTTTATTATTGAACAATAAGATCAAACCCTAAACAAACAAAACCCGAACCCGAGGAGATGTAACACCAAGAGTTTATGGGCCCCATTGGAGTGAGTTGGACAACCAACTTCCCGGGGTCACGACTTGGTCATATTATCTCCGTTTGACTTGCATGATAGCCTGTTGGAAATATCTCTTCGAGGAATATGATGGAAAAGACGATTTTAGATAGAAAATCGCTGGTTGTAGATTTCCCAAAAAACGTCGTTTAGGGCCTCAAAAAGGCTCCGGAAGTTTAGGACCCAAAAACTGCTAAAAATAGTAAATTGTGCTACAATTAAGGAAACTAAGAAACTAAAAGAAGCAATGGTGGGGGTCAAAGTGGAATTGGTGGGCGGCCACCAATATCCACTTGGATCATTCCTCCCCCCTTAAGAAGCAATGGTCCCCATTGCGTTGAATTCCTCCATGAGATGAGGGAACTTCTACTGAACTTGGTCCCTGGTGAGCCACTTGCCCTAGTGATGGAGTTGGCCTACTTTGACAACTCGATACAGTTGGATATTCTATTGGCGAGCGTGCTTGATTTGTGTGTCCATGATCCAATCAGTTGCAGTTTGTTCCATGTAATCTGGATTTAACTCTGTGGGTGTGAGCTATTCTGCAATGTCGGATGTGTCTAGTAATGGTGGAAAGTATGGCCGAACGCGGTCCACACTGAACATTGGGTGCAGGCCAAGGAATGGGGGAATGCTGAGCTCAAATGAATTGTATTCCACAGCCTTGGTAATGGTGTAAGGATCATATCAGAGTGGTCTGAGTTTCCGATAGGCTCCGGTAAGGCGTTCCTTTTGCAAATGCAACCAGACTTTGTCATCCACCTCAAACTTGTGTGGCACCCGATGTTGATCATGTCGCTGCTTGTACTTGGCATTTGATTTCTCCAGAATGTCATGGACTTGCTGGCGAATATGTTGGATGTGCTCAATGAAACTATTTGCCTTATCTGTTTCAGACTGGACATGAGCCAAATCTGCGTGAGTAGCTACAAATGGCATGGCCACATCAATGGGGCATAGTGGCTGGAATCCCAAGCCCACCTGAAAAGGGCTATGGCCAATCGAGATGTGGAAAGCCCGGTTGTAGCTGTGCTGAACATAGGGAAGGCTCTCGTCCCATGTGTGTGGATGCTTTGAGTTGTACATGCACAAAATGTGTACGATCATCCTGTTGACAACCTCTGTCTAGCCATCAGTTTGAGGATGGAAGGCTGTGGACTTAGTGAGTTTGGTGTCCAGCATCGACCAGAGACTGGACCAAATTGTACTGAGGAACCTACTGTCTTGATTTGAGATGATAGACTATGGGATCCCAAAGAGTACCCACACTCGTTCAAATAAGAGTTTAGCAGTGGCTTTTGCTGCGATATTGTTCTTGCAGGTTGCCATAATGGCAATCTTCGAGAATCTGTCAATCACCACAAAAACACAGTCATTTCCATGCTTAGTGGAGGTAAAACCTAACATGTAATCCATGGAGATGGATTCCCAAGGTCGACTAAGGGTAGGCAGCGAGGTATAGAGGCCTTGCTTTTTGATGGTCGGTTTGGGAATGGCGCAGGCAGTGCATGATCTGATGTACTTCTGACATCGTGTCAAAGATTCTGCCAATAGAAATACTTCTGCAGTACTACCACCATTTTCTCAACCCCGAAATGCCTAGCAACTCGATTGTAGTGTGCTTCCCAAATCATCTTGGCACGCTCGCTTGAAGGAACACAAAGGTGACCAAGGTGGCATAACAGGGCACCTTGGAGGTGAAAATCTGGAACATGCTGACCCTCCAAGATTGTCTAGTATGTGTAGCCAAATTTTGGGTTGCTTTTGTAGAGAAGTGGCCAATCAGAAGTCTCGTGCCCACAAGAGTTGAGCATGATGGTTAACACCATGATTGGTGGTCAACTGAGGCAATTTGCAACATTATTGGTGCTGCCCTTCTTATACTTGATATTCAAATGGAATTGTTGTAAGTATGTGGACCACTTTTGATGGTGATCATTCTGCAATTTCCCTTGGGTCGGTATGAACTGCAGGGGTCAGTAGTCTGTGTGGATGACTGTTTCCTTCCCCAAAATGTAATGCTTCCATTGTCGGTAGGGCTGCACAATGGAATACATCTCTTTGTCATAAGTGGGATACTTCCGGACTGTGTCTGAAAGTGTCTCATTGCGATATGCCACTGGATGCTCATGTTGCGTAAGGACTGCCCCGATAGCATAGTCAGAGGCATCTATCTCGACCTCAAATGGTTGTTGCAAGTCTGGTAATATTAGCACTGGTGCCGAGCAGAGGCGATCTTTCAACTCTGTGAATGCCTTCTTTTGAGATTCATACCAAAAGAATTTTTCTTTCGCTCCTCCCTTGGTGACTTGACTCAAGGGCCAAGTGATATGAGAAAATACCAACACGAACCTATGGTTGAAGTTGGCAAGACCTAGAAAGTTGCAAAGCTCTGTCAGAGTGATTGGAGATGGCCAATCACGAATGAATGGATCTTGGCTGGATCCACATGCACCCCTTGTTCATCAATAATGTATCCCAGATACTAAGCCTGGGTCATTCCAAAAGTTCATTTCTCCAAATTGGCACATAACTTGTGTTGCCGTAGTGTTTGGAGAACCTAGAAGATGTGGTGGAGGTGCTCTTCCCAACTCTGGCTGAAGATCAGGATGTCATGCAAGTATACCACTACAAATGAGTTGGTGAATGGCTGCAAGATGTCATCCATTAGCCTCATGAAGGTTACAGGAGCATTCATCAATCTGAAAGGCATAACCAACCATTCGAAAAGGCCCTCCTTGGCTTTGAAGGCAATCTTCCACACATTGGAGGGTTCAATTGGTACCTGGTGATATCTTGACTTCAAATCGATCTTGCTGAAATATTTTTCCCCCTTCACTTGGTCCAAGAGATCATCAATCCATGGGATCGGGTACCTATTATGGACAGTGACCTTGTTCAGTGCCCGATAGTCAATATAGAGTCTCCAAGTCCCATCCTTCTTTTGTACCAACACGATTGGGCTCCCACAGGGCGTTGAACTCGAACAGATGTGACCTTTTTGCAGCAGCTCCTGAATCTGCCTATTGATTTCATCATTATCTAGAATGGAGCACTGATAGATTGGTCCATTGGGTAGCGACACACCTGGGGTCAAAACGATGGAGTGCTTGACCTGACAGTGTAGAGGAACCCCTGCGGGGGAGGTGAATATGTCCTCGTACTCCTCCACGACCTTGTCCATTTGTAGTTTTCGTGTAGAGGGGCGCTGTCAAGAGGTTGTGGCCACCGTCTTCTTCTTTCCTTGAGGGCGTATCACCAGGAAAAAAAATTTCTCATTTTTGGAAATGAGCTTACTACATTGTTTTGTAGTAACCAAAGAGATGGCAGTAGGCGATGCTACCTCTGGTATCCTATACAAAAGTAACAATAACAACATGGAGCCTTGAATCATACACAACATGTTGCTTCCACAAGTATGGTTGTCCTAATAATACATCACCAACTTCAAGGGGAGCAATGTCACATAATACCTCATCCGTGAAGGGCTTGATGTTGTATGGAAAGTGACACTGCTGCCTCATGCAAAGATCCCGTCCTTGGCGAAGCCACCTGATGGTGTATGGTTGTGGATGTGCTATGTTCGATAAGCCCAACCACTTCACGACCTCTGTCGAAATGAGGTTCTTTTGGCTCGTGCTGTTGACAATGAACTGTAGCGGGGAGCCCTTTACCCACATCTAGGAGTGGAAGAGACGGTCCTCCTCCTCTGGATCTTCAGGTTCCTCCTTCTGGATCTTCGTGGTGGCAATGGTGGTGTTGGGCTTCGCATCAATAATCTACTTCCCTTTGTCATTCCCCTTCTCAAGTTCTGACTCAAAGTCGGAACATGCATATGATTATGAAACCTTTAGCTTGACCAACAGTGACTGCTTGGCCTGGCACTCACTTGCATTGTGAGTGGAACTCTTATGGAACTCACACCAGTTTCTTGTGTCCCTTTTCAGCTTCACGGCGCTGTTCTTTGCTTGTAGCTTTGGCAGGTTGTCTTGGGCCGCCCCGCCTTGGCTTTGTCCTTTTTTCTGCGGTTTGGGGGCACCTTTCCCTTGCTTTGGATTCATAGATCCAAAGTCTCGCTTTTTCTGTTTAAACTTTTGCTTGACCTTGATGACATATCGATATGCCATGCCAAGCGAGGAGATTTTAAGGAATTCTATTTATTCTTGGATGTACTTGTGCAGCTAGCTGTGGTATTTGAGTACCAAATGCTGCTCCGTATCCTTGATACCCAACTTTGTGCAAAGGGTATGGAAAATATTGGTAAACTTCGGCACGTCTTGGTCCCTTCCTTGCCGCAGTGTGGTTCACTTTATGTATTGATCCTCATAGCTTCCAACAGGGTAGTACTGCTCCTTGATGGCATCCCAGAATGAATTCCAAGTGGGTGCGGCTAAAAATAGTGAGCCTATACTTTCATCCTTCTGCTCGCAATAGGTTTCCCACCAATCCTTGACGTGGGGGGCTACTTTGAGAAGAGCGAAAATAATTTTCTCCCGACTGGAAAAATCATGAACAAAAAAATAACCCTCTAGTAGACTTAACCATTTATCGGTGACATCAGCGTCTATTTGACCCTCGAATATGGGGATTTCAAAATTAACTTGTACCTTAAACGATGTGGCATTTCCAAAGTAGTTGTTGGAAGCTCATGCGTCGCCCCTAGGTAGCCACAGAAGGATCTGGGCAAAGTTGTCCATCATTACATTCCTTTGTCACTCAATGGCTTCTTCGAGCAAGATTTTGATAGGATCTCTTGCCCCCTCGTCTTTCTTTTCATCTGCCATGGGAGGCCATCGGGATTTGCGAGGCTAGTCTTGCAAAGGTTCGACCAGTTCAAGCCCTAACTCCTTATATCCCGACCTCGTTGGGGACATGCAAAGAAACACAGAGAAAAAGAAGCAAGCCACTCTAATACCACTGATCTGAATTTAAACAGGAACACAACAAATTACAGAGATAACCATAAACACAGAGATGCAGCAGAAATAATAATTCATTTCATTAATGTAAAATACTAAAATATTCTTACAAACATGAATGGAAATAAACCAACTAGGGCGATGGTAGCTTATCTCTGAGAAGAGATGTGGTGGCTACATGCCTATGAACTAATTGAAAATGAGACTCAAGGGCCTTTTTATTATTGAATAATAAGAGAAAACCCTAAACAACCAAAACCCTAACCCGAGGAGATGTAACACCAAGAGTTTATGGGCCCTGTTGGGGTGAGTTGGACAACCAACTTCCCGGGGTCACGACTTGGTCATATTATCTCCATTTGACGCGCATGATAGCCCATTGGAAAGATCTCTCTGAGGACTACGATGAGAAGGATGATTTTAGATAGAAAACGACTAGTTGTAGATTTCCCAAAAAATGTCTTTTAGGGCCTCAAAAAGGCTCCAGAAGTTTAGGACTCGAAAGCTGTTAAAAATAGTAAATTGTGCTACAATTAAGAAAACTGAAAAACTGAAAGGACCAATGGTGGGGGTCCAAGTGGAATTGGTGGGTGGCCACCAATATCCACTTGGATCATACCTCCCCCCTTAGGAAGAAATGGTCCCCATTGCGTTGAGTTCCTCCATGAGATGAGGGAACTTCTGCTGAACTTGGTCCCTGGTGAGCCACTTGCCCTAGTGAAGGAGTTGGCTTGCTTTGACAACTCGATACAATTGGATATTTTGTTGGTGAGTGTGCTTGATCTATGTGTCCATGATCCAATCAATTACAGCTTGTTCCATGCAATCTGGATTTAACTTTGTGGTTGTGAGCTATTCTGCAATGTCGGATGTGTCTAGTAATGGTGGAAAGTATGGCCGAAGGCGGTCCACATTGAACACTGGGTGCAGGCTAAGGAATGGGGGAATGTTGAACTCAAGTGCATTGTCTCCCAAAACCTTGGTAATGGTATAAGGACCATATCGGAGTGGTCTGAGTTTCCGATAGGCTTCGGTAATGCGTTCCTTTTGCAAATGCAACCAGACTCTGTCGCCCACCTGAAACTTCTGTGGCACCCAATGTTGATCATGTCACTACTTGTACTTGGCATCTGATTTCTCTAGAATGTCATGGACCTGCTGGCGAATATGTTGGATGTGCTCAATGAAGCTATTTGCCTTATCTGTTTCAGATTGGACATGAGCCGAATCTGCTTAAGTAGCTACAAATGGCATGGCCACATCAACGGGACATAGTGGCTGGAATCCCAAGCCCACCTGAAAAGGGTTGTGGCCAATTGAGCTATGGAGAGCCCGGTTGTAGCTATGCTGAACATAGGGGAGGCTCTCATCCCATGTGTGTGGATGCTTTGAGATGTACATGCACAGAATGTGTACGATCATCTCGTTGACAACCTCTATCTGGCCATCAATTTGAGGATGGAAGGCCGTGGACTTAGTGAATTTGGTGTCTAGCATCGACCAGAGACTGGACCAAAATGTACTGAGGAACCTATTGTCCCAATTTGAGATGATAGATAGTGGGATCCCAAAGTGTACCCACACTCATTCAAAGAAGAGATTAGTAGTGGCTTCTGCTATGATATTCTTCTTACAGGCCACCATAATGGCCATCTTCAAGAACCTGTCAACGACCACAAAAACACAGTCATTTCCATGCTTAGTGGAAGGAAGGCCTGACATGTAATCCATGGAGATGGATTCCCAAGGTCGACTAGGGGTGGGCAGCAGTGTATAGAGGCCTTGATTTTTGATGGTCAGTTTGGGAATGGCGCAGGCAGTGCATGACTTGATGTACTTCCGACATCCTGCCAAAGATTCAGCCAATAGAAATACTTCTGCAGTACTGCCACCATTTTCTCAACCCCGAAATGCCCAACAACTCGATTATAGTGTGCTTCCCAAATCATCTTGGCATGCTCGCTTAAAGGAACACAAAGGTGACCCGGGTGGCATAACAGGGCATCCTAGAGGTGAAAATCTGGAACATGCTGACCCTCCAAGAGTGTCTGGTATGTGTGGCCGAATTTTGGGTCACTTTTGTAGAGAAATGGCCAATCAGAAGTCTCGTGCCCACAAGAGTTAAGCACGATGGTTAACGCCATGATCGGTGGTCGACTGAGGCAATCTGCAACATTATTGGTGCTGCCCTTCTTATACTTGATATTCAAATGGAATTGTTGCAGGTATGTGGACCAATTCTGATGGCGATCATTATGTAATTTCCCTTGGGTCTGTATGAACTACAGGGGTCGATGGTCTGTGTGGATGACCGTGTCCTTCCCCAAAATGTAATGCTTCCATTGTCGGTAGGCCTGCACAATGGAATACATCTCTTTGTCATAAGTGGGATAATTTTAGATTGTGTCTGAAAGTGTCTCACTGTGATATGCCACTGGATGCCCGTGTTGAGAAAGGAGATCCCCAATAGCATAGTCAAAGTTATCTATCTCGACCTCAAATGGTTGTTGCAAGTCTGGTAATGCAAGCACTGGTGCTGAGCAGAGGTAACCTTTCAACTCTGTGAATGCCTTATTTTGAGATTCATACCAAAAGAATTTTTCTTTCGCTCCTCCCTTGGTGACTTGACTCAAGGGACAAGTGATATGAGAAAATACCAACACAAACCTATAGTAGAAGTTGGCAAGACCTAGAAAGCTGCAAATCTCTGTCAGAGTAGTTGGAGAGGGCCAATCCCAAATGACTTGGATCTTGGCTGGATCCACATGAACCCCGTGTTCATCAATAATAAATCCCAGATACTAAACTTGGGTCATGCCAAAAGTTCAATTCTCCAGATTGGCACATAACTTGTGTTGCCGCAGTGTTTGGAGAACCTGGTGGATGTGGTGGAAGTGCTCTTCCCAGCTCTGGCTGAAGATCAGGATGTCATCCAAGTATACCACTACAAATGAGTTGGTGAATGGCCACAAGATGTCATCCATTAGCCTCATGAAGGTTGCAGGAGCATTCATTAATCCAAAAGGCATAACCAACCATTCGAAAAGGCCCTCCTTGCCTTTAAAGGTAGTCTTCCACACATCGGAAGGTTCGATTGGTACCTGGTGATATCTTGACCTCAAATCAATATTGCTGAAATATTTTTCCCCCTTTAGTTGGTCCAGGAGGTCATCAATATGTGGGATCGGGTACCTATTATGGACAGTGACCTTGTTCAACGCCCGATAGTCAATACAGAGTCTCCAAGTCCCATCCTTCTTTTGTACCAACACGATCAGGCTCCCAGAGGGCAATGAACTCGGATGGATGTGACCTTTTTGCAGTAGCTCTTGAATCTGCCTCTTGATTTCATCGATTTCCAGAATGGATCGCCGATAGATTGGTCCATTGGGCAGTTGCACACCTGGGGTCAAATCGATGGAGTGCTTGACTTGACAGTGTAGAGGAACCCCTGCAGGGGAGGTGAAGATGTCTTCAAACTCCTCCATGACCTTTTCCATCTATAGTTGTCATGAGGAGGGGCCATGTCTGGAGGTCATGGCCACCATCTTCTTCCTTCCTTGAGGGCGTATCATCAGGAAAACAAATTTCTTGGTTTTGGAAATGATCTTACTGCATTGTTTTTTAGTAACCAAAGAGATGGCGGTAGGTGGTGCTACCTTTGGTATCCTGTACAACTTATTTCCCAAAGTAACAATAACAACACGGGGCTTTGATTCATACACAGTATGTCACTTCCACAAGTATGGTTGTCCTAATAATACATCACAAACTTCAAGGGGAGTAACGTCACATAATACCTCATCCATGAAGGGCTTGATGTTGTATGGAAAGTGACACTGCTGGCTCACGCGAAGATCCTGTCCTTGGCAAAGCCACTCGATGGTGTACGGTTGTGGATGTGCTGTGGTCAGTAAGCCCAACCACTTCATGACCTCTATCGAAATGAGGTTCTTTTGGCCCCCACTGTTTACAATGAACTGTAGTGAGGAGCCCTTTACCCACATCTAGGAGTGGAAGAGTCGCTCCTCCTCCTCTGGATCTTCGGGTTCCTCCTTCTGGATCTTTGTGGTGGAAATGGTGGCGTTGGGCTCCACATCGATAATCTACTTCCCTTTGTCATTCCCCTTGTTAGGTTCTGACTTAGAGTCGAAACATGCATTTGATTATGAAACCTTTAGCTTGGCCACCAGTGACTGCTTGGCCTGACACTCACTTGTGTTGTGAGTGGAGCTCTTATGGAACTCACACCACTTTCCCGTGTCCTTTTTTGGCTTCACGGTGCTGTTCTTTGCTTGCAGCTTTGGCGGGTTGTCTTGGGCCTCCTTGCCTTGGCTTTTTCCTTTGTTCTGCGGTTTGGGGGCACCTTTCCCTTGCTTCGGATTCACAGATACAAAGTCTCACTTATTTTGTTTAAACTTTTGCTCGACCTTGATGACATATCGGTATGTTGTGCCGAGCGAGGAGATGATTAGGAATTCTTTTTGTTCCTAGATGTACTTGTGTAGGAAGCTGTAGTATTTGAGTACCAAATGCTGCTCCGTATCCTTGATACCCAACTTTTTGCGAAGGGTATGGAAAATATTGGTAAACTTCGACACTTCTTGGTCCCTTCCCTGCCGCAGCGTGGTCCACTTTATGTATTGATCCTCATAGCTTCCGACAGGGTACTACTGCTCCTTGATGGCATCACGGAGTGAATTCCAAGTGGGTGCAGCTGAAAATAGTGAGCCTGTACTTTCATCCTTTTGCTCATAGTAGGTTTCTCACCAATCCTTGACGTGGGGGGCTGCTTTGAGAAGAGTGAAAATAATCTTTTCCCACCTGGAAAAATCATGAACAGAAAAATAACCCTCTAGCAGACTTAACCATTTATTGACGACATCAGTGTCTATCTGATCCTCGAATATGGGGATTTCAAAATTAACTTGTACCTTAAACGGTATGGCGTTTCTAGAGTAGCTGTTGGAAGCTCATGCATCGCCCCTGGGTAGCCGCTGAAGGATATGGGAAAAGTTGTCCATCATTGCGTTCCTTTGTCACTTGAGGGCTTCTTCAAGTAAGATTTTTATAGGATCTCCTGTCCCCTTGTCTTTGTTCATCTGCCATGGGCAACAGTTGGGATTTGCGAGGCTGGTCTTGTAAAGGTTCGATCAGTTCAAGCCCTAACTCTTTATATCCCGACCTCGTTGGGGACATGTAAAGAAACACAGAGAAAAAAAACAGGCCGCTTTGATACCACTGATTTGAATTTAAACAGGAATGCAACAAATTACAGAGATAACCATAAACACAGAGATGCAGCGGAAATAATACTTCATTTCATTTCTGTAAAATACTGAAATATGCTTAGAAACAGGAATGGAAATAAACCAACTAGGACGATGGTAGCTTATCTCTGAGAAGAGATGTGTGGCTACATGCCTCTGAACTACCTTACAATGAGTCTCAAGGACCTTTTTATTATTGAACAATAAGAGAAAACCCTAAACAACCAAAACCCTAACCCGAGGAGATGTAACACCAAGATTTTATGGGCCCCGTTGGGGTGAGTTGGACAACCAACTTCTTGGGGTCGCGACTTGGTCATATTATCCCCATTTGACGCTCATGATAGCCCATTAGAAATATCTCTCTGAGGACTACAATGAAAAAGACGATTTTAGATAAAAAGTCACTGGTGGTAGATTTCCCAAAAAACGTCGTTTAGGGCCTCAAAAAGGCTCCGAAAGTTTAGGACCCGTAAACTGCTAAAAATAGTAAACTATGCTACAATTAAGGAAACTGAAAAACTGAAAGAAGCAATGCTTGGGGTCTAAGTGGAATTGGCGGGTGGCCACCAATATCCACCTGGATCATTCCTCCCCCCTTAGGAAGCAATGGTCCCCATTGCGTTGAGTTCCTCCATGAGATGAGGGAACTTTCGCTGAACTTGGTCCCGGGTGAGCCACTTGCCCTAGTGAAGGAGTTGGCCTGCTTTGACAACTCGATAGAGTTGGATATTCTATTGGCAAGTTTTCTCGATCTATGTGTCCATGATCCGATCAGTTGCAACTTGTTCCATGCAATCTGGATTTAACTCTGTGGGTGTGAGTTGTTCTTCAATGTCGGATGTGTCTAGTAATGGTGGAAAGTATGGCCGAAGGTAGTCCACATTTAACATTGGGTGCAGGCCAAGGAATGGGGGAATGCTGAGCTCAAATGCATTGTCTCCCATAGTCTTGGTAATGGTGTAAGGACCATATCAGAGTGGTTTGAGTTTCCAATAGGCTCCGGTAAGGCGTTCCTTTTGCAAATGCAACCAGACTTTGTCGCCCACCTGAATATTGTGTCGCACCTGATGTTGATCATGTTTTGCTTGTACTTGGCATTTGATTTCTCCAGAATGTCATGGGCCTGCTGGCGAATATGTTGGATGTGCTCAATGAAGCTGTTTGCCTTATCTGTCTCGGACTAGACATGATCCGAATCTATGTGAGTAGCTACAAGTGGCATGGCCACATCAATGGGACATAGTGGCTAGAATCCCATGCCCACCTAAAAAGGGTTGTGGCCAGTCGAGCTATGGAGAGCCCGGTTGTAGCTGTGCTGAAAATAGGGGAGGCTCTCGTCCCATGTGCGTGGATGCTTTGAGTTGTACATGCACAGAATGTGTATGATCATCCTGTTGACAACCTCTATCTGGCCATCAGTTTGAGGATGGAAGGCTGTGGACTTAGTGAGTTTGGTGTCCAGCATCGACCAGAGACTGGACCAAAATGTACCGAGGAACCTGCTGTCCTGATCTGAGATGATAGACTGTGGTATCCCAAAGTGTACCCATACTCGTTCAAAGAAGATTTTAGCAGTGGCTTCTGCTGTGACATTCTTCTTGCAGGCCGCCATAATGGCCATCTTTGAGAACCTGTCAACGACCACAAAAACACAATCATTTCCATGCTTAGTGGAAGGAAGGCTTGACATGCAATCCATGGATATGGATTCCCAAGGTCGAATAGGGGTAGGAAGCTGGGTATAGAGGCCTTGCTTTTTGATGGTCGATTCTGGAATGGCACAGGCAGTGCATGATCTGATGTACTTCCGACATCCAATCGAAGATTCGGTCAATAGAAATACTTCTGCAGTACTCCCACAGTTTTCTCAACCCCGAAATGCCCAGCAGCTCAATTGTAGTGTGCTTCCCAAATCATCTTGGCACGCTCGCTTGAAGGAACACAAAGGTGACCCAGGTGGCATAACAGGGCATCCTAGAGGTGAAAATCTAGAACATGCTGACCCTCCAAGAGTGTCTAGTATGTGTGGCTGAATTCTGGGTCATTTTTGTAGAGAAGTGGCCAATTAGAAGTCTCATGCTCACAAGAGTTGAGCAGGATGGTTAATGCTATGATCAGTGGTCGACTGAGGCAATCTACAACATTATTGGTGCTGCCCTTCTTATACTTGATATTCAAATGGAATTGTTGCAGATATGTCGACTACTTCTGATGGCGATCATTCTGCAATTTCCCTTGGGTCTGTATGAACTGCAGGGGTCGGTGGTCTGTGTGGATGACCGTTTCCTTCCCCAAAATGTAATGCTTCCATTGTTGGTAGGCCTGCACAATGGAATACTCCTCTTTGTTATAAGTGGGATACTTCTGGACTGTGTCTGAAAGTGTCTCATTGTGATATGCCACTGGATTCCCATGTTGAGTAAGGACTGCCCCAATAGCATAGTCAGAGGCATCCGTCTCAACTTCAAATGGTTGTTGCAAGCCTGGTAATGCGAGCATTGGTGCCGAGTAGAGGCGATATTTCAACTCTGTGGATGCCTTCTGTTGAGATTCAGACCAAAAGAATTTTTCTTTCGCTCCTTCCTTGGTGACTTGACTCAAGGGCCAAGTGATATGAGAAAATCCCAACACGAAACTGTGGTAGAAGTTGGCAAGACCTAGAAAGCTGAAAAGCTATGTCAGAGTGATTGGAGATGGCCAATCCCAAATGACTTTGATCTTGGCTGGATCCACATGCACCCTGTGTTCATCAATAATGTACGCCAGATACTAAACCTGGGTCATGCCAAAAGTTTATTTCTCCAAATTGGAACATAACTTGTGTTGCCACAGTGTTTGGAGAACCTGGCAGATGTGGTGGAGGTGCTCTTCCCAACTCTGGTTGAAGATCAAGATTTCATCCAAGTATACCACTACAAATGAGTTGGTGAATGGCCACAATATGTCATCCATTAACCTCATGAAGGTTTCAGGAGCATTCGTCAATCCGAAAGGCATAACCAACCATTCTAAAAGGCCCTCCTTGGCTTTGAAGGCAGTCTTCCACACATCGGAGGGTTCGATTGGTACCTGGTGATATCCTGACTTCAAATCGATCTTGCTGAAATATTTTCCCCCCTTCAGTTGGTCCAGGAGGCCATCAATCCATGGGATCGTGTACCTATTATGGGTAGTGACCTTGTTCAGCACCTGATAGTTAATACATAGTCTCCAAGTCCCATCCTTCTTTTGTACCAACACGATCAGGCTCCCACAGGGCGATGAACTCAGACAGATGTGACCTTTTTGTAGTAGCTTTTGAATCTGCCTCTTGATTTCATCATTCTCTAGAACGGAGCGTTGATAGATTGTTCCATTGGGCAACGACACACTTGGGGTCAGATCGATGGAGTGCTTGACTTGAGAGTGTAGAGGAACCCCTGTGGGGGAGGTGAAGATTTCCTCGTACTCCTCCACGACCTTGTCCATTTGTAGTTTTCGTGTAGAGGGGTCCTGTCAAGAGGTTGTGGCCACCGTCTTCTTCTTTCCTTGAGGGCGTATCATCAAGAAATTTTTTTTCCCGGTTTTGGAAATGAGCTTACTGCATTGTTTTGTAGTAACCAAAGAGATGGCAGTAGGTGGTGCTACCTCTGGTATCCTGTACAACTTAATTGCCAAAGTAACAATAACAACACAGGGCCTTGATTCATACACAGCATGTCACTTCCACAAGTATGGTTGTCCTAATAATACATCACAAACTTCAAGGGGAGCAATGTCACATAATACCTCATTTGTGAAGGGCTTGAAGTTGTATGGAAAGCGACATTGTTGGCTCACGCGAAGATCCCATCCTTGGCGAAGCCACCTGAGGGTGTACGGTTGTGGATGTGTTATGGTTGGTAATCCCAACCACTTCACGACCTCTATTGAAATGAGGTTTTTTTGGCTCCCGCTATTGGCAATGAACTGTAGCGGGGAGCCCTTTACCCACATCTGGGAGTGGAAGAGACTCTCCTCCTCCTCTAGATATTTAGGTTTCTCCTTTTGGATCTTCGTGGTGGCAACGATGGTGTTGGGCTCCGCATCGATAATCTGCTTCCATTTGTCATTCCCCTTATCGGGTTCTAACTCAGAGTCAGAACATGCATCTGATTCTGAAACCTTTAGCTTGACCACTAGTGACAGCTTGGTGCGACACTCACCTGTGTTGTGAGTGGAGCTCTTATGGAACTCACACCACTTTCCCATGTCCTTTTTCGGCTTCGCGGTGCTGTTCTTTTCTTGCAGCTTTGGCGGGTTGTCTTGGGCCTTCTCATCTTGGCTTTGTACTTTGTTCTACAGTTTGGGGGCACCTTTCCCTTGCTTCATATTCAAAGATCCAAAGTCTGACTTCTTTTGTTTAAACTTTTTCTCGACCTTGATGACATATCGGTGTGTCATGCCGAGCGAGGAGATGTTCAGGAATTCTATTTCTTCCTGGATGTACTTGTGCAGGCAGCTATGGTATTTGAGTACCAAATGTTGCTCCGTATCCTTGATACCCAACTTTGTGCAAAGGGTATGGAAAATATTGGTAAACTTCGGCACGTCCTTGTCCCTTCCCTGCCGCAGCGTGGTCCACTTTATGTATTGATCCTCATAGCTTTCGACGGGGTAGTATTGCTCCTTGAGGGCATCCCGGAATGAATTCCAAGTGGGTATGGCTGAAAATAGTGAGCCTTTACTTTCATCCTTCTGCTCGCAATAGGTTTTCCACCAATCCTTGACATGGGGGGTTACTTTGAGAAGAGAAAAAATAATCTTTTCCCAACTGGAAAAATCATGAACAGAAAAATAACCCTGTAGCAGAATTAACCATTTATCGACGGCATCGGCGTCTATCTGACCCTCGAATATGGGGATTTCAAAATTAACTTATACCTTAAACGGTGTGGCGTTTCCAGAGTAGTTGTTGGAAGCTCATGCATCGCCCCTGGGTAGCCACTGAAGGATCTGGGCAAATTTGTTCATCATCGTGTTCCTTTGTCACTCGAGGGCTTATTCAAACAATATTTTGATAGGATCTCCTTCCCCCTTGTATTTCTTTTCATCCGCCATGGGAGGCCGTCGGGATTTGCGAGGCTAGTATTCCAAAGGTTCGACTAGTTCAAGCCCTAACTCCTTATATCCCGACCTCATTGGGGACATGCAAAGAAACACAAAGAAAAAAACAGGCTGCTCTGATACCATTGATCTGAATTTAAATAGGAACACAACAAATTACAGAGAACCATAAACACAGAGATGCAGTGGAAATAATACTTCATTTCATCAATGTAAAATACTGAAATATGCTTACAAATAGGAATGGAAATAAACCAACTAGGGCGATGGTAGCTTATCTCTGAGAAGAGATGTGGTGGTTACATGCCTCTAAATTGCCTTACAATGAGGCTCAAGGGCCTTTTTATTATTGAACAATAAGAGCAAACCCTAAACAACCAAAACCCTGACCCAAGGAGATGTAACACTAAGAGTTTATGGGCCCCGTTGGGGTGAGTTGGACAACCAACTTCTGGGGGTCACAACTTGGTCATATTATCTCCGTTTAACACACATGATAGCCCTTTGGAAATATCTCTCCGAGAACTACGATGAAAAAGATGATTTTAGATAGAAAATCGATGGTGGTAGATTTCCGAAAAAACGTTGTTTAGGGCGTCAAAACGGCTCCGGAAGTTAGGACCCGAAAACTGCTAAAAATAGTAAACTCTACTACAATTAAGGAAACTAAAAAACTGAAAGAAGCAATGGTGGGGTACAAGTGGAATTGGCGGGTGGCCACCAATATCCACTTCGATCACTTGTGGATCGCGGGTGGAAAATTATTACTTGCAGGGGAATCTATTGTACCACCTTGGCAAACTGTGCATACCCGTTGATGAAAGGGTTCATGGAATCCGAGAGGTTCATACCCCTCTGGTGTCTAGTCATTTTGGAATTGAGAAAAATTTATGTCATTTACAAAGGTTTTGTTTTTGGCCTCATATGAAAAACATTGTGACTCGCTTTGTAAAGGGTTGTGTGTTGTGTTATATTTCAAATCCCTCTAATAGAAAACTTGGGCTCTACACACCACTCCTTATTCCAAGTCGACCATGGGAAAGTGTGTCCATGGACTTTGTAGGAGGTTTGCCTATGTCTAGGAAAGGTCACGACTATTTGTATTTCGTTGTGGATCACTTTAGTAAAATGTGTATTTTCATGCCTTGTAAAAAGAAGGTCACTGCTGAGCAGACTTCTTATCTTTTCTTTCATCATGTTTGGGTCCATTTGGGTTGCCCACATCTATTGTGTTAGATCAAGACTCTCACTTTCTTGGGGAGTTTTGGAGCAACTTGTGGAGAATGATGGACACTATTCTGAAAAGAAGTATGTAATTTCACCTACAGATCGATGGGAAGACAGAGGTTGTCAACCGCAACTTGGTACACTTGTTACGAGGCTATTGTGGAAAGCATCCCAAGTTGTGGGATGAACATATTCCTTATGTGCAACATGCATACAATCGAGCAACACATGCATTTACATAGAGCTCACCGTTTGAGACATGTTTTAGCTATCTACCAAGAGCTCCTTAGACATTGTCTTTGGGAAAGAGGATGATGGAGATGGATGGGATGATAGGGACAAAGCGTGAATGTTTATTCAGTGGATACAAGTGGCTCATCAGGTAGTACATGAGTAGTTGGAGAAGAATCAAGCTCAGTATAAAGCTTGACATGATAAGCACTGAGTTGACCATCAATTTCAAGTTGGGGACAAAGTATGGCTCCACATTAGCAAGGATAGAATGAAGGGAGAAGGGAAGAAGTTGAGACCTATCGAATATGGTCCCTTCACCATATTGGCAAATATTGGAGACAATGCTTTTCATCTTAACTTGCCTGCTTATATGCAAATGTACTCAGTAGTAAATGTTGAAAACATGAAGCTTTATGAACCTCCATTGATTATGGATACCGAGGAGGTTGCACATATTCCTACAGTGGATGATTTTGCATGAGAGTATCTAGATAAGTTGCCTGAAGATATCATACTCGATCAAAAAACTAGAACTTCATGATGGGGAGATGTGGAGTACATCTGTGTTGGCTTCAAAGGAATGCATCCAAGAAAAGCTTGATGGCTGGAGAAGGAAAAAGTGAGGGAGCAATTTCCTCACTTGCCAATTGACTAAAAGGAATTTTGGCGGTCCAAAATCTCTCAGTGGAAAGGATGGATCTGGGTGGATCTTCAGAAAAGTACCAATGGAATGGTAAAAGGCTCAAAACTCAAAGTGGAAGAATCTAGAAAAAATTAGCATTATATTTAAGTGCTCGTCATCCTGATTCCAACGGTGTGAATGACACTCGAATCCAAGTTCAGATGAAGAAGTTAGAGCAAGTCAAAGTTCAAGTTTGACTTGTCTAGGTGGCAGGAGGATATGGCATGGCAAAGGTCCTAGTGAATGGGGAAGCACCAAGTGGCAGGCTACTATTGCATCCCGCATATTGCATATAGGGGAAAAACAAAGGTCGCGGGGTTAAGAATCGGACCCAGAAGCGCTGATTTGCAATTTGCGATATCGCATATTGCATATCGGAGGTGGACGAGTATTAAAGAATCGGCCCCGATGAAGCCTGGCTGTGATATGATTTATCACATATCGTAATTGCAAAAAAGGGTTTTTGTTTGGCAAGCGGTCTGATAGTAATCACCGATTGCGATTTGCGATAAGACTGCCAGACGCGATATTTTTATATGCCACATTTTATATCGCTGTTGGGTCTGTTGTTACCACAATGTATGGGTCGATGCGTCGATGGTTCAAGCACTGATTGCGATTTGCGATGGGGACCACTGGATATGATATGTTATATGTTGTGTTCTATAAGTCTGACGGGTCCGTGTATCGCAAAGTGCCTGTTGTTTTGGCCTTGGACTGTGTACCGATAGACATGCCACTAAACCTCATGAATAGTTGAATGGGTTTTCCATATTTGAATAGGGTTTCACCATTATTGTATGGTTGTTGCCGTGTATCATTCTAGCCCAATCCCGCCTACTTAACTTGGTTTCTTATGTTAAAACTGCCTGGGATTTGAGGGATGGCCGCCATGCTATATATATGACTATTTGTGTAGGGAAAGGGTAGAGAGGACATGCCGAATAACTCAGATTCTATTGCACATAGCAAACCCTGACCCTGACAGCAGGCCGGGACCTCACCTTTAGCAATAGGGAGGTTCTGAGAAGGTGTAGAAGACCCGATTATCCAATTTGGGAGTTTGGATAGGCATTTTTTCACTAAATTTCACTAGGATTTTAGTGGTACTATTTTTTTTTTAATTTGGGCTCTCCATTCTTTTTCCATCTTCCAGCTTGGAGGTATAAGGGTTGTAATTGAATATTTCTTGTACTTTTATCTCTTTTTATGCCACTAATTGAAAGAAGGCCTCACCACTATTGAGCAGGGTCCAGAGATGTAGTCCAAATTGGACGAACTCTGTAATCAAATCATTGTGTCATGGTTTTTTTATTCTTCTAATTATTTCAAATTGTTTAGGTACTTTTAAGTTCCATGGTTAATTAGCTCTGTTATATGTAATTTTGATGCATCTGTAAGAAAAATATCTTGGGTTAACAGATTTGCTTCAACTAGCAAATAACCATACTGTCTATGGAGCTTTATAAATCCAGCTCGATACAGTGTTTACAATAATCCACACATATACACATATGCACATTTTCTCAACCAAAAAATAAAATGATACAATGCCTGCATACGCAACAAGGGAATCTAGAGGCTCACACTTCCACCCTCAAAGTAATACCAGGATTCACCTCCTTCCTGGGAAGTCCAGAATCCACTGCAAAGTCAAATCAACATCCAATGTCCACTGCTACAATCTCACACCACTTGTCCTCTCAGTGAATAGTTACTGACTCATTGTTCCAGGGCACACTCCCAATGTGCATTTGATTCCATCTGGAAATGCTAATGACCAAAACAAATCCATCTGTGACCTTCCCTTCTCTGCTATACAGTCCGTCAGGAAATATGATCACCCCCTTCCGTGTAGACACTCACCTTACAAGTTCCACTGGGACCCCCATGTCGGGCAGTCCATCCCTTGGCAAGGTTTCCTCGCATCGGAAGATACAAAAACCAAGGCATATCCCTGCCTTAAAACCATCATACTAGTCATAGCATGCTCATGGAAATCAATGGACACTACTGGTTACCAGTGTCCAACAATGGCCCTGCTCCTGAAGTACTTTACCAGCATACTACTGCATGTTTCAATTCTTTTGCTGCTGCTGCTAATTCTTGCGATCGATTTCAACCACTCAGCTGGGCATTTTCATACATTCCTATTCCAAGAACATAATTTCCATTAGATTCAAAATAAATTGAAATAACTTGAAATTATACCTCATTAGTGGCTCGCTAATAATGCACACTTGCAATCTTGTTTACTTCTTGTCACAACAAGTCAAACTAGCATCTTTGATTAAATCATCATTTTAAACACATGACATCAGGTTAGCTCAGAACACAACCATCATAGATCAACATCATAAATTACATGTAACCATCATAAACCAGAATCATAGATCACATATAATCATCATATACCATAATCATAAATCACATGCATGATAAAATGGAAATAAAATTCTGATACTTATCCTTTCATCAATCCTTAGCTTCTACCCATGTATTTATTCCGTACGCACTTTGGATTGGTTTCCACACTAGACAAACACCCAGTGCCTTCTCCTAAATCATATGCACATACACATAGTGTGCATCACACACATACAATCACACACTGCATACAACACCATGAAATACATGCACCTACACCTGACATACAACACATACACCTACACCCAGTGTATGTATGTATACGTACACAATGTACATCACAAGACATGCATCTGCACACAACTTGCGACACTACACATACACTCGATATACAACACAACTCATATATATATACCTAATGTGCAACACCACACAATACATGTACCCACACAGAGTACAACACAATGAGTACACATGTCACGATACCACAACTACACAATACACATACATAGTATCGCATGTACACAACACAACATGTACGACATGCACATAATACCACACGTACACTAGTATCATATGTACAACATTTACACAATACCACCTGTACACCACACCACCTGCACAACATGTGCATAGCATCACATGTACACAGCACCACCTGCACAACGTGTACACAACGCCACATGTACACTACACCACCTGTACAATGTGTACACAATACCACATGTACATAGTACCACATGCACGACATGTACATGAAGCTACATGTACACAATGCCACATGCATGACATGTACACAACACTACCAGCACACAATGCCACTTGTACAAGACGTACAAAGCACTACATGCACACAACACCACTTGTACAATCATGCTCACAACACCATATGTACAACATGCACGCAACACCACATGTACATAGAACTGCATATCCAACATGTACATAACATCATATGTACACATTACTGCATATCCAACATGCACAGAGCACCATATGCACACACACCGCATATACATCATGCACACAGTACAATATGTACAACATCGCATATGTAATATTCACACAACACTAACTGTACCATCTTATACATAACATTGCATAAACATCTTCACACACTATATATACACAACACTGCATGCACATAACATCATAGATTCAACATATACAACATATGCACAAAAATAGTAACACACATCCAAACCACACTGTCTCTTCCAGGTAACCTTTCTACTAGTGTCTCTCCGCCATCCATGCTTATCCTAGCATGCCATAGACCACACAGATTTCATTCTGCTGATGCATCCCTTGGTATAACCTATCCATAACCTATCCATAACATATACATAATATAATCACATAATATCAACTCATAAACACATGACACTGACCTCATAGATGTGTCAAACTACTCTTCCCACTTGATTCCTCATGAACCAGGAAACTATTCATGTCGTTCACCTGCATAATAAATCATTCCTCCACATGAATGATCCTTGACAACCCTATTAGATAGTGACATAGATACATACATATATAATCATTCATAAAAAAATGATCATCATGTCATACAACGACATACATACATACATTTATACATATATAAACATAAACATAATCATGATCATAACATAATTACCAGATAACATAAGGTCTAGGTTAAGAGAAATTGCTTATTTGTGCACAACATGCACAACATTAAGAACCACCGTTCCCAACTTGGTCAAGCCATCTGACACCTCGAGTCCATTTACTTTACATTTTATGGTTACCCTTCTCATGTATGCACTGCCACCTTCAATTTACCACAATGGACCCAACCAGTCCTATCGACTGTCATAGTCTTACCTTCCACTACGCTTGCTCATGCACTGAGATTCATCTAAATCTTACATTACCTTTTGGGTACCACACAACTCTCCCTAAGCTCCATTAACTTTCCTCTTTCTCAACCAATTCCTAAGACTCAAAACTTAAAATGAAAGCACAAGAAACAAACAAGAAGAAAACCATGAAAACCAATAACAACATGACTCCACAAACAAAGTGGTATGACCATACACTAGACATAAAAAAGCCGCCAATCAAGCACAACAAATCATGAAAGACCAAAAGCACAAGACTGACAATAAACACAATGAATAAATCCCCATGGTCCCCAGTGCTTCCAAGGCAAGCTCAACCAAAGCCTTCTTCAAAATTTCATGGAAATTTCTTTTCCATGCAATCCTATGCCTCATACTGCCATAAACACATAACTGTCAGTGCATAAATAGATATAACAATACACCAATTACCTTACCTTGTTGTGCTCCAAGTACCTCTCAAGGGACTCCAATTCCCTTGACAAATCCACTTGTGACTAGAGACTAGATAATATACTTGTCAAGTACATGTTCATGACTATAGCACCTATCCACATAATGTCAGACAAAACTAAGGTTAAGAAGACTTCCTGCATGCAAAGTACTCATTCATTTGGAATTAGGGTTTCCAAACATGGCCAAAGGAATTCTTGTCCAATTCCTTCCTTTTACCCTTTTACCTTGTTTCAATAGAGGCTTACTGTGTACTATCACATCACCTAACTGTTAGTTATATAAACACATAGAACATTACTTTTTCCTACTAATACCAAGCATGTTACCCTGCAACTACTCACACCTGTCAAGCACATGTTCCAATCATCAAGACAATAATATCTATCAATTTGAAATCAAATTTTACAAACAATAATGTCATAACCCATAGTCAACTCATAGTCATTAGACATAATGCTACAACTGTCAACTACATTCAAGTACATATCAACTATCTCAACACATATGCGTTAGTACAATAATCTTAAAACAAGATCATTAGAACACATACTCATATTATGAAATTAATCAAACATTCAACCAACTTGCAAACATACCTTGTTAAATAAATCAACTAGACACCAAGCACTAAAAGAACAAATATATGTCATAATCAAACAATTAAGCACAAGGTAGATGACATAAACAAGTTCATACCTTAATGTATCTCAAGGGAGGCAATCTTGTCTACAAAATCAATCTAGTTAGCATGATATAACTCAACACATCAACTTAAACATAAATAATATCATGATATCCATAATAGTAACCAACTAACATATTCACACCATAAGCTCATAAACACTTGTCATCTATGCATAGAAATCACATACGTATGATCGGTCTAGATTAGTACCACACAATGCAACACAATAAGTCTATTCATACCTGAATGGTAACCCTAACCATTTGCATAGGCCAATCCAATTTAGCTTGATACATATGACATCAAGATCTTAATGAAATAACCCTAATCATCAAGTTACTAGCACATAACAACCATAAGCTATATATCATACTCATCAATAACATATAATCTAATTGTCGAGCTAACTGTCATATAACAACAACAAGTAACCTATAGAATACTCATCAACAACATATAACATAATCCCCGGGTTATCTAATACAAAACAACCATAACAATGCATACAACTACAAGATACTATCATTCTTGACTATCTGACACATGTGCATATAACTACACTAATCAACTAACATCTATCATGAATCTAACCATAACATCAAAAGACATGTACATAAGCCTAATGTATATAACCTAATGCATATAACATTCCTTAACTTACATACCTATATTCCAAACATACAATACATGTATGAATATCTGCTCTTATCCCAAAGTCTAATGTTGCAGCCTCATTATGACGATCTGCATCTCCTGCTCTATCTCAGCCAACACATTAGCATCATAACAACCAATAGCATCATGATGACCTAATTTGCATACAATGACTTCACAAGGCATGTTTGACCTTCTATTCATGCATACCTATAACCAAGACCATACATGCATAACAACTGCACATAGAATATAACACAAGTACCAAACCATATACACATCATTCTAGCTAGAGTCCAGTCATCAATGCATGACCATATCAACCAAAAAAACCATGACCTCATGCATGGTAACAACAACCACATCACGTGCACTTGATAACATGTGAATACTAGCGTGCATAACCAATTCATAATCAATCATACACTCATGATGACACACTTCACAACAACATCATCCTCTTTCACATGGCGACATCACTACAACCATGATCAACACTAGGAAAATTCCACAAGCTCATGGAATGAAAGTGTAAGAGACACACATGCAACTGACATGCATGCATCACCAACACATAGCCCATCCAGTCCAAAGGGTGAACCATGCTCTGTTACCACTCTGTAACACCCTCCTCCCACATCTACCCAAGCAACCAACTAGCCAGGGTAAACATGCGACCAGAGGCCACTATGACAAGACTCAACCTCCTAGGTAACCTTAAGGAAATGGAGTCAACAAAATAAGACCTTACAAACCTCCCTTAGGTGCTTGAGGACCCCCAGGAGGTAATACACCACTCCAAGTTCCCAACCCATGACAAGGCATGCATGAAACTAGAACCCTATAATCGCTCCCATAATGCCTCCAAGGGAGAGATTGCAGTCTTTTTTGGCTAGTTCTATGCCAGAGACCATGTGATTTAAGCCAATTTTTTCAGGGATAGTCCCCAAAAAAATGCCTAGAAATTGATAAGACTTTCCAAGACAATAAATGACACCAAGGCAAAGCCTCTAACACAAAACTTGATCAAGGGCTTGACCTAATCAAGTGTTACAAATCCATTTGGGCACATCAATCCCATCATCTAGATCAGTGTTTTAGTGCTCATCAAACCCTAATTTCAGTTGCTACATGCCCTAAAAAAGTCACCCCTTTGAATGTCTCCTTCCCAGACAGTTTCATGACTTGAAGACATCCAAAAATAGCCTCTAGAGGGACCCGTGTAGGTAGGCCCATGTAAGAGTGCGCTGCAGAGCAGTTAAGTCCATGCCAGGGTGATTTGCATAGCACTTAGGCAAGTTTGAGCAAAATTCACATAGGGTTTGGGGAATATTCTTATCTTTTGGATTCATCTAGAAGGTTCCCTCACTTATCAACTCCTATGAGCTCGAAAGTGGATGATGAATGAGTTAAGATGCATCCTATCCTCTCATCCCTTCATCCATGGAGCTAATTCTATGTTTGGAAGTCCATTCAATGCCACCATTTATGAAAAAACCTCCTTCATCTCGCTATAAACTGACCACTCATCTAAGTGATTAAGGATTGGATTATGTTGAATTGCAAGGAGATAATGTTGTTATGAGATTTGGCTTTGAAGAAAGTATTGTAATGCTACCAGTTTGTCATGCTTTTGATGTGATGTGGATGGGATCCAAGCTAGAGGAATGGCTTAGAATCAGACACAAATGGTTGTAATTCCTTCTTCTATTCAATAAAGTGTTTGAACCTTTCTCCCATATGTTTGTATTGTTTTATAATTCTTATATGTGTGAAATGTATCTGATTCCATTCACTTATATTCAATAGGTCTTTTGCTTTGATTGATTCTTTGTTTTCTATTGTGTTTATAGGTACTTCTCAAGCATATTAAGTACGGGAAGGAGCGACAAGATCGATACAAAGGAGAAGAGAGGAAAGCGGAACTACAAGTAGGTCTTCTCATCTTATCTATTTCTTATAGGGAAATGATAAAACACTTTAAACTCTTGTTCTAGATATGGATACTTATCTAGGGAATTAGTATTTATCCGTAGATACCAAATTCTCCAAAACAAATTGGTGACTCCACTGGGGAACTATCACCTTTCCTAGTAGCTTATCCACCTCCTAGGACATTCTTGTAGACCCTACTTGTGTTCATTGATTGTATTTCAGCTCTTTTGCATTGAATTTTGGTCAAAAATTGAGGTTAGATGACTCTTGAGTGGCCTCTCAGGAATCAGCGCAGGCTTGGTCAAGGGACAGTGCTTTGCAGAGCACCCTTGAGTGAGAGACAATGCTCTGCAGTGCAGTTAGGCCCTCTTTGACCTGCGCTGATCCACCTTAGGGAAAATTTTCACCTTTGGATTGAGTTTTTACCAACTTTCCTCTGTTTGATTGCTTGCTGATTGATCAATGAATGTCATGTCTCAGAAAACAAGTTTTTATCTCCTTTTCCAGCCCTACTTTGACTTGATTGATTAATTTTTCTTAAATGTTTTCTTTGTAATTATCGATCCATAGTCAAAGTTAGATTATAGTTGATTAATATTTGTTCGAAAGAAAGTGTTGTAAAAGTCTTCTTTTCCTTCGATTCAAACTGAACTGTTGTAAAGTCTTCATTCTCATAAAAGATTGATTGATTGTATGTGCATTGGTTTCCTTTTTGTTCATCATAAAATTAAGGGATTTGAAAAGAAAAACTTGCAGCGTTCATATTGTAGTTTGTGAATGCTTGAAAGGAATAGCTAGGGAAATTGCATTAGATGTGCTCTTTGCTCTTTGTCAAAGATCTGATTGCTCTATCCCTACTAGATAAGGTTTTCATTGTTCAATTGAATCAAAATAATGCTTATCATATTAGTTTCATTTTAGGAATTGCAAACATACATCACGTGGTGAACCTTCAAAGGAAAATTCTAAAGAAGATCAACTTAAAGTTTATCTGAATTAACCTAATGGAACATTCTCATTTAACGAAAAACATTTAGAGGTCTAGGCTAGAGATGTGTTCCGGCATTGTAAAACAAAGCAGTTGTCAGTAACTTGTCTACAATACATCCCGAGTGTGATACCTCATTACACGTACGTGAGTATATCGTAGCTCGTCCACGTACTTTCATGTATATAGGGCGATGTTACAGTACGTAAAGTATATGGGAATTCTCTCACTGTGTGGTTTTGCATTAGACAACGCTTATATGGATTGGGCCGCCACGTACCTTCGGGTATATATGGGAGGACAACACTAGGTTGCTATCCATCCTTAGGTAACCGAATCAGCCACCTTGTACGATGTGATACACTGAACACAACATTTGGGGAGATTGCCTGCCCGTACTTCTCAGTTCGTCGGGAGGTATTTTGCAGTTCAAAGTTTCTTGGTAAACCTTTTACCTAGATTATCCCTCTTTTGTTTTGTTATGTTACTTTGATTAAAATAAATTTAATTGATCGTGGAAAAAATCCTCCACGCTCGTTCCTTAGTTGATCTTAGGTTAAAACATATGGTGACAAATCCGGAGTCCACCGATCAAGGAATTCCTTTTGATGGGAATCCTAGTCCTTTTCCTCCTTTTAGAAATATTGGTGCTCCTTATATGGCTACATTGTCCCTTTCGGGATTTGACATTAGCTTGCCAGTATGGTTGTTTTCAACGTCCTTGGTTCAAAATGTCATGATTTCTCCATAATCAAGTACACCTCCAACTAGACAAAATCAACCTCTAGTTGATCCTAAAGTTGACCCTTTTCCTTCTTCCTCAGTTGTTTCTTCCTCCCCTTCTTCCTATTCACCTTGTGAAACTATTGGTACTAATAACCAGGTGGCTAAGAAGAAGAAGAAGAAGAAGTAAATTTAGCAGAGGGGAAACCAAGCAACCATTGATTTGAATGCAACATCTAATGAGAAACCATCCGTCAAGCCTCACAAAGTTTGATATCCATGCAAACTTTGTGTGGGAGACCATCTTCTTTGAAATTGTCCTGATATTCCTCAGATCTTAGAAGAATGGTCTTCTCGTTCACATCATTCTGTGTCATCAAATCCTGGAGATCATGCTAGTGACACACCATCAACTAGTGGTAGTAAAGTTCATGGAAGGAAGTGTAAAGTTAAGTTTCCCTGTAGGTTATGTGAAGGGAGTCTCCCCATTCACCTTTGTCCCTATTTGGATGAAGCCAAAAAAGTGTTGGATAACCGTCCTGCTTCACCGCAACGACTTCCATCTAGTTACAAGAGACTCTCCCTAAATCCTTCACTAGTTGATGAATTGACTGACCAAAATCAACCGTCGGTCAAACCCACTCTCTCTAAAAGTGAATCTCATGAGTCTATACCTGACCCAAATCAACAGGTCGAGGAAACAGTTGACTCAATTTCACCTTCAGTTAATCGTACCTTTCTTGAAGAGAGTGAATATGATACCACTCAGTTTCTTTTTGTTTCTTCAGATTCGAATGAGCTTGGAGGAAACCCTCCTGTTCCATCAAGACAGGAGGAAAATCCTTCTGTTCTAGTAACTCAAGGGGATAATTCTCTCGTTCTTACGGTACCCCCTCCAAGTAGTCTAGTCATTTCCTTTGATTGGAATCAACTGGTAGGATTCCGTCTTCCTTCTTATGTGCCTTTCCATATCATAGTAAAAGTTTGTAATATGATTGTATTTGGAACTATTATAGATGAAGGTGCATCTATGAGTATCCTTTCCTCAACTGCTTGGCAAGCGAGCGGCTCGCCGCCGCTTATACCTGTTACCCAGAATCTGTTGGCTTTTAATATAGGAACCAGTCAACCATTAGGGATCCTTCCTTAGTTGCCTATTACTTTGGGAGGAAAAATCATTTATCTGAATGTGATGGTAGTCCCAGGCCCCTCATATTACAATTTACTTATAGGGTGAAACTATGTTTATGACATGGGAGCTATTGTTTCCACACTCTTTCGAGTGATGTGTTTCCCACATGAAGGCAGAATTGTCACCGTTGACCAGCTTTCATTTCCCGGTTCAAATATGGCTTCCAGTCAATCATCTTCCCTAAATGGTCTTTTAGTACCAATGGTATCATCCTCGCCATGGGTCAATTATGTATCAACCTGTTCCATGCCTACATCAACTAATGATCAATTCCGTGATGTTGTACATTATGTACTGAGAGCATTGGAACCAGATCTCGGTTTTCTTGATATAGATCCCTTCCAAAGCATTGTTCTCCCATCTGATGAGAACCTCTTAGAAGTCATGACCTCTTATGAGTCGTGATCAAGGAATATGAGCATAATTCCTTGTCTTGTGTCAACCTCGTTAAAAAATGAAACAAGGAATATGAGGAGAGTTCCTTGTCCTGTGTCAATCTCATTAAAAGAATGAAACAAGGAGTATGAGGATAGTTCTTTTATTGTGTCAACCTCATTAAAAACTGAAACAGGTCCCAGAGCATAGTTCCTTGCCTTGTGTCAAGCTCGTTAAAAATGAAACAAGGAATATGAGGATAGTTCCTGATCTTGTGTTAACCTTGTTAAAAAATGAAACAAATGAATATGAGCATAGTTCCTTGTCTTGTGTCAAGCTCGTTAAAAAATGAAACAAGGGTATGAGGATAGTTCTTTTACTATATCAACCTCATTAAAAAGTGAAACAGCTCCCATGAGGATAGTTCTTTGTCTTGTGTCAACCTCGTTAAAAAATGAAACAAGGGTCTATGAGCAGAGTTCCTTGTCTTGTGTCAAGCTCATTAAAAAATGAAACAAGGACCCCTAGAGAAAAGTTCCAATTTGAGTCTTTGATTAGATCTCGTAAAATCCCAGTCAAGTCTTTCACTTGATCTTGAAAACAAACCTTCATTCCATCCACTTGATAGTCACAAGTAGTCTACTTAGGTGAATGTAATGAAGCTTGGGGGGCATGCACATAGTGGTAAAGTTAAGTTTCCCTGGAGGTTATGTGAAGGGAATCACCCCATTCATATTTGTCCCTATCTGGACAGAGTCAAAAAGGTGTTGGATAACCATCCTGCTTCACCATAGCGACTTCTATTTGGTTATAGGAGAGTCTCCCTTTCATGATGCTGGGGGCATGTAAACCAATCCAAGCATAGCTTTTTTGTTTCAAGCTTGTGTAAAAATGAAACTAAATCCAAGCATAGTTTGTTGTTTCAAGCTTGTGTAAACATGAAACTGAACCCAAGCATAGTTCCCTATGGTTCAATCTTGTGTAAAAATGAACCCATTTCCATTTTTAATCCTCGTGATTGCCATTGTATCAGTCTTTTCCGTCAGATGAGCCTTGGTTGTTTTCATCCCATCACCACAATCCCTTTGGATGATCATACGCTTTCACTTGGTTGTTTTACCCTTTTTTGAGGAACAATTGCAATGAGTGGTCTTATTAGCTAGCCTCTTCACATAAATCAACGTGTTTTGAGAAGTTCCAACATCACCACAACCAGTTGCTACCCTAGACACCACTCATTCCTCAAAGTGGAGTCCTATTTAAGCTCTTTTTAGACTCCCTAAACATGAAAATATTGTCGAGCGCTTGTCCTTTCCAGCTCGTTAATGGATTTGAAATGACATCTCTCTCGTATTATTTCACGCTTTTTCAAACTTGAGAGATTAATTTACTAAAAAAACTTGTGGAGTTTTCTTTTTGTCCCTTTTCAAACTCTCTAAACATGAAAAGGACTGAGTTATCTTTGTTGTTAAACTCGTTAAAACATAAAATAGTGACAAACTTATGCATCTAGACAAGATCGAGTTTCACCTTCACTAGACTTGTTAAAACATCAAATAGAAATGGATTCACACAAAGGGTGGAACTATATAACAAGCATATGCTATCCTCTTCAAGCTTGATAAAAATAAAGAGGTACTACTCAAAAATGACTGGGGAAAATGGGAAAAAGAGGAAAACCACTTTATGGTAGCAGGTCACTCTTGAACATGACACTTTCACTCTGTTAGAGCCTAGATTGACCTCAGGCTGAAGGGAGGAAATCCTAAGATAACCACAAACCAAGCTTAACCTAGTAGCTAGCCCTACCAGGTCGGGAGAGGGCTCTCTCCTTGTGAATTTCAGTCAATATGGCTGAATCAAATATGGATTTTAGGCTAGGTACAGTAGCTTAGAGGATTTGATTGGATTTGTTTTGGGTCGAAATAGTAAGAGAAAGGATGATTTGGACCATGGAATCGATGTCAGTTTCTGCCGGCAAACCTGGGGCGAATTAAGTGCCATGTTCAGCCAAGTGAAGATTGTAAGTGTGAGAAGTATAGGGGAGAAATCCCACTGCCCTACAGGCATCAGACAAAGGATGAATCTGCAACAACAACTTTAGATGAAAGAGAATAACGAGGTTGCTCAACAGAGCATCTAGTAAAGGATGAATTCTGCTGAAACTACCATTACAACTAACATCAAAATCATCATGAAAGGAGCATCATTATGGATGAAATCCTAACATATCACTTAGATAATTCTAAAACAAAGGAGAAAAACATAATGTGTAAATTAATAATAGGAGAAAAAACATACTGAACATTTAAGCACCATGATGAATTCTAGGCCTAAAGGGCAAAAACTGCTTTATTATTATATTCAATAAAACTTTACACAGTCCAAATGCTTCTTTGCTGCAAAAATCCCACCTCTACACTATGAAATTCATAAAATATATACATTTTCTCATCCTTGTACTCAGGGAATTGAGCTCAACCATTTTCTTCAAAATAGAATCAGTTACATTAAACTTGGACCGAATTTTTGAAAATAGGTGTTGAAGATGAACTCGTATCTCATAAACCATAGCACTTGTTACAAAACTGAAAGAGGTTTTTGTAGATAAGGTCATGTTGGAGAAAAATCGCTCTCACATTCTGGAAATTCATTTCTAGTTGCTTGGAATCTGTGCCACAAAATCATCTCTAAAACAGAAAATCATTAAAAACTTAAATCTGTCAAAATGAGCTGTAAAGATCTAGTTACATATTCAAATTCGCGACACCTATGAATAAATTGAAAGAGGTTTGTGTTATATGGCTCGTGGTTAACAAAAAATTCCTTTGGTTTTTCAAAATTACTTTCCATATGTTGTAAAATGGCACCACACTAAAATGACTAAAACATTAAAAAATATGAAAAATTTGCTTTGTTTTAATGTAGGATCCAAATATCACCGCATATCTCCCACATAGTAGCACCTGTGCATAAAATGAAGGAGGTTTTTGTTATTTGGTATGTGATGGACAAAATCCTCTTTCAATTTTGTAAAATTCCTGTCCAAATTTATTTTGTAGTAAACTTGTCCCTGTGTGCAGCAACTGACCTCAAAACATGCATAACCAAGAATCAATCATTCATTTCGATCATATCTTCTGATCCAGAAACCGGTTACGGGAGTGTGATATACCGTTGGAAATATTTTTCCGAGCTTCTTCTGATGGAAATACTTAGGATATGATTTGCACTGAAGATAATGTGAAAAACATCTTTGGAAACCAGACATAGTAAGAGCCCATTTTGATCCCTGGTGACACGCTGCGAAGACTGGAACTAACACACTCCATCATCATGAATAATTGGGTTGGGTTATTAGCTTGATGGTTATAAAACCATTGGTATATCATACCATCCATCACTTTGTTTTGGATCAATGCTTCGAATTCATTTCAGTGTCGCCGACATGTTCAAGAGAAGTCATTCAGTCAAAATTCATCCTTTGCAATACCATAAACCTTCATTTTCATGATCGCCATTCCTGAACCTTGTGTCGTCAGTCAAATTCCATCTCCAAAATCACTACACTCATTTCATGTCATTGATGTACGATACATCAAGGCCCTCTTGTGAAGAGTCGCTTCTTGTTGACATTAGCACTTACCCAAGAAATTGACTTAGAAACACCCTTCCAGTACCTTGAGGCTTGGATGCATCAATGGTAGGTTTCTCGCTTCCGGCGATAGGTTGACATCAATGGCCTTAAACCAAAAGAATTTTTATGGTGTTCAACATCAAATCATCCATTCACACCATGCAGAATGTATTGCAATATCTTGAGGATCATTATCATTATCGATGATTTCTCTCGCATCTGTTAATAGCTTACATCATTGGATGGTAATCAGATGGTGTCTTCCCATGTTCGACTTCAGATCACATATTCACATGGTTAGACTCGTACTTGAGCGAATGTTTGGATGATATAGAAGACCCCAGATCTAGTTTCATCCATCCGGGCTGTGATTTTAGGAGTACTAGATCATATGTACAATGGATTTACATAGATGGCCATTCCAATCATGGGTCTATATCTGTAGACGACTGTTTATGTACATGTAATCAAAGTTTATAAGCTAAGCATGGGTATGCCTTCCCTCAACGATTCATGTAAAAATCAAATATCATGATATATGTATTGTAATTGATGTAGGTCACCTTCCACTTCGATACCTCCTCATCACATCGTAAGGCATTTCATTCGACATTGGCATTTACTTCATGCTTTAGGGGGCAGCTGTTATAGAACCATTTGGGCATATCAATCCCATCATGTAGATTAGTGTTTTAGGGCTCATCAAACCCTAATTTCAATTGCTACATGCCCTAAACAAGTCACCTCTTTGAATGCCTCCTTCCCAGATAGTTCCATGACTTGAAGACATCCAGAAATAGCCTCTAGAGGGACCAGCATAGGTAGGCCCATGTAAGGGTGTGCTACAGAGCAGTTAAGTCCATGCCAGGGTGCTTTTCAGAGCAATTAGGCTTCCTTTCACCCGTGCTAGGTGATATTGAGTGAAATTGACATAGGGTTTGGGGAATATTCTTATCTTTTGGAGTCATCTAGAAGGTTCCCTCATTTATCAACTCCTATGAGCTCGAAAATGGATGAGGAATGAGTTAAGACGCATCCTATCCTCTCATCCCTTACTCCATGGAACTAATTCTAAGTATGGAAGGCCATTCAATGCCACCATTTATGACAAAACCTCCTTCATCTCCCTATAAATTGACCACTCATCTAAGTGATCAGGGGCTAGATTATGCTGAATTGTAAGGAGATAATGTTTCTATGAGATTTGGCTTTGAAGCAAGTATTGTAATGCTACAAGTCTTTCATGCTTTTGATGTGATGTGGATGGGATCTAAGCTGGAGGAATGTTTTTGAATCAGACACAAATGGTTGTAATTCCTTCTTCTATTCAATAAAGTGTTTGAACCTTTCTTCCATATGTTTGTATTGTTTTATAATGCCTATATGTGTGAAATGTATCTAATTCCATTCACTTATATTCAATAGATCTTTTGATTTGATTGATTCTTTGTTTTCTGTTGTGTTTACAGGTACTTCTCAAGTGTATTAAGTACGGGAAAGAGCGACGGGATCGATACAAAGGAGACGAGAGGAAAGCGGAACTACAAGTAGGTCTTCTCATCTTCTCATATTATCTATTGCTCATAGGAAAAGACTTTAACACTTTAAATTGTTGTTCTAGATATGGCTACTTATCTAGGGAATTAGTATTTATTAGTAGATATCAAATTCTCCAAAACACCAAGCCTAACCAAGCCTAAGGAAACATGAGAACCAACAAAAAAACAACATTGAAAGTAAACCCACAATCACCATGGCTATCCAGGAAATGGCAAGGCTAGGTAATCCACTGTCAATCTCAACCATCCTCCATGCCAGTGATAGATCACAACCAATGAACCACATGCATATGCCATGCATGCCAAAACTAGTGAAGGAAACATACATGCAGCTCGGTACTTGCAAGAAAATTTGATGTAGCTGTTGATCCTAATGCCCTATTGTTTTTTCCTACTCTTCCTTTGCCTTCTTGCTCCAATAATCCAAGTATGCTACATCCTCCAAGGGTGCTCCATGAAAAATCTAAGTATCCAAGAGTATGAGAGCAAGAGAGATAATAATGAGAGAGCTCCAAAACTGAACTGATCAAGTATGAGCCAAGAGCTTGCCAACTGATCCTCAGAAGTACTTTTATTAATGAGGCCTCTATTTTCTTCATTTTCAATTATTTTCCTTCATTTTCCTCCTCGCATGCAACTTGTGACATTTCACCTCTCTTTTCTCCTAATTTCCTTTATTTTCATAAATAAAATGCCAATAAATGCCTCATGCCTTTCCAAAGCCTTTTCCATTGCCTTTGCCAATTTTCTTTAGCCAAAATAAACCAAATAAACACCTATTAGGATGTTTCCCCCACAATTCAGCTTGGAATACGTGTCCCATCATCCGTGGTATTTATATATTTTACATCAAATTTTCACCAGGGCTGTTACAGAAGTGGACTTTTCTATTGAGTTGGTACCAGGGTCAGTGCCAGAATGAAAGGTAGCTGTTGATAGTGTTGGACCCTCCAACATGTAAGGGGATATCCCCTGTAAGAAGTCCCAATTAGACCTCAGACCATTTGGTGTAGGAGTCCCAGCAATGGGTTGTAAAGCAATTCCTTGACCGCGATGTCGCACAGAGGCAAGTAAGATAACTCTGTCAGTAGCAAGGGTGTGACCGCTGCAGTGAGTCAAGGAAGGTGAACGAGAGCTTCTAACACATGGGGGGCAAGATGAGTGAGCCCCTTAGCAACCTGTAGCAGTAATCAGCTAAGAAAGGAACACATGAGCGAAGATACATCACAAGCTTGAAGGCAGATCAATCGACAATCCAAAGTGATGGTTAAACCAACAACACATCTACAACAAGATTCATATAATTGCATACGAAGTAGTTCATACACAAAGACATAAGTTAAACAAAATATATTTCTAAGCAACTGGAGTAGTCCAACTACAATAACAACATATGCATGAAAATGTGTTGACTCTTATTATATAAAGAAGTGTATGTCCCAATCAAAAAATACATCCATGTAAACCTGTTAGCCCCAATAGTGGAACATTACATCCACATCCCCCTGCTCCTCTAAAGAGATGAACTAGCTCCATGCAGTGGATAAGCCAAGGTGCGTTACAATACTATCCAAGATTTCTCCAAGATAGTCTTATCAGAAGCTTGGCTGACCAAAAGCCCTTACAATGAGTTATGAGGGACTATTTATTGCAAAGGGTGGGATGACCCTTGACATTCCCCTTTGTGAAAATTCAACTACCTTCATGACTCTTCACCTACTCTATGACTATTACATCCAACTATTGACACTTGACATGACTCAACATTACAATTCACATGTACTCATGTGAGACAAAACAACTTGAGCAAGCCATGCAAGACATCACTTCCACTTGGTCTGTTATGATGAGACCAACTCTTTGACATGCTTGTGATGGTGAAGGTGGTGAGATGATTCCAAGCTTGGTTGTCCATGATGGTGTGCATACACCCCATGGTGACATCTTGCTGAAGTGAACTCTTGCCTCTGTTGTATCCGGTGCATTGTTTCGATTCCTTCATCCAACTTGTCTACTAACATGCGCATGGTCTTCTTGGGACCTTCAAGTGTGTGCTGGTGGTCATGTGCATCAACTTGCTGAAGTACATGTTCAATTCCATTTGGACTTGCTTCTTGTATTCGCCTTGGTGAGTGTGCTCAATGGGTTGGATTACATGCGTGCACACAATGACATGCATGTTGTTGAATCCCTTCTGTGCAATCAACAAAACTAATCACCATGTCTGCTTTGTGCTAGCTTCTGGGATGGATCTTTAACTTGTACAGACACAGTTTCATCCGTGAGTGCATGTTGCGCCCACTGCTATTCCTGTTCCTGCTGCAACTCGTTCGTTTGTCACTGTAGCTTCATGTTATTCCTTGAGATGTTGCTTCAGCACATGCAACTCCTTCTTTGTTCCATTCTCTATCTTCGCATGATATTCATGTCGCGTCGTCACCTCATAGCATGAGTCTCCCAAGTTTCTTTCATCATCAGTGGATCTGCTTGATCTTGCAACTTTGTTTCGCCTCTGTGTTGTCAACAACCTTCCTCTTGCATTCATTCCATTTGTTGCATTCACTACACTCGCTACATTCGATATGCTATCTTCAATTGCTATTCATGATGCTGCTCACTATGATATCCTAATGTTCTTGTCTACGAAAAACTTGATGTCTTCGTGAGTAGGCAAGCTTATAGACATTTGATCGACTGCATCTCCAGGTGTGCTCTAAGTGGTGTCTTCGACTCTGCCCTATTGAAAACCATTGCACCTGCACTGCTGAGAGGTAGATGAACACCTGCAATACCTGGAGACATGGAAACACTCATGGAAAGCATTCTGTCAGTTGAAAACCAAAATGAACTTGAGAACCGACTTACAGCATACATGTGTGACTGATCATGAAGGTTGAACAATTTTGGTCCAGAGGTTGGAAGACTGACTGCCAAGACTACACAAGGCATGGTTTAGGCTACTGGGAGACTGACTGACTACTATAAGTATGCAATACACAGTCCATTCTGACTGTTGATTGTTGGAATTGTGCAATGCGTAATCTCAGTTGGCAATGACTGCAGGCTCAGTGACTGCATTATGTAATTTTCTGGGCCAGTAGTCATTGTACCTTAGAAATGTGCAAAACAGTCCTGGGGGACAGTCACTGGGTAGAAATTTACATTTCCTGAGAGGAAGACAGAGCCTTCCCTCTTAGGATTGTGCAATGTTGTCTTAGTGAGGCAAATTCCGGGCCAAGGTTGGAGAGACTCTCTGATGGGAAACTAAAAGTGAATGTGAGTGTGAATGCATGGTGATATTGAGTATAAGCATAAGTGAATGATCATGCATGCAAAGAAAAATGACAGATTCAGAAAATGGAACAACATGCAAGTTGGTGAGGCAAGCCTCTGAATTGACGACCGTTTGTGAAAAATAGTTTCATGCATGTGACAATAGTGAGATAGCAACAAAAACTGAAACCGTGCTAGGAAAAGCTAATATACATGTAATCGACAACAAGCATTCACTGAAATCAAGCAAACAGTAATCACACAAGCGAAAAGACAAAAAGCGACAGAAATGGAACATAAGGCATGGGAAGCGAGCTTACCCCAACATCGCTGATCTTAATGTGCGGAGAGCTCCTAGATGTGATGTGGGATGTCAGAGCTACAAGGTTGATGTGAGGAATGAGCTTTGCAACATCTAGTTGATGAGTCTTGATAACATCGAGGTTGTGATGCACATGCCACAAATATAGGGAAAGCGACACTTGGTGGGAGGTTTCCGAAATGATCCTTGCATGTAACCTCTAATTGCTAGAAAAAGATCCCTAAAATAAGGGATGCCTTTGCATGCTGCCTTGGGAGAAGTAGCCCATGCATGAAAGCCAGTTTTTCTCGGTCCCAGAGGGAACCGGTAAACTCAGCTGCACATGCAAGAGAGTGCTCGACTGCTGGGAGAAAATGCACATTTCTGGCTGGGAGCTGGGCTGGCTGCCCAGGAGATTTGCGCAATTTTTGGGCAGAGAAGCTAATTGCTGCCCAAATTTGCACATATTCTGGGCTGAGAAACCCTGCTGGGGAAAATTGCGCAATTCTTGCTGGGAGTGCTGACTGACAGAATTGCGCAATCTTGGAGCCCAGTAAGTTGCCAGACAAGATTGAAAAATTTATGGAGGGAAGGCTAGTTGCCCTCCAGAAATGCACAATTTTCTTGGGGAAGCTGTTCAGCCTGCAGCTGGACCAAGTCCTGGTGAACAGTGTGTGACAGGAATGCATCAAGCTTTGATTGACAGGCTACCTTTGTGTAAGAAAAACACTGAAGCTTGTGAATCTAATGAAGTAAGACAATCTGTTGTGAAGGTTGGAAGGGAGGCTCCAAAACAAAGCTAAGAAAAAATTTTGGAGGGTTGTTGTAGCTGCTACAACACTTGGCGACACATTGGTAGAACTCTAGCTCTCTGAATGGACCTTGTTCGTGAAAAGTAAGTCTAACACCTCTGGAAGTATTGCTCAGTTCTCAGCTCCTATTGGTTTCACACTAGCTTGATAGTAAGATGTAGCATCTGGCACACTATTGGTCGATTGACACACATTCCAAGCCAAGTCAACACAGTTGTTTCGATTGGGGCTGAGGTGTATATTGATGCACATGTAGTATATTCGTCAGAGTATTGGTTTCATCTCTAGTGTTGCTCCGCTGCCAGCAGACTTGGACAGTACCCAGACATAGTCACATATAAACACAAGCGTGGCTCCATTGCCAGCAAGCCTGGTCAGTACCCTGATGTAGTTAGTTGCATGACCTCTCTGTGTAGGAAGCCTTTCTCTTTTTTTGCCTTATTCATTTCCATTTTTTTCAAACTTTTTTCACTTTTTCATTTTCATCTTCGTAACTGTGCATATCACTTATTCATTTCAGAGGTGGAAGAGGGATCTCAACTTATTGAGAGCAGAAGAGGTTGTTCCTACAGAGAAGTAGTTTATTATACCTCTGACGTGCCTATTAAGGTTTTCCCCCTCACCTTACCCTACTTGATTGAGCTGACAAAGGTTAACCCAAAAATAATCGACTACAGTAGGTGACACTAGATAGCACATAAGCATTGTGTTTTCACCAAGGTTCACTTTGAATAATACGTATTTTCCATCGACGTATCATGGATAGAAAGTAGCAAGTTCTTCATACAGAGGTAGGATGACAGATAACCAAGTAGTGATAGAACCACACGACCTATTTTACTTTACCCAGCTTGCTTAAAGAGTCATACATGGTTTCATGCGAAATTATCCTACGAAATGAAACAAGAACACTAACAAACAACAAAGAAAAGCAAGAGCAAACGAAAAAGAGAAAGAAAAGCATGTAAGAAAGTAAGAAAGCAGGCAAACAAACAAACAACTAAAAAGCAGACACTACTCCTACTCCTAAGCTAACAGTGCATGGGTCATCTCACGTGAAGTGATACTTCCAATGTAGCCATTGCTACATTGGTTGACCCATGTTCGTGAAGGCAAGGTTCGCGAACAGGATAGGTGTGCAAGCCAACAAACAAGAAAGATGTAACAGTGAAGACAAACACAATTCAAGCTTACAAGTGACTATAGAACAAATATGAGTGATAATGCATGAAATGAATTTTGTGGTGCTGCCATGATGTTGTGCTACACTGCGTGCAGATGTTGAGTGTATGCATTCCCTTGACTGTGACATGCAAGCAAACATCAGAAAGGTAGACCACTTGTGTTGTGCATGTGTGCTTGTTGTGTAATATTCCTCACATGCATGAGAGATGGGATTGTGTAGTTCGAGTGGAGGAAGTGAAATCTGGGTTTTTGGTTGATCTTTAGTGCAAATCAGAGAGTGATGAGGAGCCTTGAGTGTTTCAACAATTTCCTGACTGGAAGTGACACCAACCTTAGGACAACAAGGACCTGACATAACCATCAACTTAGGCTGAACTGCCTCAACAGTCTAGGGGGTTTCAACCTCATGGATAGATAGATCATCATAGACTAGTAACAACGGTTGAATAAACATCGTGATCAGATGAGGAAGTGAATTGATCATGACAACCAAGACTAGAAAATTCAAGATGTTTGTCGGCATCCTCATGATTTGATGAATTGAGCAGAGGGGTATATGAAAAGAAAATATGTTTACCCTCTGTGTTTTCAAGAAAGATAAATGACAAATTGAACGGATTTTCCGAGGAAGATGTGTCCTCTCTGCACTGTAATGACAGACTGACATCTGAGGTGTCCTGTGAATGATCGAAAGTAGAAGCATCCAAAAATGAGTTTTCATATGGAAAATCAACAATGGTAGAATCACAAAGGTTGTTAGGATGAAGAGGAGGAGGCGCGGCCAGAAGGGAGACACCTTTCACCGTGGGCTCTTCTTTAGATTCTCGCACACACTCATCATGAATGATGGTGCAAGTTGGATGCATATCACAAAATTATTCGACAGCTTGATCCTTGTTCACAGCAGATTAGGAGTCCAAAATGGAAGAACGCAAGACAATACAATCTGTAGGATCAAAAGAACATGAGGACAGAGATTGAGGGAACAAGTCCATGTGACAACCAACCAGCTTGTAAGCAAAATTTTCACAAATGTCAAGAGCAGGTTGGGTGGGAGGATGTGACAATTCAACCGAGGTGTGCGTATGATCTCCCACATCACTCTGTGGTGGTGGAGCTGTTTGATGAGGTGGAGGTGGATAGTCACTTGTGACAGGAACTGTGCCTGCCCGTGATTATGGAGCTTCATCACCAAAGTGTGCTGAGCAGGGTTCAGACATGTGAAGAAGATACTAAAATATTCCATCAAGAAATTCCCAATCAATATCATCTTCCAAGAATCGATATGCAAGATTATAAAAGCACGTGTAAAATTGTTCAATGGATTCATCTAGTGCTTTTCATAATTTCTTTTTTGAGTGCTTGACGGTCGAAGTGATTGAAAGCATGGTCTATCTCTACGACTAGGTGAGCAAGAGAATGAATGGAATTTTCAGGTAGCGTGGCACACTAGTGCATTGGGTGCCCTCAAAGCATGTAGATGAACAACGCGCAGCTCATGTATTCTTCAAAGAATCCATGTCTTTCGCATGAGCCTACAACGCTGACCGCGTGCCTCACTAAGGCTACATGGCCTCCACCATCAAATGTTTTATGAGACAAGTTATCTGAGATATTTTTCGGGATGATGAAATCATTCCTAGAAGACATACATTCTGGAAGAGTAGCTCGATAGTGAGTCATGATAGATGTGTAGATATTCAAAACAGATGTGAGGGCTCAACTTGTCATCTAGTCCTCCTTCTTTGCCAAAATGTTGACAGTGTTGGACCCGCCAACATGTAAGGGGATCTCACTGGTAAATAGTCCCAATTAGACCTCAGACTGTTTAGTGTAGGAGTTCCTGTCGTGGCGGAAAAAGTCGTTTGTGCGGACACAACTGACCTCCCTAGGATTCTAAACTCTCTAGCGACAAACAAGACAAAATGGAGTGATCTTTCTCTAAATATACCTTTTAAAACATGAAAACTACAAGTGTTTAGGCTTACCTTATTCCAAAACGCTGTTGTTGTAGTCCGTCCTTGCCGATCCGGATGAGCTCCTCCTTCATGTCAATTCCTGCAACCACAAACAATCAAACAATTACCAAGCACTTGCATTTCATATAATAAAACATATATTCAACATGCAGACCAAGGAACACATGAAATAACTCATTAACACAAGCTATTGAGAAAAATAAACCAGTTTGTATTAATAACGAAACAAAGAAACTCTTACAACCTGGCCTTGGTGTTGTGCAAGTTCCTCCCAGGGTCCATCAAGGGTTTTCCTCTACTTTGACAAAGCTCACCCACTTCCAAGTAGAATCAAGCAAAGACAATCTCTCCTCACAAGGTTCTAAATGGAAGTCCTAATTCCTGCAGCGTTTACCCAAAGAAAATGTATAGCTCCAACCTCTCCTCCCTCTGGCTCAATGTCTTTATTTATAGTGCTGTAAAGAGGTTATTCAAGTCCACCATCAATGGGATAATCCCCCTCTTTGGGTGGGATAGCTCCCTTATTGATGGGATAAGCTCCCCCTTAATAGAGATACATGAACCAACTGGAGGCGCATCCATTTCATCAAACCGACCTCTAGAAGGTTCTAGAAGTAACCACAAGTAACTTTTTTAAGATGAAACTCACGCATTTTGCCTTTTACAGAAGGACGCACCTGTCCCTTAACATACAGAGCGTCCATGGACGCAACTTTTGTGAACATGGTGAGCGTCCCCGCAGGTAAGGCTAGAGAGAACCTGCGACCCCAGAGATAAACACATTTTTTACAAGACTTTCTCTCTTCTTTGAGTTTGAGATGGATAGCAGAGGCATAAGACTTGCCTAAGAGGGTAGCATGACTGTTGATTTGAGCCATACTAACTGTAAGTAGTCATGGTGACATTTTTTAGTGTAACAGATTGCCCCCTAAAGTGCGAAGCCTGGAATAGATTAGGGTTTTGTAATTCTAGGAAGGGTGAAGCGCTTTATCATTTCAAGGATTGTCTTGTGGATGACCTGGTTGGAACCTGCAATTTTCAACACAAAATACATGTATAAGATTATATCATCACTGAGGTAGGCATTCCCATACTCAGATTCAAAACTTTAACTAATGGACTAACTATTCTGATACAGGAATGATCTTGCAGTACATCATTTTTTATAGACTTTTGTAGACACAGTATGGACGCAGCCATCTGTTTATGATTAGTCTACATAGATAATGAATACAAAACTCCTCGCAGCCTGGATGGTAGAAACTAGATCCAGGGTCTTCACTTCTACTTCCCGAATTGGTACGATTCTAGCCATGTGATTAAATGATTTGATGTCGAACATGTTAGAAACCACTTGATTACCAGTCGATGATGTAAACTGTTAACAAGCGTGAGAGAGACCACCAGTAATGTCAATGGTTCTCAAAGTACCAAGCACAACCCGTGAAATGTGAATAGATGTTTTGATGTCGAACACTTCACGGAATCCTTTGATCGAAAGTCAATGATGTAAACTGACGTCAAAGGCGAGAAACCTGCCATTGATGCATGCAGACTTCAAGGTACTGTCGATTCCTAAGTCATCTTTCTAGATAATGTGTCGATGTCGATAGAAAGCGACCCGTTGCAGGCAAGCCTGCAACACGAAATCATTGTTCAAGTTGAAGAAATGTTGCTGTAAGGACTGACTCAGGGATGGTCAAATGGATGACAAGTATTTTGCAGATGAAAGTTTTGCTTGCAGACCTCTTGAACACATAACGACACGACAGATGGCTTGGTGACGAATAACTCAAAGTTAGTCCCTAGAACCCGGTTAAAGACTTTCAAAGTGATTTGGTCAACTGTGAGGTAAAAGATTTCCCAACCCAGGTGAATGAAAAGTGTCGTGTTCAAGAGTGGTAATAAAGTTTCTTTTGAGACAAAAGGTAACAAATAGGCTCATTCTTCTCTCTTTTCCCCCACCATTTCTGGCAAGTACCTCTTTATTTTTAACAAGCTTGAGGAGGATAACATATGCTTGATTATAAGCTCATCCTTCGGACGAGTCCAACCTAGTTTAAATTCGAACCCTAGGAAGGAGTGGTTCGTTCCTGTTTGTAATTGAACAGGTCCTTTACTGTAAAAGTTTAACGAGCCCAGTATAGGAGAAACTCGGCGTTTTTCAATTTTAGAGAGTCTGAAAAACTTAAGGAAACTCCAAGTTGAACTTTTTCGTAAATTTGTGTCCCTCAAGCCCGAAAAAGTATAAAATAATACCTGGGGGAACCGCTTGATCTTGCGACCAAGGAGTACTTTCATAATAGTGTCGTTGACCTGAAAAGTAAAAAGCGATCAAGGACACGTCGTTTTATTTCCTTATCGAGTTTGAAACGACAAAAACCCGGCAATCTTTTCCTGATTTTGCGGTCAGAAAAGAGCTAAAAGGGGACCGTCTTTTAATTCCGTTTTAACGAGTGTAAAAGAAACGCTCGGCGATCTTTTCATGTTTTAGGAGTCAGAAAAGGGCTTAAAAGATGACTCTGATATTTTTGTTTGTGAAAAATTACAATTTCCCTCGAAATCCCTTTGTCCTGCACAAAAGCAACACATTACTCATACCTGTTTAAAATAGGCAAAAATACATCGAAAAACATCTTTTCATGGTAAAAAATGAACTAATTCATCCAAAAAACCTATAAAAAGACCTTTTACCATGTCATTTTTACCGTTTGACTTTTGAGGTTGAAAAAGGAGCTTTTGACAAGAAACTTCCCGTGGTCGCTGCGGAAAATCCGACCGTCGGAATCGAACGCCGTCTTATCCAGGTATTTTACACATCCTACTCTGCATTTCTATCCGTTTAGAATCAATTTTTAGGTCTTAGTTTCATTTTTTTGGGGGGGTTTTGGTTTTGGAATGCGCCTCTCGGCGGACGCAGGTGCCCTTCGGGTGACCCGCGTCCCCCGACTTTTTCTCATACGGGAAAATGGTCGGAAGACGCGGCCCGCCTTCAGGCCAGGCGCGTCCGGGCGCCCTGTGCTACAAAGCCAGGGTGCGTCTTCCGAGAAGTGCGCATTTCAAAACCCCAACTCCCTCAAAAAACTACCAAAAATCCCCAAATCAATTTCTAATTGCTATTTTTGATGTGCAGGGCATTAACCATGTTAGATTGGAGAGAAAGAGAGCATGTAGAGGAAGATGAAGCTGCAATAAATCATCAACCTTCCCTGGATGCCCTAAGAGCATGCGGATTATACAAATATTGGACCATACCGGGCATGAGGGGCCAGGTAAGATTCTTGGAATGGCTGGTTGAGCGATGGAACGTTCAAGAACAATGCTTTTACATAGGAGGGCACCAGCTCGAGATAGAGCCCTCGGATGTATACTTTCTCACTGGCTTGCCGAACAGAGGCGAGCAACTCAGTCTTGCGGGGACTAGGCCGGGTGGCCAATCCCTTGATAGTCTCCGCGACGAGTGGTGCACACCTGGGGCTCACCATTCGAAAGGCATAGAGATAAAACACATCACTCTGCCTGAACTCAAAGTCATAGCGTTCACGGTTACCAGAATTTGCGGCGCGGCCGCTTTACACATTGCTTCCGGATCCCAAATGCGGATGGCAATTGACTGTTACCAAGGCACCATTTTCAACTGGTGTGAAGCTGTGTCGGCTCATATGAAGAGCCAACTGACCAAGGCAAAGAACGGACGACTAAAGACTTTTGGATATGGGCCTATAGTCGTGAGCTTTGCCTTGGAGAGAGTTCCAATGCTGATCCCTCAGCAACTCACTGTTGATATCTTGGGTCCTCGGGAGCCAAAGCTGATACGATGGGTTGCGGTGATGGCCCGGCATCCTGACGAGGGTGCGACAGTGGTTCGATTCTCAGATAGTTACTTTCACTGGTTAGAGGACCAGGTTTTTTCGATACAGGACTTTCCGTATGCCGGAATGGATTTTAGAGGTGATCCGGACATGGTTCTTCCACAGGGAGAACAATGGGACGACAGAGGTACTTTTATTTTCACAAGTTTTCTAATTATGTATTTTTTTTATTTTTCATATATATCGTCTCAAAACTAACAGTAAAATTTTCAAAATGCAGATGTTGGTCCACAGCGTCCAGCCAACCTCCGGCCTTTTGATAGACTACATCCAGCTGCACCGGTACCGGCCCCACAGGACGCGGCAGCAGAAGTACTAGCTGAGTTGGAGCATGATCTAGAGCGTCTCACGGCAGATATACCTGAGACTACTATGGACGACATTCCTATCAGGCTTCAGCGTTTCGTAGTCGCGGTCCCTGGACCGTTTAGGAGATTTTTGCGTAAGGTAGCCCGCGCAGTGGTGTCATACAGAGAGCACCACCAGTGATTGACTAGTCACTTTTGTAGTCACATGTGACATTTTGACTTTTTGTACTATCATTTTGCCGATCATAAGGTGTTTTCAACCTATGATCGAAGACGATGTATATATTTTTGACACACTTCTATCTATATATATCACTATTACCGGCTTATCTTGTTTAACATGTATGATGAAATGTTTTTAAATTTACTTGCATGATTATCGTAAATGTCTGTCCAACACTCGAGAAGCAATTGCATCTGCTAATGTATTCAAAGACCTTGGAATATGTTGATATTCAATGTAATCAAATTCACGTTCCAAGAGACGCACTCTCAAAAACAACCTTAATAACACAGGATTCCTAATGGCATAAACTCTATTAAGCTGTAATACAACAAGTTCAGAATCTAACCTCACTATCAAACGTCGAATTCCAAATGAAATAGATTCGGATAATAATTCAATCACTGCACTGTATTCTGCAATGTTGTTCGTTGTTTGACCGAGGCTTACCCCATGCATAGAAACTAACTCGTCAGAGGGCGAATAGATAACCCAAGCTGCGGAAGAGATATTCCGTGTACTACGACAAGCACCATCAGCAAATCCAATGTATGTTTGGAGAGGCGTCGACATCTACAATATCAAGAGTAAAACCAAGATAAGCCAGAATAACGACGAAAAACCACACTCTCTAAGCTAAGCACACTGACTAAACTAACACACTTGCTAGCTAGAAAGAAAATCTAACCTATCTAAAAATTTCTCCATACCCATCATTTTAAGCATAATACCTCTTTAGGTAAAGTCCATTTCTGGGTTTACCCAAAGAGTCCCCATCAAAGTCAACTAGCTCATAAGCCCCTTTTGCTAGCTTTCGCTTTACAATGTAGGGCCCATGCCACATGGGAACGAATTTTCCGGCACCTAGCTTATCGTTAGCTTGATCATATAATAGTACTAGGTCTCCTTCCGAAAAACTTCGAGGGGTTACATTTCTATCATACTGAGCTTTCATTCGTTTCGCGTGAGTCTCGATTGCTAATGTAGCGTCACGTCGAGTCTCATCTAATTTAGCCAAGTATAATAAACGTTTCTCCTCTTCGGAAGTAGCTGGAAGTAATTCGACAGCCATTTGAAGTGATGGGATTTCGCATTCAATGGGTAACACAGCTTCTAAGCCATAAACTAGCTGGAAAGGAGTGAACCTGTTGAATTTTTCACTGAGGTTCGGTATGCCCATAGCGCTGAAAATAACATGTTGTGCCAATTCGACCGATGAACACCAATGGTTCGTCGGATCATGATAACTAGAACTTTGTTGATAGACTCAACCAAACCGTTGGCTTGCGGATAATAAGGAGTAGAGCTATCGTGGCGCAAACCAAGCTGGCTTGTAAGCTCAGTCATCATGACGTTTCGAAAATGGCTCCCATGGTCAGTAATGATTGCTTGTGGGACACCAAACCTAGTTATGATATGATTGAATACGAAAACTGCAGCTGTTTTGCCGCTTGCGTCGAATGTAGGCATCGCCTCGGCCCATTTAGTAAAATAATCAACCGCAAGGATGATATACGCATGCCCCCCGGCCGAGTGAGGGTTACAAGTAATAAAGTCGATACCCCATTTGGCGAATGGACCAACGGCAATTATAGGGTGGAGAGGAGCAGGTGGAGCGCGCATCTTGCGATCAAACACTTGACAGTTGTGGCACTTCCTGACTGCAATGATACAATCCTTAAACATAGACGGCCAGAAATAGCCAGCGCGCAACACCTTCTGAGCTGTGGCATACCCAGACATATGACCGCCACATGCTCCAGAGTGACAATCATTCAAAACCCTCTCAGCCTCTTCGTGAGTTAAACAACGTCGAAAAACTAAGTCTGCCCCCCGGCGATAAAGTGTATCTCCAATAATTTTGTATGGCTGGGATTGAAACCGAATTTTTCGACGTTCTGCTTTGGAAGCTTCAGGCCGAAAGGTTTGGGTTTGGAGATAAATGATTATATCCCCGTACCACGGATCTACAGTACTGATAAGAAACAAAGATTCGTCCGCAATGGACTCTTCTGCCACAGTCTCTGTGTCAGCACTCGGGAAATCACACATCAATTCCGCAAAAACTAAGGATTTCTTAGACTTGGACTTCTCGAACTCCAAGTCGAACTCTTGCAGGATGACAATCCATTTAGAGTACTTGCCCCCTAGCAGTTGTTTTGTCAAAATATAAATCATAGGGTTGCAATCCGAAATAACTGTAGTTTTGCGGAGAAGAATGTAGTGACGAAAACGCTGGACAGCTTGAACGGCTGCCAGGGCCAATTTCTCCACATGCGAATATTTTAGCTCAGTGGGATTCAAGGTCCTACTAAGATAATATATCACATGCTCCGCTCCGAATTCATCTTCTTGAACTAACACCATTCCAATGGTGGAATGCGAAGCTGCGAGGTATAAGAAGTAGTCCTGGTTGTAGTTGGGAGGATGCAATAACGGTGCATGGGTCAACGCGTGTTTAAGTGCATCAAAAGATTGTTGGGCAATCTCGTCCCAAAAGAATTGTGTGTTCTGTTTCAACAACCGTGTAAAACCTTTAGTGACCTCGGCGTAGTTTGGGATGAATCGGCGTAAAAAGTTCGCTTTCCCTTGCAAACTTTGGAGTTGGCGCAAACTCGAAGGAGGAGGCAATTTGATGATAGCCTCGACTTTCGAGGGATCGACGCGAATGCCGGCTTTTGAAACAACAAATCCCAGCAATCGACCTGTTTCTATACAGAAAACACACTTGTGGGGATTCAACCGAATTCGATAATGCCTACACCTCATAAAGATTGCTCGTAGGTGGACAAGGTGATCAGCTCGATGTAAAGAATGAGCAGGCAAATCATCGAGATAGGGTTGCACAATGTGCTTGATGTCATGAAATGCATAAGACATCGCCCGTTGAAAAGTGGCCCCGGCATTCTTAAGCCCAAAAGGTAATTTGCAATAAGCAAATGTCCCCCATGGACAAATGAATGCCGTTTTTGGTTGGTCGGCAGGTAGAATATTGATTTGATTATAGCCCGAGAAACCATCCATGAAGGAAAACATTTCACTTCCGGCACAATCATCAATAATTTGATCGATATAAGGCGTAGGATAGTTGTCTTTTGGACAAGCTCGATTGATATCCCTATAGTCGATACAGATTCTTATTGTTCCTTGTTTTTTATTGACGGGAACAATATTCGATACCCAATCCGTTAACGGGATCGGATAAATGAAACCTGCTTTCAACAGCTTTTCGACTTCTGCTTTAATCGCAGCCGCTTTTCGAGGGTGAATCTGACGCAACCGTTGCCGAATGGGTTTAGCATCCGGGTAGGTTTTGATTTCATGAACAACAATGGCAGGATCGATTCCCGGCATTTCCTCGTAAGACCAGGCAAACACGTCGCGGAATTCTTGGAATAGGGCCTTGTAAGTTTGGATTTCTTCTTCAGTACATGCGGCACCTATATGAATGTTCTCCTCGATTCCGGGCTTCACTGAAATATCAATGGGAATAGTACGAGAAATATTCCCTAAATTCAACTCTGAATCAGAATGTTTCGTTGGATCCTGAGCGTCTTTGACATATTCAGCGGTAAAGATAGATGAAAAATCATTTTCAAATGCATCATCCTTAGGTAAAAACGAAGATCTGTGATGGAGATCCTCCCATGGTAGATTGTCTACACTTAGGATTTCGCGAAGTTGTTCGTCAGATGACACGACTTCGGGAAACGTTATCCGTTCTAAGGGTGAGGTGAAAAGTGATTCTTCACTGACCACATTCATTTGGTCGACTTCGGTTGAATGAAAATCGGTAAAAGACATAAGAGCTTCATAAGCAATTTCATACGGACTCAACGGCATAACATCACCGAATGAGTCTATCTCAGAGTCAGATGGAACATACCAAGGATCATCATAAATAATGTTTTCTGACGTGATCATATGAATTGTTGCAAACGAAGGTTCTACGCTGAGTGGAGGGAGAGGAAAAGTTCCCAGTAAACCGGAATCCTTAACTAAACCTACACCAACGTCCCTATAAGGGATTGTCGTCTTACCAACATGTTGGATACTCTCTGAAGAGGTTGGGTCGGATGAAAAGTATGTCAGCTGATCAATAGTCACGATCTTACCGTTATGTGGAAACTTAATTACTCTGAAGACCGATGAAACGACCGCTGTCATAGCATATGACCAACTTCGACCCAAAAGAAGGTTGTAGTCTAGAGGGGCATCAACCACTTCCACATCCAGACTAACGGTTTTACCTTCAACCCCTATAGGCAATTCTTGTAGAATACCAAACGGACGGAACCCACGGCCATCAAAGGCCTTAAGGATGGTGGGGGATTGGTTCAACGAAGGAGAACCAAGCGATCTCCAACATTGAATCGACATAATACACGTAGAAGCTCCCTCATCAATCACAGTCCGATGAATAGGCCTGTTTTTGACTATCACTGGAATTTGGAAAGCCATTTGATGGGGGAGACGTGGCGTACTATTTTCTAGATCAAAGATCATTAGGTTCGGGTCCTGAACATCGACAGCTCCGATAGCCGACAAAAGCAATTTCCGTTGTGCTGGGCATGATTGCAGCACTTCGAGTGCCGACATTGCTGAAGGTGAAACAGCTAAGTCCTCAACAATGTTGTAATTCTGGGCTGCTCTCGCATGTGGATTGAAAGCAGACCTTCGAAGTACACCCTTGGCGGGCGGCTTAATCACTAAGTCTGGGTTAGGTTTTTCGATCTGTAGTGGATCGGAACCAGGAGCTGAGGTTGATGGGTTAGAGTGAGAAGATTCTGCTTCCTTGCCATCAACAGGAGCCTTACTACCATAATCTTGCGATCGAGTCGCAATCCTCACATGAGACATCATCAAAATGGGTTCTTCACTGGCATTCGAAGAAGAACCTATCATCTTATTTTCCTGCTCCGGAAATGGATTTTTTAACACAGCAGGAGTGGGAGAACCTTTGACTATTTTCACTACCTCGGCCCGATGAGGGCAGTCTCTCGTAAAATGATCCTCTTCACAAATGAGACAAGGATATCGAGGTTTGCGCTTTTCGTCATTGGTTTCCGACTTTTCAGTTTTCTCCTTTGGAGCCTTGTCTGCTTTAGCCTTCTTCTTTCCTTTCTTCTTTCCACCGTTTTTTGATTTGGCCGTAGATGACTCTACAGCGTGAATATCGGCGGTAAGTTCAGGAGAAGACTCTCCTGTCGGGGAATCGGGCAAAGTGATAATGGAGTAGTTGAAGCCTTGGAAGACTTCTTCTTGCTCTTTGTAGTCACGATACCAATCATACCATCAGCGGCATGAGATCCCGAAGGAGCAGCAGCGATTTGGTTCGACTTTGGAAGATCCGGAATCTTCTCGTGTAATGTACCCGACTGAGTGTAAACTAAGTCAAGGTATTGTGCCTGAGCAATGACTTGCTCCTCAGTAACTACTCCGGCCTTAGCTACATCTTCAGTAATTCTTGGTAATAGTGATTTAACAAACCATTCAGCTAAGATTTGGTCCGGGATAAAAACTTTCACTAATCTCCTTCGACGTCTCCACTCATGAATGTGATCTGAAATATACGTGGAGGTCGATTGTTTTAGTGAAGTTAATAACTCTGTACCGTTATCGTATCTGACTGGTAACTGAAAATGAGTTAAGAACGAGGTAGCTAACTGGCTAAAATCGTAAAAAGAGGCCCGTGGTAACTCAATGTACCACTTGGTCGCGAGACCAATGAGTGTACGCTGAAAAAGACGTAAACGGATCGAATCATCCGAGATGGAATTTGAAGCACACCAGAGGTGGTAAGTCATCACGTGATTGGACGGATCCTCTCCAGACTTACCTTCGAACTTGGGTATATCGCTGGGCAACTTATTTGGCATTGGCGGCCAGAACGGAAGATATTGAATTGGATCGTTCGTTAGGCGCGTCAAGTCTGGTAAATCCAAAGTTGCGATAAACGGTAACTGCCGGTTAGGATCTCTAAAACTCTGGGTCACAATACCAGCCCCAGGAGGAGGATATCCAGGATAACTAGGAACAGGAGTCGCATTTGGGATATTATATCCTCTGGAAAACCAGGATTAACCGGACCGTACTGGGGTTGCTGAGGTTGTTGATAAGTGTACCCAGGATACGGTTGATACTGGTAAACCGGTTGTTGGGCAGCTTGCCCAGGTTGATACTGTCCCTGGTACGGAGGTTGAACAAATTGAGGTTGAGTAGTAACAACCGTACTTGTACCAGGTTGGCCTACAGGCATCTGGACTGTGGTTTGAATCGTAGATCCAGACAACGGTACAGATGTCTGAGGAGTGGTTACAGGGACAGTAGAAACCGGAGCTGCCGATACTCCAGAAGTAAGTATGGTAGATGTGGCGGTAGTTGCTGCAGCCGTTTGAGATGGAGTACCAGGTGCAACTGGCGGCTGAGTAACTACCGAAGTTACAGGGATCTGAACACTTGACTGGACAGGTTGCGGTTGCTGGGTTGGACCAGGAACTACAGGTTGTCCTGCTTGAGGTACCGACTGTATACTTGGTTGCAACATCTGTTGACCCTGTGACGGATCCCACACTAACATTCCAGGGTACTGACCCGTAACAGGTTGAGGATACTGAGATCCATAGCCGGATTGAGGATAGGGTTGATAATTGTAAGGTGCAGTCCCATATGATTTCCCTTGAGGTGGTTGATAACTTTGACTAGAGTATTGACTCGTAGGTTGATAACCTTGAGGTAAATACGGGTACTGGGGTTGACCTTGACCTTGAGGTTGGTATCTTTGAGGTTGATACCCTTGGGGTTGATACCCTTGGGGTTGCCATCCTTGGGGTTGCCATCCTTGAGGTTGCCATCCTTGAGGTTGATATTGATACTGAGGTTGACTTTGGGGTACATATTGAGGCTGGGGTTGACCTTGAGGTATGTATTGCCCCATAGGAGCGTACTGACCTTGAGGTTGCCCCCCAGACACGAATGAAGTACCTTGAGGTTGCCCCCCAGGCATTAACGAAGGTTGCCCCCCAGGCGGTAATTGGCCACCTTGAGGTTGGGTAACGGGAACTGAACCTGACATCATGTAAATGTCACCTATACTCAATGGTATATTACCACTGTTTCCAACTAATAACCCATGATCAATGGGTTGAGGAGATGCTCCCGCAAAGGTACCAGAAAGAGATTGATACCCAGTAGGAACAGAAGGACCGCCATGTAAAAAAGATTCAGGACTTTGTGTAAACACAGATGACTGACCAGACATATTTACAGGAGTATGAATTCCTCTAGGTGGAAAAGGAGTTCGAGGTGTGGAAAAACCTACTGAGTTGTCTAAAAAATTGGTTAACGCAAGGTACCAAGAAGTACTTCTAGGAGGACTGTAAAAGATGGATTCACGCTCCCTTAGATCAAGGGTAATTTGATCTTCAGGATCAGAGACGCCTATTTCTTCCTCTGGAACAAGTTCTTCTATAGCAATTAAACCAACAGGAAGATTTTCGGTGATAATTCTTTCTATTCTTGGTGAATCAGGAACACTAGGAGTTGGAGTAACAGGTTCAGAAATTTCAGGTTCTTCGCCTGTTTCACTGGCAGATGAAAAACTACCAGCAAGCTCGGAAACTGTAACAGTTTCGGGATTGTAACCTGTTTCTAAACTTTGGTAATCTGGATGGACTACCAAGGAAGATTCTCCTTCTTCAGGTGAACCTACTCTACTGTCACTAGGAGGAGTTACAAGGACCTTTAACCCTTCGTACTGACCCGGAATGTCTTCAGGAGATTCACCCCGTGATTTACGGAGTTTTCTTAACAAATCTATTCCGGTAACAATCTCAGGAGACTTGCCCCGAAGTCGACGGGACTGTCTCGGTAATTCCGCCACAATTAAAGATTTTTAACTACAACACACGAAAACAAAGTAAAAATTTCAAATCAAACCACCTAAAGTCTTCTAAAGAAGCAAACAAATTTGAAGCACACGCCTAAAGAATCTAGAGCGTCAAACCAAACACAAACAGTATCTTCCGGACCAAAAGCGCTAGTTGGTGATTAGGTCCAACCTCGCAGGATTCAGTACAGAAATGGCGGGTGGAACAGTTACGCCGACAACCTGCTTAATGAATAGACTGGACCAAGTTCCTCCACTTTAACCGTCTCGAAGTGAAGTGAACCCCCCAGAAAATCCAAGTGAGTATAGCCGACGTCTGCTCCAGGTACAGTGGGACCTTCCCTCCACCGTCACCTTGGGTAGAATCCTAGAGATTATGGTCACTAAGGTTACCAACGGCCACAAGTACACCTGGGGGAACAGTCTAAACTCCGACAGCACGCAAGGGCAGAGTAGCAAGCTCAATCCCCTTACCGGCTCCTTGACAGTAATCCAAGGTTTACCGATAAGTGACCCCTGGCTCCTCGACAATGGTTAATCCGAGGTTTACCGTTTGTAATACGTACTGTCTGGCGTCGTTCCCAACGAGGGAGGAATGATCCCCTCACTGGTTCGGACACGAGCTCGTGCTTCTCCTTTAAGAGGAGCTTTCCCAGAGTGTAAATGTAACAATTGGATTTGATTCTATCACAAGATCGACTACTTGTTTGTTTTACTGCCTTGGAGAGTTAAGTACTCACCTATTCCAAGACACTAGCCTAAGCTATGTTGGTGCTTTAGAGCCCTAGAAAATAAAAATTACTAGATTGATTTTAATTTAAGCGTTACTTTTAAGGTTGTTTCTTAAGTCAAAAGGTGATGGAAGTGAAACCAGTGGTGTGTTGACTCGACTCGAAACCACTACAAAATGCACCTAGGATGATTTACCCACTACTTTACTTTTTCGATGAATTGCTTAACTAAAAAGTTGAGAGAATGCAATCTTTATAAAAGCAACTTCTTAATTGAAGACAATCAAAGAAACAATTCGTTTGTCTTTTCCAAGCATAAAAACATGACCGCTCTTTACATGCACGAAAAAAAAATTCTTTTCCTCTTTCAAAAACAAAAAGCTACTTGAAACAAGACTTTTAAAGAAGATGTTTTTGTATTTTTCTTTTAATAAAGCAAATAAATCTAATATAACCAAAAATCAATCTTAACAACTATTAAAATCTACGAAAATTCACTCATAAGCAAACTAAAAGGTAAATTTACTCTAAGCAATCTTAACGAGGCCAAAACCAACAATGATTATTCTAAGGTGTTTTACTTGATCACAATCAAATCAAGGACTAGCTTATTGCAGAATCAAAAACTAGCCAAAACAAAACTCTAATCTTTTTGTTCTTTTGTAAAATGGAAATCAACACTTTATAAACAAGTAATTCGAAATTTGACCCAAAACAACTTAAATGGCAAGCTGCTCACACAAGGAGACTTTACGACAGGCCCGACTTCTAAGAAGGCTGACTAACCAGAGAGATCTAAGGCTGGACAACTTTCTACCGTCAAAGTCACTACAGGACCTATCCAAAAATCAAACCCTAGGCCTAAACTTCGTTGAAATCCACTAAAACACTCAAAGCTCACAAAACAAGTTCAGGTGAAAATTTTTGACAGGGTACTAAAGGATCTGGGCAGAAAACACTAAGAAAAATCAAAATCTAAAAGCAATTAAAGCAAAAAATGGAATTTTCCTAAATTTTACAGGAAGACGCAGGCAACCCGTTATAACAGGTGCGGGCCCGCTCTGTGCAAACGGCAACAGCGCGTCCAAAGACGCACTGTGCAGTACTCAGAGGGTGCATCCTTCTGGAAAAGTTAAGAAAAACCAAATCTAACTAAATCTAAAGCTAAGCCACCCAAATACTAATTCTCACAGTAAAAAACCAGAAAATAAAAATGATTTTCTCAGAGCAAAGTTCACACAAAGGAAAAGACTCTCTCATTAATGGATTCCCCAGCGGAGTCGCCAATTTGTCGTGGCGAAAAAAGTCGTTTGTGCGGACACAACTGACCTCCCTAGGAGTCTAAACTCTCTAGCGACAAACAAGACAAAATGGAGTGATCTTTCTCTAAAAATACCTTTTAAAACATGAAAACTACAAGTGTTTAGGCTTACCTTATTCCAAAACGCTGTTGTTGTAGTCCGTCCTTGCCGATCCGGATGAGCTCCTCCTTCATGTCAATTCCTGCAACCACAAACAATCAAACAATTACCAAGCACTTGCATTTCATATAATAAAACATATATTCAACATGCAGACCAAGGAACACATGAAATAACTCATTAACACAAGCTATTGAGAAAAATAAACCAGTTTGTATTAATAACGAAACAAAGAAACTCTTACAACCTGGCCTTGGTGTTGTGCAAGTTCCTCCCAGGGTCCATCAAGGGTTTTCCTCTACTTTGACAAAGCTCACCCACTTCCAAGTAGAATCAAGCAAAGACAATCTCTCCTCACAAGGTTCTAAATGGAAGTCCTAATTCCTGCAGCGTTTACCCAAAGAAAATGTATAGCTCCAACCTCTCCTCCCTCTGGCTCAATGTCTTTATTTATAGTGCTGTAAAGAGGTTATTCAGGTCCACCATCAATGGGATAATCCCCCTCTTTGGGTGGGATAGCTCCCTTATTGATGGGATAAGCTCCCCCTTAATAGAGATACATGAACCAACTGGAGGCGCATCCATTTCATCAAACCGACCTCTAGAAGGTTCTAGAAGTAACCACAAGTAACTTTTTTAAGATGAAACTCGCGCATTTTGCCTTTTACAGAAGGACGCACCTGTCCCTTAACATACAGAGCGTCCATGGACGCAACTTTTGTGAACATGGTGAGCGTCCCCGCAGGTAAGGCTAGAGAGAACCTGCGACCCCAGAGATAAACACATTTTTTACAAGACTTTCTCTCTTCTTTGAGTTTGAGATGGATAGCAGAGGCATAAGACTTGCCTAAGAGGGTAGCATGACTGTTGATTTGAGCCATACTAACTGTAAGTAGTCATGGTGACATTTTTTAGTGTAACAGTTCTAGTAGTGGGTTGTAAAGCAATGCCTTGACCGTGATGTCGCACAAAGGCAAGTAAGATAACTCTTTCAGTAGCAAGGGTGTGACCGCTGCAGTGAGTCAAGGAAGGTGAACGAGAGGTTCTAACACATGGGGGGTGAGATGAGTGCATCCCTTAGCAACCTGTAGTAGTACTCAGCTGAGAAGGGAACACATGAGCGAAGGTGCTTCACAAACTTGAAAGCAGATCAATTGACAATCCAAAGTGATGGTTAAACCAACACCACATCTGCAACAAGATTCATATAATCGCATATGAAGTAGTTCATACAAAAATATGTAAGTTAAACAACATATATTGCTAAGCAACCTGAGTAGTCCAACTACAATAACAACATATGCACGAAAATGTGCTGGCTCTTATTATATAAAGAAGTGTAAGTCACAATCATACAATACGTCCATGTAAACATGCTAGCCCCAACAATAGAACGTTACGGCTACAACCGCCTGCTCCTCGAAAGAGATGAAATAGCTCCGTGTAGTGGAGAAACCAAGACCCATTACAATACTATCCAAGATTTCTCCAAGATAGTCTTATTAGAAGCTTGGCTGACCAAAAGCCCTTATAACGAGTTATGATGGACTATTTATAGCAAAGGGTGGGGTGACCCTTGATATTCCCCTTTGTGATAGTTCAACTACTCTCATGACTCTTCACCTACTCTATGATTGTTACATCCAACTATTGACACTTGAATCACACTTGACATGACTCAACATTACAATGCACATGTACTCATGTGAGACAAAATGGCTTGAGAAAGCCATACAAGACATCACTGCCACTTAGTTCGTTGTGATGAGACCAACTCTTTGACATGCTTGTGATGGTGAAGGTGGTGAGCTGATGCTTAGCTTGGTCATCCGTGATGGTGTGCATAGACCCCATGGTGACATCTTGCTGAAGGGAACTCTTGCCTCTGTTATATTTGGTGCATTGTTTCAGTTCCTTCATCCAACTCATCTGCTAACATGCACATGGTATTCTTAGGTGTGGCTGAACCGGCACACACTGATGCATAGTGTCCATGATGATGTTCAAGTGCATGCTAGTGGTCATGCACATCAACTTGCCGAAGTACATGTTCAACTCCAGTTGGACTTGCTTCTTGTATTTGCCTTGGTGAGTGTGCTGAATGGCTTGGATTGCATGGGTGCACACAAGGACATGCATGCTACTGAATCCCTTGCATGCGATCAACAACATTGCTCACCATGTCTACTCCATGCCAGCTGCTAGGATGGATTTTTAACTTGTATAGGCATAGTTTCATCTGTGAGTGCATGTTGCGCCCACTACTATTCCTGTTCCTACAGTAAATCATTCATCTGTTTATGTGGCTTCATGCCTTGAGTTTTTGCTTCAACACATCCAACTCCTTCTTTGTTCCATTCTCTCTCTTCACACGATCTTCATGTCGTGCCATCACCTCATAGCCTGAGTCTCCCAAGTTGCTTTCGTCATCAGTGGATCTGCTTGATCTTGCAACTTTGTTCCGCCTTTGTGTTGTCAACAACCATACTCTTGCATTCATTACATTTGTTGCATTCACTGCATTCGTTGCGTTCACTATGCTCACTGCATTTGGTATGCTTCCTTCAACTATTGTTCACTATACTGTTCGCTGTGATATCTTGATGTTCTTGTCTACGAACAACTTGATGTCTTTGTGAGTAGGCAAGCTCATAGACATTTGATCGACTGCATCTCGAGGTGTGCTTTGAGAGGTGTCTTCGACTCTGACCTCTTGGAAACCATTGTACCTACACTGCTAAGAGGCAGATGAACACCTACAATACTTGGAGACATGGAAACACTCATGGCAAGCAATTTGTCAGTCGAAAACCAAAATGAACTTGAGAACTGACTTGGAAAATACCTGTGTCACTGATCATGAAGGTTGTGCAATTTCGGCCGGGAGGTCGGGAGATTGATTTCCAAGACTGTGCAAGGCACAGTCTCGGTCACTAGAGATTGACTGACTGCTAGAACTGCATAATGCATAGCTCATTCTGGCTAGTGACTGCTGGAATTGCGTAATGCGCAATCTCAGCTGGCAATGGTTGCAGGCTTAATGACTACATTACACAATTTTCTGGGCCAACAGTCACTGTCCCTTAGAAATGCGCAAAATAGTCCTGGGGGACATTCAATGGGAAGAAATGTGCATTTCTCGAGAGGATGACAGAGCCTTCCCTCTCAAGATTACACAATGTTGTCTTGGCGAGGTAGAGTCTGGGCCAAGGTTGGCCAGATTTTCAGACGGGAAACTAGAAGTGAATGTGAGTGCGAATACATGGTGACACTGAGTGTAAGAATAAGTCAATGATCATGCATGAAAAACGTAAATGACAGATTTAGAAAATGGAACAAGCTGCATGTGGGTGAGGCGAGTTGCCAAATCAGTGACCGTTTATGAAAAATAGTTTCATTCATGCGACAATAGTGAGATAGAAACAAAAACTGAAACAGTGCTAGGATAAGCTAATATACATGTAAATGAAAACAAGTGATCACTAAAATCAAGAAAATCATACTCACACAAGCAAAAACACAAAAAGCGATAGAAATGCCACACAAGGCATGGGAAGTGATCTTACCCAAAAACAGTTGAGATGAATGTGCTGATAGCTCCTAGATGTGATGTGGGATGTCAGATCTGTAAGGTCGATGTGAGGAATGATCTCTGCAATGTTTGGTTGATGAGTTTTGATCACATCGAGGTTGTGACGCACATGCCACAAATATAGAGAAAGTGACACTTGGTGGGAGGTTTCTGAAATGATCCTTGCATGTAACCTCCAACTGCTAGAAAAAGATCCCTAAAACAAGGGATGCCTTTGCATGCTGCCTTGGGAGAAGCAACCCATGCATGCAAGCCAGTTTTTCTCAGTCCTAGAGGGAATCGGTAAACTTAGCTACACATGCAAGAGACTGCTCGACTGCTGGGAGAAAATTCACATTTCTGGCTGGGAGCTGGGCTAGTTTTCCAGGAGATTTGCGCAATTTTTGGGCAAAGAAGCTAACTACTACCCAAATTTGTGCAAATACTAGGTTGAGCAGCCCTACTGGGGAAAATTGCGCAATTCCTGCTGGGAGTGTTGACTAGTAGAATTGCATTGTTCCTGCGAGGAGTGTTGACAAGATTGCACAATTTCTGGAGGGAAGGCTGGTTTCCCTCTAGAAATGCACAATTTTCCTGGGGAAGTTGTTGAGCCTGCAACTGGACCAAGTCTGGGTCAACAACCTGTGAGGGGAATGCATCAAGCTGTGATCGACAAACTGCCTTTGTGGAAGCAAAACACCGAAGCTTGTGAACCTGATGAAGCAAGACAAGATGCTATGAAGGTTTGAAGGGAGGCTCGAAAATCAAGATAAGGCAAAATTTTGGACAGTGGTTGTAGCCGCTACAATACTTGGTGAGACACTAGTAGAACTGTAGCTCTCTGAATGGACCTTGTTCGTGAAAAGCAAGTCTAACACCTCTAGAATTATTGCTTAGTTCTCAACTCCTCTTGGTTTCCCACTAGCTTAATTGTAAGATGTAGCATCTGCTAAAATCTTGGTCGATTGACAAAAATTCCAAGCCAAGTAAAAAAAAATGTTCCAATTGGGGCTGAGGGGTATATTTATGCACAAGTAGTATAGTTTTTAGAGTCTTGGTTTCATCTCTGGTGTCGCTCCACTTCTAGCAGGCCTGGAAAATACCCAGATAGAGTCACATAGGAACACAAGCATTGCTTTGTTGCAGTGACCCTGGTTAGTACCCCGACAGAGTTACTTTCATCACCTCTTTGTGCAGGAAGCCTTTTCTTCTTTCACCTTATTCATTTCCATTTTTTTCAATTTTTTTTTCACTTTTTCACTTTTTTCATTTTCATCTTCGTAATTGTGCATAACACTTACTCATTTCAGAGGCGGAAGAGGGATCTCGACTTATTGAGAGTAGAACAGGTTGTTCCCACAAAGAAGTAGTTTATTATACCTCTGACATGCCTATTAAGGTTTTCCCCCTCACCTTACTCTACTTGACTGAGCTGACAACGGTTAAACCAAAAATAACCGAGTAGAGTAGGTGACACTAGTTAGCGTTCAAGCATTGTGTTTTGACCAAGGTTCACTTTGAATAGTACATATTTTCCATCAATGTATCATGGACTTAAAGTAACAATTTCTTCATACAGAGGGAGGATGACAGATAACCAAGTAGTGATAGCAGCATACAACCTCTTGTACTTTACCCAACTTGCTTCAAGAGTCATACCTGGTTTCATGCGAAACTATACTACGAAACGTAACAAGCGAACTAAAAAACAACAAAGAAAAGAAAGAGCAGAATCAAAAGTGAAAGCAAAGCAAGTAAGTAAACAAGCAAGTAGTCAAACAAACAAACGAAGCAAGTGAGCAAACAAGAATGCAAGAAAAAAAATCAAAAGCAGACACTACTCCTACTCCTAAGCTAACAATGCATGGGTCATCTCACATGAAGTGATACTTCCAACGCAACCACCGGAGCATTGGTTGACCCATGGTGGTGAAGGTAAGGTTCGTTAACAAGATAGGTGTGTGAACCAACACACAAGAAATATGTAACAATGAAGACAAACAAACTCTGAGTTTACAAGTGACCACAGAACAAAGATGAGTGATAGTGCATGACATGGATTCTTTGGTGTTGCCATGATGTTGTGCTACACTGCGTGCAAATGTTCAGTGTATGCATTCTCTTGACTGTGACATGCAAGCAAACATCAGAAAGGTAGACCACTTGTGTTGTGCATGTGTGCTTGCTGTGTAAGATTCCTCCAATGCATGAGCGATGGGATCATGTAGTTCGAGTGGAGGAAGTGATATCTAGGTGTTTGGTTGATATTTAGTGCAAAGCAGAGAGTGATGAGGAGCCTTGAGTGTTCCAACAATTTCCTGACCGGGAGTAAGACCAACCTCAGGAAAGTGAGGGCCTGAAATAAACATGAGCTTGGGCTGAAGTTCCTCAACAGTCTGGGGGGTTCCGACCTCATGGAAAGATAGATCATCATAGACCAATGCCTTGGATAGATTATCAATGATTGAATCAACATCGTGATCGGATGAGGAAGTGAATAGATCACGAAAACCAAGACTAGAAAATTCAAGACGTTTCTAGGCATCCTCATGATTTGATGAACTAGGAAGAGGGGTAGATGAGAAGAAAAGATGTTCACCCTATGTGTTTTCAAGAAAGATAAATGAAATATTGAACAAATTTTCCGAGGAAGATGTGTCCTCTCTGCACCGTAATGAGAGACTGGCATCCGAGGTGTCCTGTGAATGATCGGAAGTAGAAGCATCCGGAAATGGGTTTTCATAGGGAAAATTAGCAGTGGTTGAATCAAAAGGGATGTCGGGGTGAAGAGGATGAGAAGCGGATAAAAGGGAGTCACCCTTCACCACAAGCTCTTCTTTAGATTCCCGCACACACTCATCATGAATGATGGCTCAGGTTGGTTGCATAACACTAGCCCTGTCGATAGCTTGATCCTTGTTCACAGTAAGTGAGGAGTCCAGAATGGAAGAACACAAGACAGTGTAATCTGGAGGATCAATAGAATGGGAGGACGTAGGTCAAGGGAACGAGTCCATGTGACAACCAGCAGGCTTGTAAGCCAAATATGCGCAAATATCAAGAGCAGGTGGGGTGGGAGGATGTGATAGTTCAACTAAGGTGTGTGTATGATCTCCCACATCACTCTACAGTGGTGGAGCTATTTGATGAGGTGAAGGTTGACAACCACTTGTGACATCAATTGTGCCTGCCTGTGATTGCACAGCTTCATCACCGAAGTGTGCTGAGAGGGGTTCAGATATGTGAAGAAGATACTCAAATCTTCCATCAAAAAATTCCCAAACAATATCATCTTCCAGGAATCGGTATGCAAGATTACAAAAGTGCATTTAAAACTGTTCAACGAATTCATCGGGCGATTTTCGTAATTTCAGAATTTCTTTGTTGAGTGCTTGATGGTTGAAGTGATTGAAAGCATGGTTTATCTCTGCAACCAGATCAGCAAGAGAATGAATGGATTTTTCAAGCAGCATGGCACACCAGTGCATTGGGTGCCCTCAAAGCATGTAGATGAACAATGCGTAACTCATGTATTCTTCAAAGAATCCATGTCTTTTTCATGAGCCTATAATGCCAACCGCGTGCCTGACCAAGGCTACATAGCCTCCACCATCAAATGTTTTATGAGACAAGTTATCTGAGAGCTTTTTTGGGATGATGAAATCGTTTCCATAAGACATACATTCTGGAAGAGAAGCTCGGTAGTGAGTCATGATAGATGTGTAGAGATTAAAAACAGATGTGAGGGATCAGCTTATCATATAGCCCTCCTTCCAGTGACAAAATGTTGATGGTGCTCGACCCACCAACATGTAAGGGGATGTCCCCGGTAAGAAGTCCCAATTATACCTCAGACCGTTTGGTGTAGGAGTCCCAACAGTGGGTCATGAAGCAATGCCTTGATCACAATGTCACATAGAGGAAAGTAAGATAACAATGTTAGTAGCAAGGTTGTGACCACTGCAGTGAGTCAAGGAAGGTGAATGAGAAGTTCTAACACATGGGGGGTGAGATGAGTGCACCCCTTAGAAACCTGTAGATATACTCAGCTGAGAAGGGAACACATGAGCGAATATGCATCACAAGCTAGAAAGCATATCAGTTAACAATCCAAAGTGATGGTTAAACCAACAACACATCTGCAACAAGATTCATATAATCACATATGAAGTAGTTCATACACAAATACGTACGTTAAACAACATATATAGCTAAGAAACTAGAGCAGTCCAACTACAATAACAACATATGCATGAAAATGTGTTGGCTCTTATTATATAAATAAGTGTAAGTCCCAATCATACATTTCATCCATGTAAACCTAATAGCCCCAATAGTGGAACATTACAACCACATCCGTCTGCTCCTCCAAAGAGATGAACTAGCTTCATGTAGTGGAGAAGCCAAGGCGCGTTACAATATTGTCCAAGATTTCTCCAAGCTAGTCTTATTAGAAGCTTGGCTAACCAAAAGCCCTTACAATGAGTTATGAGGGACTATTTATTGCAAAAGGGTGGGGTGACCCTTAACATTCCCCTTTGTGACAATTCAACTACCCTCATGACTCTTCACCTACTCTATGAATGTTACATCCAACTATTGACACTTGACTTACACTTGACATGACTCAAAATTACAATGCACATGTACTCATGTGAGACAAAATGGCTTGAGAAAGCCATGCAAGACATCCCTACCACTCAGTTTGTTGTGATGAGACCAACTATTTTACATGCTTGTGATGGTGAAGGTGGCGAGATGATGCCAAGGTTGGTCCTCCATGATGGTATGCATACACCCCATGGTGACATCTTGTTGAAGTTAACTCTTGCCTCTGTTGTATCCGGTGCATTGGTTTAGTTCCTTCATCCAACTCATCTGCTAACACGCACATGGTCTTCTTGGGTGCAGCTGAACTGGCACACACTGATGCATAGTTTCTGTGTTGATCTTCAAGTGTGTGCTGGTGGCCATGCGCATCAACTTGCCAAAGTACATGTTCAAGTCCAGTTGGACTTGCTTCTTGTCTTCGCCTTAGTGAGCGTGCTGAATGAGTTGGATTGCATGCATGCACACAATGACATGCATGTTGCTAAATCCCTTGCATGCGATCAACAACACTGCTCACCATGTATACTCCGTGCTAGCTGCTAGGATGGATCTTTAACTTGTACGAGTGCAGTTTCATTCGTGAGTGCATGTTGCACCCACTGCTGTTCTTGTACCTACTGCAACTCATTTGTCTGTCTATGCAGCTTCATGTTCTTGTTTGAGTTGCTACTTCAGCACATGCAAGTCCTTCTTTGTTCCATTCTCTGTCTTCATGCGATCTTCATGTCACATCGTCACCTCATAGCTTGAGTCTCCCAAGTTGCTTTCATCATCAGTGGATCTGCTTGATCTTGCAACTTTTTTCCACCTCTATGTTGTCAATAAGCTTCCTCTTACATTCATTGTTGCATTCATTGCATTCGCTACATTTGCTGGGCTCACTACATATGGTATGCTGCCTTCCACTGCTATTCATGATGCCGCTTACTATGATATTTTGATGTTCTTGTCTACGAACAACTTGATGTTTTGGTGAGTAGGTAAGCTCATAGAAATTTGATCAATTGCATCTCCAGGTGTGCTCTGAGCGGTGTCTTTGACTCTACCCTCTTGGAAACCATTGCACCTGCACTGCTAAGAGGCAGATGAACACTTGCAACACCTGGAGACATGGAAACACTCATTGCAAGCAATCTACAAGTCGAAAACCAAAATGAACTTGAGAATTGACTTGCAACACACCTGTGTGAATGATCATGAAGGTTGCACAATTTCGGCCAGGAGGTCGGGAGACTGACTACCAAGACTATGCAAGGCACAATCTCGACTTCTAGGAGACTGATTGACTGGTGGAACTTCGCAATGCATAGTCCAGTCTGGCTGCTGACTACTGGAGTTGCGCAATGTCCAATCTCAGCTAGCAATGGTTGTAGGCTCAGTGAATGCATTGCGCAATTTTCTTGGCTAGCAGTCACTCTCCCTCAGAAATGTGTAAAACAGTCCTAGGGGACAATCACTAGGCAGAAATGCACATTTCTTGAGAGGAAGACAAATCCTTCCCTCTTAGGATTGCGCAATGTTTTCTTGGGGAGGCTCTTTGTGAGGCAGAGTCTGGGCCAAGGTTGGCCAGACTCTTTGATGGGTAACTGAAAGTGAATGTGAGTGCGAATGCATGGTGATACTGAGTGTAAGAATAAGTGAATGATCATGCATGCAAATGGAGAATGACAGATTCCGAAAATGGAACAACATGCATGTGGGTGAGGCGAGTCGCCGAATCGGTGACCGTTTGTGAAAAACAATTTTAGGCATGCGACAACAATGAGATAGCAATGAAAACTGAAATAGTCCTAGGACAAGCTAATATACATGTAAATGACAACAAGCTGTCACTGAAATCAAGCAAACAATACTCATACAAGAGAAAACACAAAAAGCGACAAAAATGCAATACAAGGCATGGGAAGTGAGCTTACCCCAAAACAGCTGAGCTGAATGTGTGGACAACTCCTAGATGTGATGTGGGATGTTAGAGCTGCAAGGTTGATGTGTGGAATGAGCTCTGCAACATTTGGTTGATGAGTTTTTATAACATCGAGATTGTGATGCACATGCCACAAATCTAGGGAAAGCGACACTTGGTGGGAGGTTTCTGAAATGATCCTTGCATGTAAACTCCAACTGTTAGAAAAAGATCCCTAAAACAAGGGATGCCTTTGCATGCTACCTTGGGAGAAGCAGCCCATGCATGAAAGCTAGTTTTTCTCGGTTTAGGAGGGAACCAGTAAACTCCGCTGCACATGCAAGAGACTGCTATACTGCTGGGAGAAAATGTACATTTCTGGCTGGGAGCTTGGCTGGCTGCCCAAGAGATTTGTGTAATTTCTGGGTAGAGCAGCTGATTTTTGCCTAGTTTTGTGCAAATTCTGGGTTGAGCAGCCCTGTTGGGGAAAATTGAGCAATTCCTACTTGGAGTGTTGATTGGCAAAATTATGCAATCTTGGAGCGCAACAGGCTGCTAGACAGGATTGCGTAATTCCTAGAGGGAAGGCTGGTTTCCCTCCAGAAATGACCAATATTCTTGGGGAAGCTACTTAGCTTGCAGCTAGACCAAGTCTGGATGAACAACTTGTGAGGAGATTGCATCAAGCTTTGATCAACAGGCTGCATTTGCACAAGCAAAACACTGAAGCTTGTGAACTTGATGAAGCAAGACAAGCTGCTGTGAAGGTTGGAAGGGAGGCTCCAAAATGAAGCTAAGGAAAAATTTTGGAGGGTGGTTTTAGCCGCTACAACACTTGGTGACACACTGGTAGAAATCTAGCTCTCTGAATGGACCTTGTTCGTGAAAAGAAAGTCTAACACCTCAGTAATTATTGCTCAGTTCTAAGCTCCTCTTGGTTTCACACTAGCTTGATTGTAAGATGTAGCATCTACCAAACTCTTGGTTGATTGACACACATTCCAAGCCAAGTCAACACAGTTGTTTCAATTGGGGCTGAGGGGTATATTGATGCACAAGCAGTATAGTCGTCAGAGTCTTGGTTTCATCTCTGGTGTCGCTCCGCTGCGAGCAGGCCTGGACAATACCCCGGTGGTGTCACATAGGAACACAAGCATGGCTCCACTTCCAGTGAGCTTGGTCAGTACCCCGATGGAGTTACTTGCAACACCTCTCTGTGTAGAGAACCTTTCTCTTCTTTCGCCTTATTCATTTCCATTTTTTTCAAACTTTTTTTTCACTTTTTCATTTTTTTCATTTTCATCTTCGTAACTATGCATAACACTTATTCATTTCAGAGGTGGAAGAGGGATCTCAACTTATTGAGAGAAGAAGAGGTTATTCCTGCAAAGAATTAGTTTATTATACCTCTGACATGCCTATCAAGGTTTCCCCCCTCACCTTACTCTATTTGACTGAGCTGACAAGAGTTAACCCAAAAACAACCGACTAGAGTAGGTGACACTAGTTAGTGTGCAAGCATTGTGTTTTCACCAAGGTTCACTTCGAATAATACGTATTTTCCATCGACGTATCATGGAATGAAAGTAACAAGTTCTTCATACAGAGGGAGGATGATAGATAACCAAGTAGTGATAGTAGCACACGACCTCTTGTACTTTACCCAGCTTACTTCAAGAGTCATACATGGTTTCATGTGAAACTATCCTACGAAATGAAACAAGTGAACTAAGGGACAACAAAGAGAAGCAAGAGCAGAAAAAAAAGTGAAAGCAAAGCAAGTAAGTAAAAAAGCAAGCAGACAAACAAATAAACAAATCAAGTAAGCAAACAACCATGTAATAAACCAACTCAAAAGCAGACACGACTCCTACTCCTAAGCTAATAGTGCATGGGCCATCTCACGTGAAGTGATACTTCCAATGTAGCCACCAGCACATTGGTTGACCCATGTTGGTGAAGGCAAGGTTCGCGAACAAGACATCTGTGCAAAGCAACAAACAAGAAAGATGTAACAGTGAAGACAAACACACTCCGAGCTTACAAGTGACCACAAAACAAAGATGAGTGATCGTGCATGACATGCATTCTATGGTGCTGCCATGATAGATTGACATCCGAGGTGTCCTGTGAATGATCGGAAGTAGAAGCATCCAGAAATGGGTTTTCATAGGGAAAATCAGTAGTGGAAGAATCACAAGGGATATCAGGATGAAGCGAATGAGGCGCGGCCGGAAGGGAGTCACCCTTCACCATAGGATCTTCTTTAGATTCTCGCACACACTCATCATGAATGATGGTGCAGGTTGGCTGCATAACACAAACTCTATTGATAGCTTGATCCTCATTCACAACAGGTGAGGAGTCCGGAATGGAAGAACACAAGACAGTACAATCCGGAGGATCAACAGAACGTGAGGACGGAGGTCGAGGGAATGAGTCCATGTGACGACTAATAGGTTTGTAAGCCAAATTTGAGCAAATATCAAGAGCAGGTGGGGTGGGGCGATGTGACAGTTCAACTGAGGTGTTTGTATGATATCCCACATCACTCCACGGATGTGGAGCTATTTAATGAGGTGAAGGTGTACAGTCACTTGTGACAGCAACTGTGCCTGCTTGTGATTGCGCAGCTTCATCACCGAAGTGTGCTAAGTGGGGTTCTGATATGTGAAGAAGATACTCAAATATTCCATCAAGAAATTCCCAATCAATATCATCTTCTGGGAATCGGTATGCAAGATTACAAAAGTGTGTGTAAAACTGTTCAACGAATTCATCTGGTGCTTTTCATAATTTCATAATTTCTTTGTTGAGTGCTTGACAATCAAAGTGATTGAAAGCACGGTCTATCTCTGGGACCAGATGAGAAAGAGAGTGAATGGATTTTTTGGGTTGTGTGGCACACCAGTGCATTGGGTGCCCTTAAAGTGTGTAGATGAACAATGTGCAACTCATGTATTCTTCAAAGAATCCATGTGTTTCACATGAGCCTACAACACCGACACATGCTTGACCAACACTATGTAGCCTCCACCATCAAATTTTTTATGAGACAAGTTATCCGAGAGCTTTTTTGGGATGATGAAATCGTTGCCATAAGACATACATTCCAGAATAGCAGCTTGTTAGTGAGTCATGATAGATGTGTAGATATTCAAAACAGATGTGAGCGCTCAGCTTGTCATCTGGCCCTCATTCTAGCGCCAAAATTTTGATGGTGCTAGACCTGCCAACATGTAAGGGGATCTCCCTAGTAAGAAGCCCCAATTAGACCTCAGACCATTTGGTGTAGGAGTCCCAGCAGTGGGTCGTAAAGCAATATCTTGATCGCGATGTCACACAGAGGTAAGTAAGATAACTCTTTCAGTAGCAAGGGTGTGACCACTACAGTGAGTCAAGGAAGGTGAATGAGAGGTCCTAATGCATGGGGGGTGAGATGAGTGTGCCTCTTAGCACCTTTAGTAGTACTCAGCTGAGGAGGGAACACACAAGTGAAGATGCATCACACGTTGGAAAGCAGATCAGCCGACAATCCAAAGTGATGGTTAAACCAACATCACATATGCAACAAGATTCATATAATCGCATATGAAGCAGTTCATACACAATTACATAAGCTAAGCAACATATATTGGTAAGCAACTGGAGCAGTCCAACTACAATAACAACATATGCATGAAAATGTGTTGGATCTTATTATATAATGAAGTGTAAGTCCCAATCATACAATACATCCATGTAAACCTGCTAGCCCCAATATTGGAATGTTACATCCACATTCGCCTACTCCTCCAAAGAGATGAACTAGCTCTGTGTAGTGGAGAAGCCAAGGCACGTCACAATACTATCCAAGCTTTCTCCAAGATAGTCTTATCAGAAGCTTGGCTGACCAAAAGCCCTTACAATGAGTTATGAGGGACTATTTATAGCAAAGGGTGGGTGATCCTTGAAATTCCCCTTTGTGACAGTTCAACTACCCTCATGACTCTTCACCTACTCTATGACTTTTACATCCAACTGTTGACACATGACATACACTTGACATGACTCAACATTACAATGCATATGTACTCATGTGAGACAAAATGGCTTGAGAAAGCCATGCAAGACATCACTGCCACTCGCCTCATTGTGATGAGACCAAATCTTTGACATGCTTGTGATGGTGAAGGTGGCGAGCGGATACCAAGCTTGGTCATCCATGATGGTGTGCATACACCCCATGATGACATCTTGCTGAAGAGAACTCTTGCCTCCGTTGTATCCGGTGCATTGGTTCAGTTCCATCATCCAACTCATCTGCTAACATGCACATGGTCTTCTTGGGTGTGGCTGAACCGACACACACTGATGCATAGTGTTGTGCTGATCTTCAAGTGTGTGCTTGTGGTCATGCACATCAACTTGCCGAAGTACATGTTCAACTCCAGTTGGACTTGCTTCTTGTCTTCGCCTTGGTGACTGTGCTAAATGGGTTGGATTTCATGCATGTGCACAATGACATGCATGTTGCTGAATCCCTTTCATGCGATCAACAACACTCCTCACCATGTCTGCTCTATGCCAGCCACTGGGATGGATCTTTAACTTGTATGGGCGCAGTTTCATCAGTGAGTGCATGTTACGCCCACTGTTGTTCCTATTCCTACTGCAACTCATTCATATTTCTGTGCAACTTCATGTTCTTCCTTAAGTTGCTACTTCAGCACATGCAACTCCTTGTTTGTTCCATTCTCTGTCTTCGTGCGATCTTCATGTCGCACTGTCACCTCATAGCATGAGTCTGCCAAGTTGCTTTGATCATCAGTGATTTGCTTGATCTTGCAACTTATGACTAACAAAAACTACTTCCCATGGAGCTTTATAACACAACTTGATGCAATATTTATAATAAGTAACTGCTAAAAACCATGGCCAACATGAAAAACATACCGCTTATTGGATATTTATAACATAGCTTGATGCAATATTTACAATAACACACACACACACACACACCAAAAACTCATATACCAAATACATCTGCTTAACCAACAAACAAGGAAGGGTGAAAAGCCTACATCTGATCATCCATCTCCCATGTAGCTTCATATGGTACAAAGTGCTTCTGCTGCACTTTAACATGATCTATTGCTTGGTTGTAGAGCATGAGCTATTTCCGCTACAATATGCATTGTGGCTCTCGCTATAACTCTCCCTCTAGTTCCACCTGCAATACACAACAATCAATCACATGATCACAATCCTACACATATCTCTTAAGCAATGAAACATGGAAAACATCATGGACTTTCACTGTCGGCGGAAATGTAAGTTTGTAGGCCATTGGTCCAATCCTCTCTAAGATCTCAAATGGCCCATAATATTGAGGTGCTAGCTTGGCACATGGCCCAATCCTCAAGGAGCTCCTCTTGGGCTTGATGCACAAATACACATGCTCCCCAAATTGAAAATCCTTGAATGTTTTATACCGATATGCATAACTCTTCTCCCTATCCCGCACTACCTTTTAATTCCTTCTAATAACATGTACCTTCGAATTCCTTCTAATAACCTGCATCTCCTACTCCATCTCAACCAACATATCTAGTCCAATCAACACCCTGTTCACTGGATCACTCCAGCTGATAAGAGTATTACAACTCCACCCATAAGGAACCTCAAATTAACTCATCTTCAAGGATTTCCAATACACATTATTATACAAAAACTCCACCAGCGGAATATGCTCCTCCCACTTGTTCTGTTGTTGCATGTCATACATCATCAACATATCCTCGAGAATCCTATTAACCATCTCTCCCTGTCCATGTGTCTGCGGAAGATAAGTTGTAATGAAAGTTGACTCTGTCCCAAAACTTGCAAGCAAATCCTTCAAAAACTTGGAAGTGAACTTGACATCTCTATATGATATGATCTTCTTGGGAAAACCATGCAACCTCACTATCTCTCTTATGAATATCTGAGCTACCTCACTATATGAATTAGTAGAATTCACTACAATGAAGTGAGCTACCTTTCTCAATCTGTCAACCACAACCATGATGGAATCATGCTTCTTTGATGTCCTCAATAAACCTGTAATGAATTCCATAGAAATGACCTCCCATTTCCATTCTGGAATCATAATAGGCTTCAATAGTCTAGCTGGGTGCTTACACTCAACTTTCACCAGCTGACAGTCCAAAAATCTTGCAACAAACTTAACCACCTCTTTCTTCAAGTTTGTCCAATGATATAACTTTTTAACATTTATCAAAGTACTCTAGTATCATAGGTGGCTAAAATATGGCTTGACATGAAACTCCCTCAAGATAAGCTTCTTGAGCTCATTGCTCTCTTGAACATAAATCCTGTTCTTAAATATAACCAAGCCATATGTCGTGAGGTGACACTCCTCAACCCTATCACCTTCACCCTATTGCTGCAATCTCTGCTTCATCTAATGGTACTTCTCATCATGCTACCCTGCATACAAGATCCATGCTTGTAAATCTGCCCTAGAAGAGCTCACAACTAAAATATGATTCACTTGCACTCTCCTACCAAGAGCATCGAAAACCCCATTCTCCTTACCCTTAATGTACTTTATATCAAAGTCAAACTCATTGAGGGTAGCCAACCATCTTGCCTACTTAACATTTAGATTGTGTTGGTCAAATAAGTACCTCAGTCCACTATGATCACTCATAAAAAAAAACCTCCTGCCAAGGAGATAATGTCTCAAAATCTTCAATGCATGAATGATAGTTTCCAACTCAAGATCATGAGTCACATAGTTCTTCTCATGCTCATTCAACTTCCTTGATTCATAAAAAACCACATGTCCTTCCTGCATAAGGACTCCACCAAGTCCTTCCTTACATGTATCTGTACAAACCAAAAAGTCCTTATCAAGATCTGAAATCTTCAAAACCAAAGCATTTGTATGCAATTTCTTCAACTGCTCAAAGCTGGCTACACACTCCTCAGTCCATTCAAACTTATTCTATTTCCTATGCAGAGATGTGATAGGATATCGAATCTTTGAGAAGTTCTTGATGAAACACCTATAGTAACCTACTAATCCCATGAATGATCTGATATCATCCACATTCCTAGGAGTTGGCCAATCCATGATAGCTTTAATCTTTTCCAGGTCCACTGCTATCCCTTCCTGGGAAACAACATGTCCCAAATAATGAATCTAAGTTTGAAAGAAACTACACTTGCTGAGCTTAGAATACAACTAATTCTCTCTCAACAACCTCAATACTGCTGCAAGGTGCTCTACATGCTCTTCCTCATTCTTGGAATATACCAATATATCATCAACAAAGACTATCACAAACTTGTCCAGAAATTGACGTAACCTACTATTCATCAAACACATGAAGGTGCCCGAAGCATTAGTAAGACAAAAAGGAACTACCATAAACCCATAATGCCCATACCTTATATGGAATGAAGTCTTGTAGATGTCTTCTTCTTTGATGCACACTTGATGATATCCCAATCTAAAATCAATCTTCAAAAACACTGCTGCTCCCTTTAGCTGATCAAACAAGTCATCAATCGGTGACAATGGATACTTGTTCTTGATGGTGACTTTGTTTAGCTACTTGTAATCAATGCACATTTTGAGAGTACCATCCTTCTTCATTACAAACAAAACTAGTGCACCCCAAGGTGATACACTTAGCCTAATGTATCCCTTATCAATCATCTCTTTAAGATGTCACGTCAAGTTCACCAACTCTGGACTACTCATCCTATGCGGTACCTTAGATGTTGGTGTTGCTCCTAGCATCAACTAAATATAAAATTCCACCTCTCTATGAGGAGTGAACTGTGGAATCTTTGTAAGAAACACATCCTAAAACTGCTGCAAAGTAAGATACCTCTTCAGAACTTCATCATCCTCATCCTCCTTCCCCTTGTCACTAGAAATATGAATTGTAAGCAATACACCTCCCTTCTTGTGACTGTGCTTTTCCTCATAGCTATACCCATTCTCACTGATATAGGCTTCTTATTCCCCTGCAATATTCTTCTTTCCCCATCATCATTTGGGCACTCAATCGCCTTTTCATAGAAATATACCTTGGTCCTATGAATTAACAACCAATCCATGCCAAAAACCATGCTATATGATCCCAAAGGAATCACATTTAAATGTGATGATGTAGGCATAATCCACAAGATCTCACCCAATGATGAACTCTTCTCTTGGTTCCTATAGCTAATTGCACCAACCATGATTCTGCATGCACTTATTTACTCAACTAACATTGATCCACTAAGTCAGGACTAATGTAATCAGATCCATGATCAATCAAAATAGAAACAACTTGATAACAAAGATTACCTTCCATATCAATAATAAATTCCTAATGATCTGCCTCCCTATTATCCACTGCTGCATAAACATGGGGAATACTCTAGCCTACATCTTCATCTGTCTGTGCCTCCCGAGCACTATAGATTTGAGGCCTACCACCCTGATGTGATGGGAAATCTCTCTTGTGATTCTCTCTTCCAAAAGTCCAACACATCAAAGGTTTCCTTCCATCACCTTTATTATTCTGCTCCTCAGGCGGAGACTGTTGGCTTGAGGGGGATTGCAACTAGGTTCTTTTGATGGTGCTAGACACGCCAACATTTTAAGGGATCTCGTTAGTAAGAAGTGCCAACTAGACCTCAAACCGTTTGGTGTAGGAGTCCTAGCAATGGGTCATGCAATATCTCCTTGACCGTGATTTTGCACAAAGGCAAGTAAGATGTCCATGTTGGTAGAAAGGGTGTGACATATGCGGCAAGTCAAGGAAGGTGCATGAGAAGTTCTAACACACAGAGTGTGAGGTGAGTGCGCCCTTGGAAACCTATGATAGCATGAAGTTAAGAAGGGAACACACGAGCAAATATGCATTACAACATGGCATACAAGTTAGCTAGCAATTCAAAGTGATGGTTAAACCAACAATACATTTCAGTAAGATTCATACATACATATACAGAAAATATCCATACATGCATGTGTAAGCAAACATATACATATATCATCTAGAGTAAATAGACAGCTGAAATACAATACAACCTATGCATGAAATGTGTTGGCTCTGTTATATTAAGAAGTGTAAGTTCCAGTCACACAATACATCCATGTCCAACCACTAGTTATGACAACAGAACGTTACAACCACAACCGCCTACTCCTCCAAAGAGATATACTAGCTCTACAAAGTAGAGAAGCCAAGGCCCGTTACAATACTATCCAAGCTTTCTTTAAGATACTCCTATTGGATGCTTGGCTGACCAAAAGCCTATACAATGAGTTATGAGGGACTATTTAGAGAAAAGGGTGGGGTGACCCCTGACATTCCCCTTTCAGACCATTCATCTATCCTCATGACTCTTCAACTACTCTATGATTGTTACATTCAACTATAGACACTTGAACTTCCACTTGACAAGACGTTACATTACAATGCACATGTGCCCCTGTGAGACAAAATGGATTGAGCAAGAAATGCAAGACATCACTAACACTCAAACCGTTGTGGTGAGACCAACTCTTTGACATCCTTGTGATGGTCGACGGTGGTGAGTTGATGCCAAGCTTAGTTATTTGTGATGGTGTCCGTGCACTCAATGGTGACATCTCTCTGAAGCGAACTCTTGCCTTCGTTGCATCCGGGTGCACTGATATGGCTCCTCTACCCAACTCGTCTAATGGAATGCGCATGGTCATCCTGGGTGCGTCCAGACCAAAAACATGTTGATGCATAGTGTCTACGCTGCTCTCCAAGCATGTGTTGGTGGCCATGCACATCAACTTGTCAAAGTACATGTTCAGCTCCAGTTGGAATTGCTTCTTTTCTCCGCCTCGGTGAGTGTACCAAATGGGTGGGATCACATGCGTGTGCACAATGACATGCATGCTGCTGAATTCCCTTGCATGTGATCAACAACACTAATCACCTTGTTTGCTTCGTGCTAGATGCTGGGATGGATCTATAACTTGTACACTAATCCCTCTTCATGATGTTGCTACCATATCATCTTGATGTCCTTGTCTACAAAAAACTTGATGTCTTCATAGGTAGGCAAGCTCATAGACACTTGCTTGGCTGCAAACCCCGTTGTGATCTCAAATGTGTTCCTTGACTCTGCTCTCCTGAAGGTCATTGTACTTGTGTTGCTGAGAGACAGACGAACACCTGTGATGCCTGGAGACATGGAAAAACTCATGGAAAACAATCTGTCAGTCGAAACCAAAAACAAACTTGAGGACTGACTTGCAACATACCTGTGTGATTGATCGTGAAGGTTGTGCAATTTCCAGTGAGAGGTCGGGATACTGACTACCAAAACTTTACAAGGCACAGTTGGGACTATCAGCAAGCTGACTGATTGCTAGAAATGTGCAATGCACAGTCTATCTTGGCATGCTGAGGACTGAAACTGCGCAATGCGCAAATTCAGTCAGCAGTGACATGCAACCAGCAAACTACATTGTGCGGTTTCTAGGGCCAGCAGGACACTACATCCAAGAATTGTGCAATGCAAGTCTATAGGTCAGTGTTGGTCTAGACTTGTGCAATTTCTGGAGGGAATGCAAAACCTTCACTTCTGGAAATGCACAATGCTAGTCGGGTAGGGCACAGTCTGGAACAAGGCAGCCCAGACACAACCAAAAACATGAGAAGTATGGATGCATGGTGAGATGAGTGCAAATAAGAGTGAATGATAATCCATGCAAATAACAAGTGTAGGATTCAGAAAATGGGAAAACATGCATGTGTGTGAAGCGAGTTGCTTCAACTGCGACCGTCCGTGCAGAATAGTGTCATGCATGTGATAATAGTGGGATGAAAATGAAAATTGAAACGATGCTTCTACAAGCTAACATACATCAAAACGAGAGCAAGCGCTCACTAAAATCAAGAAGACAATGCTCACAAGAAGCGAAACACAAAAGGTGACAGAAATGCAACACAAGACATGAAAAGCGGGCTTACCCCAAAACAACTGAGCTGAATGTGTTGACAACTCCTAGATGCAATGTGGGATGTCAGAGTTTTATGGTTGATGTGAGGAATGAGCTATGCAGTGTCTAGTTGATGAGTTTTTATAAAATTGAAGTTGTGACGTGCATGCCACAAATCTAGGAAAGGCGACACTTGGCGGGGGGTTTATGAAATTATCCTTGCATGTAACCTCCAATTGCTAAAAATAGATCCTCGAATCAAGGGATACCTTGGCATGATGCCTTGGGAGAAGAAGTCCATACATGCAAATCATTTTTTCTTGGACCCGGAGGGAATAGGTCAACTTGAAGGCACATGCAACAACTTGCTTGACTGATGGGAAAATTTGTGCATTTCTGGAAGGGAGCTTAGCTGGCTGCTCAAAGGGATTACACAATTTCTTGGCTAAGCAGTCCTGCTGGGACATATTGCATATTTTTTCTAGTGAAGCCTGATAAGCATAATTGCGCAATTCTGGATCCCAGTAGGCTACGAGTCAGGATTGCACAATTTCTGGAGGGAAGGTTGGTTCCCCTCCATAATTGCGCAATTTCTTGAGGGAGCTGTTCAGCCTACAACTGGACCAAGTCTCAAGAAACAAATTATGAGGGGGATGCAATAAGCTATCATGCATAGGCTGGAAATATGCTAGAAAACCACTGAAGCTCATGTACTTGATAGTGCGAGACTAGCTACTGAGGATGGTTAGTAGGGAGGCTCCAAAATAAAGCTAAGGAAAATTTTTGAAGGGTGGTTGTAACCACTACAACACTTGGCGACACACTGGTATAACTCCAGCTCTCTGAATGGACCTTGTTTGTGAAAAGTAAGTCAAAAACCTCTAGAAGTATTGTTTAGTTCTCTCTTCGTCTTGGTTTCCACACTTGCTTGATTGTAATATGTAGCATCTGCCAAACCCTTCGTTGGTCGACACACATTCCAAGCCAAGCCAACACAGTTGTTTCAATTGGGGATGAGGGGTATATTGGTGCACAAGCAATATAGTTGTTAGAGTTTTAGTTTCATCTCTGGTGTTGCTCTGCTGTCAGGAGGCCTAGATAGTACCCCAGTAGAGTCACACAGGAACACAAGCATCGTTCCATTGCTAGTGAGCCTGGTCAGTACCCCGACAGAGTTACTTGCATCACCTCTCTACATAGGAAGCCTTTCTCTTCTTTTGCCTTATTCATTTTTCATTTTTTTTTGGAAATTTTTCACTTTTTCATTTTTTCATTTTTCATTTTCATGATTGCGCATAACACTTATTCATTTCAGAGGCGAAAAAGGGATCCCAACTTATTGAGAGTAGAAGAGGTTGTTCCTCTATAGAATTAGTTTATTATATACCTCTGACGTGCTTGTTAAGGTTTCCTCCTTCAGCTTACTCTACTTGACTAAGCTGACAAGGATTAACCCAAAAACAACCGATTAGAGTAGGTGATACTAGTTAGTGTGCAAGCATTGTGTTTTAACCAAGGTTCACTTCGAATAATATGTATTTTCCATTTATGTATCATGGAATGAAGGTAACAAGTTCTTACATAAGAGAGAAGGAAATAGATAGCCAAATTTTGATAGCTATACAAGTCCTCTTGTACTTTACCCAGCTTGTTTCAAGAGTCATACACAGTTTCATGCGAAACTAACCTACAAGTGCGAAACAAGCAACAAACAGAAAACAAAGCAGAAGTAGAAGTAAATGTGAAAGCAAAGTGGAAAGAAAAGAAGCAAGCAGACAAACAAACATGCGAAGTAAGTAAGCAAACAGGCATGCAGGCAAACAACTCAAAAGAAAACACTACTCCTACTCCTAAGCTAACAGTGCATGGGCCTGATCACGTGAAGTGATATTTCCAATGCGGCTAATTGTGCATTGGTCGACCCATGTTGGTGAAGGCATGGTTCACGAACTTTGTAGTTGCGTAAACAAACAAGCGTGAAAGATATAATGATGAAAACGAACACACTCCGAGCTTAAGTGCAGGCATAGAAAGGAAGTAAGTGAAAGCGCATGACATGCACTCTGTGGACTTGCCATGGTGCTATGCTACACTGCGTGCAGATGTTGAGTGTATGCATTCTCTTGACTGTGACATACAAGAAAATGTGAGAAAGGTAGACCACTCATGTTGCGCAAGTGTGCTTGCTGTGTAAGATCCCTCTAATGCATGAGTGATGGGATCATGTAGTTCAAGTGGAGGAAGTGAAATTTGAGTGTTTGGTTGATCTTCAATGCAAAACAAAGAGTGATGAGGAGCCTTACGTGTTTCAACAATTTCCTGATCGTAAGTGAAACCAACCTCAAGATAGCGAGGGCCTGACATAGCCATCAACTCAGGCTGAAGTGCCTCGATGGTTTTGGGGGTTTCGAGTTCGTCGACAGATAGATCATTGTAGAACATTGTCTTAGACAAATTAACAACGATTAAATCAACATCATGATCAGATGAAGAAGTGGAGAGATCACAACAACTAATATCAGAAAATTTAGGATGTTTTTTTGGCATCCTCATGATTTGATGAATCGTGCAGAGGGGTAGATGAGAATCATGGATGTTCACCCTCTGTGTTTTCATAAATGACGAAAGACAGATTGGACAGGTTTTCAGAGGAAGATGTGTTCTCTCTGCAATGTAATGATAGACTAACATCCAACGTGTCCTGTAAATGATCGGAAGTAGAAACATCTGGAAATGGGTTTTCACTGGGGAAATCAATTGTGGAAGAATCATAAGGGATGTCAGGATAGAGCGAGTGAGGCGAGGATGGAAGGGAGTCACCCTTCATCGTGGGTTCTGTTATCACTGAAAATTCTAATGCCAAAATTTCAAAACCGCTCACAAAGCTCTTTAGGTTATTTCGTAGCTCATGTAACAATTTTTAAGTGTTTCCGCAGCGCATAAAGCCTTTTTGTAGTTTCGCAGCGCAACATGTTTTAGGCTGCGCTACAAAATTGGGGATTTGTTCGAATCCATAGCAGCTGTCATGCAAAATAGCTCTGGGGTGGATGCACTTTACAGGAGGCATGCTCTCAAGTTCCTGCGTGTATGCTTGGCATCAGTTCTGAATCTGAAGGTGACAGTTTTAGTGATTGCAAGGTACTACCTCAGGTTAAAAGCACCCTTGTTGTTTGTCCCATGGTAGCTGTTATTCAATGGAGGAAAGAGATTGCTCGGTTCACTGCTGAAGGAAGCACTAAAGTTGGTTCATCATGGCGCAAATAGATGTAAAGATGTGGCCGAGTTTTCTCAATATGATTTTGTTTTGACTACTTATTCCATTGTTGCGATAGAACATAGAAAGTATTGGATGCCTGCAAAAGAAAAATGTCAATGGTGTATTAAATCATTTTATTCAGATCTATTCCCAGATCTTGTGGTTGGATTTGACAGAGCTCCACAGCGCTATATTTCCCAAACTAAATCTGGATGTGGATCCAAGAACAGTTATGTTCCTCTTTTGCTAGCACTTACTAGATGCTCAACTGGGTCAAAGTTTCGGAAGGAAAAGGAAATCTCAGATAGTGTCAATGAATAGTTCTAAGCCTATGATGCTGTCACAACTGTGTGTTCGGATCAAAACCTTACCTCACATTCGGACTGAAATAGAGCAACTGGAAAAAAGGAATATCCTATGGTTGGAAGATGGATCTTTTTGCCAAAGATAATGAGAAATCAAAAGTTACTCTTGCACCCATTGGAAGTGCGCCTGAAGCCAAGTTCGAATTTTCCCAGGCTGGCAGTAATGAGGGCATTCAGCAGCTTTGTGAATGGAGAAGGTAGACAGCGCAAGGCATAAGACGGAGGATGGAATTGGGACGCAGTGCGAGGATTGGCACAAGTTATTCCAAACCACTGTACATATTCATTATAATTATTGTCACAATTTTATCCTCTCACGTATTCCATTGCTTTGGAATTGTCAGGGCTTCCAAGGCCAACAGAATCTCGCAGGCAAATTGTAGCAGGGTGTACTGTCTTGCCTTATGTTACCAACTCTGGTTCGTCTCTTCTCCGCAGATTATCTTTACTTACAATGGGTGGTGGGTATCCCTTTCCTAATGAAATGGAGGAGGAGGCAATTCTCAGTTCACCTGAGGTCTTAGACACCGGAATCACAGAGGAAGCAAAGAATAGCCCTGTTTCACCTACAAATAAAGAAGAAATGTTTTCTGGGCCTGAATTTTTTACTTCTGATGATACTATATGGGTGGGGAATGAAGAGATGCTGGAGGACTCGACGTCCTTACAGCATGGTTATTGTAACGTGATAGAATCTGCAATGGAAAGCTACCCAAAAGCCATTCCAGATGAGACACTGTATTCACCACCTCATACAGTTTTTATCAATAACCAAAACCCAAGTGCATTGATAAATTCGGTATTTGAAAGCCCTACAGAATTGATTCCAGATAAGACGCTGGGTTCACTAGTACAAACGGTTACCACCCGTAACCAATCCCCAATCGCATTTATGAATTCTGAAGGCCCTCAACCTGAGTTACCGAACCAGACTGCCACTGATCAAGCCTCAAGCAAGGATTCGGAGGTCTCTCTCTTTCAAGTTATGAAAATTGTATCTGACAAGCAGGATTTGAGCTTTGTAGAGAAGGTTAATCTTCCAGAAGAGCAGATTCTTCGTCTCTGTACAGTTTCAACTCCTTGAATCAACAATCTTTGCCGACAATTGGCTTCTATGGGGACAAGCGAATGATGGGTAGAATATTGAAGGAGATGGGTGTTATAGATCATTCCGTTCATGCGCAAATGGAGGAAGACAAATTTGAACCAGGTTTGTATGTTGGTCTTTTGAAGCGGTGCATAATTGTTTTCTATTAGCATCAAGGTAGTCATCTCAAAGATGCATCAAGGAAACAGGTTTCTTGCAATTTCATACGTTATGTAGTGGATTTGTGTGATGATGTTATTGTGTGCGTTGAAGAGCATAACCTTCTGGGATCTATGTCTGCTTCTGTCACAACCACTTCTCATAGATTGAAACGAACTCAGAGGCTCAAGATAAGGCATGTCCAGAATTCTGAAAATGATGTCAGGGTTTCGCCCGGGTTCAACGTAAACATAGGAAAGTATATCAATACGACTCCTCCTGAAGGTCTGACAATACCGAAACATACATTGTTATTTGCTGAAGGATATCACAGATGGGCTTTTCTCACTGCTAAATATAAACAATCCAGAAAGTATTTTAGTCCTCAATTCAAAAAGGTTAATGTCAGTTCCCTTCGGTCTGAGTTCGAGAAGCTGTCCAAGGACTATGATCTTGATTTCACTCGGCTCAGTAATGAAGAGCTTTGGTCAGCCTATTATTGAGAAGCTTTTGAACACAAAAAGAGATTTCATTGATAACTTATGACTCTGTTGGCTCGGGTAGGTTTAAAAATGAAAATACCCTGAATGTGGAGCTAGATATAGGCTCATTTATCAGTCTTGAAGATGGTTCACTTTCGCGCAGTCAGGCTTCCAGCTCCAGCCAGATTGTAACTGTTGATACATTGGAAGGTTTTGTTACTAAGAAGTTTTTTTCAACTATCTAAAGGAAAACATAAACTGTTTAAACAGTTTCGCAGTTTCGTAGCGCGCTACGAAACTGCAAAACTACTGTAGGTGCTGTTTTTAATACAGGCAAATAGTTTGATGGAATAATCAGAAATTTTCAAAGGAAACGTCCAAGGAACATAAAGGAAACCACATGAGGCTACCCTAGCCCTTCAGATAATGACAAGTGTACCTTTTTGTAAACGTGAAATTTTTTGTCTTAAGTTAAAGCTATGATGAAGGTACTTTATTACCGGTTGTTAGGGTTTTGGAAGGAGATGCATACGAAGAATTTTGGCTTATACACCTGTTCAATCAACAAAGCCTCCAACACATCAGGATCATGGTGATGCTCTATATTCTTGGGCTATTAAAGAGCTGGGAACATGCTACTTAATTTTTGAAGAATGGTGGGAGACAAGGACCGGAAAAACAGGGGTTTTATCCTTATGATTAATGAACCATCAGCGCATTCAGTATCCAAAGCTAGCTTGTTCATTGCATCCTTATCTCAGCTATCTCGGCCAAACTGAAAGGAGACAGGTGTCAAGGATCGAGAAAGAATCATGCTACGAGGAGAATAGAATCAGAGTTTTAGTTTAGTTAGGACTCTTTGTAATTACAGCTCAGCACTCAATGTATTTAATGAGTTAGTTAAATGGTAGATAGGGGTAATTAGTAGCAGTCATTGAGGTCCCCTCATGCTGGAGGAGGAAGCTCAAATTAGTTAAGGGTGTATCTCTATATATAGATCAAACTTTGATGTAATGAGGGTTGGATGTTTTGGAGAAGACTGTTTTGGTTTATGTATAAACAGATTTCAGTAATGCAAATGACTGTTTTTTCTTCTCAGGATTCACAATGGATTTTCTTGTTCAAATGTGTGATGGTATATTTTCTTTAATGTTTGTTTACAGTTTTGTTAATGCATAATCACTCAGAACTCATGGATCATGCTCTGACTTCCTGTATGCCTTGGCAAACTATGGTTTCAAAGTTATGTTTGAACATTTAGATGTTAAGTGCCCTGATTTCTATGAAAAGATAGTGTTGTTGTTTACTGAGATATGAGTGACTCCATAAGCCTAATGGGAATCAATTCAATGTTGTCCAGCCAACATACTTGTTCATGTGTCTTATAAGAGTTAGCCATCTTGTCATTAGTCAACATTCATAACCTTTGAGAGAGCCCTCTCAGACTAAGGAGGCTAAGCCTTAGTCAAAAGTCTGGTTTGAAATAGTTACACAGAGTCTAACTGATCAGCAGCCTTTCAGTGCTAGATTTTGTGATAACAGGTTCTTCTTTAGGTTCCCGCACACACTCATCATGAATTATGGCACAGGTTGGCTGCATAACAACAACTCTGTCAAAAACTTGATCCTCGTTCACAGTAGGTGAGGAGTTCGGAATGGAAGAACACAAGACAGTACAATCTGAAGGATCAATAGAACACGGGGACAGAGGTTGAGGGAATGAATCCATGTGACAACCAATAGGCTTTCAAGTCAAATCTACACAAATATCAAGAGCAGGTGGGGTGGGAGGATGTGACAGTTCAATAGATGTGTGTGCATAATCTCCCGCATCACTCTATGGTGGTGGCATTGTTTGATGAGGTGAAGGTGGATGGTCACTTGTGAAAACAACTAGGCCTACCTGTGATTGTCCAAATCCATCATCGAAATGTGTTGAGTAGGGTTCAGATGATTTCAAGGATTTCAGATTTTCAGATATGTGAAGAAGATACTCAGATATTCCATAAAGAAATTCCCAATCAATTTCATCTTCAGGGAATTGGTATGAAAGATTACAAAAGCGTGTGTAAAACTGTTCAATAGATTCATCAAGTGCTTTTCATAATTTCTTGATTGAGTGCTTTATGGTTAAAGTGATTGAAAGCACGATCTATATTTGCGACCAGACGAGCAAGAGAATGAATATATTTTTTGGGCCGCGTGACACACCAGTGCATTGGGTTCCCTCAAAGCGTGCAGATGAACAACGTGCAGGTCAAGTATTCTTCAAAGATTCCATGTCTTTCGCATGAGCCTACAACATTGACCGCGTGCCTAACCAAGGCTACATGGCCTCCACCATTGTATGTTTTATGTGACAAGTTATCCGAGAGCTTTTCCAAGATAATGAAGTTGTTTCCATATGACATACACTCCGGAAGAGAAACTTTGTAGTTAGTCATGATAGATATGCAAAGATTCAAAATATATGTGAGGACTTAGCTTGTCATCTAGCCCTCCTTCTTGCACCAAAATGTTGACGGTGCTAGACCTGCCAACATGTCAGGGGATCTCCCTGGTAAGAAGTCCCAACTAGGCCTCAGACTGTTTGGTGTAGGAGTCCCAGTAGTGGGCCGTGCAATATCGCCTTGACCGTGATTTCGCACAGAGGTAAGTAAGATGTCCCTGCTAGTAGAAAGGGTGTGACATATGTGGAAAGTCAAGTAAGGTGTTGAGCTAATTTATTAACACAAATTAACACAAGTATTCATTATCAATCCAGGTTTGTAAAACTTGGAGGCAAGTCCACAATGTATGTATATCAGGTATAGCCAAGCTTAGAAGATGAAAATTGAAGAACTAAAGAAGAACATATTACAAATATAAGCCTATTTTAAAAATTTCTAATTCACTTTTGCAATGTATGAAAGATGAAGTGGCTCTTAGCTTAAGAGATCCATTTGTGTCATTCTCTCTCAATTATCACTTAATGAATAGAAATCAGAAATCATGAATTAACAATAGCTTAAGATGCATAAATAAACAATGAAGGAGACTCTTAAATTAAGATATCTTTGGGTATTCTTCATCACAACTCATTCATCATTATGCTATCATTGGAAAACTGAAATTACATAAAAACTACTTGAATGTAACAAAGATGAATTCTAGTTTTGATCTATTAATTCAACAGAAGGAGAATTCAAATTGAACACTTTGTTGTCACTTCTTATTAAAATGATAAAAATACTAAGACTCACCAATAATATAAATCATCACACATTAACTCATAAGCAAATCTGAAACAATGCAAGTAAACAAATCTAAAGTAACCAATTCATGAAAATTAAGCTAATTTAACATTGAGGTTGCTATAAAATGCTGAAACTTAAATCACTCATCCACATCAATGAACAAAAAAATGGAAGTAGAACAGGTTCTTCTAATTAATCTCCAATATCCAAATGTCTCAGCATAAAATTATATCAAAATTACACATCATAAGCCTTCAAAGTCTTGGCTTAAATAGAAGATTATGAAACAAAATGATCTAAAGTCTCTCTAACAAGTATATCTATTCATATCCATATATCTAAGTCGAATCCATCCAATCTATCACTAGAAATATGGACAATCCCATGAAATCATAAAACTGCCCTATTTCCTAGGGATTTTCTAGGTGATTAGTCATGTTCAACCAACCTTGACCGGGCCTAATAAACCTTGTTTTGACCAAACCAATTGGAGTTAGCTCAGTCCTAGTTCCCAAGCTTTCCATTCATGTATCCAGCTTGAGCCCAAGTGTCCTGCAAATATGTCATCCACATAGCTATTATGGGAATTTTTGATTCTGTCCAAAATTGCACTTGAAATTCAATTTTAATAAAAAATTCTAGAAAGTGCAAAATTAAAATTAAATACCTGAATGTGCATAAAATACATCAAAATGAGATGGATGTGATGGAAAATGGATGGAAAATATAAGGATTAAGTAAGTTTTCTTAAGCAAAAATGGACCAAAACTGAGGGCCAACATCTCCCCCTTGCTGATCTTCAAGCATGTCCTCATGCTTGATTCTTCCTTTTGGACCTTCTTACCCCTGCTGTGCATCCTGTTCTAGACCTTGATGTCTCTTGCTGTGCTGCCTCTAATAGATAATCCATCCCTGTGTTATGTTCTTCTTTATACAAAGTAGCCTTAACCTTTTATTTTTCATATTTGTTTTTCCACATGTTCTTTTCCTTAAGCCACTTGAATGCTTGTTTGCAAATTATATCATTCTTTCTCTTTAGTCTTCCTATTTCTTTAGTTAATTTTTCATTTTCCTTAACCAACTTTGCATTCCTCTTCTTATTTGCCTTGTTTTCCTTCTTCAAGTGCTTTTCCAGAATCCTATTTATTTCTATTTGCTCTATTAATTCTCTAATTTTGCTCAAGTGTAATTCCTTTTCAAGTTCCTGTGTGTTTTTCACAAATGATGTTGCTGCCACATCATCAAAATATGAATCTTTCTCTAGAGCTTCTTTCTCAATAATATCCTCTGCCTGTTTCTCTATAGAACATGTTTCCACAATTTGTATTTCTTGGTCCCTGCTACCTGTTTCAATTGGGCTCTTTTTCCTAAACCTCCTAGGAGTGGACATGATGGATGTTTCCTTTTCAACCATGACTGTGTTGGTTTTCTTCTTAGATCTGGTTTTGGGATGAAGTGGTGAACTCACAATGCCCCTGGTTTCCTGCTCTACTTTGCTTTGTTCCTCAATGACCTACTCCTCATATTGGTTTTGGTTTAAAAACTCTCTCCAAATTATCCCCTGAGTTTTTACTTGATATTCTACTAAATTTTTTATCAACCCTTGATGATAAACTTGAGCTTCTTTTGGCTTGTTTTCATTTTTTACTGCTTCAATCATCTTAATGAGACTTCAGAAGAAGAAATATGGTAATTTTATCTTGACCTCCCCTTTAATGTGTTGAAGGAGCCTAATATGATACAAATGTGCCACACTTTATCCCCTATCACAAGTGAAATTTTTTTGAATGATTAAGACTAGTTCTCTCCATGGCTCATTGAACCACTCCCTAGCTATACCTTTAGCTCTGTCAAAGGTTCCCTTTCTGTTATTCTCCAGGAAGAAAGTCCATGCTTTCTCCTTGAAATGTCGACCTTTGTGATAATTTTCCCCTATCATTGGAAGGTCTAATGTTTGGGAAATGTATTCCTGAGTTACCAGAATGATTAGGTTTCCTACTATTGTTTGCTCCTGAGTATAATTATTCACAAATTCCCTTGTTATACCCTCACTATGTCCATTAAATCTTTGTAGGAAGCCTATGAGCCCTGCTTGATACAACTTTTCTACTGTTTCCTTCCTCTAGTTCTCTATTTGAAATTTCAGTTCTATCCTGGTGGTCATATTTTCTGTAAACCAGTGGATATATCCTTCTACTATCATTAACTTCATTTTTCTTAATAAGGACAAATAACAAACATTTATGCATAAAAATCCTTTCTGGTTTAGTTTGTAGGAGGCATACTTTCCCTTGATGTTCTTTAAAACAGTCAAACCAGTCTATTTTAGTCCCTGTCCCTCTCTGCAACAATACTGTTCTTGTTTATCAACACTCTGCTCTATTCATGCAAACCAAATATCCATCTTTATACACACCTCTGTAAGAAAGAAATTGAACTCTATTTTGGAAAAGAAATATATATATATATATATATATATATATATATATATATATATATATATATATATATATATCACAACTCCTCCCTTCGATTTTTGTTTTTCTTAACATATTCCTATGACATCAAATTAGAGTCGCTTCTTCATTCATTGATTGTTTAATGAGTCCACTGTGTGTACATTTTTACTTCATTGTTTATACAATCAACATGCAATGTGAATTTGCAATAAACTATTGTTTCACAAATTTGCTTTGCGCATTCAAATATAAGATCAATACCCTATTTTTATTCACCAAATCCTTCATGCAATCAAACTGAAACTCATTCTTCTGTCACATTGTCTGATCATAAAAACACATGTTTATGTAATTGTAAACACATGTGTAGTTTAATCTCAGCAAACTTTGCGTTTTTCAGAAGCTACACGCTTTCAAACTACACTTAAAATTCTTGTTTCATTACTCAACATGCAATCAAACTTCAATAAGACACTCTGTTCGTGGAAAATCTGATCTGTCAGTGAAGATTTGTTTTGATTTTTTCTATCCTTCGTTAAAAAATCACATGTTAACCTGAAGCTATATCACAGTTCATTACTTGTGCAATCAAGCCCACTGTCTGTGAAATTAAACTCACTGTGTAAACACTTTGTTTTATTAACAAACTCGGCGATTTCATGGAAGATCGAAATCGATTTACCTGACTACGTTGAAGTGTCATGATTCCCTTGTTTCCTGGCCCAATTATCCTACATTTCATATCGGTTCCCACTGTTAAACACCTTTATTTGTTGACTAGTGGCATAAATGAATTTTAAATAAATGAGAGACAATCCATATGTTTGCAAAATATCCCGATATTTCCTCTAAAATATCTGTTGCATTAAAGGAAATGAATCAGATTTTTCTCTTACCTTATCTCTTCACGAGATTTTCGTTAACTAACTCCTCCTCCTCTGCCAGTCTTCTCAGCTTACCCTTCTTATCTCTCTAGTTTCTTAGTGCTATATCTCTTTCTCCCTTTCCTCAGTTTGTTTTCTTTGTCAAACTATTTTTACCTCACTCAAATGTATGCCAATGGCTTACAACATCCATCATCTTCTCTGAGCCTCAACGACTATGATGGCAAAGAAAATTCACAATTTCTGAGATCTGTGGTTTCAATGGCGGAGGTTTCCACTGTTAAATGCGAAGGGCTTGTCTCTGTTATTTAAAATGAATTTGACCGTTTTGCTATTTGGTATGCTGTCCTCTTACTGGAATGCCCTCGTGGCTTAGTCCCTCTGACTATTCTGTGCACCACACCATCAAACTTCATTGTAATACCAAATCGAAATTATTTTGATAGAAATGGAACCATTTGCAATTATTTGTACGGTTCATCATTTGCGCATTTGAATTCATTTTTTATTATAATTATAGCTACGTTAATTCATTATATTTCCGCCCATATACCTTAGCTTATATTTGCTGCATTCGTGGCCATCCTCCAATCCGTTGTGGGTGTCCTGCACACCAACCCATAGTTCTGTTGTGGCTTGACTTTGACTGACATATATACCATCGTATTTCTTTCTGAGTACTGGTTTATTTTTGTTATGTATTGTTTTGATTGCCATGTTAATTGCATGAATCATAGTCTTGTCACATTTCACCTTCCACCTTCACCATTTCCTACGGCTGTCCCTTCAAACATTATCACTTAAGTTTGCATTGTATTGCCATCATATGAGGATTATGATAACCTTTACACCCCAATAGTATTGTATTGCCATCATATCAATCGTATTACTCTTATGCGCCATGATAGGTTTAACACATAAATCATTTCGATTTTGTTTGCTTTATTACTTTTCATAATGCGCATGTCCATATGTATTGCAATATATCTCTTTAATTTTAAAATGACCACCTTAGGTCATGTTTAAAATTAACTCCATAATACTAATGTTTTATATGGTTGTGCAGGTTTCAACTTATTAAATCCTCATGTTGATCCCTTTTTCTTTATGGAAAAATACTTAGGGTTATTAAAGTTATGAAGTGAATATGAAATATATGAAGGGAATGTAGAATATAAGGGTTATGGAATATTTAAAGTTATGAAGTGAATATGAAATATATGAATGGAATGTAGAATATAAATGTAGGATGTACATAGAATTAAGTATAGGATAATGGGTATAGGATGAGGGTAATGTAATGAATATAAAATATGCATTTAGGTACTAACTTAATTTTAACAAGCTCTAAAAATTTCTAAAAATTTCTAAAAATTTCGAATTTGCAAGAGCAAAATTTATACTCACAATACTTGTACTCCCTGACAATATTGGATGATGTCTTCTGATCAAATGTCTTAGATAGATTGAAATATAGAATTTATTTCTTCCTTCTGTTCTAGCATCCCTCATTGATTGTTGATGTCATTCAGGTCCCTCTGCAATTGATTCATAATAACTCAGTTCCCTTTTGTCATGTACATTTTTATGCAATATATACATGTTTTTTGTCTAACATTTTAGGTCCCTTCTGCAATTTATTTCAAAAATATTTTAGGTCCCAACTGCGAACAATACAAGTTCCATCATCAATTCAGCTGCACAACTAAGTTTCTTTTGCGACCTTACCCCTTATTGATGGGAAGACATGTCCTCAAGTCATTTTTCTTTGGAGGTTTTTCTGCAAAACAAAGCTGTTGTAAGAGTAGAACAAGAAGTTGTGAATTCATACAGACTAAAACGAGTTGGTTTTCCCCTTTAAATTATTGTTTGCTTGGTGCCAGTTGCCTGGTTTTCACTAGCAAACTTTTTATTTATTTATTTATTTTTATTTTTTTATTTTATATATATATATATATATATATATATATATATAGATATGTATGTATGTATATTTATCATTTTCTTTTATTCTTCTGGAGTATTGGAAGGTACAAGACTATGTCGTTCCATTACTTCCAGATCTGTCTCTTATGTCTGTTGTTTCATAAATTCTTCTTTATTGATAGGCTTATTGTTATGAAACCAGCTCACAAAAAGATAGAAAAGAGAGATCAATGCCTTAGAATTTAGCCTCTTCGGGGGGGGGCAACCTCCTTTACATTACAAAAATGAGCAATTCTTGGATGATTTCAAATGAAAAGACCTCCTTTCTATATATAGGAGTCTAAGGGGTCATAACATAATCAGAGCCGACATAACAATAATAATGTAAGGGCACAATAATAACAATAGTGGGCTTCTATGTGGCACAATAGGAACAATATGGGCACTACATGGGTACATCAATATAATAAGTGGGCTGTACTAATAACAATAAGGGGTTACACTAGTAGTATAGGGGCCTAACATGCCCCTCTCCTTCAAAAAGCATTGTCCTCAATGCTTGAGTAGTTCTTGATGCTTCTGTATAAAATTCTTGTCCTCCCATGTGGAATATTTAGCGGGTAAGTTCTTCCACTTGATGAGATACTCTGAAATTGATCGATTTCGTAGCTGTCGGGTTCTTGTTTCTGTGACTGCTCCAGGTTCCAATATGATTTTTCCTTCCTCTTCAATTTCTGGAAATATTGTTTGAATTGGGATCTTTTGCAACTTTTGAATAAGTGGCCATACTTCTTCGTCCTTCTTCCATTCATCCCTTGCTTTGTTTATCCAATCTGGTTGGATAATAGAAATAGCACAAAACAATGCTTCCACATACTCATCCTTGAAGAGTCTTCCTGTTCGCTAAGGTCGCCATTATTTAAGTGCATGTAGTATTGCCAACATTTTCTTCTCATAAATAGCTTGCTTGAGATGTAGTAGTAAAATAACCAATCACCTACATCAAAACATTTTTCACTACGATGTTGATCTACCTGTTGTTTCGTTTGATTTTGCACCGAAGTGGCGTTATCCTTTAAAAGTTGGAGAACTTGTTGTTCATGCTCGATGTGATCTTTCTCTCCTTGAACCTTTTTCTTCTTGATAAGTCCTTCTATCTCTAGAGTTTGAGGAGTGGTAATTTCTTCCAACCCTTTACAAGATATGGTCGGATTCATTTCTTGATGCTCGATGTGATCTTTCACTTGTTGACCATTTTTCTTCTTGATATGTCCTTCTATCTTGATAGTTTGAGGAGTGGTAATTTCGACCAATGAATTACAAGATATGGTTGGATTTATTTCTTCTTTCTCGATGTGATCTTTCACTTCTTGCACCTTTTTCTTCTTGATATGTCCTTCTATCTTGAGAGTTTGAGGAGTGGTAATTCTTGCCAATGCTTTACAAGATATGGTCTGATTCATTTCTTCTTTCTCTGGGGTGGGGTCCTAGCGTATATCCTCTTCTTTTGATGTTTCTTGATCCTTTTCTTCCTCCTCTTCATATTCTATGTAAAATAATTTCTTCTCAGCACACTTATGACCTTTAGTGCATTTTCTATCACAATTGTAACAAAGCCCTTTTTCTCTTTTTTCTTCCAATTGTTGTGGTGTAACCCTTGTAGGTTGTGGAAGGCTAGGAGAAACAACACTTCCATCTTTATATTTGTGAGGGGTATGCTTCCTGGTTTCGATAATTTTACTTTCCACTATGTCACAAATCCCTCTTACCATTTCCAATTGTTGTGGTGTTGCTCTAAAGAAGGTGTTGCTCTTTGTATCCTCATAATGTGCTACCATTTCCTCCGTGAAAATTGACCACGTAACAATTTTTTTATGAGAACAAAGACCTTCATACCATAAAAATTTATCCGGTTCTAAATATGAAGATGCAATACATACCTTTTGTAATAGTGGCATACCATGTAGATCAAAATATTGCTCCATCTGGAGTATCCAATTTACTAGATCCTTGCCATCAAACTTCCTCATCTTTCTTTTTCTTGATTTTAGGAGCTTGATCTTGAAACAACTATGACTCTATACTTTCAGATCTTTAAGTTCTGAAATTGTGACCTATAGTAGCCCTCTATGTCCTCTTTCCAATGCCACCAGTCTGATCCAAATTTGATTCTCCAAGAAAGAGTTATGCACAATCTCCCAAGATGACCTGACTATAGACCTTTCCAGAAGAGCGAAGTTGTATGAAGTGCCACGTGTAATTGTTTCAACCTTTGGCTCTGAAAAATATATACAAGAAACTAAAGTCCTTCCTCTTTCTGTACCTTCTTACGAAATTTCAATCCGATGCTCAGAGAGAAATTTATGACGATTTTCCCCAGGTCACCTGTTTGGAATGTAATTCAGGAGTCTGCAAGAAGACCCACTTCCTCAGATCATATCTCCACAAATATAGCGCGAAAGGATCTGAAATTTGGACCCGAGATTCAATGCGATTTCTTCTCAAATGGGTTTTTTTTTAGCTTTTGAAACGTCGCAGAAACAAAGTTATAACGAAAATGCCACGATGACCTATTTGGAGCAGCGAAACCCTAGAATCCAAAGCTCTGATACCAAATGTTATGAAACCAGCTCACAAAAAGATAGAAAAGAGAGATCAACGCCTTAGAATTCAGCCTCTTTGAGGGGGAAACCTCCCTTACATTACACAAATCAGCAATTCTTGGATGATTTCAAATGAAAATACCTCCTTTCTATATATAGGAGTTTAAGGGGTCATAATATAATCAGAGCCGACATAACAATAATAATGTAAGGGCACAATAATAACAATAGTGGGCTTCTATGTGGCACAATAGTAATAATATGGGCACTACATGGGTACATCAATATAATAAGTGGGTTGTACTAATAACAATAAGGGGTTACACTAGTAGTATAGGGGCCTAACACTTACTGTACACTTTAAGTTTGTGTCCATTTACTAAAAATGATGTAGATTCTTGATCAATTGTTTTGATTTGAAAAGATCCATTGTCAAAGATTTCTTCTATCTCATATGGCCCTAACCAATGTGTTGTGAACTTGGCCTTGAAATCTTTAAATTTGGAGTGAAACAGTAATGCCCAGTCTCCTTTGTTGAATGTATTGTTCTTGATGAATCTGTCGTGCCATTTCATTCTTTGTTGCTGCACCAATGTTGTGTGTTCTATTGCTTGTTGTCTATGTTCATCCAATTGATTTAATTCTATTATCCGCTACTACTGTGCTTCAGATAGTTCTAGTTACAATCTGTCTAGGCACGCCAAATCTAACAAATATTTCCTCAAATAGGAAGGTGACCACTGTATTTTCTGTTGCCTTTGTGATTGCCTTTGCCTCCACCCATTTAGTTACATAATCTGTACATACCAAGATGTACTTCTTTCCATTTGATGGTGGATTTATTGGCCCCACAAAATCTAGAGCCCATTGCTCGAATGGTTCTATGAGCACTTGTGGTTTAAGTGGCATCTCATCTAATACTATTGGTCTCCCTATTCTTTGGCAACTATCACATATTTTGACGTAAGCTTTGGAGTCTTTGAAGATTGCTGGCTAGTAGTAGCCCAATTATAGTACCTTATAGGCTGTTCGCTTGTCTGCAAAGTGACCACCACATGGTTCGTCATGACATGCTATCAAGATTTCTAGTATTTCATCTTCTCTCACACTTTTCCTTATTATTAAGTCAGAACTAGTATAAAAAAAATCACCAGTTACCCAACTATATCTGGAGCTTTCTCTAATGATTTTTCATTTTTGTTTCTTTATTAACCGAGTTGGGAATTTCTTAGAGGATAGATAGTTTTCTATGTCTGCGAACCATGGCATTTTTACTGTTATTGCAAATAAATGTTCATCTGGAAAGTTATCTGCAACAAGATTTGGATCATTGGGTGTATGTTTCTTGAAAGAAAATCGGCCACTTGATTGTCTTTCCCTGGTCGATCTTGAATTGTAATGTGAATTTCTTGCATTAACAATAACCATCTTATTATTCTTCCATTTGTGATTGATATGTTCATTAAGTATCTAATTGTTGAATGGTCTGTATGAGTGGATACTTGGTATCCTGTTATGTAATGCCTGAATTTGTTCACTACATGTACTACAGCTAACATTTCTTTTTCTGTGACTGTGTAGTTAATTTCTGCTGGTGTTAAGTTCTTGCTTATAAAGTATATAACATAATTGAACATGTTTTCCTTCTGTCCAAGCGATGCACCTATAGCAATATCAGATGCATCAGTTGAAATATGAAATGGCAAAGCCCAGTTTGGTCCATGAAGAATGGGTGCAATTGATAATTTTTCCTTCAATATATGAAATGTATTTTGACAATGATTTGTCCATTGGAATTCAACATCCTTTGCCAGTAACTTGAATAGAGGCTCTGCTATTTTGCTAAAGTTTTCTATAAATTGCCTATTGTAGCCTGCATAACCCAAGAAACTTCATACCTCCTTTTGAGTTGTAGGTGGCATTAAATTCACAATGACTTGTATTTTAGCTGGATCCACCTTAATTCCTGATGAGGAAATATGGTGTCCCAAAACTATCTCTTCAGTTAACATCATGTAGCATTTTTCATTACTCAGGGACAAATTTGTCTCTATGCATCGTTTTAGAACATTCTCAATATTTTTTAAGAAATCATCATATGTGTTTCTATATACCGTGAAATCATCCATATAGATTTCTACACTTTCATGGATTAGATCAACAAATATTGCAAGCACTGCTCTTTGGAAAGTAACAGGCACATTACATAATCCAAATGGCAAAACATTATATGCGTAGGTTCCCCATGGGCAGGTAAATGTTGTTTTGTCCTAGTATTCTATTGCTATTCTAATATGATTATACCCACTAAACCCATCTAGGAAGGAGAAGAATTTCTTCCCAGCTAATGAGTCTAGAACTTGGTCAATGAATGGTAGCGGAAAATGATCTTTTAATGTTGCTTTGTTGAATTCTCAATAATCCACACATATTCTCCACTTCCCATTTTTCTTTGGCACAATCACTAATGGAGAGACCCATTGACTATCTGAAATAGGATAGATGAACCCGAGTTTAAGTAATTTCTGCAATTGTTCCTTCACTATTTCTTTCATCATGGGATTCATTTGCCTTTGTGGTTGTCTTATTGGTTTAATCTGTTCATTTGTATAGATGTGATGAATGCATGTGTTGGGATGAATTCATTGCATATCTATATAATCCCAGGCAAAAGCTTTTGAATATTTTTGTAGTAATTATATTAACTCTTGTTCTTGTGACGATTGTAAATGGTTACCAATGTTCAAATGTTTTCCAGGATATATCTCAATTGTTTTTGTTGTTGAATTGGTAATTACGTTTACAGGAAAAATGTTTATAAAGGTTTCTTGCAAGGATTGAATTGTACAAGTTTCCTGAAAGCACTGATTCAAATATTACTTGCAGCTTCATATTGAGTCACTCTAAGATGCTTTGAAATATTTGGTTTTGAGATGAAAAGATCCATTAGATCTTCATTCTCTTTTTCTTCTATAAGATCAAGGACTTGATTAATACTTAGAACTGATTTGGTTTGCTGTTGTTCTTGTTCTTCAAGCATTGATACTAAAGAAGCTGCTTATGCAGGAGAGTAAAGTGTAATGTGTTTTCTCTCATCTCCATGTGCAATAATCATACTTCTAGATCTGCATCCTATAAAGGCATCAGTAGCGGCTAACCATGGTCTACCTAAGATTAGAGGATGTCCTCCCAAACTTGTTTTTGGTTGCAAAATGAGGAAGTCGATAGGATACTCCCATGAATCCAAAGAGACTATAATATCTTCTAGTATTCCTTCTGGCACAACTTTAGATCTATCTACTAACTCTAAGATTGTAGAAGTAGATTTAATGTTGTTTAAATGTAGATACTTCATTGTATCCATAGTCATTACATTTATAACAGCTCCCAAATCTATTGGTGTGTTTGGAATTGAGAAATTATTTATTGAAATAGTAACCATAGGGATACCAGGATCAATATATTTTTCTACTGTTGTTTTTGTTGACATGAGGCTTGCTAATTTTCCAATGACTTGGATTGTAGTACGATCCCTCTTATTTTTACTAGTTTTCTTGATACATAATTGCTTTATTGTTTTAGCATATATTGGTATTTCTTTGATTGCTTGTAATAAAGGAATTTTTACATAAGCGTTTTTCAGTTCATCCAAAATGTCAAATTCAGGAAGGGTCATTTGAATATTCTGCTCTACTAACCTCTTTGGATAAGGTGGTGTTTAGGTTATAATAGTTTTTCCTTTCTGAGTTTGTTTTTCTGAATGTGATGTTTCAGGTTGTTCTCCTTGCTCGTTTGGTTCTTCTATGATCGAAGGAGAATTATTTTTAAGCACCTTTCTAGACCTTAAATGGACATCATTTATGGGAAGAATAGAATATGTTGGAAAATATGTTGCTTCTTCAACATTATATGCAGGTTTATCCATTTTATTGCTTGGATTCGCCACTGGCTGGGTTGGTAGTTGAGTTGGTCTGGGTTGGTTTGAAGGTAGTTGTAACTACTGTGGTTGTGTTAGTAGTGGTGGAGAATTCTGTTTCGGAAATGGCATGGACAATGGATATGCAGAATTCTATTGCGGAAAAGGCATGGATTGTGGATATTGTTGGTATTGTTGGTATGAAAATGGCTATTGATATTGTTTCTGGTATTCTTGAGGTGGCTGATTTCCATAACCATATCCTCTGCAACCTTGTGCAGGTTGGTTTTGATATTGTTGTGGAGGCCAAGCTTGCCATGGCATTGGAGTATTCCAAGAATTTTGAGGTGGATACTGATAGTTTTGTTGAGGAATCCTTGGCTACCAAGGTCTTCTTGGTGCCACATATCAGAAACCTTTTGTTCCTTTGCACTTCTTCCATTGGATTAATTTTCAATTCATTCAACTTTAGATAGTTTTCTGTTGAATGATTTTCTGTACAAAGACCACACACTTGAACACTATCCAAAGGACATTCTCTTAATGCATGTTCCTTTCTACATTTGGGACAAAAGATTGCTAAAATTTGTTCTTGTTCTTCTATCTTTTAGAACATCTACTTGTGTCCCTAATGTACTTAGGAGATTAGTTTTGAAGTTTTCTAGAAAACTTCCTATCTCAGCTCTTGTTACTCCTGTTGCTGCTAATTTTGTTGCTTTTGAACTTACATATCTCCTTTCAATTTTTGATCTTCCTCTAGAATATTTTTAACATAATTCTACAATTTCATTAAATGGAAAGTTTGAAATGTCACCCTTGCCCATTACATTCAGAATATCAAGGTATTCATCTCTTATTCCTTTGATAAATATTGTTCTAATGGTGTCTTGGTTTAGAGAGTGTTGTTTAGATTTTTGTAGATTATATGCAAATCTTTCTAAATATTCTTCTAGTCTCTCGTCTTCTTGTTGTGTCATTCTGAAAACATCCTCTTTCGAGTCCCTAGGCCTACAATAGGCTTGATATTTTTTAAGAAATATTGACTTCATTTCATCCCAAGAAGCTATTGTTTGGTCTCCTAAACCCATGAACCATTTTAAGGCTGCTGCTTTCAATGTAGCAGGAAAGAGACGAAGTTTGTGTGTGTCATTGGTGTATCCATAAGTTCTACACAAGATGTCAAATTCAAACATAAAGGAATCAAGATCTTCTGTTGACATTCCATAAAAGTTAGGCAATATAAAAGGTGGAATATTTTTCATTTTTACATCTTCTCCTAATACTGCACTTGTATCCAATATTGGAAAGCCAAAAGTAGCTTCTTGATCACCACCATCTTCTTGTCTTTTCCTATCTTCTTCCCCTTTCCTATCATTTTCTCATTTTTCCTCTTCCTCTCTGTGTCTTCTCCACTCTCTTTGTTGTCTTTCATATTCAAGTCTTTGTTCAGGAGTAAGAATAACAGATCCATGTCCCTCTTCTGCCATAGCTTGAGTTGTCTCAATGTCAACTTGAGGCTCAGGTTGTTCAAAAATAGGTTGATCTATTGACTCAAAAATGGATTACTTTTCTTTAACAAATTCTTTTTGTTTTCCTGAAGTAGGTGCTATTGTTGGAGTTTGTTTTCTTTTCACCTCCCAGGCTAACAAAGTTTGCCTTTCAATTAAAGTTAATCTTTTTCCTGTTCTTTGTTTTTCTTCCAATTCCTCAATTGTTGGTTTACCAGCAACTGGTGTTGTTAGATTTGATGGTCCTACTTCTATTGATGGGGGGGTTTGTTTAATAAATCTACCTTGAGGATCTCCATTTCTAGGCATAAAGAAACATAACCAAAAGAAATGTATCTTAACTAATTTTTTTATTTTTGTTTTATCAAAATTTTAGTGTTTTTGTTTATCTTTCTATTTGACTATGCTGATAACTGCCTCCCCGGCAATGATGCCAAAATGTTGAGCTAATTTATTAACACAAGTATTCATTATCAATCCAGGTTTGTAAAACTTGGAGGCAAGTCCACAATGTATGGATATCAAGTATAGCCAAGCTTAGAACATGAAATTTGAAGAACTAAAGAAGTACATATTGCAAATATAAGCCTATTTTTAACAATTTCTAATTCACTTTTGAAATGTATGAAAGATAAAGTGGCTCTTATCTTAAGAGATCCATTTGTGTCCTTCTCTCTCAATTATCACTTAATGAATAGAAATCAGAAATCATGAATTAACGATAGCTGAAGATGCATAAATAAACAATGAAGGAGACTCTTAACTTAAGAGATATTTGGGTATTCTTCATCACAACTCATTCATCATTATGCTATCATTGGAAAACTGAAAGTACATAAAAACTGCTTGAATGTAACAAAGATGAATTCTAGTTTTGTTCTATTAATAGAAGGAGAATTCAACTTGAACACTTTGTTTTCCCTTCTTATTAAAATGATAAACAAACTAAGATTCACCAATAATATAGATTATCACACATTAATTCATAAGAAAATCTGAAACAAAGCAAGTAAACAAATCTAAAGTAACCAGTTCATGAAAATTAAGCTAATTTAGCGATGAAGTGTACTTAGCTGGGAGTGGGGGCCCTCCACCCTTGTTTTGCACACTTGAGGCTTCTATCAAATGTTGAAACATCAGTCACTCATCCACATCAATGAACAGAAAAATGGAAGTAGAATAGGTTCTTCTAATTAATCTCCAATATCCAAATGTCTCAGCATAAAATTATATCAAAATTACTTATCATAAGCCTTCAAAGTCTTGGCTTAAATAGAATATTATGAAACAAACTGATATAAAGTATCTCTAACAAGTATATCTGTTCATTTCCATCTATCTAAGTTGAATCCATCCAATCTATCACTAGAAATATGGACAATCCCATGAAATCATAAAACTGCCCTATTTCCTAGGGATTTTCTAGGTGACTAGTCATGTTTGACCAGCCTTGACCGGGCCTAATAAAGATTGTTTTGACTGAACCAATTGAAGTTAGTTTAGTCCTAGTTCCCAAGATTTCCATTCATGTATCCAGCTCGAGCCCAAGTGTCTTGCAAATATGTCATCCACATAGTTATTACGGGAATTTCCGATTCTGTCCAAAATTGCACTTGAAATTCAATTTTAATAAAAAATTCTAGAAATTGCAAAATTAAAATTAAATACCTGAATATGCATAAAATACATCAAAATGAGATGGATGCAATGGAAAATGGATGGAAAATATAAGGATTAAGTAAATTTCCTTAAGCAAAAATGGACCAAAACTGAGGGCCAACAGAAGGTGCATGAGTGGTTCTAACACACAGAGGGTGAGGTGAGTGCACCCCTTGGAAACCTGTGATAGCAAGTTAGGAAGGGAATACAGGAGTAAAGATGCATCACAACATGGAAGGAAAGTTAGCTAACAATCCAAAGTGATGGTAAAACCAACAACACATTTCAGTAAGATTCATACATCCATATATATAAAATAGCCATACATGCATGCGTAAGAAAACATATAAATATATCATTTAGAGTAAATTGATAGCTAAAATACAATACAACATATGCATGAAACGTGTTGGCTCTATTATATTAAGAAGTGTAAGTTCCAGTCATACAATATATCCATGTCCAACCACTAGTTCTGATAGTGGAATGTTACAGTGACAACCGCCTACTCCTCCAAAGAGATATGCTAGCTCTGCATAATGGAGAAGTCAAGGCTCATTACAATACTATCCAAGCTTTCTCTAATATACTCCTATTGGAAGCTTGGTTGACCAAAAGCCAATACAATGGGTTATGAGGGACTATTTATAGAAAAGGGTGGGGTGACCCTTAACATTTCCCTTTGAGACCGTTCATCTATCCTCATTACTCTTCAACTACTCTATGATTGTTACATTCAACTATCGACACTCGAACTTCCACTTGACAAGACGTTGCATTACAATGCACATGTGCCCATGTGAGACAAAATGGCTTGTGAAATCCATGCAATACATCACTGACACTCAGACCGTTATGGTGAGACTAACTCTTTGACATCCTTGTGATGGTCGAAGGTTATGAGACGATGCCAAGATTGGTCGTCCGTGATGGTGTCCGTGTGCTCAATGGTGACATCTTGCTCAAGCGAACTCCTGCCTTTGCTGCATCCAGGTGCACTGATATGAATCATCTGTCCAACTCATCTAATAGTATGTGCATGGTCATCCTGGGTGCGACCAGACCGGCAACATGTTCGTGCATAGTGTCTACGCTTCTCTCCAAGCATGTGCTAGTGGTCGTGCACATCAACTTCTCAAAATACATGTTCAACTCCAGTTGGACTTGCTTCTTTTCTTCGCGTCGGTGAGTGTACCAAATGGGTGGGATCGCATGCGTGTGCACAATGACATGCATGTTGCTGAATTCCTATGCATGCGATCAACAACACTTCTCACCTTGTCTACTCCATGCCAGCTATTGGTATGGATCTATAACTTGTACAGGTGCAGTTTCATCCGCCTATGCATGTTGCGCCCCTCGCTGTACCTGCTCCTGCTATAACTCATTCTCTCATGTATGCAACTATTGTTCTTCCTTTAGTTACTGCTTCAGCACATGCAACTCCTTCTCCGTTCCATTCTCTTCCTTCACATGATCTTCATGTTGTGCTGTCACCTCATAGCCTCAATCTCCAAAGCTGCTTTCATTGTGAGTGGATCTGCTTTGAACTTGTAACTTTGCTTCACCTCTATGATGTCAACAACCTTCCTCTTGCACTTGTGACATGCAGGTGTGTTGCCATTTGCTGCTGCTGATGATGTTGCTCATCATGATGTTGTTGCCATATCATCTTGATGTCCTTCTCTATGAACAAATTGATGTCTTCATAGGTAGGAAAGCTCATAGACACTTGCTTGGCTGCAAACCCTATTGTGCTCTCAACGATGTCCTTTGACTCTGCTCTCTTGAAGGCCATTGTACTTGTGTTTCTGAGAGACAGATGAACACCTACGATGCCTAGAGACATGGAAACACTCATAGCAAGAAATCTATTAGTCGAAACCCAAAACAAACTTGAGGGCTGACTTGCAACATACCTGTGTGATTGATCGTGAAGGTTGCACAATTTCCACTGGGAGGCCGGGAGACTGACTGCCAAAACTGTGCAAGGCATAGTTGGGGCTATCAGGAGGCGCATTGACTACTGGAACTATCCAATGCATAGTCAAGCCTGGCATATTGAGGACTGAAACTCCCAAATGCATAATTTCAATCAGTAGTGACATGTAACAAGTAAACTGCATTACGGAGTTTCTAGGGCCAGTAGGACACTGCCTCCAAGAATTGCGCTATGCAAGTCTGGAGGTCAGTGCTAGGCCAGACTTGCACAATTTCTGGAGGGAAGGTAGAGACTTCGCTTTCAGAAATGCACAATGCTAGCTAGGTTGGGCACTGTTCGGGCCAAGGCAACACAGACTGGCCGACGGGCGACTGAAAACATGAGGAGTCTGAATTCATGGTGAGATGAGTGCAAACAAGAGTGGATGATCATACATGCAAACAACAAGTGCAGGATTCAAAAAATGGGAAAGCATGCATGTGTGTGAAGCGAGTCGCCACAACAACGACTGTCCATGCAAAACAATGTCATGCATGTGACAATAGTGGGATGCGAAAGAAAATTGAAACAATGCTTATACAAGCTAACATACATCAAAGTGACAGTAAGCACTCACTGAAATCAAGTAGACAACACTCCCACGAAGGAAAACACATAAAGCGACAAAAACGCAACACAAGACATAAAAAGCGGGCATACTCCAAAACAACTGAGCTGAATGTGGCGATGACTCCTCGATGCAGTGTGGGATATCAGAGCTACAAGGTCAATGTGAGGAATGAGCTCTGCACTATCTAGTTGATGAGTTTCAATAAAATAGAGGTTGTGACGTGCATGCCACAAATCTAGGAAAAACGACACTTTGCGGGGGGTTTCTGAAATGATCCTTTCATGTAACCTCCAGCTGGTAAAAATAGATCTTTGAATCAAGGGAAGCCTTTGCATGCTACCTTGGGAGAAGCATTCCATGCATGAAAATCAGTTTTGCTCAGTCCCAGAGGTAACCAATCAACCTGAAGGCACATGCAACATCCTGCTTGACTGATGGGAAAATTTGCGCATTTTTGGGAGGGAGCTTGGCTAGCTGCCCAGAGGGATTGCACAATTTCTGGGCCGAGAAGCTAACTGCAACCCAAAATTGTGTGATTTTTGGGCTGATAAGTCCTGCTAAGACATATTGCACAGTTTTTCTAGTGAAGCTTGATAGGGAGAATTGCGGAATTCTGGAGCCCAGTAGGCTGGCAGTCAGGATTGTGCAATTTTTGGAGGGAAGGCTGGTTCTCCTCTAGAACTGCGCAATTTCTTGAGGGAGTTGCTCAGCCTATAGCTGGACCAAGTCTGGAGAAACAACTTGTGAGGGGGATGCAATAAGCTATCATGCACAGGCTGGCAATCTACTAGAAAACTACTGAAGCTCATGTACTTGACATTGCAAGACATGCTACTGATGATGGTTGGTATTGAGGCTCCAAAATGAAGCAAGTCTGGAGAAACAACTTGTGAGGGGGATGCAACAAGCTATCATGCACAGGCTAGCAATCTGCTAGAAAACCACTGAAGCTCATGTACTTGACAGTGCAAGACATGCTGCTGATGATGGTTGGTAGTGAGGCTCCAAAATGAAGCTAAGGAAAAATTTTGGAGGGTGGTTGTAACTGCTACAAAAAGTTCAAAGCTACTACGGTAACCAACAAAAACCTACACTACCATCCCCTTTGGCAACAATCCACTTAACGCAGACTGTAGTCTCACTCAAGGCAGTATTGGGGGATGCTAGAACCAAGTTTCTTCATCCAGAAGGATATGTGATGTAACAACGAGGAACTTCCTTAAATTAGGGCCTGATCCAACCTTCACAAATGCTTATCCTCAGAATCACAAGCTTAAAGTGATTTCTACTTAACTAGATCTATGAACTTCGCCTAAGTTTTCTGACATCTATAAGTTAATATACCTAAGTAGATCTGAACCTTCACGATGTAATTAAAACAATATGATAGAGAACTAAATCATAATTTGGCATAAGAACATTGAAGCATATAAATATACATAGAACGCAAAAATTTTCTTCAAGTATGCTTTATTTCTTCAAATCTTCAATACATACACATCTTCTGACCCTGCGCACACAGCTACAGGGGCCCACACACTCAAATATGGACTTACCAAGGCCTCCACACACTCAACTACAGGAGCCTTCCCTTTCACCAGAATATAGAATTACGGACAAAATAGACTCAAGACCTCATTCATCAACTTCCTTTAATAATTCCTAGATGACTTCCCTTTATAGATTTTACATTACATTACCATGGTCCATGAACTATGGGGATTCTCTTATATAATAAAACCAACCCATCCTTTTACAAAATAAGGGGATTTGATCTGCCTAAAATCCCCTTTGAGTCTTAACATTCTGTGTGCTTCGCTCCCCAAAATGCAAAGACTTTACACTATTACAAAATTTGACTCATAACTAAGAAAAAATTGGACCTGGTGGTCCCCATCCCAACAGGCCCCCAAGACAACGATGTGACTCCTCTTGAGTCACTCTACTGGTACGTCCTCGATGCACACTTTGAGGCCACTGAACTCTGCCTTTAATGCTTGAAGCTCTACTGTGTGCTGCATGACGGCCTTCCGAACTTCCTCGAGCAATTTCTTAGTAGTTGGCCCCTATACAACAAAGCCAATGGTCCTCTGCGTCTGCTACATTCCTTTCAGCTTTCTCTCGACAGACTGAGAGAGTTGACTCACTTCATTGGCATAAGGTTGCGTTCTTGTTGAAATGAGTGAGGCTTTTCATTGCAACTCATCTATTTGAACTTGAAGGGCCTTTTCTTCCTGGAGTCTAACGAACCATTGCACAGGTGCTAAGGTCCTCACTGTTGCTCTGATATCTTCAAAATATAGTTGCTTGTTCTTGATGTCTGCTTCAATATTTTGTACATGTGGGTCCTCATGCAACACAACCCACATCTCCATGGTGTTTTCAAATATCTGGCTATAGTCCATAACTGTAGCGTCTAGGACTTCCACATATGCCTTAACAGCAGCCTCGTGCTACTCTCGAAATTCTGGAGGTGTTGTTGGTTGTAGCTTCATCTACAGCTCGACGAATTTCATCTCCATTTAAAATTTGACTCGTTCAACCTCCGCTTTCAACTCCTTCACTGCTACCAGCTTTTGGAGCCTCTCTTCTAAAGCTGCTTCAGTTTGTATGAGGAGCTTTGGCAGCTCAATGCAAGTCTGAGTGATGGTGTCCTCCAGCTCCTTCCTATGCACAACAACTACGTCTCTATCCTGCATCGCCCAGACAACTTCCTCAACTAACTGCTCATTATGTCTCTTCATTTCCTTAATCACAAAGAGTGCCTGCTCTTCTCAGATTTTCAATTCAACAGATACTCCTTGGTGGAATTCATGTAATGCCTGAATGGGAAACACCGCTAAGTTCAGCTCTGAGTTCCTTCCATATGGCGCTGTTACCTGATCCAACGTGGTAGGAAAGCACAATGAACCTCCTATAATAGGCACTATGCAGATCTCTGTGGTGACCACCAATGTTGAAGGAAATGTTGGTGTTGCACTTGTCGTTGCCACGCTCACTTGACTGAACCACACTCGCTTGCACTTGTAGCTCTTTGAGGCCCGGTTGGACCTCCGACAATGCTGAATTGTACTGAGCCTTGATTTGTCCCTACATATCCTCTGTGATGGAGCACATATTGTCCTCAATCTCATCGATGTCCCCCTGATTGAGGACCATCGACTCAATGCTCGAAGTCTTGTCATAATTTTGCTTCTTATGCACACCTCTAGTGGAAGATTTCTCCCTCTTCCTTATTATGAAGGGAGACTCAATGTCTTATGTCTCCTTAAAAGGGTTTGCTCCACCCTGCTCTAGTTCCTTCGTGTCTGACTCTTCTTTGTTTACACACTCTGTCTCCTCCGCAGTATTATTCCCAAGGTCCATAATGACCTTTTGAGGTACCTTCTTGGGGTCTTCCTTTGATGTATCTTTTGTTCTGCTAGTCCCTGCCTGGTATCCTTTGGCTTCGTTGCTGGGGTCTAGCCACATACTTGACCAGTTAGAGACTGCATAAAAAATGTCCCGCTCTATGACCAAAAATGGAAACTCATACCATATGCCCTTTGCATCTTTCTTCACCTATATATGTACATTGTGGAAATATTCTTTGAAGTTCACAACTCCATGGTATTGAGAAAATAATAGAGGTGAAATATGTGGCTTCTAGCTGACCACAATGTGCAAATCCATCTCAAACAACACCCAAAATTGTTTGTTTTCCACCACCTGATTGGGATCCTTTGATGCCCACAGCAAAGCGTACCGCATAAATTCGCACAAGTCTAGATCTACATTAGGGAAATGTGACTCATCGAGGATTATCTAGGTTGTTAAAGAAATTAACAACAATAGCCATGCATAGTGGAATGGTCTCCCCTCTTCCAGGGCCTCATGAAAATCATCCAGAAAATCTTGGTAGATATAGCTGGCCTAATTAAACTATACCCCTTGAGCGCATTGCATAGCCAACTAAATGATTGGGGATGGCACCTCATCAGCACTACACTTCCTCATAATTTTACTGGAAATAATGGACGTGGAAAAGGTGATATCCAGACCATAAGTCGAGCTAATAGTGTAGCCTCGCAATTTGTTGACAACTTGAAAATCCTTCTTCACTTGGTCTGCAAGCTTCTTTTCTTGAGACTTTCCAACAAAAGTGTTGAAAAATGGCAACAAGAAATGCTAAAAATATAAGTGCTAAAAATAGCACTGCTAAAAATAGCAGTTTGGGTACCAGTGATGGATTGGGCAATAGGGAATGAAAAATGGAAGTGCTAAAATAGAATTTCTATTTTAGCAGTTCAGGATGGATTCCTATTTTAGTCAGTCCCTAGACTAAAAATAGGAAGTAAAATTCGAATTTGAACTTATAGCTGTTTGAAAATAAATTAATTATCTTTCCATGAGTTAATTAGTTGTGAAAAATCAAACATGAAGTCTATGTGAGGACATGCAACAGTTTATTTATTAATTGAGGAATTTATCCATCAGTTAAAGAGATAAGGATGAGTCCTAATTTGAGTAGTAATTAGTTGGCTCAGTTAACTGAGTCAAGTCCAGTTATAATTGATTTAAACAGTTTGTTTAAATTAAGTAAGTTTAGTTAGTTAATGCATGCTTACATATAACTGCTATACTTCAGATAACTAAAGATTCTCTCATGAATAACTCATGCAAGTCAGTTCAGACAGAGACCCAGTTGATATCAAAGAAGGGAAAATGTACTATCAGTTGGATGAAATTTTCCTATAAAGGAAGCTCATCCTTGGATGAGGATTTATCTCCTTCAGGACTGTGTAGTTGGATCAAAGGTTAGTGAGTGTGTGAAGAGGCCAATTCTCACAAGTGGCTACACTGGACCCCAATCAAAATTGCACAAAGAAATAGGAGGCTTGGAGGGCAGACCAAAGGTTAGATAGAGACCTTTGACTGTCTATGAGCAACAGAGGTATTGCAGAGAGAGTAGGATAGATTTTTAGCTGATTCTTTTTGTAATACTGGTTATATTTCCACTTGTATGATAATATAGAGTTGGGATTTCAGGCTGAGGCTTTCCCCGAGTTATATCTTATGTGTTATGTGTGATTGATTCCTTCTTATCAGTTATATGTGTTCTTATTGATGTTGTTGATGTTCGATTAAGCTTCCACTAAATTGTTTGTAGAAGCAGATCAAGTATTTTGATTTAGTATATTGCATTACCAGGTGATCTACAGGTGGGAATTTCTACATGGTATCAAAGCTAGCTAATTTGTAGAAAAATTTCTACATGGTATCAGATCAAAGGAGAGAACATTATACTGAGAGGAGATTTCAAAGTTTTTAGTTTTGGGCCGAGAGTTTGCGGAGTAGATATGAAAATTCTTGTATAAAATTTTTATAAAAAAATAGAATATTTGGATTCCTTGCGGAAAAATACCCAAATTCAAAAAAAAAATCGGCTGAATCAGAGTTTGGATGAGGGAGATATGGCTGATTTAAAATCAACTCTTCTTCTAGAAAATTTCGTGAAAGTGGGAAAGTGGAAATAGATTGGTGTGCTAGCCAAGAACATGTATGCACTTCAGGTGCAAGATGCATGCAAAGCCTTCATGAGCAAGGCAAGGTTAGATACTTGGTGGTTGAGAGGGGGAGTAAATTACCTCTCAACATGCATCGCCAGACAAAGTCTCAGGCAATTGTGGAGGAGCCACGATTAGTGAAGCAACTTTAGGAGGTTGTGGAGCAGCCATAATTGGGGAAGCCAAGAGGAGATAGAGTTGAGACATCTACTCATGCAGAGACCTCTAGTAGGGGGAAGCATTGAGCTAGGTGGGCTGAGGGATCACATGCAGCCATACCTTCAGGTAGGAGGTGGGGTGATGTGGAGTGATTGTCCCAAGGAGGAGGGGTAGGATCCTTGAGGTACCCAACCTCTTTGATTCAACTTTGCTATGGGAGCCCTAATGAGGAGTAGCAGAACTAAATGATTGGGTAGAGACAGATGCAGATGGAGCGGCAGAGAGAGCTACAATGTAGGAATCACAAGACAACACAGAGCTAGCAGGCTGCAGCAGTGTGAGAGGCACAAGTGTGTTGCACCAATGCAGGATGGCACAATGAGGTGTGCAATGGTGTGAGATGCATGGAGATGTTGCAATAGTATAGAGGTTAGAGAGGGAGCACTTGTCAGCAGCAGGTGGAGCTTCAGCATCAGAGTATGTTTCTAGCCCAACAGAGAGGTCAGTTGGGAGTCTTTTTTGTTTCGAGAGTTGCTGGAGCAACCACACTTGGTAGTAGTGTTGCATGCAGAACATTCCGAAGGTACAGGATCGGGTTTGAGTGGAAGCCTTTCTTATTGAGAGGGAGTGTTGAAAACTGGCAACAAGAAATGCTAAAAATAGAAGTGCTAAAAATAACACTACTAAAAATAGCAGTTTGGGTACCAGTGCTGGATTGGGCAACAGGGAATGAAAAATGGAAGTGCTAAAAATAGAATTTCTATTTTTAACAGTTTAGGATGTATTCCTATTTTAGTTAGTCCCTAGACTAAAAATAGGAAGTAAAAGCCGAATTTGAACTTAACAACTATTTGAAAATAAATTAATTAATTCTCCATGAGTTAATTAATTGTGAAAAATGTGAGAACATGCAACAATTTATTTATTAATTGAGGAATTTATCCATCAATTAAAGAGATAGGGATGAGTTCTAATTTGAGTAGTAATTAGTTGGTTCAGTTAACTGAGTCAAGTGCAGTAATAATTGATTTAAACAGTTTGTTAAATTAAGTAAGTTTAGTTAGTTAATGCATTCTTGCATATAACTGTTGCACTTCAGATAACTAAAGATTATCTCATGAATAACTCATGCATGTCAGCTCAGATAAATACCCAGTTGATATCAAAGAAGGGAAAATGTACTATCAGTTGGATGAAAATTTTCCTAAAAAGGAAGGTCATTCTTGGATAAGGATTTATCTCCTTCAAGACTGCATAGTTGGATCATAGGTTAGTGAGTGTGTGAAGAGGCCAATTCACACAAGTGGCTACACTGGACCCCAATCAAAATTGTGCAAAGAAATAGGAGGCTTGGAGGGCAGACCAGAGGTTAGATAGAGGCCTTTGATTGTCTATGAGCAACAGAGGTATTACAGAGAGAGCATGATAGCTTTTGAGATGATTCTTTTTGTAATATTGATTATATTTCCACTTGTATGATAATACAGAGTTGGCGTTTTAGGCGGAGGCTTTCCCTGGGTTATATCTTCTGCGTTATGTGTGAATGATTCCTTCTTATCAGTCATATGTGTTCTTATTGATGTTGCTCATGTTCGATTAAGCCTCCACTAAATTGTTTGTAGAAGTAGATCAAGTGTTTTGCTTTAGTATATTGCATTACCAGGTGATATATAGGTGGGAACTTCTACATGGTATCAAAGCTAGCTGACTTGTAGAAAAATTTCTACATGGTATTAGTCAAAGGAGAATAATATACTGAGAGGAGATTTCAAAGTTTTGATTTTTGGGCCAAGAGTTTGTGGAGCAGATCTAAAAAATTATGTATAAAATTTTCAGAAACAAATAGAAGATTTGGATTCCTTGTGGAAAAATACCAAAATTCAAAAAAAAATCGGCTGAATCGGAGTTCGGATGAGGGAGATATCGCTGATTTAATATCAGCTCTTTTTTAGAAAATTTCGTGATGGCAGGAAAGTGGAAACAGATTAGGGTGCTAGTCAAGAACTTGTATGCACTTGAGGTACAAGATGCATGCAAAGACTTGAGGAGCAAGGCAAAGGTTAGATACTTGGTGGTTGAGAGGGAGAGTAAATTACCTCTCAACATGCAGCGCCAGATGAAGTCTCAGACAATTGTGGAGGAGGCACGATTGGTGAAGCCGCTTCAGGAGGTTGTCGAGCAGCCACAACTGGTGAAGTCAAGAGGAGACAGAGTGGAGACATATACTCATGTAGAGACCTCTAGTAGGGGGAAAATTCGAGCTAGGTGTGCTCAGGGATCACATGCAGCCATATCTCCAGGTAGGAGGTGGGGCGATGTGGAGTGATCGTCCCAAGGAGGAGGGGCAGGATCCTTAATATACCTAACCTCTTTGATTCGACTTTACTAAGGGAGCCCCAATGAAGAGTAGCAGAACTGACTGATTGGGTAGAGATAGATGCAGATGGAGCAACAGAGAGAGATACAGTGAAGGAATCTCAAGACAACGCAGAGCTAGCAGGTTACAGCGGTGCGAGAGGCACAAGTGTGTTGCACCAGTACAGGATGGAACAGTGAGGTGTGCAATGATGCGAGATGCATGAAGATGTTACAGTAGCACAGAGGTCAGAGAGGGAGCACTTGTCAGCAACAGGTAGAGCTTCAGCATCAGAGTATGTTTATAGCCCAACAGAGAAGTCAATTGAGAGTTTTTTTGTTCCAAGAGTTGCTGGAGCAACCACACTTGGTGGAAGTGTTGCATGCAGAACATTTTGAAGGAACAGGATCAGGTTCAAGTGGAAGCCTTTCTTATTGAGAGGGAGTGTTGAAAAATGGCAACAAGAAATGCTAAAAATAGCACTGCTAAAAATAACAGTTTGGGTACTAGTGCTAGATTGGGCAACAGGGAATGAAAAATGGAAATGCTAAAATATAATTTCTATTTTTTAGCAGTTCAGGATGGATTACTATTTTAGTCAGTCCCTAGACTAAAAATAGGAAGTAAAATTTGAATTTGAACTTAACGGCTGTTTGAAAATAAATAAATAAATTCTCCATGAGTTAATTAGTTGTGAAAAATCAAACTTGAAGTTTATGTGAGGACATGCAATAGTTTATCTATTAATTGAGGAATTTATCCATCAGTTAAAGAGATAAGGATGAGTTCTAATTTGAGTAGTAATTAGTTGGCGTAGTTAACTGAGTCAAGTCCAGTTATAATTGATTTAAACAATTTGTTTAAATTAAGTAAGTTTTGTTAGTTAATGCATGCTTGCATATAACTACTGCACTTCAGATAACTGAAGGTTCTCTCATGAATAACTCATGCATGTCAGTTCAGACAGAGACCCAGTTGATATCAAAGAAGGGAAAATGTACTATCAGTTGGATGTAATTTTTCTATAAAGGAAGCTCATCCATGGATGAGGATTTATCTCCTTTAGGACTGCGTAGTTGGATTAGAGGTTAGTGAGTGTGTGAAAAGGTCAATTCACAGAAGTGGTTGCATTGGACCCCAATCAAAATTGCGCAAAGAAATAGGAGGCTTGGAGGATAGACCAGAGGTTAGATAGAGGCCTTTGACTGTCTATGAGTAGCAAAGGTATTGCAGAGAGAGCAGGATAGCTTTTGAGCTGATTCTTTTTGTAATACTGGTTATATTTCCACTTGTATGATAATACAGAGTTGGTGTTTTAGGCTGAGGCTTTCCCCGAGTTATATCTTTTGTGTTATGTGTGATTGATTCCTTCTTATCAGTTATATGTGTTCTTATTGATGTTGCTCGTGTTCGATTTAACTTCTACTAAATTGTTTGTAGAAGTAGATCAAGTGTTTTGCTTTAGTATATTATATTTCCAGGTGATCTACAGGTGGGAATTTCTACATGGCATCAGAGCTAGCTGATTTGTAGAAAAATTTCTACATGGTATCAGATTAAAGGAGAGAACAGTATACTGAGAGGAGATTTCAAAGTTTTTAGTTTTGGGCCGAGAGTTTGCGGAGAAAATTTGAAAATTTTTGTACAAAATTTTTAGAAACAAATAAAGGATTTGGATTCCTTGTGGAAAAATACCCAAATTCAAAAGAAAAATCGGTTGAATCAGAGTTCGGATGAGGGAGGTATCGCTGATTTAGAATCAGCTCTTTTTTGTAGAAAATTTCATGACGGCGGGAAAGTGGAAATAGATTGGTGTGCTAACCAAGAACCTGTATGCACTTGAGGTACAGGATGTATGCAAAGCCTTGAGGAGCAAGGCAAAGGTTAGATACTTGGTGGTTGAGAGGGAGAGTAAATTACCTCTCAACATGTAATGCTAGACGAAGTTTGAGGCAATTGTGGAGGAGCCACGATTGTTGAAACAATTTCAGGAGGTTGTGGAGCAGCCACAACTGGGGAAGCCGAGAGGAGAAAGAGTGGAGACATCTACTCATGCAGAGGCCTCCGGTAGGGAGAAAACTTGACCCAGGTGGGCTGAGGGATCACATGCAGCCATACCTCCAGGTGGGAGGTGGGGCGATGTGGAGTGATCACCCCAAGGAGGAGGGGCAGGATCCTTGAGGTACCCAACCTCTTTGATTTGACTTTTCTACAGGAGCTCCGATGAGGAGTAGCAAAACTCAATGATTAGGTAGAGACAGATGTGTATGGAGCAGCAAAGAGAGCTACAATGCAGGAATCCTAAGACAATGCAGAGCTATCAGGTTGTAGCGATGCGAGAGGCACAAGTGTGTTGCACCAGTGCAGGATGGCATAGTGAGGTGAGCAACAGTGCAAGATCCATGGAGATGTTGCAATAGTGCAGAGGTCAGAGAGGGAGCACTTGTCAGCAGCAGGTAGAGCTTCAGCATCAGAGTATGTTTCTAGCCCATCAGAGAGGTTAGTTGGGAGTTTTTTTTTTTTCTGAGAGTTGTTGGAGCAACCACATTTGGTAGAAGTGTTGCATGCAGAACATGCCGAAGGTACAGGATCGGGTTTGAGTGGAAGCCTTTCTTATTGAGATGGAGTGTTGAAAAATGGCAATAAGAAATGCTAAAAATAGCAGTTTGGGTACCAGTGCTAGATTGGGCAATAGGGAATGAAAAATGGAAGTGCTAAAAATAGAATTTCTATTTTTAGCAGTTCAGGATGGGTTCCTATTTTAGTCAGTCCTTGGACTAAAAATAGGAAGTAAAATTCGAATTTGAACTTAATGGCTATTTGAAAGTTAATTAATTAATTCTCCATGAGTTAATTAGTTGTGAAAAATCAAACATGAAGTCTATTTGAGGACATGCAATAGTTTATCTATTAATTGAGGAATTTATCCATCAGTTAAAGAGAGAAAGGATGAGTTGTAATTTGAGTAGTAATTAGTTGGCTCAGTTAACTGAGTTAAGTGCAGTTATAATTGATTTAAATAGATTGTTTAAATTAAGTAAGTTCAGTTAGTTAATGCATGCTTACATATAACTGCTACACTTCAGATAACTGAAGATTCTCTCATGAATAACTCATGCATGTCAGTTCAGACAGAGACCCAGTTGATATCAAAGAATGGAAAATGTACTATCAGTTGGATGGAATTTTCCTATAAAGGAAGCTCATCCATGGATGAGGATTTATCTCCTTCAGGATTTCGTAGTTGGATCAGAGGTTAGTGAGTGTGTGAAGAGGCCAATTCACACAAGTGGCTACACTAGACCTCAATCAAAATTGTGCAAAGAAATAGGAGGCTTGGAGGGAAAACGAGAGGTTAGATAGAGACCTTTGACTGTCTATGAGCAGCAGAGGTATTGCAGAGAGAGTAGGATAGCTTTTGAGCTAGTTCTTTTTGTAATACTGGTTATATTTCCACTTGTATGATAATACAGATTTGGGGTTTTAGGCTAAGGCTTTCCCCGGGTTATATCTTCTATGTTATGCGTGATTGATTCCTTCTTATTAGTTATATGTGTTCTTATTGATGTTGCTCATGTTTGATTAAGCTTCTACTAAATTGTTTGAAGAAGTAGATCAAGTGTTTTGCTTTAGTATATTGCATTACCAGGTGACCTACAGGTGGGAATTTCTACATGGTATCAGAGCTAGCTGATTTGTAGAAACATTTCTACATGGTATCAGATCGAAGGAGAGAACAATATACTGAGAGGAGATTTCAAAGTTTTTAGTTTTGGGCCGAGAGTTTGCGGAGCAGATTTGAAAATTTCTATACAAAATTTTCAGAAACAGATAGAATATTTGGATTCCCTGCAGAAAAATACCTAAATTCAAAAAAGAAATCGGCTGAATCGAAGTTTGTATGAGGGAGATATCGCTTATTTAAAATAATCTCTTTTACTAGAAAATTTCGTGACAATGGTAAAGTGGAAACAGATTGGTGTGCTAGCTAAGAACCTGTATGCACTTGAGGTACAATATGCATGCAAGGCCTTGGGGAGCAAGGCAAAGGTTAGATACTTGGTGGTTAAGAGGGAGAGTAAATTACCTCTCAACATGCAGCGCGAGACGAAGTCTCAGACAATTGTGGAGGAGCCACAATTGGTGAAGCAGCTTCAGGAGGTTGTGGAGCAGCCACAACTGGGGACGCTGAGAGGAGAAAGAGTGCAGACATCTACTCATGCAGAGACCTTTAGTAGGGAGGAACTTTGAGCCAGGTGGGCCAAGGGATGACATGCAGCCATACCTCCAGGTAGGAGGTGTGGCGATGTGGAGTGATCGTCCCAAGGAGGAAGGGTAGGATCCTTGAGGTATCCAACCTCTTTGATTCAACTTTGCTATGGGAGCCCCGATGAGGAGTAGCATAACTGACTGATTAGGTAGAGAGATGTAGATGGAGCAGTAGAGAGAGCTACAGTGCAGGAATCCCAAGACATCGCAGAGCTAGCAGGCTGCAGCGGTCCGAGAGGCACAAGTGTGTTGCACCAGTGCAGGATGGCACAGTGAGGTGTAAAACGACGCGAGATGCATGGAGATGTTGCAGTAGCGCAGAGGTCAGAGAGGGAGCACTTGTCCACAACACGTAGAGCTTCAGCATCAGAGTATGTTTTTAGCCCAACAGAGAGGTCAATTTGGTGTTTTTTTTGTTTCGAGAGTTGCTGGAGCAACCACACTTGGTAGAAGTGTTGCATGCAGAACATTTCGAAGGTACAGGATTGGGTTCAAGTGGAAGCCTTTCTTATTGAGAGGGAGAATTGAAAAATGGCAACAAGAAATGCTAAAAATAGAAGTGCTAAAAATAACATTGCTAAAAATAACAGTTTGGGTACTAGTGCTGGATTGGGCAACATGGAATGAAAAATGGAAGTGCTAAAAATAGAATTTCTATTTTTAGCAGTTCATGATGGATTCATATTTTAGTCAGTCCCTAGATTAAAAATAGGAAGTAAAATTCGAATTTGAACTTAACAGGTGTTTGAAAATAAATTAATTAATTCTCTATGAGTTAATTAGTTGTGAAAAATCAGACATGAAGTCTATGTGAGAACATGCAACAGTTTATCTATTAACTGAGGAATTTATCCATTAGTTAAAGAGATAAGGATGAGTTCTAATTTGAGTGGTAATTAGTTGGCTTAGTTATTTGAGTCAAGTTCAGTTATAATTGATTTAAACAGTTTGTTTAAATTAAGTAAGTTTAGTTAGTTAATGCATGCTTGCATATAACTACTGCACTTCAGATAACTGAAGATTTTCTCATGAGTAACTCATGCATGTTAGTTTAGACAAAGACCCAGTTGATATCAAAGAAGGGAAAATGTACTATCAGTTGGATGAAATTTTTCCTATAAAGGAAGCTCATCCTTGGATGAGGATTTATCTCTTTCAGGACCGCGTAGTTGGATCAGAGGTTAGTGAGTGTGTGAAGAGGCCAATTCACACAAGTGGCTGCACTCGACCCCAATCAAAATTGTGAAATGAAATAGGATGCTTGGAGGGTAGACCAGAGGCTAGATAGAGGCCTTTGACTGTTTATGAGCAGCAGAGGTATTGCAGAGAGAGCAGGATAGCTTTTGAGCTGACTCTTTTTGTAATACTGGTTATATTTCCACTTGTATGATAATATAGAGTTGGGGTTTTAGGTTGAGGCTTCCCTCGGGTTATATCTTCTGTGTTGTGTGATTGATTCCCTCTTATCAGTTATATGTGTTCTTATTGATGTTGCTCATGTTCGATTAAGCTTTCGCTAAATTGTTTGTAGAAGTAGATCAAGTGTTTTTCTTTAGTATATTGCATTACCAGGTGATCTACAGGTGGGAATTTCTACCGTTGACAAGGTTTGCGCATTAGGGGAATTTTGAGGTCTAAAATGGGTGTCCTAAGGAAATTATAAAATAATAGTCGAAATATTAAAATAATATTAGATTACATCATCAAATTTTAGAGGGAAAAAAGAAAAAACTATTTTTCAACAACTATTTTCAACTTATCTCCCTATGGGTTTACTCAAATTTCGAGTAGCAACACTCATTAGATGCAGAATTTGATCTCTCATCCAAGGAGTACGCATATTTTTGCATATTTAAGATGAACCCTGCTACATGAAAAATGAGAAATACATGAAAACGTGATTTCAATCACATTTTTCATGTATTTCTCATCTTTCGTGTAGCAGGGTTCATCAGAAGTATGCAACATGGGTACTCCTTGGATGAGGAGTCAAATTTTTCATCCAATGAGTACTACCACTCGGAATTTGAGTAAAACCTTAGGGAGATAAGCTAAAAATACGAGTTGAAAAATTAGTCTTATTATTTTTTAAACATTTTAATTTTTTACACCAAAAATGGTGAATCATCCCTCATGGTTGACTTCATCATTTTAAATCTTATTGGTTCTTATAAAGCTAATTTTGGTTGTACATTTTTCTTAGGAGGCCAATTTTAGACCTCAAAATTCCCCTAATGCCTGCAAATGGTAGCACGGTGATCCTTCTGATCAACATAGCGTCAATTGGGTTCCTCTCCCCCAACCATAAAGTTTCGTCGTGTACCAAGGTTAGAAACCGATGAACACATATGGTATTGATGTTGTTGCCTAAAGTGAGGCACACTAAACATGTTAAGTAACCTGATGTGCTGAATCCCATCTACCCAAGTCATTGGTTCTACCTGGGTGACACCAACCTCCTCTTAATATACCATCGTTAGGTATTTGCTTGGCTCAAAATGAGGGAATTTGGCCTTGTTTGCCAAATCCCAATCCTCCATGCGCAGTTGCGGTTCCTGTGCCAGAAATGCTCCTTCAAAGGGCACATACTTAGGCAAAAAAGGTGTACAAATCGAAAATTTCATTGCATTAGGGTCTTTGGTCACCTTATCAGTCGACTTTCTTGGCAGCATATATTGAGGTAACTGCGAAATTGGTTTGGCTTTGTCGACATTTATATCCTCAATTTCTGTCCCAATCTCTTCCTCCTCTAAGTCAATCGGTTCCATTGGTTTCTTATTTTTCTCTTTTTCCAACTTCTCCTTGCTCCTCTGCTCAATAGTCATCTTCCTAGGTGACTGTCTCACGGGTGGCTTATGTGGTTTCTTTTGCTTCTTCATTGTTATTGCTTCTACTAGTTCTACCACCGTTTCTATTTCTCTGGTAGCGCTAGGCTTTGGTCTCAGCGATCTAGGAGTTGTGGCATGCATAGGAGGAGTAGGAGTCATGATGCCTATTAATCCTTGTGCCAGAAATGCTAAATAGATGTCCTGCCAATCCTCACCAGACATGCAACACTTCTCTCGGCTCAAACTTAGGCACAAAATCTCACAAGAGTTTTTCAATAGGAAAAGTGTTTGAATGTAGGGTGGGAGGCCATATTTGTAGCAAAATTCAATTTCAAATTCCTTGAATGCCTCCAGATCTTCCTCATAAATGTGAATTTGGTGGTAAATTTTCATAGATATGTTTTTTAAATGCACTTCCCGCTCCCTTTAAAGGAAAAATCACAGTCAAATCAACTGTAGCTTTTCCAATGGTCACATTTTGGGCAGATTGCGCGGGATACCCCCTTATGGCACAACTAAATTGTCACAACTTTCTCCACCTGCACCATCTCCTTAAACATCACGCAACTCTCCTTCTTCAAAGGAATCATTTCTCTGCAAAGTAGTTTATAGTCCTACGCTTTCTTCCAGCTGCTTCAAGCACTAAGGATTTCCTGTTGTCATATAGTCATCGTAGCCTTGCAAGAATGAGATCATCCCTATACACCTTCAATCTAATTCTATTAATCCTTCCAGGAAATAACTCCCCATTCAGCTTTGCTAGCTGAACTGCGCTACCATCCTAAATGTCCTTGATTACATAGGGTCCTAGCCAATGCATTTGAAACTTCCCTTGAAACTTTGTGAACTTACTGTCACACATTAGGTCAAAACATCCATTATTAAACCAACCAAAAATCGATCTTCTCCAGTACAAGTAGTTGTGCTAAACATTCTTCCATGCAGTCACGATTTACCATTTCAGTTACTGCTGCGATCCTTAAGCTGGGCACTATATACTCCATTGGCATCAATGCTTCTTGTCCATATACTAGTCTAAACGGTGTTTGCCCCATCAATTTCTTACAAGTTGTCCTATATCCCATAGAACCGCTGGTATGCATACATCCCAGTCATTCTTATTAACATTACAGATCTTCGTTAAGGAATTTTCCAATATTTTGTTAAAATCTTCGACAGTACTATTCACCTCGGCATGATACTATGTACTCTTCTAATGGTGAATTTGGAACTCTTCTTTCAACACCTTAATTGTGTCATTCAAGAGGTGCAAACCTTGGTCACTCATTAGGATTTTTATGCGTCCAAACTGTGATAGAATGTATTTGAAGATAAATTTTGTAGCAGTTTCCACACTCCAATCCTTCACATGCTATGTCTTGTCCCATCTGGTCAAGTAGTCTGTTACAGTGATAATATAACGTGTACCCGTCTTCTTCCTTGGTGGATTAATTGGTCTACTGAAGTCAATTTCCCATTTATCGAATGCTTGTAGTGTGACTTATGGATTTAAGGGAAATTCATCTCTTCGCGAGGGTCTTCCGGCCCTTTGACACATGTCGCACGAACGGAAATAATCCTTAGAATCCTTATGTACCATAGGCCACCATAGTCCTGCTCGCAGAATCTTCTGTGCAGTTGCGTTACCTGCATAGTGTCCTCCTGCAACACCAACATGCGCTATAGCCAAATCACTGTGTCATTCATACTCAGGTACATATCGATGTAGAACTTCATTTGTAAAAGGCATAGGAAAGGGGTCATGCAAACATGCATCATTTAACTTCCATAGATCTATGCATATCCTTATATCACCCTTTGTTTTCTTTTCATAGACCACCATCAGACTGACCCATTCCAACTCTTCCATTGGCTCAATTATACCTGCCGCGAGTATATTATCCAGCTCTTCCCATACCTTTTCCTTGTACTTGGGGTTCAGTGGATATGGGCACTGCTTAACCAACTTCACGTCTAGCTTTAAATTGATCTTCATCACACCCAAATCACCTACTATGCCCTTCAATTCAGAGAACTTGGTTAGAAATAAGTCCTGATATTCATGCAGTAGTTCAATAACCTTGCCTACCATGTCATCATCCCAATAGTCACCAATATGCATGACCTTTGGTTTTGCTTCTGAACCAATATTTACTAGCTTGGTCTTTACCGATTGTGATATATCAGGGATCTTTGCATCAGGTCCTGCAACTTCGCACAGTCCTTCTAACTCAGGAATGTTGATATTTTGTGGATCCTAATCACCTTCTTCCATAGTAACATTGTAGCATTCTAGTGGATGTTGTAGCTGTGCGCTCCAGTCAGGCTGCATCCAATTTATATGTTCGATTGGTGTTTGGAATATCGTTGCCTTAATTTCATAAAGAACCACATCAATGAATTCGAACCCATCTTCAAAGTCAAATGTAAGAAACAAACTCTCCTTCATTTCATCCCAATCAATAGTCCCATGTCGCAGCTCCATGTCCAAATACCAGTTTTTTGGTATAACATCTAAGTTATGAATAAAGATATGTACCCACTTCGGTTGAGGTACCTCACCCCAAGCCATACTCCATCGAGGTAGGTGTTCATATGGGTCATCCTTGCCTGAGTAGTTTTCATTGAGACATGTTGTTACAGAGCCAAATATTAATCTCATCAGTCTATGATATTCCTTCAATCGACAATATTATCCTTGTGGGTTCCCTACTATCTTGTAGGTGTAGCTCTTAAAGCCAAATCTAGAGCCTCGAAGTTGTACTCCTGTGGTACGTCTCTTTCAAAATGGTCAAGAAAGGTATTGACATCGTTTAGCCCATAATAATAATGTAATTTATGTACCCTAGTTGATATACAATGCAAAAGCATTGTAAGTCTATTTCATCATAGTGTAGAGATCTCATGCAACCAATTCTGCTAGTTTTCTAATTCTTCATCTGAGTCTGATTGGCACGAACTATATTTCTCCCAACTAATACATCCATCTGTAGTGGTATTAATCCAATATTCATCTCGAGCAGTGAGCATATATATGTGATCAATGTCTTCATTGTCGTAGTCATCACAGACTGGTTCTGTGTATCGCGCACCTTCAGCTGCATTTAATGGAACAACCACTCTAAGGACATTATTTTCAAATACCAAGCTTCACTTCTTCAAATTGATAATAGCATTCATGTCGAAAGGTCAATCAATCCTGAGAAATTTTGGGTATAGATTAGTATCATCTACTATTTCAATAACTTCAAAAGAGCATGCTGGCTCCTTCAATATCTACAACCACTCCATGTAGGCGACCCATCAGTATTATCTTTTGTTGGTTTTCCATGCACAGCTGGATTGGTGACCACTACAACTTAGGTTTCCCCATACGTTCCCATGTATGTTTGGGCAGTACATTAGCATCAGATCCCAAGTCTAGAATTATATGATCCATATCAAAATCACCAATTTGTGCTATCAACCACATTTCCCTACCAGTCCTCTTCTTGCTTCGGTTCACCTTATTTACTGCACACTATTCTAGTAGTGGCTTGTCTTTTCTAGCATAATTATCTATCAGTTCTTGGAGTCCTTCCACTGCCTTTAGACCCCTCAAAAACTTCATGCGTGTATGTAGAAATGATTTCAACACTGTGGGATCAGAGTTCTTTGTCGCAGTACTTTCTTCAGATTTCTCTCTTTGTGGGACTATTGGTATCTAAGTTTTAGATGTAGAAGCACCTGGATCCATAACAAATTTTCTTGCCTCCATAAATGTCTCCTTTTCTTTGTGTAAGTCAAATCCAACTCTCTTCTCACCAGCCCTATGAACCTGTGTATTCGATTTTCCTTCTACATTGTCTTTGCCAGTGGTTATACCACTTCATGGTACTATATTGACACTAGGATTATCTTTGTGTGGTTCAGATCACATCATTTGAATGTTTTGCATTGGCTGTTGGTTATTCTTTTAATGCATATTTGCTATTAATACATGACACTCTTCTATAACATGATCAAATTACTAACAATATTGACAAGAAGGGTGAGTTGGATTCTGATAGTCGCGTGCAAAATGTCTAGTTCTCCACAGCGGTAGCAGACAATCTATCCTGACCTCTTCTAGCATCTGCTCCTTCTTCTCTTCCCCGTCCTTAGAATCCTCCATGAGCCGTAGGTGAGCCTTGGTCATTCTACGTGTGGGTTCTAGCTTGCATCCTATACATTGGGGTTCTGTCTATCATCAAGTCATAGCTTCGACAATATCTTTCATCATGGTAACCAATTTACAAAATTTGCAGAAGAGTTGCTTTGGTGACTGCACAAACTTTTGTAATAGATAACAATTGTCTGTCATATGCATTCCTGGTACTTGGAAGATACTACACCAGATGCTTTACCAATGCTTGATCCAGCAAGAGACTCTGGTTTCAGTGGGTCGGGACCTCCAGCAATTATATAGTCCCAGTACATAGGGCATTGATCATTATAGTGGCCTACATCCTTGCACTTCGAGCACCAAACTTCAGGGCATAGTTTTGACTGAACCTCATTTCCCTTCTTTAGATCCCACAACTCCATATGCAGGCTTGCTTACTGTGACTGGATCTGTTGGACCGCTATATTCGTATCCTAGATTGGCGAAGCCTCCAACTTCATCTCAATCTCTAATGCTTCGGCTTGAGATCTGATCTTTTGTTGAGACAAAGGCAATCTTAAATGTGGCAATAATGAAGCTATGTACCATTCCTTATGTTGTTCGTATGAAATCTGAAGATTAGCTTGTCTCAGTAAACACTTCAACCTCTGATCCATATCCCATGCAGACTCATTAGCTATCTGCTTGATCTCCTTTATTTCAGTAACACATTGAGCTTTTGATTTCAACTTTCTAAATTCTGTGTTTAGCATAGTCTTTGTCTTAGCCAACGTAGCATTTGGATTGGTTGTACTATATTTGATATACCATGCAAGTGCTCTATCCTATAGTGCTGTAACCAGTTGCACTTTCTTCATTTCATTATCAATGATCTTCTGGACCTTCCACATAGCTTCAGCTACGAACCAAAACTAAAGGATCCTTTGGTCATTGACCCTTAAATACATGCATTTTCACTGTATTCGCCATACTAAAGAATGACGCTGGAGGTGGAGGTGGAGGCAGAAGCATAGGTGTATGAGTTGGTGATGAAGGTGGAGATGGGGTGGTTGGATGCAAAATCCCAGAAGTGCCCTAACCTTCTATCTGTGGTGCACCTCCAGGTGTGTTAGGGATGGTCCATTCTACTTTGTTGTCCATTTCACCCAACAATGGACTGTATGCACCTTCACTGTATTGTACCAATCGACTTTGAATATTTTTCCACTTCACATTGATCTAGTCTGACCTCTTTTAAACATCAATTTAAAGGCATAACACCCTTTTCACACAACAACATTTTACTCGAAGTTTTTACTGATCTCAGGTACTTACCTCTCAGACCCTTAAAGAATCAACGTTCAGCTTTGCTATATGATACAAACGTGTCAATTGAAAATTCAGTGATGAAATCGCCCAAAATACTATCAATACAATAGTTGACAACCCTTGTAACCTTTTAATCAAACTCTTCAAGACGCTTGATCAGTTCAGGAATCCACACAATAGGATTGTCGTGTTTCCAAGTAGGTTCGCTATCCTCTAGCTTAGACAACCAACCACTGATGTAATTCGCAAGGGAATGATGAAAAGAAAACTTCATGCTCTTTTGTGTAGAGATATATTTGTAGCCACCTTTCTTTGGATCAGTGCAGATTCCTATTTTCGTGAGCTACAAACTCGTGCAACTTCTGATCTATCCACTTCTCGAGTTATTTCTTAGTTGTTATCCATGGATTCCACATCACACATCCTACATATAGATCTTGGTCCTGACAATGGAACCATTTGTTGGCTTGAGGGGGATTGGACCCAGGTTCAATGTTAGTTGCCGTAACCAACAAAGCCCTACACTACTGGCCCTTTTGGCAATAGTCCTCTTAGCGCAGACTACAGTCTCACCTGAGGCAGTGTTGGGGGATGCTAAAACCAGATTTCTGCATCCAGAAGGCTATGTGATGTAGCAGTGAGGCATTTCCTTAAATTAGGGCTTGATTTGGCCTTCACGAACCCTTCTCTTCAGAATCATAGACTTAAAGCGATTTCTACTTAACTAGATCTATGAACTTAACCTAAGTGTTCTAACATGCATAAGTTAATATACTTAAGTAGATCTGAACCTTCACGATGTAATTAAAACGATATGACAAAGAGTTGAATCATAACTGAGCATAAAAACATAGAAACATATAAGTATACACATAATGCACATAATTGCTTCAAGTATGCTTTATTACTTCAAATCTTCAATACATACACATCTTCTAACCCTGCACACACAACAGCCAGGGCCCATACACTCAACTGCAGACTTACCAAGGTCTCCGTGCACTTAGCTGCAGGAGCTTTCCCCTTTTCCAAAATACAAAATTATAGAAAAATAGATGCAAGACCCCATTCATCAACATCTTCTAATAATTACTAGATGACTTCCCTTTGTTGATTTTACATTACATTACCATGGTCCGCAAACCATGGGGGGACTCCATTGTATAATCAAAACAACCCATCCCTTTACAAAATAAGGGGCTTTGACCTACCTAAAATCACCTTTGACTCTTAACGTTATGTGCGCTCCGCTCCACAAAATGCTGAGACTTTACACTATTACAAAGTTTGACTCAAAACTTAGACAAAATTGGACCTGTGGGTCCCCATTCCAACAGAGACCCATGTCCTCTCTTAGCTGCATTAAAATTCTTATGAGGTACCACATTCTCCTTGTCACTTACATCTTGAGATCTTCCTTGCTTCTTCGTCCATTTTCCTTTTATCTTCTCATTACCTTTCGAGTGATACTTGAACTGAAGCTTGCTATTAGATTGCTCATAACAATGCTTTAGCTTCCCGATGACTTCCTCCAATGACCGAGGCACACCATACTTGATCTAATAGTTGAATGCTAAAGGAAATGCACTAATGAACCTTTGGACCTCTATCTTCTCATCCTTGAGGTAGTGTGCAAACCTCAACAACTCCAGAAAATTGGTCGTATAATCTTCATTTATCATGGAACCCATCTTAAGCTCACAGAATTCCTTGACCTTCTCATCATAATATCTCTTAGACAAGTACTTCTTCCTAGAGAGTCTTTTAAACTCATCCAAACTCCACTCCTCTTCCCTGATGCATCTGACACACTTAACATATTCCCATAAGATATCTGCTTTTCCCTTGAGACTGAAGATAACTATCTTGACTTTCATGTTCTTTGAATAATCATGCAATCTGAAAAAATTCTTCATCCCAAGCATCCATGCTTCTGCATCTTCTAATTTCTTTCTTTCCCCATCAAAAGTAGGAGGCTTGGATTTCCTAAACTCATCTGGAAAGTACCCCCTCTCACTCCTCCTATAAGGATGCTGGCGATAATGATGATGATGTCTCTTAGAGCCGACCAAATGCTTTGTCATGCAATCCCTGCAAAAAAGTGTCGAAAATTTCATCGTTTGAGCCCAAAATTCAAAGAAAAAGTGAAAATCAGGGTTATTAAAGTCAGTGAAAAAAAGTGTTGAACAGTACATTAGAAAAGTGGGTTTTTTGAAAAAGTAAATTTAAATCATGTCCTCGAAGTCTTATACATAAGTGTCCATCACAAAACAAACTCATTGTGCAATCAAGGAATTGGGAGAACGTTGCAAGGTCGTGAGGTGAGCAATTGAGCGATTTGGAGCAATTGGAGGGAGTTTCAGGGTGCGCGACGCACACAGGTAGGAGTGCAGCGCACACACCGGGCGCAACGCACACAGAGCCTGCTCGTAGTGTTAAATCATAACCAGTGCGGCGCACCAGAGAGCGCGACGCACTGGGCTTTGCGTGCGACACAGAGGGAGAAAACGCCTAGAACTTTACCAAATCACCTCAAATCTTTTGTGGAGCTCATCTATTTGCAAGGTAGGCTCGAAAAATAACTTGTGCATCAAATTTTTATGGGTGATATAAGGGTTTTTATGCCTGTAATTAAATGCAAAAAAATTTCATAAAGCAAACACAAGAAGACATCAAAGAAAAACTATTCTGCTAGGGTTTGTGCCACAGTGTTGTTGCTGCCAAGGTTATTTTTCCTACCCTACCCCTGTTCCTTATTCCCCTATTGCATTCTTCCTACTATCACTACCATAAACACTACCAAACTCATTATTCCCTTACCCCTCCTCCTATCACTCAATACAAACCCTAAAACCCTCCCTTGCCAAAAAACCAAACCCTACCCTATCAAAATACCCCAAAGCCCCCTACATATCCCTAAACAAAATTATCCTATAACCCCTATTCCCATTATATTATCCCCCTCCTAATACTCCCTTGTTTCATTGTCCCTTTGGTGGCAGATTATCAAAACAACCTAGCTTTCATCATCATCAAAGGGGCAGCCTAAATTCAGTTTATAAAACAACAGTCATGGCGTCCGAGGTTTCATCAGAGTATGAGGAGGAAACCCACAGTGATACAGCTTCAGGAGAACAGGTCCCCAGGAGACATCACTAGAGTGGAAAACATGTTAGAGATGAGCCAAACACCCTCACCGAGTTGCAGGCATGCCCTCTTGCTATGTCATGTTTCCAGCATTTAGAATGTCTTGAATTTTGTCAAAGGGTGGCAAATGTCAGAGTTCATCATGAGTTGGCCCGTCCTTTTGTGCTTCACCTACATGGAGGTCAGTCTATCTTGGTTGGGGTCACTTTCACATTGACACCTGAAACCGTATCAGTGGAAATAGGCATACCAAACATTGGAGAATAGTGGCATAAGAAGGAGAAGGTGGAGAGGCATCATTATGAGCCTTACATTAAGGCCAATTGTTTGAGTTAGCTTACAAGGGTCTTCCCATTCAGATTTTTGAGAGATGAGTATGCTCCGCTCATGAAATTGATCATGAAATAATTCAGTTGTGAGGGGATGTTTTCTCGCCTTTATGCCTATCACATCAGGTTGCTCATGCACTTTACCAGTGTGCGAATGATGAACCTCCCATTTTTCATTTGCGGGAACATAGAGAGGATGAAAAATTTCATGAAGAACAAGACCCCTCGACAGCAGCTCAACAGTGTTTATCACTTTGCTCTTATCCGGATTTTGGTGGACCATCAGTTGGGATTGCAGGGTATTGCTTGGGAGGACTTCATCTCCCGTGACTTCTTCAGCACTCCACAGGTAGTATCAGAGGCAGAGCGTGAGATAGGTGGCCCATCTCATCAGTATGAGTGACATGAGACTGCTACTATGCCAGTATACATCACCTATCAGAAAGGCAGTAGACCTTTGTTTGCAGCAGCAAAGCGAGTGTTATCTCCACCCAGGGTGGAAGGGGCCTCGCTTCCGACATCAACATCACAGGAGCAGGGCAGAGGTAAGGAGCCAGTGCAGGAGGAAGGGCCATCAGGTGAACGAGAGACCGAATTCGTTCTCCTCAATGATGATGAGATGGATACATAACCAACAAATGCAGAGCTTACAAAGATCATCTAGGAGCAGCAATCAGTGATTGAGGCCTTATCCCTTGACTTGGAGAGGGCCAAGTGGAACATGAAGTACTAGGAGCAGAGAAACAAGTAGCTTGAGGACCAACAGGTGATTATGGAGCTGCAAAACATTCGTGAGCATCACCAAGCTGCTCAAAGGAGAAGAGTTGAGCTCACATCATTGGAGCAAGAAATCAATGAGGATCGGGAGGCCAATCTCGAGAGATGAACATGCACTTGGAGAGGCTGTTGGACAAGGCCGATCGGGACCTTGCCTTACTGAGACACATGGCTTATCATTACAGGACACGAAATATGAGTGCAAAGGCCCAGATAAGGAGTTTGAAGGCGAAATTGAAGAAAGCAACAAGAAAATTAAAAGAGGGAAAAGAGCAATATCGGCTTCGAATCTTGGCTGAGGCTTCTTTGGCATAGCATAGCACCCCATAGAGAACCTCCAGCCCAAATTTCAAGAAATTTGGGGAAATTTTGGTCACATAACAAATTTTTGGGCAAAACACAGGGTTTTTCTCCCTGAGGAATGGTTTGCATTTTTGGATTCAGCATGGAAAATCACGACTACTAGTTTCCGGACAAGAAATTTGGGCAAGATCTGAGTCTCCAGGAGGTCAAAAACACCCAAAAAATGGCCTGTCTACCCCTTTTTTGACTCACAGGAAGAAGGCTTGGGAGAATGAAGATTTGGAGGGGCAAATGAGAACCAAATTCAAAAATTCCAGTTGGGTTAGAAAGTAGACAGGACAGGCTTTCCAACAAGCCCACTTGGGTACATTTTTGACACCTACAAGTGCCCAAAAATATGCCCCAACATAGCGCGGTTCAGAGAGAAAATGGCGCGACCCACAGAGGAAAAATTGCCAAATTTGCTTCCGTTTTGCGAGATTTCGGTTCGCGACTTCTCCAAGTGGGCCCGCTCATCTACAATTGGGTTTTTTGGCACCAAAGGTAGAATTTAAAGTATTTTTTCTCCAGATTGGCTTCTATCCAAGTTGCGAAGGAAGGCAAACGGTCACCCAAGCCAAATGTCATGTTTGTAGCGCTGCACCTGTAGCTGATGGTTGGCTCTTCATCTCCATTTTGTAATGATTCGAGTAACTCCCCAACCCTTGGGCGTTCTATCTCTTCCTTACAAATTCTATATATTGTATGCAAGCTATTTGCAAAGGGTTGGTTGGCTTGTAACTTCTAGGAGACTGTGGGAAAGAAACTCTGTTTCTTCACTGTATATTTTTGACAGAGAATTAATGGAAGGCAGCGGCTCTGTTTCATGAGATTCTTGTGGTTGTGAGTGTAGCAAATGTGTCTCTTATGTTTTCATATGTATTTCGTTATGTTTCATAATTCAATTCATGTTCATTTCCAGTGAAATTTTCGGAGTGAGATTAGGTAGAATTCAATTTTATTGCTCTACCTGTGGGAAAATTTCATGTTCAGTGTTTTTCTTCTATTGAAAAGGATTCATGTAACTATGCCCTTTTCACTCTCTTCAGCAATCTATTCATTCCGCGTTACTTCAAACTAAATTGCTACATTTTCCGCTTGCCTTGCCTCATAGAATAATCTGTGCCTTTGTATTAAATTCTTTGTTCCTTGCTGACCGTTGGTCCCATACCATCCCAGAAGCTCGGTCATTCATAAAAATTGTTTCTTGTATCCCTATTCACTTACTAGCCTAAGATCAATACTTCACTGTAAATCATCTCATACCGTTTTTGCTTATATATTCACTGAGCGTGACTCGGAGAGAGCCCTCTCCTGTTCTGGTAGGGCTAGCTACCAGACTGAGCGTGGTTTGTGGTTACCCTAATTTTTACTTCCTTTAGCCTAAGGCAGATTTAGGTGCTAACACACTGCATTGACTTTGACTTGCTTTTGTTGAGATCTAGAAAGTCTTTCCTATGCCTCAATAAACTTATTATTATATTCCTTGCAACTTATGATCTCTGTCCTTAGGCTCCTTAGTGTATCTCCAAGATCAGGAGAATACTCTTCTCCTTGCATCCCAACTGACTTTTCCCATTCCACTAATTTCACATTAGGCCTATAAGGGAGTCATGTGAAATGTAGTCCACTACTATGCTCTTCATATCTGATCTTCTATTTCTTGCAAACATACCATGTTAGATAAACCAAATAGAATACATAATCAAAATCATACCTTAGTGTATCTTAGGGGAGGCTATCATATTTGCACAACTTAGTCCATATTATCACAATACATATATATAAAAGCACATATCAACATCATGATGCATAGATAATAACAATACAAACTACGACAATAAATGCACACATGATAACCATAACCATCTACATGTACCTCAAGGTCCAGTGCTAAAACCTCACTCTAATAACACTATGTAACACCGATATAAGAGGAAAGGTTGTAGGGAACATAAATCACTCTGATACCAATTTCTAATGCCTCCTCCCATATTTACCCACTTTTACAAGCTCTCCAAGGTAAACATGAGTTGAATATCACTATGATATGACCTGACCTCTAAGTTCCTATTGTGGAAGTGGGGCCTACTAACCAAAATCATATTGCCATTCCTTAGGGACCACATATCACTTAGGTGTCTGACAACCACCCCTGGTGATTAATCCCTGTGCTGGAATTTCTTTTCTCGAGTTTGACACCCCAAACACACCCATGACACACTATGGTTGCAGTTCTAAGGCTCCAACCATACCCATAAAACTTCCTGCATGCAGTTACGAACGAAATATTCTAGCATTGTACATGCGATAGTGAGATCTATGCCACGTTTTCAAGACTAACCTACAGGTCACTACCCATAATTTCCCAGAACTTTCCAGAGTCAAGTCTAAGGTGATAACATGTCTTAAAAATTAATGTCCAATCAAGATCTTAACCAAGACATGCCTAATACATGATACACATTTCGTCAAGGAGATAGTAAACATAGAAGCTATAGTTCATGAATTCACATATGATCATAAACATCTCAACTTTATTAGAGAATTATAAAATCAGTCCAATTCCCTCTAAAGGTAGCTTCAACAACCCTTGATAGCTTATACATTCATCAACCATTCAATAAATTATCAAATCATAAACATAATCCATAGTAAGATCACATCATCTAACCAAGCATATAACCATAATAGAAACCATGAAAATTTAGCCATAAGATCAAAATAATAACCAATACATATGCTTATTAATCACAATAAGAAAATAGCTCATATTAACACATGAAAAATCTAACCAAGTCAGGGACTTTCATGTACCACCCAACCATAGTTTGGGCTGAATCATATCTCTCTTTTAGCCAATCACCCACATTCCTTATTCCAAGCATGAATGTGGGATCATATGGGTTAAACTGAAATAGAACCAACAAGGGCTTCCAAAGGCCAAACCACCTCAACCATCAACCATAATGATTTCACCTAAACTGATCCAGAAATCACTAACATAAAAACAAACTTGGATGCCTCCGACTTCCTTCACCAGCTTCAGAGGAATTTTCTTGTCTCCACCCATCCATCAAGAGTTCTAGGAGAAAGGCCATCTCCACCTTTGACCCTTGTGAATTTTCCTAAGACCACCTCAACCAAGGTCCAAGTCTACTAGCCATCAAAAGCTAAATCAAATAGAGAACCCATTACATCATGGCTATCTAGGAAATGGAAAGGCAAGGCTAAAACCACTATCAATCTAGGAAAATCCCATGCTAATGAAAACAAAGCAACCAAAGAACCATATGCATGTACCATGCATTCAAATATCAACAAGGAAATTACACATGCATCCTATTACTTGTAATGTACACATGTTTTAGTTGCTACTCCAAGCGTTTCCTAGTGCTCCCTTGCTTTCCTTTGCTTGTTTTCTTACGCAAGTGCTTCCTCTCTCTTCTCTTAGAGCTCAATTCTAAAAGTGATCAAGAGCTAAATTGACAAAAGCTGTGAAATATTTCTCTGATGCCTTTTTATCATTGATTTTTAGTCCCTTCCATTCCTTTTTCCTTCTTCTTAATTTTCCTCCTATTTTTCTCTAATTTCACTCGCATGTCTATTTGTGTCTTTTCATCTCCCTTTTATCCTATTTTCTTTTATTTCCTTAATTAAATACAAATTATTGCCTCTTTTCCTTTTCCAATTTCCATAACCATTATTAAAACACAAGTGATTCCCACTATAATGTTTACCCACCATTCAGCTTGGAATACGTGTCCCATGACCTTGGTCTTATTTTATTTACATGGAAAATCAACCAAGGGATGTTACAATACCATTCATTCCTCCAAGTCGAGCTTCCTTTATGTATTTCTTATGAATTTTCTACCATGAAAGGGATATGGTATCCTTTTATCTATTTCTCAGGCTTGTTAAAACTAAACAAAAACGGAACCATTGAGCTTACTCTTCTTCTCTTTCATGCTCATTAGAACGTGAAGGAGACTAAAAAATGAAAAGGGAAGGGGAATCATTTGCTTGTGTTATTAGTCAAAATGGTAGCATCAGTCATGTCGCCCTTAAACATGGAACCTGTTTGAGTAATTATCTCATCGCTGGGTTTTAGCTTGCCTAGGAGTCACACCATACACGAGTCTATAAACTCCTCGAGCTAGTTACTCTTCCAGTCACTATGGAGTGTGATCCAATGCCTCTTGTGTTGTTACATGATATCACGTGGTGCTAATTAGTCATGCTACCAAGCAATTCTATGTTGTGCCATTATGTGTTCAAGGGAAGTCTTAGCCCGAGTCAACCATCTATAGTCCTTGTTTACCTTTTCCTGTCGGCCATCCCTATGCAAATTGTACTTTATCTCTTCATGAATTCATCCATTCACATCATCTCTCGATATGTTCCACATCGATTGATGGGGAATACATCAAGGCTCTCCTTTAAAATATCTTCTCCTATCAAATTCAGCTCATTCTCAAGGAGCTTGATATAGGACCCTATTGTACCTTAGAGCTTGTGGTCCTTAGTTAATGATCACTTGAGTCCATGAATGTTCAATGTCAGCTCATTTATCACATTTAGTGGACTGTGCCAGGTACCTTGGGGTCACTTTTCATTATTGGGGGGTCCCCTTACATCTGTTAATGGTACACCTCATTGACTAGTAATTAGATGGTTTCTCTCATGCTTGACATAAACACATATATTCGCATGTTGAAGATTCGTACCATCGGGGTTGTTTAGAAGACCCTACGATAGGGACATTTCACTCTTATGTGACACCTTTCATAGGCTATGTTGGTGTTATATATCATTTATGTACTTTGAGGACTACTCTTGGACACCTCCTCTATTATGTTTCCATATTCCTATTGATGTAAATCATGACATAGATCCACATTATATTTTTTGGTGGCTATGATATTTTTGATTATCACATGGATCCATTGTGTATTGTTCGTGGCCATGTCCTAGCATAATATGTGATGAATCCACATTGTATAGTTGGTAGCCAAGCGTATTTCTTCTTTATGACTGAGCATGGGTATGCCCATTTCAGGGATGTTATCAACTGAGTTGAGACTTCAACACTTGAGTTCCTCTGATTCAACTTTTTAGTCTTCACTCTTTTCTCCCATTTTGAGCTTTGAGTTAAATTTTTTGTAATGTATTTCGGCCATCAGTTACTCTTCTGACCTCATGGATTAGGGGGTATTTGTTATCAACCAATTTTCCACATATGAGTCTGTTTACATGAGATTCTATACTATTGACCTTTATGCATAGCTTTAAACCTTTATTTTGTCCAAATTTCTCTAGTTTCACGGGCTTAAAAATCTATACAGAGTGCATATTCCTAATGCCACAGTCTATTCATTTTGTACTTTTTCAGAATTCCCCTATCTTTACCTTTCATGCCCGTAAATATGTTGGGATTTCTAATATATCTCATTCCCTTGGAGACCCAATCGAGAGATTAACTTTATGAGCTGGCTACGGGTGAATTGTGGAAGTTTGTTAACTTCTCTTCCCCCTAAATGTCTATTGACAGTGCTGGACCTACCAAAATTCAAGGTATATCCCTGATATGAAGTCCCAACTAGACCTCACACTGTTTGGAGAAGGAGTCCTAGCAGTGGGTGGTAATGTTATGACTTGACTGCGAGAACGAACATAGTGAAGTATGGTAACTTTGGGTGAGAGCAAGTGTGTGACCCTATGGAAAGTCAAGTGTGATGCATGAAAGTTCCAACGCATGAAGGGAAAAGGTAGTGCAGCCCTTGGAATCCTGTAATAGTAAACAACTTGAAAGGAATGCATGAGCGTAATCACATCACAAGTGAAGATGCGAAATAGTCCACAAGTTAAAGTGATGAATTAATACAACAACGCGGATTCAACAAGATTCATACAAATGAAAACGAGATAGTTCATAAGCATAAGCGTAAGTTAAATGACATACATTGAAAATAAAACAAGAATAATCCTACTATATTCACAACATATGCATGAAAGCATGTTGGCTCTGATTTTATTATATGTTAAATTTCCATTCATGCATACACCATTGACAAACCACTAGCCCCAATAGTGGAACATTAAAGTCAAGAACACCTACTCCTCCAAAGAACTATACTCTCTCTATGCTATGGAGAAGCCAAGGCTCTTTGCAATATTCCCAAGCTCCTTCTAAGCCTAAGCCTAGCCAAAAGATTGGCTCCCAAAATACTCTTACATGAGTTATGAGGTTCTATTTATAACAAGAGGGAGGAATCTTCAACTCGCCTTTATGACCTTTGGACTACCCTCACGACTCTACATCTTCTTTACAAAATGACTCATTATGTTACATCATGACTCTTCATATTCCAATATTGACACTTGGAATTTCACTTACAACATAATTACAAATAATATTACATTTTACACTTGTACCCATATAAGACGAAACAGGGTAGAGAAAACATGACAACCTAACAAGACACAACACTATGATGCTTGAGTTTAGGAAAGATCTATCTGAAAAACCTTCACTTGTCACTTCTCAGTCACATATTGGTGACAAGGTTGGTACTATGTTATTATGTCCCCAAACTTTGTGTTGGTGTCTAGCTAGAAGGCGACTCTAGCCACCATGGCATCTGGGTACAATGTCTTGTGAACAATCTCAAGTTCATTTTGAAGCATGAGAAACATTGTCTTGATTTGGACATGACCACCGATGTAATTTAGCATGTCCCTTCTGTTCAACTCTAAATCCTCCTTGGTGGAAATCTGTCTCAGTTGCTTCAAGTAATCTTCGATCTATTGGTGGACTTGGTTCCCGGGTTTGGCTTTGGTGAGTGAACCGAATGATGGGATCTAGTGTGTTTTCACTAAGACATAATGAACAACTATACATATGAAGCCTGAATGCTACCAATAAATGAGGTGAGCTGCTTGCTGTTCTGAATCAACATCTAAAATTTCACTTTGTCTATCTCTACCTGTGGCTTCATTGTCATCACAAAGTCAAGTGGTTCCCCTTTGTATCACATTATCCACTCATGCACATAAGTAATGGAAACTTGTATTTTCCTGATATTTTTAACAAAATATTTACTCTGCTATTGTGGACCATGCAAACAGACATCCACTTTATGTACGGTTACAAACCCCTGATAAATCTTCTCATATTTTCTCCTAGTGTTGATTCTTTAGTAAGTATCGCTGCTCTCATATCCTCCAAGTAAACCTATGTGGAAACTGCACTAAGTGATGTTGCACGATGTTTTTCTTCCTCTTTCCTAGAAGCCTATAAGTTTTGTGCCAATTTCTCATTCTCGACTATCAAATATTGAATGTTTGATATCGTTTCTCCTGCAAAGGCCAAGTTGGCTTCGAAAACGGAATTTGGATGCTTCCTAGTATTTTCCACCATCACCCTTTCTCTAACGAATGAAGATGATGCGTGATCAACCAGAAAACACTTTCTCCATGCTTGTACAATCATCTTTTAGAACTCATCAAATGACAGATTGTAGGCATCCACTACCGGATCATCATCAAGGGGAACAACATCCCATTCCTTGCTCGAGGCTAGCTCTTCTATTGGAGGTGTTGGAGATTGAGTGGTGACCTATGGCGCACCTGACATTAGATCAACATCTTCATTCTTGGGCTCCTATTCCATCTGCATGTCTGCTACTTTAATCAAGTACTCAATCTGCTGAGCAAGCTCCTGATCTAGCATATGTTCACCTTCCTCATCAGGTGCTGGTTGGTTTTGTTCCTCCTGTTGGCTTGATGGGGCCTGACCCAGGTTTGGAGTTAATTAGCCAAACAAATCCTTACAATACTAGCCCTTTCGGCATCAGCTCATAGTGTGTGGATTGAAGTCTCACCCAAAGTAGTATGGGGGGATTCTGTAACCAAGTTTCAGCACCTTGGAGATGTCTAAGTGGTTGATTTAGTTCAACTGTGCCTACCTTCACGCAGGTTACTTCGCACACTATTCTGACCTGTGAGACCTTCGCGATTTGTTATAGTCATCGTCTCACAACCCTAACCAAGAGCTGAGAGGCTTCCATGCTGCTATGGCAGTGATCTGTGCTATTTCCCCAAATTACACTGCGTATCTTACTTATCTTCTTACAAATGTTAGTTAACTTCACGTAAACATATACTTTATCTCACATTTACTTAATCAACACAATCGTATATATTCGTGCGCCATATAAATAGTGAAAATGCAATTCATACCCAATATACTCAAAGAATAAAAACAGGAAGTAGATACACATAATTGATGTGAAACTTCTCTTTATTAATGCTTCAATGGTTACAAACTCGACTAACCCTGCGCACTTAGCTACAGGGGTTCACGCACTTAGCTGCGGACTACTAGGTGTCCGCACACTCAGCTGCAGAGCCTTCTCCTACTCTACGACCCAATTACTCAAATCTACACTTAGATCTTCCGCTATCCTTCTATGCCATCATCATTCTAAATCTTCTATACCCTTCTTACAACTTAGAGCCTCGATCTATTGATACAATCCCATGGTCCACGGACCATGGGTAGATCTCTAAAGCTGACATTACATTACAAAATTAAGGGCGAACAACCCTATGACTCATGTACAAACTTCGCACTTCATGCCCAAAAAATGCGAAGTCTTTACACGGATTTACAATTTTTTTGACCAAAATCTGGGCTTTAAGCCCCAAAACTTCCCTTGGGGGATCCCGCTTCCAGCACCTCCTCTTCAACCTACACCAACGTTATTTCTTCTGTCATTGCAGTTTACCTTTCTTCTTCCTCCTACTTCCTCTTATCTTCTTTTTCCATCCTCCTCAACTCCTATTCTTCCTTTAGTTTCTTCTATGTCCCCCATAGCTTCAGTTATGCTTCCAGCAACCTCTTCTTTTCTCTCTTCCTACTCTCTACTCTTTGTATCCTTTGCTTCCTCTTTTATTTTGCTACTAAAGCTGCTTTCATGGGAATAGGATCTTCTTTCATCTTGCAACTTCGTTCTCCCTCTTGAATGTCAGAAATATTCCTCTTTCCCTTTTCCTACATGGGATTGTTGCCTTTTGCTGTTGTTTCTTTTGGAATTGTTGCCTTCTGTGGAGCAGCCTATGAAATCATTGCTAAATTGACTGGCTTATAGAGTCTAGAGGAATTGTAGAAATTCCTCCATGGATCCTCCTCTGGTTAATGGAATTCCTCATCGATCCACAGAAAGTAAAATCTCATACATTGGTCTTTACAAATACCACGGGGATCATACGGATTAAAGTCCCGAGTACTAAATGCAAGCCTGACTATTTCCTTTCCCTTGACATCCATGAATTTCAAGTTCTTTATCTTGTATAATCTAACTTGAAAAAGAAGAGTGGGCCATGGTTCTTTCTTCTTCTTGTGAAAAGATACTGACAACCCTATGGCGAGATGGTATGATACTTCTTACATGACAAGGTTGTTAATGTCATAACTTGGTTAAACATGAAGAGGCTTCTCTCCACCGAACACTCTAAGGAAGGAGCCACCTAGTAAGGCATACCAATATGTGATGTATGCTATTGCCTCCATTGATTCTTGTGACATGCAAGGTGGATCTTCTTTAATGATGAACTTGTAAAGCATGATGATGAAGTCATCAGTTAGTTGTGCCATTAATCCTTGGTGACTATATTCCGAAAGAAACTTACAATAGATATGCATTGCATATTTTCATGGTGTCCATGTCAAATTCATTCCAAGGAACTGCTGTTGTGCACAAATTGCATCCAATAAATATGAAGACATATAAAATATTCCTTTCTCACCATTGGGAGAACTCCAAGCTTGTGCTACATGGGTGCTCAACTCTCAAGCCAATAGATCTGAACAGTTGAACAACTCCCCCTCGTTCAAAACCCGGTCTAATAAGTCTATCCACCCTTTAGGAAAGGTTTCCATGCTCTCCTAGCCTTGGATCTTGCAAGCTAAGATAACCAAGAGCCGGTTGGTATTGCTAAGGGACTTTGTCTTGTATACATGGTGGGTGTCTGTCGAAAATTTGATGGCTCTTTCACCCAGCCTTTGACAATGTCTCATGTGTTCACATAATTGTGGGTGGCATAGAACAATGATTCCATGAGCTTCACTGGTTCGGGCAAGTGATACATGCACTAATAATCTTCAATCTGAAAGGTGGCAAGCCTCTGTCTGTTGGAATTGCTCAATGTCATAGTCCTCTCATCAATGTGTGAGACAATCTAGCTGATGACATTTGCACACGGGAAGTTCGAATATCTGCATGCAACCTTGTGTACTCCTTACTAGTGAATACTGAGATAAACTTACAAATCCTCTAAGTTTGCCTAAAAGTCCTTTACAAAAGCATTGTTGGGCATGAGATCCCCCAAAGGAAGTTTTGGGGCTAAAATCCCAGATTTTGGTCAAAAGATGTAAATCCGATGTAAAGACTCCGCATTTTGTGGGTGCAGAGCGCGAAGTTGTAAATGATTCATAGGATTGTCTACCCTTAATTTTGTAATGTAATGTCGGCTTCAGAGATCTACCCATGGTTCGCAGACCATGGGATAGTATAAGTAGAGCGAGGCTCTATGTTGTAAAAAAAATCATCTAAGGATGGAATAGAAGGATAGTGGAAGATCTAAGTGTACAATCAAGTTTTTGGGTTGTAGAGTAGGAGAAGGCTTTGCAACTGAGTGTGCAGAGGCCTAGTAGTCTGCAGTTGAGTGCACGGACACCTGCATCTGAGTGCGTAGGGAGAGTTGAATCTATAACCATTTGAAGCATTAATAAAGAGAAGTTTTATACCATTACTGTGTATTAATTAACTGTTTTCTACATTGAATGTATTGGGTATAAGTTACATTTCTACTGTTATATGATGCACAAATAGAAATGATTGTGTTGATTAAGTAAATGTGAGATAAAGTAGCTATTTAAGCGAAGTTAGCTAACATCTGTAAGAAGATAAGTAAGATATGTAGTGTAATTTGGGGAAATAGCTTAGATTGCTACCATAAGTAGCGCGAAAGCACCTCAGCCCCTGGTGAGGGCTGCGCGAAGGTGGTTATAATAGATCAGGAAGGTATCACAGGTCAGGATAGTGCGTGAAGTGACCTGCACGAAGGCATTCATAGTTGGACTAAATCAACCCCTCAGACATCTCTAGGGTGTGAAAATTTGGTTCCAACATCCCCACATACTGCTTCGAGTGAGACTTCAGTCTGCACACCGCAGGCTGATGCCGAAAGGGCCAGTAGTGTAGGGATTTGTTTGGCTAATTAACTACGAACCTAGGTCAGGCCCCACCAAGCCAACAAATGGTTCCGTTGTCGGGATAAGAATTTGCATAGAGATGTCTGATGTTGCATCATTGGAATCCAAATAAGAAGAAAATTGAAGGTTGGTTGGACATGAGGATTCACGGGTTCACAACACAGGACAACAGGAATATGTGACTGACAACAAAAGAGTGGTTAGACTGCTACCTATACACAGAGATCCATGAAATCTTCTTTGCATCTTTCCCTACTGAGCTGTACGAGTGGCTCACGAAGCTAGCAGATAGCTAAGGAAGGTGGAAGCTCGAAAGTCGTATTGTGTGGACCCAAGAGTTTGTGCACAGATTGGAAGCATCAGAGGATCAGATCACGCGCGTTGTTGATCACTGGCTTGATCGGATTATAGGAGGATTCATTACTAAGTTCGTGGTAGATACTTCAGTTAGCTATAGTGAGGCAGAGTGACACTTTGTCAAGGGACCACAAGGTAAGTAAGTAAAGTCTTTGAATACTTGGATTAAAATGCTATTGTGTGAAAATAAGGTTATGAAATTACCTTGATGTTCGGAGCTACGTGAAGCAGAAAAACCTACAGAAATGAAGGAAGGGACCAAAGAATAGCTCTCTGATTTCACCTCTGTGAGGGATGAGAAAGAGCTTGCGAAGGTCTCTCCATGAAGTGTGATTCATTTGATAAGATAGAGGATTCCGTGCATACCACCCCCACCCACACTGCCACCATCACCCCCATCTTCAGCCGTACCACCTCCGCCACCACTACGAGTCAATATGGCGAGCATGATAAATTTTCCTGTGTTTAAGGGAGTAGGAAATGAATATCCAAATCAGTTTTTGTTCGTGATAAAATCCATATGGGAAGTGCAGGGAGTTACAGATGATAATATAAAGAAAGCGACGCTGGTCAGTGCTCTGCAGGATCGTGCACTGACCTAGTATAATAAACACTGTAATGATAATCCAAATGCTAGAATCACGGATATCCCAGCAACGCTAAATAGAGAATTTAGTAGGCCGAAGTCTGAAGCATAGTCGATTATTGGGTTCAAAGAAATCATGATGCTACCAGGCAAAACTCTTTGGGAGTTGGATCAAAGGTTGAAGTGTACGATTCATGAAGCTAATATGAATCTGACAGATGAACAATGTCGCAAATAGTTTGTAGCATCATTAATGCCACATCTGAGGAGCGCACTATCAAAGTAGAAGTTAACGACTCAGGTAGAGGCCTTAGAGATTGCGATGAGGCTACATGAGACCCCGATGCAAGATCCTAACTTGGGAGTTTAGCAAATCCACGCATAGTTGAAAAAATTATGCCTTGAGATGCAGAGTCTAAAACAGGACATGACAGCTTGCCCAAAAGTGCGTGAAGAGGTGTGGTGCATCAAATGCAAGGTTCAGGGTCATGATAAGGACCATTTTCCGGTGTTTTCAAATTACCTCACGGGAGAAGGACCGATGCCATTAAGACAGGAGGCAGAAGTAGGACCTAGCACAAAGCCTTCTTTGTGTTGTGCGATTTGTCAAATAGGAGGGAAACATGCTATGGACAACTACCATTTGTTACAGAAGTACACACAAAATTCGCAACAATTGTTCTGTAACTTTTGTAGGTCAGTGGGACACAATGAGCACACTTGTAGAAACTATGAGTTAATGATGGATAGAACTCCCACCTACAGAGTTCACGCTGAAACACGACCCCTAGACCAGAATGCAGGAGTGGCACGAACAAGATTTCAGGGGCGCAAATGAGGCCGAGGTGGAGGAGGACCTGGAAGAGGTCACAGAAAGATGATATGCTACAATTGTAGAGGGCCAAGACATTATGCCTACGATTATATGAACCTAACACGTCCATCATGTCTGTATCATACCTTGTTTCATCATGAGATGGAAGAATGTCCTATGCTGATAGCTAGGATACGCAACAAGGGAGCGCCATCGCCTCCCCTGACTTAGAACTTGCAGATGATGAGGTCTGAGCCGCACGAGGAAGATCCAAATGTGAACATTGTGCTCTGAAGTGGAATCGTGACAGGAGATGATAAAGGCAAACAACTCGAAGATAGTACTTGGGTTCATAAGGCTCCAACAAAAGAAGCAGAGTTTGATTTGGAGCATGCTAAGGAAACCTTCATGGAAGCTAAGAAGAGCTTCGTTGATGCCTCCACTTCAGGAAGCAAAGATAGACCGGAGCTAGAGATGGACCCATCTATGCTTATGACATTCCTAGAAACATGCATGAAGCTATTTCCTGACAGTAAGGCTGTAAAGGGACTACAGGAACTCATTAACATATGTGTTGGGATTGCACAAGGAGAACCGTGTGTATCCGGAAGATTGGAAAACTTAAGATGAGGATGGGAAGAGAAATGAGGTTAACCACGTAGATTGGAGAATATGAGATGGAACAAGTAATTCTAGATTTAGGATTAGACGTGAACGTTTTACCGAAGTAGACATGGGAGCGCATGGGGAGGATTATGCTACAATGGTCTCCTGTTTAGCTGCGAATGGCAAACCAATAGAAAATAATACCCATGGGGCGATTGCAAGGAATTACTGTGGATATTAAGGAAGCGAGCTTGCTAGCAGACTTTGAAGTAATAGAGATTGTTGATGATAAAAATCCCTACCCTGTGCTCTTAGGAATTGATTGGGTCACTGACATGAATGGGGTGATTAATCTAAAGAAGTGAAAGATTATTTTGAAAAGAAGTCACTACGCGAAGTTATACCCTTGGACCCTGCTGAAGGATCACGCTATACAGAGACGATGTGCAACAATGAAAGTGACGATGATTTGGACTGCATCTATAAAATAACTGCGTGAGAGCAATATTGGGTAAATCCCACTGCGGACGGACAAAACTCATGGGAGCGCAAAAACTCCTGTATGTCGGATTCTGATGAGGAGATAGAACGATGGAAAAAATGGTTACAGGAGGTAACCACGCTGAACTGTAATATGATGAAAAGATTGTTGCATTGTGTATCGATGGAAGTGAGGGATCTGCCCACTTATGATGGGTTAAGTGAGGTTGATACTTTCCTAGATAAGTTTGAAAGGGAGGTGCCAGAACAACAATGTTTCTAGGCCTTGAATTGGGTACTGCGCGCTATGCCCACGAGGTGGTGGGGTACACGCAAAGGGAGCTTTGAAGACTAGCATGAATGCATGAGAATGGTGCACTTGTGTTTTGGGAAGCTTAAGATGCGACTAACAGACAAGTATGATGGACGGGATGATCCGCGCGCACACCTAGCCAAGTGGACGAAGGTCTATGGAGAAAAGCCACAACTTGAGTGGGTGCACCTGTTCTGTCATACCCTAGATGTTGTTGGGAATAGAATCCCCCCAAGGTAGGTTTTGGGGCTCAAAGCCCAAGTTTTGACCGAATTTTGTTGTAAAGCTCTGTGAATTGCGGGCACGGGGCGTGGAAGTATGTTAGAGTCACTGGGTCGTCCGCCCTAGTTTTGTAATGTAATGTTAGCCTACCCATGGTCCGCAGACCATGGGATTGTATAAATAGAGGGAGGTTCTAAGTGTAAAAGATAGCGAAGTAGTAGGGAGAAGAGCAAGAGTCTAAGTGACTAGGTGAAGTGTGTCTTTGGGTCGTAGAGTAGGAGAAGGATCTGCAGCTAAGTGTGCAAAGGTCTAGTTGTCCGCAGCTGAGTGCGCGAACCCCTGCAGCTAAGTGTACAGGGCAAAGTCAAGTCTGTAACCAATGAAGGGATTAATAAAGAGAAGTTTGTTATTAATTTGTGTATTTTTTCCTGGGTTAATGCATGTTTGATGTAAATTGCAAATATAATGTTTATTTACTACGCGCACCTGTATGAATGATTTATGTTGTTAAGTATAACTTAAAGAACACAAGTAGGATAAAATAATCAACTAACATTGGAATCCTCGTAAGGATTGGGTAATAATAGCATTCGGCCCCTAAGTAGGGTTGTGTGAATGCAGCATCTCAGGCTATGAGGTATGGGAAAGCACGCGTAGTGACGTGCACGTAGGGTCGAACCATGGACCACTTGAACCCATCATACATCTCCAGGGTGCGGAAACCTGGTTCTAGCACCCTCCCATACTACTTCGGGTGTGACCTCAATCCGTGCTCCGTGGACTATTTCCGAAAGGGCCAGTAGTACCTAGATTTGTTTGGCTAAATCAACTCTGAACCTGGGTCAGGCCTCGATAAGCCAACAAATGGTTCCGTTACTAGGACCGGGATTTGCATAAGAGATGTTTGATGTCGTATCGCTGGAATACGATAAAGAAAGGAATTGAAGAGTGGCTGGATATAAAGATTCCTTAGTTCACAGTGCAAGAAAATATGAATCCACGAGTATCAAAGGAAGAGTGGTTAGAGTGCTACTTGTACACGGAAATCCACGAAATTTTCTTTGCTTCCTTCCCCTCTAAGTTGTACGAGTGGATTGCGAAGGTTGCAGATAGTCAGGGAAGGTGTAGGCTCAACAAACCTATTGTGTGGACTCCAGAGTTGGTGTGCAAACTAGAAGCATCAGAAGATAAGATCATGTGCGCTGTGGACCATTGGCTCGATTGAATTATAGGAGGGTTTATCACCAAGTTCGTGGTAGATACTTCAGTCAGCTATAGCAAGGTGGAACGACGCTTCCTCAAAGGACTGCGAGGTAAGTACATTAAATATTTGAACACTTGGATTAAAATGCTACTGTGTCAAAAGCGGGTTATGCGAATAAATTGATTTTTGGGGCTACGTGAAGTGGGAGGATCTACAGAAACGAAGGTAGTGAAGAATTAGAGACTAGTCCCTTGATTTCACCTCTGTGGGAGAGCGAGGAGGAGCTCGTGAAAGTTTCACCAAGAAGTGCGATTAGTTTGATAAGACAAAAAATTCCATGCATACCACCCCCACCAAAACCACAACCAGTTTCACCATCTTCACCCCCATCTTCGCCCACACCACTTCCGCCACCATTACAATTCAATGTAGCAAGCGCAATAAAATTTCCGGTGTTCAAAGGAGTAGGGAATGAAGATCTAGACCAATTTTGGTTCGTGGTAAAGGCTGTATGGGAAGTGCAGGGTCTCACAGATGACAACATAAAGAAAGCAACACTGGTCAGCACCTTGCAGGATCGCGCACTGACGTGGTACATTAAGAATTCCAATGAAAATCCAAACGCAGGGATCACAGATATCCAAGCTGTGCTAAGCAAGGAATTTAGAAGGCCAAAATCAGAGACACAGTTAATTATCGGATTTAAGGAAATCACGATGCTTCTAGGTGAGACTCCCTGGGTGCTGGCTCAGAGACTGAAGTGTATGTTTCGTGAAGCCAATATGACCTTGACGGATGGGCAACACCACGCATGGTTTGTAGCATCGCTAGCGCTGCATCTAAGGACCACGCTATCACAGTAGAAGTTATCCACTCAGGCCAAGGCCTTGGAGATCGCAATGAGACTGCATGAAACCCCAATACAAGATCCTAACCTAGGCATCCAATAGATGCATGCACAGTTTAAAAACTTGTGTCTTGAGATGCAGAGTTTGAAATAAGAAAGGACAACTCGCCCAGAAGAGCGCGAGGAGGTATGGTGCATAAAGTGAGAAGGCCAGGGACATGACAAGGACCATTATCTAGTCTTCACAAACTACTTGGTAGGAGGAGGGCCAATGCCATTGAGACCAGAGGCACAAGCAGGACCGAGCGCAGTGCCTGCATTATAGTGCACGATTTGTCAAATAGGAGGGAAGCATGCTACAGATAACTTCCATCTATTATAGAAGTATACACAGACATCCCAGTAGTTGTTCTGTAATTTCTGCAGGTCAGTAGGCCATGATGAGAGTACCTATAGAAGTTATGAATTGATGATGGACTAGATTCCTACCTACAGAGTTCAAATCGAAATGCAAGCCCTCGATCAAAATGTAGGGATGGTGCACACTGGATTTCAGGGGTGCAGACGAGATCAAAGTGGAATAGCGCCAGGAAGCGGTCGCAGACAGTTGATCTATTACAATTGCGAAGGGCCAGGGCGTTATGCTCGCAATTGTACAAATCCGACAAGAGCATCATGTTTATATTGTACCTAGTTTGATCATGAGATGGAGGACTGCCCCACACTAATACTGAGGTTGTGTGATAAAGGAACACTCCAACCTCCCCTGACTCAGAATCTTCAAATGATGAGGTCTGAGCCAAGCGAGGAGGACCCAAATGTAAACATCGTCCTCTGAAGCAGTATCACGATAGGAGATGACAAGGGCAAGTAGCCTGAAGGGAGTGCCTGGTTTTGTAAGGCTCCAACAAAGGAACTAGAATTTGATTTGGAGCGTGCTAAGGAGACATTCATGGAAGCTAAGAAGAGCTTCATGGAGGCCTCCACTTCAGGTAGTAAAGACAAACTAGAACCGGAGATGGACCCATAAATGCTGACTACCTTTATGGAGACATGCATGAAGCTGCTGCGTGACAAAAAAGAGGTGAAGGGACCACAAGAACTCATCACTAGATGTGCTGGACCAGGAGAACCATGTGTAGTCTGGAAGCTCAGAAAGCACACAACGTGAATAGGAAGGAAGATGAGATTGATTGCACAAATCAGGGAATATGAGATGGATCAAGTGATTTTGGATCTAGGATCAGACGCGAAGGTCCTGCCAAAGCAGACATGGGAGCGCATGGGCAAGCCCGCATTGCAATGGTCTCCTATTCAACTGTGAATGGTGAACCAGCAAAAGATCCTACCTATGGGGAGACTACAAGGAATAATGGCGGATATTGAAGGTGCTATCACACTTGTAAATTTTGAAGTGATAGAGATTGTTGATGACAGCAATACCTATCTTGCGCTACTGGGAATAGATTGGGCCATTGACATGGATGGAGTGATAAATCTAAAGAAGTGCAAGACGATTTTTGATAAATAGTCACTGCACGTAGTGGTTCCTTTAGACCCTACGGAAGGATCACGCTACACAGAGTTGGTGTGCGACTATGACAGTAACTAGACTGTATCTACAAGATAACCGCGGGGGAGCAGGATTGGGTGAATCCAACAGTGGATGACAGGAATTCATGGGAGCACGAAAGCTCCTGCACCTCAGATTTGAATGAAGAAGTAGAATGGTGGTAGAACTGGCTACACGAGGTAACCACGCTCAACTATAACATGATGATAAGGTCACTACACTGTGTGACAATAGAGGTAAGATATCTGCCTATGTATGACAGGTTGACAATGGTGGATGATTTCCTAAGAAAATTTGAAAGAGAAGTACTGGAACAGTAGTGGTTTGATGCTCTAAAATGGGTACTACCCACCATGCTTGCAAGGTGGTGGGGTACGCACCAGTAGAATTTTGAGGACTCGCGTGACTGCAAAAGGATGAAGCGCCTACGATTTGGGAAACCTCAGATGAGGTTAATAGACAAATATGAAGAATGGGATGATCCATGTGCACACCTTGCGAAATGGACCAGGGTCTACGGGGAAGAGCCACAACCTGAGCAGGTGCACCTATTCTATCATACCTGGATATCATACCCATGAATTGGTATACTGAGACGGAGCTCCGCCATGGCACAAGTGAATGGGATATCTTGCGCGAGGGATTCCTGCTAACCTTCACGTTTGAGGATTATTGGTGGGATACTGTTGATGATGCGGTGCAAGCAGTAAAAGCAGTTATCTTCAAAATACCTCAGGAGCTAATGGAAGTGCTACAGTCAAAATGGGTGACCTAGCTAAGCTGCGCGCTGGAATGTTACAATGTAAACATTGAGGAGGATGACGAAGATCCACAAAAAATCACTATTCCAGAAACGGGAGGCTATCACGAGGTTTAAGGACCATTGATTGAAGATCCTAACATCATCGCGCCAGTAAAACAAAGTAAGTAAACATTAGGATAGAGGCTGAACCAAAGTATGCAATGCTCAGTGACTATTGGGATGATGCCATGGTGGATTAGGTCGCTGAGTTGCTCCACGAGTACCAAGACATATTCCCAACTAAGATGATGGACCTAAAGGGGATCGTTGGCGATTTAGGGATGATGAAGATCACCCTAAAATGTGACGTGACACCGGTTAAGTAGAGGCCTTACCACTTGAATCCGAATTACAAGGAAAAGGTCTGCGTAGAACTAGACAAAATGCTTGTGGCCAGAATTATTGAGCCGGTGGAAGAATCCGACTCAGTAAGCCCTATGGTAGTATAGGAAAAGAAGCAGAAGGTTGAGATAAGAATATGCATGGACCTCAGGAAATTGAATGATTCCTGTGTGCATGACCCATTCCTGACCCCATTCACAGATGAAGTATTAGAAAATGTTGGCGGGAAAGAAGCATATTCTTTCACCAATGGGTTCTCAGGGTACCACCAGATCAAAATTGCACTAGAAGGCAGGAGCAAGACCACCTTCACCACTGAGTGGGGCTGTTTTCAGTACACCGTCATGCCGTTTGGGTTAAAGAATGCGCAAGCCATCTTTTCACGCATAGTTGTTGCCGCCTTCAAAGAATATATCCACAAATTCCTGGAGGTCTATCTAGATGATTGAACTATATTTGGATTGGTTAAGCACCACGTAGCAAGCTTATGTTTGATGCTGGATACTTACCGATAACACCAGATTGTGCTGAACCTTAAGAAGTGCATGTTCTGCATTTCCTTTGGGAACCTACTGGGACATGTGGTCTACAAACAAGGATTAATGGTAGACCCCAAGAAGATTGCAATAATTTTGAATTTGGAAGCATCGCAAAGTGTGAAACAATTGCATGCTACCTTGGGACACACAAGATACTACAGGAAGTTGATTAAAAGCTATGCCCAGATCCTACGACAATGGAGAAACTATTGAAAAAGGATGTCACGTTTTGTTGGAATAATGATTGCATGAAGAGCCTGGATGTACTAAAAGAGAAATTGGCCTCTGCACCAATCATGGTCTTCCCAAAATGGGACGTGGAGTTTCATGTTCATGTTGACACGTCTTGTATAGGGCTGGGAGCGGTACTAACACAAGAGGGTGCAAAGCGCTTGGATCACCCTATCGCATTCGTGAGTCACAGGTTGTCTAAAGTAGAAAAGAACTATTACACCACCGAATGCGAGGGGTTGCCTATGGTGTACGCACTCCAAAAATATCAGCACTATTTACTGGGAGGACATTTCAAGATGTATACAGACCATTCCGCACTCAAATACTTGGTCAATAAGCCTGTGTTGGGGGGGCGCATCTGTAGGTGACTCTTATTGTTCCAAGAATATGACTTTGAGGTCATGGTAAAGCTTGGAGGACTGAACGCATGCACAGATCACTTGTCATGTATTGAGATAGGCGAAGAACCTACTAGTTTGGAGGAAGGATTACCTGACGCACAACTCTTTGCTGTGCACGTCGCGGATGGCCACTTCGAAGATATCATCCACTTTCTAACAATAGGGACTGCTTTGAAGGAGTACTCCTTTCAACAAAAGAAGGAATTGGTTGTGTGCGCAATGGACTTTTCTGTCATCATGTGGCACCTATACAAAATGGGTATTGATGAGATACTGCGAAGGTACGTACCTGAATTTGAACGAAGTTAGATCCTCATGGAAGCACATTGGGGCACTGCAGGAGGACACTATGCAGGATGAGTGATTGCGCAAAAGATTCTTTGCACAGGGTTGTGGTACCCAACCCTTCACCATGATTCAAAAGCAAATTGTAAGGCTTGCGATATATGTCAAAGGACTGGAAAACCATCGCAGTGGGACAAGATGCCATTGAATCCAAAAATGATGCTGCAGCCATTCGAGAAATGGGCAAGCGACTTTGTGGGACCTATCAAACCTCAGGGAAAAACGGGCGCGCACTACATCATCATCGCGATGGAGTACCTAACATGCTAGGTGGAAGCGCAGTTGGTCAAAGACTGCACGGCCGCTACGGCTGCGAAGTTTTTGTTTGAAAACATGTTGACCTAATTTGGCTCTCCAAAAATCTTAATGAGTGATCATGGTACACATTTCCTGAATGAATCCATTAGCGTGCTAATAGAAGAGTTCCAGGTGTGTCATCAGAAAAGCACACCGTATCACCCATCAGCCAATGGGACCATAGAAGCATTCAACAAAATACTGGAGACTGTGCTAACGAAAGTGTGGAACGTGCAGCAAAACAATTGGGACCTGGGCGTACCTACAGTACTATGGGCTTATAGGACAACGTGCAAGAAACTTATGAGACAAACACCTTTCTGATTAGTTTATGGCATGGAAGCTATCATGCCAATGGAATATATTGTACCTAGTCTACAAATAACAACACACACAGGTATGATGGACCGCGAAGCTCTGGAAGAAAGGCTTGTGAAATTGGAAGAACTTGAGGAGGAATGGTTATTTTCTAGTTTTCATCAGCAAGTACAAAAGAAGCATGAAAAGGCCTGGCACGATTGCCATATCAAGTTGTGCACCTTCAAGGTAAATGACCTAATGCTGTTATATGACGGTAACTTTGAAACAATTCTGGGAAAGTTCAGAATGCATTGGCTAGGACCATATGTGGTTAAGGAGGTTACAAACAGAGGCACGGTCTAGCTAGTCAAACTAAATGGAGAACCCTTCCCAGGCAAAGTGAATGGCAACCGCTTGAATCCCTACATGGGTGGGCTGACTATCTGACTAGCCAACTGGAGCACAGTCTTCATGCTCCAAGGATTCGGAAAAAGGCGAGGGACTGTAAAAATATGTAGCAGATACCGGTATAGGAAGCAGTTCGGACACAGATTTCTCAGGACAATGTATGCAACAGATCCAGCGAGCAGCAGCTCAGTGCACTGCTGACCTTCGCGTAGTTTGAGAACGGTTTGAGGGACTCCTTGCAAAGATCATCGTGCCAACAAAGTGACTCGAGGGTGAGTCATGATGTTTGTGTTGGGGGCCTGTTGGGCATGGAATCCCCCCAAGGCATGTTTTGTGCCTCAAAACCCAAGTTTTGACCGAATTTTGTTGTAAATCTCCGTGAATTGTGGGCGCGGGGCGTGAAAGTATGTTAGAGTCACAGGGTTGTCTGCCCTAGTTTTGTAATGTAATGTCGGCCTGCCCATGGTTCGTGGACCATGGGATTGTATAAATAGAGCGAGGCTCTAAGTATAAAAGATAGCGAAGTAGTAGGGAGAAGAGAAAGAGTCTAAATGACTAGGTAAAGTGTGTCTCTGGGTTGTAGAGTAGGAGAAGGCTCTGCAGCTAAGTGCGCAGAGGCCTAGTAGTCCGCAACTGAGTTCGCGGACCCCTGCAGCTGAGTGAGCAGGGCAGAGTCAAGTCTATAACCAAAGAAGGGATTAATAAAGAGAATTTTGTTATCAATTTATGTATTTGTTCCTGGGTTAATGCATGTTTGATGTAAATTGAAAATATATTGTTTATTTACTGTGCACACCTGTATGAATGATTTATGTTTTTAAGTATAATTTAAAGCATGCAAGTAGGCTAAAATAATCAACTAACATTGGAATCCTAGTAAGGACTGGGTAATAATAGTGTTCGGCCCCCGAGTAGGGCTGCGAGGTATGGGAAAGTGCTCATAGCGACGTGCATGTAGGGTCGAACTGCGGACCACTTGAACCCATCATACATCTCCAGGGTGCGGAAACCTAGTTCTAGCACCCTCCCATACTACTTCAGGTGAGGCCTTAGTCCGCACTCCATGGACTATTGCCAAAAGGGAAAGTAGTACCAGGATTTGTTTGGCTAAATGAAATTTGAACCTGGGTCAGGCCCCAATAAGCCAACATATGTTATACCATGAATTGGTATATAGAGACGGATCTCCACCATGGGACAGGTGAATGGGATATCCTGAGTGAAGGGTTCATGATGACCTTCAGTTTTGAGGATAGATGGTGGGACAACATTGATGAAGTGCTACAAGAGGTCAAAGAAGCTATCTTTAGGATATCGCAGGAGCCGGTAGCATTGATTCATCCTGAATGGGCTACTTCGCTGAGCTACACGCTGGAATGTTATAATGTAATTATTGTAGAAGTAGAGGAATATTCATGGAAAATTAACATTCCAGAAAAAGAAGGCCATTGCGAGGTTCAAGGACCACATATTGAGAACCCTAACATAACCACACTGGTAAAAATGAAGTAGGTGAACATTGGTACAGAGGCCGAACCTAAGTTTGCAATCCTCAGCGACTACTGGGACGACGCGATAGTGGATAAGTTCGCTAAGTTACTCCACGAGTACTAGGACTTATTCCCGACCAAGTTTTCAGATTTAAAGGGAATCATCAAAGATTTAGGAATGATGAGGATCACGTTAAAACCCAACACAAAGTTAGTTAAGCAGAGGCCTTACTGCTTGAATCTGAAATACAAAGAGAAGGTCTGTGTAGAACTAGACAAAAAGCTCGCAGAAGGAATCATTGAGCCAGTGGAAGAATTCGATTGGGTAAGTCCAACAGTGTTGGAGGAAAAGAAATAGAAGGACAAGATAAGAATATGCGTGGATCTTAGAAAATTGAATGACGCTTGTGTCCCTGATCCTTTCCCAACTCCATTCACAGATGAGGTGTTGGACAATGTCGGTGGGCAGGAAGTATATTCTTTCAGTGACGGGTTCTCCGGGTACCACCAGATGAAAATTGCACAGGAATATAGGAGATAGACAACCTTCACAACTGAGTGGGGTTGCTTTCAATACACTGTCATGCGGTTTGGATTGAAGAACGTGTCGGCCATCTTTTCGTGCGTGGTTGTTGCAAAATTCAAGGAATATATTCACAAGTTCTTGGAGGTTTATTTTGATGATTAGACTGTATTTGGGCTAGTTAAGCACCATGTAGCGAGCTTATGCTTGATGCTGGATACCTGCCGAAGATACCAAATCACACTTAACCTCAAGAAGTGTATGTTCCTTGTTCCTTTTGGGAACCTGTTGGGACACGTGGTTTGTAGACAGGGACTGATGGTAGATCCCACAAAGATTGCGGTGATTCTAAATTTGGAAGCACCGCAAAGTGTTAAACAACTATGTGCTATTAAGGTATTTAGACTTTTGTGATCCATAATATTGTTAGATAATCTTCGGCATAATCACATAACCAATCTTGTGCCGACGCGTTTCGAACCAGCCAGTGTGGTTCATCGTCAGGACAAGTTGAGGAACCGATCTGGCTTAGCGTGATTAAATAGCGTGTGCAGAGACTCCAACAACTACGTTAGCATTATAGCTGTTGGAGTCTTTGCACACGCTATTTAATCACGCTAAGCCAGATTGGTTCCTCAACTTGTCTTGACGATGAACCACACTGGCTGGTTCGAAACGCGTCGACACAAGATTGGTTATCTGATTATGCCGAAGATTATCTAACAAAACTATGTGCTACTTTGGGACATACAGGGTACTACCGGAAGTTCATCAAAAGCTATGCCTAGATCACCGTCCCGATGGAAAATCTATTGAAAAAAGATGTCACGCTCTGCTAGAATGATGACTGTAAGAAAAGCCTAGATGTATTGAAAGAAGAGATGGTTACTGTGCCAATTTTGGTCTTCCCAAACTGGGAGGAAGAGTTTCATGTCCATGTTGATGCATCGAGCATAGCACTGGGGGCAGTATTAATAGAGGAGGGTGGAGAAGGCTTGGATCACCTTATAGCATTCATAAGTCATAGATTATCTAAAGCAGAAAAGAATTATTCCACCACTGAATGTGAGGGACTGGCTATGGTGTATGCGCTCCATAAATATCAACTCTACTTGCTAGGGGGACACTTCAAAATGTATACAAATCATTCCGCACTAAAATACTTGGTCAATAAGCTTGTGTTGGGGGGGCGCATATGCAATTGGCTTTTATTGTTCCAAGAATATGATTTTGAAGTTGTAAAACCTGGATGATTAAACACAGGACTAGATCACCTGTCGCACATTGAGACAGGAGAGGAACCTACTAGTCTGGAGGAAGGATTACCTGACTCACATCTCTTTCCTATGTGCATAGCAGATGGAAATTTTGAAGATATAATCCACTTTCTCACATCTAGTATTGCATCACAAGAGTACTCCGTCCAGCAAAAGAAGGAACTAGTGGTGCGCGCAACAGATTTCTTTGTCATTGCGGGGAACCTATATAACATGGGGAATGATGAGATATTGCAAAGGTATGTGCCTGAATTTGAATGAAGCAATATCCTCGCAGACACCCACGGGGGCGCTGCAGGATGACATTATGCAAGGAGAGAGACCGTGCAGAACATTCTCCGCACAGGGTTGTGGTGGCCGACCCTTCATCAGGATTCAAAAGCACATTGCAAGGCCTGTGATGTATGTCAAAGAACAGGTAAACCATCACAGAGGGATGAGATTCCTTTGAATCCACAAATGACACTACAACCCTTTGAAAAGTGGGCGATCAACTTCGTAGGACCTATCAAACCTCAAGGAAAAGCGGACGTAAGATATATTATCACTACGACAGAATACCTGACTCGTTGGGTAGAAGCGTAGCCGGTAAAAGATTGCACAACCACGAAGTTTCTGTTTGAACACGTATTAACAAGATTTGGATGTCCAAAGATCTTGATGAGAGACCATGGTACACATTTCCTGAATGAAACGATCAATGCATTGACAGAAGAGTTTCAGGTGTATCATTAGAAAAGCACACCATATCACCCACAAGCTAACAGGACAGTAGAAGAATTTAACAAAGTACTAGAGACTGCACTAACTAAGGTATGAATGCACAGTGAAGTGATTAGGACCTGGGCGTACCTGCAGTATTATGGGCTTATAGGATGACATGAAAGAATCTGATGGGACAGACACCTTTTTGGCTAGACTATGGAGTGGAAGCCGTAATGCCAATGGAATACATCGTGCCTAGTCTACGCATAATAGTGCTCACAAGTATGATGACCCATGGAGCCCTTGAGGAGAGGCTCGCGTAGTTGGAGGAACTTGAGGAAGAATGATTTTTGGCTGGCTTTCACTAACAGGTACAAAAGAAGTGCGAAAAGGCCTGGCACGATCGACATATTAAGTTGCGCACCTTCAAGGTAAATGATTTGGTGTTACTATATGATAGTAAGTTTGATAAATTCTCAAGAAAATTCAGAATGCATTGGCTAGGATCGTATGTTATTAAGGAGGTCACAGACGGAGGCGCGGTGCAATTGGTAAAGTTAAATGGAGAACCTTTCCAAGGAAAAGTGAATGGCAGTCAATTGAAGCCATACACGAGTGGCCCAACTATCTGACTAGCCGATAGAAGCACAATCTTAGCACTCCAGGTAGTTGAAAGGAGGCAGGGGACTATAAACAAGTTTAGGGAAGCAGTTTAGCCATTGCAATCTCTAAACAATGCATCCTGGAGGTACGGTAGGCAGTTGCTCAGTGCGTTGCCGATCTTGCAGTAGTCCAGGCAGAGTTGGGAGGTCTCCACGCAGAGATCTCCACACCAACAGAGTGACTTGAGGGTGAGTCACGACATTTGTGTTGGGGGCTTGTTGTGCATGTGATCCCCCAAGGGAAGTTTTGGGGCTAAAAGCCCAGATTTTGGTCAAAATATGTAAATCCGATGTAAAGACTCCACATTTTGTGGGTGCGGAGTGTGAAGTTGTAAATGAATCATAGGGTTGTCTGCCCTTAAGTTTGTAATGTAATGTTGGCTTTAGAGATCTAGCCATGGTCCACGGACCATGGGATTGTATAAGTAGAGCGAGGCTCTAAGTTGTAAAAAAAAAGATCTAAGGATGGAATAGAAGGATAGCGGAAGATTTAAGCGTACAGTTAAGTTTTTGGGTCATAGAGTAGGAGAAGGCTCTACAGTTGAGTGTGCAGAGGCCTAGTAGTCTACAACTGAGTGTGTGGAACCCTACAGCTGAGTGCGCAGGGCGGGTCAAATCTGTAATCGATTGAAGCATTAATAAAGAGAAGTTTTATACCATTCCTGTGTATTTATTTATTATTTTCTACATTGAATGTATTGGGTATAAGTTACATTTCTATTGTTATATGATGCGCGAATAGATATGATTGTGTTGATTAAGTAAATGTGAGATAAAGTATCTATTTACGCAAATTTAACTAAAATCTATACGAAGATAAGTAAGATACAAGTGTAATTTGGGGAAATAGCTTAGATTGGTGCCATGAGCAGCGTGAAAGCACGTCATCCCCTGCCGAGGGCTGCATGAAGGTGGTTATAATAGATCATGAAGGTATCGCAGGTCAGGATAACATGCAAAGTGACCTATGTGAAGGCATTCATAGTTGGACTAAATTGACCCCTAAGACATCTCCAAGGTGCGGAAACTTGGTTCCAGCATCCCCCCATACTGCTTCGTGTGAGACTTCAATCTGTGCACCGCAGGCTGATGTCGAAAGGGCCAGTAGTTTATGGATTTGTTTGGCTAATTAACTCTGAACCTGGGTCAGGCCCCACCAAGCCAACAGGCATATTTAACCTACTTCCATGTCAGTGATGATCCTTTTTCTATAAAAAATTGAGTGTTTCCATACATTGGAAAGTCTACTAATGTTTTCTTAACTACTTCCCTAGTACTGCTTTTAGTGCTCTCTTTTGAAGCAACTCTCTTTGAGGCCATGGTAATAGTGAATGTTGGAGAGGTGCTCAACAATTATTGTACCCGTGGGAAAAAAAGACACTCATGACAAGAAAATATTATTCTTAAGAAAATCTACTTACAAGGCATCATCAAGAAGCAAACCAAGCATCTTATGGGAAAGATTGTACAATTTTCATTTACAAGAGGGACTGGATGCCTTTGGGAACTACACATTGCACAATCCCATTAGCCGAGGGGAAATCTTGAGGCTTAGTACTGCACATTGCGCAGTCCTAGCCTGGGCAGAGACTGGGAGAGACTGCACATTGCGCAGTCCCAGCCCGGGCAAAGATTGGGAGAAACTGTGCATTGCACAGTCTTAGTAGTCAAGGTGGCATGCTGACCCCTGGAACTACATAATGTGCAATTAGATCTAGCCTTTACTGTGCACTACATATTTCCAAAGGCCAAACTTGTGGCTTGAGCCTTAGGATTACACTGTGCTCAACTGGGCAAGGCAAGATATGGCCAAGGAGAGTACATATCTGCCCGGTGGAAGTGTGAAAAATGAGTAGAAGTGTGTGATGATGTGAGGTTGAGTGAAAAATTGTCTAAGTATGAGTAAATCCATGTAGATCAAGTGCAATAACTAATAAAACAGAAGGAAAATAAAGTATGTGAGGAGAGTCACCGCAACGATGACCATCGGTGCAAAAATAAGAAAACCAATGAAACACTCATGAAAGGAAAAAGAAAACTTAAAAAAAATATTCTACAAGTTAAAACAAGTTGAAACACCAACAACCATGAAGAGAAATAGGTAAAACAACACTCAAACAAGCGAAACGACAAAAAACAGTAGAAAAAACAACAAAAGATGACAAAATCGAAACTCACCCAGAAAAGAAACGACGACTGCACTGAAGGTTCCTTGATCTCCTCGAGAATGCTATAGGTCCAAGATAAAATGTGAAAATGATCTCTAGGGTCATCGATTAAATAGATTTGAGTGAATTAGGATTTATGACGCACATGCCTAAAATCAAGGAAAAAGCGACCCTTGGCAGAAGTTTCCAAAAATAGACAAAGTGCCTCCTTTATGTTGCAAAAAATATTGTCACCATGACATTCTGCAATCGGTGTGAGTCTATCACCACTCATACTTTCCTCCTTTGCAAGTCTTAAACCTGAGTTCTTCATGTCAAGCCTTGAAAATAAGAGAAAGCCCTTAAAAGTCTCTAATACTCTGGTTCTGCACTTTCTCTTAGCATTACTTGTGGTCCTGCACCTACTGGTCATGTCCCCTGTGTACCTGACTGCTCTGTCTCTGTGTAATGGGTGTGGACTCTATAAAAGTCAGAAAGGCGCAAGTATATTCTTAAAAACTCACTTTGAGTCATTTCTGGAAGCTTCTAGAAGGAATCTTGAGGTGGCAAGTTCGCTCCTTTAAGGTTCATGCATCCTATACCTTAAGGAGCTAACCCCTTGATGTGAAGAGCTTATCCCTTTGAAGGAGGACTCTATCCCTTCATAGTTGGACCTGTAACTTCCTTCCTTTGCACTATAAAATGAAGCATTGGGTTGGTTACTGAGGGGGTGGAAAGCTAAAGATTTTTGAGGTGAAATGCTGCTGGAACTTAGTCTTCCTAATTGAGCTTAAGTGAGGAAAGATTACATACCTTGTTGATCTCATTTGGAAGAGTGTGAGGCTTGTAAAAGTAGAGGAGATTACTGTTTCAGACCCTGGGAGGAGCTTGTACAACATCAAGGCAACAAAGGTTGTAAAGTTCTTATATTTTCAAAATTAATACAATCAAGTTTATTTTTCTCAATAAGTTGTGTTTTATGGTTTATTTCATGGACTCCTTGATCACCATGATGAATATGGTTTATTATATTAGCTATGCAGGTGTTATTTGATGTGTGCTTGTTTGTGATTGCAGGTTCTCAAAAGGAAACTCTTTTGGACGGTCGAAGCATGGCTGCCACAAATTATCGTTAGACATAAGGTAGGGTCTAAAACACCTCGTAGTTTTTATTAATGAATCGCAATATATTTAGAGAAAGGTAGATTTGCTTGTCCTGCTTGTTGCTAGATATCTATTGATACTAGGGAGATCGGTCCTGTTCACAAGAAGGATTTATCTGGCCGACACTTTAGGATAGTAAAAATTGATCCCAATTTTTTAGGGATACCTTTTTTTTTTTTTTCTTTTTTGGGGGAAACTTTCCAAGCACATTGTGGGGAAATACTGCACAGTTCTGTGGAACTGAACTACTTTCCGTCTTAGGGAACTGCATAGTTTCTGAGCTTAGTGATGGATTGCATAATTTCTGGGATCAGTGGTGGGCTTCCATGCATGCATAATTTCTGAGCTCAAGGATGACTACCAATTAGAACTGTGCAATTCCCATCATTAAGGCAGGCTACCCTCAAGGATTGCGCAGTTTCTAGAGGCAAGCCCAAGATTGCTGTGAGACCAAGTTGGGAGATAAACTTATGAGTTAGAAAGATCACCTAAGTGTGAAAATAAGAAAGCACAAGAAAAAATGAAAAAGATATGTGTAATTCGAAGCATGAATACTTGAAACAGTGCAAGATAAGCTCCTATGGACAAGAAGGAAGGCTCCAAAATCAAAGCATAGGTAAAGTTTTAGAGGGTGGTTGTAGCCGCTACAACACTAGAGACACACTGGTAGAACTCCAACTCTCTGTATGGATCTAGTCTCATGTAAAATAGTTCTAACTATTCTGGAAGTATTTTTCAATTCATCGATTATCACAACTTATTCACTTAGCTTGAGCTAAAGATATAGTCCCTACCATTCTCTTCATTGACAACACACATACCAAGCCAAGTCAGATTTAGTTGTTTCGATTGGGGATGAGGGGTATATATATGCACAAGTAAAATAGATTTCCAGAGTCTTAGTTTTCATCTCTGGTGTTTCTCCACTACTAGTAGGCCCGGAGAGTACCCCGACGGAGTCACTTTAGGAACACAAGCATTGCTTCGCTACTAGCGAGCCCGAAAAGTATCCCGATGGAGTTGCTTGCTTCACCTCTCTGTGTAGGAAGAATTTATCTTCATAGGAACTTATTTATTTCATGGGGCGGAAGAGGGATCCTGACTTATTGAGAGCATAAGAGGTTGTCCCTTCAGAGAAGGATATTTATATACACCTATGGCATACTTCTTAAGGTTTTACTCCCCTCCTTACTCTACTAGACTTATTTGACAAGGATTAACCGAAAATAGAAGACCGATTAGAGTAGGTGATACTAGTTAAAAGTGCAAGCCTCATGATTTCACTTGTGACTTTCTTCAAAAGGAATATATTTTCCATCAGAGTATCATTGACTAAAATAAATGCAATGTTCAGTTAAAGAGAGGGAATAAAAAAATAACCAAGTGTTGACAGCAACACAAATTCCTCTTGGACTTCACCGAGCTTGTCTGAGAATCCAAACACTGTCTCATACGAAAGCTATCCTATGACTGAAAAGAAAACAAACAAAAGGAAAGAAGCAGAGCAGAAAGTGAAAGAAAGCAATTTAGAGAAACAAACAAGAAAATAAAACAACTTCTCCTACTCCTAACCTAATAGTGAATAGGCCACACTTACATGAAATGATACTTCCAATACATCCACAGATGCATTGGATGGCGTATGTGGGCAAGGGAATGCATGTCAAGAAAGACATACAAGAAAAATAGTGGACAAGAAAGATAAGGCAGTGCAAACCAAAATATTTGAAGTTTGAAAGAATGCATAGAAAGAAAGAAATAAATGTGCATGGAAGACATTCTGCGAGTGTACGGTGGTGTTTAAACACATTGCAACCTAAAGACATGCAAGCACAAACTTTCAAACTACGAAAATGGGTGAACATAAATAAAGAAGAAAATTTTCACTTTGCAATTGTGCTCGCCACATATGACTCATCCAATGACTGAGCGATAGGATCGTGTGATACAGATGGAGGATGCGAAAATTGTAAAACGGATTGATTTTCAATGTGTGCAACAGAGTGATGAGGATCCTGGAAAGATTCAACAAATTTTTGATCGGAAGTGAAACTAACCTCAAGTCTACAAGAACCTGACATAATCGTCATCTTGGGTTGAAGTGCTTAGACAACTTGGGGAAGTTCCAATTCACACTAAGATGGATCATCAAAGATCAGTGTCTTGGAAAGATCAATAGTGGAAAAACCAGAATCACCATCAAATGAATCAATGAAAAGATCACGATAGCCACAATCAGAAAATTCAATATTACAAATAGATGCATCCTCATGATATGACAAATAGTAAAGAGGGGATGATGGAGAACAAGAAATTTTACCCTCTATATTTCTAGAAAGATAAGATAAGAGATTGGGAGGATTAGGCAGAAAATATTTGTCCTCTCTACATTCATATTAAAAATGGGCATTCCATGTGTTTTGAGAATGATTGAAAGTAGTAACATTAATAGAAACTATATTTTCACAAGATTCCACTGGAATGATGGAATCAAGGAGAATGTCAGGATAATGTAGAAGAGGTGTGGGAGGAAGGAGGTCATCCTTCATCGCATATTTGTGTTCAGACTCCCACACATACTCATCAAAAATGATATTGCAAGTTGGCTATTCAACACCAACTTCATCAAGAACTTGATCCTCGTGAACATCACAAGAGAGATTCAAAATAGGTGAACACAACACATCACAATCTGGAGGATCAGAGGGACCAAAGGATGGACGATGAGGAGATAACACTTCATCACAACAATCAGACTCACAATCCAAACCTGCACTGAAATTATGAGTACATGAGGTAGGAGAAGATGGTGGTAGATCATTGGATGAATTCTCAACTTCTCCCACCTCAACCTATAGAGCTAGAGCTATTTGATGAGAAGGGGATGGAGGGTCACTTGGAACAACAACCTCATCCATCGTAGATTTAGAAGCTTTAATACTGAGGTATTTTGGGATAGGTTGGAAAGATTCAAGCTCATGTGGATTTTCTGAAATATGAATAAGATATTGAAATATCCCTGTCAAGAAAGGCCAATCAACTTCATATTTAGGAATTTCAAAACAAAAATGCATGAAACAATTGTGAAAATGATGCAGTGATTCATTAGGTGATTTTCACAATTGCAAAATTTTCTTGCATAGGCATTTACAATCATACATATCAAAAGTGCGAAACAATTCTATGACAAGATGTTTGAAAGAGTGTATGGAGACATCAGACAATGTGCAACACCATTACCTTAGGCACCCTTCGAAAGTGAGAAGGAATAACCTAAGACCAACATCCTCACAATGGATGTTGTGTTCTATGTAGAATTTAAGAAAATGAGTAGTATGCTCAAATAAGGTTGTTTCACCATCACCATCAAATTTTCTAGTTGACAAGTCATCTATGACACTCGCCAACACTTGTAGAATTTTGTTTCTAGAAAAACATGCTAGGATTATGATTTTTGGAGAATTCATTAAATGTGTGCCTAAATTCAAAACATACTTCAAGGGCTCAACTTTTCATCTGGCCCTCCTTCTAGAGCTAGAAATGTTGATGGTGCTGGACCAGCCAACATTCAGGGGATCTCCCTGATATGAAGTCCCAACTATATCTCACACCATTTGGAGTAGGAGTCTCAGCAATGGGTGGTAATGTTATGGCTTGACTGCGAGAAAGCGTAGAGTGAAGTATGGTAGCTTTGGGTGAGAGAAAGTGTGTTACCATGTGGAAGGTCAAGTGCGATGCATGAAGGTTCCAACACATGATGAGAAAATGAAGTGTTCCCCTTGGAAGCCTATAATAGTACGCATCTTGAAAGGAACACATGGGTGTAATGACATCACAATATAAGATGTGAAATAGTCCACAATTTAAAGTGATAAATTCATACAACAACATGCATTCAACAAGATTCATACAAATTCAAATGAAATAGTTCATAAGCATAAGCGTAAGTTAAATGATATACATTGCAAATACAACAAGAATATTCCTACTATATCCACAACATATGCATGAAAGCATGCTAATTCTGATTTTATTATAAGTGAAGGTTCCATTCATACATACACCACTGATGGAGAACTAGCCCCAACAGTGGAATGTTAAAATAAAGAACACCTACTCCTCCAAAGAAGTATACTCACTCTACGCTACGGAGAAGGCAAGGCTATTCACAATACTCCCAAGCTCCTTCTAAGCCTAAGCCTAGACAAAAGTTTTCCTCCCAAAAGCTTCTTACATGAGTTATGAGGTTCTATTTATAACAAGAAGGGGTGGCTCTTCAATGCCCCTTTGTCACCTTTGGACTATCCTCATGACTCTACATCTTCTTTACAAAATGAATCATTACATTACATCATGACTCTTCATATTCCAATATTGACAGTTGGAATTTCACTTACAACATAATTACAAATAATATCACATTTTAGACTTGTACCCATATAAGAAAAAATGGGGTAGAGACAACATGACGACCTAACAAGACATAACATTATGATACTTGAGTTTGTGAAAACTCTAGCTCAAAAAAAATTCACTTGCTTCTTCTCGGTCACATATTGGTGCCAATCTCGGCACTGTGTGATGATGTACCCAAACTGCATGATGGTGTATGGCTGGAAAAGGACTCTAGCCTCCATGGAATCTAGGTACAATGTCTTGGAACCAGTTTTAAGTTCCTTATGAAGCATGACCAACATTTTTCTGATTCGGATAGGACCACCGATGTAATTATGTGTGTTTTGTTTCTTCAGCTCTAGATCCTCCTTGGTGGAAATTTGTCTTAACTACTACAAGTACTCTTCAATCTCCTACTAGACTTGGTTCCTGGGTTTGGCTTTGGTGAGTGAACCGACTGATGGGATCTATTGTTTTTTCACCAAGAAATCCAAACTACTGAACAACTATACATATGAGTCAAGAATGTTACCAATAAATGAGGCGAGTTGCTTGTTGTTTCAAATCAACATCTGAACTTTTGATTTCTTCATCTCTGCATATAGCTTCATTTTCTTCACCAAGTCAACTAGTGCCCCATTATATCACATTGTCCACTCTTGAACATAAGTAATGGCATCTTGTATGTTCTTGATATTTTAAAAAAACTCTTTGCTCTATTGCCATGGACCATGCAAACGAAAAATTGATTTATGTATGGTCACAAACCCCTCATAGAGCTTCTGCATGGTTTCTCCCAGTGTTGATACTTTAGCAAGTGTTGCTTCTCTCATCTCCTGCATGTAAACCTATGCTGAAACTGCACTCTATGCTGCTGTGTGGATTTGTTCTGCCTCCTTCCTAACAACCTGTAAGTTCTATGCCAATTGCTAATTCTTGGCCATCAAATATTGAATGTTTGACCTCGTTGCTCCTGCAAAGGCCAAGTTGGCTTTGACAATGGCATTTGGATGCTTCTTGGTGTCCGCCACTCTCAACCATTCTCTAACGAATGTAGGTCATGCATGATCACCCAGAAAATGCTATCCATGTTCTTGTACAATCCTTTTTTAGAACTCATCAAATGACGTATTGTACACATCCATTACTAGATCATCATCAAGGGTAACAACATCCCCTTCCTTGCTATAGGCTAGCTTTGCTGCTGGAGGTGGTGGAGACTAAGTGGTGACTGGTGGTGTGCTCAACATCAGATCAACATATTCATTATGTGGATCCTATTCCATCTCATGTCTATTACTTCAATCAAGTGCTCAATATGCTGTGAAAGCTCCTGATCCGGCACCTGTTCACCTTCCTCATCACCTGCTGGTTGGTTCTGTTCCTACTCTTCAACTTGTATCAATGTTGTTTCTTCTGTCATTTAATCTTTCCTTTCTTCTTTCTCCAGCTTCTACTTCTCTTCTTGTTCCCTCCTCCTCAACTCCTATTCTTCCTTCAGTTTCTACTCTATCTCCTGTAACTTCAAGTCTTCCTCTTGTGACCTCTACTTTTCTCCCTTCCTTCACTCTGGTCTTTGTATCATTTTCTTTGTCTTTTCTTTTTTTGCTAAAGTTTCTTTCATGAGAATAGGATTTTCTTTCATCTTGCATCTTTGTTCTCCCTCTAGACTGTCGAAAATTTTCCTCTTTCCCTTGTCCTGAAAGGGATTTGCTTCCTTGTGCTATTGTTTCTTCCAAAATTTCTATCGTCTGTGGAGTAGCTTATGAAGTCTCTACTAAACTAACTGTCTCATAGAGTTTGGAGGAATTGTAGTAATTCCTCCATGGTTCCTCCTCTCGCCAATAGAATTCCCTGTCGATCTGCGAAAAGTAAACTCTTGCATAGTGGTCTTTACACATACCATGGGGATCATATGGATTAATGTATTGAGTACTAAATGCAAATATGACTATTTCATTTCCCTCGAAATACGTGAATTTCAAGTTCTTTATCTCTATAATCTAATTTGAAAAGGAAAAATGTGCCATGGTGCTTTCTTATTCCTGTGCAAAGATGCTAAAAACCTTATGGCGAGATATGAGATACTTCTTTTTGACAAGCTTGTCAGTGGCATACATTGGTAAGACATGCAAAGGCTTCTCTAAACCGAACACTCTAAGGAAGGTACCACCTGGTGAGGCATACCAATCTATGATGTTTGTTATTTCCTCCATTTCTCCTTGTGACATGCAAGGTGGATCTTCTTCAAGGATGAGCTTGTAAAGTGGGATGATCAAGTGGTCAGTTAGATATGTCATTATTCCTCAATGACTGTAATCCAAAATAAACTTGCAATAGATGTTCATGAAAAATTCTCATGGTGTCCATTTCTAGTTCATGCCAGGGAACTGTTGTTGTGCACATATTGCATCTAGTAAATATGCAGAAATATAGAATATTGGTTGCTCACCATCAGGAGGACTCTGAGCCCGTGCTACATGGGCCCTCAACTGTCAAACCAAAAAATTAGACCAGTTGAATGGCTTCCTCTCGTTTAGGACCTGGTCCAATAAGACTGCCCACCCTTAAGGAAATGTTTCTGTGCTCTGCTGACCATGGATCTTGCAAGCTAAGATAACTAAGAGCCAGTACACCTTCTTGAGGGAATTTGTCTTATATACATGGGTTGGTGTCTAACGAAACTTCAATGGCTCTTTCACCTAAACTTTAAAAATGTATCTTGTGTTCACATAGCTATGGGTGGCATAGAAAAATGAGTCCATGAGCTTCACTAGCTCGGGCAAGTGATACATGCACTAATAATCTTCTTCTCGAAAGGTGGCAAGCCTCTGTCCACTGGCACTGTTCCATCTCATAGTCTTCTCATCAATGTGTGAGACAATCCAACTGATGACATCTACACACAGGAAAGATGGATATCTACATGCAACCTTGTGTAGTCCTGACTATTGGATACTGAGATAAACTTACCGGTCCTCTAAGTCTCCCTCAAAGTCCTTTGCATAACCTGCTACCATATCAGTGGTGATCCCTTTTCTATAAACAATCAAGTGTCTACATACAGTGGCAATTCTACTAATTTTTTCTCTACTACTTCCCCAATATTTCTTTCAGTGGTCTCTTTTGAAGCAGCTCTCTTTGGGTCCATTGTTAAAGTGACTGCTGGAGAGGTGCTGAATAATTGTTGTACCTATGGGACATAAAAGACATGCATGGAGAGCAAATATCAGTCTTAAGAAAATCTACTTACAATGCATGATCTAGTAGCAAACCAGGCATATGATGGGAAGGATTGCACAATTTTCATTGACAAGGGGGTCTGGATACATTTGGGAACTAGGCACTATAAAATCCCAGCAATCAAGGAGGAATCTTGAGGCTTGGGACTATGTAATGCACAGTCCCTACTTGGGAAGAGACTAGGAGAGATTACACATTACGCAATCTCAGTGGCCAAGGTGACAAGTTGATCCCTAGAATTGCACAGTGTATATTTGGAGCCAACTTGTACTATGCACTATGCAGTTCTAGAGGCCAAGTTTGTGGCTTGAGCCTTAGTATTGCATAGTGCTCAGTTCGCTAAGTCAAGATATGGCTAAGGAGAGTACAAATCTACCTAAGGAAGTGTTAAAAATGAGCATAAGTGAGTGATGATGTGAGGTTGAGTGAAAAAATGACGAATTATGAGTAAATCCATGTAGATCACGTGCATAAACTAATCAAATTGAAGGAAAATCAGGTATGTGATTAGTTTTTGCACTTGATCTATGAAAACAAATGACAACCATCAGTGAAAAAATAGGTAAACCAATGCGACACTTGTGAAAGGCACACAAAAACTTAAAACAACACTTCTACAAGTTAAAACAAGTTGAAACACTAGAAACCTTGAAGAGAAATAGGTAAATAAACACTCACACAAGCAAAATGACAAAAAGCAACAAAAAAGGCGACAAGGGACGACAAAAGCGAAACTCACCTAGAAAAGTGAAGAAAATTGCACTGAAGGTTCCTCAATATCCTTGAGAATAATAGAGCTCCAAGATTGAATGTGAAAATGAGCTCTAGAGGTGTCGATTAAATATATTTGAGTGAATTAGGGTTTATGACACACACGCCTAAAATCAAGAAAAAAGCGACACTTAGTAGAAGTTTCCAAAAATAGGAAAAGTGTCTCCTTCAGGATACTAAAAATAGATCCCTATTTTTTAGGGATAATTTTTTCTTGTTTTAGCTTTTTACTTTTTCCAGGGAAACTTTCCAAGCATATTACTGGGAAAGACTGTGCAGTTCTGGGGAACTGGGAAACTTTCCATCTCAGCGCATTGCACAGTTTCTGAGCTCAATGATAGATTGCACATCTTCTGGGCTTAGTGTTAGGCTGCCTTCCATGACTGTGCAATTTCTGAGCACAAGGTTGAATACCAATCAAAACTGCACAATTCCCATCATTAAGGTTGACTGCCCTCAAGGATTGCGATTTTTTTGGAGGCAAGCCCAAGACTACTATGAGACCAAGTTGGCAGATCAACTTGTGAGTTAGAAAGATTAGCTAAGTGTCAAAACAAGCAATCACAGGAACAAATGAAAAATATAAGTATCAATGAAAGCATGAATACCTGAAACAATTCAAGATGAGCTCCTGTGGATAAGAAGGAAGGCTCCAAAATCAAAGCATATGAAAAATTTTGGTGGGTGGTTATAGCTTCTACAACACTATCCAATGCACTCTCCAGGGAGGCCTACAGGCCTATATATACCAGTCATTCAAAAGGCTCAAGCTAGTTTGGCAAGAGTAGTGGAGATAGTAAGAGCAAAAATGAGATCATTGTCATAGAGCTCTATTATCTTGTGAGGCAAGAGGAGGCTAGGTTTCCAAGTTGAAGAAGATATTACTCATGTTGGAAGGTATAATTGTACCTTTTGGATATTAATATAATCATTTGATTCCCCTCCTACATATATCTTTTTATGGTTACTGTATTCATGTTGTTATTTTGTATGAGCTAATCTTCCTTCTATACAACGTAAAATTGTCATATTTGGTGATGTATGTGTGCAGGGTTTATGATCAAGGTTTCTTGGAGTGGGATCTTTATGTAGGGGCAAAGATCTATTGGTTCACATTAGGATTAATACATAAGATCAATCAATAAGGGTTCATAATCCTCCTTTCTACCCATATTCTTGAGAAGTAGTGAAAGCATGAATGTATGATGCATGCATGAGATAGTCATTTACTTGTTTGTTTTCCAATTGCACACATATACATCTAGTAATATTCAGGGAAAAAATCATAGAGAAACAACCCTTTGTGTATGTTCATTCATAACCATAACAACCCCCCTAAAAATAGGCATTCCTCCACACAACCATAGCACCAAAAAGAGAGTTGAATATTTACCATGTAATAGATATAGAATGGATTTTGATCCTCAAGTTGTTTTCCTTCATAGAGAAAACATTGAGCCACATGAATTCCTTGTGGTAGCTCCAATTTGGGCTTGATATCCACCACAAAATCAATAGAAGTTACCCATAGATAAATGATTTTCCTAGAAAGTGTTTATCATTGGCTAAAATATTATTGTGGCATTAGAAACTAGTGCCTTGTTAGTATCCTTGAGAGCAAGCTAAATTGGCATATATTTTTCATATAGGCATTGCATCAAACACTTTGAATATAAATGTTTCATGAATCCCTTTGCATGGATCTTGAATACCAAATTGTATTACCACCACCAACACCAAAAAAGTGTTGAGAAACCATGGCCTCCTTCTATCCATGAGCACCTTCACAAACCTTGGTAGAAAAAACCCTCCACTGAACAAGAAGAGTATCTATGTCTCAACCTTTGACAAGACTTGTCCCACTGTCACCTTTATGAGATAAATAATGATTGATACTATCCCCTTTTGTTGAAAAAACTTGACCCTGTGCAAACCAATATGTAAGATCTCATTCATTTTAAAAACATTAGACACAACCTTAATTCATCGTAATACATACACCACTATTACCACTAACGGTTTAATCCTTTGTAAAAACAATGGACTTATTATCTAGTGATGTCAATACCTATCCTAGTATCACAAACCCTCCAACAAGTTCCTTTTAATGGTTTTGTTTACCTATTTTAAACAGTTCTCATTCTAAAATGGTTATATGAGGCAATAAAATTTGCATCTAGTGGAATACATCCAAGGTATTAAAGTAAAAGGCTACGATAATATGGGATAGTGATATAGTGGGAGGATCCAAATCATTAACTTGATGATGATCATGAAATTTAGTATTATCTTAATATATAATATGATGACACATATAATTTAAAATATTTAACATTTATCACATCATAAACTAATCTAATAAAATATATTCATTCTAATAACTTAAAGATAACACATAAATCATATTAACAAGTTATGTTAGACATCTTGGTCCCTGCCACTCAAGATAGAAACCAATCGAGTTAGAAATTATGCTCTTATAAAAATTGCATATAAAATAGTTTGTCCAAATTAACTTAGAATCATTTGATGGGTCCATTAAATTTGAGCTTGAGCTATAATTAATAGGAATTTTGAAGAGTTAGGGGAATTAGAGAATGTAGGAAGATTGAAAATATTAAATGGTTATGTGTTAATCACAACACAAAAAGTTTCTAACATACTATATTCCCAAAAAAATTGTCACACTTAACTTCCATCCTATGGGTTATATGGTCCTAAGCATGGTCATCTCACTCAGCTTCCATGTTATGGGCTATCTGGTCCTAGGCATGGTTAGAGCATTGCAGTGCCCTCAATGACACTTGAGGCTGCATAACAAAGTGTGGGGAGTTAATAATGCTAGTTTTCACTATCCTTAATTGCAATGTATCATCATTATTCATATGAACCTTAGAAATTATTATGTAAGGATGGATTGGTATGCATATGCTTACAAGAAAAATGTTAGATAATTGTGTAGGGTGAATAGATCAAAGTATAACCACACATCTTGAAAACTCTATTTGTTTTCCATAAACTTTGTTACACCCATTTAAAATTGAAAGTGTAGACATGATTACAAAATAGTTGAGGCATATTTAGAAAATAGCTTTGGATTATTGAATTGTGGCCAATGGTTTAGAGTTTCAATGCCTCTCTAAAGGTATAAGCAACCTGTAAAATAGAAGCATCCAATGAGTTTTTTTTTTACATCTTATTCCTATCCATATTTGATTCAAAGACTTCCTTAAACACTGGAAATAATTAAGGACTTAGACAATATATTTATTTACCACTTATTATGCTTCCATTTTAACCTCCATTTAATAAGCTAGAATATTCATAGTAGTATTCACAAATGAAGGGTTAAGATTTATCTCCAAGTTATTATTCTCTTTTAGTTAATTTATTAATTAATTAAAGAAAATGTCATATCAACACATGACATATTGGGAATGCCATAATGATAAGCCGTGCTATTGGCTCATGGTGTTGTAAGAATTTCTATTTACAAGTTGGGAATTTCCATGGTAAGGTGGGGGTTGAATCTCCATAGTTAAGAATATTGTTTCATGTTTTTTAAAATTTATATATGTTTAATTCATATATAAATTATTAAACATACGTAAATTATTTTGATAGTTAATGACAATAATAATTAAAATACATTTATAATTTAGTTAATTTTTATGATTTTTTTAGTGTGGGTAATATGAGATGTATAATGGGGTAAGTGTTTTGATGCTTATCATGGATTGTTGTCTATCATCATTTACCAACATTTAGTTTATATGGTTGCAATAGTTCTTATCCATTTTTTATGCAAAGACTTGCTTAAATTATGATGGGCACAATTGAGGGTAAATATGTTATTTACTTGAGCATGAGCTATTTTCAAGGATATTATTTTTGGATGGTTTTCTTGCAAGGATTAACAATAAAAAATTACTACACAAATATCTAAAAATCATGGCATGAATATTGCAACTTCATCTATAAATCATTGCAGGGTAGTTATCCATGTGGCATTTTAAGACCCTAAAGTTATGGCCCAATCAAATGTATGAAAAATGGATTTTTTGATAATATTCAAAAATAAATTTTTATATTTTAAAGTTAAACATTATAACTTTCATTAGTCAAAGCTAAACTAATAGTCGTCAATAGGAAAATATATTGCTACAGTCCCTTAAGAGGGTCTAATAATAAGTGGATGAGAATTTAGAATCATCCATAGGGGAGGAAGGACACAACTCACAAGATGATATGCATGCTTCATATCTACTTAGTAGTTATGAATGGAATAAATATTTTATTAAAGTTTTCCTTCTATGGGAACTTTATCCTTCCCATGGATATTTTATATGGTGAGACATTACAATATGGGTAGTTTTTATATGGTGAGACGTCACATGCCCTTGGGGTACCTTTTCTTATAGATTCCTCCCATTCGATCTATGCAATGCCCCTGCCAATTTTCAAAGGGAAGTTTTGAGCATTTTTACTGAGCTTGTTCATGACTATGTGGAGATCTACATGGATGACTCCACTCCCTATGGGTGTGACTTCTTGGAGGCTCTCTCTAATTTGGGTAAAGTCCTAAGAAAATGCATTCAAATGAACCTCTCACGGAGTCCTGATAAATGTGAATTCTTAATGAATGCAGGGATTATCCTTGGCCATTCAATATCTTAGGAAAGGATACAAGTGGACCCAAATAAGATTGCCATCAACAAAAGGGTCCCACCCCTAAAAATAGAGGTATATTAGGAGTTTCTTGGGCTTAGCTGCCTATTATATGAGGTTTATCAAAGATTTTAGTAAAGTGGCTTCACCATTGTTTGGATTGTTGACCAAAGACTTAGAATTGTTTGACAGGTAGCTACCAAGAGCCCCTTGAGATATTAAAAGAGAAATTGACCACTGCACCCATACTTCGAGGTCCCAATTGGGCTCTGCCTTTTCATATCCATACTGATTCATCAGACAAAGTTGTGGGGGTAGCATTGGGGCAATTAGATGATAAGTTACCCTTTGCCATTTATTTCATTAGTAAAAATATGTCTAAGGCTAAATTGAACTACAATGTCACTGAAAAAGAACTCTTAGCTATTGTTCACTCCTTAACCAAATGCAGGCACTACATCATTGGATACCAAAATTTTGTGCATACTGACCATGAAACTATTAAATATTTGATGAATAAGCCTGATGTGAATGCTAGGATCATTACATGGTTTTTATTGTTACAACAATTTGATTTGACTATCATTGGAAAGCTGGGAAAAGAAAATGTAGTTGTAGATTTTTTTTCTAGACTTACTTAATTGCCTGTAGGTGATGAAGGGATGGTCAATGATCAACTTCCAAATGAGCACCTATTTTCTATTTCAGTGTTATTTCCCTGGTTTTCTGACATAGCCAACTATCTGGTTGCTGGGAGATTTCCTCCAAATATGTCATCTAGGGAGAAGAGCATAATTGTAAGGAAAAGTCCCCCTTTCACTTGGGTTGTGGAAAATATTTTCAAACTGAGACTAGATCATATTTTAAGGAGATGTATCAGGGAAGAGGAGGTCTTTGAAATCTTATCACCCTGCCACAATGGGCCCTATGGGGGTCATTTTTATGCCAAGAGAACAACTTTCAAAGCTTTAGAAGTTGGCTACTATTATCCCACTCGCCATCAAGATGGAAGAAGATATACCAATAGATGTAATCAGTGCCAGAGGATGGGGAAACCCCCACCTAGGGATGAGATACCTCTACAACCTTAAGTGGTCTTAGATCCATTTGACAAGTGGGGCGTGGATTTCATTGGGCCAATTGATCCACCATCAGGGTAGAAAAAAGTACATCCTTGTGTGCATTGACTACATGACAAAGTGGGCTGAGACAAAGGCTATCAAACAAATAACAAAGGAGAAAGTGGTTGAGTTCTTAAGGGAAAATATTTTCTACAAGTTTTGGTATCCAAGGGAGATAGTCACTGATTAGGGGGCTTAATTTGCATCACATTTGATTGGGAATTTCCAGAGGCAACATAACATCAAACAAAGAACATCTACTACCTACCACCCTCAAGAAAATGGGCAAGTAGAGGTTAAAAATAGGACATTGTAGAACATCCTCACCGAGGTTGTGAGCAACAACAGGAATGATTGGGCCGAAAGATTAGTGGAGGTCACTTGGGTCTATAACACCACTTGGAAGACAACTACTAGGTTCACTCCATGTGATTTAGTTTATGGGAAGAAAGCTCTAATTTCCATTGAGTTTGAATATAACACTTTGAGAATGGTGACCCAATTGGATTTAGATGTCACCAAAGCACAATAAGAAAGGAGACTCCAATTGAATGGCTTGGATGAGTTTAGAATGCAGGCCCTCCTCTACACATAAGTTATAAAATTTCAAAGGAAGGTCTGGCATGATAAGCATATCATGGAAAAGGTTTTTCAAGAAGGGGATTAGGCCTTATTATATGATTCTAGGTTCAGATATTTTAAAGAAAGAATGATGACAATATGGTTAGGCCGATACTTGGTAGAAAAATGTAATGACAGTGGAGCTGTCCAAATCAGAACCATTGATGAGGAATAGATCCCCTTTCTTGTCAATGGTTATAGGCTAAATTTATATAGGAAACCAATGTCTAAGGCAGAATTCATTAGTACCATCAGCAAAAAAGTCAATGTGATTGGGAGTGTCATAACTTCTAGTCCTCAACACTTTTAGATATTTTTTTGAAAAATAAAAAATAAATGCCTAGATGAAAACATCTACGAGGAATCCAATGCCAACTCTTGGGTTGAAAACCTCTTTGAGGCAGCCTAGGGGCAAAAAAAGAGAGAAAAAAATAATAAAGATCCCTAGGTGAAAATATTTCTTGAGGCACCTAGGGAAAGCTTGTAGGTTGAAAACCTCCTATGAGGTAGCCTGTGTGTCTCAAGAAAAAATAATAAACAAAAAAAAACAAAAAGAAAAGAGAAAGCATAAGGAAAGAAGTTTACAATGTCTGCTAACTTTGTTTTCCATTTTGTTGGATTATACACAGCGACATATTTCATGGCTACAAGTCCAAAATTCTTAAGATTTATTTCATTCTTCCATCCATCCATTTCCTGTCGATCATATCCAGTCATGTGATCACCTCTCTCCACCATACAAGTAGCCTGAAATTCAAGTTTCACCTCCTCTTTAGACTCCTACATGAAGGATCTGTAGTTGCTACAGGAAGGTTCTGTAGTGCTACAAGAGTGTTTTGAAAAGCTACAAGAGGGATATTTGAGGACAAGGGTAACCCAAAAAGGACCTTATGAATCTAAAAATGATGAAGAAGGTTCCCCCATTATTTTCCATCATCCATCCATCACTTATCCATCTCATTTCACAAAAAAATTCACTCAAATCGTCCACTTTGTCCTACCCATTTTTTTAAACACAGAAGCCATAATCTTCATTTATACAAGTCTATATTGATCCTGCATGATCTTAGTATTGTCCTCAAGACTTGTTACAATTTCTCTCATCACCCCCATGAAAATTGGAGACCCTAGAATAAAAGGAAAATACTGCTACAAGAAGGAAAACCTCCTCTTGTAGCAGCCTGTGCATACATGACAGAGAGCATTGATCTTGTTTTTTCTCATCATGGGGTTGGATGATGGAAGCTTATGAGAAAACTTTGAGGAGTCATCCTAGGAGGACTTTATAGCAGCAACAACAACAACATAAATATCAACAAGGTAACTGCACACACACAAAAAACACAACAGTCAAAGTATCATGAGGAGAAATGAAAATTACATAGGAAATAAGTCAGCAAGTCAACTTCGTTGATGCCAATGATATCATCCAACTCCATCATGCAACTCCTTGTAGTAATTCGATCATGAGGTAGGCACAAGTATGGCAAACACTTACCTCCTCCTTATGTATGAATAACAAAAATGTATGAATGTCGAGAGAGGTTCCTTTAATAAGATGGAGGTGGTCAACTAACTTGGCCATGCTCAATTAGTGAACTGAATGTTATAGTGAGCACTCATGCAACATGGAGATATCACATCAGCCATGTTGGGATAAAAAATAATGGGTGGTTATTGTGAGGGAAGGAGAAATAATTACTCAGAGTGGTGACAATGGTCCAAAAGAGGAAACCTAGTGTGATACCAGGTCACCACAATGCTCCAAGCCTCAACTCAAAAATTTCATATTATGTACTCGGGGCCAATTTCTTTTGCATACCCACTCATTTAAAAAAAAATAAGGAAAGGACAAGCTTGGTGTGCCATTGAGGAGTTTCGAACCCCGTTCTGCAATTACAATAGGAAGGAGGTATAGGCAGGCTTGCAATTGCTATAGGAGGGTTGAGAGACTGTTACATGAAGCTTGAGAAAGTTAAAAAGGGCCACATAGGGTCGAGTTGATTTCCAATTTACCATTTTCATCCTAGAATAATTGAAAAGAAGCAAGTATCACCATCTCCCTCATCCATCCATTGAATTTCATGCAAATTCTACTCAATTATACAGACAATGACAGTCTAATTGTGTAACTAAAAGGTCTCTTTGAGAAGTATAGTGATAGAAACATAGGAAATTGTCATTAACATGGAGTCTTTGACTCACTACTTCCACTTAATAAGAATCTCTTCCTGACCCAATTAAGAACGTAAAGAATATATAGGAGGGATCCACCAGTGTCACTTGCCAAAAATAATTTCTTCACTACTAATGAAAATCCTATTGAGGAAGAAACCGGAGTTAGGAGGGAAATCCTACCTTATCCTTGCGATGAGGTGTCCTAACATATTTTGAAGTACATATCCCGTGAGGGAAGAATGAGTGTGGTATATGCTTACCATTTTAGATTACTTCATGAACTTAGGTTCAAGGCAGAATTACCTCTTGCTAAAAAACTTAGTGTGCCATACTTCCTCTTGTAGTTCATCAAGGAAATGAGTCAAAAAATAAGAGAGGGGAAACATCAATACCTAGGTCACCATGGCCTTATTAAAATGATAGTGGTGAATGCCTTGAAGAATTTGAGAATCCCCGTCCTTTGGTCCAAATTCATAGAAATGGATAGAGAAAATTTCATAGAGACACAAAACCTCACACCAGACGAGACCCCAACCTCTAGTGTTGGAGGAAGAGAGGGAAAAAAAAATGGAGAAGAAAAAGGGGAAAGGATAGAAGAGGAAGATGTAGTAGAGTCAGAAGAAAAAGAAAGAGATACATAAGTAGAAAGGACAGTAGAAGAAGAAAAGATGAAAACAAAGGAAGAAAAAGAAATAGAGGTAGAGGTATGAGAAGACAAAGATGAAAAATAAGAGGGGAAAAAACAAGGAAAAGAGACATTAAGTCCTAAGGGGAATACTAAGCCCAGAGAAATAGAGATACCCCAAAAGAAAACAAGTTTGTCCACAGGAACCCTTGAATATGAGGTAGCTTCAACTTTAGCTACCTTAAGCATCCCAATAAAACCACAAAGGAAGAGGAAAAGGAAAACTCCCCTCTATTTTAATACCAGAAAAAGCATCAGGATCAAGCAACGGATGTCATAAATTCCCACAAAGGTCCCCATCACAATTGATGAGACCCCAAGAAAGAAAGAGGAGGTAGGACCCACTGAAGGAAAAATTGAAGAGGTCACCTCTCCAAAACCCAAAACAAAGACTCCTATAGCATATGTAAGGAGGCCTACCACTAGATCAACCACCTTCAAACAACCCAAAACACCAAAAAACCTCCAACAAGAAGAAAAAGGGAAGCTACAGAAGGGACAATGTAAGATATAGAGGGACAAAGTATGCAACCGAAGGGACAAAGGATGCTACAGGAGGAGCAGAATGTGCTACTAGAAGAGAAGAATGTGCTACTAGAAAGGTAGAATGTGACACAATAGCTACAGGAGGCAACAACCTCCCCAAGAACATTTGAGAAGGACTTCCTAGAGCTCCAAGAGCCTAGTCCACAACCTAGCCTGAGCTCCTACTACAAATTCATTAAAGGAGGGAGGATTATTCCCCAAAAATTTGCAGTCCCACTTCTTTATGAGCTAGAAATAGAAAGAGGAAGAACCCACAGGTGGATGAAAATTGATAAATCTAAGAAGGTAGAGGATGTGGGCCTCATGGAAGAAAAGGTCCTTGAAATGAGCAAAGAATTGAGTGAGTTGAGAATGAGAGAATCTATAATGAAGTAGCAGCTACAGGAATAAAATATGAGGCTGAAAGAGAAGCTACAGGAGAAAGAAACACAACTTGCCACCATGGCAATCCTCTCCATGGAGGCACTACTTTGAAGACAACCATAAAATTCTTATGCCATCTTTCTCAAAGAACAATGGTTGAAATTCCAAATCAGAACCTTAGCACAACATGGATATATGCCCATTCATGATTACAAATAGTTCATTGAATTTTGAAACCAAGCTAACATGGAGAACAAAGAAAAATTGGCTGAATTTTACATACACAACCTCACACTGACATAATGAATTTTTTGGTTCCCAATGCAAGATTGGGGGATACACAGGTGATGGCCTTAGCATTCTGGATGAATCATGAGAAAGAAAAAGTTGAGGAAGTGAAATGATTAATTGCAAAGGAAGAAAAGGAACCACTACATATCAGGGTAGAGCTAGTGAGCCCAATAGTTTTCATTAGCAATCATGGAATCATCTCCAATAATGTTGATTTAGCACCTAAATAAATTTCCAACTAGGAAAAATCCATCCTAGATTTTGAAGATACATTCAGGTTATTGGGAACAAAAAGGCTGCAATCTTGCCAGAGGAGATGGCATGCATTAGACCACAACCTCCAGATCAAAGAATATTTCTCTCCTGAAAGGCTAAGGAATGCCTTGGAGAGAACACCCTTATAAATAAGGACCATGCAAATGTTGAAGGTAAAATGGATAGGACTCAAGCTTATTCCACCCTTTCTGCTAAGCCTACAAGAAGGAAGAAATGAAGCAGAAGAGTAGAAGGAGTGGGAAAAAATAGAGAAGAATGCAAGTTTCTATCCCCAAGAGGGAAAACCATCTGAGGAGCCTTGGGATGTCAAGGAGGCCATGAGGGTTGTGAAAGAAATACACATGGATGTCTGAGTTGCTCGGAGGATGAGAAACACTTTCAGTGGGGGATGATGATGAGGCTCATCAATAGGTACATTATGAGGGTCATAATGCCATCCTCCAGACTTAGAACTATCTCTTTCTCACACTTATTTACATATTTTGTTATATTATTCTTAGTGAGAAGGATATAAGATGTTTTTCATGTCATGTGGCATAATATTATTTAATAGCAGGAAATGGAGCAATTTTTGAGATGATTTTGATGTAGGGGCTCAAACTAGACAATAAGGAGAGAATCTAGGGGTTTTTCGACCTCCTTAAATCCCATAATAAGCCCAAGATCACAATACCCTCTCCCATCATCTCATGGTCATTGGCAGCCAAGCAAGAACGAGGTCATTGACAGCTAAGCAAGTGCAAGTAATGAGGAACAAGATCCACCATTCTCGATTTGTAGGAGATAAATATTCCTATTTTCTTGGGAGGTTCTAGTAGCTACCCTCTTGTATAAATAATCATGAAGAAGAGCTCATTAGGATTTGAGTTTTGTTTTCATCTAGGTAGATATTGAGCTCAAGTACTTTGCATTGTTATTTTTTACTATTATGTGATGTATTAGACATTAATTCAATGATAATGTGAAGTTGCTTATTGATTAATCACTGAGTTAGTTCCAGAGGGTTGAGGCTCTTGGGTTTGGGCTCAACCCCAACGGCTTAGTTCTCTCTTGTGTATTTGTATCTCTTTTAGTTTCATATTACTTCTTAGTTTCTTGCATTCCAGTAGAGAACAACTCATCAAAATATGTGATTGCAACCTCTAACTCATCTCTTTCATGGGAGCATGAATAAAAGGATTTACAACCACAGTCCAAAAGCATTATTTTTATGATTTATTGGAAGAATGGTTTTGTTAGTAATATTACTTTTCATGTTCTTGTTGTAGCTTAGGAGTTGGTTTATTTATTAGACCAAAGTTTTGGCATAGATTAGATAACATTTAAATTCAACTCATCTTTTCCACTACTAGTTGTTTCATTTTGTCAATGATAAATGGGTATATGCATGTGATGATTATAGGGATGTTTGGATTTGTAGGAAAGGGAAATTTCAATAGCTCCATCTTATACTTCCTCACCTTCTCTTGTGAACCCCAAATTTTTTCCTAAAATTCTGGTCATGAGATCATTTTCCTAGGGCCACTGAGAGGATCCCTTCTAGTGAAAAACATGCCTTCCAAAGGCTCTGATCTTGGCTAGGGGATTTAGCCACCCTTCACTTATTTACCTTAGCCTACATCCACCTCCCCATGCAATTAAACCATCATTTCCACCTTGTTAACCTTCTTGGCATCCCTCTTGTAGCATTACAGGCCTTCCTATAGCAATACAAGGCACGTGTAGTAGCTTGTCTCTTCACCAATTTTGATCCTTTCTAAAATTTGGACTTGGATTAAAAGGATGTTGACCCCCAGCGGTGACTTCATGATTAAGGGAAGCTCTTAGGCCACTCCAAACCCTCCTTTTCCTTCACTACAAAAAATAGAATAGTGATTAGTTTCCTTATCACAGATTTGGCACAAATAGAACATTGATTTACATGCAAGTATGAGATAGTTAGATGGTACACAAAAATTTGGATTATGGTTTTGTAGGTTAACTTATTTTTTGAAAATAGATTTGATAACTAGATGGATGATTGCAAGATAATGTAGTTTCCTTTTTGCAAGTAATTTAGCTCTTGCCTTTACATGAATTGTTTCTATAGCATTTGCAAGTGAAATTCAATAGCATTCTCCTTTTCATAGTTAGAGATAGATTCTAAAATTGAACCATCATTAGGTAAATTTCATTCTAATTCAGTAGGGGGAATAGTCTTGGAGTAATATTGATCAGATGTCCTAATTGAGGGTGACATGAGTAGAATTCCATCTGCTCTTCATATAGCACTATCACCTCAAAGTTTGTACAAACCCCAGATTGATAAATAGAGTTGAGGAGACCTTGGGAGTTGCAGCACTCTTGGTGCAATACCAGGGCTCAACACTCATCTTCATTGTATCTTACCCAATAACCTCCCCGCCAATCTTTGATGTGGGGAAGAGATTTTATGAGTGTGAAGGAAATAGTTTCATTGTCATTTTTTTTTATTGGATAGAGTAATAAATCTCTAATAGACTTAAACATTTCTCCAAAGGATTTTCGTCTATCTAACCTTCAAATAAATGGATAAAATTTAAAATATCCCTTGAAGGGTTGTATACCTATGAAATTATCGCTTGTTGAAGTTGCTTTAACCATCCTTGGAAGTCATTAAAGGATCTAGGTGAAACTCTCTCTTATTTCATTCCTCCATTGTGTGAGTGATTGTTTAGGCAATAACTTGATATGATCTTCTGCTATGACATTTCTCTTTGATTTTTCTGTGGACATATGCTTGGGATAGTGAGAATGATCATTCACAATTAAAGCTAGTTTGAAATACAACTCTCTATACCATGACATCATTAGGAACATACATTGAGAAACAATAGGGAATGAATTGTTCTAATACTGTTTCTCTCGGTTGTACAAGGAATGAAATGAAAGGAAAGAAAGGAAACATAATACACACATACGAAAACATATATTAGAGAGAAAAATAATATACTAATAATCCAAATTCTATTAATGAATAAAATAGTAGAATATGAATTGGATAGAATAGCGTTAGCTTATTTATGTAGAAAGAGAGGGATGGAAGATATGCTCATTTTCCATAGCTATTACAATAGGCTAAAAGAATGGTCTTTTAACATGAAGAAATAACCCTAACACTACAAGGAAAAGACCTTCTAGTAGAGGTTTTTGTGGAAGCCCCTATAAAAATAGCCCAAATATCTGTTTTCAGCGAAGGTCAATAGTGGAGGTGGGCAGGTGGATGTTTTTGCAGATTCTTTTTGAAAGGTTCCTCTAAAATATACAAATGCACCAGTGCTTTACTATCCATATAAGTACAGTGCTGCAAATAACATGGTGCACTATCAAAAATTTGCTTTAATAAAATTAAAAAAACACTATGTGATACATAACATAACACACCTATGCTTGAATAGTCAATAGCACCAAAGCCCTTGCCATAGTAAAATGTTTGGGTGCATACTAGTAAGGAGCACCGCTATAATTTTAAATTTCAGAGAAATACTGTTATCACTGAAAACGTTTTCTAAAATTTTGGACAACCGGCATGGTTCCAAAGTTTTTGTGTTAGACATGGTCAAGTCATTTTTATGTTTCTTAACGTCTAAATCATAGAGTGGAGTCTTGTTCCCATTATCAAATAAGGTCAAAAATCTTGTTTTACTTATAATTGATTCCACATTATTTCAAAAGTGTCATGTGTTAAGGCTGTTCCAAAATTAAAATGTGCTACGAAATTGCCTAGGAGTTTTCGTAGAAAAAAACTCAGAAAACAAACTATATGTGCTATGAAATCAGGGATTCATAGTTAGGAGTTTTCGTAGCGCAAAACCCAGAATTTGCACTGGATGTGCTACGAAACTGTTGTAGCTGCCAGTTTTGTTTTTTGTGGATCTATTTCGAAAGGAAAAGGAGATTATTTTGGAAAGGGTGCTACTGCAGAAGTGTAAGAATATCACTTGAGAAGTTTTGAGCCCTAAGCAAGAGGTAAATTCAAGAAATGAAGACATATACACATACCAAACCTTGCGCTACGAAATCACTAAAGTAGCCTTTTTCAGCAGAAAAAATTGTTTTTAGTATTCAACTTCCAGGAGGCCTCTTGAGAAATTGAAAGCATATTTTCAAAACCTGAAAGATGTTTTTATTCCTAACATGCTGACATACAAAAAAATCTTTCAGTTTCTTCAAATTCATTATGATCTGGGAGAAATTGATGACTCAAATTGCGCTATGAAACTGCTGTAGGAGCAGTTTTTCAGAAATCACAATTTCCAGTTTACACCTGATATTCAAAGACAGTTTTTGGGCAGTAGGAAAGGTATTGCAAAAAACCAAGAGAGGTTTTTGTTCAACACAGAGTGGTCTACAAAATCCTCCTTCAGTTTTTCAAAATACATTTTTGATGATGAGAAAAAATCTTTGTCCCAACACCTATTTTTCAGCTAGAACAGAGCAGGGGACAATTTCCTAGTTTTTAGGGCAGATGAAGGAGAAGCTATTGGAGGCCAGCTGGGGGGTTATGGACATCACCAAGTTCGAAGTTAAGAAGGAGCAACTATCAAAAACCGAATTTATTTCAAAGTCAAGGTTTTTGCCAGCATAATAAAGAGTTACACTCCTAATTGTATTAGGTCTCTAGGACTGCTAGTTAACAGCTAGTTGTAATTAATAGTTGGTTTAAGGATCAGTAGGTGTCAGGTCAAGTGAAATTCGAATTCCCCTCATGCTGGAGGAAGGAATCCAGGCTTGTAATGAAACTCTACATATGGCAAGAGATGTAATGCACCAAGGGTTGGAAATTTTTGTGAAAAAACACTCATATTGTGTCATTGTAGAAGACTATGTTTTTATGAAATACAGAGTTTGGCTTTACTTCTCAGGATTCAGCAAGTGTTCAATGCTTTCTTGTTTATGATTGTCTCTCATTTCCTTATTTGCAGTAGTATGAATGTATGTTACTTAGAACTCATTTGCAATGCTCTAACTTCCTTCATGCATTTGTAGACTGTGTTTCATACATGTTCTTATGTGTTAATTGATATATTGGACTCTTGATGCCCTGACTTCCATGTTAAGCTAATATTGTTGTCATACTAAAAAATTTCTGACTCGATAAGCCCAATGGATGTTTATTGACTATGTTTCAACCATTCACACTCCTTCATTTGTTTTATAGAGTTAGCCATCTAATCTTTTACTAAAATCTTTAACCTAGTGAAAGAGCCCTCTCAGGTTGAGGAGGCTAAGCCTCAGCCATAAGTTGGTTTGAAATAGTTACTCAAGGTCTTCCTGATCAATAGCCTATCAGGGTTAGGTTTTGTGATAACAAATACGATGTTATTTTCCAACAAAGCCCTGATGTGGTATGATTAATAAAACACCTCGGACCATCCTCTTAAGAGCACCACTAGGTAGCTTTTAAATTTAAAAAAAAATGGCAGTGCTATAGTAAAAACACAACACTAGTGCAATACTAGTAGCGAAACAACCCAAGGCATCTGAAGAAAAGCACCATGATATTTTCTAATTAAAAAAAAAGAAGTTTTTTTGGATATAACTAACATCGGTGCTTTTGGAAAATACACCAGAAGAGGGTTAAACAAAAAAATCCATCCCGACCATAATTTTCATTTTTACAATCTACAGTGTGGGAGAGATTTGAAGCACAGGTTCCACTCTTGCCACATGCAAGTGCCCTAACGTCAATGCTACTCTTGCTCACCATCCTTCCATATCGTGCTCACTACTCACTGTTTCAGTTTTCAAATTTTCAAACTGCGTTAATTTCTTTTTCTCCATTACATGTCCACAATGCCTCCCTGACGACAAAATGTCCAAGTAATGTATATGTTTCTTTGCAATTTAAGTTTTTAGCAGATCAAGATTGTAAATTAGGCTAAATTTTCCACTTTTTTTCATTTTTTGTTTTCACCGCACAGTGCATTTGATATGTTTGGTTCCCACCGTTAGCGATGCACCCTGTAAATTTACAGGGTGCACCACATATTGGTGCGTGAAGATAATGCACCACCATTGTTGCGGTGTGTTTTGTAAACTAAAATGCACTAGGATTGATGTGACATATTATACATCGGTGTGTCACACTTGGTCATTTATATTTACCACACACACCACAAACTTAATATTTAAAAATAGAGCTATAGCTCAGTGCGTTCTATAACTTGAACATTCCATACTGGTGCGAAAAGGTTATTAGTGGGCACCGATGCACAAGTTTTTCACACTATTATAAAAGGTTAAAATTGTGAACCAATAGTGGTGTGTCATACTTATGTGTGCATTGTTAGTGGTGTGGTTTTACTTCAACATGCACCGACACCAGTTCATGACTGTGTTTTGTGCGCACCAATATTTTTTTATTTTTTTAATTGAAAGTTATGTTTTCATATTTATACATGCATGTTTCATTTACTTAAGATAATTTTATTTTATGTATGAGGCTCATGTATTTTATATGTTAATCATGTAGCAGAAATGTTAGCAGAGGGAGTAGCAACAAGAGTAGGAGCAGGAGCAGGAGCAGCAAGTGGACCCAAACAATATGGTCTAAACATGGTAGGCCATAGAGAGGGAGAGGAATTTTTACCCTTGCCCTATTATTGTTGTGACACCCTCCTCCCACATCTACCTAAGTAACCAGCCAATGGGGGTAAACATGTGAGAAAGAGTTACTATGATATTATTCAACTCCCTATGTGTCAGTTAAGGAAGTGGAACTGATAGAGCACAACAACACATACCTTCTAGACCCACTACCGAACCCCCATGAGCCATCCAACCTTCTAGGAAACTAGCCCCTGAGACAAACTAATGTTTTACCTCATTAACCCCCCAATCACTCCTATGAAATGAGCATGAGTGCAACTGGGACCCTCCATTCTATCCCACAACATGGCTATGCTTGCACCTACTGATATTCCCAAGTAGTTTTGTGCCTATGACTCTGACTTTTTTGTCACTATTTCAGGCCCAGGGCACAGGTCACTGCCCAAAACTCCTTGACACTTCCATAAATGAAAGATAATAGAAGAATAATGATACAAATGTAATTACTTGAACAAGGACTTAACTGGACCCCTACCAGCCATGGCAAGCATTTTTTCAAACATGTCACAAAGATACAATATACAAGTTTAAACAATAGATATAAGCATAGGGGTGTCATACTTATCTAAGAACCACTAAGAAGTGTTGATGCATCATCACAATAACTGCATTACCATCTATTATGCCATATATTCATTGTGCATTTAGTGATTAACCAAAACATGATGAGAGCCATACATTTTCACTGTCATAAAACTCATTCATAACCATGATATAACCAATAGAAATATCAAGGATATAATAGCCATATAAACCACATATAAATAAGTATATTTACCCATAAAATACCAAGGAGAAAGAGAGATCTTATTGATGATTGAATAGGATGACCAGGTATGGGACTTCCACGAACCACTCGACCGTAGACTAGGTTGAACCAAATCTTTCTTTTATTTAGTCACTCCCATGCCATATTCCATGCATGAATGTGGTATCTCATAAAACAAATCAATCAAAACCATCCAGAATTTCAGAGGTGAAACTACCTCAACCCTCAACCAATGATTCCATCTCATGGTCAGACATCACTAACCATCACCAGGTTGGACTCTACCCAAGATGTCCAGGGCTTTAGAGCATTTGTTCCAACCAAACCTTCTAGGACTAGTAACTCAACCCATAGCTGCCATTAAGCTTCCAAAGAGTTTGTTTGACTAGGGCTTCCAAGACTAGTAACTCAACCTTCCAAGGGCTTCTAGAGTGTTTGTCCAACCAAGGCTTTTAGGATGAGTAAGTCAACCCAAGTTGTTAGAGGGCTTCTAGAGTGTTTTTCCAACTAAACCTTCCAAGAACTATTAACTCAACCCACAACCAAAGGCATAAGAAAAAAAAACCAGTAAACAAAAGTAAAACCCACAACATCATGGCTATCTAGGAAATGGAAAGGCTAGGCAAAACAACTATCAATCCAAGCAATCCTCCACGCAAATTGCAAATTATAACCAAGAAACCACATGCATATGCCATGCATGCAAAAAATAGTGAGGAAAACATACATGCAACTTAGTACCTGGAAGAAAAACCCACTATAACTGATCATCCTGATATCCTCTTGTGCTTTCCTACTCTTCCTTTTCCTTCTTGCAACAAAACTCCAAGTATGCCACACTCCTCCAATAGTGATCCAATAAAACTATAAGTTTCCAAGAGTATGAGAGAGAGAGAATAGAAAGAGACCTCCAAAACTGAATAGACAAAAGTCTACGAACTGATCCTCAAAAGACTTTTTATTAATGAGGCCTCTATTTTCTTCATTTTCCATTATTTTCCTTTGTTTTCCTCCTTACATGCAACCTATGACATTTCACCTCCCTTTTCTCCTAATTTCCATTATTTTCATAAATAAAATGCAAACAATTTCCACTTTTCCTTTCCAAAGCCTTAGCCATTTCCTTTTCCAATTTCCTTAGCCATTAATTAATCACAAGTGATCCCCATCACTATATTTTTTCCCAACATTCATCTTGGAATACATTCCCATGACCAATTTCTTATTTTAACTTTATTAATTTTTACATGGATTTTTGAATAGAATTATTACAACTGCAGTGACTCGAGCGCTCTTGAGGAATGTAGGCCTCCTCAAGTACTATGAGGAGGCTACATCCATGAAGGAAGACTCTGTCTTTTTAGCACATATAAACTGCTGATGGAATTTGCGGGAGAAAGATTTTTGTGTCAGTCCTAGGGTATGGTATAGGCTCACCGAGGTGGACATATACTTTATCATTGGCCTATCTAGGAGAGGGGAGGATTTTCCCCAGTTCCCTGATGTTCCCCATGGGGTTGCAGCTAAGAGTTAGCTTGTGTACACTCTGAGATATGTCAAGCCGCATGCGGTCCATCCATCAGCTTTTTAGGTTAGTGATGGACAACTACGAATTTCTTCTTTTGCTGCAAAGGAGGTTAGGTGCCTCTTGTTATTAGTCACCATCATTGCACACTCTAGTACTAATGGGAAACACATTAGTTGCCCTATTTTGTGATATGTTGATTCTTTGATTGTGGTTCCACGTTGCATCAGATTGACTACCATTTTTTTGAGGAATTTTTGCATGGATTTAGATAGATGTTGTACATTGAGACATGAGAGGGAGACCTTCCCTTTTGCTTCCGATCTTTTTTGTTTATTTTTTGAGAGGATTCCAGAGATGATGCCTACATTTTTCTATCGCCATCCTAGGATAATCACTAAGGTCTTGTTGCACATGTGGGCGAAGATGTTTCCCAAGAGGGGTCCACCAAATTTTCTGACCAAGATTTCTCATGAGGCACTAACACTACTAGCCAGTGAGGATGACTATGCATTTGTCACGTTGGCATTTTTGTATGCGGGGATTGATTGGAGAGGGTATCCAAACATCTTATTAACAAATGTTGTGCCTCCATATGATAGCGGTAATATTATTTTTTTCTTTAAATTAATCAACAAGTTTCATTTCCTTGTTTTAATGAATTAGAATAGAATTGATTATAGAACATTATTTAACTTGTTTTATTAAATTGTTTAATGAAATTGTCTAATTATTTATCTGTATTATATATTTTGTAGATATCGAGACATTCGATGAGACTGTGCCTCCTCCCCCACCGAATGTTGGAGGAGATGAGGAGATGGGTGAGTCCCAAGAGGGTGAGGGACATCTGTTGAAAATAGCAACAAGAAATGATAAAAATAGAAATGCTAAAAATAAAATTGCTATAAATAGCATTTCAGGATATACAACTCTGTTGAAAATAGCAAGAAGAAATTCTAAAAATAGAAATGCTAAAAATAACATTGCTATAAATAAAATTTCAAGATATACTCCAACTCTGTTAGAAATAGCAAAAAAATAGAAATGCTAAAAATAGTAGTGCTATAAATAGCATTTCGGGATATATTCCAATTATGATTTGTCCTTGAATCAAAATTGAGAATTAAAATTCGAACTTAGTCTCACTAGTTGTTTGAAAAATAATTAATTAATTCATCTTGAGTTAATTAGTTGGAGAAATTCAAACATAAAGTCTTTATGAAGACCAGCAATAGTTATCCCTTTGATTGAGGAAGTTATCACTTAATTAAGGAGATAAGGATGAGTTTTATTTGAGTTGTAATTAGTTAGCTCAGTTAACTGAGTTAAGTCCAGTTAGATTAGTTCCAAACAGTTTTTGGAACTGATTGTGAGTTTAGTTAGTTAATGCATGCATGCATGCAACTAGTGTTCTCTAGATCACCAAATATTCTCTCATAAATTACCAATGCATGCTAGTTCAGACAGAGACCTAGTTGAGATTAAAGGAAGGGACAATGTACTATCAGTTGGAGCAATTTTCCTATATAGGAAACTCATCCATGTAGAAGGAATTCAATCCTTTAGGATTTCGTAGTTATTTTAGAGGTTAGTGTTGTGTGTGAGGTGAGAATCATAGAGGTTGCAGCTAGAGGACCCAAGAGAAATTGCGCAAGGAAATAGAAGGCTTGGAGGACTGAAAGAAGGCATATGTGTCGTCTATTCTATCTATGAGCAGCTGGGAGGATTGTATTGAGAGGTGGATAGCTTGAGAGCTAAATCTTTGTGTAATCCTGAGATATTTCCACTTGTATGATAATACAGATAGCGGGGTTTTTAGCTGAGGCTTTCCCCAGAGTATTCTTTTGTGTTTCATGTGTGATTAAATCTTCTTCTCTATTATATGCATTCTAGTTGATGTTGCTCAAAATCGATTAAGCTTCCGCAAGTTTGATTGTAGAAGTAGATTAAGTATTTTTCTTTAGTACATTGCATAATCAGTTTAATCTACAGTGAGAATTTCTACATGGTATCAGAGCAAAGGTGATCAAAGTGGAGAACAATATACAAAGAAGTTCGAAGTTCAAAGTTTGAAGTTCTTAATTGTAGGTACAAAATCAATTTCTTATCACATCTCAAATTTCACCAATGGTGTTCAATGGATTGAGACTCGAGTATGCCCTGGATGGCAGCTTGAATTACATAGCCTGGAAGGATCGCATGGAAGCGGTATTAGAAGATAATGGTTTGAAGGACTTCAATGATCAAAAAGTCCCCAAGCCAGCAGCAACTAATGCCCAAGAATTGGCGGAATGGAAGAAATGTGTGGCGAGAGCGAGGAGGATTCTTCTGGAGGGAGTTTGAGATCATATTGTCTCAAGTCTCCATGGGAAGGAGACTTTGTTTTCAATGTGGAAGACATTGAAGGATCTATATCAGAACAATAGTGACTAGAGGAAGCTGGCGCAAAAAGATAAGCTTCAAAAAATCAAGTGTGAAAAGGGTGACACGATCTCTACATATTTGAACAAGCTCACCACTTGCAGAGTTGAGCTTTGAAGTGTAGGAATCACGATAGCCGATGATGACATGGTGAGTCTTGCTCTCCTCGGTCTTCCTAAGAGCTAGCATAGCTACCAGGACTCAGTGAATGGAAGACAGAAACTGCCAGATTGGGAACAACTGTGGTCGGATATGATGCAGGAGGAGATCAGGAGGAGCACCAGAGATGGTTCTTCATCAAAGGATGATGAAGAAAATCATGCCTTAGCCAGTAAGGCAAGGAAAGGGAAGGAGAAGGATTCTCATTCCAAATCGAGTTCTTCTGATGGTGGGAAGAATATTGAAAAATCTAAAGTGAGATTCTTTAATTGTCATGAGGTGGGCCATTATGCAACTAATTGTCCATTGAAGAAATCTAGGAAGGGATCCTCGGAAGGATCTGATGGTGAGGCATTGGCCTCTCAGTTTGAATTGGATTTTACCCTCACCGCATGCATGGTTTCATTGATGATGGGTAGTGGTTGGTTTCTTGACAATGGAGCCTCATTCCACATGACCGATGATAAGAGATTGTTCAGTATCTTGGAGGAGAAAGACCTCCAGATGCACATAGAGATGGGCGATGATGGAAAGTACTGTGTTTTAGGTGAAGGTATGGTTGTGTTTCAGATGGAGCATGGAGCTCGCATCACCTTGACAGATGTGAAGTATGTGCCAGGACTGAAGAACTTGGTATCGATCACAATGGTGGAGGACAAAGGCTACGATGTTGTCTTCAGTAAGGGAAAGTTTTTCCTTAGACACATCACCATGAGACAAGTGAAACAGATTGGTTCACGGGTATAGAACCTGTATGCTATTGAGGTTCAAGATGCATGCAAGGCCTTAAGGAGCAAGGCAAATGTTAGAGACTTGGTGGTTGAGAGGGAGAGTACATTACCCCTCAACATGTAGTGCCAGAAGAAGTCTTAGACAATTATGGGGGAGCTACAATTGGTGAAGCAACTTTAGGAGGTTGTGGAGCATCCACAACTAGAGAAGCCAAGAGGAGATCGAGTGGAGGCATCCACTCATGTAGAGACCTCTAGTAGGGGGGAATTTCGAGCCAAGTGGATAGAGGGATCACATGCAGCCATACCTCTAGGTGTGAGGTAGGGCGATGTGAAGTGATAGTCTAAAGAAGGCTGAAATAGGGCAACATCCTTGAGGTACCCAACCTCTTTGATTAGACCTTACTACAGGAGCCCCGACGAGGAGTAGTAGGATTGGCTGAATGGGTAGAGACAGATGCGGATGGAGCGGCAGAGGGACATTCATCATCAAAGGGTGTTTCTAGCCCAACAGGGAGGTCAGTTGGGAGATCAGTTACTTACTTCTTAGTAACTGAGTTGCAGTGTAGCAGTGGGTAGCACGATGCAACATGATGAGAGGAGGTGCAGTGTAGATGCATGCTGGGAGATAGGACCAGCAACAACACAGATGTAGTAGGAGGAATCGGTGTGATTGATGTAGTCAAAGATCAAAGTGATAGAGGCTAGAGTAGTCAGATACTGAAGAGAACAAAGGTGCAGAGTTTTCAGTTGACAGAGGAAATAGCAGTGAGAGACTTTGATGACAGAGTCATCATTCTGATTCAGGTTGGATAATTTTTTTGTTTCTGAGTTGCTTCAGCAACAACACTAGTGATAAGTGTTGCATGCAGAACATTCCAAAGGTTCAGGATCGGGATCGAGTTGAGTTCCTTTCTTGTTGAGAGGGAGTGTTGAAAATAGCAACAAGAAATGATAAAAATAGAAATGCTAAAAATAGCATTTCAAGATATACTCCAACTTTGTTGAAAATAGGAACAAGAAATGTTAAAAATAGAAATTCTAAAAATAGCATTGCTATAAATAGAATTTCAGGATATACTCCAACTCTATTATAAATAGTAAAAAAGTAGAAATGCTAAAAATAGCAGTGCTATAAATAGCATTTCAGGATATATTCCAATTTTGATTTGTCCTTGAATAAAAATTGAGAATAAAATTTTGAATTTAGTCTCACTCACTGCTTGAAAAATAATTAATTAATTCATCTTGAGTTAATTAGTTGGAGAAATTTAAACATGAAGTCTTTGTGAAGACATGCAATAGTTATCCCTTTGATTGAGGAAGTTATCCCTTAATTCAGGAGATAAGGATGAGTTGTATTTGAGTTGTAATTATTTAGCTCAATTAACTGAGTTAAATCCAGTTAGATTAGTTCTAAATAGTTTGTGGAATTGATTGTGAGTTCGGTTAGTTAATGCATGCATGCATGCAACTAGTGTTCTCCAGATAACTAAATATTCTCTCATAAATAACCAATGCATGTTAGTTCAGATAGAGACCCAGTTGAGATTAAAGGAAGGGACAATGTACTATCAGTTGGGGAAATTTTCCTATAAAGGAAACTCATCCATGCAGAAGGAATTCACTCCTTCAGGATTGCGCAGTTATTTCAGAGGTCAGTGTTGTGTGTGAGGTGAGAATCACACAGGTTGCAGCTGGAGGACCTAGGAGAAACTGCGCAAGGAAATAGGAGGCTTGGAGGACTGAAGGAAGGCATATGTGTTGTCTATTCTGTCTATGATCAGCAAGGAGGGATTGTGCTAAGAGGTGGAGAGCTTGAGAGCTAAAGCTTTGTGTAATCCTGAGATATTTCCACTTGTATGATAATACAAATAGCGGGTTTTTTAGTTGAGGCCTTCCCCAGAGTATTCTTCTATGTTTCATGTGTGATTGAATCTTCTTCTCTGTTATATGTGTTTTGGTTGATCTTGCTCAAAATCGATTAAGCTTCTACAGGTTTGATTGTAGAAGTAGATTAAGTATTTTTCTTTAGTACATTGCATAATCAGTTTAATCTACAGTGAGAATTTCTACATGGTATCAGAGCTAGCTGATCTATAGAGAAATTTCTACAACATCCTCAAGGGGGCATGGGTGTCCAAGGCTGTAGGCCTAGTCTATGAGTTTAAATGGACTACTGTGACAGATTGGCCAAAGTTTTGTTTGATGTGGGAGCCCTCCCTGTGAGGCCTCGATATGTCACATGGATCATAGTTTCATGGGTCTGCATAGGGACTGTCCGCGGGAGATGACATCTCTTATGCAATATATAATCAGAGCTAGTAGGGTACTGATAGTGAGGACGGATGTAGGCCAACATCATGCAACAGAAGATACATCAGATGAGGGTGGTGATGATGATGATCAAGGTGATGATCATGATCATGATGATGAGGGTGCTGATCATGATGCTTTTGGTAGTACCACCCATCAAATCATGGCCATTAGGTTGTTAGTGATCCATATGGAAATACACCTCCTCAGTTACCTGATGAAGAGATACCAGAGCTAGAGGATGTGCCTCATGTTTCTCATGATATAGCAGACCAACGAACTCCTCCTCCACCTCAGAGTTCACTAGCCTGCGTTGAGGGTGCAAACGTAGTTGACCATCCATTGTCTTCTACTCATGTAGACCAAGCACCTTCTTCTCCACCCCCGTTGAGTTCGATAGGTGTTTATCATGTAGTAGTTGACCATCCATCGTCTTTTATTGTAGACAAGGTTGGCACTAAGTCTGTTTTGTCAGGGATTTGGTTGCACTTATTTGACTTGTTTGTGTGTGTGTGTGTGTGTATATATATATGGTGCAAAATTTTGTTCATGTTTATGTACTTAATTTATATGTTGTTGTTGATGTGTATATTGTTAGGTCATGTTAGATATGTTCATTTAATGTTCTTGCAGATAGATGTGTATGTAATAGCAGTTATTTGACATGAGATTTATATTAATTTGAGGATGTGTGTGCTCATGATGTTAGATTAGAATGTTTTTTTTTTTGTTAGATGTGATCATAATGATGATGTCTGTTAGATTATTAGATTTGTGTGCTAGGTAATGACATTTGTATGTGCTAGATCTTAGTTGAAGTTTATGATTGTTAGATGGTTATCATCATGACGTTTATTTTTGTAAAATAATATTTATTATAGATTATGTATTGGTGAAATTATATGAAACTTTTATATATGAAATTGCATGCAAAATGAATTTAAAAAATGCAAAGATATTTTTATAAATTATAATGTTTAGTATGGTTGAAACTATGATTGTAAAATTAGGCCGATATGGATTTAGGCTAGTATTATATATATGTAGTTGACATTGAAATATTTTAATTATAATTCACATTCTCCACATTAAAATGTTAAAATATGTGTCCTCAAAATATTTTCCTCTATGTATACATTTAATTATTTTTATTATTAATATTTTGTAAAATATTTCATATAAAATCCATGTTAAACATTGAAAAATTGATAAAAACTATTATACATTGAATTAGAAAGCAACTATTAATAGAATAACAATTATCTCAATCTTTCTCACTAAAATGAAAATATAAGAAAATTTTCAATTTAAATTACTTTCCTTCTCTCTATATAAAGTATCTATAAAAATTATGTTATTTAATATGAACATTAAAATATTTTACTTATGGTTGTCAATAAAATATTTTTTGTTATAAATGTATTTTTGTTTTAAATATCACCTCTAAATGGAACATAGAATGGATTGCACATAATGTGATATCAATAATACTATTTCTTGTCATGTGAAAATATTACATTTCTTCCTTGCAGTAAAAAGTAAATTATATTTTTTTACTCATTACATTTCTTCCTCATAATAAAAGCTAAATTATTTTTGTTACTTTTTGTTATTTTATATCTCTATATAAATTTATATAAGATTAAGGTGTAAATTGAATTATTGTAATTATGACTGACATTAATTTCTTTTGTTATTACTATTTTTAATTTGTTAATTTAAATTATTGTTTTACTATTTTTAAATGTAACATTACGTGATAACATCTCTCCCATAGTGAGCTATAGATTTAGCATAACTTAAAAAATTTAAATTTAATATAACTTAATTAATTTAGATTTAATATAACTTAAAAATTATATTTTTATAAAATTTAATTTATTGCTGAAGTTATGAGATTTTCAAGCAATGTAAATTTAATATTTATTGCAACTCTTACCAATTTAAATTATAATTTTCTCTCTCTAAAGATGAGGATAAATAAATATAACATGATAAAGATTCATGTGAAGTTACTTGTAGTTGTAGATTTCCTCTATTAGAAGTTCTCCGTTAAAGAGGCAAGTGAATTTTTTCCTAGTAATAAAGCTATAACAATTTGATGTTATTTTGGTTCTTTATTTTCTATTGTACTCGTGTAATTTAACTCTTTTTAATAATAAATATGAGTTAAATAATACATAAAATGATAATAAATTAGATATAATCTTTTGACTAATAATATATTTGATTATTTCTTAATGAGCAACTCAATTTTATTTATTTATTTTTTCCATATACTTATCACGACATAATCACTAAAATTCATGTTTTTCACATTTCTCCTAGCTAATATTACATCATGTTCACAATGATAAAGACATGTAATTTAAATAATTTAGCTATAAATACATAAAAAATAGATATTTATTTCACATAATCTAAATGGGAAGACAAAAATGCATCACCCGTCTATTTGAGAGTCAAACAAATGCCTCTTAATCTCCATCAAAAATCGTGTTTGATATGTTCCTATTTGAGAAGGGTTGTGACCTTGAATCATTATTATCATAGATAATGTACACAACTAGAAATACTTAGTTTTAAGTATTGTAAAAATGTTTCCATTGCAAAAGAAGGTGTAAAAATGTATGTGAATCTTACCAATTATATTATAAAATGTCAACATGATGAGTAAAAAAATAATATAATTAGCAAAATAATGACAACAAAAACATATAACAATAGTATAAATGATGAAAAAAAAGTACATATCACTCTCCATTCTCCATTGTCATCACCTGATTATCTTCCTCACTTGGCATGATAAGAATATTATTCTCAAAAATATGTTTTGATCTAGGGTCATGTCTTAATACGAACCACCAATCCCTATCCAACACATCTGGGTAAAAAGCCACTTGGTTGAAATGTTTTGGGAAAACATAGGGCTCCCTAGCTTCATGCCACATCTTTCTAGAGTAGATAGATATCAGCCCACTATCGTGAGCTTCCTTTACATTATTCAGATCAAAGGTGTCCCATCATTTCCACCAAAAAATAACACATTGGAATGAAGAGAAGTCCACTTGAATGATCTCTTGTATCTTTTTAATGTAACCTAATGTCCCATGCATTAGGTTTTTATCGTGGTGGCTAGCACGACTAGATTTGTCGAATTCGACTTACACTCCATAGTCTTGTGTCATGCATCCATCATCGACATCCTTCGTGTGAAAATGATTTCCATATGCCAATATAGATGGGAACAAATTCAATTATAAAAAGGTGAAAAAATCATAGTTTCATGTGTCTAATAACCCGAACATAATTAAAAATATATGTATGTTACAATTCAAAGGTGCAGTATGAAGTTAAAAATGTACAAAAAGAGAATATAATTACCAAGTTGTTGCATCCAATGCCTATGTTTAGTGCATCATGTTCAGTATGCAGGTAACGAACAAATGCACCATATTTCTCTCTGACTTGATCAAGAACCAAACTATTAAGGCGTGTCAGTGGCATGTTTTCTTTTAAATGATTAGGATAAGGCACACTTCTACCATTCAACCATTAGAATTATTTCCTATCACTATCCCATTTCCTCCTCTTCTCTTCGTACAATACGACCCACGTTGTGTCCCTGCCATAATGTAAAGAATGAATTTGTTGGTGGCTTCAATGTCTAAATTCGCTAATTATAAAATCAAACCAAAATATATATATTTAGTACATATGAGATGAAAATTTGTTTTAATATGAAGTTTAGTGTGGATAGTTACTGTGTATTAATTTGACAAATGATAAACCTACACTTACTCTTTATCATGCATCTCTTTCCATTCGTTTCTTGAATATCCCCTTCTCTTTTCTCTTCATCCCTTTCATCGTTTGAATCTTTCACACTTGGTGTGCTGTTGATCTACTTGATGTACTCACTGGCATAATAGAAATACTCATATGATATAAACCCCTTTTCCATAAACCCCTCAGGTTTTCCCTTTGTCAAACAAAAAATTTCAATTTCTTCATGTACCTCTCTAAGAACAACATCCAACGACAAGAAACAACCCCAACTAATTCAACCTCATCTACTAGGCGAATTAGAATAGGAACTTGCAAGTCCGTGAAACTCGTCGACAACTCCTTCTTAAAGATACAAACAATCTCAACTATCTCTTGATGCCACTGTGGAATACTAGACATGAATTTCCTTTAATGTGATCCAACACACAAATGAAAATAATTCAAATGTGGCACATCATAGATCTTGGGGGAAGTCATGGTTCACACACAAAACACGAGCAGAGGATAATGAAATTGCACATTAAATATTACCTTATAAAAAGATTAATTATAAATTATCCCATTACATAAAAATAATGATAATAATAAAATCATGTTTTTGACATACGTACTCTTAGAAGGTTCAAATGGACATGCAATTTAATCCCCGACAAATGATCTTCCACAATGAAGCAACGTCGTAGTGAAGACCCATATAAACAAGGCACCCTCACACTTATTATAAATTCATTTTCCAAAGAAACATCATCATTCCTTAAAATCCATGGGACATCACCTTCTTTGAAAGACCAAGAGGGACCAACCTCTCCTCTAGCTTTTTGTCTTGGCCAATGTTTCTGTTTAGTTTTTGAAGAAATAAGATCTTTCCTATTAGCTAATGTGTCACTTTATTTCAATGATATGTGCCTCCATAAGGAAGATGAAACATTTTAAATATATGCATGGGATATAGTAAGTAGGTAATCTTAAGATGCTCCCAATATGGGAGCACATAAAAGACAATTTCCTTTTCATCCCAACGGGAAATTTATCAACATAGGTGTCAAAGAATTATGGATCATCAAACATAGGCTCCCCATTTGAATCGAACATTTATGCAAACTCCTTCTCCTTTTCTCTCTCATATGATCCATTCAAGTGGTGTCATTATTGCAAGCCTTTGGGTTCTGTTTGGTTTACCATTGAAATCAAATGTTTCTCTTCTATAAGGGTGTTCTTCTGGGAGGAATACCCTGGAGAAGTCATACACTAGATTTCATAGGTGGTCAGACTACCTAGCCTTCAAAAAAGGTCAAACAAACTTTTACATCCATGATACCCTTTTGTTACAATACCTACGAAATTATTATATATCGGCTGGAAAATTAGTGACCATGAAGATTTGAAAAATTGCAGCAAATTAATTAATATGGGAAACAATATTGTTACTAAACATATGAATAAGAATGTAATTGATCAGAGCAAACTCCTAAGCCTGGATGATCATGTATGGTGTAAGCACATTTGTCATACAATGTAAAACTCCTCTCTATTGCAATGGGTCTTGATACATCGTACACATGTATCCCTTCCCATAATTCCTTCAATTCATCTACCAATGGTTGTAAGTAGACATCCATATTCTTCACTTGTATTCTACTAGGGATTATGACTGCAACCATAATATGTTCATTCTTCACAGACAACCATGGGGGGATATTGTTATTGATCACTTCTATAGTCCAATAGAATAGTTGGTATTTTGGAGGGAATATGGGTTAATGACATCCATGGCTATGCTGAGTCATAGACTTTGCACTTTATCCTTGAAGTTTTCAGGCCATGTATCATCTATATGATTAATGGCTGTTGAATCTATTGGGATTCACATAACTCCTTAATCATTTCTATGTGAGGTATGTCATCCCTGCAACATAGCTAATTCTTTGCAATGAAAGAGTCTTTGAATCCTTTGAATTATAGGGATGTGACGTTAATATCTTATGAGGAGGATCATGTGATTTACCTTTTTTTTTTTTTAATTATGGTACCTGTCATGCCCACATTTTGGGCATATCTCTTTGTCTGCATATTCTCCTTTATATAGAATACAATCATTCGAACATGCATTATATGATATGTACTCAACATGCAACATTTTCAATAGTTTCTTTTCCTCTTCGCAACTACCTGACAAGACATTATCACTCGGAAGAACCTTATCTTTGAATATCCTATAGTTGGTGGGGAATATAATTGTACAATGTCAATATTTAACATTCATAAAATCAACCATTTTTAAATTTGATTTTGTGACAAAATATAAGGAACTTGATCGATCATGAATGTCAATTCCTCAATATTGTTGAGAGACATGAATTTGACATGCCAAAATTTTCTTTCACGTTGTACAACAACATCATTGTCCCCAACTGAGTAGACTTTGACTTCTCTCCAAGTCCAAAGAGAGGGGTGGTGGAAGCAGATTTCAGGCTTTCGAATAAGGTATCAATGATATGAGCATCATCCCCTAGCCCATCGTTTTGAAATGCATCTAACAACATTACCTCCATGGTATTCGTATCTCGTAAGTAATCATCCATACCAACCTCCATTTGATTGCCTCTTACATTGCCAACTTGTGATGAGGAACTACTATTTCTATAGTCATTCCTAATTGGTGAATCTGTACGTAGTGGGAATTGAATTTGTGGTTGATTCAACCATTCTTTTTATGATTCCTCTCCGATTATTGATCTTAATGCAACCTTCTCTCGAGTTTAATTTGTAGTGGGGTGCTCCAGAAGATGGTAGGTGAGTTTCTCATCATCAGTAGAATCCTAATTTCAAAAAATATTGAACGTCATTAGTATAATATTAACGATATGTGTAAGGACGTCAGTGCAATTGGTTTGTCAAAATTACATTATACCAAACAATTTTAAAAAATATTGAATGTCATTAGTATAATATTAATGATATTAGTAAGGACATCAGTGCAATTGGTTTGTCAAAATTACATTATACCAAACAACTATTATCATTGTTGATCCAGGATTGTGGCTAGAAGATGTCATGTTCCAATTGGTAGGGTGAAGAGGCTATCCATTTTCATCTACCAACTTCTTGCGATATGCTACTCCTGATAAGAGATTCTTACATTTTTCAAAATAATATGGAGTAATATTTTCAGTATCTGCACTTGATTCTAAATCAGCTTCCTACAAATTTTGGATACATTTTTATTCAAATTGACATGGATTAAAAATAAATAAATTCAATTAGATAATCAAAATATAAATAAAATTTGAACTTACTGGAGATGGAAAGGGAGAACTTCGTGAAGGACTTTGATCAACAATATGGAACGAGATGGAATTTGAAGAATTGGCCATTTGCATATATTATTGAGATTTTGTCCTTGCATTTGAGAAAAATCAGAAATAAAAATTTTTGTGCATATTTAAAATTAATCTCGAGAACCATATAACCACAATCTGAATTTCAATATAGTTTTCAAACAAATTTTCAAGGATAAGGTGAATTTAAGAAGAAAATGTATACTATGAACTACCATAGTTCATGTGGATGCATCCTAAAGGATAATTGGAGATTAATATGACATTTTATGTGAAAATTAAATTTCAGATAGTTTTTAAACCATACTAGTGTGCTTATCACAGCAAAGTGCAATGATGCATTTAAATAATGACAATATCGATGTGTTTAAATAAAACCTGCACTAGTTTCTAACATTCCAAAAAATATGTTATCATATCGGTGCTCTTCTACAAAAACTCACCGATGAGTTTCAGAAAAAACAACACCACTAAGCATTTGTTTCACGATTTAAAAAAATAGAAATGAATTCAACCAACTCAGTGCTCTTATAACAATTAGAGAACTGATGCTTTTAAATAGAAACAACACCATTGTGTTAAAAAATTTAATTGCACCATTTTGGGATTTCAAAAATAATAAAAAATTGTATCATGTTGGTATGTTGAAACACTTTTCCGCTTAGGAAATATTGGTGCAGTTTTTTATAAATGCACTGGTGCACTTGACTAATGTTGGTATCTTGAAACACTTTTCCACTTAGGAAATATTGGTGTAGTTTTTTATAAATACATTGGTGCACTTGACTATTGAATGCACCAACGTGCAGAGAAATTGAAAAAAAAACACGTTTTTGTTTCTTTTTTAAAATTAAAAAATGAGTGGCAATCGATTTTTCTAACTCTAATTTCATAAAGTGTTTTAAGTAGTACAAAGTTATTCACCATTTTATAATTTTACCCAAAATTGCAAGTGAGTGATTTGTGAGATAGACATACCAGGAGCACTGTGCAACAACAAAATACTTTGGAGTAGCAAAACTATTGAGAAGATTAGAAACTAAAAGGTATGGTGATTCAATGAAAAAACTACATAATAAAGATTCTAAATTTTATTGTTTATTTTACTAATAAAAAATTTACAATTTCTGTTAGGGTTTAATTAAAAGAGAGATCATTTGTAAGAGAGACATATTGAAAGCACCGTGGAGCTGCAAAATATATTGGATCAATAGAAAGATCAGAAGTTGAAAGGTATGGTGGTTCACTCAAAACCCTAGATATAAAAAATCTTAATTTTTACTTTTAAATTATTTTACAATTTCTATTAGATTTATTCACAATTGAGAAAAATAAAAATAAAAATTAAAACCCCTATATAATAAAAAAATTACTATAGATTTTATTGGTAAAATTTTTTACAATCTATTTTCCTAATTAAATTTAATTAAAATTTAGACAAAAAACAAAAAAAAATCAATATTTACCTTAAACCCTTGCTTCTTCCGGCAAAATTTCACCTTAGGGTTTAACTTCCTCTACCACTTCACGATTAGGGTTTTTCAATTTAGGGATTTTAGATTTAATAGGTTTGCGTACTTACTATATATAGGGTGTTTGACAAGTAAAGTAGGGGAATCAACTATTGAATTAGATCCAAATCCTATCAACCGCCTCTTTTTTTTTTTAAACATATATATATTTCATGGTGCACCTTCTATAATATGACACACAGGTGCTCCCTGTGTAATACAACACACCGACATATTAGAACGCTCTTGATTATTTCTAGTCTATTAATCGTTGCTCCCGGTGTAATATAACACACCAGCGCGCCTCTTCCAAATAGCATCGTTAAATTTTTTCGGTGCATTTATCCTTACAAATCACACTGTAATAATTTAAAATTAATTTTCCATGATGGTGCGCCTAAACAATTAAATGCCATGTGTGTTTAATGTTCTAAACACACCAGTGTATTTATTTAGATAAACACACCGGTTACTAGAGCTTTTTTGGCTGAAAATTATTTGATTTATTTGTAAAATATATTTAATGACTTCTATATTGAATTTTACATGTTTTATATTAATAAAAAAAATGTCTTAGAAGGTCTCAAGTAACAAAAATAACGATCAGCACAATGATAGCACATCAAAAAAACAAAGAAGACAAGTTCTTTGTAAATTATTTACAAAATTAATATGTTTGGGATACATGTAAGTTTAACTAATATGTATTGGCTGATGGGTGTCATGTAGAGCTACAAAATGAACAAGGTTGATAAGATTATTTCTCATCTAAGTGCAAATGAACGTAAAATCCTGATAGAAAAATTGTAGAATGATGAAACGGGTGAATGAAAAATTACTATTCAATATGGGTTTTTCTTTTTTTTTCATTAAAATATACTTAATAATATTAGATAACAAGAGAAATATACAATAATATGTTATTGCATGATAGTTGATGTGATGAGAAAGGATGGATCTGAAGTCGCCAAAGGTTTCGATCTTGCGTCTCATGTGGGGTTTCGAATAAGGTCGGCCATTCGACTGTGATCCTCCTGGTTATCTTATAGCTGCACCCTTCTTTCCTCCATACGGATCAACGTCTACACCTGGGGGATCACACAATTTTATCACAGGTTGAGGCATCTGTCGGTATTTTGGTTTTCTGATGTAGGTTAACCATTTTCAGTCTACTGAGACGGATGAGGTGCTTGTCGATTACTCTGAAGACCCCTATGAGTCCATGCCCATTTGGATTGAGCCTCCAAATATCCAGATCGTTATGGCTCCACTGGTCGCTCAAGATCCACCGACACCTCTGGTTGTCACTTCTAGGGTTTCACTGGAACCTACCATAAAAATCCCTAAATCTCCTAATTTTGAATCCTTTTTGGCATCCTGTCATACATCCCTTGATTACCAGTGCTCCAAATCACCTAATGACCCCTACTACCTTCATAATCTGATTCCTGTCTCCCTCTCCATATTCTTTGCAGTTTCTGGAATCTTGTCTTGAACCTCCTCTCCCTAATGTCCCTTCGCTCGATCCTTTGATACATCATTCCTCAGTTGGACCTTCTGCATATTTCTCTGCTTGTGGGTCCTTTAGGGATTTTTATTTGGTGATGAACGAACGCCCTTTACCCTATGTTCCCCCTACCCTGCTCCTTAGGTCACTCCCCCCACCACACATCGGGTTGTTTGAAGGTGCCTCTGTCCCTCAACTGGATGACCAATGTGATGAAGCTAGGGTTAGTTACTCATCAGACTCCCCTTCTATCAATGCTGTAAATTCTGATGCAGGTTCACTAAAATGTAGAGGGAAGAAATTGAAGTGCATTAAGGTCAACAAAAAAGGGAGTTTTTTGATTCTCAGGGAAGGGCTATGGATAGACAAAGTCATCAACACTGCTGATAGGGTTTTGGTTGGCGGGTGTGTGGAAAAAATTACACCACTGCCCGATTAAGGAAATGGGTCTCTGAGATTTGGGGCTAGATTCTAGAGGTATTTACATCTATAGCAACTATGACATGTGTTTGGTTTCCCTTTCATTTTCACAGTCTGAAACATGCCTCATGGGTCCTCACAAAGTATTGGCATATAGAAATGGCACTAGTACTGCTCAGAAGGTGGAGTCCACTCTTTGATCAGGATCAAGAATTGTTAGGGGCAGGACCTATATGGGTTTGTTTACTTGGGTTGCCTCTCCACTTCTGGTTCACGGATATCTTCAAGTGCATTGGCAATGAACTTGGAGTGTTCCTTGATTACGAAAAATCATTCATTGATTCTGGGAAGATGGGTTTCACTCGCATATTGGTTCATCTTGACACCCGCGAAGGGCTAGAGGAAAACCTGAAAATTTAGTGGAAAAAATCTATCTGATTGTAGAAGCTAGACTATGAAGGGGTGCCCTTTAGGTGCAAGTTATTTCACAAAGTAGGCCATCTTTACAAGGACTACCCTTTACTTTCCAAAGTCAATTCTCTACCGAAAACAAAGGAAGGAAATTCAGGTAAGGAAACGGAACCTACCTCTTAGGAACCATGAACTCGGAATGTTGTGGCTCGCTTGTCAAAATCAAAGGTTCCAGACAAAGGGAAAGAAATAACCCCTACTCATCCACCTTTGCCTGGGATCACTAGAGCTTGATCAACAACATCTAGTCTACCTCCGGGTATTGTCTCCACCCTCCCTTTCTCTGTTCCTTTTATTTTGAATGAGCCATCTGTTACTTGTAAGTCACAACAATTAGGGATCCATTTATCTCATTGTGATATTAATTCGATTACTTGTTCTTCAACACCCTCCCCTGTTGTATTCTCTATCTCTCTCCCTTCCATTCCTGCTATCTCTCTATCCATTGCCCCCAAAAATAAGGATTCCTCTTATTCACATACTAGCCACAAATATAACTTGCATTCCCTAGCCAAATCTATAGCTTCAGATGGTTGTGGACTTGATTTAATCCCTCCCTTGAAGACTTTCAAGCCCACTCAGGGCAGAAATTCTAACATATCCAAAGCCATTCAAAAGGCTGGTCTGGACATAGTGGAAGGTAGGCAACTATCCATTAATGGGGTTCCTAGAGAAATAAATGCCCCACATTCAGTTCCTTAATGAAATGGCTCTCCTTCAATTACCACGGGTTGGCTAATTCGGCTAAAACAATAGCCCTTTAGAGGCTCCTAGGTATAGAGAGGGTGGTTGTGATTCTATTACATGAGACTCTTAGTGTCTGTGAATTTATTATTCTTGCTTTTGAAGTGATACTTCCCAGATGGACCTTTCATGCACTAGATGCTCGTGATCATTCTAGGGGAATCGTGATTGGTATTAATCCCATATTTATGAAGCTCCTTAATATCCGAGGGAAGGAAGGGGTTTTAGTGGTGGTTGTGGACTCTGAGGAGCATGGGATGGACCTTATAATGGTTAATATATATGACCCATGTCATAACCGAGAGGTGTTCTAGGAGATGATCTTGAACTCATCATATATGCAAGGGCATAATATCATTCTAGGGGGTGACCTAAATTTTTCTTTGAGACTTGCAGAAACCTGGGGAAATCATGCCTAGATTGATCCTCTCTTAGATATAATTGGCCCCCTTTTGGACAATCACCACTTGATTGACATATCTGTGGCTCACCTACAACCTACCTGCTGTAATAGGAGGACCGAGGATGCCATGCTTGCCAAGAATTTGGATCGTTTCCTTATCAAATATGTACTTCTTGACAAACTGACCATGTTCAGGTAATGGGTAGGATCAAGTGGAATCTCATATCACTCCCTGATATGCTTATATATTGCCGGTTCCTCACCCTAAACAAAATATCCCTTTAAATTCAACTCAACTTGGCTTAAGGATGATGCCTATATTCAATTGGTTACAGATTTTTGGTAATCTCATCACCCTGAACATGGGCAATCTGCAACTGAGTGCTTTGCATCTAAGCTTACTTGTCTTAAAAATGAGACAATTTATTGGGCCAAGGACAAGAAAAATAAGGATGACATCACTCTCAGATCGATTGAAGAGGAATTAGTCAGGATATAAGAGCCAGGTGGAGGAGGTTTCAACATAATTGAATCTAAAGATTGAGTAATTAAACTAGAAGCAGATAAGCTCAGAATATTCAAGGATATAGAAGAGACCTGGAGGTTTAAGAGCAAAGCCATATTGTTTCAAGATGGAGATGAAAATACCAAGTTTTATCAACAATTTGAAAAAGGTCATAAGGCCATCAATACCATATTGTCCCTAGATAATAAGGATGGTCAACCTGTCCACTCTTTCAATCAAGCTGCTTCCCTGGGAAATTCTCACTTTGGACAATTACTCAAAGCCTCACATGATGCCTCATTGGTGGAAGTGATTAAAATAACTAGTATATTTTGAGATTCGTTGATAGTGATACAACCGAGGACCTCACCAAGCTTATGTCAATGGGGGAACTAGAGACTGCACTCAAATTGTTCAAGAAAGATAAGAGCCCGGGACTGGATTGCTAGCCGAAGGAGTTTTATCTACCTTTCTATGAAGTGCTTGGTCATGATCTCCTTCGAGTTATTGAAGACTGTAGAACCAATGGTCAGATGTATGATGCTTTTAAATCCAGTTTGATTTCACTTATCCCTAAATCTGACTTGCCTCGAACCTTTAATGGTTTCAGACCAATCTCTTTCTGCAATTTCATTTACAAGATCATTGCCAAAATCATAGCTAATCATCTTAAGTCTATCATATCTCAACATATCTCTCAGGAACAATTTTCCTTCCTGGAAAATTGACAGATTCATGACACTATAGGTATAACACAGGAAGGTGTTAACTCCATTAAAGTTAAGAATTTGAAGGGCATGATTCTCAAAATTGACCTTTCAAAGGATTTTGACAAGACCAACTAGTTATATTTGTGGATGCTTTTGACTCACCTAGGCTTCCCTATTTCTGCCATTAATTGGATTAAGCTCTACATCTCAACTGTGACTTACAGTGTTCTCATAAATGGATCTGCATCACATTTCTTTCAAGCTGAGCATGTACTCAAGTAAGGTTGAACCCTTTCACCCTTGCTCTTCTTATTAGTTATGGAAGGTTTGAGTAGATTAATTGCTGAGGAAAAGCAAAATGGGAGAATAAAGGGAATCAAAATTGCTGAAAACTATGTACTGTCACATCTTTTTGTGGATGACGTCTTCATTTTCCTGAATGGACCTATTAGTAACTCCCCTGTCTTTAACACCACTCTCAAGCTTTTTTGTAAAGCCATTGGTATAGTATGTAATCACTCAAAATCTAGATTGTCTACATTCAGGTGCTCACAGTTTGAAGTGCAGTATGCTTAACAAAGATTCCCCTTCTCTCCCCTTGAATTTGAACATGGTCTTAAATACTTGGGTTTCCAGCTCAAGCCAAATAAATATAAAATTGTTGACGGCCATGGCTCGTGGAAAAAATTGAAAGAAGGCTAAATATTTGGCATCATAGATGGCTTTCTATAGCGGGTCACCTCATCTTAATCAAATCAATGTTAGAAGCAATTCCTGTTTACTAGATGTCGCTAGCATGGATCCCCAGAGGCATACTATCTAGAATACAACAACTTTGCTGCAAATTCATTTGGAGAGGAAACAAGGATCGAAATACCTTTTCATGGGTTAAATGGGAGCATATTGCCCTGCCAAAGAAATGGGGAGGCTGGGGTATGAAAAAACTTGTAGCTTTCTCAAAAGATCTTGCAACAAAATTGGGTTGGCATGTTCTTACAACAAAAAATCTGTGGACCAAGGTAGTTACCCAAATTTATATCAGTCCACTCCCAATCAGTTTATTGGATTAGGAGACTAAATTGAAAAAAATCCAATATTTCCTTGGTTTGGCATGCGGTGCTAAACTCTATTGACCACATTTGAGCTAGTTTGGTCTGGAGAATAGGCTCGGGTAATCAGGTCCATATCAGATTGGATCCCTGGTCAGGATGTGGGAACACTTAATCTCTTTCTCCTGAGCTCATCCAATATATGGAGAATTCTGGCATATCAACATTGGATCACATTGCCGATCTGGAAAACAATGTTATATTCTCTCAGGCTTGGAAATCAATGTTGGATCTCGGCATACCTATGACCTGACAACATGAATGGACTAGATATAAAAATGAACTAGTTGAATCACATGTCAAGATCCTGGACAAGGAAGACGAGCTCATTTGGGTCCTATCTCAGCACAAAACATACTCTCCAAAGGATGGCTACCCCATAATCTATGTTGAGCATAAGCCCCCAACCACTGTATGGTGGTGGCACCCTCTTTGGAAACTAAAAGGCCCTCCTAGAGAAAATATTTTCATGTGGTGCATCTTGTGTAACAAAGCTCCCACTGGGGACAATCTTTAGCTTCAGTATTTCAAGGATCCTTCGTGGTGTGCACTATGCAGGAATGCTGAAGAGAGCATTGATCACCTTTTCCTCCATTGTCCCTCTACATTAGCTTTATGGAATCAATTACAACAATCATTGGATTTGAACATCAGATGGAGTGGAAAGACAATTTTATCAGCCTAGGAATTGTGGTGGAATCAAGCACACCCGATAAAACTTAGGAATATCCCACTTCTGGTTTGCTGGTGTATTTGGCTAAGCAAGAACAAGCTTATTTTTCTTGGCAAACCTCCCAACTGTTCACTTGCTTCTACTCATATCACTACACTATACAACTTGATACTTGATGACGAACCCAAATAATCCCACAAAAACATACAACTAAACCCATTGACAAATCCCTCCCATGGGAATATTTTGATGGATCCACACATTAGACATGATGTGGTGGTGGTGCTATTTTATACCTCAATGAAGATTATTACTACAAACTAAGGATGGGATTAGGATGTGGCACAAATAATTTTGCAGAACTTATCAATCTCAGACATCTTCTCCACTTTGCATTAGAGAAAGGATGCATGCATCTTCAGATCTTTGGTGATTCAAAACTTGTCATTATCTGGCTCAATCAACAATCTGTTTGTCATGTGCAGACACTTTGAAACCTATTGGACAATGTTTATTATTAAAATCACAGTTTGACTCCATTTCTTGCCAACATATTTACAGGGAAAGGAACCATCTTTCTGATCACCTATCCAAGGAGGCAATGCTCTAGCCACATGGTCACTAGATGATACAAGATCATAATCGACATGACTTTTACCAGTACTTCCATCAACCTTTTGATGATCAGTAGTTATAGGGGGGAAATCTGCCCTAATATTGGGATGAACCTTTATTTTGACATCACTTTCTTACATATATCATTTTTTTCATATCTTTACAGACATGTTATTTTTGTCTATTTATTATCAGTGTATTAGTTACAACAATGTAACATACATACATATTAGTATGTGGCTTGGCCACCAATTTTTTGATATATTCTTCATTGAACCATCTACAACATGTAATTTTCAACCAAATAATGAAAGTTATAATTTTTCCTTGGGAAAAAACATGTTTCAAACAATCTATTAATTCATATATACTTAATGTTCTACAGGGAGAAACAATGAAGGAAAATATCAATGTCCTTCTAAGAAAAGAAAAATTATAGAACATGTAAATGACAATGAATTGGTCCTTAGCTCATCTGGAGTGGTGTTGGAGGTTAATGAAAGGGGGAATTTTTTTTACAAAACTATGAGGGATCTAGTGGAATGAACGTATAAATGTATTTTCCACTTACAATACAAAAATCAATCCAGTGATTCTAAGAACCAAATTATATGTAAACTACAAGAAGTGTTTCTAGAGTAATGGTCAATGTGGCATGTCAAACTTGCAATAGAAAAAACATACAACAATAAAGAAAAAAATCATTCAAAAGGTAATATTCCTAATTGTATAAAATGATTTTCTATAATTATATGTATATATTACTACAATCCATTAATTTATTAATATCGATTTTGTTATATTTAGTTTTCATATATCATTATAAAAATAGTTTATTACTTTTTTTTAGGAAGATTATGAAAATCGAAAATGATCAACACGCTAATATGTGGAACATGCCAGTGGGAATGTCCAAAAAAGTGTATAAGGAGATGGTCGAAGAAATAGACATAATTACATCACAAGAGGAGCCATCTCAACAACAACGTGCTTCAAATGTAAGTAATCATGATTGACTTTGTACATATAAACAAATAATTTAGTATTAAATATTAATTTTCAAGCATTTTCTTGTAGAAAAGAAAACAAGATGGAACTCATTCATCACATAAAACAGGGCGACAAGGAAGAAAATGGTTGATTTCAAAGTTTGTGAGTAATTGTTAATATTTCCTTATAACAACTCAAGTTTTTATATTTGTATATTTTAAGTTGTTTTACAACAAGCATCCTTGAATGTCTTCAAATAGGTGCTAACATGCAAAGAAGAACCATCAGAAGAATTGATTGACATTGGGTTAAATAATGGTGAGTATATGTTCACATATCAAAAATTAATTATGGAATTTGCAAGTATCTATGTTGTTTTACTTCTCTGAATTTATAATTAATAGAACAAAAAAATCATTTATATTAAATATATGATTTATTATGGGGTATACAAGTTGCAGGAAACAAAGTATGGAACTACGCCAACAGAAGAGTTGTTGAAATAAGGCATGAGATTTGGCTTTGAAAGAATGCGTATAATTCACGAGTCACTTCTTGTTATGGTACATTTCTTTTCAATTTACAATGATGTATATTATTTATTTCAATTTTTATTTTTATCACCAATGTATATAAAGTCATTACACTTTATTTTTATGTTTGTAGATGGAACTGCAAGATGAAGAAGACGAAAATAATTGATGAAATAAAAAAAACATTCCTCCAAATAACCCAAGTCATGGAAGTAGCTCGAGCACTAACAATAGTTCCAGTGAAGAATGATGATCGATTTGGATATCAATGCAACCTGTTGTATTTTTTGAAATAATTGTCTATGAAAATTAGACATTTTGTTTAATGTAATGGACATAGTGTCCCAATTGAAAGAAAAGGGGTTACCAATAACAATCCCATTTTGTATGAAAAAAAACCTCTTATTAATATATAATAAAATACATTTTAATTGATTCCATTATGTTATCCAATGTTGCGTGAAATGTTACACCACTGATTAAATATATGGATGATTATATATTATAATGAAGAGATGAAAAATTTGATAATATAACAAATTAATCCAAACATCATATACAAATGCACTAATCAAATTTTAATTTATATGAATATTGTTATAAGATACATGTCGATTTTTTGATGAATAAAGAATTTAAAAAATTACAATAATTACACTGCCACAAGTCAATCTTTCAAAAAAAAGAAAATATCATTCAAAAAACCAATGCATTTATAACATATAAAAGCACCGTGATAACATATTTTTTCATTCCTGATGCCTTTTAAGAAAATGAGAGCACTGGTGTGTTTATCCCTTCAAGCACCAATCATGTTTGAGATTAATGCCCCAGTGCATTGTAATTCTTAACACAGCAGTGCTTTCATATAACTAACTTCGTGATCCTAAAACATATTATTTCCACCCCTGTGCTTTAAGATAACTAACAACACTGATCCTTTTGAAAACTAACGCACCCAGTCCTTTGTACTAATGATACACATTAGCGCTGCAAATTTAAAAAAAGCACAAGGACAACAATTTTTTTTTGCATGCCCCGCTGTCATTCCTTAGAAGAACGTCCCAGTGCTTTTATATCTCTTAGCACTAGTATCGTATATATTATACACTGATATTCTTTTCATTCAACATCTCTGTGATTTTAGTTATGTATGCTTCTTGATGCTTTTATGTATGTAGTGCAATGGTGTTAATTGTTTCATTAAGTGCATAGAAAGAAAAAACATCCTCTAGAACCTCCAACTACCTAAAGTTTTTCAGTTGTAATGAAGTTCTATTAAAACCTCCGCTAGAAGGTCGTTTCCTTGTAGTGTAAAGGTCCAAAACACTAACCGTATAAGATACCCTTAGGTGATTAGTTTATACATCAAATTCATGGGCACGTAAATTTTGCATGCGATCTCCTTTTGGGTGCACAATATCTTGTTTGAAACAACTAATCAAGGATTGCAAATTTTGGATGGGGCTGGAGATGTCTTGGTAATCCTTTCCGCACAAAATTTCTAGAAAACACCATTTAGGGCTTGAAAATGGCTTCGTAAGTTTTGGACTTGAAAAACCGTAGAAAAGCTAACAAAAATAAAGAGAACTGTTTGGCAATGGAAGAGATGTGTTGCCACTGATATCTATGTGGATCATGGGTGTTCTCAATGGATGATTTATCAATTCTTAAAATCTTTAGCAGTTATTTCAAGTATTTCACAATGTGCTAGAATTTATATATTTGCATTGCATGAAGGATGACTTTGACATGCTATTCTAGAACTCTATGCATGTGCATGTTGACTAACACACAATTACTATGACTATAAGACACCTACATTGCTAGTATACCTCAATTACAAAACTAATTTTTTTTAATAAATATTTAATGATTGAACTCAAAATGTTATGCATTAAATATCGACTGGCACCAGAGAAAAGTTTATCTCATCAGCGAGAAACCTGCTTCCTTTTTTCCATGGAAAAAATCATAATTTTATTCAACCTAAAAAATAAGGAGCAAAGTTACATTATGCAAATGTTGTTAAGCATTTGGTGAAGTCATCCTTTCGGTTGAAGAGCAATAAAAATAAACAAATAAGCGATACATAAAGTTTGCTCGGGTTAAGTGTGATAAAAACCACTTAACTTCCCCATGTTGCCTTTCTTCTTCTAAACTATTTTGCAAAATTCTTGGCTGGGTTCAACTATTACCATGGCCAATTCATTTCCAACTTCGTGCACAGGGGCTTCTTTGTTTGAGTTTAAAATCTCAAATACATGAATTCTCTTTATACCCAATTTGTTGAGAGTTTCATCTTTCCACCGCTCTGTTGTTTTGGTCTCAACTAATTTAGTATCCTTTTGAACGTGGTTCATGGTTCCTAACTAGTCCACACCCCCTCTGTATGTTTGGCTATTATGGTGTGCTTGTTGTTCCTGAGTTGGATTTTCCGCCTCGTTCTCTTCCTCTTCTTCTTCCTCAAAAAGTAAAGAATTTGATACTTGCCATCCCTTTGGCTTATGGGCTTGCTTCTTTTTCCTTTTTGGGATCTTATTTGCCTGTGGTAAAGTGTTATGTAAGTGTCTCATTTCATAACACATTTGACATCTAAATGTTGTGTTATGATAATATAAATATTGGGCACATTGAAATTTTTCTTGTTTCAAGTGGATATGATCAGATAGACCTTTACTAAGCTCTATCTCGATACATATTGTGGCGAAAATGAAGATACCTTTTTTTCATCTATCACGGTTTATCTTTTATATTTTCCTAGAATATTCCAATGTCCTCCATAACCTAATGGTGCTAGAGGTGAAGTGGGAGGTTTGGTAATTTCACCCAAATTGACATTATTGCTACCACCTTGCTTGTGGCATCGAAATCTGGGAACCATGGGGTAATAAGGAGCTCTACCCTACCCCAGAATCATGGTCCATCATTTAGGACTTCCTCCAGATCCTTTTGCATATCAAATTCAACTACGAAGAAGCCTTTGGAACATAAGTAAATGCTACAATTGGATGTTTAGGAAGAAAATAACCATTGGGGTGAATCTTCATATCTCAACCAGAATCCTTTGAACCTGCATATTATCATGATGGATTGAAGATCAGAAAAAAAAAAACATGCTTACCTGTGTGTTTTCGACCTCCATGGTTGTAACTTGTGCCATTTGTTGGACTATGTAGTGTCATGGTATGTTTTGGATTTTCTCTATGGGGATGAACATTCCATTTCAATGCATCCTTGAATGACATTGAACCATTAGGGTTTTTAGAGCCTGAAGCTCCACCTCGTAGCCGTAGATTTAATATTATGGCAGAGTTTCTTCCCATGCCATAATCTTTCAACCAAAAGGAATCCTAAAGCACTTTCCCCTCATATAAAAAGCATTGAAGAGTTGTTGGTATTCCCAAGTTAATCTGATACTTTGCTTCATGTTTTCCATTAGATCTTAGCCTTAGATCCAAAAGAGAGAGTTCGACCAATTAAGATTTTTTAGGAACATCTGGTTTTTCCTTCCTCTGTCTGTCTTTTGTCTAGATTTGGAGATAAAAGGCTAAGAGGAAGCTCATAGGAGCTTGTATCCCTATTGTGAATCAGATCTATTGAAGATTGCTCCTTCAACAAAAAGAGATTCTGAGAAACTAGTCACTGCATGCGGAAGAACAAGGTTGGAGAGTCCTTCATGGCATTGTCCACATTCGTCATGAGCCACGAGACCTTCTTGACCTCATCCCTATCCTGATCTGAAGAAGAGGAGACATCCAAACTCAAATTTTCCATGTGTGTCATACATCTGATAGTGCCACAAACTGCGAAGGGCCTACTGAATGGGTGATTTGCAGATCTAATCTTTAATTTCAAAGCAGAAGACAAACCCCCCACAGATCAAAACACTCACAAAGTAGCATATGCTTGAGGGACCAAAGTATGAGTGCTGTGTGGGCCACATAACAACCTTGTAAGACTTGGTTGTCGCAACCCAGCATAAGCTCTAAACACTGGCCAAACAAGGCCATGCCCATGGGCCCTTGTCGATCCCAAGCGAAAATGGATATGGCTAAGTCTTGTAAACTCATACCCTCGAAGCCATGAGTATAAAACCCCAAGATGATGACCTTTCCGCTACGGGAAAAAGCATGCTAGATTGAATGTTTTCATTTGAAAAATAATTAAGATCTGCGATTCCAGTCCATGGCGTCCCACGAAGAGAATCTTGCAAGAAATCTAGTCATAATGCAAATCAAGTTATTTTTATATTTAATGCATCAACTCAACTAAACAACCACAAACCCTTTTTTTAACTCTTTATGTATATATTAAATTGCTATTATTACTCTAATACTCTAATATGACCCAAAAATGAAAAATCCCCACATCTCAATGCTTTAAAGTGACCCACAAAAGCCTTAGATATGCCTTAAATAAACTCGTGAATGACCTTAACTCATAAACTTAAAATATTGTAATTAAAGAATCTTAATGTTGTTTCATGTGGAAGGAGTACTTTTCACCGTGTAACTCCTATCATATACCTGATCAACTCAATCATGGATAATGAATCCTCGTGACAATGGTCAACAATACACCATCTTTCACATGCTTCTCACTTTCTTGATATTTGGGATTTTAAAGTCCCTTCAATCGTGCTATGCCTAATTTGAACATTTTCACCATCTAAGCTGCCTCATAGTAAAAAAAAGGTTCGTGCTATGCCTAGTTTGAACATTTTCACCCTCTAAGCTGCCTCATAGGAAAAAAGGGTTCTTGTTGAGGATGGCTTTTCAATTGAACTATTTTAGGCATCTAATATATGAACATGTTCTCCAAGTTGATTGTCCAGCCTTTCTTAATTTGATCATCGGGTGTGACCTTCCAGCGGCACATTCAAATAGCAATAGAGACCAAACATACCTCCACATACACGTTCTTGGTCATAAAAAATCACATCAGCAACCAAGCAATAGTAATGTCAAGCTGGAGAAGGCTGTCGTTACAGAAAGTTAAGTCCTATGTACCTCAAATCAACAAAATTCTTTTTGTTGTTTACGCCATAGAGTCATATTCTCCTGCACTATAGTTCGACCAAACTTGGAAAAAGTTGACAACTGTGTGTAGAATATAGGTTATTCAACCAGCACGAGGAAGGTGACACCATCTGTAATCTGATCATTGATAACTCACTTCTTGTTATGTAGTGTATGTATCACATGTTGAGCTGACAAAGGTTCAGCTCTACTGAGCATGAGATGACTGATTTGCTGTACATTTTTTCACATTTTTGGATTGTGTTATTCAGTTGGGTAGATTTAGAGGGGGGTTTTCACATTTGTGTTTGTGATATATTAAAGAATATTTCTATTTTCACATTAAGATAATATAACTATTCATGGCACATCAGAAAATATTCTATCAAAAATTGTTGTCAGAACATATTTTATATTTTTATAAGTTTTTTTTTATCTTTCATCTTTCATCTTTCCAAATATTTACAAGTTTTTTTTATCCTTCATCTTTCTATTTACTTTTCTTTTTAAATATTTTCAGCAATTTTAAAACTCATTAATATAATCACACCAAAATACATGACCTCTCTCTAAATACTTACCATATATTCACTCTATTTTTCACAATTTTATGGCAAAAATACATCACAGTTACAAAGCTGATCAAAATGGAAATTTGACTGATCCAATTGGTTCACTTTATCATCTTGAATAATTATGTTCTTTTCACCGCTTAAAAGTCTCGTCACCAGTGGCATCGTCGTAGGGAATGGGTGATCATTACTCAGTTCAAATGGTTTTTATCTAGACAATCAGTACCCATACCTGAATTCTCTTACATGCTGGATCCATAACTAATTCGTATTGACATAAAGTTTTCATTTGGTTATGATATTTTAATGAGGAGAATTGAGTCATCCATGCAGCATTACAAATATTTCCAGCGATCTTTTGTAGTTAATCCCATGCTCATCCATATTTTCTAAATGGGTGCGGATGCGCTTGCTTCACCAAAATCATCGGTCTCTTTTCCTAACACCCTCTGATGGGGACAACATATATCTTTTGACTTATCTTCAAATTGCGAGAGAAAACTTTGTTAGAAACACACATTAGTTAATAAAAAACAACTATTTCCAGTCTTTATTAGCAGCCTCTGATATGGACAACATATGTCTATAGACTTTATTTCAAATTGCGGGAGAAAACTTAGTAAGAAACACATATTAGTTAATACAAAAGCAGTATTTCCATTCTTTATATCAATATATATGTTTTAATACTTTTCTCAACTTGTCTTGACGATGAACCACACTGGTTGGTTCGAAACGCGTCGACAAATGATTTCTCATGTGAATTTCGCCAAAAAATCTATCATAAACTTTTCTTACTAGTTTTCTTACTAGTTTTCACAGAGTAGGTATTGTTCTTATCAATTTCATAGAAGGTGAAAAAATATGATCCAAAAGCGTTTTCCACATAACCAATAAACACTGAAAGCAATTTCAATTAAATTCATAAGAAGTAATCACCAATAATGTTTCCTTAACAAATTATTTTAATTTTTATGACATTTTATATATTAAACTTCATCTCATCAAATTCATAAGAAGTAATCACCAATAATGTTTCCTTAACAAATTATTTTAATTTTTATGACATTTTATATATTAAACTTCATCTCATCATAGCTGTCTCAATCTAATTCACAAGAAGTAATCACCAGTAATATTTCTTCAACAAATTATTTTGATTTTCTTCCTACCTTATATACTAAGCTTCATTTCATCAAAGTTGTCTCAACTCAACGCACCAGTAATCATAAATAATATGTCTTAAACAAATTATTTTGATTTGATTTTGATTACATCTAAGGTTCACTTTACCAAAAAAATAAAAATTAGAAATCAGAAATTAGAAATTTACTTTTCTATAATAAATTTATAAAAAAAATTCATTTTCAATTTGAATTTTTCTAATGTAATGACAAGCTCTTTCAAGTGAGCAGGTTTTTCTAATTCTTTTTCTGTAGAAGAATTCAAGATCTAAGGGTAACACCATTTCTCTTCTCAAGCATCAAATGAGTGGAAAAATCATTTATTTTTATGAATAAAGTCATCACTTTTTTCTTTCATCCTTAATAAAGAATTGCACGACAAGTTTCTTTATTTCATTATCTTTTCAGGTTTAAACCATCTTGATTGAGTAACATATTTAACTATACATTATTAAAATGTTAAAAGTGTTATAATATATATATATCATTTTACATTCATTCTTTATACATATTTCTACACTTAAAACATTTAATTAACTGGAAATGTAAAGTGGCCATCCATTTAAATTCCCTTTATCATGTACTAATTTCTAAATATATCAGTAGATGACATTTCAGATTACATAAACCTAAAATTTCATTTTTAACAACTTTTATACAAAACAATAGTCAATAAACTCATAAATAACTGCAAATACCCTCTCCAACAAACCCCAACTCCCATATCCTAACTACCTCTGTACATAACACTACTCAATGAACTCATAAATACCCACAGATACCCTCTCCAACAAATCCCAACTCCCATGTTCTAACTACCTCTGTGCATAACACTACTCAATGAACTCATAAATAACCACATATGCTTTGTCCAACAAACACCAAATGCCAAGTACTAACAACCTGTCTACAGAACACTACTCCATGAACTCATAATTAACCACACATGCCCTGTCCAACCAACCCAAGCACAAATTAATAATAAAGAAAAGACCAAGCCCCACAAATTGTCATTAAAATTCACATCGACAACGAATAGTTATGTCAATCCGGAAGAAGAAGTTCTCATTCCAGAAGCTTAACTCATCTAAACCTCAGATAAACAAAAATGCATTTATAGTTCATGCTGTAGAGTCCTACGCTCTTCCACTGTAATTCGACCAAAAAGTCAACAACTATGTGTGTAGCATATAGATCATTCAACAAGTAAGAGGAAAGTGAGATCATCCGTAATCAAACAATTGGTAACTGAACTGTTATCATATAGTGCATGTATCACATGTGGAACTGACAGGTGCAGCCTTACTGAGCGTGAGATGATTGGTTTACTTGCATGATCCAGTGAGTGAATCAAACAGTGATTCGATGAAATGATCTTTATTTTATATTTAGAGTCCCATCATCCAAGAATACATAACAGTGGCAAATCTGGTCAAAGTTGATGGTTTGCACGTGGAATTGTTTCGCCATATCATTTATTGGCTAGTTACACCATTTTAAGTTTTCACACCATCATCAAAGCTTATTCAACAAGGAAATCAACTGAGAGTGAAGTTGTCATGCAGCAAATTAATGATGGATGAGTTCATACGATAAGTTACCATTTTCATCTTATATTTGTCATGCATTTAAAATCTCATTAAAGTTATTTTTTAATTCTTTTATTTTAATATTTTAACATACCAGATATGAGAATAAGATTTTATCTTTGGATATGAGAATAAGATATTATGTTTATTATCTAGAAATTTTTGGTTCTTTGTAATAAAACTTAAAGAATAAAAATAAAAACAAATATACTTATACTGTGATATAATAGTAGTCACTGGTGCTTTTTTCATTTTCAATGTACTCTCAGATACAGACCCAACCAACGTATATTCTTTGTAATAAAACTTAAAGAACAAAAATAAAAACAAATATACTTATACTGTGATATAATAGTAGTCACTGGTGCTTTTTTCATTTTCAATGTACTTTCTGATACAGACCCAACCAACGTATATTCTTAGTGTTATATTGACAGTCCCTAGTCATTTTTCATTGCACTTTCTGATAAGCACAACATATATATTTAGAACGGTATTCAAACTAAGGTTAAAAACTCTCCAGGAAACACAGGTTAGTCCTGTCAAATCAACTATTTTCATTCTTCCATTTGTACTTGTTTCCACAGAATCCGTATTGATCCATCGAGCCAAGTTGCGATTTACTGCATATGTTTGAATAGCTTCCTGCCGAAGCAACAATTGCACAAATACGGAGTGCAGTTAACGCATCTAGATCTATCCGCACACTGCCAACAAAGACCATGGATGGAGCAGAATAATTTATCTTCAAAGCTATCTCAATCCAAATTCACACGAAATATCCAGAAATATCAAAGATATATGTGCATCATCCATTATTTGCATTTCTCTCTTTCTTATTTCTTTTCAGGAAGGCTGAGATTCATCCAACATGAATATCTGACTATGTATGTGTTTCATTATATTCTCTTAATATAATCTATTTAATTTTTTCTCTCTTAAAAAAAAATATTTTCATCTTCATGATATCTTCGATACAAAGTGTCATGTCATCAATCATTGTCTATGCTACAGTTTTTTGATTTGATCCCTTTTTTTCATAACAAAGTCATAAAAAAACTGAAAATTGCTTACTCAATTAAAAGTTTTACCATGTGCAATCTTAGCTCTCTATTGTCCAGCTTTCTCAGCATGTTGTTCAAGGGTGACATCAATTCTCTTGTCAATCATCCAATCAGTAAACCAATAATTCATTTATATGAATAGAACAATCAACCACCCTTTTCATCTCCGTATAATTAGGTTTTCATCTCACCGTCCTTTTAGGTTTAAACCAACTTTATTTATTATTAGTATTATTCAAATTTAATAAAGGTAATGTTGCGAAAATGTTAAAATTAGGGTTTTAATATACATATTAGCAAATAAATATGTATATTAATTAGTAAGGTTAACTATTTACTTTGCATTGGTGGTTTATAAATATTTATACCATAAAAAAAAGTTGGTTGTACATAGTGTATATTTATTATAATTTTGATTCTATCATGGATTGAATGGAGAGAAATCAAATCCTTTATAATGTAAATTTTTTATCAAAGTTTATAGTTTAGAAAAGTTTGTTCATATCAAAATTTGATCTTCCAAAAATATGATAATATGAAGTAAGTTTATTTTTAATAAAAATATCAAGTCTTTCTTAATTGATTAAGAAATTATATAGTACACTATTTTAATGTTCGAATCATATTATATATATATATATGTTTGTTTATATATATATATATATATATATAAAGAAAGTTGATACTGAAATATATATATATATATATGTGGGGAATGCACTTTTAAGTACAAAAGCACATTTTCCTCACATTGCTTTCAACAAAGAACATAATATGAGTACAAATTTATTGGTTACTTATAATATTTTATGTGTGTAGGGTGAGTGGGGAGACATATATTTGTTAAATGACATGTGTTAACTCTGAGCATGGAAATAATTAGGATCGCCTCATGTTGTATTATAGAGAGCTTTTAGTTCTCTTCACACAATAAATATTGTTCTCTTTTTGTGCTGTATACTTTTAGGGTGTAATATGGTGATACTTAGGAAGGTACCTAAGGGAAAAATAATAGATAGACATTTATTCGTTGTTATGTATAAAGATCATTTCTAGTAAGTAACACTACTTTATCCATTGTTATGTATAAAGATCATTTCGAGTAAATAACACTAATGTAGTAGTGTGAACACAAATAATGTAAGAAGACTTACTAGAAAGTTCCACTAAGTAAATTTTCCTCTCATGTTGATAGCACTTTATAATAGAAGTATATGAAATGTGACAGGAGGTGAAGAATATTATTGTAACAAAAAAAATATTACTTGAGGAGTGTATTATGGCTTGCCTATTTAATTAAGGAAGATAGCTAGAAAGACTACACATTTACTTGTCAACTAAGTGATGCCTTTTTAATTAAGGAAGATAGTTAGAAAGACTATGCATTTAATTGTCAACCAAGGGCTCATATGGAACTTGTGAGTTATATTGCACTATGAATGTAGATCACACTTTCTACTTTCATTGGTTTGTTTTGTAATTGTAATACCAATTATTATTTTACACATAGAGTATTAATTGCTCAATAGTTTTGAAAATGTTCTATAAACTTTGAAAATAAAATCATACATGGAGAAAGTAAAGTGACTAAATATACTTGTAGGTAAAAAAATCCACATGTTCTGAAAGGAAATTAATTACTTGTAGGAAAGAATTTTTTAACTAATTGTAGGAAATGAAAGAAAACTAATAACCCCTAACTTGGAAAATCAAGATATGTAAAGGCTAACTAAATTGTAAGAAAGAAAACTAAAGTCTAACCAAATTATAAGAAGGAAAAATAATATATCTAGGTAGCATAGGAGCACTCTATTGTAATATCTAACCATATGTCATAGCTCCCAACTAAATCAAATTGAAATTGCAAAAGAGAAAATAACTTAATCTAGTCTTTGCCAAAATGATTACCACTTTTACATAGACCAGCAAATGCAATCCTTGTGTTGGACACATTTATTAGAAAATTATATAAAAGATTGCAATCACAATTTGAAATACAAGTATGTCAAATTATAAATAAATAAATGCAATTTTATATGAATTATCAATTGCATGAATAAATACAACCACACATGAATAATTGATGGCATAAATGAATTAAATCACATAATAATAAATTAAATAAAACTACTTAAATGAATTAAATCACATAATAATAAATTAAAGAAAACTACCTAAATTACATAATACTCTATTCTACTAGAGTAAGAGAATATTCTAATGGAGTAAGAGAATAGGGTACTGCTATTATTCTATATCAACACTTGTTACATTTAATTTAATTTCTTTGCAACTAATCTATAATATAAATAAATTAATTCCAATAACATATTGCATAAAATATAAAATTATATACTAAATTAAAATAAGAACTCATAAAATATAATTTAATTCTTATTAATATGTACTTGTTCTAAGATTCCACCCATAGAATAAAATAGGAACTGTTTTATACACATATTGTTTAGAAAAAAAATAGAAAATACTAAATGCAATACAAAAGTTTCTCATGTTGTTTTCTAACAATTAATACATAATTCCAACATACATATTAACAACTCAAATTAATCATATCTAACAATACCATAATTATTTCAAAATAGTCAATGATATTTCAAATTCATGGAATATCTTGATTGTTGTGAATTGATCTAAATCTTTGAATGTAACGTAGACTATGTAGTAGCAGTAATGTCATAGAAACAATGTAACATCAACAACATCTTGGTAGTGGTAGTATAACAACAAATATGTAGCAACAATTGTGTAGTAGCAATAGAACAACAAAAAAATCATGACAGTGTAACAACAACTATATAACAACAACACAATAATAAAAGCAATATCTTGACATTGTAACAACAATTGTGTAACAATAGGTGTTAAAAAATGTAACAAGTAAGGGTGAATGAATGAAGATGGGTTACATTTTGGGCCAAATGTGGGCATGAAATTTTTGTGGAGAATTAATGATATTTTTTGCAATTTTTTTTAGTGTAGTATAATCTCTCAAATTTCCATTAAATGCAATACTTGTCCTTGCAAATTTTCACGCAACTTAAGAGGTATGTGCATGTTCACGCAGCATAACTTAGTAAAATGTGTAATTTAATATATATATATATATATATATATATATATATATATGAGCATGGAGAGAACTAAGTTTTACATATTAAAATTTTACTTTTTTATGCAAAATTATATTTTTTTATTATTTTTCAAAGTTGAAGTATTATTTCAATTGCATTTTGAAGACACATGTGTTCACATAAGATTTTTTTCAACTCTTTAAATAAATTGAAAAGCCAAGAGTAGCATTTTCAAGAGGACTCACGAATGAAGATTGTGGTATTTTTTGATTTTTTTTGTGATGTATATTTTATGTTATTTTTTTATTATTAAGTCCCTTTGAAACTATCCTAAAAAATTTCAAGCATTATGTTTAAAAGAATATAGATGAAAAATATCATATGAATTAGAAAGTGTCAAACTATGCCATTGCATAGAGGATTCTTTCATGAATTGAACATGATCAACCCTGCCACTTAAGGGAAAATTCTTCCCTAAATCTGCTAGGGTACAAATTGGGGTTGCAGAGAAATATACAAAAGGGGTGCTAAAGCTGTGATTTTTATGACCTTGGGAGCTCAATGAAGCGCTTAAAACACTCAATTGAGCGCTTGATTTCGAAATTCAAATAGATCGATCAAGGATTTAACAAACCTTTGATCGAGCTCTTAAAGTGGTTAAATAAAGTTTCAATCTAGCTTTAAAGTTCGATCGAGCCTATAACTAGATCTAGCATTAAGACTAGATCTAGGTTTAAGGGTCGATCAAGTCACCTTTTTTAATTCCATTACTGGGTTGTATTGGTGGGAAATTTAAAAAACATGGCTCGATCAAACACCTAGATAACCCCAAGTTACATTGTTTAAGCCCTCAAACAACTTGATCAAGGGCTCAAACATTGCTCGATTGAGCACTTAAAATGGCTCGATGGAACTATAGTTTTCACCCAAAATGCACCTTCTCTTGCCAAAAAGTGTAACCCAACTCCATGTTCTTACCCTAATCATTATAGAAATGGCATCGGTAAATGTTACAAAAACGACACTCATAGGTGTTACAAAAATGTGGCTATGAGGGTTTATAGCAACATCACTGATAACTGTGGCTTAATGTTAAGTGTTACAACTTCTACATGGGTGTTGGAGCATTTGTGATGTGTCAAAGCTTCTGTGAGGTGTCACAACAATTGTGAGTTGTTACAACAACTATGAGGTGTTGCAACAAATAATAAAAAAGTTGTTTTTTTTTTTAAATTATGACATCCCTTGTCTACATTTTTTGAGGATAAACCTATATTGACATGATAATGTCTTTCCTTAAAAATCTCAGGTATCCACTTAGATTTTATATTATAGCAATAACAATAGTGTTAGTTGATTATGTTACAAATAAAAATTAACCCATTTTTCAAAGATAAATGCAACATTAAATTAACTTATTTTTCAAATTAACCCATTTTTAGTAAGTTTACAAACTAGGGTTTGATACGTTAATATAACTAAATTTAAAGAATAATCAAATTTACCCTCACTAAGTTTCATCTCATCAATTATTGCAAAAACTACAATTTTTTTTCCATAACAAATTTATAGGAAAAAAATTATATTCAATTTGAAATTTTATTATGCTAAGACTTATCTCTCAAACAAGCAGCTTTTGCTCAAACTTCTTCTTCACTTAATTCAAGATTGAAAGGCATTAGCATTTCTCTTCTCAAGCATGGAAGGAGTGAAGCAATCATTCATTTTATAAATAGAGTAGTCACCCTTTTCTTTCATCCAAAGGCATTTCTCTTCTCAATCATGGAATGAGTGAAGCAATCATTCATTTTATGAATAGAGTAGTCACCATTTTCTTTCTTCCTTAATAAATACCTTTTAGTAAAGCAATCATTCATTTTATGAATAAGATAGTCATATTTTTCTTTCTTCCTTAATTGATAAAGACTTTTTACATTGATAGATTTCTTTATTTCATTAGTTTAAACCATTATGGCTAAATAGCATTTTCCCTTTTAAAAAATAATTTCAAAATATAAAATTTTAAATTAATCAACCCAACTACTTTACATTCCTTATTTATACATTTTTATATACCCAAAAAAGCTAACTAAATTATAAATCACTAACGGATTATCCATTTAAATTCCCTTTTTCATATATAACATCTAAATATATTTGATGAACGTTTGCATAAACCTAAGAGTCCCTTCCAAGGACCTCTGCACAAAACACTACCCAATGAACTCATAAATTATAAATCAATAAGGGATTATCCATTTAAATTCCCTTTTTCATATATAACATGAACGTTTGCATAAACCTAAGAGTCCCTTCCAAGGACCTCTGTACAAAACAGTACCCAATGAACTCATAAATAACCACAAATGCTTGTCCAACCAACACAAAACTCCAAGCTCAAACCCCAATGATAAATAGATCCAACTAATTAAAAATAATGAAAGGACAAAATCCCACACATATTATCATTAAAATTCACAACAGCAACGAATAGTTATGTCAATCTGGAAGAAGTTCTCACTCCACAAACTTTACTCTTCTAAACCTCAGATAAACAAAATTGTTTTTATTGTTCATGCCGTAGAGTCATACTCTCTTCGGAAAATGCAAAAACTGTGTTTGCAGCATATAGGTCATTGAACAAGTACGAGAAAGTGAGATCATTTATATAATTAAACAATTGATTTCAAAACTGTTATCATATAGTGCATGTATCACATGTGGAACTGACAAAGGTGCAGCCTTACTGAGCATGAGATGACTGGTTTACTCGCATGATCCATTGAGTTAACTGAAACAGTGATTTGATGAAATGATTCTTTTTTCACATGGTTGGGTAGAATTAGAGTTCCATCAACCAAGAATACATAAATATAGTTGCAAATCTGGTCAAACCCAAGAATACATCACAGTTGCAAAACTGGTCAAAATTGATGGTTGGCACGTGGAATTGTTTCACCGTATCATTTATCAGCTACTTATAATCTTTTCAGTTTTCACACTATCGTTAAAACTTATTCAACAAGGGAATTATCTGAGAGTAAAGTATCATGGAGTAAGATAATAATGGATTACTTATTGCATTTGACAAGGGAATTATTTGAGAGTCAAGTATCATTGAGTAACTTAATGATGGATAAGTTAATGCAATAAGTTATCTTTTTAAACCCAACGGTGGTTGGAAATGTGGAAATTTTTTCAGGATATCATTTATGGTTATCTATGATCTTTTAAATTTTTACACTATCATCAATATTTTTAGTAGGAAAAAAACAATATATTTATATTCTAAATGAGTACATAAACATCATAATGATACAACATATATACAGGTCTATTTGACTAGATTATAAAACATGTAATGTTATTATTTTCAGTTATCATGTCTATATGCACGGTTCTAAACATGTTTACTTAATATTCAATAAAACAGAGTAGTCTAATAGTTCTTTTGTTCAGTATGCTAAGTCTTGTAAACCTAGATATTATATGTAAGACAATACAATGATTAAGAGATATAAACAAAAAAAATGTCTGATATATTCCATTAGTAGAAGCAAAATGGATCTAGGAAGAAGTGGAATTATCTTGGGAGTGGCAGCATCATGACTTCCATGGAATGGTCCCCCATCTTGATCTCGATGTGCATCCCATCCAGCTTGTCCAGTAGCCCTCGCTTTGAAAGTCCATCCATGCTTTGATTGAAATCTCTACCAATATGCTCAATCTTAGAGTCCTTTTGAGTGCTCCAGAGATATGTGATTTGTTGCAGCCAACCTTGGAGTGTAGGTTGGTATATTTTTGCATGTCCCTTGACATAATCAATAATAATATTAGAATCTTTGTATATGTGGATTTTAGGGATGTTCAAAAATTTAGAGAACCAGAGTAATCCCCATAATGCCATGGCTTCTGCCCTAGTGTTTGTGCCACTGCTAGCACCTCATTGAACCCAAAAATTCTGATCCGATGAATGAAGTATCAAAAACCCACATCCACATCTACTTCTTTGTGATGCTCCCTCAAAGAAACCAGAAGGATAATCTATCTTCATACAAGATGGATTTGTTTAGTTTTTTTGATCCCATGCATGTTGTTGTCCAATGGAGTGTATTTATTTAATGAGTTCCAACACCTTTGTAGCAGTTTCTCTTAAATTTTTAAAGACGATATTATTCCTCCACCTCTAAATCTCCCAAAAGAGAATAGGAGGAATATTACCCTGAGTGGTATTTTGTTGGCTCCACTATTGTAAGTAGTCAGAAATAGTTGAACTGAATGTATTGGAAGCCAATATGTCAAGCAAGGTTTTGCGAAATCTGAGTATCCATAGGACATGTTAAGAATAGGTGAAGATTCTTTTCCTCCACATTGCAAATAACACATATCCTCAGTCCATACCAATTTCTCTTCTTGAGGTTTGCCCACGTTAGATTTTTATTTTTCCAAAGTAGCCAAAGGAAAAGAATGATCTTAAAGGGGATATTTGTTTTTCAATATTTAAAGAATCAACATACACGATAGAGTGTGAGGTATGTATCCGCCACCATGACATTATCCCCCTTCATTTTACCAGACCAGGTGATCTTGTCCCTATCCGCATTGCGACTAACTCTTGCAAGTAGCAAGGAAGTTCGAAGCCTATCCCATTCCTTTGCTGCCCGTCCATCCAATCCCAAGTCCCATTCCACTTCTAGATGGGGCATCTATCATGCCAAGTCGATATAACCTGTTGCGAAAAGAATATGTCGTGGCTGTTTTAAACCACTTATGAGACTATCAGGTAGTCTTTCAGCAGCTTCAATACCCAGAATTTTGTCCAAACTGATGACAATGCGATTACTTGTGCCCAATTTCCATGCAAGTAGCATAAGAGAGTAATGACAGACTTTTGTAACACTGAGCCATATAGTTGAGCCCTATTTGTTTCCCATAGGAAAATCAAGGTCCTTCAAGTATTTATCTCTAATGATCATACCCCACTTACTATCCCCAAACATCCCTCTCCACAAAGATTTAAGTAATAATGCACAGTTGAATCTCCTCAAATTCAAAATGCCCCAGCCTCCCAAAAGCTTCGGCATGGTAAGATGGTCCAGTTTGGTAAGATGGTATTTATGCTTGCTTTTCATACCACACCAGATGAATTTGGAAATGATCCCATTGAGTTTTTTGATGATGGTGAGTGGCACATGGAATAAGTGTGCCCAGTATACTCCCATTTGCATGATCACTACTTGTGTCAATGTGATGCGACCCCCTATGGATAGGCATGTGTATTCCCAGTGAAATATTTTTTTTTAGAATCTATCCACAAGCCACATTGAGTCATTGATTTTGTAACTGCATGGTTTGATATGAGAGGGAGCCAATACCTCAGAAGCCACCCCCAATAGCCTTCGAATGTAACCAATAACTTCCATATCACATTGGTCATAAATTATAGTAGATTTCATATGATTCATTATTAAACTAGATGCATTCCCAAACTTAGTAAAGATATGCAAAAGATTAGCCAAGCAAACCTGTTGAGGATATGGATATTCCTGCCAAGGTGGAGTGCTTGGAAATGGCCCTTAGCCACAACATTTTTAATATGGAGACTCAGCCCTTCCATAGCCAGAATGAATAAAAGTGGGGATAGAGAGCAGCCATGTCGAAGACCTCTCTTAGCCTTGAAGAATGCCCTAGAAAAATGCCTTAGGATATCAATTAATAACCACAACATATTGAACATTTGAAACACAGGCCATAATCCACTTAGGAACACTGGCTTGTATACCAATTTTGTGAAGAACCAGTCTCAGATAGCCCCAATCTAAACAGTCAAATGCCTTTTTTAAATCCACTTTCATGATAGCCCCATTTATTTTTTTTGAGTGAATAGGGTTACTAGAGGTGGAGGAAATAATATCATCTTTAAACCAGTAAACAAGTAAACAAAAATTGATTCATGATGTTGTGATTTTAAACTAGTAAACAACAAAAATTGATATCTAATTTACCTAAAATATTCTATCATAACTTTAACATAATTGAATCATCAATGCAGCACTGCATGTCTCTTCCATAATGGTCATATGTGGTCGATCACATGCTCATCGACATTTTCTACATGCCTGGGATGAGCTAGTCTTAAACAAAATCACGAGTCTTCGTTCATTGCACTCTCTGATACGCACAACATATATATTTAGACCAGTGTTCAAAGTGCGGTAAAATGTACTGCATGTCTTTGAATGGCTTGCTGCCCAAGCAACAATTGCACACATGGTAAGAAAAGGAATAGCGTCAATTTCGCAGACGGTCGAGAATTATTAAGAATATTGCCTGAATAGTGTTTTTAATTGTAGAAATGGATTAACTCTAAAAAAATTTATGGACATCCAAAATTCTGAAATAATTGTAATTTAAATTTCCAAAAAATTTTATTACCATCGTACCAAAATTTCCATTATTTTTTTGGAGACAAAGATTACACCCCGTTAGATTACAGCCAATTAATATAATGCAGCAACCTATGGACTGCAAATATAATGCAACAACCTACCTATGGACTGCATGTAGATGTGTCTGGACATCGCCAACAAACAGCCAAATATAATGCAACAACCTATGGACTGCAAATATAATGCAACAACCTACCTATGGACTGCAGGTAATGCATGTAGATGTGTCTGGACATCGCCAACAAACAGTATGGGTGGAGCAGAATAATTTATATTTAAAGCTGTGGCCACTCGATTCCACCAGAAATATCAAAGATATATTTCAACAAATTATTTTCATGCACACCCTCGATACAGAAAGTCATGTCATCAATCAATGTATATGCAGAAATTACACTTCTTCGATTTTTTTCATAACAAACTCGTAAAAAATATTGCTTACCCACTTAGAAATTTTATCATGAGCAAATCTAGCGCTTTCTGCTGAACAGCCTTTTTTCCAAACTTTCTTAGCATGTTATTCAAGATTCATGGGCGACATTAATTCTCTTCTCAATCACTCAATGTTTAAAGCAATCATTCATTTCTATGGATACCCAACAATCATTCTTTATTTCCAACTTTGAATAATCCTCGTTACACATGATAGGTTTAGTTTTTTTTCCTTCAGTTTCCAATGAGAGGTGTTTTTAATTTTATTATCCAATTAATACATTTTTAAATCTCACTATTCAACTAAGTATTTCTAATTTGTTTTTTATTATTATTATTGATAAAATTGTTTATATTTATTTAAGTAGTCTAGATCCGTCTTAATTTTGGATTTCCAAAGCATTTTGTGGGATTAAATCTCTTTTCACTCTAAAGGAAGTTTGCACCTTAAGTGATTTGATATCGGGTTAAGATGGATCTAGAATTATTTAATTATTAATAATTATTTAATTTTATATTTTTATTTTATCTAATTCATGGATCAATCTTAACTCAGAGTTTACAAAGCATCTTGAGGGATTAAATCTCTTTTCACTCTAAAAGAAGTTTGCACCTTAAGTGATTTGATCCCCTTTAAGATGGATCTAGAATTATTTAATTATTAATAATTATTTATATTTTATACTTTTATTTTATGTAATTTGACTCAAATGTTTTAATTAATAGTTATAATTATTAATCTTGTTATTTTATTTTACTTTAATTTAGTTTTTATGTAATTTGACAATCAATGCATAACATAACAAGATATCACATTACAACATCTCTTCCATACTATCCCCTCAACACATTAAGTAGTGTACATCCTTACTAACTTTGCATCTATCATGTAGAGAGATCAAATCTGATATGGTGCAAACCTTTCATCAAGATTTGCAATTTAAAATAATTTTACATATCCAAAAATTTGATCCCTCTATATACATGATAGGTCTGAAGTAGATTTTTAATATATATGTCAACTCCTTGTTGGCCAATAAAGAAATTACACAATACAACTTTGAAATGTTTGAATCATCCATTCAATTCGTATATATGATTCAAACATTTTATATATATATAAATTGAAGAGATGATTCAAACATTTCAAAGTTGTATGTGTAATTTATTTATTTATCAACAAGGAGTTGACATATATATCAAAAAGCGACTTCAAATATATATGACATATTTTAGATATATATATATATATATATATTTCTTTTTTCAATTCCACATTTCATTCTCTTGAAATGGCTCTATATAAAAACCCAAAACCAAACTTTAGGAGAAAACAAATGTTTAATATATATATGTAAAGAGAGATTTAACGGATATTGACCTAAATTAGATGCCCTACATTAATGGATATTTTCTACATGGACACCAAACTGTGATATTCGTCTATGTTCCAAGGAGTTTTTTGTTGTCAAATTTAAAACAATAAAAGGTAAAGACTATGTCCTAAATGAGCGAAAATGGTTCTGGAGCAATGCAGGGCTCTTCATGACACTTCGATTCCCAGATTTTGATGCTACCACCATGGTGGTATCCAAAATGCCTCTATGGATCAGGATACATAATCTTCCACTGCATTTTTGGCACCACAAAGTATTAGAAGGAATTTGGAATTACCTAGGTAAATTTCTTAAGATCGATGGTGATAAACTTTCAAAAGCCATTTTTACCTTTGCCATAATCTGCGGTGAAGTAGATCTAAGCCAAGGTTTATCTGATCACATTATATTAGTTCACAAAAATATTCAATGGATACAACCACTAGATTATGAAAATACGACATTCCGTTGTTGTGGATGTCTACAAACAGGCCACCTTCAAAGTGCATGCCCATTATCTAAAAAAGATCACAAAAGAATGAAGAAACAATCACAAAATCCAGAAGGTTGGCAATGCACTAATCCCCTGGAAGAGGCAGTAGATGAAGTAGAACTCCCAGAAAATACCACCAACAACAATGAACAGATCATCACACAGCAGAATGAGAACGAGCACAACTCCACATTAATTTTGAAGTCAACCATCCCACAATAGCAGAATGAGCAGCACACCCCTGGGAAAGAGGCAAGTGGAAACAATTGAATACATGTATCAGAAGGCTCTGATTCTGATAAAGAAATCCCCAAAACTACAAAAGAGAATTAAATGTCCAATGTGACATCCACACCCAACACTGGTGGTTGGTGAAAAGTGGAAAAAAAGAAATGTAGAAAAGAACAGAATAGTTTGCTGGATGTTTTTTTCTGTAGATCCTAACAAATTAGGATCTGGTTATTATGCATATGCTCTTTAGCATCTAAAACATCTAATTTTTCTCATTATGAAGAAAATTATGATTTTTCCTTGGGAAAAATAAAATAAAGAGAGATCCCTTTTAAATGACATATGTCAACTCAATGTTTAGCATAGAAGAAATTATAAATCTACTCATATTGTAATATATAAAGATTCTCTTTAGGCGACAAAGATTTCTTTCTCTCTTTATGTAGTATACTTTACGGGTAATATGAAGATGCCTATGAAGGTGTTGATGGTGCTGGACCAACCAACATTCAGGGGATCTCCCTGGTATGAAGTCCTAACGAGACCTCACATCGTTGGGTGTAGGAGTCCCATCCTGGATGATGACTCGATCGCCATTGTCTTAAAGGTTTTCCTTAGCTCTTGCTTGTCAGCACATGAGAGTGGTCTTCTTTGTCTTCGAGCAACAAGGTTCGCATGCCTGGTGAGTGTTTAGTGTTACTTGTGTCAAGGTTCTTTCATCGTAGAGGGAGAGGGTGGAAGTGAGTCTCAAGTCGAAAGGGAATAGTCCCAACTCTGTCAAAGACACACAATACAACAGGACATGTGCAACTTCCATCAAAGTAGTCCACACATATGCGATAGTCACAAACACAAAGTGACCAGATATCACGTACATCATCGAGCATAATAGTCCACAAAATTACGACGGTCGTTATAACAAGTTTATGAGAATGGTTTTGTCAAGTGTCCAACGTGATAGCCCACATGGGCGAGACAACGTTAACAACTTATACAACACATTTTCGTAAGAATATGTATTAGAATAACCAAAATAGTTCAACTATATTAATAGAGGTTAAAGAAACATGCATTACAAGTGTCCAAAGAATAGTCTTACAAACAAATACAATACATGTGTGAAAATGTGTTGGCCTATTATCAGGCTTCTGAATTAAGAGAAAGTACCAAGACACATTGGTACACCATTACATCACTAACCCTGATAGTGGGGCATTGGAGCCATTGCTCGCTCCTCAAAGAAAAGACTACATACTCTCAAGGCTATGTGGGAGGAGCGAAGTTGAAAATTATGTTGCATGTACAAATGAGGGGTATATATAGCCAAGGGTGAAACTGACCCTTGTGACTATTTGACTTCCCTCATGACTGTTTTACTTACATGACTCTTCAAATTTATATGTGGGTCCCTTGGACTTCCATGTTACATTACATTGATTACAACAGTATGGCCCACAAAAGTGATGTGGTCAAGATGACCCATGACATGACTCGACACGACAGAGCTGGTATGTTCATGCTACTGGTGGTGTCCATGTCGAGCTACAGTGTTGTTGAGTGATGGATATGCTCTTGGTGTATCATGGTTTCACCTCTGCATGGCATGGTATGTGAAGTCTTTGATGGTCTTGGTGTTTGATTGATGTTTCATGTGCATGTCTCTCCTTCGCTTGTACTTGTCATGCTCCATGTGTTCGTCTGTTCGTGAACAAGTCTCCTAGCATGTGCTCCTTATTCATCCCATTTGTCATTACGCCATGTCTCATCCATGTATCTATATCTGCAATCTCTCATGATGAGACGACATCAAATCCAGAAATCTTCTAGTCTGCCATGATGCATTATCTTTCGCTTTCGGGTGCAGGTGACAGGGAGATAGGACAAGGCTCTCAAACTGCACAGAGCACATTTCAAGCCGGGATGCAGGCTTCGGGCACTATCAATGAAAATTGCGCAAAGGTCACTGGGAGGATGAGATGGGCTGTCCAGATTAGTAGTGAATGTCTTTCAGATCTGGCTCCACTGGAGGGAAGATCTGTGCAATTTTTCTAGGGAGATAGTGTAGGCAACAAGTGGACACTAGCAGTGAAAACTGCAGAGATTCTCTAGGGAGGTTCGCAGTGGGTTGCGGGAGGCTGTTGGCCAAAACTACGTAGAGCTGGGAAGCTGGCATGCAGGACATTCCTGCACAGGTTCTGGGCTGAGCTGGATTTTGGGCAGCTAGGAGACTGCCCATGAAAGCTACACAGTTTTTAGGAGGAGCAGCATGCTGGCTCTCAGGATGACTGGCTAACATAACTGCATAATTTTTGAGGAAAGTGTAGTGACAAGCAACGGGTGTTTGTCCGGCATGTCTGCAATTTATTTAGTCAGTTGAAGCAAGCATGCTTGGCAGATTCTGCACAATTTATTAGAGGAGTGAGGCCCGAGGTCACTGCCCAGTCAAACTCTCTGGTTGACGAGCTAGAGGATTGATGGCTTTGCTTGTGGGTAGCGCAGATTGAGATGGCTTGTTGAGAAACTTATGCGTTGTTCTTGGTGACATTCAGTCCGGTCAATTCCAACATTGTGTAGTGCAAATTGAGTGGGAGGTAGCCTCAAGATTTTCACAATTCTGGGCAGCAGTAGATGTTCAGTGAGAGCAGAGACTGCGCAATGTAGCTCAGTGAAGGTACGACTATTGGAGGGTGGTCCGGTCGATAGAGTTTCAACAAAAATGACTAAGTGTGTGAACGAGTGACTTTGTACATGCATGAACTTGCAAACACGCACTCAACATGACTTAACGACAAGACACCTTGAACCATCAAGACATCATACACTCAGTGTGACTGACCGATGGGTGCGAGTGGCAAGCGCGACACTTGTGATAGATCATTGAAAACCGCGATGCACTTGTGCGACATTGCATACAACTTCGTGTGTCAGTGCGATAGATTCTAATGAATACAACTTGTACACATGAAGACAAACCTTTTTCACAGCTAGAACATGGTTGCAAGCATGACATGATGACCAACATTGTAAAAGGTGTCCGGTGAATGGTCAAGCAAGGAGGGTGCAAAGAGTCAACACAATCTCATGGGATGAATCCGAGTGCTTGCAAAGATCAAGGAAAAGCCTAAGGAATGCTTCGAAATTGGATGCGGGCCAAAATTTTGGAGGGTGTTGCAGCCACTACAACACTTAGCGACACACTGGTTGAATTCCAGCTTCTCTGTTTTGGTCCATTGATAGCACAGGGCCTTGAACTTTCAGGGAGTATTGAATCATTGTGTGGGTTACTTCAGCTTCCCCACTTACCCCATGGACAAACATGGTTCACCTTTCACCAACTCAGTCAAAGACAACAACAGGTTTCATCTTGATCAAAATGTTTTGAAAACGGGAAGGGTAGTTTGGCTCATGAGTTAAAAAAAATTCAAAGTATAAGTTTTCATCTCTAGTGTTGCTCCGCTTCCAGCAGGCGTGGAGAGTATTTCAGCAGAGTCACACAGGAACACACACATTTCTCCACTACCAGCAAGCCTGGTCAGTACCCCGGTGGAGTTGCATGCTTCATGTCTCTACGCAAGAAGCGTTTCTCTTCTTTTTCCTTTGTATTTTTAAGAGGACTGTGCATAGGCACTTATTTACTTTTTGGGGCAAAATATGGATCTCGACTTATTGAGAGTAGAAGAGGTTGTTCCTTTAGAGAAGCATGTAAGACCTCTAACATTGGTTTGTTGGTTTATATTTTCCACTTCTCCATTTCTACTAGTTGGATGAGCTTGAATACATAGAGAAAAAGACTGAGTAAAGGCATGGTGTTTCCTAGTGTGAACATAGGTTCATAGTTGGACCCAAGATTCCATTGCAGACGGCTCGTATTTTTCATCAAGACTTCATTGGCCAAAGGTTATAACCAGCACAAAGAAGACGGACATAGGACTGACCAAGTGCTGCAGTGTCACAAGACTCTTTGGATCTCATTGACATACTCATTCAAAAGCCAGAACTCAGTAGAGGGCAATAGTTATTACAAAACCAAAAATAACATGATACTAAGCAAAGAAAACAAAGCGAAACAAAAATATTAAGCAAAGTGAAAAATCAACAAGTAGTAAACAAACTATGTACATGGCGCGGGCCCCGACTTATTGAAAATAATGTTTGAGATCTTGGTCATTGATAGGAAGGTTATCAATCTTCTCTTCAAGTGATTGCAGACGGTATGTGTGTCAGCTAAGCTTCTCTTGTACAATGTATGAACTAATTCACAGGGTCTAGAACTTCGTATGTTTTCCTTTTTATTCATGGGGTTTGTCCCATTTCAAGACCAAGTCACCAACATTGAAGTTAATGTTCCCTGCAAACTTCTTGTTGAACCATCTCTTGATATAGTTCTGGTGGAGTGTAAATTTTTATTTTTCTTTCATACTTTCTTCTTGCAGCTTGTGAAGTGTATCCATCCTACGCTGAACTAATAGACAAGGCTCGCCTTGGGATTCTTGGGATAATTGGAGCACAAGAAAGTAGATGTTTGGTGGTAGGATAGCTTCTTTCCCATAAACTGAGAAGTATGGAGAAGTGTGTAGAGAGGGTTTGGGTGTTACACGGTCAGCCCGTAAGGCATTCGTCAAGGAGGAGTGCCAGTTACGTTGTTCAAAGCAAATGGTCTTCTTGATAATGCGGATAAGGTTTTTATTTGTAGATTCTGCGAGACCATTTTCCTGCAAGTAGTACATAGATGAGTGTTTAAGCACAATACTATACTGCAATGCAAAATCATAAAGCTTCAAGGATGAGAAGTAAGTTGCGAGGTCAAAAACAAGTGATACCAGAACACCAAAGCATGAGATGATGTTCTATTGGAGGAAGTCAATGACTTCCTAGTCATTCACTTGCTTGAGCGAAATTGCTTCTGTCCACTGCGTGAAGTAATTTGTAGCTATCAAGATGTAGTGATGTTTTTTCAATGAATGCAGGAAAAATTTCCCCAATAATGTCTAGACCCCATTGTTGGAACAGTTCAGTCACTTCAACAAGGTGCAGCAGGGCTGCTGACCTTCGTGTTCTGTCGGTGCATCGCTGACATACCAAGCACTTGCAGGCATAAGCGTGTGCATCCTTGAAAAATGTGGTCCATCAGAAACCGACTTGCATAAATTTTTTCACAGTGGTGTTTCCCTCGAAGTGGTTCCTGACTAGTCTGTCATGTAAATCATGCAAGACCTTCTCTTAATCATGTTCCTCTAGGCACCTGAGCAAGATTCCATTACTGTTCTTTCTGTAAAGCACTCCATGCACCAACTAATAGGATAAATATTTGAGGTGCAGTGCCCTCTTATGTCTCATGGATAAGTGAGAGGGTATGGTTCCTTGCTCAAGTTACTAGTGCACATTTTTGTACCAAGAGTTTGCACATGCAGTGGGTAGTTCTCGCTCTACATCATACATCTTGATTTCTTTCTCCCAACCAATGAACTCTTCTTCTTCCTACTATGCATGGATTTCTTCAGCTGTGAGTCTGCAGAGACCATGACCCTTGATAGTGTGAATAGGCTTGATGTCAAGATCATACTCTTGCAAGCCTATCATCTAGTTCGCACATCGTTCACCCAATTATTAAAGTACAAGCAGTAAGCAGACTGTTGGGTGAGGCACATCGAATATGCAATGATTCTTCAACAAGCAGGGTCTAAAGTGTTTGACCACCTTGTATACTACATATGCTTGTTTTTCAATGATGGGGTAGTTGAGTTCGGGTACCTGCATGCTTGCGCTCATGAAGGAGATGGGATGTTCGTCGTTCAGCTCATCCTTCTTAGTGATTACTACAGCAAGCACATTGTCAAAGGCGAAGGTGTATAGAAAGAAATCTTTGTTGAAATCTAGGCTGTAAAGTGCATGTACTTCTTCTATAGCCTTCTTGATACTGGTGAATGTGTTCTTTTCCCTCTTGCCCCAGTTGTAGACTGCATTCCTCTTGTTCATGTCTTGCATTGGTTTTACTATCTGTGCATAGTCTGAGATGAACTTCTGGAGGAAGTTTATCTTTCCCAACAAGGATCGCATTGCTTTCTTATTGGTTGGGTGAGGTATCTATGTAATGGTCCAAACTCGGTCTAGATCAACCTTGATTCCACTTTTGGCAATGATGTGCCCAAGGAGGTTCCTCTCAGACACATCAAATACACTCTTTTTACGATTCAAGGAAAGCTCGTATTTCTGGCATCACTCAAATATTTTCTTTAGTTGGCGTATGTGGTCTGACCATTTTCTTGAAAAGATAATCACATCATCCAAGTACACCATTGGGCTTTGTCGGATGAGTCCATGGAAGGTGATGTCCATGGCACTATGAAAGGTTGCACCTTCATTCTTAAGCCCAAATGACATTCGTTTGTATGCGAACGTACCCCACTTAGTACGAAAGGTAGTTTTGAGTCCATCGGGTTCCACTACCAGAACCTTGTTGTATCCTCAGAACCTGTCGAGTAAGGAAAACATCTCTACCCCAGATACTGTCTGTAAAATATGCTCGATAGATAGAATGGGGTAATTGTCTTTATCTAATGTGTGGTTCAAGTTTTAGAAATCAACGCACAAGCGGATCTCCCCAGACTTCGTACGTACAGGAACAAGGTTGGAAACCCATGTGGAATGACGAACTCTATATATGATCATTGTATCCAACAACTTGGTCAACTCTTTCTGTATGAGGGGTTCAAGGGACGAATGTACTTTCCTCAGATTCTGCTAGAATGGATTGATCCCTTCTTTGATTGGAATCACATGTTGGATTATTCACATGTCATAAGTTTTCAGATCGTCATATGTCCACACGAAAACATCTTGGTACTGTTTGAATAAGTGAACAAAGGCTTGCCACTCCTACTGTGTGCAACACATACCAAGATTGAAAAAATTTGAATCTTGTTTTGTTCCTAGGTTTATCTATTTGTGCATCATGGTGGAGCTATGGGTTTTTCTATTCCTTGGCCACTGAAAGTGGTTCTGCAATTCATAGAGATTTTTGATCAAGTTGGATGATATACACACATGTCTTGCTCCATTGCACATTGATCTTCTTGCTGATGGAGAGTTGCATGACATTGGCTGATGAGCCTAAATAAACCAAATAGTTGTGAACATTGCAATTAAATATTTCAAATGAAAGCAAGAACAGAGGGAAAACAAAGTTTTCTTCTTCCATTCAGAGTATGTTGAGCACAGTTGTGAGTGAACTAGGAGATGTGCTTGCTCCCTTACTGGTAGAGGTTGCCTTGTTTGTAGATGTTTACCCCAGTGCGTGCAACAGAATATCCCGCTGTCTTTGAATCTTAGCCAACTCGAAAAAAGTGATGTTTGCGCGAGTTTTCTTCAAGTCTTCCACAATGTTGTAGTCAAGAGTAGATAGATTCGCCAAGATGTTCGGGGTCAGAATTGTGTCCGTACTATTTGGCAGAGTGTTCTATAGTTTACTTCTCATGGACGCACTCTTGTTCATTGTTGTCTTCCTAGGCTTGCTTTGTTTTTTTCCTTTTGGATGGTTGGTGGATCAACCTTCCTCGACAGTTCAATATTTTCTCACATTTCCCTAAATGTAGGGGGAGCCCCTTGACTTCTGAGATTATATCAACCATTTTTCTTTTGGGGTAGCTTCTCGGTGTTCGTTTTCTACACTACTTGTGAGCAATGATACATATTGATCACCTGCCCAGTGTTGGGTGCCACATCAGGTGCAACATATTCATCATCATCTGTGTCTCTCCACTGGCACTTCATACTGCTCACTATGTTTAGTGTGTGATTGCATACTGAGCGTGCAACTCGTTTCCATTCCGAACAGGACCCTTCTGGATGATCATCTTCATGGAATGAGCAAAATTAATCATTTGCGTATTGTTCTAACTGAAACACTGAGTTGTAGCTTTGTGCAGTTTTAGTCGGAAAGAAGTTGCTTCCTAATGACATGCTTCCTTTCTGTTGTTTGGGTGGTCGGCTATTTGTAGATGTGTCGATTATTCATTGTTTCAGCTTAGATACTTTTGTTGTCAAGTTCTTGATAAAATGAGTAAGGGTTTCAATGTCACTTACTTCCTTGTCTTTACCCTTTCTTGCCATAGCATGGGGCTTCCTACTCTCATCTCTGGAGTCTTTCTCTAGTTCATCATCCTTGATTACTCCAATCGCACGTAGGTCTTTCTCCACTGCAATTTCCTCTTTGCAATTTTCTAGTAGTGTTCGTTTCATAGCTCACTTGATGAACTGCGCAATACTAGTTAGCAGTGCAGATGTATAGTAGTTGACAATGATGGAGTCATGAGGTTTCGTGTCCACTGCAAACTTATTCAATATGCGTAAAAACATCTGATTGAATTCTTTTACCTTTTCTTTTGCCTCCATCTTTAGGCTACCCAACTCTTTGAGAAACATGGCCGGGGTCTTGTCATCAGCAAATTTTTCTAGAAACCTGCATTTGAACATACCCTAGTTATGGATGGATTTGACAGGGAGGCTGTGATACCACACTATTGCACGACCATCCAAGGTACACGGGAACAATCTGCATGCAACATCGTCGTACCATACCTTGAGCATCTACAGCTGTAGGTAGAAGTTGTCCAAGTGATCTTATTCCTTCACTTCTATGTCAGGGTCATACTTTATGAGCATTCTCTCCGAACTCTTCGGCATCCTTTCCAAAGCACCTAGGAGAGCCAATGGTCCCTACGTCATCCATTCCAAGTTTTGGTCAGCCATGTCTTCTTCTTCTTCGTCCTCCTCCTCTTCTTCAGAATCTAATGGTTTTGGCTCTGAGTCTGTTGGTTTGTCTCCACCTCTGCCTCCTCCACTACCTTCCCCTCCACCTCCTGTACCAGAATCTGAGCCCAATATCATGAGGGTGTCTCATTCTCCCTGTTGGAAGACTGGAGGTTCCTCTCTGTTCTCAACAACTTCTGCTAGACCTTCAAGTGTGGAAAGAAATGCTTCTTCCATTGATGATACAACAACTCCTATGGGAGTGATCTTTTGCTTCCTTGATGCATATGGAAGATCTTGTAGCCATGGGATCATTCTGACTGCCTTTGCAAACTGATGGGTGATAGGACGGACAAAGCAAAGGTTCTCATACAAAATTTCGTGTTAACGTCTGGGAGGTGAGGAGTAAACAACTTCATATTTGCGCGTAGGTGAGAGGGAGTGAGAGTTATTACCTTGACCAGATGATTGATGGGGGGGGGGGTGAGAGGACATTCAACCATAAACAACTGGTGAGCCTCCTTCTAGTGCCAGAAATGTTGACGGTGTTGGACCCGCTAACATTCAGGGGATCTCCCCAGTATGAAGTCCCAGCTAGACCTTACACCGTTTGGTGTAGGAGTCCCATCTAGTATGATGGCTCAGTTGCCATTATCTTAAAGGTTTTCCTTAGCTCTTTCTTGATAGCCCATGAGAGTTGTCTGATTTTTCTTTGAACATCAAGGTTCACGTGCTTGGTGAGCGCTTAGTGTTACTTGTGTCAAGGTTCTTTCACTGCAGAGGGAGAGGGTGGAAGTGAGTCTCAAGTTGAAAGGGAATAGTCCCAACTTCGTCAGAGACACACAACACAACATGACATGCAAAACTTCCGCTAGATTACTCCACACAGATGTGAAAGCCACAAATATACAGTGAACAGATAGCACATACAACACCCAACGGAATAGTCCACATGAGTGCAACAGTCGTTATAACAAGTTTATGAGAATGGTTCTTTTGAGTGTCCGGCGGGATAGCCCACATGGGTGGGAAATCATTAACAACTTATACAACACATTTTTGTAAGCATATGTATTGGAACAGCCTAAATAGTTCAATTCTATTAATACAGGTTAAAGCAACATGCATTGCAAGTGTCCAAAGAATATCCTTACAAACAAATAAAATACATGTGTGAAAACGTGCTGGCCTGTAATGAGGCTTCTGAATTAAGAAAAAGTTCCAAGACACATTATCACACCATTACATCACTAACCTTGATAGCATGGCATTGGAGCCACTGCTCACTCCTCAAAGAAAAGACGACAGACTATCAAGGCTATGTGGGAGGAGCCAAGGTGAAAAGTTCGTTGCATGTACAAATGAGGGGTATATATAGACAAGGGTGAAACTAACCCTTGTGACTGTTCGATTTCCCTCATGATTGATTGACTTACATGAATCTTCAACTTTACATGTGGGTCTCTTGGACTTCCACGTTACATTACATTGATTACAACAGTATGGACCATAGTAGTGATGTGGCCGAGATGACTCATGACATGACTCGACACAATAGAGCTAGTACGTTCATGTTGGTGGTGGTGTCCATGTTGAGCTGCAGTGTTGTTGAGTGATGGATGTGCTATTGGTGTATCATGGCAAGTTGTGTGGAGTCTTCAATGGTATTGGTGTTCGCTTGATGTTTCACATACATGTCTCTCCTTCGTTTGTACTTGACATGCACTCCTTGTTCATCTCGTTCGCCGTCGTGCCATGTCGCATCCATGTACCTATCACTTGGGGGGACCAACTGGTGTTCGAGCCAGTGGAGGAGATGGCTGATCTCCATTCAATTGCCTTTGATAGGAGGAAGAATCTCTTAGTAAATATAACAACAAGAAATAGGAAGTTGGACATGGAAAATTTTAGGGGCTAATGTTCGCCCAGTGGGCTAATTTTCCATGATTTTTCCAAAAAATGATTCGCCAATTTCCAATTTTTATAAAAGATGATTTGCCCAAATTTTAGAATATAAAATTATTTTATCTTAAAAATCACCAACATTATATAGAGACTATATATAAAATCATTATAAATTTGAATAATTTTGCAAATATATCATTAAAAAATTTATAGTTTGCATATTAGGGATTAGTGAGATTCGCCAATGTTTTTAAACTTCCAGAAAATTTTCCATCCTTAAAATTTTCCTTGAAGTTGGATGTAGAAACCAGCATGATTACAATCACTAAAGAGCCTTCTTTCTTAAAGAGATACGACAAATATGATAGAAGAAAATAAAATATAGTATTCCTAGAAGGTAGCCAGCCTTGGAGCATCCTATCCCTGTTACCAGAGACATTAAGCCCTTCGAATCTCGCTCATGACGAGACGACATCAAATCCATAAATATCCTAGTCTACCATGATGGATTATCTTTTTCCTTAGGGTACAGGTGACCATGAGAGAGGACAAGGATCTAAAACTGCATAGAGCACATTTCAGGCCGGGATGCGGGCTCTAGGCACTGTCAATGAAAATTGTGCAGAGGTCACCGGGAGGCTGAGATGAGCAGTCTATATCAGCAACGACTATCTGAGAGATCTAGCTCAACTAGAGGGAAGATCTGCGTAATTTTTCTAGGGAGATAGTGTAGGGAGTAAGGGGACACTGGTAGTGAAGACTGCGTAGATTCTCCAGGGAGGCTAGTAGTGGGCTGCGAGAGGTTGCTGGCCAAAACTGCGTAGAGCTGGGAGGCTGGCCTCTAGGACATCCCTCGGCAGTTTTTGCACTGAGCGAGATGCTGGGGAGCTAGGATACTGCCCATGAAAAATGCACAGTTTTCAGGAGGAACAGGAGGCTGACTGTCAGGATGACTAGCTGACAGAACTGCATAATTTTTTAGGATAGTGCAGCGACAGGTAGCGGGTGTCTTTCTGGCATGTATGTACAATTCCTTCAGTCAGTGGAAGCGGTCATTCTTGGAAGCTTCTACGCAATTCTTTGGAGGAGTGAGGCATGGGGTCACTACTTGGTCAAACTCTTCGGTTTACCAGCTAGAGGCTTGATGGATTTTCTTACGGGTAGTGCAGATTGAGATGGCTTGTTAAGAAACTTTTGCACTATTCTGGGTGATAGTCAGTCCGGTCGACTACAGGATTTCGCAGTGCAGACTTCCTTGGAAAGATCCTCAAGCTTTGCACAATTCTAGGGAGTAGTAGATGTTCACTGAGAGTTGAGACTGTGTAGTGCAGCTCACCAAAGGTCCGGTTATTGAAGGGTGGTTCGATTGACAGAGTTTCAACAAAAATGACTAAGTGTCTGAATGAGTGACTTTGTACATGCATGAGCTTGCAAACACACACTCAACATGACTTGACGACAAGACACCTTGAACCATCAAGACAACATACACTCAGTGTCACTGATTGACAAGTGTGAGCGATAAGTGCAACACTTATGATAGATCATTGAATGACCAAAACGACACTTACGCGACATTGCATACAACTTTGTGTGTGATTGTAGTAGATGCTTACATAGAGAATACAACTTGTACACATGAAGACAGACTTTGGGCACATCCAAAACATGGTTGCAAGCATGACATGGTGACCAACACGCTAAAAGGTGTCTAGTGAATGGTCAAGTGAGGAGGGTGTAAAGACTCAACATAAGCTCATTGGATGAGCCCGAGTGCTTGCAAACATCAAGAAAAAACCCAAGGAAGGCTCCAAAATTGGATACAGGCCAAAATTTGGAGGGTGTTGCAGCCGCTAGAATAGAAGGTAACTAGGGGAATAATAATAGATAGGAATTTATACATCATTGTGTATAGAGACATTTATAGTAAATAAGGCTCATGTAGTAGTGTGAACACAAATAATGTAAGAAGGCTTAGTAGAAGGTTCCACCACCTAGAATGTTCCTTTAGAATAGTTGTAGGAGATAGTGTTATAGACATTTTTGTGCCTTACAGCTATGGGCATGAAATGTCCATAATTCAAGGGATCCAAAGTCCCTAAAGATGTTGTTACAGCTCCTAAAGGAACAAGGTCAACCAATGACAGCTCCTCCCAGAAGTTCTCCACCAAAAACCACTCAGAAACAGTCAATTCAAGATCAATTCAAGTGCTCCACTAGCTGCCTGCGTTGCAAAGCACCCCAGTACACTGTCTAGGTGCGTTGCAACGCACTTGAATGCACTACACAGGTGCGTTGAGTGGGAAATGACAAGTGGCAGAGTCTTTCAACGAGGTGGAAAGACCATGGAAGCTTCCAGAATCTTCTCCAATGACACTTGCCTCACTGAATTCGACCAAGTGATGAGTAAGAGGCTCTCAGTCTCTAAGTGGAAGAAAGAACTGACAGATAGAAGCCACAAGTCAAAACATGAGCTGACTCATCCTCTCTACTTACATCTATATATGGATCCCTCATCCCAGAGATCCAGAGGGGGGAATTTTTGTACTTTGCAGAGAATTGCTGTTGGTTTGAGATTGAGATTAGTACATTGGGTGATTTATGCTTTGTTGGAGGAGAGGAAGGGATTCCTTTGCTGGGAGGTAGATGCTGGATCAGGACTCACTTGGTTGTATCTCCTCTTGGACTTTATTATCATATCAATAAACTATTTGAGTTTCTCCTACATGCTGTGTATCAATGATGTTTTGTTATATTTGCATGTTTAGCTTAATCTGATCCTGAGCTTTTTATGAATGTATATCTATATCTTCGTGTAGTTTCTCTCTCTTGTGATCTTGCAGGAATTCGGGAAGCTGGGCCGGTAAGGGAGCAGGGAGCTGGGAGCTACTGAAGAGAGGAGTGATTGGATCAACAAACTAGCGAAAGACACAAGTTAGTTACATCCTTTCTCCTCATTTACATTTCATAAAGAAGAATACTCAAGTAGTTTTCCTTGTTTGTTGCTAAGGCACTATCACGCCTTAGAGTGGGATAGGGGTGTTTTGAATAGATACTTTTCCCAACAACAAATTGGCGACTCCGCTGGGGATCATATCTAGTTAGTTTATTTGTGTTTCTATTGTTGTTCTTCTCATAAACTTAGGAGTGGAGAATCGAACTGCATTTTCCATTTACAAATGCAAAGTAGAGATCTGCTACTCTAGTCCACTCACTGGGCCTGTTTATGATCTGAACAGTTGATCCACAAATGCTCTAACTGCCCTTTGTGATAGGTCTTAGTCCTCCTTTAAATCATCCTTCTAATTGTACCTTATTGGTAGCTTTTATCCGGCCAAAAACCTCAGATCAAACTGCAAACCATGACCCAGAACCCAGAGACAATTCTCATTTCTGCTTCAGCGCAGGCTCTGTGAAGAGACTCTACATTTCAACGTAGGTCCCGAGAGGGCTACCTGCGCTGCAATTCAGTTTCTCTGTGCAACAGGTGCGCTGATCAGCCTTTGCCCTGTGCAGCTGTGGTTCTTTGCATCCTTGTGTTCAGTTTTATCTCTGTTTTTTGCAGCCTGTTATCATTGTGTGTACCTATCTGAAAACCCCTTTTATCTGCCTTAATTCCGCCTTATTTGTATAAAAGAAACTGTATTTGTTTTTGTGTATTTGTTACATCATTTGCAGTTTCCCATTACAAAAGTAAACTAGTCATACTGTCGCCCTTAGATCTAGCCCTTTTGATCTTAGGAGAAAGTTTGTTGCTGTTGACAGTTGATTGTGCTTTTGCTTTTGTCTTTTGGTTTGAATTTATGAATTTCTAAGTATCGAAACAAGTGTTTACTTCAAAATCATAAGTGTCATAATCGTCTTTTTGATTTCAAAAAGAAACTTGTTTGTGTTTTCACTTGAAATCGAATTCAAATTTTGTACAACAACTTTCTTTTTAGGCATCAATATTAAGAAAGTGAAAACAAATACATGCATTTGTGCATTTGCATAATGATAGTTTGTATGGTTTGATTTAGGAAAAGTGCATTTACAGTGTGCTCTTTGCTCTTTGAGAAAATATTGTGTCTTTCTTTTCCCCTTGTAGCTAGGATTTTCATTGTTGAAAATAGATAAATGCTTGCTTATCATCTTTAGACTGCATTTAGGAAATTGTATCTACATCTCATGGTGATCCAAAAAGGAAAACTTCTAAGAAAGATGAACCTAAAATAAATTGAATGAACTTAAAAACGCTTTGTAACTTAACGCACAACATAGAGGTCTAGGCTAGAGATGTGTTCCGACGTCGTAAAACCTGGTGACTGTCGGTCTCGCTGATGGTTGGGTGATTCCTCCTAAGAGACGATAAGCGCCAGTACGGATTGTGCTCCCACGTACCGTCGAGTATATATTGGGAGACCCCTATAGACATAAAACCTTTATCCATAGGAAGCCGTGTCGGCCGCCCTACTGATCGCAATGCACTAAACACAGCATTCGGGAAGATTGACCGTCCGTACCTTAAAAAGTATTCTGCGATTTTGCGATTGGTTTGACACACCCTCTACCTAGATCTCCAGAGTAGTTCCTTTTGGCCTTTTTCAGACTCTATAACGGAAAAAGTCCATCCGAGCATTTGTCACTTCGGGCTCGTTAAAACATCGAAGGCGACTAGAGTCATCTTTTGCTTTTTCTCGACTCTTTAAAATTGAAAAAGCAAGTTGTGTCTAAAACGTCTAAAATTCATTTAATTCGGAAACACATTTCCCCTTTTGTATTTTAGTTGATCGAGTAATCCGCAATCGTGGAAGAAAGTTAATTGAAACCCCGTCGTTCGCGGAGGCTTACGAGTCAAACGTCTTTGTCTCCGGAATCGAAAACAATACGGACAAAGCGAACTCGTTTAACCGGTTTGAAATCTCCTATTAAAGTTAGAACAAGTGTTCCAACAACATCCGAGATTCCGGTTACTCCAAACATTTCTGGAAACCTTGCCTCTACAGAAGAAGTTCGACAGCCACAGAGGGACAATGATACTGATCCTAGTCTGAGAGCAAACACTTGTGTTACTGAACCAGTTCCATCCGCAACTGGTTCAGAGAGTCTTTCTCCTCAAACATCTGTCGCTGTCGATTCAACCCCTTCTTCGGCACCAGAAATATTTTACGGACCTGACGGTCTTCCCCTTCCACCTGGTTTGATTGCGATAGAGGAAATTGTAGAAGATCCGCAAGCAAGTACTCCAACACATTTTTGAGTCGGGGTCACTCTATTTCTTTCGACATCAGAAGTTAGTCTGCCACCAGTGGAAGTTCCTGTAGAATCGCTAGGTAATCTTTTGGATAGACTCAAAATGTCTGAACAACCATCAACATCTAGGACTGTTTCGGTTGACACAGCGACAGCAGAACTCCCTGCCGTCACTCTGACAATGTTTGCCGGCGTACCATCTGTCCCGACTAGCTCACAACCGCTAGAAGGAGTCCATCCAGGGGCTATTTCGATAGTATGGTCCGTTCCTGTTTGTTCCTCCGGAATAATATCCAGCAACTCTTATGTTGAGACTCTCCAAATTGATCCATTTGGAGGTCAATTTGGGCAATCCAGTCCCCAAGGGCAGACAATCCCCTTGAGTTCCGGATTACCACCGTATGGGGGGCAGTATGCCCTTTCATTATCCCCTCTGGGAGGATATCCATATGGGAGTTCACAACAGTATTCAGGTTATACTGGAATTACATCAAGTGGTTGGGTACCTATACTACCCCAACAACCAAGGGTTGTGTATTCTATGCAACAATGTGTACCTATGTCGAACATCCCGACTACACCAGCTATTGTGACAGTTTCACAAGTTCAAATGCTTCCTGTTGTATGTCAACCTCAGATTTCTCAGGTTGTAATGCAACAGCCCCTTGACCCTGTGACTCAACCACAATCACCGACTGGTGGGGCGACACAGGTCCAAACGGGTACAATTACCCCACACCTTGGTCCAACGGTTAGTATAGCGCAATAGAACATGGCTTCACAACCGTGGCTGGTGCAATACCAACAACCACAATTCCAACAAGTATACCAAGGTTCTGAGCAACATATCTTTGTGAACAGTGGACAGCCGTACATTCAAAACGGTCAAAATCAACCACTTTACAATGGTCATGTCCACCAACCGTATCAGTCATACTAGCATCAACTACATTATGCTGGTATGTAAAGGCCAACTGCTCAAGCAATTCCATCATATCCTGGGTATGCTTCACCTAACCTGAATCAACAGTTACCATTCGTGGCAACTTTAGAGTTACCTGATTTACACCGGTTAACAAACGATCCAATTGCTTACGCCCCTTGGTGGCCAGTGATCCCTCATAAACTTCAATCAGATATTCCTAAATTTAATGGAAATCCGGGTGAAGATCCATCGAATCACGTGATGACATTTCATCTATGGTGTTCATCAAACACCCTAAACGATGATTCGATAAGGCTTCTCCTTTTTCAGAGAACGTTAATGGGTCTAGCGGCAAAATGGTATATTGAATTGCCTAGAGCTTCGTTCGACAATTTCGATACCTTAGCCACTACTTTCTTAACCCATTTTCAATTACCGATAAGGTATGAAACGGGAACAGAACTCCTAACCAACTTCAAACAGACAACGACCACTCACATATCTGATCATATACATCAGTGGCGACGTTGTCGTAGGATGGTAAAAACATATGTTCCCGATCAGCTATTAGCTGAATGGTTTATCAAGTCGTTACTTCCTGCCATAACGAAAGATGTGGCAAAGGGAGGAGTCGTAACGGAAGAGAAAGTTATCGCTCGTGCGCAATATCTAGACTTGGTCTATACTCAGTTTGGCACGCTCTACGACAAAATACCTGACGCCCCTAGACCAGAATTCTCAATTCCTCCTCCTCCTAAATCAAACAATGACTCTCACGCTGGCGATGGCGTGATTGGCACGACAAACGTGAAATCGACAAAGGCTACATCCAAGAAAGCTCGTAAGATTTCAGATCAAAATGCAAAAGACGAACTTCTTGCCTCGGAAGTAAATGCCATGTCGACCGACAAGGGCAAAAAACTGAAGCAACCAGGGGGCAAGAAGAAAAAGAAAGGGAAGAAAAAGAAGCAGGATGAGTCATCTCCTGAAAAAGCTTCTGCAAACCCTTCTGGGCGAAGCAAACCCCCTTTCGGGTGTCAAATATGCGATGAGGACCATTGGACGAATGAATGTCCATACAAAGCTGAGCTTAAAATATTTTTTAAGAGTTCGAAAACCTCAGCAGTATTGACTGATCTGTTTCCAAACCCGGGAACCAAACTGGTTGCTAATCAAAATGCTTCCCAATCCCAAGTTCTTATGTTGTCTATCTCAAAGCAGCAAAATGATGCTTTGACAAGGAATAAAGATTATGGGAATCCATAGCTGTCGAATAACAAGGCTAATGAACAACCTAGTAGTTCGACAACAACTTTGACCGAAGTTGTGCCACCCATCATTCCTGAACAAATGATAAAGTCGCCAAAGGGAGTAGTACAAAAGTAGACATTTAATCCTCGTGCAAAAGTAGCACAGAATTATAATATAATAGAGGACTTGGCCCAATCGCCATCTGCTATGTCGACACTTGAGGCACCACAAAATTTCCTCTCCCAAGAGCAAGCTTTATTATCAGCAATAGGTGCGATTGACCCAATGGATTCCAATCTTGTGGCCTTTGATCATAAAGGATATGACCCTTAGTTACCAGCTCAACTAGATTTCCTTATTCAAGTGAAAGCCATCAACAAAATTGTTCATCGAACAATTATTGATGAGGGGGCATCTACATGTATTATGTCGATGAGTTGCTGGAAAAATTTAGGCTCACCACCCTTGTCGATATCGTCAACGACGTTAAAAGCATTTGATGGACGATCATACACTCCATACGGGATTTTAAGTAACTTGAAAGTTGAACTAGGGGGCAAAACAATAGAAATTGATGTTGAAGTAATCAACGAAAACCTCGACTACAACATCCTACTGGGAAGGCCCTGGATATATGCCATGGCCGCAGTTGTGTTGACCTACTTCAGGAAGATTGCATTTCCCTTTCAAGGGAGAATTACAATCATCGACCAACAAACATTTCTCCCCAACGGTTCACAAGTTACGGGAAGCATTCCAATGATCCATGGAAGCGATCATTCGCTTCAAAATATTGGAGTTGGCCTCCGAAAAGACCCTGCCTTAATGGGTACTTTTGCCCTACCGCCTCTAAGAAATCTGGTGAAAGTGGCCACAGTGGAAACCCACAATATGAAATCTTCTATATCTAATAGATTCGGAAGATTCCTAAACATTTTGTCAGCATGGATCATCGCCCTAATAGAAATATTGTAGCAATCAATTTTCTTGGCCTGGGGAGAAAACCAAAATCAACACTCATCGAGTGTTTGGATACATAGGTCTAAGGAATATGGCACCTCTTCAAATCCTTCGTCACTGGTACATTCTACAAACGAAGGAATCATTCAATCAATGGTAATTGACGGGGCACCATGGAATGATTCCCACTATCGTTCCATTCTCCCGGATTGCGGAGAAGATACTAAAGATGACCTTTATCATCCTTCAGTTTTCGGTTTTCTATCAAATACTGTAAATACAGTGGGCTCCAAGGACGGTTCTTATCTCGTGTCAACGTCGTTAAAAAATGAAACAAGGAGTCATGAGGATAGTTCTTTTACTGTGTCAACCTCATTAAAAAATGAAACAAATCCCCTTTTCAAATATCAAAGGTAAACCTTCATTCCAACCACCAAGTTGAATGCAATGAAGCTTCGGGGGCATGCACCTCGATTTGCGTTATTATGCTGGGGGCATGCAAACTTATCACGAGCAGTGTTACTGCAGGGTTCAAGCTCGTTAAAAAATAAACCTGCATCGAGCAGTTTTAGCACATAGTTCATGCTCGTTAAAAAATAAACATAAGATCGAGCAAGTGTTTCAACCCGCGTTTAAGCTCGTTAAAAAATGAACTATCCTTTTGGTAAATAACCATCATGAATGTAACATTATCAGCCATTAAAGCCTTGGTCGTGTTTGCACCGCCACCTCCACTTTTCCATTGGCCGATCATTCACCTCCATATGATTGTTTACCCATTTTGAGGAACAGCTGCGAAGAGTGATTTCACTAGCCATCCTTGTGACACTGTCGTGCTTGGAAAATTCCAACCCTTACCTGGAATCAGCTGCTACCCATTTTATCACTCGTTCCTCAAAAGACGAGTCTTCTTTAAGCTCTTTTCATTTGACTCGTAAAATATGAAAAGATTGCCGAGTTTTGGCCTTCTAGCTCGTTAAAGCGACAGGAAGAGCTATCCCTCCTCTAGATTTTAATCTTTTTGGACCTGAGGGATTATTGCACAAAAAGATCGAGCGCTTGTTTTGTTCGGCTTGTTAAAACTATCGAAAATTCATCCCTCCTGTATTGTTTTATACTTTTTTGGACCTAAGGGATTAGATGACGAAAAAGTACTTTCAGAGTTAAATTTACGTACCTTTTCAGACTCTCTAAAAATGAAAAGGACCAAGTTATCTTTGTCTTTAGACTCGTTAAAAAAATTAATAGCGAAAAACTTGTCTTTAGACGAGAACGAGTTTCACTATCGCTAGGCTCGTTAAAACATAGCGATGGGTTTACCCGAAGGGAAAATTATAGAACAAGCATATGTTATCCTCCTCAAGCTTGACAAAAATAAAGAGGTACTGGTCAGGAATGACTGGGGAAAAATTGGGAAGAAACTCAAAGAACCTTTATTGGTAGCAAGTCACTCTTGAACATGACACTTCCACTCCGTGCCTGAGTTGGGTTGGGTTGTTTCATTCACCGGTCACATCACCATGGTCTTGCCATACCATCCACCTTTGGGGTAAATGCTACCAATCCATCATATAAGTGTCGCCGATATGTTCAAGAGAAGTCATCCAGAGAAGTCAACCGTGTCCCATCCACTACCATACATTATACTTCATTCTTTCATGACCGCCATCCTGAACCATATATCATCAGATCGTTTTCACCTCCATCAAAATCATTTTCTCCGTTCCGTGTCATTGATGTGGGGTACATTAAGGCCCTCCTTTGATGGATCGCTTCTTGTCAACATCATCTCATTATCCAAGAAGTTGATCTAGGAACACCCCGTTCAGTACTTTGAAGCTTGCATGCCTCAATGGCAAGTTTCTCACTTCCGGCGACAGGTATACATCAATGACCTTCGACCAAAAGATTTTGCATGGTGTTCGACGCCATGTCCTTTATTCACACCACGTGAATTGTACTGCAGTACCTTGAGGGTCATTATCATTATCGGTGATTCCTCTCGCGCTTGTTAACAGTTTACATCATTGACTGGTAATCAAGCGATGTCTTTCCATGTTCGACTTCAAAACATTTCTCACATGGATCGACTTGTACTTAGAGTGAAGATCGGACGAGATTGAAGACCGTGGATCTAGTTTCATCCATCCGGGCTGCGATATATATTCAGGAAAAATAAAGACATTGACATGTACAACACTGCAGAACAAATAATCATCCTACCAAAAGGATGATGATTTCATCAGAATCATCAGTCTACCATCAGACGATTGTCTGTCCTATGTACATAAAAATAAATTTATAAAGCTGAGCATGGGAATGCCCGCCTCAGCTAGATCATGAAAATAGTATGAAAAATAATGTATTGTATTGTATCTTATTACAGGTCTCCTCCCAGCATTGAAAGAACTTCGGATCCTCCTAATAAAGCATTTCACCCAATAAACGGCCTCATACTTTAGGGGGCAACTGTTATAGACATTTTTGTGTGTTACAGCTATGGGCATGAAATGTCCATAATTCAAGGGATCCAAAGTCCCTAAAGATGTTGTTACAGCTCCTAAAGGAACAAGGTCAACCAATGACAGCTACTCCCAGAAGTTCTCCACCAAAAACCACTCAGAAACAATCAATTCAGGATCAATTCAAGTGCTCCACTAGCTGCCTATGTTGCAAAGCACCCCAGTACACTGTCTAGGTGTGTTGCAATGCAATTGAATGCCCTACCCAGGTGCGTTGAGCGGGAAATGACAAGTGGCAGAGTCTTTCAACGAGGTGGAAAGACCATGGAAGCTTCCAGAATCTTCTCCAATGACACTTGCCTCACTGAATTCGACCAAGTGATGAGTAAGAGGCTCTCAGTCTCCAAGTGGAAGGAAGAACTGACAGAGAGAAGCCACAAGTCAAAACATGAGCTGACGCATCCTCTCTGCTTACATCTATATATGGATCCCTCATCCCAGAGATCCAAAGGGGGGAATTTTTGTACTTTGCAGAGAATTGCTGTTGGTTTGAGATTGAGATTAGTACATTGGGTGATTTATGCTTTGTTGGAGGAGAGGAAGGGATTCCTTTGCTGGGAGGTAGATGTTGGATCGGTACTCACTTGGTTGTATCTCCTCTTGGACTTTATTATCATATCAATAAACTATTTGAGTTTCTCCTACATGCTGTGTATCAATGATGTTTTGTTATATTTGCATGTTTAGCTTAATCTGATCCTGAGATTTTTATGAATGTATATCTATATCTTCGTGTAGTTTCTCTCTCTTGTGATCTTGCAGGAATTCGGTGAAGCTGGGCCGTTAAGGGAGCAGGGAGCTGGGAGCTATTGAAGAGAGGAGTGATTGGATCAACAAACTAGCGAAAGACACAGGTTAGTTACATCCTTTCTCCTCATTTACATTTCATAAAGAAGAATACTCAAGTAGTTTTCCTTGTTTGTTGCTAAGGCACTATCACACCTTAGAGTGGGATAGGGGCGTTCTGAATAGATACTTTTCCCAACAACAGATAGGTAGTATTATAATAAAAGTATAAGAAATGTAATGGGAGGTGAAAATTATTATTGTAAAAAGAAAATATTAGTTGAAGAGTGTATTGTGGAGATCCTTTCTAATTACCTCCCTAATTTATCACGAAGATAACTAGAAAGTCAATATTAAATTTTCAACCATGTTTCTTACATTGTTTTACACATTTTGGCAAGTTTCTACAAAATTTTCAAATAAAATAACACTTTTAGAAAGTAACTAAGCTACTTGTAGGAAACAAATGCACGTGCTAAAAGGAAATTAACTACTTGTAGAAAATAAATTTTAACTAATTGATGGAAAGGAAAGAAAGCTAACCTAATCTAAGTTGCATAGGAAGCCTCTATGTGGTAACATCTAATTGGATGAACCAAATATGTAACTAGGTAATATAAAATACAACCATACATGAGTAATTGATTACGCAAATGGATTAACTCACGCAACAAGAAATTAAATAAAACTACCTAAATTACATAGCACTATGGTCCATTGGAGTAAGCTCGTCCTGCATTAAACGTAGTCCTATTATTCTATATCAACGCTCATTACATTTAAATTAATTACTTTACAAGTAATGTATAATATAAAAAATTTAATTTCAAAAACATATTTTGGAAATTATAAAATAATATTCTAAACTAAAGTAAGAACTAAGAAAATATATTTTTATTCATCATGATATGGGCTCATGATCAAGAGTCCTCATGTACAATACAAAAGGAACTCTTTTTATACATCCATTTTGTTTAAAAATAAAATAGAAAATAATAAATGAAATATACAGGTTTCTAATGTTGTTGTCTAACAATTAGTAAACAATTCAATGACTCATACATAATTCCAAAATACTTTTTAACAACTAAAACTAATAATTTTTCATAATTCTAAAATCATTTCCATACCAAAAGCCATCAATGATATTCCAAATCTATGACATTTCTTGGTGGTCATGAATTGATGTAAATCAAATAGTAAAATATAAATTATGTAACAACAATTATGTCATAGAAAAAATGTAACAAAAACATCATCTTGGTAGTGATAGCGTAACAACAACTATGCAACAACAATTGTGTAGTAGCAACATTATAACAATAATAACATCCTAACAATGTAACAACAATTGTGTAGTAGTAACTATGTAACAACAATAGTGTAGCAAAAAAAACATTGTAACACCCCCATACATCCCATATACCATCCTAAGGGACAAAAGAAAACATTACTATCATTGACCCAAACTCCATGGTCTTGTCTTATAAATGGGATCTTAAAAATTCATTGTTTTCAACTTTCTTAAAACTAAAAATAAACATCGCCCTCACATCTGGATCATCAAGACCTTTCTGGACAAATTAAAGATGAAGACTGTGGAATATCCGATTTCAGTTTCTCAATATAAATTTGATCAAATTCCAACTCTTGAATTATAAGTTATGGCCATTTGAAAATTGACCATTAACTCCTTGCCATGTCAGTAGGGCACATCCACATGGTCCCGCATGGTGCCATGTGTCAATCCCACATTATCTAGAGGTTTCACGTCATCACACCTTGCTTATAACATGCCCCCATGTCATAAGCCATGTCACCTCTCCCTAGGGCTTTGCAAAACAGGGCCCTTAACTTGTCACACCATCATTTCCCCATTATACATGTTTTTATATGTATTAGGCCCTACATTGTAGATTCCAATATACCAAGCATTGGGGTCAAGAAACACTCCATTTGAATGTGAACAAATAGATATCACCTCCATCTCCCAGTCCCTATCTCCCTTGAGTTACCCTGTCTTGCTCTAAACACATCTTCCCTCAAGTTTTAAGGCCCAAAATCCATGACAAGAAATGTTGTGGTTTGCTTCGGGGACAATTCCATCGCTTAGCCCAGTCAACCACAGCTCGACTATCCTGCATCCCATGAAAACTATTCCATGGTATGAGACCCCTGAGGTTTGGAATAGAAAAATGTCTATCATTTTCAAAGGAAATCATTGTTTTTCCCTCCATTACACTCACTCTCCTTGCTACTTTTCACATGTCAACTCCTCTCTAGGTCCCAAAAAGATTTCATACTAATTTCATGACATCCACATGGCCCTCTATGAGGATTCCATGTGTCACCCATTTATGGGCCATTTGGCCCTCCATTATGTCCATTGGAACTAACCATGTGGCACATCACCTGTGAGCCAGATCACCCTCGAATCCATGTCACTACCACGCCACATTGGCCCAAGTTAGGGTCCTAGCATGATATTGGTCCCTTGGTAAATGCACCATCCCTGTATAACTTTCTTAGCCCCCTTTTTCTCTAGGTTTAAAGGCTATGACACTTCCATTATGAAGCCCTACTACAGGTCTCCACGTCACCTCACCCCAGTCTCGCCCAACACTACCACACAAGACACAACCTTTGCTTAGGCCTAAGACTAAGATATAAAACTTTATGTCTTACAATACGAATGTCCCATCATCATTTGTCACTCGTTTCTCACCTTGCCTGTTACCTAGTGTGTGCACCACAACCCCTTCCGGGGGCCAAGGGCCTGAGACTCCATGACGATGTCATGATGACGTCTCTCACCTCACCTTGTGCCCTCTTTCCTCAACCTTGTTACCAAGAATTTTCACTAGGGCGCGATGGGAATTCTACCTGTTATATAAAGGATAAGGACTTTGATTCTATTCCTCAACAATTACAGAGTTTAAGGGGCAGCCGACACATATTCATGTCAATATATATATATATATATAGATATATATATAGATATATAGATATATATAGCATTCGCGACCCCCTGCTGAGCTTCATAAGCGCGCACAGACATGCACACACACATACACATCCGTTCCTCATGTGCTTAAACAATGCTCAACCCAATATTCATAAACATATAGATGTGGTTTAAGCTATCTCTCTTGAGCTTTAATTAATTAAAAATGGCTCTCAAGCACACCCCCTTCTCTGGTTTTATATAGAGCTTGCTCAAGGGACTCTTAGCCATTATACTAGAGCATTAAGCCATTCAAATCCCATCACAAGTTATCATAAGCATGGTAGATATTTCAGGAAGTATCAAGCTCCCCTTTCATGAACATATCCCATTCAATAATTAATTCAAAACATAAAAGGAACAAACTGTACTTATTATTTGTACATGTAAGAACATAATGACATAAAACAGTCACACTAATATCACATCTACTATAGGATTTATCTAGCCTTTCCATGGATTATATGACATTCCATGAGCAATAAGGCACTAACCATCAATGGAAAGAAAAACAAAGAAGTCATGTTAATAATTAAGTAGCATTTATATAAACAACCAACCTCCAATCCACAAAGGATCCCTTCCACTTACAAAATATAACCATGGGATTCCCACACCCCAATTAGTAGAGTTATATATGTATATAAACACCTAAACATTCAGTTAGATCGTGCCAATGCTATGAAAATACATGTAACACAGGGACTCCCCAAAATTCCATATGCCATTTGAACATCCTCATATGCATCTCATTCCAAGCATGTAAAAGCACATCATTGGACCAAGAATGTTGGTATAATGAAAATAACCATACATACAACCATACAAGAATCCCTACAACTGTTAAGGAGTTGACGAGCATCCAGGATCACAATAATAGGTTGTCCAAACCTTCAAGATACAAGATGGAAACACATCTAATGTCAAAGCATCCAAGCATTCATATAATTACACAAAGAAAATGGATATTCTAATTCACCATACATGTTATCTAACGACAATGAAATGATTATAATGAAATACAATTTACAACAACATAAATAACTAACTTATCTTGTGCTGTAGAAAAACCTGGAAACTCAGATTGGGACTCTAACTCTCTACCCAACCATAGGCTAACTGTACTATTGTATTTTTTATAGCCAACCACCCCAAGCCCGATTCAAAGCTTGTGAAGGGAAGTTCTTAGGGATATTCACTAGTCAAATTTCCATTCACTTGGGAACTCTAAGTTCGTAGAGCCTCCACCTGATTCTTGTAGGATATAAACACACCCCCTTACCCTCATGGAAGTGTCCACTATGCTAGCCCAACTTCCATGGTAAGGCTAGAGAAATTGCATACATTTTGATTTTTTTGACTTCTTCCAAGCTTCCAAAACTCAGTTTTGATATCCTCATCATATTTGTCTCAATGAGACTATTTCAGTGATATAAATTTTGTCCAAATTATACTCCAAGATTGCAAATTATGTCCCTTTAAAGTTTTATTGATTCAAAAGAACCACTTATCTTTTGCTGCCACGTGGTCCCCATGTGGCATGTCACAATATAGTGGCGTGATCATAGGAACCTCACACATAAAAATATATATGTTTATGGCCCTTTGCCATATGACAACCCACATTGTAGATTCAAATCAATTGTCATCATTCAATAGTAGACTCCCCTCCCATCACTGATGTTACAAGGGGGCGCTCCGTTATCCTAGTTCCACCTTACAGTTCCAAGGTAATGATCCAATGGTCACTACTCATTTAACTTATCTGATGGCTCACATTCAATATCACACCCCCCTTCACCTCGTTGATGTCAAAGGAGGGGGTCTGCTATTTTGGTTCCCAAGCATGGTTCATAGGTCACAATATGATGACCCGCTATCAATCCACCCATTGGACGGTTTGTGAGGCCTCATCCTCCCCTCATTGATATTATGGGGGGGAGGCCTTTCCAAAATCTTAGCCATTGACTCCCCATGACTCATCCAATTACCACGATCAAGGAAAGAACTCCCCACTCCCCTCACTTATCTCATAGGGGAAGGGTCCCGTTTGCCTCCCAACTGTAGATCTCTAGAAAGGATCTCTACCATCCAAATGAACCTAAGTTCCTCCCTCAATTATAACATGTGATTGTGGGGACACATGGCCTATCCCTCGTGGATAATGAATACCATTTAACACATATGAGCACAACCTTTTTCCTTAGCATCGATCACATCTAGACATCACCCATCCATAATACCTACTTCTCTTTAACATTTATTTTTGACACACACACACACACATGTTGGCATTATAGGTAATATGTTTTCCCTGATGGAAACCTACTTGAAAAATATGTACTTGATCTCAGCATAGTGATAATATGATGATTGTGGAACTAATGTAGATATTAGGAATATTGGTATCTAGATGGAATTTGAGATATAGACAAAGAAATGGTAGTTCAAGTACAAATGGATGAAAAATGTAAAGTTTGAAAAGCATGTGCAGTTATTGTGATGCAAGTTCACATAAATATGCAGGTCATGTGAGTAAACGTCACGTGCATAATCCGAACAATGGAAATTTGGATACTAGGGGTCATTATCATAGTAATTACCCATAGTAATTGGGGTGAGAATGTTAATTTGATCCCGTTAAAAAATACTAACAACATTATTAAGGGATTTTCCTAAGGTATTGGCTAAGGAAAAATATATGTAAGGAGATGGGGATCAAGTTGTTATGTGTGCAAATAAAATGGTTTGTTCATGTGTGATCTGATCTGGAACATGTGTGCACCAAGAAGCAAGGAGAAGACTCAAATTTGAAAGATCTGAAGATATGTTGATATATATTCTTGATTGATTTCATTATTGCAAATTTTTAAGTAGCTAACAATGATAGATCTGTGGTTATAGTGATGTTGTGATCTGAATGAGTTTTTAGAAGTCTGTAGTTTTGATAGTGAAGATTGCAGAATGTGGAGTTATGTTTTAGTAATTTGTGATCTATACATAGGTTTAGTTTTGGATAGTTGTGTACATACTCATATTTGTTTCTAGTTATTCGCATATATATTATGAGATATGTTTTTCAATATATTCAAACTTGTACATGGGTGTTGCACATGATAAACAGATATATGCACATGTCTTCTTAATAAAAGTAGCATATATTTTGAGTTATATCTGGCCAGGGTTTGTAGTGCTACTTGATGATGACAGTTGATGAGTTCTATTATATTTTTTGATGTCTTTCAATGATGCCTTGATCTGGATGGTTTATATATACAGTGATTTGGTTATGAATTGATTTAATCTAGCTGTAGTTGTTGATTCAATATTTAGTAACTTGATGTTTCAATGATTCAATTGGTTTACAATGCTTTAGTGATTTAGTTGGTATTCAACGATGATTCGGTGATTGTATTCATATTTTGTGATTAAGTATTCATATTGGTATATTGTTTTGGGATTATTGTTTATGTGGATCCAATGTTAAAATTTGATGGAAGGTGTCTGATCTGATAATGAGATCTAACACAATATTAAGGTATTACAGACTTATGTGCATGGATTAGTCTATGTCATTTTATGCAACAGATCGATAAGATTACGAAATTCACAGATTATGAAGCAGTAAACAAAACATAATAGACAACAAATAACACAACAAATTTAATGAGGAGTTCACCTAATACTCGTGGGCTACATCTCCTGGTCCAGCCTTCAGTGGTGGCCTCTCTATTATGTCTTCAAGCAGAGTTCTTTTTACAACAATGAGCTCTATTTGAGCCTCACACACAACAGAATACAATAACAAGAGCTTACTTGAACCTCTCAAGTTCTCTATGAGTACACAGACTCCCTCAATGCTCTTTGTCTCTGTGCTAACTCCGTCTTGGCATTTGCCTGCAATACTGCCTCTTCCTACTGTGCTCTCTGTCAGTGGCTTTATAGCCAAAAATGTGCTGCCTGTTCATTTCATGTTCCCATCTCTCGGTCTCCCTGGCCTCTATCCACTTCGAATCCCTCTCTCAGCATGATACAATCATTGTTTAATGCCTAGAGAGGAGGTGGCCACCCATTCTATAACGCCAAAGTGCCTCGAGCCTCTGCAATTCCTGAAATAGTCACGCTTTGTTAAACATAGGGAAAATGTGTTTTAACAAAGGAAGTCTACCAAAACTCAATATATCGGACTTTAAAAGTCCTTAAATATGATTCATTCCTCTATCGGGTCCACCCACAAGTCGCTATCACATATTGGAATGGCCCTATTCCTTTGTATTTAAAAATTCATTAAAATATTGAAAAAGCCCTTTAACCGGACTTGAAATTATATTAAAATTTCCTTTATAATGCTATCAGGTCCTCTTGTCGCATGGTGTATTGGTATCGGCCCCGCTCCATGTTTCGATGCGATATCGCATATCGCACATGACCCCCACTGATTGTAATCGCTCCTCTGCAGTTGCCAATTACGATAGCGCGCATTAACATGGGTTGTCGATTTGCACGCTTGATCGACGATTCTCGTTGATCCATGCTATCGCAATCACAACTATCATGTGGATTCCGCCGATAAGTGCCAATAGCCACCACTGATAGTGATTCGCTGATCGGATGTAGACCGTTGATTAGCCAAATCCGACGGATCTGATTCAACATTGCCTTAAAACCACTGATACTTTGTTTTCTCTATTTTCATGGGTTTTGGGCCTCCCGATAGTGTTCCTCCACCCTGCTAAGGGCCTTTCCTCTTGTGATAACTTTGATCTTTTGAAAGAGTTTGATCTTTGGCATGATTTTTAAAGAGTTTGTGAAGACTTAGAGAGTGTTCTTGGATCCATTGGGATCACGCCTTCCCATTGAAAAAGGATTTTGGACCACCAAAAGTTGGTTTTCAAGCATCACTTAAGTGAGGATACAACTGCCTCACTTGTCGAATCTCTATCCATTTGGCACTACTGGGTTTTGAACCTTTGAGTCTAATTCTAAGGTACTCCACATCCCCTCTGCATGTAGTCTTCACCTTCTTGTCCAGAACTGTGTTTTCCTGCAGCTCATTAAGGTATTCAGGCAACAGATCATCAATGGAAGGCAATTGACTTTTCCCTTCAGGATATTCAATTAAAGAAGGTTCAAACAGTCTTAAATTTTCTGCATTTATTACTGGATAGATGTGCATTTGTGCTAGCAAAGCAAGGTGGAAAGAATTCTCATAATTCTCTCAAGTACCTTAAAATGCCTGTGCCTTATTGGCTTCAGCTTCTTTCCTTCACCTTGCATTCTATCTTTGCTAATATACAGCCATACTTGATCACCAACTTGGAAGCTGTACTCCACTTAGTGTTTATCATGCCTTGTCTTGTATTTGGCTTGGCTCTTTTCCAGCTGTAGCTACACTACCTAGTGAATTTCTTGGATCTGTTCAATGAATCTGGTTGCTTTGTCCACACCACTGTGTCCAGCAACTACTATGTCTTTTTCAATGACAAAATCCAAGGGAGACCTTGGTATGAAACCAAAATAGGTCTCAAAAGGAGATCTCTGTGTAGAAGAATGTTTAGCACAGTTGTAAGCATGTTGCACATAACATAAGTGTTCATCCTAAAGCTTGGGATGCTTGCTGCAATAACCCTTGAGCAACTGGATCACTGTCTTGTTGACTATCTCTGTTTGGCCATCTATCTGTGGATGAAAGGTTGTTCTTTTCTTCATTCTGGTGTCCATTAATTTCCATAGGCTTGACCAAAACTTCCCAACAAAACGCGAGTCTCGATCAGATACTATGGAAGTGGGTATCCCAAAATGCACCTAGACATGCTGAAAGAACAATTTTGTTGTTTGTTCAGCTGTAATTTGCTTATTACAAGGTATTAAAATATACCTTTTGCTCAACCTATCCACAATAACATATAAATGGTCATGCCCCTTTCTAGATTTTGGCAATCCCCCAACAAAGTCCACGGAAACACTTTCCCAAGGCAGGAAGGAACTGGCAGTGGAGTGTACAAGCCTAGTTTTCTATTGTTGGGATTTCTTTTAGCACACATGGTACACCCTTTTACATATCTAGAAACTATTTCATTCATTTTTTGCCAAAAGCAGTATCTTTGCAGCTGTGCAACTGTTTTACTTACACCAAAATGACCTGATATCACAGAAGTATGTGCCTCCCTAATTATGTTAATTCTCTCTATTTGTGGAATTCATAGCTTTCCCAAATGATACAACAGTTGGTCCTTAATATAGTAATCCAATTCTTCTACCTTTTTTCCATTACTTAAAGCTTCATATACATCTTTAAAGTCTATATCTTGAGCATATTGTTCAATGTAGCTTTCATGCATGACTGAGTCATGCTTAATTATAGTAGATGCATTTATGATTGGTCTAGACAACATATCTACAACTTTATTGTGTATGCCCTTTTTATATCTAATGACTAAATGAAACTTCTGTAGGAAACCCATCCACCTATAGTGTCTTGATTGCTGCAATTTAGTTTGTGAGTGCAAGTACTGAAGTGGCTGATGATCAGTATGTATTATTGTTTCTTTGCCCATTAAGTAATGTTTCCACTTCTTCACATTTTGAACTAATGCATACAATTCTTTATCATATGTAGGATAATTAACTAATGCAGAATTAAAAGTCTCAGAATGATAGCATATGGGTTTACCATGTTGAATCAACACTGCTCCCATGGCATAATCACGGGCATTTGTTTCAATAACAAATGGTTGTTGAAGATTTGGCAATGCTAGTACTGGTGCTGTACTAATTTTTTATTTCAAGGTGTCGAAGGCTTTCTCCTGTTTTCCTCCCCACTGAAACACCATGCTCAATCCTGTCAAAACATGTAAGGGAGATGAAATTAAGGAAAGGTTAGCAATAAACTTTCTCCAATATTGTGTTGCCCCTAGGAAGCTTTTATCTTCTATAGCAGACTTGGGTTTAGGCCAGTTTACAATGATTGCAAGCTTAGAGGGATCTATCTTCATTTCACCACCCCCTACAATATGACCCAAATAATTAAAAGATGTTTTACCAAACTCACACTTTTATAATTTAACATAAAGATTTTCTTTTTCAAAACATCTAGAGTCTGCTTTACATGCTTCAAATGTTCTTCCCATGTTTTACTGAATACAAGAATGTCATCTAGAAATACAATTACAAAATCATCAATAAAAGGACTGAGTACATCATTCATAACCCTCATGAAAGTGGCAGGAGCATTAGTTAAGCCAAAAGGCAAAACTAGCCATTCATACATCCCTTGCTTTGTTTTGAAAGCAGTCTTCCATGCATCTTGCTCTGCCACTCTAACCTGATGGTAACCACTATGTAGGTCCAAGTTGGAAAAGTAAACAACCTCTTTTAGTTGATCCAATAGATCATCAATGCGAGGAAGGGGATAACAATTCTTGATCGTTATTTTATTCAGTGCTCGGTAATCAATGCACATCCTCCACGAACCATCTTTCTTCCTCACCAACACGATTGGAGATCCACATGGTGATGTGCTTGGTCTTATGAACCCTTTCTCGAGCAGCTCTTGTACCCGATTCTTGATTTCTACATTCTCTAAAGTGGATGACCTGTACATTCTGATGTTAGGCAATGGAGCATCTTGTTGCAAATTAATATCATGTACAATTTCCCTTTTGTGTGGCAGACCTTTAGGTTCTTAAAATAATATATCATATTCTGAAACAAATTTTTCTAAATCAGCTTGCTGTTTAGCATCACAACCTTCAAATATATTGGTTTTATCAGGTTTCTTTTCCTTCACAACCATCAGTAAAAATTGTTTGCATGAATTTACAATCCTTTTCATCTGCCCTGAGTTTATGAGAGTATAATTATTTTTGAGTTTATGAGCTCTTACAATATATTCGATTCCATCTTTAATGAGTTGATACTTATTTTCAGCTCTATAGAAAATGGCTTTTCTATCATACAAGTAAGGACTTCCTAAAACAATTCAACATATATCCAAGGGAACGATATCTAAGTCAACCTCATCTAAAAATGTTGACCCAAAAGAAAACCTAAGTTTACATTGTCTAGTCACTTGTAGCTTTGCTTTATCACATACCCAACCCAATGGATATGGCTTCTTGTGAGGTGTGGTTAGTAATCCTAGCTTCTTTACAATTGCTTCAGAAATTAAGTTGTGATTCACTATCAAACAAAGTATCAATCTTTTGATGCTTGGGAATAACTCTAATATGAAAAAGCTCATGTCTTCTTCTCTCATTTTCTTTACCATCAATAGTTTGGGCAGAATTACTAGTAGATGCTTCATAATTTTTACCTTATATGCCTGTGCCTGTGATGGTTGTTTCATCACCTGAGTCTGACCCCGAATATCTCTAAACAGTAGCAGCAACCTTCTTCTTCTTGCCATCAAACTTCTTGGGTTTCAGCTCTAGATGCAAAGACCAACAATGTTCATCATCATGTCCATCCTTCTTGTAGTGAGTGCATGAAGGTTTGGCCTTTTGTACAGCATTTGCCTTCCTCTCTTTCCATTTCTGCTTCCTCTTTTCCTTGTTCTTGCTTGCAGTGGGTTTTGATGATCCCCCAATCTCTGGGTTCACATTCTTGCCTCTTGCTTCTAGATGGGTAGCTTGAACAGAAATCCTCATCTATGCTAGTAGGGTTAAACATGAGAATGGTGTGCCTCAAACAACTATGTATACCACCGATATACTTCAGCAAAGTTTCAGGTGAGTCTAAAGAAATGCCTAGAATCAAAGCTCTTTTTCTAAATTCTTGGGTGTAACTTTGTACACTTTTCCCTTTTAATTGGTGAAGAGTTTGCCAACTCATCATAGCTTGCTGCAGATAAGCTAGTGTATAGAATTGTTTTTTAATTGCAGAAACAAATTCACTCCAGACAGAAAGAGTTTTACCATGCTTCTTCAAGTCAGTGTCTGTCCTGCCTTCCCACCATACTAAGGCAATTCCTACAAGGTGTAGGCTAGCTAGCTGAATTTTACTTCTATCTGAGTCAATGCTCTACACCCTGCAATACACATCAATCTATCTAATCTAGTTATCTAGCTTCTCTGCATTTAACTCCCCATCATATATTGGCAAATCAAATTTAACATCTAATTTAATCAAAGATGTTTTCTTCTTTGTATTTTTAGGGCTATCAGGAGGTGTGGATAAAGGAGTCTCTTTTCCTTTCCCTTTACCTTCAGAATGGCCATCTATAAGAGATTCTTCTGTTCCTTTGTCTTGTATGGAAGTTGAAGAATCTTCACTTTGACCTTTCTTAAATTCTCTATACATTTCTTCTACCATGGCTCTCATGGTCATGAAACTATCCATGAACTGACGGTCTGATTCCAAGGTAATTTCTTCTGTCATTTTTCTCTTAGGATAGACTCTACCAATTTCTAGGTTAGTTTCAACCAGTTCTCCTTCTCCTAATTTAAGTTTTGACCTACTTAGCATTCACAAATAGTCCAGCACAAGCTTGTCTAACCTTAGCAACCTAAAGCTTTGATACCACTTGATCTGATAATGAGATCTAAGACAATAATAAGGTATTATATACTTATGTGCATGGATTAGTCTATGTCATTTTATGCAATGGATCTATAAGATTGAAAAATGCACAGACTATGAAGCAGTAAACAAAACATAATAAACAACACATAACACAACAAATTTAATGAGGAGTTCACCCAATACTCGTGGGCTACATCTCCTGGTCCAGCCTTTAGTGGTGGCCTCTCTATTATGTCTTCAAGCAGAGTTCTTTTTACAACAATGAGTTCTATTTGAGACTCACACACAACAGAATACAATAACAAGAGCTTACTTGAACCTCTCAAGTACTCTATGAGTATAAAGACTCCCTCAATGCTCTCTATCTCTGTGCTAACTCCATCTTGGAATTTGCCTGCAATACTGCCTCTTCCTCCTGTGCTCTTTGTCTGTGGCTTTATAGCCAAAAATGCGTTGCCTATTCGTTTCATGTTCCCGTCTCTCGGTCTCCCCGGTCTCTATCTGCTTCAAATTCCTCTCTCAGCATGATTGTTATAGACATTTTTGTGCCTTACAGCATTGAGCATGAAATGTTCATAATCTAAGGGATCCAAAGTCCCTAAACATGTTGTTCCTACCCCTAGAGGAACAAGGCTAACAAACCACAACAATTCACAGAAGTTCTCCACCAGAAACTACTCAAAAACAAGTCAATTCAGGATCATTTCAGTGGCTCCACTAGCTGTTTGCGCTGAATGTCAAAGCCAACACTGGCTACCTACGTTGAATGTCAAAGGGAACACTGGCTACTTGCGCTGAATGAGAGTGGACATGTGGCAAGTTCATTTCTCAAGGTGTCAAAACCCAGGAAGCATCCAAAAATGACACTTGCTTAAGGGAATTCGACTGGTGATGAGTAAGAGGATCCAAATCTCGAAGTGGAAGCAAGAACCTCCAAGTGGAATCAAGAACTGACAGAGGGAGAGGACACTAGTCAGATCTCAAGATGACTCATCCTCTCTCCAAACATCTATATATGGATCTCTCCTCCATGAGATCTAGGGGCTGGAGTTTTGTTATTGCAAAGAATTGTTGTTGGTTTGAGATTGGAATCATTGGGTGCTTAATGCTTTGAAGGGGGTGAAGATAGGAATTCCATTTGCTGGGAAGGAGATGCTGGATTGGAGCCCTCTGGGTTGTATCTCTTCCTGAACCTTGTTATTCATCAATAAAGCTATCTTGGTTTCTCCTATATGCTGATGTATTCTTGATGTATGATTGCATTAGTATGTTTAGTTTACTTCTAATCCTGAACTAGTTATGAATATGAATCCATGTCTTGTGTAGCATTCTCTTCTTGTGATCTTGCAGAAACCTCTTGAAGCTGGGCGAGCGAGAAGGCAAGTAGCTGGGAACTCTCCAAGAGAAGAGAATCCGGATCAAGGGAAAAACGGAAGACACCAGTTAGTCCATTTATCTCTCTCTTCATTCTTAATTCATAAAGGAAGAATACTAGAACAACTGTCTCTGTTTGTTGCTAAGGCACTGTCACACCTTAGGTGGATAGGATCGTCCTGCATAGGCATTTTTCCCACAAAAAATTGGCGACTCCACTGGGGAGATCTGTTTAGTCATTTTATTTGTGTTTCTATCATTGTTTGTTTCATAGACTTGACAGCAACAATCAAACTGCATCTGTTATTCCCAGATGCAAAGTAGACAGTTGCTACTTTGATCCAATCACTGGACTTGTCTATGATCTGAATAATGGACTCACAAATGATTTGATGATCCTTTGTGATAGATCTTAGTACTCCCTCAAAGCATCCCTTTGATTGTACCTTGCTTGTTGCTTTTATTTGGCCTAAAACAGTGAATTAAATAGCAATCTGTGACCCAGAACCCAGTGAGAAACTCTTGTTTCTCCTTCAACGCGACAGCTGTGAAGAGGTTCTGCATTTCAACACAGGTCCCGTGAAGGCTACCTGCACTGAATGTCAAAACCCCTGTGTTGAGGTTGCGCTGAACCAGTTTGGCCTTGTGCAGCTGGGGTTCTCTGCTATGTTTTTCCTTGTTTTGATCTCTGATTTTTGCAGCCTGTAACCAGCATAGGTACCAGTCTGATAACTCCTTTTCTCTGCTTAGATTCCGCCTCCTTTTGTACAAAAAGACTGTGAGTGTTTTTATGTGTTTGTGGCATCATTTGCAGTTTTCCTTTGCATGAGTGAAATAATCATCCTGTAGCCCTTGATTCAAATCTGTGGATTGTGATCTGAGGAGAGAGTTCATTGGCCATTTACAGTTGATTATACATTTGCTTTTGCTTATTGGTTTGAGTTTGTCTTTTTTAAGTGTCGAAACAAGTATTCATTTCGAAAATCGTTAAGTGTTGTAATCTCTTCTACCCTCTCTGATTTCGGAAAAGTGAACTTGTTTGTATTTGTCATTTAAAAGCAAATTCAAAGTTGTACAAAAAGCTTTCTTTGGTAGGCATCAATACTAAGAAAGCGGAAAACAAACACCTGCATTGTGCATTTGCATCTTGATAGTTTGCACGTTTGATTTAGGAAAAGTGCATTAGAGTGTGCTGATTTCTCTTTGAGAAAAGATGGTGTCTTTCTTTTCCCTTAGTAGCTAGGATTTTCAAAGTTGAAAAGATATAAAGCTTGCTTATCATATTTAGACTGCATTTAGGAATTGTATCATACATCTCGTGGTGAACCTTGAAAGGAAAACTTCTAAAAAGATCAACCTAAAATAAATTGAATGAACTTAACAACGCTTTGCAACATAACGCACAACATAGAGGTCTAGGCTAGAGACGTGTTCCGGCGTCGTAAAGGCTGGTGACTGTCGATCTCGTGGATGGTGGGTGATTCCTCTTGAGGGACGATAGCGCCAGTACGGATTGTGCTCCCACGTACCGTTGCGTATATATTGGGAGACCCCTATAGACATAAAACCTTTATCCTTAGGAAGCCGTCTCGGCCGCCCTACTGATCGCAATGCACTGAACACAACATTCAGGAAGATCGACCGCCCGTACCCTAAAAAGTATTCTGCGGTTTTGCGAAAAGTTTGGCACACCCTTTGCCTAGAACTCTAGAGTAGTCCCTTTTGGCATTTTTCAGACTCTATAACGGAAAAAGTCCATCCGAGCATTTGTCACTTCGGGCTCGTTAAAACATCGAAGGAGACTAGAGTCATCTTTAGCTTTTTCTCGACTCTTTAAAAGTGAAAAAGCAAGTTGTGTCTAAAAGCATCTAAAAAATTCATTTAATTCGGAAACACACTTTCCCCTTTTGTATTTTGGTTGATTGAGTAATCCGCAATCGTGGAAGAAAGTCAATTGAAACCCCGTCGTTCGCGGAGGCTTACGAGTCAACCGTCTTTGTCTCCGGAATCGAAAACAGTACGGACAAAGTGGACTCCTTTAACCGGTTCGAAATCTCCTATCAAAGTTAGAACAAGTGTTCCAACGACATCTGAGATTCCCGTTACTTAAAACATTTTTAGAAACCCTGCCTCTATAGAAGAAGTTCAATAGCCACAGAGGGACAGTAACATTGATCCTAGTCTGGGAGAAAATACTTGCGTCACTGAACCAGTTCCATCTATAACCGGTTCAGAGAGTCTTGCTCCTCAAACAACTGTCGCTGTCGATTCAACCCCTTCTTTGGCACCAGAAATATTTTACGGACCTGACGGTCTTCCCCTTCCACCTGGTTTGATTGCGATAGAGGAAATTGTAGAGGATCCGCAAGCAAGTACTCCAACACATTTTGGAGTAGGGGTCACTCTATTTCCTTCTACATCAGAAGTTAGTCTACCACAAGTGGAAGTTCCTGTAGAATCGCTAGGTAATCTCTTGGATAGACTCAAAATGTCTGAGCAACCGACAACATCTAGGACTGTGTCGAATGACACAGTGACAGCAGAACTCCCTACCGTCACGCCGACAATGTTTGCCGGCATGCCATCTGTCCCAACTAGCTCACAACCGCTAGAAGGAGTCCACCCAGGGACTATTTCGACAGTGTGGTCTGTTCCAGTTTGTTCCTCCGGAATAATATCCGGCAACTCTAATGTTGAAACTCGCCAGATTGATCCATTTGGAGGTCAATTTGGGCAATCCAGTCCCCAAGGACAAACAATTCCCTTGAGTTCCGGATTGCTACTGTATGGGGGGCAGTATGCCCTTTCATTACCCCCTCCGGGAGGGTATCCATACGGGAGTTCACAACAGTATTCAGGTTATACTGGAATTACATCAAGTGGTTGGGTACCTATGCTACCTCAAAAACCAAGGGTTGTATATTCTATGCAACAATGTGTACCTATGTCGAACATCCCGACCACACCAGCTATTGTAACAGTGTCACAAGTTCAAGCGATGCCTGTTGTATGTCAGCCTCAGTTTTCTCAGGTTGTAATGCAACAGCCCCTTGACCCTGTGACACAACCACGATCGCCAACTGGTGGGGCAACACAGGTCCAAACGGGTACAATTACCCCGCACCTTGGTCCAACAGTTAGTATAGCGCAACAGAACATGGCTTCACAACCGTGGCTGGTGCAATACCAACGACCACAATTCCAGCAAGTATACCAAGGTTCTGAGCAGCAGATGTTTGCGAACAGTGGACAACCATATATTCAAAACGGTCAAAACTAACCACTTTACAGTGGTCCAGTCCACCAACCGTATCAGTCGTACCAACATCAATTACATTATGCTGGTATGCACAGGCCAACTGTTCAGGCAATTCCATCGTACCCTGGGTATGCTTCACCTAACCTGAATCACCAGTTACCATTCGTGGCAACTTTAGAGTTACCCGATTTACACCGGTTAACAAACGATCCAATTGCTTATGCCCCTTGGTGACCAGCAATTCCTCACAAACTTCCTTCGGACATTCCTAAATTTAATGGAAATCCGGGTGAAGATCCATCGAATCACGTGATGACCTTTCATCTATGGTGTTCATCAAGTGCTTATGTTGTCGGTTTCAAAACAGCAAAATGATGCTTTGATTTCGACAAGGAACAAAGATTACGGGAATCCGCACCTGTCGAACGGCAAGGATAAAGATCAACCAAGTAGTTCGACAACAACTTCGACAGAAGTTGTACCGCCCATAATTCCTGAATCAACGATAAAACCGCCAAAGGGAGTAGTACACAAGTCAACATTTAACCCTCGCGCCAGAGCGGCGTAGCATTATAATATAGTGGAAGATTTGGCCCAATCGCCATCCGCTATGTCGACTCTTGAAGTACTACAAAATTGTCCATCCCAAAGGCAGGCTTTGTTATCGGCTATTGGTGGGGTTGATCCTAAGGATTCCAATCTTGTATCCTTCGACCACAAAGGATACGATCCTCAGTTACCAGCTCAACTAGCTTTCCTTATTCAAGTGAAAGCCCTCAAAAAAACTGTTCACCGAACAATTATTGATGAGGGGGCATCCACATGTATTATGTCGATGAGTTACTGGAAAACTTTAGGGTCTCTGACCTTGTCGCGATCTTCGACGACATTGAAAGCATTCGACGGAAGGACCTATACCCCGTGCGGTATCCTTAATAACTTGAAAGTTGAAATGGGAGGAAAAACAATAGAAATAGATGTTTAAGTCATCGATGGGAATCTTGACTACAACATCCTACTAGGAAGACTGTGGATCTATGCCATGGCAGCTGTAGTGTCAACTTATTTTAGGAAGATCGCATTCCCTTTTCAAGGAGGGATTACGATCGTCGACCAACAAGACTTCCTTCCTAATGGTTCACAAGTTATAGGAAGCATTCCCATGATCCATGGAAGCAACCATTCGCTTCAAGACATCGGGGTAGGCCTACTGAAAGACCCCACATTAATGGGAACTTTCGCACTTCCACCTCCAATCTATATAGGAGAAGTAGCGTTGGTAGGAGCCTGCAACATGATATCTTCCACGAAGATCTCAGAAGACGATATCAACATGGATCATGCAATGGTTTTGCCCCCAAGCCCTATAGAAATATTGTAGCAATCAATGTTTTGGGCATGGGAGGCGAACCCAAATCAACACTCATCAAGCGTTTGGTTAGATATGTCTAGAGAATATGGTACCCCATTAGATCCTTGGTCGAAAGTACATGGGACTGACGAAGGAATTCTACAATCAATGTTGATTGAGGGGACACCATGGAATGCTTGCCACCATCGTTCCCTTCTTCCAGAATATGAAGAAGATACTCAACATGACCTTTACCACCCTTCAGTTTTTGAATTCCTATCAAATACTGTAAATACAGTGGATTCCGAGCGAAACTTATCCAATATTGAAGAGACTATAGCCATAAATATCTTGACTAAAACAAATGTTGTAGAAAATATTTATGTCGGCAAAGGATGTTCTCTTTCAGAACTGGAAATATATAACGCTCTTTTTCGTGAGTTCAGAGATGTCTTTGCTTGGTCATATGATGAAATTCCAGGCATTGACTCGAGTATCATTGAACATGAAATTAAGATGTATCCTGATGTCAAACCAGTAAGACAACGGCTTCGGCAGGTGCACCCCAAGAAAGCCACTGCCATTAAAACAGAAGTTGAAAAGCTTCTCCATGCTGGTTTCATCTACCCGGTTCCTCTAACCGATTGGGTATCGAATATTGTCCCTGTTATGAAGAAACAAGGGACAATTAGAGTGTGTGTCGATTATAGGGATGTAAACCAAGCTTGTCCGAAAGACAGCTACCCTACACCCTTCATCGACCAGATAATTGATGAATGCGCTGGATGTGAAATCTTTTCATTCATGGATGGATTTTCCGGGTACAATCAAATAAATATCCGCCCATAGGTCCAGTCAAAGACTGCATTCATTTGTCCGTGGGGCACATTCGCTTATCGAAAATTACCCTTTGTTTTAAAGAACGCAGGGGCGACATTTCAGAGGGCAATGAATTATGCCTTCCATGACATCAAGAACATCGTTCAACCATACCTCGACGACCTTCCGGCTCATTCGCGAAAGTGGACTGATCATCCGCAGCGTTTAAGAGCGATATTTCTACGTTGCCGACACTACAAGATAAGACTCAATCTGCACAAATGTGGATTTTGCATCGGTTCTGGTCGTTTACTTGGCTTTGTGGTCTCTAAGGATGGGATTCATCTCGACCCTTGCAAGGTTCAGGCAATCATTAATTTGCCTCCACCTTCAAATTTTCTTCAGATTCAGAAACTCCAAGGGAAAGCGAACTTTCTGAGGAGGTTCATTCCAAATTACGCAGAACTTGCTAAAGGTTATACTCGTCTTTTAAAAAAGGATGTACCTTTTGTCTGGGATCAGGTGGCGCAAGCTTCTTTTGATGCTCTGAAAGATTCTCTAGTAAAAGCATCATTAATGTATGCCCCGGACTATCAAAGAGATTTTAACCTGTATCTGGCTGCAGCAGATACGACCATTGCGATGGTTTTAGTTCAAGAAGTCGATGGAATTAAACATCCTATATATTATTTAAGTAAAAACTTAAATGATACATAAAGCAAATATTCTTACGTTGAAAAGCTAGCACTTGCTGTTGTTCAAGCGATACAAAGATTTCAACATTATGTCCTCTTTCGGAAAACTACCATTCTATCATATTGCAACCCCATGACTTATATATTGTCGCGACAGTTGCTGGGGGGCAAATATTCAAAATGGATAGCGATCCTTCAAGAGTTTGATCTGGAATTTGTAACATCCAAATTAAAGAAAGCTTTAGTCTTCGTAGAATTATTGTGCGATCTCCCATCGTCGTCCAACGATGAAACATTCGAAGAATCAATCGTGGACGAAAGTTTGTTTCTGATATCTACAAGCAATGAGTGGTATGGAGATATAATCATTTATCTCCAAACCCAAAAGTTCAGGCCTGACACCTCTCACTCAGAACAGAAATGTATACGATACCAAGCAAAAGACTACATGATCGTCGGTGATACGCTTTACCGTCGTGGTATTGATACAGTTCTGAGGAGGTGCCTAACCCATGAAGAGGCCGAAAAAGCCATGAATGAGTGTCATTCAAGCGCGTGTGGGGGGCATCAATCTGGATATGCTACAGCACAAAAAATCTTACGAGCAGGATACTTCTGGCCAACCATGTTCAAAGATTGCATAACTGCAGTCAGAAGTTGCCATGCTTGTCAAATTTTTGATAGCAAAACAAGAAGACCACCCACATCTTTACAACCAATAGTTGTTGTTGGGCCTTTCGCCAAATGGGGCATCGATTTCATGACATGTAACCCCACCTCGACCGGGGGGCATGGGTATATTATAGTCACCGTTGACTATTTTACCAAATGGGCCGAGGCGATGCCTACATTAGATAACTTTGGTGAAACAACTGCCCTTTTCTTTTTCAATCATGTAGTCGCCAGGTTCGGCGTACCATAGGCTATAGTTACAGATCATGGGTCGCATTTTCGCAATCACATGATGGTTGAATTAGCTGCCAAGCTAGGGCTATCTCACGACAGCTCTACCCCGTATTATCCGCAAGCCAACGGACATGTTGAAGCAATCAACAAGGTCCTGAAGAGTATGTTGCAAAGCATGGTCGGGGTTCACAAAAGAAGGTGGCACCTAATCCTGTACTCATCCTTGTGGGCTTACCAAACATCGGTAAGGAATGCGACTGGGTTCACACCTTTCCAACTGGTGTATGGCCTGGAAGCAGTCTTTCCAATCCAGTGCGAAATTTCGTCTCTTAAACTCGCAATTGATCTCCTCCCCGGAACTTCGGAAGAAGAGGCCTGTTTCTTGGAATTAATCCAATTGGATGAAACCCGTCGTGACGCCGCTTTGGCTAACGAAGCCCATAAGAAATGAGTCAAGGCCCAGTTCGACAAAAATGTCAAACCCCGTGTCTTCTCAGAAGGTGACTTGGTTTTGCTTTATGACCAAGAATCTGATAAATTGGGAGCAGGTAAATTTAATTCTTTATGGATGGGCCCCTATATTGTTAAACGAGTGTTAGCAAAAGGAGCCTACGAGTTAATGGATTATGACGGAATTCCACTGGCGCAACCCCGTAATGGGTTGTACCTCAAGCGTTACTATGCCTAAATAGTAACCTGTATGCTTTTGTTGTATTTTGTTTTCGCTAAAGTGTTTGTTTTGGTCAAGTAATCCACCTTTTTACATTTATTGCAGATGTCAAACCTTCTGGAGACATGTGTTGGATATGCCGACGGAGCAAGTCGTAGTTCGCGGAACCTGTCCTCCGTAGCCTGGGCCATTTTCGATCCAAGCGGCGAGTTAGTAAGTTTCAGAGGTGTATGTATTGGTCAATCAATGAATAATATCGCTGAGTATAGCGCGTTGATAGAACTACTCTCTGATGCCATCACCCATGGTATACACCAACTAATCGTCAGGCTAGACTCACAACTCGTAATACTACAACTCAATGGTATATATTCCATTCGCAACCCAGCTATTTATCACATGTTCCTAAGGGTTAAGATTTTGGAAAGACAATTTGATTTAATTCAATACCAACATATTTCCAGAAACTTAAACACATTAACCGACTCATTAGAAAACTATGTGTTAGATAGACATTCGCGACATTTATAAAAAGAGACACATCATCAATGTTGTACATATGGATCATATAACTCAACCAAAATAAACCCCGAAAATCAAAATATGTATATAAGCTGTTTATCGTTCATACATAATGTTCTGTAACCAAGACAAAAATCGGTCGCATGACCCAAAAACTCTAAAATGCTAGGGGGCACCCTAGTCTAGTGATTCTCATGATAGCACGTCACGGCCTGTGCGATCATGCGTAAAAGACGTGTCCATCGTCTAGGCACACCAGTAGTATGCCGCTGCAACTGTAAAGATAACTCATCAATCCTCACATCGGGAATGCCGAGAGTAAGGCTCTCAACCTGCTCCTGCACAGCTGTAAGGGTCTCGGCCATGTCAAGGTCGCGGAGAATAACCCTCCTAGCAGTCTCCCCTGCTGGGGCAGCGACTGGCACTCTCGGGCGAACTGCTGGACGAACAGGACCAACATCTGCATGCACACATGAGTTTGATTAAAGTCTTGATAGAATAAAGCACAAGGACATTATAAATAAGGACAGTAAACAATAATATGGTCAAATATTTTACCAATAGCGCCCCACTGTTCGCCATCCAGCAGAACCAAGTCCGGATCACCTCGGAAATCCATACCAACATATGGATACTCGGAAGAGACCATCTCCTGACGCTCGAACCACCTGAAGAAGGTCTCAGTGAAAGAAATCTGAGATTGACCAACATGCCTAGACATGTGATCAACCCATCTCTGCATGCGTGGCTCGGTAGGAGAAGGCAAGTCGAGTGCGATGTACTGAGGCTGCATCAGTGGTATTTTCTCCAAGGCAAAGGCAGTCAGAATAGAACCAAATCCAAATTTCTTCAGCTTGTCGTCCTTTACCTTGTTCAACTGAATTTTCATCTGAAGAAGTACTGCATCACACTAGTTGAATATTTTCGGTTGGAGACACTCCAAGGCATGCTGCACATAGGATTTGTTGGCAACATGAAGAGATGCGCTACCAGCCATCCGACCAATAGTATACAGAATGGACCTGAGAGATCTGTCAGCAATCTCACAGATAAAGACCTTGCCGTCTCTGCTCGGCTGAGATCCTTCCCTGCAATACTGGCGGACATAATCTCTCACGGAGTCATTCCCTCGGGCCGAACCTGACAAAGAAATGGGAGCACCCCGCCTCGACAAGCCAGTCAAGAAGTAAATGTCTACTACGGTCAGGGGGATAGATTTGCCCCTAATCTAAAATACTTGGTTGATTGGATCCCAAGCATCAAGAATATACTGCAGTAAGGAGATCTGTGCTCTCATACTAGAGATACGGAAGAACTTCAGCAGGCCACAGTTCCGCAGCGCATTCACTGTGACAGGGTCACGGAGGGAAATCATGTCCTCTTCTTCATGTTCTCGTTCTCGCCATGTAAGGGTCATTTTGCTCAAAGGTCCCTGCAAAACAAACAAGAGAAAGAGTAAGATCCTGGATTTGATGAGAAACTGGGAAATTTTTCATCAAAAACTGTGCAACAAGGTTGTTTTTCTATTCCCAATGCAACTGGCAAGTGTTCCACCTGCGTTGAAGGTCAAACTGCCTTCATGCAGCTTGACATTCAACACAGGTTTCGAATGGACTACCTGCGCTGATGGCAGAGCGCCCTAGCAAAACCCCACAAGCACAGAATGGGAAAAGGAAACCATGAAGAGAAAGAGCTAGGGTTTAGCTCCTACCTGGTCCAGACGGCACCGAAAATCATCTGCAGAATCTCCCGGGATCAGCTGATGAAAATCAAGGGGGAAGAGGCACCTCCAAAGCTCCAACAAACCAAGTTCAAATGAAATGGAAAAATGAGAGGTAAAAACACCTTTTAATTGTTTTTTACGTAGTTCAAAGCGAAATATTAGGGTTCTAATCTCATATTCAAGCAAATGTTATTCATTTCTAACTAGTTTGATGCAGCAATTGAAGATACAGTACTATCTTTGAAAAGGGAAAAGCTAGTCATGGTAAAAAATCAAAATTTGACCATATAATCGAGCAGTTTTAGCACAAAGTTCATGCTCGTTAAAAAATAAACGCAAGATTCAAGCAGTTTTAGCACAAATTTCATTCTCGTTAAAAAATAAACGCAAGATCCGAGCAGTTTTAACGCGGACTTCATGCCCGTTAAAAAATAAACATAAGCAATGAGCAAGTGTTTCCACCAGCGTTTAAGCTCATTTTAAAATAAAAAATGAACCTACCCGGTAAATAACCACTGTGAATCTAATATCATCAGCCATTAAAGCCTTGGCCGTGTTTGCACCGTCACCTCCACTTTTCATTTGGCCGATCGTTCACCTCCATATGTTTGTTTACCCATTTTGAGGAACAACTGCGAAGAGTGATTTCACCTAGCCATCCTTGTGACACTTCCGTGATTGGAAAATTCCAACCTGTACCTGGAATCAGCTGCTAACCCTGTTTATCACTCGTTCCTCAAAAGACGAGTCTTCTTTAAGCTCTTTTCAACTGACTCGTAAAATATGAAAAGATTGCCGAGTTTTGGCCTTCTAGCTCGTTAAAGCGACCGGAAGAGCTATCCCTCCTCTAGATTTTAATCTTTTTGGACCTGAGGGATTATTGCACAAAAAGATCGAGCACTTGTTTTGTTCGGCTCGTTAAAACTATCGAAAACTCATCCCTTCTGTATTGTTTTATACTTTTTCAAACTTAAGGGATTAGATGACGAAAAAGGACATTTGGATTTAACTTTATGTACCTTTTCAGACTCTCTAAAAATGAAAAGGACCGAGTTATCCTTGTCGTTAGACTCGTTAAAATCATTAAATAGCGACAAACTTGTCTGTAGACGAGAACGAGTTTCACTATTGCTAAGCTCGTTAAAACATAGCCATGGGCTTGCCCGAAGGGCAGGTTATAGAAGAAGCATATGTTATCCTCCTCAAGCTTGACAAAAATAAAGAGGTACTGGTCAGCAATGACTGGGGAAAAATTGGGAGAAACTAAAGAAAACTTTGATGGTAGCACGTCACTCTTGAACATGACACTTTTCCTCCGTACCACAATCGGGTTGGATTGTTTCATTCACCAGTCACATCCATGGTCTCGCCATACCATCCATATTTGGGGTAATGCTACCAATCGATCGCATCAGTGTCGCCATATGTTCAAGAGAAGTCGTTCAGAAAAGTCAACTGTGTCCCATCGACTGCCATACATTATCCTTCATCCTTTCATGAACGCCACCCTGAATCATATGTCACAGATCGTTTTCACCTCCATCAAAATCATTAGCTCTGTTCCGTGTCACTGATGTGGGATTCATTAAGGACCTCCTTTGACGGATTGCTTCTTGTTGACATCAGCTCATTATCCAAGAAGTTGATCTAGGAACAACCCTTTCAGTACTTTGAAGCTTGCATGCCTCAATGGCAAGTTTCTCACTTCCGGCGACAGGTATACATCAATGACCTTCGACCAAAAGATTTTGCGTGGTGTTCGACGCCAAGTCCTTTATTCACACCACATGAATTGTACTGCAGTACCTTGAGGGTCATTATCATTATCGGTGATTCCTCTCGCGCTTGTTAACAGTTTACATCATTGACCGGTAATCAAGTGATGTCTTTCCATGTTCGACTTCAGAACATTTCTCACATGGATCGACTTGTACTTAGAGTGAAGATCGAACGAGTTTGAAGACCTCGGATCTAGTTTCATCCATCCGGGCTGCGATATATATTCAGGAAAGATAAAGACATTGACATGTACATCATTGCAGTAGATAATCATCCTACTCAAAGGATGATAATTTCATCAAAATTATCAGTCTACCATCAGACGATTGTCTGTTCTATGTACAGAAAAATGAATTTATAAATCTGAGCATGGGAATGCCCGCCTCAGCTAGATCATGAAAGCAGTATGAAAAATAATGTATTGTATTGTATCTTATTATAGGTCTCCTCCCAGCATTGGATGAACTTCGGATCCCCCTGATAAAGCATTTCACCCGATAAACAGCCTCATACTTTAGGGGGCAACTGTTATAGGCATTTTTGTGCCTTAGAGCATTGAGCATGAAATTTCCATAATCTAAGGGATCCAAAGTCCCTAAACATGTTGTTCCTACCCCTAGAGGAACAAGGCTAACAAACCACAACAATTCACAGAAGTTCTCCACTAGAAACTGCTCAAAAACAAGTCAATTCAGGATCATTTCAGTGGATCCACTAGTTGTTTGCGCTAAATGTCAAAGCCAACACTGGCTACCTGCGTTGAATGTCAAAGGGAACGCTGGCTACCTGCGCTGAACGAGAGTGGACATGTGGCAAGTTCATTTCTCAAGGTGTCAAAACCCAGGAAGCTTCCAAAATGACACTTGCCTTAGGGAATTCGACTGGTGATGAGTAAGAGCTTCCAAATATCCAAGTGGAAGCAAGAACCTCCAAGTGGAATCAAGAACTGACAGAGGGAGAGGACACTAGTCAGATCTCAAGCTGACTCATCCTCTCTCCAAACATCTATATATGGATCTCTCCTCCATGAGATCTAGGGGCTGGAATTTTGTTATTGCAAAGAATTGCTGTTGGTTTGAGATTGGAATCATTGGGTGCTTAATGCTTTGAAGGGGGTGAAGATAGGAATTCCATTTGCTGGGAAGGAGATGCTGGATTGGAGCCCTCTGGGTTGTATCTCTTCCTGAACCTTGTTATTCATCAATAAAGCTATCTTGGTTTCTCCTATATGCTGATGTATTCTTGATGTATGATTGCATTAGTATGTTTAGTTTACTTCTAATCCTGAACTAGTTATGAATATGAATCCATGTCTTGTGTAGCGTTCTCTTCTTGTGATCTTGCAGAAACCTCTTGAAACTGGGCGAGCGAGAAGGCAAGTAGCTGGGAACTCTCCAAGAGAAGAGAAGCCGGATCGAGGGACAAACAGAAGACACCGGTTAGTCCATTTATCTCTCTCTTCATTCTTAATTCATAAAGGAAGAATACTAGAATAGCTGTCTCTATTTGTTGCTAAGGCACTATCACACCTTAGGTGGATAGGATCGTCCTGCATAGGCATTTTTCCCCACAACAATGATACAATCATTATTTAACGCCTAGAGAGGAGGTGGCCACCCATTTCGTAATGCCAGAGTTCCTTAGGCCTCTGCGATTCCTGAAATAGCCGCGCTCTGTTAAACACAGGGAAAATGTGTTTTAACAGAGAAAGTCTGCCAAAACTAAATATACCGAACTTTAAAAGTCCTTAAATATGATTCATTCCTCTATCGGGTCTGCCCACAAGTCACTATCGCATATCGGAATGGCCCTATTCCTTTGTAGTTAAAAGTACATTAAAATATTGAAAAAGTCCTTTAACTAGACTTGAAATTATATCAAATTTCCTTTATAATGCTATCAGGTCTAGTTGTTGCATGGTGTATTGGTATCGGCCCTACTCCATGTACTGACACGATATCGCATATCACACATGACCCCGGCCGATTGTAATCGCTCCTATGCATTTGCTGATTGCGATAGCGCGCATTAACATGGGCCGTCAATCTGCACGTTTGATCGATGGTCCTCGTTGATCCGCGCTATCACAATCGCAACCATCATGTGGATTCCGTCGATAAGTGCCCCTATCCACCGCCGATAGTGATTCACCGATCGGATCTGGACCGTTGATCGGCTAGATCTGATGGATTTGATTCAACGTTGCCTTAGAACCGCTGATACTTTGTTTTCTCTGTTTTCATGGGTTTTGGGCCTCCCGATAGTGTTTCTCTACCCTACTAAGGGTGTTTCCTCTTGCGATAACTTTGATATTTTAAAAGATTTTGTTCTTTGGCATGGTTTTTAAAGAGTTCATGAAGACTTAGAGAGTGTTCTTGGATCCATTTGGATCAGTGTCCTACAAGTTGTTTGATGATTGTTTAACGGGTGGATCTAGTGTGAAACATTCTAAAACATGGCCTAGAAGGTGCTAAGGGTTGTAATCTTCAGTGATGGGGTAGGCCCCCCCCCCTTAGGAAGGAGATGGTAAACATGATTGGGGGGTTGTAGCTCCCTTCCAGTGGGCGTTGGAGAACAAGTGGAGTTCGTAGCCTCTTATGGACGAGTGCCTACGTTTTGGTAAGAGTATGCACCAGTACAATATGTAATGTAGATTCTTTTTATATAATAAGAAAGAAGACAAAGACGATGAAAAAAGTGGTTTCTCCCAAATTGGGTTTCCACCTAAAATCTTGGTGTTCTAGTGTGATTCTTATGTGCTATGATTTATCTTTTCTTTACAAGATTTTGGATGGTTAATTAATTAATAATGCAATGGTTAAGTTAAGTCACTGATGAAAGATATGATAAATTAAGAAATTTGGATATACATAGTTTTCATTAACTAGAGTTGCGTACACACATGGGTTACATGAAGAATAATAGTGTACAAAATTCTAAATGTGAAATTGAAAGTTAAAGTGAATTAAAAATACTGATTCACCCCCCCCCCCCCCCCCCCCCAAAGTATTTTTCAAACAATTGGTATCAAATTAGGTCCCTCAGAAGAAGCTTGATCACTTAAAGTGAGATATTTCAATATGAGCCATCAAGAGGGAGTATTTTCTTCCAAGACACCCTTGTTTAATGGAACTAAACTTGTATTTTGGAAAGTCAGAATGAGAGCATATTTGTGGGCACTAGGAGTTGAAGAATGGGAAATTGTTGAAGGTGGATACCAATACCGAACCTCCCTTCCCACAAATAATGCGAGAAAGAAGCAATACAAGAATAATGAAAATGTTGTGAATAATATCTTGGGAAGTTTAGTTGAATATGGGTTTGTGAAATTCATGCAGCTGAACACCACAAAGGCAATATGGGATAAGCTTATCCAAATCTATGAAGGTGACACTAAGGTAAAATGTGCTAAACTTCAAACATATAAAATTCAGTATGAGGCTCTTAGAGTGCACGATGATGAAATCATTGCAATATTTTCCTGTAGAAATTTCACCTGTAGAACAAACCGATATATGCAATGTCCTAAAACATAATACTTGTTCTACTTCTACAAAACATTAAGCGGAAGCATAATCGAATTCATGAGCAACATCAAGTAGAAACATGCATAACTGTTCAAGAGAAATGATCACACATAACACAAGATATATCCAGGGGAAAGCACCAACATAAAACCCCAACCATGTATTATCAATAAAGTGGAAATCCTCTTCACAATACAAAAAGAATTATCTCAATAGCCATCCTGCTCTCTCTATACTCTGATGATCTTCAATCAGAAGATGAAAATCATGGACTGCCTAGGCCTCAATATATAGGCCACAAGTCCTCCAATCTCCTATGATAGATCCTTCTCCATTCAAGGAATACTTACTAGAAATATCCAAGCATCTGATAGTACACTCTCGCACATCTGATCTCAATTGGGTCTCTGACAGAACTGACATGCAACAGTTATCCATGGGTGAATTCTCAGTTATCTAAAATAATAGTTGTCACATGCATGAAGTATTAACAAACTATATTTTATTATTTTAACAACTTGTTAAAATAATCTAACTGGACTTGACTAGTTAGAACTAAGTCAACTAATTCTCTCATTATAGAACTCATACTTATTCCCTCAATCAATGGAGGAAATTAAGGATAAATTCCTCAATCAGTGGGACAACTCATGTGCATGCTCACAAATAATTCAAATTCGAATTTCCTTAACTAATTAATTCAACTGGATTAATTAATTAATATTTCCAACTGCTGTTAAGACCAAAATTAATTTTACTTCATATAGATAGACAATGGACTGCTATAAATAGGAAGGGACCCAGAAATGCTATTTTTAGAACTTTCTATTTTTAGCAGTTTCACCTCTCACCCAATGTGGCCAATGACCTCACTTGCCAAACTGCTATTTTTAAACAGGCTATTTTTAGACACTCTAAATTTAGCATTTCTTGTTGCACATTTTTCAACACTCCCTCTCAACAAGAAAGGCTTCCTCTCAAACTCGATCCTGTAACTTCGAAATGTTCTGCATGCAACACATCTACCCGGTCCACTTGCTCCAATAACACTTGGAACAAAAACACTCCCAACTGACCACTCTATTGGGCTAGGAACATACTCTGATGCTAAAGCTCTACCTGTCGCTGACAAGTGCTCCCTCTCTAACATCTGCGCTGCTGCAGCATCTCCATGCATCTCGCACCATTGCACACCTCTCTGTGCCACCTAGCACTGTGCAAAACACTTGTGCCTCTCGCATTGCTACAGCTTGCTAGCTATGCACTGTGATGGGATTCTCTACACTGTCACTCTCTCTGCCACTCCAACCGCATCTATCTCTACCCAATCAGTCAGTTCCTGATGCTCCACATCCGGGCTCCCGTATCAAGGTCTCATCCAAGAGGTTGAGTACCTCAAGGATCCTTCCCCTCCTCCTTGGGACGATCACTCTATATCACCCCACCTCCTACCTGGAGGTATGGCTGCATGTGATCCCTCTGCCCACCTGGCTCGAAGTTTCCCCCTAGTGGAGGTCTTTGCATGAGTAGATGTCTCTACTCGATTTCCTCTCAGCTTCCCCTATTATGGCTGCTCCACAACCTCCTGAAGCTGCAATACCAATCGTGGCTCCTCCACAATCATCTGGGACTTCTTTTGGCTCTGCATGTTGAGAGGTAATATACCCTCCCTCTCAACCACCAAGTATCCATCAGTTGCCTTGCTGCTCAAGGCTTTGCTGCATCTTGAACCTCAAGAGCATACAAGTTCTTGACCCATGAACCAATCTGCTTCACTTGTCTAGTGATGATGTGTCTAAGGAAAACCTTTCCCTTACTGAAGACTACATCATAGCCTCTGTCTTCCAGCATCACAATCAACACCAAGTTTCTCTTCAATCCTCGTACATACTTGACATTGGTCAAGGTAAGGCGAGATCCATGCTCCCTCTGAAAAATAACCATGCCTACACCTGAGACACTATACTTCTCATCATTACCCATCACTATGAGTATCTGGAGATCTTTCTCCTCCAAAGTAGTGAAAAAACTCTTGTCGCCGGTCATGTGGAAAGAAGCTCCACTGTCAAGAAACCAACCAATTCCCACCATGGATGAAACCATGCATGCGAAGAGTGTGAAATCCAACTCAAACTGTGAAGCAAGTGCCTCACCTTCAAATCCTTCCCCAGATCCCTTCTTGGATTTCCTCTGTGGACAATTTGCGGCATAATGCCCCACCTCATGACAATGAAAGCATCACACTTTTGATTTGTCAACCTTCTTCCCATCATTGGAAGAACTGGATTCAGAAAGAGAAACCTTCTCCTTCCACTTCTTCACCTTATTCGCTAAGGCACCGTTCTCCTTATCATGCATGGATGAAGAATTGTCTCTGGTGCTCCGTCTGATCTCCTCCTGCATCAAATCTGACCATAGTCGTTCCAAATTTGGTAGTTTCTCCCTTCCATTCATCAAGTCTTGGTAGCTATGTCAGCTCTTAGGAAGGCCAAGGAGTGGTAGACTCACCATATCCTCATCTGATGTCATGACCCCTACATTTGTAAGCTCATCCCTACATGTGATGAGTTTGGTCAAATACATAGAGATTGTATCATCCCTTTCACACTTGATCTTTCGAAGTTTGTCCTTTAGTGCCAGCTTCCTCTGAACACTGCTATTCTGATATAAATCTTTCAATGTTTTCCACATTGCATGCGGAGTCTCCTTCCCATGGAGGCTCGAGACAATGTGATCTCGCACTCCCTCCAAGAGAATTCTCCTAGCTCTAACCACACACTTCCTCCATTCCACGTACTCTGTCTTGTCAATAGGCTTAGGGATTTCTTGATCAATGAAATCCTTAAGACCATTATCTTCCAAAACTACCTCCGTGAGCTCCTTCCAAGCTATATAGTTTGAGCTGCCATTAAGGGCATACTCAAGCCTCAAACCATAGAACGCCATCGATGAAATAGATGTGATAAGAACTTGAGATATATATCCTGAATAAAAAACTTCAAATTTCTCCTAATAGTATATTGTTCTTGCTTGATCACCTGTGCTCTGATACCATGTAGGATTTTTCTACAAATCAGCTAGCTTCGATACCATGTAGAAATTTCACCTGTAGAACAAACCGATATATGCAATGTCCTAAAGCATAATACTTGTTCTACTTCTACAAAACATTAAGTGGAAGCATAATCAAATTCATGAGCAACATCAAGTAGAAACATGCATAACTGTTCAAGAGAAATGATCACACATAACACAAGATATATCCAGGGGAAAGCACCAACATAAAACCCCAACCATGTATTATCAATAAAGTGGAAATCCTCTTCACAATACAAAAAGAATTAGCTCAATAGCTATCCTACTCTCTCTATACTCTGATGATATTCAATTAGAAGATGAAAATCATGGACTACCTAGGCCTCAATATATAGGCCACAAGTCCTCCAATCTCTTATAATAGATCCTTCTCCATTCAAGGAATACTTACTAGAAATATCCAAGCATCTGATAGTACATTGTCCCACATCTGATCTCAACTGGGTCTCTGACAAAACTGACATGCAACAGTTATCCATAAGTGAATTCTCAGTTATCTAAAATAATAGTTGTCACATGCATGCAAGCATTAACAAACTATATTTTATTATTTTAACAACTTGTTAAAATAATCTAACTGGACTTGACTAGTTAGAACTAAGTCAGCTGATTCTCTCATTATAGAACTCATACTTATTCCCTAAATCAGTGGAACAACTCATGTGCATGCTCACAAAGACTTCAAATTCGAATTTCCTTAACTAATTAACTCAACTGAATTAATTAATTAATATTTCCAACGCTGTTAAGACCAAAATTAATTTTACTTCCTATAGATAGACTAGGGACTACTATAAATAGGAAGGTACCTAGAAATGCTATTTTTAGAACTTTCTATTTTTAGTAGTTTCATCTCTCACCCAATGTGGACAACGACCTCACTAGCCAAACTGCTATTTTTAGACAGGCTATTTTCAGACATTCTAAATTTAGCATTTCTTGTTGCACATTTTTCAACATTTCCCTTAGAGTAGATGAGACTGTTAACTGAATGAAAAATCTTAGTGACGAAATAAATGCTACTACTGTTGTTGAAGATATTTTGAGATCACTAACCCCAAAGTTTGATTCCAATGTCTCCACTGTTGAAGAAATGCAGGATTTGAAGAATCTCACTATTGAAGAACTCCATGGGATCTTGAAAACTTATGAGAAGAGAAAATGGGATACACTGGTATTATAGAAGTAACATTCAAAGCCACAAATAGAGGGAAATAAAAATAAGTTCCTAAGGAAACAAGTTACATTTCAGATGGAGAAGAAGTGAATTTTGTGAAGAGGCTCCAAGTAGGAATTGGAAGGTTCAAAGGTAAGCTTCCTTTCAATTGTTTTGCTTGTGTAAAAGTATGTCACTATGCCTCTAAGTGCCCTTATAAAGAAAATCATGAAAAAGGAAAGACTGTTTCAAAGAAGAATGTTAAAAGAGGCTTTACTAGCAAGAAAAGTTTTTATACTCGTGACAATAGTGAATATTATTCCAATAACGAGAATGGTGAATCATATCAAGATTGTCAATTACTTATGGAATTCAAAGAACAATGTGTAGATGAGTCTGATGATATCTTTATGGATTCTCTAGAAAAAATTGACAGATTCAGGGTCATAAGCAAGAATCAAGAAAAGGAAATCAGTATGTATAAATAAAACACCGTTGTTGAAGAAATAACCAAGCTAAAGATCTATTCAAAAGAAGCTAAATTAGTAGAACAAGAGTTGAAGAAACAAGTCTAAGAATGGGAAAAGAATTGTGAATACTTAGAACTTGAAATTGTGGGCCTAAGAAAGAAACTTGAGGAAACAAAAGCTCTAAATCTTAAATTTTCTAAAGGATCTGAAACTTTAGAAAAAATCAATAAAGTTCTGTGTTCTCCACTAATCATGACAGGTCTTGGATACAATCCAAATGAAAATGGTGAAGCATCAGAACCTACGAAATATTTTGAAATAGGTACACAAATCTACATTAATGCAGTAAAAGGAAGAATTCATTAGAATTATAGGACTCAACAAAATAATGGAGGGTCAAACTATTCTTAGGAAAAACAACCTTTCCATGAAAAGAGGGCAAGGTACTCTAAAAGGTATTATAATCCTTTGTACTTTTACTTCAATGGTCAATGCTTCACTTGTTAAAACTTTGGTCAGAAAATAATTCACTATGTTTCTTATAAAATGATTATGACTAGAGAAGCAAGAAAAAAACATAATGGAAACAAGACAAATAAGTCTTCTTTTAATGCTTTCTCCCCTCTTCATAATGAAGTTGAATGTTCTATTTGCAATAAATTTGGTCATGAAGAAAATACTTAATCACAATAAACAAGTAACTTCAGAATTCTTTAATCAGTCAATCCATAACCAAAAAATCATTGTTCAAACCCAAATCATCAAGAAGACTTCATTGACAGACAACATAAACACATAAAAACTAATTAAACTGATTACAAATCCTTTTCACCAAAACCCTACTTTTTGTATGTGCTTTCTTCAAAGCATATCTGCGTGTTTACATGCTTTTAAGGAAACAAATCCGTGTGTACGTGGCTTACCAGAATCACACTAGCATGTGCACTTGCCTTACAGGCTATCAAACCCACATACATATCTGCAAATTCAAAATCAAATCTTTGTTGCAACACAGAACTTCAGACATACCCAGATCTCGACATACATAGAAAAATCACATGTTAACACAAAACAAATCATCTAATAATCATGATTGTCATCTTATATCTATTAGATCTTATCCATCATTAAACCCCCAGGTGCATACTTAGTTTAGATCAAGCAAAGCATCAATAGCCCATTACATGCATATTTTCTTCATATCTAACTATTCATAAGATTTCCATCGCTTGCACACCAACTACCACTTTGATATTCATCACCTTATATAGCTTACCATTTATCTAATACCACATGTCAAAACCATACTCTAGCCGATGGTTTTCTTAGACGGGATCAATTCATCCATTACTGGGCTCAATACCATAGGACAATACCATGGTAAGGACCCTTGGTATTTATAATACCATGGTGCGGAAACTGTATGCTCCTTTACTTCTTCATACTCACGTGTGTACATAGTTTTTCTTAATAGAACTCGGGTATACTTCTTGAACTTTCAACTTTATCATACCTTTGTCTTTGAACTACTATGCCTTTGTCAAAACACTCTATCACATTTGTAGACACATCATGTTTACATCTTCAACAAGCAAGTTTCCATCAAGAGACAAACCATCAAGTAGGTTGCCATTCATCAGGTAGGTTTCCATCAAGGACAACACATAATTTATAATGGCAACAATATCCCCTTTTGGACTTGATGGCAACCACTTTGGTGTTTGATCACGACAACATGTAGATACCTATAAAACACATCAAGTTAAGAACCAAGCCAATTTACTCTCCAAAAACCAAGCTACTCTCCCCCTTTGACATCAAGGGAAAATGGTTGACTAATGTTGAATGAAGACTTATGAATTGCTAAGTATGAACACTGATCATGCTCCCCCTAAGCCCATGTAAAAATTTCTGATTTACTCTATGACTTTTCCTATCACCAAGGACTCAAAATTACATCCATCACCCAATCACAGTGGGTTTACATATATGACGTCAACTTCCCAAACATAATGGGATTACAAATTACATCTCATTTCGAAAATGACTTGACCATAATAGTCAATAAATAATTGAATTTTACAATGAGTACATCATAGGTCTTTATATGACCTTTACATCAAATGATAGATAATAAATATTTAACCAAGACCAAATACCTCAATAAGACCATAATAGTTATCAATTACTGCCATACACCATATATGATATGCACCATAAGCATCTATCAGTAGCAAGAACAACAACATTTATATGTCCATAATCAATTTGTAAGATAAGACAATGTAGCTTCAATATCATTAACTTGTGACCAAGTATGTAGCATAATATTTTTTGTTATCAACTTATCTTTTTGACCTCATCAAGGTCAACTTGCTCTTTTTCCCTTAGTAGAAAATTCCTTAATCCATGTTCATCAAAGCATAGCTTTCATGCATCAACTAAGCATATTCCATATCTCCAAGCAGCAATGACCATATCATATAATGTACATGTGTAAGAACCATAATCATCATCCATGAAAACAACATCATCAACAAATAATCATAGCAAGAACTACATGTTCTTTCCACAATAATCCCAAACATATCATACATGTATCATCACTAGGGAGTTTTCTAACATCCCACATCTGATAAGCATCAACCATGATTAGCAACTCATGCATCAATCAACAAGCATATCATCATAAAGAATATAGGGAGAAATATAATCATTCCTTAACATCATCAATATGTGACTAAGTATGCCATATCTTCAAATAGCCATGTCTTCATGAAACCTGCAATAATGCCATGCTCTTGTCCCATTTTCTTCATCCAAGAATAACTATCATACCAACACCACTTCATCAAGAGATATTCCATCAATATGCAACTTAAGAAGACATAATCAACTATTCATCATAGTATGAGATAACAATTTCATCATTCAAGAATTGTTGGACCGTTGGCATTGTGTGCATGGTTAGTGGCGTAGAGAAGGCATCTACAAGTGTGTTGGCATTGATGTCAATAGTCATTATGTAGACATGTGTTGGGAATTTGGTAGGCCTAATAGTTGGTAGGAGTGTTGGCATTGATGTCAACCAGACAAGCTTGGATGCTTGTTGCAGCAAATGCTGGTAGTAATGGCTTAGGAAGAATCTCATGGTAGCTGCAGGCTTCATGTAGAGAATCATCACAGTAGTAGGCTTATTGGAAAAGCCATAAAATGATGATTACAGTGATGGCCCAGGATGAAGTCCATGGGAGTTGCAGGCCTCATGCTAAGGACACATTGTGGATGTGATTCCTAGTTGTTTGAAGAGTTCAGGAGTAGAAGATTGGTAGTGAGGTTGGAGCCATATTTTGAGGTATCATATGGGCTCAATGGATAATCAGACCCCTTCCATTGGAAATTTCTCTAGAAGAGATTTCCAATGATATTCAGAAGTCCAAAAATGGACTTGTGGGTCAAAGGTTATGACTTGCTAAAGTTCAGGGTGCTAAAGCCTTAAGCGGGGAGGAATCTTCCATATCGCAAGTCACGTAAATCGAAGGTGTAGTGAGGTTGGAGTCCAAGCCATATCGACAATCAAAGATCAAAGGCCAATCCATCCCAGCAATTGGTGATCAGAGGAACCTAAGGAGCAACGTACAACATTTTGAATCACCAATTAACGATTAGTGATCCCGCATATCAGAGCTCCTGACGAATCGCAATCAGCGATCCTTGGTGGTTGGCATCAATGCAATAAATGGAAAAATGCTGGGATTTGAGCCTCTAGTGTTAAATCATGAAGAGAACCAAAAATGAAAATACAAGGGAATTCATTGCAAAACAAAGGTTGGTAGGCCTCTTTCTCTCTCCTCCAGGAGGACACGTGGAGGCATCCGATTGGGTTTGATAAGGACACATGGCAACCAGTGATGGGCTCCAATAAGGACAAATGGAATAGCCTTGTTGGCTCCAATAAGGATAGATAGAAACATCTAATAAGATTTGATAAGGACACATGAAAGTAGGTGGAGAGCTCCGATGACGACACATGGTAGGATTTGATTGGTTCTGATAAGGCCAAGTGGTAGCTAACATTAGCATGATGTGGCAGTATGGAAGGACACGTGGCATTCATTTGTGACCATTTTGGGTGGCCTAATGGGCCATATCTAGGTGACATGTGTCACCACTCAGGGAGTGCCACGTGGGAGGTGATGACGTTACATCAACAATCAGAGGTTTGTGGTTGTTGGCACATTGGTCACAATTGGAAATCACCAATTAAGGGGGTCAGATATAAGGGTTGGCATGTGGTCGTGAAGAGATATAGAACCAAGGGCTAGGTCTAAATATAGAGGGCCATCGACGATCGAAGATCAGAGGTTTGCAGTTTTTAGCACATTGGTTGCGATATGGAAATCGCTGATAAGGGGGCTTCGATATATGGCTAGCACATGGTCTAGAGGAAACTTAGAAAACCAAAGGGCATAGTGCATTAACAAAGGGAGTGTAGCCCCCGGCGGGAGTCTAAAGGCTTAAGCACCTTAAGTGTAAGCGACTGGTCATGACCCTCGGTCCCATGGTGAGAAATGTGTGAAAAGCGCTAAGAAGTAGCGGCTCAGAAATTGGAGAAGTAGGGTTACAATTATTGGCACATGGGAAACAATTGAAAAATGTTGATAAGGGAGCTCCGATGGTGCTAGTGCTTGGTTGAGAAATGAATAATAAACCAAGGGTGAAAAGCTTTAACAAAGGAAAAGGGCCCTTGGAAGGAGTCTAAAAGACCTAGCGCCTTAAAGGAAAGCCCCCGATCACAACAACTGATCCTATGGTTGAGATATATCAGGGAGCTAAAGCAGAAGGGACTTGAATATCAAAGATTGGAAATCAGAAATGTGAAACATTGTGCCACTATGGTGCTGCAATGAAAAGCTTTGATATCTTAGTATAGAGGTGTATTGATGAAATATGGGTGGGTAGTTGTAGGAGTGAATGCAGAATAATGGTTTGGTCATAGGATGAATGGCGACTATCATGGATTAGTCAAAGATCTATGAGAATAAGGCAACAAGGACAATGGTCCATAGAATGTCCATGTGTGAAGAGCAAAGAAGCCATGCTGAAGTGATATCAAGCTCTATGATATTTGAATAGGTATGGAGAGTCTCAGTGATGGGAGAGCTATAGATAGAGAGGATTGTGCCTAGCTTGAGTAAGCAGGTGGACTGAGAATTAATTCTTAGTATGGAGAAAACAATCAAGACAGTCAGAGGCCCATTCTCAAGTGAATGCAGTGGTAGGGACCAAGTCCAATGTAGACAATAGAATATAGGGCCATGCCAAGGTATAATGTGCAGTGTTGACACAGGACAGTGTGGCAACGTCGATCAGGGAGACAATAGGGGAACAAAACCGAGGAGCTCAATTGAACATGTGGGGGAAAACAATATTGTTTCCATAGATCCAAGAGGAAAGAGCTTTGATCAAGTGTATTACTGTGAGAGGTTGTGTAAGAGCCAGTTTTGTGTGTAAAGGCCGAGTAAGTAGAAGAAAAAGAGACCCCGAGAGAAGTGAGTTGTGTGTGAAAGGAAAGAGTAACCTACTATGTATGAAAGGCTGTGAGTTTCCTATGTGCTATGTGAAAGGCCGAAGGAGCCTATGACCTGCTGTGAGTAGAAGGTTGAGAGTTGAGCCTGTGTTGTGTGAAGCAAGGCTGAAAGAAGAATGTGTTTTGTGGAGAGCAGAGTGGTTGAGAGCTGAGTGCATGTTGTTGAAGGGGAAGAAATAAAGCTCCATAGATGGTGATGAGAGACTGTTATTAAGTAGATCAGTGAGCTACTGAAGAGTGTTGCAGAGAGCTGCAAATTTCAGCAAACTGAGTTGGGATCAAAAGATTTATTAGGTAGAGTTGCTGCTAAACTACAGAGAACAACCAGTTCTTATTTGAGTGTGGGTTGGTGCCTACAATCAAGAAGTTGGTGCTTCCATCTCTAGTGGAGCTTGGGAAGGCTTGGGGGTCAATGCCTCGTGAAAGTTTATGCTTGCATAAATCTAAGGAGCTACAAGTTGATGCTTGCAACAAATCCATGATGTCGGTGCCTAAAGTGGTGCTTCTGGTAAGTTGGACAGTTGTCTACAAAAATAGGGAGTTGGGGCTTCCTTCTAGTTAGTTCTAGCAAACAATCAAAGGGAGTTGGTGCTTCCTGTGAGTGGGTGCTCTTAACTTGCATCAATAATAACAACAAGCTTTGTGGTTTTTCCCTGAAAGGGTTTCCATGTGAAAAAACTTGTGTCTATGTGTATTATGCTTCTGGTTTGTTTGCTAGTGTGTTGAGTTTATGTTGTTGCCACATTATATATTGTTGCTGGTTATATGGATGAATTCTAAGTTAAAAAGGAAAAGTAAATTGGCATAAAGAATTTAAAAATTATCCTTAATACTGATTCACCCCCGTCTCTCAGTATTAACATTGTTTCCAACAATAACTTCATATGTAGCATCACCAAAGAATCATTATGTATGAAGCAAACATAATTCCAACAATGCATTATTAGAAGCATAGAAAATGCTCCCCCTAAACCTGTGCCAGTTATTCACTGTTAGATCTGATCATATCATTTCATATATCAGTAAGAATAATCAAAGCATCATAATTAACCTATCATCCATCAGTTAGGACATCCATGTATCTTCATCAACCAGCCATCCATCAAGGTATCAAAAACTTATAAAGACAAAAAGCACTTATGAATAGCATCAATAGATTGTAGCCATCAACCATCAGAGCAGAAAAGCCAAAACATAATTGACTAAAGCATATTAGACCCTTCTCCTGAGTCTGTCCCATTGTTTCTTCATCAAACCAAGATATACATGATTGTTCAGTTCAGAACTCGTGTATACACATGACTTGTCTTCATAAGATCCGCGTATAGAAAGTGAAATAGTGAAATTTCACACTTTCAACTCCCCCTGAGTCTATTCTATCTATACATGTGTATTGATACTATACCAGAGGAACTGTTAGTAGTATAAGCGGTATGAAAATAAAAAACAAGCATGAGAATCATCATCAAGGAAAAACATGTATTACTCCCCTTGAGATTACACATCACTAATCCCGAGGAACTGATAATTATTTTTTGTTTTCATGAGTTCAAGTACCTCTCACCACTTCTACAATCAGTGTTAGAAATATTGATTTATGAATAAGAGACTACAATAGGCACCATCTTCTTTTACTCTAAGTTTGAACCTTTCTCATATCGATGAGAATTTTTTTCTTCAAACACATATAATTTATCTCGATTTCTATATCCTCTTATTATGACTTTTCCAGTTATTTCATTCATAACCTTACATTTGGTTGATGTAAACAAAATTATATTTCCCTTATCTACCATTTGACCTACACATAGAATATTTTTCTTTAGTCCTTGAACTAATAAAGCATCAGTTGTTGCTATAGTTTTATTAATTATGGTTTTACCTTGTCCCAGTGCTTTCTGCTAAAACATTAGTTCCAATAATACCGTTTCCATGTTGGTTTTTCTTAAGAGTCTCCATTTTACTCTTATGTCCAGTCATGTGATGAGAACATCCACTATCTATGTACCAGCCATATTCATCTTCAAATGAGCAGAGAGGAATACCACACCTTATTTTTTCTTCTTTTTCTTTCTTATTGGTGGATCCATGTTTTCAGGTCTTATGACAATAATGTTCTTATCTGGTTGCGTACCATGTTGTTTGTGGTGATCCATAGACTTATTTCTGCATTCTTTTTCTACATGCCAAAACTTGTTACAAGCATAACATCTTATATGTTTCATATTGCTTCTATTGTAATCAATGGCTTTGTAACATATTGCAAGAAAAACAATATCCCTTAAAGTACTAGGACGCTGATGATATTTATGTAAGATAGTTATTAGTTTGAAACATTCTACTTCTGCAATTGGCTACAAAATGTCCATAATTATGACATATAGGACATTCAACATTATTAATCAGAGAAGAAAATCGATTAACATTTTTACAGTCAGGATTAAATGATTCCTTTGAAGATTTTATTTCCTTGGTTGTTGATGAGGTTGACTTATTATCTCTTTGTTGAGCATTTCAAATTTTACATTAGAATTCCTTACCTCATCTTGTGAACTAGCTTCTCCTTCAACAGTTTCATGAAAACCAAGACCATATTTGATGGTAGGAGACCTTTCACTACTAATAATATTATCAAAAATATTAATACTATCTTGGAATCCCAAATGTTTATCCTTTTCTTCTAATTTATCTTTTAGGATATTTACCTCAACCTAATATTGCTTCTCCTTTTCTAGATATTGTTTCTTCATGATTTATTCATCCTTTCTTCCTTCCTCCATTTTATATTTTAATTTGAGAATCTCTTCTCTCAACCCATTTTCTTGTTCTTCAAAAGCTTGAAGTAGATCTTCATTCCTCTTATTTTATTTTTCAATATCTTCTCTTAGAGAGATGACCTCAGCTTCAAGACCTTCACAATATTGGTTAGATACCATACCAACATGATCCTTGTTATCATAAGCCTACAACTTATCGTTAATATTAACAATAATTTTCAAATCTAGATCAAGTTTTGTTCTAAGATCATCAATTTATTCTAACTTGTGTTCTTTTGAATCAACAACTCCATTTGTCATTTTGGACACATTGTTAGATATAAGATTACCTGAGAGATATTCCTTTGGGACTTCTTCATGTATTTCTTGTAACTTATCCCATACTTTATTTGCAGTAGTATAATGCATAACCTTATTCAATATTGAATCAAATATGCTACAAAAGATGTTACTCAAAGCCTTATTGTTCTTTTTCACTTCCTTGTCTGATGGAGGAAACTTGGTGTAACCATTGCACACTAGATGCCAGACGTTGAGATTCATTAGATTATATTTCATCTTGAATTTCTATTGTTGATAATTATATTTTCTTAACATAGGCACATCTACATTATCCATTGATTCTAACTTGCCTTGATCTGCTACTTTAAGAGGCTTACTTTCAGTTTTACCAATAAGTGCATGCTTAGTGGTTTCACTGTCATCATCACTGTCATTGTTGCATAGACAAGAAAATGGATCACATTTTGAACAAAAAACCATACATGATGATGTGTCGTCTTCTTCATTATTGATCACTAGAAAGTGGGATGCTCCCAAACTTGAATATTTGCTGACATCTGTACTTGTTACTGCATCTGATATATTCCTGTTAAAGTTTTCAATAAAAGTATCCTTTTCTTCTAGGGAATCCATTAAATTATCATCAGATTCATCTTCAAATTCCCTAAGTAATTGAAAATCTTGATCAAACTCACCTTCTTCCCCATTTGAAATACCATCATTGTCTTCATGCGTATAAAAACTTCCTTTGTTTTCAAACCTCTTCCTATTCATTTTTGGAGCTTCTTTTACTTTCTCTTGATTTTCTTTATAAGGACATTTAGCAGCATAATTACCAACTCTACCATAGGAAAAACATTTGAAAGGAAGTTTACCTCTGAATCTTCCAATACCCACTTGGAGTTTCTTTAAGAAATTTTCCTCTTCTTCTTCTGATACATACCCCAATTCTTACCTTTCTTTTCCTTTTGCAGTAGCTTTGAAGGATGCTTCTCTCATATCTAAAGGACCACCTTTCCTCATCTAAAATGTTGTCAATATTCCATGGAGTTGATCAAGTGTGAGACTTTTCAGATCTTGCATTTCTTCAATAGAAGATACTTTGGTTTCAAACTTCAGAGTTACAAATCTAAAAATCTTTTCAATAATAGAAGCATATTTTATTTCTTCACCAAGATTTCTCATGGAATTCACAACTTCATCTACTCTAAGAAAAAATGTTGCAATAATTTCATCATCTTGAATTTTCAATGTCTCATACTTTATTCTGAATGTTTGAAATTTAGCACTTTTCACCATGGTGTCGCCTTCGTAACTTTGGATAATATTATCCCACATTCCCTTTTTTGTGTTCAACTGCATTACTTTCATGAACTTAGTCTTGGCCAGACTTCCAAAAATGGCATTTATAACTTTTACATTGGTTTCATACTAATTCTGATGGAAATTAATATCCACTTTCAATGATTTCCCATACATCAAATCCTAGTTCCTGCAAGTATGCTCTCATACTACCTTTCCAAAAGACAAAGTTAGTTCCATTAAATATAGGAGGTCTGATAGAAAATACTCTTTCATGACTACCCGTCTTGATGGATCTCCTTCAAGCAATCAAGCTTCAACTAAAGGACCTACTCTGATACCAATTGTTGGAAAAAATCAACAAACTTTTCAATTTCATTCTAATTTTTGTATGCAAATTTACTGAAGGGAACCCACATGTGTATGTGACTGTTCTTAAGACAGCTAACATATATCCAGTAAACCTATTTTCATTTAATTTATTTACTATTTAACTTGAGCCAGTGCATCAATACTTCATTAAACATTAAATAGATAGTAACCATGTGTAGTAAGAACAAAATAAACCATCACACATAAGCAACACACATGAACACCAGGATTTAAGGTGGAAACCCAATGCGGGAAAAAACCACTTGTTGTTGTATTGTAGCGGCTACAACCAACCTCCAAAATTTTTCCTTAGCTTTAGTTTGTAGCCTCCATACCAACCATCCTCAGTAGCATGTCTTGAACTGTCAAGTACATGAGCTTCAGTGGTTTTCTAGCATCTTGCTAGACTATGCATGATAGCTTGCTTCACTCCCCTCATAGGCTACTACTCTAGACTTGGTCTAGCTGCTCGCTAAGAAACTTCCTTAAGAAATTGTGCAATTCTGGAGGGGAACCAGCGTTCCCTCCAAAAATTGCACAAATATGACTGGCAGCTAGCTGGGCTTAGAAACTGTGCAATCCTGTCAGACAGGCTTCCCAGTGAGAACTGCGCAATCTGGCCTAGCAATGCTTCTCAGTCCATAAATTGCGCAATTCTGGGCAGCAGTTAGGTGCTCCTCCCAGAAAATGCGTAATCCCTTTGGGAAGCCAGCCCAGCTTCCTCCCAGAAACTACGAAAAAATTCCCCTTAGTGTTGTTGGGAAAAGTATCTATTCAAAACGCCCTTATCCCACTCTAAGGTGTGACAGTGCCTTAGCAACAAACAAGGAAAACTACTTGAGTATTCTTCTTTATGAAATGTAAATGAAGAGGAAGGATAAACTAACCTGTGTCTTGCGTTAGTTTGTTGATCCAATCGCTCCTCTCTTCAATAGCTCCCAGCTCCTTGCTCCCTTACCAGCCCAGCTTCACCAAATTCCTACAAGATCACAGAAGAGAGAAGCTACACGAAGATATAGATTTACATTCATAAAAAGCTTAGTATCAGATTAAGCTAAACATGCAAATATAACAAAACATCATTGATACATAGCATGTAGGAGAAACTCAAATAGTTTTATTGATATGATAAGAAATTCCAATAGGAGATACAACCAAGTGAGTCCCGATCCAGCATCTACCTCCCAGCAAAGGAATCCCTTCCTCACCTCCAACAAAGCATAAATCACCCAATGCACTAATCTCAATCTCAAACCAATAGCAATTCTCTGCAAAGAACAAAATTCCAGCCCCTGGATCTCTGGGATGAGGGATCCACATATAGATGTAAGTAGAGAGGATGAGTCAGCTTATGTTTTGACTTGTGGCTTCTCTCTGTCAGTTCTTGCTTCCACTTGGAGACTGAGAGCCTCTTACGCATCACTGGTCGAATTCAGTGATGCAAGTGTCATTGGAGAAGATTCTGGAAGCTTCCATTGTCTCTCCACTTCGTTGAATGACTCTGCCACATGTCATTTACCATTCAACGCACCTGGGTAGTGCATTCAAGTGCGTTGCAGGCAGCTAGTGGAGCATCTGAATTGATCCTGATTTGACTAGTTCTGAGTAGTTTTTGGTGGAGAACTTCTGGGAGAAGCTGTCATTGGTTGACCTTGTTCCTTTAGGGGCAGGAACAACACTTTTAAGGACTTTGGATCCCTTGGATTATGGACTTTTCATGCTCAAAGCTGTGAGGCACAAAAATGTCTATAATAGTTTCCCCCTAAAGTATGAGGCCGTTTATTGGGTGAAATGCTTTATTAGGAGGATCCGAAGTTCTTTCAATGCTGGGAGGAGACCTGTAATAAGATACAATACAATACATTATTTTCATACTGTTTTCATGATCTAGCTGAGGCGGGCATTCCCATGCTCAACTTTATAAATTCATTTTTATGTACATAGGACAGACAATCGTCTGATGGCAGACTGATGATTCTGACGAAGTCATCATCCTTTTGGTAGGATGATCATCTGTGCTGCAGTGTTGTACATGTCAATGTATTTATTTTTCCTGAATATATATCGAAGCCCGGATGGATGAAACTAGATCCGGGGTCTTCAATCTCGTCTGATCTTCACTCTAAGTACAAGTCGATCCATGTGAGAAATGTTTTGAAGTCGAACATGGAAAGACATCGCTTGATTACCAGTCAATGATGTAAACTGTTAACAAGCGCGAGAGGAATCAACGATAAGGATGATGACCCTCAAGGTACTGCAGTACAATTCACGTGGTGTGAATAAAGGGCTTGGTGTCGAACACCACGCAAAATCTTTCGGTCGAAGGTCATTGATGTATACCTGTCGTCGGAAGTGAGAAACTTGCCATTGAGGCATGCAAGCTTCAAAGTACTGAAGGGGGTGTTCCTAGATCAACTTCTTGGATAATGAGCTGGTGTCGACAAGAAGCGATCCATCAAAGGAGGGCCTTAATGAATCCCACATCAATGACACAGAACGGAGAAAATGTTTTTGATGGAGGTGAAAACGATCTAATGATATATGGTTCAGGGTGGTGGTCATGAAGGAATGAAGTATAATTTATGGCAGTGGATGGGACACGATTGACTTCTCTGGATGACTTCTCTTGAACATGTCGGTGACACTTATGTGATGGATTGGTAGCATTTACCCCAAAGGTGGATGGTATGGTGAGACCATGGTGATGTGACCGGTGAATGAAACAACCCAACCCGACTCAAGCATGGAGTGGAAGTGTCATCTTCAAGAGCGACTTGCTACCAATAAAGGTTCTTTGAGTTTCTTCCCAATTTTTCCCCAGTCATTGCTGACCAGTACCTCTTTATTTTTGTCAAGCTTGAGGAGGATAACATATGCTTGTTCTATAATTTTCCCTTCAGGCAAGCCCATCACTATGTTTTAACGAGCCTAGTGATAATGAAACTCTTTCTCGTCTAAAGACAAGTTTGTCGCTATTAATCTTTTTAACGAGCCTAACGACAAAGATAACTCGGTCCTTTTCATTTTTAGAGAGTCTGAAAAGGTAAGTAAAGTTAACTCTGAAATTCCTTTTTCGTCATCTAATCCCTTACGTCCGAAAAAGTATAAAACAATACAGAAGGGATGAATTTTCGATAGTTTTAACGAGCCGGACAAAACAAGCGCTCGATCTTTTTGTGCAATAATCCCTCAGGTCCAAAAAGATTAAAATCTAGAGGAGGGATAGCACTTCCGGTCGCTTTTATGAGCTGGAAGGCCAAAACCCGGCAATCTTTTCATATTTTACGAGTCAGATGAAAAGAGCTTAAAGAAGACTAATATTTTGAGGAACGAGTGATAAAACGGGTAGCAGCTGATTCCAGGTAAGGGTTGGAATTTTCCAATCACGGCAGTGTCACAAGGATGGCTAGTGAAATCACTCTTCGCAGCTGTTCCTCAAAATGGGTAAACAATCAAATGGAGGTGAATGATCGGCCAATGGAAAAGTGGAGGTGACGGTGCAAACATGACCAAGGCTTTAATGGCTGATAACGTTACATTCACGGTGGTTATTTATCGGAGGATAGTTCATCTTTTAACGAGCTTAAACGCGGATTGAAACACTTGCTCAGTCTTATGTTTATTTTTTAACGAGCATGAACTATGTGCTAAAACTGCTCGATTAATCCAGTCATATGATAAGAATGTCTCATGTAAGATGCCATTTTTTATGGAGCTTGCGCCTTACAAAGCTTTGCCCCGCATCCTTTCGTTATGCAAGTTCAGAAACGACTAATCCTACGAGTTTAAAGGGTTAGAGGTCCTAAAAATTTTAAAAAATAAATAGCCGCCCCTTTCTTGCACTCCAAAAGGTTTGCATGCCCCCAGGTATAAAGTACGATTTCAAGGTTACCCCTCAATTTGCAGATAAAACATTTTTTCTACCAGGAAAGTCCTACCTCTTTCAGGTTACCAAAGATTGTCTCATTTGCACAGCAAACAAAACACTTCTTCGGCAATGTCTACCGAGATAAACAAAGGTGAATGACGATGCCCGCCGATTCACATAACTTTGACAAAAGAATATTATTCTAGAACAACCCCTCTTCCAATCACGGACGGGGTATGGACTAGTCATATCCTTCTGAATCACTCGCGCTCATCGGGAGGACAGACCATGGGTTGAGACATTTCTTGCGTGAAGAGACCATTTAGGGATGGTATATGACTATTTGCGATGCGTGATCCGGGAAATGAAAGCTGGTCCATGAGCTTGACAACTCTTTCTTCGTGCGGAAAACACATTACTCTAAAGAGTGAGGAGACGATGGCTCCCATGTAATATATATAGTCTCGTCCAAGGAGTAGGTTATAATCCAAAGGTCCTTGAACAACCATCACGTTCATTTGAATGGTCTTCCCTTTCAATGTTATGGGCACATTGGGGAGGATCCCTAAAGGTCGACTGGTTCCTTTATCGAAGCCTGTCAGATTTCTCATTTCAGGCAAAAGCGATGGCGAACCAAGCGCTTTCCAAGCAATAGAGTAAAGGATACTCACAGAAGCCCCCTCATCAATGATGGTGCCAGCCATGACCATTCTGTATATTTGGACGATAATTCGGAATGGTATGTTTGTTGGCAAACGGGGTTTGCCTAGTTGGTTCCAGTCGAAGGAGACAACTAGGTTGCTTCGTGGTGGGATCGAGTAGACGGCCGGGTAAAACTCTAACGAACTTCCTTCCTGCGATAAAGGAATGGGTAGGTTGCCCCCGTGTTCGTCGGAGTCTGTGTTGATGAAGAGAATTTGGACGGTGTCATCCTTGTCCTCTTCAGTGACTGTGTCATTCGAAGATAAATCCTCTGAAGGCAAGACCAGGTCAACTGCCGCCTCGACCTTTTGACTTTCGTCGGGTATGGATTCAGCTGGTTCATCTTCAATGACTGGCGCTTCAGCTGACCACTTGAGCGGGCTAGCTGGATTCTCAACTAACGAAGGACTCAGCAAGAGTTTTTTATATCCAGGAGGAAGTCGTAACGGTGAAACCGGACGATCATCCAAAACTCTTTTAGCTTCATCTAAGAAGGGACAACGGTGGATGGCGTGATCGCCTTCGCATAGTTTACAGGGAGATCTAGCTCTCCCTTTTTGTCCTGGGACTTCACTTTCGCTAGTTGACGGTGTGCATTCAACATGGCTATCAGAGGTTGACGCCACCAGATTGTGCAAACAAGGAGACCAGTCTCTTAGTATCCGAGGGATGCAGGGACAATCTCTGTGGAAGTGGTCTCCCTTGCAAATGACACATGGCGATTTAGTCCTGGTCAGTGCAGTGTGTGGATTTTCGTTAGACGACACTCGTTTGCCCCCAGTCGCTTTTGGCTCCTTCTTCTTCTCTTTCTTCTTCTTTTCCTTCTTCTCCTTAGGAACTTGACTTTTGGCTTTGCCAACCCCATCAAGCGAAGAGGAAGGAGGAGAGGAAGAATTAGAGGAGGTAGAAGGTTGGTGGGTAACTCTCGACTGGTCTAACTGCTGATTCGATTGTTCATGAATAGTGGTGTTCTGAACGAGATTGGTTGAGAAGAGCCAGACCGGCAAGCCAATTGTCAGTCCTGGAAGCGACAATGTGGCCATATGGGGCGCACCAACATCTCCCCAAGAGGAGAAGGGACTAGGATTTCCACCAAGGGGAATTCCTTGGTTGGTAGGCTCCATTTTCTCAACTAAAGATCAATGCAGGAAAAAGGGTATGAATATTCCGTTTAAAATAAATTTTAACGACGCTTGGACACAACTTGCTTTTTCAATTTTAAAGAGTCGAGAAAAAGCAAAAGATGACTCTAGTCTCCTTCGATTTTTAATGAGCCTGAAGTGACAAGTGCTCAGATGGACCTTTTCCGTTAAGGAGTCTGAAAAGGAACGAAAGGGACTGCTTTGGAGTTCTAGGTAGAGGGTGTGCCAAACCAATCGCAAAACCGCAGAATACGTTTTAGGGTACAGGCGGTCAATCTTCCCGAATGCTGTGTTCAGTGCATTGCGATCAGTAGGGCAGCCGACATGGCTTCCTATGGATAAAAGGTTTTAAGCCTATAGGGGTCTCCCAATATATACTCGATGGTACGTGGGAGCACAATCCGTACTGGCACTTATCGTCTCTCAGGAGGAATCACCCAACCATCAGTGAGGCCGACAGTCACCAGGTTTTACGACATCGGAACACGTCTCTAGCCTAGACCTCTATGTTGTGCGTTAAGTTACAAAGCGTTGTTAAGTTCATTCAATTTATTTTAGGTTGATCTTTCTTAGAAGTTTGCCTTTTTGGATCACCACGAGATGTAGATGAAATTCCTAAATGCAATCTAAAGATGATAAGCAAGCATTTATCTCTTTTCAACAATGAAAATCCTAGCTACAAGGGGAAAAGAAAGACACAATCTTTTCTCAAAGAGAAAAGAGCACACTGTAAATGCACTTTTCCTAAATCAAACCATACAAATTATCAATATGCAAATGCACAAATGCATGTATTTGTTTTCACTTTCTTAATATTGATGCCTAAAAAGAAAGTTGATGTACAAATTTGAATTTTCTTTCAAGTGAAAAACACAAACAAGCTTCTTTTTCAAAATAAAAAAGGTAGAGAAGATTACGACACTTTATCATTTTGAAGTAAACACTCGTTTCGACACTAGAAAGAGAAAAATTCAAACCAAAGCAAAAGTAAAAAGTATAATCAACTGTCAACAGCAAAGGAACTTTCTCCTAAGATAAAAATTGACACTTACGACAGATCTAAATCTAAGGATGACAGTATGACTATTTCAATTTTCAATGGAAAACTGTAAATGATGTAACAAATACACAAAGAACACCTACAGTCTTTTTGTACAACTGAGGCGGAATTAAGGCAAAGAAAAGGGGTTTTCAGATAGGTACACACATTGATAACAGGCTGCAAAAATCAGAGATAAAACTGAACAAAATGAAGCAAAGAACCACAGCTGCACAGGGCAAAGGCTGATCAGCGCACCTGTTGCACAGAGAAACTGAATTGCAGCACATGTAGCCCTCTCGAGACCTGCGTTGAAATGTAGAACCTCTTCACAGAGCCTGCGCTGAAGCAGAAACGAGAATTTTCTCTGGGTTCTGGGTCACGGTTTGCAGTTTAATCTATGGTTTTTGGCCGGATAAAAGCTATCAGTAAGGTACAATTAGAGGGATGATTTAAAGGAGGACTAAGAGCTATCACAAAGGGCAGTTAGAGCATTTGTGGATCAACTATTCAGATCATAAATAGGCCCAGTGAATGGACTAGAGTAGCAGATCTCTACTTTGCATTCGTAAATGGCAAATGCAGTTCGATTCGCCACTCCTAAGTTTATGAGAAGAACAAATAGAAACACAAATAAACTAACTAGATACGTTCCCCAGCGGAGTCACCAATTTGTTGTTGGGAAAAGTATCTATTCAGAACGCCCCTATCCCACTCTAAGGTGTGACAGTGCCTTAGCAACAAACAAGGAAAACTACTTGAGTATTCTTCTTTATGAAATGTAAATGAAGAGGAAGGATAAACTAACCTGTGTCTTGCGTTAGTTTGTTGATCCAATCGCTCCTCTCTTCAATAGCTCCCAGCTCCTTGCTCCCTTACCAGCCCAGCTTCACCAAATTCCTACAAGATCACAGAAGAGAGAAACTACACGAAGATATAGATTTACATTCATAAAAAGCTTAGGATCAGATTAAGCTAAACATGCAAATATAACAAAACATCATCGATACACAGCATGTAGGAGAAACTCAAATAGTTTTATTGATATGATAAGAAAGTCCAAGAGGAGATACAACCAAGTGAGTCCCGATCTAGCATCTACCTCCCAGCAAAGGAATCCCTTCCTCACCTCCAACAAAGCATAAATCACCCAATGCACTAATCTCAATCTCAAACCAATAGCAATTCTCTGCAAAGTACAAAATTCCAGCCCCTGGATATCTGGGATGAGGGATCCATATATAGATGTAAGGAGAGAGGATGAGTCAGCTTATGTTTTGACTTGTGGCTTCTCTTTGTTAGTTCTTGCTTCCACTTGGAGACTGAGAGCCTCTTACTCATCACTGGTCGAATTCAGTGATGCAAGTGTCATTGGAGAAGATTCTGGAAGCTTCCATTGTCTCTCCACTTCGTCGAATGACTCTGACACTTGTCATTTCCCGCTCAACGCACCTGGGTAGTGCATTCAAGTGTGTTGCAACGCACCTAGCCAGTGTATTTGGGTGCTTTGCAACGCAGGCAGCTAGTGGAGCATCTGAATTGATCCTGATTTGACTAGTTCTGAGTAGTTTTTGGTGGAGAACTTCTGGGAGAAGCTGTCATTCGTTGACCTTGTTCCTTTAGGGGCAGGAACAACACTTTTAGGGACTTTGGATCCCTTGGATTATGGACTTTTCATGCTCAAAGCTGTGAGGCACAAAAATGTCTATAACACTCAGTCAAGCACGCTATTGCATGTGCCCTCAAGTTGACCAGTTCCACCCAAGACTGAGAAAACTTGACTTACATGCATGGGCTTATTTTTCTTGAAATAGAAAAAATAAACACACAAAAATAATCCCTAGATTTTAGGGATTTATTTTTAGTAGCTAGAGGTTACATGCAAATATCGTTTTAGAAACTTTCCTCCAAGTGTCGTTTTTCCTAGATTTGTTGCATGTGCATGATGAGCCTCAAACTTGTTTATTCAACACTTCAGACCTCATTATTCACATCGATCTAGGAGTTCTGACATCTCACAACACATCTGGGAGTCTTCGACACATCCAACTTAGCTATTTTTGGGTAAGTCCGCTTAACTTGTCTTTTGTACCATTTCTGTCACTTTTTGTGTTTCGGCTTGTGTCAGTGTTGTTTGCTTGATTTCTGTGAATGCTTGTTTTCCTTCACATGCATATTAGATTGTACAAGCATCGTTTAAGTTTTCATTTGCATCTCACTATTGTCGCATGCATGACACTGTTTTACACGAATGGTCACTGATTCAGTGACTCGTCTCACACACATCCATGTTGTTCCATTTTCTGAATCTTGCATTCATTGTTTGCAAGAATGATAATTCACCTCTGCTTACACTTATTATCACCATGCATTCACATATTCATTTACTTTCAGTTTCCCGTCAGCGGATCTGGGCAGCCTTGGCCCGGGCTCTGCCTCACGAAGGCAACATTGCCCAATTCTGATAGGGAAGGATCTGCCTTCCTCCTAGAAAATGTGCAATTCTAGCTAGCGACTACCCTCCAGTCTTGCCTTGCGCAATTCTGAGAGGCAGTGACTGCTGGATGAGAAAATTACGCAATAAAGTCCTTGGGCCTATAGCTCTTGCAAGCTGAAATTGCACAATGCGCAATCCCAACACCCAACAGGCTAGTATGGATTGCGTATTGCACAATTACAGCAGTCAGCCAACCTCCCGACAGTCTAGACTACCTTTTACGTAGTTCTGGCAATCAGTCTCGCGGCCTCTCAATGGAAATTGTGCAATCCTTGCCGGTGAATCCCCAGGTAAATAGCATGTCATCCCTCAAGTTTTCTTTGGTTTTAACTGATAGATTTCTTGCCATGCATGTCACCTTGTCTCTTGATATAGCAGGTGCTCTTCCATCTCTCAACAGTTTAGGATCAATGGCGTCCAAGAGAGAAAGATCAAAGGACACTGACGGAAGCACAACTAGAGCAACAGTCGAGTGAGTGTCTACGAGATTACCAATCTATGAAGACACCAAGCTAATTGTAGACAAAGAAATCAAGCTGAAATGGCAAGAGGTCAATGATGCATTCTTACGCACATTTGGGGAAGATCTTGAAGACCGCCAAGTCTATGTGAACATTCACAAGTCCGGCTTGTAGCGGATTGCATCCAGGTATCCTGCGTTCCCATGCGCAGACATGATACATTGGATCATCTCACACACCGATCCTAAGAAGATGACATTGAGCAGTGTTAGTTGGACGGATATTTATACCTTCAGGGAATACGATTATCAGCATATGTATCATTTGTCAAAGCTAGTGATTACCATGGAAACACCCTTCAGCATCCTAGCAGCAATGCCAATTTAGGGGATATATTAAAGAACTGGGTAAAGGAGACAGCCAAATTTAGGATGACACCCAACCAAATCTACAAGACGAAGATATTGTAGAAGGCATATCAATACTTGGTCATCTTTGCATGCTGCTTGTATGGCCAAGAGAGCACGGAGACCTTCCTGCAGACTTGGGTGACCACATTGGACCAACTAGACAGTGAAGGTAATGAATGCAACTGGTCCGACATGTTGGCTCATAGGCTGAAGGAACAGGTCACAAGAGATCAACAACCTCCCAAAGGTCACCAAGCAGAAGATCTACATGTCCTCCTACATCTTGGATGCAATCTTTGCCCATCAGGAGTTCCGAGGCATGAAGTGGGCATGGACATCGGTGGAAACCTCTATCAATACTTATTGTATATTGTTTTCCAAATGCAGCTTCATAGGAGTTATCACACAGCTGTCAGATCATTTTGTCACCCCAGTGTACAAGATGACATTTGAGCAGGATCCACCTTACATGTTGAAGGCAACAATGGAGGCACTGATTGATATAGGATATTGGTATGCCTCAGCGTCCAACATCTTCATACGGATGTACAACATGGAGACGCCTCTGCATGTTTTGCCGAAGTTTTCCATGGAGTAGCTCATCATGAAAGAAGTATCATACCACATCTTGCCAAGACTGTCAGCTAGGCTGCAACATAAGAAGAAGGCACCTTGGACCATTCTTCCATTGCGGATCGAGTTGTACAAGATAGATAACCTCAAGAATGTGGATGTCGAAAAAAAGGAGATCAAGAAATATCCTTTAGATTTCCGAAGCTACAGTCCATATCACCTGCATTGTATTGTGAAAGATCACTGCACGGGAGTACAATTTTAGTGGATCGACAGGGCATGTCATTGGGCTGAATAAGACCCATGGACATATTGTTACAGCTTCTCCATGCCCAATGAACCAGTCGACATCGTTGTGGAATGTTTAGTGAAGCAGCATCTAGGAGAGCACCGATGGCAACAACAACAGAGGTATACATACCGACACATGACAAAGGCAAGAAGAAGATTGTTGACAGTGCAAAGGCAGAACAAAGTTGCAAGTTCAAAGTAGACCCACTTGTGTAGAAAGCAACTTTGGAAACAGAGGAAAAGAGGCAACAATGTGACAGAAGGAGTGCGCAAAGGCAGAGATAAAAATAGATGATGGAGGACACAGTGAAGGAGTTTCATGAGTTGAAGGAGAAACTTTGAAAGGAACAAGAGCTGTGCAGATAGGAGAAGGAACCGCAACATGTATAGACAAATGAAACTACACCCGTATAGGTAGTAGACTCATCTGAATAGCTGGAACCAAGCAGACAGGGTGAGCAGTCACAGGAGCAGGACTTCGCTCAAGAGATTGAATAAGTAGTTGAGCAGATGGATACAGATATGGAGCAATAAGAGCTAGAGTAAGACATCAAGCTCATGCCTTACCACCAAGTGGTCGACCTACCATCTTCACCAGATCCAGAAATGGAGAAAGTCCCAAGCGACCAAGGAGACACTTAGATCCTTAGAGACAATCCGGAAGAAGAGATGCACAATGTATCATTCGACGAGTCGCATCATAGAGTGTAGAGTGTCTAATCCGGATGATCACACATCTCCTGCACAATTTGAGGAATGATTGATTGTGTCTCAACTACACAAGCATCCACTAGCATTGGCCAATTCTACCAGAGCATATGCCGAAGCCACTAGCTCAAGTGCTCACTTCTTGATAGATGAGAATGAGCGAATGGCTAAGGAGTTATAGGCGACCAAGCAAGGAGGAGAACTAGTTATAACATCCATCCGAGTAGAGTTAAAGAAGATGATACTAGATGAAGTATTGTCCCTTGAGACAGTCATGTGGGCATTGTATTCCAAGTTTGGTACCATGCATAAGGAAGTTGTCCATGTCAACGGTTGGCAGCATCGATGTGCTAGGAGAGCACGTATATTGTCAAACTTGCATACTATTGTTGACTACATGCAAACATGGACAATGAGATACAAGGGAGCCCAGTTACACTTGCCCAATATGATGAAGCCCAATGAAGTTGAGTTGAAGGCATGCATCCAGAGCCAGATCTCGAACTATGAACAACTTCCATAGCTCATCACTAGTTTGTAGGCTTCCCATGCACGGGTATTCAGGAGTATGGATGTTGTTTTGAATGCACATGTGATCCCATCTATTGGGACACTCACTGAGGTAAAGATGAAAGCACAAGTCTGACTGGAGCTTGACTCGTACTTTAACGAGTTGATGTGCATAGCCACTAGTGCAGACTTGGTGATCAGTGCAGACACCATGCATCAATATGTCGTTGGTCCAGTTGCACTCAAGACAATGATGCGGAGGCAGAATAAAGCTGCAAGTTCAGAGCATACCCACTTGTGCAGAAAGCATCTTTGGCAATATAGGCAAAGAGGCAATAGTGCAATAGGAGGACCGCGCAAAGGCAGAGAGAAAAATAGAGGATGGAGGAGAAAATGAAGGAGTTGCATGAGTTGAAGGAGAAACTCCGAAAGGAACAAGAGATTCACATACAGGAGAAGAAAGGGCAACAAGAACAAGTATAGTAGGGGGCAAAACATGTATAGATAGATGAAACTATGTGTGTATAGGTAGTAGAGTCATCCAAACAGCTCGCACCAAGAAGACAGGGTGAGTAGTCGCAGGAGCAAGAATTCACTCAAGATATTGAACAAGCACTTGAGTAGATGGATACGGATATGGAACAAAAAGAGCTAGAGAAAGACATTGACCTCATGCCTTACCACCAAGAGGTCGACCTACTAGCTTCACTAGATCCAGAAGTGGAGCAAGTCCTAGGAAACCAAGGAGACACTGAGATTCTTGGAGATAATCCAGAAGAAGAGATGCACAACATATCATTTGACAAGTCGCAACATAGATTTGTGCAATCATGTAGAGTGTCTACTCCCAATGATCACACATCTCCTACACAGTTTGAGGAACGAGTGATCATGTCTGACATGCACAAGCATGCAGTAGCATCGGCCGATGCTACTAGAGCATAAGTTGAAGCCACTAGCTCGAGTGTTCGCTTCTTGATAGCTGAGAATGAGCGAATGGCAAAGGAGTTACAGACGGCGAAGCAAGGAGGAGAACTAGTTACAACATCCACCCAAATAGAGTTGAAGAAGGCAATACTAGATGAAGTATTGTCCCTTGAGACAGTCATGCGACCATTGTATTCCAAGTTTGGTACTGTGCATAATATAGTTGTCCATCTCAACTATTGGCATTAGCGATTTGCTAGGAGATCACATATCTTGTCAAAATTGCATACTGCTACTGAATACATGAAAACATGGACAATGAGATATAAGGGATGCCTGTTACACTTGCCCAAGATGATGAAGCCCAGAGTGGTCGAGCTGAAGGCATGCATATGGAGCCAGATCTAGAACTATGAAGAACTCCCACAACTCATCACTAGTTTGCAGGCTTCCCATGCATAGGGTATTTAGGAGTATGGATGTTGTTGTGCATGCACATGCGATCCCATTTATCAAGACACTCACTCAGGCAAGAATGATGGCACAAATCTAACTAGAGCTTGACTCGTACTTTGACGAGTTGATGCACATAGCCACTAGTGCAGACTTGGAGATCAGTGCAGACACCATGCATCACTATGTTGCTGGTCTAGCCACACTCAAGATAATGATGTGCATGTTATGAGACGATTTGGATAGAGAAGCTAGAGCAGTGTACCCAGATGCTACAGAGGCAAGAGTTCGTTTCCAGAAAGATGTCGCTGTAGCGTACACGGACACCACCACTGACTACTGAGCTTGGCATCAGTTTGCTACTATAGACCACCGTGAAGATGTCGAAGAGATAGTCTTCCCACAGTTGTCTGAGGCATAGTGATGTCTTGCATGGCTTTCTCAAGCGTATTTTGTTTCACATGGGTACATGTGCAGATTGTATGTAACATCTTGTCAAGTGGAAGTTCAAGTGTCGATAGTTGGATGGAACAATCATATAATAGATAAAGAGTCATGAGGGTAGATGAACAATCACAAAGGGGAATGTTAAGGGCCACACCACCCTTTGCTATATATAGTCCCTCATAAATTGTATGGGATTTTGGTCAACCAAGCTTCCGATAGGAGTATCTTAGAGAAAGCTTGGAGAGTATTGTAATGAGCCTTAGCTTTGCCATTATGCAGAGCTAGTATATCTCTTTGGAGGAGTAGGCGGAAGTGACTGTAACGTTTTGTTGTCGGAACTAGTGTTTGGTCATGGTTGTATTGTATGACTGGAACTTTCACTTCTTAATATAATAGAGCCAACATGTTTCATGCATATGTCGTATTGTATTTCAGCTATCCTATTTACTCTAAATGATATATGTGTCTATTTCTTACGCATGCATGTATGGATTTCCTATATAAGTATGCATGAATCTTGCTGAAATGTGTTGCTGGTTTAACCATCACTTTGGATTGCTAGCTTACTTGCCTTCCAGTTTGTGATGCATATTTGCTCGTGTGTTCCCTTCTTAACTTTGTGCTTTCACAAGTTTACAAGAGGCGCACTCACCTCACCCTCCGTGTGTTAGAACCACTCCTGAACCTTCCTTGAATTGCTACATATGTCACACCCTCGCTACCTTTAGGGACATATTAGTTTCCTCTGTGCAAAATTGCGGTCAAGGCGATACTGTACGACCCATTGCTGGGACTCCTACACCAAATGGTGTGAGGTCTAGTTTGAACTTCTTACCAGGGAGATCCCCTCACATGTTGGTAGGTCCATCACCGTCAACATTTATGGTGCTAGAAGGAGGGCCAGATGACAAGATATGTCCTCTCATCTTGTTTTAAATGTTCTCACATCTATCATTGATTCTGTTATAATCACACCTCCGCAATGTTTTTTGCATGCCGAACCTCTCGACATCACGAGGGAGTTTTTGGATCTCTTGTCCAAATTCACGTATGTTGGTGAAGGCGAAGTGGCCTAGCCTATGTTATTAGAAGACTTATTTCCCATGCTTGACAAGGTAGATGAAAGTTCTGATGGAGAGGCCAATTTGTTGCTTGCATACACACTACACGAATCCCCACAACGGTGGTGGTGCAGTTTTCCTCCTAATAGCATGCACTCACTTGATAAGTTTTGTGATCTCATTGAATCTACTTTCCATAATTTTGATCCAAAACCTCTTGAAAAAACACTGTTACAACAATGGAAGGCCCCACATGAATCGCCTATGGATTTTTGGCAGTGCTTCTGTGATTTGCAGTTGAAGCTCTAAAAAGGCAGATGAAATTTCCATATCTTTGGGATAGATTCAAATACTGTCTTAACAAATCAATCCATCCCAAGAAGAAGTTCGAGATCAAGCTCTACTCTACATACTTCGATGATCGAGCTGCACTATCACAGATGAACACTGTCGCTGTCAGAAGTGACTGTCGTTCGTCCCTTCATCAAACAATTCTACCACCACAGAGTGATGTGTGAGAATGGGAATACACATCTGTTCAACCGTCACATCCTCCCGACATCGCTCCTTCCGATTTTCACGCAAACTTGGTTGTGAATCCATTGGGTTCTCACATGTATTTTGTACCTCAAACTCTACCTTTGTACTCGATGATCCTCTAGATTGCATTGTCTTGTGTTTTTCCATTTTAGACTCTACACTCATTGTGAACGAGGATCAAGCCATTGATGGAGTTGGTGTTGCACAAACAACATGCATTGTCATTCATGAAGAGTATGATTGGGAGCTTGAGCATTAATCCTTAGTGAAGGATGACTCCCTTCCATTCCAGCCCCCTCTGTTATTTCCTGACATTTTTGGTGATTCTGTCATCCATGATTTTGCATGTGTATCTCCGTCTATAGATGCACCCATTTTTGATCAATTGCAAAACACACCAGATGTCAATCCATCATCCGAAAATGGAGAGGACCAATTATTCATTGAAAATCCACTTGACTTTTCATCTGCTTTTTTCATAAACACAGAGGGTGAATTTGTCCACTTCTCATCTACCCCTCTGTTTGATTCATCAGATCATGAGGATGTTGATGAAATCATTGATTTTTCTGATCATAGCTGTCGTGATCTATTTACTCCCATATTCGATCACGATGATGATTCTATCATAGTTGATTTTTCGAAGCCACATGTTTATGATGATCTATTTGTCAATGAAGTCGAAACCTCCACGAGTGTCGAGGCACTTCAGCTCAATCTGATGGTTATTTTAGGTACTCGTTATCCTGAGGTTGGTTTCGCTTCTGATTAGGAAATTGTTGAAACAGCCAAGGCTCCTCATCACTCATCTGTATGCATTGAATATTAATCTCACACATAGATTATGCTTCCTCCACTCGAACTACATGAACCTATCACTCATGCATTGGAGGAATCTTACATAGCAAGGAAACATGAATGACACAAGTTGTCTTTGTTTCTTTCATTTGCTTGCATGTCACAGTGAAGAGTATGTGTATGCTTAACAGTTGCATGCAGTGCCACACAACACCGTGATAAATCCATGGAATGCATGTCATGTAATTGCATTCACTTTTGTTCTGGGGACACATTTAAGCTTGGAGTGTGTTTGTCTTCATTGTTATATCTTCCATGTTTGCTGGTTCACACATCTTTGTTGTTCGTGAACCATGCCTTCACCTACATGGGTCAACTAATGTGCCGGTGGCTATATTGGAAGTATCTCTTCACGCGATCAAGTGTATGCACCATTAGCTGAGGAGTATGAGTGGTGTTTTCTTTTGGTTTTCTTGCTTGCATATGTGTTTGCTTCTTACTTTGCATATTTGTTTTCTTTCATGCATGTTTTCTTACTCGCTTTGCTTTCGCATTTACTTTTTCTGCCACTTTGTTTGTTGTTTTTTTTCCTATTTATGTTCGTAGCTTAGTTTCGCATGAGACCATGCGTGAATCTTGAAACAAGTTGGGTAAAGTACAAGAGGACTGGTGTAGTTATCAATACTTGGTTATTTGTCATCTTGCCTCTATATGAAGAACTTGTTATCTTCAATCCATGATACATTGATGGAAAATATGTATTGTTCGAAGTGAACCTTGGTGAAAACACAATGCTTGCATGCTAACTAGCGTCACCTACTCTAGTCAGTTGTTTTTGGGTTAACCCTTGTCAGCTCAATCAAGTAGAGTAAGGTGAGGGGGAAAACCTTAACAAGCACGTCAGAGGTATATATAAACTACTTATCTAAAGGAAAAACCTCTTCTACTCTCAATAAGTAGGGATCCCACTTCTGCCTTTGAAATGAATAAGTGCTATGCACAGTTATGAAAATGAAAAATGAAAAAATGAAAAAGTGAAAAATTTCAAAAATGAAAAATGAATAAGGTGAAAGAAGAGAAAGGCTTCCTGCGAAGAGAGGTGATGCAAGTAACTCCATTGAGTATTGACTAGGCTCACTGGCAGTGGAGCGATGCTTGTGTTCCTGCGTGACTTTACCGGGGTATGTCCAGGCATGCTGGTAGTGGAGAAACACTTGAGATGAAACTAAAACTCTGACGACCATACTGCTTGTGCACCAATATACCCCTCACCCCAATCGAAACAACTATGTTGAATTGGCTTGGAATGTGTGTCAAACAACCAAGGGCTTGGAAGATGCTACATCCTACAATCAAGCAAGTGTGAAACCAAGATGAACAAAGAACTGAACAACACTTCCAAAGGTGTGAGACTCACTTTTCACAAACAAGGTCCATTCAGAGAGCTGGAGTTCTACCAGTTTGTCACCAAGTGTTGTAGAGACTACAACCACCCTCCAAAATTTTTCCTTAGCTTCGTTTTGGAGCCCCCCTACCAACCATCCACAACAACATGTCTTGCACTATCAAGTACATGAGCTTTAGTGGTTTTGTAGCTTGCTAGCCTATGCATGATAGCTTGCCAGCCTGTGCATGATAGCTTGCTTCACTCCCCTCATAGGCCACTACTCTGGACTTGGTCCAGCTATTGGCTAAGAAACTCCCTGAATAAATTGTGCAATTCTGGAGGGGAACCATCCTTCCCTCCAGAAATTTCACAAATCTGACTGGCATCTAGCTAGACTCAGAAACTGTGTAATCTTGTCAGACAAGCTTCACAGTGAAAACTATGCAATCTGGTCCAAAAATTCTACTCAACCTAGAAATTGTGCAATTCTTGGTAGCAATCAATTGCTCCTTCCAGAAATTGTGCAATCCCTCTAGGCATCCAACCCAGCTTCCTCCCAGAGACTGTGCAAAATTTCCCCTCAGTCAAGCAGGTTGTTGCATGTGCCCTCAGGTTTGACCGGTTCCACTCGGGACCGAGAAAACTTGACTTGCATGCATGGGCTGCTTTTCTGTAGAATAGAAAAAAGCAACATGAAAAAATCATCCCTAGATTTTAGGGAGTTATTTTTAGTAGCTGGAGGTTACATGCAAAGATCATTTTAGAAACTTTCCTCCAAGTGTCACTTTTTCTTAGATTTGTGGCATGCACGTCATGGGCCTCAAACTTATTTATCTGATGATTCTGAGCTCATTTTTCACATCGATCTAGGAGCTCTGACATCCCACAGTGCTTTCAAGAGACTTTGACACATCCAACTCAGCTATTTCTAGGTAAGTCCGCTTAACTTGTCTTTTGCAACATTTCTGTTGCTTTTTGTGTTTTGTCTTGTGTGAGTGTTGTCTGCTTGATTTTTGTGAATGATTGCTACCATTTTCATGCATATTAGCTTGTACAAGAACTGATTTAGTTTTTATTAGCATCTCACTGTTGTCGCATGCATGACACTATTTTGCACAAATGGTCACTGATTTGGTGACTTGTCTCACACACATGCATGTTGTTCTGTTTTCTAAATCCTGCATTCAGTGTTTGCATGCATGATCATTCACATCTACTTACACTCAGTATCACCATGCATTCACATCTTAATTTGCTTTCAGATGCCCACCGGTGGGTCTAGGAAACCTTGGCCTGGACTCCACCTCACCAAGACATCATTGCACAATTATGAGAGGGAAGGATCTGCCTTCCTCCTAGAAAATGTACAATTATAGCCAATGACTGCTCTCTAGTGTTGCATTGTGCAATTCTAAGAGGCAGTGACAGCTGGTTGAGAAAACTGCACAATGCAGTTCCTGGTCCTGTAGCTCTTGCCAGCGAAAATTATGCATTGCACAATCCCGACACCCAGCAGACCAGTCTGGATTGTGCATTGTGCAATTGCAGTAGTCAACGAGCCTCCTGACAATCCGGCCTCCCTTTTGCGCAGTTCTGACAGTCACTCTCCCCTCCCCTAGTGAAAATTGCGCAATCCTTGACAGTCAATCCCCAGGTATGTAGCATGTCATCCCTCAAGTTTTATTTAGTTTTAATTGACATATTTCTTTCCATGCATGTCACCATGTATCTAGATATAACAGGTGTTCATCCCTCTCTCAGCCATTTAGGTTCAATGGCTCCCAAGAGAGCAGGATCAAAGGACATTGACGGAAGCGGAACTGGAGTAGCAGTCAAGCGATTTTCTACAAGTTTTCCAATATATGAAGACACCAGAAAAAGACATCAAGTTGAAATGGAAAGAGGTCAATGATTCATTCTAAGGCACATTTTGGGAAGATCGCAAAGACTGCTAAGTCTATGTGAACATTCACAAGTCTGGCTTGTATCAGATTGCATACGAGTGCCCCACATTCCCATGCGTAGACATGATATATTGGATTGTCTCGCACACTGATCCTGAGACGATGACATTGAGAAGTGTCAATAGGATGGAGATTTCTACCTTCAGGGCATAGGATCATTAGTAGATGTATCATTTGTCGAAGCTATAGTTATTACCATGGAAACACCCTTCAGCATAGCCAACAACAATACAAATTCTAGGGATATCTTGAAGAACTAGGTAAAGGAGCCGACTGAATTCAGGATGACACCCAACCAGATCTACAAGATGAAGATACTAAAAAAGGCGTATCAATACTTGTTCATCTTTGCATGTCACCTGTATGGCCAAGAGAGCATGGAGACCTTCCCACAGAGTTGGGTGATTGCATTGGACCAATTGGCCATTGAAGACAAAGTGTGCAACTGGTCCGACATGTTGGCTCACAGGCTAAAGGAAAGGGTCAGAGGAGCTCAGCAACCGCCCAAAGGTCACCAAGCAGAAATCTACATGTACGCCTACATCGTGGATACAATCTATGCCGATTATGAGTTCCCGGGCATGAAGTGGGCATGGACATCGGTGGAAACCTCTGTCAATACTTATTGTAAACTATTTTCCGAATGCAACTTCAGAGGAGTTATCACACAACTGTTGGATTAGTTTGTCACCCCGGTGTACAAGATGATATTTGAGCAGGATCCACCTTTCATGTTGGAGGTACCAATGGAGGCACTGATCGATATAGCATATTGGTATGCCTCACCATCCGGCACCTTCATATGGATGTACAGTGTGAAGAAATGTCTGCATGTTTTGCTGAAGTTTGCCATGGACAAGCTCTTCATGCAAGAAGTATCATACCACATCTTGCAGGCATGTCAGCTAGGATGCACTGGAAGAAGAAGGTACCTTGGCTCACTCTTCCATTGCAGATCAGGTTGTACGAGATACAGAACCTCAAGCACGTGGATGTTGAAACAGAGGAGATCAAGAAATATCCTTTCGACGTTCGAAGCTATCATATGTATGAACCACATTGTATTGTGAAATATCACTACACGAGAGTATAATTTCATTGCATCCATGAGGCATGTCATTAGGTGGAGTAAGACCCATTGAGATATTGTTACAGCTTCTCTATGCCCAATGAATTGGTTGGCATCGCTATGGAATGGTTAGTGAAGCAGTGTGAAGTAGCATCCAGGAGAGTAGCAGTAGCAGAGGTAAACATATCGATGAGTGACAAAGGCAAGAGGAAGATTGTCGACAGAACGGAGGCAGAATAAAGTTGCAAATTCAGAGCATACCCACTTGTGCAGAAAGAATCTTTGGAAATATAGGCAAAGAGGGAATAGTGCGACAGGAGGACCATGCAAAGGCAGAGAGAAAAACAGAGGATGGAGGAGACAATGAAGGAGTTGCATGAGTTGAAGGAGAAACCCTGAAAGGAACAAGAGCTTCACAGACAGGAGAAGGAAGGGCAACAAGAACAAGTATAGTAGGGGGCAAAACATGTATAGACAAATGAAACTGTGCATGTCCAGGTAGTAGACTCATTCGAACAGCTCGCACCAAGTAGACATGGTGAGTAGTCGTAGGATCAAGACTTCACTCAAGAGATTGAACAAGCACTTGAGTAGATGGATACAGATAAAAAGCAAGAAGAGCTAGAGAAAGACATTGACCTCATTCCTTACCACCAAGAGGTCAACCTACCAGCTTCACTAGATGCAGAAGTGGAGCAATTCCCAAGAAACCAAGAAGACACTGAGATCCTTGGAGACAATCCAAAAGAAGAGATGCACAACATATCATTTGACGAGTCACAACATAGAGTTGTGCAATCACGTAGAGTGTCTACTCTGGATAGTCAAACATCTCTTGCACAGTTTGAGGAACGAGTGATCATGTCTGACATGCGCAAGCATGTAGTAGCATCGGTCGATGCTACTAAAGCATATGCTGAAGCCACTAGCTCGAGTGTTCGCTTCTTGATAGTTGAGAATGAGTGAATGGCTAAGGAGTTACAAACGACCAAGAAAGGAGGAGAACTAGTTACAACATCCGCCTGAGCAGAGTTGAAGAAGGTGATACTAGATGAAGTATTGTCCCTTGAGACAATCATGCAACCATTATATTCCAAGTTTGGTACCATGCATAAGACAGTTGTCCATCCCAACTATTAGCAGTAGCAATTTGGTAGGAGAGAACGTAACTTGTCAAACTTGTGTACTGCTATTCAATACATGAAAACATGGACAATGAGATATAAGGGATCCCTGTTACACTTGCCCAAGATGATGAAGCCGAGAGCGGTTGAGTTGAAGGCATGCATCCGAATCCAGATTCAGAACTATGAAGAACTCCTGCAGCTCATCACTACTTTACAAGCTTCCCAAGCATAGGGTATTTAGGAGTATGGATGTTGTTGTGCATGCACATGCGATCCCATCTATCGAGACACTCACCAAGGCAAAAATGTAGGCACAAGTCTTACTGGAGCTTGACTCGTAGTTTGACGAGTTGATGTGCATAGCCACTAGTGCAGACTTGGTGATCAGTGCAGACACCATATCAGTATGTCGCTAGTCCAGCTGCACTCAAGACAATGATGCACATGTTATGAGACGATTTGGATAGAGGAGCCAGAGTAGTGTACCCAAATGCTACATAGGCAAGAGTTCGTTTCCAGAAAGATGTCACTGTAGAGTACATGTACACCATCGTGGACTACCAAGCTTAGCATCAGTTCACTACTGTCGACCACAGTGAGCATGTCGAAGAGATAGTCTTCCCACAGTTGTCTGAGCCATAGTGATGTCTTTCATGACTTTCTCAAGCATATTTTGTTTCACATGGGTACATGTGCAGATTGTTTGTAACGTCTTGTCAAGTGGAATTTCAAGTGTCGATAGTTGGATGTAACAGTCATAGAGTAGATTAAGAGTCATGAGGGTAGATGAACTCACAAATGGGAATTTCAAGGGCCACCCCACCCTTTGCTATATATAGTCCCTCATAACTCGTTATATGGGCTTTTGGTAAGCCAAGCTTCTGATAGGAGTATCTTACAGAAAGCTTGGAGAGGATTGTAATGAGGCTTGGATTTTCCACTGTGAAGAGTTAGTATATCTCTTTGAAGGAGTAGGCAGCAATGACCGTAACGTTCCGTTATCAGAACTAGTGGTTGGTCATGGTTGTATTGTATGACTAGAACTTTCACTTCTTAATATAACAGAGCCAACATGTTTCATGCATATCTCGTATTGTATTTCAGCTATCTTGTTTACTCTAAATGATATATATATATTTTTTCTTATGCATGCATGTATGGCTTTCCTTTATAAGTATGTATGAATCTTTCTGAAATGTGTTGTTGGTTTAACCATGACTTTGGATTGCTATCTTACTTGCCTTCCAGTTTGTGATGCATCTTTGCTCGTGTGTTCCCTTCTTAACTTCGTGCTTTCACAGGTTTCCAAGGGGCGCACTCACCTCACCCTTTGTGTGTTAGAACCACTCATGCACCTTCCTTGACTTGTTGCATATGTGACACCCTTGCTACCATCAGGTACATCTTACCTGCCTCTGTGTGCAACCACAGTGAAGGCAATACCGTACGACCCAATGCTAGGACTCCTACACCAAACGTGTGAGGTATAGTTGGGACTTCTTACCAGGGAGATCCCCTGACATGTTGGCGGGTCCAGCACCATCAACATGTTGTCATCTCTATCTTCTTTTTAATATTAAGAAATAGTTTTCAATATTGTACTGACATAGACTCATACTAGTATGAAAGCACCCACCTGTAGAAGGCTACAACCCTCCCTCATTCTCCATCTCCTACTAGAAGGGAGCTCCAACCTAATGAATATTGTATTGGCATAAACATATACCAGTACACAGGCACCCACTTGAAGAAGGCTACAACCTTCGCTCGTACTCCAGCTCCTATTGGAAGGGAGATTCGACACCCTGATCTGATTTACCATTTCCTATTGGAAGGAAGATCCAACTCCCTCATCTTCAGGGACCACGTTTCATAATTCTTCATATTGGATCCACCTGCTACACAACATCACAACTTGTAGGCCATGTTTCATCAAATTTTCAGCCTGGACCCACTTCGAACATCTAAGCTCAAAAATTGATCATCATACTGTAACTAGATCATCAATATTAGACCCAATTGAAGCAACCAATCAACTGAAATAACCCAATCACTGATTCAACTTTAAACTCAACCAATCAAAAAGAGCAGTCAAATCACTGTGACCAAAATATTAGAAAATATATTGCACATCACAAAAAATATATTTTTTTACTATAAAACTTGAAAATCCATTTATCAAAATATGTATGCTAATTTACAGTAGTGAACTCTTGTGTGTACATGATTTTCATGAAGCGTACCCACGTACAAATCTTCAACCACTGAAACCTGAAAACTAGACCACTATCACTTTGAAACAAACACTGAATCATACAATGATTTATTGCATCATTCTAAAAGAACCACAAAACCTTTACTGATCTTTAATCACAATCAACAAGTAACTTCAACATTCTTTAATCAATCAATCCATAACCAAAATATCACTGTTCAAACCCAAATCATCAAGAAGACTTCATTGACAGATATCAGAAACACATCAAAATTGATTAAACTGATTTGACATCCTTTTAATGGAAACCCTACTTTTTGTACACACTTTCTTCAAAGCATATCCGTGTGTGTAAGTGATTGTAAGGAAACAAACCCCCCTGTACACGACTTACAAGAATCAAATTAGCATGTGTATGTGCCTTGCAAGTTATCACACATGTGTAGAGATCTACAAATTCAAAATCAAATCTTCGCTGCAACATAGAACTTCAGACATACCCATGTCTCGGAATACACAGAAAAATCACGTGTTAACACAAAAAAAATCAACTCATAATCATGATTGTCATCTCAGATCTATTAGATCTTATCCATCATCAAAATCCTGGGTGCATACTTAGTTTAGATTAAGCAAAGCATCAATAGCCCATTACATGCATATTTGCTTCAGATCTAACTATTCATAATATTTCCATCACTTGTATGCCAACTACCACTTTGATCTTCATCACCTTATATAACTTACCCTTTATCAATTACCACAAGTAAAAACCATACTCCAGCTGATGTTTTTCTTATATGGGATCAAAAAATCCATTACTAGGCTCAATACCACAGGGAAATACCATGGTAAGGACCCTTGGTGTTTAGAATACCATGGTGCGGAAACTGTACACACATTTTCTTCTTCATACTCGTGTGTGTACGCATCTTTGCTTAACTTAACCCACATATACTTCTTGAACTTTCAATTTTATCATACCTCTACCTCTAAACTGCTATGCCTTTGTCAAAACACTCTATCACATCTGCAGACACATCCTATTTACATCTTCAACAAGTAAGTTTCCATCAAGAGACAAACGATCAAGTAGGTTTCCATTCATCAGGTAGGTTTCCATCAAGGACAACACATAATTCATAATTCCAAAAATGCTATGGCAATATAATGAAGAATGAGATGGACAAGGAGGACATTCTAAAAGATACATATGCAGCTGAAGAGATAAGATGATCATCATGTGAGAAAATGAAGTAACACTAGATTACAACTTAAGATCGAAGATTAGAACTGCATCGACACTCCCTCTGATTCATAACCCTTTGGAGTGTGGATATGAAGAACAAAGCATGTCTCCCATGAAGATGAAACATTGCAAATCTCTTGTTGAAGACAAAGGAGCAAAAAGAATGGCTTGGCATTTCCATGCCATCAACAAGTCCTTGTCAGTAGTGTCATGTCATGAGTCATCATATGCCACATCATTCTTATGGATTATGTAATTTCTTATTCAAAAATGTATTGTAAAGTGGAAGTCCAAAGGACATGTACAAAAGATGAAGAGTCATGTAAAGTTGAAAAGTCAGTGAAACAGTCATGAGGGTAGTCAAAGAGTCACAAGGGAGGTGAAGTATCACCCCATTGGTTATATATACACCTTCATTGTATGAGCAAAGGAATTTTCACCTTGGCTCCTCCCACAAGGCATTAGAGAGACAAGCTAGTTCCTTTGGGGAGCAAGTAGTGGCTCCAACACTCCACTACTAGAGCAAGTTGTGTTCATTGTATACATGTGTCTTGGAACTTTTACTTAATATCAGAAGCCTCATGGCCATCACATTCTTCATGCATGGATTATGAATATTTTTGAGACTATTCTGTGGATATTTATAATTCATGTTTTGTTTCATCTATGCTAAAGTAGTTGAACTATTTCAGATATTTTGGTACTTATCATATTGAGAATGTGTTGTAATGGTTGATATTTTTGTCACATGCTTATTGACTATTTTCTTGGATATTGGATAGATCTTTCTTGTTGATTGGTTGCAATGATCATTGCATCTTTGTGGACTATTACACTGGATGTTAGAAAGATCCTTCTTGTTTGTGTGTGTCTCTACTAAGGTGGTACTATTACCTTTCTCTTATAGATTCACTTTTTTTTGTCCCTCTGCAGTATAAGAACCTTGACACACTTACAATCGAACACTCACTTTCTTTTCGAAGGCACATTTTCATTCCTCTCTCTTGCTGAAAGTTAGAGGTAAGGAACATCTATAAGAATACATGGCAACTGGGCCGATACTCCATATGGGGCTCCTATTCTGAATCGTGTGAGGTCTAATTGGGACTTCACATCAGAGAGACCCCCTTGGTTGATGGATTTCTAGCACCTTCAACAAAATGGCACTAGAAGGAGGGTCAGATGACAAGATATGCCTGTTGAGTATGTTTTGAATCTCTTATCATAAATGGCTCATCCTGAAATCATACTCCCGGGTTGTTTTTCCAACCTATCCCTTGGTAAAAGTTTAATCCCCAATGATCCTCTTTATCACTTGTCTCAATTGAAGTTTAATGGGAAGGATGGAACACCCACAACCAAGCACATTTATAATTTTCTTAAATTTTTTGAACATTATGAAATCAATGATGAATATTTTTCTTGTGTGGCTTTATTCCTCACCCTTGAAGGCGTGTTAATCAATGGTGTCATACATTACCATCTTCTTCCATCCATTCTTTTCATCATTTCCTTAAGTGTATTTATCAAGCCTTCGATAGGTATGATTATTGAGATGTTATTAAAAGAATCAATCAGCTAATAATGTAGCCTAATGAATCAGTTGAGGATTTCTCTCATCAATTCCTTCACCTTTTTTATGAATTTCCTGAAGAAGACATGGATTGGGATTTTTTAAAGAAAATTTTTGAGCATTTGGTTTACATCTCTCTGCACAGTGAATCTGAACTGATGATTCTACTTCCCCAACTCTTGTAAATCATGATTTACCTGTAATTTCATAGGAGGAATCTATGGTTCCTTTTGTTCCTTGTTCTCCTTCCTTCTCAGGTTTGATGTGGGTGCCTCCTTATGATGATAATAAAGTTGGGAGATATGATAATAAAATTCCTAATGCATATTCTCATTATTCTTCCGTTTTTCATGACTCAAATTCAATGGAGGAAATCCCAGAATGACTCATGAATCCCATGGTGAAGATTAACTCCTCTATTCTGCAAGGTGATGTTACTATTCAGAACTCTAGTCTCAAATCTAGATTTTTGTTATAATCTATCATCTACATACCACGAGTCTTTGAACCCAGATTAGCCTGATCAATTGGCTCCACCAGCTAATTTTTCACACTCTCTTGATTTTCGAGTTGTTGGTTCAAGTTATGATCAAATACAAGGCAGTCACATTACACAAATAGAGGAGGAGGTAGGTGAAGATATTTTCAATCTTCTCTTTTTAAAAATCCTCCATGTGAAGATGATTTGCTTCCATTCTTGGATGATTTTCAATATGCGAATCTCGTTAGTGAATCAAATGCAATCAATTCTTTGAATCAATCTGTAGCCTTGGGAAACAATCACTCTGATGATGATGACTTTGTTGATGTATGTGATCACGGATTCCAAGGGGGATCATCTATTCTTTTGGTTTCTCATGAAGACTTTTCTTTAGATATATAATTTCATTTGGTCAAATAATATGTCCTTATCGAAACTTCCTCTTCATCTCGCTATCCCTTGCACTCTACCGTTTGTGATGCATCTACTTGTGATGGAGATACTCCATGCTCTTCAAGTTATTCATACAATGAATTAACTTCTCAACTGATACAAGGTGGTGAGATAATCCATGATGAAAATGAAAATTTCAAGTGATTGAGTGCTCTTTCCATCCCTCATCATCTCTTCTCTTGCATGAAGATAACTCTCCAAACCACTTTTCTCATGAAATTTCTCCGATTCATACATCTTGAGATTTGCGATGAGATGAATATTTCAACTTGAGTAATCTGGTTGTTCAAGTTTAAAAATCCGGTCAGGCCAGTGACAGAGATGGGTTCCATTCGGTGAGTAGTGGTCTTATAGAAACCAGTGGTAGTGGTTAGCATCACACCATGTAGAATTTGGTTTAATATTCAGAATGTGATTTTACAATCCTTGAAAGTTCCGGGACTTGTCGAGAAGTCGAGGCACTTCAAATTCCATTGATGGTTATATGAGGATATTGCAACTCTGATAAGCCCTTGTACTAAGTCAGATCTTGTTTCTCTCGCACAATCTTTCTCTTTGCATGGTTTCACTCGAGGCAAATTTATTTTTGAGAGATTTTTGGTATTTCGGATGTAATTTTTCAAATTTTTAAGCTTTCACTTATGATCAGATTCAAGATTATTCTTCAGTTGATTCATCTTCATGAAAATATCTTGCATTAAACTTGGGTTTGGAAATTTCATCTCTCTTAAATTCATGGAACTGTAAAGTTGATCACCTCAAATATCATCTTTGGCTGAAGGAATCATACCTATCAAATTTATTTCATGATAAGCAGCTCTTGGTTTTCCTTGTGAATATCATATCACAAATCCTTTTTTTTAGTGTGGTTCATGGACGCCCACGGTCACTGGGTGGTCGTTACGTCCATGGAAATATCTGAGCTGATCAACCCTTAAGGGAATCGAGCCTCACAGCCAATATCTAGGCCTAACCCTAAGGGCTTCGGGGAGAATTAACCTTGTGACCTCCTGATTGGCGAGGCACTGATTTGACCGGTTGAGCTAACACTTGGGGCTATCATATCACAAATCTTGTTATTCATAACACTTGAAATCCTCTTGAGTGAAAATGAATGCATGAGTTATTTTGTGAATCAAATTATTCTCCATTCACTATGTCCTAACTAGTCTCATGTGTTTTTTGTGCTGGCATCCCTTTTAAATTCTTTCGATGATTACGATGCTTGTACAGTTTGTCACTAGTTACAGGAAAATGGTTTTTCACATTCGACTTGTGAGGAAGTTGGTTTGATTGTTCAAAGCATTCATAGAGTTGTTAAAATTGATTTATCTTCATTAACTACTAACTGGGAATCTAATGCTTTAACCCATAGATCTGATCATAATATTAACTGTCATTCATTTTATAATTTTCCCACCAGTATATTTGATGACAGTTGTTTCACATTGATTAATATTTATGGTTTATCTCACCATTCAGATACTTGTCAAGCAATTGAGGCACTTCAACCTTCACTGATGGTTATGTTAGGTCCTCACTATCTTGACAAGCCTTCTGAATATGATTAGATCTATTTTCCCTCACAATATTCTCATCCTGATCCCACACTTTTAATTGAAGATTCATTATTTCAAAGTTTTCAGGATTTTCAAGAGGATTGTTTCAAATTTCATGATCCAATCGCCAAATGGTTGGAGCAATCTTACTTGGAAAGCTCTGTTGCAAAGAATATGTTTCAGCCTTTTCTCATGCTTGGTAAGCAAGATGACACAAAATAAGGTGGATTCACAAGAAGCCTTTGAGGTTTGTCTAATTATAGTTTGCATAAAAAATATAAGAAACATGAAAGACCTTCCTTTTGTTGTGCAAGTTCTTCAAGCTCTCATATTTTATCTTGCACATTACTTTATATTTGTGTTAATTGGAAATTTTATTATACGTGACCCATTCCTTCTAGCTGTTAGGTTAGGAGTAGGATTAACTACATTCTAGTTTCCCCCTCTTGCACTCATTTTGCACTTGTTCTCTTTATTCTTTCTTATATTTTCTTACTTCTTTCTTTCATCATGTTTGGTTTAGCGTCCTTTTCGTTTTCTTTGTTTTGGCTTCCTTGTTGTCTCATGTCTTTTCCTTTCTATTTTATTGATAATACTTTGCATGAAGGGTGTACTATTTGGCCTTGAAAGGACAACATGGAAAAATAGAGAAGAACTTTATGACACTCCAACATTTGGATAACTCTCCATCCTTCTTCCTTGTCTTGGTTACACATTTTTCTCGATGATGTTACGATGGAAAATATGATCCTCGAGTTAGAAAATCCTTGTTTCGAACCATCATCTCCATGTCTATTCTGTAAAACCTCATTTCTACACTCAATCTTTATGTTTTAGTGTTTTCACGATGATCCAATCAAGTAGAGAAGGGCAAAGGGAAAATCTAGATGAGAAAATCAATGTCAGAGGTCTTATATATGCTTATCTGAAGGTACAACCTCACATACTCTCAATAAGTTTGGATCCTTCTTCCTCTCATGAAATAAATAAGTGTCAATGCACAATCCTATATAAATAAATAAATAAAAATGAAACAAGAGAAAGGCTTCCTACATAGAGAGGTGAAGCAAGAAACTCCGCTAGGGTACTGTCCAGGCTCACTAGTAGCAGAGCAATGTTTGTGCTGCTCAATTGACTTCACCGGGGTACTGTCTAGGCTTGTTGGTAGTAGAGAAACACCAGAGATGACAAACTACACTCGAAAATTCTAAAGCTCACGAACTTCATTACCCTCTCTTAATTCAAAACATTGTGTGATCAATGGCCTTATGTTTTTGTTTAATCGAGTAAAGGAATGAAGGGGAATATACTTAAGTATGGGGTAAATGGGGAAGCCATGGTAATCTCAATGATGAGTCAATACTCCCTGAAAAATAGATCCTGCATGAAAGAATTGACCAGGTCAGAGAAGTTGGAGTTCTACCAATGTGTCGCCAAGTGTGGTCGCTATGACAAACACCCTCCAATTTTTTTCCTACACTCAAGTTTTGGAGTCTACTATGGATCCTGCGATCATTCATTCCATATTCACTTCTTAGTTAGTTGATGCTTTTGACCTCCGTTCTTGGATTGGAAGAATCAAATTCCCTTTCTCACACATGCTCAGTCAGTAACAAGTGCATGAGTGCATTCTTTTACGCAAGTTTGATCAAGAATAACACAGTCCATCAAGACTGTTCCTGTGTAAATTCTAATCCATGTTGACAGTCAGTGCGCACTAACGTTGACAACTTCTCACTTCTAGTTGCGTTTGTATTTCTATTTCAGTGAGTTTTGCAAACTTTTGCTTCGTACACCTTTATTTTTGTGAGTGTCATTTTGATGTTTTCGGTTGTTGCTTTCACTTGATTTCCATTTAATTAGTATTTTTTTCATGTTATCTTCACCCTGGCATGTGTTGTTTTCACCTTCATTTCCATATTGCAAGTGTCATTCACACTTTTATTTTAATATACCAAGTGTCATCTTTTGGCATGGGAATTTTCGCTTATCATGTAAAGTGGAGTTTTTGTTTCTTTGACACGGAAATATTTTTTATAATGAGTTGTTCTTGTCATGTAGACATGTTCCACACTCATTTCCAAAGTTTCATGCACTGTCGCACAAGTGTCGTCATTGTCGTTGCAAAGCATATCTTTAATGTTTCACTTGGAATGGATTGTCGCAGTGTTTTTACATTGAGGAAAGTATGTTGTTCATGTGTTCTAAGTGTCCCATGTTTTGTTTTCAAGTGAACTAAGTGTGTGATCATGTTCAAATCTTGCTTTTATTCAAATTCCTCTCATTGATCCAATACTTAGTCAAAATTGGAAAAATTTCCGACTGTTAGTGTTAGTTAGTTCTGCCTATCACCACTTATCAAATATTCTCTTACAAGGAGTTGGTACGGTGTCAAGTCAACTTTTTATCATTTCAGTGAGTCTTCAAATAAAAATTTGGTCATTGGTTAGGGTGTGTAGGGCTATTTCCACTCTCTCAAGAATTTCATACGACGGTCACTTTCATCACTCAGTTGAGTCTACCATCATGAAAACATCATTAATACCAGTTAAGTCACATCTTCATGGTCTCCAATCATCTCAATGTTACCATTAGGTCATTAGGGTTAAGGTCACAAATCGGTCATTTCATGCATAAATCCGGCAAATGAGGAGTGGCAATAGGTAAACTTGTTCAATAATACTTGATTTCAAATGTAATTTATATTTCTATATGTAATAATGTTCCTAAGGTTCTAAAGTTACAAGAAAGGCTACAAAACTAAAAAAGAAGTGAATTGGTGAGGTGGTCCATCCTATCTCATTAATCACTTAGATACCAAGAGCAAATTATAAAGCACATGGAGGAGCTCATTTATACTCATTTTCATTTGTCTCTCACCCTAGCATTGAGCTCCCACCTCTCCTTTGCATAAATTTTTCTTCTATCATCCTCATGGGAAAAAAACCAGCTCTCGCTACACACAGAAATCCTTCGCTGCACTCCTGGACAACACGTTGCGCACAGGCACTACACACAGGGAGTCTACACTGCGCATGAGCCAAAATTTTCCAAAATCGTTTTTTGACCACCAAAATTAATTTTTCATGGCCCCTCTTCTATCATGTCATCCTCTAGGTTTATAAAAAGTAAGTTCAATTATTCTCATGCCCTCCTTTTGCCTCTTATGTCAAGAATTGTTCAAATTCTTCCACTCCTAGGGTTTATATGATTTTCTTAGTTTTGATCCCCAAATGATGAATTTCTACCCCAAACCCTAGTTTCCTTGTCCCTACACCTCTGTTTGTAGCAAATACACTATTCCCATCCATCACAAAACTTTATCCCCTCATTTTCTATCCTTTTTCTCTAAACCCTAATCTACCCTATCTCTTTCAAGGGCAGGCCTGTGTTTTGGCCTTTTTCACTCCCTCCCCTCACTCATTTCCAAAAATTCCTTTTTCCCCTACTCACTAACATCATCCCCTACCCTCCTAAATTTCCTCAAAAATTTAGGCAACTCCCAAGTCCCTCATACCACCTCATTCCCTCACAGCAACAAATTTCACTATTTTTGCTTGCCTTTCACCTAGGGTTTGAAGTATGGAGCTTGATTCACCACCATCAGAGAAGAGGAAATAAAACAAGGGGGGAAAGATACTGAGGTTTGAGCCCTCTAATTGCAATGAAATCACCTCCTTCCCTTTTTTCAAGAAATGTTTTGAAGATGTCAATTGTTTAGAGTTTTGTCAAAAAGTGTAGGAAGTAGGTCACCATGAGCATCTCACAGGTATATTTTCCCTCACCTTGAAGGAAGATAAGATCACCATTGCAGGGATTGATTTCATGTTTTCAGTGGATTCCATCTCTCAAGCTACAGGCATACCAAACCATGGTGAAAACCGGTTCAGAGGTGTGAACCTAGACGTAAAAGAGTACAAAACCTACCTGAAATCACAATACAAAGAAACTCGCTCACATGTTTTCCCACTCAGATACTTGTTGGAGAGATATGCACCATTATTGAAGGTTTTCATGAAATTATTTACATGTGAAGGCATATTTTCCAAGTTATATCAATACCACATAAGGCTGCTCATGCACTTTACAACAACCAAGTCTCTCAATTTGTGTAGTTACTTGTATAGGAGCTTCACCAAAATGTTTGAAAGGGTGAAATTGAAAGGTAACGTGAATTATCCCAACCTTTTTTACCATAGCCTGATAAAGGTTATAGTTCTCCATCAGTTGATAGAGAAGAACATGACATGGGACACTTTCATTGAGGCAGCCTTGAAAATGCATATAACCACTTCACCAAGCCAGCACCAAACCATGTCAGCATAGTCAATGGAGGTGGGGTCATCAAGAAAGCATGATGAGGTTTCCAAGGCACCTAGGCCTGAGGTGACCAAGACATATCAGAGAGGTAGAAGGCTTGTGTTTTCTCCTCAAATTGAGGAAGGGGCCAAGCCTACTACATCAACAAAACAGGGATCACCATCACATCATGAGGCTTCTTTGCATGATGAGGAGCCCATTGAGCATGATTTTGACCTAGTTGACTTGGAGGCACAAGATGAGCATCAAACCCTACAACAAGTCATCAAAGAGAAGGATTCTTAGATCATGGAGCTCAAGGAAAATTTGGCAAGGGCCAAATTCATCATTTCATTCCTTGAGCAAGAAAATAGTCAACTTAAGGCAAAACAACTAGCCATGGAGAAAGAGAAATTCAAAGCCAAGAAACAAGAGATGAAGGGAAAGGAATTGGTGGACTATGATTACACTGAGAAGCATGAAGGACATGTGGCAAGAAAAATACCAAGAACAATGGGTCTTAGGGAGGCACTTCAGAAAGAAAGAGAACAAAGGCCACCAATGGAAGAATTGACCTTTGAGGAGAGGATTGCCATGGAAATAAATGAAGACAAGGAGTTTTGGCTTGAAAAGATAAATTTCCACCTTGAGAAGCTCCTTGAAAAGGCTAACAGTGATAGAAATTTGTAAAAAAATATGGCCATCCATTATTACACAAGGAATCAGGTTTCCAAGGTTAGAATCAAGTAGTTGAAGACCAAACTCAAGGAAACCCTAATTAACCATAAGGAGAAGGGTAAGTTAGAGTTGATTTTTTATGCATCCATGGTTTCATAACATACCTCATCAGGCATATCTAGACAAATTTTGGGAGAATTTGGAGAATCTTTTGTTTGTTTGGTGCATATTAGTGCAAATTTACAATTTTTGGCAATTTTTTGTCTTGGTGAGCAGCAAGCTCACGTTGCGCTTTTTCCTTAGGGCTCTAAATGATGAAAACTCAACATTTTTGGAAATATTATGACCCCCCCTCAAAACCAATTTTCTCACTTTCCTGATCCAGGGCTCAGTTTTTGAGAATTTTTCAAAATAGAGGCCAAAAATCACCTTTTTGCCTCTTTTTTTTCATTTTCCTGTGCACCCGGAGACATCTTGGGAGAATGGCCATATCTCAGCCAAAAATGAGCCATTTTTAGTGCGCAAATACTCTAAAGACATATAAATCTCTCATTGTTCCAGAACAGGCTTCAGATCTAGATTTGGACTTTAGCATGGCACTCAAAAACTAGCCTCCAATAGCTCGCTACACACCTGGAAATTTTTGAGGATTTTATGAAATTTTCACTGTGTAATTTTTTGTAATTCCTAGTTCGACTTTGGTAAAAGTCAAAATGATGAAGTAGATGAATGTGAGGGTAAGAGGAAATGTAAATATGATGTATTAATGAGTGGTTAGTCTTTTTTTGGTGTAAATTGGGCCTCATTTATAAGAGAGGTTGGAGTCAAAGATAATTGTAGAAGTTGTTTTAACTTCCCTAGACATCCGGGTTTGGTTAGAACACCTCATGGAATAGTTCCTAGAGTCATGAATTTGATCTTTGAGAGTGAGTAGAGGTGATTTTGGTCTATATGTATCATTTTCTTAGTCAGAGAGAAGGGTTGGACATTAGAGGAGAAAACCATTGTAGCTTGTACTTGACATTTCTGAAAATCAAAGGACACAATTTGCAGCTATTATTTAGGAATTCATGTGCAGTAGGTTTGTTATGTTTCTTTTTCTGTGTTATAGCTTTACATGAAATATATTCATCTTATCTTTCCATTCATTATTCTTAAATTTTTTTCCTTATAGTTTATAAACATAATTCTTTGCATTAAGCTCTGTTAATATGGAAAATTCATTATGTGTATTTTCTTTCCTACTTAACGAATTCATGTTTCATGCTCATTAAGACATTTAGATTCTTATAAAAACTACACTATACTGACAAGCCCTAAGATCCATCACAAAAGTATTGCTACATTTCTCCTTGATATCTTTACTGTTGTAACCCTCTCATCCTCTGACCTAGCTACCTGTTTTTTCTCCCTTATCCAACAACAAAACCCTAAATTTTCCAAAACCCACCTGAGCCTAGCTATCTAGCGTAAAATTATTTACATTCTAGTCATCTCTTGACTGTGATTTCATAGAGATAACCCTCTCTGCTTTGGTAGGGCTAGATACCAAACTAAAACCTTGTTCTGTGGTTACCTCCGTCGATCTCCTCTCAACCTGAGACATTGTGGAGGATAACATTTTGGCATCATTGTTGGGGAAATGAATGTTATATTATTCCTGGGATTAGTTTTATAAGTGCTTCCAAGACTGGTTCTGTGGGTGAAAGATTCCATTATCCAAAGAAGGTTGATTTAAGAAATCGCATCAAGTTCAAGGTGTAAAAAACTTTGGCTCCTAAAATATACACGAGGTAAAATAATGACCCAAATCCACCCCCTGTGGTTGATGATCCAGAGAAGTTTCTTAAGAAACTCAAATCCCCTATTCCTGAAAGTGAACCTTGAAAATTGGTAAAAAATACATCTCTACCTGATCAATTATTGACTATTGAAGACATTTATTTTGATATTCAGTTTGAGCAATCTTTGTTTCGATCCAAATTTGAGTCTTCCCTTTCGGAAGTGGTTTTTGACCCTATTAGGTTTGATTCCTACCTCCCTTCTTCTAAATCCCTCTTTTCCAAAACTGATCACGAGTTGTGGTTAAAATTTGATAAACTTCAAAGCCTAGCTGACCAACTTCAAATCACTACCGAGAAAGCTTACATTCAATATCAACTTGAAAACCTGGCTATTGCTTTGTCCTCCACCTCATCTCCAAACATATCAGTTACATCGTCAGCGATAATTAGTTTACCACTATCTCCATTAGTTTCATCATCTCCATCAACACAATCCATTATCATATCTACCCAACCCAGTGTAGTACCTCTACTACCTCCTCTAGTAGTCATGGCATGGTTTGCTCCTCTACTATTACCTGGTCAACTTGCTTCCCTACCTCAGAACTATGGTCAAAGACTCCCTCTTTTTGATGGAAATTCAGAGATCACAACACAAAAACATGTTCAAAGCTAATAGAATTTATCGACCTTGAAGAGGTTTATGATGAGGATGAAAAGATGAGAATCATAGCCCAGAGTTTTTCCATAGATGTAAAGAAATGGTTTCGCAGTTTGGAAAACAATTCCATCAATAGTTCCCAACGATTGATAGAGTTATTCTTAGCTTGGTGGCAGGAGAAGAAAAATCCATTACACATTTTGGCTGAGTATAATTCCATGAAAAGAAACCCGAATGAGACAATGTAGGAGTTTACAACAAGGTTCAATCTAGTTTACAATTCCATTCCTAATGATATCAAACCTCCTCCTAGTTTATCCCTCCTCCATTATCCTAATGCCTTCGATCCAGACATGACATATCAGCTTAGGGAGAAAGATCCTGCAACTTTGGAAGAAATGCAACATGATGTTGTAAGTGTGGAAGCTAATTTTCTTATCAAGAAGTCTAAAATAAAACCAGAGAAACGTGAGAATAAAGTTACTATTAAGGAGGAGTCTTCTTTTTCTTCTAAGGTGAAGCTTGAGACTCTGATTAAAACAATGGAAAGAATGATGGGCATAATGACTATTTCTAATAGACAAGCAGAGCCTTTGATAAGGAATCCGAACTATAGGGGGCAATAACAATCACAGTTTCAAAATAAGCAGAAAGAATAGAAAAATCAAGACCCTTAGGGACAAATCAGAACACCATTTCAGCAAAACTACACACAAGGCCCAAAAGATGATGAAGAAGAAATTTTTGAGGATAATCATTTCTTTTAGGAAGATGAATTACCTACTTTTCTGACTAAGGAAGATTAGTTTTCTCAGGAATCAATAACGACAAGTGATCAACAGCTTGTCCTTGCCAATGATGATTCATGGGCAATGCAGACTAGAGAGTATCAAAGGGGATATCAGAATGCTCTCAGTCATTTGTAGAAACAATACAACTTGAGGAGCATAAATGTCTTTGTCATATTACATTACAAAAGGTAGAATGTTCAAAAAGATACACCGGATAAAGAAGCAGCCCTTGCAGATCAAAACAAATAAAAAGAGAATGTCATTCTGAGTCAGGAAAAAGAAATGAAGCTTCTACCAGAACTATGAGGAAGGACAAGGAGGTTCAAACTAAAAGTCATAAAAAGGAATCTCAAAACAAATGACAGCCTAAAAAGAAGGACACCACAACAAAAGAGGTAGAAAAACAATCCAATTTGTTTAGCTTAGAGAATGAAATTTCCAAATTGAAGGTTTCAATTCCTCTAATTGAACTAGTCAAAAATGAAAAGTACAAATTGCAGATTGCTAAGATGTTGAAAGTAGATCAAATGTCAAATACTATCAATGTTGCTGATGATGAGCCTGCAATTTCATTTGGTCCAGCTATAGAAGGGATTCCTGAGGATAGTGAAGTTCCCCCTTTCTATCTTATTTTGAAACTCCATGAGTTTATACTCCATAATGCCATGTTAGATTCTGGTGCCTCACATAACCTGATGCCAAAAGCTATTATGGACAAATTGGGATTAGACATCACTCGACCCTACCATGACTTGTATTCTTTTGATTCGGGGAGAGTCAAATGTCTTGGCCTTATCAAATATCTAGTAGTGTCCCTTGACCAAATTCCAGCCAAGAATGTGTTGATGGATGTAGTGGTCGCCGATATACCTCCACAGTTTGGCATGTTGCTTTCATGGTCTTGGGGGGAAAAGTTGAAAGGAACCTTGCAACTTGATTTTTCATATGCTACTATACTGGTATTTGGGCAGCTTAGAAAACTATACCAGGAGAAGAAGATGAAATTCATGATTAGTAGCAAAGAAAGACCAAATAATCACCCTATCCACATTGTACGTATCGATCTAGAGTCTTTAATTTTGTATAGTGATATGAATCCAATTGATGATGATAGTCAAATTGTACAAATTTTAGAATTTTTGGATGTCATAAGTAGTGTACAGGAATATTTGATTGCAGAAAAGTAGAAAAATGATGCAGAATGTTTGCAGCCAAAAATTTCACCTGAAGAGATTGTTGAATCAGTGCCAGAAACACAAATTGTTGAGAGAGTGAGTCATCCTCCAGAAAATCAGACAAATCAGTCTTCCAAAATTATGTTTCCAGATGAAGAAGATGGTATTTGGACCATGGAGTTAGATGGTGCATTGGGGAAAGAAGGAGTTGGGATTGGCATCTGGATTCATGGCCCCTTGCATCAATCATGTGAAATTCCTCAGAATGTAAGATTAAGTTCTTACAAGTTGCCTTTTTATTGCTTGAGTAATGAGGTGGAGTACGAAGCACTGATTGTTGGCTTTAAAATTCTAGAAAGCCTGGGAGCAAATAAAATTTCAGTTTATGGTGACTCTGAGTTCGTAATTAAATAGGTAAAAGGGGAGTACCAGGCTAAGCATCCAAGGATGAAAGCTTATCAAAATGTTGACCTCGAAATTCTTAAGAATTTTTCAGAATAAACTGTCTTTGATTCCTATAGCACAAAATATTATGGTCGATTCCCTTACTACTGCATGGAGGATGAATTTCTAAATTCCCATATTGATGATGCATGTGATGAGAATGATCGGGAAATTGAAGTAACTGAGGTGGAAGTGTTGCAGTTGAAGGACAATAACATTCCATGAGATCTTGTACCTTTGGAAGAGTTATTTGATTGTGATGATGTCTCTAAAAAGGCCACCATGGTCCCCACATAAAAAGGTGTTGAAGATGTAAACATTGGTACATCAAACAAGCCCAAGATGGTCAAATTTTCAAAATCTTTATCTCCTGAGGTGAAAAGTAAGTATATTGCTTTAATGAAAAAAATTTCTGATGTATTTTCTTGGGACTATTCAGATTTAAAGGTGTATGATAAGAACATCATTCAACACACTCTACAGGTTAAACCTGATCAAAAGCCATTTCGCCATAAGTTGAGGAGGATTAATCCTAAGTTTCTATCATCCATTGAGAAAGAGGTAAATAGGCTTTATAAATTTGGTATTATAGTTCCTATTCATTTTTCTGAATGGATGTCAAATCTTGTGCCAGTGAGAAAGAGGACCGGGGATATTTTCCTTTGCATCAATTTTAGAAATTTAAATAAAATGTTCTCAAAGGAAAATTATCCCTTGCTGAAGATGGAACATATGCTACAGAGGGTAGTTGGGTATTCCAGGATGTCATTTCTTGATGGATACTCGGGCTACGATCAAATTTTAGTGCACAAGGATGATCAGTCGAAAACAAATTTCATGACACCATGGGGTACATTTATGTACGCCAAAATGTCATTTGGATTAAAGAATGTAGGAGCAACATTTCAGTGAGCTATGGATATCTCCTTCGCCAAATAAAAGGATTTTTTTCTAGTTGTTTATTTAGATTATCTTACATTTTTTTATAAATATGATGAGGAACACTTACATCATCTAAGAATTGTCTTTCAGTGATGCATAGAATTCAGCATTTCGCTGAATCCTAAAAAGACACTTTTCACCATGGAAGAAGGTAAGTTGTTGGGGCACATCATTTCCAAGGATGAGATCCAGTTTGAACCCACAAGAGTTAAAGCCATTCAACAATTATATTTTCCAAGGAACAAAAAATAAATTCAGTCATTTAATGGGAAAATTAACTTTTTAAGGATATTCTTCCCCAACCTTGCTGAACAATTGAGAGAGATGACAAACGTGTTGAAAAAGGACAGCGAGGTAAGATGGTCTGAAGATGCCAAGAAGTCTCTCAATGAAGTCAAATTTTCATTATCTACTGCTCCTACTTTAATCAGTCACAATTATACTTCAGATTTTATTATATTTTCATTTGCCGCTAAGCATACTTTAGCAGTTGTCCTGATGCAAAAGAAGGACCAGAAAATTGAACAGCCTATAGCATTTTCAGTTCGACAATAAGGGATGTAGCACTGAAATACAACATTATTGAGAAGCAAACTTTGGCTTTGGTGAAAGCGCGTAAAGACTTACGGGTATACATTCTACATTCTCACACTATAGCTTATGTTCCAACAACAACAGTAAAGGAATTCCTTATGCCTTGGCCTCCAAACTACACAATCATTAGGGGAATTTTGACGTCTAAAATAGGCCTCCTAAGAAAAATGTACAAAAAAATAAACTTTATAAGGACCAATAAGATTTAATATGATTATGTCAAACATGGGGGATGATTCACCATTTTTGGAGTAAAAAGGTAAAAAGATTAAAAAATAATTAAATAATAAACTACTTCTTCAACTAGTATTTTAAACTTATATCCCTAAGATTTTACTCACATTTCAAGCAGGAATACTCATTGGATGAAAAATTCAATTCCTCATCCAAGGCATACCCTACTTTCGATGGACTCTGCTACAAGAAAAATGAGAAATACATGGAAAAATGTGGTTATAATCATGTTTTTCATGTATTTCTCATTTCTCATGTAGAAAGGTCCATCGAAAGTATACAACATGGGTACTCCTTGGATGAGGAATCAAATTCTGCATCCAATGAGTGTGTCCACTTGAAATTTGAGTAAACTTATAAGGATATAAGTTAAAAATATGAGTTGAAAAAATAGCTTTTTCTTTTTTCCCTCTAAAATTTGATGATGTAATCTAATATTATTTTATTATTTCCACTATTATTTTATAATTTTCTTAGGAGGCCCATTTTATACCTCAAAACTCCTCTAATGCATGCCCTCCAGCTAGGTTTGAGCTGCACATTACATAGTCTCAGACCTCAAGTGCAACCCTTAAGCTCCTTAGTTGTGCAACTGCGTAGTCCCCTAGCCTCTTCTGCCTCCCAGAATTTCACAGTCAACTAAAATAATGAAAAACCCCTCAGCCTGACTCACTAAATCACAAAAATGTGCAATCTTCTTTCAAAGTCCAACTTGAACTATGCATTACACAGTCGCATGGCTCATGCTTCACCCCTAGTTTCCTGAGCTATGCAACTACGCAATCACTGACCCTCTCTCTCAACATGTCCTGCCTCAGTTAGTGGATAATCATGCAACATATGAGACTAGGGGTTTATCAGACTGATATCATCTTGTCATGAGTGGATTACAGAGGTAGGTACTCTATCATGCAATGGCAAGATGATGAAGAAGGAGATGGAGAAGGGGGACATGCTAGAAAACACATATGGAGCTGAAGAGATAAGATGATCAACATGCGAGAAGGAAAAGGAACACTACATTGCAACATAATATCAAATATCATAACCACATGAACACTCCATCAAATTCACAACCCTTTGGAGGGTCGATATGAAGAAAAAATTATATCTCTCATGAGGATGAAGCATTGCACATCTCTTGTTGAAGACAAAGGAGAAGCAAGAATGGATTGACACTGCCATATCATCAAGAATCCTTGTCAGCAGTTCCATGCCATGTCATTGTAGAGTCTCCAAAATGTATTCAAAATATCATCCACTTTCACCTTTATCACCACCATTTCACTCACATGTCACAACTCCATGACCATATAACCTTTCATTAGCCTCCATTTTCATAATTATATGGGTTACCTTTGTGTTTTCCAAAAGCTAATTATTTCTAGTATTATAAGTGAATTAAATGGTTAAAAATTTGAAAAATGACATATAATTCCTAATACTTAAAAGTGGCTTGAGTTTCATGACATGTGTAGGTCATTTGGAAGCTTCCAAAGCACCCTTATGTGGCCTCCAATGCTCAAATTCGAGTTATCTTCAAGATATGGAAGAAGATTTGGATAAAGGTCAAAGAGGATATGTGTCTCATCATTACCTATTAGAGTTGTAACTCTATGAGATTTTCTAGGGATCTAGGGAGAAAATAATGGATCTCCATTAATGAGGTAGCTTCTTATGTTTTTGTATAAATAGGAGATCCTTCTCCTTTGAAAGACATGTGTAAAGTTGGGGAAATGCTCATGTTTTGAATATAGAATTTGGATTTGGCACCATGCTCATGAGTGATGTTCACCTTGATTTGGTTATTCTTGCATTTGGAGCCTCTCAACTTGCCCTCTCTCATGATTTTGGATTGGCCACCAACAATGTGTGAGATTTATTGTTTTTCATAGATTTAGATTTATTGTTTTCATAGATTAAGATTTATTTCTTCCATATCTTTTCTTGTGTGAGAGGTTAAGAGTGATTGTCTTTATTTGCTTTCTACCTAGAAGTTAAGAGCATTTGTTTTTATTTGCTTTCATATCTTTTCTTGTGTGAGAGGTTAAGAGTGATTGTTTTTATTTGGTTATTACCTAGAAGTTAAGAGCATTTGTTTTTATTTGCTTTCATATATTTTCTCGTGTGAGAGGTTAAGAATGATTGTTTTTTCTTTCATTTATGAAAGAGTGGTGTGCTTTTCAATTCCTGCAAGATTTAAAGATTAAGATTTCAATTCCGTGCATTGTACTATAATTGTACTGTAATTTCTTTTGAAGTTGATTGTTGAATTAGAATAGGAGAATTTGTTTTTTCGTTATTTTGTTTTGTGGTTAACTTAATCTAAATTGAAATTTAATTTCTAGCATATATAGTGCACTCACGCTTCGCAAGTTTTACGAAACCCTCGGGTTGACAATTAAATGATAGGTAATTAATTTGCCTCAATATTTTGGCACCATTGCTAGGGAAGTGTGCATAGGAACTAGCTTTCAGTCTAGAGTTCATATTTTTTTAGTTTTTTCCTAGATGCATGATTAAAGCATATAGATGCGTAAATCATTTCGTTGCATATCATTTTTATAAAAATATAAAAAAAATTGATATCAACCATTTATGGACAAAGGATCTAGAATACAGATTAAACACTCTTTGGAGCACAAAGATTACATTGAGGAATGGTATCGAAACATGATTATGCCACGACATTCATCCGTTCTTCAAGAGATATTTGCGGCAAATCTAAAGGTTAAAACAATTTCTCATGTCCTCATGCACAATCAGGTACATTTTACAAATTTGGATATGAACATTTTAGAAATATTAATCCATAAATGGATCCATTAGAAACATTCATATACTTAAAAAAAAAAAAAATCTTTCGAGTAGGATAAAATAGCAAAATAAAATCAGCTTGATTACATTTTTTTTAAGTTCTTGATTGCATTTTTTTAAAGTTTTTAGTCATTAAAATATTTTAGAATTTTATTTATTTTCTTGTGTTTTTTTCATTAACATCACAAATATTTTCAATAAAAAAAATCATGCTTTGATTCTAAAAAAAATTAAAATTAAAATAAAAAATCATGTTATATTTTCAATAAAAAAGTGAATAACATAAAAAAAAAAATCTTCATGTTTTTGAATAAGGGAAATAAATTTTTTTAATAAAAGTTATCAATTTTTTCCAAAAGAATTGACAAATCACGCGACCTGTAAAAAAAAAAAATCAATTGCATTAGCTTCAAAAACAAAATCCAAAATTCATCATTTAAGAAAAAAAAGAATAAACAGAAATAAGATTATATATTTCTTTAAAATTGTTGCATATCTGGCATATCAAAGGTTAAAATGAATCCATTTTGATTCAATATGGATCGACTATCTTTTACAAATCTCCTTCCAGAGTCATTTTCAAGTAATGACATGACCAAACAGCTTGCATTGATATGGAGGCAGATTAGAGTGCCCTTTATTGATCCGTTGCTAAGATTTGTTGTTAGTATTTGCTTGATAATGTCTCCGATGAGAAGGTTTCATCAACCCATGCCTGATATACATCTCAAGGTTGCAAATCTCAAGGATGCTCCCTCGAGTTCACCCAAATCACAAACTCAAATGGCGGGCACATTGAGGTATACGTGTCTCTGAGAATCCACCCAAATGGTAGGCATATCAAGGTTGCAAAGTTCCAAGATGTATATCTCAAATTTTGAAAGTTACCATTGGCCATTAGAAATAAAGAATAACAGTCGAGTTGCAGATCAAATCGAACCCAGAAAGATAGAGTCCAATACTTGTAGAGGAAATGCGTAGCAGCTTAAAAACGTCGTTGTTGAAACACTATTTCTAGCCAAATGAAAACGAGTTTGAAAAAAATAAAACATGGGTTTTTCTCCGAATGGGGTTAGTGATAAATCCCAAGAATAATTTTAGAAAATTTGTAATCGATTGGGAGAAATTTTGGATTCTCTAGAGCCTTATTTTCTAGATTACGTGAGGAAAAACGGATTTAGAATTTAATGCACAGACAGTTGCGGCCATGATGGAAGGAGAAAATCCAGTTTTCCTGATCTTCAGGAGGTGGAATATCCATAGAATTCATATATCTTCTATCGCTTTGGTAGACCTATAGAAAAAGCCAAAATACCAGATAAATTGCAGTGGTGCACGTGTTTTTTTATGCAACATGTGGTGCGCTGTATTGACAGAAAATCCACAAGATATGATATAGGAACGATAATTCTACTATTCTCAGGCTTCAGAGGCATACATATTAATATATCAGTCGAGATGCAATCCCTGGACGCAGGTCTGACTTTGGACACATGCCATAACATCACCATCATGCTAGAAGGAGATTCCTATATAATCATTAATGCCTAGCACAACCTGAAGAGATGGAATTCGTAAGTGATAATATCAAATATCCACTTGAAATTCTACTTCTGCTTATCACTAGAACTTCATTGGTGCATGCACCGCATCTCACTTTCATTTAGGTTTTAGCACTCATGTTTTGAATTACAGTTCACTAAGGGTCAAAGTTACAGGTTTCTTTTCCACATCTGATTTTAACAATGATCCATTACAATAGTAGTAGTGTTGGCTTTGAAGTTTCATTTTCATGGATGATAGGGTGTATTTATTTTGATTATTGAGTAGAGGAGTTCATTATACAACCTACTATGAAGGCTATATGTCTTCCAAAAAAATAATATAATTTTTATTTTTTTTATTATTTTTTCCTTTTTAATAAAATTTGTTTACTGCATCAATAAAACAAGTAGGAATTTGCTCATTTTTATGGAAGAGGTATTGATCATTTTGAAGATTGGACTGGTTATTTGTTCATGATAAAAATGCATAGTTGTGTGTATTTAACTGTATGTTCAAGATTTTAGCTACAGAAACTACACAATTCTGCAGCTAAACCACAATTCTGCAGCTGAACCACAATTCTGCAGCTGAAAAACAATTCTGCAGCTATGTATTTAACTCAATGATCTATTTGTCAACAGTGCATTCAAATTAGGAAATAATGATCAAAATTGATTGGTTTTGTCTAATGATTATTTTTTCAAGTATGATGCAGGAAAAAAAAGTAACTGTGAAGGCGATTTATTTGCAAGATCGATTGATGAATTTTTGATCAAAGATTCTTTTGCAGGAATCATTAAGCATTTGCAAATAATATTTCTTTATCTTTATGAAATGCTATGATTCAAACATAAATTGAGGAAATTGTTTTCTTTTAGAAATTGGATTTATTATCACAATTGTGAAATTGGACTAACCATTTGAAATGAAGACACGTCATGAACTTGTTAATTATGCAAATTTTTCGTATGTATCAAAAAGAAATTGATCACTTCTCTTTGAACACACTTACGTTTTATTGCAATGTTAGTACCATGTTTATTTTCAGGTTCCAGGACAATCAGAGAATTGAAGGAGGCCAATTTTTTCACTATTGGTTTTCTAGGACCAATTCAAAGAGACATGGAACCAATTAAATCCATTTATATCATCCATAAATGCCATCATTTTTCCTCTCCAAACTCACAAGCTATTCACGCATTTTCGCTAAGCATTGTCATCACCATTTTCCTTGCAAAGAGTCACATTGTCCATAATTTCCATTCATTAACACATTAATAGGGACATTCATTTCGCTTACATGTTGATTTGTCCTTTTGCTTTCCGTTCGCCTGTTTACCCTCTTGTCAGTTTCCTTTCCATTAAATAAACTTTGATCCACTGCAAAATTTTTCATTCATAGTCCTTCCAAAATCATTATTTCGTACTCGTGTTAGATGATGGAGGATTCATTAAGGCCTCCCTTCTAACAAATCTTGGCCTATCGACATTAGCACATTATCTAGGTTCAGGGCTAGAGTCCTTATTAGTACCTTGAGGTTTGTATGCATCAATGACAAGTTCTCTCGCTAACAATCATGAGAATACATCAATGTCCCTTGATCATTAGATCTTGCAAGTGGCTCGACATCAACTCATCTATTCACACTTTGCAAGATGTACTTAGGTACCTTGGCACTCGTTGACATTAATGGCGAGTTTTCCTCGCATTGGTTAATGACATTCATCAATGGCCGGTAATCCAATGACTTCTCTTCATGCTCGACAACAACACATTTATTCACATGACTAGAATTGTACCATCGGGTTTTGTAGCAGGTGAAGACTATATCATTTCAGCATTTTGCAGTAGATACAACAGATTTAGCAGCAGAAATAAAGAATCCACTTTCACCACCTCATCCACCATTTATGCAACCAAGAAATAGATGAAATTCTACATTTTATTCCATGATCCAGCAACAACTACAACTTCTCTACATATGCATAGTTTGTCCACTTCCTAGGTAAGTAAAGTTATCTTCTTTTCTAGCCTTTAATCATAGAATTCCTTGAATACTAAAATTATAATTTTGGGAAAATACTTCACCATATTTCGTTTCTCATTTGAAAAAAAAACCGTAAACACCTTTAGTTGGGGGAAGGGACATCCATTTATTATCACATCCATATCACTTCATTCCATTTCACTTCATTTCACCCTAACATACTCATCCTAATCAATTATGATTTCATTATGGTTCAAAAGTTAAATGATTTGCAAATAAATGTCTAAATGATGAGCATATTATATGGCTGATTTATGCATTCTTAAACATGTTCAATGAATCTTGCTGCAACAAAAAGAAACAAGGTATTGAAACACAAGAACCAATACCATTAAGATTTGGTTTTCACACAAGAACCAACCAAACATGTTGCAATTCAATGTATGACAAGGAATACTTTGCGAAATGAAATAAAATTGCCAAATACTATCAAATGCCAAGTTTAAGGACATATGATATAAGCCAAGCTCATTCAAAAGCGAATCGTGATTAAGAAATGTGGTAGATTGCATGAGGACATGCAATAATGTCAGTTGGGGGGAATGTAGAGTCTCCAAAATGTATTCAAAGTATCATCCACTTTCACCTTTATCACCACCATTTCACTCACATGTCACAACTCCATGACCATATAACCTTTCATTAGCCTCCATTTTCATAATTATATGGATTATGTTTGTGTTTTCCAAAAGTTAATGATTTCTAGTATTATAAGTGAATTAAATGGTTAAAACTTAGAAAAATGACATATACTTGCTAATACTTAAAAGTGGTTTGAGTTTCATGACATGTGTAGGTCATTTGGAAGCTTCCAAGGCACCCTTTTGTGGCCTCCAATGCTCAAATTCGAATTATCTTCAAGATATGGAAGAAGATTTGGATAAAGGTCAAAGAGGATATGTGTCTCATCATTAACTATTTGAGTTGTAACTCTATGAGATTTTCTAGGGATCTAGGGACAAAATAATGGACCTATATTAATGAGGTAGCTTCTTATGTTTTTGTATAAATAGGAGAGCCTTCTCCTTTGAAAGGCATGTGTAAAGTTGGAGGAATGCTCATGTTTTGAATATATAATCTAGATTTGGCACCATGCTCATGAGTGATGTTCACCTTGATTTGGTTATTGTTAGCAAACCAGCTCACAAAAAGATAGGAAATATAGATGAATGCCTTAGAAATAAGCCTCTTTGAGGGGGCAACCTCCTTTACATTACAAAAATGAACAATTCTTAGATGATACGAATGACAAGACCTCCTTTCTATATATAGGAGTCTAAGGGGTCATAATATAATCAGAGATGACATAACAATAATAATGTAAGCGTTAGTGGGCTTCTATGGGGCACAATAATAACAATATGGGGACTACATGGGTACAACAATATAATAAGGGGTTTGTACTAATAATAATAAGGGGTTACACTAGTAGTATAGGGGCCTAACATGCCCCTCTCCTTCAAAAAGCATTGTCCTCAATGCTTGAGTAGTTCTTGATGCTTCTGTATAAAATTCTTGTCCTCCCATGTGGAATCTTCAGTGGGTAAGTTCTTCCACTTTATGAGATACTCTAAAATTGATCGATTTCATAGCTGTCGGATTCTTGTTTCTGTGACTGCTCTAGGTTCCAATATGATTTTTCCTTCCTCTTCAAGTTTTGTAAATATTGTTTGAATTGGGATATTTTGCAACTTTTGGATGGGTGTCCACAGTTCTTCGTCCTTGCTTCGTTTATCCAATCTGGTTGGATAATATAAATAGCACAAAACAATGCTTCCACATCCTCATCATTTCTTGCAGGGAAAATTTTAAGAACCCCCCCTAAATTTATAAATATAATAAATGGGCGAATCTCCATGGTATATAGGAAAAATGGAAGGCGATTTTATCAATAATATAATATGTATATATAATTTTTTGGCGAATCTCTCACCAGGCATGGCGAATATTTTACTCAATTATAAAATCTTGTAAGATCTTGGCAAGTCTTTCACTAAATAATAAAACTTTGTATGGATCTAAGACTATAGAATTTCCCCTTTAAATAGTGGATGCTCACATGAATACCATGGTATTACCATGGGTCAATACCATGGGTTATCATAAACCTGGAGCGTAAAAATTACTATTAGTAATTTATAAAAATTAATAAAATTAATAGTTGATTTTTATTTTATTTTTTATTTTAACCAAGCTAAAATGTTTAACCTACATTAAATTACAACATCCATTTTTACTCTTGACCAAGCCCCAAGAGGATCAAATATTTTTTCACTCTATGCTAGTTTGCATATCACGATATTTGATACCTCTCGGGGGTTAGTAGATCCAGAGATGGATCTATGCTGGTTTAATTAACTCCCCCATTTAAATAGGCTACGTTCCAGGTGAATACCATGGGCCAATACCATGTGCCATTTTGGTGAATACCATGGGTCAATACCATGTGCCATTTTTTTTTATTAATTCTAATATTACAGTTAATAATGGTTTTTTGCATGGTATTAAAAACAATCTAGTCCATGGTATTTGTCCCATAGTATTTTGCCCATAGGTTTCACCTAAATATAACCCATTTTTTGAGTGTTCGTAAATATAAGGTGACTTATGGAGTAAATATAAAAAAATGTTTTATTTGTTTACCAGACCTCTTGTTTATTTATATTTTTATTAATTTACCATACCTCTGTTACAAATATGGTATTTGGCCCATAGGATTCACTTAAATAAAACCTCTTTCTTGAGCCTTCATAAATAGAACGAGGGTTATGGACTAAATATAAAAAGAGGTTTTATTTATTTACCGTACGTCTAGTTTATTTATATTTTTATTTATTTACCATACCTTTTGAGTAAGTATAAAAAGACGTTTTATTTATTTACCATACCTCCACTTTACTTATATTTTTATTTGTTTACACCAAGTGACTTATGGAGTAAATATAAAAAATGTTTTATTTATTTACCATACCTCTCATTTATTTATATTTTTATTAATTTACCATACCTCTTTTATAAAATATGGTATTTGGCCCATAGGATTCACTTAAATAAAACCTATTCTTGAAAATGGGCGAATGGAAGGTTGTCACTCCTAATTTCAAGGGCTAAATTTACCTTTTTTACCCTCTCCCTTAAAATAAGGTGGGCTATTTGAGGTGATTTTTAAAAATGTACTATGATACAAAATATTCGCCCACTAAAAATTTAAAACCCCTTAATTTCGCCAAAGGGCGAACATTCGCCCCTAAAATTATCCTTGCTTTCTTGCGAGTGCATTTGCAACAAAAGTTTTCTTCTCTTTTGTGTAGATGATGTCAAAGTCATAACCCAACATGTTTGTGACCCATTTTTTCTGTTCTTCTAAAGATAATATTTGTTCTAAAAACTATTTAAGACTATCATGATCCATTTTTACCTTGAAGTGTCTTCCCATTGGGTAAGGTCGCCACTTCTTAAGTGCATGTAGTATTGTCAACATTTACTTCTCATAAATAGCTTTCTTGAGATGTAGCCGTAAAAATACCCAATCACCTACATCAAACCTTTTTTCACTGCGATGTTGATCTACCTATTGTTTCATTTTATTCTGCACCAAAGTGGCGTTTTCCTTTAAAAGTTGGAGAGCTTGTTGTTGATGCTTGATGTGATCTTTCACTGCTTGAACCTTTTTCTTCTTCATATGTCCTTCTATCTTGAGAGTTTGAGGAATGGTAATTTCTTCCAATTCTTTACAAGATATGGTTGGATTCGTTTCTTGATGCTCGATGTGATATTTCATTTCTTGAACAGTTTTCTTCTGATATGTCCTTCTATCTTGATAGTTTGAGGAGTGGTAATTCCAGCCAATATATTACAAGATATGGTTGGATTCATTTCTTCTTTCTCAATGTGATCTTTCACTTCTTGAACCTTTTTCTTCTTGATATGTCCTTCTATCTTGAGAGTTTGATGAGTAGTAATTCTTTCCAATGCTTTACAAGATATGGTCAGATTCATTTCTTCTTTCTCTGGGGTTGGTTCTTGGTGTATATCCTCTTCTTTTGACATTTCTTGATCCTTTCTTCCTCCTCTCCACAATCAATGTAAAATAATTTCTTCTCAACACACTTATGACCTTTAATGTATTTGTTATCACAATTTTAACAAATCCCTTTTTCTCTTTTTTTCTTCCAATTGTTGTGGTGTTTCTCTAAAGAAGGTGTTGCTCTTTGTATCCTCATAATGTGCTATCATTTCCTTCGTGAAAATTGACCACATAACAAGTTGTTTATGAGAACAAAGCCCTTTATACCATAAAAATTGATCTGGTTCTAAATATGAAGATGTAATACGTACCTTTTGTAACAGTTGCACCTCATGTAGATCAAAATATTGCTCCATCTGTAGTATCTAATTTACCAGATCCTTGCCATCAAACTTCCTCATATCGCCTTTTCTTGATTTTAGGAGCTCGATCTTGAAACTATTGTAACTCTGTAATTTCGGATCTTCCAGTTCTGAAATTGCCATTTGCAGTAGCCCTTTGCATCCTCTTTCCAATGTCACCAGTATGATCAAAATTGGGTTCTCCAAGAAAGAGTTATGAACAATATCCCAATATGACTTGATTATATACCTTTTTAGAAGAGCGCACTTGTATGAAGTGCCACGTGTCACTATTTTGACCTCAGTAGCTAAGACTGATACACAGAAAACTAAAGGTCGTTCTCTTTTTGAAACTTCTTGCGAAATTTCAATCTGATGCTCAAAACACAAGTTATGACGATTTTTCCCAGGTCACCTGTTTGGAATGTAATTCGGGAGTCTTAAAAAATGCCAACGTCCTCAAATCATATCTCTGTAAATATAGCGAGATAAGCTCTGAAATTTGGACCTAAATTTATGAACTATTTCGTCCCAAATGGGTTTTTTTAGCTTCTGAAACATCGCAGAAACAAAGTTATAGCAAAAATTCCATTATGACCTATTTGGAGTAGCGAAACCCTAGAATCCAAAGCTCTGATACCAAATGTTATGAAACCAGCTCACAAAAGGATAGAAAAGATAGATGAACGCCTTAGAAATAAGCCTCTTCGAGGGGACAACCTTCTTTGCATTACAAAAATGAACAATTCTTAGATGATACAAATGACAAGGCCTCCTTTCTATATATAGGAGTCTAAGGGGTCATAATATAATTAGAGCCGACATAACAATAATAATGTAAGGGCACAATAATAGAAATAATGGGCTTCTATGGGGCACAATAATAACAATATGAGGACTACATGGGTACAACAATATAATAATGGGTTTGTACTAATAACAATAAGGGGTTACACTAGTAGTATAGAGGTATAATAGTTATGCTTGCATTTGGAGCCTCTCAACTTGCCAATTCTCATGATTTTGTATTGGCCACCAACAATGTGTGAGATTTATGGTTTTTCATAGATTTAGATTTATTGCTTTCATAGATTAAGATTTAATTCTTCATATATTTTCCTGTGTGAGAGGTTAAGAGTGATTGTCTTTATTTGTTTTCTACCTAGAAGTTAAGAGCATTTGTTTTTATTTTCTTTCATATCTTTTCTTGTGTGAGAGGTTAATAGTGATTGTTTTTATTTTGTTTCTACCTAGAAGTTAAGAGCATTTGTTTTTATTTGTTTTCATATATTTTCCTGTGTGAGAGGTTAAGAATGATTGCTTTTTCTTTCATTTCTAAAAGAGTGGTGTTCTTTTCAATTCCTGCAAGATTTAGAGATTGATATTTCAATTTTGCGCGTTGTACTATAATTGTACTATAATTTTTTTTGAAGTTGATTGTTGAATTAGAATAGGAGAATTTGGTTTGTCGTTATTTGGTTTCGTAGTTAAGTTAATCTAATTGAAAGTTAATTTCTAGCATATATAGTGCACACATGCTTCACAAGTTTTACGAAACCCCCCAGATGACAATTAAATGATAGGTAATTAATTTGCCTCAATAGTCATGTCATGAATCATCATATGCCACATCATTCTTGTGGATTATGTAATTCCTTTTTTGAAAATGTATTATAAAGTGGAAGTCCAAAGGAAATGTACAAAATATGAATAGTCATGTAAAGTTGAAAAGTCATAGGAAGTCAAACAATCATGAGGGTAGTCAAAGAGTCACAAGGGAGGTAAAGAATCACCCCATTGGTTATATATACACCCTCATTGTATGAGCATAGGAATTTTCACCTTGGCTCCTCCCACAAGGAATTAGAGAGACAAGTTTTTTTTTTGGGAGTAATTAATGGATCCAATTATCCACTACTGGAGATAGTGGTGTTCATTGTATACCTATGTCTTGGAACTTTTACTTAATATCAAAAGCATCATGTCCAACATGTTCTTCATGCATGGATTATAAATATTTTTAAGACTATGCTAAAGTTGTTGAAATATTTCGGTTATTTTGGTACTTATCATATTGATAATGTGATATGATGGTTTCTATTGCTATCACATCCTTGTGGACTATTCTGATCGATATTAGACAGATCTTTATTGTTGATTGGTTGTAATGAACGTTGCATATTTTTGGACTATTTTTTTGGATGTTAGACTAATCCTTCTTGGTTGCATGTGTCTCTACTAGGGTGGTACTATTACCTCCCTCTTAGAGGCTCACTTTCTTTTCTCCCTCCGCAGTAGAAGAAACTTGACACACTTACAACTGAACAATCACTAGGAACACTCACTTGATTTTCGAAGGCACATTTTCATTCCTCTCTCTTGCTAATAGTTAGAGCCAACGAAAATCTATAAGAATGCATGGTAATCATGTTGTTACTCTGGATGGGGCTCTTATTCTAGATGGTGTGAGTTCTAATTGGGACTTCACATTGGGGAGACCCCTTTGGTTGACGGATTTCTAGCACCATTAACAGGACCTTTGAGAAAGAAGTATCCTCGTCGTGAGCAACACTTCATCCTATTGATTAATGACTTTAGAAGAATGTGATGGGTTGGTTTACTAAAGTATAAAGATGAGGCATTTGAAAAGTTCAAAATATTCAAGGATATGGTGGAAAATAAATTGGAACTTAAAACAAAATGTATTAGATATAATAAAGGAGGAGAGTTCATTTTTTGTGAGTAGCCTGGTGTCAAAAGACAATTTTCCATAGATAAAACTCCTCAACAAAAGGGAGTGGCAGAAAGCATGAACAAAACAGTTCAAAAAATGGCGTGTGCGATGCTTGATGAGTTAGGAAGACCTCACACCTTCTAGGGAGAAGCAGTATGTATAGCCGTGGATATATGTAACAAAACCCATGTTTGACTAAATAGTGATAAAAATCCATATGAACTCTGGTATGGTAAGCCTGCAACTATCAAACACTTTAGAATCGTTGGAATCATATGTTTCATAAAGAAAAATGATGATAAGCTTCAAAAGTTTGAATCTAGAGCTAATGAAGGAATCGTTCTCAGATACTCTTCCAAAAGTAAAGGAATCATAAATATTATAATAAAAGGCTCCAAAATATTGTTGAAGGTATAGATGGTGTAATTAATGAAGCATCTACGTGTACCAAAAAGGTAGCACAAACATATGACGAACCACTCTCTACTAAAATCCAAGAAGTTGTAGGAGAAGAAGAAAGAGAAGCATTAGAGGAAGGAAATGAAAATACATGTATGTTTGAAAAGAATCCCTCAAGGTATGTTCAGAGAAATCATCTTGAATCTCAAATTCTAGGTGATAAGGAAGCATGAATACAAACTAGAAGAACTTTTGTTGGATCATCTAGTCACTTATCTTTACTATCCATAATTAAACCTCAAAATGTGAATCAAGAAAGAAAAGATAAATGTTGGGTTAAGGCAATGCATCAAAAACTTCATCAAATAGAAAAGAACCATACATGTGAACTTACTAAGGCCTCATAATAAAAATGTAACTGGGACAAAGTGGGTGTTTAAGAACAAACTAAATAAAAATGGAGAAGTAATTAAAAAAAAAACAAAACTTGTATGCAAAGGATATGCTCAATAGGAAGGGATAGAATTTGAAGAGACATTTGTGCCTGTAGCTAGACTTGAAGCCATAAGAATATTTCCTGCATTTTCTAATTTTCATAATTTTAAGGTATATCAAATGGATGTTAAATCTGCGTTTTTAAATGGGGATGTAGAAGCATGGTGGATTCACTCAATTAACATCTAACATATCGTGTGCATTCATGGCATATTAAAAAATACCCTTAATTTGACCACATATTGGAAAATACCTCTAAAAATCACATTTTTTAACCCCTACCAATACAAAACCAATACACCTCCCCAATTTAAAAAGCCCCTACTTTCACTAGATATTGAAGG